>OX388031.1:16707943-21707943 GCA_947578705.1 Lacanobia wlatinum | reverse complement strand
CTGTTAAAACGAGATTGTTAGACTGTGTTTTGAAGCTACAAATGTTATTATTTGACAGGAATTTCTAGTTAGCAATGGGTTTTTAGAGCCTATGCACACGGCATATTTTTAATGCGCCGGCAGCGCACTTTTTAGGTAAAAAATGTTAATTTTATACAACGTGCGCCGATGACGACGGACAGGTGACGCACGCTAACGCCCGTTAGCGTGCGTCACCTGTCCGTCGTCATCGGCGCACGTTGTATAAAATTAACATTTTTTTCGGGCCACATTGAAGCATTTAGCTATTTATTAAAATGGTCGCCCATATCACGAAATGACCAATTCTACGATATGACCACAACAAATATGATGATGCTTTTTACCAGGCTACTAGGTCCATGATAAGGTAAGCTCAAAAAAAACTTTTTTACAAAAATAAAACAACTGGTTGCAAATAAAAAAACACTACATAAAATAATTTTATGCTTTTGGTTGTTTTTTCGTTTTTTGACACCGACTTCCGAAATCTTTATTTTTCATTTTTTTCTTGTGGTACCTGCGTACCCCTTCACAGCGTACCGGTGTGATGTAAACAGACGTGCGATTTCAGTAATTCCGATCCATTTGCTATCATTTATTGCAGAGTTCCGTTGCCAACCTCCGAAGTTCTTCATCAGACTTTCACCAAATTAAAATGGGACTAAGCTGCGCTAGAAAGAATATGAAAAACATTGTATGTGCCTAAAAAAATTTAGAGTTTTCCTCGATATTCATGGGATCCCGTCATCAGATTCTGACTTGGTGCCAATGGGACCACTTCAGAAAATAGGCCTTCGAATAAAAATAAATTGTTTTAACCGGTCCTCAATTGGCGGAGAAATCGGTGAACATAACCGAAACGCTCATTTAGCGGAAAAACAACTCACGACGTTGTGGCTTCTTTCAAACGGATTTCGCTATTTTCGCGTCGTGGCACTTAAAAAACGGGTTATGTTGCGAAGTGGTAAATAAATACAAAAAGTTCACATCTCATAATAGTAAAATTCGGTCGTGACTTTCATAATTCTCGACCACAACGCGTTTTGAAATGTAGAAAAGCCATGACTATGTAACTCCTTTTGCTTTATTATAAAATAGCCTTTATTGCTGTTTTTTCTTACAGTTAATAAATGCCTACTTACTAAAAACTAAATTGATTGAATCATAATTATTCTAACTTGTCTTTTAACTCAGCTTTATCCAAAAATTAATAAAGAAGTGAATATCTTAAACTCGTCCAGACATATTTGTAAGAAAATTGTTACTAATTGGCTGCTAGATTTGGATTATTTTAATACTGAAAATATAATCACTACTGGCTGAATCAAAACACACCATAACACTCACTCTCTCATTACACTTACACTACACACATACACTACACACGCACTATACTTACAATAAGCACCCTTTATTTTTTTTTCTATAACACGCACTCAACTTTTAACATTTTAATTTACTTATGTACCAATCTGTTTATATCTTTAATACAAACCTTGTGATGAAAGAGACTGGACCTCACGAAGTCACGACACAGGGTATCCTGGTGTGGGTTTAGTGTTATTTGTAACCAGAATGTTAAGTCCTTGAGATAAATAAATAAATTATTCTTATTATATTATTATTCCATTCATTCATTTATATACATATTATTTACATTTTTAAATATTTCTATAAAAAATACAAAAAACTTTTAAAAATATAAATATAGTAGCTCACCGGTATCGGGAACAGGGATCAAGCTACCGGTGGTCAGGGCCCCTGAGAGAGGAACCTCCTAACGATGCGCGCCGTGTCCAGGAGTACTGCTTTCTGGATCAAGCCCTTGATCCAGCTGCCCAAAAAGAGCCTCCGCAGATGTTGGTCGAGGCTCTTAGCAATTATGCCATTATATTATTATTATTATTAACTATCGGTTGTTCGTGTGTACCAGCTTGTCTATCGACAAAGGTCTCCTCTAAACATTTCCACTTATTCCTGTCTCTTGCTTAACGGGTCCATATCGGGCCAGCTATTTTCTTGAAATAATCTTTGCTTTTAACTCTTATCTGTTACTATAGACGTCTGGTAAAATTATCAGAACTATAGCATATTGAATCTCACCGTTAACTAAACAGTTAGTTAATCTAGTCATAACCATACACACAAAATTTATGCATCCATAAATATTAGTGTGGATTCTATCTGAATTATTACTGCAAACGTTAATTTAATCTATTCACAACAATTCCCTTTAGGCTGGGAGTAATTAATAGATTTAAATCGACCATATCTTGCGCCTTAGATCTATGAAATAACCTTGAAGACTTTGATTAGTTTCAGTGTTTGTAAGTAATTGTGAATCGGTTTTATTTTTATTTTTAGGGTTCCGTACCTCAAAAGGAAAAACGGTAACCTTATAGGACCACTTTGTTGTCCGTCCGTCTGTATGTCAAGACCGTTAATCTCGAGAACGCGTGGACGTAAAGAGTTGAAATTAAAACTATATACTGCCCGTTGCAGCTGTGAAAAAATCGAACTTTAAGAGTTAACGTAAAAAAAAGATACGGTCGTTTATGCCACAAAAAACGTATATTTCGACACTCTCAAGGGAATCAAAATGTATAGGGTATTTCCCGTTGACCTAGAACTATAAAATTTGGCAAGTAATACCGTTTTATACTACAAGTATAGGGAAAAGTCTGAAAACTATCCATTTGTAATTAAATAAAAAAAATCTAGTCATTATTTAAAGTAATTTGTAGCTACTTTGTACGAAACCCTCGGTGGGTGAGTCTAACTCGCACTTGCCCGGTTTTTTTATTTGAGATGGGTTTGCTCCTGACTATAGTCTAGGTCAGAGGTGACAGAAGCAAAGTCGACGAAGGAGCTAACTTACGCAGAAGAACCTGTACTTCCACTCTATCTTTGAAGAGATTAGGGTTGTAAGCGTTCGGAAACACAGAGGCAAGTAGAAAGTTCTACTCCTTAGCTGTGCGCATTATAAAAGACGTTTTGAAACGCTTAGTGCGAATTGTTGTGAAGTATCAAGGTAGGGATGGTAGCTTGCAGTGCGTATGCCGGATGGTAGAAGGGGACGGGGGCGGTGGGATGAGGTCGTGAAGTAATTGAAAAAGTGACATTTATTTTTAAGTACCTAACCTGGTAATAATTTCGTAAATAAAGCCCATTCTTATCATTTTGCCTTGCGTAATAACGGATTGATTTAATAACCACCCAGTGTCATCAACATAAACCAATTGTGAGTATTTCTAACAATTTAGAAATACGCGTTATTGGTTTTTATTTTTCACAGACAGAGCAAGGCTACCTACAATCCAATGATTTTTCGCTATTTGAATAATGGAAATATGTATAAATAACCTAACAACTGTTAGTCACTCGTAATGAACATTGAATATACACTATTCCTCAGTTTTCCTTATCTAACGTTTAATAAACTCGTTTAAAAAACCGCCTCACCAACGCCAAAAGATAGACAGACCGCCATCTTGATTACTACAAAGTTCACGAATGTTGTAACTCGTCCGCAGGTCCGCTGACTTGAATGTAGAATGAGCTCGTAAAGCCACCACCCCTCACCGCTCCGTCGGATTCAAAATAAATAAAATGCTAATCCGTTCCCGTTTTACTGTCGAACTTCGACCAATAACGTTGATCTCCATCCTACACCGCGGCGCCCTTAAGTGATATTGTCTGAGTTCTATCGTAACGTTCCCCGTACCGTTGTTTACTTTTTTAGACACTTTTGTTGTAAATGCTATCGTTTCGATGGCTTTCCGGTTGACCTGATCTTTTGTTTTGTTTGGATTGAAGATAATGACTGTAAAGGTGCTTCCTCACTTGGAAAATTTGCCTGTAATATACAAAGTGCCATTTTAGTCTTACAAAGGTGGCTCCATAATGTACCCGACATAAACTACCTCTAAGCGCGATATTTTTTTTAAATACGTTATTAAGATAATAGGTACAGTGAAAATAGATAATGCATAAGAATTACGAAACACCCAGTTAAAAATGTTAACGTATCAATATAATGTCGCCGTGGACATAGGCCTCCCCCAAAAGGCAGGCAGGTTGGCAATCGCAGTGTATGGTGTTGATTTTTACAGAGAACGCTGCTGCCCATTCTCTGGCGAGTCCCTAGTCGCCTCTTACGACACCCACGGGAAGTGATGGGATGGTATTATTTTTTTACGGCACCATACGGCACCAGCCGACACCATACGGCTAGGGTGGCAGTATTGTAATGTAATGCTCAAAATCGATTCTGAAATGTTACATTACAGGCGAAAGCACCTTTAGGATTATTAAGTGATCACTTTTAGCAATGGTTTTCAGTAGTATAGGTTATCAAAGATTACGCTTTTTCTGACTACCAGTTAGACAAGCCTCCCCAAGCATCGCCACAACGACCCGTACCTATCGCTTTTGTATCTAGCTGAATATTGCTGCCTGCCTAACCTTCTTCCAACTAAATTGGGGTCGGCTTCCAGTGAAGCCGGATTCAGCTGCATGCCAGTATTTCACGTGGAGCGGCTGCCTACCAGACAAAGCGTGAAGTCTTCTATAGATTAACCAACATCTCGGTATTCACCAACCTGTTCAACTATATAATACATCCTTCGCTTTTTGGTATTGTAATAAATGTTTTCATCGTAGCCACCTACTGGGCCTAACAAATCTAAGGAGTTAACTATCGACTCGAAAAGAAGAAGAAGAATTTTACTACAGTTGAAATACTCGATTTGCACATAGTATTTATTTGAATTAGATAATATATTCACAATCAAAATACTATAGGATTGTAGATTTTTATATTCAAATCTACAACCCCATAGTATTTTGGTTTTATTTTAAGCTACATACACAATTTGTTCATACAAAAATATGAATGGTGGGCTGGCGGGTTCAAACCCAGCCAGGCACATTACTTTGTGTAATTTATTTCATCACCACTGCTCTCAAAACGGTGAAGGAAAACATCGTGAGGAAACCGGCATGTCCTAGAACCAAAAATTCGAAGACATGTGACATTCACCAACCCGCATTGGGCCCGCGTGGTGGATTACGGCCCATTCCCTCTCCTAGAGAGGAGGCCTGAGTCCCAACAGTGGGAACATTATAAGGCCGACTATGCTATGCTATGTAAAAATATTAATATAGTATAAAATTCAAATAAATATTAAGTGCGAAACGAGTAATGGAGTTATTAAATTTATTTCGTTAGCAAACTATAAGTGAAAACATTCGTGCCAGGCCCTCTTTATATTCTGTTTCCTTCGTCCTTTAATTCTAGTCTCTACATAAAATTCCTATAATATAGCCAAGACTTGTACAGCCTAACATAAACACTTCCTCTATTCAAACTATGGAAGTCTGGCTCATACAAATTCTTAGCGTTCCGACAGTCACAGAATGTTGAATACATCATTTCCGCAAACGTTACAAACGCACTGCGTAGTTATTGTAAGTGCGCGTATTGTCATTTGCTACAAAACTCGAGGAGTTATCTATGTGCCGGGGTTGTCTGTGGTCGCGTTGACAGCGGGAAAGCACTTTCGATTTTAACGCTGTAGTTTTTTTGGTAATTATTATTAAACGTTTATTTCAGATTAAGATATCCATACAAAGTTTAAATAATAAGTAAATAAGAACACTATCCAAAAATAAACAATAATTACTCACAATAAAAAGAAAAATCAAAATGAAATTATGAAAATCAAAATAAAATAACAATAATCAAAATAAATCACAGTTATCAATTAAACCACAATAATCAAAATAAAAACAATAATCAAAATAAAATCACAGTGAAGTAAGAAGTAATGCAGATAGGATTTGTCAAGAAAATAAATCTGAATCATAGGCACTTTTTGTGGATTTGAAATTATCGAATGACTTCTCCCGCTCTAGGCGTAGCGGGAGGGTCAGACTCTTACTGTCTAAAACTCACCCGTGTTAGTCAAATTCCTTAATAGTTTTGGGTACTGCAGTCCTACTTAAAATTAATATACTGTTAAAACATCAAAATATTTTTACATTCGCTCTTCGAGATTCGTGTCGTTTTATAAATTTTAAATTTCAACTAAAGGAAAGTATTCAGAATTTCCATGACACAGCTATGTAAGCTCTCAACTTTATTAAAATCAAAATATTAAACCACAAAAACTAGGACTTTTGAAAAACATAAATGACACTGTATTTTATTGGACAACATCAAAATTTATTAGTAACTAACATACAAATAGACATATAAACAACTACACTAATTGACACGAAATTATGTACAAACGCATTGTAAATAAATTCAAGATATAACTTAATAATGTTCGAAAGATTCACGTTTGACTGTTATTACAATTGATGGTAAACGATGGTGACCCCTTGACTGTGATACCAGAGTTATAGCCATCAGGAAATCTCCTAGCTGAATTTTACTCCTTAGCTGTATGGACTATGAAAGTTTTCCCGAAACGTTCTGTGCGTGTGAAAATGACTGTTTTTATTAAAAAGAAGAAATTACTGTATCTTTTAAAAAATAAGTCAGTTTTAATTACAGAACACATCGCACCGCTTTCTATCGGACCTAGACCGTACGTACAAAGAGTGCCTTTCACTTGCAAGCGTGTTCTTCATTTGCGAGAGAAGCGCTCCATTGTCGTCTAGTATCTATTCATTTACGAATACTTAGGCAAGCTAACGTAGGACAAAGATTGTAAGCCTCTGACCAACTAGCGTTCAAGTAGTAGCTACTATTGGCTTTTAATTATCAAAATTGGTATGGTAAGTTTACGCAGTACGATCTGCTGACTAAATAGTAGATGTCTACTCGTATGCCAGCAGCGCAGCTCGCCTTAGCTGGCTTTATGATGATAGATACTGTCCTGTTCTCTTACGAGGCGCAGCTCACAAAAATAAATGTTCCGCTCGCAATTTCCTGGCTGATACTGGCAAGCTACTGCCGCACGCGTCCAAACGATGCGAGTGATGTTCGAGCTGCTGCCATGTGAGAGTTATTGTCAGGCGAGCAGGCGAGTGAAAATTAATAATGTTGAAGTTACTCGGATGCGAGCTAATTCAGTCTTGCCAAGAAGTACCGTGTTACCCTGTTAATGGGTTGTGGAGGTCTGGTAGGCAGCCGCTCCACGTAAAATACCGGTATTCAGCTGAATCTGGATTGACTGGAAACCGACCCCATTATAGTTGGGAAAAGGCTAAGAGGATGATGAACTCAGATGCGAGCTACTATCCAACTCGCACTTAGCAGCAACTCGTAAGCGACGTCCACACGATGCGAGTTACTGCACTGCAGCTCGAATGCTAGCTCGCGCTCTGTGTAAATTAGACATTATCCTAAATAGACAAATTAATGTAATAGAAACCTACCTAGAGGATCAACACAAAATGATCTTGTCACTGTCAGTGGTAACGACTGTAAAATAGTCCTAAATATATGGGGACCGACATGTGGGACTATCGAAATATCATGTAGTTAATCCCAAAAATTTTCGTCACTGTCTCGTACTGGTTCTCTTAAAACTAGCCTAAAATAAGTATTTGAGTCTTTTATTTTTTTCGATCAACTTAGGAGAAAAAGGAGTCGTTTTGACCAAACTCCTACTTTTCGGGGTGCATCTGTTCCTGTGACTGATTGACTAGAGCTCCTAGGCATGGAGTTGACATCCAGTCTCAACTTCGGCGCCACCATCGAGTACAAAGCCCAAACCGCGGCCAAAAAGCTGGGCATCCTAAATAGGGTGAAGCGGTACTTTAGGCCTGGACAGCTTTTAACCCTGTACAAAGCACAAGTCCGATCCTGCATGGAGTATTGTAGCCACCTTTGGGATGGCTCAGCTAAGTATCAGCTTGCCGCGCTTGGCTCGGTGGAACGCAGAGCTAAGAGACTCATCGGTGACGTAAAACTGGTGGATGCCAAGCTACATAGCTTGGCTCATCGCCGTAAGCCGCCGCCGTAAGCGATCGCCGGTGAGTGTGCCCAAGAACTCCATGACCTACTCCTCATCCCACCGGCCCCCTTCTACCATCGGACATCCAGACGCACTGCATCTTACCATCCGTACCTTGTTGCTATTCCACCAATTCGTACTAAGCGCTTCCAAACGTCTTTTATAATGCGCACAGCAAAGGAGTGGAACTCTCTGCCTGCGTCTGTGTTTCCAAACGCTTACAATCCTAATCTTTTCAAAGTAAGAGTGCACAGGCTCCTTCTGGGTAAGCTCGCTCCATCGTAGACTTTGTCTCTGTCATCTCTGACCTAGACTAGAGTCAAGAGCAAACCCATCACAAATAAAAAAAATAAAAAAACCCACTGCTGGGATAGGTCGCTCCCGCTTGGGAGCGGCGGTAAATCTAGACATACTTCTCGTGTGCTGTCTCGAACCAGCCCTAATGATATTCTTCAAAATCGTCTTATCACATCTTTCTGGGCCGACATTGATGGCACGTTCGATTTTCAGGAACCTACTTTAATCCACGGTTTTATTTTTGCACTCTTGTAAAAATTAGTAGAATACATGAGGTAACCTGAAAATTCATAACTCATGGTCATGATGACCTAATTTTTGTCATACAAAACGTATTCTTATCTTTGTCATGTAAAATGTCTGTGGACGCACCAAAAGGACAATACTCCATGACTTCTTTATTCATCTGAAATAAGCAATTTCTACGTGAATTTCATCCTTTTATGTTCCATAATTTTTTGATTTCTCGCTTCGATGGCATTGAGATGTCGTAATAAATTGTAAAATACGATTAATAAATATGCTATCTCGGGATCTCGCTTCTCATTTGATTTCCGCGTTTTTTCCCTGAGCGCAATTGTCATTTTTTTATTTCTATTCCGAATGCAAATTAAGTTTGAAACTTCGTTTGGCGAATTTTGTGAGGCGAGTGCCAACATCATTCAGGATTCCTTTGTGATGTTAGAACTGACGAAACTTGCTTTTTCCCTCTTTTATTTATTTTTTCGGACAGTAGATTAGGGGTTTCTGAATTATAAATAACATATTTTGGGGACTCCGCTTTGATATTTCCTGGGAGAGTAATGTTTAAACAAGTAACTACAGTCTTATTCATTTCGAATTACTATTCATGGAAAACGGACAGGATGAAAAAGACTTTTCTATGAAACAATACCAATTAAATGAGATCAACGTAGCAGGTAAAAACAATTTGGTAAATTAAATAGTTACATTACTTATTTACCAAAACACATCATGAAAAAAATCATGCATAAAAAAAACAAATGACGAACACAAACAAAAGAGTGCTGGAAGTCAAAACTACCAATAATGCGAAAACGTCCCTTTGTATAGACAAGTGCTTATGAAGGATCGGGCGCAAGGCACAAGTCACACTCGACCGGCTCCCGGCCTATTCTGACTGGCACGGATCACTGCCCCGACTACCTATCAAAAGTTATCTCGCCCACCAACCGATCCTGCCTCCCTTATGCTAATGACGTTATTTTAACCCTTCACCCTGCTTATATTATGTTTCTATTATACTTTAGTTCGTACACGAATACTAAACCTTGTTCTATTGTAAACGAACTGTTGATTTTCGCAGAACTTCGTGTAAATAATGCGAATATTTAACCAGGACTGCTGTAGATTTAAAGGCTACCGTTGAACTAAGTTACGGGCAATTTTCCCCGGTCATAAGAAAAACTTTTTGGTTTAAAATAAGAAAATAATTCGGGGGTTTCGTGTTTCTTTGCTTTTTGGGTTGATGAGGCAATCAGTCAGCGGGGATATTTTCTTTCTATTTTATGCGGACACGGAAGGGTCTGCGGCGAAAGTTAAATGAAGTTATTTTGTTCTGTCTGTGGACGTTATGATGGGTTCTCAAGTTTTGGGACACCCCCTAAGGGCTTACACGTGTCAAGTCGTGTCACGCTCACACCTGTATTTTGCATGATTAATAAACTTTTCGATGTTGTCATTTCTTTGAGATTTTATCTCATCAACAACATCGGGACTAAAAATCGGGTAGGTATGCCATGTTACAAAGTCAAAGTCAAAACGTTTATTTCAATTAGGCTATTCAACGGCACTTTTGAACGTCATCATTACATTTAAAATTATATTTAAAAATAACAAGTGACTTTACTGTCCGTTCGGAAAGGTAAATTCTTATGGAGAACCTGGTCAAGAGTGCATCAGTCACGAAAAAATAGACATGTTTATTTATTTATTTGTTTAAACTTTATGTACAATTGTGGTACACTTAATGCAACAAGGCATTCTCTACCAGTCATTTGCTGTTCATTTCCATTCCTGTCAGAAAGTAAAGAGAGAGAAAGCAAATCACGCTACAGTAGTACCCAACTGATATGGCTTACCGATGTACCTGCGCAGAGGATGAATTTTCAAAGCGCGGGAAATGCTATTGACCAATCGGCACGATCCACGCAACGCGCTTCTTTTCGCTGTACCGCTATTGGTCGGCAGCTGCCGCCATGTTAGCGCGCGCCGCGTAACATGCACGTGACTTGCGAGTGAGACGGAACTAACAGCTGCAGTGTATTATAAACCTTATTGTAGTGATATAAGGTTGATTGTAAGTTTGCTTTCTTTCGTTAATCTTCGGGGCCATACTTTCTTTTCCGTGCGAACAAAGATTCACGATCCGCCTTAATAGTTGGGTACCACTGTACCCGTCACTGTCAAATTTTCCCAATCAGCCTTGGACCTAATGCGTTAGCGATAAAGATGAAAATTAAATTTGGTAGATTGTTGTATGATTAATATTATGAACTTGTGGAACTTTCATTTTAGGAAAATCATATATTTAATTTTCATCTTTATCGCTAACGCATTAGGTTCAAGCTTGATTCAGAAAATTTGACTGTGACGAGTAGCGCGATTTGCTTTCTGATTCTGCTAAAGTGGCTTTTTAAGACCAGCTGGATACACTCGGTAGACAGATTCGCGAAAAATAAACAACCGAAGTTTCAAAAGTTCTCAAAAGACATTGATTTGTGGATTTGCGGAAATTTCGAAATACCCCGTAGTTTTACCACGAGCAAAAATTAACGACATTTTGCAAAGTTATAGCTGCTAACTTTATACTTAATGATGCCCGCAGAACCCTAATTGAAAGAAATCTTAGATAAGATTTTTCTTAAAAGAAAACCCAGTCTCTAACCGCAATTAGTATCATTATGATAAAGGATTCAACGTGCAGCGTTGAAAATGGAAAAAAAACATTTTAGAGAGTCTTGTCATTAACCGACTTCCAAAAAAGGAGGAGCTTCTCAATTCGGTGGGTTTTTTTTATGTATGTATGTGCACCGGTTACTCCGAGGTTTCTGATCCGATTTCTGTGATTCTTTTTTAGTTCGATGCGGTATAATTGCCATTTGGTCCCATAACATTTGATTCAGTTTGGTTCAGTAGTTTTGTTTTATGAGCATTTTTGCTTATTTCAATTTCTGCGTAGGCGAAGACGTCGTCCAAGTATCACACTTGAACACTAGTAACACTACTAACATTAAAGTGTGATACTTGGACGACGTCTTCGCCAAAGCTTTTTTTTATTTTTCACTAAAAATATAAAAAAACTTTATACAAAAAAATATAACCGACTTCCAAACAAAACACTACAAAGTATAAAATAACCTAAATTTCGGAAGTCGGTGTTAAAAACAAAGAAATATAAGTTTTTTTTTTTAATTTTTTTATTTTTTTATTTTAATACGACAGCGCGATGATAAGGCGTTTTCATGCTTTTTTTTCTAAAATTGTGCTACAAATAGAACAAGTACTATGAAAAAGCATCGCATCCTCATCTCACCTGTCCGGGGGAGCCCTCAAATAGTAGTAGGTAAAACTAAAGAGTAGGTACCGTGAAACGGAGTAAATAGTTACGGAAGGGTGAATAGAAACAAAACTTTGATAGAGATTTTCACTGTAATAATCATATTATTGGTTTTAATACGATAGCGCGATGATAAGGCGTTTTCATGTTTTTTTTTCTAAAATTGTACTACAGATAGAACAAGTACTATGAAAAAGCATCGCATCCTCATCTCACCTGTCCGGGGGAGCCTTGAAATAGTAATGCGTAAAACTAAAGAGTAGGTACCGTGAAACGGGGTAAATAGTTACGTAAGGGTGAATAGAAACAAAACTTTGATAGAGATTTTCACTGTAATATCATATTATTGGTTTTCCAAGAAAGCAAACTTTTTAATTTTAGTAAGATTCGAGACCGTAAACGCTGCCAACAATATTTAAACAACGTGAATATCCCTTTCATAGTTTTGTTTCGATTTACTCCTGCATTGCTATTCGCCCCCCCCCCCCCCGTTTGTACCTACGTATTTAATTCATCCACTTTTTCAAAAGCAAGCTAAATAAGTAGATTACAAAGCTTACTTGAGTACGGCACAAACTCAAAGTAAAAAGTGGGACATTTTGTCCAAGTAAATTACTAGAGGGGCTAACGACTGCGGATCCAATGGTTTGGTTGGATACCTAATCGCCTTAATTGAACAGCTCTAGTTGAATAGTATTTGAACTTTGTTCTACAAAGAGATCCTTGACATAAACCTAAATGTGCCTGTGTGTGTACAATATGACACTGTTAAGGAGAATTTATTAAATGCAGGTTAGGTAAGTACTTCTAGAGACGTATTTTATTAATTTTAGATTTTCACTTTCATTTGCATTTACATTATTCCACTGCCATCACAACTAACCTGGTTTTTAATAATATTTTTATTTCGTCATGACCCAGGTGTCGGGGTCAGGTACCGGAAGATGCAACGTTGGAAGGCCTTCCACAAGGTGGACCGATGACCTGGTGAGGGTAGCCGATGGATGCGAGACGCACAGGACCGGTTGTTGTGGTGACACTTGGGGGAGGCCTATGTCTAGCAGTGGACGTCTTTCCGCTGATATGATGATGATGATCCAGGTCTGAACCTCCATTTACATGTTTTGAATCTCTATCCAAATAAAAATAGCCGTTCAATACATTTAACATAGAAATATAAAAAAATAGGAGAAGTGGCAAGGGGGCGGGTCCGTGTCCGCGCAACATGCTCAAATTGAGCATATTGTAGGCAAATGGTCGTCCCGGCGAACTAGTGCGCTTTCAACCGCGATCGTGACAATATATAAGAATTCCGCGTTGTTCAGTGTTTTCTTGAAGAAACCGCAGCCTAAACTAAGACTTTGTAAATCATGGAATCAATAACACTATCTAAATATAAGTAATTTACTATACTTGTCTTTAAAATCATGAAAAATTACAAATCGTAAAATATGTCTTGCTCTTACTGTATTATTCTTGTTTTCAAATATCACAGCGACTGTATTATTTCTGCAATAAATACATTGCTTCTTATCCACTACCTAAGTTTTTCACTAAGTCACTGGACAAGCAATGTAAATATTACAAAACGATACTTTATTAAGCGGATGCAACGCGTAATACGGCCGCTGCTTCTTGCGACGAGTTAATGATGTACTTGTGCAGATCCACCTACGTAGGTTCGTCCTATCGACACAATGTCGATTGACGCATGAAATCTTGCTTTAAAAGTTTATTTTCTATTTGTCAACCGGTTTAAACCGGTTATAAGATCGATGTAAAATAAGGTATTTTACTTATTTACAGCGTAATAGAGAAATGCGTAACTAACTTTCGTAAAGTGAGTTTATTAAATTTTAGGTTAATAATCGGTGGAGTGTTTATAATATTTTCTGGACATGCCGTTTTTTATTTATTTTATTTTCAGGCCCCAAAAATGTTTTTGTCCAATAATAAATGGAAGATTCGATAACTTTCTGATTTAGTCATTCACTAGCATATATGTGAAATAAATTGCTTTTGCACAGCACAACGATATCGACCGTTGTTTTTGTGTGCGTAAGTTGTACGGTGTACGGTAAATGCACGCTGTGTTTGATGCAATAAGGTTTATAATTGATTATGTAGTACGTTCTGTTTTGAGAAATGCGGGTGTATGCGCGACTGCGTATCTATTGCTTTTACTGACGTGCATGTGTAGTAGTTGCCTTATGGAAGGGGAAGACTGGAGACACAGGGTCCCGGTACATTTTCATCTAACGGGCATATCTCCTTATTTATTATATCTTTGCATTTTAGTTAGCAGTTTTATTAAAAAAAACAACAACAAAATATTCGATTTTTTTTTTAAGAATGGGTATTTTGCATGTATCTGAATTTGGTGTCCCTCAAAGCCAGACTGGATTGTGATGAAAATAATTGCTAGCAGAGAGTTCAAAATTCAACTTAATGATGAGAGAGACTTTTTTAAAACAGCCTCAGTAAGTGTCTATCCAGTCTAGCTAAGTTCGTCCTTCGCGCCAGAGACAGACAACTGCGCCTGCATTACATGTATTTTGACGGCACGGTTAGCGCAGTCGTTGAGCGATTGACTGCTGCGCTGCGTGTCACGGGTTCGATTCCCGCACGGAAAAAATACTTGTATGCCCTACAGATGGTCTGGCTGTTTGTGTATGTGAGATTATATGTATGTTAACGCACCCACGATACAGGAGAAATTCCTAGTGTGGGGGAACGTTTTTTTTTTAAACAAAACATGTTGATAAATACATGTTGACAAATCGGGAGGTAGCCAGTAGGCTACCTCCCGATTTGTTTTCAAAACAACTGAATAAGTAGCGTTTCGATCTTAGTGCCAATTCTACTAATTTTTAAACTTAAATTCATTCGCTTTAAATTTAAATGTATGGAAATTGAGGTTTTTTTGACAGATTGCGAATGAAGTGCGAATGCAAACGTTGCTTAAAAGTTAGTAGAATTGGCCCTCTTCATACATTCTTTCCCGATTCGTTAACGGAGAGATCAGGCGCAGGACCAACGGTTGCACTCTTAATTAGTCGTAAGTTACACCCAAACATAAGAAAACAAAGATATAGGAACACCTACGTCACGTTAAGAGCTAAACGAATTAAATTCGTTTAAGCGTACAAGTATAGTGCCAACTTCTCCAACTTATATTCGGACAATTTATTTTTCTACCTATTTTTCTTAATTAATTACATTAATTGTTAATAATCAAATAACAGATGGGAAAAATGCCACCGAAAAAACGTTAAGTTTTGGTGCATTTGTGTGCTTTGTTAACATCTGTTCGTAAATTGACTGAAACAAAGATAAAATTTGTTAACGCTATCTTTGTACTAACATTTTTATTATTAAACCACGCTTTGATAATCATTTCATTGTTCTTTTGTTCTGTTTCCTCAAAAGAATGAAACGTTTAATTTAGACACGGAAAATGATTATTAAGGTGAAGTGAAGAGTTAAGAATACGATTTGAATAAAAAGACGGATTTATCATTTCCCAATTTTAACTGGTTTTTCTTAACTTACCTATGAAAATAGTCTCCTGGGTTCTTCTATCTCTGTACCGAATTTCATCAAAGTTAGTTAAGGATTTTAACAAACTAATTTTCGCATTTATAATACTACTAGCTGCCACCCACGGCTCCGGCCGCGTGAATGTGGAAAATTATCCTAAGGGAACATACTCCCGAATAATAAAAATTTAGATAAAAAGACTAGACTAACTATAATCTATCTCTGTGCCAAATATCATTAAGATACGTTCAGCCATTCTGAAGTGATTGAGTAACAAATATCAACAAATCTAGACTTTTGTATATATAATACTAGTGGACGTCACGCGGTTTCACCCGCGTAGTTCCCGTTCCCGTGGGAGTACGGGGATAATATATAGTCTAAGTTACTCCCTGATAATGTAGCTGAAATGCTGCTGTATGTATCCAATGCTGAAATAATTTTTCAAATCAGTCCAGTAGTTTCGGAGCCTATTCAATTCAAACAAATAAATGTTTCTTCTTTATAATATTAGTGTAGATTATTATACCTAGATATAGATAGTACAGATTAGGTTGTAGGGATATTTAATCGGGACATCTGACAAGACGTGGTAATTTCCAATGGTGTTAGGCAGCCAAGGTCAGGACAAAGAAACCAAAGACCTCATCGCGCAACACACGGAATCCCGAAGAACTGGCAATCCGTCACGACTGCCAAAGATCTACAAATGACAGCTGAGACTAATGGCTTAGCGTGCTTTCTGAGGCAACGATGATTCTCGCTATGATAAGATAACATAGTCACCTATCCAGAGACTGACCTCGGCAAACGTTGCTTAACCTTGAAGATCACAGAATCCCCAAAAACTTCATCTAAAAAGGCAACGACGGCAAACATTGCCTCAGACAAAAAGCCCTACCTCCCGCCATTATATCGAAGTCAGTACTGACACCTGGCCCTGCGTCTCCGTAACCTCATTAAAGAGCCTTCACCCAATTCCTGAGTCCCCCTCATAATTTAATTACGCAGGTAATCAAATTCTGTTAGTTGGATTATATTTCTATCGCTTTATCAAACCTGCTGGCTTTTGTTGGCAGAATTATTATTTAACATTGCTACCGGCATTGTTCTTTGTTGGAGCTACAGGTAGTTTGCTGATATTGGATATCAAGTTGTGAATATTGGTTTTTACCGACTTCTAAAAAAGGAGGAGGTTCTCAATTCGGTGGGTTTTTTTATGTATGTACACCGATTACTCCGAGGCATCCGATTTCTGCGATTCTTTTTTCGTTCGATGCGGTATACTTGCAATTTGGTCCCAGAAACATTTGATTCAGTTTAGTTCAGAAGTTTTTATTTTATGAGCATTTCGGAAGTCGGTGTTAAAAAACTTTTTTAACACCGACTTCCGAAATTAAGGTTATGTTATTATTTTGGAGTTTTTTTATTTTTCAATTTTAAGTGGTTATACTTGGACGACGTCTTCGTCAACGCAGAAATTGATTGTTTGGAATTGTTTTGTTTGGAAGTCGGTTATATTTTTTTTGTTGTGTTAGTTTTATTTGATGAAAACAGTAGGTTGTGTTCAGTCGCCTTTTATCCACAATAAAAAAAGAAAACAGCTTTTCAACGCTCTGTTTTATCCCAAAACTATGGAAAATATAACAAACGTCGGTTGGCGGGGTATTCTCAGCTTCACAGCTTTTAATGGCACGATTTTACACGGACTTGCTAACACCATGCTCCAAAAGATAACATTGTTTGTGAGTTTGTTAATAGGAAGCAAGCACTGAAAGTACTGATTCGGTTAGCTGCTAAAATTATTTCGCTGATAGAAAATTACATTATTACCGAAATCCATAGGCTTTTATCCCGAAAATTATGCGCAGTGGCCTACATACCTTACAAGAACCATTATATATTCACAAAAGCTAATGTTATTCCTATGACCTTTTTTTAAGGATTGGAAATCATCAAATGACTCCTCCTGCTCTGGGCAGAGCAGCAGGGAGTGTCAGACTTCTGCTGACTAAAATCCAGCCGTGTTCCTCCTAGTGCCATTTGCGTTCCAGGGTCGTGGTGACTCTTTCGAACAAATTCCGCTACCCTGATAAAGGGAAATCTAATCCCTGTGACCCTAGTATCGAACAACGTTCTGGTTTCTGCTACCAAAATTCGTATTAAAAATCTGCTAATTAAAATCTAAACTTATTGTAGTTAGTTAAGTTTTTGTTTTATAAACATGGTTAGTTTTTTTTTATAAACAAGGCTGTTTATTTTTCTATCACGTTCGAGAATTATAAAGCTGCTACAGTTGTGGTTTCCTCGTACGATTGGAGCGAAAAATTCTTATTTCACTGAAAAGCTGCAACAGACGTGACTTTGCTCCAATTTTTCTTTTAACTGCTAGTTATGGGATAAACTTTTATATCGTTTGGAAAAAAATTGATACAGAAATATGTCAAAGTATTACCTACAGTACTGTATCTCCTTTCTCTCTTTAGAATCCATCCAAAGGTTGTCTTAAAAAGATCGCTTTTAGCGATAAGGCCGCCCACTGTGTAATGTTTCTCATCTATCTTTTCTGTAACTTATATGGTGTACATAATAAAGAGTATTCTATTCTATTCTGTTCTATTCTATTCTACTTAATATGAAAATTATTTTGTTTTATACGGAGCTGGGTTTTCAAATCTGTGTGAATTATGTCATAGAAAAGACAGACAGAACTTAGTTCTGTGTGTAGTTAAAAAAATCACATCCTATTATAGAGGGGAAACTAAGTTGTGATTTTTCTTATTATTTAGTTGGATATTACGGTCAGATATTTATTTTCAATGAATCATCTTGCACACGAGGTTTGTTCGTTTTTTAGGGTTCCGAAAAAAAAAACGGAACCCTTATAGGATCACCCGGGTGTCTGTCTGTCTGTCCGTCTGTCACAGCCAGTTTTCTCCTGATCCACTGGACCGATTCTGTTGAAATTTAGTACACATATGGACTTGTATGACCCAAATACGGATGCGTTACGTTAATTGTTTAATTTTTAGTATGGGCGTCACTTTTGGGGGTCAAACTAGAAAATTTAAAAAAACGTTTTTCGAACAATATTGTGTGATATATTTTGATATATCACACAATATAATGATAATTATGAAAAAAATGTAATTAAAACCCTCGCAGTAAGTCCTTTCATTTGTGAAAGGACTTACTGCGAGGGTTTTAATTACATTTTTTTCATAATTTTAAAATAAATGGTTTAGAAGTTATTCAAGAAATAAGACGAAAAATGACCATTCCCCCCCTTATCTCCGAAACTACTGAGTAAAAATTTTTGAAAAAAATGGAGAAAATAGATCTTTACCTAAAGATTACAGGAAAACTTATTAGAAGTCTGTAGTGTTAAAATAACATAAGAACACTACATTAACATATTAAAAAAATTAAATTCGTTCGGAACCCTTTGCACGCGAGTCCGACTCGCACTTGGCCAGTTTTTTTAAACACGATTTAATAAAGATTTTAAAGTTAAGGTTAAATCTTTTTCTCAATTTTTGAACAGTTCACTTAATAATTATATTAGTTTGACTCTATTTCGGGCCAAACCTATGTAAGTGGAAGTGGGCATTGCTCATTGCTCGCAGAAGAGATAGTCGATGGTGACGAATAAAATCACTAATTGTACGAATTTCAGCTAATTGCAACCATACACTCTACATGTAACGATATAAAAAAACTCAAGATACACACTCAGCATTTCAAAAACGGCCGCAAAAAACAAGCGCACAATGTATAATTGTGCGCTAGTTTCAAACAGTCTCGCATCGCTCGCCATACTGCACTGCTTTGTAAAAACAACTTTAAGCGATCCGTGTAAGGTTGAATTTGCAAAAAAAATTACGCATCGCTCGCCATACTGCACTGCTTTGTAAAAACAACTTTAAGCGATCCGTGTAAGGTTGAATTTGCAAAAGAAAATGTTTATAGTATAACTACACACAACTCACACATGACACTTGATACATGTCAGTTTTTGACGTAAGTTTCGAGTGTTGCATTTCTTCGAGACTGTGCATCTTGGGTTTTTTTATATATCAATGACTACAGCTTACTAATTATAAAATAATATGTCCAAACAAAAGTGATTTGAAACTGTAAATGTGAGTTTAGTGGGATCAACTTCTATGCAGCAAAAATAGCATACCTGTAAGCTAGAGTTCTGCTAATCCTCCATAGCTTCAAAGCGGCCTCTGAAGTGCATTCGAATGAGTTCATTTTTACGCCACAGGTGCATTTTTCATACTGGCTGGTTTTCACGCTAATAAGAGATTAATAAACAGAAAAAAAAGAAGTGTGTTAGTAAAGGGGTAATAAATAGATCGCTGATGAGCTAAAGATAACTATAGACCGCCACAATTAAAAAAATGCCCGTCGTTTTTTGGCGCATTTTCGCCTCGTGACTAGGTAGGACCTTTAAGATGTGATGAGCGTACACAGCAAAAATACACTGCTTCTAAATAGATTTATACTTGTAAGAAAATACCTTCAGAAATGTTCAATTAGAGGAAAATTACGGGCATCTGATAACCGAATAAAGCACTATCAATTACTAGTTTTACTCGTAGTTCCATTGCCCCGATTTTTAAACAATAACAGAAGCATATAGGTTCGTTTTTTTGAGCCAAAGTCCTAGATTATTGCTTTAAATCTAAACAGCCCAAAAAGTAAATTTTGCCTACGTCATCTTCCTGCCCATACCCCATGTGAGTTGCGGTTGGCGCAACACGTTGATGTGTCTCTTCCATTTTGTCCTGTCGCCATCACGCTATCACTAACTCTCTTTTTTCTTCTATATCACTCCTCACACAGTCCATCTATTTTTTCTTTGGCCTCCCTCTCCCTCTCCATCCACATTTATATTCATGACTCCTTTGTTAACCGACTTCCAAAAAGGGAGGAGGTTCTCAATTCGGTGGGTATTTTTTTTTATGTATGTACACCGATTACTCCGAGGTTTCTGATCAGATTTCTGTGATTCTTTTTTAGTTCGATGCGGTATACTTGCCATTTGGTCCCATACAAATTTGATTCAGTAGTTTTAATTTTATGAGCATTTTTGCTTATTTCAAATTCTGCGTCGACGAAGACGTCGTCAAAGTATCACCACTTAAAAGTGAAACATAAAAACTTTTTACAAAAAATATAACCGACTTCCAAACAAAACCAAAAACACCGACTTCCAAAATTAAAGTTATTTTATACTTTGTAGTGTTTTGTTTGGAAGTCGGTTATATGTTTTTTGTAAAAAGTTTTTTACATGCGTTTCATCCTTCCTATTTACATGACCATATCAAGAATACCTTTGTGAGTCAAGTTGTAACAGATAACATTGAGCTATCAAAACGAAACAAATTGAGATTGTTAAAGAAGGTAAAACAATGTTAGTTTTAGCATTCCATTCCGCAGGCAGCCCACACTCACATATTTCCACCACCTACGTACAAACCTGAACACTGTACCCGACCACAAACGGCCTCCAGATAATATTTTATTCACCGACGCCGTCAAGAGGCCCCGGAATGATCCTTCTCTCAACCCGTTATCACAATACACACAAAATTGTGTCGCCCCACTTCAGGTATTCCGTGATGTCATAAAAGTTCGTGAAGTATGTTTAACGAGGAACACTTCAAACCCTCGCAGTTTGCAGACTTGTGAGGCTTTTAGTTACGTTTATCTTGCGTTTGTTATATCTGCGTACACAAATGCTTGTGTAAATATCGGAACTTCCTCACTACATGTTGAGGATTGGTGATTGCAGGATGTTGGTAGAGGCTAATAAGATCCTTGATCAAACTAGTTCCCTTGTAGATATTTGTTATACGATACCAACCTATGGATGTGATTTATAACCTTAAACATGTCAAAAGCTTTCTTTCAATATCAAATTCTGCCTCTAACAGATAACTGCGAAGGCTGGTTCAAGATGTATCAGGAAAGAATTTTGTTATGCCTGGGAAGATTTTGGTAGACCTTTGCCCAGCAGTTGAAATAGGCTGAATAAATAAAAAAAGATAGGTAGTTACCTATCGTTTTTTATTCATTCTTGATTTCCTGTCTAGACTTGATTTCCAAGTTAATCCACAAATGTCTATGCTTTAGGCACTTGTCTCACCGCCGGCGACCAGCGAGTAGCAAATAAGTTTCAAACTCGAAACGAGTTGGCGAGCAGCGAGTAGCGAGTGAAAAGTTTCGATAGTTTTGACGCTCGGCCGCTCGCCGGCAGTGTGAACAGCCAACTATCGACTATGAATGTATGTGTCTCTTTTAGTCACACAAGATCTATATCTTTTGTCCCTTTCCTCAGCAAACAAATAGTCGATAGCTACTCGCTTCATCGCCGGCAAGTGCCATAAGTGCGAATTGTTAGGATCCGCTAATTCTACTAATATAATATAGCAACGACCGCATTCGCATGTATGTCGCAATCTGACAAAAATAAGGATTTTTTTACAGATTGCGACTGAGATGCAAATGCGAACGTTGCGTTGTTTAAAAATTATTAGAATTGGCTCTCAGGCCTTTGCCACTTCTCCAGACTTATTAAAAGTCTGAATAAAAAGCGTCTAATTGAACTCTCTGTTCTGAACAATTCAACACGTCCAAGCCCACCTATTAGAAAATAGTTTTTGAATACATAATAAGCTAAAATGAAAACAAGCGGTTTTCTAGATAATTTAGTATTGTAACTACACACCTAAAATATAAAAGCCATCAAAACAAGACTAAAGCAGAATCTCTCACAGAAAAAGACCCAAACATCCTAAATGTCACATTGTGCCAAAGTGCTAGTGGTTACAAAAACTACCACAATAAGTGCCTATTTATTAGAAAATATTTTTTTAATACATATTTAGCTAAAATATAATCAGGCAAATACCTAGATAATGTAAAGTTGTAAGTACAAGCCTTCTACAACATGATAGACAACAAAAAGGGACTTTAAAGCAGAATCTCTCACACATAAAGACCCATAAATCCTAAATGTCACTTTGTGCCAAAGGGCCAGAGGTTACAAAAACTACCATAATTTAGAATTAGGCGGTCTACACAAGGGACTGCTTACTCGTAATTGGCGAGTGTGTGGGTAGTTAGGAAAATGTCGCGTGACGCTAAGAGCAGCGGAAATTACCCACATTATATGTTACAAGGCGAGACAAGCCGCGAGTCCTAGGGGTATGTTTGTTTTAAGCGCTGGTTGGGGTATGATTTTTGGGTTTTCAAATGATGGAGTCACTAGCTTCTACCAGCGGCTTCGCTTGCTTGAATGTCAGATATTTATAAGGAAATACTCCCTTAAATTATAAAATACTAGAATGACAAGAGAATATACTCCCGGGATACAAAAAGAACTGTGAGCCATTTCAGACTATAATTTATCTGTGTAACCAGTTTCATCTTATCCGTTTTTTCTGGAAGAATAATAATTAGTTTCCTTGCTTTTTTTGTACTGTGTCTTGTGCGAGTCACAAATAAACATTTTTCTTTCTTTCTTTCTTTCTTTCTTTCTTTCTTCATTTCTGATTTATAACTTTCATTTACATAAATATAGAGTCTCCTTACATCCATGAATGATGGATGATAAAATATTATGACACTGTTCAGAGAGAATTTTACAAAAAATAACTACGTATAAATTGGATATAAATACTTAGAACAAATTAAGTACATATCTTACTTCGTAATAAAATGAGACTGCCGGTGTATTTATTCTAGTTGCTACGGAACATTTTATAACGTTAATAATAATTTATCTTTAAGTCCGCTCAAGTTTAAAACGACATTTATGAAGCAATATGTATAAGGACGCTTACATTGTAGTTTTTAGTATGCTAAGATGAAATTAATTATTCCCTGAGAATTCATTAGTTCAATATTAATTAACCAATGTTGCTAGGATTACGAATAATTTAACACATGCGCATTAGTGATTCCTACTTATCTAATTTAATTTTGTATGACATAAATTTAAGGGTCGTGGTCGCTCACAATGGGCCTCATCAGCTGGCTCAGTCACTCAAAGGGCAATGGACAGGGCAATGCTTGGAGTTTCCTTGCGTGATCGAATCAGAAATGATGATATCCGCCAGAGAACCAAGGATACCGACATAGTCCGAAGGATCGCTTAACTGAAGTGGCAGTGGGCAGGGACATTGCTCGTAGAACAGATGGCCGATGGGGCCGAAAAGTTCTGGAGTGGCGACCGCGTACCGGAAGACGCAACATAGGAAGGCCTCCCATAAGGTGGACCGATGACCTGGTGAAGGTCGCGGGTAGCCGATGGATGCGAGACGCACAGGACCGGTCGTTGTGGCGACGCTTGGGGGAGGCCTATGTCCAGCAGTGGACGTCTTTCGGCTGATATGATGATGATGATGAATGTAAGGGCAATTTTTAGGGTTTCGAACCGTTTGAATGGAAATTGGAATCCATAGGAACACTCATGTGTCTGTCTGTTCGGCTTTCATAGCTGATTTTGTACGAATATAGGTACCTACTATTCGGCTGAAATTTGGTACACGTGTAAACTTCTATGAACCAAACATAGACGGAAATAAATCATTTTTGAAAATGTGATCAAATTTTGGGGGTGAAATTAAAAACACACAAAATAAGCTTTTTAAACTGTGCTGTGTGGCAAATCAAATGAAATGGGTCATCGTTAGCACTTCTGCATTTTTTCAGTTTCGGAGAGGGTAATTTTTAACTGTAAATAACTTCTATACTGTTTATTTTCAAATTATGAAAAAATACAGTTACAATACAGACAAATTAGAAAAGTAAATAAAAAGTTTTTCAAACTGTAGGTACAGTATGACATATTAATGAAAAAAAAGTGCATACTCAAAATTTAATCATTCATGTAACGCATCCGTATTTGGGTCATAAAAGTTCATATGTGAACGAAATTTCAACAGAATGGGTCCAGCAGGTTCGAAGGATATTGGCTGTGACTGGTGGACAGACAGACACCTGAGGGATCGTATATGGGTTCCGTTTCTTACGGATGTTCGGAACCCTAAAAACAGCGAGTATATTTAAGCAAAAATAAAGTCGTAAAGCATTTACACACATTCTTTGCGAGTTACATAAATCTCTGCGTAAAACATCAACATAACGAACATATTCAACATATTTGAGTCGCGGAACAACTATATTACCATCTAAATATCCCAGTACATCACACAGTCCCAAAACCCTTTCTTTGTTGAATAATATTCAAATAAAGTTATACAATATTGCGGTGTTGTCAACGTTCTAAATTCAATTTACTTTTGCTTTCTTTTATTTTTTGTTCTGGCAACAAAACCACTTGTCAGTTGGAATGATACTCACTAAAATCTATTTGCCATTCTTGTCGCGTTCAAAAGAATTTGTCTTGTAATTTCTGTTTTAATGCCAGTTGAGGTACGTGCCCTGATAAATAATTTCAGTTAATTCAAAGTCATAGATAAGTGAATAAAAGTTTTTACTTAAACTTAATAGTTAAGTATACACTGAAGACTTAAGTTACTTATGTACATATATTATTTACTTTTAAAGAAACATTAGGTCTTAGTTTTTAGGGTTCTGACTAAAATGGTAATGAGGACCTCCTCCTTTTTGGGAAGTCGGTTAAAAAGGTGTGATTAAGTCTGTCCGTCTGTCACAGCTGGATATCTCAAGAACTACTAAGCTATCCACTTGAAATTTTGGATAGTTTTTTGTCGCTGCAAACCAGCGCTGTGGCTCTGTCTCGCACATGATTCCCAGTATTATGCTGAGCGATGGCCGTTTTGCGCGAATGTGGCGCATATCTTCCCAAATTTTTTAAATTGTAATTTTATTTATTTTTGGTATGCATCACGCTTGGCGCAAATAAACTTTTTTTCTTTCTTCTAAATAAGAAAGAAGTAATAGAAATAGAATAGAAACGTTTCTATTCTATTTCTATAAGTAAAAATGTATATATTTTTTGCAACATCAACTGAAAGGGTTTCTTTAAAATTCAAAGTAGGGCTACTAGAGCATGTGGGGTATCATATGAAACAATGCTATTTGCGCATTCTAAATCATTTTTTTTAGTCCGCTTGGTTTTCGACTTTTGCGAACTAATTTTGACCACCCCCCCCTTATCTCCGAAGTTTGCATAGAGAAAAATCTGCAATTATTCTATGTGATAGAAGTTTTTAAAACGATGTCTCTAAAAACACATTTTTCCAGAAATCATCAACAAAAGGTCAAGAGATGGCGTTAATTTAAAACTGCAATATACATCGCAGCATTAAAATTTTCTGACGAATCCTCTGCCGATAAAAATTTAAATTTTTCGTTTTATAAGATGGTACGGAACCCTCGGAGCGCGAGTCCGACTCGCTCTTGACCGGTTTTTTATTTATAGGATGTAATGTATTCTAAAACAGTCTAAAGTTGTAAGCAGTGAACAGGTTGAATTATTAAAGTAACCCTGGGTGGACAAATCCGAAACTATGAGGAATATCGAAAACATTGAAAGGAGTCTGGCGCCTGATTTTGATGAAAAAAAAAACTGGATTTTTGAAAAATCATTATTCCTACCCAGAAATCGAAACGGCTGGTTTAAAAAAAAATAACTCGCACCCTGTATTATTACACCGTCTTAGCTAATAAGCATTAAATTCTAGGAAGTAAACTAAACGAAAAAGCTCTTTTTAACACTTCAAAAATTTAACCAGTATATTACTGTATGTACCTCAACAATAACTTATTTTTTTTTTATTACATTAATCAGTAATTTTAGGTGCTTACTGATTATTGTTACAACTTAATGTCGTTTAGATCAACAAAATCTTTTCCATTATTTACATAGGTAATATGTTTCATTCATGTTTAAGAAGTTTTAAGCAAGAGATAAACTAGTCCCACGTACGCAACGTATGCATCGCATTATGAATATCAGGACTCTTGATTTTATATGAATACAAAAGCGTTGCATACGTTGCGTACGTAGGACCAGTTTGTCTCTAGCTTAATGCCTTAACATAATAAAAGAACTTCGTCTTAATGCATTCACTTATGGGTTTACTTCGACACACTAACATTAAATTTTCACTCACAAAAAGCCTCTTAGCAAATTCGGCACTTTGTTATATTAAAAAAAAATGTCGAAGTAACTTAGGGTCGACTTAAAAATAATCTGTGCTTCTGTTGATTTACGACAAAAGTTTTTCAAACGGATTTATTAAAGTGGGGTGGGAAAAGTTCGGTGGCCTTTTTAATAATGTTTAAATAACAGTAATCCTGCCAATTAAGATGTCCAGGGCTTTGACGGGAGCCACTGAAAGTCTTGTATTAATTTTGACGTCGGCGGAATCCTTTTGGTTTAATTTGACGGTTTCTCATTACTTGTAGCGGAGTTGAATATTCTTTGTGTGGATATCAGTGGGAGCTGGTTTAAAATATTAGGAACTAGCGACCCGCTCGGGCTTCGTACGGGTGCAAATTTTTATTCAGCACAAAGTAAAGATCTTATTATCAGAATCAGTAATATTGTGGTTCAGGCCGAAATAAAAGTGCAAAAGACAACCGTCAACGACGTCTGCTCTCAGATGTCTACCAGTTCGGAATACTATCTCTACCTCACACGGTGTTCATCTTCTTTACATAGTATACTATGCAAAGCATGCAGACGGAAAAAACGACTTAGTTTTATAAAACTAAGTCGTTTTTTCCGTCTGCATGCATAATAGCCGAGTTAATACGAACGCATCCGATCGAAGTGTCATTCTGCTCGCGCCGGTGTTTTCGTAAACAAAACAAGTGAATTTTGAGGTTACAGTGTTAATAGTGATTATAAACTAACTATTATTACCTATACACGCAAAAACATTCGCAATAACTTCGCGAATGCGAATATGAAAAAAATATGCGAATACTAGCTGACCCGCGCAACTTCGTCTGCGTCACAATTTTCATTACTGCCCCGCTCCTATTGGTCTTAGCGTGATGATATATAGCCTATAGCCTTCCTCGATAAATGGGCTATCTAACACTGAAAGAATTTTTCAAATCGGACCAGTAGTTCCTGAGATTAGCGCGTTCAAGCAAACAAACAAACAAACAAACTCTTCAGCTTTATATATTAGTATAGATATAGATTCGCGAATGCGAATATTCGTTACATCACTAATGCTTATATCTTTTAAACTACGCAACTGATTTTAATGCATTTTTCATCAATAGACAGAGTGATTCAAGATAAAGATTTAACTAATATATTAAAGGGTTTATTAATTAAGGTTTTGTGTATATTGAAAATCCATTCAGTAGTTTAAGAATTTATCGCGAACAGACAGACAGACGCGGCAGAGGACTTGGTTTTATAATAGGTAGTGACGATGATTAGGTTGAGTAAAAACGGAAGGATGGATGTTAAATTCAGGTCTAATAATAGTCATCACAATGCATATAATGTATCTGTTTTTGTTGTAGGAACTCCAGAAAATTACAACAGCGGCCATGATCATCCTAACTGATGTAATAAAGTCGAAAATGAGTTATTTTGTTTATCTGTTAGTTTGTTTCAAGTCGTAACGGCTGAACTGATTTGGATGAAACTTGACACAAGGGTAGACCCTGTCCCAGAATATTATCATCATCATCATATCAGCCGAAAGACGTCCACTGCTGGACATAGGCCTCCCCCAAGCGTCGCCACAACGACCGGTCCAGCACGTCTCGCATCCATCGGCTACCCGCGACCTTCACCAGGTCATTGGTCCACCTTGTGAGAGGCCTTCCAACGTTGCGTTCCAGAATATGACTTGGGATTATTTTGACTCTCATGCAGGCGGAGGCGTTGACAGAATCAAGTTCCTTGTTCTACTTAGAAAATAATTATTTTAACTGTCCCTGTCGCTGAAAAATCGATTACAGTATCTTTAATTTTGTTTGCAAGCCTACTAGACATGATTAAATAAAGCCACAAAGTCTTAAAAATTTTCTAGAAGCCTGTTTTTTTTAAGTCATCACAACTTTTTATTTGATATTTATTTTCTTTAGTTTAAGAACAACAGAAACTATAAATAAACTTGAAAAGTCTTTGTTCTAACTCTAGTAGTTTTATGTTGGAAGTTGACTGCTGAAATATTCAGTTAAAATTCTAAGTTAAAGCTCAAGTAGTTAGGTTTTTGCAGTGTTAAGTACTTTAGAAGAGACGTAGGTACTTAAGTTTTATACTTGAGAGTAGTTCAAGTTACACTTGAGTTACGACGCAAGTGTTTATATTTTTCGAGAATAACAAAATTTTAAAAATATTAATAATGAATTGGGAGTGAATGACGGCACAAGTACGTGTTGGTAGACAATAGTATTAACCAAGGGAGAAAATTGTATAGTACCGAACCCAAGTAACATGGGTCAAGGGCAGGGTTTTAGTGTTTAGGGTTCCGAACATCCGTAAAAAACGGAACCCTTATAGGATCACGGATCCTGATCTTTCTGTCTGTCTGTCTGCCCGTCTATCACAGCCAGTTTTCTCTGGATCTACTGGACCGATTCTGTTGAAATTTGGTATACATATGGACTTTTGTGACCCAAATATGGACGCGTTACGTAAATACATGATTTTTTAGTATGGGGGTCACTTGTGGACGAAATTAGAAATTTAAAAAAAAGTTTATCTAACTGTACCGTGTGATACATCAAATCAAAGGGCTTACTGTGAGGGTTTTAATTAGATTTTTTACATAATTTTAAAATAAATGGTTTTGAAGTTATTCAAGAAATTAAATCGAAAATGACCATTCCCCAAATATCTCCGAAACTACTGAGTCTAAAATTTTGAAAAAAATGCAGATAATAGTTCTATACCTAAAGATTACAGGAAATCCTGTAGTGTTAAAAGGCGGTAGAAGTCTGTAGTGTTAAAAATATCATTAAAAAAAAGAAATTGGTTCGGAACCCTTTGCACGCGAGTCCAACTCGCACTTGGCCAGTTTTTTTCTTACTAGTGTGTACTGAAAATGTTTTTAATACGGCGATATTAAAACATTACGGATTTTTGGTCTCTTCTTCGTTATTTGCTAATTTTATTCACACAGAGAATAATTAATTGGTGTCGGTTAAGGTTTTTTAGATTTAATCCACAATCTAAATAAGTGCCTTTTTAATATTCGAAGTGCTTGTAGTGGTTGGTTATTTGAATGAGACTTTGCATTTAGTTAGATTTTCATGAATATGAAAAGATGAAAATAACCACTACAAGAATCTTTTCATTTTAAAACTTTGTTTTCGACTGGTTTATTCGAAGTAAAAGTTCATTTTGTACACCATCACACAGTTTGCCTATTTGAACGTGTCTTAAAATGGAAGTTGGGTGGATTTCCCTGCCGGAACCTCTGTTTATTGAGAGTTACATCCTGGGGTTAAAGTCAAGAGTAAATAGGTTACTTCTAGGCAAGCGTGCTGCATCATCCACCACATCATCATTTTGCATCAATGAGATTTTGGTCAAACGCGAGATTATCTTTATTATAAATCCTTACTAGTATTATAAATGTGAAAGAAACTCTGTCTGTCTGTCTGTCTGTCTCGCTTTCACGTCAAAACTACTGAACCCATTTAAATGAAATTTGGTACAGAGATAGTCTAGAGCCTGAGAAAGGACATAGGCTACTTTTTATCTCGGGAGTATGTTCCCTAGGGACCACGCGGGCGAAGCCGCTGGCAGAAGCTAGTAATATAATAAATGCGAAAGTAACTCTGTCTGTCTGTCTGTCGCGCTTACACGTCAAAACTGCTGAACCGATTTAAATAAAATTTGGTACACAGATAGTCTGAAGCCTGAGAAAGGACATAGGCTACTTTTTATCCCTAGCATGTTCCCTAGGGACCACGCGGGCGAAGCCACTGGCAGAAGCTAGTGAATAATAAAAGAAACCCATGACGTACTTCAACTCCTGCTCGATATTACCTCTTAATACGCGAATGACGAAGGAGACTCCATTCAAACCGAGTTTACATAACGAAATGTAAATTTTATTCTATTAAATCGGTCCCAGGGGCGGTGTTTACAATACAATTTACACGTAATTTATTGGAGTGTACGCGGGTGTTATGTGGGGCTCCGTCAATTTCGTAAAATTACCACTTTCCTTGCCAAATGTATGGGTGTCACGCTCCTTAGGTTTAAAGAAAGCTTTACAGACAATTTTCAGGAGCTGTAACATGCTATTATGTTGTCACGTACAAAAATAATAGAAATGGTTTTAATGAGAACTGTTTTTGTACTCACCAGTTGGCGCTACTGTCGAGTGAGGTTCTTAAGGCTTGTATACATGCCAATGACCTTGTGCATACAAACGGAACTGAGAAACTACACCTCTACGCGCCACTGCGCTACCCATGTTTTTAGTTTTTTATAAAAATAGTAAATATTTTTAAAAAGTAATAAAACCATTTTTTTTCCTTTGTATTGCAAAACAGTAAATATATTTTTATAAACATGAAAGAGTAAAATAATTTCATCTCAACGATTTGGAGGTGATTTGGTGATTTTTTTTCTTATTATGTAATATCGATACATACATTCTGGCTAAACTAAATTACGTACCATAGCATGTAGATTACTACCTATTTTTTTCAAATGTAATTTCTTCGTAAATGCCGACGAAAAACTGCTTGCTTGCTCTTTTTAAGCTTTTTTCGATAGAGCAGCCTTAATCATAGCACTAAAGTTGTTAATACGCGCATGTAAACAAACTGAAGATAAGATTTCTTTATTTGTTTGGACATGGTATACATACAAGAGCATGCAAGATATTACATCGTTTGAGTCCAATCATGTTTAGCCTTGAGCCTTGTTTAACTTAGAAGTAAAATAAAAAAATAAAAATTAAAAGCTCGCGTCAACAGCCAACTAACAGTTAAATTTCACATTTGAAACCTCACGCTACACACATATCTAAAGTAACCGTCATGAGAAGCTATAAATTTTGTAAACAAGTGTTCAGGAGTTCACAACATTTGGACCAACAAAAAAATGAATTTGTTTAAGATTTATTTATTTATTAAGTAACAAATATTAATTAACATATATTATTTAAGAATAATTATTCGTCAGATTCAGATGTTTCCATTTCTGTGTCAGAATCAGTGACATGTATCACGAAGCTGTCTACAGTTTTATCAATCATCTCATCGATTTTGGAATTAAAATTATCTTCTTCCTTGATAACATGCTCCACACAACGCTTCCAATTTTCCGAAGTAATCTGCTGCAGTCCCTCTTGTAATAATTGTTTTACCTCGTCAAATTTAAAATTTGTATTTTTGCGAGCAACATATCCTTTTACGTTGGCCCAAATTAGCTCAATTGGATTAAGCTCACAATGATATGGCGGGAGTCTCAATACTTTCACCTTATATTTTTTTGCAAGCTCGTCCACTACATAAGTTTTAAAATTGTCTTTAACATTTTTTACTTTTAGCAGTAATTCAGTCTTAATTTTTTATCGTCGTCGTAAGAAATATTCTTATTTACAAGCCAATTTTGTATATCATTTTTTTTCCAGGCAGTAGTAGGAATTCTTTCAAGACGCCTTGTGTGGTATTGTGCATTGTCCATTACCACTACTGCATTTTCTCCAAGTTTTGGGAGAATGTTTTCAAACCATTGTTCAAAATGTGTTGCATCCATTGATTCATGGTAATCTCCCGTCTTCTTGCATTCAAATATATTTTCACCGCCCTCTACAAAACCGTTCTCATTCCCGATATGGGTAATTATTAATCGTTTACCTTTTGACGTTGGGTTACGTGCACCAATGCTAAGTCCTTCTAGGAAAGCCTGCTTCTTACTTTTAACTTGTTTGTCTACCCAAGTTTTATTTACGGTATGTCCTGTAAAAACAATTAAACATTTGTTAATTAGCGTCTTGCGCAGTAAAAGAGTTGAAGTACATTATTATTAATACACACTTGTGAAGAATTGTCTCAAGGTCGGCGGCGCGTGGGTTATATTTTGCAAATAGATTTGCAGTATCATACACATCACTTCACGGTAAAGGCGACGGTATTTGCTTACAATCAGGCGAACCGTATGGTAGTCTGCCGTTTCACTGCAATAAAAAAAAACACACTAACCTGCATTCACCCATGTCTCATCCATGTAAAATATCTGGCGATTTTGTTGTCTATAGTCTTTAATAGATTTCAAATATTTTCGCCGCCATATTGTTATGTCATCTCTATCAATAAGTGCGTTATTTCGCTGTCGTTTTATATATTTAAAGTTTAAATGCTTTATTAGCCGCCTGAGAGTTGTTTCGCTAAAATTTGGCAAATCTTCATCGTCATTGACTGCCTGAAGAATCTTGGGAATTGTTGGTAATTGGCCATTTAAAAAGAAACTGTGATTTTTTTTCCTAATTACGGATTTATCAAAATCATCTACTTTCTGATAAAATTTAGGCCTGTCTTTAGACTTGATAGGTGATTTTATTCCCTCTTCTGATTTATATTCTTTTAATATAAATTATACACAGATGCTATGCCAATTCCCAAAATCGATACTGTTTTTTTATTTATTTCGGTTTTGTAGGGATATTCATTCGATGGCCAATTTTCTGTCACGTACTTATATACGTTGATCACCATATTTTTCTCATTAGCCGTAAAGCTCGTCACCTGTAAAAATCACCTGTAGTCACTTGTCACACGAAGCTCAAGCTATATCTCCAGGTATACCAATTAACCTAACCAATTACTTCACAATTTAAAACCTACTTCTAATATTAACCTTAAGTTTCCAAAGATTAGCGCGTTTGAACAAACAACTCTTTCTTTTTACTTATTATATATTTTAGATAAATTTTATTACGCACCTTTTGACGTTTTTTTCGTGGCGAATTTATTTCCTTAGATGTACTGGCTACTGGCTCCATTATACGTAATAACAAATAAAATTAACGCAACAATTAAAGTAACAACAATAAAAAAGTGATAACGAAACAATAACAAAATTAACAATAACAACCAGATCCGCGATATATGCAAAGCAATGAAACAAACTCGTACGCATTCGAAACTCGAATGACGCGTTTATTTCAAAATGGCGTCCCGATAGTTTACAATCCCTGCGACGGACGCGTTCCGGTACCAAGAAACACAAACGATAGCGCTTTGCGTCGTTAAAATATGATCCGACTAAATTAAATAGGTTGTTACTTTCATATAACCCGTCTATATTTCATGTCGATTGAATATGGTCAATTTATTATTATCTCGCAGTATAAAATGTTTACTTAGTAAAATATGTTTGTTTACATAATTTATAGCTTCTCGTGACGGGTACTTTAGCGACGAATTCTTTTTTTTTTACTATAGATAGGCATACGTTTGACCACTATCTCACCTGATGGTAAGCGATGATGCGGTCGAAGATGGAGCACGTTTGCCTAGAAGCAACCTATTCACTCTTGTCTTAAAGACTCCCAGGTTGTAGCTATCTAGAAACACAGACTCTGCCAGGGAATTCCACTCCTTAGCTGTACGCGATAATCCTCATTGCCCGAATCCATTAGAACCATCCTTATGTTTTGAGTGTATGTATGTAAGTATGCATGTATATTTCTTAGGCACGATCTGTAGCCTAAAGGCTTGATGGATTTTAGCTGAGAGGTGTCGTTAGATTCGTCTTGATTCTGAGAGAGACACTAGGGATATAAAAATTAAAGTGGTCGATTTTTGGAGCCATATCATGTCTCCAAATTTTGTTTTCCTCATACGTATTGAGTGGGGTTTCAAGATAAAGGTCCCGAGGAGACAATTCCAAAAATGAAACTCACTAAAATGTAGAAAATTGACTTAGTCAAAAAGTCCGACCGCTAAAAATGACTAAAAAGTTCCAAATAAGTCGCTTTTCCAGTAATCTGATGCAGTTGGTGGCAAAGAATTTTGTTTAATAACAGGTTTGATGCCATCTACCAACAGCATCACTTTTCTTTACAACTGGAACTTTTAAGTCGTTTTTAGCGGTCGGTTTTTTTGAAAAAGTCAATTTTGATAATTTACTAGCAGACTCGGTAAACGTTGTTTTGCCACACAAAAAAAAAAAAAATATCCTACCACCTATTCTCATACCTACCGAATCATCATCATCATATCAGCCGAAAGACGTCCACTGCTAGACATAGGCCTCCCCCAAGCGTTGCCACAACGAACGGTCCTGTGCGTCCCGCATCCATCGGCTACCCGCGACCTTCACCAGGTCATCGGTCCACCTTGTGGGAGGCCTTCTAACGTTACGTCTTCCGGTACGCGGTCGCCACTCCAGAACTTTTCGGCCCCATCGACCATCTGTTCTGCGAGCAATGTGCCCTGCCCACTGCCACTTTAGTTTGGCGATCCTTCGGGCTATGTCGGTAACCTTGGTTCTCTTGCGGATATCATCATTCCTGATTCGATCACGCAAGGAAACTATAAGCATTGCCCTCTCCATTGCCCTTTGAGTGACTGAGCCTTCTGATGAGGCCCAATGTAAGCGACAGCGACCTTGAGACACTGTGGTATGCGGGACGAATATACACATAAAATTTCATGAAAATCGGTTGAGCCTTTTCGGAGGAGTTCACTAACAAACACCGTGACACGAGATTTTTATATATTAGAAGAATAACTGCTGCGTGTATTCCATAGTCTCTTCTCTTACTTTCCTAGATTTCCTTCGCGGCTTCGCTCGCTTTAATATAAATATTCACATAAAACTTATGAACGTACAAAACAAACTCACTTTCGAATTTATAATAGGGTTGAGATAGCCTGTGTTATCGCGCTGTATAACCTATATTACTGTAGAGTTCTTCAAAATCCGTTCAGTAGTTTTTGCGTGAACGAGCTACAAACATCCATTGATCCAGTCCCGATTTGAAGTCCACGCAGATGAAGGCGGAAGCTAGATAGACACAGAAAACTACACATCGGAACGTACATCCCACATCAATTACTCTGTTGCGTCCGTAAGTAAGTACCTACATAGGTTTTATACCTATCTAGTGAATTAATGGAACTCTCCTCCTAATGAGATAACTTTGTTCAACAAGTTGTTCCAGTGCGTTCTCGACAAGAATGTTCAGCCTCTCTTGAACATTCAGTGATACTTACAACTTTTTCTTTCAGATATTTATTAGTAATGTTAGGCTTTAATGTTCTTGGACTAAGTACTAATGTCTTGTATGTGGAATTACGCTTTTGTTGCTTGTTCTTCTTTTGTAACAAATACGCCTACAATTTGTGGAATTTGTTCGAAAGAGTCTCGCGGCCCTGGAACGCAAAGGGCATTCGGAGGAACAAGGATAAGTATTGGTCAGTAAGAGTCGGACACTCCCTTCCGCTCCGTACAGAGCGGGAGGAGTCATTTGATGATTTCCCATCCTTCACTGATGTTCACCTTCGCCAGAGGATGAAGCAGAAATATTAGTGTGATGATAGTGCGCTCACATTTTGCCGATTATATCTTAGGGCTGCCTGCGAGGGTAACGGAATTGTTCGAAAGAGTAACCGGGAGTCCTGGGACGCAAAGGGCATATGGGGGAACACTGGTGGGTTTTAGTCAGTAAGAGTCTGATACTAACCACCACCCGCTCCGCCCAGAGAGGAAGGAGTCATTTCATGATTTTCCATCCGAAAAAAAGGGCTGCTATTGAAAAATTAGAGATGGAAAAACCCAAGAACAGTGACTATCTCAGGAATCAAACAATGCTCCAATTGCAATCAAAAGACCAACGAGGCAGTCCGAATTTAGTCAGGTCTATTCTCTCGTATTCTGGCACGATCTGTGAAGAAGTAGCACAGTATTAGAAATCGTAGTAGACTTTGATTATGACTTTGTATTTTTGTAATGGCTTTTCTAATTAGAACAGTGCTAGAAAAAGAGGACAAGACCTAAGGGGTTTTTCAAATTGTTAAATTGGATATTGCTACTCAGATTCTCCAGTATTTTTTAACCTAAAATAATGTTCTTGAATCAGAGCCCAAAACATCAAATATTCTTGTAATTCTATACCTCCCATCTTGATTTTTCAGCCGTTCAGTTCTAAATGTTTTTGTAACAATCTTTTAAGTTAATAGCTTCGTCCCAATTGTCCCTCGTAATTTAATTTCAGATGTTTAAATAAATTGTGGGCAATTTGGTGGGTCGCCCGATAGTAAATGTTACACTTATCACTTGGAAGACATTTACCTTAAATTAATGCTTAATGTTTTAATCGTTTTGGACTAATTTTGGATAAAATGCTGATTCTAAGCTTCGATTGTTCACGATCTGGAAGTCAGGTACGTTAAACAAAATTAAATGAGAGGTAATTTCAAAGATTGTAGATATTCTTTATAAAGACACTTTTAAAGATCTTAAGCACATATCGGTTTTTGAGTGGAGTCGCCATGTGGCTATTTGTGTATTTTTTTTTGTTAAGTTAGTTAACTGTATAAATATGTGTGTGGGAATGAGTAAATAAATAAATATCGTAGATATCGTAAATAATTAAAAATGTTCTTGTATATGTTTAAAAAAGGTAAATTCCTACTGATCCGATTAAGTTACACTATGATTGACTGTAGATGCTGTTGATGGTAACACTAAGTTATTTTTAGTCTGTGTAAAAATTTAGTGTCAATGTCAGGACTTCCTTTTTTTCCTCTCTCGCCAACTAACTTGCGTTGTGTGTGTATCTTTCTGTACTTATAAGTGAATAATAAAAGTAGTATTAAAACAAATCGTTTCATTCATTACTAGCGATAGTAAAGTCCACAAAATTCGTGTCCTTAACAGATACTTTTGCTCCTTTTTATTTCAGACACAATAAGGTTTTCTATACCATCCCATCACTGCCCATGGGTGTCGTAAGAGGCGACTAAGGGACTCACCAGAGAATGGGCAGCAGCGTACTCTGTAAAACGCAACACCATACACTGCGACCGCCAACCCGCCTGCCAAGCGTGACGATTATGGTAAACTGGGCCCCCTTTGGGGGAGGCCTATGTCCAGCAGTGGACGTCTTTCTGTTGTTATGATGATGATGAAGGTTTTCTGTAGGAAAGGCTACGAGAGTGAAGCTTCGAGAATAAGCGAGTAACCGATGAAAATCCATAAAACTCGCATGGGCTAGCTTTATGCTTTTATTAAATACACAAACTTTGCACATTTTACTGTGATAAGTGCCTATTTTTTTGCTAGTTATTGTGACTACACTTTGGAGGGTAAGCAGTACAGAGAGTAAAGTCCCGCACACCTCCATTGTAAAGGGAGGATCCTCCTACCAGACTGTTGTTGTGTCTGGCGGGCAACTGCGCGATAGTTGATATTCGGGCTGTTGCATATGTTCAAATCGCATGGTAAACTCTGCTTGCGCGATGCAGGATTTCGAAGTAGTAGTTCGCTGCCAGTTGGATAGATGGCGTCGAGGTTCTTTTTGTTGCGATGTAGATTTGCTACGTTAGTTGTTCTTGTGGCGGCATTGATGCCGCTACAACAGTACCTACCTAGGTACATACTACATGATCACTCTTTTCTTTTCTAACATCATTTTCACATAAAGTTAATAAAAAATATAAATAAAATTGTAAGTAGGCACCTGTCAAGTGACACAAAGAGTGCAAAGTGATGTTACATTAATATTTCAAATCCTTTGAGCCGTGTTTTATCTAAAATGTTTGAGAAATATTCGAATTATTCTTTAAAAATCGGCAAAGTGCGAGTCGAACTCGCACACGAAGGGTTCCGTACCATAAACCTTAATTTTTATTACTTTTTGTTGTAGCGGCAATAGAAATACACAATCTGTGAAAATTTTACCTGTCTGTCTATTTCTAATCTTAACAAAAACTCTTTTTTAGCTCTTTGATATTGTTCATCGGCCATATCAACAGACAGACGGACGGACAGCGGAGGCTTAGTAATAGTATTACGTTGGTTACCCTTTGGTTACGGAACCCTAAAAATCCAGAAAGACTATTATAATATGGACATATTTGGTAGTTCACGAAAAAGGACTATCATCATCTGCCTAGCCTTTTCTCAACTACTTTGGGGTCGGCTTCCAAAAGGACTATATGAGAGGTTTTTGTCATTCCAGTTTCCACCTTTTTCTTCTTATCATGAGGGCAGTAAGGTCTAATGACCCACACACCCTAATGTCAGAGTTTCTAAACCGCCTCAAGGGCCTCTGAAATGGTTTACTTGACGACCGCTACGTGGCGGCCGGGATCACCGGCTTATACGTGCCTTTCGAAGCACGGAATCATCTTTTTATCAGACAATCAGGTGATTCTAACCTGCAATGTCCTGGAAATAACTTTATAAAGTATGCTTCCCGAGGGAATCGAACCCACGACCACCACCCCATAAGGCAAACGCCTAAACCACTCGACTCGACGGCAGTTAGTTTCCACTCATGTAAGTTTTTTTTTCTAAATGCCAGCTTAGCAATAGAATCATTTGTATGAATGAATTTTGATTCATACAAATTCTTCGAAACGGCTATGAAAATTCACAGCCGTTCAAATCCCACGTATAAATATAACTTTACATGAAGAAAACAAGAACTTTTTGAATAAGAGAAACCACATAAAGGTCAAAATTGAACAACAATAGAAACTTGGAAAACAGTTGCTATTAATTAACCTGGAATATTTTCGAATAATCCGAATAAATTATTATATTATTGTCGGGTTTTCAGCAAGCCTTGGGTTTAGTAAGTAATTTCTAATTGAAAACTCTAAATAAATACTGAACCCAGAACTCAAACTCATTCGGCGCGACCATAGAGAATATGCACGAAAAAAATATCTATTATCTATACAGTTTATCCAAAAATATACACAAATATAATACTAAAAATGAAAATAGAATCAAAATTATAATAGAATATAATTATTTCAAAGAAATATATCTGTCCCTCTCGCGGAAACGCTGTTTTCTATGGCAGCTGTATAGGCGCCAAGAACTTTGACGTCACAATTCATGTCGGACTTCTCTTTTTAATTGTAAACTTTGAAGCTTTATAACTTCATCGCTGATATATTTAAAAAATAATTTCATAATTGTTTATTAGAGCTAATAAGTATTTCATTTTGCAAATAAAAAAGTCGCATGCATATTCCCTATTGCAATGCTATGAAATAAAAAATCTTGGACAAAAACTTAAAAATCCATCGAGTTCATCTTAATAACGTATAGACAAAAACTGGATTTATTAATTTTATTCTAAACTTAAAAAGGTCTCATTGAATTCATCCCCCATAAGGCACTTGTCTATTACGGTTTTTGAGATACAGCCCGCTGACAGACAGACGGACGGACAGCGGCGGCTTAGTAATAGGGTTCCGTTGGTTACCCTTTGGTTACGGAACCCTAAAAAACACTCCATAAAATATCACTACAAAAAATTTAATAAATTCCCTTAAATATACTCTTGACTTCATTTTCTCACACATCGCGACAAGCGCCAAGTCAATCACAAGACCCCCTTTCCCCCAACAATTTGATTCGTTTACTTTCAATAAACCGTTAAAGGTATAAAAACCTGTGACTTACTCAGGAGTTAATCTACCTTCATAAACCGTAATTTCCGTACGAATCTTTGCACCCCTAAAATGGGGGGCCAAGAGGACATAAACATAATGTTTGTTGATTTTAATGCTCTCTTTCCTTTGTTTATTAGAATTAAGAAAGTTAAATTAAATATCAGGGAAGTTTTGCAAGTTAAATTGGATTAGTGGAGCAAATGTGTGTCAGCAGGGTTATTAGAATTCATATTGCTTTGAATAAGATTATATCACATCACTAAACAATTATGTTAGTTTTTGTTTAGATGCCTTAAACCTGAAAAGAGTTCATAATGTTACTGTACTTCTCAATGTCTGGTAGGCAGCCGCTCCATGTAAAATACTGGTATTCAGCTAAATCCGGCTTGACTGGGAGCCGACCCCAATGTAGTTGGGAAAAGGCTAGGCAGATGATGATTCTCATTATAACCACCTTGAAGAAAAAAAATAAGCTGCGTCATTAATTTGTCGTTTAATCATCATCTGCTTAGCCTTTTCCCAACTAAATTGGGGTCGGTCTTCAGTCAAACCAGATTCAGCTAAATACCAGTGCTGCATACCAGACCTCCACAAACCATCATCTGGGTAACACGGTACTTCTTCGCAAGACTGGAGTCAGTTTACTGGCTTCTGACAATCCGCTGCCAAAACTGCCAAAAATCTACGAATGACAGCCGGGACCAACGGCTTAACATGCTTTCCGAGGCACGGAGGAAACTCCGTACCGTAACAGATTTTGTATTTCTTATAACAAAAAGTAATACAAATTTAAAATTAAAGGGGGCTCCTAATACAAGACACCCGCTTTTTTAGGTTTATGGTACAGAACCTTTCGTGTGTGTACAGAACCCTTCGACTCCGACTGGCACTTGGCCGGTTTTGTGTTTTGTATAGATCTAAATTTTATTTCATAATTATTTCAGCAGGAAGACATCCACTGCTGGTCTTAGATCTCTACCAAGCATCGCCGCTGCATCCGTTCCTGTATGTCTCACATCCAGGTGATATTTGCAGCATCACCAAGTCATCGGTCCCTTCGTGGACCGGCTTCAGACGGGCCTCCCATTGACCATCCCTTCTTCGAGCAATGTGCCATGCGATTGCGCCCTGCAACTTAATTTAGTAAGATTTTTTATTTGACTAAAAGCCAAACAAATGTTTCCATACCAATCATTATTGAGTTCGATTTATGTCCTAATGACTCTGATGGTTTTTCAATCTTTTTAGCTGTGCCATACATTCGCTTCGTCATTAGATAACTATTAAGATAATGTTCATGGTTTCCAAAATATATACACCATAAAAAGTCATGGTCTTTTAATGTACAAATTACTTACCTACGTATGTAACGGGACCTAAAATGAGTTTGATATAATCATTACCTACTACTGAAAATAAATAATTTACATTCAACATTTAACATAAGATGGCTACAATAATTATGTGGGATACCTCCCATTCTATCTGTGTTGAATGAAGTTTTAACTATAAACGATTGTAAGAGAGAACTTGCATTAATTAAAATTAATACAATAATATTTTGTGCGTTTTAGACTAATATTGAATTTGGTGGCTTTTTCAACGTCATAAACTAATTTCGTTATACATGGCAGTCGCCATTTTGTGTAAAATTAGCAATTATTACATGTTTCAGAATCACTTGATGAATCTCTGATTTCGCTTCCAAACGTACACGTGTAGCCATGATAGTAAAACATCAAATACAAGAGTATCTATTTCAATATCAATTGTTTCACTAAAGGGTTAAGGGATAAGGTTCAAAAAGAACCCGATAACATACACTGAAAGTCGTGTTTTGTTGTAGCAGTTGATCAGTAGTCAAGGGATCGACTCTGCCTGTGATGGCTACAAATATCCTGTTCGAAGGCTTTATGGAAAATGAAATGGTCGGCATGGGGGTTTTTTATGGAAGTAGAAGAAAACAGGTGTGCCAAATGGTACGGTAACGGTTTTTTTTTGTTCTGATCTATCAGTGGTAAAATGGATGTTTTGGTGTAGGTAAATTATTCAATGATGTTGTATGTACACAGATATTTTTGTGTTCATAGAAACTAAAAATGAAAAGAAAAAGTGCCTTTTACATTCAGTAAATTTGAAAGAACTGGTTAGCCGAATTGTTAATCACATACGCCTAATAGATGAACCGATTTGGATGGAGAACACTTAAAAATTAGGATGTAAGTTCCTGAGGGAAAATTACGCCTTTGTCCCTAATTCATTGAGATTCCTTTTTGCCTCGGAAAGCACGCTAAGCCGTTGATCCTGGCTGTCATTTGAAGATCTTTGGCCAGAAGCCAGAAAATCTGACACCAGTCTTGCCCAGTCATTGAATTGGAGGTCTGGTAGGCAGTCGCACGTTAAAATACTGGAATTCTGTTTGAGTGCAAGCCGACTCCAATATAGTTGGGAAAAGAATAATCCAGATTAGCACTATTATTTTAGTATGTTGGCTGCATAAACTTTCTATCTAACCATTTAGCCAATCTACAACAATGTTCCTTAGCTTTCCATGGATACTTTTGATTTCCCTAACCACCACAAACCCATTAAGCTACTTATCTTCAAGAAAGCTTATAATGAAAATAGATGAACGTCTATATACAATAGATTCCGCTTCAGACCCGGTGGGTGCTATAATTACTGTGTAAACGGCTCCATTACGATGACTGATGACTATCCTGGGACACATGAGTCTTTTACACTTTCTATGTTATGGATTCTATACACCATGAGTTTATGGTGTACTAGTGGACGTCACGCGATTTCACCCGCGTAGTTCCCGTTCCCGTGGGAATACGGGGATAATATATAGCCTATGTCACTCCCTGATAATGTAGCAATCCAATGCTGAAATAATTTTTCAAATCGGTCCAGTAGTTTCGGAGCCTATTCAATTCAAACAAACAAATCTTTCCTCTTTATAATATTAGTGTAGATAGTGTAGATAGAATGAATATTTATGGTGTTTTCAATTTAGTTCAGTATTAAAGTAGAAAACATTAAATGAAAGTGTTCAACAGGTGTGAATGACAAAATTAGATTGACGCTCTGTAGCATCAATGCCGTCACAAGAAAAACCATTGGAGAAAATCTACATCGCAACAAAAAGAACCGCGCCGCCATCTATCCAACTAGCAGCGAATTACTACGTCGAAATCCTGCATCGCGCAAACAAAGTTTACGATTGCGATTTGAACATATACAGCAGCCCGAAAATCAACTATCGGGCAGTTGCCCGCCAGGCACAACAACTGCCTGGTCGGAGGATCCTCCCTTTTCAATTGAGGTTTGCGGTACTTTACTTTCTGTACCTCTAAAAATCTATAAACACGTGTATAAAACTCGATGTGCCCTCTAGTTAATGACTGTGTGTCGTGATGGAACAGATCCACCACCATAAGACAAGTACCGTTTAAGAATTTATCAATATTATGTACTTTTAGCGTTCCGAATATCTATATGAAGAACGCAACGCTTATTTTAAACTGTGAAATATCAGGGGGGCTACTCTCTAACGAAATCCGTAGTTTCGGGCTTAGTTGCGGGCGGGCATTTTCTACTTCGTATCACCTAACCACTGAGAACTAATGATAACACGATTTGACAGTTACTGTGACATCGTGTTGTCATTCATTCTCAGTTCGGGTTCGGGACTAATCGTAAGTCTGTAGGTGATACGGAGTAGAATACGCCCGCCCGCAACTAAGCCCGTAAGCCCTGATGCTGATGATATCAAGAGATGCTGGGACAAAAGTAGAACTCTTCTCATTTTCGTGCTCCTTCTTATACTGTGTTTTATTTGTATGTTTGCAAAATTTGGCAAGATGTCTATTGTATCGACATAATTATCGTAGGTTTTGTAAGAAGTCTATGCTTTTAAAGTAACTGGCAAAGTAAAAAAAAAATATGAACCTTCAATCAAGTCGTCAAGTTCGAGATGGACTCATACTTGATCTATTTTTCAAGTTTATCTAAGACTCTTTCTAAACTTGAATTTTATAACAGTTTAGAAAAGCATAATGAGGGAACCTGCATATATAAGTCTGTAATAACAGACAGTTACATTGTGGCACAACATTAATTTCTGTATTAAATTAACACCATTGCTGATATGATGATGTTAATGAACTTAGCAACGTTTGTCGTGCATAATAATGTTGATATTGTAGTTAATATCAGTTGACGTTGTCATCTTATTGTAAAGGCTGTGACAGGCTGAGTCGGTGGCAAAACTTATTGAATTATAGACGTTGATATGTGCTTTCAAAATGTGAAGTTTGGTTGGAGATATTGATTTAAGCTATGGTGGGCGCCAGATTTACGCACAATAACGTACATTGACATTTCCCTAATATCCCTTCGTAAATACTCGAACAATAAATTATGAACCGTTTTTCATTCCTAGAGAACGTAAAGGATCACGATAGATGTCGATTCAGGAGCTTTATGTCATTATTTCCGTTTTTGATATTAAGGCTGCTCTCTCGAGAAATGCTTAAAAACAGCGTGCAGATGAAGCAACTTTTTGTTGGCATTTACTGAAAAATTACATCTGAAAATCTACATGATATGATACGTAATTTGGTTTAGCCAGAATTTATGTACCGGTATCACATAATATGAAAAAAAATCACCAATCACCTCCAAATCGTTGGGATGAAACCATTTTATTCCTTAATTTTTTTACAAAAGTCTAAAAAGAATTATCTAGAAACTGCTTTGCAATATAAACGAAAATAATTTGGTTTTGTTACTTTTTTAAAATATGTGTTATTTTTGTTATAATAAATTAAAAATGTGGGTAGGAGAGCGGCGCGTAGAGGAGTAGTTAGCTCCGTTTATATACACAAGGTCATTGGCATGTATACAAGCCTTAAGAAAGTCAATAAATGGCCGTTATTGCGCGGGTATTTGACGTCTACCATAGTGTAAGAAAAGGTTACAAGCTTTTTTATTTTCAAATTACTACGTTTTTATTCACGCTGTTTCTAGACAAAGAACATGGTGTTATGATTAAAACAATAATCTCGAATACTTGAGTATTTTAAAACTCCAAACATTAAAGTTTGTACACAACTATGTATGTGACCAAAACTACATATCTTCTACATATAACTATATTTTAATGAGCTAGTTCTTGACTGATGATGATTGATGATGTTTATTGATTGTGTTGTGTATTGCAAGTTAAAGCCGATGATCTACATTAATTTTAACAATCACACACTACCTTTATACGCTCCACAAAGCAGAAGAGTTAATAAATTAATGTTTAACGCTTTTAGCTAAATCACACGAGATGAATTCTTAATTTTATTTAAAGCGAACTCTCTGGGAACTCATCTAACTTGAAATGAACGGGCGCCGACGTTCTACGTCTTAAGGGTTGGCCACATTGCGCGCTTTGCTAATAGATATATATAGCTAGATAATAGATTACATAGCTAGTCTCGCTTGCCTGAGCGTGCAACCAAAGACTTTAGGCAAGTGACATTCTGTCAGCGTTAGCGTGAACTAGTGATGGACGTTGAATCAACGAACTAGTTGAATCAACGTGGATGTCTCTTCAACGGGATTAACGTTGACCGTGTACAAATCAACTCGTTGAATTCGTCAACGATTTACGAGACAACGACGTTTATGAATTCAACTCGTTTGACGAAACGAGAAAATGAACCCAACGTTTTGTTATTTTCAACGTACGTAAATTGTTTTTGTTTAACAATAAAACTCCCGCAAACTGCATCAAATTGTTCGTAAATTAACATTACAATAGCATACGTTAATAAAAACGTTAAGGCGTTTATCGTTCATGCAAGTTGACGTTCGTAACACGTTAACTCGTTGACGAAATTAACTAGTTGATCAACTAGTTGACAAACGCAATTCAAAGTTAACGTTTCGTTGACGGAAAAACCTTCAACGACCCATCACTAGCGTGAACATGAAGGTAATAGATAAAAGTGGAGAACGCACTCTAAATACCTAAGTGAAGCCGACTGTGGTCGGACGCTCTCTTTCTGAATACATACATAAGATAAAGAAAACAGATATCACTGTCTCGTTCTTATGTATGTATTCAGAAAAAGAGCGTCCGACCACAGTCGGCTTCACTTAGATGTTTAGAGTTTTGCCTCCACTTTTATCTATACCTTCATGAGCGTGAAGTAGGCAATTGTCAAAACGTCAAAAATGTATGGGATTAAAAAACGCTGTCGATATGTCACGTGATTAATGCCTTAAATTTTGGTATTTTATTTTCGACAATAATATCGAATGGCACGTTGTCTAGAATTTGTGCTTAGCTGAGTAATGTGAGGTTTGAAAGTTGGCGGCGTGATACTAACTCGGGAAACACGTAAGCCGTTGGTTCTGTGTCTGATCTCTCTCCGATCGTATCGGATTATCATCCCATTGGGTTAAAAGAAGCTAGTGAAAAGAGATAGAGATATCTATTTGCACACGTAGTTATGGACTATTCTATCTTACGTGCCGATGGGCAGTCTCCAAGACATTGAATTCTTCTTCTTCTTTAAAGTCGGTGGTAGCGCCGGACACAACACTCCGCACGATCTCTCGCTTTCCCTGTCTGTTGGTAGACTGTCTGCCGCAATCAGATACGCGGTTTCCTGGGGGGCTACTCTCTAAGCCCGAAGTCCGTAGTTTCGGGCTTAGTTGCGGGCGTGGGAGAGTTGCGGGCGGGACTCCGTATCAGCTAACCACTAAGAATTAATGACAACACTATTTGTCAGTTACTGTCAAATCGTGTTGTCATTCATTCTTAGCTCGGGTTCGGGACTTATCGTAAGTCCGTAGGTGATACGGAGTAGAATACGCCCCCAACTAAGCCCGAAACTACGGACTTCGGGCTTAGAGAGTAACCCCCCTGGTGCGGATTTAACTTTGTCAGTAGGATTTTAATGATGTCATGTCTTTATGTAGATTATATTTGGCGACATAGATGGCGCTACAGAGTTACGTGTTCGAAATATGACAACAGCTTTGCAGCTTTGTGAGCAGAAGGAAGCTATGTTAACTTAGCTCGCGGTGTAGCCCTTGCTTTATACTCGTAGCTATAAATTTTAAGCCACACTTAAGTGAATGCGTGTCTCCCATTTTCAGGATAAACATTGTGAGGAAATAAAGATGGTGGATGGCTGTGGGAAATAATTGATAATATTAGTAGCAATGTATGTGTGTTGGGAGGAGTAATTCTAAAAATTCTAAAACTAATTGATTGAAGGTATAATTTTGTAAGGTTTGAATTTGCAGCTTAATGCGACAATTTCGACTGCCTCGTTAGTCAAAAATGGCGTTACTGATTGGCATCAGGTCCGTGGTCCGATTTCCGGGTCGGGCAGTGTCATAGGAGTTTTGGCATCTGGAATAGACAATATAGACTGCATGTTTACTGACAAAGTTTGTTATTTATAAATTACGTTTCATGCTAGGTACCTCTTAAATACTTATTTACATAAGAATCGTTTTGTTTCGTTTTATTGATGCCTGTTAAGAGGTTCTATTTTTGATGCGTCGTGATTTATAAAGTATCAATAATAATTTGTGAAACATTTGATAAACGTTTGGTATTAAATATTTGGGATGTATATCTCACTGAATCAAAAAAGCGAGGAAATATCTGCCTATCTTAGAAAATACTGTATTGAAATTTGTTTTACAAAAAAAAACTTCACACAAATGTCGAACCTCACTTCTCCATTATTTTTCACGTTAACGTATTCACTTTCTGGCTTACCCGTGTATCTTGTAAATGGAACATGTTGTGTTTCACTGGAAGCTAGCAATAATTAATTAATTAAAGCCGATGAAGCCTGAACTTGGGTTAATGGTTTGGTGCTTAATATGATAATAGGAGCCGTCTGACATTAAGCGAGTGTAATTATAACTACATGGCCACTTAATTCATGTCTTTATAATGGGTCCTGTCGTTACTGGAGATGGTAATGACTTGTTCTCGATTAGAACGTTGAGGGATGGAATATGATTTAACCAGTGTAGGTATAATTAATAGGTAAGACTAAACTATACCAAGAATCGGTTAGGTTCTATGTTTCAACTGATTTCCTCATCGTTGTAAATACGCTAAAATGTGTTGTGTCTAAGTGTGAGCTCATAAATTAAAAAAAACTGGTCAAGTGCGAGTCGGACTCTCACATGAAGGGCTTCGTACCACAAACCGAAAAAAACGCGTTTGATATAGAACCCTTTGATTTTATTTCTACTTTATTATTTGTTATTATAGCGGCAATAGAAATTCCAGCACAGATACAAATCCAAAACTCCGAGAGCTTTCAGCTCGAACTTCAGAACCGTTTCGAGTGCCTAGGCAGCTCCGTGGACGATTGCAACGATGGGTTCGTGGAAACTGTCCATACGGTCGGGTCTAAGTTTTTCAAGACTCGCCGTACAGATAGGAAAAAGAGGGTCTCTGATCCTCCCTTTGAAGCTCATGAAGGAGAGGCGGGATATGATTCTGCAGTCTTCAGAAGATGCGTGTAGATACCGGTAGCTCAATAAACGGATCTCAAAGTCCTTGAAAAGAGACCTCCGCCGCTTTAATACTGCAAAGATTAAAGACGCGATAGAGCGGAATAAGGGCTCCAGGGTCTTTGCTAGAGATTTGTCTATTGGGCAAAGCCAGCTCACGAAACTGAAGACCGCTGATGGCAGAACCATAACCGCTAAATCGGAGCTTCTGAAAGAGATCGAGACGTTCTACGGACAGTTATACACGTCAATGGCTAAACCCGATACGAATCTAGCTAACGACCCAAGAGCTAGATTGACCCGGCACTATACCGAGGACATCCCGGACGTCAGCCTGTATGAGATTAGGATGGCTCTGAAGCAGCTAAAAAACAACCGGGCGTCGGGTGAGGACGGAATGGCGGCCGAACTCCTGAAGGCGGTGGAAGACCGGTCTTTAAGGCCCTTCAGGAACTGTTCAATTCCGTCATACTTGAAGGTAAAACGCGACAGGCATGGAGCAGAAGTGTGGTGGTACTCTTCTTTAAGAAGGGCGACAATGCCCTGCTTAAGAACTATAGGCCCATCTTACTTCTGAGCCATGTCTACAAGCTGTTTTCCAGAGCCATCACGAACCGTCTCGCACGCAATTTCAACTGTCTACCTATTACGGTTCTTGAGTTACAGCCCGCTGACAGATAGACAGACGGACGGACGGACGGACAGCGGAGGCTTAATAAATAGGGTTCCATTGGTTACCCTTTGGTTACGGAACCCTAAAAAAGAAAATGGCTTAACTGCGAAAATGATATTTTAACGGGGTATCTCTCTTCGTATATGTATATTTTTCCACTAGTGGACGTCACGCGGTTTCAGTCGCGTAGTTCTCGATCCCGTGGGAGTAGGGGGATAATATATAGCCTATGTTACTCCCTGATAATATAGCTATCCAATGCTAAAAGAATTTTTCAAATCGGTCCAGTAGTTTCGGAGCCTATTCAATTCAAACAAACAAACAAATCTTTCTTCTTTATAATATTAGTGTAGATATTAAAACCGTCATAATCCATCGAAGACTATACAACGTGTAACAGAATAAACGCAATACCTCTTAAGGGCTCATTGTACTCATCATTATGAACAACTTTTACTATGGGACCAATCCCGCAATCGCGATAAAAAAAATCTGCTGTTCAGTACATTTTGTCGAGTTATGTTCACATAAATGAATGGGGGCGTCGATTTTTTTTTTCGCGATTTCAGTGTTGGTCCCATAGTGAAAGTTTCCATAATGATGAGTTCAATGACCCCTTTAGAGGTATTGCGTTTATTCTTTTACACGTTGTATAAGTTAGGTGATCCAGCCATCCCTTGTACTTATTTTTTTAAACATCTAAAAGCAACATAATGTTATTATTTAGTTCTAAAGGGCACAAAGGAAGCAATGGAGATAAAATTTTGAGCTTCTTTAATATTTAATTAAATAGTAGGCAAGCAAATAGTAGGCAAGCGTTGCGGAATTTGTTCGAAAGAGTCATTGCGGCCCTGGGGGGCTACTCTCTAAGCCCGAAGTCCGTAGTTTCGGGCTTAGTTGCGGGGGTATTCTACTCCGTATCACCTACGGACTTACGATTAGTCCCAAACCCGAACTAAGAATGAATGACAACACGATTTGGCAGTAACTGTCAAATCATGTTGTCATTAATTCTCAGTGGTTAGGTGCTACGGAGTAGAATACGGGTGTATTCTAGCGTATTCGGGCAACTAAGCCCGAAACTACGGACTTCGGGTTTAGAGAGTAGCCCTGGAACGCAAAGGGCATTAGGAGGAACACGGATGGGTTTTAGTCAGTAAAAGTCTGACACTCTGCTCCGTCTAGAGCGGGACGAGTCATTTGATGATTTCATATCCTTAAAAAAGACAAGTAATATCGTTATTTCACTACAATAGAGCAACGAGTTTTTCTATTGTTAGGTTTCTTTTATTAGAGGAAGTCGGATAAGTTTATGTTGTACTTAGATATCCGATACTAACTTGCTGGATACTACCAAGTTTTTGTTATTAATATGCAAGTTACCGATCGTAAGATTTAAAGCACGCCGTTTCTCGCAAGAGTTTTTTTTGCATATTACTCGGGTGCATATTTGATACGGGTGCATATAAATCTTTCTCGCTTATCACTTTTTAGGGTTCCGTTAGGTAACCAACGGAACCCTATTACTTCCGCCATCCGTCCATCCGTCTGTTTGACAACGGACTCAAAGTTCTCAAGAACTGTAATAGGTAGACAGCAGATTTTTTTTTAAGTGTGTGTTTTTCTATTGCCGCTATAACAACAAATAATAAAAATTGAAATAAAATCAAAAGGTTCTTTATAAAACGTGTTTTTTTCCGGTGTGTGGTACGGCGCCCTTCATGTGAGAGTCCGACTCGCTCTTGGCCGGTTTTTTTTTTAATTTATGAGCACACACTTAGACACAACACATTTTAGCGTAGTTACAACGATGAGAAGATCAGTTGGAACATAGAACCCAACCGATACTTGGTATAGTTTAGTCTCTTTTTTCTATAGCCAAAATAACAACAAATAATAAAAAAATAATTAAATTAAAAATTGAAGGTGGCTCGGCTACAAGAAACGTGTTTTTTTACTGTTTATGATACGGAACTCTTTGTTTGAGAGTCTGAATAGTCTATTAGTGAAACAATCCGTTGCGTGATTTAGAAAAATAAGCGCAGAAACACAGGCAGACAGCGACTTTAGGTCCGATTTTTAGCTAGATAACTTTTATCTGAGGAATAAAAATGGCGATTAGACAGCTTTTTTATAGAAATATGCCAAACAGCCATATTCATTCTTCAGTTAAAAATAAACTGTCAATAAATTTGCCCTTACAAATAGAGAACATAATTATCAAGATGAATGAACTTACATGATGCAAAATGCGTCTAAACGGACCACCGGCCATATCCACCAGTGCCTGTCGCGGGACACGTCCTTTGGTACCACGAGTCGTCGGTGGCTGCTGTAACGGCATCAATGCCACCACAAGAAAAACCGATGGAGCAAATACATCGCAACAAAAAGAACCGCGACGCCATCTATCCAACTAGCAGCGAACTACTACGTCGAAATCCTGCATCGCGCAAGCAGAGTTTACCATGCGATTTGAACATATACATCAGTCCGAATATTAACTATCGGGCAGTAGTTGCCCGCCAGGCAACTGCCTGGTCGGAGGATCCTCCCTTTCCAATGAAGGTTTCCGGGACTTTAATCTCTGTACAGCACACTCTCTACACCGCCACTAGTAGTCGGTAGCCTCCACGATATGGTATATACCGTTTGGGCGGAGCCTTAGAATCAGGAGTAGGTTGAGGTATGTTGTTTCTACCTACACCATGAAAAAAAGCGTAAGTATATATTACAGTTGTGCTCTCCATCATATTAGAGAGTCCTCAGTCATCAATATTCTTCGTGTTAGTAACGGGTACAAAGGAGATAATATATTCCTTGCCATAATTATGCGACCCGACGAAATCTCCGTTGAATTTATCTAGCCATTAAACCTAGCTAATAGCCTTATAAGATTCGGAATAGCTAATATTAGCACCTGAACTATCAGAGATTCTAACATTATTAATTGCTTTGCATTCCAGTACTGCTGTAAAAGTTTTATAGTCTTTGTGGTCCTTTGTTAATGGGTATGGCAATTTTGTTTTGTTTACATAAATATGGCGAGACAATACATTATGACACAGAAAAAATAAACGTATTTGTAGAGAAGGCGAAACATTTAAACAATATTAGTTTAATATAAATAGTAAATAAATAAATAGTATGGGTATGGGATTCTCACCAGAGGATGGGCAGCAGCGTTCTCTGTAATATTCAACACCATATACTGCGATCGCCAACCCAGCCTGCCAAGCGTGGCGATTATGGCAACCCCCCCCCCTCCCCCTCCTTTTTGGAGGAGGCCTATGTCCAGCAGTGGACGTCTTTCGGCTGATATGATGATCATGAGTATGGGATCACCTCCGGCTGTACAATGTCAGCTGTAAATGCACGCTTTAGGGTTTACCCACTCGACAAAATGTATGCAAAAGATATTTTTTTTCACGATTTCAGGTTTGGCCTTACAGTGAAAGTTATTCAAATTAGTTATTAGTTTCGTCCCCAGAAATATTGCCACTTAATTGAAACCCTGACCCTGTAAATAAGTATTAACTGATTGTATTGTGTGCCCAGTAAATGGACACAACGTGGTTTTTTATGCCGTCAAAAATTTAGGTGTGCTGATACGATACTTGTTGAGTCCGTGTCGAATATGTTTTCTCATAACCCTCAATCTTGCTACGCCGTAGTTGGTTAAAAGAAGGTCATAGTTTAGAGGAAATGCAGGCGTATAGACTTTGTATGTAAAAAGTCACAATTCGAGGTTTGGCTCTCGCCTCTTTCCTCCTCCAATATTGAACCGATTTAAAAGATATTTCAAAAACTGAATAAAAAGGATGTATACTGTGTCTCTATGTTTTCTTTTTTTATTAAAAGTTGCCAAATTTGTACACTAGAGCTCTGTTGACAGCGGTATACCGGAGAATTTCGAGCATTGTTGGAGGTCCTAGTGCTTATACGGTTAATATATCATCCACAAAGAAAACATAGGGACATAGTATATATCTTACTTATTCAGTTTATGAAATATATTTTAAATCGGACCAATATTGGAGGAGAAAACAGACGAGAGCCAAACCATAATTAAAAAGTCATAATTCGAATTATGACGTTTTACATACAAAGTCTCTCCGCCAGCGTTCCCTCGTAAACAGACAAAATAAGATGTAGATAGGCAAAATAGGATCTACCTTTATTATTTCAGTTATTCTTAATCAAACCCATCTGCAAGTTTGTTAATACGATTAACTTAATACACCTAAAAACAAATAGAGGTCCATAGACACCACGACAAAAGGACCCCACCCCAGCATCAACGTATACTGCAGTTTACGACGGTCCAAAATTCACTTGATTCGCAAAACATCTAACATTACGTACCCGGGAATATTTTCCCGGAACCGCGGGAGTATTTCAGCCTTATCTGGAACAAGTAAAATAATTTCGTTCACTTGACGGGCTATAAACGGAGTTTACGATAGGTTTTGGGTATAAATATGTCGGGTGTAAGCGGGTAGGAGGAAGATTGTCTGTCGTCTGATGTATGTGCGTAATGTCTGGGTGTCTGTGTCTTTCAGTAATTGATTTGTGTTGACCTAGACATAACATCACGCCTATATTGTGGGGTGGTAGTGTGGGTTTGAAATATCGTTCTGCTTGTTGTGTTCTCAATTACTTTACGGTACAGAGTAGTTGTGTTCGTATTTTTAATGTTGATAGATAGACGTTTGCCCAGCATGGTGAATCGAAAACAGATTTTATGTTGTTACTGTGAATGTCTCATTGAAAAATCTATACTAATACTAGCTGATCCCAAAACGTTGCTTTGTCATATAAATAAAAAATAGCCTACGACCTATTCTCAGACCGAATAAAAAAAATAACACACACAAAAAAAAATCATTAAAATAGGTCAAGCTTTTTCGGAGGACTTCGATAACAAACAATGTGACACGAGATTTTTATATATTAGAAGATTATAAAGCTGAAGAGGTTGTTTGTTTGGTTGAACGCGATAATCTCAGGAATAACTGGTACGAATTGCAAAATTATTTTAGACTTGGGTAGCCCATTTATATAACATCACACTACGACTAATAAATAGCAGCAAAGTATTAATGAAAAATGTGATGCAGTCGAAGTTGCGCGGGTCAGCTAGTATTATTAATATCAGCTGCAGAGTTTGTTTGTTCGAATGAACGCGCTAATCTCAGGAACTTCGAATTGAAAAAATATTTTTTTTTTTACTAATTGATAGGCATGCGTTTGACCACTATCTCACCTGATGGTAAGCGATGATGTGGTCGAAGATGGAGCACGCTTGCTTAGAAGTAATGTATTCACTCTTGACTTAAAGACTCCCAGGTTGTGTTGCATCTGGAAAAAGAGACTCCGGCAAGGAATTCTACTCCCTTAGCTGTGCGCACTATGAATGTGTTCCCAAAACGTTTTGTGCGTGTGGGAACCTTTTAGTGTTGGGTAGCCTATTTATCGAGGAAGGCTATTGGCTATATTCAATTCACGCTACCACCAAAAGGAGCGGAGTATTCATGAAAAATGTGTCGCAGACAAAGTTGCGCGGGTCAGCTAGTGTTATATAAAAAAACGTTGGTTGACCTACATACGAGAAATAGCCAAAGACCAACAGCAGCTGCACAGCTGCACTTAAAGGCCCTGAGGCCAATGGATAAAATCAGTTTAAAAAATAATTCAACTAATAAAGATCTGAGTTTAGTTAAACGTTGTGAAGTAACTTTAAGATACATTGTTCACCTCTAAATAAAAAAAACTTTTTTAATGTCTGTTAAAATGGTTTGACAGCGTTCACATTTGGACTTTCTTTGATGTTTTGCTTTTGCTCTTAGATAAGTTTAGAAAGTCTGAGTAACAACACCTTTCAGTGTTGTCTGACTAAAATTATCGTACCTACTTGAAACTATTAAGTTGCTTTTGAGCTTGTTTCAATTAATATTATTTTGTAAAATTCCAAATAACGACGCAAAAAACCGGCCAAGTGCGATTCGGACTCTCTCACAGATCGTTCCGTACCATGGGGGCTCTCTAACGAAATCCGTAGTGTCGGGCTTAGTTGCGGGCGCGCGTATTCTATTCCGTATCAGCTACAGACTTACGATTAGTCCCGAACCCTAACTGAGAATGAATGACAACACAATTTCACAGTAACTGTCAAATCGTGTTATCATTAGTTCTCAGTGGTTAGGTGATACGAAGTAGAAAATGCCCGCCCGAAACTAAGCCCGAAACTACGGATTTCGTTAGAGAGTAGCTCCCCATGAACCGACAGCAACACGTTTCTTGTTTTGGAGCCCACTTTAATTTTTAATTTAATTTAATTTTCACTACTTATTGTCATAACGGCAATAGAAATAAACACTTTGTGAAAATTTCAACTGTCTAGCTATTATGGTTCTTGAGATATTCACAGACAGATGTACGGACGGATTGACGGACAGAGGAGGCTTAGTTATAGGACTCCGTTGGTGACCCATTGGGAAGGAAACCCTAAAAAGGATTCAGAATTTGATGGATGAAAGTTTATACAATCTAAAACAGAAGTGGAAATTGTTTTTTTTTCCTACTGTACACTGTACTTTTCTGATTAATTTCTATGCGGGATCTAAGACAGTTGAATCGTTTCTCCGAGACTCGTCGGGCTTCATTGACTCGGCGTTTTTCTGGTGGTCGCCACTGTTGATTCTGGCTTTCAGGAGTTGCAGTGGTTGGGAGTGTGTGGCGGGCTGGTCCCAAAAAAAAAAAAACTAAAACAGAAGCGCAAGTGTCAAGTGGCGCTCAATAATATCTTAGCGTAAATTAATGTCAAAATCTAGTCAAATTGTTTTATATATTTTTATTTTAAGCTGTTTTTGAGTTTGTGACTGAGATGATAATGTGAACGCTCGGAGGCAAAATATATTTATTTGGATATAAACAATTACTTTGTATCTCATTGTAAGTGAACCTATGTATTGTTCTTATGCGAATAAAATTCTCTAAACCGAATGCTAATTAAAACCGGCCAAGTGCGAGTCAGACTCGTGTGCGAAAGGTTCCGAACGAATTTCATTGTTGCAACATGACTGTCATTTTAACATCAAAGACTTCTTATAGGTTTTCCTGTAATCTGTAGGTAAAGAACTACTCAATTTTTTTTTTCTATAAAAATCTTTTTTCTATAAAACTGTTTATTTTAAAATAATGAAAAAAAAAAATACACTATATAATTAAAACTTTCACGACAAGCCCTTTAATTTGATATAGCACGGCACAGTTTCAAAAGTGACACCGTACTCATTTATTTACGTAACGCGTAAGTGTTTGTGTCACAATAGTTCATATGTGTGCAAAATTTCAAAAGAATCGGTCCAGTAGATTTGGAAAAAGTTGGCTGTGACCGACGGACAGATATACAGACCGAGTGATCCTTATAAGGGTTCCATTTCTAACGGATGTTCGGAACCCTAAAAATATGAGAATTACACTCTTGAACATGAATCTGAATCTCTAGTTTTAGTTTCAGAAATCCATCATGATGTTGACCTGTCCACATAGGATCAGAATTGACGAAGGTTTTCGCAATAAAGTCCATTTACATGACTTCTATTTCGCCCTCGCACAGTTCTCGATCCTGTATCAAAACCTAGCCGACAGATAGAATCCACTCGGATTTCGGCAATATGGACACCTGTTTCGTGGTTATTAAGTTGTATTTCGGGAGGAATAGGGGAGTGGAGGGGTTCTACCGGGTCAATTTTTCAAGTTAATTGACAGATTCTTAGTAGCGATACTTTCTTCTAGTTTAATATTTAATTTTAATACAGCTTCCCTTTATTTTTACAAAACTCGTCAAAATGTCCTTTTTTAATATCGGGAAATTCGACCTGTAGTGCTATTCTGTAACAACTTTTTCGTATCTCTACGATGGAATCCGAGGTGAGTTTCAAATTAAGAACTTTATGTTGTGCGCAAAAAGCTCACTTTGTGTGTTTTGTCACTCAGGTGAAGCTCGATATCGAAATAGTTGTTTACAGAATAGACTAGCTGTTTTTCACAAGTTGTGACTGAGATGCGAACGCGTATAAGTGTCTTAAAATACAAAAAGATACACTAATGACAAAATATCATAATGTTCCATGAAAAAATCTTATGAAAATATATCAGTGAAAATAATTCACAAAGCTGTCAAAACCAATGCATAATAAAGCCATCAAAACAAAATTGAAAAAACTAGGCAACAGAAAATAACCGAGCACCCTAAATAGGTTATTTACGACACCGATTTAATAGACCATTCCCGTCGAGTAGCTATTGGAGGGTATTCAATTATATAATTTTCTCGTAACCTCATCTGTTTCGAGCGTGTTCGCTCCCAGTAATCGCCTATTAATTTAGTGAAACCCTTCCCAGTATGTGGAATAAAACCGGATACCCTAATAAAATACTGTTCTCGTTATACTGTAAATTTTCTCATAGGAAAATAATGTTGTTGTAAACAAGCGGCTATAATTTTGGTCGCTGTATAATCCGTTTTGAAGCTTTACATCAGCTATATTTATTATAATTTTGTATAAGCTTCAAAATAGATCATACAACAAGAGAACTTTTGTTTGGTAGTTTTAAAGGTACGATTGATTTGAATTTATAAGATTTTTTGGTGATGATATTACTGTCTATTGTGTCATCCTATGAAACGTTTTCTATATTTGTATTTTCCGTCATTTTTATGGAGTCTAAATAATAAAATGAAATACTGCATATCTTATACTTGTCCGGTGTGAAAGTGTAAGTTAAAGTTTTCGAATGTTTTCTGTACCTGAGAAGCATAACACTGTAACTCCGTTTTTTACGATTTCGAGTTTTTTACACTATCTTATAATATTTGTCCTTCTCTTAACTAATAAAATCACCTTAACATCAAACGAAATTGTATTATAACGTATGTCTGGGAAACATTCTAAAGCATAATATTTTAAGTGATTATACATTAAAATACCCGATGGTATCATTTGCATTTTACTGTATTATGTACGGAGTTACATTGTTTTGCTGCTACACTTTCGATGGCGTGGCGCACGGCGAAGCGGTTTTATAAAGAGCGCGCTGGAGTTACAGTGCGTAGTCTCATCCGAGCAGGAATGCCCCATGGGCTCCAGTGTTATCCCCCTTAGTCTTTACGCTGTTCACCAGCGTAAGGACTCAATTAATCCCCAAAAGTAAAAGGCCCAGTTGGCCCTATTCGCCGACGACACGGCCATTTACTATACCGGTCGCGACCCTGACCCTATCGCTTGCACTTTTCGAACTTTCGCAAACATTTCGGTCGATGATTCAGGAAATGGAGAATCGAGGTAAACCCCGATAAGAGCCGAGTGGTTCTCTTTTCGAAAACTCGGTAATAATCCGCCAGATCACCATGTATGGCAAGCCTTGGGAGAAGCAAGTCAAATACCTAGGCCCCTAGGGGTTATCCACAAATTCACCGTATTTTTTCACATATTTGTGATGATGGGTATGCTGTCGTTTGTCACATAATATGTGAAAATGGCATGCAAAAGATGTAGCAGACCTACTCATCATCTTTCTGCTCTTATCCCAGGTCGGCGCAACACGTTTTTTTCTTCTATTCTGCCCTATCAGCTGCCACGCTACCACTAGCTCTTAGCAGGTTAGCTAAAAAAGCCACTTTAGGAGAATCATATTTGAACCATAATATTCATCACGCAACAATCTGTCATTTTTTTTTCATTTTTATCGCTGACGAATAAGGTTCAAGGTTGATTGGGAAAATTTGACAGTGACGGGTAGCGTGATTTGCTTTCTGATCCTTTTTTTAAATAATTTTTTCTTTGTGATTGGTTTGCTCTTGACTCTAGTCTTGGTCAGAGATGACAGAGACAAAGTCTACGATGGAGCGAGCTTACCCAGAAGGAGCCTGTTCACTCTTACTTTGAAGAGATTAGGGTTGTAAGCGTTTAGAAACACAGACGCAGGCAGAGAGTTCCATTCCTTTGCTGTGCGCATTATAAAAGACGTTTGGAAACGCTTAGTGCGAATTGGTGGAATAGTAACAAGGTTGGGATGGTAAGATGCAGTGCGTCTGGATGTCCGATGGTAGAAGGGGGCCGGTGGGATGAGGTCGTGGAGTTCTTGGGCACACTCACCGAAGTACAATCTGTAGAAGACCGACAAGCAGGCAAACTTACGGCGATGAGCAAAGCTATGTAGCTTGGCATCCACCAGTTTTACGTCACCGATGAGCCTCTTAGCTCTCTCTTAGCGGCAAGCTGATACTTAGCTGAGCCATCCCAAAGGTGGCTACAATACTCCATGCAGGATCGGACTTGCGCTTTATATAGGGTTAAAAGCTGTCCAGGCCTGAAGTATCGCTTCACCCTATTTAGGATGCCCAGCTTTTTGGCAGCGGTTTGGGCTTTGTACTCGATGGTGCGCCGAAGTTGAGACTGGATGTCAACTCCATGCCTAGGAGCCTGAGCCGATCAGTCACAGGAACAGATGCACCCCGAAAAGTAGGAGTTTGGTCAAAACGACTTCTTTTTGTGGTAAAAAGACACGCCTGTGTTTTGGTGGCGTTAAAAGTAACCACATTGTCATCACCCCACTGGGAGACTAGGCTTAAGGTCAAATTTGTCCGCTCTACCATGGCTTCTCTCAAGGAACGAACTTCATCCCCACTGGTTGTTGCGCTGGACAAGTATCTCTCTGAAACCGTATTGTCATCTGCGTACCCAACAAGACCAAGCTGAAGTAGGTCATTGATGTGCAGCAGGAAAAGAGTTGCAGAGAGAACAGACCCCTGAGGAACTCCGGCATCAATAGCCATGAGGTCAGAGGAGCAGCCGTCAACGACTACTTGGATCGACCGTTCACTTAGGAAGTCTGATATCCAGCTACAAAAACCAACTGGGATGCCATAAGCAGGAAGCTTGCTGAGTAGACCTGGATGCCAAACCCTGCCAAAGGCCTTCGGGATATCGAGTGACACGGCAAGTGCTTCGCCGTGTCTCTCGATGGCCTCGCCCCAGCAGTGCGTGACCTACACAAGAAGATCGCCAGTTGACCGTCCCCGGCGAAAGCCATATTGACGGTCACTGAGGAGATCATTGTCTTCAAGGTAGGTCAGCAGCTTACTGTTAAGAACCCTTTCCATAACCTTGCATAGGATGGAGGTAATGGCGATCGGACGGTAATAGAATAGAATAGAATAGAATACTCTTTATTATGTACACCATATAAGTTACAGAAAAAAATAGATGAAGAAAACATTACATAGGGTGACACAATGGGCGGCCTTATCGCTAAAAGCGATCTTTTAAAGACAACCTTTACAACCTTTTTTACCTTTTGGTAATGTGCAGGGTCAGCACGGTCTCCCTTTTTGGGCACCGGTTGCACATTCGCAAGCTTTCGATTCTGCCAAAGTGGCCTTTTAAGACCCACTGAAACAGTGATATCAGATATGTGAAGGCCATGAGAGGAAAGACTGAGAGTCGACTTCAGTAGGGCAGGAAAAGTTCTACATTCGAAATCTATTGTTTTTGGTTTCATGATCAGTTTTATGGGAAAATTATGACTTTGCTCATACAGTGAAGTTAATTACAACAAACAGACTTAACCGCTTCACAACAGCGTCGATAAAATAAACAACATAATGCAAATTGTTTAAATGTTAGAAAAATAAACTGGGAATAAAGTAAACACGCTGTTTCAGTTCTCCGCTTGAAGGAAAACAAAAACAATACCGGTTGTTATTCAGATTATATTACAACTAATTTTTGCCAGCGGATTTGCCTGGGAGAAAGTCAGAAAATTATCTCAAGGGAACTTATGACCAGGATAAATAAGTAGAAGTAAGTCTTTTAAAAACAAGCTTTAGGTTTGTTTCACACGTAGATTTCACAACCATACAACAACGTCGCGACAAAAAGTTGCTGGGCGTCGCTGCTGCTTCTTGCGGTTGCGTTGTGTAACCCACAAAATGTGGTTGTGTTTGCGATGTGGCCGGCCGCTAGTTCGCGGTGGCGCTGGTGGTTGCGTCGTGGCTGCGATGTGGTCGGTATCACACATTCAATATTGAAGGTAAAATATGGTCCGTATATATTAAACTATTAATTTTCATACAAATAAGCGCCCGCCCACGTGTTGTGGTTGTGCTGTGGCTGTGGTACCTACGCGTGAAACAAACCTTAATATTCTAAATGTAATATCACCTGTCAACACGTATCGAATAAATTTAAACATGTTAGTGTTAACTTGTTTGGTTAAGGAGTTGCTATATAGAACCATATTATTGTTGCAATGTGCCCAAAGTTACATAAATATGACAAGTGTTTGAAAATTGAATTACTGACATCCAACCGGACACATATACGAAAGAAAGTTAATGTAAAGCTTGTTTAAATATCCTATATCCCTAATTAAAGTGTAAGGAGTCAAAGTATTCTTCTACCTGTATTCTACGAGAAGAATCCGTTCATTCGTTTAGGCGTAATAGCTTAACAAACATCCCAACAAATTTTACAATTATGACATTTAATTTTGTAGTATGCAGAATAAACGGCAAGGGACTGATATAATTATCGCCTCTGTGAAATTATTAATTAATTTGGTCATGTTAATATTTACATAAATGCGACACAGACATGTAAATTGTAAATCATCAACAACATCACCATGTATTCCCCAGAGGATGAAGTAGATGTGTACTATATTTCCAAAATTTTGTCTCCGATCTTGACACGTGTATTTCGAATTTCGTTTAAGACTGGAAAAGTGCCGAAGGCTGGGAAGCAAGCTAACGTGCAGCCCGTGCCTAAGAAGGGTAGCCGAGCTGACCCGTCGAATTATAGACCCATCTCGGTAACGTCCATACTCTGTAAGAGTGCTGATCATAAGCTCCTGGCATACCTAGAAGCGAATGATATCCTTAGTGACCGACAAAATCCGCGCGCAAGGTTCCGCCGAAATTGGTCAACTGGGGATCTTCTAGCGTATGCCATTCACATCTGGAGTGAGGCCATAGAGAAGCACGGGGAGGCACTGGCGGTCTCCCTTGACATCTCGAAGGCCTTCAACAGGGTTTGGCATGATAGCCTTATCAGTAAGCTTCCTTCCTTCGACCTGCCCGCCGGATTGTGTGATTGAATCGCGGATTTCCTGAGGGATCGGTCTATCCAAGTGGTCATAGATGGCTGCTCGTCTGGACTGCTGGATATTAATGCCGGGGTTCCTCAGGGGTCGGTGCTTTCGGCACACTGTTCTTGCTGCATATTAATGACCTGCTTAAACCCGGTACCTTTGGGTATGCAGACGACAGCACTGTTGCTGAGAGATACGTGTCCGATGCACGAGCTGGTGGGTTGCAGATCCGGTCTCTCCGAGAGGCTATGGTTGAGCGCTTAAACGTGTCCTTACAGGCTGTCACTGAATGGGGCGATGCCAATCTGGTCAAGTTCAATGCTGCTAAGACCCAAGCGTGTTTATTTTCCACCAAAAGGAGCCAATTCCACCCAGCTCCATCTTTCCGAGGTGCAACCGTGCCGATAACCGACCAACTTGAGCTTCTTGGGGTTACATTAACATCTACCCTCAATGTTGGCCCTTTCATAGAGGCAAAAGCTCAAGTGGCTGCAAAGAAGTTGGGGATCCTAGCAAAGGTGCGATGGTACTTCACACCGAAACAGCTGCTCAAACCCTATCAAGCGCAAGTTCGATCGTGTATGGAGTACTGCTCTCATCTTTGGGACGTATCTGCCAGATACCAGCTTGAAACTCTTGAGTCAATTGAGAAACGAGCCAAGAAGATCATCGGTAAAGACAGGCTCGTCGCGACGAAGCTCCAAAGTCTTGAGCATCGACGCCGAGTTGCTAGCCTGTCGGTTTTCTACCGATTGCATTTTGCATAATTTAATTCCGCCAAGCCCGTTCCATCATCGGACCACAAGACGAATGGCGATGCGCCACCGGTACATGGTGGACATCCCATTCACACGCATAAAACGTTTTGGGAACACATTCATAGTACGTACAGCTAAGGAGTGGAATTCCCTGCCGGAGTCTGTGTTTCCTGATAGTTGAACCTTGGAGTCTTTAAGTCAAGAGTGAATAGGTTACTTATATGCAAACGTGATCTATCTTCGACCACATCATCGCTTACCAACAGGTGAGATAGTGGTCAAACGCGTGCTTATCAAGAGAAAAAAAAAAATTGCCTGTAACGGTGTGCCATATGTTGCCTTTAGGTAATCATTCCCAAGGTAATTCTTATACCGTTTAGTGGTTGCACGATAAATTTCGAGTTCGAGTATGCGCTGCATACCGAAAAACAATAACATATCCGTGCGAATCAAACATTGGAATTCAAGTTTGGCAGTTTGGGTTCTGCAATCAGGTTTCTTTATCACATGTCAGATCAGTAACTTCCAACGATTACCTTTCAAAATAATTATAAACAAACAAATAATTTCTTAAACCGATCTGCAACTGTAGCGCATAGCTCGCCTTTATACCTCTAAACATGTTGTCTCACAACTGGTGCCTACCTAATTTGTATTTTTGTAACAGTTTGAAGTATGTTGATTGTTGAACTCTTGTTCAGTCAAGATGACGGTCTTGTCCTTACTTAAAGTTCTAAAACTATCCATAACTTATTATAAGTGTCCATCACGCCTTATTAGAATGTTAAGAGAACAATTTATCTCATGCCACTCCCTGTCTGGACTTCATTTTATTATAATTAACAGTACCATTAATCTCAAAGTGGTGACACTCTAGATTGTACAGATTACAACAAGGCTTACAACGAGGAGAGAAATACTTTTTATTGAAATTTATTCACTAAGTAATTTGAGGTGCTTTAGCATTCAATTTGGTGGTACTTTCGGAGATTATTTTGAGAACAGTACTAGGGAGATGGAGAAAGGACAGGTCATTTATCATGGTCAAATAGGACACGCTTTATAAAAAGTCTTTGTATGTAGACTTTTTTTGGGAATAAATGAATACATTTTCAATGGAAAGAGGCTTCAGGTGGAGTACAGTAAAATTAAATGCCAGCTTCACTGTTTAGGTTAAACAAAACGAAGTGCCTTTTGTAAAAATGCAGGTTTTTTTTCTCAGCTGGAGTCGTTGGCAATAGCCAGCGGGCTCTGCGAGCTATTGCTCGGACAAGTAGCTTTAAGGCAAAGCTTTGAGGCATACCTGTCGTTTACTTGAACGCGTACACTCTTTATTTTAGTCATAACGTACAGGCAGCAGCTTTCAGCGAGTTTTTTCTGCGCTCTTTAATTTATGTTCGTAAGTATGGCATACACCTAGCTATTGATTTTTAAACAGTTATCCTGTTTTATTTTATTTTTTATCAGGAGGAGATAAAACCATTGAGGCATGTCAACCGTCGCCATTTTGATTTGCATATATGAGTAGAAGACATTTAAACAAACGAAAAATGTTTGCAATGCGGTGCCCTAAAGTGTCACGTTGCCGAGATATTTGGAGGTAATTTGATAGAGAACAATGAAATAATTATGAAGTAAATAGTATTCAAATAATAGTTCTCAGATTGATTCACATTATTATTTTTTTTAACTGTGTAATTTTGCCTTTGCGCTATAGAAATATGATCTATACATATAATAAAATCGTAGACTAACCGTGTCTGTACATTGAATATTTTTGCATGAAAATTACACAGAAAACTCAGGAAAAAGGTATAAAACACAAAAATGCAATTTTTGAAATTTTTGTCTGTTTGTCTGTTTGTCTGTGCGTTTGTGGGAGCATCACGCACAAACCACAGATTAGATTGCAAATCTAAGTACTTAAAAATATAAAGTGATAACCCGAGTAACATTTAGCGTTTATTTCATCAAAATCGACCCACAAAATCAAAAGATATTGAATTTTTAAGTTTAGGAAGAAACTTCCTAATGTATTCTGATGAGTCAGAGCGCCATCTATTGAGAAAAATAAAATGCACGGAAAAATTGTTGAGTTATTTGTGAAACTTTTAATACGTGGCAAAATAAGAGTGATCATTTTATACCTTTTCGTTATTGATCGATACAATCGATCTACAAAATCAAAATATATTGAATTTTTAGTTTAGTAAGAAACTTCCTTATGTATTCTGATTAGTCAGAGCGCCATCTATTGAGGAACTAAAAAATGCATAAAAGCATGAATGTTACACCAAAACACATTGATTGAGTTATTTGTGAAACTTTTAATACGTAGACGTAGCAAAATAAAAGTAAACATTTTAATACCTTATCGTTATTTACCGTTACATACGGGCTTCTTATTTAACGTCTTCCGCTGCCAAATATTTTGTCAGTTTACATGGTCGATAGATTGCGAATTTCGGTTTGGTCTCTGAAAGGTCTTAAACTGTTAGAGACCATAATTGGTTAAATCTCTGAGTTGTGCTGGTTTCGTTTAAAAGTGCATTTATCGTAGAGTCTTAAACTGATTTAGTTTTGCGAAGTTCTGGACGGTTCGACTTGCGGATCAGGCCTGTAGGGTTCCGTACCAAAAGTGCTGTGCTGACGGGACCCTACTGCTAAGCCTCCGCGATTGATTCCGTTTAGAGCGAAGCAACGAACGGTTCGATTTGCGAAACAAGGCTAATAATAATAAATAAAAATCTTATATTTCACACAGAGTCCATTTTTAGGGTTCCGAAAAAAGGAACCCTTATAGGATCACTCGGGTGTCTGTCTGTCTGTCTGTCTATCTGTCCGTCTGTCACAGCCAATTTTCTCCGGATCCACTGAACCGATTCTGTTGAAATTTGGTACACATATGGACTTCTATGACCCAAACACGGACGCGTTACGTAAATTATTAAATTTTTAGTAAGGGGGTCACTTTTGTTGGTCAAACTAGAAAATTAAAGAAAAAAGTTTTTTGAACAATATCGTGTGTCATATCAAATGAAAGGGCTTACTGTGAAGGGTTTAATTATATTTTTTTCATAATTTTAAAATAAATGATTTAGAAGTTATTCAAGACATTAGACGAAAAATGACCATTCCCCCCTTATCTCCGAAACTACGGAGCCTAAAGTTTTGAAAAAATTGTAGATAATAGACTTTACCTAAAGATTACAGGAATCTTATAAGAAGTCTGTAGTGTTAAAATAACATGTTAAAAAAATTTAATTCGTTTGGAACCCTTTGCACGCGAGTCCGACTCGCACTTGGCCAGTTCTTTGGTTAGTAGTTAGGTTTAGTTTAGGTTAGTAGTTTGGTTTTTTATAATAAGGTACCGTACCAAAGGTGGTCACGGTGACGGGAGCGATCGATTTTGGGAGGCTACTCTCTAAGTCCGAAGTCCGTAGTTTCGGGCTTAGTTGCGGACGTATGCTACTCCGTATCACCTACAGACTTACGATTAGTCCCGAACCCGAACTAAGAATGAATGACAACACGATTTCACAGTAACTGTCAAATCGTGTGATACGGAGTGGAATTTTTTTTTTTTTTTTACCATAGATAGGCATACGTTTGACCACTATCTCACCTGATGGTAAGCGATGATGCGGTCGAAGATGGAGCACGTTTCCCTAGAAGCAACCTATTCACTTTTGTCTTAAAGACTCCCAGGTTCCCGCAACTAAGTTTTTAATTCGTGCTAAGTATCAAACGGTTCGATTTGCGAGCCAAGGCAAACTATAGGGTTCCGTGCCAAAGTTGCTAATGGGACCCTATTATTTAAGCCTTCGCGTACGATTTTGATTCGTGCGAACCCAGTCGATTTTTAGGGTTCCGTACCAAGTATGCTAACGGAACCCTTTTTATTAATAAACCACCGCTGTCCGTCTTCCTTCAGTTTATGCGTTTTATTTCTGTCTCGCTAATATAAAAAAGTCTTCTAGAAAAAGGTCGAATCTTTCACAATACAGCAAAATTCTTAATATATTTAAAACAAAGTCGGGTTTGTTCGAACACTTTTCTAACTCGAGAACGGCTCGACCGATTTTCATAGTTTTTGTGTTTTTGGATCAGTCTTCGTCCGGAATAGCATAATATGAATTAAAATACAAAAAAAAAGAGTAGGTAGGTAGGGTAGGTAGGTAGGATAGGTAGGTAGGTAGGGTAAGTAGGGTAGGTAGGGTAGGTAGGTAGGTAGGTAGGGTAGGTAAGGTAGGGTAGCTATGGTAGGTAGGATAGGTAAGTAGGTAGAGTAGGTAGGTAGGGTAGGTAGGTTAGGGTCGGTAGGTAGAATAGCCAGTTGACGGGAGCGAAGCCGCGCGGGTCAGCTAGTTAGTAAATAATTTTGAAACTGATCGTGAGTTTCTTTAACAATAATCGCAAAAAAACCTGTCGTAATTTTTCGTTTGCATTAAAATTATTTTTTCTCTCTTTTTCATTGGTATAAAGCAGAATTACACAAGGAACTTTGCGTCAAAGCTTATTACTAAGGGCGAGTACTCACGAGTTTATGTATATAGGCACAACTGTTGATTGATTAAACACTGAGTCAGATTGACGCGGTGTGTATAACAAACTGTTGGAGTGATGGCTACAGAGCAAAGGTTGTTTATGAGTACAAGGTAAATTAAAAATTTGTTTTTTCATAATTTGGCTAAGTCATGGCTTTTCTTTTCGATTAAAAAAATATTTTTCAAGTGGCTGGTTATTTAAAGAGAATGGAGAATTGTTGTGTTATTCTGTAAAAATCATACCGGGATAATTTAGGCGAAGTGAACATGAAATTGCTGGCAATTCATATTTCAAGGTGATTGGATGTCCACTGTTGGGATTTAGGTCTCCTTTCTGTGAGACGGCCTTCCACCACGCGAGCCAAGTGCGGGATACTGGATTCACCAAGACTGGTGGGTGATAAGTGCTTTTTTCATTTAATTCAAAGTGACAACAAAATCAAAGTGGATATGCAAATAATAATAAAAATAATGTGCTACTGACGCCTGGCGGTAAAACAAAAGAACGTTTAAATAAAATTACGGGGAAAGGTAAAGAATATTTTTATTCGTACAATTGTATGAGAGCAATAAAAGAATTAAACTAAATTGCATGTCAGTGAAACTTTAAATAACTACATTCCCGCTCTTTGTTCACGAAACGCACGGATTTAAATAAAGTAGTCGAGTTTCAGTTCAGAGTTACTTTTAAAGTCTGAACGTATTGTGGATTGGATTTCAAACGGTCACTGTATATTTTTCTGATGTGTGTACATACAAAGAGGAACTTGTAGCTAAATTATAACTGCCGCACGGTCGATCTTTGAGGTTGCTGCGGAAAGAATGGTAAGACACACGTTTTACGAACGCGTGCTCACTGCGCTGTAGATTACCAACAAAAAGCAGTACTGTCTCCGTCTGAATTACGTTTAAAGCGCATTGGCGTGCGCCATCAGCACGTCGTGTCGTCGGAGCGTTAAAAAAACGCAATGTTCAAAGGTCCTAAGCCATTGGTCCCGGCTGTCATTTGAACATCTTTGATCGTCGTTACAGCCAGTATGAAGCCTGAAAATCTGATACCAGTCGTGCCAAAGAATTGTCGGGCGCCTTAGTCGAATTGAATTACACGTGCTTTAACGATAATGGCATGTAAATCAGCAGCTATTCAGTATAAGTAAAATGAATATTCATGATTAATACTTGCTTAAATAGAATAAACTGCTCTTTCACAAGCACTGCTAAATAAACGGATCCATAAAAGAAAAGATAAGTTGAATGAATATGTTTTCTTGGTAATAAAGATCATTGTTTAGTTTTCAAAGTTAAAGTAAAAAAATATTGTACTACTTTCAAAGCTGAAGAACTTACTTACATAATTATCTTAAAGACATACTTACAATGCCTTACATACAGGTTATGTATCTATATTACTTTTTAATTATTCACCTTTTTAAAATGGGACAAACAATAAAGGTATTGTTAATCGGTGATGATATTAATGACAAGAGACAGATGATCAATAGATTCCGGATTATTTTAAACCAGGGATCAAAGTTTTTTACCCGAAAAGAGGGTAATTTCCAAATTATTGAAATGTTGAACGCGATGCTCCAGAACCTCATAGCCTTCGGCTATTATACCAGGCACTCTGAAACTTTATAAAGTTTTGAAATCCAAAAGGAATAAGTTTAAAGGTAGGTTCTTGATTTTAACTTATTCTAATAATTTACGAATATGATTATTATGAAGATTGATAAAAATATCATCGCTGTTTCAAATATTATGTTCAGCTTTTTCCATGAATTCTGACTAGTATCGATCCAATCCCACGGAACCGATCAGTTTGTTGAGATATAATAAATAGAGTAGGTCCAGTGAGGATCTCCTAAAAACAAACAAACAATACAACATTAGTTCAGACTTTATAATGTAAAACAAATGTAATCCCCTGTGAAAATATGTTTTGAAACGTTATATGATACAGCTGGTAGTGCTAAAGTTACAAAACAAAAATATTATGATAAACAAAACAAAAATATGATAATAAACGTTTGCGAGGCTCCATAGAAAACTTCTAAATGTGTAATAACGTAGGTGTAATTTACGGGCCTAATGTACTACGAGAGAATATGAAACGTTTTACAAGCAAAAATAATAAAATATCCAACATTGTTGAATTGTTTCCACACAAATTATCACGGTCTGTTTACTTGTATTTTGATACTTTTGTGTGATGGAAACCTAAATAAACTTATGGAATTTTATGTTTTAGCATTCAATAATATCTAGCCTACCAATATCTACACGAGCCGGCTCTTGTGTCGCCAGGCCCGGGTCGACGAGGCGTTGTGTTCTACGCGCGCCTCAGAGATGTCAACTTAATTTAAGTTTGATTTTGATTTTTTAAGTTTGATTTTTTATTTTTATTTTGATTTTAATTATGATTTTGATTTTAATTTCGATTTTGATTTTAATTTTGATTTTGATTTCAATTTATTAAAATAGATTAAATTGTATTGTAATTTGGTAATTTTATTTTTTTTTTATTTGTAATTTTGTGTTTTTATATTTTGTATTTTTAATTTAATTGTAGTATTGGGACTTAGTGCCCTAATAAATAAATTTATTATTATTATTAATAGACGGGGCCCGTTAGGGGCAGTGCCTGCCAGGGTTGCGGAATTTGTTCGAAAGATTTACCGCAGCTCTGGAACGCAAGGGGCTTGGATGGACACGGGTCGGTTTTAGTCAGTAAGAGTCTGACACTTCCTTCCGCTTTGCCCAGAGCGAGAGGAGTCATTTGATGATTTCCTATCCAAAAAAACCGGTCAAGTACGAGTCGAACTCGCACACGAAAGGTTCCGTACCATAAACCTTAGTTTTCTTTTATTATTTCTTATTATATCGGCAATAGAAATACACAATCTGTGCAAATTTCAACTGTCTACCTATTACGGTTCTTGAGATAGAGTCCGCCCACCACCGCCGCTTAGTAATAGGGTTCCGTTAGTTACTTTTTGGGTACTAAACCCTAAAAAGGCCTACCGATATCTGCATATTTAGATAATTATGTATATGTTTTGCCAGCCAGCCTCCAGCTGCAGATTCTCAACAACTGCATGGTTTTCAACAGTATCTTTTCTTTAACAAAAGAAAATTAGAAAAAATAGTTATAATGAAAACACACCTGTATCGTGTCGGACACTTATTTTACGTCATGCTTTTTCATGTTGTAAGTTTTTCATAAATGTTCCTGTCGCTCGATAAGATTAAATCTTGATACTTATTTCGTACTTTGGACAACCTTGGTTTGCAAGAAAATAAAATAAAATTAGAGTAACTATTCATTTTAAACGTTGAACACTATTAAATAGTCAAAGGTATGTATTTTAAACGTAAAAATATACTTAAGTTACAAAGAAGCAGAAAAACACCGTGCGAAATAGTTTACCCATGCTCTCTTTTTAATAAAATTCTCAGTAATTTAATTTTCATAATATTTTTCGATATCTTTACGGCACGTAAAATCGAATCTCTATCTTGTTTCATGGTATTAGTAAGAAACAAACACTCCGAAGGTTAAAAACACTCGTTTTCTTCCCTTCTGACCTTTGGGTCCTTACAAGTTACTCCAAGTAGGAAAGTCGAAACTTTTATATAATTACAACCCCTGGCAAGACAGTTTCGGATGTCCCAGCCAACCAGTCAACCGGAGCCCCTCACTAACCTTTTACTTAATTTCACAATAAGTTTTTAATTGCTATTAGTTAACGTCAAATAATTTTGGGAGTCGCATTAAATTATATAAAAGTTACAATCTACAGAGAAATGGATGTTTTAGTTGTTAAACTTTGGTAATTAGCGAAAGTTGATGATAGAGACCTTTTTCTAGGAATTAGTCGTATTTTTAGATTTACTAAAAAAGGATTTTTTGGTAGGGTTTTTTCTTTCGAAACCCTCGCTTAAATTGTCGGAGAATTTCTTGTATAAAAATCCTCTCCTTTTTAATTAGCCGTTGAAAGATGAGGTAGTCTAATCCTAATATATAAAATTCTCCTGTTACTAAGTGACGGACACACAACGCACAGCCGAAACTACTGGTCGTAGAAAGCTGAAATTTGGCAAGAAGGGAACGGCAACGGGAAAAAACGGGATTTCGCGTACGAAGTCGCGGGCAAAAGTTAGTCAATCTATATGAACTTCTTCCGTTACTGGAGACTGAGTGAGAGAGAGAGCCGAAACTACTGGTTGTAGAAAGCTACACTCCGTAGGGGAGCACTAAGAGAGGATTTCCCGAAATTCAGGAAAGACGGGATATGCGCGCACGAAGTCACGGGCAAAAGTTACGTTGGATAAAACTTCCTCATAAATAAAATATTAAGAACTAGCTTCTGCCAGCGGCTTCACCCGCGTGGTCCCTAGGGAACATACTCCCGGGATAAAAAGTAGCCTGTGTCCTTTCTCAGGCTCTAGACTATATGTGTACCAAATTTCATTTAAATCGGTTCAGTAGTTTTGGCGTGAAAGCGCGACAGACAGACAGACAGAGTTACTTTCGCATTTATAATATTAGTAAGGATTAAACTAAACTGAAGCTCTGAAAACCAGTACAAAACGAATAGAATCTGTGTGCCATGACGCGTAATATCTTAAACAACAGACATACATTTACCCACACCTGTTGTTCGGGTACCCAGCGGATTATTTCGTCCCCTCTCTGAATGCAAACAAGTTCATAACTTCGGAATAACAGGGTTTGTAACATTCGAACTAAAACCGGATAAAAACATCGAGGGCCTCCGGAGCCAAGAACGTTTCCGGACCCCTGACTTCAATTCATTCCTGTACGATGTTCAGTACCTAGTATCTACAAAGATGGTTTTTTTTGTGATTTGCTTCAACCCGAAGGCGATACATGTTTTGGAAGGACGTATGGATAAAATTATCATAGGAAATGATAGGTACATTTGGGAACTTCATTTGTGTTTGTCTGTGATAGCCTTAGGCTGTATCATTTTTTTCTTTTCAACCTTTTTATGTTACTAATTTATTCTACAAACGTTACTTAGTACGAGCTGTATGCAGCGGTGAGCCCACGCGAATGTCGAAAATTATACCTAGGGAACGATTTATGTATCTTAAATCTTCATCCCAGACATGGTTTACCTGCGTTCCAAAGTTTGTTCTGGGTAGCTACTCTCTAACGAAATCCGTAGTTTCGGGTTTAGTTGCGGGCGGGCATTTTCTACTTCGTATCACCTAACCACTGAGAACGAATGATAACACGAATTGACAGTTACTGTGAAATCGTGTTGTCATTCATTCTCAGTTCGGGTTCGGGACTAATCGTAAGTCTGTAGGTGATACGGAGTAGGATACGTCCGCCCGCAACTAAGCCCGAAACTACGGATTTCGTTAGAGAGTAGCCCCTCTGATCCGTTCAGTCGTTGAGGCGGGCCGTATATATTAAACTCTACTTCAATGCTAAAGTTTGTCATGTTTCAGGCTAAAGTGGACATATCTCGACTTTTTAGGGGTCCGTATCAAAAAGGTAAAAATGAACCCTTATGGTGTGACTAATTCCGTCTGTCTGTCACAGCTGGATATCTCAAGAACTACTAATGCTATGACCTTGAAATTTGGAATACTTTTAGATGACGTTTGTTCAACTATTTAGCAAATCACTGAGGATCACTGACTCTTAAGACACAGGTACATACACCTAGTTTAGGAGTCAGGGTATTTAAAATTACCTACAAGTGTTTTAAGCATTGTTTTTAGCCCTTATGAGAAATTTCAGTAAATTTTTTTTTGGTGAAAATAAATCAATTAAAAAAAAAATTAGAAAGAAATAACAATGTATATTATATTTTTTTTACAACAGCGACTGAAAGGAGTTCATAAAATTTCGAAGTGGGGCTACTAGAGCATGTGGAGTATCATATGAGAGAGCGCTATTTGCACATTCACAAATATATTTTTTTAGGTTTCGACTTTTGACGAAAAATGACAAAAATTTTGTATTCCCCCCTTTATCTCCGAAATTGCTTAGAAAAAAATCTGAGATTATGCTATCTGATAGAAGTTTATGGAAAGATTACAGAAAAAATAAAACGATGTCTCTAAATAGCACACTTTTTCAGAAATCGTCATCAAAAATTACATTAGGTCCACTAACGGTCAAGAGATGGCGCTGATCTGAAACTGCAATATACACCGCAATGTTAAAATTCTCCGGCAAATATTTCCGGCATATCCGACGAAAATTTGAAATCATTTCACGTTTTATATTATTATGATGGTACGGAAACCTCGGTGGGCGAGTCCGACTCTCTCTTGACTGTTTTTTTATGTTGAGATTAATTGCCAGAGTCTGTGTGTCAAGATAGCTACAACCTGGGAGTCTTTAAGACAAGAGTGAATAGGTTGCTTCTAGGCAAACGTGCTCCATCTTCGACCGCATCATCGCTTACCGTCAGGTGAGATAGTGGTCAAACGTATGCCTGTCTATAGTAAAAAAAAACTTATGTGAGAGTTTCAATCGTACGTACAGTACGTCTACTATGAGTTTTATCAATCTATACTCGCTAGCGTCTGTAGTTAAAAAATGTATGAAAACTAAAAAAAACAAGTACCTATTTAATTTTTTAGTTGTTAAGCATTGATATATAAAAAACCCAAGATGCACAGTCTCGAACAAATGCAACACTTGAAACTGTCGTCAAAAACCGACATGAATCAAGTGCCATGTGTGAGTTGTGTGTAGTTATACTATAAACAATTTTTTTTGCAAATTGAACCTTACACGGATCGCTTAACGTGGTTTTTACAAAGCAGTGCAGTATGGCGAGTGATGCACATTTTTTTTTGCAAATTCAACCTTACACGGATCGCTTAAAGTTGTTTTTACAAAGCAGTGCAGTATGGCGAGCGATGCGAGACTGTTTGAAACTAGCGCACAATTATACATTGTGCGCTTGTTTTTTGTGGACATTTTTGAGATGCTGAGTATCTTGGGTTTTTTATATATTAATATTGTTAGCTAAATTTTTACTTACAACTTGCTTGCTTGTTAGTACAACTTAAACAAATAAATTAGAAACTTGTTTTTTTTTAACTACAGTCGGTAGCGAGTATAGATTGATAAAAGTCATGGTAGACGTACAGGTTTCAAACCATCTGGATTAAGCCATGCAACAAGATGTTGCAAACTATCTATAACCAAATCAAAAACATCATGTAACAATCCTAATATAGTTCAAGTTACAGAGTAGTGGACCAATTGGTGCTTGCCGGACATTCCATAATCGTAATCCTCTGGTCCCATGTGCTAGCCTATAACCGTAGCCATTGACCAGACCAATACCAAGTGCAGAGAATTTTTGCAACGGAAAAATCCAATTAGACTTTTAGCTGTACGTTGCGTTGGAATTAAACCTATGTCCCGAAGTGATTTAGTAACGTTTAGTGATCGTGGTTTTGCAGTACCTTTTTGAGTTGGTTTACTTTCGTTTGTTTGTGGTACTTAGGTACTCTTTTGACTTACTTTTTGCCGTACATCAACCATTAGGCATCGTCCTAATAAATTACGAGTTAACACACATATTTTTAAAGTGTTCTTATTGAGCTTGCAAATCATAGCGCGAGCGTAGGAATCATTTTCATCGCGCGACGAATTCGCATCATTGACTCGTACGATCGTTAGCCAGTTAGGACGACGCCTTAGATAGTTGACAATGCACAAAACGATGTCGGCTAATGACCCCTGGTTGCTATTCAAGTGCTAAGCTAATTCAGCTTATCCTTCTCACCTGTTCTCCTTAGATGATATTTTGCCTTCTGCAAATAAAAATGAATAAAAAATGTGATTTTTCAGCCTTGTTTTTATCAGATCCATAGTGAAAGGTTAAAAAACTGCAGCGGACTTCAGGCCCAGTAGCCGCTGGTAGTATCATCATGATCATCATCATCTATTGCACTGCTAGACAAGAGTGAATAGGATTCTTTTAGGCAAGCGTGCTCCATCTTCGACCATATCATCGCTTAACATCAGGTGAGATAGCGGTCAAACGCGTGCCTATCAATAGTAAAAAGAAAAAAAAATTGGCCGATCTGTTTTCTGTCTATGGATTTATTTGTAACTCTCAGCCTGTTAGTCTAATGCCTTTTTTCAGCCGTCTCGGAAATTTATGAGTGAAGTGTCATTCGATTCGGAAGAGCTTGTAGATGATTTTTGAAAAAGAAAAAGTTCCTTTCAAAAAAATTGCAAAAGTTATAAACAATTTACTGAAAAAAGAAAGAAGTGTTTGGTTTTTTGCAAATATCTCTAAATCTGATCTATATCGATCTTTTGAAATCTAAAAAAAGATTCAAAAAGAGGAGAAAAAAGTTTTCGCTCTCAGAACTGTAAGACCAATATTTAAACGGACTTGTTGCCGAGCTCAGGAGTACCAGGGTTGGATGCTACGTAGACGGTATCTGTGTCAATAATATTAGTTATGCGGACGACATGGTGCTGCTGAGCGCGTCAGTTTGTGGTCTGAGAACGTTGGTTGCCCAGTCGGAGGGGTACGCCAAAGTACATGGCTTGGCGTACAATTGCAAAAAATCTGTGGTCATGGTCTTTATGGCGGGGGATAAGACCCCGAACAATGTGCCTCCTGTACGGCACGCCTTTATAATAATAATAAATTTGTTTCAGCAAACTTACAGATTATAGTAAACCATTACAATTTTTATATATAAGTTGAGTTGGTATTGCAAGATAAATTTGCAAGATTGTTGGAGAAATCTGTATACAATAATAGGTAAACCCTGCCTCCTAAATTAGGGTAATTGGTATTTTAGAAAGCAGTGTTCGGCTAAGAGATTATATTAATTAGATTCTTACAACATGTGGACTGTGTCGATCTACCAAACAATAAATAAGCAAAAAAATAATAGTTTATAAAATGAATTAAGGAGCACTGGAAGGTATGTATTTGTAAGCAATGATTAATTGAGTGTATGTGTGTGTGTGTGTGAGAATGGGGGTGTGTGAGTATGAAAGAGGTGTATGTGTTTAGGCGATGCATGTGAGCAAGGATTCTGTTTGTGAGTAATTCTGTTGGAGAAGCCATTCTTTTAATTGAAATTTAAGTTTATTTTTATTAAGGTCAATTATGTTTAGTAATTTATGGTTTTTTTTTTGTAAATGTAAGTGGTGAGATGTAATACTGGTGTTTAGCAAAAACGTTTTTGTGCTGGGTACCTAAAGGAAGGTTAATACGTTTATTTGGATCAGAAGTGGGTACACTAACATATCTTTTGAGAATTGTTTGAAGCACATTTAGCTGACGCACTCTTAGAACCCTACAGTCCATGTATAATTGTGTTTTAGGATAACGGTAGGGTTTCCTAGTCAACACCTTGAGTATGGCTCTCTGTGCTCTCTCAACCCTCAAAAAGTTTATTTTAGTTGCACCTCCCCAAACTGTGATACAGTACCCTAGGACCGATTAGCAGAGAGCATAATAAATCATCTTTGGAGTATCTTGGTCCGCAGAGTATCTAAGGGACTTGAAGATGCGGATAAGCCTCAAGGTCCTAGTGGTGAGGACTTCAAGTTGTTTATCCTAGCGCACATGTGCATCAATTTGTACACCTAGATACCTTACATCCTCAGTTCTTGTCAGTTTCGGACAAAGACACGGAGTTGACAATTGTGGGCATGTGTCCATTACGGTGCCGTCTGGCAAGTTATTTTGACGTATAGCAAAAGGGATATAGCAAGTTTTTATAAAGATTAGAGTCAGGAAATTTGAATTTAGCCATCTTGCTATTTTGGCTAATGCTAATTCTGCGGTATTTTTAACACTGTCCCAACTGGGACCGTCGACTACAATTGCTGTATCATCAGCATAAGCGTAAATCTTGGCGTTAGTGAGGGTCATATTACAAAGGTCGTTAACGTAGATTAGAAACAAGATTAGACCCAATATGCTTTACTGAGGAACGCCGTAAGACACCGGTTCCTCATCACTAAGATATTCATCAATTTTTACTCGTTGGGTACGGTTCTGTAGATAATTTTTAAACATATCAAGGGCGATTCCACGAATGCCAACGAGTTCCAGTTTTGCAATGAGCAGTGGGACAGAAACTGTGTCAAACGCCTTAGAAAGATCTAGGAAGATTCCCAGGCATTTGGATCTACCGTCTAGTTTCCCGGCAACTAACTGCGTTAAATCCAATTTGGCGTCCTCAGTGGATAATCCTTTGCGGAAGCCATATTGATTATCAGCTATGATATGGTGTTTATCTAAGAAGTTCCTAGGGCAGTTGCTAAGGATCCTCTCGAAGATCTTTGACAGTGCGGGTTAAACTAAGATAGTTCTGTAGTTATTGACACAGCTTCTGTCCCCTCCTTTATAAATTGGGTGAACAATAGCTCTTTTTAGAGCTTCCAGGAAAGATACCTTTTTGAATACATTTATTAATGGTGGAATTAATACGCGACGACACCATTTTAGAACTTGGGGCGAAATTCTATACCAGTCAATAGCACAATCATCACGTAGTTGGAGTATAAGGGACTCCATCTCGGTTTCATCAATCTCCAGTAAAACAAGAGAATTGATGGTGGTGGATGGACTTTATTTCCAGTAAATGATATGGGGTCGTTAACCAAGGTTGGGGGGATATGAGACTGCCATAGAATTTGATCCGCAAGAGTTTTACCCATTTTATTTCAGTATAATAACGCGTATAGGATGCTGGTGGGGCTGCCCCGCTTCTGTAGTGCGTCGGGGATGTTTGCAGATGCGCATGTAGATTGTTTATACACAACAGTACGTAAAAGGTGCGCTTCCCTGGTGCGCAGGGTGTGGGGCAGCACCAACAGTATCCTGAGCATGATTGCTAGTCGCCTGAACTATGTTTATGTGGGTCGCTGTTGTGGAATCACGCATGGTTAGTGATCCACCATTATTTGTTGTGTTGTTTTATTTTTACCAGTGTTTACTAACTTAGTCTTAAGTTTTACTAAAAGTTGAGTCGTGATACTTGAATAAACAAAAATTCTAATCTATTCTATAACTTTCCCAGAGGGGTGAAAATACCACCTAAAACGGGTAATCTGATTTTCGCAAGCCACGCTCGCTTCGGCCGCTTTAAAAATAAAATTGATTTAAACATATTTTTCCGAGACTGCTGAAAAAAGTTGAACAAAAACGGACTTGTTGACTAAACTATGTGCCTATACAGCTTTCTACGTGAGCGTCCATCTCTCAGCACCGTAAGTTGACAGCATTGACAGCAGAACACACTGATTATAGAGACGGATCTTCAGACGTACTTACTACGGTACCTATTGGTTTTATAAAGGGTCGCTAAATATGGCCCGCCCAAGCTTAATGAGGGCCTAACGCGTTTGAATTCACCGCTAGAGGCACTAGTGGAGCGTGAGGTCGTCGTAATGTCAAATTTCACTGTTGGTTGGCTTTTGACTCGAGTTTATTCGCTTAGTTGTTTCGATTTTTGTGAATATTTTACTAAAGCAGCTTGATTTTAGCTGATTAAGTTACGTTTCTACCGACCACAGCATTGAACTTTTTTTTGTTGGAAATATGTATGTTTCTCCTTCTTTTTTCCATTGTGATGAGTCCACGCAAGACGGCGACACTATTTATGTTGTATTAAATCGCACGTTAACGGCATCATACATATTTTTTCTTCTAACTTTGTTCACATGCGCGTAATAACAACTTTAATGCCATGATTAAGGACTATACTCGACAGTGGCGCCAACTGGTGAGTTCAAAAACGGTAGCCCTTATTGCTCTGGTATCACTTGAATTAAGTTACGATTTTTTTTTTGTTTTGTCTCCATCTAATAATATTGATCTAATCACGTCTGCAAAGTTTCACTGGCTAATTAGAACCCTATATTGACATTGCATCCACTCCGCTTTTGTAAAGGACTTAACCATTCCGCTGTTCTATTCCTATGTATTGATTGCTCTGTTTCAGTAATGTGTTGTTGTCAAAGAGACTAATGAGCTGGGATTAGGTGGAATGTTACTTATGGCTCTGTTACTAAATGAAGATGTAAGGTCGTCTAGGTTCTAGATCAGGATAGGATGTGTTTATGTCTTGGCAATTAAACGATGGATTGTGTGTTGCAGATTCTTCTAAGCTTGATTCAACTGCCTTTGTGGTCGAGTGGTTTAGGCGTCTGCCTTGTGACCCGGTGGTCGTGGGTTCGATTCCCACGGGAAGCACACTTTGTAAAGTGGTTTTCCAGTTTGGCTAGGATATTGCAGGCTTGAATCACCTGATTGTCGTATAAAAAGATGATTCCGTGCTTCGGAAGGCACGTATAAGCCGGTGGTCCCGGCCGCCAAATGGTGGTTCTCAAATAAACCATGTCAGAGGCCCTTGAGGTGGTTTAGAAACTCTGTCACTAGGGTGTGTGGGGTCGTTAGACCTTATATCATAGGTCATGTAATGCCTTTCTGTAAAGATCTCTCTCTTTGTGAAGAAGAATGGAACTTGAAGTGAGCTATCAATACCTAACTTCAAGGTGGACTGACGGTTTACTTCAGGCTAACGTCAATTATGTTTTCTCGGTGTGATTTTTAGGGTTCACCGAACATCCGCAAAAAAACTGAACCCTTATAGGATCACTTGGGTGTCTGTCTGTCTGTTCGTCTGTCACAGCCAGTTTTCTCCGGATCTTCTATACCGATTCTGTTGAAATTTGGTACACATATGCACTTTTATAACCCAAACAAAAATTTTTAGTATGGGGGTCACTTTTGGGGGTCAAAATAAAATATTAAAAAAACGTTCTTCATATCAAATGAAAGCGCTTACTGTGAGAATTTTATTTGTATAATTTTAATAATTTTAAAATAAATAGTTTTGAAGTTATTCAAGAAATTAGAACAAAAATGACCATTCCCCCTTTTATCTCCGAAACTACGCAGCCTAAAATTTTGAAAAAAAAAATGTATATAATAGTTCTATACCTAAAAATTACAAGAAAACCAATAAATAATAATAATGTTAATTAATATTATTAATAAAAAGTCTGCAGTGTACATGTTAAAAAAATGAAATTGGTTCGGAACCCTTTTTTCGGTGTGATTTTTTACAGAATCAGCCTGTACGTTGTAAATGGGAGCTCAGTTGCTCGTTGGGAATGATTAAATTCATCAGTATATTTTTTTTTCATAATTCCTCCAATGGCTAGTTCGTGACGGCGAGAGAGAAGAATGTTTGGAAGGACTTGGGAGAGGCCTTTGCACAATAGTGGGACAGCAAAGATAAAAAACACACTGATTTAATACAATGAGACAATTTTTTTTTGTTTAATTCAGCAGTCATAAGATAAGATAAGATAATCATGATCATTTATTTGTCCAAAACATGAGTATACACACACATAGCATGCAAAATGTTACAATTAAATTACATAATATATCAGTCATGTTTTGCCGTAACGGCGTAAAAATATAAATAGGCAATAACATAATTATTACATAAGCATGAAATAATTTCAAATTTATCCACGATTACAAACATTAAACAATCGAAATACAACAGAACAGCAAAAATAATTCAATTTTATTATTTTTTTCATGTAGGTATGATTTAGCAAAATAAAACAATTTCATCTGAAAAAACACCGTCGACCGCAGATGTTACTTACATATTTACAGAGTTGCGGGGACGAATGTAACGCTTAAGGCACTTAACTAAACAAAGGGTGAGAACTAGTTCAAGGACACCTGTAGGATATAAGCAGGTGCGAGAGGAAAGAGGAGGAAAATCCACACAGTTTTTTTATTTATTTATTTATGTACACATATATTTAGATAGAATAAAGACAAAAGAGCACAAAGGTAAGTACTGCTTATTTCAATAGAAATTTCTTCCAGCAGACCTGCGACAGAAGAGTGGGATAAATATAAACTACAATAAACATACAAATAAATATACACAAATAGATTAGCCTAAATACATAATTATAATAAAATAATACATAGGATCACACTACAGTGGACAGTTATGCCCGGAGGGTAGGCAGGTACATGAGAAAAACTGGCCAAGTGCGAGTCTGACTCGCATGCATAGGGTTCCGAACGAAAAAAGTATTTTTAAACACGTTACTTTTAAATCACAGATTTCTTACAAGTTTTCCTGTAATCTATAGGTAAACACGTATTATCTGCATTTTTTTTTTCATATCTTTAGGGGGGAATGGACAATTTTCAATTATTTTCTTTGATAAATTTTGAGTGGCCTTGATAAAATCAAGTCCCTAACATTTTAATTGTCTACACTACACTTTGCCTTCCTGGCTGAAATGATATTTAATAATAAATACGAGAAAAACATTCGATGACACGGCGAGTTGTGCTTGGTTCTGGACCATCTCCATCGGTCCGTATTCCATTGCGGCAGCTTCTTTGTCTTCCATCGTATGTCTTCACACTGGTCATCAAGCTTGCGATCCAATTCGACAGCATTCTTATCAGGGTCGTCAGTGGGACTATGTTCTGGTTCAGACATCAAAATCACCTGGCTTTCTGTTATGACTTTTCTTACAATATCGCACAGGCGAAAATACTTTTGGTGCCCGGCGTCTCTACCAATTTGTGACGCTGCAGACTAGAATCTCTGCAGCGTCAGGGATCGAGAGTAAAGAAAATACTGATTGGATTTAAAGGATTGAGCTCACTATATATATGCTATATATATGAAAAATATCCTTATTTTTTAAGGTCACAAAAAACACAAGAAATATCTTTTTAAGTAGCCACAAAAAAAAGTTATCCTTATTTTAGTTTTTGTTTGTATTTCTAAATTATTTTCGAATAATAGTTTCAGAACGCACCTATTGACGATTCATTTCGCGTATGAAATGACTTGTTATTCAAAGACTATGAATATTTATTTTTTTCTGAATAGTTGTTAACTGTTATTCAATTAAATTAGTATTTAGACACCATATCACTACTACCCTGATTTATTATGCATTGGATCTTTGTCATAAAAGATAATTAAGTGAAAGCGTTTAGTTCAATTACGTACAATGAAACGTCATTTTTCATCGACAAGTTACAGAACCTGTGGTCATTGATTGACAGTTTGACACCCGGCAATCATACCGCATCCGCATCTCATTCGCTGCGTTAGTTGTGATTGTTGTGAATAATTGTGATACGCGCTGTACTATTTGGGATTTCCTTCTGTTGTTTGACCTTGGCATTGTTTTACGGACTGATAACTACACTTGTGACGATTACTCTGTGCTTTTGATTTCTGGACACCGATTTTGCTTTTTGGATATTTTTGAGAGACATCATGCAGACGCCACAACTAGCCCTGCGATTGCTATGTTTTAATTGTAACATACGCATTGATACACTTTGCCGCCATCTCGTCTTTGAGCTTGACACGAGAGTAATTTCTTAGATCTGCGAGGGGAATCCTTTAATAATAGTAAGTATTTACATACCTACTTATTTTAGTACACTAACATAAGTAACCATTACACACAATCAAACATCATAATACAACTCTTAATTCTTATTTTAGATCACCGAAGAAGATTACATATGCGATGCTTGTAAACAATCTGCAATACAGCATATTAACTCGGGACTAGCTAATGAACCTGGTGCGTCATCTTCCCGTGGTCACATGCATGTTTGCATACTTTGTGGAAGTTCTTTAAGGAACCGTAGATGTGACCTTATTGTTCCTTAGAGAATCCATCTCAGTTGCAACAAGCAATACATTTTTTTATATAATATTATTTTAAATTATTTTTTTATTATATACTTTTGTTTGTATTGTTATCAATGTTATAGTGAATTCATCAATGTTTTTATTTACTTGTTGGTTGTTTCAGGCAACTACATCAGACCATGTTTGTCATCCCTGTTGGCTGAGACTTAAGAGAGTTGCAATGCATAACGTGCAGCAAAATATTGAGCAGCAGGCAGAGCCAGAACCGGAGCCAGAAAAATTCGGTGTTCGTTTAAAAATAGGAATGGTGCTGAAGAAATCATAAATGTGATTAGGGAACGATTTCCATTAAATAATAATTTATCTGATTTTATAAACTCTATGAATATGAATAGACGGACATCTGATTTTACTAGTTTAACAGCTTATTCTAATACTAATATTATGTTCCCCCGTCTAGAATATAGTGTAATTATATTATTTGCCCTAGGAACATACCAGATCGACAGGCAAGGTCCTATTATAGTGAACATGTCAGGTTTCACGGAGGGTATCGAATTGAAATAAGTAATAGAGAAAACATTAATGTAACAGAGTATCGTTTGAGAGGAAGTGGAAATAATTAACTGATAAGAGGCAAACTTAAATCCAGATATTAATTGAAAATAATCTGTCTGGAAGGGAAGCTATAGTTGAGTATTGCTGTAATTGTCTAGTTGGTAGAAGAACGGTTGGGTGCTGTGCACATGTTATGACAGTTGTGTGGTATCTTGGGTGGGCCAGGCATCAGCCAACAATATTAGAGCCAGCAGCATTCCTCGATTCTGTAGTAGTAAGAGATGATGAATAATAATTATTTTTGTGAAGCCTATTTCTTTCATTTCAGTATTCCTAAATCCTACCATTACACTTCATTTACTCCTGTATACCCTACACGTACTCGATTTGTCGATATCTATTCAACTTGAGCATTGAAGACTGAAAGACAGTAGGTAGTCTATCTAGCAACTAACTCTATTTAGCCAGAATTGAAGTGGTTAACCCACAAAAAAGTCTTGAAGTCCATCCTTGTTTTCTACACTAGGTACGCCTTGTGCAAGTTCGAGCAATATAGGTGTAGTTTTCATTGAATTATCGGTCAAAATCATGTGTCGAAGCGGACAAGACTCCACAATTCGGCTTTACAGGTACTTAACCCTTTTTTGACATCGAACTAAGAGTCTAATGGACAGACAAGGTGTCTGTTCAAGGGGAATTTGCCAAAACATAGGGCATCTGTCAAAGCGCACCAACGCTTTGACAGATGCCCTATTTTTTGGGAAATTCTTTAAGAGAAATCGCAACAAATAGAAACTAGATCGCTAATTACCCTCCTTGCTTATCGCTAAGTATACTTGTAAGGTAAACAACCGTCGGATAAAAGGTAGTTGTCGATTCTAACCTCAACAGTGTAATTGACACTTTTACAAGAAAATGTGGCTATTTAGAAATAATTTTCAAACGGGATGATGTTTCCAACATAAGAACAAACCAATCTAAACAAAGCTTATTTTGGGACATGAAAAATAAAAGTAAGGTCCAGCTCCTATAGAAATTTGGCCATTGTTCTTTCAACTGAAGCGGTCAAGTAGATTCGAAGAAAATCAACTGTAACAGACGGACAGACAGGCAAGCAACCGAGTGATTCTATTAGGTTCCATTTCTCCTTATAGAAGTTCGGAACCCTAAAAATGATAATTATAATTTATGACCAAGTTACGGAGTTTTTCTGATTTCTGTTGCAATGGGGTATTGCATTGCGAGCTAAAGCTAAGGCATGATAAGCAAAGATTTCTTCAATTTGGCTTTAATCCTCTGAAAGAAAAGATTAAATAAACTGTATAGGCGGCAGACGAAGAAAAGACGTCATCATCGTCATCATATCAGCCGTAAGACGTCTTCTGGACATAGGCCTCCCCCAAGTGTCGCCACAACAACCAGTCCTGTGCGTCCCGCATTCATCGGCTATCCACGACCCTCACCAGGTCATCGGTCCACCTTGTGGGACGACTTCCAACGCTGCGTCGTCCGGTACGCGGTCGCCACTCCAGAACTATTCGGCCCCATCGACCATCTGTTCTGCGAGAAATGTGTGTTGTTTGTGTGAAAAGACGTAGGTACTACTAAATTAAGATTGATGAAACACTAACACACATTGATGCCCTTGAGTCAATTGAGAAACGAGCCAAGAGGATCATCGGTAATGACAGGCTCGTCGAGTCGAAGCTCCAAAGCCTTGAGCATCGACGCCGAGTTGCGGGCCTGCCGGTTTTCTATCGCTTGCATTTTGGGGAGTGTGCGACGGAATTGCATGATTTAATTCCGCCAAGCCCGTTCCACCATCGGACCACAAGACGAACGGCGATGCGCCACCGGTACATGGTGGACATCCCACCCACACGCACTAAACGTTTTGGGAACACATTCATAGTGCGTACAGCTAAGTAGTGGAATTCCCTGCCAGAGTCTGTGTTTCCAGATAGCTACAACCTGGGAGTCTTTAAGACAAGAGTGAATAGGTTGCTTCTAGGCAAACGTGCGCCATCTTCGACCGCATCATCGCTTACCATCAGGTGAGATTGTGGTCAAACGTATGCCTATATATAGTAAAAAAAAAAACACTAACAAGATTTCCTTCTACATCTCTTAAAGCATTTTAACACATGTTTCATCCAAGCAGCTAAGCTTTATTTAAAAAGAAACCACTGGCTCCAACGAAACTAGAGCTGCCTCGTTCCAATCTCCCGACTCTGATCACTTATTGGCACTCTGTGGAAAATAAACTAAGGCGCATTCACTCACATGTTTTATTAGCGAGTAATCACTGGCTTCGTGTTTGAACAGGAAGCCATTTTGAAATTCGAACCGTGTTGCTTCAATCTCGCATTTTAGACCGTTTATTAAACAACTCAGTGGTTTGAACGACGAACAATATTCTCCTATACGTTTGTTTAATATAAAAGTTTTCGAGACTTTCCTCAGAATTTGCACTGCGAATTTGGAAGTTTAGATTACTTTTTGATATTCAAATACAGTTTTGTTTCTGATAGTAATATGTTGGCAGATAGGTTTTTTCAGCACCTTATTAATAAGATAAAAGATTTTCTCTTATTGCCGAAACTGTCAATAGTGGAACTTTATCAATACGATTTAACCAAATTGAACAACGTATCAGGAAAAATTGAGTAAACATTATCCATGATGGCTCTCATTCTATCGAGTAGGTATGTCTTTAACTCAGAATGAGGACCGTAAGCGTAACTTTTTATGAGCAACTTTGTTAGCAAAGAAAGCCGTCGCTCTATTGAGTTTTATACACTTCAGAAGCTCGCTATCCTCTTTCCTGATACATTCGATATTTTGCAATTTTCAAATATAAATACATTTATTTGCTCCGTCCACACGGTTGCGTAGTGAATATAAAAAGTCCATAACAGTGGGTATAACAAGATTTTCGCCGACTCGAGCCGAGGGATAAAAACAAAAGGCGCAATTTGCCCTCCGAACGCGCTTGACTGATCCCCGGCATTATCCTATAGACCAAATCTCACAAAATACGAGTGTTTATATCAGTTCAAATCTGGTGGGACGGTCGTCGATGAAGGTCGGCCGGGCGAGAGTTAACGACGCGAAGTAACAACTTTACGTTCGACTCTCAATTGTTTTGGATTTATTTCTTCCAAACATCCAAAGAGCTCTAAACGCAGACCATTTCGGAAAACTATTAATGTAGGCCATCAAACTTTTCCTCTGAAATGTGCTTTCCTCTCTTTATAAGGCTGCGTTTCCACCGAAGATTTGCGAGGATTCATAGCGAGGGATACCTTTGTTCAGAACCACTAGGATCGCTTCGTTTACCTAGTCTCGCTCAGCGCAAGCGATTCTATTGGTTCTTAACAAACACATCCTACGCTACGCATCCTCGCACATCTCTAGTAAAAACACAGCCTAAGCCACTTGTCTCACCGCTGGCGTTCGGCGAGTAGCGAGTAAAGCTTCAAACTCGAAACGAGTTGGCGAGTAGCGAGTGAACAATTTCGATAGTATAGACGTTCGGCTTTCAGCGAGTACTTTTGTACGACGGGCTTTTACTCGTAATACTCGCTCCGGCTCGCACTATAGGTAGAAATTGCCGCTGTTTGGTGAGTTCTGACCGCCAAGCGAGCATCGCCGAGCGAGTGTCAATGAGCGAGTACAATCTTTGATAGCTCTTGACACTGCGATCAACTAGATGTACGAGCCGCTCGCTGGTAGTGTGAACAGCCAGCTATCGACTATGAATGTATGTGTCTCTTTTACTCACATGAGATCTATATCTTTTGTCCCTTTCCTTAGCGAGCAAATAGTCGATAGCTACTCGCATCCTCACCGGCGTTGAGACAAGTGCCTAATAGGCCTGTCTCTGTATAGCCCGCTCAAGTGGTACACTCGTTTTAAAAGTTGGATAATGAGTTAAGCCCTCGGGTGTTGTAAACGGCCGTAGGTCGACGAACGTTTATCGTCAAATGGGTCGCGGAAACTTTCTACCTATTTTATTAACTTCTCTCTCTCGTAATGTTTTTTACTGTGTGCATTAAAAAAGCTATTTAGTTAAAACACAATTCCGCCCTTTTGTTTCTTCATTTTGTGCTAAAACGTCCGACAGTTAAGTTGTTTTAGAGTCTGTTAACTCTTACTTGGAGCTTTTGATTTAGTTAAGCGACATCGTTTAGAGTTTTGAACTGCTTGTTTATTTATTATCAGGGAAACATGACATTGTTTGTAATTTAATGCAAGAATTAGTTAATAAAATATAGGAAGGTATCAAAGTCCTTAAAAATCGGAGTGGTTCCGAAGTCCTGGAAGCTTGCTAATGTGCAGCCAGTGCCCAAAAACGGTTACTTTTCCGACCCTGTCAATTACAGACCAATCGTATTAACCTCCATACTGTGTAAAGTGATGAAAAGGGTACTTAACAATTAGCTGCTAGCATACCTGGAAGACAATGAGCTCCTCAGTGATCACCAGTACGGCTTCCGTTGTGGTTGGTCAACTGGAGATCTCTTGTGTATGTTACGAGCGAGCCATAAAAAACACAGCGAAGCCCTTGCTGTGTCACTCAATATTTCAAAGGCCTTTGATAGAGTCTGGCATACTAGTCCGTTGGGTAAAATTCCCGCGATCGACATTCCTGCTGACTTTTGCAACTGGATTTCCAAGTTCTTGAATGAGCGATCGATAAAAGTGGTCATAGATGGCTGGTTACTCATCGGATCATATGGCTATTGATGTTCGGTGTTACTCAGGGGTCTGTTCTTTCTGCGATTTTATTTCTGCTGCACATCAACGACCTGCTACAACTAGGTGCAATCGGATACGCAGATGACAGCACAGTCTCAGAAAGATACTTGTCCAGTTCAAGAGCCAGTTGGGAGGCACTCTTACAAAGGCAATGGTGGAGTGAATGAATTTGACCTTAAATCTCGTTTCCCAGTGGGGCGACGACAATCTGATCAAATTCAATGCTCTGAAAACACAGGCATGTCTTTGTACTGCTGAAAGGAGTCCTTTTCAGGTGTCTCCTACATTCCGAGGTAAGCCTGTACCTGTTACCATCCGCCTAGAGTTTTTGGGCATAGAATTGATATCTCAACTTCGGCTCAACCATCGAGTCAAAAGCACAGACTGCAGCCAAGAAGCTGAGCATCCTAAATAGGGTAAGGCGATACTTCACATCTGGACAGCTTCTGAGTCTGTACAAAGCACAAATCCGTTCCTGTATGAAGTATTGCAGCCACTTATGGGATGGCTCAGCAAAATACCAGCTTGCTGCATTGGACTCGGTGTAACGCAGAGCAAAAAGGCTTATAGCTGACGAGACGTTGGTGGCTCAGCTTCACAGCCTAGCTCATCGGCTTAGTGTAGCCTGCCTGTCGGTCTTCTACAGATTGTACTTTGGTAAGTGTGCGCAGGAACTCCACGACCTGATCTCACCATTGCCCTTTTACTACCGGAATGCCAGACGTACTGCAGGGTAACATCCGTACTTAGTCGAAATCCCGAATAGTCGCACCCAGCGCTTCTCCTCCACATTTATTATGCGAACAGCTAAAGTGTAGAACTCTCTGCCAACGTCTGTGTTCCCGTCCACATGTGACCCGTCTGAGTTCAAAGCAAGAGTGAACAGGCTTCTTCTGGGCACGCTCGCTCCATCATAAACCTCATCCATCGCCTTCCATCAGGCGTTATTATGGTCAAGAACAAGCACATTCCTCAATAAAAAAAAAGCTCCATTCATGTTGTCTGGAAGAGATCGCGGAATGTAATAAGTCGCCCATTGTATGTGTTTTAGTTTTAAGTTTCCTCTTTGTTTTACTTTTGGTGTTCAATAAAGTGTATAAAAAAAGCTTCCAAGTATAGAGGAAGTAGAACTGATTTGACAACTTTGTGTAATTTATTTGTTGAATTATAGAAGAACCAACAGCTGTAACAGATGAATAACAATTGTATATGAGACAGAGCCAATTACAGGTTGTCACGGTTAAAAAAAAAACAGCAAAGTTGTAGAAAACTTAGGATCACTAACAAGCGCGATAGAAAAGAATAGGTATAAATGTTACATAGGTATTGAACCTATGACCTAGTACTTATACACTTTTAAAAGTCAGCATTCGAGTGTGTGCCGAATAGGTTTTAGTGGTAAATGGGTCTAATGAGTAGGTACTCTTTAAAAAGAACATTAAACTCCTTAATTATTCTTTATTTTACTCGACCTTTCTAATTACATTATTCAGTGTCGGTATTTGCTATACCTTGATCATTCATTATACCTTCATGTATATTGCATGAAAATATTAAGTGGTATCTCAAATATTAGTATTCTGAAAATGAAGGCATCGCCTCGCCATACTAACTAACATTATCCATCCATCATCGGACCACAAGACGAACGGCGATGCGCCACCGGTACACGATGGACATCCCACCCACACGCACTAAACGCTTTGGGAACACATTCAAAGTGCATACAGCTAAGGAGTGGAATTCTCTGCCAGAGTCTATGTTTCCAGATAGCTACAACCTGGGAGTCTTTAAGACAAGAGTGAATAGGTTGCTTCTAGGCAAACGTGCTCCATCTTCGACCGCATCATCGCTTACCATCAGGTGAGATTGTGGTCAAACGTATGCCCATATATAGTAAAAAAAAAATATTATAAATGCGAAAGAGAATTTGTTTGTTTGCTACTTCACGTCCTAATGATTGATGAATTTTGATGAAACTTAGCACACGGCGTAACCATGTCTTGGAATAGGACGTTATATACTTTTCATCGTGAGAGTATATTCTTTTAGATTTTTTTTTTCAAGGAAGGGGTATCAGTAAATGATTCATTCCGCTCTGGGCGGAGCGGAAGGGAGTGTCAGACTCTTACTGACCAAAACTCATCCTTGTTCCTCCAAATGCCCTTTGCGTTGCAGGGCCGCGGTGACTCTTTCGTACAAATTCCGCAACCTACCTTAGGCAACGACATACTCCAGTGACCTTGAGCGACCAAAAATTTTGTAGTTTTTCTGTAGTTATTCTGTAGTTTCTCTTGCTCACCTTATATTCTAAGACTTTAAAAAAATAACCGTTTATATTAATGTAGATACTTAAATTATCGTTGATATAGTGTAAATTTCATTAAAATACGCCTTGCGGTTTTGTCGTCGGTCCGATTTGTCGTTTTTAAGTCCGTGTTAGACATAACTTTACAAATTAATTACACTATGTTGAACGAATAAAACTCTAAATTTTCATATTTCAAATTATTAAGAAAACAGACTAATGTAACATATATTTTTATCAAAAAATTACGACTAGCCGTTTAGACGTGATTCTCATTTTAAAATCAGCTACTCTCAATCTCAAGTATTAAGCCTTAACGATAATTTCCAACTTTCACGCGGGCGAAGCAGCGGGCAGGAGCTAGTAAATAATATTTATCATAAGCAGAATGCACAGCTTCATAGTTTGCGAACACTAACTTTTTACTATCCTTTAAAATTGCCTTAAGTGAACTGATATTTTAGGACGTCTGGCGAAGTAGCTCCATCCGCTGTGTTATCGCAAAGGAGACGGGAATACTTAATGGTGTTAGTTTTCTCACCAAGTTTGTCTAGGCACTACTTGCGCCACGAAACAAACACGTATTTATTTTGTCTTTGCATTCAAAACCTTACTAAGTATTTGTATTTGATTCAATTTTGCGGCTTTGCTGAAATAATTGTTATACATTTCATAAATATGCAGTATAACGAGAATTCATTAGCTATGCAAATATTAAGTAGGTACCCATTATGTCTGTTTCATTTTCCATTATGAAAACTGTAAAATAAAATTGTATTTTTACAGCAAATTGAAAAGTCGACCACAATCGTAGGGTAAAATCTCAAGGGAATGTTGAACTAAATCCAGGGACTTACAAATGTCGGAAGGCCGTCGCACTGTGTTTCAAAGTTGAATATAAATGAAGAAAGACGCCATTTTTACAAACTTTGAAGTCTAGGAAATCTAGATTTTAAACTTCAGGGTTGGAGGCATTGATATATAAAAAAACCAAGATGCACAGTCTCGAACAAATGCAAAACTCGAAACTGTCGTCAAAAAATGACATGTATCAAGTGTCATGTGTGAGTTGTGTGTAGTTATACTATAAACATTTTATTTTTGCAAATTCAACCTTACACGGATCGCTTAAAGTTGATTTTACAAAGCAGTGCAGTATGGCAAGCGATGCGAGACTGTTTGAAACTAGCGCACATTTTTAAATTGTGCGGTTGTTTTATGTGGACGTTTTTGAGATGCTGAGTGTGTATCTTGGGATTTTTTATATATCAATGGTTAGAGGGACAAAATAAAACAAGTAACCATTATGTGTAAACCAACGTGTAATACATTTATATTATAAAGAGATAAAATTTCACATCTTGTAAATATTAGACATAATATTTCATACAAATTCAGCGCAACAGACTGTTACTCGAAACACACGATATAATAACATTTATCCATAATCTACTATCGGCTCAGCTAACTTCACATATAAGTGTTTGATTCGAACTTAAAAGGTAACCTATAAAGAGAAACGCACTAGGAGAGAAAACTGCTCTACACAATGTTAACGTTGGCATTGTTCATACGCGGCCGTCAATCTGCCTAGTGCGTCTCTCGATTAAGGCTCGGATACATTGCACAGAGAATAAACGTATGCTTTGGTTTAATTGATAAGAATAATAAGACGCTTGAACGATTTGTTATCTTTGCGCGAACAATGGTGGATTTATTTCAAATAATCTTCTCTTTGGTTCAGTCTACGAGCACTATATTAAACAGTGTTATTCTTATATATTAAAGCAGGGATTTACGTTTCTCCGTGTAATATTTCAGAGCTCATAAATAAAGTTTGTCGAGGAAGTTAGGTTAACAGCTACAGTAAATCGAATGAAACATCTTCACAAATAAATTACATTCGAAATATACAACTCACATTTATATACAATTTATCCTAGAGGGAGAGTAAATGATATGAATAATAAAACTTATCATTACGCAATGTTTTTTCTTTACAAAAATGCGTAATTGACAATATAAGGTTTTTTTTTATTATTTTACGTTAAGTTTCCATTAAAATAGATGAACAAATTTTAACACAGCGTTCAGTAAGTCTGACCAAAGATGTCCCAGCAAAAAAAAACACTGATTAAAATGGTTTTATTTTGACCTAAAATAATAAGTTGCCGGCACACTAGAAGAGCTCGTGGCTAAATAATAACAGCCGCACGGGTCGATCTTTAAGCTTAAGCAACGCTTGCCAAGGTTGATCTACGGATGGGTGACCATCTAAACATACCGAGTTTCCTCCGTGTCTCGGAAAGCACGTTAAGCCATTGGTCCCGGCTGTCATTTGTAGATCTTTGGCAGTCGTTACGGATTATCAGAAGGCAGTAAATCTGATTCCAGTCTTGCCAAGAAGTACCGTGTTACCCAGTTAATAGGTTGTGGAGATCTGGTAGGTAGCCTCTCTACGTAAAACACTGGTATTCAGCTGAATCCGGTTTAACTGGAAGCCGACCCCAATATAGTTGGGAAAAGGCTTGGCAGATGATGATTGTCCTTATTTTTCTGATCAGAATGATTTCTAAGGGCGCCTTCAAAACGCTGCCGCCGCGCGTTTATTATTTATATATTTTATTGTATGGATTGATGATTGGTGCAGCAGCAGCGCTGCTGCCGCGCCGCTCTGCGACAAATTTGAAGGCGCCCTAAAAGTTTGTCCATCTACTTAATGGGACCTTATATAATGAAAATAATAATAAATAAAATATAATAAATAAATAGTCTATTTAGTACCTAGCTATTAAGCAACGTAGACTGGTTATATCTAGGATGAACAAAAATATCTGGTTTCACAGTAATTCCATTATAACTATTACAATATAAAATCTAACTTACAATAGGACTTAAAGTTTATATAAAGAGTGTATAGCAATAAGGAAGACATCGATAGCCTGCATAAATTACTTCATCAATATAGAAAATACAGTAAATTATCTTTTGATTTCAATGCAGTTTCTAACTTATGTAAAGTTGGAGGAGTAACCATAACCAATGTAGACGAGAGAATCGCTAGAGACAGACAAATCGACTTTTATTCCAGAGATCGTGGTGATATTATTCGTGTTTGAACAGCTGGTGAAAGGAATTTTTATTAGTGTTCGCTCAGAAAGCAAATTTACATGTCTAGTCGTATTTACCCCCATGGAACCTCTACGTGTTCTTTTTTTATTTAGATATGATACCAGTAGAATATAAAAGAGACATGGGATTGATAACGTGTCATTCAATTATTAACTATGTAAAGTAACATGAAAAATTTGAGCATTATTTGCTCAAGATAAACTTTTCTCTTGAGTACGAAAACGTCAAATTTGACAAGGTTTCCTTGACGTTCTCAAACTCATGGTGGAGTCGGAGTTGAGTTAACGTTTTGGTATACGGGCCTAAGACTCTAAGAGCCTATGCACAGGGCGTATTTTTAACGCACTGACGACGTACGATTAACCAACGCGCGCTCACGTCTGAGTTTCGTTTAAGCGTGATAGAGCGCGTCATCTGCACGTCGTCGGCGCGTTAAAAAAACGCCGTGTGCAAAGGCTCTAATGTTTTTCAGAAGAAAATTATCACAAATTATTGTGATAAATTGTCAAGCTCACGGAATCTAGATTTGATTAGTTGAGTGAGTTGTCAACAGCCAATAACATCAATTGACTTTCGTTTATTTTATGTCGGGTCAATGTTATTTTTCTCAGAAACCGGGGGTAAGATTGACGTTAAAATAAACATTCAGTATCTTCAAATCAGTGATATTGTATCGCTGTTATTTGTGAAACTGATTTATGTTTTTAATTGTATGTCCATTGTAATAATTGGTTTCAGTTATCGAGTGTTTCATTTCAATAATGACTTGCGTCATTACTTCGAAAAAACACAGCTTCGGGATTTCGCTTCGCATTTAATGAGAACTAATTTACCAGGAAATAATATATTTTTTCAACAATATTTTTCATTTGTTTATATGAGTGAAATTATTCTTTTTGTGTTGAATACAATTTGGATCTTATTTTGTTTACAAAAAATGTGGAGTCATATTGTCTTAGATGCATATTTCCTGTTACTTTTTTAATAAATTGAATGATGTAACTAAAGTAGGCATTTTACGTCACACAACATAATTATACTTAGGTATAAATTACATCCCAGTATTTTTGGAAACAGCTATTTACAATTGAAATATAAACTCTTACATAACACCGAGTTAGCTATGAAATAAGTTATTTCAAAAATTAATAAAAATAAAATAGATACACTGAACGAGTAAACACAGTTAATATTTTCCATTGATATATCCACAGAATTATATTAACCTACATAAATTAGCATTCACTTACATTTAATAAGTTTAACACACGTATTATAATTATCTACCTTATTTACGCTTTAAGCTTTGCTAATTACGAGATTACGTTCAAAAATTAAGTCATTCAGATTATCTATACAATACATTTAATCTTGTTTTCTATAACCTTTAGTTTGGCTGTAGAAAACATTGAGATACAGTTAATTAATCAATGTTAAACATTTACAATACGAACCGAACGATATGTAAGCCTCTCCGTTTTGACAACATTTATAAAATTGTTTATAAATACTCACTCCTAATCATGATATGTTTTTGTTACACAATTGCTCCTAAATATTCTCATTTATAAAATATTCCATCGCGCAACATGCCTGCTACATGGTTTTATGGAAATGCCTTTGCAAAAATATTTCTTGAATTTATGTGAAAATTATGCATATACTGTGCATGAAAATCATTACCGTTGCAAGAAAACCTTCTTCCTTTCTTCAACAACAAAATCGAAATGGATTTTTAAAATTAGAACAATAAAAAAACAACAGATGTCGAACAGATGTTTTTGGAGAAGAAGGATTAGAAGAGCCGACGCCGATTAGAAAAGGAAAAAGGTAAGACAAAGAAGAAGAAGAAAAAAAAATCGTTTCTAAATTCTGAATCCTGGCCGCATACAATCGACTGTGCAATGATTGCTAGATCATTAGGCGATGCGTCGCTTGCCTCAGTCTGTACTGTATGCAGACACGGGCTAACACCGCACGTCCCACAACGCGCCAGCCCGGCTTTGTCTACGCTAACGCGGATTTTACTACAGAGCGACTACTGGGAGTGGATGGCGCTATATCTACTGAAATATATAGTGTAGCTGCGGACTGCAGAATTTAAAGTAGATTTTTGTTCACAGTGGGCAAAATTGATATACCATAGCAAAATACTATCATGTTGAAGAGAAATCACATAATTCCTGAGGAATGGTAGACTTAATGACCTCACTTTCGTTTTTCCCTTAGAATAATTGAATAAATTTTTAAACATAGTCATGATTTTCACTGCACTAAATAAAATTTTAGGACAAGATTTTAAACGCCAAACCAACCGTTAGTTGAAAGTTTAAACGTCAGCATGTAGTGTTAAGTGTGTCGACTCGAATGGGCACTGTACGTCCCCGAGAGCTTTCACACGGCTTTGTCTTTGCTGGCACGGATTGCACTACTGTGCGAATGTACTCGTACTTTACTTTATGGGTATTATTTTGAGGGACGATTTCGAGACACGGTTACTTCGGAGGTAGTACGCAAATTGTATGTATATATAAAATGTATAGTATATATGCATAGTTAAAAATAAATAGACGGTATTTTTTTGTTTACCATGTTTGAAACCAAAAATCAACCAGTAAGTCAAATAACAAAAAAAAGAGTAATAATTAATCATTCATTTCGATACTTAGCAACGAGATAAAATTCATAATAATATGTTCTAATAATGATACTGATTGCATGGAAGAAAAATGCGCACGGTCTCCGAAGTTTCCCCATTGGAGAATTGTCAACATATTTTTTTCAGAGCTATTGCTTTAGAGCACCCTGTAGATAATATAATAAGACATAAGATACCTTAGATTATTCAAAAACCTCATGAATAACGCAATAACCGTCACCGTTATTAGCATATAGCTTTTAGGCAGCGCCATTTCTTGGCTACTAGCTTTTTTAATAATATGCTTTATCTTTTGGTAATAAGGCACCACATAAAGCAGACAGAGAAGCTTGTAGCTAAATTTTAACAGCCGCATGGGTCGATCTTCGTGTATAAGCAACGCTTGCCGAGGACAACCGAGACACCTCCGTGCCCCGGAAATATAATAACCGTTGGTCCCGCTGTCATTTCTAGATCTATGACAGTCGTTGCGGATTTTCAAATGCCAGATGATCTGATGTCTTGGCTAGAAGTACCGTGTTACTCAGTTAATGAGCAGTGGAGATCAGATAGACAGTCTCCACATAGAATATTATTCAGCTGAATCCGGGTTGACTGGAAGTCAACCCCAATATATTTGGGGAAAGGTTAAGGCTTGTATACATGCCAATGACCTTGTGCATATAAACGGAGCTAACCACTCCTCTACGCGCCACTCCGCTATCCGTACTTTTAATTTATAATTAAAAAAATAACACATATTTTAAAAAACTAACAAAACCAAATTATTTTCGTTTCTATTGCAAAGCGGTACAGATTTTTTTTTACTTTTGTTATAAAATGAAGGAGTAAAATGGTTTCATCTCAACGATTTGGAGGTGATTTGGTAATTTTTTTTCTTATTATTTGATACCGACACATAAACTCTACCTATTTTTTCAGATGTAATTTTTCGGTAAATGCCGACGAAAAGTTGCTTCATCCGCACGCTGTTTTTAAGCATTTATCGATAGAGCAGCCTTAAGGCAGATAATGAATTTACCACGTAGAGGCATTTATTGCGCGATGTCTTATCCACCACATCATGTACTTGCGAGCATTATTATCATTTCAATTCAATTTCACTTCACTTTGTCGAGATTTTTATACATATTAAACAATTGACTTTATCGCACTGTGTGTTATTTTTTATCTTCATTTTTAGCATTGTCTATGTCACCGGAAAATTGCAGACTCTGTAAGATTGTTATAAATCTTTATTAGATAATGATTTCTCGATATATTACAAAAATTGTTCTATATACAACTACTCCCACCCAAATCCAATATGTCCGTGGCTTATTAAGAAAAAATATTTTACAATTTCACGCGTTATTTTACAATTCTATGACGTTTGGAATTTTCCGGTGACATCTACAATGAATGTTGAATGAGTATCTTGCAACTTTATAATTTTTATTTATTAAATCAAGACAATAAAACAGAAATTCTTATGAACGAATCTTGTAGCTCATGTTGAAAGTTATATGTTTCCACAAAAACATTAAGAGCAACTTACAATTTCTATCAAATTCATCTTGCCTAACAAAAGTAATCTACTCTACAAGCAATACACAAATATATCCGACATTGAAAAATAAAGTAATTTCAGTTATCTATTTTTGTTTTTTTTTTTATTAAGTTTTTTATTTACATATACATTTATTACGATTCTATATTCAAGAATTCCATAAGTATCTAAGTTTAGAAATAAGAAAACACAAAAGATCACTCACGTTCAGATACAATTTTCTACTGATATGTAAAAGCCAATGTATTTTGTAAAGTCACGCAATTATTCAATTTATGTGACTTATAACACGCTTTTACCGTCTCTGGCTTCGCCATTGCATTACATTATATTACAAAATGGACATGGATTCTCTAGCAATTGATAGGTGGGTGTCAAATCGGGTCATTTACATATCTAACTTTCTAATTCAGTCTCATAATTGCGCATACATAAGTTAAAAGTTAAATATACAAAGGATACGAAGAAGCGCTGAGAAGCTCATCGATAAAGATTAAATAAAAAGGTAAATCGCGTCGAAAATGTCAGCCATCTTGTAAAAAATATAAATGGACAAACGTCTGGTCGTGAATTCCTTTTTCAAAATCGCCTGAACATAATTAAAACGTGCATTTAAAAGTAACATGGTAATAAAGTTTGATATAAAATTCACATTTATTCCGTGTTCAATCCCCGCTGTTTTAAACGTTAAATAACGCTAAGAGCCGGCGGCGCCCAGTAACGATCAGAGCTGGCTTTTATTGTTGACTGTATAGTTTATATGTCAAAATAGGTGTGTACATATAGGTATGAAACACGACATGTGTTTTAGATTTAGTAGATAATCTTTATTAAAATACAAGACGTTATTTGAAGTCCGTTGGAGAATATACTAGAACAAAATTCAGCAGGAAGCGAAATTTTAGAAACCGTCCTTAAATTGCCATTCTTCAGTTCAATTTTGATGTTGGCGACTCAAATAAACGAATTTACTTTGAAAGGATTTACTTTAAACGTTCAATAAGATTATAACCAGCATTTATCAAATTAATATTTGTTTGCAAAGGGAATTGCGTCATTTAAATTTATTTCAGAAGATTTTAATAGCGATTAAGCTTATTCGGTCGACTATAGCTGGCAATTGAGTTGTTACCGAAGTTTATGGTTCCGAAAATTAGAATGAAATTGTTGGCCATTTTATCTGAAAGTTTGCTTGGTCTGTGAAATCTAAATACAAAGGTATTTTATTCAAATTTTTACATCTGTTTCTTATAGCTACTGCGTGGCTATTACGGCTAAATGAAAGGAAGGTTTTTTTAAATGATGGGCCAAAACAATACTCTACTGAAAATCCTTATGATGTATTACACCAATTAAAAATAGATTAATATCGACATGTTTCTTCATAATTTTATTATAACACCTGTCAAATTGTAACGCACGAACCAAGTTATTAGTCGCACGCAATCAAGTGCTGTATTGTCTGTAGTTAATGAAAAATATCGATCGGAATTTTAGAAACTAGTGTAATGAATGTGGTATTTGTGCTTTATGATACAAATGACACAAATATAAACGAATTAACTTGGTTGTTTTTCAGAAACATAACACGGAATACATACCTGAAATAATAATAATTTCAGTATCATAGCACCACAGTCAATTCACTCCTCACAATCAAACTATATGTACCCAGTTACCGTACTATACATTACTAAGCTCATAAAATACGTACTAGTAACATTCGCTTGGGGCGACATTGCGAATATCAAATATCAGGAGTTGATGTGCATGCGTTATAAAGGCTTTCACATATTATTGCTCGGCGCGTTTTAATGCAACGCAATCTGGGGCGAATTGGTGCCATTTGGAACCACCGCGCGTTAGTCCAACCTGCCCCGCCATAATATGGAACACCTTTTATGAAACATTTACTACGGCTTCACAAAGCCGATGTTACCTTACATTACATGAGAACAAATTTGACAGATGTTATGTTACAATATACATACGTCACATCTGAGTTTAGGAGTAAATATGGCACACAAATATGACTAAAACAACCAGCATGCGTTCTACATGACATAGAGGCGATGAATTTAGTTGGGAACTAACAATTTTGACGGGCAGCTGAGTCGGCGCAGGTTCGATGCGAACTACGTTGACTGAAAAAGAAAAAACGTTTTTAAAACAAAATGATGACGGGAATTCTTCACCGGGAACGAGGATAATTATTATTTAGCCTGGCTGGAATTTGTGCTTACATACCCCTCACGACTTCATTTTGAAGGGTGCTTCAACCGCTATAATTCCCCGCTTTTTACTACAATTTTCCTACGGATTTTTATCATGCTCACTTAGGAATAACTCTTTCCGTAGTCAATCTTACATACAAATATGAAGAGATACTGTATTGTTTTTAAAATCAACCCCTCTGACGTTTGATATATTGACATGGCCCAGTGACGTATCTAATTCGAATTTGTCACACGTCATCGAATTTTGATTGCGTCTCGAATTAAGAGCGATGTAAATCGATTAACGCACATCCTTGTTTTATTTCCCAAGCGGCAAAAGTACCTATGCGTTGAATACGAAATACAAAGTCACATTCGGGCATTTTATTTTCAGAGGGAAAAATTCCGAGCATTGGGGTTTTTGCAGGGATTGACGTTAAATAAAAAATGCTACCCCACCGTTACTTTTAAAGTGAAATATCTCCTCAATAAAACATATTCTTGTGAAGTAAGCCAGTTATCAAATATATATATGCAAGAAACGTAATTTTAAAATTAGAATCTTAAATAATTCAGCACCTGCCACAAACGACACTTTTATAAAAAGATCGTTTGAAATTGGAACTCCACTTTTAGTTTTTTTTTTTTCGGCTCTCTGTAGAATGCTGATGTAGTGCGGTTTTGCTTGAAAAGTTGAAATGATTTTACGATTGTCACTTGCAACTTTGTTCACTAACGCAAAACACAAATTATATAAAGATAAATTATTCATTATTCATATGATAATATCATACAATAATGCCTCGGAAAGCACGTTAAGCCGTTGGTCCCGGCTGTCATTTGTAGATCTTTAGCAGTCGATACCGATAGTCAGAAGCCAGTAAACCTGATTCCAGTCTTGCCATGAAGTACCGTGTAATCCAGTTAATAATTCTTAAAACGTAACAGACAGATGTGTTGCTGGGGAGTTTGGTGGCCACTTCTTCTCCACAGCTAAAACACTAGGAAGTGGTGACGGGCGGGCGTTTTGGGGGACTGTCTTTTGTAAAACTTGGCGTTCAAAAAGTGCTGGCTCTCAGCCTAATTTGAATAAACGACTTTTGATTTTGAATAGATTGTGGAGGTCTGGTAGGCAGCCGTTCCATGTAAAATACTGTTATTCACCTAAATCCAGCTTGACTGGATATAGTTGGGAAAAGGTTAGGCAGATGACGATGAGTGGTACCCCACACCTAACATCACCATTGGAAAATCACAGGAAAGCAAAATACGCAATTTCGTTTACTTCATCATAACAGCCGAAGACTTCCACTGCTGGACATAGGCCTCCGCCAAGGGGGGGGGGGGGGGGGGTTGTCATAATCGCCACGCTTGGCAGGCGAGTTGGCGATCGCAGTGTATGGTGATGCGTTTTACAGAGAACGCTGCTGCCCATTTTCTGGTGTGTCATTAACAAAATGCGTGAGGAGTCCCGCACTGGGCGGAGCAGAAGGGAGTGTCAGACTCTTACTGACTAAAACCTATCCATGTTCCTCTTAATTCCCTTTGCGTTCTAGGGGCGCGGTAAATCTTTCGAACAAATTCTGCAACCCTGGCAGGCACTGGTTCTAGCGGACCCCGTCTGAACATACCTGTAACAGTACTGTTCTGCACATCAGCAAACCCTTCGCCCATACTCGCGTAGCTCGGTATGGTGCTTAGACAGGTGATGTCCACAGTCTGGTTGGGGTACAGCTGCAGGTTCGTCAGCGGGAAGTGCAACGACGTGTTGGTCATCGACAGGGGTATGCCGTGGTGGTGGCGGTGTACCTTCATCGTGCCATACGGGATCGTGTGGCTTTCGTCTACCTGTAAGCAGAGAATGAGTTTAGACATGGTTTTTAGAAGATTATTGATGACATTGACAGTTATGTAGCGGGGATTCATGAAAATTAAATGCGATTGTAATATTTAGTTTAAATTCCGCTTAAACCAATTGAAGATCCAGGTTTGGAGGCCAAATACAACACCGCTGTCAATGCACATTTAAAATCGTTCATGCCAGTGTCAAAAAAACGTAGTGACTATAGGAGCATACATAAAAAGGTATTCTGCCTAAGACAAGCAGCAATCTAAGTTATCTAGAATGCGCTTACTAACGAGGGAATCACATTTTTTTCAACAGCATCTTGCTAACATCGTTTTGGTCAATTTGGCTAAGTAAGCCATCGGCGATAAACACAATCGGTTTATTTTTAGTTTTTCGTTGAAATGCAACTTATAAATGTACCTGTTTAATGTTTTTTTGGACTTAGATAACCGTTGCTTTGCGTTTACCTTACAGAAGAGAAATTGAGGCAGTCTACAGTACCTAGAAAGTAAACATCAAAAAAGCCCAATTACAGAACAGCTACCCGAAGACTGAACAACTTGGCTGAACTGAAGAGACCTAACTCTAAATAACGGGACCAGAGAAACAAAAATATAACGAATTAATTCCAGTATAAGTATGGTATTTAAAGACTTACTTTAGATAAAACCAACAACCTCTTGTTGGTTTTATCTAAAGTTGTTTCCTGAGGCTTTAACATCAAAGTACTAAGACATAAACGTCAAAATTGGCTTAATTTACATATAACAACTAAAGGCATTTCTTTAAGGTACAGTTCTATAAATAACTTGACTAAATGAGGCGCACGCCTTTATTTTAGAGCTTGCTTGTCATAGAAATTGAAATAAATTATTTATAAATTTATTTTCGCAGGCGTTTATTTTTGGAACGCTACCATTAACGGAATTACTAAAATATTCAGAAAGTTTTCCAATACGTTAGACGTTTGTTTTATTTTTGTTTGAAAATAGGACATGTTTGGAAATAGCTATTTAAATGTTACTGTCAAAACAGGCGAAGACGTCCACTGCTAGACATAGGGCTCCCCCAAAAGGGGGTGTTTGCCATAATCGCCACGCTTGGCAGGCGGGTTGGCGATCGCAGTGTATTGTGTTGCGTTTTACAGAGAACGCTGGAATGAATAAGGTACCGGCCGACACCATGCGGCGGAATGTTACTGTATCTGAAGCGAATTGTAAAATATTTAATTTTTCGTTTCAATATTTGGCCTTTTTAGGGTTTCGTATCAAAATGGTAAAAAGCCCCGGTGGAACCCTTATGGTGTGACTAAGTCTGTTTGTCTATCACAGCTGGATATATGACGAACTTCTAATGCTATGAACTTGTTTGGAATAGTTTTAGATAACGTTTGTTGAACTATTTTGCAAATAAAAAAGAAATAAAAATATTTATATTTTTCTTGCAACAGCGACTGAATAATACCCCCTATTAAAAATTCAAAGGGGCTAATAGGGCATGTAATATTTTATATGAAAGAGCGCTGTTTACGCATTCTTAAACATTTTTTCTGTTTTTTTTTGGCCGCATGGTTTTCGACATATGTCGAAAAATTTTGAAATTTTCTATATGATAAAAGTTTATGTAAAGATTACAGAAAAAATAAAACGATGTCTCTAAACAGTTTTTCAGAAATCATTAGATCAACTAAAAATAAATTAGTTATACGATCTGTAAAGAGATGGCGCTGACCTAAAACTGCATATTCTACACCACAGTTATAGTGCCGCAAGGTCTCAACACGAAGAAAGAAAAATAGTTCTAATAAATTTTAATAGATGGCAGGATATGTATCGGTTACATTGAAGTTTTTGTAAAATGAAGCTTTTCTTTTTAATTATATTAAGCATGGTATTTTCTTCTATACTAATTTTAAGTTCTGACAGCTCAGGACGTGGTCATTGTGGATGTATCGCACTTAAAGTTACAAATGTTTACATTTTATCCGTTTACAGATCTCCTAAATGTGCTACAGACACGGCGATAGATGGTCTCGATACAACTATCAAAGCATTTAATAGTACTCCTACCAGTCCACTGGTTGTAGTAGGAGACTTTAATGTTGATTTTAATAAGCATTCTAATAACCAAATTTCAAGCTATTTACACAGTAAAGGAATTCTCCCTAAAATTTTAGAGACCACAACGGTTTACATGACTATTATCATCAACATTTTTAACCGACTTCTTCAAAAAGGAGGAGGTTCGGCTGTATGTATGTTTTTTTATGTAGGGTAAAAGTGGGATAGTTGCCCCACATTTTGAAATTGATTTTTTTTTCCTACAAATAAATTATATTTAAACCAATTTTTCAATGTAATCGTACATTGGTCTATTATTTATTTTATTTTAAAAAGAAATTCAATGCAGCTATTGCTTATACATATAGAAAAAAACAAAAGTTACAGTACTAGTTCTGAGTATAGATGCCTCTTATATGGGTTAGATGCCCCGATGCTGTTGTCACTATGAGGATAGTTGCCCTTAGGTATAAATCAAAGCATATTTATACTTAACAAGTTTTATTTTAATATTTAGTTATGGCACATTACACTTTGGTTTTAATTTTCATATTCTTTCACTAATCAGCTTCAGAAAAAAAAATATTCTTCACTTTGGTTTATTCTTCTACTTCTTCACTTAGGTATATTTCACTTCTTCACTTTGGTATATAATTATTATTAGTTCTTATATTAATCAGCTTCAGAAAAAAAAAGTATTTCTACAGTTCAGTCTACGGTGTTTTTTTCGTATTCATTCGTTTAATCCTACCGCATTCATTGCAATAGTCGCCGTACATGGTACAATCCTCATTAGCCATTTTTTGCACATTACACATTGTATCCAATCTGCAGTTGATTTGGTCTTTTTATATTCTTCAAAGCATTCTTTGCATTCCCAATCCTTGTATGCCTCTGACTCAGATTCATCCGAATTATTTGAGATCGATATTTCATCACTCGACTCCTTGTATTCTATTCGTCTTTTCTTATTATTTTTTGCTGGAACTTTACTCTGAATCTTAGTTTGAGATCTCTGTTTTTTTTATGCAGGACAATTTCACCTGCTCTCGCCTGGGCGATATCTGAATCAGATTCATTAGAAATATCCGAGATGGTCATTTCATCACTAGATTCTCTAATGCCTTTTCTTTTCTTAATACATTTGTCTGGAATCTTCTTTGGAAACTTGACTGCAGTTCGTAACACTTTCTTCTGTACATCAGCTTTAGCTGTTCGACATTTATTTTTACAACGTATTCCTGGAGTAGCTTTACCTTTAACTTTAGATTTCTTCGCTTCAATATTTTCTTTAGTGTTTAAAATTGCAGCTGATTGTTTTCCTCTCTTATGAAATGGAACCGGAACAATTGGCACCGGCGAAGATTCTTGCAAATATTTGCTTGGTGTTTCTAGTTCCTCAATGTTTATAATATTATTATTCTGTGAAAGAATTGATGGGCTTGAATTAGAAAATCTCCTATCTGGTCGATCCGTATTACAAGGAGAAACGTTGAATAGATTTAGACCGACTCCCAGAGTTTGTACATTGGATGGACCTGGTTCCTGCTCAAGAGCTTCTTCATTTCTATAAAAAATATCCATATAATTAGGAGTAACGTTAGAAAGAACTCGATCAACTACAGGACTTGATCTATTAGATGAAACTTGTTCCGGTTCTTTCGTTCAATTACTCAAAGAAATGTCAGATATTGCAAAAAAGCTCTCTGGAACTGCAGAGGTATTGAAAGGGTAAATACCACAAGCCCTAAATCCCGAAATCGCATTAGAACTTGTGGCTGCTCGGATCCACGCATTCCCAATAAGTTTTCCTGCAACTAATCGATTAATCTTTCGTTCCTTGTGTGACACTACCCAATTTCGTGTTTCAGCAGCAAAGAATGTTTTAAAAGGCTTAAAAAAACTGCGATCAAGTGGTTGCAGCGCTTGAGTGGTGTGGCTGGGTAGGCAAAATAAAATTATATCATTTTCTTCGGCAGTTTGAAGCATATCTATTGCATTCGTGTGAGAAGAATGGCCATCCAGAATCAAAATAATCTTTCCTATTGGTTTTTTAGGTACAAGATGTTCTTTCAGCCACTTGTGAAATAATTCAGCATTCACGTACGCGGATTTTCTATTCATATAGACTTCTGATCCAGGTGGGAGCCCATCCTGAAATTCTGGTTTCTTGTTTACTCCTTTGATGATGACTACTGGGGGAAGAAAGTTCCCTACAGCATTGCAGCATGCTATTACCGATAAAGTTTCACCTTTTTCAGCAGAAGTTATAGAATGGACTACTCTTGCGCCTCTTGTAGCTATGACTTTTCCAGTAGAGTTATTTAACTGGACACCTGTTTCATCTACATTGTAAATCCTATCCGGTTTATCCAGTAAGTCATGCTCTGTCATTACTTTAAGCAGTAGTTCAAACATTTTGTTAACTTCATCTCGATTTAATCCCTGTGCTCTTGCAACTGATAAGCCTTCTGCCTGACGAATACTTAACTCTTTATTACGTTCTAAAAATGATCTTAACCAATGCGGCCCAGCCTTTCGAGTCTCCTTATTAAAATTGGTTTCTTTACCCAGTTTTTCAGCAAACTCGAAAGCTAATCTTCGAATCATGTCCCGGGTTGGAGGGAAACCAGCTTTTTCTAATTTCTGTATATGACTCACCAAACGTTTTTCGTTTACAAAATCAAGAAGTGGGTGTTTTCCTATAAAAAAAAAACAATGTTAGGAATAATACGATTTTTTTTTACTTAACAAGAACTTAGGTCATACAGCTTTATTACCTAATGTCAGTTTTTCCGTATTTTTGTTAGCGAATCTTCGCCTCAATGTTCTTGAGGGAATCCCATATCTACGAGATATTTCGTTAATTCCTAGAATGCCTCTCGAAATTTCGTCTATTGCAGCTATTAATGCCTCTTGCGTCCATTCAGCTCGTGGACGAACTCCAACCTTTCTAATACATTTGCGAGGCATTTCTGAAAAGAAAAAATGGGAACATGATATGCAAACATCAACTTAATCCATAGGGGATAGATGCCCCTAAGGGCATCTATACTCACAAAATACGAGGCGTCTATCCTTTTCAATAGGGATAGTTGCCCTAATTAAAATAAAAAAATCCCTTTTAAAAAATGACAAAATGTTACACTGACGGTAATATTTAAACTATACACTTGCAAATAATAATAAAATAATATAACTTACCTTTGGAAATGAAAAGTTCCACGCGTTTCTAAACTATCAACGTTCGTAATCCGCGATCTTTGTGAGCGAGCCCGTCGATCTTTCTTCATGAACACGCAACACGTCCGATCACAGCGGTTGCCGCTCGCACACTAGCGGGGTGGTTTTTTTTTCGCAGGTCAACCTAGGAGGTTGTCGACTGCTTAACCGGACTTTCCTGTGGTGGCCTTAATATAAATATTAAAGCCTCCAGCCAGGGCTTATTTTTAACTTACAAACTAAGCGACTACACGCTAAGGGCACCCCCTGTGGGGTACGGACCTCGGCTTAGGGTGTCGCTGGGGGGAGGACAGCTAGGGACGGCTGGATCGAATATTGATTATTTAGGGGCGAATTTAAAACTACAGGCTCAGCGGCGCGGGCTGCCTCGAGCAAAGGTCGGGGTGGATATTGAAGGGAAGATCGCGACGGGCCTCGGCGGCGAGGGCGAAAGGACGGCGGTCTTGTTTTGAATGTGCTGGTTTCTTTACGACTTTCTTGTAGAAGAGTGGTAGAGTCATCAGGAATGGTTAAGGTGTGCCTCGGACGGCGTATCTTTGAGATGCGGGAGGGTTCGTATCGGGCGGCCGATGCGATAAGGGGGTTGCGGTGTTTGACAGCAGTATCGAAGAAACGCTTAGTAATGCGTTTCATGAACTGCTGTATGGTGGGCAATTTGAGATCTACGTGGAGTGTCTCATTGCGGACATAGTAGGGGGCTCCCGTGATCTTACGGAGGAAACGGTTTTGGAGCGTCTGCATCCTATGGAGGTGATGAGGCTTTGCGTGTGCAAAGACAGCGCAAGCGTACGTCATGATGGGACTAGCGGGGTGGGGGGTGTTCTTTGCTTATAAGTATTAACTGCGATCATAGAGCGTTTGCAAGTAATAATTTGAATTTTGGGGCATCAATCCTCCTAGGGCAACTATCCCACTTTTACCCTATGTTCACCGATTTCTCCACCAATTGTGGACCGACATTAAAAATTCTTTTTTATTCGGGATATTATTCTCCTGAGGTAGTTCCATTGTCACTACCTCAGGAGAATAATATCCCGATGATTGTTGGATGATTATTTTTTTTTTTTTTTGAAGAATATTTTGCCGGACTGGTCCCATTTTAATTTGATGAAGATCTGATGAAGAACTTCGGAGGTAGGCGACGGAACTCTTCAATAAATTATAGCAAATGGATCGGGATTGCTGAAATCGCATGTCTGTTTATTGTTTACACCAGTTCATAACATAGCATCACATCGATACGCTGCGAATAGGTACGCAGATACCACTAAAAAGTTAAAAATAAAAAATCTTTTTTACATTTTTTTTTTCTAGTGTGGAGTGGCTGAAACATTTTTCAATCACAATAAGCAGTTGTGGCTAAGATATCTAAATTCACAATAGTAAAGTACCACTGTCCGCCTGTTCGCTCTTCCACCTGTCCGTCTGTCCGCTCATCCACTTGTCCGCCTGTTCATCTATCTGAACGTAAAGTAAGTAAAATATACAAAATATTTATATATGATGGTACGGAAACCTCGGTGCGCGAGTTCGACTCGCTCTTGATCGTTTTTTATTTTATTTTTACAGATAAATACATCTACTTTAATATTATTTTATCCATTAAGTAACGCGTAACTTGAATTTGAAATATAACTAGGTACCTATATTATTTTGTGGAAAAACTAAAAAAATAAATACCACTTTATTGACTGAAACTAATAATGATTTATAGTGACATTAAAACATATTTTGCTTGAGTATGAATAGATAAGAACTAGTACTCTAAAGTCTGCCCAAAGGTAAAAGTATGAATAATCAAATATCGCACTTTTTGGTAGTAATCGTACAAGGGTTAAATGTTAAAAATTTAAAACAACAGTTTTATCCTTGTTTTTCCGAAGATGCGATATTATAACAAAGAGTACATAGCTATTGATAAATTTATAAATACAGTGGATTTCATCGCAGAAAGTGTCCTAAAATCTAAGTAACATGCTGGTTTCGAACTCTTTGCTCGCCCGTGCGCCAGATTCGCAAGAGACTCAGATTCAAGAGAGGTCAAGATTTCCGAAAACGTGATTGTTTTAGGACCTTTAATTAAATAATTTTATTAGATTTTGTTCAATTTAAATTTGACTGTTATCTGAATACTGAGCTTTTTCATTGTCCCACTCCTTATTTTACAAGATATAATTACTATGTAGCCGAGAATCGACGCCACAGCACGTGCACTCGTGATGACTTGTTGACTGAACTGCGTAATACTTAAAGGTATTCGTTAAAAACCCGACAGCGGGCGAAACACTCAAAACGAACTATAAGCCGCTCATTGTTCGCGTGTTCGTGCTCGTTTCCACGTACTAACTGCTCGAATGCTCGCTTTGTAACATGTGACATTACGTCCTGTAACACCGGTCAGTACCCACCTTAAGGGCTCTTTTTTTCATTAGGACGTTCAGAAACTAAAAGCCACTCAACTACCCTATTAAAAGCTGATTAGTACTAAACCTAAACAAAACGAAGTATAAATACTACAATAATGAGCATGATACTATTTCTTTCGGAAACGGTCAACCTCAAATTTAGCCGTTCTTGGTGTGGCTAAGCGTTTCCTTTCGCCGCGGACCAAGGTTAATATCAAAAGGCACGCGATACCCTTTATAAGCTGGCTTATACAATAGTTAGTGTTATTGATGGATATGTCAATCGATAAACTAGAACATTTTCTGTTCTGATACTACATGAAAATTTTAGGGTCAACTCACAACGAGACACGACACGACGTTTATCTTCATATATATGAATACACTTTCCTTCATTCATCATCATTATCATCATATCAGTCGAAAGACGTCCACTGCTGAACATAGGCCTCCTCCAAGTTTCGCCACAACAACCGGTCTTGTGCGTTTCGTATCCATCGGCTTCCCGCAATGATTCTTCAGCCAAGCTTTAAGAAATTAATGAGATTGAAAAGCATGTGTCTTTAAGCTTCTTTTTCTATTTAATTTCTCTTTTCGAATAGATCGCTCACTTTCAAGTGCTTTTCCAATAGTCGTTCATCTTGTCTCTTCCATCTCTTTCTTTGCTGTCCTACTGTCACTCGTAGTGTTGTCATACCAGTCTTCTAACATCCCTCAATACTCGTGTGTTGCCACTGCTTTATTCAGCGACACATATCAGTGAGAGAATTAAAATACGCTGCGCCTACAAGAGGCTGTTAGAGCTTCGTTTTCTTGATCGGAATCCAACACTGCGGTATATGGTGACCAGCACATCTTTCTTACCGCAGACACATATTACGACGTAACAAAAATAGCATTCTTTATGTTTTTCACTCGATTATTAAGTGCATAATGTAGTGTTGCGCATTTTGACCAAGGCACCAAAGCTGTAGCTTATCCCTGTCTCGCAAATTCAAATAGTCCCCGCGGCTTCAAGATGTGACAAGCGACGGCTGTTCCTCCAGAACCTCGCTTGCGTCGCGTCTCAATGTTAGCTGACCCTTATCGATTATATTCGATACATATTCGTATGGGTATGGCTTACTAAGTGCTGAATTTTGCCCTCTCCCATCATGGGTTGTAAAAATGAACGACTGATCGTTCATGCTATAGTATAATTGCCTATTGGCAGAATCTTCTGTGATGGTTATCTTCGATATAGTGTAGAGCAGGGATGGCTAAGCGGTCGATCGCGGTAAGGCAAAAAATATAAATAGGTACGAGTAACAGACTGCGCAACTATGTAAATACTAAATAGGTTATGTTAATAAAATGAAAAATACTACGTAATTGTATACTGAACTTTACCTACTGTTACATTTGTAATTTTAAGAAGTACCTGTGAAATTAGTAGATCGCATAGGGTTTCGTCAGTAAAAAGTCGATATTGGGTCTAATCAAGTTGGCCACCCCTGGTGTAGAGTATCAGGAATCAATAACATAATAGTTATTTTATTATTGGGACTTATCTCATTATAAAAATGGAGATTAATAATAATAATTCCATTAGAAATGTCTAACGGGCAAATGTCTGCGAGTTGGCTTCGGCCCCTCGTACGCCTACCAAAGGACCGGGACCTCAGGGTCCCGAGATTGTTCAAGACATACCTTAAATAATAATAATAATAATCGTTTATTTCGTCGATTTCATCTTAGGTAGCTTTGATTTGGGACAAATATTAATAGATACAAAAGTGTTCATGAGGTGTGAACCTTGTCAGGTAAAGCATTAAAATTGTTACATTTTAATACTTTACCTGACATATCTTAATGAAGTTGCCATCATGATCATTTAAAACAGTCAAGAAGCACAAATCTATATTGTCAAATGATGTTATAAAAAAAATAATACTAAAGCAGTAAGTCTGCCAATGCACCTTTGAAGTCTGCATGAAGTAATTGAGTTGGACTTAAATATACTGATATCCATTTGACGTCCGCTGTTGACTCGTATAGATTTCAATGTGTGTGCACAAACATGGCGACGATTTGTCACTCATCAAGCGGGAAATCTATTGTAATAAGGTTACACAAATACACACATTTAGGCCAACCGTCGTACACATTTGCTATTTAGCTATTTATAAACACTATCATGTAGTTGTAGGTTTTCAGTTGCTATTCTTGTAACTGCTTTCATTTGGTGTTATTCGCATTTTAAATATCACCTTTGAGATAATGTTAATTATATTATACATATTGATTTCCATTTCTTTGTGTAGCTATTTTTAACTCTGCGTGTTTATATAATTTCTTCTCTGAAATAATATATTTATATATACCTATTCTTTTAATTTTGTGGCCAATATTGTACCCCTAACTTAAAAAGTGTACCCAGGCTTGCGTGGCTATGTAAATTGACCCTTAAGATCTTATTAGGTAAGTAGCGAAGATAAATGAGACCTTTTTAAAACAAAGAAGCAAACATTTCTTGACTTTTTTGCATTTAAAAGTGCTGTAGTTTTCTCGAACAGAAAAAAAAAAACACTAGCAAAGTCAATTAGATCCGTAGTCTAAGAGCCAACCATACAATTCCTATGCCATGCCTCAAATTATACCACATACACCTTGTTCCCTAAAGCCCTGTCTACACTGGTAGTCACGACTACGTCCAGTTGATGGCTCACTTCCCTTTCAGAGGCAAAGAGCACAGAACGGACTAGAGTCCGTTCACAAGTATTGTAGGTACCTCTGATTTTGCATAACAGTGATCCTTATTCTTATTTACATAAGGTTTTTCTTGGGTTGCCTTCAGAGCAAGTCAATTTCTATAAGTTAACCCCATGACCTGTTAAGGGTCGCAGGTGGATGCGAGACGCACAAGACCGGTTGTTGTGGCGACATAGTGTCACTTGACACTTGGGGGAGGCCAATGTCCAGCAGTTACAAGCTTGGTTTGTACGGGAAGATAATGCCGTCTCAAGCACAGAGCCAACCGATTTAAATAGAAAATTATCTGACCATTCTCTATCAAGGTGATGGATAAGGTGAATACAGGCCGAAAAATGTGAAAAAAGATTGAGCAATCGAAGGGCCAGAAGTATTTTTCTAGTATTGTCGAAGGTTTAAGTAGAAGTCCATTTTTAGGGAGTAAAGTAGCTAGTCCATTTTTAGGGTTCCATACCCAAAAGGGTAATCAACGGAACCCTATTACTAAGCCTCTGCTGTCCGTTCGTCCGTCTGTCTGTCAGTGTGCTGTATTTAAAGAACCGCAATAGATAGACAGTTGAAATTTTCAAAGAATGTGCATGACTATTTTCGCTATGACAACAAATAATAAATATAATTAAATTACATGAGTCTTTCATACAAAAAACGTAATGTTTTTTCGGTATATGGTTTGGAATCCTTTGTGTAAGAGTCTGACTCGCATTTGGCTGGTTTTTCATGTCTATGGACGCCTCGATGCTGTCAGACGCGCTGTCGGCGTGGTCAGAGGTCAGGAACATTTCAGGCGTTGTCTATGGTCGACAGTTACACGTTGAACCGCTGAAATGTTTCTAGAATATTTAGGTGTTTGATGGGGATTGTGAAAGTAGTGAAAATTGATGCTTTTAATCTTTACCTTTGCGTCATGTGGAAAGATTGAAAATTAATATTGATACGTGTTAAAATCAGTTCGGATTGTAGACTAATCCATGTCTTGGTGTTTAACTCCTAAAAGTATTTGTGTTAGACATGGCAGTTTAGCAGATCTAATGTTTTATTATACAAAAAAATGACATTCTTTTTTCAGCAACAAAACCGTTTGTGAAAATAAGCCTCCGCGGTCCGTCCGTTTGTCTGACTGACAGCGGGTATCTCAAGAACCGTAATAGGTAGACCGTTGAAATTTTCACAGAGTGTGTATTTCTATTGCCGCTATCTATACTTTACATATAAAGCTGAAGAATTTGATTGTTTGTTTGCTTGAACACGCTAGGAACTACTGGTCTGATTTGAAAAATTCTTTCAGTGTTAGATAGCCCATTTATCGAGGAACGTTATAGGTTATATAACATCACGCTATGACTAATAGGAGCGGAGCAGACGAAGTTGCGTGGGTCAACTAGTAAAACAAATAAAATTAAGAATTAAGGGGGTTCCCATACAAGGAACGTATTTTTTTATTGACTTACTTCATTCGAATCGTGTCCGGTTGAAGATTAGTAATCACTTTGAGGCATTTCTTACTAGACAATTATCATATTGCGTTTGACAATTTTTTATTTGATTAACACTAAACCATATTTCTATAATTCTATTGTATAAAATTCTTCCGTTACTGAGTGACTGATAGACAACCTACAGCCGAAACTTTTGGTCGTAAAGAGCTGATATTTGGCATGTAGATTGCTTGGGGAATGTAGGGGAGCACTAAGAGAGGATTTCCCGAAATACCTACGAGAACGGGAAAGAACGGGATGTGCATACGAAGTTGCAGGCGAAAGCTAGTTTGCTTTATAATGCGTAAAAAATAAATAAAAAAAAAACACTACAGAAAACTAACTGTAATTACTGTTAACTTAAATTTTCCAACAAACTCCAATTACAGTTTTGAATAAAGTGACATGGCGTGCTTACAATTTGTTGTTGCTTTTTAAATACCCGAATGTTGTATTCATGTAATTATCCAAGACAATTACTGCATGTATTCTTGTCACCTGTTGGCTTTTGTTATTGAAACAATAGTATCGTTGTCACTGAAACAGTACTTTGTCTAGAACATTCGTTGAATTTAATTTGTAGTTGTACTTATTCAGCTTGTCCCTAATACCATGAAAAGCAAAATAGCCAGAGACTTTTCGCCTAATCCTTGGGGGAGGGCAATAATTTATTTATGGTATATACCAGCAAATATAGATTACACTTCAGTAGGTGATAACGAACCAAAATAATAGCGCTAAAATAATAACTTCATCGTAATGATGAAGTAAAAAAAACATCACTTCTTGGTTTTTTTTTCGATTATCCAAATCGATTTCCAAAAGTACATCCAATGACTTCACTCTTAATAAACAAAAACCGTCCAAGTGTAAGTCCGACTTTCACACCGAAGGGTTCCGTACCATGAAGCAGTAATGCTAGCAAAGGAGGAGGCCGAACGCGTGAGAGAGAGGGAAACCTCACGCCCCAGCCGCCGCAACAGAAGAAGACGCCCCGGGCGTCGGGAGTCGCAGGGCGATTCTCGGCCACCGTAGGCGCGGGCCTGCGGACGGCGAGCATTGGGTGACTCGCCGTCTGATCAGAACCAGGCCCGGGTCGACGGCGCGCTGTGTTCCACGCGCGCCTCAAGGAGCTGTCAGCACAAAAGACGGGGCCCGCTAGGGCCAGTGCCTGCCGGGGTTGCGGGATTTGTTCGAGAGAGTCGCCGCGGCCCTGGAACGCAAAGGGCATTAGGAGGAACACGGATGGGTTTTAGTCAGTAAGAGTCTGACACTCCCTTCTGCTTCACCCAGAGCGGGAGGAGTCATTTGATGATTTCCCATCCTTAAAAAAAAAAAAAAAAAAAAAAAAAAAGGGTTCCGTACCATAAAGCCGAAAAAAAAAACATATTTCTTGTATGGGCGTAGTAAGCGTTTCCAAACGTCTTTTATAATGCGCACAGCAAAGGAGTGGAACTCTCTGCCTGCGTCTGTGTTTCCAAACGCTTACAACCCTAATCTCTTCAAAGTTGAGTGCACAGGCTCCTTCTGGGTAAGCTCGCTCCATCGTAGACTTTGTCTCTGACATCTCTGACCTAGACTAGAGTCAAGAGCAAACCCATCACAAATAAAAAAAAAATAAAAAAAAATGGGGGCCCCTTTTTATTTTAGTGTCATTTTAAAAAGAAAAGAAAGAAAAATACTTTAATTCCGCCAGAAATGACGCACAAAATCACCAAATTAAATAAAACCAGTTACAAACAAAAACTGAAACCATTATTATATACCATACCATACCATTATTATTATTTTATTATTATTTGCTGTTATAGCGGCAACAGAAATACACACTCTGTGAAATTTTTAACTGTCTACCTATAACGGTTCATGAGATACAGCCCGCTAACAGATGGACAAACGGACGGACAGCGGAGGTTTAGTAATAGGGTTTCGTTGGTTACCCTTTAAATACGGAACTCTAAAAAGACAAAAACAGTAAACATACACTAATCAAATCATCTGAAAAGTTTCATCGAATCTATTGAATGATTTTAATATTCAAAATCATTCACTGAAGTAGCTCTATCGAATTCAAAGTTTGATTTCATAAATATTCATTTCGTTCGATCATTTGTACTTACAGGTACGATTCGAATTTTTGAATACTAATCAACCATTTTCATTTAAATCGATAGGAGTTTCAGAGGCTAGTATTTCGTAGTAAGGATGGAGTTTCTTGCACGTTCTTCTCCATTGGACTCTTTAGAACGTGCAACTGCCGCGCTGGAGGCAGGGTCGGGGAGTGTGTTTTGCTGCAGAGCAACTTGCTGCTCTTGTCTCCAGCTCGGCAGAATTATCATCATCTATTTGACTGACAGAACTTGACTATTCAAAAGTGCCTGTAACTGGTCTACCTATTTGAAATAAAGGATTTTTATTTATAAGTACCTATTTCAATAAGCTTGATGGAATTATGACTGCTTAGCGTCAGAATATTCATGGTTTTTAGAGCCAGGTAGTTGAAATTCGATTGCTTTTTAACCGACTTCCGAAAAAGGAGGAGGTTCTCAATTCGGCGGGAATATATATATATATTTTATGTATGTACACCGATTACTCCGAGGTTTCTCATCCGATTTGTGTGATTATTATTTAGTTCGATGCGGTGTACTTGCCATTTGATCCCGTTAAAATTTGATTCAGTACTTTTTAATTTATGACCATTTTTGCTTATTTCAATTTCTGCGTAGATGAAGACGTCGTCCAAGTATCACCACTTAGTATAAAATAACCTTAATTTCGGAAGTCGGTGTTAAAAAACGAAGATACAAAACCAAAAACACCGACTTCCGAAATTAAGGTTATTTTATACTTTGTAGTGTTTTTTTGGAAGTCGGTTATATTTTTTTGTAAAAAGTTTTTTTGATGATGTAGTTTTCAAGGTTTACCTGGATTGAATCAAAACATGAACATTTTCTTTTGGGTGTTATTATTTTCCTATTAAAAGGGTTGGGTATTGATTCATTTCAAATCATGATAAAACAACACATTTTGACTATCACCTATATGAAGTTGTGATAGATTGGTAATTTAATTTGTGTATTTATTTGTCCTTCAGTGTTTATAGGTCTTATCAATGTATAATTCTAGGATTTCAGGGATTGCGTAGTATACGAGCTCGCAATGTATTCACATTATCGGGAAATAAACGGTTCTTGGTGTGTCGATAGGTCACCGCGCAAAAAGATACGTTTTCAGTTTTGGTAACAAAAGCTATTATATTAATTTTAAATGGTTATCTATACTTGTATAATTACATATAACGCTAAAGAGTGTGTTTGTTTGTTTGGTGGAACGCGCTAATCTCAGGAACCACTGGTTCGAATTTATAAATTGTTATAGTGTTGGATAGCCCATTTGTCGAGGAAAGCTATAGGCTATATAACATTACGCTATGACCAATATAAGCGGAGCATTAATGAAAAATGTGACGCAGACGAAGTTGCGCGGGGCAGCTAGTCCGTTCAACAGATTTTTCTAACAAACAGTACGCAAAAAAAAAAATATATGTGTCGTACAACCCCATTTTTCCTGTTCTATTTCATCCACGCAATAACGGCTAATACAAAACGTGCTTCATTTCATACGGGTTTTCTACCAGTTTCAAATATTCATATAACTTGCCTATAATGTCTTTGTAGGCACATTTATATGACAGGTTCGGTGCTGGGTTATGATTCCAGCAGAATAATACAGGATTGACTGTCCCGGTGGTTTAGCTTCTGCTGAACATGGAGTGCTGAATTCTGTTCCCGGGTATTGAAAAAAAAAAAACATTTTTTTTAATTTAAGGAATTTCTCAGCTCGGAAAAACAGCCGAAACAGATAGATGGTGGGATTAAGCTATCCCCCTATTACATTTGTGTATGAAGTTTAAAAAAAACTAGCTTGATGCCCTTGAGTCAATTGAGAAACGAGCCAAGAGGATCATCGGCAATGATAGGCTCGTCACGACGAAGCTCCAAAGTCTTGCGCATCGGTGACGAGTCGCTAGCCTGTCGGTTTTCTACCGGTTGCATTTTGGGGAATGTGAGACGGAATTGCATAATTTCAACCACAAGACGAACGGCGATGCGCCAACGGTACATGGTTGACATCCCATCCACGCGCACAAAACGTTTTGGGAACACATTCATAGTGCGTACAGCTAAGGAGTGGAATTCCCTGCCGGAGTCTGTGTTTCCTGATAGCTACAACCTGGGAGTCTTTAAGTCAAGAGTGAATAGGTTACTTTTAGGCAAGCGTGCTCAATCTTCGACCACATCATCGCTTACCATCAGGTGAGATAGTGGTCAAACGCGTGCCTATAAATAGTAAAAAAAAGCTCGTGGCTAAATAATAACAGCAGCATGGATCGATCTTCAAGGTTAAGCAGCACTTGCCGCGGTCAATCTGTGGATGGGAACCAATCTTAATACAGCGAGACTCCTCCGTGTCTCGGAAAGCACGTTAAAGCGAGAAACACACTCGTCCTAAGTACGCAACGTATGCAACGCTTTTGTATCGTATTGTATGTTGCGTTGCATACGATGTGTGTTTCTACTGCATAGTTTTTCATGTAAAATCAAGAGTCCAAATATCATAATGCGTTGCATACGTTGCGTACGTGGGATCAGTTTTTATATAGCTTAACCCGTCCGAAACCAGAAAATCCGACACCAGTTTTGCCAAGAAGTACCTGCTGCGAACAACTGCCTCCGTGGTCGAGTGGTTTAGGCGTTTGCCTTGTGACCCGGTGGTCGTGGGGTCGATTCCCACGGGAAACATACTTTGTAAAGTTGTTTCTAGTTTGGCTAGAACATTGCAGGCTTGAATCATCTGACTTTCTGATAAAAAGATGATTCCGTGCTTCGGAAGGCACGTCTAAGCCGTTGGTCCCGGTCGCCAAATGGCGTTCGTCATATAAACCATGTCAAAGGTCCTTGAGGCGGTTTAGAAACTCTGACACTAGGGTGTGTGGGGTCGTTTGACCTTACTGCTCACACGAGAAGAAGAAGAAGACTGGGTTGTGGAGGTCTGATGGGCAGTCTCTCCACGTAAAATACTGGTTTTCAGCCGAATCCAGTTTGAGTGAGAGACTACTCCCATGTAGTTGATATAGTAGTACCCAACTGATATGGCTTACCGATATTCCTGCGCAGAAGATGAATTTTCAAAGCGCGGGAAATGCTATTGACCAATCGGCACGCTCCACGCAACGCGATTCTTTTTCCTGTATCGCTATTGGTTGACAGCTGCCGCCATGTTAGCGCGCGCCTTGAAAAACTTGCGAGTGAGACAGAACTAACAGTTGCAGTGTATTATGAACCTTATAGTAGTGATAAAAGGTTGATTGTAAGTTTGCTTTCTTTCGTTAATCTTCGGGACCATAGTTTATTTTCTGCGCGAACGAAGATACACGACGCGCCTTATCAGTTGGGTACCACTGTAAAAGGGTAGACAGATGGTGACGGAGTTCAAACTTAACATACGTAATGACTGTAAATGAACATAGCCATTCCTCTGTCTAACCCTTTGGGGAATACAGGCGCAATGATACGTATATTTTAGTACAGGGTCTACATTTAATAAAATCTATACTAATATATAAAGTTGAAGAGTTTGTTTGTTTGTTTGCTTGAACGCGCTAATCTCAGGAACTACAGGTCCGATTTGATAAACGCTTTCAGTGTTATAGCCCATTTATCGAGGAAGGCTATAGGCTACATATCATCACGCTAAGACCAATAGGAGCGGAGCAGATGAAGTTGCGCGGGTCAACTAGTTTACATATAAAGTTGAAGAGTGTGATTCTTTGTTCGGTTGAACGCGCTAATCTCAGGAACCACTGGTTCGAATTTATAAGAACGGGCGAAGTTGCGCGGGTCAAGTAGTACTAATACATAAAGCTGAATAGTTTGTTTGTTTGAACACGCTAATCTCAGGAACTACTGGTTCGATTTAAAAAATTCTTTCAGTGTTAGATAGCCCATTTATCGAGGAAGGCTATAGGCTATTTATCATCATGCTAAGATATCAGACGAAGTTGCGCGGGTCAACTAGTCAACTAATATAAATTGAATCCCAAAAAATTCAGCAGTCAATAAAGGAATATGTAGTACGTTGTTTTCTTATATTTTTGCTAACTTAAATTACCTTTTGTTTTTCTAAATAACATCATAATCACAATCCATGACTGTATCACAAACTACGTCTCAAACTAAAACCAATTTAGTGCTCCATCCAAACAGTTTCGTAGTTCTGTGGTTCACTGCAACTGATATGTCATATCGGAGCAGTAATGAAAATTGTGACGCAGACGAAGTTGCGCGGGTCAGCTAGTAAAAGTGTGTTAAAAGTTGAAACAACTGTTTCATGTTATGTTTGCAGACTGCTGAAGTGTGGTTTTCAAAAATGAAAGGCTATCTCTAGTTATTCAACGTGTGGATATGCTATTTTAGTTTCCTCTTACAACTGACAAAGATTTTTTGCTACGCTATGTTTCTCAGTGCATTTGTATGATGTGCAATTGTTATGAGCACTTATAATAATAATTTACAGCTGTTATTTGTAGTTAAAAGGGTGTTGTTTTCGTGACTAAACAATAACCGCCGCACGGGTTCAAGGTTAAGGCTGCTCTCTCGAGAAATGCTTAAAAACAGCGTGCAGATGAAGCAACTTTTCGTCGGCATTTACTGATAAAGTACGTCTGAAAAAATAGGTAGTAATCTACATGATATGATACGTAATTTGGTTTAGCCAGAATTTATGTATCGGTACCACATAAAAAGAAAAAAAAAATCACCAAATCACCTCCAAATCGTTGAGATGAAACCATTTTACTGCTTCATTTTTTAACAAAAGTCTAAATAAAACATTGCTGCTGCTTTGCAATACAGACGAAAATAATTTTGTACTGTTACTTTTTTAAAATATGTGTTATTTGTTTTATAATAAATTAAAAATGCGGGTAGCAGAGTGGCGCGTAGAGGAGTAGTTAGCTCCGTTTATATGCACAAGGTCATTGGCATGTATACAAGCCTTAAGGATCGACCTGTGCGGGCGGTTATTATTTAAGCGACGCTTGCCGAGATCAGTTTGTGGATAGGTGACCGTCTTAACACACCGAGCATACGCCTCCGTGGCTCGGAAAGCACCTTGAGTTGTATCGACTATCATTTATAGATCTTTGACGACGTTACTAATTGTCAGAAGTCAGAATATCTGACACCAGCCTTGCCAAGAAGTACCGTGTTACCCAGTTACTGGGTTGTGAAGGTCAAATGCTCCACGTAAAATAGTGATATCCCGCTAAATCCGGGTTCACATATAGTTGGGAAAAGGCTAGGCAGATGATATTTGTAGTGACAAAACGTTGTCAGTCTTAACTCGTAATTTATACTTATTCGTCTTAGTAGTTATCATTGACGGAAGATATTGCTACAATTTTCATAGTAATTTTTCCAAACAATGAAGAATGTGATAATGATTTTGTGAATTGATGCGCTATCGAAAAGTCACATTATCAAACCCAACCATTGTGAAATTCGGGAATCCTTACAGCAGATAGAATATTACTTGGTGTCCCATTGCCACAAAGGCTGCCTGTCCAAGGGAGCGAGGCAGCGGAGCGGAGAAACGGCGAAATATTAACCAATGTAGTTGCACAAAATGTTTTTATTTTACTATTGATAGGTACGCCTTTGACTACTATCTCACCTGATGGTAAGCGATGATGTGGTCGAAGAGAGCACGCTTGCCTAGAAGTAAACTATTCACTCTTGACTTAAAGACTTCTAGGTTGTAGTTATCAGGACATACAGACTCCGGCAGGGAATTCCACTCCTAAGCTGTACGCACTATGAATGTGTTCCCAAAAAGTTCCATCCCACCCCCCATCCCACCCACACGCAAGAGCGTGTGGGTGGGATGTCTACCATGAACTGGTGGCGCATCGCCGTTCGTCTTGTGGTCCGATGATGAAACGGGATAGGCGGAATTAAATTATGCAATTCCGTCACACATTCCCCAAAATGGAGCCGGTAGACAATCGACAGACTAGCAACTCGGCGTCGATGCTCAAGACTTTGGAGTTTTGACTCGACGAGCCTATCATTGCCGATGATCCTCTTGGCTCGTTTTTCAATTGACTCAAGGGTATCAAGCTGGTATCTGGCAGATCCGTCGCAAGGATGAGAGCAGTACTCCATAAACGATCGAACTTGGCTTGATAGAGTTTGAGCAGCTGATTCGGCGGGAAGTACCGTCTCACCTTTGCAAGGATCCCCAACTTTTTTGCAGTCACTTGCTGCACACAAATGTCAGTGACTCACGTGGTGCGGAGATTTTGGTTAAAATTTCTCCGTTTCTCCGCTCCGCTGCATCTCTCCGCTGTTCCGCTGTGTTGCGTGTGTTGCCAAACGGAAAAATTTTACCAATAGAATTGCACAAAATCTCCGCACCACGTGACTCACTGACATGATTGGTTAATATTTCTCCGTTTCTCCGCTTCACTGCCTCGCGCCGCGCACATGGACAGGCACCATTAAGTTATAGTTTTTAATTCTCCCCCTAAAAAAGGGCCATTTTCTCAATAGTCACATTTTTTGAATGAGGTATAATGATGGCAGTATGACTCATTTTCTATACAAATTCGGCCTAATGTTATTTAAAAAACTTTCCTCGGTTGACTTTACACTGACACAAGTTAACTTCTACAAATCAGCTGGTTAATTTTTACAATATCTTACCATGTAAGCTGAGATGTAGTGAGCATGAAGTGAACTCCTACCTTCTCGTTTATTTAGATTGACAGTTCACTTTGCCGAAGTTGAGATGTAGAATCGGTCAGTATTATCCACTGACAGCTGTAGCTCTTTTAATAATTTCTTCATCTCAGAACTGTAACTTACCTTGTTATTATTGATAAACCAGGTGAGGTGGGGGGCGGGGTGCGCAGGCGCGCTCTGGCAGGTCGCTTCCAGGTGATCGCTCGAAGACAACTTTTTGTGCTTTATTTTTATCTTTGGACGGAATTTCTGACGTACTGAAACAATATTTATAGCGTTAGATATTATTTGGGTGAAACTCTTGCCATGTGCTGTTATATGGAAATAAACGTTTTTATTATTTATTTACTTTCTTGGAAAGATATCTTTGATCTATGGACTATGCTGCAACCCTACTTCTCCTGAAACAGGTTATTCAATCTGCAGTTAAATTCTAGACTGTGACTTGTCATCACGTTTGAAATATCAGCTGCAAAAAGCATGACTGAAATGTCTTACTTTGTCTCTCATATCCTTAAAACCGAAATACGGAATGGTAAGGTGGTGGCAGAAGACCTTCTCTTAAGATGAGATAGGTACTTTAAGGTCATTTAACATATATCCGTGCCATGCCCGGGACGTAAACGGACCGTGGTCCGTAACGAGCTCAAAAAAATATCAGTCTATTTTTTATAATAAGAACTAGTTCACAGACGTCCGTATCCGAGACGTGTCGGGCCACGGTAATCCACGTCCCGGGCAAGGTCATGATATGTTCGGATCAACTTTTACATCTCAAACTGTCTTGAGCAAGCGTCGTGCGCTCTGTATGAGAAGAGGCTTTTGCCCAGCACTGGGACTTCATTTTATACCAAAAGTTCGTTGCCGACTGCAGGCAGCAGCAGCAGGCGACTTGTCCCCGCATCACTACTGCTGGTCAATTCTGTAAATATGTCGAAGTGAACGCTTGTGTGAAGTGATCACGAAGTGAGCTGTCGCTCCATGTAATCAAGCTGGAATGAAAACTCACATCGTGATTACTTCACTCAAGCCTTCACTTCGACATATTTATAGAATCGACCGGCTGGTTTCTATCTTCTCGTAGCTAGCAACATGTCTCCTGCCGCTATTTCATAGAAATAATAAAGAATCAGTGCTGCTCGGCGACACGTCGCCTGCTGCTGTCTGCATTTGTTCGTGCTACGAACTTGTACCTTAAAACATCACCAAAATACTTACCAATAACGTTCAGTTCATGTATCTTGGACACTTTCGAGTAGAGAGGCGTCTCGAGCGCGATCTCGCAGGCGTAGGGGCCCGACGCGGAGAAGTCAAGTCGCTCTAACGTTATAGACGTTGGAGACAACTTTATTAGCTGTGGACAAGAACAATGTTAATTTATTCACTAGTTACTAAGCGATTATGATCATTACTACTATTGTATATACAGTTTAAATAAATAATTAGGAATTTAGTTACGCAACAACGGCCTCGGCCACCACGGCCATTGTCTGTAATGCAGCCGAAATGTGGGTAGTATACTAAATTAGGAGGTTTTGATTTAAGCCATTATTATATCTGCCGAAATACATTCACTGCCCGACATAGGACTCCCACACGTGTCGCCCGCCACAACAACAGCAGTGCTATTCTGTAAATAACTATTTCGGTATCGAGCTTCACCTGAGTGACAAAGCTCACAAAGTGAGCTTTATGACACACAACATAAGTCTTACACAAATACGAATTTGATACCTCATCACGGATTTCGCTGTCGAGACACTTACAGAATAGCTCTACAGGTCCTTTGCATCCCGCATCAATATAACATATCTTTGAAATATGTAAAAGACTTATAGAGACTACTGGTTGTAGAAAGCCTTTTGGAATGTAGGTTCCTTGGAATGTCCCAAAATTCATACGGAAACGGAAAGAAACGGGTATTGCGCGTACGAAGTCGCGGGCAGAAGCTAGTTCGGAATAAAGATAAAAAAATGATGACTCATAAGTATTCTTGTAGAGAACTCAAATATTTATAAATGATATTGGTTTGTTAATACGTAAGTGCTCGTAAAATTCTTATAGCTACGTCTAGACAAGACAATTACTTTAAATCAATATAAAATATTCGACACAATTGAGAGGAAAAATAATGATTGACTTAAAGTTCAGCACTTCAAATAAATATATCGTATTATTGTTATCTTCATGAATAACGCTTAATGGAAAATGGAAAAATACTTTTTAACTTTATAAAGTTCGAAATTCAATTTGCATAAAATAGACTGGATAATGAATTAAATTATCTTTAGTACAAGATATTTTGAGACCAACAAGTTGTTATACAAGATTATTGTGTATCTGATTCTGATTTTATAGCAATTCATTTTAGAGACCATTTTAGAATTAATCCAATAATTTGTTGGGATATCAGATTGCTTTGGGTGTTATTTTATTATGAAAAACGTCTTTTAGGTATTTATGACAATTTTGACTGATCTGTTTACAAAGCAGTTGGTTTTATTAAACGATAAAATTAAATAAAATTAAATCAATTATGCCCGCAGAACAGATGGTCGATTAGATCTGGAGTGGCGACCGCGTAACTACCGGAAGACGCAGCGTTGGAAGGTCTCCCACAAGGTGGATCGACTTTCTGGTGAGGGTTGCGGGTAGCCGATGGATACGAGACGCACAGAACCAGTTGTGGTGGCGACACTTGGGGGAGGCCTATGTCCAGCAGTGGACGTCTTTCGGCTGATACGATGATGACTTAAAACAAAACCTCCTAATTTAGTAAACTACCCTCATTTCGGCTGCATAACAGACAAAGGCAGCAAAAAGGTTCAGGGAGCACCAAGACTAATAAAATTTTAAATGTCAACAAAACTTATTTTGCAATAAGACTATCTAAAATCAATTAGTGTAGTTCGGTATGCCCCTTTTATTTAAAGAGATCTGTTCCCTAAACATGTCTAATCACATATTCTATTTTTTGACTCCAAATTAAGACTTGGAGTGTACTAATTCTAAGGCGCTGACCCCACTGCGCGTCGTCTAGCGGTCAGAGTTACGAGTTCTGCGTTCCGCGTTCACACTTGCGCACACTGTGAGCGGTCTAAAAATCTGGAGTTCAGTAATCTTAAGCAGTGATAACACGTCATACGCTCTTTTTACTGAAAACCAAATGTCACTCAACCAAATGTCTCATAAAGAAAACGTTTTTCTCTCACTAATTAAATAGACTTTTCGATCTCGTCGTGCATCGTGACCTTTCAGCTTTTGCATAAAAATCGAACGCGCTTTTACTTTGACTGTCGCGGTCTAATTGCTTTTGTGTGTGTAGCATTCTAAGCTACCGCGTAGATTACAGTGAACGCGGAACGCAGAACTCGGAACTCTGACCGCTAGGCCGCGAGCTGTGGGGTCGGTACCTGATTGTAGAAATTAGAATTAAGTGATTGACTTGAATTTTTCAAAAACCCGACTGGGAAAAACGACTAAAAAGTTCCAAACAAAAAACTTTTCAAGCATTCACACAGTTCACTTGATTAATACTTTATTCTAGATTAAACAACGAAGAAGAAAATTATTCCTATATTTTTCAAGGCTAAACATTCCCACCATAATTTCCCAGATATTTACGACCACCTCATTAATTAAACCAATAATAAATAAACAAGTTTAAGGGATTATTCTCGTATATTGTTTGTCCCATTTGGAGAATTTCAGAGCACTTGTGGTCGACCCGAGAGAAAGGCTTGTAGGGTCTCGAACTCCGAGAAAATAATATCTACGCTAGTTCTCCTAACGAGAATTATACCGTAAATTGTTTGTTTGTGTTGATTTATTTATATTTGCTGTATTGTTGTGTTGTGTTCTCGCTATTGTTGGCTGGGAGTTCGGTTTAGATTTTAAGGGTTAAAGGATTTGTTTGTATAAAAAGATAAATATGAAATCGTTCTCCTCGGCATCGCCATCCTAAGGGATTAGCATCTCGCTGGATGCCTTGAATGGCTACCTACTGAATAACCTAGATTGAAGAAGCCTTACAAAGAGATAATTTTTAGTAATGGGAATCGCCTTTGCTCAGTAGTGAAACGGTCCAGCCTGCAAAATAAATCATAACTTATATATTTTTTTTAAATTGCTTACATTAAAAATGCTCATATTGTACAGCTTGGGTTGTATGTGCTACGGGGCACCTGTCTGGGCTGACAGGGCCACCATAGGGGCGGTACGCCGTAAATTGCTGCAAAGCCAGCGATTGGCTTTGATATTCTTATGCAAGGCGTATAGGACGGTTAGTACTGAAGCCTTACCGGTGCAGGCGGGTGGTCTCCCAGCCGATCTAGAGGTGCAGCGGCGTGCTGCAATGTACTACTACGCTAGAAAGATCACGGACCCAGAGTTTTTACCATAACGCGACCGTGCTAAGATCTGTAGATTACTAAAACCCCAGACTAACGTATGGGAGGAAGTTTTATCCGAATGGCAATGTAGGTGGGAAAATTCCATTAAAGACCGTCATCTCCACCAGTTTTTTCCATCCGTTCGTGAGCGGCTGGATAGGACATGACCACCTATCCCAATAATTTACTCTTAAAGTTGCCATCAACTTTAAGAGTAAATTATTTTCCTTTAGGCTTATGGCCTCGCCTTTATGTCAATGTTCTACAGCCGACTATGAATACGAACAATCCGCACACCACATCTTATGGGACTGTATTCTTTGGCAAACTGAACGCAATATTATGTTAGATAGTATTCAGGTTACATCTGGAGTAGTTTACTACACGGACCTTGTAGAAACCAGAACAAATTTCCGTGCTTTCAGGCGATTTTGCCATACCTATTACTGGAATCAAAAGTAGCTCACAATTTAGGACCCATTAGTTTTTAATTAATATATAATCCGTGGTGCTTGACAACTGGGCTTAACCCAGTTGTAAATGTCCCTTGGTGCCTATTGGCCTAGCTCTATTCTGTCTCCTGCTTGATAAGGAGGGAAGTGGAAATTATATGTTTTTTTTCCTACTCCTCCGCTGTACTTTTCTGATTAAATTCGTTGCAGGATCCAATCGTTTCTCCGGGACTCGTCGGGCTTCATTGGCTCGGCGTTTTTCTGGTGGTCGCCACGGTTGATTCTGGCTTTCAGGAGTTGCAGTGGTTGGGAATGTGTGGCGGGCTTGTCCAAATAAAAAACATAAAAGTGGTCAAACGCGTGCCTATCAATAGTAAAGTAAGTTAGGACTGCATGAATAGGAAGTATTTTCATAGTAAGCATTCAGTCAGTTTGTTTTTCAGGTTGTGGGAGTTTTAATACATTATTTTTATTTGCTTATTAATTTTCACGTACATTTCTGTACGTGAAAATTAATAAGCGGGGCCAAGAATGTAAAACTGGCGACGAGCGAAAGAGGTTCTGTGAGGGGTAGTGGGTAAGATTAAAGTGCGTTTGTTCCGGTCCAAAGGAGGGAGGTACTTCTGTGTTCTTAGTAAATAAAAATGCCAAACACCTACGCAAAATATAAGAGCGATATACTTTTTTTATTACGGTTTCACTTCAGCCATATCGATAGCCCTAAGATGTAGTCAATGATAGAAAATATTTTGGCAAGTTTTTTTGATATTCTTTTATTATTTATGAAGTAACAAGATGAGGGATATCAAGTGGTACTTTGGTAAAGGAAAAATACACGTGTAAGTTAGTACTAGGCAACACTACAATAAAAACTTTGATATTTGATATTACGTCTTTCTATACACTGTGAGTCTTTATAATGTGCACATACGAAAATAAGGGGAAACTATGCTTAATTTTATCAACAAATAAGTTTTCCATGGACACAAATTTGGTTCGATTTAATTCAAAGTCTAAAATATTTTAAAAATAAATTAGCATTTTTTTTAAATAAGGATTGGAATGTCACTTTTTAGTATGATTTTTGCAGAGAAAATTTTTAATTCCATGAAAATATTTTGATTAGTGACTAGTGCAACAATGAAAATCCTTCCGTGGAACGTACGTACCGGAACAAAAGGGAACCCTTTATTCTCTTTGTAAACGGAACTAAAAACTAAATGTCCCCGTAGCTAGTTTAAAACAGTAGTATTGTGTGGATTACGGCAGAATTCCGGGACCTCGAACCGTCTGTATGTACAGTGCATACCGTTCCAACGGAGAGAACGTGATTACATTCCTGTGTTATAATGCTGAACAGTTGTGTTTGTCAATGAAGTGGGTCATCATTTTAATTATGTTATTTTTATGGTAGGCGCTACATAATTTTTGAATACAGTACATTGACCTTTTCTTAATACCCCTTTGTAGATACCCAAACAATATATTATGAACCGGGTTTACTGTGAGGGTTTTATTATATTTTTTACATACTTTAAAATAAATGGTTGTGAAGTTATACAAGAAATTAGACGAAAAATGACCATTCTCCCCTTATATCCGAAACTACCGAGCCCAAAAACTTGAAAAATATGGAGATAATAGATCTTTATCTATAGATTAAACCTATAAGAAGCCTATGTAGTGTTAAAATAACATGTTAAAAAATAAAAATCTTTCGGCACCCTTTGCACGCGAGTCCGACTCGCACTTGACCAGTTTTTCATCACTAGAGAACGTAAATGATCATGATAGAGATCGATTCCGGACAGTTCTATGTATTTATATCTGTTTTTTGAAATAAAGAAAGTCAATAAATGTATGTGGGTCAATGACCGTTATACCATATTTATCTAGTGTCTACCATAAAGGATTTTGAAATTGAACTTCTTGGGCGGCAATTTAATTTTCGAATTGGACGCGAAAGTGAAACAAGAAGCTGCCGTCCAATTGACATCAGCTAGTCTATTCTGTAAATAAATATTTGGATATCGAGCTTCACCTGAGTGATGAAACTCACAAAGTGAGCTGTATTCAAATCAAATCAAATCAAATCGTATATTTCAAAAAAACCATTTACAGGCACTTTTGAATTGTCAAGGTCGGTCAGTCCAAAAAGATGAAGCTATTTGCACGTTCCAAAGCGTAGGTCTCTGTGGAGAAGAACGTGCAAGAAACTCCACGGACACTCTTTAAAAAAATATATTGCAAATTAAGACCTTTATATTGCAAACAACATAAAGGTCTTAATTTAAAACTCACTTCGGATTCCGCTGTCGAGATACGAAAATGTTCTTACAGAATAGCACTACAGCAATAGTGTGGCGAACGCGATTGTTATAACGTCAAATAACTCAATGATTGGATTTTCAAATGCAGTCGAAATCTCACGTGAACAACCCTTTATATTTTGGTCTTTCGTAGAACGGCATTTATTTTCTAATAATTGATAAGCACGCGTTTGACCACCATTTCACCTGATGGTTAGCGATGATGTAGTCGAAGATGGAGCACGCTTGCCTAGAAGTAATCTATTCACTCTTGACTTAAATATTCCCAGATTGTAGCTATCAGGAAACACAGACTTCGGCAGGGAATTCCACTCCTTGGCTGTACGCACTATGAATGTGTTCCCAAAACGTTTTGTGCGTGTGGGTGGGATGTCCACTGTGTACCGGTGGCGCATCGCCGTCCGTCTTGTGGTCCGATGATGAAACAGGCTTGGCGGAATTAAATTATGTAATTCCGACGCACATTCCCCAAAATGCAACCGGTAGAAAACCGACAGGCTAGCAACTCGTCGTCGATGCTCAAGACTTTGGAGCTTCGTCGCGACGAGCCTATCATTACCGATGATCTTCGTCCGTTTTGTGGTCCAATGATGGAACGGGCTTGGCAGAATTAAATTATGCAATTCCGACGCACACTCCCCAAAATGCAACCGGTAGAAAACCGACAGGCTAGCAACTCGTCGTCAATGCTCAAAACTTTGGAGCTTCGTCGCGACGAGCCTATCATTACCGATGATCTTCTTGGCTTGTTTCTCAAATGACTCAAGGGCATCAAGCTGGTATCTAGCAGATCCATCCCAAAGATGAGAGTAGTACTCTATACACGATCGAACTTGCGTTTGATAGAGTTTGAGCAGCTGTTCCGGCGTGAAGTACCGTCCCACCTTTGCTAGGATCCCCAACTTCTTTGCAGCCACTTGAGCTTTTGCCTCTATGAAAGAGTTAAAATTGAGGCATTTTTCTAAGAGCCTTAGGGCGCGTCACGTTTAGGTACTTTTCGTTACATGAGAGAGAAGTAAGATATAACTCCTCACTGCTTTCACACTAAATCTTACATTATTTCAGCTTGTCGTGCTGTGCTGGTGCTGCCGCTGTGGCTGCTGAGAACCGGCGGATCAAACGGCGGAGATATAATAACCTAGTTGGCCGTTTGGGGTTGAAACTCTTGGACCGTGAGGTTTGAGTGCTGCGTTATTTAAAGAACTTGCTAAACGCTTAGTTGACACTTCGCGTGACCCACGGGCTGGCTTTTACCTCGGACAGAGGCTATGCATTGTCATACAACGTGGCAATGCCGCCAGTCTTTTGGGTTCACTTCCAGTTGACAACGATGCGGACGAATTTTTTGAAATCATATTTTGGTTATGAGATTTTATTTTTATTTTAAGTGTAAGTGTAAGTTTCAGATTAGTAGGTATACAAAATATAAAATATGTGTATGATTGTAAATCCAAATGAAGTTGATATCATTCGGTTCTTCTTATGTGAGGTAGCATCGTACATCTTCCGTATTTTATCCTAATTCATTTTGGGGTTTAAGCAGCATAGTCTTCTTATGCTCTACTTCTACTCATCAGCCTCCATGATAGTGTTAGCCTCTTATTTAGCCACATCGACTTTCAGATAATCAAAAAACTTTTCTCAAATCATGCCCTACATCCTGCCTTTACTGGTATCGTCCTGATCACTTATAACAAGCGCAAATACAGAAGACAAAACTATTTAATATGAATTATCAACACGTTTCTTAATCTACTTAAAATCAGTTTTAAACATCTTTAGTTTCGGAGCATCAAAAGAAAACTGTTTCTCTAAAGAGCTACCTGTTGAATTAGATCTTAAAATTATAAATGGTTCACTATTTAGCAGTAACTGACAAGAATTTTGATGAAATACTTGCTCGAGATAAGATGGATGTACTTTGTGAGAAATATGACAAGGAAAAAGGAAGTAAAACCTCAGAACTGACTGATAAAGATGAATGTACACAAGAAAGAGAATCGTGACGAAATAAATTTAAGTATGAACAGGAAGGTAATAAGATGTGCAATACCAAAAACTAGTTTCATATTCAAACTCTAAACAAAGTGGAATATGAAGACGAATGAAACGCATGTTAATAAAAGAGAGTTGAAAATATTTTGACTGACCGACTTTGACAATTAAAAGGTGCCTGTAAATGGTTTATTTGAAAATACAGTTTGATAGAAGTAAAGGGAATAGAAGATCAAAGAAAAACTTTGATGGGTGAGCAATGACATGTAAGAAAAGAGACTCACTTTTAGCGTGACGTTTTACATGGGAGAATGGAATAAGAAATCATATTGTGCCAATTTCAAGATCATAGGCTAAGGGCGAAGCATGATGCCTAGGTGGTCTTTACAAAGCAATTCTTCCAAACAACTATGATAATAAACGTTTTTTTAATCCAAAATCTCTTACGCAATCGAAGCCCCATATTTTTCCACACATGTGACAAACAATACTATGTGGACCACCAACTGACAGCATTGTATTTCTCGTGTGCTTCCATAGTTGAACCAGCAATGGAACTTTCATTTCACTAACAATTTTCATTCCATGTTATGTTACATTGCAGCGTCCGTTGGGGATATATTTGCAACCGACTTCGGGAAATAGACGGTCTTATTGTGTTTGTAGATAAATGATGATGTACTGCATGCGCTGGTTATTCAATTTGTATTGTTGAATGTACAATACAACTGTTGGATACAGATGTATGTATTTAATTTGGGATGTTAGCTAACGTGATTTTGTAAATAGACTGCAGTATTGTTTGTGTGTTCTGATTGGGGATGGTTTGAATCGGACTTAAATATTGCTTCGGGATTACATGGTTTCTTTGTTGGAGTATTACTCCAAGATTAGGTATTGCTTCAAGACAAGGATTTATTGAATCCCTGAACGATGATATCAGTTTTATTCATGCTCTTGTTAAGAAGATTCGTAATTTAAATTCTCGAAAGAGAATTTTGTTAATAATCAGTGGCTAAACAGTTTAGAGATTTTTTTTAATGTGCTGAATATGTAAATTGTTTTGGTGAGGCGAATGAAATGAATTTAAACTTACATATTCCTTAAATAGGCAATTGGTAAGCTTATAATAAAACTCGTGCATTAGTAGAAAAATATTATTCTAGAAAACTAAACTCACAAGCCGAAACAAGCTCCAATTTTATTACCCGAAAAATATTACTTTTGTATTTTCATTTTATCACTACAGTAATAAGCTAGTACAGAAGCTTTTAATCAATTTAATGAACACAATTAACTTTTCTTTCAACCTTTTTAGACCAAAAAACTAAGTACTAAGTTACTTATTTTCTTGAAGGCCTTTGTAATTAGATGGTGAACTGTGGATCAATAGGTTAGTGGCCTAAGTATAGCCCGTGGGAGTTAATTGGCCTGGTCTGGCTAACTTTACTGAGTTGTCTTGTACTAGGCAATTATTGAGCTAATTAATTTATACCGTTAGCAAATTAGGAAGATAATCTAGGCACGAATTTTAATATTAGCTGTGGCTTTCGTAACCTTTTTATTTTCATTTAGGTTAGTTAGCAATTTAAATAAATTATAGGTACCTTTTTGGGTTTTAGAGAGTGGTTCCTAATTGTAGCTTATGTCGCAGGATTTAGGTTTACATTGTATAATGGAGGTGTACAATGTGAACTTATTACATGTTAATATATTCTTCATTTAGGTACTAGGTCTTGTTTTTGCCATTAGACGATATTGAATGCTATGTACAGATACATAGCATTCAATCTATCCTGCCTTAGAACTCCTTAAGTCTTGGATGTTTCCGTTTGCCGAACAGAAACCAAATTAATATTTAGCTACTAAACTTCGTTTGAAATAATCGCTGATATTATAGTTAGACAGTCTTGAGACAAACATAAAACAACGATGTTAAACATCAAACGACGGTAGGTATGTTGTAATGAAGTAGATGACTTAAAAATTATTTAATTGACATAATATTGACTGGGCCAGTCATACTTACACAGTGTTCCAGACTTGCGTGATCATATTGGGTAGCTTATAAATGTTACCGGAAAATGGCAAATGCCGTAAGATTGTAAAATATCGCGTGAAATTGTAAACTATTTTTAGGGTTCCGAACAAAAAACGGAACCCTTATAGGATCACTCGGGTGTCTGTCTGTCCATCTGTCCGTCTGTCACAGCCAGTTTTCTCCGGATTGGACCGATTTTATTGAAATTTGGTACACATATGGAATTCTGTGACCCAAATACGAACGCATTATGTAAATAAATAAATTTTTAGAATGGGGGTCCACTTCTGGGGGTCAAACTAGAAAATTTAAAAAAAAAGGTTTTTGAACAATATCGTGTGGCATATCAAATGAAAGGGCTTACTGTGAGATTTTAATTACATTTTTTTCATAATTTTAAAATAAACAGTTTTGAATTTATTCAAGAAATTAGACGTAAAATTACCATTCCCCCTTATCTCCGAAACTACTAAGCCTAAAATCTTGGAAAAAATGGAGATAATAGATCTTTACTTAAGATTACAGGAAAAACCTATAAGAATTCTATAGTGTTAAAATAACATATAAAAAAATAAATTCGTTCGGAACCCTTTGCACGCGAGTCCGACTCGCACTTGGCCAGTTTTTTCTAAATAACACGCGGATGTATTGGAAACTATTGAATTTATTTGGGATATATTATATACAAAACGATTTGTTTCATAATATATCGAGAAATTATAATGTAATCAAGATTAATTACAATCTTACGGAGCTTGCTATTTTGCTATGACATATAGAAAAAAATAGCAAAACAAAATAAAAGTGAATTTTTTCATCAGCATCAACAGCATCAGCAGTCTGATGCTATTGGTGATCCAATCTGTGATTGAACTGAATTAAATACCACTGACTGTAACAAACTGCTTAAAAAGTCATTTGTTCTGAACTTTATAGTCGATTACTGTGGTCGACTTTTTTAAAAAATACCCTTTTTGGATTGTTGTATTTTTCTAATGAATATTAGCTACCCAACATCACCCTTTGACGCACTTCTGGAATACCCTGTAGGATGAATCAAAACCGACGTGGCAGGATTGTCACGCAGTAGGTGCATAAGGACGGCATTGCAACTGAGACAGGTCAAAGAAATTGCAAAGATTTGGATTTTTGGCTGACGGATTGACCGGAGAAGGCAAAATACAAAGAACTTTGGACAACTATGGGAAGTGGCTCAATAAAGGTTAAAAATAAAAAAAGAGATACTAATAATTTGTAGAATCTATTATCTTAGCTATTCTGCCAACACTTCACCGTGAACATTTAGGTGAAGTGAGCTCAAACCGCAGTACAATTCTTTAAACACGACGAGGTGAAAACTTGTGTAGGTGAAGTGAACGAAAAGTGGGCTGTCAAACCAAACAAACGAGATGAAATGACAGCTCACTTGTCGTTCACTTCACCTAAAGCGCTTATTACACTACACGGTATTCAGGGCCCTTAGTCCCGATTTAGGGTAGTGTAATAAGAGTTAGAGTGTTAGGGACCCCAATTAAAGTGACTGGAGCGGCCCGGTCTAGTTAGCTTCCTAACTCCCTTACTACCGGGCAGTGTATTAGCGTTTAGGGCATTAGGGAGCAGTGTTGCCAACACCTATTTAAGTCAATTTTCCTCAATTTGGGAGCAAAAGTCGACTGATTATTCTAAATATCGAATTTGTGGGGAAATTCGATATTTAGAATAATATCAGAAGATTAAAATCGATATTTAGAATCCCCGCATTTTCCTCACATCTTGCCCATCCCCAATAAATCCCCAATCAACTTGAGATTCCTCGCAGTTTGGGTAATTCCTCAAACGTTGGCAACGCTGGTCACTTCACAACAGAGTTAGGTAGGGCCGAATCGACTAGCTAGTGTAATAAGTGGCTTAGGGAGCCACTTATTACACTAGCTAGTCGTTAGGGGCCACGCCCACCCTTGCCACCGGGCCCTGAATACCGTGTGGTGTAATAAGCGCTTGAATGTACACGGGGAGATGACAACAGGATAGGCAGACAGGTACTCATGGGGAGGCCATTGACCTGCAGTGGGATGATCTCAGCTGGCAGTGGCCAGTAACAAAGAAGAAGTAAACTTACATTAATCTCGGCTCCGGTGACATTGTAAAGTTCGAAAGGAGGGTCCCGCCCTCGAACAAACTTCATGATGCGCTGACCGTTCTTGAAGAACACCACCTGCAAGTAACAGTTTGAGTTTATTATTTTAAATATTAAATGATAACGACTATGCCGCATTTTTCATTAGCTGACTGTGTTTCAGTAGTGGACTGAGGATAGTGGAGGATAGTATAGTGTGGAGAGGTTATATTGCACTAGTAGCCGCCCGCGGCTTCACCCGTGAATGTCTAAAATTATACCAAGGGAACTTTCTCCCGGGAAAAGGTATCCTGTGTGGTATTCCATTATAATCTACCTCTGTGCCTTTCACATTTATAATATTACTAGCTTTGACCCGCGTCTTCGTACGCGCATAATCAGTTTTTTCTCGTTCCGCTTTCCCGTCTTAATCCTCCCCTACATTCTACAAGGAACCTACATGCCATGCTTTCTGTGACCAGTAGTTTAGGCTGTGCGTTGTCTGTCAGTCACTCAGTAACGGAAGTATTTTATATGTATTGATATATTATAACTTTTTATGCTAATGACATACTTACGAGTGCGGTGTAAAATAATTGTCTACTCAGATCACTCACAATATCGTTTAAAAACAGTTGTCAGTTAGCTGCCTGCGTACCAAATAGCTTTGATGATTGTACATTATTCTACAAGTCAATCCCTTTCATTTGATACCCATATTGAGGGAGTTGTGAATAAATATGTAATCAGCAATTTTGTGGCGGCGGCCATCTTGTACCGATTTTCATCAAACATACCTAAGAACACATCCGACTAATTCACCTTTCAAACAAAAAAAAAACAAAATCAAAATCAGTTCATCCGTTCGGGAGCTACGATGCCACAGACACACACACTCATACACACACACACAGAGAGACACGTCAAACTTATAATACCCCGTCGTTTTTACATCGGGGGTTAAAAATATTGCAAAGTTCGAAAAAATTATGAACTTCGAAAGGCTTTATCTCGGAAACTGTTGGGTCTACAGAGACAATTCTAGCCTCAAATTGCAGCAAATTTAGTCTACTTTAAAAAACGGCCTAAAATAGTATTATTAAAAACTGGTCTTTTAGGTTTAAAACGCAAAAATCCGAATTTTTCGATTTTTCACAATGTTTCGTTGGGCGTTCGAGGTCACAAACTAGGATTATCCATTGAGCCAACATGATAAACAAGTCCGCAAAAAATCAAAACTACCATATTTGACACAAGCTCTAATGTAGGTATAAAGTTACTGCACTACTACGAGAAAGCTAAAAGTCAGCCTTATTCATCGAAAAACATTTTCTGCTGAGTTTAAACTTGTGTTCTATTTATTTAATTTACTTCAAGGAATTTCTTCGATCTTCTTAGAGACATTGCAATGTAAAAGTAAGTTATGGTCTCCAGAAAAGATTTATTTTATACTGTGGTATGTTTAGAGCTCACAGCTAAAATACTGCCATTTGTATTCAAAGTGACTGCTAGAATACGTTAAAGGTTCTAAATTTAACTGGAACAGATGTATAGGACATAAATGTTGTCGTAAAGTTAGATCTCAAAGTCACTACGTCTGCAAATGGTGAGTTTATTTTTGTACGTTTTAGACTATTTTAATTATGTATGTCTTCGCTGATAGAAACTCTCTTTTAGATTGGTAAAATCTTAATGGAGATATTTTTTAAATATATTCCATCCGTCCCAGTTAGTGGGTTGCAAAATAAGAAGTGGAGGATGGTTTGTAACTCGGCTCCACATCCACACCCTTCAGTTGATCCGTCACGGTAGCCCCACTTTGCGGGGTTGGAATTACACCTTCTTACTTGCGTTCTGAGGCGGTTTAGGGACTCTCAGGTAGATCACGGAAGGTTAGACTCAGTTCACTTGGTGTTTAATATTTCATGGGTGCGAAAGTTATAAAACATGCCCTCTGTGTTCCAAAACCTGCAGCCGAAGAGACCTATGTGCCAAGTGCGAGTCGGACTCGCACACGAAGGGTTCCGTACCATAAACCTCTATTTTATTATTTGTTGTTATAGCGGCAATAGAAAAACATATACTGTGAAAATTTTAACTGTTTTTTTATTACGGTTCTTGAGATGCAGCCCGCTGACAGATAGACGGACGGATAACGGAGGCTTAGTAATAAGGTTCCGTTGGTTACCTTTTGAGTACGGGACCCTAAAAACTGTTGTGCCCGTGACATAAAGAAGAAAAAGAAGTGGGTTGCTGAGGTCAAATGAGCAATTGTTACATCTGAATCAGTTTAAACAGCAAACCAATCCCAACGTAGTTTGGATGACTGCCGAATTCATCCCAGTTTTTTTTTCACGTAGGCCGTGACGCTGCTGTGTCCTTAAGGCTTGGTAACATGACCTGAGTATTGACAAATTCAGTATATTTCATTCGAGATAAAAGCAAAATGAAGTACCACACAGACTTTATTATTTTTTCAGATCCTGAAAAAAGTTAAAGCAGTACAAACTGAGTAACAACGACTGACAAAAACAACTGAGCATCAGCCTATCAGTTACCTAAAAAAAGTAACAACAACATTATTTATTCACACAAAGATCCAAGCATGGGACTAAACAACGGAACCGTGACAATTTACGTCTCATTTTGTATGTTTTTAATCAATTTCCCGAAGAGCAAATAGCTACTGCAGGAACCCTCGTAAACCCTGATCGTATTAATTCGGAACACTTCGGGTCTTCGGCTAATAGCCATCGATTTCAGTCTGTATGTGCGTGGTACATGCGAATGTCCTTATTAACTAAGGAGAGTCAGGTTAGTCCATCGCATGTTTCTGCTAAGTGCATGTTTCATAAGTGATTTGAGTTGTTAGTACTTACAAGTTGAAATGTTTAGGGAATATGTGCTACGGTTGTACGAATTATTTAGTTGGTAAAGCTTAGTGAGTGGTCGACTTTTGTGTTTAGATTACTCAAGAGCCATACTCGTATCTACCTCTTGATAGTCTAGTGCTCAAATGCGAGTCTTTCCGGCTGAATAGGGGTGACGATAATGTAAAGTATCCTAATGCGATAATCAAGTTTAATTTAGCTGAAATCTAGAAACTATTAAAGAATACCTGTCAGAAGTCAACTTTATACCTTGTTTTAGGTTAACGTCTGTGAGGTCTAAATATCATTTGCATCCGAAACATCAATACATATTTGTAATTTATTTCTCATTAAGACTTTTATTTCCAAAGGATTTTCGAGCATTCGATAGTGTTGGGCCAAACTTCGCATTCCGAATTTCAAATAAGATTCGGCATTTCGGATTTGGATAGGTTCGTATACGCAAATCCGCCTGGAACAATCCGGTCTAGGCCGATTTAGCGTTTGTTGTGTTAGTGCACTTGGTGTTTTCGCTATTAGCACTCTGAGTGCTTGGGTTGCTTTTTGTTTCTTCATTTGCTATGCATGGTGGGTTCTCTTTAAGGGTTTGGCTTTGGTTCTATTGTTTTACTGTTGTTCAAATATGTTTATTAAAATTGTAGAAAATCATAACTCTGCTTCCGATTATGTTGTCTTTTCCTACTAGTTTATAAAAAGGGACTGTTTAGCGCTTGTGAGCAAAACCTATTAAGCATACATTATGATTTTTTGAAATTTTTGTTTTAATTTAATATCTCGTCTAAGGCCCACTTGAACAAACTAGAGTTAGTTATATTTTAACCTTAAGTGTTACCCGAGGCCATTGTTATAATTTACTACCTTTTGCTCGCGACTTAGTACGCGCATATCCAGTTATTTACCGTTCCCGTAGGACTTTCGAGAAAACCGTGGGAGTGCTCCCCTACACTCCCCGAGGAACCTACATGGCAAAGGGCATTTTTTCATGGATTGGAAATCATCAAATGTCTCCTCCAGCTCTGGGCGGAGCGGAAGGGAGTGTCACACTCTTACTGACTAAAACCCATCCGTGTTCCTCCTAATGCCCTTTGCGTTCCAGGGCCGCGGTGACTCTTTCGAACTAGTTCCACAACCCTGGAAAGGGCTTAGAACCATTGTGGCATAGCCCCCCGCCGCCCAGAGCGCCTTTCAAAGTCGCGGCGCACGATCTAACATGCATTTATAGGTAGAGGACTCTTCAACAAACAAAAAAATACTAGAAACGTGGTGGCCTAAAGTGTCACGTTGCCGAGATATATCGAGATAAAGTCACCATGTGACATCCTGACTATCATTAAAACTGGCCAAGTGCGAGTCGGACTCGCGCGCACCAATGTAATTTTTTAAACATGCTATTTTAACACTACAGACTTCTTATAGGTTTTACTGTAATTTTTAGGTAAAGATCTATTATATCCGCTTTTTTTTTTCAAAATTTTAAGCTCTGTAGTTTCGGAGATAATGGGGGGGGAATGGTAATTTTTCGCCTTATTTCTTGAATAACTTCAAAAGTACTTATTTTAATTATGAAAAAAATATAATTAAAACCTTCACAGTAAGCCCTTTCATTTGATATGTCACATGATATTGTTCAAAAAACTTTTTTTTTAATTTTCTAGTTTAACCCCCAAAAGTGACCCATGTTAAAAATTTAATAATTTACGTAACACGTCCGTGTTTGGGTCACAAAAGTCCATATGTGTATACAATTTCAACAGAATCGGTCCAGTGGATCCGGGGAAAACTGGCTGTGATAGACGGAAAGACAGACAGACAACCCGAGTGATCCTGTAACGGTGCCGTTTTTTGTTCGGAACCCTAAAAAAACTTCGAATCACTTAGTTTGGAAGCCACCAACCAAACCAACTTTTCTATTCATTTGTTCGAAGAGAGATTAGATAAACCTAGACGAAAGGCCTCGCTGTAATTAGAGAATTTATACTCTAAATGTTGAAGGTTAAGGCATTGCGTGCAGCATTAAGTTGTATAGTTAGCAACATCAAGTCGCTAATAAATAAAAAAAAAAACTAGCACGTAGCTTTCCCACTTCCTTAACCCTTTGCTGTGACAGTGGCTCATCTTCATTTTATCGATAAGAAGAAGAAGGGGCCCATATAAATAAAGACATGGACTTAGATTCGAAGAGAAATCGCCAACCTGCACTGAGAAAACGATGCAAGCTCAGTGCAGGTTGGCGACTTTAATTCAATATTTTTCCTGACGATTCAGACACCAGTCTCGCCAAGGAGTACCGCGTTACCCAGTTAATGGGTTATGGGGTGTAGTCAGCTGAATCCGGTTAGACTGGAATCCGACCCCAGTTGGGAAAAGGCTAGGCGGATGATTAGTTTTCCGATTATTCTTTATGGGTGTTGCCCGATCGATCGACGTTAGAATGGATTAGTCGACGTCGGTTGAAAGTTTCTACTACAGCACTCGATCGATCGGCAATCGACGCTATTGATCGATGGTAGAATGAATTAGTCGACGTCGATCGATAGTTTTTACTTCATTCTTCGATCAGCCAAAGCTATTACACCAATCGATCAACGTCGAATAATCGATTGGTGTAGTAACACCCTTACGATTACTCACTTGTACTTTTAATTGGATGCTATAAAATATTTGACAATATATAAAAGCTACGCATAGACACGACTCGCGAAACGAAGTGTGGAGAATAGGGTGAACTATTTTTCAACTCGAAGTTAAGTGTTGGGCATTGGTTGTGGGATTAATAAATGAACAAGTAGGGTAACCAATGGTTTATCAATTTACTGCCTAGTCTACACTAATACTATAAAGAAGAAAGATTTGTTTGTTTGTTTGAATTGGCTCCGAAACTACTGGACCGATTTGAAAAATTCTTTTAACATTGGATAGCTACATTATCAGGGAGTAATATAGGCTATATATTATCCCCAAAAACCCACGGGAACAGGAACTACGCGGGTGAAACCGCGTGATGTTCACTATTAACAATAAAGGTAGATCTTAAGTTCTGAATCACTTTAGTAAGGATCATGAAATTTTATACTACTTTGATGTTCTTTAAAACGTAAAGTGACTTCTGTTGCTAACCGTACCTACACCTCCGTACAGATTAGGTATACAGCTATAGGTGTATAATTGAACACTTGTGTAGACAAAGACGTAAGCAGCTTTCGTTCTATTTTAAGTCGTGACCATTTTAGAGGTTCTATTTTAAGCGTGTAGTTTCAGTGTGGAAATAGAATTTCTTCGAATTTTCAGTTTCTTAAGCAGTCTGGAATACTTGATTTTTATTGTTGTTAGCTGAAAAATAATTTGGTTATTTGTTGTTAAGTTAACGTTAGTTTTGTGGCTTGACGTTTGCAGCGATACTATTGCTTATTGAAATCCATGTTTTCTTTTCTAGTTTCTGTTTGAGATTCCTAAGGTATTTCAATCATTTTCCTTATCGGCACTATTTGGTAGGCATTACTTTTGATTCTACCTTAAAAAAGACAGTTATTGAATAGCTCCTAAATGAAAAGGCTTTTCCCTGTAAAGGTTTATCCACAAATAGCAGGGACGTCAGGAGCTCAGAAAAACATCGGTCCGAACTCTTTTAACACGTCCGTGTTTGAGCCGTGATGAGGACGTGGCGGACCATGGCCCGTTTACGTCCCAGGCACGGTCGGAATATCTGTGGATCAACCTAATCGTTAGGTTGATATATTAGGCGATTGTTGTTCTCTTGTGCTATGTAAGTGACATACCTTGTAAAGTGATTCAGGGTCAACGTTGTGGTCGCAGCGAAGCACGGCGCTGTGACGATGCACTACAAAGCGTGGTGCTCGCAGCTCCACCCATACCTCGGACATGCCTGCCACTGTGGACAAAGAACAAATAACTATTTATTAAATATCTTCTACTAGCAGCTTTGCTCGCGTGAATGTCTGAAATCTAAGGAAACGTACTCCTAGGATAAAAGTGAGTACTGTGTATCTTAAACTTAAGCTATCAGTTTTAGGCTTGTTTTGGACTTGAATGTACCCAGGCGGCTGGGAGTGTCATGCTCACTCAAAAGTCTAGCTGATGGTGGCGTATGCGTTGGATCATTTGGCTTTCTTCAAAATGGTTGAGCCGAATGGTGCTACCGCATGTGTCATGTTCGTGAACGGGCGCTGTCAGTTGGTCATTTCTCAGCTGCCATGGTTTATTTTAAATATTTCTTTGAATTGTTCCTTTTTTTTTCGGACGCTTTTATCCTGCTCGTCTTGTACATCGTTCTCACATATATGTTTAATTTCAACATGCTGTAAACAAAAATTTGAAACAATTTATTATTTTTAAAAGAGTGTCCGTGGAGTTTCTTGCACGTTTTTCTCCATAGAGATCTACGCTTTGGAACGTGCAAATAGCTTCATCTTTTTGGACCGTCCGACATTGACAATTCAAATGTGCCTCGCCTGTAAATGGTTTATTTGAAATAAATATTTTGAGTTTGAGTAGCAAATAATGCCAGGAATACCAGGCTATTATTTACATATCTCTGTGCCAAATTTCATCGAGATCCTTTAAGTTCTTCTGGCGTGATTGAGTAACAAACATCCATGCATTCAAACTTTCGCATTTATAATAGTAGAAAGATCATAAAATATCAAGCGTTAAATTAAAAGCGTTTAGTTCAAGTTTGCTTTTGAATAAAATCCTTGTTTAATTTTCTTTTTTTTATTGAGGACTGGCCTGCTCTTAACCTCGATCATACCTGATGGAAAGCGATAGGTGCGGTCTATGATGGAGCGAGCGTGCCCTGAAGATGCCTGTTCACTCTTGTTTCTTCTCCGCTACGTTATAAATAATATTTTTTGAAACGACAAAATGTGTCTTTCAGTAAATGTTCAATGTTGAATATGATGGAGAATGATCAAGCTAGTCAACTCTAGAGACACCTACATTGCGTTTAATAATTAGAATGGTAGTCAGTCGGTAAATAATCGAATACTAGGGTGGCTCAAGATATAGATACAAAAACTTCTGATAACACGCATGTTTTAGGTGTACTTATGTACTATACTTTTATATGTACTTAGAACTATCTATATTTGATTTCGAATTCAAGATTATTATGGGATCGAAAAGCCCTGTGACCAGACAAGCTAACCTAAACACATACCACCACCTAATAACTTCTAAGAACTTGTAAACTACATGAATGCAATAAATGATGATTATGATTATGACTTTTAAAGCTTGTATTCATGCCAATGACCTTGTGCATATAAACGGAGCTAACTACTCCTCTACGCGCCACTCCGCTACCCGTATTTTTATTTTTTTATTATGAAAAAAATACATGTTTTTAAAAAGTAACAACACCAAATCATTTTCGTTTGTATTGCAAAGCAGTAAATACTTTTTTAATACTTTTTTGATGAAAAGTAAAGGAGTAAAATGGTTTCATCTCAACGATTTGGAAGTGATTTGGTGTATTTTGTTTTCCTATCATGTGGTACCGATAGACAAATTCTGGCTAAACCAAATTACGAATAATATCACGTAGATTATTATTTTTTTCAGATGTAATTTCTCTGTTAGTGCCGACGAAAAGCTGCTTCATCTGCACGCTATTTTAAGCTTATTTCGAGAGAGCAGCCTTAAGTACTTTTATACAAATGGTCACTTGAAAATAAATCACAAAGATATTGGAGTTGGTGGCTATTGATTCAAATGATCTCGAATTAAGAATCCAATTATACATTGCAAAAAGATAAAGTATTAATTATATGGTAACATTTCGTGATGACCTATATTGTGTGGGAAAAAGTTTCGCCTTTGACGAAAACATTATCACGAGTCGAGACAGAAATAATAATATTATCCTCTGCTTTGCTTGTAAAAGCTTTCTGCTCATATCCTAATAACTATTCACAAACACAAAGATATGTGTTTCAAATTCTATTCTGCCATTTTTTCGTCACATTTTTTCCACACAAGACAAGTATTGTGTAAACTAATTATTTTACATTAGTGGTTGAGGTTTTAAATTGCCATTAGTGACAGAAAAACTGGCCAAGTGCAAGTCGGTCTCACGCACGAAGGGTTCCGTACTATAAACCTTAACTTTTATTATAAGTTGTCCTAACGGCAACAGATATACGCACTCTGTGAAAATTTCAACTGTCTACCTATTACGGTTCTTGAGATACATCCGATGTCAGATAGACGGACGGACGGACAGCGGAGGCTTAGTAATAGGGTTCCGTTAGTTACCTTTTAGGTACAGAACCCTAAAAAATCTGAGAAAATTGACTGACATGAAAATTTTTGGAAAAAGTTTGGGTGCAGAAACCTAAAAAGACATGTTACGCCGAACACAAACTAAATTGTGATAAGCACAAGGAATTGATGAAATATCATTAGTGCTAAATGTAATCCAAACAAATATTGCCAAGTAAAAACTTGGCAATATTTGTTTGTAGTCAAGCCTTTTGGCTTGTAAAGAAATCGAAGACTATGAAAAAATGGATAATTGGCTAATGGAAGCATTTTTTACCGTCTTATCTTTCAGGGAATTAGGTTTTAATGTATGCGGCTAATTAGCGCTGTAATAAGTTCCGTGGTTATGGGAATACTCAGGTATTCACGACTATTTATTGTTATGGTCGGATAAGAAAACTGGTTTTTAGTTTTAGAATTTTGCGACCCATAGTAAAAACAATTTTCGCTAAAACATAGTATCGCAAACAGCTATGGTGTTTGGATCTATACACTAACTTTGATGTGCCAATGCCACAAGAGTGAGACGGAGCATTCTATGAGGAATATCAATATCCCTTTTGCACCATGGATTTATGATGGCCCGTTATAGTAGTGGGGCAAATCTAATGTTTTTCGTTTTGATTACCGAATTGATTGTAATGTCAAAAGGTCTATCCACAAAATCATGTCCTCATTTCTATCCAATAACTTAAATATCATTGTTTTGACCAAAATACCCGAGGCGGTAAGTCAGGATCCTATTTCACAATTTCGTGGATTTTGCCTGTCAGTTATTCACTGTCAATGAATATAAATTCTAAAGGCGTTCTCAACTGTTTGGACAGAGCTCTAGAGAATAACCCTAGCTAGCTTTTGTGCTGACCTCGAATTCTACCTCTAAGTCTACTTTCCTTGTGCGTACAGATGCACAGTGCGAGTATTCTCGAAGATTTTGTACGTATGTGTGGAATTTCGACCATGTACCGTTGTACAAACTTTATTCAACTTAGAAAATACGACAAGAATTTATACCTGTAGACAGCTTGAAATAACAAAACACACTGAAACTACAATTACAGCTAACTAAACAAAATTATTCTTGCAAGCAATTATACGGCTAGACTAGACGGTTGCATATGAATATTTCTTAAGAAAACATATGCACTAACAAACGAGACGATGAGGTCCTTCGCCCCTCGAGGTAATGAGGCACATGAACACTAAGCTTTAATGTGTAGTCTGTGACACAAGGCACATAATCTTACTATACAGGGTGAAAAGTAGGAAAGGGTTCCGGACAGGAAGAACCTTAAGAGAGCTATTATATTTATTCTGGGATTTAAAGCGTTTGAATCGAGTTTTGATGTGTGATTATGGTTTATATATAGCCACAAATTAAAAAAAAATATATATATATGGCCATGGAAAGTTTGATTCTTTTCTTGGGAGTGATTTAAATAAATATTTCAATTTGTTTACGTAAATTTGTAAAATCCTAGTCTCTGCAAAGGATGTTTCATATAATTTTACTTTAGACATCTTTTGATGATTTGTTACATCGAAGATAAAATCATGAATAAAAACATTTATGGTACAACTGTATCTTCTACTTTGGAGTGCTTTATTCAATTTGTTATGTTTCATACAGTAATACACCAAAAATAATTCCGTAAAACAGAGAGTTACTGATAGTTTTTCGTCCGAAATTTTTTTTTTTTTCTAAGAAAACATTATCTAAATTCAAACAAAAAGTAACTAATGACTACTAAGGTTACTATGCTACCTTGAAAAAAAAAAAAACTATTTAAATGTTAAACAATATTTTTAAACAATTGTTGTATGCTAGCGCTACAATCACTATATTATAAATCTCGGAAAACGCGGTCTGTAGCTTTAGTCCGGGCCAAGCGCTCGATTTTGTAATAGCGCCCTTAAATATTGGTATGATAATTCTTAGTCTCTTAAAGATTTCAAGCATCTGTAAGCAAAAACGGAACCCTAATAGAATCAATCTTGTTGCCTGTCAGTCCGACTGCTGCAGCCAATTTGTTTCAAATCAACAAAACTAATTCAGTTGTTATATGTTATGAACTTCCGTGACCGAAATATGGACGTGAAACGAAAATGAATATTTTTTTGAGTATCCAATTACTTTTGGGGGAGAAATTAGCAAATAAAATTAAATGTTTTCAAAACTGTGCATTGTGACAAAATGAAAGGACTTAGGTACGGGAGGGTCGAAAAAGATATTTTTCAAAATTTTAATATAAATCAATTTGAAGTTATTGAGAAAATAGACGAAAATGGATATTCCCCACCTATCTCCGAAGAAAAAATTGGCTGTGACAGACGTATAGACAGACGCACGAGTGATAAAGACTCTGTTTTCCGGTCGTTAGGAACCCTTAAAGGAAACTAAAACCTATACAATGAGTGGCCTCATCGATTTCCGCAACCTCTTCCAGGCAACCCGGAATGGCCAGTAATTGCTTGAACTTAATTTGGAAAATCGCAATCGATTTATCAATGCAGTTTTGAAAAAAAAATAGTTAAGGATCGGTAGCTTTCACATTTCTTACTTCTTCTCCAAAGCCCGCTTCAATTTTCCGTCTTGGTGGAAGTAAGAATCTTATTACCACTTATTTTATTTCTATTCTACGAACGTTTGTAGGAATCTCTTTATACTGTCTAATGTATTTTGATATTACTTTGATGTCTAATAAATTCACTAAATTATTCACAGATTCTGAAACTCTAATGCTGTCAGTAGTCTTTACAGGAAAGTAATATCATTGTCATGTCCTCATCTCAGTTTATTTAAGATCAGCGAACAATATATTTTCCTTCCCTACTACATACTTCCCTAGGAATTTCAATACAAGAAATCTTAAACACAGTAAATAAACAAATAAAAACGTTTATTTGGTACTTGTACAACACAAACAATATTAAAATTCTTCCATCGTTTCTTTAGTCTTCCCTTATTCTTATAACTACGAGAAAGAAAGACTAAAAGCGCTAATTCAGGAAAACATTTAAGCAAAAAGTCCCAACTTCAAAGGTGCGAACTTAATATTTATGTCTGCAAATCGTGTCAAGTCCCCTGCTAAAAGTGTCGCGTGACGCAAGCTTCAGCAGGCTAGGAGGGACTTTATGATGATCACTTTCTCGCTCCAGCCTACCGGCTCCAAATGACGCTATATTTCACCTCGCCCCCAGAGATCGGGCGCCGTAAAACCGGTGTAAATTTAATCTCTATCTAAATTTCAACCCCTGTTTAGGGTGCTTTTACACCTGAGATGTGTGAGGTAGCTAGGTGATTCGCGAGGAAAATATCCACCAATGGGATCGCTTTAGTTTTCTGCTCTGGCTTAGCACAGCTTTGATGGAAAAGGGTTAGCGAAGTTAAGTAGGTATTTGTACAGACAATAAAATAGAAGACATTTGCGTGGAATGCGAGCGAAGAATGTGCTAGCGCACAGTTGAAAAGAGTCCGCAACGCATCCTCGCTTCACTCATCTACATATCGTTTTACAGCTTCGTACCGCGTAAGCTCCTGACAAAACTTTAGTTCAAACAGTTGTAGCGTCATCAATGCCGCCGCAAGAAAAACTAACGAGGCAAAATTTGTACGGCAACAAAAAGAACCGCAACGCCATCTATCCCTCCAGCAGCGAACCGTAACGAAATCCTGCATCGCGGTATCAGAGTTTTCTATGCGATATGAACATATACAACAGTCAGAATATCAACTATTGGGCAGTTGCCCATGGGACACAACATCCGTCCGGTCGAAGGATCCTCCCTTTTCAAAGAAGGATTGCGGTACCGCATACCTCTATACAGTCACATATTTTGACAGCACTACTATACATCCTCCGTCCTCGCACTGCCTAGTTACCTCTCACATCTCTAATGGAAAGGCTCCCTTAATCTAGATTTCGACTGGATTGAAGATTATTTCCAAGGTAATTCCGTTGAGCGAAGATATTGATTAACGTTAGTTAATACATACGTCTTGTTTCCGACGTGAAATCGGTTGACTAAGTATTTAGGTAGAGGAAGTTACTAAGTGATCGTTTCCAGATTATGATACGCTCGTTAAACTTGATAATTACGTGTGATAAATATTGTAATAAACTTCAATAGTGACTTATGGCGTCTGTTCAAAACATGAGCTACATGCTAGTGCCCCAAGTGCGTACACACCTGTACTTTGGCACGGATGCTGCAATTAACGTAGCTTGTTGGGCCCAAACGATCTAAGGAGTTGACCATTGACTCGAAAAGAAGAAGTTAATTATGGCGTTGCTACTCTGATAAAATTGTTTTTGTTTCTCTTATTAGTTCTTGCCTCAGCTGCTTGGATACTTTTTAATATAACTGACAATGCTGCACAAAAACTGTCGCATTTTTGTAACAGGTGTTGTTTTGTTAAGCAAAAAATTATGAAAAAACTTACAAAGTGGTCAAATTAACAGAGTGTCGCCTTCCTCCTGCCCCCAAATAATACAACTAATAAAATCGCGATGTAATTAACAATTGAATGCAATTCTAGTTCCATTGCTTCATACATTTAAAAACTCGTATGCTCGACAACGTAAACATATCATTCATTGCATTCATTTTTGTATTGCGTAAATAAAGCTACTGTTTTCTGTTACTTTTGTTAAATAAGCCCTAACACTATTAATTTATTAACTTAAATTGTCCAATTCCTGGGCAAAGGTTTCCCCCCACTCCCGAAAATTACACGATGGCCCGAACATAAGCTAGATCTATACTATCTATCCTTCTATCATCCTTAATATTTATAAAGCTGAAGAGTTTGTTTGTTTGTTAGCTTGAACACGCTTATCTCAGGAACAGCTGGTCCGATTTGAAAAATTCAAATCAAATCAAATCATCTTTATTGTGGATCATAGGTACATAATACAGATGGTGTTATTTAAATATTTAGGACCAGCTATGTCCTACCCTTAGGGCGTACAATAGAATGTAGGTAAGTTTACTCGTACATGCATGTCAACAATAATGTAATACATTGCAAATTATTAGATTCTTGAATCTTCGTTAATTATTATTATTATATTGTATGGTTATCTACACAGAACGCATCATGACTCAGGCAGATTGTATTTTAATAGAGATTTGTCATCAAAAAAGTCTTTCATAGTGTAATAGCATTTGTTCACTAATAGTTCATGGAGTTTCTTTTTAAATGCTTTTATTTCAGTAATTGTTCTTATAGGCCTTGGAATATTATTAAATATACGTGGAGCAGAGCAGAAAATACTTTTGCGCAAGAAATGAGTCTTACTAGGCACTATGTCTAGTTTGTCCTGATGCCGTATACGCGTTCGATATTTAAATAAATCATTATTATTTTTTACAAAAACTGCGACCTCAAAAATGTATAGACACGGTAATGTTAATACATTCATTTTTTTAAAATATGGTTCACACGAATCAGTTTTCTGTAAATTGAAAATTGCTCTGACACACCGTTTCTGTGCAATGAACGCGCGATCTTTATCAACACTATTACCCCAAAATATCAAGCCGTATCTAAGGTTTCTTATTCTTTCAGTGTTTGATAACCCATTTATCGAAGAAGGCTATAGGTTACATACCGCTAAGACCAATAGGAGAGGAGCAGAGGAAGTTGCGCGGGTCAACTGGTATATAATATAACTAGCTGACCCGCGCATCTTCGTCTGCGTCACAATTAACATTACTGCTCCGCTACTATTGGTCTTAGCGTGATGATATATAAGCTATAGTCTTCCTCGATAAATGGGCTATCTAACACTGAAAGAGTTTTTCAAATCGGACCAGTAGTTCTCGAGATAAGCGCGTTCAAGCAAACAAACAAACAAACTCTTCTTCAGCTTTATATATTAGTATAGAAGTATAGATAAAGCTGAAAAGTTTGTTGGTTTGAAAGCGCTAATCTCTGGAACTACCAGTCGCATTTGAAAAAATATTTTTGTATAGGTATGATAGCCACATTCATGAGGAAGGCTATAGACTATACGGGAACGGGATATGCGCGTAGGAAGTCAGGGTCAAAGCTAGTTTAAAATATTTTGGTATATCAATAATAACCAACAACTATGTTAGGGGCCGTCTCCACGAGCGAGAGAACCGCGGCGATATTATCGTCCGTGTCTCGTATTTCTATAACAACTCGATGAACGTATCTCCACACGGCGATATTATCGCGGCGATTCGACAAGTGAAAAAACAATAACTCGCAGCGATTCTGTCGCTAATGGAAACGGCCTCTTAGGGTCGGCTTTTTTTATTTTTTATTTGTGATGGGTTTGCTCTTGACTCTAGTCTAGGTCAGAGATGACAGAGACAAAGTCTACGATGGAGCGAGCTTACCCAGAAGGAGCCTGTTCACTCTAACTTTGAAGAGATTAGGGTTGTAAGCGTTCGGAAACACAGACGCCGGCAGAGAGTTCCACTCCTTTGCTGTGCGCATTATAAAAGACGTTTGGAAACGCTTAGTGCGAATGGGTTGAATAGCAACAAGGTAGGGATGGTAAATTGCAGTGCGTCTGGATGTCCGATGGTAGAAGGGGGCCGGTGGGATGACGTCGTGGAGTTCTTGTATTTTTTTTAGTCTAACTGGATGCATCTAACGTAACATGATACCCCTTGGAAAGACTGCTACTACAGCTTTTTTATAAAAACCTCATAGCCACTGGTTATTTACAAACCATTAGGAAAAAAACCCCATACATAAATCCCAGCAACAGATGGCAAACACGATACGAAGAAAATATATTAGTTGATACATTTGTTCTGTTTCTTTTGCTAGTTTGCGTTAATATTGTTTTGTTATCTCTGTTTTGTTTTGTCTATATTTTAGCCTGAGTGATTTGTGAAATGACGGTATAATGAAATTCAGATTTTTCTGTTTTTAGGTATCCGTAGTTACCGACTTAGCCGTATGGTGTCGGCCGGTGCCGGTATGTTGCCGTAAAAGAAAATACCATTCCGTCACTTCCCGTGGGTGTCGTAAGAGGTGACTAAGGGACTCGTCAGAGAATGGGCAGCAGCGTTCTCTGTAAAACTCAACACCATACACTGCGATCGCCAACCCGCCTGTCAAGCGTGGCGATTATGGCAAAGATGATGATGATTTACCGACTAAACCCTATTACTTAGCATCCGATTTTCATCCGTCTGTCTGTCAGGAGGCTGTATCATATGCACCGTAATAGGTAAACAATACAAATTTACAGATTTATTGCCGCTATGATAACATATAATAAAATTAAAAGCGGCCATGCAAGAAATATGATTTTTTCGGTTTATGATATAGAACCCGTGTGCCAGTCCCACTCGTACTTGGCAGGTTAATTGATCTAATTGAGTGTGATTCTCAACGGTATCAAAACGGCCGTAAACGTGCCATTGAAAGCTGCAGTTAAGAGCTTCTCTCCTATTAAAAAAATATATATCTTTCAAGCTGTGATAGTATTCATTAATTTGAACAACTAGTAAAATTATGACCAATATGAAATCGTAAAATGTAATTAGCTATTCCCTACATATGGCGAAATAATGCAAAGGTACTAAGCATCTATAATTATTTACCTTACTTAGCAAAGTCAGCTTTTTAGTGAAATTCACTTAACGACAAAAATTTATAAAAAAAAACATCAGATTATATCATGCAGCAATATAATAGTCACTAAAACAACGAAAATAATGAACACGGCAAAACTTAATGGATCGTGACAAACAAAACACAATGTTTTAAGATTCGTGTTGTAGCCGCGTGCCATACCGACCGCCATTATTCATAATCAATCAACGACGAAAATTATCCGAAATACTCATTAAGGTTATAAATATCAGTAATTATAATTGTTTCTAAGGTAGTAAGTTCACGGCTCTCTTGGCCGAACTTTTATGGAAGTAAATCATGCGATTTGTGTTTTTTAGGCTGCTCTCTCGAGAAATGCTTAAAAACAGCGTGCAGACGAAGCAACTTTTCGTCGGCATTTACTGAGAAATTACATCTAAAAAAATTAGGTAGTAATCTAAATGCTATGATACGTACTTTGGTTTAGCCACAATTTATGTATCGGTATCACATAATAAGAAAAAAAATCACCTCCAAATCGTTTAGATGAAACCATTTCACTCCTTCATTTTAAATCTACTGCTTTGCAATGCAAACGAAAATAATTTGGTTTTGTTACTTTTTTTAAATAAGTGTTTTTTTTTTAATAAATTAAAAATGTGGGTAGCAGAGTGGCGCGTAGAGGAGTAGTTAGCTCCGTTTATATGCACAAGGTCATTGGCATGTATATAAGCCTAAATGCTTGAAGACATTATTACACTATATTTGTACTTTTATTTAATTCAATGTCTAGATTTCACAGTGTTAGGATGCGGTTCGTAATCAATACTAATATTATAAAGAGGAAAGATTTGTATTTAACGAATAAACTTAAAAACTACTGGACCGATTTGAAAAATTCTTTCAGTGATGGATAGTTACAATATCAGCGAGTAACATAGGCTATATTTTATCCCTTTATTCCCACGGGGACGGGAACTACGTGGGTGAAACCGCGTGACGTCCGCTAGTTTATAAGAAAACACAATAGTTGTAGCGACTTGACTAGTGTATTCATTTGCAAGAAAAAAATACAAGCCACGCTCGGTCATAGACCTAACAGAACATAATTGAGTATGACAACATAGACAAGATAGATGTTGCCATACATTAGGGTTATTAGTATTAGTTTGATAATATTCCAACAATTTATTGTTTGGGTATCTACGAAGGGATATTAGGGAAAGGTCAATGTACCCTATTGCATATTTATCTGGCACCTACCATAGTAGCACATTTTTATAGTAAGCCTCCACATTTTCCACTATACAGGGTGTACCAGAAAAAATCTCAAAACCTAAAAAGTGGTTGTTGTACCTACTCAATATAGTTGTGTTTTATTAATATTTTGAGACGCTCACAAATAAGACACCAAATCCGGGAACCAGCTGACAGTTTATTTTATTACTACAGATAAAAAATCTATATACGAAAAAAAAAGATACAGGAGAAATAAAAAATCAATTTAATAATCGAAAAAAAAACAAAAGTTCTTTAGGCAAACAACAAAAAAAAAACATAGTCAAATAACAAAATGGTTAGCGATTATTTTTTAACAACTTTTGCTGAGGGACCAACCATGAAATCGCGATAATGCTTGCATAACTCGTTAAGGGGAACTGCACTGTTTTTAGGGTTCCGAACAAAAAACGGAACCCTTATAGGATCACTCGGGTGTCTGTCTGTCTGTCCGTCTGTCACAGCCAGTTTTCTCCGGATCCACTGGACCGATTCTATTGAAATTTGGTACACATATGGACTTCTGTGACCCAAACACGGACGCGTTACGTTAATTATTATTTTTTTAGTATGGGTGTCAAATCTTTTGGGGGTCCAATTAGAAAATTTAAAAAAAAGTTTTTTGAACCATATCGTGTGACATATAAAATGAAAGGGCTTGCTGTGAAGGTTTTAATAATATTTGTTTTTTCATAATTTTAAAACAGACGGTTTTGAAGTTATTCAAGAAAGTAGACGAAAATTGACCATTTTATGTCCAAAACTGCAGAGCCAAAAATTTTGAAAAAAATGAAGATAATAGATCTTTGCCTAAAGATTACAGGAAAACCTATTAAAAGTCTGTATTGTTAAAATAATATGTTAAAAGAAATAAATTCGTTCGGAACCATTTGCACGCGAGTCCGACTCGCACTTGGCCAGTTTTTTGTTGTTGTACTGCATATCTTGTTTAGTGATTAATACAAAACCAACAACCGCACCTTTCATTGCTCATCATTCACAACTATCACCAATCCAACACAAATTGCAACCCCTATTCACAGAATATGGAGCTCATTAAAATTAATCATTTTCCCAGTTTTGGAGGTTTTGCGCTTTTTCTGCTACATCTAGTATACAATAAATACAAAGCCAAAAACCACACCTTTTAATACTCATCGTTCACAACTATCACCAATTGCAAAGCAAATTGCAACCCTTATTCACAGAATATGGAGGTCGTTAAAATTAATCGTTTTCCCAGTTTTGGAGGCTTTGCACTTTTTCTGCTACATCTAGTATACAATAAATATAAAGCCAAAAACCACACCATTTAATTCTCATTATTCACAACTATCACCAATTGCAATGCAAATTGCAACCCCTATTCACAGAATATGGAGGTCGTTAAAATTAATCGTTTCCTCGATTGCAACCGAACTCATTGGACAGCTGGCGAACAGAACTGCAGAACTTTCCACCGTCGTAAGTAATGCGTACTTAGTGTCAGGGCGCTCTCTGACCCAGTTTCTTACATGAACTATGACCTGACTCGATTGCTAGGTGTTTGGACGTAACCACGTAGGTTTTGTTGTAAAGAAAATGGTATTTGAGTCTTTTTTTTACCTTAAAGCCAATTATTGTACTTATGATAAAGGTATAAATTCTAGTCGCTATATCATCTTAGCGATTATTAACAAAAACTTGTCAAAATGTACGGGAATTAGAGAAGTTTTGCCAGTTTGCAACTGCTGTGATGGGAATTCGAACACCTCTTAGAATTAATTGCATTTCACACACGAAGGGTTCCGTACCATAAACCGTAAAAACATATTTCTTGTATGGGAGCCCATATAACTTAATATTTATTATTTCTTGTTATAGCGGCTATCTGGCGGCTAGCGGGTGTCTGGTAGGCAGCCGCTTCATGTAAAATACTGGTATTCCGCTAAATCCGGCTTAACTATAAGCCGACCCCAATGTGGTTGGGAATAGGCTAGGCAGATGATGATGAGCGGCTATCAATCAATTACAACACAAACGCACACAAAATCTGTGAACCTATTGAGGTTCTAGAGATACTAGCCGCTGACAGCCAGACGGACGGACAGCGGAGGCTAAGTAATAGGGTTCCGTTGGTTACCCTTGGATACGGAACCCTAAAAATCGTGGCTTTTTTCTGACGGTATCAACACCAATGAAAAAGCATGCTGCTAAGAACCACTATCTAGTGCAATCACTATTTTACAGTTACGATATAGTCAACCAAAGCTGGTCTACTGCAAACATGGGCAAATTTCATTCATGGCCTGCTCATACCTTATTTTTCCTGCGTCTGCGTTGTCGTTACCAGCAATTTGCGATCCAATAATTGCAGTCGACTGGAAAACTGAGACGACCGAAGCGAAATCTTTCTAAAAGGGTGAAATAATATTACTACAGCCAACAAATATTTCAAATTAACACCAGATATTCGCGTCATTTTTTTTGGGGCCCCAGTGATGACATACGGAACTGAAACGTGGTCGTTTACAAGGGGCCTCATCAGAAGGCTCAAAGTCACTCAAAGGGCAATGGAGAGGGCAATGCTTGGAGTTTCCTTGCGTGATCGAATCAGGAATGATGATATCCGAAAGAGAACCAAGGTTACCGACATAGCCCGAAGGATCGCCAAACAAAAGTGGCAGTGGGCAGGGCACATTGCTCGCAGAACAGATGGTCGATGGGGCCGAAATGTTCTGGAGTGGCGACCGCGTACCGGAAGGAGTAACGTTGGAAGGCCTCCCACATGGTGGACCGATGACCTGGTGAAGGTCGCGGGTAGCCGATGGATGCGAGACGCACAGGACCGGTCATTGTGGCGACGCTTGGGGAGGCCTATGTCCAGCAGTGGACGTCTTTCGGCTGATATGATGATGATGATGATTCGCGTCCTATCACAGTTACCCAAACCAATGCAGCAATAGGGGTTCAACAACCATCAGCTACTTGAATCCAAAACTATATATAACCATAAAACCATCCAAGTACCATCGCAAACAATTACTGCTTATTCTCGTTAATTAACTACGGTTTGGTCAAAATTATATCACGAAATGTACTTCTCTCTTCCCATGACTTGAATCTGCTATTAATTATAATTATGTCATTATTCCTTGCTCCTATTTGTGTCAAATCAAATAAGTAGATAAAGCAGAATAATAACCATGGATTACTCGAATCAGGATCTAAGTTAATACATAATGCTTATTAGGATAACCTAATAAGCTTATATCCAAACCAATCAAATCACTGAAATTCGAATTGTTACCATGCTACTACTACAATTCAGTAAAATTGAGTCACTAATATTCTAGTAATAAATATTGGGAGTAAAAATGATTCAGAGGTTAACGAAAAGGCGTGGATTTTGTGTTGGTCCAGTGCCTGCATCTTCCTCCTCATCTTGGAAATAGTAACTAATACACGGAACTGTACAATTTTCAGAGAGACGAAGGTACAACGAAACGCAAGCGTGACTAAGCACCCAGGGTTGCGGAATTTGTTCGAAAGAGTCACTGTGGCATTGCTACGCAAGGGGCATTTGGAGTACCACTTGAGATGGGTTTTAGACAGTAAGACACTCCCTTCCGTTCCACCCAGAGCGGAAGGAGTCATTTGATAATTTGCCATCCTATAAAAAAGCGTGTCCTAGCAAAGACAATGTCACATCCCGTCTACGACAGTGATTCTTCCTGAATTCTTTGCTTTTAACTGTGTACTTGCTCTTCGATCCAAAGAAGGTACTTTGGATCGAAGAGCGAGTACACAGTTAAATCCATATTAATCCATTATGTTATAAGTGCGGAAATTAATCAGTCAAATTAACTATATCTGTCTGTTTGCACGTTGTAACCGCTGAACGAATTGAATTGAATTGAAACGATGAAATTTGGCACACGGGTAGACCATGTTCAGGTATGCTTTTTTAGAATGGGAAATCATCAAATTAATCATCAATAAACGGGGTGTTGGACTCTTACTAGGTAACTGAAACTCCTCCGTGTTCATCCATATGCTCTTTGCATTCCAGGGCTGCGGTGGCTCTTTCGAACAAATTCTGGAAACATAGGATAGGATATTTTTGATCCCGGAAGCAAATTTTGAGTATTTTATTTAAGTAAATTGTGTGTACATAAATAAATAAATATATTTCCTTAGTTCGTGACTTTTCCGCGGTTGAAGCTACTAGCACCCAATAAATTGAGCTACACAAACACTGACAAAGCGTGTACTAACTGGACAGGTACTCTGCAACTGGTGTGGTTCTTTCCTCATTTTAAACTACTTTAGACATTAATCTGCATGGTCTTCATGTGATCAGTCTGACCGAGATAATGTCTAGACTATATAAAAGAGACTGATCTCCGAATTTGTTTCAATGTGCGTTAAGAAACACTGATTACTGTAGTACCCAACTGATATGGCTTACCGATGTACCTGCGCAGAAGATGAATTTCAAAGCGCGGGAAATGCTATTTATTGACTAATCGGCACGCTCCACGCAACGCGCTTCTTTTTCATGTATCGTTATTGGTCGGCAGCTGCCGCCATGTTAGCGCGCGCCGCGTTGCATGCACGTGACTTGCGAGTGAGACGGAACTAACAGCTGCAGTGTATTATGAACCTTATAGTAGTTGTGTAAGGTTGATTTTTAGTTCGCTTTCTTTCGTTAATCTTCGGGACCATACTTTCTATTCTGCGCGAACGAAGATTCACGACGCGCCTTATCAGTTGGGTACCACTGTACCTCATTTATTTTCTGGTTGAAAAATTTTATTTCTTTACTATCTTTTGCCCACGACTTTGTACGCGCATGTCCCGTTTTATCCGTTCCCGTTGGAATTTCAGGAAATCCTTAGGAAAATCTTAGTGCTCGCCTACACTCCCCAAGGAACCTACATGCCAAATTTCAGCTTTCTACGACCAGTAGTTTCAGCTGAATGTTGTCTGTCAGTCAATCACTCTCTCACTCAGTAACGGAAGAATTTTATATATTAATTATAAGAATTAACAATACTTCACTTACTGAGAAACAAGATTTTCAATTTATGTTTAAATAACATCATACTGAAAAAAAAAAAATTTTTAGATAGTAGTTTAATAAACACTGTTTTCTGTTAAACATGTTAAAGTTCACCACATCTTAAGTGTTAGTACCATTTACAATACTTGAGGTATTTTACTTGAAGAACATTATTCAATCTGTATGTTACAAAAAGTAAGCACGAAACGGCTACCACAAATAGAATTCAGATTGTGAAGTGAAAATCGTGAGAGCTCATGTATGTAAGCAGCCCTAGACAGCTCGTTATTTCAAGTATTCGTCGGAATGTCTACGTCGAGTTATTTTTGGCTAATATAAGGATGCTTTAGTTATATACTTCAATGTGCTAGTATAACGTCTTCTAAAAATTAAAACGTGTTTTTAGGGTTCTTATAGGATCACTCAGGTGTCTGTCTGTTTGTCTGTCACAGCCAGTTTTCTCCGGATCCACTGGACCGATTCTGTTGAAATTTGGTACACATATGTACTTCTGTGACCCCAACAGGGACACATATGTACTTTTGTGACCCCAACACGGACGCGTTACGTAAATCATTTAATTTTTAGTATGGGGGTAATTTTTGGGGGTCAAACTAGAAAATTTCAAAAAAACGTTTTTTGAACAATGTCGTGTGACATATCAAATAAAAGGGCTTACTTTAAGGGTTTTAATTATATTTTTTTCATAATTTTAAAATTAATGGTTTTGAAGTTATTCAAGACATTAGACGAAAATGACCATTCCCCCCCTCTAAACTACAGATCCTAAAATTTTGACAAAAATGGAGATAATAGATCTTCTTCACCTATAGATTACAGGAAAACCTAAAAGAAGTCTATAGTGTTAAAATAAAATGTTGAAAAAATGAAATTCGTTTGAATTCCGGTTTTTTGGATTTTGCACATAGGGACATGATTTTTTTTTTATTATACTTCTGCCCTCACTTTGTCCATATGAAAAGTGTGTTATCACACCGTTATTATGAAAAGTGTGGTGTGTGGTGTGCGGTGTGTGGTATGTGGTGTGTGGTGTGTGGTGTGCGGTGTGTGGTATGTGGTGTGTGGTGTGTTGTGTGTGGTGTGTGGTGTGTGGTGTGTGGTGTGTGGTGTGTGGTGTGTGGTGTGTGGTGTGTGGTGTGTGGTGTGTGGTGTGTGGTGTGTGGTGTGTGGTGTGTGATGTGTGGTGTGTGGTGTGTGGTGTGTGGTGAACGGTTTCTAAACAAAGTCATGGTCTATCTGAGTACCAAGTTTCATCAAAATCCCTTCGGCAGTTTAGAAGTGGAAACGTAATAGACCTAATTTTTATGGATGGGACATCATTAAAAGACTCCTTCTGCTCTGGGCGGAGCGGAAGGGAGTGTCAGACTCTACTGATTAAAACACATGCCCTTTGTGTTCGAACAAATTCCACATACCTGGCAGGTACTGACCCTAGTGGGCCCCGTCTACTATGCTGAAATCTATTTGCGTGTGGAATACAACGCGCCGTCGACACAGGCCTGGTTCTTATTCTTATCAGCAGGCGAGCCACCCCACGCTCGCCGTCCACCGTATGCTACACCGTCTCCTCCGGGTGATACTCAAAGTGATGACACCCGGGTCCCCCCCCCCCGCTAAATCCAAAACAGGTATCTCTGGAAACATCCGTATCCGGTGAGTACCTGCGTCAGGTGAAAGGTCAGGATGCCGTGGCGCCTCTCTAGTCATTCCTCAAAGAGGGGAGTTATCGCCACAATAGTGGCGTGCTCAACGTAATAGACCTTCAGATGCACTATCGCATTTGTGATATTTGTGTGGATTACCGTATGTGACCAATAATCAATTTAAACATAGATATATAATTACATAAGCATCTTACAGTTTCATTACGGTTTATACCCAGTTATACTTCAAAAATAAATGGGTGTTTTCGTTTTTGCTTTAAGAGTTCAAGACGTGGCGCGTGCACCAAAGAGCACACATGTTTTAAAATCGTCGAACGTGTGAATTTCTTTCCAATGTTTTATTTGACAAATAAAATTCGAGATAAAATCACACATTTGTTTGAAAATCACCTTCGTTTCGTTCACGACATACAATTTTATGTGCTATACTTCTTTTATACCTCTTCGATATCTTGCGAGACACAAGTTTTCTTTAGAATACGTTGGGCTCAAAGACTTATAAAACCGGCCAAGTGCGAGTCGGACTCGCCCACTGAGGGTTCCGTACAAATTTGTAGGTATATAATATCACTTTAAATAAAGACTATATTTTTTATGATTTAATTACAAATATATAGTACACTACTACTACTACTTATATGGTGTACATAATAAAGAGTATTCTATTCTATATAGTTTTCAAACTTTTCCCTATGTTTGTAGTCTACGACGAATTGTATAGTTATAAGTCAACGGGAAATACCATAAACATTTTGATACCCTTGAAAGTGTCGAAATATACGTAAAAAAAACTGGCCAAGTGCGAGTCGGACTCGCGTGCAAAGGGTTCCGAACGAATTTATTTTTTTAACATGTTATTTTAACACTATAGACTTCTAATAGGTTTTCCTGTAATTTATAGGTAAAGATCTATTATCTCCATTTTTTATAATTTTAGGCTCAGTAGTTTCGGAGATAAGGGGGGGAATGGTAATTTTTCGTCTAATTTCTTGAATAACTTCAAAACCATTTATTTCAAAATTATGAAAGAAATATAATTAAAACCCTCAAAGTAAGCCCTTTCATTTGATATGTCACACAATATTGTACAAAAAACTTTTTTTTTTAATTTTCTAGTTTGACCCCCAAAAGTGACCCACATACTAAAAATTTAATGATTTACGTAACGCGTCCGTGTTTGGGTCATAGAAGTCCATATGTGTACTAAATTTCAACAGAATCGGTCCAGAGGATCCGGAGAAAATTGACTGTGACAGATGGACAGACAGACAGACAGACAAACAGACACCCGAGTGATCCTATAAGGGTTTCGTTTTTTTTCGGAACCCTAAAAAACGTTTTTTTGCGGCATTAACGGCCGTACGTATCTTTTTTTTTTCGTTGATTTAGAAGTTTTATTTTTTCTCATCTAAACTCGATACCTCCACGCATTGCCGAGATAAAGGGTCTTGACAGACAGACGGACGGACTACAAAGTTACACGTTTCTTGTATGAAAGCCCCTATAATTTTTAATTTAATTTATTTTTTATTATTTGTTCTTACAGCGGCAATAGAAATGCACACTTTTCTGAAAATTCCAACAGTATAACCTATAACGGTTCTTACCCGCGACGAGCATCGGAATGACAAGGAGCGAGGTGAAGCGTGAAGCTCAAGACCTTTCAAGATGGGAGACTACTGTGGACGCCCTCTGCCCCAGCTAAGTGACATAGGATCTTAAGAGGATACGCGGGCGGAGAGACTTTGTATGTAAAAAGTCATAATTCGAGTTTTGGCTCTCGCCTGTTTCCTCCTCCAACATTGGACCGATTTACAAGATAATTTATAATTATTATATATTTATAATAGAAAAATGTCTGTATAGTATATCGGAACTAAGTTCACACAATAATAAATGATACGTGGGTATTTGACATTATGTAATTTAGAATCTTTTCACATTATAAATTTTATAATCTTTTGACATTATATATTTTAGAATCTTTTGAAATTATATTTTGAGAATCTTTTGACATTATATATTTTAGAATCTCTTGACATTTTTTTTTAACTATTTTGACATTATATTAAAAACTGTTTGACATTATATTTTACATCTGTTGAAATTATATTGAAAACTGTTTTGACATTATACTTTAAACCTGTTAAAATTACATTATATACTGTTTTATCATAATATTGAAAACTGTTTCCGCACTTTAGGTACTTTGATTTTCAACCTTTCACCTTTCAAGATGGGAGACTACTGTGGACGCCCTCTGCCCCAGCTAAGTGACATAGGATCTTAAGAGGATACGCGGGCGGAGAGACTTTGTATGTAAAAAGTCATAATTCGAGGTTTGGCTCTCGCCTGTTTCCTCCTCCAACATTGGACCGATTTACAAGATAATTTATAAACTGAATAAAAAGGATATACACAACGTCCCTATGTCTTCTTTTTTGACGATATATTAAGTGTATAAGCACTATAACCCTCAGAAAATGCTCAAAATTGACCGATAAACTGCTTTCAACAGAGCCCTAGTGTACAAATTTGGCAACTATTCATAAAAAAAGGAAAACATAGGGACACAGTATATATCCTTCTTAATCAGTTTGTGAAATATCTTTTATATCGGTCGAATATTGGAGGAGAAAATAGTCGAGAGCCAGACCTCGAATTATGACTTTTTACATACAAAGTCTCGCCGCCAGCATTTCCTCTTAAGTCAAGAGTAATGTGGCCCACTGCCATTAAAATTTGACGAATCTTCAGTCTACGTCGGTAACCTTAGTTCTGCTGCATTTCGATCACCCAAGGAAATTGCGAGCAAATCCGTATTTATTGCCCTCATAAATCTCTTAATCACATACTACAAAAATAATATCTATTTATTTAGCTTACTACTATTCAAATGTAGGTTTAGGAAGAAATTGATAAGAAACTATTTTCTATAAAAATAAGAACTATTTATTTACCTAACTACTATGCAAATGTGGGTTAGATTGGAAGAAATTGAGAAGAAACTACTTAAGAAGTAGGTAAGTATTTATTTATTTATTTAAACTTTATGTACAATAGTGGTACATGGGCGGACTTAATGCCACAAGGCATTCTCTACCAGTAACCTTTGGGTTAAAAAGACTACACTGGGGTAGGTGTACAAATAATAAATAAAATTTAAAGTAGAATTTTGTTTCGGAAAGAACATACACATAATATACAACCTGTAACAGTATAAACGCAATACCTCTTAAGGGGTCATTGAACTCATTATTATGAACAATTTTCACTATGGGACCAACAAAGAAATCTTGAATAAAAAAATCGACTCCCCCATAAATTTATGTGCGCATAACTCGACAAAATTGTGGACCTAAGTTCTGCTTTCGATACCATAGATCATGAACTACTACTTACTAAACTCGAACATTATGGTATAAGAGGAAAGACATTTAACTTATGGCATCCTACTTACATAATAGACGAATGTATGTAGAAATTAAAAGTATAGACAAGACTAATCACGAAGTGACTTACAAGTCAAAAATGACATATGTAAAACGTGGTGTGCCTCAAGGCTCAATTTTAGGACCTATACTATATATCATTTTTACTAATGACTTACTTAACTTCATAAATAAAACTCAACCGAACGAGAAAGTTGTTGTTTTCGCTGATGACACAAACATAATAATTGGGGCCAAAGACATGGAAAAATTGACATTAAATATAAACACAATTATAGAAAAAATTTGCAAATGGTTTACAGCAAATAACTTATTACTAAATACAGGTAAAACTAATCTCATATTATTTAAAACTACGACTCGTCATAATGAAAACTTAGATATACAAATAAATGGAGACAGTATTGAATCAGTGGACAAGGCTAAAGTCTTAGGGATTAATATAGATTGGCTTTTAAATTGGAAACCGGAGCTTGCTGTTATTGAATCATCCATATCGTCAGCATGTTACGCTCTCAGGAGCCTTAGGGATGAATTAAACTTAGAACAGTTAAAGGCTGTATATTATGCGCTGGTCGAGTCTAGGATAAGGTATAGCATCGTGCTATGGGGAAATAGTTACAGTTATAACTGGCAGAGAGCGTTCATCTTGCAGAAACGAGCCATAAGGACAATAGTCAGAATTGCACAAAGTGTCTCATGCAGAGATTACTTTAAAAAATTGGGAATACTGACAGTACCTAGCCTTTATATATTGTTTTTGTATATCCTCTTAAGTTATTTTGCTAAATATCTACACGAGTTTGAACCACAAGAAGAACGAGAGATAAGAGAGAGCACGCGAAGAAAAACCTTTAAGCAACAAATAGTACCTAAATTTAATATAGTACAGCATTGCTCGAAATACCAAGCTATAGAGACATTTAATAATTTGCCATCTGAGCTAAAGGTCCTGGTTTATAACACCAACTTGTTTAAAACAAAATTAAAAGCCTTTTTATTAGAAAACTGTCTGTATAGTATATCGGAACTAAGTTCACACAATAATAAATGATACGTGGGTATTTGACATTATGTAATTTAGAATCTTTTCACATTATAAATTTTATAATCTTTTGACATTACATATTTTAGAATCTTTTGACATAATATTTTGAGAATCTTTTGACATTATATATTTTAGAATCTCTTGACATTTTTTTTTAACTATTTTGACATTATATTAAAAACTGTTTGACATTATATTTTACATCTGTTGAAATTATATTGAAAACTGTTTTGACATTATACTTTAAACCTGTTAAAATTACATTATATACTGTTTTGTCATAATATTGAAAACTGTTTCCGCACTTTAGGTACTTTGATTTTCACAAGGAAGACTAATTCATAATTCTTTATGTTAGATAGTTTATTGCATATGTATAAATTCGACACAATGTAAATTGTTATTATGAATAAATGAAATGTACTGAACAACTGATTTTTTTTTTCGCGATTTCGGGATTGCTCCTATAGTAAAAGTTGTTCATAATGATGAGTACAATGGCTCCTTAAGAGGTATTGCGTTTATTTTGTTACACGTTGTATATAATACTATTAAAATACATATATACACTAAAATAATAAATTAATAAATATGATGTTTTATAATAATCTTATGATGTTTTATATTTTTACTTTAGTATTATACGAGGAAAGGTAGAAGTTTTGTCATTACGTATTCAGGAAGATCCTTTTCCTGTGGCAGAACAAAACTATACAAACGTAACGTAACAAAGCTCATGAAAACATAATAACATTTCTAATAAAAAGGCTTTTCTTACAAAAGACACAAGCCTTAGGCGAAACTACAGAACAAAATTTCGCTTTGAATAAAATTTAAATAGCGTTTTCGTAGATAAAATATTATTTCTTAATTACATAGTGGGTCCCCCAAAGTGCCTGCGGCTGTGAAGGGGTCCAGAAGAGTTGTTAGCCTAACGAAACGAGGGTGGAGTTTAGAAACCAAACAAAGGAACAGGGTATACACTAACCAATTACTACTCAGAAGTAGTAATTGGTTAGTGTATACCCTGTTCCTTTGTGCTAGCCTTTTGAAATTCGTGAAAAGGAAGCGTGAGGGTCATTTTGCCTCATAGGCTGTGGATTGAGTTTTGAAATGCCTGTGGATTGGAAAGGGAATGGTATTTCATTATGGAGTAGCTTCAGTGGCGTGCGGTAGGTGCAAGCCAGCATAGGTAATAACTGGTTAAAAAGAAAACACCATATAACTCATCGATATCTGTAGGACCACTGCACTGTGCTGTTTCTGTGCTGAATTCTGTGCTATAGTGAAATATAATTGCTACGTGTTTATTTATTATATCATTAATAACATCGAATTAACACATAACGAAAATAACTAAAACAGCTGATAAAGATCAAAACTTTTTTCAACCTATTAATATTTTATAACGTAAACGATATAAGAACCTAGAGAAACTAAAATGACACTGTGTATAGGGAGTCCTGCTGGCTTGCACCTACCGCACGCCACTGAGTAGCTTATAATCTTTAATTAACTAACATAATGTCATCTTAATATATATAAATCACGTGTCACGTTGTTTGTCCGCGATGGACTCCTAAACTACTGAATCGATTTTGATGAAACTTTGTAACTATCTGTTATTTGATCCAACTTAAAAGATAGGATAGTTTTTTGGAACGGAAAAAAAAACGGGATACGGAAAAAAACGGGATATGCGCGTACGAAGTCGCGGGCATAAGCTAGTTGATATATGAAAAAACCCAAGATACACACTCAGCATCTCAAAAACGTCCGCAAAAACAAGCGCAATATGTATAATTGTGCGCTAGTTTCAAACAGTCTCGCATCGCTCGCCATACTGCACTGCTTTGTAAAAACAACTTTAAGCGATCCGTGTAAGGTTGAATTTGCAAAAAAAAATGTTTATAGGATAACTACACACAACTTACACATGTCACTTGATACATGTCAGTTTTGACGACAGTTTCGAGTGTTGCATTTATTCGAGACTTTGCACCTTGGGTTTTTTTATATATCAATGCATAATGTACGAAAAATATTTAGTGAATGTTGTACGTTGGGTTTGATATAATATGTGATGAGTTCACCAGCTTCTGCCAAGGGTTTCGCCCACGGCAATGTTGAAAATTATCCCAAAGGAACATACTTCCGAGATAAAAGTAGCCTATATGCTATCACAGCTTATAATCTACTTTCGTGCCAAATCTCATTCAGATCCGTCCAGCCTTTCTGGCGTGATTGAGAAACAAACATCCATTCAAACTTTTGTATTTATAACACTAGTAAAATTTGACACCATTTGTCCACCAATAAAATATTAGGTAAATGCGAAAGTTACGTCTGTCAGTTCGTCTATCTGTCCATTTATTTGTTACCTTTCAAATCAGAGAAGCACTTTCGGCAATATAAGGATGTACTCTATACATCTGCATTCCGCATACTCCTTCAAAGCGTACAGGCATAATGTGGTGTTATGGCATGGTGACCGTAGTCACCATGCCCGCGTTTGTCCATGTATCGTTATACATAGATATACGATCGCAGCAAATGCGGGTCATTTGCTGTATGTTATTGAAGAGTACCATTGTCTAACTCTGTAGATCTTCGTCATCCTCATTACATTATACACACATTACATACACACACACACACATTACATTACGAAAACCCCAAAATTCAAACCGGATCCGAAGTTTTTCAGAAAACTGCGGACATTAAAACACACATCCATACATGGATTGAATTCAGAACTTCCTTTTTTGAAATCGGTTAGCTTTTTCATAATCATATCAATTATGATATGTTATGATATCAACATTCAATTCCATGTCAAGAATTACAAGACAACTGTAAATAAATTAAAAGTGAAATAATTTTGTTTTTCAATAAGATTTTCTTTTCACAAACACAGCGTAAGCTAAACAGACTCAGCTAACAACAATCATACTTATTCAATCTTGAGACTGGATTAACAGATTTCGAAAAGCTATTTGAAAAGTTATGAATTTTTAAATCTCTATTTATTCTGCTGACTTTTCAGCGGTTTGAGATTACTAAATCTCTGTCAACGTCTAAAGATTTATCCGCTTAATGTTTGGAAATTATTATTTTTTAAATACATGGTTTCTTACTTGAAGGATTATCTTCGATTTATTATATCTACTTATATTTATACCAATAATACAAAATCTACAAACAATAAGTCGTCATCTGCGTAGCCTTTTCTCAGCTATATTGGGGTCGGCTTCCAGTCAAACCCTATACAGCTGAAAACTACGTGGAACGGCTGCCTACCAGACCTCCACAACATATTACATTGATAACACGGTACATTTTGGCAAGACTGGTGTCAGATTATGGTTTCTGACCATCCGTAATCTACAAATGATAAATTAAGTGTAAAAATGTAAAATACGTGTTCAGGGCTATTTCTAGCTTTTTTTCTTAAACATGGCTTTCCAAGTATTTCTACCTGGGTTGCGGAATTTGTTCGGTAGAATCAACGCGGCACTGAGACGCAAAGGGCATTCGGAGGAACACTTCTGCTCCACCCAGAGCGGGAGAATTGATATTTTGCCATGATTAAAAAAAGAGTCCAAGTATTTGGTGAAAACGCTATTATTATATTAATTACGTGTTTGTAAACCAGATTAAAATTGTCATGGAACATTAGCCACACATAATAAACACGTTTATATTAAAAATAAGCTAATATTCAGTACTGTAATGTATTGCGTGTAGCACAAAATTAAAAGTAATTTTGAACTAGGTTGTCCAAGCCTAGTACTATTTATCACACCGAATGAGGAGTGTCGTATATACAGTTATTTAGTACCGTAATTATGTTTAAAAAAATCTTATCAGCCAACGAAACGCCAGCTAACGAAATGATTTTTACAAAAAATAAAATGCTAAAAGAAAAACTTTTTACAAAAAAAAATTACCGACTTCCAAACATAACAATGTATAAAATAACAATTTCGGGAGTTGATTTTTTTGATTTTGTTTCTTTGTTTTTTAACACCGACTTCCAAAATCAAGGTTATTTTATACTTTGTAGTATTTTGTTTGGAAGTCGGTTATATTTTAAAAAAAAAGCATCCACCGAATTGAGAACCTCCTCCTTTTTTGTTTGGAAGTCGTCTAAAAATAAAATCAGCTGTTCTCTGTAATTCACCCAGTTATCTATGCGAGCAATAAAGTACTAAACAGCACATATTTTTTTTTACGGCATGTCAGTCATGTAGGTTCCTAAACATAATACATAAAGTTTATAATTCCGACAAAATCTCACAGTGAACACGAATTCACTTCAAGCTCACTTCGCCTTAGTAGGTAACTAAGGTGAAGTGAGCTTGAAGTGAATTCGTATAGTTATTCTTTAAACAGAAAGACAAAAAGACAATTAAATTGTGATAAAACTTTAAACACTCAGCAGGTATCTTTACTCTTAATTTTCAATCGTTCAATCCTAAATTAATTAAAACACGCCTCCGTCCTCCGTGCTCATGTAATGATTTCGTGTACTAGGGTTCTCTCTTAATGTCACACACAGCCTCTACGGCGATGAAATAATTACTTACATAATTGTCATAACTAAAATACAATTACAATCCTATTAAAATAATTACTCCTTCAAAAGAGAAATGGAAAACACAACTTAGTTGAGTTAGAATTCATTCCTTTCAAGCGTACGACATTTTACAGCCGTTGTTTATTCTTGACATAAAACAATCTAAAGAACTTTTCAGTAACATTATTATGTTACATGTTAAACAACACAGCTGTTTTCTAAATTAACCCATTCCAAGTGTAACACTTGTAATATTCTAAAGTTATAGCAATGTTCGTCACTTGAGGGTAACTCTCACATTGCTATAGGGTAGTACCATTAAAAGGGTTGTCGCCTAATGTCACCCAAGCCAGGAGCAACGGTTACTTTATTAAGTACTAAACTAGTAATTAAGGAGTACATAAGTCTTGTTGATGTCTTGTAGTGAAGATGGGATGCTAAATTAAATGTTTTGACAGTTTTATTGTTTGGTGACTGTGTTTTGTCTGAATCTGGTGTTTAGGTTGGGTTTTCTACCTCACTGATGATGGAGTGTTATTTTGTAAAGGATGGAAAACACGGTAAAATACCATGGCGCAGAAATTTACATAACATATTAGGATTGATTACATTCAAAAGTATGTTGTGCTGGCGCTGCCGCTGCGGCTGCGGCAATCCTCAAGCGGCGTAAATATAGTAACCTTATTGGTAACTATATTTTAGAGTCGTTTAGGGTTGAAACCCTCGGGTCGTGAGGCTCTTGTGCTCACAGCCATTTCAAAGAAATTTCGAAACGGCTGGTTGACACTGACAGCTGGTTTTACTTTGGGCAGAGATTTAGCATTGCCATTCAACATGGCAATGCCGCTAGTCTCTTGGGCATATTACCAGCTGACAGCGTTGAGGACGAACTTTTTGATGCTATATTTTAGTTTGTTGTTAGTTTAGTGTAATTGTTAATTTTAGTTATTTTTAAAGTAATTAAAGCTACTCAAAGATCAACAAAATCCGTAGTCTGTCCGTTATGTATTAAGCTTGTTTGATAAATTATTTTACAGCTACAGAAACTCTTTTGACAATTTTTTTTTCCCAATTTTTATTTGCCCCACTTGTTTTTTTTTAAATAAGTGCTAAACATATGAAATAAAACCAGGCTTGCAAAAATTATCTCAAATCAAACATCAAAACATTCAAAACTATGCAACTAACATAACCTACACGCATATGATTACGCATTCACCTGCGGTTACCTAAAATATGTAATTTGTTACCCCTGGCCATAATATTCACAAACTACGTTCTGTAGATGCAGAGTGCGGAACACAAAGACACCTCAGCCATTCCTAGAAACGAAATAAGTACTTAGTTAATGTTGCCATATAAACGAAGTGAATGTGTCGTTCCTGGCCATTATTGACTTATGTACATTTTTAGGACAGGGCCCGACATAGGCTCGACTAGACCGAGGCGAACTCTCCACGCAGTAGTCTATCTTCAAGAGCGGTCGTGTCGTTGCACGAGATGATAAAAATCCGTCTTTCTTATATGGTGAACGCGTACGAGCAAATTTTTGGACGGCCCTTATTAGAATTTCTTAATTATATTCCTCTAGGCCAAACTTAATACTTATATATCTACATAAAACCCAGTAAAAAGGAACACTATCAAAATCACAGATCACATTTTTTTTTTAATTTGTGATGGGTTTGCTCTTGACTCTAGTCTAGGTCAGAGATGACAGAGACAAAGTCTACGATGGAGCGAGCTTACCCAGAAGGAGCCTGTTCACTCAAACTTTGAAGAGATTAGGGTTGTAAGCGTTTGGAAACACAGACGCAGGCAGAGAATTCCACTCCTTTGCTGTGCGCATTATAAAAGACGTTTGGAAACGCTTAGTGCGAATTGGTGGAATAGTAAAAAGGATCACAGATCACATGCTAGAAAAGTTATAGGCAAAAACTCTAAATAAACCGGGACAGCACTATTTACAAGTGACGTGACAGGCAAGTAACCCCATAGGTAGTGACTTCGTTCAAGCACAAAAGACGTTTTCCGTGACAAGGATAGAATAATAACTTACTTAGTAATAATTTCCCATCCCAACCATTTAGATTTATACTGATTTTATTTATTTTTTCACAATCGCATTACTTTAGCAACATCTATTAAATGAGTTATTAATCATTGATGTAAGTTTTTGATACAATTAAATATCCTATGATTTCCACTAATATTATTTTCCTAAATATTCTGTGCTCTATGCGAACAACATACCTATATACATTCTGTAGATGCAGAGGCTAGACAGAATTAATGGAAAGCAACCACATTTCATGTTAGGAGTCACGAATTGCAGCGAGAATACCACATGTGCTCTCATAGTATATTAATTTATTACAGGGATTGTAAAAACTTTATACTGTCGTCTTCTGTGCATTATTTGGGGAATGTAGCAACGTTACATAAATGAACAAGTTTTGAATCTTATATGCTAAGAGACGGTGGAAAATCGACCTTCATCCACCTGATAACCAGGTGAGACATGTATAGCCATGATCAATTTTCGATTGGCAAGCTCCTCTATCCTAATTATTTAAAGTAAAATTTGATAAAAATATGTCTCATCTGGTTATCACGTTCTTCCACTGTCTCCTCAACTAACAGATGAAATTATTTTGAAAAACTTATGAATGAAACCCTAGTATCTACAAAAAGATATAAGTTTTTATTTGCATGACTTGAATCTAAGCACAACAAGAATGACTTACCAAAATCCGTAACAAAAACGAAATGACGAAAAGAAAGTTAATTTTAGACCCCTAAAACAGAACGAAAGAAAATCATATCATTTTAAACGAAGTCAGAAATACATCTTTAATAAATAGTGAACCATTTTCTTCTTACTTTTTATTATTGTTTCAATTATTTCTAAGACAAAAAACGTGGGTAAAAGGTCATGTTTCACAAAATCTTCCCACGCGATACAGAAGATCCGAAGAATTTCTAAGAAAACTTCAAGTGAGATTACAGAATAAATACTCAAAGATAGGCTGGAAGAGTGATGGCCTCGCCTTGTCGAATAAAAAACAAACCAAGTACGACAGTTAATAAAAATGTTGACTTAGTTTGGAGTTGTTTGCTCTAAGAAGTGGACGTCCTAAACCGACAAAATGTAAATTCAAGCTCTTCGTCCTTTATTCGTAAATGGAGATTCCGATTCGTCTTACGGAAGCGAGGAATTGCAGCGGACGGACAATTCTATTCCCGATACTTTTATTTATATTCTTCGATACTGAAATTCAGGTTTCATTTTGTTCTTATTCCGGTGTATAGGTTTTGATTTCATTACTGGTGGCTGTCTCGCTGTGTTCTATTTAAGGATAAGAATTTTGCATTTCTTTATATTTTTCTTATGTAATTTTTTCATGTGTAATAATATTTGCTGATTATATTATGAGATTTAATTGAAAATCTGAGGACAAAATGATGCCCTTTAAAAAATAAAAGCAAAAAAGAAAAAATGTTGACTTAAATCTATACTTAATCCTTACTTTAATATTATAAATGGGAGCGAAAGTAAGTCTGTCTCTCTGTCACGCTTTCACGCCAAAACTACTGAACCAATTTAAATAAATTTGGTAGTCTTAGAGCCTAAGAAAGGACATAGGCTACTTTTTATCCCGGGAGTATGCTCCCTAGGGACCACGCGGGCGAAGCCGCTAGCAGAAGCTAGTTAAGAATAAATATGAAAGATTTTTTGCTTGTTTGTTTGTACCGAATAGACTCCAGAACTACTGGACTGATTTTAACCATTTTTTCACCAAAAGAAAGCTAAATTATCAGGAAGTAACATAAGCTATAACTAATTTTCGACAAAAAAAATAGAGATCCCTATGAAAGTACGCGCGAACGAAGTCGCGGGAGAAATGCTTCTCCCGCGACTTCGTTTGCGTGTATTTTTGTAATCAATAAAATTAAAAAATTAATTAATTTAAAAAATCAGAACAATAAAATTTCAATAATACAGGAATATGATCTGAATTCCCAAATATTTGCTAAGCTGTGAGTTTGAATAGTTTAAAGTGTGCAGTGGTCTGAAGCTCTAGGTAGATAACTAAGGCAAACGCTGGCAGCAAGGCTGTCCCAATCAATCGTCAACAAAGGTGACATGGCGGACTCTGATTGGTCAACGCAACCGTGTTTGATTGCTCAAAACGCGGCCTTCTGCATAATGCATTTACGTATGTATCTATATAAATGGATCGTCTGGAATTGAATATCGATAGTAGTCGACGAATCCCTTCAAATAAAATTAAATCTGGTTTTGTGATAGGATTCCGAGGATGAACTCACAATACTAGATTTCGTAGAAAAACGAGGATTAAACTATTCACTTTTTACTTAAAAACTCTCAGGTTGTTATCAAGAAACACAGACTCTGGCAGGGAATCCCACTGCTTAGCTGTACACACAAATAATGTGTTCCCAAAACGTTTTGTGGGTGTTGGTGGCATACCCACCATGTACATGTAGATTTAGACTTTAAAGATATTAAAGTCTAAATCTACATGTGAATGGTGGGTTTTTTCATTTTACTCAGTTTTTGTTACTGGAGTGAGAGCCATCATGGCCAAGTAGTGTCATTTACAAAATACCAAATTGACTAATATAAAAAATTCAGCAGTCAATCAAGGAATATGTAGTACGTTGTTTTCTTATATTTTTGCTAACTTAAATTTCCTTTTTTTTCTAAATAACATTATAATCACATCCATGCCTGTATCACAAATTAACTGTCAAACTAAAACCAATGTAGTGCTCCATCCAAACAGTTTCGTAGTTCTGTGGTTCACTGCAACTGACAGTTTGCTAACGGGCGGAAAACTCGTGTATCATTACACTACTCCGATTCAGTAGCCGATACACAATCGATACAGTCGTGTGGATATGTGGAGCATGGCGTGATGTTGGGTGGTTTTGTATTGTATCAGTCCCTTGCCCTTATATTAATTTGGGGTCTGCGCAATGTGGCTTCTTCGTTCATACTTTTTAGGGTTCCGAAAAAAAAGGAACCCTTATAGGATCACTCAGGTGTCTGTCTGTCTGTCCGTCTATCACAGCCAGTTTTCTCCGGATCCAGTGGACCGATTCTGTTAAAATTTGGTACACATATGAACTTCTGTGACCCAAACACGGACGCGTTACGTAAATCATTATTTTTTAGTATGGGGGTCACGTTTGGGGGTCAAAATAAAAAATTAAAAAAAAAATTTTTGAACAATATCGTATGACATATCAAATGAAAGGGTTTACTGTGAGGGTTTTAATTATATTTTTTTCATAATTTTCCTCCCCACTTATCTCCGAAACTACTGAGCCTAAAATTTTGAAAAAAATTGAGATAATAGATCTTTACCTAAATATTACAGGAAAACCTACCATATATTAGAAGTCTGTAGTGTTAAAATAACATGTTAAAAAAATTAAATTCGTTCGGAACCCTTTGCACGCGAGTCCGACTCGCACTTGTTTATTTATCGTCATCGTGAACGCGAGACGCACAAGACCGGTTGTTGTGCCGACATTTGGGGAGGCCTATGTCCGGCAGTGGTCGTCTTTTGGCTGATAAGATGACCACCTTTCTACCCATTTATCATCTTCTCACAGTCCAGTATTTCTTTGTTGTTTAACATTCTTATTTTGTATATTAGGTAGGTTCTTGTTAGCTAGGTATGATTAATGTTTTGTCATAATTTTCGTATACTAGATCGTTTTCAAGATCTAGGTGGGCCGTGCAGGTTATAACTAACAGTGTATCACTCATAGTTCTTAAGTTTGAGTGCATTAGTGACATTCTATGGCCGACATGGGCTTAAATATATTATAATAATAATAACAATACTTTTTATATTTTTAAATGTTTTTTTTAAGATGTACTTAAAAATGAAAAATGTATGTACAGAAAAAAATATAAACGAAATAACAATTGCAAAGACCGCGTAAAAGTTCGAAAACAGCGAACTGCTAAGATTTATTTGATTGCTTTTTTTATGGATTGATTGTGATTTGCTAAGTTTTGAATTAGCATATATAAAATGCGACGAAGTTTTAAGGCAATCCGGTAGAATACCTACCACAGACAAAAAGTAAAACGTCATTATGTGTCGGGTGGGATTCCTCAGGAGAAAAGTAACCCAACTCAGATCTCACGATCGCTTGAGACCACTGCTCTAGATTTTATAGGCACTTTTCCAAATAGAGGAACTTTGTTTCCCCTGATAAAGAAATTATTTCAAAGTATATTTTACAAAGTATGATGAATTGCATGGAAATAAATTATGACGAACTAACTGTTGCCCGCGACTTCGTTCGCGAGTAAGTCGGAAAGTAAAATGTTGTCGTTTGATAAGATTTCTAGATATATTCGAACAATCAATATCCAGTTATGACCAATAATTTAAATATTTGAGACTGCAAAACGATGTAAGACTCACTTGTTTTTGTCTTCAAGTGTAAGCGGAGATTGAAGATTCTTAATACAATTTGTAATTTTTTTTAGGATTCCGAACATCCGTAAAAAACGGAACCCTTATAGGATCACTCGGGTGTCTGTCTGTCTTTCTGTCTGTCCGTCTGTCTGTCTGTCTGTTCGTCTGTCACAGCCAGTTTTCTCCGGATCTACAGGACCGATTCTGTTAAAATTTGGTATGCATATTGACTTCTGTGATCCAAACACGGACGCTTTACGTAAATAAATTAATTACTAGTATGGGGTCACTTTTAAGGATCAAACAAGAAAATTTAAAACAAAAGATTTTCAAACTGTATCGTGTGACAAATCAAATGAAAGGTCTTACTGTGAGAATTTTAATGATATTTTTTTTCATAACTTTAAAAACAAAAGTTTTGAAGTTATTCAAGAAATTAGACCAAAAATGACCATTATCCATTAGAAAAAAAAATGCAGGAAGTAGTTCTATACCTAAAGATTACAGGAAAACCTATAAGATGTCTGTAGTGTCAAAATAACATGTTAAAAAAATTAAATTGGTTCGGAACCCTTTGCACGCGAGTCCGAGTTGCACTTTATGATTTGAGTTTTTTTTTATAATAATAACATATTTACGTCACCCCTGCGTCATCCCATCTTCTTAGTATGGCGGGCTGTGTAGGGCCGCCTGTAGGCAAGTATAGAAAATGGCGCAAACACTTAACTACTTTATTGGGAGTTAAATGTGTGAGCTTTTTAGGGTTGAAACATTTATAACCATGGGCTCCATGATGGGGTCCGAGTCATGAGTGCTGATCGAGTTTTTCCGGACATCAGCGAACACTTAGTCGACTTTGTTCGTGGCAAGAGAGCTGGGTTTTTCTTCGGCCATATAAATTAGTATGAAATAAATGTTATTTTAATAGACATAACTTTTTATTTATGAACCGATTGAAAAAACAAAAAACATTAAATATTAAGTGAAGCTTACCACAATATATTATTGAAAACCACACCCACGTCAGTTACGCTGTTTTAAAGATTAGCTCGCACAAACGTACAGACAAACAGAAAAAAAGAAAAAAAAAATGTGTTCTTTTGCGTTATCAAAAACCCCCAGTAAAAGATTTTCTCAAACATCTTCAATGTGCAGACAGGAATCCGTTACAGATTTATTATTTGTATAGGTAACGCCTTTGCAAGCACATGGTTTTTTTAGTAGTCTTGTAATTCTATCTACATACTGATTCAATTATCTACATATTATGTTAATAACAGTAACAATTCCATTACATGCTGAAACCTTAAGCATAATATACTGAACATAAAATATATCCCAGCAAACGAGACAGATACAAAGGCGTGCGTAGGTAATCCAATTTGCGGATCATCAGCGTGGGAGGAGTTAATTAAAAAACATGTTTATACATGTTTCTAATTATCAGCTCGAATTGTTTTGACTTCGGGACGTTTCAATTTTATTCGTTTGGCATTTATTACGTGTTTAAGTAACTTTTGTTTTGTTTTATTTTATAAAAGCTAGCCGTTTTATTTGAGCTAATTATTTTGTTGAATTTATTATGTATGTTTACATAATTCTCGGTTTATTAATAATTTTGAGTTTAATGTCTGGGCTTTCTATTCTTTTTTAGATTTGCGTTCGTCAAAAAATGTAGTAGGTAGATATGTGTTAGAAAGTATGTCATTATTTGAATTGATTTCATTAATCTTCAATTTTAGACCAGAAACAGGAATTTTCATAGCCAGGATAGAAGCAAAAACTTCAGAATTCATTCATTTAAATAAGTAGTCAAATAAATATTATTCCCATTCCCACAAAATCGAGCAAAACACTGTTCGTGTATAAATATTATAACGTAACAATAAATTGCTCCGGTCAAGGGGCAATCGCATTCATGTAATTAAATGCTTAAAGCTATAAAATACTACGAACAATTCGAGATTTAGTAGTTCTGATAATATCACGTCCGAGTAATTTATGTTTATTTCTGGAAATGTATTTGGTTTCTGAAATTCAAGTGGTATTTAACAGTTTCTGAAATAACAACAAGCTTTAGATTTTAATTCAGAGAATAAGAGAGTAGTGTAATTATTGAAATACCAAACCATCATATAAAGTTTCAGGATGAAATCTCTCTAACGAAATTGATAAATTAAATTAAAGGAAAGCCATGAAATCTGGACGTATAAATTCAATGGGTCAAGTTATAAGAGAGGTTTTCCCGAAGTTCTTACGGGAACGGGAGATACGCGTACGAAGTCGCATGTAAAAACTAGTTAAGACTCTAGTCCCAAGAAATTTGAAAAATAGGTATTTGAAGAAACTATTGCTGATGCATCGCACTGTATTTATTTATTTATTATTTATTTAAACTTTATGTACAGTAGTGGTACATGGGCGGACTTAATGCAACAAGGCATTCTCTACCAGTCAACCTTTGGGTTAAAAAGACTACACTGTGGTAGGTGTACAATAAAAAAATTAAAATAAATGGAATCTTTTGGGGAACATTATACAAATAATATATTTAATACTAATAAAATACATATATAAGCTAAAATAATAAACTAATAAATATGATGTTTTATAATAATCCTTCTGATCAAGAGAACTCACAATAATCATCACTGTGCCTTATCAAGTAAAGTGCGAAAGCGACAACTGCAGCTCAGGCTGATTTTTACCTATAAAACCTTAACTAAAAGACGTTTTGTATTCCGCTGTTTTCTTCTTCAAAACTGGACTGATCTAAAAAAATAATATGTCTAAATTTAGAGGAAGACTATATCTATGCTTCTATTTTGTTAAAAACTTATCACATTTGTCTGACAGTCGTCTGAACATGGCGTTAAAACGGGCTGTTTTTTCGGGTTTTTGAATTTTCATAATTCTTTAGGTAATTATGTTTTGGGAAAAAGAAAATGATAGAGGCACGTTTTAATGCGATGTAGATTTTTTTGGAAAAAAATCATTGCTCTAGCAGCATTATCTACGAAGAAAACAGTAGAATGCATTTGTATGGAGAAAGGCCCAAAAGTTACCAACCCGAGCCCCCTCTTAATATTATTAATTCGAATATAACTCTGTCTGTCTGTTTGTTATCTCTTCACGCCTAAACGGCAGAACAGATCTGGATGCAAAAGGTACAGCTGTCAAAGGCATACTTATAATATACCTACTAGCTTTTGCCCACAACTTCGTACGCGCATATCCTGATTTTTCCCGTTCCCCTAGGAATTTCGGAAAATTCGTGTGCGTTGTCTGTTTGTCACTCAGTAATGGAAGAGTTTTATATATATATTCATAAAATGGTCGTCAGCTTCTATTAGTAATCAGTGACACCCATTACAAAAGTCGCCGTCTTAATTTATTCTGTACTTACATTTGTCTTTCAAAAGTTAGAAGACTCGTAAAATTGAGACAAGGTCCATAAACTAAAGTTTCGTCGCCAAAAGGACGATTGCAATTCCCTATAGAGTACAACAAAGCAAAAATACAGCACGAAAGTAGTTTTAGTAAGAATTTGTTTCATAGAATATTTTTGAAAAATGCTGAGATGGAACTTTATTCTTTTATTCTGTACAAAAATGTCGTTTGTTATTTTTCAAATGTATTTTGAAAAGTTTTGTATCTAAAGGTAGTTTGTGTTTTTGTCACGTGTTGAATAAATGGATGCTTGGAGTGCAGAAAAAGTTGTTTCGAAAGTATTAATAGAAAGTATTTTTTTATTGCTAACTAGTAGTTCCCGCGACTTCGTCCGCGTCTGATCACAATTTCATGGATTTATTGCGTAGATCCCTAATTCTGTTTCTATAATAAAAGAAGCCTATGTTGCCCCTCCTAACATCAGGCCTGAGAAAGTCAGTCAAAATCGTCCAGCCGTTTTGGGGATCAGCGGCAATAAACAGAAAGACTGACAAAAGAAGTTATTTTGTTAAAAGTATTGCATAAAATATATATTTTAATAACCATTTTTCAAGTAGAAAGCTGATATTTTGTTAATTACAAATAAACACTTTTATTTTATTTATTTGAAGAATATTTGTGTAGATTTTTAAATAATCATTCTGTTGTGAAATTGTAAAAAAAATTGCAGAACAAAACAAAAGTTTATGTATATATTTATAAAGTTTATCCTTCTGCAGAGCAAAGACCTGCCTTCTTTTCTGCCACTTTCTCAATTTGCAATTTTGGGCCAGTCCTTTGAGAAGGAATCCAGCTCATCCCATTTCTGGGCCTGCCCCGTCTAATATTTATATGAATTAATTTATTAAAGGTTTCCACACATCATATTTAATCTAAATACAAGGTAAAAATAAAACCGAATAACATAGTAAGTAAGCGACTCAAAGCTACGACAGGTGTCTACGCCACGCTACGCTAAGCTCCGAGCGTAGCCAGGCGTGAGACGCCGCTGCGCGCGCTGATGCACTAAACGCGTCTCGAGAATACGCCGGCGTCTCACGTCGCGTAAAGTTGCCGTCTGTGAGGGCGCGAATAACCTCTCCTTACGGTGTTTATGTAGAGTGAATTTATAATGGTATTTTGTAAAGGTAGTTTAAGGAGGTAATCCATACTTTAATAATCTATATAATTGTATAAAACTCTTCCGCTTCTGATGACTGACTGACTGAGTGACTGTCTGTTGGCAACTTTTTCACGCATAAACCGCTGAAACAATTTTGTTGAATTTTGGTAGAGATTTAGCTTGGACATTCTTGAAGGGAAGGTACATCTTAAATGTACGATACGTAACATAGCAAAAATACTATGCATTTCTTGGCAAGAGTAACTCTTGAAACTTAGTAACTTCAAAAATAAAAACAGGTGTTCCTAACCAGAAAATACATTATAACTTTGAGGTGGCAACTCGTGGCAGGTCTTTTAATCTCACAAATTACTTACCTTAATTGTTCCATCTCACTCATGTAATACAATTTCGTTGAAGGATCACTTAATTAAAGTATATACTCAACTAACACGATCAGGGTAAACAATGCGACGGGTAGTGATGAGCCAATTAGTACTAATTGTGTACCGTCTATGATGGGCATAAGTGAGCCTGTGTATTACACCAGTTTCAGAGTGTTACTTAGTCAGGTATATACATAAACCATTATTTAGGTAGGTACTGTACGACTATTTTCTTAATGTCCCTCGGAAATCATCGTATTTCCGAATACAAACGAATGCTAATTTCCATGTCCATCAGTTATTAGATTTATCGTGTATAATAATTTGAATTTAGAACTTAGTACTTTATTGTTGTTTTGTTTTGATTTTCGTAGAGCTGTAATACTTAGTTCTGAATTCAAATTAATTTATACACGATAAATATAATAATTGATAGACTTGGAAATTAGCATTCGTTTGTATTCGGAAATGCGACGACTGCCGAGGGACATTAAGAAAATAGTTGTTAGTACTGTATCTAATGCTACGGCCACACTACTGTAATGGTAATAAATATGGCCATAATTGGTGTTGTTTCAGTTGGTTTTGTTAAAATTATGGCCATAATTATTGCCATATTACGGTAATGTAGCATAACTTGGTGCGTGGTTGCGTTTGCTTTTGTTAAGTGAAGATTTGCTATTAATCGATTATTTTTAATTAATCAATGGTTAAAATCTCAATTATTATTACTTCATGTTATAAAACACAGTCTGTTTGCGATAAAACTTAAAACAATTGAACGAGTTTTCGTTCATTTTACACAAATAGACCAGCGGGTCTAAAAAGGCCACTTTAGTAGAATCATATCAGGATCATAATGTTAATCATACAACAATATGTCAAATTTCATTTTCGTCTTTATCGCTAAAGCATTAGGTTCAAAGTTAACTGAGAAAATTTGACAGTTTCGGGTAACTTGATGTTCTGGCTGATTCTACTAAAGTGGTATTTTAGACCCGATGGTGACTCATGAGGAAGGTTTAATGTAACCACTGTGGTATAGCCCCCCCCCCCGCCATTCTTTTTTCAAAGTTGCAGCGCATGATTTAACATGCATTTTTATATGGATAGAGGACACTTCAACAAACAAAAAATGTAAAGAACATGGTGCCCTAAAGTGTCACGTTGCCGAAATATTTCGAGGTAAAGTCACCATGTGACAATCATGACTATAATTAAAAATGACTTAATTATGTGCTTATATGCAACACCTGTTAATTTGATCGATTTTGTGCTTTTTAACATGTGTCCAAATCGGACTCGTTTTTTTACAACTTTCCATTAAACTACACAATAAAACTACATAATATTGTTTTAAATACAATATTTTCGTATCATTTTTTACATTATTTTGATATCGTTTTAGCTAGTGCAATAATAGAAGCGTTCTATGTTGGTTAATTTAAAGGAAACAGACATGTGTCAGTAGCAGCCGTTTCGATGTGTTGTCACAAATCAAGTTACAATCGTCAACAGCTCATTATACGAATCAATGTACTTGACAGTTGATGAATGAAGTCGTGCTTGATTATCATATCGTTACTGAATTGCTACAATATCTTCCTTGATCACAACCAATCAGATAGATATCCAACAAACTTGGACATATTGCGAGATATTCGTTCCCAAAAAATTTTTGGTACCTACACCCAAATGTACAAATGAACATGTAGATGACTTAGTATGCAAAATCCTAGCTCCTTTTATTGTTCTAGCCCCTTTTAATATGGATAAAACCACTTTAGGCAGATATGAATACCTATTAATGGAAATATAATGAGATAAACAATTAAATAAATCATTAATCAACAAATTAAAAAACAAATGTAAAAAAACTATTAAACTGAAAAAACGTAATTAAAATTTTATGGCGCACGAAGTGATCTACCACGCCTATCACGTTGGAACAATAAAACCAAGCTGAAGTCGTATAAAATGTCCGCTGAATATCAAATGTTTTTACAAATGATAATGGGAAACTGTTCTTGGAAATGTGCCTGTAAATCTAGTTTGAATCATTACTTTTTTTTACTATTTATAGGCGCGCGTTTGACCACTATATCCTATACCTGATGGTAAGCGATGATGTGGTCGAAGATGGAGCATGCTTGCCTAGAAGTAACCTATTCACTCTTGACTAAAGACTCCCAGGTTGTAGCTATCAAGAAACACAGACTCCGGCAGGGAATTCCACTCCTTAGCTGTACGCACTATGAATGTGTTCCCAAAACGTTTAGTGCGTGTGGGTGGGATGTCCACCATGTACCGGTGGCGCATTGCCGTTCGTCTTGTGGTCCGATGATGGAACGGGCTTGGCGGAATTAAATTATGCAATTCCGTCGCACAATCCCCAAAATGAAACCGGTAGAAAACTGACAGGCTAGCGACTCGTCGTCGATGCTCAAGACTTTGGAGCTTCGTCGCGACGAGCCTATCATTGCCGATAATCCTCTTGGCTCGTTTCTCAATTGACTCAAGAGTATCAAGCTGGTATCTGGCAGATCCGTCCCAAAGATGAGAGCAGTACTCCATACACGATCGAACTTGCATCGATCGAACTTGTTTGATCGATTAAGGCAACGAAAATGAATCTGTATGGTCTGCAATAAAGATGATTAAATAAATAAAATCGCTGATGTGGCTCAAAAGGCTGCTTAACTTAAATGGGACACGGCAGAACAAGCTGGGGATCCGTAAAACACATGACTGGCGCCCTGAAGCAGCAGCACTTGGCCGCGGCAGACCGCGAAGGAGATGGCGACCTAGAGACACAAAATCGAGAACGCTAAAAGGAATGGAGGCAGGTCTTTGACAGCAGAGGGACAGTGTAAGCTAGTAATAATAATATTAAGACAGTCGATCAACCTGACCTAGATTTGTCTCTACTCTATGCTACACTGTAGGTTTCTTGACCTTTAGTGACACGATATTGGCGATAACGATTGTACACGGGATATTTTGATAACATTTCGCCGAATAACTAAGCGAACAAGTTGTTTACCTACCTATTCGAGTACTTTGCAAATATTCTATATGAGGCATTAGATATTTTCGACTTTATCCTGGCCTTGAGTGTGTCCTAATACACTCAGGGCAGGACAAAGTGCAATAGCCAATGACACTTGGATTAACCTGGAGCCAATTGACATGCTCAATGAAAGCGGTAAAATTATTTACCTTTATGTAGCCTAGTACGTGATGGTAAGGTAAGGTACAAAAATGCCCATCAAAAACTTAAGTGTATCTGTCACCGAATAATTGTAAACTCCGTAAGATTGTTATAAGCATTTTCTTCTCTCAAGCACTAAAACCACTTTAGTCCAATCACTTGTGCTTCCTATAATTGATTATGCTGATGTTTGCTACTCTGTTCTATACCAAAAACTTCTTAACAAACTGGATCGACTTCTTAACAACTGTATTCGTTTTATCTTTGGCCTTCGCAAATATGATCATATTTCTTCCTTCCGTTCTCAGCTTAAATGGTTGCCTATCCGTCAAAGGAGATCCCTCAGATCCCTCTGCACGCTCTTCACTATTTTAACGATCCTTGTGCTCCTATTATTATATAGATAATCTAAAACAATATTTTCAAGTGTTGGGCAGTTCTCACAGTCTTAACCTCCGAGCGTCCAAAAACTTAATTCTTCATATTCCTTCTCACCGTACCGGGTTCTTGTCTAACTCTTACGCTATTTCCACCATTAAACTCTGGAATGTACTACCCCTTGACATCAAGAAGGTTGAGTCGAAATTTTCTTTTAAGCGTAAAGTCCGAAAACACTACTTAAAAGTCTTTCTTAATTTGGTCATCGTCATGTTTATTGTGAGTTCTCTTGATCAGAAGGATTATTTTAAAACATCATATTTATTAGTTTTTTATTTTAGCTTATATATGTATTTTATAGTATTAAATATATTATTTGTATAATGTTCCCCAAAAGATTCCATTAATTTTTATTTTTTTGTTGTACACCTACCACAGTGTAGTCTTTTTAACCCAAAGGTTGACTGGTAGAGAATGCCTTGTTGCATTAAGTTCGCCAATGTACCACTACTGTGCATAAAGTTTAAATAAATAAATATTTTTTAGATTATATTTTCTCAATATATTGTGATCATACCATTCTCAATACAATAAATCCCATCTAAATTCAATAATTTCCAACGTGACTTATTGAGAAAAAAATATTTACATTTTCACGCGATATTTTACAATTTTACGGTGTCTGCTATTTTCTGGTGACATATCCACTTTGGAAATATCGGTTCCTAGCCACTCATTATAAAAAATCAATTTCTCAATGAATCAAAAATACCATGTTATCAAAAATATATTTTATACTATCGTGTGTCAGATTGTCGGCCGTTGTCCAATTAAATCTGAAACGGCTCCATAATTGACGTTGAATAATTTCTACGATTACCTCACAAACTTCACGTAGTCAGCTCTGTTGGATGTTGCCTAATAATGTTGGTAAATAGAGCACATTGTTAGCTGTTAGATAATGTAAATATAAGTAATAGTGTAGTAATATGATGTAATTATATAATATACTAGCTGACTCGCGCAACTTCGTCTGCGTTACAATTTTCATTAATGCTCCGTTCCTATTGGTCGTAGCGTGATGATATATAACCTTTAGCCTTCCTCGATAAAAGGGCTATCTAACACTGAAAGAATTTTTCAAATCGGACCAGCACTTCCTGAGATTAGCGTGTTCAAGAAAACAAACAAACAAACTCTTCAGCTTTATATATTAGTATAGATAAACTAACTTTGGTAAGTCGTAATTGAGAAAGGAGCTCGTGGCTGTGTGTACGCGATCGATCATCAAGGTTAAGTAACCCATGCCGAGGTCAATTTAATTCCGTCACTGTTGAACCCCTTCTTAAAAAAATGCGACAGTTAGAATCAACTTGTGTCGCTAATAATTCGGTTCACTTTAACATGACTGATGTTGCAATTCTTCTAAATATGGCCTTATAAAATAAGAAAATCGGTTGCCTAAACAACGATAGAATCAACGAGTCCAATACGACCACGCGACAATTCAATTTGTAAATATCTCAGCGCTTGGCTCTTTCAAAAATGTTTGTCTCCCATGATACCTTTGCCTTTGACCGAATAGCTTGACATAAAAGATATTGAAAATTAAAAATTCTGTCGGATCTGTACGTAGAGTATGTACATAGTTCTTTACTTTTATGTAACAAATTCACCGATTACCGATAACTAATAAAAATCTAACTAAAAATGACAGGTGGTGCTTGATTCGGACAATAAATTGACAACCAAAAATAATATGTCATTAAAGGCGAATTCTTTAAAAGTCAGACATCTTTTACCTTTTGTTTTTAGAGTGGGAAGTCATCAAATGACTCCTTACGCTCCAGGCGGATCGGAAGGGAGAGTCAGACTCTTACTGACTAAAACGCATCCGTGTTCGTCCTAATGCCATTTGCGTTCCAGGGCCGCGGTGACTCTTTCGAACAAATCCCGCAACATATCTTTCACCTGAGGACTAAAAATGGGCAGTGTGACAGTTTAAAAAAAAAACATTTTTGTTTTTCAGTTGCCTATTTCAAAATGGGCTCTTAAAGAAATCCAATGTTCAACACTTTAATTTAGTTTGTTCATACACGTGCCATATTTATACATATAAAAACTCTACGGGATTATTCTCGTTCCACAAGTCATTACATATTCGGGTCACCGTGCGGCCAACGCAAAAAATGTCATCTTCACTTCTTGTTTACGCTGTTTGTCCGAGTTTGCAGGCAAACCCGCGTGATTTTAATAATTTCTCATACCCGGATATTGTGCGTGGATACGACCCTTTTTGTGCATGTGTTATGTGTGAAAATTAGGGTGTGTGAATGTTAAATTGGTGTTTTTGTTTGGTTTCTCGGCGACCCTCAGATTTTATCCTTACAGTATTTTTCTGACATTCAATCAACTGAATCTAATTCTGAAATACACAATGGCCTTTTTTAGGATGGGAAATCTTCAAATGACTCCTTCCGCTCTGGGTGGAGCTGAAGGGAGTGTCAGACTTTTACTGACTAAAACCCATTCGTGTTCCTCCTAATGATCTTTGCGTTTCAGGGGCGCGGTGACTTTCGAACAAATTCCGCAACCATATAACATGGCCTAGAAAGTTCTTTATAAAACGAAGTGGACTGTAAAGGAAGATTTTTTACTCATCCCCTTCCAGAGTTATACCTCTATGTAGAGGTAGTTTTAAGGAAGTTCGGCGCACGACGTTTAGGTTGACTTTCAACTGGAGCGGTGAGGAGAGGAGTGGAGAAATATTAGCTAATGGAATTGCACAAAATCTCCGCTCCGCGTCAGTCACTGGGATTTTATGCCATTCCATTGGCTCCTCACCTTTCTGCTCGAGTAGTCAGTCAGCCTAATACTCTTCTAATCATCTATCTCGATCGCTTATTTTGCCTAGGCAGTATTTTAGTGAAATCAGAATGATAAAGGTGTTTTTTTGTGTTTGGTACATTCTCTGTGTATTTCCATAGCACTAGGCAACAAACTTAAGTTGCAGTGGGCAGGAAACATTACTCGCAGAACAGATAGTACATAGGTTTCAAAGGATCTACACGGTTGTGTAGATCATCGGTCCACGGTCCACATCGTGGGACTAGGTGGACCGATGACCTGGGGACGGCCGCGGAAATCCGGTAAATGAGACGATAGAAACGGTTGATTTTGTGACACTTAGGGGACGCCATGTCCAGCAGTGAAATGCTGATGATGATGAGGGTACAAACATGTCCACAAGAGTAAGCACTAAATAGGTATTCGCTAGTGTGAAAATACATTAGTCATTCCACCCGAAACCTAACACGTCACACTGAGTATACCTCACAAATTAGATACAAATTGCCTCTAGTTTGTACCTCACTAAAATGTTTGTGCGCAGCCTTGAAAACAGAGTCGCTGTGTTTGGAAAACAAATGGCGATCGAATGCGTCTGCCCTGTCTAGTTGTAGGTAAGTGTGTTTAGGCCCACGTCACCCATTTTGTATAATCGAAGCGTCCTGTTGATTCGAAGTAGATTGGCTATGACGGACGGACATACAGACAAATGGTCAGACCGACAGACAGACCCACGACTGATCCCAGAAGGGTTCCGATTTTTCATTCTGTACAGAACACTATAAACGCTAAGCCTTAGCCTGTGGGTTGTGATAGTCTTGCAGAATTAGTTATGGTAGGTCTGTAAGACTGTCTTGCGTTGCTTTACTTTTTTCCTATTACAATTTGCTCAGCCTTCCAGCTAACTGGATGCAGCGGAATACCATTATCTTATGAGATAAGATAGGTACTCGGCATATAAGATCTCCACAAGCCACTTACTGATTAATTTGGTATTCAAACATAAACCCGTAAACACTGGCAAAAACCTAAAAAATAACCAATGATATCAGACCGAAATTACGTCACATCATTTGCATAGAAGACGCGGTATTTCCATCACGTAATTCGGCTGTCGTCGCTCTAGAAGGTCAAAGCTGATATCATCACAGTTTCCCAAGACACCAATCTCCTCGCAGTGCGTGCCAACGCCGTGTGCCACTTTGACCACTATCGGATGGCAAGATCCAAGTTTTCAGCATTAATATTCCGCAGCGGTGCCGGACGAAGGCAACCCGCTACGCGAAAGCTGGTTCCTTGATTATCAACCCCGCTAGCTATATCTAGCCTTGTCACTATGGGTAGCTAGCTAGATAATACTGTAAAAAACCGGCCAAATGCGATTCAGACTCTGACACGAAGGGTTTCGTACAGCGTAGGTATTAATTAGTTTGGTCATAACCTCGCACAAATGTGAATTCACCCCTTGATTAATATACAGCTGCATTCAAACATTATATACTTTGTGTGATCCTGGCCTCCTGGTAGTTCGAGAGATTTTTCAAATGGCCTAACCATTTGAAAAATCGGGTCGATGTGGCGACACTTAAGAGTCAAATTATCACCAACAACTTGATGATAAAGAGTGGTTATATTTCGACCCTTTTAACGTAGACTCTGTCTGTCTATCAGTTATACGGAATCTATATCTATACTAATAAATAAACCTGAAGAGTTTGTTTGAACTACTGGTCCGATTTGAAAAATTCTTTCAGTGTTAGGTAGCCCATTTTTCATCATCACGCTAATACCAAAAGGAGCGGAGTAGACGAAATTGCACGGGTCAACTAGTCGTGCTATATACAGGACCTTTTCCAATGAAAGCTGATTAAAAGTTGAAACCGTTTTAGGGTTGATTTTTCAGTAGTCACATATTTTTATGCAAAGAATAAATTTATTAATACTTCTATATATATATTATAGAGCTAAAGTTTGTGAGCTTGTGAGGTTGTAGGGGCTAATCTCTGGACCCGATTTTAAAAATTCTTTTACACATAGATTGCAACGTTATTAGTGAGTGTCCTATGCTACATTAACCCGAGTATAAATAATAAATACCACCCAATTAAGTGGGCACGGGTCAGCTAGTTTTTAATACAAAAGCTGTTAAACAGACATTTTTATTTCACAGAGTTAACTGACTATTGAAAAATCATGTAAGGCATGGATATACGGGATATACTTATGTTAAAAGTAGGTATTTCGTGTGCTGCAAACCTTACAGGTGTGTTATCTAATCGGGTTGGTAATAAAACTTGTAAACTTATTGATTTTCACTAAAACGGCCGTTTACTTGTCGGCTAATAATAATGGCTTCTAAGACTTTTTAGATAAGGTAGGTCCTAAGTTTTCTAAACGGATGCATATTAAATTTACTGCAAGTAAACTAAATAAACTTGAAATACTTGTTCTGTTACGGAAGCGGAAAGTTCTATCAAGGATGAAGAAAATCTAATAAAATCTGGAAGAGTGCGAGTCAGACTTGCGAGCAAAGGGAACATTTTTTATTTCATTTCTTTTAAAACCTTGGATAACGTGTAGGTTTTCCCATAATCAATATTTATAGATCTATTTACTATTTTTTGCTTTTTCAATATTTTAGGCTCAGTAGTTTCGGCGATACAGGGGGATGGCCTTTTTTAATAGCTACAAAATTATTTTTTTAAATCTTACTTTTTGGTATGGCACACCACACAGCATGGCTCCAAAAGCTTTTCTATTTTGGCCCCTAAAAGTGACTTCATACTTAAAATTTACTTAGGTACGTTGCGCATCCATGTTTGATTGTTTGAGTCACAGAAGTTACCTCCTAATGTAGTATGTAGTTAGTGTACCTAATTTCATCTGAATCGGCCTAGTAGATTTGGAGAAAACTGGCTGTCTGTCACAGCCAGTTTTCTCCTTATCGGACAGACAGAATCAGATACGACCCTATAAGGGCTCCATTGTTTTATATGGACATTCTGAACCCTAATAATTGATGTGTGATACTACTCACTCTAAAATTCCAGGCGGATATGTTAGTAGGGACGGACAAGAACGTTATTTTTAACCCCCGTTCAATAGGGGTGTTATAAGTTTTTGAACGATAGTTTTCTTATTTAATTCGTGACTGACCTTAATTTACAGAACGCAAACTGGTGATTAATTAAAAAAAAATAGAACGATGAACATACTTAGTGCCTAAACGAGCTTAGTCCAAATAAAATTAATTCCCAGGAATTTAAGGTCTACTAAAGCGGATTATATTTTACGAGTCATTTAATATTAAAATAGGAGAACAGGCACGTTAATACAGTTCACAATAACTATGAATTTCAGGAGTTCGCGTGTGTAGCAATCATTAAGTTGTATCAGATTTATTTACATAAACACAGCCTTCTCATGTTTTGCTAAAATCTTAACAAGTTGTTGAGCTAACTCGTAAAATAGGGAAGTTTTAAATTACCTCTTATTTTGTGAGTTTCTAGCCTATATTTAAATTATTATGCTTACTGTTTACAGGATCTACTTAGTGAATAGAATAGAATACTCTTTATTATGTACACCATATAAGTTACAAGACAAAAATAGATGAAGAAAACATTACATAGGGTGACACAATGGGCGACCTTATCGCTAACAGCGATCTTTTCAAGACAACCTCTGGATGGATTTTAAAGAGAGGAGTGACAGTACTGCAGTTAGTCTTAGGTGTACTATTTATATATACAATAATGACATAATAGATAAATACATATAAACAATAATAGCAGAGAACCCAAGTAAAGACGATTAAGGAGAGAGATAATGTTTTTTTTATCATAGTTTTAAAAGTAGACAAAGATTGAGCACGCCTTACCGACACCGGCAAGACATTCCATAACCGCACCGCCTGAATCGTAAACAGATTTGTCATAGAAGCTGGGCCCCAAGTGTCAGTGGTTGACCACTGGAAATAAAAGCGTCATTATCACTTTCCAGTGGTCAACCACTGACACTCCATTGAAAGAAATGGCATAGAATCTTGTCAAAATCAACCATTATGATATCAATGATAGACCATTCTGACACTATTGTAATAGCAGACTTGGGGCCCTGGTTGAATGCATCGGCATCTCTAGTCTCAAATATCCTGTAAAACATTAGGTAAATATTATAAACAGTTAGCACTGATTTTTCAAATCCGAAACTATGAGGAATTTCGAAAAACCCTGAAAAGAGCCTCGAGCCCGATTTTGATGACAACTAAAACTGCATCATTGGATTTTTGAAAAATCTGTATTTGTAGTCAGAAATCGAAACGTTTGATTTGAAAAAAAAACGCACCCTGTATTAATTACACCATCCGAAAGTGTCGCTTATAAAGATCAAATTCTGATAAGTAATAACACATGGCAAACTAAAGGAAAGAGCTTATTTTTAACATAATAAAAAGGTTTTTTTTTCAAAATAAATCGGTTCAATTCCTGACTAGGAATACCGATTTTAAAAAATCCATTGATGCAGTTTAGTTTTTATCAATATCGGGTGCGAGATACCTTTTGCTGTTTTTCGATATTCTTCATAGTTTCGGATTTGGTCATCTACGCACACTTTTAAAATTCACCCGTTATATTGCATGATCATTATACGAAGAAAGATCTTTTATTTTGTTCTATATCTTTTTCAAAGAAATACATGATCTACCTTCTAATGTACATTGAAAGGTTTAAATGTATGCAGAAATAACGTAAAACCGAAAAAGGGGTCGATGTAATCATAGATACATATTAATATTGAACAAATACACAATCTTTTTTTTTAAATAAAGGATTTTGTATTTATATTGAGCTTACCCTAAAATCTGGAAAAATTGTCTGCTGCCCCATACGTACATTCAGGTTTGCATAACTCGACAAAATGTACAAAAAATCTATTTTTGATTCGTGATATCAGGGTTTGTCTTGTAGTAAAATTGTTCGTAATGATTAGTACAAGGAATCCTTGTTTGGTTTTGCATTATTTCTGTTACACCCAGTAGATAATGCCAAAATGAGTTTGTAAATTTTTCTATTCACAGTCAAATCGTTTATTGCGAACCAAGGGTACAATGGTGTTATGTTTTGTTAGTAGGTACTTATGACTTAGCAGCCTTTTACAAGCATTGCAATAGGTATTATTATTATTAGCCTGCCCTTTCCATCCTAAATTAGCATGCATTAAACATTATTTTCCCTTAGTTTTTTTCATTTATATTAATACAATTAAACAACCCATAACCCTATCATGATCTTCAACGCGTGAAATACCGCCTCTCATACTTTGACTGCGTCCTCAACAGTGTGTAGACGAAACTACAACTTCACGCAAGTCAATATACCGTCGAGATAACTAGTTTCAAATTCTAAGCTCTCCTATCTTTGGGCTTAATAATAAGTAGATTCTGTTATTGACCATGTCAAAGTCACTAGCCTGACTTTGACATTATTGATAACAGAATCTACTTATTATATTATTAAGCCCAAACATCAAAGTCATCAGCTTATCAAAAGAGACTCAATTTCCATACATTTTTGTCAGATTGCGACTGACTCGCGAATGGGAACTTTGATTCAATAATAGTAGAATTGGCACTCTGTGTGTTCAAAAATTCTTCATAACCTTTAACTTCTATAACATTATGTCATACCTTGACAGTATCCTCAACAATGCAACAATCCTACATCTATTTCTACTACTATGTGTTCTCTGTTGTATTTTATTTTATAATATTCTAATTTGACAGTGTAATAATAATTTTGAATAGCTTGTCTGAATGTCACAATTGGAATTGTGTTGTTAATAATGTAATGTAATGTAATTTAATTCATAATTTTATAATGTTGATAATGTAATTCAGTTTAGTTAATTTTATTTTATTTTTATTTTATTTGACATTAATATTTTGATTTCAATTTAATTTAAGTCTGGACATCTACATATTTATAAATTTTTATTATTATTTTTTTCAATGTTTCTTTATATTAATCAGACCTATTCTGACAATGATGTGCATGCCTGTAAGTGACTTGTTTACAGAGGATCCTCTCGAAAATTGTCTTAATAATTATGTTGATTTGTAAATAAGTCGTTGGTGTGCCTATATTAAATAAATAAATAAATGCACAGGCAGTACCATGACTTCAAGTAAGACAACACTCCATCGTGTCAACTGGTTCCAAATGCTGAGCTCCCGTATGTTTGGACTAATGAGTGGATTCCGTTTGGGTTTCGAGGCGTTAGTGAGACTTGGAACGTTTGTCAAGAACAACTCTGATTTACCCAGTAATTAGAAATCTTTGTGGTACTACGAGCTTGATGAGTGTTTTAATATTTTTCAAGGTTTAATTATAGTTTCAGATTGAATGAGATTGACTTTGCAAAATAACGTTATTTTTTTCAACTTTAACTAGACAGACTATTTGCTTCCTAAAAGTACCACGTTAGTTATCATTTAGGGATATTTTAAAACTTAGTGGCAAAGGACAGAGTTTTGTGGAAAAAGGAGGGGAGGTCTTTGCTCAGCTGTGGGACGAAATAAGCTAGATAAGTAGGTACATAAATACATCCACACACACACCTACACCTTTCGGAATTTATCATCTTCCTTAGGAATTTGCTAAAATCCACAATTTTATCAATTCCCTGCGAATTACAGATGATTTCAAAGTGAGTTTAGCATCATCACGATCATCAACGCCTGAAATCACTTTTGTATTATATATATGCCTGAAATATTGTGTCCTATCTTGACACTATCCGCATCAATGCACTGGCGGAACCAAGACTTCAAGCAAGTCGATACCCTGTCGTGTAAACTTGTTCCAAATGCTGAGCTTTCGTATGTTTGGACTAATGAGTGGATTCCGAGTGGGTTTCGAGGCGTTAGTGAGACTTGGAACGTTTGTCAAGAACAATGCTGGTTTATCCAGTAATTTGAAGTCTTTCTGGTGCTACGAGCTTGATGAGTGTGTTTCAATATTTATTTAGGTTTGACTATAGCTTAAGATTTAATTAGATTAATTATTTAAAGCATTACACATTTTTTTTTCTCAATCTACTAGACATACAGTATATATGCGCGCTATTATTTCAAGTGAGTTATCATTTAGATTTCATTTGAATACTTAGAACTTTTACAAACAAGAGAACATTCAGAAGATGTTTCAAATGTAAAGATTTTGAGATAAGATGTATCTCAAAATCTTTTCCTTTCCCTTTATTGTCAATCAACTACTCAAACATCTTCAACATAAAGAACGATTTAACAAAAAAATTTTGAAGAATGTCATAAACCAGATCCCATCCTTTTGATAAAATCCCTAGACACCTATTACACTATTCCAAAAACACATTTAGGCGCAAACAAATCGACTACACTACCCAAAATCCCTAACGACGAAGAATTCCACTAAAACTTTTACCATTACCTTTAAAGGCACAACTACAGCTTCCCGAACATCTCAAGCATATTATTAGAGAGATCCGTCTCTCCATTAGCAAAGCTGGAATGCGAAAATAAACTTTTAAAGCGAACCCCACCTGCGGCCCTCGAAGGAACTTGTAGTCTTCTGTGCAAGTAATTCGGAAAATCTAATTACAGTCGAGGAGTCTGGCACAAAGAGATCGGAACCCTTCGTAGTTATGGGACTATCAGATTCAGTGTTGCGCTTCTAAGGATGTTTTGCTGTTTCAGATTGAGCTAACTGGTTTTAGTTTTTAAGGGGGCAATGTTTTAATTCAGAAACAACGATCGCTCTGGCTACTTAAGAGGAAATGCTGGCGGCGAGACTTTGTATGTAAAAAGTGATAATTCGAGGTTTGGCTCTCGACTGTTTTCTCCTGCAATATTGGACTGATTTAAGAGATATTTCACAAACTGAATAAGAAGGATGTATACTGTGTCCCTATTTTTTTTCCTTTTTGAAGATTTATTAACCGTATAAGCAATAGAATTCTCACAAAATGCTCAAAAATACCCGATGAATCGCTGTCAACAGAGCCCTAGTGTACAAATTTGTCAATTATTAATCAAAAAAAGAAAACATACAGACACAGTATACATCCTTTTTATTCAGTTTGTGAAATATCTCTTATATCTGTACAATATTGGAGGAGAAAAAAGTCGAGAGCCAAACCTCGAATTATGACTTAACAGACTCTTAACAGCTGTGACAGAAAGGTAATGCGACAAAGTAAAAAAATCTAAGTTGTCGCATTTTGAGTAAGGTGTTAATCATTTTATAAAATACTAGGCTCTGTGAGCGGCTTCAGCGTCCTATTCCAAGACATGATCTATCCGTGTGCCAAGTTACATCCAAATCCGTTGAGCCGTTAAAGCGTGAAGAGGTAACAAATAGTCAGACAGAGTCATTTCCACATTAATCATCATCATCATTGCAAAATAATCAAAGTTTTAGATTGTCTTTAGCCGCCTTATTGCTTTTCAGAATTGGATTACATTAAATGTTCCCCGGAGTTAAAAAAAAAATCGCTGCTCTCACTATTACCAAAATTACAGCTGAAAACCTCGCGAATGAACGCAAGTAATTATTTATATTAACTAATGAAAATTATAAAGTAAACTCAACCAAACAAATACCAAGAAAAGAACTCGCATAATTTCGCACGTCATAAAACAAAAATAAAATTCACATTACGAGAGTACACAACGCGCAGCGGTTCATTTATAATTAAAAAAATAATTAAGCAAATGTCACCCATTTGCGCACAATACCTTCTTTTATAATAGCTTCCCAATTTCCTTGACTCGGGCACACAATTAAAACCCAGTCACAGTATCTTTTCGCTCTAATTGAAATGAGGATACGGCAGAATACGGTTTTAAAAGAGAATAAAAAGTATGGATCAACTTTTGCACGAAATATTAACACTTTATTCAGTACTTAGGGAGTTGATAAGTAAGAAGAAATAAAAGAAAATTCGTGCCAGTGGGGATTTTTTGAATAATTTTCTGAAAAACTTTTCTACGTTAGTTTTAAGCGATGAATTAACTGCTTTTATATTCTGGCAACTTTTTCGTGTTCATAGACACTCATAGCATAGTATTATTTCAGATTAAGTTATAGTTGTAGACATTTTAAGGACTTTGAACATCCGTAAAAAACGGAATCTGTATATTGTTTTAGATTTGAGAAAAGTTTGTTACGAAACCACGTTAAAAACTGAAATACAAATATTACTTTAGATTTACCTATATATAAAAAAAAAAACTATTTATTTAATTCCCAGACCGAATTTCGATCACGGTGGGCAATTTTGACGGAGATTAGCAGGTACGCAGGAGACATAATAGTTCACCAGTGCGTGCGCAAACACAGGTGGACTCTCTGTTCCTTCACTCTCCTAGTCCGACGAGACGGCAATCCAACACGACCAGGAAAAGATAAGGCGCAGGACCAACGGCTTTGCGTGCTTTCCGAAGCACGGGGGTGTCACAACAACAACTTCCAAAGGCCGAGCTGTTACCGAGAAATTCCCAAAATGCTGTCAGTCTTCGAGCCACGTTTCCCGATGACAGCGATACGGAAGAGTAGGTACTTGCCAAAGTGTATTTTGTTTTTGGGTATAATAATAAAACTTTTATTTCATTAACATACGAAGAAACAGAAAACATATTGGTCAGGATAAGCTAAAATAAATAAGTACACGACACACACACACACACACATACACACACACACACATACACACACCCACACCATTCACACCAAGAGCTTCTTAAGTAAGATTGTTTATTTATTTTGTTTTATTTCCTTTTTGCATATACATTGTACAGCCACCAACTAAAGGAAGAGCGTGACAGTCCCAACACAAGTACTATTGTAACTTACTGAGGCTGCCACAATTCATGTATACTCACAATGTTTTGAGATGAAATAAATATTTTTGTATATTTTTTTGTATTTATTTCAGCTGGCATAGACCCATAGAAAACTTAACCTAGTCAACACAGTACACACTTATTTACTATGACTCGCCACACCTACACAAGTCATGACCCAGTGATTTTATATCCTATTGCGTTCAGAATGCCATTGTTGCTACCCCGTACATGGGTCGGCAGAGAAGCTGCTTTTTTGGGCATGATGGCCTAGAAACCATCAGTGCGCGTTTCAACAAACATCCTAGATGCGCTGCATCTCCACGGCAGCCCCAACAACATTCTGAACGCATTATTGTACTGAGTGCGCAGGGCTCTGTAGGCTCGCTGCCTATATCTCACCCACAGGCTGCTTGAGTAGAAGGGCTGGCAATAAGCAACTACATATATATGAACTTAGTTAGGTTTGGCATAAATATACAATACAGCTATTTAGAAACAAAACCACGAAATAGTTGTGAATATTCAGCTAGGTCCATAAAATCATATTCATAAAAAAATATGTGTTTACTCGTGAAAGTTATACCGTGACCTACTTTGCCTGGTTATATCAACATTATTTGTTTACAGTGTCCAGTCAATGTATGCTCAATACAGGTTACAAACTATACATAATAATTTGAAATACTGTGTTATGTGTATTGAATTTAATAACATCCATCGATTTTAGGACGTTCCTCTGCGTAATGGATTTAATAATATGCCTTAATTTTAGAGCATTACTAATCATGATTTATTGTTTTAGATTGACGGAATTTTTCGATATCCGACGGATAAAACGATTATTTCTCTCCTTATTCACATTGCATTTGCAAGGTCACGCAGACCCTGATCAAAGCACCATTCTATGAGCGAATGCAACAGCTAAAACACCAAAAGGTTTTGGTCACGTGACATTCCGACAGCGTTTGTCAATCTTATACACTTTGGACGTTTTGACAATAGGGAATATGTATGAAAAAATATTAATTATCTAAACAGTTTATCTAAAAATATACAATAATATTATACTGACAGTGAAAATAGAATCAAAATTGCTCGAATATCTGTCCCTCTCGCAAAAACGTCGTTTTCTATGGCAGTATAAGCGTCATGGACTTCGACGTCAAGTTCATATCGGACTTCTCTTTCTAATTTTAATCTTTGAAGCTTCATCGTTGATGCAGGTTTAAAAAATTATTTCATGGTTGTTTACAACAGCTAATAAGTATTTCATTTTGCAAAATAATAAAAAAATAATGCATATTTTCAGACAGAATATCAATTGTCTAGAGCCTCAGATCATACCTACATACTTTTTCAACCCCGCATCCCCAAACAGATAGTGGACTGTTTGAACCAGCACCAAATCAAATCAAATCAAATCGTATATTTCAAATAAACCATTTACAGACACTTTTGAATTGTCAAGGTCGGTCAGTCCAAAAAGATGAAGCTATTTGCACGTTCCAAAGCGTAGATCTCTATGGAGAAGAACGTGCAAGAAACTCCACGGACACTCTTTTAAGAATAATAAATTGTTACAAAGTTTTGTTTACATCAAGTTAAAATTATACAAACATGTGAGAACGATGTAAAAGACGAGCAGGATAAAAGCGTCCGGGAAAAAAGGAACAATTCAAAGAAATATTTAAAATAAACCATGGCAACTGATGAGAGATGAGAAATGACCAGTCCCAACTGACAGCGTCCGTTCACGAACATGACGCATGCGCTAGCACCATTCGGCTCAACCATTTTGAAGGGAGCCAAATGATCCAACGCATACGCCACCATCAGCAAGACTTTTGAGTGAGCATGACACTCCCAACCGCCAGGGTACATTCAAGTCAAAAACAAACCTAAAACTGATAGCTATAGCTTAAGTTTAAGGTACACAGAACTCACACATGTGCCGTTAAAATGGTTGAAATTATACATTGCTAAATAAATTGAGTCTATACAATGCAAATATTGTTTTTTACAATCTTCAGCCGGTCCAACAATGTTTCCAAATGCTAACAGATTATTTTGTGCGCCCTAGTGGCTGTGGAGCAGGACCAGCATTCAGCCAAGCATTTTTATCTTCAATATAATCCCCCAACTTATAATATGCTTGCCTGCATAGTGTGCGTTTAATACAAGATTTAGATTTTGTCTCATTTAGTTCTAATATATGGGGAGGTATCTTATTATAACATTTTAAACAGTACCCCATAAAAGATGAGGCAACTTTAGCCAGTCTGAAACCTGGTTGAACTAATTGATCCCTATTTCTAGTACCATAATTATGTCTGTCGCCTCTTTTACTAAAAAGATGTAAATTCTTTCTGACATACATGATGTTTTCGTAAATGTATTGACAAGGTACCGTCATGATGTTAATATTCTTAAACAGTTCCCTTAGAGAATCGCGCCGGCGGAGATTGTATATCGCTTTGATGGCTCTTTTCTGCAGAATAAAAATAGACTCAATGTCTGCAGCCCTTCCCCATAGTAAAATACCGTAAGACATGATACTGTGAAAGTAACTAAAATAGACCAGTCTTGCGGTATCGACATCCGTTAATTGGCGGATTTTCCTAACAGCATAAGCTGCTGAACTTAGCCGTCCAGAAAGAGATGTTATATGAGGGCCCCATTGTAGCCTTGGGTCAAGCGTAATTCCGAGGAAAACCGTTTTATCGACAAATTCTAGTTTTTCCCTATTCAATACTATGTCACAATCACTGCTTTTGACATTGGGTAAAGCAATTCTTATACATTTCGTTTTCTTTTCATTCAAAACCAAATTATTCGCCGAGAACCAATTTTGGACTTGCATTAGGGCATCATTTATGATATCAACATTGTCTGTCTGTCTATTTATCTTAAAAATTAAGGAGGTATCGTCGGCAAACAGCACCATATCAAGATTTTGTTGCAATCATTTTTACTTAACGATTTTTTCCCGTGCGCCCCTCTTTGACGTCGCGGGGGGAGTTAAACACCTCACTCCCCCCGCTGATCCGAGGTGGCCCGCAGAGGCGGGCCGGCACCAGCCGGGGATTACGGAAGTCGCATAAGATCCCACGATCCCCGGCGTAGGTGAGAGACGGAACACCGGGGTGGTTTTAGTCAGTAAGAGTCTGACAGACCCCTCTGCCCGCCCCAGGGTGGAGGACATCCATGAGGATTTCCCCCCGTTAAAAAAAAGGGCATTATTTATAATATTAACACTGTCACAACACAACACAATTAAGGAGGTATCGTCGGCAAACAGCACCATATCAAGTTTTTGTTGCAATAAATAGGGTAAATCATTGATATATACCAAAAACAAGAAAGGACCCAAAATCGAGCCCTGGGGAACGCCTATTATCACATTTAATCCCGACGAATTGGCACCGTTTATTTGAACTAATTGCCGTCTACCATTCAAGTAAGATTTGACCAAGTTTAACGCTGTTTTGACCAGTCCGTAATGCCCGAGCTTCAGGAGTAATGTATCGTGATCAACACAATCAAACGCCTTCGAGAGATCACAAAAGACACCTATGGCATCCTGTGCGTCCTCCCACGCATTAAAGATGTGCTTTAGTAAGGTAACACCAGCGTCAGTTGTACAACGTCCTTTGGTGAAATCATACTGTTTATCATGAAAGATGTTATTCGTGTTAAAATGATTAAGCATTTGATTTAGCATCACTTTTTCAAATACCTTAAACACTGGCAACACAGATACTGGTCTATAATTATTTGTGTCTTTACTATCCCCTGATTTAAAAAGTGGTATCACCTTACTGAATCTCATTAGGTCCGGAAAGACTCCTTGATCCACGCACAAAATAAATATTACAGCTAAGTACGGCGCTACAGTCTCGATGATTGAGGTACAAACTTTGATAGACAATCCCCATAGATCTTCGGTCAATTTAATTTTGATTTGTTTAAAAGCTTTTATTACTACTATGGGGTTTATATGTTTAAAATTAAATTCAGTCGGGCTGGCTGAAACGTTCGCCTGTAATAAATCAAAAGCAAGTGAAGGCGAGGAATTTAAGTCTTCAGTAGTTTTAATAGGGATACTCGTAAAGAAATTTACAAATTCTTGAGCAACTTGTTTGTTATTGCTAATAAGTCCATGAGAAGTCTCCAATCCGTAATCAGTGTTATGTCTTTTGTTCCTATTTGTTTCATTGTTTATAATTTTCCAAACCGTCTTTATTTTATTGTCTGCTGTTTTTACCTTATTACTTATATATAAAGCTTTAGCTACCTTACAAGTGTTTTTATAAATTTTTGAGTAGGTAGCTACATACTTATTAAAAGTCTCAGTGTTAATAAAAGGCTTAAGGCCATACAGCTCATAAAGTCTTTCCCTACTTTTTCTGAGTCCTTTTGTTGCCCAGTCACTAAATAAAAACTTAGGGCAGATAGTTTTACTTTTCTTTTTAAAAGTATTATTGAATTCGGTTTGGACTAAAGAAAAAAAATCTGTATACAAAATATTAGCATTGTTCATTGTAAGGTTCCAATAACTTAACTTCCCGATTAAAGTGCGATTAAATTTATTTAAATTACCGGATGTTATTGGTCTAGTTTGTATTTGCACTCGTTGAATTGGAATGTTGGACTCAAAAGATACCAGTAGCCCACTGTGATCAGAAGGAAGGCAATTCACAATGGCTTTCTTTAAGTAGTTGTCACAACAAAAAACATTATCAATACATGTAGCAGTAGTTGTAGTTGTACGGGTTGGTTCTATGAACACATTAGACAAATTGAATGATTTAAAGAGATTTAATAATCTACAGCTATCTGAATTGTTTTCTAAGATATTAATATTAAAATCTCCACAGATAATTACTAGTTTATTACCAGTTGCAAGTTTTGCCAATACATCTTCCATCACTGACTCAAATATAGCGTAGTTCAGTTAATTAGGGGGTCTGTAAACGCACACTATGACATGCTTATCTAGCTCAACACAGGACAGTTCAATGCTATGTTCAACAGACAAGTTAACTATGTCTTTACGGGTTTTAAATTTAATACATTTTTTTAATAAAATTAGTGAACCCCCACGTAGCATTGTCTTTCGGTTAAAAGAACTTCCCACACTATAATTCTCGTTGTTAACCAACATTTCAAAATCCTTTAACCAATGCTCAGTGAAACAAATAATGTCAAACATTGTTTTTTCTAAAAATAACTCTATTTCCAGCTGTTTTGAAGAAAAGCCTATTGCCATATATATAGCCATTCTGATAGAATAATTTCAAGGATTTCTGCCTAGCCCCTTTATTAAAGTTAGCTATGTGAGAGCAAGAAGATACCTGGTTCATGGTAGAATTGGTAGATGTAACTTTACTGTTATTGGTATCCTCTGTTGTCGTACAAATCAGTTTACAGGAACATCCGGAGCGAGCCCCACGACTCCCATGCCATCACTAGGCACCAAGATCCCGCTACTTGTGGACCCCACATTAAAAGAATTGTCCAAAGTGACACACCCTGCGTCGAGAGAAACTGCTACCAAATTTTATATGTCCGCACAAATAGTGGTGTTTTGGCTCAACCATCATTTTTTGATGACATCCAAAGGGCATTGAATCATTATGGTATAGCCCCCCGACGCCATTTTTTTTTCAAATTTGCGGCGCACGATCTAACATGCATGTACATTTCAGTAAACAAAAAACAAACGACGTGAAATGGTAACAACCAGATAGACAGAATAAATTTTGCGTTTATAATATGAACAATATGAATTTTGACTCAAAAAAGGCGAAATACTAAACAGTTTATTTCGACGACATTTCTATGAAAATTCATACCTACATTTCCTTATTTCAAAGTTAAAAATTCCTCAGCTAAAGATATTCCATGCATTGTTTATGCCGTAAGCAGAATGTGACGGAAATTGGATTGTTATAGTGCGGGAGCTTGCATCCTGTTTGCAGTATCTAAAAGTCGTAGTTATATAAAATGTTTTATGTAGAGTTTTCTTCACAAATTAACAGTGGCTTCTTCGCTATCTAATCGTGAATTAAATTTAGGACGCATGCGGATAAATGGGCCACGTTCGTCCCATAGGGGGAAGACGGGCGGTGTGACCACGGCTTAAAAATCGCTGACATGTCAATTTGTACGGTTTTTGACAGATTGACCAGAAAGGTACCCTAGCTTAGAAAAAAAAAACGTTTGTTTTCTATTAAATGTGGCGAAAGATTTTTGAATAAAATACTTTTTCTTAGTCTTGGTACGGAAAGTTAGAAAATTGAATCGTTTCTTCTAAATTGACGATGCAGACATTAGGTACATACTCTCAAATGGACAAAACCACTAACAACGTTTTGCGTTTTTTGTTCCATTGATAGCATTTTCATAAAATAGAACTAACAATTAAAAGCGAATCTCTACTCATCTTCAACTGAACCAGGGCAAATTAGAAAAATATTTTATGTTTCTTTTCAAAATCAGCTTTACGTTATATATCTTTTGAATGTTTTTACGGCCACAAAAACGCGAGACTAAGAGCTGCTTCAGTCAATATTTTTGTTTCACATGGAATACAGAAAGGCGGTCTTTCCCGTAGAGAGTTCGGTTACCTCAAAGTGTTTTTTTGAGTGTCATGTCAAAGGTAGACTGATTCGAGTGATCCGCTTTTTGTTTCAAAATAGTTCGATCAATTTCGTTGGTATGGAGGGCTTTGATCAAGAGTAACTTCAGATGAAACACGTGATTTGTATGGAGTCAGTTTAGATTTTTAATTGGTTTCAATAGATTTAAATGAATTTGTGGCTGAATAACAACAGTCACACGGGGTAATATTAAAGATTAAACAACGCTAACATACATACAGATGCCCCTCCGTGCCTCGGAAAGCACGGTAAATCCAGGCTTAAATTTGGTCAAAGAGATGTCAGCAGACGGGGCCCGCAAGTTCCAGGGTTACAGAATTTGTTCGAAAGAGTCACCGTGGCCCTGGAACGCAAAGGGCATTAGGAGGAACACGGATGGGTTTAAGTCAGTAAGAGTATGACACTCCCTCCTGATCCACCCAGGGCGGGAGGAGTACTGATGATTTCCCATCCTTAAGAAAAAAACTGGCTAAGTGCGAATCGGACTCGCGTGCAAAGGGTTCCGAAACAATTTTATTTTATTAACATGTTATTTTAACACTTCAGATTTTTATACTTTTTCCTGGAATCTTTAGGTGTAGAACTATTATCTGCATATTTTTTTAATTTTAGGCTAAGTAGTTTCGGAGATAAGGGGGGAATAGTCATTTTTGGTCTAATTTCTTAAATAACTTTAAAACTATTTACTTTAAAATGATGAAAAAAATAATAATTAAAACTCTTACAGTAAGCCCTTTCATTTGATATATTACGCAATACAGTTTGAAATATTTTTTTATTTAATTTTCTAGTTTGACCCCCATACTAAATATTTATTTATTTACGTAACGCATCCGTATTTGGGTCACAGAAGTTCATATATATACCAAATTTCAACAGAATCGGTCCAGTAGATCCGTAAAAAACTGGCTGTGACAGACGGACAGATAGAAAGACAGACCGACAGACAGACAGACACCCGAGTGATCCTATAAGGGTTCCGTTTTTTTGGGACACCTAAAAAGGCTTACATTTGGAGATCTCTGGCAGTCGTATTGTTTAGTCAGAAGCCTGAAAATCTGACAGAAATATTTTTGAGATATATCATGATAACCAGTTACTGGGTGATGGAGGTCAAATAGACCACGTACTAGTATTTAGCTGCGTCCAATTAGACAGAAAGCCTATAATTGTAGTGACGGGAAAAGTCAGACACGTAAATTTTTTGGTCAGAGTACTTTGAATATAAAATGGCTGGTTCTAAGGAACCAGCCATTTTATATTCAAAGTACTCTCATAAACAGAAAAAAAAACTTTACTTGTATTAATGGGAGCCCCCTTCAATTTAATGTTGTGTGTGTTTAATGTTTGTTATTGTTGTTTAATTTGTTGTTTTAGCGGCAATAGAAATATACCCTCAGTGAAAATTTCAACGGTCTACCTAATACGGTTCTTGAGATACAGCTCGCTGACAGACGGACGGATGGACAGATGGCCGGACGAAGGGACAACGGAGGCTTAGTAATAAGATTCCGTTGGTTACCCTTCTGGTACGGAACCCTAAAAACTTGTCTTGACAAAGAAGAGTGGACGTTAAATCGATGAGCTTATATTAATTAATCAGAGCTCAATCCTTCGGGGCTAACTTTGAAGTATAATGTGCAAAATTTTAATCTGGAACGTCAAAAGGCGGAACGAGCTGACTCAAACTTTGCCTGGCTTTCCTTGCAACAGGTAGTTTGATATTTTGTAGAAACTAACGGCTAGGATTTTGTACGTAATGGGTTTTGTTAATTACAGTTTATTTGTTTTTCACTTTCTCGGGTCCCTGGAGACCCGGTCCTTTGATAGGCGTACGAGGAGCCGAAGCCAACTCGCAGAGGCCCCGTTAGACATTTCAAATGGAATGGGGCACCAACCAACGATTATCCCTGTATGCACTGTGAAAGTATACCCAAGGATAATCCCCGGTTGGAGCAGGACTATTGCAGAATATGGAAACAAAAGATTAAACGCTATGGGTTTGGGTGGTTTAGTGGACTGATAATCGTTTACTATGGAAGAAACATTTTATTTATTATTAAACAATGCAATGGTGAAAAAGATCTCATGATCTCTTCACCACTCGTGGTTGACTAGTAGAGAATGCTTAGGACAATAAGTCCTACTTATAGATCCTAAGTTTATACCTCCATATGTCCATGAAGTCTAAATAAATATAAAAACGCGAATAACGTCCTCTTCGAATTAAAAGTAAGTCAAGTGATACGATTCGCTTTCGCTCGTAATTTTATTTTATTTTTTAATTATAAGATACTAGCTTCTGCCAGCGGCTTCGCCTGCGTGAACCCTCGGGAACATACTCCCGGGATAAAAAGTAGGCTATGTCCTTTTTCAGGCTCTAGACTATCTGTGTACCAAATTTCATTTAAATCGATTCAGTAGTTTTGGCGTGAAAGCGCGACAGGCAGACAGAGTTACTTTCGCATTTATAATATTAGTAAGGATTTTAAAATGTATTTTTTACTCTTAAAATTGATTTCAAATAATCACAAATTGGGATTACGATTAGGCGTTAGTATTTGGTATATTATGTTGTAATTCTATGAACACATTTTTTTAGAGGATATATTACTTAAAAAACGTTATCCAATTTCTAAAAGATACAATAATCCTCCTCTTTAGGAGTCAAATTATGTGGGTGTGGGTGGGTGTTTTATGTGGGATTTGAGGAATGATGAATATGACTGGATAGACCAATGGTTCATACAGTCATATTTAGAGTATTTTGAAGTTCAGCAACCTTCTGATGTTATTATATATCATGATACGACAATTTACTATCACAAAAATTATAATGCAAGCCTTTAAAATGCGATGCAAACTACTTAAAATTCAAGAAGCCCAAGTCTTATTCTTAAAGATTTTCAGAAATCTCTTCTTGAAGGCTACGGCGGCTGTTGCAAATGACCGGTCTTGGGGAACGAATTGTGGGTAATTTTATCACCACCCGCAGGCGAAGTTCTAGTGTGAACACAAGAACTCGAAATTCGATAATGTTGGGAAGTTTCCAGTGACGTGGGTAATTAGCTCGGAGGAACGCCTGCATGTAGGGAATTATGTTCTGGAAAGTCTCGAGATTTACATGATTAGGTTTTGGTTGAAAGTTAATGTTGATGAAAGGATTTATTGTCATCTTTATTCGCAACGATTCATTCCGCAAATTTCAGTATTAAATGGTGTTATGAAAACTCATACATATCTTTTTAAATGGCAATAACGTGGTGTAGTCCGATTGATGAAATTTACAAGGTTAGTTTCCTAGAAAACATTACCCTCCTTCTGGAGCAGTCGGGTAAAAAATTTATTTATTTTGTAAGACACTTATCTCACCGCCGGCGAGGAAGCGAGTAGCTATCGACTATTTGTTCGCTGAGGAAAGAGACAATATATATAGATCTCGTGTGAGTAAAAGAGACACATACATTCATAGTCGATAGTTGGCTGTATACACTGCCAGCGAGCGGCTCTTACCTCTAATTGATCGCAGTGACAAGAGCTATAAAATATTGTACTCGATCAGTGACACTCGCTTGGCGGTCAGAACTCACCAAACAGCGGCAATTTCTACCTATAGTGCGGGCCGAAACGAGTATTACGAGTAAAAACCCTTCGCACAAAAGTACTCGCTGAAAGCCGAGCGTCAAAACTATCGAAACTTTTCACTCGCTACTCGCCAACTCGTTTCGAGTTTGAAGCTTTACCCGCTACTCGCTGTTCGCCGGCGGTGAGACAAGTACCTTAGTTCTATTTTCAAAAAATAATGGTGACGTTCTATTTTTTTTTTTTGTCGCGTTAACGAACTATGAAGACGATAGAAATTTCGCGTGACGCACTTCATTTCACACCTAGAAGTGACGTAACAAGTCCCCACTCTTTACCGCTGATGTTGTTTTCTTTTATATAATTTTTATTGACTTTATGAAGTTAAAAAATACATATCCAATATTTTTTAATATTGTATTTAATTGACAAGCCAACTTGAAACAACGCTTTTTATCCAAGAAACATAACTAAAGCTTTATCATACCATAATCATATATACTATCGGTGTTTCAAATATAACATTGAATAGTGCAGTACAGTCTGTACAACTATTTTCAAATTTTCCTTCGGCAATCATCGTATTCCGAATACAAACGAATGCTAATTTCCCAGTCCATCAATTATTAGATTTATCTTGTATTTAATTTGAATTCAGAACTAGGTACTTTATTGTTGTTTGGTTTTTATTTCCGTCTGAATTATATACAGCAGTAATCCTTAATTCTTAATTATTATGCATGATAAATCTAATAATTGATGGACATGGAAATTAGCATTCGTTTGCATTCGGAAATTCGATGATTGCCGAGGGACTTGAAGAAAATAATTGTATTGTGCATCAATAACCACGCCAGACTTCAAAGAGTCTGAAAATCTAGGATCAATATTACATTCTCCGCACATGATCTCAAGGAAGTTTTAATAAGTTCCAAGAGTAGAATCGCCAAGGTGTTTGCAACCTTAATAACATTACCCGTTGCTAAGGGCAACTCGTCACAGGTACGCAATTAATTATTACCACGAAACCAACAAAGTTTACCACATTGACATCGCAAATAGTTTCGGGAAGTCCATTGATTTTCTCAAACTTTCCCCATAAAAGAGAAAAATGCGTTTCAATTGAGGGGTAAAAGAAAAGTTCTGTAATTAATTTGGTTTCTTCTTTCTGAAAGTTGAGGTTAAATTGGCTGCATTTTCTGTGGCTTCGCGTGTTTTTTGTTCAAATACGTACAGAACGAATTTCCGACAATAGGCTAGTTACGCAATCAATAAATTGCAAATCTATTTAGTCCGTCAGTTAGAGTATTGAAAAATAATGGACACGTATTTTTTGTTTTTGTAAATCAATGAATATTGACAAAGATAAAACGCATCAAAACTCGGGAGAGGCGGCTGGTGACGTCACGAGTAAGAATTGTACTATCGTAGTGACGTTACGCTAGTTTTCAACGTACTGTATCTTCGTAATTTTTTGTTTTTTCGTGAAAAAAGAAAAAATACGTGTCCTTTTTGGAAATCTATCTGACGGACTAATTCGAATTATGTCTGGAATTTGTACGTCTGTTTCTCTAAGTCTGTTTTCATGACTTCTAGATATAATTTTTCAAACATTCCCCAAAAAATTTGATATCATTTCCTTGAGTGCCTGCCTAGTAGCTTCGGCTAAACTACTGGATACTAGATAGAACATACTATAAAATACTAATGTGCCTATTGAGTCGCAGTAGGTTTGTAATAAGAACTTAATGTTAATGGATATCATAGATACTACAATTATACCAAAAAAATGATAATATCTGCAGGTTGATTGATACGACCATCGCTACAATGACTATGTAGTAGAGTCAAGATAGTTGATTTGCTTGTCTTTCACGAGGTTCTCGTCAAGGAGGGCCGATTATGTCTAAAATTATTGCACGCCTCTCGATTCGATCCACCACTACTATATCGGGCCTATGGCCAGAACCTGTCCATAATAATGGATCCGATACCAGTACAGTGTGGTATTGCCATTATCGAGAATGGGAAGGGCGCATACCTGTAGTACCTACGGCACATCCAATACCGCAAGACAGTATTTCAGAGCAAGTTGCTGTTGGAAAATCAGTAGTCCGTGCCCTGTATTTTTTTTTATACTAGCTGACCGGCGCAACTTGGTCTGTGTCATATTTTCCACTAATACTCCGCTCTTATTAGTCGTAGCGTGATGCTAAATGACCTATAAGTCTTCTCGATAAATTTTCTATCTAACACTTAAAAAAATTTTCATTTCAAACCAGTTGTTCCTGAGATTAGCGCGTTCAAGCAAATAAACAAACTCTTCAGGTCTAAAATATTAGTGTAGAAGATATAATTCATTTAGATAAAAATATTATCTAAATTAATTAATTATTAGTAAGCAAGATGCGTGCACGAGCCAACCGCTCGAGCCAGCCGCCTCTCGCTTACTGACGAATAAACCTGAAATAGCCACTAAGAGGCTTGCGCAAGGAAGCCTGTCTGGCTACTGAATATACTTTTATTTTCAATAATACATCTGTAGCATAAGAACAGGTAAACGGAGGGAAAATTTCCTACTTGGATATGATATAGTCTGTACTAGCTGTGATTGGTCAAAACCTCTTTTCACAGCAAAAACCTGTCAAAGCACTTATGAACTTTTGAAGCTATTTAAAAATACTTCAATTTGTTAAAAATCAATAAGGTCGTTAATTCGTTTTTTTTTTGTGATCGTTTGTATACATTTCTGTAGTGTCTTTAAATACGTATAAATGAAAATGTAGTAGTAGAGTAGGGAAAAGAAAGAAAGAAAGAAAGAAAAATATTTATTTGGGACTCGCACAAGACATACATATCAATCAATACATATAAGCGGCGTCTTAAAATTAATTTGTGCGAGGCCAAAAAGGTCCCTGTCTCAGCATATGCTGCGATATTTAAAAAATAAATATCACAGCGCTGGTGTTATGACAGGGACTCTCATTCCGTCCGTTGTGCGTGGTTATCCTGGCTACGTTAGACAGTCTAGCTCCACCCAGAAGCACAGAAGGAAACTTCTGTGCTTCACAGAGCTTCGCGAAGCGACCTCACCGTTCCGAGCATTTGTTGACGTTGGGTAGCCACAGTCTCGCATTCCAGAATGACGTGGGCGGCTGATTCTTTGGCGTCAAAGCTGCCCCTGCAGAGTGGGCTGTCTGCGGCGTCGTGTTAAAGAGATGTTTGTTTAGGGGGCAATGGCCCGTAATTGTCCCTATTATTATTCTGAGGTTATTTCTACTTAGGCTGAGAAGTCGTTTTGTTAGTCGCGGATGTAGACTTGGCACTACCATCTTTGACTGTCTGCAATTCGTGACCATTTGTTAAACGAAAATGATTTTTATTTAAAAAAAAAACCGGCCATGTGCGAGTCGGACTCGCCCACCGAGGGTTCCGTACAAATTTATAGGTCCGACATTTTACTTTCAATAAAGACAATTTTTTTTGTGATTTAATTACAAATGTATAGTTTTCACACTACCCTATACTTGTAGTTTAAGACGGTATTACTTGCCAAATTTTATAGTTCTAGGTCAACGCAAAACGCCCTATAAATTTTGATTCCCTTGAGAGTGTCGAAATACACGTTTTTTTGTGGCATAAACGACCGTATCTTTATTTTACATTAGCTAAGAAGTTTGAAGTTGTTCACAGCTGCAAGGGGTTATAATCCTGAGTATATGGTTTTAATTTCAACTCGATACCGCCATGCGTTCCCGAGATAAACGGTGTTGACAGACAGACGGACAGACAATAAAGTGATCCTGTAAGGGTTCCGTTTTTTTCCTTTTGAGGTACGGAACCCTAAAAATTATGAATCAAAAGTGGTTTTGACCGACAAACAGTTTAAATTAGAGTATAACAGATAAATGACATGAGCATTGGGTTTAAATTAATTTTTCAAGCAGTTTCTTAGCCCCGGGCTTGGAATAGTGCCCATTTGGAAAATAAAGTCGTCTGCTATCACATGAGACCTCATTCTGTCAGCCCCGGCAGTGTACGTGGTGACAGTACCTTTGCCTCGTATCGAGCTTCAAGTTATTTTTCTAATATTTATTTCACGTAGGTAAAAAAATACTGGACACGTTTTTCCCGTCGGCGCCGTGTCGTCGCTGGTAAAAGTAATTGTACGATCGTAGTGATGTCACGCGTGTTTCCAACGTACTGTATCGTCGTCATGTTTTGTTTACGTATCCAATATTTTTTTGGAAATCTATCCAACGAACCAATTAGTTTTTCTTTTTTCATTTTAATACCCTATTGTTACTCTTATCAACTTTATTTATAAACTAGTTACCCGCGCAACTTCGTCTGCTCCGCTCATATTGGTCTTAGCGTGATGATATATAGCCTATATCCTTCCTCGATAAATAGACTATCTAACACTGAAAGAATTTTTCAAAACAAAAGAACTCTTCAACTTTATGTCTATACTAATATATAAAGCTGAAGAGTTTGTTTGTTTGTTTGTTTGCTTGCTTGAACGCGCTAATCTCAGGAACTACTGGTCCGAATTGGAAAATTGTGACGTAGACGAATTTGCGCGGGTCAGCTAGTATTAGTATAAATATAGATAGGTATAACCACGAAATCATAGACAACTTTCATCTCACAAATTAAGAAGATTAGTGCCTACCTATACCAAAACGAAAGTCACGAAACTTGCTAATGGCACAGACGTACGAATAAATTTTATTAGAAGCTCAACAAAGTTTGCATGGACGAATGTACGTGAGTGTCAAGTTTGTCTATCGGCAAACGTGAACGTGTTGGCAATGTGCTTTTGTTTGTCGCCTAAGCTATTCGAAGGATGACGTAGGCGACAAATTAAAGTATTAGTGGGGACTATAGCTATAAGTCATTAATCCTTAGGAATTTGTTTCTTTTTCTTTTTAAAGCAGCCTTATTACGACTGTCCAGAAGCCAACGGTTTGATTTCATGCATATTTTATTATTAGCTGATGCGTGCAACTTCTTTTGCGTCATATTTTTCATGAATGCTCCGCTCCGTTGGTTGTAGCGTGATGTTATATAGCTTATAGCCTTCCTCGATAAATGGGCTATCTAAAACTAAAATATTTTTCAATCCGAACCAGAAGCTCCTAAGATTAGCGCGTTCAACTAAACAGAAAACTCTTCAGCTTTATTCTATTATGTATAGATTGAATGGCTCGCTTTTGACCACTATTTAACACCTGATGGTGAGCGATGATGTGGTCGACTAAAGAGGCGCTCGTCTAAAATAACCTTTTCATTCTTTAGTAAAGACTTCCAAGAAATAGGTGGTAGTTTCCATCAGGAAACACAGAATCACACTTCTTAGCTGTACGCACAATGAAAGTATTCCCTAAATTTGTTGACGAATTGCTTTCATATAGATAAATATTCTCCCACACGAAAGGTTCTGTACCATAAACTGAAAAAAAAAACACGTTTCTTGTATGGGTATTTATTTTAATAATTTATAATTTGTTGTTATAGCGGCAATAGAAATTCACACTCTGTGAAAATTTCAAATCGCTACCTATTACAGTACGTCTACCAGTTCCTAACTTATTTATTTAAGTTGTTAACTAACAAGTAAGCAAGTTGCAAGTAAAACTTTAGTTAACAACTGAAAAAATAAATAGAAACTTGATTTTTAAAAGGGTTCATACATGTTTTTAACTACAGTCGCTAGTGAGTGTAGATTGATAAAACTCATGGTAGACGTACAGTTCTACAGCCCACGGACGCGCACGGACGAACGGACAGCGCAGGCACAAACAGGGTTCCGTTGGTTACCCTTCTTCTTGGGCTCGTCCATGAATGTGAAAATGTACCTAAGTGTTTAGCTAACAGTTAAAAAATAAATTCATAGTCGGTCCCTGGTATTAAATTCATAGGCGAGCCCTTCCCGTAATATAGTACCTACTTATTTAAGCACCAAGGAAGTTTCCATATAGCGCAGTGGTATACAAAAATATAAACATTTACAATTGCAAAAACAACAAACCAAAACGCTACTTAAAATCTTAAACACTTATCAAGAAAACATCTTTGTTGTTATTTATAGTAAGTATCCACAGTAGTAAATAAACTTAAGAAACTCAGAAGTTACTGAAACTATTAATTAAAAGCATGTTCTTTAAAATGAGTGGACTGAAACGAAGCGGTTCATTGACCCCTTGTTTTTGTCTGCTTACATTTATGAAGTCTGGGAATTAAGGGAGACTTAGGTTGTATTTTTAAAGATTAAAAAGAAAAAAATGTTTACTTGAAAAGTAAATATAATAAATATAGAATAGAATAGAATAGAATAGAATAGAATAGAATACTCTTTATTTTGTACACCATATAAGTTACAGAAAAGATAGATCAGAAACATTACATAGGGTGACACAATGGGCGGCCTTATCGCTAAAAGCGATCTTTTCAAGACAACCTTTGGATGGATTCTAAAGAGAAAAAGGAGATACAGTACTGTAGGTAGTCTTAGGTGTACTATTTATACAAACATCAATACATACTAAAAAGATAAATTTATACAATGATAATTGTGAAACAATAGCAGAGAACTCTAGTAACAATCGCTTTAAAGAGAGAGATAGTGGTTCTTGACCAAAGTTTTAAAAATGGACAAAGATTGAGCCCGCCTTATCGACACAGGCAAGGCATTCCATAACCTCACCGCTTGAATCGTGAAAGAATTGTCATAGAAGGTGGTGGAATGCATCGGCATTTCTAGTCTATTTATAAATACTATACTTAATAAATAAACTAAACTATGAAGATATGTATACCAACTACAATTGTCATCACTACCCAGAGAATCGCCTCTCCGGAAAAAAATCTAAAGTGTATTTATTTTGTCGACAGACCAGAAAGCGAATAGGTGTTTTTGACAGTTCGTGACAGCGATGCCAATGTAAACGCTCCTTAAAAATATGTAATTTTTATAAATCCACTTATTTCCTTAAATAGTGAGAAATTTTTGACAGTTTTTCTCTGAGATGATATTGTGACGAATTTAAACGCTCTTTAACATACTTCGAAAATCGAGCTTCTAATGATATTTCAGACCTAACTTCATTATTTATATTTCCTATCAGCAAGAAAAACAGAAATTACATTATATTGACATATTATTGATGATGATGATAATTGACATATTTTATAATTAATAAATACAATATGAAGAGTCAAAATAAACCCCATAATAACGTTTTCAAATCAATTAAAACATATGCTTCAATACTATTTAGCTCTCTCAAATGCAACCACACATTAATTTACCACAGCAATCAAATACACTACTATTTCAATTTAAACACTAAAACGATATTGCAACCGTTTCATGTTATTATTTAATTATAATAGGTTCGTTATTGCAGTCAAAATTAATTAATTTTATTACAGCCAACATTTGAATTTCACTTACGTGGGTAAATAACGGTTTATTACTGGATCGTGCTGTGCCGTGTGTTTCCCGGAAATTAATATAGAACAGTCTCTAGTTAACCCTTCCCCCCCTGCTCTTACGTTAGGGTAAGTTGATATTACTTCAGAGTAAGTGAAGAGGTTGGCAAATGTTTTTTGCGGCTTTCCCGATCGCGTTAACATAATTGTTGGCTGATGTCGAATCTTATGGAAAAGTAAATTTTCTGCTACTGTCATCAGGCGGCTTTTATTCGATTTTAGTACCAATTGACGTCTACATTGACTAAATAGAGTACGTTAAAAAAACTTGCACTATGGTCACAGGGTATATTGTTTAGGTATATAATGTCAATTTCACCAACATGGAGGTTATTATGCTGTGCTTTAACGCTAGCAATGTCGAATCAATGCAATAACCTGGTGATCAACGAGCTACTTTGCTTTCTGCAGTGCAAAATTGATATTATGGACGAAATTAGCTTGCTACAAATTTGTGAATCTAATTTTAACGAAACCGAAATTATAAAAGCTAAAAGCATTCTCGCAGAGTCGACCAACTCTCGCTCCACGCGAAAGGGGGACGGCAAAAACAAGCGTCTCCTTCAAGACATCATAAAAATTCTTAAAGAATCTGAACCCGACACACTCCCTACCTTTGTAGCTAAAGATCTACACCGCCTGCCGCCAGTAACATTCGATTACATAGACGTCACGAGCCTGCTTAGAAACATTTTAATGTTAAAACAAGACGTCCACCAAATTCAGAGTGATTACGTTAAATCTACCGAGTTAACGAAATTGCAACAAGAAATAGAACATATCAAGAGCATCCCGCAACTCAGCCAACAAAGTAAACAATATTCGGTTAATAAATCATCTAACGATTTATTTTTGAAATCGTCGAGCAATCACAACTCCCCTGCGCCGGCCGTTTGCCCGCCTCCCGCCCCCGCGTCACCGGCCACGCGCCCGCGCCCCGCGCACTCGCAGGTGCGTGACCCCGACCGCGACCGCTCGCCAGCTGATCGCCCGATCACGAAAAGGACGTTTGCAGAAACCCTTCAGCACCAACTGAGTTTCAAAGTTAACCCGATACATCGGACTAGCAGCCCTATAGTAACTGATACATTGGTAGAAAACGACAACGACGAGAGTTTTACGACTGTGGTAAATAAGTCACAGAAGTATAATAAACTTGGAAAGAAAAATAGAAATCTTCAGGGGAAAGCTCAGTTGACGTCTAATAAAATTAAAATAGTGCCTAAGTTTTCTTACATTTACGCGTCACGATTTGATACCCATACCTCAGAAAAAGACATTTTGGATTTTATAACTGACTGCGGACACACGGCTGTGAAGGTTGAAAAACTTTCGCAATATAAAGAAACGGCTTTTTCTTCGTTCAAAATTACCATTGAACAAGATCAGGAGTCCACCTTCCTAGACGCAGAGTTCTGGCCTCGTGGTGTGGAGTATAGAAGATTTAGAGTGAAACGCGTTTATACAAACCTAAATAAGCTTCCCGCACTCAAAAATAATGAAAATTAACCTAGTCTCTTTTAACTGCCGATCTATAAAACGATCATGTAACCACGTCACAGACCTGTGTGAAACACATGAAATAGTCGCCCTACAAGAACATTGGTTGCTACCTGATGACTTAGGTTACCTAAATAATATTCACCCGGACTATTCATACCACGGAGTATCGGCAGTGGACACAAGCGCGGGTGTGTTGAAAGGAAGGCCGTACGGAGGCGTTGCTATTCTATGGAAGAAATCATTGTTTCTCAATGTTACACCGATCGACACCGGCTCGACGCGCGTGGCGGCCGTGTGTATGCAGCTCGACGGCGGACGGAGTTTCGTCGTCATGTCGGTATACATGCCTACTGAGGACGCGGACAACCTGCCTCTGTTTACGGAATGCCTAGGTGTGATCAGTGCGGTGATGGAAGTGAACGATGTGGAAAGTGTTTTTGTGCTCGGTGATTTTAATGCTGACGTCTCGCGCTCAACCAGTCTATTCGGGTGTAAGCTGATGGAGTTCTGCCATGATCTGGACTGGGTTTGTGCGGATCTTGCTATGCTTGGTATGTCCTCAAATTCCTTTACATATTTAAGTGATGCGCATGGCACCACAAGCTGGCTCGATCATTGCATAGCTACCTCAGCGGGGTTGACTGTAATTGATAATATCCAGATTTTAAACGATGTTTACTACTCAGATCATTTCCCATTAGTAATTAGTTGCAATATAGATGCTATTATGCCTAAAATTAACAAATCACATTGTCAGAAAAATAATACGGTCATTTGGGGTACCAGAACTTTTGAACAGAAATGCAAGTATGCTAATTTATGTAATAAATATCTGAGCTCCTGTGATTGGCCTAGCTTACCCTGCCAAAGTGCCTCATGCCAAAGTAATGCTCACTTTCACCTGATTGATCAGATTTATTCTCAAGTAGTTAACTGTATATCTAAAGCTGCTAAATATTCGTATCAGGGCAAAACCTATAATACCAAAAAAGCGGTGGTTGGTTGGAACTATCATGTTAAAGATTGTCACACGATAGCTAGACAGTATTATCAATTATGGATATTTTATGGACGCCCTACTCAGGGAAGGATTTACGATGACATGATTCACAGTAAAAAAGTTTTCAAAAACAAGTTAAAATGGTGCCAGCTAAATGAAAATAAAATAAAAATGGATATTGTAGCTACACACCGATTTAATAAAGACTTCGGTAACTTCTGGAAAGAAACTAATAAATTAAATTATAAATCTAGTCTGCCTTTATCCATAAATGGTGATCAGAATCCTGTTAACATAGCAAATATGTTTGTAAATAAGTTTAATCCGCCCCCACCGCCACCTCCGACCTCTACTGTCAACTGTTCGAATGTGTCGCCGTCCCGCTCGGCCCATGGTGGCGCGGGGAAACCGCCGCCGCCGCCGCCGCCGCGCGCGTCGCCACGGGCCGCGAGCGCGGCGGAGGTGGCGCCGCCGGCTGAACTGACCGAGTTACACGTCACAGCTGAGGATGTTTTTCAGTGTGTTAAAGGTATGAAACGCGGCAAGTCCCCGGGTCACGATGGGCTCAGTGTCGAACACGTCTTGTTTGCACCTGCATTGTTATTTGATAAAATTGCTTTCTTATTTAATTCTTGTATTGACCACAGCTACTTACCTCATGACTTTATGAAAACCACCGTTGTACCTATAGTAAAGAACAGAACCGGTGATGTGTCCAGCCTGTCTAATTACCGCCCAATATCACTAGCAACCATATTATCAAAAATTTTCGAGAACCTGATACTGAAACACTTAGATGAAAAGAACATTCCGCTTAATAACGCACAGTTTGGGTTTCGTCGGGGCCTGTCCACTGACCTAGCTATATTTTCTCTAAAAAATACCATCTACAAATACGTTAGTAGAAATACAACAGTATATGCATGTTTTTTAGACCTCAGCCGAGCTTTTGATACAATTAATTACAATATACTCTGGAACAAGCTGAGACAAACCCATGTACCGAATAAAATAGTAGACCTGTTTGAATTTTGGTATAACAACCAAAGTAACCAAGTCAGATGGGATAACGCCTTATCAGAGACGTATAGGTTGACCAGTGGCGTGAGACAGGGTGGTCTGACGTCCCCGGTGCTGTTTAACCTATATGTAAACGACTTGATCGAGGAACTGAGCAGCACCAGAGTCGGATGCCACATTGGTGGTGAATGTTTAAATAACCTCAGTTATGCAGATGACATGGTGCTGCTCAGCCCCTCGGTCAACGGCCTCAGAAAACTCATTGCCCTTTGTGAGAATTATGCAGTTCGACACCAACTAACTTATAATGTTAAAAAGACGGAAGTAATGGTTTTCAAGCACGGCAATGGCCCTGATAAGGTCTTGCCAATCACTTTGTGTGGCTCAGAGTTAAAAATAGTTAGTCAATTTAAGTACCTCGGACACATCATAACGGAAAACTTAAAAGATGACGATGACCTGGAGAGGCAAAGACGTAGCATAGCATGTAGAAGTAACATGCTAAACAGACGGTTTTTCCATTGCTCGAAGCAAGTAAAAATAACTCTGTTCCAGGCTTACTGTCAGTCGTTCTACACCAGTCAACTTTGGTACAAGTACACGAAGAGTGCATACAACACTCTTCGTGTACAATATAATAACGCGTTTCGGGTCATGCTCAACCTGCCCTGGCGGTGTAGTGCGACTGAGATGTTTGCCGAGAACGGAGTTACCGACTTTTTTGCGCTGATGGGGAAACTCAGGGCGTCGTTCTTTGCGCGTGTGGTGGCTACTAAAAATTGTATAGTCAAAGCTGTATTCCGTACTGTGCATATACTGAGGGAGACAAAATAAATGTACTCACCAACGTGGTACATTTATTTTGGCTGCTTTGGATTAAAATGGTGGGTTGTTTTTATTTTTATTTTCCTGTATTGTCTCAAATTAAATATATCTGTTTGTTTAGCATAAGTTTTGTTTAGGATAAGTTTTAAATTTCAATGTTATGGGTACTAATGCCTGAAATAAACGATTATTATTATTATTATTATTATTATTATTATTATCACGTTCAACAGGCGTGAACCCCGATTAATTCTGTTATAGGACTTAATAGTTCCGTATTTAGAAGCTATATCGGTATGTTCGATTAGGATCGAGGTAGCTAATTGTGTAGGAACTAGGGCTGAGAGTTATAATTACAATAGTACTGGCAGGTTGGCTAAGTGGCGCCGATTAGAAGAATTTATGGTTTTGTTTCTGTTTATTAATTTTTAATGAAGTTCAACCATTTGAATTTCGAAGACATGGTTATCCTACCGGTACTGAGAGTGTGTGGTAGATTATCTATTACTAGCTGACCCGCGCAACTTCGTCTGTGTCACAATTTTCATTACTGCTCCGCTCCTATTAGTCTTAGCATGATGATATAGCCTTCCTCGACAAATCGGCTATCTAACACTGAAATATTTTTTTTAAATCGGACCAGTAGTTCCTGAGATTAGCGCGTTCAAGCAAACAAACAAACTCTTCAGCTTTATATATTAGTATAGATATAGATATAAAAACAATTCGTTGTCTGTAAAGTCGGTTTACGGACGATAATTTTACGTGATAACGTCATAAGAAAACAATTAAATTGTAACAAACAAGCCGAACGCTTAGGCCGATCGTGCCTCTCTATCGCTTAAACTTTTTCGTGCACACACGAAAAAGTTTCACATTTCGCCTAAGCCGGCGTTCATCGATTTATAAGACGTTATCACGACAAAAATCGTGCTGTCCTGTAATTGTGTATGGTTATTACGAATTTGTGCATCCAACCATTGGGGAGTTATTCAACAAAAACAGTTTTTTTTCCTGTGGACGTACAAGAAAATAAATACATACAATAATTAGTGTTTATTTGTGTGTAAATGTGTATGTTAAAATGAAATTTGTGTGTCATGAAACTGCGGAGATATTCAAGTTTCCGCTGCGCTGACGTTTGGCTGTTTGGAGAAAATCATATAAAACGGTTTAGTGGAGAGTTGTATTTTTTTACGCACGTTGCTTTGAATTTGTGTGTAATGTTTGTGAAAACGGAATTTGAAAAAAACATACCGTTTAGAAGATATAACTAAAATAAGGTTATTAGGTCCTAGTTCTTAAAATAGGAACTCTGGAGCCTAACTTATGACGTTTATTTGTATCTTGGAAGGGTCTACAATGCCCTGACAAGTTTCAATTATGTGCTCTTTGTAATTACTGAGCAATGACATAATTTACTACGACCGGACCACTATGTTTTATGATATCCGATTGTATGACTATTTAAAAGAAAAGCAAAATAAAACGTGAAAAGCAAAATAAATAGTGGTCCGGTCGTAGCATACTTGGTCGATATCCCGTCTAGTCGTAACCAGCGCTTCTACTCCAAATAGGGTATTTTACTAATAAAATATAATTAGTCCGTCAGATAGATTTTAAAAAAAATATTGGACACGTATTTTTACTTTTTTTACGTAAACAAAAAATGGAGACGAAACAGCGCGTTGAAGACACGCGTGACGTCATGTGGCTTGGTAAAATTGTACCATCATAGTGACGTCACGCGTGTTTTATCATCTCATCGTGGCACAATATCATCTTCATCTTTTGTTTACGCGAAAAAAGAAAAAATACGTGTTTAATATTTTTTGAATATCTATCTGACGGACTAATTAGATTTTTTTAGTAAAATACCCTATTTATTATGCGCACAGCTAAAATGTGGAACTCTCTGCCAGCGTCTGTGTTCCGGCCACATATAACCAATCTGCTTTCAAAGCAAGAATGAACAGGCATCTTCTAGGTACGCTCGCTCTATCATAGACTTCATCCATCGCTTTCCATCAGGCGTGATTGTGGTCAAGAGCAAGCCCATTCCTCAATAAAATATTTTTTTTTTCCAACCAATTTTATATCCTCTCCTCCATAGCCTTCCATTCATGAACGCCTTCAAGTTATCAGGCCAGCGTTTCCTAGGCCTTACTCGGTGACGACACCTGTGCTCTGGCTCACACTGCGTAACGACTCTGGTCCATCTATCCTGGTGCATCCTACATATCTGACTCACTCAATCCCATTTCAGCCTGGCAGAATTGTAGCCCACATCGGCGACACCTGTTTTGGATCGAATCGTGGTATTACGTATTCGATCGAAATGATAATGTTTGAAAAATATGCACCAGATGTTATTGAAAAATCCAGTTGAAGAGGTTGTTAGTATTTCAATTAATTTAAATTTGCTATTAAATCATGCCAGCACCACGAACGCCAATTATGTCAGTTTTATATTTGTAAGTGACAGGTTTGATATTACATAATTATATTAATTTTAAAAGCTGCATGCTTAATTAGCTTTCAACTTGATCTTGATAAATTATAGTTTGAGTGAATGATTAAAATAGGCATCACTCTCAACAAATAACAAATTGTGTTTATGACACGTGTTTTTACATTTTACTCGAAAAAATACAATGCTTTTGGGATATTTTTGGAAAATATAAACTTATCGATGGCTTAATAAATCCCTATTTTTTTTGTTCTTTACATAATTCTATTTACTGTACAAATTACAATATTAAAGAGTCGCGAACCACGAAAAAAAAACAATTGATAAGAATAAACGCTAAAATACACTTAAATAAAAAGCATTACCCTCCTTCTGGCGTAGTCGGGTAAAAAGGAAAGACTACTCCACATTTTTTAATGTAAACATTCATCTTTTTTTAATTAGTACTAGTACCTAGTATAAAAGTTTCTGTGACGCTGAAGGTCAGGCACCTTATCCATGCTGTAACTACTTTGCGTTTATCGATTATAGGGAAAAACACTCACCTAATATAACTCCAGATAATTGGGTGATCAGCAGTAACAGATGTACGTCACGCCTCCAATCCATGTCGAAGTTTTCACAGTCACTTCACTACACAGAACTATCGAATATTATCACTATTACGCTGAAGTAACACATGGCTCCAATCCTTTGGTCGCACTATCTGAAAACAAAAGAACACTGACGTTAATAAAAAGACACCATAACAAAACACTATCGAGATTCTGGAACATGATTTTAAGATCGATTAACAAAAGACGATCGACTTATCAATCGAAATCGGTCTCAAAAATCTTGCAATTTTCAAGACTATGAAGGTTGGTCATTGGTATTACCGAAACCGTAAAAGTTTAATGTGGTTGCTGTACTGCTGGGATCTTTAGAAAATATGTAGGTTATAGCTGCGACAAAACCGTTTTAATTTCGTAACTATTTCCACTACTCGTCTAAGTTCAAATCATGGATAAGCATTTTTACTAAACCGCACTAATTCCTCGCGAATTTAGCTGTTAATAAAGTAGATCCAGAGGTGGATCTACGATTCCTGTTTCGAAAATAATAGGACCTGAACTGGCCTTGACAAAGTCCCGAGCTAACTGCGCAGGTATTCTCCTAACGTGTTAGATCACGCGATTCGAGATGATGACGTCACGGGCCCGTATTAACCAATTCAGGATTGTGTTCTGGCTATTTGACTCCTTGCTTTCCAACTGCGCAAAAATATCACGAACTGATGAAGATAGTATGATCACTCTGAAAGATTATAGGTTAACATAATATATACGCCTGTGTCCCCCGAAACGTTAGGCAAAGTGTCACCAAATAGTTCACCCAAATTTTGATGTTTAAGTTTCATAAATTCAGGAGCGAAAGTATTGTCAGTAAGTGAGCACTAAATATTTAGAATCTGAGCTATATTTTTATAACTAGCCCGTATCATCCCACGGCTAGGCGATGGCCTCCCTCTATTCTAACAGACACGGTTTTCCAATTCTTAAGGAAGACACCTAAGTCGTTCCGCCATCTCTTTCATGGTCTGCTACTGATTTATTCCAGATGGAAAAACCCAATAACGTACTAATATAAGTACGTACTCGGAAAAAATAAACTTGTTACCACTGTTACTACCTTTATTTACTAAACTTTTTGTGTTCTTAACCAAAACGACAACAAATTCAATGTTCCATTTTAAGCTCCGAAAATCAACCGCCTAAATTATTCTAAAAAGGAAGAATAATGAAAAAAGAATCATAATTGTGACTGGCATAAAATACTTTCAATAAACATTACAATCTAAGCGACATATATTTCCATCGAAACTATTGCCTTGAACCCTCTTTAACTGTATGTTGTTTATAAATCTGAATCTATCCACTCCACCACGGTAAGAGCAGTTCAAAGGGATATGATTTGAGCTCACGAAATCACATCGTCAGTCAACCTTAAGCGTGTCACACAAGACAGGTACTTATTTATAGGTAGATATGGCGTATAGTTCATTGATTTTCATACCGATATATCGTGAAATATGTTTTGAGAAACCATGTTTGATCGGATATTTGCCTTTTGTAGCAGCTTGAAAACTTTTCTGAAGATCTTTTGAAAACTTTTATCACCTCTGTATGTACATATTATAAGGGAAACTGACTGACTGACGTTACATTGTCGTAACGTAACAAATTGATGTGTTGCTAGGGAGTTTGTTGGCCACTTCTTCTCCCCAGCTAAAACACTAGGAAGTGGTGACGGGCGGACGTTTTGGGGGACTTTCTTTTGTAAAACTTGACTTTCAAAAAGTGCTGGCTCTCAGCCTAATTTGATTTTTTTTTTAATTTTGGCAGTCAGTTTCATCAACGCATAGCCGAAAGAAACAACTGGGACTAAGATCATGAAATGTTGGCAAACAATTTTCACAAGGCTTTCTTTTAAGCAGTAGGTGAGCACTAAGGGCCTTTGTACATGACGTTTTTGAACGTGCCGACGACGCGCAGATGACGCGCTTCACACAAACAGTACTGTTTTTTATTGCCATCTCCAAAGCCGTGAGCGCGCGTTCGAAAAAAAGAATTTTTGGAAATTCAACCTTTAAATTCTTTGTACCTACATAATCTGCGCAGAAAAGTCGCGAGCGGAGTGCTAGTCTGATTATAAAAAAAAAATAATTAAATGTCAAATGTAAACATAATCTTGTTAAGAAAATATTTATTCAATTAAACTATACTAAATATATACACTTAAAATAAAAAATCCTAATGTCAAATTAAAGTGTATATCGCTAAATATTGCGATGATAAATGAATAGTGAAAGAATGTAGGTACACAGTTTTATTAGTGTTTACTCTAGAGAGAAAAAGTAGGAGTGGGTAATGGAAAATATGTATATTTGCTTTTTAACCATATGAAAGTGTCACCTATTTGTCGTCCCACACAAGTTGCAAACGACAGAAATATGTTCTGAAATATTACTTTCTACTGCTTGCTGTTTCCATCTATTTCATACAGCAAAGTCATTTTCAACTAGAATATAAACGTTTATGTGACATTTTGTCTTGACTTGATTTTAAATGAATCCATTGCTTCATTACATCATTTCAAAATTCATGAAATAAAAATTGTCACCGTGTTATTTTCTAATTTCATTCGTAACGTAATTTGATTAATAACGTGTTTTCTAGTTTTATTTTGATCTGATAATTTATTTAACTGTGCTTATGTGTTTCTCTTCTTGTACCAAATAATGTCTCATCTATGTATTAATTCTAATTTCATGAAATAAAAAAAAAATCATAAAAGTAATGTTTCGCTACGAATTCACTGACAAATGCGACGTGAAAATAGTGTCAATACGATAGTATTGTACATGACGAGTAAAGCTTTGATGCTGATAAGAGCAAAGATTTTGGTGATACTGTAGATTTCTCGATACTTTTGCAAAACAAGTGTCACGGTTACTGAAACTAAATTCATGAAATTGATTTCACCATGCATGCATTAATATTGAAATGTATATTCAAGGGCTTTAAAAATTGTTTGTTAGACTAAAAAAATGTCGTTACATAAAATAATTATTTATATTTGAAATATTATATTTTATTGATGTACTACGAGTAATACAGTGTATTCTTTTTAAGCCAAAGGTTGACAGATAGGGAATGCCTTGTTGCATTAAGTTCGCCTCGATAACACTAATGTACATAAAGTTTACATAAATACAGAAATGGACATGAATGCATTATCCAAACAAGGGGTTTTATCCTCCCGAATGTTACCCTATTAAGTTGTTACTCTACCATCAAAATAATTTCGTAATTTCTGCTCCACCTGATACGGATGTATCCTGGAGATAAGATACATTAAGAGATTACAGTGACGGATGCTGTGGGCGATACGTCTTGGGGGAGAGGTACAGGTGTTGCTCGATGTTGGATTGCGGAGCACCTGTTGTTGAATTATAATTAATCTTAGTAATCTAATAGTATTGACAGGTTGTACTGAAATTGGTTAAGGGGAAACTGAGTTCCTGTTTTATATTTATAATTTTACTTGGCTTATAATTTATTGATCTTGATGTGGACTTTTGGATAGTAGATAATTTTATTGACTTTTATTATATTACTAGTTGAGCCGCGCAACATCGTCTGCGTCACATTTTTCATTAATGCTCTGTTCCTATTTATTTGTTTATCCTTTATTTCAGGCAACTGAGGCACATAGAACACAGTACAAACAAACCACAAACAAAACAACAATAACTACAAACTAATACATATAATTATACAACGTTCTTAAAAACTACTGCACACGAAGAGACGGTGTCGTGTTGCGCTGTTGCTGTTGTGATAACGCCGATACAGCACACCTTTCGACCAAAACTCTTCCTTGAGGAAGGTCATCAAAAATATTTATTCATAATTTAAATTTCAACCACGCGCGTCAAAGAATACGACCAATAATCAAAGTTTTGAGGTTGCCTTCAATCCGTGTTCGGGTTGATAAATGGCACATTTACTCACGCGTTCAAAATAAACAAACTCTTCAGCTTTATTATATGAGTATAGATACAAAGACAAATATAAAAGACCAAGCTCTATCAGCCACCCCTTTCCATTTGCTAAACGTAACATAAAATATTTATTCATAATTTAAATTTCAACCACGCGCGTCAAAGAATACGACCAATAATCAAAGTTTTGGGGTTGCCTTCAATCCGTGTTCGGGTTGATAAATGGCACATTTACTCACACAGACCTATAAAATCACATGTTTCGGTACAGGTTACAGAAGAAAACCATACGGTTATATTATAATAGGTATGCTCATTATCTCTCGTGGAAAAGCCATATAGATTGCGGTTGCAAGCGAGTTTATAACAAAGTGTAATTGGATATTTCTGTGGGGAATTTCTAGATAGAACGGGACAGTTTTTAAGTCTATTGGATAGCTACTAGGTTTTATCTGATCGTATGAGGCATACCAAGCAATAGCATTGTGAAACTATGGCTGTTTTTAAACATATTTTATCAGCAATACCTAATGGAAAACAAGGCATCGCATCATGAATACATGATGGTTGTGTGTGTGTGTGTTGTGTGTGTTGGTGTTGTTGTGTGATTGTGTGTGGTTGTTATTGTTGTTGTGTGTGCTTGTGTTGATGATTGTCCTAGGATAAAAAAACCGGCCAAGTGCGAGTTGGACTCGCCAATAAAGGTGAAAATTCTGTGAAAATTTTAACTTTCTACCTATTACGGTTCATGAGATATAGCCCGCTGACAGACAGACGGACAGACGGTCGGATAGCGGAGGCTTAGTAATAGCGTTCTGTTGGTTACCCTTTGGGTACGGAACCCTAACTAGCAATAGTATATCTATATTAGAGAAAGAGTTTACGTAATTAGATAAGTAATTTATGCCTCTTTCAAAGAAGCAAACACTTAAAACTTGGATGTGGCGTTTACGATTCTAGAAAGTAAATGAAAGGGTTGACGCTTCAGAGCTCTAGACGAAATTACTGTAATCAAGTATCAATATATATTATACTGCGTAGATAATAGCACATTCCTACGCAGACGTACTAAGTAACCACTCGGTCTAGAATGCCCCAATCAGACGGAGATCAAACTGGTTAAGCCTACCAGCTATATACCGTGCGAACCCAGTCGTTACGTGCGATCCAATCTTACTCGGCTAACCCCGGTTTATTAGCTAGATACCAACGTGATGTACTCCGTGCAATGTTGTGGTGTTGTCACGCTGACAGCGAGTCGCGAAGTGAGTGAGGAATTTAAAAATAATTGGTGTAGAATCTTGCGTTCCGTTTTCAAAAGTTTTCTCTTTTTCTTTGACTAGCCAGAGACTATATTTTTTTGAACTTCACACGTCGTATGTTACCCAGTTGAGTTCTCTTTTCAAAACTTTTTTTTTTCTGCAGGCAGAGAGAGACATTTAGTTTTTAAGGAATTCATGAATATCCGCCGATTTTTTGCATGAAAGGAAAACTTAAAAGTAAAAGATTTTTTTAGATTTTTAGGTTCATTTGCATTAAATTTACCTGATATTCATCTCATACGGAAAATATCGTATTAGCTTAGCTTAGTTAGGTATCTAATCTTTAAATCAGGCCAAACCATTAAAAAATACTCATTTTTACTCCGTGGGCTTTGAGCATGTGTGTTTACCTACAATGAGGAAAGGTATGATTATATCCAAATGTCAATATAATCAACTAAAATCGTCCACATAGCATGAAGTGGCCAACAAGTCAGTTATCAAAGGAGCATAGTTCAAGTTGCATCCTCGCTTGAAGTGGAACAAGGACCTTACAGTAGATAAGAGATTGATGCTCGGCTCTAACAAAAATGGATCGAACTAATCTTGTTACCCGTTATATTTACTAAGACGACGAAACTTTGTACTTGTAATATCTTTGAAGATCTTCTGCTTTACAGAAAAACATTGGATCAATACTTAGAGCTGTCATTATTGTTGTAGTGTCTGGGGAAGTAAAGTTTATAGGTATTATCATCTTTTTTTAAGGATGGGAAAATCATCTAACTTCTCTCGGTCTGGGTGGAGCAGAAGGGAGTATCAGACTCTTACTGACTAACTAGTAACACCGGATTGGCGTAACAGCTGTAAAGGTGCTATTTACATTTTTTAAATAAATAAATAAATAAAACCCATCCGTGTTCCTCCTAATGCCATTTGCGTTCCAAAGGATGCTTCTAAAGCCTACTAAATCTTTAAGCCGGCTATTATTTACAATAACGTTTTTGACGATAATAACAAATTTCGCTTTCATTTGAACCATTTTAAATTATTTATCTTTAGTTTTGAAAAACTTCATTCTATGTCACTCTGACACTCATGAGGTATCTAATGATAAAATTGATTAAAATCTATCCAGCTTTTTACGCTACAGGACGTTCCAAAGAAACACACATACAAACATACATTAGGTTGTTACCTACTCTCGAAAATCATTACCCTCCTGGGGTAATCGGGTGGTAGGGTGATTTACACCTACCACTACTTAAGCATCTAGGTAGTTCTACCATTGAGCGGGCGAAGCCTCGGCATTAACTATTAGAGTATAGCTACTAAAATACCAATATTTTACAGTGCTCTACACTCTAAAATCCTCTTGAAAAGCATAAAAACTATAGTTTTAGCTTCACACTTAAAATAAACAACGAACTGAAGTTTTGACGGCTCTTAAAGTTTTGGTAAAAATAATAAACTATATTTTCTTGGTGCTTATCTTAGCAGAATGCATTGGAGCAATGGAGCGCCAATTCTTCTTTCAGTAAGTATTTTACATGGTAGACTTGGGATAGTTTTTATGAGTAGGTAAAACAAGCTTTTAAAATTTACTTCAAAAGTATTCTTTGTGATAGTCATAAGCTCCATTCTATTAGCAAAAGCGATTTTCAATACTTCCAAAATCTATACTAACATTATATAGACCAGGGCTGAAGCCTTTAAAAATGGTAAAAAGTGAAAAAAAAAATAATAGTACGATGAAACCCATTGGAAAAGGAAGAGAATATAACAACAATGAAATGAAAAATAATTAACGGGCCATCTGAGGTCGGGAAGTGGATTGGGGTGAGTTTTCAAGGGTAAAAAAACAGTTTATCTCGATTTCCGGCAAAACTAAAAGTCCTACGGAAAAAAGTCTAATAGCAAAGTTGTAGGTAATAAAAAGATCTACAACTTTTCCAATGGGTTTCATCCTACTATTATTTTTTTTTGGTTTCAAAAATTATCGACTCTGGTCTATAACCTACGCCTACGCGAAGCCGCTGCAATAACTTCATGAATTATTTCATAGTTTTATTGTACCGCACCCAAAGTAGTAAACCGCTTAAACTGCCATAAAGTTTTATTCGGGCCAAAATCAACACGTAGATTTACTCGTTGAAATTTCGAATATGTAGGTTGTAGTGTATTTGGTTTGTCGGCTCTAAAATCAGTTTCTGAATTACTTTATCCGTTCATAACGGTTTTCCGACATAACGGGTTTATGATTGATAATTGTAGCTGGAAGCCATGTTTGCCCGAATTATTTGGTGTATGATTTTTCCAGTTAGTTTGCGACAACGGCCAAATAACCATCAAAACGCAAAATTTTCAATCATCATCCATATTGTGTGATCATCAGAGTGATTGAGTGACTGAGTAACTGACAGATAAAGCATAGCTAAAACTACTGGTCGTAGAAAGCTGAAATTTGGCATGCATGTTTCTTGAGGTGTGTTAAGGAGCACTAAGAGGATGTCCCGAAATCCCTGCGGGAATGGGAAAAAACGGGATATGCGTGTATGAAGTCGCGGGAAAAAGATAGTATTGCCTAAAACTTATAAACATACAACATTGTAGCATTTTAACATTGTTAAGGAAACATTCATCTAAACTCGGTACAAACGTAAACTCAGGGAAATAACAGATCCAAGGACGATATCAAACAAACATTTTAATATGCCGTTTTATGATGAAAAATAAATAAGGAACCGTTTTCATTGTAAGTACTTGGTAGAGGTGCGGTGAAAGTGTAAGCGACTCCATTTTGAATTTCGCATTCACATGTATTCATTTAGTTGTTTTACTTATGTTAGCTTTCCATAATAATGTTACTAAATATTGTTATATAGTCGATTTTGTAGAGATTGTCTTTGATTATTTTATTCGTATGGCAACATTGCTCACTGATTTAATATCGTATGTTTTCTAAAAAGGAAGTCGGTTGCAAACTTGGTAAATATAATATTTAAAACTGTACTTCCGGAAGATGATGGGCACGCCACCTATCTGCAGTTTTTAGATAGAAAATAGTATAAAAGAACGTGTTGTACATATTTAAGTTAGTTCCTTGTGAAATAAAGAACAGTAACGGTACTCTGCTCGTTTAATTGCCGTAACCAGCCGTGATTTCTATTCTCATAAGCGGGATAGGACCCAAAAGTGCTATTGGACAAAGTATCGAAATAGTAAGTTATTTTTCGGATTTTTTTTTTTTTTTTTTAACTTTACGGTATTTGTGTATAAACTATTTTGTACCTACTGTGGATATTTTTTGTAAACTGTACGCTTAGTTTGTGTGATTAACGTAATTATGCCAAAACGCACTCGTGATGTACCTAGTGACTCTTCATCAAGTGAAGCAAGTGGTTATTCCTACCGTGAGAAACAATTAAAACGCGGAAAGAATAAAAGATCTTCCCATCGTAATAGTCACACACGTACCCACAAAAGTAAAAATAAATCCAAACGAACGCGCCGAAGTTCGAGTAGAACTACCCTCAATGACGTCAGGTCATGTGAAACTCCAACGGGTCAACCAGGAGGCTTGGCAGCTTCTGTGGCGGTCGAAGATTGCCCTTCTGTTCCTGATCCAGGACACGCAGATGAAATCGGGAGCCGCGCTGCGGACACTGAACGAGACGAGGTGCCAGGACCTTCAGGAGTTGCAGCTGGAGGTACGGGGAATAACCCAATTAATTTGAATTTACCAATCAATTTAAATGATTTAGTGAGCTTTATTTCTTGTGTGAATCAGATCATTCTGCAAATTCTTCAGTGAAATGTGACAAAAATATCATTCCTGAATTTGACCCATCCGTTAAAAATCAAAGAATAGATACCTGGCTTAGTAAAGTCAACGAATGTGCTCATATTTATGGTTGGTCTGATCAACAAAAAACCCATTTTGCGTTGCCTCGATTAGTAGGTCATGCTAAAAAATGGTATGAAGGGCTTAAAACGGTCAGTGGGTAGCCTTTACGTGGTCAGAATGGCAACATAATTTAAAACGTGCGTTTCCATCTGACACTAATTATGGTGCTTTGTTATTTGAAATGCTAGAAAGAAAATATAAAATAGGTGATTCGCTCGATGAATACTATTATGATAAAATGATTTTGTTGAATGCATGTGATATATCCGGCAAGAAAGCGGTAGATTGTGTCATTTACGGTCTTGAGGACCGCACCGTTAGAGCTGGTGCATCTTCAGCTCGTTTTGCTGAGCCTGAAGATCTATTAAAATATTTAAAGGACATGTGTCGTGATCAAAGTGATTTTATGGCTAAAAACAAATCTAAAACTCCTGTGCTTAGTAGTTCTTCGATTATTTGTAATCTTTGCAAAAAAAGTGGGCATCGTGCAAACCAATGCAGGCAGTATAATAAGTCTTCTATGTGCTTTAATTGTAAAGAAACTGGCCATAGAGTTGCACAATGTACAAAACCAATAGTTAAATGCGAAAATTGCCAAAGACATGGCCATAAAACTGAAGACTGCTTTTCAAACAAAAATAAAAGTCAAAATATTCAAAATAAACGGGTTTTGATGACCACTAGTACCGAGTTGGAAAATTCACAAAATAAATATTACAAGAATGCTTGTATTAATAACGATTCTGAAATGGTTCAATGTTTTATAGATTTCGGAAGCCGTTGTACACTTATTAGGGATACGTTGGCTTGTCAGAAAAATTTAGTCATTAGTTATAGTTGTTTACCTGTCATTAAAGGGGTAGGAGAGACACGCATTTTACCTATAGGTAAAGTTGAAATATCACTAACTATAGATGGGGTGGAGGCTTTGATCACGACTTATGTTGTTGCATCTGAACAACTACATGTGCCCTTGTTAGTTGGGCAGAATTTCACCGAATTACCAAATATTTTAGTAATAAAGACTAATAGTAGTCTTGAAATTTTAAAACGTGATTCATTTTGCGCTGGGATCTTGCCTGGTATTGAAAATGAAAGCAGTGGCATTATTAAATTATACGTTTCCTCGGATTATACGGGTGTTAACACGGATTTAGTTAAATGTAATACGTCGGTAGCGGAGGACTCGGCGGTTTTTGTCTTGGGTAGCTACCGTTACTATAATAATTGTCAATATTGGATCAAGCAAGGGGTCTACAAGATAGTGGGGAACAGTTGTGATGTTCCTATAATAATTTTAAATGACGCAACGTTGCATTTGAAAAAGAATATGCTTCTAGTAAGAGCGTACAAGATAGGTTTTAACAATAATATCGAGAAATTAAGCTGTCTTAGTTTAAAATCAAATTATAGTCCCATTGAAACTTGCAATATTAATATTAACTCAAAATTAACAGAAGAAGAAATTACTAAGGTACAAAGTTTAATAACAAAATATAGGACAAGTTTTGCTCAAAATCTTTCGGAATTAGGTTGCACTAATCTCGGTGAAATGGAAATAAAATTAACCGATAGCACCCCTGTTGTTTATCGACCATATAGGTTGAGTTATAAAGAGAGAGAGCTAGTTCAAGAAATGGTTAGAGAGTTGTTAGTGCATGACATTATCGAGGAGTCTTCTTCATGTTATGCTAGTCCAATCATACTAGTGTCAAAGAAAACTGGAGGACATCGCTTGTGTGTAGACTACCGAGCTTTAAATGGCCGAACTGTTAAGGACCACTTCCCGCTCCCATTGATAGAGGATCAGTTGGATCAATTAAGTGGTTGTAAGTTCTTCACAACTTTAGATTTGATGAGCGGTTATTACCAAGTGCCTATAAAAAAGGAGAGCAGATACGTCACGGCTTTTGTTACGCCCGACGGTCTGTATCAATTTAAGAGGATGCCATTTGGTCTGGCCAATGCACCCTCAGTATTCCAAAGGATCATGAACCAAACCCTTAAATTAAATTCTGATCAAGAATTCAGTAACTTTGCATTTGAAAAGCCGGCCATTTCTTATATGGATGACCTCATAATACCATCGACAAGCTTTGAAGAAGGTATTAAAAAATTAGAAAAAACTTTTCAATTGCTTAATGAGGCCAAATTAACTCTAAACTTACAGAAATGTCATTTTTTTCAAACTTCTATTGACTATTTGGGGTATGAAATTACGGATGAAGGCATTAAACCAGGTAGAGTAAAAATTGACGCCGTTCAAAAATTTCCCACACCGCGAAATGTACATGAAATCAGACAATTTATTGGTTTGGCTAGTTACTTTCGCAAGTTTATAGATAAATTTTCTATAATAGCAAGGCCACTGACTGACCTTACAAGGAAGAACTGTTCATGGAGATGGAATGACGAACAAATAGTTGCTTTTCAGTCTCTTAAAGATAAATTAACTGAACGTCCCTTGTTATCTTTGTATAATCCAAACTTTATCACGGAACTACATACTGATGCAAGTAAGATTGGATTGGCAGGTATACTTTTGCAGAAGGAAAACGATCACAATCCTCTAAGGCCAGTTGCCTACTTTAGTCGAAAAACTACTATTGATGAACAAAAGTTTCATGCATACGATTTAGAAACGTTAGCAGTAGTTACTTCACTTCAGCGTTTTCGTGTATATCTACTCGGATTGAAATTCACTGTAATTACGGATTGCCATGCCTTGAGATCAACTTTTTGTAAGCGGGACATTCTACCACGAATTGCTCGATGGTGGCTGACTTTACAGGAGTATGACTGCACCATTATGTATCGCCCTAATCATAGTATGACCCATGTAGACGCGTTAAGTAGGAATCCACATGAAGCTTTCGATACAGATATCGGTTTAGATTCGTTAAAAGTTCTAAACATTACACTAGACGATTGGCTGCTCAGTATTCAACTAACAGATCCTAAAATATGCTTCATTAAAGACTTATTAAATGATCCCAAGTACGATGAGATTATTGATATAAAACAAAATTTTGTTTTAAAACGTAACCGGCTATTTAGAAAAGTTAATGGTGAAATAAAATGGGTAGTTCCGAAAGGGGCTAGATGGCAAATATGTAAGCAAAATCATGACGATATCGGTCATTTTTCAGTTGATAAAACATTTTCTAAAATTCAAAAGGATTTTTGGTTCCCAAAAATGAAAAAGTTTATTACTAAATATGTTAAGTCTTGCTTGCATTGTGCATACGGTAAAATGCCTGCTGGCAAAAAGGAAGGCTTTTTACACCCCATACCTAAAAATGATATTCCATTTGAAACAGTTCATATTGATCATTTGGGTCCCTTTGTAAAAAGTTCAAGGGGTAATGCTTACTTGCTTGTAATTGTAGACGGGTTTACTAAGTTCTGTATTTTAAAACCATTGCGAAATTTGAGATCAAGTCTAACTATTAGGGCATTAGATGATGTTTTCACAACATTTGGTTACCCTAAGCGTTTAATTTCCGATCGAGGAACTTCATTTACCTCTGAAGAGTTCCGTAAGTTTTCCGAAAAAAACCACGTCAAACATGTCATGAATGCTGTTGCCTCCCCTCGGGCCAACGGCCAGGTGGAGCGCTATAATCGGACAGTGTTAGGCGCTCTAGCTTCATATACTGATAAATTGGGAGAAGCCAAATGGGATGCCGAGTTAGGAAATATTCAATGGGGGTTAAATAATACTCTAAATAAAGGTATTGGGAAAACTCCATCTGAAGCTCTGTTTGGTCGTAATTTAACACATAGTAGTGAGAATATTATGAATGAAATATTTTTAGACACAAGGCAGTTAGATAGGCATATTAGTGAAATAAGAACGGAAGTTAGCGAGCACATATCAGAAGATCAAGGCAAACAGAAGGATACATTTGATAAGACTCGTAAAGCAGCTAAGATATATGCAGTAGGGGATTTGGTAAAAATTCAAAAACAGATAGGTCATAATGAAGGTCAAAGTAAAAAGCTATTACCGGTGTATTCAGGGCCATACAGAATATCGAAAGTTTTAGATAACGATAGGTATGAAGTCTCAAGCATACCTGGGGCTAACATTGGCAAAAAGCTATATTGTAATATTTGGGCTGTGGATCAGATACAGCCATGGATAAGCACAAGTATTAATGAATTGAGTTCAGAATCTGATTCTGAAAAAGAATAATCTAGTTGATTAAATATTTGGTCTTACAAAAGGTATTTGATACATGAGAGATTATTTTTATTGTATTATATTAACAATAAAATCAAGATTTTGATGATTTATATTTGTTCTTTCACACTGTTGATCTGAAATAAAGAGAATGAAAGTTAGTTACTTGAAAATGGAAGGAAATTTAAATCTGTAAAATATGATATTGTTGAAACAATTTTATTTAATAGAAATATTGGTTAAACTGCAATTAAGATAAGAGTACTATAATTGAGATGAATTGTATTCTTATGCTGAGTCGTTTATTGGAAAGTCGTATAGTGGCTGGCAAGTGAGAGAGCTTGGCCAGTGAAGCTTACGGTGCAATGAACGACGAGTGTATATTCTTATAGTGAGTCGCTTATTGGAAAGTCGTACAGTGGCTGGCAAGTGAGAGAGCTTGGCTAGTGAAGCTTACGGTGCAATGAGCGACGAATGTAATTTGAATATACTTATATAATTGAGATGAATGAATTGTATTCTTATGCTGAGTCGTTTATTGGAAAGTCGTATAGTGGCTGGCAAGTGAGAGAGCTTGGCCAGTGAAGCTTGCGGTGCAATGAATGACGAATGTATATTCTTATACTGAGTCGCTTATTGGAAAGTCGTACAGTGGCTGGCATGTGAGAGAGCTTAGCTAGTGAAGCTTGCGGTGCAATGAGCGACGAATGTAATTTGAATATACTTATATTATTGAGATGAATTGTATTCTTATGTTGAGCCGTTTATTGGAAAGTCGTACAGTGGCTGGCAAGTGAGAGAGCTTGGCTAGTGAAGCTTACGGTGCAATGAATGACGAATGTATATTCTTATACTGAGTCGCTTATTGGAAAGTCGTACAGTGGCTGGCAAGTGAGAGAGCTTAGCTAGTGAAGCTTGCGGTGCAATGAGCGACGAATGTAATTTGAATATACTTATATTATTGAGATGAATTGTATTCTTATGCTGAGTCGTTTATTGGAAAGTCGTATAGTGGCTGGCAAGTGAGAGAGCTTGGCCAGTGAAGCTTGCGGTGCAATGAGCGATGAATGTATATTCTTATACTGAGTCGCTTATTGGAAAGTCGTACAGTGGCTGGCAAGTGAGAGAGCTTAGCTAGTGAAGCTTGCGGTGCAATGAGCGACGAATGTAATTTGAATATACTTATATTATTGAGATGAATTGTATTCTTATGCTGAGTCGTTAATTGGAAAGTCGTACAGTGGCTGGCAAGTGAGAGAGCTTGGCCAGTGAAGCTTGCGGTGCAATGAATGACGAATGTATATTCTTATACTGAGTCGCTTATTGGAAAGTCGTACAGTGGCTGGCATGTGAGAGAGCTTAGCTAGTGAAGCTTGCGGTGCAATGAGCGACGAATGTAATTTGAATATACTTATATTATTGAGATGAATTGTATTCTTATGTTGAGCCGTTTATTGGAAAGTCGTACAGTGGCTGGCAAGTGAGAGAGCTTGGCTAGTGAAGCTTACGGTGCAATGAATGACGAATGTATATTCTTATACTGAGTCGCTTATTGGAAAGTCGTACAGTGGCTGGCAAGTGAGAGAGCTTAGCTAGTGAAGCTTGCGGTGCAATGAGCGACGAATGTAATTTGAATATACTTATATTATTGAGATGAATTGTATTCTTATGCTGAGTCGTTTATTGGAAAGTCGTATAGTGGCTGGCAAGTGAGAGAGCTTGGCCAGTGAAGCTTGCGGTGCAATGAGCGATGAATGTATATTCTTATACTGAGTCGCTTATTGGAAAGTCGTACAGTGGCTGGCAAGTGAGAGAGCTTAGCTAGTGAAGCTTGCGGTGCAATGAGCGACGAATGTAATTTGAATATACTTATATTATTGAGATGAATTGTATTCTTATGCTGAGTCGTTAATTGGAAAGTCGTACAGTGGCTGGCAAGTGAGAGAGCTTGGCCAGTGAAGCTTGCGGTGCAATGAATGATGAATGTATATTCTTATACTGAGTCGCTTATTGGAAAGTCGTACAGTGGCTGGCATGTGAGAGAGCTTAGCTAGTGAAGCTTGCGGTGCAATGAGCGACGAATGTAATTTGAATATACTTATATTATTGAGATGAATTGTATTCTTATGCTGAGTCGTTTATTGGAAAGTCGTACAGTGGCTGGCAAGTGAGAGAGCTTGGCCAGTGAAGCTTGCGGTGCAATGAACGACGAATGTAATTTTTGTATACTAATATAAATGAGATGTTGCCTATTTAAGTACTTTAGTTTCTGAGACTAGTTATTGATGGATAAGATAAAGTTATAACTTCTAGTTTGAGGACAAACTTAATGTCAGGAAGGCCGAATGTTAGCTTTCCATAATAATGTTACTAAATATTGTTATATAGTCGATTTTGTAGAGATTGTCTTTGATTATTTTATTCGTATGGCAACATTGCTCACTGATTTAATATCGTATGTTTTCTAAAAAGGAAGTCGGTTGCAAACTTGGTAAATATAATATTTAAAACTGTACTTCCGGAAGATGATGGGCACGCCACCTATCTGCAGTTTTTAGATAGAAAATAGTATAAAAGAACGTGTTGTACATATTTAAGTTAGTTCCTTGTGAAATAAAGAACAGTAACGGTACTCTGCTCGTTTAATTGCCGTAACCAGCCGTGATTTCTATTACTTATATCAGGGGAGAGGAGCTCGTGGCTAAATAATAAAGAAAGAAAATACTTTAATTCCGCCAGAAATGACGCACAAAACCACCAAATTAAATAAAACCAGTTACAAACTAAAAACTAAAACCATTTGCAATATAACCTATGTCAGGACCGGACATTACCTACCACGAGGCACTGGTCACACCACAGACAAAACCGAACACAGTTCAATAGTTGTCTATGGTGTGACGTCCGGCATTGACTGACAGTGACAAGTTGACAACACAAAAACAAAACAAAAAAGCAGTCGTTACGGATATTCAGAAGACAGTAAATCTGACACCAGTCTTGCCAAGAAGTACCGTGTTACCCAGTCAATGGGTTGTGGAGGTCTGTTAGGCAGCCACTCCACGTAAAATACTGGTATTCAGCTGAATCCGGTTTGACTGAAAGATGACCCCACTTTAGTTGAAAAGGCTATGCAGATGACTTACAAGGAACTTATATCTTGACTCCTACTGAAACAACTTACGTGCAATGGCATAAGACAGACGTGTTTGGAAAAGGGAGAGTCAGTCTTTTGGGCAGCGATGGGACGTGAAAGGTTTTTAAAAATATAGGCAAATATGCGAGAGAGAGTACAGTCCTGAATTCTTCTGTAGCAGCATCAATGCCGCCACAAGAAAAACAACGGAGCAAATCTACATCGCTAGAAAAAGAACCGCGGCGCCATCTATCCAACTAGCAGCGAACTACTACGTCGAAATCCTGCATCGCGCAAGCAGAGTTTACCATGCGATTTGAACATATACATCAGCCCGAATATCAACTATCGTGCAGTTGCCCACACCAGACTCAAAAACCGTCGGGTCGGAGGATCCTCCCTTTATTACGGAGGTTTGCGGGACTTTACTCTCTGTACCGCATCCCTCCTAACTTCCAACACATAGGCAGGCTAAAAACCTACTTAAGGAGTTTTTTCTGACTCATAGCTAACTTTATTAGGGTTCCGAAAAAAAAGGAACCCTTATAGTATCACTCGGGTGTCTGTCTGTCTGTCCGTCTGTCACAGCCAGTTTTCTCCGGATCCATTGAACCGATTCCGTTGAAATTTGGTACACATATGGACTTCTATGACCCAAACACGGACGTGTTACGTAAATTATTAAATTCTGAGTATGGGGGTCACTTTTGGAGGTCAAACAAGAAAATTAAAAAAAAAAAGTTTTTTGAACAATATCGTGTGACATATCAAATGAAAGGGCTTACTATGAGGGTTTCAAAAATATTTTTTTCATAATTTTAAAATAAACGATTTAGAAGTTATTCAAGAAATTAGACGAAAAATGACCATTCCCCCCTTATCTCCGAAACTACTGAGCCTAAAATTTTGAAAAAAATGGAGATAATAGATCTTTACCTAAAGATTACAGGAAAACTATTAGAAGTTTGTAGTGTTAAAATAACACGTTAAAAAATTAAATTCGTTCGGAACCCTTTGCACGCGAGTCCGACTCGCACTTGGCCAGTTTTTTTATTGTAGTTCAGCATATGCATTAAACGGCTACTTATTCTTATTGCACTACATACCTAGGATCCCCCAAAATAACATACATGATAACGGGGGATCTTGGGTAAAAATCGTTTTGTTCACCATTATTTTACGTTAAAATTGATTTTAACTCCACATTAAAATTAAAATTACGTTACTTTTCATAAAATCGACAGACTGCACGGCTTTATTGTTACTCACCCGTAAAATCAATTTCGAATAAAGTGAAATACACATTCGCATCAGAGTTCATTACACGCAGCATTAACGAACATACTCGTACAGTGTTGTGACAAAAGTAAAATATATGAAACTTTACTGGATGTCCGTTTATTTTCAACGAACGCTGAAACTTCGGAATAAATGCTATAATTTACATCCCGCTTGAAATGTTGGTTTTGGTACGATTGTACTTATTAAAAGACGATATTATTAATTGAAACGTGTAGTCAAATCGAGCATTTGCTTGCTAAGATTAGATATAGCTATTTGGTGCCTACGGATATACCTATGTACATTTGGGCGTTTGGAAAAATACTTCAACTATTTTGTAAACCTATTAAAAAAATCTTTTTACTTCAGACATAATTGGTCCATAATATTGTTAGTAGTACGACTTAAAAGCTATGTTAGGTACATTTAAAAATTAATTTAAGTATTTGCCGCCCTCTGGAGCCCCGGGCACACGCACTTGTGCTTGAACCCAGTGCCCCAGAAGGGGGCTGTCCAGCTTGTGGCTGAGCACGTTCAGGATAGTGTTGGCGCTCCCACGCGTACGGAACATCAGCGAAGCGATTCGGCGCCGCAGCACAGTGTGAAACCAATATGCGTGCGCGTGTGCAAACATCACCAGCACCCTGAACGTGTTATTATATTGCGGTCAAAATAGTTGACGTCTATTTGTATTGTCTTTTGCAATCACGAGTAGGTCGATGCATGACTCAGAAAGGTAGAAAAGAGAACAAGGTCCTATTTGGAGAAGCCCTATTTTCTGCAGTAAACCATGATTTAGATTTACTTACTTACGCTGCGCGATGCAAAGGAGGGTAATGGTTTATCAGCTTTTATAGGTATGTATTTACGTATGTATGTTGGAAGTTTGTTTCTTTGTCAACCACGGCAACCCTATTACTCAACCCCCGCTGCCGGTCCGTCCGTCCGTCTGTCTGTAAGCGAGCTATATCTCAAGAACCATAAAAGGAAATTTTCACAAATTATGTATTTCTATTGCCGCTATAACAACAAATAATAAACATGAAGGTTTATGGTACGGAACCCTTCGTGTGCGAGTCCAACTCGCACTTGGCCGGATTTTATTTATTTATATACAAAATAGCGTGGCGTTAGCGCTGCAACCGCTGCAACTAATAAGTATGTAGATAATATAGGCATTTTTAAAATACCAGACCACAGAAACACACCTACCTTTCTGGTATTTTTTTCCTGTCTATTTTTCCCCGTGTTTATAATTGACTTCTTCACGATACATATTTAATGACTGGCACAGCGGTATGGACATTGATGTCCTCATTGGGACAGGGCCGTTAAAATGCTCCACCTCAATCAAAGGGCAGGTCACGCGTGTTTCTGTCAATCAATGTTATGGGATCCTGGTTTATGATTGGTTTATTGAAGTGTATTATGGAAAGCGGGTATATTTTTAAGTGATCAATAATGGACATTATTGATACTCCTTTTGCTTTCGTCAGCCAGTCTAACCGAATGTATTTAAATATCATATATGGGGCGAGAAACTCGAAAACTTCCCAGAAACTCGGTTGAGGAGGTCAAAGATGCCTTTGACCTCCTCAAACGAGTTTCTGGGAAATACAATAAGAACCTATTCGTATTTTCCAGAAACTCGATAAGATCGGTTGCCACACTTTCGAGCTTCTGTCACTCTACTCGTAATGAATGTCACAGACTTACGAATGACATTTTGGAACCAAACAGGCACTTCCTTTCTTGTAATGACTGTCACAGATTTACGAATGACATTTTGGAACCAAACAGGCACTTCCGTAGGCACGCTAGCTTAGTCTTCATCAGCCCGTGCGGCTTCACACATAAGTGAATCTGTATTTTATAAGTAAGAATAAATAATTATTGTAGTTGATATAATCCCTTTTGTCTGTAAGTTACGATTTATAACTACTACAACAGTATAGATAAACGTATTCTGACGTTTGAAAATTATGTAAAATCTGAAATCTTCACAAGAGGGTGAAGCTGTGAGATATTTTTTAGCTAAAACATCAACAAAAACGTTTCCTCAAAGAACCTTTTTCACCATGATTGGCTGTTCTGTCTCGTTTGTCAATCAGTGATCGAAGGATTTCTGGGAGTTAGTCAGCATTACACAGCAACATGATCGTCAACAGGTGTGTCGAAACAAGGAAAGGAAAAGAGATTGTTCCGAAAACAAGGTATCTAAAAGATATTTAGATTACACTACGATGAGTTTTCTCAATATTCTGGACATAGAACTATTTAGACACATTTTACCCCCCCTCCTCTTTACCCTAGACCTATTTTATCGTAGTTTTTTTGGAAAAATGACGATACGAGCTTCTAGAAAAGGATCGGAGTCACCGACATAGCTTTTAGGGATTGTGAGCATTAATGGGCATGGCCGGACAAGTTTCTCAAACGGCCGATAGCCTGTGGAGCAGACGAGTCCTGGAGTGGAGACCAAGCACTCCCTTTTCCACAACGGATTCATGATGGTAATAACTCGTCATAGTAGGAGGGAACATATGTAGAAGGACAAGAACTGAATATTTTGGCGCAGCTTTGGAGAGGCTAATGTCCAAAAGTCGACTGCCCTATGTCCGGCTGTGGACTGCAAGAGGCCGATTTGATTGTACACATTCATAGTCATACAGCTAAGGAGTGGAATTGCCAGAGTCTGTGTTTCCAGATAGCTACATCTTCGACCGCATCATCGCTTACCATCAGGTGAGATAGTGGTTAAACGTATGCCTATCTACAGTAAAAACAAAAAAAAATACATCTGCCCGTACAGCACATAAGATAAGATGGTCGATGGGACCGAAAAGTTCTGGAGTGGCGACCGCGTACCGGAAGACGCAACGTTGGTAGGCCTCTCACAAGGTGACCGATGACCTAGTGAAGGTCGCGGGTAGCCGATGGACGCGAGACGCACAGGACCGGTCGTTGTGGCGACGCTTGGGGAAGGCCTATGTCCAGCAGTGGACGTCTTTTGGCTGATATGATGATGATGATGAAGCACATAAGCTACTCATAGACTCAACTCAAATGTGGTCAAATTAAATCATTATCATCATCATCACATAAATCAAATTTCATTTTAGATATTTCTATTGCTTTGAAGTTAAAAATACTGTTTTTTATAAGGTAAACTCCGAAAGCACTGCTTTGAGTACAATAATGATATAAAAACTTACACAATCGTTGAGTAACGAGGGCTTTGTATGAACAGGGCCTGTGGATAAATCACGCGAATGACGCCGTGTGAAAAAGCTAATTAATAATAATTATCTGGCAAAATGAGTATTTAAATAGTAGTACCTAGTAGTAAATAAAAATTCACTCAATCAAAATCTTTTAAAGCAAATTAAAACAATTGAAACAATTTGTAGGCTCTCTGAAAGCAGAAAACAAAGTGACTGTAGTGTCCACGCATCGTATCACTAATAGTAGGTATTTGGCTCGCCTACGCACCACCACGTGCTGCCTGACTGACGGTTGACCACAGACTGACTCCCACCCAGTCCGTACGTTGTGAGGTACGCGCTCGAAAGCAATCATAAGTATATACATACACTACATCCCTTCCTTTTTTTTTATTTGTGTATAAATACTTCCTGTAGTAAGTTTTTTTATGGATCTCGGTACTTATAAATAATATATGTATGTATTTATTACTAAGTATTTATTTCCTTCCAAACACTGTACATGACACTAGAGGTATTTTACTCCTTTATTATTATTTTTTTCAATGATCACATGTGAGATAATTGTTTTGATTTTCTTTATTGTATTCAATGTTATGTGCCTTGATATTATTATTATCTCTATCTTTCTTCCCTTTTCTCTTTTTAATTTAGTCATAATTAATCAATCTTATTTATGAAGCATATGTATCTTTTTGATTCAATTCCTTGTTTTTTTTTTATCATTAAAAACTTTCCACTGACCTTAAATTTCTATAAATGTACGACATTTCTTTTTCATCATTTGTCCTGTTTCATCATTATATACTTCAATATCCCCCAAGAAATTTGCTATCGTTAATCTCTACGGCAATTGTCTAAAATTTTTTTTTTTACACACAGAGCTATTCCAAATCTTCAGTTAACTGACTTTTCGTTCAGTGTTTTAGCCATTCGACAGTTCTAAACTGGCTGTAATCAATCCTTTAGGTTTGATTCGTGATTCACTAGTATTTGTGATTACTAAGTCCAAACACCAATGAAGTCATAAAACTCACATTGATTTTAACAAAGAAAATCAAAGACTACGTATCTTATTCACAGTCAACGTCTATCTCATAGCTCAGCAAAACACAATTCCTATACTCGCACTTCCCCATGGGAAGAATACCGAGTAAACTCTAATTTGTACCACCAATAGCAACGACACCCTGATACAGACTTCCTCGTCTATATCACTTTGTGATACTGCTACGATATCCTGGTACGCCCGCCGACCCACAGAACTAAGAACCTGTTCACACAAACTAATTTTATGCTTACTCGTCATCTTCAAAACTTCACAACGTCAATTATTCATATACTTGGCCTTGGGCATCTTCCCGACAATGAGATTTTAAAACATACCAACCGGTAAGTTACGCACATCAGAGTTTACGAAGAGAAGAGAACCTAGGCCTGTCAATGTTTGTGCCTACGTTCATGTGAAGGGGCTACGTTCATGAATTACTCTACGTTAATCTACGAGCATCATGGTCATAACTGCACCGAACAGTTTGAATCAATCAATATTATTTTAAATCTTACTTATATTAACTTACATCTACAGTAAGCAACCCGGTAGTGAAAAATCTATTCAGAAATTGTAATAGCTTAGAATTCTCTGTATCCCTACAGCTTTAATCAATGTCATTAATATCAAGTTACTGTTTATAATCGTTTACTATCGAATTTACGAACTGAATTTAATAACTTGTGATGTAAGAAAACTGTCACCGATACGTTAATATAAAAGCTTAAATCCTATTTTTCACTAAACACGTCTAAGTTGGAACATGACCTTATGGCAACCTTGCCATGCAATATCTCATTCTTTAAGTTCGTACTGAATAAAATGTTGAAACTATTACCACCTATGGGAATCTCTTTAAGTACTCGCTTTTTTATATTGATAGGCACCAATATCCCACCCGGTGGCAAGCGACGACGCGGTTGAAGATGGAGCACGCCTGCCCAGAAGCAACCCAATCACTCCCGACCCAAAGACCCCCAGTCTGCAACTACCAGGAAACACAGACTCTGGCAGGGAATTACACTCCTTGAATCTTTCTCCTACCATAATCATGTATTTGTTAGAATATGGTAGGTACATTATAGTCTTAAGATTAGTTACCGGTAACCGTTCTTTTATATATTTTTTTTATATTTTAACTTTTCTTCCTATTATCCTTCTTAATGATTGAGAAGCTGGTTGTACTTTCTCATCGATTGGTACTTCCACTATAACATCATTGGATTTCGAAAACTGTCTTAGTTTCCATTTGGTCAATTTTTAATCAGATTTTAAGTACACCCATTATCAAAGTGTTACTTTTATCAAGTAAAAGTAACACTTTTTAAAGCATATTGCCAGGGTTTCTACACGGGGAATCTTTGGGTCAACTATACCAAAAGATCGCTGGATGACCTACGCGTCCAGTATAATAACATTTTTAGGATGCTGTTGGGACTGCCACAATGGTGCAGCGCTTCTGGTATGTTTGCGCAAAACCGAACCGACGGCTTCCACGCCGTCATTCGCAAAAAAACCGCGTCGCTGTTGTCAAGGTTGCGGGCGAGTGGCAACAGCATACTAAAAACTGTGGCGGAGAGTATCGACTCTTCGATAATTAAAAGTTTTGTGAGAAGGACAATCACTAACCAATAGATTGGGGTTGTCCTTTTCACAATAATATTTATTCTGTTCTGTCTTCTTCTCTGTTGTATTTTAGCTACTAACACTAGTAATAAGTTATAATATTCTTTACTAACACGCTGGATCATTGTTGTCCGAAAATAAAGAATTATTATGATTATTATAACTATAGCCATGGCAATTTATTTCCCAAGTAGATCTCTAGTTCCATCAGAGATGCAAAAAAAGTAAAAAGTTGCATTTTCGGATCTATCTGCTATTTTTATATTTGCGTCAAATGGTCCTGTTAGGTCTTGACCTAACAAGACCATTAGGAAGAACCCCTTGGGGTTTCTTACTTTAAGAACCATAAAAGTCTTATTGCAACTGAATGTTTGGTTACCTTGTTTTGTTTCATATTTCCCCAAGTTTTGTGTGTGATTAAAGTTGGATTTACCTACACGCAGAGTCTACTAACATATTTTTTTTTAAACCTTCATTCCACCAATACGACAATCTAGTAAACTGTCATCGTCGATTTTGAACACATATTGTATGTCTTTCGACTCTGTTTGAACTGAAATCTGTCTGCTTATTGTCTAAGCCGTACTAAGAAATTTTTGAAACTTTTCATTTGCCCCTTGTTTGATCAATGAAAAAGAGTGACGTTCTTAATTCTCAATTTGTTTAGGTGTAAAGTATGCGTGGAGTTTGGTGATAGCCACTTCAAAGACATCCACTCCATCAGCAGGTGATATTTGTATCTGGTATATTATTAAACTAGCTGATCCGAGCAACCTCGTCTTCGTCACATTATCCATTAATGCTTTGCTACTATTGGTCGTAACGTGATGTTAGATCCTATAGTCTTCCCCGATAAATAGGCCGTCCAACACTAAAATAGTCCTTCAACTCGAACCAGCAGTTCCCGAGATTAACGCGTTCAACCAAACAAACAAACTCCTCAGCTCTACAATATTAGTATAGACATTTTTAGCAATTCTAGTCCACAAAATGTAGCAGCAAAGCCCGTTTCTTGTCACTACCCTTGATGCCAACAGCTTCCAGGTAGATCAAGAGTTCCTACGTCCAGCGTTTTATCTCGTTCCTACTGATGAAGGTTCCCCCTCACAATCAAATTTGTCAATTTAATGACCAGTATGTACATGAAAAGTACCACTAGGTACTGCTGACCTAATTTGTCTTTGATAACTAACTGTCAATTTAATGACCAGAAGGTATATTCTGCTGTAATTACTGTCATTCAATGATGACTTGTCAATTTAATGACCAGTAGGTGTATTCTACTGTAATTACTGTCATTCAATGATGACTTGTCAATTTAATGACCAGTAGGTATATTCTACTGCAATTACTGTCATTCAATGATGTCTTGTCAATTTAATGACCAGTAGGTATATTCTACTGCAATTACTGTCATTCAATGATGACTTGTCAATTTAATGACCAGTAGGTATATTCTACTGCAATTACTGTCATTCAATGATGACTTGTCAATTTAATGACCAGTAGGTATGTTCTACTGTAATTACTGTCATTCAATGATGACTTGTCAATTTAATGACCAGTAGGTATGTTCTACTGTTATTACTGTCATTCAATGATGACTTGTCAATTTAATGACCAGTAGGTATATTCTACTGCAATTACTGTCATTCAATGATGACTTGTCAATTTAATGACCAGTAGGTATGTTCTACTGTTCCGGCCCTGGTTCAATCCATGGTCCGGAGCGAGGAGGCATGGGAAGCGGTCACCTCCTTCTGCGAAGCAGTGATGCTAGCGAAGGAGGAGGCTGAACGCGTGCGAGAGAGGGAACGCCCCAGCCGCCGCAACAGAAGAAGACGTCCCGGGCGTCGGGAATCGCAGAGTGATTCCCGGCCACCGTAGGCGCAGGTCTGCGGACGGCGAGCGTTGGGTGGCTCGTCATCCGATCAGGACCACGCCCAGGTCGACGGCGCGCTGTGTTCCACGCGCGCCTCAAAGAGATGTCAGCAAAGTAGACGGGGCCCGGTAGGGCCAGTGCCTGCCGGGGTTGCGGAATCTGTTCGAAAGAGCCGCCGCGGCCCTGGAACACAAAGGGCATTAGGAGGAGCACGGATGGGTTTTAGTCAGTAAGAGTCTGACACTCCCTTCTGCTTCACCCAGAGCGGGAGGGGTCATTTGATGATTTCCCATCCATAAAAAAAAAAAAAAAATGTTCTACTGTAATTACTGTCATTCAATGATGACTTGTCAATTTAATGACCAGTAGGTATGTTCTACTGTAATTAAATTTATGCGCTCTTTGATTTAATATTTTAGAACTAATCATGTAGTACAAATCAAATATCTAAGCATGAGGTCCCTGGTTAGACTCCCAGGTCGTTGCCTTTTTCTTTTCGATCTTGTCAATACCAGAGGCATCGAAATAGATAGTGTTCGTTTCCCACGCTCCCATCTGACTCCAACCGAAGAACGTTCTCCTTCGCAGTCGAACTTCTCCAATGTGAGTTGGGACATGTTAGTGTTATATCGTGAACCAACTAGTTTGTTGTTTTTTCAATATCAATTTTTTATCACAAAATTCTGCTTCCTTTTTATAATGCGTCAATTTGATGCAATTTGATGACCAATAATGCTGTTGAGGATCCTCTGAACATAGTCAAACGGTGTCAATTTAATGACCAGCAATGCTGTTCCAACGTCATAATAAATCAGTATTATTATATCATTATACTGTTATAAAACTTGAAAATAACTTTATTATTTATTTGTCGATTAAATGACCAGGTGCTACGCCAGTTTACATGGAATATAGGTAAGTTACTGGGGTATGTCCATTTAATTAGGTAACGTCCAGACGGTCAATAATTGTTTTTGAACTTGTCCTAAATAACCACCAATAAATACCACAGTACTTAAATAATACTGCAACCTATCCTTCCAATAAGGCCAAGCATAATATTAGGGTTCAAAATCATTAAAAATACTCCACGTCTCTGACCACGTTTTTAAGATGTGGTGGTGTTTATTTTTCAGAATTATTGAAATATCCCCTAATCACTTTTTTCATTATGGCACATGTAGGTACTTCAACAATTTAGCAATACCTATGAATATAATAATAATTACAAGATCACTGGGTAGGGTAAAACCGACATTATATTATTGTTTGCCGTAATTTATAACTTACGTAGGTGTAAATAAACAAACACAGTTTAACATTTGCTCTTCAATACCATTATGATTATTCTATAGTCCATTATTACTTTAGTGTGAGTTACTAAACAACGAAGAACATTCCTTAAAATGTTATCAGTGTAGCTGAACATTCCAATGTAATGACTTTTTCGTAAGTTAAGCAATAGTCACCACTGTTAAGTAGGTATAAAGTTTTATAATTTTGAATCATAATGGGTATCTATTTGTTAATTAAAGTAAACTAATGGTTTAAACCATATTTTGGGTGAAGGTAATTATAATCGCTGAGAAATGTAAATGAAAATGTCGCATGTTTTGAATAAGTAACATTCATGTACCTAAGTAGCATAAGTAAATTATCTTGCCACTTCGCCAGTCACTTTTTCTTTTTTTTTTATAAAGTCACTTTACTTACAGTTTTAATTTTTTTTTGTCCTCGTCGCCATATGTAGTGTCCACGCATCGTATCACTGATAGTAGGTATTTGGCTCGCCTACACACCACCACGTGCTGCCTGACTGACGGTTGACCACAGACTGACTCCCGCCCAGTCCGTACGTTGTGAGGTACGCGCTCGAAAGCAATCATAAGTATATACATACACTACAGTGACACTCAGTGACTGTTGGGATTCTCGAACAAACATCTTACGTACGGCCAGCGTGGACACTGCACTGCACGTACAGGTGGCGTGATCTACACGCCAGCGGTGTGTGCCGACCGCCACTCACGGACTGCGTGATCCACACGAAAGTGGTGGAAGTGTGAGACACTAGTTTCCACAAACTGTACCGGTACATTTGAAAGTGATCTTTTAAATCTTATAAATGTTTAGTGGTTGTCTTGAGGCTTTCGACAAGTGACATTCTGGCAGCGTTAGCAAAGCGGAGGCATTTGACGAAACATCAAAAATGTAAGAGATTGACAAACGCTGTCGAAATGTCACTTACATCCCTTAATTTTCCGCATCCGCTGTTAGGATTTGTGTAGAGCCTAGCGATAGTTTAATTAAATGCAAGACGACTTATCGCTTATAACCCGACTACTTTTACCCGCGACTAAGTACACGCATATACCATTTTTCCCATCCCCATGGGAATTTCGGGACGAATTATACATATAAACCTCTCCCAACCTTCCTCTTGAATAACTCTGTCTATTGATGAACTGCATTAAAATCCGTGACGAAGTTTAAAAGATATAAGCGTACAATCGGAAAAAAACTAGCCAAGTGCGAGTCAGACTCGCGTGCAAAGGGTTCCGAAAGAATTTCATTATACTTTATACTAACACTATAGATTTCTTATAGGTTTTCCTGTAATCTATAGGTAAAGATCTATTACTTCCATTTTTTTTCAAAATTTTAGGCTCACTAGTTTCGGAGATAAGGGGGAGAATGGTGATTTTTCGTCTAATTTCTTGAATAAGTTCAAAAAAAAATATATTTTAAAATTATAAAAAAAATATATTTAAAACCCTTACAGTAAGCCTTTTCATTTGATATGTCACACGATATCTACACTAATATTATAAAGAGGAAAGATTTGGTTGTTTGTTTGTATGTTTGTTTGAATTGAATAGGCTCCGAAACTACTAGACCGATTTGAAAGTTTCTTTTAGCATTGGATAGCTACATAATCAGGGAGTAACATAGGCTATATATTATCCCCGTATTCCCACGGGAACGGGAACTACGCGGGTGAAACCGCGTGACGTCCACTAGTTTGTTTGAAATGAATAGGCTCCGAAACTACTGGACCGATTTGAAAAATTCTTTCAGCAATGGATAGCTACATTATCAAGGAGTAACATAATACATAACTATATTTTATCCCCGTACTCCCACGGGAACGGGAACTACGCGGGTGAAACCGCGTGACGTCCACTAGTTGTTCATAAAACTTTTTTTTGAAATTTTCTAGTTTGACCCCCAAAAGTGACCCCCATACTAAAAATTTTATGATTTACGTAATGTTTTCGTGTTTGGGTCACAGTAGTCCATATGTGTACCAAATTTCAACAGAATCCGTCCAGTGGATCCGGAGAAAACTGGCTGTGACAGACGGACAGACAGACACCCAAGTGATCCTATAAGGGTTCCGTTTTTTGTTCGGAACCCTAAAAGCGACTTTGTTATGTACCAAATGACATTTACCGAAATGTGAGGAGTGAAGGGTTATGTTTTTATTGATGTGATCTTGGCAACGATCTTGACCGTCATTTAAGTCGTTTGACTCGTAATATTATTTTTATCCTGCACAATTGTAAGAAGATTGTTTATTAAAAAATGGAAGTGGGCGATAATACGCATTGTACTGCACTTCTTTACTGTCATTTTCGATCAGGGATTGAGAACGCTGTTGTGTTGTTTTCACGTCAATCTAAACTATATAATACTAGCTGACTCGTGCCCACTTCGTTGAGTGGTATTTTTCGTAACAAATAAATATATATATTTTTTAATAAAAGAGTATCCTATGTTACTTCTAATACCTCCAAGAATATGAGTGCAAAGTTTCATAATGATCGGTTAAGTAGTTTTTGCGTGAAAGCGTAACAAACAAACTTACATTCACATTTATAATTGTTTGGTTGATCGTGCTAATCTCAGGAACTACTGGTCCGAATTGAAAAAATATTTTATTATTGGATAGCTCTTGTATCGAGGAAAGCTATATAATGCTACAACCAATAGGAACGGAGCATGAATGAAAATTGGGACGCAAATGAAGTTGCGCGGGTCAGCTAGTGTTATCAATAAAACGACAGTTAGATAAAAATAAAATCACAGTACAATTAGCGTCTCTCATCTTTATAAAAAATAGTTACCAAACTTTTAGGCTTTTTGTTTGAAAAAGCACTCATTTCCACACGTCAACATAGGTTTGTAACCCCTGAACTAGACTTTGTATAGGACCATGCAGCTAGCGTGAACATGGCCGGTGCCGATAGCGATGGCGGTGCGATCCAAAGAAGATTAATAAAACGTTCCAGACTATTTTTTTACGTTATCCAGTCGACCTTTCGTTTGACGTCCATTTTGATAACATTTTCATAGATATTTTTAGGTCACGTAATCCGTTTCAGTTTTTCCGCGCTATTCAATCATGTAGGTACGTGGTTTAGCACGCAGTTATTACATTTCATGCGACACATTAAATATTGACTGATGTTTTTTAACGGCATCCAATATTTTTTCAGTTTTTTTTTTTTGGTTAAATTCTTGGCTTTTTATTTCAAATCAAATCAAATGACATTTTTATTCAAACTAGGTTGAAAATCTGCACTTTTTGAACGTCAAAATATACATGAAGACAGTCCCTCAAATTGCCCAGCTGTTCACCACTTCTTTCTTCTCGAAGAAGAGGCCAACAAACTCTCCAACGATTGAGGCCTTAATCACAATATTACGAAGATTTAATATCTAAAAGAGATATCGCAAGATATGACTGAGAGACAGAAAAAATACGACGCGGCCCACATTTAATTGGATGGTAATAAAAAATAAGGCTGTGTTTTACGCAAGCTAAGCGAATTGGTGTTTGAGTTTATAATGATATTTCGAGATCATTTGTATCCATCGCTACCAACAAGGATACCGTCTATAGCACTATGTATTTTAAAGTTGATTTTAACATCGTCAATAATAAAAACTTTGCACCTAGTTCCAAAATTTTTATTATCTGCCTAGCCTTTTCCCAACTATGTGTGTTGAGGTCGGCTCCCAGTCAAGCCAGATTCAGCTAAATACCAGTATTTTACGTGGAGCGCCTGCCGACCAGACCTCCACAACCCATTAGCATGGTAACACTGTACTTATTGGTAAGACTGGTGTCAGATTTTTGGTATCTGATAATCCATAAGTCCTGTTCCAAATTTTTTTAAAGTACCTCGAATTCTAAACACAAATATAGGTACACAAACTCTTATAAAGACGTCCTTTGGGCCCTAAAATAGGTATTCTTTTCTAGACTATCATGCTGACGGAATAAAAGTGTGACTTTACACATAAACATTGACATTATTTTTACTGAAAAATAGAAACATAAGTAAATAAAACCCTTTTTAAAAGTTGTATACAAACGGAAATAAATAAATTATTTGTGAAGAAAAGTTTTGCGTACAGGATCAGGGTTACCTTTTGCAATGTGTACCCAAAAGTTGTAGTTATAGGTAAGTTAAAGTGCCTCAAAGAGATGTCAGCATAGTAGACAGGGTCTGCTAGGACCAGTGCCAGTGCGGCACTGGAACGCAAATGGCATTAGGAGGAACACGGATGGGTTTTAGTCAGTAAGAGTCTGACACTCCCTTCTGCTCCACCTAAAGCGGGAGGAGTCATTTGATGATAGCCCATTCTTCAGAAAAAAAGGTAAGCCAAAGTACAACTAAGTTAAAATGATATTAATACAGTTAATTCAATATTTTTATTTATTAATTTTTTTACAAGGTGAAGATCTCGGAAATTTATGTTAAGTTTATGGATATGGTATGTTTTGAAGAATAAAATTAACCTTTGTTTATTTTCAGACGCAAGAAAGAAAACCTTTCTTTCTTACCTCCGAAAATAAACAACGGTTCTGGCCGAGATCTGGGGGGCTACTCTCTAACGAAATCCGTAGTTTCGAGCTTAGTTGCGGGCGGGCGTATTCTACTCCGTATCATCTACAGACTTACGATTAGTCCCGAACCCGAACTGAGAATGAATGACAACACTATTTCACAGTAACTGTCAAATCGTGTTATCATTAGTTCTCAGTGGTTAGATGATACGGAGCAGATAATTCCCGCCCGCAACTAAGCCCAAAACTACGGATTTCGTTAGAGAGTAGCCCCCCTGGTCCGATATGACATTGCACGTTCCGATGCAGAGCGTATTTATTTAATTAATAATTACTTAATGCATTCAAAAGTACAAACGCATTTTCTACAGTCAGTATTCTCAAGGTTGAGTCAACATTACCAGCATCACGACCATATACCACTCAAGACATAACACATGACTTCTACCAAGTGTCACAATACAGCAACAAAATGGCTCTAAAAATTGTAATCAAAAACTGGCCAAGTGCGAGTCGGAGTCGCGTGCAAAGGGTTCCGACCGAATTTCATTTTTTAAAGTGTAACGTTACCACTATAGACTTCTTTTCGTTTTCCTGTAATCTATAAGTAAAGATCTTTTTTCCTTTTTTTTTCAAAATTTTAGGCTCAGTAGTTTTGAAGATAAGGGGGGAGGAATGGTATTTTTTTTGTTTAATTTCTTGAATAACTTCAAAACCATTTATTTTAAAATCATAAAAAATATATTTAAAACTCTTACGGTAAGCCCTTGCATTTGATATGTCACACGATATTGTTCAAAAAACTTTTTTTTTAAGTTTCTAGTTTGACCCCCAAAAGTGACCCCCATAATAAAAAATAATGACTTACGTAACGCGTCCGTGTTTGGGTCATAGAAGTCCGTATGTGTATGATATGTGTACCAAATTTCAACAGAATTGGTCCAGTGGATCCGGAGAAAACTGGCTGTGACAGACGGACAGACAGACACCCGAGTGATCCTATAAAAGTTCCGTTTTTTGTTCGGAACCCTAAAAACGATACCAGCATTGCATTCTGTACAAACTCACATAAACAACACAAACATTAACACATTAATATCAAAATAAACACCTGAAACTCTCCTTTCAATGCATAATTTACGCACATTTCATGTATATTCAAAACATGAATGTGAAGTTTGTTTTGAACTCCATGCGGTATGAACTGAAGCTCCACCGGCAACGAACAAGCACGCCTGATATAGGTAAGTAACTTTACTAATTAACTTCATACTACCTTGTTAGGAGTTTACCGCTCCATCATTGCAGGATAAAACTGTTGTGTTGATAACTAATTAGTGGTTTAATTTATCGTCATTGAATGTGTGAAGGTCTCGGGTAGCCGATGGATGCGAGACGCGCAGGACCTGTCGTTGTGGCGACGCTTGGGGGAGGCCTATATCCAGCAGTGGACGTCTTTCGGCTGATATGATGAATGTGTTGTCGATATAACCTTGCTACCATTACCTTTTTTTTGGATGATGATTTGCAGAGGTCTGTGGAGTAGTCTGTGGATCGGTGACCATCTCAACATACCGAGATTCCTCGGTGCCTCGGAAAGCTCATTGAATCGTTGGTTCTGGCTGTCATTTGTAGATCTTTGGCAGTCGTTACGGATTGTCAGAAGTCAGAATATCTGACTCCAGCCATGCCAAGAAGTACCGTGTTAGTTACTGGGCTGTGGAGGTCAAATAGGCAGTCACTCCACGAAAAATACTGGTATTCAGCTGATTTTGGTTTGACTGGAAGCCGACCCCAATATAGTTGGGAAAAAAAGTTGGCAGTGGGCTGGTCAATACTGGGGATATCTGTTGAAAGATCTAAGGTCAGTGGGACAGACGAGCCCAGGAGTGGATACCACTAAACCGTAAGTCGAATAGACGGACAGACAACTTTATAATGGTTCTTGAGAGAGATATCGCATACCGCCCGGTATGCGAGATCGGAAGCATCAGCGCAGCTTGGGAGAAACCTATAAATTCAGCTTGCGATAGCAGCTGTATTACAGTACTTGTGTTATTAATTAGTTGGTTTACATTTCCTATTTGCAAGGAGCCACCAGCGACTTCTTTTCTAGTTATTTCATACGAGTAAGATGGTGGTACCCATATAGTCAGCATTTATTCACTATTTATTCACCCTATGTAATAGTATCAGTTATATCTCAAATCTGAACAATCAGATTTGGAATTCATACTAAAAACCACTCATCATCAACTACTTCACCTCCCTATTCATCGTCCCCCCAAATTCATCAAAATAATCTAAGACAGTTCACACAAATTACTTTAACAATAATTCCATTATTCGCCAAGAAGTTTATGCTGTCTGTGCTAACAAATTACGGCCATTTAATTAGGCAAGATGTTTACTTGGCCCGTCGCCGTTTGTTCAGGTTATAAAGCACTAGCTCCGACTGTAAGGGTGACATTTTATATCGAAAGGGCGTGCTCAATGTAGGTCGTTACAACCTTACTTGTTGCTCGCTTACAGAACAATGTAGAGTTAGACAGGGATTTGATAGTAATTGAATTGTTAGATAGTGGTATCCATTTTTTTTTGTGTAGCAAATTAATTAATTTTCACAATACTTATTTTAGTTTCTATGAATCTGAAAGAATTTATATGATTCCGAGTTTCATAGTTGCCTGAGTCTAGCTAAATATGTTCGTTCGTTCACCCTTCTGGGATACGGCTCACTCTCGATTTTTTTTTGATAATATCTGTCAACATGTTTAATAATGGAGGTAAAGCTAAAGCCATATATTGATTCGTGTAAAATAAAATGAAATTGACCAGAAACCACGACCTTACTGTCGTAGCTGCTGGTCAATTTTATAATGGTACAAATTGCATACATTCAAATTGATGTGAAAAACAGAATGTAGCAAAGAAATAGGAATGTATAAATCCAATTTTAAGGCAATTTATATGAATAGTTCAAAACATGTTTAGGTAAATGGAATGTTATAAGTACCTACTTTAATAAGTACTCGTATTGAAATACAAACGAGTGCCTTTTCAGACTGTAAACATTCAAGTACATTATTTTTTACCTCACCATCACCATAAAACAATAACCCAGACGTTCGTTGACCGTCATACATTCATTGACACATCCCACGACGGACATTTCGTACCTTTAGTAACCTTTACACGCAAATCCCTTCGCGTACCTATAAGGGCTTGATCCAGAAAGTAGTACTCCTGGACACGGCGTGTATAGTGAGGAGGTTCCTTTCTCTAGAGCCCTGACCACTAGTAGCTTGGGCCCTGTTCTCGATACCGGTAAGCTACGAATATTTTTTAAATGTTTTTTATTTTAATATTTTTTTTATAAGGAAATATTTAAAAATGTAAAAATATAATGTACAAAAATGAATAAAGGGAATAATATTAACAATAAAACCATTTATTTTCAGGTTAAAAAGACCCATAGATAAATACTTAAAGCTAAGTATAAATATTATAATTTCAATTAAAAGTGTGTTAATATCTATGGTATGGTATAGAGGAATGGACTGAATGATCCTTATACGACTGTGATATGAAAACGGCTGTAAAAAAGCATGGTAGAGACAAAGCGATCGAAGGGCCAGTAGTCTTTTCTAGAATTCTCTTTTATCCGTCAGAGTCTTGAAATATCACCCTAAAGAAAAGAGACAGGTATTGGTCGCACATTCGATTTGTCTCTTTTTAATAAAAGGCAAATTTTGTAACGGTATCGCTCAGTCCATCCCACTATGTTTTAGATGATATCCATCCATCAGAAATCCCATATTATGGCGACATAGCGTGCGTGTCCCGCGTTTAATCTAAAAAGTATCTCTTTGTTACATTTATTGGACCGCATATTCCTTTGCGACTGTTGTGAATATATTTATTTGTTTTCGTTGAATAATTCATGATGAAAGTCTTTGAGGGATGTCAAAAGGGTCAGGTATACAATTTCGTCTTTACACAGTTTCTAGATTTCAACGTCAATGCAATCATGTAAGTAGATATTGGAGTCCATTATGTTTGCCACACAAAATTGTGCTATACAATTTCGTTTGATTTCTCTTTCGACAGAAAAGATAATGTGTTGATTGTAGGCTCTTCGTATATTTATTCGATAGATGTTATATGATCAACCGTAATGTATATTATGTAAACCAACAGGGACTTTATACGTCACGTATGGAGCCATCTATCACTAGTTAGTGAAGTTCCGTTCGTTAGGGAATACTTCCAACATGGTAACAAGTCGAATGATTTCGCTGAATGGCAAATATCGCAGTCCGCGAATTTAAATTACGAAAGCAACACATACTACAGAAAATTATGCGCATTTTCGGCATGGAAATAATCACACGCGGCTGCAATTTCCCCAATTCCTGGGCTGTGCAAATATTCCACAGTTATTTCATTCGAAACAACATACCCAACCCAGAAGGTGGTTGAAAATTTAAAACAAATAAAAAATGTTTTCCTGTTGTTACAGACAGCAAGACTATCTTCTGAGTAAGAAACTGCACATTTTTGTAAAATATTTTTCATTTAAAAAAAACTGATTTGAACAGTAATTATGTTTTTTTTTTACTATTGATAGGGCACGCGTTTGACCACTATCTCACATGTTGGTATGCGATGATGTGGTCGAAGATGGAGCACGCTTGCCTAGAAGCAACCTATTCACTCTTGAATTAAAGACTCTAATTATAATAATATTGACTACAAAAAATAAAAATGAAACTAGCAAGATAGGCCTAATTAGAGCTAATTCATGTTAGCGTCTATTTCCCGGGAAACCGATTTTATTATTTTACGAATAGCTCTAGCCCAATTACATGGGCAAAACCGATACCCTCGGGCTATTCCGTAAGACTTTCAAATCTTTATTTACTCTCGTTAAGATATACAGCCCAATCCTCAAACGTAGGTAACAGAATTTTATATTATCGCTCTTAAATCTTAAGCTGTCTTCGCCTCTTCAAGTTTAATTATAGAAATACCTTCAAGAGCTTCTTAAAGATAAGTGTCGTTTGAGAGTCGGGTCGTTAATTAGGTACAGACATTGACAACCGGGACCGACAGTTTATCGTGGCCTCTGAACCACGAAAGGGTTTCGAACCGAATCACACCCTTTCAGGAATTGACAGGGACAAACAAATTGATCGGTTAAGCTTTCTATCAATTCCGATGTTGTTAGCCAGGAACCCCTCAATTTGTATCTCTATCGGAATAGTAACTAATGGATTGATTTATTAATCTCAATTTGAGTGATAGAGAGGTACAATAAAATAATGCTTGTAACCCTGGCCTTCTTTAAGGACATCAATAAGGTATTGGTAAGGACAGTGTTGCGGAATTTGTTGAAAACTGTCACCGCGTCCCTGGTACTAAAAAGGCATTAGGAGGAACAAGGATGGGTTTCACTCAGTAAGAGTCTGACACTCCCTTCCGATTCGCGCAGAACGGAAGGAGTCATTTGATGATTTCAATCAATCAATAAGCCCTGTATTCTGAACTTCTGTCTGTTATGAGGTATTTGTTTTCCTCTTTTAGAGGATATCTCTTAGTTCAGTGTGCCTTTTGGCAAAGGCCTCCTCTAACATTTTCCATTGTGTTCTATCTCTGGCAACCCTTCTCCAGTAAGGACCCGCTGTAAGTTTTAACTCAACTTCCCATCTCTTAAGTTGTCTTCCCTGTTTCCTTTTTCCATCTCTGGGATACCAGTCTGTCACAATTTTACTCCACTTTTCCTAAGTACTCCTTAACATGTGGCCTGTCCATCTCCATTTTAGTTGGTCTATCTTCGTAAGTACATCCATAACTCTTGTCTTGGCTCTTATAAAGGTGTTTCGTTTTCTGTCTTGTTTCTTGATGCCCAACATGCTTCTCTCCATCGTTCTTTGACAGCACTGCAGCTTATCTCGGTGGTGTTTTAAGAGAGACCATGTTTCACAGCCATATGTGATGCAAGGTAGAATGCAAGTGTTGTAGACTTTCCGTTTTGTACCGATGCTAAGGTCGTTGGCCTTCATGATTTCTTTGAGTGACCAGTATTTTTTCCAACTGTTTGCTATTTGATAATTTACCATTCTTAAAAAAAGGCCAGGGTTACTAGCACTCGTGTAAGTATAACCTCGCGTATGGAAAATGGACGAAGCAACAGAATTTGTGTGTATGTGAGAATTGTAGCAGATGGCGTTCTGTAAATAGTTTCGGTCTATCCAATACAAAAAAGAAGTAAGTTAAAATGAAGGTTACAAATGACCACAAAATACCATTCCAGATATTAATCCACATGATTCTTATGTTATCGATACTATTAAGATAATACGTGGACTTTAAAAGAGATTGAGATATGTATTTGAGTTAAACAAACTCAAACTAATCTTTTCAAAGTTAAAGTGCACAGGCTCCTTCTGGGTAAGCTCTTTCCATCGTAGACTTTGTCTCTGTCATCTCTGACCTAAACTAAAGTCAAGAGCAAACCCATCACAAAAAAAAGATACAATTAATGTTCCTTCTCCGAATAGTGGGAAAGCAAACATAAAACGAAACGTTTTATAATACAATAGCTGTTGCCTGCGAACTCGTACGCGCATATCCCGTTTTTCCCGTTCCTGTAAGATTTTTGGGAATCCTCTTAGTGCTCCCCTACACTTCCCAAGGAACCTATACGCCAAATTTCTATGACCAGTAATTTCGGCTGTGCGTTGTCAGTCAGTCAGTCACTCACTCACACAGTAACGGGAGAATTTTATATATTAGGATATTGATTTCCTTTGTCTCTGTTTGACGTGTACCTGCCGATTTATAGAAGTAAAATTATAAATCATCAAGTAATATAAAATTCTTCTGTTACTGGTGACTAATTGAGTGACTGACAGACAACGTACAGTCAAAGCAACTGCTCGTAGAAAGCTGAAATTTGGAATGTTACTTCCGTAGACTCCGTAGAATAGCTCTTTCCAGAAATTCCTAGGGAATCAGGAAAAAAACGGATACGAAGTCGGGGGAAAAAATAGTTTACAAAAAAAGCTCAACACAGAACACAATGAAAACAATCTACCGACCACGACGCTGTTAAGCTTAGTTCAGATAACCGGTATTACAAAACTTCAAAACAACTGAATACCTAAGTCTAGTACTGTTTTACAATCTCTGAGTGCCAGAGCAACAGTAATTGGAAAGAGCAACGTAATGAGTTGCTTGTTCGAAATATTATCTTCGCTCAATTAAGTGGGAGTTGAATCTCGAGTACCACTTAATAACTAATAACTTATTCAGTTTTAAGTCTCTTTTAATATTAATGAATTGTGTGATAACACGGAATGATGGTTTATTGAGGTACAATAAACAATGATTTGTGTTATTAACCCTGTGTTACTTGAGAAATGATTAAAATTAGAGTGACATAGAGGGCATAGTGCCAAATACGGGACTTACGTCTGCAACTGATTATTGCATCCACAGAAAAGTCAATAACAGTACCTATGTGTCATTTGAGGGGATAAAGAAACCAAGGCTTTACAAGCGTAAAGTTATAGTTAACAATGCCTATCAGAAAATATTTCCAGGTTGAAATGGGGCCCAGAGTTGCGGCATTTGTTCGAAAGAATCACCGCGGCTCTGGGGGGCTAGTCTCTAAGCACGAAGCCCGTAGTATCGAGCTTAGTTGCGGGCGTATTCTACTTCGTATCACCTAACCAATAAGAATTAATGACAACGCGATTTGCCAGTTACTGTCAAATCATGTTGTCATTCATCCTTAGTTCGGGTTTTAGACTAATCGTAAGTCCGTAGGTGATATGGAGAAGAATACCCCCGCAACTAAGCCCGAAAATACGGACTTCGGGCTTAGAGAGTAGCCCCCCTGGAAGGGAAAGGGCATTTGAAAGAACACGGATGGGGTTTAACCAGTAAGAGTCTGACACTCCCTTCCACTTCGCCCAGAGCGGAAGGAATCATTTGATGATTTACCATACTTAAAAAAACGGCTGAAATAGGGTATAGAAGTGTAGGGAACAGGGTTGATAGACCCGCATCTCCATTGAAAAGGAAGGGTTCTCCGATCAGTCGTAGATGAATATTGCCGGGCTGTTGCATTTATCTGATCAAATCGTGTGATTAGTCGCGTCAGATTTATTTCAGTCATACGGATGTTGAAGTATAGATGCCGCTACAGGTGAACTTGCCTTGCAAGCTCTAAACTGAGACATTAACAAAACTTCAGCCATTTGACTTGAGCACTTAACACTTTAATTATTATTACTACAGTTTGTGTCTTTCCTGTAAACAAATTTTTTCATAAAAGTTTCCCAGTTCTATAGCCACTTCGATCTATGAATCGATGGCCGTCTTTATAATGAAAAGAATATGGAATATGATAATGACAGGTAAGATTTACGAGTTTTCCTAAGGGTATTTTTATGAATAAAGGGTATACTCGATGAAAATATTTTGTTATCAGCGTGGGAGGGCTCGTTTTTAGGGTTCCGAATAAAAAACGGAACCCTTATAGGAACACTCGGGTGTCTATCTGTCTGTCCGTCCGTCACAGCCAGTTTTCTCCGAATCCACTGGACCGATTCTTTTTAAATTTGGTACGCATATGGACTTCTGTAAGCCAAATACGAGCGTATAACGTAAATTATTAAAATTTTAGTATGGGGGTCACTTTTGTGACCTAGAACCTTGTCTAACTAGAAATGTTTTATTTTCAAGAATTATTTATTAATACTAAATATATACACTTAAAATAAAAAAAATGTCTATTGAAAAATATCGTGTGACATATCAAATGAAAGGGCTTACTGTGAGGATTTTAATTATATTTTTTTCATAATTTAAAAAAAAACGATTTTGAACTTATTCAAGAAATTAGACGAAAAATGGCCATTCCCCCTTATCTCCGAAACTAATGAGCCTTAAATTCTGAAAAAAAAATGAAGATAATATATATGTACCTATAGATTACAGAAAAATCTATAAGAAGTCTATAGTGTTAAAATAACATGTTAAAAAAAAATTCCTTCGGGACCCTTTGCACGCGAGTCCGACTCGCTCTTGCCCGGTTTTTTTATATTGATACCGCCTCCTGTTTATAAAAAGAGTTTTCTATAATCGACATGCTATAGGTTGTTTCCTTTTAAAATCATTAACACGATACCTAAAGGTCAATCACTAGCAATGGGCTAGCCACAAATTATTTTCAGAAATAAATGTAAGTATATTATGTTAAATATCAAAACGATTCTTAACAAAAAAAAAAAAACGGGCAAGTAAGAGTCGGACTACCAAAGGGTTCCAAATGTATCATTATTTTTATTTAGTCTTTTTGTAGGTTTTCCTGTAATCGGCTCTCACAATTTTTCCTTTTATTTGATAAGTCACACAGTACAGTTTTAATTTTATAATTTGTTCACAGAACGTAACCCTATGTTCCAAATGTATTTTTCTACGTTACGCATACGTGTTTTGCTCATAATTATGTCTACGAAATTTCAACTCAATCGGTCCGTAGATTCGGAGCAAACTTTTTTTTTACCTAACTAGCGCCTCCTGAGTAATGCTCGGAGAGAGCTAACGAACTGTTGTATGTCGATTTTGTCATAATTATCTCTAAACATTATAAAATTTAATGACGAGATATTTTGTCACTGACCTTTCCTTGTGCTAACGTTTGTAGCAAAACTTTTCTACTAGGGTAGTTTGTGCCACTGACGTCATCAGTGAGTACACAGATTAATGGTGTTACTTTTTCATGTCATTGTTCTTTTGTTTCCTATAGTGCCTATACAATGGACATACATAATTAGACACATACGTTAGCCGTAAGTGGGACATCAAAGTGATGGGTGCTTTCAAATGTATCCGGGTCATAATGACCCGAAGAGTATATTAGTGTGTTGGTATTATTAGCCTTGGAGCGTGTCAAAAGGTTTAAGGCCACAGACAGTAAATATTGAAAAAGAACTAATGACGCGTGACGGTTAGTTTGTCGAGCTGTCGAGTGTGATTACAAACCAAACTGTTTGATGGAAATCTAATTATCTCGCATTGGTTGTAGAATGTTGACGGGAGCTGTACCAAATAATTTACATAAAATTTAGATTCTGTCTTTACAGTTAATCAAGGTGCTCTGTTATTTCGTATTTTATTTAACTGTATGTACAGTAGAAGTGCTACAAATATAGAATTAATGCAACAAGTTCTCTACCAGTTTACCGTTCGTGGCTTAGCCAAGTCCAAAAAAGTGTCTAATCAAAAAATCTTCTAACTGCCTCCGTGGTCGAGTGGTTTAGGCGTTTGCCTTGTTACCCGGTGGTTGTGGATTAAAGTAGTTTTCTAGTTTGGCTATGACATTGCAGGTTTGAATCACCTGATTGTTTGATAAAAAGATGATTTCGTGCTTCGGAAGGCACGTATAAGTCGGTGGTCCCGGCTGCCAAATCGCGGTCGTCAAATAAACCATGTCAGAGGCCCTTGAGGCGGTTTAGAAACTCTGACACTAGGGTGTGTGGTGTCGTTAGACCTTACTGCCCAGACGAGAAGAAGAAGAATAAATCTGCTGCCAAGTGATCTTAATTACATACTCATAAAACAACAGACACGAGTAATTAAAAAATATATATATTGAAGTCTCTAGAAAACTGCGGAGTACTATAAAAGCTCAAAGGCAAAGTTAAATATAAATTCTAATCAAATTCTCACTGAAAAAATACGCTGGAAGAACTCAAAGTACCAGGCTAACATATACGCGAGGAGCTTCTTTTTAATCTGTGCACTGTGCAACTTTCCTGTTCCAGAGACGTTGGTGAGAGTATGAATATATTTAGCATACGTTATCAATGTTTGCCGACGTATTCAACAAGTACGAATAAGTGTGTTAATTCTATTTTTTCTGACATACTCCGCGGAATAAATGTTTGTTGATGCGGGATTGGCGAAGCGTGGAGGATTATGTTTACTTATTTTATTAATCTTTTTACGGTTTTCTGTAACAGATATTTACTTAGGTACCTACTGAAGTATTTGAAACATGTATTTACATACATACTCGTACGGGCATGCACTAAGACTGACGGTTACTAAGTAGGTACCTACTCTGAAAAAAGTATAAGACTAATTTATGTACAAGTACTGAAATAGCCTGGCATTTTAGTCAGTCATGGTTAATAATTCAGTCTAGTGACAGATTTAGCGACACAGTATCCGTACAATAATAAAAGCCTGAATCTAAATATAGACGAACCTAAAAGTGTTTTGAAACCCAGTCCAAAAACAAGGATCGCTAAACCCACACATCGACACGCGTTACCATTCGAATCCCATTTAAATTTGTAATCAGTTTCCAACTGCAATGGAAACCATTCGGGCCAACTCGCACGTTTAGTCGTAAAAAATGTAAAAGTGTGTAATGCATGGCTGTAAATATGCAGAGATTTTGATGGGAATCACGGTTTCGAACTTCAAGTTTTTTGCATTCGGAATTCAAATTGCGTAAAACTATGATGTTTGGTGTTCGACATTACACTGGTATTTATTGCGTCACACTAGTAATTGTCGACATGTTGTATAAATTATACATGCAGTGGATAATGTTGAACTGTCATCTACACTTCTACACTAACATTATAAAGAGGAAATATTTGTTTGTTTGTTTGTTTGAATTGAATAGGCTCCGAAACTACTGGACCGATTTGAAAAATTCTTTTAGCATTGGATAGCTACAATATCAGGGAGTAACATAGGTTATATATTATCCCCGTACTCCCACGGGAACGGGAACTACGCGGGTGAAACCGCGTGACGGCCACTAGTGTAATATATAGAAATACTAGCTGCCTCGGCAAACGTTGTTTTGCCATACAAAAAAATACCCTACCACCTATTCTCATACCTGCTGAATATACACACAAAATTTCGTGAAAATCGGTCGAGCCGTTTCGGAGGAGTTCGGTAACAAACACCGTGACACGAGATTTTTATATATTTCAACACACTTAAATTATGAATATAGATTACGACACTATACTCGATGTTTGAGCACTGGGTAATTGTGACACAAAAATTAGTGTCAAATCAGCGGATTTTACGCGCAGACGCAAATGTGAATAGTACAGAAATGAATGTCTGACACTCGTGCCGCTATCTGTAGTAGGCTAAACTAGGCTTTAGGTTCTCGAAATATGGTTCTTATTTCATTGCACTTTAGTTACAGTACTCGAAAAGTCGGAGGCATTGAGCACTAAAAAGTCTATTTTTAGAAAGGTTTTTACAAATAGGGATGTGGTATAAAAAAATGTTTACAAAGTATATTTACCTCGTGTGAATCTCTGTTAGAAATTTATTAAATTTCCAACATATTCCTAACGTGGAAGAAGGTACTAAAATATTATTTATTCAGGATGGGATTGGATCAAAAAATGGCAAAAGGTTGCCCCCAAAATATGGTCCCTCGAACCGTTAATACATAATTATTTCACGAGCCATATGAATCCTTTTTCTATAAGGGAGGGCTGTGTCACAAGCCACAACATATGGATTTGTTCAGTAGGCTTATTGGCTAAATACAAAAATAGAAAAAATAATCTTCAAGCTGGTTTTGCAATAAAGGATGTGCTTGTTATTACAAAAAAAAACAGGATTTAATATGCTGAACCTCAGAAAACCTGTATTTTTACAAGAAAAACCACTTCTTGCTATGCGCTTAACTTCTCATTTCTAATAGTATAAAAACAAAGTTTTCATCTAAACAAGATAACAGATTTTTATACTGTTTACACTTATAGAAAGAGCAATAGACGATATTTTTTTGTTTATAATACTTTTATTTTAGTTTATAAGTAAAAGCGCTTCCCTCTACCAATACAGTATTATTTATTACCCCACACGTGACTGTCCAACCAAGTCGCAACTTCATTAACCAAACGTCACTATAACGCGACTAGAAGTGTTGCTGCTTTTTGTTACCCCACCACATGCCCCTGACACTAAGAATTATTGCAGCGCTACCAACAATGTCTTAGAAATTGTTCGTAACTACGCTCACAAAAAGTGCCGTACCTACTGGTGGGTGTAAATCATTGGTGGAACGAAGATGTATAAGGATTGAGACACACGGTTCACTGCAATGGTGCAACGTGAGGTTTAAACACAGAGCATGGGGCGTCTAGAGGAGGCTAGAGATGCCATTGATACTAATATTCGTAGCTTCCCAATACTCTGTGCACATGTTTCTACTGTCGTAACCATAGCCAAAATCATCACTGGCCGTCAATAGACTATTCTTTTTATTTTTTAATGTTTATTTCGTAGAATTTGACTTAAGGGACCTAAATTAACTATTTATTTATTTTAACACATAAAAGTAGCTAATTTGAAAATACATGTTTTTGATCGGTAAAACGAATAACCGAAAACATAGTAATTAACATATTGTTAAAATAAAGTTATCCACCAAATTAAAGCTTTAGGTCCCAAAAAATACAATTGAATGTTTTAGGGTGTATGTAATACATGATGCCCAAATCAAGGCCTATTCAAAAAAAGTGTCAACTACAATCCCCGTCACGAAAAGCTTTACATTTTTTAAACAAAAAACTTCTGCTAAGTTACGTAGCGACAGCAAATAATCTCAAATTCAATCAACTCAAAGTATAGCATACGTGTAATACGAAACTAACATGCAATTTCACTTGGTCGGGTTATATTTTATCGATAAAGATAAAGATAGAGCGCTGTCAACCAATATTTTGTGGTACTGGAACGCGTCTGACTCGTAGAACAAACATTTGAAATAATTGAATGTGTGTTTACAAAATGCATAGCTTCTCGTGGATACACTCATGAACAAGCTTGGTTTGTTGGAAAAGATAGAAATTTTGGACAGCGTCATCTCGAGTTGCTGTCAGCATTCCGTGGTCTGTGGGTTTCAACGTAAGCTCCCAAGAGTCAGAGCAACTCTTCAACGATTGAAATATTGATGGTACCTTCGGTAAGCACAGTCGCTGTGCGTTTGACTTCTGCACAAGTTACAAGTTCAAATCCCACCAGTAACATTTTTTACCCGACAGTCAAGGAAGTATGTATGTTTGTTTGTAAATTTCTTCATTACCTCGTATTTCCATACGGCTAGATGGATTTCAACAATTAAGGCGTCGTTAGATATGTATAAAAAAAACAAATGTCCTTGGATAGGTTTAAAAAAATTAGTGAATTTTTGGTGCTAAATTGTACTTCGTTAATTTTTTTTAACCAAACCTGTCGAGTATTAAAATGAAGGAATTTAAAAGGATATTATAATTGTTTCGAGCCTTTTTTAATGCATTACTTAAAAGTTGACTTTTGCTTTCGGGATTTTTAACCGACTTCCAAACAAGGAGGAGGTTCTCAATTCGGTCGTTCGTCGTATTTTTTTTAATCTTTGCACTTTGAACCTTGTTGAACTTTTTTTTCGACATCGTTGTTTATTTCCAGTATTTTTATTTAAGGAGAAATGACAAAAAGAGATGTTTTCCATGAAAAAAAAATTCTATCATTTCAATAAGCAGCTGCAAGCACTTCATGAAAATGTAGCGTCTAAACCATTGCTTAAGACAATCAAATGTCATGCCTGGAAATACTGAAAAGTTAAACTATACCTTTTCTTAAGTTGTGGGAGCAGGAGGCTCTTTTCCAAAGTAAGACATTGGCTACATTATTTTATAATGGCATGTGGCACAGAACCGGGAACAGTGGAAAGAATTATTATTATTATTATTTATTTTCACATATGGCTAACATGATTAATAAACTAAGCCCCACAAAACCGTAGTAATGGTTTGACTGTGGGGTCGGTGAGTCTCAACATTTATACTCATTCGTTAATTTGAACTTATAACTAATTATACACTGTAGCACTTTAACAAGTTTCTAAATAGTAATTTCTTAATTTATTTATAAAACAATTTTTATTCCTTTCACTCCTTATGTCTGCCGGCAGACTATTCAGTAGGTATGGTATTCGTTTTTTAACGAGTTCTGTCACTAAAGTAATCGGTGACTCTGGGCACACTGAATCTGCCAGCAGCCATAGATCGTGTATTATGGGTGTTGACTACGTGAGTTAAGTTTATTTATTAAAACTTGATGCACTTGTAATAACACTGTACAAAGACGGACTTAATGCCTTAGGCATTTTCTACCAGTCGTCCTTAGGATGGTGCAGAGACAACATGGCAGGTGCAACTTAAAGGAAAGACAAACAGAGAGGAAAAGAAATACAATCATAAATACATACACACACATAAAAAACGCCGTTTAGAAAAACAAATTCAACGAATTAAGTTATACTCTTGGGTACCATGGTGTTTAACTGCTAGAAGATATTTATGTTTGTAACTGATCGGTAGAATTTTACATATTTTAAATAGTTTCCTATAATCTCCTTTACAACTGTTTTTGGTTTTTTGAGTAACAAGTAGTTTAAAGAATCTAATTTGAAGAGCCTCTAATTTATTCAGGAAATGATCTAATTTATGAAGGGAGTCCCAGCAGTGAGACAGTGAGACATAACAATAATATAATGCATTCATTTGATCGTCATCTGCCCAGCCTTATCCCTCTATATTGGGGTCGGCTTCCAATCAAACATTTCGACATTTGAAAATCGTTATCGAAATCGAAGGCCACTTTGTCTGGAGCTTGGTATCCATGTTTCCCACCCAAACAAACGCCCATAATGTTCAAAGTTCGTAAAACAGTATTTTAACATGAAACAAATTCGTGGTTTGGTTTTGTTAATCGATTCTCGCGTGACCGTCAAATAACGTAGAATCGATTTGATATATAATGAGTTTTGAATTCAAATATTATAGCGTAGGTATTAATTATTATAATAACTGATCCAGAATACAATGTCCAAAGATATCGTTTTAATGATAACCTTGCTTTTTCGTCGCCTTGAATAGGACATAACCTCCGCTAGGACATAACCTCTTCAAAGAAATACCTATTCCAATATTGTTAACTAGCTTTTGCCCGCGACTTCATACGCGCATATTCCGTTTTTTCCCGTACCCGTAAGAATTTCGGGAAATCCTCTCTTAATGCTACCCTACGCTCTCCAAGGAACCTAGATTCCAAATTTCAGCTTTTGACAACCAGTAGTTTCGGCTGTGCGTTGCCTCTCAGCCAGTCAGTTACCGAAGAGTACCTGACTGACTGACAGGTACCGAGAGAAGACCCACTTAAGGTATCCGACATAAACTACCTCTAGGCGCGATTTTTTTTTTAATAATTCATTATGAATTATTTTTATTTATTACTAGTGGACGTCACGCTGTTTCACCCGCGTAATTCCCGTTCCCGTAGGAGTACGGAGATAAAATATAGCCTATGTTACTCCCTGATAATGTAGCTATACATGGCTTAAAGAATTTTTCAAATCGGTCTAGTAGTTTCGGAGCCTATTCATTTCAAACAAACAAACATTTTTTTATTAGGTACAATTTAATTGTACCTAATAAAAATCTACATCTACACTAATATTATCTACACTAATATTATAAAGAGGAAAGATTTGTTTGTTTGAAATGAATAGGCTCCGAAACTACTGGACCGATTTGAAAAATTCTTTCAGCAATGGATAGCTACATTATCAGGAAATAACATAGGCTATATTATATCCCCGTACTCCCACGGGAACGGGAACTACGTGGGTAAAACCGCGTGACGATCGCTGTAAATAATAAAGTGGACTGCAGTTGTAAGACGACTAAAATGACACCCTGTATATTAAAAAGTGATTAATGTTAATGATCCTAGTTAATAACAAAATAAACATAATAGAAGTTCCGTTTACTATTATTTTAGCATCAAAAGATTGATGTTGATAAAGTATTCCCTTAACTTAGGAATATAAAAATAATCCCCAAGTGTATTTCTCGTCCGTATAAAGTGAAACTAAAGGAACATAAAGACCTTATTACTTCACTTTAATTCCTTGACCCTGAAAATGTTTCGTTCGGGGGTTATCGTCCATCCTGACCTTGTAAATGTATAATATAATACCACAAGAAAAGAAAAAAAAAACGTCTTGCTCGCTTCCCAAATTATAATGAATGAAAAAAGTAACATACGCGCCTAATTAAGTACCTTAAATATAATTAGGAAGTCTAAAAACAAACTAAAATGTAGCAATATTTTTTTTTCCTCAACGCTGTCAACTAGTAATACACCCAAGTTGTGTGGCAATGTTTAGCCTCTTGCCAGAGTAAAAGCCAGCCAGGTTATTGAAAAGAAAAAGTGTTTATTAACGCCAAATATCCTTAAAGAAGATTCCCTCACAAATCTATTAGACAAAAAACTCCATTCACCTTATTGCATCACTAATTTCAGTAAAAAGGTCCTACCTCTACTCTACCGACGTGCTTCAACTACCTCTAATAGTTCCATTGCGTCCAATGAATAGACCGCGTAGCAGTGCTACAGAAATGTGTAGCTCGTAGCACGCCCGTAGCGATTCGTAGAGGCTCGTAGCGGCTCGTAGCAACTTTCAATTGATTAATTAAGTGCAATGCTTGGTGCACTGAATACGAGGAATATATTGAGAGACTATTAAGGTTTATTGGAGCTATTCATTTAGATTTTTTTGTTTTGGTAAAGCAACTAGTTGTTAGTATTAAACGACGACTGTGCAAAAGCATTCTGAGTTATGTTTTTCACGCTTATAATATGGTAGAAACCTAAAGAACAACCTAAAGAGAGTTGATAGACACATTTCTTATTTAAATGCATCCAGGATTTAAATAAGAAATGTGTCTATCAACTCTATATCTATCGATCTTTTGAAACTAGCTTATAAAAACATACATATCCTCTGATCACATATTGTGATTCACGTCCCATTTACATCTACTTCTTGCTCATAATCTTGTGTCGAAATTTTTTTTTAGTACATTTTCGATACTGACAGATAACTTTTAAAAAATATATTCCTTTCATAGCCGGTATGGCACAATAATAATATTAATTTCACCATTCAAACCAAACAATGAAATAAAACTAAAAACGCCCATGCTGCTATTTTAAAAGTAGTCAATAAATACTGGTCATTTTTATGAGCTCAAAGAGCGCTCGTAAAATAAAATTCTCTTTGTGTTTAATTCCGGTGTAATTAGAAGAAGCACTGCGTTCCTCAATTTGAAGTTATAACCACCGAGCACTTGGTTTTATTCACATTTACTTTGATATATTTATTTTGTAAGTAAGATAAAGAAAGGGAGCAAAGATTATATTTTAGACAAGTATTATTACTATTTCGTTTATTCGTTTAATTAAATTTAAAAAAGATATTAAAATCATTATATTTATCCAAAAGCTTACATTTGACCATCATCTAACCTGATGGTAAATAATAATCTGGTCGACGGTGGAGCAAAATTGCCTAGCCTAACCCATGCACTCTTGATTTAAAGGCACTAGGTAATAAAAGCTTTCAGGAAACACAAACCTCGGTAGGAAATTCCACTTCTTAGCTATACGCACAATGAGAGTATACACTAGTAATTCAATTTCATGAATAATTGAAACTCCTACGAATAAAATTTACACAAAACCACTGTCAATTCTACCTATGCATTATAATTGTGGAATTTGCGGTATAAAATATTAACTTTAATTTTAATTAAATAATTGCATTTATATAGCATTAAGTATTCATAAACAACGATGTAAATAAAAACACAATATTAATCGTATATAAAATATTTTCGCGAAAAGTCGCTTGAATTTTCATGTTCCCATTCAAATTGAGGTAGGTACTTATTCATGTTATTATTATGATAGCATATTTCAATAACGCTGCCCTATTCAATCCTTTTTTCAGGGATCCATTACACAAAAACCATTATAAAAGAAGGATAATGACGCATCGATATTTCCTTGCAACTTTATTTTTCAAGAGCCACTATCGTAACACAAAAATAGGTCAAACAGGTCGCGAAGAAAATAACAGTCTTAGTAGTAGAAAAATGATGGGATGGACACGGAAAGAATCCACAATCACATATTTTAAGGACCGCAATTTATCAAGAATTTTCCGGAATAAAACCTCCTTAGATTTTATTCTGCGATAATGTAAAAGTGCGAGGAGATAACAAACGGATAAACGTCAGAATTCGGTCTTCATTGATATAAATGGGCGACTGAGGCCACATATCATCAGGTGGGTGTAGGAATACTACTCATACGGGCTAGCGTACTGCTTACGACATCAACACTATGAATAAGGCTCTAGAATATTCCATTGCTTTTTAGCGTGTAACTTTTGTAAATTTATTCGTAATTTTTGGTTTTAGCACTCAATATTTTTGTGGCATTCATAACTGCGTAACTTTTGATAAGAAAATTGTAAAACAAAAACTTTATTTAGTCATCATTTAACATCACAGCAAGCCAAAACTTCTCAAACAATAATAAACACAGGACCTCACTAAAACCAAATAATCATAAAATTCGTTAGCGAAAGTAACTTCCGAAGCATAACTGCAAACTCATAAAAGTTTAAGCGGACGATTTAATAAAAGTACAACAGAAGTAAGAATTATTGCACGGAATCACCATTTAGTAGAAGTTACAATAACGACCTGTTGAAAAGGGAGCTGGTGCTGTCTCTGTCTAGCGTATGGTTCGTATGGTCGTCTCGTTTCGTCGGTGTAAGGGCCTGAGTGCGAGGCGTCCGCGCGGGCCGGCACTTCGGTACTCACTGGTCGGGTTCCCTCGATCCATAAGCGTGGAACTACGCCCCCACAGTGAGCACTTGAATAAGTAGGGCGGTAAATAGCGGCGAACACCTGGCCTATAATGACGTACGCACAGACATTATTAGGGCTATCTGTAGGGGCCATTCTGGCGTTAAAGTTCAGGATCGTGAATGCACTTCGTATTTGAGGGCTCACGGGTTACGAGTTTTGTGTGAAAATTTATAGCGGGAAAATTTTATGGATTATTACGGTATTGTTGGGTTAGTTTGTTTTGACAAAAATAGCAGACTAACAAAAAGCTATTAAATAATTGATTGGGACTCTAATAATATTGGTTAGTAAAAGTAAAAGAATTCCGAGCTAAAAAAGTCATTTTTTCTTAACTCAAAATTTGTGAGGAAAAAGGTAGAACTTTTTATTTTATTATTACACAATAATCATGAACCTTTTCTTGATAACAATAGTTTAAATTGCAGTGGTTTCAGCGGTGAGCCGAGCGTTCTACCATTTTTGATTCTGTTATTAGGGTTCGAGTTCAAAATACGGCGTTTATGAATGAAAATACCTTCCAAAACTTTAGGTATGAAATTAATAAAATTCAAAGCGATCAAATTAAGCCGGTCCATCTGGTACTGATATCTTTTTAATCATTCATAATGATACTTTTGTAACAACTAAAATTATGAATAGCTCTTTAGAAATTTTAGACAATGGATTGAAGGTTTTACTTTATTCATCTCAATGTCATTTCTTTTTGAAGTGATCCTTTATTCATTGATTCAATTGTTCAAAAATTTAAGAAAGAGTACATATTTTTCTGAAATATTTCTGGCTTCAAGACGGATTAGATATTTGAACAGTTGGATTATATTTTTCTTGATTGATGATATTGATATGTTATTCTTATTAGCTCAAACTAATAACATTACTTTTCTGTGAAGCCGTATCAATAATATTGAAAAACTTCTGCAAGAAAGAGCATTTTTGTTTCACAGTAAAAGTAAATATTTTTTTTTTACCAAATAACAAAGCAAATATGTTTTGCAACATAAAATTCAATCCTGACTAAACAATATTCGAACACTCATCAAGTCATCACTCATCTTTTGGAAAATATAATATTTGAATACTATTTCCATACAATACTGAAAGTATTTTGATTTCATTTCATGCAATATAAAATAAACAAAACCTGACAAATTTGCAAGGCTCGTATTATTATATTTTGGTTTCATTATTAAACTGAAAATAAAATATGCAGTTGAATAACATTTGATCAAAATGTAAACAAAATGTTGATACAACTAAAAATAACTATAATAGTCTACATATATATCCGACTATCTAACAATGAACTGTCGTAATCACAAGTGTTTTGTACAAAAGTTTTAAAGCTAACCTATCTTCCTAATTTTAGTATTCCTAGCATTCAAAGACGTTGCTTGGAAGACCACAATAAACAAATAAAGCACAATATAATGATGCTAAGTCTTCCTTGCTGAAATAGCTACCCGATGCTGTCTTCACTGACACAGGACAGACGAATGAAGAAGGACCACCTTTGGAAGACGTAGGATGATACTCAAACTCGATGAAGCCAAATCAGTAGCAATAGGGAAGGGTTTTTTTTTCTGGAGCCTAAGGGTGTGTCAGACTCTTATTGACTAAAACCTATCCGTGTTCCACCAAATGCCCCTTGAGTTTCAGGGCCACGGTGAATCTTTCGGACAGTTTGCGTAAGGGAAGGGCTAGAATTCTAAAAGACAGCTATTCCAGAGGAACGTCGTCATTAGAATCAATCAATCAGTCAAGTTTTTTTCATCATCTTCCAGTGTAACCGGATCCACCTGAATATCAGTATTCTACATGAAGCGACTGCCTCCACAACCCAGTAAATTGGTAATACGTTAACGCTTAGCTAGATTGGTGTTCGATTTTCTGACTTCTGACTACCCGTATCGACTAGATAACGTGTTTCCAAAATGTTCAAATGATAACCAGCGCCAATCGCTCAACGTACTTTATTACCATATCACCTAAAAGATTTTTCGTTGCTACTCACAAAACAACCACAAACAAGAACTAACTATATTTTAAAATATTTAGCACCATGATATTAAAATTATTTGAATGTTTTAGATGACATCTCAGCAGAGCATTTTACTGAAATGTACAAAAAGGAAGCGTTTTTCGTTGCCCACTCTAAGGTAAAATAAAAAGCGAGTTCATTAGCTCTAAAATATTCAAAGCAAATAAAAAAAATTGTACTACAAGAAAAAAAATAAGCAGCAGGTTTTTTTCTATCTTTATTCATAATCTATCTAAATAAATAAAGCAACCACCAATTAAAACTTGTAAATCCAATAATTTTATTATTATTGCTAATAGTGATTATGCACAAAGTATTTATTATATAGCTAATTTATCGATACGTATGCAAAAATAGAATATTAATAGTGAAAACAAAAACAAAATTGTTATAGAGCCAAACGAAATATAAAAATTTTAAATAAAAATGTATATCTGAGCCTTTCGTGGAAACCTCGTTATCTACGGCAGCTGTATATATCCACAGTAGTACCACCAGCACTAGTACACCTATAGGCGTTGGAGATATTGTATTTCTCTTTCTAACTTTCAACTTAGAAGTTTTTTAACTTTTACGCTGATGAAGATAATTGTTTTTTTTTATTGCTTACCAGTTTATCACTTTATTATTAATCAAATAGAAATTGACATGCATGTTATATTGTTCTGTGTAGGATTTCTCTTCTTCATCTTATAGTGGTTATTTTCACGCTTAAAATAATATGTTGTTAAAACGCGGGTTTCGCGCAAAACATTCAACGCTTGAAGCTAATGTTAAATGTAAACTGTTCTTTAACTGTGTACATGCGTTTTAAAAACCCAGTTTTTTAACATTCAGATTTGTGTTTACGACTTTGTTACCTATTGTTTCAAAATTTCTCAGAACTTACTATGAAAATGTTTATCCCCTACAATTTTACAGTAGACCGCTGATTTTCAAGGATAGAAAACTGTGTGAGAAAACTGCCTCTTTGGACGGTTACGAAGTGCTCATTTACGGAGGCGCGGAGCGGAGCGTTGCGCGGGGGGCTGGGCGTGCGAACGTCGCGTGCGACGCCGTATGCGACGTTGCGGACCCCGCCGCGTTCTACACCGCGTGCGTAAAGTGCTTCTCTGTAAACGCTCTCATACAACGCCATTTGTTTGAATTTAGTGCAGGACCGAGGCGTGCGACGCGCAACGCCCCGCATCTCCGTAAACGAGCACTACGGGTTTGCACTGTAGTAGCATTACCCAAAGTTCAACCTCAAATAAAATAACTGACTCACTTCGAATGGGTTCTCATGATGACATTTAAAAAAGATTAAACTGAGACAGGATGGGAAAAAAAGAAATCATTGACAAACACCCACCCAACCCATGGTTATGTCTACCCAAAACACTACCACAACAAAAGCTTTATCTGAATAATCAATTTTCAGCGATACCCATCGAACTACACTTTGATCGATGGATAAAATACACCCGACCGAGGTACTGTCATAAATATCTATAGGGACAATCCCTATAGATATTTACTATACCTGTTCCGTTTTAACAAGGCCATAGCGGTCATTGACCCTTCGATATTTATTGACGTTCTAAACTCGAAAATTTGACAGCCTCGTTGGTCTAGTGATCGTCATCGTAACCGCTACTACTGAGCAAAGATTTTTTGAATTAACAGTATAATTGGGATTTTTCACCTGCACTTTCTCAGTTGCAGCCAATTTGGATTTGTGCGTAGTTAATTATTGTTATTATTATTTATCTCCTTACAACTATCATGATGAAAAGATCACGCCCAAATTACATAGGATTTTAATATAACTTGGAGCATGTACCTCTGTGCCTGTGCCAATACTTGATGGATGTCATGTTATAATTTTAACTTCAAAATCAAAAGTAAGAATGTTTACTAATATAATAAAAAATGTGAAAGAAAAGAAAGAAAGAAAAATGCACATAAAAAACACACACACACACACACGCACAACACACACACACACACACACGCACGCGCACACAAAAATACGGAAGGATAGAGCAACGACCGATATCATCTTGCTAAAACGAAGCGACTAAATATAACTACCCTACCCAAAATAAATGATCAGCACGACCAAGCTGTCGCTTCATACGAATAGCGAGCACTGTAGCTGACAAAGCCATTCCATTTAGTACATCGTCGGTTCGAGCTATAGGCATCCATATTTGTATATGAAAGAGCCTCAGTCTGTGATGTGTACGTTTGTAAAGACTTAACCGCTGAACCAGTTCGAATGCATTTGGTATACAGATAGCTTGCTTATTTAGTTGAGACTAGCTTCTGCCAGCGGCTTCGCCCGCGTGGTCCCTAGGGAACATACTCCCGGGATTAAAAGGAGCCTATGTCCTTTCTCAGGCTCTAGACTATCTGTGTACCAAATTTCATTTAAATCGGTTCCGTAGTTTTGGCGTGAAAGCGCGACAGACAGACAGAAAGAGTTACTTTCGCATTTATAATATTAGTAAGGACGTAAGGATTATGCACCGAGGGGATAAAGCAGTGTCTTATGTTACGGGCGTCATAATACACGAATCCTAAATGCAGCGAGAGATTCAAGCAAATCCAAGGCAAGACACTTTATTCCTGAGGAGATACTCTACTTTTCACACCTACCTACTGTGTGAAAATTGTTCTCAAGTTATGAAAAGAGGTAGCTGGCCACCAAGTTGGTTTCCAAATTCACATTATAGACCTCCGGGCAGTAATGTTGTACTGAATTTCATTTTAACTCGGGCAATCATGATTTACTTTATCTTACTTTAAGGTTGAGTTTGCAAGACATATAATAATCTGATGTTTTCGTGCAGGTGGTGTGAAAAGGTACTTTCCCTTTATGTAGCAAAGTCTTGGGATACCCTGTATATAAATCGAAAACGTACAAAATCGTATGATTTCGATTTATATACATTCATTGTTATAAAAATTCTTAGACCAAATATTATACACCTGCTTGAAACAATTGACCACACTGTTTTAGGTTACGGTTCCAGGAGATAAGAGCTACTATGAAAGTTTGCTTCGTAATACAAAATCCCAATCCTCAGTTGTTTCAAGCCTTTCATCCAAGCATACCGAATATTTAGAAAATAAGCGGTTGTTTCGGGGTCTTTAATATTTCTATGTTATTTTTCATCTGGTTCAGCTGTACCTGTTGTTATTACCCAATGTACCGGTTAATCTGTAATAGGATAAATAGGACTAGATACTCTATTATTTTTATTGCTGTTTTTTGCCATTTTCTAAAAGACAGTAGAAATGAGTTCTTTCGTAGTAGCTTTTAAAATCGGTTGTTTTTTGTTTGTTTGAAAATACATTTATTTGCTGTAATAACTTAAACAAGCAGAGGTTGACCACAACAGCGTCACAATTAAACAATAGTTTTGATTAATGGTATTCAGGTATGGTGGGTACCAGATAAATTTGCAGTAAAGTTCATTGCCCTTTCCTTAACATCTCTTCGTAGGTACCCGGACAATAAACAAAGAATCGTTTTTCATCACTAGAAAAAGGAAAGGATCATAATAGATGTCAATTTAGGTCAGCTTTATGTCATTATTTCTTTTTTCGAAATTAAGAGCGCCTTCAAATTTGCCGCAAAGTGCCACGCGGCGGCAGCACGGCTGCAGCGCTGCCGCCGCACGGTGGGCTGAAAATGGAGCTCCATAGACGTCGCTCAAAAATCAATTGCCTAATTTTGAAAAAAGAGTCATGCCAGCTTAATCCTTTACTTAATAGCAATATGTTATGCAATATATAGTGTTTTTTTTTTTTGATGAAGCTTCTATTTAATAAGTTATTAGCTATTTCTTTTTTTTTTAATGGAGCTGAACCGTTTTTTTTTTATTTTATGTCTATAATATAGAATTTCCATAGAAATAATAAACGCGCAGCGGTAGCGCTGCGGCCGCGCATTATTCATCGATCGACTAGTAATCATGCGCACTGTAGTTTTTGTTCAAGTCTAAACATGAACAAAAATCAGGTTAAAGAATTTATCGATGTGGTTGAGTCGTCCTGCAATATGGGATTCGAAGTCAGCGAGTGTTTTAAAGAGTCTTTCTTCGGTACAAATAGTATTTTGAAGGATGTATTTTGTTGTCCAAACAAAAACGGGTAAGTAATTCGTAGAATTGTTTTCTTGATAAAATCGTAATTCTGCAATTTTTGGTTACAGTCTTCTTTTACTTTATGAAATTCAGTTCGTTGACTTATACAAAATAACGGCAACATTTTCTTAGGTTTCTATCATTTTTCTTTTTCCAAAATCTTTTTCGTTTTAATAGTAACAGCAATGTTTCGTCGTCAGAGTCCATCGCGAAACTAAATGTACAACACTGTGATGCTTGAACCTAGCCGTTGCAGTGCGCCGGCAGCGCTGCAGCCGCGTTGCCTCCGCGCGGCACTTTGCGGCTAATTTGAAGGTGCCCTAAGTATATCGATAAATGAAGGTGGGTCAATGACCGTTATTGAAAATTTATCTGGTGTCGACCATAGGCATTTTGTAAAAATGTTAAAAGTAACAGTCAGACGTCAATTTTTTAGTCTGCTTGAACTTGAGGCCAGGAAATACCGGCCGGTATTTCCTGGCTGTCTATTCTGAGAAAAAACACTGAAGCAAACTCAGAGCTCAAGTCTCTTTAAAAGTACATTAAACTAATATAATAGTCAGATCATATGAGAACCATGCAGGTTAATGTCCAAAGAGGATTTTTGAAAAAAGTGAAGCTCACATTTATCACTTATAGTGAAGCACAATTCAGATTGTTTTAATTTATAAAAAAACCGGTGTACTTATTCTGACAACATCTCAACGTGTTAAGTTAGGTGAAGTGAGCACGAAGTGAACTATCATTCCATAGAAAGAATAAAGGAAAAAAATAGATTATTCCGCCCAAACAGACGCACATTAACATTACATTATTTTAAAATACACAAATACAAACAACTATGAAACAAAATGAGAGATAAAACTTCGACCGTAAAACTAAGCTTAAAAAAAAACTACTGCCTGTGTCAGGGACGGGCATTATAAAAAAGTCATTACTGTCGCGGTCACATCATAGACAAACCATGGACAACAAAATAAACAAAAAGACACTGACATGTGTGGCCGCGACAGCGACTGTCAGTGACAGATGTCAATCCTGACACAGTTCCTGACACAAACTAAACAAACCATAAAAACAAAAAAAAAAACAAAAGACTTAATTAATTAAACCTAAAACTACAAAGTTACAAATAATAACTTAAGTTGTGCGTCGCATCATGTTTGTACGGATTAACAGCTCACGTTATGTTCGCTTCACCTAAGCGTACACGGTGAGAAGTTTACAGATTCACACTGCTGATCACCTCAATCAGAAATTAAATCCGACTAACTGGCTTTCAAGATAATAATGTAGAATAAGATAATAATAAAAAGTTTTCTTCATTCACTTATCTGTGCAAACATCGGTTCCACTTATTCGCTAAGTTGGCGCAACAAGTGGGATTAAAAGACTGGTCACGCTGACACGTTGGGACTAAGAGAGCCACATTGGGATGAAAAATTCATTTATATTATGTACTTATGGTAATGATCGTGAGGCTTCGGTATTTAGGGCTTCCACAGACTGACGCGATGTAACAATGCGACAATATTTTTACACTACGCCAATGAGCCAGGTACGAAGCTTGGCCACAAACGTCACGTTGCATATATGCCTTTTTGCTCTGCGTTCCACCAACTCCAGTTCAGTTCAGCTGGTATTTTGCTGAGCCATCCCATAAGTGGCTGCAAGACTCCATAAAGGAACGGACTTGTGGTTTGTACAGACTCAGAAGCTGTCCAGATGAGAAGTATCACCTCACCCTATTTAGGATGCTCACTTTCAACGATGCAGTCTATACTTTTGACTCGATGGTCGAGCCGAAATTGAGATTAGACTAGTAAAATACCGTACCAAGGAGGATAGACGAAGTTATTTATTTCACTCACATTAAAACCAACACTTGCAGAGAGTCAACAATCATATTTTTATTCAATTTAATAGTAATACTAAGAAGAAGTTCATGCCAGATTTTTAACTACACTTGAAAAGAAGAACCAATATGTAAAGTCAAATTTCCAACAGACAGAATCTATCTACTTAAGTTGATAGCTGCCAACTTGTTGATATAACCGCAACAAGCAGTGACCTACATCAATCGATCTTAATAGCGTGTCCAATGATAATCTCGGAAATTAATTTCTCTTCACTTAAACAATTCCCAACCTTGCTTATCCCATTGCTTATCCTTGTTTATCCCATTATGATAACAATCCCAGACAAACAAAGTTATAACAATTTTGACGTACTTTGTCTATTCCATCATCATAAAACTCGTCCGTCACTGAGTGACTGACAAACAACGCACAGCCGAAACTACTGGTAGAAAGCTGAAATTTGGCACGTAGGTTCCTTGGGGAGTACAGGGGGAAAGAAAGAAGAGAAAGAAAACTACTTTATTTGGCACACACGAAATCACACAATTAAATTAAAAAATTAAAAATTTGTTTATTTCGAGTAACAAGACTCATAAAAGTAGGTCCAAACATACAACACACAAAAGATACATAAAACACACAACACATACAACACAGAAAACATAAAACACAGTTACAGACAGGATTGATTACCAAACAAAAACGAACACGAACATTCACACGGTAACAATATGCCTGTGCCTGCCTGTGCCTACAACAATATGAGGAAATGAAAATTAATTAAAAAAAAAACAATAACATTGTGTGCCCCGCGGCTGCGCCAAATAGGTCCAGTTCAGCAAAATGCCAGACAACTAGGTGCTACCTGACGCTGGTTTTCAACTGCACCTTATGTTGAAGTGTACGGATGTAAACCAGTTTTGTAGGGTATTAAATTTAAAGGCAAATATATAATATGCTAAAGTGTAGTTATACATAAATATAATTTTGTGTGCAGTGACAAATAATATGTTAAAATAGCAGGGGGGAGCACTAACGAAAGGATTTCCCGAAAATCTTACGGGAACGGGAAAAACGGGATTTGCACGTACGAAGTCGCGGCCAAAAGCAAGTCTATTTATATAACGGCACGCGACATTATCCAATAATGAAAATCAGTTAATTTTGAGAGTGTTGTCATTTATTCTGTTATTTTTAACGATTAATCGATTTCAATTCGACTAAATGGTAATTTAAATTAAGAGCGGGTAACACCGAATGGAGTTGAGTCTGTCATGGCGGGCGAATGTCGTGTCAAATCATGCAGCTGTTGACAGCCGTTTTACGTGGTGGGCACTCGCAAACCCATGGCTCTAAATCGCTAATTATTACTGCAATCCTTAATTGTTTGAGGGATTTAATTTAAGTGTATAATAAAATAGTGAACAGTCAACGCTACAGTGTATTAATTTTTAACGTTTCCTGAAGTTTAACGCCCACATTTCCGTGCTGACGAGGTCATGAATCAGCAATCAAATGCAACAGCCCGGCTTCCCGACTTCCCGTTATATACAAGACTTATAATCAACCTTTTCTCGAAACATTTGATAGAAACTTGAAGTTGGTACCGTCAAAGTGCCTACAGATTTGCATGAACGACATCGTATTTTTAACCGACTTCAAAAAAAGGAGGTTCTGAATTCGACCGCGTATATATATATATATATTTTCGCATCTGGTAAAAACTTGATATTCGTGTGTATATCGGGTGATACTACAAATCAATGAAGGTTTGGATCAGACCTGATGATGGAGACGACAGAGTCAAGAGAACTCCACATCGGTATGTAGGAACGACCAAGTGTTTGGGCTTATTTCATTTGTATTGACGAGACCTTTACACCGAAAGTAGTAAGTTAGTTTTATTAAATAGGCCCCAGTTTATAACATAACATCACGCCGGTACGCTGTCAATGGGTACGCAGGTACCACTAAAAGTTAAAGTTATTTTATACTTTGTAGTGTTATGTTTTTGGAAGTCGGCTATATTTTTTGTAAAAAGTTTTTCTTATACTAAAAAATCCTATTGTTTGTACAGACTCAGAAGCTATCCAGATGTGAAGTTCGCCTCATCCTATTTAGTATGCTCAGCTTCTACCCTGCAGTCTGTGCTTTTGACTCGACGGTTGAGCCAAAATTGAGATTAGACTAGTAAAACACTGTACCAAGGAGGATAGATGAAGTTATTTGTAAAGAAGAACCAATATAGAAGGTCAAATTTTCAAAAGACAGAACCTATCTACTTAAGTTGATAGAAAAAATCCTATTGTTCTTCAAAATCGAGCGACAATCTTTAGTTTAATTGTACCTACTCTAAATTTGAGGAAATTCTTTCAATCTTTTGAAAATTCCCCAAACTCCAACTGCTCCGATAAGAACGTTTCAAAACACTCATAAAATGCACAATTTACACATTTCAATCAAGCTTCGTTCCCAAGAAAGCAGGTACCTATACAGCAAAACGTACCATCAAACCGACTGCAACTTTACGAGATATTGCAGTACCCTCGTAATTTTATTTGATATCCGAATTTATTACCTTCCGGAAGGCTTTGACGGCTGACGTTGACATCAGAGCCTGCTCCTACCTACTCTTATTTAAAAGCATTACCTATGAGATTTATGGAAACCTCCCTCATGCCTTTGTGTAAAGTTATTTTTAATGTATCCACACTTATTCCATTAGAAGCCGCTTCCAAAAACTCGTTAATGAGTGCCTCGGGCTCGCTTAAGTACGGGGAGTCTCGGGTTTCGCTTTGCGTTCCATTACGGCCTTTACAATATTTCGATTGTGTGCATAATATAGACAGCGGTGACAAAATTAAATGTTTATGTTGCTTTTGTAGCTGTATTGTTTCGGGTTAATGAGATTCGGGCACATTTTGGTGAGTTGCTTAGCAAAATTAAGTCTCTAACCAGAATATTTTATACTAGCACTTGGGATATAGAAACTAAGTAAAACTGGGGTTTGAATGAAAGAGCAATTAGCAGCAAATATTTCATGGTCTTTTTTTTACATGTCTATTTATCTGCTTAGCCATTTTCCTAGCTCGTCGTGCTGTGCTGGCGCTGCCGCTGCGGCTGCTGAGAACCTCAAACAGAGGAAATGTAATAACCTAGTTGGCAATTATATTTTCGACTCGTTTGGGGTTGAAACTTCGTCTCTTCTCGGACCATGGGGTCCGAGTATTCATGCGTCATTTAAGGATCTTGCTAAACGCTTAAATGACACTTCACGTGACCCAAGGGCTGGCTTTTACCTCAAACAGAGGATAAACATAGCCATAGGTTCAACGCCGCAATGCCGCCAGTCTTTTGGGCTCCAGTCGACAGCGATGCGGACAAATTTTTTGACGCCAAATCTTAGTTAGTATTTTTTAGGCGTATATAGTCAGATTAATATTTAAAATTCATTTTTTCTCTTAGCCTCTTTAACCGACTTCTAACTTCTAAAAAAGAAGGTGGTTCTCAATTCGACAGCGTATATATATTTTTTTTTGTGTGTTCGCGGATAACATCGTCGTTTAGCATCCGATTTCGATGAATCTTTTTTTATATGAAAGGGTATTCTTCCGAGATGGTCACATTGCTACCACGTCAGGATCTGATGACGGAAACCCTGAGAAATCGAGGGCAACTCTCGAAAATTGTAGGCACGCATCTGGTAAAAACTTGATATTCGTGTGTATATCGGGTGATACTACAAAACAATGAAGGTTTAGATCAGACCTGATGATGGAGACGACAGAGAGTCAAGGGAACTCCTCATCGGTATGTAGGAACTACCAACTGTTTGGGCTTATTTCATTCGTATTGCCGAGACCTTTACAACGAAAGCACTTAGTAAGTTTTATTTTCATAACATAACATCACGCCGGTATGCTGTGAATGGGTACGCAGGTACCACTAAAAAGTGAAAAATAAAAAACTTTTTTACAAAAAATGTAACCGACTTCCAAAACAAAACATTACAAAGTATAAAATAACTTTAATTTCGGAAGTCAGTGTCAAAAAACGAAATAACCAAAAACACCGACTTCCGAAATTAAAGTTATTTTATACTTTGTAGTGTTTTGTTTTGGAAGTCAGTTAAATTTTTCCCAAGTATGTTGGGGTTGGCTTCCAACCTAATCGTAAGCACTGAATACCACACCAGTATTTTACCTACATGGAGCCACTGCTTGACACTCCACAACCCAATAATAACTGGGTAACACCATTTATTTAAGTTTTCATATTTCAGTGTTAAATATCAAGGTACCTACCTCTATATTAGTGTAGAACTTAGATCTGCTTTACCTCCAACATGTGAATACAGTGACAGGTTTCATGCCCGTCGACAGGTCTTAGTTGAATCGCACCATTTTCTCGCAGAGGTGAGCAGCTGGAAAAACCCTGTTTTATTTCATCCTTTTCACCCTTAAAAAGTATAACTTTGACTTGGCAACTGGTCAGGATACTTGTTTTCAATTTTTAACAACTGCAATTTTTAACTTGGATAGCTACTTTAAGCTATCCATGCATTTTACTAACTTCTCTCTTTTTACCTTGCGTATCTCATCATATCAGCCAATTGCCATCCACTGCTGAACGTAAGCTTCTCCCAAAGAGCACCAAACCCGGTCTTGAGCAGTCCAGATCCATCCGCTGCCAGCCACCTTCTTTATATCGATTAAATCGATCTATTATGCCACAGGACGTCCTACATTACGTTTGCCTATATGCGGTGTCCACTCCAGCACATGTCTGCTCCATCGACCGTCTGTCCCTCTACAGTCTACAGACATGACCGGCATACTTCCAATTCAGCATGCTGATTCCACGCGCAATGTCGGTGACTTTAGCTCTCTGGCGAATGACTTCGTTCCATATCTAGTATGTACCTAATTAACTATGGCTTTAATCTTTGACCTCCACTGAAAAGCTTAGATACATATCTATCAACCTACATCTTATCCTGAGCAGGACTATGAGCTATTTTAAAATAGTCACCAAATAAAAAAGTCCAAGGCTGTCTACTGAACCCAAGTCATTTGACAAGACGTAACTACCTACCTTTTCTTTAAGGCTTTTTTAAGGAATTTGATGATTTCCCAAATGACTCCTACTGCTCTAGGCGGAGCGAAAGGTAGAGCAAGACTCTTAGTGACTAAAAACCATCCGTGTTTGTTCCTCCTAATGCTCTTTTTGTTCCAGGGTCGCGGTGACTCTTTCAGACAAATTCCGGAACCACGTACCGTACCTACCTGGGTACCTGCCATCGATACAAAAAAGAATAAGTGACAACAAGCATAACAGTTATTTACTTATTTAAATTATATTTACAGTAGTACGCGAAATAATGCACAGACAATCTTTGGGTTAACATTAAAAATACTCTGCAGAGTAGAAGGTGTATTAATAGCGACATCTATCATCTGCCAGATAAAACACGCTCCCCGACTTTAAAGCAAGAAAAGACTATTCAAACACACAATGTAGCCAAAAATATATTCTCAAAAAGAGCCAGCAAATTCCCGCGTAGGCACAAGTCAATAAATTCAAAGAACATTCGCGTCTGTTCGATTACTCTTATATCTGAAGTATCTGCTTATAATGTAGGAATAGTTATGGCAAGTAGAGGCACGTACCGCACGGGGCAGACGCACGAGGGTAGTACGTGCACTGAATATTCACCTTCCCCTTTGAATTTGAAGATTATCATCGCCCACCGAGCTACCAGTTTGCCGATATAAATTATTGTTTCGTCTTTTATTTTGCGAGCGAGGTTGCTCGTTAATTTTGGTACAATTTTGCTGTACTATGTTCATTAATGTTAGCGTGATTTGGTATTAACTTATCTATGCAGGTAAGTCGATTGACACAAGTACAAGTAAGTAAATAATGTTTATTTTGAGTGTTTCAGTTTCGTATCTGAAATGAAAACCACTTGGTAAGAGTAATCAATTAGTTCCCATTTATTTGTTGTAGCTAGAACTTTGCCAGAGAGCAATGCAGCGTAGCATTCTGGCAGTCAGATTAACGGACCGCGTTAGAAATACATTGCTGCGCCCCAAACAAATCGCCGACGACGTCACCCAAAAAGCAGGCAAGCTTAAATGGGACTGGGCCGGACTCGTCTGCCGCATGTCGAGCGATTCTTGGGCTAAAGCAACCACAATGTGGGTCCTAGAAAGTCCCAGGCGAAGATAACGAGACGAGCTTGACGCCTATCGACAGGATTAGTCCACACTAGTCCAGAGCCGGAGCCAAAAATGGAAGAAAAAGGGAGGCTTATGCCCTGCGGTGGGACGGAATAGGCTAAGAATAAATGAATACTCAAACAAGTATTGTCTTAACATACATACTTAGATAAGGCGTACCTACAATTAGGCCATCCCCTAAAAAGCCCGTATTTAACTGAGGATCAGACAGCAAAAATTCAAACCCGCATTACTTCAAATTAAACCTTAATGAAACTAGAATTTAGGTTAAAACCTTCTTTACTAAATTAAAAAGAGAAACCTAAGTGCTTTCACTCAACGACTCTGTAAGGAAGGGTTAGGTATCTGTTTTTGCCCTTCGTAGAATAATACGAACGCTTAAAGTGATCTAATGTTTCCCTCCGTTGAACGCAAAAAACTGACTACTTTGATAAATTGAGCAATTTTATCTCACTTTTGCCTCATGCTCCTTGAATAATTCGCGGAATAAGCTATAGATCATAAAATTCGGTGATTTGAAACTGATTTTGAAATATTAGGGCGGGCTTCTTTAGGTAGGTTCATTGATGTCTAAGTAGGCAGGCAGGTGGCAGGTAAGTACTAAGGATGTAGGTTAAAGAGACCATCTTTGCGGGGGCCTCTTCTTTTCGTGACCTCGGCGGAAGCAGTTGTTATCGAAGGCAAAATACGAGTTTGACGCAGGTGTCAAAAATATAATAGATACCTTTTTTATAGGCACGCGTTTGACCACTATCTCACCTGATGGTAAGCGATGATGTGGTCGAAGACGGAGCACGCTTGCCTAGAAGTAACCTATTCACTCTTGACTTAAAGACTCCTAGGTTGTAGCTATCAGGAAACACAGACTCCGGCAGGGAATTCCACTCCTTAGCTGTACGCACTATGAATGTGTTCCCAAAACGTTTTGTGCGCGTGGGTGGGATGTCCACCATGTACCGGTGGCTTGGCGGAATTAAATTATCCAATTCCGTCGCACATTCCCCAAAATGCAACCGGTAGAAAACCGACAGGCTAGCAACTTGACGTCGATGCTCAAGACTTTAAAATCCTGGTATTTTTAAATACCTGGGTATGTTAAGCTACTACTGTTTGCGCTAGATCGCTCTCCGGTCGTGTCGGGTTGCCGTCGCATCGGAATATGAGAATTAGGGAACAGGGAATGCACCTGGTTTGAATTTAACTTTATAATTGAATAAAAATAGATATAAATTATTTAACCATATTTCAATAAGCACTAATAGAAAATGCGAGTTAAGGTCCTCCTATTTTGACTTCTAGTCCGCAAGTCGACTGAGCCCGCAGGACTGACAGTTCAACCAAGATGACGTTTCCCCCACCTATATGCCTTCTTTCCAATCAACGGTGATTGATATCATTTCATTATTGATTCTTAACAGTTTTTCAGCTTTGCCCCTTCTAGGCGATTTCTTAGTGTCACATGAAAAGAACAGGTCCCATTAAACAATGCTCACATGGATCTGAAACAGTCACGTGGCAGGAAAAATTATAGAGTAACATTTAAATCTATAGTGATTATCGTTTATAGACCTCCTAGTATTTACAACTCACTGCACTAAGAATTTGTGGTTCCCAAGTTCCAAATACTTGCGGAAGATTCGCATTAAGGCCTATTCAGACTTACGCGATATTCGTTACCGAGCGGTAGTGATAAATGTCGCTCGGTTTCGCGCGGTATCCTGTCGGTTATTTTGTTTGGAGTTTCGCGGCTTAGGTTTGAACTAGGATTAGTACCGCATACTTACCCACTCTAGGTAACCAATATTGCGTAGGTCTAAACAGGCCTTTACTATTGTAAAGGCCTGTAGCCAATAGGCAGAGGTGAGATTCCGATATCTTTAGAAGGTAAGTAGTTATAGCTACGCAAAGGACTCAAGGGCTTCTGATAGATTACAAATTGCTTTAATGGAACGCTAGCTTACAAAGGGAGTGATAGTAGATGAAGAATAATCTAATCAGCTGCTGTATAGATTTTGGGTAGAATCCTTAATAAAGACCAATGTCTTTAAGAAAGGATTAAAAAACAAAGAATCAGTTTGTTGAAATTTTAGTATCTAGGAGTACCTAGGTAGGTACCTACTAATATATTCAACAGATTGATTTAACTATACCACCCATGTTAACTGTACCTGGTTTAAATCAGAGGCGGATTGAATGTTGCCAGCCCCCTATGCAAGCACTTCATCGGCGCCCCTAAGGTGGCCACGAGTAGACGCTGCCGCTGATTCAGAATGTTTGTCTCTGCGTGTAGGGGGTCATGACTCTCACGACTCATCGGGCCGCGTCTGAGCTTGAGCAATCATAAGTTTATTAGCAATCACAAGCTGAGTTAGGTATAAGTTATATTTTTAGTTATTGGTTAGACTTAGTCATCTAAGTTACCTACCTATCTAGAATTGCTAAGTTTTTGTTTAAGTATCATTCTTGCTCTCACCCTATCGCATCTATGTAGGTAGGTATTGTGACATGGGGTCACAGCAATATTATTAATGCTTTCTTCTCGCTTGGCAGCCGTCTTCGCTATGATACACTTCAAAAAATAAAGAAGCATTAATATAAAATTAAACCTTAAAAAAACATACAAACAGTCGAACATAGAACCTCCTCCTTTTTGAAGGAAGTCGGTTAAAAAATATGACAAATCTCTAAAAATGAGGTACGCTATGAACAAAATATGCGTATCCTTAAAGCCGCAACACACGCTAGAAAATGGTACGGCCGTTCTCGCTACAGACGATCGGATCGGACACTTGCTTCACGTAGGTACGCCTTCAAGTGTACATGGCTGTCATCATGTCGATGGACACAAAAACCGGCTAAGTGCGAGTTGGACTCGCACACGAAGGGTTCCGTACCATAACCTTAATGTTTATTATTTTGTTGTTATGGCGGCAATGGCATTGTCGTTGGAGAAAGGAGATTAACTCATCTACGCTTCGCCGACGACATTGACCTTTTCTCTTCCTCGGCGGCTGAGAGTCTTATGCTCGAACAGCTGAGCCAAGCCAGTCTCGAGGTCGAACTCAAAATGAATATGACGAAAACAAAGTTAATGACAATTTTTTTTTTTTTTTATTTGTGACTAGCTGTGCTCGCGACTTCGTTCGCGTGGATGTCGAAAAATATCTGTTGCATAGGTAAAATTTAGTTTAAGTTAATACCTTGCGTATCCTGATCTGTCTCAATTATTACACAAACATTAAGAAAATAGAAGGAGGGTACCTAATGCAGGGCACTCTATCATCTCTTCCGGTTGAAATGCCGATTAGCCCGGGTAATCTCCTGGTACATACCTCGAGGTAGGTATCAAAATCAACAAAACCGACTATCGAACGAACGGTGGTAGGCAGTCTTCAAACTACGAAACAAAGAAACTGATGAATAAAGTTGATTCTTAATTTTGTCCAGCCAGCAAAAAGAAACAGTTTCTTTGATTTTCCCTGACAATTGCAGATTACAGAACACCGATTAATTTTTACATTTTATGTTAAACAGTTCTACCGGGGTTATAGAATCGATTTACTGTGTAAGAATAATCGAATTTTTTAAATCGATATTTAGTAGGTACTGAAAGAGGAGACTTATTAAATGAGGAGCTCGTAGCTAAATAATAACAGTCGCACGGGTCGATCTTCATGGTTTACCAACTCTTGCCTAGGTGGCTCTGTGGATAGTTGGCCATATTATTTAACATACCGCGACTTCGCCGTGTTGATCGGTCGCCGTGTTGATCGGAAGCTGATCCGAATATAGTTGGGAAAAGGTTAAGCATACATTAAAAAAGACAGACAATACCATTTGGCCCCAATTGGGGCTGACGGTCCTTGAGAGAGTAACTCTGCCGTTTTATTGTCCTTTTCATTGAATGGCGGTTAATCAGCGGCCTAAATGATCCCCAATGCGCAAATGTGTCAAAGTGGCGAATGGGTCTGTCATGTGACAATATTTAGTGAACAGGCTGGCAGATGCTTAGGCCGTCTATGAATAGGGTAGGTGTGACGAAAATATAATTATGAATTTATTTATTTTTTGGGAATCCTAAATTCTATTAAATGCCGGGATGTAACTTAGACCGTCTCCCTAGTGGATAAAGGAAATTGAAACAAAAGGAGAGGTCTAGTAGGAGCGGCTGCCTACCAGACCTCTACAACCCTACAATACTGGGTAACACGATACTTCTTGGCAAGACTGTAGGTGTCAATCCTATACATTTTTGACATTTTGACAATCGCCTTCGTCACGCCACCGGTGAAAGAATGTCACTTGTCTAGAGCCTCCGGACGGCTATTATATTCCGTCGTACGTAGGAATCTCGGTATGTTAAAATGGTCACCCATCCACAGACTGACCTTGGCAAGCGTTGCTTAACCTTGAAGATCGACCCGGGCGGCTATTATATTCCGAGGTACGTAGGAATCTCGGTATGTTAAAATGGTCACCCATCCACAGACTGACCTTGGCAAGCGTTGCTTTACCTTAAAGATCGACCCGGGCGGCTATTATATTCCGAGGTACGTAGGAATCTCGGTATGTTAAAATGGTCACCCATCCATAGACTGACCTTGGCAAGTGTTGCTTAACCTTGAAGATCGACCCGGACGGCTATTATATTCCGAGGTACGTAGGAATCTTGGTATGTTAAAATGGTCACCTATCCACAGACTGACCTTGGCAAGCGTTGCTTAACCTTGAAGATCGACCCGGGCGGCTATTATAATCCGAGGTACGTAGGAATCTCGGTATATTAAAATGGTCACCCATACACAGACTGACCTTGGCAAGCGTTGCTTAACCTTGAAGATCGGCCCGGGCGGCTGATATAGATTAATTATGTCGATTCGAATCACAATAAAATTCATGAATCACTACTCTTCTCTTTTTTCTTTTTCGGTCAAACATATCGTTATCACCTTCTAATAAGCTACATAGCATAGGTATCCAAACTTTATTTGTCAGACATTGACCAAACTGCTGATAACACCGCAATTCAGAAAAACGCGTCATCAGTACATCGCCATCAATCCACAATGTAACTGAACTGTTGTACTGTATGCTGAGTGACAGTACTTTCCGGATCGCTACGTGTCTGCGTTTGGGTGCTCCTAGCGGAGCTGCACATCGCTGTCAATGCGGTGAAGCAGTCGACCGCCTCGGACACCATGGCCTGTCCTGTAGTAGGAGCGCTGGACGGTTAGCACGGCACGCCAGCATTAATGACATTATCCGTCGGGCTTTTGTCACCGCCAGCTGTTTCATTTTCACAATTTCAGCCGGGTGCCAGCTGTTTTAGAACCCAACGGCTTGGCACGCGACGATGGGAAAAGGCCAGATGAGATGACCATAATGCCTTGGAAGGTGGGTAGGCCTTTGGTGTGGGATGCAACATGTGTCGATACCCTTGCACCATCCCATCTTCTTAGCACGGCGGGCTGTGCTGGAGCGGCTGCTGCAGGTGCAGAAAACCTCAAACGGCGCAAATATAACAACTTAATTGGGAGTTACATATTTGAGCCGTTTGGCGTTGAAACACTAGGCCCATGGGGTCCGAGTGCGCATCGAGTCTTTCGGGACATTAGCAAACAACTTGTCGACTGTTCACGTGACCAGAGGGCTGGGCTGCTGCCAGTGTTCTGGGCACTTTTGCCACTGACAGCGATGTGGATTATTTTTTTGATGCCCAAGTGTTAATGAGTGTATATAGTTAATAGATTATTTTAGTCACATTAAAGGACTGTCAAAATATAAGTTCAAACTTAGAAGCTCACATGTTACGATAAATGAAACGATATGACTAAATGTTATTTTTTTTTCCTTTGGTATTAAGAGTTTCACAAAATAAATAATATACGCATTCATTCATGAAACAGTTCTAAACTGCTACTATTTAATCTCAATAGATGGCGGTGCATGTATGTGCTTCACGTAATGAAACTTGAAACGAAACCTTTAAATACAAATATCTTTTGATAGAGTGAACCGATTGCGATGAAACAAAAACTAAGTTATACCTCCAGTTACGTACAATTTTAATGCGTGAAAGTTATCTACGTTATTTCTGTACTTTTGACGTGATGCCTGCACATCCAAACAGATAAACAGACAAACAGACAAAAATTCCAAAAATTATGGAAATGGGTTCTGTAAGTTACCTTTTATCTCCCTAGCTATTTTTTTAATTTTTATTTTGAATGTACAAAAACGACTCTTCAACAGATTTATTATATGTATATATGTATAATATAATAGATAGATGGGTTTGCTCTTGACTCTAGTCTAGGTCAGAGATGACAGAGACAAAGTCTACGATGGAGCGAGCTTACCCAGAAGGAGCCTGTTCACTCTAACTTTGAAGAGATTAGGGTTGTAAGCGTTTGGAAACACAGACGCAGGCAGAGAGTTCCACTCCTTTGCTGTGCGCATTATAAAAGACGTTTGGAAACGCTTAGTGCGAATTGGTGGAATAGTAACAAGGTAGGGATGGTAAGATGCAGTGCGTCTGGATGTCCGATGGTAGAAGGGGGCCGGTGGAATGAGGTCGTGGAGTTCTTGGGCACACTCACCGAAGTACAATCTCTAGAAGACCGACAAGCAGGCAACCTTACGGCGATGAGCCAAGCTATGTAGCTTGGTATCCACCAGTTTTTCGTCACCGATGAGCCTCTTAGCTCTGCGTTCTACCGAGTCAAGCGCGGCAAGCTGATACTTAGCTGAGCCATCCCAAAGGTGGCTACAATACTCCATGCAGGATCGGACTTGCGCTTTATATAGAGTTAAAAGCTGTCCAGGCTTGAAGTATCGCTTCACCCTATTTAGGATGCCCAGCTTTTTGGCAGCGGTTTGGGCTTTGTACTCGATGGTGGCGCCGAAGTTGAGACTGGATGTCAACTCCATGCCTAGGAGCTCGAGCCGATCAGTCACAGGAACAGATGCACCCCGAAAAGTAGGAGTTTGGTCAAAACGACTCCTTTTTGCGGTAAAAAGACACGCCTTGGTTTTGGTGGCGTTAAAAGTGACCACATTGTCATCACCCCACTGGGAGACAAGGCTTAAGGTCGAATTTGTCCGCTCTACCATGGCCTCTCTCAAGGAACGAACTTCATCCCCGCTGGTTGTTGCGCTGGACAAGTATCTCTCTGAAACCGTACTGTCATCTGCGTACCCAACAAGACCAAGCTGAAGTAGGTCATTGATGTGCAGCAGGAAAAGAGTTGCAGAGAGAACGGACCCCTGAGGAACTCCGGCATCAATAGTCATGAGGTCAGAGAAGCAGCCGTCAACGACTACTCGGATCGACCGTTCACTCAGGAAGTCTGATATCCAGCTACAAAAACCAACTGGGATACCATAAGCAGGAAGCTTGCTGAGCAGACCTGCGTGCCAAACCCTGTCAAAGGCCTTCGAGATATCGAGCGACACGGCAAGTGCTTCGCCGTGTCTCTCGATGGCCTCGCCCCAGCAGTGCGTGACATACACAAGAAGATCGCCAGTTGACCGTCCCCGGCGAAAGCCATATTGACGGTCACTGAGGAGATCATTGTCTTCAAGGTAGGTCAGCAGCTTACTTTTAAGAATCCTTTCCATAACCTTGCATAGGATGGAGGTAATGGCGATCGGACGGTAATGTGCAGGGTCAGCACGGTCTCCCTTTTTGGGCACCGGTTGCACATTCGCAAGCTTCCATGATTTCGGCACCATTCTTTTCTCAAGAGAGAGGCGGTACAGGTGTGCTAACACAGGAGACAGTTCAGGTGCACATTGCCTCAACACTCTCGCTGGAATGCCGTCAGGCCCGCTGGCCTTATTCACGTCTAGACTGCACAATACTCTTCGGACCTCTTTAATGTGAACTGTGCTCTTCGGTCACAACGAGGTAAAGTTGGTGGTTGCTTGGAGCCAGCGTCCAGACGCGAATTGCTTGCAAAGAGAGTTGCAAATAAATTTGCTTTCTCACTTGCAGAGTGAGCCAGCGAGCCATCAGGTTTCAACATTGGAGGCAAAGTGGGTCGACAGAAATTCGTTTCAACCGCTTTCGACAGGGACCAAAACTGCTTACTACCTGGAGGGTGCAATGCTAATTTGGCCCCGATACGTCCGACATGGTCAAAACGTGCCCTACGTAAAACCCGCTTGCAGAACTTAGCGGCAGAATTAAAGGCTCTTTTCCTCGCGCGAACCCTACGTGCTTTAACCTTTCGGTTGCGGGCCTTGATCCACGCTTGGTATGCAGACTCTTTACGGGCCTCAGCGTGAGCGCATTCTGCATTATACCAAGGCCGGGATTTGTGACCGAGCGGGATGTCGGAGAATGGAATAAAATACTCCATCCCCTGCCGAATCACATCCGCAATCAAGTCAGCACAGCACGAGGGGTCACCCGAGGAGAAGCACACTTGCCGCCATGGATAAGATGCAAAAAAGTGCCGCATCTCATCCCAATCTGCTGACTCGTATCGCCATACTCATCTCGTGCCTCTAGGACTCTTATCTGGAGGAGAGCAGGTCAATACAGATTTCACCAGGTAATGGTCAGACGTTCCCAGCGGGGCTGAGACCGATACTGAATGACTGCCCGGATCAGTTGTCAGCAGAAGGTCCAAGCAATTGGGTGTATGGGCGTCAACATCCGGTACCCGCGTTGCCTCATTCACCAGCTGGGTTAGATCTAGCGTTAAAGCAAACTTGCGCGCCTCTAACCCGGCATGGTCAGTTTTCTGGTACGGGAACAACCACTCTTTATGGTGGGCGTTAAAGTCCCCCAGAAAAATGAGCTTCGCTGTTGGGTACCGTTGTTGGGCTACGTTGGTCGACTCCACGAGGGAATTAAACAGCGCTGTTGTCTCCTGGTCACCGCTGTGCGACCGGTATACGCCGATTTAGATGAATTTCTCCACGCCAGTGTCCACAAGTAGCCATATGGCAGAAAAACCCGATTTCTCAAAGCAACGGAGACGACGACAACAAATGTCATCGCGGACGTACACACAGACCCCAGCCTGCTTCTTGAACTTGTGTTCCAGAGAGTAGCCCGGGTAGTTGAGGTACGCCACATCCGACGGGGTTGTTATCTTCGTCTCCGTTAGGAAAAACAGGTGCGGCTTCTCGGTCTCAAGATGGTGATGGACCGGATCGAGATTGGAGTGCAATGAAGAAGGAAAGGAAAGGAAGGAAGGAGGAGCCCTGATATTAGTGAGGTGCACTTTTAGCGGGAGGAAGTGCAGCCGTTGTTTCACCTTATTTTTCTTCGCTTTTTTCATGTTTTGGAGTGGAGAGTAGTTGGGGAAAAAAGTCGAATTGTCGAGGCGCTGCTCAGTGAACCAAGTGGACACTAGAGCTAAACTAACCTATGGGGAACTCATTTGGAGACTGCGGGGACGCCCGAACCCCCCCGGATATGGCCACCGGGTTCTCCCATCCAGTCGCCGGCTGGCACGGTGGAGCATATCGGGATTTTTCGCTAGTTGGCGGGGCAGCCTTTCACACGTGGCTGGCGTGCTACTTGGGCCCCCTACTAACTGCGGTCGGCCAACGGCTGGCACCGTGCTTCGGATCCCGCTACCCTCCAAAATGAGTTACCCGGAAAGCCCAGCCCAGCGACCAAGACCGGTTCTGAGCAGAACAACTGACAATCTCCTTCTCCCCCAAAGGCACTGGCACTCCCGCACACCAACGGAACACAGCAAGCTGCTTGGCGCCGGACTTCAGCGGGATGGTGGTAGCGAGCCAGGCGGCTCCTTGCGGAGCCTACCACCGCTTTTTAGTGGGATCGTTCTGCCGTACCACAGGCAAGCCTGTGGTGCCGTTGCCCGGGGTGGACCGCGAGGAGGTAGATCCCAAACCACCCCAAAAATAACACGAAAGACATCACGGGTTGAATAGGGGGTTGAATATGTCCATGTTTACATATACCTCTGCCAAATAGTTTCTTTCCAGGCGAGGTAAGATAAAGAAGTTCCTCGAAGCACCGAAAACGCCTGGAAGAGCTATTGGTCGATGAAACACCGAATGAAAGGAGCACTTCCACTTTCGCTCAAAAGGAATTTCATGGATATGTGCACCCTCCCCACCCTCACCTCACCTACGGAGTGCAAACATTATCATTAACGAAACGTCAAAAGTCCGCACTCCATTCGGGGTCTGTTAGCGAGTAATGGAGCGAAGTATTCTTGGAGTGAAACTGAAAGACCGAATTAGGAACAGTATAGGTACTTCGTTCCAAAACACAAATCGCAGACGTAGGCAACACAGCCGCCAATCTAAAGTGGAACTGGGCTTGCCAAATCTGCCGCATGTCGCAACAGAACTGGGCAAAAGTAACTACCGATTGGATTCTGAGCAACAGGAACTGGTGACGTGGTAGGGCCAGGAGGAGATGGCGGGATAAGTTAGACTCCTACCTAAAAGATTGACCGAGTATGGCAACGGACAGAAAGAAGTGGAAAGAAGGAAGGGAGTTCTTTGCTCTGCAGTGGGACTCAATGGGCTCATAATAATAATGTTAAATGATTTTTTTTTATATTTTTTATTGAAATATTTAAAAATGTAACGTATATACATACATATACACAATCTCTAAAAATTTCAACTGTCTACCTACTGGCAGACAGACTGACGGACAGAGGGACGTACGGACAGAAGAGGCTTAGTAATCGGATTCCGTTGGTTACCCTTTGGGTACGGAACCCTAAAAATTCGAACACGCTAAGTCAAAAGTTTGTTCGGACTACCGTCCACATGTCCGGATTCGGTACGGAGCAAACTAAATCTGCTGTGCATACTACCGGATCGAGGCGGACTCGATTAATAATAATTATGTTCACCGGACTACTCTACAGACGGTCGGATTTGGTACGGCAGCGAGCCAAATTGGTGGTCCGGTCGTACTAAATCCGAGCGTGTGTTGCGGCTACAAGAAAGGTTCTTAATTTTACGATTTTTGTACGATTCCAAGTATTACAAAATGTAATATTTGAACGGATCTGAAACGCTTTGCTTGACAGCACGTCACTTTTCTTGATCCAATCATGAACGTTACACAACCTTCTGAAGGATTCACATTGGTTAATAGCTGGACTGTCAAATTTAGTTTTGTTTGTCAATTTGTAATGTCATGTCAGTGTCAGTTGTGAGGTTATTATATGCAACAAAATTGTTCATAGTTGATGTTTTTGGATTGTTATGATGTCTGTAATTAATAAAAAGGATAACAGAATTGAAGCACGTACGTGTAGAATATGTCTTGATGCAAAAAGTGTTTATATGGTGTTAATAGAAGAGCAAAATGGATGGTTGAAACTATTCGAATTTTGTTTTGGGTTTACGGTATGTTTTTAATACCTATTTTATAGTTAATTTGTTAATAGTTTAATTAAAATTTTATAAAAAGTTAGGTATTACACCTATGGTTTTTTGGTCCACTACTTTCAATTTTCAAGGCTAAGGAAATGGACAAGGTTATGCTGTCAATACAAAATAGGTTTAATTTCATCCCTATGATCCAGCTTTACTCACCCCTTATTCAAACATCAGAGTGTACATAGTAGTAGTTGTAGTAACCATTGTAATCAGTTAGTGCTGAGATTTCAGTGGTAAAGTTAGCAGTCTGTGTTTACATCCTTACTATCCTTACTTCCTTACTTATATTATAAATGCGAAACTAACTCTGTCGGTCTATCTGTCTGTCTGTCTGTCGCGCTTTCACGCCAAAACTACTGAACCGATTCAAATTAAATTTGGTACACAGATAGTCTAGAGCCTGAGAAAGGGCATAGGCTTCTTTTCATTCCGGGAATATGTTCCCTGGGGACCACGCGGTAGAAGTCGCTGGCAGAAGCTAGTTCAAATATAAATATGAAAGTAACTGTCTGTCTTTCTGACTACCTACCGAAATTTGGAGAATATTCTGTGTTAGGATGATTTTTATCCCGGGAGTATCCCAGGATTCCCAGAACCTAGTCAATTATACACAAATTAATTTGTTTTAGCTAACCACTCAAGACAAACCTCGTTTACTATGCCAAACATGTGCTGAAAAGGTCCAAAGTTATGTTAAGTTCAAGGAGAAATGCCAAAAATCTCACAATCTTTGGAAACTGGTGATTTCTGATGTGGTAAGTTATCAAATTTTTTACAATTTTATTTTAAACATCTAATTCTTCACCAGATGAGTACACACCCTGCATGTTATGGTTCTCTTTAACCGTTTTATTCTTTAAGTATGTATGAATAGAATACTGATTTATTAATTTATATGTGCTTTATTGTACACCAAAATACAAAAACTTAAAAAACCGTCATACCATGAAGCCAAAAAAAGAACTATCCTGATAGCTATTTACATTTTCAATTTCTATTTATTCTGAGTAGTCAGACAATTAATATAAGTTTTTGACTCAAATAGAAGATAACAACAGGATACTGTCCCTAATAAAAAAAGAGATTTACAATAGTGCCTCATGACATGGAAACTGCAAGCACCTCTGAGTTGGCTTCAGTCTCTTGTATGCCTTCCAAATGACGCGCACCTGTCCCAGTCAGTAAGAATGTAAGAGAGGTAAATAAGTATAGAAAAAATAGCTAACTTAATGTGCGGGCCAGTACCTACCTGTAACCTTTCCACTACAGAGCACATACTATCATAACTACCAAATAAAAAAACTATAAACTACAATAAAACACTGGCTTTGAGCGATTAGCTGCTGCGCTGCGTGTCGCGGATTCCCGCACGGAACTAATATCTTTGTGTATGTGAGTTTGTATGTTTGTAAACACACCCACAATACGAGGGAAATTCCTAGTGTGAGGAAACAATTTTTTATCATAACATACTATCACAAGTTAGAGTAACACAGTATTTGTTTTTAGACTTGTGACATAATTAAATATGAAGAAGTCGAAAATCCATCAACTACCAAAGAAAATGCTAATGATCTTGTAACAAGTACAGCATATATTAAAAATGAAACCTTTGATTCACTTTTTGATGATGAAGATGATACTCCATTTTCCAACAATGATGAAATGGAAACATTATCACCTGCTGAGTTTAAAATAGAGATTGATGAAGATATCAAATTTAAGGAAGAAGAAAGTAATATGGAGAAAAACGATTGTACAGTTAGAAATAAAATTGATTCAAAACGGACGAAATCTAAAATAGCTCCAGTCAGTAAAGACTGTTTGAAAAGTTGGGAAAAAAAAGTTTACACTTGTGTGAAGTGTAAATATAGTTATGGTGAGAACTTAATTGATTTTAACTTCATCTTTCTTAATATTCGGTAAAAAATTGTTCAATTTCTGTTTTTTTTTTATTTGCGATGGGTTTGCTCTTGACTCTAGTCTAGGTCAGAGGTGACAGAGACAGAGTTGACCATGGAGTGAGCTTATCCAGAAGAAGCCTGTTCAATCTAACTTTAAACAAAATGATTAAATGTTTTTGAAAGTAATTTCTGATTCATTTCTCTCAGGAATTACAAATTATTATTATGTTTAAAATTTTTAATATTTAAAAAAGCTAAAAATTATAAAAAACAATATCAGCCAAAAGGCATCAAGAAGTAGGTCCAAACCACTGGAAATTATTTCTAGTCCATTTTGCAGGGAAAAAAAAGTGGTATCTCAAACATATAGCAGTATGTCAAGGAAAAAGGAAAAAAGTGATTCGCAATCAAGAGTATTCTTATAACTTGGGTATGTATTTCAACAAATGTCTATAGACCATTGGCACCAATTCTGGTGTAAGTTATTCATGTAAAATTAATGATCAATTTCGTATGAAAGGGTTTCTCGCATTTGTTTATACAAGCATGAACTTTAATTGCTTAGAATAAGGTTCACAGTCGTTTTAAACGCATAAAGCCAAAGCTACGCTTTTGTATAATTATTTCAGTTGGAAACATCAGCCTTGTGAGAGTTAAGCCTATGTTGTCACTAGGCTTAATGTTTTTAGTCTTCTGCTGTATCTTATGGTACTCTTATAGCAGGTGCACAGACTCCTCTTTGACTTAGCTGCGCTAAGTGAGCGACTCATATAAATGTGAACCTTTCTCTTACGGTACCTTATTCTAAGGGCAAGAAGGTTCTTATAATAGTCCCTGTCACGAGAAGCTATAAATTTTGTAAACACTGATTCCATTATTTCAAATGTTTTGTTCCATGAGTGAAGAGAGACGCGTTCCAGTACCACAAAACAGACGACAGCGCCTTATATTGCTAAAATATAACCCGTCGTAAATTGTTCGTTAGTATAGTTGTGCATTGTGCACGTATGTTACTTTGAGTTTTAGAGGTATGCGGTACAGAGAGTAAAGTCCCGCAAACCTCCATTGAAAAGGGAGGATCCTCCGACCGGACGATTGTTGTGTCCGGTGAGGGTAACTGCCCGATAGTTAATATTCGGGCTGATGTATATGTTCACATCGCACGGTAAACTCTGATTGCGCGATGTAGGATTTTAGTTTGCTGCTAGTTGGATAGATGGCGTCGCGGTTCTTTTTATTGCGATGTATTTTTGCTCCGTTGGTTTTTCTTGTGATGACTGATGCCGCTACATGTTGATTGAATTTTTCCTTCGTAATTTAAACGTTCTTTGTTTACAAAATGTATAGCTTCTGGTGACGAGGACTAGTGTATAAGCGACTACTATAGTGTGAGTAAGCTTTTCTTAGGAAAATAAACATTAATTTTAGAAGAATTAAATAACGTTCATTCTTTGCAAAGTCAAGTTTTTATTTTACGTGCGTTGTGTGCGTTACCTTGGATGTTTTTTCTCAATTCTTGTGATATACCTCTCGTCATTTTTTTTAGGTAGAAAATATGATGATCAAAATACAAAGAAGGTAAAACAAGAACCACAAAATAAAATTGAAATTATTGGAAACCAATCTGATTCTTTATATTCATGCGGTAATAATTCAGTAAATATATTTACTTAATTTTATTTCTTATATTTAGTGATATAACTTTCTGCCTTATGTGGTCCCATCTTACATGGGTTTGGTGGCATATGACTCTTATTGAATTGTGATAAAGATTGTTTTTGCTTTACCAATATTTCAGTCTTTGGCCATTTTGCTTGTATTTAGAAAAATCTTAGCAATCTCAACTTTTACAGGGTAATAAAAGTGTTCAAATTATTTTTATTTAATATTTTAGGTCTCTGTAATCTAAGTTTCAGCGATGCTAAAGATGTGTACATACATTTGAATGATCATTGGTCAAATAATGACTTGGCGTGCAAATTGTGTGATTTCGTTGGTATCGATCTGGCTGCCATAATTTCACATAGGTAAGCTATTTTTAAGCCTATCTGTAGTCGACCACAGGGCTGCTTGCGAGAAATTCCTGATATGCAGGGTATACGGTCCAGAGAGTAAAGTCCCGCAAACCTTCATTGAAAATGGAGGATTCTCCGACCATACGGTTGTTGTGTCACCGGTCATCTTAAGATGCTTGACAGGCCAGAAGCCGGAAGGTTGGTTCCAGTGGCACTCTGCGACTTCCGGTTCCGACTGAACCGGAAGTCGCAGAGTTCACGGTGGATCAGAACTGTCTGCGGCGCCCCAGCTAGTCGGGGTGATGAGGTCCCAGTGAGTCAGGATGCTGCTGCAGGCTCCAGTGAGTCGGAGTGGTGCTGCTGCTGGCTCCAGTGAGTCGGAGCGGTTCTGTGCGACGTAGTGACGTGACTGCTGGGCTTGGACCAGGAGAGGTTCTTCTTGGCGCTTCATGTGACTGGCCGAAGGTGCAGTGTGCAGAGAAATGCGCGGCCGCTGCATGCTAGTGGTCAAAATACCCGTACAATCCGTGGGTACTGGCTGGCTGTATGCCTCGCTGCTCGAAAGCTTGAGGTCACGATGAGGAAGTGATGATGGTGACGTCATTAGGTAGCACGAAGGCTGCGCTGACGTTCAATGTCGAGGCTCAGCAGTATAGAGGTATGCGGAACAGAGAGTAAAGTTCCGCAAACCTCCATTGAAAAGGGAAGATCCTCCAACCGGACGGTTGTTGTGTCCGGTGTGGGTCACTGCCCGATAGTTGATATTCGGATTGTTGTATATATTCAAATCGCACGGTAAACTGATACCGCGATGCAGGATTTCGTCGTAGTAGTTCGCTGATGGTTTGATAGATGGTGTTGCGGTTCTTTTTGTTGTGATGTAGATTTGCTCCGTTGGTTTTTCTTGTGGCGGCATTGATGCCGCTACAGGATAATTCAAAAAAAATTATCCAAAATATTTTCAGGTTTTCACACTTGCCGCGGAAAAAAATGCATTTTGTGTGCCACATTTGCGAAAAGCGCTGTTACTCATTGTTGGCATTGCACTTTCATTACCGAAGCGAACATTTGAAGAAGGCCGGAGGTTATTGTTCGAGGTGCAATAAGCAATACGACACATTGCCTCGATGGAAGAAGCACGAGAAAACTCACCGTAACCCTGAGTATAAATGTGATATTTGTGGAAAAGAGTGAGTGTAATTATTTTTATTTAAAATCAAAATCCCGTCTTTTAAATCTAACAAGCGCAGATTGCGCTTTTTGATCGTCAATAATTTACATGAAGGTAATCCCCAGAACGCACGCCCGTCACCACTTCCGTGTTTTAGCTGGGAAGAAGTGACGCAACAACTTGCACAGAAACTCACTGACTATGTGTTATTGCGTATTCATCATTCCCTTGGACTTCATCATCATCATCATATCAGCCGAAAGACAGGCCTCACCCAAGTATGACCACAACAACCGGTCCTGTGTACGTCTTGCATCCATTACTAACCGCGACCCTCACCAGGTCATCGATTCCCTTGGACTTACCCTAATTTATTTAGTGTTGTCGCAATATGTGACTTTACTACTCTATTAGTTTTCCAAGATTGCGATATTGTTCGAAAGAGTTATACCGCGGCCCTGGAACGCAAAGGGCGTTTGAAGGAACTCGGGTGGTTTTTAATCAGTACAAGTTTGTCACTCCTTTCCGTTCCGCCCAGAGCGGGACAGTAAAACTGTAAAACCTTCCCTATGAGTCGTCGTTCCAGAAAATACAGTCCATCTATCGTTTCTTTGTCGTCTTACGATATTTTTGAAAGCAAACATTCGCTCGATTTTCGCTTTGAATCCACGTGATCATCGCGTTGATTTGTGTGGAAAACCCGATCGCGACGTCGCACGGTGGGCTGAAAATCGGCTTTAATAGACTTAGGGATTTCAATTTGCAAGTGCCGGATTTTTTGCTAGATATGGCTTCTATTAGTTATTACTATATACATAATTGTCACGCGAGTTAATTCTGCCCAAAAAGAAAGGTATTATAATTTGTTTCTCTAAAAGGAACAGTTTCGTACGTTAAAATAAATAAAAATATATTGATGACTAATGGACGTCACGCGGTTTCACCCGCGTAGTTCCCGTTCCCGTGGGATTACGGGGATAATATATAGCCTATGTTACTCCCTGGTAATGTAGCTATCCAATACTAAAAGAATTTTTCAAATCGGTCCAGTAGTTTCGGAGCCTATTCAATTCAAACAAATCTTTCTTCTTTATAATATTACTAGCTGTTGCCCGCGACTTCGTACGCGCATATCCCGTTTTTTCCCGTATCCCGTTTTTTCCCGTATCCCGTTTTTTCCCGTTACAAAAAACTATCCTATCTCTCATGTTGGATCGAACTGCACATGGTGTGCAAATTTTTTTATAATCGGTTAAGTGGTTTAGGAGTCCATTGAGGACAAACATTGTGACACGAGATTTATATATATTAAGATTAAGATTATAGTACAGATTTTGTTTTTTAAAAGGCATCGAATGATTTAAAGTATGACAAAAAATCATAAATAATTAGTACTATAACTATCTGCAAGGATATAACGGTTTTCCTTCTCGTTTAAGAGATATTTAGATTTTTCATGCTCGCTTCATACAAATTTTTCGTAAAAAAATTATAATACCTTTGTTTTTGGACAGAATTAACTCGCGTGTGAATTATGTATATAGTAATAACTAATAGAAGCGATATCTAGCAAAAAATCCGGCACTTGTAAATTGAAATCCCTAAGTCTATGAAAGCCAATTTTCAGTCCACTGTGCGTCGCCACATGAGGGCCCCAAGTCTGCTATTACAATAGTGTCAGAATGGTCTCATAATGATTTCATAATGGTCGATTTTGACAAGTTATGCTAGATTTCTTTTATATATGTTTTTAAATATTATTTATTCATTTGTCATTATGTACGAGATTACCATTCTATGCCATTTCTTTCAATGGAGTGTCAGTGGTTGACCATTGGAAAGTAATAATGACGCTTTTATATTAGTAGATTACCAAACTTGTCAAAATCGACCATTATGAAATCATTATGAGACCATTCTGACACTATTGTAATAGCAGACTTGGGGCCCTGATGGCGCGTTCCCGTTTTGCCGGACAAATTAACGCGATCACGTTTTCGCACGATGATCGCTTTGGGAAGATGCCTTCGATAAGTGCAAGAGTTATGTACTCTTTGACATTACTTTGCTAAGTAATGGTTTTAAACGAATTATATTTAATATATAAGGGGTTAAATCAAGGGTTTGTCTGTTTATGCTTTTGGTCTTTTTAGCGTTGGGATGCTATAATTATTTTAATTTGTTGCAAGTTTAGTTTATAAGTTACTAGCTGACCCGCGCAACGTCGTCTGCGTCACAATTTTCATTACTGCTCCGCTCCTATTGATCTTAGCGTGATGATATATAGCCTATAGCCGTCCTCGATAAATGGGCTATATAACACTGAAAGAATTTTTCAAATCGGACCAGGAGTTCTTGAGATTAGCGCGTTCAAGCAAACAAACAAACAAACTCTTCAGCTTTATATATTAGTACTAGCTGACCCGCGCAACTTCGTCTGCGTCACAATTTTCAATACTGCTCCGCTCCTATTGGTCTTAGCGTGATGATATATAGCCTATAGCCTTCCTCGATAAATGGGCTATCCAACACCGAAAGAATTTTTCAAATCGGACCAGTAGTTCCTGAGATTAGCGCGTTCAAGCAAACAAACAAACAAACAAACAAACTCTTCAGCTTTATATATTAGTATAGATAGATTATTGTTAATTTCATAGTTTTAGTCATTTATATATTTATCTAAATAAATAAATATCCAAAAATATAAAAAAATTCTGTTACTCATAATTTTGATATAAAGTGACCTTAAAAAGCATACTTTTCTTTATTAATGAATATGCAGCATCAGAGGAATATGCAGAACATATAAAAAAATTGCGTCTGTAATGGCTCTAAGAAATACCACTAAAACTTATCTACTAATATTTGTTTTGTATGAAAGTCACCAACTTATTTTTTTACAGGTTTACTATTAAAAGTAGTATAGTGGCACACATGATTGACCATATGCGGTTGAATAAGAGCATTTGTGACATTTGCGGTAAAGTTGTGGCCCGCCAAAGGTATCTTAAAGTAAGTAAAAATATATGTTTGGTAATAAATATTAAATTAGTCACCGGATCTTCCCAAACGAAATGGGTATCCGTCGATAAAACAAAAAATGGGCAAAGTGCTAGTTGGAATCGCGTGCAGTGTCTGAACTATTTTTTTCCATTTTTCTTTGAATCCTAGAGACCTCACAGGTTAAGACCTATTATATAACTTGGTTCTTATTTTTCAACATTTTAGACAGAAAAACAAGTTTCGAAGATAAGGGGGGGGGATGGTTAATTTGATCTATTTCTGTAATAAGTTGTAAATAGAATATTTTGATTATTATGGAAAAAATATTTTTGATACCTACGTCACCCGGTGCGGTTGAAAAACCTTTTTTTATTATTTTCTATGTGTACCAAATATCAAAGTAATCGGTCCAGTAGATTCAGAGAAAAACAGCTATGACAGACGGACAGACAGGCAAGCTAGTGGTTCTATATGAGTTCCGTTTTTCGTTACGGAGGTTTGGAACCCTAAAAAGGCGTTAGCGACACGATAAAAGTGTTAAGCTTATATGATTATGATATGACGCAATACTATTTTATATTTTACCGCTATGCATTGCAGTTATACACTCAACACATCGGTGGAGTCACTGTAACAAATTTTATTTCCCCTTGTTTTGAGAGTAACCTCAATTTTATTCCTTATCATTTTCTAGGCACACAAAGAGTCAGTTCACTATCAATCGGGACCAATAAAATGTACCCATTGCAACCGAATGTTTAAGAGTCAGTTTTCACTGCAAAAACATCAAAAATTCGTTGCCAGAGAACGAACCCTGGAATGCGAGGTGTGCCACAAGACCTTTATAAGTCATGCATTTTTGAAGGAGCATATGATTGCCCACACCGATGTAAGGCCCTTTAGCTGTGATCTCTGTGGAAAGAAGTAAGTCATTACAAATTATTTCATTACCATAGACAAAGAAAAAAAAAAGAGAGAATCCACTGAGCAGTAATACCCAAGTAAAATAAAAATTGGCCTTACCCTTACTTAATTGGCAACACCTTACAACGAAGAACGAGACAAAGTCGCTCTGCGGCGTGTACTTGTCTCTTTTCTGCTGTTCGTATTGACGAAGTTGACACTAGAAGTCCGTGACGCTGTCCAATCAGAATTATTGAAAAAAAGCAACCGGCCGTATAGTCGTTTTTTTTTTCTCTCGCATACTTTTCTGTTCGTATTCATTTCAGACCAGTTAAGGAAGGGTTAGTCCATTTTCTGTGTCTATGGTTATAAGCTCAATGATCGCGTAACGCTCGGGTTCTGTAACTGGCAAAAATGAAATATTGACACTGCAGCGGATTATTTTTATAATGAAGGTTTTTGTGATTCAACTGGTTGTAACTAGTGTTTTTTGAGTCCTTTTTAAGTTGGTTTTGCAAGATTCAAATTTATAAAATACAAATGACTATGCTCAATGCAAGATTCATAGATCGTACTTTGCTTTTCTACGACGTGACGTAACACGCCATTATTGCTATCTCTGTTATCAAAATCGCTCACAACTCCTTCATTGTTTTACTCATTTTAGATATAAAAAAAAATACTACGTCCTCTCTTTTTTCTATGTTTTTGGAATTATTATTTAAAAAAGTCAGCCCCAATACCTCTTTTTAAAAGGTAAACGAATATATAATTATATATATTTTACAGTTACAAACGTAAAGCTCAACTCACCGAGCATCTTCTGAAACACAATGGAATTGTGCCGCAATGCTCGATCTGTATGAAAACATTCTCGAACACGAGGTCTTTAAGAAGGCATGCCGCAGTCCATACGGGTGTTCGAAGGTACAGTTGTAAAGTCGCCAACTGTGAAAGGAGTTTCAACATGAAAAAACAAATGCTGGCGCACATACAGTTACGTCACAAGAATGACATTTTGGAGAAAAGTGAGGTGTTGCAAGAGGAAATAGCATGAGTAATAATCAGTAAGGAGACATCAGTATATCTATCTACTTACTGGTCATGAATGAAGATGATTTTGTGATTTTTCAATAGTAAAATGATGAAATTAAAATTGTTAAACTGTTTATAAAAACGTGTACCTGTTATTATTTGGTTTGGACATATTAATCGCAAAGCCTTAAAAAAATCGAGCATCCCCATACATTTCTGTTTCCGTCACTTGACAAAACATACTAAATAAACAGCTGTTTTTTTTTTCGCAATTCGGGGTTGGGTCCTATAGTAAAAGTTATTCATAATAATATTAGTACAATTACCCCTTTTTAAGTTTTGCGTTTAATATGTTCCAACTTGTATTTATTCATCACATTATATAAGTACTAAAGTCGTAACTTAGCACACGTGAAAACTTACAAAGCACCCACTATCTCCCAATCCAACGCAAAACATCGAAATCGCTTCAACCAAGAAGCAAGAACAGTCCATTTTTAATTCAGCACTTCTATTTCCCTCCAACCGTCGCAAACTTACACTGAAATGCTATTTTCACGACGTAAGAAGGAGCCATGTTAGCAGTCTCGTCTACTCCGGTCCACGGGTCTGGAAAATTTCAATAACCTAATATTTTACGTCGCGGGAGCTCCGAACTTTTGCATACACTGTTATTGGTCCATTTTTTACGCATTTCCTCTCGTCGTCGCGTTTATGCGAAGGGGAGAAAGGCTAATCCATCACCGTCGGGGAAACGCGGCTCGTTAGCATAATGAATTAGTGGCTCATAGTCGTGACACTTCGATGCTGCGACTACGTCATGACAGTTTATGGCAATCATTTGCTATCTGAGCTTTGCAATTTATGTTAATCTTGTGAATGAGGTAGTATGTCCATTAGTCAAGTGGGATGTTGCCTTGTTTTTGGCGTCATGTGAAGACGGTTGGGCAACTTGGTAGGTACACCTGTCGATGATGTGGGCAGGGCAAAAAGATCTGCCAGGGTTGCGGTATTTGTTCGACAGAGTCACCGCGGCTCTGGAACGCAAGGGAGGAACGCGGATGGGTTTCAGTCAGTAAGAGCCTGACACTCCCTTCCACTTCGCCCAGAGTCGAAGAAGTTGACGATTTCCCTATTTTCCTGAAATAATCTTTTCGGTCCCTCAGAGTACCAAAACTATTGGCACCATTTTTTTCTTCTATCACGTAAAGAAAAAATTAAAAACGATACAGTGCGTTAAAATTTGGCGTATAGTCACGCGTTGACTCTTTTTACAAACCAGTGACTTCATCAGTCCCGCTTCTGAACTTAGATTCACGTTTAAAACAAAATGTTGTGCCTTTTCATCTCAATAAATAGCAATTTTAACGCGACGAACGAAATAGAATTATTATTTTACAGTCCAGAAAAATATCTTAGAGGTATTGTGTGAAAGGATAGTTTTCTCAGTTTAGAATGTTTAGATAACATTCTAAACTGAGAAAACCGTCCTTTAAAAACTGAATGATACGTTGGTAAACCAAAAAACCCACCAGTCTAACAATAATTTGAGAGCAACCCATTAATATGTTTGAACTCAAGCACAGCTTCACGGACCGTTTCATAAACAGCCCTAATTACTGTTGGCAATCTAATTACGAGATACGCAAACACCAACAATTTAATTAACTCTGATAGCCTCCTAATAGTTTGATTGAACAGTTTTGTGATTGACAGTGAGTATAAGAGCCCTTTCATACAAGCTGCTCACGTCGCTGTGTCGTAGTTGACACTTGGTTTTGTTCCCGCTAAGTGCCGAAAGCTCCCGTTGTCGCGTACTCCGTGGCACACCGCCAGTAGATACTGCAGGCAATTTGTACAGTGTGTAAACATTTTATGAAGCTCACAGTGTTTTCTCGCTATTTTTCGAGGTGTCGTTTTCATACATGTGCTGTTTTGTGCTGTACTCTGGTTGAAAGTATACTTGCTTTTGGAGGAGTGAAACAGTACATAATAGTTTGTATGCACAATTGAAATTGTCTGAAAGTAAACATCGTGGTGGTCAAATCACGTTAGGGTAGGAAAAACACACTTGTCCACAAACTTGCAGCTTTTACTTCGGCCTCCTCGCGTCGTATGACTCATTGCTGAGTGTCGTGAATCCCCTGATGAGTGACCAATTTCTGCTTTACAATGTTTCTCCAGCAGTGTTTGTCCTTGGCATCATGGAGCGCATCATGCAGCTTGAAGTTGAGTGTTGAATGGATTTGATCGGACCATCTAATAGGGCTGTGATCTTTCGGCCGTCTGCCGTCTATCTTGCATGTCACCATAAGTTGTTCGAGATTATGACCATCTTTTCGGGCTTTGTGGCCAAAGAATTTCAATCAGATCTAGTAGTCATTGGTGCGGAAGGCAGTCCACGAAATCTGCATCATCTTACTCCAGAAATACGGTCACAATCGGGTTTTTTATTAATGGTCATGTTTCCGAACCGTAGCTAAATATGAAGAATACTAAAGATGTTACAAGTTTCATCTTCGTCTTGCAAGATTTATGTTGCGGTACCTCTCTCTATATACTCTGTAGGTAGCACCCAGGTAAATAAATTTATCCACTCTTTCGAGGGATGGTGCACCTGTCATCTATAGTGTGTTGGCGTGTAAGCTTTTACTTGCTTATTGATAATTAAATATCTAGTTAATTCTAATTCTAATAAATCTATTACTTAGGAAAACTCAGAAACGGAAAGCCGAAGTGTTTATATTTTGAAATCATTCTAAATATGTAAATACTGTCGTTTTTTCGCCAGTCACCCCATGTTTTTTACCCCGTAGAAGCACCTGAAATGTTATTTACCTGCAAGATAGGTACGTGGGAAGGTATATTATGTCGTATATTGGGTGCCTATCAATTTGTTAACAAAATGACATCACGCACGACGGCGCGCGGCGTCGTCGCTCGCGTGAATCTATAATGTGGGGGGTCCTAAGATGTAAGAGTATTTTTGTAAGGTAGGTATTTTTCCACGTAAGCTTGAGAAGTGAGTGAGTTGAGTTAGGTGTTTTTGTTACGTTTAGGTAACATTTAGCTTTGTTTCTGCTAACTGTTTTAATTAGACACATTTCCCCCATTTTAAACACCTCACCTTCATTCCCTGTTTTCAACCCATCCTAACCTACGGTGCTCAGACCTGGCCGCAAATGCCTTGGGGTACCTATGCCAAAAAGCTATGAAGCGCAGTATTCTAGGTTTGAAAAGAAGAAACAAAGTACGTTCACCACGCTGCGCTCCAAAACAGGAATCATAGACGTGGGTAAAAAGGCTGCCAGGCTCAAATTGTATTGGGCGGGTCACGTTGGCCGCATGACGACCGCTGGGCAAAAATCTTGACGCAATGGGTGCCAGAGGATGGACGGCGTCGCAGAGGCGGGCCCAAAAAGCGCTGGCGGGATGACTTGGTCGCGCACCATAAGGACCATAAAGAATGGTTCGAGGCAGTGCAGGAGAAGAGTTTCTGGAAGGATATGGGGGAGGCCTTTGCCCAGCAGCGGGACTCTACATGCGTGCAGGCTTACAAAAAAAAAAAACCTACACGCCGTGAAAAGATAACCTGGCATTGACATTTATTATTCTTTACTTTTTGGGTCATCCATCACATTTATTTTTTAGAAACTGCTTCACACTAGGTATTTCTCCTGTATCGTGGGTGCGTTTACATACATATAATCTCACATACACAAACAGCCAGGCCCAGAACAACTATCTGTCGGCCATACAAATATTTGTTCCGTGCGGGAATCGAACCCGCGACACACAGCGCAACAGTTAGTCGCTCAACCACTTATTTTTTTAACGGGGGTAATCCTCATGGATGTCCTCCGCCCTGGGGCGGAGGGGTCTGTCAGACTCTTACTGACTAAAACCACCCCGGTGTTCCATCTCTCACCTACGCCGGGGATCGCGAGAACTTATTTGGCTTCCGTAATCCCCGGCTGGTCGCCGGCCGAGGTGGCTCGCCTCTGCGGGCCGCCTCGGGTCGGCGGGGGGAGTGAGGTATTTGACTACCCTGCGACGTCAAAGAGGGGCGCACGGGAACACCACGCGCCGTAGTCGCTCAACCACTTCGCCAACCTTACCGTAGATATTCATTCAACCATCCACGTCTCATACAAAACCAGGGGCGTAGCTACCACCGTATCAGCCGTATCAAAGAAATGTTTAATACAGGGGCCAGGGGCCTTTTGATACTATCGACGCCACTGAACAAAATGTAACATACAGCAATAGTAGGTACTTACCTACCTAACATACCTTCACACAAAATTGAATCCTAGAATTATTATGTCTAGGAATCCGGGTTTCAATTTACTTACCCATGTAGATACATTTTAGGTGTAGATTAGATAGATATTCAATTAAACAGTTATGTGGGTTGGCACACGGGCGCCCGGGGCGTACCAATTAACTAAGAAATGTGTAGGATATTAAATTAACTGTTTCTTGGAGCTTAGAGCTGGGAATCTCAAGTTAGTCGTGCTGCTGTATTTAGCAGAATTTTGTCATTGAAGTAGTCTATGTTTTCATTCTGGCTGAATGTTTTCAATAGGTACTTACATCATTAGTAAATCAGAGTGGTGCAACAAGTTGTCATTCTCCAGATAGAATTCTAGGCTCTGGGCTGCTACTTATAATCGTATAGGTAATGCAAAAAACAATGAAACTGCCAGACCAAAAATCTAGCTAAGGACATTTTGTTGTTCTTGCGACTGAAGGCCTCTGATTGATGACCACTTATGTTTCTGTATTCCATTTAGGTCGTTAAGATGGTCATCCGGCCGATGATGCCGAAGATTCGGCTGTGGCGACCGTGTACCAGAAGACGCTGAATTGGAAGGTCTCCCACAAGCAGGCCCGATGGCTCCGTGAGGGCCGCGAGAATCGGCTACAGGAAAGTACCTAGGTACCGGTCTTTGTGGAGACGCATGGCGAATACCTAGTCCAGCGCCTCTTTCAGCTAATGATGATGATGTAACTCTATAAAACAATGCACCGAAGTTGCATTCCTTTGATTTCAACAGCACCACAAAAAAAAATCCTACCGCTGACCTATCTACGCAAATCTAATAAAAACCTTCGTCATAACCATGGCTACATAAGTATAAAGATGCCCCATATTATTACACAACCCGCCAAGTCAAAATATTAAAAGTTCTTGGCAAAATATCAAGTCAGCGGAAAGTTTGAAAGCCAAGCGTTATGGTCTGTACAATATCGGGCGAGGATACAAAACAGGGCGTCTCGCAGGGCATAACAATTCAATAGAATAAGGTAGCTAACCCCTAGTGGGGAATAAAGCTTTCAGCTTTAGCGATACAAAGGTCAGCTTCGAAACGACGTTGTGGCATCCCTAATATTGGGAACGTAGATATCATTTTTGTGTGCATAAATGTGGGTAGTTCTTTATTGAGCGTAGTTATGGCTCTCGGTGTTGTAATGACGGTTCTAGCAGTGGTGTTGTGTATTGATATCTTTGGAAATTCAATGACATTGACAGGGGGCGTTGTTGGTTAGCTTTTGTTAAAAGTTCACCCTCCGCCATATTGTTTTTACCGGACTAAGGTAAAGCCAAAAGGAAGGGTTATGATTTCAGTATGAGTTGTACTGAAATAAAAGTTTGTAAAAACAAGATAGCGGTGAGTTCTGATTTTAGCCCAAAAACACATATTGAAACATTACACAAGGTGACATTTGGTTCAGTCGTTCTAAGTAGGTAGTACCTAATTGAGATTAATGTGTGGGTAGATGTTGTTATTTTGAAAATTAATACAGTTGGGGCGAAAAGTTGTTTTAATTACCTACTTTCGAATTCCTTATTTTAGATAGGTTTATCAACAGATCCTTGTGTAGGTACCTAGTGTTGACGTGCTCTCCAATTAATTTTATCTGAAAATAATCTAGATACCTAGGTACACCTACTTCCATATTTTCGCCTTAGTATGAGAGGTACCTATACAAAAGATCAGAATAATGTAACACTTACCCGTACATAATTTATTCTAGGTAGGTACCTACCTACTATAAGGATTTTCTGACGAGCTCAAATTATTCAAAACATCATCGTTAGGCACAGCTCTACTTGAGGCATCCTTACACCTACAACACTAAGACAAACATTGATTTTCAGTGTTCAGAGAATCTACCTTTTGATAAGTCCCTAGATACTTCTATATTTTTTTTTTTTACTATTTATAGGCTCGCGTAAATTAAGGTTCTATATTTACATATGCACAACAAAACTGTAATGCTTAAAATCAGTTTCTATGTATCCGAGTACGTTGGCGTTAAGATTTCATTACTAAACTTCACCCACTTTCAAGTAGGTTCCTGCCACAGACCTAAGAGACGCCGCTCTGGCATCCAATAGAAAGTAGATACACCATCATCTGCCTAACTTTTTTAGGGTTCCGAGCGACTGTATGAAAATCGGAAACTTTATACGATCACTTGTGTGTCTGTCTCTCTTAAGTATCCGTCTGTCACAACACTCACAACCAATTTGCTACGAATCTATTGTCCGAATAGTCCTTTCCATACCTATAATGGTAGGTACCTTTTTTATTTGAGATTGGTTTGCTCTTGACTTTAGTCTAGGTTAGAGATGACAGACGGAGTCTACGATGGAGCGAGCTTACCCCATGAAGGTAATACCTAAGATTTAAGTGGAAATACCTAAGTGAAAACGACTGTGGTCAGACACTCTCTGTCTGAATACATACATAAGATAAAGAAAACAGATATCACTGTCTCGTTCTTATGTGTGTATTAAGAAAGATAGGTTCAACCACAGTCGTCTTCACTTAGGTATTTAGAGTGTTGCCTCCACTTTTATCTACGTTTGCCCAGAAGTAACCTATTCACTCTTGACTTAAAGACTCCCAGGTTGTAGCTATCAGGAAACACAGACTCCGGCAGGGAATTCCTCTCCTTAGCTGTACGCACTATGAAAAATCGCAGAATTGTTCGAAAGAGTTACCGCGCCCTTGAAGGCAAAGGGCATTTCGAGGAATACGGTTGGGTTTTAGTCAGTAAATCTGACACTCCCTTCCGCCTAGACCGAGTGGAGTCATTTTATGACTTCCTATCCAAAAATTAAGGTGAAACATCAGTTCACTTCATTTTACTTTTTACGAGTAAACGTCAAAGTTTACTGAGTTTCATCATGTACTGACACGCATGGTCTATACTCTAAAGCTTCTGACAAAGCCGTCTCTAGCAGTGGCCGCCAAAGCTATGCGATGTTCTATGGTTCATACCGTTAAACCGTTTCATAACCATTATCACAGACCGTTATTACATGAAATGATCTTTTTAGTAAGATTAGACGAGCAATCCGAGAATCCTTTGTTTAGTGTCGAGCCTTGTAATAGGAATTACTTTGGTTGAACCCTTTCGGAGCCCAGAACTCAGCATATGTGTCGTCATATGGGTCGACGACGCGGATGCGAGTTGTGGGCATACGAAAACATTATGTTTCGACCCATATGCTGAGTGATGGGCACTAAAAGCGTGAAATCAGGCTGGTTCATAAATACTAGGTTTTTTTTAAAAATATATTTATAGGTATTAAATACAGAACTTTTTGGCAATTGTACCTATTCATCATGTTTGTAAGTAGGAACTTGTAATGTAGGTACGTTTTGTTTGTTCTTCTATGCTGTTTTGTTTTCCTTTATTCTTCTTATTACAAATAATAATATTAATCTATAGATTGTGAAAAACTGGTACCTATCATAATTATTACATAGGTACTTATTTTAGTAAATAGGAATGTTATTCTTTTTCTTTCTTGACGCAAGCAGTGTGATGTTTCAGCTACCTAACGATGTCCCAATTTCAAAATTTTTATAGGAAAACATTTAGTCGCCATTCAAAGAATTCTTTAAATGGGTAGCTATAATAATATTGAAAGGGAAAAGGTTTGGTGGTAGGCGGACCCTTGATAAACCTGGGATTAACGCTAGAAAAGAAGTAGCATTAGTGAATTGATGAATGTAGGGCAATGTCCTGCCAAAATATAATAATACTGGCACTTTGCTCGCGGCTTCGTCCGCGCTGCAATTTTCGAAGGATCTTTAATTTTTTATAGTCTATACTTAATATATAAAGCTGAAGAGTTTGTTTGTTTGTTTGCTTGAACGCGCTAATCTCAGGAACTACTGTCCGATTTGAAAAATTCTTTCAGTGTTGGATAGCCCATTTATCGAGGAAGGCTATAGGCTATATATCATCACGTTAAGACCAATAGGAGCGGAGCAGTAATGAAAATTGTGACGCAGACGAAGTTGCGCGGGTCAATTAGTAATTAATATAGCCTATGTTACAAAGGTAGCATTTTAATGGTGAAAGAATTTTTGAAATCGGTCCAGCTGTTTTTGTGTTTATTCGTTACTAGTGGACGTCACGCGGTTTCACCCGCGTAGTTCCCGGTCCCGTGGGAGTACGGGGATAATGTGGGGCCTATGTTACTCCCTGATAAGTCAGCTATCCAATGCTAAAAGAATTTTTCAAATCGGTCCAGTAGTTTCGGAGCCTATTAAATTCAAACAAACAAATCTTTCCTCTTTATAATATTAGTGTAGACAAACATACAAATCTTTCCTCTTTATTATATTATAGTGACTGTGTAGACTGTAGATAAATAATTATCTACCTTAGGTACTGTTTTTAGAATATATCTACTTACTTATTTTTCAGTAACTATCAGCTTAGAGACTGGAATTGGGCCCTTTTGATGATAAATAGGCATGCTCTCTAATCCATTTCACTTAAACATAATGACTCTACCTACTAAATAGTTAGGTATGGCGCCACCTACACGAGAGAGCGAATCGCCGTGATAATATAGGGAACATGCAGGAACAATAGTGGCAGCATAGAAGCATCATTGTCAAGTATATCTTATTTATAAGTTTCGAATGTGTACCTAACGCTTGATGGCATGGTCGGCGCCGTGCACGTTCTCTATAGGCATGTGGACTGCAACGAATTTAATCAGAAATATACAGCGGAGGAGTAGGAAAATAAATATATATATAATTTCCACTTCCCTCCTTTTCAAGCAGGAGACAGAATAGAGCTAGGCCAATAGGCACCAAGGGACATATACAACTGGGTTAAGCCCAGTTGTCAAGCACCACGGATTATATATTAATTAAAAACTAATGGGTCCTAAATTGTGAGCTACTTTTGATTCCAGTAATAGGTATGGCAAAATCGCCTGAAAGCACGGAAATTTGTTCTGGTTTCTACAAGGTCCGTGTAGTAAACTAGATGTAACCTGAATACTATCTAATGTTGTCTATAGGTTATCGGTACATGGTGGACACCACCCACACGCACAAAACGTTTTGGAAACGCAATTCATAGTTCGTACAGCTAAGGAGTGGAATTACCTGCCGTGGTCTGTGTTTCCTGGTAGCTACAACCTGGGAGTCTTTAAGTCAAAAGTGAATAGGTTACTTCTAGGCAAGCGTGTTCCATCTTCGACCGCATCGTCGCTTACCATTAGGTGAGACAGTGGTCAAACGCGTGCCTATCAATAGTAAAGAAAAGGTAGGTACACCCGCGCATTAGCCTTCAGTTAACAAATACGTGATGTTATCAAATTAAAACGTCTCTACATACATTTTTTTTTTACCCCGAATCATCAAAGGTCACTCTTTTTAATGAGACAGTAAAGTTGTGGCTTCTCTTCGAGATATAATTGTTGTATTAACAGTTCAATCGCCCACGCAAACCACACATCCCACCATCCCACGCTATCAGAGCTATTTAATTTTAAAATTCTGCAACAGTTTTAAATGTTCAACCAAAAATAAACCACGTCATCCCACGATCCTAATTAAATAAACACCTCCGGTCTTATGAACTTTGAATGCGCAATTAAGTGATGTCTGGCAGGGATCATAAAAGTTCAAATTAAAAATAGGTTGTCTACCTATGCTAAACAAATGAATAAATGACTTATGACAGGTGCAGCATTGTAAAATAAGATACATCATAGGTATTTAAATACCTAGGTTATGTAAGTATTATTCTGTTACAATACATAGGTAGTGTCATTGTTTTCAGTTCTTAGTATTCATTTATTTTGTTTTGTAATTGGTCCTGTGTGACTCGAAATTTTTTTTTCAACACACTTAGATACCTGAAATCTGGCTTCAGCGTTTAGGCAAGAAATTAAGTGTATTTTGCATTAGTGAAGAAAAATCACTGGTCTACTCCCTCCTGCCTATTCAATTGATTGTATTTATGCCACCAGGCTGGTTGCCCAACAGCCCCCACTGGCCGCCCGTCAACCCTCATGGAAATCGACGTTAGCGAATGGAAAAAATCCGTGAGCCATTTTTCACCATCATTTATATGAATGTATATATATTATGTTTATATGAAATTTGTTTCATCATCATCATATCAGTCGAAAGACGTCCACTGCCTGGACATAGGCCTCCCCCAAGCGTCGCCACAACGACCGGTCCTGCACGTCTCGCATCCATCAGCTACCCGCGACCTTCACCAGGTCATAGGTCCACTTTGTTGGACGCCTTCCAACGTTGCGTCTTCTGGTACGTGTTTGTTGAAATTTCTCGGCTCTATAACGGCCTGGCCTTCGTCTCGGGTGTCTATTCCGCTCTGGCTTCAATGACAAACTTTTCCCGCTTGCATCAAAATGTACTATTTTCTTTCTTTCTAATGTTGTGGTGAGAAATTAATCTTTATTACAATCCTCATCTCTTTATAGTCAGAGTGAACAGGCTCCTTTCGGGTAAGCTCGCTCCATCGTAGACTTTGTCACTGTTATCTCTGACCTAGACTATAGTCAACAGCAAACCCATCTCAAATAAAAAAAAATGTACGTGATTTTTGGGTAAAGATAATCTTTGATAGATAAAACATCTACATAACATCATTCATTCATCTAAAATCCTATCATTCATAATTAAGAACGTAGATCATTTATCTAGATTCTAGATAGAGCTATCGTGGGTCGAGTTAGCCTCAAATTGAAATAATCTTAAAGTCTTATCATTCTTAAAATCATCGCTCCAGACAGATGCATCTGCCTATGGAAGACACCGGCTATATACTTCAACATATATGTACTTAAGGCTTTTACTAAACTAAATTCACATAATTATCAAAATCACTACGTACTCAGCGTACCTATTCAGCGGCTATAATAATGAATTTTCCAATGTGCACACGCTGCTTATTATTCCCCATTATATTCTCAGCTACGGAAAGCGAACACCCATTATCGATGCATACGCATGGAGAGAATCGAATAAATTGCCGGCGAATACGAGCTTTAGGCTGTCGTTCCACAAAAGTGCTAAGCTGGGAAGCAAAGGATGTGTATTACAACCAATAAGATCGTTTGACTTTCATAGCGAAGTTATTCCTAATGTGACGGTGGCATAGAAGAGAATCCTTTACAGTCTCCCCAAGGATGTGCCTAAACAGACTGCACAGAGGCGTGTCTAGTTTATTATGAGGTCACGGGGCTCCTTGCTATGTGCTGATGGTGAGCACTGGGTCGGTTTTGGTGAAGTAAAAATCTCACAATCCCTGGTCTTTTTCCCATAAGTACAGGTGCTTTTTAAAGGCCACCAAAACGAAAAAAAATTTAGGTATTCTTGATGTGCACAAGTCCTCGGAACAACGAGGTTTTACCGCGTAGCCTTTGAGGTCTACATTCTGTTCTTCCGGATGGAGATAGACTGGCTATGTTAGGGACTCCGCACACTACCAATTGAATGGGCGGCCAAGCGTGGAATAGGGTTGATATACTATACAATGTATGCTATAAAAGGTCACCACTTATACCTATCACTGCTAAGTGAATAGACATTAAGTTTAGACTTATGAACGTAACCATAATCTGACCAGATGGTTAGTAACTTAGTTTCACCGCTTAGTAACTTCGCATGCCTGTGGTGAACAGGCAGCCTTATACGCCTACACGTCACTTCTGAAAACGAAAGGTTTTCCATACATGAGGGTAGGTACGAGTACATCCTAAATATAGGATTGAAATACCGTATTTTTGGATAGAGGAGGTTTTTGCCATTGGCTGTATTTCTGGAATGTTCATGAATGCGTAATCTTTGTTTGAGACACATTTGGTTGTGATAGGACGCTCAATGGACAGTTTTGCGTGGGTTCTGTTTGTGATACGGTTTGAAGACTTTAGTCCGGACTTCAGGACAAAATATAGATTTTCATGGTTCACGAGATACAACCCACTAACAGATTTGAAAACTAGCTTCTGCTGTCCCTAGGGAACATATTCCCGGGATAAAAAGTAGCCTATGTCTCAGGCTCTAGACTATCTGTGTACCAAATTTCATTTAAATCGGTTCAGTAGTTTTGGCGTGAAAGCGCGACAGACAGACAGAGTTACTTTCGCGTTTATAATATTGGTAAGGATTACCACTGTCTATTTTATTGATAGACAGATGAATTTTTCAGTGTTTTTTTTTTATTGCCGCTATAACAACAAAAACTAAATTAAATTATGAATTAAATTGGCCCATACAAAAAACATGTTTTCTTTCGTTTTATCGTATGATACAACTTCGCGAGCACTTAGCTGGTTTTTTATTTATTACAATCTTTGTGTAAATTTTATAATAGGATTTTTTTGGCGAGGAGCAATATGCTTGCCCGCAGGTTCGCTCGTTGTACTACAGACGTCAAAGTAACCATTTTAAGGCGTTCTGTCAATCCTTTTACACGAGTGGCCTGTGAGTATCATACACGCCCCGAGCCTACAACGTCCTGCGTGTTCAATTCAATAATGCTTTTAGGCTGCTGTTGGGACTGCCATGGCGTTGTAGTGCTTCAGGAATGTCCACGGAGGCTCGCACAGATGGTTTTCATGCCATCATGCGAAAGAAAGCGGCCTCCTTACTACAACGCTTGCGCGGTAAAATAAAAGAAAGAAAGAAAAATGTTTATTTGGGACTCGCACGAGACACATAGTACAACAGCATCCTGAAAATGATAGCTGCCAGACCGGACTGTCCTTGGACACTGGCCCCACCCATTGTCCCTGAATGGACAGTCCGGTCTGGCAGCTATCATGATTTATTTAATTATACCCATGACTGTCCCCACAGTCATGGGTATAATTAAATAAATCATTTATATAAACTAACAATACTAACCCACTCGCATAGGACCATTGTTACTAACACCAAAATACTGATTAATTTCGTTGCAGGATCCAAGACAGTTGAATCGTTTCTCCGGGACTCGTCGGGCTTCATTGGCGCGACGTTTTTCTGGTGGTCGCCACTGTTGAATCTGGCTCAGGAGTTGCAGTGGTTGGGAATGTGTGGCGGGCTTGTTCCAAAAACAAAAACACCAAAATACTAACAAAATTATGGACAAGTCTCGTCAAATGTCCCGCGCATGCTTTCAAGTACTTGTAACTTTTAACTTGGGTCCATTGATATATAAAAAACCCCAAGATGCACACTCAGTATCTCAAAAACGTCCGCAAAAACAAGCACATAATGTATAATTGTGCGCAAGTTTTAAACAGTCTCGCATCGCTCGCCATACTGCACTGCTTTGTAAAATAACTTTAAGCGATCCGTGTAAGGTTGAATTTGCAAAAAAAATGCGCATCACTCGCCATACGGCACTACTTTGTAAAAACAACTTTAAGCGATCCGTGTTAGGTTGAATTTGCAAAAAAAATATTTATAGTATAACTACACACAACTCACACGTGACACTTGATACATGTCAGTTTTTGACGACAGTTTCGAGTGTTGCATTTGTTCGAGACTGTGCATCTTGGGTTTTTTATATATCAATGCTTGGGTCGCATAAAGTAGATTATATCCAGCAGTGAAACGAAATAGCGTCCGGTTCGGAGGCAAGCACCCCGTTGGCTATTACAGCATTGATTGTTAACCTCTTTGCTCGAAAGAGCTTTGGAAAGTGGTACCTAGAAGCTGGATTGATAATAGAATTTTATTTTAACGCCTTTATTTTGGTAGTAGTTAAATTTTGTGACGGAGATTTTGTTGTCCAGAACTCTTAGTGCGAGTTTTTAAACGTACTCGATCGCCTTATCGTAAACGTTCAGTTGTGTCAATTAGTATATATAGTAGGTATAGAATAAAGGGGTTTTCCGTTATTAATTTATTATCACCAGACGGCGCTTATCCAATTTCAATAAAACGGACGTTTGCATCGCATTACGTCTTCAGGCGTTGCTTTAGCTTGGTCATATTATAGTATAAGGCTATGTCTCCTGGATCATCTAGTTTTAGGGTCTTATCTATCTCGGTCATCAAGGTATCTGACATACTGCAATAACAGTCTTAAGAGCTTCAAAACTGGAGGAAGATCGTCAAAATGTATAGTCGGGTAGTTACTTAGGTACATCACGGCGGTCGGCAGTAAACAAAGGACTAAAGCATAATATTTGGTATTAGCATGTTGTTATAAGATTCAGGGAGGTTCTGACTCTTTTATCTTCTCCAAGGTAATCAGAACATTAGATCATCATCATCATTATCATCATATCAGCCGAAAGACGTCCACTGCTAGACATAGTCCTCCCCAAGATGGGGGGGTTTGCCATAATCGCCACGCTTGGCAGGCGGGAACATTAGATACCTTCAGCAAATTTTTAGTTAGTGTTCGTTTTCTAGTGTTTTTTGTTACATTTTATTAATTCTTTCAGCATGACCAAACCATTTAAGCATACTGTTTTCAGGGCTACTCACAACATCTTTTGAACCACACCGTTGCCATATCACATGATTCCTCAATCTATCATTCAAACTTATACCACACATAGTTCGCATTTCTATCTATTCATAAATAACCTACTTATTTATGAATAGATACATCCCTAGGTAACTCAAGAAACCTGCCTACGTAAGCTCTGTAGAAACCTGAGCTAAACTAAATGTCAAAACGTGCGTCTTGGCACCTCCGCACCTCCTCGAACAAAACAAATAGAAAGCTTTCTAACAAAAAAATACATATCCAAGCAAAAATTCATACATTTGCAAGCATTTTATCACTGAAGCAACGACAAACATAATACTTCGCATTCATACAAACATAATATATTTATAACTTTACTTGTGGCACAAATAAGCACATTTGGAAGCATTAGGTATGGCTAAAGCGTTTTTATGACAAGCAGTTCGTGTTCCGAATCTTAACGTAATATTGGCTAAAAGTTTTCGAGCTTACACATAACCTCTTTGGTGCCGTAAACGATATCGCTTGCGGGGAAGACATCTAAAATAATATCTATTCGATAGAAAGTAACCGTTTTCTTGGCGCGATTCTTTCCTTGAGCAAACTTGCTGTGATGTCGTGTTGGCATTTAAAGGCTACCTTTGCTATATTGGATTTTTTAACCTGTAAGGCATACGATTAGTTATTATTTTAAAATTAAAGCTATTACCAAATCAGACAACGTTGCCAGTAGTGTGTTGTTAATCTTTATGAAAAATGCTAATTGGTAGGATTGCTTCAGTCTAGATTAGTCCTCATCACCCTCTTGCCTTTATTCTATTTTGAGTTGGCACAAGCTATTTTTTCTTCTTCCATACTTCTAATCCCAATATTCCAAGTCATACTCTCCAACTCGACTTCAAATCGAATCATCATATAGACAGTACAGCATTGATATATAAAAAACCCAAGATGCACAGTCTCGAACAAATTAGTTAAAAAGAGTTGTGTAGTTATACTATAAACAATTTTTTTTTGCAAATATAACCTTACAAGGATCGCTAAAAGTTGTTTTTACAAAGCAGTGCAGTATGGCGAGTGATGCGCAAATTTTTTTTGCAAATTTAACCTTACACGAAGTTTGAAACGTCCAGAAGCGATCACAATCCCAGCCTTGTGTTCCACGTTGGATGGCGTGGAATGGAACAGCGACATTGTTTTGATACGTTAATATGGTTAACAGAGTGTTTCATAATTCTAATGCATTATTCGTTTTTATTGTGCCTATCATCTTAATAAATTATTTAAAAAAATGTGCCTAGAGGTGGTTTATGTCGGGTACATTAAGTGGTTTTCCTTTGTAAGACTAGACTAAAAATCAAGAACTAAACTAAAATGGCACCATGTATATGGGCTTTTAGTTGGTACATTAGCCGTCAACTCAGTAGTCAGAAAGCTAAATATCCTCCTTCACACAGTCCATCCAGTCTGCGCTATTTCTGGTAGTCGCCGCTGTTGATTCTGGCTCTCAGGAGTTGCAGTGGTTGGGAATAGTAGCGGGCTTATTTCCAAAAAAAGGCCGTCCACCGTTTCTTTGGCGTTCCGCTAATGTTATACCTAGTCATCTACATTCAAACTCAAGACATATGCTATACATAAGATTCCTCCCTAACTAAAACACTTATCTAACTGTACATTACCTATGTACGATTCATGAATGTACGTACCTACTTTCCTTTTGCATGGAAACGGTGATATCCAAGTTCTTTTCTAGTGACGCCATTCCCATATTTGTGTTACACCAAAAGCAATCATCACGGCAGAGAAAGCTTTCGACATGTTCCATCGACTATTTACATGTATAATAATATCTTCCTGTTTACTTTCATACATTACCATTTTGTTGGAAATACCGCCTTATCTGAGGCGTGGGCGTCGTTATGGCACATCATCCATAGAAATAATAAATAGGAAAACAACCCTCCTTGCGGGGCATTCGGGTAAAAATAGGTGTGGGTGTCACATTATTCTATGGAAATATGAGCCCGAATAGGGATTATTTCTCTTTGTAAGTATTGAAATACGAGTATGTATGTAGTTTGGTTTCTGAGAGGTCTAAAAATAAATTTTATATTCTTTATTCAAAATCAAGATATCTACACTAGGTTATGCTGTAGGTTAGACTTCCAAAGTGGGTTATACGGCAAATAGAACGTGCAGAAAGATGGCTAAAACTGGTCAGATTTTTAATATGACCAGAAATCGGTTCATTCTACCTCTAGAAAGTAAATAGTAAATCGTTTTTGTATGAAAAAAAAGTATACCTACCAATACAAAAAAACCGGTCAAGAGTGAGTCGGACTCGCGCACCGAGGGTTCCGCACCATCATATGAAACATGAAATGTTTATAAATTTTCATCGGCGAGGCCTTTATTCGTCTGAGAATCTTAAAACTGCGGTGTATATTGCAGTTTTAGATCAGTGCTGTCTTGACCGCTAGTGGAACTAATGTAATTTTTGTTGATGATTTTTTGAAAAAAAAAAAAAACAAATAATTAAAAAATTAAAAAACACGCCTGCCATGTCCAAAAAAGGACAGTAGGTACTTTGTAACATTTCTTTAATGGTCCCCCGACTGCAATAAAAAAGTGGTTTTTAAATTTTTGGGCCAATGCTTGTTTTTAATTTTTTAGTTCATTTTTGGACATGCCAGGCGTGTTTTTTAATTTTTTGATTATTTGTTTTTATTTCATACCTTTTAGTGATAAAACGATATTTTGATTGAATAAGTAATGCGAAACTAAATCGATTTTTGATTGGTACCACATTGACACTAAAATTTCTGAGGTGATTTAATACATGGAGAGACTTAACACATGACCATTAAAGAATTTTTACAGAGTACCTATTGTCCCCCAACTGCACTAAAAAAGTTGTTTTTCAGTTTCAATTATTTGTTGGAACCATAGCCATGGTCCTAAATTTTTTTAAATTTTCATTATTAGCGAACGATTGCATATTGAATACTATTGTTATATATTATTGTTATGTACAAAGCAAGCTCTAGATGATGATAGTATAGGTCAGCAAATTTTCATGAAAATAAAAAAATGTTTCCGTTTTTATGATCCATGGCTACCCCATTATATTTTTTTTTAGTTTTGCTAGCCTATGTTACCCGGGATAACGCAACGCTTCTAACGATACATCGAAATCGGTTAAGGCGTTTAGGAGTTACGATGGAATAAAGAAACTCACAAACATACATGAACCCTGAAAACATAACACTCCTTTTTTAGGCAGTCGCGTAAAAAGTGTGCTGTTTAGAGACATCGTTTTTTTTTTTACATTTTTCGTCAAAAAACCATGCGGCCTAAAAAAAGGAAATATGTTTGAGAATGTGCCAATAGCGCTCTTTTATATGATGTCTTTTACATGCCCTAGTAGTCCCACTTTGAAGTTTTATGAAACCCTTTCAGTCGCTGTTGCAAAAAAGTTTATACAGTTTTATTTCTTTCTTATTTACAAAATAGTTGAGCAAACGTCATCTAAAACTATTCCAAATTTCAAGTTGATAGCATTAGTAGTTCTTGAGATATCCAGCTGTGACAGACGGACATACTTAGTCACACCATAAGGATTCCTTTTTACCATTTTGGTACGGAACCCTAAAAACCAAAAATTGGAGACCCTCGATTGTCTCCTGAGGAAATTGAATAGCATTTGAAAATTGTACCGGGTCGAATAGGGCCTCATTTTAAAAACTTCGCGAACTGGGATCTGACTCTCAAAATCGCTCATTAGCTATGAGCGATTTTTGCGAGCTAGCTCAGTTGACAAAAACTTAATTAGCTACTTATGCATGCAAGATGAATATCCAATCAATAAAACCATTACGTCATTGAATGGCATTAATCTCAAAAAACAAAGCCACCTGCCGCAACAAAGGCAATAATTGCGTAACATCATAGCGGTTATTATAGCCGCTCCATCCAGCCGAGCGAAACTTTAGCCGTTACGCTCCCGATTGTCTCCAGAGGAAATTGAACCGCACCGGAATACGCCGCCGGCCAGATTTAAATCTATGTAATTACTTACAGCGGGCGAAATACGTCCACGGTAAAACTGACCTTTAGGAGAGTGTAACTATTGGTAATAGATTTTTGTTTTGAAGAAGTTGATGGGATAAGGGTGGTAATTAAAGCGATAAGACCCACTTGAATTAGTTTTAACACGAGATTGAATAACCAATAGCTAACTCGGAGTTAAAGAGAACTTTTGTTTGTGCAACTGGGGCTAAGGTAAACTAGTTATTTTTGTGTTTTGAATTTGATTTTCGGTTTTCCTCGTTGCGTAAATTTCTACAGGCTGGAAGGATTTGATTTTTGTGAAACAACCGCAGTGTTTTTTAATATTATTTGGTGTTCATTTACTGGGTTTGGTTGTGCCATTTGGATACTCAATGTGAATGCGGTGCTCCTGTTCAGAACAAGAGCCACACGTTGGAGTGCACCTGTACTTTGGGGGATTTAATGAACGCAACCGACGCTGCACTGTAGTCATTTATAGTTTGTTTTTTGATACCTAAAACACGGTTGATGTAGTTGCCTTACGATTTGTGATGTGTGTTTAAACTTTAAATTTAGTTTAAATGTATAATAATACATTTAAACTAAATCTTTATTTAAAATATCAAAACAAAACCAATATAATCTAATACGATTGATAGTTGGTAAGATTGGTAGTTTTGATATTTTAAATTGTTAATTTCTGAAGAATTCAAGAATTTAATGCGTGAAACTGTGTACCTATAATGTACAATTGCGTTTTACTATTTTAGTGACACAAAAACCAGTTAATAGATTAATATTTGTATGCCATTAAATGGCGGAATGTGTCTTTGTATGTTATTGTAACATCTATTTCTACCACATTTTATACAAATAAATGATATTATTATTATTATAATACAATGCTGCTTACAATGGGCCTCATCAGAAGGCTCAAAGTCACTCAAAGGGCAATGGAGAGGGCAATGCTTGGAGTTTCCTTGCGTGATCGAATCAAGGAATGATGATATCCGCAAGAGAAGGTTACCGACGTAGCCCGAAGGATCGCCAAACTAAAGTGGCAGTGGGCAAGGCACATTGCTCGCAGAACAGATGGTCGATGGGGCCGAAAAGTTCTGGAGTGGCGACTGCGTACCGGAAGACGCAACGTTGGAAGGCCTCCCACAAGGTGGACCGATGACCTGATGAAGGTCGCGGGTAGCCGATGGATGCGAGACGCACAGGAGCGGTCGTTGTGGCGACGCTTGGGGGAGGTCTATGTCCAGCAGTGGACGTCTTTCGGCTGATATGATTATGATGATCATAAAACAACGCTGCAATTAACGTAGCCAACTACTGGGCCCAAAAAATCCCAGGAGTTAACCATAGACTCGAAAAGAAGAAGAAGAATATTGGGTTTGACTCCTGGGTCTGTCTCTAAAATTTTATGAAAAAGGGTAATTAAACTAGGATCAAAAGGCCCCCATTTTCGAGACTCCTGTCAGTCAGGCTTAATAATAACTAGATATATCATGCATATATCAATTATGTAAGTAAATTCTGATAACCTACAATACTGATACAAAATACCTTGTAGGTGATGAAAAGTGCTTAGCTAACCAAAGCTCCAAATAAAACTCACAAACTTTTATACTTCAATAATAAACTTTAATGGCTTCGTCATGAAGTTTCGAAGACTTCCCGATGTTATTTCGTTACGTCATCAAAAGATTTCCCTATGAATATTTTGCGCAGTTACCTAAGCAAGAAACTTCTTTACGTCGCACAAATACGATGGCCCTCAACCGGGTCGCACCCATGCATATTGATGAACATGTTTCAACAGAACAGGTGTGTCAGATTATGGAGAATGACCTTGCTTGTTTCTAAATATTTTGATGCATTTCAGTAGGTCATACTTATGGCATCAGATTTGGGTCACATTTTTCGATTTTTAGGGTTCCGAAAAAAAAAAGGAACCCTTATATGATCACTCGGGTGTCTGTCTGTCCGTCTGTCACAGTCAGTTTTCTCCGGATCCACTACAGCGATCCTGTTGAAATTTGGTACACATATGGACTTCTATGACCCAAACACGGACGCGTTACGTAAATCATTAAATTTTTAGTATATGGGTCACTTTTGGGGGTCAAACTAGAAAATTAAAAAAAAAAAACGTTTTTGAACAATATCGTGTGACATATCAAATGAAAGAACTTACTGTGAGGGTTTTAATTATATTTTTTTCATAATTTTAAAATAAATGGTTTTGAAATTATTCAAGAAATTAGACGAAAAATTACCATAACCATCTCCAAAACTACTGAGCCTAAAATTTTGAAAAAAAAATGGAGATAATAGATATTGACCTAAAGATTACAGGAAAACCTATTAGAAGTCTGTAGTGTTAAAACACATGTTAAAAAAAATTAAATTCGTTTGGAACCCTTTGCACGCGAGTCCGACTCGCACTTGTTATGTTCGTTTCTTAATTAGTCTCGCAGCTGAATCTAATGGAAAGAAAATTAACAGAAAGTAAACCGTATTAATATTGTTGCCAAAATTACAACAGAGAGAGATACATTGGTTTGGAAAAAAAAGTCGAACAAAATATCTACTGCTACAAATAAAGATTGTACTTAATCTAAATTTAAGATCGTTGTGGGACCAACAGCGAAAGGATATCGAGCAAAAGAAGTTATAGCTACTTATGTAGTGGTAGGTATAGTTATTCTACGATACTTGTATAAAAAGAGTCTGTCGTTTCCACTGCCTATCTGACAAGACCCTCTATAAAAACGAACCTTCATAATAAAAATACTGTCCATCAACTTCGTCTATCATTCGTTACAAAATAGGACCTGGATCATAAAAGTACCTTTTGTTAGGTTTTATAAAATAAATAAATCTTTGAGTAATTTAAGTCGTTTAGTGGGACATTTTATTTCTCACACTGGCAACACCAGTGTGAAGAAATGACATTGAGAAATGACGTTTGGGGTTGAGGCGAGGCACTCTGGCATTTTGCTCGGGGCCAGCATCGAAGACGGACGTGTTAACTGTGTTCAAGGAGAAAATATAACCACCCTTCAAATAAGTAATGTGAGTTTTATTATACTTCTTAATATCCTAATATCTAACGTGAGTTTTATTACATTTCAGAAGTGGGATTAACCTACTTATGTGCTTGTGCAGTACTATACTGCTTACTTGTATTGTATTAGCTTAAAAACAGTTCTAAGAATCCTTTAATGTGTGTGTGGAATATTTAGTGACGGTTTTTTTTTTTTTTTTTTTAAAGTGGGTTGTCTCAAAGTTATATTAGTAGGTCCACATGATTACTTTTATTTTTACTTTAGGGGTGTAAGGGGGCACAAAATTTCGTTATTTTTGAGCTACGAAGCCCCGTTTTTGAGATATTTTAATTATACCGCCACCGTCAACGTGTTTAATGGAGGAGTTACATCGCTTACGCTTACAAGTTCCAGAATAACGATGCCACGTTCGAACGAATCTTCTCCACGGAGGCGTTTAAGGACGCCGACCCATGGAGAAGCTGATCGAAACGCAGATTCAAGCAGACGGAGTCGGAGTCGCACGCGCCGAGAAGGCGACAGCTGTCGCAGTCGCAGCCGCGTGCGTACTCCAGGCCAAAAGCAAGGACGTGACAGTGCCAGAAAATTGGAACAGGAGCAGGAACATCACCGCGAGCGGCTACGCGCTCTGGAGAACGAGTTGAGCCGGGAGCGCAGTCTCAGACCACGGGACACACCTCTGGCGGGTGCTGAGCGCAACAACCGCTGCGTGTCGAAGGACATCGAGCCGGACCAGCTGCGGGTTCGAGATAGAAGCTTACCTCGGGAACGCAGCCCTACAGTGCGGAGATCCCGTGAAGTACGTGATGCTGTTAATATTGCGCCGCGGAATGTAAGGTCAGACAGTCCAACTTTTACCTCCAAGGATATTACGAATATTATAAATTCCATTTGTAACATTAAGTCTCAATCTCAACCGTTAACAATGGCAACTCCGGTGCAGAATTCAAACCACAAGAATATATTACCTAATTTTGATCCTTCTTCAAAGGGTCAGCGCATTGATATCTGGCTTAAAAAGATAAATGAATGTGCCACTGTCTACGGTTGGGACGAAAAAACCATCATACACTTTGCTATGCAGAAACTCCAAGGATTGGCCAAAACGTGGTATGAGAGTTTGAACTCTATACTATTCAGTTGGAGCGAGTGGCAACATAAATTGACGAGTGCTTTCCCATTTGAACTAAATTATGGTCAATCCTTGGAGGACATGCTCAGGAGAAAAAGTAGAATGAATGAACCCATAGAGGTCTACTATTATGAAAAATTGGCCCTCTTGAACCAGTGTGACATCGAAGGCAAACGCGCTGTAGAATGTATAATACATGGTTTAGGTGACAGAACGATGAGGTCTAGTGCCAATGCGATACGGTGTACCCAACCCGATCAGTTATTACAATTTTTAATGACTAATAAGGAGATTTCACAATATTCTGATCGTGCCAGTTCTAAAGGTCAATCCTCGGCTACATCAGAGTCGTTAAATAACAATGCACTGTAGAGTATCGCGCCGGTACTAGAATGGCACACGTGGATGCTCTTTCGCGAAATCCTGTCGAATTAGTAGATGACACAGTTGAAACTGATCAGTATCCAAGTATTATGCTGATCAGTAGCGAGGACTGGTTGCACACCTTGCAGATGGGAGATTCTGAACTCCGTCGAACTCGTGATATACTTACAGCTGATATGGATGCTGATAGTTTAAAATATATAAAAGAAAACTATCTTATTAAGGATAACAAACTTTATAAATGTTTAAACGGCGATAAGAAAAATTTACGCTGGGTAGTACCAAAGGGCGCAAGGTGGCAACTCTGCCGCATGAACCATGATGATATCGGACATTTTGGGGTAGAAAAGACGTTAGAACGCATTAAGAAAACGTATTGGTTCCCCAAAATGTCTAGATTCATTAAAAAATACGTTCAGGCGTGTCTTGAATGCGCATACTCAAAGAAAAGCGCTGTTAATGAGGGCCTTTTACACCCAATCACTAAAATAGAAGTACCTTTTCACACCATTCACGTTGACCACCTTGGGCCCTTTGTTCGTTCGAAGTTGGGGAATTCTTAACTTTTGGTGATAGTGGATGCCTTCACGAAGTTCGTTTTTATTAAACCAGTGTGAAATACTAAGACGCAGACGGCCGTAAGAGTTCTTGAAGACATCTTCTGTACATTTAGGATCCCCGACCGTGTCATTAGTGACCGGGGCACATGCTTTACATCGCACGCGTTTAAACGTTTTTGTTTAGATAAGGGCATACGACATATTTTGAACGCAGTTGCTAGTCCGAGAGCGAATGGTCAGGTAGAGCGGTACAACCGTACCATTCTGAACTCCTTAACTGCCCAGAATCTTAATTTTGATGAGAGGAATTGGGATGACAAAGTAGGTAAAGTCCAATGGGGTATGAATAATACTCTACAAAAGACCACGGGTAGGGCGCCGGCCGAAGTCATGTTCGGATTGAATATGAACGCAGAGATTAATCCTAAGCTTAATGAGTTAGTACGGGAAAGTAGGGAGGAATTAGATCCAGAAATCCTACGAGAATCTGTCAAAGATAAAATTGACATAGAACAGGAGAAGCAAAAATCTGCTCATGACAAAAACCGGCTTCCTGCACGTGTCTATGGTGAGGGCGATCTTGTAAAGATCACAAGAACTTCGTTTGCATCCGATGGTAAAAGTAAAAAACTAATTTCACCCTATGTTGGACCTTATCGCGTGATTGCTGTGTTGGGTAACGACCGTTATAGACTGGCTGCTATACCAGGGTTATCTAGTACTAAAAATAAGCGCAAAACCACTGTAGCTGCCGATCGCATGTTACCATGGGTTTACGTGGCTGCCTTAGATGTAAATGAGGGCAGTGATGATGATGATGATGAGACGAGTAGCTGTAACGATGAAGACACAGATGCGTAACTTCATTCATTTTAGAGATTATTTGCTAACGTAGACGTTGCATAATTATCACCATCACCATTACTAATATGTTAGCTGACAATAGATTAACCTACAAATTTAACTTAACTTCAAATTATGTACAACGTTATAGTAATTGACACCGTGTTCATTATAATTGATTAATGTCGCTCATTGGATTTGTAAATTTATAACAACCAAGTATTGACGAATATGTTGTAGTATTACTGTCTTGATATTTCAAATAAACAAAGCTCTGTTTAGTTTTGCATAAACTGATCTTGAATTATAATTGTGTGTGTAGAATTATGTTTAGAAATGTAAAGCTAACATTTATACATTTAGATTGATCGTGTTGAATAATATAATTGTATAGATTCTGACAGACTATATTTATGTATTTATTGCTTGTGAGAAAGAGGGTTCACAAGCAATGTCACCTTGGTATGTGAGAAGGAGGGTTCACTACTACCGTGACATGTGATATATTTTATTATATTTATGTATTTACTGCTTGTGAGAAGGAGTGTTCACAAGCAATGTCACCTTGGTATGTGAGAAGGAGGGTTCACTACTACCGTGACATGTGATATATTTTATTATATTTATGTATTTACTGCTTGTGAGAAGGAGGGTTCACAAGCAATGTCACCTTGGTATGTGAGAAGGAGGGTTCACTACTACCGTGACTTTTGATATATTTTATTATATTTACGTATTTATTGCTTGTGAGAAGGAGGGTTCACAAGCAATGTCGCCTTGGTATGTGAGAAGGAGGGTTCACTACTACCGTGACTTTTGATATATTTTATTATATTTATGTATTTATTGCTTGTGAGAAGGAGGGTTCACAAGCAATGTCACCTTGGTATGTGAGAAGGAGGGTTCACTACTACCGTGACTTTTGATATATTTTATTATATTTATGTATTTATTGCTTGTGAGAAGGAGGGTTCACAAGCAATGTCACCTTGGTATGTGAGAAGGAGGGTTCACTACTACCGTGACTTTTGATATATTTTATTATATTTATGTATTTATTGCTTGTGAGAAGGAGGGTTCACAAGCAATGTCACCTTGGTATGTGAGGAGGGTTCACTACTACCGTGACTTTTAATATATTTTATTAAGTTTATGTATTTATTGCTTGTGAGAAGGAGGGTTCACAAGCAATGTCACCTTGGTAAGTGAGAAGGAGGGTTCACTACTACCGTGACTTGGGATGTATTTTAGTATATTTATTGCTTGTGAAAAGGAGGGTTCACAACAATCATGATTTATGGATATTGTTTATTACCTACATTTGTTTCATGCATAGTTAAAAAAAAAAAAAGTTTATAAATAATGCCACCGTGTTTTGTGAAAAAGAGTTCACTATCATAATGGCGATTAGTTGGTGTCTAATTGTTTATTTTATTTTTTCTTCTCTTTCTTTTGTGTTTCTATTTTATTGTATTATGAAAAGAATGGTTCGCAAATTGTATGTTTTAGACATAGCGTGTTAATAGTTGTAAGTTCGGATTCGATGCTGTCACCTTTGAGGGCCAAGTGTTAGGTTGTAGCAGCAAAATGGTTTGCGTGCATGAGGACATGCACGACGTCAGGATGGTCGAGTGTTAGGTTTTATAAAATAAATAAATCTTTGAGTAATTTAAGTCGTTTAGTGGGACATTTTATTTCTCACACTGGCAACACCAGTGTGAAGAAATGACATTGAGAAATGACGTTTGGGGTTGAGGCGAGGCACTCTGGCATTTTGCTCGGGGCCAGCATCGAAGACGGACGTGTTAACTGTGTTCAAGGAGAAAATATAACCACCCTTCAAATAAGTAATGTGAGTTTTATTATACTTCTTAATATCCTAATATCTAACGTGAGTTTTATTACACTTTCAAAATGTGAATCTGTTCTTGTATCTATTTTGCCTGAATATTCTCCTTTGCTTTCAAAGGACTTGGCCTGTTATCGAACCATATTCTACAATACATTGACTTAGCCGTCTTGGAAGTTGGGACATTACTAGCAGTATCGGTGCAGTATTGTAATAAACTCGGGATATTATAGTTGCATGCTGGTCTACTGGTTTGGCATGTGTTGTAGCTCAGTGTGCTGTATTATTTCGAGTCTATACGTAAAGGTCCCATTAAAATGGAGATAAAAGAATAGATGGACAAACTTTTAGAAATCATTCAGACCACCAAAATAAGGACAATGGTGTTTTGGTTGTTAGGGTTCCGAACATCCGTCAAAAAAGGAACCCTAATAGGATCACTCTGGTGTCTGTCTGTCTGTCTCCGTCTGTCACAGCCAGTTTTCTCTGGAACTACTGGACCGATTCTGTTGAAATTTGGTATACATATGGACTTCTGTGACCCAAATACAGACGTTGACACCTTTGGGGGTCAATAAAGAAAATAAAAAAGTGTTTCAAACCGTATCGTGTGACATATCAAATGAAAACCATCTACTCCCCGCCCGATCCTAGCCCAAGAGGCAACCGGCGGGTATGGCGATACAGGTCAGCAGATTGGGATGGCATGCTATCATTTTTCGCATGTTACCATTGGCAGCCTACTTGCTTTCCTTCAACTGATGCTTCGTCGTGCGCTGACGCCGTGACGGATGTATTGCGGAAGGGAATGGAGTACTACATTCCGTTCTCAGACGTAGCAATGTCTGGCGAAGCTCGCCCATGGTTTGGTGCCGCTAATGCGATAAAACATGCGGCGTACCTAGCATGGGTCGACGCCCGTGCGCACAAAGCAAATGACGTGATTCAGAAGAAGAGAGCCCTTAACAGGGCTGCCAAGTCCTGCAAGAAGGTGTTGCGAGTCGGTCGAATCGAACTTCTGCCGCCCCTCACTACCACCACTGCTGAGACCCGATGGGTCACTGGCCCACTCCGCTGAGGAGAAAGCAAACTTGTTTGCTTTTATGTTTGCGGATTCGTCGCGTCTAGATCCTGGTGGCGCGAGGCCCCCTACTTCTCCTGATGGATGTGAGTCGAGTATGTCGAACATTCGCATTCATAAGAAGGACGTTCTTCGGGTATTGCGTAACCTAGACGTGAATAAGGCTAGTGGCCCCGACGGGATACCGACAATTGTTTTGAGGACTTGTGCGCCTGAGTTGTCTCCAATCTTGACACGCCTATTTCGCCTTTCGTTTGAGACTGGAAAAGTACCGAATGCTTGGAAGCAAGCTAACGTGCAGCCCGTGCCCAAGAAGGGTAGTCGTTCTGACCCGTCGAATTATAGACCCATCTCGGTAACGTCCATACTCTGTAAGAGTATGGAACGCGTACTGAATCGTAAGCTCCGAGCATACCTAGAAGCGAATGATATCCTTAGCGACCGACAATACGGGTTCCGCCGAAATCGGTCTACTGGGGATCTTTTAGCGTATGCCATTCACATCTGGAGTGAGGCCATAGAGAAGCACGGGGAGGCACTTGCGGTCTCCCTTGATATCTCAAAGGCCTTCGACAGGGTCTGGCACGATAGCCTTATTAGTAAGCTTCCTTCCTTCAGTCTGGCCGCCGGATTGTGTAATTGGATTGCAGATTTCCTGAGGGATCGGTCTATCCGAGTGGTCATAGATGGCTGCTCGTCTGGACTACTGGATATTAATGCCGGGGTTAATCAGGGGTCGGTGCTCTCGGCAACATTGTTCCTGCTGCATATTAATGATCTGCTAAAACCCGGTACCTTTGGGTATGCAGACGACAGCACTGTTGCTGAGAGATACGTGTCCGACGCACGAGCTGGTGGGTCGCAGATCCGGTCTCTCCGAGAGGCTATGGTTGAGCGCTTGAACTTGTCCTTACAGGCTGTCTCAGAATGGGGCGATGCCAATCTGGTCAGGTTCAATGCTGCTAAGACCCAAGAGTGTCTATTTTCCGCTAAAAGGAGCCAATTCCACCCAGCTCCATCTTTTCGTGGTGTAACCGTGCCGCTAACCGACCGACTTGAGCTTCTTGGTGTTACGTTAACATGTACCCTCAATTTTGGCCCTTTCATAGAGGCAAAGGCTCAGGTGGCTGCCAGAAAGTTGGGGGTCCTAGCAAAGGTGAGACGGTACTTCACGCCGGAACAGCTGCTCAAGCTCTATCAAGCGCAAGTTCGATCGTGTATGGAGGTTCGATACTGCTCTCATCTTTGGGACGGATTTGCCAAATACCAGCTTGATGCCCTTGAGTCAATTGAGAAACGAGCCAAGAGGATCATCGGTAATGACAGGCTCGTCGAGTCGAAGCTCCAAAGCCTTGAGCATCGACGCCGAGTTGCTGGCCTGTCGGTTTTCTATCGCTTGCATTTTGGGGAGTGTGCGACGGAATTGCATGATTTAATTCCGCCAAGCCCGTTCCATCATCGGACCACAAGACGAACGGCGATGCGCCACCGGTACATGGTGGACATCCCACCCACACGCACTAAACGTTTTGGGAACACATTCATAGTGCGTACAGCTAAGGAGTGGAATTCCCTGCCAGAGTCTGTGTTTCCAGATAGCTACAACCTGGGAGTCTTTAAGACAAGAGTGAATAGGTTGCTTCTAGGCAAACGTGCTCCATCTTCGACCGCATCATCACTTACCATCAGGTGAGGTTGTGGTCATACGTATGCCTATACCTATATAGTAAAAAAAAAAACGAAAAGGCTTTCTGTGATGGTATAATTATATTTTTTTTCATAATGTTAAAATAAACATTATATATTTTTTTTTTTAAAAGTTTATATTTTTCACTTTTTAGTGCAAAAAAATTTCAGCAATCCCGGTTCATTGGCTATCATTTATTGAGGAGTTCCGTTGCTTATCTCCAAAGTTCTTCATCAGATCTTCACCAAATTAAAATGACCATTGATATGATAATTGAGGGACCACTTCGAGAAAGTACTCTTTCAAAGACTACCCAAATCGCTTCAAGTGTGCCTATAAAATTTGAAGAGTTCCCTTTAGTTCTCCAGGATCCCATCATCATATTCTGACTTGATGATTATGGGACCACCTGGAAAGTTTACCCGTTAAAACAAAAAAAAAAAATTCAAATCGGTTCAGCCTTCTTCGAGTTATCTGGGAACATACGATAAAAAAGAAAGGTTACGACGCATTGAAGAACAAGAAGAAAAGACGATTATTTCACAAAAAGCGACGCACAAAACACAAAATTAAAAGGGAATAACTTAAAAACTAAATAACCTATTATCGCTAGAAGACTATGTCAGGACCGGGCATTAACTGACACAAGTTTTTGTTCACACCACAGACAAACTGAACCTTCTCCTTTTTGAAGTCGGTTAAAAAAAAAACTGCAAGTGCAAGTACCTACCCATAATGGATGTTCTTTTTATTGTAGTGTGCCGGCAATTTATTGGTTATCTTTGGTTAGACGTACTAAACGCTGTGTTAAAATTTGACAATTTATTTTAATGGAACCTTATATACTTATTAGCATAAGCTGGGTTTACTTAATAACGATAGTTTGATAATGACCCGTGGATCAAATGTACTTCTGCGTGACGAATAAATATTATTAGCAAGTTGGACTTTTACTGCCGTTTTTAATCAACCTCAACGCTTGACGCATAAAAACGGACAATGTGATTTAACCATTTATAAATCGCTAAAAATCTGGAAAAGTAGATTTCCATAGGGAAAATTTATTGACTTCGATTTTTGTAAACACTCTTGGGAAAAAATATCGCAAAATATCTATAGTGCATGAAAATCGTTGTGTCTTTTACGAGAGTCAGAAAAAAAGTTTTCTTTTACTTACAGCAAAAAAAAGAACACCACTTGAAATATCGGATAAGAAAAGTCGTGAAAAATTCAACACGCACAAATAATAAACTTTAGGTCTGAACATAAATATGTCTCTTCACTAATGAATTTCTTTGGCTTTCTACTTATTCACGTTTATCTTCAGGCAAATCTCGTTTCCAAAGTAGGCAAATGTCTTTCAGATACTCCTTATCTTAGTATTTAAACAGGCCTTGATACTTAAATGTGGCTTCGCAAAGAACTATAAGTCTTCGTGTCTCTTTATCTAGATTCTATTAGGGATGTTATGAACGCCATTTTAGTGGGAGCGGAGTTAGACCTCTGGGAGAGCTTGACCTCCGCTGACTTAGCAAAGGTGAAGGAAAAAAAAAACAATAACACTTTACACAGCAAAAATTGACAATTCGATGTTGAATTGTATAGTCGAAGACCAACTTTTGATTATAACCACATGGTTTCAAATCTTTATCTTCTAGGAGATTTTTAGTGGTTAATTTAATAATCTGGCTCCAATAAATACCCGAGTATTAAACCTAGTTACCTACGGCAGCGACACAGAAGCCAAAACTAGAACCATCGAGTGATTGTTTTATTCCATTCTTTGATTTAAACCTCCATTACAACTCCGCTAACAACTTACGGAGGCAAATATAAATGCGAATTTGTGTCGTGGCGAAGTTCCGTAACAACCCTAGATTATAGGACCTAAAGATATTCAAAGCAACTTTCGATTAGTTCAAGACGGTGGCAGTCCCTTCTTGTGTAAAGAGTGATAAGAAAGATTGTGCCTTGGCTTCACTTTGAAAATGGTGGCGGAAAATTGATAAGCCTTTGCGTAATCATAAGGTTACAAATTATTATTATTATTCAGGAAGAGTCTGAGGGTAGGTTCCTGACATTCTTGTTGAAGCAAATTTCTTGCTCGGTTATCTAGAGATTTTTTTTGACAAAGTGTAAAAGTAAATAACCGTAGTTTACGTCTTTATTTTATTCCCCGAATGGGTTAGCAGAATTGTAACAGAGTACGAATCTGATTTTGGAGTGCCCTAAAAGCCGAAATATCGGACTTAGTCAACTTCACTGATGCCTTCTCGACCTACTGGGTCCAAAATATTTACACTAAACCGTCGACTCGAGGAGAAAACGAAGCCATGGGAGAAACATCATAAGTCATGAAGAGTGTGTGTCAAATGTAAATAATATAAGACAATTCTTTCGTTATTGTTCTGTAGTTATATTGTGTGTTCCGTTTTTCTTTTGTTACTAAATGTTCATATTTGTAGTAGTGCAAGAATAATTGGATCGGCGACACTAAAATCTGTTAATAGTTCGTCTCGCTGCACTTAGTTCTTAGTATCTAAAAATGGAGTTCATATTTGTAAGTTTAAGTTATCAAAGACCAGTGTTTAGTGTTATTTGTTAGTCGTCAGTGTAAGTTTGTTCATCAGTAAAGGGTTCTTTTATCGTAGTAACTTTGAGCGTTTCAGTCAATTAGGTAGGTTAGTAAAATATTTAAATTTTACTTAGGTTTTTCTGACGAAGAAGTCAAAAATCGCCTGCGGTAAGTCTGGTGGGTACTCTGACTTACAGTAAAAGTATTATTTATATTTTAATTTTTATTCATTTTAATGCCTTACCATAAATATAATTATATAATTAATGAATAAATAAGTGTAATTTCATACCCATAAAATGAGCAGGCCATTGCCAACTTTATACATTTATTTGGTTTTGGGCTTATTGAGAATCTGTTCAAAGGTTGTCTTGAAAAGTTCGATTTTAGCGATAAGGCCGCCCATTGTGTCACCCTATGTAATGTTTTTCATCTATCTTTTCTGTAACTTATATATATGGTGTACATAATAAAGAGTATTCTATTCTGTTATAGTACCAAAGTTGGTAGATTAGACACACTACAGTTAAGGATGATTTCCACCAAAAGCTCGCATCGCGTCGTATCGGAACGGATTTTACAATCCTTAAACGATATTAAATTGTGTACATAGCATTAGCTTGACCGCAGGCGTCTTCCGCGATACGCGATCGTAACCGAAAATATACTGCAACGCGATATAGACTTTAAACGCTGTGTACACAATTATATCGTTTAAAGATTGTAAAATCCGTTTCAATCCGGTGCGTTGCGAGCTATTGGTGAAAATCATCCTTTACGTCGATTTCATTTATTTCGTGCCGTAAAACTCTCCCGAATATAAACAAAGTGCAATTTATATTGGCATCATCTCGCCTTTAGTATACTTTATGAACTTCCCTGTAGAGCTCCCAAGAGTTTCATCATTATCTTAATAAAGTCTCAGCATGAGAATTCCCCTGTAGATATAAATTACACAGTCAATAGATTGCTCACGCCATGCTGGTACTTATGTTCATATGAAAGTGTGGGCCCCTCCGCTGGGTTACCATGCTTGAAAAAATATTGGTAGATGGGATGTGTTAATAAATTGAAGGCTTTTCTGTTTGAAAAATGTAGAGGGGTTACGCGTGTTTGATGGACGATTTTTTATTTATATATATTACGTGTAAAAGAGTAACAGCAGTACCTTAAAAATTGTACTCATCGTCACATACTCATGAATAACTTTTCTATTGAACGAACCGAAAAAATTTGTTTTTTTTTTTTTTTTACTATATATAGGCATACGTTTGACCACAATCTCACCTGATGGTAAGCGATGATGCGGTCGAAGATGGAGCACGTTTGCCTAGAAGCAACCTATTCACTCTTGTCTTAAAGACTCCCAGGTTGTAGCTATCTGGAAACACAGACTCTGGCAGGGAATTCCACTCCTTAGCTGTACGCACTATGAATGTGTTCCCAAAACGTTTAGTGCGTGTGGATTGAAAATCAAAATCAGAATTTAACATTCCAATATATGAAATGAAGTCTTTTTGTCATTCTTTTCAATTTGATGTCTGTCTTTATTTTCAACGAACCCAAAAATTTGAATGCCAGACACATACTGTACCTATACCAAAATGAATATCTATTTGAAAAAAATCTTAGTTCACATTCATCTTCTTGTTTTATTCAAACACACCAAATATTGAATTTAAAAAATAAAAACAAAATAAAAAGCCCTATCTTATTTTTATAAACTAGCTCCTATTTCGTTTTTTTTTTTCAAATAAATATAGTAATTAATAGTGACAACAGAATGCACCTACGCACCTAAGTATCGTCGAAGATTCTCGAACCCTTTTCACGAATAGATTCGCCTGGGGGTAAGTAGTACATACCTACCTACCGAAACAAGTTAAGGCTTTATTACACCCAGACGCCTTTTTCTCTTTAACCATCATGTTTTATGAAAATATTACTAGACATTCCTTTTACTTTTTCAATCTTAACTCTGGAACACTGTTTGCCTTTTAAAATCTTATAAATATGAATTTTAGTTTCAATTTTTAGAAACGAATTTCGTGTCGAGATATTTTGTTTTGTTATTAAGTGAACATTTTTGTGTTTAAAATTTTTGATAAGGTAAGAGTTGAGAGTTTTGTTTTTATGATTTTAATAAAAGTTGAAACTAAATTTTATTTAGAAAATAAATCTTTATAAAAATTACTAAACAATTTCACAGTTTAAGAGAAAGCCTAACCTGTAAAATACACATAAGGGTGGTCCGTACAACTTGAAAGAAACATTTTATAGTGTTAAAAACCTGTTACATAGGTAGATACCATATTGTTCAAAGGATTATTTACCTAGGTTACCTACCGTAAAATGAGGCTACCTAACTTATTTTCAGCGATCGCTCACCACGCATGAATCATTTTCAGTAAAGAGTGTAATCAAATAGAAACTTGATAAAAAGTACACGTGCTTACATAAAGCGAAGCCGTCCTTCAACATTACGAGTACAAGGCATTATTTTTATCGGACCATATCAGATGAAACCAAAGAACATCAAATACTCCCCAAATATGGCGGAGCCGTTTATAAATTAGGTACAACCTCCTTGCTTTTTGATGCGGTTTATTCGAGTTATTTCAGTTGTTCAAAAGAGCTGTTCATAGTTGATGGGTTTGGGGTGATTATTGTAGGCTGGATGTCAGTGATTGCACTAACAGTATAAGCTGGCCTCTTATTCTTTTGAAACTCAAGATCATGGTCAAAGTTTTACCAACGATGTGCGGCCTACTGTACCTATGTTTTGGCATTGCCTAAATCATCATCACACCGACTTCGCCCACTGCTTCATATTTTTAACCGACTTCCAAAAAAGGAGGAGGTTCTCAATTCGGTGAGTATTTTTCTTTTTTTATGTATGTACACCGCTTACTCCAAGGTTTCTCATCCGATTTATTTTAGTTCGATGCATTATACTTGCCATTTGGTCCCATAAAAATTTGATTCAGTTTGGTTCAGTAGTTTTTATTTTATGAGCATTTTTGTTTATTTCAATTTCTGCGTTGACGAAGAAGTCGTCCAAGTATCACTACTTAAAAGTTAAAAATAAAAAACTTTTTTTGGAAGTCGGTTATATTATTTTTCTAAAAAGTTTTTTTCCTGTGCCACCTTCAGCTAGACCGTTCAATCTGCCCGCGAGCGCAACAATATCATATTCCCATCTTGCTGCCAGACGATCAATGTTCCTTCTACCAATCCTTGGACGCCTGTAGACTGCCTCACTCCACCTGTAATCACCGCGCCTTGCTATGTGTCCTGCGCAACTCCATTTCATCATTTGCCTAGCCTTTTCCCAAATACATTGGGGTCGGCTGACAGTAAAACCGGATTTAGCTGAATACCAGTATTTTACGTAGAGCGGCTGCCTACCAGACCTCCACAACTCATTAACTGGGTAACACAGTACTTGTACCTTGGCAAGACTGGTGTCAGATTTTCTGGCTTCTGACTATCCATAACGACTGCCAAAGATCTACAAATGACAGCCAGGACCAGCGGCTTAACGTGCTTTCCGAGGCACGGAGGAGTCTCGGTATGTTAAGATAGTGGTAATCCATCCACAGATCAAATTCGGCAAGCGTTGCTTAGCTTTAGCTTAGCTTAGATCGACCCGTGCGGCTGTTGTCATTTAGCCACGAGCTCCCCCTGCGCAACTCCATTTGAGTTCCATAATTCATTTTCCAACATCGAAAACCTTGTGAGAGACCACCGTTTGAGGCGTCAATTTAAGCTTCTAACTGCTGCCGCAACAAAACCAAATCAGAGTTTTATTCAAGGAGTCGATTATACATAATCGTGAAAGAAAATTACTCCAAAACTAAGAAAATATCTGATCATCTCAGCCTCAAGCCAATATCATAACTTCTGGCTTGAGGCTGAGATGCTTGAAATAAGTACCTATCCCCCTTGACGGGTATTTGTGGCCGTTGAGAATATATATCTTAATGTAAAAGTATGTTTGATTTATACATAGCTCTTTTCACACCTAAAGGCAGCATTGTTCAATAGAAAATCTTTTCCTCGTCGCGTCACCGCCTCGGGTCCGGAATGCAACCGCTTGCTACCGGACGCGACACCGACGGAGCGTTTGTGTGATTCTCGCTATGTAGGTTGTATTTTATACGAGGCAAATATTTTTCTAGGAAATAATATAAAATATTGAATAGTGAAATGAAGCTTTGTTGATATTTATATATAAAAAAAAAATGTGTCTAGATTCGAAGGTTTATTTATCGCTGGCCCATAAATAGGGACTTTTTGTACTCATGTGATAAACCTGAGACCTATCATCCAACACTGGGAGATGCTATAAGTACTTATAAGAATCCACGTTTTATAGCTTAGACTACATTCTCCACTGACCTAAATAAGATTGTGCTAGAAGTGTGAACACCACACATCGAATCGATTGCCAGCTTGAAGACGTTAGGCTATTTTAGACTAGCTCTAAGACAGTGAACAATAAACGCATTAAGATATTTGTAGGAAAAAACGGGTGGAACATTTCCGACGAAATTGAGGTTGAGAAGAAATTTAAGGAGGTCGCCTTACCTTAGATAAAAAGTTGTATTTGAATAAAAGTAGGTTAGTTTAAAGTTCGAGATGGTGACTTTAACAAGCAAAACTTATGCGTAAAGTTCTGATTTAGTAACCTATTAAAGAAAATGAATGTATGTTTATATTATGCACTTTGTTTTTACCAATAAAGCAATCCTCGTTTTCTTTAATTATTTTGCTACGCGACTGCTTTTTTTTTACCGTACCTATATCACTCTGTGGCCATATTGGTCCTTCACCTTTCACCATGACATTCAAATAATGGCCGCCATTTTTTGGTCCTTCGAGTCGGATGCTCTAAACGTTTTGATTAGAGTCTATAACCCTCAACAGGACCCTTAAACGTCGGGGACTGTCTCGGGCTTTTCATAAGAAGCAAGTATTAGTCCATAAAGATACTCGTAACAATGTTATGTCGTGACAGATGGCGCACTAAAGCTGTTTTCTATTAATAATTTCTGGTTTTATGAGCTAAATAGATAAATGTCGTAATTTGTAGTGCTAGTTATTTTGAGATTAAACGGCCTATATTGGTCCAAGTTTTGTGATCATATCGCAGAATTGGCCAAATTACGATGTGGCTGAGGTAAAGTTAGGTCTGAATGGGATGACGGAAGCTAGAGTGGGCAAGTAATTAAGCTAAGCTCTCGTCACTCCATTCATGTTATGTCCCTCTAAATCCTGAAGACAACAAAAACAGGAGCTCCGCTATTCAGGGCTCCTTCTTCGAGGTTATGTTTGAGATGGCCATTTCATGAAGTAGCCAACTATTTCATGAAATAGCTGATCACTTTAGAAATGACCAATTTCACAATTTGGTTAGACACATAATGAAAATTAGGGTGTCACGAGCCAAGATGACTGAAATAAATTCTACCTTCGTTTGGAATTTCTCTTCATTCAATACAACGGACACCAACAAATTAATGTGGTTACAAAAACCTTTCAAAAACCGCTCATCAAGACCGATTCTGAGCATCTAACGTATCTAATTTACATTTAAACTTCACTTATATTATGACAGTAGTCGTAGGTTGTAACAAAAACAACTTTTCCATGAATTCATTTTCAATTTGCGTGGGACGATACCCTCCGGTAAACGCTAACCTTAATTACACTTCATATTGTGTATCATAACATTTAGCTACGACAACATTTAACTCAACTTGTGCATGTTTTCTATTCCGCCCACATCGAAGTTGAAATGCCAAGGGTTCAAACCAGCGAGCGTCATTGACTAACTCGTGTATCTAAGTTAATTCTGGATCAAAAGTCTACGTTTGTGAGTTGTTAATTACATTTGTTAAACAGACTTTATTAAAGTGTTACATACTGATGGTAATTTATTATCCTTCTTTCTATAACCCATACTCATATAATGGTTTCTCAATATGACATATAGTCTTCCACTCTTTTCTGTGTTGCTTTTAAGGGTTCCGTACCCAAAGGGTAACCAACGGAATCCTATTACGAAGCCTCGGTTGTCCGTCCGTCTGTCAGCGGGCCACAAGTAGACAGAGTGTGTAGTTCTATTGCTGCTATTACAACAAATAATAAAAATTAGACTGAATCGAAAGTTAAAGAGGGCTTATAAATAAATAATAAATAAATAAATAAATGAATGTTTATTTCAATAACTTAAGAATACGTTTACATTGGTCTTCAGGGAATTTCCATTTAAGTAAGAAGTATACTTGTGTTAGGAAGTTCCGCTCTTCCAGTAATTACAACTTGTAAAAGCTATTGAATAGACATTCCATTACAGTAGGTATTCAAAAGTAAAGTGATATAAATCAAAAATATAAACAAAACAAACAAACAAAATAATGATTAATTAAAGGCGCGCTGTAGTGTGAGGGTGTGTAATGGTGTGTTTGTGTGTGTGAGTGAGTGTGAGCTGTGAGTGTATGTGTGTTTAATGATAGTATATGGTATTAAATATCATTAGTTATGTTATTATTATTAGTATGCATCTAAGAACATATAGTTTGGACTATATTCTCAATCTTGTCATAAGTTTTTGTCTTTAGCCATTCAGTCAGAGCATTTTTGCAGTCTCGATACGAAACTGGATAAATATTTAATTCCTTGTTTATAAAGTTACATAAGTGAGAAGATTGCCTAGCGTACTGTCTCTTAGCAAAAGTTGATTTAACAGGAACATTGGGGATCATGTATTTCCTTCTTCCTTGTCGAGTCATGGAGTCGAAGGTAAGAGATTTATGTTTTTTTAAAATAATTTGGAGCACATAAAGTTTGCGAACCGTCAGAACATCAGAAATCAGGTAAAGAGTTTCAGTTGGGAACCTAAAGGGCTTAAATAGCATTACTTTTAGTAGTGATCTCTAAGCTCTTTCTAGTTCTAGGAATTTAGTTTTTGTTGCTCCTCCCCAAACTGGTAAACAGTACGCTAGTACCGACTGTGCCAGTGATGTGTAAATTTGTAACAGAAGGTTTTTTGTAGTCACGTAACGCAGTGTTTTAAATGTCCAGATAAGCTTCCGAGTTTTTTTCATTATCAGTTCAGTATGCCAATGCCAAGATAAGCGTTGGTCGATCATTATACTAGATATTTGGTATATTCGACTTTTTCAATTTGTATGCAAGGGCAAGCAGAGTTAGAGTTTGAGGGGGTCTGGCAACTGTGAATTTTAATTTGCATATTACAGAGGCTGTTTATATAAACTAAGAACATAGTGGGGCCAAGCACGCTTCCTTAACCAACGCCGCAAGTAGTAGTTTCATCTAAACTAACAGTGTCGCCAACTTTGACTTTTTGCTTTCGCCCACATAGATACTCCTTGAATAAAGCAAGTGGCTGACCTCTTATTCCATTGCTTTTCAACACGTCCAGAAGAGTGGAGACAGAGACAGTGTCGAACGCTTTTTTGAGGTCAAGGAAGACGGCAAGGCACTTGTCTCCACTGTCTACTTTACTGGTTACAGTGGAGGCAAGAGCCAAGGCTGCATCTTCCGTTGACATTCCTCGCCGGAAGCCAAACTGGTTGGGTGACAATAATTTGTTTTTATTAAGATAATTCATTAGACGTGAATTTATTAGTCTTTTTAAAATTTTGGAGATGGACGGTTATACTGATATGGGTCTATAGTTCGATGGGTCTGTCTTGTCTCCACTCTTATGCACTGGTGTTATTAAAGCAAGCTTCAGAGCCGTTGGAAATGTCGCATGGTCAAAGCACAAATTTGCCAAATGAGAAATAATTGGAACAATAAGTCCATGGGCAGCCTTTAGGAAACCAACCGGGATACCATCCCACCCTGGGGCGCTATCAGACTTTAGATTCATTAGAGTACTGTACACCTCTCCATGATCAGTTGAAAGAATTACGAATGAAGATGAAGGGGGGTTGTCATTTACGCCAGGATGAAAAGCGTGCGTTCTGGAGGTGTTCGAAATTATTTCGTTGGCGAGAACGTTTCCTATGCTAGAAAAATATTCATTTACTGCATTTGCAGACTCCTGTGCAGTTGGTTTTAAATTTAAAAGCTCCGTGTTTGGTGTTTTTTTAGGTTTACGTTGAGTTATTGTATTAATTGTGTCCCATAGTTTTTTAGGATTTTTCTGTGCCTTGGTTAAGAGATCTCTATCATAAGTTTGCTTTTGTTTTTTGATGATATAGTTACAATAATTACGGTATCTTCTGTATGTGACTTTTAATATTTCGTTATACTGGTCTGTCTTAAGCCTTTTTTGCATGTCATTCCTATTTCGAATGCATCGAAGTAAGCCAATGGTCATCCATGGTTTAATCAACCTGTGTTTCACAGGAATTATTTTAGTTAGAGTATTCGAGATAAGGCTTGCTTGTAATATATTTATGAGGCGATCGGTAAGTATATTAGGGTCATGTAAGTCTAACAGATTTTGGAGGTTACTTTGTTTTAAATATTCTAGTGCGTTCTCTATATTTACCGTAGTTTTTGTGACAGTGCTCTTATGTTTATATTCCTGGTCAGATAGTTTTAAAAAAGTCATAAAGTGATCGGTTACAGTAGTATTGATAATAGCTATAGTACCAGTTTTTTGTGACGATTTTAACTTTAGGATAAAGTGGTCAAGGCAGTTTTTCCCTCTGGTAGGCAGTGTGTGACCTGGCAGCAACCCGTGCATTGCCAGCATGTTTAAATAACTTAACCTTTTTGAGCGATCAACAGCTTGCTCATCTTGATTACATATTAAATTAATATTTATATCGCCAGTGATTATTATGTTTTTACCGGGTTTAATTTTTGTAATGTGTTGATTAAGGGAGAAAATAAACTCATTGGGATTTGACATAGAGGGCGATCGGTAGATTGCCAAAATAATTAAGTCAGGGTTGATGCTAATTTGTAAACAGGATGCTTGTGAAAGTATCACTTCATTCACTATAGCGCTGTGTGTATTTTTAATGTACGCGACCACTCCGTCTGCTCTATTTAAATGGTTTGTCGTTTGGTAGGATGAGTAGTTGTGCATTTCTGGTATTAATTTGTTAGGGTTTAGTCTGCACTCGCTTAGTATTGTTATGTCAATTTTAATTTCTAGATTTACTAAGTTAAGTTGAAGGTCATTGAAGTTGGAATAAATACTTCTTATATTTTGAGACACTATTGTGATATCTGTTGGTTTCACTCTAAACAATTTGGCAACTTCTTGAGGTGAGCATTCATAAGCTTGGGCTATCTCTGTATTATCAATTTTATCCAAGGCTTGGAGGGTGTTATCCATAATTAAAATTGTTGTAAAGGTGTGTGTACATAACTATATTGCGACTGGGTGTGTAAGTGATGTGAAAGGTTATTGTGTATATAGCGTGAGTGTAGTGAGGGGCAATGATCTTTAGGATACTTATTTTACACTTAATGATTGAACTATTGTATGTGTGAGTAAAATGTGTGAATGAGCGCCGTTTTACATAACTAAACATAATTATACAAAGCAATTTATAAGTTTTTTCACAACAAATTAGGGTATTAGGCTTATATACCAAGAAACGTATTTTTTTGCGGTTTACAGTACGGAACCCTTTGTGTGAGAATTCGATTCGCACTTGGCCAATTTTTCTAACCAATCCACAAAAAAAGCTACCAATTCATCACGCTAGCGTTTCCTGGGCCTGTCTTAGTGACGACGCAAGTGTTCTACTGCGTGATATTTTCCATATTATATTTCATCATAGTTTTTATTAAAATGAAGGTAAGACTAAAGTAATTAAGGTATGAAAACTTGTTAAGGTTACACTTTAAATTGAGCAATAACACTTAGATTATACGGAGAGTCTCTATTAAAACTAAACTACGTTTCCAGACGTTAATCTAAATACAAACAACTCGGACGCGAGTTAAATCTTTCAGTGTATTGGTTTTAAGCGTTTGGATTTAAAGTTTAATTGGTTATTTAAACGATTCTGGAGATCGTGTTTTATCTTTATTATTTAATTAAAGTAACAGGGGCTCGTTGACTTAGCTTGGAGAGTGCGTTAAGCCGTCAGTACCCATTTTTGAAATCAGGTAGTGGACGCGCACCGCTTTGGCTACTTCGAAGCGACACTGGAAAATAATAATATGCTGACATTCGGAGGAGGCTTTCGCCCAGCTATGGGACACTACAGGCTCATAAATAAAAGTGTCCAGAAAATATTTTGTCTGAATCGCAATGGCAGCTTTATTCTTATCGTATACTCGATTTTGAAGGGTTTGTATAGATGAGGCGTAAAAATTAAATAAATCATTCGCAGAATTTTGGATGTAAAAACCAAAACCACCTGCAATCTGACGACGCTTCTCACGCCTAAGTTCAGTAATGATGGAAGTTTAAGAAAAATGATAATAGATATAATCAATACTTATTATGTTAACTACCACAATCTTTAATTATTTCACGTCAGTATAAGGATACCTATCACACAAAAAGTACTTTAGAATTCTTCTTTCAATAAATGAAGAATTTCCTGCCACAAAAGTATTTTCAATAAGGCCAGTTTGAAGAAATCCGTTACTTGAGTTTTCATTGAAAAGCTTACCTATCAAATTGTTCTAAGAATTAAAAAATACGCTCTTTGAAATATAAGACCGTCTTTATCTGAACTAGGTACGCCAGCCCGTAATCATACACTAGAAAGGTTTAGGTACTTAATTAAATAAAGGTAAAAATATTGATGAACATGTTAAAAACATGTTTTTGATTTGTGAATCTTTTTTTTAAGGATGTGAAATTGTTAAATGATTCTTCCGCGCTGGGTGGAGCGGAAGGGAGTGTCAGACTCTTACTGACAAAAACCCATCCGTATTCCTCCAAATGCCCTTTGCATTCCAGGGCCGCGGTGACTCTTTCGAACAAATTTCGCATCCCTGACAGGTGATTTGTGAACCTAGCACACAATGTTGAGTACATTGTGTACAGTCAGAATGACGTGCCTGATTTCATTCATTCTTATTCCCTATTTTTTCTTGCGCACAAACTGAACACCCACTTACATCGCAAAAGTTCTCCAACACAGAATAATCGTACTAAGGTGCCCACGTTTCCTGAAAAGGCCAACTATTGACGTTAGAATTTGTAAAGATATTTCTTTGCCTGCGCTTGATTGAGATTGATTGCCCACCGCTTATTGAATGGGGTTCTCTGCGATCGTTCGACGCGGAATAATGTGCCTTTCATGCTTTGTCGTCTTGTGCCTGTTATGGTTGTGTTGATAGTGCATTGTTGTAGGGAAGAATAAAATAATAAACGCTCGTCAATACGCCGTAGTGGAAAGCTTCCGACACGCTTGGCGTGACTACAAGGAACAGGCGCGGGAACATGACAACTTGAAGCCAGTATCTGGCATGGCCTTCGACTAGTTCTCTCTTGGTCTCACTATCGTGGATTTCCTGGATACTGCCTATATTATGGGACTGACTGAACAGAAAATGTTTTAATGCTCCCCAATACGCCGTAGTGGAGAGTTTCCGAAACGCTTGGCGTGGCTACAAGGAACATGCGTGGAGACATGACAGCTCGAAGTCAGTATCTGGCATGGGCTTCTACTGTTTCTCTCTTGGCCTCACTATCGAGTATTCCCTGGATACTGCCTATATTTTGGGACTGACTGAACAGAAAACGTTTTAATGCTCCCCAATACGCCGTGGTGGAGAGCTTCCGAAACGCTTGGCGTGGCTACAAGGAACATGCGTGGAGACATGACAGCTCGAAGCCAGTATCTGGCATGGGCTTCTACTGTTTCTCTCTTGGCCTCACTATCGAGTATTCCCTGGATACTACCTATATTATGGGACTGACTGAATAGAAAATGTTTTAATGCTCCCCAATACGCCGTAGTGGAGAGCTTCCGTAACGCTTGGCGTGGCTACAAGGAACATGCGTGGAAACATGACAGCTCGAAGCCAGTATCTGGCATGGGTTTCTACTGTTTCTCTCTTGGCCTCACTATCGAGTATTCCCTGGATACTGCCTATATTATGGGACTGACTGAAGGTAACACGTTTCATTTCCTTTTTATTGTTTTCGGCATTTTATGATGGCGCATGACGTTTGCACTTTTTTTTTACAAGTTTCAGTAAATATTTTGATGTGGATCCTAAGACCTAATTAACCTAAGCCTCTTTACAGAAAAAATCAACGAGAAAATGCGTATTTCCTGTAACATTTTAGAAATGAAAGGTGTAGTGGCGCGTAGCAGGTGTTTTTCATCCGGCGCAAGTCGTAAATGTCGATCGACGGAAAGGTTACTGTTGCACTTACTAGATATGGGTACAGGTCTGCTGTCCTAGTATTTACATTATAGGTTTATGTAAATAATGCCATGAGTATACATAGGTACACATGTAGTTTCTGTTTTATTTTGAAAATGTTGAGCGGCAAAAATCAAATTCTTACAAGCGCATTTTTTAAACACGACCCTCGATATCTGGCTGTTAATAGTTTTTTACTGAAAGCCTACCAGCGAACCAGAAGAGAACCAGGTTAGTTCTTAGGTAGGTAAGCTTGAAGTTTTCATCAGCAATCATCATCCTGACCTGATCTCAACTGATTTGGGGTCGGAACAACATGTGTGTGCGTTCACTCCGTTTCTTTACTCTCATAGTTTGATGGGCCGGCAGTCTGAAACCGGTGGAGAGAGATCAAGCGCAACACAACATGCTTTCCGTGGCACGGGGGTCACATCACTAACATCTAACCTTCGGGCTGCTACTGAGAAAATGGTAGTGGAAAAACCCAATAACACTTTTTGCCGATTTGGAAATCGAACCTAGTTCCAACTCTCGGCAGTCGCATGCGACCACGAGACTAATGGACTACATTCTATCGAAGATAGAGCGAGATTACCTAGAACAAATAAAGAAACACTATGACAACACCATAAAACGAGCATCAACTTAAGAGAAAATATTCCTTTCCCCAATATTGTAACTTCATATTCGATAGTAGGTTTTTTAATTGAATTCCTCGGTAAGTCTACTTCGAAAGCCTCGTAAATCCATCGAAGCTGAATCGTAAAATTCTAATGGATACTGACTACTTAAATCAAACGATTTTATATGGGCACTAAGCAAGATAGAACATTTTTTGAGTGGTTTTCGAGGGAATGATGTAGTATAATCTGCTATAAAATGAGAGAACCTTTGAATTGGGACGAGTAAATGATATTGTACAAGCAGTCAGGATATTTATGTAGACTTGATGTGTATCGAATTCAGAATTTTTATCAAGACCTTTTATTTGAGGATGCTAAATCTTCAAATGACTCTGTAGCGGCATCAATACCGCCACAAGAAAAACCAACGAAGCAAATCTACATCGGAGCAAAAAGAACCGCGACGCCATCTATCCAACTAGCAGCGAACTAAAAACCTGCATCGCGCAAGCAGAGTTTACCGTGCGATTTGAACACATACATCAGCCCGAATATTAACTATCGGGCTGTAGCCCACCAGGCACAACAACTGTCTGGTAGGAGGATCCTCCATTTACAACGCAGGTTTGCGGGACTTTACTCTCTGTTCCTCATACCTCTAAAAGTCCTTCCGCTCTGGGCGGAGTGGAACGGAGTATCAGACTCTTACTGACTTAAACCCGTGTTCCTCCAAATTTTCTGTGCGTTCCAGGGCCGCGGTGACTCTTTTGAGCAAATTCCGCAACCCTGGTAATCAGGACCTCTGAAGCTGGTTTTTGGGAATATTGGTGCTTTCTGGCCAGAAAGCAAAAACATATACATATAGCCATACAATGACCCCTTTGACTTATATGTTAAACTTAAGTTCTAAATTCCTTTTGAGTATAAAACCACTCGAGTATTTCCGTAACATTTACATATGTGAATAGAAATGTGAACTATGTTAGTAATATTGCACGCAGAACGGATGATCGATGGGGCCAAAGGTTCTGGAGCGGCGACCACGTAGGTACCGGAAGACGCAGCGCCTCAAGGCTTTCTACAAGAGAAACTAACGACTTGGTGAGGACCACACCACAAGTGAACAATCACAGGCCAGCAGTGGGCGTCTATTGACTAACATAATGATGATGGCTGTGGACATTCGTGCTTGCTTGAGTAAAATAAACCTCGGTTTATTTTAAGATGAGGCATTTTTATCAATTACCGCAACAAATTATAAGCCATTCATTAAAATCCACGAGATTAACGCTATAAAAATAGTTTAATAGGCTTAATTTATAGAAAGCTTCCGAAGCAAAGAGCCGCGATCTATTTAACTCTTTTGTTGGCGCCTCGTTTGGGCTTAAATTAAATTTTCCTTCCTATGAATGGGCTTTCAAATTTTCGAAGAATTTGGTTGAAGGAATTTGACCTTTTTAAAAAATTATGAATAGAATTTCTAATTAAGTAAGCTTGAATAGGAGTAATGTGATGACAATCTTTGAAAGAGTTCAGAGACACGGGTTACTGTGGAAATCAATATATATAAAATTCTTCAGTTACTGACTGATTGAGTGACTGACAGACAACGCACAGCCGAAACTGCTGGTCGTAGAAAGCTGAAATTAGGTATGTAGCTCCACTCCGTACACACGGGGAGTACTAAGAGAGGATTTCCCGAAATTCCTACGGGAACGGGAAAAAACGGGATAATTGCGTACAAAGACGCGGGCGAAAGCTAGTCGGCTGTGGTCTGAGTATGTGTTGTGGAGGATTGAAGGTTGAGGAAAATGTAATGAGGAAAGTTTTGAAAGGGCAAATAACCATTGTAGTGTGCCCCCCAAGCCGCTATTATAATTTTTTTTCTTAAAGATGCGGCGCACGATCTAACATGCATAATTTTCATTATTCTCACATGGCAGTTTACCTTCAAATATCTCGGACACGTGACACTTTAAGGCACCACGTTTTATCGATTTTGTTGTGTAGATCGTGCGCCGCTCAATATAGCGGTGGGGGGCTATATCAACTCCCATACAAAAAAGTTCAGACCCCTTTAAAGTGGATTCGAGTAGAGAAATGATGAAAGAACCAAAGAAAGGATTTTGTGAAAACTATATGGTATCATGTGACACGGACGAATGAGGAAAATATCTTGGGCTAGTTTAAAGTATGAACGTTGATGGATTTAAATATAGTGGACAACCAACGATGAATGAACTGTTTGAAAGATGTCGGTGTTAGAAATGAGCTTTATACGTAGAAGGAGACTTGGAGAAGTTTTATGGAAGAAGACATAATGCGCCAACTCCAAATAAATTAAAAGAAAGACAATACGGTGCAATAATGACTAAAATAATAATCATCATAGTAGCCGAAAAACGTCCACTGCTGGACATAAGCCTCCCCCAAGTGCTGCCACAACTAATACTAATATAATATAGCGACTTATTTAAGTGCTGAAAAACGAAATGCTAAATAAAATTTAAACTGGTACATCCTATTAATAGTAATGGCTTCCTAGCCAACAGTGATTTGCATTTGGGTTGAGAAGCGAAGGACGTAACCTAAATACGTTACATCGATGAGAACGATCTATTTCGGTTTGATGGAAGTATTGGGTAATCTAAAATATTGATATCCAATTTGTAAACAAATAAAAATGAATATCCCAAGGTATTTTCCCCTGGGATAATTAACGACTTTCGAAAGTAGCAGCTGGCTAAAGCTAATCTATCTTAGATAATTATCAAAACAATTTCGTGAAGATAAAAAACAATGTCAAGTAAACTTCATAATATTTCCGAAATTCACGTTTGCAGCTTAATACTGCATCCTCGAGCTAAAATAAAAGTCTCCCACAGAGATTGCATTGTCAACCGTAACTGTTCCCATAATTCTGCACCGCCTGTAAAAGGAAATCAATAGGTTAATCTCGTGCAGTTATCGGTCCACTGTGTACACTGTACGTCAATTAAAACAACCCACACGACCGCTGTTTCTTTGCAAGAACAATTTTCTCGATGCACATATAAATCTGCTGGAGGCAATTAAGTGTAATGATGATGGGTCGGTTTTGTTACACTGCACGGACTGATGAATATATTTACTTTGGGTTAGGTCCATTTGATTTCCTTGTGTACGTTTTGTGTACACAAGTGTAATTTCTGAACTTGGGTAGTTTGGTTTATATGATGTAGGAGTTTTTATAATTCACGACGACGATTGGACGGGCATTTCATAATGTTTAATTATTCATGTTAAGATGAATATTATTTTTGCAAGACTTCAATTAGCTTTGTTAAAGGTTAAGGCCTCTCTCGGTGCGTCGGGCAACTTTGTTGCCTTCGCGCGTCTTAAAAAGTGTGTGAGCATGTTAAAAAACGTAAATTCCTACTTTTAGGTAGGACTACTAGTAGTTAGAATGAACAGGCTCCTTCTGGGTAAGCTCGCTCCATCGTAGACTTTGTCTCTGTCATCTCTGACCTAGACTAGAGTCAAGAGCAAACCCATCACAAAAAAAACCTACCTTTGACCTTTGACTACAAACATCCAGAATTCGACTGACGACAAGCATTAATACTATTAGTATCATAAAATAAGATTCAGTTAAAATAGATATTTTGTCTGCCCATTTGTAAAAACATTGTGTTAAATGTTTAAAAAAGACGAAATAAATATACAGTTTATTTCGAAAAATGACGCAGAAAATAAAAACATATAATAATGTCAATTAAAACCAAAAAAAAATACTGACTATAAAACCAGCTATGTCAAGGACAGACATTAGCTACCCTATGGTCAAACATTCACAGAATAGAACAAACTATCATATTCTCTATTGTATGATGTCGGAAAACTATACAACTACGTTCAGTTAAACACAAAACTGTAAACAAACTGAGTTTTAAAGTTAAACTCAGTATATCCCTCCTCTGGCTTAATAAAGCTTAATCAATGTCCGATATCTTGAAGGAGTTCTAAAACTTCATTCAACGCAATGTTAACTTAGCGAACTAGAAGTGAAGTCGAACTCGTGGTTTGAATTCGAATGTCCATACGTTTTGTTCATTCAAATTCTTCAATTGAATTTGGTTCTAGAATGCGGATAAGATCAAAAATTGGTGGCTTGGACCAAGCTTCAAGATCCCCCCATCTTTTGGAAAGCACCATTTAGTCCCTGTTATTATGTGTGAATATTTAACAGTCGTTACGATAAGTGAGAAGCCTGAAAATCTGGTAACCAGTCTAAAGAAGGGGCATCGTGTTAAACAGTTTTTGAGTTGTGGAGGCCAGCGGGTCTAAAAAGGCCACTCTAGCAGAATCATATTTGAATCATAGTATTAATCACAAAACAATCTGTCAAATTTCATTTTCATCTTTGTCGCTAGCGCATTAGGTTCAAGGTTGATTGGTAAAATTTGACAGTGACAGGTAGCGTGATGAGTTTTCTGATTCTGCTAAAGTGGGTTTTCTAGACCCGCAGATAGACAGTCGTTTCATATTAAATACTGGTCTCTGGTCATCTTCAACTGCAAAAAATCGACTGGAAAAAGCTAGGTAGATACGTATTCAATATAAAATAATTTACCATTAAACTGTATCTGTTCTTCTTCTTTTCGAGTCGATGGTTAACTTCTTAGATTTTTTGGGCGCAGTAGGTGGCCACGTTAATTGCAGCGTCGGTGGCATTCATTAAATCCCCCAAAGTACAGGTGTATGGGCTCTTGGGGCACTCCAACGTGTGGCTCATGTTTTGAACAGGAGCACTGCACTCACATTGAGTATCCGACGGGTCCATGAATCCCCATTTCGTCAGATTGTATTTGCAGCGGCCTACTTGGGTACGCAATCGGTTCAATGCCTTCCAAATAGGCCACTGCAGATCACGTCCTGGAGGCAGATTTTCCTGGGGCTGCAAGTAGTCAGGTGGTGGGGGATGATGTTCTTCCCACAGCTTGGTTCTCGCATTAGGTGGACGGTCTTGAATGGCCTCTGTGCGACAAAGAAAACTCTTCCGGCTCTTAAGCCTACCCGGGACTATTGTATGATTGTATGATCGTAAAGAGGATGTCGGGAATCGGATTCTTGGTCCTTTTTTTCAAGCGCGCATGCGACATCCCTACGTGCTACTGGTGGTGAAATACCAGCCAACGGGTAGAGTTTATTGAGCGGAGTCGGTTTAAGGCCACCCGATATACATATACTGTATCTGTTAAAACCTTAGTAAAGCGTTTTCATTTCCTGTATAATATTTCCTCCTATTTCAGTGTGGAACTGGCGAAATGTGAGTTATTTAGAAATCATTATTAATTCAAGCTTCGTATGAAAAGGTTTCCGGAATTATAATTATTATGCAAAGAGAATTATATTGTTTTAAATAAAGAACGATATAAACTGAATGCTGGCAATAGGTCTTTGATCCTATGAAAATAACCTTGTAAGAAACTAATTTTATCCTGCGGCGTTCCTTTTGTTCCCTGGCCCCAGGCATCGTTTTTTTTTTCTAGGATAAAAATCTGCGTTAAGTACTCGATCATAGAGTATATAAATATAAAAGGTAGGTGCTCAATTATAAATAAACGTCTCGTACCTCTTTATACTAATATATTAGTTTAGGTTAAGAAATACTTACTAATAAAAGACAATATTTGTAATAAAAGTCGCGTAGTAAATGTGCTACGTAACAAGCTATCGGCTACGTGGCGTAGCAAAATCGTAGCACTTCGTAGCGGAAGCCAACATCTGTTGCTACAGCGTTATCATTCTTTTTGAGTATTGTGTTTGGACTATCGATAGTTCTGTTAACAATATTGATCATTCTATTACGTTCGATTGTATCATCCTTCCTCGCTTGCGGGAAGTGGGAAGTAAATAGATACTATAATGAAAACTAGCCATCAAAATGGTTATCTTGGTGTTGGCATTAGCATTATGATGATACATACCACAGTGTTGCAAGACGAAAGTCTTTCACTAGTGCATTTTACCAGTGAAAACATATGGAACTGAAACGTGTTCGTTTACAATGGGCCTCATCAGAAGGCTCAAAGTCACCTAAAGCCAATTGAAAGGGCTATAATTGAAGTTACTATTCGTGATCGAATCAGAAGTGGAGAAATCCGCAGGTGAACCATGGTTACTGGAATAGTCCGAAGAATTGCCAAACTAACACATTGATCACAGAAAAGAAATAGTCGATGGGGTCGCAAAGGTTCTGTAGTGGCGACTGGGCAGCGGGAGCCACCGCGTTGGAAGGCCTCCCACAATGTGGACTGATGACGTGGCGAATCACAGAACCGTGTGAGACGTGTGGATGTCTTTCAGCTAAAATTAAGGTTATGATGATTCATAGATATGAATGAATCCTCATTGCATTTTTGTTATTGGGGTAGTATGTCTTCTCCTCCCTCGCATTTCTATTTACCGCCACCTTAATTTCCACATTCTTTGTAGCAATATCAAAGTAATAACGTTACCAAAATGCGCGAAGAACTTTAAACACCGCTACCGTTCTTATAACAATATTCCAACTTAAAATTAAAAGAACAAGGCACAATTTGAGGTAGATTCTCAAGTCTATCGTAATACCAAAAGTGGTTGTAAAATTCATTTCCAAACGGTACACGGCCCAAAGTTTCACAATAAATCAATTTTAAGTACGCCCACACCAATATTTCACGAAACTCACCTATTTATATGAAAGTTCGAAATGTTTACGTAAACTAAGCAAACTTCGTCTTTGTACGAACTCGGAGATTTTGTCAGAAGTACGTACTCATAGGAACTTGATGTAGATGGAAGTTTAATAGATTGGTTTTGAGACACTTTGCTACTGCAAATCGTGATGTTGTTACTACAACATCACGATGTAACTTATATTTTGCTTATTCCTACGCTGTTCTTTTCGGATACTTTCATTGCAGGATCCAGATCACTTATTTATTTATTATGGCACTCCAACAACAAAGTCACAGAAATATTCTTACATACAAAATGTCTTAAATTAGTACTATTGTGACCTTGTCACTTATAGGTGTGCACAGCTTTTACATAATGTGCTACAATGTTAATAGATAAACGTGAAAATTGTACACAAATTATTGTAAGATCATAAGTTAGGTTACATTAAGCTATATTAAATGATTACATTACCATTACATTTCGTTTAGAACGTGGTAACAATTTGGATGATGTATCTATTTGAACATAACATGAATAGTGAAAAGATTACAGTGTAATAAAGTTTTTTTTTTTGTTTAAAGATAGCAGTATTATAAAAAAAAATAATTAATAGTTACAGAAACAGAAACTATATAAGCCAAAAAACATATAACATATTTTGTGCGTAGGAACTAAGCAAACTTCGTCTTAGTACGAACTCGGAGATTTTGTCAGAAATACGTACTCGTAGGTACTTGATGTAGATGGAAGTTTAATAGATTGGTTTTGAGACACTTTGCAGTAACAAAATCACGGTGTAATTTATATTTTTCTTATTTCTACGCTGTTCTTTTCGGATTATTTTCGTTGCAGGATCCAGATCACTTAAATGGTTTCTCCGAGCTTCATTGACTTGGCGTTTTTTTTTGCCACTGTTGATTCTTGCTTTCAGTAGTTGCAGTGGTTGGGAATAATGTGGCGTGCTTGTCCTTGAAAATCGATCCGTGCGGATGTTATTATTTATCTACGAGCTCTTCATTTATGCCTGCATGAGGACGACAAAACATTCTGTATATTTATGTGTGGTTAACACCATATTACACACTGTATACAGTTACGAAGTAAGGAAAGGCTTCGAAGGATTACGCGGTCTTAGGTTTGGGGTTAAAAAAGCCTCTTCAGGTAGCGTGAGTAATCGGATATATGGTTGCTTAAATCGAACAGTTGTACCTTCTTAAAACTTTCTTTTTTTCCCTCTCCTGAATTTTTGACATGAACTTTTTGCCTTCTTCAAAGTTGTTTGAGATTGATTCACAATCAATCTCAAACAACTTTTTTCTGAGAACATAAAATGTTTTCACTCGAGTTCTAATTATGATGGACATGTGTAACTTTTTATGGCAAAGAGAGATGAATATAAATATAGATAGACTAGCTGACTCGGCAAAAGTAGTTTTGCCAAAAAAAAATAGCCTACCACCTATTCTCATACCTACCGAATATACACACAAAATTTCATGAAAATCGGTCAACCCGTTTCGGAGGAGTTCGGTAACAAACACCGTGACACGAGATTTTTATATATTAGATGGAAATAAGGATAGATGAAGAGTGAAGCCAAAAAAAAAAACGGTTGGTTTGTGTGTAATGATATGGAAAGGAAAGGATTTTCACATGTATGACGAAGAATGTCTTGAGAACGACGTCACCGTTTTTTTTTGTTGTTTTGGTAATTGTCAGAACAATCAATTTTTTTTTTAAATTCTCTGGAAATTAAATAGCACTCGGGCGAAGCCAGAGTCACTAGTTTGTAATAATTTTGACGAAGATTATACTAAGAGACTAAGACTAAGTAAGGTGGTCTCTACCATCAAATCGAAACCTGAACTCGCCTCTACACGTAGTGAAAATCTACTAGCGACAATAATTGTCGACATGCACGATTCAAATGTCAAGTCGTCAATCCGCAACATTTTGGAATTTCGACAACACATCAATCTGCCTAGCCTTGATTACCTTTCACTGTGGCGTCGGCGTTGAGTCTAATCAGATGGAGCTGAATACTCGAACCGCTAACAGTGAGTCACGTGGTGCGGCGATTTTATGCAATTTCATTGGTTAAAATTTCTCGAAATTTCGTTCCGTTGCTTCGCTCCGCGTAAATGTACAGGCACTCTTATAGTGGAGCGGAGAAACAGAGAAATATTAACCAATCATGTCAATCAAAATGTCAGTGACTCACGTGGTGTGGAGATTTTATGCAATTCCATTGGTTAAAATTTCTCCGCTCCGCTGCCTCGCTCTGATGTAATGGACAGGCACGCAAAAGGCAATAATGTATTAACCCACAAGTTGTCTGAAACTGAAACAAATGAAATACTAAAACCTATTTGCTGCCCTGTTAGTGAATACCACAGACCAAATGTTTTGTTACTGCTTATACAGTCCAGCTATAAATGATTCACAAGCGTGCACCTTAAGCTCTTTTGTGTGCTCAACTTGGCTATGGCAGCTATTATTGTTGTATTTGTAGAGGTAGAAACTTTGATGTATTTTCAATGCTGCTAATATTTTTGAAGTGAAAACTTCTTTAGCGACGTTGAGCACTTTTTCTGTAATGGGTATAAAATCTTAAACTCGCGTCAGGACACGTGACCTGATCGCAAAAAGCGTAAGACGGACTCGCGTCAGGGTCACGTGATGCGAAAAAGCGTAAGATCGAGGGGAAGGGAGAGGAACTAGTATCTCCCACTCTTTCTACCGTGCCTGAGTGTGCTGCTCCGCTTAGGCGGCACAGGGCGCTTGCGCGAATGTCCGTCTGTGTTTATGTACAGCGTGCCACGCGTATCCAAGGATACGAAATTACGGAATTACGAAATTATGGATGAAAGTTGATTTTTCTAAGAGATAAAAAATTATGTAATATATAAATAAATAACGATATAATATTATGAATAATAACATGTAAATTGTCATATTTGTGTACGATAGCGCAATAAATAAACATTGTATTCTACCTCATAAATGATAGTATTTTTGTACTTATAATTAAACACAACGTTATTTTTTGTTGTTTTTATGGTTCGTTTTGTTTATGTCAGGAACTGTGTCAAGATTGACATCTGTCACTGACAGTCGCTGTCGCGGCCACACGTCAGTGTCTTTTTGTTTATTTTGTTGTCGGTGGTTTGTCTATGATGTGACCGCGACAGTAAGGATGTATTATTTACATGTTTTCACTTCTGCCGGCACTCCCGGAGTGCTACCGGTGTTTTTTTATTCAACTGTGAATACTGTTGTTTTATTTAAATTAATTGAACAGCCTCTGAGTTATGACTAAGAGAGAGTCGAACCAGCTATAGAATGAGTTCGTTTATTTCATTTATTCAATTCAATAACAATTTACATTGTCTGAATGTGTTACAAAAAAAAAAAAAAAACAGAAAAACAGTTAAGTAAACAAATAAAGAAAAGATTAAATCTATTAAAAGATACTGCTAAAAAAATTACAAAGAAAGAATACGAGAGTAGTTTAGAGTACTGGGCTATTCACCCGACTAAATTACTATCAAGGTGATCATCTTTATACCCTTGTCTCATGTCACTTAGGGTCGGCGAATCAAATTTTATTTTCCATTTCGTTTCATCTTTTTCTCCTTTTCGTGCTGATTGACTCAACTTGTCATGTCCAACAAGTATGTGGCCACTAAGACCGTTCCATCGTTACCCATGTTTAGGTCCTGGATAGTTCTGGTGGTCATAAAAGAAGGGCTGGAAAGTAGGTAGAGCATATCTGCGAAGGCTCTACACTGACACTAGCACAATCAATTTAAACACATTCCTTTATATCAACCGCCAGGCTAACATTGGCTCTACATCTTCATTTCTTTCCTCACACAACCCATTTAAACCCAAATTTTCTAAACAAACCTGACAGAAAACTTACTTTGAGTAAACTCAAACTAACCATTCACGGGACGAAGCACTATGTATAAATAGGAACCTTCAAAACTCGAAAGACACAACTTAAATTCTATCTCAACAAAATCTGTATAAACAGAGATATAACCCAGTATATACCAACATACATAATTCAATGAAACCGAGCCACCATCTTAAAGTGCGCTCGTAAAGTCATGAATGGCGTAAAACAAAGTTTTGGGCAAAGATATTGACGCTTAAGATAGCAAAATACAGAGAGATAAAACAATAACTTGACTGAGATACTTTGCATAAGTTGACTTGTAAAATAGACGTAGCTAGGCTGACGTTATAAATCTCTACTGGGCTTTTGGGACTATGCAATATAACGTTAGGTTTTGGTTTATGTCTGTGACTTCATACACATAGACCAAAACCTACATTTTAAGAAAAAGAAAAATTGTTTATTTCGCCCAAATAGACGCACATTAATTAGTCCGTTAAACTAAGCTTAAAAAAAAAACTACTGCCTGTGTCAGGGACGGGCATTATAAAATAAATTTATTACTGTCGTGGTCGCATCATAGATAAACCATGGACAACAAAATAAAAAAGACACTGACACGTGTGGCCGTGACAGCGACTGTCAGTGATGGATGTCAATCCTGACACAGTTCCTGACACAAACAAACAAACCATAAACACAAAAAAATATCAACAAACATTTTGAACTAGCACTACCTATTCCATTTTTGTTCTCGGTGAAATACCGAAATGCCCCCGAGCTATGGGGATATTCAAGGGGAGCAAGATTCCTTTACTAAAAAAACACCCTGTAGATCACCATCAGCACATAGAGGGGGCTCCGTTACTTATTAATTGACCACTTCAGAACTTCTTCAGTAATACGCCTGTTAGGGAAGAAACTGAAAGGGAGTTTCCCTTCAGCCTTTGCACGGCAGCACAAAATCACTGTGAACTGACGCTACCTACCTTAAAGTTACCATGTCAAGGTCTGTTGGATAACTTTGAATCCGTTTCCGAAAATGATCGGTCTTGGGGTCCAAATTTGTTGCCCGTTTTTACAAGGAAATTTCTTGAAGGCTGTCCACCATTTTTATCTCCTAGTTTTTGGAAGGAAATTATGGATGCGTCACAAATTAAATATAAGTCACGTGCTGCAATTGCCTGTTAAGTATTTAAACATTATGTACTGGAGTGGTACATAGGTGGACTTGATGTAATAGGGAACATGCAATATTTCCATTTTTGCTTTAATTTTTAAAGAACTCCATCTAGAATAGACCACCACATAAATAAGAAATGAAAACGCTTTAATTTATTGGCAAAATTGCGTTTTTAAACCGACAGTTTAAATTTTCGCGCGAAAACGGACGGTGACGTCACTCCTGTCTGACACTTGTCAGAACTGTCCTAACTCAAAGACATAAGGTTGCCTTTTCGTTGTCATAATAGCAGTGACGTCACTAAACGTTGATTGTTGTTTTTAAATACGTTCCGTTTCAGGCTACTTCAAACATTATTTTTGTTAAAAATCGATATTAAATAAAATAAAAACGTTGCAATGGCCTTTATTTTATACATGTTTATCATTTTATTAGCAACATTGTCATACATTCTGTATTTGCATCTTCCTTATTAGACATTAATTCTACCAGTCAGCATTTAGGGTAAAGAGACAATAATGTGGTAGTTGTACAACAAATCTATACTTTATATCGTAAAGCTGAAGAGTTTGTTTGTTTAATTGAACGTGCTTAACACAGGAACTATTTGTTCGAATTGAAAAAATATTTGAGTAAATAGGTACAGCAAATCAATAGAGAAAGGCTATAGGCTATATATATAACATCACGCTAAAACCACAAGAACAAAGCATTTATGAAAAATGTGATGCAGACGAAGTTGCGCGGGTCAGCTAGTAAATAATTAATATTTAAAATAGAAATTAGTAATTAAATTAGATTAAGAGTGAATAGGTTGCTTCCAGGCAAACGTGCTCCATCTTCGACCGCATCATCGCTTACCATCAGGTGAGATTGTGGTCAAACGTATGCTTATATATAGTAAAAAAAAAAAAAATATTAAAACAATCACAACTACTGCGGGGATTTCCAAAATTTGTCACATATATATTTACTTTGGTCAAAATATTGCCAACTCCTACATAAACATATGACTATGATATCGGTCTAGTGCGCACTCTATCAGATTAAATGATTGTGGAAGAGTATTTGGATAAAGCGTTTTTGTAGTGAGTATCGATTTGTTTATGGGCCACTTTATTTGGAAGGATTACCTAATTTTCACATTGACTGCAGGATTGCGCTAAATGCGAGAATCAGAAGATTTCAATATGGCGTTAGGGAAGGCTCATGTCTAGCAGTGAATGATCCTATGACTGAAATAATAAAGATGATTCCTATTTTAAATTTGCGTTCATTATGGTGGACTAGCTGACGCCCAGGGCTCTGCCTGCGTGAAATTATTGCTTCCCTCGTTGATATATTGTATATAGCCTATTTGATATTTATCAAAATTTGATCATTTGTTTTTGCGGGAACGAGTTACAAACATCCATCTATATATTCTCACAAACTTTAGCGTTTATCAAAATCAGCATAGAATATAAAACTCATAATACTTCTGAGACACATTTATAAGACCTAAGTAGACACTGAGTATGTCCTAGACCTTTCTTGACTAATAAATAAAGGTGACAGGTAGATCTCTCTGCCACGTTACTCAAAGAATAACGGCGCAACTGGGGGAAATTAAACGCAGGAATTTATTAAAGTGACACGTTTTGTATAAAGCTGGGCTATGATCCCGAAGAAATGGTTTTGGTTATGAAGGTTCAGACCAGCTAAATGTTGAACTAATGTTTACATAATTTTGTCTGCCTAGCTTTTTCCCAATTATGTTGAGACCTTTAAACTGACTTCCGAAAAAGGAGGAAGTACTCAATTCGGTTTTTTTTATGTATGTACACCGATTACTCCGAGGTTTCTGATCAGATTTTGGTGATTTTTAGTTCGATGCGGAATACTTGCCATTTGGTCCCGAATTGGATTCAGTTTGGCTCAGTAGTTTTATTTGATGAGCATTTTTTCCCAATTAGGTTTTATTTCCAGTATTGTAAGCTGAGTACCTGTATTTTACACGGAGCGACTCCCTATATGACCTCCATAACTCACGCCACTGCCAAGACTGGTGTCAGATTTCCTGGCTTCTGAGTACCCATAACGAGAATCAACCATCTAAAAAAGACAGCCGGGATCAACATCTAAACGTTCTGACCGAGGCCTGAAAGAATTTCGTCATATTTTTTTTAAACGTAGCCCCATACTACAAATTTCTCCTGTATCGTAGATGCGTTTACATACATATAATATACATTCACAAACAGCCACACCCGAAACAACTATCTGTACGCCATACAAATATTTGTTCCATGCGGGAATCGAACTCGCGACAGCGACACGTAGCGCAGCAGTCAATCGCTCAACCACTGCACCAACAGTGCCGCCACCATGTTATGATGGTGGCGTTCCACGGACCAACTTCGGCAAGTTTTTGCTTAAGGCCCTGTAGCGGCTATATACTTGGCTATACACTGCACTTTTTGCTTGAAAACGTATTACCATTACGGAGATCTCGCCAAAAGGGTTTCGAGTATGGCAGCGATGGGACCCGAACTCATCGTACCTCTGCCTTTCGGTTACCTACGCAATCTGGTAAGGAAACGCACCGGAGATAGGCATCACAAGCTATGGGTTGACCATGGTGAGTGTAGGCAGGCCAAAGAGGCACTTCCTCTATAGATGGCCGATTTAAATAACAAGCCCTAAGACTGACTAAACAACAGTTGCGTACAGTCACAGCCGTAACAACAGGCCACGGGTCTTTTAATAAATACCTCTATGCTATAGGAGTCACTGACAGCCCGCTATGCAGAGCCTGCATGGAGGAGAATGAGACAGCAGCACACCTGCTTCTAAGCTGCCCGGTAGTCGCGGATTACAGGGCCAAGTACTTCGGTAACCCAGGTACCCTCTGTGAGATAGTTGGTAACACCAAGGCGTTGCTGGCCTTCCTTGGGGAGCTGGGGTGGATCGAATGACACATTTGTCCCACCTGCACGCAAAATACGCGCTTAGTCGTGGAGTTGCGGAAACCAGCCCGATTTACATACATACGGAGATCTCTGCGACGAAAAAATTGCCATTTTTCGCTGCTCCGGGTCTGGACGCCCCTTAACGTTGAAGTTCGACAAGTGCGACTGTTATTATTTAGGCACGAGCTAAAATAACAAAAATGTCTTTACCAAATATTTGGCCCTTTGAATCTCATAGGCTGATATCAGACACAGCAGTTACTGATTTCACTAGTGAACAAACGCTGAGGACTTTTTCATTGGAAAAATCAGTTTGGTCATATATCACGGTAAAATCATAAATTATAATTGATGTTTTCCATTCGTCATCATATTCATCAATCATTTATTGATAATTAGGCTTGTAGTTCCCTAGTCAGGCTTTTCCAATTAATACGCATAGGGTAGCATAACTACTACGTTTAGAAAAGTAACAGGACTTATCGCGCTAAATTGAATTCATACTGCAATATAGAACTAGGCGTAGCCATAAAAATGGGAGCTAGTTTCCGAACAAAAGACTTGATTTAGTACAAAAGATTCTGTTCTGCATAATTTACTCTACTGACTCTCTAAGATTATATGTTGGTAGGTATGTTTCCGCCTAGGATTAAGCTGGCAACACAGGCCATTTTTACAGCAGGGTTTTGAGTAATGGCCTGTCATCAGCCGAAAACGATATTTATATTCGTAGTTCTTAAAATAATATTGAATTTGTAGCTTTGTAGTATCTGGTTTATACGGGTTTTATAAATGAAATTCAGTTTTTTTTTTGTCTTAAAATGTTACAATACCCAATACTTTATTACGTTCCATATGTATAACATAGATGGTATATACAAGGTAAGAGATCAATATGGACCCTGTCGGGCACAGCAAACATTAGGAGAAAGGAAGAGGGCTAAGTAGCATTTCAAAGTATTCAATATTTTCAAAAATTATTTTAAATGTCGTATTGTACGTATAATTATGAATATATTTATTAGGTCTGTGTTTGTACAATAGGGGAAAAAAATGTCAAAACGTAATCGGTAAATAAATGTCAAATTGTATGTATCATTATGTATATATTTATTAGGTCTGTGTTTGTAGGTGTACTGTACTATGAATTGAATAAGAACAATAGGTCAAAAAATGTCAAAATGAAATAGGTAAATAAATGTCAAAAAGTAATAGGTAAATAAATGTCAAAATGTAATAGGTAAATAAATGTCAAATTGTATGTATCATTTTGTATATATTTATTAGGTCTGTGTTTGTTGGTGTACTATTATTATAAATTGAATAGGAATAATAGGTAGATAATTATTATGAAATTGTTTGAAGTATATTCATTCTTTAAGATAATTTATGTTATTGTTTACGTATTCATATTTCTATTTTTACGTTTCCAAGTAGTGCAAAAATGGTTATTAGGAGGAAAAATTATTGAACTTTCCAGTATTTTTTTTATTTTCATTAAGGAATGAGGTCGCTCTTGATCACAATAACGCCTGATGGAAAGCGATGGATGAGGTCTATGATGGAGCGAGCGTGCCTAGAAGATGCATGTTCACTATTGTTTTGAAGGCAGATGGGTTATATGAGGACGGGAACACAGACGTTGGCAGAGAGTTGTATTGACGTGTAAGTAAAGCAAATTGACTACCTTATTTTATACGTCATATTACACTTAGGATGACTGGGAATGGGTTTCAAGAACAAGTGTGTGTAACTCATGTAGGTATTCGAAATAGAACATTGAAATCGTTTAACTGGCTCCGGACCAACTACCTGCTCAGAATCGTATTTTTGGGGTACGTAGTTTTAGTAAGATGCTTTTGGGCTAAAATGTCTATCAACACGACGCTTCTAGTCAATTTTGAAAACAACACAAAGTTAAAAGAAGATCACTCGTCAACCATACCTAAGTCATCATCTGCCTAGCCTTTTCCCAATTATATTGGGGTCGACTTCCTGACAAACCAGTTTTAGCTGAATTCCAGTGTTTCATGTAGAGCGGTTACCTACCAGACCTCCACAACCCATTAACTGGGTAACACGGAATTCTTGGCAAGATTGGAGTCAGATTTACTGGCTTCTGACAATCCGTAACGACTGCCAAAGATCTACAAATGACAGCCGGGACTATCGGCTTAAAGTGCTTTCCGAGGCACGAAAGAAACCACCCAAGAAGAAGAAGATCACCCATCCACAGACCAACCTTGGCAAGTGTTGCTTAACCTTGAAGAACAACCCGTGCGGCTTTTATTCTTTAGCCATGAGATCCTAAAAAATACCTAAGTATGATAATTATAGTAAAAGTAGTAAAGGTAAATAGTATAATTAAGTCGGGGGAAACTTCACAGAAACAACGATTTTTATAACAAAGTAAAATAAAACGTTTCTTTTAATATTATTTGTGAAAACAACAATACTAATCAATTCTCCCTCTACAATTTCGTCTGAATCAGGCCAAAATGTAAAGACAGCGGCGACACGAACGCAATCTCTTATTAATAAATTCGCCATCACCCGTGGTTCTGTCCGTATTAAATTTAATTTGCTCTTGCACTAAGTAAACTGTATTTCTTTTAAATTTTAATAGTTTCACGGGTTTTATGAATGATATTCTTGACTTTTCTAGTTTAATTGTAGTTCCCGATTAAATAAAAGTTTGATCTTTATAGCCTATGGCTTCAACGCCATTTTATTTTCAAAGATTGTTTTTCTAGGCAAACAGAAATATGTAATGGGGAAGAAATTGTAGCCAAGTAAAGCCAAGCAATTGTTTGTTTACCATGATAGTTAAAAACAGCTGCCTTTCTGGCTAGGTAACTCTGTAGTATCTATAGTACAGTATGCAGGTATTTTTGCCCTACAAAAGGTGGAGTAGAAAATGTTTTAATTTGTATTGCTTAAGTATAGGCTAGTCATGAAAAATGTAAGTTTCCGACCTCGAGGGGTCACACTCGAGGTGTAACTTTTTATCTATACGACGTACAGAATAAATGCAAATACATTTTATTTATGTTTTATTGTCTTTATGCTTCTCTTAAACATTTTTGTCGTAAAGTCAACTGTTGAAGAAAATAACAATTTTGGCCCCTTCAATTCAAGATGGCGGCTAACGCTGTGACCCCTCGAGGTCGAAAACTTATATTTTTCATAACTAGCCTATACTTAAGCAATATAAATCAAAATATTTTCTACTCCACCTTTTGTAGAGAGGTATTAGGATATTAAACAAAAAAGATGCACAATTTTCAACAGCTCATCAATTTTGTGGCGATCCACTTACCCAACTGTGCAGTCATGTGTGTCCACCATAATTTAATTAAACGTAATACGTTTCAAAAACACATATGAAAAAATGGACAGACAGATTTCCAGACCCTTTTATCTATGAATGCTGTTATAAGCTCATTAGCCCTTAGTCGTCTTATCGTCGGGTCGGCCGATCAATCAGACGCCACCTGTCTGAGCTTTGTTACAATTGAATTTTCGATATTATAGCTAGGTTTACGATTCGAGCCGTTTTATTGTAGTCAAAGACCCAATGTGACTTTACTTTCACTCATCTGTTGAGTAAATGAAAATTAATATTAAAAATCGCCAAAAAGGCTTATTATTTTGAGATGTTACATAGTCGGTGATTTCTTGGTTCCTATTTCAGTTGTTTTGTACCTAGCATTCAAAAGACAAATTATTTCATTCAATGCTTAAATATAAGACTTACACGACTCTTTTGGATGTCATAAATTACAAAGAGATCGAAGAAAATTAAATCAGATCAGGACAACTCGTAACCAAAATGGGCGTTATTAATGTATTTTTATTTATTTTGTTTTTCAAAGAATCCTACATTAACCGAAGGTACTCCTGTGTCGTGCACATGGAAAAGAAGAACATTACATTGCCCATCTGTTACTAAATCCTTTCTGGCAGTGGCAACCCATATTATTAAAAACTATGGACCCAATTGGTTCCATAGTTTTTATTAATAGCTAGCCTTGATGTTATTTAATTAGCAAACGTTCGCAGTTTTTTTTTACAAAAAATACGTCTTATTGGAACAACTTTCCAATTGTAAGATATTTTTCGCCTAAGGAATAAATAGATCGGTTTGACAGATTTTGTATACAAAATATTTCAAACAGCCATATTTATTCCTAAGTTAATATTACTTCTTTGACTATTGAAACATTTCGCCTAATTCAATAAGTACATGAGTGAGTCAATATTAATCGGGATCTCAGACTATGATACTCGACTTAAGTGTTATAAGATGATGGATTTTATCAATTACCAAATTGGAAGTTAATATTTTTCAGGCAGCCTTATTTTTGTAGGATTCCTCAAGGGCCCACTTTAAGGATATAAAAGTAAATGGGACGTAGTAATAGTATTAGGTTTTGATCAAGCACTACTTTGTATCAAAGTAATCCCTAGCAGACTTGGTTTCCCATTAACGTTATCTACCATTTAATAGTGTTATTGAGTCTCATGATTTATCTTTGGAGGATATTCTGGAACCTAGCTCTGTTCAATCTCCTGCTTGTTATGGAGGGATGAAAAAAATATTTTTTTCTTGGTTTCTCGTTATTTTTTAGGGTTCCGTAGCCCAATGGCAAAAAAACGGAACCCTTATGGATTCGTCATGTCTGTCTGTCTGTCCGTCCGTATGTCACAGCCACTTTTTTCTAAAACTATAAGAACTATACTGTTGAAACTTGGTAAGTAGATGTATTCTGTGAACCGCATTAAGATTTTCACACAAAAATAGAAAACTGAAACTCAAAAAAGTTTTTTTCATCAAACCCATACGTGTGGGGTATCTATGGATTGGTCTTCAAAAATGATATTGAGGTTTCTGAAATATTTTTTTAATAAACTAAATAGTTTGCGCGAGAGACACTTCCAAAGTGGTAAAATGTGTGTCCCCCCCTGTTACTTCTAAAATAAGAGAATGATAAAACTAAAAAAATATATGATGTACATTACCATACAAACATCCACCGAAAATTGGTTTGAACGAGATCTAGTAAATAGTTTTTTTTAATACGTTATAAATCGTAAACCGTAATTCACCTTTCATTCAATCAACTGAAATATAAAAAAAAAACCATTTAATTTGATACACATAAACCTTATGCATAAACCGTGAACCATTATTTTCTAATAATAAATCTGTAATAGGTGCCTAAGTAAATAATAATCATAAAGTTACAACGAACTATAAGAACTTTTATATTATTTTACTTGCTGCTACGGAACCCTTCATGGGCGAGTCCGACTCGCACTTGGCCGCTTTTTTTTTATTAATTTCGCTGGGAAATCCCAGGCAGTGGAATCGTTTCTCCAACACTCGTTGAACTTCATTGACGGCGCTTTTGTGGTGGTCACCATTGTTGATTCTGGCTCTCAGGAGTTTCAGTAGTTAGGATAAGTGTGGCGGATACTTTCATTTTGAGTTCCATTGTAGCCACAGACTTTAAAAATGTCTAAACATTAAGTTTTATCAAATAACCTGAGGCTCTAGACAAAGGGGGCATACTATTAGCGAAAGCGATAGTCGAAGTCAATCTTCGTCATCGTCAGAATCAATAAGTGATTGATCACGTGACATCTCGACAGCGTTTGTCAATCCCATATACTTTTGACGTTTTGCCAATCGCTTTCGCCACACTATCGCTGTCGGAATGTCACTTGACTATAGCCTCTGGAATGAATCCGTCACAAAAGCGATACAACATTTTTACAAAAAAAGAATTCAATGATTTCAAAAATCCTGCTTCAGATCTGCTACAAAGTATATTGGGGTCAGCAGCATACGGCCATATGCGGTTGAATATCAGTATTTCGTTCAGAGCGACAGCTGACTTCCGAATTGAATGCAATAATATAAAATGTAATATGTAGCCGTATATTTATAAAACCTCAATTCTGTGATTCTAGATTTTAATAATTATAATACTTAACATTTATTACAAGTAACAAGACTCATAGTGTTAGTAACAATGTGCTTAAAAACTATGTTAGTAGAACACAAAACAACACAAAAACCAAAACAGCTTGCGACATCACTGCCGCAAGGTGACAGGCCCAGCTGAAACCCTGCAGCAATGGTTCACAAACGCATAATCTCTCCTACTTGCTAACATGGACAGAATGCTGTTGGTGCTGCCCCGCACCGTTTTGACCAGGGATGCGCACCGCTTCCGCATCACGGTATGAAAGCAGTCAACGCGAGCTTCAGCAAACATCCCCGATGCACTGCAGTGTCGGGGCAACCCCATCAGCACCCTGAAAGCGTCATTGTACTGGACTCGAAGGGCGCTGTTTTATTTCTGAGTATAATGAGCCCACAGACTGCACGAGTAGAAAGACGTGCAGTAAGCACTAAATATAGTGCGCTTGACCTCCTTAGAGGCACGCCTGAATCTGTGGGCAATCATGTTAGCTCTCACACACAGCGCCCTCCTCTCTCTGTCAATATCCTCATCGTCTTTGAGGCCAGTGGTCAATAAGTGACCCAGATATTTAAATTGATCCACCCTTACAAGGGGTATACCGTTCAACCTCACTGAAGGTACAGCTTCTGGGTACTTACCCCTGGCCCCAAAGACTATGTAATGAGTATATTTCGTAATGATTCAAGCTTACATCAAGATTTAAAAAGGCTTTTATTAGTTTAATAATCGTGTTCGCGGACAGGTGGGACCCTCCACTGGAGCGTCACTGCATAGTGTTTGCATACTGAACTGCGAACAGTGGACAGTCCCTCCTCGTTCTAAATGTGTGTTCTGTGTCCTTACCTGCTTTTATTTTTGTGTGTGTTGGTTTGTTTTTATATTTTTGTGAGCTAGTTGTTTTTAATCGTGCGTTCTAATATAAATAAATAATAGTTTTGTTTAAAATTGGCTGATTTTAACTTGATTCTATCACAATTTTTAAACAATGTTTGCATTCGCATGTCAGCCGCAAACTGTTAAAAACAGCCTTACTTTTCATACATTTTTAACAGATTTCGAATGCGATGCAAATGCGAACGTTGCGTAATAAATAGTAGAATTGGCACTCAGATCATAAAGAATGAAGTTGTTATGAATTTCAAGCTTCTTATCATGTCCACTTAACAGTCTAGGTTAAATCAATTATACGAAATATTGCCTTACTTTCCAATAATATTTCAGTCCAACAAAAATCTCAGGGTTTTCGTGAAAAAACGATTTTGCTAAATATCCAGTGACATACACTTATGTATAAACATCCGGTGTAATGCACGGACAGATTCCATGCGGTTTGAAATGAAACTGTGTAGGCGATCCTGTGGTTTTCGTTGCGTTATTATCAATTTTGTAAGGTTTATATTGTTAAATCGTTATGCCTACGGTTGGTAATATTTAAAGATATCTGTGTATAACATATGAGTTTTTAATTTATAAGAAAAATATTAAATATCAAATCCATATTAATATTGTAAATGTGAAAGTAATTCTTATTCTGTTACTTTTTCAAGTCTTCTTCTGCCAGTTTTAACGGATTTGGATAAAACGCATACGGATAGACTATGCCTTGCAATTTGAAATGCTGTTTATAGCTTTAGGTATATTGTTACTTCGACGCAGGCAAAGCCGCTGATAGAAGCTAGTTTCAAATAAAACTAATTTAGAGCATAATCTACTGCATTCTCTTGTGAAAGTAGAAAAACAGTGGATTTTCTCACGTATTATCTTTAAAATTTAATCAGAGAAAAATCTGCTCACTCGTCCAACACTACAGTAACAAAACTTTGATTACATAATTTCAACTGAGACTAGTTTAAACTCAATTATTTAGTGTAAACATTAGCAATATTAGTTTAATTCGTGCGGTAACCGAAAACATGCAACTTTCTGTAAATAACACTACGAAACGGCTACGAGGCGCTACGAGATGGTCATTACATGCTACGAGAGTGCTACGGAAGTGCTACGAAGCTACATATTTACATGCGATTGCAAAGCAAACGCTTGTTGGGTATTAATTTTAAAAATAATACTCAACATTAAACTGAGCTTTCGTATTTATTCTCTTTATAAACCAAATTAAATTAATTTGTTTTTGTCTACATCCAATATATATTAAAATAATTTTTACTTCAGTTGACAAGATTTTGGAAATTAAATAGTTAAAGTTGCGTTTTGGCGTAACTTATTATTTAATAATGCATTAAGTTACCATTGGAGGCAATCCAAGTCAAGGTTTTATTATTCCAAAATCGTCGATAAATAATTTTAAATGTTGAAACTAAACATTAAGATTCGAACTAATAGTACCTGTCTCCGACCAATCATAATTATCGCGTTTCTCCGTGTGGATTACTTATAGTTACTACCTACTCCATCACGAGTTACCTACGTATAACCTGTTTCCACAAGATAGATAAATACAAAAGGTCAGCTCCAAACAACAAGCGTTAATCCACGCACACAAAGTCACGCTCGCACATAGGAATTGTTTGAGATGTTCGTTGGAAATGGGTAACTATTCATACCGATACCACGCCGTAATACAGATACCACATGAAGCCGTTGGTCCTTACGGCCATCCGTAGATCTTTGGTAAGAACACTAGTCTTAAAACCAGTTTCACACCTCCGTGTTACTGGGTAAACAGTGGCCATGTGGCGTAATAACTACAGTTCACTCAGCTTTTTTTATTGGTTTTCCTTCCACTCCACCCAGAGTGGAAGAAGTGTCAGACTCTTACTGACTAAAACCCACCTATATCCCTTCAAATGCCCTTTTCATTCCAGGGCCGCGGTAACTCTTTCGAAAAAAATTCCGCAACCCTGGCAAGACTGGAACTGGAACTGGAACTGGTTAGACTGACAGCCGTTCACAACGCAGTTGAGAAAAGGCTAGGCAGATGATGATTAATTTGAAACAATTTTGTAGCTACACTTCTGGGTTATGGTGTCGGTCGATGCCTTATGGTGCCGTAAAATAATAATACCATCCCATAACTTCTCGTGGGTGTCATAAGAGGCGACTAAGGGACTCACCAGAGAATGGGCAGCAGCGTTCTCTGTAAAACGCAACACCATACACTGCGATCGCCAACCCGCCTGCCAAGTGTGGCGATGGCAAAAACCCCCTTTTGGGGGAGGCCTTTGTCCAACAGTGGATGTCTTTCGGCTGTCATGACCACTTCTGTGTTTGCGTGTGCCTGTTTTCGCTCGCTGTATGAAGTCAGCCTTCTGTATCTATCTTTTCTGTGGTGCAGCTGAACGCAAGACTCTTCATAATTAGGGCAATAGCCGTAATTGCCACGCTCAGCTTACGGGTATGATGGCAACGTGTACTGCTGTGTTCGTTTAGGAGTCTTTAATGGTATCTAGTTTCTATTTGAAAATGATTTAATGTAATTAACTGAGTTAATAATAATTAATAGAGTTAATTATTGTGGTTTAAATTATTTTATACAGTTGTAACCGTCAGGTATCGCAAAATTAAAAGAAAATAGAAAGACAATAGACGCGTCCCACATGTGGGACGGCCTGACGGAATTTTCAGGTTTATTCATGAGGAATTTCTCAGTAGCAGTCCGGTTAGGAAGTTAGTGGTGTGACGTCCCTGTACAGTCGTTGGCGCTGCGCCTGATTTCTTGCCAGTTGTGTCAGACTACAGTACCGTCGTACTATGAGAGTGGAGTAACAGTTGAGTGCACCTGTGTTCGCGCAAACTCTTTCAGTTGATCAAATCTTGGGTTTTTAAACAGTAATAATGGCACATGGAAAATTACTTTGTCCAGAGTCGTTGTTCATGGTCACATTTACCACATCATCTATATAAATTTACTGACTTTCCATTTTCCAACACCAGTGAGTTCGTAACCCGTCAGGCCCCGCAAATTAAAAGACAATAGCCTCGCCGCACATGTGGGGCGGCCGGGGACTGACGGCTACCATTTTAGTTCATTTGGCTGAAATAAAAAGTAATAATATCAATTTCATACAGGGAACTTTCTGCCTCTACTCTTGACTATCTTAAACTAAGTGAAAACTATCTTAGTTCGTTCATTAGCGCGTTCGCATAGTTTGTTCATCTGCTTTAGTTTTCTTTTTATCTTTAATTAATGTTAAAATAAACTGGGAAAATGTGATTGAACAAAAAAATACATTTTACTAGTTTTGCCTTGGCTCCGTTCACATTATTGTTCGACTGGCTTGTTGGTCTAGTGGTTAGTGACCCTGACTGCTATGCCGGAGGTCGTGGGTTCGATTCCCACCCAGGACAAATGTTTGTGTGATGAGCACGATCATTTGTTCTGTGTCTGGGTGTAATTTATCTATAATATTTATGTATTTAGAAATATATAAGTATGTTTATCAGTTGTCTAGTACCCATAACACAAGCTCTGCTTAGCTTGGGACTAGATGGCGTTGTGTGATAGTTGTGAAATATTATTATTATTATTATTAAAGATTTTCAGGAAAAAGAAACCCTTCACTGTCTCCAGGGCATCTCTGCACCAAAACTCATCTAAATCTCAGATATTTAGGCTTTAAAGCGTAACAAACTATCAAATAAAACTTTCGTATTTATAATATTAGTTAGGTAAGTTAACTCACGCTTAGGTAGTTATGTACATGTAAGTCCCTTGAAGTGGGGTCGGCCATCTACCGGGCACAAATCCAGACTCGGGCTGTTACTGAGAAACAACTAAGTAAAGCCCCAAAAACTAGTGAAATAAAAATTATATTCTAACTGTTCAATATTATCTCTTTGTGTTATGTATTTAAAATAATCATATTTTAATTCACCAATTTTCTTTATTTCAGGTTCTGCGAAAATTGGTTCTTATTTCTAATCTAAAAAGCTGTCGAGTTTAGTTATCTGTTTTCTCCAACAATCGAACTTGTCTAGCCAGAACTGGAAGTACTTCAGCCTGAAACATTTGAGTAATAACAGAAATTTATTTCGACTGTTTTGTCAATCCATCGACACGGGCACTGTTTTCGCGTGGGTAGTTGCTATTCCAGCGAAAACTGTACGTGGGTGGAAGTAGTGGGTAGGTAACTGAGTTTCGGGCTATTTTAAGTGAATTGAATGAATGCGATGGTACTATGGAAATAACTATGTTTGCTTGTTGTTTGTTAGTGTTTATTTAATGCAAAATGTACCAGTTTTATCGGAATAAGCTTGAACTGATGTTAACATTTAGCTTTATATAGGAACTGATTGATATCGGTATTATTATTATTTCTTTTATTCATTTTATTTACATATCCCTTTTTTACATTTTTAAATATGTCGTTAATAAAAATTTAAAATAATAATTAAAATTATAAAAAATTAGTAGGCCACCGGTATCGGGAACAGGGTCCAAGCTACCGGTGGTTAGGGCTCCTGAGAGAGGAACTCCTAACTATGCACGCCGTGTCCAAGAGTACTGCTTTCTGTACAAGCCCTTGATCCAGCTGCTTAGCGAGAAATAATAATTTATTATTATTATTATTTAAGGTATGTCGTGAACAATCTCGGGACCCTGAGATCCCGGTCCTTTGGTAAGCGTACGAGGGGCCGAAGCCAACTCGCAGAGGCCCCGTTAGACATTTCTAATGGAAATTATTTAATTATTAATTTTTATTATTATTATTATTAAAACCATCATTATTATTATTAGATTGGTAGGACACCGATATAATAATCGTAAAATCAGCTATTATTGTAACGGCTTCTATAAAATGTTGTGAATTATCAATTCATAGAATGTAGTGATAACACGCAAATTACCTACGCAGTAATTGTGTTTTGTCCAAAATTAAACTGTTCTGTGAATGAAATATGCAATGAAATATTTATTAAAGTATCGCCGACTATGTAATCGCCTTTTGTAAACTGTACTGCTACTGTAAAGACAGTTTAGAGACGAGAATAATCTCTCTAATAACCACTTTGCAGCCAGACAGTCTGGTACAACGTCGGTCGATAAGACTCTCCATCCCCTTGACGCAAACCTCCATCCACTACTTACGACACAAATAAGATACTCCATACTAAGGCAATGTATTCCCCGCTGAAATTCACACGAAGATACTTTAACAACATTCACGTGTAAAATAACCACTTAAACGCATTACGTTCACTGTACCACGAACAAAGTTCCCTCTCGTTGCACTTCAATTAAACAGTTCGACATACCCCTCATTTCCAGCTAACGCTAGAATAATCGCAACAGGTACTAGTGCGAAAATTAATTTCACATTTTACCCCACACCTAGGTGTTGGCAAGCTGCCCCTATAATTTATATTCCGAAGTCTGTGCTTATTTTGGAAATCATTTATAACGAAACAAAACTGTATTTTATAGATGCAAGCTTCCTATTTCAGAGGTATGCTTTATACCCCAAGGGCTTTGTGTTAAGTTTTCTATTTTAAGTGTTGAAACTGAAATTTTAAACGGTTTTGAGTGTTATTCCGTTCGCATAAAAGTTTTTCTATCTATTTTTATAGTTATTTTCATTTTACCAGTGTTTCTTAGAAAACATTTTCGCGATAACGCCTCTGAAATATATCGAATAAAAATTACAATGAAAGTCGCGCAAACTATTCAGAATTCAGCGTAAAAAAAAAACTTGCAAAGGCAAACTTGACCGTCGAGAGGCAATTCACGAAAAAGGCTCAATCGTATTAATTGTCCCGCGAATAACAAGGCTTTTTGTGAGTCGGAGCGGGGCCGAGGCGCGACGGTCGATCGCAGCGGGCGGGGAGTCGCTCAGTGTGCCCCTAGTCGCGCTAGAAGCACCGCGCGCGCTCCGTACCGCGACTCACAAACACGCGGCATGGTGCAAAAAACGGGCAACAGGCTACAGGTGCCCTAATCGCCAGCTACATGATAAATGACAGTGTTTTTTCGACCCGACAGCCGCGCCCGACGAGTTGAGTGGTAGGAAATAAGCGATACGAATAAACAAACAACTTTTGTTTGTTTTTTTTTTGTTCTTTCATACTTCTCAGCTTAAAAGCTCGCGTGTTTTGTTGACTGTTACGTAAGTGGATAGTTTTGTAGTAAATTACGCTTAGTTAACTTTTGTTCTATTAATAATTTGATGACGTTTCTATCTCCATCAGTCATCTTTATATATTTCATTAGAGTTGCGTAAAGAGTCGCGCGCTACGATTCATTTTGAATTGAGCGTTGACATTTGACAGGATTCTCATTAAAAGTTAAGTGAAAAGTTTAATGTCGTTAAGGGTGATTTTCGCGCATCGCTCCACTGCGCATGACCTGCGCAGGAGGTACTAAAGTACCTGCCTATCTATAAACTATATCACCTGTATTGATATACGTAACAGGGTTAAGGCAGAGTTTCCTGTGACCTAGATTTTATTTTACGATGTTGCACAGAGTCTTTCGGGCAAGTCATCTATCATAAGATGCGGTGGTACTTCTATGGTTTTGCTTGAAGATATATTTTTTTAATTTTCAACGAATAAGGATGTCCTACTTTCTGTTATAGGTACTGCAATTGTTACCATTCCTACTTTAAATATTCTAACATTAAGTTTATTTTAGATTCATCTTGCGGTTCAGTATTTCGATTTAGCGCTTGAATCTTTGACAAATGTGTGTAATTAATCCTTTTTACAGAGTTTTATTATATTTTTCTAATATTATCATTTTGATGATCCATAATTTCAAAATATTGGTATGGTATTCAATTAAATGACTAATAAAATACTGAGAGTGTGGAGATTAGGGAGGTATATAGATACGTTATAGAAAATAAATAAAACTGAACACTAACTTTGCATCAGACAGAACTAGTCTGAAAAAGGGGAGCCATAATGGTTATGCCTAATAAACTTCTCAAAAGGACTGGAGGTACTTACTAACCATTTCAATAAATTAAATCGAGACACCAATAACGCAAAAGCGTGTCACAAAAACTAATCTAAAAGGATTTTATTAAAATAACATCGGAATGCTGGCAGCTCCTTCAATTTAAAATTCTGAAAGGGAAGCGGAAAATTTTAATATAAATCTGAGTCGAAAACTTTTATCTAGCCCGTCCGGAGTTTCGTTTTGACTAACTAGCGCTCATAATATGATGCAAACAGAGTAGAATTAGTAATATTGGTAGGTTGTCTTTTGAAAATAGATTTTGTGGTTTTACCAGCCAACTTAGGTGGAGCAATTCTAGATGCTGACGTACCTACAATTTCTAGAAGATAGGTTTTCTTGGAAACTTCCTTAGATAATATGATTAGCTAAAATTCAAAGCAATTGATTGAGCAAACTAATTTCGTTTGGTTTCACTGTGTGTGCAGTTAATGAGAGGAATTCTCTGGCTCAGTCTGCGCTTCTCGATAGCTACAACGGGGATTTTTAAGTTAGGAGTGAATAGGTTACTTCTAGGCAAGCGTGCTCTATCATCGACTGCACCATCGCTTACCATCCGGTGAGATAGGGCCGAACGCGAGCCTATCAATAGTAATAAAAAAAAAAAAATTGTACAGACAGCTTCCTACACCCCCGCAAGTAAAATATAACTGATTACGTTAATCTTTTGAGCCTGAGAGCTATTCTAAAAATGTCTTCTTAAAATATTAGAAATATTTTCTGGAGAAAACCTTTCGAGTTAATGGAAATCTTTAATCATATTACGTCACATCGTCTTCGCCCTAAATTAGGCCACCGACAGACGATGTTACGACACTCATTATTTAAGAGTCGTATTCCCTGAGATGGCTTTGCGTGAGTGTCAAATGAATCAATTTAAGGATTATATTACATGGCAGTTTGGTCCTTATTCATTAATGGTGTATTTTACCGATGAAACTGAATACAATTGACACATTTTGACGGCGTTTTAGTGCTGTTAGTATCAATCATCAATCAATTTATATAAAATTCTTTCGTTACTGACTGATGGAGTGACTGACAGACAACGTAAAGCCGAAACTACTGGTCGTACAAAGCTGAAATTTGGCATGTAGATTCCTTGAGAAGTGTACGGGAGCACTAAGAGAAGATTTCCCGAAATACCTACGGGAACGGGAAAAATGCGCGATCGAAGTCGTGGACAAAATTTAGACAAAAGATATAAAACTTATCCGTTACTGAGTGCGAGTGACTGACAGACAACGCACAGCCAAAACTACTAGCCGTAGGAAAATGAAATTCAGCATATAGGTTCCTTGAGGAGAGTAGGGTCTAAGAGAGGATTTCTCGAAATTCCTATGGGAACGGGAAAAATCATTGACACAGAATGTTGTATTTTGTCTGGACCCTCTTATGCGAGTCAATATAGTTATCTACCTATGGTCACGAGGTATTTCTAATGTATGTTTATCTATTCGATAAATGCTGTAAATTGGTTTGACATAATATTGTCGATATTGACTTCTGAAAGTATCGTAGGTACTTAATTAAACTGGGTAGAAACTTTGTCAAGTCGATAGCTAATTTAAATTTATTTTGTGGACTTTGGAAAACGGACATTAATCATTGTTATCGATCCATGTCTTCCTGACCTCCAGGTTCGCTTACTTGGCAGTAAGGAATTTTCATAGAAAAAGAAATATCGAACCATTGTCACATTGTCACGTTCCGCCTGTGTGCGGGAGCTTTAACTTCTTGGTGGATCTATGTTTAGAATTGTACAATAACAAGCTAAACAAATTGAAAAAAAAAGTACCTTTTTACATTTAACTCATGTTTATTATTTAGAATTTATGCTCACGAGATTTAAAACTGTTTATGACCGTAATTCTCGTTCATATTGCTGTTCAAGCAGTAAAATTTTCACGCGCGCGTTATAAAAATCAGGAAGGGAATTGCTTACTAGAAAATGAGAAAGAAAAGCTGGCTTCGAAAGATGTTTTTGCTAACTTAGTATGCCAGTTTTTTAAGTATTATCGGGAATTTTCTTAAGGTATCTATTCAATAGTACTATACTTGAAGAATTTGTCACTTACAAGTCATCATTTGCCTAGCCTTTTCCCTACTTTAGTGGGGTCGGCTTCCAGTCAGACAAGATTCAGCTGAATACCAGTATTTTACGTGGAGAGGCTGCTTATCAGACGTTCCAAACCCAGTAACTGGGAAATACGGTACTTCTGGGCAAGAGTAGTGTCAGATTTCTGGCTTCTGACTATTCGTAACGACTGCCATAGATCTACAAATGGCAGCCGGGACCAACGGCTAAACGTACTTTTCGAAGCACGGAGGAGTTTCGGTATTTAAAATGGGCATCCATCCACAGACCTACCTCGGTTAACTGTTGCTTAACGTTGAAGATCGACCCATGTGGCTATTATTAACCACTTAATCACTCAGTACCTAATAAAGCGATTTTGTAGTCCCACCAATCGCAGTCCACTGCTGGAAATCACTGTTTCCTTCTCTAGAAGATGACTCCTCCCGTCCTGGGTGAAGCAGAAGGGAATGTCAGACTCTTATTGACTAAAACCCATCCGTGTTCCTCCTAATGCCTTTTGCGTTCTAGGGCCGCGGTGAGTCTTTCGAACAAATTCCGCAACCTCTAGTCTATACCAGTGGCTCTAGACAAGTGACATTTTGTTTGCGGTAGCGTGGCGAAAGCGATTGTCAAAACGTCAAAAATGTATGGGATTGACAAACGCTGTCGAAATGTCATGTGATAAATCTCTTATATTTTGGCATTTCGACAATCGCATTCGCTGATAGAATGGCACTTTGTTTAGAACCTCTGATACCTTAAAAATTGACGAACCTAACACATAGTTTTGAGGCATTCCACGTTATGTTTGCCACAGTCTCTTGTAGTTGTGTCAATTGTCGGCTGCACTTGTCAATTGCTGTTGAGAGTTTATCGGAAAACCTCAGTCTTTGGGCATATTTTGACGTTCAATAACTACGTAAAGATGTGTCGTAGAAACTTTGATCATATGGGGTATAATGACAAGGTACCCATGCTCATGTCCAAAGTACTTGCTTCAGTGAGTTGCTTGAGTCATAGACCATTAACAAAAAAACCTGCCAAGTGTGAGTCGGACTCGCACACGAAGGGTTCCGTACCATAAATCTTAATTTTTATTATTTGTTGTTATACCGGCAATAGACAAACATAATCTGTGACAACTTTAACTGTCTATTTATCACGGTTCTTGAGTACAGCTCGCTGACAGACGGACGGACAAAATGGACAGACGGACAGCAGAAGCTTAGTAATAGGGTTAAACCAACGGAACCCTATTACTAAGCCTCCGCTGTCCGTCCGTACTCTTTGAGTACGGAACCCTAAAAATCAATACTAATATTGCAGCTGTTAGTAATGTTTTCACAAAATCCACATTTTTTTCGGTAATCGACTATGAATTTCTTAAAAAAAGTTTTTCATTCCTATGGGCAGAAGATGCTTTAAAAATTTAACTGCCCCTTGCTGTAATACCCTGAATATAATGTGCCTACTACTGTCGTTTTATATCCCCTGGCTAGTGTATTTTCTGCAAGTGCCGTACTTGTAACCGTACTATCTTTTTATTTTAGCACACAAATGAGTGCGAGCGACTGTCCTGCACGTAATGTCCAGTTTAATACGTTTTTCATCTGTTTTTATGCAGGCATGCAGGTTCAGAATTTTTTATAATTCACTTTATTACTGAAGTAACCTTACCTTACCTTTTACGCATTATCATTTAAGTACTTTTTATCGATCTTTTGAGTTTTTGCACACCTTAGGTAGGTGTGCAAAAATTCAAAAGATTAAATAATCTTACCAATATTATAAATTATATGAAAGTTTGGATGGATGGATGGATGTTTGTTTGTAACTCAATCACGACAAAACGGCTGAACGGATCTGTATGTTTGGCACACCTATAGAATATTTAATTTATTAGTTTTAGGGTACACTTACAGCATTAGAAAGTAACAATGTGTAAAAAACGGTCATTTACAAAATTTTCACTTTTTTTAAATTTGAGTATATTACTATATTTCTATGGAATATATGTTACAATCTCGCGAAATTAGCCTAGGACCAAAGCGAGTACGCCAATCCCACGCTCAAAAATATAAAACAACAATTTAACACAAAACTGGTCAAGTAATACCAAAAAAATCAATAAGTCAAAGTTTTCTTTATTGTTTTTAATATGATTTGGAATTGCACATGGGCCCTCCCGTGAGTATGTTCCCTTGGGATAATTTTCGACATTCGCGTGGGTGAACAGCTGGCTGATGCTACTTACGAATAGTAACACATGTTTTTAACCGACTTCCAAAAAAGGAGGAGGTTCTAAATTCGGTGGGTATGTTTTTTTAGTTTATGTATGTACATCGATTACTCCGAAGTTTCTGATCCCATTTCTGTGATTCTTTTTTAGTTCAGTGGTTTTTATTTTATGAGCATATTTGTTTATTTCAATTTCTGCGTAGACGAAGACGTCGTACAAGTATCACCACTTAAAAGTGAAAAATAAAAAACTTTTTACAAAAAATATAACTGACTTCCAAACAAAACAATCAATTTATATTAAATGTTTTGTTTGGAAGTCGGTTATATTTTTTTTATAAAAAGTTTTTGCTAGATGGTTTGACTTCACGTGCATAGTTTCGATATTATATGAATTTTCTATAAATTTAGATTATTCCTTGAATTTTCTTATCTATTAGCTTTTTAACTAAGTTTTCTTGTACTTAATTAAAAAAGTATTAGTGTTCAACAATAATTATTACATTTTCTTATAGTGTCCCACCTCGAACCAGCCTTCGCGATATGCGTCCAGGTTATCTCGCCACATAATAAGCCTTACCTATTATTATTTTATTCAATACAATAATATTTCAAAAAAACATTGAAACCTATAGCGACGCCTACGCATACCAATACAGTTTCTTCTATTACTTCAAACAAGCTCCTAACTAAATACAAACATTATTTTTCTTTATAACAACCCTATTAGGTGGTGTTTACACTGGCCTTCCGATGAACGACAAAACATTTCAGTGCGTTGTTTATTTAGGCAACTGTAGGCTCACTTTGTCGCTAAAATATACAGGGTGACTTTTGATTTATGTGAAACTAGCTTTTGCCAGCGGCTTTGTCCACGTGAATGTCAAAAATTATCCCGAGGGATGTTCGATATGCCTGTGTACTATTCTAGACTATAATCTATCTCTATGGCAAATTTTATTTTTGACGTTGATTATCGCTGAGTTCTTATTGCTACTTGAATTTGATCGTTTTTTAAGTATGAAAATTTACTTTTTGATGGCTGAAGTAAATGATTACTGAGTACTCTAAATACTGGTGACTTAACCGCAGTCTTAAAGTGGTAGTTTGTCCAATACTTTAACACTTTTTGCTTTAGTAAACGGCACTTGTCGCGAAAATGAGACAATTATGTCAGTTTTTGACATATATTCGACATATTTTTGGCGACGAGGCCGAGGGACAAATCCTGCACTTTAAGAAGTGTTCACATCACATCGCAGTTGCAATCTGTCAAAAGCACCTGTAAGTTTCCTTTGGGCATAAGATATTTAAGGCTAATAATCGAATCGAAAAAAAGAAGAACTTTTCTTTATTATTATAGGTATTCATTTGCTTTTCGCGTATTAAGGACGTATCTGTTAGAAAAAGTAGTTAATTTTCATGAGTTCATGAGTCACCCTGTATAGTTTTGTTATTCAAAGTTCAGTGTACGAACCGCCTTATTATTAAGTTGATTGATTGAGGTTTTAATTGTTGGTGCCTTGACCGCCGTTTCAATTATGTGGTTCGTATGTTTGCTCAGCTTGGCCATTTTGGTGAAATCATCTAGGTTTTGTTAATTTAAGTGAACAATGTCGAGTAATTAACATATTTAGGATGACGTTATTAGAGTTAATGTTTCATTTAATTGAAATTGAGAGATAATTTTAACTGTTTTCTTTGGCATCGTCTTGTTTATTGGTACAGGAACTCGGTTTTTTTTAATTACATTTTTCTTTCGATTATCATGACGTACCAAAGTTGCACGAAAAGACATCTTTGCCTGTCTGTTCTAGAAAAATTAAATATAATAATAGTTAAATATAATTTGCACGCATTCTTATTGAAATTTTTAAAGTCGATTAGACTGTCTGACCGCGATTTGTATTTACCCCCAAGTTTTTTTGAATAAAATAGAGAAATACAGTAAGGATAGAGGTGCCCACCGATAAAGTTGTCCTTAGGTTCACCAATTGCCCATACTAGCAGTCCGTATTCTTCTACTGCAGTGCGGTAAAATGTAAATGTCATATTGTTTATGGAAGACATTGACAGCGTCACATTCATATACATATGCGGGTCTAAAAAGACTACTTTAACAGAATCGTTTTAGAATTAAATTTAAAAAAATATATATATTAACTACACAACAATCTGTCAAATTACATTTTTATCTTAATCGCTAACGCATTAGGTTCAAGGTTGATTGGGAAACATTTGACAGTGACGGGGGCGTGATGTGCTTTCTTTTTCTTTTATTTGTGATGGGTTTGCTATTGACTCTAGTCTAGATCAGAGATGACAGAGACAAAGTCTACCATGGAGCGAGCTTACCCAGAAGGAGCCTGTGCACTCTAACTTTGAAGAGATTAGGGTTGTAAGCGTTTGGAAACACAGACGCAGGCAGAGTTCCACTCCTTTGCTATGCGCATTATAAAAGACGTTTGGAAACGCTTAGTGTGAATCGGTGGAATAACATCAGCTTTCTGATTCTGTTAAAGTGGCCTTTTTAGACCCCCTGAACCCACAACTTTAAATTCTCTCCTACTCAAATTACTTCACTTCCATGTTGACTCACTCACAAAATCAACACACCCTCACGTGACATTACTCACACCTTCTAAAAATATTTATTTACACAAATTAGCGGTAGCTCTACATCTCTACGTAGAGCTACATAGAGTCACTAAATAAAAAGGTACAGAAGGCCTCTTCTACATCAATAGAAAACGCCGAAGCTGTCTTGGGCTTTTAGCGCTTCTCTCGCTCGTGGTAATGGCCCCTTAGGCTATCGCGGTTGAATGCCTTCACTTGCTGCACGCAAATACAGATTCTTCAGAAAAAGATCACTTCGGCAACCATTGCCTGTCTTCGTAATACGATTGGGGGATGATGAAATCTTAAAAACGTAACCACCATTAGTACTTTGGTATATTTTTTGGCCAGTCACGGTTTAAAAAAGGGATTAACAACTCTATGCTATTCAAAACTTTAGTGTCACTGATGACAAGTTGGTACCGAAGTACAAATTATGTGTAACCCTCCGAATAAGCTGTATACGAACGTGCATTAAATAGATGCATTACTAAAAAGCGCGGCAGTACAAACTTAGCAGTCTTTGACTATTGAGGGGATTACTCAGTGGCGATCTGGTGGGCTCATTATTGATAGTCTCGCAATAGAACACAATATCACGAAAGCGATCATGTGGTCGGCGATGGAGCACGCTTGTCCAGAAGCAACTAAAAGACGCCCCCGGTTGTAGCTATCAGGAAACACAGACTCTGGCACAGGCTCGGACTTATTCGAAAACACGCAGATTCGCGCAAACAATTTTTTGGTATATACACAAACACTTAAAGCAAAACAGATTCGCGGTTCGCGCGTTTTCGATACTTGTTTGAAACTGACCTTCTGCATAATTTGCGGTAGATTCGTGCCGATATAGCGCAGGTGCGGCAGAACTCATAATTATTACACTGTGACACATCTAATTACAGGAGCGCTGTATTTTCTGGTTTGTCGGTAGAGCTACATGTAGAGTGCTGATTTATGTAGGCAGATAGATGTTTTATTGGTTTTCGATGAAGAATAGTTTCGTGGTTTGTTTCAAATGTGTTATTAGGATTTAAATCTGGTCGCACTAGCTACAAATTGTAATAGACTAGCACGAATCACACGTGGAAGTGGTGTTGTGTCATGTATTTCCAAATCACCATCATAAAGCTTACATACCACATTAAAATCATTTATTTCTAACAAATTAGTAAATATTGTATTTTATATATTTAAAATGTGATTTAATTAATGCATTGTATTTTAATTTGAATATATTTATAAATTTTATTTTATTTTAACTCGATGCAGTCGGTTTAACAGCCTTACAATAATAATAATTATAGAAACTTGCAGATTGAAAATTGGCAAATGACAAGGTGCTCCATATTATTTTTCTGTAGTAAAAATATTACTACAGACCTAAATCCGCTGCAAGGTTACCTGATTGACGGTCTTCTACTGATTGTACTTCGGTGAAAGTGCCCAAGAACTCTACGACTTCATCCTACCGGCCCCCTTCTACCGTCGGACATCCAGACGCATTGCAACTTACCATCCCTACCTTGTTGCTATTCAACGAATTCGCACTAAGCGTTTCCAAACGTCTTTTATAATGCGCACAGCAAAGGAGTGGAACTCTCTGCCTGCGTCTGTGTTTCCGAACGCTTACATACTCATCTATTTAAAGTTAGAGTGAACAGTCTCCTTATCGGTAAGCTCGCTCCATCGTAGACTTTGTCTCTGTCATCTCTGGCCTAGGCTAGAGTCAAGAGCAAACCCATCACAAATAAAGAAAAGTAAAAAAAAATACTTCATACTAGTCTAGTTGTTACTGCCGTTACGCACTATTCAATGTGCAAACATGTTTCTAACAGCCTGATAAAATGTGACGACAACTTCTTACCTATCAGCACCAAAGCGGCAACAACTACTTATAACTTTATGGCATGGCGAAATATAATAAACATTCCGCCTGTATAGATGATTGGCAGATGTGCTCCTTTAGTTCAGTTCACATTTTGCTAGTTTGGTTCAAGTTCTGTGTGTTAGAGAGCAAAACATTAGCCATTAACGAGGTACAAATCCAGACTTTAGAGTACTATTAAAAAATTAAAATTAAACTATCGTTTATTTCGACCAACAAAGGATCATATTAGGACACATATTACATACATAAAATAAAATAATGACAAAAACACATATGATATAACACACACATTGAATACACAAACATAACACACAACATTACTATTGAGAAAACACTTGGCGCGATCAGGGAATCAAACCTAAAACCTTATACCTAACAGTAATACTTGCAACCACTAGACTATCGAATCAAGCATAAAATATAAAGTCAGTGACAATCACGCGTCAGAGTGTTAATTCTACAAATTTTATACAACATTCGCATTCGCAATTTGTCAAAAATGTATAAAATTGAGGCTTTTTAGAGTTCCGTACCCAAGGGTAACCAACGGAACCCTATTACTTAGCCTCCGCTGTCCGTCCGTCCGTCCGTCCGTCTGTCAGCGGGTTGTATCTCAAGAACCGTAACAGGTAGACAGTTTAAATTTTCACAGATTCTGTTTTTCTATTGCTGCTATGACAGCAAATAATAAAAAAAACTAGCCAAGTGCGAGTCGGACTCGCGTGCTAAGGGTTCCGAACGAATTTTTACGAACGAACACTATAGACTTCTTGCAAGTTTTCTTGTAATCTATGAATAAGTAAAGATCTATTATCTACATTTCATTCAAAATTTTAAGCTCAGTAGTTTCGGAGATAAGGAGGGGAATGGTCATTTTTCGTCTAATTTCTTGAATAACTTCAAAACCATTTATTTTATTAAATTTTTTATAATATAATAATTTACGTAACGCGTCCGTATTTGGGTCACAGAAATCCATATGTGTACTAAATTACAACAATATCGGCCCAATGGATTCGGAGAAAACTGGCTGTGACAGACGAACAGACAGACAGACACCCGAGTGATCCTATAAGGGCTCCGTTTTTTGTTCGGAACCCTAAAAATTAGGTTTATAGTACGGAACCTTTCGTGTGCGTGTCCGACTCGCACTTGGCTGGTTTTTTTTACAGATTGCGACTGAGATGAAAATGTGAACGTTATTTAAAAGTTAGTAGAACTGGCTCTCAGATCTTCGTGTATACACGTTGTGAGGTTTTACATGTAAATAATTCTTATTGATATCTCAAAAGTTTCAACAACCATCCAATCAACTTTTCTACTAACCATTCAAGACACTTGATTCCAAAAAAGGCATCTCAAGAATTTCCTCCACAATAACCATTTAAAAAGCGCCGTAAGCGCTTGACGTCGAGCAGGCGTAATAACAAGTAGATGGGTGGCATTCACATTCATTTCCTTGAATTTTCTCTCATGGTGCATGTGTCTACGTGTTTGAAACTCGGAAGAAATGAGTGTTGTTTGAATACTACTAGATGCAGTCTGCGTGGATTTAGGACTTTTTCACTTAATAAATCATGGTCTGTGTTATTAATATGAAGTATAGTACACCTAAGACTACCTACAGTACTGTATCTCCTTTTTCTCTTTAGAATCCATCCAAAGGTTGTCTTAAAAAGATCGCGTTTAGCGATAAGGTCGCCCACTGTGTCACCCTATGTAATGTTTCTCATCTATCTTTTCTGTAACTTATATGGTGTACATAATAAAGAGTATTCTATTATATCATCAGAATTCGTTGAGTAGTTTTTGCGTGAAAGTGTAACAAATATTTAAGCATCGATTCATACTGAAAAACTTTCACCTTAATTTCAGCTATATTAGAATGGGATACATAAACATCGAAATTAATTCAATTCTATTATATACAGAAATATGACACATAACATTAACAATGAAAATCTTACGAAGATGGGTATTCTCACAATGATTTCAATGTCATTGTCACTTATATCCAAAATGATTTAGATTAAAATAATAAAAGCGTGTTAAAAAAGACTACTAGGAATTTCTCCTGTAACGAGGGTGCGTTTACTAACATACAAACTCACATACACAAACAGTTAGACCCGAAACAACTATCTGTAGTTTTGTACTGACTGATGTACGAATTTTAATGAGTTCTAACTAGACTGTAACCAAACTCTCACTCTAAAAGCAGGTGCCCCAAACTCTAAACCATTAAAAAGATAGCTATGTAAAAACCTTAGGTGATATCAAAGAGAAATTGAGTCCAACGCCACGGTCCGCTGTGCCCAGGCGTAATTTTACGGGTGGCAGCCCTAGGTAAAAATAAATTCAGCGGCTGCGAGGCGTAGGCATGGAAGTTCGTTTCAAACGGGTAATAGGCGAAAAACCCGCGTCATCGTACCGTCACGGACTCATGGCTGACAAGACCTTTGTGCCCGCCACTACATCCGGCCTGCGAGCTCTCCAGCCCGACACAAACGCGTGCTAAGCGCTCATACAGTTTGTTCACTTCCAACGCCTTTTGATTCGGCTTTAGAGCTCTCTATGACATGAATTTTTTCGCACCCAATCTCCAATGCGGAATCGGATGACGAGTGCCTCGACTAGTTGATAGCGTTTACTTTAGACTAAAAGGTTCCACATTCTCCTTTTTTTTTTCATTCGTAGATTCGGAGATGCACCTTTTATTTTATGTATCGATAATCGATTCCCGTGATCCTGTATCGATGTTGCTTTAATTCGGATCGCAATTAACTTGAATTACTGAAATAAAAATGTCAATCGTTAAGCTTTTAAATTGGATCACTGTTGTATAATTTGACTTTATATTTACGCTCAGTTGGGTACAGTCTTTCTTTTATCAGATTGTTTACCTGATTTTCTTTTGAAAGATTTAAACATCGGCTTTTAAGGAATTGAGATGATTAAGGTATTGAGATGATCGTTTATTGCAGTAAAATTTGTTTATTTTCCTTGTGGCTTAAAGTAAATGATAGCAAAACATTGTTTATTTATCTTTCTGCAGGAAGAAAGCAATTGAGAGTTTGTTTAAGCTTCTTTGTGGTTGTTTGTTTCGATACTTTCGCATGATTATAATTTTATGGCCGGTAAACTTTTACCCGCGGTGTCTTCCGCTTTGAATTGGCTTCTTTGTAAACAAAGTGTTATTCAGGGATAAATATTTCTTCCTTTCTCCATTGTGTGAAAATTCGCTGGGATTAATTAATATTGTTCGAATTAAATTGATTGACTGCTGTAGAGTATCGCAGTTCACTTGAGATCAAAAGTGCTCGCGGTGACATGCCAATTTTAACTACGGCGTAGCTTGGATAACGCTACGGCGTAGCTCAGATAATGCAACGGCGTAGTTCAGATAACGCTACGAGGTAACTAGTTTGCTACGTAAACGTAGCATCAATGAGATGTTTTAGGACACTGGCTTTTTTAATTTTGTGACACATGATCATTAACTGATATTATTTTAGGAATACTAAAATAAAATACTGCAAGTTGAGCACCTAGTTTAACCTTTTCCTTTGTAATAAAAACTGATTTATTTTAAAAAAAAATTTTCAACGTTTTTGTTCTATTTACCTGTGATCGACTAGGCGCGATAGCCATCGCGACGCAACAACAATTGAATAGTTTTATTGTAAAAAAATCGGTGGCCGCCATGTTTTTTGGTCGATCGGGGGCCATAGGATAATAAACACAGCATTTTTTTTTAAAAAGAAGTTTGAACCGCGTGATATGGTATGGCATGTGGGATGCCATTATGCGTCAATTTCAGTTGACGCCCAATGGCAGGCCGGAGTGCGAATGATAAATCACCGGTTAATATAATTTTATTATTGGTTCTTAAGTGCCCCTATGTAAGAAAGCAACAATTTATATACAAAACTTCGAAGAATAAATTCAAGTTTTCTTAGGCTTTTTACTAAAGTTTCAGTGTTTATTTCATAAACTTTAACAAAAGGTGTCCCAGTTATTAGTTTAACATCAGATGTTTTCATATTTTTAATTTTTTCAGATAATACTTTGCGAATTATTTTTGAATAGGTTTTATTAAAATTCTTGTTGAAATTAAGTTTTCTGATTTGTTTTCATTAGATTTTTGTGGTTGTTTTTTTTATGTTGATACAAAGACACTGTCATGTTTACTTGGTAGTAAATAAAAAAATGAGTTAATATGAACTTCCTCAGTCGGATACTTTTCCTAGCTTTAACTCTGATATTTTATAAAAATATCTCCTTTTATTTTCAAAAGGTAAAATAAGTCATTTGTTAGTAAAAAGTTATTTATAGACGTAGCACCGATTTATAAAATTCTTTCACTGACAGAAGGCTACTAATTATATTTGTAATAAAAACCGATACAGATTATCTACACTAATATTATAAAGAGGAAACATTTGTTTGTTTGTTTGTTTGAATTGAATAGGCTCCGAAACTACTGGACCGATTTGAAAAATTCTTTTAGCATTGCATAGCTACATCATCAGGGAGTAACATAGGCTATATATTATCCCCGTACTCCCACGGAAACGGGAACTACGCGGGTGAAACCGCGTGACGTCCACTAGTGTTTAAATATAATAATTATAAATGTAGTAAGTGGTTACTAATATTATTAGCAAAAATAAAGGGACAACAACATAACAACAAACAACAATAAATGACAATAACAATTAATGCTGAACAATATAAGATACACACATTGTTAATGACTAAAACTTCATTAAAAATAAAAAAAATAAACCAACGTAGTGACGCTAAAAAGAAAACTAATCCATAATTGAGAAAAAAATAAGATTGATTGATAATAAGACCAATCACACCTCGAAATCCATCAACATCCCATTAACTAAACCAAGAACCCATAATTTACATCCTACATTAAGCACGTAAGTCTCTATTCTAGTAAAACCACACAAACGCAAACCTTTACGTAACCGTCACGGACCTGATTACTCCGTACTTTATCTAGTAAGGCTTTAAGGCGAATACCCAATGAGGCTTACGACGCATATCCAGCCGGTTAAAAGAGCTCCAACGGTAATATCCCAAGATTACGAGAGCCTTAATCTTAACAAAGAGCTTGTGGGTTTTCAAGACAACCTTTAAGTACCATATATTTGATGAAGTCGATGTTTTGTGCGGTTGTAGGGAAAATTATGTAGGATTAATTAGGGTTTCGAGGTGTGATTTTGTTTGTTGGTTTATTTTGTGGTTAACGAATGTGTGGTTATAATAATTGTTAATTCTACGCTTAGACACATGTTAATATCATTAACTTACTTGTAGAAATCTTTACTCAGGGAAATATTGTGATTAATCTAACCAATTTTGCCAGAGCTTCAGCTTCATCCGTGGAATTCTTTTGATTTGTCTGGTATACTGATAGGTGACCTGGACCATTACCCATCAGGACAGTTATCTGCTCAATCGTAATACTTGATAAGATTCAAAGATATCGGTGGTTAATAAGCTGCTATACAAGCTCTTAATAATTGTATTTCATACAAGCTGAAGCAGGTATCAAAAGGTCAAGGGAACTAATATGAGCATCAAAAAGTTCGGTAGCAATGCTGCGAAAGCTGGTACAAAAAGGGGAAGAGAATTCATGAGCATCAAAAAATTCGTTTGTATATGCTGTCAATTTAAAAAGTGCATATGCTTCAAACCTTAAAGTCGAAGTCCGGAAACTTTACCCCACACACGTCTATCCAAAATTTTGTCATAATAACTCTTACCTACGCACAAAAGCTCAGCAAAAAAAAAGTAATGCTTCAAGCAGCTTGTCATAAGTTTTCCCCCCTGTTCCCATAAAACTGCCATGAAACTAAAGAACCCCTAACGCTATAGCAAAGGACCCTTTCGTTGCGACGTATTAAATTATATCAGCTTCAGCAATAAGAACGACCGTGTGGAACCGTTCAGACTCCGTTCACGAGACAGAAAAGAACAGAAGGTTTTCTTCTGAAGAATTACTTCCTTAATAAGTTACTTCTAGGCAAGCGTGCTCTATCTTCGAACACATCATCGCTTACCATCAAGTGAGATAGTGGTCAAACGTGTGCTTATTAATAGTAAAAAAAGAATGCCATTTTGCCAAGTCTGCCGGCTTCCAGTCTCATCGGATGCAGCTGAGTACCAGTATTTTATATGGACCAACTGCGGTACCAGTATTTTATATGGACCAACGGTTTAATGGCCTGCGCAGACTGGTGGAAGGATGGGCCAGCGCAATGCGCAAATGCGCTGCAATGCTCCAAGGCGATCACCAAGTCATCATCATCTGCCTAGCCTTTTCCCAACTATATTGGGGTCGGCTTCCAGTCAAACCGGATTCGGAAACGTACGCTGCATAACAGGCCGATCACCGATTATTGAAATGTATACCATATAGATTGTATAACTATAAAATTATATTGATAAAAGTTAAATTCCTCTGCGGTCCCATCCGCCAATCTGCGCAGGCGATAACGCTTTTCGAGGCATGGAGGAGGCTTGGTATGTATTGGGGGGACGGACCTTGCCAAAAGTGACTTTACCTCAAAGATTGACCCGGCTGTTATCATTTAGCCACGTAATTTCCTTTGTCGAAAACTGTGGCACAGCCCATTATATGCGTAGAATATGTGCACACTGTTTATGTCCTAGCACATGAGTCGCGACAAGTGAGGCTTCTGCACTTATTTACACGTTTCGTATCACACACTTGCATTGTTTTAATCCCGTAATCTCGTGAATGAGTTCGTCTATTGTTACATATTGTCCCGTTACTATGTCGTTTTAATACGACGGGATTTTGTACTTGTATGAGGTCTTATTCTGATATTTAGCTTTTCATGTTCTGATTAAGAAACGTTTCAGAGTGTTCTTGTATATCAACTTTGATCTTATAATTTATTTGTAACATTATAAGTAGCAGTTATTGGCCAGCATTTTAAAGATCTAATATTTCCGTTATCGTTTTGTCTTAAGCTCATTTTTAATCAAAGGCTTGTCTTACATAAATAATTAAATTCAAAACAGTAGCAATAGGTAAAAATAAAAAAAACTGGCCAAGTGCGAGTCGGAATCGCGTGTAAAGGATTCCGAACCAATTTCCCTTTTTTTACTTGTTATTTTAACACTGCAGACTACTTCTAGTTTTCTTAATTAAAAATCTTTAGGTATAGAACTACTATTTGCATTTCTTTTTTCAGAATTTTAGGCTCAGTAGTTTTGGAGATAAGGGGGGGGGGAATTGTCAATTTTGGTCTTATTTCTTGAATAACTTCAAAACTGTTTATTTTAAAATTGTGATAAAATAAATATAATTAAAACCCTCACAATCCTTTCATTTAATATGTCACACAATACAGTTTGAAAATTATTTTTTTTTCATTTTTAATTTGACACCCATAAGTGACCCCATTCTAAAAAAATATTTATTTACGTAACGCGTTCGTGTTTGGGTTACAGAAGTCCATATGTATACCAACTTTAAACAGAATCAGTCCAGCAGATCCGGAGAAAACTGGCTGTGACAGACGGACACCCGAGTGATCCTATAAGGGTTCCATTTTTTACGGATGTTCGGAACCCTAATAACAAGATTTAGTGTAAATAGTTAGTTAAGTATTTATTAAAGCAACTGTAAATATCTATGAAAATAAATAAATAGTAAGCTGATTCTGAAGTGTAACAAAAAAAAAAAAAATACAATTCAAAAGAATAAAATAACCCCGAAAACGAATGAATACTTTAATGAAAATGTACCCTTTAGAGTGGTCGTTGATGACAATTTCACAGTAATAATAAAGCACAAAAGAAAAAAAAACAGTAATTTCAAACATCCCCTCAATACAAAAACCGCGGTTTCGTCCTTTTCCCAGAGGTCAGGGTATGTTAAAATATCTCATGAATAAATAAAACCTCTTTTAAAACCGAGATAATTTGACAAGCGGGATGATGATCTCAGGTGGGGTATAAAATAATGAAAGGAGGCTCAGGAGAGACAATATTGAATATTTAATAAAAATAAAAGAGGAAATCTCTTAATAAAAAAGTTGCTGGCATAATCTCGAGCAAATAAAGTTATGTTTTATGCATCTGACGGTTTCAGATTTATTTTTCATAATGGCGGCCCAAGTCATATTTCGAACGCTTTTTTTTTAATTTAGTGCTGTCAGAAATAAACGGTAATTAATCATGCCTGTTTTATGTGGATTTGATTTTAATAAATAATTAAATTAAATATTTAGTACAAACATTCTATGACATCATATTTTGTTAGTATTATAATTAATATTGCTATTATTATTATTTAACTGGTTTATGACATTAAGCAGTGACGTTGCTTAACTTAATTGTGATTTAATCTTAAAACCTTGCACTGATCGAGTATTGCCCACTAGGAGAGTAATTTGTGAGATCAGAAAAAAACTATCAGAATTTATATTGAATTTAATGATTAATAATTATCATTTTTATTTATAATTATTTTATTTGAATATTTTTATCATTAACCTGTTTTTACCCAGAGTTTTTGTCTGTTTTCTTTTCTGTCTGTCTGTGCCTAGGATTATTCACTGGACTGAACTTAAAATAGTAAAAAAAAAAATATGTACACGTTTCGTCCATCTATTCAATTGTAGCTACATTGCAAAAACCCGCCAAACTAAAACATGCCCAGCGTCCAAAACTTCGTCGAAAAAAGAGGAAAAAATGTATACAAACGAGGAAGTTTTAGGCGTCATCCTGGTAGAAGTGTACTTTCATTAACGTCCATCTAACCGTGCTTAATCGCCGGAGGGTGGACAAATGAGTCTGGAGTTTGGTGAGACTGAGCGGAGATGAGTTCAAAATGAGCGGAGCTTACTTAAAGCAAGTTATAACACATTAGCATTCCAATAGAAAAAGATTAAGAGCATTTGTAAGGAGAATTGGGTATTTGAGAATAAGACAATGGACAGTGTAACAAAGTAGGTTCATTTATGATTTTAATGAGTTCAATATTTTGTATTTTTAACCGACTTCCAAATAAGGAGAAGGTTCTCATTAATCGACTTACCCAGATACTTAATTAATGATTATTGAGTGACTCTTATTCTGATGTGAGACAAATATTCTAGTTATTTTCTTTAATTACGTCTAAAATGTACTTGTTTCTTACTCACACTGTAAAATAATAAATAATAATAAAAATAATAATAAATATTACAAAAGCTTTTATATTGTATTATTATCATCATTACATCTCACGAGCACTATAAACATTTAGTTAAAATGAGCGACAAAAATGATCACCTCAAATAAGCCTTACCCCACTCCGCTTCCCTCCAACTACAATTTAACGAAAGCGAGGGCAACTAAGCAAGAAATGAGCTAGCTTAGGTCTCTACGCTCCCGCCGTAGTTGCAAACGATGAATCTAGATAAGGTCACATTTTTCTGCGGCTCACGATGTATGGTAGCGTCATCTACTCGCAGTGGCTTCACCTTTTCGTTTTACACTGAAAATAAAAAAGAATTTCCGTGAAAACTTCTGAACATTCAGCCAGCATATAGGAGAATTCAGTGAATGGGGTGTACGACGAAAACTAACAGTTTTTGGGACAGAATGTTTGGGAATGGGATATAAAAGGTGAAGGTTCAGCTGTTATTAAACATTTATGTATTTTGACAAAGGTTACGTGACAAAATAATGCTTAAGGTTTTGTTCAACAATACAAAGATTAATGATTTATGAGTAGTTGTTATTGGTTTGACTGATACTATCAGTTTATCGCTGTATTACACAACACAACATTAGAAGCTGATTATTATTTAAATCAATTAGAAAAAGTAAAGACGAAAAAAAAATTGAGTCTTTCAAAACGTGCGCAGTGGAATATAAAATACATCAGAAGGATACATAACAATAAACTTAAAAGTCCATTGTAAAAGAACCAGTGCTCTGCAGAAAACTACTGCGCTACTGAAATAAAGACAAAAGCTCTTCGCAGTAATTATCATTATTAGCACCTCATTAAAAGCCAGCAGCTATGAATACTGCAATTTTTCCCTGAATGTATAAGTACCCTCTCATGAATATTTTACTATGCCACAGATAAGGATAAAAAAAGGTTTAATGGAAGCAGCGACTATTATGAGGTTGAGCTTGCCTATATCTTTTTTCTTTACATTTTGCTTTCCAGAAGCTTAATATAATTCCTTTCTCAAAATTATTTTTTAAGATTTTTATTTACTACTGATAGACACGCGTTTGAGCACTATTTGCACCTGATGGTATGTGACGATGTGGTCCAAAATGGAACGCGGTTGCCAGGAAGTAACCTATTCACTCTTGACTTGAAGACTCCCAGGTAGTAGCTAGTAGGCAAAACAGACTCTGGTAAGGAATTCCACTCCTTGACTGTACGCACAGTGAATGTGTTCACGGGTGGCGTATCGCTGTACATCTTGTGGTCCGATGATGGACCGGGCTTGGCGAAATTTTTTTAAGCATTTTTTTAAAGAAACGCAAGCTTTATTATCTCCATATCAATATGCCAAAAAACCATCCAACCTTGTAGAAAAACTTTTCAATAAGATTGTCAGAATAGTTTTTCCAAGGGTTGTCGTGATAATGGGGGTTACTGAGTTGTCACCGAGAGTGACACCAGGTAGACAATCGCTTCATGTAAAATACTGGTAGTCAGTTCTGCCATCATAAGAAAAAAGAACGTAACTACACAAAACAAAGTAACCGGGAATCGGTTACTCCGTTTTGTGCCAATACGTCCTTTTTTCTTATGAGTTGCATTTGGTTAGACTAGAAGCCGACCCTAAGATGGTTGGGAAACGACTTGGGAGATTTAAACTTTGTAAAAGATTTAATTATTAATAATTCCGGTGCAACTCTTGTTAAAGTTATTTTTAATCACGTTAAAAACATTCGAGAATAATTCCGTTAAAAAGTTGACGCTATTCTATATTTAAATTGGTAAAACATCATAATAAAAACAATTAACACACAACAAAACAACCAACAACAAATTTTATAACAATAATCCGTTAATAACATGAATTTTGCGTTTACAAAGTTGCGGTTTAACACATTTCACTGTAATTTACATACCAAAGTACGCATATGTATGTAGATAATAGTATTTAGTACTTTATGTAAATTACTTGTTTGTGTTGGAGCCATGAATATGCGTTGTTTTACGTGCGGTACGCATGCAAGCGTAAAAGAATGTACCTAGGGGTTAATTTAAAAGTATACAGGGTAGAATGTGCAAGTCTTAATTGCTTGTGAAGACTACTAACTCGTAATCCTTACTAATATTGTAAATGCGAAAGTAACTCTGTCTGTCTGTCTGTCTGTTTGTCTGTCTGTCTGTCTGTCGCGCTTTCACGCCAAAACTACTGAACTGATTTAAATGAAATTTGGTATACAGATAGTCTAGAGCCTGAGAAAGGACATTGGCTACTTTTTATCCCGGGAGTATGTATAACCCTAGGGACCACGCGGGCGGAGCCGCTGGCTGAAGCTAGTTATATATAAGGTAAACGTGAATGATCCTCCAAATGTGTCCACTAGGTGGATACCGCGAACCACACTCTGAGTTTCCGATAGTTACAACCCGTCTTTAGGCAAGAGCAAATAGGATACTTCTAGGCAAGCGTGCTCCATCTTCGAACAATCATCGCTTACCATCAGGCGGGATGGTCATGCAATGATTCTTCAAAAAAAAAAACTGGCCAAGTGCGAGTCGGACTCGCGTGCAAAGGGTTCCGAACGAATTTTATTTTTTAACATGTTATTTTAACACTATAGACTTTTTATAGGTTTTCCTGTAATTTATAGGTAAAGATCTATTATCTCCATTTTCTTTCAAAATTTTAGGCTTAGTAGATTCGGAGAAAATGATAATTTTTCGTCAATTTCTAGAATAACTTCAAAACCATTTATTTTAAAATTATGAAAAAAAATATAAATAAAACCCTCATAGCCCTATAATTTGATATGTCACACTATATTGTTCAAAAAACTTTTTTTTTTTATTTCCTAGTTTAACCCCCAAAAGTGACCCCCATGCTAAAAATTCAATAATTTACATAACGCGTCCGTGTTTAGGTCACAGAAGTCCGTATGTGTACCAAATTTCAACATAATCGGTCTAGTGGGTCCGGAGAAAACTGGCTGTGACAGGCGGACAGACAGACAGACACCCGAGTGATCCTACAAGGGTTTCGTTTTTTATTCGGAACATTAAAAACAAGAATAAAGTTTAAAAAACTGTAACCCGACAACAGAATTATGTGCAAAAACGACTCTTCTACAGATTTATTATAGGTACTTATCCAGTATTACTCACCTTCGCTTCTTTGTTAAAAATTCAAACTTAATAATTTATTTAGATAATACAAGATATGAACATATTTGGAACGTGCTCGTAAAGACCTTTCTTTTGATACCAAATATGTCATGATTACCTCAATTTAATTTTTTTCAGGGTCAGAAGTTTACGTGTAAATTCTCACATATTAAATTTAGTGGAAATTCCCATAGCCTATGTCACCTGGAGTGTTTTTACGAATCTTTTGACCCCCAGTTCATCAAAATGGTTTCGGGTTTTTCAAGCGGTATGGTGGAACATACTTACATACATATATAGACAGCTAAAATCATAACCCTTCCTTTTGCCTTTGTCGTAGTCGTGTAATAAATAAATATTACGTGTAAATTCTCACATATTAAATTTAGTGAAAATTTCCACAGCCTATGTAACCTGGAGTGTTTTTACGAATCTTTTGACACCCCATTAATCAAAATCGTTTTGGTATTTCAAGCGGTATGGTCGAACATACATACATAGACAGCTAAAATCATAACCCTTCCTTTTGGCTTTGTCGTAGTCGGTTAATAAACGAAATGTTATACCGAGTTTCCCTAAGGAGTTGCATGACTAGTCATACTCAGCTTTTCTATGTATTTAGTAGATACCTAGTTTCATTTGGATCAAAATGAGTGTATTGCTTCTTGTGGTGGGTCAATGAGGGCTACCGTTTTTGTACTAACCAGTTGGCGCCACTGTCGAGTAAGGTTCAAAATTATAGCATTAAAGTTCTTATAACGCGCATTTGAACAAAGTTAGAAGGAAAATAAAAAACAAGTGCGAGTCGGACTCGCGTGCAAAGGGTTCCGAAAGAATTGAATTTTTTTAACATGTTATTTTAACACTTCAGACTTCTAATAAGTTTTTCTGTAATCTTTAGGTAAAGATCTATTATCTCCATTTTTATCAAAATTTTAGGCTCAGTAGTTTCGGAGCTAAGAGGCGGGAAATGGTCATTTTTCGTCTAATTTCTTGAATAACTTCAAAACCAATTATTTTAAAATTATAAAAAAAATATAATTAAAACCCTAACAGTAAGCCCTTTCATCTGATATATCACACGACATTGTTCAAAAAACATTTTTTTTAATTTTCTAGTTTGACCCCCAAAAGTGACCCTCATACTAAATATTTAATGGTTTTCGTAATGCGTCCGTGGTTGGGGCATAGAAATCCATATGTGTACCAAATTTCAACAGAATCGGTCCAGTGGATCCGGAGAAAACTGGCTGTGACAGACGGACAGACAGACAGACAGACACCCGAGTGATCCTATAATCCAATTTTTTTCGGAACCCTAAAAATAAAAGTAATAATCGAAACAAACAAGTAAATAAACTCGCGTCAATAGCCAACCAACAGTGAAATTTGACATTTAAAACTTCACGCAACACTAGCGCTTCTAGTGGCGAATTCAAACGCAATAGCCCTCTTTATCTTAGACTAGAAAAGCTTATCTTATCTTTGACCACAAACAACAGGCTTTTTTTATATATAAATACAGATTCATTCTTATTCACGCATTTAGATGTAAACCATAGCTTGTTTGCGTGCCACAGCTTGTTTAGTTGAAAATATCTCAAGCAAAACTTTTTTTTACAAAAAAAAACACTACAAACCCTAAACTAGTTTTTTTTTTTTTAGACACCGAAATCCGTACCTAATAAAAGTTATTTTATGAAAATATCGCTGAACAAACATAAAAGAAAAACAATCGAATTGAGAACCTCCTCTTTTTTGAATTCGGTTAAAAAACAAACTACAACCCATTTGTTAATTTAATTAAATTTGTTTAACCACACATTTGTCATTAAAACATAATGGGCCCAGCAGTTGACTCATTTCCCAGTTTTTTCATAAAAATATTTTGGAACGGACATTCGGACAATAGTCACAAAATGTTCAACAAAAGGGTGTGCAGTTCAGTTATGATAAATGAAAATTCTACCACCCTTATCATAAGGGATCTAATACCTTTCTGGGAAAACGCAGGTGCGTAAAACTACCTATATTTCTACCTTGGCTTTCCAGCTCTAATGAATTATATTAGTGTAATGTACCCAATAAAATAATAATAAATTAGAAGTTTGTGAGATTTATATACTGGCAAAATGACTTTGAAATAAGCAATAATTTATTTTTATTGGCCGGCAAATAACTATAAATACTTCTTTAATATACTTGTAACAAACTAACAGCTACCGCCCGCAGCTCTGCCCGCGTGAATGTTAAAAATTGCCCCAAGGCAACATCCTCCCGGGATAAAAAGTATCCTCTGTGTTGTTCCAGACCATACCTATACCTCTGTGCCGAATTTCATGAAGGTCCGTCCGTTCAGTCGTTCTGACGTGATTGAAACTATTATGCCCCGGATTTGGATGAATTTTGGTACACGAATAGACTTTGCCTTGGATTAGGACATGATACGTTTTATCCCGAGAATTAGATCCTACGATAAAATTTTGACTTTCATGCGGACGAAACCAATGGCAAAATAGACTTAATTTTTTAACCGATTTCCAAAAAAGGAGGAGGCTCTCAATTCGGTGGGTATTTTTTTATTGTTTTTATGTATGTACACCGATTACTCTGAGGTTTCTGATCCGATTTCTGTGATTGTTTCAGTTCGATGCGGTATACTTACCATTTGTTCTCGTAAAAATTTAATTCAGTTTGGTTAGGTAGTTTTTATTTTATGAGCATTTTTGCTTATTTAAATTTCTGCGTAGACGAAGACGTCGTCCAAGTTTCACTACTTAAAAGTGAAAAATATTAAACTTTTTTACAAAAAAATATAACCGACTGCCAAGCAAAACACTACAAAGTATAAAATAACCTTAATTTGTTTTTTTAACACCGACTACTGAAATTAAGGTTATTTTATTCTTTGTAGTGTTTTATTTTTCAAGATAGCATTCTAATATTAGTGTTAGGTTACTTGCTCAGGAGGAGTTATTGTTGTTATTGATAGCTCCTAAGAATAAGTGATGATATACGGAACTGAAACGTGGTCGCTTACAATGGGCCTCATCAGAAGGCTCAAAGTCACTCAAAGGGCAATGGAGAGGGCAATACTTGGAGTTTCCTTGCGTGATCGAATCAGGAATGATGATATCCGCAAGAGAACCAAGGTTACCGACATAGCCCGAAGGATCGCCAAACTAAAGTGGCAGTGGGCAGGGCACATTGCTCGCAGAACAGATGGTCGATGGGGCCGAAAAGTTCTGGAGTGGCGACCGCGTACCGGAAGACGTAGTGTTGGAAGGCCTCCCACAAGGTGGACCGATGACCTGGTGAAGGTCGCGGGTAGCCGATGGATGCGAGACGCACAGGACCGGTCGTTGTGGCGACGCTTGGGGGAGGCCTATGTCCAGCAGTGGACGTCTTTCGGCTGATATGATGATGATGATGAAGAATAAGTGACGTCTCCACACTCAGTTTCTGTAAAGAATTTATCGAAGCGTCAAAAGTTAGTAAATCTAGTGACGTGGTTAACTGTGGAAAATTTATTAAACCTAATATAGCGCGCGTTTGACAATTTATAAACATTAATTTGGTATCCTTTTAGTTCACGAAACTAAGCATTAAGTTGTGAGGTAGTACAATTGAAATACTGAATGATATTTTATGACTTCTACAATCTCAAAGCTAAATAAAACTAACTTCTCTTGAGAGAAACTTAAAGAAAGATAAAATAAGTGCAGAAGAATCAGAAACCAATTGACAAAGAAGTGTAGCGGTTGGAAATGAGCTCTTACTTCGTCCCGTTTCCTCTCGTCCGCCATCCGCTCGTTAGCCAGACGTGTTTCATGTGCTGAAACTTTGTCCTTACATTGTCTGTGTCTACTCCCAATTGGTCCTAGGAGACGGGCGTTTAGAGATCGTTCGTTGTTGGAAAAGAATAATGTTTGATTTTTTACGTAGTTAAAGTGGGTAGATCAGCGGGATTTTTTATTTAGGAGTAGGTAGTTAATTGGGAGTAGGTACAGTATCTGCTCTCAATTAGTCCAGGGGGGTCCATTCTACTCCGTATCACCTACAGACTTACGATTAGTCCTGAACCTGAACTAAGAATGAATGATAACACGATTTAACAGTAACTGTCAAATCGTGTTGTCATTAATCTTAGTGGTTAGGTGATACGGAGTAGAATACGCCCGCAACTAAGCCCGAAACTACGGACTTCGGGCTTAGAGAGTAGCTCCCCTGTATCTTTTAAAGATCGTTGTAGAAAAATAATTATGTTTCATTTTGTAGTTACCCACCTAGGTAGATCAGTGGGTTATATTTAATTTATTAATAAATAGTGGTTTGGTTTTTAGAGTTCCGTACCCAAAGGGTAATCAACGGAACCCTATTACTAAGCCTCCGCTGTCCGTCCGTCCGTCCGTCTGTCTGTCAGCGGGCTATATCTCATGAACAGTAATAGGTATGTAGATAGTTTAAAATTTTGACAGAGTGTGTATTTCTGTTGCACAATGGTACGGAACCTTTCATGCGCGAGTCCGACTCGCACTTGGCCGGTTTTTTTATGTGTCTATACTTCCATACTAATATTATTAAGAGGAAAGATTTGTATTTTTGTATGTAAAGAATAAACTCAGCTAGACTGCAACATCTTTTTCTAGCTGCGCATATATATAATAAATTAAACAAGGCCCTACATAATAACCCATTCACTAAAAATGAAGTTAAAAAGAAAATAAACACCTGGCTACAAACACTGGATTACATACAGACAGAAAAAATCATAACATAAACCATGCAATTTGCAGGTCCCATTATAAACATGCCCGATAAACACACACACACACACACATACATACACACACACACACCCTCACACTTACACCTCAAGCAGATATTGTATAATTTAAAATTGTTTAAATTTTATTGCATAAAATCGGTATAAAACTACTGGGAGAAGACACTGATTCCTGTAACACAGGTTACAACCTAGCGCAGGAGTCAGGGTTTCCATATATTAATGTAACATACTTTTATGTCAATAAATATTATTATTATTATTAAAAAAAAAAACTTAAAAACCACTGGACCGATTTGAAAAATCTTTCAGCAATGGATAGCTACATTATCAGGGAGTAACATAGGCTATATTTTATCCCCGTACTTCCACGGGAACGGGCACTATGCGGTCGTAACCGCGTGACGTCCGCTAGTTTGCTATAAAACGCTAGTAGTGTATTTGTATAAAGTTCACAAAAATAATAAAATTGAGAATTACTCCACCTCGTGCTGAAACTATGTCCTCACACAGACTGTATCAATTCGCAATTGGTCCTAAGAGATGGGTGTTTAAGGCCGCGTTTCCACTGACGCGGAGCTGGGCGGAGAGGAGCGGAGAAGAGCGGTGAAAAGTGGTCAGTGTTTCCACTGAAGCGGAGCTGGGCGGAGAGGAGCGATGAAGAGCGGTGAGTGGTCAGTGAGCGGAGCAGAGCGGAGTGGAGCATACTTTTGGAATCGCGCATTTTTGCACTTAGTTACACTCAATCTCTCGGAAAGACCATACGTCATGTTGTCGCTTAAAAAGAAAAAAAGCAATCATTTTATATCTTTCTCTACTTGAAGACGAAGATAACGAATCAGATGAAGTAGTATTGACTGTTGCGACTTTTTTGGATTCGAAGAGAAAACATAGATTCTGGATTCGACTGCTGCATCTTTGGTTTCGTTGCATTTGTAGGTATTCAATCGCGTATCCCATAAACACGGAAATTGTCTAACAGTTTCAATGAACTTCTCATCCATTTTGATACGTATGCACCTAGTGACGTAACGAAGACAACTGACACACTGCACGCGAGTCACGCACCGCCCCGCTCCGCACCGCTCCGTACCGCCCCGCTGTCCTCCGCTCTGCACCCCAATGCTCGCTGTCCTCCGCACTGCACCGCCTCGATGTATGTATATCCGCTCAGCTCTGCTCCACCCCTACTCGTACTGTTTCCATTGAAGCGGAGCGGAGATTTCAAGCATAGTCATTGGTCAATTTGTGCACCGCTAAGCTCCTCTCCGCCCAGCTCCGCGTCAGTGGAAACGCGGCCTAAAGATCGTTCGTTGTTGCAAAAGAACAATGTTTGTTTTTGTCGTTTAAGTGGATAGATCAGTGGACTTTTTGATTTAGGAATAGGTGGTAATTTCCTATTTTTGTTTTGGTATAAAACATTGTTAGTGTTTTGTATACGTTCACAAAAATAATAAGATTGAGAAACACACCACTGCCGTTGCACACCGTTTGTCCTCACACAGAATGTATCTACAGTATCTTATTCCCATTGGTCCTACGAGACGGGCTTTTATATATCGTTCGTTGTTGGAAAATAAATTTTGGTTTTGTAGTTTAATAGGTGGATAGATCAGTGGGCTTTTTAATTTAGGAATAAGTAGTGGTTTGGCTTTTATTTATTTGAAATAAAACGCTAGTAGTGTTTCTGTATACAATCACAAAAATTATAAGATTGAGAAACACTCCACTTCGTGCTGAAACTTTGCCCTGACACAGTCTGTGTCTACTCCGAAATGGTCCTAGGAGGGGTCCATTGAAACGCTCCTCTGCCCGCGCCGCCACCGCCGCTGCCCCGCGCCTGCTAACTTCGTGCCCGCGGCCTTAATGCTACTGAACCGCTGCCCCTTCCTCACTTCCCCTCACTTCCCCTCACTTCACTTTTCTTCTTCACTGGTCCCTGATCCCTCACTTCTGGGCAACTGGACAATATGACATAACTCTTGATACAAAGTTCCCTCGATGGTTGCTTAATCTATTTCAAATAAACATCAACCCGTATTCTGTGCTGTTTCAAAACTACAAAGCAAAAAAGTAGTCTATTTGCACAATGCATTTTTGTAGTAACAAACAAAAATAAAAACTTTAGCAAAAGTCGAAACACGTAGCAACACGAAATGTTTTCCCAGAATATTTTCCAGTTTTCCACTATCATACAAAGCGTGGCTACCGAAATTAAAAACTCATTAACTTTTGCATGACACAGTCCGAGTATTTTGCGATACAACTGTAGGTACATAGTGTTGGAACTATGTCGATGGCATAGAGCAACAGTGTCGTTTCATTACTGCAATAATTTGTATCTGATAGGCGAAATTACAGTGTGTGTATCTGATGATCACACATTGTTACATTGAATAAACCGGCTAGTGGGAGTCGGGCTTCGCACACGAAGCGTTCCGTATGTACCATAAACTTTTAATTTTTAATTTAATTTTCGTTGTTATAGCGGAAATAGAAATACATACTTTGTGAAAATCAACAGTTCTCTGACAAAAAAATCGCTGACAGACAGACGGATGGACGGACGGACGGACTGACGGACAGCGGAGGCTTAGTAATGGGGTTCCGTTGATTACGCTTTGGGTTCGGAAACCTAAAAATATACTAACCTACCTCTATACTAACAAAAATAATAAATTGGCTAAAGGACCATAATTTGGAAATAAACTGCTCTAAAATAAAACTGATGCAATACAGACCTTATCAAAAGCGTCCACTAAATATAAACTACTCGTACAATGACATACCGATCCAGTGTGTCGATCAATTTAAACTCTTGGGTCTGACAGTTGACACTAATATAAATTGGAAGGCACGTATTAATGTTGTGTCAAACAAACTTGCAAGTTTCACGTATGCCTTAAATGAGCTGAAAAGATCGACTGACTTCAAAACAGCTATTACAGCATACTACGCCTACGCCTACTCATCGTTAACATATGGCATTATAGTGTGGGGAAATTGCGTTGACGTAGAAAAACTCTTTATTTTACAAAAAAGATGTGTGCGAATTCTTGCGAATATAGACCAAATGCAGAGCTGTAAACCATATTTTATTAAATATAAAATGCTACCCTTAGCAAGCATTTACATTTTGGAAGTATGTAAGTTTGTTAGAAAACATGCGTCGTTATTCCCCGTAGCTAAGAATCAAAGACCGCTGCAACGCTCCATAAGAGTAAAAAATGAATTAGCATTTCCGATTTCTAAATTAGCGATGTTTCAGTCAGGACCTCTTGTAATGTGCATAAAAATTTATAATAAAATACCCACTGAGATTGAAGACATTGAATTTGATAATAAATTTGTAAACGCACTGAAAATGCACTTAATACAGAAGTGTTATTATAGCCTAAATGAGTTCTTGACAAATTGACATTCTCATATAACTTTATTGTAGATAATTTGAAGATTGACGCAATGTAATAATGTAGCAATGAAATAAAGACATCCAATAATAAATGAATTAATAATGAAATGATGACAAATAATAGAAATATAAAATGTAATAATATATTTTTAAATAATTTTATATGTATAATAGTTGATGATAATGTAATAATGTTTTCTTAATTAATTTATTTTTGCATGCAATTATAATTTAGATACATAAAATGTTGCGGTGCCTTAGCAGGGTTCATGTACGAAACTTATACCTATTTGTAACAAGACCTTGTAAACGACATGAATGCAATAAATAAATAAATAAATATATAAAGCTGAAGAGTTTGTTTGTTTGCTTGAACGCGCTAATCTCAAGAACTCCTGGTCCGATTTAAAAAATTATTTCAGTGTTAGATAGCCCATTTATCGAGGAAGGCTATAGGCTATATATCATCACGCTAAGACCAATAGGAGCGGAGCAGACGAAGTTGCACGGGTCAACTAGTGTATTATAATACACATACACTTTTAGAAAGTCTTATTCAGGGATATCGTGTTGCCCAGTAATTGTGTTGTAGATGTCAGATAGTTGGAAAAAAGGTAGGCAAATTAAAATGTTTTTTTTTTCACTTATTTAAACTGCATAAAATGCTTTGTTCGTTACGTAAATGACAAATCTGATAGAAGATAATAAACATTTTAAACGTTACGAAAAACCCTTAAGTGTTATCTTTTGTTCCAGTTATGATGAAAATTATGTCCTGTTATGAAAATGTTTCATCTTGGTATTAAGTTAGGCTATAAAACTATTATAGATTTCAATTTCTTATAAATCTACAAGAAAATATGCTAATGTCTATCAAATAAAGAAAACCTTTTAGACCGACTTTAGTGTCATACCTGAAATAAAAAGTTTTTAAGCTTCTTTAGTTTTCTCTGTTCTAACAGCCGCATCTTAAGGCAAAGGAACAAGAAAGCTATGAGCGGAAATAATCCCGCAGCTCCATTTTGTTTTGCGTTGCAGCGTAATCAGGGTTAAAATGAGGAATGATTGTCAAAGGAGGTTTTATGCGCCTCGTTATTTTGCTGGCTGGAATAATTGGAAACTATTCATTCAAATGGGAATTCTAAAGAGTTTGTAAACAATTGTGATGTTTTATTGTGTTACCGTGAATACATTTTTGTAGGAAAACTATTTTTTCATGACATTAGTTGCCTAAACGCTTGTCATCTTGTGATCGCTAGAGACTTAGACATTTTTAGGTTTAGCTATTAAGTAAACTGCCTTTACGAGCGTCGCTTGGTACCGAAGCATATTCTATAGGAATCGTAACATCGTTTTCTTATAAATAAATAACCACTCTGCGAAATAAATGCTATCTATCAGTCATTGATATATAAAAAAACCCAAGACGCACAGTCTCGAACAAATGCAACACTCGAAACTGTCTTCAAAAACTGACATGTACCAAGTGTTATGTGTGAGTTCTGTGTAGTTATAATATTAACAATTTTTTGCAAATTCAACCTTACACGGATCGCTTAAAGTTGTTTTTACAAAGCAGTGCAGTATGGCGAGCGATGCGAGACTGTTTGAAACTAGCGCACAATTTTAAATTGTGCGTTTGTTTTATGCGGACGTTTTTGAGATGCTGAGTGTGTATCTTGGGTTTTTATATATCAATGGTTACCGTGAATACATTTTTGTAGGAAAACTATTTTTTCATGATATTCGTTTTCCAAACGCTTGTTATCTTATGATCGCTAGAGACTTAAATATTTAAGTATTATTTAGGTTTAGCTATTAAGTAAACTGCCTTTACCAGCGTCGCTTGGTATAGTCTATAGGAATCGTAACATCGTTTTCTTATAAATAAATAGCCACTCTGCGAAAGAAATGCTATCTATCAGAGAAATAATTTTAGAAATCTAAAAGAAAGAAATAAATATGTTATTTGTACCTCATACAAGACATACAGTCCCAGACAAGCTTATCTATACTAATATTATAAAGAGGTAAAGTTTGTGAGTTTGCAATGTTGCGAGTTTGTGAGGTTGTAGGGGGTAATCTCTGGATCTACTTAACCGATTTAGAAAATTATTTTACCAATAGAAAGCCTCTTTATTTGTGAGTGTCATAGGCTATATATTAACATGAAAATACTGCCCCATAATCAGCTAGTTAGAACTAAAACATTGTATCATATAGGTAAAATAACAAAAACTGTGCGAGGTCAAAAAGGTGTCTAATTTAGTATTTGCTGCGATTTAAGTCAAAATGATATTTTGATTTTACAAAAAAATACACAAACAAACAGTGTACCCTTTGGTTTTATCTTTACATCGTATAAAACAACGCTTATATCTTTTAGACTACGCAACGGATTTTAACGCAGTTCTCATCAATAGACAGAGTGATGTAAAAGGAAAAGTTTTCATTATGTATAATTCGTCCCGAAATTTTTACAAGAACGGAAAATATGAGATATGCGCGTACAAAGTCACGGGCAAAAGTTAGTAAGTTTGTATCTAATTTTGTAGTTTCCCTACCCATTTAGTTTCTAATGTTAAATTCGCGTGGCTAAAAGCAGATCACCCTGTAATTAAGTGCGGGTGACGTAAGAGGATACTAAGGATTAAATTAGCAAGACGAGTGGGAAGATCTACCTGCGTATTAACAACCCAGCTTAGTGATTAAAAGCGTTCAAAGTTCAAGGGCAGGATGTCTTGTGTTCATGCGGAAATTCAGTGTTACATTTGTACGTTGAGCTTTGAAAGGTAGCGAGTTAAGTAGACACACGTGTCGCTCTTGGATACATATTAATACCAGTGTACCTATAGGGTATAGAACCATTGCCGCATAGCCAATCTGCCGCCATTTTGAATATTTTTCTGAGTTACGGCGCACGATCTAACATGCATAATGCATATTTAAGGGGAGAGGACACTTCAACAAACAAAACATGTTAGCAAAATGGTGCCCTAAAGTGTCACGTCGCCGAGATTTTTCGAGGTAAAGTCACCATGTGACAATCATGACTGTCATTAAAAATGACTTAATTATGTGCTTCTTTTTTTATTTTTTATTATTAATAAATAGCTTTTGCCTGCAACTTCGTACGCGCGCATCCCATTTTTCCCGTTTCCGTAGGAATTTCGGAAAATCCTTTCTTAGTGCTTTCCTATATTCTTCAAGAAACCTACTACCAAATTTCAGTTCTCTACAACCAGTAGTTTCGGCTGTACCATGTCTGTCAGTCATTCAGTCCCTCACTCAATCAGTCAGTAACGGATGAATTTTATAAATTAGGATTGGCGAATTTACCTTCAAATACGCTTTGCTTGTCTAGGTCACCACGTAGATGGTTGACCAGCTATTACATACCGACTACAGTGTTTCCTCTGTGGCTCGGATAGCACGCTAAGCCCTTGGTCCCGGCTGTCATTTGAACACCTTTGTCAGTCGTCAGTCAAGACCATCTGGCATCAGTCTGGCCAAGGGGTGTAGTATGGTCCAGTTATTGGATTGTGGACATCAAGTGTTGGTATTCAGTTGCATCTGCTTAGGCTGGAAGCTGACCCCGACATAGCTGTAAAAAGGCAAGATTGATCGATTGTATTCTAAATCTTAAATATCCTCAATAACCCACTCAATAACGTCTTTTATAGTGCGCACAGCAAAAGTGTAGAACTCTCTGCCTGCGTCTGTGTTTCCGAACGCTTACAAACCTCATTTCTTTAAAGTCAGACTGAACAGGCTCCTTCTGGGTAAGTTCGCTCCATTGTAGACTTTGTCTCTGTCATCTCTGACCTAGACTAGAGTCAAGAGCAAACCCATCTCAAATTTGTGTCCTTAAGGACGAACTGTCAAACGTCTCGCATCTTTACGACAAAAACAGTGGCAGCAACCAGTGGCCCTTCAAGGGTGACGTGACAGATGCGAGAATTTCACAGTTTGTCCTTAAGGAGAGTGAAACGGATGAAGGGTTATGGATGTCCTAAATGAGGTTGTAATTGCGTGTCGCACGTTCGATTCCCCACGGGAAAAATGTTTGTATGGCCTACAGATAGTCTGGCTGTTTATGCACGATTCAGGAGAACCACTCACAACTTGACAGAACAAAATTACAGTAGCAAAACAATATTAAAACCCATTTAGACCTACGCCATACAGCTGTGGGGAACCGCCAGCAATAGCAACATTGACATTCTAGAAAGATGAAACATACTGTCTTATTTTGCATGAACTGAAAACAATAAAAATAGTTCTAGACAAAAGTTTTATCAAGGCTATCCAACTAGTTAAAATAACCTTAACCTGTTGCTTGTCTTCGTTTCAGTAAATCAGCCTAGTTTTTTAAGTACTCTATCTATATTTTATCTGCATAATATTTTAATGTTTGTGAGTCTAAAAATAAATTGTAGTAACGTAACACGGCACTCGCGAGTCATTCATCAATTGATCAATGACGTCATGAAGATTGATCGCAATGTATCCGATGAGATTGGCGTACAGGATTGACGCACAACGCACATAAAAATATACCTACAAAATAGTAGGTACGATATTTTCTTTATAGGTATGGGCGTCAACTTACCTCCGCCATAAGGAGTACCTTTTACTCATTTAATGGGTTGTGGAGGTCTGGTAGGCAGCCGCTCCACGTGATATACCTACTGGAATTCAACTGAATCCGGTTTGACTGGAAACCGACCCCAATATAATTGGGAAAAGGCTAGGCAGATGAATGAATGTCAACTAAAGTCATACCATAAACACAAATTATAAATAAATAAATCATTCTCAAATATATTTGTTAAGATATATAGTACTGACGAACATATATTCCATGACTGATGGACCTTTTTTTAAGGATGGGAAATCATCAAATGTCTCCTCCCGCTCTGGGTGAAGCTGAAGGGCGTGTCAGATTCTTACTGACTAAAACCCGTGTTCTTCCTAATGCCCTTTGCGTTCCAGGGCCGCGGTGACTCTTTCGAACAAATTCCGCAACCCCGGCAGGCACTGGCCCTAGCGGACCCCGTCTTCTATGCTGAGAGTTCTTAGAGGCCTGGTTCTGATGGACCTGCAGTAACGAAAAGCTTATAACTGTCAATTTAATAATTCAAGGTGGAGTCCAGAGAGCCAATTCTACTAATTAACCGACTTCCTTTTTAAGCAACGCATGTCAGTCGAAATCTGTCAAAAATATATGGCTTTTTGACAGATTGCGACTGAGAACAAATGCAGTAGAATTGGCACTCAATGAGGGCTACCGTTTTTGTACTCACCAGTTGGCGCCACTGTCGATTAAGGTTCTTAATCATAACATTAAAGTTCTTATTTTTTGTATGTGAACAAAGAAGAAATATAAAAAAACAAAATTAAAACAAATAAGTAAATTAACTCACGTCAATAGTATAGTGAAATTTGACATTTAAAATCTCACGCTACGAGTACACTAGCGCGTCTAGCTGCGAATTGAAACGCGATAGCCCTCATTGAAAGACATGATTTGGAATATCTCTAAATAAAGTGACTAAAGAAAATAAGGGATTGTCAAATGTCCAAGATGTTAAGAAGTGACCACGTGATATTTTGGTAGCTCATAATAAAATCAATTCCATACATTTCTCACTTTTTGATGATGTCATTACTGCAAATAGAATGTCACTTTGTGTATTCTCAATACATCAGCGATACACAATTTGTCGGTGATAATGTTCTGTATAACTTTGCAAGCCTGTTGCTCATTATTGGGCACAATTCCGAATTTCGGCCGGCTGATAGGAAGTTACAAACGGAATTACTCAACAACACAGACTTGTGAATCGAACAAAATAAATTGTCGCGTGACATTAACATTTCGTGAAAAAATTGGGTACTCATACTTATAATTAATGTTTTTTTTTTACTCGGGATGGGTTTGCTCTTGATTCTGGTGGATGCATGGTTCTTTGTTGCTGTCAGGCATGTGTCAGATCTATGGCAATAGGTAGGCTATTTCATACATGGGACTTAAACAGAATTAACAAATAGATGGATTAGGTACAATAAATACACCTCTGCCTTGTCTATTAGGGACTACAGGCGTAATTCTATGTTACTTATCAATCAATAATATAAAATTCTTTCGTTACTGGTGACTAAGTGAGTGACTGACAGACATCGGACAGCCGAAACTACTGGTCGTAGAAAGTTAAAATTTGGTATGAAGGTTTCTTGGAAAGTGTAGGGGAGCACTAATAGAGGATTTTCCAAAAATCTTACGGGGACGGGAAAAAACGAGATATGCAGGTACGAAGTCGCAGGGAAAAGCTAGATTTATAGTAAAACTTTAATTTAGCTAAAACGTGGCAAAATAAGTTTCCAAAATCACATAAACATGTATATAAAGTCCACAAATCAGCGTTCTTATGTTAAATTATAAAATTGTGCTGTAAAAATGGACAACCTTCGAAATTTCCTGAAGGCCCTTTTATTTCCATTACAGCACTGTTTGCCTCCCAAAGCTCACAATGTACACAGTTGTCATTGTTTGCCATTGCTTTCATACATTGTTATGTACCTATAATAATTGGCCCGTATTGTATGTCTGTCTTTGTAAACGTTTCGCCTGTTGATTTTGTTTTTCAAGAGTACAAACAAACTCCTTTGTTTGGCTCCTTTTGACAACTCATCAAGGTAGACCCGAGGAACGCGGAGGCCCAAAATAACTTTGCACGCTAAGAATGATAAATCAGACATATAATAAAACGGGTCTAAGGTCGGGAAATACAAGATTATTTCTGTTTTTCGTTACATTTTTCATTTTCTATTTATTGCTGATGAATAAAAGAGAGATTTATCAAAAGATCTGATCAAAGAAGCTTTTTATTGTGTCTGATCTTTTCATACCAATTCCGTCCACTTTTATGGGTGAACATGGTCATATCAATGTAAAATTTACAAATGAGAGACAGATGAAAAATGGACAGTCTTTTGTTTCGAAAATGTTTTTTAACCTACTTCAAAAAAAGGAGGTTCTCAATTCGACCGCGTATATATAAATATATTTTCGCATCTGGTAAAAACTTGATATTCGTGTGTATATCCGGTGATACCACAAAACAATGAAGGTTTGGATCAGACCTGATGATGGAGACGACAGAGTCAAGAGAACTCCACATCGGTATGTAGGAACCACCAAGTGTTTGGGCTTATTTCATTCGTATTGACACGAACGCACGAAGTAAGTTTTATTAAATAGGCCCCAGTTCATAACATAACATCATGCCGGTACGCTGTGAATGGGTACGCAGGTATCACTAAAAGGTGAAAAATAGAAAAACTTTTTTACAAAAAAATAATTTCGGAAGTCGGTGTCAAAAAACGAAATAACTAAAAACACCCACTTCCGAAATTATTTTTTGTAAAAAAGTACTACACTTAAAATGATTTTATACTTTATAGTGTTTTGTTTTTGGAAGTCGGTTATATTTTATATAAAAAACTTTTTTAAATTTCAATCCCCTTGTATATGTCAAAAAGTGCCATTAAAATACCACTCATTTTATAACAAAACTAATTATCATAAAACCTCTTACACACTCACTGAACTCATAAAAGAGGCACTTCAAAAGAGAATAATAATTCAATTTATCACTTTCCACGCCACCATCAAAGTCAAGTGTGGGCTCACCCTGATGTACGATACGGCTCGTAATATACTCCGGGGTCACAATTTAGTCATCACCCTAAAACGAAATTACAATACGTAATGATATGGGATCATTAAGAGTTCCATCTTGCTATGAATTTGTTTAATTACTTCTGGGTACATTTGAACGTTGGTGGGATACCTGGGAATGTTTTCATGGTGAACAATACGTCTTGAATACCTATGTTAAGTGGTAATATCTGCAAAATAAAACCCATTCATATTTGCAACCATAACACTCGAAAAAAATATCAGCTCTTCTATACAAAATACAAATACAAAATAGTTTATTGTGACATAGAAAATTACATCACATTTGGACGTGTTTGGATCCTCCATTTAAGCAAACAATGCCTGTATTAGAAGGTTCCGCTCTTTCACATCATTATCGTACTCTTATACATCCTAACTAGAGTTTATATAGTGTACTGTGACCTTAAGTGTAAATATATTTTTATCCCAAAAGTATGTACCCTTGGGAAAATTTTTGACATTCACGCGGGCTGAGCTGCGGGCACCAGTTAGTAAATAAATAAATTACGTATAAGAACCTACAAGAATTACGATGCAATAGAATATAGATAAAATCGTATCGTTTTCACTACGCTTTTTTTTTCGTGTAGTAAATGGTTGAGGGAACTTGTCCTGATAGGCTGTCTGGGGCGATGCCAATCTGGTCAAGTTCAATGCTGCTAAGACCCAAGCGTGTCTTTTTTCTGCTAAAATGAGCCAATTCCACCCAGCTTCATCTTTTCGAGGTGTAACCGTGCCGATTACCGACCGACTTGAGCTACCAAGAAGCTCAAGTCGGTCGGTAATCGGTTACGTTAACTTCTACCCTCAATTATTGCCCTTTCATAGAGGCAAAGGCTCAAGTGGCTGCCAGAAAGTTGGGGGTCCTAGCAAAGATGAGACCGTACTTCACGCCGGAACAGCTGCTCAAGCTCTATCAAGCGCAAGTTCGATCGTGTATCGAGTACTGCTCTCATCTTTGGGACGGATCTGCCAAATACCAGCTTGATGCCAGAGTCTGTGTTTCCAGATAGCTACAACCTGGGAGTCTTTAAGACAAGAGTGCTTCTAGGCAAACGTGCTCCAGCTTTGACCGCATCACCACTTACCATCAAGTGAGATAGTGGTCAAACGTATGCCTATTGATAGTGAAAAAAAAGAATAAACAAAATAGTTCAAACATTTTTTGAAACGACCTTTGTTAGGCTCGCGTTTGACCACTGTCGCACCTTGGGATCTACTCTCTAAGCCAATAAGAATGAATGACAACACGATTTGACAGTTACTGTCAATTCGTGTTGTCATTAATTCATAGTTCGGGTTCGGGATTAATCGTAAGTCCATTGGAGATACGGAGTAGAAAACGCCCGTAACTAAAGCTGAAACTACGGACTTTGAGCTTAGCGATTAGACCCCCTGATCGTAAGCGATGATGTAATCGTCGATAAAGCACGCTTACCTAGAAGTAATCTTTTCACTCTTAACTTAATCACATTCAATAAAAATCTAATATTATCGTAGTACCTTTAAAAGATTCTTTAAAGTGGCGTCATATTACTAAGTAGGCAGTCTACTTCGCCTGAAAGCTTATGTAAAACAAAAATCGATTCTGAGATAGTACCTAGGGTACATAATCACGTAGTCACTATCCCCCCAGGATCGTTCGTTGTAAACGAGGCATAGTACAAGTACTATACAGTATGAACCTGTAGGTATGCGAAGTAAACGAGGCATAAACACACCTATACAGGCAGACATGGATGAAAATTTTAAGTAATCACGTATATTACAGTATTAATTTTATGTAGGGTTAGGTGTAAGTAGGGGAAACAATAAAGACTTGTTTGCGCTTTGTTCATATGCTAAGAATACATTTTTAACCGACTTCGAAAAAAAGGTGGAGGTTCTCAATTCGGTGGGTATTTTTTTTTATGTACGCACACATCGGTAAAAAAGAATCAGATCGGAAATCTCGGAGTACGATTACTTCGAGGTTTCTTATCCGATTCTATTTTAGTTCGATGCGGTGTACTTGCCATTTGGTCCCGTAAAAATTTGACTCAATTTGGTTCAGTAGTTTAAATTTTATGAACATTTTTGCTTACTTCAATTTCTGCGTTGACGAAGACGTCGTCCAAGTATCACCTCTAAAAAGTGAAAAAATAAAAAACTTTTTACAAAAAAATATAACCGACTTCCAAACAAAACACTACAAAGTATAAAATAACTACAATTTCGTAAGTCGGTGTTAAAAAACAAAGAAACAAAACCAAAACATTGTTATTTTATACTTTGTAGTGTTTTGTTTTTTCTGTGCATAGTCATACTAGGCATGCCTTTTAAGTTCTGTCGTTTCCATATTTCCCGGCAATTTTGAATTTGGAACTGTTCTATATTCGAATGTGTTTATATTTTGAATCTCAAAACAGTTGAAAGTATTAGGATTAATGCTATTGTTTAGTCACAGCGTCGATTGGAAACTGTCAGGTTACGTACGAAAATAAATCTTTCTAAGGAAAATGTTCGTGCAATAATTTTCTACAACTTTAGAAGAGGCCTGACACGGCTTCAGTGTTTTGAAGAGCTAACATCTGTGTTCAGTGATGAAGCCTCATATCTGCGGACTGTCGAACGCTGGTATTTAGAATTCCAGCGTGGACATACTAGTGTTAGATACAAATCTGGCGATGGTCGCCCAAAATCCGCCTTCACTGAAGATAACATCATTGCTGTGAGACAACTAATTCTCGAAGATCGTCATGTGACGTATCGAGAGATAGAGGCTCTATTAGGAATCTCAGGGACAACCATTCAGAAGATCTTGCATGAAGCGCTTGGTGTGAGAAAGCTAGGTTGCCGTTGGATACCGCATCTGCTTTTCGACGATCACAATGCGGCCTGCGTCAGATGGTGTAAGAAAACTCTCCAAAGATTCAACCGAGGAGAGTCATATCACGTCTACGACATCATCAGTGGTGACAAATCTTGGATCTATGCCTTCGATCCTGATTCCAAACAACAATCTACATTCTGGGTCTTTCAAGACAAGCCAAAGCCGACTAAAGTTGTTCATTCTCGAAGCACTTCAAAGAAGATGGTGGCCACGTTCATTGGAAAAACCGGCCATGTTGCGACTATATTGCACTTGAAGATGGTAGAACGGTTAACACAGAGTGATATACCACAGTTTGTTTACCACAAGTCATCGCCGAACTTCGAAAATCTAACTCAAAGCGACGCATCATCCTGCACCACGACGACGCAAGCTCGCACAGCGCTCGTCAAACGATTGAGTATTTGAAGCAGGAAAAAGTAGAAATTCTTGACCATCCTCCATACAGTAAACAGCGTCCATACAGTGGTCCAGGGTCCATACAGCAACAGTGAAGAAGCAGTCGACGATTTGAAGTCAGCCATTTTGGACACCCCCACTTTAGAGTGGAATAAATGTTATAATAACTGGTTTGAGCTAATGGAAAAGTATTAAGATACCTGGTGAATATTTTGAAAAACAATAAAAAGTACAATAAGGTTCTAGTTGTTTTTGTTTCTTCAAACGACAAAACTTAAAAGGCATGCCTCGTATGGTATCCTTCGTTCCTTACACAATCGTTACAGATAGCTAGAAGCCCAGGCAACTGATCTTACCAAGGAGTATCGTATTAACCAATTACAGGGCTGAAAAAGACAGATGGGCAGGCGCTTTATGAAAATACTGGTATTCAGATACATCCGATTAGACTGGAAGCCGACCACAGCATAGTTAGGTTAGGTTAGTACATAGACTCACCCTTTTTTAAGGTACCGTACCCAAAGGGTAACCAACGGAATCCTATTACTAAGCCTCTGCTGTCCGTCAGTCTGTATGTCAGCGGGCTGTATTTCAAGAACCGTAATTGGTAGACAGTTGAAATTTTCACAGATTGTGTATTTCTATTGCTGCTACTACAACAAATAATAAAAATTAAGGTTTATGGTACGGAGCCTTTCGTGTGCGAGTCAGACTCGCACTTGACAGGTTTTTTCGCATGGGCAGGCCGAAATCATTAAACTCAAAAGTATCCTAAAGTAGACGTTAAAAATAACCAACAAGAGATTTAATGAAATTGATCAATCACTGAATCTGGGCGAATATCAAAAACTGTTTTCATTATTAAAATAAACAACAAAAATAATCATTTTATTCATGATCGAGTACTATTTGGAAATTCATTGAAAACCTCCCCAGATATATTCACAGTTGTTGCTTCAAGTTTTATACGATCTAAAGTTTGTGGAAGAATATTACGAAATATTTTTTCATAACTCTCTTAGCAACGTTAATTGAGTTCGAGTTCCGAGAAGTTCTCGCCATCAAATTCAAATAGACAGGATAGTAACATTAATTTAATGTTGATTTAACAAAACTCATTAAAAGTACTTACTAAGATTTTGACTTATTTGTTTATGGTTATGAAAACTGAATATTTTATGCTCATTCAATAGACGTTTGAGAATAAGAGCAATATTTTAAAAACACCATTTCTATGATTTTTAACCCCCGATCAAAAAAGAGGGGTGTTATAAGTTTGACCGCTACGTGTGTCTGTCTGTCTGTCCGTGTGTCTGTCTGTGGCACCGTAGCTCTTAAACGGGTGAACCGATTTGGATGCGGTTGGCCCAAAGAATCGTACCTGTATTAAATTAAAATGATCAATACGTATTATTATTCACTTTTCAAAGTTTTTTTTTTAGTCGGGGGTTTTTTAATTTATTTTTTATCGATGTATTTATCTATATTTGCGCCTTGTTCCTTCTGTGTCAATCAAAAAGATAAAATTTTGGCATTTAATAAAATAATTTGACTTGATATAGATAAGAAAATACTTTACAGAACAATAGTGAACAAAATATATTTTTTTAAATAAAATAATCATTATTCCATCTATTTTCTTCAACATTTTGCTGAAAGAAAATATTCACATGAAATAATATATACAGTTTGAAAAATGCCACCTCTTATATAAAGTGATGTTTCGTTTACTTCCACATTTTTCAATCACAGTTTTATGGTACTTTCGGTGCCATAACGTTGAGTAATGGGAAGTGTTGTCACAAGCTATTACGTTGAGTGCACTCGTTTTTACCTCGTTAACTTATCGTAACCGACATTATCCTTGTCGCTATTGAGAATCTCTGCGAAAAACTTGCATATTTCAATGCTTGAACCTATGTAAAAATATGTAAAAAAAAACGTGCAAAATAAATGTGTAAAGTTTTGTATTTTTTTATATTTATTTGTGATGGGTTTGCTTTTGACTATAGTCTACGTCAGAGATGACAGAGACAAAGTCTATGATGGAGCGAGCTTAGCCAGAAGGAGCCTGTGCACTCTAACTTTGAAGAGATTAGGGTTGTAAGCGTTTGGAAACACAGACGCAGGCAGAGAGTTCCACTCCTTTGTAGCTTTCCTATGTAGTTAAGTAGTAATATTTATATAAATTATAGCAACAATTGCCTATCAGGTCGGTGAATGGGTGACTATGTTAACATACCGAGACTCCTCTGCGTCTCGGAAAGCACGTTAAGCCGTTGGTCCCGGCTGTCATTTGTAGATCTTTGGCAGTCATTATGGATTTTCAGAAAAAATCAAATCAGAAAATCTGACACCGGTCTTGCCAAGAAGTATCGAGTTACCCAGATTCTGGGTTGTGGAGGTCAGACAGGGAGTCGCTACACGTGAAATACTGGTATTCAGTTGAGTCCAGTTGGACTGGAAGCCGACTCCAATATAGTTGAAAAAAGGCTAGGGAGATGACGATGACGAAATTATACTGTAAAGATGATTTTTACAATATATATATAGTTTTGATCCCACTTACTACCTTTTGCTTCTTGACTACTACACTAGTACTTAGATACTTCTACAATTGGTTGATAACCGGACGTGTTGTAATCAGCACTTCTAATCCACACTCATTATACACACAGGCAGTGCCCAACTTTTTGCCAGATTCTGTACCACCTATAACCCAATACAGAGCAAGAATAAATAGGATCGAGTTCAATAGCGGGCTGATTTTCAAATAAATAAAACTGGCCAAGTGCGAGTCGGACTCGCGTGCAAACGGTTCCGAACAAATTTTACATGTGTAATTTTAACAATAGACTTTTTATAGGTTTTCCTGTAAAGAACTATCTGGATTTTCATTTTACCAAAATTTTAGTTTCAGTAGTTTTGGAAATAAGGATGGTCAATTTTCATCTAATCTCTTGAATAACTTCAAAACTGTTTATTTTAACAATACAATTACAACCCTCATAATAAGCCCTTTCATTTGATAAGTCACACGGTACAGTTTGAAAAACTTTATTTAAATTTTCTAGTTTATCCCCCAAAAGTGACCACCATACTCAAGATTTATTTATTTACGTAATGCGTCCGTGTGTGGGTCACAAAGTTCATATGTGTACCAAATTTTCACATAATCGGTCCAGTAGAGAATAAATTTGCTGTGACAGACAGACAGACGACCGAATGCTTCTTTAAGGGTTCCGTTTTTCACGGATGTTTGGAACCCCAAAAATTAAAAAAGGAATCTTTACTAAAAACTGGTCAAGTGCGAGTCGGACTCGCGTGCAAAGGGTTCTGAACGAATTTCAATTTTTTAACGTGTTATTTTAACACTATAGACTTCTTATAAGTAAATACATAAAAATATCTATAGGTTATTATCTCCATTTTTTCAAAATTTTAGGCTCGGTAGTTTTAGAGATAAGAGGGGGGAATAGTCATTTTTCGTCTTATTTCCTAAATAACTTCAAAACCATTTATTTTAAAATTATGAAAAAAATACAATTAAAACACTCACAGTAAACCCTTCAAACAATATTGTTCAACAAACCTTTTTTGGAAATTTTCTAGTTTGGCCCCCAAAAGTGACACCCATACTAAAAATTTAATGATTACGTAACGCGTCCGTTTTTGGGTCGCAGAAGTCCATTTATGTACCAAATTTCAACAGAATCGATCCAGTGAATCCGGAGAAAACTGGCTGTGACAGACGGACAGACAGACACCCGAGTGATCCTATAAGGGTTCCGTTTTTTGTTCGGAACCCTAAAAATCGTTAATTCCTGAATTTTGAAACGCTTCATATTGTTAATCCAAATACAAAGTATCTAAACACAAAGAATCACTAATCAAAGACAGTTTCCATAAAAACCAACCAATTTATCGAGCACAAACATTTTCAAATTTCCAACCTAATTGAAAACATCTTCGACAAACACTTCAGCTTCCTGGCTTATTAACTCGACTAGCTCCAATGCTCGTTTTAAAATGCGTCTGGTACTGACGGGGTGCTTGCCGTTCTATTAACCATCCCTTATTGCTTTTTGTTTAAAGAGTAGGAGTCTATCTTAAGAAATAATTACGCGGCAGTCTCAAGTATTTAGCTTAGCGGAAGTTAATTAGTAAGAGTAACAGCTGTGGCGGAGCTTAAGGTAGCTACTATGTTGTGTCTTGCTTTGTTTACTTTGGATATTGTTTTAAGTGCACCAGTTTTTTTCCGAAGCAGTTTTTTCGGGTAGCCGATGGATGTGGGACGCACAGGATTGGTTGTTGTGGCGACACTTGGGGGAGGCCTATGTCAAGCAGTGGACGTCTTTCGGCTGATTTGATGATGATAATGATAAGATTTTTCCAAGGTCTAGTTCCAAGTATTTGTTCGTCGATCTTCGAGGTTTTGTAACGCTTGACGAGGTTGGTTGTGAATGGGTGACGGACCTTGTCATACCGAGACTCGTCCGCTAAAGTTTAGCTGTTAGTCCCGACTGTCATTTGTAGACCTTTGGCAGTCGTTACAGATTGTCAGAATCCAAAAAATCTGCCACCAATCTTGTCAAAAATTAAAGTGTAACCCCCATTGATATATAAAAAACCCATCATGCACAGTCTCGAACAAATGCAACACTCGAAACGGTCGTCAAAAACTGACATGTATCAAGTGTCATGTCATCATGTGTGAGTTGTGTGTAGTTATACTATAAACAATTTATTTTTGCAAATTCAACCTTACACGGATCGCTTAAAGTTGTTTTTACAAAGCAGTGCAGTATGGCGAGCGATGCGAGACTGATTGAAACTAGCGCACAATTATACATTGTGCGCTTGTTTTTTCGGATGTTTTTGAGATGCTGAATGTGTATCTTGGGTTTTTATAGATCAATGGTTACCCCGTTACTGGAATGTTGAGATAAGCAGTCGCTTCATATCAAATGCACTAGTATTATACTAGTACACTTCTAATGCCATACTTGTATATAAGACGCCATCTCAGTAGTCGCTCCCTTTTTACCCGACTGCCAAGGAAAGATAATGTTTTTCGCGCGTATCTTGTATATATGTTTGTTTGTAAAATTTCTTTTGTACCTCGTACCTACGAAACGGCTGTATGGATTTCGACTATTAAGGTGTCGTTAGATAGATAGAGATAGTGTTCTTATATATACGATAGGTTTAAAAAAAACAATATGGCGGATTTTGGGCGCTAAATTGTAAATCGTTAATTTTTTTGTAACCAAACCTATCGAGTGGGGTATCAAATTGAAGGAAATTAAATGACGGTTACAAAGATATATGTCAGGTAAGCCATAGGTTTAAATTCAATTAGGAAACAGTCATCGTTCATAAAAGTGTGCGGGAATCGGTATTTTTAGTGCATTGCTTATAAGTTCACTGTTTTGTAGTCGGGTGTTTTGAATTTTCGAATTATATTTAATCTTATTAGCCATAGATATCATCGTTCAAACAGACTTTCTATCGTTCCACGAAAGGGCACGTTTAAAGAAAAACATAAAATTTTCCTTATGGCTATTTTCAGTGTCATTATGGTCATTACTCATTAGCCCTGTTAAGTGACAGCCTTAGGTAGAACTGATGAGTTGGGTTATGATAAATGGGGATGGGTTGTGCTCGTTAGGAGAGTCATTTGTTTCAGTCTGTGCTGCTGTAATCATAGCATCGAATAATACAATACTCGAGCAATATTTTTTTCTTTTGATATGATCACTCCTTACACAGAGAGGAGAAGTGTATCCCAGGCTTCCAACGATGGGAATGTTATACCTAAGCTTATTAAACTTATGCTGTAGCGGCACCAATGCCGCCACAAAAAAAGGCAACATAGCAAAATCTACATCGCCTCAAAAAAAGATTGCAACGCCATCTAACGAAAACCTGTATCGCGGTATCAGAGCTTTCCGTGCAATTTGAATATTTATGACAACAACAGTCCGAATATCAATTATCGGGCAGTTGCCCACCGGACACAGCAACTGTCCGGAAGGAGGATCTTTCCTTTTCAATGGAGGTTTGAGGGACTTTACTCTCTGTTTCACATATCTCTATAATGCTACTCAGAGTGCTTTATTTTTGAGCAAACTTGCCACACTATTCCCAACCAATCCAACTCCTCTCAACCAGCATCAACAGTGGCTACCACCAAAAACACTGAGTCACTATTTTTTACAATTGATCGGCATACGTTTGACCACTACCTCACCTGATGGTAAGTGATGATGCAGTCGAAGATGGAGCACGCTTGCCTAGAAGTAACCTATTCACTCTTGACATAAAGACTCTCAGGTTGTAGCTATCAGGAAACATAGACTCTGGCAGGGAATTCCACTCCATAACGGTGCGCACTATGAATGTGTTCCCAAATCGTTTTGTGCGTGTGGGTGGGATGCCCACCTTGTACCGGTGGCGCATCGCCGTACGTCTTGTGGTCCGATGATGAAACGGGCTTGGCGTAATTATGCAATTCCGTCGCACACTCCCCAAAATGCAGTCGATAGAAAACCGACAGGCCAGCAACTCGGCGTCAAGACTTTGGAGCTTCGACTCGACGAGCCTATCATTGCCAATGATCCTTTTGGTTCGTTTCTCAAATGACTCAAGGGCATCAAGCTGATGTCTGGCAGATCCGATAAAGCCATATGGCCCCCAGGGAAACGATTCACGGTCTTGGATCTCATAACAAAATGAATCAGAAAAGATCAGCGGAGGTGTATGAAATTTCCCCTTCCTCTTTCTCCAGCAGGAGACAGAGCATAGTTCTGTAGACAATATAATATATAATACATTAGAAGTTTAGGTCTATCAGCGATAGGACCGCTATTGTACTAAAAGAATGTATCGATTACGTAATGTACCTAAGTCTTAAACAAAAATCCCAGATCTATCACACTCGACTAAGTCCCCAGAGATGCAAGCCCTGCTTGTCAGCATCTAAACGCAAAGACAGCGTTTAGGTCAACTTGCGTCATTTATCACTGTTGTATGCGCTACCCGAAGTGATGGATGACGAGCCGCGATCAAGACGTCCCGACACTTATGAATATCAAGTTTTAGTACAAAATGATAATGTGGACATAGTTGGCTTTGACGTAAATCTAAGCGGTGTTAGTTTTAGCGGGTTAAGTTTTGCTATAGCCTTAAGAGGGGACTCTAGTCGGTAACTTTTGAGGCTTTCTCCCCACAAACGCCGCTGTTTTCTTCGTGGATAACACTGCTAGAGCACTGAATTTTTGTATCCAAAAAATTTAGATCGAATTAATACGTGCCTCTATAATTTTCTTTTTTCAAAAAATAATAGCTTAAAGAATTATGACAATCCTAAAATCCAAAAAACAGCCCGTTTTTACCACCATGTTCAGACGACTATCAGACAAATTTGGTAAGTTTTTAACAAAATAGAAAATAACAGAAGCATAGATATAGTCTTCTCCTAATTTTTTAACGTATAATTTTTATAGATCAGTCCAGTTTTGGCAAACCGCCTTTTGGTGGAGGCCTATGTCCAGCAGTGGACGTCTTTTGGCTGATATGATGATGATGAGTCCAGTTTTGAAGAAAAATAACAGCGGAACACAAAACGTCTTTTGGTCAAGGTTTCTATAGGTAAAATCAGCTTCTGCTGCAGTTGTCGCTTTCGCACTTTACTTGATAGGGCGCAGCGCGACGGCATCGGCACTAGTTTCTTCAAATACCTATTTTTCAAATTCCGTGGGACTAGAGTCCCCTCTAGACATTTTTTGTGATTACTGAAGGGGGGGAAAGTGTTTAGCTGCTTCTAATTTTGGTAGTAGTTATTTAGGTAGGCAGTACTATTCTGTAAACCACTCACTGTGAATATTAACGTGACGTGAGCTACCAATCTATAGCTTCACTGCGAAATGAAAGTTCAGTGTAATGAAGTTTACACGGTGACATAACAGAATAGATAAGCTGGTGAGGGCCGCGCGAGTCCTCTGGATTAAAAAATAGTGGGACCGGACAATGTGGTGATGCTTAGTATAAGCCTATGTCTAGCAGTAGGTATGTAAGTAGACGTCTGTTGACTGAAATGATGACAGTGAATAAATTGAAACACATTTTGTATAATATTGCAGATTATATGTATCTTTAACCGGGTACTAATGTAGGGACATTTTACCGTCTCAAATATTACATTTTTTGTGCTATAATGACGTGATATAACTTGATATTATTATATTATTACGTTCTATTTTGATAGGATCCCAGATCAAATATTTAGATATTCGTACTATAATTGTTAACACACCAAATTATAATCTTGCTATCTACATTTCTCTCAAAACTAAGGTCATTTATATTGTTGTCAACAAACGACAGTCACTTAGTTACAAATCGAAGAGAATACAGTTTAATAGAATAGATGGAGGTGAACCCTTTCACGTTTTATTTGGAGACGGCGACGGGTTAGACAAATGGCGCGTTTGGCATCCTTATTCAAAATGAATATAAATATATTACCCCCACAGAGACAGGTCAGACAGTTTTAGAATGACCTTATTAGTGGATATTCAATACCCACATTTGTGTTTTATTTACCGACTTCAAAAAAGGAGGAGGTTCGTAATTCGTCGAAAACTTTTTATTATTTAATTTTTTATTTATGTTCCCTGATGACTCGAAGACGCTAGGACTGGTTTCGAGATTTATTTTTGTTTGAAAGTGTGTCTACCTTATCAAACTAGTGGTCTCATGGTCATCAGGTCAGGATCTGGTGATCGGATCCTGGAGAGATGGCGGGAACTCTTTAAATTTTATAGGCACACTTGAAGCGCTTTGGATAGTTTTTGAAAGAGTATTTTCACGGAGTGGTCCCATTTCAAATTGGTAAAAGTCTGACGAAAAAAATGAAAGATAGGCAACGGAACACTTCTATAAATAATTGCAAATGGACCGGGATTGCCGAAAATCGCGTGTCAGTTTATTGTTTACACTGGTTCATAACATAACATCATGCCGCCGCGCCAGTACGCTGTGAACGAGTACGCACACGTGAATGTAATTCAGTTGTAGAGTATCACCACTAAAAAGTAAAAAAATACAGAAAAAAAGAAGCATCGGAGGTCGCTTACATTTTTTTGTAAAAATGTTTTTTTCATTAGGTACCTACATAAACGCCAATGTATAACAAAATCAAACAGCACATCAAACAGCTCTAGGTTTGTCCAAATTCATCTTCGTTTTCTAACTTTGTCTTCTTTTCCCTTCACAAAAACCCTAAAAACATCCTCTATCCGAACAATACTCAACAATCACCAACAGTATCCCTTTGATTTACACGCATTTATATCTTTGATAACAAGCAGCATCCCAAACTGAATCAAATCAGTCAGGCGGACTGCAAACAATAAATATTTTAGTAGAAAACCCCACGCAGACGCGAGATATATGGAAGGTTCATTGAATAAAATGTTGGCCAGTAGGGGACGCCTCGGGCGAACCCTTTATTATCGTGTCCGGACCGATGTGGGCCGATAAAGGGACCGACCCTAAGTATTAGACAAATACCTAGGTGTTTGTGCCGGCTCGACAGGTTTTGAGCGAGCGTCACCTTTATACGCTGTTGAAGGAAGGATATTTTTTGATGATTTGACAGAACTTAGTGAGTTTTCTTCGCTTTGTTGGCAGTTTCTTTAGTAGACTGTGGGTAGGCAAGATCTCTGAGCTCAGGGAAGTATGAAGGGACGAGAGGTGTGAAGGCATATTTTGTTATTATTTTAATTAAGTGTTATTTTTTTAAGAGTTGTTCCTTCACCATCAAAAACATTTAATAATAAAATTATTATAACACATCGAGTTATTCGCCTAAACATTACTACTTTTAGATCCAAGTTTTCCAGTCTTACTACTTACTAGCTTTTGCCCGCGACTTCATACGCGCATATCCCGTTCCCATAGGAATTTCGGGAAACTCTCTCTTAGTGCTCCCCTACACTCCTCATGGAACCTACATGCCAAACTCGGCTTTCTACGACCAGTAATTTCGGCTGTGCGTTGTCTGTCGGTCTCTCAGTAGATTTTTCATCAGAGTAACTTATAATCAGTGTAATAAGGTTGTTCCCAAGCGTTAGATATTATCAAATCAATATAAGCAAGGCTTAGGAATAGAAAATATGTTTAATAATGAAAATAGACAAAATATCCCCACAGTTTTGCATGTTTGACTCGTTTAAAATGTAAGAAGTTTTTAAATTGTAAGAAATTATGCGCATACATAGGTATGCATGCGCATAATTTCTTGATTCTTTTTTTTTCTTTTTTTATTGTAAGAAGAAGGTTCTTACAATTTCATGGTAGAACGTTGCAGGAAGCATTTGTAAATCATTAAAAAATGAACTTATTATTTGATTGTAATGAAAATTCAAATACAGTAATATCGGGTTACTTCGCCAAAGTAAACCCACTTTACTATATTGATAAAAGATAATGCTGTTCAACATAAATAATCTGTTTTCTTTGTATTATCTTTGCGCCAAGCTCAAGGCAAAGTAAACGAAGCGACGCCAGTCTTTATGCATATTGAAATCTAATTAAAACATAATTATGTTTCTAAGTATTTGAACATTAAATAAAATTTTACTGTTTAACTTAATTTGTTATTTTCCATAAGAAGTACCACCGCATTTACGAGAAATGAAATAGGAGAATTTAGTATTATGGTTTATTAAATTAAAACGCCGCTACTCTTTCAGAAAAAAAAAGAAATACGCGGTTTGGATTTATTATTTTGCTTATGACGTAATTTTTCATTCGGTCGACTTTTCCGTATTTTTACTGACTTCGTTCACATGCAAAATTCAACCCACTTGAAAGGTTGAGTTACGACCTCCCCCCACTGTACCCCTCAGGAATATATCTTCCTTTAATGTTTCTATTTTAGTTCACGTCTCTTCGTCTGTCACAGGCTGTCTGTCACGAAAATGCTTTCATCTTTATAATATATTTTTTCGTCTTTCAGTGCCCGCCATGACAATACACTAGTGAACGTGAAAATACTTTAAAAATGTTTTTAATAAATATGAAATTGTGATAAAATAGTGCTAATAAGTGATAAAAGAGACTCGAGTGATGGTTTAAGTGATGTAAATAGGAACATTTGGGCGATGGTGCGATCTTTGGTGACGTCATGGCTTTCGATACTACTCCTGTTCTTCGGTTTAAAACTAGGTGAGTTGGTTTTTGTAATTATTTTATTATGCTTTTTCTATGTTAGTACTTATCGCAAACGAACAGCGATCGTCAATTTATTGGTTAAAGATCTTGTTATCCATTTTGAAAACTAATTTTGGAAAACTTTAGGAGAATGAATTCTAAATTTAGCATAAACAAAAGTGAGTAAATTGGTACATTAACTAGAAATAAGTATTTTGCAAATTTATTGCTGGCCGATGGAACCGCGAGATTCAATTTGCGTTTTCGCGAAAACATTAAATTAGTGTTGTAAAAATTTGCCTGTTCGCGTGAACGCGATTATCCGATTTTTCGCATAAACTTTCATTGGGAGAAACAAAATTAACGGAATCCTACGCTGTTAGAACCACGACGTTTAAAACATGAATTCTAATGCACAATTTTATTATTTAAGTGAAGAAAACTTATGAACATATGCATGCACACCTTCAAACAATATTAGCATATCTAAGTAACCAAGTTCTGTTGATAGTGAATTCATTAGTTTCATTATAAATTCAAATTAACTACCGTATCATACAACTGATTTGCATCGCAAACTGCAAGCACTGTGTAATTTTAACATTATTTCGAAAGTAACTTAATTAAAAGACATTCACTTAAAAATAACTGCCATTATCTGTGTAAAACATAGTTTTGTCGACCAGTCTCTAGTCCAATGGCTATAAATGATATTTATTTTGCAATCAAATCAATCTTTTTTCAGATTAAACTAAAAGAAGACTTCAAAATTAAACGACAAAATTGCACGTACACTAAATTGGCTTATGCATCCTGTACTGACAGGCATTCCCTAATCTTTTAAACCTTAAAATCCACGCTAAACGCCACAAAAATATAAGTGATCCTATTTCACAATTTTTCCGATGTCACTGAGGTACGATAGCAATTTTTGGTACGTTCACCGACTTAAGATACAATTTCCCCCGAGTGAGGACTTATCTCAAACGTTTGGCTACGAAGCTGCATTAGGGTTGTCCCAGCACTAACATGGAATTTAGGACAATCCCTACGAGTAAATTAAGTTCCATTGACACCGGTGGAATGTGAAGACGAAAGCGATTATGCCACAGTAGGTCAGTCCCATCCCCCAGTAATTGACGGTCCCCAGAGTCAAATTGATGACGTCCATTTAACGGGCGACAGATTCGGATTTTGATTTTAGCGTCCCAAAATCAGATTGACGGTAAATTGTTTTTATTTTTGTGCGTGGATTGCTCGGGTTAAAATGACCTTTAGGGTTGGCCTTGTGAAATATTCAGGGACTTTAGGATTCCAATTTAGTCTCACGTAGAGTGAGGTTAAGCGATGCCTATGACAGTAGGCAGCGGAGCGGAAATATTCCTGCCCTTGACTTTAACAGGAATAGGGTTTGAAGGGGATTTTATTTAGAAGCACTTCAATCTGTACCGTGACTTGGAAATGTAATATTGTATCCTTCCTCAAAAACAGTGATGGTGCAGATTGAAACGTTTCCGTAAATTGATAAGAAGGAAAGATATTGAAAATTCTTGCTCACGCAAAGGAAATTCCCATGGCGATTCGGAATATATATAAATTCCTGATACTAACCATCGAACCATGGTTCGCTACACATTATGCCTTATCTGGCCAGGAATTGTTTCCTTTTCGATTTCGAAACTTTGTCTGTTTATTTTCATTGTTTATTTTTATATTGGTGTATGAATTGTGCATTTGGAAAAGAGACAACTCATTGGCAGGATTTTGTTTTTTGTTTCATTGTAATGCCTCGTTCAACTTAAAAACTCTTGGTTTTTATTTTATTACGATATACCACTTTCACATCGAATACTTTGTCATAATATTGACCCAGTTTTATGATACGTATTGAAGTGTCATGAGAAATAACTTATGTGCAGTCGTAATCAAGTGTATAAGTACTCATTATAAGTTGTTCAGTTGGAATATTGCACGAACATTCTCCCTACATTTACAAATCCAGAATGATTTATCCGAACACACATTAGTCTGGCCTAATGTTCCGTTGCGCTAAACCTAGCAGAAGGTTCCCAGTTCCCAATACAGTAAGTTGCGTGTCAGTTGCAGCGAACAACCGAACCGCGGGCCATATCACCCGACCCAAATCGAGCTCGACGGAAAAAATATATTATGTTGCCAGCGACTCGATACACTGTACAGTCTATTCGCTCAAATAGTGGCACAACGCCACTATTTGAACGCCACTAGAATTATTCACAGATTAGATAAATCAAGACTTAAATATGAAATTGTTTAGATTCGAGTATTTGGTTTTGTGTGTGTGTTGTGGTCTATTGTTTGTTTGTTGTTTTTTTTTTGTGTTTGATTATTTCTTTATTGTTTGTGTTGTCTTCGTTTTGTTTGTTTTCTTATGTTTGTAACAGGTAATCTAGTTCTCTGACAGCACTGAACCGATAATGATGACTTTTCACTGATTTAAAGCTGCACTATTGCACAGGCTTTTTGTTTGCACAAAAATGTACAGTTTTTGTGGGACAGGCTACGATAGCTTATAAGCGAAATAAAGTTACATAGTACTTAATGTCAATCTAAACCTTTTACTATGGATATACAACGAATATGAGTAAGCAATATTTCTTTGAATAGAAAGAAAAGAAAGAATGAATGAAAAAGTGGCTTATAGGGGCTGGCAAAATATGTGTCACATCCGTTAAAAAATGGTTATCGGTCAGCATAATGCTGGACTCGCATACGAGACAGAGCCACAGCACTGTTTTCAGCAACAGCCAGCGCTGACTGGACTTGAACAGAACGGAAAAAAAAAACAGAATGAAAAAAAGTCGGACACGAAGGGTTTCGTACAATAAACCTCAATTTTTATTATTTGTCGCTATAGTGGCAATAGAAATACACAATCTGTGAAAATTTCAACTGTCTACCTATTACGGTTCTTGAGATACAGCCCGCTGACAGACAGACGGACAAACGGACGGAACGGAGTAGGGTTCCGTTACCCTTTGGGCATGGAACCCTAAAACAAAACAATATTTATGTATGGTATATGTATACTACTAACAACTTTGGCGTAAACAACAAAACAATAGTTTTCAATAAACCGCACTATTTAAGCGAATGGGCTTTCCACGACACATTACTAACTTTTATTAGGTACAGGGTGAAATGTCTACGATTTGTTTGTGGGAGCCCCTGTCTAATCCTGACAATTGATTGGCTATCGAGCTTATATGTATTAGTTCGGTTTTTGTGTCCGCAAAGGTTATTTATTTATATGGAGAAAGGTTGCTACAACTGGAATAAGTATATGTGTGTATGTATATAGGTTCTTCAATTAATTGGATGACGAAGGTCAGGTGGCAGGGTTATAAATGATAAATGATATTTATTTTGCAAATAGGTTACAAGTAACTCTTTTACAAGTCATTTTTTTTTGTCATATTAATCTAGATGAGGCCGGTATTTTCCAGCTGAGTACCCTGAGAAGAAACACCGAAACAAACTCAGAGGTCATAGTCTCTTTTGAAGTCCATACAATCGCCAATAACATATGAAAAACCATGTAGATTAACGTCTGAGGTGGCCTTTTGAGGAAAGCACCACACAGGTTTGAGTGGGCTTGTCCAGACAGTTCAAGCATTTGTCAGTTATCGTGCAGCTCAACTCAAAACTTTGAGGAGCTCAACGAACCGACGAACAATGCCAAAGTAAAGACATTTGGGTAAGCCGCATAATATACTCAAACTGCCAGACAGTCATGAAATCAATCCTTAAAATAACGACCTACATAGTCCTCACACTTAAAATATATCATTTTTAAGAACTATGCATATTAGTGTCTGAGATGGTCTTTAGAAGAAAGAACCACAGAGATTTGAGTGAACCTGTCCAGTCAGTGCAAGCATTTGTCAGTAGTCGTGTAGCTCAACTCAGATCTACTTAGGAGCTCAACAACTCGACGAACAATACCAAAGAAAGGACATTTGTGTAGGCCGTACAAAGCACTCAAACTGCCAGACAAACATTAAAACTACTCGAAAAAATAAAAAATAATCCACATAGTCCCCAGTTAGACTTCGTTTCCACCAGAAATGTGCGAGGATGTGCAGCGAGGGATGTGCTTGCTAAGAACCTGGGAGTATTTAAGTCAAGAGTGAATAGTTTACTTCTAGGCAAGCGTGCTCCATCTTCGACCACATCATCGCTTACCATCAGGTGAGATAGTGGTCAAACGCGTGCCTATCAATAGTAAATAAAACCAATAGAATTGCTTCATTTACCTAGCCTCGCTCAGCACAAGCGATTCTATTGGTTCTTAAGGCGAAGTACCTGAGAGTAGCTGATGTTAAAATGAGAATCACGTCTAAACGGCTAGTCGTATTTTTTCGGAAAAAATGTATGTTACATATAAAAAACCCAAGATGCTCAGTCTCGAACAAATGCAACACTCACTGTCGTCAAAAACTGACATGTATCAAGTGTCATGTGTGAGTTGTGTGCAGTTATACTATAAACATTTTTTTTTGGGCAAATTCTACCTTACACGGATCGCTTAAAGTTGTTTTTACAAAGCAGTGCAGTATAGCGAGTGATGCGCAATTTTTTTTGCAAATTCAACCTTACACGCTTAAAGTTGTTTTTACAAAGCAGTGCAGTATGGCGAGCGATGCGAGACTGTTTGAAACTTGCGCACAATTATACATTATGCGCTTGTTTTTGCGGACGTTTTTGAGATGCTGAGTGTGTATCTTGGGTTTTTTATATATCAATTTTTAATCATTTGAAATATGAAAATTTTGAGTTTAATTTGTTCAACATGTGTAATTAAAAACTGTAACTGTAAAATGCAACACCATACACTGCGATTGCCAACCCGCCTGCCAAGCGTGGCGATTATAGCAAACCACCTCCCTTTTGGGGAGGCCTATGTCTAGCAGTGGACGTCTTTTGGCTGTTATGATGATGATGATGATGATGATGATGAGTGTAATTAATTTATAAAGTTATGTCTAACACGGACATAAAAATTACAATCAGACTAAAACCGCCAGGCGTATTTTGATGGAATTTACACATTTATCTCAAAGAATGTACATTTTGATATACGGCTATTTTTTTAGAGTCTTTCAATAATAAGGTAAGTACAAAAAACGACTGAATTTTTGGGCCGCGCGGGTGTTAAATGAATACGCGTTTTGTTCCCTCAAGGTCGCTGGCATATGTCGTCGCCTTAACAAATATATCCCTCGTTTCGCATCCTCGCACATATGTTTAAATAAATTTATTCTCATAGAAGACTATGGTCACTTATGTTCATAAGAAATACAATACGCTCATCTCTCACTCAGGCCCACTTGTGCAACCCAAATTATCTTTTAACTCCGATATGATGACATTGAGTTATTGCTGCAAACATCGTGACTATGAATCGAAAACATGAGAGAATACGCACTCACACACCATCACACACACACACACTCACACACACACACACACACACATACACTCACACACCATCACACACACTCACACACCATCACACACACTCTTTTAAGATATAATATCTCAAAGTTCCTTTTGTTGGTTGCCTTTATTTAGTTATATCCATATATTTATTTGTTTAAATTGAGATCTTGTAATTTTTATTTTTATTTTTGTTTAAGTTCTGTAATCTTTTGTACACTACTTTTACCATTTATTAGTCATTGAAGAGCGGGACCTCCTAGCACAGGTATATCTTTTACTTAAAAGGAGGTCTCTATGTGAGAGTACCTGTAAAAGTTTGTACAAGTTTCTGCAATAAATTTTTCATTTTTTTTTTCATTTAGTTGCTAAGACAAGGTTATGTAACATTTTTTTTTCATACATATATGAAATACTAGCTTCTGACAGCGGCTTCGCCCGCGTGGTCCCTAGGGAACATACTCCCGGGATAAAAAGTAGCCTATATCCTTTCTCAGGCTCCAGACTATCTGTGTACCAAATTTCATTTAAATCGGTTCAGTAGTTTTGGCGTGAAAGCGCGACAGACAGACAGACAGAGTTACTTTCGCATTTATAATATTAGTATTAGTAAGGATTTGTTTGTTTCCCCTTTCGGTTAGCAGATAACTGGGCAAGTGGGCCTTAGAAGACCGTATCACCAATTCGTCTAGAAGGAAGCTGTGTGGTGTGTTCAAATGACTTCAAAAGATGGCGTATATCTGTTTTATTAATAAATAAACTAGAGTTTGCCCGCGAGTTCGTACGCACATATCCTGTTTTTCTCGTTCCCGTAAGAATTTCGGGAAATCCTCTTTCCCCTACACTCCACATGGAACTTACATGCCAAATTTCAGCTTTCTACGACCACTAGTTTCTCTGTGCGTTTTCTGTCAGACTCTTACTCACTCAGTAAAGTAATTTTATATAATTATTTGGATTGATAAAAAATATACCTAATACGGAGAAAAGTGGCCTGCTAAAGCCGGCTAAAATAGCTGAGCATTTTATACTAATATTTTTATAATTCTCTTGAGTTGGTTCTTGAGAATTGTACAACAACTTTCTGTTCTCTTTTAAGTTTTGTTATTTTAATTTTATTTTCTCTGTTTCATTCTTTCATTTCATGGTTGGTTATGAAATAGTTTTGCTATGTTTAAAGTTAATTGCACCTACAAATTAACGACCCAGTTTATTCAAACGTGGATACAAATATCTACTTTGAAAAAAGTAACCAAACCAAATTATTTTCGTTTGTATTGCAAAGCAGTAGATATTTTTTTTAGGCTTTTGTTAAAAATGAAGGAGTAAAATGGTTTCATCTAAAAGATTTGGAGGTGATTTTTTAAATTACGTATCATATCATGTAGATTACTGCCTATTTTTTCAGATGTAATTTCTCAGAAAATACCGACGAAAAGTTGCTTCATCTGCACGCTGTTTTTAAGCATTTCTCGAGAGAGCAGCCTTAAGTCGGTGAAACTTATTTCTGAAAACCCAAAAATAGAGGTATAGGCACTAGAAAGGTTTAGGTAGTTGAATAAAGGTAAACACTCTTGATCTGATTACTTACACAAAAACATATTAAACAAACAAACTACTGCTGAAACTAATGGTCCAATTGATTTAGTCATCGTTATTGTTGTATTTACATTGTTTTTTAATAACATTTTATTTTTAAACTGAGTTTTTAAATAAAAGGACACCAAGATTATTTACCTTTAATTAACTACCCAAACCTTTCTAATACCTATAGATAATCAAACATATTATTGGAATTGTCATTAATATCCCATTACTCAAATTATCCTACAGCCAAATGTATTCAAATTTATCAGATCCAAAAATACATCTAATCAAACTTCGTACCTATCCATAGTCATTATTCTTCTCCAAAAATATATTTGTTGCCAGTAAACATAGAACGGGAGCAGGTAATGAATTATTTAAATGGCAACACGGATTTGCTTTCAAACAAATTGAATTTCGGTCAAGATATTAGCTGTGGCTACGTTTCAATCACTATCGGGGAAGTAACAACAATTCGTCCATTATATTAAGTAGTATTTCTAGGACTTCATTTGTTTATGTGGATGATAATTTAGCAATTTTCCTTTGAGATTGTATACAACCTGTAACAGAATAAACGCAATACCTGATGTGTGTGTGTATGTGTGTGGTGTGTGTGTGTGTGTGTGTGTGCGTGCGTGTGTGTGTGTGATTTCGTGATTGGTCCCGAAGTAAAAGTTGTTCATAATTATGAGTACATCGACCCCTTAGGAGGTATTGCGTTTATTCTGTTACATATTGTATAGGTGATCCATCTTATAGTGGTTCCAAACGATACAGCCTTTTGTCTATACAGCAGACCATCATTTGCCTAGCCTTTTTCCAACTACATATAATGGGGTAAACTTACAGTCAAACCGGATTCAGCTGATGTAGTATTTTACTTTTTTGTTTTTTTTTTTTTTTTACTGTTTATAGGCACGCGTTTGACCACTATCTCACCTGATGGTAAGCGATGATGTGGTCGAAGATGGAGCACGCTTGCCTAGAAGTAACCTATTCACTCTTGACTTAAAGACTCCCAGGTTGTAGCTATCAGGAAACACAGACTTCGGCAGGGAATTCCACTCCTTAGCTGTACGCACTATGAATGTGTTCCCAAAACGTTTAGTGCGTGTGGGTGGGATGTCCACCATGTACCGGTGGCGTATCGCCGTTCGTCTTGTGGTCCGATGATGGAACGGGCTTGGCGGAATTAAATTATGCAATTCCGTCGCACATTCCCCAAAATGCAACCGGTAGAAAACCAACAGGCTAGCGACTCGTCGTCGATGCTCAAAACTTTGGAGCTTCGTCGCGACGAGCTTTTCATTGCCTATGATCCTCTTAGCTCGTTTCTCAATTGACTCAAGGGCATCAAGCTGGTATCTGGCAGATCTGTCCCAAAGATGAGAGCAGTACTCCATACACTATCGAACTTGCGCTTGATAGAGTCTGAGCAGCTGTTTCGGCGTGAAGTACCGTCTCACCTTTGCTAGGATCCCCAACTTCTTTGCAGCCACTTGAGCTTTTGCCTCTATGAAAGGGCCAAAATTGAGGGTAGATGTTAATGTAACCCCAAAAGCTCAAGTTGGTCGGTTATTGGCACGGTTGCACCTCGGAAAGATGGAGCTGGGTGGAATTGGCTCCTTTTGGCGGAAAATAGACACGCTTGGGTCTTAGCAGCATTGAACTAAACCAGATTGGCATCTAAAAATAATAAATCTTAATTTACGTAGAGAGGCTGCCTACCAAACCTCCACAACGCAGTAACTGGGTTACACGGTACTTCTTGGCAAGACTGGAGTCAGATTTTCTGGCTTCTGACAGACCGTAACGGCTGCCAAAGATCTACAAATAACAGCTGTTACCAACGGCTTAATGTGCTTTCCGAGCCACGGAGGAGTCTCGGTATGTTATCAATCAATCAATCAATAGGGTATTTTACTAAAAAAAATGAATTAGTCCGTCAGATAGATTTCCAAAAAATATTGGACACGTATTTTTTCTTTTTTCACGTAAACAAAAGATTACGAAGATACAGAACGTTGAAAACTCGCGTGACTTCACTGCGATAGTACAATTTTACTAGCGACGTGACGTCACCAGCCCCCTCTCCCGATTTTTGATGCATTTTATCTTAGTCAATATTCATTGATTTACAAAAACAAAAAATACGTGTCCATTATTTTCCAATACTCTAACTGACGGACTAAATAGATTTGCAATTTATTGATGGTGGAAACTAGCCTATTATGATGATTATGATGTTTAATGTCATGATAGTCACCCATACACAGACCGACCTCGGGAAGCGTTGTTTAACCTTGAAGATCGACCCATATAGGTGTTATTATTTAGTTATAAGCTCCTTTTGTCTGTACAGAATATGAATAAAATTTCTATCACTCCGACTTTTGTTTGCAAATTCTGCAATGCTTTGTTGCACAGACAAAATTACATGGAAGTTTATGTAATTGTATCGTGTGGACCTACCATTAGGCGTCTTTTACTACAGACTTTCTTGTTCTGGCCCAACTTTGTTCAAACATATCTTTCTTTTGCAAAAAAAACAATTCTCGATTAAGATAGTGGCAATTAGTTGAGATTTTTGAGAGACGAGATGAGACTTTTTTATTTAAAAATACGGTTCTGTAATCGAAATAGTTACAATTATAACAAACAACACACACAACACACATGGTAGACCATTATGGTCGAAGTAGGAGATAGTGTTATAGTGTACTAGTAATAGCATGGTATGTAGAGTTTATTCCATGTTGAAAACATAAGCTTTATCAAAAATATTTACTTTAATTGAATTAATTAACTGCATTGAATCTACTGCATTTATACAAAACCTCTGATGAGCGAAATACCAAGAGAGAACTTAAATGTTTTTATGACGTCACGAACTATAGACTGTATTCATTATGAATTAGTGTTATCAATAGTACATAGGTACATTTACATCTTAGGAGGTTAAGATGATCTTCAGACAAAGAAAAGATCAAATATTCTATCTTTGTTTAACATTCTTGCTCATTAAACTCTCAAGAAAAACTTAAAAATAAAAACTGGTGTCATCTAAACGGTGTAAATACACGACCTTATTAGAAATGATGTATTTAAGCCATTTGAGGTTGAAACACGGTCCGAGTGCTCATCGAGGTTTTCATGAAATTAGCAAGCAGTTAGTCGACTCTTCACGGGACCAGAGAACTGGCCCTTTCTTTGGCCAACGAATCAGTATTGCCATTAAACGTGGCAACACGGCCAGTGTTCTGGGCACTTTTCCCGTTGACAGCGATGTGGATGAATTTTTCGATGCCCAATGAGTTCTTCCCCTCCCACTTTTTACACCGCTTGTACACATTATATTATACTAGCTTGGCTTGTATAATCTAATTAGTTTTTATGAATTTTGCAAAGAACTGCCAAAAAAATCTCATCTAAACAAAATCTTCAATCTTGACTAGGAAAGTTTAGCAAGATAATCCTGTTTTCAAGATTATAGGTTCCGATACAACTAAGTGGGTAGATTAGGCTTCCTTGGTAGCATAATACAACTTTTTTAAGTAAAGTCACGTTCCTTGAAATATTTTAACGCCTGTTGGCATTAACTTGAGTTAGTTGACTAATATTAAAAATATTGTAAAAGTCACAGATGAGAGAATGCCAATACTTTTCTTTCAAATTGTTGAAATATGTTTATTTTCTTTATCTAGGTAAACAAGACTGTAAATCACAGTTTTTTAATGGTGTTTGACTATTGAGGTAGTTTTAAATGATTTAGATAGCTGTTAGATACTGTACGAAATACATATTCAAAATAACATTTGTTTTACAAATAATGGTAAGGTATTACCAATCAAGCCGCAAGCTTCAGCCATTTATTAAAACGTCTTACTTTAATCTACTAGTTTATTCAAAGCTATGCAAATTACGAGCCGTTAATAATTTTATCTACAAAAGCGCAATAAATAATATTTCCAATTAGCCTCCTAGGTCTTAATAACTCCGTTGTACGTTACGCGAACGCTAGTTAAAACTAGGTCGTATTATCGTATGAACACGCTTTGCACTATAAAGCTTCGGACAGACTTACGCAAGGGAAGCGAGTTGCGTCAGCATGGTTGACGTAGCTAGGGAGTCGCCCTTGTATGTCAGTGTCCGGGCATAAAAATGAAAAGTCGAGCTTTACAAACAGACTGACGGGTATGAATGACCGAAATAATCCTATAGTCCCCGTCACGAGAAGCTATAAATTTTGTAAACAAAGAACTTCTACTAAGATACGTAGCGCTGTCGTCTAATGTTTTGTGGTAGGTACTGGTCTGTTTCATGAGTCAGACGCCGTCCAGTACCACAAAACATTAGACGACAGCACTTTATATCGATAATATATAACCCGACCAAGTGAAATTGCTCGTTAGTTTCGTATGACGCGTATGTCACTTTGAGTTGATTGAATTTGGGATTATTTTTTGTCGCTACGTGAATTAGTAGAAGTTTTTTGTTTACAAGATTTATAGCTTCTCGTGAAAGAGACCATAGCTAATACAATAAATGCAAAAGTGAGTATGTTGGTCACGATTTCGCCTCTATATCGACGAACAGATTGTGATGAATTTTAGTAGAGAGCTAGATGGTACCCTAAAGACGGTAATAGTCTAATATAACGCGAACGAAGAAACGTTCAAAAGCTATTGCTCAACAAACATAGATACTTGGAATCTTGCGCTTTTCCGACACTGGAAGACAGTTTTAGCAAATCATCTAATACACTTCACAAATTTCGTTTTCACACCGCTGGAGGTTTCCACGATTTGTGAACGCCCCAGTTTGACCGAAGTTTAATTTTAAAACACTAAAAAGATTTCCCTTTAAATTTATACTTTACAAATTCCACTTCAAAGTTTGGAGGGTAAAGTAAAAACTTATTGGCATTTATTGTTCCTGAGCACATACTACTTTATTAAGTTCGGAACTATTCCGTTTATTACTTGGAATCTTATATTGAGGCTATGAAACAAGCGATTGTGACCGATAGCGTGTTAAATTAGTAGTGACTTGAACTTTCGTAAAGTTGAACGTTTTTTATTGTTGTTTGTTTTATAAATGCTTTTAGTTTTTAAGTCGTTACAAATTTTACCGACTGGCAATTTTTTTCAATCGAGAAGAACAAAAAAACAAGAATGAAAGAAAAAAAAACACAAACGATTAAATAATTTTAAGTGAATATAAATAAAAAAAATGAAAATAACAGAAAAGTAATTTATACTAATATATAAAGCTGAATAGTTTGTTTGTTTGTTTGCATAAACGCGCTAATCTCAGGAACTTCTGGTCCGATTTGAAAAATTCTTTAAGTGTTAGATAGCCCATTTATCGAGAAAGGCTATAGGCTATATATTATTACGCTAAGATACGCAATAGGAGCGAAGCAGACGAAGTTGCGCGGGTTAACTAGTTAAATAATAAAATAAAGATCGTACAGCGATGGTACTCTGATAGGATGCGTTAATGCCACGGACAAACTTACGAAAACTATACAAAATTAAAAATATAAAATAAAATGTTATACAATACAAAAAAAAAAACAACATGAGACATATATAAAATTAAAGAATCATTTAATTTCATCATATTTACTTGCTGTCATGCTAACACAGCATTCAAATCGAACTCAATTTATAGTAAACAGAACACGTTGCATTTTAGTTGTCTTACAAGGGGTCCAAATTATGTACCCGATATAAACTACCTCTAGGCTCGATTTTTTTTAAAATAATTCATTAAGATAAAAGGTACAATAAAAATAAATAATGCATTAGAATTATGAAAAAACCAGTTAAAAATGTTTACGTATCAAAATAATGTCACCGTTCTATTCCGCGCCATCTTTGGAACACTAGGTCGGACTGCGCTCGCTCCTGGATGTTTCAAACTACGTCATGCGCAATGTAAATGAATATTTTAATTTTTTTAATAATTCAAATGTTCATAAATATCTTGTTTTCCATTAGAACTTGTAGTATATTTCGAAAGACAGATAGATGAAGTGGGCTGCTGTTACAAGACATCAAAATACAAGCTATATTTTTAAATTCAAAATATTGTCTCTCCCTTGCTTTACAACAAACTTCAACACACACATGATCCCATTTCACTTTCCAACCCTCGCTTATTTCTTAGCCCTCCTCGGCAGGTAACCTTATTTCCCTCTCGAGACTACCTGATGCATGAAGCATGTCGAGTGCGTACCAACCTCGGGAGACTACACAGTGTAGCCAACCTAAGAGCGTGTAATAATCTTGTTAGCCTGTAGATCTTGGTAATGAGGTTGTAACTATGAAGGTAACGTGTTATATGATTTGGATAAGTTGTGGGAAAAGTGTTGTTAAAAATGCTTTGCGTTTTTATGAATAACTAGTGGACGTCATGCGGTTTGACCCGCGTAGTTCCCGTTCCCGTAGGAATACGGGGATAATATATAGCCTATGTTACTCCCTAATAATGTAGCTATCCAATGCTGAAAGAATTTTTCAAATCGGTCCAGAAGTTTCGGAGCCTATTCAATTCAAACAAACAAACAAACATACAAACAAATCTTTCCTCTTTATAATATTAGTGTAGAAGTATTTTGATTAGGCCTTAGCTTCCAAATAATGTAATAATGCTGTTTTGTGGATTAAACACTAGTTGTTTTATGTGAAACTAGCTTTCGCCCGCGACTTCGTACGTGCATATCCCGTTTTTTCCCGTTCCGTGAGAATTCCGGGAAATCCTCTCTTAGTGCTCCCCTACACTCCCCAAGGAACCTACATGCTAAATTTCAGCTTTCTACGACCAGTAGTATCGGCTGTGCATTGTCTGTCAGTCACTCAATCAGTCAGTTATGGAAGAATTTTATAAAATTAGTAGCTGACACGGCAAACGTTGTTTTGACAAATAAAAAGAAAAATAACTTACCTATTCTCATACCTACCGAATATACCAACAAAATTTCATGAAAATCAGTCGAGCCGTTTCGGAGGAGTTCTGTAACAAATACCGTGACACGAGATTTTTATATATTAGAAGATTAATTAAGGACTAGAGGACGTCACGCGATTTCACCCGTATAGTTCCCGTTCCCGTGGGAGCACGGAGATAAAATATAGCCTATGTTACTCGCTGATAATGTAGCTATCCATTGCTGAAAGAATTTTTCAAATCGGTCCAGTAGTTATTAAGTTTATTCGTTACATACAAAAATACAAAAGTGCAAATCTTTCTAAATATTAGTATAGATAATAACGTGTATTTAACCATCACACCGTAAGATAAAAAATTCTAAAATTCACGTAGAGAACTACACGACTGCTCAGTGCCATGTTTTATTTTTGGCTTTTTGTCCTGGTATGCAAGATTCTTATGGGATAGGCCTCAGTTGCGAAGCCTTTTAAGCCCTTATCTCCGAAACTACTGATGGAGTATTTAATTTTGAAAAAAAAAAATGCAGAGTTCTTTCTCTATAAATTATAGGAAAACCTATAACCTATTGACGTGCATCGATGACGAGCATGTTTGCAGATGCCAGCGTAGATGATTTCTACGCAATTATGCGTAAAAAGGTTACGTCCGTGGTGCGACGAGTACGGGGGAGCCCGAATAGTGTCCTGAGGATGATTGGCGAGAGAACCAATACTGTTCTGCTCAGTAGGTTCACTGAACTCCATGTATTGCGGGACCGGTGAGCCTACTGTGCAGGGGTAGACGGTGTCTAGTTTCTTCTTTTTTTTAATTACTAACATTAGTTATAAGCAAACTTCTGTTACTAACCACCTTGGCTATATATGGACTTTTTTGTCTGATATAAATTATTTTTATTTTCGTACGAAGTCCATGGTTTGAAATTAAATATTACAAAAATGAGATTTCTTCGTAACCAGTTGCATGCGAGTGTCTCGCACGCGGAATTTTCTAGTGTTATTGTCCAAAGGGTAACCAATGGAACCCTATTACTAAGACTCCGCTGTCCGTCCGTCCGATTGTCTGTCAGAGGGCTGTATCTCAAGAACTTTAATAGGTAGACAGTTAAAAATTTTCATAGATTATGATGTATTTCTATTGTCGCTATAGCAACAAATAATAAAAGTTAAGGTTTATGATATGGAACCTTTTGTGTGCGTATCCGACTCGCACTTGGCAGGGGTTTTTTTTTATTTTTTGCAACCTCCGTTCAAAAAATCTATTTATGTGAATGTCCAAAATGAGACTTCCAACGGTTTCCGAGATCACACATTCGGGGTTTATTTGTAAAAAAGTCTGAGCTAGCTCAAAGAAGGGTCTTCATAAATTTTAAGTAGGTTCTGGCTTCCGAAAAAAGATTTCTATTCAGAGAAACTGAAACGGATGATTGTTTTTGAAAACAGTTTTCTGTTGAAGCTATCTCGTATAAACTGAATGACTCTATCCAGTTTTTAGGGTTCCTTTTTCAAAGGCCAACGGCACCCTATTACTAAGCCTCCGCTGTCCGCTAGCCCGCCTTTCTGTCAGCGGGCTGTGTCTCATGAACTGTAATAGGTAAAAATTGAGTATGTATTTCTGTTGCCGCTATAACAACAATTAGGTAAGAAAAATCCTGTACGATTTTCATTTCACGAACTCAATGTTTGCAAGACTTATAGATTTATTTTAAACAACCTTTGTTTCAGACACTACCAACATTAAAAAAAAACCGGCCAAGTACGAATCGGATCGGACTCGCACACGAAGGGTTCCGTACCATAAACTTTATTTTTTTATTAATTGTTGAAATAGCGGCAATAAAAATACACAATCTATGAAACTTTCCATTTTCTACCTATTACGGTTCTTGAGATGCACCCCGCTGACAGACATACGGACGGCGGATGGACGGACGGACGGATTAAAAGGGTTCCGTTGGTTACACTTTAGGTACGGAACCCTAAAAATTAATGTTTATGGTACAGAACTATTCGTGTCCAACTCGCATTTGGCCGGTATTTTAGTTATATTCAAGTCGGATCCCTACTATCTAAAGTCCTCTCAAACTTACCCAAAAGGTACGGAACCCTAAACACCAATTCACTCCACCGCAAAAAGATCGCACCACATCAAACATGAATAAACACTTACAGGTGAATAACGTAAAAACGAGCTGTGGCGTAATAAAATCCTAAAAACACTTAAAAATCCATTACGCCCAAGTGTGTGGGTCTTATCCCGGACCTCACGCGCGTGTGACCGGGGTTATTCGGCGGGGTTTTTCGCTCCCGACCACTGGCCGCTTCTTTTATTTAATTTACGGGTTCTCAGTACCTTGCCTCTCACAAGTTCTGAGATTAGGAGGAGGGGGGAGGGTATTCTAATCATGCCTTGTAGTTGTGTGTTGAGGCTTGATAATTTTGTTGTTTTATTTTGAAAAGATAATAACGTGTTCCATAAGTCTGTATGCGTAAGCCAACTAATCAATGGTAGAAACCAGATAAATGTGCAATAACGGTATTGACCCACATACGTTTATTGGCTTTTTTTATTACCAAAAACTGGCCAAGTGCGAGTCAGTCATGTGCAAAGGGTTCCGAACGAATTTAATTTAATTTAGTATGATATTTTAATATTATAAACTTCTCATAGGTTTTCCTGTAATCTATAGGTAAAGATCTATTCTCTCCATTTTTTTCTAAAATTTTAGGCTTAGTAGTTTCGGAGATAAGGGGGGAGCGGTCATTTTTCGTCTAATTTCTTGAATAACTTCAAAACAATTTAATTTAAAATTATGAAATAAATATAATTAAAACTCTCACAGTAAGCCCTTTCATTTGATATGTCACACAATATTATTCAAAAAATTTTTTCTTTTAAATTTCTAGTTTAACCCCCAAAAGACCCCCATACTAAAATTTTTGTGATTTACTTATAAACGTCCGTGTTTGGGTCACAGAAGTCCATATGAGTACTAAATTTCAACAGAATCGGTCCAGTGGATCCGGAGAAAAATGAATGTGACAGACGGATAGACTAACAGACAGACACCTGAGTGATCCTATAAGGGTTCCGTTTTTTATATGGAACCTTAAAAACAGAAATAAAGACACAAAGCAGTAAATTAGTCCTGAATCGACTTCTATCGTGATCCTTTACGTTCTCTAGTAATGAATAATAATAATATTATAAAGAAGAAAGGTTTGTTTGTTTGAATTGAATAGGCTCCGAAACTACTGGACCGATTGGAAAAATTCTTTTAGCATTGGATAGCTACATTATCAGGGAGTAACATAGGCTATATATTATCCCCGTATTCCCACGGGAACGGGAACTACGCGGGTGAAACCGCGTGACGTCCGCTAGTAATGAATAAAACTGACCATGTGCGAGTCGGACTCTCACACGAAGGGTTCCTGACCATATTCCGTCCCATAAAAACACGTTTCTTGTACGGGAGCCTCCTTTAATTTTTTTTTTATTTTTATTATTTGTTCTTATAGCGGCAATAGAAATGCACACTCTGTGATAATTTTAACTGTCTACCTATACGGTACGCGGTACGGTGCGGTACCCTTATGGTTCTTGAGGTACATCCCGCTGACAGAGAGATGGATGGACGTACGGTCGGACAGTGGAGGCTTAGTAATAGGGTTCCGCTGGTTACCCTGTGGGTACGGAACCCTAAATATGGTACTATAGTATGAAGTTATCTATCTGCCCAGTTATTTGAGAACTTAAGAGGAAATGCTGGCGGCGAGACTTTGTATTGAAAAAGTCATAATTCGTGGTTTGGCTCTCGACTGTTTTCTCCTTCAATATTGGACCGATTTATGAGATACTAGTGGACGTCACGCGGTTTCACCCGCGTAGGTCCCGTTCCCGTGGAAGTGCGGGGATAATATATGGCCTATGTTACTCCCTGATAATGTAGCTATCCAATGCTAAAAGAATTTTTTAAATCGGTCCAGTAGTTTCGGAGCCTGTTTAATTCAAACAAACAAACAAATCTTTCCTCTTTATAATATTAGTGTAGATTTCACAAACTGAATAAGAAGGATATATACTGTCTCTATGTTTTCCTTTTTTGATTAACAGTTGCCAAATTTGTACACTAGGGCTCTGTCTGGACAGCGATTTATTGGACAATTTTGAGCATTTTGTGAGAGTTCTAGAGCGTATACGGTCAATAAATCATCAAAAAGGACAACATAGCGACACAATATATATCCTTCTTATTCAGTTTGTGAAATATCTCTTAAATCGGTCCAATATTGGAGGAGAAAACAGTCGAGAGCAAAACCTCGAATTATGTCTTTTTACATACAAAGTCTCGCCGCCAGCATTTCCTCTTAATGTGGTTGATAAAACTTGACTTTTCTGTTTTAATTTCTGAGCAAGTTTAATTTTCGTTCGAAACCCAGTTGCAAGTTCATGACACCAAAATTAACAAGCTACCTCGTCAAACAAAAGCCGTCAGATCAAAACAATAGAGGTGTCCCATAGTTCAGATTCCGTCGACCCGGTGCCCCACTTCCAAATGTAGCCTCGTAATCAAATTTGCACAATCTCGCAACCCCGTGCGACACGTACATTGTCCGGTGTCGGTGATGCGTACACCGGATGCACGTTCCCGGATGTCACCCCCTCACGGAGGCTGTATGTACGTCTTCACAACCCTCAAGACATTTGCCGCTATCTAACCTCAGTATATCGCCGTATTCGTAGTATCGCAACAAGTCGTGACATCACGGATGTTCGTGTGTTTGCATGGAAATGATACTGGGAATCCGTGAATATAAAGCTCAACAAACAATTTTGAACCTTACGCAAACAACATACAGCTATATTTCACTCAAAATTCAGCAATACAAAGACCTAATTTGTTGCTGTAAAAATAAACAACGTTCGCGAATTTCGGAGTAATGACAACAGTAATGTTTTCATTAGCAGACTCACCTGCGTTCTTGTTTTCGTAAAAACGACTCAAAGGAATTTGATTGGTACTGAAAATAAGTTTTATATTTATGTACGAACAAAAAATATAGCCCTTAATTTGAATGTCAACTCGGCCACAAACATTTCCACGGTATCTTCTACTATATATAAACGTCACGGTGTTTGTTACCAAACTCCTCCGAAACGGCTCGACCTATTTCATGAAATTTTGTGTGTGTATTCGGTAGGTATGAGAATAGGTTGTAGCCGTTACATTTTGTATATGCCAAAACAACGTTTTCCGAGTCAGCTAATATTTAAATAAGTACTTAAACAATTTGCTTTTAAGTAATGAAGACTAAAACATCAAAGCTGGAAAATAAAAAGAAACATTTCTAGCACATTTTGCCTCTCAAAAAGAAAATCCCGCATAGCATGAAGTTTGTAAAAGCATCCCTTATATTCTGTAGTTGTTCGAACAAACAGCCCGAGACACGTTTGAGTCGTATGTTAATAACATTAGGGGAGCCGGGACCTTATTATGTACACACGCCTTGTATATTCCAAGGGAATTGAATTTCCACCTAAATCTACAAGAAATAAGGAAAACGAAAAGATCTTGAGTTAAATGGGCAAACAACTGTGTTGCCTAGCTGCAAATAATTCCTTTTAGTCGTTACCTTTGGGAGCTGTAGTCGTAATAGACCTGGTGACAATGTGCACTAACTTCAAAGACTTTATTGTTTTCTTGGATATTTGAAAGAAAGCAAAAAATGAATGAAAAATAATTTATTTAAAAAAAGCATTTGCCAGCGGCTTAGCCCGTGTGAAGGGGGAAATTATCCCAAGGTAACACGCTCCTGGATAAAAGGAATTCTGCGAGTATGTCCTCAGCCAGGACATGACTACCTGTAGGCCAGACATTCAAATCCATTGGGCCGTTTAGACTAGAAAATGGCATAAACAGACAGGCAGGCATTTTTTTTTCCATACAAAAGATATAAACATAGTCTAAATTTTGAATATTCTATAGGAAGCGGTCGACGAAGGCCGCCGCCCGGCCGGCGCGGCGGAGCGGCACTGGATGCGCGCGCGTAGTGTACACGAATTTTACAGACTTAAAATAAATGAAAACAAATTGTTTTTGGCTACTTTGTTCAGTTGAGGTCAAAATCGTAGAACCAATGTTTTTCAAGGTCATGATACAAAGTCAGGATTAAGAGGTTTTGGGTATTTTTTCAATTTCCCTGTATAAATAAAATTCTTCCATGACTGAGTGATTGACAAACAACGCACAAACGAAACTATTGGCCGCAGAAAATTTAAATTTGGCGTGTAGGTTCCTTGAGGAGTGTAGGGGAGCACTAAGAGAGGTTTTACTGAAATTCCTACGGGAACGGAAAAAAACGAGATATGCGCATACGAAGTTGCGGGCAAAAGCTAGTATTGATAATAATTCGCATTAATAGTAAGTATTAGTGTGGAAATGAACATACACCATATATATATTTTTTTTTGTATAAAAATGTTTCTCTTTTATGTCGCTATTAAAGACCTAAAAGCCGTTTTAGTCATTCTCTTTGAACATATTTTAGCCAGTTTATTTATTCGGAGCAGAAAGTTAGGGTCAGGTACGAATCAGATTGCCTTTCATCTAGAATTTTGTATCACTTTTTTCGAATCAAACCTTTTTCAACCCTCCATAAATTTAAAGTCGTTTAGGTTCTTATTTGTTTCTAATCTTGTCTGAATTTGTTTGTATGTTTATCACATAATCTTTCGTGCTCAGGGTGTCTAACAAGACCTCTTTAGTAGAATCATATTAGGATCATAATATTAATCGTACAACAATCTGTCAAATTGTATTTATATTTTATCGCTAAAAGTATTAGGTTCAAGACTGATTGGGAAAATTTTACAGTTGTTTTTTTTATTTGTGATGGGTTTGCTCTTGACTCCAGTCTAGGTCAAAGATGACCGAGACAAAGTCTACGATGGAGCGAGCTTACCCAGAAGGAGCCTGTTCACTCTAACTTTGAAGAGATTAGGGTTGTAAGCGTTTGGAAACACGGACGCAGGCAGAGAGTTCCACTCCTTTGCTGTGCGCATTATAAAAGACGTTTGGAAACGCTTAGTGCGAGTTGGTGGAATAGCAACAAGGTAGGGATGGTAAGATGCAGTGCGTCTGGATGTCCGATGGTAGAAGGGGGCCGGTGGGATGAGGTCGTGGAGTTCTTGGGCACACTCACCGAAGTACAATCTGTAGAAGACCGACAAGCAGGCAACCTTACGGCGATGAGCCAAGCTATGCAGCTTGGCATCCACCAGTTTTACGTCACCGATGAGCCTCTTAGCTCTGCGTTCCACCGAGTCAAGCGCGGCAATCTGATACTTAGCTGAGCCATCCCAAAGGTGGCTACAATACTCCATGTAGGATCGGACTTGCGCTTTATACAGGGTTAAAAGCTGTCCAGGCCTGAAGTATCGCTTCACCCTATTTAGGATGCCCAGCTTTTTGGCCTCCGTTTGGGCTTTGTACTCAATGGTGGCGCCGAAGTTGAGACTGGATGTCAACTCCATGCCTAGGAGCTCGAGCCGATCAGTCACAGGAACAGATGCACCCCGAAAAGTAGGAGTACAGTTACAGTTTCGGGTAGCTTGATATGCTTTCTGATTCTACTGAAGTGGCCTTTTTAGATTCGCTGTATACTTCATAGAGGTGGTTTCAATGCGAATGTCAGTTTCACCCGCGTAGTTCCCGTTCCCGTGGGAGTACGGGAATAAAATACAGCCTATGTTACTCGCTGATAATGTAGCTATACATTGCTTAAAGAATTTTTCAAATCAGTCCAGTAGTTTTTAAGTTTATTCGTTAGGTACATACAAAAATACAAATATTTCCTCTTTATAATATAAGTATAGAAGTTTAGACTATCAAAGGGAAAATTCTTGTATTTATATAGAGCTTATATCAGTCGCAAACTCTTAAAAACACCTCTTTAGTAAGCGTCAGATAAACTCGCAATAAAGTACATTGAGCTTTCACTAATATCCTTTCGTAGATACCCGAACAATAAATTAGGAACCGTTTTTCAGGACCAGAGAACGTGAAGGATCACGATAGAAGTCGATTCACGACAGTTTTATGTCATTATTTCTGTTTTTGAAATTAAGAACGTCAATAAATGTATGTGGGTCAATGACCGTTATTGCACATTTTTCTGGCGCCTACCATAATATCCCCGATTTTGGAAAGTTTTTGACATTGACTGTCGCTGAAATTATGTTATGTTGTGCATTGAGTTTGAACGCTTTTTAAATTCAAGAATTGGCCTTCATTGGAAGAATTAAAAATTGGCAATAAGTTTACTAAATTATATTGCAAACGGATGACTGAAATTGCATGGTATACCAACAAACAAATATTGTTTTGATATATTTAATTCTTTTCCTAATAAGCATTAGACAAATTATTACTGCGCACTTTGATAAGCAAAAATGCGCAGTGAAAATTTGTCTTTTTCATTATGAAAAAAAAAACTGAAATGTTATTTTTACCGGAACTTAATAACGTTTTAGGAAAAAAGTATAGTTTCGGTTTTAATCGAACAGTTCATAAAAGCCAGCTGAAGTAAATAATATATTGAAGTTTCTTCAAAGACTGACTTGTCTGTCACCAAGGATATTAACGTTCCAGCACCCAACTGCAGTAACTAATCGTTTTGATGGTCTTAACCATAAAACTGGTGCCGGGTTAACTGTTTTTACGGTGCCTTGTGTGTAATAAGGGGTCTTGATTGTACCGACCTGTTGATATTTTCCGAAGCTTTCATTTGTAGGCACTAGAACGGTTACATTTTTTTAGGGTTCCGAACAAATAACGGAAAGGACCTCCTTATAGGATCACTCCAGTGTCTGTCTGTTTGTCCATATGTCACAGCCAGTTTTCTCCGGATCCACTTGACCGATTCTGTTGAAATTTGGTACACATATGGACTTCTGCAACCCAAATACGGACGCGTTACGTAAATTATTAAATTTTTAGTATGGGGTCACTTTTCGGGGTCAAACTAGAAATTTAAAAAACAAGTTTTTAAAAAAATATCGTGTGGCGTATCAAATGCTTACTGTAAGGGTTTTAAATGTATTTTTTTCATAATTTTAAAATAAATGCTTTTGAAGTTATTCAAGAAATTAGACGAAAAATGACCATTCTTTATCTCCGAAACTACTGAGTCTAAAATGTTGAAAAAAAATGGAGGTGATAGATCTTTACCTATATATTACAGGAAAATCTATAAGAAGTCTGTAGTGTAAAAGTAACATGTTAAAAAAATGAAATTGGTTCGGAACCCTTGGCACGCGAGTCCGACTCGCACTTGGTCAGTTTTTTTGTGATGGGTTTGCTCATTTGTTATGGGTTTGCTCTTGGCTCTAGTCTAGGTCAGAGATGACCGAGACAAAGTCTACGATGGAGCGAGCTTACCCAGAAGGAGCCTGTTCACTCTAACTTTGAAGAGATGAGGGTTGAATGTGTTCCGAAACACAGACGCAGTTAGAAAGTTCCACTCTTTTTCTGTGCGTGTTATAAAAGACGCAACTTTGAATTCTATTAATTTTTTGAATAAATAAATGATAACAAAAATCGTGTAATATAGATATAAAGGTCAGATACGTCACATGTAAAATACTGGCATTCTATTGCAACCACTTAGACGGGAAGCTTACCCAAATGTAGTTGGGAAAAGTTTAGTACACTGAAACTATCAAAGAAAACTGCCAATAACTGTCTCACTACCAAACAATTAAACGCCCCTTGAAACAGGAAACATAATACTTACCATTGTTCCATTGATTTCCAAACTTCATTTCCTATTATGATTTCAAACAATCAGGCCAACTCACCACGTCATACCTCAAATTAGGTCACAGGCCTCATTCAAATATTAAAATCCAGTTAAATTTTTGCTACAGGAAGCGGTCAGGCGACGGACGTGGATGTCCGCTTGGTGTCTCCCGCGTGGGTGGCTCGGGGGGGCTCCGCCACGCTCCGCTGCTTGCATCAGGTGCCACCACAGCTGCTGTACAAGGTCGAGTTCTTACGGACGGGGACGAAGCTGCTCCAATATGTCCGGGAGAGGGTCCCGCCTTTTACCAGCTATACCTTTCCAGGAGGAAGGGTTAATGTGAGTTCTTATGTTTTCATATCTTCTATTAGATTGTTTTGTGATACTGATTTGTAGTTCAAAGATAAGTTTTATTTCTTTGAGACACCAAAAAAAAAGTAAAACGAAACGAAGATGATAAGAAAGGAACATACGACACAAAATTACACAAGTTCAAAAACACAAGTGGTGTTTCTATCGTCGTGTATCGTCGTTAGTCGTGTTACACCATAAATACTCCTGTTACTATGCTAATGTGCCACTTTTTTATTATTTGTGATGGGTTTGCGTTTGACTCTAGTCTAGGTCAGAGATGACAGAGACAAAGTCTACGATGGAGCGAGTTTACCCACTTTTGCTTCCTGTGGTGACTTTACCTCGAAATATCTCGCAACGTGACACTTAAGGGGACCCAATTGCTAACATTTTTCGTTTGTTAAAGTGTCTCTACACGCATATGCTTGTTAGATTGTACGTCGAAACTTTAAAAAATAAAATCAAAATGGCGACGGAAGGGCTATGCCACAATGACATAATTATATGCTCTTGAATTATTTGTCTCTTGAACTTTTAAAATTGTAAGAATCTCGCAAACAAAGGAATACACAATCAGGCTCCAAAATAAACATACAAAACACACAATACATCTATCTCCGTACATACATATCTGTACAAACTCAAAACAAACATCTCAGTTCGTAAGACCCAGTTGATTAGGACCGTAATTTCCATCAAAATGGAACTAGTTTGTACAGAATAGGTTCCAAAGGACCTTTTTATTCGTTTGATTCATATATACATTTCCTATACGTACATGTACCAGGGATGTTTGTCGTATTTTATGTTCTGTTATGACAGAGAAATGTATATTGTGCTAGATTTATGAGGTTTCTGGTACAGGTGACAGGTAAATTATGTGTTTGGGATTTCTTGTATGTTTTGTGAATTCAAGAACAGATGAGATGATGAATTGTAGATTTTATTTCTATAAGCCTATTCTATAAGAATGTCTCAAAAAAAGTTTTTGAGATAGTTTTTGGTTCTTGTGGTCGCAAAAGCTGACTGATGAACGGAGCGTCCTAGATTTGACTTCTCGGTCGGGCAGGCATAATTGCTTTTTTAGGGTTCCGTAGCCAAAGGGTAACCAACGGAACCTTATTACTAAGCCTCCGCTATCCATCCAGCCGTCAGTTCGTCCGTCCGTCTGTATGACAGCGGGCTGTATCTCAAGAACCGTAATATTAGCAGTTGAAGTTTTCACAGATTTTGTATTTCTATTGCTGCTATAACAAAAAATAATTAAATTAAGGTTTATGGTACGGAACCCTTCGTGTGCGTGTCCGACTCGCACTTGGCCGGTTTTTATAACTAAATAATCTCAGTGGTAGCCTGGAGTAAACGTACAAATGATATGTAAGTATTGTAGCAGATGTAGCTCTCTAGTTTCTGCCTGCCTACTGCCATACGTAAAAGGCAGGTTTGTGTACGACTATCTGTGTTTGTAAATTTATTACAACAGTAGTGGACGTCACGCGGTTTCACCCGCGTAGTTCCCGTTCCCGTGGGAGTACGGGGGTAATATATAGCCTATGTTACTCCCTGATAATGTAGCTATCCATTGCTGAAAGAATTTATCAAATCGGATCAGTAGTTTCGGAGCCTATTCATTTCAAACAAACAAACAAACAAACAAAAAAACAAATCTTTCCTCTTTATAATATTAGTGTAGACTAGCTGTGCCCGCGACTTCGTCCGCGTGGAATAGTGTCTTTCAATTATTTAGGCTAATTATTTTACAAATAAGGCACAAACGTATATATACTTTAATGAGCTATTTGCATTCACATAAGCGTTACATATTTCCATACAAACTTTCATCCCCTATTCCCTATTGTTATTGTACACCCTTAAGGGTAAAACTTTTACAAACTTTGAATGTCATATTTATTTATATCGAATCAACAGCCTAAAAAATAAGTTTCAAGCTTCTAGCTCTGAAAATAACGATACTTCCATGCAACTTGTCTTTACCCCTTTCAACCCCTTACAACCCTTTTTTCGCATTAAGAAGCAGCCTATGTCCTTCCTCAGGCTCTAGACTATCTTGGCACCAAATTTCATTTAAATTGGTTTAGTAGTTTTGACGTGAAAGCGTGACAGACAGACAGACAGACAGAGTTACTTTCGCATTCATAATATTAATATTAAGTAAGGATTTTATATATGTATATTGAGAGTGTCCGGATTTTAACGCTTTTTTGTGGTGGCAACTGGCTGACTCTATCGTCGTTGTTACGTGAGATAACAGACGATATTTGGTTTTACTACCTCCGCTAAGGTTTGTTATGTTTTGCATTATTAACAAAAGTATCCTTGTTACAGATGACGCTATCAACAGAAAATTCAATAACAATCGACAACTTGGATCCATCGGCTTCAGGGCTTTACTGGTGCGAGGTGTCATTAGAGACGCCCATCTTCACAGCTGCCTCGAATCCGCGACAGCTGACTGTCGTATGTAAGTACACATTGATATTTATAAAATGTAAGGAGTTTATTTCAAGTGAATAAATTCTGAAGTTTCGGAAATTGTGGCCTAGAAAGACCTGTCATGAAGGAAATCATTATTCTTAAAATTTAGTTTAAAGATGCCGAAAACGATTATGTTATCTGTCTGGGGGAATACTTATCTACCTAAAACCTACAAATTGCTAAATGGTTCAAAAAAAGTATGACAGAAAAATAATTTGTTCTAAGTTGTTAGGGTTCCGAAAAAAAAACGGAACCCTTATAGGATCACTCGGGTGTCTGTCTGTCTGTCCGTCTGTCACAGCCAGTTTTCTCCGGATCCACTGGACCGATACTGTTGAAATTTGGTATACATATGGGCTTTTGTGTCCCAAACACCGACGCGTTACGTAAATCATTAAATTTTTAGTATGGGTGTCACTTTTGGGGGTCAAACTAGAAAACTTCAAAAAAAAAGTTATTTGAACAATATCGTGTGATATATCAAACGAAAGGGCTTACTGTGAGGGCCTTAATATTATTTTATTTTTTTTTATTTTTAAAATAAATGGTTTTGAAGTTATTAAAGAAACTAGACGAAAAATGACCATTCCCCCCCCCCTTATCTCCGAAACTACTGAGCCTAAAATTTTGAAAAATGGAGATAATAGATCTTTGCCTAAAGATTAGAGGAAAACCTATAAGAAGTCATAGTGTTAAAATAACAAGTTAAAAAAATTAAATTCGTTCGGAACCCTTTGCATGCGAGTCCGACTCGCACTTGGCCAGTTTTTTTTTTATTTTATTTCGTCATGGGCTATCTTTTGACTCCGATCTCATCTGATTTATCTAGTCATGGATATGAGATTTACCATGAAATGAGCGACTTCTAGTTCTTCATCATCATAATAATCATCCATTGCTAAACACACGTTCTTGTGTCAGTACCCTCATTCCTGTGCCAGACTCATCCATATCTGCCCATGATGGTAATGTTAGATTATTGAAGTTATTTCACACACAACACAAACCCAACACAATACAACAACACAACACAACAACACAAAACAAAACAATACAACACAACAAAACCAACACAACACAACACAACAAACAAACACAACACAACCCATTACAATATTTCCTCATACCGTTCAGTGAGTGTAACTCATAATGCCAATATACTTTTATCAGTAGTCTTGTTGGTCGAAATGACTGCACCAAGCATGGCACTTTCCTCGCCAACAATTTGAACTCCCACTCCGCCGTTTCCCTTAAAATGGAAAATCGGAACCTCCCACAAACCCCGACACATCTGGTCGCACTAATCGCACATACACGTGCCCTGACTACAGAAACATACATTACAATGAATAAGTCATTTCGAAGGACGATGGAACTCCTTTACGTCGAGCGTTAGCTGAGATAGCCGTCTAACCCAATTGTTTTGGCATTACGCACGGTGAGAATGAGTTGGGAAATTGTGATGTGTTATCTAATGAAAAGAGTAAGCTTGGGTGTCTTGTTATGTGGTAAGTTGGTTAGGATAATAGTTAAAAAAACGGTTTATTTTTTACAAAATAGATTATGCGAAGACTAGCTGACTCGGCAAACGTTGTTTTGCCAATCCAAAAAAATACCCTACCACCTATTCTCATACTTACAGAATACACACACAAAATTTCATGAAAATCGGTCAAACCGTTTCGGAGGAGTTCGGTAAGAAACACCGTGACACGAGATTTTTATATATTAGAAGAAGATTACTAGGCATTATTTTTTTGAACACATGTCAATTTAAGCAACCACATCGTTGCAAACTAAATTAATGAGGCAAAACTAACAAATACGTATTTATTAATAATTTAAAAAAAACCTACCATATAATAGATAGGTGTAAGATATTTCAACAAAAGCATTTTTTCAATTATTTATCGTTATGCAAAAAATATCTAAATGTTATTTAGAAAGATACTCAAGAAGATAACTGAAACAAGTTGATTGATTGGCTCTTATATGTTGCTAATAAGTAGAATTGGCACTTTGATTGTACAAAAATTCGTCGTACACAAGTAGGTAGTAGTCCTACTGGTTGTCGCGACGAATTTAAAATAAAACATACAATAGCATTTATTAGTCCTTATCGCACGTTGTTGTTTTGATTTGTTTGCGGGCTGAGGAGCTAGACTAAAAATGTGCAACAATGAAAATCGACACCAAAAACCGACATAAGAAACTTAAGAATTGAAGAAAAAACTAATTTGAGAAAATGCAAACATCCCACGATAATATTATAAATGCGAAAGATTGTGAGGATGGATCGTCAGAACGCCTGAAAGGATCTTCATGAAATTTGGCACAGAGGTAGATTATAGTCTGGAATAATACATCCGGCTATATATATTCCGGGAGTATGTTCCCTAGGAATCACGCGGGTGAAGCCGCTGGCAGAAGCTTGTATTATGTAATTTTAACATTTTTTTTTTTAAATTTAATCATAACTTAAGACAAGCACATAAAAAGAACTCCTTTCCAACCGGGTGTCCATAAGACACTATTTTTTATACTTTGAATGAAACCAGTAGTCAGTTACGAATATTTCACGCCATTAAGTTGCACGCCTTTGTAAAGAGGAACCAACTACCAGCGAGGTCGTATTTTCTCACGGAACAAAACGGGCCGTGCCCAGAAGTGTCTCATTTTGTATCAACTATCAAGTTCTTGACCCGCCCGCCTAACGAGGGCTTCTTCAGAAGTTGGTCAAGGCTCTTTGCTATAAGTGTGTAAACAACTATCTGCGAAATTATTTATCTATCTATAAATTATTACGCGTACTGTGAGGGCTTATACGAAGTTGAGCTGGAAAAAAATAAGCCTGAAAGGACTTGGGATACCTTTGCACAGCTTTGGCATAGTATGGCATAATTAGTACAGTAATATCCCACTGTGAAAAATATTATCCGATCTTCTTAACAACGAAACGGATTTTGATGCAGTTTTCACTATTTAGGAAATTTATTCCGGAAAGTTCCTACTAATATTATAAAGCTGAAGAGTTTGTTTGTTTCTAAAACCGCTAATCTCAGGAACTACTGGTTCGAATTGAAAAATATTTTAGCGTTGGGTAGCCCATTTATCGAGGACGGCTTATAGGCTATATAAAATTACGCTACGCGTCATATTTTTCATTAGTGCTCCGCTCCTATTGCTATAGGAGCGGAGCACTAATGAAAAATATGACGCGGACCAAGTTGCGCGGGTCAGCTAGTAATATTATAGTGAAGCAGGGGCGTGTCAACAGTTAATTTAATAAAACAGCTGAAATTATTATAACAGTAAATACAATGCGGTTGAGAGTCGCTGGAAGACCCGTGGGAATTGTTGAAATTATGATGAATTATTCGCGGAAATAATGTGTATTATTTTTGGATACATTTATTATTGTTAATTAACTGTCATGTTCTCATAATTGTGTACTTATGAGAACATGACAGTTAAAACGCACAAAGGTGTCATATATTCTCAGTGCTGGAAAATTTATAACGTTTTGAGAGTGTAATAAAATAAAATAAATATGTATTTAGTACACTAACCTATGTTTAACAAGTTGCGATTTTAAATTTGCCACCAATGTATTTATGTAAATAGAAACATGACATCAGTCCAGTATATTTTAGACATAGAACAGCGACAACTAAAATTAAGTTTCTGATGCAGCCATAATTTATTTTTATTAGGGTTTCGAACAAAAAACGGTACCCTTATAGGATCACTCGGGTATCTGTCTGTCTATCTGTCCGTCTGTCACAGCCAGTTTTCTCCAGATCCACTGGACCGATTCTGCTGAAATTTAGTGCACATATAGACTTCTGTGACCAAAACACGGACGCGTTACGTAAATCATTAAATTTTTAGTATGGGGGTCACTTTTGGGGTCAAACTAGAAAATTTAAAAAAAAGTTTTTTGAACAGTATTGTGTGATATATCAAATGAAAGGGCTTACTGTGAAGGTTTTAATTATGTTCCTTTCATAATTTTCAAATAAATGGTTTTGAAGTTATTCAAGAAATTAGACGAAAAATGACCATTCCCCCAACTTATCTCCGAATCTGCTGAGTCAAAAATTTGGAATAAAATGGAGATAATAGATCTTTACCTATAGATTACAGGAAAACCTATTAGAAGTCTATAGTGTTAAAATAACGTGTTAAAAAATGAAATAGTTTCGGAACCCTTTGCACGCGAGTTCTACTCGCACTAGGCCAGTTTTTTTTTGAGATGGGTTTGCTCTTGACTCTAGTCTAGGACGGAGATGGCAGAGACAAAGTCTACGATGGAGCGAGCTTAACTAGAAGGAGCCTGTTCACTCCAACTTTGAAAAGTAACTGGGTTGTAAGTCAAATCAAATCAAATCAAATCAAATCGTATATTTCAAATAAACCATTTACAGGCACTTTTGAATTGTCAAGGTCGGTCAGTCCAAAAAAATGAAGCTATTTGCACATTCCAAAGCGTAGATCTCTATGGAGAAGAACGTGCAAGAAACTCCACGGACACTCTTTTAAAAGTAATAAATTGTTACAAAGTTTTGTTTACATCAAGTTTAAATTATACAAACATGTGAGAACGATGTAAAAGACGAGCAGGATAAAAGCGTCCGGGCAAAACATTTCAAAGAAATATTTAAAATAAACCATAGCAACTGAGAAATGACCAGTCCCAACTGACAGCGCCCGTTCACAAACGTGACGCATGCGCTAGCACCATTCTGCTCAACTATTTTGAAGGGGGCCAAATGATCCAACGCATACGCCACCATCAGCCAGACTTTTGTGTGAGCATGACACTCCCAACCGCCAGGGTACATTCAAGTCAAAAACAAACCTAAAACTGATAGCTATAGCTTAAGTTTAAGGTACACAGTACTCACACATGTGCCGTTAAAATGGATGAAATTATACATTGCTAAATAAATTGAGTCTATACAATGCAAATATTGTTTTTTTACAATCTTCAGCCGGTCCATCAATGTTTCCAAATGCTAACAGATTATTTTGTGCGCCCTAGTGGCTGTGGAGCAGGACCAGCATTCAGCCAAGCATTTTTATCTTCAATATAATCCCCCAACTTATAATATGCTTGCCTGCATAGTGTGCGTTTAATACAAGATTTAAATTTTGTCTCATTAAGTTGTAATATATGGGGATGTATCTTATTATAACATTTTAAACATGAGGTACGTATGAGATAAACGATGAGGCAACTTTAACCAGTCTGAAACCTGGTTGAACTAATTGGTCCCTATTTCTAGTACCATAATTATGTCTATCGCCTCTTTTACTAAAACGATGTAAATTCTTTCTGACATACATGATGTTTTCGTAAATGTATTGAAAAGGTACCGTCATGTTGTTAATATTCTTAAACAGTTCCCTTAGAGAATCGCGCCGGCGGAGATTGTATATCGCTTTGATGGCTCTTTTCTGCAGAAAAAAAAATAGACTCAATGTCTGCAGCTCGTCCCCATAGTAAAATACCGTAAGACATGATACTGTGAAAGTAACTAAAATAGACCAGTCTCGCGGTATCGACATCCGTTAATTGGCGGATTTTTCTGACAGCATTAGCCGTTCAGAAAGAGATGTTATATGAGGGCCCCATTGTAGCCTTGGGTCAAGCGTAATTCCCAGGAAAACCGTTTTATCGACAAATTCTACTCTGCTTTTGACATTGGGTAAAGCAAATCTTATACATTTTATTATTTATTTTATTACGCGTCCGGAAACACAGACGCAGGCAAAGTATTCCACTCCTTTGCTGTACGCATTCTATAAGAAGTTCGGAACTAAGCGGTGCGAATTGGTGGAATAGCAACAAGGTAGGGATAGTAAGTTGTAATGCGTCTGAATGTCCGATAGTAGAAGGGAGCCGGTGGGATGAGGTCGTGGAGTTCTTGGGCACACTCACCGAAGTACAATCTGTAGAAGATTATATTAGTTAAGCAGGCAACCTTGCGGCGATGAGCCAAGCTGTGAAGCTTGGCATCCACCTGTTTAACGTCGCCGATAGATGTTTCACATGTGAAAAATAGGTTTATTATGGTAATAGCTAATTAAAATGGTGATGAAACCTAAAGTTGGCCGTATCTGCTTATCAACAAATTTGATAGTACTCAATGGACTTGTAACAAATAGGGTTCGGTTTCCAGTATAATCTGATGCAAAAGAGTCCTGTGTATAGAGTGAGTGCCAAAACAAACCATCAACATACAAGTCAATTAAATTGGTCTCTTGAATACGTTAAATCAAATAAAATCACATACAAAACATCACAATTCCTAAATCCATCGTGTATCGTGTATCCATATTGCGAACTCAAATCTACTCGCGGTTTTCATCCGTGTGTCTACGCAGAGTCCTAGAACACTTTGGTCACATTGCAAGGAAAGAAGGTGACAACTTCGAAAAGCTCATCGTGACCGGCAAAGTAGATGATAAAAGCTTCGTGAACGGAGCCTAATACGTTGGTCTGACCAGATCCGCACCGCCCTTGACTCTACCGTTCACAACGCGTTCCACATCGCCAGGGCAGAAACAGGTGGAGAAACATCATACATGTCAAAGTGATGCAAAAAGGAGGTCACGACCCTCAGCACTGAAGAATACCACGCAAGGAGGAGGAGGAAATGATATTGGGAAATACCTAATCTACCAATATACATCAAATACATTGGAAAATACCTAATCTACCAATATACATCAAAATTATACAATGCCACTTCCATTTTTAAAAACAGCTCCTATACTAGTCATGAATATAAATCGTTCAATCTTGAGCGCTTGAGATGATAATAGTAATTTTGTAAGAGCTTCTAGACTAAGGTAGACAAAATGACAGCGAATAATGGTAGAGGATATGATGAGAAAATAAGGAGGAGATAAGAAAATGTCATTAATAATGGCAATTTGTATTCTGTGATGTTGGGACCTACATATTATTAGGGTTATATTATAAGGTTTCTTGTTGGGTCGCGTTCGAAGTTGCTTTGTCATGTTTGATGAAAACGGTGATACTCATTATATGGGCAAGGAGCCTGTAATACGGAAGTTAAAATTAAAGGGACCTAGAATTATCGTCATAGAACTAAGGGCCAATTCTACTATTTTTAGGGTTCCGAACAAAAAACGGAACCCTTATAGGATCACTCGGGATCCAGTTTTCTCCGGATCCACTAGACCGATTCTGTTGAAATTTGGTACACATATGGAATTCTGTGACCTAAACATGGAAGTGTTACGTAAATTATTAAATTTTTAGTGTAGGGTCACTTTTGGGGGTCAAACTAGAAAACTTTAAAAGAAAGTTTTTTAAACAATATTGTGTGATATATCAAATGAAAGGGCTTACTGTGAGGGTTTTAACTATATTTTTTTCATAATTTTAAAAATAAATGGTTTTGATGTTATTCAATAAATTAGACGAAGAATAACCATTCCCCCCTTATCTCCGAAACTACTGAGCCTAAAATTTTGAAAAAAAATGGAGATAATAGATTACCTATAGATTATAGGAAAACCTATAAGAAGTCTATAGTGTTAAAAAACATGTTGAAAAAAAAGGAAATTCGTTCAGGACCGTTCGCACGCGAGTCCGACTCGCACTTGGCCAGTTTTTTAAGCTACGTTTGTATCATCAACTCATCTCAGTCGCAATCTGTTAATAAAGGTCTCAATTTCCATACATTTTTGACAGATTACAAATGACGTGAACGCGACCGTTTCTTAAAAATAAGTAAAAATTGTAAACCTAAAATATACCTTTTAAATTAATAAACTACTTTTCAATTATTCAAGTTGAAGTTATGAGGGGAGGCCAATTTTGATGATCATGAGTTTGTAGTTATGTATGGTCATTAAATGAAACAACAATGGATTGTGAGATCTCATTTAGCTTTATCTCTGTCTGAGTCGCAGACATCTTTCTACAAAAATATTTTGAAGTACCATGCCAAGTTAAACTAGGTACGTGATGACTAGGCTAGGAAATACCAATTCTAGCGGCGTACTACAATTGGTATTTTATTTATATGGGATTTTTAATTTGTAAAACACTAAAACCTCTTAGGGAGTGAAAGTAAACATAATTATAAACAACTATTCAACTCAACTCACCTCAATTCAAAGTATTTATTTCAAATAAACCATTTACAGGCACTTTTGAATAGTCATGGTCGGACAGTCAAAAATAAAATATGAAGCTATTTTCACGTTCCAAAGCGTAGATCTCTATGGAGACGAAACGTGCAAGAAACTCCACGAACGCTCTTTAAAATAATAAATTGTTACAAAGTTGTGTTTACATCATGTTGAAATTATACATACACATGTATGTAACGGAGAACGATGTAAAAACGAGCAGGATAAAAGCGTCTGGAAAAAATGAACAATTCAAAGAAATAATAAAAAAAAACCTATTACTTTGAGACCAACCCTGAAAACTCGAAAAAAATATCAGCTGTTCCATACAAAATGCAATATTTAGTCGACGATAGTGTATTTATATAGTAGCTAGCTGTTGCCCGTGACTTAGTTCGCGTGTATGTCGAAAAGCAAAATTATGTTGCTATGTAAGATCGTCGATCGTTTATATAATAATTATATTAATAGTAAGTTTCATAATTTATTGCTTACATATAATATTGTATTCTAAGGAACAAATATCTCTACCTCTCTACCTAAACTATCTACTTTGCATTCAATTTCTTATTACATCGTATCCATTGTCTGTGTTCACATTTCGCCACCCATCGCCATTATCTCAAAAGGGCTTTGGCAAAATGTTAATTCTATTATTAGATTTTACGTTCACATAATGGCTCGAGGAGCTCGTGGCTGAATAATAACAGCCACGCGGATCGATCATGAAGGGTAAGCAACGTTTGCCAAGGTTGGATTGTGAATGGGTGACCATCTTAACATGTCGGGTTTCCTCCGTGCTCGACTCTAGTCGGTAACTCTTGGGCCTTTCTCCATACAAACGTATTCCGCTGTTTTCGTCGTGGATAATGCTGCTAGAGCAATGACTTTTTTCCCAAAAAATCTAGATCGAATTAATACGTGCCTCTGTCATTTTCTTTTTTCCAAAACTTAATTACTTAAAAAAATATGTCAATCCAAAAACCCAAAACACAGCCCATTTTAACAGCCATGTTCAGACGACTATCAGACAAATTTGATAAGTTTTTAACAAAATAGAAAATAATAGAAGCATAGATATAGTCTGCTTCTAAATTTTGACATATAATTTTTATAGATCAGTCCAGTTTTGAAGAAGAAAACAGCGGAATACAAAACGTCATTTGGTCAAGGTTTTCATAGGTAAAATCAGCCTCTGCTGCAGTTGTCGCTTTCGCACTTTACTTGATAGGGCGCAGTGCGACGGCATCGGCAATAGGTTCTTCAAATACCTATTTTTCAAATTCCTCGGGACTAGACTCCTGTCTTAAGCTGTTGGGCCCGGTTGAAATTTTTAGATCCTTGGCAGTCATTACGGAATGTCGGAAGCTAGAAGATTTGACACCAGTCCTGCTAAGAAGTGTACCGTGTACCCTAGTTACTGGGTTTTAGAGGTCAGAGATGTTTTAGACTCTTAGGAAAATAGTACTGGTATTCAGTTGAATCCGGTTTGATTTGAACCGATTTTTTAGTTTTGAAAAGGTAAGGCAGATGATGATGTTCACATAATGGCTAATGACGTCAGAAGGCAGTACTTACCCATCCCCTTTAGGGTGCCTGTCCAGTGGAGCGGAGCGTAGAAACGGAGCAATATAAATCTATCATGTCAGTCAAAATGTCAGTGACTCAAGTGGTACTCACGTGGTACGGAGATTTTATGCAATTCCATTGGTTAAAATTTCTCCGTTTCTCGGCTCCGCTGCCTTGCTCGCTCGCAATGGACAGGTACCCTAAATATAAGTAGGAGATATTGAAGTTCTGACTGATAGCCACTCCGATTAATGACATAGTAATATTACATATAAGATATTATTGGATCTTGGATACCTGAGTTATTTCTGATAATATTGTTATTACTCTTATTAGTTATTGATATGGATTTGTTATGTACAAATTGAAGGTATTGATACCGAAAGTAGCTTTCTTTATTTCATAGGAGATATAATTATGATTCTTTATTTGTTTTACTTTATCAAAACAGCTTTTTGCTAGTTAGGTTCTGAGGCATACTAGTTGCTAGTTGGGTTCTGAGGTATTTTATCGGTCGTTTATCTGATAACCACTAACCAACCAATGGCGTTATGACAAATAGCATTAATGGACAGATTTTCTTATCGTGTGGGTAGTAAGGTCTAACGGCCCCACACACCCTAGTGTCAGAGTTTCTAAACCACCTCAAGGGCCTCTAACATGGTTTATTTGACGACCGCCACTTGGCGGCCGGGACCACCGGCTTATACGTGCCTTCCGAAGCACGGAATCATCTTTTTATCAGACAATCAGGTGATTCAAGCCTGCAGTGTCCTAGCCAAACTGGAAATAACTTTACAAAGTATGCTTCCCGAGGGAATCCACGACCACCGGGTCACAAGGCAAACGCCTAAACCACTCGACCACGGAAGCAGTTTTGGACAGATTAACGAGCGATAAAAACCTCGGATACCGGGCAATAATCATCTCACATTACTCCAGACATACTGATATGATCCTTTTCCATTCGTCCGCGTACACATCACAGTCAGAATTCACGTGCAAGAGAGTGAGAAGCGTAGAAGTACAGGGATAAGCTCGCGTAACAGAATACTTATTTCATAGAACTGGAATTTATGTTCCTGTTTATAGTAGCCGGCACGAGTCGTCAGCACAGATGAATACAGCAGGGTGATCTCGGCAATGTACGATAGGTGAACGAAACGGAGAGTGTGCTCACGACTCGTGCCGGCTATTATACTCTTTCGCTGTCTTTTTCTGATTAAATTTCGTTGCGGTATTCAAGATAGATGAAATACCAGGCCTTATCGGGCTCCAACGGTGCTTTTTTGACGTTTGCCACAATTGTTTCTGGCTTTTAAGATTTGCCCAATAGTGTGAGTGAGTAAAATATACGCAGCGGACCTACAACGCTCTACTTATATAAGTATAATAATGCCTTCAGGGTGCTGTTGGGACTCCCTAGATACTGTAGTGCGTCTGAAATGTTTTTTTTATTTTTTTGGTGATGGGTTGGCTCTTGACTCTAGTTGTTGCAAACTGACGATTTCTGGCCAATTATGCGCAAGAGAACCGCGTCTATAATGAGTAGGTTGACGGGGAGTACTAACATAATGAAGACATTACGGGACCAACTGGACAATCCAATTGCTGGGCACTGGATGCACACGCACTTGTGTACTCGGGGTCGGGTGGTTGGTAGGGTCCGTTGATAGTTTTGATTGTTTTAATTTTGTTTGTTTGGGGTATTTAATTTAATATTAATTCTGTTTTAATTTAAAAAATATGATTTTAATTTAATTTAATTATGATTTATTTTAATTTTGATGTTATTATTAAGTATGGGTTAATTTAATTTTTGTTTATTTTAATAGTTCTTTATTTGATTTAATGAGTGTGTTATTGATTTTATTGTCCGAAATAAACGTTTTGATTTATGGATTGAATAGATATTGGGAATAGTGTGACAAGCTTGTCCCACATAATATAATCATAGCACTTAGACAAATTAATTTCCGCATTGTGGTTTTGTTCAGTAAAGTCATAATTACTGTAATAATAAAACAGAGCTGTCAACTATAGAGTGCTGTGATGAAGAGTCCTTACTGCGTTATTAAATAATTCAATTAAAATTAATTGCAAGGTTATGTCACATTTAAAATTTTTACAGTAAATTTTAGTAGTCGAGAGTCAATCTCTCGAGGTTGGTGAAGTACGGTTGGATAGGGTTGGTCGGGTGGGTCACTTACATGGTGCACATAATTATTAAAGAGTATCTCTGTCGTCCTGTATTCGATTCCCGGGCAAAGCAAGATGTTATTGGGTTTTTCCGTCGGTTATTTCTCAAAAGTGCCTGGTTGCCATGGGAATTGAACATATGAGCGAAATGTGGAAATATACTTTAGTATAATTATCGTAGTATAGTGTGGATATATTGTAGAGCCAGGGCTCTGCCTATATTATTCCCATCCTTAAGGGCTCTGCCTCATCGGAGAATACATGCGTGATTGTATATTGTATGTAGAATATCTCTCAATGTAAACTATTTGGGAATTAATGTAAATATCAACATAATTCCAGAATAAACATCCATCCATCCGAAGTTTCACATTTCAAATAGTAGTCATCGTTATCATCATCATTATCATATTAGCCGAAAGACGTTCACTGCTGGACATAGGCCTGGGACCAAGTGTCGCTACAACAACCGGTCCTGTGCGTCTCGTATCCATCGGCTACCCGCAACCCTCACCAGGTCATCGGTCCACCTTGTGGCCTTTTTTTTGACAACAGAACTTTTCGGCATTATTGACCATCTGTTCTGCGAGCAATGTGCCCTGCCCACTGTCAGTTTAATTTGGCGATCCTTCGGGCTACTTCGGGTTACTATATGTATAATAGTAGTAAGATAGTGGAATTATGTCGTAAACACTAACTATTCGTAATTGTCTCGGTATGATAATACGTGAAATAATTATATGAGTTGTAAACTTAGTTACTGTGTTTATTTCGTAACCGTTATGGCTCTTTGACCATCAACTTTTACAGTTGAAAATGAATAAACGTTCGTGTAATTATGAGTACAATTTGTTTATTAATATTATTATTCAACGCTAGGTATTCGTGTGCTATCAACTATTAGAATAGCACTTCCCAACTCAGGAAACGAGCAGAGTGGTTAAAATATATTAGCGAGTCATTAGGTATGCCACATATTAATGTGGCTCTCACGCTGAATACTAATTCAGTGAAAATAAAAAAAAAATCACAAAGTTCACAGCAGCCTCTTCGCAAGTTAACAAGGCAGTTTTACGTGGAAATGCCGCCAGTCTTTTGGACACACATTTTTAAAACACATGTTTTAAAATCGACAGCTATGCGGGTCTAGTTTTTCACGACATATTTTAAGGTTTACTTAGTAGAGTCTTTTTTTGTGCGCATAAATTGTATTTAAAATGATGAAAAGAAAATATGTTGTTGTGCTTTTGAAAATAAACAAAGCACTTTAGTCGATATTTTACGATTACCTTTTTATTTACTTGCAATATTGTCTCCAGATTCACAAAAGCACCCGCCAATCATAACGTTTGGCAAGCCAGACGTGGTGGTGGGGGGATTGCTGCGCGCCAACTGCACGAGCGCGCCTGCTGCGCCCGCGCCACGGCTGACGTGGTACATCGACAATGAAAAGGTATTTTTTTTAATTAGGTAAATTCAAAATAATTCTGAAAATTCCCAAAAAATAACCCAGCAGGAATGGAACTGTGTCGCTGAGAGAGCAGTCCTCGGGAAAGTCGACGACCCTCCGAACGTTTGTCCATGGACGTCGTCTGCACAACCACGACCACTCTGATCATCATTTTCATCACCATTTCAGCCAATCGCCGTCCACTGCTGAACATAAGCCTGCCCCAAAGAGTGACAACCATCCCGGTCTTGAGCAGTCCACATCCATCCGCTGCCAGCCACCTTCTTTAAATCATCGATCCATCGCGCCGCAGGGCGTCCCACACTACGTTTGCCCATACGCGGTCTCCATTCTAACACATGTCTGCTCCAATGACCGTTTGTCCGTCTACAGACATTCTGATAAGAGTGTCTAACTAATGCCCGGTTACTGAAGATTTTGTCGGCCGTTTATATGTCCGTTAACGACTAACCAATCAATGATGTTATGACAAATAGCGCTAACGGATGGATAAACGATCGATAAAAACCTCAGAAACCGGGCATAAGAGGTTTAAGGTTGTCGTGGGGGTCTTTCTCTGCCAAAACCGGGAATAAGAGGTTTAAGGTTGTCGTGGGTGTCTTTCTCTGCCAAAAACTGGGCATAAGAGGTTTAAGGTTGTCGTGGGGGTTTTTCTCTGCCAAAAACCGGGCATAAGAGGTTTTTAGCAGAGAAAAACCCCCAACAAGAAAAACAAACTCAACTATTATAATAAAATTTAATAATGTTTATTTATTCCTAGGTCGACGAAGATTCAGTGAAATACTTCTCCTACCGCGTTTCAAGTTCCACCCGCACGAAAGGGGGCGGTGGATACCGCAGTCGGAAACACCAGCATCGCTACATTGCTCCGGAATTCAACTACACAGCCAAATACTGGGCGCTTGTCAGCGAAACCACTGTGGCGCCACCTGTGAACGCGACTAAACATCATAAGTGCACTTTGAAAGATCAGCAGAGCGAGGAAATGGCTAAGGTTTATTTTAATATTTGTTTTAGATCCCCTTAACATGCCTAGCCTCCTTATCTTGCTCTTTGACTTTTTATATAATACTAGCTTTTGCCCGCGACTTCGTACACGCATATCCCGTTTTTGCCCGTTCCCGCAAGAATTTTGGGAAATCCTCTCATTATGCTCCTTTACGGAGTACAGGGAAGCTACATGCCAAATTTCAGCTTTCTACGACCAGTAGTTTCGGCTGTGCTTTGTCTGTCAGTCACTCAATCAGCCACTCACATTAGATTTTTTTAGACATTAGTCAATAACGGAAGAATGTCATTTAGAGAGACCAAATCTCTGTTTTCATCATATGCCTGCGACATATTACTGATGATAATTTTAGAATCCGTTTACATACCTATCCCCCTTATCTTGCTCTCTATATCTTTGACTTTTTACGTAATACTAGCTTCGCCCGCGGAACATACTCCCAAGATGAAATTTCATCGAGATCCATTCAGTCGTTCTGGTGTGATTGAGTACCTACAAAACCTCCATCCATCCAAACTATCACATTTATAATTTAGTAGTGAGATTTACTAAAGATTTAAAAACCGCATGCTTTGATTTATTTTGCAAATAAATTATCTCAATCAACAGATTCCCGTAGAATTTTATATGCATAAAAAATAAGCTCATAATCCAAAACTCTTTTCACCCTACACAAAACAAAAAATGGAATTTGTTTTTCATATCGGCGGACAAAAAATGATAAGCTGGCACTCATCAAATTGTAAGGGTCACGCGTTGGCCGGTCAAACAATTCGTTGTTAACATTAATTTACAAGAATTCCATTGGTCCCGCATTAATTAACTGTCCCTTTTAGGGTTCCATAACCGTACGGTAATCAACAGATTCCTATTACTAAGCCTCCGCTGTCTGTCTGTCCGTGTGTTCGTCCGTCTGTCTGTTTATCAGCGGGCTGTATCTTAAGAAGAGTAATAGGCAGACAGTTGAAATTTCCACATAGTGTATATTTCTATTGCCGCTACAACGAATAATAAAAATCTGATCTCTGAATGGGGCGATGCCAATCTGGTCAAGTTCAATGCTGCTAAGACCCAAGCGTGTCTTTTTTCCGCTAACAGGTGCCAACTCCACCTAGCTCCATCTTTTTGTGGTGTAACCGTGCCGATAACCGACCGACTTGAGCTTCTTGGTGTTACGTTAACATCTACACTCAATTTTGGCCCTTTCATAGAGGCAAAGGCTCAAGTGGCTGCCAGGAAGTTGGGGGTCCTAGCAAAGGTGAGACGGTACTTCACGCCGAAACAGCTGCTCAAGCTCTATCAAGCGCAAGTTCGATCGTGTATGGAGTACTGCTCTCATCTTTGGGACGGATCTGCCAAATACCAGCTTGATGCCCTTGAGTCAATTGAGAAACGAGCCAAGAGGATCATCGGTAATGACAAGCTCGTCGATGCGAAGCTCCAAAGTCTTGAGCATCGACGCCGAGTTGCTGGCCTGTCGGTTTTCTATCGCTTGCATTTTGGGGAGTGTGCGACGGAATTGCATGATTTAATTCCACCAAGCCCGTTCCATCATCGGACCACAAAACGAACAGCGATGTGCCACCGGTACATGGTGGACATCCCACCCACACGCACAAAACGTTTTGGGAACACATTCATAGTTCGTACAGCTAAGGAGTGGAATTCCCTGCCAGAGTCTGTGTTTCCAGATAGCTACAACCTGGGAGTCTTTAAGACAAGAGTGAATAGGTTGCTTCTAGGCAAACGTGCTCCATCTTCGACCGCATCATCGCTTACCATCAGGTAAGATTGTGGTCTAACGTATGCCTATTAATATAGAAAAAAAAAACAAATTAAATTAAATTAAAAAGAGCTCTCTTACAAGAAACGTGTTTTTTTCCGGGTTATAGTACGGGAACGCTTCGTGTCAGAGCCTGACTTGCACTTGGCCGGTTTTTAATTGAGTCCTCTAATTCTGAAGCCCAATCAAGAAAAGAAGTAAGACAAATGATTAAAGACAACGATTATCCGTTTGTCTTCAAAGAAAATGGAACTCGTCCTGTAACTATTTATAGCACGAAGATCTTTTAATCTCGCAATTGAAAAGAACAAATTGAAAGATCGCAATGAATGTACCAGATAAAGAACAAATCAAAGCGGGCGTCTTACAATAAATAACAAAAGACAATCTCAATCTGAAGTCGATTGGGCTCAAGTACAAGTGATTCTGTATCTCAATATTACTCTTTTCATCCTTCCTGTTTAAATTGACAACCATCTTCAATCGAAATGAAAACGGTCGGGCCACGGACGTTTCGAGCAGAAACGCTTTTGATATAAGAACATTTATTTGTGGTGGCAACATTTTCAAATCTCTTTGTATTATAGCCAGTACCATTATTGTAACAATGTTTTGTGGTGTCAAATATGTTACAGTTATTTATACTATACGCTGATTTATTATTTTTGTCACTTTGTTTTATTCAATTGTGGTTTGTTCAGCAATTTACGGAATAAAATAATATGTTTTTTGATCTATATCGTTGACTAATGTTTGTAATTTATCAAGTTACTTTTCAAAGGCACATCAATATTATTTGTTCAAAGTAACATTTCGTTTCTTTGTTATTCTAATTTCATTATTTTTATTTGTTCCATTGATCTTCTATAATATTGACTCTTACAATCGTCCTAACAAACAACGTCAAACTAAGCATTTCTTCTGGGAAAATTTAATTTCTCCCGAACTCGTTCCCTTTTCCTGTTTCTCTAATACTTTTATCGTAATTCAAATTCCCAACCTCGTCATTTCTTCGAATCGAATTTTTACCGAGTCCATACATTTCCAATTTCCTTATTCTTTGACATCCGTGACGTACTTGTAAGAACGGAAAATTAGCCAAGTTCGGCAGCTGAGCTGGGATTACGTTAATAATTTCACCCAAGTTAAGGCACTTGAGGAATATTTAATTGTTTTAGAACCTTCTTAAGAAATGTTTTCAAAGTTACATGCTTTAGTTAAGTATGCTTTACCTAAGGAGTTTGCTTAGAATGCGATGGTTAGAATTTTCATGTTAATTTCTTGGAATTCATTGAATATGATGTTATGCAAATTTTATTACTCTGCTATTGAAAACGCTTTGGCAGAAGTTTCAATCAAATCAATTAAATTATCCTGATTTCATTTATTTTTAGGCTATCCCTGAGACTTACTAGCATTTTCTACTATTTTTGATATTAGGTACAGACACTTTCAGCAATGTTTCTATCAACTGATTTATCTGCCTGTACCAAACATCAACATCTTCTTCCCTAACATTCATATTCTTCTCCCTATAGATTCAAGAAAGGCCACGAGTGCCACCAGTGATACCCATATCTCTATGGGTGTCTATAGCAGAGTTGAAGGCGCCGGCGCACGGCAGACTTCAGCTGACATGCACTGCGACCATACCTGATGAAGTGGGTCCTGGAGAGAAGTTCGCTGATATTAAGAAACAGACTGTTACTGGTAAGTTTAAATGAGATATCATGATGATATAAAGCGATGATCTCGCGAATAAACGATCGTCGCGTTTATATGTACGCAAATTGTGTCGTCGGGCCGACAGAGGGCGTATTTTGGTTTTGACGAACAAATTAACGCAACGCTAGCATATTCGTGTTATGTCTATTATGTGCAGGTACTTGTGTAACGGCTTCGGTACTCTTTAATCGTTAAATATTTTTATTTGTGAAATTATGTATAGGGATTCTTTTAAACAAAAATCTTTCAAACCACAGTTTTTAATCCACACGTAAAAGTTGTCTAAAGGTTCGAAATCAGCCCTTAGATTGATTTTGCCTCAAGCTTTAATAATTATAGGTTTGTCATGAGTTGGTCAAAATTATTTGCTGCTCATGACGAAAGCAGTAGTGAAGGTCAAACAGAAGTTTCCCTACTCCATCGTATGCATTTACGGCTGCGTTTATGTGACGTTATTGCAACGTCAACGCCCCCCATGAAACACGCTTAGAGCAAAGCTTACCATCAAGCTGTGATATTTGTATTTGTGAGCAATGATATTTAAAAAGCTCTGGAGCTCGTTCGTTTATTTAATTTTACCAAAAGAAAACCTAATTATACTAAGTTATTTCTTACTTCCCAGCACTTCACTAAACGATACTTTTCCAACTTCACGAAAAAACTTAAACGCTGTCTATTATTCTGTTTGAAAGAACTCAGCTAAACTTAAAAAGGAACTGCGAAATAAACTTTCATTTACATTAACGCGGATCCCGCGAGAAACTTAGCAAGTGAGTTAAGTTTCAGCTCAAAATAAGCAAAAGTCTGAATTTAGCGTGGTTCAAGGAATTATGGCTAACGAACTATAACTTGTAAGGTCGATACCATTTATTTTTAATCAGTGTTCATTTACGAGAGTCTTGGAGGGTCTTGCTATAATATAAAAAATAAACATCTACTTCAGTATAGAAGTACATTATGGTACTTATGGTATTTTAATGTGCGTCTGTTTGGGCGGAATAAACAATTTTTCTTTCTTTTTCTTTTATTTTAAAGGGTATTTGATTACTATGAAATATCTAATTTAATCTCTTTTTTGTTTACTACTTATTTTAGCCTACTGCTGGGCAAAGGTGTCCCCCATAGCCTTCCACTCTTCTCGGTGTATTGCTTTCTCCGACGAATCCCTCATGAACGCCATTATAGTTGTCAAAAAATAAAATGCCCGTTTTGACAGCAGGACACAACATAGCTTTACTAGTAAGTATGAAAGAGACATAAAAATAAATCTCTTTCGTAATAGTGGTAAAGCAATCTTCTATCCTCTCTACTCAGCTATCAAATCGGACTTCTTAGATTTTGGTGACTTTAGAAAGAAAATAAGTCGTTAGAAAAGTCACACACAAACATACACACACACCCACACAGTGTAAACTCATTATGACGTGACTTGCGAGTGCTGTCACATGCAATTACTTTTATTAAAGAAAAAAGACAATAGCTGCTGTCTTTGTTTATCATAGAATTTTAAACTGTCAGAACTTCATCATCATCTGCCTAGCCTTTTCCCAACTATATTGGGGTCGGCTTCCAGTTAAACCGGATTCAGCTGAATACTAGTGTTTTACGTGGAGCGGCTGCCTACCAGACCTCCACAACCCATTAACTGGGTACCACGATACTTCTTAGCAAGACTGGAGTCAGATTTACTGGCTTCTGACAATCCATAACAACTACCAAAGTTCTACAAATGACAGCCGGGATCAACGGCTTAGCGTGCTTTCCGAGGCACGGAGGAAACTCGATATGTTAAGATGGTCACCCATCCACAGACCAATCTTGGCAGGCGTTGCTTAACCTTAACGATCAACCCGTGCGGCTGTTATTATTTAGCCACGAACGCCTCTGGTAAACTTCTTGTCTGTTTTTTTTTTGTAACTGTGTCTTGTTTTTTCTTTAGGTTTTGAAAAAAGTAAAAAAATTGGTTGTAGTTAAAGCATGAACTATTTCTAACAGCTAGGTAAAACACATACTGACGAGTTTTTCTCCGATGGATTCTTTCGCATAAACAATTTCCTAGTCTAGTTATCCTTTAACCTGAACATTATGCAACAAATTTACATTGATGCTACGAGTAGAACTGATCGGGAGTATAGTATAAAGTCGTTGGAAATTTCCATCTGCGTAATATTTAAAGGTACCTACGATAATGTCCGTTTAAGGCGGACAGGTGCGGCGTAAAAATGCGACTACGATGTGACAACGCATTTTCAAAAATATAATATACTAAAGTATGAAAACGCGTCGTCGTTACGCACACCCGTCTGTAAGAATCATTAGATGATAGGTTTGAGTGTCAGTCACTGCTATCATTGACGCATGATTGATCTGCATAGCTATCATTCCACCAATTTTTCGTGATTAAAGATCAACAATGTGATGGAAATTATTGATAAATTATATCATTACAAGCGTTGAAGCTTTTGATCACTAAACATTAATTTGCCTAATCTTAATCAGGTCTCCAGTTCATGTTCAGTTGTTTCATGTTACTTAATCTTTGCAGTGGCGGTCAACGAACTAAGTTTGAAGAAGCCACATTCCGACACAAGCCACGCGAACGCCACCTCAAGCTGCCTCCAAAGATACCCGCTATGGATCCTCGGTTGCGGTCTCTTACTCCGTGAATTTACACTTCGATTAAATTGAATGACTCTATGAATCTCGCCTATCCCCGATCAAATATTTTACCTGCGAAGCGGCTTATAGATCGTAGTTTCAATATTTCTTAGGTACCCTTTATTTATACCTACTATACAATTTTTGTGTACCTTTAAGCTTTCCCTCGTCTCACTTTCAAGGAAAATGGTTGTCCTAACTTTGTTTTGCTAAATAAATATTTTACAATTTTACACCCTTATTATATTTATTATTATATACATCTATTCTGATGTCATTCTTAAAAGCATCTTGCTTGAGATTTCATAATTATATAAAATAAAAATAAATATAATTTGACTGTGTTCACACATAAATGTTATGATGTAACTAGAGTTTATTGTTACAGAGTATATTAATTTTAAGATGATGTTATAATTGCATAATTCAATCACTTCATACCTTCGAATGTGTCCTTTTTCTTCCTGAGCTTTTGTATGTCAATTATACTATCTGACCTAGTTACTACAGGGTTCCAAGGATAAACCAAACTATCGCTATTTTTATTACGGTATCGCATATAAAGGCTATTTCTGGATATCTTACTGCATTTTAATAGGTACCATGTTAATGATAAATCATTAAATAAAAAACAATAATTAAATTAAGGTAGAAATTGAATCGGTACTTTGTATTACTGAATCTCTTCAATGTTCCATTTGATATGCACCATCAGAATAATAACATTAAGTACAGTTGGAATAAAAAACATTGTGGAATATATCCTTTTCGCTGCTGCTTTGAGTGTTGTCTTACCCTTAGATTAAAGGTAACCATGAAATATTCAGAACTAAGTTCTCCTGGGATTATCCTATGTGAGTTTACATTATATTTGTTTTGTCTCTACCTCTCTGATTTGAGATTTTTGCTGTTACTCATTCTAGATCTAAGATAATAGAATAATAGAAAATTATAACGACTTTTATTTTGTTTTTCTCGTTCGTAATCAGAATATTTCATGTTGGTAGGTGATTTTCAAAGTGAGAACGTATTTTGAGAATTAAATTATTGTCTAATATATTTCAGCAGAATATTTTCGATATGATTAGTGTTACGCTGTAAAGCAGAGGTTATGGTATTTAATCGTAATTGCCATGCGGGAGACGACTTGTTTTCCGAACGATTCGATTAGCCCCTCCGGGTGAACTCGGGGTAAATGGAATTACACATCAGGGACGAATTAACCCAATATTATTGTATGATTCCGTTAGCCGAATAAGAAAGCTTTGTTTGGGGCAAATTGAATTAGAGGTTCCGTGACAAGGTTCCGTCTCCCAAATTGGTGTTGAAAGTCTTCCTGCAGCTCTTTACACTGACTATTGTAGAAAGTTTATTTGTTAGGCTAAAAGATGTGATAAGTTAAGAAAAATGTGTATATTGAAGCGAAATATATTTTAAAATAGATTAATAAATTTATGTGCTATTGTATAGTTGAAAATATATAAATAATTGTAAAATAGATACATTTAGGCGTATTAGGTAACATCCATGAAATGTATCTGACAATCGCTTCAGTCATAAGTGTAATAAACCCTTAGAATTGTTTATTTACATGTTTTCCTTTACGATGAAAAATGTTTACGATCTACAATGTGCCGTTTTTATTTTTAGCACCATTCGAACACGCGTAAGAACACCTTGTACCTAATGTAATTTTCACATCCCCAGATGCGATAAACCCATAAATTGGCACATTTATTTATAACTTTTATGACATGTACCTTCAACACAGTCCAATGTAACCTCATTTGTTACTGTAAAAATGAAAACAGAAACATGAATTGGCTTCGTATGGGAGTCAACTGAAGTTTTCCTCTATTCAACAAATATTCGAGTAAACTTGCAATTTAAAAAAAAAACAAATGAAGTTCAAAACATGAATTCACTCAATAAAACTGACATTGTATGTAATACAAGAGTGAACACAGTTTTCTTATAACTGTGCACACAACTTGTTATCCGTTTGAATGGTAAAAGTTCAGTGCGATTGAAAGTTTTATTGTCAATAAACTGACTATATATTGTAAACGTATGTACACAGCTTGTAATACCTTCTTTTATCACGCCAGTATTCGTCAACAGGAAATGAAGTGGTGTAATAGTATCTACAACTTTACTGCGAGTAGTTCACATGGCCATAATAAGGGCATTTCAGAAACAGAGCTGCTACAAAGAATTTCCTGAAAGAAAAATTGAATAATCCTCAAATGTTTATCGTACTCAAGTGCAGACTTTTAACAGCGTTTTTGTGACCAGCATGCCATCGAAGCAGATTATTAAATCAGAGTTTTGTTATGTAACACGACATTTTACAATGAAAATACAAAACTTTTATGAATATAAACCTGACCAGTAATTTGAAAATTATTAATGTAAACTTGTACCGACGTATTGTCTAAAATGAAAGCGTGATATCAAATCGCACATTGAATACAAACTAATGTTTTTTCAAATTTTGTTATTCCACACGTAAACATTAATTGAAATTCGTGTTTATAACATTTACACATAAGAATAAGCAAGCTTTGTTTTGATCTAAAAAAACATTAAGGAAAATTAAATCAAATACTTTTCTAAGTGCTCCCTTGCCATTTACTCCCCATTTTCCTCTGGACCCTTACCATATTATATTTGCATTTTTGTATGTATCTCTGTACAAGATATAAAAAGGGAATAATTAACTCGTTGTTAAACACACATCTTTTAAGTATTCCAATTATAATTTTAATCAACAAGTTGTTTTGCATTTAAGAAGCGATTGTCGGCATTAATAAATTTTCTTTAGTCCTCTGGCCATTTTAAAACTAAAATATTTTATGTACCTACATGGTCGTAATATGTGAATGATTAATAAAAGCTTAATTTAAGCCTCCCTTGTTTTTTTTTATTATCCTCAATGTCCCTGAAATCAAATAAATGGTTGACATAATTCATTTTTCAGTCACGCGTAAGGGCTCGACGCAAACTTATTTTAAAACAAATTTTTATAAATATATTTTTATTAAGGTTGGGAAATCGTTAAATGACTCCTCCCGCTCTGGGTGAAGCAGAAGGGAGTGTCAGATTTTTACTGATTAAAACTCATCCGTGTTCCTCCTAATGCCCTTTGCGTTCTAGGGCCGCGGTGACTCCTTCGAACAAATTCCGCAACCCGACAATTTTCTGTGAAGTCGCATTCTCAACAACGTCTCACGTGTCGGTTGGGACCTTAAAACTTTTACATTGATGTGGAGAGATTAAATGCGATGCAAAAAATATTAGCAAGCTGCTAAAAAATATCGATCTCGGAGATTCGAGTTCCAAACTTGTGTACCTACTGTGAATATTTAAAGGTAAGTAAGATTTCCACACTCTCATGAACACAATAAGGGGGACAATTCTACTAATTTTTAAGCAAAGTTTGCACTCGTATGTCAGTCGCTTTCGTCAGGTTAAAAAGGTAGGGTTTTTTTTTTTGACAAACTGCGACTGAGATGCGTATGAGAATATTGCTTAAAAATTAGTAAAATTGGCCCTATGAGTTTACAATTTATAACATGCCTACACCTAACCATTCTTAAGCCGCGAACCCACCGCAACGTACGGAGAGGCTACGCACGTGTGTGCGAGGCTTCGCCTTGCATGAAAATGTATGAGATTGTTTCCACTGCAACCCACGGACACGCTACGCATGTGACGTCATTAGCACACGCGTGGCTTGCTCGAATATGGCGCCCACGTAACTCGACTATGTCAAAACCATACTCTTCATACGCTACAGTTGTACGTAGTCGTGGGCGTGTAGCGTGTACTTCAGTGGAAACGTAGACCCATGTTGTCAAAAAAATGAACCCACGCTGCTAAAATGCGCCGCGTGGCCGTGGATAGCGTGCACCGCTGTGGGTTCGCGGCTGTAAGGAGGTTGGAAGTACGTCGAGTATATTTTTTTTTTCACTATATATAGGCATACGTTTGACCACAATCTCACCTGATGGTAAGCGATGATGCGGTCGAAGATGGAGCCCGTTTGCCTAGAAGCAACCTATTCACTCTTGTCTTAAAGACTTCCAGGTTGTAGCTATCTGGAAACACAGACTCTGGCATTCTGAAGACGATAACACCAATCTATAGGTATTATCCGAGTCTTCAGGGGTACTTACTTGATTGAAACGTCAAGAATCTATGTAGATTATTTTTGACTGCTATTAGAAGCTTGTTGTGGCCTACTGCAGAACAAAAGCGTCTCACCGTCTTTACATTTATGTACCTATAGATACTTTAATATAAATATGTCTTCTTTACGAATCAATGGTTAACTCCTTATATTGTTTGGGCCGAGTAAGTGGCTACGTTAATTGCAGCATCGGTAGCATACATCACACAAACATTTACAAACAGGTGTATGTAAATATTTAGAATAATAATAATAATTAACATTTATTACAAGTAACAAGACTCATAGTGTTAGTAACAATGTACTTAAAAACTATGTTAGTAGAACTCAAAACAACACAAAAACCAAAACAGCTTGCGACATCACTGCCGCAAGGTGACAGGCCCAGCTGAAACCCTGCAGCACTGGTTCACAAACGCACAATCTCTCCTACTTGCTAACATGGACAGAATGCTGTTGGTGCTGCCCCGCACCCTTCTGACCAGGGATGCGCACCGCTTTCGCATCACAATATGAAAGCAGTCAACGCGAGCTTCAGCAAACATCCCCGATGCACTGCAGTATCGGGGCAACCCCATCAGCACCCTGAAAACGGTGACTGTTAGGTACTGTTCAAAAGGCTGAAAATGCATATTATCATCATATCCCGTCAAAAGAAAAGCTAACCCGATGACGAACTATGAAAGGAAATTGCTAAGGAATTCGATTTGCTTCTTCGTAGAGACTGCTCCTTTCTCGTATATCATAATGTTCTTATTATGTATATTGACAGTTCACTATTGGAGCTACGTAAAAGTGGCGAATTTTTTATTTACTTGAAGACATGCGCCTATGAATGTGTTGTCGCTACGTCTTTGGATGTTGCTGTTACATGTAGAATAGGGATTTTGGTTTAAATTTTAAGTCAGAAGAAGGTGTGTTCATGGTTTCGACTAGAAATAAAGCGAAAGTCTATAATTTCTTTATTAGATTTAGTCAACTGTCGCAACTCGGTGTTTCTGTCTTCTGTCAAGCAAAGATCTAAAATTGGCATACACTAGTTCCTTCTGTGCAAATCTGGAGTAATATTATTGAGAGCTAAACTAGTTTATGTTTGTAAAATTTACGTTTGGAATTTTTGAACTAATTATGAAAAAAATGCTGATAGAAAGCAACTCAGTGCAACAATGCGGCCTCACGAGCGTGTTAAAAGATAAAGATATATTATTTACGTTTATTTATATTAAGTCAATTATTTCTGTAAAAATTAATAAATTAAATAGACTCTTTAAATAATACAAGTTTTAATTACATAATTTAGTTTATTCATAGAAAATAATATATGAAATACCCGATTAGTTACATATACAATAATAAAAAGAACATAGTAAACAAGTATACTTATCTATAATTTATTCAATCTCCAACACAGAGCTACGTCTGTTCGTGACGACTGACAGCCAACAAGTGTCCCCGCTCAGGCGAAACAACAGCTTTTATACACAAATACCCACTACTCAACAGTTACAAAACTGATAAACTTTTTAAATGGAACTTTATCCATAACTGGTATTAAAATCATATTTTAGCTTAATAATACATGACTTTGTCTAAAATGACAGATTTCTTTTAAATTGATAATAATTGAGTATGTTTACAATATAAATAAATTCATAAAATAACGGTCGCTAAACAAACTTTAAATATCGAATCATATTAACACAAATCGAAGAGACACATTAAATGCAAGTTAACCCAAAACAAATAATAATTGAGCATGTCCGGAATCAAAATAGATTACCGAATAACAATATTCTAACACGGCCATACTGACATGTACTTCGTTCTCGAAGTACAAGATAATTATCATTATACAAAACCAAAAGTGTATCCATTCAATTTATTTATACAATTTTCGTTACATAATCATCTCAACATAATCACATCTTACTGTATGTGGCCAAACACCCGCTATCAGTGAAGCTCAATCACCTGCAGTCAGTGAATGCCAAACAACAGTCAAGACAAAGCTCATCGTAAAATAATCCATTCATTATTACACATTATCATCATAATTACAATATACATATATTCCATAATAATCTCTTTTATTCTCCTTTGTAATAACAGTTCTCTTTTTTTTAACAATCATCATAATTATAATCAAATTAAAACTATACACATATTAAACAAGATTATCTTCTGCACTAGCGTTTTGTTCAACCAAATTACCAGGCCATAGACGAAGCTTTTCTTTGGCAACCGTTATATTTCTCAAATTTCCCACACCCCTTAATGAAAACCTGTCATTTTCTAATATGCTGGTTATTTCATAGGGTCCCTTAAATTTTGCCTTTAATTTGTCATGTCGTCTATGGTCCTGATTTACATAAACTGTATCGCCTATGTTATATTCTACTCGATCTCTACGAGTTTGATCAAAACGTTCTTTAGATTTGTTAGCTACATTTATAAGGCGCTGTTGTGCTAACTGCCTATCAGAAGTTACATCTATAACTTCGTTTTCATTGTTCTCTACTACTTCGTCTAATCGAGCTTGTATACAAGGAATATTAGAAGTTCTGCCCACAAGCAGCCGCATAGGTGAAAATCCGGTTGATTTTTGAATTGTAGTATTAATAGACAATTGGACTTTCCACAAAACGCTCGGCCAGTCTGACACGTCGGTACAAGAGGTACTAATCATATTTGTAATTGTGGACACGTATCTTTCTACTTGGCCGTTTCCTCGTGGGGTACCGGTAGCTATCATATGATGTCTAACCTGCCAGCTATCAAATAGCTCTTTTATTTGCCTTGAACAAAAATTTGTTCCACGGTCAGTAATAATTAAGGATGGTGTACCAAAATCAGTGAGGGAATTACGTAAAACATCGACCATTTCTTGGGCACCCATTGTTTTTAGTGGCTTTAAAATACAGAATTTTGTAAAACCGTCAATTATAATAAGCAAATGTTTATAACCGTCAGGAGATTGTGGAAATGGTCCTGTACAGTCTAAATGGACTGTATGGAAAGGTATAGGTGTCTTTTCTATAGGATGTAGCATTCCTTGCTTTGGTCCATGATGAGTTTTCTTTTCTACCCAAATTAGACAGTGAGCTATATACTTCTTTATGAATTTATACATTCCAGGAAACCAAAAGTATTCAAGTATTTTTTTATAAGTTTTATCTAAACCCACATGACAATTCTCATCATGAAACAATTGAAGAATGCTAAGCCTACTTCCTTTTGGAATATACAATTTAGGTGCAGCTGTTGGATCCGTTTTATAATACAGTAAATTGTTTCGAACCATGTACTGGTTAAAATCTAAATCTCCAGCCCTAACTTTTTCTATCAGGACTTGAGTTTCCGGATCCCTATCCTGAGCAGTCTCTAACCAAGATCGCGGTGGCGGTGAATTGATTAGATTAATAGAAATATTGTCGGTTTTGAGAGGGACTGATACACTAGACAAGGCATGAGATGTATTATTTAAATCATGGTATACTTCTGGATTTCGACTAAGATAATCGACATGATTAACGAACTGGCCCTTTCTATATACAACCTCAAAAGAAAAATCTTGCATATAGGTCCACCATCGGGCGACTCTAGGTGAAATATCCTTTTTATTAACTGTACATTTTATGGCATTACAATCAGTGATAACTTTAAAATGTATTCCCAATAGGTAGACGCGAAAATGTCTTAATGCATTGAATATAGAAAGGGTCTCCAATTCATAGGAATGGTATCGGGACTCGCAGGGACTAGTTTTTTTACTAAAATATGCCACTACCTTATTTAGACCACTATGTTTTTGTAACAGTATGGCACCGTATCCTATTGCACTAGCATCAGTGTGTAATTCTGTTTCCAAGTTTGGATTAAAGATGGATAATAATGGTTCTCTTGTTAAACAGTTCAAAATATAATAACGAGCTTCCTCTTGTTCTGATCCCCATTCCCACTTTTGGTCGTTTTTTACGAGTTTAGTAATACAAGAAGTCCTAGTAGAAAATTCTGGTATGAATCGTCTAAAATAGCTTGCAAGCCCCATAAACTGTCTTACTTGTCTAACGTTTGCCGGGACTGGGGAATTGACTAAAGCAGACACTTTTTTCTGGCTAGGTTTTACACCTTCATGTGAAATAGTACGGCCTAGATATTCAATGCTAGTTTCAAAAAACTGACATTTACTTAGATTAATGGAAAACCCTGCATCACTTAAAGCTTTGAGCGTCTGGTCTAAATAATCAAGGCCTTCTGGGATAGTGCCAAATGGTATTAAAAGGTCATCTATGTATACTAGAATAAAATTAAGATGTTGTACTGCCTTCGTTATTGCCCTTTGAAAAACTGAAGGTCCATTACAAATGCCAAATGGCATTTTTAAAAATTCAAAATGACCATCGGGTGTAACGAAAGCAGTATATTTTATGGACTCAGGTGATACTGAAATTTGGTAGAAACCGTTTTTCATGTCAATTGAAATGTAGTATTTTGCTTGTCCTAATCGGTCTATCTGGTCTTCGATGAGAGGGAGAGGATATCGTTCCTTTTCAATGTTTTGATTTAATGCTCTGTAATCTACACAAAGTCTGTCACTGCCATCTTTCTTTTTTACTAAGAGAACTGGACTGGCGAATTCAGATTCACTTTCTTGTATGACTTTCTTTTGTATCAAATCGTCAATTATTTGTTTCACCCTCTCCCTATCAATCGGTGCCAAACGATAGGGGCGATAATTAATGATTTTATTTTTTTTCAAACGTATATTAAGTTGTCCCGTGTTTACTGTGCTTAGATATGTGTCCGTTGGTATGATGGTAGGATACTTCTGAAAAATGTTGATTATGTTGTTTTGTAAACATCTATCTAAGTGACCGAGAGATTCTATGAGTTTTGTAAAGTCAATACTCGATTCAGCTTGAGACTGGAGTGGCGCAATCGTTAATTGAAGCTCATCATTTTTTATTTTTATTAATTTAGTGCCTATGGAATCTAATACAATAGCTACATCAGGATATTTGACTATGTTACGTCCAATAATACAATCATAATGGAAATCTTCGTCTCTTGCCACATATAACTCAATTTCTTTGCATAAGTCCCTAAAATGGACTGGAACTAATATTTTAGCAAAAACATGGAGCTTCCCGTTACCAATACCATCTAAATATAATGAACATGGAAAAAAGTTACATCCAAGGCGCCCTGCTACAGACTCTTTTATTATACTACAGTCTGCACCGGTATCTAACAGAGAATCAATTTCGACGCCATTAACATTTATTTTGGTGAATTTATTTGCTAGTCATTTGGTTTCTGAAATGTTTATATTTTTATCTTGTTCGCGATGTTGAAAACGGTGAAAACATCTATCAGGTGAATGACCCATTTTGTTACATACTGTACAGGGTATACGATGGAAACATTTTTCAAATGTGTGACCCTCTTTTTTACAAAAAGAACAAATATCCTTAACAGTTTTGATAGTCTGCAAGTTTTTATATTGACTACTTGATTCTTTATCAGTAGAGTGAACTGCATTTTTCAAACAACGAGCCATTAGATGTCCACTTTTACCACATGTGCAACACGTTTTTTCATCTCTGGGTTTTAATTCATTCGGCTTGAACCGTTTAGCATTATTAGCAGAGGTCTGACTAGAGTTTAAAGCTACCTCCGAGGATCTTTTCTTAGCGACCTTTTCATACGTGGAAAATAAGGCGATTAATTCAGGAATGGTTCCGACAGAACTATTTAAGCTAGCCATTCTAACGTTAACTTCGGTTATACCTCCGCATACAAGCTCAATCAACTGTGGTTGCGTAAATGCTACTTTTGTACTGCGTAATAATCTAACTTTTTCCCTAGCAAACTCGCAGTAGGTGTCAGCAGAGTCAGAAGTATACAGCACAGCCTTTGATAGCTTTTCAGAAAGGTTCTTTTTTTCTGGGTATAGATCTACCAAATCTTTGCGCAGAGTTTCCCAAGAACGTTCGAACTCTGGTTCCCAGGTTTCGAACCATGCTAATGCAGAACCCCGAAGGGCCTTACCTGCTTTAGCGGCCTGTTGAATACTGCTCCACTTAAATTCAGCACCAAGTTTCTCGATACTTCTGCACCACGTCTCCGCTCCGCTGTCATTTTTATCGGGATCGAAGAGCGGTAGCGCGATGTCGTCATGGCGCTGATTTGCTGTTACTGCATCTCGGATGGCTTTCACCATACTTTCCAATAACTGAGACGTCTCCATAATCTAAAATGAAAATAAACAATTATATTTCTTGGGCATGAGGTTTTTATTGATCCTTCACTTCTGATGTTAAAAGATAAAGATATATTATTTACGTTTATTTATATTAAGTCAATTATTTCTGTTAAAATTAATAAATTAAATAGACTCTTTAAATAATACAAGTTTTAATTACATAATTTAGTTTATTCATAGAAAATAATATATGAAATACCCGATTAGTTACATATACAATAATAAAAAGAACATAGTAAACAAGTATACTTATCTATAATTTATTCAATCTCCAACACAGAGCTACGTCTGTTCGTGACGACTGACAGCCAACAAGTGTCCCCGCTCATTTTTTTTTTGATTCGGACCACTCGTAGTTCACCTCTAGACGGGTGGTTACTACTTAACCGGGCTAGCCTGTGGTGGCCTCAGAATGACTCTAAAGCCCCCAGCCAAGGCAACTAAAAATACTTAAAACTACAACTCTGCTCACTGGGGGCACCCCCTGTGGGGTTCGGGCCTCGGCTCAGTGGCATCGTTATCGGGAGGGCAGCAAGGGACAGGCTGGGTCATGACATTATTTAGGGGGTTTAAAGCTAATGGCTCAGCGACGCGGGCTGGCTCGTTAGGCAAAAGACGGGGAGCAACAACAACATTGCTATTATTATTACTGGGACGTCGCGCGGGGCCTCGGCGGCGAGGCCGGAAGGCGGCGGGTCGCGGTTTGTGTGCTTGTTTAAGAGTACTGGTTTCCCTACAGCTCTCTTGTACAAGGGTGATTGGGTCATCGGGTTCTAGTAAGGTATGCCGTGGACGGCGGACCTTACTAATCTGGGAGGGAGCGTATCGGGTAGCCGATGCGATAAGAGGGTTCTGGTGCCTCTCAGCAGATTCGATGAAACGCTTCGTGAGGCGTTTCATGAACTGCTTGATGGTCGGGATTTTGAGATCGACATGGAGTCGCTCATTCCGAACGAACCACGGGGCACCCGTGGCCTTCCGGAGAAAACGGTTTTGGAGGGACTGCAACCTATGGATCCGGTATGACTTTACGTGGGCGAATGTAGCACACGCATAGGTCATGATGGGGCGAATGCAAGTGGTGTAGATACGCAGCTTGCATTTTAGGGATAATTTGCTGTTGTGGTTCAGCATCGAGTGGAGCCTACCGAGAGCGAAGGCGGCGCGCGAGCGCACCGCCTTAATGTGCTCCATAAAACTGAGGTTTTTATCCAAGATCACTCCTAGATATTTGGCTCGCTCTTCCCAAGGGATCGGCTTGCCAAACATCTTGATCGGTGGAAGGATCGGGGGGAGTCTAGCCCGCGGCCTGCGGAACAGGACCGCCTGACTTTTCTCGGGATTTACCTCAATCCTCCATTTCCGAAACCAACCGCCTAGGCGGTTGGCGGATCTTTGGAGGTGATGAGATATGGATTTACCACTCTTGCCAGAGTAGTAAACGGCCGTGTCGTCGGCAAAGAGCGCTAATTGCGACTGGGGATCAGGGGGAATATCGCTGGTGAACAGCGTGAAAATAAGAGGCGACAGCACACCGCCTTGCGGTACGCCGGCGCGGATGGGGCGGGGGGTGGAAAGTGCACCTTCGATACGGAATCGAAAGGTGCGGTTCGACAAATAGTCTCGTAAGATGAGCACGAGACGATCTGGCACCCCGAGTTGATATAGCTTGTATATCAGACCGTTGTGCCAGACCTTGTCGAAGGCTTTCGCTATGTCGAAGAACAGGGCTCCCGTCATCAAGCCGCGTTGATAGCGGCCGTTGATATGCTCAACGATGCGGTAGACCTGTTGGACGCACGAGTGAGTGGCTCTAAAGCCAAACTGCTCGTTGGGGATGAGACTCTTTCGCTCGAGTAATCCTTGAGACGCTTATAGATAAGCCTCTCGTAGATCTTGCCGAGCGAGCTGAGCAGACTGATGGGGCGGTAGGAGGACGGGGAGGATTTGGGCTTACCCGGCTTGGGAATGCCGATCACGATAGCCTCTTTCCACTGCTGCGGAAACATGTTGTTGGACAGAGCGCCATTGAAGATGGCGGTCATCAACACGATCAGAGTCTTGGGAAAGAGTCGAACTACCCTGTTGGTAATGCCGTCGCGCCCAGGGGCTTTCCTGGGTCTGAGTTGGCCGATGATCTTCTCCACCTCGTCGGGAGTGACGGGAGGGAGAGGGTCGTCGGGGTCCTCGACGGGAGGGAGGGAGGTCCTACGTTCGACCTCGGCGTCCACCTCGGCGAGGTGGGCCGGGTCGACTGGGTTCGAGCTTGGGGAACACTGGGCCTCTAGGCTGTCAGCCAGGCATTCGGCCTTCTCGTCGTCGTTAAACGCGAGAGTGTTATCGGGGCGGGTGAGGGGGGGCATAGTGGTAACCTCGGAGGCGCGTAACTTCCTCTGAAGTTCCCAAAATGCGAGGTGATTGGGATGGAGATCACTGAGCATCTGATCCCATTGCTTGTCACGAAACTCTTTGATGCGATTGCTTACTTTACGCTGTAAGTAACGCATAAAAGCCTTGTTACTAGCACAGGGAAAAGAGCTGTAGGCACGGACGGCCGCATTCTTCTCGGTCAACAGTTCACGCACATCGTCCGGGAGTTTCCAGCGACGGTCGTCCGTCGCCGGAGCCTCCCTTGAACATTCGTCCAGGACACTCTGTACATGTTCCGTGAGCGAGCCGATCGCGGCCGCCGTGTCGGCAGCTGACTCTATGTGATCCGGGATTTTATCCAGGTGATGTGACGTGGTGACTTTCAGTTTTTCACTTACTTTGCGCCAGTCAGTGATCACTCTGGTGGGAGGAGGTTGGGAGGGGTCGGGAGGACCGAATCTGGGAGTGAGCTCCAGAATAACCGGTCGGTGATCCGAGTTGAGCTCGTCCACCGCCTCCACAGAATGCAAACGTAAGTTTACATTCTTGAGGAGAGCGATGTCGAGCACGTCGGGTCGCCAGTTAGGTTGGTGAGGGTAATGAGTAGGATGCATCGGAGCGATGACATCGAACTTGAGGGGGCTGCTGAGCTCGAACAGAGCTCTGCCTCTGGGATTAGCCGTGTGGCTATTCCATGAGGGATGTTTGGCGTTGAGGTCCCCCGCCAGAAGGACGGAGTCACTCAAGCCAAGAAGAGTTGTGAGGTCATTTCTGAGGGAGGGGCCTATGGGAGTGGTGGTGGGAGGGTCGTAGACAGAAATGACCGTGAGGGGTTGGTGGCCTGTCATGCCGAGCCGACAGACAGACCTCAAGCTCGGTTAGGGTGGCGGGCGGATCCATGGGGATGCAGTATAGGGACGATTTGTAATATATGAGAGTTCCTCCCCCATGACATCGGGTCCTGTCGTTGCGAACTAACCGATAGTTCGCAATTTTAGGATCCCGAAGATGGGGCTTGAGGAACGTCTCCTGCACCAGAAGCAGATCTATGCGATGGTCGCGGAGGAAATTGGCGATCTCATCGCGTTGGCCTGAGAGGCTGTTGGAGTTGAAGTACCCTATCCGGAGGGACTTCGGCCTAAACCTACATGTTATTGCGGGGGACTTAGCCATGGAGACGTTCGTAAAGGCTAATGAAGTGAACTACATCACTGAATTCACGGTATACGGCACCGTGCTCAGTGATGTTAGAGGCCTTCAGAGCTTCGGTCATAGCCACAGCTCTGGGGGAGTAGAAGGCCTTGTAGAAGGCCATGTTAATATGGATGGCCATTTCAGGCGCATTCGCGGGAATAGGGTGGGTTGGGACTTTGGAAGTAGCCTTTGGTGGTGGGGGGGGAGGAGTGGCTGCCTGAGGGGCGGCTGCTCCGACGACGGCGACCGATGGTCGGGGGAATGGAGGTATGGCTACATCCATGAGGGCCGGGATGGCCGGGGAGGGCTTTTGGGCCGTAGGGGCCTGGGTCTGGGTAGGCGCGGGTCCGAGCGCTGGGAAGTGAGCCCTATGGTTCAGCGCGTTCCAAGGGCTGGGGCGCTGAGGGTATAGGGCCACTGGGGGTTGGGTCGTGGGGGCTTCCCTCTGCTGGCGAGCGTTTGCACGCTTTGCCAGTTTGGGCGCAGACGATTTGGGGGCCTTGGGACAACCACGGTAGTTAGCCGGGTGCCCAGCCTCCCCGCACAGCACACAGCTGGGCGGGTCGGCGCATTGTGTGTGGTCCTTAGGACGGGGACAGTCAGGGGTGCCGTGGTCGCCCAGGCACTTGACGCAGCGCGGCTTGCCGAAGCAATTGCGCTGTGAATGGCCATATAGTTGGCAGTTGTGACACTGGCCAACTATACCGCTACGACGGGGCTTTTCCATCTTCAAGCCCTCTAGGAAACAAATCTTCGAGATTTTGAAGATGGGGTGGTATTTATCGTCTGTTGGATTACAGACGATGAGCACCATATTATATGGTGCTCCACCACGGCGGTGCATGCGGTGGACCGCAGCGACTGGGATTTCTTGACGTTTGAGATCATTACTGATCTCTTCAGGGGATATGGCGTGAGGGACGTTCCTCACTACCACGCGGACTAGGCGTTCCTCCTCGAAGGCGAACGAGTGGAAAGGTACCTTCCTCGCTACAAGGAGTTTATGCAACTCCCTGTAGTCCTGGGCAGAAGGCACCTGGACCTTAATTCCATTTCCCACAGCACGGGCGTGGGAGAATTGAATTCGGCGCTCGTTACAAGCGCCCGAAACCTCCGTCCACTTCGCCGCTTCATGAATGAAGAGGGGTGGCGGAGGCTTCGACTTCTTGGCGAGCGCCGGGTCGGACTGGGTGGCCGGGGGGGCAGTGGCCATCGGGCTGGGGGGACGAGACGCCTGCTGGGAGGTGCTGGCTTTGGGGGCTGCGGAGGTCGTGGCAGCGGGGGAGGGAGGGGAGACAGTTGGGACTACTGTCTTCCTGGCTTTGGGGGCGGACTCCTGAGCGGCAGAGCTTTTCTTCTTCCGCTTACCTTTACCCACAAGGGTAAATTCGGCGGAAGAGTCTGAGGTACCTGAGTCGTTGTCGGTACCGGACTCGTAGTCCATGGGGGGGGGAGTGGGGGAGTCTGGCTCTAAGGTGAGCGGGGCACTCTCGAGGACGTCACTGAAATCAGTGACGTCATCGTGAGTTGGAGAGGGGGGGGAGGGGCCCTGAGGGGGCACGGGGGAGAGTGACTCTCGCGGCGGTGGGGAGCTAGTCACATTGGGCTGGGAGTTTTTAAGGCTCTCCAGCCTATGCAACCTATAATTGACGATGCGGACCAACTCCTGATTGGGGTGGTCCTCTATAAGTCTTTGGACGAGATCCCAAAGGATCGCGTCCACCTCCTTAGGGGGAGGCATTCTGAGAGATTAGGGAGGGGGAATCATATGCCTTAGGGGCAAGGAGGGAACCTAAGCCTAAACTCCTAGCAAACCTAACTCCCCGGGTGGGAGTTCCCGGGGATGTGTACCCTCCCTGTCGGGTGTAGACAGGGAGGTGAGTACCTAAGGTGTGCCCTAAGCTTGTGATCTCGCTGCCAATCTTATTGTGCAGCGAGTCCCTATGGGTCTTGCGACCGACCGACGAAGCTGGAAGAGAGCGGGGTTAGGTGATTGGTCGCGACTAGGAGGCCCCCCAAGGCCGCGGGTCCAATACCCTTCCGACTTGACCTAGGCCCTGAAGGGGCTAGGTCGGTGTGTCGGGTCAACACCCACTCGGCTTCGTTGGCACCGAAAGGTTTCCACCGAGTGACCACGAGAAACGTGGATTTACCCTGAAGGGGTCACCACGATTTTGACAGTACCCGAAACGGAAACAAGATATCTCTCGGCTGCCTTGAAAAAGGCAGCGTCGGATCAAATGGTGTAGTCAGCGACCACAGTGACGTCACGGCGAGCGGGACGAGCAGCGAGCGAGCGAGCAGCGATGAGTCACGGAGCAGACGTCCGTCACGGTCGGGTGGCGCGCGCGGAATATGCCCAGTGTCCCCGCTCAGGCGATACAACAGCTTTTATACACAAATACCCACTACTCAACAGTTACAAAACTGATAAACTTTTTAAATGGAACTTTATCCATAACTGGTATTAAAATCATATTTTAGCTTAATAATACATGACTTTGTCTAAAATGACAGATTTCTTTTAAATTGATAATAATTGAGTATGTTTACAATATAAATAAATTCATAAAATAACGGTCGCTAAACAAACTTTAAATATCGAATCATATTAACACAAATCGAAGAGACACATTAAATGCAAGTTAACCCAAAACAAATAATAATTGAGCATGTCCGGAATCAAAATAGATTACCGAATAACAATATTCTAACAAGCGCAGAAAAAAACTAGTGTTCAAACACTAGTTTTTTTTACAGCTACACAATATGAGGTTTTTTCTCTATTGTCGAATAAATCAAGCTAGTATTAATAAAATTCCAACCTGCATAGAAACTTAATTTATGTTAGTAATCTGTACCTTTCTGAAACAAAATAACTATATATTCAAAGCTCGCTCCACCTCAACAATGGGCCTCAAGAGGCTCCTTAAGAAGTTTCTCTAAAATTGCTTAGCTACCCATTTCACTTCAGAAAAGCTGTTATGACATTATAATAACTTTAAAAAGTTCTATTAAAAGGAATGGAGATAAAATCTAGCAACATTTATAACGCGAACAACTGCATCGGAGTTTCTTGGAATACAAAGGCAGGTTGACATCTTCTATAAATGTTATTATGCGCCCGCTCTTACCATTAAGATAGACGACTGGTCTTTTGTTAGACTTTAGCTTTTTCTTGGGGAAATCGTTTTTAGGATTCCGTACCCAACGGAACCCTATTACTAAGCCTCCACTATCCGTCCATCCGTCCATTCGTCCGTCCGTCCGTCCGTCTGTCTGTCTGCCAGCAGGCTGTATCTCAAGAACCGTAATAGGTAAGATAGACGACTGGTCTTTACTGGACGACCGTCCGCGCGCTGGCCGCAAGGTGCAAACTCGCAGTCCAGCGTTGTTTCGCTGGCGATTCGGTGTCGGCGCACTATAAGTACGCAGTCGGCAAGTCGAGTTGTATGATAGCAAGCGCGCTGACTGCCCGCCACTGGTTTTTTTTTATATTTACATTAAGAAATATATTTTACGACACACGATTTAATGCTTTTATTTGAATGACAAGTGAAAGTGCTATGCTGGAGTCGTGCCGTTGCGGTGCAGGTATATTGTGCTATGACCTTTATTTTACATCCCATATTTTCACAGAATTTTATTATTGTTTCGCTGAAAACTGGCTTATAAAATTGTCATCTCATCGGTCTATTTTATAAAATTGTTAAATTATAAATAACGAGTTGTTCAATTAACGTTGGTTGTTGTAAATGGATTGGAAATTAAACTTCATAGTCGGAAATGATTTTATGGCATATTTATTTAATATTAAATTTAATAATGTACATGTTATGAATACCTTATACCTGATGTTTTAATATTTAATAGATAGGATAGAGTAGATAGAATAGAGTTGAAATAGGTACCTTTCTGAGTGTTGATATTTTATAATATCTATTATTTTTGATGCTTAACTATAAGATGTGGCCGATAAAATCAGTGCAACAAGAAAAATAAAAATGGAAATGGAAGGCATTTTGTATGTTTATTATTCTCATAGAAAATCTTTTAAAATACTCAATTCAAAGAAGAAAAATGACTGTCTAAAACCCAGCTATTTACCCTTTCTTTTTTTCCGAACGCGAAAATATTCCTTATTTCTTAGAATTATTACGAAAGGACGAGATTAGGTAAGAATCCCGCGACATATCGATCGACGGATCGCTGAATAATTCATTCGGCTCGCACTGACTTGTTATCGCTCATAATTCGACGTGCGCCTACAATAATATCCCGTCTTATTCGTCGATAAATTTTATTATAAGGGAAAAAGAAAATATATAAATCTACTATGTTTATCGCCTTCTTGAGAACATAATTCTTTTTTATATCTTCCGTCGAAGATACACATGTTATTTTCCATAAAAGCTCACATAAAACTATTCATTATAAAGTTATTGTGAAGTTTGATGACGGCTTTGAAAATATATACAGAAGACGTAGCATAAAAATGAAGTTTTGCATTTTGTTATATGCCTCATCTGAATCTAGGAACAGAAAGACAGCTTTTTAACCCGTTATGCCCTTGGTCCATAAAAATCTACTCCACACCTACTCCAGGTATAATTTATTTAACACTTTAAAAAATTACAAAAAACAGAGTTAAAAATAATTATGTAAATATTATGTAATCATCTTTTTCATCGAACCTCCTCCAAGCGTCACCACATCGGCTGGTCCCGTACTTCTCGCGTCCAGTGAACTTCCGCGGCCCTCGCTAGATCATCAATCCATTTTGTGGCTTTCCACTTCTTTGTCTCCCTGTACGCCGTTACTACTTCAAAACCTCTTACAGCCCGTAATAATAATACGACACAACAAGAACTTCGTCGACGACCATTGTGTACAGTCGCCTCTCATGTGTTAAAAATTGGCACCATCTTCGATCGTGCGGACACCCGATTAAAATTCGGGACCGAATAAACACAACCGACAAATGGGAATGGGCTGTTAGCCCCGGCAGCCGTCCACTCTGCTAGGAAGGTGCCCTGTTGCCCGCCACTTAAGTTGGGCAATTCTCCGGGTGATGATCTTTCAATTCAGTCTACACTCCGTCAGGAAATTTAAGACTAAACTTCTCACCTTGCTTGCTTCCTTATTTATTCAGCCCTATTTTATTTCAGCTTGTAGAAATATCTCCCAACAATCACAAAACAAGGCTATCAGGAAACGTGCCACATCTACTTTTCATGACACACATACATTTCTGTTATCGTAATCTATGAACAGCCGGCTTTGTGACAGTATGACCACATTCCAACAAACGTGTACCGAAATACCTTTGTATCGATATACCTAGTGCACCTTAATGGATTACTGTATTCACATGAAAGCTTTGTTCAGAGAGGACGGAATGCTTATTGGTGATGGAGATTGCAAACGGGGATAGCCTAAAATAATACGAGTAGCATGCATGTAGTTTGTGTCATTTGGTTCAGTGGATTAATCCATTAACGCCCAAATAAAAACCATCTAAAATGTTACGTAATTTTTTTAAATATCTATACAAAAATTATAAAGAGGAAAGATTTGTTTGTTTGTTTGTTTGAATTGAATTGGCTCCGAAACTACTGGACCGATTTGAAAAATTCTTTTAGCATTGGATAGCTACATTATCAGGGAGTAACATAGGCTATATATTATCCCCGTACTCCCACGGGAACGGGAACTACGCGGGTGAAACCGCGTGACATCCACTAGTATTTGATAAAACAGTTTAATTGAGACACTGTATAGAAAAAAGAAACAAAAAATAATCGGAAGTTGTATTTTTAGGGGTGTATTAAGTTTAGTACAATGGACGCTTAGGCGTGATATTGGACAAAGCATTCCTCTATCCAGGCATAACGTTTTTAGGCACTTGTCACATGCTCTCTTGATCCGGTTGGAACACACAACACACCTCAGTTGGTTCGGTCTATATTTTTGGGTTATGCCCATATTTTTTCTATTTTCTCCGTTCAATCGAGACAAGACAAGACATTTATTTGTAGAAACCTGAGTATACATAAAAGGAATGCAAGTTGTTCATTAACAAAAAAGATCAGTCATGTTCGGCCTTTGTGGCATACAAAATACAGGTTAAAAGTCATTCAAAATTTAAAATTATTATTAAATTGTCAAACACACTATTAATTGATTTTAAATAATAAACTTGCTTGCTTAACTTGCTTTTTTTTGGCTCAAGTAAATTCGTGCCATATGTCTGCGAAACGCTAACTGATCCACACGATTATCTGGATTTCTGGTCTCCATGTAACATTCTACATCAATTTCTTTTTGTAAAAGATCACAAAGTGGTCGCAATTTCAACATTTTATAAGTAGACATAGGTTCCTTTTTACTTCCAAGATTCTGATTCTTGATGTGCATTCTGAATACACCGAGATCATTATCTAAGCTCCAATATGACTTTCACTCGGTAAGTTATGGTAAACAGTAATTATAAGAATGCCCAATAATTTACGGAGTTCCTCTTTGGTAAAAACTTTTTCGTGCCTATTGTTTTGTCCAGCATATTTTGTGCTTTGCGTTGCGATAAGCTCTAGCACTTCATCGTCAAAAAGATGCTCAAAAACTTAAACAGGGGTACCCTTTAGGATATCCGAAACATTATCACGTCGTTCTTCACTAGACATTTGATATGTAGTAGACCGAGAAACGGAGTAAATAGGCACATATTTTCTTCAAGTTGGTACCTCACCAATAGTTTGAACTCTTCTTCTCTTTGGCACGTTTCTTTAAGTAGATGATGCGAATGTTGTAAGGGGTTCATCGTCACCACTGCTCCATTCATCTTCAACAGCGTATAGTGGTATATCTGCGAGGAACAACTTGTATGTTGCCGGCAAGCGGGAACATCTTCAGGTAATTCATGTTCATATAAGTCGTCGTCTCCACCTTTCTATCATCGGTGATAACATCTGGATTGGCTGGTAGCATAAACACATCGTAAGTAGCATCATCATCACTATCTTGACTAATAATGTCGTGTGTAGCGTCTTGTAAACCAAAATGGTTTTTTTCTTGAGTGGAAAAAAAAGTGGCAACACTGCCCAAGTGACATGTTAAATATTTGTTCCGTGTTTTAAAATTAGATTTAATTAGTATTTAAGTAAAATTAAGGTGTAATTGTTTGAGAAAACACGATATAACTGCATAAATACACAGGATTAATGTTTTCCTGGATTTTTATCACGAAAAACACAGTTTTCGATACCGGCTGTCACCGGTAACCTAAAACTGCCAGCTGACGTATGGACTACGTATGGAACAATAATTAAACGGGGAAGTATTGTTTACTTTTATTTTATAATAGCACACATTCGTCACTTTATCTCAGTAGCACGTCCTTATTAAGTTTTATTAACTTTTATGCAGATTTTTGGACTCTGCGTTGAGAATTTATCGCTTTGTTTACATCGTAGAAAACGTCAAAAATATCTAGTTTCTGTTGATTTTCCGAGATTTTTCAATAATAAATAGCAACAAAACGTTTTTAAGATCGTTATTTTGCATAGCTCACCCTTGAATTATTAAATCTTATAAGTATATTTTAATCTAGGCATCCTACCCACATTAAGAAAATCGTTATTTAAAAGCAATCCAAAGCGAGAAAATTAAATAAACAATAGCCTTTAAAGCTAATTCAGCAGCCTACCTTAGTTCTCCACTTAACTGCACTAATTTCTCCCCATTTTTATTTTTCCTTTAATTACCCACTTTCCTTTATTTTGTCTTTTCTTTAGATTCTCATATTTTCTTTTATTCTATTTTCAGTACTTCACCCTGAAACCATGCCTGTGATGACCCGCAAAGCTACAGCTCAGGATATGGAGCTCAAACTGAGAACTGCTCTCCAGGAATTAAAAGCCTCGAACGAACAATGCCAAGAAATGTTACAGGAACGAGAGGATAATGAGGTGGAAGTAAGAAAAATGGTTCTTAAAAACACCTGCCTTAAGCGGGAGCTAGTTGACCTTAGCCAACAATTCCAAGATGTTGTTGATGAACGCGACCAACTGCGGGTAATCACGGAAGGTTTCAACAACTGTAGCGACTTGTATGAGGAGGCTTTACGTAAAGTTAGGGACCTAGAGGATGAACTAATAATTGCAAACAGTAGTATTATCAAATTTCAGAATGAAAAACAAAGAGCTCAGGTCAAGGAAACAAACCACTTATTTAATGAATTAATTATTTCAAATAATTGTAAACCTCATTCCTTAGTCACGATTGACCTAACTGAGGATTCCATATTGAAACAGAACAGTAGTTATAAAAGTAGTCATAATAAGTTAAAAAGGTACGCAAAAATAAATAAATTCATCAAAAAATGTTATAGATACAAGGAGCAGTATAAACACTTTTCCAAGAATATTCCACTCAGGAAAGAACGTGTTGAACTTATTAGTAAATTACATAATTATCAAATTAAACTTGAGGACAGCATAAAAATATATGAAATTGATACACAGCACTTACAGTCTGAAATACAGGTACTCGAGGCTTCACTGAGTTCACTTAACTGTAAATATATTCAATCTCAGAATCAAATAAAAGAACATATTCTTGCTGCAAATGAGTTAGTTATGTGTCAGTGTACTTGCCAGACAGCATCAAACCTTGATGCCGTCCAGCCTGAGGCAACAGTGGTCCCGTCCCAGTTACAGATTTTGTCTCAAGACTGTGTCATTGAACAAAACTTAATTGATTCTGAACAGGATTTAACTCAAATTGATCAGCTTGAGATTGGTGGTTATTTTTCTGCGAATAGTGGTTATCATTCAGTTATGTTTTCAGACAGTATAGGAAGAGGTTTAGGGAAATTAGTTAGTAACAACCTGAGTTATTCTACACAAAATTATTGTATGCCAGGTTCATCATACAAACATATTATGGCATCATTAATAAATAATAAATATAATTCTGATACCAATATTACGGTGTTTATAGGGAATAGTTTAAATGTAAGAAAAGCAGATATCACAGACAATCTAACTGAGATGTTAAAGTTAAATTGTAATAAAATAATATTGTGTGCTTTTCCATATTTTGATAAGATGTCAATTAGACAAAATAATTATATTCATAGGTTAAATAAACACATGCATTTTTTAGTTAGTCATTATAGTGACAAGTTTATGTTTTTTGACACAAATACTTTTGTGGATCATTTAAAATCGACTAGGGATACTGTGTATTTGCCAATTAGTTTTAGACACACAATAGCACGGCTATTAGCTTATTATATTAACTCAGACATAAGTAGTATGTCGAAGTCTTGTGTAATTAAATCCACAATGTTTAGTAATTATACTAAGAATCAGGTGGAGGGCTTAAATAACTGTAGCACTATTGCTACAAATTCTTTTACAAATTGTACGAAGGAGGTTCCATGTATCATTGTGGAAGTCTCATTGTTTAACGTGGGGGCCACAAGTAGTTGCAACTCACTGCCAAGTGATGATACTGAGTTCTTGGGGCAATCTCCGGATAATCTTTTAAACTAAGTCTTAAGACAACAGAGGATACCAATGACAGAATAGTTATGCCTACCAAAAACAATGTATCTTCTTGCTCTCTGTTAACTAGATGTCAGAAAGGGGGTAAGCAGCATGCCTTGAAATTTTTCATCAAAATATTCAAGGTGTCTCTTCCAAAATATTAGAAATAGAAATGTTTTTAGAGAAAACAATGAATGACATTGTATGTTTTAGTGAGCACTGGTTGAAGGATTACCAGATGCTAATTAGTTATGAAAATTATAGTGTGGGCAGTTGTTTTAACCGCAAATCTAAGTCGCGCGGTGGTTCCCTCATCTTAGTTAAAAAATGTTTAAAATTTAAGCAACGTAATGACATTGTTAGCTTGTCAGTGGAACATTGCATCGAACTGTCCTGTGTTGAGTTAGATAAGCATGTTATAGTGTGCGTGTATAGACCCCCTAACCCTCAAAACTTTACGTTATTTGAATCAACAATGGAAGATGTCCTTGCGAAACTTGCAGCAGGTAACAGATCCGTGATTATTTGTGGAGATTTTAATATTAATATTTTAGAAAATAATTCAAATAGCAGCAGATTTTTAAGTCTTTTTAAATCGTTCAATCTGTCTAATGTTTTTACTGAACCAACTAGAATAACTCCAACTTCTGCAACATGTATTGATAATGTATTCTGCGATTGTGATTATTTAGATAAAGCTATAGTTAATTACCTTCAATCTGACCACAGTGGTCAACTGGTAACATTTAAGTATAAAGCAGCCTTGCAAAAAGTTCAAATACAATTTAGGCCAATAACAACTGGCAAACTAGCAAAATTTAATGGGACCTTACAAAATAAGTTAAATGCTCTAGGCCACAATATTGAGGATGCGAATAAATTTTATGATGGTTTCTTTTCAGTGGTACTAAAAGAATTCAATGCAACTTTTGAAAAGAAGTCCAAAGATACTTTCCCTAAGTTTATATTTAGTGATTGGGCGACTAAAGGCATTAGGATAAGTAGGGAAAGACTATATGATCTATACGGCCTTAAGTCTTTCATTAACACTGAATCCTTTAATAAGTATGTAAACAAATATTCTAAGGTTTTCAGAAATACTTGTAAAGTAGCTAAAGCCCTGTTCATAAGCAACAAGATCAAATTGGCAGGTAATAAAATAAAGACAGTTTGGAAAGTTATCAATAATGAAACTAACAGAAATAAAGTACGAAACACTGACTATTTACTAGAGACTGCGCATGGTGCCATAAGCTCTAATTTAGAAGTAGCTCAAGAATTTGTAAAATTTTTCACTGATATACCATCTAAAACAACTGAAGCTTTAAATTCTTCACCCGAGGTCTCATTTGATTTATTAAGAGCAAACATTCCAGGTTGTACGGTTGAATTCCAATTCAAACATATCAACCCTATGACAGTTATTAAAGCTTTCCGGCAAATCAAAATTAAATTGACTGAAGACATATGGGGAATGTCTATCAAAGTGTGCACGTCCATATTTGAGACCATAGCACCATACTTGGCACTAATATTTAATTTATGTGTTGACCAAGGGGTCTTTCCGGATATAATGAAATATAGTAGGGTGATACCACTTTTTAAATCTGGAGATAATAAAGATACTAATAATTATAGACCTGTATCTGTATTGCCGGTTTTCAGCAAAGTGTTTGAAAAAGTAATGCTCAATCAAATGCTCAATCATTTTAACACCAATAAAATCTTACACGAACAACAGTATGGTTTTACCAAAGGTCGTTGTACGACTGACGCTGGAGTCACGTTGTTAAAACACATATATACAGCGTGGGAAGAGGCGCAAGATGCCATAGGAATCTTTTGTGACCTCTCCAAGGCATTTGATTGTGTAAATCACGAAACCTTGCTCCTAAAACTTGAACATTACGGACTGGGTAAACTTGCACTCAGTTTAGTGAGGTCTTATTTAAATGACAGGCAGCAGCAAGTTCAAATAAATGGTGTCAATTCACGGGGTCTGAAAGTTAAAATGGGGGTACCACAAGGCTCAATATTGGGTCCGTTCCTCTTTCTGGTATACATTAATGATCTTCCCCATCTTTTAAAAAATCAAACTCAAATGGTGTTATTTGCAGACGATACGTCCTTAATTTTTAAGATAGATAGGCGTGCCACAAGTCTTGACGATGTAAATAACGCCCTTCAGCAGGTCCAAAATTGGTTTACTGCTAATAATTTAGTTTTAAATGAGAAAAAAACAAAGTGTATCAGATTTGCATTACCGAACGTGAAAAGTATTAATTGTGACATAGTATTGAACCAAGAGAAACTTGAATTCGTCGATGACACAGTTTTCTTGGGGATCACGCTTGACTCAAGGCTACAATGGGGTCCTCATTTAACATCTCTTGCGGGACGGCTAAGTTCAGCTGCATATGCTGTCAGAAAAATCCGTCAATTTACTGATATAGATACCGCGAGGCTGGTCTATTTTAGTTACTTTCATAGTATCATGTCTTACGGTATCTTATTATGGGGACGTGCTGCAGACATCGAGTCTATATTTATTCTGCAGAAAAAAGCTATCAGAGCCATTTACAATCTCCGCCGGCGCGATTCCCTAAGGGAACTGTTTAAGGATATTAACATCATGACGGTACCTTGTCAATACATATATGAAAACATTATGTATGTTCGGAAAAATCTTCATCTTTTTAGTAAAATTAGTGATAGGCATAATTTTAATACTAGAAATCGGAACAAATTAGATCAACCCCGATTCAGATTAGCTAAAGTACACACTTCTTTTATGGGGTACTGTGTTAAATTTTATAATAAAATACCACTTTATATTCTCGAACTGAATGAGAGAAAATTTAAAACATGTATAAAACGCACATTATGTAGACAAGCATATTATAAACTGGAAGATTATGTCCTTGATAAAAATGCTTGGCTAAATGCCGGTCCTGCTCTACAGCCACAGCAGCATGGGTCCACTTGTTAGGTTTTCGATAATTGGAAGAAATGCTTACCCTTTTTTTGTTCTCCTACACAATCATTTATTTATCATTTCTTTGCATTATTGTATTAGCAAAGTATACACAATAAAGCAGCCTTCTTTTTTTTCTTTTCTTAGTTCTTGAAACCATAGTTTTGTATAACGTAGAAGCATATTTTCAATTTTTTGTAAATGTGAGCACTATGGAGCCATTTACATATGTAATTATAGATTTCGTTATTAAATTATTTTGACATGAACGAGCGTGGCAGTTGAGAGCTTGTCATGCTCACACAAATGTTTTGCTGATGGTGGCGCGTGTTTTGGATCATTTGATTCCCTTCAAAATGGTTGAGTTAGATGGTGCTGATGCACGCGTCATGTTCGTGAACGGGCGCCGTCAGTTGAATCTCTTACCTGCCACTGGCTTATTTTAATCTGTACCTGCATTTTGAATTGTTTATATGTTTTCTTGTTCTTTGCATTGTCCTCACATATAGAAGCAATCAATGTTAATGTTAACAAGATTTTTGTAACACATCACATGGTTTAAAAGAGTGTCCGTGGAGTTTCTTGCACGTTCTTCTCCATAGAGATCTACGCTTTGGAACGTGCAAATAGCTTCATGTTTTTGACTGACCGACGTTGACAATTCAAAAGTGCCTGTAAATGGTTTATTTGAAATATACGATTTGATTGATTAAAAAAAAGTAAAAGTAAGTATGAAGTTTTGCCATTTTATACTTTTACATGGTTTTCTCTTGCGACCTGATAACAAAGTGAATAAAGGGTCACTTATAGAAAGAAAGAAAAAACAAACAATACATAAAAAACACGACTAATAAGCTTATTACAAAAATACAAAAATGTCGTCACTGTTCTACCTTATCTTACCTCAAGCGCCCAGTGTACAAAATTTAGTACAGCAGCACTTTATGTGTTACAGCAGAAAAAACTTTACACAAATATAACTTTTTGATTTATTTTATATTAGAATATAGTGTTATAGAATAAACAATGAAACTTTTTAACACCTTCTAAAGCTAAATCTTGTGTAATAAAATAAATAAGTACTCACATGCAGACACGAAAAAAAAACACTGACACAAAATGAGAATTACCCCATATAATGTAACAATCTCGATTTGTTTTAGAGATTTGCTTATGTATGGATTTCAAATGACCGTTTAAAATTTTTCCTAGAGTGAAAAAACGCATTAGGTTGGAATTATCTTAACTTAAAGTTGTGTACTATTTATAGTACGGCAGACGTTAATGGGCTAAACATTTTAAGATCAACTGTTCATCAACAATTCTAACAAATATTATAAAATATTGTGAAAATGAGTTTGTTTTGTTTGTTACTCTTTCGCACCTAAATTACTGAACCGAATTTGATGAGTTTCGGTATAGAAACAGACAGATGATAGCCTGGAGTTGGTTATAGGCGGGTTTTGCGAAACTGGAAGCAAAAACGCGAGGGCAAAAAAGCTAGTAGTACCTAGCTCTAACATAATATACCTAACAGCTTTTCACACTAAGTGTTTTTCTTGTATTAGTCTTAAAGCACGGTTTATTCATATTAATGACACTTTGACACCCTAAAAAGATGCCATTAAATCAAAAGACAACCTTTATTTTTAGGAAAGAAAAGATACCAAAAAATATGATACTAAACAAACTCATTTCTTTTCATTTACAGTCAATAAATTAGAGCTCAATATGATTTAGCTCCAAACAAAATCATATTTCTAACAACCTTTTAAGGAACACGACATGTTGCTCCACATTCGTAAATACTTTTCAGACTGCCCTGATGCATTCAGCAACAGCCCCGCGACCTACAAAACTGAAATCAATATCTCGTAACCTTCTGTACGTAAGATCCTTCACATTTCTACCGCCTGCAGACAACTATAGGCTCCCAGCCAATGACGCAATAAAAGACATCTGCTAACATTCCGACTTTCCGAGTGCGAGAAATGCGTTGTTGTGCGCAATGGGCGCAGACCTTTATCGTGATATTTAAATATGTCTGGGTGGCGGAGACTTCTTTAGGAGATTTTTTATTAATTTATTCTTCAAATAATGACAGATAACACATAGACAAAACTACAGGGCCCCAAGTCTGCTATTATAATAGTGTCAGAATGGTCTCATAATGATTTCATAATGGTCGATTTTGACAAGTTTGGTAATCTACTAATATAAAAGCGTCATTATTACTTTCCAATGGTCAACCACTGACACTCCATTGAAAGAAATGGCATAGAATGGTAATCTCGTACATAATGACAAATTAATAAATAATGTTTATAAACATATATAAAAGAAATCTGGCATAACTTGTCAAAATCGACCATTATGAAATCATTATGAGACCATTCTGACACTATTGTAACTGGTCGTAGAAAGCTGAAATTTGGCATGTATGTTCCTTAGGGAGTGTAGGGGAGCACTAGGAGAGGATTTTCACTAATTCCTACGGGAACGAGAAAAACAGAATATTCGTGTATGAAGTCGCGGACAAAAGCTAGTAGATCTATAAAATGCAACAAGGCATTCTCTACCAAACCCCAACCTTTGTGGTTAAAAAGACTACACTATGTTAGGAATGCAACAACAAATAAATAATGGTTAAAAATCTAAATTAGCATCATAAAGATATTTACACTAATCAAAAACATTTAAAAATATCAATACTAAACTATAACTTAATATTTTAACTTAAAATGTGATACTTATCAAACTAAGTTTGAGAGGACTTTAGATAGTAGGGATCCGATTTGAATAAAATTATAATAACTTATCTAGTATTTACCTGAGGATTTTTAAATGTGAATAAATGACTAATTACGACTTTTCGAACTTTTTAGGGTTCCGTACCCAAAAGATAACCAACGGAACTAAGCCCTCGCTTTCAGTCTATCCGTCCGTCTGTCTGACTGTCAGCGGGCTGTATCTCAAGAACCGTAATAGGTAGAAAGCTGAAATTTTCACAAATTGTGTATTTCTATTGCTGCTATAACAACAAAATAATAAAAACAGGCCGCGCCCTTTTAAATGACTTCCATAGCCCGGTTAGTTTTTACAGAGACAAACTTTTATAATACTAGTAAAATTAAATAAACCAGCAATCAAGTTTACGTCAAAATTATGTTTTTAGGGTTCCGAAAAAAAAAAACGGAACCCTCATAGGATCACTCGGGTGTCTGTCTGTCTGTCCGTCTATCACAGCCTGTTTTCTCCGGATCTACTTGACCGATTCTGTTGAAATTTGGTACACATATGGATTTCTATGAATAAAACATGGACGCGATACGTAAATCATTAAATTAGTAGTATGGAGGTCACTTTTGGAGGTCAAACTAGAAAATAAAAAAAAAAATGTTTTTTGAACAATATCGTGTAACATAATATCAAATAAATGCGCTTACTGTGAGGATTCTAATGATATTTTTTTCATAATTTTAAAATAAATGGTTTTGAAGTTATTCAAGAAATAAGACGAAAAATGACCATCCCCCCCTTATCTCCGAAACCAATGAGCCTAAAATTTTGAAAAAATGGAGATAATAGATATTTACCTAAAGATTACAGAAAAACCTATATATATATAACCTAGTCAAAAGTACACGCTTTTGACTATTGTCTAGTTTAGAGGTGACAGAGAGAAAGTCGACGATGGAGTGAGCTTACCCAGAAGAAGCCTGTTGACTCTTAGTTGAAAACCAGCGTCAGGCAGCACCTAGTTATCTGGCATTTTGCTGAACTGGACCTATTTGGCGCAGCCGCGGGGCACACAATGTTATTGTTTTTTGTTTTTTTTTTATTAATTTTCATTTCCTCATATTGTTGCCTACATTGTGTGATTTCGTGTGTGCCAAATAAAGTATTTTTCTTTCCTTCTTTCTTAACTTTGGAGAGATTAGGGTTGAACGCATTCTTACTTTCGATAACATGATGTTGCGTTTAAGACTTAAACAAAAAAAATGCTGTTATTTGTTATTTATAACAATCATTACACGTTATTACGAAGTAAATTCCTAAGAAGAGATTTCTTAATTAAAAAAAAAAAGTTTTTAAGTGAACACTCATTTGCTCAACAGTGAAAATAATAAAACGAAAATCTTACTTATACATCCTTCAATAACGAATAGCTTTAGCAAAGGTAAATCCATGGAATTTCTTGGGATTTTTAATTAAATTTTTACTGAACAATAAACTGTGCAAGAAATAATAATGTGTGAATTTTTCCTTCAGCATAACTTTTATGAAAGACTAGTGGACGTCACGCGGTTTCACCCGCGTTGTTCTCGTTCCCGTGGGAGTACGGGGATAATATATAGCCTATGTTACTCCCTGATAACGTAGCTATCCAATGCTAAAAGAATTTTTCAAATCGGTCCAGTAGTTTCGGAGCCTATTCAATTCAAACAAACAAACAAACATACAAACAAACAAACAAATCTTTCCTCTTTATAATATTAGTGTAGAAAAGTATACGTTGTTATTGCAAAATACTTTGGTAAAGACTGATTTTACCTTGTGTTATGATGAACTATTATCAACAATGATAAATGATAAATGATATTTATTTTGCAAATAGGTTACAAGTAACTCTTTTACACGTCAATTTTTTTTTGACGTATTTATCTAGATGAGGCCGGATGTTTCCTAGCTGACTACCCTGAGAAGAAACACCGAAACAAACTCAGATCAAACATTTTAATTCAGACCAAGGGATATAGCGTCAGTATGAAGTTAGCCTATGTTAGTAAAATCAAAATAATTAAATACACAAAAAACATTAATTGGCTACATGAACATGTGCACGCAATTGCCTGATAAACGGTCCATCAATCTTGTCCGCCAGTGTAGCTGAAATACTGTTAGGGCTGCCTCTGAATCGCCGCAACATCGATGCACACCGTTTGCGCATGATGGCATGAAAGTCATCTGTTCGCGCTACCGCAAACATGCCCGATGCACTGCTAAACCGAGGCAGCCCCAACAATATTAACATTTGAAATTCCTTTACTTTTAAATGGTCTCCTTAATCACAGACAATTCTGAAAGTAACGCAGAAATATAGGACAGTCATACAAGACATTTTAGGTCGCAGTATTTTGCACCATTCTGATTTTTTGGGATGTTATTAGAATAGATGCCAGTAGTATACACTCAATTTTTCAACCTCAAAAGACCAGGCTAACTGCGTGGCGCTCGGAAAACTTCAAAATTTTCATCTAAACGGTGAATTCTACATCAAAAGTCAATCAACTATTAAAGTAGATAAAATTTGCTACAATTAAAGTGCAAATGCAGTTAAATTGGTTTTACAGATATTGAGATATCGTCAGTGAAGTTCTAACAGCGCGTAAGTCGAAAGAGTCTACTTTACAGGAGAGTAACAAATCTATAAAATATTCGTTAGGCAACCCTTGATGTATACATATTTGGAAAAGGATTTAAAATCAGTCGGGTCAGCTATCTCCATTCAGATTCGTAGAATGATAGCACGTGAACTATCTTCATCGAATGGCATTTAAATTTTAAAACCCGCCAATAATGACTTACGCACTGTTAGAACTTCACTGACGATATAGCACATCAAACACGAACCATTTTTCAGAAAAAAATCGAAATTGTAGTTTAAAAAATGGAGCTCTGTGATTTGCTGGACTTTCGCAAATATAATTATGTTAGATAGTTCAGTGGAAAATTTTTCTTATCATATAAAATGAAATTGAGTACAACTAAAAAAATAATATAAATTAATCGATCTTAAATATTGCATATATTTTGGCAGTATTCAAATATGGAAGAAAATTAAGGGAAATGATTTATTTACCTCAGCTGACTTCTGCAACAGAAGTACACGGCATAATGTAAATTTGTATTTTCAATAATCTAAGAGAATGGTCATTCAGCTATGAGAAGATACCCGAATATTTAATTTCCTTTACACATTTTCCGATAGAAAGCCCTTTTCCAGAAGATCATTTGCTATTTATTCGACTTTCGTCAATCATGAATTCGTTCGAGTTAATGAATGAAATTAAACCTGAACGGACAAATAATTTTGAATACTGGAGTTAAGCATTTTTAAGCGCCCCATAGCATCATTATAGTCATCGTTGGAAAGAGCTATTAAAAAGGACTTTTGGTATAAATATAACTATATCTAATTTTAAGCCCGTTTGGAGATAGTGACCTTAAAATGTAAAAAATAAGACTCCAAAATTAAGGTTTTTGTTCAGTTCATAACAACCATAAGTAACACCAGTAAAAAGAGCTTCCCAAAATGAACCTTTGGTAGTGAGTTGACTTTATAATTGTCAGTATGTTCGGAGTTAATGACTTAGGTGGGTAATGTTGAGTACTGAAGTTAAATATTTTTAGCGCCCTTACAGCTATAATCCCCTAACAAAATCGACTAATACCAACATTTATAGAAAGTGAATTATTTTTACTGTAGTTAATTTACTGAAAAAAATAAAAGAAAACCGCCTGTATCAACTGGTTTACGACTTCATCTCTTATGAATTTCCTTGTAGAAAAAGTATTTTAACGTGAAAACGTTTTCAAAAAGGTAGATACTAAAGTAGAGATGAACGGATTTCGACATCACCAAAAAGTCATTTATCTCGTAATTCAAATATTGCATCGCCATATGTGGCATATACACCGTTAAATTTTGATCGTTTTAATCCCGTGGAGGGTCGATACGGTACATGAAACACTGTCGATTTGTAAAGATAAAATAAAAAAATACAATACATTTTTCATATTTCTCGAATTAATGTACGCATGTACGAAATTAATTTCTTTAGGTTCCAAAAAGTTCGAAATTGTAGTTTTAGTTTTAAACTAAAACTCCAATTTCGAACATTTTGGAAAATAATAGCTATGTTTGAAGTTCTGTACGTCAACACCTATTAACTCTATAGATTAACCGTTACAGTCAAATTTTGTCTACTTTAAAAGTATCTAGATTGACTTTCTCCGTAGAACGCACCGTTTGGGAGCACTGACATCTATCCTAACGACCACCCAAAAAATCAGGATGGTCCATTTTTCTGCTACCTAACGGATTTAATCTGTCTACGGTGACTGGCCTAATTAATAGACCTATTGATACTTATGTTTTTTACTCTAATTGAATAGTCTCAAAATTAAAAAAACGAAAAATTTCGTGTCAGTACCGTTGATCGTTAGGGAGCTACTTTCTCTAGAGCCAACTCTAGATGGAAAATCAGGTCGTAGTTAGCATAAAGTCAAAGGCAAAATGTTGTCTAAAGGATAAAAGAAAGTGGTTTTAATCCAGCTTGCAATAATTGACCTAAACAACTCTTCTTTCAAGTGTGGTGACCAATAATCGTGTCTTCACTAAAAGAAGATACTCTATGCATGCAGTGAGACAGCAAAACGCTTGTTTTTTTCACACAATCTCCATAATCTCTTAGGTTCAGTTTGTGGGACAAGCATTATTGCGACTTATTTTGTCAAACACACGAATGGTTGCTATAATTGGCTGAGTTAATTTTACACTTGAGTTGTGGTTAAATTGTGTGTGATGCGCTGATAAGTTGTTTTCTGAAGTCGGGGTTTAAGGTCACACAACAGGGTATTTTACTGAAAAAAAAATAGATTGAATAGAAAAAAAATAGATGGAAATCTGTTTAACGGACTAATTAGATTTTTCAGTTAATACAGTATTGTATAATATTAAAAATATTGTTTTTTCTTTTAATAATCTTAACAAGAAAATCAGGTTCACGTGAGTTCGAACGAGTAATGGCAACTGTTAAACGAGTGACGTCATAAAAGTAGTTGAGATATGGCACCCAACGATGTTGTAAAGGCAGCACCCGATATATTGTCGCCAAGTAACACGACGAAGATTTAGGACACGAAAATAGAAGATGGTTTTTAAATAAACTAAAATTAGAGTTAACTTAAATTTTAAGTTAACTCGCCTGGATTAAGACAAAGCCGAATGACGACCACTTCTGGACATAGGCTGCCCCTAAGTGTTACCATGTCGACCGATTCCCGCGGACTTCATCAAGTCATCGGACCATCTTATAGAAGGCCTTCCAACTCTGCGTTTTCCGGTACACGGGCGCCACTCCAGAAGCTCTAGACAAGTGTCAGCAGTAGCGTGGCGAAGGCGATCAAAGTCATCAAATGACTCCTTCTGTTCTGAGCAGAGCGGAAGGGAGTGTCAGACTCTTGCTGACTAAAACCCATCCGTGTTTCCCCTAAGCTCTTTGCGTTCCAGGGCCGCGGTGACTCTTTCGAGCAAAAAAGCGGGCACTGTCTACTATGCTGACATCTCACCTTCGGTTAGTAGCAGCAAGCTAGTAAATACAAAAAATCTTCAATCAAAAATCAATTCAAAATAGATAATACTAGTGGACGTCACGCGGTTTCACCCGCGTAGTTCCCGTTCCCGTGGGTTTACGGGGATAAAATATAGCCTATGTTACTCCCAGATAATGTAGCTATCCTTTGCTGAAAGAATTTTTCAAATCGGTCCAGTAGTTTCGGAGCCTATTCATTTCAAACAAACAAACAAACAAATCTTTCCTCTTTATAATATTAGTGTAGACAAGTAGTAAGCATTTGACTAAACCGTTCATAATATTGCAGTTCAAATACGTATAATAATCAATTGTGATCATTTGCGGACTAATTATTATACCAATACTGATTTAGATTCTGTTCCGAAGTACCGTTTAATGGATAATGGCAATCATATTGCTGTTTGACGCACAACACTGAATTTCATAGGTTTATTATTGGATTAGGGAACTGGAACGATACTGTGTATTATATTCAGCACTGTTGATGTGTATTTAATGGTTCTAGTAAATCGTTCAAGCTTACAATGATTGATTTAGGATTTTGTGGTGACGTATTATGACAATTAAATACATTTATTTAACACCATCTCAAAGGGACAGAACAGGTTACAGGATAAGATTAAACATAATATTTAAAATAAAAGCAATACGATCATTCAGTTTTTAAAACGTTAATGCATGGAGGAGAAACTTGGCCAAAAAAAAATGTCTTCCGGCTAAAATGACGAAGATAGCATCAAAGCTCCTGCAAAACGTAAAACGATTCTTACTATACCTCGTTTAAAAAAAATGTTAGAAGAATTATTTCGCACTGTCTATTGTCGGAGAAACAAGGCATTTAATTTTAAAATGTTCAAAATCGAAATTGGTATAGTAATAGTTTTATTACAGAAAGAAAGATCGAAAAAGCGTTTTTTTTTGCGTTTTTTTGCCTTCTTTTTCCTGATAGTTACAACCTGGGAGTCTTTAAGTCAAGAGTGAATAGGTTACTTCTAGGCAAGCGTGCTCCATCTTCGACCACATCATCGCTTTCCAACAGGTGAGATAGTGGTCAAACGCGTGCCCATCAATAGTAAAAAAACATAGGTATTTTAAGTCATAATAAGGGGTTATAAGGGAACCGAATAGATAAAGCAAAACAGTCGGAACTATCGTTTTTATCGAAAACAACCTTTGAAGTTTGTCGGCGTTATCGGACATGGCTCTTAAACTGCCTACATAAAAGTGTGTCCTGAACAAATGGAACTTCACAATAGAAACTATTGGGGTACAAAATAGATATACTTCTTAAAGTATACTACTTAGGTATATGAACCTAAGTAGTTTACTTTTAGTAGTTTGGGCGGAAAATATAGAACTAACTAGCGGACCAGCGCAACGTCTGCGTCACATTTTTCATTAATGCTCCGCTACTATTGGTTATTTTTGTTTTAATAGCCTATAGACTATCAAAACAACAGCCTACGACCAGCCTTCCTTGATGGGCTATCCAACACTAAAACATTTTTTCAATGCGAACCAGTTGTTCCTGAGATTAGCGCGTTCAACTACACAAACAAATTCTTCAGCTCTCTAATATTACATAGCATAGATGATAACTTAATGTAGAACCATAGACCACTCACCTTTTTTTTTTTTTTTTACCACTCACCTACATAGGTATCTACTGAGTGACCGTTTCATATCATATCAGAATCATGTGCTGTCTTGGAAAAGAATTTTCATAACCAATGCATTATTGACGGGAAAAACTGTAAACCATGTTTAACGTGGTCCTTACCTTATTATATATCCTAATGTATAAAATTCTTCCGTAACTGAGGGAGTGACTGCGAGACAACGCACAGCCAAAATTACTGGTCGTCGAAAGCTGAAATTTTGCATGTAGGTTCCTTGGGAAGTGTAGGGGAGCACTAAGAGAGCTTTCCTAAAAATAGATAAGATAAGAGGATGATGTTGCCACTAAAGGAAGTAACCCAATAAAATAATAGACACAGGCATGTTTGCCGCTCAAGCCGCTACAAATAAATCTAAACTAAATGAAAGGGACAACATTGTCAGTTTGTTTGTAGCCATCCGAATAAAAAAATCTTTCGCTGTTAGAAAGATACACTATCTTACAAGTGTCATAGCTGTTTTTCTTTCCCGGAATAATTGATGATTCCTGTGCGATGCCACGGAGAAAGCTAGTATTCTACACGTTGGAGTTAGTCAATAAAATATTGTCGCCACTCAGACTCTGCCGACAATAAACTTACAGCTTATGCATGACTCACTGAGTTCAATATTTAATAACTAAACAGAAATAGTTAGATAAAGTTGTAACACTATTCACTTCCCCTAACACATTATGTAAATGGGTACATAAATCTATCGTGTCCTAGTTCATATTCGTCGCGTATTCACAACGGCATATGAATGTACATATATATTATACGTGTACATAAGATATGAAGGTTACACGGGCAACTAAAATTGCGAAGAGACTACCACTGAACCCCATAAAATTAAGTTAGTGTGAAATAGTTGTGTTTTGGTACAGAATTAGATCAAAAGGTATGTGAGCCGCGTCACAAATTAAATGAAGAAATAAAACCAGAAATAAAATTAAAATTCAATCAATAATATCCAGAAACCGGGACTGGCATTACGAAATAGATGAAGTACAAAAAAGTACAACCGATTTCCAAATCATCAATATATAAATAACTCAAGATACACACTCAGCATCTCAAAAACGTCCGCAAAAATAAGCGCAATATGTATAATTGTGCGCAAGTTTCAAACAGTCTCGCATCGCTCGCCATACTGCACTGCTTTGTAAAAACAACTTTAAGCGTTGCGTGTAAGGCTGAATTTGCAAAAAAAAATGTTTACAGTATAACTAACACACAACTCACACATGACACTTGATACATGTCAGTTTTTGACGACAGTTTCGAGTGATGCATTTGTTCGAGACTGTGCATTTTGGGTTTTGTTTTTGTTTTTGGGTTTTCCGGTTTTGATCAATCGTTTGTTGTACTTTACTGTTCCCTGAATTCCGAAACCACTCTTCAAGTGGCGAAGATATCACTGAACAAACATATCAGTAAAATTGAGAACCTCCCCCTTTTTTAAGTTAGTTAAAAGAATCCTCTTTTAACTAACTTAAAAAGGGGTTTTTTTATATCTTGCCGAATAAAAAAAAAATGTTCTGCTGAATTCACTTTTATTGCCGGCAACTTTACAACATTGCCAGTGTGAGCACGACTTGAGGAGCGAGTCTTCAATGCAAAATCAATTTTCCTTGACTAGTCGAAGAGTCGTTTATCATAAATGGTGACGGGATGGTCGCGGAGAAATTAGCGAGGAGGAGACTGCTAATGTATGTATCGGCACGCCTTCAGGGCAAAATTGGGGCAGAAAGGAAAATCCAAAATATAGTATTTTGTTATGAAAATCTGTGTTAGTAACTTCTTCGAGGGATTCCAGAGATTATACGCAATGGTGTACCCTTATGATTGCGTTGACAACTGACGTTGTCAGCTGAATAAGCAAAAAAAAAATACAAAGAAGCTTTGTTAACGAAAAAAATCCACTACAAAGTAACTTCAAAAATCATTCAGTCGAATTGAGTATAACTTCTAGAACGAAGACTTGTCTTTTAGATCTATCTATACTATATATAAAGTGAAACTAAGCAAAAGCACAACCCCCTGGGCAAAATGAAAAGAGTATTCACTAAAGTTCTGTATAGGTAGCATCCGGCACAACAATGCCGATACTTTGTCAATACAACAGAAGCTGCAGAAACACTACAGTTTGTTTACGCATTGTTTACTCTCCTTTCAATATAAACTCGTTAAAATAATGATTGATTCATCCATGTTTTCCTTTTAAGCTGAAATTCGAATGGAAAAATATTTTTTACTCTTCATTTTGCATACAAAAAACAACACTGGTCGCTGGGAAATGTGAAACATTATTGGAAAAACGAACAATTTGAATAAACATATAAGCATTCTTTTTTCAAATTGCAATCGCTTTTTAATTTAGCGATCAAAAACTAAATTCTCCTTTGGTCTTCCCAACTACATAGGTATATTTGGACAAGCTTGCAATCCGCCTAATAACAAAAAGTACCACATAAATACAGATCAGCGGGTCTAAAAAAACCACTTTAGCAGAATCAGAAAGCAAATCATGCTACCCGTCACTGTCAAATATTCCCAATTCGTTAGCGATAAAGATGAAAATAAAATTTGACAGATTGTTGCGTGATTAATATTATGATTCTAATATGATTCTCCTAAAGAGGCCTTTTTAGCCCCCCAGATAGGCAAACAGCTTTATGTAAATATTTACATGGAGCTGCCTACCCGACCTCCACAACTTGGTTTCACGAAATCTCCGTGGCAAGACTGTTGTCAGATCTTTTGGCTTCTGTCTAACGTATGTAATCAGGAAGGCTTATTGCGGAATTTGCTTGAAAGAGTCACTGCGGCCCTGGAACGCAAAAAGCATTTGGAGGAACACGGATAGGTTTTATAAGTCTGCCACTTTCTTCCGCTCCAGGCCGCCCAGAGCGGAAGGAGTCATTTAATCATAATCATAATCATTTATTGATTTGCGAACATGGGTAATTGGTACAGGTGTTTCATTTATAATAAGTCCATATTCTACACATGGGCATGCAAATTACATTAAATTTGAAATTAAAATAAATTAAATGAAATATTGACTTAGAATAGGCAAAATATAATAATAACAATGCCAAATGGATCAAATGTCAAAGAAAACAATATGTCAATCGGAACAATTTTGTCAAATAGAGTAACATTAACTTCAAATTAAATAAATTAAGATATAACATGAAAAATGTAAAATAATAATAATGTCAAATGGTACAAATGTCAGATAGAACAATAATGTCAATTGGAACAATAATGTCAAATGGAATAGGAAGTATGTCAATTAATCAGTGACTTATCATTCAGGAAGTCGTCAATTGTGTAGTAACATTTATCAATCATATATTTTAGTGTCTTTTAATGATTTCCCATCCTTAAAAAAACCATCTAAGGCCTGTCAAAGAGCTGCAAATGACAGCTGGGAGAAACATTGACATGCTTTTCGAAACACGAAGGAGTCTCCTATGTACTCAGTGGAAAGAAACAAAAAGGAAAAGTGTTTAATGCACCAGAACTGATATGAATACAAATTATAAAGTTAAACTAAATTCGTTTAGGATAATATTAGTAGTATTTAAACTAGGTGAGTGAAGACAAACAAATAATGTGACCACCAATCCATTGACCAAACTCGGCAAATATTGCTTAACCTTATCATTACTTAGTCACAATTTTATATTAACCGATAAAAAGCAATAAAAATCGCGTTCAGACTTTTTGGAAGGAGTAAAAAAAACTGGCTAAGTAAAAAAAAAAGTAAAAATTTCATTTATTTTCCACACTAATGAAAAACACAGTACAGACATCATTAAAATAAATGGAGTGGACTGGAGCCTAAACTAGGGCAGCCCTGTATTTCAGGACACCAGGTCTTCCTCCCGCGGCGAGTAAGTTGGTACAATTTATTAATGAATAAATGTGTTTGTATGAGTGCGGGTGTGTGATGTATGTATGTTTGTGTGTGAGTGTGTGTGTGTGTGTGTGTGTTGTGTGTGTGCGTGCGTGTGTTGTGTGTGTGCGTGGGTCTGTTATGTGTGTGCGTGCGTATGTGTGTTGTGTGTGTGATGAGTGAGAGTACAGTTGCGCGCATCTGTGTTTGTGGGAATATGTATATATGTGTGCGTGGTCGTGCATGAGTGTGCTTTGACTGCTCGTTATTTACTACTGACAGAACAGAAAGTTATTTAGGAATTGTAAGTAAGGATTCCGTGTCATTATAATTTAAATTCAGAAGATATTTTTGGATAATAGATTTACATTCATGCAAGATTTTTGGGAATATATTTAAAAGTGAAGTTCCAAGTTTGTTATATAAATAAGGTGCAAGGAAACATGAGTGTCTCCTAAAGAAAATAGTGTTGTGTTTAGTTGCCTTGCATATTCTGTTATTTCTTCTTCCAGTATAAGATAACTTTGCATCGCAGGTTAGTTCTTTATGCTTATGAAGTGTAGTGTGAAGGATGCCTCACTGTCAAGACAAGACTAAGTGCGAGACTCGCCCACCGAGGGTTCCGTACTTTGTAGCTACAAATTACTTTAAATAAAGATTACAATTTTTTATAAATTCATTACAAATGTATAGTTTTCAGAGTTTTCCCTAAACAAGTAGTATAAGATGGTATTATTATTTGCCACATTTCATAGTTCTAGGTCAACGGGAAATACATTTTGATTCCCTTGAGAGTGTCGAAATATACGTTTTTTTGCGGCATAAACGACCGTATGTTTTTTTACGTTAACTTAGAAGATTTTTTCACAGCTTCAAGGGGCTGTAGACTTGAGTATATGATTTTAATTTCATTTCGATATCTCCACGCGTTCCCGAGATAAAGGGTCTTGACAGACAGACGGACGGGCAACAAAGTGATCTTATAAGGGTTCCGTTTTTTCCTTTTGAGGTACGAAACCCTAAAAACCAAAAAAAAAACAACCAGGAACGTATTTTTCAAGAAGCGTCTCTAATCCCCGAGGCTACAGACTGGGCCCGGTTTAGTCAAAGCGCTTTGCCATGTTACAAGAGAAATGTTCTGTTTGTTACCGTTTACACTGGTGCTCGTGCCAACGACTTTTTAACCGGTTTTCACTTTGAGTAATAAACGGGTAATCGTTTTGTGTGAAGTACAATTTTATGTGTTTTTGCTGCACTTCGGTTTTCCCTTCGGAAGAATAGGGGAAGCGACATTCTTATTTTAACTGGGTTTTCTTTTTTAGGGTTCTGCACCAGAAGCTATTTATTATTAAGCCTCCGCAGTCCGTCCGTCCGTCCGCCTGTCTGTCAGTGGGCTGTATCTCAACAACCGTAATAGGTAGACAGTTGCAATTTTCACAAACTGTGTGTTGTGTTTCTATTGCAGCTATAACAACAAATAATAAAGTTGAAATTCAATTAAAAATGAAAGGGCGCTCCGATACAAGAAACGTGTTTTTTTTATGGTCCGGAACCCTTCGTGTGAGAGGCCGACTCGCGGTCTGACCCGTGCCCACTTCGATGGCGCGGTATTTTTCGTATTTTTTTTTTAATAAATGTTATGCTATGTTACTTCTATTACCTCCAAGAATATGTGTATAAAGTTTCATGATGATCTGTTAAGTAGTTTTCGCGTGAAAGCGTAACAAACAAAATTACATTCAATTTTATAATATTAGTAGGGAAGCTACAAACGTTTCCGTCATTTACTTATACTGGAAAGTGACTAAAACAGTCAGATGACGTCATTTTTTTTTGGCTAGCCCGTCCCATTTTTCTCAATCATTCCAACCCTTTAAAGCCAATATCAGCAGTGGCGACCAGTAGACAACCACCGAGGCCATGAAGTTCGTGAGTCCCGGAAAATGACTACGACGTATTGGTCCGCGAACCAGCAACAGATTTCCAAAACCATTTTCCTTTCGGGCAATAACTTGTAAAATGCTTCAGAGAGTTGTGTCATGAAACTTTGTGACTTGAAATTTAGTCATTTACTCCCGATTGAAAATTGTATCAGATTAAAGCTAACCCAATATCATGTCGAAAAGAGCAATTCAGCTGACTATAAAATGGTGGAAAATACGTCAGCTGGTCACACGAACATGTATTTTCATATATTTTCAGTAATTTCTTCTCAATTGAAAATTGTATCAGATGACCCAGACTGAAAAAAAAAATACATATTTGTGTGACCTACCCTGAGCTGGCGCATTTTCCACCATTTCGAGAATTTTCTTTCAACGTGTTTGGGAGGCAGCCGCTGCTTAACCCACCCGATCAAACCCACCGAATCCCCATTGATGTTCACTGAGCTTCATGATGCAATTCTCTCAAGCATTTTAAAAGTTATGTTAGTTGTGTTATGTTAGATTATTTAATGTACGTATATTGTTATAATTGAGTTATTTTTTTAATGACAACTTGAATTATAATAATTTTTGTTATTGAATGTAATAATTAAGTTAATGTTTTAATGACAATTTGAATTTTAATAATCTTATTTATTGAATGTAATAATTAATTTAATGATTTAATGAGAATTTTAATTTTAACAATTTTATATAATGAAAATGGTTGGCATGCCGAATGGTGAAATATGGCAGAACTCTGATGTATACCTACTACTACCTACTTATGTATTACCCATATTTGCAAATAAATGCTATTCTATTCTATAGCTTGAGAGGAAATCTATGACAAAATTTTAGCCTGGCTTGCGGTCTATACATATAGTATCTACATTTAAATTAAAATTACACGAAAAACTAATCCTATTTTCCAGAACACTACCTATTTGATCATTCGTAATAAGCCAATTGAAAATTAATCAGTGGCTCAACGGAATCGACACCCATCACAGAGGTTGTAATACTTGATTAGTTAATGCTTGTCAATAAGCTCATTGATATCTAAATCGTAGGTTTGAATTAACTAATAGGGACCGTCATTACCCGTCAGGCTGGCTATACAGGCTGGTTTTGAATTTTGAAAGCGGTAAAAAATAATACTCATAATTGTACGAACTTATACCAACCTTCACCCCCTCGCAAATAAACGTCTGAAATCAAAGAAATAACTTTTATAAAAAAGTAAAGTAAAGTTAAAAAAAAGTAAAGAAGTAAAAGTTATTTATTTGATTTATCACGGATCACGGATTTATTCATTTATCTATTTAAATTAAGTACAGCCACATCATATACGTTGTACAATTTTAAAAAAAACATCTAAAACAAAATACCTTATGCACATGACAATTATTTGCGTATATAGCGCTCACCAGAACAATAGTGTTTGCTGCCTTGAAATAATACATAACCTTACTATTAAAACTAAAAGTAAAAATAATGCAATTTGTTAGTTTATTTATTCTTTTTTTATTGCAAAAAAAAAGAATATATAAAAGGTACACATTAAAAAATAATGATTATAACTGTTGATGAAAGATTTGATGCCACGAACTGTTGTTAGTCGTTTTTTTGCGGTCTAGCTTTCTGAGACATGTATTTTTTTTAGTGACTTACGTTTTAGGAATCGTCTTCTCAAGACTTTTATTTTGACACCCCACAAGACTGTGTCAATGTCGAAAAAACACAACTTCACTTAGGTACTTAGCTGTAGTCTCCATTTTTTTTTTCGAAATTCATATACCTTGCCTATGTCACTACGGCTCTTAAGATGAACCTTATGATAATATTCGTCCAGCCGTTTAGAGTATAGGGCGTTCCAAACGATAAAGACATACATACTCTCGTAAATCTTCTGGCGCACGTACAAATACTTCTGGGCCAATCGAGTAAAAATATAAAATTACCGTACGGAAGTTACTGTAGTGAAAGTTACTTAGTTTTTTGAGTGCCAAAAATATTGACAACTAGCTGAGCCGCGCTACTTCTTCTACGTCGCATGTTTCATTAATGTTCCGCTCCTATTGGCCGTAGTATTTAGTTATATAACCTATAGCCTTCCTAGATAAATGGGCCATCCAGTACTAAAATAAATTTTCAATTCGAACCAGTAGTTCCTGAGAACAGCGCGTTACACATACAAACTCATCAGTTTTATAATCTATACATATAATAAAATCGTAGACTAACCGTGTCTGTACATTGAATATTTTTCCATGAAAATTATACAGAAAACTCAGGAAAAAGGTATAAAACACAAAAATGCAATTTTTGAAATTTTTGTCTGTTTGTCTGTGCGTTTGTGGGAGCATCACGCATAAACCACAGATTGGATTGCAAATGTAAGTACTTAAAAATATTAAGTGATAACCCGAGTAACATTTAGCGTTTATTTCATCGAAATCGACCCACAAAATCAAAAGATATTGAATTTTTAAGTTTAGGAAGAAACTTACTCATGTATTCTGATGAGTCAGAGCGTCATCTATTGAGAAAAAATAAAATGCACGAAAGCATTCAAGATTGTTGTGTTATTCGTGAAACTTTTAATACGTGCAAAATAAAAGTGACCATTTTTATACCTTTTCGTTATTTATCGTTACAATCGATCCACAAAATCAAAATATATTGAATTTTCAGTTTAGTAAGAATCTTCCTACTGTGTTCTGATCAGTCAGAGCGCCATCTATTGAGGAACCAAAAAATGCATGAAAGCATGAATGTTACACCAAAACACATTCATTGAGTTAATTGTGAAACTTTTAATACGTAGACGTAGCGAAATAAAAGTAAACATTTTAATACCTTATCGTTATTTATCGTTACATACGGGCTTCTTATTTAACGTCTTCTGCTGCCAAATATTTTGTCAGTTTACATGGTCGATAGATGGCGTTGCACTGATGACGCGTTTTTCTGAATTGCGGTGTTAAGATTTTCCGCTGGAGAATGACCTCACACGATTATTAAACAATGTCGTAGTTCGTAGGAATTTCGGTTTGGTCTCTGGAAGGTCTTAAACGAATAGGGGCCAAAATTGCTTAAATCTCTGAGTTGTGCTGGTTTCGTTTAAAGTGCTTCTATCGTAGAGTCTTAAACTGATTTAGAACTCAGTAGTTTTGTGAAGTACTGGACGGTTCGACTTGCGGATCAGGCCTGTAGGGTTCCGTACCAAAGGTGCTGACAGGATCCTACTTCTAAGGCCTCCGCGATTGATTCCGTTTAGAGCGAAGCAACGAACGGTTCGATTTGCGAAACAAGGCTAATAATAATAAGGTACCGTACCAAAGGTGGTCACGGTGACGCGAGCGATCGATTTTGGTGGGGCTACTCTCTAAGTCCGAAGTCCGTAGTTTCGGGCTTAGTTGCGGACGTATTCTATTCCGTATCACCTACAGACTTACGATTAATCCCGAACCCGAACTAAGAATGAATGACAACACGATTTCACAGTAACTGTCAAATCGAGTTATCATTAGTTCTCTGTGGTTAGGTGATACGGAGTAGAATTTTTTTTACTATAGATAGGCATACGTTTGACCACTATCTCACCTGATGGTAAGCGATGATGAGGTTGAAGATGTAGCACGTTTACCTAGTGAACGAGACCGAGGGTCGACTTGGAGCGGGTAGTGAAATTAAATACACTGGACTGGTTTTAAATCACTTATAATCAACCGAACCGAATCACAGTGTACTGGATGTACTGCTCGAAACAACAAAAAAACAATAATAATTTCTTAGACCTTATACTATTAGCGGTAACGAAACCATAGCGACTTCTAATTTGACTACAACGCCATCTATCGAGCGAAGTGGTACTATTTTCCGTAATTTAAATAAATTTTGATCGCTATGATTCCGTTCTCACTGTTTAAACCTGAACATACCGCCCACCAAGGACATATTACAAAATGTCCTTCACTTAATTTAAACCGCCCACCGTCCAACATGTCCTCTGATGTGGGATGCACAGGTACAAATCTTAATACAGTAACATATTTTACAACGTAATATAACACGAGCGATGGTACATAAAAGACAAACAAATTCTTACTAACCTAACAAATTTTTATAATTATAACAATACAATATCCTTAAATGTACCTCACATACACGAATATTTAAATTGCTACAGGTAGAATAGCCAATTTAGACACAGGTCTCTTTATTAGGGAATTTTTAGTTTTCACGGTAACGACTCGAGTAATTCCGTCAGGACCAGGGTGTTTTGATTCAATTTTGCCCAGCAACCACTTGCCAGGAGGTAAATCATCCTCTTTTATCAGAACTATGTCACCTATGGCTGGTTCTGGGGTTTGAAGAGCCCACTTATGACGTTGTAAAAATTGATTTAAGTAATCTTGTGACCATCGCCGCCAATAGTCCTGCAACATTCTCTGGGTAAGTTGCCACCGTCCCAGACTAGAAATGTTAACCCTTTCGAAATTCGAATCGGGAGCAAGGACGAGTGGTTCCCCAACCAGGAAGTGGCCCGGAGTTAACACCGTTAACTCATTTTGATCCACACAGGAAAGTGGTCTCGAGTTGAGGCATGCCTCAATTTGCGCCAACACCGTCGTTAGTTCCTCGAACGTTAATGTGGAGTTCCCTACAACTCTTCTAAGATGGTATTTAGTGGACTTTATTCCTGCCTCCCATAGACCGCCGAAGTTTGGAGCATGAGGAGGAATAAAGTTCCACTTTGTACCATTACTTGCCAAGGCCTCAACCAATTCAGGAATGAAATTGGAATTTTCTTCTTTAAATAATTCTTGCAGCTCTCGGGCTGCGCCGACAAAATTGGTACCATTATCACTATGTAATTCTGCACAATGTCCGCGCCTCGCTACGAACCTCTTAAAGGCAGCTAAGAAACCCTTAGACGTCATATCACTGACTGCTTCGATATGCACCGCTCGCGTAGACAGACAGACGAAGAGTGCGATGTACCCCTTGTACGACTTATTGCCACGATCTCTGGACATTCTGACGTTTATTGGACCAGCGTAATCGACGCCACTGTACAAAAAAGCTTTATTAGGTGTAACACGAGGAGATGGTAGTTGTCCCATTAGTTGGTTTCTGGCTTTATTTGTGTACCTAACGCAAGTAACGCAGTTTCTAAAATAGGCCTTCACTAAAGACTTAAGACCTACAACCCAATACCGAGATCTTAAGTAAGCAATCATGGCTTGAGGCCCCCCATGCATCGTTTTTTGATGCGCCTCGCTTACTAGATGCTTCGTGAGGAAGGCATCTTTCGGGATTAGTATAGGATGTTTGCGATCATAACTCAACTGAGATAGTTCTAATCTACCTCCCACTCTAATTATCCCTTTGGAGTCCAAAAATAAGTTTAACGATTTGTACTTTCTTCCCGTTTTACTTAAATAACCTCTTTTCTTAAGTTCTTGTATTTCGTCTGGTAACTCTCCTTCTTGAAACTTTCTAATACATATATCCAATGCGTCTTCTAGTTCTTTCGTAGACAACTGTTTAGTTCTTTTCTTGTCAGAACAATTGAACCGTAAGTGCAAGAACTTCCTACAGTAGGCTACTACCCTAATCATCCTTGAAAAAGATGAAAATCTATCCCAAAATGAAATTTCTACGAGGCTTGTATGCACGTTAACTTCTTCTAAACGTGTAACGAGATGCTTTGGTCTTTTATATTCAATTACCTGCTGTCGCAACAGATCCGGACCATTCCACCATATATCCGTAGAATTTAATTCAGCTGGGCACACACCGCGGGAGGCACAATCTGCGGGATTCTGCTTAGACGATACGTGGGACCAATGGTATGTATCCACAATGTTTAAGATGTCTGAAACTCGATTGCCTACAAAAGTTTTCCAGCGGCTAGGATGACTATTGAGCCAAGCCAGGACCACCTCACTATCTGTCCATGCATGCCAGTCAAGCTTCTGGATACCCATTACTTCTCCTACTTCAGCCATCAGTTTGGCTAGAAGAACAGCCCCACAAAGTTCTAGTCTTGGTATAGACACTTGTCTAATGGGTGCCACCTTCGTTTTTGAAGTAACTAAAGAAATGTGAATGTTTTTCAATTCATCAATCACTCTAAGGTAAACTACGCCTGCATAAGCGTTTTTAGAAGCATCGGAAAATCCATGCAACTCCGCCTTCCGAATATTGGAACCAATATGTAACCATCGTGGGATTTTTATGCTAACAAGAGAAGCCAAACTATTTCGGTAAGTATCCCATTCTTGTAATAAATTATTTGGAATTTCTTGATCCCATTCTAACCCGGCTAACCATAATTTTTGAATTAACATTTTTGCTAAGATTACGCTTGGTGCTAACCACCCTAACGGATCAAATAAACGTGAAATATCCGAAATAATTTTCCTTTTTGTTACAGGTCCCGACATCGACGAGAGTTCCAGAGAGTATTGAAAACAATCATCGCGAGCATCCCAGGCAAGTCCTAGTATCTTCGTTACTTCGTCCATTTTTATTGTTAGTTCTTCATCGTTTCCATCTTTGATTTTATTTGATAATTCCTTACAATTGCTTTTCCATTTTTGCAATTTAAAGCCTCCCTTAGCTAGTACTTGAGATAATTCCGTGTAAATTTTAAACCCATCTTCTGTATTTTCAGTCCCGGACAACACGTCGTCCATATAAAAATCATTTAAAATTATTTTACCTATGCTTGAATTATCCCCGCACTCATCATAAGCTAATTGTTGTAGTGCCCGTACAGCTAAATATGGCGCCGAGGCCGTACCGAATGTAACAGTCAATAATTCATACTCTTGTAGCTCCTTTTCAGGGCTATCTCTCCAAAGTATCCGTTGATATGGCGTATCCTGCCTATCCACCAAACCCTGCCGATACATTTTTACGATATCCGCTACTATACATATCTTATGGGCTCTCCAGCGCATAACGGTATGACGTAGTTCGGCTTGCAAAGGCGGACCGATCATTAGATCATCATTTAATGATCTACCATTAGTTCCTTTACAGGAGGCGTCAAACACGACCCGCACCTTTGTAGTATCTTTATCCTCCCGGACGACGGCGTGGTGAGGTAAGTATATTGCTTTATTATTATATTTTTCTTGCTCTGTTACTTCTGCCATGTGGTTAAGTCTTAAATACTCTTGCATGACATTCGCGTAGTCTGCCTTTAATTTATTATTTTTACCTAACCTGACTTCTAATCCTTTTAACCTTTTTGCAGCAATCACTTTGGATTCAGCACACCTATCAACCGAGCTTGGTTCGCGTAGCGGTAATCTCACGATGTACCTGCCATCTTTATTTCTTGTAGTGGAAGTTGTAAATAACTTTTCACAATATATTTCCTCCTCCGTTAGCATCCTTTTTGCTCTAGATGGTTCCTCTAGTTCCCAGAACTTTCTCAACAATTCGTCATCTTGAACGCTGGCATGCATCACGGTAATTTGTGAGTGAGTCTTATGGTCAACTTCGAATGAGCCCGACAATATCCAACCTAAGGTGGTTTCCTGCGCTAAGAGCGTACCGTTTGAATTCTTCTTTACTCCGGACTGAATGACTTGGCTAAATACCTCAGCGCCCAATAACATATCTATTTTATTAGGCTTGAAATATTGCGGGTCAGCCAAATCATTATCGCTCAAGTCTACTACCCATTCTACCCGACTTACTCTTGAAGAGGGGAGAAGAGCTGTAACTGACTTCAGAACGTGAGCCCTGACCTTTATTTGAAAAGACGGATTAACTCTCGAACGAAGATTGATAACCACCATGGATGTCGAAGTTGTACATTTACTTCCACCGACACCTAACACCGTATTTTTTGACGGTATTTTATTTAAGCGTAAGTACTGAACCGTGGATTCTGTAATAAATGAACCCTGAGATCCCTGATCCAGTAACGCCCTAACCACACAGTAAGTTCCATTCTTCGACTCAGCCTGGACTAAGGCTGTAGTTAATAATACAGTTTTTCTACTGTGCCCTGTCGCAAGACATGAGACTAGTGGTTTATCCTCCGCCATATTGGCAGTCCCGATTTTCTCATTAATTACTGATGAGGTTTCCGCGCGAGCAGCCCTACTACCTTCACCAATATCAGACCCTACCTCACCCTGCGGGTGTAACAATGTATGGTGGCGGCGTTTACACACCTGGCATCTAAGAGTGTTTTTACAATTCTTGGCAGAGTGGTTGTTATATAAGCAAACAAAACACAAATTATGTTCTTGGACGAAATTACGCCGTGATTCATTTGACTCCTTGCTGAATTTAGGACAAGATGTAATCTTATGATCGGCGGAACAAAATTCACATGATACTGACTTTTTATCTTTTAATACATGAAACGATTGAGTTCTTTTTGGGTGTGGATGTCTGTCCTTGTTATCAGACTTGTCTAAATTTTCCAAACCTCTAAAGCGGCTATTTAAAAATTGCGAAAACTGAATAAACGTAGGTAATTCATCACTTAAATCCGAAGCCACTTTGAGTTCCCAAACCTTCCTGGTCTCTTTGTCTAATTTTTCACTAATTATGTGCACTACAATAAGATCCCAGGAAGAGACATCTACCCCTAAATTACTTATTGACTCCAAACATTCTGAAGTCTTATTTAAAAGCCTTTTTATTTCAATAGCCGATTCACAAGACAAAGTTTTTTGACTTAGTAATCTTTTCATAATACCATTTGCTATAAACTTTTTATTATTGTACATTTTATCTAATTTAGACCAAGCAATTTTATAGTTTTCAGATGTAACCTTTATGTTCCTTAATAACTGCTCAGCTTCCCCACTTAAATGTCCCTTTAAATAAAAAAACCTCTGTGCATCGTCTAGTGACGGATTCTCGTGCACCAATCCAAAAAATAAATCCCTAAATGTTTGCCACTCTGTATACTTTCCCGAGAAAGAAGGGATTTTTATTTCTGGCAACTTAACTCTGCTGAAACTTTTTTCACTGTGACACAACATAGATTTAGAATCCTCATTTAACGCCGTTGAATTTCCCTTTGGTAATAATTCCTTTAATTCACTTTTAAAATCCACATAAAATTCCTCGACTTCATCATAAAGCCCATTTTTTATATAGCTTGAGTTAGACAATTCAACCTTTTTTATTGTACTTATTATCTCTTTATGAGTAGCCGTGAATGTACTCCATAATTGTTCCAAATTTTCAATACGAGTCTCCAAATATGCATGAGTTAATCGCTCCTTAGGCGCTTTCTTAAAATTAGATTTAGCCTTATACATTTTGGAACTAATGTCCTCCTGAATAGCAAGGAAAGACTCCATTTTGCAACAATTATAGGATACAGACTTAACCAAACCAAATAGAATATAACACGGATATTAAAAACACAGAGAAATAATATTATGATTAAATTTTCAAAGTAAAAGTTTTATATTTATACAAGTCTTTGCACTTTATGTCACTTGGGTCTAAAATCGGGCATGGATTCCCCGTCAGAACCACTTTTCACATAAAATTTTACAAGTTCTAATTTTCTACTTAACAGTTTCAACTTCAAATGATGCACTTTAATTTTCTGAGATTTTAAATTTAGTAAACTATTCTTCCTGATTAATATTTCAAATGTACTCACGATTTTTTCTTCAAATTAACTTCACTCACTGACACACTGATGATGTCGCGCTGTACTGTACCACAATTGGCACGCTGTTGTACTGCACCACGAGCACCGCCAGTGGCGCGCTCTGCTTGGCCACGATCTGCTGCTCGTCACCTCCCTTGCGTCGCTCCTCCGGATGGTGCCACCAGATGTTGCTGCTCCACGCTCCACCTGGCTGCTCCCTGCTCCAACCGGTTCCACCTCCTGGGTACCTCTCACCTGGAGTACCCCACTTGAAGGGGATGCTCTGGACAGCGATCCACTGCCCAGTAGTGACGCGAAGGGTGATAATCTCTACCACCACCGGAGACTACCAAAAACACTCCCGACTGCTCCGACTCCGAAGGACCATGAACGAGACCGAGGGTCGACTTGGAGCGGGTAGTGAAATTAAATACACTGGACTGGTTTTAAATCACTTATAATCATCCGAACCGAATCACAGTGTACTGGATGTACTGCTCGAAACAACAAAAAAACAATTTTTTTTTTTTTTTTTTTTTTTTTTGTCGATTGCCACTCGCAGTTACGAACCTGGGAAGGTTGCAACTACTTAACCGGACTTGCCTGTGTGGACCTCAAGTGAATTTAAGGCCCCCAGCCGAGGCTATGCAACTTAAAACTAAAACTCCGCTCACTGAGGGCACCCCCTGTGGGGTACGGACCTCGGCTCAGCGGCGTCGTTTTGGGGAGGACAGCAAGGGACTGGCTGGGTCATGATATTTATTTGGGGAATATTTAACGCTAAAGGCTCAGCGGCGCGGGCTGGCTCGTTAGGCAAAAGACGGGAGGGAGCATTACTGGGACGTCGCGACGGGCCTCGACGGCGAGGCCGGAATACGGAACGCGGTCTGTATTTGTTTATTCTGATCGTGCTGGTTTCCCTACAGCTTTCTTGAAGGATAGTGATTGGGTCGTCAGGATCGACGAGGGTATGCCTAGGACGGCGAATCCTACTAATCTTGGAGGGAGCGTATCGGGTAGCCGATGCGATTAAAGGGTTCTGGTGCTTTTCGGCGGATTCAATGAAACGCTTTGTAAGGCGCTTCATGAATTGCCTTATGGTCGGGATTTTAAGGTCGACATGAAGTCGGTCATTCCTAACGAACCACGGGGCGCCCGTGGCCTTTCGGAGAAATCGGTTTTGGAGAGTCTGCATCCTATGGAGATGATGTGGCTTAGTGTGTGCGAAAGTAGCACACGCGTAAGTCATGATCGGACGTATGCACGTAACGTAAATGCGCAGTTTGCACTTAAGGGATAGCTTGCTGCGTGCATTCAGCATGGAGTGAAGCCTACCGAGAGCGAAAGCGGCACGCGAACGCACCGTCTTTATGTGCTCTCCGAAGGTAAGTTTTTGGTCGAGAGTCACACCTAAGTATTTGGCTCGCTTCTCCCAAGGGATCGGCTTACCAAACATGGTGATCGGGCTAGGGGGAGTGGGAGTCTTAGCTGACGGCTTGAAAAACAAGACCGCCTGGCTTTTCTCCGGATTGACTTCAATCCTCCATTTCCGAAACCATTTGCCTAAGGCAGTGGCGGATTTCTGGAGGTTTTGAGCAATGGCCTTAGTGCTCGTACCAGAGCAGTAGATAGCCGTATCATCGGCAAATAGTGCTAACTGCGTCTTGGGGGTTTTGGGGATGTCGCTAGTGAATAGCGTGAATATCAGAGGGGAAAGCACACCGCCTTGCGGTACGCCGGCCCTGATGGGGCGGGGTTTGGAAAGCGCACCTTCGATTCTATATCGAAAGGTGCGGTTCGACAAATAGTCTCGTAAGATGAGCACGAGACGATCTGGCACACCGAGTTGATACAACTTGTATATCAGTCCGTTGTGCCAGACCTTGTCGAAGGCTTTCGCAATATCGAAGAACAGAGTACCCGTCATCAGGCCGCGTTGATAGCGACCGCTGATATGCTCAACGATGCGGTACACCTGTTGGACACAGGAGTGGTTGGCTCTAAAGCCAAACTGCTCGTTAGGAATAAGGCTCTTCCGCTCAGCATAGTCCTTGAGGCGCTTATAAATAAGCCTCTCGTAGATTTTGCCGAGCGCATTGAGCAGACTGATGGGACGGTAAGAGGACGGGGAGGACTTGGGCTTGCCCGGTTTGGGAATACCGATGACAGTGGCCTCTTTCCACTCTTGAGGGAACATGTTATTGGACAGAGCGCCGTTGAAAATGGCGGTCATTAACACGATGAGAGCTTTGGGGAACAGCTGCAACACCTTATTGGTGATACCATCCGCCCCAGGAGCTTTCTTAGGTTTGAGTTTCCTGATGACATCCTCCACCTCATCTGGAGTGATGGGGGGGAGTGGATCATCAGGGTCCTCGACAGGGGGGAGTGAAGTCCTCCGTTCGACTTCCGCATCAACCTCAGCAAGGTGATCCGGGTCGACCGGGTTGGTGCTCGGAGAGCACTGGGACTCCAGACTGTCAGCCAGGCATTCGGCTTTATCGTCGTCATCAAAGGCGACGGTGTTGTCAGGGCGAGTGAGAGGGGGCATAGTGGAAACCTCAGCGGCGCGCAACTTCCTCTGAAGTTCCCAGAACGCTTGGTGATTGGGTTCGAGTTCACCCAGCATCCTTTCCCAGCGCTTATTACGCAGCTCTTTAACGCGTTTACTTAATTTACGCTGTAAGTAACGCATAAAAGCTTTGTTGTTAGCGCAGGGGAAGGAGCTGTAGGCACGGACGGCCGCGTTCTTCTCAGTCACGAGCGCACGTACATCGTCCGGGAGTTTCCAACGACGATCGTCCGCCGCCGGTACCTCCCTTGAACACTCGTTCAGGACCGATTGTACGTGCTCCGTGAGTGAGCCGATCGCGGATCTCGTGTCATCCGGCGACTCGATGATGTCTGGGATCTTGTCCAAGTGAGGAGACATGGAGTCTTTCAGCATTTCGCTTACTTTTCTCCAGTCAGTGATCACTCGGGAAGGAGGGGGTAGTGAGGGGTCCATAGGACCATATCTGGGAGCAAACTCCAGAATCACTGGCCGATGGTCCGAGTTGAGCTCGTGCAGCGCCTCCACAGAATGTAACCGTAGGTTAACATTCTTCAGGAGTGCGATGTCGAGAACATCGGGTCGGCAGTTAGGGTCATGGGGATAATGAGTGGGATGCATCGGTCCGATGACATCAAAATTAAGGGAGCTAGATAGCTCGAACAGAGCTCTGCCTCTGGGATTAGTCAGATGACTATTCCATGAGGGATGTTTGGCATTGAGGTCCCCCGCCAAAAGGACAGAGTCGCTCAAGCCAAGAAGAGCAGTTAGGTCATCTCTGAAGGATATAGTATCCGAGTTGGAAGGTGGGACATAAGCTGAGATGACCGTAATGGGCTGATGGCCAGTCATGCCTAACCGACAGACGGAGACCTCAAACTCGGTTGTAATGGGGGGATCCATAGGGATGCAGTACAGGGACGTTCTATAATATATAAGAGTACCTCCTTTGTGGCATCGAGTCCTATCGTTGCGAACCATACGATAGTTGGCAATTTTAGGATCTCGATGATGGGGTTTAAGGAAGGTCTCTTGCACCAGAAGTATATCTAGGTGATGGTCGCGGAGGAAAGTGGCGATCTCATCACGTTGGCTCTGAAGGCCATTGGCGTTGAAGAGCCCTATCCGGAGGGCCTTCGGTTTGGTTCTACCGCTGTAATGGCTTTTATCCATTAAGGGTGTTGAACCTTTCGATATTGCGAGCGACGTCGCTGAACTCGTGATAAATCGCGATGATCCTCTCGGGATGCTTTCGCGCCGCCTCCTGCATTTGGATAGCCCTGGGTGAAAAATACGCCAGGTACGCTATCTGGGTAATTATGGAGTCAATGTGCATCACCTCGGAGGTGGTGATCACATTTGAAGAAGGGGGGGGAGGGGGAGGGGGAGTACTAATTGGTGCAGGTGCTTTCTGCGCCTGTGCCTTCTGCACAGGTGCCTGCTGCACTGGTGCTTTCTGCACCGGCGCTTGCTGCCCAGGTCGTACTCCCATTTTGGCTCCTGCGCGAGAGTTCGTTGGCAGGGAGAAAGGTGGGATTGCCACGTCCATAAGGGCCGGAATGGCCGGGGTGGACTTTTGTGCCTCAGAGACCAGAGGGGCCTCGGAAGCCTGAGGGGTTTGGGGTTGCGCGGGACGCAGCGCTGGAAAGTGGGTCTGGTGGTTAAGCGCGTTCCAGGGGCTGGGGCGCTGAGGGCTTAGTGCCGTAGAGGGTTGAGAAGGAGGGGCCTCCCTGTTCTGGCGAGCGCTCCCGCGCTTGGCCAGTTTGGGGGCTGAGGATTTGGGGGCCTTTGGGCAACCCCGGTAGTTAGCCGGGTGCCCTGTCTCCCCACACAGCACACAGCTGGGAGGGTCGGTGCAGAGGTTCCGGTCCTTTGGCCGGGGGCATTCCTGCGTGCCGTGATCCCCGAGGCACTTCACACAGCGCGGCTTGCCGTAGCAGTTGCGCTGGGAGTGCCCGTACAGCTGGCACCGATGGCATTGACCAACGATGCCGCTGCGGTGCGGGTTTTCTATCTTAAGGCCGTCCAGGCTGCAAATCCTGGCGACCTTGAAAATGGGGTGAAAGCCCTCCACCGGTTCGCACACGACGAGCACCATATTATATGGTGCACCGCCACGACGGTGCATCCGGTAGACGGCTTCCACCGGGATGTTCTGATTTTTGAGGTCGCAGAGAATGTCTGCCACCTCAATGTCGTGGGGCATGTTGCGCACCACGACTCGGACTTGTCTTTCCTCGTGGAAAGTGAAGGAGTGGAATGCAACCTTCCTTTCCAGGAGGAGCTTGTGCAGCTCCCTGTAGTCCTTTGCTGTCGGGACCAGGACCTTGAGGCCCTGTTGGACAGCGCGGGCGTGGGTAAACCTAATAGCGCGCTCATTGCACGCGGCAGAAATGTTAAACCACTGTTTGGCCTCGTGGATGAAAAATGGAGGCGGTGGCTTGTTCTTGGGGGGGGCAGCCGGGGTGGCAGTTGCCATGGGGCTGGGGGGGCGATTCGCCTGCTGGGAAGTACCAGCAGGAGATGCGGGACGGTTAGAGGGGGCTGCAGGGGTGGTGGCTGCAGGAGTGGCAGCAGAAGAGGCAGCTTGGAAGGCTGTCTTCTTAGCCTTTGAGGCAGACTCAGCTGCGGAGCTCCTCTTCTTTCTTTTCCCCTTGCCGACCGGGATGAAACCCGCCGACAAGTCGGAGCAGGACGAGGAGGGGGAGGGGCGGAGCGAGAATAACGCTTGAGAGTCCGAGTCCGAACCGGACTCGTCACTCATGTCCATCAGGGGGGATGGTGCTCTTCCGGGAGAACCGGGGCGACCGGAGGGAGTGGGGGAAGCAGGGCTGGCGGAAGCTATTACGCCCTGAGAGGACTCGGCAGAGGGGCCTAGAGAAGGGCCAGTGAAGGGCCCTGGAAGGGGGGAACGAGAGCGGGAGCGGGAGCGGGAGCGGGAGCGACGACGGCTCCTTAAGGTTGGGCTGAGGTTCTGGAGTACAGAAACGAACAAGTTCCTGTATTCCTCAGAACGCTCGGGGTTGGCCTCGTTGACCATTTTGACGCAAAAGGTCAAAAGGCCATCGATGCCAGGAGACTGGGAGGTCTCCGCCAGGAGAGCCTTGAGTGCTGGCTCCATGGTAGTTGAGGAAAGGTACTAATGGGGAAGAAGAAGGGATACTAGTCTCCTACCTACGCCTCGAGGAGTCACGCCAGACGCGGCTCCTCGAGCAGACAGCACCCCCAAAAATTCCCTTACCCTAGACGTTTCCTAGTGTTACCACCAGTGAGAAGAAACGCCCAAACAAACTCACCGGCAACACAACTGTCTGTATGCCTGAAGGGCCAGAAACCTAACTCCCCGGGTGGGAGAGCCCGGGGATGTGTACCCTCCCTGCCGGGTGTAGGCAGGGAGGTGAGTACCTGGGGTGAGCCCTAAGCTTGTAATCCCACTGCCAATCTCAATGTGCAGTGGGGCCCTATGGGTCTTTCGACCGATCCGGTGCCGCTGGGGTAGAGACACCCAACCGTCACCGGGTGCAGCTGGAAGGGAAGGGGTTAGCACTATGGCCGCGGCTAGGAGCTCCCCCAAGGCCGCGGACCAAAGCCCGTCCGACTTAGCCAAGCCCTGAAGGGGCTGGGCTGGTGTGTCGGGTCCACACCACTTGGGTTCGTTAACACCGCTAGGTATCCCCCAAGTACCACTAAAGGTGGATTTAACCCAGAAGGGGCCAAAAACGCGGCACCGTTGAATCAACTACGAAAGTATAACTCTCGTAGCCGATTAAACGGCGCAGCAGTGAGCGTAGGCGCGTGGCAATGTGCGTAGCACAAAGCGTAGCAGCCACGTAGCACTGCTACGAGGAGGCGGAGCGTCGTCTGTGACGTCGCGTCGGGGCGCTACGAGGGCGTAGCGCTGGGGGGCCGCGTTGCTACGGCGTAGCCGATCGCAGCGCGGGCAGTCAGAGGAGCGTGCGTCTCGGACGGGAGCCGAGAGCAGAATGACAAAAAAAAAAAAAAAAAAAAAAACAATAATAATTTCTTAGACCTTATACTATTAGCGGTAACGAAACCATAGCGACTTCTAATTTGACTACAACGCCATCTATCGAGCGAAGTGGTACTATTTTCCGTAATTTAAATAAATTTTGATCGCTATGATTCCGTTCTCACTGTTTAAACCTGAACACCTAGAAGCAACCTATTCACTTTTGTCTTAAAGACTCCCAGGTTGCCCGCAACTAAGTTTTTAATTCGTGCTAAGTATCAGACGGTTCGATTTGCGAGCCAAGGCAAATTATAGGGTTCCGTGCCAAAGTTGCTAATGGGACCCTATTATTTAAGCCTTCGCGTACGATCTTGATTCGTGCGAACCAAGTCGATTTTTTTTAGGGTTCCGTACCAAGGTTGCTAACGGAACCCTAATTATTAATAAGCCACCGCTGTCCGTCTTCCTTCAGTTTATTAACCGACTTCAAAAAAAGGAGGAGGTTATCAATTCGACTGTATATTAACCGACTGGGTGAACCGATTTTCATGATTCTTTTTTTATTTGAAAGCTGGTACTTCCCGTGTGGTCCCATTGCCACCACGTCAGGATCTGATGATGGAAACCCTGAGAAATCGAGGGCAACTCTCGAAAATTGTAGGCACGTATTTGGTAAAAACTTGATATTCGTGTGTATATCGGGTGATACTACAAAAGAATGAAAGTTTGGATCAGACCTGATGATGGAGACGACAGAGAGTCAAGGGAACTCCACATCGGTATGTAGGAACTACCAAGTGTTTGGGCTTATTTCATTCGTATTGACGAGACCTTTACACCGAAAGCACTTAGTAAATTTTATTTTCATAACATAACATCACGCCGGTACGCTGTGAATGGGTACGCAGGTACCACTAAAAAGTGAATAATAAAAAACTTTTTTACAAAAAATGTAACCGACTTCCAAAACAAAACACTACAAAGTATAAAATAACTTTAATTTCGGAAGTCAGTGTCAAATAGCGAAAAAACTAAGGCAGGCAGGTAGGGTAGGTAGACAGGTAGGTAGGGTAGGTAGGCAGGTAGGTAGGGTAGGTAGACAGGTGGGTAGGTAGGTAGGGTAGGTAGGCAGGTAGGTAGGTAAGGTAGGTGAGGTAGGGTAGCTATGGTAGGTAGGTATGGTAGGTAAGTAGGTAGGTAGGGTAGGTAGGTTAGGGTCGGTGGGTAGAGTAGCCAGTTGACGGGAGCGAAGCCGCGCGGGTCAGCTAGTTTAGTATAATTATGTAGATTAAAGTCACCCTGTACAATGGTGACCTTTGCTTGCCAATCATGATTATGGCTCCAGGCAGTTTAATACTCGTGTATCTAAATTAAGTTGTTATTATGTCTGCCTAAGGTTTAGTTTCGTAGAACGCGTGGGTTTGGGGACTGGAGATAATGTTATCTTTAACTCTGTTCTCTGGATTACCAAAAATAGATCTGTTTGAAATAGAATATGACTTTGAACCGAAACCGACGTCATTAGTTTAAAAATAGTTTGCTTTACCCATTGATGTATAAAAAACCCAAGATACTCATTCAGCATCTCAAAAACGTCCGCAAAAAACAAGCGCACAATGTATAATTGTGCGCTAGTTTCAAACAGTCTCGCATCGCTCGCCATACTGCACTGCTTTGTAAAAACAACTTTAAGCGATCCGTGTAAGGTTGAATTTGCAAAAACAATTGCGCATCACTCGCCATACTGCACTGCTTTGTAATAAAAATAACTTTAAGCGATTCGTGTAAGGTTGAATTTGCAAAAAAAAATTGTTTCTAGTATAACTACACACAACTCACACATGACACCTGATACATCTCAGTTTTCGACGACAGTTTCGAGTGTTGCATTTGTTCGAGACTGTGCATCTTGGGTTTTATATATATACAATATTGTAATAAAAGCATCATACTTAGGGTGTGTTTCCACCAGAGATGTACGAGGATGCGTAGCGAGGGATGCGTTTGTTAAAAACCAATAAAATTGCTTCATTTACCAAAGTACGCTTAGCGCAATCGATTCTATTGCTCCTTAACGAACATATCCCTCGCTATGCATCTTCGAACATCCCTTGTGAAAACATCGGCTAACTCTTTTCCTGTCTCTCACGCGTTCGGCTTCCTCCTTCGCTAGCATTACTGCTTCGCAGAAGGAGGTGCATAAAAGTCGGGGCCCGCTAGGGCCAATGCCTGCTGGGGCTGCGGACTTTGTTCGAAAGAGTCACCGTGGCCCTGGAACGCAAAGTGCACTAGGAGGAACACGGATGGGTTTTAGTCAGTAAGAGTCTGACACTCCCTCCTGCTTCACCCAGAGCGGGAGTCATTTGATGATTTCGCATCCTTAAAAAAAGGCTAACTCTTATTAGATGCCCTAGTAAAGTAATCATGATCAAATCGGTTTAGCTACAGTTTTAAAATCTCGAAAATATATTTGAGTCCAAAGCCCAAGCTGTGGCCAAAAAACTGGGCATCTTAAATAGAGTGAAGCAATACGCAAGCCCTGGACAGCTTTTAACCCTATAAAAAGCACAAGATCGATTCCATCCTGCATAGAGTATTGCGGCCACCTTTGAGATGGCTTAGCTAAATACCAGCTTGCTGCGCTCGACTCGGTGGAACGCAGAGCTAAGAGGCTCATCGGTGACGTAAAACTGGTGGATGCCAAGCTACACAGCTTGGCCCATCGCCGCAAGTTTATCGGCTTTTCGGTCTTCTACAGATTGTACTTCAGTGAGTGTATCCAAGAACTCCACGACCTCATCCCACCGGCCCCCTTCTACCATCGGACATCCAGGCGCACTGAGCTTACCATCTCTTCCTTGTTGCTATTGCACCAATTCGCACTAAGCGTTTCCAAACGTATTTTATAATGCGCACAGTAAAGGAGTGGAGCTCTTTGTCTGCGTCTGTGTTTCCAAACGCTTACAACCCTAATTTCTTCAAAGTTAGAGTGAACATGCTCCTTCTGGGTAAGTTCGATCCATCGTAGACTTTGTCTTTGTCATCTCTGAACTGAAAAATCAAGTGCAAAGTCATCTCAAATAAAATAAAAAATTAACTGCTTAAAATAACTTACCTTGTAGTACTTACTGAAAGAAATCTAAACTTTATGTAAACAAAGACAAGACTTGTTTAAACTTGGACTTGGGAACGTGTCATTACATCGGAGCAAAGTGAGGATTTCCGAGGTACAGGTGTCTAAAAAACCTTGATGGACGAAACACTTTAAATATAAAGAAAAAAGCACGCCTGTGACTCGGACGTCCGGATTTCCCGGAACTTCGGATTCCGGAACAAGGGCCAAATGCCTGCTCACCGTCGTTAAATCAAACAAAAGCCCTTTTTGGAAATGAAGGGTACAAATCCGAGGGAAGCAGGGACGCTGAAAAGGAAAATAGCCCTCTATGTTATGAATTCCTGGTACATTGATATTCATCAGCTTTGTGCAAATGTTTTTTTGAAGATGCAATTTAGAAGAGACGGTCTTTTGTAAATATGAGAGATTTATCTTCATTTAAATGTAATTGAAATTTTATGGAATGTAATCGCGGTTGTTTTATTTATATAACGAATGGCATTGAGTTTGTACAGTTGATCTAAACTCTTCTTGTTGTTGTATTTTGATAGCAGGATTTTACAGACTAGATAGAATAAAAAAAGTTTTGAGCTGGCTTGTTAATAGTCAGTGATTCAAATACTAATTTTATATGCTTCAGGTTTCACGATTTAAAAAAAAAAAACTGGCCAAGTGCGAGTCGGACTCGCGTGAAAAGAGTTCCGAATGAATTTCATTTTGTTTGAACATGTTATTTCAACAACATATGTTTTCCTGTAATATATAGGTACAGATCTATTGTCTCCTTTTTTTCCAAAATTTTAGGCTCTGTAGTTTCGGAGATAATGTGGGGAATGGTCATTTTTCGTCTAATTTCTTGAATAACTTCATAAACATTTATTTTAAAATTATGAAAACAATATAATTAAAACCTTCATAAAAAGCCCTTTCATTTGATATGTCACACAATATTGTTCAAAAAACTTTTTTAAATTTTCTTGTTTCACCCCCAAAAGTGCTACCCCTATACTAAAAATTTAATAATTTACGTAACGCGTAGGTGTTTGGGTTACAGAAGTCACCGTCATATGTGTACCAAATTTCAACAGAATTGGTCCAGTGGATCCGGAGAAACAGACAGACACCCGAGTGATCCTATTAGGAGTCCGTCTTTTGTTCGGAACCCTGAAAAACAAACGGCTAAACAAACATAAATCGGCAGTTGCAAGCACACAAACTGCTTGGCTAAAGTCTTCAATATTGGTTTCGTCAAGATGGAAGGCGCCTTCGAGGCCGGTCAAGGAGTGTTCGTTGAAATTATTTATAACTAGTGGACGTCACGCGGTTTCACCCGCGTAGTTCTCGATCCCGTAGGAGCATGGGGATAATATATAGCCCATGTTACTCCCTGATAATGTAGCTATCCAATGCTAAAAGAATTTTTCAAATCGGTCCAGTAGTTTCGGAGCCTATTCAATTCAAACAAACAAACAAACAAACAAATCTTTCCTCTTTATAATATTAGTGTAGATATACGTATCACGATGCACTGGTTCAAGACTGCGCGATAAGAGCATGTCTGGTATGACTTGGACGCGGCCTATGATAGGCGCCAGACACATGAGCAATAAAGGTAATTCACCCACATACATTTATTGACTTTCTTAATATAAAAAAAAAAAACAGAAATATAAACATAAAGATGTCCTAGATCGGCTTTTATCGTGATCCTTTACGTTCTCATTTAATGAAAAACGGTTCAAAATTTATTGTTTGGGTATTTACGAAGGGTTATAAGGGGATGATCAATGTATTTTATTGCAAGTTTATCTGTCGCCTCGCAAAGTATAATAAAAAATAGAAAAATAAAATGTTTTTAAAATTATTTTTTTTTTTTTCTAAATGCTAATTAGTAAGTATCGTTTTCGTGTCGGTAAAAGCAATATTTATTTCATAACTTCAAAAAGTATGTAAGCAAGTAATTCATTCTTACCTATATCAACTACATACATACGTACTTAAGAACATATTTATCCCTACATCTTAATATGATTAGGTACATAATGAATCCATAAAAGTTGCGCGTACGATATTTGATCATATCTCCTAACTTTAATTACTTCGACGGGAGTTGTTACTTCGTTCGTATTACTTTAGCAATACGTCTTGAAGTTTTAACGAATTCTATGTATTTCTATGGATTGGATCATTCAATGTAGCATATTAACTTAAGGTTTGTGTAGGTAATAAGTGTTGTGGACGTACAGGAAATATATCCTTATTTTTATTTCTACATATTACTACGTAGTACATTAAATAATAATTAATCTTTAGAGCAGAAACTACTAATCGTAGAAAGCTGTAATTCAGCATGTAGGTTTCTTTGGGAGCGCGCTGTGTTCCACGCGCGCCTCAAAGAGCTGTCAGCATAGAAGAGGCTCAGCATAGGCTCGCTAGGGCCAGTGCCAGCCGAGGTTGCGGAATTTGTTCGAAAGAATCACCGCGGCCCTGGAACGCAAAGAGCATTAGGAGGAACACGGATTGGTTTTAGTCAGTAAGAGTCTGACACTCCTTTCAGGGGGGCTACTCTCTAACGAAATCCGTAATTTCGGGCTTAGTTGCGGGCGGGCGTATTCTACTCCGTATCACCTACAGACTTACGATTAGTCCCGAACCCGAACTGAGAATGAATGACAACACGATTTCACAGTAACTGTCAAATCGTGTCATCGTTAGTTCTCAGTGGTTAGGTGATACGAAGTAGAAAATGCCCGCAACTAAGCCCGAATGGATGAATGATGCTTAAAAAAAAATGGGAGTGTAGGGGAAGCACTACATAAGAGAGGATTTGTCGGGATTCTTACGGGGATGGGAAAAAAACGAAGTCACGGGCAAAAGCTAGTCTATACTAATATTATAAAGAAGAAAGATTTGTTTATTTGTTTGAATTGATTAGGCTCCGAAACTACTGGACCGATTTGAAAAATTCTTTTAGCATTGGATAGCTACATTATCAGGGAGTAACATAGGCTATATATTTTCCCCGTGCTCCCACGGGAATGGGAACTACGCGGGTGTAACCGCGTGACGTCGGTGTTTTTGGTTTTGTTTTTTTTTTTCTTTGTTTTTAACACCGACTTCCGAAATTGAAGTTATTTTATACTTTGTAGTGTTTCGTTTGAAAGTCGTGTGTATTTTTTTTAAGTTTTTAATTATTCACTTTTTAATGGCGATACTTAGGCGACGTCATCGTCTACGCAGAAATTGAAATAAGCAAAAATGCTCATTAAATAAAAACTACTGATCTAAAGTGAATTAATTTTTTACGAGACCAAATGGCATGTATTTCGCATCGAACTCAGAAACATAGAAATCAGATAAGAAACCTCGGAGTAATCGGTGTACATACATAAAAAAATTTATACCGAATTGAGAACCATTTCCATTTTTAGAAGTCGGTTAAAAAACTAAGCAGATTGATCGATTTTGTCACATGCTGTCTTATAAGCTATATCTATAAATTCTGAATATGACATCGGACGTAAATCCTCGTCTTTTAAGCTTACAAGCCAAGCAAAGATCTGAAGGCATAAAACTTATGGTTGTAGATATATAGGTCAAACCAATACTCTAGACATGCATAAGCTGAAATTGTTATGCGAAGGCACGGCGACTCTCGACCAACTTGCCAACCCTGACGTCATTCTGACCTTAATACTTTAAAAACGTATGCAGATATAGTATGAATGGAATTGTATGGGTGGTGTGGGGGAATTTAGTAGGAAAGCGTTGCATTAGATACCTTTAGAAAAAAACAGCGTTGTATTATATGACTTTTAACCATAATTTTGCTTCTATTAAATACTGAATAGCAGATTAAAAATATATATATATAAATATGGGGTGGTTGCTTACCAGTATTCAAACAAATCAAAAGGTAGATTTATTTTGTGAATAAGCCTGTACGTATATACAAACGCATAATAATTATAATATTCATGTACATACGCGTATAAAAATAACTCGATGGGCATCAAAAAAACATCCGTTTTCCTGTCAATGGAAAAATGCCCAGACCACTGACAGCATCCAATGCAGCACGTTGGCAAATTAAATTCAAATACAAACTCTAACTAAAAACATTATATTAAACCATTAATTACAGGCACTTTTGATTTGTCAAGGTCGGTCGATCAAAAAGGTGAAGCTATTTCCAAAGTGTAAATCTCTATGGAGAATTTGCATGCCAGCAGTTTTATTTCATAGATATATAATCTTCCAGGAATCATTATCATTAGTAAGTTTGAGAATCATTTTAACCACATACTACCTGATGTCTGTAAAAACTTTGGATGCTGGTGGCTTTTTAAACGTCAACATAACATAAGATAAAACTGTAACTCCCGTCACCACTTCGTATAAGGTGAGAAGGAGAAGTCGCGCAACAAATTCACTGCAACACACTGTGTATGTTTATGCTGCCAAGACAATAATATGTGCACTATGTTATACACAAAAAAATATATGCGTTTGCATACGTAAGACGCGCGTCGCGCACGTAGTTTCACATGTTCAAGTTATTTGCATCGTGTAGAAACAGTCTATGTAAACTGAAACGTTCAAGCATGTGTAAATGATTTCCTATTCTAAGGCGGAATAACACGATGTGTACGAGAATTTGTCAGTATAATATAAAATGCTCATATTCGAGGCTTTGTAGCTTGCAGTTAATAAAACGTCGTATTTTTATTAAATACCAAAATATCCGTAAAATGCTATCACCAATCAATATATATAAAATTCTTCTGTTACTGACTGATTGAGTGACTGACAGACAACGCACAGACGAAACTACTGGTCATAGAAAGCTAAAATTTAGTATATAGAGTCCTTGGGGAGTGTATTTCCTGAAATATTTACGGGAACGGGAAAAACCGGGATATGCGCGCACGAAGTGGCGGGCAAAAGCCAATAATTATTATAAAGAAGAATATACATACCGGTTTCAGCGAGTCGGACTCGCACACAATAGTTCATACTCTGTGAAAATTTCAACTACTACGTACGTACGTTAAATACCCGCTGTTAGACTAATCGACGGTTAGCGAATGTTAAGTAATAGGGTTCCGTTAGTTACCCTTCAGATACCCCTTCGTAACCCTTGACACTAGATTTTTCTCGCGGTTCCTTGACCAGCAGAGCGATTCTGTAAACACGTCACCATGTAGGGTCAGGTGAAGTGAGTTGTCAATCCATACAAATGAGATGGATTGACAGAGTCACAGAGCACTTCACGCTAACTCCACCTACATAAGTTGACACGGTGAGACATTGTGAGATTAGACCGGCTGTTTCTCAGGAACCGTAAATTATTTTCGAATTAAAAGTCGCCACTATGTTTAAGGTTTTTTTTTAAATTTGTGATGGGTTTGCTCTTGACTCTAGTCTAGGTCAGAGATGACAGAGACAAAGTCTACGATGGAGCGAGCATACCCAGAAGGAGCCTGTTCACTCTTATTTTGAAGAGATTAGGGTTGTAAGCGTTTCGAAACACAGACGCAGGCAGAGAGTTCCACTCCTTTGCTGTGCGCATTATAAAAGACGTTTGGAAACGCTTAGTGCGAATTGGTAGAATAGCAACAAGGTAGGGAAGATGCAGTGCGTTTGGGTGTCCGATGGTAGAAGGGAGCCGGTGGGATGAGGTCGTGGAGTTCTTGGGCACAATCACCGAAGTACAATCTGTAGAAGACCGACAAGCAGGCAACCTTACGGCGATGAGCCAAGTTACGTAGCTTGGCATCCACCAGTTTTACGTCACCGATGAGCCTCTTAGCTCTGCGTTCCACCGAGTCAAGCGCGGCAAGCTGATAATTAGCTGAGCCATCCCAAAGGTACTATACTCCATGTAGGATCGGTCTTGCGCTTTGTATAGGGATGTTCCGTAAAAAACGGAACCCTTATAGGATCATTCTGGTGTCTGTCTGTCCGTCTGTCAGCCTGTCACAGCCTGTCACAGCCAGTTTCCAAATGTACTGGACCGATTCTGTTGAAAATTGGTTTACATATGGACTTCTTTGATCGAAACACGGACGCGTTACGTTAATAATTATTTTTAGAGTATGGGGGTCACTTTTGGGGGCCAAACAGAAAATGAAAAAAAAAAAGTTTTACACACTGTATCGTGTCACATATGAAATGAAAGGGCTTACTGTGAGAGTTTTAGTTATATACTAGCATCGGCCAGCGGCTTCGCCCGCGTGGTCCCTAGGGAACATACTCTCGGAATAAAAAGAAGCCTATGTCCTTTCTCAGACTCTAGACTATCTGTGTATCAAATTTCATTTAAATCAGTTCAGTAGTTATGGCGTGAAAGCGCGACAGATAGACAGACAGACAGAGTTACTTTCGCATTTATAATATTAGTAAGGATTTTTCATAATTTTAAAATAAATAGTTTTGAAGTTATTCAAGAACTTAGACCAAAAATGATTATTCCCCCTTATCTCAGACACTACTGAGCCTAAAATTTTGAAAAAATGCAGATAATAGTTAATATAAACATATAAGAAATCAGTAGTGTTAAAATAACCTGTTAAAAAAATAAAATTGGTTCGGCACGCGAGTCTGACTTGCACTTGGCCAGTTTTTTACCAATCGAATCATTACTCCCCGAGATTACCCTTCTTATATCAAAACTTTATATGTTATACTATTAGCGGTGATATGTAAAAAAATAATTTGCTCGTCTCGAGCATCATTACACGTAAAATAACTTAGTAAAACAGAGTTATTCCACTCGTTTCAGTACATGAGTGAGCCATAAAAAACCAATGAGAAGTAAATGTTTCATATATTTTTACGCGCACAAAGAAAACTGCGAGTGTGAAGAGATAGCGGGCTCGTTGCCGCCATTTTACGATTTTAGTGATGAGACCAACTCGTGTTTGGGGACTCGTATCTTTGGAATAATGAAGACAACAATAATAATGTTGACGTTGCTGAATACTGGGCCAGACATTATATATTTAATTATTAAATTCGATATGTGAAGTCCAGACAGAAAGGGCGATGAAGCGAACCGTATTTGGTGTCAAGCTCAGCGAAAAAATACTCAACATCGCGATACGCTTCAAAACGGTAATGTACCAATGTGGGCAATAAGTCTGGTAGAACGAAGTGGGATTGGTGTGGTTATAGAGTAATGTGGAACAGGGTGTAAAGTCCTGCAACCTTCATTGAAAAGGAATGATCCTCCAAACAGATGGGTAGTGTGTCTGGTGGGCACCTGCCCGTTGGTTGATGGCTGTAGTACATGTTTAAATCTCACGAAGAACTTTGATAGCACGATGAGACATCCCTGTGGCGTCAGGTCTTTTTTGTAGTTTGTATGTGGCCATATACGGAACCAAAAATCACACGTCGACGCCGCGGCAAGGCTAACAATGCTGGCGTGATTGCTTGTAGAAGTTTGCAGTAGATTGGGCGAAATAGACAAAACATGTAGAAGAGTGGAAAACTACGTGGCATTTGCCCAGCAGTGAGGCAAGAGACGTTGAGAAAAAAATGCAAAGAATAAAAATATGTTGTGAGCGGCTTTTAATCTAACCGGAAAGCGCTGAATACCAATATTTTACACTGTTACCTACAAAAATCTGGACCCCATATTACATGCACTTTATTATCATTACTGTTCATGTCTTTCAAACTCGTACAATTTACTCCGTCGACAATTTCCTCATTCCGCTGTCTCATAAACACACTAGATTCACATCCCTAAGAGTACTTACACTTCCCACAAACTCAGACAGTTGGTATCCTATATAAACATAGGAATGCAAATGTTAGATCCATTTAGTAATGCCCCCGGGATGATATGGGTAACATATTACAACCGCGCAGCCTCGTGTGATCGCTGTAGCTTATAATTCGTAATTTAAATATGAAACGATCACATCTATTTATGTGGACAGCCAGGACGGACTTGTTTGAAAATATGGCTCCGTCGCTTGGGAAATCCTTAGGTTTATCTGCTATCTAATATTATTATGTCAATCTCAGTCTTTGTCAGTGAAAATGGCATTGGAATTGTACTATGTACTCGTAATGATAGTAAGCAGTTGGCTTATGATTTATTAAAGGTCATGATGATTTTTCACCTGAAGTCGGTTGTTATAGTAGAGAAGGTTTTTGAATCAGTTTTTCAGGGTTTTTGCAATTGAATTCCCGGTTACATCCGTACGCTGAGGTAAAAAAAACGTGCCTACACTTTTTTCTTAGTAATTTAACGTCCTAATCAGCAGTTCACTGACAATTGTACTGGAAAACTAATTTCGATCATTCTTTTGGTGTATTCGAAGTTATCTGTTTTTCTGGAGACTTTAAAACGCCACGGATTTTCGTTGTAAAATGGACATTTACTGAGTCAAACTCATTTTATCAAAGTTAATGAAATTTTTTCAAAATCTTCTGTTTATTCTCTATCGAGAAATATTTAGTAACCATCGGGGTGACTAAATATTTCTCGCGGCTTGAAAATAAGATGAAGCAAAATAAAAATACGATTTCCCGCTTGTTATTTTCTTCTGTACCTATTAGGGTTCCGTACCCAAAGGGCAACCAACGGAACTCTATTATTAAGCCTCCACTGTCCGGCCGTCTGTCTGTCAGCGGGTTGTATCTCATGAACCGTAATAGGTAGACAGTTGAAATTTTCACAGTGTATGTATTTCTGTTGCCGTTATAACAACAAATAATAAAAATACGAAGGTACGGAACCCTTCATGCGTGAGTCCGACTTGCACTTAGACGATTTTTATTAAATATTTAATACGATATGACATAAAGCGACAAGGTTATTAAATTGCAGTTAATATAAACTGCAATTAAATTACCTTGTCGCTTTGTGTTATCTCACTCCGAGTTATTTGCGTTCCATAACATAAATTAGTTTACTTTTTCCAATTAAACTTTCGTTTGTTGATCTCGCCACTCATCTTTTGAAATAGATTGAGTTTTTTTATACGTTTTTCTTCTGTTTAAACGAATTTTTTTAGAACATCATCATTTCATGCGTCGCCTCATCGGCTAGACCTGTGGAGCCCACATTCAGCAGGTTCCTGAAGCTTTCACCAGATTATTTTTCTTCCTTGTGGAGTCCTTTAAAACTGTGTTTTGAAAAGTAAAGTTGACATATCACTCACGCAGTCCCCACCACTAAAATTAATATTAATCCCGACAGCTGTAATGACACAAAACCTAATTACAGAGCAGTCAACATCCCTATTGATAGCACTGCCAGTGTCAGATTAACACAACAGAGGAATACGCCTCACTTTACTAATGTACGTATGACGACTATGAAACGACGCACATTTTCCGATCTATTGTGTGGAGCGACGTAAGCGTGACGTCGACCCAGATATGTGTCCATGCCACAGGGTACAGGGCTACCGGCGTGTTGATTTAATATTCACAGTGGGTAGGGTGTTAAACGACTCTGCGGTTGTACTGGTGGCGTTGATTTTAGTGCGGCTACAGAATTGTTAGGCTGTGTTATCTGGTAAAGGACTAGAGTGCTCTTAGGTGTTCCTAACAGGGTTGCGGAATTTGTTCTAAAAAGTCACCGCGGCCCTGGAACGCAAAGGGCATTAGGACGAACATGGATGGGTTTTAGACAGTAAGGGTCTGACACTCCCTTCTGCTCCGCCCAGAGCGGGAGGTGTTATTTGATGATTTCCCGTCCATAAAAAAATTTGGTTAAATGTTGTAGATGAGGCTTTTGGAGAAAAGCTTTGTATACTCGAGCCAAGATCTGAATATGGTAGGAGGAAATAAAAAATAGTGTATCATCTAGAAACGTAAATGGTAGTTGGTAATTTTTGAGGTGATGCTGCTAACTAAATTTAATTTGATTTCAAGTGGATCAGGTATCACTGTCTAAATTCGCAGGTGTCGCTGGCTGCAAGAAACTCAGGACCAATTGATGTGGCGAAGCCTATGTCTAGCAGTGGCTGTCTTATCGGCTGAAATGATGATGATGATGATTGTCCAGTATTTTAACCGCAAAATCGTACTTCATGGAGGGAGCTATTGTGCTTAAACATGAAACCATATGCCACAAAGTTTTCTATCAGTAACTATAAGGTTGATTGACCGTTCTTCCCCATAAGATTCCACCTTTGCGAATGCACAACTAGAGTACTTTTTTACTTTGGCTAAATTGTTTTAAATGGTCCATTGAAACAAATTATTTGAATTTGACTTGGTTATTATATTTTCACACAAAACTAGAATACAAATTACAACAGAATTGATTTGATTCCAATGTCTGTTACATGAAAATCACATTAATATAACGAAGTATTGTGATAACCCTGCGCCCCATATCCGCGCCGCACAATGAACACATGTTGACGCCAAAACGGATGACTACGGAAAATTGAATTTTACACACATTTGTGTAAATGACACTTGGTAATGGTTGTTAGTGTTGGTGTATCATTGGGACGGTAAAAAGCAATTAATTTTGATAATATAGTGTGCAGTGCAAGGGATTTTTATGCATGCGATTTTTTTTTTTGCAAAATGAAATACTTATTAGCTCTAATAAACAATCATGAAATTACTTTTTAAATACATTCATCAGCGATGAAGTTACAAAGCTTCAATGATTACAATTAGAAAGAGAAGTCCGATATGAACTTTGACGTCAAAGTCCATGACGCCTATACAGCTGCCATATAAAACAGCGTTTTCGCGAGAGGGACAGAAATATTTGTTAAAAATAATTATATCTCATTTGTTTATTAGGTTAGTATTAGTAGTACTAAATATTATGTTAGAAAAGACACATGTGATAATTAACTTTTAAAAACATTGGAACTAATTATATGGAAATATTGCCTAGGTACAAAAATAAATCTCATGAAGTTTGGAATTAAAATTTTAATCAAAGACCAAAAAAAAAAGGAATTTGGTATAGATCTATAGTTGAGAATCCAGGTTGAGATCTGGACACATGAAGTCACTCAATAATTTTGGATTTTTAATGAAAAAAAAAGTGATTCACTTAATTGTGATGTTTGTGGTATACTGGAGGATGTGATACATTTACTGACGGAGTGTGTAAGATTTCAGTCTGCAAAAGAGGGTCTACTTAGAGAGCTTGAGATAAACATGTACGATGTTAGCATGTTCCATCATATTTTGTCGTCACCCAACTCTAGAGCTGCTCATACTTTAATTAAGTTTGTGTTGTTACGTTTTACATAGGTAATTAATTATAAGATCCGATGGGACTGGCATGCACAACTGTATTAAAGTCCCTATTAAAAAATAAGGAGGGAAAAAAACTGCAAACAAAAAAGACGAGAAAAGAGGAAATACCAGAAACTAGGCAGTTATGTGTCATGCCCGTGATAATAAGAAGCCACTCAACATGATGCTAGGCCATCAGCGGACCCACAATACGGCGCTGATTGTGTAGTGTAGTTAGCAGCGAATAAATTTTCGTATTGCGAAAAGGACTTTTTCAGAATATCTCATCATCTTCTTGCCCCCATGTTACCTGGGGTCGACGCTACAGGTTTTTTCTTCCATTCTGTCCTATAAGCCGTCACACTATCACTAACTCCCTTTTCTCCTCACACAATCGGCAATCTTTTCTCTGGCCTTCCTCTCCCTCTCTATCCATCCACAATACAGAACAGAATACCTGATACCATAATTATGAAAGTACATCCATTTAAGATAGGTATTTAATGTAACTAGCTGCTTACAAACATATTTTTCACAGAATTAAGTGGAATCTTCACAGTAAATGCAAGGTACATGCGACCGCACATCCGGAGCTGTCAAGACGTTGTAGTTAGTTGGTTTGCCGTAACTTAGAGTCGACTGCTGGAAAACCACCGTTGGAATGCAATCCGTCAGTTGGTTAACACTGCTAAGAAACATTATGTTTCACAAACGGTTGAAAGAATAATATTAAAGTTAAAATAAATAAAGGTAGCTTCTATGAATTAATTTTTTATTATTGTTGATAGATTCACGATTATCCACAACCTCATCTGATGGTAAACGATTCCATTCCTCATCTGATTGTAAGAAAAAGTGCTATTCGCGGTGGATCATTAGTCCTTGTTTCAAACAAATTAAAATGTAAACAACGTTTAGATTTAGTTAATCTTTCTATTGAGCGCACTATTGAGTTGTCTTGTGTTGAACTCGAGCGATACGTTATAGTTTGCGTTTATCGACCGCCCTCTGGTGATTTTGGTCTTTTCGAATCGGCAATGGAAGATTCACTTAATAAATTAAAATCAAGTAATAAAAGTATAGTTGTATGTGGAGATTTTAATGTAAATATTTTAGATGTTACTCCATTAAGTATCAGACTTCTGAATCTATTTAGGTCTTATAACTTGGTTAACTTGTTTTATGAACCAACTAGGATCACGGCATCTTCATCGACTTGTCTAGATAATATCTTTAGTACTTGTGATGCCGAACATAAATTAGTGTTAAGTGACTTAACGTCTGACCACTGTGGCCTATTAATTAGCTTACCTATGCCAAAAAATAAAAAGCCGCATAAAATTGAATGCAGGCCTTATACAGCTAGTCGTTGCAAAAAGTTCCAAAATAATATAGCTAATAAAATTACACCGTCTTTGATAGAACATGAGGATCCAAATAAAATTTATGGAGCTCTTTTTGATGTTGTGCAAAAAGAATATCAATCCACTTTTAAGACAAAAACCATAAACATTAAAGGTACCTCCGTTGGTTTCAACCAATGGGCTACTGCAGGTATATATAAAAGTAGAGCGAGATTATATGAGTTATATGGTTTTAAAAAATACAGGTTTGATATCCCTTTTTTAGAGTATGTTAAAAAATATTCTAAATTATATAAAAAGGTTTGCGTTGTTGCTAAATCAAAATTTTTAAGTGAGAAAATTAAAAATTCTAATAATAAAGTAAAAGCCACTTGGCAAATTATTAACAATGAAACGGGCAAATCGGTTAAACGAGACAATCAGTTAGAGATTATAGTCGACAGCAAATTAGTGACTGATGCTGCAGTCGTAGCTCAGGCATTTAATGAGTTTTTTTCCAATATTCCTATAACTACAACTCGCTCCTTAAATTCATCCTCTTCTAAAGCTGAAAACCTGTTGCATAGTAGTGTGCCTAAGTGTAATCAATTATTTAGTTTTGAGCACGTTAGACCAAGTGATGTAGTTGACGTTTTCAATACACTTAAATCTAAAAACACAGGTGACTTCTGGGGCATTTCCATAAAACTTTTGAGTAATATAATAGACATAGTAGCTCCCTACCTGGCTGTAACGTTTAATAAATGCGTGGATTTAGGAACTTTTCCTGATCTTATGAAGAGTAGTAAAGTCATACCTTTGTTTAAATCAGGTAATAAAAACGACATAGGCAACTTCCGGCCTATCTCCATCTTACCTGCATTTAGCAAAATATTTGAAAAGTTAATACTGAAGCAGTTGTTAATACATTTTAATTTAAATAGACTACTCCATAATGAACAGTACGGCTTTACAAAAGGTCGTTCGACTACAGACGCGGGTGTCGCTCTCCTAAAACATATATTTAACGCATGGGAGAACTCGCAAAATGCAATTGGAGTTTTCTGTGATCTCTCCAAAGCCTTTGATTGCGTACACCATGACACGCTTTTGCGTAAACTACGTCACTACGGTCTCCAAAGCGAAGCTCTTAAAGTAATTGATTCATATTTACATAATAGGTTCCAATGTGTTGATGTCAATGGTGTGAAATCTTCCGGGCTACCAGTGTATCTAGGTGTGCCTCAAGGCTCAATACTGGGTCCCTTCTTGTTTCTGGTGTACATAAACGATCTACCATTCTTCTTAAAGGGTATCTGTGACGTAGTATTGTTTGCGGATGATACCTCTCTTATATTTAAAGTAGATAGGAATAGACAAGATTTCGATAACGTAAACAACGCTCTTTCAATGGTTACGGATTGGTTTACGACAAATAATTTAGTTCTAAATGCCAAGAAAACGAAATGTATAAAATTTGCCTTGCCTAATGTTAGAAATTTAGGACCCAATGTAATCTTAAGTGACGAGGTGCTTGAAACTGTAGACACGGCAGTATTTTTGGGCATAACTGTTGGTTCCAAACTACAATGGGGCCCACATATATCAAGCCTATCGGGAAGGCTCAGCTCTGCCGCATACGCCGTCAGGAAAGTAAGACAATTTACTGATGTTGACACAGCTCGGTTAGTCTATTTTAGTTATTTCCATAGCGTTATGTCCTACGGTATTCTATTGTGGGGAAAAGCTGCTGATATACAAAATATATTTGTCTTACAAAAACGTGCCGTGCGTGCAATATATCAGCTAGGGTCAAGAGTTTCTTTAAGAGAAATTTTCAAAGAGATTGGAATTCTCACGGTAGCATCTCAATTCATTTTTGCAAACATTTTATATATTAGGCAAAATATATATTTATACAGTAAAACGAGCGACATCCACAGCTTTAACACTAGAAACAAGCACAAGCTACATGCTCCTTCCCACCGACTTCGTAAGGTCCACGACTCATTTGTGGGGCTCGGTATCCGTTTATACAATAAACTTCCACTTTCTTTTCTTGACCTGCCTTTTAACTCATTTAAAGCTAAAGTTAAATCTAACCTTTGTTCGAAGGCATACTATTCTATTAATGATTATTTAGACGATAAGAATAGTTGGTCGCTGTGTTAAACGCAAGACAATGTCATAATTATCATGTTCTTTCTCTTCAAGTAATTAGCTTATGACAGGTTATATGTATTCATATAATATTGTTTTTGTTTTTTTTTATTTTTTTTTTTTTTTTTTATAATCTGACTATGTAGGTCAACTCGTTGTTTTTTTATATATACATTTCTATCATTATCAGTATCATAGTGTGCTAGCTAACAAGTTATAAATTTTGTGTCATGTATTAATTACTTAGCATACTTTTATATACATTCAAGTTCTTAAAACGTAACAGACAGATGTGTTGCTGGGGAGTTTGTTGGCCACTTCTTCTCCACAGCTAAAACACTAGGAAGTGGTGACGGGCGGGCGTTTTGGGGGACTGTCTTTTGTAAAAATTGACGTTCAAAAAGTGCTGGCTCTCAGCCTAATTTGAATAAACGACTTTTGATTTTGATTTTGAACGACGGTATTATTAATGCCATTCATTCTGGTTGTTTTTATCAGGAACACAGACTTTGGAAGAGAACTCCACTTCTTAGCTGTAGTATGCAACTCAGAAGTGTATGATTTCATCCGTAGTAGGTGGTTACTAGCCCATAATATTATTCCATTGTAAGAGAAAAACCTCCCTCTCCATTTTCTACAAAATTGTGTTTTCTGCTAAAGCGGGCCAGCTTTTCAGTAAGAATCGAGCTCGTCCCACCATCTCCGGCTTCGTCTGCCGCGAGGCCAACCTTCAACAATTCCCACCAATATCAAGAAAACATTCTGGTTGCTCGACTTGTCTCTCATTCAATCTTCTCAGACCACTAAACGACCCTTCTTATTTACTAAAAGGTTTTCTATTAACAACTAATACCAAAGACCCTAAATTCAAGCAACCATGACCTCTAGTTACATAGTTAAATGTGCGTACTCGATCTCTCATCGCTCCTAGATACACAACATAAATAGGAGCGCCAACCCCTTTACATTTATCATTTAAACGCGCTTAGGTATTATGATTAAAGGGTTGCGGATATCCTCATAACCCTGAATGTTTCCTTTGCGGTTACGCTGATGATTAATTTACATTCTTTCCTTATGTCTATAATATGATGTGAGAGCCTTTCTGAGGGTTGGTTTTTTGTTGTAATTAATGTTGAAGATAACATACGCTATCTTTGTGTGAGAGTGGCTCAGAAATATTTTCTTTCATGATTTTCAACTGAAACATAAAAGATTTACGCTTTTGTGGTTCAGTTCAAAGTCATATTTGAAGATTTTTGCAACAATTTTTTATTGATATGTCGTGGCTAAAACGTAGAATTGGCCATTTTAAGAAATGGTCAGCCATTCACCGAGTAGCGGTCTGGATCAGTTGTCAGCAAAAGGTCCAAGCAATTGGCGGTGTGCGAATCAACATCCGGCACCCTTGTTGCCCCCTGGACCAGCTGGGTAAGATTTAACGCTAGCGCTAGCTTTCGCGTCTCTCGTCCAGCATGGTCTGTGCACTGGTATGGGAAGAGCCACTCCTGATGGTGGGCATTGAAGTCCCCCAGTAACACCAATTGGGCAGAAGGGTACCGCTGCTGAGCTGTATCCGCCGCCTCACTCAGGTGCTGTGTGAGCCCAGTTGTCTCCAAATCACCGCTGTGCGAACGGTAGACACAGGCGTAGACAATTTTGTCCAGGCCTGTGTCCACTATAACCCACAGCGTTGAGAACCTGGAGTCTTCAAGGTTTCGGAGACGCCGATAGCAGATGTCGTCCCGGGCGTACACACATACGCCCGCGCGTGGTCAGAAGTGGTGCTCCAGGGTAAACCCTGGATAAGACAGATATGACACGTCTGACGGACATCCGATCTGCGTCTCCGACAGAAATAAGAGCGCTGGTTTCTCCGTCTCGAGGTGGTGGTGGACTGCGGCGAGATTTGAGTGTAGACCTCGTATGTTGGAGAGGTGCACTTTGTGCGAGAGGGAGTGCTACCGCTGTACAGCTTTTCTCTTATTTTTCATGTTCATATAACTACATTTGAGTGAAGGAAGGAGAGGAGAAGGAAGTGAAATGAGGTTCCATGCTGCTAACCTTCAGGCACGCTCTGGCAGGACGGCATCATTGGGGGACTAGCCTGGAGACTGCGGGGATGCCCGAGCCCCCCCGGGAATGTCCATCGGGCCCTCTCGTCTGGTCGCCAACCAGCACGATGGTGCATTCCGGGATTTTTTGACAGTTGGCGGGGCAGCCTTTCATGTGTGGCTAGCACACTACTTGGGCCCCCAACTACCTGCGGTCGGCCAGCGGCGCACCGTGCCTCGGATCCCGCTACCCTCCGCGACTAGTCTCCCGATACGCCCATGTCAGCGCAAGCCTGGTTGGTCTGCCTGCATTGGAACAACTATTTCGACCCAACTCCTCTGAATTGGCTACACTGGGCATCGTACCGGAACGCGGCTAGGCCGCTTGGCCGAAGCCTACCACCAGTTACTGTCACCTGATTAGCACCACCCGGGGACCACGTGTAGGGTCTAACATTAGGTAATCTCCTACGGACGCGGGTGACTCGGCCCCCGGCGTCCACCCCGGTTGGCCACTTTATTAAATGGCCACCTCAAATCTGACCTAATTTAATCATGGCCAATTCTATGACATGGCCACAACAGATACACTTTGTTGCCGCTGTGACTCGCATGTGACTTTAGTGCGAGTTTTCGAACGCATGCGATCGCGTTAATTTAAACGCCAATTTGTACTTAAAATGATTAAGTGAGATCTGGCGACAATAACGGAAAACCCCTTTTTTCCATAAGATTTAAAATACGCGAACGTTTGTTTTAACGTAACTAAGTAGAAGGGTTTGGGAAATTGCATTAAGGCCACCATCAGATTCACCATAAGGTTCATCAGATTCTCTCAAACTCTTAGAAAATGTTGCAGGCAAACCTCTGCGATATACTTTTTACTGCAACGTACCTCATAAACACTATGTAGCTATTCCATTTTATTTCCTGTACACTAAAACTTTATATCCAAAATCCTTTACAACAATCATTTTCCGTTCCAATCTCCGGATCTAAACATACTCTGAACTTAGCTTTAAATGCAAGTGCTGCAGTCTACCCCCCGTCTTCGAGAAAGTCACTGAAGTTTGATTTTTCAATAAAAGTTTCACTATAGAGAAATAATTCTCTAAACTTAGACGTGGAACTTTGAAGTCGGATGTTAGCGGAACAATAACTCTATAATAATCGTTTTTGTTACTCCAAGTGAACGTAGTCATGTCAGTTTTGTCGCTGGTGATAAATCTTGGAAACTATTGAAGTTTTGATGGCAGCGATTGCTACTGTAGTCTGGAGTTCGATTTGAAATAGTAGTTAATATTGAAGGGAGGTGAAGTTCAGGATTGAGTAGCTTACCACATTTTTTCGTACAAAAAATTATTTGATATTTTTAATTCATTAGGTACTAAGTAACGGTGGTGGGTTCGTTAGGTTTAGGCCCAGAAAGAGATGGGGGTATCAGCTGGACTCCTTCTCAAAGAACTGGCCCAAAATTGCAGACGACCGAGGAAAATGGAAGGAGGAAAGGGTGGTCTTTGATTTGCAGTGGGACAGCAGCACAGGCATAATAATAATAATAATATAGGTAAACGCATAATTTAATAACGCATGACGAGAACCTCGTGAAGGCTGAGAAAGAAAAAGAAATCAAATATCTTGACATAGCACACGAGGTTGTCGACATATTGTAGAATGTGGTCTCGGCTGTATTTTTATCGTTATGGCCAACGGCCTGATGGCTAGAAGCTTCAACGACCATCTTTCGAAGTTGGCGTTATGCGGTTGTATGAAGAGGTTTCGTTCTGTGGAACCTAATCCCGACATCGGCGAACTTACAATTTTTTTATATTTTTAAATTATTTCTTGTGTATTTTTAAAGAATAAAGAGATAATAAAATAGGTAATAAATGTGTATTTAACTAAAGAAGGTAAAGCAAATATATTCGTGAAGGGACCGCCAAGGTCGGTCTAGGAAAAGAAAGAATACTTGGAAAGATGTCAAGGATGTCGCTGTAAGTATGGGCTAAATAAAGTAAAAAACTAATATTTAATGAGCTCAACACATCCCAGCTAAACATATTTAAAAGGAAGCAAAAATTAATTTCCTGATAAATAAGCAAATCAAAAAGCAACATTTAATTTAATTTTGTTAACAAACCTTCAAAATCACCGAAAACACACCATGAACACAGTAATAAATTTCTTGCCCTTTTTTACTCCACCGACCATAACCCGTAACACGATATGAGCCGTAATTGGCCGAGTAATTAAATTAGGCCCAAAAGTTAACCGTACCGCGGCTAATTGTGGCAGAGTGGGCCTTAGATCCCACCCTTGGGTAATAAGGACCCGAGAGAATGGGCCTAAACAGTCCTTATCTTCTTTGAAATCGTTTTACATACTTAACCCTTTCAAGATGAGGTTTCCATTGTAAGATGCGAACATTAGGGATAATTAGTTGGTTTATTGCTTTTGAGAGTGTGGGTTTTTCAATTGTTGATGATAAACCAGGATTGGTGCAAATTAGCAAGCCAGTTCAAGGAAAAATGGTACAGAAAACATTTTGCTTCGTCCTCAAAAAACAGGACAAGAACCTGAATAAAACCGAGCACGTGCGAGTCGCGTTCAAAAGATTCCGAAGGAAACATATTATTATTCTTTTAAAACCAAAATCTGCCTAGCCTATTCCCAATTTTCTTCAAACCATCAACCGTCGTTCTGACAATCCGTAACGACTGCCAAAAATCTACAAATGATAGCCGGGACCAACAGCTTTACGTGCTTTCCGATGCACGGAGGAGTTCCAGTATATTAAGATGGTCACCCATTCACAGAACGACCATGATAAGCTTTGCTTAACCTTGAAGATTGGGCCGTCCGGCTTTTATTATTTAGCCATGAGCCCCTCACGATACAAACCACACATTTTTCAATATTTTTTTTGTATTTTTTTTTACTATTGATAGGCACGCGTTTGGCCACTATCTCACCTGATGGTAAGGGATGATGTGGTCGAAGATAGAGCACGCTTGCCTAGAAGTAACCTATTCACTCTTGACGAAAATACAAAAACACATATAAAAAACTACTATCTGAAATAATGTATGTACATAATTTAATTTGCTGAATTCTTGTTATATAGACACAGACAGACAACTATTACAGCGTATGACATTCCCAAGAAACTACTCTCAATTAAACTTGTCTACAGTTTTTAATAACCTTCTAATTGTGAAGAAATTCACCTCTAAAGAATGTTCTTTTAATAAAACCGCTTACAAATACACTGTAAAGATAAAATGCAGCCAGGATTTTAATTAAAGGTTTTACACTGTGAAAATTACGTTTCAAAAAAATATATTTACGTCTCTCTCAGTTTATTAAAATCGTAAAGAAATGGGCAGGGATTTACTGCAGGAAATTGCTGGTACCGTAATATTACAGAAGAAAATTTAAGATAAACGGGTACGTATTGTTTTATGGCTTATGTACCTACTTCCTGGATATTCCTAGATATTCTCAAGCAAACTCTGCAATTTTTAAGGTGCCCCTGAAAGATTTTGGTAGGTACACAAGGTAATTTCAATGGTAAACAGACATAAAAGTGTTTTTTATTGTTGTCATAGATGAATGAAGTTTAAAATTCCAAAATTCTTTAAAAAACGACAATTCAATAATAATAACAACATCTATAATAACATCTGAGGAGGCTCTCGTTAGGCAGCTGGATCAAGGGCTTGATCCAGAAAGCAGTACTCCTGGACACGGCACGCATCGTTAGAAGGTTCCTCTCTCAGGAGCCACCGGTAGCTTAGACCCTGTACCCGATACCGGTGGGTACTATTTTTTATATTTTTAAATGTTTTTTATTTTTATAGAAGTATTTAAAAATGTAATTTATAGGAATATTTATTGAATAAAGGAGATAATAATAATAAATAATTTATTTCAGATAGGTCCGGATCCATATTTGTTAGTAAAATTGCTTAAAGACTAATGTTAGTAATAATATTCTGACTAATTGAGTTGATCCAGGTGGACTCATCGATGATGGTGGCAAATCACTATATGATTGCGTGCACCGTATCCAGCGAGCCAGCATCGGAGAGTCCCACCGGTATGCCAGCGCGCGCAGGTTGGTGGTGGGACTGTCGCGCGTGCGGCGCATGCTAGAAGCGCACCGTTTGCGCATGATGGCCGCAAAGCCGTCTGTGTCAGCCGCCGCGAACATCGCGGAGGCGCTGCAGTGGCGCGGCAGCCCCATCAGCACCCGGAACGCGTTATTGTATTGAACGCGCAGATCGCTGTATGTCCGCTGCGTACAGTTAACCCACAGGATGCAGGTGTAAAAGGACTGACAGTACGCTTTAAAAAGCGCAACTTTGACAGTCCCCGTGCTCCGTGAAAACCTGCGGGCCAACATGTTGCATCGGACAGACAGCGCTCTGCGCTCCCTTTCAATATCCACACTGTCCTTGAGGTCCTCGGTGACCCAGTGGCCCAAATATTTAAATTTATCGACTTTGTTTAGAGCTACACCACCTAAAGTGAAATTCGGAACGAATGTGTAACGCTTATTGTCCGGCCTGAAAATCATTAGTTCACTCTTTCGTGCGTTGTATTTGAGCCCATGAGCCACCGCGTAGGACTCACAAATTTTCAGAAGCCTTCGCAAGGCACCAATCGAAGGGCTCAGCAGCACCATATCGTCTGCGTAACTGATGTTATTCACGCATACTCCATCTATATGACACCCGACACCGGTGCTGCTGAGCTCATCGATCAGTCGGTTGACGTACAGGTTGAATAGCGTGGGAGAGGTCAGCCCCCCCTGCCTCACCCCGCATTCCAGCCTGTACTCCTCCGAGAGAGAGCCTGCCCATCTTACAAAATTCTTTTGATTGTTATACCAATGCATAAATAATAGCATATTTCCCTAGGCAGACAAGTGTCATCCCTTAATTTACCCCATAGAACATCGTACGACACAAGATCGAAAGCCTTCGATAGATCAAGGTAGCACGCATACACTGGGGTCTTTCTACTCGTGTAATACTGTACAGTCTGCTTGAGGCACAGGATAGCACTCTCAGTGGAAAGCCCGGGCCTGAAGCCGAATTGCGCGTCGTTTAGCGAGACGTGTTTATCCAGGTGCTGACCAAGCAGACTGTCCAGCACTTTGGCGACTACTGTGGCTAGAGAGATCGGTCTATAGTTGTTTACATCTGATGTATCACCAGTTTTGTTTTTGATTATTGGTACAACTATAGTACGCATTTGATTATCGGGCAGATGGGAGTGGCTCAAACAAAGGGTAAAAAACATAGAAAGCACTCTGGGTAGGTGTACACCTGCGTGCTGCAGGTGCTCGATGCTGAGGCTGTCGTGACCCGGGGATTTACCCCTCACCATGCCTTTGATCACCGCACACACTTCCTTCATAGTAAAATGCACACTACGCTCACCACCTTCCTCAGCATCGGGCTCCTGCAGCGCTAGCCTCAGAGGAGAGTCCACCCTGAAATGGTGGGAGAACATAGTGGCGATCTCGCTAGGCTCGTGCACTCCCGCCACGCTGACGGGGAGACCCGGCTTATGATTCATTTTAATAGTATTTTTCCAGAACTTGCCGAATTTCTTGTTTGAGTGAAGTTCAGCTAAAATATCCATTTTTATCTGTTGTTCATTATACTGACACCACTTTAATTTAGATTTAAAAGCGCGCCTAGTTTCACACATATCATTATAAAGACGGCCAGCCCCGGGCTTACCCCCATACAACCAAGCCTGGAAACACAACCGAGCCCTCCCATGAGCGTCGCGGACGTGCCTGTTCCACCCGGTAATGTATTTACCTCTACGCTTTTCAGTAACATTATAGCTACAAATAGCGGCCTCGGATAGTATACAAATAATCTCGTCATACATGTTATCTAAAAGGATTTTATGACTTTTGTTACAACACATATAATCAGCGCAGTTTCTTAATTATGTAAATTCAAGAAAGCTATGTATGTTTGTGACCCATTCATACATATCTTTCTTGCATATTGTCCGTAAACTAATTTCTATGCAACCGCGTTGTTGCAGTCTGTTTGCGGAAGCCCTTAAAACCTTTAAAATAAAGATTTCCTTTACATTGAATATTGTTGTTGTCCTACTTACAATATTATTGACTTGAAGTGATATCACTTTTACTATTTAAGCCCTTTATATTGCTGCACTTACTCTACTTTCTACGAAGTTAATTACTAGAACTTTATTGACTACAATAACATAAATTGCAGTAGTCTTTCTCTTACACATTTCTTAGTACTTGGTCGGTTAGTTTTAAATGCAGTCTGGAACCGGAGAATTACCTCTAACGAGATTCTTTTAGTGATTGACAATGTTGGTATACAAAATTAACAATCCCTGTTTTTGTTACAATATGCAAATTTTGTAAAGGTTTGTTTGCTACAGTCTATACAGGGTGTAAAACACCAGTGCACGAACGGATACAGTGGATTCAATTCACGATTCTGAACCCAATAAAAGTATTGCAAATAAAAGTAATTGAGCTTTATTGTGAATTAGTGAATTATACATTTTTTTACTTAAGGGTCATTGTGTTAGTGTTGTGTTAGTTTATACCGTTTAAAGGAAAATACCTTTTCTTTTCAATAATGAAAAAGCCAGCGAAAAGTTCCAACGCTAGGCAATAAATTCAACGAATTCATGGCGTGCAGAAACGGATAGTTTGTGCGTCAGTGTGACTGACACCCTGTATATCTGATAAGCCGTGCCTATATAGATTATCTTAGCCAACAAAGTAAACCATAAAAAAATATTATTTCATCGTGTAAATGATAAATGATATTTATTTTGCAAATAGGTTACAATTAACTCTTTTACACGTCAATTATTTTTTTTGACATATTTATCTAGATGAAGCCGGATGTTTCCAACTGACTACCCTGAGAAGAAACACCGAAACAAACTCAGAGGTCACAGTCTCTTTTGAAGTCCATACAATTGCCAATAACATATGAAAAACATGTAGGTTAAGGTCTGATGTGGCCTTTTGAGGAAAGCACCACGCAGGTTTGAGTGGGCTTGTCCAGACAGTGCAAGCATTTGTCAGCTATCGTGCAGCTCAACTCAAAACTTTGAGGAGCTCAACGAACCGACGAACAATACCAAAGTAAGGACATTTGGGTAAGCCGCATAATATACTCAAACTGCCAGACAGTCATAAAATCAATCCTTAAAATAACGACCTACATAGTCCTCACACTTACAATACATCATTTTTTTTAAGAACCATGCAGATTAGTGTCTGAGATGGTCTTTAGAAGAAAGAACCACACAGATTGTACCTAGAATTAACCTTAATTATATTCTTGTATAAATTATTCAAATTTTAACAAAATTATAAACATTACCGATACCAAAACAAGGTCATTTAAAAAATAAAAATAAATTCAGCTTGTATTCTTTTATTCCAGCATCCAAACTAACCTAGTAGCCCTGTATTATCCCTTTTCTGGAATTCGATTCGAAGCAGAGGCGTCAAAAGATGCTATTACTGAGATCCACATAATATTGACTTCAAGCAACGTATTGTTAAGGCAGGGATCAATATCCTTCTAGGCAGAATTAGGGATTTACGTTTTTTAAGATTGAATTTCGATATTCGTTCTCTTTGACTGAAAAGAGAAATGTGTCAACGTATTCATGAAAACATAATTTTGAGTTATGAAAAGTAAAGTAATGAAATTAATTGTGTGTACACAATTTGATTATGTAGTCAAATTGTGTACACACAATTAATTTCATTACTTTACTTTTCATATAATGAATGATACTTTGGTCGTTTCAACCTTAGTGGATACATATCCACTAAGGTTGAAACGACCAAAGTATCATTATATAAGCGATCAAATTGATTCCAATGGCCGACAAATACTAAACTTCAAAAGCTTAATTCAATCGTCGGAGAAATGTTTGAAATTTGCCGCGAGATGTTTCGGTAGAGCTCGTTAATTGTGTCCGATTATTTTATAGTTGTAATCGCTGATAGATTATTTATCAGTTTGTCTAGAATATCTTGGCTTTTTATTACGTGCAAATGAGATTAAATCTTTAACAGCCCGTTCTCACTCGGCTGTCGGACCCGGATTTTAATCGGGTGTTGCAGAGGCAGAGCATTTTGTTTGAAGCTGACACCCGATTAAAATCCGTGCCCGACAACCAAAAACAAAGAAACCTCCAAGCATGGATTTGCACTTATTCATTAAAAAACCGGACAAGTGCGAGTCGGACTCGCCCACCGAGGGTTCCGTACAAATTTTTAGGTGTATATTATCTATACTATATACTATAATTATCTACATCTACACTAATATTATAAAGAGGAAAGATTTGTTTGTTTGTTTGAAATGAATAGGCTCCGAAACTACTGGATAGATTTGAAAAATTCTTTCAGCAATAGTAAGCTACATTATCACGGAGTAACATAGGCTATATTTTATCCCCGTACTCCCACGGGAACGGGAACTACGCGGTGAAACCGCGTGACGTCCACTAGTTTTAATTAAAGACAATGTTTTTATGATTTCAATACAAATGTATAGTTTTCAGAGTTTTCTTTATACTTTTGTAGTATAAGACGATATTACTTGCCAAGTTTCACAGTTCTACGTTTTTTTACGTTAACTTCGAAGTTTGATTTTTTTACAGATTTAAGGGACTGTGAGACTTGAGTTTTAATTTCAAGTCGATACCTCCACGCGTTCCCGAGATAAAGGGTCTTGACAGACAGACGGACGGACGGACTACAAAGCGATCCTATAAGGGTCCCGTTATTTCCTTTTAGGTACGGAACTCTAAAAAGGTAGGTTGAATATAAAAGTTGACACAGGACCAGGGTCAATCCAGGTCTTTGAAGCATTTCATTTACATGAAAAAGACACGTTATTTTCCTTTTTACTGAGTTGTATATTGCTATAATTTCCGCTCCACATCGCCGTCAACATGCTCTCGTTTTGCCCTTAGGTACTTTATAGCTAGGTTCTGACTTTGACAGCGTTAAATGTAGGGGCTGTCATTTTTAGCTTTTGTAACTTCAACTATTAGGTTCTTTAAACGGGATTTAGTCTATTCACAATCTTTCAGCATATGAAGGTACTTATTCAATGAAAGTTTAATTAATAATATATTCAAATAAAACGTTTACATACACAAAAGTGTAAATTTAGCCAATAGTTTTCCATGCAATTATAGTGCCTAAAAATAAACTAAAACTAAGATATTATAGGTGCAAGTAATGGTTGTTCGAAATTGCAATGTTGGGTAGCGATCTAGGTTAATTTAAAGCTGTGTTTCAGGCCAATACAGTATACAATTAAGTACAAGTTCAACTCTGTTATTGTATGCTAGCCTAATTAATATTTCAGTGCTGGGCAAAGGCTTATTTCTCTTTTCTTCTGTCACGCCTCCACCTTGAGTGATCTATCGCCAAGCTTGACCCATAAACGCGAACGTCACACCATCTTCTCCGTGATTCCTCCTTCAGGCGTCCAGTGAGTGAATCTCCTCGCCCATCTCTCCGGGGCATTTGTGCTTGTAAAGCTGAAAAAAAAACAATATGTTAATCAGTATACTTGTTTTTATCAACAGGGCCTGCAATCTCGAAAATAACCATCACGTAGTGACCGTATTTGGTCGTTAAGTCCTAAGGCCAGCAAATTTCGAACGCGAAACATGGATCATACCATTGATATTGACCGTGGAATGCGTTCGAGATTGACTGTATTCGGGTGATTTTAACGAATTTGGTCGTCAGGCGTTCGGTAAGTATGACGAGACTTTCCCCCCTGGACGAAATTGACTTAGATAGTAGGTTGTTTTCGTTTATAATACAACTGCATCATTTTTATAACTATTTGCACCTCTTGAAAGATTATCAAAATAGACAACCTGTGTACTTAATTGTAGAGTAAAAAAGATCTGGATTGGCGACTGCTTACCAGAAGGTAACGTGTTGGAAGGCCTTCCCCAGTCGACCGGACCGAAGATCTGGTGACTGTTAGAATACGCTGTATGTGAGACGCACAGGACCGGTCGATGAAGCAACCTTGGGGCAGGCTTATGTCCAGCTGTGCACGTCTCCCGGCAGAAATAATAATTTTGAACTTAAATGTATTCCTCATTCTCAATCTCAAACTAATCCCTAAACATTTACAACATACGTAACATAACAATTTACATTTCCAAATTAATTTACTTGCAAATTACATACGGGTTACAATACGCTCGCCTTATCTAAACATCCGACTGTTTGCTTACAATACTGAGTTCACAGATACAATTAAGGGGAGGCTTATCGAACCACCACGGATTGAATTAGGGTGCTCTTCCACTAGAGATAAGTGAGGTAGCCAGCAGGCTCAACTAATGGTATCACTTCATTTTCCTAGCCTGGCTTAATGACACTCTGGTGGAAAAGGGACAACAGAGCTAGGTATTGGTGCATAGTTTATACAAAGCGATTTGTGTCATTGAGTGCGAGAGACGCGAGCGAGGAATTTGAGGATGCACAGCTGTGTCTTTATGCAGCACAACTCAGCTACTCACACCATTTCTCAGCTGCGCTACATATTCTTGCACCGCATAAGCTCCACGCACAGCTTTGGTAGAAACAATAACACATTCTCCGAGTGCCACTACACATCCTCGCACAGTCTAGCTCCACACTCACAACATCACTGGAAAAGCATCCTTATCAAACCACCACGGATTGAATAAGGGGGAGATCCGGAGATCCGTAGATCCGTGCTGGCCACCATAATACACAGATTACCTACATAAATCAGCCCTCCACTTCGAAACTTTGAATAGAAGGTTGCTACTTAAAAGTTATTATCCGACCGCGTGACTTTGTCTGCTATTGTTCCTTTTATTAGTAATTATCGGATTTAATCATGGCGCTGGAGAGAATGTGGAATTGTTTTTGTTCGAATGACAATGACGAGTACGGTGTCGTTTTTAATTTTCAAACCAATTTGTTACCTACGAGCTACAAGTAATAATAAATGAACTTGGAAATTGCAACCTATGTGTGCATAAATGCGTGGTTTTTAATCAATTCAAACCCTGTGTCATTACATTTTTGCCATAGGCAAATCCATCTAGAAAAAAGTGAAATGCGAGTAGGCCTCTCACACCAAGTGTTCCGTACCACAAACCAAAACCACGTTTCTTGTATGGGAGCTCCCTCTAGTTTTTAATTAAAAAATAATTCTTACTTGTTGTTATAGTTGACAATAGGAATACACAATCTGTGAAAATCAAGTAGTTGCTTTGTCAGTGCTCTACTCCGAAAACTGTTAATTGTACAGAAAAATGCGAGAGGCATTTTTTGTAGATATTTTACGACGAACAATTTTTAAAATGACCTCTATTGACTTCCAGCAAAAGGTCGCGAGATATTCGCGAAAAACTGATTTTCGTGACTTTAACCTTTATAACTTTTTTAGCCGGCACGATATCAATGTCGATTTTTCACTTCTTTATTACAACGCTTACTGCGTTGTAATGAAGAAATGTTTATACAAAAATTCAGCTGGCTAGGAATTTTTTAGCAGTATTAAATTGCCTAAAATGACTGGGCTATGATGTATTGTGAGCGACACATCTTCAGAATGACAGGTTACTGAAATGAAAAACAATGTTATAGCCTCCGTCTCGTCTCTTGTTGATTCATGACAAAATATTTTGTTAAGCTGCAGACTAATCCAAGAAATGTTAAACTACAAAAATGTTGATAACTATGCGCTTTGTTAATGCACAGTACAGACCTACTTTATTCTATGCATGTAACTTTCTTCACAAGTTTTCACACTTACATACAGTAAGGATCTATAAGAATGAGAAGACATCCTAAATAAGTTTCTACACAATTAATTACTCGTGGACTAGTAAATTCGGCAATGTGATTACTTCAAGCGACTGTAATCGTTTATCCAGGAACATCGAAAATTAAGAGGTAAAAAAATGATCCCAGTTTCAATAGCGGTGTATTTAAGTAGGTATAAAACTGGCCAAGTGCGAGTCGGACTCGCGTGCAAAGGGTTCCGAACGAATTTATTTTTTTTTAACATGCTGTTTTAACATTACAGACTTCTTATAAGTTTTCCTGTAATCTGTAGGTAAAGATCTATTATTTCCATTTTTTCCAAAATTTTAGGCTCAGTAGTTTCGGAGATAAGGGGGGGGAATGGTCATTTCTCGTCTAATTTCTTGAATAACTTCAAAACCATCTATTTTAAAAATATAATTAAAACCCTCACAGTAAGCACTTTCATTTGATATGTCACACGATATTGTTAAAAAAACTTTTATTTTTAATTTTCTAGTTTGACCCCTAAAAGTGACCCCCATACTAAAAATTTATTCATTTACGTAACGCTTCCGTATTTGGGTCATAGAAGTCCATATGTGTACCAAATTTCAACAGAATCGGTCCAGTGGATCCGGAGAAAACTGACTGTGACAGATGGATAGACAGACAGACCGATACCCGAGTGAGTCTATAAGTGTTCCTTTCTTTTCGGAACCCTAATAAGATGTAGACTGCTGCTCACTGCTTATGTGACCTAACCCATAGGAGCTGTGTACTTCACTGAGATAGCATAAAGCACTCAGGGGTTGTATAGCCTTACATCAGTGAAAGAATTTTTGGAATCAGATCAGAGGGCTTAGCACGAATATTTTTGACGTCTGGTAACGTAAAGTAAAATTTTACTACATTTAAAATACTCGTTTTGCGTATAATATTTATTTGAATTGAATACTATATTCGTATTTTTGAATGATACAAATGGTGTGTGTCGCATAAAATTAAACTAAAATAGGGGTTGCAGTTTTTTTATACTCAAAATTCACTTACGTTAACGATACTGTACGTCAAAAAATTTGTGCTAGGCCCTCAGTACAGAGGGCTTAGTGCAAAATTTTTGACGTACTCGATCGCGTTATGTCAAATTGTACGGAAAAAAAAAGTTTTCCGTTGCTGTCACTAGACGACGATTATTCAGTTTCAATGAAATTCACGTTTACGCTAACGCGATTGAGAGCGTTGAAAAACTCGTACTAAGGTACTCGTAAAAAGTCTACAAAAATAGACAGTTGGTCTTGTTCGTTATCATGTTTGTACAAACAAGCAAACAATTTATTTATTTGTTTTTTACATCATGTTAGTTTGGGGGACTTTATAACACTTTATGACCTTTGCCTAGCAGTAGAACAAAATAGGCTGACAGTAAAAAAAAAATAGTTTAGGTGACTAGTAAATTTCACAGTTCTGTTTTCCTCAATACAACAAAATGGTCATGGGGATGTTGAACAGTTGTACAAAAACAGACAATCAGTGTTGTGAAGGTAACTTTGCCACTTTGTGTTCGAGTAATACGTCAAAAGTTTCCGCAAACAGAACGTCAGTGCTTTTACTTGTAAATACTACTCTCTACACGTCACGTCAACTCTTTTACACGTCAATTTTCTTTTTTTTTTGACATATTTATCTAGATGAGGCCGGATGTTTCCTAGCTGACTACCCTGAGAAGAAACACCGAAACAAACTCAGACGCACAAACTCATAGGCACGCGTTTGACCACTATCTCACCTGATGGTAAACGATGATGTGGTTGAAGATAGAGCACGCCTGCCTAGAAGTAACCTATTCACTTTTGAGTTAAAGACTCCCAGGTTGTAGCTATCAGTAAACACAGAATTACTTTATATAGGAACAGCGTTTTTTCCCGACTAGGTGACAGCACAGACAGAGTAAATATCTACGCATGTCTTATGTTATTGGGTACAAAGAGGTGTAGGCGAGGTCGGAAATAAATTAATCTAAGGTGATTTATCACCCTTGTCGAATTAATTGAAAATAATTTATGCTACCCTCTAATTTCATAAACAAAATATTGAAAAGATGTTTCCACCACACCGGTCGAGAATTTCGTCGGCGTTTTCAATAATAACGAAAAAAAAAGCAATTCTGTTGAGTCTTGAAAAGACGGGCGCTTGAATGAGTTCGCTTATCGCGATATTTCTTTGAATGAAGATACAAAGTGTGCTATAAGTCGTGCTGGGGGCCTTTCAGTGTGCACTTGCAATCAAAACCCTGTTTATTTTGTACAGGTGAAATATATAACGGTGTTTTCCGCTGTAATGCGTGAAATTTATAATGGTGAACAAATATTTTGAGGTTGCGTAGGTAGGTAAATTACTTTGTTTATTCGGTCAATATGTATAGCTTGATAGAGAAAATTTTATACATCACAGATTGATATAGTTTTCTGATTTGTGTCTTTCAATTTGTCAAGGTTAGGTTTGTTAGGTTATTCTTTAGATATGTCACTGGATTTCAAATCAACCCCGCAATTCTATCAAATATAACTAAATGTATTGTGAACTGATAGTTTCAAAAGCCTATCAAAATTTAATACTTAACTACATAATATATCTCTGTGCTTGCGGAATTTCTTCGAAAGAGTCAACGCAGTCTTGGAACGCAAAGGGCATTAGGAGAAACACTGATGGGTTTTAGTCAGTAAGAATCCGACACTCCCTTCTGCTCCACCCACAGTGGAAGGAGTCATTTGATGATTTTCCATTCTTAAAAAAGAACTAATATCCGTGTCTTGACAAAAAGTTAACAATTTAACGCGATTTATTATAAACTAACGATGTTTTAGAATAACCTGAAGGTAAATATCTTCAGGTTATTCTAAAACATCGTTAGTTTTTTTGCACCTTCTTGAATTTATAGTTTACGCAGTTATCAATCCAAAAATCACACACAATGACATATATTTCTATCGACCGCTGGCATTTTTTGGTATGGTCAATTGACTCAAGATGTATCTACAAACTTGGCCGAATAAAGTTAAAAATGTACTGTTATAACATTATTATTTTTTCATAAAAGAATTTATCGAGCAACCACGAAAAACAGAGCAATGGGAAACACGAAACAGCAACAGAAATTTTGTTTATTGCCATACTTGTAAATAAAAGACTACCCCACTTTGAACAGTTTTGTTTACGCGGCGTCTTGGTGTTGAAAACAACATTGTTTGTTGTTTTGATTATAAAAAGGAAAACCGATATCAAGGCACTCACGGAATATTATTTGCATGACCGCGATAAAATTTTATTGACCGACATTTTGTACGAAATGGAGGTAAGAAATTGTGTAGTAAATTCCAGCTTCCCAGGAAACGATTGCAATCGATCAGTCACGGATAAACCCTAATAGGATAATATAAAGCTAAAATTAGTTCATAATTTGAGTAAATAATTTTATATGAGTTAATGAATGTACTTACTTGTTTCATGAACGACAGAATAGAGACATTTTTTTCAGTAAATAAAGAGATTATAAATAGTTTTCAGTAAATATCTACAGGAGGAAGCAGCGTTGGAAAGCCTCCCAAAAGGTGGATCGATGACCTGGTAAGGGCCTCGTATAGCCGAGGGATGCAAGACGCACAAGACCGGTTGTTGTGGCGACACTTTGGGGAGGATTATGTACAGCAGTGGACGTAGACCTCTCCCAGAGTATTTCGCCTGATATTATGATGCTCTAGATCTAGGGCAAACTTATCGTTTTTCAATTATTTGGTTAACAAAGCGACACCTTGGAATATAAAACACTTTTCACACGAGTGAAACCACGGGCAGAGGTATAAGGAAGTTTTATCTCCACAACAGATATAAAGAAAGCTAAAGTTGTTTAGCGATGTCAAAGATGTTTTTTCAAGTTGACATTTTGAAGGGTAGTCGGATATTTACTTAGTTGTTTACTATCTCTTTTTCCCTTGGGTCACGCTTGTGTTGATAAAGTTCTTGCTATCAATTTGAAAGGTTGCTTTGGTAAGTCCATAAAATACGGATGGTGACTGAAGTGGTTCCGACTTGGTGATAAATAGTCGCTTGATGGAGAAAACTATTTTAGTAGGATTATTGGTCAAACACAAATTGTTACACGATGGGTGACGCGCTGGGTCTACACAGCATCTGAAGGGTGCCGTCGAATAGCAGCGCCTAGATTAAAAAGAAAACTTTCAAATAACTTTCAATAAATTATCTAAGCCATGCACTTATACCTACTCTATTAAACAATGGATTATAATGAAATTGATGCAAGCTTGAAAAAACTTGTTGTTGGCGGAAAGTTTCAACGTGTCGGCATTCTAGCAGTTTTTTATCGCTTTCAAATAAAACATGATTTGAGTTCAATTTTGTGCATCACAATTACGATGGCATTAAGCAGACAGCACTTATTCAAAATACCAAAACCTGTACAGTCAGAAAGCTCATTAATAAAATAAAATAAATTACCTACCGGATCCCCAGCCATCATTACGCCCCCGTAGGGCAGTTACTGCTTCCCCCAAATCCCCACCACGAGGGGACCCGGTCTAATTTAATAACGTCACTGATGCTGATGACCTCATCTTACTGGCCCTTGTTTTATTTAAACATCCTGCATTTGAGGAGTGACTTTGAAAAATTGATATTTAAGTGGCATTTTAGAACAGCTATGTTGAGTTACGTTTTTACTTTGTATGACTGTATTCATCGATTTTGTATTTGGAGACTGGTTTCTAAAAGGTCAAGTAACTAGAGTATGTGTGTCTGCAAAATTAAACTGAAAATCTAATAAATTACTGTTTTGAAATAATTGCCTATTTCCTTAAACAGTTCCCTCCAAGAATCGCGCTGGTGGCGATTGTATATGGCTCTAATGGTTTTTTCTGTAGAATCAAAATAAACTCGATGTCTGCAGCTTATCCCCGTAGTAAGATACCATAAGACATGATTCTGTGAAAGTAACTAAAATAGACTAGTTACGCGGTATTAACATTTGTAAATTGGCGGATTTATCTAACAGCATAAGGTGCTTAATTTATCCGTCCTGCAAGCGAAGTTAAATGAAGAGCCCATTGTAGCCTTGAGTTAAGCACAATCCCCAGAAAAACCGTTTTATCTACGAATTCTAATTTCTCCCTGTTCAATATTATGTCAAAATTACTGTTTTTAACATTCGGTAAAGCAAATCTTATGCATTACGTTATCTTTTCATTTAATATCAAATTATTAACAGTGACTGAATTTATGACCTGCAATAGGGCGTTATGTATGGCGTCTAAAAACGGTTTGGTAATTTCGTATTTCATTATTATGTATTATATTATATACCAACCATAATTTCGTATTATATTATATACCAAGCGCAACTGCCAAAAACCTGCCAGTACGTTCAACGTTCCAAATTCAAAAACGTCACGTCTCATAAAAGCAACAACATTTTAATATTTTTAAACGCGACAGGAAATACATCATGGCCGCCTCGCAGCCGCAGTTTGCAATAGTTGACAAAAGGAAATTGAATGTCGCATGTCAGACGAACGACAATACGTTCGCGCAATAGCCGGCGCAACTTTTACCATTGGCAGGCTTTCCGATGCATTGCTCGGTTCTGGGGAACTAATTTATAATTGTTTGTAATTTTGAATGGTTTTTAGAAGGTTGGGTCTACGAGTGTCTGATATTGGTTTTGGTGTGATTATGTTCTATGGTTTTTGGGTGACTAGATGTGATTTTAAAGCGACGTATATGGAAAAAACATTGATGGGTAAGAGACAGCTGATCATGGTAGGTATTATTCTCGATATTATTGTAGGCCTCACCTAGTAAAAGTTGCTCGTGAAAACTGAATTGAGAGGGAGAAACTTACGAGATCTAAATCAAGTAATTTGTAGTTTATAATTATACCTATGTTAAATCCAATGACATGTTTCATCCAAATCCGTCGATATAAGCCTACATTTAAGGCTTTTGACTGCAAAATAATCACAGTTTTAAAATACAAAACTTGAAACATACTGTCAACGTGCACGTATGTAATTATGGTACAAATACTTTATTATTTTAATGTCAGGGTAGCAGTTATCACGGCCAGTTAAGTAAAACAACCTGATAATTTGTGGCCATTTCCTGACAACATGCGATACCAGGGAAATTATCGTTTACAACTGTAGTCCTGCACGTTCAAAAATTATCGGAAATGTAAATTTGTATTTTAAAGGTAAGAGAAAACTGGTTGCAAATAGGGATATTGTAGTAATCTTAACGGTAAAACGCTGTGGAGACTTTCTTTTAGATACCCACTTATCTTTCAGGAATACTATAATTTATAATTTGAGGTTTGTGAAGATACTGAATGAGTCACGAAACGAAGACGCAAGACAAGAAATCAATTAGTACTCCTAGCATAATAAAAAAATCTAGTAAAACCTAAAATATGAATGACCGTGGTTTCTCCTAAATGTCAAAAGAATAATCCTCGGTTTCTAGAAAAAAAATATCGAACCGTCACAAATTAAACGCAAGTCAAGTGATGTAAGTGGCTGTTGAAAACTCATTCAACCAATCACAGCTAGGTAACGCGCATTTGACAATTTGTCACAATAATTTTGTGAAAAGTTTTGCTTGAAAAACTGGGCTTAAGCCCAACTTCAATCGTAAAGGTGCAAACCCACCACGACGCATGCTGTGGACGGGCACGCGGCACATTTTAGCTGTGTGGATTCATTCGTTTGACAACGTGGATCTACGTTTCCACTGCAGTACACGCTACACATGGCTCCGTTCCACAAGGTTTATCTCAAAACTGTGCTTCGATACCATTTTGACATGGTCATGTATTAATATTCGTGTACAGTGTGTACCGCATGCACAGCGTGCATGGTGTTAACAGAGATGAGCGATGTTAGCGCCATGTTCAAGTCAGCCACGCGTGTACCAATGACGTTATTTGATGCGTAGCGTGTCCGTTGGTTGCTGTGGACACAATCACAAATAGTTTATTGCAAAGCGAAGCTTGACACACACGTGCGTAGCCTCTATGTGCGCCGTGGTGTGTTGCGCCTTAATTATCTACCTAACAACAGTGATGTAGGTTCGTTACAAACAACAGCACAGTCGCAAAATACACCCTTACTTCCATTTCAAAAACAAGTCCTAATGAGCATCGCTTCAGACATGATTTACGGCCTCCTTCCCATTTTAGTTTCGAAACACGACATTGATCTTCGTCCGCCGATCTCTCTAAATTTCAAACGCGAAAAGGGTCATCAATCCCGTAATAGCTTTAAAACGTGTGTTATCATGGATTCGGAGAATTATGTAAAAGAGCCGAGGTTGGCCGAGCGCCAACGAGCAAAGCCGACACGTCAGTAGTTCAACAGGTCACCACGTAAACCTGAAACATGGGGCTCTTGAAATTTTATCGTAGTGCAGTTATAATGTGCCAGGTTTTGGGTATGGTTTTGCCTGTGCTGTATATGTTTCATGATGTCCCAAAACAGCTGTTTTCTTTTTACCAGTTCCTAGAACGATGTAGCCTAGCCCAATTGGAATTGGATGAGATTGGGATGAGCAAAGAGAGGTCTATGCACAACTGTCTGGCAACTTAGGCCTTGATGATGATGATATTTGCTACTCAAATGAGGTAAGCATTTGATCAACTCTTGCAGATTTTACAAGTTCAATATAAAACATAATATTCTTCTGGCTTTTATGTGAGGTCGGCACGACCATGTCAATAAAATGAGATTATCTTTTATCCAAGAAAATTCCAAGAAAACAAAATTGTTAATTTATAGGTCGAAGCTCCTTTGTGAAAATATTCCACGTAATCAGGATTTGTGTCAAATAACAATAATTTCTCAGTATTTTTGCTTCGTTTTTGTGAAGGAAGTTTGTGTCCTATGCAGCGAAAACTAGTTGGGTCTCTAGAATAAATAACACGACCGGAGCATGTTTGAAAGTCACAATATTATGTGACCCTGTTTAAACAAAATTTCATTTTTGGAAATTTTCATGTGCGGTGTTACCTTTGGAAGCGCGAAATATGACTTTCGTGCTAACGTTATTCTAGTTCCTATAATTGTGATATACAAATTAATTTATGTTTTTAAAGGAATTTGAGAACAAGTGTTTTTATTACACTAATAAGTTTCTCTGCAAAGCCTGATCGCTGACAAACTATATTTCATTTTATAATTCGAAATAATTTGAATTTATTGCCACCAAATCAAGTATCTACTTGAGCGTTGAAAAACGTGTCACAAAATAAACGCAATACCTCTAAAGGGATCATTGCACTCATCATTATGAACAACTTTTACTATGGGCCCAATCCCGAAATCGCGAAAACAATACAGCTCTTCAGTACATTTTGTCGTTTTTTTATCGCGATTTCTGTGTTGATCCCTTTGTAAAAGTATGTCATAATGACGAATATAATGATCCCTTAAGAGATATTGCGTTTATTCTTGTTGTTGTTGTTACACGATGTTTATAATTGTATTTTTAATTGGTAACTTGTTAAGTACGAGCTGCAATCAAATTTCAACTTTGTCTTGTATATACAAAAAGTTTGGTTTTCCTAAAGATAATTTCTCTCGAATTCTGAATTCCAATCCTAGTGACTAATGTTTAACATTTTGTTGCTACGCTCTGGCAAATTACTTTTGAAATGCAACAGTGTTAGTACAACGGTTGCGAGCACTCTAACTTGCTGCCAGTTTCCTGGGTTTGCTCGTAAAATAATCTAGGTGCTGCGGTTGATTACTTACTGCTCTCTGTTTTAAAGGAAGAAATTGCTTAACTGTAGCCAGCCAGACAATAAATGTACAAAATAATTAGGATGCAACGTGACCACAGTTGGAATTTTCTGCGGCTCAAAAAAATATTTGCATTTCAACGTGGCGATGCTGCCAGTATCCTGCCGACATTTCCCATTGACAGCGATGGGGATGATTTCTTTTAGTATGCGTTGGTGGACCTATAGTTATTTTTATATACTGAGATATTTATTAGTTTTGTTGTTTTTGAGGGTTCCGAACATCTGTAAAAAACGGAACACTTATAGGATCACTCGGGTGTCAGTCTGTCTGTCCGTCTGTCACAGCCAGTTTCCTCCGGATCTACTGGACCGATTCTGTTGAAATTTGGTATACATAATTATGGACTTCTTTGATCCAAACACGGACGTTTTACGTAAGTAAATACATTTTTAGTATGGGGGTCAAACTAAAAAAATAAATAAACGGTATCATGTCACATATCAAATGAAAAAATGAAAGGGCTTACTGTGAGGGTTTTAATTACATTTTTTTCATAATTTTGAAGTTATTCAAGAAATTTTACCATAACTGAACATTCCCCCCCTTATCTCCGAAACTACTGAGCCTAAAATTAAAAAAAAGCAGATAATAATTCTATACCTAAAGATTACAGGAAAACCTATAAGAAGTCTGTAGTGTTAAAATAACATGTAAAAAAATCAAATTGGTTCGGAACCTTTTGCACGCGAGTCCGACTCGCACTTGGCCAGTTTTATTTTTTGATGCTAGGTACATTCGATTACAAATAAATGGATTGAATTAATAACAAAAATCTTTTATTCGTTGTTTGATCACCTGCATAACGTTTTCCTAGCTTTGACTGGTAGAAATTAACCAAAACATTGTGTTTACGATTACGAAATAATTTGTAGTCATCTTTTGTTTCTGTAAAGCAATCGTTGCTCTATTGTTCTGTTTATGAAAAGGCTTTATTTCCTTGCAAGAAATTAGTTGATAAATCATTATAATTCATTATTTTGTACGATATAAGTACTTGTAATTTAATTTTTTACTAGCTGACCAGCGCAACTTCATCTGGGTCACATTTTTCATTAAGGCGCATTGACCCGACCAAGACCTTGCGAGAGTCCGTTTTTCTTCGGTATTCAGAGACCATTAACTCATTAGATAAGAGAAATAAACTACATCTGAAAGCACATTATTAATGTTCGATATCTTATCATCACAATCCACGTTCTAATTTTTACACGACTGCCTAAAAAAAGGAGTGTTATGTTTTCAGGGTTCATGTATGTATGTATGTTTGTGAGTTTCTTTATTCCATCGTAACTCCTAAACTCCTTAACCGATTTCGATGTATGTGGTATTGTTAGAAGCGTTGCGTTATCCCGGGTAACATAGGCTACTCAAAACTAAAAAAAAATATAATGGGATAGCCATGGATCATAAAAAATACGGAAATATTTTTTTATATTCATGAAAATTTGGTGACCTATACTATCATCATCTAGAGCTTGCTTAGTACATAACAAAAATATATAACAGTAGAATTCAATATGCACTCGTTCGCTAATAATGAAAATTTAAAAAATAATTTTAGGACAGCCAAGAAATTTTAGTATCATTGTGGTACCAATCAAAAATCGATTTACTTTCGTATTACTTATTCAATCAAAATATTGTTTTATCACTAAAAGGTATGAAATAAAAAACAAATAATTAAAAAATTAAAAAACACGCCTGCCATATCCAAAAATGAACTAAAAATTAAAAACAAGCATTGGCCTAAAAATTTAAAACTGAAAAACAACTTTTTTATTGCAGTCGGGGGACCATTAATGAAATGTTACAGAGTATCTACTGTCCCCCGACCGCAAAAAAAAAGTTGCTTTTCAGTTTTAAATTTTTGGGCCAATGCTTGTTTTTAATCTTTTAGTTAATTTTTTTGTTTAAGTTATAAAAACGTTTAAACTCTATTAAAAAAAAAAATACTAAAATGATTGATTATATGCATCTGTTACTAAAGGCGACGCTCTAATCATTTGAAGATTACACTAATGGATAGATAATTTAAAAATCTAATTTATTCACGTTTTATTTAATTTCAAAAGATTGCTTTTCTTTTTTTAAATAAAATAATTCCAAAAATTGTGTGAATTCTATGATAAACGGTGAGGTGCGGCAAAGAGGGAACGAATGCTCAAGGTTATTTGGTCAGGGAAACACCTCTCCTATTGGTCGTAGCGTAATGTTGTATAGCTTAATTTCCTCGATAAATGTACTTTCCAAAACTAAAAAAAAAACAATTCTAACCTGAAGTTCCTGAAATTAGCGCGTTCAACCAAAAATTTCTAACTTTATAATATTAGTATAGATTTTTATTCTACCTTAATTTGTGTCCCACTGTAAAGCAAACGCCTCTTCTTTCTCCTTACACCTCTTTCTATCTTCTGTAATCTCTGGTCATGTTTGACCTATTAACGAGATCAGATTGTCACACCGCCTTCTCCGCTATCCTTATATATAAAACTAGCTGTCCCGCGCAACTTCGTCTGCGTCACAATTTTCATTACTGCTCCGCGCCTATTGGTCTTGGCATGATGATATATAGCCTATAGCCTTCGTCGATAAATGGGCTATCTAACACTGAAAGAATTTTTCAAATCGGACTAGTACTTTCTGAGATTAGCGCGTTCAAGCAAACAAACTCTTCAGCTTTATATATTAGTACTAGCTGTCCCGCGCAACTTCGTCTGCGTCACAATTTTCATTACTGCTCCGCTCCTATTGGTCTTAGCATGATGATATATAGCCTATAGCCTTCGTCGATAAATGGGCTATCTAACACTGAAAGAATTTTTCAAATCGGACTAGACTAGTACTTTCTGAGATTAGCGCGTTCAAGCAAACAAACTCTTCAGCTTTATATATTATATTAGTATAGATACTTCCGTTACTGACTGACTGACAAACAACGCACAGCTGAAACTACCTGGCCGTAGAAAGCTGAAATTTGGTATGTAGGTTCTTTGGGGGCTAGAACGGGACAAGTCATTGATGACTTCCCATTATTATATAAAACATGGTTTTGGGGAGTGTGGGGGGGAGCACTAAGAAATAATTTTCCGAAATTCCAACCGGAATTGAAAAAAACGGGATAATTATATATACATACGAAGTCGCGAGCAAAATCTAGTTAAATAAAATTCTAAGCCCCAGAATCGATAGTAATATTTAACTTGTAATAAATTATTCAAAACAGAATACAGTTAATTTAAAATAACGAGGAACCATGTAAGCCAATATTATTTTTCCTTATTACTTCAAAATAAGGAGGGATCTGCTTAAAGTGTCTTACCATAAGGGAACGCCGAATGAAAGTAAAGCCTGCCTTTTGAATTTTATTTCCTTTCTTTTTTAGAAGTCGACGAAAAAACAGTTTGGAATCTTTTAAGCTGTTGCTCACTTGATTCACTTCTTGAAGTAACTGAAGTGAGGAATGTATTGTTTTCTTTAAGTTTTGCTTTAGTGTATTTATTAATGCATGAAAAACATTGCCGTGCTTAACTCAGTAAGACTCATCGGCGGCGTAAAACAGGTGGACGCCAAGTCTTAGGTTATCGCCGCAAGGTTGCCTGCTTGTCGGTCTTCTACAGATTGTACTTCGGAGAGTGTGTCCAAGAACTCTACGACCTCATCCCACCGGTCCCCTTCTACCATCGGACATCCAGACGCACTGCAAGTTACCATCCATACCTTATTGCTATTCCACCAATTCGCACTAAGCGTTTCCAAGCGTCTTTCATAATGCGCGCAGTAAGGGAGTGGAACTATCTGCCTGCGTCTGTGTTTCCGAACGCTTACAACCTTAATCTTTTCAAAGTCAGAGTGAACAAGCTATTTCTGGGTAAGCTCGCTCCATCGTAGATTTTGTCTCTGTCATCCCTGACCTAGACTAGAGTCAAGAGCAAACCCATCTCAAATTAAAAAAAATAGTCGTATATTACATACACGTATACAGGGTGTTTCAGAATTGCGTGGCCATATTTGAGGGTGATGTTGGGTAGCCGTTAATTTTTGGAAAAAGTCCAAAAATTGACTAGAAAGAACGAGTAAAAAGTTTCGAAGAAATTACTTTTCAAGCAGTTTATTACAGTTGGAAGCATTTACTTTAATCCAATCACATGTTTGATGTCACCAAAACCGGATTAGACTGCTTGCTTGTTTGTTTCTGTGAATTTAAATTTCTTTCTTTGTTCAGCTGTTACAGTTCCAATGGCAAAGTCCTTCCCCAAGTATTTTCTCTTGCCATCTCGTACAAGCTAAGACATTAGCCAGCTCGTCAGCTAGCCAGCTCTTTCTGGGCTGGCCTCGACGGTGCCTTCAATCTTCAGGAACCCATTAAGTGGAGACTTTTGCCCAGCTGTCTTATTGCATATTTGAAAAAATATGCGTGCATTGAAAAATACTTACGTTTGAGAGGGAAACTTTAAGTGAGAATCGAAAGATTGTTGTCTTAACAGAAAATGGAGTTAATTTTGTGATTGTATTATTCGAATTCTGTTTATAAATCTTTCTTCACAAGTTATTACACTACACTATAGCATAAATACTAGACCGTAGCTAGACAGTACCCAGACCATCGATTAAGGCATTTGTTTTCAACGCATCAAAGAACATTCAGGCCAGCATTTTCGTAATAACGTTGTTCGGGAATGGCTCTGAAACCAGACCAGCCCAAAACAGACCTAGAATAATATATATCTGAGTAATGAGATTTATATCTTGAAGAAAAATGGCGGATAATATTAAGTCTGGATAATACAATGTTTAGGGATATTATAAAGTCTAATCAATGGTCTAGTTTTTATCAACTTAGTTTCAGTACATGGGGCTACCTATGTAAATACCACAACTCCGTTACTGTTTAACAGAAGACCCGTTGGTAATACTGGTTGAGACCTTCGGACTTCTGAGTACCTGTAACAGCTGTCACAGATGTACAACTGACAGCCAAGACCAACGGCTTAACGTGCTTTCCGAGGCAGGGAGGGTTCTCGCAGCACAAAGTCAACAATGTTAGTAATGAAATAATGTCTTCTATATTAAGCAGATTCTTTGCAATATATTGTAACATACAAGGCACACCTATGTTTTTTTTTTCGGTATAAGTACTTCACTTGACCGACAAGTTTTCACTGGCGGTCTATCGATGAGTTCCCCCCCCCCCCCACAGCCAATCAGACAGCCAATACTACAACATTTTTAGGCCTAACAATCGACAGAAACTTAAATTGGAAAGCGCATATTGAAGCTTTAGCCAAAAGAATAAGTAGTGGTGCATATGCGTTATATAAATTATCACGCACTCTAAATATAGAAGCGCTATTAACGGCCTACTATGGTTTAATTGAATCCGTCATTAGATATGGGGTTATCTTCTGGGGTAACTCAACCGACAGGGATATCATCTTTAAAAGACAAAAGTGCTGCTTGAGATCTATGTTTAATCTCAAAACTACTGATAGCTGCAAAACATATTTTATTAAATGTCATATATTAATATTACCCTCACTTTATATATTAGAAATAGCAATGTTCGTAAAAGCAAATCCACAGTTGTTTCCTCGTATGGCAGACAAATTCCCAAGAAATAGACGTGATGATAGTAAACTATGTGGACATACATCGAAAACTGCACTTATGCGCAAGAGTGTTTTTTGCATGGCACCAATTGTCTACAACAAATTGCCCAAAAGTTGGAGAGAGCTAACTATACTTAAACTTAAACAAACAATGAAATTGTTTTTGGCACAAAAAGCATATTATAGCATTGCAGAATTTTTAAACGACTCATGGTGATTATTATAAATAAATAATATAGTAATTATGGTCATGTAGTAGTGGAGAACTTAAATATGCCATTATAAATGTATTTTAATTGAATGCCTATTAAAGTGATGTAAATCTTCATAGTATAATTTTATTGTAATCTATATTATTGGACTAGGAAAATATATAATGAATAATTGGATAATGTAAATGATTGAATATAAGAAATTTGTTTAACTGATATTAATTAATGTATAAGCGTAATATTTAAAAATTAATGAATTAATAATATTTTTGTAATGTATAAGCGTAATATTTAAAAATCAATGAATTAATAAAAAAAAAATTCCTCCAAGATATTTGCACGCCATGAGAAATGGCAAACATGTCGTGAGCCACACTTATTTAAGATCTTGCATGCATGTATTATTTTAATTTTGTATGTAAACACATGTTTGAGCAAATAAAATTTCTTTCTTTCTTTCTTTCTTTCCCCCGCGACTTGTGTAGGTGTAGGTATAAAATCCAAAAATCTTCATCGAAAGAAATCTAGTTTTAATGGAATTATTTCATAATTTTTCTCTAAAAATGTTAATACCAAAAGGAAAAATACGAAAGAAAAACAGTTTCGTTTTGACTTAATAAAGTTATGATTTCCGGATAATTGATACTTATTTGCCTTGACATAGCAGGCAAAGATAAAATTAATGAGCTAACTTATAATTTATTTGAAAGAAATTAAAATACATACCAACAAAAATGATATTGAAAGCAGATTTTTCCTGTTTTAATATTATCTACTTTTTTGTTTCCAACGTATAGTCAGCTGCTTTTAAATTAATATTTTTCAGTACATATTTTAATTCATACTTCCTATCTATACTATCTACACATAATTAATATATAAAGCTGAAGAGTTTGTTTGCTTGAACGCGCTAATCTTAGGACATGCAGGTGCGATTTGAAAAAAAAATTCAGTGTTAAATAGCCCATTTATCGAGGAAGGCTATATGTCATCACGCTAAGACCAATAGGAGCGGAGCAGACGAAGTTTCGCGGATCAACTAGTATAAATATAAAATTGTTGGATTGCTGCATTTTACTGGTCAAATAACGTTCGCGCATGGAGCAGTAAAGGCAGGTACCGTAATCATTACAGATACAGGAAAACGTTATTAGGAGACTGTCCTTAGCGTTTTAAGAAATTGCTATCTGCAAACACAGATTATGACAAATATGTGCCTACGGTTAGCAAGAAAGTGAACAATTTCCACAACAATATTTTTAATACCTTTTTCTTCTAAGCATTTTGTAGCAACGGTTAAATTACCTGCCTTTATTGCCCCATCTGAAAAATCCATCCTATTCAGTTAGTTTTGTACTAATACGTCTTTTGTTGGATCTTGAGACAAAGTTCGTTTCAAGATTTACATCAAGACTAAGTCTTTGTTATTTAGACCTCAGTGTTACTAGATGGATATACAGCAAAGCTTATCATGATAATTACAGAACCCACTAAATTAGCAGTTTCACCAACCATAGCAGTAATTACAAGAGAAAACAGGCTACAATTAATTCTCCTTTGACCGGTCTAATTGACTCATTACAAAGCCTAATATCAAAGTACCCTGCTCAGAAATCTAAACCTGATTTCAGGAGTTCCTGAAAAGCAAGAAGTTCGTAATTATAATACTTTGGGGTAGCTATTTTTTTTTCGGGAACAAGTCATTATTTCGTCCTTTGCTTGCGAGACCTTTTTTAACTAAATTTGCCTTTCTGAATTTACTTTGTAGTTGGTGGATGTTGGTTTTTGATGTTCCGAGGTTTTTCGTGTGGATTTATCACAACATTGTACTGCTGGAATTTGGAAAAAATATCGACACAAATGCTAATTATATTCGTCGGATTGTGTCATATATATTTCACTATTCAAGCATTTTTTGGCACTTACATAACATTTTGTAGTTTTCCCGCTGTGCTTATAACAGTATCTACATATATAAAAATCACAAACTCTGCATACACTAACACGATCCACATAAATCCGCTTGAATTCTCCACAATTTAAACAACAAACATTTTACTAAAATACAAATCTGCGCTATGAATCCAGCGCATTTTAGTACGTTTTTGGCTGAACAAAACAAAAGTGCGCTGTAAATCAGTGACGTCATAATTTCAGTGACGTGGGCTTGCCTTCCGGCAGAGCACCTGAGCCGTTGCCGTGCCGGATTTCGTTAAATGTGGATGAATGTTTGTCTATGTATAGTTAGGTTGCTTGTTTGAGGAGTTCTTGGGAAGAATGTTTTTTTGTGCACATAATAATGAAAATTTTGGTATTTGAAAACGTCTTCATATTTTTGTGATGACGATTCATCCAATTATCCCGTTTGGGACCAGTAGTTGTAGGCGGCCATGTCATCGGACGCGTTGTTTTTATCATCAAGAGTGCAGATAATTTGAAGTGTTGGATTATATAGCAAATGGGACATAGTCTGAAAAGGAACACCACTCTCGCACTGTGTGTTTGATGGCTCGATTATCAGTTTAATCCAGCTAGGAAATTTTGCAAACAGAAAAGTGAATTTCATCTTAGGCTCCAAATAAAGTGATCTTTTATGAGTGATGGCGATTGCGAAAAAAGCTTTAACCACTCAGGATCCATATATGTCCCTTTCGGGACAAAACGCCCCAACCATCAAAATCTGTAAGTTCCTTTCTGGACATACGATTGCGCCCGCGATTTTATCCCGAAAGGAACTTACGGATCCTGAGTGGATAATGAAGGTATTGGCATGAACTATCGAATGACACGTGGCCAATTCTCACAGTTTGTCTTTTCGAAATCGTTATCGCTGATCGAGAGTCACTTTGATCAGACAAGAAATAATAATTATGATGTTAAATGATTCTGTTAAATAAACATATACATTTTACCTACGAGGGCTATGGAAATTTAAAGAAAGATATCTAAAAAACACGAAATAATTTTAGAACATTGTGAACATTCTACCAAAATTAAGTGCACAGCGTTCCAACTAAAAATCTAAATGAAAATTAACCCAACTAAATCCACGAGCTCTCCACATCTGAATAGCTAATATAAAGTTTTTAATTACACTAAGCTCGAGTTCCCCTAAATTAAATTAATGTACGTGATTTAGTTCACTATTTCACAACGCAGGAACGAAAAGGTTATTTACACCTGAAATATTAAACAGGCACAATGTATGATGAAATGGATTATAATATTAAACTATGGTTAGTTTCCAGAATGGAACCTTGCAAAGAAAAGGTACTTCTTCACATAACAGGCCACATTTCGACATGTAACTCGCATGTAATTAAATTCAAATTTTCAAAGCAGTCACATTTCAAAGCAGGATCGAGAAATTGATCGCATTATATCTCGGTAGTTCCCAATATAATGGAACTTGCTTGCAAGCTTGTTGCAGGTGGATAATTTTCCTTACAGCCCCATGAAAGCTCTGAATAGCACCTAATACGCAACTGATCATCAAAATTCTGTATGGGGAATCAGAATTACGAATCTGTTCCGTAGTCCAGCATTTCAAAAATATTCAGGATTATTCATAAAATATTTATTTATATATACTTTATTGTAATATTGCTAACCTTATGATTATAGTTCATAGATTAGCGGATTGCCAAGTCAAATTTTCTGAAGTAGAATACAAATCTGATACCAGTATTCAAACTAAGCTTGCGAAATATTCTAGGCAACCACTGAAAAAAACTAATTTACAAAAAAAGTATGTGTTTTGTTTGAAGTCGGTTAGATTTTTTTGGAAAAAGTTTTTTTATTTTTCACTTTTAAGTGGTGATACTTGGACGACGTCTTCGTCTACGCAGAAATTGAAATTCTCATAAAATAAAAACTACTGAACCAAACTGAATCAAATTTTTACGGGACCAAATGGCAAGTACTAAAAAAGAATCGGATCAGAAATCTCGGAGTAATCGGTGTGCGTAAAAAATAAAATACCCACCGAATTGAGAACCTCCTCCTTTTTAGGAAGTCGGTTAAAAATCGGTGCAGTGCTGTGGATTCCCCATGGCATAGCATCATACTTAGTGGGAGCATTCGTGTCACAGACACGACGTGCCGTGGCCGGAATGAAATACTGGACCAGGAATGGGTATAACTAAGCAGAAACTATGTTTGTTATCAACACGCTAAGAAGAATAAAGTATACAAAGATGTACATAATATTATGCTAACTTGATACTCGAGTTATTTCCTTCGATTAGCATGTTGCATCAGATAAATGAGATTTGCTGGCGTATGAAGTTATTTGTATGCAGAACTCAGTTGATGCTTGATATCTTGTCATAACAAGATTTTAGCTCGAGAAAGCTTTATATAAGAAAATATTAACATTTAAGCTGTAAATAAACTTTTTTGTACTAGAAAGTGTAAGTATATTACAAAAACTGCTGGTATTTTTTCTGTAACATGTTCAATTTTGTGTTCGAACCTAAACCTAGCTAGTTCGTTTAAGCTTTTTGCAAATGGTTCTGGTATCGTTATTTCAAATTGCCAAAAATAGTAGTTTTGCTATACAAAGTGTTCCACAAATGCATGGTTATGTTTAAGGATGGTCTTCAGTAGCTTCTATACAGTAAATAAACAATATGAAAACTGTCTTTTTTTAAAAACCCGATTTCGAAAGACTTTTTCGAGTTCGGGTTTTTTTTTTCGAGGGTTCCGTACAAATTTGTGGCTACAGATTACTTTAAATAAAGACCATATTTATTATGATTTAACTACAATTGTACAGTTTTCAGACTTTTCCTTGAACAAGTGGTATAAGACGGTATTATTTGCCAAATTTCGTAGTTGTAGGTCAACGGGAAATATATGTACATTTTAATTCCCTTGAGAGTGTTGAAATATACGTTTTTTGCGGCATAAACAACCCTATCTTTTTTACGTTAACTTAGAAGTCTAATTTTTTCACAGCTTCAAGGGGCTGTAGATTAGAGTATATGGTTTTAATTTCAGCTCGATACCTCTACGCGTTCCCGAGATAAAGGGTTTTGACAGACAGACGGACGGACAACAAAGTGATCCTATAAGGGTTCCGTTTTTTCCTTTTGAGGTACGTAACCCTAAAAACAAACACTTTTCAAGCAGTCTTATGCAGTGTTGATGGCATCGAATGATTGAGTTAAAGTAGACGCCACCAACTCCATCAGACTGTTTAAAAAGTATGACCAAGTACTTCTGGAAATGCCTGTAAATACCACGCAGGTTAAGTTCCGTAAGATGAGCAACTTAATGTTTAGGTATCAAGACAATATATTTACTTAATCAGCTTATAATTTCGGGACACCTGAGACTCAGGAGTCCTTTCCCTGATAGAGAGTATACCATAAGATGAGGATCTTAAGCGGATGTCACATGTCTTTGAACTTATAGTTCTTCGATATCGTTCCCGACGATATTTTTCTGTATGCTAATATTTAATGCAACGTTTCGTATTGTGGTTGCTGAGAGTGTTGATTATTTGGTTGATCAGCACAGGAGCCTTGGGAATTGGCACAAGAAAAGAGATGGTTATGGGTCCAGCAGTAGATAAAGCTCGACTGCTGGTCTTGATGATGATGAAAAACGTTCACTACAACAAATAATACATTTCATGCTAAATAACCAACACAAACAAACAAGTCTATTACCTAAAGCGCTGTTGGGTACCTACCGAACATGCCTCTAGAAGCTAACACAGCTACACTTAATGAAACATTGTCTTTGAGACTTACCTACATGTGATTATCAAGCATACTCGTAACGTTAGGTGCACGGTAACGTTCCTCATTTTATCTCGTGTTTGAGTTTACCGCGTACCGTTTCGCATAAATCATTAGGGGGATCGAGCTCGTGGCTCCCATGGCTGCGGAGTGTGTGATAAAATACTGATATAAGTTGCGAGTTTACAACTGATGGTTTACAGTGCCTAGCGATTCCGATTCTATGATCTCCTACAAAATACTTTGTTTTGCGATTGACATGAACCTAAAAAACTGGCCAAGTGCGAATTGGACTCGCGTGCAAAGGGTTCCGAACGATTTTCATTTTTTTAACGTGTTATTTGAACATTATAGACTTCTTATAGTGTAGGGTTTTCCTGTAATCTAGATAGGTAATGATCTATTATCTCCACTTTTTTTCAAAATTTTAGGCTCAGTAGTTTCGGAGATAAAGGGGGGAATGGTAATTTTTCGTCTTATTTCTTAAATAACTTCAAAACCGTTTATTTTAAAATTATTACAAAAATATATTTAAAACCCTTACATTAAGCCCTTTTATTTGATATGTCACACAATATTGTTCAAAATACTTTTTTTTAAATTTATGGTGTACGTAATCCGTTCGTGTTTGGGTTACAGGAGTCCATATGTATACCAAATATCCGGAGAAAACTGGCTGTGACAGACGGACAGACAGACAGACACCCGAGTGATCCCATAAGGGTCCCGTTTTTTGTTCGGAACCCTAAAAAATGGTTGTGTGTAAAGTCCGTTTACGGAGGATAATTTTATGTGATAACGTCATAAGAAAAAAATTGTGGGGTCATAAGAAAACAAGGGAGTATAATATACAACGGGGATAAAATATAGCCTATGTTACTCCCTGATAATGTAGCTATCCATTGCTGAAAGAATTTTTCAAATCGGTCCAGTGGTTTCGGAGCCTATTCATTTCAAACAAACAAATCTTTCCTCTCTATAATATTATTATTATAGTGTAGATTATCACATCAAAAATATCTCAGTCACTTTACATTTTCAATTAAAGTTTTATTGATTTTAATTTGAGGTCAGTGTATCATCAAAATTCAAGTCTATTTCTGTTTCCACTGTCTATCTCTGATGTTCCTGATGGGTCCGTCATTCACTAAATTTAAATAAGTCCACCTCAGGGATATCCAAATCAAAATTGGTCCACAAATTGGTGGAGAAATCACTGATTAAACGTTAAAAATCCCATGAATTAAAAACCTTCTTTTTTGGAAATTGGTTAAAAATTCAAAAAAAGCCTTTGCTGAGTAATACAATAATTAAGGTACCTACTAACTATTCTTGAATCAGCCCATTCCTAACAACCTCCAAGTAACGTGTTCGACTATTTAATCTTATTGTGTAACTCTGTAGCTAGCTGCTCATATCAGAATACATTTCAATGACACGATCTCGCAGTGAAATAATTACGAGCGACAGCTGTCTGCTGGATAAGGGGCGGTTTAATTGTAAGTACGAATGCGTTTTGATTACATCAGTACCTATATAGAATGAAGAGATTTTTTAAATACTAGCTCCTGCCATCGGCTTCGCCCTCGTGGAAGTGAAAAATATCCTATCCTAAAGTATCCCAGTCCTGAGCGTTGTATTTATGTAGGTGGTGGGTTCATCAACGCTACTCTCGAAATGATGAACGAAAACATCACGAGGGAACAGGCATGACTTAGAACCAATAAACTAATAACATTCACTGGGCACGCGAGGATGCCTGTGCCCTAAAAATTTAGATATCAGAGACTCTAAAAGGTTGTGTAGCTACATAGATACCTGTACAAAGAATGGTTCTCATAAATCTCAAAAAGACTTTTATAGTAATAGGTAGTCTTTTATTTAAGGATGGAAAATCAACAAATGACTCCTCCTGCTTTGGGCTGAGCAGAAGGGAGTGTCAGACTCTTACTGACTAAAACCCATCCGTGGTACTCCCTTTGCTTTCCAGGGCCGCGGTGACTCTTTTAAAGAAATTCCGTGACCCTTGCAGGATTATGTTATGCCCTCACAGGCAGGATTATGTGACTTCAATCTGTAACAGGAAGACCAAGATTCAGTAAAAATAGCAACTGAAATGAAATTGAAAAATAAACTAAAAAAAATGAAATTGAAAAATAAACTAGCCTCAAGCCACAGAACTAATAAATACTCTCTAGAAATGCTACAAAGTAGTGTGCGGTATCATTTTATATCACAAAACTATAAAGTAGCTCCACAAATCGATTCGAAGTTTGTCTTTTCCCAAGAACTTCTGCCTCGTAATATGAGTGAGGTTTTGACCATAATTTACTCGTAGCCAACTTTTTGCTGCGCTTAAAAGCGCCTAGACGTCAACCATCAAAGCCTAGAAGCCTAGATCCTTCTGAACAACCGATCTTCCGAGAGGCGTTAGAGGCAAAACTGAAGCACGGTCCTGCACAAGAACACGTTAACGCTGACGTACAGTAGAGGTACTTAAAAGGCCAAATCAGCGATACGCTAGACCAGGTGTAGAAGAAGAACAAGCCAAAGCAGAAAAAAAATGTTGGATCTCCGATTATTCGTGGGAGCTTATTCAGCGCAAGAAGGATCTAAAGACTAAGGGCCTGCAAGATCGGGCGATTATGACAGGGTACTCCGAGCTTAGCAAAGCTATCCAAGCCAGTTGTCGCCGCGACAGGAACAACTTCATTGAGGGCGTTTGCAGCTACATTGAGAGTCACTCGATCAAGCTACAAACTGCAGACCTTTTTAAGAAAGTTAGAGTCCTTTCCAAGCAGTTCAAAGCTAAGTCGTGGGTCATAGAGGAGGCCGATGGCACTGTACTCTACGAGCTCGACCGTATTGCCGAGAGATGGCGTGCCTACTGTGAGCAGTTGTACGCAGTCCCCTTTTCAACACCCGGAGATATCCCGAACTGGAGGGGTCTAGAACTGGAACCCATGATTCTTCGCTCCGAAGTATCTGCTGCTCTACAGTCTCTCAAGACGAAGAAGGCACCAGGTAGCGACCAAATAACATCACAGCTGCTTAAAGCCAGGGGGGACGTTGGTGTAGCGACAATTTTCAAGATCTGCTCACACGTCTGGCAAAACGGTGATTGGCCACTGGATTGGCCGGTATCTGTAATTCTTCTATTGCACAAAAAAGAATCAATAAAAAGCTGCGGCAATTATCGAACCTTGTCCCTTATCTCACATGCCAACAAAATCTTGCTCCATATTCTCAACAATCGCATCCGCCACTACCTGGATTGGCAAATTCCACAGGAGCAAGCAGGTTTCTTGAAGGGCAGGGGTATGCGAGAGCAGATCTTTAACGTCAGGTAGCTTGTAGAGAAGGCATACGAGTTCAATACGCCAGTGATATTTTGTTTTGTTGACTACAGCAAAGCTTTCGACCGTGTCAAGTGGAGTTGCTTATGGCGAGTGCTGCAAGAACTTGGAGTACTCTCCATAAGCAACTCGAATCATTTCATCGCCTTACTACGAAGTTAGGGTGCGAACCCTGTATGGCTCAAACATGGGAGTCGTAAGAATTGATAAAACAGCATCAAAACCCTTCAAATTCCACCAAGGAATCACACCAAACGCCTATGGAGAGCACATTATGAGACGTACTTGTGAGAATTGGGAGGGAGGCATTACAGTTGGTGGCGTAAAAACCACCAACCTGTACTACGCTGATGATACTACTCTTCTTGCAGCAAATGAGTTGGAAATGGCTGCACTTCTAAACAGAATGGATCAGCGAGGAGATGGGACTCTCAGTGAACAGATCCAAGACCAAGGTCATGGTGGTAAATTGATCTGGGAAGTTGGAACTCACTAGCGCATTAGGAATAGAATCAGTGGACAACTTTATATACCTGGGTTCCAACATCAGTAACGATGGGTCGTGCGAGAAGGAAGTACGCAGGAGAATTGGCATGGCTAAGAGCGCCATGTCTCAGCTTGGAAAAATATGGAAAAATCGTAACATTTCCGTAAGAACTAAAACTAAACTGGTACGGACTCTAGTCTTCTCGATTTTTTCGTATGGCGCTGAGACTTGGACACTGAGAGCTGCAGACCGCAAACGCATTGACGCGTTTGATATGTGATGCTGGAGAAAGATGCTCCGTGTTCCTTGGAGGGCGTTTCGGACTAACGTGTCCATATTGCGAGAACTGAAAATAGCCTCGCGGCTATCAGCTGAGTGTCTGCGCAGAGTCCTAGAATACTTCGGTCATATTGCGAGGAAAGAAGGTGCCAACCTCGAGAAGCTTATCGTGACCGGCAAAGTAGATGGAAAAATACCTCGTGAATGCAGTCTAATACGTTGGTCTAACCAGATTCGCACCGCCCTTGACACTACCGTTCACAACGCCCCCCACACCGCCAGGGACAGAAACAGGTGGATAAATATCATACGTGTGAAAGTGGTACAGAAGGGAGGTCACGACCCTCAGCACTGAGGAATACGACGCAAGGAGGAGGAGTTATATAATTCATATATAATGTAAGATATTTAAGGATTAACTCTATAAATCGTACACTTTACAAACACGATTTTCATATTAAAAAAAAAAACAAATTCTAATATATAAAATTCTCGTGTCACGGTGTTCGTTCCTCTGAAACGGCTCGACCAAATTTCATGAAACTTTGTGTGTATATTTGGTAGGTATGAGAATAGGTGGTAGGGTATTTTTTTTTGTTTGGCAAAACAACGTTTGCCGAGTCAGCTAGTAATCTATAAAACTCAAAATAAAAGTTCAGTACGGCATAAATACGTCACGGAAGTTTTAGAATAATAAAAAAACTGCATGCTTTCTATAACGTATACATGTCACATTTTCAAAATATATGTTAACTTTAACAATAGGAACGAAATAGCAAAATTAGCATGCGTTCCGTCCATTCTAGCTTGAGCCGCGTCGCGAACTTTGCATCACTAGCGCTTACGCACATATACAGAGACAGCATAGAATACCTAAACCAAAAGCTCAGTACGCTCTTAACATAATCCCAGATAACGCACGGTCCCTGAGGGATAAGCTTGTAAAAGTCAGTATAACCATAACGTCAACATTTGACCAAAGAAACTGTTCATAAATAGACTTTTAAATACCAATAGGTCAAACATTTCAACACTGCTAAAGAATTCAACAGCCTGTCTTCACCCAGGTCTGTGATTGTCCGACTTTCTATAGTTATTTTGGGCTTTAATAAATTTGACAGGTGATAGACGTGAACGGCCTTTCCTACTTAACTTACAACTTTTTTATAAATGAGTAGGAATTCTTGTAATCTTATTTGTAGATAGTGTTGTCACAAACCATGTCTAAGATGTAGATAAATATAAAGGCCGAAAAAAACCGTCTAAAATTCAACCAAAACACCGACAATCTACAAGAAACGAATTTGTCAGCCAACATTTTTCTACAATCTACAACAGTAGCGTAGTTGCAAAACTACGGTTGTACTAATTCGTCTCATTCGCTACGGAATCGATCTCAATGGGATATTATCGGATGCGATTATGGGATCGAACCGTATTATGCACCGTAATCAAGCAGGCATAAAAAAACATGGAAAATTCGATACGCAATAATCAAGTTTTACTTAAGAAAAAATGTATAAGTCCATATCTTAGAGCATTTGTCCACGTCCACAAAAATAGATCTATTTTCATGTTAAACCTGCACCATTAAGGCACTTGTCTCACCGCCGGCGATCAGCGAGAAGCGAGTAAAGCTTGAAACTCGAAATGCGTTGGCGAGCAGCGAGTGAGTAGTTTCAATAGTTTTGTCGCTCGGCTTTAAGCGAGTGCTTTTGTGTGACGGGCGATTACTCACACTACTCGCTCCGGCCCGCACTATAGGCAGAAATTACCGCTGGTTAGTGAGTTCTGACTGCCAAGCGAACATCACCGAGCGAGTAATCTTTGATAGCTCTTGTCGCTGCGACCAACTAGTGGTAAGAGCCGGCTCGCCGGCAATGTGAACAGCCAGCTATCGCCTACAAATGTATCTGTCTCTTTCACTCACACGAGATCTATATCTTTTGTCCCTTTCCTCAGCGAGAAAATAGTCGATAGTTAATCGCTACCACGTCGGCGGTGAGACAAGTGCCTAAGAACTCGAAAATATAAAATAGCAATCAGATTTTCTTCTTGTACTTATAATAAAATATAGTGATAACGCAAGCAAATCACATCAAAAATTCAACGCAAGAAACGAATTTGTTAGCTAATATTTCTCTACAAACTACAACAATAGGGTAGTTGCGAAACTACGGTTGTACTGACTCGTCTCATTCCCCACGGTATACAACACAATGGGATATTATCGAAGGCGATTATGTGATCAAACCGTATTATATATTGTAATCAAGCAGGCGTAATACAGGATTTGGGTAAGCAGCTCTTGGATTATTGTTTTCAACAATTGATATTGTTTCAAAGTAGTTAAAGTGATTATGAATGAATGAGACCATGAAAATTCAAAATGAGTCTGGCCACGTAGAGTCTGAAAAGTCTGATCCAGTTATTTCTATTAAATTATCTAAATTGAGTAATTGCTTCAGAAATGTCACAACTGAGTAAAGAGTAGTATTAAAGTTTTAACATGGAAATGGTCAAATTTCATGTGGTCAGAGGGCTTATTGTGAGTTTTGATACATATTCAATAGCTTTAACGTTCCCATTATGTCAAATCGTTTGGAAAAAGAGAGCTCACCAGATAAGTTTTAATTTGAGTTTGTAAGTGGTTTTATTGTAATTTTGTGCGTCATTTCTGGCGGAATAAACGTATTTTATTTCTTTCAGATCGCACTTTTCAGTTTTGATACAAATTGACGTTTATGTATAAAAACTGTATTAAGACCACAGCTGAGTTATTCTGTAAACATACTAAAGCGCCATTTACACGGTGCGAGTTTATCGAACGTTTTAGGACGAAATGCGATTATCGAAGGCGATAATCTTCTGACAATTATCACATCCGCACGTTTACATTCGATAATCGTAAGGCGAAAGGCTAAATTGCCCAGAGTCATGAATGAACAAGAATCATGGGTTCCAGTTCTAGACCCCTCCAGTTCGGGATATCTCCGGGTGTTGAAAAGGGGACTGCGTACAACTGCTCACAGTAGGCACGCCATCTCTCGGCAATGCGGTCGAGCTCGTAGAGTACAGTGCCATCGGCCTCCTCTATGACCCACGACTTAGCTTTGAACTGCTTGGAAAGGACTCTAACTTTCTTAAAAAGGTCTGCAGTTTGTAGCTTGATCGAGTGACTCTCAATGTAGCTGCAAACGCCCTCAATGAAGTTGTTCCTGTCGCGGCGACAACTGGCTTGGATAGCTTTGCTAAGCTCGGAGTACCCTGTCATAATCGCCCGATCTTGCAGGCCCTTAGTCTTTAGATCCTTCTTGCGCTGAATAAGCTCCCACGAATAATCGGAGATCCAACATTTTTTTTCTGCTTTGGCTTGTTCTTCTTCTACACCTGGTCTAGCGTATCGCTGATTTGGCCTTTTAAGTACCTCTACTGTACGTCAGCGTTAACGTGTTCTTGTGCAGGACCGTGCTTCAGTTTTGCCTCTAACGCCTCTCGGAAGATCGGTTGTTCAGAAGGATCTAGGCTTCTAGGCTTTGATGGTTGACGTCTAGGCGCTTTTAAGCGCAGCAAAAAGTTGGCTACGAGTAAATTATGGTCAAAACCTCACTTTGCGCCGGGAAAGGTCTTCACATTTATTTATTTTTTTTATTTGTGATGGGTTTGCTCTTGACTGTAGATCAGAGACGACAGAGACAAAGTCTACGATGGAGCGAGCTTACCCAGAAGGAGTCTGTGCATTCTAACTTTGAAGAGATTAGGGTTGTAAGCGTTTGGAAACACAGTCGCAGGCAGAGAGTTCTACTCCTTTGCTATGCGCATTATAAAAGACGTTTGGAAGCGCTTAGTGCGAATTGGTGGAATAGAAACAAGGTAGGGATGGTAAGATGCAAGATGCGGTGCGTCTGGATGTCCAATGGTAGAAGGGGGCCGGTGGAATGAGGTCGTGGAGTTCTTGGGCACACTCATCGAAGTACAATCTGTAGAAGACCGGCAAGCAGGCAACCTTACGGCGATGAGCCAAGCTATGTAGCTTGGCATCCACCAGATTTACGTCACCGATGAGCCTCTTAGCTCTGCGTTCCACCGAGTCAAGCGCTTAAAACTGAAGATCTCCAGTGGGTATCTATGATGATGTAGTCGATTTGATTTCTGTGCCTATCGCCTGGAGATCTCTATGTGTACAAACGTCTTGGATGATGCTGAAAGTACGTGTTTATAATACTGAGATTTCTGTCTATACAAAACTCAATCAGTTTTTCACCCCGTTCATTCCTAATGCGAAGTCCAAATTTGCTTCCGATATGATCATCAGCAAGTGTACTACCGATTTTGTCATTCCAATCACCAAGGATCATCTTAATTTCCCGGCCTGGAATTGAACTCAATGTTTCCTCCAGTTTCCCATAAAAGTCTTCAATTACCTCATCTTGAGCTTGTGCCGTCGGTACGTATATTTGTACAATATTCAGCACACACGGTTTAGTGTTCAGCTTCATTGTTAAGATTCTATCAGATACCGGGTTATAACCGAGGACATATTTGTTCATGTGTGGTGGCAATATAATTCTGTCTCTATTCGCACTCGTATCTTCACAGCTTGAAAAGTACATGGTGTTTCCTGTCGCAGTGGCAAAGTGGCCATTACCACGCATATGTGTTTCGCTGACCCCTAGTATGGAGATATTGTGTGATTACATTTCCTTCTCTACAATAGTCAATTTATCCGCTTTTAGCAGACCTCGGCCGTTCCAAGCGCCAATAAGGTGATGGGTTCGTATTGAGATCTTCTCGATCTTAGATGTTGTGGCATCGACAGAAGCATTTCTTGCTTCTGAGGCCTGTCGATTCACCCCAGGGAAAGCTTCGGTCGCCAATTTCACACGATCCAGCCCGGGTACTGGGTGGCGCCGATGGTTAGTCGGGTCGCCCAACATGCTCACTCTTTCTGTTGCTGATTTCATAAGGGCGGTTTCCATGGGAAGATAAGCGCGGTGTGTTCCCACGTCCTTCCACGTCAGTTTTTAAGAGGGTATTTAGATCCTCACGGTCACTGGTTACCATCCTGTGGACGCTGGGTCCTCTCAGGGCTGTCAGGTTAGTTACCGCCGCCCGATACTCGGCGTTGACGTTTTATGGCTTTGGTAGGTCTCCTCCATACTAACCCTCCTCCTTTCTCATTCGGGCTTGGGACTGACAACGGCGGAAGTTATGTAACTATAGGTTAAGTAATAACGATTCAGCACTGGATCAAACGAACGCCAATTACGTATTGTTTCCTCAGTGCACCTTTAATGACACCTAGGGATAGTGTAACATTTTTTTAGTAAAATTATCGTAATGAGTGCGTTCCAATTATAAAACAATATTACCATGTAATAAAAATATTAGTCTAAGATCCTGGAGCCCCCAATCGTTCCTTATCAGTAAGAAATTATATGACCAACCGGCCATCGCGTGTCGGCCCAAGCTAGCAGATATGCGTACGTTCAAAGTTTATTGTACCTATTCCATTCAATCCTACACACTAAAAAAAAAAACACCGGTAGCACTCCGGGAGTGCCGGCAGAAGTGAAAACATGTAAATAATACATCCTTACTGTCGCGGTCACATCATAGACAAACCACCGACAACGTGGCCGCGACAGCGACTGTCAGTGACAGATGTCAATCTTGACACAGTTCCTGACATAAACAAAACGAACCATAAAAACAACAAAAAATAACGTTGTGTTTAATTATAAGTACAAAAATACTATCATTTATGAGGTAGAATACAATGTTTATTTATTGCGCTATCGTACACAAATATGACAATTTACATGTTATTATTCATAATATTATATCGTTATTTATTTATATATTACATTAATTTTTATCTCTTAGAAAAATCAACTTTCATCCATAATTTCATAATTCCGTAATTTCGTATCGTTGGATACGCGTGGCACGCTGTACATAAACACAGACGGACATTCGCGCAAGCGCCCTGTGCCGCCTAAGCGGAGCAGCACACTCAGGCACGGTAGAAAGAGTGGGAGATACTAGTTCCTCTCCCTTCCCCTCGATCTTACGCTTTTTCGATCAGCATCACGTGACCCTGACGCGAGTCCGTCTTACGCTGTTTCGATCAGCATCACGTGACCCTGACGCGAGTTTAAGATTTTATACCCATTACAGAAAAAGTGCTCAACGCCGCTAAAGAAGTTTTCACTTCAAAAAAAAGTTAAGAAAATAAGTTACGTCTTGGGGCGATACGAGATCTTGCTTTATCACTCTTTGTTTAATATAATTAAAAAATATATATACTGTTGTACTAATTAAAATATTATTATAATCTGATAAGCCACTATACAAGAAAATTAGATGAATAAAAATATTGTAGCTACAAAGTGCCAATCTTAGAACATTTTAGTCCTCCTTCATTTTCAAGTACAAGGCCAGTCATCACAGTTATTAGATAAAATTATTCAAATTTTCGTGGAAAATGCCTTCGCACAATCTTAAGAAAATTCGACAAAAAATGTTTTCTTATTGGCTCCTCAGATATATCTTAAAAAAGAAAATGTCTCCCAATTTTGGTCAAGGTTCTTGAAGAATCTTGATGAGATCCTCAATTACTTATAATAAATTTTGAGTTTATTTCTATTTAATTTGACAGGCGTAAAATCTGTGCTTTTTCCCCAAGTTTAATCGTTGATTTTCAGAAATGTTTACTGGTCTGAACGCAAATGCATCCGGTCCTGGGCATTCAACTCTTGTATGCTACTTAGATCGGGGTCCGTTTCCCTAGTTTTTGGTCTGTTACTAACACTGAAAAATGAACATGTTGTGAACATACTGTTTACTTTTGTCAATACTGCGTGTTTTTGTCAATGCTGTGTTTGCCCGTAATTGGCATATATATTAGAATATTACCATAAGACTCAATGTATCAATGTCCATATATGTGCTGAGGGTAAACCTTATATAAATAAATAAATAAATACTGTTTTACGAAACAGTTTTTTTTTAAACTAGTTTTTTCCCGCGATTTCGTAAGCGCATATCTCATTTTTTCCCGTTCCCGTAGGAATTTCGGGAAATCCTCTCTTAGTGCTCACTGCCCAAAGAACGTACATACCTTCATAAATTTCAGCCTTCTACGACCAGTACTTTCGGCTGTGCATTGTCTGTCAGTCAATCAGTAACGTATATGGATTATAACCAAATTTGATCTTTTAATAGTAATCGTGATTAGGAAAACAATATTGTGTTTGTGAAATAGTGTGAGCCATTTATAGCGAACATAGTTTAATAAACTTATTATTTCCATTTTAGTCCTGCGTCGAATACGAATTTAACCCTTTCTTCCCTATAGTGAGCCTCAATACCAACCAGTCTAAAACTAACAGCTCAAAACTTTCTGAAAGCAACTTACAACAATAAACATCTTAGAAACATATCCTAAACAATTAAACAAACATTATTTTAGTGTAGTATATTTGCTTATGAAACAATTAATTTCAAGTTTAATTTACGCAAACATTCTCCATGTAATCCAAAAGTATAACAAGTAATTATGACCCTTATGGATCTTAGCATCACGGTATAAAGTAGCGTGTATTTTGTAGACCAGCTCAACAATTGTGTGGAAGTCTGTATTACGAGGCAGAAGTTCTTGGGAAAAGACAAACTTCGAATCGATTTGTGGAGCTACTTTATAGTTTTGTGATATAAAATGATACCGCACACTACTTTGTAGCATTTCTAGAGAGTATTTATTAGTTCTGTGGCTTGAGGCTAGTTTATTTTTCAATTTAACTTTAAGTTGCGATTTTTACTGCATCTTGGTTTTCCTGTTACAGATTGAAGTCACATAATCCTGCCTGTGAGGGCATAACATAATCCTGCAAGGGTCACGGAATTTCTTTAAAAGAGTCACCGCGGCCCTGGAAAGCAAAGGGAGTACCACGGATGGGTTTTAGTCAGTAAGAGTCTGACACTCCCTTCTGCTCCGCCCAGAGCAGGAGGACTCATTTGATGATTTCCCCTCCTTAAATAAAATAATACCTATAACATATCACTATAAAAGTCTTTTTGAGATTTATGAGAACCATTCTTTGTACAGGTATCTATGTAGCTACACAACCTATTCGAGTCTCTGATATTTAAATTTTTAGGACACAGGCATCCTCGCGTGCCCAGTGAATGTTGGTAGTTTATTAGTTCTAAGTCATGCCTGTTCCCTCGTGATGTTTTCGTTCATTATTTTGAGAGTAGTGTTGATGAACCCACCACCTACATAAATACAACGCTCAGGACTGAGATAATCGGTTGAGAAATCGGTTGGAACCTATCTGCATGCGAGACTCGCCCTTCGAGGTCACAGTCCAGGGCTATTTGGTTTTTTGAGAATCGTATGTACAAGTTAAGAAACTAGCATCGTGTAAATGGCGCTTTAGCTGAAGTAAGCAATCATCTGTGAATCGTACATGGTGAACGACAACTCACTTTAATTGCATTTTCAGGGTGTGATACTGTGCTTAGGTGAGTGAGCTGTTATACATTCAAATAAGATGAAATTACAGTGCTCTTGATCCTCACTCTTTACACGGTGAAATTATAACAGAATAGCCCGGCTGAATCGATCGGTTAGTCTATCGAGTATCATCACACCAAATTGTGACTTGATTTTGAATTTACCCCAATACTACATAGAGTCAAGCAGTTATAAAACAACATATACCACAATTAACTTTACTAACGGTACTTCATATTTACATATATAACTGTCTGTCCTCAAAGTTTAAACAAACAGACACTGCAACATTAATAGGAATCCTTCATTTGGCATTATCTCAGACAAGTCATAACGGCGCATTGCAAGGCGGGCGCCGTTTTTCATATCTGTGCAAATTTAACTTACACTGAGTAATGTGAAATGCAAATTGCAGAATTGCGCTTTGTGACATGCTTGTTTTGCAGGGGACAATTATTATTTTTTGTTGGTTTTTGGAATTACAACGCAAATTACTTTCATGTCATTCATATTAGTCAGCCTTTGAATGAATTAAATGACTCTGTTATTCGTAATATTAAACTCATAAAAGATGAACAGACGATAGGCTTTAGGTGACAATTTGATTTTTACTGTTTTAAGACCAATGTGACATGGCAATCTCAAAAGCAATTCAAAAATAACAACTATTCTCACAATTTTACAATCGTGGACTTTACCCTTAGGCATTCTCTGCCAGACAGACAAGGGTATTTTTAAGATTGGGAAATAATCAAATGACTCCTTCCGCTCTGGGCGGAGCAGAAGGGAGTATCAGACTCTTACTAACTAAAACCCAAAAAACGTGTTCCTCCTACAAACTTTTTCAACAAATTCCGCAACAAACAAGGGTGGTGAAGAAATAACATGGCGTTGGCCACAATATCTCGAAATACAACATTTTTTTTACCGATAATTTCGCTTTTCCCATGTTTTTATTAAGATCATTATTAACCTACGGCTGAAAAACACCTTCACATTGCCTTCATTAATTTAGACACATAATGCTTTATGAACATTAAAAATCCTCATAATTTTGGCTTCTAAAAAGTAGCGGCATGCGAGACCGCTCTTAGCTGCATTATTATTCACCTCCTAAAGTTATCTTTGTGGAAAGTATGAATTTAAATGCACTATGTAGACACAGAGTTCTAAACTTTGTACTGTTTTGCATCTAGATTATTCAATGAGTGTTTACTGTTTTTAATCTAGAAGACTTAATGGCATGAGATGCAAAATTTATTTGTTAATTTTTCCAGTCTGAACTGACCCACAGCTGGGAAATGGTATTGCTCCATTCCTTCCGTTGTTCCCGGTTCTGTACCACTACCGATAATTCCTAAAGAAGGCAACTGAGTCGTCCCGCCATCTTCGTCTTGGTCAGCTGCGGCTTCATGTTTCAGGGCACCAAATACGTTTTCTCTTTTTCTGGCCCACCGTTTGGTCATGATGTAAAATTAATTAATTTTTGTACAGTACTAGTTGACCTGCGCAACTTCATCTGCTCTGCTCCTATTGGTCTTAGCGTGATGATATGTATATAGCCTATAGCCTTCCTCAATAAATGAAATATTTTTTTAAATCGGACCAGTAGTACCTGAGATTAGCGAGTTCAAGCAAACAAAAAAACACACTCTTCAGCTTTATATATTAGTACAAGAAGTATAAGATTCTATCAATGGGCTCAGGACAGAGTAACATTCTATTATCAAAAACGATTGTATGCGCTTTCGAAACGTCACTTACTCAAACTCATATATCGTAGACACTCGAATGATTAAAAATGACAAAACTAATGTGGCTGTTTATATTTGAGGCTCCAAAAATAAAACGGAGATCCATTCAAAATTCAAAATACAAAGCCAATAGAAAGCAACTGATAGAGGATCATAATGGATTCTTGTTTGAGACGCCAACTAGGATAATTACACGTGCAGATTATTTGCTAACGGTTTACGGATCATTCGATAAGCCTAGCGGACCGTGTGATACGCATAATGACTGCTGTTTCATTATTGCTGATAATAATTATCTGTGGCCTGCAAACAGATCGGCTGAACGATTTAGGTGTTCAGAATATTTTTTTAAATTGTGTGTTGTTTATATTTAATAATCAAATTTTGATTAATATGTATTTTTGTAAATCACTTACTACACTACTATAGGTAAGCAAGAACTGTTTTTTTTTTTAATGCCAAAAGCTGAGATGACATTTCGTGACTACGATGATGAATTAATGATTTTATTGGTATTTTTTTTCCGATGAATACAGAGCAAAAGTGATGATTACAAAAACCTATTTTAAAACAAGTAAATATTTAGGTATGTGAAAATCTCAGTGTCATAAATTCATCCTAATTTCCAATTTCAAATCAAATTCGCAATTTTCTGAATGTTTAACTTTAATAAGCTGTGTTATGATCTAACCATCCTACCATTTAATTGAGACGATTTGACCTTTACAATGAACCCTTACAGCTCCATTACAAATGGTTCAATCAAAGCATATTGTTGAGGACAATGACGATAGTTACATTGATACTGGAATGGCGAAGTGCTTGATATGATCACCTATTATTATACTGAGTTCTGTTGAATCGGACGCAGGTGTTGTGAGAAACTGCGAAGTTTTTCCGGTGTTAGTCCTTGCGTTCCTGACTTTTGCTGCATTTGCATTATAAAGAAGAATATAAAGAGAAAACCAAAGTAGGCTTTCTTTTATTTCACACATTACAGCTGACAAAAATATCGAGGTGGAAGAGGAAAAATCTAGGAAATGGATCTAAATGTCAGCTCCCACCTATCACCTGTAAATTCTCTTTATAATTATCGTTTGGTTTATATACCATTATTTTATTAAATTACAGAAGACATAGATTCATTGTAGCATAGCCTCCCCGCCGCCATGTTGATTTGGTGACTTTACCTTCAAATATCTAGGCAACGTGACCCTTTAGGGCACCATGTTGCTAACATTTTTTGCTTGTTTAAGTACCCTCTACCCAAATATGCATGTTAGATCGTGCGCCGCAACTTTGAAAAAACTCAAAATGGCGGCGGGGGGGCTATACCAGCTCCCATAGAAAAAAGTTCGAACTCTTTTAACCATTACTCTATTATATTACACAAGCTTCTACAAGCATGATACCCACAATAGATTATAATCGTGTACCTATCACCTTATGAAGGCCATTATTTCGCAATCTATTTGCAAGTACCCATAATTTCTCTTTTCCCACCCAAAAGCGACGGCGCCAACACTAAAGCAATTACAGCAGAATGATTGAAATTTTCATTGTTCATTCACATAACTAGGGCCAGCGAGTGTTTTAAACTGGGCCGCTCGTAAACCGCCTGTCCGCATACCATAGTGTATTGCCCAGATGCCGCGGCCACGGTCACTATCGCGGGCATTATTACGTTTGTATTCACGTATGTTATTTTATAGTTGTACTAGCTGACCCGCGCCACTTCGTTTGCGTCACATGTTTCATTACTGCTCTGCTCCTATTGGTCTAAGCGTGATGGTATATAGCCTTCCTCGATAAATGGGCTATCTAACACTGAAATAATTTTTCAAATCGGACCAGTAGCTCCCGAGATTAGCGCGTTCAAGCAAACCAACAAACAAACTCTTCAGCTTTATATATTAAAGAAAGAAAGAATAAAGAAAGAAAGTATTTTTTTTTATTTTTTTTTAAAAAACGTTGCCCCACACTAGGAATTTCTCCTGTATCGTGGGTGCGTTCACAAACATACAAACTCACATACACAAACAGCCAGACCCGGAACAACTATCTGTAGGCCATACAAATATTTGTTCCGTGCGGGAATCGAACCCGTGACACGCAGCGCAGCAGCTGATCGCTCAATCACTGCGCCAACCGTGTCGTCATATATATAAATAGATATAGATAAGATTGAGTAAGTATATAGATTGAGGAAAAAGGTAGTGGACGAGTTGAGCGTGACTAGAAAATGGATAGCCATTAAAAACCAAGTCCATGACATTTGCATTCAACCTTGTATGTCACATCTTTTTGTACGGAACTATCAAAAACGCAGCTCATCGTTATCCTTTATGACAAGAACTATAATAATTACCACTACCCTGGATTTTCACAAAGAAGAGCTAGGATACTCGCCTAGCTTGAGACAAAGGGTTTAAAGGATGGCTTAATTCCAATCATCGTCATCATCAATAACTCAATCAGTCAGTAACGGAAGAATTTTATACATTGTATAAAATTCTTCCGTTACTGACTGATTGAGTGACTGACAGACAGCGCATAGCCGAAGCTAGTGGTTGAAGAAAGCTGAAATTTGGCATGTAGGTTCCTTGGGGAGTGTACGGGAGCACTAAGATTTTCCTAAATAACGGAATATAAACGGGATATGCGCGTAAAAAGTCGCTGGCAAAAGCTAGATAAATTAATATAGTATACACAAGCTAATAAAAAATATGCATCCATACAAGCGGGGTACAAAGGGGGGTTGGGGACAAATACATTGGGCATCGTAAAATCTGTCCACGTCGCTGTGAAATCTAAATGATTTGGTTTTACACAAGAGGTTGTCTTCAAAAGTATTTAAAACATCGTTTTTCCAGTGCGAGTAAGAGAAAGTCATAAAGTGGTATCCCTTTTCCGCACCGAAACATTGACGATCCTAGTTGACAATTTCATCAAGCATTTGACATTAAAAAATCGCTACACCTGTTAATCCCATCCGCTATAATAATTACGTTTACTTACCCTTCGCTATTAACCCTCAAATGCCAAAGGTCAGAAATAACCTCAAAAGTATTATTAGCCGGCCGATTACCGGTGACAGAATAAATTGGTATCGTTCGCCCCGACGTGTACAATTACGGACGGCTGTCCGGCGCGACTGACAGCCGGAAGCCGGATACGGTTCGTATCGATTCATCGCTGCATGCGATGAACGCCGGCTGAATCACGATTACCGTTAACAGGTTGGGTTTTAAAAGATATATCTGAAGCCTTTTTAATCGCTTTCGGTACTGAAATATGGCCGTCAGTTTATAACAGATAATACAAAAGGGCGCATGACGAAGTTGGTCGCAAAAGCTCCGTGTGAAACCTATATTAATTACCCTGTATCAAAATTTAGGAATAGTAAGCAATATTGTCATTTTTAGGGTTCCGTACCCAAAAGGATTATTTATTTATATAATTTCAATTACTCTCTTGCACTTACAGTAAATCTACTGATTAAATATTAGAAACAATCAACATGTCAATTCAATAAAAACAACAAAGAATTAAAAAAATAAACAAACAAGTACAATCATAACAAAATATTAGATGACAATAAATAAAAATAATACAATAATCAGAAATAATCAAAACATTCAAAAATAATCAGAAATAATAAATAATCAAATTATAAATCACTAAAACAATCCTTGCATTTTTTTAGAAATTGACGTACATTAGAACCCACCAACGGAACCCTATTATTAAGCTTGCACTGTCTTTCCTTCCGTACATTCGTCCGTCCGTCCATCTGTATTTCAAGAACCGTAATAGGTAGACAGTTAAAATTTTCACAGAGTTTGTATTTCTATTGCCGCTATAATAACAAATAATAAAAATTAAAAATCAAAGCGGGCTCCCATACAAAAGCGTGTTCTTTTTCGGTTTTGGTACGGAACCCTTCGTGTGACAGTCCTTCTCACACTTGGCCAGTTTTTTTGTCTTTATCACAATTTATTTTACGTTTTCTCCAAAACGCCTGTACCTTCCTTCCTCTATCAATCTGACAACTATAATGTTTACATAAAAAATAAAGGTAAAACCATAACACTCTGTGATAAAATTCTACTAGCTAACGCTATTCAACATAGTTATTCCCCCATCACTAAAAACAAACACACCACTAGTGTATACAAACAACTTTCACTTTCGAACTTTTGATGAAAATTCGAGAAATAACAGAAATTCACTGACGAACAGTTAGATTCCAATCTATACGGTATTTTTAGCTGTCGGAACAGTGGAAAACCCGTTCACTATGAAGTCCAACATTCCTTGAAAATGAATTTTGCCGTTCAGTTTTCTAACGTTTTTGCGCGTGTGGAAATAGTGATTCCTGTTGTTTTTAGTTCTATATAGTGCAAATATGGATCATCTGTATTCTCTCTGTATCGATTGATCTTTGGCTAGATTTTTTTGGCATTGACAGAAAATTGACAGCTTGTCAGTGGTGTTTTCATGCGCTAAAATAATAAAATAATATTGTAAATAGATAGCAGCGTCAAGGAAACTGCGGATATTTAGAATAGGAATTGCCAGCCTGGCCTAGAACCGAGAAAAAGTCGCTTATAAAAAAACAATTGAGTTATTGGAGAAGAGTAGAATAGAGACTCCATTTTCCGGACCTAGACTCCCATTTAGTCCGTTGTGCGTAGGTGTCCTAGCTAAGTTAGCCAGCCTACAAATAAGTGGTTTTCGTAAAAATCTAGAGGAATAGCAACAGTCATTCATCGAGCTGGGTAACCAGTTTATAAAAATAACTGCCTTGAATTTGGCGCGGATACGAATTACACACACCAAAAAATCTCCTTAATTGCTCTTTCTGTTTAAAAAATCTGTCAAAATCCGTTGCGTGGTTCAAAAGAAGGAAGCAGAGAAACAAAAAGAGGTAGAATTTGCGGTGATTTAGGAATTTTATATTTTGAACGATAATCACAGACGACGACCGTGGCGGTAATTTATATTAGTTTCAGCTGTGAAACTTTTTGTGACAAATTAATTTCAGCACGAAATATCTTTGGTAATGACGCCAACACAAAGATAAGTAAATACTTCCAGGAATAGTTTCAAATCTATATTTAAATCCGCATCTGTCCCGTGTATTTCAATCAGTCGTCAACACGGCCACTGGCTGCAAGCTTAATATTTGCATACAACATTGCTGTTTGTTACTACGTGATTCTGTATAGCTATCCTGTTATCATAGCTATATATCCTGTTATCACAGCGCTGTGGTTTTGTTGATGAAAATTATTCATTAAATTATATTTTACTAGCACTTCGCCCGCGACTTCGTCTGCGTAGACTTTAGAGGTGGCGCGCAACTTCTTTGTCCCATATTCTCATTCTCGGAAATTCATCTTCATGATTCTTTATTCTGATCCAGCGCCGGAAATATTAAAACATGTTTCTGGTCTCCTGGTACTTTTGAATCCTAACCGCTCACAAGTTCAACCTTGGAAATACTTCGACATGTTTCTGGTCTCCTGGTACATAGTGAATCTTTAGCACTCATAATTTCAGCCCGGAAAATACTTCGACATGTTTCTGATCTCCTGGTCGACATGTTTCTGGTCTTCTGATACATATTGAATCTTTACCGCTCATAATTTCAGCCCGGAAAATACGTCCACATTTTCCTGTTATTCTGGTACTTTTGAATCCTTATCGCTCATAATTCTTGCGCCGGAAATATTTCGACATGTTTCTCGTCTCCTGGTACTTGTGAATCTTTAGCAATCACAGTTTCAGCTAAAACAATACTTTGACATGTTTCTAGTCACCTGTTACTTGTGAATCTATAGCATTTACAATTCCAGCCCGGAAAAAACTTCGACATACATACATATTTCTGTTCGATGGTTAAAAAAAAAAAAAACAAAAATATTCTAGCCCAAAAATACTTTAACATCGTTCTGTTCTCCTCGTACTTGTGAATCTTTAGCGCTCTCAATTTCAGCCCCGGAAATACTTCGACATGTTTCTGGTCTCCTGTCACATGTGAATTAAGGTCCTATGACCCCTAGCTGGGGGGGCGGGCATAGGGCGTCCAGAGTAGTTCTCCATCGCGAGCGGTCTTGAGCTTCACTCTTCACTTCACTCCACGTCAGTCCGACGCTCGTCGCTTCTGCCAACACGGTGTGCGTCGCCAAGTTTGTCGGGGACGGCCACGCTTCCTTTTCCCTTGAGGATTCCAATCCATAGCCTGTTTGGGAATATGATCGGGATCCCTTCGGAACGTATGACCAATCCACCTCCTCTTACGACGCTTGATCTGTCGGTCGATCGGGTTCTCGTGGCATTTCTCCAATAGCTCTACGTTAGAGATCGTCTCGAGCCAGTAAATTCCGAGGATACGGCGAAGGCATCGGTTGACGAAGACCTGGATTTGGCGTGAGATGTCTTTGGTTACCTTCCACGTTTCGCACCCGTAGAGCAACACGGATTTGACATTGGATCTGAAGATTTTGAGTTTGACTCTTCGGGTCAGTTTCCGTGATTGCCAGACAGTTGAAGCGAAGGTAGCTCGGGCTTTGGCAATCCGTGAAGGGATGTCCTCTTCCGTTCCTCCAGTCTCCGACACGACACTCCTGAGGTAAATAAACTTGTGGACGTATTCCACTGCCTCTGTGCCGATAAGCAACGGTGTAGAATTTTTTATTCCCGTACGCATCTCTTGGGTCTTCCTGGTGTTAATTTTAAGACCGGTTTTCGCTGCCTCCTGGCACAGGTCGTTCAATTGTTCTTGCGTGTGTGACTCAGCAGGCATAGGTCATCGGCGTAGTCTAGATCTTCCAAGACATTGGACAATCCCCACTCTATCCCGCGGCGCCTTTTGTCATATATGCGAAGCATAATTCCGTCGAGAACGACTATGAAAAGAAGAGGCGAAAGGAGGCAGCCTTGGCGGACACCTGCATAGACTGCGATATCGTCCGAGATGAGGCCGTCGTGAGTCACCTTGCAAGAATATTTCTTGTAGATGCTCTCCAACAGGCGGACCATTTTTGGTGGCACCCCAATGTCCAGAAGGCGGGACCAGATACTGGTCCACTTCAACGTATCAAAAGCCTATTAGAGGCCGACAAAAATAAGATAAATCTTACTTTGCCATTCTGATGCCTGCTCCAGTATGATACGGAGAGTGCTGATCTGGTCCGTGCACGAGCAGTTCGATCGTAGTAGGCCATCGACAGCCTATCTAGAATTATTTAGCAAAAGACTTTAGAGGGAACCGACAGTAACATAATGCCTCTCCAGTTATCGCATTGACTTAGATCACCTTTCTTGGGTACGGTAATTAAAAGCCCCTTGTTCCAGTCATCCGGTAGTTCTTCAGCGGTCCAAATCTTATCAATCAAGGGCGTCAATACGTCGACGGCGGACGCTAAGTCGGCTTGTAGCATTTCCGCAGTTATTAGGTCTAGTCCGGGTGCTTTGCCTTTCTTCAAAGAGAAGACCGCTTCAGCCACTTCGGGAGCTGACGGTGGTTCCGTGTTGATGTTGAGGAGCCGAGGCGATGACTGTCTGCAGAGTGGTCTGTAAAACTGACCTGTAGATCGTCAGGTGACGATGCTGCTGACAGTCGGAAGACTTCCTCAAAGTGTTGGCACCATCGAAGTAGCTGCCCTTCTGCCGTCACAATGAACTGCCCCTCTTTCGATTTAAGCGGCTTCTTTTTGCGCCTGCTGTTTCCTGTCAAGGTCTTAGTGGCTTTGTACAGCTCTTTCAAGTTGCCGGTGTTTGCAGCATGTTGAGCACTATCTGCAATATTATCAGCCCATCGCCTTCTATCTGCACGTGTACTACAATAAATCGCCTTGCGTTTCTGCCGGTATTGGTTTTTTAGATCGGCTCGTTCGGCAAAATTTCTGGTCTCCAGCAGTTTCAGGTGCAGATTTCTTCTGTCCTCGATAAGACTCCAAGTCTGCGACATCAAGTCCTCACGAGAATGTGATGGCGATCCATGCCCAAGAACGATGGAGCTCGTTTCTGTGTAGGCCATTTTAATGCGCATCCACTCCTCGTCTATTGAGTCCGTAGCAACTTATAGTGCAGAGAACCGATTGCGCAGCTCAAGCTGAAACGCCTTACGGGTCTCCAATTCATGAAGTTTGCTCACGTCAAACCTTCTTCCCACCTTACCGGGTCCTCCCGTTGCGCGAGCTACTGCTACCTTTTTTTTTTTTTTTTAACGGTGGGATATCCTCATGGATGTCCTCCGCCCTGGGGCGGGCGGAGGGGTCTGTCAGACTCTTACTGACTAAAACCACCCCGGTGTTCCATCTCTCACCTACGCCGGAGATTGCGGGGGCTTACGACGCCCCTGCGGTTGCGGACATCGAGCAATGAAGAACGCCATTTGGAGCTAATGGTCACGATAGCCAATTTGATTCTTAGTGACCCCACCGGGTGAGTTCTAGGTGTATTTGTGGTGGTTGCCGTGAATAAAAAGTGTTCCTCCGATGGTAAAGTCATGGTTCTGACAAAACTCAATAAATCGCTCGCCATTGTCGTTAGACACACCAAGACCCTGTGTACCCATATGCCGTTCGCGGTTAGTGTTAATACTCCCAACCTTTGCATTCAGGTCCCCCATGACGATGACGATGTCCTGTTTTTTTATGCTCTTAAAGGTGGCGTTGAGGGCGTTGTAGAAGTCGTCTTTGGCATCCTCTGGTGATGCATTGGTTGGGGCGTAGCACTGTACGATGGATGTCTTCCGCATACATGAATCGGTATGAGATCGGTTTCCAATCCACATGGCTTTTTTTGCTGTATTAGAGAGGAGGAGGCCCACGCCATACTCGTGCACATCTTCCGCACTTTCTTTACCGGAATACAACAAACCATGGCTTTTATCGGGATAAAACGTAGCCTTTATTTGATTCTAGGTTGTGGACTATATGTGTGCCCAATTCCATCCAAATCCCTTCAGCCAGTTTTGCCTGATTGAGGCACAAACATACAAACTTTCACATTTATAATATTAGTAGGATTCGAACAACTTATTTTTGCGGGACTAATTTTTAAGTTATAATATGAAGATATGCACTTCTCTTGTCTTAATTAATACATGTAGCTTTAAAGGAAACTCTGCACTTAAGGAGGTTCGCCAAAAATATTGTTCTGCAGTTCTTCTACCCTTTTTAGGTCCGCACTAAATAAATATGCTCAACAATTTAAGATACCGTACATACCGTGACCAAAGTGGTCATATTATACCCTACTAATCAGCATTGTTATTCAATGTGACAATGCTGCCAGTGATCTCGACACTTTTTCCAATGTTGCAATGTGGACGATTTTTGGATGCCCAATGTATTCTTTCCTGACCCCTTTATATATTCGCCTTTACATTATTTATTTTTATTGTAATAATGAACCTACTTGAATTAGATTCAATATCGTAAATATCATATAGGACATAACCAGTCCAACAAAGTTGGAAGCTGCGCCATCTACTTACGAACGTAGACTTGGTACATTACAGTAGTTAGAGTATCGTGATCACCATCTGCCTAGCCTTTTCCTAACTATATTGGGGTCGGCTTCCAGTCTACCCGGATTCAGCTGAAAACAAGTATTTTACGTGGAGCGGCTGCCTACCAGACCTTCACAACCCATTAACTGGATATCACGGTACTTCTTGGTAAGACTGGAGTAAGATTTGTGGGCTTCTGAGAATCTGTTACGACTGCCAAAGATCTACAAATGACAGCCGGGACCAACAGCTGAATGTGCTTTCCGAAGCACGGAATAATTATGCCACGCGGCAAACGGGTTAGCTAAAATCGTGATAAAAACTGGTCCCTAGCTCGATAGATGGCGTTGGGATCGAGTTAGATCGCGCAATGGTTTCGTTATCGCGGAAACATAGCAACCGCGAGCGCACGCTGCTCAATTTGCCATCAGGAGGGTCTTAACTGACTCGACTGAACAGCGAATGATGATTTAGGAAATGATCCCAGTGATTATAATCCACTCGTTCGTTTCTCAACTATCGCAGAGATTCGAATAGAATAACTGACGCTGTTTTTGGCACCTTTTAAATGAATAATCTTAGCATGTGTGGCGTAACCTTAAAGATCCGTCTCTTGATACACCCAGCGATTAACGTACTTAATTTTCGTATTTATCGTCATTCAAACTCAAAACATTTATTTCAACTGAACTGTTTAGATGCACTTTTGAACTGTGAAGGAGTCAGTCAGGAAGTTGAAGCTGCAAATAACTGACTCAAAGACAAAGATCTCTATGAAGAAGAACATACATGAAACCCTATAGACAATGGATGGCTGTTTGGATATTCAAGTCAGTACAAAAACAAATAACCAGGCAGCAGACGACTATCTAACAGCTCATTACTTCATTTCACTCTAAGAATCTTTACTACAGTCTAACCCGCAGTTTACGAGAAGGAACTATCACCCTACGATCTTTAAATGCAACATTGTCGCCCTATGAAGTTTTAAATGGCAGTTGCGGTTATGTTATGAGACATAACCCCCGGTTTTATTTGTCTCTTGAGGAGCTTAAGGTTTTATTACATTATTGTGATGACCGTTCTCTTGGAGAGTTACCTAGACATGAGACTATATAAAGAAAGGTGAGATGTAGGTGCGTCTTTAATTTCAACCTGCAGCACACTATGCAGATAGTTTAACAGGTCTTTTTGGATGTCCCTTGGTATTGTTGCGCGATTGTATGCCGCACGTTGATCGTTTTTGGTTGCCTTCTTTTCTTTATACTTTGTGAATCTAACTCATCTTTATGGCTAGGGCAAGTATGAACAGTTTTCAAACAAAAATAGAGTTCTTATCTCCTTATTGGTAATTCAGTAACTAGGGTTAGCAGTGAACTGCCAAATAATTTATTACAATTCCGAAATATACTTTTTACTTACATAACTTTTTATTTTTTATTCGACTCTATGTGGTTCGTACAGATCATTTAACATACACATTCCACTGCTAGTCAAATCTTCCTATTTGTTTGTTAAGCTGCAACAAACTGTGTTGATGAATAAATTACCAGTTCGTCCCATCACCCACGGAACCGAACATGCAAAGCCGACTGAACCAGAACCAACGCAGAAAGTTTTAAAATGTCACCAGCCCCTAGCCCAGTAAGTAAGTAGGTAAGAGGTTGCTGGAATTGCGAAATTCCGAATTGACAAACCCAACTTTTTGCCCAATTTGGGAATCAAACCCCACGCTAGGCCGTCGCGCTTGCAACTACAAAATTACAGGGGCTGATTTTCAATAATTTATTACTAAGCCGGGGGAAAAACGATACTTTAGATTCTTTCCAACTCGATTATAGACCATCCCACATACACATTTCACTATAAGGGTGCTTGTCCATTACAGCGGAGCAAGGCAGCGGAGCGGAGAAACAGATAAATTTTAACAAATGGAATTGCATAAAATCTCCGCACCACGTGACCCACTGACATTTTGACTGACATGATTGGCTAATATTTCTCCGTTTCTCTGCCTCGCTGCCTCACTCCGCGCAAATGGACAGGCAGCCTTAGGGACAGCTTTTTTTATCTGTTTTTCAAGCTACAAAAGACTGCGTTGATAAAAAGTTGATTATCAGTTTACCCGCTATAAACTGACAACAATCAAAGCCGACTTAACCGGAACTACGCCCCAGCGGTTTTAAAATGTCACCAGCTTTAGCCCAGTAGGTTATAACTACGGCTGGAATTGCGAAATTCCGAATGGAAAAACCCAATTACACATTTTGCCCAACCTCGGAATCAAACCCATTGCGCTTACAACTACAAAATTATAGGGGCAGATTTTCAATAATTTATTACTAAACCGGGGGAAAAATTACGCTAGATTTTTTCCAACTCGATTATAGACCATCCCACATACACATTGTTAGGGACAGCTTTTCTTATATCTATTTTCAAGCTACAAAAAATTGCGTTGATGAATAATTTACCAGTTCGTCCCATCACCCCTCAAACCCAACAAGCAAAGCCGAATGAACCAGAACTAAGCCCCCAGCAGTAAGTTTTAAAATGTCACCAGCGTTTAGCCCAGTAGGCTATAAATAAGGCTTGCTCGAGCCACTGCGCTAAGAAAGGTCACCGAAGTGTTTATGTGGCTCATGACCTTTGCTCGACAGATCACCTCTTTCTACTTCCACATGCAGGTGGGCGGACGGTAAGTTTTCTTCTTTAGTTATTCGTTGTGGGAAGCTTTCTGGTTTACGGATGTGGAAGGGAAACTTTAACTTAAAAGGAAAGGTAAGAGGGTAATTGGTTGTACTTTAATGAGAGCTATTGGTAGCTCTCATTAAAGTACTTACTCTTGGGAGTAAGAGCTATTTAATATAATAATAATAATAAATATGTATATCTTTTAGTATTATAAGAATAAGATTTATTAATAAGTAATGTTGTACTCGTGCTCTTCCAAATTTCAATTCGATTATATGTAACATGTAGACAACGTAGTTACGCACTGATATACCTAGATTATAAGTTATTGTAAACCATGTGTGTAATTGTTAGTTTTCCTTAATTAATAAATTAAATAAAATAGCTCCTTTACTTACGATGATGATGATGCATTTTTCTCTTTTGAGATTGAATGTGAAATGTCTGCTGATGGTGGGCAATATTTTGAATATTTAATTTCGAAAGTATACAAGGTGTTATATGATGTAATATTTAAGATTGATTTTCTACATCTGATATACAGTCAGTTACAAAAAAAAACTTGACTTTTACAGCTCAAACTTCGAAATAAATCACTTTTCAAGCAGGCATGTGCAAGTATTTGGTCGCATTTAATTTAGTTCAATTACAGGTTTGATGCCACTAATAAAGAAACGGGGCACGTCGAAAAATATACTCGGTATCCGTCTAGCGCTTTCCCAACTACATTGGGCTCGGTTGTTCAATCTAATATCAGTATAGCACCCGGCACCTATCATCATAAATAATACAAGTATAGCACCAAAATAAAATAGATATTTTACGCAGGCACTATGTCTATCTAGAAAGGGAAAAAACAACATTTTTACGAACAAAATATATGTACCTGCTTATTAGGAGAAAAATTCTCCGGAGCATGTACACACCTGCTTATTTCACTTGTAAATATAAATTGGCCACTTCGTTTGAAGAAAACCGGTGAGGCTTCAAAATTCCGAGAAAATACAACGTAAAGGAAGAAGAAGCCTTGTTTATAACGAATATTATACCTATACTCACGAATTTTTTACCGACAATTTTGCTAATACAATATTCTCCCGCTTTCTTTGTGAAATTTAATATATTATAAATCAAATTTTATTACGAAAGTCGACTATTGCTAAAGCAAAAATGCTGCTAAATGGCCTCAAGGGTTTTTATTTCACTCATAAATCATATTAATTGTTTTCGTGCACCGACCGCTCGAAAGGGTTTGGATTCGTTCTTAGTACCCCTCATTGTTTAATGTCACCGTTTGTCCATTGTTTTTCCGCAACTCGATTAGCGAATTTTAATTAGAGGAGTACTTATGTATACTTCAAACCCAATTCCATAAGCTTGTTTAAAAAAAAAACGTAAAAACCGTTGACATTCGTTTTAAAATTAGATTTTCGAATGCCATAACGGGTGAATCTGAAAAGCTTTTTTTCTAAATTTGAATTTATTCAGGTCGGTACACACGCCAGTATAACACAGACAGTGCTGGCGTAAAATACTTATACCTCTATTTTCATCCAGTCAGCGCTGCGTCAAATCCCGACAGATTTTATGTGAGGACCCTGGGGGCTTGCAAATAAAATTGAAACCCTTTGTAATGCAAGAAAATATCCTTTGAATATCAATATTAGAGTAAGCTGGTATCACGCCTATACTTGACGATCATTCTTGTTTTTCCCTCTACAGTTTTTATACGTAGTTGAATGGAAATGTTCATGCAATTCTGGTAAATGGGATTTTGGCGTTTGTTACTTTTTTTTCTGAATTATAGGATGTAGTTTGAATCTGACATGGTTTTTGGTTCTAACACATACTTTGTAAAATATTGGTTTTTATTTCTTTGGTCTATTCATTACAAAAGGTTATTTTTTAACTTTTCTACTCTGCTACAGTCTACAGCTATTCTTAGAAATGCACATGTTATTTTTTAAGTTACTTCATTATTCAAATTACAACTTTTCTTGTTATTACTTATTTATCACCAAAAATTAAGTGCCTTAATACACCGATAAAGGTCGTTTAAGGTCAGGTAAGGATCGATATCCAAGACGTCATCCCATCTCACAAAAAATAAACAAAACATCTCCCTTGTATTCCAACTTTCATTCTTTTTTTAAAACCATTCCAAAAAAGCGCTAACAAATTACAGCCAGCTTTGTCTTACAGGAGACCTCTAATTAAAGAGTTCGCCGAGCAAAAAGGTATGCAATTATAATCCCCCGTACGCCATTCGAGACATTCAAATTCAAATTGCAACTGGGAATTATTCTCGGGCAGAATGCTGTCGCGTCAATTTAACATGCAGCTATACAGAAATAAGTCTTGTCTTTGCGATTGTGTTTGAATATTGTGGAGATATTCTGGTTTGATTTGTTTGGTTACATTTGGACTGCTGAGCAAATATTATGAGTTAGCAATGGTTCATTTTGTGTGTCTCTCCAAGAGACTGAAACCTTGGATCATCTTAATTTGTTTGCCCTTTTTGTGGATGTGACATTATGAAATACTTATTTATTTATTTATATATGCTGATGTACAATAAATGTACATCATCATCATAACAGCAGAAAGACGTCCACTGCTGGATATAGGCCTCCCCCAAAAGGGGGGGTTCGCCACACTTAGCAGGCGGGTTGGCGATCGCAGTGTATGGTGTTGAGTTTTACAGAGAACGCTGCTGTCCATACTCTGGCAAGTCCCTTAGTCGCCTCTTACAACACCCACGGGAAGTGATGGGATGGTATTATTCTTTAATGGCACCATACGGCACCGGCCGACACCGTAAGGCAAATACACCATACGGCTTTATTGTACACCAAAATATGGAAACATAAAGAAAAAAAGGAGAAGAAGTGGGAGGGAGAATCAGACTCACACTGACTAAAAGACACCTGTGTTCCTTAAAATTCCCTTCGCGTTCCTTAGATCTATGTTAGTTTGGGTTGGCACAATACGTTTTTTTCTTCCATTCTCCCATATCAACCGCCACAGTATCACTGTTGTTATTTCCTATCTTTCGTGACACGATCATGACAAATATTTTCTTTAGCTGCTCTCTCCATGCAGCCACATTTACAGGTATTTGTCTCTTTAAACTGCATACGCTCTCATTGAATCTGTCACCTTCTCTCAATAATCTTGAGCTAAAATATGAAAAATAACATAATCGTGGGTGTAAATGCTTTGGAGAACCAAAAATGCTATAATTGCTCAGAAATTGGATTGAGGTCAGATAGCAGAATCCTGTGAAAAAATCTCGTTAGACTGAAAGCCGACACTAACTTAGTTGGGTTAAAGGCTCCCGCTAAGCGGATAATCTACTTTTGGAAACTCTGTTTCTTAGAATATTCTATACTGCTACTTCAACAGTGACTACCATAACGCTTGCGTTCTATGAAGAGTTCAGTGGAAGTTTACTTTTAGTACACCCATATTTCTCTTGTTAGAAGAAGAAGTTGGTGGTGTGACACCCCCGTGCATCGGGCAGCACGTTAAGCCGTTGGTCGTGTCGGGTTGCCATCCCATCGGAATATGAGAGTGATGAAAGAGAAAAATATGAGAGTGATGAAAGATGAAAGTGAAACCCAAGATGCACAGTCTCGAACAAATGCAACACTCGGAACTGTCGTCAAAAACTGACATGTTTCAAGTGTCATGTGTGAGTTGTGTATTGTTATACTATAAACAATTTTTTACAAATTCAACCTTACACGGATCGCTTAAAGTTGTTTTACAAAGCAGTGCAGTATGGCGAGCGATGCGAGACTGTTTGAAACTAGCGCACAGTTTTAAATTGTGCGCTTGTTTTATGCGGACGTTTTGAGATGCTGAATGTGTATCTTGGGTTTTTATATATCAACTAGCTGACCCGCGCGGCTTCGCTCCCGTCAACTGGCTATTCTACCTACCGACCCTAACCTACCTACCCTACCTACCTACTCTACCTACTTACCTATCCTACCTACCATAGCTACCCTACCTTACCTATTAAATTGATTAACAATTTAATAGGTAGGGTAGGGTAAATTGATTAACAAGCTAGAACGGATTGGTATTCGTGGAATTGCCCTCGAAATATTTCGTAGCTACTTATCGGGGCGTAAACAGGTTGTAAAGGTTGGATCGTTTGTGAGTGATGAAGAAAATTAGTTTTATGGGGTCCCCCAAGGCAGTGTCCTAGGACCAACCCTTTTCCTCATATATGTCAATGAGCTCTGTCAGTTGTATCTTCCGAACACTAAAATCATTACATATGCGGATGACACAGCTCTCATAACCCATGGAAAGGACTGGTCTGAGACTCGTGAAAAGGCAGAATTGGCACTGAGGATGGTTATGACGTGGCTAACCTCGAATCTGCTTACTCTCAACATCTCCAAGACTAAATTCATCCCCTTCACCCCAAGTATCCTTACCCAACCACCTTTGTCGTTTGAGATTAGGACCCATGTGTGTACCCCAGAGGCCAACACCTGTAACTGCGCCCAAATAGAACGGTCTGATACCATAAAATACCTTGGTGTTATATTAGACAATCTTTTGACCTGGAAAAAACAGGTAAACTCAGTTGTCGTTAGAGTCAGAAGATTGATTTACTTATTTAAAAAACTTCGAGTGGCTGCTGATTTCCAATGTCTTAGAATGGTCTACTTTGCCTTTGCTCAATCAGTTCTCGGTTACTGCATAACCACGTGGGGGGGAACGCACAAGACAACCATGTTGCGCCTAGAGAGGGCTCAGAGAGCAGTTTTAAAAGTGCTCGCTAAGAAACCTATTAGATTCCCTACTTCAGAACTATACTCACTTTGTGAGGTCCTTACAGTGAGGCAGTTGTTTGTGCTGCAAACAGTTCTTAGGAAGCACCAACTTCTCCCTTACAACCCTCATTCCCTCACCAAGAAGCGTCGTACCGACAGAGTCTGCAAGACTGAACGCTGCAGATTAGCGTTGGTCGGTCGCCACTTCACTCACACTAGCTCAAAACTCTACAATGCCATAAATATTAAAATTAAAATATACCCTATGACTAGGAATGTACTGAAGAGGAAAGTGACCAACTGGCTTAAGTGCTTGTCCTATAATGAGACTGAGCAGCTTATGGTTTCATAAATGCGGTACACACACGCACGCATACACACACTCACACACACCATCACACACACACACACACACACACACACACACACAAATACACACCCTATCCCCACCTCCACTCTACATATATACAATAAAGTAATCACATAATGTACATAATTATTTGTCTTTATTTTGTCATTCTTCATTTATAATTTAATTTCTTTAAGGTTAAACTGGAACAATGTTTATGAATGTATGTACTTTTGAATTGGGCGTTGATAGCTGCGCCACAGTATTTTACTTTTGTAGCTATCTTCGTTTCTCCAGTGTAATGTGTAAACTTCAGTTGTTCCAAATAAATAAATTTAATTTAACCTACCCTACCTACCTACCTACTCTACCTACCCTACCTACCTACCTATCCTACCTACCTACCCTACCTACCTACTCTTTTTTTTTGTATTTTAATTCTTATTATGCAAAGTTCGAACAAACCTGACTCTGTTTTAAATATATTAAGAAGATTAAGAATTTTGCTATATTGTGAAAGATTCGACCTTTTTCTAGAAGACATTTTTTATATTAGCGAGACAGAAATAAAACGCATAAACTGAAGGAAGACGGACAGCGGTGGCTTATTAATAAAAAGGGTTCCGTTAGCAAACTTGTTACGGAACCCTAAAAATCGACTGGGTTCGCACGAATCAAAATCGTACGCGAAGGGTTTAATAACAGGTTGCGGGCAACCTGGGAGTCTTTAAGACAAAAGTGAATAGGTTGCTTCTAGGCAAACGTGCTCCATCTTCGACCGCATCATCGCTTACCATCAGGTGAGATAGTGGTCAACCGTATGCCTATCCATTGTAAAAAAAAAAAAACCACTCCGTATCACCTAACCAATGAGAACTAATGATAACACGATTTGACAGTTACTGTGAAATCGTGTTGTCATTCATTCTTTGTTCGGGTTCGGGACTAATCGTAAGTCTGTAGGTGATACGGAGTAGCATACGTCCGCAACTAAGCCCGAAACTACGGACTTCGGACTTAGAGAGTAGCCTCCCAAAATCGATCGCTCCCGTCACCGTGACCACCTTTGGTACGGTATCTTATTATAAAAAACCAAACTACTAACCTAAACTAAACCTAAACCTAACTACTAACCAAAAAACTGGCCAAGTGCGAGTCGGACTCGCGTGCAAAGGGTTCCGAACGAATTAATTTTTTTAACATGTTATTTTAACACTACAGACTTTTTATAGGTTTTCCTGTAATCTTTAGGTAAAGATCTATTATCTCCAATTTTTTCAAAATTTAGGCTACGTTGTTTCGGAGATAAGGGGGGGAATTTTCATTTTTCGTCTAATTTCTTGAATAACTTCTAAATCATTTATTTTAAAATTATGAAAAATATATAATTAAACCCTTCACAGTAAGCCCTTTCATGTGATATGTCACACGATATTGTTCAAAAAACTTTTTTCTTTTTTTCTAGTTTGACCCCCAAAAGTGACCCCCTTACTAAAAATTTAAAAATTTACGTAACGCGTCCGTGTTTGGGTCATAAAAGTCCATATGTGTACCAAATTTCAACAGAATCGGTTCAGTGGATCCGGAGAAAACTGGCTGTGACAGACGGACAGACAGACAGACACCCGAGTGATCCTATAAGGGTTCCTTTTTTCGGAACCCTAAAAATGGACTCTGTCTGAAATATAAGATTTTTATTTATTATTATTAGCCTTGTTTCGCAAATCGAACCGTTCCTTGCTTCGCTCTAAACGGAATCAATCGCGGAGGCTTTGCAGTAGGGTCCCGTCAGCACAGCACCTTTGGTACGGAACCCTACAGGCAGTAGCGTAGCGAGGGGGGGGCGGGGGGTGCGGCGCGCACCGGGTGACACCCGCTTAGGGGTGACACCCGACCGCTCGTTGAATGGTTTTTGACACTATCGGGTGGCACCCCTAAACGTTTGACGCAATGAAACCTGTCGGGAGTAGGGTACAAAAATTTTTGAGCTCGCTTCGCTCGCTCTTGCATTCTGACAGGAAGTCACAGTTTGTCTATATAAATCAACAAAAACTTGAATTTCAGTATGAATGTTCAAAATACAATAAAACCCTTCCGAGATGAGGTGCAAAAATTTCTTTAGTCCTTCAGGTTTTCTGCATTTAGGGGTGGCACTCGTTCGTTGACTTTTTGTCACGGTCGGGTGTCACCCCTTAACGGGCGACGTTATGAAATCTGTCAATGGTGGGGTGTAAAAAATTTCGAGCTCGCTTCGCTCGCTCTTACTTTCTGCACTCCCTTTTTTCTCGAGCGTTTCTGTATGACTCATTAAAATCACTATGTTTGTGTATGAATGATCAAAAGAAAATAAAACCTATCCGAGGTGGGATGAGAAAATTTTTGAGCTCGCTTCGCTCGCTCTTGTGTTCTGCCCTCTTTTAGTTCTTGAGTTTACATGCGTTACTCAACAAAGTTGGGTTTAGATAACGATGAAAACAAAATCAAAATAATCTAATTTTCAGATTTTTTTTGTAAGTAAGCATGATGTAAGAACATTCCTGAAAATAAAAACCTGCAGCGCAAATGGCACACCTTCGCCCCCCCCCTTCCGAAAAACGGTTTGCGATTGCCGTCACCAGAACGAAAAGCCAAAGGCGCAACTCATAATTTGGGGGGGGGAGGGGGAACATTTGTGGGGTGACACCACATGATCCGCCCCGGGTGTCACCCATGCTAGCTACGCTACTGCCTACAGGCCTGATCCGCAAGTCGAACCGTCCAGAACTTCGCAAAACTAAATCAGTTTAAGACTCTACGATAAATGCACTTTAAACGAAACCAGCACAACTCAGAGATTTAACCAATTATGGTCCCTAACAGTTTAAGACCTTTCAGAGACCAAACCGAAATTCGCCATCTATCGACCATGTAAACTGACAAAATATTTGGCAGCGGAAGACGTTAAATAAGAAGCCCGTATGTAACGGTAAATAACGATAAGGTTTTAAAATGTTTACTTTTATTTTGCTACGTCTACGTATTAAAAGTTTCATAAATAACTCAATCAATGTGTTTTGGTGTAACATTCATGCTTTCATGCATTTTTTAGTTCCTCAATAGATGGCGCTCTGACTAATCAGAATACATAAGGAAGTTTCTTACTAAACTAAAAATTCAATATATTTTGATTTTGTGGATCGATTGTATCGATCAATAACGAAAAGGTATAAAATGATCACTCTTATTTTGCCACGTATTAAAAGTTTCACAAATAACTCATCAGAATACATTAGAAAGTTTCTTCCTAAACTTAAAAATTCAATATCTTTTGATTTTGTGGGTCGATTTTGATGAAATAAACGCTAAATGTTACTCGGGTTATCACTTAATATTTTTAAGTACTTAGATTTGCAATCTAATCTGTGGTTTAAGCGTGATGCTCCCACAAACGCACAGACAAACAAACAGACAAAAATTTCAAAAATTGTATTTTTGTGTTTTATACCTTTTTCCTGAGTTTTCTGTGTAATTTTCATGCAAAAATATTCAATGTACAGACACGGTTAGTCTACGATTTTATTATATGTATAGATGACTATAATACGAATAATGTCCCGTGTCGATGGCTAAGTAGTCTCCGTTGAGATTGATTGCCATAGCCATCGGTCGGTCAGGAGGACTATATTTCTGTTGTTATGTTTAAGATGGATTTTATTAGTACAAAATAGCGAGATTATTGCCATCAAACGGGCCTAATTTCAGACACTGGGGTACTGCTGATAAATCCTGGAGAGAAAAACCCAGTAACCCTTTTTCAGACCTAGAAATCCAACCCAAGTTTTAATGCTCCTCATTAGGTCTTGCGACCGTAACACCAACGAGATAGACTAAACTAAGTCCATTTACAAAAAGTAACCAAACCGCGACTATGTTAATTTTCTGAAGAACTTTTCATTCCAGTGGATGTATGCAAATAATGCCCTCTTTATACAAAGTGACAGAGATATATCTCGCCAAGTTTTTATGAAAGCGTCGGCAATGGCGCGTCGTGATATCGGAAATGTTGATGTGGCAATGTATTCTTATTATGAGAGTTTTCAAGTCGTTTACTCTAAATTCTGGTCTTTAGGTAATATATTATTATGAAGAAACTACCTCCACCACGTTTGAAAATCAACCGTTGGCGTGGCGCGGCTATAAAAGCAGTGCGCGCCCTATCACTCGTCCACTTCGTTCGAGGATTTCGCCGAGCTCACATCGCTTCTGTCGTAATTTGTATCTTTAGTAATTAATTATCTGTGCTAATTTCCTGATTGTATTAAAATTAAATAAAGTTAGGTTATTTTCTTGTATTTCATGTTTTTTTTTATTGTAAAAATAAAGCTGCCGCTTAATTCAGAAGTGGGATTGACTCCATAGTCCTTCCTAGCTCTGGTCATCAGCGCACAGATTAGTTTTGGTAGTTTAAAAATGGCCGAAAGGTCCTCAGCTCGTGGTAGAGGTAGGAATAGGCGCGATCCAAATAGCGAAGATGGCGGGCTTCAACAAACGCTGGGAGCTATTCTTGCGCGTCTAAATGCGTTAGAAAATAGCCAGGTACCCTCAACGAGCACCGAACCATCGGATGCGCATTCCATTGTGGTGCCTAGCACTGTAGCTATGCCACCACCGCAGTCATCATCGCCAGCGGGACCCGCATCGTACCTCAGTACAACTGGGGAGTCGCTTGCGAGTAATTCAACGATGGATGTCACCGACCGCCTCATAGGAGCATTGAGTGCGTTGTCTAAGGTCAGATCTAAACATTATTATATTTCAAACTTCGACCCTAGTTTACATGATATCGATTCTTGGTGCGAGGAGGTAGAACGGGCGCGTTGTATCAATGATTGGGATGATAATGAGTGTTTAGCTCGGATTGCTCACTGTTTAAAGGGGGATGCACGCGCTTGGCTCAGCGAATGGGTCACAAACGACCGTTCGTGGACCAATTTTAAATTAGAGTTTAAACCGTTATGTTCACGAAGAATCGATATTGCTAATATTCTTTTTGACGTTATGTGTACCAACTCCGACAATTATTCTACGTATGCGGAATACGCAAGACGCTGCGTCTTGCGTCTTAATATTGTAAAAGGCCTGAGCGACGAGTTGACAGTCGCGATTGTAATACGTGGAATAACTGACGCACAGGTACGTGCCGCTGCAACTAATGCTAAGCTTTTACCTAAAGATCTTGTTGACTTCTTTTCGATTTATACAAAACCGAAATCTAAAACAAGTGTTAGTTCCGTGAAACCTCAAAATAACGATAAACACCTAAATTTACGAAAGCGTCCTGTTAATAATAAAAGTGACATTAAGTGTTATTCGTGCGAGTCCACTGGTCATATACAACGTTTTTGTCCGAAACAATCGAAAACAAACGACTCAAAGTCGAGTGAATCATGTTCGTTTTGTAAGAAACCGGGTCATGACGCAAAATCGTGTTTTGCAAAACAACGATCTGACGGTATTAACAAGAAAAATGTTAATTATTGTCATGAGCTAAAAGGCGCTTCAACGGACAGTGACGTCACAACCGCGGTTATACAGGGTATCCCCATAGACGTGTTGATAGATAGTGGCTCACGCGTATCGTTAATTTCTGAACTTGTGTTGAAACATTTTAAATGTGCACAAGTACCCACATATCAAGTATTACGTGGTATAGGTGATCAAAATATTCAGTCTAGTAGTCGCGTTACTTTAATTATAGAATTTAGCGATATTTCGTTAGAAGTCGATTTGTTTGTTGTTCCTCAAAAATGCATGACTGTACCAGTGCTAATAGGAACCGATGTGTTAAACCGGGATGGCGTGACGTATATACGTGCCAATAATCAACAACGGATTATGCGGATTCCTAGTAATAGTGATAAAAATGTATTTCTGGTTAACTCAAATGATCAGTTTTTGATTAACACGCCGCTGGTAAGTACTGATCGTCAAAAATTATTATCTGTCATTAATGAGTTTAAGGAATTTTTTATAATCGGTACTGCCTTAACCACGGTTACAACCGGTAGTATGCAGATTCGATTGACGAGTGATGCGCCTGTTTGTTATAGACCTTATAGGCTTTCAATTGAAGAAAAAATAAAAGTCCGTGAGATTATCAAAGATTTACTAAGTAAGGGTATCATTCGTGAATCTGAGTCGCCATATGCCAGCCCGATAATCCTTGTTAAGAAAAAGGACGGCAATGATCGTATGTGCGTGGACTATCGAGCGTTAAATGCAATTACGGTTAAGGATCGCTATCCATTGCCTCTAATAGAAGACCATATCGACCGGCTTGGTAAAAGCAAGTATTTCAGCTGTATTGATATGGCTTCAGGCTTCCACCAAGTGATCCTGGATAGCGATTCTGTTCCCAAGACCGCTTTTGTGACCCCAGAAGGTCACTTTGAATATCTTAAAATGCCTTTTGGGCTTGCGAACGCGCCGGTAGTTTATCAACGGATCATCACTAAGACTCTGAAATCGCTTATTGAATCCGGTAAAACACTAGTATATGTCGATGACATTATAGTATTAGCGTCAACCATAGATGAAGCTATACAAAACCTACGCGAAGTCTTACGTACGCTTACGTCAGCAGGGTTCTCTATTAATTTAAAGAAAAGTACGTTTGTGGCCACAGAAGTCGAATATTTAGGTCGGACTATATCTGAAGGTCAGGTTAGACCGAGCCGACAAAAAATTCAAGTATTGATTGACTCTCCTGTGCCCACAAACGTTAGACAGGTTCGACAGTTACTTGGCCTGGCTGGATATTTTCGTCGATACATACCCGGTTATGCCTCTAAGACTGCGCCAATAGCTAGCTTGACGCGGAATAATGTTAGCTTTCATTGGGGTGCGGAACAAGAAAAAGCTCGAAAGTTCCTTATAGACGCTCTAACTAATGAACCCGTACTCGCTATCTTTGACCCAGTCTTACCAACAGAGTTGCATACCGACGCGAGCTCAATTGGTTACGGTGCAGTACTCATACAAGTACATCAAAACAGTCTGAGGCGAGTCGTGGCCTATTTTAGTAGAACCACCCAAGGCGCCGAACCGCGATACCACTCTTACGAGCTTGAGACGCTCGCGGTCATTAAAGCCCTACAACATTTTAGGCATTACTTATTAGGTGTTACGTTCAAAATTGTGACCGACTGCAATGCACTTAAATTAACAGAACGTAAGAAAGACCTTCTACCTCGTGTCGCGCGTTGGTGGATTTACATGCAGGATTTCCACTTTACGATAGAATATAGAAAGGGCGTGATGATGCAACACGCAGACTATCTGAGTAGAAATCCTGTCGATGTTCGTCAAATCACCAGACCGAGAAACTGGGCTCAGATTGCTCAATCGGCGGACGAGGAAACTCGTAAGTTGATTGACCAAGTAAACAATAACGAATTGGACTCATCCCGCTATGTTGTTCGTAACGAACTGCTTTATTACAAATATACCCCTACTGGGGCGGAGCCAAGGCTATTGTGCTATATCCCAAAGGGGCACAGGTTGAGTCTTCTGCGAATTTTTCATGACCAACATGAACACATATGCGCGGATAAAACCATTGATCTTATTCAGCGTCATTTTTGGTTCCCTGGTCTCACTACCTTTGTGAAAAAGTATATTGGGCACTGTTTGGTATGCCTCTCATCCAAAAGAGTCCCTAGGGCTCCTCACTATCCGATTTCCTCATGGCACAAGCCTGATACTCCATTTAGTACTGTGCATATGGATGCACTTGGCCCTCTCTCTACCTCAAACGATAATAAATATGTTTTGCTTATTGTGGATGCCTACTCTAAGTATTGTCTTTTTTATGCTATGAAAAGGCAAGATTCTGAGGAACTGAAACGAGTGGTAACTAACGCTATATCTCTTTTTGGTACCCCTAAACTTATAGTGTGTGATAGAGGACGTATGTTTGATAGTGCGAGTTTTCAAGGTTGGGTTTCTGATTTGGGTAGTCAAATTCATTTCGTAACTCCGGAAATGCACAACGAGAATGGTCAGGTAGAGCGCTACTGTCGTACTTTACTCAACATGTTACGCATAGAGGCCAATAAACGCGACAGTAAGTGGTCAGAGTCACTGTGGAAAATGCAGCTGGTGATCAACTGCACTAAACAAAAAAGTACTCAAATTTCGCCACTACAATTGCTGGTTGGCATCGAGGCAGTGACCCCGGTCATAAGATCACTTGTTCGCGATGTCGCACTAGACAATACCCACCCTAATCGCGAGAGCTTGAGAGTGTTGCAGAGGCAACGCACTAGCGAATTGCTAGACCAAAATAGACGTAAGCAAGACGATTATGTAAACAAAAATCGTAAGGTTGTACGTATATTTAAACTTGACGATTATGTGTTTGTGATAAAAACCTCTCAAGTTACAGGCAAGCTGGACTCAGGAATGCGAGGACCTTATCGTGTGACTAAAGTCCTGCCTCACGGTCGGTATGAACTGCAGTTGTTGAGCGGGTCATATGGTAAGACTACTCAGGCTGCCGCCGAGCATATGGTTGCATGGCGAGGAGAGTGGACCCCTGAGTCCTGTGCTATGTTTTTTGATGGTAAGTAGACTTTATATAATTATTTAATGCTAAATTATGTCTTGTTCTACTTGTGTGGCATTGAGCGTAGCTCTGCCAGGACATGCTAACTGGGTGCCTCTGTCCATGTTATGTTTTTTGTGTGGCATTGAGCGTAGCTCTGCCAGGACATGCTAACTGGGTGCCTCTGTCCATGTTATGTTTTTTATGTGGCATTGAGCGTAGCTCTGCCAGGACATGCTAACTGGGTGCCTCTGTCCATGTTATGTTTTTTGTGTGGCATTGAGCGTAGCTCTGCCAGGACATGCTAACTGGGTGCCTCTGTCCATGTTATGTTTTTTATGTGGCATTGAGCGTAGCTCTGCCAGGACATGCTAACTGGGTGCCTCTGTCCATGTTATGATTTTTGTGTGGCATTGAGCGTAGCTCTGCCAGGACATGCTAACTGGGTGCCTCTGTCCATGTTACGATTTTGTGTGGCATTGAGCGTAGCTCTGCCAGGACATGCTAACTGGGTGCCTCTGTCCATGTTACGATTTTGTGTGGCATTGAGCGTAGCTCTGCCAGGACATGCTAACTGGGTGCCTCTGTCAATGTTATGATTTTTGTGTGGCATTGAGCGTAGCTCTGCCAGGACATGCTAACTGGGTGCCTCTGTCAATGTTATGATTTTTGTGTGGCATTGAGCCTAGCTCTGCCAGGACATGCTAACTGGGTGCCTCTGTCCGTAACTATGCACGTTATTTGAAATATATTCTTGAGACGTGCAATTAATGTATCACCTATGTACATTATTGTACATTGCGATTAAATAAGGCAAACCTGAGATTGTCTTCGGATATACGAATGGTGTATATCCTGTTGGTCAACTTATAAGAATGATACTCACATTGTATTTTGTCTCATTTCCAGATGAAGATTATCTGGAAGCTGGTGCCCCTACTAGTACACCTAGAAGTACCTGCCAAGAAGCTGCTGAAGCCAGCCATGGGGTTCCACCGAACACCGAGTCTGAAGTCATTCCGAGTCCACTTGCCGAGCGTCGCGGCGGCGCTGAGCTACACGCCCAGGGTGAGGTCGAGGACGACCACACGTCAGGAGAGGCCGTATTATGAAGAAACTACCTCCACCACGTTTGAAAATCAACCGTTGGCGTGGCGCGGCTATAAAAGCAGTGCGCGCCCTATCACTCGTCCACTTCGTTCGAGGATTTCGCCGAGCTCACATCGCTTCTGTCGTAATTTGTATCTTTAGTAATTAATTATCTGTGCTAATTTCCTGATTGTATTAAAATTAAATAAAGTTAGGTTATTTTCTTGTATTTCATGTTTTTTTTTATTGTAAAAATAAAGCTGCCGCTTAATATATATATTTCTTTTTTGTTACTATTGATAGGCATGCGTTTGACCACTATCTCACCTGATGGTAAGCGATAATGTGGTTGAAGATGGAGCACGCTTGCCTAGAAGTAACCTATTCACTCTTGACTTAAAGACTCCCAGGTTGTAGCTATCAGGAAACACAGGCTCCGGCAGGGAATTCGACTACTTAGCTGTACGCACTATGAATGTATTCTCAAAATGTTTTGTGCGCGTGGGTGGGATGTCCACCATGTACCGGTGGCGCATATCCGGTAACAGATCATCATCATCATACCAGCCGAAAGACGTCCACTGCTGGACATAGGCCTCCCCCAAAGGGGGGGGGGCAGCCGGTGACAGATACATAGATAGAATGGTCTTACAGTCATGGTTTCGCCAGTAGACGTCCACAGCTGGATATAGGCTTCCTCTAAGCGTCAATACATCAACCAGTCCTGTAGTGCGATTCTGTAAAAATCTCACTGTGTAAAGTTTGGTGAAGCTAACATGAACGGAGCTGTCAAATCATACGAACAAGTTGGAATGACAGTTCAATGAAGTGAGCTGTCATTCCATCTTGCTCACTCCAACTAGACTTACACGGTGAGATATTAATAGAATAGTCCGGCTGTGCTTCTCGCACCATTCTCATCAGTCTAGCAAGAAACGGCCGTGTTGTGTTTATTTTATGAAGATTGAGACTCAAATGTTTCCAATATAAAGATTGATCTAAAGTATACTATCTTTTTTAAGTGGATTATTTAAATTACAGTAGAATATGGCCTTCTAGTCACGTACTACCATGATGTTGAAATGACATTGTGATTCCAGTAAGGCGTAGTACAGGAGTGATAGACGGAGCGCCAATGTCACCCAGATTATTTAAGAATATTTTTAATTATTATTTTGGACTTTAGTTGATAGATTGAGGAATAACGTGACGGCAACGGTGTGGTTTAAAAGAAGATGCAGTAAAAAGATAAATGAAAAGACGACTGGCTGAAATGTAAACGCCAGGAAGAGACGTCCTAGAAGAACGTACACAGATTTTATAGGTGATGTTTCAGAAAGGTCAGGTGCATAGCGATTGGCGTGCGTGTATGACCTCATGAATGAACGTCAACGAAGCAAAAGAAGTACGTTAGGTTTGGTAAAACTGGAAGCCACCTTTACCGTACAAATCGTGACAATCGCGTTTTCGCGCAATGATCGCTTAAGGTCATACACCGACACCGCAACGGCACCGCTCCAACCCAGTAATTTACTTGTCATTCAAGTTAGAGCATTAAATCGTGGGTCGTAAAATATGTTTCATAGTTAGCGTGCTGTAAGCGAGCCGACCGCGTGCTTACAGCGCGCCGACCGCATGCTTACTGCGCGCTGGAGGCTAGCCGTAGCCGTGCTGCTGCTATGGCGTTGCAGTGACGTTATAATGTGCCATGACCTTAGGACGGCGCCTTATACAGCAACAGTACATAGTTACACGTGTACACTTACTAAGAACAAATCCAATCCAACAAAACTATTCTAAGCAATGAAAACCTAAAAACCTATTCAAGAGACTTTACACGAGCCTGAACATACATTTAAACTAAGCCAAAACTCACTAGAAACGCATGCGTCATGTCTCATCCCGCTAACTTATCCCAACTTGTCGCCCGTGTGCAAGAGTCCTTATTCGTTTGCCTGTGCCAAGTTTGCCCCATTAGCATTAAGCTTCGAGCGCGCCCCAGTCGCAACTTGTTGCAATTTCCAACAACTTTGCCTTACCTACCCAATACTATGCAATTTGCTACTTCACCCAGTGAAACTAGATCTTCTTTGTCGCACGCGAAGTGTTTTTGCGAGTTATCTCTTGCTTGGTGCCAAGTGTACCTCCTACCCAGTGATTTTTCGATGTTCTTTGACTTTAGTGCCAAGTGTAGTGATTTATCGATACTCTTTGGTGCTGAATCCATTTCTGTCTATTCCGTAATAACAAAAAGAAATGTATCTAACGTTATGTTAAAGTACAACCCAATCTGTAATATTGAATCCTATCCTGCTCATCATATAACGTTACTTGTCTTATAAATATAATGTTAAAAATGAGAATATGTAGATCTTACTCTTATACGCTAAAATACTGGATGGATTTTGACTTCTGACCAATACAAAAACTATAATTTATAAGGGAGAAGAACTCATTATAGCTAGTATTAGAATAAAAAAGTACCTAGCACATTGTTTTTTTTTTAAATAAACAAACACACATATAGCAAGATTGTGTTAGCAAAACTATCTCTGTTTCCCGCAATTCAAGTATGTGTTAGAGAAAATAGTACCAACTATTCTATAACTAACTTAACCCAAATCAGTTACGAACCTACATAAGACCTACCCTGCCCTAATCTCAGCGTGCGAGCTTTGCAGAACAGTCATAAACTCGCATTACTTCGCCCGTATCCTTACAAGGAAATCTGGCCGGACATAGGGAGATTAGCTTCACGATGCCTCTCAGTGAAAGGGCAAAGTTTAGATTCTTCGGCGAAAAGATTTTTTTCGACCCGTTTTTTCAGTTAGAAGTTTGTGGTGTTGGATAATTAGTTGAATTTTTTTTTTTGGGTGTTGGGCTGTGGGGCTACTTAATGAGCTAGTTTGCATTTAGCGAAAATATCAAGGAAAATTAGAGTGAAAGAACGACTAAAGGACTGGCGTTTAGTTACAAATAAGCTATTTTTTTAACCGACGAAAACACGGAGGAGGTTCTCAAGTCGACGCGTATATGTTATATATATATATTTAAAAATTGCTTTTCAGTTTTTTCGGAGGTTTAATTTTTTTGTTGTAAAATTTTTATTGGAGGGATGAGACGCATGTAACTAGAAGAGTTATGAACATGAATGTGGATGGAGGGAGAGGAAGGCCAAAAAAAAGATGGACGGATTGTGTGAGGAGCGATATGAAAGAAAAGGGACTTAGTGATAAAGTGACGACTGATAGAACAGAATGGAAGAAAAAAACGTGTTGCACCGACCCCAAGTAACATGGGATGAGGGCAGGAAGATGATGAAAGTTTTTATTGGAATAGCTGTTATGTACAACGCGTTCCCAGCAGCGTTTAGGCTTTTAAAAATTAAATATCAGACCTTGACAATTCAAAACTGCCTGTCAATAATTTACTTGAAATAAAAAAAAATGATTTTACCAACGAAAAAACCAACATTATTGCTAATCAGCCTTTCAAAACTTCAACAATGAACCTTTTATACCCCAATCCATCATAATCAAATCCCTAAACACAGGCCGTTCATTCAATATTATAAAGATATCATAGACCTACCATTATTACGCAAAATCTACGTAAAATAGTTCGTGAATAACAAAAGGACCGTTGGGGTCTTTGTCTCGGCACTACAGATCGCCCACACGAGATAAAACCAATATTTTCTTCGTGTCGAATGGCCAATATTGTGTTATATTTAGGAACCGCTGTGATCTCTTTATCTTTTAGCTAACAATGGAGGGTATTTTTAGTAAAATAGAACTGGATTTTGAGTAAATTATTTTGTTAGATTTTTGAGATATAGTTATTGCTTAAGTAAATTGATCCTTTATTATTTGTTTCGTTGAGCTCCTTAAAGTTCTGAGTGAAGCTACACGATACTACAAATACTTTGTATACTGTCTGGGCAGGTCGACTCAACGGTGTGGTCATTTCCTCAAAAAATCATCAGATCGTTGAGCTCCTTAAAGTTCTGAGTCGAGCTACATGATACTACAAATAATTTGTATACTGTCTGGGCAGGTCGACTCAACGGTGTGGTCATTTCCTCAAAAAATCACCTCAGAACTTCATGGTTCTCATGTGATTTGACCATTTCATGTTTCTATTGTATGGATTTCAAAAGAAACTACCTCCTAGTTTGTTTCTGTGTAAAAAATACAAAACTCAGGGTAGTCTGCTTGAAAACACGGGCCGAATCTAGCTCAAACTGACTAAAAAAAGATCAAGGTTATCGTCATCATCATATCAGCCGAAAGACGTCCACTGCTGGACATAGGACTTCCCCAAGTGGTGCCACAACAACCGATCCTGTGCGTCTTGCATCCATCGGCTACCCGCAACCCTCACCAGGTCATCGGGCCACCATGTAAGAGGCCTTCCAGCGTCTTCCGGTGCGCAGTCGCCACTTCAGAACTTTTCGGCCCCATCGACCACATCTGTTGAAACTGACCAAAAAGATTAACGTGTATTAGTATAAATAGCTTCCTATATAAAAATAGTACCTCGTTCCTAGAAAACTTTTAACTAAGTAAAAAGCTCTTTCACTAAGATATTCCTAGAACTTTGTTCTAAAATTTATGCTTCACCTGGGTCCTTTGCTGTTTACTTGAGCATTGATGTCCAATTTAAACGCAATAACATTTTCCTTTTGTAAATTAAGGGGGTCAGTAATTATAGGACAATAATTAAGGGACTATATTTGTGGAGCTACGATCTTCGCAGGGTGGCTGGTAGCAGCAGGATGAGAGTTGCCGGAAATCGAATTGAATGGCGTGCACTAGCGGAGGGCTGTGTCCAGCAGCGGACTGCTATGGGCTAATTATGTCGGTGATGATGAATAATAGGACAGTATACATTTCATCATTTTTATTCCTTGCTACTTTATAATCCAAAGAAAAGAGAAAAAAGAGAAAAGAGTAAAAAGTATTCTGTTCTATTCTTTTCGTTCTTTCCTGAGGTCTTTCCACAGACGTATGACATGGACAGCTTCGAAGAAAAAATAAAAAACTTAAAAAAAAATATAACCGACTTCCAAACAAAACACTACAAAGTATAAAATAACCTTTATTTTGGAAGTCGGTGTCATTGGTTTTGTTTCTTTGTTTTTTTTATATTTTCGGTTATATTTTTTGTAAAAGTTTTTTATTTTTCACTTTTAAGTGGTGATATATGGACGACATTTTCGTCTACGCAGAAGTTGAAATAAGCAAAAAGTCTCATAAAATAAAAACTTTTACGGGACCAAATGGCAAGTATACAGCATTTAACTAAAAAAGAATCACAAAAAACTGGCCAAGTGCTAGTCGGACTCGCGTGCAAAGGGTTCCGAACGAATTATTTTTTTTTATATGTTATTTTAACACTACAGACTTCTAATAGGTTTTCCTGTAATATTAGGTAATGATCTATTATCTCCATTTTTTTTTTAATTTTAGGCTCAGTAGTTTCGGAGATAAGGGGGGGGAATGGTCATTTCTTGAATAGCTTCAAAACCATTTACTTTAAAATTATGAAAAAATATAATTAAAACCCTCACAGTAAGTCCTTTCATTTGATATGTCACACGATATTATTAAAAAAACAGTTTTTTTTTTTAATTTTCTAGTTTGACCCCTAAAAGTGACCCCCATATTAAAAATTTAATAATTTACTTAACGCGTCCGTGTTTGGGTCATAGAAGTCCATATGTGTACCAAATTTCAACAGAATCGGTCCAGTGAATCCGGAGAAAACTGGCTGTGACAGACGGACACACAGACAGACAGACACCCGAGTGATCCTATAAGGGTTCCTTTTTTTTGGAACCCTAAAAATCGGTTCAGAAACCTCGGAATAATCGGTGTACATACATAAAAAAAAATACCTACCGTATTCAGAACCTCCTCCTTTTTTGTTTGGAAGTCGGTTAAAAATTGTAAGGGGTTGCTCGGAAAGGAAAGGCAACCAGGGATAGGATAGTTTTGCAGATATTCATAGACGGCTGAATTATTGCCGTCATATATTAATCAAGCAGGTGGCGTTTGATTCCCACTCGATACCGTTTAAAAATCCCTAAAATTATTCATTAATCTATCTCCCGTAAACCATGAACCAGAAACGATAAATCACGGATTTGTCGATTACCAAAGTTCCGGTCTTCCGAATGAATAAAACACAAAATTATTCAAATTATTCCAAGTAAACAAACGAAAGTCATTGTCGTTTTTAATTCAAAGTCGGTCCGGGCCGGTTTTACCACGGATCGGGGCTTAAACCGATTATTATTTTCCGGTTACCCAATTTCGGGTCCTCCCGTAAAACCACGTTGTTTGGATTACCTATTTGTGTCATTAGTGTAACAGAGGTCAAGGGGTCGAATAGTTTGATAATTGTGGGAAACTATCGTCGCATGTGGTTGGAAATTGTATGATTTGATTCGGTGACGATGATTTAACACAAACATTTTAATCTAGAGATTTTTCCACGGAATCAATACCGTAGCCTGACTGAGTTTTCTTTTTAATTATTTCACTAATTTCACACAAGCATTCAATGGATACCAACCAACCACCAACCCACCAACAAAACAACTGAAAGAATTGTAGTCATCGGATCTGTGTTTGGAGGTATAGATCCGATGACTAAAATAAAATTAAGCTAGGCTAAAATTTTGTTTACTTGTAGAATGCTACAAACAAACAAATATTATTTATTCTTACATTTAGTTCTAAACAAGTATCATGTTTATGGTTCAAAGGTCTCTCTCTTGATAAATCGATTTGTTTTACTGAATAGGGATAGATAGGGGGGATAAATGGAATCTAATTGATCTAACACCCACTAACTTCATTCGTTATTTACCAACCCATCCGACATTGAATTCCTAATTAGAACGTTCCATTGGCAGCATACATTATGTTCGGTAGAAAAGACAACAGAACTTTCTTCTAAAGGAAACAAATAAAACCTATCGATCGGAAGACGGAATAGATGCAGCAATCGCATCCGAAGTTAGACATAAATTAGTTTCCCGTTAGTTCAAAGCAAAATCGAATTGACTAGAAACGTTATTGACTTCTAAAATAAGCTCGGGACTGTTAACAAGTGGGTCGGGATTCAAGCCCAAACTCCAAGTCGCCCCCATTAATCCTTACATCTTAACGATTGTTTTCAAGCTTTAAAAGCCATCTGCGGCCGAGGCGACTTTCAGGAGACTTCCGAATGCGAGGATTTGGCTTCCGGCTCGAGGATAAATGGATTCTTGATTGGATGATCGAGTATGCAGAATTGCAGACTGAGCTTTAAGACCTAGTTTGAGCCAGGAACGGGGTCAACGCATTTACATTGGTTGGTTGAAGTGATTTTTAGTGTGCGCAGTGAATGTAGCGAGGAGTTTTGGTAGTTTTGTCTTTTTGTGCGCTTTGAAGCCTTCAGAGAGTACCAGTTAATTTTATTTGAAATGGGTTTGCTCTTGACTCTAGTTTGGGTCAGAAGTGACTGAGACAGAGTCGGCAATTGAGCGAGCTTACCCAGAAGAAGCCGCCCATTTTCTTCAAAAAGGACTCAATCAAAATCAGTCCTTAAAAACAATCTTTGATAGTCGTTATTATAGTCTAGATACACACAATCGTTTGAAAGAACTTCATGATAATGGTTTTAAAAAATGTAGGACAAGATGAGTCGTAAACATAATAGGATAGGTGGTCACAAACACAACCGTAACGCTCCGTAGTTATTTAACACCGTTTAACTGCTGAAGGACAGTAAAATCTGTCTAATTGGAAAGTATACTATAACTGCCTAACCAATAAAACACCAAGGAACATAAGGTTGCTTTTACACCAAAGATCAGCGAGGTAGCTAGGCGGTGCGAGGATGTGTAGCGGTGCTGTTAAAATGAGTGATTGTTTCCACCAAAGCTGTGAAACGGTAAGTAACTTTGTGGTACGACGTAACCTTCTTCTAATATATAGAAATCTCCTGTCACAGTGTTTGTTATCGAACTCCTCCGAAACGGTTTGACTGATTTTTATGACTTTTTTTTTGTATTCTTTGGTAGGTCTAAGAATAGGTCATAGGCTATTTTTTCCTTTCTCTTTTCAGCCGTATGTCCTCTCGTAAATGTCTCACATTTTATACGTCCGCTTGCCATATTCCACCAGAGCTGCACTAAGCCAGGGTGAAAAGTCTCGACATAGTTACCAATCGCCTACCGAACGAATTCGGTCGTTAAGTCCTAAGGCTGTTCGCACACAGTCAATTTTGAGCGCGATCCACGCATCAGGTCATTGTTTTTGAAACTGGATCGCGTTCGGGATTGACTGTGTACGGCCTTACCGATTTCGGTCGGTAGGCAATCGATCAGTATGTCGAGACATCCCGCCTAGGCTAGAAAACTGGCCAAGTGCGAGTCGGACTCGCATGCAAAGGGTTCCGAACGAATTTTATTTTTTTAACATGTTATATTAACACCATGGACTTTTTAGTTATCTATAGGTAAAGATCTATCATCTCCATTTTTTTCAAAATTTTAGGCTCAGTAGTATCGGAGATAAGGGGGAGGAATGGTCATTTTTCGTCTAATTTCTTGAATAACTTCAATACCATTTATTTCAAAATTATGAAAAAATATAATTAAAACCCGTACAGTAAGCCCTTTCATTTGATATATCAGACACGATATTGTTCAAAAAACTTTTTTTAGAAATTTGTAGTTTGAGCCCCAAAAGTGACCCCCATACTAAAAATTTAATAATTTACGTAAAGCCTCCGTGTTTGGGACACAGAAACCCACATGTGTACCAAATTTCAATAGAATCGGTCCAGTGGATCCGGAGAAAACTGGCTGTGACAGACGGACAGACAGACAGACACCCGAGTGATCCTATAAGGATTTCGTTTTTTGTTCGGAACCCTTAAAAATGAATTGATCATATTAGTAGAGTCTTTCCTAGAGTATTGCCCTGCTACCTCTCATATTTCTGTTGAATACCAACCCTAAAACAGAAGAAAATGTGTTTGACGAACATCGTTTTCACATCAGTTACGAGACTGGTGGCACCCTTCTGGCTTCTCACTCTATTTCTCCGTGTTATCAGGCATGTTCCAAGCTTCCGCATAGGGTTATAACTTTTGAATACGGGATAATCTTGATCAAGAACTTTGTATTGTTGAATGAAATTAGTGTTTTCTTCATTTAATTATTTCGACGATTAGGTATTCCTATTTCAGATAAGGGTTTTCACAAAAGCAAGGTTTCTGTGATTTTTGTTCTCTATGACTTGGGATTAAAATAAAAATAGAGAATCGTCGTAATATTTTGGTTGAAAAACGCTACTCCTCTAGTCCTATACTCTATTACTTCCTTTTGCTTTACGTTTCATCTTACGATAGCATTCTTTTGAGGCTGAGTCAACTAGATGCGAGAAGTACAGGCACGGTTAATGATGTTTGAGGGATGCCTGTGTCCAGCAGCAGAGCCTTTCGGTTGAAATGATGCTAATGATTGAGAACAAAATATTTTATTTGATACAAGCATGTTTATTTTATCAATTTGTAAATAGTCGTTCTAATGGCAATATTATAATTATTTCCACTGTAAACTGTTGGTAGCGATATCAGCTCATTTACTGTTGTAATTATAATGCGAAATTAACAGAACATAACATAGAATACATCATTATCACAAAATATGTTCAATGTTCGTTTTGTAATTGCAAACCCAGGTTATTTAGCAAAGCCTGATAATAGTACCTAATGAAATCTCCCTTTGAAGTTGGTTCGGTGTTCAAGTACCACTTATTATTTAATTCCTCTTTAGAGGCTGTTGTTAATTTAAATTGCTTTTCATCTTACGTAATTTTGTGTCAACTAAGTAAATTATATTTGAGATACACTGTTTATAATATTATTACGTTGCTGATAATGTGGGTTTTATTTCATTGACTATGCCGTCGTTATTATTTATTATAAGACAGGAAGTGAAATAGGAATTAACTAAAATTAAGTACAGGAAATAAAAATTTGTACCTACACTAATAAAGTTAGAGAATTTATCTTGTTTCTCAGCAATAGTAATTTTACTCTTCTCACTATTTTAATATAAATAAGACTATATGCACCGCAGCGGCACCGCAATTATCTTGTAATTCAAATTAGAGCATTAAATCGTGTGTCGTATAATATTCTTCATAATGTCAAAATGAAAAAGCCAACGACAGGCAGTCAGCGCGTTTGTCGCAACCATACATCTCGACTCGCAGCCCGCGCGCTGCAAGCGAGCGAACCGTGAGCTTACAGCGCGCCGACCGCGTGCTTACAACGCGCCAACCGCGTGCTTACAACGCGCCGACCGCGTGCTTACAACGCGCCGACCGCGTGCTTAAACCGCGCCGACCGCGTGCTTACTTCGTAGCCTAAATTCGAGGTGATGACGTGCTGCAGCTGTGCAGTTGTAGTGATGGTATAATGTACCATGACCTTTTATTAGTCGTACAATGTATCAAGATGTACCGTGTTACCCAGTTAATGGGTTGTGGTATTCAGCTGAATCCGGTTTGACTGGAGGCCGACCCCAATATAGTTGGAAAAAGGCTAGGCAGGTGATGAATGTATTCCAAATCTCTAAAGCTAAAAAAATAAACCCTGAAAGCGACTTTAATACTCACAGTAACACTTTCTGCCACTAACAAAACCAAACTTCAAAATTAAAAAAAGATTTTCTTCGCGTAACTTTCCTCAAAACTTAATATCAGCAGCCCTACCCGCATTTGAGATACCGCACTTGTACATAGATATAGCAAGACGGGCATCAACCCGGTTCCGGGTTGAGTAGCTAAAAGAGCTTATGTTAATTTTGGCTGTCTCAAAATGTCAACGTCAACACGTTGTGTTTAAGCTATCTTAAATAGTTTAATGACTCACTGTTTTACACGTTTTTCAGGGATTAGAAGCAGGTGCTATTATTTGTAATTTTTTTTTAGGTAGAATCGAAGAAAGAAAGGGAGGCGTTTGCCCTGCACTGGGATGCAATAGGCTAAAAATAAACAATAATAAATATTCTTCGTAAAATTTTAAGTTAAGCGGATGGACAGCATCGCTGAGACTGACCCAGAAAGCTGTGGCAAGTTGATCTGGATGCTACGCAAAGGCTGGTTCGAAAGGAAAAGGAAAAAGTGTCTAAGCATTTGCAAAGCAGTAGAATAAACCAGGAAAATGTTTTAGACTGCTTAATGATCATTTACGTTATTACATGATCACCAACAGTGGCCAAACGCTTATCATCTAACAATAAACAAAATAAGTTAAACAAGGAATAGTTTTGGCATCACTTTGTTTCAGCGCTGGCATCATTTTTGCTCTAAATAATTATTTTTGCTTACTTAGTAGTATTACAAAGACATTAATGTCGAACTGCTGGTAAAATGTATGTATAAGCTGCAGTTATAAAAAAACACCATATAGGAATCATGTTTTCACGTACATTAGAAATACCTTTTTTTTTTTTTTTTTTTTTTTTTTATGGATGGGAAGTCATCAAATGACCCCTCCCGCTCTGGGTGAAGCAGAAGGGAGTGTCAGACTCTTACTGACTAAAACCCATCCGTGCTCCTCCTAATGCCCTTTGTGTTACAGGGCCGCGGCGGCTCTTTCGAACAGATTCCGCAACCCCGGCAGGCACTGGCCCTACCGGGCCCCGTCTACTTTGCTGACATCTCTTTGAGGTGCGCGTGGAACACAGCGCGCCGTCGACCTGGGCGTGGTCCTGATCGGATGACGAGCCACCCAACGCTCGCCGTCCGCAGACCTGCGCCTACGGTGGCCGGGAATCACTCTGCGATTCCCGACGCCCGGGACGTCTTCTTCTGTTGCGGCGGCTGGGGCGTTCCCTCTCTCGCACGCGTTCAGCCTCCTCCTTCGCTAGCATCACTGCTTCGCAGAAGGAGGTGACCGCTTCCCATGCCTCCTCGCTCCGGACCATGGATTGAACCAGGGCCGGACGCGAGAGGTCGCCGCCGCCGATCGCCTCGACGAGGACACGACGGTGCTCCACCCAAGCAGGGCAGACCTCCAACATTAGAAATACCTAGAAGTATTTATTCAATTTGCGGTTATTCCCGGTAGTTATTTGTTGATAAATGATTACTTTACGTGACCACTAGAGGTATGTGTAGCTACTATGAACATAGCCTTCATATACTTACTTGTAGATAAATAAAAAAATACTTGCTTTAATAAAGATAAAACGCTCATCACCGCCTCATATCAGAAGCTGGCCTCCGGTAATGGATCTTAGCCATGGAGTAAGAAGTAATAGAATGTTTACAAGCAGTCAAATAAACAACTGATCTATTCTATGAATACTCAGGTGATGTAAAATTAAAATTAATCAGTCTATTCTGTTAAAAATCTAACCGTAAGACCTAAGGTGAAGTGACCTGAGTAATAATTATAATAGCAATATAATAATTATTTATTTTCTCACCACAATATTACATAGAGATATAGTTTAGTAATAATATTAAAATATGCTTCAGTATTGTGGAATACTGGTGGCTAAGCTAGGCTAATAACCTGTGTATAGGACACCAGGACCCCACCTTGTGTAACGGTGTCAAGACGTGTGAGTGGCATTATAGTCAACTTATTTTGTGAAATTGGCACCGTCAAATCCAAGGTCTAGCGAGCTGTCAACTCCTTAGCTTTAGGGAAAATGTTTATTCAATTTACGGTCACTTTACCTTAACATTCGGTGAGTATTTCACAACATAATCTGGTTGTAATTCCACTCAGGTCCTACAGTAAGACAACTTTAAACAAAATAGCACTATAGTAGCAACTCACTTGATACTGCGTAATTTTCTACATCATCTGCTGGAACGTTAAGTTGTGATTGGTGTATTTATGTGGCATTTAAAGAGGTACAACACCAACTATCAATCAACAGCAAATCTCATCTTTACTAATTCAATGTATTTATCTTGTTTGATTCAGATTTTTTATCAGATGTTTGGTCCCGATGATGTATATCACCAACTTCATTTTCATCACATACCACTCCATTTTGACTATTATCCATGTTCATCATAACCCGTGTTATGCGGTGACATCGTCCACTTTAATCTCCCGAGACACCGGCGGCGTAACGACACCTGTTAGCTCAAAATTTCATTACCTGGCCTTAGGTTAACAATAGTAACCCTAATTTAGTGAACCGCTTCATTATTTAGGCATATATTTAATCCACTATTGGTCTGGATTGATTTCGGATTTATAGTTTACCTAAACACTGTGGTTGAATAATCGGGAGGATTTGGTTGAAGTGGGGTATTATTGGTTAACAATTATTATATATTCATATTTTCTACTGGCCGACTTATTGGCTTCAAAATTTACGTTAAATTGAATCGAAAGCTTTTTTTTAAACCATTGTATCTACTGACTTTTTGGTCTTTTTTTCTTTGTGGTCTTAGCATAATTATATCACAGCTGGATACTGTTTTTCTTCAACGCGGATATCAGAATGAAAATCCTTCATCTCTCAATTCATCTCTCTCACTTCATCTCATCTCCCATCACACTATTTTCTGCGTTTTTTTTAGCTTATTCAGCTTTTACAGTGAACTAAGATATTAAGCGAGATAAATATGCATTTTCGCTGATCTGTTAAATAATAAAGAATAAGAAGAATAAACTCTTGTGTTTATTTATTTATTTATTTATATAAGGTTTACCCACAGCACATATATGGACATTGATACATTGAGTCTTATGGTAATATTCTAATATATATGCCAATTACGGGCAAACACAGCATTGACAAAAACACGCCAGATTATTTATACACTACTACAAAGAGATACGATTTAAAAACAATAACATACAATACATACAATAAAACGGAAGACATAACAGTAGGTAGTAGACCAGGGAATACATATACAAACAAAGTTAACTGTGTTTATAACATTTCCTGAGCCAACTTTTCCACAAAGTTTCTTCCAAAACTATCCACTATTGGCACGGCCGTGAACTATCTGGGATTTAAAACCAGTGCTGCCATCTAGTACGAGTACGTCGAAATGAGAACAAACCTCGCCTAGCTAAATTTTCCTTGAGCTTTTCGCTCTCTACGTCATAACTCAATTAATTTTCGTTTTCGCCGTCAGATGGCAGTGAATGACGCCATTACAAATTTTACTGCGTACAATTTTATTAGAAATCTCATACGATTGAATTATATGACGTAGTTTTATGTATGGTTTATCATTTTAATACACCTTCACTAATTTGTCTCCACTATCGTGTGCATGATCAGTCAGCATACATTTATGTTGCTACTTTCACAATAAATTCGTTTATAATCGAATAGATGTCGCTTTTTGAGCAAAGTAAAACTTTGGACAACAATCCTTGAATTTCCAAAAAAAAAAAACACTGAGCGGATTTCACCAATGAAACAGAACGTGATCACTGCATCTAAACTGTGTTCAAGAACCGTCCGTGTCAATATTCCAAAGAAAATAATTAAACCGGCAGTCTGGGTTCGAACCAAGGACCTTCAACTCGTAAGTTGGGGCCATAACTACAGGATATTTTTTTTTAAATATTGGTGAGTGATGACAAAATTAAACGCTCTGAAAGAAAGGTACAATGCGACAGTGTGACAGTACAATAATTTTACTTGACGTTTTGTAGAAACTTTAATAAAAGCATCAATAGAAATCGTTTTTTACTTTTTAAAGACATTTTTTGTCAGGGGTTTTTTAAATTAATTTAAATTATATTTCATGCTTTTTAAACTTAATTTTCATTTCGTTACTTAATATTGAGGGAGTTGTGAAAAAATATGTCATCCGTCATTTGTGGCGGCAGCCATCTTGGACCGATTTTTACCAAACAGCTAAGAACACTCCCGACTAATTCACCTTTCAAGCAAAAAAAAAACAAAGTTAAAATCGGTTCATCCGTTCGGGAGCTAACATGCCACAGACACACACACACACACACACTCATACACACCATCACACACACAGACACGTCAAACTTATAACACCCTGCCGTTTTTGCGTCGGGGGCCTGGGATTAAAAATTGCTGCAATATCTATGAAAAACCGTCGTCACATCTTTTTCGTATCGAGGTGTCATACCTTAGTGCCTATTCTACTTATTTTTAGGGTTCCGTACCCGAAGGGTAACCAACGGAACCCTACTACTAAGCCTCCGCTGTCCGTCCGTCCGTCCGTCCGTCCATCCATCCATCCATCCATCCATCCGTCTGCCTGTCAGCGGGCTGTATCTCAAAACCATAATAGGTAGAGAGTTAAAATTTTCACAGATTGTGTATTTCTATTGCCGCTATAATAACAAATAATAGATTTATATGGTTTATGGTACGGAACCCTTCGTGTGCGAGTCCGACTCGCACTTGGCCGGTTTTCAAGCAACGTTTGCTGTCGCATGTCAGTCGCAAACTGACAAAATTTATGGAAATTGAAGCTTTATTCATGTTTGCAACGCGTTTCGAAAAAAAGATAAGTACCCCGAGCAAATTCAAATGTCATCATCATCTTCCTGCCCTTATCCCATGCTACTTGGGGTCGGCGCAACACGTTTTTTTGTTCCATTCTGTTCTATCAGTCGTCACTCTATCACTAAGTCCCTTTTCTTTCATATCGCTCCTCACACAATCCATCCATCTTTTTTTTGGCCTTCCTCTCCCTCTCCATCCATCCACATTCATGTTCATAACTCTTCTAGTTACATGCGTTTCATCCCTCCTCTTCACATGACCATACCAAGACAAGCGATTCCCTTTTAACTTTTCCGTCACTGGCGCCACTTTTAAACTACCTCTAATGTACTAATTTCTCACTTTATCCATTCTCGTTACAGCACACATCCATCTCAACATTCTCATCTCCGCTGCAAATTCAAATGTATAATGTAAAAATATTTGTAGGGGGCTTTTATTACAAGGAACTGAGATAATAGAATGTGGACGAACTTTTGGAAATTAGTTTGTTGATTTTCCTCGGCCGCTATTGTAATGCAAAACGACATCAACCATTCTTCTTTTTGTCGGAAATTCAATGTAGAACGTTAGTTATACTATAATATTACCTAGTTACTTTAAATCTGCGAATTTTTTATACCAGTGACTGTTGTGGGTAGAGATGGACAGTCCGGTAAATTCCCAATGGGAAATTAATAACGCGATTTCTTATTGGTCCCATAGTAAAAGTTGTACAAAGTGATGAGTACAATGACCCTTTTCAGGTATTGCGTTGATTCTGTTACACCTTGTGCGTGGAAATATAAAGATTTTTATCAAATTAAAAAAATATTTAACACAAAGCCTTGAACTTTTTATGCAATGAAATCGGTCAGAACTGCCAATGTAGCGGCAATTTCTACGTGGCACCCCCCTGTACTCAAAAACTGTATCATCATCATCATCAATCAGCCGAAAGACGTCCACTGCTGTGGCCTTAGTGCGAGTTTTTTAACGTTCTCGATCGCGTTAGCGTAAACGTCCATTTGTATTGAAACTGAATAAGCGCCGTCTGGTGGCAATAACAGAAAACCTTTTTTTGACGTGATAACGTCTTTAAAATCGTTTTAGTCGGGTGACATGTTCAGAAACTTGTGTCACACCAAAACCTCACGAGCGCGATCGCAGGTATAACGAGAGAGAGACGGACCGATCTCCCGTCTCATCTCGAGCGCTGCCAGTCATTCCGTGAAACTTGTCACGCGGAATCCTCACGAGCGGAGGCTGGCATAGCGTTCGAGTGAGTGGACCGATCTTCCGTCTCTCTCCCTCTAGCGGCATACAAACGAATGGAGATATTCTCGTGCGGTTAAGTTTCGTTATCACGTAAACATCTCGATCGTAAACCTACTTTACAAACAACCAATTTTTTTTTCTATACGTTTTGACATAAGTGAACGTTTACGTTAGCGCAATCGAGTGTGTTAAAAAACTTACACTTAGCCCTCTGGACATAGGCCTCCCCCAAGCGTAAAAACTGTATAGTTGAAAGAAAATAACAAATAAATGTAATAGCGGTACGACCTAATGGGGTTGAAACTTAATCGCGTATTTACGTTCAAATTATTTTGTTTTTATAAAACTAAATACTTGGACACAATTTACTCGGGAAAATTCCCGGTATTTTTCCAAAATTGAATTTACCCGGGAATTTACCGGGTAGAATCCCATCTCCAGTTGTGTGGTACTCACCACAAATTACCTATATGTGCAGTACCTATGCAGTGTATACCTATACAGTAGGTAAATGATAAATACGATTCAGGGGTACTATCACGTGTTAATTCTAGCATAATTCTATAAAAAGGAAAAGCACTATCCCTTTTTGTACATATTATGTAGCTCCTTTAAAGCGAAGTATTTTTGGAATATTTTTGTGCGCATAATTCTTGGTAAGCCTTATAAATAAACAAAAAATAGGAAATATTGACAAATGCTGTTAACCTCATCATCACCGCTTACCGTCAGGTAAGACAGTGATCAAATGCGAGTCTATCAATAATAATAATGAAAATACAAACGAATTACTAAATACCTGGCATTTTTATTGTAAACGCCATCTAAAAAGAGGTTGTGTAACACGCTAGAACTTAAACCTCCTTTGAGAGCTAACACAGTATCAAACTGCCAATAGATGTCGTATGCAGTACAAACTAAGGGAGAAGGGATGTAGTGCAGGAAAACGCCTGTAGATGGCCCTTGTGGAATGAAGAAAAGCACATAAAAGTCGTTTTCAAACCCTTTCCGCAATATACATACTAAGCTGGATCAAACGAGATATGTAAGTACATGAGTATGTGCACTGTATAATACCTATTTGGAACTATTTACTACCCATGATGAAATATTTGCTACCTTTGCGTTAAGCTATATGTCAAAGAAATAAAGCGGTCAGCCATTCTGACGTCAGGTTGGCAGACCACAGCCAAGTTCTCATAGTTTTAGCGTTGGATTAACCGCGTTGTTAATGTAAATATTTAGTACCTTTTTGCTACCTTAACATCTATTTTTTAAACAATTTTAAGAAGCTCCTATATTTTTATAGGAGCGTAATGATTAAAAGTTATTGTTAAGGTAGTAAATAGTAGCAAATAGGTATTAAACACATGGACTCATTCTCCTGTACATATCTCGTTTGGTCCAGCCACCTAGATCTGCCGTATTAAAATCATTTTCTATGAAAGAGAACCATTGTGCATCAGACTATAAGCCAAGGTACTTATGTAAAAACCACCAGGTTACGACCAGTCCAATTTGCATAAAAGTAACTTTAATACGTGTTTTACCGCAAAACAACCACAAACACCAAACGTAATAAGATTCACGCAGTTTTATTAATCAAGATACTTGTAGTAACACTAACCCAACCAGGAGAGAAAACAAACGGGTAACGTTATGTACTGAGCAGATGAGTATCATGTCAAAGGCTGGCGGTAATCGTAAAGCGTGCATCAGATCAAAATTATGTAAACACAATCTTGTTGGGGTCTATAGAGCACGGAAATGCTTCGGCGGCCACTGCTGGCGATTGCATTGATAAAATACTCATCCCTCTTCTTTCCATCTGTGTTTTGTGGCAAATTAATATTTTTTTTGTTATTATTTTTTTCTTTTCTTATTTCCTTGTCACTCATGTTTACTCACAGAAATCGACGACCCTTGACGGTTTTTACCATAATATGACAGCCAAATCTTGTGCTCAGCGCTAATGGCGTGGGCACGACTATTATTAGTGAGTAGACTGTGCCAATATTCCCAGTTTTCACTGCCTTAATGGTTTAGTTTTTTATTCTCAGTGCTCAACTAGATCATAAAAGGATGTCTTGTACAAAATGTTGTATTGCAGTAGTTTCGGCTGCGCGTTGAAATGTCAGTCAGTCATTTCCCTTTCATTATTTATTTATTTAAACTTCATGTACAATAGTGGTACATAGGGGACTTAATGCTTATTACAGATCCTCGTACAATCTCTAGTCGATGCCAGCGCGGTGGTTCCGTGGTCTGTGTTGGGATCGGACGAGTCAACACTATTACTGATAAGGAACTTGTGCCGGTACTTTGTATGGTGATTAATTTATTACTGGGTCAGCTGAGGACCTGTTCTTTATAGGATATCTTCTTATGTCATGGTTTATAATCTAAAAACCCACCTAAGGACGACTGAAGACTTTATTTGGGGAATTTTGTATTTATTAATAGATTTGGTTACATAAACTAAAAGCCGCGAACCCACCGCGGCGTATAGTATCCACGGCCATGCGGCGCATTTTAGCAGCGTGGGTTCATTTGTTTGACAACGTCAGTCTACGTTTCCACTGCAGTACACGCTACACGCTACACGCCTACGACTACGTACAACTGTAGCGTGGCCTACCGCGGCACACGGAGAGGCTACGCATGCTTTTTTGCAAGAATATGGTTTTGACATACTCGAGTCACGTGGGCGCCATACTCGAGCAAGCCACGCGTGTGCCAATGACGTCACTTGATGCGTACTGCGTCCGTGGGTAACAGTGGAAACAATTTCATACATTTTCATGCAAGGTGAAGCCTCACACACGTGCGTAGCCTCTTCGTGCGTTGCGGTGGGTTCGCGGCTTAATACCTCTACTACTAGCTCGTTTGTCACAAGTGCTACCGCTGGTCCTGAATTCATTTTCTAGGCTGGACCAAGTTTTATCGGGTTTTTCCATCTGGAATTTCTCAACAGCAGCTGAAGTAGATTTGTACCCGGAGCCATCGGGTAGGGAGCTTATGTCGACACTCCGAGACTAACATATAACGAAATATCAGTACATTGTAAGTACTACTTTGCTCAGCTCTTTAGAATATACAAACGTGAAGTAACATTATGTTCTTTACAATAGTGAATCCATTTACGATATATATACAATAAACGTAGCAGCAGCTCGACGGCTACGTCGTAAAGCAGTCTTGAACTAGCCCTTCTGTCGACTAGACTGTACCTTCGAGTTGCACACTACTTATTGTTAATTGAGTGGTAATCTAAACCTCAAAACGATAGCAAGTGATTCTTGTGAACAACATTCATACAGCAACATGATGTCACTATTCAAAATGAGACTGCAAGGCTAAAATCGAATAGCAGAAAATAAAAACAAAAGATGTATGACAGCTTGATGTATTGACAGCTTGATACTGTGTTAGCTCTCAAAGGAGTTTTAAGTTCTAGCGTGTTTCACAACCTCTTTTTAGATGGCGTTTACAATCAAAATACCAGTAATTCGTTCGTATTTTCATAAATATTATTGATAGATTCGCATTTGATCACCGTCTCACCTGACGGTAAGCGGTGATGATGAGGTTAACAGCATTTGTCAATATTTCCTATTTTTTATTTATTTATATATCTTACCAAGAATTATGCGCACAAAAATATTCGCTACGTCGTAAAGCAGTCTTGAACTAGCCCTTCGGTCGACTAGGCAACCAACCTTCGAGTTGCACACTACTTATTGTTAATTGAGTGGTAATCTAAAGCTCAAAACTATAGCAAGAGATTCTTGTGAACAACATTCATACAGCAACATGATGTCACTATTCAAAATGAGACTGCAAGGCAAAAATCGAATAGCAGAAAATAAAAACAAAAGATGTAACTAGAAAACCAAGTTTTCAGATTTTTGAAAAGGAAGCTAGTTTAGCCGGGGATCGAAACTGGATGTTCTAGTTTTCTTTAGAATTGAGCTCGTAGCTTCTTTTTTCGATTTCCTTTTAGATTTTGGCCCTAGATTACATCCTATCTGTAAAACTTGATTTTTACACTTATGCAGAACCAAGTTTTTTTGTAGGTACTAACTAGCCTTCCTTCTGAAATTGCACGGAAAATGTTTGGAAGTGTAATGTGAAAAGTTTGAAGTAAATGGCTACAGTTGTATTTGAAAAAAAAAAGCCTTGCAAATGTTTGTCTTCTTTTGAACTATACTTTTTTATATTAAAATAAATTACCTACGCAACGGTCTTTATATAATTTTAAGTAAGTGTGTTAAGACGCATCACGGTATTCTCTAGGTACAACTTTTGAACATTAAATTACGTTAGGTACATTATAAAAAATATGGCTGGGATACGATTTTAATTTTAAGATAATAATAATAATAAATTCATTTATTTGCAAACAAGTATCACTGTTACATAAAAGCTCTGCCTCCTGAACTAGGTAGTTAACCTGTATCTTAGGAGACAGTTCCCCTCCTAATTACATTATATATTTTGTTTACATGCTAGGTACAAGTCTAATAAAACATTAAAAAAAATCTATGAAACGTGTGATATTAGAAAAAAAAAGATTAGATAAAATATGAACTTGATTAAAACAAAAATATAAAAATATGATTGGCCATGTGGTGTGGTGTGTGGTGCATGTTGGTGTGTTTTTGTATGTATTCGTAAGAATTACGGTGTGTGTGGTTGTGTCGGTATTTGTTTGGGTTACATTTGACAGATATATATATATAGAGAAGATCGTGTCTTAAGAATAACAGCCGTACGGGTCGATCTTCAAGGCTAAGCAACGTTTGCCAAGGTTGGTCTGTGGATGGGTGACCATCTTAACATACCAAGTTTCCTCCGTGCCTTGGAAAGCACGTTAAGCCGGCCGTCATTTGTAGACCATTGGCAGTCGTTACGGATTGTCAAAAGCCAGTAAATCTGACTCCGGTCTAGCCAAGAACTACCGTTTTCCCCAGTTTATGGGTTGTGGAGGTCTAGTAGACAGCCGCTCCACGTAAAATACTGGTATTCAGCTGAATCCGGTTTGACTGGAAGCTGACCCCAACATAGTCGGAAAAAGGCTAGGCAGATGATGATGAGATAGATATATAGATAGAATTATACTTTATTTTGCATTAAAACTGGTTAGACAACTCACTTGCACAAACTTAATTGTATGTGTACAATGTCGGTCTTATCACTGATAACAATATTTGCCAGACAACCTTAGGGTGAACTGATGACTTAAATATTTGTGTCAAAAATCGCCGTAAGAAAAAGCGTAAGTAATACATGAACACACCCAAAGATTGTGCTTATAGGTGCATGCAATGGTACTGGAATATAAAAAATTCACATAGTCCTGAAAATAATCTCAATGACGGAATGTAAAAGGTCCTGCAGAAAATATAACTAATTAACTTTTACCCGTGACTTCGTAAGCACATATCCCGTTTTTTCCCATGCCTCTAGGAATTTCGGGAAATCCTCTTAGTGCTCCCCAATAAACCCACATGCTAAATTTCAGCTTTCTACGACCAGTAACTTCGGCTGTGCGTTGCCTGTCAGTCAGTCACTCAGTAACGGAAGAGTTTTATGTACACGTATTAATATTATAATTGTGTTTTATTATTATGCTAACAGCCTTTTACTAAGACACGCCATCATTATTCCACTGTGTGAGAGAGACGGAGCTATACCGGATAAATAGCACTGTCTATTGTCCATGTGCCTTCCAAAGTAAGAGACCAGTTGTGGGAAGAACTGCACCCTCCACCACCCGACTTCTTGAAACCTCAGGAACACCTGACACCTGGTCGTGAACTGCAGTGGCCTATAAGGAGATCCTTCAGTCATTTGTGCACCCAAATAGGCCGCTGCAAATAAAACTTGTCAAAATGGGGATTCACTGATCCGCTTGACACAAAGTGAGATAGTGGTCAAACGCGTGCAATCATCAATAGTAAAAAAAAAAGTATGAGTGTGAAGCCCCCGTCCAAAATAGGGCCTACTTGTTGGAGTGTCCCAAGTGCCCCTGCAAGTACACCTGAACCATAGAGAACCTGATGAGTGCCACTGGTGCCACTGTGAACGTGCCACCTACTGGGCACAAAATATTTAAGGGTCACTATCAACTCGAAAAGAAGAAGCACTGTCCATTTTTTGCGATGGAGTCATGATTGCATTGTACATACAAGTCATAGTTGAGGGCAGGAGCCAAACAGCTTGGCAATTACCATAAGGTGGGACCTTATTATAAATAGACACTGCCACCCATGACACATCTGGAATCCTAATAACTTTAATTTCAGAAGTCGGTGTTAAAAAACAAAGAAACGAAACCATAAACACCGACTTCCGATATTAAAGTTATTTTATACTTTGCAGTGTTTTGTTTGGAAGTCTAAAGTTTTTATTTTTCACTTTTAAGTGTTGATTTGAGTTAAGACTACGTCATCGTCTACCCAGAAAATGAAATAAGCAAAAATGCTCATACAATTAAAACTACTGAGCCCAACTAATTTGCCATTTGGTCCCGTAAAATTAAAATTTTACGGGACCAAATGGCAAGTATGCTAAAAAAGAATCACAGCAATCGGATCAGAAACTTCAGAGTAATCGGTGTACATACATAAAAAAACACCTCCTTTTTTGTAAGTCGGTAAAAATCATTGCACATGAGTTGACACCCGAGGGACAAAGGAAAGGGTTTTTTAGGTTATGTAATCATAACAATTTTTTTTTTAGTAGAGTTTCGAAATCAGCTAAAAAAACATTCAACATTTTCCAACTCCCGCATACTTCCTCCTCAACTATCGTAATAGCTTAAGGCAATATAAGTGAGCTCATATTCAAAGCGAAAAACGGTTCGCAAAAAAAAGAAACGTTACACCACGCTAGTTTCCCGTTCAACCGGGTTGAGTAAGTAAAAAAAGATGGCTGCTATGGTTTTTTACCCGCAATGCGAATCTTTCATCTTTTTGTGTATACCCTTCCTTCCTACATACATATCAGAATTATAGAACTCCGCATAACCTCAACCTACTTTCATATCAAAATAATAAAGTGGTTGAATTTGCTTTATCATTCTGACCAACAATAGGTATTATTTTAATTGCGTTGGTCGCCACTTACCACTCTTGTTCACGATCCGTGGACTCATAATTGCCAGTATGACCAAAAAGTTTAATTTTAACTTTAATGGGATATTATACCTACAATAAAAGTAACAATTAAAGATACGTTGTCTACGTAGGCACGTAGTACCTGTATACCTGCTTCTATTCTCCTAAAATCTATACTTATTTATATATTATATTTTATAAGAGTTTTTTTGTTTGCTTGAATGCGCTAATCTCAGGAACTACTAATCCGATTTGAAAAATTATTTCAGTGTTAGATAGCCTATTTACGAGTATCTAGATAGGCTATATATCACGCTAAGACCAATAGGAGCGGAGCAGACGAAGTAGCGCGGGTCAACTAGTGATAAATATTAAACGAACCCGAAAATACTACAATATGGCCTTTTAACACTGAATGAACCAGGGTTTTACCGCCCATTATTCAAAACCTTAAAATTCCTTTGCTTGTCCACAAGTGGTTCAAGATTTTTCACGCGATCCATTACGATATCGCACTTGTAAATCGTAAGGCGATTCTTATACATAAAAACTGGGAAAAATCGCGATCGAATCAGCCCTCATTTGCATTTATGAAAGCAAAAAGCGATCATAATTTTCAACTTTACGATGTCCATAATTTTAGATAGGTGTTATTTGTAAACCTAACTTCAAAAACCGGCCAAGTGCAGTAGGACTCGCGCATGAAGGGTCCCGTACCATTGTATTTTAATTATTTGTTGTTATAGCCGCAACAGAAATACATAACATGTGAATATTTGAACTACCTACCTATTACGATTCATGAGATGTAGTCCGCTGACAGACAGACGGATGGATGGACGGACGCACGGATGGACGGACGGACAGACAGTTGAGTCTTAGTAATAGGGTTCCGTTAGTTACGAAATGACCGTGAGTTAGTTAAAGAAAAATGTTTGTTTGAGACTCGCACAAAACAGACAGATGTAAAATAAATTAAAAACTAAAAGTAGTGTATTACTTAATCAATAATAAATTAGTCTGTGCGAGGCCAAAAAGGTCCCTATCTCAGCATGGGTTGCGAAATTTAAAAATAAATAACACAGCGCTGGTTTTATGATAGGGCCTGTGATGCCACGGACGCAGTTACGTAACACATACTAAATATCATAGATACAGATAAAATAAATAAATGATGAAAAAATTCAATATATAAAATACACATAGTCAATACACGTAGTCATTTGGGTACGGAACCCTAAAAACAGGCCAAGTGCGAGTCGAACTCTCACACAAATGATTCCGTACCATAAACCGAAAAAACATGTTTCTTGTATGGGAGCCCCTTTTAATTTTTAATAAATTTGATCTATTACGGTTCTTGAGATACAGCCCACTGACAGACAGATGGACGGACGGACGGACGGAGGCTTAGTAGTAGGGTTCGGTTACTTACCCGATGGGTATGGAACCATAAAAAGTACAAAAATACTGGCCAGAAAAAGTTTTCATTTTATTTTCAAAATAATAATAAGAGATGACCTCAAACTGGACAATAAATTTCGTTTAATGGGACCCATAAACCTATTTAAATTTCTGAGCGGTACAGAATTTTTATCTTAACTCGACCGAGCCATTTAGAAGTTGAGTGAGGTGTTTTTTTAAAAGTCTTCCTTCTTCGCGGAGGTAAGATAATCAGGTTTGTAAAATAGAAAGAAACCACCATTTAGAAGCCAGCTAAGCTATTAGCTTATTAATTGTTAGATTTTCGACATTATATTCGTTTAGTTTTTCAGAATTTATTAAATCACTGACCCGCGCAACTTTGTCTGTGTCACATTTTTCATTAATGCTCCGCTTCTATTAGTCGTAGTGTGATTTTGTTTAGTCTATAGTTTTCCACGATAGATGGGCTATCCAAAACTAAAAGAAGTTTTAAATTCGAACCAGTAGTTCTTGAGATTAGCGCGTTCAACAAAACAAACAAACTCACACTACAGCTTTATTAAGAGTATATACCTAGATTTACACGTTTTAAAGGATCGTAAACATTTGCAAGATAGTGGTATCTATATCTATACTTTTATGTACTAATATATAAAGCTGCAGAGTTTGTTTATTTGTTTGCTTGCTTGAACGCGCTAATCTCAGGAACTGCTGGTCTGATTTGAAAAATTCTTTCAGTGTTTGATAGCCCGAGGAAGGCTATCATCACGCTAAGATCAATAGGAGCGGAGCAAACGAAGTTGCGTGGGTCAACTAGTTACTAATAAAGAAATTTAGGTTTTGCTCAAAGAATGTATGAGTTCAATCATGTTGTGACTAGTCTATCAATTCTAAACGAAAATTAGTTCAACACCGTAAACTTTTAAAATGTTAATTAGACTAACATTAATTTAACAACGAATGCGCTATGAATATTTAGGTTATCAAAATGGCTGTAGGCCAACCATTGTTTTTGATTTAATATCATGTTCAACAAGCCACAAAAGCGGTTGTAAAATATTATGCCCCATTATATACGTAACGCGTGCCCATAACTATATACAACAAAGTTTGTAGGTTCATGTTTTATTTTTAGGGTTTCGTACCTCAAAAGGAAAAAACGGAACCCTTATAGGATCACTTTGTTGTCCGTCCCTCCGTCCGTCCGTCCATCTGTCTGTCAAGACCCTGTATCTCGGAAACGTGTAGAGGTATCGAGTTCAAATTAAAACCACATACTTAGGCCTACAGTCCCTTGGAGCTGTGAAAAAAACCATATTCTAAGTTAAAAAAAGATACGGCCATTTCGCAAAAAACGTACATTTCGACACTCTCAAGGAATCAAAATGTATGCGGTTAGTTATCGTTGACCTAGAACTATGAAACTTGGCAAGTACGTATACAACAAGTATAAGGAAAAATCTGAAAACTATACATGTGTTATTAAATCATAAAAAATATAGTCTTTATTTAAAGTAATTTGTACCTCCAAAGTGCGGAACCCTCTGTGGGCGAGTCCGACTAGCACATGTCCGGTTTTTTCAAAGGACCTTTGTATTTGAAATTACAGTTTAAATAGCAAAAATAATAATCAGACATTAACTTTTACCTTCTGTGGGTGCAAGTCTGCATGGAGAGTTACTAGCTAGAATAGGATTTCGACCAATCAGATCCTGTAATCACCCGGGCGCAATAGCCGTCGCGACGCACAACAATTGAATAGTTTTAGTGTAAAAAATCGGCGACCGCCATGTTTTTGGTCGATCGGGGTCCATAGGATGTTAAACACCGCGTTTTTTAAAAAAAAGAAGTTTAAGCCATGTGATTTGGTATGGCATGTGGAATGCCATTATGCGTCAATTTCAATTGACGCCCAATGGCATGCGGATGTGCCTACGAAAAATCACTGGTTAAGCGCTCGAGTATTATTTCGATTTGACGCAAAGTTCACACTTTTTGCGGAATTTGTTCGAAAGAGACGCCGCCGTCTTGGCAAAAGTAGGAGGAACACGGATGGGTTTCAGTCAGTAAGAGTCTGACCACCAAATAAACCATTTACCTAGCTTATTGTAGTACTTGTCCAATCATTAATTTAATTTTACTAACGTAAACACTGTTCAACGAACCGCAGCAAAAACAAACTGTTTTTGTAAATATAAATTACGCCATAAACGTAAAATTAAATAAAAAATATGGTTAGTTTAATGGAACTTCAAGTTACAGGTTTTCGTAAAGTGATATTTGAAGCCAATTACTATGAAGACTAAACAATTATTGAAAGGTATCTCTTACCGATCGAGCCTCGTTGACACGCGAACCCAGAACTTGAGCGAGACACTTGTAGCTACTACAAACGGTAATCCGAGCACACTTGAACGTAGGCATTAGGTACGTGACAGTGGAATTGGACTGCTGTGTAATGTTACTAGTTTACTTACAAACTTGAAGCGAGTGCACTCGTATCTTCTGAACGAAGCACAATATTATAGTACTTATAACTAGCTTCTTCGTGTGAATGTCAGATTTTATCCTATAGTTCGACTTTTAATTGTATTTAGTAACTTGACAGTTCAAAGACGATTTTAATAATGTTTTTTTTTTCAAAGAATTTATTAAAAAAATAAAAAGTTTGCATTAAAGTACATTATTTAAGTTCATTCATTTTCGTTCATTCTTACACCAACTCACTATCTTTTTTTGTCAAAATCTGAACCTTTCAAATGTCAAGTTACTGGATACAATTAAAAGTCAAACTATAAGGGAACTACTAATCCAGCAGGTATTCAACTGTGCCGACTAATCGAAGAATATAGTCTCGTATCTACCGTTCATAATTCCATACATACTTGCTTTCTCAATCCACTTTAGACATTGACAGAATAGTCGACAGCGGCTTTACTTGCCATATAAAAATATAGAATAGAATATAAGGGAACTACTCCTGGGAGTAACAATGGCTATTCCAGAATGTATCTCTGTGCCAAATTTCATCAAAATCTGACCAGTCTTTATGGCATGATTGAGTAACGAACACATCTAAAACTAAACTCAACACACATACCTCCATCCAAATTTTTGCATTTGAACGTAGACAGTTTGATCCACTTAATCAGTGTATGTACTTTGGACATCGAATAGCCAATTCCTGAAGATATTATCGTTGGCAATGCACGTCAAGGGTCAATGACCGACTGAATACAGTATAAAAGCTATATTAAAGCTCTTTAACTACTTTTGTTGTATCAGCATTTTATGCAGGACAGTTTGGGTGGCAGCCAATCTGCCTCATCAATATTGTATCAGCCGGTTAACGTCAACTTCTGAACAATGATCGCTCATCTGTTAGAAGCACATTGCTATTAACTCCACGCTTAGCTTACTGACAGGTGATCGGGTTGTTGATTAAAGCTGATGTATAAAATGAACTTAATTAACGTTAATATATTTAATTGCATGCTAAAAACTTAATAATGAATTGTATACAATTATGTTGGCAATAAAGGCTTAATAAATAAATAAAAAATAAAATGAACACTGATGGTGCTAATCTTGAAATTTCTCGCAGAAAATGAGTGTGTAACGCAAGCCACAGCTCGCGTTACACACACGAGTCTGCAATAAGCTGGTAGATTCGCGCAAATGCGCCCTGTGAGAAAAACATGTTCCATTAAGCACTGGTATGTTCAAAGGCGTGACTATTGCCAAGAAAATGTAACTAAATCCATTAATTATCTTCAATATCTTAGTTTTAGTGAAGTATATCTACACGATAATCCTGAAGAAGCATTTAATTTATTTCTATGACCTATGTTTCCTGTAAGAAAAGTAAAAAGAACTCTGCGTAAAAAATCAAAATGGATTTTCAAGGGATTCAAGCTTAGTAGTAAGCGCAAAAGGGACATTTAATGGCAATACAGGCGAGCTCTTACTTTTAAAAATAAACTTTTACTAAAGCAATATACTGCTCGTTTAAAGAAAATTATAACATTGACCCAAAAATCTCAGAATGACTTTCACATAATTTCGGCCAGGAATAATCTAAAGCGACTTGGAGCATAATCAATAAAAATAAGATTAACTATTCTAGAGAAAACGTACCTGAATATCTGACAATAAAATTTATAAACCTCGACTAATTGCACAAGCTTTTAATGATTATTTTATAGACAAAATTCAACCGTTTAATTCGACTCCTTCCTATACAAATAAAGTAAAGTAGAGTTTATTTGCTAAGATTGCAGGTACTTAAAATAAGGTGTTACAGAAAGATGGGTGAGCCATGTACAATCTACCTTACATTAGGCATGCAAACATTAGTGGAATTGTAATACTAAATTAAAAAAATAATTCAATTAAAGTTTACAGTAAAAACAATAGTCGGTATAGTGCATTCGTAAAATAAAAAATAAAATCTACATAAAACAATTGGAATAGAAATCATATAAATTGAGATAATGACATCATTAGGCATGTCAATATTAATTAAATTAAATTATTCAATACATTAAATTATTCGATACAATAAATTATTCAATACATAATTAAGTCATTATCATTTAAAAAGTCATTTACTGAATAATAACATTTTTCAATCAATAGTAATGTCAGTCTTTTTTTTAAATTTTGATTTGTGTCATTTCTAATGATGTCAGGTACTTTATTGAAAATGATTGGGCCCATTGTAATAACACTTTTTCTGAGCAAGGCCGTATTACATCTGTCAACATGTAGTAAGTGTTTATACTGACTTCTTATAGGTCTCTTTCTAGTTTCCGATACTGACGTGAAACGGTTCATGTTACATTTTACAAAGCGTGCGATTTCCAAAATATATATACACGGGAAAGTTAAGAGTTTTAGGGACTTAAACACAGGAATGCAACTATCAGTTACTTTCATGTTAAGTATTGCCCTTATGCAACGTTTCTGGGCTTTGAACACCTGTTCTCGTAGAGTACAGTTTCCCCAAAAGATTATTCCATATCTTAAAATGGACGCGACTAGACCATGGTATGCAACTATTCTGGTGTTGATATGGACCTTTTTCGCCAGATTATGTAGGACATACGCAGATACGCTCAGTCTTTTACTTCTTCTGCTTGAGGTTTCCAAGTCAACTGCTATCTAGCAGTATACCTAGTAATATTGCGTCTAATTGTAACTTCATATTTATTCCTCCTACAGTACCAGCATAGGACCTCCTATGAGTTATATCATCAATCTTTAAATTAAAACTACTGTTAAACCTATTCATAAAAAGATGATAAATGTTTCATGGGTAATTATGGACCGATAGCACTTATTCCATTTTTTTCCAAAATTATAGATAAGGTTATATAATAACCTATCGTCGTTTTTTGAAAAGCATAATATCATAGCCAGAGAACAATTTGGATTCAGAAAGGGTAAATCCATCAATATGGCGATTTATTATGTGATAAAGAAAATTGTGTCTAGTGTTGATGCTAGAACTCCAGTGGCGGCCTTGTATATGGATATGTCTAAAGCCTTCGACCATGTAGATCATGGTATACTGCTAAACAAATTACAGCGTTATGGGATTAGAGGAACTGCATTAAACCTATTACAATGTTATCTCTCGAATCGCACTCAAATGACAGCGCTTGATAGGCTATGTGCGAGTTTGAAAGTTGAAAGAACATACATGCCAAGTCCTAGGAAAACTACTTATGGTGTTCCCCAAGGTAGCATTCTTGGCCCTCTATTACTTAAAATTTACATAAATGATACGCCTAAGGTCAGTAAGTATCAGATGGTCTTATTTGCTGATGACAGCAATATTTTATTCTCTAGTAATACTCTTGAAAATTACATAAATGATGATCTTAAAAATATAATTAATTGGTTAGTTAGTAATGATCTAAAATTTAACCTTAGTAAAACTAAAATATTGACATTTAACCAAAAAACACATAAACCTAACCTCCCCCCCCCCTAACCTAATAAATATATTCATAATTATACATACAATTCTACATTTAAAATAATTTTTGAAAATATTGAATACCTTGAAATGCTACTTAGGCGTCTTCCTCTCAATTAATTTTTGCTGTGCCCGACAGGGTCCATATCGATCTCTAACTTTGTATATACCATCTATGTTATACATATGGAACGCAATAAAGTATTGAGTATTGAATATAAAATATGGCTACGTCAAGTCAATCTCTGAAATTGACTTCACAAAATTTCTGGGCCTTTATATAGATAGTCACCTGACTTGGAAAAATCATATCGAAGCTTTGTCAAAGAAGCTTAATCAAATTGCGTATGCTCTGTACAAACTTTCAAAAACGGTTAACTGCATTACAAAAAACAAAGCATTGCGAATGCTTATGTTGCTTCTAGCATTAGGTACGGAATCGTTTTCTGGGGCAACTCTACTGACAGAGATATTGCTTTTAAAGCTCAGAAGAAATGCTTGCGATCGATTACCAAATTACAATCGACTGATAGTTGTAAACCATTGTTTAAGGAATAAGTTCCTTAAACAATGGTTTACAACTATCAGTCGATTGTAATTTAAAATAAATTAACATAGACCATAGAGTAAGCAAACTAAGGTTTGCTTACTCTATGGTCTATGTTAATTTATTAAATGGCAGTATTTGTTCGCTGTAATCTGCATTTATTTGAAAAACGGCATTCTTACCGTTATCAGAATACCATCCATGTTGCCTCTCATAAAACCGCATTTTTCAGCAAAAGTGTCCTAGGTATGGCCCCAAAAATATATAATAGTATACCAGCAGCTATTAGAAATAAAGAGTGTCTGGGATCCTTTAAGAGGTCTATGTTTACATTCCTAATTGATAGATGCTACTACTCCATCACTGAGTTTAGTAACGACAAACAGAGATATGACGATTTCGACTTGCTAATTAAGCACTTAAAATTGTATTTATTGATTAAATGTGAATTTGTTTATCTGCCTAAAATTATAATGACATGTAAACCTGACACTTTTTTGTATTGAATTATTATTATTTTATATTGTAATCTATTGACATGCCACTTTATTTTTATTTGCTTATTTATGTTATTTTTGTACGCCATCTACTGGCAAAACATAGTGCACATATATGGGACGATATACTATCTGTAACTATACCTATGTTTGACAAAATAAATGATTGATTGATATTCTCAACGAAAATCTTCATTCTCAAATCTCTTTCTTATTTATTATTCTTTCCACGAGGTAGATCACAAGCCACTCCCTTTCACAAAGAAGAGGCTTGTAACCTATCAGTGGGATCATTGCAGGCTGATTATTTTATATGGCACTTTTACCTTAAAAATATTTTTGTTTCAGATTTTGTCATACCATTCTTGCTTGGATTTTATTTTCCCAAGTTCAACCACCTGCCGAAGCGAGACGGAACACTATTCGCCACATGAAAGGAGATTTTAGGGTGCATAAAAAGAGCCTTCTCGAGTACTCTTAAGTACGTCTGGCGTACTACAGGCAGCCAGCCTCGCTAAACACTTTGCTGTGAGAAGGAGATAGAATCTATCTATGTGGCGATTTTATACAGGGTTATTTAAAATTCAATGGTGATCTTTTTAGGGGTAAAAGTAGTAAACATTTTGATCAACTTATACTATGGAAATAAATCTGAAAAAAAAAACAAGCGACTTACCCCAGCTTCAAACGGTGCAAATTATACTTAAGAAATTCGATTGTTTACCGCTCTCTATATTTAAAAAAAAATATCAAAATCCTTTGCGTGGTTAAGAAGTAAGTGGCAAAACTGACGAAGAGATAGACAGATTTAGTTGGTACATTTGGTTACGTTAAGGTACATTTTGACGTACCTACAAGTACAGGCCCATAGAACAACTTGTCTAGTAAAATAAGTAGGCTAAGTAATTTCACCCCCAAAGGATTGCCAGTGAATTAAAAGTTACTTTCTATTTTACTAGCTGCTATTCCAGGGCTATTCTTATCATTTCTGATACCTGGAGCTCGTAGCTTATAAAGTCAAAGGTCGATCTTAGAGATTCGGTCCGTGGATGGAGTGTCCACGGTGTCCATTCGTTACTTACTTAGACTCTACCGTGCCTCGCAAAGCGCGCTAAGCCATTGGTTCGTTGGCTGTCATTTGTAGTTCTTTAACTGTCGTTACGGGTTACGCTGAAATCCCACAGCAGTCTTGCCAAAGGGACTGTGTTATCCTGTTGCTGTGTTACGCTGTTGCTGTTACAGACAGGTAAAGGAATAGGCAGATCCATTTGAACACAAACAAATAACTGCAAAAAAATCCAATATATATTTTCTTTCACATTTTTTTGCAACAATCCAGTTAGTGATAAACCAACAACAGCTATGTATTCTGTTCAATACAATCCAGGGTACAAAAAGAATAACCAGGCACATCCTTTGTTTGTCACCTACAATTCGGCATATTTTTTTAACCTCGCATTGTTTACGTATGCTGTCTTTGTTTACCATTTCCCGGTAGGTTACAACTGAAAAAATACCACCATTATGTTTAGGTGAAATGTTTATTTTTTACTAGGTAGGCTTTTGTAGTTATCTACTACCTAGAGCATGAAAGTGAACGGCATGGTAGCGTCTTGGTTGCCAGTGAAACTGGAAGATGGAACATGTACTGCCAAGCTTAAACCATATGGGAAAAGTGCAGGAAAAAAAACTGGCCAAGTGCGAGTCGAACTCGCGTCCTAAGGGTTCCGAACGAATTTTATTTTTGTAACGTCTTATTTTAACACTATAGACTTCTTATAGGTTTTCCTGTAATCTATAGGTAAAGATCTATTATCTCCATTTTTTTTTCAAAATTTTAGGCTCAGTAGTTTTGGAGATAAGGGGGGAATGGTCATTATCGTCTTATTGCTATACTAATATTATAAGAAGAAAGATTTGTTTGTTCGTTTGTTTGTTTGAATTGAATAGGCTCCGAAACTACCGGACCGATTTGAAAAAATATTTTAGCATTGGATAGCTACATTATCAGGGAGTAACACAGGCTATATGTTATCCCCGTACTCCCACGGGAACGGGAACTACGCGGGTGAAACCGCCTGACGTCCACTAGTCTTGAATAACTTCAAAACCATTTATTTTAAAATTATGAAAAAAATATATTTTAAACCCTTACAGTAAGCCATTCGATATGTCACACAAAATTTTCCAAAAAAAAAAAACATTTTTTTTTAATTTTCTAGTTAACCCCTAAAAGTGACCCCGCGTCCGTGTTTGGGTCAAAGAAGTCCATATGTGTACCAAATTTCAACAGAATCGGTCCAATAGTGTGACAAAACTGGCTGTGACAGACGGACAGACAGAGACCTGAGTGATCCTATAAGAATTCCGTTTTTTGTTCGGAACCCTAACGGTGATCATGAGCATCATGCAGATATGCATGGTCGAACGTCAGGATAAAATTTTTTTTTTTTTTCATTTTTATCCACATTTCTGTACGTTTGTGACCGAAAATTAAAAAAAAAACGACGAAGCTATTCGAGAAAAGGTAGGTAGGGTCCTTGTGCTTCGCTTGGCTCGTCTTGGCGGGGGCACTAATATTTCCCCAGACTGTTCATGAGAATTTTGCAACAAAATTTCCAAAAAATAATAATTTGAATTTTTTGTGGTATGTCGGCTGTCGCAGTGCCGATTGTTGCTACGGCTAATGACCGACGTTTTATCTAAGCTGGCGTTACGCGGTTGATTAAAGGTACAAAAGGCAGTACACGATACGGCTCGTATTGTGAGGAAGTTTGGAGGTTTGCGGAACAGAGAGTAAAGTCTCTCAGGCGGATGTTGTGCCTGGCGGGCTACTGCCCGATAGTTGATATTCGGGCTGTAATTAATACCATCGGACATCCAGACGCACTGCATCTTACCATCCCTACCTTGTTGCAATTCCACCAATTCGCACTAAGCGCTTCCAAACGTCTTTTATAATGCGCACAGCAAAGGAGTGGAACTCTCTGCCTGCGTCTGTGTTTCCAAACGCTTACAACCCTAATCTTTTCAAAGTAAGAGTGCACAGGCTCCATCTGGGTAAGCTCGCTCCATCGTAGACTTTGTCTCTGTCATCTCTGACCTAGACTAGAGTCAAGAGCAAACCCAACAAAAAATACAAAAAAATATATATATATGTTCAAATCGAACGGTAAACTCTGCTTGCGCGATGCAGGATTTCGACCTAGTAGTTCGTTGCTAGTTGGATAGATGGCGTCGCGGTTCTTTTTGTTGCGATGTTGATTTGCTCCGTTGGTTTTTCTTGTATTTTTTTCTCTAGAGCCCTAACCAACGGTAGCTTGGACCCTGGCCTTGACACCGGCGGGCTACTATTTTTGAATGGATTACTACATTTGAAAATGTGATAAATATGTATAGGATAAACGAATTTTAATTTGGAAAAACTAATTTAGCCTCAAAACTATCGTAATGAATGGGTGCGGTAAGGCATTACAGATGAAACTCTGGAGGAGCGACGGCTTCATGCTACGTTCATCACTCCACTGCACACAAGATCATGGAAAGCAGTAGATTCTGAAGTGACTTGTACGCCATTGGTATTACAAATTATTGCATGGCGTTTCAAGATAAAGTAATAAATATGTAAATAATGCTAAACTTCCTCTTACACCCAGTATTTTGCAATAATACGCTAGCCTTTGCCTAAAAAGTGCAGTAAATCAAATTCATTAGCTAGCTGAAGAACCCATCTGTTTGGTTAATCTCTCAATCTTTCTCTCTCTCTGTCTCTATTTGAGTTGTTACTAATTTAGTGGATTGCCTAATAAGTGATTCATTAACAAACGTACAGAATGTAACATTAAAAATCCTTACTAATATTAAAAATGCGAAAGTAATTCTGTCTGTCTGTCTGTTTGTCACGCTTTCACGCCAAAACTACTGAACCGATTTAAATTAAATTTGGTACACAGATAGTCTAGAGCTAGGCTTTTGTTATTTTTTATGCTTATTTAATGTTATTTAATCTTTTAATTGTTATCTGATGTAAATATTTAATCTTAGTTTGGCTTAATTTATTTATATGTTTTTGTTAACTTATTACCAATAAATATAATAATTTTTAATTTAATTGAATTCTAATCTTGATCTGTTTGTTAATTCACTAGACTTATGCTCTTTTGTATATTATTTTTTATCTTTCATAAGGAACTATAAAAAATTATATTATATCTTGAATTGGAAATGTATAATTTAATTAAAATAGTGCATGTGGTGTTAGCCTGTAAGTAATTGTTGCACTTATAAATGTATATTGTGTACTCCTACATTAAATGTAATGTGTAAACAATTGTAGGCTAACCTAAAATAAATAAATAAATAGAGCCTGAGAAAGTACATAGGCTTTTTATCCCGTGAGTATGTTCCCTAGGGACCACGCGGGCGAAGCCGCTGGCAGAAGCTAGTAATATAATATTACTACGAAATAGAATCTTATTTATTTCACTGTATCAGGTATCACACCAGTATTCTGAATGTTTACATAATTAGAGTAATGGAAGCTTTCCAAGCACTTAATATTAATAATTAATTTACTGTCGGGTAACTCATCGTTCCACTAAGTACCAACACTCTCAATCTTAGAATAAAACTGAGTTATTCATTAGTTTCTAAATTATCTAATTAATTTTTGGCTACCAAACTTTCGTAGATGCTTGATTAGTTTTTTTTATTTAATTCTGGTCTATTCTGTGTTAGGTATATTTGCAATGAACAGGAATGCGTAAAAAGTACGAGTAATTTCACAAAATTCACACAGTAAACATATATAATACAACTGAAATTTATACAGCATAACAATAATTTTAATTTGTCTGTGGAGTGTTCCCTATCTCCCTATTCTTTTTTCTCAAAAGTTACTTATCTCATAAATTCGAATTTATAGTAATGAAACCTGTATCATCATCATCATCATATCAGCCGAAAGACGTCCACTGCTGGACATAGGCCTCCCCCAAGCGTCGCCATAACGACCGGTCCTGTGCGTCATGAAACCTGTATAGTTTCATTACAAATCAATTAATTAATTCACAAGTATAAGGACTTACAAGTTTATATGAAACAACTAGCTGACCCGCGCAACTTCGTCTGCGTCACAATTTTCATTACTGCTCCGCTCCTATTGGTCTTAGCGTGATGATATATTATAGCCTTCCTCAATAAGTGGGCTATCTAACACTGAAAGAATTTTTCAAATCGGACCAGTAGTTCCTGAGATTAGCGCGTTCAAGCAAACAAACAAACTCTTTAGCTTTATATATTAGTATAGATATAGGTAACTTATGGTCAAACTGGCTTTTTCTCGCGACTTTGCTCTCATATCTTATCCCGCAAGAACCGTACATTTATCCGGTGTTAAAGTCTATGGCATTCCGTAAGAGTCTAACTTTCTGTTCGTAAAAGATTTTTCTTAATTCGCGCATCAATTTTTGATACAATTAAGGAGTGGAATTTCCTGCCGGAGTCAGTGTTTCCTGAAAGCTATAGCCCGTGGGTGTTTAATCAAGAATGAATAGGTTAGTTATAGGCAAGCGTGCTCCAGCGTTGAAAACATCATCGCTTTCGGTAAGATTATGGTCAAAAGTGAGCCTATCAAATTATGACTATCTCACTGAGGGTACCTGGGTTACCGAAGTACTTGGCCCTGTAATCCGCGACTACCGGGCAGCTTAGAAACAGGTGTGCTGCTGTTTCATTTTTCTCCATGCAGGCTCTGCATAGCGGGCTGTCAGTGACTCCTATAGCATAGAGGTGTTTATTAAAAGACCCGTGGCCAGTTGTTACGGCTGTGATTGTACGCAACTGTTGTTTAGTCAGTCTTAGGGCTTGTTTAGTGAATCGGTCATCTATAGCGGGAAATGCTTCTTTGACCTGCCTACACTCACCATGGTCAACCCATAGCTTGTGATGTTTTTCTCCGGTACGTTTCCTTACCAGATTGCGTAGGTACCCGAAAGGCAGAGGCACGATGGGTTCGGGTCCCATCGCTGCCATACTCGAACCCCTTCTGGCGAGTTTATCCGCTGCATCGTTGCCTTGCATATTTTTTTATTAAGGTTGGGATCAAATCATCAAATGACTCCTCCCACTCTGGGCGCAGCAGAAGGGAGTGTCAGACTCTTACTGACTAAAACCCTCCCGTGTTCATCCTAATGCCCTTTGCGTTCAAGGGTCGCGGTGACTCTTTCGAATAAAGTCCACAACCCTGGCAGGAGAGATAACCACCTACGTCTACAAACAAGCAAGCATTTTTAGTAACAAGTAGAGAAAACCATTATTATTCACCTTAATAAAATGCAAGCAATATTTTATTTTTTAAAAATTAGGGCAACATAAATTTTCATAAGTCGAACATTGCAGAATCCTATCTCTTTTTACTCCATTTCACGCCATAACAAAATCAACATAATTTCTGAATCATGAAATAAACAAGATCACGTTTATGATACGTACATAATTTTCCTCTTGAGGATGCGCTAGGGGCTCTTTTTGCGTAACGGATAAAATATGAGCAACTGGTAACTTTCTACACCTACAGGAAAAGTACTCACACTTTCAAATCGGAAATATGCATAAGTTATTCATTCTAAATGAGTCACCGAGCTAAAGTAATACCTTTCTGTATTAATCTAATCAACTAAAGCGCTTATTACACTACACGGTATTCAGGGCCCTAAGTCCCAATTTTGGGGTGGTGTAATAAGAATTAGGGAGTAAGGGACCCTAATTAGGATGACGGGAGCGGCCCAGTCTAGTTAACTCCCTTACTACCGGGCAGTGTAATAGCGTTTAGGGAGTTAGGGAGCAGTGCTGCCAACACCAATTTAACAAATTCCCCGAAAATGCAAGTCAAACTCCCTAATTTGAGGACAAAAAATCTACTGATTTCCCACAAATTGGATATTTAGAATAATTTCAGAAGAATAAAATCGATGTTTAGATTCCCCGCATTTTCACCCTTCTACCATCGGACATCCAGACGCACTGCATCTTACCATCCCTACCTTGTTGCTATTCCACCAATTCGCACTAAGCGCTTCCAAACGTCTTTTATAATGCGCACAGCAAAGGAGTGGAACTCTCTGCCTGCGTCTGTGTTCTAAACGCTTACAACCCTAATCTCTTTAAAGTAAGAGTGCACAGGCTCCTTCTGGGTAAGCTCGCTCCATCGTAGACTTTGTCTCTGTCATCTCTGGCCTAGACTAGAGTCAAGAGCAAACCCATCACAAATAAAAAAATAAAAAAACCCCAATAAATCCCCAATCAACTTGAGATTCCCCGCAGTTTGGGAAATTCCCCACACGTTAGCAACGCTGGTCACTTCAGAACGGAGTTAGGGCCGAATCAACGGGCTAGTGTAATAAGCGGCTCCCTAGTTAGGGGCCACGCCCTCCCTTGCCACCGGGCCCTGAATAACGTATAGTGTAATAAAAGAAAACGTTAAAATAATCACAAAACCAAGCAACGATTGTGTGTCTATACTGTGGTTATCAGTCACTAGCTTTTGCCCGCGTTTTTGCTTCCGTGGCCTATCCTACAGGAACCATTTTTCCTTAAATAAAAGTTGTCTATGGCCCTCGGCGGGTATAGCTTTGGATGAGTGAAAAATTGGTTATCAAACCAGTATTTTCAGAGATTACCTAACACAAACTTACAAATACTACGACGCCTAAGTGTAGGTATTTTGTTTTTACCTATACATAAGTAGGTAGTAAGATTAAGTAGATATAAATAGTGAAATATATGTAAGTCACATTATTTACACATTAAATACCTATCACTATACCTACTTAAACTAACATATAAACTAATTAAAGTTATTAACTGAACAAATTCAAATTAAAAAAAATATATACCAGTATTATGTTAAAAATACAACATCGCAACGTAAAAAAAGGAATCCCCTCAAGACAATTTTATGCGCCTTGGCACTGACCGAGCGAGGCCGTGACGTCACACGCATGGACGGGATAATCGTGCAACAAGCCTGCGAAACCGGTGCGAGACGGACTAGCTTTACTAACCCGTTTAGCCATTGTTACGTTTAAGCACAATTTCTACATCAAGAATTTTATCAGTTTATTTCATAACTTGTGTTGAAATCCAGCAACACAAGTTATGAAATAAACTGATAAAATTTGTGTATGTAAAACTCAGGTAATATTAGTTTCTAATACACTTTTTCAATCAAATTAAACTTTCTTGTGTCAGGAGGACATAAACTTACTGGAAATCTTCTAATTCATAAAGTCACGTACGATAGACGCGACTACTTTGGGAAAATGCTCTTTTGAACAAAAAAATTGTCGTCAAAATCGGTCGACAATTGACGAAAATAATCACTGGACAAACATACAAAAAATAATATGATAAATGAATTTTTTTTTTTGCAGTCGGTTAAAAAAAACTAAAGATAAAATATACTTAGACACTTACACATACTTATTCAAATAGGCAACAGACATATTACGCGACATTTATAATTTGCGACAATTTCTAGGAAAGACCTTTGGCTCCAGAAAGATTAAAGATTAAGTGCTTATTTACATAATTATCACTCTTTTATACAACTAGGCATGTGATTAACAAATTATGCTAAACTCTGCTTACGCGTTGGCGACGTAAGTTGACACATTCCTAGTACGATACATCTTTGCACGATAAGGATCGTTATGCAATTGTACTTGTACGATTCAAAGTAACTGGGCAAATACTAAAGAGCGGAGATATGGACTTAGGCAGAAAGTACATTATCATCATCTGCTTAGCCTTTTAGCCCAACTATATTGGAGTCGGCTTCCGGTCAAACCGGCAGCTGAATACCAGTATTTTAAGAGGAGCGGCTGCTTACCAAGCCTTCATAGCGCATAAACTGGATACCACGGTACTTCTTGGCAAGACTAAAGTCAGATTTGCTTGCTTCTGGCAATCCGTAACGACTGCCAAAGATCTAAAAACGACAGCCAGGAAGCCGTTGGGGCTTAACGTGCTTTCCGAGACATGGAGGAAATTTGGTATGTTAAGACGGTCACCCATGTACAGACCAACCTTGGCAAGCGTTGCTTTACATTGAAGATCGACCCGTGCGGCTGTTTTCATTAAGCTAGAAGCTCCTCTTCATCATATCATTACATAATTATCAGCCGAAAGACGTCCACTGCTGGACAAAGGCCTCTCCCAAAAGGGGGGGCGGGTTGGCGATTGCAGTGTATGGTGTTGAGTTTTACAGAGAACGCTGCTACCCATTCTCTGGCAAGTCCCTTAGTCGCCTCTTCCGACACCCATGGGAAGTGATGTGATGGTATTATTCTTTTACGGCACTATACGGCACCGGCCGACACCATACGGCCTTTACTTAGGCAGAAAATGACAAGAATATTCTCTTGAACATAATAATGCCAAAGGATTTCGTTCGGAGTGCAATCGCACGTTCCATGTAGCACTCGAAACATTTTTCAATGATCGGAAACTTTCAGAACTAGCGCCATTTCGTTGAAACTTTCCAGCAGTTCACCTGAATATCTTTATATCAGGTGAATCATCTACCAATATCTCAATCACACATACCTTAACATACATTATATAGGCTTAACTCCTTCCTTCTTCCGTCAAACGGGAAATTGCACGAAGTTTATTGCCAAACTTTGGAAACTCCGCGTACTCAACGGAATTCGAGTTCGCACCTACATGCACCGCAATATAGATCGTATAATAGGTACGCTTCTATGGTACTCGAGTGAAGTTCCCTAAGCAATTCTCCTTGTCGATGCCGCAGTGCTTACTTGTGTACTATGCGAAGCTCCTTAGGGATTAAGTCTTATATACATACATACACAGATACCAAACAATATCTAGATTCTAAATAGAAGCGTAAATGGAGTAACTAGGAGGTATTTCTGCTACCAATGCAGTTGCGTTTAGGTTTACTCTAAACGCAACTGCATTGGTAGCAGAAATATATTATTCTTTTCTGAGGTAGGTACTTTGATATTTAGACATATATTATTGAGTAACAAATGAAGATGAAAGTTTACGAGAAAGTCTGGTAGGCTAGCTGCTCCACGTAAAATATTGGTATTCTGCTGAGTCCAATGAGACAAATTCGACTCTTACCTTAAGGGTACTCTCTCGAAAAAAAGCTTAAAAACAGCGTGCAGATGAAGCAACTTTTCGTCGGCACTAACAGAGAAATTACGTCTGGAAAAAATAGTTAGTAATCTGCATGATATGATAGGTAATTTGGTTTAGCCAGAATGTATCTAGCGGTATCACATAATAAGAAAAAAAAACACCAAATTACCTCCAAATCGTTGAGATGAAACCATTTTACTCCTTCATTTTTTTATCAAAAGAGTTAAAAAAATATATTTACTGCTTTGCAATACAAACGAAAACGAATTGGTTTTGTTACTTTTTAAAAACATGTATTATTATAATTATAAAAAAAATAAAATACGGGTAGCGGAATGGCGCGTAGAGGGGTAGTTAGCTCCGTTCATATGCACAAGGTCATTGGCATGAATACAAGCCTTAAGAGGAAACGCTGGCAGCGAGACTTTGTATGTAAAAAGTCATAATTCGAGGTTTGGCTCTCGACTGTTTTCTCCTCTAATATTGGACTGATTAAAGAGATATTTCACAAATTGAATAAGCAGGATATATACTGTGTTCCTATGTTTTCCTTTCTGATGATTTATTAACCGAATGAGCACTAGAACTCTCACAAAATGCTCAAAATTGACCGATAAATCGCTGTCAATAGAGCCCTAGTGTACAAATTTGGCAACTATTAATCTAAAAAAGAAAACATAAAGACACAGTAAATATACTTTTTATTCAGTTTGTGAAATATCTCTTATATCGGTCCAATACTGGAGGAGAAAACAGTCGAGAGCCAAACCTCGAATTATGACTTTTAACATACAAAGTCTCGCCGCTAGCATTTCCTCTTAAGAACTGGGCCACAATGGCAGAAGACAGACGTGTGTGGAGAAGGGAAAGAGAGGTCTTAGCCCAACAGTGGGACATAACGGCCTAGATTAGTTAGTTATTAGTAGTTAAAACAACAAAAGTTATTTCTTTTCATAGTTGGAATCCTACAACCATTCACAATCCAGTGCAAAGACACTATACAGTAAATAATGTACAAAATCCCCCGACAGTATTTACTTCCTTGCCAAGTTAATCTGGAGAACAATAAGATATATTTTGATGCGGTTTTCACGTCCTCACATAACGCTGAAGAAGATTTACGGGACGACTCCTTCACTGTGTCACACTATTATCATAGTGACAAAGGGTAGATGTGAAATGTTAACAATGAATTAAGCTGGGAATATTATAATCTCAGTCTTGTGTCTTTTGTGAGGCTTTGGACAGAAATGTGATTATTCTTGGATGTATCAGGGTTTTCTTTGGTAACTGTATTTTTAACTCTTTGTCATCATCATGCTTGGGATCGTTGCAACACGTTTTTTGGACTATATTCTCCTGCCAAGCGTCCTGGTGGTCTTTTTTGTCAAGGTCTCATGATGTAAATTGAGATGGAGTTACAATGCGAACTCTCATTCATATTTTTGTACGTATGGATTGAGAACTCAATTCATATTCATTTCAACTAAGCTCACACGGTGAGTTGTTAACAGAATCAGACTGCTGCTATCATTAACTCAACTTTTTTAAAGTTCCGAACAAGAAACGGAACCCCTATAGGATCACTCGGGTGTCTGTCTGTCTGTCCGTCTTTCACAGCCAGTTTTCTCCAGATCCACGGGACCGTTTCGGCTGAAATTTGTTACACATATAGACTTCTGTGACCCAAATACGGACGTGTTAAGTAAATAATTAAATTTTTAGTATGTGGGTCACTTTTGGAGGTCAAACTAGAAAATTAAAAAAAAAAAAGATTTTTGAACAATATCGTGTGACATATCAGATAAAAGGTCTTACTGTAAGGATTTTAAATATATTTTTTTCATAATTTTAAAACAAACGGTTTTGAAGTTATTCAAGAAATTACACGAATAATGACCATTCCCCCCATCTCCGAAACAACTGAGCTTAAAATTTTGAAAAAAAAAATGGTGATAATAGATACCTATACATTACAGGAAAACCTATACGATGTCTATAGTTTTAAAATAACACATTAAAAAAATGAAATTCGTTCGGAACCGTTTTCACGCGAGTCCGACTCGCACTTGGCCAGTTTTTTTTTCATATCACTCCCTCACACAATTTATCCATCTTTTCTTCCTCTCCCTCTCATACCTCTTTTATAAACATCCGTTGAATTTATAAATCTTCTCCCAATTCCTGAAATATCTATTTTTTTCTACTAATTACATCTCTACTCAACATCCCAAATTAAGTACCTAATCAAATAAACTGAATAAAAAAGTAATTCACGCTTTTATTTACTAACAAGTCGTAAACCTGCAAAGGGAAAAGGTAATTCTGACCCCGTTTGTAAACCAACATTAAAGGGTTCACCCAAGTTTGGGTGCAATCGTTAAATAACTTTTAACAAAATAAGGTCTTAAATAACCATGTATCTCCACAGACCCCACCTTTATCTTGTTGAAATGTTTTGAACATTTCTAGATCAACTTCAGATTTATATTCAGCATTCAAGTCCTGCTCACAAATACTTCTTTGTACTTTAAAATATAACAAAGGATTCTCCTGAGCTTATAATATTTCTATCTGAGGACCAAGACTTTCTTTGAGCCACCATTTTTTTTGTTACTGTGATCTAGATTTTACTAAGAACCTACCTCTGATCGTGACACTGGCAGAATACTTGAAACTGACTGAATTGCATGATAATAATCTTCATATCTTCTGCAAAGATGATTAAATTGACATCGACTAAGAAGTAAGTACGGTACCTCTTCTTATTAATGCATGAAGTTCCGACTCGCTCCAGGAGTTTGAAATGCTATAAAAATATAATAAAACGGTAAAACCGTTTTCAGGCCACAATAACAATTTACCTACTTCAAGAAGCTGATTTATTGGTTATATCAAATTGTGGGCGAACCGCCTCGGTCAAGTAACTTCAACGAACAGATTGAAAAACTTTTTATTTCCGATACTGAACAGTAAGTTAGTTTTTAAAAAACTTTCCATGCTTCACTCCGCTGAGCGAATTTAGCCTTTATTATTTCTGCATTCTGACTCTTTTTGATATTTAGTTTTGTGGATATTATGAGAGGTAAAAAAAAACAAAATTTTTCAAACAAACAGCTATTACGCCGACATTGGCGAAGTTGGGATCAGCATTGTTGGAATTGACGCGTCGAGCGTAGCCTTAAGAGCACCAGATGCCGGGGATACTTTTTGAAAAATTGTTCAATCGTACTTTGAAACAGGCGGTGTTGAAATCAACTTTACTGATCCTAAGTACCCGCTTGAACATTTATGGATTACTTGATGCCGCCCTCGGCTCCGCCTGTTTCGACTAAAACAGAGACTATAATTTTTAAAAGAGTTTTCCCCTTTAACATAAGCCAGTGAGTTATTTAATTTCACTGAAATTGTGAAAAAAAATAGACTCCCCCATACATTTATGTGCCCATAACTCGACAAAATGTACTGAACAGCAGATTTTTTTTCGCTATTTCGGGATTGGTCTTATAGTAAAAGTTGTTCATAATGATGTGTACAATGACCCCTTAATAGGTATTGCGTTTATTCTGTTACATGTTGTATAAGGTATATTACTATAAATTATCATCAAATATCGTTAATTATTTTATTTATGTGAAAGAGTATCAAACGCACGTCCATCCTCACAGTATTCCTTATTTTTATATAAAGTAGAATATTAGTAGAAATGATAGATTTTTCATTAATTTTATAGCTTTCTGCAAGTCTGAGCGCTATGACGTCATCTTCAAATTCAATAAATAACGCCGGAGAAGCCGTCTGCCACTAAACCGATTTACTGAACAGCATTAAACCGTCTGCGAATCCATAATCTTTAGAGGAAATTAAACAACAAACTCGTTGAGGCAGGCACCGAGACCACTTTCCTCCAGCCGCAAACTGTTCGCATAGCACGCTCCAATTTAGGAGGGCCTAACTGTTACTACAGTCCGTACAGCATAGCATCCTCCCAAACATGGAAGTGTTATAGCAAAGACACAGTAAGTACCACGGCCAAGCGGAGAAATGGCATTTTCGAATTTAATCAGCGCGGGAAGGAATGCCCAGGTATTTCATTGAATTCTGTGTTTGTTTTAAGTTGTGTGTATGTGTGTGTGTTTTAAAATGGGGATCAAGTAAGACGTTTCTGTTTTATTTATTTTTTTGTGTCAACGTTAATTTTTTTTTTAAATAAGTCACCGTTTTGTCTTGCTTATCAGTGTTATTATTATTTTCTCGCTCAAAATTACTGCAATAAAATAAAACTTCCTAAGCGCAAAAACTTCGTTCGTAAAGTTAGGTCAAGTTACCGTTGTTAAGGCAATTTAGCTCTAGTTTATTTTTAATGCTCTTAGCAACAACTTAAAAATTATATTAAAAGGATTTCACAGCACTACTTTTATCTAGTGTCTGAATTGAAAAAAAAAACTTCTGAAGCTTCCATTAGTAACCCGAGTTTTTGCCACAATTAATCTTTCAGTCTATAGATAAAACAAAGGACAGTCCAGGTACACTATTCATGAAGTTTAGAACTTTTACAAATTCTAAGTCTTCAGCCATTAGCGTCGAAGGCAGGTGTTGCAAAAAAAGGAAAGAAAAATTCAGAGTAAAGGGGCTTGGGATTTAGATCCCTTAAAACTTCGGAGATAAAGTAAAAAATACAAGATACGAAGAGAAATACAGCCGAATTCCTCCCTCGCCTTTGGCTAATAACACAATTAAACAGTAAATAACTTAAACTGGAAGCCAATTAATTTCCGGAATGGTCGTGTAAACAGAGAAGCTTGCTTGAAAACACTGGAACACCGACGTTTCTTTTAGAAATTCAAATGTACTGTCTAAATGAATCTTGCACTGAATTATGGGCACCAATAATTAATTAAATAAGCTGACTTGGCTGTTTGTCCTAGGCCAATGGAGAACATTTTGCTATAAGTCTTGATATTTACATTTTGGTTGGTGCCTGTTCATTGCTAGCGAGCAAGGCAGCGGAGCGTAGAAACGGAAAATTTCAACCAATGGAATTGCATAAAATCTCCGCACCACGTGAGTCACTGATATTTTGACTGACATGATTGGTTAATATTTCTCCGTTTCTCCGCTCCGCTGCCTCGCTCCGCGCATATGGACAGCAACCCTAAAGGTGGATTTTAAGTTGTTGCGCAGAAATAAAATTAACAGATTTTTAGATCATTGATAAAGCTGCTTAAGCTGATGTTTTGTTTTTAATCTACACTATTATAAAAGCGAGAGTTTAGGTGGATGGATGTGTCCTACTCAGTCACACCTGAATGGATCTAGATGAAATTTGGCAGGGAGATAGTCTGGAATAGCACATAGACCTCGGCTTTATCCTGGGAATATGTTCCCTTCGGATAATTACCGACATCTATGCGGGCAAAGCCGCTGGCAGAAGTTAGCTGTAACTATACCTGTTCATTTTTTGTAATTTATTTGTATTTTGTTTCTATAAGCGATAAGCCCGCCCATTGTGTCACCCTATTTAATGTTTCTCATCTATCTTTTCTGTAACTTATATGATGTACATAATAACGAGTATTCTATTCTATATTTGCATGCTGAAAGGTATAGTTATTACTGTAACTGCAATATACCACTTTTACGTGATACAACATCCACATAATGCTTACCCGTATTTGGGAATAAATGTTATGTTCTTAGTCTGTCTTTACTTTGAATTTGTTGTACTTAGTGTTGGACACCATCTTTGTTAAGAACAATGAGATTGACTAAAAGAGTCGTGACTAGGATGGAGCGTGACCTTCGAAGTTCAGTAGCCTAATTAAAAGTAAAATAAATATTAAATTGTTTCAATTAAATCACAAGACATTATTTTGTAAATCTTATTAAACCCATACGCATCTTTGTGCTTAAAAACTAATTGAACTCTTAAAATTATTCGCTAAGTAAATATTTCAAATAGTGGTTATAGTACGTGTATAAACGAACCGTTCCAAAATCCTGTTAGAAATAAAGCAATCTTTTCCGAGAACAAAATCTCATTTTTCACATAATTTTCTCTCAGTAAGTCGTAGAAGTACATATTTCTTGAAACCCTTAGCACTGGCACCTCGCCAATAGATTTTTTCGCAGAAACCGAAGATATTGCTTCAGACTTATTATTTTTATTGTTTTTTCTTTTTTTTTGTGATGGGTTTGCTCTTGACTCTAGTCTAGGTCAGAGATGACAGAGACAAAGTCTACGATGGAGCGAGCTTACCCAGAAGGAGCCTGTTCACTCTAACTTTGAAGAGATTAGGGTTGTAAGCGTTTGGAAACACAGACGCAGGCAGAGAGTTCCACTCCTTTGCTGTACGCATTATAAAAGACGTTTGGAAACGCTAAGTGCGGATTGGTGGAATAGTAACAAGGTAGGGATGGTAAGATGCAGTGCGTCTAGATGTCCGATGGTAGAAGGGGGCCGGTGGGATGAGGTCGTGGAGTTCTTGGGCACACTCACCGAAGTACAATCTGTAGAAGACCGACAAGCAGGCAACCTTACGGCGATGAGCCAAGCTATGTAGCTTGGCATCCACCAGTTTTACGTCACCGATGAGCCTGTTAGCTCTGCGTTCCACCGAGTCAAGCGCGGCAAGCTGATACTTAGCTGAGCCATCCCAAAGGTGGCTACAATACTCCATGCAGGATCGGACTTCCGCTTTATATAGGGTTAGGATACCCAGCTTTTTGGCCGCGGTTTGGGCGTTGTATTCGATGGTGGCGCTGAAACTGAGACTGATCAGTCACAGGAACAGATGCACCCCGAAATGTAGGAGTTTGATCAAAACGACTGCTTTTTGCGGTAAAAAGACACGCCTGTGTTTTGGTGGCGTTAACAGTGACCACATTGTCATCACCCCACTGGGAGACAAGGCCTAAGGTCAAATTTGTCCGCTCTATCATGGCCTTTCTCAAGGAACAAACTTTGTCCCCACTGGTAACCGTACTGTAAACCGTACTGTCATCTGCGTACCCAACAAGACCAAGCTGAAGCAGGTCATTGATGTGCAGCAGGAAAATAGTTGCAGAGAGAACGGACCCTTGAGGAACTCCGGCATCAATAGCCATGAGGTCAGAGGAGCAGCCGTCAACGACTACTCGGATCAACCGTTCACTGAGTTAGTCTGATATCCAGCTACAAAAACCAGCTGGGATGCCATAAGCAGGAAGCTTGCTAAGTAGACCTGCGTGCCAAACCCTGTCAAAGGCCTTCGAGATATCGAGCGACACGGCAAGTGCTTCGCTGTGTCTCTCGATGGCCTCGCCCCAGCAGTGCGTGACATACACAAGAAGATCGCCAGTTGACCGTCCCCGGCGAAAGCCATATTGACGGTCACTGAGGAGATCATTGTCTTCAAGGTAGGTCAGCAGCTTTCTGTTAAGAACCCTTTCCATAACCTTGCATAGGATGGAGGTAATGGCGATCAGACGGTAATGTGCAGGGTCAGCACGGTCTCCCTTTTTGGGCACCGGTTGCACATTCGCAAGCCTCCATGATTTCAGCACCGTTCTTTTTTCAAGATAGAGGCGGTACAGGCGTGCCAACACAGGAGACAGTTCAGGTTCACATTGCTTCAACACTCTCGCTGGAATGCCGTCAGGCCTGCTGGCCTTATTCACGTCTAGACTGCACAATACTCTTCGGACCTCTTTAATGTGAACTGTGATCTCCGGCATCGAAGAGTCACAACGAGGTAAAGTTGGAGGTTGCTTGGAGCCAGCGTCCAGACGCGAATTGCTTGCAAAGAGAGTTGCAAATAAATTTGCTTTCTCACTTGCAGAGTGTGCCAGCGAGCCCTCAGGTTTCAACATTGGAGGCAAAGTGGGTCGACAGAAATTCGTTGCAACAGCTTTCGACAGGGACCAATACTGCTTACTACCTGGAGGGTGCAATGCTAGTTTGGCCCCGATACGTCCGAAATGGTCAAAACGTGCCCTTCGTAAAACCCGCTTGCAGAACTTAGTGGCAGAATTAAAAGCTCTTTTTCCTCGCGCAAACCCTACGTGCTTTAACATTTCGGTCGCGAGCCTTGATCCACGCTTGGTATGCAGACTCTTTACGGGCCTCAGCGTGGGCGCATTCTGCATTATACCAAGGCCGGGATTTGTGACCGAGCGGGATGTCGGAGAATGGAATAAAATACTCCATCCCCTGCCAAATCACGTCCGCAATCATGTCAGCACAGCACGAGGGGTCACCCGAGGAGAAGCACATTTGCCGCCATGGATAAGATGCAAAAAAGTGCCGCATCTCGTCCCAATCTGCTGACTCGTATCGCCATACTCGTCTCGTGCCTCTAGGACTCTTATGTGGAGGAGAGCAGGTCAATACGGATTTCACCAGGCAGATAAACTAATCTAAATTATTCATAAAAAGCAATTAGCAGTGTTCCTGCAAACTCTCCTGGGTACATTATGTTATGTTCATAATGATAAGTGGGAAGAGATTGTGGTAAAAATATAAATTTATTGTTTTGATAGTCTAGTAATTGTTGATTTTTCACCTTCTAATGAACAAACATAGGGCCAGTGACTCTAATCACTAAGGATTGCCAAATTATTAGTAGGCAACAAGAGTTTCTGAGTCACTTGTGAGCTTGTGTGAGGAATCGGCTTTATGATAAAACTAGATGATCCGCACAACTTCGTCTGCTCCGCTCCTATTGGTCTTAGCTTGATAATACGTATAATACGCCTATAGCCTTCCTCGATAAGTGGGCTATCTAACACTGAAAGAATTTTTCAAATCGGACCAGTAGTTCCTGAGATTAGCGCGTTCAAGCAAACGAACAAACAAACTCTTCAGCTTTATATATTAGTATAGATATAGATAGATAGATATAGAAGTACATATTATGTTTTGGGCACTTGACTCAAAAAAAAGAAAAGAAAAGAAAAACATGATGGTTTACAAAATAATTAAGATGATTGTTAAGAAAGTAATTTAAACAAATTGTCTCGTTTCTGCTTGAACACCCAGTTAAAATAAAATCGTGTTTTATTAAATGGTTTTTCTAGAACATAAAACTCTTGAGGTCGTTTTTTGTATCTATTTCAAAGCGACTAACCTCAAGGTTAACGTTCATTTCTTTAGTATATGTTTCCACATTTAAGAAGAACTAAACGAACTTAATTATGTAAGTAAATTAGAAAAGAAAGAAACCCCAGGCTACTTTACGTAAACACATTTAAGTAATGGTTTGAATATTTTTTTCCTTTACGCAACTAGCCCAAAAGGTTAGAGTTTAGTTCTACATGTTTCCACATTAAGGAATTATGTTATTTATTTACAAATCTTTCAATAAATACTTAACTAACTATATATACAGAAAGAAAAGTAAAAAATCGACTAAGTTAACCCTAAAATATGGCGTCAAAAAATTCATCCGCATCCCTGTGGACTGGAAGTGTGCTCAAAAGTCTGGCGGCATTGCCACGTTGTATGGCAATGTTTATCTATTGTCCAAAACAGCCAGTCATTGGGTTACGCGAAGCATCAACTAAGCGTCTTAAGAGATCTTTAAACGAGATATGAGCACTTGGAACTCACGACCCGAAAGTTTCAAATGGCTCAAAAATGTAACTACCAGGGAGGTTATTATACTGGCCCTGCTTGAGGTTCTCTTAAGGAATTATTACCCGAAATGATATTAAATAGAACAGAAAGAAACTCCAGGCAAGCTTACTATAACACATTTAGGTAAGGGTTCGAATTTATTTTTCTTTTGATTTGGTGGGCGAACGCGCTAGCATATTCAAGCTAGCGCATTCGCCCACTCCTTGGTTCAATTAGGGGTCTAGCAGTATTGTTGGTTTTTTTCATCTGGAATTCTTCAGTAGCACGAAATCTGGCTTTATGGTTCCCGATTTATAGGAATAAGCTCGCCCCTTTTACAATCAGTCTCCCAAGCCTTTTTTTTAACTACGTAAAGGTCAAATTCCTGTCAAAAACAGCTAAGTACCAGTATTTTACATGAATCGACTATATGACCTCCACAACCCAGTCCACGATAACAAGGCTAATGTCAGATTTTCTGGAATTTAACTACATTGCCTACTAACAAAGATCTTCACGTGTGCGGAGGAGTCACAGTATGACATGGATCACCCATCCACAGACCAACCTTGGCAAAAGTTGTTTTACTTTGAAGACTCATGTGGCTGGTACGTGGGGCTAATTACATGAGTCCCATGTGACGTAAACATGACTGAGCAGAAATGGACGTCTATAGGAATATATTTTTTTTTTAAGAGCGCCATTTTTGTATTTTTCAGGTTGATAATTCTGTTGGCGTTGCTGGTGGGAGTGCTGTACAGTCTCCATGTTCTGGTTCAAGATTATCAGGCGCTGACAGCAGCATCCAAGCTTCTACGATTCCTGTTCAAGAGAGATCTCAGCTCACAAAGTTATACTGTAAGTCAATAAGCTTTAGAATTTAATATGATAATCCTGAAATGCGAAAGTAACTCTGATTGTCTGTCTGTCTGTCGCACTTTTATGCCAAAACTGCTCATCATCATCATCATCATATCAGCCGAAAGACGTCCACTGCTGGACATAGGCCTCCCCCAAGCGTCGCCACAACGACCGGGCAAAACTGCTGAACCGATTTGAATAATATTTGGTACACAGTTAGTCTAGAGCCTGAGAAAGGGCATAGGCTACTTTTTATCCCGGGAATATGTTCCCTAGGGACCACGCGGGTGAAGCCGCTGGCAGAAGCTTTATAAATATATTAAAATATAATTGGTCTTTAAAATATTATTTTGATATAATCCTTTAGCGCCCATCCTGTGCTCCAACAGTGGTCGTAAATGTTCATAAGGTTCAATATTCAAATCAAAATCTACGTGATTGTTATCACGTAGATTTTGATTTGCCAGTTTGACCAGTTTATTAGACAGTTACCTTAAAGTAACTGTCTAATAAACTGGTCGCTTTGTATGAGGCGTCCAGTAAAGGGTTAATGTGTGCATGACCCGATTTATGAAAAAAATAAGTAGCAGATTTTTTTTCATCCCTCAATGAGAAAATAACTTGAGTTACTTATGTTAAAGAAAAAATAACTGAGGGCTTAGTGCGAGTTTTTTAACGTACTTGATCGCGTTAACGTAATGGTTCGCTCATGTCGAATAGGGAATATGCATACGATTTTTTTTATTTGCAAAATGAAATACTTATTAGCTCTAATAAAAAATTATAAATTATTTTTTAAATACCTTCGTCAGCGATGAAGTTATAAAGCTTCAAAGTCTACAATTAGAAAGAGAAGTCCGACATGAATTGTGACGTCAAAGTTCTTGGCGCCTATACAGCTGGCATAAAAAACAGCGTTATCGCGCGAGGGACAGATATATTTGTTTAAAATAATAATATCTCGTTTGATTTTCGAGCAATTTTGATTCTATTTTCACTGTTAGTATTATATTTGTGTATATTTTTGGATAAACTGTATAGATAATAGATATTTTTTTCGTGCATATTCCCTGTTGTATGGATAAGAAAGCTTTTCCATTATTGTCACCAGGCAGCGCTTATTCAGTTTCAATACAAATTGACGTTTACGCTAACGCGATCGTGTGTCACCTGCCCGTTTTAACTAACGATATGGACAAGACCTAAAATATAAGTCTTCATTATTATTGCACGTTGAATTTTCAATTCTCGATGCTGAGCTGAACATTCAAATTCAACTTGTTTTTGTTATAAGTTCAGTATTCGACATAGGCGATCTTAATGGAAGGCATTCTCTACTATACAATTACAATAAGTTATGGATTAACAAACCTGTAAGGGTGCCTGTTCATTACAGCGGAGCGAGGCAGCGTAGCGGAGAAACGGAGAAACATAAACCAATCCTGTCAGGGACACACGTGGTGCGGAGATTTTATGCGATTTCATTGGTTACAATTTCTCCGTGTCTCCGCTCCGCTGTCTCGCTTCGTTTTAATAGACAGATACCCTAAATATTCTTAAAGTAAAAGTTGGCAAAGCCCATAAAGGTGCCCTACCATTTGAGCGAAGCGAGGCAGCGGAGCGGAGAAACGGAAAAATATTAACCAATCATGTCAGTCAAAATGTCAGTGACTAACGTGGTACAGAGATTTTATGCAATAATATTGGTTAAAATTTCTCGGTTTCTCCGCTCTGCTGCCTCGCTCCGCGCAAATGGACAGGCACCCTTAGGATGTTGATGCACCTGTGAAGTAATAACCACACTATAAAGTAACACAATAGATAATTCTATATGCCAAAGCTGTATACCAGTCTGATCGTAGGTTTTGACGGCCTTTCTCTTCATTGTTCGCTCTTAGCTTCAACAATTTCGATCCAAGCGATGTCATAATAACAGAAACCGCATAAATAGTTAGATACCAACCGTAACTAGTTTAAAAATAGCTAGTTACATAACTAGTTTAAACCGCAACTTCTCTCCCGTGGCGTATCTTACAGGAACCAAAAGGATTTTGCGATAAAAATTACCGGCCAAGTGCGAGTCGGACTCGCATGCAAAGGGTTCCGAACGAATAATATATTTTAACATGTTAATTTAAAATCATGTTTCTTTTTTTCAAAATTTTAGGCTCAGTAGTTTCGGAGATTAGGAGGGCGGAATGGTCAATTTTCAATTATTTTTTTAATAAAACATACTATAATATACTATAACATGTACATGTACTATAACTATATAACTTCGTAAAGGAATATTTAAAACTTAGAAAAAAATACTTAAGAGACCTTACAATGATCCCTTTCATTTGATGTGTCACACGGTACAGTTAGAAAATTTTTTTTTTATTTTCTACTTTGACCTCAAAAGTGACCCCATGTTCTAAAATTTATTTATTTTTGTTACGTGTCCATTTTCGAGTCACAGAAGATTATAAATGTGTATCAAATTTCAACTGAATCGGTGCAGTATATTCGGAAAAAACGTCTGTGATAGACAGACGGACAGACAGATCGAAAGAAGGGTTCCGTTTTTTCATATTGAGATCGAACTCATAAAAAGTACCCATGACTCCCAGCGCTAGTGTAACTTTCTATCGGTGGATGAATTCATACGGTATGGGTTTTTAGGTACTGTTTTTTAGGGTACCTAATGTACCTGAAGGGTAACCAACGGAAACTCTATTTCTAACTCTCTACTGTTCATCCATCCGTCCGTCTGTCTGTCAGCGGGTTGTGTTTCATGAATCGTAACATGTATTTGGTATTTTTGTAATTTATAATTTTGGAAATCAAAAAGTAGAATTGTTACTGGCCAGGGTTTCCTTTGTCTCAAAAAGCGGGCTTGGCTGCAGTTAAACGAGCTGAAAACTTTAGCGCGGCCCCCTAAACTCGCCGTTAACCTCTGTGCGGAAAATTAACAGAACTAATTATACTTTTCTCTTGACTGCCTCTATGCTCTGTAATGGCGGCATTTACATTATAACTAGCATCATTAGATTTTGACTTGGTGATAATGGGACCACTTCCAATCGGTCCACAAAAACTTTGCGCTTATCTAGAAGCTCACTAGTTTGAATTAAGCCGTCGCCAAATTACAAGCAAAATTCCTCATAAACTAAAGTTATTAAATTGTAAATATTTATTATAATAATCCTTACTAATATTATAAATGCGAAAGTAACTCTGTCTGTTGCGCTTTCACGCCAAAACTACTAAACCGATTGAAATGAAATATGGTACGGAGATAGTCTAGAGCCTAAGAAAGGTCATAGGCTACTTTTTATCCCGGTAGTATGTTCCGTAGGGACCATGCGGGCAAAGCCGCTGGCAGAAGCTAGTATTTTATTAATTTGCTTTTGCCAGCAACTTTGTTCACATTATAAAAGAGATTAGAGTAATTGAATATGGACCACATAACGTTTCGGTAGCAATTGGTCCATCCCATACATTTTTTCATAATCCTACTAACGATACGTTAAATTGTTATGCTTGCACGTCTGTTAGTCATCATGTTTAAACGACAAAACGGTGCAAATTCGGAACACAGGTATACCTTGGCTTGAATTAGGATAAAAAGATCCTATGCCTCCTTCCTAACAATCTTAATATTTGAGATGGGTTTGCTCTTGACTCTAATCTAGGTCAGAGATGGGCTCAGATGGAGCGGAGACTCGCTAGCGGATTGTTGTCAAGGTTTTCCGTGACTGTCTGGCTCACCGCTACATCCCCTTGACTTGGCGCGAAGTAAAAATAATTTTTATTCCAAAACCCGGTAACATCAATTACTCTCAACCCAAATCCTTCAGACCCATCAGCTTAACCTCGTTTTTCCTGAAAACACTGGAGAGACTGGGGGACAGAACGATTAGGAGTCAAATTTCGCTACTTAAACCTCTACAACCAAACCAACACGCCTACTGCGCAGGCAAATCAACTTAATCCCCACTCCACTGCGTGGTCACACGCATAAAAAATGGTCAAAGCCAAAAACCTAACTCTGGGCGCCTTCATTGATACAGAGGGTGCTTTTGACAATACAATCTTCGCCAGCATCAGCCAGGCACTAGCCGTGCATGGTGTGGTGACAACGCTTATAGAATTGATACACAAAATGCTAAAACAACGCGATATTCAATTCACTGTTAACACCACCACGCGAGGTATCGTCAGTAGAGGCTGCCCACAGGGTGGGGTGCTGTCACCATTACTGTGGAACCTAGTTGTTAACGAGTTCATCACAGAGCTCAACGCTAGCAGTCTGTACTCGGTGGGTTATGCAGATGACATAGCAATTTTAATCACGGAGAAATTTGAAGGCATCTTATGTGAAAGAGGAAAACCTTCAAAATAATCGAGAACTGGTGTGCAAAACACGAACTATCGGTCAACCCCACCAAAACAGTATTAATAATGTTCACTAACAAAAGAGTCCTGGCCCTCCTCATAAAATCCCTTAACTATTCAACACAGAACTAACACTTACAGAAGAAGTCAAGTACTTAGGAGTGATTCTTGGTAGCAAATTGCTCTGGAATAAGCATCTTGAACAAAAGCACAATCGCACTTTACCAATGCAAGAAAATGCAGGACATACTTGGGGGCTGTCTTCAATCACGCTTTGGCTTTACACAACTGTGATCAGACCAATGCTAACCTATGGCGCCTTGGTTTGGTGGCCGAGAACTGAACTTTCGACCACCGTCTCCAGGCTCCAGCGGTTTCAAAGACTAGCCTGATCTGCTATCACTGGCTGTATGAGGGCAACCCCAACTGCAGCAATGGAAATAAGCCTACAATCAACTCCCCTTGACTTGTACATACAGCAGGAGGCGGCACTAGCAGCTATTAGACTTATGCACTTAGGCATATGGGGCAAGAACCACGACAGTCCACACGCTGGCATCCTGGACCGGGCGATTGAGTACCAACCTCTCATCGCTGCCCTGTGTGATAGGACACCGAATAAACCTATGTTCAACAACGATTATAGCATACAAACAACAAAGGAAGAAAGGGATCAGTCAGGAGTCAACGAAGTACGCATTTATACAGATCGCTCAAAAACTCAAAGCGGTTCAGGGGCTGGCGTACACTCCTTAGACCTCAAAATTAGCTTTCACCTACCACTAGGCGAGCACAGCTTGATTTTCCAATGATTCGTATTTGACAGCCTATCTGTGCTTAAAGTCCTAGAAAACAAACAAACCAACAGTAAATTAATCTTTGAATGTCACCTTGCCCTGGAGAGCATATCATTGTCTAACAAAATTACCCTCCAGTGGATTAAGGGGCACAGTGGACCCACGCCTCCCCCTACCTTTCCCACAGTTTCGTTCACGGATCCGCCAGAGATCAACTGAACTTCATAATAACAAATGGTCACGGGCTACAGACTAACAAAACGACTATTCAGCCTTAGTAGAAATAACCTCAGAATAATTATAGGGACAATCACAGGCCATTGCTCCCTTAACAAACATCTCTTTAACATAGGTGCCACAGAGAGCCCACTCTGCAGTGACTGCTTTGACGCCGAAGAATCAGCCACCCACGTCATCCTGGAATGTCAGGCAGTGGCTACCCAACGCCAACAAATCCTCGGAACGGTGAGGACACTCCGCGAAGCCTGTGTAGCTTCCAGGAAACTTCTGTGCTTCTGGGCGGAGCTAGGCTGGCTAACTTAGCCAGGATAACCACGCATAACGGACCGAATGAGAGTCTAAGTGCGGAGAATGGAGTTTCTACTACTACTACTAAGTCAGAGATGACAGAGACTAAGAGCGGATTTCAGCTATGAAACTGAACGCGATCAGTACATCTAAACTGCGTTCAGGAGCTGTCAGTTTCAATATTCCACAGAAAATAACGACACGGACAGCTCGTAAACGTGGTTTGTATGCTGATTGCGTTCAGTTTCATTAATGAAATTCGCCCTAAGTCGACGATGAAGTGAGCTTACCCAAAAAGAAAGAAAGAAAACAAGTTTATTTGGTACACACAGATACACACAACGTAGGTACAAATAAAAAGGAAACTTAATTCTAAAACAATTAAATTGTGTGCCCCGCGGCTGCGCCAAATAGGTCCAATCAAAGAAGCCTGTTCACTCTAACTTTGAAGAGATTAGGGTTGAACTAGGATAGTCTTGTCCCCCTGTATGGGGCCCCGATCTGGGTGGCTGACCTGACGGCCAGCACACTGTTTTGCGGAAGCATCAGAAGGTGATGGCCGTCAGAGTCATCAAGGGTTATCGCACGATCTCTTACGAGGCGGCTTGCGCACTGCCCGGATCTCCAACCTGGGACCTGGAGACAAAAGTCCTCGCGTCACTGCATCAGTGGCGTGAGAACGCGGGGGCGCGCGACTGATGCAGCAACACATCGAGCTGCGTTGGTCGCAGCTGTACGAGGTCCTTGTGGCGAAATGGCGAGACAGGCTCTCACGCCGTTCTGCCGGCCTCGTCACTATCGACGCCATTCGGCCAGTGCTCGACTTGTGGCTCGGGAGAAGGCACGGCTCCTTGTCATTTCGTGTGGCGCAGGTCCTCTCGCGGGATAACTGCTTCGGGAGGTACCTGTGTCGTATTGGCAGGGAGCCCGACGCTCGGTGACACCACTGCGTCGACTGTCAGAGTGCTGGCAGAGTGTGCCGCTTGGGAAGACCTGCGCCGTGCCCTCATCTCTGTGGTAGGCAGTGACCTCTCCCTGCCAGCCGTAGTTCGTGCTATGGTCGACGTCGAAGAGTCCTGGGACGCGGTGGTCTCCTTCTGTGAAATAGTTATCGCGCAGAAGGAGGCTGCGGAAAGGAAGAAGGAGATCTCGACCTCTCTCCCTGCCCGTAGCAGGCGCACTGGGCGTCGGAGGAGGCATACGTTGCCCTCTCCCGGCCCCCCTAACTGGGTCCAGGGGTGGCGGACTTGGGGATGTCCGTCGCCCCCCATTAATCCGGACCCGAGGTGGCGGCGCGTGGTGTTCCCGTGCGCCCCTCTTTGACGTCGCGGGGAGAGTCAAAAATCTCACTCCCCCATGAGGATTTCCTCCCGTAAAAAAGGATTGTCTTGTCCAGGTAATGTTTTTTCATGGGATAATTTTAATGATTGTCAACTATCACGCAGGCGAAGCCACTGACAAAACCTAATTCTATCTTACTCGATGGATGGTGATGGATGTTTGTTTCTTTTTCCCGCAAAAAGACTAGTAGACAGATTTGATTGAAACTTTACAGTAAAATAGATTATACATCTTACTAACACGTAGGTTACAATGTAATAAAAGGGAAAATTACTAATTCCACGCGGACAAAACCGTGGGCTCTGGCTAGTATTCAATAAACAAACAAGCGAACCAAATTCCCGTATTATACGTAAAGCTACGTACAAATTGGTGTAATCCTCAGAGAAATCAACAGGAATTTAATACTTCGTAACTGGTTGAGTGATTCCAGCCATCAAAGGAATAGTTTACGTTTTCCTTTTAATGTCGTTAAACAAACTCCTCGTCTAATAACAGGCATTAACATTTTGGAACTTAAGAGGATTTCAGGTTCTTTCCAGGATTATAACGTAATTGAATAGATCCCTGGAGTATTTTGGTAGGTTGCTGAATTAATTGACAATCTTATGATCTATTTTTATGTAGCTGCCATACTGCTCATGACTATTGTAGTCACATTTTTATTCCCAGGAAAAAAAAAAACCAGCCAAGTGAGAGTCGGACTCGCACACGAAGAGTTTCGTACCATAAACCGGAAAAATCACGTTGCATTAAAGAAACAAAAAACGTTTATTCCGCCATAAATTACGCAAAAAATTAAAATAAAATCACTTACAAACTAAAAACTAAATTAATAAAACTTGTTACAATATAAACTATGTCAGGAACGGTTTACCTACCACGAGGCACTGGTCACATCACAGACAAAAGCGAACACAGTTCAATAGTTGTCTATGGCGTGACGTCCGGCACTGACTGACAGTGACAAGTTGACAACACAAAAACAAAACAAACAATAATAATGAAATGGACGATTTAGGTATAAATAACCTCTAAAATATATATAAATTAAATTTGTGCGTCGCATCAGTCGTTGCTCAGCGTATGCCGCGACTCTGGACAAGTCCAACAATCAACAGCACTGGTTTACAGAAACTACCGTTTGCGTGACATTAAGGCGTCCATCCGTGTGCGTAAACATAAATAAATAACACAAAACAGGTAAGTACAATACATATATAATGGTCTCCATTAAAATACATTTTTAAAATATCGGTGAAAATTTCTACTCCCTACCTTTTATGGGTCATGAGACAGCCCGCTGACGGACAGACGGACGATCAGATGGACGGACAGACAGACGCATATACGTACACTGGAGGCTTAGCAAAAGATTCCCGTTGACATCTTTCGGGTACGAGACTGTGAAAAGAACATCATTATCCCCTCCACAATCGTATGAAACTAAAGACACAGCAAACTCATTATATTTGTGAACCCGTCTGTCTGCAAAGCGGTGTTAATGTATGAAGCTCAGGCCTCTTCGTTACGCCCCTTTGTCAGTCCGGCGTTTTTTAAACAAAGGAATTCGTCCATTTCACTGCCAGCACCCGAATAATAAACATTGTTGTTTTATTCATTTGCTTTAAATAAATTATCAGCTATTGCAAATGAACTCATTTTTGGGAAGCGTTTCCGAGTTTCATGCCTTATTTATTTTTAAATCACTTTTAAATAGACCAGGCTTATAATTGCTGAAACCTCAGTACTGGTGCAACAATACCATTAAATTGGTATGTTTGCGGTCCGTATACAGTGATCATATCGTATGCATTTAATGTTCGTTTAGTGTGAGTTTTCAGTTTTTATTACCTGCTTTAACGATGTTTTTCCGAGTTTGTTAGCTTTATTATCAATGTTAACCACTGTCATGACACGGTGGAGCAATTTTGCTTTTCATAAAACGCTTAGAAAGTGTTAAAAGTTCGGTCGAGAATAATTACGAAAATTTAACGTTTTCTAACGCTTTGAGTAAAATTAGTCTGTGGTTGGCAGTACTGTGTAGGTAAATAAAACTGAATTATTAGGTAAGAATTTATTTTGATCTGTTACTGAATTTCTATCAGCACTTTCGACCTATCATTGCGTAGGCCGAGTGTCTACACAATCTTTAACCTTTTAAATTATCAAAATACCCACACTGTGGTACTTTTAACTTTCTTGTTTATTTGTTACTAGTGGACGTCACGCGGTTTCACCCGCGTAGTTCCCGTTCCCGTGGGAGTACGCAGATAAAATAGCCTATGTTACTCCCTGATAATGTAGCTATCCAATGCTGAAAGAATTTTTCAAATCGGTCCAGTAGTTTCGGAGCCTATTCATTTCAAACAAACACACAAATCTTTCCTCTTTATAATATTAGTGTAGACAACCAATCGTCTATATTTCTTACGTAACGGTGAATTTCGCCCAAAGAATTAGAGAAGCCACGAATATTCGGCAACTTTTTTTACTATTAATCGCGTTTGACCACTATCTCACCTGATGGTAAGCTGATGTGGTCGAAGATGGTGCATGCTTGCCTAGAAGTAACCTATTCACTCTTGACTTAAAGACTCCACTCGTAACTGTTCGGTATTCGACCTATTCGGCCACTTTTTTACTATTCAGTATTTGGCCGAATATTGCGAACCATTCGGAAGAATACCGAATACTAAATTATGAAAATAAAACGTACAAACAATATTTAACAATAAATCAGCTTATAGCGTTCCTTCAAATGGGATGTTCTATAGCTATTTTACTAAGATTGTGATCCCGATCATTTGGGGACCAAACCAAAATCAACCGAAAAATTGGACTTTTGTCGAGTAATGAAGAAAAATGACTTACGAGTGATGGCCATATGTAATAATGTGTTGTCTCTGCTAACTCCGTAATTTTTTTGAATTATTATACAACGTATTACATTTTTTCCTAGGTTTGCGGAAATGTAATATTTTTTTTATCAAATACCCCTATTATGCAATTAGAGTATTTGACCAAATCATCATCATCATCTGTCTAGCTTTTTCCCAACTACATTGGGGTCGGCTTCCAGTCAAGCCGGATTTAGCTGAATACCAGTATTTTACATGGAGCGGCTGCCTACCAGACCTCCACAACCCATTTGACCAAATATTCTCACGATTTATTAGCAATAATTTCTCTAGACGCTGCCATCGCGTCACGTTCCGTGCTCTATCTCTTTTTACCGTACAACTCAAATACAACCTTCCCCAGAACATTAATTTCAAATTATAAATCTCAAACTTTACTCATGATAAAAAAATTGATAAAATTTTCATAGGTTGCATATATGTAAAGTCAATTATGCCGTATGGTGTCAGCGGGTGCCGTATGGTGCTGTAAAAGAATAATACCATCCCACCACTTCCCGTGGGTGTCGTAAGAGGCGACTAAGGGATTCACCAGAGAATGGGCAGCAGCGTTCTCTGTAAAAAGTCAACACCATACACTGCGATCGCCAACCCGCCTACCAAGCGTGGCGATTATGGCGAAACCTCCTAGTTGTGGGAGGCCTATGTCCAGCAGAGGACGTCTTTCGGCTGATATGATGATGATGATGATTGCCGTTATGACAACAAATTAATAAAAATTGAATTAAATTAAAGGGTGCTCCCATACAAAAAACGTATTTTTTTTTCGGTTTATGGTACGGAACCCTTCGTGTGGGAGTCCAACTCGCACTTGGCCGGTTTTTTCAATGTAAAAATAAAAATACGGAGGTTTGACATATTTTTAACCTACAACCACTGTATCTTTGTGTCACTTTAGCTCCTAAACGGATGAACTTATATTGAAAGTGTGTTATGTACACAAGAAGTACCTGTGAATCCGCAATTTTATTCCACAGAGAAAAATTATCTTAAAAACATCCTCTTATTGTAATTAATAGGAATTATTTACAATCAATATTGGATCTACCCACGTGTAAATCATTAGTCTAATCAGTTCGATCTTTGACAAGCTATTAACATCGGCTTACAGTTTAAGTCGGATCATCTGAAAACTTGGTATGTTAATAACGGACAAATTATCGAAGTAATTCGAGAACTAAAACTTACCAGCTGGCATTAAGGATAAACGCACCTCAGGGCGCGTTTTAATGGATAGTGATATTGTTATTGACTTTTCAATTTATTGATAGTATTTTCTTAAGTTTAAGTAATGGAACTACTAGATATCAACGTTTGTGATTATATTTTTAAATACAATGATAAAATTTCGGTATTTTTCATTCTTTGTTACTTTCAAGTGGCTGCTAAATATGGGTTCTGGGACAATGTTAATGGATTTTTTTATATTGGATTTCTTAGTGGTAGCAACCTGGATTTTCAGGGTTCTGTAGCCGAAGAGTAAACAACGGAACCCAATTCCCAATGTACACATATCATTCTTTCCGTCCGTCGGTCTACGTCTGTCGTTGCGCTGTATCTCATCTGGTGATTAGGTCCTAATTATTGGTTTCCCCCACAGAATAATTAACTCCCCAGGTTAGGAACCACTGTCATATACCGTAATAGATAGATAGTTGAAATTTTCACTAGCACACATTATCCCAGTCATGATTGCATAGTTACTGTTCACGATTCTTTCAAAACCATTTAGAAGAGATACAACATCAATGGAACCGTATCTCTCAACGATGTAAGTCGTAAGTGATTACAACGCATTACGCCGAAGAGATCAAGAACAAAACGTTCACTACATTAACACTACGGAGTTAAGTTTAACTACCCGAAACGTTGCTCTACACTAAGGACTTATTCAGACGGTTGCTATGCGGATAAAGGGAAATTCTATCAGACATTTTCTAACAGCAACGGTTTGAGTATCATCATCATCATAATCAGTCGAAAGACGTCCACTACTGGACATAGGCCTTCCCCAAGTGTCGCCACAGCGACAGGTCCTGTGCGTCTCGCATCCATCGGTTACCCGCGACCCTCACCAGGTCATCGGTTCACCTTGTGAGAGGCCTTTCAACGCTGAAAGACTTTAAGTATTGTAAAACGAGAGACGTAATCTGCTCCAATATCTAAAACAATAAATCATTCAAATCGAATCAAATCGTATATTTCAAATAAACCATTTACAGGCACTTTTGAATTGTCAAGGTCGGTCAGTCCAAAAATATGAAGCTATTTGCACGTTCCAAAGCGTAGATCTCTATGGAGAAGAACGTGCAAGAAACTCCACATTAATTCTTCATCGCGTGTAATGCCTTATTAGCTCTGACACACCTTTTCATGGATGAGAAATTGTTACATTAGTCCTCCTTCTTCTGCTCATGAAAATGTACAATCCTAATACATAAAATTCTAGACTTCTTCCGTTACTGACTGACTGACTGAATGAGTGACTGACAGACAACGTACAGCCGAAACTACTGGTCGTAGAAAGCTGAAATTGGCCGTGAAGGTTCCTTGGGGAAGATTTCGCGAAATTCTTACGGGAACAGGAAAGAACGGGATTTGCGCGTACGAAGTCAAGATACAAATTGGTGATCATTTTCCATGGAAAGTACACACTTTTTAACCCAACGGTTGACTGGTAGAGAATGCCTTACCATGTATATATAAATATGCGTTGATTTTTGTTACGTTTTTTGTTATGTTATTCTAGCTGCTGCCCTTGCTAGCTTTGCCCACATTGCCTACGTCGTCTAGACACATTAGTTTCAGACAAAACATAACGATCACATACATCTACATTTTGTACCTACATATTATGTACTGTTGTACACCATCTGAACAACCCTTTACAAACACAACCCACGAATGTACACAAAACTAAACTGTATCCATTACTACCAAGCAATGTTCGTTTCACTTTAAATGTCCAACAATATGTTTTGAACAATTCGCAGAAGCCTGCCGTGAGATGGAAAAGAATATTGCTGAGCGACCCGATACAATGCGCGAGGTACTTCTATTGTGAACTGGGTGCGCAGCCTGGGAACAACGAGGTGCTGCAGGGGTTCGTCTATATGCTTACGTAAGTTAAAGTATCTTTTAAAAGATGTGTTTCTTTTGATTTTTGGTTGCTATTTTTGTGAGTGAAGGTCACATGGTCACGAACGCTACAGATGGTGTTTCTATCAACCTCTCACCGTGTATATGTATATAAGTGGCGTGAGCATTAAGCGAACTCATATTTACTTCACATAGACTTACATGGTGAGGTGTTCACATAATCGTGCTGTTGTTGAGCATGAGGTGTTGGATTGTTTTCTTATCCGGAATTATTCAGTAGCAGCCCGAAATCTAGAATTGTGCCCGTTTAATGACTATAGGCTCATCTCATAATTCATAAAATTTAACGGAGCAAGTGTGAGTTTATTACTGGGACTCCACAGTCTAACATTTCGTTCGCAATGTTTTTAGGTCGCGGTAAAGTTATAAGTGAATTCCCTGGTTACTGGTAGAGTAAGACCGGTTATAATGACGATCCTTAGAAGAGGCTTTTGTCCCGATAATCTACATATTATATTATTTGTCAACTAAGAACTGTTATTGATTTGTGTGAAAAAAAAAGAATGTTTACTGAGTTATACTTGAAATAGGTACTTGATGGTATTGCAACAAAACTCTTTTATAAATATGTATTTCATTTGATAACTAGCTTCTGCCAGCGGCATCGCCCAGGTGATCCCTACGGAACATACTCTCGGTATAAAAAGAAGCCTATGTATTATTCCAGACTATAATCTACCTCTGTCCCAAATTTCATGAAGATCCTTTCAGGCGATCTGACGTGAAAGAGAAACAAACATCTATCCTCACAAAATAAGTAGGAAGTCTAATTGAATCCAATTTTATATATTGAAGTGGCTTTTCAAGCAATCATTTGAAATCATAGAAGTGCAGATTTAATGAAATAACAAGGGTATGCCAAGAACGAATAGCAAAAAATACACGTGGAACATTGAGTATTAAAACTCATCAAAAAATGTAACTGGGACACAGTATTTTTCCCATCTATTCTGGGATGAACGCGTTTTTCATTTGAACAAAAATGCCCTTTTTTCGAAACCGAATGAAAAAGTCCTAACTTGCTCATATGAAGAAACTTTAATGGAATCAGAATCCGCTTTGGTAAGGCTTTATGTAGAATATTTTTGAAATACAAAATAAGGCGCACGATGTTACAACGAACAGATATTTTTTTCATCTTGCTTTATCTCTCTGTCTCAATAATTTACAATAGGATTACGAATCGTATATAAATAGAACCAGTTCCAATCGATTGAGAGGTCTGTGCGTGGTAAGATGAAATCTGACGAGTTGATGAAAATCTCTTCTATCAACTGGGGCCTATTGATAAAACTGACGGTGACAGGCTACAAGCGACAATCTGAAAATTGTCTAAACTTATTTCATACATTATCTGCTTTATTAAACAACACCTGTCACGAAATTGGGAGAATTATGTCAGTTTGTGACAAATTTGTCGCATTTTCAGTTATCAGAATTGGACCCTGGAGCTCTAGATAAAGTGCCATTCTATTAGCGAACGCGAATGTCGAAATGACAAAATATGAGGGCTTAGGCACTTGTCTCACCGCCGGCGAGGAAGCGAATAGCTATCGACTATTTGGTCGCTGAGGAATGGGACAAAAGATATAGATCTCGTGTGAGTAAAAGAGACATTATATATTCATAGTTGATAGCTGGCTGTTCAAGCTTCCAGCGAGCGGGTCTTACCTCTAGTTGATCGCAGCGACAAGAGCTATCAAAGATTGTACTCACTCAGCAGCACTCGCTCGGCGATGCTCGCTTGGCAGTCAGAAATCACCAAACAGCGGTAATTTCTACCTAACTATAGTGCGGGCCGGAGAGAATATTGCAAGTAACAGCCCGTCGCACAAAAGCTCGCTGAAAACCGAGCGTCAAAACTATCGAAACTTTTCACTTGCTGCACGTTGCTCGCCTGCTCGTTTCGAGTTTGAAGTTTTACTCGCTATTCGCTGATCGCCGGCGGTGAGACAAGTGTCTTAATCATGTTACATTTTGACAGAGTTTGTCAATCCCAGCTCCGTATGGTGTCGGCCGGCGCCGTAGGGTGCCGTAAAAGAATAATACCATCCCATCACTTCCCGTGGGTGTCGTAAGAGGCGACTAAGGGACTCGCCAGAGAATGGGCAGCAGCGTTCTCTGCAAAACTCAACACCATACACTGCGATCGCCAACCCGAGCGTGACGATTATGGCAAACCCCCCCCCCATCTTGGGGGAGGCTTATTTCCAGTAGTGGACGTCTTTCGGCTGAAATGATGATGATGATATCAATCCCATATATTTTGGACGTTTTGACAATCGCCTTCGCCACGCTACCTACCGATCACAGAATATCACCGTGACATTATGCGGTAGTTGACGCACACTGACGTATGCTTTACATGCTAAGTAAATATTCCTAACATAAATATCGTTTACTAGATAGCGCATGCTACATAGTTTAACTTAGCTCGCATAGCTTTGGACTGCACACCTTCCTTTCTTCTTCTTCTTGAGTCGATTATTGTTTTAGCCCAGCAGGTGGCTACGTTAATTGCAGCATTGGTGGCATTCAATAAATTCCCCAAAGTACAGGAGAATGAGCACTTGGGGCACTGTTACATTTAGGGCACCGCACTCATATAGGGTATCCGACGGATCTATAAAACCCCATTTCGCCATGTTGTGTTTGCAGCGGCCTACCTGGGAGCGCAAACGATTGAGCACTTTCCAAATAGGCCAATGCAAGACTTGGGGGCAATTGCTCTTTGGGTTTTATAAAATCGTGAGGTTGTGGATACATTCATTTGTGTGTGACTTTAGGTGGTTTTTTGGGGATTGTCTGTGTAGATCGAAGGAAGCTCTTGCGTCTTTTTAGTCTGCCCGAGGTGGACATGTGGCCATACAGGGGATGTCGGGAAACGGTTTCCTGGTTCTTATTTTGATGCGCACATGCGACATTTCTTCTAACGGCAGGACGTGCGATGCCTGCAAGCGGGTAAAATTCCACAAACTGAAAACTCCATATTCAATTCATACACGGTGTAATAAAAAATCAATTATAAATGAAAAAGAGTCATTGTACTCGTCATTATAAACATTTTTTGACGTGCTAACGTCTTATAAATCGATGAACGCCGGCTGCACGCACGAAAAAGTGTCACGTTCCGCCTGAGCCGAGCGTGCAAGCGAGAGCGCGGAACAAGCGATAGAGACGCACGATCGGCCTGAGCGTTCGGCTTGTTTGTTAAGAATTCAATTGTTTTCTTATGACGTTATCACGTAAAATTATCGTCCGTAGACCAACTTTACAGACAACAAATTATTTTTACTATGGGACCAATTTTGTAATCGCAAAAAGCACAACAGTCCCATATTTTTATAACTATAATATTTATTTGCATAACTCGTCAAAATATGGGTACGGAACTGGGGGGCTACTCTCTAACGAAATCCGTAGTTTCGGGCTTAGTTTCGGGCGGGCATTTTCTACTTCGTATCACCTAACCACTGAGAACTAATAATAACACGATTTGACAGTTATTGTGAAATCGTGTTGTCATTCATTCTCAGTTCGGGTTCGGGACTAATCGTAAGTCTGTAGGTGATACGGAGTAGAATACGCCCGCCCGCAACTAAGCCCGAAACTACGGATTTCGTTAGAGAGTAGCCCCCCTGCTTAGGCCCACTTGCGCAGACCAGCAGGCTAATCTTTTAACAGAGTTATTTTCTAACGCCGAATTAAAAAACAAATTAACCATCCTTTGAAAAGGCTTTGCTGAACTAACTTAGCTTAATTAAAGCTAAGCTTGATTAAAGTTCGATTTCCATATTTGAAAATTAAAAAAATAAATGTATTTCCAAAAGCAACCTCGTTTCCATGTAGGTTAAGTCTGTTCAGGGTAAGTAAAGTTGCACAAACATATAATTACCGGGTATTTGCAGTCGTAAGTTAGAACCGCTGATAGCCATGGTTTCCTGGCTCTGTGCATGTGCCGACTGTTATATCGTATTCAACCTCCATAAAACGTGAATCGTTTTAGCAACTAGTCCACGCTGTGCGGAGCTTTATTGCATTTTAGATTCTTATACTTCCTCACTCCCAGTGACGAATACATTTGAAATGGTCAATTCGACTGGTGTTTCTCAAAACTCGCAATTTGTCAAAAAAGCTTAAATTTTAACACATTTTTGACATATTGCGACTGACATGTAGATGCAAACGTTGCATCAAAAATAGTAGATGGTTCTCTCTCGTGTAAATTATTAGGTTAATGCAAAAACGTGACAGTACAACAACGATGCGACATCGCGTTCTCATAGAAATTGGTCAAAAAGAACTACCGAATGGACCCCATTAAATGCCAGACGATATAGCGAGAGATCAAGGCGAAGATGGTGGGCAAGCTCTATGGTGGTACCGAAAAAACCGTACTAGCACAGAACAGAGTTCTTTATTTACGTTTACGTTTATTTATTTCACCACAATATTTATAGAAAAATTTACTTATATTAATTGCCAAGTAGTAGGAACAACACTGAAAATATTGTGGGGACTGGTGCCTAAGCTAGGCCCAAGGCCTGTGTTTTAGGTCTCCACACCGTTTTACTATGTCTAATTACTTACGTACTAGTGACAATAGACAACAAGGAATACTGTGATGTGCACGGATGTAAAATTTTATAAGTAATTATGAAAGGAGTTGTGTGTGTGATTTACTGTGTGAGTTTGTTGTATAGAGTGTAAGGTTGTGTGTTAACTGTTTGAGTCCAATAAATTAATGTTAAAACGTGTTAAAATATAATGCCAAGAATGTCTTCAGTGTCCTCGTATGATAGGTTTAGCAGCCAACTAGTGAGTTTGTATTTTAACTCATGTTTGGGCAAGGCGTATATGTCTATTTGGCTGTTCACTTTATTGTAGATACGTCCACTTAGAGCAGTGTAATGACGGCTTGCGAATATCGTCCGGCATAGTACAGGTTCACAGACTGGCAGTCCTTTACGTTTTGATTGATTTATTTTTCCAGTGGAAGAGAGGAATGCCGACGCAGTATAGCTCGCAGAACGAAGAGTTGGCGGACTGTGAGTACTTGGACTCGGAATAGAGCAAAGCAGTAGGGTAGTCTCTGCGTTTGAAACGCATAACCTTTAGTATAGCCCTCAGCGCTCGTTCAACCTGCAGTAATAATGTTATTTGGGTTCCTCCCCAGACAGGAATGCAATAAGTGAGGACACTAACACAGAGGCTTCTGTAAACAAGAAACAGGGTCTCAGGATCAGCCGAATATCTGAGCTGATTGAAAATATAAATTAGTTTTCTGATACGACTGGTCAGTGTTTCGGTATGGGCTCGCCAGGTTAGATGCTCATCAATGAGAACACCCAGGTATTTAGCGTTGTGGACAAAGGGGATTGTGAGGCAGTTACAATATTTGGGATCAGAATTGTTATGGTTAGTGCCTATATGAGCTTTCACTATACTACTCTCCTCAGGAGGAGGTGGGCAGTGTGGAAGAGAGAATCGGATGATTTTGGTCTTTTCGATATTCAAGGTCAGTAAGTTCTCCGATAGCCAAGCCATCACTCGGCGAAGGGCCTCTTCCGTTTTAAGTCGAGCAATGTTCCAGTTGTCATCGTAAGTAATCAGGGCCGTATTCGTGTGTGTCCGCGTAGGTGAACATTTTGCAGTTGGGAGCGGGTAAGAGGCACAGGTCATTTATAAAAATCAAGAAGAGAGTAGGCCCTAATATGCTACCCTGTGGGACCCCAAAGCTGATCGTCATCGCGTCACTATAAAAAGAGTCAATTTTGACACACTGTGTTCGGTTCAATAGGTAGTCTGAGAAGATTTTTAGCGTAATACCACGGATCCCCATGTATTCCAGCTTAGCAATCAATCCGGGAATGGAGACGGAGTCAAATGCTTTGGATAAATCAAGGAAGACTCCGTAACATTTGAGTTTCCTATCCAGCTTCCTTACGACTGTTTCTGCAAGGTCAAGTACTGCATCTTCTGTAGAAACGCCCCGTCTAAAACCATACTGATTAGTCGCAATGAGCCTGTGTTTTTCCAAGTATGTGGTGAGACAGTTATTGAGAACTCGTTCCAGTATCTTAGAAAGAGGACTCAGTACAGAGATGGGCCTGTAGTTATTAACGTTGGCTCTGTCTCCATTCTTGTAGATTGGTTGCACGACAGCTGTCTTGAATGCATTAGGGAAGGTACATGTGTCGATGGCTCGGTTGCAGATATTCGTGATTGGGACAGCTAAAGTGGAACTGGACAGTTTTAGAACTTTAGCGGGTATTTTGTCGAAACCTGTAGCGCAATCACCGCGTAAGTTGTCGATAAGCTCTTTTACCTCCATCTCGTCAACAGGCAAAATAACTAGGGAATCGTTTGGTGCTGATGACGATTGGGGATAGGACCAAACACGATTCTCGGGGGAGGGGTTAATCGCCGAGGCCAGGGTTGTGCCCACATTGACAAAGAAGGAATTTATTTGATTTAGTACGGCTGTAGGGTCTACACAGTTAGAAATGAGTGGACTACAGGACTGAGAGGGGGAGTTGGAGCTAGTTATTTCCTTAATAGCCTTCCAAGTAACTTTCACGTTGTTTTTTGCCTTAAGCATTAGGTTCTTTTCGTATGCCCTTTTGAGTTTTTTAAGAAGATTGTTTAAGAAGTTACGACATCGGGTGTAGGTTAGTCTGAGAATATCGTTATCAGGAGATGAGTTTGATTTTTTGTGGAGTCTGTCCCGGTTTCGGATGCAACGTACTAGTCCTGACGTCATCCACGGCTTAAGAATCCTAGTCTTTCTAATTACTTTTACGACTTCGCTATGTTTGTTAAGGACATCTTGAATAATGGAAATTAACAAATCTGTGGCTTTGTTACAATCGGATTTGTATAGAACTGGAGTAAAATCTAAACTATCCAATTCACTTTTAATATCAGGGTAGCTATAGCGTAATGCGATGGCTGACTGTTTATTTATATTTTTAAGTCTCGTTTTTTAAGCAGATGATAATAGGTAAGTGATCGGTAATATGGGTGTCAACAACAATAACGGTAGCGGGCTCTCTATTTTTCACAGATCTAAGCATCTGCTAAATCTTGTGGGGAGCGTGTGTGCAGGTAGCAGATCTAAAGAAGCGCAAAGAGTAAGGTAGGTATTTGAATGGCGGTCATTATTTGTTGTTTTAATGTCGATGTTAATATCACCAATCAAGGCTATTGTAGTAACATTTTTTAAGGAGTGGACTAAGTCTTCTAGAGATTGGTAAAAGTTTTAAAGTTCGGTGTATGATGGAGATCGATGTATACAAATTAAAGCTGTGCTATCTACGTGGCACACCAAGCAGTTAGCATCACGTATAGGCGGCTCTGTAAGAGTAAAAATTATCGTACTCCTGAAATAGATTACCACTCCGTCATTTTGTAGAAGGTTATTTGTTGTTGAGTGACAAGAGTAACCATGAAGATTTGGTAAGGTTCCAGTGACCCGAAGCCAACATTCGGTGAGGATGATGGTATCAAATTCAGTATTAATTGTTGAAAGCATAGTGACGAATTGGTCAATGTTCTTATTCAGACTCCTGATATTAATGTGGACTACTTTTAAGTGTAGGTTTGGTTGTTCGATGTGAGCACAGCATCAATCAGGAGGGGACAGGAATGAGCGAGCCGTGGAAAAGTCGTCAATTTCATTAGTAGTAGTTAAGGCGGAATTAGCCATTTGTAATAAGATGAATGTTTACAAATACCAGCGACATGTAATGACGTCTAAAGAAAGGGGAACGTGAATTAGGATATCTACAATCATGTGGGAAACTAGCCGAAGAGGGCGAACTCATCGAACCGTAATAGGCAAAGTTTACGTAGATGTGGTATGTGGTTTTGATGTGTATTAGTGTAGGTGTATGTGACTTGTTTATTTGGTTAGTTAGTTGCATTAAGGTACAATTAGTAACAAGGAAAAAGACTAATAAAAACTTAAGTTATAGCATGCACAATAGAAAAACAGTGGTATACAGAACAGCGGGCATAGTCATTTTGGAGCAGTCAGCCACGTGAGACACTTTTCTGATTTAATTTCTACTGGTTTATCAGCGGCATCCCTGCGCATGAGTATTTTACCATTCAACCACCAACAGGAGTAATTGTTAGCTCTATGGAAAAGGGAGAGCTTTTGCCCAGCAGTGGTATAAAAGAGGATAGATAGTAAATAGATATGACTTGGATGGCTTTATAATAATTGTTTGTCACATAGAGAATAGAAACCGTTGGCGCGTTGTAGCGTCGCGCTTGTATGCGGGAGCTTTACACACCATCATCATAATATGCCGTATGGTGTCGGCCGGTGCCGTATGGTGCCGTAAAAGAATAATACCATCCCATCACTTCCCGTGGGTGCCGTAAGAGGCGACCAAGGGACTCACCAGAGAATGGTTCTCTGTTAAACGCAATACCATACACTGCGATCGCCAACCCGCCTGCCAAGCGTGGCGATTATTGCCTATGTCCAGCAGTGGACGTCTTTCGGCTGATACGATGATGATGATCATAATTTGAGTTGAAATACGTATTTTAATTATAATAAATAGTACAACCTAATCAATAAAAAGCACGTTTAATGTTGTTTTACTCTCAAAAAATATTTCAAAAGATTGCGATTCAGAATAAGTTTCCACTCCAGACCTAAGATTTCTTAGGATTATTTAGGATTAGATATCTTTTCTTCTTTCTAGATACAACACAAATTTCCATGAAAACCTAACAACTTATAACAATATCATGTCAGCCATTGCTCCTGTTTGTTCGTAATCATAGCTTGGATTGTACACGCTTTCACGGACTCACATGACGTATCGACAGAAGTGGCTGCAACGCTATGATGGGCGTTTTACACTCGTGTAAAAAGACAAAAACGAAACCGTATTTGGCTATCAATGTCTCGGAAATGAATTTAAAACTGTGCATGCAACATTGTTTTTCGTTGTATTGAATATTGAACTAATAAAAACCTAATTGGTACCTTGTTTGCTGTGCATGAAGTATGTAACGAATTCTGCTTATTGAGCTGTTTACTTTAGGCAAAAACGCAGTGAAATTCTATCATCAATTTGACATGAGTCACCAAATTATCACCATTGACAAAAAGCACATGTCACGTTGTTAATCCCTTTTAACTTTTTTGTTACTCAATTCCGCTGTTATAATTTCAACACGGCTGAGCCTAACTTGGCTTCAGAAACCCTTTCAATATAACTATAATATGAAATGATGATGAGTTGTCAATTAATCAGTAACTACCACAGACTATACTAATGGCAAAAACTGGCCAAGTGCGAGTCGGACTCGCGTGCAAAGGGTAATAACATATTTATACACAGAAAATATTTTTTTTAACATGATATTTTAACACTATAGATTTCTTATAGATTTTCCTGTAATCTACAGGTAAAGGTCTATTATCTCCATTTTTTTTTTGTAATTTTAGGCTCGTCAGTTTTAGAGATAAGCCCCGAGGAATGGTCATTTTTCGTCTAATTTCTTGAATAACTTCAAAATCATTTATTTTAAAATTATGAAAAAAATATAATTAGAACCCTCACAGTAAGCCCTTTCATTTGCTATGTCACAAAATATTGTTCAAAAAGATTTTTTTTTAATTGTCTAGTTTGACCCCCAAAACTGAACCCCATACTAAAAATTTAATAATTTATTTACCGCTTTCGTATTTGGGACACAGAAGTCCATATGTGCACCAAGTTTCAACAGAATTGGTTCAGTGGATCGGGAGAAAACTGGCTGTGACAGATGTACAGACAGACAGACAGACAGACATACAGACAGACATACAGACATACAGACAGACATACAGACAGACAGACAGACAGACCGACACCCGAGGGATCCTATAAGGAGTCCGTTTTTTGTTCGAAACCCTAAAAACAGGAAGCAAACCGCAACAAAATTTTGAATGACTATTTTAAAAACTCAGAATCCCACAATTATTCACCCAACCAGCATCTTTTCCACGACTGTGCACAGCCTATGGACCATCCGACCCAAATTACTTTCTACCAAAGCTAGCAGTTTTCTTTTATATGCGTATCACAGAAACGAAAGGATTTGTAGTCTCCTTTTTAATAATATAATCAACTAGCTTTTGCCCGCGACTTCGTACGCGCATCTCCCGTTTTTTCCCGTTCCCGTGGGAATTTCGGGAAATTCTTTCTTAGAGGAGCACCCCTACACTCCCTAAGAAACATACATGCCAAATGTCAGCTTTCTACGACCAGTAGTTTCGGCTGTGCGTTATCTACACTACGACGACCAGCTTATAGAAGAGGTAGAAACAACAAAATTTTTAGGGTTTTCCAATTTAGTTTTTTATCAATGTTTACATAGATAAAAAACTGAATTGGAAAACCCATATCGAAATCTTATGCAAGAAAATCAGTAAATCTGCATATGCCCTGCACACATTGTCTTCTATAATAGGGGAGGAGGCATTACTTACAGCCTACTATGGTTTGACAGAATCCCATCTACGCTATGGTGTCATTTTTTGGGGCAACTCAACAGAAAAATACAGTATTCAAGGCTCAAAAGAGATGCGTTCGTTCTATATTTAAAATTAAACCTACTGATAGTTGCGTGCCTTACTTTAAAAAATATAAAATTCTTACTTTGCCATGTCTATACATTTTAGATGTAGCTGTATTTGTCAAAACAAATCTACACCGATTTAAACGACTAGATGAAGTTGTTCCACGTAACAAGCGGAGGCGAGACAACAGTACGATATGCTCTCATACTGCGAGAACATCACTCATGCGCAAAAGTGTTTTCTGTATGGCTCCTATGATATATAATAAACTGCCTAAAAGTTGGAGAGAACTGCCCTTGTCGCGTTTTAGAAATATGCTGAGAATTTTTTTAGTTAATAAAGCGTATAATAATGTTTTAGATTTTTTGAACGAAAAGGACTTTTCTATTCCGACTTCTATTGAATATAGTTAAAAATAACGATTTAATAATGTGTTTTTATTTTTTTTTCTTAATGATGTTATTTGACTGCATGATAAAGAATATATACTGGACATAATATAATTTAGTGTGGACTGTTATATCTTGACATTTGTTTCTTGTGTAAATTCAAAATGACTGTATTGTTATACCTGCATGTGAGCGTCCATATTTTGCCACGATTGGCAAAATATGGACGCTCACAATATATTATTAATACCTTGCATGTCTGATTTGTTAGTTCATGTAAACGCATATTTGACAAATAAATTATCTTTCTTTCTTTTTTTACTCAGTTACACAATCAGTCAGTAACGGAAGAATTTTATATAGATTGATGATGATGATTTAGTAAACGAAACTGGCTGGCTGAATGAATGGAAAGTTACTCTTAAAACTATGGTGGTACTTTTGAGTAATTTAGAAGAGATAAACATCGCTTCCATCACATAATATGCACAAATAACTCCTCTCGCCCTGGACAGAGCGGGCGTGCCAGACTTTTACTGACTGAAACCGACCGTGTTCCTCCAAATGCTCTGTGCGTTCCAGGGACGCGGTAAAGTCTTTCGAACAATTCCGCAAGTAGGTAAGAATATAATATGCTGACGATATAGGCACAATAGTCACAAAAGAAAACGACCTTGTCTAAAAGGGCGCCTTCAAATTTTCCGCAAAGAGTCGCGCTTCGGTCGCGCGTCATTTTTTTTTTTTTTTTTTTTTTTATCGATCGACTACTGATGATGCGCACGTAGTTTTTGTTCAAGTCTAAACATGAACGAAAATCAAGAATCTTCTTCTTATCGATGAGGTTGAGGGTCGTCAAGCGATATGGGATTCGAAATCAGCGAGAGTTTTAAAGAGTTTTTCTTCAGCACAAATATTATTTTGAAGAATGTATTTTGTTTTCTAATATAAGGTTCCAAATAATTAGTAGAATTGTTTTCTGGATAATCGCTAGTAGTTCTGAAATTTTTGGTCACAGTTAGCCTTTTACTATATGAAATTCAAATCGTTGACTTATACAAAATAACAGCAACTGCACAAAATCTTTTTTCGTTTTAATAGTAACGCTAACAGTAGTGTTTCGTCGTCAGAGTCCATTGTGAATCTAAATGTACAAGACTATGATGCTTGACCTGCTACCACGCGGCACTTAGTGGCTGTTTTGAAGGCTGAAATACAGACAAAGAATTTTAAAATACTATAAAATAACTTATTCTCTAAATTTTCTGGTTCAAATGGACACCAGCTGTAAATTTTCAGGCTACAACTTCCAAACGCCTCTCCATAATTAATTGCAGGTATTAAACCTTCATTTTCAGAGAGCCGGTATCTTAAAATGACTACAAAAGTTCCTAGTTTTGAGTAAGGCTTTCGCAAAATGAAAATTAGCCTCGCAATTTTCAAATTTTAGTTCACAAAGCGATAGACGCCTTGCGTGCAATGTGATGAAGGGAAGAGGAAATAAAATATAATGTGCAGTCTCCTTGTTGGCTGTTCTATATCGTCAAGGCCATATACCGCCAACAAAGTAATATCTCATGTGCATAGTCAGGACTCGGGCGAAACAAATATTACAGTACTGGCTACTCTTATTTGTTTTCATGCTTGTTTGAATTTTTAAAATGCTGTTTGTAAAATGAGGTTAGATGCAACAGTTGAAATGGAGGGTTTTTGCTTAAACAGTTTTTAAATAACTATCTACTGTTTTTATGATCCAACGTCGAGTTTTTTAATTATTAATAAACTATTGTAATAAACTATTTAGCCAATAACAAAATCAAACAAAGTAGTGCTCCCTCGAAGCTAGTTGTAGACTCTAAAATCACTACTAATCCGAATGACATTTGTTCAATTTTTAATAATTACTTTGCCACGATAGGACCACTTTTAGCAAAAGAAATACCTGCAACATTTCACGACAACTATTATCGCGCTTTACCAAATTATCTTCCTCAAGAATCAGGTGAGCTGTCCAGTCTTAAACCATGTTCTGCCAAAGAGATATTACAAATAATAACAGACCTTGATCCAAATTGTAGCACAGGCATAGATGGAATAAACACTAAAGCAATAAAGTGCATTAAAAATCTTATTGTAAATAACTTATGTACATGTTTTAACAAACTATTAGCCGACGGATACTTTCCCGACACACTAAAGATAGCAAAGGTTACCCCTATCTACAAATCAGGAAGTCGTACAGATCCCGGAAATTATCGACCAATCTCAGTATTGCCAGTAATGTCAAAAATATTAGAAAAAGTTCTTCACAACCGATTACAAAATTACTTAAACTCTATTAATTTTATTACCGATCGCCAATATGGATTCAGACTAAAAAGCAATACTACCACTGCTACAATTGATCTCGTTACTAAAATTAAGCAAAATATAGACAATAAAAATATAGTCGTGGGTATCTTTGTCGATCTAAAAAAAGCATTTGACACCGTCTGTCACAAATTACTCTTAAAAAAGCTAGAATCCATTAACATCACAGGAAGTGCACTAAAAATGTTTAAATCCTACTTAACCAACCGCTCACAAATAGTTAAACTAGGAAATCATGATCAAAGTAACGCGTTACCAATAACATGCGGCATTCCACAGGGATCCATTCTGGGTCCTCTGCTCTTTCTCATATATATTAACAACATCACCGAAATAAAGCTACATGGCCACCTTACCCTGTATGCCGATGATACCTGTTTATTTTACTTTGGTTCTTCCATCCACGACATTATTACATTAGCCCAGGATGATTTAAATTCTCTATACACATGGTTTCAGTTTAATCTTTTAACAATAAACATATCTAAAACTTGCTATGTAATATTTAAGGCAAAAAATAAAATCATTCCACCATTTGATCCACTTAAAATTAATAACGTACCACTGCAGCTAAAAACAAGCGAAAAATACCTCGGTCTGAGAATAGACAGTACTCTTTCATGGAATGCCCAGATTGAATACATAAAAAACAAGCTCTCGACACTAGTAGGGACATTGCACAATATAGCTCGATGTATTCCGCGAATTCTAAGATACACCATCTATAACTCATTAGTAAAGCCGCACCTACTATACTTGATTGAACTCTGGGGCAGTGCTACGAAAACAAAACTGTCAGAACTTCAACGATCGCAAAATAAATTAATAAAAATGCTTTTTAACTATCCCTATTTAACATCAACTTCAAAAATGTATAATGACACAAAAATAATGAACATCAAGCAACTCTATATCTATAATACATGTATATTCATTAATAAAGTGCTTAACAAAAAAATACACACAAACATTATATTAACCCAATATCGACAAGTCAGCCAACGAAGCTCACGACGAGCGAGCCTAATAGTGCTACCTAAAACTAGAACCAACTATGGCAAAAAAATGGTTACATTTGAAGGAGTGCAACTATATAATAAATTACCATCAAGTATTAGAAATGTACACTCACTCAATGCATTTAAAATTCAGCTCGGCCAGTATTTAACAGCAAGTAAAACACTTTCACAGAAATGAATGCGTTGGGTGGGTCGTCTTTGTGAAACTGTACATAAGGAGGTGAAGTCGAACCTTTTTTATATTGTTAACATTAATTTATTGTTCTCAAGTAAGTGACGTTTGTGTATGTTTTATTGAGAATAAAGTTTCTTTAAACCTTATTAACAGCAACGACATACTTCTTGGTAATCGTTTTGCCCAAAAAAAAATTCCCAAGTGTATAACTACTTTAACGATAATCTAGTTTTTCGAGCGTTAACACTCGATATTTTTCTTGCAAGCTTCATTATGATTTCTTTTTTTAATCCTTATCATACGTGAGGGTAGCTTCGTTCGTATTTCGTTTCCCCAAACTCATCTGGCGTTCTATACATCGAAAGTCCGACTGAATCAATAAAATGATCACGAAAGCTTTTATCAACACACAAAACCTTGGAAAGCAGCGGTCGCGTTCGAGAATCCATCTAATGCTGTGAATTCACCTCACATTTGCGGGTGTAATGGGCGGCGAAATAAATTCCCGAAGATTTATCACGTATTCCATTATTATTCTCGAAAAGGAGAAGTTTTGGGGTGTGTCAAAACAATGCCAAGGTTAACGAGAGAGTCTTTAAAAAGCTTGGGCAGTGTTTTTTTTGTTCAAGTTCTGTCTGTAACATTACGTAGTAATTTCAGCGGATATTATGTCAATTCAAAAAGATATTGAAATGAAAGAATCGTGAATATCGAACGTCTTGGAAATATTGATGTCTCAATTTCTAATAATTATTTCTGGGAATTGTACAAGGATATACTGTAGGAAGCCGACATTTTTATCTTCATATTTATCATTTATTGATGATAATTTTGGGTGTCCTGTCCATTACGGTACGAATTACGACTTGTTGTTGTTGTTAAGTATTTAATTTTCCTTAAAAGCAAAAGAAGTGCAAAAGCTCGCTATATAAATAGAACATTAAAACATATTTTACCCGACCATTAACGTTCAAAGCTCAATAAATCAGTCGAGAGAACGTAAGTACAAGAGAGTGTTATCGGGAGAAGTCATAAAATTTAGATCGTTGTCGACCACCTAGTACCTAGATAGTGCAGGATTTAGCGGTGGAAAGTGCCCCTTTCAGGCTCTAACGCTTCCAGAACGATCGATAGATCGGCTTAGTAATTGGAGTCGGGCATTTAAAACTTTTGGGCTATCGTTGCGGATTGTGCTAGGCTTAATGAACGGACATAGTTTCATAGAGATATATTATTAAGGCAGTTTGGTCGTCGTAATATTGGGTCTGTTAATATGAAGTATAATTTGTTTCATTGTGAAAGGATATTGCTATGCATAACTTCCAAATAAAAAGTCCGATCCGAATAATTTAAAGTAGAATTTACACGTACATAATCAACCTTATTTATCAAACACTTACATCGTTCTCACATGTTTGTATAATTTCAACTTGATGTAAACAAAACTTTGTAACAATTTATTATTTTTAAAAGAGTGTCCGTGGAGTTTCTTGCACGTTCTTCTCCATAGAGATCTACGCTTTGGAACGGGCAAATAGCTTCATCTTTTTGGACTGACCGACCTTGACAATTCAAAAGTGCCTGTTAATGGTTTATTTGAAATATACGATTTGATTTGATTTGATTAAAAAACCATTTAAATAGATAATGACTAATATCATACCATATCATCACTATTCAATTCCACCCGTATTTGAACTTAATAATTTAAACTAAAACTTATTGTGGCTGAACTATGTATACTAGTTATAGGCATATAAAATTACGGACTTTTTTGTGAGCAATCATGAGTCTTATTATAATAATATATAAAACACTTTTTTTATAAATCGTAGCGCACGCAAAAAAATTTGAAAAAGGACAGGCAGGTTATGATTTTTGGATAGGTTTTTTTTTAATTCTTATTTATTCGAAAATATAATAGCCTATGTTATTTGGTAAAGATGTAGCTTTTTAATTGTGAAAAAAAAATTAAAATCGGTCAAATAGTTTTTGAGTTAAGTCGTAACAAACAAACAAACAAAAAATCAAATCTTTCCTCTCCCCATCAAATATTAGTATAGAAATAAAAAATTGTACTTAAATGTAATCTCTAGAAGAGAACTTCCACTTAATATTTCCTTGTACACTTTCTTATAACGCATTTGGTAGGTCTGTTTACTAATAGAAGACTACACTATTGCAAAGTTCATCACTGTTATAGAAATATCCTAGAAAACTGCATGATTCCTGTGGAATAGCCTATAGAAACGAAGACTAGTTTTTAGCGACCTGCCGTTAGCTTTTTCATATTGATATTATGAAATATACATGGTGCCATTTTAGTCGTCTTAGGCTACTCGTAGCCAACTCGTAGCTACTCGCTGAGGAAAGGGACAAAAGATACAGATCTCGTGTGAGTAAAAGAGACACATACATTCATAGTCGATGGCTGACTGTTCACACTGTCGGCGAGCGGCTCTTACCTCTAGTTGATCGCCGTGACAAGAGCTATCAAAGATTGTACTCGCTCAGCGATACGCGTTAGGCGATGCTCACTTGGCGATCGGAACTCACCAAATAGCGGTGATTTTTACCTACAGTGCGGGCCGGAGCGAGTATTACGAGTCGAATAAAAGCACTCGCTGAAAGCCGAGCGTTAAAATTATTGAAACTTTTCACTCGCCACTCGCTGATCGCCAACTGTTTCGAGTTTGAAGCTTTACTTGCTACTCGCTGATCGCCGGCGGTGAGACAAGTGCCTTACAAAGGGAACCCACTTCATCTATACAATAACTATTACACATTCATTAAAAAAGATATTTATGAATATTTGAATTATTTCAAAAATGAAAATATTATTAATTATAATGACGCATGACGTAGTTTAAAACATCCAGGAGCGAGCGAAGTCCGAGCGTTGTGTTCCAAGGACGGAGTGGAATAGAATGATAATATTGTTTTGATACGTAAACATTATTAACAGGATGTTTCATAATTGTAATGCATTATTTATTTTTATTGTACTGTTATTTTAATGAAATATTTAAAAATTGCGCCTAGAGGTAGTTTATGTCGGGTACACTAAGTGGTCCGCCTTTGTAAGACGATTACAATAGTACCATGTATTTTACAAAACACGATTTAATTTTTTAATTTTAATGAAAAGTATATTGCTGGATTGGAGCGGTGCCGTTGCGGTGACTTTTCATAAATGTTTAATTTTATCTCTTAAAACCTAACTGATTGTTGCTTTGTGTACATGTTATCAAAACATTTATATAAATACATGATAAATAAATAATACTTTTTATATTACTTCACGGAATTTACATGCTGTACGGTGTGATATAAAATAGGTCTTACATAAATTTTAAATATTTTCATGATTTTATTTAAATTTTCAGTAGATTACCTTATGAATTACAATGTTATTATAGTTGTTACAGCACTGTGGCACGAACGTTGGTGATATTTTTAAACGTGTATATATTTTTGACGCCTGTAAAATATTTTCTGAAGTCAGGATAACTATTTCAAATGGGGTTACGGCTCTCCGGAGCCTTGACCACTCGTAAATAAATACCTAAATGTAAACTGAAAATGAGAACGTGTGTACAATTAACCACATATTAAAATTTTAGTTATTTTATACTATTTATTTTTATCATGTCCGTAATAATTACTATTATGACAGTATGGTCCCACTTTAAATAGGTTGGGTAAAAAAATTGTCATCGACGTTTTTATTTCGTACTAGCTTCTACCAGCGGCTTCATCCGTGTGGTAGTTGTAAATTACCCCAAGGAAATATATTGCCGGTATAAAAGTAGCCAATGTCCTCTTCCGGATAATGGACTACCCGTACAGCAATTTTCGTCCAAATTATTTAAGACGTGAAGACTTAACAAACATATAAACAGAGTTACTTTTGCATTCATAATATTAAACATCATATTCTTACTATATCTGCCCGAACTATGCCACTGATAGGCAAAGGTCTCCCTCCATTCTATCCACCGTTTTCGGTTTTGAGCTTCTTCTTGGCAATTCCTAAGAAAGACATCCAAGCTGTCCCGCTATCTCCTTCGTGGTCTACCGCGGCCCCTTCTTGCGATTTCAGGGTACTAATTTTGTGTTTTGTGGGCCCATCATCATCATCATCATATCAGCCGAAAGACGTCCACTGCTGGACATAGGCCTCCCCCAAGCGTCGCCACAACGACCGGTCCTGTGCGTCTCGCATCCATCGCCTACCCGCGACCTTTACCAGGTCATCGGTCCACCTTGTGGGAGGCCTTCCAACGTTACGCCTTCCGTTACGCGGTCACCACTCCAGAACTTTTCGGCCCCATCGACCATCTGTTCTGCGAGCAATGTGCCCTGCCCACTGCCACTTTAGATTGGCGATCCTTCGGGCTATGTCGGTAACCTTGGTTCTCCTGCGGATATCATCATTCCTGATTCGATCACGCAAGGAAACTGCAAGCAAGGCTCAAAGTCACTCAAAGGGCAATGGACCTCTCCATTGCCCTTTGAGTCTTTGAGCCGTCTGATGAGGCCCATTGTAAGCGACCACGTTTCAGTTCCGTATGCCATCCATGTATGGCCCACCGCTTGAATATTAAGTATGGATTGTAAAATAGACAACTTAGTAAGAACTGCCAGTCACCACTAACATACGGGGCTCTAGGCACAGTGACATTCCGTCAGCGAACTCAGCTATAACGATTGTCTTAAGACTGAATTAAATGTCAGGGATAAACTACGTCACATTTTTGGTAGCATATGTCAATCACATCAACTACACATATATTTTGGGACGTTTGACAAGCGTTATCGCTTATAGAATGTCATTTAATAATAATAATAATAATAAAGATTTATTTCAGATAAAATCCATAGCTTGTTAGTAAAAGTCTTAACCTAATGTTAGTACAAAACATACAAAATTAAAACAACTGCCACCTACGTGTGCAGCCGTATCCAGTGAGCCAACATGGGGCTGTCCCACTTATCACAAAATACACTCAGGATGCTGTGGGAGCTAGCACGTACTCTACTGAGAACAGAAGCGCACCTTTTCCGTATAATGGCATGAAAACCATCAACCCTGGCCTCGGTGAACATCCCAGAAGCGCTACAAAAACGTGGTAGACCCAACAGCATCCTGAATACATTGTTATACTGGACACGCAAGGCATTGTATGCCCTCAGCGTATACCTGACCCACAGACTGCATGTGTAAAAAGACTGGCAGTATGCTCTGAAAAGGGTTATTTTGACTTGCGTCGTACAACGTGCAAATCTGCGGATCAGCATATTACCTCGGACAGCCATCGCCCTGCGTTCCCTTTCTATGTCCAGGTCATCATTCAGGTCATGAGTGAGCCAGTGACCCAGGTACTTAAATTTTGTTACTCTGGATAACGGAGTATTATTAATGGTCACATCTGGCACGTTAGTGTAACATTTGGTGTCTGCCTTGAATACCAATAATTCACATTTTTTTGCATTGTACCTGAGTCCCTGAGTGACGGCATAGTCTTCACACATCTTAACAAGACGTCTGAGTGCGCTTATTGATGGACTCAGCAGCACCATGTCGTCAGCGTAACTTATATTGTTAATGCAAACTCCGTCAATATGACAGCCTATACGGGTGCGGCTGAGTTCAACAATGAGCTGATTAATGTAAAGGTTAAAGAGACGAGGCGAGGTAACACCCCCCTGTCTCACACCGCACTTCAACCCATACACATCAGACAGAGTTCCACCCCACCTGACATAGTTTGTCTGATTCTTGTACCAAAACTTCAATAAAGAAATAACAGCACAGTCAACACTGCTTTCCTTTCGCAGCTTTTCCCACAGGATGTCGTATGACACGAGGTCAAAAGCCCTCGATAAGTCCAGAAAACATGCATTGACCGGTGTTTTCCTATCAGCATAATACTGAACAGTCTGCTTAAGACACATGATGGCAGTCTCCGTCGATAGTCCGGGTCTGAAACCGAATTGGGCATCGTGAAGATTTATACGACTCACCATATGTGTATCAAATAAAAGATTCAGAGAATTCTGAGGCGACTAGCCTAACCTCTTTTACGGAAGTAATGGCTCAGAACTGGAATGATGAAGCCTTATAATAGAGTTGTAGCAGAGCATGTATGTCAACGGTTTTGGAACCTTAAAAGTAAAGATTGGATAAATCTGCACTGTGATTGTAATCCAGACACAGAACAGATTAGCAATTCTACTATTTATAAAGCAACGTGCGCATTCGCATATTAGTCGCAATCTGGCAAAAAACCCTCAATTATTTCCATAATTTCCCTTTCGGTCCTAAAGATGCCAATTCTAATATTTCATTTAAAATCAAAAACTAGTAAAATCTTACAGGTTGACAAGCTAAAATATAATTTGAGAAATACTTAACGTCACATAAATAATTCAAAACGACAGGAGATAGATACTGTTTTACTTTTTCAACTTTAATATAATGTTAAGATATTTTTGATTTGATCTTTTTTTAGATTGCATGCAGACTTTGAAATTTTTTTGTTCGTTAATCATTCAATAAAAGCTTCCACAGACTTTCAGAACGCGTCTATCCAAAAACGTATCGCGTCGCACCTGTCTACAGGACTCTTAGGCTGCCTGTCCATTGTCGAGAAGCGAGGCAGCGAAGCAGAGTGACGGCATAATGCGGAGCGAAGTTGCAAAATGTGCAGAGCTAAGCTGAGTTCAGGCGGCGAGCAATTTGTGCGAGCGATTGGTTATTTACTGCTTCTCCGCTCCGCTTCCCCACTACGCTACCCCGATCTGCTGTCTCGCTCCCGGTTTCCGGTTTTCGCAAATCCCTATCCACTGAAGATTTTATGCAAATCTATTGGTCATATTGTCACAAATCTGCTCTGCTCCTCTCCTGTTCGCTTCAGTGGGAACTCAGCCTTAAAGCTGACGCCGAAACGGAAAAACCAATTTAATAAATATTTGTCACTCATGAGAAGTATTCAAGGCTTTAATAACTTCATATCTTACAGGCACGTCACGCTACATAAAAAACAGTCGTTTGTCATAAACGGAGATGTCTTCCTCGATTTAATATATAAGTTGACTGTTGTGTTTGTGTTTCATCACAGGCCTGCACGGAGGATAAAGAAAAGTATAGCGTTGTTTTTGAAGTAAGAACCTTATTTAGTATGTAGTACATGAGTCTTTGTGCCTTATGTGTAAAAGGCATATTAAAGCTATTTTAAAACCTTACTCATAAATACATCTAACCGTATAATTAGTTAAAATAATGATAAGCTAATTCTAAATTAAAATTTTCAATAGAAAATTATAAAAAGATCTGGTAATCAGTTTAGAGTCGAGTCAATATGGTTTAGATTCACAATAATTGAACCCAGAAGGTGGCACTGCAATTGGGTTCTAGTTTTTTAGCCCTTGCTCGAGCGGTTAACATCGCATTTTTGAGCTATTGTTATAATCCTTCCTGATTGTGAAAGTAAGTTTGTTTGTATATTCGTTACGCTTTAGGCACTTGTCTCACCGCCGGCGATTAGCTATCGACTATTTGCTCGCTGAGCTGAGGAAAGGGACAAAAGATATAGATCTCGTGTGAGTAAAAGAGACACATATATTCATAGTCGATAGCTGGCTATTCATACTGCCGGCGAACGGCTCTTAATAAAGGTTAATCGCAGCAACAAGCGCTATTAAAGATTGTACTCGCTCAGCGACACTCGCTCGGCGATGCTCGCTTGGCGGTCAAAACTCACCAACCAGCCAGTAATTATTTTTACCTACAGAGCGGGCCGGAGCGAGTATTACGAGGAATCGCCCGCTGCACAAAAGCACAGCCGAGCGTCAAAACTATCGAAACTTTTCAGTCGCTACTCGCTGATTGCCAGCGCGCGGCGGTGAGACAAATACCTGAAATCGCTGAACCAATTTTGATTAATTCGATACATTTGTTGATAAATGTGACCCGTTTGCGAAAATATATACTCACGCGAAAAAAGCCGCAAAAACATGTTTTGCAATTAATGGGATTAAGTTAATAAGAAAAAAACACAAATCATTCATGAATATTGTGAGAGCGTTATAATGACTGAAATTGTATTTTCACTCCCTTGATGTAGATAATTAATTCTCCGAATTTTACTTAAAATCGAATTAATTCATAACATCGGATTAATGATAAACATGCCTTTTAATTGGCAAACCCTCACAAGTATAGAGGGGATATCTAGCTGACCCGCGCAACGTCGTCTGCGTCACAATTTTCATTACTGCTCCGCTCCTATTGGCCTTAGCGTGATGATATATAGCCTGTAGCCTTCCTCGATAAATGGGCTATCCAAAACTGAAAGAATTTTTCAAATCGGACCAGTATTCCTGAGATTTCGTTCAAACAAACTCTTCAGCTTTATATATTAGTATAGATACTAGCTTAGCCGGCAAACGTTGTTTTTCCATATAAATAAAAAATAGCTTCCGACGTATTCTCAGACCTACCAAATATAAACAACAATTTCATAAAAATCGGTCAAGTCATTCCGGAGAAGTTCGATAACAAACACTGACACGAGATTTTTATATACTATATTAAGTGAGGATGGGATTCAATGAACAGGGGCAAAACCAGTTTTTATGTTATTTACATTTAAATTTTTCAAAATGTATGGACTTTCTTTTACGACTATTCTTAGATAATTATTATTAATAGGAACTCAAGTTTACCTCACTGAAATTTTATGTTTAAGTGCAATTGCAACAAGAATAATTGGTAATTAGCCTTAAAGGCTTAAATAAGCCATAATTACTTGCTTTAAAATAAAAGTAAGGCAAATTAATTTTATGGGACATTCATCGTTTCTCCCCTTGTACCCTTCAAATAGTCTTGCTCTACATAAATAATATCAAGCAACATATTTTTTTATTCACAGAGCACAAAAGACCTCCCCCAGAAGTCTTTCGTTTCCTCTAATTAGCAAATCTTTGCTTATTTTTCTCATAATTGTGATGGAAATAGCATTTCCAGTAATTTTCTGTTGCATATTTGTAACTAATTAGTTCCATGGATTCGTAAAACCTCTTTGAGTCTACTTTGACATGAGAGCTTTCCTTAAGTTTGCCATGTGTCTTGCCAGAATTCGATCCATAGTAGGGACACTTTGAGATGGTGTAAAAATACAGGGTGAGTTTTTTTTTCAATCAACGGGTCGATTCTTAGCTAGGAATAGGTATCGATTTTTTTCATTTTAGTTTTTTGTTTTCATAAAAATCGGACTCGAGTCTTTTTGAAATCTCGGGCCTTTCAGTGTTTTTCCATAAAAATCATAGTTTCGGATTTGGCCATCCAGGCACACTTTAAAAATTTTTGAATAGTTTCTGAGGTGTCATGTCATCAGAAGGTATTTTTAGTTAAGGTATTCTTAGTTTCGTTTGAATATTTTTCCAACAACTACACCTTATTATTAAATACTAATGTTATTGGTTATTACTAACGAACCCACTACGCCAATCGGCTTCATGTAATTTTAAATTAAAATATAAATTGGTAATTCAAAAAAAGAACAGAATGTGTGGGTAGGTATATGAATTTGACAATGTTTCATAGTATACCAAAAAACAAAATAAATGGATATGCGAGACATTTTATTGAAAACATGACAAAGGCGCCTTTTGGTTCGGAAATAATTAAAAACACGAGCCTTTCATTTCCCCACGTTTGTATTAAAATATTGTGCAATATTAAAAAAGGGTCCTTTCATGAAAAAGGTTTGGACTAATTTCATTTTGAGAACAGTCTCTTGTAAATTCATTACTGGCAGCGTTATTCTGAGTGCAATTCTGTAAACATGTCGAAGTGAAGGCTCCGGTGAAGTGATCGCGAAGTGAGCTGTCAATCCATGTAATCAAGATGGAATGACAGTTCACTTCGCGCTCACCCCACCTGAGTTTTTACAGTGAGAGGTTTACAGAATCGACCGGCTGTAAACATGTCAAAGTGAAGGCTTCGGTGAAGTGATCGCGAAGTGAGCTGTCAATCCATGTAATCAAGATGGAATGACAGTTCACTTCGCGCTCACCCCACCTGAGTTTTTACAGTGAGAGGTTTACAGAATCGACCGGCTGTAAACATGTCAAAGTGAAGGCTTCGGTGAAGTAATCGCGAAGTGAACTGTCAATCCATGTAATCGAGATGGAATGACAGTTCACTTCGCGCTCACCCCACCTGAGTTTTTACAGTGAGAGGTTTACAGAATCGACCGGCTGTAAACATGTCAAAGTGAAGGCTTCGGTGAAGTAATCGCGAAGTGAGCTGTCAATCCACGTAATCAAGATGGAATGACAGTTCACTTCGCGCTCACCCCACCTCGGTTTTTACAGTGAGAGGTATACAGAATCGACCGGCTGTAAACATGCCGAAGTGAAGGCTTCGGTGAAGTAATCGCGAAGTGTGCTGTCAATCCATTTAATCAAGATGGAATGACAGTTCACTTCGCGCTCACCCCACCTCGGTTTTTACAGTGAGAGGTTTACAGAATCGACCGGCTGTAAACATGCCGAAGTGAAGGCTTCGGTGAAGTAATCGCGAAGTGTGCTGTCAATCCATTTAATCAAGATGGAATGACAGTTCACTTCGCGCTCACCCCACTTGAGTTTTCACCGTAAGAGGTTTACAGAATCGACCGGCTGTAAACACGTCGAAGTGAAGGCTTCAGTGAAGTAATCGCGAAGTGATCTGTCAAGCCATGTTATCAAGATGGAATGACAGTTCACTTCGCACTCACGGACCTGAGTTTTCACCGTAAGAGGTTTACAAAATCAACCGGCTGTACCTTTGAATAGAAATAATAATATATTCTAATAAAAAAGTTTACAAAATGTGTAAATTTAGCCAACAGTAATAAAATTTTCCATACTAAATCTACAAACTAAGATATTATTACTATAGGTGCAAGAAATATTTTATTTTGAAATGCACATATTTATGTTTAATCATTATTATGATGACGTTATGCTTACTACAAAAGCTAATATTTTTTTTAAAATTTCAACACCCTTGTCCTTTAAAATCTTAGTTTACAAAATTTCGGGAAATCCCATTTAAAAAAAAACATTATTGATTTATTTCATACATTTTGTTCACCTAACTAATCACAATTAATTCGTTAGTATCAATTAAACTAACCAGTCATATTAATAATTAAATGAGATCGAACAAAAGATTTGATTAAATGGATTTCCAAATTCAAGGCCAGCGAGGCATGATACCCAAACTACATTGATAAATGATAAATGAATGATATTTATTTTGCAAATAGGTTACAAGTAACTCTTTTACACGTCAATTTTTTTTTTGACGTATTTATCTAGATGAGGCCGGATGTTTCCTAGCTGACTACCCTGAGAAGAAACACCGAAACAAACTCAGAGGTCACAGTCTCTTTTGAAGTCCATACAATTGCCAATAACATATGAAAAACATGTAGGTTAAGGTCTGAGGTGGCCTTTTGAGGAAAGCACCACGCAGGTTTGAGTGGGCTTGTCCAGACAGTGCAAGCCTTTGTCAGTAATCGTGCAGCTCAACTCAAAACTTTGAGGAGCTCAACGAACCGACGAACAATACCAAAGTAAGGACATTTGGGTAAGCCGCATAATATACTCAAACTGCCAGACAGTCATGAAATCAATCCTTAAAATAACGACCTACATAGTCCTCACACTTACAATACATTCTTTTTTTTAAGAACCATGCAGATTAGTGTCTGAGATGGTCTTTAGAAGAAAGAACCACACAGATTTGAGTGAACCTGTCCAGTCAGTGCAAGCCTTTGTCAGTAGTCGTGTAGCTCAACTCAGATCCACATAGGAGCTCAACAACTCGACGAACAATACCAAAGAAAGGACATTTGTGTAGGCCGTACAAAGCACTCAAACTGCCAGACAAACATTAAAGTTACTCAATGAAATAAAAAATAATCCACATAGTCCCCATTCATAATAAAAATAATGATAAATTTAATGTCAAATTGTATATGAAAAATTAAATTAAAATGTCAAATTGTATATAATAAAAAGAAAAATGTCAAATTGTATATAAAAAAAAATTGTACAAAAGTCAAATTGTGTATAATAAAAGAAAATGTCAAAAGTAAAACTAAAAAATTGATAAAAAAAAAAAAATGTCAATGTATAAACCAAGCAAATAAATATACATTGACAATAATAATAAAAACAGAGACTGTGCAAGTGTATTTCATTGGAACAGCTCAATCCCAAGCCTTTTTGTCTTCAAGATAATCTTTTATGGTGTAAAAAGCCTTCTGGCAAAGTTTACGCTTTACAAATGCTTTGAATTTATTTATGCTTAGATCTTGAATGTGACTTGGAAGTTTATTATAAAAGCGTATACATTGGCATCTAAATGAGCCCCCTATCTTTTTAAGCCTGGTTACAGGAACAACAAATTTATGTTTATTCCTAGTATTAACATTATGTATATCACTGTATTTTTTAAACATTTTAATATTTTTATGGGCATACAAAATATTTTCATAAATTAACTGAGAAGGGACAGTCATTATATTTATATCTTTAAATTTATCTCTGAGGGAGTATCTAGGACTTAATTTATAAATTGAACGAATAGCTCTTTTCTGCAAAACAAAAATTGTCTGGATATCGGCAGCATTCCCCCATAATAGAATACCATACGACATGACACTGTGGAAATAACTAAAGTAAACTAAACGGGCTGTTTCTAAATCAGTTAAATTTCTAATTTTTCTGACAGCGTATGCAGCAGAGCTAAGTTTTTTCGATAATTTATCTATATGTGGTCCCCACTGAAGCTTAGCATCTAAAGTTATGCCTAAGAACACAGTAGTATCTTCAGGAGTCAACTCTTTACCCCTTATTAGCACACTAGTATCCACTTGCCTAACCTGAGGCATCGTAAACCTAATACATTTAGTTTTTTTTTCATTGAGATTTAAGTTATTAACATTAAACCAGTGTACTATTTTTGAAAGAACGTTATTTATATCGTTAGTAACCGGTTGCTGACGTTTAAGTTTAAATAAAAGTGAAGTGTCATCTGCAAACAACACTATTTCTTGACTATCCTTTATGAGGTAAGGCAAGTCATTAATATAAACAAGAAACAAAAATGGGCCAAGAATTGAACCCTGGGGGACACCCATTGTTACGGTACAGCCAGGAGATCTTTTCCCGTTCACGTCAACTCTTGAAAACAAATTGTGCAATAATACCAGGAACTGAAATGTAATTTTGATGGCATAATAAATCATGCAGGCATATCGAATAAAAATCGTTTCTAATTGTTTCGTCCCCAGTAACTAGTGTCCACTTGTTCATTTGAATATAAAATTCTGATGAATTGTCATATCAGTTGCACTTTTTAAGGTTCTATACCCAAACGGTAACTAACGGAACCTATTACTAAGCCTCCGCTATCCGTCTGTCCGTCCATCCGTCTGTCTGTCAGCGGGCTGTATCTCAAGAACCGTAATACCGAACACCGAACGGTTAAAATTTTCACAGAGTGTATTTCTATTGCCACTATAGCAACAAATAATGAAAAATAAATTTAATTTTAATTTATAGGGGGCTCCGATACAAGAATTTTTTTTTGGTTTATGGTACGGAACCCTTCGTGTGAGAGTCCAACTCGCACTTAGCCGATTTTTATTTCATCACATACATTTACAATTATATAAACTACACACATGGACAAACAGGGACTGTTGGTACAGTCCCTGAGAAAAGGGTGTGAGTTTAAACAGTAATATATATATTTTTTGTCATTCGTAGTTGATCAATAGTTAAAAACTATGTGCACCTTCATTGCGATATTGATCGAAAAACGATCAATATTTTGTTTGGCCAATAGTCAAATAAATAACAATTAGTTTATAACTGAAAATTGATCGAAAAAGCATTATAACGATTTTTAATAAAAAAAATTGTAAACAATAGTGCCCCCATAGTGCTCATAAATATTACCTACTAGCTTCTGCCAGCGACTTCGCCCACGTGGTCCCTAGGGAACATACTCCCGGGATAAAAAGTAGCCTATGTCCTTTCTCAGGCTTTAGACTATCTGTGTCCCAAATTTCATTTAAATCGGTTCAGTAGTTTTGGCGTGAAAGCGCGACAGACAGAGAGGCAGACAGGCAGACAGGCAGACAGATAGATAGACAGACCGACAGAGTTACTTTCGCATTTATAATATTAGTAAGGATTAGTAAGGATATACTGGCCTTCTTAATCACCTGTGAAAAACTCATACAGCAAAGATCATACAAAACTTATTCAATATTACAACTTGACTTAAAAAGAAAGTCAGATCACTCTTCTCCAGTGTGTCGTATCATCCAACGTTGTGTGTTTCCCTAATATCTCACATTTACCAACTCGCATAAAAGGTTCGTTCGGCTGTAGGGCGGCTTATTAAATAAGTATGGCGGAACTGCCACATCCGTAAAAAGAAACGCATGTTTGAAAACAATTTCCGTGTACAAGGGAAGCGAATGCTAAAGTTTTTCATAAGTAAAAAGTATGGGAGCAGGAATGTGACTTTGTTGATAATTTCGAAAAATATGAGTATGAGAATTTGTGATAAGTATTTTTTTGTATTTTAATTTTATAAAAGCTACTTAATTCAATTTTTATTGTTGTTTCACTACCTGGTTTTGCAGAATAGTTTTGATCTACGGACCTCGTAAGTAATTTTTCCAGCGGCACGTTGATTAATCAACCTGTCGTTCTTAACCTAAATAAAAATGGTGTTTTAGAAGAGTGCCACTCATCAAGTCAAATAATTATTGCCCTACCTACTATCGGAAGCCATAATTGCTTAAATGACATAATGTTTATTTCATCTGACTTATGCTATAACAACGTTTTCTCTAACGTGCGTTTAGTTTGATGAACGCCCTGATTGCTCACGAACCGGAGGTTGACGTATTTACTTGGACTCAAGGTTCGATGATTCAAGCATGTATTCATTTTTTTAGTTGTTAAGATAAATTTTATGTTTTTGGCTTACTATACGCTTTGGTGAAGACTGTTAGTATAGTAAGCAATTGTTACGAAATAAATAAATAAAGTACTTAATTTTGTATAAAAACCCATTTGATCGAAATATTGATCGACTTTCTAATATAAATTGGACTTTCCATTTCTACACGATCCTTTCCTTTCTGTAAGTAATTGGTCCAAGAGCGAGCGAAGCGAGCTTGGGAACTGAGAGCATCTCGACCCAGACATGTGGGACAGCTAGAGTGAGCGAGCCAAGCGAGTGAACATAGTATCTATCCATCATCCCAGTTATATTGGGTTCCTTTAAACCCTGTAGTCACAGTGCTCTGTCGCCATACTTGCGACAATCGTTTTAGCCGATTTTACGCTATATTTCATTATACTGGACATTTTAACTTTAAACGAATAGTAAAAGTATTATGTTATATTAACTGAAGATTACCTATACATATAATAATATCGTAGACTAACCGTGTCTGTACATTGAATATTTTTGCATGAAAATTACACAGAAAACTCAGGAAAAAGGTACAAAACACAAAAATGCAATTTTTGAAATTTTTGTCTGTTTATCTGTATGTCTGTGCGTTTGTGGGAGTATCACGCATAAACCACAGATTGGATTGCAAATCTAAGTAGTTAAAAATATTAAGTGATAACCCGAGTAACATTTAGCGTTTATTTCATCAAAATCGACCCACAAAATCAAAAGATATTGAATTTTTAAGTTTCGGAAGAAACTTCCTAATGTATTCAGATGAGTCAGAGCGCCATCTATTGAGAAAAAATAAAATGCACGAAAGCGTGTTAAAATAAGAGTGATCATTTTATACCTTTTCGTTATTTATCGATACAATCGATCCACAAAATTAAAATATATTGAATTTTCAGTTTAGTAAGAAACTTCCTAATGTATTCTGATCAGTCAGAGCGCCATCTATTGAGAAACCAAAAAATGCATGAAAGCATGAATGTTACACCAAAACACATCGATTGAGTTATTTGTGAAACTTTTAATACGTAGACGCAGCAAAATAAAAGTAAACATTTTAATCCCTTATTGTTATTTATCGTTATGTACGTTCTTATTTAACGTCTTCCGCTGCCAAATATTTTGTCAGTTTACATGGTCGATAGATGACGTCGCACTGATGACGCGTTTTTCTGAATTGTGGTGTTAAGATTTTCCACTGAAGAATGACCTCACACGATTTTTAAACACAGTCGTAGTTCGTGGGAATTTCGGTTTGGTCTCTGAAAGGTCTTAAACTGTTAGGGACCAAAATTGCTTAAATCTCTGAGTTGTGCTGATTTCGTTTAAAGTGCATTTATCGTAGAGTCTTAAACTGATTTAGTTTTGCGAAGTACTGGACGGTTCGACTTGCGGATCAGGCCTGTAGGGTTCCGTACCAAAGGTGCTGTGCTGATGGGACCCTACTTCTTAGCCTCCGCGATTGATTCCGTTTAGAGCGAAGCAACGAACGGTTCGATTTGCGAAACAAGGCTAATAATAATAAGGTACCGTACCAAAGGTGGTCACGGTGGCGGGAGCGATCTATTTTGGGGGGCTACTCTCTAAGTCCAAAGTCCGTAGTTTCGGGCTTAGTTGTGGACGTATTCTACTCCGTATCACCTACAGACTTACGATTAGTCCCGAACCAGAACTAAGAATGAATGACAACACGATTTCACAGTAACTGTCAAATCGTGTTATCATTAGTTCTCAGTGGTTAGGTGATACGGAGTTGAATATATATTTTTATTTTTACTGTAGATAGGCATACGTTTGACCACTATCTCACCTGATGGTATGCGATGATGCGGTCGAAGATGGAGCACGTTTACCTAGAAGCAACCAATTCACTTTTGTCTTAAAGACTCTCAGGTTGCCCGCAACTAAGTTTTTAATTCGTGCTAAGTATCAGACGGTTCGATTTGCAAGCCAAGGCAAATTATAGGGTTCCGTGCCAAAGTTGCTAATGGGACCCTATTATTTAAGCCTTCACGTACGATTTTGATTCGTGCGAACCAAGTCGATTTTTAGGGTTCCGTACCAAGGTTGCTAACGGAACCCTATTCATTAATAAGCCACCGCTGTCCGTCTTCCTTCAGTTTATTCGTTTTATTTCTGTCTCGAAAATATAAAAATGTCTTCTAGAAAAAGGTAGAATCATTCACAATATAGCAAAAATCTTAATCTTCTTAATATATAATTAAAGTCGGGTTTGTTCGAACACTTTTCTAACTAACTCGAGAACGGCTGGACCCATTTTCATAGTTTTCGTGTTTTTGGATTAGTCTTCGTCCGGAATAGCATAATAAGAATTAAAATACAAAAAAATAATAAAAAAGAATGAGTAGGTAGGTAGGGTAGCTAGGTTAGGGTCGGTAGGTAGAGTAGCCAGTTGACGGGAGCGAAGCCGCGCGGGTCAGCTAGTATTATTATATAAGACCATTTGGCGTTGTATCAATAAAATAATGTAATGAGCTGTTTTTTATAATTTTCGAACTTTTATAAATTTTAATGGGTTCCGAACATCCATAAGAACCCTTATAGGATCACTCGGGTGTCTGTCTGTCAGTTTCCTCCGGATCTACTGGATCGATTCTGTTGAAATTTAGTGCACATATGTACTTTTGTGACGCAAATATGGACGCGTTACGTAAATAAATCAATTTTGTGTATGGGGTCACTTTTGGGGGTCAAACTAGAAGCTTTCAAAAGAAAAATTTTCAAAATTTTTCGTGTGACATATCAAATAAAAGGGCTTACTGTAGGGGTTTTAATAATATTCTTATATTAATGTTATTCAAGAAATTAGACCAAAAATTACCATTACCCTCTTATCTCCGAAACTACTGCAGCTGCACCAAAACTTAAAAAAATATGCAGATAAGTAGTTTTATACTTAAAGATTACAGGAAAATTTATAAGAAGTCTGAAGTGTTAAAATACCATGCTAAAAAAAATAAATTGGTTCGGAACCCTTTGCACGCGAGTCCGACTCGCACTTGGCCAGTTTTTCTAGTGATAATATATTTAAGAACCACGTTTTTAGAGAATCAAAGGAGTCTACTTTAACGTCGTATGCAAGTTTTTATCATACATACGTAGGTATTTCATAGAGATTTTCAGTAAATATAAAAGAGGTTATTTTCCTTGTTTTGCATTTTAATTCTCGTTTTTATGAAACTTACTAGCTGATTCGGCAAACGTGGTTTTGCCATACAAAAAAAATACCCTACCACCTATTCTCATACCTGCCGAATATACACACAAAATTTCATGCAAATCGGTCGAGCCGTTTCGGAGGAGTTCGGTAACAAACACCGTGACACGAGATTTTTATATATTAGATTTACCATCAAAAACCTGAATGAACAGTAAAGTTCAATAAAGTTCTGTTTGTGGAAATTTTAAAGTTTCCACAAGCAGAACAATCGTTTTTAAAACAAATTTAACAAACCATGCAGTATTCAAAAATACATTCATATTTTTCTTCAATCTCGAAGCTGTATCGTAAAGCCTGTGCAGTAATATCTATATATAGTCTACGCCAACAATACAGTGTTGATGCAGACCGAATCAATTGGAACCCTATGAATCGGAATTTAATCAAAGCACGCAAATATTGATACTACGTGCATCGGGCCAACTTAGCGCGACCAACCCATAATCCTGTTAAAGTTCCAATATCCAGTATCCGGTATCGGCTATTCCATTGTGCATCTGTGATATTATTTAAGGATTAAGTGGCGAGCTGATATTAAAATAATATAGTTCGAAGATTTACATAATCTTTTAATGCGAACCGCGTTTTTAAATAGGAATATTTTTTATAGACTTTTTTGGGATTGTGTTCAGATATAATTCCAAAAAAGTATTAGTATATCTCTACGTGTACATAAACATGTTGACATATTACGACGGATACTTGAAACTCGTAAATAGTACGCTTTTAAGTACGAAACGGTTGCAAACGCTCCTCAAAAAACCAGAATTGGCCCCTTCATGAGTTAAAAACATTGTTTGGTTCTCACACTTCACCAATTTATCAATTTTATTTGTTCCCTCATGATCCTGCGAGATAAACTTACTGGTTCCTATTATTGTGTATCTTGTTAATTACTCCTCTAGGGATCAGAGAAGGTTTATTAAATTAGACTTCTGGGACTCAAACCTCCTTTCGGAGGAGTCTGTGTCTCTATTAGGGAAAGTGGGCCGTAATTTTCCAGTCAAACCCAGTGAGAGATGGTGGTCGTCATAAATTAATCAATCTGCTTAGTAATTTCCCAATTTATCAGGGTTGCCTTCCGTTTTCAACGCTCTTCAAAAAACCAAAATTGCCCCATTCATGAATTAAAAAACATGGTTTTTACTCACACATCACCAATTTTTGAAATTTATTTGTTCCCTCATGAACCTGTAAGATTAACCTACTGGTTCCCTTACAGCGGAGCCAGGCAGCGGAGCGGAGAATCGGAGAAATATTAAACAATAGAATAGCATAAAATGTCCGCACTACGTGAGTCACCGACATTTTGACTGGTTATGATTGGTTAATATTTCTCCGCATAAATCTCTGTCAAAATGTCAGTGACTCACGTGGTACAGTGATTTTACCCTAATTCTCCAGCCCAACCCAGTGAGAGATGGTGGTCATCATATTATTTAATCAATCAGCTTAGTCATTTCCAAATTGATCAGGGTTGCCTTTCAGTCTAACTAGAAGTCTAGTCCATCAGGTGAGATAGTGGTCAAAAGTGTGCTTTTCAACAGTAAAAAAAAAGTTGATGCAACTAAGTACTACTACCGGTACCTATACCGGTATATTACATGGAGCAACTGCCCAACTGACCTGGACAACCCATAACCTCGTGGCAAGATTGCTTTTCACACAGATAGGTATTCCAATTTCTGACTATCGAAGATCTTCAAATGACAGCCGGGACCAACTTCTTAGCGAGCTTTCCGAGGCACGGAGGAGTCTAAATATGTTAAGATGGTCACCCATTCACATACCGATCTCGGCAAGTGTTGCTGAACCTAGAAAACCGAGCTGTTCAGCAGTTACAACTTAGCCACGAGCTGCTATTGCTATGTCGTCATATGTCTTCAAAAGTTATTACTTAGACTTGCCGTTTTCCTCAAAATGTTATGCACTTATAAAGATGTAGAAGAGCAAATGTATCATGTAGATGTATTTATCTGTCCGTATAAATAATTCAGTACGATTCGGAACTTCATCTTAGCAGTTTACTGCGAATTTCTGTAGACGACCACTGCATTAACTACTCAATGCACACATTAGATAACTTACTAAACTTAGCGAGTAGTTCTTGTTCTTGAGATTTGTGTAGGATATATCTTGTTTATTATGTATGTTATTCCACTGTACGCTTTAATATTATTTATATAAAGATGAGAGATGCATTCACTTCTAGTAAATCCGTACTAGAGCCACATACTTATCATCGTTACCCTGCAGGAAATACTGCCGTGATACCATGGTATCTCAAATTATCGTGATATCTTTGTTAGCAATCTGACTTCAGACATAGAAGTCCATAAAGTCAAAAAACAATTTTAATTAAAAACATACGAAACAGCATTAGTTAGAATTAAAAATTATGAACAGAAAATATAAAAATCATTAGAATTAAAAAATAAACAAAATAAGAAAAACAATTACAGTTAAAAAATTTTACACACACAACAAGTCAGAAATAATTTAGATTTTTTACAAATAAAAATAATCTTAAACGCCAAAAAAATCATCACATCTTTTTAAAAATAGCCGCTCTAGAAGGGAACGACGAGGCGACGGACGGCTTGGTCGACAAGAATCCGCTTGATGTTGGGAAGCTTGAAGAGGACTATGTTTAGTGGTAGGAGTGTATCTGTGATGATAATATACTATGTATCATGGCCGTATCTTACAATTGGCCATTTCATGATGGGTCTTAGGTTAGCTCCCGTTATCCACAGATTAGAATCGAGGTGGCAATTTTAATGAACTAGTCAACAATTTCAAGAAATCGCAAATTCTACGACATGACCACGACATAATTATGCATGATACCGATGATACCATACCATTAATATATTTTTTTAAATCTATATCTATACTAATATATAAAGCTGAAGAGTTTGTTTGTTTGCTTGAACGCGCTAATCTCAGGAACTACTGGTCCGATTTGGAAAATTCTTTCAGTGTTAGATAGCCCATTTATCGAGGAAGGCTATAGGCTATATGTCATCACGCTAAGACCAATAGGAGCGGAGCAGTAATGAAAATTATGACGTAGACTACGTTGCGCACGTCAGCTAGTTTATAATATAACACGAAAAAATAATTGCAAATCTATTAAAAATAGTTAAATGTAAAAAAGTAAATTTTGTGCTGCAGCCGCAAGGCATAAAATTACTTAAGCAGAAAAACCCTAGTATTACCACCATATAAAAACATTACGACATAGCTCAAATCATAAACTACTGGTTGTTTATTCTCTGTTATAACTATTTTTATACGTTGTTTAACCTCTGTATGTACATTTATTGCTACGTTTATGAAGGATTATTATCGGCGCTTTACTATTGAAGGCATCGTAAACGTATGCGAGTGTGGCGAGAATCAGGTTATAAATTCTCTACCGAAGCCGTTGTGTTTTTTTACTTTATTATTATAATGACTGCATATAATGCTAGAGAAAACTTAGCCAAGTTTAAATGGACACTTTATAAAATCCATTTGATATTGGGTAGTTGCTAGATCATGAGAGTGATAGTAAATTTTAGGAAGATATCTGCCAATATGTACTTCTACTTTGTGAATCAGTTCACGTATTTATTTATGACAATTTATTTTAACAATAATAAAATGATATGCTGGCGTAACCCTATCTAACCTTATGGTAAGTAATGATGTGGTCTATGATACAGAACTCCCTAGAAGTAAGCCAGCGTCATAATCAGCCTAGCCTTTTCCTAACTACATTGGGATCGGCTCCCAGTCAAATCAGATTCAGCTGTCAGTATTTTACGTGGAGCGGCTGCCTACTAGATCTCCACAACCCTTAAACTGGGCAACACGGTCATTATGGGCAAGACTGGTGTCAGATTTTCTGGCTTCTGACAATCGGTAACGACTGCCAAAGATCTCCAAATGATAGCTGTGACCAACGGCTTAACGTTCTTTCCGAGGCAAGGAGGAATCTTGGTATTTTAAGATGGTCACCCATCCACGGACCGACCTCGCCAAGCGTTGCTTAACCTTGAAGATCGATCCATGCGGCTGTTATAATTTAGCCACTATCCTATCAATTACTAACTAATTTGTATTTTCTTACAGATTGGAGCCTACAGAACAAGACAGTGCAGCCCATGCAGTCTTCAAAGAAGCCTACGAGTACGGATCAATGCACCCTGACAAGTGCAAAGAAAAATACGCTTTATGTCCATTCAGCTCATCACTACTCTTCGACCTAATCAGATACCTATTACGCCATCCATAAAGTCTATTTTAGTTACAGATAACGTAGAATAAATTGAAGTAATTTAACACGTTTTTATCTTAAAGAGCTAGCAAATTGCTTGGTAGCAAAACTTTATCTCCATTTCAAATATTTTAAAATGAGTAATTTAGCAGTCTTTTGACGTCAAAGAATGGAATGTAAAACCTTATAGCTCTCACAATGGTTACTAATAAATCTAATGAAGCATGAGTCGTAAAGTGGAAATGGGTATAAAACTTGAAGGAATGTAGGGTAGGTACTTCTTATCACATGAAATGTCTTTACTATAATTCTTCCATATAAAATTCTTCCGTAACTGACAGACAACACACAGTCGAAATTACAGAGAGTTGAGGGGAGCGCTAAGAGAGGAATTCCCGAAATTCCTACGGGAACGGGAAAAACGGGATATGCACGTACGAAGTCGCGGACACTTCCCAGAATTTGATCCTTAGTGTCCCTACACTTTCGGATGGTGTAAAATACAGGGTATATTTTTGTCATAACTTTATCGTCGATGCCAAAAGCCCCTGAAATGTTAGAGTTGTGTGTGAGATCTAAAATAGATAACATATTATGAAAGTTCGTGAATCGTGGACAAACCAAGCTAATGAAATTAGCGGTCGGATTATCAGGCTTTGTGTGATTCAATTGAAGACTTTATAAAGTAACTACATAGTACATTTTACAAATGTTTAACGCTTGGAAAATATTTGTTTTCCAGGCCGACTAAGTATCTGTATTCATACTAAACTTTCGTAAACCTAAATTGACTGACTAGTATTCAAACACGAGTTAAAACAGCACTCAAAAGCAGAACAAGGGAATACGTGGCAACATTTCAAAGTTTAAGTCAACTCAGTATAGCGGGGTTTCTAATATTTGAATAGAATTACAAGGCAGTCCGTGCCGGAATATAAGATAATTATGATGTATGTTGAAGTGGAGATAGCTACGATAAAAGGAATGGTTTGTAAGAAAAACATTTCCAGGCTTTATTACCAGAAGTTAGTCCGTCAACCAGTTTTGCCCTAGGGTTACTGGTTTTGATTTCAGAGAACAAGTGACCACATGTAAAACAACGGCTCTCAGTTGCATTAAGATTGATTTATTATCCAAATACCGCAATGTAATATTTAAACTCTTATCCATTTCATAGTCTACGTAGTTTACCTGTACATTGACACTACTACATCCATAAAACCGCCCGCACGCGGTTTAGGCAAATTTCGATATTGTGCACGGATGAAAGCCTTGTGTTCATTTGACCGCTTGCAGGCACTTAGACATCACAGTGTAAACTTGATCCTTTAGGGCTAGATCTAGCCTTTTGTCTACGTTCACTAAAGCGTTACAAAGCTTGGATATATTTCAGAACACAATGTGTGGTAATAATTTACCTATTAGCTGTGTTAAATGAATATACAAGATTACTTCATTGTTTTCGTTAAGCTAGGGTTACACAAGTCTGCTTGCGCTTGAGAACAAAGGCCATAGATAAAGCTGTACCATAGATTAGTTATGTAACAGCGTTTAACAAAGAGGTTCATACAGTCATTTATAAACACATTCCCGGGTATGTTACTAAAGAAAATGATTGTAAACCGTGTAAACTCAATGCAAATGTTATTATTGGTACTGAAATCCTCAATATTTCAACGAACTACCGCCACTTTAACCTTTCGATTTAGTAACCACAAAGCAGGACTAATTGGATACGTAGTTCGGAAAATTAATAAATAACTTGTTACAAAATTATTTTACAAAGTATACCTAATAAAGGTCAACTCGTAACATTTACGTACAATTTAAATGCTTAGCTCAAGTCACATCAATTACCTAGTATGATTAGAGCGCCTACGCATTTGTATTCTTTCTCTGAATTAATCGCTCTTGTTTAGTATATACCCATGGAAACTTTAAGTGGCCTTATTTTAAGGCTTGTGTTTTGACTGGAACAAAAGTTTTTAACCAGTGCGGAATATAGGATACGAAAGCTTTTAGAGGTATGCAAAACAGAGAGTAAAATCCTGCACACCTCCATTGTAAAGGGAGGATCCTCAGACCAGGCGGCTGTTGTGCCTGGCGGGCTACTGCTCTATAGTTGATATTCGGGCTGATGTATTTGTTCAAATCACACGGTAAACCCTGCTTGCGCGATGCAGGATTTCAACTTAGTAGTTCGCTGCTAGTTGGATAGATGGCGTCGCGGTCCTTTTTGTTGCAATGTAGATTTGCTCCGTTGGTTTTTCTTGTGGCGGTATTGATGCCGCTACAAGCTAACTGAAAAGAAAATCTCTTTAGACTGAAAACCAGTGAAAATTGTTTGATGATGTTGAATTCAATTGAAACCAATCATCAAATGACTCCTTCCGCTCTGGGCGGAGCAAAAGGTAGAGTCTGACTCTTACTGAATAAAACCCATCCGTGTTCCTCCAAATGCCCTTTGCGTTCCAGGGCTGCTGTGACTCTTTGGAACAAATTCCGAAACGGTAAATGGGCTTAATATTCAATTCAAAAGCCAGCCCATAGAAGAACTAAGTTTGCAATTATGTAACGAGAATCACCTACGTCATCCGAGCACATCGCACGTTCTCTGTCCGTTTGTTAATCCTACACGTTGAGTGGGATAAGCCATCCTCATCATACATGTTCAATACGGGATGAATATCTTTGACATCTGCGTTTGATGTTATCAGGTCTTTGTGTGTCAGGCACTCAGAAAGTATTCTATACGCCTTTAAAAGATATCTGTACAATGAAAAAATATCACCTACGTATTCTCCGAAAGGTTAAGCAGAGGTGTATCAATAGATTACCCACATTTCACACATTACACATACCTACAGTTCCAAATATCTATAAAATGAAAACCTAGTAAAATATAAAAGAAAAGCAAAATAATACAAAGTATACCCACATAAAAAAGTTCGGGGATTTTACCTAATTGACACCCTTCGTAAACTCTAAAAATAGCAACATGAAAGTAAGATTTATGTTCCTTAGAGGGTGTTGATGTTTCCTAAAAATAGATATTTTCCAAAATAAATACCAATCCGCAAAACAAGTGGTAGAATTCCCGTGTCAAACGTAGCTAAGCCCAACTCTTGAAACCAAAATTATCGAAGATGTAACAAGTTATGGGATACTGTGATTGATTGAATTTCTAATATCTGTAGTGGTATCTACCTTATCACCTAAAGACCTGACGTCACAAAACGACCACCTCCGCGCGATTTGAACATAATAATACAACAGCTCCACAACCGTCGGACAGTTGCCCACCAGACACAACAATGTCTGGGGGGTTAAAAAAGCCACTTTAGAAGAATCATATTAGAATCATAATATTAATCACACAACAGTCTGTTAAGTTTAATTTTCATCTTTATTGTTAACGCATTAGGTTCAAACTTGATTGGGAAAATTTTACAGTGACGGGTAGCAGGATTTGCTTTCTGATTCTGCTAAAGTGGCCTTTTTAGAACCGCTGGTTGGAGGATCCCCCATTTTCAATGGAGGTTCCCGGGACTTAGCACTCTGTTCCACATACCTCAAACGTTGTACACTTAGTTTGCAATTAACGTTTTGATTTTGACTTTAACCTCTTTAAAGCCAATCATATCACTTGACTTGAGTTTTTTACTCATCGATGTTTACCCGGAATCTAGCCTTTATTATTCAAATACTAAAAAAACTAGGTTTAGCGCGTTTAGAACATAAATTAGCCAGGAAAACAGTAGAAGAAGAGTAGAGAAGTTTTTCTTGTTTTTTCTGCGGTTTGGCTTATTTTCGCGATAATTAGCAATGCTGTGAAAAGATGTTGAGCTTTTCCCTTTATAAAGCTGTTTTAAACATGAAGTAAAGGGTTTTATTTCAGCGTTCACAAATTGAATTTGGAGTAACTTAGTTTTGCTTACGATTTCGTCGAAGTGAGCTTTGGGGTTTATGGAAAACCTTTTGAAGTAATTATTACGCCTATTTCAGATTATATTGCCTGTTTTACAGTAACCGTGAAACTTTAATAACTACTTTTAAGTATTTTCTACTAGATTTAGCATCAACATATTTTTAGATGTTGAAAAGTGCATCATGCGAGAAATTGTAGTTTATTATAAAAAAATGTGTTATAACAATGTTGACACAAATTGCGAAAGGTTTTTCCGGAATGGAATTCAATCAATTTTTTCTATATTATATTTAAAATACAGGTTCTTAAAATATGATAAACTCATACCCGGTTTCTGACGTATTTTATCAATTGTTGTTATGACATTTGAATAACGTTAACGGACAGATAAATCATCGATAAAGTACCTCAGAAACGAGGCATTATTTTTTCTGAGAACTGTTCTTTGTTACATTTGTAGGTTTGCTGTTCACACTTATATTCTTTTAAATGGGAGTACCTAGGTACATTAAGCATCGTCCGCGACCGTCGCGTTCATTTGTACTTCCGATCGCGTCGCCGCGACTTTAGATGCCGCTGTCTAGTTTAGCAGAACAAATTTACGCGAAAATCGCATTTTCGCGCGATAATCGCTTTGTACTAGGACGACGCCTTACACAATGTTACATCACTGAAGAAATACTTATGTTATATGTAACAAGATTCATTTTGTGTTACCATAGATATACGTTGTTATGTAAATGTAGTTTATGTGATTTAGATTTAGATACATAATAAAATCTCACCATCATAATTATTTCCCAAAACAACATTAACATTTAAACATAAACTAAAACTACCAACATAGTTATACCGATTTTGTATTCCCACTAGAAAATAGAGCCAGCCGATTCTAGTCCGAAATAAACCGATGGAAAATAAAAGAAGTTTGTTTCAACCGTCATTAGCCTGCTTCGACCAATCACCGCTCTTTATTTTATTTTTCTAGAATATCGGCAGCTGCAGGCTGGAAGTTTTTCATTGTTTTTATTATAACAGCTTTGTTAGTAGAAAATAAGCGAGAAACAGGTAATAAACGAATAAGGCGTCGGTGTTTTTCAGAGAAAATTACTTATAATGGAGGCTTCAGGTTTTTAGAGAACGTCGTGTATTTGTTGTTCGATTTTTGAATAAAAGTCATATTTTGTTGATGTAGGCAACACTACTTTCTAGTGTCTGATAACTACGAACCAAGCCATGACAAACAGCGTTAACGCACAGATAAGCGACCGATAAAGTATCTCAGAAACCGGGCATATGTTTTGATCGAGGTACATGGTTTTGGGAAGCATGAGAACTTGTAAAACGAGTTGTTTGTTTTTTGCGGTCCTTGTTCGTCCGGGTTCGTAATCAATCAAAACTGTGAAATATACCTAACTAGCTGATGCTCGCGGCTTCGCCCGCATTTTCGTTGAAAGCTTCCAGATGGCTTATTTTTTTCCGACACCTCCAACAAATATCATTATATTTTAGCCAATGTATACAAAAACTTGATAAATTATATACTAAAACCTTCCTCGAATACCATTCTATCCATTGGCAACAGCATGAAAATCGGTGCAGTAGTTTTTGAGTTTATCGCGAACAGACACAGACGCGGCGGAGGACTTGGTTTTATAATTTGAAGTGAGGTGATGTAATGATTGACACTAATTTTAATAGAAAAGGTAACTCAGTTGGTCTGTGTCCTGTTCATGTCTTAAAGTTTGAACGGATTTTGACTATGGCACTTGGCCCACGTGAAGGGGATTACCTGGGATAGGACACAAGATACTTTTCATCCCTGGAGTATGTTTCCTTGGGATAATTTCGTTTGTCACGCGAGGGAAGCCGCTGGCACAAGCTAGTGCTTTTAAAATGACTAGAATTCTTGTGAGTAACGTCATTGTCGGCGATCAAGAAAAAAAAACAAACAGACAAGGACAAATATGATTAAGTGGTCCTAAACATAATTCCAAAACTGAAACATTCAGCTCAATGACCTCGGTAAATTAAAAGCACTTCATCTACTTAGTGATATACGTCGACATGTTCAATCATGTATAAAAATCTTTATGGCTTCTAAGTTTTAATTAAATATCGGGAGCGAAGCAGTTTAATCGTAAAATATTTGACTACCAGCATCAAACATTCTTCACCAAAGAATAAAAATTAAATTCTCAGTGTAATTTAATTAAAGACCTAACAGTTTTCAATGATCTGACTTGAAATTCCAATTTATTCTGAAAATTAATAACTTTGAAAGTCTTAATTAGGGCATGAGAGGGCACTAAATGGAGTGAGCGAAAATCTTTCGTTCACTAAACATTGAGAGCCACTAACACTTTGACAAACTCTGAATAAGTTTAGAAAATTATTTCAGAAAACGATTTTAGTGTTATGAACTGGATACTATAATTAAAGTTTATCATAAAAATATTTTTAATGCTAGATATAAGTTTAACTTTGGCAAAATGGTGTCAGGTTATTTATGTTTTTTTTTTATGCTGATGCATTTGTCATCATTTCAGCCAATATTCGTCCACTGCTGAACGTAAGCCTCCCCCAAAGAGTGCCAAACATCCCGGTCCTGAGCAGTCCGCATCCATCTACCTGCCAGCTACCTGTTTTAAATCATCAATCCATCGTGCCGCAGGGCGTCCCTCACTACGTTTTCCAATACGCGGTCTCCATTCTAACACATATCTGCTCCATCGACCGTCTGCCCGTCTGCAGAAATGGCCGGCCCACTTCCACTTGAACATGCTGATTCTACGCGCAATGTCGGTGACTGCTATCCATCACATAAACCCCGAACATTTCTCTCTCCATTGCACACTGAGCAACCTTGAATTGAAACCTTGAATGCATTTGTACTGGGTTTATTTTGAGTGTCTCCAGTAAGGCTGATGTCCCAATTATTATTAATTGGTAGTTACTACGTCAATAATATTTTTAAAATCAATTTAAATACAAAGGCCAGGTTTTGGAACAAAATTTGCGCAAAATGTAAGTGACAAAATTGACAAAGGCGCATTGGCTGCAATGCTTGAATGAATTTTTACCAGGTAATCGCATCACATAGCTTTCGTTTAATTTACGAAGCATCTATAATTTATTTCTGGATACCAAGGAATTAATTATAATCCTTTTTATAAGTCATTTTTATTTCTGTTTCAAGAAGCAGGTTTATCAAAACTAATAAGAACCCACATTGTAGCAAATATAACCAGTAAACAGCATTTTAATTTCAACAAATAAAAAATCGGTCAAGTGCACAATGGATTCGTTCGTGATCGTTAAGGGTTCCGCACTCGATCTGCGTCCGTACTTGAAACCGACCCCTGTTTGCCCCTTCAATATGTAGACAAAAATGTTTCTCCTTACCTTTTGATTTTTCGAAAGACTATGGGCACACAATTTTCAATTGCACCTTTCATAGTGACTGGTTCGATTAGCGATGATATCACAATTGGGATAATATGTGCCACTTTTAAAAATGTTCCCACAGCCAGACGGCAGGCACAATACGACGCCGCTACTTTTCATAAAATGCATCTAATTTCATGAAAAAGCGTCGTTGCGTTGTTGTCACATTGTCACGTCGTCGCAACTGTCTGCAGGAGCCTTAAATTAAAGATAATCTCATATAGTGTTGCAGCAACTGCAACGTGTTTTTTTTTCCCAAACATAATATTGTATCTTTACGTTGTAAATGATAGTTTAAGTATCAACAAGCTGAAATCACTTTCAACCCAATATACACTATAAACCAGCACAAAATCACATTGATATAATATTATCAACGATAACCGACGCACATCCCATACACACGACATAAAGCTGTGGTACTATAATACATGGACCCGAGGATACAGCAAATGGAAATGTATGTTTGTCCGGACATAACTGACATGAAGGACTATGGATGAATGTTGATCTCCATTCTAGAAGGTAGTTTGTATGACTGCATTGCTGCTGTTACTAGAAAATGTGAGAGTTTGTTTTGATAAGATTAAATTAGGGATTTATTTAAACAGGCATGATATGTATTTTCACTATGATAAAAACGCTGAGGCGAGAATAGGCTGAAATTCAAACAAGTGAATTTTATTAATTGAAAGATATTTCAGGACATTGGTTGCTAACTCATAAACTCGGTTTTTTATTCAGAATCGAAATTAATTCCGGATCCATTGCTTCTCTTTGCAATAGAAAATTACAAAACTAAGTAGAAATTAAAAGAAGTTTTATTTAATTAAGTAAATTAGTTTCAAACAACTTTTGTTTTAATTTAAAACATTAAAACAAAAACAAAGTTTTATTATCAAATTTTTTTAAAGAAAAATAAAGCAAAATTAATAGAGAGAGACCATATGGGTCATAAATCTCAGAATACTGCCAACATGAATTGAATTTTTAGCCAAGATTTTTGAAAACTGTCCCTCACTTTTTCACGATGAATTTTGAATTCATCGCCGATTCAAAATATGGACCATGAAAATCTTTTCAGCATTTTCAGTTAACTGAATAAATTTTCACAAAAATACGAAACATTATTTTTGCGGTCAGCACTCTCCAAAAGTTCAGTAAATAAATAAATGGCACGCAGTTAAATCAACCGTTATGTACCCCCATACTTATTTTTTATTAAAAAAAAAACCGCAAAAATATAAAATATTATTCATAACGATTTCACCGTGAACCATTTACTGCGCAGTTCTCTGAATTTACATTTTAGGCCTGGCTTTGGCATAACGTTTATTGGGCAATAAATAAAAATACAGCCTGTATTTATGCACCAAATCGTTGGTGTAGTTTTTGCCATATAATTACATAATAAACACAATATTATTTTATTGTTCTTATTATCTCGTATTAGCTACACCACACTGTTATATACAGGGTTGTAAACCCGTCATATAAAAAGATAACCTACCGAGTAAATTCCGTTTTTTTTTTTCATCTTTCCGATTCATGAAAATCGTAGCAGAGCAACACAGAGTGCTTGGTCTTTTAATAATTAAACAATATAACGTCAAAAGCATTAATGAAAAACAAGCATGGACTGGTCTAGCTTTGTAATCTGCCAATTCGTAGAATTGTGACCTTTCCAACTTAGTTAATTGAATTCTAATGCTAAATACGTAATTTAAATAGGAGTGGATAAGGTTTTAAGATAATTTTAAGGCCTACATACAAGTGACCTACCACTTACCCATTGACAATAGAGACACCCATTCGTATCGAGTAGGTAAGACAACATTTTATTCTTCTATCCAGCGTTTAATTCACTATTTACTATAGTTATTTTTACCCATCATGTGCATAATAATATGAACCTTTGACTTATTTGAGTAAGAATAGCAACTTTAGCGAAATATGTAACTTAATAAGCTATAACGAATAACTTTAGATGCATGGACGATTATTTAGTGAGTGCAAGAAACACAAAACTCAAACTCAAAATATTTATTTCAAACTAGTGGACGTCACGCGGTTTCACCCGCGTAGTTCTCGTTCCCTTGGGAGTACAGGGATAATATATAGCCCTTGTTACTCCCTGATAATGAAGCTATCCAAGGATAAAAGAATTTTTCAAATCGGTCCAGTAGTTTCGGAGCCTATTCAATTCAAACAACCAAACAAACTAATCTTTCCTCTTTATAATATTAGTGTAGATAGTGTAGATAAACCATTTACAGGCACTTTTGAATTGAATTGTGAAGGTCGGTCGGTCCAAAAAGATGAAATTTGCACGTTCCAAAGCGTAGATCTATATGGAGAAAAACGTGCAAGAAACTCCACGGACACTCTTTTAAAAATAATAAATTGTTACAAAGCTTTGTTTACATGAGGTTGAAATTATACATACATGTGAGAACTATGTAAAAGACGAGCACTATAAAAGCGTCTGGAAAAAAAAGGTACAATTCATAGAAATATTTAAAATAAACCATGGCAGCTGAGAAATTACCAGTCCCAACTGACAGCGCCCGTTCACGAACATGACACATGCGCTAGCACCATTCGGCTCAACCACTTTGAAGGGAGTCAAATGATCCAACGCATACGCCACCATCAGCTAGACTTTTGAGTGAGCATGACACTCCCAACCAGCAGGGTACATTCAAGTCAAAAATAAACCGAAAACTGATAACTATAGCTTAAGTTTAAGGTACACAGTACTCACACATGTGCCGTTAAAATGGATGAAATTACACAATGAAAAAAGACACATGACATCATGCCTGTACTCTCCGAAGGGTTGGCATTGCAACAGCATTTTTTTAAGTCTTATATACTAGGGGTGAACGTTTTGCCTAGACCGCTATTGAATAATTCCAGATGGATAAAGCCAATAATATAATTCATAACATTGATATTTATAAGCGTTTTTTTTAAATAAAATTGTTATTTTTAATTTAAAATAATAATTTATAATAACTATTATATATTATAATAATGCACAAATATTATGACACTTTTAATTTAAAACGTTATAATTACTTAAAACTTATGCTGAATTTACAATATCATTCTTAAAGGTACTTATTACATGGAATAATAAACCATGTTCTTTTTTAATGCCCGCAGTTCTGGAATCATCATAGCAGCTGAAAGACGTCCAATGCTGGACATAGGCCTCCCCTAGAGGGGGAGTCGGAATAATCGCCACGCTTGGCAGGCGGGTTGATGATCGCAATGTATGGTGTTGAGTTTTATAAAGAACGCTGCTGCCCATTCTCTGGCAAGGCCCTTAGTCGCCTCTTAAGACACCCACGGGAAGTGATGGGAAGGTATTATTCTTTTGCGGCACCATACGGCACCGGCCGACACCATACGGCGTATTGGAATAACAAGAACTTATTTATTTTTTTATAATAGATGGCTTTGCCCTACAGTGGAATAGATCAAGCTGAAAATAAAATAAAAAAGTTAGAGGGAATTGCGCGTTTTGTTTTTTTTTTTATCTTTTTCTTAAAAAAAGCAATAATACGCAACAATACGAGACTACATTGCAGCCAAAATTAACTAATTTCATAAAATGGTTCCTATATTCAGGGTTCGTAAATTTTAACACGATCCATGAAGGTAAGCACACTAATAAAAAGTTACGCCAACCACGTCTAAAAAGGGAATTTCGGTGTACGTCGTTACATATACAGGGTGGGTTGTTAGTAGTGTAGGTGGGTCTTTATCTGTATAACCCCTGTGGAGCCGGTATAGTTTAGGTGGTCAAGTAATATACCTTATGGTATTCACGTAGTCTTAACGTAATCATTATTAAAAAAATGGACGCTCACCATTGATAATAATATTTATGTTTTGTGGCAAATAATATTTTGTCACAAAATATGACATGATTGATAATATGACTAAATATATTTATAATTTGTGTCTGTTTTTCCTGACAGCTGTAATCTGGGAGTCTTGTAAGTTACTTCTAAGTAAGCGTGCTCCATCTTTGACTGCATCATCGCTTACCATCAGGTGAGATAGTGTCAAACGTGTGCCTATCAATAGTAAAAAAATGATTTTTCAAAGACATTTGACATACGATAAATATCATTGAAAAATCACTTATTTGCGTTGAACTTCATAGTAAAGACAGGGCGTACCGTACATTTTTCTGACAGGTTAGCAATCCTCGGGGGCGATGGTGTGCGGGAGGAATAAAAATTGCCGTACTGCTATTATGGTACACTCAAATTTAAAAACGTTCAGAATGTTCTATCTTTACTTATTAAATCTATGCTCATTTGAGTAATTATTAAATTTAAAAACCCACGAAAATGTCTTCGTAAATTGATACAAATGCCTTAAGCCGATAATCCAAAAAATTCTATAAATTCTAGATAACTATCACCTCTTTCCTTTCCAACCTGTATAAGTGCTGGTATAAAAAGCCCGGTAAAGATTTCAAAGCCAAAGTTAGTGGGCCACCTATCTCCCGGTCCTCGCACCGGAAAAGTTCACCACACTCAATAACCATCTGAATATCAAGTGGGTCGTCTGAATTGATTGAAAAAACTTTCCTACACGCTGCTGGCTCTATAAAAAGTTATGGAAACTAAAACTAAAAACAACTATCGCTCTTCTACTGTTTAGAAATGCCGTGGTATGGAAATAAATGACGGTTTGTTTGGAAATTTGAAATTGGAATTAGGAGAATTAAAAATTTTACTTTTTAATTTGAAATTCGGAACCAATTAGCGACGAAAAACAAGTGAAAGAGCGTTGTTTTTAATTCCGACTATTATTTTTGATGTCACTGCTAATTCACACTAATTTAGCACTAAGTCTTCACGTCGAAACGGCTAAACCAATTGTTTTGCGAGTTTTGGTATATATATGAAGTAGACCTTGGAATAGGAAATACATTTTTTTGTCTCGAGTATACATTATCTTGAAATAACGTACACTTATACGCGGGTGTAGCCGCTGGCTGGCAGAATCTAGTTAGTATAATTAAATTAACACAGTATTATATCAGTATTATTCTTCTAATTCCTAATTAAAAGGAAAAATTCCAGCCATTGGATATATAACTCACTAGGAATGCCGGGGAGATTAAATCAGTTGCTCCGTGTAAAAATATCAATAGTCGGCAGCGTGGATAAACTAAAACGACGGGGATAATGCGGTTTGGCAGAAACATTCATTTTATCTCTATACATATAGTGTACTGTAGGCTAGTATGAATTACTGGCTGCATAGTACAGTGACCGTTATATTGTAGGACCATCGATAAAAATAATTTGTTTAAATGACCTTATGTATCTACTAATCATTGCACTGTTCTATTTTTACTACGTATATGTGCTTGCCTGCTGCCCTAATAATATGTTATACAATACTAGCTTCTGCCAGCGGCTTCGCCCGCGTGGTCTTTAGGGAACATACTCCCGGGATAAAAAGTAGCCTGTCCTTTCTCAGGCTCTAGACTATCTCTGTACCAAATTTGATTTTAATCGGTTCAGTGGTTTTGGCGTGAAAGCGCGACAGACAGACAGACAGAGTTACTTTCGCATTATTTTATAATATTAGTATGGAAGTATGGATGGATGTTTAAAAGTAGAAAGGAACATTCTTTATTGTACCTTAGTTCATAAGAAATCTTAATGTAAGACCTACGTGGTCACTTTCATAGCCAACATCGATATGTACGTGACAACCTTTGTATATGTCACTGATGCCTCAATAGCTGAAAGAATTTTATTAAGAACATAGGTTGACCATCGACTGGATTGAGCCGTGGATATTTTCTGAAAGTACATTCCCGAAGGGCAATCTTTTACGCGGGCAAAGCTAGTTGCTTTACTTTATTAGCTTTATTTCAATTTTAAAATAAACTATAATAGTTTACATCTATTGCTCCAACATACTGAGTGCGAGACACTTTTCACCCCGAAAGCTTGTACATCGCGTGTTCACACGTTACAATGACGCGGCTCTGACTAAGGCCTTGCCCAGAGTGAACGCACTATGACTAAGGCGGGTTCGGGTGCGGTCGCGGTGGCAGGCGCGGTCGGATCGCTAGTTGTTTATTTTTTATATTATTTAGTGTCTGAAACATTGATACATAAAAAACCCAAGATACACACTCAGCATCAAAAACGTCCGCAAAAAACAAGCGCATAATGTATAATTGTGCGCAAGTTTTAAACAGTCTCGCATCGGTCGCCATACTGCACTGCTTTGTGAAAACAACTTTAAGCGATCCGTGTAAGGTTGAATTTGCAAAATAAAAAAATTGTTAATAGTATAACTACACAGAACTCACACATGACACTGGATACATGTCAGTTTTTGACGACAGTTTCGAGTGTTACATTTGTTCGAGACTGTGCATCTTGGGTTTTTTTATATATCAATGGTCTGCAACAAAGGATATATGCAATGTTTGTGACGACTTGACTATTTAGTTGGGTAGACTTTTTAACTAACGGGAGAGTTGGTGTACTCTTTCAGGAGACCACAGCATGCACAAAAAAGGCTAGACGTGTTTCCTCAGCTAAATCTGCCAAACAAAAGACGATCACTGGGCCGCTCCACCAAGTCGCATCAACTCGGCTAGGCCCCCCTACGATCGACTCGTCTCAATCACAATCGCGAGCAGTGATGAAGATAACTATCATAGTGTAATATTTTATTTAACCATTTAAAAAGTCATCCTATTCTAAATTAACATTAAATATATTAAAACAGGTCAAGCTTCGCGCTTGTTAACAAACTTGACTGAATCTTGGAATGACAGATTTAACAAATTAGCCATATTATCATTAGCTCTCTAGTATGGATGACAACAGCGGTTTTATAATATGTGATACATCGCACTCGCTTTAGAACTCGCGTAAGCTTGTCACCCTGTACAGCGCCTAAAAGTTTCGTACACTGTCGCATAACTTATGACACAGCCGTAACCTTTGCCCGCTAAGTTAGGATGGAAGTCACACTATGTTTAGCAAAAGGTTGCGATAGTGACGTAGCTTTTTAATAACTAGGTTTCTCCCATGGTTTCGCAGACATGGCTTATCTGACAGGATCCGTGCATGGGCACGAGAAGAAGCCTGTGGTACTCAGCAATTCTCTCACACGAAAGGTTCCGTACCATAAACCGAAAAAACACATTTCTTGTATGGGAGCCCCTTTGATTTTAAATTTAATTAAATTTTTATTATTTTCTGTTATGGCGGCAATAGATATACACACACTGTGAAAGTTTCAACTTTCTATCTATTGCAGTTTTTGAGATACAGCCCGCTGGTAAACAGACGGAAGGACAGTGGAGGCTTGGTAACAGAGTTCTGGTGGTTACCCTTTGGGTACGGAACCCTAAAAAGACGATAATTATACCTATGTATACTTGTAACGTGTTTGTTACAAGTATACATAGGTATAATTAACATTTTCGTCTTTTAACATGTTTTTTTTATTTAACTTGTCTTATTAGTTAGAATATATGTGTCAAATCTAGGAAATGCACACATTCACACACATCCACATTCATTGTGCGTACAGCTAAGGAGTGGAAATTCCCTGCCAGAGTCTGTGTTTCCAGATAGCTACAACCTGGGAGTCTTTAAGACAAGAGTGAATAGGTTGCTTCTAGGCAAGCGTGCTCCATCTTCGACCGCATCATCGCTTACCATCAGGTGAGATATTGGTCAAACGTATGCCTATCAATAATAAAAAAATGAATTTTAAAACAGTTATCCCAACCGATTGAGCTGAAATTTTGCATATACGTCATGTTTGGATGACAATGCACGGTCAGCTAAATTACATCATTCCAAAACCAATATGGCGGAGCAACATTTTTCATCGCTTTTTGCAGTTAAAAAGTTTTATTTACAGAGTCAATATTTTTCGTATAATAATATAAGTTTAGATAACTTTCAACGTAAGATGAGGTTAATCAATCAATCAAATCATATATTTGTGATACATGGGTTACATACAGGTGTTTATAAAATAAGTATATACTTAATTATGTTCAAGATAAGAATGCTTGGAAACATGCTAGTCCTGCTCCATAGGACAATCTAGGGTGTAGTAGACATTGTGAAACTGGTTGATATGTTTGTGTTTATTGTATTAATATTTACTATGTAAACAGGTGTATTTACTGATTTTCATATTTAATTTAACTCACACACTGATCATATAAATCAATAGTTGCAAAAATTTGTACGTATGTGAGTATTATGTTCCCTTACTAGCAAACTTATTAATTTTACCTCTGCTGGCATTTCTTTATTGTACCTACTAGTAGTACATAAGTGTTTTTTTGGGAGCATCGTCCTCACATATAATCAACTGATTAATGTATGCAAATATTGTAAAGCTTATTTTTGAAAAGAGTAACTATGGAGTTTCTTGTCCGTTCTTCTCCATAAGAATCTACCTTTTGCGAACGGACGACTAGAGTCACTATAATATTTTATTTTATTTTAATTTGACGTTCAAAAGTGCCTTTATTGGTCTAGTTGAAATAAATCATTTGACTTTGACTTTGACTTTGTTCATTCCATGATCAGCCACTTGGGCTTACAAATTATTACCATTATTGATTTAGTTGACCCATGCAACTTCGTCTGCTCCGCTCCTATTGGTCTAAGCGTGATGGTATATCGTCTATAGCCTTCCTCGATAAATGGACTATCTAACACTGAAAGATTTTTTTTAAATCGGACCAGTAGTTCCTGAGATTAGCGCGTTCAAGCAAACAAACAAACAAATTTTTCAGCTTTATGTATTAGTATAGATATAGATAGAAGATAAAATTCTGATTTTTTTACATAAATTCCATTGAAAATTAAATATAAATTACAATTAGAGATGCATGACAGACACAAGACAATCAATAACAATAAATTATCGTCAACTGGACATGAAACATTTAAAAACTTCCAGTCGATAAAAATTCAGCAAAATTTAGTAGTGTAACATTTTTCGCTAAGAAATTGGAACAATTTATTTTTAAAAACATGAATATTGCTACATTATTTTATGTCATTAAGAATCTTATTAGATGTCGTTACCACTCCTATCCATATCGTATAATACTGTCATGATGGTACTACTAAAGTCTGTTACACCGTTACTTGTTAATTGTTTTTTATTTATCAGCCTTCTCTTTCCTACAGCTTTCAGGCCAACCTGTCAGAAAAGAGTCCAGATCGTCATACCAGCATTTTTGACGTTTGTGACGACGCCAGTCTGCAGGCACTGCCTGTCAGAGTTGCGAAATTTGTTCGATAGAGTCACCGCGGCCCTGGAACGCAAAGCGCATTAGGAGGAACACGGATGGATTTTAGTCAGTAAGAGTCTGACATTCCCTTCCGCTCCGCCCAGAGAAGGAATCATTTGTTACGAATTATGTAGATGATTTCCTGTCCTTAAAAAAAAGCCTGCAGGCACTCAATGTGTATGCATAATGTAAGTTTGACCTGGCTTGATCCACTTCCTAGTGCACATATTGGTCTCGAACATCAGCAATACCTGTCTTAGAGCATATTTTTATTGTAATAAGGTGTCAGGTCGTAAAACAATAATACTATCCCATCACTTCCCATGGGTGTCGTAAGAGGTGACTAAGGAACTCACCAGAGAATAGGCAGCAGCGTTCTCTGTGAAACGCAACACCATCCACTAACCCGCCTGTCAAGCGTGGCGATAATGGCAAACCTTTTGGGGGAAACCTGTGTCCTGCAGTGGACGTTTTTCGGCTGTTATGATGAAGGTTTCAGCCAGTCACTTTGGAAAACTTTAAGTTTTGACTGAAATTACTTTCCCAAAACAGCAATCCACGATCTTAAAGCTCATTAGCAGTAAATCTAAAAAGACACAGTCCCTACATTCTAATAACCCTTAACAAAATCCAATAAATCAAAAATACAGCCTCATTATAACCAACAGTTCGGTCGAAATTGTGGGGAGGAAAATTGTGAACCACGATTTATTAGAAGCAAAGTCTCTAGCTGGTAGACAAGTTGACAGCTAATAACAAGTGGGGTATTAGTTCCGGATTTGGCCCCCCATATTGTATTGTTACGAGGTATTATTGAGAAGTGGGCCATTCTACGTATACTTTTTGGCGTAGAAAAACCTGTTCCTGTATCGATGTGACGGTTTAAATATTAAAGAGACAATTTATAGGCAACTTTAATGCGAAAGAAGTAGCGTACATGTGCTATGTACATAGTACTGCATAATTTTGAAGATAAAGGTATGCATTAAAAGATTTCCATTTCAAATAGTATGATGATTCGAAATGTTTTCAGCTCCTTTAAGGCTTGTATACATGCCAATGACCTTGTGCATACAAACGGAGCTAACTACACCTCCACGCGCCACTCCGCTACCCGTGTTTTTATTTTTTTATAATAAAAATAGAACACATTTTTAAAAAGTAACAAAATCAAATTATTCTCGTTTGTATTGCAAAGCAGTAAATATATTTTTTATACTCTTTTGATAAAAAATGAAGGAGTAAAATGGTTTCATCTCAAAGATTTGGAGGTGATTTGGTGATTTTTTTTCTTATTATGTGATACTGATACATAAATTCTGGCAAATTACGCATAATATCGTGTAGATTACAACCAATTTTTTTTTAAATGTAATTTCTTAGTAAATGCCGACGAAAAACTGCTTCATCTGCACGCTATTTTTAAGCTTTTTTCGAGAGAGCACCCTTAAGTGATTGTGTGGCGTTTTGGTTGTGATAGTGGGACCATTTCATTTTAGAATTAAAAGGTTTCTTTTTTGATCGCTTTACTTTTATACTGAAGGTATAAATACCTTCAGTATAAACGTCCTACCTTCAGTAAGTAGTTTAAATTACGAGCTTACTAATATAATAACATCATACCTGTAATCCCCTTAGGGTTAGTGCATCAGGAGTTCACCCACGTTTATGTTTTATGGTTTTTTTTTATCTTTACTATAGTCCCACTACTGGGCAAAGCTCTCCCCGATTGCTTTCCAAAGCTCTTCGTGTTATGCCATCTGCGGCCAATCCTTCAGGATCGAGTTTTAATCGTCATACCAAAGTTCAAGTTGTTTTAGGTAATTGGGGGCGAGCCTATGTCATATACTGGGTAGAAGTCCAAACTTCGGACAGCTACTGAGAAATTCCTGACCTGGAAATCGAACACGGAACCTTATGCTCAGCAATCGCGACTGCGACCAATAGTCCAAGAGGCATTCCACTACGAGCTTATTAATTAATTTCATTGTTTATTGATTTATAGTTTCAATGTTGTTCTTAGATAGATAGATAGATAGAACATTTATTTGGTACAAGGAAAGAAACACAATACTCAAAGCACAGTTACCTATCACTAGAAAATACAAATAATAAAATGAAAAAGAACTGGCCAAGTGCGAGTCGGACTCGCGTGCAAAGGGTTCCGAACGTATTTTTTTTTCAATACGTGTTTTTTACACTATAGACTTCTTATAGGTTTTTCTGTAATTTATAGATAAATATCTGTTATCTCCATTTTTTTTCAAAATTTTGGGCACAGTAGTTTCGGAGGTAAGGGGGGAATGGTCATTTTTCGTCTAATTTCTTGAATAACTTCAAAACCAAGTTTTTTAAAATTATGATAAAAATATAATTAAAACCCTCACAGTAAGCCCCTTACATTTGATATGTCACACGATATTGTTCAAAAAACTTTTTTTGGATTTTTTAGTTTGACCCCCAAATGTGATCCGCATACTAAAAAAATAATAATTTACGTAACGCTTCCGTGTTTGGGTCACAAAAGTCCAGGAGAAAACTGGCTGTGACAGACGGACAGACAGACAGACACCCGAGTGATCCTATAATGGTTCCGTTTTTTGTTCGGAACCCTAAAAAGAAACTTCATGGTAACGCAGTAGTTTTTCAATATGTACTTACAAATAATTGTCCCACGAATAGTAGAATGGCCCTGTTACTGTTCTATTGAAAAATACTCAGATGCTGGAGAAACGGCCTGAATTGGGTCACCTTATTTTGTGAAGGGAAGATCGAAATTGCGGGTGGACCTGGATACAAGATTGACAGTTTTTCATTGGAATAGTTTTTTATTTGCGTTTTGCATTAAATAGCGATTTATTTTCTTAAACCTACCTTGTTTTCAATGTCGGTATCCATTTCAAATTATAAATGTAAAAGTACAGCTCTCTGTTTGTGTGTTTGTTTGTAACCTTTATTACGTCTAAATGGCTGAACAGATTTGGATGAATCTTGCACTATGCACTATACACAGTATTTTCCCTTGGGTTGACTTCTGTCCGACATTTGAGCGAAGCTGCTGGAAGAAGCTAGTTAGGGTATAAAGTTTTATCAGTGTTAGCGATTGTCATAAATATCTAAATTGACGTACCCTGCCGAAAATTCACGTGTTCGATACCTTTTTATTATTATTAGGGTTCCGAATAAAAAACGGAACTCTTATAGGATCACTCGGGTGTCTGTCTGTCTGTCCGTCTGTCACAGCCAGTTTTCTCCGGATCCACTAGAACGATTCTGTTGAAATTTGCTACACAATATGGACTTCTGTGACCCAAACATGGACGCGTTACGAAAACTGTTAAATTTTTAGTACGGAGTTCACTTTTGGGGGTTAAACTAGAAAATTAAAAAATAAAAGTTTTTTGCACTTTATCGTGTGACATATCAAATGAAAGGACTTAATGGTAGGGTTTTAATTATATATTTTTCGTAATTTTAAAATAACGGGTTTTGAAGTTATTCAAGAAATTAGACGAAAAATGACCATTCCTCCCTTATCTCAGAAACTACCGAGCCACAAATTTTGAAAATGGAGATAATAGATCTTTACCTAAAGATTACAGGATCCTATAATAAGTCTGTAGTGTTAAAATATAAAATCCGATCGGAACGGAACGCGAGTCCGACTCGCACTTGGCCAGTTTTTAGTATTTGAGATAGGTTTGCTCTTGACTCTAGTCTAGGATCAGAGGTTCAGAGGTGACAGAGACAAAGTCGACGATGGAGTGAGCTTACCCAGAAGAAACCCGTTCACTCTAACTTTGAAGAGATTAGGGTTGTAAGCGTTTGGAAACACAGACGCAGGTAGAGAGCTCCACTCCTTTGCTGTGCGCATTATAAAAGACGTTTAATGATTCACCATTTTTATCACTGAATGAAAGAGTTTATTTTTATTTATTGGTTAGTTATCTATACTAATATTATAAAGAGGAAAGATTTGTTTGTTTGCTTGTTTGAATTGAATAGGCTCCGAAACTACTGGACCGATTTGAAAAATTCTTTTAGCATTGGATAGCTACATTATCAGGGAGTAACATAGGCTATATATTATCCCCGTACTCCCACGGGAACGGGAACTATGCAGGTGAAACCGCGTGACGTCCACTAGTCTTAAATATAACTCGGAAACATAGCTTCACATTTTTATGAAAAATTGTATTTCACCGCTTGTCAATGGAAATTCATTTACACCTCATTTAAACTAACAAAGGCATATATTTGTCTTTTATGGATGCGGCCATATCTCAACAGACAGCATTAAAAGCAGTATATCAAAGTTCCTAGACAAAAAAAATGTCAATTTTTCGTACAAACCGTCACAAAAGTATTTTTATTCCGCTATAAAACGTAGATAGCTGGTATATCCCCTTGTTTTATACGTAAACCAACAGATGCCCATTTTATATGTGCAATAAAATATGCATATCTTAGAATTGATAAAAATATGGGACATGGATGTTGCTTTTATCTTATTGAGCGTGTTTGAAAGCTCGATTCACTCCAATAAACTCGAACTTGAAAATACACTGAATTAACTGCAACGGGTTTTGTGATATACGAGTATTATCAGCGACTAAGGTAATCTGAAAAATATCTTTGTCAGCGATGAGACCGCTATTGCATTCATATAATAGATTGAAAAAGGAATAAACATATTATGATTATATTTGGTCCTGTAGTGTATACGTACATACATAAACAATGAATAAATAAATAATTAATACATTATTTGTATTTATAACTAATTATCGATATAGTTAAGTAGTATTGGCTGTATGAATGTATTTCTGTCGTCTCCGGTTATGCACACGCGGGGGGCTCAGTGACGTGGGAGCCAGTCGTATGACAGCTGTCAGGGAGTGAAGACGCGTGCATGAGCTAGTGAGTCGCGCGTAGTTCCCGTTCCCGTGGGAGTATGGGGATAAAATATAGCATATGTTACTCCCTGATAATGTAGCTATCCATTGCTGAAAGAATTTTGGAAATCGGTCCAGTAGTTTCGGAGCCTATTCATTTCAAACAAACAAACAAATCTTTCCTCTTTATAATATTATTATGTAGATTATCTGGCGTAAATCAGTACACCACAGGTCCGTCAGTTAGATTATTGAAAAATATTGGACACGTATTTTTTGCATTATCAAATCAATACAAATTGACGAAGATATAACGCATCAAAGATCAGGAGTGGGGGCTTGTGACGTCACTATTCTGTAAAAATGTACTAATATGTGACGTCACACTAGTTTCAATGCACTATAAATAAATTAATATACTATATCGTCTTAATTTTTTGTTTATGTAAAAAAAAAGAAAACATACTCGTCCAATATTTTATGGAAATCTATCTGACGGACTAATTAGACATTTTAGTCATCTACCCTAAAAAAAACTCAAAAACTTCCTCTTTTGAAGGAAACTTTCTCCAGTTCACTCAACTCGATTGCCCATAACAACGGAAGACAACTTGTGAGTCGAAGACTTATTGGCTGTCAATTTGATTGAATAGGCTAAGTTGAAAATAACTTACAAAAAGGATTACCAAAAACCAAAAGGGTATTTTTTTTTTTTACTAATGGCATAGTGAACACAAATCGTAGGCGCCAGATAAATGTGCAATAACGGTAATTGAACCACAGACATTATTGAATTGCTTATTATCAAAACAGAAATAAAGACATACAGCCAGCTGTCCTGAATCGACTTCTATCGTGATCCTTTACGTTCTCTAGAAATGAAAAACGGTTCATACTTTACTGTATGGGTATCTATGAAGGGATATTAGGGAAAGGTCAAAGAACTTTATAGCAAGTTTATCTAGCGCCTACGATAGCATATACATACTAATAAAGGTGACATGAGCGAAGTCACGATCAAAAGCTATTGTAATTAAGTAACATCGTCCACCTACATAATTATAAGTCTGAACCTCGAGGATTTTAAGGCTTTTTAATACATACATTTTATAAGACCCTTATTAAACGATTAAAAGCTTCGATTAAACTAAGTATACCTTTGATTAACACTTTGGCTACCGAATCACACACAATCTAGAAATTTTAAACTTACTTTGTCATCATCTGCCTAGCCTTTTCCCAACCACATTGGGGTCGGCTTCCAGTCAAGCCGGATTAAGCTGAATACCAGTATTTTACATGGAGCGGCTGCCTACCAGACCTCCACAACCCATTAACTGGGTTACACGGTACTTCATGGCAAGACTGGAGTCAGATTTACTGGCTTCTGACTATCCGTAACGACTACCAAAGATCTACAAATGACAGCCGGGACCAACAGCTTAACGTGCTTTCCGAGGCACGGAGGAAACTCAGTATGTTAAGATGGTCACCCATCCACAGACCAACCTTGGCAAGCGTTGCTTAACCTTGAAGATCGACCCGTGCGGCTGTTATTATCTAGCCACGAGCTCACTTAAACTTACTTTGTAATTCAAGTAAATTGATCAATTAGCGGAAAACTACTAGAATAAATAAAAACTTTGTTTCCAATAACAGTGTTGAAACTAGTAAGGTTAAGTTAGATAGATGTAATTAAATGCTTACACATGTAGTATTTGAACTTTTATTTGTACAACGTCGATTTAACCATCAATGGAATAAAGAAAAAACTGGCCAAGTGCGAGTCGGACTCGCGCGCGCAGGGTTCCGAACGAATTTTTTTTAAAATGTTATTTTAACACCACAGACTTCTTATAATCTATAGGTAAAGATTTTGCTGTAATCTGTAGGTAAATATCTATTATCTCCATTTTTTTCCAAGTTTTAGGCTCAGTAGTTTCGGAGATAAGGGGGGAATGGTCCAAAAATGACACCTACACTAAAGATTTAATGATTTACGTAACGCGTCCGTGTTTGAGTCACAGAAGTCCACGTGTGTCATCAGAATCAACAGAATCGGTCCAGTGGATCCGGAGATAACTGGCTGTGACAGACGGACAGACAGACAGACACCCGAGTAATCCTATAAGGGTTCCGTTTTTTGTTCGGAACCGTAAAAACTTGCCAAGTTGATAAGAGTGTTTCATCATTTTTTACGGTCCGGAAAGATCCAAGCTCTGTGTTCATCGGTATTCTCAAAATACATTAGTTAGAGTCATGGACTATTCTGCATTTCTAAAACGCTTGGCCTTTATTTTTTATAGACCGAATTTTTGGGGATAGGAACTTGGCCGTTTTTTCACATTTTTGTTTTTTGCTGGTCATTTTTAAACCAAAACATTGTAACCTAAGCTAACTAATACCTCATGAATCTGTTAGTTATACGATCACCCATCACCTATAGACTGAGATCCCAGAGCTGCCAGACCTCTCTTATTTTACAAAATATTGAATAACAATATTTTGTAAATTTTAATTTTGTCACCTGATACCTGCCTGAAAATCGGCCGTCGGCCCAAGCTAACAGGTATGCGTATGTTAAAAGTACATCCATACATTTTGTTTGTGAGAAAATAAGAGGGGTCTGGTCTCCTGGACTATGATCTCCTCTAAAATTCATCATTCACCAAGTCGCTCAAAATGAGTTGTGGAATCACGTTCCAACTTCGAATATCCTAATTTTGCAAAAAAATCATGATCATTCTTTTTAACCCAAACATTAACTGGTAGAAATCCCTTGTTGCATTAGATCCGCTATCACTCTTGTACATAAAGTTTAAGTAATAAATACATATGTAGAGGCATATACACCGCCACATACGAGCTGCAAAACAGACCTGACGTTCCATCACCAGACCACAAGACGTGCGGCGATTTGGGAACACATTCGTCCGTACAGCTAAGGAGTGGAATTTTCCTGCCAGAGTCTGTTTCCTGATAGCTACAACCTAGTCAAGATCGAATAGGTTACTTCCAGGCAAGCGTGCCCCATCTTCGACGTCATCATCGCTTACCATCATGTGAGATAGTAGTCAAACGTGCCATGTATGGCCTAACAATAGTAAAAAAAAGTCAGCCGAATCCTACACATCGCGTTATCAAAGTTCTCTGCGCGATTTTAATATATACAATAGTTCCCAAACAGACGCTTCTTTGGTCTGGGATCCTCTCTTTGCAATGGAGGTTGCGTGTCTTATTACACGTACATTCTGTTTCGCATACATTTCCGAGTATATTCCTGGCATCTCACTTTTCAAAACGTAAATACTCGCACTACATTACGCTCTTGTGGCCTCAGTCATATTAGACAGTTCGATTTCATGCCCTTGCCTACAATAACTGCAAAAGTGACCTTATAGATCTCCCGCAATTTATTTTGTTCAGTACAAAATTACTAGTAGACGAAAAACTTCTAGTACCTAAGCATATTCAGAACCATCAACTTAATAATGCGTGAAAAAAGGTTCGAGAACTAGAGCTAAGAATAGCGAAATGATTTACACCACATTTTGTTTTTAAAAGATTTATTTCATCGCATTGAAATGGAGCAAAGGTGAAACATCTATTTTTGTTATTTGGCACGGATAGGGTCTGTAGAGCCGACCTCTTTCATCAGGACCTCTTTCTAAGGGGCCGTCTCCACGAGCGAGAGAATTGCGGCGAGTTAACGTTTTTTCAATTGTCGAATCGCCGCGATAATATCGCCGTGTGGAGACACGTTCGTTCATAGAGTTGTCATAGAATTATGTGGCACGATGATCATATCGCCGCGATTCTCTCCCTCGTGGAGACGGCCCCTTAGTGTCACATTATCAAAAAACTAAACCAAGAACCACACTGGTCCTACGTACGCAACGTATGCAACGCTTTTGTATCGTATCGTGCGTTGCATACGATAAGTATGTTTCTACTGCATAGTTTTTTATACAAAATCAAGAGTCCAGATATCATAATGCATTCCTGCCGGGGTTGCGGAATTTATTCGAAAGAGTCACCGCGGCCCTGGAAAGCAAAGGGCATTAGGAGGAACACGGATGGGTTTTAGTCAGTAAGAGTCTGACACTCCCTTTTGCTTCACCCAGAGCAGGAGGAGTCATTTGATGATTTCGTATCCTTAAAAAAAAGGATATCATAATGCGTTGCATACGTTGCGTACGGGGGATCAGTTTGTCTCTAGCTTTAAACCTGTAAAAATACGCTTCAAAAATATGAAACAAGAAAATGGTTCATAGTGAATTCAGAAAATAGCGGTGGAATGCCACTTTTCCCTAAACTTTATGATCGCTATTTATTGGGGTAAGTGGTAAACCGTTATACATACTGGTCAAAATCATAACCCTCCTTTTGCTTCGCCATAGTCGGGTAGTAAAAAGACACATACACTGATTGGAATCTTAAGACAGTTTGAGGTAGAATGTGTCTATATGAAGTCATAGGCGATATTATTAGTAAAAGATGTAAAAAGAAATTATATTAATAACAAGCCATGCTCGCCCGCAAATAAGCCATTACTAAATCGTACAATGATTAGATCATCTCGACAGAACTTTAATTTCTAATGTCTAGATTTCTATAGAACTCTAGATATTAGGGCATAAGTATTAGTGATTATTACTCAGTAATTGCTCAATTATTCTTAATTGGCTTTCCTCAGTACGGACGTTATTTTAATTGAAGTTAATAAAGGGAATGTTACAACGTGATCTACAGTTTAGGTAATTACATAGTGACCCTACATAACCGAATACCTAATGTTACTTAGTGTTGGACTTAGAAAAGGCGTTTTAAAAAGCTAGGGGTTAAGAACGAATAAAGCATGAGCTTTAAAGCCTGAGCTTGGATCATTATGAAATAATTTATAAAGCATTTATCATTTTCCCGTGGCCAGTGGATGCCTCCGTGCCTCAGAAAGCCGATAAGTCGAAGGACCCATCTGCAATTTGTAGCTCTTTGACAGTCAATAAGGTGGTCAGAAGCCAGAAAATCTTACTAAGGGTACTGTGTTACCCAATTACTGGATTATGGAGGGCGACTCCCATCACGTCCCTTGTCGTAAGAGGCGACTAAGGGACTCACCAGAGAATGGGTAGCAGCGTTCTTTGTAAAACGCAATACCATACACTGCGATCGTCAACCCGCCTGCCAAGCGTGGCGATTATGGCAAACTTTTTGGGGGAGGCCTATGTCCAGCAGTGGACGTCTCTCGGCTGTTATTATGATGATGATGATGATGGAGGGTGACTGCCTTGTCACTCCTCGTAAAATACTGGTATTCAGATACTTCCTGTAAAACTGGAAGCCGACCCACATATTTTTGGGAAAAGGCTACATAGATAGCTGTTAAATCTACAACCATTAAAGTTAACTAAAAAATACTCTAAATGAAGGTTCTACCTTCTTTCTAACTGACCGACTTCTTAGAAATTCAACAGCGCCTGCTAAATGGTTTCGTTGAAACGTTTCAACTTATGGTTACCCGAAAATAATTTCCAACCCTGGTAACAGTAACAATAGGCAAGTATATTTCAGGCCATGACGTGAGGCCACAAATTATACGTCAAACGAAAACAACAACATGGTTCTGTTGATTCAAGCACGTGTGGTATTCAAAATAGGAAGTCATTATATTTCTATAAGCGTAAACACTTCCCCGCTTAACTCGAGGCCACAGGCCGCGATAATATAATACAGAAAGTGGCCTTTGTTTTATAAAACAAAACCCGACAACAATAAAGGTTTTCATAATATGTTTATTGTTATTTCTACGCAACAATTCGCACACATGTGCTCGGATTCTTTGGCCTTTGCATACATTTTGTATGAGAGTTTTGCACTGGAATCCAACCACGTTGCGCCGCGAATAGAAGGTAGCCGAGCCCTCACGTTGTAATTTATGCTGTGGTGCTCAAAATAATGGCGATATTGTTTGCGAAATAATTCAAAACCATTTTAAGTTTATGTTATTATTTTGTAAGCCGACTTTAAAAAAGGTTATCAATTCGGATGTTGAGACATATAACGGCGTGTGACATTATTCAATAATGAACATCAGTTAATTTTGAGAGTTGTAATTTATTTTGTTGTTTTAATCATTGGTAATTACTCTGTTATTTTTAACGATTAATCGATTTAAATTCGACTAAATGGTAATTTTATTAAAGAGCGGATAACACCGAATGGAGTTGCGTCTGTCATGGCGGGCGAACTTCGAGTCAAAGCATTCAGTAGATGATAGCCGTTGCACGTGGTGGTCACTCGCAAACCCATTGGCTCTAAATCGCTAATTATTATTGCAATCTTTAATTGTTTGAGTAATTTAAGTGTTTGTATAATTAAAATAATGAACAGGCAAAGCTGTAGTGTATTTATTTCAACGTTTCCTGAAGTTTAATACCCACTATGGATTCCCATGCTGACGAGGTTAGCAATCAGATGCAACAGCCCGGCTTCTCGACTTCCCGTTACATATATATATATATATATATTTTTTATGTATGTTCGGAATGATGTTCAGTCATAACTCACGGCATAATTAAATAAACGGATTAACATTTCTTTTTTTTGTTTTTGTTGAAAAGAGGTTTATTCTAAAATTCGTAAAGAACTGATCAAGAACTTCACAGATAGATAATTAAAATTGATGTGGACTAGTTGGAATGTTTTGAATGAAGTAGGTTGTATATAATAACACTTTTACATGTCAATCGATTTTTTTTTTCTTTTAAACTGTGTATTTTGGGAACATATTCATAGTGCGTACAGCTAAGGAGTGTAATTCCCTGCCGGAGTCTGTTTCCTGATAACTACAACCTGGTTAGCGTGCTCCATCTTCGACCACATCATCGCTTTCCATCAGATGAGATAGTGGTTAAACGATGGTGGAAAAAAAATACTAGATGAGGCCGGTGTTTCCTAGCTGACTACCCTAAAAAGAAACACCGAAACAAACTCAGAGGTCAAAGTCTCTTTTGAAGTCTCGTATAAACAATTGTACTAGTTAAATCATATGAGAATCATGTAGGATGATGTCTGAGGTGGCCCTTTGAGGAAAGTGCCACACAAGCAACAAGCACAAGCACACTGCAAGCATTTGTCAGTTTCGTGTAGCTCAAACTTAGAACTTTAAGGAGCTCAACGATCTGACGAACAATACCAAAGTAGGGACATTTGTGTAGGCCGCATAAAGACCTCAAGCCTTACATTAAATGAAATGAACCTAGCAATCTACATTGTCCTCATATTCAGAATACGTTATATGAGGTCCATGCAGACCAGTGTCTAATATGGTCTTTTGTTTCCACACAGATTTGAGTGAACCTGTCCAGTCCGTGCAAGCTTTGATCAGCAGTCGAGTGGCTCATCTTAGAACCAATAAGGAGCTCAACAACTGGTAATAGCAGTCAAAAAACTTTTTTACAAAAAAAAAATTCAACCAGCTTCCAAATACAAACAACTGCAAAGTACCCATAAAATAACTTTCATAATTAGTAGTTGGAAGTCGGTTCTATTTTTTTTTAAGTATTTTACTTTACACTGCTGGTTGAAGGGCGCCAACAAACTGTGCTTTGGCTTTGCCTTTAAATAACATATCTCAATAGGATTTCCTGTTATTAGGTACTAACGAACCCTTAAAAAGTCAGATAGAGGTTTTTTCTATGGAATTTATTTCTTTGATCATTTTCCCTATTGTTGGCCTACACGGTATTTTTTTACATATTTTCCTCAAACACACCCGTTAGCTTCCGAAATTAATGTAAATATCGGACAACATTATGCAAATATCACATTTTGCACAAAACATGATCAATTACAGCCGTGTTTATTATTCTGGCGGTCATTCCGCGAAATGACTACTCTAGTATTCAGCGCTTTGTACGCAATTCGTTTGGGACGAGTGTTGCACAACAAATTACACAACACATACAACAACAACTAACATATACAATACAACATACACAGTACAACATACATAACACAACATACACAACGGCAGTGTACTGCCCGACACTTCACCGCAGCACGTACGAACAGTCCAGCCTGCTGGAAATCAGAGACAGGATACTGTTGTCGCTGCCCTACACTCCACGCACCAGGGACGCACAGTGCTTACGCATTGTCGCAAAGAAACAATCCACACGCGCGTCCGCGAACATCCCCGATGCGCTGTAGTAGCGGGGCAACCTCAACAGTACCCTGAACGCGTTAATGTATGCACACGGAGTGTTTTATACGATTTTTGACTATATCACTGTGTGTTTTTTATATCTGCAGGCAACAGGTAAAGGCCATTTCAATGAAATATTTCTGACCAATGAAGATATTTCATAAATTTTATTCAAAACAGAAAATTGATGGTTACCGGAAATATAAACCACTAGTGGACGTCACGCAGTTTCACCCGCGTAGTTCCCGTTCCCGTAGGAGTACGGGGATAAAATATAGACTATGTTACTTCCTGATAATGTAGCTATCCATTGCTGAAATAATTTTTCAAATCGGTCCAGTAGTTTCGGAGCCTATTCATTTCAAACAAACAAACAAATCTTTCCTCATTATAATATGTTTGTAGATTACTGTTGCCAACAAAACATTGTTATCAAACGTATGATACCAAAAATGCTGAAAGAAATAGAATTGAAGTGTTTGAGACACGAAAAATAATCGTATACTAATAAGGCCAACAGCTAGGCACCATGACAACCAACGAACTCGATATCTTTGTAATTAATTGCTACCTATATTAGGTAGAAATTAATTACAGAGTTATCGAGTACAAACATGTATTTTTACACAGATATTAGAAACAGTGATGATGCCTTAGAGATACAAACTCACAGAACGATTTTAAAACGTAATACAAGCTAAATTAATGACCATCTTGCAATTGTGTCTTCCTCAAATTCTTCAGCCTACACTGACCCTTTTTTCCCACATGTCTGTATCAAGCCACTATTAATATATCCCATACATAGTAGAAATTGACAAATTTAGCATATTCTCATTCTAAATTGGACAAGGATTGTGCAATCACCATGACAGGTCACAGCTATGCAAGTCCCTCCAATTTATATCGGATAATAGGTGTCAATTTGCACCGAAGCTAGAGCTGATAAATTCTACCTCATTTTGACCTCGTTCTTATGCCAACTATTCAAGCGGTATTGAAGGGTTTACTTACTATTATTATTCTTAATACCGGGAAATTGGATGTGTTGTTGATATTATTTTGTAAAATATATAATAGGTCAATCATATAGGTAATAGACCTATAGAATAGGCTATAATACAATCACAGAAGTTCTTCCTATTCTCAGTAAAGTTTATCACTAAATATACTCTTTTATAAGTATTAGCTTTATATAATAATATTACAAAATATTGTTGAATAGTCAATTTTGTAGACGAGTCTTTGATTATTTTATTCTTATAGCAACATTGGTAATCGATTAAATATTATACAATTTTCTAAACGGAAGTCCGTTGCCAACTTGGTAAATATTATTTAAAGCTGTTCTTCCGGAAGATGATCGGCACGCCACCTATCTGCAGATTTAAAACAACCACAATGATTGATACTCTGCTCGTTTTTCCCAACCCGTCCTTATTTCTGATATGAGGTCAAAACACAGGTTTAGAGGATTTACAGTTTCAACTACCACACAAGAGAAAATAATTGGTGCTCTTGGGATTTTTGGTCATTCAACCGAACAACTGTTTAAGCAACCCGAAATCGGTCCGTAGAGTTTACCCCGTTCCTCGGAAAGCACGATAAACTGTTGGTAATTTGTAGATCTTTGACTGTCGTTACAGATAGACAGAAGTCAGAATATCTGACAAGTCTTGCGAAGTTGTTCCGTGTTACCAAGTTACTGGATTTTTGAGACCAAAAAGGCAGTTAATCCATGTGACATACTGGTTTTCAGCTGCATGTGGTAGGATTGGAAGCCGACCTCAACATAGTTGGGAAAAGGCTCGCAGATGATGAGAGCTAAACCGAATAGCTGCTGTTTAAAAATCTTCGCCTTTTGCGATTAAATAATGAAACTGCAGTGCAATTCTGTAAACATGCCGAAGTAAAGGCTTGGGTGAAGTGATCACGAAGTGAGTTGTCATTCCATTTTGATTACTTTGGATCGACAGCTTGGAGCAACATGTTTAAAGAATCGACCGGCTGGTACTTACACAAACGCGTTCATCAGTATCGAGACCGTATGCCACAGGTAATACGTTTCAAAGTAAGTAAATAATTAGCAATCAGCCTCTCTCCTCTAAGCGAGAAATTTGAAGCCTTTGGGGCATAAACTGGGAGCTTAACACACGCAGCCGAGGAAACTAACTAACATTAATTATATTTGATACAGCTTGGAGCTAATCGTAATGAGATGAAGCGTCTTAGTACATCCCAGGTTGTTGGCTTATTGTTTGGATTATTAAAGGCTTTAGTAACTTTGTAATGTAATCTCTCTGTGGATTAGTTGGAACTATTTTCGCATTTTCCAGTAAGATGGATTTGTTTATTTGTTAGTGTGGTGCGAGAAAAACTAGTCCTGTCGATGTGGCGACGTTAGGAAGGAGGTCATCTTTGGAAGTCTTTTTTAACCCCCGATCAAAAAAGAGGGGTGTTATCAGTTTGACCGCTATGTGTGTCTGTCTGTGGCACCCTAGGTCTTAAACGGGTGAACCGATTTGGGTGCGTTTTTTTTTTGATAGCAGATTTTCTAGCGATGGTTATTAAATAAGTTTTGTCAAAATGGGTTGAGCCGTTTGAAGATCATCAGCTCTTTTCTAGTTGATGAAGGCATTTAACCAGCTTTTTCGGGTCAGATCGATGCAAAATTAAGTATTCTGTTACTTCAATGATAATGCAAAAACATGGTAATATTGACCTGATGCTGTAGCATAGCCTGAGGTCAGCAGAATACCTAACTCCTCACTAAGTTACAGCAGAGGTTTCGTGTTAACTCACTGGAATGGTTTCAATGGACAGATTATATATAGATCAGTAACCTTAACCTGATACTGAAGCGTTTCCAGAAATCTACAAGATACCCAACTAGCAGACCTTCCGTTTTCGTATTCATTTAAATGGTCGCAATTATTAGGTTATAAATAGATTATGATCACGGGCTGATGATGAAGCAGAAAAGAGAATAAGTATTCACATTGGTGAGAGATGCAAAGCTACTTTCCAAGCTTGTAGGATGTAGTGCCGTTTAGGTGAGTGTTGATCATATGTGGATGGATAGAGAGGGAGAGGAAGGCCAAAAAAAACATGGATGGAATGTGTGAGGAGCAATATGAAAGAAAAGGGACAGTGATAGCGTGACAAAGGTGAGTGATAGCGTGACGGCTGATGGGACAGAATGGAATTAAAAAACGTGTTGCGCCGACCCCAAGTAGCATGGGATAAGGGCAGGAAGATGATGAGATCATAGGTTTTTTAGTAGTACCTATTAGGTAAATTAAGTTTAAAAAGCATGACATAAAAATTAAGTTAAAAATTTAAAAAACCCCCGACTAAAAAACTACTTTAAAAAGTGAAAAATAATACGTATTGGTACGATTCTTTAGGCCAAGCGTCATCGCGTCGGGCGACCGCTAAATTATATAGAGGTACTTAACAAATACAAAAATTTGCGGTCTCCCGAGGCGAAGACGCTTGGCCCAAAGAATCGTACCTATATTAAATTAAAAGGATCAATATGTATTATTTTCAACTTTTTAAAGTTATTTTTAGTCGGGGGTTTTTTAAATTTTTTATTTAATTTTTATGTTGAAATAATGATGCCGATTTTCTTGAACTTCACTCAACTAGCTCTTGCCATTGCCCTCACTTGCGTTACCATAGATTTTCGATTATCATAGATTAAAATCGGTTCAGCGATTCAAGCGAAAAGTGTAACAAAAAAACTCATTTCCACATTTATACCTGAAATATCATCATCATCTTCCTGCCCTTATTCCATGTTACTTGGAGTCGGCGCAACACGTCTTTTCTTCCATTCTGTCCTATCAGCCGTCACGCTATCATTAACTCCCTTTTTTATATCGCTCCTCACACAATCCATCCTTCTTTTCTTTAGCCTCGTTCTCCTTCTTCATCCATTCACTTTTCTATCAAAACTCTTTTAGTTACATGCGTTTCATCCTTCCTCCTACAGAAAATATCAGATAGAATCTTAATCAAGTCATTTATTCAAATTAGACTGAGGGTAGCACTTTTGAATATCAAATTTTACAAAAAGACAGTCTCACAAAACACTCGCCCGTCACCACTTCCTAATGTATTACTAGGTCAGCATATGAGATCATGCTCATTGTGGCACCATATTTTCTTTTGTGATCAATAAAATGACAATGAAATAATAACAGCCGCACTGTTTGATTTTCAAGGTTAAGCAACTGTGGATGTCTTCTTCGTGCCTCAGAAAGCACGTTAAGTCGTTGGTCCTGGCTGTTATATGTGTCTACGAATAACAGCCAAGACAAACGGCTGGCAAAGATCTCTTTGGCAGACATACGGATAGTAAGAAGCCAGAAAATCTGACACCAGTCTTACCAAAAACTACCGCGTTACCGTTATAGGTTGTGGAAGTCTGGTAGGCAGCCGCTTTATGTAAAATACTGGTATTCAGCTGAATCCGGTTTGACTGGGAGCCGACTTCAATATAGATGGGAAAAAGCTAGGTAGATGATGATGATTAATGAAATGAAAATTGTGAAACCTTTAAATTCTTAACACAAAATACCTATGTATGTTTGTATTGATGTAGGTTTGAAGATCATAATCCCATACCTATACAATTTTAAGCACTTCACCCCTAGATTATATATTATCTTGTCCTTTCAATAGTTTCTGAAGCAATTGACCTTAGAAGTACATTGTTTGCCTGAGTGCCTCTTAACAGGACTGGTTAGGGGACAAAATAATAATTTAAGTTCTGCATAAATAAAATAAAAGGCCTTAAGTGCGTCCTCAGGTCTTCGATTTGTTTGGGTTATTCTATCCCTTGTATTTATTTAGATGGGGTATACAGGACTGGGGTCTAAGTGACCACATGTTTGTCAACCCGTATTTTAGTTGGTTCTTATTCCGGCCGAAAAATAATCAGAGGTAAGCCAATGTTTTGGGATGTCGAAAGTCCCTAACCTTTTAGGGTTTGGTAAAGTTACTTTTGGCCAAGTTAAAAATGGGGTTGCTTACCTACTTAATTTTAATTGTTGTTGTTCGTTTGTTTTTGATGTTTTTTTTTTAAAAGGTTTATTTTTAATGTAATGGTAATCTGGAAGGTCATTTGAATAACAAAAATTTTTATCTTCGAAAATTGTGTGATTCCTGAGAAATAAACGAAGGAAACAAGAAAAATATAGTAAAAACATAGTTCAGCATCAAAATATCCAAGTAGATAATTGAAAATTATAAATTGATATCTGCATGTCTTATAAAACTGTCTCATTAATCAAGACTAAACTATTTCAGAAAAAATCTGGCCTAGTGCGAGTCGGACTCGCGTACAAAGGGTTCCGAACGAATATAATTTTTTTAACATGTTATTTCAACAATATAAACTTCTTATAGTTTTTTTTTTGTAATCTATAGGTAAAGATCTATTACCTTCATGTTTTTTTCAAAATTTTAGGCTCAGTAGTTTTAAAATGGCCATACCCCCCCGGTATGGCCATTTTACATCTAATTTCTTGAATAACTTCTAAGCCATTTATTTTAGATGAAAAAAATATAATTATAACCCTCACAGAAAGCCTTTTCATTTCATATGTCAAACGATATTGCTCAAAAAACTATTTTTTTTTAAATTTTCTTATTTAAACCCCATACTAGGAATTTAATAATTTACGTGTAATATGCGTGTTTGGGTCACAGAAGTCCATATGTTTACCAAATTTCAACAGAAATGGGTCCAGTGGATCCGGAGAAAACTGCCTGTGACAGACGGACAGACAGACAGACACCCGAGTGATCCTATAAGGGTTCCGTTTATGTTTGGAACCCAAAAAAAATATAGATAGATACTAGCTGACTCGGCAAACGTTGTTTAGCCATACAAAAAAAAATATCCTACCACCTATTCTCATACCTACCGAATATACACACAAAATTTCATGATGATCGCTCAAGCCGTTTCGGAGGAGTTCGGTAACAAAGAGACGAGATTTTTATATATTAGAAGATATTTAAAAATAAACACGTAAAACTGCGTTATTATTCTAAGCGTAAAACGTTACAAAGTCTAAAATCTAGAAGTTAGTTAAATAAACAATTTAAGACATCCAGTTTCCACGTAGCTGCGGCAAACAGGGAAACACACGGGTAACGAGGTGAAACTTGAAAATGTTTCTTTTTCCCCCATTGAGCAGCTTGGTCGGTCTCAGGAAAACATTTCTCTATTTCTAGAGATGTCATTTCTTCAACGAAGTGAGGATGGAACGAAAGCTTTTGAATCGGGGGCAAGACTTCGTTTTCTGTGCTTTGTAGGGTAAACAGATAATATCTTATCTGGCGTAGTGAGTTTTTTAGCATTCCTAAAAGTGTGGTTCATATTATTATCTTTTGCAACAACTTTTTCTGAATTATTTGAGTTTTTTTTTGTTTGGTTTATCTTGGTAGATTCAAATTTATATAGGTTTATGAAAAAAAAGTGTAACAATTAAATCAATTTGAAGCGGTACGAAGGTTAGCGGGTCATTAATAAATTAATCAGTAATTATCGCAATTATTGAAAAAGAGGAACTCGTGGCTAAATAACAACAGCCGCACGGGCCGATCTTCAAGGTTAAGCAACGCTTGCCGAGGTTGTTCTGTGGACGGGTTACCACCATCTTAGAATACCGAGACTCCTCCGTACCTCGGAAAGCATGCTAAGCCGTTGGTCCCGGCAGTCATTTTTATATTTTTGGCAGTCGTTATGGATAGTCAGAAGCCAGGAAATCTGACACCAGTCTTGCCAAGGAGTACCGTGTTACCCAGTTAATGGGTTGTGGAGGTCTGGTAGGCAGCCGCTCCACGTAAAATACTGGTATTCAACCAAATCCGGTTTGACTGACATGATGATCACAATTATTGATAAGCCAAAGTAATCGTACCTAGTTGGAGAAGTCTGCATTTGTAATCGATTGTTGGCAAAATACTCGCCTCATCATACTTTTTCATTACATTGAACTTAAATATCATATTATGTTAACTAGCTTTGCGCTTCTTGATATTTTTATAAAAGTTATAATGAAACAAACCCATAAGAACTGAAAGCATATTATATATATTATACATTAATTATTGATCACAGACCAGGTTTTCAGCAACATAGTACTTAATCTGTACTTACGTCTGACACTCACTGAAAGGGTGACAATATTCGAGGCTTTCCTTTTAAATATAAGTACTCAAGTTGTTCTTGAAAATTCATAAAGACACAGATTTGTAAGTAATTTCAGATTTTGAAGGTTTTCCTTGTTAAGTTGGGCAGACCTTATTTAATACCGAGTGGTAAAGGCCTTAAATAGTGTTAGCTCTAATACTGTACAAAGCTTTTTTGACAAGCTTTGAAATCCCCTAATTTCACATTTATGTTTAATAGCCGAACCATTTGACGAATTTGAAAGGAAATTAAACCTAATGTTCTGGTTTAGCATGAAGCAATTAATATTCAATTATAATTTAAACAGAGGTCAATCAATCGTAAAATGTTGGTGGGGATTTTAATGTCCAAAATAATTAATTTTCTTTTTGCGGTTAAATCTGGTCGCGTTCACAAAAATCAAGTACCTGCAGGGCGAAAAAATCTAAAACCATATAGCATCATGCCAGTACTTCTCAGAGGATTAGGGAGAGGCACAGTTAAAGTAGGAATACCCTTGTTGCATCTATACTGTACTAATATTATGCTGCTGAAAAATTTTTTTATTTAGTTGAACGCGCTAATCTCAAGGAACCTACATACAGCTTTTTACAACCAGCAGATTCGGCTGTGCGTTTTCTGTCAGTCACTCACTCTGTAACGAAAGAATTTTATGATTATTAGGAGGATAACTATCATAAATTCGTATTATTTTCTATTTTAAAGTTTGGATGAATGGATGGATGGATGTTTATTACTAAATCATGCCAGAAAGGCTGAACGGAACTTTCATAAAATTTGGCACAGAAATTATAGCCTGAAATATCTCATAGGCTTTGGGATAATTACCGACATTTGCGCTGGCGAAGCCACCCTGGCAGAAGCCGTCAACCTGGGAGTATTTAAGTCAAGAGTGAATAGATTACTTCTAGGCAAGCGTGCTCCATCTTCGACCACATCATCGCTTACCATCAGGTGAGATAGTGGTCAAACGCGTGTCTATCAATAGTAAAAAAAAGCTAGTCAAACACGATGCCATTTTAGCCGTCTTACAATGGCAGGCCACTTCACCTATCCAATGACTATTACACATTCGTTAAAAAATATTTACATATTTATGAACATTTGAATTATTATGGTATCGGCCTTTGTCATAGGGTGCCGTAAAAGAATAATACCATCCCATCACTTCCCGCGGGTGTCGTAAGAGGCGACTAAGGGACTCGCCAGAGAATGGGCAGCAGCGTTCTCTGCAAAACTCAACACCATACACTGCGATCGCCAACCCGCCTGCCAAGCGTGGCGATTATGGCAAACCCCCCATCTTGGGGGAGGCCGATGTCCAGTAGTAGACGTCTTTCGGCTGAAATGATGATGATGATGATGAATTATTAAAAAAAATATGATTAATTATTCATGACGCATGAAAAAGTTTAAACATCTAGGAGCGAGCGCACTCAGAGCCTTATGTTCCAAGAACGCCCCTGGATGGAACGGCGACATTGTTTTAATACGTAATCATTATTATCAGGGTGTTTCATAATTTCAGTGCGTCATTTATTTTTATTGTAGGTACCTAATTTCTTAATTAATTATTTTAAAAATATTACCGCGCCTAGAGGTAGTTTATACCGGGTAAATAAAGTGAGCCGCCTTTGTAAGACAACTAAAATTGTACCGTGTATAATTGTAAGCAAGCACACTTCAATATACCATCAAAATCGGACAAACTCGGGCATAAAAAGTTGGTGTTTTTGGTTGTTTTTTCGTTTTTTGATACCGGCTTCCGAAATTAAAGGAATTTTATACTTTGTAGTGTTTTTTTAATTTGGAAGTCAGAAGTATTTGTTATGTTAAAATGTTTGATTTGATGACAATGGGCCCACTTCAGGAATATAGGCGTTCGAATAATAAAAATAATTTTGAAAATCGGTCCACAATGATTGGTAGAGAAATCGATGAACATACCTAAAAAAGTATACATACAGCCGAACATAGACCCTTTTCCTTTTTGAAGTCTGTTAATAGAAATCAAACTAATGGCAGTTTGTTTTAACAATAATCAACCTTAAAATCACAAGATCGTCGATCACAGGCTAATCTCTCGAATACACTCCGAATGTTTGGTACTTCGCAGAATTAGAGCAGCTTTGCAGCACAGCCTGCCGTGTTAATCTCGTCACGTAACCTCTAAGCTAGGGATATTTCAGTTAAACTATTGTAGCTATACAACCTGTATCGTATGGGCCTATTAATAGTGGTTAGTTTTGATTAACTGAGAATGATTTTATACTCATCGTCATAATAGGCTAGATTTTACTATCAATAAATTGCAAATCTATGTAGTCCGTCAGTTGGAGTACTAGAAAATAATGGACATGGAAATTTTTGGTTTTTGTATATAAATGAATATTGACAAAGATAAAACGCATCAAAACTTAGGAGTGGGGGCTCATGACGTCAGAACGCACTAAAAATGATACCACGGCGTGACGTACTGAGATTTTTAAAAGCGTCGTATCTTCGCCAATTTTGGTTTACGTAATAAATAAAAAAACGGGTCAATTCTTTTTTTGATAATCTTTCTGACGAACTATTTAGATTTTTCAGTGGACAAGCCTATTCTAGCCTTTTTTTTTGGACGGGGCTACTTAGCGTTCTACACGCTATTACTGCTTGTACGAACTATCCTGCAGTGACCTAAAATTAATTTTAGGCTCAAAGCCAGGACTAAAAAACTACTTACAAGCTAAATGACCGCTGCCTAAGGGCACCCCCTGTGGATTACGGGCCTTGGCTTAACCGCATCATTTCGGGGGGCAGCAAGGGATAAGCTGGGCCATGTTATTATTATTTGGGGGATTTTTTTTTCTGGCTCGTTAGGCATAATTCGAATTTATTCCAGCCGAAAGCCCACTGCTAAATATAACATGAGTCCCCCAAGTTTCACCCAGTGGACTCCAATGGCCATCACCAAATCATTGGTCCACCTTGGGCGTCTTCCAAAATGCTGTCGCCATTCTAGAACCTTTCGATCCCATTGACTATCGATTATAATCTTGCAAGCAATGTTAGAATGTTGTAAAACAAATTATTTACAGTTTAGCTATAATCGTTGAAAAGAAACGTAACTGTGTTGCGGTTTGATGAGTGTTATGACACAGTTAACGAACCTTGGATCTTATGTGTAGTAGTAGCACCACTAGGTAGTCAAAAACAAATTGGCCAAGAGCAAGTCGGACTCTCACACAAAGGGTTCCAGTTGCGTACCATAAACTGAAAAAAAAAGTTTTTGAATTATGTAGCTTTCGATTAGGTTCCTTTTGATATTATACTTAATGTGGGTAGGATACCCAGAATATGAATTTATTATAAAACTCGGTTTTAAACTACAACTATACTGTCAAAGAGACTGGCGGCATTGCCACTGTCGAGTGCTGAAGCGTATCGCGACTACGATGGCGAGCAAGTGTACACGTTGTAGCGAAATAAAAGATGGGGGTCTTCGCTAGTCATACGTATACAATTTTTAAATAAAAAACAAAACCTAATAGTAAATATATTCTTGTATGGGCTTGTATGTAGCCCCCTTTAATTTTAAGTTTAATGATTTGTTGTTATAGGGGCAATAGAAAATACACACTCTGAAAATGTATACTTTCTACCTATTACGGTTCTTGAGATACAGCCCGCTGTCAGACAAACGGACAGATGGACAGCGGAGGCTTAGTAACAGGGTTCCGTTGGTAACCTATATAAAACAAAAAAATAATGAGAGACTCAATTTCACTATAAATACATACAGTCAAATGTTCGGGTATTCAGAAACTATTAGTCATGGTGCATTTACTTCATCAGATAACTTAATCCCGGTCTAATACCAAAGTTACTTCGCCAACAATTTGGGCTTCAAACTACCTCAACTAGTAACACAAATGTAACAGTCAACTTGAAGTGGTCATTGAGAATTTAATAATGTGAATCTTCTGTACAGCTTAAAACTCGATCCTAGTCATTAGCCAAGTCATTATTAATTAACTTGCCTAGTGCCTAGTAGGTTAAGTCAGGGAAATGATGTAATTAATCACTGCTCATCTATAACAGCAATTTCCGAAAACGTAAAGACAGTTAAATAGGTATTCGGTAATTAATTAGGTAACCTTGTCGTTATATGACAAGCGAGTAACAATCAGTAAAATTATCAGTGAATGTTAATAAACGTACACAATAGAGATGTTTCAAAAAAAATTGATTCTATTTGACTAAATAGAATCATTTTTTTATCGAAACATTAGGCACGTGTTTTCAGTTTTATAAAAATAATAGAAATTAAAGATCAGGAGTTTGGGGTTCCAAAAAAGTCGCTTTTCAAGCAGTCTGATGTAGTTGGTGGCTCCACCACATTAGGGCTCTACAAAAAAAATATTTTTATGATTAACTAGCACTTCGCCTGCGACTTCGAACGCGCTGCAATTTTTTTTCTAGACACTAATTTTTTTCCAGACACTATATACTAAAACCTTCCTCGAGAACCACTCTATCCATTGGTGAAAATAGCATGAAAATCGGTGTAGTAGTTTTTGAGTTTATTACGAACAGACAGACAGATGCAGCGGAGAACTTAGTTTTATAATATGTTATTGAATTTTGTAGTCCTTGACTGCTCATAAAATGTTGAGAGGGTTCCCTAGAAATGCTTATTTCTGCAGACAGATACTTTATTCACTTTTAATTCAGCTCAGGACCAATCGATGATTCACAGTTTGGGGATCTGGGTTCAGCAGTGAATATCTTTTGTTCTTATTTTAAATCACGCCTTGGGTGTTTTTTTTTACCCCGTTTCTAGTAGAAATTGAGTGGAACTCGACTCACACAGCGATCTTCGCTTTTAGCACGATCAAGCACACACCTTGAACTAGGTATTAGTCAAATACAACCTGATAGTTCAAGCATGAAACCGCATTCGTTACAACAGGTGCCTCTATGGCATAATTAAAAAAAAATGTTTTATTTACCTCCTGCTCTTGGCTTGATTCTAATTTATGTACCTATGACTTCTGCGAGTGATCGTGTTTACGCTAAAAACACTCTTGATTGTAACTTTACCTATGTTAGGCGCCAGATGAATGTGCAATAACGGTCACTGACCCACATCAATTTATTGACTTTCTTCATTTAAATTGAAAAAATAAAGCTGTCCTGAATCGACTTTTATCGTAATCCTTTACGTTCTCTAGTAATGAAAAACGGTTCATAATTTATTGTTCGGGTATCTACGAAGCGATATTTGGGAAGGTCAATGAACTTTATTGCAATTTAATCTAGCGCCTACCATAGTTAGAAATACCATTCCATAGTTTATATTATAACAATTGCTTAAACAATAAATCACCGAACAGCATGTTGCCAAAATCATCAATATTCAAACGAAATAAAGTTTAAAACTGTTGTTTTTTTAAACACAGAATAACTCTGCCCATCCCCTTAAAACATCACCCTCAATCAGTAACTTTATTGAGTCGCTCTCGCTTTAAAAACGTCAACATAAAAAGCAACTCAATTGGATAATTCGGATCCGCCTTCATAAACCTAACGGCAGTCGTTATGTAAATAGATTTACGATTTATATAAGGAAGCGAGAAAAGCTGTAAAGTAGTAAAAAAACATTGAGCAAAGAAACGTAAAGCGGACAAATTGATTTTCTCTTTATATTTATGTGTTTAATTTTGGTGCGAAGACTTGCACGCACAAATCTTTTTATTAGGCGGGTTGGATATCTTTAGGTGGATTCGTATTGGAGTGAGGATCTGGTAATTGCAGTTGTAAATTCAGGAAGACATCGCCTTAAGCGAGGTAACAAGACGCGTCTAGTTCACATCTACGTTGCCTAGGGCAATGTATGTAGGCTTTCGGTAGCGTTAACACACGGTTTAGGATAATTTTCGATTCCGATATTCCGATACGTTTAATTCGATAACGTTTTAAGTGTATTCTTGGTGTATCAACCCACCTACGCCTTCGGTTATAGAGGATTGATTTCGTGTTATGTTCTGCGAAATTGTAGGTTAAAACGCCCACTCCTTCAATTTTTATTGTTGTTGTTGTAGCTTTATAAATAACGGTAGATATTGTAACAAATAACCGCACAAGAATCTGAATCTTGGAAGCAAAAATGAGGATGCGTTTGTCTCTAAAAATACATATATATATTCGAATCTGATCAGTAACAATGTAGCTTTCGCGGAGCGGAGAAACGGATAAATTTTAACCAATGGAATTGCGTAAAATCTCCGCACCACGTGACTTACTGACATTTTGACTGACATGATTGGTTAATATTTTTCCGTTTCTCCGCTCCGCTGCCTCGCTCCACTGTAATGAACAGGCGCCTTATTGTCCTAAAGCCTAGAGCAAGTACGTTGTTGACAACTTTTCCGCGTCATAAGATGCCTAAGAATCAGTGGCTGGTGTAGTATGCAGGAGTGAAGTCCGAAGTTAAATGAATTTTGTCCATCATTTTTCAGAGCCCGACTCCGGCATTATGGCTCAGGTCAACGCCAACCTCATTAAGGACGCCTTCAAAATTGTCGCAAAGTGCCGCGCGGCAGCAGCGCGGCTGAAGCGCTGCTGCCGCGCTGCTTTGTTAATCCATACTTTTACATATTAGGTTTCCCGAATACTGACCAACCTGACAAACCCCCTTCCCAGAGGCGGTTGGACGGGCCGCTCTGCAGAATAATCCAGAACAACTTTTTGACGACATTTGCTACTACTGCCAACATGCTCGCTGCGAATAATACATTACGGCCTGTAACACCGGTCAGTACCTACCAAAGACTACAATTGTATTGGTACTCACGTTAACATTCCTTAGACACCGCTCTCTCTCTTCTTTAAGTGTCCCACTGCTGAATAAAATCTGGAGTCACATCTAAACTAATATTATAAAGAGGAATGATTTGATTTTTGTTTGTTTGTGTGTTACGATTTAACTCAAAAACTACTGGCCCAAATTTAAAAATTCTTTCACCATTAGAAAGATACATTTTTACCAAGCAACATAGGCTATATTTTATTTATTTTTTTAATTTGAGATCCATACGAAAATAACAATTGCAGTACTACCTAAACCCGCACGAACTAAGACGCGAGCGAGGTGCTAGTATTAAATAGTACAATTTATCATCTCAACGACGGTAATAAGCAAAAACAATAGTGTTTTAAGAAAGTTCTAAGTAACTTTTCTCGCACAAAATCTTTCCCGACACTTTTTACTGGTTACCAAGAGAAATGTGAAGTACAAAGATGTCGTTATGAGCCCCAAAAGTCTACTTGTATTCAAGTTGGCAGTAAGTCGCACCTGCTGTTAGGATTTACTTCGAATCTTGGTCGGAACTGAAGTTTTTTGGGCACTCATATTAACTTTTACAGACTGGTAGGGTAGCCCACTTTCTGGTATTTTTTTGCCGTTGTTGGTAACGCAGTTTTGGTTCCGTGTTTTACATAGATAAGAGCTTACGGATTTGAGTTTTTAGGTGACTTAAAAGTTAAAAATGCCTTAGATATATTTAAGGAGGGTATTTGACTAGTATGAAAACCAGCCAAGTGCGAGTCGGACTCTCACACGAAGGGTTCCGTATCATAAACCAAAATTCTTGTATGAGAGCTCTCTTTTTAGGGTTCAGTATCTCAAAAGGGAAAAACGGAACCCTTACAGGATCATTTTGCTGTCCGTCCGTCTGGGGAACGCGTGGAGGTATCGAGTTGAAATTAAAACCAATTACTGAAATCTCAGTCAGCCCCTTGAAGCTGTGAAATAATCATTTTGTAATTAACTCATAAAAAATATCTATATTTAAAGTTATTTGAATATCTCTTAAATCGGTCCAATATTGGAGGAGAAAACAGGCGAGAGCCAAACCTCGAATTATGACTTTTTTCATAAAAAGTCTCAAAAGAAGAAGAAGCATAAAAATACATCCAAAATATACGACAAATCGACAGGTCACGATTACAACCCCCGTAAAAGATAGCCAAAACATTTTCATCATCAGCCTATATGGACATAGGTCTCTCCTAGTGAACGCCATTCAACTCGATTTCTGACAACTCTCATCCAGCTACTACCAGCTACCCTGTAAAGATCGTCGTTCCACCTAGCCAAAGGTGTAGTCTCTACTCAAGAAATCGTCTACCTCAACGGTCATCGGTTTTACGATTAATATGGCCGGCTCTTTGCCACTTTAGCTTCAGCATTATAATTCACTCAATATATTGTTCAGGATACCTTATTCACTTCATCAGTCATACAGTTAGTAACTTCAATTTCCACGGAAGATAATGTTCAGTAACGATACCTATTCAATATTCGGTGTAATACGAGCTTATTGTTGCTACCAACATTATTTATAACTCAGAAACCGTCTGGGGTTTACAATAGTTCTAGTTATTGTAGGGCTTTCGTACTATACATGTAAATAGAGATTGTATGTAAAAGATATATATTTTTTTTTATTTGAGATGGGTTTGCTCTTGACTCTAGTCTAGGTCAGAGATGACAAAGACAAAGTTTACGATGGAGCGAACTTACCCAGAAGGAGCCGGTTCACTCTGACTTTAAAGAGATGAACCTGTAAGCATTCGGAAACATAGAACAGAGTTCCACTGATTTGTTGTGCACATTATAAAAGACGTTTGGAAACGCTTAGTGCGAATTGGTGGAATAGCAACAAGGTAGGGCAGGTAACTTGCAGTGTGTCTGGATGTCCGATGGTAGAAGGGGGCCGATGGGATGAGGTCGTGGCGTTCTTGGGCACGCTAACCGAAGTACAATCTCTAGAAGATCGACAAGCAGGCAACCTTGCGGCGATGAGCCAAGCTGTGTAGCTTGGCATCCATCAGTTTTACGTCGCCCATGAGCCTCTTAGCTCTGCGTTCTACCGAGTCAAGCGCGGCAAGCTGGTATTTAGCTGAGCCATTCCAAAGATTGCTGCAATACTCCATACAGGTTTGGACTTGTGCTTTGCATAGGGTTAAAAACTGTCCAGGCCTGAAGTATCGCTTCATCTTAATTAGGATGCCCAGCTTGGCTTGGCCGCAGTTTGGGCTTTGTACTCAATGGTGGCGCCGAAGTTGAGACTGGATGTCAATTCCATGCCTAGGAGCTCGAGCCGATTAATTACAGGAACAGATATACCCCAAAAGTAGGAGTTTGGTCGAAACGATTCCTTTTTGCGGTAATAAGACACGCCTGTGTTTTGGTGGCGTTAAAAGTGACCACATTGTCATCACCTCACTGGACACAAGGTTTAAGGTCAAATTTGTCCGCTCTACCTTGGCCTCTCTCAACGAACGAACTTCATCCCCGCTGGTTGTTGCGCTGGACAAGTATCTCTCTGTAACCGTACTGTCATCTGCTTACCCAACAAGACCAGGCTGAAGAAGGTCATTGATATGCAGCAGTAAAATAGTTACAGAGAGAACAGACCCCTGAGGAATCAATAGCCATAAGGTCAGAGGAGCAGCTGTCAACGACTACTCGGATCGATCGATCACTGAGGAAGTCTGATATCCAGCTACAAAAACCAGCTGGGATGCCATAAGCAGGAAGCTTGCCGAGTAGATTTGCGTGCCAGATCCTGTCAAAGGCCGTCGTAATAACCAGCGATACGGCAAATGCTTCGCCGTGTCTCTCAATGGCTTCGTCCCAGCATTATTCTGCCAGACAATACGAAGAAATGGAAACATATAAAATAGAAAAACAATTTTAAATAACCCATACTTAATTATTATAAAGCTGAAGAGTTTGTTTGTTTGAACGCACTAATCTCAGGAACTATTAGTACGAATTGAAAACATCTTTCAGTGTTGCATAGCCCATTTATCGAGGAAGGCTATTTAACATTACGCTGTAACGATTAAAATGCATGATAGAAAAATATGACGCAGATAAAGTTACGCGGGTCATCTAGTACTAAATAAATGGAAATGAAACCGTCCTCGGAAACGTCGAAAAACGACACCTTTCGGCCAAAAGTCCTCTTTCAAGATCTGTAGATGGTGGGTTGGAACTCGAACCACGAACGACGTAAAGTTGATGTGTTGGCGCGATTCCAACCTTTCGACCCTCAGAGTCCACTTGGTCTTCTCTTTCAAGTACTGCACGACTTCCTCAACCCATGTTGTGGAGTGATACAGACGTGAAATATACAGCTGCATCGAAGGCACAGCAGGGCGCAGCAGCATGTTGGATCCACTCGTTGCGGTACCGCACTGGTTACGAGAACAAGGCTTCTTCTTCTTTTTTCTACTTTAGTGAAGCCCTCTTCATCAACTAGCCCCGTCCCTGGCAAGGAGCTACGGCTACGGGCCGCCGTTAGGGCAGGTTGAGTACCCTTCCTCTCCCCTTTTTTGGCTTGTCGCTTAGGCTGCGACGCACCTAATTTGCCGGTGGTGACAATAGTAGCGTAGGCACGTTTAGGGGTCGACGTACCTACGTGTGACGATTCCGCAGCCGGTTTTGAGTTGCGGGCGACGGCGACGGCGGACCACTTTAAAAAGAACATGCCAAACACTTTTAGAGAAAAGTGAAGAGTTAATACCGCCCAATGAAGTGGAAACGGGTCAGCTAATTAATTATATAACGAAAGGTTAAGTAATAATGATGCCGCAAGTGATCGAACGAACGCCAATTACGTATCGTTCCCTCGGTACGCCCTTATTACCAGTAAATATAACAAGAAACAAAAATATAAAACTTCATAAAAATACAACCACTTTTGAAAGGGTCCCGTCATGTTAGTGGACGCAGATAAGTCGTAGGCTTAAATCGTTAGGCCGGTGGAATCCTGGAAGGTCGTTTCAACTTGAGAAATGTCTGGCAATGGCTTTGGGAGTACCTAATGCCGAAAGAGGTATTTGAATGACTGACGTGTTGAGTGTATTGGTAATGTAAAGAGATTTATCTAATGTAAAACAATGGTTACTAAATATATTTGATAACTAGCGTTTTTTGGTTTTCTTGACCCGCAAAAACTATGCGGAATACCTACCTAAAGGATTTTAATGAAAGAGTTTTTAAATAAGTACGATTTATAAGAATAAATAAACAAATAAACAATATCATCTTTAGTTTGCATGCAAAACACCAAACTGTTTTTCGGGAAAAAAATTAGAAATAGTATTTTCTTTTGAAATTCATTTTGCAAAACCTTTTTTCAGTAACAATGTCTATACAAAAGTAATTCAATTCGCACCACAGCGTATTTATTGTGCGTTTGTTGATTCGACATCACCGCATCAAATTGATAACCAACAAGCCAAGCAAGTGAACAAACATCGATACAAAATTTATCGATACACAAAATTTACTAGTGATGTACATCGCATTTGTTATGCAAACTGTGTTTAGTTAGTTTCGTCAATACGGTATGATTAATTTGCTTTTCAACCGATATGATTTGGAACAATCGATTCGGGTATAATCGTCAATTTGTACGTTTCAGTAATATTGCTATTTGCATAATTTTGTTTGATATTGGAAATGGTATTCGAACCATAATTGTATAGACGCCGCTCACTTATTCATTCATATGGTGAAATGGAATAATTAAAACGGAATTTTAAGGACGGACGATTTTTAGATAGGTTGCAATAAAGTCAGGGATTTGTAATTATTTAAACTATGTATATAAAAATATAACGCTTGGACCAGGCGCGTTGAATTTTAATATTTTTTCCAATATCAACAATTTTCAGCAATTCGGACACACATAGCACTCAAAAGTTAGGGCTGGCCACCACATAATTTGCCGACCCCGGACAAAAACTTTAAAAATCCTGAACATTTAGGTGAAATCGAGTTCTTTCCCCGGACGTAACCAAAAAAAACACCCTGTTAAATAAAATCTTTACATTTTTTTTAATTCTTAGCTTCTTTGCGATATAAACTACAGCGTTACTTATTAACGACTTAAAATAAATTTTACACTCTTTTTCTCACGGATAATCTGGTTACAAAAATAACTAGGAACACAGTTATTTTGGTATAAAATTAAAAACAAAAGTTGTTGTACAAAAATACCCTAAGTAATCGATATAAACCGCGAGCGAAGCGTGCGTGAAAATTTTAGGAGCTCGTAGGGAAATACCATAGGTTTTATGACCATTTGCACAGAAACGCACTTATGCAAAAGGCAGTAACAATCAAGCGAACTCGAAATCGAGGACGAGGGAAGCAAGTTCGCTAATTTTAGTACCTCAACTCGGATCAGATAGGGAATTTCTATTAACCACTCATATCTAGTTCGATAAAAGTTTTTTTCTAGACTTATGCCTAAACAGTGTAAGAAACCATGATACAGTAAGAGCGAGCGGAGCGAGCTCGAAAATTTGTACCCCCATGCTTGAGTAGATTCTATTTTTTGACTTCTAGTGCTTCTAGTTGCCAACTAAACAAAGAAAGAAAAGCCAAAACTTTTAATATGAGGGACGAAAATGTCGTGGTTAGCATTATTGCGGCTTCGAGCTTACAATAGTTACGAATTATTTTTTACTAAGTTTTGTTTTTATTTATCCCCGGACACAAAAAAGCTTCCCGGTTTCACCAGGACTATTTTGGAAAACCCCGCCCGGACGCTCCCCTGACGCCCTCCAAACTAGGGCAAATCCAGGGAAACCCAGACGGATGGCAGCCCTACTCAAAGTTGACGTACACCAAAAAGCACAAAACAAAAATAGTTGCAATACATGCGCAGAACATACAACTGAATATTTCATACTCATTGTCACATAGGAATAATAAAACGTTATTCGGGGTTTATGTCTTCCTAGTACCCAAAGTGCAAAGTAACCAACTGGAAACGCAAAAACCCATTTATATGGTGTCAGCCATTTCTTGCCTCATGCAATATATAAGAATCAGGTACCCGTTGGTCGGTTTACTTAATGGTGTTCAGGGAAGAAACCTGTCGCTACCCTCACATTATTGTCACTATAAACACTCACTCACGGTTTCCTTGAGATGTTTTGCAGCTTTATTTATTCCGGGAAGAGGAAACGTAAAGCGACCGTCAGAATACAAAATCAATGTATAGAAAGCAGTTGTTGGAACAGCCTCCTCTTGCTACTGAATTTATTTAAAACTATAGGATCTTCTCGTTTTCTTTAAGGGTGTTGTTCTATATCTCCAAAAGAATAAAGAAAAATAAAACAAAAAAGGTTTTTATTTTCAAAAGATATAAAAGTAGAAAAAGTTGTTTTATACGGCCCGTCCGGCCCGAACTAAATTGATATAAAAAAAACACATGTCAAGCAGTCTGATGCAGTTGGTGGCGTTTATTTTGATCGATGAGAATTTTTTTTTGAACTTTTAAAAATTGTTGTTAGAGTATGGGTTTATTGAAAAATGTCAGTATTTTATTTTTATTTTTATATTGTTTTCTTACTGTATAATTGATACAAAACACCACCCTTAAATATGACCACTAACTTTTGGAACACTTTGTATATTTTTGTCTGTACTATATTTAGGGTTCCATACCTCGAAAGGAAAAAACGGAACCCTTATAGGATCACTTTGTTGTCCGTCCGTCTGTCTGTCAAGACCGTTTATCTCGGGAACGCGTGGAGGTATCGAGTTGAAATTAAAGCATATACTCAAATCTATGGCCCCTTGCAGCTGCGTAAAAATCAAATTTCTAAGTTACCGTAAAAAAAAGATATGGTCGTTTATGCCGCAAAAAACGTATATTTCGATACTCTCAAGGGAATCAAAATGTATAGGGTATTTTCCGTTGACCTAGAACTATGAAATTAGACAAGTAATACCGTCTTATACTACAAGTCTCGAGAATAGTCGGAAAACTATACATTTGTAATCTATACTTAACATATAAAGCTGAAGAGTTTGTTTGTTTGTTTGCTTGAACGCGCTAATCTCGGGAACTACTGGTCCGATTTGAAAAATTATTTCAAAGTTAGATAGCCCATTTATCGAGAAAGGCTATAGGCTATATATCATGACGCTAAGACCAATAGGAGCGTAGCAGTAATGAAAAATGTGACGTAGACGAAATTGCGCGGGTCAGCTAGTTAAATTATATAAAATATAGTTTTTATTTTTTCTCGGGGGAGCCTTACCCCTAGAGAACGCGTCCACAGGTGGCGGATGGTGGAACGCTCGCCTGATGCCTTCCAAGAGGCACTTGGAGGGTAGGAGTGAAATAAAATAGCTCCCGCGGACCAACAGGCCGGAGATGGAAACTCCGTTATCAAACCCCTGTTCCGGGCTTCTCTGACATATTTCAGAGGCGAGGCCGACAACAGTGCTGTGTATTTGGGCTGGAGTACACAGAAGAGATGGCGGCGGATGAGTCTAAGCGGACCAACGGCGGCGCTCGCGCTCTGCAACAGAACGACAGTCTTGGCGTCAGGTGGCAACCGGCCGTAAAATTCAAGCCAAATTATACTCCTCCTCGTTCAAATATGAAAAGTAAAACAATGAGAAATAGGTCTAATACTAGGGCGTCCCCCTTAAGCGACGTGGATGCATCCCCGAATACGAATACGATTGCCAGTAAGAATGCTAGGGCGTACCCCCGAAGCGACGTTTTTGACAAGAAAACGAAATCGTATTCGCAAACCACCCTTCAGAAGATCAGACTCGCGACGTGGAACCTTGGCTCTCTTAATGGTAGAAGCCAGGAACTAAGCAAAATATTAGATAGAAGAGTTATAAATGCATGTTGTTTACAGGAGACTAAATGGAAAGGCTCTAAGTCAAGAGATATAGGACTGGGCTACCAACTTATCTACCACGGTCATGGCTTAACCTCGCAGCACAGAATATTAATCACAAGCTTGACTTTGCCAAATCCGATTAAAACAACAAGAGATAAAACCCCAAAAATTAAATGGCAACAACTCTACAATGCTGAGGGCGGTGAACTAGTAAATAAACTTGAGAAATATCTGGAAGAAGACATGAGCAACGACTATAACAACAACGCCGAACCAATGTGGTCTAGCTTCGAAACTATGTGTCGAAGAAACGCAGCTACAATCCTTGGAGTATCTAAAGGAGGCCTCAACATCAACAAAGACCCTACCTGGTGGAACGATGATGTAAAACAGGTAGTAAAAGCCAAAAGGGATCTATTTAAACTGTGGCAAAAAACGCAACTCGAGGAAGATCGCATTGGATACAAAGAAGCGAAGAAATTGGCGAAATGTGTGGTGGCCCAATCAATTGCGCAATCAAAGGAGAGTCTATACAAAAGAATTGAAGACGCTAAAAGTGATGTTGAAGTATTTAAATTAGCTAAACAGCGACACAAATCAACGCTAGACATTAAGGTCAATAAATACATAAAAGGCGAAAATGGATAGCTCCTAACAGAGAATGCGAGTATCACTAATAGATGGTGTCAATACTACCAAAAGCTATTGAATGAGGAATTCCCTAGCCAGATGTTGCACCCGCTGCAACCCACTGCAGGACCGGCACCCAGAATCGAAATAGCTGAAGTGAAACTCGCAGTAGCGCAAATGAAAAACCACAAAGCGGTAGGCCCTGACGAAATACCCGCAGACATCTGGAAAAGATTAGGTTGCACAGGCTTGGAGTGGCTCACGAGATTGTTCAACACCATCCTCACTTCATGCACTATCCCAGAGGCGTGGCGCCAAAGTTACCTGGTACCTTTTTATAAAAACAAAGGGGACGTCAGTGTCTGTGGAAACTACAGAGGGATTAAGTTGACGTCTCACACCCTCAAAATTTGGGAGAGAATACTCAACAACCGCCTTTTCAAACACGTTTTTATATCTGAAAACCAATATGGCTTCACACCGTCAAAATCCACTACGGACGCTATCCAGGCCACCCGAATCATTATGGAGAAGCATCGGGCAAACCGCGAAGATCTACACCTGATCTTTATTGATCTTGAGAAGGCGTTTGACCGAGTGCCTCGGAAACTGGTGTGGCAAGCCATGAGAGCACAAGGTATACCCGAGTACTATGTCGCTCTAGTACAGGATATGTACTGCAGAAGCTGCACAAGCGTGAGAAGCCTGGCCGGACTAAGCAAAAGCTTCGAAGTCAAAGTAGGCGTCCACCAAGGCTCGGCCCTGAGCCCACTTCTCTTCAATATGGTAATGGATTACTTAACAAAGGACATTCAGTCTCCCTTACCATGGTGTATGTTATACGCAGATGACATAGTCCTCATAAATAAAGATGCTGAACTACTCCAAACTACCCTCGAAAAGTGGCGGTTCGCGCTGGAAAACAACGGCCTCCGAATCAGCAGAAGTAAAACTGAATACTTGAAGTGCGCATTTAGTGGTAACACCAACAACTCCAACTCCATTCACATCGACGGGAATCCACTGCCAAAGGTATCCCAATTTAAGTATCTGGGTGCGATGCTGACAGCCGACGGGAACATTAAGGCTGATGTTACCCATAGAATTAACGTGGGATGGCAAAGGTGGAGAGCTTTGACGGGGGTTTTATGTGACACAAGAATGCCGATTAAAACTAAAGGCAAGATCTACAAGACCGCAGTCAGACCAGCCATGACGTACGGGGCCGAGTGCTGGGCCATAAAGAAAGCCCACGTACAGAAAATGCACGTAAGTGAGATGAAGATGCTAAGATGGGCAGCAGGTGTAACCCGACTCGATAAAGTGCGAAATGAACACATCAGAGGAAGTTTCAAGGTCGCGCCTATAGCAGAAAAACTCACTGAGAGCCGACTAAGATGGTTTGGTCATGTCATGAGACGCCCCGAAGACCATGTAAAACTGGCCTTAGCACTGCCGAATAATAAGAAAAGTAGAGGACGCCCACTGGCCACCTGGCGGTCCACGGTAGCAAAGGACTTAGAGTTTGCCCAAACAAATGTTTCGACAACCCAGGACAGACTGTCCTGGCGCCGCAGAACGAGGAGAGCCGACCCCAAATGATGGGAAGTGGCTAGGACAAAGAAGAAGATAGTTTTTATTTAAAGTAATTTGTAGCTACAAATTTGTACGGAACCCTCAGTGGACGAGTCCGACTCGCACTTGGCCAGTTTTTTTTTATTCAGCCTATATTGTCCCACTGCTGGACAAAAGTCTCCCCAAATCCTTCCACGTGTTCTTCCTAGTGAAGGCTATTGCCGAGCGGTCACTGTGCTTGTAGGTGGTCTCACCAGCCCGTTTCAGCCTGGCAAACTCAAACTCAAAACATTTATTTCAAATAAACCATTTACAGGCACTTTTGAATTGTCAAGGTCGGTCGGTCCAAAAAGATGAAGCTATTTGCACGTTCCAAAGTTTAGATCTCTATGGAGAAGAACGTGCAAGAAACTCCACGGACACTCTTTTATAAATAATAAATTGTTACAAAGTTTTGTTTACATCATGTTGAAATTATACAAACATGTGAGAACGATGTAAAAGACGAGCAGGATAAAAGCGTCCGGGAAAAAAGGAACAATTCAAAGAAATATTTAAAAGAAACCATGGCAACTGAGAGATGACCAGTCCCAACTGACAGCGCCCGTTCACGAACATGACGCATGCGCTAGCACCATTCGGCTCAACCATTTTGAAGGGAGCCAAATGATCCAACGCACACGCCACCATCAGCTAGACTTTTGACTGAGCATGACATTCACAACCGCCAGGGTACATTCAAGTTAAAAACAAACCTAAAACTGATAGCTATAGCTTAAGTTTAAGATACACAGTACTCACATATGTGCCGATAAAATGGATGAAATTATACAATGCTAAATTAATTGAGTCTATACAATGCAAATATTGGTTCATTACTATCTTCAGCCAGTCCAACAATGTTTCCAAATGCTAACTAACAGTTTATTTTGTGCGCCCTTGTGGCTGTGGAGCAGGACCAGCATTCAGCCAAGCATTTTTATCTTCAATATAATCCCCCAACTTATAATATGCTTGCCTGCATAGTGTGCGTTTTATACAAGATTTAAATTTTATTTCATTAAGTTCTAATATATGGGGAGGTATCTTATTATAACATTTTAAACAGTACCCCATGAAAGATGAGGCTACTTTAGCCAGTCTGAAACCTGGTTGAACTAATTGGTCCCTATTTCTAGTAACATAATTATGTCTGTCGCCTCTTTTACTAAAAAGATGTAAATTCTTTCTGACATACATGATGTTTTCGTAAATGTATTGACAAGGTACCATCATGTTGTTGATATTCTTAAACAGTTCCCTTAGAGAATCGCGCCGGCGGAGATTGTATATCGCTTTGATGGCTCTTTTCTGCAGAATAAAAATAGACTCAATGTCTGCAGCCCGTCCCCATAGTAAAATACCGTAAGACATGATACTGTGAAAGTAACTAAAATAGACCAGTCTCGCGGTATCGACATCGGTTAATTGGTGGATTTCCCTAACAGCATAAGCTGCTGAACTTAGCCGTCCAGAAAGAGATGTTATATGATCCCATTGTAGCCTTGGGTCAAGCGTAATTCCCAGGAAAACCGTTTTATCGACGTATTATAGTTTTTCCCTGTTCAATACTATGTCACAATCACTGCTTTTGACATTGGGTAAGGCAAATCTTATACATTTCGTTTTCTTTTCATTCAGAACCAAATTATTCGCCGTGAACCAATTTTGGACTTGCATTAGGGCATTATTTATGATATCAACATTGTCCGCCTGTCTATTTATCTTAAAAATTAAGGAGGTATCGTCGTCAAAGAGCACCATATCATGTTTTTGTTGCAATAAATAGGGTAAATCATTGATATATACCATAAACAAGAAAGGACCCAAAATCGAGCCCTGGGGAACGCCCAATTTCACGTTTAATCCCGACGAATTGACACCGTTTATTTGAACTAATTGCTGCCTATCATTCAAATAAGATTTGACCAAGTTTAACGCTACTTTGCCCAGTCCGTAATGCTCGAGCTTCAGGAGTAATGTATCGTGATCAACGCAATCAAAGGCCTTCGAAAGATCACAAAAGACACCTATGGTATCCTTTGCGTCCTCCCACGCATTAAAGATGTGCTTTAGTAAGGTAATACCAGCGTCAGTTGTACAACGTCCTCTGGTGAAACCATACTGTTTGTCATGAAACATGTTATTCGTGTTAAAATGATTAAGCATTGGATTTAGCATTACTTTTTCAAATACCTTACTAAACACTGGCAACACAGATACTGGTCTATAATTATTTGTGTCCCATCCCCAGACTTAAAAAGTGGTATCACCTTACTGAATTTCATTAGGTCCGGAAAGAGTCCTTGATCCACACACTAATTAAATATTACAGCTAAGTACGGCGCTACAGTCTCGATAATTGAGGTACAAACTTTGATAGACAATCCCCATAGATCTTCGGTCAATTTAGTTTCGATTTGTTTAAAAGCTTTTATTACTACTATGGGGTTTATATGTTTGAAATTAAATTAAGTCGGGCAGCCTGAAACGTGCGCCTGTAATAAATCAAAGGTAAGCGAAGGCGAGGAATTTAGGGCTTCAGTAGTTTTCATAGGGACACTAGTAAAGAAATTTACAAATTCTTGAGCAACTTGTTTGTTATCGCTAATAAGTGCATGAGAAGTCTCCAATCCGTAATCAGTGTTATGTCTTTTATTCCTATTTGTTTCATTGTTTATAATTTTCCGTATTTATTTTACTGTCTTCTGTTTTAACCTTATTGCTTATATATAAAGCCTTAGCTACCTTACAAGTGTTTTTATAAATTTTTGAGTAGGTAGCTACATAGTTATTAAAAGTCTCAGTGTTAATAAAAGGCTTAAGGCCATACAGCTCATAAAGTCTTTCCCTACTTTTTCTGAGTCCTTTAGTTGCCCAGTCACTAAATAAAAACTTATATTTTTAGTTTTCTTTTTAAAAGTATTATTAAATTCGGTTTGGAGTAAAGAAAAAAAATCCGTATACAAAATATTAGCATTTTTCATTGTAAGGTTCCAATCACTAACTTCCCGATTAAAGTGCGGTTACATTTATTTAAATTACCGGATGTTATTGGTCTGGTTTGTATTTGCACTTGTTGAATTGGTAAGTTGGACTCAAAAGATACCAGTAGCCCGCTGTGATTAGAAGGAAGGTAATTTACAATGGCTTTCTCTAAGTAGTTGCCACTACAAAAAACATTATCAATACATGTAGCAGTAGTTGTAGTTGTACGGGTTGGTTCTATGAACACATTAGACAAATTGAATGATATAAAGTGATTTTATAATCTACAGCTATCTGAATTGTTTTCTAAGATATTATATAAAAATCTCCACAGATAATTACTAGTTTATTGCCAGTTGCTTTGCCAATATATCTTCCATCACTAACTCAAATATAGCGTAGTTCAGATAATTAGTGGGTCTGTAAACGCACACTATGACATGCTTATCTAGTTCAACACAGGACAGTTCAATGCTATGTTCAACAGACAAGTTAACTTTGTCTTTACGAGTTTTAAATTTAATACATTTTTTTATTAAAATGAGTGAACCCCCACGTAGGATTGTCTTTCGGTTAAAAGAACATCCCACACTATAATTCTCGTAATTAATCAACATTTCAAAATCCTTTAACCAATGCTCAGTGAAACAAATTATGTCAAACATTGTTTTTTCTAAAAATAACTCTATTTCCAGCTGTTTTGAAGAAAAGCCTTGAATATTCTGATGGAACAATTTCAAGGATCTGCTTAGCCCCTTTATTAAAATTAGCTATGTGAGAGCAAGAAGATACCTGGTTCATGGTAGAATTGGTAGTTGTAACTATACTGTTTTTGGTATCCTCTGTTGTACAAATTAGTTTAAACAGCATGGGTAGAGAAGGATAAGAGACTAATATTACATGGGTAAAATAAACTTACCTTTCCCTGTTTTCCTTCAACCAAAAAGAAATATTAGATCACAAAAATACCAGTTACTTTTGTCTTGTTCTACGATATAATCACGAAACAACATTACCGTGACATGGTCGCTCCGTTCATCATATTACGCCTTACAAAAAACGCGGAAAAGTTCCTTAGGAAAGTCACATTATGGTACGTCACGGGAGAGTCGTAGTGATATCCAACTTTACCTGGGACTGTGGCAACTTTCGCATGATGTATGATCCCCTGGTACGCGACCGTCATATATTTTTGTCTGAAATACTCAAGACCATTCATTTTACTGACTTTATAAGGCAGTAGTTATTGTTATGATACTACTTTCCGGTTCGGTAACTTTAGATATGTTTTCTGTTACAACTAGGTCGCTAGATAACAGAGAATAATTTATATTTTCTTATTACATAGTAAAATTCAGACCGTTCTCTCATGTTTCTTAGTGACTTATGTAAATTGTTATACAAGCTGATGAAAGGAATTCCCAACAGTTTAAACTCGATACAACGTGAAAATCTAGTTAGGATTCCACCTACTGGAAGCAATTTGAGTCTTCATAAATATTCTGTTTCCTGTGTATTGCGTTTACTACTATATACCAAACATGACAGCGTTGTTTCATAGAAGCGACTTACATAAAAAAGGGGTCAGCAGAGAGAGCTTCATTTTATTTTTATATACATACTATAGTTTTGCTTGTGGTATCGCTTGCGTTAATGTAGCCTAAACCCGTCTTCAGGGTCCCATCTATCTATGTAACAAAATTCTGCAATATAATTTTAGCTATTTAGGCATGAAAGTGTTATAAACAAACTCTCCTTCGAATTCATAATATTCAGTTTATTATTCAGACTAATAATGTCCATAATTGTTAGTAACAGCGGTCTTAAAACTATGTTAGTCAATATTAAAAATCAAATAGAAACAATTAAAACAAATCAATCATTAAATTTAAATTCAAAATAATTAAATCAATCATGTCCAAAATAAAAACCGAAATACATACATTCAATTAGTTAATAAAAAAACACATTAATTAAAAAAAAATCAATTAATAAATAAATAAAAAAATCAATTAATAAATAAAAAAACATTAAATTAATAAAAGTCAACAAATAAAATAATCATTTAACATACTATAATTAAGCCGTAGAAAAATTATTAAACAATTAACATTAATTAATAAACTCGTTTTTTTTAGGGTTCCGTACCTACCCGGAGGGTAACCAGCGGAACCCTATTGCTAAGCCTCCGCTGTCCGTTCGTCTGTCTGCCAGCAGTCTGAAGAACCGTAACAGATAGATAGTTGAAATTTTCACAGAGTCATCATCTTCCTGCCCATATACCATGTTACTTGGGGTCAGCGCAACATGTTTTTTTCTACCATTCTGTCCTACCAACCGTCTCGCTCTCATTGACTCCCTTTTAAAATTTTCATAGTGTTTATTTCTATAACTCAATAACAAAAAATATGTAATTATGAGGGAACAAACATAAAAAAATACAACAAAATAGAGAACCTCCTCCTTTTTTTGAAGTCGGTTAAAAATTAAAGACGCGTGTTCTTTTTCGGTTTATGGTACGGAACCCTTCAACTCGCACTTGACCGGTTTTTTTTATTTAATCTTCGTGATTAATAAACCAATGCATTCCTGTACCTAATTTTGGTTTAACATGTCAAACCCCGATTGGATGGTATTGACGATCTTTCGATTGATATATCTCGACGTTTGACTGTCCAAATCGGTCCTTCCTAGAATTGAAAATAGACTCGTTAGTCAAAGGCCGAAACCCGTTATTGGTTTGGACATTGACTAAGCCTTTTTGTCAGACTTGGTTTGACTAGTCAGACTAGGAGTACCCCATAGCGTCGATGTTTGACTATAACAAATTTATTATTCTTCAGATATTGATATAATTTGTGTTTTTGTGGGTCCTTGGATGTGTGTGATTGATGAATGACGTGAGTCATTTAGATTCATACCATTTGTATGACTGCTTGGGTGGTAGGATTGTAGACTTTTACTACGAAACCCTAAAAGTTACATTATACTATTTATTTACTTTTATTCATAATTGGATCATGCATCCAGGTGTTTTTAGGGTTCCGTACCTCAAAAGGAAAAAACGGAACCCTTACAGGATCACTTTGTTGTCCGTCCTTCTGTCTATCAAGACCTTTATGAAATTGTAAACATATACTTAGGTCTATGGCCCCTTACTGCTGTGAGTAAACCAAACTTCTAAGTTAACGTAAAAAAAAATTACGGTCGTTTATGCCCCAAAAAACGTATATTTCGACACTCTCAAGGCAAAAAACAAAATGGCAAGTAATACCGTCTTATACTACAAGCATAGAGAAAAGTCTGAAAACTATACATTTGTAATTAAATCGTAAAAATATAGTCTTTATTTAAAGTAATTTGTAGCTACAAATTTGTACGGAACCCTCGGTGGGCGAGTTCGAATCGCACTTGGCCGGATTTTTTAAGTATGTTGTCTTCAAAAACCCTGGATATATAATGTTTGTGTGTCACACAACTTGGAGTTCATTGTGAATTTGTAATGGTGATGATTGCATTCATAATATTTTACTTTAATTTTATTATTTGTTGTTATATAGCGGCAATAGAAAACGGATGGACAGCGGAGGCTTAGTAGTAGGATTCAGTTGGTTACCCTTTAGTACAGCATACAGTTCGAAAGTAAACTCCAATAGTATAGAAACATGAAATTCGATGGTCGGTACGGAAATAATTCATCTGTGTGTCACGTATTTGGTCGCGACACAACGTCTGAATGTGTGTAACTCTCATTACTACATTCAGGCCAAACGCTTCCGTTTACTCAAGGTTAGCTCATAAAGGGAATTTGTGGGGTATATATGTTATTTTGTGTAGGTAAATTATTTAGTAAATATGGCGTATGCTGCTTGTGTGCCTCGTAAAGTTATCCTTTTTTTTAGGGTTCCGAACATCTGTAAATAACGAAACCCTAGTAGGATCACTCGGGTGTCTGTCTGTCCTCTGTCCGTCTGTCTGTCTATCTGTCTGTCTGTCTGTCCGTCTGCTGGACCGATTCTGTTGAAATTTGGTAAAAGTACATATCTTTTGGTGACTCAAACACGGACGAGTTACGTAAATAAGTATTTTTTTAATATGGGGGTCACTTCTCGGGGTCAAACTAGGGAATTAAAAAAAAGTTTTTCAAAATTTATCGTGTGACACATTAACTGAAAGGACTTACTGTGAGAGTTTTAATTATATATTTTTCATAATTTTAAAATAATAAGTTTTGAAGTTATTCAAGACATTAGACCAAAAATTAACATTCCATTGAAACTACTAAGCTAGAATTTTGAAAAAAAAATGCGGATAATAGTTCTTTACCTAAAAATTACAGGATAACCTATAAGAAGTCTGTAGTGTTAAAATAACACGTTAAAAAATAAAAATTGGTTCAGAAACGTTTGCACGCGAGTTCGACTCGCAACTTGCCAGTTTTTTTTTTAAGAATGGGAAATCATCAAATATCTCCTCCCGCTCTGGGCAGAGCAGAAGGGAGTGTCAAGCTCTTCCTTACTGAAACCCATACGTGTTCCTTCTAATGCCCTTTGCGTTCCAGGGCCGCGGTGACTCTTTCGAACAAATTCCACTACTCTGGTCGTAAAGTAATCCTTACATATGCTTCTTCCAAATTAGTCTTTATTTTGAGGAATTGTGGTTACTGACTAGTAGGAGAGGTGCCACGAGGTAGAAGAAAAAAAGTATTTTTTTACAGCTTACATACTTTAGTCAAGTTCCACGCAGAGAGTCTTTTTATCTATTTCAAAAAAAGGATAAGGTTAAAAAGATTTTCTTGGTGCAACGGTGTTTTTGTAATTACCAACATTTTGATGATTCGTTATAAAAAAAAACCACAAACAAAACCAGAAACACCAACATACGTAATTATAATTGTTTTGTAGCGTTTCTATTTGGAATTCGGTTGTATTTTTCCAGGTATTTCACAGAATGTGCGGTGGTGGCTTTTCACAGTAGGTACGTACATTGACGTTTTTCGTTCTGTAATACTAACTTATTAAAGTCACTGACTTTACTATCAGATCCCTCAGGACACACAGACTCGCACAACTCTTTTGAAAGGTTTCGCTGAAAAAGTAATGAATGCTACACATGGGAATTTCTTACTGAATAACGTAATAGTCAAAATTCGCGAAGTTAATGAATAAACTGCTGAAATGCTTTAAGTGTCTGTTTCATTTATTCTGTGAAATGTTTTTGCAAGTGAACTGTTCACTATTCTATGAAGAATTATGAATATCAAATATAATTTATTTATTTAATCCTTATGCAGGTATATCAAAGTTATCCCAAGTAGCAAGAGATAAGTGAAGGAAAATGATGAGGTTATGATGAAAGTTATCCCGATTGGCGTATATTGTGAAGCTCAACACTATTTACTGCTGAAAAACTGAGTTAATTACGTCTTTTACGAAATTTATTTCCATTTCATACAAAAATAATGTTCTAAAACTATAACTATTTTACAGACATAGGCCACTACAAAATTATTTGAATTCCCGGGATACGAACCATCTTTCTAACTCGTTTTAAGTTACCCTCACAGGCTCATCAAAATTTTATAGACCGTTTAGGAAACGACAAATGTACGGACTAACCGACATTGCCTTGAAAAATTGCTTAGTAGGAAGATTTGTAACGTACTTTGCTGAAATTTGTCGCTCTCAATTTTGCTAAACATAATTTTAATACATGTTCGCATTGCCCACACTGGTCATTATGTCCGGTTAATGTCAAAGTCAAAGCGTTTATTTCAAGTAAAACATTTAAAAGCACTTTTGAATTGTCGACGTCGGTCAGCCAAAAACATGAAGCTAGTTGCACGTTCCGTGCAAGAAACTCAATGGACACTCTTTTAAATCAGTAAATAGTTACAAATGTTGAGATTATTAATTCATAAAAGTTATACAATACCACAGATAATATAATACTAGCGTACAGATGCCTCATCTCATACAAAGAAACGCGACCGCCGTAAAAAAATAATTCAGGCGAATTATTTTGGTTTTGAGTCCTCGTGCTAGATGGTGTTAGCAGTGACAACTAGCAAGCGCGATTTCCTCGAATTCCAACTAATAGATGGCGTTGAAAGCGTATTGTAGGTACTGTATTGTTTGTCGCTTGTCCACTTGACCTTGAAGCTGACGTCGTCGTTACGAGAGTAATGTAGAGATTTCAACAAATATTTAAAATGACTCAAATATTTACTCAAAATAGTGGAATAGTGAAAACATCATTTATGATTTGACAAGTTACTTTTATTATTCAAACCAAATAGATTGGATAGAATTAGATAAAACTCTGTAAAGTGCCTATAGAACCGGTTAAGTGTGAGTCGGACTCTCACACGAAGGGTTCCGAACCCGAAACAAAACACGTTTCTTGAATTCCCTTTAGTTTTTTGGGAAATTTTAAATTCGACAATAAGTTACTTTTATTTTCAAAACCAAATAGATTGGATATCTACACTGATATTATAAAGAGGAAAGATTTGTTTGCTTGAAATTAATAGGCTCCGAAACTACTGGGCTGATTTGAAAAATTCTTTCAGCAATGGATAGCTACATTATCAGGGAGTAACATAGGCTATATTTTATCCCCGTACTCCCACGGGAACGGGAACTACGCGGGTAAAACCGCGTGACGTCCACTAGTAATAAATAAATAGTAATAAATCTGTAAATACCTACAGATTTTAGTAAAGATACTTCAAAGTGTGAAACCGGCCAAGTGCGAGTCGGACTCTTATACGTAGGTTCCCATACCATGACCCGAAAATAACCGTTTCTTGTGTTTTTACCCCTTTTTAGGGTTCCGAAAAAAAAGGAACCCTTATAGGATCACTCGGGTGTCTGTCTGTCTGTCTGTCCGTCTGTCACAGCCAGTTTTCTCCGGATCCACTGGACCGATTCTGTTAAAATTTGGTACACATATGGACTTCTATGACCCAAACACGGACGCGTTACGTAAACTATAAAATTTTTAGTATGGATGTCACTTTTGGGGGTCAAACTAGAAAATTAAAAAAAAAAAGTTTTTTGAACAATATCGTGTGACATATCAAATGAAAGGGCTTACTATGAGGGTTTTAAATATATTTTTTGATAATTTTAAAATAAATGGTTTTGAAGTTATTCAAGAAATTAGACGAAAAATGACCATTCCCCCCTTATCTCCGAAACTACTGAGCCTAAAATTTTGAAAAAATGGGGATAATAGATCTTTACCTAAAAATTACAGGAAAACCTATTAGAAGTCTGTAGTGTTAAAATAACATGTTAAAAAAAAAATTCGTTCGGAACCCTTTGCACGCGAGTCCGACTCGCACTTGGCCAGTTTTTTTTGTATTAGCGGCAATAGATACACATTCTGTGAATAATTCAACTGTCTACCTATCACGGTTCTTACACTGCAATCGCAAAAAAAAAAAATCTTCGCCCTTATACTTTTCTGTGCGCATAACTAGACAAAATGTACTGAACAGATGTGTTTTTTTTTTCCGCGATTTCGTGATTGCTCCCATCGTAAAAGTTGGATTTATCAGCACCTACAATGTTACGGAGGTGGATTTATCAGCACCAAAGTCGGGGTCGGAGTTTTTAAATTTGGTGCGCCATATTATTTGTTCAGCCTAGACAGAGACCCCACTACGGGTTCTACTGCTACTGCTAGCTAGGCCACAGATACTATACCTAATACTAGACTTGACCTTGAAGCTTGCGTTGTCACTTTTCTTATATGCCTACTTTGTGGTGATTATTCGGTTATGCTAGTACCTATAGGTAATTATAATAAGGTAGTCCTCCTAACCTGTTTCGGCCATAGCGGCCAATCTGAACGCGTTGCGGGCGAGATAAATAGTGCACAAGCACACACACACAGCGACTTTAGTCAGCGGCTCAGCGCGTCCATTTGAAATGCGCGTAGATACCTACAAACGCGAGACTGAGCTGCCCTCCGTAATCCAGCGCGCGCGCGGCTCTCCGCCGTGCCGTCGAAGACAGTAGGGATAGCATCATTATCATCATTCGTTGCGTTTATTAATTATTGTTATTTTCATCGAAATCGAATTATTCCATTTAAATTCAAATTATTCACATTAAATTTACTTAATTGTTTAAATTACTTGAGTACTTATTCAAGTTAACGAAACAATTAAATTAGGTACATAAACTTACTCGATTCTTAAAAAAAAAACTTAAAATAAATAGGTACCTATATTAGGTATTAATATTGAATCTTTATTTCAGTTTGGGATTCCCAGCACTGATTTGCTATTCTACTATAATAATCTTTCTATGATTGAGATTAGTGTTTATTATGAATGTTTCCTTGAAAATAGATCGCGATATAATTGTTTATAAAGATTTGAATGGCTAAATATGTTAAATATTGTGTTGGTAAATGCAAGATAACCAATACAGAGTCATACATTCGATTTAATAATAAACCTACATGTAGTACATGTTTAAAAAAAAACCAAAATAATAATTTTCGTAAAAGAATATGAAATGGTAACAAAAATTTTTTTGCACACTGTACTTTGCACAAACGTCATTCGAGGCAGTTACCAAGCAACTCGCCCGAGTAGTAGTATTTAATTTAATGAATGAGTTGAATAGCAAACTCTAAAATTTCGAACAGCGCCATCTATTGCTACATAATGTACGGATTTTAAGGGATTCGTTCCAATAATCTTCCAAACTTGAGTAAGAAGCCCATTATTCCATAATTTAGGGCTAAGGGGAGGTTATTAAATAAGAACATACTATTCTAAAGACCATTAAAAAGAAAAAAAATATTTTTACACAAACTTCAATAAAAATCGATACATGTCACGCCATCTATTATTATTTATTAAAACTAAATTTTCTTTCTTCGTGTTGGGACCCCATGACAATACTAAAGAGATTGAATGTAGGTTATGTATGGGGTGGTCTTTTGAGGAAAGAGCCTTCTCATATTAGTTAGTTCTCATATTTACAATACGTCATTTAAGAACCATGCAGATTAGTGTCTGAGGAGGTCTTTAAAAGAAAGAACCACACAGATTTGAGTGAACCTATCCAGTCAGCGCAAGCATTTGTCAGTAGTCGTGTAGCTCAACTCAGATCTAGCTCAACAAAATGGCAATAGACACATCCCCGATTACAAAACGATCGGTTTTGCAAGCAGGTTGGCTGCTCTAGACAAAACTTGGTGAAATGGAGATTTATAGACCTTTCGGAAAACTCACATTAGGATGTTCAGTACATGAGTCACACTTTGGCGCGCCCCAAGTGCCCGTACACCTGCACTTTGGGGGATCTTATGTATTGCTATCGAATGCTGCAATAATAAGTGGCTACGTTAATTATATTTACGTAGCCACCTACTTGGCCTAGGGCATCTAACACCACTGGCTCAAAAATGTGAAGATTATGGTTTAATCATTAATGCAAAATTTGGATGGCCCATGAAATCTCCTCGCAAAGAAAAACAAAATCCAAAAAGTCCAACTCTTTTCCATTAGACGTTTAAAGCCCCGTCCTTTTCAATGACGATAGATTACAAGATTCGTTGATACCTAATGAGACACAAAAAAAATTATGCTTAGTCAATGTCATCACTTCAGACCCAGGGAAGGATCCCCCCTCCCCCAAGTGCCACCACACTGACCGGTACTGTGCTTCTCATATACAGCAGATTCCAGCGATCATCACGTACCGGTCGGTTATGCTTCTTCCATCTACCAAGGTGAAACACTGTTTATCAATCTCAAGCAGTACCTATAATTTATTTCTCATGTTTTTTACTGATGGAGAATCTGAGTACCCTAGATATTATTTTCACCCTTAAAAACGCACGAATCTTGTGGAATAGGCCGCGTTAAATGTTTTTTTAAGGATGGGAAATCATCAAATGACTCCTGCCGCTCTGGGCGGAGCGGAAGGGAGTGTCAGACTCTTACTGATCAAAACCCATCCGTTTTCCTTCTAATGCCCTCTGCATTCCAGGGCCGCAGTGACACGTTAAATGCTAGTGTTAAAAAATAGCAGTATAATATTTTGCGATGAAACTTCTCAATTTACTAAATTAACTAAGTACCTAAACACTAGAACACACAGGTAACTGGCGTGACCACAAACCACTGTTTCGGTCAGACGTTGTAGTCGGCTAAGCTGTCAAGGTTTCTACAGCAGTGAACATTACCGGATCAATGACCCGTGTGTTTATGCCTTTGTAATAATTAAACGTGGGTAGACTGGCGGACCCAATAGGTAATAGGTATAGTTAGCTAAGTATTGTAAAACTTGTGTAACTAAGGGTTAGTTGGAATAGTCGGTAACGCCGAGGCTGGCCCAAGATGAGGTGGTGCGATGATCTAGAGTAGACAAACTACAGCAATATATGGATTTTTAAAGTTTGTGGTTCTGCTACTTTTTTAAGTACAAAGACCTCCTGCCGACTGAGAGTTTGTTATCCTCGTTCTTATTCTAAGATAAAGAAAGAAAGAAAGAAAACTACTTTATTTAGCACACACGAAATCACACAATGTACAGAGATTTCCATCTAACCTGACCTACAACGATGCATAAACACTCATGAAACACCTGGATATACATTTTATTATTTTGGGACAATTCCGCCACACAGTTCCGAACCACTGCAACTCCCGAAATTATGGTTCCAAGAACAGCCCGTTTCGTACACTATTGCCCTGATAAATATTAATAACCTGACGTCTTTATATTGCGTATGTAGAGCCATACACATGCGGCACATGACTCATTATGGCTCAAGAGATAAGCCGTTTGTTTACCACGAGCATTTATTTACCAAACGCTTACGGAGGCAGCCCTGTTCTACTTCGAAAGCAATAAAATCCTTAGGAATATCCTTTTAAAATATGCTCGCTTTCTACCAAATGAAAACAAAGTTATTACAGTGTTGAATAGATATGAATTAGTATGTTTTGTTAGTTCATTAGGCATTTGCATAATTTTATGTTTAAAGCCATCGAAATAGTTTATTTACTTGTTTTGTCAGATGAATTAGCGTGATTGCAACTGCATATTTTAGTTATAAAGTACGCGCGTCATTGTATCAATTTGTTTTGAATCTACTTAATTACGAGTGATTGGTGTTAATTCATTTTTTTTAAACGTTGCCCCACACTAGGTATTTCTCCTGTATCGTGGTTGCATTTACAAATATAAATTTACAATGCAAAAGCAGCCAGACCGAGAACTGTAGGCCATACAAATATTTGTTCCGTGCGGGAATCGAACCCGTGACACGAAGCGCAGCAGCCAATCGCTCAATCACTACGCCAACCAAGCCGTCTATTTCTAGGTAGGTTTTAAACCTGAAATCATTCATCTTGACTGACTGCTATCGAGTATCTTCCAGTTGTGTTTAGGTCTAAAAAAAGGTGCGCTATAACTGGGGTAGCTTCTGCGCCTTTTATTTATAAAGGCAAAACAGTCATATTATTAGAAGTTTCATGTTCTTCTTATCTCGTTTTCTATTGTTTAGGTTTGGTTCTGCCTACAGAAGCTCTTGAAGTGGCATTATGCCAGTGCTAGGGTGTCTGTCCCTTTCAGCGGAGCGAATTGCACAAAAATCTCTGCACCACGTGTGTCGCTGATATTTTGTGCAATTCCATTGGTTAAAAGTAATGGACAGGCACCCTTATAAGTACGTTAAAAATGTATGGGATTAATAAACGCTGTTGAAATGTAACGTGAGCAATCCCTTGGTCTCTAAACAATAGACATTCTATGAAAAGTAGCTTGGTGAAGGCGATTGCAAAAACGTCAAAAACGTATGGGATTGTTAAACAGTGTCGAAATGTCACGTGAGTAATCCTGTGGCCTCTAGACAATAGATATTATATCGACCGAAGCGTGGTGAAGGCGATTGATAAAACATCAAAAATGTATGAAATTGACAAACTTTGTCGAAACGTCACGTGAGCTATTCTTTGGCCTCTACACAATAGATATTCTATCAACAGTAGCGTGGTGAAGACGATTCTCAAAACGTCAAAAATGTATGGGACTGACAAATAGCGTCGGAATGTCACGTGAGCCTCTAGACAATAGACATTCTATCAACGTGGCGTGGTGATGGCGATTATCAAATCGTCAAAAACGTATGGGATTGACAAACAGTGTCGAAATGTCACGTGAGCAATCCCTTAGCCTCTAGACGATAGATATTCTATCAACAGTAGCGTAGTGAAGGCGATTGTCAAAACGTCAAAAATGTATGGGAATGACAAACAGTGTCGGAATGTCACGTGAGTAATTCTTTGACCTCTAGACAATAGACATTCTATCAACCGAAGCGTGGTGGACGCGATTGTCAAAATTTCGAAAACGTATGGGATTGACAAACAGTGTCGGAATGTCATGTGAGTAATCCTTTAGCCTCTAGACAATAGACATTCAAAAAGTATCAACAGTAGCGTGGTAAAGGCGATTGTCAAAACGTCAAAAATTTATGAGATTGACAGTGTTAAAATGTCACGTGACCAATCCTTTATATTTTGACAATGGCCATCGCTAATAGAAAAGCACCTTGTATAGAGCCTCTTTAGGCATTTTGACAATCGTCTTTGCTATTAGAATGACACTTTTCTAGAGCTTCAGGTCAACAAAGGCACTGCACTACAAGTGAATGAAATAACCGGGATAAAATTCTTTATCATGATCACGTTAGCATTATATTTCTTTCACTGTCTAACGTGACGTGTCGTTGAGAATTAACTTCAATTTTTCGAGTAAACAAGAAAAGCCTCACAATTTACTTTCTCAAGAAGTATAATCACGCACTTACTGAACCGTCTCAGGCATTGTTTGATACACGATTTACATACTTATATTGCCGAAGTTATTTTCTTATTTGAATTTACGTACAAACTGGTGAAGTTTGACGCGAGAACGAGCGAAAATAACACCTCGAGTTTCAGTTGGCAACATTTCGATAGCAGTTAATATAAAATGCGTGATTGTGTGAGAGAAAATACGTGCTTTCAAGTAGGCGGGTAAACGAGGTCTGTACGCGAGATACCTTATTCAAAAACCTATATTAATTCAGAGCGGATCTCATTATAGCTGTACCAAATTAAATTGGAGGCGTGTGATCATTCGTGCGCCCGGCGCCGCCCGTGTGTTAGCTCCCGTAATGAGGTAGAGTTTACTCTACACTCTGCTCGAGCATTTTTGTATTTATTTTGCAGCTCACTCGACCACATCAAAAAGATTTCTCTTTTTTCAAACGTAATCTATCTTTTGTTATTATAAAAGTTCGTTCTATACAAATTGAATTTGAAAAAAAGTTCGCGCTAGCTTATGAAATATTCTGTATTTCAAAGATCGAACGTGGTCGGAGATAGTGAATAGTTTCAGAAGACAAATGAAAAACTATCGCTTTGCCGACAATGAAACATTCTTCATTGTATTTTCGTTTTGCGTCGTAATTCCTATTTTAACTTTTCCATTTCCAATCACAGCAGACATTAAATCCATATGACAATTTAATATCTAGGTATTATTAGCTTTTGCCGTTTTTTATTTAGGTAATATAGCAGAATAAGCTTATGGCTATATAATAATAGGAACATGGAACGATCTTCAAGATTAAGGCTGCTCTCTCGAGAAATGCTTAAAAAAAGGGTGCAGATGAAGCAACTTTTCGTAAGCAGTTACTGAGAAATTACATCTGAAAAAATAAGTAGTAAAAGTATGATATGATACGTAATTTGGTTTAGCCAGAATTATGTATCGGTATCACATAATAAGAAAAAAAAAAACACCAAATCACCTCCAAATCGTTGAGATGAAACCATTTTACTCCTTCATTTTTTAACAAAAGTCAAAAAAAATATCTCTTGCTTTGCAAGACAAAAGAAAATAATTTAGTTTTGGTATTTTATTTAAATATGTGTTATTTTTTTATAATAAATTAAAAATGCGAGCAGCGGAGCGGCGCGTAGAAGAGTAGTTAGCTCCGTTTATATGCACAAGGTCATTGGCATGTATACAAGCCTTAAGCAGTAAAATAAAATACTTCGACGTAACGTACAGTTACTCAACTGCAGCTGCGGGTTATTCTGGATGCCGACCACAATATTGTTGAAAAGACTAACAGTTGGATTCATAGCAAAATAATTAGCACTTGCTATCCCTAAGCTGGCCAAATTCACTCCCAAAAAAAAACCGGCCAAGTGCGAGTCGGACTCGCCCACCGAGGGTTCCGTACAAAGTAGCTACATTTTTTTGCATGTACCACTTATACACTACTTTTACTTGCACTACTTATACTATCATCGTCAAGACCTCGCTGAGTAGATTACAAAAGTAGATGACAGTAGTGTTCAATATCCATTCAATCGTTAACAATTTAGTAGTTTTCGTCTCTAAACTTCCTTCCTTTCTAGAAACACAACATTATTATACGGATACTGTATGAAAAGAATATTTTCTTTCCTTTGGAGTGGTGATCAGACGTATCCCGGAGTAGATCCCCATAGGCTATTCGTTCCAAAATGTCCATCCCCGCCGTTCATGGCTTACACTAATCGAGAAGTGGCCAAGTATACGATATGGTGCTTGTCATATAACCCAATCATCAATATATATAAAAATCTTCCGTTACTGAGAGATTGAGTGACTGACATGTAGGTTCCTTGGGGAGTGTAAGGAGGCATTAAGAGAGAATTTCACGAAATTCCTAAGGGAACGTGAAAAACTGGGTCCCCAGGACTGCGCCCTATGCACAGGACCATTAAGTTGTGTATTGTGTCCGCACAGTGCACAACTTAATGGTGCACAGTTAGCTGCAGCCGTAGTAGAGCTGGGTGCTCTAAAGCCCCCAAACTCGCTCTCAAACTGGTTTAGCATGCCAATGCCCGCCAACAGCGAAGAAGTCAATCTGTAATGATCCCATCCTCCCAAGTGCACAACAGTGTTATCCCACATAGAGATCCAAGAATTGGTGGCTTTCCAATTCCCATCCTTCTCAACGCCAATGGCTAACCCCATTAGACTGCCTGTCCATTGACGCGATGGAGTATGCGGAACCAATTTTCGGACTGTGTCTGTCCATTGATGCGGAGCGAGGTAGTGTGGAGCGAAGGTGCGGACAGCACGGGCGGCGGGCAGTGGGAGATCAGTTACACGTGAAATTCCCCGTTCCGCTTCCTCTCTTCGGTTCCCGATTTTTTATGATTTTTTTAACTATTTCGCAAATTTCTGTCCACTGAAGCGGAGCGGGGATTTTATGCAATTCTATTGGTTAATATTGGCACAGCTTCACTGCACTCCTCTTCTTTCCGCTCCGTTGGACATTCAGCCTTACAGCGCCATTTCCAACGCCTGTGGCCCCACTGGCCCCAGCTGCACGCGAACCCTCACCACCCTGTCACCTCCCTCTACCCTAGGGCAACGACTTACTGTCACCCAGTTACCTTGGACAACAACAAGACCTGTCTGATACTCGCTGCCAAACCCATGACTAATGAGGCCTGGGATTCAGTAGGCATGCTCGATCTCATATTGGTCTGGAGCATTTTCGATGCGTAGCTCTCGGTTGCATGACGTGAGGCTCTAGACAAAGTGCTATTCTATCAGCGAATGCGACTGTCGAAATGCCAAAATATAAGGGATGATCTCGTGACATTTCGACAGCGTTTGTCAATGCTATACATTTTTGACGTTTTGACAATCGCCTTCGTTATGCTACCGCTGACAGAATGTCACTTTTCTAAAGCCTCTGGATTTAAGAATCTATGTTTGATTTAATGGAACAAAAATAAATTAGCTGTTACAAAACCTGAACCATTAAACAAGGTTTCTTCAATTAAATTAAATTAAAAATTGTTTATTGTTACAATACGTATAGCATGAGGCAGCCCCATTAAGTTATTAACAATACTTGTATTGGGGCTGACTCGCTACTTCCCCTGTAGTACATTTACAAAATGGAGACTAATAAACTAAAAATAATAAAAAGGATACAAATTTTAAACTAGAATTCTATCAAAAAGAGCAGCTCGATTGTGTATGTGTACGTATGCGTGTGTGTGTGTGTGTGTGTGTGTGTGTGTGTGTGTGTGTGTATGTATGAGTGTGTGTGCGTGCATGTTTGTGTATATGGTATGTGAGCGTGTGTGTATGTCATGGATTCCATTTTAGTAAGGTCTGGTTAAAATTTGTTCGATTTCCTCATATGTTAACGTTTTTAGCCAATCAGTAATAATCTTCTTGCATTTATGTTTAGACTCTGGATTGAATTTTAATTTAGCGTTTATTTTATTGTAGACGTAGGCAGATTGAGCGCTATACTGACGCTTTGCAAAAGCCGTACGAACCCGCGAGGAGTGAGCCACAATATGATTGCGTCTTTTATCCTTGTCTGCTGGGGTATATGGGGTAGATTTATGTAGGTATAAAGTCATGTTTAATAAATATAGCTGCCTGACTGTTAGTAAACCACACAAACTATATAGACTGCTAGTCGGATATCTGTATGGTTTAAAATACATCACTTTTAAAAGTGACCTCTGGGCTCTTTCGAGCTCAAGCAATTTAGTTTTGGAGGCTCCTTCCCAAACCGGGATGCAGTATGTTAAAACAGATTGTGCTAGTGCAATATAGATTTTACTTAGCAGGTCTGGAGGCATAACATAGCGAGGAGTTTTAAACATCCATATGAATTTCCTGACTCGAGAGATATTAGTATCAATCTGTGCATGCCACGATAAACGCTCGTCAATAATAATTCCTAGGTATCTTGTAGTGACTCGTTGTAATTCTTGACAATTTATGTTCATGTGAGAAGACGTCATACTCTTGCGTATTACTATTTTAAAATCTGAGCCTGGTTTCGATTTTGCACTTGGGGAAAAGCAGATGTAGTTAGTTTTTGTAACGTTTAAGGTTAGAAAATTAGCTTTTAACCAGTTCCCAATAATAGGCCATTTTCCGCTTTTTGGCGCACAATCTCCCATGACTGCCCAGAGAAGACAATGGCTGTGTCATCCGCGTAGGAGAAGATCTTCCCACCGCTATCCCTGAGGTTACATAATTCATTTATATACCAGGAACAGCGTTGGGCCGAGCACACTCCCTTGCGGAACGCCAAAAACAACGTTTTCTTCTTCACTAAGGATGTTTTCTATCTTGACCTGTTGCTTCCTTCCCCGAAGATAGTTGTCGAAAAGGGAGAGAGCCCTATCTCTTAGTCCTATGGCTTCAAGCCTCTGCACAAGGATGGGAACAGAAACGGTGTCGAACGCTTTTTTAAGGTCCAGAAAAACTGTTATGCATTTGTAACCTTTGTCTACTTCTCTTACTATTTCATTTGTCAACGCCGTAACAGCATCCTGTGTCGAAAGCCCCTGTCTGAAACCATATTGAGAGCTAGAAAGAATATTATATTTATTTAAGAAGTTTACAAGTAGGTTATTTAGTATTTTTTCTAAAATTTTGGATATTGACGGCAAGACAGAAATTGGGCGGTAGTTATTAACATCGTTTGTGTCCCCCTCCCTTGTGCACAGGTGTAATTAAAGAACGTTTTAAAGCAGTTGGAAATATTCCAGTTTTGAAGCACAGATTCGTTAGTCTACATATTAAAGGGGCAACAAAATCTCTGGCCAATTTGATGAAGTCATTGGGTATACCGTCCGATCCAGGAGCGCTTCCAGAATCCAGGGCCATCAGTATTCCATCAAACTCCCCTGGGTCGGTCTCTAGCAACACAAAAGAGGTCGGTTGAAAGCATGAATTAGGGTAACTTGGGAGGCTCGTCATATGTCCAATCTGGGTCATTATATCCTCTGCCAGTATTTCACCTATAGTAGCAAAAAAGTGGTTGATTTTATTCAATGAGTCAAGCGGATGTAGTGAGATTTGGAGTAGATGTACATTTGAAGATTTAGGTTTCTTATAATGGGTGATATGATTAATGTTACGCCAGAGTTTTTTAGGGTTTTTGATAGAGTTCGCAATTTGTTCCTTATGTTATTGTCTTTTAAGTTTTTTAATTAAATTGGAGCAGAACGTGCGAAAACGTTTCTAAGTTATTTTTATTACAACATTGTAAGGATCTTTTCTCAGCTGTGACTGCAGTTTATTTCTAAGCCTGATGCACCTTAGTGCCCCTGTCGATATCCAGGGCTTTATAATACGTTTAGAGGAAGCAATCGTATGAGTTGTAGTGTTAAGAAGGAGGGACTTTCTGATTACGTCAATTAAAGCGTCAGCAAAATAATTAGGATCACTGCAAGTGTCAAAAATAGATATATTCGTGTCTATTAAGTGTACATAAGCTTTTTTAAAATTTGTTACTTTTTTATTTTTAGCAATATTGTTACTTTGATACGAGTGTGTGACGTTTAACATTACCATTTAGTGATCAGTAAATGTAGTATTCAAGACGACAACACTAGCAGAGTTCTTGGATTTTTCAAGTTTTAGCAGCATATGGTCAAGGCAACTCTCACCTCTGGTAGGCAAGTAGCGTCCCGGTAGAAAGCCATGAAGAGAGGACATATTTAAATATGACGCTCTGTTAGTCCTGGCTTGCGACATATCCGTGGGTTTTTCAATTAAGTTGATATTTATATCACCGGTAATGATAATGTTTTTGTGAGCGGATATTGATTCGAGGTGATTATCTAACGACTTTATAAAAATTTCCGCGGATGCGTTAGATGGTGATCTGTAAATTCCTAATATTGTGAAATTTGAGACCATTATTTGAAGAGCAGAAGCATGCATTTGAAGCAAGCATTCAATGCCAATGGCATCTGCACCGTGCCTCTGTACACCTTACCATGCTCTTGTCTCACCTTGAGTACTGTGCCTGTGGGCTGGGTGCGACTTGGTATCACAACCGATCATCATCGTTTCGGCTTGTTACCTACCATCTACTCTAGTAGGCTTCGATTCCCATGGCAGACAATCCTACAGAGGTATGCGGAAGCCAAGATCGCTGATAAGGTTGAGGGTGATGATAGAGACTGAGGATGCTGACCAGGAATGCACGTCCGCTGGTGGTCAGGATACCCGTAGAAACCTTGGGTACTGGCTGGCTGTATGACTCGCTGCTCGAGGGCTTGAAGTCACGACGAGTAGAAGTGATGATGACGTCATGATGAAGTAGTTGCACGAAGACTGCGCTGACGTTCAATGTCGAGGGTCACCGGTATAGAGGTATGCGGAACAGAGTGTAAAGCCCCGCAAAAAACCATAGAAAAGGGAGGATCCTCCGACTGGACCTTTGTTGTGTCCGATGGGCAACTGCCCTATAGTTAATATTCGGACTGTTGTATATTATGTTTAAAAAGCACGAAGAACTCTTATACCGTGATGCAGTATTTCGTTAGTAATTCTGCTAATAGGATAGATGGCGTTGCGTTTTGTTGCGAAGTATATTTTGCTAGGTTGGTTTTTCTTGACTCCATTATATGAGTAGACGATCTCAATTCCAAACATCCCGCATGGAACTGCTATACAAACAATGCCAGAGGCAAGGTTCACACGTCGCCTCAGGTTCGACTCTTTTACAGATTACGTAGGTACCATTCGTCATGAACGATAATTCGAATGAAGTCCCAGTGGCAGATGACCATCGCTGGAAACCCTATGATGATGTGCGAGTGCACGACGAGTGGTGGGAACTGAATGGAAGCTGATGTAACTTGCTCATGGTAAAGTCGAGCGGCGTATGCTACCACCCAGATTATGTCAGGCTATGACAGTTCACAAGCTGTAAGAAACGGCTTTGTCCAGAGTCGTCGTAGGTCAAGACTCCACCATATTTGCCAAGGGCTAAGCTTATGCGCACTTAGTCGCGTGTGATAGCTACAAGGTTTTGCAATTAGTTTTTTACATCCACGTAAGCTTATCCACGAGCGACGTTATAAAGTGTCTCTCCATCTATTAAATCACCTCAGAAATTTTTGTATTAATGTGGTACCAATCAAAAATCGATTTATTTTCGCATTAATTACTTATTCAGAAAGTATCGGTTTGTCACTAAATAGTATGAAATAAAAAACAAATAATTTAAAAAAATTGAAAAAACACGCCTGCCATGTCTAAAAATGAACTAAAAAATTAAAAACAAGCACTAGCCCAAAAATTAAAAATGTAATAGTGCTTGTTTTTAATTTTTTAGTTCATTTTTTTACCTTTTGAGGTACGGAACCCTAAAAACAAGATAACCTAACAAGAAAAAAATAATTTCAAGAAAATTGCTCTGAAAACCAAATCTCATAACAATTTCTTTGACACATTTTTATTTGTCCTTCTAACGAAACCATAATATCAACCAAACTATATATTGCCGTCCTCATTTTATTATAATATATTTGAAACACTTTATTTCTCTATATTACGCGCGTTGAAGGAAAACGTCCACCTAATTCTGTTAGTTAATGATTGCAATAACCAGATTTAGGCCACGCAAAATGAATGCCACAATATTTCTTTTCCCTAGCGACGCGTTGATTATGACTGAGTATATCGTGTATATAGTGTAGCTATATGTACGGAAATGTATGTCATATGGAACCTAGTTACAATAGGTTTCAGTTCTTATACTATTCGCTTATTTAAACATATTTTGAGGCTGTTTCAAGGATGGGAAATCATCAAATGACTCCTCCCGCACTGAGTGAAGCAAAAGGGAGTGTCAGACTCTTACTGACTAAAACCCATCCGTGTTTTTCATAATGCTCTTTGTGTTCCAGGGCCACGGTAACTCTTTCAAACAGATTCCGCAACCCCGACAGGCACTGACCCTAGCGGGCCCCGTCTTCTATGCTGACAGCTCTTTGAGGCCTCCACCATATGCTCCACAGTGATATTTTGAGGCCCTAAGACCTACTTTTTAGGATTCCGAACATACTTATTCGTCCAGGAAAATTACGTCAATAATTAAGCTAACTTTGCAATTCTAGTTAACTCTAATTTTTTACCGTTAAAGTGTAGAGCATATGCTAAAAGCTAACCCTAAGAACATTTAATTTCAATAATAACCCGATGGGAAATAATATTATCTGGCATGTTTGTAGTAAATTAAACATTTTTAATAAGTGCAACTATCCTATTTTATTAAAAAATGTTATTTTTTATTGTGCATTGTCCTTACATATAAAAGCAATCAAAGATAATGTTAACAAGAATTTTGTAATACATCACATGGTTTAAAAGAGTGTCCGTGGAGTTTCTTGCACGTTCTTCTGCATAGAGATCTACGCTTTGGAACGTGCAAATAGCTTCATGTTTTTGACTGACTGACTTTGACAATTCAAAAGTGCCTGTAAATGGTTTATTTGAAATACACGATTTGATTTGATTTGTAAATTGGGAGAATGTCCCGGTTATAAAAATATTAATTTTTATATATTTATTTTTTATAGTATTAGATGAGCTCAGATCAAGTACACGATTCCAAAAAAATCAAAGTTGGGAGTTTTTGCAAGGTTCAATACTAATTGGACTAGCCTATTTATGGAATAAAAACGAAACCTTTACACGATCACTCGTGTACCTATCTATACTGTCTAGATACATCGCTAGCTGGCTGGCTGGCCGCCTATCACAGTCAACTGAAGCAACTGGACCAATTCAGGACAGTGAATTTTTGTAAGCCAAACACGGACGCGTAAGGTAAATAAACGAATTTCGAGTATAGAGTAAAATTGAGAGTATTAAAAAAATTTTTTTCAATAAATGTGCACAATAACTAGAACTCGCCCATTTTACAAGCGTTTATTTAATTTCCACTGTTCGTATGTATGTTTGTAAGTTGCCCATCAAACAAAACCATTTTTGGACCATTTTTTGGCGTCCAATTGAGCTGAAATTTTGCGTAAACCTTGTGAAAATACCTCTACAATGTGCAATACTCAATATAGCAATAATTTCAATATGGCCGCCGCGCCATTTTCGTGGATTACATATTTTTTCTCAACCCCCTTAATAAGGGTATCAAATGAAAGGGCTTGAAGAATAGAAAACGATGAAGTTAATAAATAAAAGCTTTTTAAAAGCATATTATTTTAAGTAGAAATTCACACTCACGGATGACAAATTTCATAAAGCGCCATTTGAAAATTTTCTACTATATTATTAAGAGCTTACTTTAGCGATGTAAACGTTTAAATTGAACGATGTCGTTTGGTGACTGTAGTCACCATGGACAACAATTCAACAAAATAGGCAAGATTTTTTTTTGGTGACAACACTCCTCGTGGACGCTTGAGTGGATAAAGTTAGTAAATAAAAGCTTTTTAAAAACATATTATTTTAAGTAGAAATATATAGATATATAACAAAGCTTTTAATAAATCGTTCGTTATGAGCAGGTTTCTACTATATTAAATTCTATGCCTTCCCAACCTAATTCCAGAAAATTTTTATTAATATTATTTTTGTTAAAATCAAAATTTGAACAAGTTTTTACTTATGATAATCAATCACATAAAAAACTACATGTTTTGTTCATATAACCTGTTTCACCAATGAGGTAATACGATAGCAAATCCGGTAATCAAAATATCATTACATCAACGAAGTATTTACATAGTAAAATAGATTCGCATTCATTATTTGATTGGCCTGAATATGGAAAATCAGTCCAAAGGAAAATGATTCCCAGTACATACTACAAAATTAAAGTGAAATCCTGTACAATTTAAACATGGAAATTTCAGAACAGGATTTAACTAAATGTTCGAATATAGTTTTATCAAACGAATATTTATTTTTGCTCTTAAATTCCAGGACCTCGTTTTTGATACTTTCATGATGTTGCCTTTAATATTTATCCTAGCTACGTAAATATGGAAAGGATAAAAATTAACTTTTATTAAGTAGATCGATAAATTGGTATAAACAAATACCACGGAGCAAAAATTGTTTTAACAATGGAAGATATCTCCTATTATTAGCTGCTGATTTTAATATATTATTCTATCGAATGAGACTTTTTGGTGACAGTATTCTCTTAGATCTACAACAGAGACATTCAATCTAAAATTCCAAGAATCATCAGCGAAATAAAAAGCTTAGCATTCATCCTTTGACGAGACTACGTCACTCAAAGTCGTAAACATCACATGTGCTTCTATGAAATTAAAGAAGGCTGAGCCTTCTGTCAAAGTGTTTGACAATAGGTTTGATGGATATGGGACGAAGACAGTCTGGCACTACGTCTTGTTCGACTGTGTGCTACATTGACGACTGAAAAAAAAAATATTGAAAAGAAAGGAAAAATCAGGTAAGTTCGAAGCGGGGATTTAAACCAATTTTTAGATAGCGTGTGATATAAACTGTACATAACATTATGAGATCCTTTTTAAGGCCATAAAAATGATCTCGATAACTTTATAGTAATAATTATAATGCAATTGAATTTAAATCATTTAAATCAAATTACCTGCCTGATAATTTTATTTATAAGGACTTTATTTAGCATTATATTGGTTTAATAAAATGAATAGCATTCAATTTTTGAACAAATTAACTAACTGTATAAAATGCGAAACGCCATTTAAAATTGTTAGGAAAGAGTAAGCAAACACGTACCTATACATTCATTTATAGGAAAACCCATTTTGACATAATAATATCGTTTTTAAACATTTTTCTTATTAATTATTATTTCTGAACGTTTTGTTGAGGCAAAAATAATAATTTACAAAATTCAATGAACATAAACTATTTACTTCAACGAAAATTAAAACGGTTCTTGATTTTCACTAAAAGGAAAATAAAAAGCAAAAAGAAACGGAATGGAATTCCTTTCTTTCTTTTTTCGAAATCTGTTATTTCCTAGCTCTAAACGGGTTTAAACGGTTTGTTTATTTATTGGTCGTTATTGACGAGAGGGTTTTGGTTGGACTGCGTTCAAAAGCAAGTAATGGTCCCGATCACCTTTATTTCGGCTTATCGTCCAAAAAGTTTCAATGGGTTCATGGAAACCACTGCTACAGTGAGCGGATTTCCTCCTGCATACTCTGTTACTCATTCCAATGAGGACTTATTTTTAACCGACTTCCTTCAAAAAGGAGGAGGTTCTATTTTCGTCTGTATGTATTTTTTTTTTAATATTTTTGATAGGTTTGCGTTTAAGCGTGCTCCGTAAAATTTTGCTTATGAAGCATGCTTGCCCAGAAGTAACCAATTCAATTTTGACTTAAAGACCTTAAGTCTGCAGTATCATGTCTGCGTCTGTGGAAGGCATTGCCGTGACTGAATATTGGATTGACTAATAATAAGAAACTATGTTTGTCATCGTCATCGAATCATTTAGAGGAAGTGTGAACGGTCATGGAAAATAATCATGATCACAAAATATAATTACGGGAGAAGGCATTCTAACAATCTGGGGGGCTACTCTTTAAGCTCGAAGTCCGTAGTTTCGGGCTTAGTTGCGGGCGTATTCTACTCCGTATCACCTAACCACTAAGAATGAATGACAACACAATCTAAGCCCGGAACTATGAACTTAGGGCTTAGAGAGTAGCCCCCAGGTTAGAAATCTTAGGGACATTCTCGATTTTTTAAAGAGTTTTCGCATTTGCATCGCAGTCGCAAATTGTCAAAAAAAATGATTTAAAAAAAAAAATGATGAAATATTTCCATAGATTTTGACACGTTTTTCACATTGTCGCTGAGAAGATGTTGTGATCTCTTTAACGTTTTTTCTTAATTAGAAGAATTTTCCTACTTTTATTGTATTTATTTTTCTTTCGCTATGAGCTAAGGCAAGAAGAGGATCAGAACTGGGAACGGTGAAAAGATTGGAGGAAGGCCTTTGTTCAGCAGTGAGACAGTTCGAGTTAGATTTTTTTTTACTATTGATAGGCACGCGTTTGACCACTATCTTACCTGATGATAAGCGATGATGTGGTCGAAGATGGAGCACGCTTACCTAGAAGTAACCTATTCCGTCTTGACTTAAAGACTCCCAGGTTGTAGCTATGAGGAAACAGAATCCGGCAGGGAATTACACTCCTTATCTGTAAGCACCATGAATGTGTTCCCAAAACGTTTTGTGCTTGTGGGTGGGATGTTCACCATGTACCGGTAGCGCATCGCCATTCGTCTTGTGGTCCGATGATGGACGGGCTTGGCAGAAATAAATTATGCAATTCCGTCGCACATTCCCCAAAATGCAACCGGCAGAAAACCAATAGGCTTGCAATTCGGCGTCGATGCTCAAGACTTTGACTCAAGAAACAGTAATTATAATAACGAGCTAAGGCTACTTTAACCTAATTAGGAGATTAACAGTTTTTAATAGAATCAAACTAAAGTAGTAATTATCTTTGATTATTGTTGGAAGAAGTCATGGCCTGTGGTGATTTTTTCTATAATACTCAGTACGTAACGATAAGTAGTTTAGTTTTCAAGTAAAATTGGGCATCGAAAGGTCATATCGATACAACCTTAACCTTTGTATGTATAACAGACTGGCCATCTTCTGTCAAGGGCAGAACACTTTTCTGTGGGTGCCTTCTTATTATGTATTCATGTTTCACCCATGCCCACTTTTCTCGGTTAGCTCTCCGTAAAAGGATGAAAAACACTAAAACGTTCGTTGCGTTTTACACTTGTGTATGTTGTGGTGCCTGCTGTGGATAGTGGTAGCCATTAGGAATCTATACTTGCTAATACAGAGTTTCTTTGTTCGAATTAAAGAAATCTTTTAGTGTTGGAAAGCCCATTTATCGAGGAACGCTATATATATGATATCACGCTACGACCAATAGGAGCGGAGCAGTAATGAAAAATGTGACGTAGACGAAGTTGCGGGGGTCAGCTACTTTATTTTTAGGGTTCCGTACTTCAAAAAGAAAAAACGGATCCCTAAAGATCACTTTGTTGTCCGTCCGTCTGTCTGTCAAGACCCTTTATCTCGGGAACGCGTAGAGGTGTCGAGTTGAAATTAAAACCATTTACTCAGGTCTACGGTCCCTCGAAGTGTGAAAAAATCAAAGTTCTAAGTTAACGTTAAAAAAAGATACGGCCGTTTATGCCGCAAAAAAACGTATATTTTGACACTCTCAAGGGAATCAAAATGGATAGGGTATTTCCCGTTGACTTAGAACTATGAAATTTGGCAATTAATACCGTCTTATACTACAAGTATAGGAAAAAGTCTGGAAACTATAAATTTGTAATGAAATCATAGAAAAAATATAGTCTTTATTTAAAGTTATACATATGCACCTACAAATTTGTACGGAACCCTCAGTGTGCGAGCCCGACTACCGACACTTGGCCGATTTTTTTTTGTAGAATGCCCACATATTTTGCTGCATCCAGAAAGACTTCCCAACATATACAGTTAGTCATTTCTTGATATGGACTAAATAGAAAAAAAACTCTGTGAAGATTTCAACCCGCTAACAGACATACCGGTGGACAGTGGAGGATCAGGCAGGTTTCGTTGGTTATCCTTAAGGTACGGAATCCTTATATCGAGAGTACAAAGTCGTTCAGTTCCAGAATGAGAAGGAAGTAATTTAATTTTGTTAACAAAATTATTCGCAACGACGTAAGGAAAAGTTATTTATTTATTATTTATTTATTTATATAAGGTTTACCCACAGCACATATATGGACATTGATACATTGAGTCTTATGGTAATATTCTAATATATATGCCAATTACGGGCAAACACAGCATTGACAAAAACACGCCAGATTATTTATACACTACTACAAAGAGATACGATTTAAAAACAATAACACACAATACATTCAATACATAGAATAAAACGAAAAGTTGGATGAAAATAAATCAAAATTTTAGCAAAGCGAATGAAATAAGAACATTTATTTTTGCTTTAACTAAATAGTTATTTTTATGATATTCATACGAACATTATAACATTACACCATTGAAACGTTTACATTTCAAATGAAACTTACAAAGTAAAATCAGTATTCCAGTCGGAATTATAATATTTATTAATTAAAACATTGTGGTTTAATTATAATTATGATATAATTTGTCAGATGAAAATACTATTCAAATTAAATAGACGTCAATAGTTGGTAATGGTGTGTCCACACCACACTATACAGACTTTCATAGTACGGTCTGTGACAAACTTTATCTAACCCACTTGACTATTGATCGCTAATTGCAGTGGCGTAGCTATACCTTAAGGGGCTGCATCAAAAGCTTTTTGGGGGCCCCTTTTTACCCGAGTGCGAAAATGCTCAAAAGGGCAGTTTGCACTTTTTTTCAAATTAGCACTACTCGCCACAAAACTTTCGCTCATCATTACTCATCCATCATAGGCGTCTTATTGATTGATTATACTAAGCATGGTTTGAGGTTGCAGACAGTATTTTATGCTTGCTGCTATAAATCGGGGCCCCTGTGATCCGGGGGCCCTGTATAATTGATACGGCAAATACGGCGGTAGCTACGCCCTGGCTAATTGTCAAGTGGGTTAGATATTGTTGGTCTCAGACCCTATTATAGAATTTTGTCTGTGCAGCAAAGAAATATAGCTAAATATCGGTTTGATAGAATTTCTTTATTCAGAGTTGATGGTCTTTACTGACAAAATCGTGTGAACCCAGTAAAATGTTTGGGGCTGACATTTATTTAGAGACGTAAGTTTTCAGATTTTCCAAACAAGCTGTAGGATTATACAATATTTTATTTATTAGAAATCTTTTAGGGTGTGAATTTACTCATGAACGTAAACAGATTTTACTACGGCACCGACTTACAATGTAAAAAAAAATCCGTGACACAAGAACAGACACATAGTCACAGAAGTGATCCTGTAAGGGTTCCGTTTTGTTGGTGCCTAAAAACCAGCTAATAAGGTGTTAACCTGTCTCCAAAAAATGTAGAAAACTTTTGACTATATTTTTATGGTTTCAGGATCGCTCCCATAGTAATTGTACTTTGTAATACTCGTCAAACAAAGCCAGTATGAGGCTGGAATTACCTACTTATTGGAAATGTGTCATCTTCTTCGAGTTAAAAGATCCCCCTCAATGACCTGTCATTGCCATCGTGACTCCGTTGTGAAAAAGGGATAATGCTATACTTCCTCTCACAACGAAATCATGACGACATTGTCACGTCATAGTACTGATTACGGAGCTGAACATTTTCTATTGAAGAAAAAGATTTAAATAAAACTTAATGTTGATTGTATTCATTCTTCGTCGAGATCATCAAAATCATAGATTCCGTCAAGAAGAGTAGAGTTTGGTGGCAGCCATTCACAGCTCGTGTATTCCGAAGAGCAAACCTGCAAAGAGAAAACGTTTGTGTGAGACCTAGGATTTTATTTTATTTTTTTCAAATAAGTCTAGTACACTACTAGGACGCAATGTTGCTAGCCTATTTGGCACTCCCCCCATTCCAATTTTTTCATGCTATGTATGCACTACTACTACTCCAGGGGCATTACAACGAGGATAATGTTTTTCGTAAATATTCGTGTATGTTAGTTTGTATATCTATTTCTTTGGCTCGCCCTGTAGCCTTAACAGCATGATGGATTTGCACAAATGAGGTATCATTATATTTGTCTTCGCTACGGTTTTAAAACAAATCAACACTGATTTGTTTAGGTAAATGTTATACAACGTGTTACAGAATAAACGCAATATCTCTTAAGTGGTCATTATACTCATCATTATGGACAACTTTTACTATAGGAACAAAAGTGAAAGTTGTATAACATTTACCTATTTTAGATAAATAGGTAAATTTTATACAACGTGTTCAAATTCAATGTTCAAATTAAGAGGTATTGCGTTTATTCTGTTACACGTTGTATAACAGAAAAACGTTAAACGTTAAACGTTATAAATCAGTGTAACATACACGAATACTTACGAAAAACATTACCCTCGTTGTAATCCCCATGGAGTAGTAGTAGTGCATATAGAGCATGAAAAAATTGGAATGGGGGAGTGCCAAATAGGCTAGCAACATTGCCTCGTAGTAGTGTACTAGACCTATTTGAAAAAAATCTAAAAATAAATCTAGTGTCACATTGTTTGTTATCGTACTCCTCGAAAAAATTGCCTACGATCTATCGTAGGCTATTTCTTTTCTTAGGCAAAACAACGTTTACCAAGTAAGGTAGTATTTATCTAAAATAGGTAAATGTTATATAAGAATGCGTAATATTCAAAGGATCAACTAATTGAATGTTGAAATTCTGTTTATTTTAAACCCAATTAATCATCATTAGATGCCAAATTTCTGTGAAAACCAGAACTTACGGGAAAATTAACTCGTTAACGTTAGAACAGTTAATTCCTATTCCGTGGAACTGCTGAAAGTCAATATCAGTTAGTTATCGCAGCTTGTGGTATAGAGATTAAATATTAACTTGAATCATTGAGTGTGGACCGTTCCTGGCTGATCGCTCGGAAATTGTGCTCAGTCGTCCGTTGACGTGGCCTGATGATCTGCAGCCGCAGGATTTATAACCTGATGAGTAGGGTTTTTTAGTGGTTTAATGTGGGAATTAATTTATTAAATGGTCGAGTCTTTGGTACAGTCAGCTTCATGTATGTCTGGACATTTCGTTGTTACTTCGGGAGTATGATTTAGTTATTTTTGACGAATACGGCGTTGGTTATTATAAAAAAAAAAACATCACGTGGGAGTAGTCTACTTTAAAGGAAATCATTCCTCATTGAGAGACTCACTCGAAGTTTTCATCCAGTAGCAGACTTTCATAATACGTAGTTTTTTATAATATTAGGCAGGTATATTTTCATTTAAAAAATGTACTGTGATCCTAAATAAACTTTATAAATAACTCAGTTTAGAAAGGTATACTTGAAATTAAATTCGAGATCACTAACTCAAGTTAACTATGAACTTTATCGGCCCTAGAAAAGTGCGGGTTACAATACAATTTGGACCTAGCTGTGTCACATAAAGTTAGTTAATATTCTCGAATTCTGAAATCAAATACAGGAATTTTCACAAGCACTGATTCTTCGGATTTCAAATCAGACGTCTGAACATCTGATTTGAAATCCGATTTTCTAACCAAACATTCGAAAATCAGTAGTGATTGTATAACCGGCTAACTCTATCCGTTTAAAGCCCGTTCTTGATTTACAGGGTCGGGCCATGTTTAACAGTGAATGTTTACGATCTGTCGTGTTTAGCGACCGCTGCTGATCAATATTGTGACCACATTTGCGCCGCAAGCTGTGTTCTACATGACTAACGCCTACGCAGCACGTTTTAACATGGGATCGGTCACGAAACAAGTGAATGAAGAAGGATCAGGGGGTCTATAAAAAGGCCACTTTAGCAAATCAGAAAGCACATCACGCTACCCGTCACTATCAAATTTTCCCAATCAACCTTGAACCTAATGCGTTACCAATAAAGATGAAAATTAAATTTGACAGATTATGATTCTGCTAAAGTGGCCTTTTAGACCCACTGAATGATTTAGAAAGATTTTAACTATTAAGAAGTCAATCGGTACTATCGGTATAGTTTTTGACAATCGGTTAGGGAAACGTCACTTGAACGAAACCATATTACATTATGACATTTCAAAAATGGCTAGCACTGATAGAATTTTACTCTAATTAGACTTTTTGGTTTGGACAAACCAAAGAAGGTTGTAAAGATTATGCGTTCCACCTTCTTTCTATACTGCTCACCTTTTTTACTTTCTGTAGTTTCTAATGAAGGAAATAGGTAAGGGTGTGAATTTACGACTTGAAGGAGGCAGAAACTAATTATGGTGGCGGACGGCGAGCATTGGGTGGGTGACGGCGAGCATTGGGTGGCTGGCTGTCCGATCAGAACCAGGCCTGGGTCGACGGCGCGCTGTGTTCCACGCGCGCCTCAAAGAGCTGTCAGCATAGAAGACGGGGCCCGCTAGGGCCAGTACTTGCCAGGGTTAGGGAATTTGTTCGAAGGAGTCACCGCAGCTCTGGAACGCAAAGGGCATTAGTAGGAACGCAGATGGGTTTTAGTCAGTAAGAGTCTGACATTCCCTCCTGCTTCACCCAGAGCGAGAGGAGTCATTTGATGATTTCCCATCCTTAAAAAAAGGCGCCAAATAAACTTGCAATAAAGTATCATTGTCCATTTCCGAAAATCCCTTCATAAATACCCAAACAATAAAGTATGAACCGTTTTTCATTAGTAGAGATCGCAAAGGATTACGAAAGAAGAATTCAGGACAGCTTTATGTCCTTATTTCTGTTTTTGATAAGAAAGTCAATAAATGTATGTGGGTCAATGACCGCTATTGCACATTTATGTGGTCTCTACTATAGTACGTGCCATGTCGTATAATTGCACCGCTCAGGCATCTATACCAATCACAGCAGAGTCACTGACTAAAAGGTAAGAATACTAAATAAATCAGATTTTTTATAGAACTTCCTAGACTAGAGTCAAGAGCAAACCCATCCTTAATAAACAAACAAAAACCAACCAAATACATTTACATAATATTTTTTTTAAGGATGGCAAATCATCAAATGACTCCTCTCGCTCTGGGTGAGACAGAAGGGAGTGTCAGACTCTTATTGACTAAAATCCATTCGTGTTCCTCCTAGTGCCTTTTGCGTTCCAGGGGGGCTACTCTCTAACGAAATCCGTAGTTTCGGGCTTAGTTGCGGGCGGGCGTATTCTACTCCGTATCACCTACAGACTTACGATTAGTCCCGAACCCGAACTGAGAATGAATGACAACACGATTTCACAGTAACTGTCAAATCGTGTTATCATTAGTTCTCAGTGGTTAGGTGATACGGAGTAGAAAATGCCCGCCCGCAACTAAGCCCGAAACTACGGATTTCGTTAGAGAGTAGCCCTCCAGGGCCGCGGTGACTCTTTCGAACAAATTCTGCAACCAACACAGTCGGGTAAAAACCACTTCACTAATGATATTAAAACTATAGCATTTATTTTCTAAAAGCTAGTTGATTTGTTTGATGTAGGATTATGGTTAACATGTTTCAGCAACCAAAGCTCATCATTTGTGGATTGAAATATTTAATAAAACAGATTTTGCATTAATCGTACAAATGGAAAACATTTTACCAAATTAGCTTATTTGTGCCTGCAATGAAATGAAAACATATTTAATTTTGTTCATTAAAATGACTCAATTAGTTCATTGTGCTTACAACGAATTGCTTATCCAGAGAAATATTATTAATATAATTAACATGGAAAAAAATAGTAAAGTCAAAAGTGTTATTGTACTTTTTAAAGTTACTCAGTAGCAGACCGGTGTATGTGTCACCGAAAAAATTGCTAACAGAAAACACAGTAATATTCTAAAATATCGCGTGAAATAATGTAAACTCATGTTTCGCAATAAGGCACGTATACATTGAAAACTATTGAATTTGAATGGATATTTTAAAAATATGAACACAATTTATCGAAAAAATATATCCTAAAAAAAAACACTAAGTACTAAGTATAAAATAACCTTAATTTCGGAAGTCAGTGTTTTTTGTTTTGTTTTGTAACACCGACGTCCGAAATTTAGGCTATTTTATACTTTATAGTGCTTTGTTTGGAAGTCGGTTATACTCTTTTGTAAAAAGTTTTTTATTTTTCACTTTTAAGTGGTGATACTTGGACGACGTTTTCATCTACGCAGAAATTGAAATAAGCAAAAATACTTATTAAATAAAAACTACTGTACCAAACTGAATTAAATTTTTATGGGACCAAATGGCAGTTATACCGCATCGAACTAGAAATGAATCCCAGAAATCGGATCAAAAACCTAAGAGTAATCGGTGTAAATTCATAAAAATATACCCACCGAATTGAGAACCTCCTCCTTTTTTGAAAGTCGTTTAAAAAAGATTTATTACAAGCTTACGGAATTTCCAATTATCCGGTGACATAATCATTATGACGTATACTTCTACAGGGTGATTGGTAAATGAGTGCGTTCAAATAGGATGTTGCAGCGCTTATTTACAACGATTTTGACTCCCATAACTTGGAGACCAAGTTGGGTTTTTAGAGTAATCTACCTCTTCAAATTTTTTTTATGTTACAACCAAAATTATTGTTAAATGTTAGAAATCATCCACTCTGGATAGAACACTGATACCTTTGTGAAAGCTCATGAACATTCAATCCTTCACCTAATTTTATTTATCATAAAAATCAACCATTATGTTACAGCCAAAATTATTGTTAAATGTTAGAAATCATCCACTCTGGATAGAACACTGATACCTTTGTGAAAGCTCATGAACATTCAATACTTCACCTAATTTTATTTATCATAAAAATCAACCATTACTTTGCAAAAGCGCGTCGTAAAAAACGGTGGGCAAAATACACCCAGCTCTGCCAGCTATATATTAAATATTAATCGAAACATCTAAAAAAAAAATAAGTATTTTAATTTTATATTAAGACCTTTAAAATAATAATGACAATTAATGATTTTAGTTTTTAACTTTTCTTGTTCTTTCTTATCACTCGATAATAACACCATTTGGCCCCAAAAATTACTTCTTTTAGGTCAAAACTGTTGCATATGAACTCTAGAACATCCCATTTGAAAAACGTACTAAATTAAAAATCACCCTGTATCCATTATACAGGGTGATTTTTAATTTAGTACGTTTACGTCTAGTTGGTGGCAATGGGCTTGGGCAAGCCCGTGGGACTTATGACGTAACTGGTGAAATGTGGATGAATAATGAGTACCTATACCTCTGCTTTTTTTTTTTTAAGGATGGGAAATCATCAAATGACTCCTCCCGCTCTGGGTGAAGCAGAAGGGAGTGTCAGACTCTAACTGACTAAAACCCATCCGTGTTCCTCCTAATGCCCTTTGCGTTCCAGAGCCGCGGTGACTCTTTCAAACAGATTCCGCAACCCCGGCAGGCACTGGCCCTAGCGGGCCCCGTCTTCTATGCTGACAGCTCTTTGAGGCGCGCGTGGAACACAGCGCGCCGTCGACTCGGGCCTGGTTCTGATCGGACGGCGAGCCACCCAATGCTCGTCGTCCGCAGGCCCGCGCCTACGGTGGCCGAGAATCGCCCTGCGACTCCCGACGCCCGGGGCGTCTTCTCCTGTTGCGGCGGCTGGGGCGTGAGGTTTCCCTCTCTCTCACGCGTTCGGCCTCCTCCTTTGCTAGCAATACTGCTTCGCAGAAAGAGGTGACCGCACCCCATGCCTCCTCGCTCCGGACCATAGATTGAATCAGAGCCGGACGCGAGAGGTCGCCGCCGCCGATCGCCTCGACGAGGACACGGCGGTGCTCCGCCCAAGCAGGGCAGACCTCTACCGTATGCTCCACTGTGTCCTCCGGGCGATCCTCACAGTGTTGACAACCGGGCGTATCCTCCCGCCGAATCCGAAACAGGTACCTCCCGAAACAACCGTGTCCGGTGAGTACCTGCGTCAAGCGGAAGGTGAGGACGCCGTGGCGCCGCTCTAGCCACTCCTCAAAGAGGGGACTTATCGCCAGGATTGTGGCGTGCCCAGCGCTGGGTTGCGACAGTCGCTGTCTCCATACCGCCATGAGATCCTGCCGGAGCTCCGTCCGCTGCGCCGCGATTTGCCGCGGCAAAGGAGTCTCGCCCCGGCGTTGCGCCTCCACGCGCCATTCGTAAATGATCCTATACCTCTGCTTAACGCCTCAAAAAAATACAAGTGTGAACTAGTACTGATGGTGAAGGCTTTGATAAGAGGTACCTTTGCAACTAATTTTTTTTTGAGTTTTGTCACTCCATTTGTCAACCCATTCCTTAATTTGACATCAAACATGCAATACGGTACGATGTCAACTATTCAGACGATCAAATAGTTAATTTTCTTTCATGATATCTTTTCAAGGAAAGGGTACACATTTCTAATATTGTGAATACACTGACTATGTTATGACAAATCTAATTCTAGAAATCTTAGGACGTTCGTATCTTTGTAATTAAGAAAAAAGTATTTGTTTTTCTTACGAAATACGTACTTCAGTACCAAAAACAAACGATCGATTAGCAATATAATGTTTAGATAGTGTCTATTACGGATTTATATTCCTTGATTTACCACCTGACGCCAATTTAAACTTTAAATTAAAAGTGGAATGCTAAGTCACAGACTACTCGCCTAAGCAGTCTAACAAATTCGGCAACATGTAAGTTATCCAAGTAAAATATTTTGAACATGTCTGGTTTACTGCACTTCTAGTTTACAAAGGAAACATCGCAAGAAATGAAATACTAAAGTTTTATATCCAGCATCACGATGTGAGAGCAGAATACATTGGTTCCTTGAATACGATTGTAGGTAAAACAATAAGAAATAGAAAGACAAACCACAACTACCAAACAATGAAATAATTTGACAGTAGTTAATGTCACAAAAATGGTTAACAAACTATGCAAGATATGGCATCCACACGCCATAATTATACAGTTTATAAAATTAAACACTTAAGTAATTCTATCTGTCTGTTACCTCTTCACGTCTTAACAGCTAAGCAGGTTTGGATGAAAATTGGCACACGGGTAGACTATGTCCTAGATTAGGAGCATGTTCCCTTGGGATGATTTCTGATTTTCTCGCGAGCTAAGCCAGAAGCCAGTAGTAACATTAACAAGGAACATCAATAAGAAACGGAGTAAAAAATTCCTTACAATCCCATCAATTCCTTTCAATTCCTTAGCATTCATCATTCAGTCAATATATGTAAAACTCTTCCACTAATAGATACTGACACACAACGCACAGCCAAAACTTCTGGTCGTAGAAAGCTGAAATTTGGCATCTAGGTTCCTTGGGCAGTGAAGCACTAAAAGACTTTCCCCAAAATTCTTTGATGCGGGCAAAAGCTAGTAGTTTAACTATATCTATACTAATATATAAAGCTGAAGAGTTTGTTTGTTTGCTTGAACGCGCTAATCTCAGGAACTACTGGTCCGTTTTGAAAAATTCTTTTAGTGTTAGATAGCCCATTTATCGAAGAAGGCTATAGGCTATATATAACACGCTAAACCAATAGGAGCGGAGCAGACGAAGTTGCGCGGGTCAACTAGTTTATTATAAAAACAAAACTATTGTCCCATTGGTATTTCAGTGTTAGCTAGGCTGTGGCATGAGGTATTCTAATCAACGTGGCCTAAAGCGACCCTTTTTAACGACCCAGAACAATAAGAAGGATTACCTATCTGTTCCCGAGGTCCATTACAAGAAAAAAGCCGTTAAAATACTAGAATATTTTTATTATCTCGCAAGTCAAAGGTCCTCTTTGACACGGAAACGGCCATTTACAGAATTGATTTTTAGAAGACTTATGTAAAGAGTGCCGAATTTATGCCTTCATTTCAGATTTTTATTACGAAAAAGCTGAAGAAAATATTGGAAGTACTTAGTAGTATTACAAGGAAAATTTGTTTCTTCGCATGTTATATTTTATATATTAATAATAAATTGATGTATGAAGCAGATTTTATCTTACCATTTGAAATTAGTTGCTTCTCAAATCTAAAAGCAACGAATATATTTTGTCGTATATACCTTCATCAAGAATCTCTCAATTTACGATCAAATTTATGATTTTTACGAAGTATTCAAATTATTTGCAAACAACAATATGTTACATATAAGGAAAAATTTGAAATGGCCCTTTCTTTCTCCTACTTATTTAAAATGTTTCTGTTCCGAACAGGGTCCATAATTGCTTCAATTTATCTTCTATGAACCACTCGTATGTATAAGTTATGGATTGCAAAAAATATTTGATATTTGAGATCTACAAAAATATCCACTTATAACGAACAAAAGATACCAATGGAAAAATATAAATACCTTTGAAGTATAAAACCACTTAAGTTAAATTCCCAGGTACCTAACCCTACATAATTAAATTCACTTAATTAAGGTTCCGAACCTCTATATGGAAAAACGAAATTCTAGGACCACTCGAATTGTCAGTCTGTCAGTTAAAATTTGGTACACATATAATCTTCTGTGTCCCAAACATGGACGTGAAACTAAAATTTTTTTTTTTTTAAGGTGTAAATTTTTGGGGTGCAAAATAGAAAATTAGTAAAAAGTTTCTACAGCTGTACCGTGTGACATATCAAATGAACGGGCGTTTTTTGAAGATTTCAAATATTTTTTTTTCATATTTTTTTACAGTTAAAAATGACCTTAATCTCCAAAAATTATAAGTCTAAAATTTTGAAATATAAAGTTAGTTTACGGACGATAATTTTACGTGATAACGTCATAAGAAAACAATTGAATTCTTAACAAACAAGCCGAACGTTTAGGCCGATCGTGCCTCTATATCGCTTGTTCCACGCTCTCGCTCTCGAAACGTGACACTTTTTCGTACGTGCAGCCGGCATTCATTGATTTGTAAGACGTTAACACGTCAAAAAAATACAGATTCTTCTTTGTCTGAAAATTAGAAGAATTATCCTAAATTAAATCTATGCCTTGAAAGTAAGATGTTACAAAAATGAGATTAATTCGGAACCCTTTGCATGCGAGTCCGGCTCGCACATGGTGGGTTTTTATTTCAACACAATAAACATTTTCTACATGTTACCTATCATTCTAAACATTTCCCTGTATTCAGAATATTAAAAAAACCTTTATATTCGAGAACGAGCGACATTTATTCCATCCAGCGTTGCCAAACGAGGTACGGACGTACGGTATGTAGATTTCGTCGGAAACTGCAAGAATTACTAACAGCCGCTTGCATTCGCTAATCACATACCCAGCTTTTATAACCGATAAACCAGGTCCTATAATGAAGTTTTTTTCAAAATAAGAAGCCTTTTCCTTTCTTATAAAGGAAATGAACCAGGAATTATGAAGTTGGCCAGTATTTTTAATTATAACGTTATTAAATTTGAATTCAAAATTAAGTTGGACTGTCGACGTTAAAGCGTTTTGGCGGAATGATGCAGCATAATGCTAGATGCTCTACGACCTTCTTCATTTTCAATCGAAACAAATAAAAAAAAATGGTCAACTAAAAAAAAACCGAACAAGTGCGAGTCGGACTCGCCCAGCGAGGGTTCCGTATAAATTTGTAGGTACATATTACTTTAAATAAAGACTACATTTTTTATGATTTAACTGCAAATTTTTCCGTATACCAGATTTCCAGATTTTCCCCTATATTTGTATTATAAGACGGTATTACTTGCCAAATTTCATAGTTCTAGGTAACAAAAAATACCTATAAATTTTTATTCCCTTGAGAGTGTCGAAATATACGTTTTTTGTGGCATAAATGGCCGTTTCTTTTTTTTACGTTAACTTAGTAGTATACCTCAAATTTTCAGTTTTCTCTGGCAATGTTATAGACAACCATCTAAATTACTTTATCGGGACAACCTTTTGGAATCCGCTGTTGGCTGTCAACAAGGTGATCCCCTCGGGCCAGTGATCTTTAGTTTAGCTATTCACCCTATTATTCGACAGCTAAATTCTAAATTTAATGTTTGGTATTTCGATGATGGTACCCTTGGAGGCGATGTAAATTTGGTATTAAATGATCTACAATTTTTAAAAAATCGACTTCATTCCATTGGACTTGATCTGAACTTTTCCAAATGCGAATTATTTTTGTCTGACAGTACTGACCGACAATTCACACTTTCAAAATTCAACGCAATAGCCCCTGGAATCAAAATTATGGACAAAAGCTCTCTTCACCTCCTTGGGTCACCAATCTTTGAGAATTCCTTTCCCAATTTTGTCGAAGAAAAAATTCAAAATTTCAAAGACGTTTCGGAAAGACTTAAAAATTAACATGCATTCGGCTATCACCATAATTCGTTACTGCTGTTTCGGTCCTAAATTGACATATTTCCTTCGTGCTTCCCATATGTGGAAGCACCCTCACCTTTTAGAAAAAATGGACCAAATTATCAAGCATACACTATCTTCAATTTTAAATGTGGCCATGGACGAACGAGCTTGGGCTCAAGCTACTCTTCCCATTCGTATGGGAGGCCTCGGCGTCCGCAAAATTACCAGTATTAGTTTACCGGCTTTTATATCTTCGGTTCATGGCACTGATAAATTAATCAGGAATATCCTAGCTTCCACACTGATTGAATTTGATGTGCCGTGCTTCACCGAGGCTGTGAATGCCTGGAAACTCGCTTGCCCGAATGTAAATCTACCCGACAACCCATCATATCAGAGACAGTGGGATGAGCCGGTCTGCAGAGAAGTTCAGAGGAACCTTATAGCCACTTCTACTTCTACTGCGGAGCGTGCGCGCCTGCTGGCTGTGGGTGAGTGGGAGTCGGGCCTCTGGCTTCACGCACTACCGTCGTCGAACTTAGGCACCTTGTTCGACGATACAACTTTCCGCCTCGCTGCTTCCCTTCGCTTAGGCGCATCGTGTTGTTCTCCTCATCGTTGTCACTGTGGCGAAGCTGTCAACAGCCTCGGGCACCACGGTCTCTCATGCAGTCGAAGTGCGCGTCGCTTTGCACGGCACGCAAACATCAACGACATTATCCGACGCGCTCTTGTCGCCGTCGGCGTTCCAGCCGTACTAGAACCCAATGGTCTGGCACGCGACGACGGCAAGCGACGGACAGTATGTCTTTGTTTCCATGGAAGATGGGTAGGCCTTTAGTGTGGGACGCTACTTGTGTCGATACTCTTGCGCCATCCCATCTTTCTAGCTCGTCGTGCTGTGCTGGTACTGCCGCTGCGGCTGCTGAGAACCTCAAGCGGCGCAAATATAATAACCTTGTTGGCAATTATATTTTTGAGCCGTTTGGGGTTGAAACTCTTGGGGCTGGCTTTTACCTCGGACAGAGGATAAGCATTGCCATACAACGTGGCAATGCCGCCAGTCTTTTGGGCTCACTTCCGGCGGACAGCGATGCGGACGAATTTTTTGACGCCTTATCTTAGTTAGGATATTTTATTTTAAGTGTATATATTTAGTACTTTAATGCTGTACCTAGTTCATATCTAAATAAATATTTTATTACTTAGTAGTTTGATTTTTTTACAGCTTCAAGGGAAAAAGGAAAAACGAAAGAGAAGCTTCATAGACCTGAGTATATGGTTATAATTTTAATTCGATACCTCCACGCGTTTTTGAGATAAAGGGCAAGACCCTCCAAACAGACGGACGGACAACAAAGTGATCCAATAAGGGTACCGAATTTCTTTTGAGGTACGGAACTTTAACAATAACTGAAGAAGATGATTATGTTAAGATAGTGTTTAGCTTTGATATGAAAGAAAGGTTCATCTACGAAATGCTCAGAATTCATTTTCTTTTAAACAGATTTCAAAGGACATTGAAAAACGCATCTCTCTGCCGCATTCAATTTGTGAGATGTCATGTTCTTGACTCAAAGCCAACTGTGAATACCACGCTAAGTCAGGGTCAGTGAATTTGAATAAAGGGGATCGAGCCAAGTCCGATGATGTTTTGTAGGACAGTAGCTGTACACAGTAAAATTGGGGATATTTGGCTAAAAGCAACGGGAGATTTAATCAAAATAGAAGCTTTTTTCTCCAGCGTCCCAGAAGGAAGGTAATGTTTTCCGAATGTACCTATGTATATATGTGCAAAACACCAGGAATCAGCGACGCGGTAGACACTAAAGGAGATGGCGAGAACAGCTGGACTCCTACATAAAGAATTGGGTTCAGATTGCTCAAGATTGACAAAATGGAAAAAAGCAAGTAGAGTCTTTGCCTTACAGTGGAACACTACGGGCTTTTAATAGAAGGCCCGAGAAATGTCCAAGTCATCGAAAATAATAATAATGTGTGATGTGTGTTAGGCTACACCTAAACGGCTTGATGAATTATCACATGTGAGGTATGATTTTAGGGTTCCGTACTCAAAGGGTAACCAACTGATCCCTATTACTAAGCCTCCGCTGTCCGTCCGTCTGTCTGTCTGTCAGCGGGCTGTATCTCTAGAACCATAATAAGTAGACAGTTAAAATTTTCACAGATTGTGTATTTCTATTGCCGTTATAGCAACAAATAGTAAAAAAATTAAGTTTATGGTTCGGAAACCTTTGTGTGCGAGTCTGACTCACACTTTTTTGACTTCTCGTTGGGGCAGAGCAGAAGGGAATGTCAGACTCTTACTGACTAAAACCTACCCGTTTCCCGCCAAATGCCCTTTGCGTTCCAGGGCCGCGGTAACACTTAGGAACAAAATCCGCAAACCGTGGCAGGAAATGAGATATCATAAGTTTCATCGTGACACCCAGACGGACAAAATAGATTGAGGATTTTGAAAAAAAAAACATATGATGGCGGCTGCCATTAAGCGTAACAAAATTACGTGGAGGAGACATCAAAATGTAGATGATATGATAGATAGATGGATAGATAAAACATTTATTTAGAACAAAGAAAGAAACACAACACACAAGCACAGTTACATAACACTAGAAAATACAAATAATTAAATGAAAACAAAAAAAAAGAAAAGGCAGAATGTTTGGTGGCAATTACTATTTATAAACTAAAGAATTTGCTAGATTACCTACCTATTTAAAAATATATATATATCTACATGTGACTTATACACTCAAATGTGCGGTGTGTGTGTCTCCAAGCTGCACCAAATGGGAGTCCAACTCAGCATGTGCCAGGTAAATATACCTGACGCTGGTATTCTGCTGGATCCCAGTAGCGACATACGGATGTCAAGCTGATACCAAACAGTGATAATAAAAGTAAATAGTGGTTTTGTGTAAGGTGAGTCCAGATTTGTTATTTCAAATATTTTGTGTACATATTTTGTTTAGTGTGTGTATAATATTAATATATATAAATGTGTGATGGTATAAATACATAAAAAAAAAATTGGGGACGATGTTGAAAGTATAGGTATAAAAATAGATTGTACAATGTTTGCTGATATCGTAAAACCAGTAATGTATGTCACTAAAATTAAAGATTCTTTACCAAAAAATGGCTCGGTGGGCAACTAGTATTACTGTCCTTAAGTTTTGGAATGATAGAACGTGAAGTGTAACCTGTATAATGGAACATTCCACTGTTACGGCACAGCTTAGTCTTCACGCAAAATGAGTTAAGGAATTAACATGTAACCGCTGTGATTCAGTTTGCTTAAACCGTTTTCTGTGAAAACGAAGCAATGTAATTTTGGCGACTAATTTTGATGTATCTAAATTTATTGTTCTGGACTACTTCTGCCCTTCTTTTGTGATAATATTCAATACTTACTAAGCGTAAGCACAGCTAATAATAATTTGCGCACTGCTGAGACTCAGGCATCCTACCTTTGTGTACACCTGGGTTACAATCTACCACGAGTGGCCAGTTTAGGTTGGGGGATATAAAACGTCTGAAGTGGTGGATCTAGGTCATGCTGGTTTCTCTGAAATGCTTGCCGTTTTAAATGCAGTGGTTATGATATAATTAACACAACGTAACTTACGTGTCTGTCTTCTTTATTTATTATTCATTTTCTTTGGTTAACAAAACTGATTTCTTCCGTCATTTTCGACTCAGTCAGTAACCAACGCGTTTCGGCACTCAAATATCGTACTCATTTAAATCAACTCTCTAAGAAGACAAATAACCACGTAATTTAGTATCCAAGATGAGCAACGAGCGTCTCTGGTTGCCAAATAAAAGATACAGATTACATTTTATTACACGGCTTAGCTCCCAGGAAGATTACACGTTGCTTTATATATTTAACTTAGTGTCGAGTGACGTCATAAAGTTGCTGCCTTAAGATAATGACGAAAGTTTTTAATTGGTAGTCATTATACCATGTTACAACACACTGACACTTACAAGTGTCCTTGAAAATTGACGTAGAAAAAAATGTCGTAGAATATAAAATGCTCATAATTTAGATGTCAGATTTATTATGGAGAAAAACGAAGGCTTAACAGCCACTTGTGTTCATTAAAGGTATGGTTTCCGAGGTAGGTCTGTGGATAGATGATCATTCATTACGTACTTTTTCGAGACACATTCTTGTCTCAAAAAGCACGCTAAATCTTTGCTTCCAGAGCAGGAAGTCTCGATATGGTTACCGATCGCCTAGCGACCGAATTCGGTAAGGCTGGTCCGTACACGGCTAATCACGAACGCGATCCGTGATCAAAATCAATTATCTGATCCGTGGAGTGGTGGCCCTAGGACTTAACGACCGAATTCGGTCGGTAGGCGATCGATAACTATGTCGAGAGTTCCCGCCCAGGTAACATTTTTGACAGTTGTTATCGGTAGTCAGAAGTTCGAAAGTCTGAAAACCAGTCGTATAAGCTGTGTGGGTCGTGGAGGAGAGATAATATCCGCCCCATGTAAACCCCCAAACAAAATTAGGAAAAGGCAAGGCAGATATAATGTAATAACGAGAATGTAATATCGTTTTCCAGTAAAAAGTCGACGTTTGATCAGTAATTTTCCCATGTTTATCGCAAAAAATATTCTCCTAACTTATTACAACGTAATTTCATTTGGTTACTCGCTTCATAAACATAAAGAGGGTAGTTCTATTCATAGTCAAAATTGTGTGAGACACTTCGAGACAATGAAATTAGACCAAATGTCTATACTACACTGTGATAGTACTCAAAATTGTTCAGAGCCAAGTTACGTTTGTGACTATTCCAAGTTTCACCTCAGTTTGAATATCCAAGGCTATACAAAGTTGAATTAATTTGTCTCAGAGCCCACAAATAATGGACCGCTTTATTATTTTATTGTTGAAATAAACCGCGGAATTTAAGGATTTGTAGGTACGGCCTAAAGGATATTGATGACAGCAAAAGGGAGGCATAAAACCCTGATTTGTGTTGCGCTCTGGAATAAATGTGTCTAGACCCAGGAACAGAGGGCCATTTAGGTCTTATCTTATATTCACGTGCCCTTAATTTATATCGCATAGGTTGCGACCTCATTTTGAATATTATTTTGTTTGTCCTTTCAAAGGGCTTGCGAGTATGACCTGGGGCTTTACTATGACTTGTGAAATCGTCTTTAAGAAACACAAGAGACATCTTGATGATGTCTATTTTCAATGTTCTAGACAAATTTTAGATACCTATAATATCTGTGTGAAATTCTTAACGTTAAAGACTTGGCTATACGCTGTAGTTTTCTCCGCTTGAAAATTGTATAACCCCTTCGGAAATCTCTAAGACGATGAAAAACTGGGCATTTTTTAGTGTTTTGATCTAGGAACCACTTTGATTTTGGTGTCGGAGGGAGAGGGAGACGGAGCTATAATAACAGTAATATAATAATAATATATCATTTAATTCAGGTAACAAAGACCCATAACATATATACCTTACAGACTATCATACATATTTATAAAAACCTTAAAAATATAAATTAACTATTGTATAAAAGAGGCACATAGCTATCCCTTTTTCAAAACGGAATCACTATAGCATTGACACCTCATAGAATGAGCGAGTCGAGGGGCTGGTGGTACCGGGACCACGGCTTCGATCTATATTATTTTTGTGTAGTACGTTGGGACCACAAAGAAAAATCCCGGTCTCAAAACTCCTCGACTCGTATGAGCGTAGTACGTCCAGATGTATGAATGTAAACAAAGCAAAAAGAGTATGTCAGGATCATCACAAGAAACATTATGTAGTTTCTGCCAAGTGTCGTGGGAGAAAGTGTGAGTTTATGGTTTACATATGGTTTTATAAGCGATTCCTGAAATTTGAGAACATTAGATTACATTCTGACGATATGAAGAAAGGTCAAAGCCCTGTCGCCAATGACCTTTATCCCAAGCTCGGCGAAAAGAGTGATAACAATGGTTTGATTAGACAAGAGTAGGGACACACAGACTACCCTTAAATACACTGTGTATAAGGTACTGCGGGTAACAGAAAATCGCGAATTCGCGGTGTAAAAGGCCTTTATGTTGGAACTTCATTTTCTATAGGACTAGGTTAATAAATCTCCTCGATTTAAGAGGCATCACTTTTCATCATCACATCAAAATATTACTTAAAATTATTTAAGGTTCCATTAAAATAGATGGACTATAATACAACATTCAGTACATCTAACCAAATATATCCATTAAAAAAAAACCGGATTAAAGTATTTTCATTTAAACCTAAAATAATAAATTGCCGGCACACTAGAATAAACACATCTGTTGTGGGTAGATACTTGCACTTAAGGGGTTGAATGATTTCTTAAAAGGGGTTCGAACTTTTTTCTATGGGAGCTGGCATAGCCCCCGCCTACACTTTGATTTTTTTTCAAATCGCGGCGCACTATCTAACGTGCATATATGGGTAGAGGACACTGTAACAAACAAAAAATGTTAGAAACATGGTGTCCTAAAGTGCCACGTTGCCGTGATATTTGAAGATAGAGTCGCCATGGGAGAAAAACGAAAATTATTAAAAATTAACTTATTACACGCTTGTATGCAGCAGATTGTATTGTTATAATAGTTCTCGGCTTAATTAAACGATTTATATAAATGAAACATAATTTTTTGCGAAGTACCCTAAATAGGGTGAAGCGATACTTCAAGCCTGGACAGCTTTTAACTCTATATAAAGCGCAAGTCCGATCCTCCATGAAGTATTGTAGCCACCTTTGGGATGGCTCAGCTAAGTATCAGCTTGCCGCGCTTGACTCGGTAGAACGCAGAGCTAAGAGGCTCATCGGTGACGAAAAACTGGTGAATACCAAGCTACACAGCTTGGCTCATCGCCGTAAGGTTGCCTGCTTGTCGGTCTTCTACAGATTCTACTTCGGTGAGTGTGCCCAAGAACTCCACGACCTCATTCCACCGGCCCCCTTCTACCATCGGACATCCAGACGCACTGCATCTTACCATCCCTACCTTGTTACTATTCCACCAATGCGCAGTAAGCGTTTCCAAACGTCTTTTATAATGCGCACAGCAAAGGAGTGGAACTCTCTGCCTGCGTCTGTGTTTCCAAACGCATACAACCCTAATCTCTTCAAAGTTAGAGTGAACAGGCTCCTTCTGGGTAAGCTCGCTCCATCGTAGACTTTGTCTCTGTCATCTCTGACCTAGACTAGAGTCAAGAGCAAATCCATCACAAAAAAAAAAGTTCTTAAAAGTGGTTTTCACGTGTTCTTATTTTTACGTTCTTCCAATAAATGATTAAATCAAGCTGGGAACTTTTATATATGAATTTAATCTAATGCATATATATAGCACATAATTTAGTCATTTTTAATGATACTCATGATTGTCACATGGTGACTTTACCTCAAAATATCTCGGTAACGTGACACTGTAGGGCACCATGTTCCTAACATTTTTTGTTTGTTGAAGTGTCCTCCACCCATATATGCATACTAGATCGTGCGCGAAAAAAAATCAAAATGGCTGTGCCCTTTGTCCATCTATTTGAATGAGACCTTAAACCTTATTTAATTTTGATGGTGACGATACTGGCTGGATTGATTGATTTTTTTGAAGATGTCATGTCCAGAAAAGGGGTGCCTGCTAAAATGACGGCTGCGTAAAAAGCGTGGAAGAAAAATATGTGTTGTGCCAACCGCTAAAAATGGGAAGAGAGTGATGGCCACTGCCGGGGTTTATCTATAGAGGTAAACCATGGCAGCAAAAGACTCGGTATAGAACTTCTGTATATTAGAATATTCAGAAATTATATTCAGATGGAATTGATACGGGAACCGATAATAAGCTCTCGAATATATAAGGTTTCATTACAGTTTATCAGTGTTGATTTCACATTCGATTACGTTATTGAATTATTAAACCACAATCAATTTCCACATTTCTATAAACTATCGTAGGTTTTTTGTTACTTACCGAGAACAGAGTAATTAATAAAAAAAAAAACGCTGTAAAATGAAAAATAAAAAGGAATTTGTCGGCTTACTTATTGAGTTTGCTACTCGTTGTGGTTTTTATCGCTTATTTTTTTTTTTGTTAGAAAGTTTTTTTCACTGCTTGTAATTTAAACTATTCGTTTCGCGCCATTTAAATTCTGGTATTGAAATATTTTTCAACCAAGTGCTCGCTTAAAAAACTTCTTAAATCTCAGTGCGCATATTTCCATAACTTTTTATGTCTTACCTAAATATTTCGCAAGTCATTGTAGAATGAGATCTATAGAGAAGATTGTTCCATATAAAACAGGTCTGTCCTAAAATATTCCCTCAGAAGCCTGTTTGTATGCAGTAAAAAGTGTGCCAACGAACAAATACGGCCCATTCAGAGACAAAAAGAGGATTTTATAGGTAATTTACCGATGTTTTTCCGTTTGAGTTATATGGTCTTTGTTTTATTCGACAAATTCACGATTTATGTGCTAATTTTAGTACTTTTTTTTTCTCACTGTGTATCAAAGCCCAATAAAAAAGCTTTTTACGTTTATTTATTTTGTTGTAATAGAGGTTTTTGTTAGCTCTTTTTAAGCTAACGAATTTCAAAAAACATGAAACAGACTCAAGGTGACAAAATAGTCTCAAATTGATGGAAAAATACAAAAGCCCATTTTTCTTTTACCTTTGCCAGCAGGGTATTTTAGTTTTTCAAACATCGCAGTATGTATGCTGAGAAACGAGTCGTTTTGATCTCGCACAGGCCTTTTCATGTGATTAGTTTATTATGAGATACTTTTGCTATTGCTACTTAATAATAAATTAATGTATCTAAGCAAAATATGTATTTGTGTCTTGCACAGGTCAAATCCTGTGTAAATAAATGTTTTATTTCTTTCAGAGTCTAAAATCCAGTCAATAAATATTCTTATTTTGCAGAAACAACTAACTATATTTATAGACTATAATAGCCACTAGTTTACTAGTTCCACAGCGATTCCGCGACCTCGCAGCGACGTGCGACGTGGCAGTCGACGGAACTATAAAGGGGCACTTAGTCGCTTCTTACGCCACCTAAGAGAGTCGGCCATTTGAATGCAAATTTTCTCAGAAAAAAAGCCAACGCCTCATTGGCCTTGTGATACCAAGCTTTTTTTGAACCACTAACGAGTACCTTGATTCTAGTTCTAAGTGGAGTGAATGTGTAATTAAGGTTTCTTGTTAAATAATTCTGTGACGCCATTTTTCATTACGTGGGTAAAGAAACAGCTGAAATGACGTCAGCTTTCACATTCTGCTGTGAAAACGTGTCATTTCTTGACCTACAAAGAGTGGTTTGGAAAACACTGAAAGAAAATCCTTATCTCTTTGACCGACCAGGACCTGGGTCTCAAACCCAAGCTTCCATACTACTCAGTATTGCTGGGTGACCACTATTTATAAAAGGTTTATAAAATCGATTCCGTGCGTTAGTCTCACAAAGCTAGAAAGCAATTTTAATATATTTTTTTTTTATGATGGGTTTGCTCTTGTCTCTAGTCTAGATCAGAGATGACAGAGACAAAGTCTACGATTGAGCGAGCTTACCCAGAAGGAGCCTTCACTCTAAATTTGAAAAGATTAGGGTTGTAAGCGTTCGAAAACAAAGACGCAGGCAAAGAGTTTCACTCCTTTGCTGTGCGCATTATAGGCCAGTCATTATAGTAATTTCACCTCGAAATTCGAGATACCCAGCTGTAAGTCTGTAAATACTTGTATATTGACACCCTAAAAGTTGTCTCAAAACCTACATATGGTAGGGTGTACGCAACTATTAAATTTCTAGGTCAAAGGTCACAAAAATAGGCTTTTTGCGCTTATTTGTAAATATCTCATTTCCTATGGGTTTTTTGCTATTTGTATTTAATATCAATATTGTAGAATACAAAATTCTCTACAAATTTTGTTTAAAAAATGTTTTATACGGTGAACCGTTTTCGAGATAGAGAGCGGAGAGCGCACGGTCACAGCATCACTTCAGGTCAACTGGTGCCTCCGGTCGAAAACGCGCCATATATAGTTGATGAACTATCGATAAATCAATGATTATAAATATTTGTCAATTTTTATTAACTATTATATTATATTAGATTATTATAGATTATTAGAGAGTGGAACTCAAACCTTATTGGCAGTCTACAATGCTCCGAAATCTGTGAAAAGTCTCGATCATCTTTGTTATATGCATTACGTCAAGTCTACAAAACTTAAGAAACCTGTGCAGCTTTCAAATATTCCACCAACAAGTGCAGCTGCTTATCAACATTTCAAACGTGTGAACTTTGACCTTGAAATCTAATAGTTGCGTACACCCTACCATATGTAGGTTTTGAGACAACGTTTAGGGTGTCAATATACAAGTATTTACAGACTTACAGCTGGGTATCTCGAATTCCGAGATTCTTACCTAATTTAAGCTTAAATGACTGGACTATTATAAAAGAAGTTTGGGAACGCTTAGTGCGAATTGGTGGAATAGCAACAAGGTAGAGATGGTATCTTGAAAGATTTGTATTTTTTTATTTGTTAGAAAAAAAGCTTCAATCAAGTCAATTTTAGGTGATAAATAGTTCGCTGGGTCATTTAGTACAAAATCAAATTCTATAAAAAACAATAAGGCTATCAAAGATGACGTTTCTCAATTACCTTGCATCTACAATCCTCAGCAGCGATATAATGGAAGACATCAGTGCCAGTAGAGACTCCAGGGTCGCAGTGACGAAGACGCACCATCAGGGGGCGCCGGCCACCGTACACGCAGACCGGGTGGTGAGACTTCTTGAACGGAAACTCCCAGTCTGAAATCTATAAAGAAAATTCTGTTAAAATGCGGTACCTTACATGTTTCTAGCCCCAAAAGTTTTATATTAAGTTATCCTAATAAACTCACATATTTTGCCAGTTAGTCTAAGTTTCATTGAAAACCCGAAGTAAAAAATTGGCCTCGAGTCGGACTCGCGTGCAAAGGGTTCCGAACGAATTTTTTCAACATTTTGTTTTTACTCTATAAACTTCTATAGATTTTTCTGAAAACTGGGTAAAGATCTATTATCTCCATTTTTTTTTTTTCAAAATTTCAGGCTCAGTAGTTTCAGAGATAAGGTTGGGAATGCTAATTTTTCGCCAAATTTCTTGAATAACTTCAAAACCATTTATTTTAAATTATGAAAAAACATAATTAAAACCCTCACAGTATTAAGCTCTTCACTTGATATGTAGCACGATATTGTTCAAAAAACTTATTTTTTAATTTCCTCGTTTGACCCCCAAAAGTATTTACTTTTGGGGGTCAAAAGCAAATGCGTTGAAGTTTGTACGTAAATGATTAAATTTTTTGCATACTAAAATTTTAATAATTTACGTAACACGTTCGTGTTTGGGTTATAAAAGTCTATATGTGTACCAAATTTCAACAGAATCGGTCCAGTGGATCCGGAGAAAACTGGCTGTGACAGACGGACAGACAGACAGACACCCGAGTGATCCCATAAGTGTTCCGTTTTTGTTCGGAACCCTAAAAACGAAAAAAATCCTAGACCTATGGGTACTTTTAAATGTTAAGATTAACAGCAAAACAATAATAAAGCAATTTTTGGAGACTTCACGATGACGTAATACCAGTGTGAAATTATCTATATTATTGACAAAATACGGTTTAGTAAATACGTTACAATCTGGTGCACTGTATTGTTTTAAGTAGAATAATAGGAATTACGATGTTAAAGATGATTAAAATGATCTAGTGTTGTTAGTACGTATGAGACTGAGGCGATAGCCTTTGTCTATAAAATGTAGGAACTACATAAGTTCTTTTTTATAAACTTTGCTTTACTTCAATTTCATATGTATTGCAGCTCTGTTATTCAGATTTGCAAAATTTATACTATGGGAATAATCCCATAGTGAAAACAGTTTATATTAATGAGTACTTTAACCCACTGAAATATACTGAAATTAATGTTACCTTCATAATGTAAAAAAGAATAATTGTTAAGTAATTAACCATGTTCTTATTAAAATCCGCACGAATAAAGTCGCGCGCATAAGCTAGTTAATATTAAAACAAAAGAATCTGTTACTGGATGTATTAACTAACGTATTTTTTAACTACATTCAATGAACTGTCCATTCGGTTTATTGATAGGGATAAATAATTATTTTGCATTCGATTAATCTGCAGGCTATCAAATTAACATAATTATACTGGGTAATTAGCATATATTTACTTATTGTAGAGGAGTAAACGTACTGTTATGTAGTAGTAAAGTAGGATTACGGCTTTTTCTTTCGCAGAATACAGGGTCTTTTTTTTAAGAATGGGAAATCATCAAATGACTCCTCCCGCTCTGGGTGAAGCAGAAGTGGGTGTCAGACTCTTACTGAAAAAAAAAACCATTCGTGTTCCTCCTAATGCCCTTTGCGTTCCAGGGCTGCGGTGACTCTTTCGAATCAATTCTGCAACCCCGGCAGGCACTGGCCTTAGCGGGCCCAGTCTTCTATGCTGAAAGCTCTTTGAGGCGCGCGTGGAACACAGCGCGCCTTCGACCCGGGCCTGGTTCTGATCGGATGGTGGACCGCAGGTCCGCGCCTACGGTGGCCGGGAATCGTCCTGCAACTCCCGACGCCCGGAGCGTCTTCTTTTGTTGCGGCGACTGGGGCGTGAGTTTTCCCTCTCTCTCACGCGTTCGGCCTCCTCCTTATAAAATGTATTTACCACCTAGTAGTAGAAGACAAATTGCTAATCTTTTAGCATACAATATACAGTGCGACACCGGTACATGCAGTGTACCAACAATTCCTGTTAGTAATATTACTAATATTCCTATTGTTACCCTTAGTAGTTTAAACTCTTAGGAGCGACATCGGAAAAGCCTCATATGTTGAATGTTGTACATCAAAATATGCAAGGTCTGTCCGGCAAAGAATTAGAGTTAAGTTTATTTATAGAGAATTATGATGTTCAGGTGTTATGTTTAACTAAACATTGGTTGAAAGAACATGAAGTAGTTTTAATGAATGATAATTTCTTTACTGTTCAAAGTGCGTTTGTAAGAAGAAGTGCTATTCGCGGTGGTTCATTAGTCATTCTTTCAAACAAGTTAAAATGTAAACAACGTTTAGATATAGTTAGCCTTTCTATCGAGCGCACTGTTGAGTTGTCTTGTGTTGAACTTGAGCGTTACGTTATAATTTGCGTTTACCGACCGCCCTCTGGAGATTTTGGTCTTTTCGAATCGGTAATAGAAGATTCACTTAATAAGTTGAAATCAAATAATAAAAATATTATTTTATGAGGGGATTTTAATGTTAATATTCTAGAAATTAATCCATTAAGCATTAGACTTCTCAATCTGTTTAAGTCCTTTAATTTAGTTAATCTATTTTTTGAACCTACTACAATCACGGCATCTTCATCAACTTGTTTAGATAACATCTATAGTAATTGTGATGCTGATAATAAATTGGTGTTAAGTGACTTAACGTCTGACCACTGTGGACTATTAGTTAGCTTTCCTATGCCACAAAATAAAAAACCGCATAAAATAGTATGCAGGCCTTATACAGTTAGTCGTTGCAATAAGTTTAAACATAATATAGCTTAAAAAATTGCGCCTTCCATAGTAGAACATGAAAATCCTAATGAAATCTATGGAGCCCTTTTTGATGTTGTGCAAAAAGAGTACCAATCTACATTTAAGTCCAAAACTATAAGTGCTACCAATACCTCCGTTGGCTTCAACCAATGGGCTACTGCGGGTATTTATAAAAGTAAAGCGAGACTATACGAGTTATATGGTTTAAAAAGATATAAATTTGATACTCCTTTTCTAGAGTATGTCAGAAATTATTCTAAATTTTTTAATAAGATTTGTGCTATTGCTAAATCTAAATTCTTAAGCGAAACGATAAAAAAATCGAATAATAAAGTAAAAGCTACTTGGAAAATCACTAACAATGAAACAGGCAAGTGTGTTAAACAAGATAACCAAGTAGAGATAATTGTTGATAATAAATTAGTTAGTACAGCAGCTGACGTAGCCAAGGCATTTAATGAATTTTTTGCCAACTTACCTATAACTACTACTCGCTCCTTAAATTCGTCCCCGTCTAATGCTGAAAAGCTCGTACATTGTAGTGTGCCTAAATGTAGTCAATTATTTAGTTTCGAGCATGTAACGCCAAGTGACGTAGTTAATGTTTTTAATACACTTAAGTCTAAAAACACTGGCGATTACTGGGGCATTTCTATTAAATTTTTGAGTAACATAATTGATATCGTAGCCCCGTATCTTGCCGTTACTTTTAATAAATGTGTTGATTTAGGAACTTTTCCTGACCTCATGAAGAGTAGTAAAGTCATTACTTTGTTTAAATCAGGTAATAAGAATGACATAGGTAACTTTAGGCCTATATCCATCTTACCTGCTTTTAGTAAAATATTTGAAAAATTGATATTCAAGCAATTACTAAGATTTTTTAACATAAATAGCCTCCTTCATAAAAATAAATATGGCTTTACAAAAGGTCGTTCGACTACAGATGCGGGTGTTGCTCTCCTTAAACACATATTTAACGCATGGGAGAACTCGCAAAATGCGATTGGAGTTTTCTGTGACCTCTCCAAAGCTTTTGATTGTGTACACCATGACACGCTATTGCGAAAGCTACGTCACTACGGTCTCCAAAATGAAAGTCTTAACGTAATAGATTCTTATTTGCATAATAGGTTCCAATGTGTAGATGTTAATGGTGCGAAGTCTTCCGGGCTGCCAGTTCAGTTAGGTGTACCCCATGGGTCAATACTGGGTCCATTCTTGTTTCTTGTATACATAAATGATTTACCATTCTATTTAAAGGATATATGTGATGTTGTTCTCTTTGCTGATGATACTTCCCTTATTTTTAAAGTTGATAGGAATAGACACGATTTTGACGACGTAAATAGTGCACTCACCATGGTTACGAATTGGTTTACAACAAACAATCTAGTTCTAAACCCTAAGAAAACAAAATGTATAAAATTTGCCTTACCTAATGTTAAAAATCTAGGACCCAATATCATTTTAAGTGACGAGGTGCTCGAAACTGTAGACTCAGCTGTTTTCTTGGGCATAACAGTTGATGCCAAACTTCAATGGGGCCCTCATATATCAACACTATCGGGAAAGCTTAGCTCTGCCGCCTACGCCGTCAGGAAAGTTAGACAATTTACTGACGTCGACACAGCTCGGTTAGTGTATTTTAGTTATTTCCATAGTGTTATGTCCTATGGTATGCTACTGTGGGGAAAAGCTGCTGACATACAAAATATATTTGTCCTACAAAAGCGAGCCGTACGAGCGATATACCAGCTAGGGTCCAGGGTCTCTTTAAGCGAACTTTTTAAAGAAATAGGTATTCTCACGGTTGCTTCGCAGTTCATTTTTGCCAACATAGTGTTTATCAGGCAAAATATACATTTTATATGCCAAAACTAGTGATATCCACAGCTTTAACACCAGAAATAAGCACAAACTACATGCTCCTTTCCACCGTCTTCGTAAGATCCAGGGCCATTTTGTGGGGATCGGTATCCGCTTTTATAATAAGTTACCTCTTTCTTTTCTAGACTTGCCTTTTAATGGTTTTAAAGCGAAAGTGAAATCTAACCTTATTTCGAAGGCATACTATACTATAAACGATTACTTCGACGATAAAAATAGTTGGTCGCTGTGTTGAACACGAGACAATGCTAAATGTTCTTTCGTAGATTCGTTACTTGCTCAAGATGACATTGTTTATTATTCTGACCGTATTGGTCATTTTTGTTTTTTTTTTATTTTTATTTATTGACATAATCTTCTCATTGGCTTGTTTTTTATGAGTTGTATTGCAGTATGTGATTAACTAGCGACCTTGACAAATTGATAAGTATGATTTTGTCTGAGAAACCGGCAGCAGGTTCGTCATGCTCCCTTAGACGTCGCTGCTTGCGGTAGCGTCGGGGATCGGGTTACCTCCTTCCCTTTAATATGGCGAGGGAGGTAATGGCTGATGTTTGCGTTATGCTCGTGAACGGGTGCTGCTTGTGGTGACTGGTCGTCTTGCTGTCCGTGGTTTATTTTTGTTAAAATTTTAGTGTTATAATTTAACTGCGATGGTCCTAGTTTATCACTTGTGACTTTGGGTCACAGATTATGGTTAAATTGCATTGTTGAACATGTAAGCGGGCACGCCATTTATTCCTGGAGGCTCATTTTGATTAGTATTGTATGCTTGAGTTTACTTATTTCATTACTTATATATGTAATTAGTTTTATCATTGTTTCATATGTAATTTTTGGGATAAAATAGTATGCTAGCGGACATGTGCCATCCTTTTATTTAATTTAATGATCGACATCTATCATAAAATGTTGAATAATGTTATATAAATTCAAGTTCTTTAAACTTAACAGACCGTTGTGTTGCTGGGGAGTTTGTTGGCCACTTCTTCTTCCCAGCTAAAACACTAGGAAGTGGTGACGGGCTGGGCGATTTGGGGGACTGTCTTCATGTAAATTTTGACGTTTAAAAAGTGCTGATTTTCAGCCTAGTTTGAAAAAAAGAAAAAAAAACTAGGCAGACCTCCACCGTATGCTCCACTGTGTCCTCCGGGCGATCCTCGCAGTGTCGACGACACCCGGGCGTATCCTCCCGCCAAATTCGAAACAGGTATCTCCCGAAACAACTGTGTCCGGTGAGTACCTGCGTCAAGCGGAAGGTGAGGATTCCGTGGCGCCACTCCTCGACGAGGGGACTTATCGCCTGGATTGTAGCGTACCCAGCGCTGGGTTGCGACAATCGCTGTCTCTATACTCCCATGAGATCCTGCCGGAGCTCGGTTCGCCGTGCTCCGATTTGCCGCGGAAGAGGAATCTCGCCCCAGCGTTGCGACTCCACGCGCCATTCGTAAATGAGCACGAGGGCTCTCGCCTCCAGATCCCATGGCGGTAGTCCGCAAGAAGGCTCGCCGCCTTGCCAGAGACCGTGGGGTTTCCCCGGGCCAGCCGGATGGCCATGACCCTCTGGGTCTCGTTGAGGTAACAGGCAGGTCGCTTCCTCAAAGTAGGCGACCACAACGGCGCCCCATAAAGGGCCATGAATCGCATGAACCCAGCGTAAAGCCTCCGGCAGGAGGCGTTTGATTCCCCTACATTGGGCATAAGCCACTTGAAGGCAGCCCCGGCCCGCCCCAGTCAGGGAGCCAAACGTTGGAAATGCTCAAAGAAGTTCCACTGGCTGTCAAGGACGAGAACCAGGTACGTCATCGTCGACCCGACGCCGATGTGAACCCCTCCTACCATGATTTGGGATCCCGATGGTGGCCTGTTCCGAGATCCATGAAAGCACATAGCTTTGGACTTGTGTAGGGCCACCTCGAGACCCAATTGCCGGATCCTCTCAACGCAACCCCGCGTGTCATAGCATTGGCCGCCGTTTGGTGCGATATCCCCTGCGCCAGTACCAGTGTGTCGTCAGCATAGGAGACAACGCTGACGCCACTACGGCAGGTCGGCGCGTAGCACCCAGTCGTAGCCGATGTCCTACAGGAGCGGCCCCAGAACCGAACCCTGTGGAACACCGCACGACATCTCCGTCCGTCAAGTAAATGCGACGCAGGTAGATCGGCATCCGGTGATATCAAAGCGTCTCCCTGATGCGACTCCAGGGCAGGGTGGTGAAGGCATTGGCGATGTCTAAAGACACTGCCAAGAAACCGAACTGGTTCTCCGCCAGATCCGGCCCCACCCTCACTAGGTGTCCGACGAGGCGGTTTGCAATTACTCTTTGAAAGACCTTGCCCACCTCATCGAGCAGCACGATGGGCCGGTATGCGGACGGAGAGTCCGTAGGGTGCCCCGGCTTCTTAATGAGGACCAGTTTCCCCTTCTTCCAACGAAGTGGAAACTGGCCCCTCTCCAAGCATGCGCTTAGGAACCCTCTTAGTCGAGGCCCGAGAGCCTCCAGGACCCAGGCTTTTCTAGGTAAGCCGTCGGGTCCTGAGGCGGTATTTTTCTTCAGCCTGTTAACCGCCACTCTCGGGTCTACCTCAGTCACCTCAGGAGCATCGTCATCGTCATCATCGATGTGGTCCGCATCGGGTTCTGCAGGTAGCGGAGCCAAAAGCGGGGGACTATGCTCCCCTCGCGAGGGGAACAGAGCGCTCACCACGTCCTCCACCAGCTGGGGCCGGAGACTCTGCGTCAACGGAGGGCCCCAGGTGGGGAGCTTATTCCACACCATTTTGTAGGGTCTTCCTCACGGGGCCCCATTTAGAGACTCCAGCATCTCTTTGCGAGCCAGGTCCTTGGCTCACAGGATCCCCGCTCGGAGGGCGGCCTTGGCTACTCTGTATTCCTCGTACAGCTCCGCCACTCTGGCCTGCGCATCCGGAGAGCGGATGCGGAGCCTGTGGTGCCTGGTGTACTGGTGCCGTGCGGCAACGCACGCCTCATGCAGCGTCGCCAGCTCTTGCGACCACCAGTACACCTGAGGCGGGCGCGTCCTGGATTAATCCCGCGTCACAAATACCGGACATGGTCGGACCTCTTCGTTGATGTCAGCAGGCCTGTCCGGTGGTGACACCGAGGCCTGCACGATCGAGGCTTCCAGGAGAAGCTCCCGGTCCAACTGCTTCAGCGCCCATCGCGGACCACTCGGGGTCTGTTGAACAGGCGCGGTTGGGGTCTGGGCGGAGACGTCAAATCGGATATACCAGTGATTGGAATAGGTATCCACCTCCTCTGATACGCACCAGTCAATGACACGCGGTGGCAGAGTAGGGCTGGTGAACGAGATGTCCACCACGGACTCCCCCTGCATCCGCACAGACGAGGGGACAGAACCCCGGTTTATGACGACCAGGCCTGTCTCCAGAGCCCAGTCCTCCACCATCCTGCCCCGCGTGTCCTTAATGGGAAAACATTAATATGGTTAGTTAATTATTAATTTTAATTGATTATGTTTTACATACAATACAATATGCTTTTAAATACACATTGACCGGTGGAAGGTAGTGTTCATTTTGGTTAATCGTCACTCCGACCTAATACATAAGTAAAATATACCTTTTTACGGGTCACCTAATAAAATAAAAATAGGTGCTTTCGAACCGCTGTGGACTGAATTTGGTCAGAGCTGTCAAGGCAAATTGAGGTGAGCTTGTGTACTTAAGTTTCTGAACCGTAAAGTATTTATTTCTGAAACTTGTCAATACGTCATCATTTTCCCCAATTTAGTACGTTTTCAAAAATTGTTTTAGATACACGAACCGTTCAAATTCAAATTGTGTGACGTAGGTAAGCATGGATACAGTTTAACAAAACCGTGGATATGTGTTCAAAATAAAGTTCGCACAAACAAACATACATCAAGAAAGTTAGCTTGCGGAGTGATTACACGAAATAAATGAAAATATAGGTACCATGCCTCCACTCTTTGGAATAATATATTAGTGCAAGCAATATAAATGTGCTCCTCTTGGCAACTCGGACAATGATTTTAGCCAAAAACTTTTGGCGTAGCTTTATCCTGCGTTTGTGTTCCAGATATTGCTGTATATAAAATAATGGACAATTTTATTAAATATGTATATAGTAATTCACTTATTTTGCTCCCAGTTTATCTGTTTGTAACCTCTAAATGAGTGGATTATGACCTGGAATAGGTCACAGGATACTTTGCTTAACGCATATTTAAATTACCTTGGGATAATTTTTGACTATCACGTGATGAAGTTGGTGGCAGAAGCTATTCAAAAAGTATACATGTCAAAAACCACACCGATATTTGATCAATTGAAACGAAAAAGTATGGCAAATAAAACAAAGCCTTGTCACATAAATATTTGTAAGGGAATACTTACCTATTAATAATTTAACAATGAACAATACTATGATAAACCAAACAAAATGAGAGTATATTTAAAAAAAATATAAGATTACTTCATGGAAGAGGCAATGATCGCGGATTTCCGAACGAGGATTAGAAGCACTGAATCAACTGTTACAGGTTATAAATCCCGATTTATTCTGAATAGGTACTCGTATGTTTTTATAATCGATCACACACCCCACATATTAATTGTAAAATAAAATAAAGTATAGAACGTACTATTAATTCGCCAAAAAATAATACTCCTTTTAGGGCAGTCAAGTAAAAAAGGTGATGACTAACGAACTGTTAATTTTTGAAATCAATAAGAAAAACATACAAAAAAGAGATATTTAATCGTTACCTAGCGACCACCATTAAAAACTTTGAGCTTGTAAGCTCTATTACCAAAAAATGTATACAGTTTAGGTTCAAAAGGGATGACGGGGCTAGAGTAAGCAAACAAAGTATGCCTAGGTAAAATCTAGAATCAATTATATTTTTAGGGTTCCGAACATCCGTAAGAAACAACTCTCAAATCAAAATTTTGAAATAAATGTAATGCAGATATAAGCTAAACCTATAAATTAAAGGAAAACCAATATTAGAAGTCTATACCTAGTGTTAAAATTAAGTGATACAAAAAAGAAATTTGTCGGAACCCTTTGCACGCGAGTCCGACTCGCACTAGACTAGTTTTACTTTAAAATTAACGTTTAAAGCATTTTATATAAATTCTATGTATTCTATAGAATACCAGATTAGGTTTCGGGTAAAACATAATGCGCAAGTTATATACATGTAATATTAACTGCTAAAATCTTTAACCCTTTTTGGCTTTGACAAAGTCGCTTCTCAAAACAATAATTTCTGCAACATTATATAAGGAAAGATCTTTGCTTAAAAAATTACATAGAATAATAATCCCACGGAAAATCAAGTCCAAAACAAACTTTGAACTCGAGTGAACTTCGATTTCCATTCTTTGTTTTCAAAAAAATTGGGGACTTTGAAGACTTACAGGACCTCACAATGAGACGAGAAAGTTTCCAGACCGACCGCTATTGAAAGAAAATTAAAGGCTTCGACTTCGAAACATTTTCGCCAATACAACATTTCATTGTTTTCTATTAAGGTAAATTATTTTTGCTCAAAATTTTTTTTTTCTTTTCTTAACCGACTTCTAAAAAAGAAGGTGGTTCTCAATTCGACAGCGTATATACATATTTTTTTTTTGTGTGTTCGCGGATAACTTCGTCGTTTATGATCTGATTTAAAGGGTATGCTTCCGAGATGGTCCCATTGCAACCACGTCAGGATCTGATGATGGAAACCCTGAGAAATCGAGGGCAACTCTCGAAAATTGTAGGCACGCATCTGGTAAAAACTTGATATTCATGTATATATCGGGTGATACTATAAAAGAATGAAGGTTTGGATCAGACCTGATGATGGAGACGACAGAGAGTCAAGAAAACTCCACATCGGTATGTAGGAACTACCAAGAGTTTGGGCTTATTTTATTCGTATTGACGAGACCTTTACACCGAAAGTACTTAGTAAGTTTTATTTTCATAACATAACATCACGCCGGTACGCTGTGAATGGGTACGCAGGTACCACTAAAAAGTGAAGAATAAAAAACTTTAATTTCGGAAGTCGGTGTCAAAAAACGAAACACGGACTTCCGAAATTAAAGGTATTTTATACTTTGTAGTGTTTTGTTTTGGAAGTCGCTTTTTTTTTGTAAAAAAGTTAAAAAAAAAACATTTCCCCACACTAGAAATTTCTCCCGTTTCGCGAGGGCGTTTACAAACTTACAACTCACATACACAAACAGCCAGACCCGGAACAACTATCTATAGGCCTTACAAATATTCGTTCCGTGCGGGAATCGAACCCACAACACGCAGTGCAGCAGTCAATCGCTCAGCCGCTGGGCTAACCGTGTCGTTATTTGTCAAGTTTTTATCGATAACTTTACTCATATCAAAATAAGCATAATGTTTACAGAAGTCTCGCACTGATTCTCAGTCTCGGTAGACTACTACCATGTTTTTAAAAATTTCACAATGGACACGGTTTTCCCAACAATCATCAGACTCCAGCTAGTTACTTGGGTTAGGTAGGTACCCTCCTTGTGGCGGAATGGCGGGACAGGCTCTCACTCCCTTCCGCCGGCCTCGTCACTATCGAGGCCATCCGGCCAGTGCTCGACCTGTGACACGGGAGAAGATACGGCTCCTTACCATTAAGTGTGACGCAGTTCCTCTCGGGGCGTGGCTGCTTCGGGAGGTTCCTGTGTCGCATAGTCAGGGAGCCGGATGCTCGGTGTCACCACTGCGTCGACTGTCGGGAGTACACGGCGCGGCATACGTTGGCAGAGTGTGCCGCTTTGGAGGAGCCGCGCCGTGCCCTCATTTCTGTGGTAGGCAGTGACCTCTCACTGCTGGCCGTAGTTCGTGCTATGGTCGACAGCGAGGAGTCCTGGGACGTGGTGGTCTCCTTCTGCGAAATAGTTATCGCACAGAAGGGAACTGCGGAAAGGGAGAGGGAGATCTTGACCTCTCTTCCGGCCCGCAGCAGGCGCACTGGGCGTCGAAGGAGGAGGCATACGCAGCTCTCTCCCGGCCCCCCTAACTGGGTTCAGGGGTGGCGGACTTGGGGATGTCCGTCGCCCCCCATTCATCCGGACCCGAGGTGGCGGCGGGCGGTGTTCCCGTGTTTGACTCCCCCCGCTGACCCAAGGTGGCCCGCAGAGGCGGGCCGGCACCAGCCGGGGATTACAGAAGTCGCATTAGTTCCCGCGATCCCCGGCGTAGAGGAGAGATAGAATACCGGGGTGGTTTTAGTCAGTAAGAGTCTGACAGACCCCTCCGCCCGCTCCAAGGCGGAGGACATCCATGAAGATTTCCCCCGTAATAATAAAAAAAGATAGGACTTCACTCCGAGTCGGGTCACTGTCCGCACACTGAGTAACCCCCGGAAAGACGGTGGCACAGTAATCACGTGCTATCGTGTACATCGAGGCTCAGGGGAGAACCCTGTACGATCCCCTAGCATGTGCCCCAAAAGGTGTTGTTCCGAAGGTTCCGCGGTGGTCTTTGAAGCGGTCACATGAGTTCCACGTGCTGATGGTGATCACCGAGGTGGTTTTATTGGGGTAAAAATCCCCACACTTTCTGGTCAGGTGCCTTTTGAACATTTCCCCCGAAAACGAGAAAAAAAGTAAGGAAAGTACGTATGATACCATAAAAACAACTTAGTAAAGGACAACTCAGGAAGAAGGGCCAACTTAAGAATTCAAAGGGTAACCGCATAACATGCTTATGAATTAATTATAACATGGTCCCAAAAAAGTAACGTCCGTACTTTTTCATTATTAACGCCATGAACCAGAAATGCAAAGGACATTGCAGATGACCCAAACGTCGTTTGCATCTTTATACTTCGTAATATTTCCCCGTATGAGCTATTCTGCATACATATTAAATAATATTTAGTAAGGAAACCATATTCTAGGAACTGCCTTCATACATCAACCTGTATGGCTAAGGAAGTGTTTAGATAGTCTTTATTCACATTTTGTCATCAAAGTCTCAAAAGCATAAGTAAATATTTTCTGTTGATGATGATGATTTTTAACCAACTTCCAAAAAGAAGGTGGTTCTCAATTCAGTTGGTGTTTTTTATGTATGTACACTGATTATTCCGAGGTTTCTCGTCTGATTTCTGTGATCTGTGAATTTTATCCAATTTTGCTTATAGTTCGTTTTTTAATCCCAGAGACTAATTTGACAGGTGCTAATGTCAAACTCCAAATTGAAAAAAGAAAGAACAATCACTCGAAATGTCAAATTTGTCTCTGAGATTAAAAAACGAACTATAGTAGTTTTTATTTCGTCGTCTACGTACTAAAAAGTAAGTTAGTAATCGAAATTTATACTCGGTGAAGGCAAAAGATGGGCAGACGACATTGTGGGTAAAACCTGGTTGAGGCTGATACAAAAACGTGGGGATTGGCAGAAAAAAGAGAGCCTATGCTCAGCTGTGGGTGAAGTCGGGCTGTGTATGATGATGATGATGATGGCAAAGATAAACTATATAAATAAATTAACAGATAATAAATTAACCGATCAGATTCACAAATTCTCGGGATTACTAGCAAACCGCGACTGTTTCTGATATATCGACGGAAAATACATAAAACAATAATATCGTTGCTACAACCAAGTATTTTATTTATTTAAAGTAGCATTCGTTTTAATGAAAACCAGGCGTTTCGAAAGTATGTTTAATTAATTGCCTGCATGAATACTTTGTAATGCTGGTTTTCGGTTGAAAACCATAATCTGTGCAATTGAAATTGTTAATGATGAATGTAAATACGAAATTAATCTTCGATATCGGAGAGATGTTTCACCAAAGAGAAATTAATTTTCAGTTGTCAATATTACGCTATATTTAAATCATATCTGTAAATAATTCAGCATCAGCCAATCTTTATTGTGTTCATTGAAATTCATTTGTATGCTATTTTGAAAAAAGATTATACTGATTAAGGCTACGTACCAATAAATAAAATGACCTATGATAGTGATATTTATCGTTTGACTCCAAAGTTACACATGTAACAAGTCTTATACTTACACTTTATTAATTACTAGCTTCTGCCAGCGGCTTCGCCCGCGTGGTCCCTAGGGAACATACTCCCGGGATAAAAAGTAGCCCATGTCCTTTCTCAGGCTCTAGGTTATCTGGGTATAAAATTTTATTTAAATCGGTTTAGAAGTTTTGGCGTGGAAGCGCGACAGACAGACAGACAGACAGAGTTACTTTTTTCGCATTTATAATATTAGTAAGGATTGTTTGAAAAATAATGCGTCATATAAGTTCTAACAACGCGGTTGCCATCGGTAAATTATCTGGAGAGCTAATAAACTGTTTAGCAGCACGTTTATCATTTCATGAAAACCGGTCAAGTTCCAGTCGGACTCTCACACGAAGGGTACCGAATCACAAACTGAAAAAAAAAACACGTTCCTTGTATGGGAGGCCCCTTTAATTTTCAATTTAATACATTTTTTTTATTTTTAAAGCGGCAATAGAATAACACACTGCGAAAATTGCGACTGTCTACCTATAACGGTTCTTGAGATACGGCCCGCTGACAGATGGACAGACCAACCGTAGAGGTTCAGTAATAGGGTTCCGAACCCAAAAGGTTACCCTTTGGATCCGTACCCAAAGAGTAACTGCGGAACCGTAACCCTAAAAACTAAGTACCTGATGTGCTAATGTGATGGCAATAATCTGACTTACGCGGTTACTGTGATTTTCAGCATGATACAAGCTGTGTTTTTGCATTTTGTGTAACGCCTCACCATAATCATCATCATCATTTCAGCCAATATCCGTCCACTGCTGAACGTAAGCCTCCTCCAAAGAGCGCCAACCATCCCAGTCTTGAGCGGTCCGCATCCACCCGCTGCCACCTTCTTTAAATCATCGATCCATCGTGCCGCAGGGCGTCTTACACTACGTTTGCCCATTAAAGAATAGAATAGAATAGAATAGAATACTCTTTATTATGTACACCATATAAGTTACAGAAAAAAAAATAGATGAAGAAAACATTACATAGGGTGACACAATGGGCGGCCTTATCGCTAAAAGCGATCTTTTAAAGACAACCTTTGGATGGATTTTAAAGAGAGGAGTGACAGTACTACAGGTAGTCTTAGATGTACTATTTATATATACAATAATTACATAGATAAATACATATAAACAATATACCAAAGAACCCAAGTAAAGACGGTTAAGGAGAGAGATAATGACTTTTTACCATAATTTTAAAAGTAGACAAAGATTGAGCACGCCTTACCGACACCGGCAAGGCATTCCATAACCGCACGGCCTGAATGGTAAAGGATTTGTCATAGAAGCTGGTGGAATGCATCGGCATCTCTAGTCTCAAGTTTTCCGATGACCTTAGATATCTATTATGTGTGTCATGAAGGAACTTGAAACGTTCTTTAAGATAAGAGGGGGTTGTAGGATTGAACAGAATACTGTAGAGCAGAAATAAAATATGAGAATCCCGGCAAAGTCGTATGGGAAGCCACTTGAGCTTTGTACGAAATTCAGAAATATGATCATATTTGCGCAGGCCAAATATAAATCTTATGCACAGGTTTTGAAGACGCTCAAGTTTATCGAGTTGTGCCTGAGTGAGATCGAGATAACTGACATCAGCATAGTCAAGGATAGGAAGCAGAAGGGACTGTGCAAGCGCAATTTTAGTGGCAGTGGGAAGAAAGTTCCGCAATCGTCTAAGGGACCTGGCAGATGCAAACATTTTACGGCTTACGTCCTGGAGCTGCGGACCCCAAGACAGATGTTTGTCGATCCAGACCCCAAGGTTCTTAACCTTCTCACTTATAGGAATAGTAGTTCCGTTAAATTGAACCTGGGGAAGCTGAGATCAATTTACTTTTGGAATCATCTTAGAGATCTCCACTCTAACACATGTCTGCTCCATCGACCGTCTGTCCGTCTGCAGAAATTGCCGGCCCACTTCCACTTCAGCATGCTGATTCTACGCGCAATGTCGGTACAATCAGCGTAAAGCTTTAGTTCTCTGGCGAATGGCTTCGTTGCGAATTCTATCCAAAAGAGAAACCCCGAGCATTGCTCTCTCCATTGCACGCTGAGCAGCCTTGAATTTGTGGACCAGGCCTATGTTGAGTGTCCACGTTTCGGCTCCGTAAGTCATTACAGGTAGGTCGCACTGGTTATAGACCCTGGTCTTAAGGGATTGTGGGATCGACGATTCAAAGATATCACGCAGCTTCTCGAATGCCGCCCAGCCCAAGCGAATTCTTCTGGTCGCCTCACCATGCATTGGTTCAAACTCTCGCCAAACGATGCGTCTTGCGATTCCTTATCGAATGGCGTACGAAACGTATTTCGTTTATATCAAAATACAAAACTGTTTATAACTACATGAAAACAGTTCCAATACTAAAACTCTTGTTTTGAAATTAAACTTCGAAACTAACTCCAAACTACAATGAAACTTAAAGTTGACCAACTACAAACTTCACTGAAAATTGATTGATCAAAGTTCCTATTAAATGAATAGGTAATACGAAATTGATATTGTCAACGAAACTTGGAACTCTATAAAACCGAATATACTATACAAAACCGTGTAGAAACTGTCTTATATTGTAGTATTGCAGAATTGACCGGTCATTGTGGCGACGCTTGAGGAGGCCTACTCGTATGTCTAGCAGTGGACGTCTTTCGACTGATATGATAATGATAATGATTGCAGAATTGTGCAATTTATAAATATTGTACAATTGAGGTCATTAAATATTAATCCGTTTGGCCGCTGTATATAATACAATCTGGCTGGTACCTATGTCCCATCACAAAAACAGTGCCAGTATGGAGTACTCTTCTTGGACATACGTCTCCTTTCCTGAATTCCTGACCAGCATGTACAACAATCTGCACCTTCCGTAACTTAAATATGGTAGGCGCTAGAAAAACATACAATAAAGTACATTGACCTTTCCCTAATATCCCTTCGTAATACGCGAACAATAAATTATGAACCATTTTTCATTACAAGAGAACGTAAAGGATGAGGATAGAAGTCGATTCAGGATAGAAGTCGATTCAGGACAGCTTTATGTCTTTATTTCTGTTTTTGATATTAAGAAAGTCAATAAAGGTACCTGGGTCAATGACCGTTATTGCACATTGATTTGGCGCCTACTCTAGTGTCATTAACGGAGCGATTCAGGTGGCTACGTACATACAGCCTTATAATGAAATGAATGACAATGACGTGCCAATGTCATCACCATCCACTGTAAAAGAGAGACGGAGCTATATAGGACAAAAAGCACAATTTTTTTCCTATAACACCATCGTTCGTTTCAAAGATGAGCTGAATCGACACGAAAAGAAGATGAAAATGTTTAAATCGGTTCGAACATTTTTCTATGGCAGCTGGCATTGCCCGGTAACCAAACCGAAACTATAACTTTAAAAAAAATAAACAACTGTATAATAATAATCATTAAAAATAAATTAATGAATTTTTATGATTGTCATTGTTCTGACTTGGTGACCTCCAAATATCTCAGAAACGTGATACTTTAGGGCACCATGGTGCAAAAATTACTTAAAACAAGTTCTTTTTTTTGTGATCTTGGCTTACTCACTATCTTTTAAATATCTCTATCACAGCAAACCGCAGTCCGGTTTGCTGTTAGAAAACCTAATTCTGTTTTAAGTTCGCTTTTATAAATAATCTGTCCGATTGTGTTTATATTTGTGTGAGCAATCTACACTAATATTATAAAGAGGAAAGATTTGTTTGTTTGTTTGTTTGAATTGAATAGGCTCCGAAACTACTGGACCGATTTGAAAAATTCGTTTAGCATTGGATAGCTACATTATCAGGGAGTAACATAGGCTATATATTATCCCCGTACTCCCACGGGAACGGGAACTACGCGGGTGAAACCGCGTGACGTCCACTAGTAAAGAATAAAAAAAAATAAGAAGAATCTGTGTTCAGTTCAGAATATTATTTACATAGTTCTTTGAGAGTAAACGCAGAAAGCAGTTAATAAATAATTAATTGCGATGAATGATCCTCTCCTTTCCACTTTATGAGAACACTTTGCTTGAGAAATTTAATTTAAAGCGCGACCCAACACTTTTAATTCTTTGAATTTTTTTCGAAAAATACTACTAGTGATATTAAAGTTTCGAAGCTTTGAATGAAAAAAAGGAACCCCTATAGAATCATTCGGTTGTCTATCTGCCGGCTCATTGTAAGTCTCAAAAATATTATTTTTTTTATAAATTTAAAATATTGCATTCCGAAGTTGTCAAAGAAAATAGATAAAAATTTACCATTCACCTTATATCTGAAACTAGTCTATAATTTTAAGTAACGTGTTGAGAAAATCTTATTCGCTCGGAACCCTTTGCACACGAGATTGACTCGCACATGGCTGTTTTTTTTTTCTGGTAAATAGCGATAACGTCTGTGTTGCTCACAACTTACATGGGATGAAGGACCTAAGAAACTTGGTCGCTATCAAGATTAATTTCACAGTTCAGCCGTAAAATATTTCAGTGAGCAAACATACCGATTTACATTTATTAATGTGATTTTTCTCTGTGTTATTTTTGCAGCTGCGGAATATGTCGTTTATATCGGTTTACTAAAAATACAGATATTTTTATTACAAGGTCAAAGCAAATTTACCGCTTATTTGTTTTAAAAATTTGTGACAAGAGGATTTTGAAAAAAAAAAAACAACTACTTTCTTTAAAAAACACTTAAAAATAAGCCAAATATTACGTGTAGTTAATGATGTCATTGCCTTAATAAAATACAACACTCTTCCCTTGGAGAGCGCAATTTCTTACGTGCACAGTTGTAGCACTCCTATTTCTGAAGACATAATTTTGCAATTAAATAAGTAATTAAACCTAAGAACACACTTTTCCTAGAACACTTGGAATTTTCCATGAAGAAGGAAAAGGATATTGCATTCATCTTCCATCATAAACGAATTATTTTATTTTTCCAGAATATGTTTCGTGTTAAATCAAGGTTTTTTTTAAAGAAGAGGAATAATATTATTACTATGAAAACTCATTCTTATTATTCATTTAGCCAGTTGCTAATATATAAAATTCCGTAACTGATGAGTGACTGAGTGACTGACAGACAACGCACAGCCGAAACTACTGCAACTGGTCGTAGGAAGCTAAAATTTGGTATGTAGTTTCCTTTGGGGAGATTAAGAGAGGATTTCCCGAAATTCCTACAGGAACAGGAAAATACGGGAAATGCGCTTACGAAGTCGCGGGCAAAAGTTAGTCCTATGTAATGGGGGCGAGCCTAATCCTAGAAACAGTCCTATCAGGCAAAATACAGAGTCTGGGTTGCTACAAATTATGTAACACAAAAGACACTTTTTCATTCCAGAGGCTCTGGAAAAATATCCCTATTAGTGATATTGATTACAGAAATGGCGAAATGTAAGGGATTGGTCAAGTAATGTTCCAGTAGTGTTTATCAATATTTTTTTGACAATAGATCATTAGTTGTGCTAATAGAATTTTATTTTGACTAGAGCCTTAGAAGAGTCATCTGAATAGAAAAGGTTCGACAAGATAGGCAAATACCAAGGCGTTACGACGAAGCTGCTTTCCGGGTTTACCGAACAAATGATCGCTTTGTTTTAGAACTACACGCTTAAAGACTCAAGATCAGAACTAGTGGTAAATCATCAAATTACTTCTCCCGCTCTTGGTGGAGCAGAAAGGAGTGTCAGACTCTTACTGACTAAAACTCACCCGTGTTCCGTTCCTCCAAATGACTTTTGCGTTCTAGGGCCGCGGTAATTCTTTCAACCAATTTCAACAACCGTCAATTTCACCGGAGTGAGGCAGCGGAGCGGAGAAACGGAGAAATATTAACCAATTGAATTGCACAAAATGCAAATGTGGTGCGGAGATTTTGTGCAATTCCAGTGGTCAAAATTTCTCCGTTTATCCGCTCCGCGGCCTCACTCCGCTGAAATGGAAAGTCACTCTCACACAACGCGGCATCGACCCGGGCCTGGTTCTCATCGGACGGTGAGCCACTCATCGCGACGCCAGCTCTCACGACCACCAGTAACATCTGGCACCTCGCGTGCCCTGGCTGCACCTCGCATTGCCTCGTCACCAAAACGTCTACCACTAGCGGTTGCAACCACTAAATCAATCATGCAGTTAATAAAATCTTGTGATACAAGATGTTCTAGTACAAGTTCTCTTGTGATACAAGATCAACTAGCACGAGAGCTAAGGCAGCACAGATGTTAGCGTCTTGAAGTTTTAAAAAAATAAATGCGAGTCACTACAAAAAGCAGCCAAGCTAAACTGAAACCGGACCGATCACGTCTGTTACATATCGAACAGTTCATGGGCTAAATCAAACACAATATTCCAGAAAATATACGGAGACGAGCTTTATAATTTTTGAAAGGATTAGTCCACACTTGCCCAAAGCCGGTAAAAATGGAAGGAAGAGAGAGAGGTATTTGCCCTGCCCTTAGGCTCTAGACAGACGGACCGCATTTCAACTGCATCCAACCGCAAATTGCAGTTCGGATGCAGTTTGAATGCAGTTGACACGACTGCAATAGCATTCAAACTGCATCCGAACTGCACCATACCCACCCGCCCGCACTACTTTAACGCTCCGCCCCCCATGTTTTATTCACAGACAGACAACGCGTGTGGTGCTCACTCTAACCTTGTTTCTACTACTGATTCTATGCGCGGGGGGGTGGAGCGTTAAATTAGTGCGGGTGGGTGGGTATGGTGCAGTTCGGATGCAGTTTGAATGCAGTTGACACGACTGCAATCGAACTGCACGGTTGGTTTGCAGTTCTATTGCAGTCGTATCAACTTCACACGACTGCACGCCGACTGCAATTGAACTGCAATCGGACTGCACGTTTGGTTTGCAGTTCTATTGCAGTCGTGTCAACTGCATTCAAACTGCATCCGAATTGCAATTTGCGGTTGGATTGCAATTGAAATTCGGTCCGTCTGTCTAGAGCCTTATTCGTCTCCTGTTCTGTCCCACTGACAGAACAGGACAGGAATAAATAATAATAATAACGTATGAACGCTTCCCCATAGCAGTCCTACTCGTATACACGCACCCTTAGCTCCTTAGCTCCTAGTAGTAATTTTCAATATCGCTTCCATGAAGGTACATCCGGCTGATCTCAATATCCCGTTCAAAGCTAGAAGCTTCCGTATTGTTATTTATTTATTAATTTTCTGTTATTTATGCTTAAGGAATATTATTAAGGTTATAACTTTATGCTTTGTTTTTAATTTAAATTGAATAAAAAGCGGGAAATTGTAAATGGTTCTGGCATGAATATAAATAAATCTGCCTTGTCTGCGCACAGCTAAGTGCCACTAAAATTGTGTTATAATCGAGTAACTTTTTTTTTACTTTTGATAGGCACGCGTTTGATCACAATCTCACCGATGTTAAGCGATTATGTGGTCGAAGATGGAGCACGCTTGTATAGAAGTAACCTATTCACTCTTGTTTTAAAAACTGGAAGGTTGTAGCTTTCAGGAAACACAGACTCCGGCAGGCGACTTAACAGAAACACTGCAGCAGATGCTATGTTCATTAACTAAGCCTGTGTTCATACCATATTTTGGTAAAAAAAACCGCAATCAACATCCTAATTGACAGCTTTTAGAAAAGATAAACATAATGGCACGGTACAATAAGGTACAAAAATAATTTCCTTATCAAATAACCGAAAGCCTTTTAAAGTATTAAAAAATACAAAAAAAAAACTCAAAACATCTAAAGGAGTATTTTGGCAGATAAATATCCGGTCAGGGGAAGCGACCGACAATTTTCGCATCCGTCCTTCGTCGAAATTACCAATGTACGTACATCGTATATACATTTTGTTAAATAAACTTAACGTTGGGAGGTATTAAATCCAGTCATTTTAATCTACATCTACACTAATATTATAAAGAGGAAAGATTTGTTTGTTTGAAATGAATAGGCTCCGAAACTATACTAGACCGATTTGAAAAATTCTTTCAGCAATGGATAGCTACATTATCAGGGAGTAACATAGGCTATATTTTATCCCCGTACTCCCACGGGTACTACGCGGGTGAAACCGCGTGACGTCGACTAGTATAACATAAAAAAAACTGTGAAACTTAAGTGCCAATATGAAATATGCGGTTAGTAAATTTGATTGTTCTGGTGGGCCTGTTTTTAGGGTTGCGTACCAAAATGGCAAAAAGGAACCTTTATGATGTGACTAAAAAATAAAATTTGGAACAGCCGGCCTATTCTGTCGACATCTCACCGTGTACACTTAGGTGCAGTGAACGACAAGTGAGCTGTCATTCCATCATGTTTGTATGGTTTGACAGCTCACTTGTCGTTCACTTCGCCTACGTGTTCACTTCGACATGTTTACAGAATCGCACTGCAGTTTTAGATGACGTTTTCCCAACTATTTTGTAAATAAGAAAGAAACAAAAATGTATACATTTTTTTTGCAACAGGGACTGAAAGCGATTCTTAAGAATTCGAAGTGTGGCTACTAGGGCATGTGGGAAATCATATGAAAGAGCGCTATTTGCACATTTTCAATCATTTTTTCTTCTAGGGTTTCGAACATCCGTAAGAAACGAAACCCTTATAGAATCACTCGGGTGTGTGTCTGTCTGTCCGTCTGTCACAACCAGTTTTCTCCGGATCTCCTAAACATACAAACGCGTGCCTATCAATAGTAAAAAAACTGATTCTGTTAAAATTTGGTGCAAATGTAGACTTCTGTGACCCAAACAAGAACAAGTTACGTAAATAAATAAATTTTGAGTATGGCACTTTTGGGGTCAAATTAGAAAATTAAAAAGATAATAGGTTACCTATAGATTTTTTTTTAATTTGTAATGGGTTTACAGGAAAACCTACAAGAAGTCTATGATTTTTATCCAATTATATCTGATGAATACCAGGGATAATAAGAACTTTTCTACAAAATATACAACCGACTTCCAAATGAAAACACTACAAAATGTACTTAAAATAACTTTAATTTCGGAAGTCGGTGTAAAAAGCTTTTTTAATGTTGTGTGTGTGTTTAAAAAATATTATTCGTCCGGAACCTTTTCACGCGAGTCCGACTCGCACTTGGTCAGTTTTTTTCTAAATCTGTTACTACGGGATTAGGAGTCGTGTTATAATGAACTAGCAGCCTGCCCCGACTTAACACAAGTAGAGCATATAGGCTCCCCGGTTGGCATGATTTTTATCAACAACAGACCTCAATTAATCGATCGATTTATCTTCAACAGTCATCGTCACATATATCAGCCAATTTACACAAAACCTACAATGAATAATATACCTTAACCTCTATCTTGAATCACTCCGTCTATTGGTGAAAGCAAAAGTAAGATAATCTGTTTGGCAGTTTTGTTGTTTATCGCGTACGTACGACAGAATGACAGACATAGTGCCTCCCACCACGCCAGTCATAGTGATAAAAACTATGAAAATCATCATCATGTTTATTCAACCGAATGACCTAGCCTTTGCTCGACCATCACCACATTGACAGAACCTGCGCTTCTTATACCCATTCTTTGATTAACAAAAAATTGTTTAAGATTTGAAATGTCAACCCTAACCCATAACTTTAACAGTTATAAGGAAAGGAGAACCCCACGGGGAGGCAATTATTCTACGTAGGTATATATCACCGAGTTACTGATCGATTGCAAAGTTCTCAAACATGATAGATTAAAGCGACCCCACAATCTCCGAGACTATTAGTAATTATTATGCCAACGACAGGTACACAGGCTTTTAATTATTATTCCCCAGGCATCGTCCATCTGGTATTTTACTCCAAAACTTCTGAACATTTTTATGTTCTAAACTTGCTAAACCAACAGCTTTTTTTGGAAATAATTATTGTTTTAAACAAAGGCAATATAAAGTAACATTATTGTTACTTTAATAGGTTGTCGTGTAATTGTTTAGGTTTTTATAGGTCACAACGGTGATACTCGTACTTAAAAGTTTAGTTGAATTAATTACTGTGTATCTTTAGCTATTTACATAGGCAGTGTGCAAGCCTTAAATTTCATGTGCTGATTTATATGATAATATTTTGCATCATATCAGCTGAAAGACGTCCACTGCTGGACATAGGCCTGCCCCAAAGGGGGGGTTTGTCATCTGTTGATGATACGATGATGATTTTGCATGAAACCCGAGATGGGTTACATGCATACTAAGGCAAGTAAAGAGCATTTAAAGACCCTTCACGGGTAAAATCAATTTCACTTGTTTTATTATATTTTTGCATTACTTTCTCTGCCAACTTTGCGCAAACCCTCCGCGGTGCACGTTATGCACGGCCAGGCATTTTATCTGTATGGGTTCATTTGTTTGACAACGTGGGTCTACGTTTCCACTGCAGTACACGCTACACGCCCACGACTATTTGCAACTGTAGCGTGGCCTATCGCGGCACACGGAGAAGCTACGCTCGTTTATTTGCAAGAATATGGTTTTGACATAGTCGTGGGTTACTATTCGTGTATAGCGTGTACCGCGTGCACAGCGTGCATGACGTTGACAGCGTTGAGCTACGTGGGCGCCATATTCCAGCAAGCCACGCGAGTGCTAAAGACTTGATGGTTAGCGTGCCCGTGGGTTGCAGTGGAAACAATCTCATACATTTTCATGCAAGGCCAAGCCTCACACACGTGTGTAGCCTCTCCGTGCGCTGCGGTGGGATAACGTCTTTAGGCTTAAGAAGAAGTGACAATCCACGATAAAAAATAATCGGCCTCGCTTTTCCCAACTTTTTTTTTACTGTAGATAGGCACCAGAAAATTTGACATCAGCCTTCCCGAGAAGTCTCGTGCAATTCTAATGTACTATTAGTTGGCGTAACTATTGTAGCAGTGGTTGTAAATTTGGAAATAGTGTGGCGGGCTTCCACAAGGTAGACCGATGACCCGGTAAAGGTCGCTGGTAGCCGGTGGATGCGAGTCGCACTGGACCGGTCGTTGTGGCGACACTTAGGGGACGCTTATGTCCAGCAATGGACGTCTTTCGGCTGATATGATGATGATGTGGCAGGCTTATCCCTAAACAAAATAAAATCCACTTACCTCTCTTGAATCGCATCGGCCCCCACAAGCGGGAACCTTTACCGTGTCCCAGCATTTGCGGCCAAACTCGTCCGTCTGCTCAGCCCTGGCCAGGTGGACCCGTAGCTTGCATGGTAAGAGGCCGTGTGATGACGTCACCATATACAGCAAGAGCATTGGAAGAAGACTTAATATCGTCATGGTCACCTGTAGGAAAGATGGTATTACTGTTTTAATTTACGATAAGTTTAACCCATAACTTAAGCAAAAAATGATAAAACTTTAGTATTGTAATTCTTAATTTTTGAGAGATTTTCTTTATAAGAGAAGTAAAATTTGTTAAAATATTAACTGTTACTGTTCGCTACTATTCGTACAAAAAATAAAACTGGCCAAGTGCGAGTCGGACTCGCGTGCAAAGGGTTCCGAAACAATTTCATTTTTTAACATGTTATTTAACACTACAGACTTCTTATTACAAGTTTACCTGTAATCTTTAGGTATAGAACTATTATCTGCATTTTTTTTTTCAAAATTTATTTTCGGAGAAAAGGGGGAATGGTCATTTTTGGTGTAATTTCTTGAATAACTTCAGAATGATTTATTTTAAAATTATAAAAAAAAATATAATTGATACCCTCACAGTAAGCCCTTCCATTTGATATGTCACGCGATACAGAAAAACTTTATCTTTAATTTTCTAGTTCGACCCCCAAAAGCGACCCCAAACTAAAAAAATATTTATTTACGTAACGCGTCCATGTTGGGGTCACAGAAGTCCATATGTATACTAAATTTCAAAATAAATTTTCCACTGGATCCGGAGAAAACTGGCTGTGACAGACGTACAGACAAACAGACACCCGAGTGATCCTATATGGCTTCCGTTTTTACGGATGTTCCGAACCCTAAAAATAGCAGATATCCAATCATTTGTTGTTTCAAATTACATAGATGAAACGTAAAAGCTTTCAGAGCTTATCTTTTTTTCGCTGACCATACTTCACTGTACAAGGTTTCAATGAATAAACAGTTGCGTCTAGAGTATTCTTTTCACAAAGAGCTAATAACACAAAGAATAAAATAACAGCTGTTTATTTTTTCTCATAACTGAATAATCTAATTGGCGACTTAGAGATCTTGTACTTATTTTATTATTCGTTAAATAAATTCGCTTAATTACTACTCGTACTTTATCTAGAAACTAGAGTAATACAATACGAGCTTTGTGTAATAAACTATTCAAAGTGATACTAAAGGCTGGAGAGCATAGTCTTCATAAAATTGTAAAGAGCTTTCTTAATGCAAAGACCACTTCATCAAGTTAGTTAAACACTTACAAAGACAGTTAAGATAAGCAAGAGAACCTTCAGTTAAAAAGATTAGTTAATTTCACTTTAGAGTTAGGAGCACTCACCGACTAACAGTTTGTTAAAACGAGACGTAGTCTTTGACTGAAGGGTTATTTCGAACTGGACTCTTTACGCTAAAACTCTTTTGTATACATGCAGTTTTTCCTCCTCGCTTAACATCATGGCTTGGCATTCCGGCTGTTTAACTATAAACGGTCAAGTCAGCCAGTAAAAAGCATATAAAATAACAATATAAAGTACATCAAGGGAATTTTAGTATTGTATGCAAATTGTGAAGTTTACAGCGCGTAAAGCAAGGGCGGTATTCCGTGCCTATGATGTGGTACCTACTCCCTCTGTCTCCCTGTTTAGAAGACTTATTGGAATTTCTTTGTTACAAAGGAAAAGCTTTTATCGTTCGTCCTTTGTTTCTTTATTATTTTGAAATTATGAATCTAAGAGGTGTGTCACAAAGGTTTAAGGGAATCATTTGTATGGATGCGCGATGAAAGAGAGTAGATTACACCAATTTTCGCTGACGACATCGACGTTCTTACCTTTTAATATTTAGGGTTCTGTATCCAAAGGGTAACGAACCCTGTTACTAAGCCTCCGCTATTCGTCCGTCCGTCCGTCTGTCTGTCAGCGGGCTGTATCTCAAGAACCATAATAGATAGACAGTTGAAATTCTCACTGATTGTGTATTTTTATTGCCACTATAACAACAAATAATTAAGGTTAATGGTACAGAACCCTTCGTATGCAGGTCTGACTGGCCGGTTTTTTCTTTCACGCCTTTTATTTTAATTATAAAGTGTTACGTTTACTAATTTGGTTTAACATAAATTATTTACATTACATTTGAAGCGGTCTCACCTTAAAATTACCAATACCAATAAAATTAAAATAAAAGCATCAACATTTTTTATACGTTTTATCAAATGTTTTCTTTATTTACCATTCAACGCGGCAATGCACAATCTAGTTGTTTAATAATATTAAGTACTTTCTTTAGATAAGCTGTATATAAGAAGCCAAATATTAACTAAAGAATGTAAGTATAATTATGAAATAAAAAATAACTTCGCATGCACAAACCAATAATGATTATTTTATCTACATTGCTGCCAATGGGAAAAGTGCCCAGAACATTGCCACGTTGAATTACAATGCTGATTCTTTCTCCGATAAAAAACTTCCCAGAACATTACGACGTTGAATTACAATGCTGATTTTTTCTCCGAAGAAAAAGTGCCCAGAACCTTACCACGTTGAATGAGTGTTGATTCTTTCTCCGAAGAAAAAGTGCCCAGAACATTGCCACTTTGAATGACAAAGCTGATTCTTTCTCCGAAGAAAAAGTGCCCAGAACATTACCACGTTGAATTACAATGCTGATTCTTTCTCCGAAGAAAAAGTTCGCGGAACATTGCCACGTTGAATGACAGTGTTGATTCTATCTCCGAAGAAAAAGTGCCCGGAACATTGCCACGTTGAATGACAGTGTTGATTCTTTCTCCGAAGAAAAAGTGCCCAGAACATTACCACGTTGAATGACAATGCTGATTCTTTCTCCGAAGAAAAAGCAAGCCTTCAAATCACCTGAAGGAAAACTCGACACTGGACTCGACAGGTACTGTTAGCAACAGAATCAAATAACATTACTTCTTGAACACGTCGTCTATGTGATTTTGTGACGAGTTGTGTCTTTAAATTTTTGTTTCGGTACTGATTTTCATAAAGTATATTGCAATTTAAAAAAATAATTAAACTAAAACGTTAATCGACGTTTGTTGCTAACTGTACCTACGACATATAAAATCAAAACAATTGCCCTGGCAATTTATCCAAATTATAGTGAGTTTTCACGTGAACTGTCAAAATTAAATGGCTGCCGAGTACTTCCGACACATAAAATATTACAACCATAATAACAAGTTGCGTTTCAATTACCAAATCTTGCCACTGAACCAGTAATTTTATAAACAGCCATTTTTTTTAATCGGGGCCGGCACGAAACTATTAGCCGGGTTAAATATAGTTAGAAAATGGAACCCGCTTTGATATGATCTCCTCACACTCGAGAAAGCTTTTACATTTTACCCTTGACACGATGGCTTTACCTACTGAATAGAAAGGTCCTAATAGCTTTAAAAGTAGGAAGCTCAAAACAGATAAGAAGGAAAATTTTCTTCAAGAAAAGGTCGGGAACACATGAAAAAAACCACATTCATAATTCCATTTTGAGAATAAGATGTTAATTAGGTAATTATCAAAACCTATATTCTAAGTCCTTTTGAGGCAAACTTCGTCCGTTTCAATTGATTTCCTGACAAGGAAAAAATATCCATAAATAACTAGCTATCACTGTCAATTGGATTGAATCGAGTGGAGGAAATGAAGGGCAAATTCTAATATTTTTTAAGCAACGTTTGCATCATTCGCACCTCTGTCGCAATTTGTCAAAAGATTTTTTTTTCTATTTATACATTTTTGACCGATTGCGACTGAGTTACGAATGTGAACGTTGCTTTAAAATAAGTAGAATTGGCACTTAGATGGTTCGCTATTGAAGAGAGGATGCTGAGGCTTGTTTAATCCATTGGCTGTCGCGACTTCATTGTAAAAATGTTTCTCGAGTCCACATCCCACATCCACCTCGCAAGTCAAGTGTCTAAATTGATTTTAAGCACGTACCATTATTATACCAATCAAATACTTTGTCGTCATAACATCTTCTATATTCCTTGTAATAACATCTGTTACCAAAGCTTATAATACCTTAAGCAAATCTGAAAACCTTTATTTCACGCGATAACATCGAAAAAGCTCACTGCGAAGTTTACATGCTGATAATGATATGGAATTAATGCTTTTATGAAGTTCACTTTAAGGATTATATTCTCATGCTCGTAAAGCTCTGCCTTTGGCTATTGGATCAGTTTAATTTTCATATATTTTAATGATTCAATTTTACAACGAATGAGGCCGGTTACCGTTAATGAGGCTTTCCACACATTATTTTACTTTCTGGAAGTTTATTTATTCTGCAGTAGGAATGATTATGAAACTTGTAAACCTTGTATTATGCTACAATCCTTTTAGAGTAATTTTAATGGTTGTTTGTTGTTTTATAGAAGACAGTTTCATAGAATTTCGTTTCACATATTTTTTTTCTCATATTATCATTTCATAGAATAACGAATACGCAGAATACTTACTTTAAATAAATTTAAATCGTAGATTTTTGTTACAAATAAACATTGTTTCGATATTCATTATATCATAGAATGACAAACAAAATATTCTCTATCCTCATATTGATTAGTTAACATAAAACTTGTTACCAAGAAAAAAACTTATCGAGTGACAGTTTCTAAACGTTTGACAAAATGCATACCCTAATTCGGACCCGCTCGACGGAACCCCGCGAAGCGGCAACAGTGGCATATAGCCATGGGAATAAAAGACAAAACTATGCAAATAAGTGTATACTTATGAATGCAACAAGCATACAGCAAGCATGCAGCAAGCAGTCAGCAAGCATGCGGCATGCAACATGCAGAACGCAAGCCAGCATGCAGTATGCTGGCGAGCATGCAACATGAATGCAGCAAGCATATAGCAAGCATGCAGCAAACATGCAGCAAGCATGCGGCATGCTACATGGAGCATACAGCAAGCATGTGGCATGCAGCAAGCAAGCATGCAGCACGCAAACGAGCATGCAACGAGCAGAATGCAAGCAAGCATACGGTATGCAGGCAAGTATGCAACATGCAGCAGGCGTGGTTTCTGTCACGGCTCCGGCACTGCGGGGCTCCGGCGATCCCACGCGAACACGGGCCGCCTCGCCCCTCCGCGCCTACATAGGCTTAAATTACACTCTAGGGGTAGGGCAGACAAGACTACGTGGGGTCGGTTTTACAGCGATTCGTTTCTGTCACAAATTTTTTTAGCACACATGCTGATTTTTTAAAATCATATTTTAATTTTAATTTAAGGTTATACATAGGAAATGGCAATATGCGTAGTAAAATTATTCCGAATACAATTCTGCCATCTTAATATGCCATGGACATATTATTAAACAATAATATTAAATTATAATTACATTTTTACTGAAATATAAAATACCATAAAAATACACAAGGTAAACAATATTCGTTAAAAAATAATTCTGCTGTTTGATAAATTTGTTAAATAAAAAAATGTGATCATGAAATTCATTGAATTATGTTTCTGTGAAACAGGTTTCATTCAAGTAAATAGTTTTTGAAACAATAATATTCGACATAAAATTACAAGGGCCAAATATTATGTGAAACATTTTCTGCAAAACGAAATTCTATGAAATTTCTGTCTGCGAAACAAGGGTACACCGATTTTAATATTGGTCGATGGCAACTTTTTTAGTTTTTTTTTTCCCCTTAGCAATATCTCTCAGGATGATTCGCCAGAAAAGATTTAAATCATCATGCCGGCATTGCCTTGGAGCGTGTATTTGTTTAGTGAATTCGGTTGGTTTATCCAATGACAATTAAAGTAATCGAACGAACTCTTTACAGATTGACCGGAAAAAGCAAGAAATATACTTAGCTGGAAAATTATGAGGGAGAACTTTGCCCAGAAATACTCTTACATAGGACCACAGTCTGTAGTGCCATCCGCATCGCCGAGGACAACGGGGCAAAATACAGTCTACAGATAAAGCGTTCGTCAAGAATACGACCCTTATTATTATTTTAATTTATTGTTATTTTAAGAGAATGATTTAAATAATAATAATTACTGACATTGACACGTCACATCATGTGACAAACATGCATGTGCCTAATGTTGTTACCGTCTTGCCTTTTCTTGTATGTACGACAAATGTTTAAGCAAACAAATATTTTCTTATCTCTTATCTCATCTTATCTTATCAAAGCAGTAACGACAAATAACGAAAGGAGGCTGGATGTTATCGATAGGCTTGCGTTTGACCTTTATCGTTGATATGTCTTTTTTCCAAAAAATTCCGTTGCTTGACTTACTATTCTAAGTTTCAGTCTCTGAAAATAATCCATTTGTCCTGCGTAACTACTCGTGTTTAACTGACTGATGTGCGCCACAGCCTTAATACAGCAACAGTAGTTAGTTTAAATAATAAATGATAAGAGTACTACGTGCCAGTCAAAATTGAGCGGGACAACTTAATTAATATTATGTCGGGCTATTTGTTTTAGTTTCAGACTAAAAGCATACAAAATACTCGTGACAACAGCATCATAAATTGTTGTGTACAATTACATGTATGCATTAAAGCCATTCCAGGCTGGCTGCTGCTCAGTGCCTGCCAGGGTTGCGAAAGAAGATGTTTCAAAATGGGCCAGGTCTATGTACATTACCTCATAAAAAAGAGAAAAATCCGTAGAATTCGGAATAAATACATTTTATTCATTTAAATGTTTACTGTTGTGGTAGTTAATTGATGTTTATAAATTACCTTTATCGATTTTTATGGCGTCGCACTGATTTAGTTACTCTATGCTTAATGTCACTTCAGTCACTTTCGTCTCGTTGCCGGTAAACAAATATGTCAGAAATAAATGTCAAACGTCATTAATCTATCAAAATGACAGCTTACCGCTATGACGGGTTTTTGTTGTGTGTTGCAATTTCAAGTGTAATTTCTTGTGTTTTACCAGCAAACAGCCATTTTAAAGAAATTGGACAGGTGAGAACCGGTTTAAATATATTTCTATGTTTTTAAGTATAGTGCACAAGGACCTTACCTGTGGCATAATGTAATTTTCTTTGTTTTTTAACATATTGTTTAGATTTTGGCACCACCACGGTAAAATTATTGTAACTTTTTGGATTTTCATAATCGTCTCCATTTTCGCTTCGTGAAGATGCTTAGCTTTTTTGTCGTTAAATTTTGCGTTTGTGTATTTTATTTCTTGTGATTGTTTTTTATCAATTTTTTTTTTTCATCTATCTATATTTTAGTAGTCTTATTTTCTTTCTCAGAAAGATCGTCAACTTTTTTTCTCTCACTTCATCTGATACTCACAAACTGTGCTCATCGCTTTCTTCATTCAGCCAATTGCCATCCACTGCTGAACGTAAGCCTCCCCCAAAGAGCGCCAACCATCCCGGTTTGAACAGTCCGCATCCATCCGCTGCCAGCCACCTTCTTTAAATTATCGATCCATCGTGCCGAAGGGCATCCCACACTCGCGGTCTCCACTCTAACACAAGTTCATCGCATTAGCTATATACTAAAAAGGAGTTCGTTTGCAACTTCAACCTCATTTGCAAGGCCGCGGCTGTGTACATAGACTTCGTAAACAAAAGAGGAAATTGACGGTGAGTACTCAATTTTTTATGTTGGCAACATTGAACATCCATCATACGAGACACCAAAACGTCAAACTCGCAAAACAATATTGGAAAAGCTATTTACTAAGTTCTAAACACATAACAGAATTTGTGAGTTTTCCACTTATGCTTAAAACGTTAATGTTACTTCGTATTAGACCCACCATCAGTAACGAAGTCGCTTAAAACTGTTTCGTTCACAATATCGTAATAAAAAGGCAATCTCGGATTATAGACGTACGTACAAAATGAAATCACAATCAGAAGGTTAATTCTCGGACCTTCTTGAAAAACGTTCTAATTCAGATCGCAATTTCGATCTCGACGACATTCAATGTCAAAAACTTATCAAAATAAATGGGAATCTGTGGGTCTAAAAAGGCCACTTTAGCAGAATCACCCAGTACGTCAAGCTACCCGTCACTGTCAAATTTTCCCGATCAACTTTGGACCTAATGCTTTAGCGATAAAGATGGAAATGAAATTTAACAGATTGTTGTATGATTAATATTACGAAACGACGATTTTACTAAAGTGTCCTTTTAGACCTGCAAAAGTGTTTCTGGCAGTTTACAAGTGCGATGTGATGCTTCTTAAAAATACGAGAATTACGTCTTAACTCGGCAAAAATCGACTTCAAAAACTTAATTATAAAGTCATATTTGCTTGCCATAACTTAAATAAAAATTTAATAGAACTAGGTCTCTTAGACATATTGAGGCTGAAATTTAACTGCCAACGTTCTTTAAAAATACGGGAATCACTCTTCAGATTTACCCAACATAAATTCTCTGTCGCACCGACTAGGATCTGTCAAAACTGAAATGTTGATCGCTGTTAGTTAGTGTACGAATATCACGTAAATACTATTACCATTTTAAGTTATATAGAGACAAAAGCTAACATATTAATGTAAACCAAAACTACACGCTTTACAAATTACGTTTTTCATTTAAATGAGATATTGCAACATAGGAATAACTTATTTTAAAAGCAGGCAGTCCTTTTTTTACGACTTTAAGAGAAAATATTACAACAAAAAATTACTTATTGAGTTCAGACAATTCTAACATCGATAATAATTATAATAAGTGCGAAAGTGATTTTATTTGTTACACTTTCACGCCTATATCCACCATTCCAATCGTACCATTTTTGAGGAATTTTGGTATAGCAAAACCGCGCTGAAAAGCTAGTTTATTGTAAAATTGGTCCATTAGCAGACCCGAAGACCAGAGAGGGTGGTCTTTTAAAAAAGGGAATGCTCACTCCAAGATGTGTTCAAAACAATAAACAAGGAAATCTTTACAATAACATTTAATGTTAAAATAGCAAAATACCAGCTTAATTAATTAACAACAGCATTTAAATAAATTCTGTTTATTTAAGGAATGTTCTCTTGTAAGTGACAAATGGAGTTTCTGGAACTTATTTGATTCTGACTTCATTAATGAACAGAATTCCTGAATTATTAAGCAGGAGAATGTCGAAAATTAATTTCTGAGTCGTCAGATTCGTGGAATTCTGTTATTGTTAATTGAGCTTACGTAAAGCTTTTGAACTACTTTCAAACACTGTCTATGGTAGCGCCTAGAGTTTAAGCCTTTATGTAGATTGTGGCTGAAGATAGGTTGCCGTTACCATTAAAGTTGTTTAAACTAGAGATGCCACGAATAATGATTTTGCCACATGCCGAATACTCGGCTACGCTCTCGGCCGAAGCGCCTAATAACACTGGTCAACAAAAAAACACTTTTTGTGTGTAACAAGAATGTTTTTAAATAATTATGTTAAGAACATGTTTTAAAATCATAGAACTGAAATCAGAATTATTGAGACACACACAGTTTTCCTGTAATATGATTTTGACGTGGAGCTTTGAGGCGAAAACTGAAGTTTTCAGGTGGTTCTAGTACAGGCACATTATCAAGTTAAAGGATTGACTGTGTAGCAGATGGTACGTCAGACTACTCAACTATCCCTTTCTATTCAAAATTCCCAAAAGAAAGCTCACATTTTATTGATTTTTTTTTTACTGATCGTGCAGAATTTCTCTTTTGAGTTTTAAAATAATTTCACCATAAATGTAAAGAAACTTGTCAGAATCTTTTGGTCACTTCTTACACATTTAAAAAGAATAAAATAACTCATTAAACTGAAAAAACCAGCTATTTTATCGAAAATCAAAAAATCGTAATTTAGAAGCTAAAGGGAAAATGAATAACCCTGATAGTAGTTGTAACACAAAAACTAGACCTAATCAAAGCAAAATAAATATGGTTTGGTGATAAGGGTAGGTAGGTAATTCAAAATTAGTAAGCACATTTCTTGTGGCAAAATCTTGTTGACCAGTGTAATTTGGCGACACTTACTACATTGAGCTGCACCATTGAAGTGTGTGCGGTGAGTAGTTCGTATCCCAACACGCATTATTTGTTGATGTTACATTGAATTTTATTTCTTATAGTGTGTGTGATTGTTAAAAAATCATTGATCATACTCACAACTGATAGATTTTAAGTATTTAATATGTTATTTTTTGTATAGGTATGTTGAAAAATTCCGCTTAATATATAGAATACGTTGTTGTAGAGCCACTTGTTCAGTTTATTTTTGAAAAAATAACGGTAGCTCTCTCATTTGTTTTGGTATTTGATTTTAGATTTTGACAGAAATATTGTACGAGTTACTTTGGAATAATTTGCTTCTACATCGTGTGACTGCTAGTCAGGTAGGGTATTTAGAGATATTTTTTTTTTTTCAGTGGTTTTGGTGTGTAGCGGCATCAAAGCCGCCACAAGAAAAACCAACGGAGCAAAATCAACATCGCAACAAAAACAAAAAACCGCAATGCCATCCGAATTACTACGTCGAAATCCTGCATCGCGCAAGCAGAGTTTACCGTGCGATTTGAACATAAACATCAGCCCGAATATCAACTATCGGGCAGTAGCCCGCCAGGCACAACAACCGTCTGGTCGGAGGATCCTTCTTTTTCAATGGGGGTTTGCAGGACTTTACTTTCTGTACCGCATCCCTCCAAAAGTGCACAAATAATCTTACTTTCTAATATATACAAACTAGCCCGAGTCAATAATCCTAATTTCTTAAAAAGAGGTCTACACGATTCAAGCAGTCCGACTCCACAATTATTTTGAACACAAATAAGTTTAAGTTAAGCCTTCATCATTATCATCATTATTTATCATCGTTTCAGCCTAAGGAGTTCCACTGCTGTACAGAGGGCTCCCACAAGCGTCGCCACAACTAGTCCTGGACTACTCGCGTACCGCGAAAACCTGGCCTTCATCAGTCGGTCTATTCTGTCAACATTATAAAATGTGTAAACCTAGGTGGAGTGAGCGTGAAGTAAACTGTCAGTCCATATTGGTTATATGAATTGACAGCTCACTTCATGTTCATTTCATATCACTTAAGCTTTCATGGTCAGAGGTTTACAGTATAACAATGCTGAACAGCGTGCGACCAGCGGTCCACCGTGTGGTACGCCTTTCAAAGCTGCGTATTCCGGTACCCGGTAACTCGAGCAATGAGACCTGCCCACTTCCATTAAAGTTTGATCATTCTTCGTGTTAGGTAACCTAGGTTCTCAGGGGTTAATTATAAAAACCCTTACTCCAAATAATGTTTTTGGAATAATACAGACAAATTACCTTTAGCATTGAATTTTGTATGAACTTCGTTACCTACTTTATAATTCAACTTGAGGACAGAGAAAAAATACAAATCTTGGAAATAGCGCACCTCATTCAGAAAAAGCAGTCGAATAAAAGTAAAAAGAAGTCGTTGAAAACACAACAGAAAAAAGGAAACTTTATGCTAAAATAAAGGATAATAAAGGTTGTCAGACTTTAAAGTTTTCAGGTAACATTTATTTGTAAAAACTGTTAACGAAATAACAAAATCAGAATATAAGGTTTGAAGGAGCGTGCTGGGAATAAGATTTCATCAAGATAATTTTAGAGATGAACCAGATAGGATAGTACTAAGTAGATAGAATTGAGGGTAGTCGGCAATATTCGCAGCTCTTTGAAAGCAAGAAATGCATTAACAACACTTTTATATTCTGCCCTGTTGATTTTCCTTAATGCTTTTCAGTAAAATTGTTTTTTTTTTTCTTTAATGAAACTGCTTATTGTGAATCAGATAGGATGCAAGGAACGATTCAATGGAGTCTTACGAGTTTTAAATGTATAATATTATATAATAATATACGTATAAATGGCTTTAGGCATATTATTTTCTTTAAATCGTTAATAAGCTTTGCGGAAAACGGGCTTTATGCGACTTTCTTTACAACTGATAATATTAACATAATTTTAAAATCTATAAATCTTTTTTATATGTACTTTGGGTACCTAAATACTGAGTTACAGCATTACCTTGACGGAACTTAGAGGCGCCACCTCCACAAGCGAGTGAATCGCCGCAAGTTGACGTTTTGCTCGTCAATATCATCAAAAACAATAAATTGTTGTCACCAAATCGTAGCCGATGCTAGAAATATTGAATTTGCTGAACAGAGATTCGAAAAATACCAACGCTAAATCAATGCATCAAAGTATCACCATCGGTGTAGAGTTAGTCGAACTTCTCGTAACACTACATCGAACTAAGTGCGTCGTTGTTACAAGAGTACCGATCGCAATTCATGGTCAAAGTGTTCGGAGTAGTTAAATTTGAACAAATAAGTTTTTCTCTGGCTCCGGTCGCATAAACGAGTGAAGCAACTGGTATAAATGTATACCGGCTGGAAAATGAGGCCTTAAATAAATAAGACAACCGAGTGCCATAGGCTACGTTTTTATGCCAGAAAAAAAGTAAGATTCCTATTAGATAAGCCACGGAAGCGAAGACTGCTCATAACAAATTAATGATTGTATTAATTTTAATTTCATAAGTATATTTTTATTTCACTTTTATCCGGCTTCTCGAAATAGCATCTCTTTAACTGCAAGGGCAAGGGAAAAAATAGCAACTCTTTATCTGCATGGGCAAGGGCAAGGGCAAATTGGCATCTCTTTAACTCCAAGGGCAAGTGCAAAAATAGCATCTCTTTATCTGCAAAGGCAAGGGCAAAAATTAAGTCTCTTTATCTGCAGGAGTAAGGGCAAAAATAACAATTCTTTTCCGCAAGGGCAAGGGCAAAAATAACATCTCTTTTCTGCAAGGGCAAGGGCAAATATAACATCTCTTTTCTGCAAGGGCAAGGGCAAAAATTAAGTCCCGTTACCTACAAGGGCAAAGGCAAACATAACATCTCTTTATCTGCAAGGGCAAGAGCAGGGGCAAAAATATCATCTCTTTATCTGCAAGGGCAAAGCCAAAAATAACATCTCTTTTCTGCAAGGGCATGGGCAAAAATAGAATCTCTCATAATTTCTAGCCATTAAGTCAACCTAACCTCGTTTATTCTTGGCCTATTTTACCAGATTTTCCTAGCCTTCAGACCGGGAATGATTCTATGAAATTCCATTAAACGGTGCGTTTGATCTTGATTACTTTTCTGTTCTGGGAACCTGATTGCAAGAACGTAACAGCATCGGTCGCACTAAACATGTGATGTTTTAAAGTATGCCATCCGCTAAGTCAATTTCGAAGTACAAGCTTAAGCGGCCTGCTACATGTTCTCACTGCTGGGGTTTGAGCAGCAATCTTCAACAAGAGCCCAATGCGAGTAAGTGGAAGTCATGCATTATGACTTCGGAGCACTAGCTTCTGACGTTTACCCATAAGTGCCCATGTAACCATGAACCTACATGCCAAAAATCAACTTTCAACGACCAGTAACTTCGGCTGTGCGTTGTCTGTCAGTCACTCAATCAGTCAGCGACTCAGTAATGGAATATATTGATTAAGGACATTATAAACTTTTATAAAACAAGTGTGCAATGGGCGGTCTTATCGCTCAGATCAATCTCTTACAGACAAACTTTGGACTGATGAAACGAAAGGAATAATGATAGTTAAATAATTTACGTACATAATGTCAAGCGCCGATTCTTAAAACGTCCTATTAGGAGAGTTACCTATTCGCAAACTGTCCCATTAGCAGAATCTCTTAAAAATAAGAGAATAGGAAAAGTACAGTCATTTCAATATTTAAATAAGATTTTAAAATTTTACAAGTAAAAACCGCCAATTTTTTTTTTTTATTATTTTGTTACAATTTGGACATTATTTTAGACTTTTGAATCTTTGAATTCAATACTAGCTTCTGCCCGCGAATTGGGTTTTTTTCGTTAGAATTGGGTTTAGAGGAAAATTTTAAAAAAATGTTATTATTTTGGAAGCGAATCTTTACTAAAATACATTTCCATGATTCTGATCTCGTGGTGGTGGTTTCGTTGTTGTTAGTCTTTACCACTCGCGTTAGTTCCAGCCCCGGAAAAACTATTTCATGATTCTGGCATCTTGGTAGTTTGTGAATCTTCAACGCTCAAGTTTACAGCTTTGGAAATACTTCTTTATGATTCCCGGTCTCTTGATTTTTGTGCGTCCCCGAACTTCTACTTCTATCACAGTCTCCGTAAGCTTCTGCACTTGGGACATGAGTTTGTGAAAGGGTGTCGATACAGGTTGTGTCCACCCCAGGGGAGTTACTCTCTAAGTCCGAAGTCCATAGTTTCGGTCTTAGTTGCGGGCGTTTTCTACTCCATATCACCTAACCACTAAGAATGAATGACAACACGATTTGCCAGTTACTGTAAAATCGTGTTGTCATTAAGTAAGGCCGGTAAGTCCGTAGGTGATACGGAGTAGAAAACGCCCGTTACTATAATAATAATCATTTTATTTCAGAAAATCCATACCTTGTTAGTAAACCTTAATAACTATGTTAGTAAACATGCAAGTTGGACATAGAACGTACGAGCGGGCAATCGAGTTTTCCCGCAATGACATTCAGGAGACTGTTCGAGCTGCCCCGAACCCTCTGCAGCAGCGACGCGGCACGCTTACGTCTGATCGCTGCGAAGTCATCAGTGTGCGCATCAGCAAACATTCCCGACGCACTGCAGGCCGAAACTACAGACTTCGGGCTTAGAGAGTAGCCACACAGAGGTTTAATATCTCCGTATCATTTGTATTTTAATTAGAGATAGAATAGACTGATAATAATGTAACATGACGAAAAACCGATAGTCATTTTTCATCATAACTGTACTTTGACAATGGGACGTTGTGCTACAAAGGTGACTTGCGAATAGGACGATTTGCTAATAGGTCGTTTTCAGAATAGGATTTTGTAGATGTTTTCAGAGTAGGATGTGTTTTCATTTTGATATGGAGGCGATGCTTTTTTATATCAAAGCGGGATTTGAAAGGTACAGTTCTAGTTTATACCCAAAAAGGAAATTCGTAGAAACACTACTTCATGTCACTTAAGGTTTGAAATAACACTAAAATCATAGAGCTGCCTTTTACGGAGGTCAGGACTTAAAGGAATATGAATAAAATATAATTCAGTGGAAAACTTTGATGTTTTCTGGGTGTGTACGTTTGAGTTAGAAGCACTTTGCAATAGTCTGCTAGAATAGGTAAGTGGTAGAAAGGTGGATGCCCTTTAGGATTTATATTTATCTTGAGAAAACTCTTATAATTCTGTTAAGTTTAACTGTAAATAAACCTTTTATAAATCATGCATAGGGTCTGTATTACGAAGTATGAATGTAAACATAATTTCTTCTTTTTCTCGCGCTGGAGTCGTTGAAACGTTATAAAACTGACCCCAGTAGTTTGTAACGACAATTCTTTGATTCTACATATATTTATTCCTCACGTCGATCTATATTTATTGTGGGCACAAAATACTGTTTACTGTTTATATGTCGGAAATACGTCTGTCGAATGAAAAATCGTGGCGCTGTAGCTATCTAGTGGCGTTTGACGGAGTCTAGAACGTTGTTTTCGACCAAGTTTGAGCTCAGTCTACTGGTGGCGATCGAGCAGTGAACACGTCTAGAAACCGCCGCGTGTTACGAATACTTGTTTAGTGTCCATGCAGTGTATAACTTGATTTAAATGCAAAAGGTTGATCTCTTGCCCAATAATCAACACTTACCGTAGTACGGCCACTGTACTTCCAATATCCTGGCTGATGTACCATCTCCGACATATTTATATCTTTTTCGAGTTTTGCCTATCAAACGATGATTTTCATGGTTTGATAACGTGAGCACTGGTTACTGCAGTTTCTCGGCTCTATAATAGCCTCGCCTTCAGCTTAGGCATCTATTTTGCCTCAGCTGCAATGACAATGTTTGCCCACTTCGATCAAAATGTACTGTTTCAGGTATCTACCTACGAAAAGATAATTAGGGTAAGGTCAATGTGCAATTGCAAATTAATCTGGCGGCTACCTTAGGCCATTAACGACGTTCAGGCTGCGTATGCAAATGTTGCAAATGTGTGTGTAAGTAAGAACACTCTAGATCACTACCTACACCTTTGGAGGATTCAGGCGTGCTGTTATGTAGACAACAATATTAACCATCGTCACAAACCCTGGTAAACCGAACATTTCTGCCGATTTTGTGATATAGAAGGCATACCATAAACCCTAAATAATATTCAGTGAAGCCGCTACTTCGTAGAAACGGTATTTAACCCTCTCCGGTTTGTTTACAGAGGACTTAACCCCTAAACAACGTGGAATGGACTTTGATGCAGGGATCTGCAGTTCGGGGAACCCATTACAATATCTTTATTTTTGGCCAAATATTTTTTTAATTTAAATTTGTTATTGAAGGCTTGTTGATCAAATTCTGTGGACTTTTAGTTCATTGAAACCATTATATTAAAAATTAATGAATACATTTAATAAGCGCGACCGTAATCGGATCAAAGAATTTCATCTCTGTATATCCAATTTGAACTGAATCGCTCCAGTAGATTCGGAGCAAATTGGCTGTGACAGACAGGCCAACAAACAAACACACTGAGCTCTGAGTTTTCATGCGTAGGTACATACGTTCGAAACTCAAAAAACGAGTTCAACGAGTTTATTTTGTTGCTCTGAACTCCAGACTCAGATTTCCTTTCAGCATCACACACTGTCTTCCTGTTGGTATTACAATATTAACGCTCCATTAACCCATGACATAATATTCTATCCTACAATCCTATCCTGCTTTCTACTTAATCCGAATTCCTGCTTAGTATATTAATATACCCACTATAACTTCATTACATTACAAAATTGCTTTTTCTTCGTCTCTCTCACATTATCTATACTCAAAATTAATAAACTAATTTATACTTATCAATACTAATATATAAAGCTGAAGAATTTGTTTGTTTTTCTGCTTGAACGCGGAACTACTGGTCCGATTCGAAAAATTATTTCAGTGTTAGATAGCCCATTTATCGACGAAGGCTATAGGCTATATATCATCACGCTAAGACCAATAGGAGCGAAGCTGAACAAAATTGTGACGCAGACGAAGTTGCGCGGGTCAGCTAGTACTACATAAAGCTGAAGAGCTTGTTTGTTTGCTTGCTTGAACGCGCTAATCTCAGGAACTACTGGTCTGATTTGAAAAATTCTTTCAGCAATGGATACCTACATTTTTAGCAAGTAACATAGGCTAAATTTTATCCCCATACTCCCACGGGAAAGGGAATTACACAGGTGAAACCGCCTGACGTCCACTAGTATATGATAATTTGTATGGATGGATGGATGAATAGATGAATGCTGGTTACTTTTTCACTCAAAACCCGTAAAACGGGTTTAAATGCAATTTGGCACTCTTACTTAAGGCCGTATCTTTGAAATAAATGATAGCTCGAAAGCACCGATTTCATCTCCTGGCACCGCGCAGTCCCCGCATGCTTCCATGTGCAAAGTCCGAAATATCGAACCTAGCGCCACAACATGAAATTAATTCAAACCGCCAACTGATTCAGTGTTGCCCGCACGCAAACTTCATAAACTTCTGCTGTCAAAATATTAACACAAATCAGCACTCTTATAAACAGTCATTTTAGACGTAGATAAAATACAATTTAATAAAATATCGAGCGACGAAAAATATTGATTTGTTTTAATACTCATTTTTTACAATCGTTGGTAAATTATATCATGTTTTGTATGGCCCCAAATTATAGTGAAAACTACTAATTCAGTTGACTATTTAAGAACATGGCCATAATTGTGCGATAGAGATAGTACTAGAGACTTTTAAGCATACGGAAGGTATGGAGTAGACCAGTTGTATAAAAGTTATATTTTAATCGTAATTGAAATATGTACGCAAGTTATGAAAACGAATGAAAAGATAAGTATTCAATTTGTTTTTTTTTTTCACGTGGCCTTTACCCACGTAGCCTTTTCCACAGAAACTGTGCATTTTCCGGAGATTGTTTTGTATCAGTGAAAAATAAATCGAACGTCCTGTAAACATCGAGCTCCTAGGCATGGAGTTGACATCCAGTCTCAACTTCGGCGCCACCATTGAGTACAAAGCCCAAACCGCTGGCAAAAAGCTGGGCATCCTAAATAGGGTGAAGCGATACTTCAGGTCTGGACAGCTTTTAACCCTATATAAAGCGCAAGTCCGATCCTGCATGGAGTATTGTAGCCACCTTTGGGATGGCTCAGCTAAGTATCAGCTTGCCGCGCTTGACTCGGTGGAACGCAGAGCTAAGAGGCTCATCGGTGACGTAAAACTGGTGGATGCCAAGCTGCATAGATTGGCTCATCGCCGTAAGGTTGCCTGCTTGTCGGTCTTCTACAGATTGTACTTCGGTGAGTGTGCCCAAGAACTCCACGACCTCATCCCACCGGCCCCCTTCTACCATCGGACATCCAGACGCATTGCATCTTACCATCTCTACCTTGTTGTTGTTCCACCAACTCGCACTAAGCGTTTCCAAACGTCTTTTATAATGCGCACAGCAAAGGAGTGGAACTCTCTGCCTGCGTCCGTGTTTCCAAACGCTTACAACCCTAATCTCTTCAAAGTTAGAGTGAACAGGCTCCTTCTGGGTAAGCTCGCTCCATCGTAGACTTTGTCTCGGTCATCTCTGACCTAGACTAGAGTCAAGAGCAAACTCATCACAAATAAAAAAAAACATATATTTTTAACTCTTTATCATATTAGTTGAGTTCAATACCTAGTTAACCAGTCATCATCATCATCATATCAGCCGAAAGACGTCCACTGCTGGACATAGTTAATCAGTATTAGACCCTAAATGCCGTATGGTGTCGGCCGGTGCCGTATGGTGCCGTAAAAGAATAATACCATCCCATCACTTCCCATGGGTGTCGTAAGAGGCGACTAAGGGACTCGCCAGAGAATGGGCAGCAGCGTTCTCTGTAAAACTCAACCATATACTGCGATCGCCAACCCGCCTGCCAAGCGTGGCGATTATGGCAACCCCCCCCCCCCTTTTGGGGGAGGCCTATGTCCATCAGTGGACGTCTTTCGGTTGATATGAGACCCTAAATGTGATGCAATGACCCTTTCAGTAAAATTCCATCGGAAGTATACATGAGCACCGCTGCTATTATTTGCGGCATTCCAAATCCGGAGCTGTAGGATAACCCTGGTTCCATCCTCAGGCCCATATTGCTATAAGTAGCAAATAGTTTCATCCTGATTGTTGTTTCATCCACGGAACATCTTCAAGACTTATACCAAATCATGGAAAAATACTTGTATTAAACTACTTAACCGTCACTGGAAGCTTTCATATGAGATGGCATTTCCGTTTCCCATCGATTTCTTACCAGTTTTCGTACTTTTATCCCCTCTATACTTCCGGCTCAGTGGCACCACCTGGGGTTTGCGGGTAGTTTTTAGTTTTCGTAAAAAAGTGGCACGCCATTTTTGTTCACACGCTTCGCGAGCATGTCAAAATAACTGTACAAATGTTACAAAAACTGGGGTGGAAAAGAAATTTCGAAAAATCTGTGGTTTCTCCTAAGATAATTTATTTAGGGATACTATAGAAACCATGGGAAAATAAAAAAAATCATACCAAAACAAAAGATTTAGGACATCATTACAAAGATAAATCAGGCTATCAGGATAAATCAGGCGAACAAGAGCGGTTAATTTTGAAGGAGTTGCATAAAATAATGGGATTTATAAATTTTGCCAGTTTTGTTGTCCCTCGGGGTCGGCTCAATCATTGACAGTTACTAATGTTCGTAAATTCGCTGCCAGTCCTGCCATCAAAGACCTACCCACTTCCACAAGGTGTCTTAGAGGAACTAAACTGGTGGGCCCAAAATTGTCAAAGGTCAACACCCCTTCAGTACCCTCCTCCAATAAATTTTCTAACGACAGATGCGTCGGATCAAGCGAACAATTTAGGTCTGTCAGGAACTTTGTCGCAAAAAGAGAAAACGCTGCATTGCAATGAAAAAGAAATACTAGCAATTTTATATGCTCTTCAGAACCAAGTTCAATGGTTTCATCAAAGTTCGCTCCTCATTCAAAGCGACAACAGAACTGCGGTCACCTACTTACGAAAGGAAGGACGTACAAGGACATTATCCCTGTTGGAAATAACCTATCGAATTCTGAATTTGTTAGACCAACATCAGATACACTTCAACATACACTTCATTCCGGGCAAATACAACAATCATGCGGACCATTTATCACGCCTTCGCCAACCACCAGAATGGCACTTACTACCAACTTGTGTTGAAACGGTGTTTGCAAAATGGGGAACCCCAATAGTAGATCTATTTGCCTCGGCGACTGCTCACGTAGTTTACAATTACGTGTCCCTACATCTGAGAGATCCTCAAGCTCTGTTCCACGATGCCTTCAGTGCCCCATGGAATTACGAGCTCGCATGGATATTCCCACCACCTTTTCTAGTCCCCAAAGTCCTGTCTCACTTAAAACAGTCAATAGAAATATTCCTATTAGTAGTACCTCGATGGGAGAGGGTATTCTGGCGTGCCGATCTCAAAGCCCGAGCGCTCGCAGCTCCTTTAACTCTGAGAAACCTACAGAGATACCTAATAGACACGTCGACGGATCTCCCACCACCGCAGGTCGAGTACATTGTCCTCGATGTTTGGAAGTGTGGGGGTGGTCCGACGCGATAAAGACATTGAACGCTCAACAACTATCACTGCTTAAGAATTCTTGGCCAAAATGTACACTAAAAACCTACGAGGTAGCCTGGAAGCGCTGGAAGTCGTGGTGCCGTAATAAAAACCTTGACTTAATGAATCCCACTGGTTCACAATTAGCGCAGTTTTTATGTGAATTATATGTAACTAGCACTTCGCCCGCGACTTCGTCTGCGTAGAATTTAGAGGTGCCGCGCAACTTCTTTGTCCCATATTCTCCTTCTCGGAAATTCATCTTCATGATTCTTTATTCTGATAATTTGAGAGTCTTTACTGTTCGTACTTTCAGCCCCAGAACTACTTTGACATGTTTCTGGTATTCTGGTACTTGTAAATCTTTCGCTCATAACTCCAGCCCAGAAGAAACTTCGATATGTTTCGGTTCGCCTGGTATTTTTAAATGCAAACCACTCATAATTCAAGCTTTGGAAATACTTCGACATGTTTCTGGTATCCTGGTACTTGTGAATCTTTAGCGCTCATAATTACAGCCCGGAAAAAACCGCTATCTGTTTTTGTTCTCTTGGTACTTTTGAATCCTAACCACTCAAAATTCTAGCGCCGGAAACATTAAACCATGTGTCTGGTCTCCTGGTATCTACTTTTGTATCTGTAGCGTTCATAATTACAGCCCCGAAAATACAACGACATGTTTCTGATCTCTTGGTACTTTTGAATCCTAACCGCTCACAATTCCAACCCTGGAAATACTTCGACATGTTTCTGATCTCCTGGTACATAATGAATCTTTAGCGCTCATAATTCCTGCCCGGGAATACCTTCCACATTTTTCTGTTGATTTGTTATTTTTAAATCCGTACCGCACATATATCTAGCGCATAAATATTTTGACATGTTTCTGGTCTCCTGTTACTTATGGATCTTTATCATTCACAATCCTAGCCCCGAAAATACTTCGACATGTTTCTGGTCTCCTGGTACTTTTGAATTCTAACCGGTCACTATTCAAGCGCCGGAAATATTTCGAAATGTTTATGGTCTCCTGGTACTTGTGAATCTTTAGCGCTGTCAATTTCAGCCAAGGAAATACTAAGACATGTTTCTGTTCTCCTGGTACTTGTGAATTTGAAGTACTAAGGCAGCAGAAGCGCTAGGTTTCCACTTCCTCCTCAATCTCCATTAGGCCATGCCTTTTACCGGGATAAAAAGTAGCCTATGTTTGATTCCAGTATGTGAACTATATGTGTGCCAAATTTCATCCAAATCCCTTCAGCCATTTTTGCCTGATTGAGGCACAAACATACAAACATACAAACTTTCACATCCTACTAATATTATAAATGTGAAAGTTTGTATGTTTGTATGTTTGTATGTTTGTATGTTTGTATGTTTGTGCCTCAATCAGGCAAAAATGGCTGAAGGGATTTGAATGAAATTTGGCACACATATAGTTCACAACCTGGAATCAAACATAGGCTACTTTTTATCCCGGTAACTTACATGGCTTAATAGAGACAGAGGAGGAAGTGGAAATCTAGAGTTTCTGCTGCCTTAGTACTTCAGATTCAAAAGTACCAGGAGAACAGAAACATGTCGATGAATTTTTGGGGCTGGGACTGTGAGCGCTAAAGATTCACAAGTACCAGGAGACCAACAACATTTCGATGTGTTTCTGGCCTTAAATTGTTAGCGCTCAGTTTCAAGTAAAAGGCATGGCCTAATGGAGATTGAGGAGGAAGTGGAAGCCTAGCGCTTCTGCTGCCTTAGTACTTCAAATTCACAAGTACCAGGAGAACAGAAACATGTCGTAGTATTTCCGGGGCTGAAATTGAGAGCGCTAAAGATTCACATGTACCAGGAGAACAGAACGATGTTAAAGTATTTTTGGGCTTGAATATTTTTGTTTTTTTTTTAACCGTCGTACAGAACTATGTATGTTAAATTTTTTTCCGGGTTGGAATTGTAAACGCTATAGATTCACATATGACAGAAAACCAGAACCATGTGGAAGTATTTCTTTGGCTGAAATAGTGAGCGCTAAAGATTCACAAGTACCAGGAGACCATAAACATGTCGAAATATTTCCGGCGCTGGAATTGTGACCGGTTGGAATTCAAAAGTACCAGGAAACCAGTAACATGTCGAAGTATTTTCGGGGCTAGGATTGTGAATGCTAAACATTCATACGTATCAGGAGGCCAGAAACATGTAGAAATATTTTCGGTGCTAGAATTATGAGCGGTATGGATTCAAAAGTACCAGGAAATCCGAAATATGTGGACGTTTTTCCCGGGCAGGAATTATGAGCGTTGAAGATTCATTATGTACCAGGAGACCAGAAACATGTCGTAGTGTTCCCGGGGCTGAAATTGGGAGCGCTAAAGATTCACAGGTACCGGGAGAACAGAACGATGTTAAAGTATTTTAGGGCTTGAATATTTTTTGTTTTTTTTTTTTGAACCGTCTAGCAGAAATATGTGTGTTGAATTTTTTTATGGGTTAGAATTGTAAACGCTATAGATTCACATGTGACAGGAGACCAGAACCATGTCGAAGTATTTCTTTAACTGAAATAATGAGCGCTAAAGATTCACAAGTACCAGGAGACCATAAACATGTCGAAATATTTTCGTGCGCTTGTATTGTAACCGGTTAGAATTCAAAAGTACCAGGAGGCCAGAAACATGTCAAAATATATCTGCACTCTAAATATGTGCGGTAAGTATTTAAAAGTAACAAAACAACAGAAAAATGTGGAAGTTTTTCCCGGGCAGGAATTATGAGCGCTAAAGATTCATTATGTACCAAGAGATCAGAAACATGTCGAAGTATTTCCAGGGTTGGTATTGTGAGCCGTTAGGATTCAAAAGTACCAAGAGATCAGAAACATGTAGTAGTATTTTCGGGGCTGGATTCATGAGCGGTTAGTATTGAACAACAGAACAGTGTGGAGGTTTTTCCGGGCAGCAATTATGAGCGTTAAAGATTCAGTATGTACTAGGAGACTAGAAACATGTCGAAGTATTTGCAGGGTTCGAATTGTGAGCGGTTAGGATTTAAAAGGACCAGGAGATTAGAAATATGTCGAAGTATTTTCGGGGCTGTAATTAGGAGCGCTACAGATACAAAAGTAGATACCAGGAGACCAGAAACATGTTTTAATGTTTCCGGCGCTAGAAATTTGAGTGGTTAGGATTCAAAAGTACCAGGAGAACAAAAACATATAACGGTTTTTTCCGGGCAGTAATTATGAGCGTTAAAGATTCACAAGTACCAGGATACCAGAAACATGTCGAAGTATTTCCAAAGCTAGAATTATGAGTGGTTTGCATTTAAAAATACCAGGCGAACCGAAACATATCGAAGTTTCTTCTGGGCTAGAGTTATGAGCGAAAGATTTACAAGTACCAGAATACCAAAAACATGTCAAAGTAGTTCCGGGGCTGAAAGTACGAACAGTAAAGACTCACAAACTATCAGAATAAAGAATCATGAAGATGAATTTCCGAGAATGAGAATATGGGACAAAGAAGTTGCGCGCCACCTCTAAAGTCTACGCAGACGAAGTCGCGGGCGAAGTGCTAGTTTATAATATTAGTAGGATTGATAAGTTGTCGTACAATTCAATACTTTTACATAAATCGGTAATTTCTACACTATGTAACGCTGAAACTTCAAGTCAGTTAAGTTCACACGTTCTAGTAAGACATGTTTTAAAATCTATTGCCCTTAAAAATCCAAAGGTCACAAAGCCTCCAGTTTGGGATATTGATAAATTAATTTCATTTTTGAATAATTACACAATTGATTCAAATAATCTATTTCAAACATCACGTCATACTGGAATTTTGTTGGTGCTTGGCTCTGGTAGGCGAATACATGATCTAACTCTACTTAATATTGATCCTAATCATTGCATGAGATCTGATAGCAGTATAATATTTTGGCCTCGGTTTGGCTCCAAAACTGACAGCAGTAATTATAGGCAATCCGGCTGGAAATTGCTTTTAAATGCCGATAGCTCTAACCTTAACCCTATATACTGGACAGAAAAAATATTACGATTAGAGGTGTGGCTAAACCTGCTTCACGTACAGCCATTGCAAGATGGGTAAAGACCCTGTTTCGGGAAGCTAGCATTGCAGCCACACCAGGTAGCACCCGGTCTGCTGTAGCCTCCAAAAGCTGGTTTCAAAATTATCCTCTCGACGAAATCTTGGCACGTGGAAATTGGCGTTCAGCTAATACATTCCAGCAGTTTTATAGACGAGAAATAATGAGAAGTACTGATTCACAAAACGTCACACAATTGTTCAATCCAATTGATTAACATTGCTAAATAAAAATGTTGTTTACCTAGAACAGATATTCTTAAATTGGTTGGTTTTATTTCAGGTAAAACGCTGATATTGTATTGTACTGTTTTTGTCTTCGTAAACTATACCTACCAAGACTTTTGATAGGTTGGAATGGCAAAAAAATGTTAACCTTATTCTGATGTTTGTAATGTTTATTGTCGTAAAAGCGAAGGAAAGTAAGCGTTTTAAACAAATTTGGACGGTAAAAATTAAAAAATAATCTATAATTTTTTCGCCGACTTTATGAGAAGGCATGATTTACATTCTGTTTTATTGGCGATATATCTAATGAGATGTTGAAAATGCGTCATAACTAACTTAAGGCTTTGAAATTACGTCATTGTCAATTAAATTGAACTTGGTAATATTTTATTTTTGCAAAAATATGTCTGTGGTACGAGATGAAGTAAGGCTGAAATGATGAGGGATAAAGAGTCATCATATCAAGAGCCCAGAATTATGATAAATTAAAATTTTATTTGAATAAAACTGAACAGAATACTATGATTGAATAAGATAGAATACTAAATATATACACTTAAAATAAAATATCCTAACTAAGATAAGGCGTCAAAAAATTCGTCCGCATCGCTGTCCACCGGAAGTGAGCCCAAAAGACTGGCGGCATTGCCACGTTGTATGGCAATGCTTATCCTCTGTCCGAGGTAAAAGCCAGCCCTTGGGTCACGCGAAGTGTCAACTAAGCGTTTAGATAGATCTTTAAATAAGGCATGAGCACTCGGACCCCACGGTCCAAGAGTTTCAACCCCAAACGGCTCAAAAATATAATTTCCAACAAGATTATTATATTTCCGCCGCTTGAGGTTCTCAGCAGCCGCAGCGGCAGTACCAGCACAGCACGACGAGCTAGGAAGATGGGATGGCGCAAGAGTATCGACACAAGTAGCGTCCCACACTAAAGGCCTACCCATCTTCCATGGAAACAAAGACATACCGTCCGGTCGCTTGCCGTCGTCGCGTGCCAGGCCATTGGGTTCTAGTACGGCTGGAACGCCGACGGCGACAAGAGCGCGTCGGATAATGTCGTTGATGTTTGCGTGCCGTGCAAAGCGACCCGCACTTCGACTGCATGAGAGACCGTGGTGCCCGAGGCTGTTGACAGCTTCACCACAGTGACAACGATGAGGAGAACAACACGATGCGCCTAAGCGAAGGGAAGCAGCGAGGCGGAAAGTTGTATCGTCGAACAAGGTGCCTAAGTTCGACGACGTAAATTAAAATTGGCCTAACAACTATTACAACATCATATTGATTTAGATTTATAACATTAGTAGGATTAAATATTTTTCATTTATTTCTGGTAGGTACTTCTAAAACCCACGCAGAAAAGTCGGGGTAAAAAGCTAGTATTTACTTAACACATTTTTCACAGTTCAAACGCGACTCCATAATTTTCCCTAGGCTTGTTGCCTTTGACATTTAACACATTCTTGACACATTGATGTTTGACGTATTTCAATCCTAAAATTAAAACATTTATTTTAGCGTGTGTCTTGAGTTAAAATGTAAGAATAACGCTGAATAAACAGACACTCCAATATAGAAAACATAATATTTACCCAATATTGCTTTGTGAGATGAGAACATTGGAGGATACAGTACGTATGTACAAGTAAAGGTGATGACTTGGAGACCTTATTTTCTTCAAGCCGTTGCTATTCATTTCCTGGTAAACGAGTCCATTGTCGCCTTCAGGTAGGAAGTCCCAACGACGTTGTACTTTATTTAGTTTTGCTCTATTATTTCATACCAATTTTATACATAATTCAAAAATTAGTGTGGATAGAAAAATATTGCGTTTTATATTGTTCAAGGTCATAAAAATACACATTCATGGTGCAGACATTTTTTAACACTAAATTTATCTATAAACGGCTAAACTATTAGCATTTACTGTAAATAATATATTGAAATTACGAAGATCTGACAGCTCCGATTTGCAGAAAAGTGATACAGGTCCTGCTTGCAAGAGCTCCACGGAGCATCTGAAGAACAGAACAAATGAGAGAGATGCAAATACTTTTGCAAGGCAAAAGATGAGATGAAGATAATAAGAGTGTAGCTCGGAATAAAAAAACGTAAGTGCCAAAATAAATTTTCGGATTTGATAACATAAAAGTATTATTATATCGAAATCTGTTCAGTTGAAACCTCGATAAGATTATTTTATATGCTATAAAGTTATTTTCATAGGATCAATCTAAAGCGTTGCGTCTTGTAGCTAAAAAAAGTAAAAAGATATTTCGAACTTTGTGATTTTTTTCTATCGAGAAAATTTCTTCGTGTCGTGTATTCCTTCAGTTGGATACTAGATCATAAAGTCAAAAAGCATATACCGTAATCTCACATCCCTGTTCGAGGTACCTAACAAGATACGTTAAAACGAAAAACGGCCTTATTCTAAAGGTATCCCCTTAAAACTTGACCTCCGCATTCAACGTATGGTGTCGGCCGGTGCCGTAGGATGCCGTAAAAGAATAATACCACTTTTAGTGCCAAGCACTCAACATATGGGTCGAACAATAATTCGTTCTTGTGCCCACAAACCGTATCTGAGTTGTCGTTTTAAGTAGTTATAGATGACTTGTGTTCATGCTCGGGTTGTGGGCTCACGAACGAATTATTGTTCGACCCATATGTTGAGTGCTTGGCACTAAAAGTGTAAAAACACTTTTGCACTTGGCACTAAAAGTGATACCAGCCCATCACTTCCCGTGGGTGTCGTAAGAGGCGACTAAGGGACTCGCCAGAGAATGAGCAGCAGCGTTCTCTGTAAAACTCAACACCATACACTGGGATCGCCAACCCCAATCGTGGCGATTATGGCAAACCCCCCCCATTTTGGGCCAGGCCCATGTCCAACAGTGGACGACTTTCGGCTGATAATGTGATGACTTAAAACTCAATTTCAACGAACCATCATTTTAATAGGTCAGAAAAGGCATTTAACATTTTCGCTTGTGGTTTTTGCCATTTGTGAAGTAGGTACTTTAAGCAAAACATTTACATATGTAGGTACCTAAATTACAGTTAACATATCATTCAAACGGAAAAATATACTAAGAATATTGGTCCACAACAAGACGATTCATTAAAATTTCTGAGTCGACCGGAATAAAAAATAAAAGGTAAAATATAATACTAGACTCAGTAAAAATTAATGAAATTCAGGATATTTGAAAGAGAGAAGGCTAAAAAGTAATTTATTTTAACAAAAAATGAAGGTCGCGGTATCAGGTAGACTATTTAATGAATATCGCCAGACTTTGCTTCCATAACGGCAAATCCATTAAAATTATTAAGAGAATAATCCTTTAAAGGTAGGTACACTCAGTTTAAATAGTATAAAGCTTGGAAGCTAGAACATAATACGAATAAATTAATTTACCAAAAGCGAGTCGAATTCTCACTCGAAAGGTTCCGTACTTTAAACCTTATTTTTCGTAATAGTGGCAATAGAAATACACTATCTGTGAAAATTTCAACTGTCTACCTATTACAGTTCTTGAGATACAGCCCGCTGATAGACGGACGGACGGACAGCAGAGGCTTGGTAAAAAAAAGCTCATCGTTGACATCCTCAAATGTTTATTAAAAGCAAAAAGTAAAACATTCAGGAAATAAAACCCCTTGAATGACTTTATAGTGATAATCAATTTTTATTGTCTCTTCAAAATTTGCATCACAACCATACCATAACTTTTTTAAAAACATAAAATCGGTTATACTTTTAACTTCCTTAAGAAAACTCCTGACTAACCGCGTTCCATATTACAATAATTCCCCCGTACCGTGAACTTAAGTATTCCCCTAAAACGTATACCCAACCTCAATGCATGCAGGAGATAAAAATAAACAGAGTGGCCATCATAAAAAGAGCTGCCTTCGATTCTTTGTCGTGTGTATTGTAGTAGGGTGACTACAGTTCAGAGTAAAACAAGAGATCTTTTTATTCTGGTTAGGGTGACGTCGAGGCATTCTTGCATCGGGAGGCATTCGACTAGACGGCGCCAGTCGGTGACTCACCGTACAATCCAGCTGCTTTATAGCTTTTCCGCTGAATCACCGTAATTCATCATTGATTTAATTTTACGTAAGGCGAAGATTATAAGCTTGGATGTTCGCTTCGTTAAGCTGAAGAAGTTAGTCTTGTAAGTCTTTTGTTTGGGTAATAGCCACTTTTCGGTATCCATTAATTTCCATATTGATTTTGAAAGCTCGTGAATTTTATTGAAATTGATGTTATATTCTAACAAGAAGTAGACCTCTTTATTGCGCAATATTATTGTATCTATGTAGCTGTAAAATCTGTTGCTAGATATCGTAAAATTGTACTACCGAGCACCGAGAGAATATCTACCAAATCTTAAATGCAACAGTAAAATATAACGACGATTGGCGAAACAAAGACAATGAGAATAACACTTATCTCTCCCATTTCAATCCAGTGTTATGAAGTCTCAATAATTGTAAGTATTATTGTCTCTGCAATCCTTAGAAGCATGCTAATAATTGCTCATAAATATCACATAATCCGTAATGTATTGGAGATGTAAAAGTACTTCTTAAAAATGTGCAATGTAAAGGAGGTTATCGTCAAAGAATAGGCTAGACAGAAGTTGTTAAAAATATTTGTACAGGCTGCCATTTTTAAACTAGGCTTTGCTCGCAACTACGCTCGCGTTTTATTTTCAAAGATAAAAGTAGCCTATACCAGTCTCCAGGGTCCCATAATATTTCTGTACACAGAATCATCAAAGTCGGTTCGGCAATTTAGGTGTGAAAGCGTTACATACAAACCAACAAACTCACTCAGTGGCGTGCCTAGGGTTTCAAAATAAGGCAAGCCCAATAAAATTTTAACCGATTTCAAAAAAAGAAAGTTCAGTTTTCGACTGAGTCTGTAGGTACCTTCGTATGTATCATCGCAATTTTCTCATAAACTGATATAGATGTCTCAATTCGTTGTTTACCAAAATTACCGAAAGAAACCATTGCACACAGGTGTTTATGGGAATTTGCGTGCCTTTTAATGGCGCCAGATATGTTATTTAAATCATTATAACCAGATGTATTCCAAACGGAATCTTCATTCGAAAAAAATAGGCCACGAACACAACTTATTAGTGTGCGAACAGCCAACAATCCAACTAGTTTTATACACGGATCTATTAAATTTCGTTTATGCGATTTACTAGTCTAGAAAAACACAGATTAGGCGTCGGTTTTAATGAAGAAATTAACTGTTTTTTCTGAGCAAAGTTTAAAGATTTTACCTTATCTTCGCCAATCAAAACTTGAACGCATTTTAAATCCTCACAAGGTACAATTACCTCCATTGTTGTAGGTAAGTCACCAAAACAATTGTATCACTGAGAAAATCTAAGAATACACACAAAAAACTTTAACAACATAACTTTTCAACTCTCAAGCAAATAAAACTGAAGTGAGTTGCACTCCGGTGTCAAGAACTACTTACGCAGAGTTGCAGTGTTGTCATTTAGGCAAAAAAAGTCACCAGGTATATGAAAAATCTAGCTAGATGTCGCAATTTTTTTATTTTTAAGATATTGCTTGAGTATTTAATTTCGTTATTTTAAAAAGTCGCTAGTTTTTATTGTTGCTAAATCTTAAAAAAAGTCCCCAAACTCGTTAAAAATCTCCAAGATCTCACAACGTCGCTAAAACGGCAACACTGCAGAGTTGGCAAGGTGACAAGGTCACGCATACGCGTCCAACTTCATACGCAAGCACGGCTTAATTTTCAATACTGATCGTTTTGTAGGCGCACAAGGTTTAGAACTCGTTATACGGCACATCGCTATAAGTGCGAAAGTGACGGAGATAGTATTTGAAAGCCCGGTAAAAGCCGGTACGTGTAAGCGAGATAGCTATATGTAGACGCTGCAAATGCGAAACTCTGCGCGCGAACAATCGCGATGTGTAGTTATGTAGTAATGTGGCATAGGTAGCGTACTTTGTGTTATTTTGATAAGAATTAAGCGCGCGAACTTTTAAATAGTTCGGGTTTGATATTGATTCTCTATCGAGCATTTTAGTAAGGCATGCCGGGCTTTTGGGCTTGTATGAAGGAACCGCCACCGAACTCACTTTCGCATTTATAATGTGTGTTAGTATACCTACTACACACAACTACAACTAGAGAACAAATTCCAACCCTATCCGTAACGTAACCAAACCTTTACAGTTAACGTTTCAAAAGTTCAAGCGCTTCAAGCGGATGCACCCTAAACAGTATTTTGACATCCGACACATTTTAGTGTAATGTCCTAAGTTTTGTCCCCTAAACATGGCCACCCCTCGCCGCACTGCGGGAACCATCGAATGTAACACTTATAAATTGCTTTAATTTAATACATTGCGCCTCTGACGGTTGGGTCCGTATTCGGAAACATTTTTCTGAGCAGACCAAGTTTGGCACACTCATAAATAAGATTTCTTGGAGATGTTCGATGTACTTTTAAGTTAAACTGCCAAATGGGTTTTCTCTTATTGATGTTGATATTTATTTTTCATGATATTTGTAACCTATTGGCAAAGCTAGGGATGCGCTAGTCTGTTTACGGTTGTAAATAACCTATGCTCTTTCTTTGCCTAGCCTTATCTTGCTATTTGGTGTGAGCTATCCTCGTTTTCCTTAGCCAGATTTGTCTGTCTTGGGTCGTCAAGATTTCTGATGAATGCTGCTTTCAGAGTTCATAGTTATCGTTGCCTAACGACGGACTCTCAGAGATTTTCCGTGTTATGGTGTCCACTTGTCCAGCGTCGATGCTTAAGATTTATCTGGTTGTTTGATCTTTAGGTCTTCTTGTTAGATACCCGTCCCTTCTTAGGTGTATAGTTAACTGCGAGATGCGAGTCATTAAAAAGTTTTACTTACCATTAGACCAATGTCGTCAAATTAATAAAAAAAAATTTTATCATTATAATATATCTATAAATTACATTTTTAATGTATCAATAAAATATTATTAAAACTTTTCAAAAAATAAAAAAATATATATTTAATATGAATAACAACAGGTGACCTACATAAAGACACTCTTTTTTTACTGCCAATATTCCATTATAGAAGTCAAGACATAACACTTACTTAGTACATTTTCGTAATATTCATCATCACAGAACGTAAAATACTTTAGTCTATAAAACTTCAACTTTCTTCGTAATGTTGACGAGCTGGGGTCATAAAACTTGAAGAAGATGCTTAACAGTATTATAATTTCGATTCTTGCATTTCCTAAAGCCTCTTTTAATGATGTCATACAGTAATTATTTTTTTATGAGCTATCATAAAAATTAAATCAAGGTTGACTGGCTCAGAACGCCATTTTTGCCTCTGCCTTGCATAGGTTATAATTAAATAATTGATCATTAATAGGTATGTTTGCCGAGCATTTAATTTTAGCGATGTTCAGTGCATTCACGATCTTTCGTTGCAGAATGTTTAGAATAGCCGACTTCAACAATATTTGTAAAGATATGGGTCACGTGGCATCTATACTAATATATAAAGCTGAAGAGTTTGTTTGCTTGAACGCGCTAATCTCAGGAACTACTGGTCCAATTTGAAAAATTCTTTCAGTGTTAGATAGCCCATTTATCGAGGAAGGCTATAAGCTATATATCATCACGCTAAAACCAAAAGGAGCGGAGCAGTAATGAAAATTGTGACGCAGACGAAATTGCGCGGGTCAGCTAGTCTACACTAATATTATAAAGAGGAAAGATTTGTTTGTTTGTTTGTATGTTTGTTTGTTTGAATTGAATAGGCTCCGAAACTACTGGACCGATTTGAAAAATTCTTTTAGCATTGGATAGCTACATTATCAGGGAGTAACATAGGCTATATATTATCCCAGTACTCCCACGGGAACGGAAACTACGCGGGTGAAACCGCGTGACGTCCACTAGTAATTAATAAAACAGGAATGAAGTCAAATGACGTGCTGTCAGCCTGTCAAATTGCAAAATGCGATTGACAAATTGTCAAATATTTTTTGTAATATTTTTATTCCATGAACTAGGCTTTAGTATTTTAAAACATCTGCCTAACTTAATAAGTTGTTAACAAACCTTCAATTTCTGCTCAATATAAATCCGCTTTTCCAAGAAGTGTATTTCTATTATGTAAGGAAAGGTAGAATCCAAAGTGATTCTGTAAGCTTTGACTTAAGCCCTCCTACACACCTTCCAATTAATCTCCAGGTAACCTTGACGATTGACAGGTTTTGCGGGCATAAGAAAATGAGTAATTGTTAAAAGCAATAAAGTACAGTAGAATCCTGAAAACAAATTGAAGTCAAAAGTGAATAGGCTACTTCTAGACAATCTGTTTCATCGTTGACTATATCATAGCTTTTCAACAAACAACACAACTTTCGTTTTGAAATATTTAATGCGTGAAATTATACAATGCAAAAGTCATTGAGTATACGATGCAAAGATAAAATTAACGGACCAGCATAGGGTATTTTACTGAAAAAAACGAATTAGTCCGTCAAGTTGATTTCCAAAAAATATTGGACACGTATTTTTTCTTTTTTCACGTAAATACAAAATTACGAAGATATAGTACGTTGAAATGAAAATATTCCTGGAGGCTCATTTTGATTAGTATTGTATGCTTGAGTTTACTTATTTAATTACCTATATATGTAATTAGTTTTATCATTGTTTCATATGTAATTTTTGGGATAAAATAGTATGCTAGCGGACATGTGCCATCCATTTATTTAATTTAATGATCGACATCTATCATAAAATGTTGAATAATGTTCAAGTTCTTTAAACTTAACAGACAGTTGTGTTGCTGGGGAGTTTGTTGGCCACTTCTTCTTCCCAGCTAAAACACTAGGAAGTGGTGACGGGCTGGGCGATTTGGGGGACTGTCTTCATGTAAATTTTGACGTTCAAAAAGTGCTGATTTTCAGCCTAGTTTGAATAAATGCCTTTTGATTTTGATTTTGATTTTGAAAACTCGCGTGACGTCACTACGATAGTACAATTTTACTAGCGCCGTGACGTCACCAGCCCCCTCTCCCGAGTTTTGATCTTTGTCAATATTCATTGTTGTACAAAATCAAAAAATACGTGTCCATTGTTTTTCAATACTCTAACTGATGGACTAAATAGATTTGCAATTTATTGATGGTGGAAACTAGCCTATTGAGCCAAGCATTTTTATTATGAATGTACTCCACTAGTTTATAATATCCTTGTTTACATAGTATGCGGTTTATACAAACTTTTAAATTTCGGCTCATTTAATTCTAATATATGTGCCCATGAAAGATGCATTTATAAATCACATTGCGTCAATCAAAATGACATATGATGTTATTTTTTGGCATTATATTATATCACAATCAAGTAAAATATACGTCAAAATGTAATAACACAACATTTCACGTGTTTGTGATGCCATAAAAATACGCATTTTGAAAATACCTTGAGGCGAAACTGCTTTCCATATACAGCGTAAATATAACTCTAGATAAGCAGGAAACCGTATAATGTTATATGAAAGCCCAACTACCGAATATTGTACCGGATGTATGAAACCCTGAGATTTATAAAAGGCTTAGATTGGCGTACGTAGAATATGATATGGTTCTTTATGGGATTTCTGGCGTTTTGCTACTGATTGAAAATCATAAATATGTTCTACCATATAAAATCATAAATACGTAACCCGTCAGGCACCAAGCACGCAAGACAATTGAAAGACAATACAATTTGGCCCCAATCGGTCCTCACGGTATGTGTTAGATTTGAAAAAAAAAGGCTTTTGTACAGCGGTGAAGCCAGGGATCATGAATAAGGCACAGTAACGTGAGGAGTGGCCAAGATAAGAGAGGCCTTCGTATGTTCAGCTGTGGGCGAAGTTGGGCTATAAATGATGATGATGATGAGATGAAACCAGGCTGTAAATAATATATTAGGTACTCGTCTAGTTAAAATATCTAAGACGTAACTACTTATTAGTAGATGGATTTATCTGTGATAGTGCATTTACACGGGCAATTAAAATTGATCAATTATAATCAAAACTAGTCGATTGTGACGTCATGACATACCAAGCACTTTACGGCAACGCCGAAAGGGTCAATTTGGCGATATGTTTTGCTATGACAACATTGAGTGATATGGAGCAACTCCCAAGAAGGCAATACACGAGTAAATTAGTTGAAAAATAAACAGAGAGACCAATATGGAGCAATTAGAAACAATACTGCAGTAACAATTGCTGCATTTTATTGAAGTTACTGCACATTGCTCCACTAATTGCTCCAGATTCATCCATACGTGTTGCCGAGCAATAATTGCTCCAAAAATTGACCATGTAAATGCACCATAAGGTTAGCTTAGGTCCTTGACTGATTAGATTTGAAAAAAAAAGGCTTTTGTACAGCATAAGGTGAAGCCAGGGATCATGAATGAGGCACAGTAACGTGAGGATTGGTCAAAATAAGAGAGGACTTCGTAATGTTCAGCTGTGGGCGAAGTTGGGCTGTAAATGATGATGATGACGAGGTGAAACACGGCTGTAGATAATATTGATGATTATTAGGTATCGTGTAGTTAAAATATCTAAGACTTAACTACTTATTAGTAGATGGATTTATCTGTAATGGTGCGTTTACACGGGCAATTAAAATTTATCAATTATAATCAAAACTGGTCGATTGTGACGTCATGACACACCAAGCACTTTACGGCAACGGCAGAAAGGGTCAATTTGGCGATGTGTTTTGCTATGACAACATTGAGTGATATGGAGCAACTCCCAAGAAACTAGGCAATACACGAGTAAATTAGTTGAAAAATAAACAGAGAGACCAATATGGAGCAATTAGAAACAATACTGCAGCAACAATTGCTGCATTTTATTGAAGTTACTGCACATTGCTCCAGATTCATCCATACGTGTTGCCGAGCAATAATTGCTCCAAAAATTGCCCATGTAAATGCACCATAAGGTTAGGTTTTGCAGTGGTCAGTCAATGCAGTGGCAGTTATCTCAGCACATTGTGACCACAAAGCATGTTGGGCACGCTAAAATGAAGAAATTTGTAATGTCTAATAAGCGGTAAAAAATCATGTTTGGCGACATCTGTAGCACCATTGCGGTCAAAGCAATTAGAAGTCAAATACAATAACTCATTCTTCCATTTGTGTTTGCAAAATTATCTACGAAATTCGAAACATCTTTGCGTTTTGTTTCATTCCGAAAGTACCTAAACCGGTGATAAATCTTCTTCAGCTAAATTAAGGCAGCTTTTCTTAATTCCGTGGCTTCCTAATTCCGAATGGTTTTTAATTTTATCAGTGGAAATAATGAAAAATACAAGTAATGGTGGTCGATGAAAGGCCCGTGCTATCTGTATCATTCTGATTTCCCCGGGGACCTTTAAATCTACCCGGATTCAGGCATCTGGAAGAAATAAACCTGCCGATTGTAGAAGAAACTTTTGGATAGCTTGCTTACTAGTTTGTAGGAGCAAAAATTTTAAACGGAGTTCTTTTTACAGCAGCCCATGTTGGTAATGTTAGGTCGTTTAATTTATTTCTTGTGCCAGTAGTAAGAATTTGTAATTATATTAATTAGCGCTAAAATTATTAAAAGCATAGTTATTGTGATAGTTGCCTCACAGTTCCCATACGGAGTTGGGGTGCTGTACTTGTAAGTTATAAGCTGATGGAATAGGCCGCATCTACACAGTACTGACCCAGTCAGTTTCAAACCAGTGATAAAAATTTAGTTAATATTCATTGACCAAATATGCCAAAATATTTATTTGTGAAATTCCTAGCTGAGTCAAACAAAGTTTTATATTTATCTTCGTTGTAAGACAACAAAGAGTTGTAATATATAAATCTTAGCTTTCATTTAATTTATACTTGCGGAATTAATCGTGTCTTTCATTTACCCTCCCATGTTCTTCATGTTCCCCTCCTTACTAAAGGGAAGGGGGATGTTCCCCTATTTGATCCTACTGACTTTTGGTTAAGCTTGTGGGAGCAAGACATTTTGCTTCACTTACCATGGTTTGGGACGCTTTACTATTAAATTTTCCGAGGTAAAAGAAATGCTAAAGTATTCTTGCATATCTACATTTGAATTTGCTCAACAGATATCTATATTTTAATATTATAAAGCTGAAGAGTTCGTTAGTTTGGTTGAATGCGCTAATCTTAGGAATAACTGGTTCGAATTGAAAAAATATTTTAGTGTTGGATAGCCCATTTATCGAGCAAGACCAATAGGAACGGAGCATTAATGAAAAATGTGACACAGAAGAAGTTGCGCGGGTCAACTAGTATTATTATATTTCCATATGAATATTATTTTACGTGAAAGTAAATCTGTCTGTCTGTCTATACGCTACCTCTTCTCGTCTTAACGAGTTTGCATGAAACTTGGCAAACATATTGATTATTTCCTAAAATAGGATAATTTCATCCCAGAAATAATGTTCCCTTGTTTGAATTTCACCGAGCGAAGCCGCTGGTAGAATAGGAACAATATGTAAATAATATTTCTTAATTAGTGTGTGTGTCAGGGCAAGCGTCAGGGTAAGGTTTGTATGTAAGACAATTTTGAAAAAAAAAGTCCGTGCGAAGCCGGGGCGGGTATGTCTACACTAATATTATAAAGAGGAAAGATTTGTTTGTTTGTTTGTTTGAATTGAATAGGCTCCGAAACTACTGGACCGATTTGAAAAATTCTTTTAGCATTGGATAGCTACATTATCAGGGAGTAACAAAGGCTATATATTAACCCCGTATTCCCACGGGAACGGGAACTACGCGGGTGAAACCCGTGACGTCCACTAGTATATTATAAAGAGGAAAGATTTGTTTGTTTGTTTGAATTGAATTGGCTCCGAAACTACTGGACCGATTTGAAAAATTCTTTCATCATTAGAATCCTACATTATCCCTGATAAACATGGGCTATAGAATATTTTCAAAAAAGTTAGGGATCCGTATGATAACTTCGATAGTGTAACCCAAGGTGTGAAAAAAACACCAACATAAATCCTTATATCGCGTACGCTGCGGAAACTATTGACAATAGAGCAAAGTGATGTACTACAGTTTTATAGAGGACATCAATATCCACAAAAAAAGGGTATATATGTAACTATTATGGTTAAGTCACAATAACCGCTTTTTGTTCAAATTATTCGATCAAAACCCTTTTGGTATCATAATTTTAATCCTTATCCATTTAAATGGTTTGGTAATTTAGTTTGGTTATGTATACGTAAATTACACTTTAAATTATGCTTATCGGACCTTTCGTTTAAAAGTTACGATGGGTATAAAAATACTCTAAGTAAGAAAAATGTCGCGGTTTGAACGTTTAGTCTATTAATAAGTAATTTACACGTTAGCCTTAATAGAGGGAGGACTTATAGGAGATGAAGTTCGTGGAGTACCTACTAAACCCTCGCGAACGAAGTCGCGGGCGAAGTGCTAGTAATGTATAAAATTCCTTCATTTCGAACTTACTGACAGACAACGCACAGCCAAAACTACTGGTCGTAAGAAGCTTTTTTTTTTTTTTTATGGATGGGAAATCATCAAATGACCCCTCCCGCTCTGGGTGAAGCAGAAGGGAGTGTCAGACTCTTACTGACTAAAACCCATCCGTGCTCCTCCTAATGCCCTTTGTGTTCCAGGGCCGTGGCGACTCTTTCGAACAGGTTCCGCAACCCCGGCAGGCACTGGCCCTACCGGGCCCCGTCTAGTCGTAAGAAGCTTAAATTTGGCATATAGCTTTCCTACACTCCGTAAGAGAGCACAAAGAGAGGATTTCCCGAAACTCTTACGGGAACCGGAAAAAACGGGATATGCGCGTACAAAGTTGCGGGGAAATGTCTGTATTTATAAATTTGATGAATATCATAACATTCAAATACAACGAGGAATGACAGCACTCGACTGATATTTTTCAGCGATTCGATGCAGACAAATGATGATTTTAATTGGTGCGATTCAATTTGGTGCCTCTTTAATTACCGCTATCAATTTAATGGTTGTTCCAACTATTTGCGTACACCAACAGGCATCAATTTTGCTCGTTAAGTCGATAAATTTGGTTCCAGTTACAGATGGGAAACAGCGTGTCGGTTTGCAAACGAGGAGGTATTTAGGTATCTACTGATTATATAGGATATCAAAATTTCTGAATACTTTATTTCTAAGAGATTATTCTCTAAGAGATTTTTGTAGAAAGAAGCATCACCATTGTATCTATGTTCTTTCCTTCTTCTTATCTGTATGTTAATTATGAGTACATAAATAGTTAAATAAATAAGATAATCATAGGAAACGTCTTAATTTTCAATATGGAATCAGCCCAGCATACTATTCATAACCAATAGCAAAGTCGTTACTTTGTTAGTTAAATCGTTGATTTAACTGTCATGGATCCAGAAACAAATATAGAACAGTGCTACTAAGACGTGCCAATGCCATTATGAGTCCGTACTAACAAAGGGATAGTGCTATGCGTTTTGTATAACTGCGTCTCTCTCCCACACCGGAATCACGGTGGTTTTGTGACGTCATAGTATGGAGCTTCTGCCAGGGTTGCGGAATTTGTTCGAAAGAGTCACCGCCGCCCTGGGGGCCAATCTCTTAGCCCGCAGTCCGTAGTTTCGGGCTTAATTGCGGTCGTATTCTTATCTGTATGTTAATTATGAGTACATAAATTGTTAAATAAATAAGATAATCATAGGAAACGTCTTAATTTTCAATATGGAATCAGCCCAGCATACTATTCATAACCAATAGCAAAGTCGTTACTTTGTTAGTTTAATCGTTAAACAAATATAGAACAGTGGGAGAGAAATAAAAACAAATGGATTTACTTGTCGATCTTTTACAGATTGTACTTTTAAGAGTGTGCTACTAAGACGTGCCAATGCCATTATGAGTCCGTACTGAAAAAGGGATAGTGCTATGCGTTTTGTATAACTGCGTCTCTCTCCCACACCCGAATCACGGTGGTTTTAGGACGTCATAGTATGGAGCTTCTGCCAGGATTGCGGAATTTGTTCGAAAGAGTCACCGCCGCCCTGGGGGCCAATCTCTTAGCCCGCAGTCCGTAGTTTCGGGTTCAGTTGCAGACGTATTCTACTCCGTATCACCTAACCACAAAGAATGAATGACAACACAATTTGACAGTTACTGTCAAATCGTGTTGTCATTAATTCTTAGTTCAGGTTCGGGACTAATCGTAAGTCCGTTGGTGATACGGAGTAGAATACGACCGCAACTAAGCCCGAAACTACGGACTGCGGGCTTAGAGAGTAGCCCCCTTGGAACGCAAAGGGCGTTAGGAGGAACACGTATAGGTTTTAGTCAGTAAAAGTCCGACATTCCCTTCTGCTCCGTCCAGAGTAGAAGTAATTTAAAGATTTCCACTCTTAACAGAAAAAAATGTAACGGCGCCTGTTCCTACCATCTCCTTTTCACTATCAGACTACCAACCAGAGTGGCATCCGCACTTTGTTGATAGGTTGATAGCCCCACTAGTCATACTCAACACTTTTCGTTCACATATTTTATTATGCGAACCAAAGACCAAAGTCTGTAGTTTTGCGAATGTCTGTTTTCCTTGCCACATAACACATTAGTCTTCTAAGCAGAGCAATCAGGCGTCTTCGGGGCTCGCTTGTTTCATCATATACGTCTTCCATTGCTTTTCAGCAGGTAAGATGAAGATCATATAATGGCTAATCAAGGAAAAAAAAAGGAACAAAATAGTTTTATTTACTAAAAACCTTTCAAAAACAGTTAAAAATTTTAAAAAGGACAAAATGGTTGGTAAACCATTTCACCGACCTTGTCCTTTTTAAATTCCGTTCCACTTAGAGTCTTGGATGCCGATATTATTACATGATCTAAAAAAAAATAAGAGTTCATTTGAAAACCTCATCTTAAGACCCCTGAAAAAATAAGCAGCTTACAAGTTCCTTACAATCAAAATTGTTTATGGCTTCGGTGTAATTTTAAATCGTTTCCTTTGAGGGGACAAGGTAAAAAATATTTTTATATGAAATTATTTTTAACTCTGTAAAAACTTTTTCTTCTGCCTAAAGACAGATTTTTAGTAACGAAACGTTATTGCCCCCAATTGCTCAATAATTATAATTTATTCATTATCAAGTATCATGAGACTCATTATTTCAATAAGTGCCTATCCAGGTTCTACTCTAATACGCTTGCTTTATAACATTTCAAGACGCTGAAGTGTCTAAAAGCAATATGGCTGTCACAATGCCACACAAACAATAAATTGAGAACATTTCCACCTACCATCAAACTCATACCGAAATTATAGTTCCCATGGGAAATCCAAACAAAACACTTGGAAGTTTATCGAGTGATTATAAATATAACATGTGGTTTCCGGGTTGTTACTGGCTGTACACCTGAACAAATACAAGTTTTTGTTAGGTCGGTAAATGGCTGGTAATGGACGCTAATAGCCATGTCCTTTGGACACAATAACAAAATATCATCAAAATTATAGACAGGGAAGTTGTTGAATACTGGATTGGTTTGATTTGTGCGGTTTGAATTGGATGCTTTTTACCCGACTGCCCCAGAAGTAGGTTATTATTATATATATTGTGTTATATATTGTTTTTGAAAGTATTTATGTATGTTCGTCTGTATATTTCTTTGGAACGACCTTAACGGCTGGATTTATTTAACACTAAACGGGTTTATATTAGCCTATAACACTCACAAATAACGTGGCTTTCTATTGGTAATATAATTATCAAAATCAGTTCAGTAGATCCAGAGAGTACCCCCTACAACCTTACAAACTCACAAACCCGCAAACTTTACCTGTTTATAATATTAGTATAGATAATATGATTTATGAAATACAAAAGAGTAAGTTTATATAAAAGTGACCTAGGACAAATAAATTTTGAGAAAAATACACAAGATGGCGGCCGCCTTAAGTAAGTGATGTCTACACTTTCGTGATTATAGTCATGTGGAGTATCAAGAGGTAAATGTGGTGTAATCTTCATGAATGTTCTTCGACTGCAGAGAGCGGAGGTCTTTGTAAAACTCTTGCCGGCTGCGATGACTGATGGGTCCGCCCATCATAGTATTGTACTTAAATACAGGGTTATTTGTAAAACACCAACAACCTCTTAGACAGTGAAAGTACACATGATTATTATGATATATACAACTTTTACTTTGAGACCAACCCTGAAAACTCGAAAAAAATATCAGCTGTTTCATACATTTTCATTGGCTAAATATTGCATTTTGTATGAAACAGCTGATATTTTTTTCGAGTTTTCGGAGTTTTCTCAAAGTAAAAGTTGTTCATAATCATGTGTACTTTCACTGCCTAAGAGGTTGCTGGTGTTTTACAAATAACCCTGTATAAACCTACGTCTATACTAGTTTTAAAACAAAACTGATTGTTTGTAAAAGGTAGATACTTATATGATTCCAAAATCATTTTACTGTTAAAAGCTATTGAGGTACTGCACAGAGTGTGATAATCTGTTAGTTTATCTCGAAATATGTCTGTATTATAGAAGTACCTATATATAAAGAAAACAATAATATGTAACGTTTAATCTCAGATAAAGAATAAACACAAAACAAAAAACACAAGAACAAAATATAACCACTGTTTGAAAAATAAAACATGGAGAACGCTTAATTGGGATCAATTTACTGTTTCTGATACGTGACGTAGATACAAATTATATTGTTCTTTATTATTTATGAAAAAAAATACAATACTAACTATTTATACGAGTGTAGGTATCTACCGTTACTACATAATCATCATCACCATCATATCAGCCGAAAGACGTCCACTGCTGGACATAGGCGGGTAGGCGATTGCAGTGTATGGTGTTGATTTTTCCAGAGAACGCTGCTGCCCATTCTCTGGCATGTCTCTTAGTCGCCTCTCACGACACCCACGGAAAGTGATGGTATGGTATTATTTTTTTAGGCACCATACGGCACCGGCCGACATCACTACAAATGAAGCGAATACCACCAATATTTATTTTATTTTTCTATTATAATTGCCACTCATTCAAATGTGTAATTGTTAGAACAATTTCATGGAAAACTTACATTTAAAGCTAATTAATAAACAGTTCGGAGTAAAATTCAGGTTTCATAATTTTAGATAAAAGTAGTAATACTGCTGTACAAGCCCGCCACACATTCCCAACCACTGCAACTCCTGGTAGCCAGAATCAACAGTCGTGACCACCAAAACGCCGGCTCAATGAAGATCGACGAGTACTTTTGTACTGCCGTGCAGTTTGCGGAGCTTTTTAGGTAATCTTCTAAAGCAGTACTAGTTTACTGTACATACCTATCTGTGCCGATAGCATAGGTACTTTTTAATAACCTATACCACAGCTTGGCAAAGGCCTTTCCCATATCCTTCCAGATAATCTTCTCCTGCGCCACTTAGGTGCTGCTTATATTGATAAATCAGTAATGTATCTAGCCATTTCTTCACTATTTTGGGTCGACTTCCAGTCTAGATATGTAGATAGGTAGGCTGTGTTGCAGATTTTTTTTTTTTTATTTGTGATGTGTTTGCTCTTGACTCTAGTCTAGGTCAGAGATGACAGAGACAAAGTCTACGATGGAGCGAGCTTACCCAGAAGGAGCTTGTGCACTCTAACTTTGAAGAGATTAGGGTTGTATGAGACGCAGGCAGAGAGTTCCACTCCTTTGCTGTGCGCATTATAAAAGGCGAGACGAGAGAATTTGTTCGAAAGAGTCACTGCGGCCCTGGACGCAAAGGGCATTAAGAGGAACACGAATGAGTTTTTGGTCAGTAAGAGTCTGACACTCCCCTCTGCTCCGCACAGAGCGAAAGGAGGCATTTGATGATGTCCCATCCTTAAAAAATAAAACTGCTGCAGCCGAATAGAAGTCGTTTCCATTTACACACCTAATTAAAATCAACACTTCATAAAAAATCTGTTCAAATAACATTGTTTAACTAAGTTTTAAGGCGTCGATAATTACCGAGCCATCGAACCGAAGCTTCGAATGCCGACCTTAAAGGACACGAGGTCAAATTCAACCCCTGCCAGCTATTGTGGTAAATCCAACCATTACCCAAGAATTTAATGGTATTGAAAGGATAATTGATTTAAACGAGCTATTAAATAGTTAAATGTGCTTCTAATTGATATTATTAATCATGTTCAATTAATTTATGGGTGTTCAACATGTTCTTTGACTAACGATAATTTTCCGTAATCTATATTCTTTATAATTTCCGTCATTATTCAGTCGAAAAGTTTCCACAACCACGAAATCGTGAAAGAAAATCAGCTGTACCCACAGCACATTTTCTTTCATTTTTATTTAGGTTAGCCTACAATTTTTTACCTACACATTACATTTAATTTAAGAATACACGATATACTATATAAGTGCAACCATAACTTATAGGCTAACACCACATGCACTATTTATTTTGTTTAAATTTTCATTATTGGTTTTTATAGTTAATCATGAAAAAAAAATACAACAAAGCATAAATCTAGTGATTTAACAAACAAATCAAGATTAGCGTATTCAATTAAATTAAAAATTATTATATTAACTGGTAAAAAGTTAATATGACATATAAATAAATTGAATACTGAACTACTCTAATATTTTATTTTTATTTTGTCGAGTTTTGTGCTCATAACTGTACGGGATAGTCGATTTTTTTTCGCGATTTCGGTGTTGGTCCCCTATACAATGACACCTTTGCAGGTGTTGCGTTTATTCTGTAACATGTTGTATATAGGTTTATTCTCCGCATTACATCTAAACAGGTATTTTTCGATGAGAATCCTACTCATCTTTCTGAATTGTCTTGGCGACCATGCCACTTCTTTTTAGAGATCCGTACTAAAACGGCAAAAAGGAACCCTTATGGTGTGACTGTCCGTCTGTCACAGCTGAATATCTCTAGAATGAGTTTTAGATGAAGTTTGTTAAACTATTTTGTTAATAAGAAATAAATAAATAAGTTTACATATTTTTGCAACAACGACTGAAAGGGATTCTTAAAAATTCGAAGTGAGCAACTAGAGCATGCGGGGTATCATACGAAATAACGTTTTTTGCACGTTCTCCAAAAGTTTTTCTTTTTAGGGTTTAATTTTTTTACATTTTCGTTAAAAGTCGAAAACCATGCGGTTTTCGACTTTTAACGAAAATGTAAAAAAATTACCACTTCCCTCTTATGTCCGAAGTTTGCATGTAGAAAAATCTGATATTTGATAGAAGTTTATGTAAAAATTACAGGAAAAATAAAACAATGTCTTTAAATAGCACACTTTTTCAGAAATCATCAACAATTTAGTTCCAATAGCAGTCAAGAGATGACGCTGGTCTAAAACTGTATTAAACGCCACAGTGTTAAAATTCTATGACGAATATAGGACTCGTCGATGTAAATTTAAAAGAATTTCACGTTTTAAATGATGGTACGGAACTCTCGGTGCGCGAGTCCGCCTCGCTCTTGACCGTTTTTTTTTTGCTATCTGGTTAACTTTTAACTTATCTCAATTTGTGTACTACCACTATTAAAACAGCTAAATGATACAGAATAAAAATTTGTCCATAGATGTAAAGATTAATCTTGATCTAATTTCACAATACTAACTGCTTACATCTGCAGAGATTTCCAGAAGCCCGGGCAACTTATCGAGCAACCTAAGAAAGTAGGTACCATAAAAGGTCAAACATTCAAGGTTTTCCCAACGTGTTGTACGGTTCCTTAAAATGATATACGACCTTATAAGTCGCACAAGTGGCGTAAAACTGACCTTTACCATACGGTGATATATCACGGCATAGTAATGTGACCTAGGGGACTACTAACCGTTTTCAAATCGCTTTCCTAGCTATTGACATTAAATAGTTGGGCATAAAGTTTCTATCAGACTAGAGTCTCTAGACAAAGTGTCACTCTATTGGTGATGGCTAGTGTCGAATAATGGTTTAATTAAGTGACATTTCGACTGCGTTTATCAATCCTATTTTTGACTTTTGAAAGTCGCTTTCACTACGCTACTGCTCAGAGAATGTCACTTGATCCTGTCGCTGAGATAATGTCTAGAGCCTTAGGCGGCATCCTAATTGACTAACGACCGTACGAGTTAACGATGCAATTTCATTGCGCAATGAAAATGATTCCTCTGCTCGCGCGATGATTTGCAAGCTCATTTAGCTTCATCATCATCATATCAGCCGAAAGGCGTCCACTGCTGGACATACGCCTCCCGCAAAAGGGGGGGGGGTTGCCATAATCGCCACGCTTGGCAGGCAGTTTGGCGATCGCGGTGTTTGGTGTTGCGTTTTACAGAAACGCTGCTGCCCATACTCTGGTGAGTCCCTTAGTCGCCTCTTACGACACCCAGAAGTGATGGGATGGTATTATTCTTTTACGGCACCATACGGCACCGGCCGACACCATACGGCGTTTAGCTTACTCTAAAGAAATGTACGTGTTTAATCTCGTCATGCGACGAAATCTCGTACGATCGTTATCCAATTAGGACAACGCCTTAGGGCTAAAACTGGGTACATATTCATAAAATTATTTTGTCAAATTTTTAAACGCGCATTATCTAGCTATGATTGGTTGAATGTGTTTACAACAGACAAAAAATTTACTTGACGTGCGTTTACATTCGCGTGACGGGACGATATATATATTTTTTTTTTTTCAAGAAACTGGGGATCTGTACAATAATATGGCAGTTTATACTATGTCGCATGTGGGGCACTGCATGGAATGACAGGTCGTGATTATTTTAATTGTGTTTAAATGCTACAGTACCTGACATTTCTACTAGTATGCTGCATTTATTCAGATATTTTTGTTAAATAATTTAAAAGTTTTATTGTTTCAATTAATTATTACCAACAGCTTCTGCCAGTGGCTTTGCCTGCGTGTTAGTCAGGAACAAGCCAAAAGGCAACGTACTTCCGGAGTATGAAGTATTCTAAGTTAATACATGCTATAAACAATATGAGTGCCAAGCATCCTCCTCCTAGAAGCTCCTTAAAGTTCTAAGATGAGCTACACGATAGCTGACAAATGCCTGCACTGTCTGGACAGGTTCACTCAAACCTGCGTGATGCTTTCATATATTTTTGACAATGGTATGGAAAACCATGTATGTAGGTTAATTTCTGAAGAGGTCCTCAGACGTTAAAACCCACATGGTTTTAACGTCTGAGTTATATGTTATGTTTTTGATCATTGCATGGACTTCAAAAGAGCTACCGGTTTCATCTAGATTAATATGACCAAAAAAAAGTGACGTGTAAAAAAGTTTCTTAACCTATTTGAAAATATATTGTAAAATATTTTGTTTGTGTTTTGATTTATATGTTGATGTTCTGGTTTAATATTTGTCTTTAGATACTAATATTATTTTATTTTAGGCACTTATAAATTGTTGTAAGCTGTGTATAATAGGCATGCATAACAGAACTAATACTTTGATTTTTGTTTCTTGTATGTAACTGTGCATGTACTGCAGGCTGTTGGTATACCAAATAATAAATTTATAGGCGTATTATCAGGATTGGATATTTTAAAGTTAAAAGTAGGTAGTTTACTTATTAATCAATTTTATTCGATTAACTCACTTAATTTATAATAACTGTGAACTCAATTAATTATCACATCATAATTATTAACTAAAAGGTTTTAACACGGTATTAGCAAATCTAGGCGCTATGACAACACGTGTATCGGACCGAGGTCTAGAATAGAATGCCCCGATCGCTCCGCGCGGTCTCCTTTTACGTCCGAGTACAAACAAGTCGAGTAGTGGGGGAGGTGGGGATGGCGACATCGCCTGATCGGTCCGGTGCACGTGCCGTGTACAACCGTACGATGACGTAGCGCCGTCACGGCCATTCTGACGTGCGTACGTCCTCGGACGCGCACTTTAGAAGCATTTAGGTATCTTTAATGAGAACCACAATTTTACTGTTCGTTCATCCTGACATTAAAATCTTATCTCATGGTCTGGTCCGGTCCTACGACCCTTCAGAGTAATAATCTTCTAGTCCGGTCCTAAGACCCTTCAGAGTAATATCTTCTGGTCCGGTCCTATGACCCTTCAGAATTATACTACTGGTCCAGTCTGATGACCCTTCAGAGTAATATCTTCTGGTCCGGTCCTATGACCCTTCAGAATTATACTACTGGTCCAGTCTGATGACCCTTCAGAGTTATAATTTTCTGGTCCGGTCTAAAGACCCTTCAGATTTGTAACTACTGGTCCGGTTCTAACGACCCTTCAGTGTTAAAATCTCCCGGTCCGGTTTAACTAGACCTTCAGGATTATTACTGCTTGGTCCGGCCATGGAAGACTCTTCAAGCTCTTTTATTTCTTTTTTCGTTCCTTGTTTTTCTTTTTTTTTTTTTCCTTTTAAACGCTGCCCCGCTCTAGGAATCTATCCTGTTTTGTGGGTGAGTTCACAAACATACAAACTCACTCGCACAGACCAGACCCGGAACAACTATCTGTAGGCCATACAAATATTTGTTCCGTGTGGAAATCGAACCTACGTCACGCAACGCAGCAGCCAAGCGCCCAAGTACTGCGCCAACCGTGACGTATCTTTTAATTTAAACTGTTCCTAGATTTGCTAGGCCGGACTAAACTGGTCCCTGTAGCTAATATAATAATAAATTAACTCGTGATTTGTCCTTGTTCTATTGAATCAATTTTCTCTATGAATTTAAAGCACTTGTCACAAAGTTAATTGGTTTAGGATCCAAAAACCCTTCCAATGATGTACCTACATGAGCTGTTAAGTTAACTACTGCTACTGGCTTTTTAAGTACGAGAGTCGGCATTTTTTTTTAAAGTGTAAGCCCTAAAATAGTACCACTTAAAACTTTATTTTTATGGGAAGTTTCATGAACAAGTTCTTCATTATTATTCGCCGTCACGTCATCACTGATATTTTCTGCATCTAACGTTCATGTGAGCACTCACGAATTACTTTACGTTAATCTACAATCATCAAAATCATCGCTGCGCTGTGCGGTTCGAATCAATCAATGTTATTATAATCTCACCCGTATTAAATTGCACAAAATGGAAAATCTATTTAGAACTTGTAATAGCTCAGAATTCTCTGTACCTTTAAATAATAATAATAATAAACATTTATTCTCAGAATCTCTTCCATAATTTGTTAGTAACAATGTAAACTTATAAACTAGTGTTAGTAATATTTAATACCTACTTATTGCAACATGAATGTGGCACGCCGATCCTGGGGAATGTCTACTTGACTGCGTGCAGTCGTATCCACCGCCCCAAGATCGGAGAGTCCCACCTTTCAATTAACGTTCTAAGGATGATGTTGGGGCTGGCGCGAACACGGCGCAACAGAGATGCGCACCTCTTGCGCATAATGGCCGAAAAACTATCGACGTTCGCGTCGGCGAACATGCCGGACGCGCTACAAAAACGCGGCAGCCCCATCAACACCCGGAACGTGTTGTTATATTGTGTGCGCAGGCCACTATATGCCTTCTGTGTAAAGTTCACCCACAGGCTGCACGTGTAAAAGGATTGGCAGTAGGCTTTGAAAAGAGTCACCTTAACCTGAGCCGTACAACGTGCAAACCTGTGGGCCAACATCCCACACCGAACAGCCAGCGACCTGCGCTCCCGCTCGACATCCACGTTGTCTTTCAAGTCGTCTGAAACCCAATGACCCAAATATTTAAAATGTGCAACTCTTTTTAGAGATCTGCCACAAAGCAAAACTGGTGGAATTGTGTTATAGCATTTACTGCCTGCTTTAAATACCATGAATTCGCTCTTTAGTGCATTATATTTGAGCCCATGGGTCTCAGCGTACGATTCACACACATTAATCAGTTTCCTTAATGCCTTGATCGATGGGCTCAGCAGAACCATATCGTCCGCATAACTTATATTATTAATGCATATACCATCAATATGACAGCCGATTCCGGTTCTGCTAAGCTCATCGATCAGATTATTCATGTAAAGATTAAACAACGCGGGCGAGGACAGCCCCCCCTGCCTCACCCCACACTCAAGCCTGTACTCAGCTGAAAAGGAGTTTGCCCATCTGACACGGTTTTGTTGATTAGCGTACCAAAATTTAAATAAGTTTATTACTTCCCGGGGTACATCCGTCTCATGCTGCAGCTTACCCCATAGCACTTTATATGGTACAAGGTCAAAAGCTTTTGACAGATCTAGGTAACACGCAAATACTGGCGTCTTTCTTGCTGTATAGTACTGCACAGTCTGCTTAAGGCTAAGGATAGCACTATCCGTAGATAAACCGGGCCGGAACCCAAATTGAGCATCGTTTATTTTAAGATGTTTATCAAGCTGGCATACAAGCAGACTGTCCAGTACCTTAGCAATTATCGTCGCTAAAGAAATAGGTCTATAGTTTGACAACACAGACGAATCACCCGTTTTATTTTTAACTATCGGTACAACAGTTGTACGCATCAATTTTTTAAAGCTTTTATCAATGTCATTAAAATCAAATTGCTATTCATGATAGTTTTGACACTATCAAATTTACTAACTGATGTTATGTATGGCAAACTGCCTCCGTACGTTAATACGAAAGCCTAGATCCAAATTTTCACAAAAAAAAACGTCTAAGTTGAAACATGACCTTGTGGTACTTGCTAGGCGATAAATAAACCTAAAGCTCACACTGAATAAAATTTTGACACTATTACCGCCAATGGGAAACTCTTTTAAGTACTCGCTTTGTGCTAACTGTGTCAAAATTACCTAGCACTATCAATGCAACCACCGAATTGGTATCAACCCCTTTAAAGCTTCGTTTGCTATTCAAATAAACTTGAGCGACTCACCAAGTATTCCAGTCGGCCTTGAACGCTCTTAACCCCACAGATGTTGACATGATACTTGGCTACTGCAGTTTGCCAACTGTTTGCCAACCTTCGGTCTGTCACGCTCAGAACCGCTCAGAAGTTGCAGCTGCTCAGCAGTTGTTGCAACTGCTCAGCAGTTATGGCAGCATGCCAACCGCTAGCCTCCTGCTGGCTTTATACACCATGATACGATGTCTGAAACCGAAAAACGCTACGACAGTACAAGTCCAATAAAAGCTGTGGTGGGCCAAAAGGTTTCAGGTAAGTGTAGTAGTCACAGTATCAAAGTAAATAAAAATCCCACAAGAAAGCGGCCTATGCCTATGAATGGTGATATAAAATCAAAATATTCAAAATAAAGTGTTAGGTAACTAAATCGCTCTTATGTCCAAAAAAATAAAAGCTCTCTGGTATTTCACTTCATGACTCGATCAGCGATAGCAGAATAATATCGCTTCATCAGCATTATTTGACCAATGACCAAGGCAAGAGACAGTCGTGCGCCTTCCATCTCTGCTATAGGCCCGCAAATCGAATGCTTAACATCACATGGCGTAGAGCCAAGGTCCAACACTGCTCGAATCCAAAAGCGTGTTTGCTTGCACAGTGTGGCACCGACCTGCTCTTTCTCGGAAAGTAGACATTGCCCTAAACGAAACGTGTCAGATAATATCAGGCCGATTAAAATAGACTCCACAAAACAAACTCTATCCGCTTGCAGGCATCGCACCTCCTGCTGTTCGAAGGATCTGAAAACCGATTCCCGACATCCCTGTATGGCCACATGCCAACTTCGGGAAGACTAAAAAGTCGCAAGAGCTTCCTTCTTTCCACACAGGCGATCCTGGATATGCCATCTAAAGGGAGAAGCAGACTGTGGGAAGAGAAGTATCCACCACCTCACGACTTCATAAAACCCAAAGAGCAATTGCCCCTGGTCGTGAATCGCAATGGCCTTTGGAAAGCATTAAATCGCGCGCCAGCGCAATTTGCGCACCCAGGTAGACCGCTGCAAACACAACTTGGCGAAATGAGGATGTAATGACCCAATGTGAGTGCAGTGCCCGTTTTCAGAGCACGACCCATATGTTACAGTGCCCCAAGTGCCCATTCTCCTGTAATTTGGAGTATCTAATGAATGCCACTGTTGCTGCAATTAACGTAACTACCTACAGGTCCAAAACAATAAAAAAGTTAACGATTGAATCGAAAAGAAGAAGTATTATTGAAAATGCTATCGCTTAATCAGCAACACTTATGCTATTAATAATAGCTTCACTTTAAGATAAAGCGACAGGCCAATTATCAAACATCGATAATTGCCATCCATAAAGGCGTTGCCTTTTGTAAGTCAGTCTCCACATCATAAAAATGAACACTCGTAAACAAAATAAAAAGCAGCTCTACAGCAATTAAAAAGTTTAAACGACTCACCAGATTGGCGTAGAAATCTTCATATAAATTCACACTCCTCTCCTTGACCAGACCAGCTGTTGTGAAGTTGCTTGCCTCCGGACGGAACTGGTTTAGTTTAGGTTGATGAGGGTAGCCGCATAAAACTCGTCGAAAAGGAATTCGGCGCAAAGCTCTTCAGCGCCATATGGTAAAACAATAAACTGCTCTGCACATCACTGCATCCTCGACAAAACATACCACCACGGTGACACACTATGATCGTGTGTCGAACTTCGGCCTATCGGATTTAACTTCACGACACTTCACGGCACACATCAAGTTTTTAGCGTCTGGATAAACGCATGCGTTTTAAAAACAAACCGCAATTTTCACTATCACTGTCATTACATTTCAAAACGTAACCGCCACATATTTCACTAGCATTGTCACGAATCTCCATGAGGGCCCTTTGAGTTACGTCCCAATTCTGATATAGGCGTATTATCAGGATTGGATATTTTAAAGTAAAAAGTAGGTAGTTTACTTATTAATCAATTTTATTCGATTAACTCACTTAATTTATAATAACTGTGAACTCAATTAATTATCACATCATAATTATTAACTAAAAGGTTTTAACACGATATTAGCAAATCTAGGCGCTATGACAACACGTGTATCGGACCGAGGTCTAGAATAGAATGCCCCGATCGCTTTTTTTTTTTTTTTGACATTGACCACTCGTAGTTCACCTCTAGACGGGTGGTTACTATTTAACCGGGCTAGCCTGTGGTGGCCTCAGAATGATTCTAAAGCCCCCAGCCAAGGCAACTAAAAATACTTAAACCTACAACTCTGCTCACTGGGGGCACCCCCTGTGGGGTTCGGGCCTCGGCTCAGTGGCATCGTTATCGGGAGGGCAGCAAGGGACAGGCTGGGTCATGACATTATTATTTGGGGAGTTTAAAGCTAATGGCTCAGCGGCGCGGGCTGGCTCGTTAGGCAAAAGACGGGGAGCAACAACAACATTGCTATTATTACTGGGACGTCGCGCAGGGCCTCGGCGGCGAGGCCGGAAGGCGGCGGGTCGCGGTTTGTGTGCTTGTTTAAGAGTACTGGTTCCCTACAGCTCTCTTGTACAAGGGTGATTGGGTCATCGGGTTCGAGTAAGGTATGCCGTGGACGGCGGACCTTACTGATCTGGGAGGGAGCGTATCGGGTAGCCGATGCGATAAGAGGGTTCTGGTGTCTTTCAGCAGATTCGATGAAACGCTTCGTGAGGCGTTTCATGAACTGCTTGATGGTCGGGATTTTGAGATCGACATGGAGTCGCTCATTCCGAACGAACCACGGGGCACCCGTGGCCTTTCGGAGAAAACGGTTTTGGAGGGACTGCAACCTATGGATCCGGTATGACTTTACGTGGGCGAATGTAGCACACGCATAGGTCATGATGGGGCGAATGCAAGTGGTGTAAATACGCAACTTGCATTTTAGGGATAATTTGCTGTTATGGTTCAGCATCGAGTGGAGCCTACCGAGAGCGAAGGCGGAGCGCGAGCGCACCGCCTTAATGTGCTCCATAAAACTGAGGTTTTTATCCAAGATCACTCTTAGATATTTGGCTCGCTCTTCCCAAGGGATCGGCTTGCCAAACATCTTGATCGGTGGAAGGATCGGGGGGAGTTTAGCCCGCGGCCTGCGGAACAGGACCGCCTGACTTTTCTCGGGAGCCCCGATCGCTCCGCGCGGTCTCCTTTTACGTCCGAGTACAAACAAGTCGAGTAGTGGGGGAGGTGGGGATGGCGACATCGCCTGGTCGGTCCGGTGCACGTGCCGTGTACAACCGTACGATGACGTAGCGCCGTCAAATTAATAAAATATAATTTATCATCTAAATCAGTTCAGTAGTTAGTATCGTGAAAGAGTAACAAACATCCATGCATTCCTCCTCACAAACTTTCGCATTTTTAATATCTATTGTAATAGGTACCTATTGTTACGTCTGTGTTTCCTAATTTCAATTATATACTCAAAGATTTTAGCCTTTTAAGCGATTCGCACAGCATGTAGGTAGACTTAGCTCGTTGTTCTAAACTGTAGACTAAACAGACCGCATCGTGTTGATATAAAGTTCTAGGTTTAGTCTTACGTCTAGTTTAGCCTGTATTTTAGCTAGAACTTCAGTTTCTTTACGATCCGCAGAAATTCAGTTGTATTTGCTCGTTTCTACCAGATACAGTGATGTTTCAGCCTATCCACGATTTATAGGCTCTGCTCATAAATGGGCTTGTTTGAGAGAAATTTATTGCCCTGTGACAATCGGCGAACACAACGGAGCAATTAGGTGAACTATCTGGAGCAATATCGCTCCATACAATTTCAGGGAATAACGAGCAACATTGATTCATGTTATTAACAGTTGCAGTGGCTTGCTTGCTTTATGTACAAGCAGATGTTGAATCTTGAATGAGTTGGTGTTTGACCTTGATTTTTCTTAAAGAGGACTTTCTTAAAGAAACCAAGATCGAATACACAGGCCTGTGTTAGATCTTGGTTTTCGAAGGAATGGGCTGACACCACACCAGACTGGATTGATTTGTACCTAAATGCGTTAAAATCAACCATCGATCGATATCAATTTAACCTACTAATACGTCTTATTAATGAAAACATTATTATGATAATACAATTTTTTTATTGCAAACTAAACAAAAGGTTTTGTTTCGTTTGTTCTTCTGGTTTTTCACGTAGATATGACCTGAATTAGGACCAGGACTTTTCTCCAGGTTGTTACGTTTCCTTCGGATAATTTTGTCTTTCGATTAAAACCAACCTATTTTTTATTTGTATTGCTATTCAAGATTAAAAACATGTCATTTGGGCTAAACTGCCTTTCGTTCAGATTCGGGAATAAAAGCGGATTACGAAACACGAAAAGTCTCGCACCATTGCAAATATTTGAATGGCCTACAGATATTATTCGGTATCTGTATTATCCGTCATTGTTTATCCCCATTCGAATGACTCAAATTGTCTATTATATTCTTGTTCCCATTTTTTATTGGAATCAGCGTATTCCAATACCTTTCTGGCCATAGGCCTCATCCTAAGTTTGCCATCATATCCGATGGTACGCCTTTCTGCATCCAGTCAGTCGTATCCAACTATTTAATTTCGTTGACCCATCTAACTCTAGGGCAACCCACGGTACCCTAAAGGTACACACATACCAGCGCTGTAACTGCACAGCTGCAGTACGGCGTCACGCGTCGCCTCGAATTTAGGCTACGGCTAGCCCCCAGCGCGCTAATTACGCGTCGTCCGCGAGGTGCAAGCTCGCACTCTGTGCGCTGGCCGCAAGGTGCAAGCTTGATGTCACCACGAAAACAATTGTTATAGGGCATTTGTTTTCCTAATGTAATAATCCGACTCGGAGTCAGCGCGCAGTAAGCACGTAAACACGCAGCCCGCTCGCTTGTAGCGCGCGTGTTGCAAGTCGAGTTGTATGGTAGCGGCAAGTGCGCTAACTGCCCGCCGTTGGCATTTTCATATTGATATTACTAAATATATTAATAAATTTACGACACACGGTTTAATGCTCTAATTTGAATGAAAAATAAATTGGTTCGAGCAGTGTCGTCGTTGCGATGCCGTTATAGTGTGCCATGAGCTTAACTCAGTCTTTGAGATACACGGTCGTCATTATCAAAAGTAAACTGATCTATATCATCATACAGCAGTGCGAATCTACAGGGTTATTTGTAAAACACCAACAACCTCTTAGACAGTGAAATTACACATGATTATAAACAACTTTTACTTTGAGACCAACCCTGAAAACTCGAAAAAGTATCAGCTGTTTCATACATTTTCATTGGCTAAATATTGCATTTTGTGTGAAACAGCCGATATTTTTTTTCGAGTTTTTGGAGTTTTCTCAAAGTAAAAGTTGTTAATAATCATGTGTACTTTCACTGCCTAAGAGGTTGCTGGTGTTTTACAAATAACCCTGTATAAACCTCTCACCGTGAAAGCTTGGGTGAAGTGAAAATTAAGTGAGCTGTCAATCAACACAAACAAGATGGAATGACAGTTCACTTCGTGCTCACTGCACCGCACCTAAGATTATACGGTGAGATGCTAACCGAATAGACTGGCTTTTATAAAAATACATGCACCGTTGAGAAGCTATATAATATGTAGGATACCTACTTAGCTATAAAATCAATTGCTTACTTCGATATTTTGCAGTAGCATTGGCATCATCCATACCTACATCAAAAAATTTGGTTGTCTGTAAAATCGGGTTACGGACAATAATTTTATGTGATAACGTCATAAGAAAACAATTAAATTCTTAACAAACAAGCCGAACGCTTAGGCCGGTCGTGCCTCTCTGTCGCTTGTATCGCGCCCTCGCTTGCGGAACGTGACACTTTTTCGTGTGCGCAGCGGGCGTTCATCGATTTATAAGACAAAAATAAAAGTTGAATACACAGCTCGAAACAAAGAATAGTAAAAACGTAACACATACCTATACCTCGTCGAATTGCCCGAATAGCCCATAGTGCACTTATTCCTAGTATGGAAATGATCAGAATTTGTTCGCGAACACTGCAATGTAGCACTTTATATGAGTTATTACTCTCTTTTCCGCAAACGACTGCAACACGTTGCATTAGCCTGTGAACAGGACAGTGAGTTTTTGTTCTTTTGCTGCGGTCTGTCAGTGCAGTCTACGCTTTATGGACACAATAGAACACAGGGGTTTAAAAATACAGCGCTTTACAGCGCATTCCTGACGGTGGCTTTTCGTTGGGATGTGACAATGCGACGAGTCGAACACGGCTTGAAATGCGGGTACTGGAGTGTGCCGTGAGGCTTTAGTTTAGATGCTAAGCTGATAGATGCCCTTGCCATCATTTAAGTCCAATTTTAAATATAAATTCCAACGGAATATTCATATATTATATATATATAAATACTACTAGCTTTTGCCCGCAACTACGCACACGCGTATCTCGTTTTTTCCCGTTCCTGTACGAATTCCAGGAAATCTTCTCTAACTTCCACCAAATCCAAGAAACATGCCACATTTCAGTTTTCTACATCCAGAAGTTTCGGCTGTGCGTTGTCTATGACACTTATCACCTAGTAGCGGAACAGTTTTATACACATTGATTCCTCCCATACCATTAAAATCCATAAAATAATCCGCACCGTATTCTGGGTTTGGCTATTTCAGTAACTGGAATATGTAGAATCTAAAAACCGTTATTTAAAAAATATATCGCTATAAAAAAACTTTGAAACATGATACTCGCGTAGGTTCGTGTCGATTTCCTTTTTGCTTTTGTTGAAATATCTAAAATATTGTGTGACATTGTTTTACTTTGTGGATAAAAACAATTCGAATGGCTGAAATATGACATGGTTGATTAGTGGCGACCGCAGGGCAAAAACATTTACCGCAATTTTGAATACCACATTGCATTGCATTCATGCTTTGTTTACTTTCTCTAACTACCGGCGGCGAGTGATAATGTAGAGAGTAAAAATAAATAAAAAACGCCATTGGTTGACACGGACAGAAGTTTTTCGAAAAATTTATTAAAAATATTGTATTGCATTCATGCTTAATTAAGTTTTCTAAAACATAGTCTTTACAAAACAATGCTACTTAGTAGACCATATTCTTCAAAGCCGTTTATTATCACCAGTTCAGCAAAACTGTCCACTGCATGGACATCTTGCATTCAACGTCATTTCAGAGTCGTTTATTCCTAGTTTATTTCCTTACATCCTTACTTATAATATTATAAATGAGAAAGTAACTCTGTCTGTCTGTCTGTCACGCTTTCACGCCAAAACTACTGAACCGATTTAAATGAAATTTGGTACACTGAGAAAGGACATAGGCTACTTTTTATCCCGGGTGGAATGTTCCCTAGGGACCACGCCGGTGAAGCCACTGGTCTTCTATATATTTAAACTATAGGTTATGCACATAGCAATCATGCTCTGTTTACACGCAACTTGCATCAAACGAAATTCAGACTCACAGAAAGTCAATTTCTCTTTCACGATGAAAATCATTAAATTCAAAATGTTAGTAAAAATGAAAACATATCTTTTTTTTTCCGTGTCAGTAATTATCCGATGGATTGCAAACATTCGAAAACTATTTGCGAAACGGTATTTTTCATTTTCTGTTAGAATATTTTTACGGATTGAAATAAAAGTGAAACGAGTAGGTAGGTCTATATTGGGGAGTGAATAAGAGCAAAACCTTTTTTGTTTGTAAATAAGAGGTCAGTGAACTGGGAGGTTAGAATTTCTTTTAAAATGTTTGCGTGGGTTCAAGTAGTAAGGACGCTTCCTGTATTGGTTTGGTAAGTGTTGCTAGCTGGTAAAGTGCTCTTTTAAAGAAAATACCACGACATTCTACTGATTGTATTTATGCTAGAGGTATATTTGAACACGAAATATTTTGTGCTTGTAATTTTCCTGAAAGTTTTAGCTTAAAGAGTTTTCACTCTTGGCAGATGTTTTTTTTTAAAGTGATTCAAATTTTTTATACTATTGATAGGCACGCATTTGACCACTATCTCACCGGATGGTAAGCGATAATGTGGTCGAAGATGGAGCACGCTTGCCTAATAGTAACCTATTCACTCTTAACTTAAAGATTCTCAGGTTGTAGTTATCAGGAAACACAGACTCCGGCAGGGAATTCCACTCCTTAGCTGTACACACAATGAATGTTTTGTGCGTGTGGGTGGGAATTTCGGATAATTTTCGAGGAGATAAATAAAAAAACAAAAGTGAAAATTTTTGTATTCTTATAAATAAAGTAACAATTGCTTTCTATACTAACAGTTTGCACTAAAGCGTACAGCAAGCCAACAACATAAAATTCATTTTATAAACTAAAAAAAAATAGTACCTACCATTGACACATTAAAATTAAAATTGTAAACAGACGAATTACATACACCAATTATTACTATTAGTGGCTAACTTCTATTCCAAATAAAGAAAGGCAGGTATTTAATTGCTAGTGTTCATTTGAACATACACATAACAAAAAGCATTATAATTAATTCACAATTGTGCGGAACAATTTGAATTTTGCTATTACAATTGCTATTCATTCTATTTCGATACAATTTCCATTCTATTCTTGCTTTCCTCAGAATATAGCAATCACATCAGGAAATGGGCTTTTCTCCGTATTACAAGTTCACGATTCAATGGTTCCACTGTTTCGGGGGTCTGTTATTAGAATAAAAGCTGACTCAAGCTCGAAGGTACGGCAAATTTTGAAGCCCGTGAGTATTTAAAACAGTAAAATGCAGAGGGGTTTCTGGGGTGGAAAAGAGCGGCATTCAGGTGGTATTTAAAGAGGAAATGCTTGCGGAGAGACTTTGTATGTAAAAATCATAATTTGAGGTTTGGCTCTCGACTTTTCTCCTCCAGTATTGAACCGATTTAAGAGGTATTTCACAAACTGAATAAGAAGGAATCCTCACAAAATGCTCAAAATTGTCCGATAAATCGCTGTCAACAGAGCCCTAGTGTACAAATTTGGCAACTATTAATCAAAAAAGAAAAACATAGGGACACAGTATATATTCTTATTCAGTTTGTGAAATATATCTTAAATCGATTCAATATTGGAGGAGAAAACAGTCGAGAGCCAAACCTCGCATTATGACTTTTTACATACAAAGTCCCTGCCAGTTTTTCCTCTTAAGAGGTCACGGGGGCTCCTCCTATGGGTTATTATTGATCATCGTGGTCGTTTACAATGGGCCTCATCAAAATGCTCAAAGTCACTCAAAGGGCAATGGAGATGGCAATGCTTGGAGTTTCCTTGCGTGATCGAATCAGGAATGATGATATTCGCAAGAGAGCCAAGGTTACCGACATTGCCCGAAAGATTGCCAAACTATAGTGGCAGTGGGCAGGGCACATTGCTCGCAGAACAGATGGTCGATGGGGCCGAAAAGTTCTGGAGTGGCGACCGCGTACCGGAAGGCGTAACGTTGGAAGGCCTCCCACAAGGTGGACCGATGACCTGGTGAAGGTTGCGGGTAGCCTATGGATGCGAGACGCACAGGACCGGTCGTTGTGGCGACGCTTGGGGGAGGTCTATGTCCAGCAGTGGACGTCTTTTGGCTGATATGATGATGATGACGTGATTTATAGTAAGGTAAAAATCCCACACTTCCTGGACTTTTGCCCAAAAGTATATGTACCTTTTGAGGGTTCCACTCGATAAAAAAAAATAAGAACGAGCAGTTCACTAACAGTAGCGAGTATGCGGACTCTGTTCAGCTGTGCAGGGCATACAGATTTCTCGCTCAAGTCCATCGTACACCTTCCTCTTTTTTTTATATGTATGTAAACTGATTACTCCGATTTCTGTCATTCTTATTTAGTTCGATGCGGTATACTTGCCATTTGGTCCCGTAAAAATTTGATTCAGTTTGGTTCAAAATTTTATATTTTATGAGCATTTGTGCTGATTTCAATTTCTGCGGAGACGAAGACGTTGGTCGTCCAAGTTAAAAATAAAAAACTTTTTACGAAAATATTTATTTTGTAAAAAGTTTTATTAATTTTTATTAAATATTAATACGTCACTGTTATTCAGCTATGGCAAAAAGAATAAAATAAACACTTTTATCAAATCCTATTGAAACGTCAGTGCGCTAAAAAAAAAACACTGTAGTTACGATATTAAATTCATAAAAATAGCTGCTCGCTTTCAGCTGAGCAAAATGAAAAGAAATCCTGAAACTGGATCCTACCAATAAAAGCTAAATGCCCCATACACTTTCCAATCTATCGCTAGCGATATGGTGGAATGGATTTTGCGAAATCTGACGGTACAAACTGCATTCACTAAGGCAGAATAAGGCCGTGTACTGACCTACGCACTTTCGAAAGTTGAGCAACAACTAATGCTTGTACCTACACATCAGCAAATCTGACGATTGGCAAATCTGTTTTTTTATTACATAGATAAGAACTAAATCACAGGACACAAAAATGTAAGTATTCCTAATAAATAATCCTACCCATATTTCAATATTTCTAAAAATGTATAATAATAAATTCTCAATTATCTGATTTTAATTCCATTTTTGCTCAATCAACCAAAAAATTTAGTTGATTTTCAGTGCTAACTGTACTTTTGGATGGTATTTGGAGAATCCCAACAAACGATACGAAGGCATTTTGACCTGTTTGGTGAGTATTTGTGCCATCTTTGTTAACTCGTGATCGATGTTGGTATTCGGAAGTGCGTACCCAGCTTTACATTAGTGACGTGCACATACGAGTACCTGGTATTTTACTTAACCATTTTAAATCGTTTGAATATCATCTCGGTTAAAAGGTCTCTTAAGGTAGGTATTTTGTGACAAAAGTGAATAGAAGGTAGAGAGTAAAATTAATTTAATATTGGGACTTCCTTTCTTTGTTAGAAAATCTTTAATAACAGGCCTGTTTTTGGGAATGGGGCCGGAAATAGACTTGATTATAAGGTGAAGAACAAGTAATTTTTGCTTTGGTATAAGTATCTTGGGGATAGGCAGCATAGAGATGATAAAAATATTGTTTAAACAAGGTTGTTTTTATCTTTCTTCTTGTCGGTGTCAAGCAATAGCAAAACGAGTATAGGTAATGACTAATCGTTGTGGCTAAAAATTACTTGCTAAATAGTTTGACTCTTATAGTCCAAAAGGCTTGTAGTCAAAACTCAAAAACTTTAAAATTGTAACAACGAAAATTATCTCATTCGCACTTATAAAAATTATAATTCAACCGAAGAACTTTTGCACATACAGTCTTGAATGAATTTGCCAAAAAAATAACAAACTAGCATGCACCCACTTACTTACTATACACACATCCCTTCATACTGCACACTCCACAAATACTCATACACACACACACAGGGACACCCCTTATCGACCACCCATCATTTTAATATTCTTTAATTTTTCTTTTTTTAATTTATATAAAATATTAGTTAAGCACATACTTATGACTTTTATGGTCATGTAATTAAGCATTTTATTTTTCACTATCCGGTTTTTTTTTAGTAATTAGTTTCATAAATAAATAAAATATTGTTGCCTTACTTGGGGAAGAGACTGGACTCCACGACACAAGGAATCCTAGTGTGGGATCCAGGGAATTTGAAGAAACCTAGCACTTAAGGCTCTTATGTATCGCAATATTGTCTAACTATTGTACAATGTGTTATTGAACTGAATATTTTTTTTTATTTATTTATTACTTCTTTCCATATCATTTCTTCCCGCTTCCTCGCTAGTGCGCGTTGACCGCAATATCTGTATGAACATTATTATGACGCTCAAGACCGTCAAGTCATCATCATCATATCAGCCGAAAGACGTTCACTGCTGGACATAGGCCTCCCCCAAGTGTCAAGTGAACACATCAAATTACTAAAACGTGCCCGCGCCAGTTATTGGAGCCCCATAAATTAACATTTGTCACGCGAGTGAAGTGATCATCATCATCATCACGCTGAAGAATCGTCAGCCAGGAGATCCGCATGGCCATGCTGCTAAGTTCCAAAGGTCAATCGCTAACCCTCTTTTTCCTATCCCTTCGGAGTTGATGAGATATTCGTGGTCGCTTAAATATACCTCCCTGCAAACATTAAAATCTTTACACTAAGTAAACCAACCCACCACTAATATTGAGAAAAGACATAATTTTGAAAAACAAGTTCTTCAAAGTTTGTATGAACTAGTACGATCGATAGTCAAGCCAACTCTTTAGAAGATCTATCCTCCGAAACTCACATACTCAGCCTCAAGAGAAAACCTGCACTCCCCTGATTTATGACGTCACGTTCCCCCAAACTCCTCACATTTACCCTACGCAGTCCGTTGCCATGACAACCCTCTGTAGCAAGAAAACTTTTCCTATAAACAACACCTGCCTTTCTGCCCGACGACTAATTATTGTTTAATCTTTAGCAGGAGTTTCTTTGGAAACATGCTGAGCTAATCAAAGGATGTAGAAGTAAATTCGAAACATACTTTAAGAAAGTTCGGTTTTATGTTAACGTTGTTGTAGGTTTTAGTTTGGCTTTGGCGGGTTAAAGATTTTTTCTGAAAAATAATCCACGTTAGGAGAAATCTTCCTACCATATAGTTTTTTAACCGACTTCAAAAAAGGAGGAGGTTCTCAATTCGATTGTATTTTTAGGGTTCCGAATGAAAAACGGAACCCTTATAGGATCACTCGGGTGTCTGTCTGTGTCCGTCTGTCACAGCCAGTTTTCCCCAGATCTACTGGATCGATTCTGTTGAAATTTGGTACACATATGACTTCGGCGATCCAAACACGGACGCGTTACGTAAATAATACATTTTGAGTATGGGGGTCAAAGTAGAAAATTAAAGTTTGTTGAATTATCCTCTACCCATAGATGCATGATCGTGCGCTGCAACTATCCGGCGCAAATGACGTGAAAATAATTACTAGGACGATGACGCTGGGTCATATTGACCCGAATTTTAACGATATTTTTTAAGCAATTTAGCAAGTCATCTTAATTTTAATTACTGTTTATTAAAAAGGATTCTTTGCTTGGGTAGTAAAATAAAAATAAGTTCTATAAATTAAACTTTTTTTTTATAACACATGCAAAATCAACTATGAAAACGTAACATGTTTATATTTTGAGTTTTTGGTAAAGTATTAATAGAAATAATAGGAATCAATAATCTTATGTGCTAAATAGAGGGATCAAATCAGCTTTATCATATGAAAATAAAAACGAATCAGTCTTCTACGTCATCATTCAAGCCCACTGAGCTGCTGCAATTATTTCAATATGGAATCAAATGGTCTGGGCAAATGTAAATGTGGCACGCATTACAAGTGTGAGACGTGTTCTTTTCTTTTTTAGATGGACAAACTTGACATCTCTTGAGAGTTCCTGGAACTTTTTGGGGTAGCTCTTCACTAAGGTCATTCAGGAAAACCGCTATTTTTTTGCGCAATGGGCGCGATAAATTTACACGTGCCTTTCGAAGGAAGCTCTTCTGTGAAGTATATGTAAATTCGTATTTGTTTGAATTTTACACCACATCTCATGGGTAATGATTCTTCATTCATTCCCAACATTCTAACTCAGTCTTGGCACCTTGAACTACAGGTTACACCAGGCCTTTCAGATCTGGTACGTACATTCGGCCGTGCAGGCGCTTTTTGACACATTGTTCTATCCTCCATGTTGTAGGGACGCAAGATCGATATTATCTGAATGTGACCTCATCACTAGCTTCTTGTTCACTTTCACTGTCATTGCTGCGTTCAGATAAATGGTCGTGAATATTCACGTCTGAAGCAGCTTGGGAGTCTTCATTGTCGGAATCAGACTTTTCTAACAACGCCAAAATTATAGCGCGGTCATTTGTCAGTAACATTTTCACTCAAAGCCTATAAAAAACAAGGTTAATTAACATTAAACACTAAATAAGCATATACACGTATGTTACGAAATTACTACGCCAGCAATGACGCTGGGTAATTATTACCCCTTTTCACTTGACGCACGTGTATCTCCCAGTGCATGCGGCGTCGCACTGAGTGTACCAATGAAGTGGATAGAGAAGGGCCGTATCTCCAGCTATAGAAACGTTCGAACCACACGACCGACGCAAAAATAAAATATTTTAGTTTAAAATTGCCTCGGGTCAATATGACCCAGCGTCATTGTCGCCTGGTTAAAAAAAATAACAAAGGCCCACAATGGTTTTATGACCTTTAAGATCCTGGTCATAGAACCATTATGGCATAGCCCCCCTGCCTGTTGAGAAAGGCTGAGTCGAGGTTGAGTCGAGTGTAGGAAACGAATTTCAATATATTACTAACTATTTTCGAGTAGTATCTAAGTGAATTCTGTGCCTTAATCAGATATTGTATACAACCTGTAACAGAATAAACGCAATACCTCTTAAGGGGTCATTGAACTCATCATTATGAACAACTTTAACTATGGGACCAACACTGAAATCGCGAAAAAAAAATCACAGAAAAAACTTTTTTTTAATGTAATTCAGAGTAATGCTGTTGCTTTTTACCCGTCTGCCCCAGAAAGAGGTTAAAGTTTTTTCTGTAGCTAACCATAAACCCTTACCATACAAAAAGTTGCATTAAAACATGCATATTACCGTGTAAGCAGGAGAAAGCCTGGAATTGCTCATCTTCGCACATAAGCAATGTAATAGCATCCTTTAAGGCGATATTGCCCGTTCTACATGATACATGGCCCTAAGCGGTTGTGGCGTGCATCTTCCAATTTGGAAAACAAAGGAGGTTTTAAAACAAAATCCGGTACAAAATAGAAGACGCAGCTTACAAAGTACGACAAAGACAAAACACAATTTTGTGTTCTTGGTTTTCTTTTGATCTATTCTATGAAATTACTGGTAATTGTTTTATGAAGTCAGTCATCATCATCCATATCAGCCAAGAGACGTCCACTGCTGGACATTAGCCTCCCATAAATGTCACCACAACAACTGGTCCTGTGTGTCTCGCATCCATCAGCTATCCGCCACCCTCACCAGATCATCAGTATACCTTGTCGGAGGCCTTCCAACGCTGCGTCTACATTACGCCTATGAAATCAGTACAAAGAGGTATTTGATAAGATATTTAAATCTTCGGAAAGCTTTGTTCGTTACCCAACTGCCCCAGAAGGAGGTCATCATCTTAAGGGCTCGAGAGGAACATTTCAAAAATATAACTCAATAAAATGTAGTAACTAAAAAATCAACTAGGAAGCTCCAAACAATGCACTTTTCATGGAGTCTGACAAGTTGATGGAATTTAGAAAAGCGACTTGTTTTTGCGGTCAAATTTTTACGGATAATTACTTTGAAGTCCTAATATAATTATATAATTCTTCCGTTACTGTGACTGATTGATTGATTGACAGACAACGCTCAGCCGAAATTACTGGTCGTAGAAAGCTGAAATTTAGCATGTTGGTTTCTTGGCGAGTATAGGGAAGTATTAAGAAAGGATGTCTCGAAATCCATACGGGTATATGCGCGTTCGAAATCGCGAGTAAAAGCTAGTAATCTAGTTCAGTGAAAGACAATGCACAGCCTAAACCAATGAATCTAGAAACATGAAAGTTTGGACAAGATTACTAGGTATCTACTTTAGTAAAGCAGGATGAAATACAATACCAAACAGCCTTAAGAATAAAAATAAGGTACTGCGAATGCGTTTAAGTAGGTACACAGAAAAACCAAATCCTTTTTCAATAAACTTTTATACAATTTTCCAATAAAATCAGTTTCCTTTCAATGTAACAATCGCGGTTGTTGAGTCTTTATTTACCGAAGCTTTGATCTATTGACACTTCAATATACCTGGGGAGTGGCAGGTCAAAGACCTTTCATGAGGTGGATTGTACAAGTTTAAGGAACATTGTAAAAAATAATGATAGTGTTACCCGCCAGCTTCTCAAGGAAAGTAAGCCCCAATTGGAGCCAATTGGTATTGTATTTTAATTGTCTTGCATGCTCGGTGCCTCACGGGTTAATACACATACAACATGATGTCATTTTTTACTACTAGCGTCATCTAGTATCGAGTAGCAGAACCATTAGAGTCAAGATCCTTCTAAACTATTCTTTGCCGGAACATTCTAGAGTTCGACATCTGGTCAGTCGGGACCGGTATGTACCCGAACTTTCTAGATGTTTCTATAGTAGAAGGTACTGGAATTAACTAACTAAGGACCGCATACCACTCGACTGGTGCAATATTGGATTTGTAATACAAGCGATAACGCGAAAGTGATCTTCAACTGCGAATAAAATTGATGAGTTGTGCAATTGTGGTTTATGTTAGTGTTTAAAAGCTAGCAGCAATAACACGACCCACTGACTAATTAGTGTTGTTTAGATGAAGTGTGTTATTTGGTTATTTAATTAGCAGATATTATTGTCACAAACAAGCTTGTAACAATAGCGTCAATTGGCATTTTAATTTAAGTATTTTGGTGATTGAATACACCTGTTCTTTAAGTCAGAAAAGGTGATCCTCAATAAATTTTGTTGACAATAAGTTTGTCTTAAAAGTTCAATTAACTTTGGCTACTCTAATTATCCCTTTATGTTTGGCTTCCAAAAGGAATATTTTATGTATTTACATTTTTGCGCCAGCTTATTCCGCATAAACAATGCTGTTGTATTTAATCAAAGGTCTCATTCAATTGGAATATTAAAGGTGAGATTCCCAGAATCCTGCTTCTATAGATGGTTAACATTGGTTGGCTTTTAAAAGGATTCTTCATTTTGTTGGAGTCGGGTGAGTCACTGTACAGTCAACAAAGTTATTTGGTATACAGGCAAAAATATTATTTATTCCACTGCACTGTCAATATTTATTTCTAATGTGTACATTATAAGCTTATGATATAATTACGAGTGTAATTGTCTACGCAGAAAACTCAAAACATTGTTTGGACCTCAATGCCCAGCCGGTTATGCGCCCAGTGCCTGAGAGGTCAGTAGTTGCAAATAGCTTTGTTGACTGTACCTACATTCGATTTTCTAGGTAAAAAGCGTAGATGCAACGTTTGAAACACATTTTCAGCACTTAGTCGCACGCCCTGCAGCACACATGTCGTTCCATTATCTTTTTTTTTTACTTTAATTTTAGACCAGGTAACTAACATTAAAATTTTGTAATGGATTCTGAGAATGTCCTGGTGGATTTGTGTGTGACATAAAAAGTGAGAAGGCTTTTAAAACGAATGGAGTTTTCTTGGTTTAATTTTGATTGTGTGATTTCTATTATTAGCCGGTGCCGCAGGGTGCCGTAAAAGAATAAAACCATCCCAACACTTCCCGTGGGTGTCATAAGAGGCGACTAAGGGACTCACCAGAGAATGGGCAGCAGCGTTCTCTGTAAAGCTCAACACCATACACTGCGATCGCCAACTAGCCTGCCAAGCGTGGCGATTATGGCAAACCCCCCTTTTGGGGGAGGCCTTTGTCCAGCAGTGGACGTCTTTCGGCTGATATGATGATGATGATTTCTATTATTTCAAATATTTCGTTCGTTCTAGTTTTCCACAGCTGTAGAGGGAGAAGCCTATATGGCACTGAAAATCTACATACACGGTGACATTTTAGTCGTCTTACAAAGGCGGCCCTAAGTGGGCCGACATAAACTACCTTCAGGCGCGATTATTTTTAGGGTTCCGTACCTCAAAAAGAAAAGCGGAACCCTTATGGGATCACTTTGTTGTCCGTCCGTCTGTTTGTTGAATTGAAACCATATACTTAAATCTACAGCCCGTTGAAGCTGTGAAAAAATCAGACATACCTCAAAAAACGTAGGTCAACCTAGAACTATGAAATTTGGCAAATAATACCGTTTCATACTTCATGTTTTAGGTTAAGTCTGAAAACTATAAATTTATGAAACACGCTGTTAATAATGTTTACGAATCAAAACAATGTAGCTGTTCTATTCCGCGCCGTCCTTGGAACACAAGGGTCGGACTGCGCTCGCTCCTGGATGCTTCAAACTACGTCATGCGTCATGATGATGAATAATATTTCATTTTTTTTTTTAATTATAATGTTCATGAACTTCAGTCTTTTTTTAATGAATGTGGCGTATTCATTGGATAGATGAAGTGGGCTGATATTGTAAGCCGACTAAATAGCACCGTGTATAATCTGAACGCCCAGTTTCCGAACTCTTTTTAAACGACTTCAGGCCTGGACAGCTTTTAACCCTATACAAAGCACAAGTACGATCAAGCATGGAGTATTGTAGCCACCTTTGGGATGGCTCGGCTAAGTATCAGCTTGCCGCGCTTGACTCGGTGGAACGCAGAACTAAGAGGCTCATCGGTGATGTAAAACTGGTGGATGCCAAGCTACAAGCTTGGCTCATCGCCGTAAGGTTGCCTGCTTGTCGGTCTTCTACAGATTGTACTTCGGTGAGTGTGCCCAAGAACTCCACGACCTCATCCCACCGGCCCCCTTCTACCATCGGACATCCAGACGCACTGCATCTTACCATCCCTACCTTGTTGCTATTCCACCAATTCGCACTAAGCGCTTCCAAACGTCTTTTATAATGGGCACAGCAAAGGAGTGGAACTCTCTGCCTGCGTCTGTGTTTCCAAACGCTTACAACCCTAATCTCTTCAAAGTTAGAGTGCACAGGCTCCTTCTGGGTAAGCTCGCTCCATCGTAGACTTTGTCTCTGTCATCTCTGACCTAGACTAGAGTCAAGAGCAAACCCATCACAAATAAATAAAAAATAAAAAAGACTTCCAAAAAAGGAGGATCTTCTCAATTCGGTTGTTTTTTTTATGCTTTTTACCTCGTAACTCCATCATTTATGAACCAATTTGAAAAATTCTTGTTTTATGTGAAAGGATATACTCCTCGATTGGTCCCATTTAAATTTCATCAAAATCGGTTTAAAAATATTTAAAAGCCAAATTACTGGAATTCGTTTACTTAGATGACGAATTTGGTTTGTTATCCAAGTTAACGAAATTGTGTAGTTTGCTTTCCTGCGACTTTCAAGTGGTGAAAGTGAAAAATAAATAACTTTTTTACAAATATTACAACCGACTTACAAATAAAATAAAAACACTACAAAGTATAAAATAATTTCGGAAGTCGGTGTATGAAAACGAAGAAACAACCAAAAACACCGACTTCTGAAATTAAATTTGAGGAATAAGGTTGTATTTTTTTTTTTTTCGGAAAAAGTTATTTACTATAGCAACAAAAAATTCAAGTAACAGGCTCACTATCCGCACTGTAGGCGCAATAGTAAAAAAAACAGCGAAATCCACACGCGATTCATTATATTGTGAACTGGTTAAAAAAGCCTTTATTTGTAGAAACATTAATTGCATCAACTATTATTATTTTATAGGCAACACCATGCCATTCCATGAGTATCATAGCACCCCCGTTAACTCTGCAACTCTGCTTTTGTGTCAAAGTAACCGGAAATTATGTATCCATGCGTTGCATAAATTTTAACAAAGTCATGTTTGGTATACCTTTACCTTTGTTACCTTTGTTTTACAAACAAACTATCATTGTACCCCAACTTTACGACTGTCACCTACGCACGTACCCATAACCCACATGATCAAACCAGAGCATAATAAAATATACCTACCATATATTATTTATGGGGTGAGATTATGGCATAAGACTTGATCAGGGAGGGCAAAGCCATCCTAAGTCAACAAGGCTACATGGGACTGATTCGTGAGGTATTGGCGGCCGGGCCAAGCCAATTTTATGACCATACACACATACGTACATTGTTGTGCGTTGTTTACTGTAGCGATTGGCGAATATTTTGCGAAGGAACGTCATGACGTACAGTTTGGCTTTTGGGAAGGACGGGGCGTGGATTTGTGGATTTATTGGGTGGACGCACATAGTGACGTATATTTGCATTTCTGCGTGGATACTGTGACATGTCTTAATATTAGTGTCACTAAGAGCTTTATATATGTTACCGGCAGCGCAAGCTACCCAAGTTTTTAATTTAAGTTCTTTCAGTCCATCCAACCAATTCCAATAACTAATTTCGTTGCGGGATCAAAAACAGTTGAATCGTTTCTCCGGGACTCGTCGAGCGTCATTAACTCGAAGTTTGTCTGGTGGTCGCCACTGTTGACTCTGGCTTTCAGGAGTTGCAGTGGTTGGGAATGTGTAGCGGGCCTGTCCTAAAAAAAAGTTCATCCAACCAAAGATATGGCTGTCAGCGATAAGACCGCCACTGTAACCATAAAATTAAGTTTGTGTAAAAGAGTTGTGTAAATATATTTCTTGAACGTGAAAGTATATTATCTATCATGCTTATTCTTGGTCAGGTCTTCAAGTTAGTTAATCAGGCGCGCATGACTTCTGACCAGTCATAAGTGCAAGCATATGGAGCATGAGGACTTGGCTTCGATTTTCGGGTCTGTCAAAGTGTCTGGAATTTCTGTTATTCTGTATTTGTGCCCAGTTGAAGGCAATGTTACAGGCGTTATGATAAGGTATCAGTGTTGACCAGTGAATAAGTGAACATGTCGACATTCCTCTTGACCAAGTTACTTAAAATTTCAATGTATTGGTAAAATATAAATACAACCTCATATATCAGAAAAACCAGTACGTAAGTATTAACTTAGGAAGATTGTTTGAATTCAGCAAAAGGTTAAGAGCATCGCGGCAATCCCTTTTCTTCAATCAACATTTATGAGTTACGAGGGAAAGAAAAACAAGAATGTATAAGAAAACAAGATATGGGTACGGAACCCATATTTTATTTATTCTGTAATGGCATTTTTACCTTATTGGCTTAGTGGCCATGCTGGAGTTTGGAGTTCGATTTACAAGAAAGGTTATCTCCCTATGGTACGCGCCAGATAAATGCGCAATAACGGCCACTGACCCACATACATTTTAATGACTTTCATAATATTAAAAACCGAATTAAAGCTGTCCTGAATCGACGTTCTCTATTAATAAAAAACCGGCCAAATACTAGTCGGAATCGCCCACCTAGGGTTCCGTACAAATTTTTAGCTACAAATTACGTTAAATAAAGAATATTTTTTTATGATTTAATTACAACTTTATAGTTTTCAGACTTTTCTCTATTCTTGTAGTATAAGACGGTATTACTTACCAAATGTCATAGTTCTAGATCAACGGGAAATACCCTATACATTTTGATTCCCTTGAGAGTGTCAAAATATACGAATTTTGCGGCATAAACGACCGTATTTTTTTACGTTAACTTACAAGTTTGATTTTTTCACAGCAGCAAGGGGCCATAGGCTTGAGTATATGGTTTTAATTTCACTCGATATACTCGACTGGGCACAAACACATTCATGGTTTTCACTTTAAAAAAAAGCGAGAGAAATGGGTATGTTAAGAACTTTTGTCAAGAACCAATAGAATCGCTTCATTTAGCTAGCCTTGCTCAGCACAAGCAATTCTATTGGTTCTTAACAAACGCAGCCTGTATTATACAAACCAAAACCAGTATTTTACAAGAAGCATCTGATCATTGGACATCTGTTACACAGTTAGTGTATTACAATATATCCAACACTCGTTTTTAGCCTTTTAATTTACAGTATAGTAAAGTTAAACTGGGTCTTAACCCAGAACTCCTTTTCATCGATGCAAAATCTGAGCCAGAGTCTATAGATACCTACGACCAATGATGCAATGAAACAAATAAAATAGCAAATTAGGAAACATTACCTTGAGAAGTCTTTTGCATTACTCGAAATGTGAAAATTAAATCTTAACTTTGAATGAATCCAATAAGGAAACTCATTTTAAAATGATATTTCCATTTCAATTTACGAAAAGAAAAATAAACTTAAAAATATGTTAATGTAAAGTCGTAGTTAACTGAAATAGAATTTAAAGAAAATATGCTCATTTTTTTTTGGATAACACGAAAATGCAAAATATTCATGTTGGTAGGTACAACTACCAACATGAATATTTTGCATTTGAGCTTAGTAGCATACCACTAATCTGGGGCCATTGGTTCTGTATCTGTTAATCTTTATCTGAATGTGGTGGATTGCCATTCCATTGGACTTGGTACAAGAGTAATGAAAGGAAGAATGCAACTATGTTTATGCACTACAATATCTTCCGCGTCGATGGCAAGACTTCGCTATGGATGGACACCATAACTGAAATACGGTCAGATCTTTCAGTGTTAGATAGCCCATTTATTGAGTAAGGCTATAGGCTATATATCATCACGCTAAGACCAATACAAGCAGTTGAAATTGTGACGCAGACGAAGTTGCGCGGGTCAGCTAGTAGTCAGATAATTTTAAACTAAATAAACAAAAAATTGTTTGACAAATATTCTAAAATTCCACAGGTAAAAAATATCTGGGTATTGAAAAAACGGTCCTAAAAGAATAAACCCTACTTAATCTACCAATTCACAGTACATAGCAAATACATGTTGTTAGTGTACATTTTAGTGAAATAAAGGCGGTCCCACATGGTCAATTTCGGAACTGATTGCAAAATAAAACCAACTTCGTAAAGTGCGAGCGGATAGACGTAAATCACGCTGTTAGTGCTTCGTTAGCCAGTAATAGGGACAAAACACGAGTTAGCTCTGTAAAATACTGCTTAGCACAGTCTGGTTATTGGACTAGCCTTAACAAATGGTACAGATTAATCTAAACTAATGTAACCTCTTAGCGCCTTATTTATAAAAAAAAAAAATACTGATAAGCAGCATTCTTAATTGAAATTTTCATAAAAATAAAAATCAAAATAAATGAACACATAACTAATTGGTAGAACATGCCTAGGCCACTAGGCAGTCTCTGTCAGTCAACTTTTGGGTTTCTGCTACTCAAATTCTAATTAACGATTTGCTCATCATATTTTAAAATAATCATTGGTTAGATTGATTTTTAGTATAAAGGCTCATGTAACAAGAGTTTGATTATCTGCTCCTTTGGTCTCGTCGTCATGAATGTCGAGCAAGAAGTCCTTGGTTTGATTCCCAGGTCAGGTAAAACGTGCTATTGAGTTTTTTCACAAGTAATTTCTCAGCAGAAGCATGGAATTTGGAGCTTCGTGGACATCTCCGTGCCTCGAAAATCCCTTAACCGATGATTTTTATTGGCACACGTGTGTGCCATTGGGCGTCAACTGAAATTGACGCATAATGGCATCCCACATGCCATACCAAATCACGCGGTTTAAACTCCTTTTTTTAAAAAACGCAGTGTTTAATATCCCATAGCCCCCGATCGACCAAAAAACATGGCGGCCGCCGATTTTTTTTACAATAAATTATTCAATTGTTGTTGCTCCCAGGCCTGATCTCTTCCCGATCGTGTCGTATTGCCGTCCCATAGAACTATGAGAGTAAAGCTCCAAATACAAATGCCTGTATCTTGCACAAAAATATGCAAGTATCTTGCATACCAGTGTGTTATAACAAGTTCTGATTGGTGTGTGTTTGCGGAACAGAGAGTAAAGTCCCGCACACCTCAATTGTAAAGGGAGGATCCTCCTACCAGACAGTTGTTGTGTCTGGCGGGCAACTGCCCGATAGTTGATATTCGGGCTGATGTTAATGTTGAAATCGCATGGTAAACTCTGCTTGCGCGATGCAGGATTTCAACCTAGTAGTTCGCTGCTAGTTGGATAGATGGCGTCGCGGTTCTTTTTGTTGCGATGTAGATTTGCTCCGTTGGTTTCTCTTGTGGCGGCATTGATACATCACTCCCCTCTGGAGACCGGAGGTCGATAGTGAATGAGTCGTCCATACATCTTGAGATGCTTGCCAGGCCAGTGGAAGGTCGATTCCAGTGAGTCGGAACCGGAAGTCGCAGAGTTCTCGGTGAGTCGGAACTGTCTGCGGTGCTCCAGTGAGTCGGGGTGATGAGATCCCAGTGAGTCCGGATGATTCTGCTATGCTCCAGTTGCTGGAGCTGACACAGCACTGTGTTATGCTCCAGTGAGTCGGACGTGGTACAGTGCTGCGTTTTTGCACCAGGGCATCGGATGTGGGGCAGCGTTGCTGTGCGACGTAGTGGCGTGACTGCTGGCGTCGACCAGGAGAGGTTCTTCATGGCTTTTCATGTGACTGGCCGAAGGTGCAGTGTGCTTGCCAAGGTCGCTGATGAGGATGATAGAGGCTGAGGATGCTGAACAGGAATGCGCGGCTTCTGCATGCTGGTGGTCAGGATACCGTAGAAGCCATGGGTACTGGCTGACTGTATGACTCGCTGCTCGAGAGCTTGAGGTCACGATGAGGAGAAGTGATGATGACGTCACGCTGAAGTAGTTGCACGAAGGCTGCGCTGACGTTCAATGTCGGGGTCACCAGTATGGAGGGATGCGGTACAGAGAGTAAAGTCCCGCAAATCCCCATTGAAAAGGGAGGATCCTCCGACCAGACAGTTTTTGTGTGTGGCGGGCAACTGCCCGTTAGTTGATATTCGGGCTGATGTTAATGTTGAAATCGCATGGTAAACTCTGCTTGCGCGATGCAGGATTTCAACCTAATAGTTCGCTGCTAGTTGGATAGATGGCGTCGCGGTTTTTTTTTGTTGCGATGTAGATTTGCTCCGTTGGTTTCTCTTGTGGCAGCATTGATGCCGCTACTTGTGTATTTGCGCACACACTTGCGCACTATTATACGACTTTCTCCTGTTTACTTGGCAAATCTTCGCTGAGATGTGCCTCCGTACTCGAAATTTGGTTGCGAGGATTAAACTGTTTATTTATTTGTGAGAATATAGATAATTCTAATAATATGGAATGATAAAAATTCACATGATATATAAACGTAATCGAAGTAAAAAGAGTATCTGAGGACCGTGGCAGCTGCCAGGGTTGCGGAATTTGTTCAAAAGAGTCACCGCGGCCTTGGAACGCAAAGGGCATTTGGATGTACACGGATGGATTTTAGTCAGTAAAAGTCTGACACTCCCTTCCGCTCCACCCAGAGGGAAAGGAGTCATTTGATCATTATTTGCAATTCTAAAGAAAAAGATCGTAGCAGACGGCGTTTTGTTATATTTTTCTGCTTACCTCTATGACAAAAAGCGTGAATTCATGTATGCTTTTAATTCCACGCTATTGTCGAGTGCCATTGACTTGAGAAGCAGAAACTAGAATGAGATAATCCTGAAAGACATTCTTACCAAAACATCTTTAAATATCTTAAGATTGCCACACAATAATGCACACTTCTTTTAAGATACCACTAAAAAAGTCGTGACTAAAGCGTTCTAAATCTAGAAGCAAAGGAAGTATTTCCAAGTATTTAACTACAGTAATATAAATTACAACTTATTGCTTCTTAGTGGCGATGAGGTAGGTTTGGAAGCCAATACTATTCATACAATACTGCTAGCTTTTTAACGGCGTTGCCCGCACGAATCCAGTGGGACAGTTATGTACTAAGCTACTACCAGTGGGACAGTTTTAATTACTTTGATATTAAAGTGTATAATATACTTGAATTAAATAAATTAAATTGAATTATTATTGCTGTTCTGTTATATTTGCATTGTTTAATGTTTGTGATAGTGGATAAAATTGGTATTATTTCATGCTTATGTAATAAGTGTAATAAGTGTAACCTACCTATTTATATTTGTACGACGTTAAGGCAAAACATGACTGATATTTTATGTAATTTAATTGTAACATCTTGCATGCCATGTCTGTTTATACTCATGTTTTGGACAAATAAATGATCTAATCTTATCTTATCTTATCTTAAGATAAAACTTTATAGTTACATAACTAATTAGCATATTAATTCTGCTGTACAAAGGCCTCCCTCTCCCTTTCCCACAACATTCTATTTTCAGCTAGAACGGGCCATAACAGTAGCATAATTATGTCCTAATCCAGATTTCGAATAGTAACCGTGGAGTTTCCTGCCGTTTTCACGACTACATGGGCACTTATAGGCACTTGCAGTCACCGCAACGCAAAGGGCATTTAGAAGAACACGTATGGTTTTTAGTCTGAAAAAGACTTCAGGTAAGTGTTTTTTTATTTGTGCCCATAGGCTTATATGGGCACAAATAAAAAAACACTTACCTGAAGTCTTTTTGTCTATGTGAAATTAAATACTTTGAATTCTAAACAGATTATGGTCTACCCATGTGCAAAGTTTTACCTTAACCTGTTCAGCCGTTAAACCGAGATTAATGAACAAAATCATACAGGATTCCACATTTTATAATATTAGTAGAACAGTACAGCCAGCCAGCAACGGTTGGTTGCAGCCAGTTCCATAATAGACAGCCGCTTTATTCACATTGTAATGTTGGCAATAAAAATGTCCTGCAACTACCAACTTCTGCGCAGTTTGCAAGAAACGAACTATTATTACCATCCGAACCGACCGTTTTGCAACCAAGTGCTTATATTTTATACAGTTAATGTTTAATTTTCTCAAAAATGGACACTATTTATTTAGCAGTAAGGTATAAGATGCTGTTTTAATGAAAACTGTGATACTATTATTTCGTTTAATAAACAGTTGTTTTTCATCTTTGATTAAAATTTCTTAACTTCTCCATTTATTATCAAGCTTATTATTTAAATATTAATTTTATTTGACAAGCTAAAAATAATTTTAATAGCTATCATGAATTTCAATGTAATGTTATATCATATGTGTTTTTATTATTATTTTATTTTATGTATGTAATGTGTGTCCTAATATGATCCTTTGTTGATCGAAATAAACGTTAATTTATTTTTTTAATTTTAAAATGTAATATTAAATAAGCAATAAATCCTAACTATATATACATATGAATATACAAAAACAAATACACTCAGGCGTCGAAGAATTCCTCTGCATCGCTGTCATCCGGAAACGTGCCCAGAAGACTGGCAGCACTGCCACGTTGAATGGCAATACTAATTAAAATTAATTGAAATGAACATAGGAGGCCTTGTAATGGAGCATTGCAAATACTAATTTAGTCTGGATTTAATATAATTGTGCTTAACAAATCTACAAAATTGTGTCTTAATAAGTAGTTCTATCTAATATAAGTTTTTATTGTGTACCTGATCTCTTGATATTTATTTTTTATGCATACCTATTATTTAACCAATTTAGAACTTTGTACATAATTGAAACCTATTAGTAAATAAAAGATTCTATACACCTATTATTTGGGTAGTATTCTTCAGGTTTTTATCGTTAACCCTCAGGTGGGATAGAGATACATCGCGAGCCTATAAAAGTTATTTTTTTAAGGAGGTTCTCGTAGTTCACAATACTTCAACATACGGAACCACGATTTAACCGTACTTACATAAAATCAACAATACTTTAATGTGTAAAGTACTAGGACCACCCATTTTGGTGTATATTTTACTGCAGCAGTATTTTTCTCAGTATCACCGAGATTTTAAAAGACTGCAAAGAGCTTTAAAATTTTATAATATTATCTGCTTCAATGGTCCGTTGTTTTAGGCTGGCTAATTGTTGGTCGAAGTCTTGTATTTATTCCTAGGTATTTCAGATTGTTGTTGGAAAATTAGCTTTTTATAAGTGATCAAAGCTAATAGCAAAATACTATTCTAGCAACATGTTTTGCGGCTCAAGATAAAATTCATGGATGAATTGAAAAATGATTGGTAATTCTACGAAAACCTTCAATTGGGTTACACTAGTAATTTACTACATATTGGCCTGAAGATGAACGTAACGATAAATATTTACAGAAAGAAAGAAAGAAAAACGTTTATTTGACACTCGCACAAAACAGACAGATGTAAAATTAATTAAAAACTAAAAGTAGTGTATTACTTAATCAATAATAAATTAGTCTGTGCGAGGCCAAAAAGGTCCCTATCTCAGCATAGGCTGCGAAATTCAAAAATAAATAATATAGCGCTGGTTTTATGATAGGGCCCGTGATGCCACGGACGCAGTTACGTAACACATTCTAAATATAATAGATACAGATAAAATAAATAATTGGTGAAAAAATTCAATATATAGAATACACACAGTCAATAATAATTAACAATAACATCGACCTACGCCCAAAGGCCCAGTGCTCCAATATCATTTGTGAATGTCACAAATGACGGAACGCGCGAACGCACTTGGAGGGGGCCAGCTGTCATGTTCCCCACCGAGGGTGTCGCCACGTTGCCGTCGTGGTGGGGCTTGTGTGTCTCAATGATCTTGGAGCTCTGCCGGTAGAGTTCTCATGACGGAAAGGTTCAAGTGAGAGACCAGACAAAGAGGGACACGAGAGACGTCCGAAAACCTGAGCTGTAGTGCTCGGGTTTTCGGACGGTGCTCCTTTCATAGGAAGGAATCGCCACGGCGTCCTTTACCTTCCGTCTGACGCAGGTGCTCACCGGACACGGTTGTTTCGGGACGTACCTGTTTCGAATTCGGCGGGAGGATACGCCCGGGTGTCAACACTGTGAAGATCGCCCGGAGGACACGATGGAGCATACGGTGGAGGTCTGCCTTGCTTGGGCGAAGCACCGCCGTATCCTCGTCGAAGCGATCGGCGGCGGTGACCTCTCGCGTTCGGCCCTGTTTCAAACCATGGTCCGGAGCGAAGAGACATGGGAAGTGGTCACCTCCTTCTGCGAAGCAGTAATGCTAGCAAAGGAGGAAGCCGAACGCGTGAGAGAGAGGGAAACCTCACGCCCCAGCCGCCGCAACAGAAGAAGACGCCCCGGGCGTCGGGAGTCGCAGGGCGATTCCCAGCCACCGAAGACGCGGGCCTGCGGACGGCGAGCATTGGGTGGCTCGCCGTCCGATCAGAACCAGGCCCGGGTCGACGGCGCGCTGTGTTAGACGGGGTCCGCTAGGGCCAATGCCTGCCAGGGTTGCGGGATTTATTCGAAAGACACCGCGGCCCTGGAACGCAAAGGGCAATAGGAGGAACACGGATGGGTTTTAGTCAGTAAGCGTCTGACATTCCCTCCTGCTTCACCCAGAGCGGGAGGAGTCATTTGATGATATCCCATCCTAAAAAAAAAGCTGTCATTTTGGAAAAAATAATGGCAGAACTTATTAGTAAACAAAAGCCATACCAAAAAGTACCGTAAAAGTGCAACAATAATCAGGTTTTTTTGAATAGTTGCGGTCTGAGTTAGTGAATTAGTCGCAAAAAGGCGTTTACAGCAGTAGTGGCCAGACTGTCGATCGCGGCTATTGGCCCAGTCGATCGCAGCAAAGCGAAATATATAAATAGGTACGAATAACAGACTGCTCAACTATGTAAATACTAAATAGGTTATGTTAATAAAATGAAATATACTACATAATTGTATACTGAATTTTACCTACTGTTACATTTGTAATTTTAAATAAGTACCTGTGAAATTAGTAGATCGCACAGGGTTTCGTCAGTAAAAAGTCGATCTTGGGTCTAATTAAGATGGCCTCCCCTACAGAGAAGTCTAGGCTAACTTATTTCCAGTAATGTATTAGGTCGAATTATCCCCGTTTATTAATCTGGGACTGGAAGAGCTTCTGGCTATGTTCCACCAGTCGCACGAATTGATACCACTCCAATGTGCTGTACCTCGAAAAGCAGGCGCAACCGATGGTCCAAGCAAACATGAAGAACTTTGACAGTAGTTACGGGTAGTCAAAAGCCCTGAAAGTCATACCATTGTGTTAGTAACTGGTTGTGGAGATCAAATAGATAGTCACCTCAGGTAAAACACTGGTATTCAGATGCTGCACTCAGTCAGAAACCAACCACAACAAAGAAAAAAAAACTGGCCAAGTGCGAGACGGACTCGCGTGCAAAGAGTTCAAAACCAATTTAATTTTTTGAACATGTTATTTTAACACCACAGATTTCTTATAAGTTTTCCTGTAATTTTTAGGTAAAGATCTATTATCTCCACTTTTTTCAAAATTTTAGGCTCAGTAGTTTCGAAGATAAGGGGGGGAATGGTCGTTTTTCGTCTAATTTCTTGAATAACTTTAAAACCATTTATTTTAAAATTATGAAAAAAATAAAATTAATTAAAACCCCTACTATTTTTTTAATTTTCTAGTTGACCCCCAAAAGTGACATCCATACTAAAAATTTAATAATTTACGTAACACGTCATCCGTATTTGAGTCACTAATGTCCAAATGTATACCTTTCATTAGAATCGGTCCAGTGGATCCGAAGAAAACTGGCTGTGGCAGACTGACAGACAGACAGACACCCGAGTAATCCTATAAGGGTTCCGTTTTTTGTACGGAACCCTAAAAAGGCATGTCAGATTGATTAGTGTACCTGAAGTTCAATTCTGTGAACCTCTTACCCTGAAAGCTTAGTTGAACTGCACATGGAGTGAGCTGTCAATTCGTACAAACAAAATGTAATGACAGTTCATTTCATGCCTGCTTCACCTAAGTTTACACGAGGTCAGTGAGATGTTGACAGAATGGACCAGATATCTAATCTAATCATTTGTAGGTTATTTATTATGTATATGCCGTATGGTGTCGACCGGTGCCGTATGATGCCGTAAAAGAATAATACCATCCCATCACTTCCCGTGGGTGTCGTAAGAGGCGACTAAGGGACTCACCAGAGAATGGGCAGCAGCGTTCTCTGTAAAACTCAGCACAATACACTGCGATCGCCAACCCGCCTGCCGAGCGTGGCGATTATGGCAAAACCCACCTTTTAGGGGAGGCCTATGTCCAGCAGTGGACGTCTTTCGGCTTATATGATGATGATGAGGACTTTGTCCATTCAGACAATACAAGCATGTCTATTTCTCTTTATGTTCTTATGTTTTATTTCTTTTTAGCTTCCTCCTGTCCGGTCGTTATCAGTAACCTAGATCTTTTACTATAAATTACACTTATTAATTTTGTTTAACAACGCTGTATTTTGCGTGATAAAGGACGACATAATCACTGCTTTGTTTAGTTTTATTTATTAGAAAACTGGCCAAGTGCGAGTCAGACTCGCGTGCAAAGGGTTTTGAACCAATTTCATTTTTTTAACATGTTATTTTAACACTACAGACTTCTTATAGGTTTTCCAGTAATCTTTAGGTATAGAACTATTATCTGCATCTTGTTTTTAACTTTGGGCAAAGTGGTTTCGGAGATAAGGGGGAGGGAATGGTTATTTTTGGTCTAATTTGTTGAATAACTTGAAAACCCTCACAGTTAGCCCTTTTATTTGATATGTCACACGATACAGTTTGAAAAACTTTTTTTTTAATTTTCTAGTTTGACCCCCAAAAGTGACACCCATACTAAAAAATATTTATTTACGTAAGGCGTCCGTGTTTGGGTCACAAAAGTCCATATGTATACCAAATTTTAACAGAACCGGTCCAGTAGATTCGGAGAAAACTGGCTGTGACAGACGGACGGACAGACAAACAGACACCTGAGTGATCCTGGGTTCCGTTTTTTACGGATGTTCGGAATCCTAAAGGGATGTCTTTTTAGGAGAAGTTTCATAAAATCACGCATTTATTCACAGGTTATGTTAAAGGTTTATTCCAAGTGGGGTAAAACTCCAGCACAAGTCCAGACTACGGGCGGCTACTGCAAAACTGCAACTGAGAAAACTCAATACCACTTTGTCTAACTCAGGTGTCCAACCTAGGACCCCAGGACCAATAGTAGCTTACATCCACTAGACACACAAGGTAGTCAAGGAGAAGGGAAAGTTCAACATTTTAATACGCATTTTTCAAAATTCCTATGCACGCGTTTTTTGTGAAAATTAACGTAATGCTGTTTTTCTCACAGTAATATTTTTTATTCTTGTAGCTTGGCCGTAAAGGTAAATGGCCTAGTTCTTCGTCGTTGCGTCGCCACACCGACCAGCCTTTTGTTGCCGCATCCAGCAGACTCGACCGATACGACTCGCTTTCTCATAATACAAGGATCAGCCGGATCGTTACAAACTCAGTAAAACTATCAAGTGTCACACAAACTTATGATCATAGAACTTTCAGTGAAAGGGTTCTTCAACAAGTTTTAATTAATTTCCTCGAATCGATGCACCCACGGAGTATCACGACGATGTTAGATGTAATTCAATCGAAAACCGTCATTCCATACATACTTACCTACAATACGTAAACAAGCATCAAACATACCCATTGTAATTGGAACCTTCCTGACATGTTTTTACTGCCGAAATTCGAGTGCTTTTAGTGGGTACAGTCATAAAATTTTACGAGGTGCATTCGAGTAAGAGTGATGAGCAAAGTTTGGCTCTCTGTCGCATATTTTAGGGTCTTGTAAGAGAAATAAATCGTGTAATGTCCGTATTGATCTAGGAATTACAAGTATGATGTTGTATGGATGTGGTCAGCTGCTACACTTGCCAATTTTCTAATATGCTTTTTAACTTTTGATTGGGATTTCAGAACAAAAAGTTTTGGAGATTTTTCCAAGTATCGTAATGCAGTCAGAGAAATCGGTTTTGCGGGACGTAAAGATACGTTCCCTTCCTTTTCAGAAAAAAAAAATCGTACCTCTTATTTTATTTACTAACAACATTTTCCGCGGCTTCACTCCTCGCATAGGAATCATTTTGCCGGGTATAAAGAAGCTCATTACAAGCAGCAGTAGTGTATAAGTAGCTTTATGAGTAAATGATTTTCAATCAGTTCTTCCCGATATTACCTCCGAAAAAAAAACAGTTTTCTTTAGTTATTTTGTTGTTTAATAACATAATTTCTTGTTAATTAGGTGTAGTATCTTAAGTTTGTATGTATACAACCTGTAACAGAATAAACGCAATATCTCTTAAGGGGCCATTGAACTCATCATTATGAACAACTTTCACTATGGGACCATAACTGAAATCGCGAAAAAGAAATCGACTCCCCCGTACATTTCTGTGCGCATAACTCGACAAAATGTACTGAAAAGCTGTTTTTTTTTCGTGATTTCGGGAGTGGCGCCATAGAAAAAAGGTAAAAGTTGTTCAATTATGAAAAACTTTTACCATGGGTTTAATGACCCCTTCAGAGGTATTGCGTTTATTCTGTTACACGTTGTATAAAACTGTCTAAAAAAACATGTTTTTGTTTAATTTGACAACATAAGAAGAAGCTTAAAGGTAGAATTCCGTGCATCGCGATCGATCGCGGCCGCGTGTGAGTGTGTGTGTGTGTGTGTGTGTGTGTGTGTGTGTGTGTGAGAGAGTCGTATCTAGTTATGTTTCCCAATTTTCGTCGTTATGGTTAAGAAATAAAGAATAAAGGAAGAAAAGCGTTTATTTGCGCCAAGCATGACGCATACCAAAAAAATAAAAATTAAATAAAACAAAATTATTTTTTTATAACAACTGGGAAGATATGCATATAAGTCAAAGGACCTGTGTCTCAAGCATGCTAGTATTTGGAAATTCGTTTACAAGTAGATAGTAGCAAATACTTAGATAAGCCTTCCAGTTTCGCATCAACAATCAACATACGAAACTGAAAAGCTTATTAGTAGTTTCATCCTACTGTTTCCTAAGTTACACCAATGGCTGTAAAGCAAAGCTGGACTTTAAATTAGTGAAAATTGGGAACACTCATGCTTAGACTGAGCATACATGTTGATCAATGCTCGTTCCTTTTCTGTATGTAAAGTAGTCTTTAGCTCTTTCATTAGTAACGGTAGCCTAGCCATGACAACCACTCACTAGTGGCTGTAGAATAACCTAGTGAGGTTACTCTTTCTTTGGCATTGATATATAAAAAAGGTATGATACACACTCAGCATATCAAAAACGTCCGCAAAAAACAAGAGCACAATGTATAATTGTGCGCTAGTTTCAAACAGTCTCGCATCGCTCCCCATACTGCACTGCTTTGTAAAAACAACTTTAAGCGATCCGTATAAGGTTGAATTTGCAAAAAAAATTGTTTATAGTATAACTACACACAACTCACACATGACACTTGATACATGTCAGTTTTTGATGACAGTTTCGAGTGTTGCATTTGTTCGAGACTGCATCTTGGGTTTTTTATATATCAATGATCTTTGGCAACTCTTTCCACCACCAACCAGCTATTCACGTCCCAGTTTAAACGTCTTTAGGGGCCGGAATACTGTTAATATTCTCGATTGTTCAAATCAAATCGTATATTTCAAATAAACCATTTACAGGCACTTTTGAATTGTCAAGGTCGGTCAGTCCAAAAAGATGAAGCTATTTCCACGTTCCAAAGCGTAGATCTCTATGGAGAAGAACGTGCAAGAAACTCCACGGACACTCTTAAAAATAATAAATTAGTACAACATATTGTATACATGTGCTATGTATTTTGTTTGTTGTTGTTTCTAATAAACTAAACTATTCGTCTAAATTACGCACGAATAACGATGGCGTCTCTTTCTACCTATTGGCCTATCTCAATTCTGTCGCCTGCTTGATGAGGGGAGAAGAAATATTTGAAATTAGTGGACGTCACGCGGTTTCACCCGCGTAGTTCCCGTTCCCGTGGGAGTACGGGGATAATATGTAACCTATGTTACTCCCTGATAATGTAGCTATCCAATGCTAAAAGAATTTTTCAAATCGGTCCAGTAGTTTCGGAGCCTATTCAATTCAAACAAACAAACAAATCTTTCCTCTTTATAATATTAGTATAGATTATGTTTTTCTTACTTTAGGTGTTCATTTCTGGTATATTTCGCTGTGGGATCCAAGACAGTTGAATAGTTTTTCCGAGACTCGTCGAGCTTCATTGGATAGCGTTTTTGCTGGTGGTCATGTTAATTCTGACTCTCAGAAGTTGCTGTAGTTGGGATTAGTGTGGTAGGTTTGTTTCTACCAGCTTTTAGATGGCACCCTAAAAATATTGTCTGATGGTTTTTTTCCACCCGAAAACCGATTATTAAACCTGTGTTATTAGTTTGTAAAGAGTCTGGTTTCACTGCTTTCATATTTCATAATTTTAGACTCTTCAAGTATTTAAATTGTGAAAGCTTTGAAATAATAACAATCCTTTTCGTTGAAAGATTTTCGAGAATTTTCGTCACAGCGACATCAATTTAGTTGTTCGTACCGAATTATGCTTAAAACGATTTCGCGGGCCTTTTGCATTTTCGTAGGCTTTTTAATAGAGTGGTTCGACGGCGGGAATATTGTGGAAGTATTTTTATTTTCATCTGTTTCGGGAAAATCGTTTTAAGTAGACAGATAGCTTACTATCAATTTTTGGTTGACTAAAATGGACCAGGAAGGCTGTTGTAAATTACTCATATAGTACCCGTTACCTAAATATCATCGATACCTACTAAACTTAATGCCAACCACTGGCGCACGTGCGGTCACCAAATAGATGAGTAGGACGACATGAAGATGTGGAATGTGTTTGAAAGAGTTACCGCGACCCTGGAACGCAAATAGCATTTGGAGGAAAACGGATGGGTTTTAGCCAGTAAAAGTCTGACTCTCCCTCCCACGGGACGACATGAAACTGTCCTTGTCGCATATTTTATGACCTTAACATTACACTTTCATTTTTTTAACATGTTATTTTAACATTACATAATTCTTATAGATTTTTCTGTGATCTTTAGGTATAGAACTATTATCTGCAATTTTTTCAAAATTTTAGGCTCAGTAGTTTTGGAGATAATTGGGGGAATGGTAATTTTTGGTCTAATTTCTTAAAAACGCTTCAAAACTATTAATTTTAAAATTATGTGAAAATATAATTTAAACCCTCACAGTAAGTTCTTTTATTTAATAATTATGTCACACGATACAATTTGAAAAACTTATTTTTTAATTTCTAGTTTGACCACCAAAAGTGATCCCCATACTAAAAAAATATTTATTTTCGTAACGTGTTCATGTTTGGGTCACAGAAGACCATATGTGCACCAAATTTCAACAGAATCGGTCTAGTAGATCCGGAGATAACTGGCTGTGACAGACGGACAGACAGACAGACACCCGAGTGATCCTATAAGGGTTCCGTTTTTTGTTCGGAACCCTAAAAATCATGACTCAACAAAATTTTCAATACATACTTTATCAGTTGTTACCCCTCGTGGTATTTATTATACAAAAACGAACTTGAAAATCTGTAATATTGTTACGAGCTTAGGGTTCGTTACAATAAAAACAGCCGATTAAACAACCAAAACTGACACTCTAATTTATGAAACACAATCGCACTACTGAACACTTCACTTCACTATAATTCGCAGTCGAAGATCGCTCTCGAAGTTATCGTTTGTATCGCCAATTCAATACTGACTGCCGTCGCCGGATGTCCGCCCTTTATATACCGACAGTCATTTCCAGAACCCTCCTGTATGGAAACCTCTGGAAAGTTCGGGCACACACAGGTCCCGTCAAAACATCTTGAATGTTCTAGCACGTAAATGTTAGCTACTGGATACTAGATGGCGCCAGCAGTATGCCAGTATCTGCTACTCGATACTAGATGGCAGCACGTAAATGTTTGGTTGGTTGAACCTAGATGGCGTTAGCAGTACGCAAATGCCGCCATGTACCCAACATTAATTCTGGCGCGTAACACTGCCCCCTCCTAAGACATGCTCGTCCCGAGCATTATCGGCCCCATAATAACGCGCCAGTCGATCCACGTGGACGATTTTAGGAGCACTTCTTGTACCTTTTTGTATACGGTAGGTCACGTCATTGATTTTTGTCACAATCCGGTACGGCCCGTCCCATTTAGCTTGAAGCTTCGGAGATTTCCCTTTACTGCGAACTGGATTGTGCAACCACACTAGTGAACCTTCATCGAACCCTTTATTGTTCATTTTGCGGTCATAACGGGTTTTCATCTTGTTAGACATTTGCTGGCCTGATTCTCTGACGTGCTCATAAATGTCATTCATTTTGTTCCGCAAGTCATTCGCATAATCGGTTATACTACGTGGGGCATCAGGTGGCATTCCAGTGATCAGATCTGCCGGCAGCCGTAATTCTCTACCAAACTTTGCGAAAGCTGGTGTCACTGATGTGCTTTCGTGAACAGCACTTCGGTATGACAACAAAAACGGTTGTATATGCTTGTCCCAATCGCGTTGCCGATTTTCCACAACTTTTGCCAAGTATCTCTCCAATGTCTGATTGAATCGTTCCACCATTCCATCCGATTGTGGGTGGTAAGAAGTTGTTCTCGTTTTATGAGTACCCATAACTCTACAAGTTTCCTGGAATATTTGTGACTCGAAATTCCTTCCTTGATCGCTGTGAATTTCCAAAGGTACTCCAAAACGACAGAAGACTTCATGAACCAGTTTATCTGCAACTGTTGAAGCTTCTTGATTTGGAATGGCGAAGACTTCCGGCCACTTAGTGAAGTAATCCATTACAACCATGAAGTACTTGTTACCACTTTCACTTTCCGGAAACGGTCCCGCAACATCCAGAGCTATTCTTTCCCATGGTGCACCAACATTGTACAATTGCAATGCACCTCTGCTACGAGTCTGAGGTCCTTTTACAGCCGCACAACTTGTACATTTGCGACACCAGTCCTCGACATCGGCACGACAATGGACCCAGTAAAACCGTTCCCGTATCTTCAGTAGAGTCCGTTTGACTCCCATATGGCCTCCTGAACAGCCATCATGGTACAGCTGTAGAACATCCGGTACTTTAGCTTTAGGGACAACTATTTGCATCTGACAGCTGTCTCCTCGAGCATTTTCCCATTTACGGCACAGTACTCTATCCTGAATCACTAAGCTGTCCCATTGGGCCCAATAGCTTTTTGTGATCGAACTCATTGCTGAGACATCGCTCCACGTGGGCTTAGGAGCACTGGCCTTCATCCACCCAAGAATCGGCTTGATGTCCGAATCTTCTTGCTGCGCACGTTGTAGGCTCTCCTTCCACTCGTTGCTGAGGTCTGTTTTGAGCATCTTCACAGTTATGACTTCTTTACCCTCTTGCCTAGTACAATGCTTGCAGTCTTCAGGGCAAGGTCTTCTTGACAATGCATCTGCGTTGCCATGAGATTTCCCGCTGCGATGTTCGACCACAAAGTCGTATTCCTGCAGTAGTTCAATCCATCTCGCAACTTGTCCTTCTGGATTTTTGAACTGCAATAGCCATTTCAGTGCAGCATGGTCAGTTCGTAGGTGAAATTTCCGTCCCAGCAGATATTTGCTAAAATGTTGCAATGACTTGACCACAGCAAGCAATTCCCGTCTCGTGACACAATAATTCCTCTCTGGTTTCGACAACGACTTGCTGAAGTACGCAATCACAACCTCTTGATCGCCATGTCGCTGAGATAACACACCGCCAAGTCCGATATCACTTGCGTCTGTGTCAACTATAAATTCCTTATTGATATCAGGATACCCCAAAATAGGTGTTTTGCACAGACGGTCCTTTAGCTCCTGGAATGCGATGTCGCAACTTTCATCCCAACAGAAATGTCGCTTCTCCTCGGTTAGCTTGTGCAGGGGTTTGGCTATATCTGCAAAGTTCTTGACAAAACGCCGATAATAGGAGCACAAACCTAAAAATGCTCTGACCTGCGTCTTGTCTTTTGGAATTGGCCAATCCTTGACAGCGGCGATTTTCTCTGGATCCGTGCGGATACCTTCTTCCGACACAACATAACCCAAAAAGCTAACTTGCCGTTTGAAAAATGAACACTTTTTCGGACTCAACTTGAGGTTGGCACTCTGGATCTTCATGAGCACGCGTTCCAGGTTTTGAAGATGTTCTTCAAACGTACGGCCTACGATGATGATGTCATCCAAGTAGACAAGGCAGGCATCACCAATCAACCCGGTTAGTACCAGTTCCATCAATCTTTCAAACGTTGCCGGAGCGTTACACAATCCAAATGGCATAACTTTAAATTGCCATAGACCCTTTCCTGTCGAAAATGCAGTTTTCTCCTTGTCTTTCGGGTCAATTTCTACTTGCCAGTAGCCACTTTTTAGATCTAGTGTGCTAAACCACTTTACTCCAGTAAGCATGTCCAGCGTGTCATCAATTCTTGGCAAGGGATAGCTGTCTTTCTTCGTAACGTCGTTCAGACGACGATAATCAACACAAAACCGCATGCTGCCGTCCTTCTTCCTTACCAGCACTACCGGTGAACACCATGGACTGGATGAAGGTTCTATAACACCATCCTTCACCATTCCCTCGATCATGGTTTCCACTTCTTTTTCGCGTGCTACTGGTAATCTCCTTGGTCGCTGACGGATAGGCAATTCCTCTCCTGTGTTTATTTTGTGTTGAACTAAGCCAGTCTTCCCGATATCAGCGTCGTTCGAAGAGAAAACTTCAGCGTACTTGAGTAACATCCTCTTCGCCTTGACCATTTCATCTTGAGACAGAGCGCTGCGACAGTCTTCTAAAAGTGTGGTCACTCTCGTTAGTGCATCCTTGCTGAGGGTCCCAGTTGATAGGTATTGGCATCGACGCAACCAATCCACTTCCTCGCAGGTACCCATCAGTGTGCCCTTTTCTATGACCTGTTCCTTGTCACAAAGGTTCAGCACACGTACTCCTGAGATGTTGGTGGCTCTGACCAATGTTCGTGCCACTTTCCATGGAAGGTCATTATCTACCCTTTCCACGAGTACGCAACGATAAGTTTGCCCAGGATTCCGAGGAAGACTTACCGGTACCACCGTTTCCGATCTCGGAGGAAGAACAATCTTCTTTACGCTGTACGCATTTCCAGGTAAAGCCCCTTCCATAAAAAGTTCCTCTTGTCCACATTTCATAACTCCTTGATCAACGTCGATCTCACAACGATTCTTCCTCATAAAGTCTAATCCCAGGATGCAATCGTCCATTATAACGGCCACAACAACATTATGCAGGTAGATTTTATTGCCTAGCTTTAACTCCATCTCTCTCTCTCCTCGGACGGGTATGCGCTGACCGGTGGCTGTCACCAAATTTATGCGCTCTCGATTGTATGCAGAGTCCCCAAGGAACCGACTTATAATTTGGGAACTGACAACCGTGCGAGAAGCGCCAGTGTCTATCGTCAGCTTACATGGTGTCCCGTTGACCTCACCCTTGATGATAAGGCTGTTCCCGTCACGGGTTTGTGAGATCGAAATCATTGGGGCTCCTTGAACATCAGCCAGCACCCGCCCCGCAGTCCTGGCTTTTACTCGTTTCCCTGCTGTTGCTGGGCGGTGCTATTAGCCGCCCTGCCCTCTGGAGATCGGCTACCTTCCCCTTCTGCGGTTCGCTTAGGGCAACTGGATCGAAGGTGGCCCCTTTCACCACAGCCGTAGCACCTAGGGCTGTATCCTTTTAAACGATCGCGAACTGTAACCGCTGCAACCTCCCTGACGCGGTGGGAACGATGATCTTGCCGCACAGCTTCCACTTCCAGTGCATGGGCCAAGGCGTCCTTAAGCGTCCCGTGGTGCCCGAGTCTCACTGCAGCCCTGACCTCAAGGTCGCGGATGCCGTCGATGAATGCCTGCACCAGGTTCCCTTCAATGAGCGCTGGTGCAGACTGGTACGCTTTTCACACCAGCTTCTCCACTTCAAGAGCCCACTGCTGCAGGTTCTCACCGCTGCGTTGCACGCGATCCCTTAACTGCGCACGAAACACATGCTCCAGATGAGCGTCGCCATACCTGGCTTCCAACGCTTCAAGCAGCTGCTCGTAAGTCACCTCCTTACCGATAGCTTCCAGGACAGTTAAGGCCTGGTCGCGCAGGCCTAGGGTGAGTGCAGTCATGGCCTGATTTTTACTCCACCCGTTCGCCTTCATGACAGCCTCAAACTGAATCTTGTAGGCCGACCAAGAAGACGTCCCATCGAACGGCGGCACTTTGAACCCACGTGGCGAAGGTGTAGTGGCTGCTGAATTAGCAATCCCATCTCCAAGTTTAAGGTTGCCCAACTCCTTCTTCACATCCGCAATGACGTCATCAAACTTGTTGATCCTGGTTTCAGCGTCTGACAAGCGGTTGTCATGCTGAGCAACCTTATCCTTCACCTCCTTCATGTCTTTCCCGAAGGACGCGTGAAGTTCCTTCATGAGGAGCATCTGTTCTTCCTGGCGGCGCGCCTGCTCCTCCTTGTCGCGCTGCAGATGTTCTTCCAAGCGTCGGGCCTGCTCCTCCTGTCGGCGGGCCTGCTCCTCCTTGTCGCGCTGCAGCTGTTCTTCCAAGCGTCGGGCCTGCTCCTCCTGTCGGCGAGCCTGCTCTTGCAGCATCATCATCAGAGCAGCAAAGTCTGGTGCTGATGATGCCGGAGCTACTGTGGACGGGCCGGCCTCCATGGTCGGTAGCTGACCTTCCGACGTCTGCGGCATTGCACCACCAAAACGCCTCTGGTCCGTCTCCTGCTGGCGTTGACTACGGGTACGGATACCCTCCGTGTCGTCCTTTGGCAGAATCGGCATGATTATCCACTCTTCTGACACCAATTGTTACGAGCTTAGGGTTCGTTACAATAAAAACAGCCGATTAAACAACCAAAACTGACATTCTAATTTATGAAACACAATCGCACTACTGAACACTTCACTTCACTATAATTCGCAGTCGAAGATCGCTCTCGAAGTTATCGTTTGTATCGCCAATTCAATACTGACTGCCGTCGCCGGATGTCCGCCCTTTATATACCGACAGTCATTTCCAGAACCCTCCTGTATGGAAACCTCTGGAAAGTTCGGGCACACACAGGTCCCGTCAAAACATCTTGAATGTTCTAGCACGTAAATGTTAGCTACTGGATACTAGATGGCGCCAGCAGTATGCCAGTATCTGCTACTCGATACTAGATGGCAGCACGTAAATGTTTGGTTGGTTGAAACTAGATGGCGTTAGCAGTACGCAAATGCCGCCATGTACCCAACATTAATTCTGGCGCGTAACAATATTCAAATTTTCAAACTCATTTTTCACTGTTCTACATCCTAGATTTGACTGTTTAATTAAGCATTTCTTGAGCCTGAAAATATGTCATAATTTACAACGTTCTATACTAAAAATACTCAAATCTGCTCTTACTACCTTTTCGAAACAAATCAAGGTCATGCCGGATACATATCACATTTCGTCCTCTAACGAGTAAACGTGTTAGTATGATTCTAGCTGTACGCCTGGTATCATCGAATTTCCAATTTGGAAACCATGCACTCTAATGCGCAAACTCAGCGCTAATTTTAGGTGTAAAGTCTAATTTTGCATGGTTGGCGTTCTGTTCGCTATGTACACTATGCCTTATAATCATTGCAGGTTCCCTGGACTTTATGTTAAACAATATAACTGTAGATACAGAACTGCATATAGACTTGGAAATTGGTACTATATTGTGGAATCAAGGAACCCTGCTCAAATAAATCGAATTATGTTGGTCTATAGTAGCTTATTACTTCTTAAAATGGGAATAAATAAAAAGCTTGAATTTGCATAGGAAATTGAGATGTATCTCAGTGTCGTTTAATCTGACTAGTTGATCTAATCAGCCATATACATAAAAAAGCTTTTTAACTATTTGATTAGTTATCTAATGGTAAGCAGATTCTAAATTCCAATTTGAGTAGCAGAAAACCAAACGCTACCAGGCAGAGAATATAGGTTTTTATACAAGTTTCCTTTAAAGAATGTGAATATAAAAATCTGCTAAGCTACTTAAACTAAGCACACGGTTATTAGCGAGGCAGTGCCACACTTGTCGCTGGCCAGAATGCACATTATACTACATTCACTGTATTGTTATAAATAGGAGCACACTTACCTTTTTCTTTTCAAAACCAACACGTACCATCGCTTTTTCATAAACTTACCTAAGTGTAAGTATTCATAAAAAAAAAATAATGAATAGTGTAAATACTGATGAGCAGATTCTAGACTCAAATTCAATAATTATTCATTGAAAAATATAGAAGCGGAGTAAAAAGGGGGAGGAGAAGAACTCATAGGGCATCGAAAAATTCGTCCGCATCTCTGTCAACTGGGAAAGTGCTCAGAACACTGGCCTCATTGCCACGTTGAATGGTAATGCTGATTTGCTGGTCAAAGAATTGGCCAGCCCTTTGGTCACGTGAAGAGTCGCGGGCTGATTTCACGAAAAACTCGTGAGTTGTCAGTTTCCGCCACATGGCCCTGGTGTTTCAATCCTTAACGGCTGAAATATATAATTTCCACAAATGTTGCTGTCCAATTCTCTATACCTAGTTAGACTTAATTCAAACTATACAGATTTTGAATTCTACTTACCAGAATTTAAATTAATCACGTGTTTTTTAGGGTTCCGAACAAAAATCAGAACCCTTATAGGATCACTCGGGTGTCTGTCTGTCTGTCTGTCCGTCCTTCACAGCCAGTTATCTCCGGATCCACTCAACCAATTCTGTTGAAATTTGGTATACATATGGACTTCTGTGACCCAAACACGGACGCTTTACGTAAATCATTAAATTTTTAGTATGGGGGTCACTTTTGGAGGTCAAACTAGAAAATTTAAAAAAAAAAGTGTTTTGAACAATATTGCGAGACATATCAATTAAAAGAGCTTACTGTGAGGGTTTTAATTATATTTATTACATAATTTTTAAATAAATGGTTTTGAAGTTATTCAAGAAATTAGACGAAAAATGACCATTCCCCCCTTATCTCCGAAACTATTGCCTTAAATTTTGAAAAAAAATGAAGATAATAGATTTTTACCTATAGATTACACGAAAACCTAGAAGAAGTCTATAGTGTTAAAATAACATGTGAAAAAAATATCGTTCGACATTTTAGCCAAGTGCGACTCCGACTCGCACTTGGCCAGTTTTTTTTTTGTAAATAAGGCTATATATAACTGTGTCATCATCATCATCAGATCAGCCGAAAGACGTCCACTGCTGGATATAGGCCTCCCCTTAGTGTCGCCACAACTGAAAACGGGTTCAGTAGATCCAGAGATTATCCCCTACAACCTCACAAACTTTACTTGTTTATAATATTATTAGTATAGATGACTGTGCACCGTGTAGTCCATACTAAATAGTTAAGGATGTGTTTTGTCTGATATTGAAGTCAAATTAATGTTTGCTGTATGAGATCTCACTCATATTAATTATGAAGAGTGATTGAAAACAACGAATTATTAAAATATTTAAAACGCACAATAGCCATTATTTATTTATAGTATTTGAGCACATACATATGTACATATATACATACCTAGGCATACACATAAACCTTTGTGCCAGGTCAATAACTTCTTAAAATTACTATTTAATATAACGCAAATTAAATATTAATAACTTCTAAAGATAACCAGAAAGTAATAATGTTTGTATTCGAACAACTTTTAATTATTTTCTTTTACGATCCGTTTGTCAGACAGATTTAAGATTTGAACTAATTGCTTGGGGGAATTAAGTAAATTAGAATCATATTTCGTGTATTCCATTTAATGAAATACATAAATTCGGGTTGGCACAACTACAAAGTATTAACAGTGAAAATATAGAGAAGAATTTTATCAGTCATAGAAACATCAGGATCTTTGGTTCTATACGTTCGTTAGAACATAGGCGATTATAAATTGTTACTAACTAATTAGAATTTAACAAATTATCTTAGAACGTTAGGAAGAAGGTATATTAACAGAAGAACAATTTTCACTGTAGTTGATGTGCTTCCCGAAATGGTGCTGCCATCTGTGGAAGAAGAAAGACAAGGTTAGTTTTTGGTCTTCACTCATTGACTTATAAATTAAGGAAAGGGCGGATCGCAAATTTTTCAGACGCCACAAATTAGCCTGTAATTGGCCCGACTAGACCGAAGCGAACTCGACATGCTGTCGGCAATCTTAGGGTGCGGTATTAAAAATGTCGCTGTTTCTTGTAAGGTGGAATCGTAAAAGTAAACGTTCAGAAGGTCCTATCTATACTGTTAATAGGTTCGGAAAGTGAACCTATTAAGCACACACAAAAGTAGCACAGCAGATACAACAGTACTTAAACTTATATCTACATTAACATAATTAGTTAAATCTTTGTTTGAATACAGTTACAGATGCGATTATATGTATAAATATTGCACAAATGATTATTCCGCGTACGATGCATGCATAAAGTCAACGCTTGCTACCGCGTAGCAGTTAGCTACGGCGTAGCCTCGTAGCACTCTCGTAGCACTTCAGACTAGAATGCTTAACATTATGTAAGAAAGAAGTGCCGGTCGTCCCACGGCGAGATGGGCAGACGACATTGTTGCCATCGCGGATAGAACCTAGATGAGGCTGGCATAGAAACGTAGAGTTTGGCACAAGAAAAGAGAGGCCTATTCTCAGCAGCAGGCGAAATCGGGTTGTGAATAATGACGCAATAAGCAGTTCCTCTGTGCTCGTATTTATAATTTTATTTATCTATTTGGTTCTTTGTGTACATAAATATTTTTTGCTTGATCCTAAACTCTTACTCTGAATTATTATTAGCTTAGTACTTATAATTAGCCAAAGTAAAAAAAAATACCTAATTGGCTGTTTAGCAAGTCGAGGAAAATTGTGAAAGTCAGCTTGATTTAATATTACGCTCCAAGGACCAACATTTTGTCAGTACTTAGACTTTAACTGAGAACTTTAACTTAACAAGTCGTTACTGTAAAAGCCTAAGTGATCTCAGCGGAGTCGGTTTTAAACTAGCTGGGCAGCCAGTGAAAAATTATTGCCTGGTCTGCTCCGTGACCTGATTTCGTAGCCAGTAAACGAATTTATTGTCAAAGATATTTGAGTTTAGGTATCAACACCAACTGGCGATTGTATTTGTTAAATGAAGTCCAGACTTTTTCTCCTTTTTATAAAATGCAAAATAGTATCATTTTTATTGAACAATGCCACTACATACGCTGCTGAACAAACATGTGGTTTTTATTATGATGTTTTATAAATATTCAATCATTTAATAGGGTAAGGGCCAATTCTCACTTAGACGGACCGTCGGTTTTCTCGGTCCATCTAAAGAGACAGATATGCCAATGCATTTTATTATAAGGCATTGCTCACATTTTGACGGATCCGAAAAAAAAGATCCTGGTTTTTTGACAGACATTTTGTCACTGCGAAGAGCCGTCTAAATGCCCGCATCGGATGTACTGTGAATGAACCAGCCGTAAAGTTTTTCTTTTTTCGTAACACAGGTCTGTAAAGAGCAGGTACAGCTGTATTATAATGGTGAGCAAATCAATAAAAAAAAAATTAGAAAACCCCCGACAAAAAAAACTTAAAAAAGTAAAAAATAATTTCTATTAATCCTTTTATTTTAAGACCGCAAATCATTTGTATTTGCTAAGTATAAGTATTATTAGCGGTCTCCCGACGCGATGACGCTTGGCTCAAAGAATCGTACCTAAATTAAACTAAAAGGATCAATAAAAATTATTTTTTACTTTTTAAAGTCTTTTTGTCGGGGGTTTTTTAAATTTTTAATTTAATTTTTATTTCGTGCTTTTTAAACTTAATTTTCACTTCGCGAGTAGCCCTTTCATTTGATACCCGTATTGGGGGAGTTGTGTAAAAAAATGTAATTCGCCATGTTGTGGTGGCAGCCATCTTGGATTTGAAATTTGTCATAGTGTATAGTATTCTACTAGTCAAGCCCTTTTATTTGATACCTTTATTAAGGAATTTGTGAAAAAATATATTATCCGCCATTTTGTGGCGGTGGCCATCTTAGACTGATTTTCATCAAACATAGCTAAGAACACTCCCGACTAATTAACCTTCCGAACAAAAAAGTCAAAATCAAAATCGTGTCATCCGTTCGGGAGCTACGATGCCACACACAGACACGTGAAACTTATAACACCCCGTCGTTTTTGCATCGGGGGTTAAAAACTCAAAACTCTTGGGGTGATATCATCAAACAATGATCGTACAATATCATCAGAAATTAGTGCAGTTGGCTAGCTTTACAAATAAAGTCTATCTGTTATGCTTCATTTAAACACGCGACTTTAAATTATCATTTGCACAAAATTTTATCAAAAACAAACATTTGCTTTATTTATTGCATGATACAATGATATTATTTTAACTTAAATTAAACCCACTAATCCAGTTTTAATTGAAAATAAATACCACTTGCGCGCATAAATTACTGAAATAATTAAATGAAACAAACTTTTGATGTTAAACTAACTATGTAGGTAAACAAATGTAGGCATCTCAAAACATTATTAATTTTCTAAGGAGTAAACAAAAGTTTATGAAAATTCATGTTTTAGGTCTAAGTCTAGTTGAAAAACAAAGACCCTACTAAACTTAAGATTGAGAAATATTATAGAATAAAACAAAAGGTTTGTTTGAGGGACCAATCAGATTATACAGAAGTTGAAAGATACAAGTGAAAGTTGACTTAAGAAATTCTGAGGTAGATACGTTTAATTAATTCAAGATCGAACCAAACGAGTTGGGTTACTTTACTTTGGTTGATTTTATAAATAAACTTGATAAACTCCCAGTACCTATTTCGATATTATTGTAAGAATAGAAACTCGACATTATAGTATTCGATTGTAATTTTTTTATAAAGGAAAAGTTAGAAAGTTAAAACGTTTGTAAATATTTACTGGGGTAGTCACAAAAGATATTTTGCAATAGTTTGTCGTGGCTGGTGGTGGTGGTGGTCGATAAAGGCCTCTGTATCAAAATGTCCTATTCTCAAATCATCCTATTCACAGAACGTCATATTAGAAACTTTCTGCTAATAGGACGATTTGCCGAAAAGCAGAGACCAACGATTCAACGTGCTGTTGCAGCTGTCATTTGTACATTTTTGACAGTCGTTACGGGTAGTCAGAAACCAGAATTTTATACAAGTCTCGCCAAGGTCGTGTTCCCCTGCTACTGCGTTGTGGCAGTTGCTTCATGTAATGCACATATGGCGGAGCGCAACGCAGAACTCTTTTCATTGTTCTTCTCATTGAAATAATATCTCAAATTAATTAACACTTGTGGACGTCACGCGGTTTCACCCTCGTAGTTCCCGTTCCCGTGAGAGTACGGGGATAAAATATAGCCTATGTTATTCCCTGATAATGTAGCTATCCATTGCTGAAAGATTTTTTCCAATCGATCCAGTAGTTTCGGAGCCTATTCATTTCAAACAAACATATATAAGTATAGATATAGATAATATTAGTATAGATAACAGTCAATTCCTGAAGCATCGAAGTGAAAGGTAGCGCGCAGTAACGCGACTTTGCGCTACACCTCGCGCATCCGCTTTCGGTCGTACACATTTGGACTCTTGAATTTCAAAACGAATAACGACGGTGTGTCGAGTATGCGCGCTCCGCCTAAGCGCCCTTAATGCCGTCGAAAAAAAAATTGTTGACAGTTAATATGTGACTTCGAACCAAATAAAATCAATTGCGCATCGTCTTATTTGCGAATCGATTCAGCCCACAATAACAATTGAATAACTATTACAATTCTCGAATAAAATTGTAAGCTCCAGTCGATTCAATCTATTGCCTCTGTAGTGTGAAATAAAAATCAACGACGCAACTGTTTGATAAATAATGACGTATTCTTGATTGTTTTTTTTTTCTCTTTAGATTGTATAATCCAGGGACAATTGGGTACAGGAGATTACTTTGCGGGCGCGCGATTGAATATTGTTGCCAGATTATTCGATTTATATTTGTTTACGTAGTCTCATTTTATAAATAAACGCAGCCTTAGGTTATTATACTACGATAAGGAAAACTATAAAATAACTACTAACAATCTCCTTCCTTGGCCACAATAACGGTATTTTCTATACGAGGCAACTATTCCTGCACTACAGTGTAAGGTTATCATAACAGCCCCATAACACTACATCACATAAAGTTACCCAGATTTAAGGCTAATTTCCCTAAGGGGTGGTAGAAAATTTACAAAGAACACTTTTGACTTAAAAGCTTTTACTAACCCTTGAAGAACTATAAGTAGCATGTATTAAATAGCTTTCACGCGTGATTCCAGCTTGTATCTAAATAGATATAACCTAGGTCATGTAACTTATGAGGGCGTTTCAAATATTCATGCGATATTTTGGGCTATTTCACCGTTTTGCGTCAACATGACGCAAAACGGTGAAACGCAAAACAAACAAACAGAAACAACATGACCTTAGTTGACTTGGCCCCGATTTATAAATCGGGGCCAAGTCAACTAAGGTCATGTTGTTTCTGTTTGTTTGAAATATTAAATACACGTACGCTTATGTTTATTCTCGAAGTCAGTGTTAGTGTAATTCTGATATGAAACTTGTTAATATGGAGCTAGTGACACTAAGACAAGGCTTACCCGTATTGGGACTATGATAAGCGAAGTTTAATAATTAATTGATTAAGCAAGAACAGGCTGTGAGCCGCGTTAACGGATAAATTACCATTCTTGAAACAAAAACTATTTACTTCGATACTAACAACTATGAAAAGAAATAAGCTGTTTATTTTGATATTTTTATTAGCTCATCTCGTAGTTGTTTTTTTTTTTATAATCACTAAAGCCTCTTTAGTATCGACTTTTACAAATAATAAGCAGAGTTAGTGCTGAAATAACGTTTATTTCCCTATTTTTTTTTTAGTTTTGTTTATATTTATTTATTTCTTTATTTATTTTTGGAAGACTTACAGACTAATATCATTATAATGACAATACTAATAACTAAATTGCTAATAACAAGTCTCCACAGATAAATACAAAATTGTTACTCCTTCATAGTCCAAGTTACATCTTACATTTTCCATTTAATTTAAATTGTTCCCTCAAAGTTGGTTAATTTCGTTTTGTTCTCCAATTCCTGAGCAAAAATCTGGCCCTTGACCGTCCACTCTTTCCAGTATTTTGCTTTCTACATCCAATCATCCAAAATGTCTACAGCGTTTTCTAAGCCTTCTACGGCAATGACGGACATTTTTTGACTCGACGACTGTGTCCTATCTATCTTTGTGCATTGTGTACATAAATAGCCCGCCCAACACCAATTCAGTTTAGCAGACTTATTTTCCACATAAGCGATTCGTCCCGTTTTGGTGCGTATCGATACAGTACTTATCTATGAAATTTGACATAGTTGGTCTTCTCCTGAGTACTTAAAGAATAATCTGTGTTTCGTGAAAACCTCAACAAAGTACAGAGTTTACCGCAAACGGACTAATTATTTAATTTTATTATTTCAGCGTACTTATCCTTAGATTTGTTACAGCTCGCTCTTATTTATTTTAACCACCGCTAACCTTTTAATTCGTTGTTTTTTCAAACATCCGCTGTGTTGCACTCCGGGATACGTGTACAGACTTGTTTTGTTTTGTGCCGCTAGGTGGAGCCACATGTTTTTGCGGCACTTATCTCTGTTTCAATTCTAAGCTTAGCCGTGTTTGCTTTTATTGTTTGTTGTTCGTTATAAATGAAAGGGAGTGTTGTTTTTTGTGTGTTGTAAATAGATGTTTGAAAACGTGAGTAATGAAAGGATTTTGTTTATTTTTATGGTTTCTGTTTATGAAGGTTTTAGTAGAATAACGTTTGATATTTGATGATTTGACCATCAACTCAATGGAAAAAATATAATTACTTGAAAATGTTGTTTACTGTTTGCAATTCAGAGTGGTTATAACCACGAAACTCGATGTCTTTTTCCCGAATTTCATTTCAGCGCTCCGTAGTTTACTAGTTGTGTGTTATGTAAACAAACTTTCATATCAATTAAATCACAATTTTGTTCAATTACAAATTCCTAGTAAAATATACTGTTGTGCTCGAACCTATTTAGCTTTTTTTTACTATTGATAGGCACGCGTTTGACCACTATCTCACCTGATGGTAAGCGATGATGTGGTCGAAGATGGAGCACACGTGCCTAGAAGCTTATTTATAAATTGATAGATCAACATTAAATGTTCAAATTGTTTGTTAATAACCTACATAATTATAATCCTACTTAAGTGGTTGATCAAAATCACTAAGTATGGGTGGGTTACGCACTGAGTACAGTTTAAAAGGAAGCAGAACACCCTTTGGTTAGAAAAGCCCAAACGCCAAAAAAAAACCAGCCAAGTGCGAGTCGGACTCTCACACGGAGGGTTCCGTACCATAAACTGATAAACATGTTTCTTGTATCGAAGCCCCCTTTAATTTTTTATTTAATTTAATTTTATTATTTGTTGTTATTGCGGCAATAGAAATACATACTCTGCGAAAATTGTAACTGTGTTTAATAGATATTTTTATTTATGATATGTCTAGTTTTAAATATTTTCATGTAAGTGAATTGTAATTCTTATGAGAATAAATGATCTCAAACCTCAGATATATTACGGTTCTTGAGATACAGCCCGCTGACAGACAGACGGATCGAAACCCGCAAATGCTTAGTAATAGGGTTCCGTTGGTTACCCTTTTGCTACAGAGCCCTAAAAAGGTGAAAAGAGGAAAAGGAGATAAATACAAGCTCTTAACATAATACAATATGGGTGCTCAGTGCTCTACACCTACAAGTCCTTTCAACCTACACAAAAACATAACCATACAAACAAAAAATTGAATTCCACAAAAACTTCGAAGGCACGACAATGGAGTACCAATTTACATAATATAATAATAGTAGGTAGGTTTGGTTGTTCGTTCGTACCTATAAACTTTGCTATGGGCGTCAACTGAAACGGTTTTCCGCAAAATTACCCACTTTTCATATGGAAATGTGACCGATTAGTTATAAGTCGGGCTTTAAAATGGTTAAATTCACTGGTTATTTCTAGTGAGTGGTAGGCAAGGTTTTTAATAGGTGTAAATTAATGAGTTATGCAGGTATAGCGATGATAAGTATAATATAATCGAATACACTACATTCCATCGGTTGTAGTGAGTGTAGGTTCTACTTAATTGTTACAAAAAAAACAACTGTGAACTGTTAAGAATAAGACAACTTTTTGTGTCTTTGTAATGTGATTTGTTGGAAATAGAATATAACAGATTTTTGTTCATGAAACTCAAATAAAGAGAAAATCTAGTTTCCAGTATTATACTCAAACACATGTAAGTAGGCTATAAATATAACCGTCCTGGAGCAGTCGGGTTATTATTAACCACTATTTCAATAACTTAGCTCCTTTTACATGGAACTTAAAGACTGCCTAACTCTTCGCTAAAGTCATCATGTCATTTTATGTACCTACTAGCTGACCCGCGCAACTTCGTCTGCGTCACATTTTTCATTACTGCTCCACTCCTATGCGTCTTAGCGCAATGATATATAGCCTATAGCCTTTCTCGTTAAATGGGCTATCTAAAACTGAAAGAATTTTTCAAATCGGACCAGTAGTTCCTGAGATTAGTGCGTTCAAGCAAACAAACAAACAAACAAACTCTTCAGCTTTATATATTTAGTATATATACTAGCTGACCCGCGCAACTTCGTCTGCGTCACATTTTTCATTACTGCTCCGCTCCTATGCGTCTTAGCGTGATGATATATAGCCTATAGTCTTCCTCGAAAAATGGGCTATCTAACACTGAAAGAATTTTTCAAATCGGACCAGCAGTTCTTGAGATTTTTTGGATTTTTTTCTGTATGTCTTTCCAGTTTCCTTTGTAAAGTTGGCTGGAAAAATATGGAGAAGGCCTTTGCCCAGCAGTAGGGCAACATAGGCTGAAAAAAGGCTTTTCAATAAAATGGTGGTCAGTAACGATGACCACCCCACCGTGGTTGTTCTAAATAAAGAATTGAATTGCAGTCAAGCAAGATGCCTATTAACTCGCCCGATCCACAAATTTCCACTAAATCACATAAAAATATATATAAATATGTGGTTAGTGGCACTAAAGTCACCAAAATATAAGAAGTCCGATTTAAGAGCTGAGTAAAGAGAGATAGAAGATTTCTTTACCACTAAGAGCGAAAGAGATTTATTTTATGTCTCTTTTATACTTACTAGTAAAGCAATGTTGTATCCTGCTGTCAAAATTGGCCTTTTATTTTTTGACCACTACGACTGAAAGAGTTAATTTTATCTTTTCCAGCAAAGGTCTAACTTTAACTTGATAGGCAGCAGTACAGACTGATACAGTAACCGAAAATTAAAGAATACTTACAACTTACACCGCTTCATTTTTCATGTAAAACAATATTCAAGAGTAAATTCAAATCTGACTTTTACGGTTTTACTCACGTGCATTTTATCGGGATAAAAACATGCATCATTTTTATAGTGGTTTTATTTTCATAAAAAGTTATGAAACGTTTATGGACAACCTATATTTGAACTACCAACTTGCTAAAACAAATATCCAGAGAGAAAGAAGAATCCAGTATCTATACTTAATATATAGAGCTGAAAAGTTTTTTTGTTTGTTTGTTTGCTTGAACGCGCTAATCTCGGGAACTACTGGTCCGATTTGAAAAATTATTTCAGTGTTAGATAGCACATTTATCGAGGAAGGCTATAGACTATATATTATCAAGCTAAGAGCAATAGGAGTGGAGCAGTAATGAGAAATGTGACGCAGACGAAGTTGCGCGGGTCAGCTAGTTGTTATAATAACTGTGCTCTTTCAAATGTTAAAATTTTCATGCCGAAGTTCTTATCATTGGTAATATAAGTAAGCTAGCTGGACGAGTGCTACGTTGGGTTACTTGTTTTACTTTAGTAAACTAGGTATATATCGTTTTTCAGTCTTATTAGATGCAAAAGGGTACTTGACTGGTCTTTTTTAATACATTTCTCAAAACCTGGAGAGCAGAAATTACGTAGTTAAAAAATATTGCTTAAAAATCACAAAAAAATGGCGGTGTTGGCAGCGTTTTAAAATCTGTGATGGACAAAGACAGCACTAATTGCGTGTGATGTCATTCATAAGTCTCGTCATATTGAATTAAAGTCATCCAGTACAAATGACATTTTGGCTGACAAGGATAGAAGAATAACTTTAAAAGCGTATAACTTCTCTGTTTTTCCAGTAATTTTAACTACTTTTTTACCAATCGTTAACTTTTTTAACATCTATCAAATAAGTATTAATCCTAATATATAAAATTCTTCTGTTACTGAGTGACTGACAGACAACGCAAAGCTGAAACTGCTGGTCGTAGAAAGTTGAAATTTGGCATGTAGGTTCCTTAGGGAGTGCAGGAGAGCACTAAGAGAGGAAATGATTTCCCTAAATTCCTACGGGAACGGAAAACAAACGGGGTATGCGTGTACGAAGTCGCGGGCAAAAGCTAGTTACTTAACATTTTTCTTGAGTAACAGTATATTACATGAAACAACTCCATATTTGACCTCCACAACCCAATAAGTGGGTAACACACATTGATATATAAAAAACCCAAGATGCACAGTCTCGAACAAATGCAACACTCGAAACTGTCGTCAAAAACTGACATGTATCAAGTGTCATGTGTGAGTTGCGTGTAGTTATACTATAAACAATTTTTTTGCAAATTCAACCTTACACGGAGCGCTTAAAATTGTTTTTACGAAGCAGTGCAGTATGGCGAGCGATGCGAGACTGTTTGAAATTAGCGCACAATTATACATTGTGCGCTTGTTTTATGCGGACGTTTTTGAGATGCTGAGTATGTATCTTGGGTTTTTATATTATATCAATGGTAACACATCACTTTTTGGGAAGACTGGTGTCAGATTTACCAGTAACGACTGTTAAATGTCTACAAAGAGCTGCTGTTTTATTACGTAGTCACCCATCCACGAACTAATCTCGGTTTTTAAGTTTTACAGAGTCATGGATATTCAATAAAGAGCTATTTTGTTCTAATATAAATAAGCAGTATACAACTTAGAGCTTTATACTGCTTATTTTTTATACTTTATTTACTTAAGTATCTTAGTGTCCGAAAAAACGCAGAAACACAGTATATTTTTATGGTTTCAGATCTGGATAAGTATAATGAATTAATTAAGAAACTTAGGCAACCCTAGTTGGAGCGGTCTAAGCAGTGAATAACCCACTTAAAATACATTGTTGAATACCGCAAAGCTTTGAAAACATGGATTTATGTTTTCTAGAAAAGGTTTTAGAGAAGTTTGCATGAGCTTTTATTTATTTACTAGGAATTTAGTTCATAATCAAAAATCTTATATCAACGCGTCATAGGATTCGCAGAGATTCCCATGTTTCAATATCGATCAAAATGATTATACGGAAACTTCTATTCTATTGCCTAAGGTAAAAATATTACTGTATAATTACATAATTACTGTATAATAATAATAACATAATTTTCTCTATACAAGTTACATAATGTTACAGTTGAAAACGAACATGGAATTAACTATCATTATTAAAGTCTAATAAACTGTGTATTATACAAGAAAATCCTATTTTAACATTATAACTCACTACAAAAAAAAAATCTACTCCATAAGTTGCTAATATACCCAACAATAAACAGGTAATAGTTGAACACCTGCGCTCGTGACGTGACGTGTTTAAACTTTAGAAGTTTCTTTTCACGTCTCATTTTTCTTTCAACTTAATAACAGGCTAAAACCTCTAACTAACCTGTTAAACTCCAAAGACGAATGAGTTTCCAACAGTTTTTATGGCCATATTATCCACACGTCCGAACGACGTAATAATTTCAATGCATCGTATGGTCTAGAATGGACGTACGCCAGGCGCTGCCGCCGCACTGTGCATACTTAGTGACAAATGTTTCCTGACCGCAAGAAACTGGTATAGGCTAATACTATTGAATAGTATTTGCATATTATTCATAACAATACCGGATTAATCCAATAATTCCGCTGCACAAATATCTACTTCATTAATTCAAAATAATAAGTTATGAAGAAACACCCGTGTAACCAAACATACTCCTATGTATAATGTATATGTATGTACGTTTAATTTTCCTCACAATTTAAAATCTCTAATTAACTAGTTCCTAATGCAAAGACGAATGAGTTTCCAACAGTTTTTATGATCACATTTTCCACACGTCCGAACGACGTAATAATTTAAATGCACGTGGTTTCGAACGGACGTACGTTGAGGCTGCACTATATGTGCATACAAGTGACAAATATTTCCTGACCTCAAAAAACTCGTGTAGGCTATACTATTGAAGAGTAATATACTACTAACTGCATATTACTCATCACAATACCAGATTAAAGCAATAAATTTAGCTGCACAACTTTCTTCTTCATTAATAATAAACTGTATGTTATGAAAAACACCCGTGTAACCATGTACGATAATATGTATGGACGTTTAATTTTCCTTACAACTTAAAAGCTCTAATTAACCTGTTCCTACTGCAAAGACGAATGAGTTTCCAACTGTTTTATGACCGCATTTTCAACACGTCCAAACGACGTAATAATTTCAATGCATCGCGTGGTCGGGAACGGACGTACGCCGCACCATATGTGCATACAAGTGACAAATGTTTCCGAAGGAATCGCTTTGCTAGTGACCGCAAGAGACTCGCATATGCTACGTCGCCGCAATGTATCGTGACGCCCAAATTTACTATAGGATTACGTCCCTCGGACGTAAACAAATGATGCTCTGGTGTGTGGTGATGCAACGAATAGTGCGCTTTTGCCTTATTTAGTTGCGGTTTAAAGTTGGTTTCGTATTTATGTAGTTTTTTTAGGGCGTTACTGTACCGGACCGGAGTTTTTAAGTCAATTGATATCATGAAATAGTAATTCGTTTTTATGGAAATCACGATGTGTGACTCAATTTTGAGGCCCTAAAAAGTTCCCTTAAGATTGATCTTCTATCAGTGACAGTAATAAAAAGAAAAGAAAAGGAACAAAGAAAAATTGTTAATTTACTAAAAATTATTATTAACAAACAGACGCACAAATCTTCTTCTTCTTAATATATAAAACAAAGTCGGGTTTGTTCGAACACTTATAACTCGAGAACGGCTGGACTGATTTTCATGGTTTTTGTGTTTTTGGATTAGTCTTCGTCCGGAATAGCATAAACAGTATTAAAATATAAATAAGAATTAAATAAAAAATAAGTAGGTAGGGCAGGGTAGGTAGGGTAGGCAGGGTAGGTAGGGTAGCCAGTTAACGGGAGCGAAGCCGCGCGGATCACCTAGTTTTAAATAAACAAAAAAAAAAGCAAATAAAATTGAAAAAAATAAAATAGGTCGAATTGATGACAATAAGCAGGCCCATGTCATGTCATGGTCAGGGTCAGGCATAAAAATTATGACGTTAAAAATCACAAAATATCGCAATGGTTAAAGAATCACAAATGTATGGAATTGACAAGCGCCGTCGAAACGTATCGAAGTGCAAACATAATTTGCACTTCGATAAATTGCTATCGTTGTTACAATAAATACAATAAAACTTTGTCTTAGTATCAACTTAACCCTTCATCTTTTCGTTTCTCTGTCCTTAAGGACGAACTGTCAAGATCACGCATCTGTTACGTCACCCCTGATGGGCCACTGGTAGCTGCCATTGTTTTTGTCGTAAAGATGCGAGAAATTTGACAGTTCGCCCTTAAGGACACAAACAGACGAAGGCTAAGCTCAGCCTCTCAAAATCACGGGTAGACAAGTAGACATATTTTTAATATGAAGTGTAAAACGTTTCAGAGCTAAAAAATATTGAAAAAAAGCAAACATTTCTATAATAGACAGACTCAATTGACAGCAATCAAAGGTCGATGTCTCCTGTCAGTAAAATAACTTCGAATAGTTTTATTGAAAATTGCTTTCATTTAATTGAGCTGTCCATTCGGCGAACATTGTCGATAATTATCTGGCTAGTGTAATTATATAAAAAGTTTTTGGTATTAATGACCTTAGTGCACGAGTCACCTTTGTATTTAGAAGGTTTCAGTTTGAAAACGATATTACTGTTATATTTATTTTATAAAAAGAGAATTTGATGAGGTTTAGAACTAGTTTAATTAGAGTACCTTGTTGCATGAAAATGGAAAGATATCACATAGTAATTATTTACTCAGAGTGGATTTAAAAACACGAGAACGACTATCATGAAAATCGACACCGCTAACTACAGTTTCTTTACTTTTGTTTGAGAAACGCGATGTACATATTCTACGTACCTGTGTACTTACCAAAAAAATTTATAAAATCTGCCAAGTGCGTGCTGGACTCGCACACGAACGGTTTCGTACCACAAACCGTTAAAAATCTACACTAATATTATAAAGAGGAAAGATTTGTTTGTTTGTTTGAAATGAATAGGCTCCGAAACTACCAGACCGATTTGAAAAATTCTTTTAGCAATGGATAGCTACATTATCAGGGAGTAACATAGGCTATATTTTATCCCCGTGCTCCCACAGGAACGGGAACTACGCGGGTGAATCCGCGTGACGTCCACTAGTATATTATATTTTTATTTGTTGTTAGAGCGACAGCAAAAATGCATCTCTACTGTAAAGATTTCAATTTTCTACCTTTAAAGGATCATGAGATGCCTATAGCCCACTAACAGGCAGATGGGCAAACCGACAGCGAAAGCTTTTTAATATGGTTTCATTGGATAACCTTCAGGTACGAAACTCAAACACAGCTGAAAATATCAGTTTTAAAATGGAAACGTTGTGACATTTCAATTAGGCACATCAGCGCGACCGGACGGGGTCCGGTTATGAAATTTGCATATTTTATCGATATTAATTACGATTTTATCGCTTGGCAACACTAGCAGGTGTCGAGTTAAAATATGCTGATGCTGACGTAAAATTTATATGGATGTTTTTATTAGGTTTGATATGTAATTAACATTTCTGAATGTGTTACAGATACAAAGTATTATTTGAATGCTTTGAATGTGATCAGTTAGATAACATAAAGGCATTCTACCAAATCCTTACAAAATATTAATAAATCTATCAATTTCCACACCCACTGATGGCCGAATTACTTACAGGTACATCTCTTAATTTTTCCAGAAAACCTCTACCCTGAAAAGCTATTGTTTTTGTTACCTCCTACCATTCAAATAAACCAATAAGTTATTCAAAAAATTATATAACAGCCATTGAATAGCTATTCGACTGTGAACCCACACAGCTTTACTTCAACGCCTACATTCAAACTTCAAATCAAAATCATATGCTCTAACAGTTACAACTTCGCAGTACACTAAGCTTTATTGATAGTGTGAATAACAAATTAATTCTAAGTGGGTATTATAACATCGTTGCCTACATCGGCATTTGGCTAATGAGAACAAGCCGTCTGCAAACGTTCCCGCTTAATAAATATTTGTTTAATAATGAACTTGATACCATTAATAAACCATAAAGCAATCTAGTGAGAAGTAGCAGATAATGCTATATTGGAGTGTCGCGTTCAGCCCGCCATGTTGTGTCAATACTGTAAGGCGCTCTTCACACTCATACGGTACGGGTAGACCAGTGGACCAATTTAACTATTTTTAGGGTTCCAAACATCCGTAAAAAATGGAACCCTTATAGGATCACTTGGGTGTCTGTCTGTCTGTCCGTTAGTCACAGCCAGTTTTCTCCGGATCTACGGGACCGCTTCTGTTAAAATTTGGTATGTATACCAAATACAAAAGAAGTCCATATATTATATGGAATTCTGTGACACAAATACGGAAAGTTCACATAAATAAAAATTTGTTCACTATGAGGGTCACTTTTGAAAAAAAAAAGTTCTAGCTGTTTTGTGTGACATATCAAATGAAAGGGCTAACTGTGAGGGTTTTAATTATATTTTTTTCATCATTTTAAAATAAATAGTTTTGAAGTTATTCAAGAAATAAAACAAAAATTTGCCATTCCCCCCTTATATCCGAAACTACTGATTCTAAAATTTTGAAAATGTTAATAATAGTTCTATACTTAAATATTACAGGAAAACCTATAAAAGGTCTGTAACATGTTAAAAAAAATGGTTTGGAACTCTTTGGACGCGAGTCCGACTCGCACTTGGCCAGTTTTTTAGCAGCTTTCGCATTCGCGTCTCAGTCGCGATCTGTCAAATAAACATCATCATTTTTGCAAATGTTTTTCAGATATGAAATGAAAGATTGCGACTCTGCTGCGAATACGAACGTGGCTTGAAAATGAGTAGAATTGGGCCTCAAGTGGACAGACGCAAATAGAAGGATATTGGACGCAGCATATACCGATCGGTATATGACCAATTCACACTGCTGAAAACTGTTTCCGGAAATAGGTATTTTACTTAATGCAGTGACGGCTAAGTAATGCAGACGACATTTTCATGACAAAGATGTGCTATGCTACGAGTAACTCGTACGGTTTTAGCACTGCGTGTGAAATTTCACTACTCTTTATGAAGATTTTGTACTACTCATTATGTACCATTGTAAGAAATCTTTCACAGGGACTTGGGGCACAGCACTGTCACGGATGCTTTTACAGTCAACTGAAAGTACGGGTAATATACAACAAAGTTGTAAAAAGTCTACAGACGCATATTTTGTTGTCTTATAACAGGATTCGTACACACGTGTGTGAAAAAGGCCTGATGTATACCAAATTATGCGAGTAATTAAGGCAAATTGATTCATCTGTGGATGCAAGCTATAGGTACTTACTTACTAGTGGGTAAACTGCTGCTAATGATATGATAATGTATGTTATTCGAGATAATAATTCAACTGTTTTGGGTGTAATGCTCTACAATGTATTAATCAATCTCAATGTTAGAACATGAGTTGAGTGCTAGCATGTTTTGATAAACATAGTCAATTTATGGAGAACTAGCTTCTACCAGCGGCTTCGCCTGCGTGATCCCTAGTGAACTTATTTCCGGGATAAAAAGTAGCCTTTGTGTTATTCCAGACTATAATCTACCTCGGTGCCAAATTTCATGAAGATCCTTTTAGCCGTTCTGACGTGAAAGAGTTACAAACATCCATCCATCCTCACAAACTTAATATAATATAGTAGGATTTACATAGCCATACCTGCTTGTCAATTTTGAAGTAACTGAGGATCCAAATTCAGGGTGGCCAGACGCAATAAAAACAATATTATATAATTTTAAACAAAATATGTCCTTAATACGAAATTGTGGCTAAACACAGTTGTATACATTCAATTTGGTCACTCTATATAATTATGTATTGCATAGCTAACTACTGTTATTAAAATAGGCAGGAAGTGTACGGTACTACAATTTTATTTAATTAAAGACCTAAATAAAATAACATTATTACTGTATTGCGGTTGAGGTGCCGAGATCACACTCTAAGATATCAAACATACTAATAATAAAATTAACGTTAGTTGAATGTTCGTGAATAATTTTATAAAAATACTAGCTTTTGCCCGCGACTTCGTACGCGCATATCCTGTTTTTCCTGTTCTCGTAGGAATTTCGGGACACTCCCTAAGGAAACTACATGCCAGCTTTCTACGACGTTTCGGCTGTGCGTTGCCTGTCAGTCACTCAGACAATTAGTTACAGAAGATTTTTTTATAATAGGAATAACTTTGACCTTTCATATTTGTCGAGTTAAGCAGAAGAGAAAAGGATTATTAATATGTCACGAAAACGTGGCGTGATTGTTCTGTTTTAATAACTATTAATAACCTACAAAGTCAGCGATAAACGTGGTTTCTAGTAATGACTTGCTTCTATTTTCATTATTACTTCAACCTTCATAGGTCATGCCAGTACTTATGTGTCTGAATTAGGGTTGTACCGGTACCTCGGCTCCGCGTCCGCTAATGCGGAATTTTAGCAGATAATTTCTAACTCGGCCTCCGCATGATTTAAGCGGAGTAGCAACGGAGGTCTAGTAGAGAAAATTGGCTCCAACTAGGTTAAATTGTTTGATGTCATGTCACGGCCTCTGCCAGAATAAGTGCCAACTGGGAAACTGTTTAGTGGAGTTGGTTTAATTTATGAACACTGAAGAATTGCCTAGAGGAAGCTCGTAATGTCACAAACATGTATTGTATTAGTAAAATAGTAAGCACGTTTTTTGTATAAAAATCAAATGTTTTTTTTATAAAAAAAAATTGGACAGTTTTTAAGTAAGTGGTTTTAATCTAAGTTTTTAAACCATTTACTCAAAAACTGCCTCCTACCCCACGGTATAAATGTAAGTCACGCAAGTGTATTGCACTAGTGCGAAAATATCCAACGGCCAGCCCCCAAATGAGAGGCACGGAAACAAAATCCGCGGGCAAGTCATGCAACATAATTTGTTTTTAACTATTTGTTATAATGATGTAATTTTAAGTTACTTTTATGAATAACATTGATAAAATGTCACTTGGTACTCACTGGGCATTGTTATTTTTTATTGATGACATCATAGTTTGGTACGCTCTTGCCAGAGCAGTCGTGGTGGTTATAATTATAGTATTTGGGGCAGTCTTGATCTTCTTCACAATTTCTCACCATTTTTGCCTGTTAGTTCTCATCTTAGCACACTCGTGCAATAGGCCGCCTACAGCAGCATGTACTTCAAAATGTACTATTTATTTTCCTGCACCTCCGCTAAGGTGGCTTCCCTAGCCACATTTTATATAGATGACATCGACAGATATTATTGCAGAAGATCTTATAAATAGAGAATCCGATGTTATAACCTCGCTCACTCCTTTAAGCGATATCGTAGCCAATATTTGTATTCCGTAGCATTATCTATGCATAAAGTTTTCTAAAAATGGTTGCACTATCGTTCGGACGTTATTTGCATCTGACATAATTTCATATTTTGTCCTTTTATTCTTTGGATAAAACCTTTGAATTTTCAGTTTTCTTTCTTCGACCTTTTAGTTTTTCTTCACTCTTTCCTTGTTGACTTTATTTGCTCCAACAATGTGGAAATTCGCAAATGAAATGGTATTTTAAGATAACTTGTTCACTCAATTTTTTTTCTCCGGTTCCTTTTTAACCTAATTGTTATTCTGAACTTTTTCATCGTTTTTATTAGATCTTTTATGAAGATTTTAATTTCAGTTTTCTGCTCCATGAATTTTTACCTTTTGTAATACTTAATCCTAAACTTTGTTGGTTCATGAGATCTTGCATTTATATTTGCTGTTTTCCTCGTAGGAAAGTATGAAAATAAATTCTTTAGATGCTGTGCGAGAATAAGGCTAGAGCATACAGCTGAATATCAAATTACTATAGTAAGCAGAAGTGCAGTTTCTGCGCTCACAGCTATTGGTCTTAAGCATGATTTCTTAGCATATGTACACTTGACACATATGTATTGCATGCAGCTCCTGGCTTTGTCTTGAATAAACATGTTTCAGTTGGACTTAATCAAATAGTATAGAAGAGTTTGAACATATACCTACATACGTATAATTATCCTTAGTTCCTTACTTTTTATCTACACTAATATTATAAAGAGGAAAAATTTGTTTCTTTGTTTGTATGTTTGTTTGTTTGTTTGAATTGAATAGGCTCCGAAACTACTGGACCGATTTGAAAAATTCTTTTAGCATTGGATAGCTACATTATCAGGGAGTAACATAGGCTATATATTATCCCCGTATTCCCACGGGAACGGGAACTACGCGGGTGAAGCCGCATGACGTCCACTAGTATATTATATCCTTACTAATATTATAAATACGAAAGTAACTCGGTCTGTCTGTCTGTCGCGCTTTCACGCCAAAACTACTGAACCGATGAAATTTGGTACACAGATAGTCTAGAGCCTGAGAAAGATCATAAGCTACTTTTTATCTCGGGAGTATGTTCCCTAGGAACCACGCGGGCGAAGTCGCTGGTAGAAGCTAGTTTATCATAAAAATTATACCTTCGTTTTTCAAAGACCACAAATTTAATTGATTTGAAAACGACATAATATCCATTTACTGGGACATAACCCCAACTTTTATGAACAAAATACAATTCACAAAGTCTTTTAAAAAAAATACCTGCTTCAAAGCATTTATGCATGTCACCTAACTTGACGGATAATTTCATGTAACGAGGTCGGTTTTCGAACACATTCGTTCATATTCCACCTCCAAACTTAAAAAAAAAATCTAACTCAGCCATTCTTTTTGAAAACACACTTGATAACCGGAGACTTAAACATTCCTAAATGGAAACCACGAGTTTAGTTAGACCTTAGCTTTTAAGAGCAAATCCTAGTAATAATCCAGAAAAGTGAAGAATTATCTAGAAGAAGAATTATTGCTAAGTACTTTCAATGTTCCGAGTGTGCGAATAAATGACGTCATAAAGAAAACTTGGTATGATTTAGCTGTAACCCATATTTCACTTAGACTTACTTCTATTTCTGGTCTGAAATAGACTTCTTTATATTGTTCAGTGATCATTTCCACGTGACATAACATCATACGTTGAATACTAATTAAAACAGAATTCTCTACATTAATTAATTCATCGTTTCAAGACGTTCCATTTTAATTAGTAGCAAAACCACTGACTTGGTCTATTTTCATTCCTAATTTTGCTAGTTTGGCACAAATTAGATTTTGTCATAGAAGCTCATTACTATTTATGGGAAATCTGAGTCGGTGCTTATCCAGCTTATTTGTATAGAGAATGTAGGTATTACGAAACTAGTTTATTATAAAAATAATGCCGTTAGAAGGCCACATTGGCATTCGCAGTTGGTACGAATGTACACATTTCGTGACCTGCAAAGGAATATTCAGGGATTTTTGCCTTTCCAAACAGATGTCGTATAAAACACATTTTTGCTCTATTTCTAGTCGCTTATTTGCTTTTCCAGATTCAATATTTAATGTTTTATGGAAATCATTCTACGAATATTGTTTCATGAGAAAAAAAATACTTCGATGTTTTTGAGGTGTGTGCTGAATAGTGTGGTTTTTGTATGCTTCGAATTGAATACAAACGGGAGTGCTATTTACTCTATGTTTTTAATCTATGTAATGTGTTTTCATTGTACAATTAAATTTTTTATTTTGATATTCTTTAATTAAGTGTACGAGTAGTGCACCGAGTGATCAATACCTCAGATTAGACACGACCTTCATTAGTGAAGATAACGACTAAGAAGAAAGAATTAAGTGAAATTAAATCAAATGTAAAGACACTTATTCAAACTTGGATGAAAATCAGCACTTTTTACCCGATTGCCAAGGAAAGGTTATGTTTTTCGCGCATATCTTGTATGTATGTTTGTAAATTTCTTTATTACCTCGTATCTTCCAAAAGACTGGATGGATTTCGACCATTTTTAAGGTGTCGTTAGAATCGTCTCAAAAACCCAAGTGTCTTTAAAAAGGTGTCAAAAAATTAAAAAAAACAATGTAGCAGATTTTCAGCACAAAATTGTAGGTCGTTAATATTTTTTTTACCCAAACCTATCAAGTAGGGTATTAAAATGAAGGAAATTAAATAGAAATTACAAAAATATTTATAAGTCGTATGTTTTCGTTCATAACAGTGTGCCGGTTTCGGTCTTTTTAGTGCATTGCTTATAAGTTTTCATTTTTGCAGTCGGTTTTGTTTTCTAATTATATGAAATCTTGTTGAACGTCAAAATTTACATGAAGACAGTCCCCGAAATCGCCCAGCTCGTCACCACTTCCTAGTGTTTTAGCTGGGAAGAAGAAATGGCGCAACAGACTCCCCAGCAACACAACAGTCTGTTAAGTATGTCTGTTAAGTTATCTTTGTGGTTGCCGATGAATTAAATAACATCCCACGTCTTCCAAGAACAAATAAGACACTGTTTCAACCAATATTTTGAATGAAAACATTGTAACCATTACACGCGAGTGAGCCGCTAAGCCAACTTATAAATCAGAAGAAAGTAACTCAGAAATAAATTACACCCACGACGTAAGAGAACAAAATAATTAATAACAGAAAAATTTAACTTGCGGAATAACATAATAATTAAAATATTTACAGAACTTATAAAACAATTATGGTTATGACATTAATTGGCACGAAGAATATGTAACTACAGAGAGCTAATTTATATTTTTAAGGTTTTTATAAATATGTATGATAGTCTGTAAGGTCATGTTATGTGTCTTTGTTACCTGAATTAAATGATATATTATTATTATTTTCGTTTTTGGCAGGAGGGTGAGATTATACCTACAAACTGACGTATCTAGGTAGAGTAGTAACGTGCACCTTGGACAAGTTGCATAAATAAACGTGAAAAAAAACGAAATAGTAGGAGAATCATGACGCTCTGCCACACCCTTAAGAGGAAATGCGGGCGGCGAGACTTTGTATGTAAAATGTCATAATTTGAGGTTTGGCTTTCGACTGTTTTCGCCTCCATTATTGGACCGACATAAGAGATATTTAACAAACTGAATAAGAAGGATGTATACTGAGTCTCTATGTTTTCCTTTTTTGCCAAATTTGTACACTAGGGCTCTGTTGACAGCGATTTATTGGACAATTTTAAGCATTTTCTGAGAGTCTAATGCTTATACGGTTAATAAATCATCAAAAAGGAAACATAGGCACATAGTATATATCCTTCTTATTCAGTTTGTGTAACTAAAATATCTCTTAAATGTGTACAATATTGGAGGAGAAAACAGTCGAGAGCCAAACCTCGAATTATGACTTTTAACATTCAAAGTGTCGCCGCCAGCATTTCCTCTTAAGGAAAACATTGCAGTTTCCGTGTGATTGACTTTAAACATTTGCTTAGACATTTCGCATAGTTAGTACTTAAAAAAATATCCCCTTTCTAGAGCCCCGAATCCCACAAAACCTCTGAAAATCTAATCTAACTACCACACGCTCTCTCTGCAGGATTTTTTGTTTTCTTTTCTTTCTTTTTTCTTTCTTTTTTAAAGGACTTTCACAACCACATAACTTTTAACTGAAGAATAATTAATATGGTGCACGCACTATGCAAAAGCTATCAAACCTCCATTTTTATTCCTCAAAGAAAGGTTACCTGAGAATTGAAAAGTCAGCCTTAGAAATTTTAAAAAGTAGTTATCGCGGATAAAATATTACTTTTTCTAGAGCCCCAGAAAAAAGAAAACTGGATAATACGATGATATACATACTGCATTCACTTAAAAACCTTTTACTGAACACTGACAATGACCACCAACAAAAGATGTTGTGAACGTTCCTGTCTCCTTTGATAGCGTCCCAGTGACCCGTGCTTGGTATAAAATCTATGTCGTGAGCAAAATGCATCGTGAAATATCAGATTCCATTACGTTACGGCGGCGGAATCTTTCAGTACCGTCACGTTTTAAATCGTATTGGTTTGATGCAATGAAAGGTAAGCAGAGTTATGGGTATAGGTAATCTAGGATGTAGGGACGTAAAGTTATTAATTGGATTGTTAAAAAGTGGATTATATTAATCTTTGCCATAAATCTCACAACGGCTTATACAAAGTGGCAGTAAAAGTCACTTTAAGGTCGATTTCTCATACATTTTTATTTAAATATTGAGCCTTAATAAAATTAAGTTTCGGCGTGCATGAAAGGATTAAGTTAAAACCTAATGTTCAAAAAGCAAAATCAGATGTCTAGTGCTTGTTATAGAATAGAAAAGATGATTATTAGAATGTAATCAAATTACCTACTAAACAAAATGCTAATACTTGATGAATGTTACTTTTATATCTATGAAACCGTCATAGCGCTTAGGAGGAATTCAGTTACATACACTCACACAGAAGTATTATACGAAGATAATGAACTGCCCTTCCATCTTCTTTATCCCGTAGATATCTAACGCGAGAACATACGGACCCCTTTGATAGCATCCCGGGGGTCTAAATGACAGTCGTATAAAATCTTTGCAGTGAGCAAACTGCATCGTCAAATATCAGATTCCATTATGGCGGGGAAATCTTTTGTAATGGGTGACACGTCTGGATTCGTATGGTGTTGAGATAGTAGGAAGAAACTTGAAAAATATTGGTATCATATTTTACGCTAATATCTAAACTGAGTGTGAAATTATTTGGATGTTTGGGTTTAGATAAAACTGGTCTCGCGACTCGCATGAAATTAGTACTTTCTCCATTATTAATTCATAGACTTGGTGTTATTTTGACGTATAGGCAAAATTAAATTAAAGTTTCCAAAAAATATCAGTAAGTAGTTTTTCTTTCATGAACACTTATAGTGCCAAGCACTCAACATAAGAGTCGAACAATAATTCGTTTGTGAGGTCACAACCCGCGCATGAACACAAGTCATCTATAGCTACTTAAAACGACGACTCAAACGCGGGTTGTGGGCACATGAACGAATTATTGTTCGACCCATATGTTGAGTGCTTGGCACTAAAAGTGTGAAAGAGTAACAAACAAACCATCCATCCATCCTCACAAACTTCCATGTTTATTTTAGTAGCAGGAAGGATGCCAGTGTCACAGAATGTGTTCGAAGTAGTTATCGCTGCCCTGGAATGCAAAGGCCATTCGGAAAAACACGGGTGGGTTTTAGTTAGTAAGAGTCTGACACTCCCTTCAGCTCCGCCAAGAGCGTAAGGAGTCATTTGATGATTTACCATCCTTAAAAAAAGCAGGAAGGAATGTCACACGGATAGACCAATCTATGGTTTACATAGGACATAGGATTTTGATCCCGGCAGTGCGTTCCATTGATATAATCTTTGACCTTCACTTGGGGAAAAAGACGACCAAATTCAGCCATCGCGCGTTCCAACACCAACGTCAAAACTCCTATAATATAGGAGTTTTAGAGACCTGAAACAGATTTTCCATAAACATGCTTCGCTAATAATAAACGGCGATTCCATTTCGGTTGTTAATGTATGCAAAGTGCTAGAATTGTTTCGACAATAAGGCCACGATGTCAATTCGACCAAAACTCGGTTTTAGTTTTAAAACATTTCCTTTTGGCCTGCGATTTAGACTGTAAGGTTTTTAAAGTATTTTTTAAATTTATTAAAAATGAGAGCTTTCCCTTAATTTTCCATTCTTATTAGCGACACTTCGGATGATGTAAATAATTCAATGAGGTAGTTTAAGTTTTCATCAAAATCGGGCTCGAGACTCCATTCAGTGTTTTCGATACTCGTATTCCTCATAATTTCAGATTTGGCCATCCAGGCACACTTTCAAAATTCACCTTGTATGTTCTACATACTAGTTAATTTATTTATACGTAATTTTTAATTTAATAAGTAAATGAAGACTTAAACAACTACACTAAATATCAAGAAACTATGTACAAAGGTAAACGCGTATAAAAACCAAATTAATCATTGGGCATCAAAAAAATAATCCACATCGCTGTCAATGGCAAAAGTGCCCAGAACACTGGCAGCATTGCCGCGTTGAATGGCAATGCTGATTCTTTGGCCGAAGAATAGTCCAGCCCTCTGGTCACGTGAACAGTCGACAAGTTGTATGTTGATTTCAAAACAAAATCAAATATAAATTCCTGTTATTACCACCTAGGGATTACTAACTCACCATCGACGAAACTGAACTAGACTAATGAGGCAACAGTAGATTTAACACTAGCTACAGCCCGAAATAATACCTCAAATGGAGCAAATTTAATAGTACTTAGAGCGGATTTACCTCTATGTATATCCCTTAATACAAATTCGGCTGTTGCCTACATCTAAAATGTAAAGGTTACCACTCACTAACAGCATTCGTTTGAAATGTAACGCGCAAATTAGAGCATTGCATAGAACTAAATAAAGATTACTAGTTTACTTGCACTAAGTATGACTATGTGTATGGCACATAATATCATAGATAAAATACATAGAGAAAATTACACATGCATCACATCCGTGCAAAACGGTTATTGCCCAACACGGCTGGTCACGTGTGCGATAGATCCACAGCGCTGGTTTTCAGCGAAAGCCGACGATTACTAGATGAAATTGATCGGGGCATCATATTATAAAATAGTAACATATAAAAAATGCATGCAGACATAAGACATTAACAATACTAATAAATAATACAAAAAAATATTAATAATAATAAATAATATCATATATATCATCATCACTTAACCCGTCCGATGCGTTTTCACGACCATTGTCGAATCAATGTTACACGTTCAAATGATATCCACACACTAAGTCTCAATGGTGTCTGCATGTTAGTGAGCTGTCAATCCGTGTGACTATGAAAGTCACACGTCATTCGTGAATGACAGCTCACTTCATTTATATGATCACGCCATTGATATTAAAAATAACCAGGTGTTTTGTATTTCAATGGATCACGATAAAATATGAACACAATAGAGGCTGTTTGTAATGTTCACAGTTCGAGCAATCACAAAAGCGACTGCTCCTTGTCAAAATCAAATTTCACATTGTTACATTACACGCAAATACTCTCAGTGAATGACCACCTTAACATTTAAGCTATTAGACCTAATACTATGTAGCCGGAATACTAATAAGGTAGAGCCTATTTTTATCAATCTGGAAAAGTACTACAATGAACATTTGGAATAAGACGTATTTTACTGTGAGGAGGTTTATGAGGGTATTAGTAACACGGAAAGCTTTTGGTAATTCTGAGGTTTGTATAAATGATGCGAACAGTATTCGTGTAAGTTACTGCAATACGTACGCAGCGCATTAATTAGGTTACCGAACGTCCGTACGAAAAAACGGAACCGTTACAGGATCACTCGTGTGGCTGTCTATCCGTCCATCACAGCCAATTTGTTCCGAATCTACTGTGACCCAAACATACATAACATAAATTAATGGCAATGGGGTCACATAGCAGAATATCGTCTATATCAGACAAACCTGCCCCAAATATGACGTATGAATATGTCAATAATCATATTGCGTCATGAGTTGTGAGAGAGAAAGACAGAGCTATACAGGGAGAATAGCACTATTCCTTTTCCTCAATTGATTCATGACGGCATTGACGTGTCATAGTAACAATGTATTTATTAAGCTCGAAATGTCATATGCCAAAGTATTGCATAGATGAAATTTATAAATATGAAACGCGTCTGCGATTGGATGACTGACAGACAACGCGCATCCTGTGGCCTTAAAAAGGCCACTTTAGCAGAATCAGAAAGCACATCGCGCTCCCCGTCACTGTCAATTTTTCCCAATCAACCTTGAACTTAATGCGTTAGCGATACAGATGAAAATGAAATTTTACAGATTGTTGTGTGGTCAAAATGATGATTCTAATTTAATTCTGCTAAAGTAGCCTTTTTAGACCCCCTAAACCTGTGAGACGGAAACATAGAAAGAATTGTAGTGACTCAAAAAGGCTTTTCAAGAATTCACCGGTGACGGTTTTAAACTATTGTATGAGAAATCTTCTTTACACGAGTCACTACCCACCAGGTATATAGGAATATTCTCTGGAATCTTCCACTAGGTGTCCCTACAAAAATTTTTCCTATCAGGTCAGCTTTGTAGGAAAAATATTTACGTAGGAATAAAAAGAAGTTATATCTGATAGATCTTACTCCTACAATGGCGGTCCTAAACTTGGTTCAGCCTCTAGGTAAGATTACTGTGACAAAAACACAATATGTCTCACTTATTTGTAATACGAGTTTAGATCATGTCTCTAGCAGTATTTCAGCGGTTCTAAGCCTGCTTATTACTCGTAGGCAACCAACATTGATAATGTTATAGAGGACAATGCGAAACCCAAGTTTTCAGATAAAAGCTTATGCCGCAAGTTCAAAGGAAACTCGTGTACCTAACGTAAGTTATTAGAATAATTTCTAACACGCGTTTACATTAATAATATTGTACGTTCAAGCGAAACTAACTAAGTAACTGAAATTTCTTAGAATTGAAACGATTTTCGTGTAGATCGTTATTATAAAAGTATTAACCTCATATTTTTTTACGAAAAGCATTAAAATTGTTGATATTACTGGAGAATAAGCGTGTTCTGGAGTTCAAAACTTGGTTACACGTCTGCCAAAATTCTCGAATAGACGGTACTCACAAAAACGAAACACGAAAATTTTCAATCAGAACAGAACATACCGTGATTAAAAGTTCTGTTAATCTACGAAGCTTTTCAGGGAAAGGTACACCTATCTGCTACCGGGTCAATTAAAAGGAAAAATAGCACTGATCAAACAAATTCCGGAATGGAAATAATTCGGAATAAGCCCGGGTCTTAACGCACCGTTAAACCACTGTAGGCCCGTTCCGTATCCAGCCATTGTCGCTCTTTGTTGAGCGCGGGCCCCATTCGTTAACTGCCCTACCTAATAAAATATAGCTTTAAAATTAATGGGATCATGTAAACCAAACTTGAATATCCGGACTTAATAAAACTTGGTTTTGTGTTTGTAGTGAGATTGGTCGGAATATTAATTACGGTAAGATAGTTGACACAATTCTAGTTAATTAGTTGTGTCATGTGCCGAACACAAGGATGGTTGTAATTATGTAACGTTGCTAATATCAGTCACACACATGCGCGTCTTGCTGAAGGCTCATTTACACGAAGAGGGTTTCTTGCCTCAAATATTATTTGTTGTTAAAAAAGGTGACGGACTTGTAAAGAGTACTTAAGGTTCGGCCCATTATTGTATTTAGTAACTTGACAGTTCTAACCAAAATAATGTTGCCTTGCTTCAAATATAAGTGTTGGCATGGTGAACGAATAAATAAAAAAAAATATTTTTTAGGTCTTTTAACTTTTCTAGAGTAAATAACTTTTTGAAGACGAGAGATCAGTCTTTGCTTGTTGTGTAAGTAATTTCATAAGCAAGTAGAATTTGTTTTAAAGTTTTGGTTTAAGTTATTGAATTCAATGAAAACTATGAATACATGTGCATTGTAAGTTGTCAACAAACAAAAACCCAAATTATTACAAGTTGTTGTTGTTCGAGATAAAAAGCTTAAAGCTTTAAGCGTCATTTACACGATGAGAGGTTATTGAACGTTTTGGGGCGAGAAGTCGTATGCGATTATCGTAGGCGATATTCTTCAGACGATTATCGCACTTTTTCATTCAACCAAAACACTAAAACTCGCCTACAAGTACGTCATACGATATTCATAAGGTAATTATCGCCAAGAGTTTTGCTTACACTGTAGCGGCATCAATGCCGCCACAAGAAAAACCAACGGAGTAAATCTACATCGCAACAAAAAGAACCGCGACGCCATCTATCCAACTAGCAGTGAATTACTACGTCGAAATCCTGCATCACGCAAGCAGAGTTTACCATGCGATTTGAACATATACATCAGCCCGAATATCAACTATGGGGCAGTTGTCCACACCGGACACAACAACGGTCCGGTCGGAGGTTCCTCCCTTTTCAATGGAGGTTTGCGGGACTTTACTCTCTGTATCGCCTACCTCTAAAACACTATGACAAAAATTGCAATGCGATATTTGCCTACGATTTCTCGACTCGTCTAAACACGATCTCGTATGACATTTTTTCAAGTTCATGCGAGTATCGTACAAATCGGTTGGAAGTGTTGGAATTGATCTGCATGTGAGACAAGGCCTTTGAGGTCATAGTCCAAGGCAATTAGGTTTATACCTTAAAACCCAGCTATATTATGAACGAATTTAGATATTTCGGGATTTTTTATTACAGGTATTCAAAAGTAAAAAGTTTACCTTTTGAAACAGTCCGCTAAAGTTTTTTTTTTAAATTCATCCATGACAATGATGCTACTTCTAGTACAATACATTGCTTTTACCTCTATATTTTTTCAAAAATCACTCAGTTTATAAAATATATAAAGGGACAGCAAAAATCATTAGAAAAGTGGGTATTGCAAGTATAAAAAAAGAGTATAGAGGATTGGGAAGTTTACTTTTGCTGTTTACTCTACTAAAACTGTTTTAGGGTTTAAGTGGAATAGAAGTATAAAATATTTCGTTTCAGGTGGAATCAATGTATGGACCGTAGAGTTTTGAGAACAAGGGCTTTGGGGTTTAGTGGAATAAGCCAAAAAAACTGCGGTAATAATACTCCAAAATTGTTTCTCCTTTCTATCCATTTTTTAACCAAACATCTCTTTGTCCGTTTTCGTTTAATTAATTCTTGTCTTAGAATAGCAGAGATAATTAAAACACCCTCGCGCACTGCATAATACTGATAGCGAATAGCTGAACTCAAAGTAAGATTCAAGCTTTCAAATTTTGTTTACACGGAGACATCCAGTACTCAAAAACGAGGCAATTATCGCCCTTCCACGTACAATATCGTGTACGTAGTTTACATGATCACATTTTTCTTCTTACTTTCGAGAATCATTTCTTCGAGGCAAGAAACTCTCACCATGTAATTGGCGCTTGAGTTTTGTCCGATCCGGTCGAAACAGGAATTTCATTATCCTTACTTCCTTACTAATATAATATTATAAAAACGAAAGTAACTCTGTCTGTCTGTCCCTCTTTCACGCCAAAACTACTGAACCGATTTAAATGAAATTTGGTACACAGATAGTCTAGAGCCTGAGAAAGGACATAGGCTATTTTTTATCTCGGGATTATGTTCCCTAGGGACCACGCGGGCGAAGCCGCTGGCAGAAGCTAGTTATTAATATTTTGGAGTGGTGTTTCGGCCGAATCTTTTTTTACAGGCAAAGTAACGTCAGAAACATAATTGAATAATACTTTTTTTTTTTTTTGAGGCTTCGGATAAATTATTGATTATAAAAAAATAAACATTAATGAGTGATCTCTCACGGGTCAGTTTGTTCTCGACTTTTGGCATGTTCCACTCACACTGACACACAAACACAACAAAACAAAAACTATTATTACAAAATATTGCTATCTCTTTCTTATACGTGATTGATTAAAAGAGTAAAGAACTTTTGTTGTAAAACTTATCTTTTTCCACAAATATAACCCTACCTAAGGTTTTTCATTCTGATGTACAAAACTTGCTTCAATAAAGGTATTATCAAAAAATAAATAGTAATGAAATTCCTGTTTCGACTGGATCGGATGAAACTCAGGGCTCAAATTGCCTACTAACCCACTGGCAGCAAGGAACTCCCTTCGTGTAAATGAACCTTAATGTGTACATAACATTATACAGTCATATTGTTTGTATCGTGAGGAGAAAGGCATTGTGTATGCGTCAAAGATAGACGTACTTTTCCATGGCGTATTGATTTTAAATATAAAGTATAAGTAAACAGAAAACATGTATTTTTGCTTTGGTAAAATTTATTTCGACACAGAATGTACTTTTTATTGCCTTCTTTAAAGCTTTGTAGGTAAACCATCCGGGTGTTAAACATTCTGGTGGCTTATAGGATAAATTTCGGTAAGAAAACTTAGGAGTGTGAATGAGTGGAAGGAAAGGAGTGGAACTCCCTGCCAGGGTCTGTGTTTTCTGATAACTGCAACTTGGGAATCTTTAAATTAAGAGTGAAGAGGTTACTTCTAGGCAAGCGTGCTCGACCACATCATCGCTTACAATCAGGTGAGATAGAGGTCAAACGTGTGCCTGTCAGTAGTTAAAAAAAAAAACATTTACTCATTTTATGCGACTGTAACTCCGATATACTCGTACTATTAGGTATCTATATTAAATTATAATCAACACGCTTTAGACTTTAGAGTAGACTGTAACCGATTGGTTTGACTTTGTAATTGCCTTTTTTTTTTGCAATGCCAAAATTAGATAAACTACTATAAATAATAAGATTAAATACTTATCGAAATACCAAATAACCACATTATTTAAAAAATTACTGGACACTTCTTGGACACTCCACTATTACAAAAACAGTTGTGAAGTTAATAAAAATTGCTATAAAATCAGAAACAGACACTTCGGCCTGCAAAATGAATAACAAATTCAAGACACGAACTGCTACCGTCTAAACTAATTTAACTTTGGAGCAAGTCTTTGTGTTTTAATGGAACACAGGCACTAAATACGCACGCTCGTGTTCCTAAAATGCAGTTCAAATTCGACTGATCTAATCAATGCCTGCCTCTGTAACGGTTCGGAGGAGATCGGAAGAGCTCGGAACATTTCGTTACGATTAGGAAAATTGGATCGTACTTAAATAGCGTACGCTCACATTCCTTGGTGCATTCACAAATTGGTTTGCTTTACGGTCAAAAGTTTGATGCCACACTATCTAGTCTGGTTTGGCAGGGGTACCATGTACGTTGTAAATTTTTTGACACTGTAAATTTTTATTTATTTATCCGTTTTTAGGGTTTCGTACCCGAAGGGTAACCAACGGAACCCTTTACTAAACCTCCGCTGTCCGTCCGTCCGTCTGTCTGTCAGTGGTCTGAAGGTCTAAGAAGGCCACTTTAGCAGAATCAGAAAGCAAATCACGCTACCCGTCTCTGTCAAATTTTCCCTATCAACCTTGAACCTAATGCGTTTGCGATATAGATGAAAATGAAATTTGACAGATTGTTGCATGATTAATATTATGATTCTCCTAAAGTGGTCTTTTAGCCCCCCTGTATTTCAAGAACCGTAACAGGTAAACAGTTGCAATTTTTCTAAGTGTGTATTTCTATTGCCGCTTTAACAACAAATAATAAAAATTAAAATTTAATGGGGGCTCCCGTACAAGAAACGTGTTTTTCTTTTTCGGTTTGTGGTACGGAACCATTCGTGTGAGAGTTCAGCTTGCATTTTTGACCAATACTTCCTCCACTCGTCACAAAAGAATATTCTCGTGCCAAAATTCGGTAAAGTCAATAAACAAGCTAATGTCAATTTGATACACACATTTTGAGTCGAGTGTAGGAACAAAATGATTCAGAATATGGATGCTAATCTAATAAATAGGGATGTAATATATGATATTTATTCGCTGACTAAAATACAAAGTCTGCCCTTGAATTGCATCATTTTAATTTCCAAACTATTTTAATGGTCCCTTCAAGGTCCAGCGACTGTTTCCATAATTCAATACAGCCCATATTTACAAACCACTTTGATCACTATTACATAGTTTAATTTAGTTTACGTCTTTAAAGAATAAAGCCTTTACGAACTAAGAATCTATTTACAATGCCTTTGTTATGATAAAATAACCAATAGCGCTTCAAAGTTTGCACAAGAGATTTACGATCCGCCCACACTATTAAAATGTATAAAGAGCCGAAAGGATTGAGCTAGTCAATATTTTGTTCGGTAATATTATTATGTTTTATTACTTGGTCAACGGAGCGAGGAACTGGGTCATTTCTAGTTTAGCTTAGATCAGCTAAAGTAACAACGGTTAATTTTCTCATTACCTTGCACCGAACACACCGTGCTGTGATTCTGGTTTTCTGCTAATTTGTAGGTACAATAGTTAGTAACTTTGGAGCTAAGTATCGGTAAAGTTCTGCCGGTAGACCGCTGTAGTTGTTAACTTAAGATAAGCGAACTAAACTAGAATCTATATTAATAATGAAAAGGCGAAAATTTGGATTTTTGGGTATATGTTTGTTACTCAATCACGTCAGAACGGTTGAACGGATATTGATGTAATTTGGCACAGAGGTAGATTATAGTCTCGAATAAATAAATGGGATACTTTTTTATCCCAGAAGTACTTTCCCTTGGGATGACTCACGCGGGCCGAGCCGCGGGCGGTAGTACTAAACTATATTTTCAAAGTGGGCGTGAATGGCCAAATCCAAAACTTTGGGAAATAGCGGAAAACGCTCAAAGGAGTCTCGAGCCCGATTTTAATGAAAACGAAAACTGCATTATTGGATTTAAAAAAGAATCTATAATTCTAACCAGGAATCAATAAAACTACTTTAGTATTAGACCATCCAAAAGTTTCACTTACAAGAATGAAATTCTGGGAAGTAACACATGGTTAACGAAAGGTCATTTTTAAAATAATACTTTTTATTACATTTAACAATTTTTTTTTTTAATCTAATGATGCACTTTTAGTTTTCATCAAATTCGGGCCCGAGACTCCTTTGAGTATTTTTTGCAACTGAAAAGTTCCGGATCTAGTCCTCCAGGACCATTTGCGAATTCAACCTGTATACATTTAAAACAAAAACTCTTAACTAAGGAAACCTTAAACATGGCGTTAATAATTCCTCCGCATCGCTGTGGACTGAAAGAGTGTCTAAAAGACTGGTGACATTTCCACGTTGTATGTCAATACTTATTCACTGTCTGTTTTAGTTCCTGGGTCACGCGAAGTATCAATTAGGCATTAGAATGGATCTTGGAATATAACCTAAACGGCCCGAAAATGTCACGAACTACATAGGTTGTAATATCTCCTGGCGAAAATATTTGAGGTCTTCAGCAGCCGCAGCGTCAGCGCCTTTTGCGACTGCTGTGTTTTTGAGTGGGCTTTTTTAAGTACTTTATGTACTTAAGACTAATTTAATACCATTTACACCCCACGATAATCACACGATTTTAAGATAAGCTTAAGAACGTAGGAAGCAGACATGCCAAGCAGGCATATTTGCAGAAAAAGGTCCAAACAGATAATTTTTGGCTGCCATAGATTTGCTGCTATCTCTTCAATTAAACTAGTAGTACCCACTAATGGCAGCAATGTCAAAAGGAGACAGAAAATTAAGCCTTAAAGCATGGTTTCCCACCTAGATGTGCTTTTAGGGCCAGTAATTTCGTAATTGCATCTGCCGATGACATTTTGGAAGCTGCTTTTGGTCATGGCACCAAACCCGGCTTGGATACTAAACATACGAATTATGACCATTCCAGCTTTGTTCGTTTATAGAAAAATGCTTTATACACTCAATTGAATCGTGGAAATACTGCCTGAAATTTTTTAAAACTTATTAGTACCTGGAAAATCCCGAAGAGAAGCGAAAAGATGGAATTATTAATAACCAAAATCAATTCAAAACACTGAGACTGATGAAAGAGCTCTTAAAGAATAAATTACTAAAAATAGATAGGGCCGCACTTTAGATTTTCTCTTCAGAAATGAATTTCAATCAATAACGGTTTAATTAAAATATTGAAGTTCCAAATTGAAAGGTGAGGTAGGCATTATTGGTGATGATTTATTTTTAGCGAAGGTCACATTTATAAGGGCCGGAACAACGGTCCTTTACAATATTGTTTTGTATTGAACTATTGAACTGGAATGTTCAATACATTTTCAAAGTACGGTCTCCCTATATTTCACACGAGGCAGGATAATTTAATTATAATACACGGAACATAGTATTGAAAATTAGGTATTGTACTGAATATGAAGCTGTTTCCGAGAACTAATATTTCAGTGATTTACAGTACAATTCTATTTCATGAATTCGCAGATATTATGTAAATCCGGTATTAATTGAGAATATTCCTGATGGATTAAAATTCATAGAATTGGGGCAAGCTATGTGATACTGAGTGCATAAAATCTCTATCTACGGCGAAGCCAAAAGGATGGTTATGGTTTTTACTTCATTTTTAGGGATCCGTGCCAAAAGGGTAACCAACGGAACCCTATTACTAAGCCTCCGCTGCCCGTCCGTCTGTCTGTCAGCGGACTGTATCTTAAAAACGGTAATAGACTGACACTTGAAATTTTCACGGTGTGTATTTCTATTGCCGCTACAACAACAAATTATAAAAATTAGATTAAATTAAAAATTAAGGGACTTCCATACAAAAAACGTATTTTTTTTTATGGTACGGACTCGCACTTGGCCGGCTTATTTTTCTCTCACAAGTTTTAAAATACTTATCATATGTGACGTCACACTTATTATAATATGGTTCCCCTAAAGTTAAAGGATTTAAACATAAATTTTAATTTAACACATTATAGCCGACCCCAATATAGTTGAGAAAAGGCTAGGCCGATGATGATGACTCGTACATAGTGATGTTTAAAAGATTTTATTTTATCAATCTTTATGACAAGAAGACTACCTGTACATAGGTAGTCTACTTACAAGATGATAATATTAAATATTTTGTTGATGAGAATATCGGAGGAATGGCGGTAAAAACATTTTCTTGCTTCATACTTTTCAAATCACGTTTTTAGTATTTAAGTTTAACTTTTTAAACCTTCCTATATATTTTATATAATTTAGAAATAAAAATACAAGTCTTTTGTTTGCTAGCTTTCGAATAACTCTTTGCAATATAATCTAGTCGGATAAAAAATTCCTCGGAATCAACGCTTCTGAGAATTCTGATCTTTCAAACAGAATAACTTTTTAATATAAAATATGATGCTATATTTTTGCCTTATGACATTAATAAAAATAAAATAAAAAAATCACCAACAGAAAAATAAACTAGCTGTTAAATAACTTAGGACTTACTTTTCGATAGTCAGATTTTTTTTAAAGTAAAGAATAAACATGGCTGTTAGACGTATTATTTTATGTTATAAAAGCTGTCACATTTTTATTCCCGATGTTAAAGTTACCCGATTATTGAAAAATCAATCTTAAAGCGTCGTCTTAATAATGAAGTTATAAAAACCGATAGGAGTCGTGAGCACACTTTCTATTGGTCGGTTTAACGACGACCGCTCTGACGCTTAACGTTATTGGTGCGTCAGTATTTTGCGTCAGTATTTTGCTCATCGACTATTGCGCTTGCAAGTATGGTTCGCCCACCGTGCATTGGCGAGATCACCCCGCTGCATTCACCTGTGCTCACGGCTAGTACCAACTACTATACTATGGTACGTATTCGCGATCGTTGCGTTAATTTGTGAGGCAAACCCGATCGCATCGTCGCGCTGTCACAAGACGCCGAATAAATTAAGGCAACGAATGTTCGTTCAATGGCTGCTAAAACAGATAGTTGAGTTGCTTCTGAGTTTAGCATTATATCATAACAAGAACACCAAACTTAACACTATAACATGCATCTCAGGTAAATAAGTTATTCATAGTTCGTTGCGCACAATGTTAGTAATCTCAAGGGACTTACTGGTTTCTGGCAGGCGATGTATAGAGTAAACTACTGCTTCGTGCACCTCTGGGAGGGACACAGGAGTGGTTCGTATCCTCTCCTCTTCGGCACTCTTTTCTAAGCTTTGCAGATATATTGAGTAGACGCTTGCTGTACACCGTATCTAAACAAAAAGGATTAAAATTATTTTCATAAAACATAAGATGAAAATATCTGCTTTTCCCGAAAATAAGGAGAAAGATTGGCGGCAGTTACAGTAGGGTGAGCTTTTTTATGCAGGGAACGAAATTATAGAATACAAACTCTCATTGTAAATAGCTTATAACTTATAGCTAGCCTCGACTCACTCACGTGGTCGGCACACAACACGAACGAATCGATACTGCAGGCGCTCAAAATAGAAAAAAGGCCGCGATTATCAAATGAGTGCCTCCGCAAGATTTTTGTCTTCTATGGCCATTTCGCCCGCAAAGAAGAATGGTCATTTGAGACCCAGAGTCCGACAGAATTGTGACCTATCGCTGTTTTTTTTGTCACTTGAAGTAGAGCAAGAATATGTATTTTTTTATGGCTAATGCATAAATATATGACCTTGAATATGTCTTCAGACGAAGTCCCGAAAAATAATTTCTCATCCATTCTTACAAGTATGCCGATCGTGTTTGAGCTTATTTGAATTGTCTCGGTGGGTATTATGCATAGTTGATAACGAGGGTCTGATGATGAAGAGCAGAAAGGTGGAAAACGGTAATTTGTCATCTGACGGATTCAAATGAGCTCAAACACGATGGTTATACTAGTAGTCAACTAAGAGATACACTATCCACCTTTCTGTTTTCCATCGTCAGACCCTTGTTCCCAACAACAATAAATGGTGCTCATTAGACGGATTCAAATGAGCTCAAACACGCTGGTTATGCTAGCCAGAGTGTATGAAAAATAGGTTTTCTATACTTCGTTTGATCGAACACTTTACACCATATATTTATCTGATAGCCAACGAATTAAAAAAAAAAACTTATTTCTCTCATATTTCAGACGACAAACAAACTAGGATATTATATTTTGTTTGTCATCTGAAATATCTTTCAAATTAAAATTAAAGTTATTTTTATTAAATCATCAAAATGAATTTCAAGATGTTCGTGCTGACTTGTCAGCCATTTGAAACGCAACATTTTATTCTTAAATTTTGGCATTGTTATCAATTTTAAATTTTATATGTTTTTCAATTTTACCAATGTTATTAATTTTATACACTTTATACAATTCTACACGTTTTTTTTACAAATGTTACTAATTATACACATTTTATCATTTTTACCTTTTATGATTGTTCCTTCTATTTCTATTTTGAATTCATCAATTTTAATCAATTTCAATCAATTTTATAAATTCTTCGATTTTATCATTATTGCCTGTTGTTTTTTAATTTATGTTAGTCCTATTCGTATTAGTTCTTTTTTATTAATGGGCACATAAACAAACTTATATTTTAATGTTTTGATACATTTTTAAATTTTTTAAGTTTTTATTTCACCAATGTTTTTAATTTTGTAATACATTTTATGATTGTTTCTTCTATTTTTAACTCATCAATTTTAATCAATTTTACACATTCCTCGATTTTATCAATTTTGCTTTGTATTATTGTATTTTAATTTATATTAGGCCTATCCGTATTTGTTCTTTTTTATGCATAGGCACATAAATAAATCTTTTGTTTTCGTTGTTTTAAAATATAGAGTCACGATATTTTATTTCAGTTACTTTTGTACAAAATATTCATACTTTTATAATATGTGTGTTTATGTTTTCGAGCGTATGATACTCATGGGCTGCAGCTGAAAATCAGCGTCAGGTGGTATACCTTGCGTTGCCAGCTGGCATTATGCTGAGCTGAGGCCCTTTTGGCATTAATAGTTTTAATTATTAATTTAGTTAATTTTTAAGGTGTTTTATTTATGTAATGCCAATAAATACAATTTTCTTTTTTTCTTTTCTTTCTTTATATGTGATTTCTGTCGGAGGTGGGTTAATATTGTATGGGTCGTGACCATTCTTCTTTGGAGACAAACTATTGAATGTTAGAGGAAGAAGTTTAATACGCTGCTTAGACCAGATCCGACCCTGGTTGAACCTCAGAAATAAAAGCCTCAGAAGCCGTGCATTTTGCTGAAAGTAGGAGCAAGTGAAGCAACTTTAGCAAGAAGAATGCGTTGAAACCATAGTATAGTCAGGTGCCTTGGAGAAACGACGCAAGGAGGAGGTCGATGGAGTTCAATACTTATCTACATCTACACTAATATCATAAAGAGGAAAGATTTGTTTGTTTGTTTGAAATGAATAGGCTCCGAAATTACTGGACCGATTTGAAAATTTTTTTCAGCAATGTATAATTATATTATCAGGGAGTAACATAGGCTATATTTTATCCCCGTACTCCCACGGGAACGAGAACTACGCGGGTGAAACCGCGTGACGTCCGCTAGTTTAAGATATACTTAAGTTCTCCACCTAAATTTTTTAAAGTAACTAGAACTATGTCATATTTAGAAAATATAGGCTTAACTTGATCTAAGTTTCACCTGTATAAATTGCATTCTTATCGTACCGTAACGAATTATATGCCCACCGTATCCAAATCGAAATTGCAGCGATTGTAATCAAAACTAACCACGGGTCACGACAGCAAAGGCTGGTTACACTGTATACCAGGAACTTCAAGCTATGCCTCATAACCACACCGCTGCACTAAAAAGCCAGTTTATTTATTGCCAAAAACTATGAGGAAGTTGGCTGATGTAGTGTTTTCCGAACTTACATACTGCTGAAATAGCTAAAGTTTTCTGGGAGCGAAGCTGAACTGCGATCACCTATGTGTTCGTAGCTAAGTCTTACATTGTATGTGGTTCTGGTCATTGTAGGTGCGGGACGTTCAATTTCGGACATAAAAGTTTCGGACCTCTAAACATGAGGGGCTTGGAACCTAAATAATAACAGCCGCATGGGTCGATCTTCAAGGTTAAGCAACGCTTGTTAACGAGGATCCTTGGATGGGTTATCATTTACTACATAACCTGACCCCACCAAGCCTCGGGAAGCACCTTGAACCGTTAGCCTTGGCTAACATTTAATATATAATCAGTAATTTATAATACTAGTTGACCTGTGCAACTTCGTTTGCTCCGCTCCTATTGGTCTTAGCGTAATTATATAGCTTATAGCCTTCCTCAATAAATGGGCTATCCAACACTGAAAGAATTTCGGACCAGTAGTTCCTGAGATTAGCGCGTTCAAGCAAACAAACAAACAAACTCTTCAGCTTAATATATTATTCCTAGTGGACGTCATGCGGTTTCACCCGCGTAGTTCCCGTTCCCGTGGGAGTATGGCGATAATATATAGCCTATTTTTTACTCCCTGATAATGTAGCTATCCAATGCTAAAAGAATTTTTCAAATCGGTCCAGTAGTGTCGGAGCCGATTCAATTCAAACAAACAAATCTTTCTTCTTTATAATATTAGTGTAGATTAAGTACTAGATGACCCGTGCAACTTCGTCTGCTCAGCTCCTATTGGTCTTAGCGTGATGATAAATAGCCTATAGCCTTATTCAATAAATGGGCTATATAACACTGGAAGACTTTTTCAAATCGAACCCAGTAGTTCCTGAGATTAGCGCGTTCAAGCAAACAAACAAACAAACTCTTCAGCTTTATATATTAGTATAGATAATCAGAGTCGTAACGGGTAAATCTTACCAAGGGTCATCGCGTTACTCATATGGATTGTGGACGTCAGATATAAGGACGACGTACCATACCTATACAATTCTGATATTCAGCTGCATTCGGTAAGACTGGAAGTCGACCACAATAAACTATATTGGGGTCGACTTCCAAGGAAGCCTAGACTGATTGATTGGGACAGCTATAAATTTCAAAATTACTATGTTCAGTCGAGGGAAAGTAGAAAAGGGGTGGGAAACATGGTCGGAACGAAAATGTTTTACTTTTTCATCGCACAGAAAACAAGCTGAATCTACAGTTTTGACAGTCATAGAGAGAATTCGCGCTGACCACAAACACACCACATCTCAACGACAAAAAGTGTTCAAGCAGTGCTTCCGTGTAAACACTATTCAGATTCACACGAAAGCACTGCTAGATCGCTGGAGCTTCTTGCAGTTGCGTTGTGGTTAGTACAAAACGAGATATGTTTGCGCTGTCGCCAGTAGTTGGGATGTGGTTACGTTGTTGCTAAAGTTTGCAAACAGACAGGTTGACTCAAGCGCGCGATGTCGTATCATCGACGCAACTTTGTATTTGCCAGGTGACCGGTCGTGCGCGGTGTAGCTGGTGGTTGCAATCTGGTTGTGATGTGGTCGCTTCGTGTGATTTTTATGAAAGTACATAGTCTCTTTAATTCTTTATTGTACACCATAAAAACTTACAATAATTTACAGTGATTAAAAATGTACTTTCATAAAAATTAGTCCCTATTCACGTATTATTGGTGTGATTTGGATTTGGTTTGGTTTGGCACTTATGAACTTTCTCACAGAAAAAACCTTAAGTCTACAATAGGAACGTTTAGGATTATTTATGAATAAATAAACTTTTTAAACACAATTGCATTTGAAGAAAATAAATGTATCTATTAGATTGTCCAAAAAATTAAACTGTTGTTTGTTTATATAACTTTTTATGGAATCATTGAACTAGATATCAAGTACTTATAAACAACTTTTTTTTTTCATAAAATATTATAAGTTGCCTACCAACTTATGTATAACATTGTAAACATAGCGACCGCTCAAGTAGGCATCAACACTCAAATCAGTTGATAGATTTTCATCATTGTTTCGTACACAATACGGTATAGACTAAGGAATCAATTATACAAATAAAGCAATTATAACTTTGATTCAACTATGATATGAAAATCACATTTACAACTAAAGGATAGACCAGAGATGAGCGAGGGCTACCTCTATCATGCTGTGCTCGAACAAAACCCACCAAAGCCATCGATTCATTTTCTTAACCTCGCGGTCGTAGCTAGGGGTATGCATGTACATGCAAATGTGGGATATCAGCGAGGTTTGCGAGCGAGGTACGTGTGCGCGTACTGCCAAGAAAAGAGCCCGCTACGTATCCTAGCACAATTCAACTGCACACCATTTCACGGCCTCGCTACGCATACTCGCACCGCTTTTAAGCAAACAATCACACATTTTCAAAGTCAAAGCCGCTACATATCCTCGTACTGCCTAGCTACCTCGCACACCTTTTGTGGAAAAGCACCCTTACGTGCCCAAACATTTGAATTGGTCGTAGTTCGTTCAGAAACATGAACTCTAGTAATTTTGCCGCGCCTCTGTTTGAGTGTTTTAGTGCCCAAATAACCGTCGGAACAATGGCATACCAAAATAGTCGGGAACAAATTAAATTGAAGGACAAATGTCCAGCATAACACTACTACATTATGAGTGAAAAACTGATAATTTGTAGGCTATAAAGTATCCAAAGGATACATGGCGTGAATGTATTGGTATTTATTGATTTACAAAGTAACTACTACATTTTCCCCCGGCTTTGATTTTCCAAAAGAAATGTATATTTTTACAGAGTTTTAGGCTGCGTTTTCACCACAGATGTGCGAGGATGCGTAGCGAGGGATGTGTTTGTTAAGAACCAATAGAATCGCTTGCGCTGAGCGAAGCTAGGTAAATGAAGCGATTCTGCTCTGAGAAAATGCACGTTTCACGGTGAAAGATTTTTCGTAATCAGCTGGGCAAACAGGATACTAATCTATATAAATAAAAATGAATCACCGAAATTTTTGTACGCGCATAACTTCCAAACGACTGCACCAAATTGGATAAATCTTTCTTTTATCGTTTTTTTTTTTTTTCAGGAGAAGGTTTGTATGAAAAAAAAAATTAAATAATAATACAAAAAATATGGCGGTACCAATTTCGCCGGATCAGCTAGCATATAATAGTTATAAATAATAATTCTACTTTATACAAAAAATTAAGTATATTATTTAGGTAAGCGTTTAAAAATTAAGTAAATTATAAACTATGATTTACTTATCATAGTTTATAATTTAGAGCATTTATTGAAGACCAATCGAAATATCGAAATGAAATAAGTCATATCAAATTTATATTTCATAGCTTAGGAATAAGAAGGGTTTCTTTGACGTTTTACTTCCAAATTGACGTGGAAAATTAAGTCATAAGATTCCATTTAACGACTCATTTTACTGCTGTAATAAAAATAATATTGGCTCACCTTGATTTTCCCTCTGACGAAGTGGTGTTTTTGTACGACGAATTGTATGGTGCTGTAGGCGGTCATCGGCCCTCCAACTGTTTCGCCATCCACCCGGTGTAAGACATGCTGACTCAGCGCCTGCGAAGATAGCATTACAAGGTGTTAGCTCGCGTGACAAGACAGATAAGGAAAGCCGACACGACCCGGAAAACTTTCAGTTTACCGCTCAGGTAACCAATATGGGCCGTTACTTTGCCCACCTATAAAGTCAAAAATAGTAAATATAATTCAGGAGAATGGCTTTCATCTTTTGGTTTATTTTATCACAGTTCTAACGTGTTTGAGGTTATTTAACGTACTATTTGGCGACAGAGTTATGATTATCAAGTTGAAAGACCTCTGTAGTCTCTATTTTATCTACTTTATTTTTTTTAGACTGAGAACATGAATTTTTGTGGCCAACTATATTATTTTTTTTAATATTCAAAGTGATCGATCCCGATCATTCACTTAAAACTTTGTTAATCTAATGCTGAACAAGACCGCAAAATTGGTTTTGAAATATATTTTTTATTCTTATTACATATTTCGAAACGAAAATCATATTCACAAGGGACATATTAAGATTTAAAGAGGGTTCTTTATAATTCATAAGTTCTAGGTAAACCGTATCTTTGATTGAAGATTCAAATAATTTGTTCGAACGTAAGCCGCCTATTGAAAACTGTTCGTGGACGTTCCTACCTTCGGTAAATAGGCAAGTGAATAATAAAATAGCATTTTATTCTCTTTCAAAGAAATAGTATATAATTTATTCATGAGACATTATGGAGTGCCTCAAAATAAATTACTTTGAACTGTGACGTCACTTCGTTTAGCTTTGAGCTCAGTTTATGTTACTGTTGAGTAACGTTCGACGAATAGAATACTTTAAGTAGATACTACGAACTAGCCTCGTAAAAAAAATCTTTAGAACTATTATAAGATCCATATAAATATATGGATCTTATAATAGTTTTAAAGATTTTTTTTAATGATTCGTCGTTCTTTAGTACTTAAGGTATTGAATAAAACTAGGATATGAGAAATATGATAAGTCTGATTCCAATCAAGAATCATTTTAACATTAAATTTGTTTTCAACCAACAGAGCCTGACACTTCTGCTGAATAGACCTACACTGCAGAGACCTAATGATTAGGAGACGCGTCGTATCTGGTTCTGACCCTCAACACCAGACTAGAAAACGACGAAGAAGAAAAAGAACTTAGCTGCGCAGTTAAATCAGATCAGACAACTGTCCAACTTTTGACATAAATCGAATAATATTCTACTTTGGTCATAGCTATTACGACCCAAGAATATTTTCCCTTAGAGATTTGGTGGTCGATAAAATAAAAATGATAAATCAATCCCTCGCAGACGAGACCGTAAAACCACACGTGAATGACAAAAACTGGCTATTATTTGAACAGTTCGTTTGGTGCAGTGGCTCTGTAATTGGCGACTTTGTTTCAAATAATTGTAAGCTTACAAAATAGTAGTTTTATGGGTGTCAATTGACATACATAAGCAATATACTATTTGAACGATTTTATGACATTATGGAATTGGCAACAAACTATTTCATTTGAAAAAACATTGTTTGTTTGTCCATAGAATCTCCAGAAACACTGACCCGATTGCAAAAATTCTTTAACGCATTCCGTAGTGCCATAAGATTCTTTGAATCCCGTACATGCACAGTGCATGTTTGCCTATGTTACTCCCTGATAATGTAGCTATCCATTGCTAAAGAGCCTATTCATTTCAAACAAATTGTTCCTCTTTATAATATTAGTGTAGATTAGCCTTCCTCGATAAATGGGTTATCCAATACTATAAGATTTTTTCAATCCGATCCAGCAGTTCCTGAGATTAGCGCTATCAACCAAACTAACAACTAGTATAGACAAAGGAGGATGAGGGGTTTAGCCGCGGGCGGTAGATAGCAAATCAATCTGTCCCTTCTTTAATCAGTGTACTCCTGTATCATTTATCCCACAAATATTTCTACTACAAATCTCTTTTTATAAAGATTCCCGATAGTTTTTAACCGTTTGCACAACAACTTACATAAGATTATTATTATTGACTGGTCGACCAACATTTACACTCTTGTTTAAAACAAGGGTGTAAACGATGGTCGACCCGGATTTCGGTTTCCTGAATACCTCTTTACCTCGTTAAGGGTGTGGGAATCGATTGATACCCTTTTCTTTATTATACTCTTTAGTATGCAAAAGATAGTGTTGCGTTGTAAAAAAAAATTAACCGACTTCCAAAACAAAACACTACAAAGTATAAAATAACTTTAATTTAGGAAGTCGGTGTTTTTGGTTATTTCGTTTTTTGACACGGACTTCCGAAATTAAAGTTATGTATTTTTCACTTTTTAGTGGTACCTGCGTACCCATTCACAGCGTACCGGCGTGATGTTATGTTATGAAAATAAAACTAAGTGCTTTCGGTGTAAAGGTCTCGTCAATACGAATGAAATAAGCCCAAACACTTGGTAGTTCCTACATACGGATGTGGAGTTCCCTTGACTCTCTGTCGTCTCCATCATCAGGTCTGATCCAAACTTTCATTCTTTTGTAGTATCACCCAATATACACACGAATATCAAGTTTTAACCAAATGCGTGCCTACAATTTTCGAGAGTTGCCCTCGATTTCTCAGGGTTTCCATCATCAGATCCTGACGTGGTGGCAATGGGACCACACGGAAAGCACCAGCTTTCAAACAAAAAAAGAATCATGAAAATCGGTTCACCCAGTCGGTTAATTATGAGGTAACAAACATAAAAAAATACAGTTGAATTGATATCCTCCTCCTTTTTTGAAGTCGGTTAAAAATATAATTATGTGATCATGATTTTTTTGTTTAGAAGCTTAGTTTTTATAATTTAATTGTGTTTTTGTGTATTATTAAAGCATTTTGTTTCTGTTGTGTTGCTTTAAATGTTTTATTTATCTTTCAGAATTTTGATTTTTACCCAAAAACGCAAGAAGTTTAAAAACGTCCCGTCAAATTATGGATTCCATACCGAAAAAAAAGAATTATGTTGGTAAACAATACGTACTCAAACATAACTCATGAAATGTAGGTGCACCTAATATCCAATGCAAGGGAATCTTAATAAATATGAAGTAATTCTGGCTGTTTGTTCTCTAGGGAAAGTTTTCAACTTTCAGACAGGTTAAGTCGCTGGCAGCTGGCAGTAAATACATATATAGGTAGGTAAACAGCCGCCAATGACTTTGAGGCGTTAGTACCTTTAGACATGATGAAAATCGTGTGGTGAAAGTCGTTTTTAATTTCATACAAAAAAAGTACTTGAAAAGCATAGCTCACGGGTTCCCAAAGTGTGCGTCGCGACTCCCCGGGGTGACGCTGTACTTTCCCAGAGGCGTCGCAAACTATCACGGAAATGAAACATAATATGCTGCAACTGGAAAATAAAATGGGAGCGTCCTGTTTTGTAAGTCTTTCTCCATGTAAAATCTGTGGAAGATCTGATTTGAAACCAAGTTTGCAATAAATTGAATTTGTCGCACACATTTTATTAATATTCTTCAGTGAATCTTAATAAGAAAAGCAAATTCATCCGTCTCATTTATTGTACGTGCCTACTGGTTTTCTCAAACGGAGGTGCACGTACACAACCTGTAACAGAATAAATGCAATACTCTTAAGGGGTTACTGTACTCTTCATTATAAACAACTTTCACTATGGGACCAACACTGAAATTGCGAAAAAAAAACCGACTGCCCCCATATATTTATGTACACATAACTCGACAACATGTACTGAACAACTGTTTTTTTTCGCGATTTCGTGTTTGGTACCACAGTAAAAAAAAACCGTTGTTCATTATGAAGAGTACAGACCCCTTAAGAGGTATTGCGCTTATTCTTTTACACGTTGTATATCTATTATTTACAAAGTCGTCGCAAAAATATAACAGGTACAGGGAGTCGGAGTATAAAAAAGATTAGAAACCCCTGGCATAGTTAAAATTCGATGCAACGCCGCCGGCGCTCAAACTAAAACCACATAGATCTAATCTCAAAACGCTATCAACAAAAGTAGGCTATTGTATCATTACACCGGAATTCGTGCCAGTAAATGGTTAAAATTAATTTACCGGGCAGACCTTCGTCCGACATCTAATGACGCTCTAACCGAACCACTGGATGAAACTAATTGCTAATCAATACCCTTTTCAACGGGGCCCCGTAGGTAGACGTAATCAAATAAGATAAACAGAATACGTTGATCTTGGCCCTGGCTATATGTCTATAATCTATATAGATATAGATTCAAATTTTTAAAACGTAACAGACAGATGTGTTGCTGGGGAGTTTGTTGGCCACTTCTTCTCTACAGCTAAAACACCAGGAAGTGGTGACGGGCGGGCGTTTTGGGAGACTGTCTTTTGTAAAACTTGACGTTCAAAAAGTTGGCAAACTGGCTCTCAGCCTAATTTGAATAAACGACTTTAGATTTTGATTTTGATATATCTCATTTGCAAAATAAGTTAGTCTTAATGAACAGTAAGACAGGATAAATGATTCTTTATCGCATTTCCTAGTGATAAAACGTCTGGTACCTATGACATTCTATTGTCCATACACCAATTTTAAAATAACATCACAAACTGTTTATGACAGATTAGTTGACCAAAGCAACTTTGCCTGCTCCGCTCCGTTTGGTTTTAGCGTGATGATATATAGCCTATAACCTTCCTCGATAAATGAGCTATCTAACACTGAAAGAATTCTTCAAATCGGACCATTTGTTCCTGAGATTAGCTCGTTCAAGCAAACAAACAGCTTTTCGTCTTTATATATCTATACTAATATAGGCTATATCATCACGCTAAGACTAATAGGAGCCGATCAGTAATGAAAATTGTGACGCAGACGGAGTTGCGCGGGTCAACTAGTTAGTAATAAAAAAGCTATCTGAGGTTCAATTAAGCATTTTTTTAAGTAATTAAATTATTACCTACTTATTACATATAACACTCAAGTATTTATCTATTTTATTTTGCCCGCGTCCGTGTGTCACTGCGGGGTGCCAACTGAAAACCAGCGCTGGGCGTCTGACGCCCAGCAAATGCTGAGATGGTAACCCTTTCGGCATGGGTACACTCAGCACAATATCTCTGTATCGTTTTCGTTTTGCATTATTGTTCTTTAGTTTTCTATAATGTATTTGTTGCTGTGTGTTTTGTCTGTGTCGAACATTGATATATAAAAAACCCAAGATGTACAGTCTCGAACAAATGCAACACTCGAAACTGTCGTCAAAAACTGAGAGTGAGTGTGAGTTATACTATAAACAATTTTTTTTGCAAATTCAACCTTACACGGATCGCTTAAAGTTGTTTTTACAAAGCAGTGTAGTATGGCGAGTGATGCACATTTTTTTTTGCAAATTCAACCTTATACGGATCGCTTAACGTTGTTTTTACAAAGCAGTGCAGCATGGCGAGCGATGCGAGACTGTTTGAAACCAGCGCACAATTATACATTGTGCGCTTGTTTTTTGCGGACGTTTTTGAGATGCTGAGTGTGTATCTTGGGTTTTTTATATATCAATGGTGTCGAATAAGTATTTTCTATTCTATTCTATTCTATTCCATTCTAAGTAACGGCAATGTTCGCATTCGCGTCTCAATCTCAATCGCAATATGTCTCACCTCTAATTTCCTTACATTTTGTATGAGATGCGAATGCAAACGTTGACGATTTCCGTATACCATGTTCATTCTCAGCATGTCAAAGCACTCAATACAAAAACAATGTCAAAAACCAAGTCTCCATAACATTTTACAAAAATGGAATCTGGAACCGAATCTAGAGAAGAAAAGATTCACAAACATTTAATATTTCATGGAACATTTTTATTCCAGAAAAGCAAATCAAAACCCTCACAATAATATCATCTAAACGACTTTATACTTCCATAATCGTTGGCGGCCACGCGTATAAATGTGTCCAAGAGATAGGCCGCCATCTATCAAGGTAGGACAATAAAAAAGCGGTCTGAGAGTTCGTATTCCGAATATCAAACGTTTACCAGGGCTGGGTGACGTTCTGAATCACCTTTTTTCGGGATAATGCCAAGAATTATAGGTGTATTTATCGTCCGATTATGGTAAAGTCAACAGCGCAGCTCTATTTATCGTATGTAGTATCGCTTTTGCGGCTTTTACGGCTTCGACGAGTGAATCGCCCTTGTAGAATTTATTCTAAAAAGGCGATTCACTCGTATATTGCAGGTACATGAGAAATTTACGAGTAATTTGAATTCTTGAAGCGTTTTCTCAGTTTTCTATTTTAGTTTTGCTGCACAAAAATTGTGGGAATTTTTAATAACAACACTACACGTGATCTACACTATCTCGAGGTATTAGTTTTCCAGCAATTATTAAATAAATTCTGAAAGAAACTTACGTACGTTTATTTAGTTTATATTTTTTCATTTAGTTTTACAGCAATAATAAAGTAAATTCTGAGAGGATATTACAATAAAATACCTGGATTAATTTTGAGACGAAAAACTAGCACGAAAACTAAAATTGGTTGCTTTAGACATTTTTGCACTATCCTAGTTTATTTTCTTGACTAATGAATGAGATAAGCTGTACCTAGTATTTATTTGACCCAATCCGCATGTTATTTCGTACAGGCACTAAAAAGTAATTGCCAAACTCTACAGATCAAACCGAAGACAAATTACCTACTTCAAAATGTCTGAAACAACTGTAGATTACGTGTCCCGACCGCACAGTCTGAGCCAACCGACCCCCGATCTAACCGTCCCCCTTCTCCCTACGGCTTCCACTAAATTCATTCCTTCCTAATTTCACGAGCTCATCAAAAACACTAAGCAGTCACACCAGTCATTAATTATTTAACAAGCTCTTCAGCAAAGTGAGTAAAATATAATTTTAATTGAAGGCAGGTTTCAACTTTCCCCTCTGAAAATGACTTTTGCAAAAGTTGAGTCGTACAATTAAATTTTTTAAATTCGAGTTCGCTCTAGCACTTTTTCTTTTGTAGTTTTTGACGTATTGGAATATTGAGGAATCTGATCAAAATTGGTTCCCTTTTTTAGGGTTCCGAAAAAAAAAAGGAACCCTTATAGGATCACTCGTGTGTCTGTCTGTCTGTCTGTCTGTCTGTCTGTCTGTCTGTCTGTCTGTCTGTCTGTCCGTCTGTCACAGCCAGTTTTCTCCGGATCCACTGGACCGATTCTGTTGAAATTTGGTACACCTATGGACTTCTATGACCCAAACACGGACGCGTTACGTAAATTATTAAATTTTTAGTATGGGGGTCACTTTTAGGGGTCAAACTAGAAAATTAAAAAAAAAAGTTTTTTGAACAATATCGTGTGACATATCAAATGAAAGGGTTTACTGTGAGAATTGTAATTATATTTTTTTCATAATTTTAAAATAAATGGTTTTCAAGTTATTCAAGAAATTAGACGAAAAATGACCATTCCCCCCCCCCTTATTTCCGAAACTACTGAGCCTAAAATGTTGAAAAAAATGGAGATAATAGATCTTTACCTAAAGATTACAGGAAAACCTATTAGAAGTCTGTAGTGTTAAAATAACATGTTAAAAAAAAATTCGTTCGGAACCCTTTGCACGCGTGTCCGACTCGCACTTGGCCAGTTTTTTTATTTCGGCCACGTGGCTTACCCTAAATATAGTTATTTTTAGAGTTCCGAACATCCGTAAAAAACGGAACCCTTATAAGTTCACTCAGGTGTCTGTCTGTCCGTCCGTCTGTCACAGCCAGTTTTCTCCGGATCAACTGGATCGATTCTGTTGAAATTTGGTATAAATATGGACTTCTGTGATGCAAACACGGACGTGTTACGTAAATATTTTTATTTTTTTTTTGTATGAGGGTCGCTTTTGAGGGTCAAACTAGAATTTAAAAAAAAGCTTTTCAAACTGTATTTTGTGACACATCAAACGACCCTTTCGTTTGATGTGTCACAAAACTTATGGTGAGGGTTTTAATTATATTTATTTCAAAATTTTAAAATCTATAGTTTTGAAGTTATTCAAGAAATTAGACCAAAAATGACCATTCACCCCCATATCTCCAAAACAACTGAGCCAAAAATTAAAAAAAAATGCAGATAATAGTTCTATACCTTAAGATTACAGGAAAACCTATAAGAAGTCTGTAGTGTTAAAATAAGACGTTTAAAAATGAAATTGGTTCGGAACCCTTTGCACGCGAAATCCGACTCGTACTTGGCCAGTTTTTTTTTAGGATAAAACGCTCAACGTTTTCAATCAGCGAAATAATTTTCGTATTCGTATCAGCAGTTCCAAATATTATTTTTACATTTTTTTTTTGTTTTATTTTTTTTCCTTGAACTTTCACAGGTGCGGTCCAGATTGATTTGCTCAAACAATAGCTTCTTCTGTACAGGGGCCTACTATTCCAGATTGATGTACTAATACAATAGACTCTTCTATACAGGAATCCCAGCAATCCCATCAGTCCCCATTTCCACCGAGCTGGACAAGCGGATTAATGACCGCGCCCACAGTAGACTGCTTTTGACTAATGAATTTTCTATTGAATCCTAACGAAGCGCATGTCATTGATTTTACATAAATCAAAGTTTCATTAATGTTTTTATTACCAGCGGAACGACCCACACACTGCTCATTTATATTTTACTTTGTCTACACTAATATTATAAAGAGGAAAGATTTGTTTGTTTGTTTGTTTGAAATGAATAGGCTCCGAAACTACTGGACCGATTTGAAAAATTCTTTCAGCAATGGATAGCTAAATTATCAGGGAGTAACATAGGCTATATTTTATCCCCGTACTCCCACGGGAACGAGACCTGCGCGGGTGAAACCGCGTGACGTCCACTAGTAGAATAATATAATGCTTTGTATAAGATAATAATTATGCCAAGAATGTGATAACAGCTTAATGGAAAAAGAAGATATTTCTAATGGACCCCAATTTATGAATTGGGATAGGGGGAGGAAGATAATATCTCGTTTTTTCCGTACCCGAAGGGTCAATGGAAGCTAAGCCTCCGCTGTCCGTCTGTCCGTCTGTCTGTCAGCGGGCTGTTTCTCAAGAACCGTAATAGGCAGATACTTGAAATTCACAGCACTAGTGTGTATTTCTATTGACGCTATAAGAACAAATAATATAAGTTAAATTAAAGGGTATCCAGCTCCCATACAAGAAACGTGTTTCTTTTTCGGTTTTTGGTACGGAACCCTTTGTGTGAGACTCGCACTTGACCGGTTTTTATAAATGAGCATATCTCACTACTGGGCAAAGGTCTATCCCATAGTTTTGCAACGTTCTTTGTGTATCACTTTCTCCGGCCAATCCAAAGAATGAGTACAAATCGTCACACCAGCGTTCCTTGGTTCCGACGCCCATCCTCAGGCACCCATTGCGTGAATATCCTGGACTCATAATGGTCTTTCATAATAGGGTATTTTACTTGATAGAATAATTATATTTTTTTAGTCCATACGTAACATTTTCAAAATATATTGGACATGATTTTTTTCCATTTTCAAATTGATGAAAAAGTATAAAGATAAACCGCATCAAAGTTCAAGAGAGGGGGCTGGTGACGTCACGTCTCTAGTCAAAATTGTAGTTTTTTTGAATGCACTGTATCATCTTCATTTTTTTTGTTTGTTTTCCGTGATTTTTTTTAAATGTACCTGACGGACCAATTACATTTTTTTCAGTAAAATTTCGAATTATGATCAAAAAAATATATCAAAAAGTTACCTCTCATAACGGATTAGTAATAGAAATATGGTGATTGATTTACAAACAGCAACCATAAATCACCGGCTACGACATTCATGGTGGAAAACTAGGGCCTTTTATATGGGCCTGCTCATAAATTACTGCAAAACATGGGTCATGACTTCGTGAGGGAATAAAACTCGGCCTACAGGTACGATAATTCTCACAAGCTTTACAGAATATTTCCTCCTAAAAATACCTTTGAAAAACTACCTAAACTCTGGCGAATATATCGACGGCTTAGCAAGTTTCGGGCTGGAAGCCTACCTCATTTGTGTTGGGTCGCCCGCGGAGCTCTGATGAATGAGACAATCAATTGCCTTTGACTTTTATACGCATAGATTAATTAATAACTCGAACTTAATCGTACATCTTTATTAAAGGGATAGAAAGCCGATGAGTTTTTCGTTTAATAGAAATTAATTGTCGGACTGGTAGTTTATCAATATTTATTTTGCGTTGAAGAAGGTTATGTACGCTCGCTACCTTTAGCTGGGATCAAAATATTGATAATTTGTGAAATGGGTAAAAATATTGTGAAATTTGGTAACCTTTTAGCTTTGGTTAGGTTTTTTACCACCCATTTTGTACCTCTGCCCAACCTTTGGCCACCTGAAACTATGAAATGTACCCTACTTTTCCCATGGATAAATGTGTTCGTATGTTTGTTTATTACTTTGTCGAAATAACACGTGGAATAAATATTTTTTATCGAATTGCTGTCGTAATCTGGGAAAAATGTAGGAATAAGAGGTGTTTTAGAGATTGTGACTGAGATGCGAAAGGTGCTTAAAAAAACTGGCCAAGTGCGAGTCGGACTCGCGTGCAAAGGTTTCCGACCGAATTTAATTCTTTTAACATGTTATTTTAACACTATAGGCTTCTAATAGGTTTTCCTGTAATCTTTAAGTAAAGATCTATTATCTCCATTTTTCCCAAAATTTTAGGCTTAGTAGTTTCGGAGATAAGGGGGGGAATGGTCATTTTTCGTCTAACTTCTTGAATAACTTCAAAACCATTTATTTTAATATTATGAAAAAAAAAATAATTATAACCCTTACTAAGCCCTTTCATTTGATGTCACACGATATTGTTCAAAATACTTTTTTTTTTTTTTCTAGTTCGACCCCCAAAAGTGACCCCCATACTAAAAATTTAATCATTTACGTAACGCATCCGTGTTTGGGTCATAGAAGTCCATATGTGTACCAAATTTCAACAGAATCGGTCCCGTGGATCCGGAGAAATCTGGCTGTGACAGACGGACAGACAGACAGACACCCGAGTGATCTTATATGGTTTCCTATTTTTTCGGAACCCTAAAAATGTAGAATTGGATCTCTGATTCCATGAAACAGTTAAAAAAAAAACAAAGATTGATTCAAAAATATTTCTACATCACCTTGCCTTCTTAAATCTATCTATATTAATATTATAAAGAAGAAAGATTTGTTTGTTTGTTTAAATTGAATAGGCTCCGAAAGTACTGGACCGATTCGAAAAATTCTTTTAGCATTGGATAGCTACATTATCAGGGAGTAACATAGGCTTTATATTATTCCCGTACTCCCACAGAAACGGGAACTACACGGGTGAAACCGCGTGACGTCCACTAGTATGTTATAAAAAATATTAATACTCAATACTCAATATCTTTACCACCCACATGTGTTCTTGGGTGGTAAAAACAAGATTAGTTCATGTGGACCCTGTCGGGCATAGTAAGATAAGTAGGAGAGAGAAAGCATTTTTTTTTAATTATGTAAAATTATTAGCAAACTTAATTATAGTTATTTTTTGAGAGATGTAATGACAATGAGCAGAATGAGATTTAAAGACTTGGGTAGGTATGTACTTAAGTTATGATGTTATTATTTCATTCCATTTATTTATTTAAGAAGACACACTAGCGACTTATTTACAACTTAATATATTGAAACTAAATTCTCGAGAGGATCCTCTATAAACAAGTCACTTATAAGTACGCATATCATTCTCAGATTAAGTCTAATTTAATACTTGTAATGAGTATTTAAAACAAAAAAACATTAAAAAATATAGGATTTACAAATATTGTTATTGAATAAAATTGTTAACGAAATCAAATTACATTCTTAACGTTATAGTTCAATTAATTAAAATACTTTTGTTAGATTTAGTTATTAAGATTCTACACCCAAAGGTAGCCAATGGAACCCTATTACTAAGCTGCCTCTGTCCGTCCGTCCGTCCGTCTGTCTGTCACGGGCTGTATCTCAAGAACCGTAATAGGTAGACAGTTGAAATTTTCACAGATTGTGTATTTCTATTGCCGCTATAACAACAAATAATACAAATTAAGTTTTGTGGTACGGAATCCTTCGTGTGCGAGTCCGAATCGCACTTTGCCGGTTTTTTTAAACATATTTTTAGATTTTTAAATTACAATGCTATAAAATACGATTGAAAAATATACGTAGCAGTAGAAGTAGATCTAGTAATTTAAAAAATGTAAAAGAAGTAGTAAGCAGCCAATTAATCCAGTACTTGTTGCTGTGGTTTTGTATGGTATTGACAGCGCCATTAATATTGATACGAACGCGTAATGGAAATAGGGGGAAGGCATTCATATTTTATTAAAGCACCTACCTACTTGTACAATCGCATATTATTTATAGGCTCCTGTCTACACCTCTGAATGGGTTGTAAAGCTATGCGAATCTGCTGGGAGCTGGTTTACTGAGTTTATTGTATTGGGTGTTTATTGTATGCATATATAAAATATGTATATGGAGGTAGTTTTCAATGGTCAGCCAATTTTCTTCAAAGGAATAAGTATCATTTAAAGATTACATTTATTTATACGTTACCTACACATCGAAAAAAGAAAAAAACCGGCTAAGTGCGAGTTATACTCGCACACGAAGGGTTCCGTACCATAAACCTTTTTTTATTATTTGTTGTTATAGCGGCAATAGAAATACATAATCTGTGAAACAAAAATTGCAACTGTCTACGGCTATTACGGTTCTTGAGATACAGCCCGCTGACAGACAGACGGACGGGCGGACGGACGGGCGGATGGACGGAGAGCGGAGGTTTAGTAATAGGGTTCCGTTGGTTACCCTTTGGGTACGGAACCCTAAAAAAGACGGTTGTTCCCTACTCTACCTCTAAATTCCAACAAATATGTACAGCTGCTTTCTATTTCTTGCTGGTCATTGAAAAGTGATCCTTTATTTTGGGTTTGTTACGATGCAAAATAAAAAAAAAAATAACTATATTGTTATGGTTGAAAATTATTAACAAAAAAAGTAAAAATCAAATAATATGAAAATTTTTCTTTGTTTTTTTTCCAGTTACGTTTCGTTCATTATATCATATTGGGATTCCATAACATACTGAAGCTACATCTTAAACCGTATAGGCATCTCGTTACGTAACCAAGTTACCAAAATCTTAGATGGAATGTAACATCTCATAGGAAAATTCCTATGATACGTAACAAGTAAGAAATATTGAAAGGGTTACGCCCAAAATATACATTTAATATTCGACCTGCTTCACGCTTATTATCATATTTCTCATAAATAAGGAAATAGTTTCCCGCCGTATAACAAGTTCTCGTCGTGTCTTTAAACTTGGTCCTGATTCCCGAGTAGTATTGGATCGTGACGAGATTTATGATAGAAATAAATTTGCATTAACGAGTTAAGAATTTTTTTTTTTATTATTTAAAGAATCATAATAATGTATTTTTTAATTATTTGCATGGTTTCAGACGTCATACCTACCTATTTATTCTAAAAAAACTTGTTATTGTGATTTACCAACAAAACTGCGTAAAACTAAACAGGATGACTTTTACTTTTACTATAACATTATAATGCTGACGAGATTGTTTGTTTAGTTGAACACGCATATCTCAAGAACTACTGGTTCGAATTGAAATTTTGGTTCGGTTTCGGTTGGTCCATTTATTGAAGAAGGCTATAGGCTACATAACATCACGCTACGACCAATAGAAGCGGAGCATTAATGAAAAATGTGACGCAGACGAAGTCGTCGACAAAAACTAGTTAATTATAAATCTTTTGTTTACTATTGAATAAGAAAAACTTACTGTTGGATCAAATACGGTGAACTCAAAACGAAAAATTAAAAGTCGTCCTGAATCAACTGTAACCTTTTTCTTTTGGTTTTAACAGTATATTTAATCATACTGTTTGTGCCCAGTAGGTGGCCATGTTTATTGTATCGTCACAGGTTTTGCTTAAGTAAAGAAAGAAAGAAAATGAGTTTATTTGCGCCAAGCATGACGCATACCTTGAAAAAACCGACCAACTGCGAGTCAGACTCGCCCACCGAGGGTTCCGTACAAATTTGTAGCTACAAATTACTTTAAATAAAGATAATATATAATAAAGAAAAAATTTAAAATAAAGAAAAAAATATTTTTAATGATTTAATAGTATAGTTTTCAGACTTTTCCCTATACTTGTAGTATATGACGGTATTACTTGCCAAATTTCATAGTTCTAGATCAACGGGAAATACCCTATAAATTTTGATTCCCTTGAGAGTGTCGAAATATTTGTTTTTTGCGGCATAAACGACCGTATATTTTTTTACGTTAACTTAGAAGTTTGATTTTTTCATAGCTACAAGGGGCCATAGACCTAAGTATATGGTTTTAATTTCAACTTGATACTTCTACGCGTTCCCGAGATAAACGATCTTCACAGACAGATGGACGGACGGTTCCGTTTTTTCCTTTTGAAATACGGAAAAATTTGATCGGGTTATGCGATTCATCTAGGCAGCAGGTAAACGGTCATTTGAGGCACTCAAGTAAATGGGATCTGTCCCACCGAACCGAACCGACCGTTTACCGAAGGCTAGGTATACCTAGTCTTCACACTGGGTTATTATATTTGCAACGGCCTACTTGTAACGAACAAGAACGAATTGTTTTTGGAGAAAATATTGACTCTATTTCTCCAATAATTTAAAAACAAAAGTTTGTCCCAGAGTCCGTACCTATTAGCTGTTGACACGAGGAAACTATCAACTTTAATTTGATCAAAAGTGTTGTACTAGCACCCAAGTACACTCGAACAAAAAGTTTTGTTTACAGACAACACACGAGTGGCTGTTAAGTTGTGTGTACCAGTACTTGTGAAAAACTTTACAAGTAGAAAGTGCCTTAGTTAGAACTAGTTCGATGAAGTTGTTTGTTATTTCTTATGATTAACACTAATCGTGACAGACCCGGGCGCTCCCAAGCGAAGCAATCATAGTAATTGATTTACCTTCTTAATGGCAACAGAATGTTGTTTGATTAGTTAACTTCAAGTGTGTTTGGCAACTTGGGCCAATGAGACTCGAATGCCCATGAAATTAGCGATTGATGTTGACTTTTGATGTTTGACACCGATTAGGGGAGATAATTATTTTGAAGGACGGTTCACGCCTCATTGGGTGCCTCGGTATTTGCAGGCGTGCCTCGAAGGTTATTTTGGTAAGAGTATTCTTATCAAAAACATACTGACGTGAAAATTTTTGAAAAGTTAGATGTATGATTGCCGACTTCCGCGATAGTTGAAATCTAAACCGCACATATTTTTTTATTTAATAATAATATTTGAAATATTTTTAAACCAATTTTTTTTTTTTGCATTTTATATTTAAATAAATAATCACAACTAACTTATTACTAGATTTAAACAGGTGCCAAGTTCTGTAGATAATCCTGAAATAAGATAAATTACGATTCGACTTAGCTAGTTTTTACCAGCAAATTACTAAAAAATAAACCAAATAGATAGTTTACAAAATAAGACTAGCTTTTGCCCACGACTGCGTACGTTCATATCTCGTATTCCCATTCCCGTATAGCCTATAGCCTTCCTCATGAATGTGGCTATCAAATACAAAAATAATTTTGCAAATCCGACTCGTAGTTCCAGAGATTAGCGCGTTCAAACAATCAGATTCTTCAGCATTCTTTTTTAGTTTAATATAGATCTTGCGTCAAACAGACAGTCAAACATAACGTCACCTATATAAACTGATATTCTTGAAAATATTTACCAAGATGTTATCAAACTGAATGAGTGTCCATTACGTGTTATGTGGGTGACCCAGTAAACCTTTGTTACTGGTCTCTTTTGTTGATATTTTAATCGATTACCCTTTAATTCTATTTTAGAATGTGTTTTAAAGTGTTCAATGGAAGCATTGAGGATGCTTTGCTCACCAATTGGACGATGTGGGCTTGTAATTACTATAAATATTTCCGTTAGTTACCAAATTAAAAGATTTCGGAACTAGGAGGACCTAACCACTGATACAGCTACACAAAAATTGAACTACACTCAGCGGCACGAAATCTCCGCGACAAAACAGTCAGCTGTTGCGCATCTCCAAGCACGGCTGTGCTTGCGCACTAAACATTTCATTATGTCTTTTATTATTACACGTACAAACCAAACGTACCATTTTTAATTTCATATTGCTTTATTATACTCATGTCATACAGTCCACTATCAATTTCATTTGCGTCAACATGACCTATCGTCGCGATCAGGAAGTCTTGGTGGATAAATCTCGTTATGCCACTCAAACCTATGTAAAAAATTCTACATAACAATATTGGTTTTATTATTTAACACATCAAAACAGCGTATTTTACGTCCCACTTCCGTATCGAAAGGTACATCAGTTAAGCCAAAATTTTCCCTTAACTTAATTGACTGTCATTATCCTCGTCAAGTAAAAAGGATTTTATTCAAATTACCCCAACACCCGAAAATTTGGTTTTAACTTAATTGCAAAACAAACTTTTTTGATTAATTGAAATTTATTACCCTCTTTCGAAAGGGTTATCTACATAAGACAAGAAGCTCAACTCGACCCTTACTACACTTCATGTGCCCAACTTTTTTGGTGCAGTATTAGAATTTGTTTAAAGACTTGGTGTTTTTTTTTGCAGTTGCTTTTGGGGCATTAAATCTGTGAGTGAACATAAATAAATTTCACTTACATTTTGCTTCAGACTGCTTGTTAGTGATTTGTTTGGATCTTTTTAGTCGTTTATTGCGGTCGTGTTTTGTATAAAAGAATTTTAATGTTTGTACATCGGATCACGTAGGTACTTCTGAAAAATCCTGTACAAGTATGTCTAGCTCTAGTTTTTTTTTTCATACTTATATGGCATTTTAGGGACAAATCCTGTCTTGAAAATTAAACAAAATGCGAAAAATTGAGAACAATTCTATTTGACTCAAAAACAGTGTGTAATTTTTTTTTCTGTTTTTCTACAAAAAATAAATTACTTCAGAACAAAACAAAAAATAACTCAACTCAATAAACAACGACTCACTATTATACCTATTTAACTTGGAAAGTGTAAACTCCTTATCTAATATGCAAACATCGTGTGTCTAATTGCATAGTGCTTGTGGCCTGCCCCGGCTTCGTCTGGATGTATTTTTTTTTCAAAATTTTCTTTCATGCAATTACGAACCACTATAAAAGAATTATCCAATTTTGGTCAGTCGTTATATATATCAGATACACACAGGAGACTATTTTTTTATTATACCTACTTATTGATAGCATCTTAGCATCTTTGGTAGCAACAATAGTATCTTAAAATGACATTGTAAAATAAAATTAGAAAAGGTACACCTTCGTTCACAATAACTAACACGCGCTTCAAATTTATTTGAAGCGCATCTAAAAACAATTACAATTATAAAAACTATTGTTGTTTGATTTTTAATAACATTTTTAGTGATTAATTGCATTTTTTCTTGATATTAAACTAAATTAAAATCATGAAAAAAAAACTGAAAGAATACTAGAGAGAAGATACAGTGCCTAAATTTTCGACAGAATTAATTGAACACTAAGTAGGAAGATGAAAGCTTGCAAATACCTTTTAAATTAATATCAGTTACTAAAGTCTACATTATCGTAAATTGTAAACTTTGAGTATGTTTACGGATAACTTGCGGTAAACGTTCCTAAAATTTTGGTGTTTAGGGTACGTTGGAAATATTTAAGACGCCCTGAGAACTCAGTCACAAGAATGACGGTGGCATGACTGGGAAACCGCTTCCCAAGTGAATTCTCCGTACATTTTTGAGGGACACACGGTATTTTGTATTTTCACTAACGAGTCATTAATTTAATAGTACCTACGCGTGTTTTAAGTAATAAGAGAAGATAATTAAAAACTACTGGACTGATTTAAAAATATATTTTGCCTTTAGAAAGCTACATTATCACTGAGTAACATAGGCTACAGAATATTTTCAAAAAGTTAGGGATCCGTATGAAAACTTCGATAATGTAACCCAAGGTGTGAAAAAAATACCAAAATAGATCCTTATATCGCGTACGCTGCGGAAACTATTGACAATAGAGCAAAGTGATGTACTACAGTTACATGTAAGTATTACGGTTAAGTCACAATTATCTCTTTTTGGTCAAATTATTCAATCAAAACCCGGGTGAAATGAAATAGTGGTGATTTTAGTATCATGATATTAATCCTTATCTATTTAAATTAAGGTTGCCTATGTACATGCAAATTACATTTTAAATTATTCAAATCGGACCTTTTGTTTCAAAGTTACGACGGGTATAAGAACGGTCAAAGCAAAAAAAAAATTTGCGGTTTGAGCGAACTGCTCTACGTTTAGTCTATAAAAAAAATTTGGCAGTCGGGTAGTCTGGGGACTGCCGATACAAGTGAAAACTAAGTAACGACGATACAATTCACAAGTTACTTAGTTTTCACTTCTATCGGCAGTCCCCAGACTACCCGACTGTTATAATAAACTAGCTTTTGCCCGCGACTTCGTACGCGCATGTGTCGTTTTTTACCGTTCCTGTAAGAATTTTGGGAAATCCTCTTAGTGCTCCCCTAAACTCCCCAAAGATCCTACATGCCAAATTTCAGCTTTCTGCGACGTGGGTTGTCTGTCAGTCACCAAGTCACTCAATCGGTCAGTTACGGAAGAATTTTGTATATTTATTGATTTCTATAAGTCCAGTTTTAAATACTATTTAGTTGTTAATGCATTCAAACTCACTGATTTCCAATAGAAACACTGACGTTAATCGGTAAATTCAGTCGCTGATGCTTCAATACTGTTATAATATTAGTCCCGCCGCGGCCACTCACTGCACAGCCATTCGGCTACCACACAGATCACTTTGACAAACAAAGGAAATCTCATTACTGCCATAATTAGCAAGCTAGGCACTTGGCAAGTTCTATTGTGTTTGTTGCATGACTAATTAATTCACAGGAGACTGCTCCCCTGTTCCTTGTTCACAAAAGCCGTAGAGTACACTGATCTAAAAAGGCCGGGGTTTTTAATTATGGAGTTTTTCCAAGTAGTGTGCAATAGACCTTAGCGGTACAGATTTTCGGTTAATTTCTTAATTATAGAAACCCGTAGAAAGATGCGTTATTGTGATTTGTTAACGTAATTTCCAGAAAAAAGGTTACGTTATGATTAATTGAAATCTCGGCAAATATTTTTACCAAAAGAGGTAACACAGCTCAAACAAAATTATTCGACGATTGAAATGTAAATAAACCCACCCTTTAAAAAGCATTTTACCCCTTAATAACTGTAAGGGACTCTAAATGCATATAATTGTACCATTTTATCTACAAACTTGCCAGTATGTAAAACCGCTGCAATTTCATCCCAAACGTCGTCCAACAAAACGAAAAAGAAACTTTAAAAACAAGGCAACGTCTATCAGGAAATAACCGGACTGTTTCATTTGTAGCGAATACCACACTCCTAACATACGGGTTCCTAGCGGGTTGGGTGTCACCGATGACAAAAGTTTTACAATCAACGGACTCTCCGGTCGGGTACCCGTTGTCAGACTATGAAATGAAATATCATGGATAGCGCCCTTTGTATAGCGGTGACGTTTGGAGTCTCTATTTGCCTATATCGTTGACAGATTTTGAAGGAAGGTAGCAGTTTTGGTTATGGCTGTACTGCAAGCGGCAAGGGAGTTTTGATATTTGCTTTTGTTATTTTTTGTTTGCATTTTGTTTATTCTCGGGTATACGCTGTTGAAAAACCTTAATGCCCGATTGCACTGAGGCTATAGACAAAGTGGTGCTTTATCCAACGATCCCAAAATAGTAAGGAAAAGATTAGTTAATTACTGTTGATGATGATCATGAAGTGAAAGAACATGATAATTTAAATTTTAGCTAGCTTATAAAACCTACTCTAGTGTTAAACAATAAACAAAGTTTTAATGGAGGTTAAAAGAGTCAATTAACCTTGACCTAAGTTTGGCCTGTCTAGCATGTTAGATTACCGAAACCTTTCCAACTTTGCCGTAGATAAGAAAAGATTTCCTTGAGGTTGGAGCTCGGCAATGATTGGGTACATGCTTATAAATGTAGCAAAAAAACTGGCCAAGTGCGAGTCGAACTCGCGTCCAAAGGGTTCCGAACAAATTCCATTTTTAACGTGTTATTTTAACACCATAGACTTCTTATAGGTTTTCCTGTAATTTATAGGTAAAGATCTATTATCTACATATTTTTCAAAATTTTTGGCTTAGTAGTCTAATTTCTTAAATAACTTCAAAATCATTTACATATTTTAAAATGACAAAAATAAAATTGAAATCCTTACAGTAAGCCCTTTCATTTGATGTGTCACACGATATTCGTCAATAAACTTTTTTTTGAAATTTTGTAGTTTGCCCCCAAAAGTGACCCCTTACTAAAAATTTAATGATTAACGTAGCGCGTCCCTGTTTGAGTCACAGAAGTCCATTTAAGTACAAAATTTCAACAGAATCGGTCCAGTAGATCCTGAGAAAACTGGCTGTGACAGACGGACAGACAGACAGACACCCGAGTGATCCTATAAGGGTTCCGTTTTTTGTTCGGAACCCTAAAAATAGGGGGTGCTACAATGGTTCTATGCCCTTTTTGAACTACAAAGTCAAGCAAACAAGACAAAACGCTATATAGTTCCATTGCAACCCGCACTTTTTGGGCCTTTTCAGTACAAATGATCACCTAAAATAAAATCAACTTAAAATACACAAAGCTAAATGCGTCGATACTTCTGTTTCTGACGCTGGATTGAAATTATCTCGAATTACAATTATTCTAGTTTAGTTTAGGTTACCTTAAGGTCAAACCCTGAAATATTAATTGAACCTAATAACGCAATTATCGGCTAATTTGGTTAATTTTGGCTCTAGTCAGTTCATATGAATAGTTTAATACGGTGTTGTAATATTGTATTGAAGGATTTATTACGTCAATGTCTACGTTTCAAAGCAATTTGTATACGTTTTCAGGGACAAATAATACTTATCGGTACTACGTTATAATCCGAAGTCTAGTCTAACCAGTCTTTATTGTCTAATGTCTCCCCTCTCTACACCACAAAATAAATAAAACGCATAACAAATAATTTTCTTAACTTTATTTTCTTACCAGTTTATCGAAAAAACATAACATACGGTTACGGGTACTAGTTGACCCGCGCAACTTCGTCTGCTCCGGTCCTATTAGTTTTAGCGTGATGATATATAACCTATAGCCTTCTTCAATAAATGGGCTATCTAACACTGAAATAATTTTTGAAATCGGACCAATAGTTCCTGAGATAAGCGCGTTCAAGTAAACAAACAAACAAACTCTTCAGCTTTATACATTAGTATATAGATTAAAAAAGTAACTAGTATTTTACATGGCAATTAAAATGTCGAACATATTCCCTTTCCTGTGTTTATAATTCGACAATTAAGTATATACAAAAAAAAAAGTTGACAAAATGCTTCATTTGTTACTCAAATTCAATCTATCAAAAGTGAACCACTCGTGACTCTGACAATGACTTTAAATTATATTTTATTAATATCTTCACCTCGTTTCAGCTTTGCTGGATAATGAAGCTGTCATCAGCAAACATTGCAGTGTTAATCTTAGCAAAACTCTGCGGCGGTCTGTCAGCGAGAGGATTCTACAATGTATGGTAGGCGCCACATAAATGTGCAATAACAATCATTTACCCACATAAATTTTATTTAAACTTCATGTACAATAGTGGCACACAGGCGGACTTAATGCAACTAGGCATTCTCAAACTGTCCTGATACAACTTCTATCGTGATCCTTGACGTTCTTTAGTAAACGAAACGGAAAACGGAAACGAAAACGGTTCATAATTTATTATTCGGGTATCTATGACGGAATATTAGGGAAAGGTCAATGTACTTTATTGCAAATTTATCTGGCGCCTACCATAGTGCCGATGTACGTCTGAGAGATAAGTCAAGATGACATTAGAGGGGTACTCGGATCCTTTACAATACTGTTCCAAAATATTGGCATACTGGTCATGTTTCGGGAGCCTACTTCGATTATTGCACTGTGGTGTGGATTGCGTAATGCGTACCTATTTTCACCATTGTCACGATGTTGAAGACTAAAGAGATTGCCAGCGTTTCTGATGACGAGAGAAGGAAGATTGATGATAGTAATTTTTTTCTTTTACTCTTTTGTCGAAAGATGAAAAAGATCTTATTGAGTTTTATTTCCAGACCGTTGAATTTTACCATGATTTTTAACTTTACTTGACTGTATATTATTTTATTAGTGAAAGAGCCTTTGTGTTTGAGAATTTTGTTATTTTTTTACGTACGATACTGAGAAGTCTGGCCCAATTTCCTCAGAAACCATTTTGATTTGTTCGCAAGAAGTTAGTCTTAATTTCCTGAAGTTTTTCTTTTCTCCTACACATTTATACACTCCAATTACATACTAAGTCCGCGCAACAATTCTTTCTCAGTCCGTTAACAGCAGTTCATTACGCCCAAGTGATATATATGTTCACAAAGCTCCGGTAATGGGGCAATTTACTAATCCATTAATAACGAGAACATACATATCTGGGTTGAATAAAATACATATGCAATAGATAAATAAACATTGGATGTTCCTGAGATAGAATCAAAAATGGCAGAGACTTAAGCGGCGGCATATAATGGTTAATGGTTTAGCAAGATCCTTAAAAATAGAACACACAAATTTAAAAAAAAAAAAAAACAAAATATGTAATCGTAGTCACTCTTTTTCATACTTAACGAGATAAGTGATGCCAATTCCTCAAAAACCAAAATCTTTATTTTTTACCAAAAAAAAATGCACTATTAACGATACTGATAATATGGAATAAAAATGCGTACGATCTCGAGCGTATAATTATGTCTGACAAGCCATAAAAAACGTTGGATAAGATTTTATCTGAAAAAATCGCAGTCAAGAAAATAGAGATTAAAATATAACACGGAACAAAAAAAATATAGAAATTAAGAACACACACACATTTTTGAAACACATTTTCATTTCGTCACTCCTATTGTTCGTAGGGTAGCCTATAGCCAGCTCGATAAATGGGCTATCCAACACAAAAACAAAAACAATTAGAACCAGTAATCTCAGCAGATTAGCGCGTTCAAACAAACAAACAAACTACGTATTCAGCTTTATTATAGAATTTCAACCAGAAGGGTCGCTTACCGCCGTAGTCTCTTAAGATTGTATGTGTATGTACATGATTGATAGTAGGTGAACCAAAAGTCGTGTGCAGAAATAGATACGCCATTTTCTCCAGAGGGAGTTAGCAAGAATAGCAATGCGAAGATATTTACTGACAGGAAAATATCAACTAAAAAATTAATACATTTATTGAGGAAAAGTCGTTGAGTAACAGAGACTTCGGTGAAAATGCCTTTCTAGTGAATTTCATTAGAACCACATACGATGTGTTTCTAATACATATATTACTAGCTTCTGCCAGCGGCTTCGCCCGCGTGCTCCCTAGGGAACATACTCCCGGGATAAAAAGTAGCCTATGTCCTTTCTCAGGCTCTAGACTATCTTTGTACCAAATTTCATTTAAATCGGTTCAGTAGTTTTGGCGTGAAAGCGAGACAGACAGACAGAGTTACTTTCGCATTTATATAAGCAAGCATATTAGTAAGGAGTAAGGATTCTGTAAATTTTTAACAAACATGTTGGTCTTTCTAGAAATTAGAGCAGCTGTGACCAGCGCACTGTTTCCTTGGAAATATCAACCGCATCGCAAATTTATATATGAATTTTCCTTTGTAAATAAAATAGTGGTATGATTTTAAGAGGAATTTTTGATGTTTCAGGAAGCTGCCTCTATCATAGCGTTTCTAAGAAGACTGGATTTCAACGATACCTACTGTTTCCGAGTACAGAAAGAGATTGACTTTATGAAAAACTAGTGGACGTCACGCAGTTTCACCCGCGTAGTTCCCGTTCCCGTGGGAGTACGGGGATAAAATATAGCCTATGTTACTCCCTGATAATGTAGCTATCCATTGCTGAAAGAATTTTTCAAATCGGTCCAGTAGTTTCGGAGCCTATTCATTTCAAACAAACAAATCTCTTTATAATATTATATATAATAATAATAAATATATATATATATATATTATTTAAGGTATGTCTTGAACAATCTCGGGACCCTGAGGTCCCGGTCCTTTGGTAGGCGTACGAGGGGCCGAAGCCAACTCGCAGAGGCCCCGTTAGACATTTCTAATGGAATGGGGCACTATTATAATTATTATTATAGTATAGATTAAACACTTTATTACAACTCACTTCCAAAGGTTTCCTTAAGTGAGTATTAAAGACGTGTTTTATCTCGTCTTTTTAATATAAGTCGAGGTTAAAACATTATATACATAGGTACGTACAACACAGAGGTAGATCACGATCTCGAAAAATCTTACGGTGTTTGTAATAATCCTGTAAAATGTAGGTACAGCCAATCAACAACTGTGTGGAACATGCCCAAGGGTGCCTTTTCATTACAGCGGAGCGGAGAAACGGAGAAATTTTAACCAATGGAATTGCATAAAATCTCCGCACCACATGAGTCACTCACATGATTGGTTAATATTTTTCCGTTTCTCCGCTCCGCGCAAATGGATAGGCACCCTTGGGCATGTTCCACGCAGCTGTTGATTGGCTGTACCTACATTTTACAGGATTATTACAAACGCCGTGAGATTTTTAGAAATCTTCATCAATACTATGTAATCATTGCGAATACTAGACAAGAGTAAACAGATCATTGCAAATAAATCCCACCAAACTTGATAGTGTAAAATATTTACATGACTTATTGAGAAATAATAGTTTATAATCTCACACGATTTATTATAAATTAACGGTGTTTGTAAAAACCCGGGGACATATGCATATACTGGTTTGTACTTTTAATATTTTATTATATGTCAGTGATTTTGTAGATGTACAACGCAGCACTAGCACATTACTAATACATTATAACATTGTTTCACTGACTTACAGACACTTTTTTATAACCTGCCTTACTATATTCGAGATATTATACTCGTTACGTCTAACAACCAAAACACGCAAAATCTATTCACTGAAATTCTAATTATATAAGAGAGATTTATTAAGGCTTATTATATTACCGTCGCTATTATTAAATTCATCAACTTCCTGAACGAAGTTTAACCTTTTTAAACACTTGCTAAACTGCTTAAGGATTTGCAAGTCTTTGACCTGTCAAGATTTGTATTTCGGGAATTTTCCCGAGTAAATCTTGAATGTGCTACGAAGCTCGAGGTTCAAGCAAATCGTATTGAGATAAACTTGTCGTCCTTTTATAACAGCGTCATTAGATTTTGTTATTATTTTTCGTTTTGAGGAATGGTACTTTGACAGTTTGGAAGTTCATTGTTAACAAGTCTACGGCGTTGTCGTCCTAAATGGCTAACGATTGTACGAGTTCGATGTACGATTTTGTCGCATGACGAGATAAGACGCACACATTTCATTAGTAACCTAGAAGCTTTCAAATCATTGTGAGAGCACAGGAATCATTTTGCGCGACGAAATTGAATCGTTAACTATTTCGATCGTTAGCCAATTAGGACGACGCCTACCAATGCAAGTATTGTTGCGTTTATTTCATTTAGGTTAGGGTCTTTTTTTTCAATGGTCAGATAAGTTTTATACAATAAACTTGACGGTTCGACACATTTTGCATAGGAAACCTGTCAAACAACCATACTTATTTCTGCGAGTAAAGTTATCGGATTACTGAAAAATCTGTCTTTAAAATAATAGCGGACGTACGTACTCATTTTAAAAGCCAAGCGTTATCAAAATTGCTATAAATAACTAATTTTTCATACATTTTCAATTAAAAACAAAGCATGGCGTCGCGGCAGCATGCATGCTTAACGTCACGCTAGTAGTACAAACGAACAGCGGGAACTTCGCCGCGCTGACGTATTCGCCCGCCATCTTGAAATCCGCCGGCGTCACGTGGAACCCAGAACTGCAGACTCTCAGCTTCCCCGCAGTTATGATCCTTGGCTCGTTTATCTCAATGAGTTGTGTGGAAAAGTTCGGTCGGAAGGTAAGAGCCTTTCGAAAGTAATTTTGATAAATGTGTTTGCTGGCTAATCTTTATTTCTGATCGGATTAGAGAAGAAATCTTCCCTATACTTTGCGTTTCAACGTTTTATTTGTACGTTTCTTGTTTTCCTGAGGGGGATTTTGCTGAGCTCTGATTTGTAGGTTTTCGTTTTATTATTTCTTGCTGAGATTTTCTTTTAAGCTGTACGGAATTATTTGTCGCAGACTCAGAAAAAGTCTTTGCTATGTTAACCCAAAAATGTCTCAATTTTAGAACATTGTCGGCTTGATTTAACTGAACTGTTATAATGTTAGTCATAACGAAACGTACTCAAGTAAACAATCTGTTTTTCGTACCGGAACACTAAAACCATTTATATATAGATAGTAAATTACATATTTATGTAAGTCCAAATAAACCAACCATTTAAAAATCTCTTTCTTTAGTGACAACCATCGCGGTCGACTGCTAATACGTTATTCATGTTGTTAATATTAAATTTTCATTCGAGAACTTTAATTTTCGCAAATATTCACACTATTTCAGAACAGTCTGCTGGAGACTACAACCCGTGTTTTCAACGTGGCTTTTGGTGAATGTTATGTAAACCTCAATAACTCCCTGGATAATAAATTAAGTTGTACGAAGCACTTTTTGGGTAGAACTTTCTAGATATTATGCATGTTGATTTGCGTTGACATGTATCATTATGAGCGACCCTTCTGTCCCTTCGACTGTGGCTCGTATTAACCATACAACGGTTCGGGATCGTTAATGCCTCTTGAACTTTCGATATGGGGACCTCTCTAAAGGACTATTCAGAATAGAATGGTACTTCACTTCAGAGGCAGTGATGCGTATATTTTTGAGATATAGAATGATATATTTCTTTTTAGGGTTCCGAAAAAAAAAACGGTACCCTTATAGGATCACTCGGGTGTCTGTCTGTCTGTCCGTCTGTCACAGCCAGTTTTCTCCGGATCCACTGGACCGATTCTGTTGAAATTTGGTACACATATGGACTTTTGTGACCCAAACACGGACGTGTTACGTAAATTATTAAATTTTTAGTATGGAGGTCACTTTTGTAGGTCAAACTAGAAAATTAAAAAAACGTTTTTTGAACAATATCATGTGGCATATCAAATGAAAGAGCTTACTGTGAGGGTTTAAATTATATTTTTTTTTCATAATTTTAAAATAAATGGTTTTGAAGTTATTCAAGAAATTGGACGAAAAATGACCATTCCCCCCACTTATCTCCGAAACTATTTTTGAAAAAAAATGCAGATAATAAATCTTTACCTAAAGATTACAGAAAAACCTATTAGAAGTCTGTAGTGTTAAAATAAAATGTAAAAAAAATTGAATTCGTTCGGAACCCTTTGCACGCGAGTCCGACTCGGACTTGGCCAGTTTTTAATTTTGTAACCCATAAAGTCTCCCAGTTTATACAGTCTACTGGGCAAAGACCACTTATCTTTTTCCAGAAAAAAAATTCTAGTGCTACCTCAAACCAGCCTTCGAAGTGCGCGACTCGGTCATCTTACCACCAGTTTTTGATAGATACCCGTTGCGTGGAAATTACCCAGCGCAAAACGATATTAACCTACCTATATATTTTTCGGTCATTTTAGATATCATATTACAATGTGGTACTGTGAAGTTTATGGATCTATGATCATATGCATTGCTCTACCGTCCCTATCAGTTTAGCCAGGGTTGATATTATTCCCAAGACGCTACTTGAATCCACGTTTCGCATAAATGTCTTGCGTGAGATTGTGGAATCGCATAATGTGGTAAGCTACTACAATGTAATCTTGCCCGGTTCTAAATGGAGTCGTTTTGTACGTTACTGGTATTTGCCAGCTTTAAACCATTCATAGAAATCATTTTGTCGGTTCTCCGCGAGAATCAACTTTGGGTCATTAGAGCTAGTAAACCAACCAAAGTTTAGAAGTTGCAATGAAATAGCAGTAGACAAATTATTTTCCTTCTTTAAAGATTTAAATAAAGCCGAGACTTCTAACCCATCGTCTATCTCTCGCATCGACTTTAGAAATCGGTGTAAAAATAACATTCCGGGTCAAAGGACGTACGGCGTGCAAACTGTGGCGAACCTGGCTCCACGCCAATACGACGGACAAGCTTTTCTCAGTTGATACAACTTAGAAGGATAAAGTAAAAGATACCATTTTTGTCAGCTTTTAAACTTTACTTACTTGTTTGGAGCCAAAATTAAACCATTATTACTTTAGGAATTGTGTGCGCAAATACAGTAGCAAATCTTCTTCGAATGTGGTTGTTAGACTATCCGGTTTTGGAAGGTTGATCAACAGAAACAGTAACTATCATTGTCTATTCTTATGCTGTCTATCTTCTGACTGAAACCAGAACAGGGCTTTCAAATCACATGACATAAGATTTGGAAACAGATAAATTCAGATGTCTTTCCGTAGCCGGGATTTAGTTTGACATAAGGATGTTCTCACAAATTTATTTATTTAATACTTCAGCACACAAATGTACATAGGCGGACTTAATGCCATAGGCATTCTCTACCAGTCAACCTTTGGGTGATGCAGAGAATAGTGGTAGGTGCAATATTATGAATTAAAAGCGATTGAAATTATTCAAATACAATTAAAACTAAAAATAATATACATAGACAAACTATACATGCACTATTAATTTATAATAAATACTCAAATTAACAAGATAAATATGTAAACGAAATGACAGAGTTCTCCAAAACCGTATTGGAGAATAAAAGTTGCACAAGATCAATCAATCGGTAAATCTTTTAAAACATTTCATTTACTAAAAAGCCTGGACGTCTCTAGTGTAGGTACGTAAAATTTGTACCGATTCATTTATCCTAAAATAATAATATAAAATTCTTCCGTTACTGACTGACTGAGTGACTGACGAACAGACAACGCACAGCCGAAACTACCGACTGTGGAAAACTGAAATTTGGCATGTAGGTTTCTTGGGGAGTGACAGTGAGCACTAAGAGAGGGTTTCCCGAAATTCCAACAGAAACAGAAAACAATGGCATATGCGCGTACGAAGTCGCTTGCAAAAGCTAGTTGCGATATATTTTCATATTTCCCAGAAGGAAACATTGCTAAACAAAAGTATGTTACAAAGTTTCCATCATAAATATGACAGGAGATTCCACTTCTGTTTTGCAACTATTTTCTGACACCACTACTTTTCTATATAAAACTTTTAATATGCACCTTAGAACTACGAATAACAGTCAAGAGCTTTCAAACATTTATTGTGAGGGATATTTTCGTATTTATGTCAAAGTAAGTGCAGGTTTTAGAGTTTCTATTTTATTTTTTCTAATTTAATAAAACTTTTGAAAGACTATTCCAGACCAATTATTTTACTTATAAAGCGTTTAAACTCACGTCACAATATCATCTATACTAATATTATAAAGAAGAAAGATTTGTTTGTATGTTTGTTTGAATTGAATAGGCTCCGAAACTACTGGACCGATTTGAAAAATTCTTTTAGCATTGGATAGCTGCATTATCAGGGAGTAACATAGGCTATATATTATCCCCGTACTCCCACGGGAACGGGAACTACGCGGGTGAAACCGCGTGACGTCCACTAGTTTCAAATAAAACGCTGCTTTAAATAGTTAAAAACTTTTTAAGCAGCGTTTGTAATTGCAACGCAGTCGCAAACTATCGATAATACTTCTTTCCATGCAAAGTGACAAGTTTTTGAAATTTCAACTATTGTAGGACAAGCATTGTGTGGAAAAATACCGTAACTATCAATTTTTTTTTTTTTACTATTTGTAGGCTCGCGTTTGACCACTATCTCACCTGATGGTAAGCGATGATGTGGTCGAAGATGGAGCACGCTTGCCTAAAAGTAACCTATTCACTCTTGACTTAAATACTCCCAGGTTATAGCTATCAGGAAACACAGACTCCGGCAGGGAATTCCACTCCTTAGCTGCACGCACTATGAATGTGTTCCCAAAACGTTTTGTGCGCGTGGGTGGGATGTCCACCATGTACCGGAGGCGCATCGCCGTTCGTCTTGTGGTCCGATGATGGAACGGGCTTGGCGGAATCAAATTATGCAATTCCGTCGCACATTCCCCAAAATGAATCATATTGTGGATTTTGTAATATTAACGTCAAATCATTAATATATTAGTAATGTTGATAAAATAGGTACCACTTAATCTCCCTTTTTTGACCTTTAAGGGCGTACGTTTATACTTAGAAACTACGAAATACACTTTCAGCGTTTTTCAAAATAATTAACTGACACGAACTTCATTAAAATAAATAATCAGTTAAGAGACTTTAATTATAGAGGAGCATCTAGATAGTGCTAAGATGTAAACTAATAAAGAACGAAGATGAACTTGCGACGGAATGGTTAGTCCGAGACAAAATAAAGATGTCGTTGAGTCCGCAAAGAATTTAATCAAAGCAACAGATGCAGAAAATGACGAGTTTTTCTGCAAGTCGTCAGGAAATAAGGAATCAGAGAGATAGTGCTTGATGGAGACGGAAAAGATGATGACGTAGAAGATCTATTCAGCAATAAAGTGAATTACGTGGACGATGAGCAATAATGTAATATTGAAATAGATGAAGTTCATTTATGACTCGTTTTCGTTTTTGGGAAACAATATCTGAGCAAAAATTTTTTCAGGAATATTGGAGTGGGTGAAAACTTTGTTTAATAGTTGCTTCAAGTCAAGAGAGTCTCATAAAAAAAATAAATGGATGAGCAGATATTCATTTCTCAACTATAACTATATTACTAAATAAATCCGATAGTCTTGATGGAGAAAGAAAAATTAGTTATGTAGAAGACCTATTCAAGAACAAATTATATTACGAGGTCGGTGAGCAATCTGCTGGTATAGATAAAGTTGATTAATACATTTTCATACTTGTAGGCGTAGCGATCAAGTTTTTATACGTTGTAGGTATCTCGCTTCATTGGAACCGATATGTAAGGAACGTAATCAGTGCTAAATATTTACGAGGCGTTATAAGGCAACATTTATTCAAGTAATGATTTGACGGGGCGACAGACTATGAAGGTCAGCTGAGATGAGTTTTAGACAAAATATTAAGTATTACGATCATGAACCCTATAAAATATTTAGATGTTCTTGTCTAACTACGTGGGAGGAAAAGAGACATCGTAAAATTTTGATGGGTTCAAAGTACCAATTTGACAATTTTAAGACATCGACATTAGTCAGTTGGGTATCAGTAAATGTTGCTGATGCGAAGAGTCTGTTCTGGGTCATGGTCCAAATATTATTAGTAGCATTTTATGTAACGGTACGAGGGGTCTTATTTTCACTGTGTTAATCATATTTAGAATACAAGCTGTGATAATGCTAACAATGATTTCTTTTTACTGTATATAGGCATACGTTTGACCACTATCTCACCAGATGGTAAGCGATGATGCGGTCGAAGATGGAGCACGTTTGCCTAGAAGCAACCTATTCACTCTTGTCCTAAAGATTCCCAGGTTATAGCTATCTGGAAACACAGACTCTGGCAGTACGCACTATGAATGTGTTCCCAAAACGTTCCATTAAGCTTAAAGTCTTAACATTTAGAAATTAGCTGATATCAGTTTAATTTGTAAAAATGTGTTTGTGTATAACCCCGGTGCCATGTATAGCTTGAAACACGCGAATACTTACAAAGTCGCGACGTGTGGTACGGATTTTTGAGAACATACTTACTTTTTTAGATTTTGACATACCAGCTTTCAAAGTGAAGACCGGCTATGAAAGCCAGTATTTCAAAAGAATTTTATATGTATTGATGACTGAGATGTTTAACTTTCAAGTACGTAGCTGTTTTGTTATGCAAGATGATTTTTTAAAGTGTGCGTTCATGGCCAAATTCGAAACTATGAGGAATATCGTAACATAATATAAAAACACCAAAAGGAGTCTCGTGACCGATTTTGATGGAAACTAAAAGTGCATCATTGGATTTTTGAAAAATCATTGTTCCTACCCAGGAATCGAACCGGTTGATTTAGAAAAAAAAAACACAGCCTACATGTTTAACAAATTAGTTTTAAAAATTCTGACTAAAGCTCACTAAACCTACCTAAACCGTATTTGATATTTTTTTCAAAACTGCAACATTCATATACATTCATTGTTTGTTTTTGTTTGTTGTTGATTCATTGTTTTAGAATCTAAAACTGCATCATTGGCATCGAGGGCTCGATGTTGATGAAAGCTAAAATTACATTATTGATTTTTGAAAAAAAAAAATCATTTGATATATGTTTTTTTGAAAATTAAAAAAGTATTTTGTGAAAAATTAGCTCTTTCCTTTAGTTTGCCATGTATTATTACTTCCCAAAATTTGATCCTTATTAGCTAAACTTTCGGTTGCTGTAATAATACAGACTCAAACGTGTAAATTTTCATGACCCATACAATATTTCTCTCCGTGTATAAGAACTTATCACAACTACACCAAAACGGGTTAACAAATTCTACCCAAAAACCACAAGACAATCACAACAAACATGTTAGAGGGCTCAAATGTCCATAACTAATTAGAAACTGTCAACCCAACGTAAACCTCAGGTAGTCGGGAAGATTCCGAATATTACTTATGCAAGGTACCTAGCAACTACCTACCATGTTTTGAACCACAAGGTACAGAGACACTTATGGCTAGTTTACACAGTACGAGTTAGTGTTCGAGTAATCATCCTGCGGAGTTAGCATCCGAGTTACTTCAACAGTTTTTGTTTTCTTTCACTCGCCTGCTCGCCTGACAGTAACTCGTACATCACTCGCACCGTTCGGACGCGTTGGGCAGTAGCCCACCAGCGTCAGCCAGGCAGCTGCGGGCGGGATCTGATTTTTTTATGTGCTGCACCTCGCAAGAGACTAGGCAGCTAATTTTATGGTGAAAACAGCTACGGCTTTTGGCTAACTACTGGCATACAAATAGGCAATCCGAGTACTGTCTACTGTCTAGGCCACAGCTTGCACTGTGTAACCTAGGCATTAGATGTAGTAGTGAAGCATCTTACTATGTACTGGTATAGATGCGAGAAATTGGATGGATGGATGTTTGTTTGTAACCTAATCACGCCAGAACGGATCTAGATGAAATTTGGTTCTGAGATAGATTATAATCGGTAATAGCACATAGGCTACTTTCATGTAAATTTTCATCCCGGAAGTATGTTCCCTTGGGATGATTTTCGAAATCCACGCGACCAAACCCGCTAGCAGAAACTAGTGCTATTATTTATGAGCAGTTGTCCGCAGAACATAGCCCAAGAGAACGTAGTGTTCGGAAATTGAGTACTTTAGATTAATAGTTTTCAGTTGTTGTTGGTATTTTAGACATTTCGATTTCTGCCCGTCCGTCTGTCTGTCAGCGGGCTGTACCTCATAAACTGTAAGAGGTAGACACTTGAAATTTTCACAGACTGTGTATTTCTATTACAAATTTCACAAAAATAAATTAAATTAAAAATTAAAGGGGCCTCTCATACCAAGACCGTGTTTTTTTTCGGTTTATGATACGGAACCCTTGGTGTAAGAATCCGACTCGCACTTGGCCGGTTTTATGAAAGAAAGAAAAAAAAGAAAGAAAAATTGTTTATTCCGCCCAAACAGACGCACATTAATATGACATTATTTTTAAAATACACAAATAAACATCTTTACACATCATCGTTCATCAATTTCATGTTTTAACGATCTCGTAGAAAAATCAAAATATAAATAAGTAAAGATTTAAAAAAAAGTTACCTCGGTTTTTAACGAAATATAAATCTTCAATTTTCGTATAATTACGTATCGAAGTTTTCTTTGCCATAATTTGTCGACCTTGATTCTCTTCTTGTTCTTTTCGCTAGTACAATATTTAATATCGCTAAATCCTTATTTTATGTAGCCGGTAACTTACAGACCCATTATCCGCTTAGAATTATTCATAGTCTAAACGTCTTATAGCTATAAAAAGCACTCAAAAACCTTTTATACCTAGATCGTTGATAAAAAGGCGATTTACTAGATTTTTCTGTTTATCGCTTATTTATTATATTTTATTATTATAAGCTGTCCTTCAAACAAGATTTGGCTCGAGTAGTTCTCTTTTGCTATTTATAGACTAGATTTAGACACCGATATTACTTTTCGAATAGACTGAATAAGTTTGAACAAATAAGTTTAGTCTCAGCACCTTTCAATATTTAAGTGTTTATGTTTCGGAATAACTCCAAACGTCTTTTACAATGCGCACAGCAAAGGAGTGCAACTCTCTGCCTGCCTCTGTTTCCAAACGCTTACAACCCTAATCTCTTCAAAATTAGAGTGAACAGGCTCCTTCTGGGAAAGCTCCATCGTAGACTTTGTCTCTGTCCTCTCTGACCTAGACTAGAGTCAAGAGCAAACCCATCACAAATAAAAAAACATATTTCCAACTCATTATATTGTCTTACAATCCAAAGACCGATTTTTCTTTTGTTGCAAATCAGTCTATTATTCATACTAAAGCACGGAGGAGCTCGAGGCTAAATAATAACAGCCACACGGGTCGATCTTCAAGGTTAAGCAACGCTTGCTGAGGTTGGCCTGTGGATGGGTGACCATCTTACCATACCGAGACTCCTCCGTGGCTCGGTGCGCACGTTGAGCCGTTGGTCCCGGCTATCATTTGTAGATCTTTGGCAGTCGTTACGGATGGTCAGAAGCCAGTAAATCTGACATCAGTCTTGCCAAGGAGTACCGTGTTACCCAGTCAATGGGTTGTGGAGGTCTGGTAGGCAGCCGCTTCTCGTAAAATAATATTATTCAGCTGAATCCGGTTTGACTGGAAGCCGACCCCAATATAGTTGGGAAAAGGCTAGACAGATGATGACTCATAATAAAGGGCCTTGTATCAGATATTGGGGTGCTCCCATCAAAAATATAACCACCCTGGAATACCTCAGGTGCAAACGGACCTCTGTGGTGTACATCTGGGGTAGTTTACTATACGGACCTTGTAGAAACCAGAACAAATATCCGTGCGTTAAAGCGATTTTGCCAAGTTCAAGCGAAATGGAAATTATAATTTTTTTTCCTACTTCTCCGCTGTACTTTTCTGATTAATATCGTTGCAGGATCCAAGACAGTTGAATTGTTTCTCCGGGTTTCATTAGCTCAGCGTTTTCTGGTGGTCGCCACTGTTGATACTGACTTTCAGGACTTGCAATGGTTGGAAATGTGTCGCGGGCTTGTCATAATACCTCAGGCATACGCCTGCTCTTTTGAGGGCGCCATAGACGCTTCTGTTAACCTGGTTTACTGGGCCCTAATAAATTCTTCCGTTACTCATTGACTGAGTGACTGACTAACAGACAAAGTACAGCTGAATCTACTTACTGGTCGTAGAAAGCTGAAATTTGCCATGCAAGTTCCTTGGGGAGTGTCAGGGAGCACTAAGAGAGGATATGCCGAAATTCCTACGAGAACGGGGAAAACCAAGTCGCGGGCAAAGCTAGTTGTCTATGAAGTTAACCATGAATCCTAAAAGAAGACCCGCTTACTGTGAAAAGAGAAGCTTGCTCTTTTGTCTTTGAAAATTGCATGACATTTTACCTATTTGGGGCAGCTGTGAGGTACAGTAGTACCCAACTCATATGGCTTACCGATGTACCAGAAGATGAATTTTCAAAGCGCGGGAATTGCTATTGACCAATCGGCACGCTCCACGCAACGCGCTCCTTTTTCCTGTACCGCTATTAGTCGGCAGCTGCCGCCATGATAGCGCGCGCCGCGTGGCATGCACGTGACTTGCGAGTGAGACAGAACTAACAGCTGCAGTGTATTAGGAACCTTATAATAGTGATCTAAGGTTGATTATAAGTTTTCTTTCTTTCGTTAATCTTCGGGGCCATACTTTCTTTTCTGTGCGAACGAAGATTCACGACGCGCCCTATCAGTTGGGTACCACTGTACACTATGATACTGATTTATTTAAAATTATGTTTCCTTATTTTTTCTTTCCTATTTTATGTGTGTGGCTGTGCTAAATATAAATTCTTTCTTTCTTTCTATTTTTCGTAATATTCAGTGGTCTATAACCAGTGTTAATCCACTACTTATAGTGGTTACAAGTCATGTCTCTCAATCAGACCAAAAAGGTCAGCCAATATTACACAAATATTTGTCGTCAATTGATATGTTATCGTTATTCTTGTTAACTTATAGTGCTGTCAACTGGACCATTGCGTGGCTTTAAAAATTTCAAAAATACATTTCGCTTTAGTCGTGCAATTTGTTTTTCGCTATAGTATGTCAATCTCGTGACTGGTTTAATCTATTTTTATTATTTTTCGTTTTTACCTTTAAACGTTCAAGTCAGGCCAACTAGCCATTATTGTGAAAGACTTTTGTTAAATGAAAAAGAAAAGTCAAGTTTTGTTTTATTTCAAATATTAAAGGCCTATTAACTGTGGTTGCTTTTGTGAAAATTTCCAAGTTTTTATACATAACCAGTACCGAAGACTTACCTAAAATATTTTTTTAAATACGTTTGTTGAAAATACTTAGTCCATGCCAACTTAGCTTTTTTTACTAAAACTAAAACCACCCCGGTGTTCCATCTCTCACCTACGCCGTGGATCGCGGGAACTTATGCGACTTCCGTAATCCCCGGCTGGTGCCAGCCCGCCTCTGCGGGCCACCTTGGTTCAGCGGGGGGAGTGAGGTGTTTGACTTCCCCCGCGCCACCAAAGAGGGGCGAACGGGAACACCACGCGCTGCCACTTCAGGTCCGGATGAATAGAAGGCAACGGACATTCCCAAGTCCGCCGCCCTACCTAGCTTTTTTCTAACTATATTGGGGTCTGCTGCAGCTGTGCCAGTCTAACTGGAATTAGCTGTAAGAAGCAGCATACCAGTGTTTCACATGGAGCAATGGAGCCTATCTTCTATTTATTTATTTTTTTATCAAACAAAGTCTACCAACAGCTTCTGTGTAGACCAATCTTAAGTACAGGATTTTACGACATGAACTTACACAGTCGCCAATTACTGGTTAACCAGCATGTACAATTAGCGACAACATAGGTAAAATAAAAAATACAAATTTAAGTAGGAAGCTCAGAAACTATAAATTTGAAGTATACATTTTTTTAGCTACTGAAAATAAATAATAATATTCAAAATTACAAAATCAATACAACAATAATGCAATTACTTACACATATGAAACAAACAAACTTAGGGACATAAAATCTAAAAATTGTTGGTAATAAAACAAAGCAAAAATGAGATCAAAAGAAAAAACTAGGTACACCATCCACACTTCCTCAACCCATTAGCTGGGTAACACTGTACCTAGTTCTCTAAAACCATTGTCAGTACTGCCCGAGGCGTAGAGGAATTTCGGTATGTAATAAATGGTCACCCACTCCACGACCTCAACCCACCGGCCCCTTCTACCATCGGACATCCAGACGCACAGCAACTTACCATCCCTACCTTGTTGCTATTCTACCAATTCGGACTAAGCGTTTCCAAACGTCTAATTTATAATGCGCACAGCAAAGGAGTGGAACTCTCTGCCTGCGTCTGTGTTTCCAAACGCTTACAACCCTAATCTCTTTAAAGTTAGGGTCAACAAGCTCCTTCTGGGTAAGCTCGCTCCATCGTAGACATTGTCTCTGTCATCTCTGACAGACACAATGTCTACGATGGACCTACACTAGAGTCAAGAGCAAACCCATCACTAATAAAAAAAACGACCTCGGCAAGCCACCCATATGTAGACTTTCATTCGTGAATACATAACTTATATTCATACATCATAGTTGCAAGCTGCATCAGGTACTCTCAAACATAGTTCAAGTCTTGCAGTGAAGTCTGAAGTGTACACCAAGTCTCCAACATAATTAAGATGACGGTAAATCGACACTCAAGATGCTTAGTAAATACCTAAGTTCAGAACTATTATACCTAGTATATACCTAGTATTTCTTGTCGGTATAGCTACCTAATACTACTCTACTCACCTTGGGTCAATTCTTATTGACTTGATCATGTTCGACACTAGCTGCGCTTATTGCTTTCCAACATTTGAGATACTGAGGATTCTTTCAGAATGTATCAAAGGGATTCGAACACTTTTTTTTATGGCAGCTGGCATGGCCTCCAGCTAACTTGATTAAATCAAGCTGGGAACTATTATTGGAATTAAATCTAATGCATAAAAGCACTTAATTAAGTCATTTTTAATGATAGCCATGATTGTCACATGGTGACTTTACCTCGTAATATCTCGGCAACGTGACACTTTAGGGCACCATGTTCAACATTTTTTTGTTGAGGTGCCCTCTACGCATAATATAATGCATGTTAGACCAAGCACGGCAACCTTAAAAAATCAATCAAAATGGCGGTGGGGCTGGAGCTATGCCACAAAGGTTCTATGCCCTTTAGTGGGAAAAATGTGTAACTGAGCATCATGTTTAAACATTAAAATAGTAAACAGCTAGATGATTCTTCACATAACCAGAGGACTGGGTTTTTATTCGGCCAAAGAATACAAATTGCCATTCAACATGACAATTCTGACAGTTTTCTAAGCCATCTTCCCATTTAAAACGATTTCGATGATTTTTGATGCTCAAAGAGTTGTTTTATAAGCGTTTTCGCATAATTTTTATTTATCACGCATTACATACACACGTTGTATATAATTAAGGATTTGTGTTTTAAATGTGGAGTAGGCAATTGAGTTTAAAAGGGCGCCAATAGCACTCGAATCCCTAAAAAATAAAAGTTGCACAGAAAACCAGACAGCTTAAAACAAAAAAAATCATTTTCAGTGAGTAGTTTTTCTTTTCCCAAGCGATTGTCCCAGTAAGTTACTTAAACACTGAATTAAAAGCAACTTGCTAGCATAGATTGTATCGTAGTGTAGTTAACTTTGCATTCGCCGAGAATATTTCAGTGCCCGCGGTCGCATTCCGCAGGGAACTAGAAAGGACCATGAGTGTTGAAAAGCTTTGTTTCACGAAGTAAATAACGAGAAACAGAATAACGGAGTCCTCAAATACCACAATTATAATAGTAGTTTTAACCAGTAGTACCCGTAACATAATAATGAAAAATTAACGAACAATGTAATGTATTTTAATTGATCTTGCTTACATGTATAATAGTAATTTATTCAATTTTAATTATGTGTGACATCCTATAACAATTTATTATGACCTGAATTAATTTAATCAATTTGACATTTAGTACAAAATTTTATGATAATTTACTAGGACCTGTATCTAATAAATCTGACATAACGATATTCCATGATACATAATTCAATATGACATGTACTAAATCTGACATTTTCATTTATAATTTAGATGGTGTAATGTAACTTGAACTTATTGAAACATAGAAATTTTTGATTGTGAGTTTAAATCCCTAATAATTTGCACACCATCAGGTAATAATACAGTGTATCTATCGACCATTATTTGTAACACCTTTATCGACCTGTATTATGCAAATAAAAGATTTGATTTGATTTGATTTGATTTGAAAGCGTTGTGTATAACTTTGAGTTTATAACACATTTTGTTTTTAGGATTGTAAATCATCAAATGACTCCTCCCGCTCTGACCGGAGCAGAAAGGAGTGTCAGACTCTTACTGACTACCACCCATCCGTGTTCCTCCTAGTTCCCTTTGCGTTCCAGGGCCGCGGTGACTCTTTTGAACAAATTCCGCAACCTTAGTGGACTTTATAACATGGCAACAATAAAATTAAAGCCCTGCCAAAAGTCATGTAGCCTCGTAAAAAATCCAACTATGATAAGTTTCTATCCTAATGTACAAAATTCTCCCGTATCTGGTGACTGAGTGACTGAGAGACAACGCTCACCCGAAACTACTAGTCGTAGAAAGCTGAAATTTGTCACGTAGGTTCCTTGGAGAGAGCACTAATAGAAGATATTCTGAAACTCCTACGGAAAAAAACGGGATACTCAAGTACGAAGTCGCGAATATACTAATATTATAAAGAAGAAAAATTTGTTTTTTTGTTTGTTTGAATTGAATAGGCTCCGAAACTACTGGACCGATTTGAAAAATTCTTTTAGCATTTGATAGCTACATTATCAGGGAGTAACATAGGCTATATATTATCCCCGTACTCTCACGGGAACGGGAACTACGCGGGTGAAACCGCGTGACGTCCACTAGTCATCAATAAAGTAGTCAATTCAGCTATTATTTTGTTTTTCAGACTTCGACAGGTCTTAAGCTTGATTTGATAAAATATATTAAACTAGCTTTTGACGGCGACTTCGTATGCGCATATCCCGTTTTTTCCCGTTCCCGAAGGAATTTTGGAAAATCCTCTCTTAGTTCCCCAAGGTACCTGCCAAATTTCAGCTTTCTACGCCCAGCAGTTTCGGCTGTGCGTTGTCTGTCAGTCACTAAGTAACGGAAGAATTTTATATAATTAGGATTATTATTTAGTAAGATATCCATTAGGGTAACATAAATGTAGACGAATCCCGTCAACAATTTTCTTGTCATTTTTCTATTTTGCATTATAGCTATTTCACTTTTTTTCGTCGCGAAATCTGTAGAGGTACACCAGTCCTGTTATAATTATAGAGCATGAAAAAAACGGAATATCAAATACTTGAAAATGAGGTTATTTTGAAGTACTTATTAAACTATATTTTACTGACCCATTGACGTATCTACTTGACCTAAAAACACCAGCAATTAGGTTAATCGGATTATAATTACGAGTATATTGACACAATACCTGAGTTATAGAACTACCTGTTTATATAAATTGTTAGGTAGATAAAGCTGTGTATGTATATCGATTTTAAATACGTGAAAGGAAAACACAAAAAAAGTCTGAGACAAATGTAGGACAATTTAAGCCAATTAAAATGGTTGCAACGCAGCTTACTGCCAAGGGCAAGAAGTCTTGACATAGCTACCGATGGCCTACCAACCGAATTCGGTAAAACCACACACGTACTCAGTCAATCTCGAACGCGATCCACGATAGAAATCAATGATCTGATCCGTTGATTGCGTGGTTGCGTTGTGGTTGCGATGTGGTCGGTATAGACCACACGGTTAAATTGGGCGGCAAAATGTTGGCGGTGTGAATTAAGCTATTCATTTTCATATAAATTAGTGCCCACACACGTGCTGTTGATACGAATGAATTGTCCATATTGCGGGCATGTTGTAGTGCGACGTGACGTGACGGATCGGTGCCCATAGCAAATGATTTTTGACCCTGAGAAAATACGTCTACTCTCTACTGCCCACTTCAACAACTCGCGATGAACTGTGACCAATCGCGCCCACCACCGTGATCACACACTAGTCACCACGCGTTTACTCTGAACAAGGCCTGTATTTTGCGATGCGTGCTGCTATCGTGTAATGTCAGCCCAGCTGTGTTTTCTGCAGACTTTACGTCCGTTTACGTGATTGAAAGACCTATTAAGGCAGTTAATAATGGAGTGATGGACGTAATTCGCTGAACGGGCCAAGTACTGAAGCGCAACTGTGCAAGTGTACAGTGCTACATCCCCACATTCGGGTAAAGCTAGCTACACACCTTTGCCTTATGTAATGGGGTCGTTCAAACTGAACAGGTTTATTGTAGACCTTGATGTGTTTTGCTTTGGATGAAAAGAGAAAGAAATGTGATTGTTTCTCATATTCATCATTATAATCTTTTAAAAAATCTTTATCAGTTGGTAGGTATAATTTTCTATGACTTATTATTCAATAAATTTTTGACTACAATTACCACACTGTTTTTTGTAACACAATGGTTGACAGGTTCAGAATGCCTTGTTGCATTAGTTCGCCTGTATACCTCAACTGTACATAAAGTATTATATTTTAAAAGCGTAATTAGATCATGAAATCACATTTTGAAGATGTATTATAATGTGTTTTCACAATAAAACGCTCTAGGCAAACTGTCAATATATCAGCCAAAATGTCATTTTCTTTTTTTAATAACGGTAATCGCTGAAATTACACTAAAATTAAATCTGCTGAAAAGTAAGTATCTAACAGGCAGCCATCACAAAAAACTACATCGCTTAAAAAAAAAAAACTAAATTCAAAATTGGAAAAACAAAACTCAAATATGGATAGCAGCAAATCATTTATAACGTAGAGCAATAACTATGAATAACTCGTCTAAACCTAAACGCATTGCTATAATCGGGCTAGGCAAAGTTTGCACCTAATTAGATTTCAGAACTACACCGGCAGAGTTCTAGGCGATTTACATGTCTGCTCCCGGGAATTTGAATTTAGAACTGCGCTAGTTTCAACGGTTTTTCTACCTACCTTAAAATGGCGGCGGGCGACGCGACGCCGAATTTCAAATTACATGCTTTCTGTGCCTTTCTAGATTTTTGGGACTCACGTAGTAAAAGATTAGACTTTACGTATGGTTGAATCGTGTGATGGCTAACGTACTTTCTACTGAATCTAGTGTTATTTTCCAACTAAATTGGGTAACATAAACTTTTCTAATCAATAATAGGAAAAATCATAACCCTCCTTTTGCTTCACCGTAGTAGGGTAAAAAGAGGGCTAGATAGAGAGGTAACAACAGTAACTATCAGAGGTAACAATCTCCAAAAAGTCTTAAGGCTGCTCTCTCGTAAAATGCTTAAAAACAGCGTGGATATGAAGCAACTTTTCGTCGGCATTTACTGAGAAATTACATCTGAAAAAAATAGGTAATAATCTACATGATATGATACGTAATTTGGTTTAGCCAGAATTTATGTATCAGTATCACATAATAAGAAAAAAAATCACCGAATCACCTCCAAATCGTTGAGATGAAACCATTTTACTCCTTCATTTTTTCGCAAGTCTAAAAAAAGAATCTACTGCTTTGCAATACAAAAGAAAATAATTTGGATTTGTTACTTTTTTAAAATATGTGTTTTTTTATAATAAATTAAAAATGCGGGTAAGTGGCGCGTAGAGGAGTAGTTAGCTCCGTTTATATGCACAAGGTCATTGGCATGTATACAAGCCTTAAATGTTACGTTAACAGTTCTTTGCATCGGAATGTAGTTTACATCATTTCATCATCAGCCGGAACATTAGCGGTACCATGTTGTAAGTGAGTAAAGTGTCAAATAAGCTGTCAATCTAACATATTTTGAATCGCGTAAGGTTGAATTTGTATAGAATTTACTAAATCATAAATATGAATTGAGAAACCAACGACCGCATTCAATGCCAGTCCTTTCCTATTTGGATCACGTCGGACCGGCCATCAACCCGGTACAAATCCAGACTTTGGGAGGCACTGCCATAGACAAATCTATAGGTACAAATAAATCAAATGTAAATGTCCGTTTGTAATACCAATGTAACAGCTTTTTATTCGACTAAGCGAGATAATTTTGAACGAGGTTTTATTAAGAAAAATCAAGGTCTTTGCGCAAAAAAAAATAAACCTATGAAATTCTTATTTCTGCTTATTTAAGAGTTTGATGCGAACGAAGTTATGAGCAATAGCTAGTTCGTTATAAAAATTCAAATCTAATCATATTGCCTCATCTGGGTATCGAAGCCAAGTAACAAATTAACTGTTATTTTATATTTCACAAAAATAACACGAGAGGACTATTCAAAGTATTTTCGCTAAATAATTAATTATGATACCATAATTCGAAATTAATTAATTAAAGCCGTTGAATGAAGATAGTTTTAAGATAATAGAAACATTGAGCTTTTGGTAATAAGACGCCAACCCTAATCGTAATAGCTTTCGGATTTAACTTCAACACCTATACAAAAACAAATTACTTAGTAATACAAATTTTATTATAACAGGATTACCTAAGTCACTTTTATTTTAAGAAATATTTTTACTCGGATCCGAGTAAACATAATATTTCACCTAGAAAATAATTTTTAGTAAAATTTAAGGCCCATGTGAATTTTGACTATTAATAAATTCAAATGTAACATGAACCAGTAAATTCTGAACAACTTTACATATCATAAGTGATAGTCATTAGATTAAGAGTTGCCTTATACTGGGAGAAATATGTTTTAGATTGAAATTAGGCACCTTCTTAATTATTTTAAATCACACAGTTAACCAGAATTTTAAACTGTTTCTAACCGTCTTTAAAAGGAAGAAAAAGGATAATGCAAATGAGTCTATTAATGCTTCAGCAAACCCACTTTACCAACGTTTTTATTCACTGTCCAAAAAAAAACAAAATATATGCTAAAGCTGCCTGCTTCTAAAGTGTAGAAAACCTCGAACGCGTCATCAATATACGTCGGCTTAATGTTTTTAGCTCACAAAAGGGGTTTGGTTACGTATCGGGATATCCATAAAAACGCGTTGTTCGTTTCGACCGAATTTTTTGACCGAATAGGTAAGCCTCTTCATCGTTCCTTTTTTTCGGCCAGACGGGTTTTTGAGCATCTATTTTCATCCTGATTTCAAATAACTACCTCCAGCGATTTGATATTTCTGCGGAATTTGTTCGAAAGAGTCACCGCGGCCCTGCAACACAAAGGGCATTGGGAGGAACACGGATGGGTTTTATTCATCAGTAAGAGTCTGACACTCCCTTCTGCTTCACCCAGAGCGAGAGGAGTCATTTGATGATTTCCCATCCTTAACAAAAAAGCGATTTTGAGATTTAATGCCAATAAACACAATTTTCTTTCGTTTTAGATCGCTTGCCTAAGCCCCGTTTTCGCTGCTATATGTATCAATCTCGGCCTGAGGCGATTTCGGTATTGAGCGTTTTGAGTTAAAAACGTGTCAAACTCTGCTTTAACCTGTTTTGACAGGTTTGCAGGATAACCTCACCTGATGAAAAGCAACCTCATCGCTTTTCATCAGGTGAGGTTATGAGGTCGATGATGAAGTTCACTTGCACAAAACAATGTCTACATCCATTAAAAAAAGTAAAAACAATGTAGAGCCATCTAGATAGATCACAAAGTATTGCATGTCTACTGACATTTACTCTCCTCTCTTCTTTATTCGAAAACAAGCCCTATAACTCATGCTACAGGCCCCGTTTTCGCTGCTATGTGTATCAATCTCGGTCTGAGGCGATTTCTGAATTGAGCGTTTTGAGTTATTAATTTATTTTGACAGGTTTTCAGGCTAAAATAGAGTTTGAGAAAGATTCAATTTTAAATGCAAATTTAGAAATCGGGGGTATATTTTGAAGATTGTAGAGTTACACAAAAACAAACTTTCGTTTACACTGATATTATAAAGAGGAAAGATTTGTTTGTTTGCTACTGGACCGATTTGAAAAATTCTTTCAGCTATGGATAGCTACATTATCAGGGAGTAACATAGGCTATATATTATCCCCGTACTCCCACGGGAACGGGAACTACGCGGGTGAAACCGCGTGACGTCCACTAGTATTCACTAACTCCGATCTTCAAATTTGAGGGATTATTTACTATCGATTTCAAGAAGGGCCGCATCACAATTTTTTTTTACTGTGGATAGGCATACGTTTGACCACTATCTCACCTGATGGTAAGCGATGATGCGGTCAAAGATGGAGCACGCTTGTCTAGAAGCAACCTATTCACTTTTGTCTTAAAGACTCCCAGGTTGTAGCTATCTGGAAACACAGACTCTGGCAGGGAATTCCACCCCTTAGCTGTACACACTATAAATGTGTTCCCAAATCGTTTTGGGCGTGTAGGTGAGATGTCCACCATGTACCGATGGCCCATCGCCGTTCGTCTGTCCTAGTATCAATGTTTAAAAAACCTCCGATTAAGCAATATTTTTTGACGCTATCATTGTTTCTCAGAGAGACGAGATTTCGACTACATTTAAAACGTTTTAATTTACAAGATGGCTTTCTCACTCACCACACATGATTTTAAATATATCAATTACTCTATATAACTAAGAAAATTGTACTACATCTAAATCAAAGCAGAAATGCGCCTAGATCCCTCAAGGCTCATTACTTTGACCGACAATTTAGGCTTCGCCGTCGATTAGGGTCAATCAAATCGCAGGCGTGGTGTAGGACGGTATGCTAACAAATTATATGCCTGAGTGAATGTTATTATGTTTGTAGTCATATGACTTGATTAGTTAAGCGTAGGTAGGTATTTTGACCTTGACATACCCACTGAAATTACTTGGTCTGTTGCTGGGACGAAACCAGTGGCCGTTTGCTGTTTAAACCTCAGCAACTCCCAGTAGACCATGTCATATACTTTAAAGGTTCAAAATCTAGTCTTTAAAGGTTCGCCTATTAAATGGAATCTAAACATAATTGCGTTAACGTGCTAACTCAAACACAAATCATTTATTTCGATTTAATGCACCTCTGCTTAAACCTCGGAGTACCGGCGTGATGTTGTTTGTTTATTATATGTGAAAGTATTCCAAAAGCATAAAGCGATCTTTTAAAAAAAAATTACTCTGCAAAATCGTCAAAAAAACTTTATCCTTACATTTTTTAAAACAAGACCACCCCGCTGCGTCTGTCTATGTATCTGTATGCAATAAACTCAAAAACTATAGAAGAGATATTCATACGGCTTTTACCAATAGATGGAGTGATTCATTTGAAATGTTTAAGTATATATAGTTCATGAAGGTTTTGTGTAATTTAACTAAACTATGGCGATGTTTGTTGAAGATGTAGCAAAAAATGACGCTGACTGGGAACTTATACCTATTTTATGCTTCACTATCCGTGATAAGCTGGGCGCCGTAGCTAGTAAATATTCTGTAGATGTGGAAAGGACAGCTTTGACTGTATTTGTGTTTGTTTGTAAATATAAGCACAGTATTGTTACTACTGGGAAGACCTTCATTTACTGATTCTATAAATAAGCAAGTTTGTATGGACTTGTTTCGCCAATTGCTTTTGAGATTTCCTGAAAGCGTTTTAAATTCTGTTTTTCAAGGAAAAGCGTCTATTATAAACTTTAGCAAAATGGTGCTTCTACGTCAAAAACACCTGCTATTTACATTCAAGAGGTTAATTTCCTGTGAATCTTGGTTAAAATACTCAAATATAATGTAATTTGGGCCTTGTTCATTGGTCAGGTTTATTTTGCTTCCGTAACTAAGCCCATTATTTATCTATGTACTAAGCCATTATATTTTTCAAATCACGCACATGAAGGTAATTAGTTAATTACCACGTTGCTAAGGTCCATTTTTGAAGTCAATTTGAAAGACCTCTGCTCGATTCCAGTCCAGGGAAATTACGTCGATTATTAAGCGCAATTTTTTTTTAATTTAGTAATTATTTACCTCTTATTTTTTCCTTGAACGTGTAGGGTACAGGGAAGTATGTTAAAATGTATCCAGCTAAAAGTACATCTCCACGTGTATGTTTTTTTTTAACGAAATATCATAAATATATATAAAATTCTTCCATTACTGATTGAATGACTGAGTGTTTGACAGACAACGCACAGTCGAAAGTACTGTGGGGCTACTATGACGTGCCAATGCGATCATGATTAAGCTGAGGAAAAGGGATAGTGTTATGCGTCTTGTATAACTCTGTCTCATTCCCACACCTTATACACGATCGTTTTAAGAGGTCATAGTAGGCCAGCTGGTCGTAAAAAGCTGAAATTTGGCGGAATATAAGGGAGCACTAAGAGTGGAATCCCTGAAATACCCACGAGAGCGGGAAAATCGGGATATGCGTGTACAAAGTCGCGGGTAAAAGCTGGTTTTAATATATTTTCCCCGACCATGACAGTGGAAAACCCTTTCGCTTTTAATATCAATAAATAACAGACAGACAATTTGATGATTTGAAGTAGAGTTCAGTTAGCAATTATGACTAGGAATTTTAAGGGATAGTATTGTTTTTCTTATTTCAGATACGAGCAAAAGTAATGGGTTGCCTGGCAACACACGCGTGGTTCATGTCGTTCGGCCAGCTGGCCACTTTTACAGCCACGTCAAACTTCCTCAGAACACACTACTGTTTATTGTTACGCCGGGATCAACCTCTGCGGGGCTCTTGTAAGCCTGGTATTCTTGCCCAAGACTAAAAGGAAATCTGCTAAACGAATAAAAACGGATCTTATATGGACTAATATCCCAGTGCTACCAGACCTTACTTATTTTATTTATTTATTTAAACTTTATGTACATTAGTGGTACATGGATGGACTTAATGCAACAAGGCATTCTCTACCAGTCAACCTTTGGGTTAAAAAGACTACACTGTGGTAGGTGTACAACAAAAAAAAAAAAAATGGAATCTTTTGGGGAACATTATATAAATAATATATTTAATACTAATAAAATACATATATAAGCTAAAGTAATAAACTAATAAATATGATGTTTTATAATAATCCTTCTGATCAAGAGAACTCACAATAATCATGACGTAGACCAAGCTTAGAAAGACAGGCTTTTAAGTAGTGTTTTCGGACTTTACGCTTAAAAGAAAATTTCGACTCAGCCTTCCTGATGTCAAGTGGTAGCACATTCCAGAGTTTAATGGTGGAAATAGCGTAAGAGTTAGACAAGAAACCGGTACGGTGAGAAGGAATATAAAGAATTAAGTTTTTGGACGCTTGAAGGTTAAGACTGTGAGAACTGCCCAACACTTGAAAATATTGTTTTAGATAATCAGGAGCATAAGGATCGTTCAAAATAGTTAAGAGCATGCAGAGGGATCTGAGGGATCTTCTTTGACGGATAGGCAACCATTTAAGCTGAGAACGGAAGGAAGAAATATGATCATGTTTCCGAAGACCAAAGATAAAACGATTTCTCACTAATAAAATGTGTGAGATAGATTATTATTTATTTACTGATTATTTAACAATATTCTGTAAAACATACATAGAAAATCAGCACCCAAACTTAAAAAGAACGGTTTTTTAATGGCTTAAGCACCTGGTACCTGCAAAAGCTGCTAAAGTAGGTATACGTACATTAAAAGTACACACTAAGACTACTCTATCCCACATATATTTCGTTAGTGAGAAAACAAGTAAGGTCTGAAGACTCTGTGATCTCAGTCTACTATGAAAATAATTTGTTTTCTAACTACTAATTAACCTTTTTGTAAGTTTGCGTGTGTGGTTGTTCGCTAAGCAGGAGTTAATAATTAAGTTAGCCTTTGAGAGTATACTGCGATTGTGTACTTGTGTTCTTTGAAATAAATTATACTAATCCAACTAGTTCATAATAAAGGTATAATATACCGAAAATAAATAAATAATCTTAATTAAATGGAACAAAAAGCGTAGGTGTACTAAAACATTGTTATTGTGAAATTCTCTTGTTATTATAATTTACTAAATACCTTTATAAGTACAGCATTCCATAAAATAAAGAGAACGACTATTAATTCAGAGTTTTATTGTTCTTGTAAAACATAATTATCAAACCTACGTATCTATTTGTTTTTCAAACATAGAACATTGGCATTATAAATGAGTATAAATTATATGTAGGTGGATCATTGATATATAAAAACCCAAGATACACACTCAGCATCTAAAAACGCCCGCATAAAACAAGCGCCCAATTTAAAATTGTGCGCTAGTTTCAAACAGTCTCGCATCGCTCGCCATAATGCACTGCTTTGTAAAAAAAACTTTAAGCGGTCCGTGTAAGGTTGAATTTGCAAAAAAATTGTTTATAGTATAATTATAAAATCTTTTGTCCTGACTATCAACACACAGCCAAAACTACTAAGTCAAGAATGCTGGAATTTGGATTACATGTTTATATTACAACGTAAACAATTAAGCATCCTCTAAGAATGGATTTTTCTTGAAATTTCAACTCAAAGGGGTGGAAATTTTAATTTCATTGTATGGAAGTCTTTGGATTTTGATACGATTTTCCCTGGTAGAAAGAGCGATAAACGAGAAATGTTTGTATTTATTAATTACTAGCAATTCGCCCGCGACTTCGTTCGCGTAGGTTTAGTATTGCAGTCGTAGAGATTCTCTATTTTTTTTTTAAACAAATTATAGCGTAGGTATATTACTCAGGGAATAATGTAGCATTTTAATGGTGAAAGAATTTTGAAATCGATCCAGTAGTTTTTGAGTGTATTCGTCTACACTAATATTATAAAGAGGAAAGATTTGTTTGTTTGTTTGAAATGAATAGGCTCCGAAACTACTGGACTTGTAAAATTCTTTCAGCAATGGATAGCTACATTATCAGGGAGTAACATAAGTTATATATTATCCCCGTACTCCCACGGGAACGGAAACTACGCTGGTGAAACCGCGTGACGTCCACTAGTTAGAAATATACAAATCTTTTCTCTATATAATATTAGTGTAAAGGATCCATATAAAAACAGGGCGGGTCACTAGTTATGTCATAAAAGTGAATATCATTTTCCAGTATACCCGCATAAAGAGTTGATTTTTAGTAACTTGTTTCAAAACGTACATTTTAGGTGACCTATTTGAGCCGCAACCGCTTATCAACTCGTACTTCGCAACTAGTTTCAAAAAGCCCGCTTAGGAACCTCGTTAAAAAGTCAAACATTTTCATAACGATTCAGTATGTTTGAGCTTGTGGGAATTTGTAATCCTACCTTTTTATACATCTATCTTTTTTCAATCCTACATATTTTTTAAGGATGGGAAATCATCAAATGATTCCTCCCGCTCTGGGTGGAGCAGAAGGGAGTGTCAGACTCTTACTGACTAAACCCATCCGTGTTCCTTCTAATGCCACGGATCACTGATTCTATAATTCGACAAAACAAATATAACATAACTTTTGAAAGTATAATCAAATGAAGAAGTAAAATGGAATGATGAAGTGTAATTAAATGATGAAATTGAATTTTTATTTACTTTTAATTTGTTTTTTTTCCAATTTTATTTTTGTGTATGTTACTTTTACTATCATATTTTTAGAAGTTAACATATACAAATTTTAGTACGGATTTTTCTATCTGAAATAAATGAAATGATGATAACACTCCTAAAATAAAAATCAAGTAGGTATAGTAAAGTAGATACAATAATGGATACAGGCAATGGATACTGCAAGTATCAGCCATCATAATTCAGAAGAGTGCTAAACCATAAACCGCTTTAATGAAAGAACATTATATCAAGCACTAGCGTTCTCATAGATAACGAATACAAGACCTTATTATAAAATACTATTATTTCCTTCAACTTCTGCGTTTAACCGTGCATTTGGGATATAAAGCAGCTTTGACACTTGCGGCGAGCTTCAGAATTGAGTTATTTGAGTTTAAAACGCATCAAACCCTAATTTAACGCCTTGACAAGGCTATTGCATGTCAGTCGCAGACTGTCAAAAATATATGGAATAACAAGCCAACGTAGATTTTTAGGGTTCCGATAAAAAAACGGAACCCTTATAGGATCGCTCGGGTGTCTGTCTGTCCGTCTGTCACAGCCAGTTTTCTCCGGATCTACTGGACCGATTCTGTTGAAATTTGGTACACATATGGAATTCTATGACCCAAACACGGATGCGCTACGTAAATAATAAAATTTTTAGTAAGGGGGTCACTTTTAGAGGTCAAACAAAAAAAAATTTTTGAACAATATTGTGTGACATATCAAACGAAAGGGCTTAACTGTAAGGGTTTTAATTATATTTTTTAATTGTTTTAAAATTAACGTTTTTGAAGTTATTCAAGAAATTAGACGAAAAATGACCATTCCCCCCCTTATCTCCGAAACTACTGTGCCTAAAATTTTGAAAAAAATGGAAATAATAAATCTTTACCTAAAAATTACAGGAAAACCTATTAGAAGTTTGTAGGGTTAAAATAAAATGTTAAAAAAATTAAATTCGTTCGGAACCCTTTGCACGCGAGTACGACTCGCACTTGGCCAGTTTTATACAAAAGGAATACTCAACTTCGAAAGCTTAATTCAGTCATACTCACCGTAATAAATATACTAGCTTCTGCCAGTGGCTTCGCCCGCGTGATCCCTAGGGAACATACTCCCGGCATAAAACGTTAGCTTATGTGTTATTCCAGACTATAATCTACCTCTGTGCTAAATTTCATGAAGATCCTTTCAGGTGTTCTAACGTGAAAGAGTAACAAACAAACATTCATCCATCCTCATAAACTTTCGCATTTATAATATCTATTAGTAGGATTTAGCAAAAAAACTGATTGGTGATTGTATAAACGTAATAAGTTAGACATTATGATCGCCACAAAACGTCCTAATTTCTGTTATGTACTCTTACTTAGTCTAAATTAATAATTCGACCTTCAGTGAAACTGATATTGTAGGTCAAGTTTAACGAACAAAATAGCTTAAAACGTAAAGCGTTACTTTAAGAGATTAATTAAATTATATTGAAACAATATCGGGATTTCACTTTTTGTTCGGAATGTTTGTTTAGGCTCTGCTTGGCTTCTGAAATACTTAAGTAGGTTTAATTTCGGACAGCCCTTCGGTTTAATTTTAGGATACTGATTTGAGCTGTTTGACTTCGTTAAATTATAACACATTGAAAAATAAATCTATAAATTTGAAAGTTTTAATCCTCTCGATCAATTTTCGGTCACGGTAGCCAATGTCAACGAAAATTAGCCACGTATGCAGGAGGTATTGTAGTGTACAAGTGTATGCACAAGCACTAGTGTACTCTCTGTTTCTTAACTCTCATAGTCCTCATATGTCACTGAATAATTCCAAACGTCGTAAGATTGTAAAAAAATCTTTTTAAGATTATTCCAAATTCAATAGTTTCCGATGTAAACGTGCCTTATTAAGAAAAAATCGTTTACAATTTTTACGCGATATTTTACAATCTTACGGTGTCTGCTATTTTTCGGTGACATATACTATACACGGTGCCATTTTAGTCGTCAGTAGTAGTAGTAATAGTAGTCGACCCGACATAAATTACCTCTAGGCGCGATTATTTACAAAAAATAATTATTTTAAGGTAAAACAATACAAAACAACAATAAAAATGAACTATGCATTAGAATTATGAAACACCCAGTTATTAATGTTTACGTATCAAAACAATGTCGCCGTTCCATTCCGTGCCGTCCTTGGAACACAAGGCTCGGACTGCACTCGCTCCTGGATGTTTAATAATATTATAATTCTTGTAATAATTCCAATGTTCATAAATTTCATAAATTTAAATTTCTTTTTTTTATGAATGTGTAGTAGTCATTGGATAGATGAAGGGGATTGCGTAAGGTAAGACGACTAAAATGGCATCGTGTATATGACAATCCGGCACGATCGGGGAGAGATCAGGCGCAGGTCCAACAGCTTCACGAGGTTCGCGGTTATCACACCATAACTTCCAAACTGTGGCATCTTTTGAGAAATGACAATGTCCATGGACATATTTTTTCACTCGAGCTGGGTATTTCCTGGGTATTCAGGGCGAGAAGTCTCGACATATCGACATACTGATCACCTTTTTTTTTAACGATGGGAAATCGTCAAATGACTCCTCCCGCTCTGGGTGAAGCAGGAGGGAGTGTCAGACTCTTTCTGACTAAAACCCATCCGTGTTCCTCCTAGTGCCCTTTGCGTTCCAGGGCCACGGTGACTCTTTCGAACAAAGTCCGCAGCCCCAGCAGGCAATGGCCCTAGCGGGCCCCGCCTTTAATGCTGACAGCTCTTTGAGGCGCGCGTGGAACACAGCGCGCTGTCGACCCGGGCCTGGGAGGCTACTCTCTAAGCCCGAAGTCCGTAGTTTCGTGCTTAGTGTTGCAGACGTATTCTACTCCGTATCACCTAACCACTAAAAATTAATGACAACACGATTTGACAGTTACTATTAAATCATGTGGTCATTCATTCTTAGCTCGGATTCGGGACTAATCGTAAGTCCATTGGTGATACGGAGTAGAATACGCCCGCAACTAAACCCGAAACTATGGACTTCGGGCTTAGAGAGTAGACCCCCTGGTTCTGATCAGACGGCGAGCCACCGAATTCCGTCGGTTCGAGAATCGAATCACGTTCGAGATTTACTGACTATGACTATGTCACGACTTTCCGCCTTGGGAACCCAAGACTAAAACTCTAGGAAGAGATGATAGCCGAAAAAATATCTCTATACAAAGTTGTCATAATGCTGTAACTATGACTTTGATTGACGTCAAATATACCCGTGCCAATCAACGTGGCCATGCTGCCAGCCTTTTGGATACCTACCTTTTTCTCATTGACAGTGCGGAATAATTTTTCATACGAGTTCTTACCCCTTTTATATTAGACGTATTGTAGAACGATGTACACATTTTATTTATTATTGTATGTTCATGTATTCATTTGTATATATTTCAGTATTAATAAAAATCCATTTCACATCAGTGAATTCATAGTCAAGAAAGTGCCTCAAAAATCACTAAGTCATGAAAATAAAAGTATTGATTTTTCAAAATTAATCTTTCTTACGAAACAAACCAAGATTGAATACATGTTGACAATACAAATGACTGGTAAAAGAGCGCTTAATGAACTAGCTCTGATTAAATGCTTAAATTAGCAAAAGTTGCTTCATTTAACTCCTTTACGTTTTTCTACATTATTTTCTTAGTTTTTGACAAAACGTTTCATTTTAAAAATCAAACAGTCCTTAAAAATAATATTTCATGACTTAGTTCAGATAAAAAGCAAAAAACATGTTGTTATTTAGCAAATTTGATACATATTTTATTTGTCACTTAAGAGGTAGTAGTAGTAGTTAACGTCAAAATAATGTACATAATCAGTTCAAGATTTGATTAAGTACTTGAAAATTATTTCAGCAATTGCAAAACGGCTAAAAAATCACAACTTACCTTTTCGGAACAATAACCTCAATTTAACATGAACACAAGAGATTCGACGTTTTCATACACAATCAAGTCAGCTTTTTGACCACATCCCTATATTATAATGTTATGTAGTCTATGACCACATCTAACACACCCCACATTCACACAGTGAACGCTTATTTTAACACAAGTTCGGCTATACGTCCTCCAACAGCTTCGAAATTCCAAAATATACCTTGAACAGACATCTGAGTGTTAACTGGCTTTGGTAAACAGGACTTTCAGTTCATTGCACACAGTTCACTTTCTGTTGGCAATAATCTTATTAGAAAAGGCTAAAATTATGCTTAGGAAAATGTTCTACATATAAGTAAAAGTGCCACCTAAAACTCTGGCATTAAAATAATCGTACCTGGTACCGATTTTACTCAAATGCTGGACAAAATTTTAGTAAATAATTTTTGTAACAACAACAGTCCCGTGCCTTATTATGTAACCATATTTTATACTTAGTTAAAGAACCTTCCTAGTAGTTAATGACACTCTAAAATCAACTTTATAAACATGTAGGCCTTCCCAGTAGAGTATGTCACTCTAAAGTCAACTTAATTCTTAGTTGGCATAAAGTTGTTAATCGTTCCATTAAAACAAAGTAAGGCATGCTTCTACACGATGTTTTCCTGGTACCACTTACCGCATCGTTGTTGATGAAGAAAGACAGGTTGGCGGCTGGAAGTGAGTGGCGACTGATGCACTCCACTTTTAGCTTCATGCCTGGTCTGTACCGGCGCTTCAGACCATGCATCGATGGCCCCGATTTAGGTAGAACTGGGGGCAGAAAAAAGGATGTCAATAGAGTTTAAACTTTTCTATTGAAGCTGCCAAAGTCATCCAATCGCCATTTTAATTTTTCTCCTTCATCTCCAGATAACTTTGTTTTACTAGAGATATTGATAACGTTATGTCAACAGATTCAGTATTGGCTTAAAGACTCTCAGGTTGTTGCCATCACTTTAGGGCACCATATCTCACGATTTTTTACGACCTGTATAAACACACACACACGCACATACACACACACACATACACACTCACACTCACTCACACTCACTCACAGTTTTGTAGAAAATTCAAAATGGTGATGGGGTGACTATGCTAATCTACTACTACTACTAAGAGTATCATGTTACCCAGTAACTGGTTTGCGGACATCAGATAGGCTGTCAATTCATGTAAAATACTTGTATTCCGCTCCAACTAGTTATTTGAACGCCAGTGGAAGTTGACCCCAATATACTTAGTTGGGAAAAGTCAAGGCAGATGTCAACGTCATTGAATACAATATTTGGGCTGATGAAACAATAGTCCTTCAAACATGTATCAATTGAATTATGGCTTTCGGTGTTTTTATTACTTAGTGGAACCACTCTTGGCCTCGACCTCAGTGAAAAACGATGGATGAGGTCCAAGATGAAGCGATAAAAGAGAATAATAAATTAATTTAAGTGGTGTTTGTAGGTACACTAAATTGTGGTCATCTATCTAGGTGAGGCGTTATACTACAACAGCGCAAAAGTCTGTTTTATTTTTACTCGTCTAATATTTAGGGCTTCTTAGCTGAGACAAAGTAAAGGATGTAGATATTAGAGCCAGTTTACAGACGAAAATGATCGCAATAATAATAAACCATTTATTTGCAGTTTACAAAAACCCATAGAAAAAAGTACCTTAACCTAAGCAGAACTTATAAACAATATTAATCCCAAACGTGCAGTAACCGCTATGATTGGTTCAATTAATTTTTATCAGTCATTGCATTACTTGAGTTGCCTTTAACTTGTGATGCGTCAAATATTATTCTTTTTACTAACGGGGTGTTAGATTTTTTTTATTAATTTATCCTCTAATGAGCTAAAGATAGCAGCAATTGCGACACCTCTGGAAGCTAGGGTAAGCTCTAAATGCAAATAACAGTGGCTTATAATTGCAGCTCTTGAAGCATGATTAGTTATGCGCTATTGCAATCAGTTCTTGTTTTAAACACTGTTTCCGCCCTTATAGTTAGTAATTAAGGGGCAATTTGAGTGGGATATTTCCTTCTAAATAGTCTTATACTAATCTTTTTATATTTTTAGGGTTCCGAAAAAAAAACGGAACCCTTATAGGATCACTCGGGTGTCTGTCACAGCCAGTTTTCTCTGGATCCACTGAACCGATTCTATTGGAATTTGGTACACATATGGAATTCTATGACCCAAACATATACGGGTTGCGTAAATCATTAATTTTTTTGTATGGAGGTCACTTTTGGGGTCAAACTAGAAAATTAAAAAAAAAAGTTTCTGAACAATATCGTGTGACATATCAAATGAAAGGGCGGCTTACTGTGAGGGTTTTAATTGTATTTTTTTCATAATTTTAAAATAAATGGTTTTGAAGTTATTCAAGAAATTAGACGAAAAATGACCATTATCTCCGAAACTAGCCTAAAATTTTGAAAAAATGGAGATAAAGGATTTTTACCTAAAGTTTACAGGAAAACCTATTAGAAGTCTGTAGTGTCAAAATAACATGTTAAAAAATTAAATTCGTTCGGAACCCTTTGCACGCGAGTCCGACTCGCACTTGGCCAGTTTTTTTTTTAGAACGTTGTCCCACTAGGAATTTCTCCTATTAAGTAAGTGCGTTCACAAACAAATAAACTCACATGCACAAACAGCCAGACCCAGAACAACTATCTATAGGACATACAAATATTTGTTCCGTGCGGGAATCGAAACCGCGACACGCAGCGCAGCAGCCAATTGCTCAAACACTGCGCCAACCGTGTCAATTAATTAATCTAATCTTATAAACAATGACATGACTGACAATCATGCCCAGCCAAAACTACTAAGTCAAAATAGCTGAAATTTTGAATTTAGGTTTATTTTATTACGTAAGCATCCTCTGAAAAAGGATTTTTGGAAATTTCAACATTACCTGGAGGTTTATGGGAGAGCGAACCTTGTAAGAAAACTTAGTTCTTTGAAGGCATGATCTAACGCAGACGAAACTTCAGGCATCAGTTAGTTTTAATAAGAGAAACATTATTTTCGCCACTTCTCCGCTAGTAGAATGCCAAAAACAAAATGAAAAATATCAATTTCAGTTTTATAAAGCAGACACACACAACTCGTTTTGCCGTCGAAACAAACTGCTTTCAAAACCATAAAAGCATGCAAAACGCAACCAAAACTGCCATTCAAATAAATTAAATTCAACTTTAACGAACGTTTCGCCCAAAAGTTATTAACGTACGGCCGTAACAGCAAAAAGGATCTATCTCACTCATTTTCAAGTACAGATAATTTCCGGATTATCGTGAACAGGGGTCGGATTTAAGCTTAGGTACATATAAAATGGATATTGTTCATCGCTGATAGGTGCCCATATTCTATCCCTTTATTATGCAAATAGGAGTAAGATGCTTTGGTACGATAAAATGGAACAAGGCCACTAGTTTAGATTTATTCGTAAAGTTAAACAAAAGCACACACTCTGTATATTGGGTCATGCCGTTCGATGTACCTATGTGGGGTTGGTAGGTATATGAAAACTACTGTGACGACATCAGATAACTAAGCTTCAAGCTATTTCGTTTTATGTGAGGTTCTCCGTTTGACATGGTTTTGTTTTATATTAAAGTGAGGGCAAAACTGAACTATGTTAGCGGGATATTTTCAGCGACATTCCCATGAATGTCGCTTGACTTTGGCCATCCAAGGTTTCCAAATATTCCATAAAAACACTGAAAAACATATGCCCTTATTTTTTCTAAATATTGTATTGCCAAAGCTCTCTAAAGCCATATTAAGTTTTGAATGAAAACTAGAACAAATAAAAACTGAAGAAAAGTACTAAAAACTTTTTCAGTTTTCTGTAACTTTGCGCGTAAATTGTTAACATAAAGATATTTTATTGCTTTGTAACCTTTAAAAAGCTAACCCAGTATTTTGTTAGATTTTTCACTTACTCCAATTTTATTTTTATAGACATAGGCTTTCATGTAAAATACATAATAAAGGAAACAAAAACAAATTGGAAAAACAATAAACAAGCATTTATGTGGCATATCTTTTTCTGGAAAAGAAAAACGATAAATCTATTAAGAGACCATTTTCCCCGATTCCTAGGTGAAAATATATCCGTTGGGCTATAAATACGGAACCCTCACGTTCTGTAGGCATTGCCTGCGTAAAACAGTGTCACCCTTAAGGTATTTTACCGTCCTATAAAGCCTAAGGCTGCGTGTGCGAGGATGCGTACCAAGGAATGTGTTTGTTAATTATTAATATTATTAAATTATTTATTCCGAGCAACAATGACTCATATAGTGTTAGTAACAATAAACTTACAACTATGTTAGTGACACAATTACAACAACAACTACATGAACAAACACAACAAAATAATCACTGCTTCAGCATCCCAGCTTAGATTCTGGAGCAACAACTCACAATACAGCAGTCCAGCCTGTCAGCAATCATGCCCAGGATGCTGTTGGAACTGGCTCGCACCCTGCGCACCAAGGACGCACATTTTTCACACATTAATGCAGAAAAGCCATCAACACCCATATCCGCAAACATCCCTGATGCGCTAAAGAAGCGAGACAGCCCCATCAACAGCCTGAAAGCATTATTATACTGAACGCGAAGGGCACTGTACGATCTTTGCGTAAAATGTATTCTTAGGCTACAGGTATAAAATGAGGAACAGAAGGTTCTAAAAAGTATTTTTTTAACTTCCGTGGAAGCACGCTTAAACCTGCGGGCACTCATATTCGCTCTGACCCACAGCTTCATTTACCTAGCCTCGCTCAGCGCAAGCGATTATATTGGTTCCCTCGCTACGTAACCTCGCACATCTCTGGTGGAAACGGACCCTTAGACTGTAGTCTATAAAGTGTGTCACTTTTGAAAGGGCTGATTGGAAGACAGCTCTATCGTCCTGTGTATCTAAAGGTGTTTTACGTCGGGGAGGGAAAAATATATTGAGTACTTTACCTTTCTGGATGGGTTCACCACTGTTTGATGATAAGGTCTGTATATTTAACCCTATTTCATTTTCTCTATGATATAGTTTACCTTTTTCATGAAAATCTTTTAACATTGTCAGTATAATTCATTGACATGAATGCCAAGACCTTTGGTTATTTATAAAGCGTTCTTTTGTGTTCTGTTTTGATTAAATACTTGGGTTAGAAGTCACAAGTGTTGCGATTTATGACTTTGATTTAGTGTTTGGCCTAAATTACCCTACACATGCATCTATCAATCAACTGAGCTGTTTGTAGCTAGAACTAAACACTTGTGACTAGCACCAGGTGCCACTTGGTTTGCGTGGTTTTGTACTCAGCTTTGTTATTTTTCCTTATTTGTTTTATTAAAACTAAATGTATGTTACTGTGGACTAAGACAGCTTTATGATAAAAGTTTGTGTGTGTGTGTGTGTTCTTTGGCTTACCCGTAAAGTAGGGTGCACTTTATGACAACCTCTTTGTGTTCAGGGCGCTATCGTTTTGTAACGCTGCTAGATGTCTGTGCAGCTGCTAGCGATCTGTGTGACTGCTATCAATCTGTGTTGTTGTTGGCGGTCTGTGTGTTCCCTAGTAGTTTGTGTGTTCACTAGCATAGCTATATATAGCTGCCAGCGATTTGTGTAGCTGGCAATCTGTCTGTTCAATAGCGGTCTGTGTGCTCACTAGCGGTCTGTGCAAGTGCTACCAGTTTGTATAGCTACTAGAAGTCTGTGTAACTGCAAGGGTTCTGTGTGCTTACTAGCAGTCTGTCCGATATAGATTACAATTATGAATACAAACTAAAAAGAACATGGACTCACCCACAACATACATGTGCGTGTGCACTTGCGCGGTCTGGAAGGACGGCGCGTCGGCGGACACTTCGCAAGTGTAGCGACCGCTGGCGGTCTGTGTGGCCGCCTGGATTGTTAGCTTCTCTGCGTCGCTTCCGTCTCTCTGTGAATAAAAAAAATCGTTAAGTAAAAATGACAATTTTAAATATTTGAGTCAGTACCGAGGAAAAAATTGTGGATCTAGGCACATAATTTTACGATTTAAAAAAAACGCTGAGAAACTTCTCTTAAACATAGTAACCCGTTTTTATTATATATCAGGTGAAACATCGAGGTGTTGCGAGCATGCGAGCTACCATTAAAAATCTCTTGTGTTCTCTATGGCAGCTGTATGCGTTGGAACACGAAAACTTTACTTCAACTGCTATGCGCCTAAAAAGATGCAGCCAAATCGACCTCAGCGTGGAAAACAAAAATTGAATTTCTGCAATACCAGCAAAACTAAAAATATCAATGCAAAATAGTAGAACTGCTACTCTACTTCCCGATGTCTCTTTAATTAGCGTTTGCGACACCCACATTAGTGTAATGTTAACTAAGTTAAACCCTCCACTTATCCCGAGCATAGTTTCAAATGCTTAACACTAATTGTAATCGCTTAATCCGTGGGAGATTATGGGTGTAACAAAACATCACGTTAGATTACCTTTCGGGAGTTGAGGTGCCTACTTAGAGGCGCTACCTGGTAGAATCAGTTTTAAACACTAAAAGTTGAGACAAATTTGTGCACGTTAAAACGTGGTAGGGACAGCTATTATTGCCGAAATCGGTGTTTTTAGGGTGGAATCTTTTTTTTGAGAGTTTGACATCCAAAAAAGTTACTTTGTAGTAATTAATTCAATATCAATGTAATTCACTATCTCCGAGGTTTTTCATCAGATCTTTACGTTGTTTAAATGGGACTATTTCGGAAAAAAACCTCTTCTCCCATCACCAACTTAAGCAGAAAAATAAAATTGTTCGTAGATACGATCACACAAGTTTTGTGCCAATACAAATGAAAAAGAAATACACAGCATCAACCACTCGCGTCAATGTCCAATATTGTGAGTGTAAAGTGATTGATAATTTGGAGCAGTGAGTGAGTATTAAACGAACAGACATTCTGACTTCAACATTTATGTCATGCAGTAGAATTTCACTGGAAACCCACAAAATGAATGACAAGTTTCGTTTCGTCTTCAATATGAAAATACAATCACTCGCAGATACAATCTCATACGTTGGTGCCAATTCGAGAAAAGGAGAACCACATAGCAAATTGATTTCAATTATCAAGATTTCATTATCTTGATAATTGAAATCAACTTGTTATGTGAGACAAAACATCTACCCCAAATGTGATTCCATCTCACGTTAAAATCTTAAATGAGGTGAACACGGAATGAGTCAATCCATGAAATCAAAGAGGAATGACAGTTCCGACCAGATGGGATCAGTTTTTGAAGAGTGATTGATAAACAAACAGTCATACACATTTATAGTTTAAAGTAATTGTCAATGGAAACCTACAATATAACGGCAACTTTTCATTTCGTGTACAAGATAAAAATTCAATTATGAAACCTACAAAATCACAACAACTATTGTATTCAGAACATACAGAAAAGTACAATCATTCGTAGATTCGATCACGTTGGAAGAAAAATTACACAGCAAATTGATTACAAATACGAAGATAATAAAACAGAAAAGCACTCCTCTACAGAACAGAGCGATAGCTTTCAACTGATTCTTGATTATTCGTCCTCAACTTCGGAGAGAAGCACAAAACAAGTGATTGTGCAAATACAAACTTGAATATGTATCAGAGCATACATATTCAATCTGGCTAACAATAGGCAATTAAGTAAATAGCTTCTAGGGCAAATAACTAGGCAACTGAAGCAGACTGTACATCGTAAAATTCAAACATGACAGACATCGGATTCATTTTGGTTGATTAACTCAAATTGTTTTGGTAATAACTGGATTGAATACCTGATGTGATGTATGTAGGTAAATGGATAACATTATTGACATAATTTATGAGAATTGTACTTATTATAATAAGCTTTGATAACATATTATTAAAGTCACTTTTCGTAAAACCAAGTTATGCTTAATTTCTAAACAAATAATTGGATTTTTGTTTACCACTTTTAGATTTTTTGTTTGAAGTTGGTATTTTTTACCCCAAAGGTTGACTGGTAGAGAACGCCTTGTTGTATTAACTCTGCCTATATATATATAACACTAATATACAGTGTACACCGTGTTCCGGATGATATACATAAACTTCAACTGGATGTTCAGAACATGGAAATAAGCACTTTTCATAGTGGACACATTAATCAATTCTTATTTTTTGTTAATTTTCATACAAACTAAATACCTTGACGTAAATCACCTGCAGGGAGCAGTGGTGGCCGAGTGGTAATGGCTTCGACTTACGAGTTGTAGGTCGCGGGTTCAAACCCAACCAGGCACATTACTTTATATATGTAATTTATTTCATCACCACTGCTCTCAAAACGGTGAAGGAAAAAATCGTGAGGAAACCGGCATGTCCTAGAACCAAAAATTCGAAGACATGTGACATTTACCAACCCGCATTGGGCCCGCGTGGTGGATTACGGCCCATTCCCTCTCCTAGAGAGGAGGCCTGAGTCCCAACAGTGGGAACATTATAAAGGCCGACTATGCTATGCTAAATCCCCTGCATGCTTATTTATCCGAATTGGCAACGAAAAACAATTCGAAATTCAAATAGCATTTGATAGATTTTTCATTTAAATTGCACTAAGCGGCATCATGGGCTATATTAATACAGCATAGCTCAATTAAATGAAATTACAAACATCATTGTAACGAAGCCTTTTTAAGTACTAATTCCTGTGTTGAATTTGATTTGTTAAAGCTATAGAAGCGTTTGCTAAACTTTATGGACAATGTGAAGAACACGGAAAAGGAAAACTGACTATTAACATATCAACGAACATCCTACTTGTACATAACTACTTGGACTATAGGTACATGACATTTTGAATATCTAGCTGACTGAATCGGCACAAACGAAGTTGTGAGCGAAATGCTTGTATATTTTTAACCGACTTCAAAAAAAGGAGGAAATTCTCAATGAAGAATGATTTGTTTCTTTTTTTTTTATTTGACTTTAGAGTTTAGCATTAAGCATATATTTGATGACGATTAAACACTATTCACACATCAAAATAAAACCATACTAATCCAATTTGATGTTACGTCCCTAGTGATCCAGCGGATCCACCTGAACATAATCCCTGATTCACCACTATCAGAATCCACGAAAAGGTCGTACCTAATACTAACAATACATTACCTCCATCCCTATCAGAATTTACCGACTCCACAGAGGAAAATGGTACCAACATACGCATACTCAGAAACAAACGAATTTCGAACTTGTCACGTGATTATGTCAGTTGAGGAAAATGTCATTTATGTGCCGGGAAACGTGAGTAATAACGGGAACCTGAAAGCATCTGATCCGGGACGGATTAGACCTTTCATCCGGTTGTAGATATGGAACTTATGTCTGATGCGTCCTTTTAAATCGAAGCTGTGTAATTATTCGTATGGTGACTGAGTGTATGTGATGTGGTTGCTTTTCCCTGAACTTTATCCGATCCTGTGTGGGAGTAGTGAATAATTGAATAGGATTCCAGGAAATTCTCCTCAACTCTTCAATGCGTTCTGTTCAACATCGAAATTAGTCGCTCCTACCTATTCTTGTGATGGTTTAAAGCTTTACCCAATTATTTTCTACTAGTGGATGTCACGCGGTTTTACCAGCGTAGTTTCCGTTCCCGTGGGAGTACGGGGATAAAATATAGCTTATGTAACTCCCTGATAATTTAGCTATCCATTGCTGAAAGAATTTTTCAAATCGGTCCAGTTGTTTCGGAGCCTATTCAATTTAAACAAACAAACAAATCTTTCCTCTTTATAATATTAGTGTAGATAGTGTAGATTTAATCAATATGTATACATACGCTTTCGTTACGGAGTGTATGGTTGACTCACAGACAACACACAGCCGAAAGTACTGGTCGCAAAAAGCTAAAATTTGGTGCGTAGGTTCTTTGGGGAGCACTAAGAAAGATTTTCCTGAAATTCTTACGGAAACGGGAAAAAACTTGATACGCGCGTACGAAGTCGCGGGCAAAAGCTACTGTCTAGTAAACTAGCGTCTTTCTTTTAGATTTTCGCTAAAATGTAGCCTTTAACCGTCTCTAAAGTCCCGTCTATTTCTTTACAAAAAACTGGATAAATAGGACTCGCCCACCGAGGGTTCCGTACTTTGTAGGTAAGTACATATTATAAATAGTTCAGGAATCGAGTCTCTCAGTTTTTTCCAAGTATTTTCCGAAATTCAGTTTCCAAAACCAAGTTTACAAATTATTCATAAGAAATTGTGATTATACTAACATGTTTAACCTCGATGATTACTTTAATTAAACACTATTTTTTTATTATTATTTACACACGTCTAGTTTTCAGATTTTTCTTTATAATTGAAGTATAAGATGGTATTACTTGCCTAATTTCTAGGTCAACAGAATATACCCTATAAATTTTAATTCCCTTGATACTGTCGAAATATATGTTTTTGCGGCATAAACGACCGTATCTTTTTTTACGTTAGCTAAGAAGTTTGATTATTTCAAAGGACTGTAAATATGAGTTGGTTGGTTTTAATTACAACTCGATACCTCCACGCGTTCCCGAGATAGAGCGTCTTGACATACGGCCGAACGGACAACAAAGTGATCCTATAAGGGTTCCGTTTTTTCCTTTTGAGGTACAGAACCCTAAAAATCATCAAAAACAGTTTAACGATTTCGGCGAAAATGCGTAACAAACAAACGAATTTGGCATTTACAATATCAAAGTAAAGTTAAGATATGTACCTGACCATGCCCTTCCCAACCCTTTCTATAATACAGGCGTTGATATGATGTACCTACAACATCAGCTATCATAAATTGAAATATCAATTATAAAGAAAAACATCTAAAACTGGTAGCATTACCATGTACTAATATTTTTATCTTGGCATGTACTATTATGTTTCATTTGGCAAAGAACATCAACAAACAGAGATACCTATCGAGAATAATACAGGTTGGATGGGCCGCTTTTAGCAAATTGGACGACATTCTGAAGGATGCCAAAATTCCGCAATATCTGAAGGACCGCCTCTACAACCAGTGTGTTTTGCCCACCATGACTTACGGTACTGAGACACGGACGCTCACGCAGGAGGCTGTGTACAGACTGAGAGTTGCACAGAGAGCCATGGAGCGATCCATGCTTGGCATACGTGTAATAGATCGTGTTCATAACGAGATCTGGGCCTTATCATACTAGCGATTTGCCAGCGAGTGGAAAGCGGGGCGAGTGCGCAGCGAGCTCGCCGCGAGGCCGCAACGCGTGCACGGCGAACACACCGCCATTTTATACACTCGCGTTCAGTCGTATCAAATTCACAAGTGTAAGCGGACGCAGCGTCATATGGTTTTTTTTTAAACTTTGCCCCACACTTGGAATTTCTCCTGTATCGTGGGTCAAACATGCAAACTCACAACCACAAACAGCCAGACCCGGATCAACTATGTGTAGGCCATACATATTTGTTCCGTGCGGGAATCGAAACCGCGACACGCAGCGCAGCTGCCGATCGCTCAACCACTGCGCCAACCGGGCCGTCCTTGAGAGGTCATTGATGATAATAATGAAAGAGAAGATATGAAGTTATTTATAACGAAATTAAAAATCATCCCGTTATATGTGATCAAACAAAAAGGGGATTAAAGTGATCGTATTATAAAAAACCACAATCTTGGTAATCCACTCTGGCACTGAACGTACAAAACTCGCTGCCCACCCGCGGCGTCTTCGCGGCGAGCTCGCTACGCACCCGCGGTGTGTTCACCGCGTACACGTTGGGACGTCGCGGCGAGCTTGCTGCGCACTCGCCCCGCTTCCCACTCACTCGCAACTCGCTATTCTGATAAGGCCCTAAGACGTGCGAAGGTTTTCGACATCGGAAAACAAATTGTGGAATTAAAATGAAGCTGGGCAGGATACGTGACAAGGCGTGGCGATGATAGGTGGAGTAAGGCAGTGACCAAGTGGCGTCCGAGGGCTGGAAGAGAAAGTGTTGGTCGGCCGGCGGCGAGATGACATTGTTGCCATTGCAGGTAGAACCTAGATGAGGCTGGCACAGGAATGTGGGGATTGGCACAAAAAAAGAGAGGCCTATGCTCAACAGTGGGCAAAGTCGGGTCGAGTCCAATCTTTAATAGCTCTTTTCACTGCGATCAACTAGAGGTAAGAGCCGCTCGCTGGTAGTGTGAACAGCCAGCTATCGACTATGAATGTATGTGTCTCTTTTTCTCACACGAGATCTATATCTCAGCGAGCAAATGGTTGATAGCTACTCGCTTCCTCACAAAGTATTTATTGGCTTGTCAGTTTTAAATAAATAAAATTCCCCGTTTTCAATCCCTGCATCTCGGAGAAAAGTTTCCTTTGCTATTGACTATCAAAAAGTTTTAAGTAGATCTTAGCTAAAACTGTCAACACGATATTTCTAGGAAATTGGTTTTGCTACTCTCTTTCTGTCTCTTCTTCGCTCTTCAAAGAGATGAGCGATTGCTTCAGTACGTCTGCGATCCTGGTAACAAAATTAGAAACCGTCACTCAAGAAGACTTGTACTAAGCGATTTAGCATTTTGTTGGAATACTTTTCGGATAAATAAATAGCATTGAAGTGGGCTTTTTAACATAGTAGAAAACATTTGAAGTACTAGTAGGACTTTTTAAATAGGGTATTTGACTGAAAAAAAACGAATTAGTCCGTCAGATAGATTTCCCAAAAATATTGGCCACGTATTTTTTCTTTTTTCACGTAAACAAAAAATTACGAAGATTCAGTACGTTGAAAACTCGCGTGACGTCACTACGATAGTACAATTTTACTAGCGACGTGACGTCACCAACCCCCTCTCCCGAGTTTTGATGCATTTTATCTTTGTTCATTGATTTACAAAAACAAAAAATACGTGTCCATTATTTTTCAATACTCTAACTGACGGACTAAATAGATTTACAATTTATTGATGTGCGAAACTAGCCTATTGAGCTAACCAGACTTATCTAATTTAAGACATCTCTTGCCACGGTATTTGTTATCGAACTTCTCCGCAACATACATACGTACAATACCAATTAAAATATTAATTTAATTTTCAGCGGAAATACCAGTTGAGACAAAGACATTGTTTTATGTGTTTGATAACAGTAAACGCACGCACACATACACAATAGTGGTGGTAACAACTAACTTCAAAAATCGATCGAGAGGGAGTCAAAGTCAATCGCACAACTATCTAAAACGTGACCTTTGTATATCTCTATAAGTACTGAAACCACTTCAGAACAATTCTGAAGTTCCAACTAAGTACATGACTGCTATCGCGGTCTCGAACTGTCTGAGATTAACATATTTAGTTTACTAGCTTCTGCCAGCGGCTTCGCCCACGTGGTCCCTAGGGAACATACTCCCGGGATAAAAAGTAGCCTATGTCCTTTCTCAGGCTCTAGACTACCTCTGTACCAAATTTAATTTAAATCGGTTCAGTAGTTTTGGCGTGAAAGCGCGACAGACAGACAGACAGACAGAGTTACTTTCGCATTTATAATATTAATATAGTACGTATATATATACTTAGTAAGGATATTCAAACTAAATTATAGTTCACCCTCATTTTTAACCGACTTCAAAAAAGGGAGGAGGTTTTCAAGTCGGTTGTATTTTTTTTATGTGTGTTACCTCATAACTCCGTAATTTTTGAACCGATTTGAAAAATTCTTCTTTCATGTGAAAGGTTATACTTTCCGATTGGTTTCATTCAAATTTCATCAAAATCGGTTTAGCAGTTTGGCTTTTAAATCAAAATAGCTGGAATTCGTTTACTTAGATGACGTATTTGGTTTGTCATCCAAGTAAACGAAAGTGCGTTTTTGCTGTCCTGCGACTTTTCAGTGGTGGTTTTAGTTGTGGGGTACCACTAAAAAGTAAAAAATGATAAAAAAATACAAAAAAAAATTGTAAAAATGTTCAAAAAAAATGTAAAAGACTATCGCAAGAAACTGGAAAATAACTATTAGTGACAAACTCAGAACAGAAAAAATCCGGTCAAGTGCAAGTCAGACTTGCGCACTAAGGGTTCCGTACCATGAACTGAAAAAAAACTGTTTCTTATATGGGAAAACCCTTTAATTTTTTAAATTTTTTTTATTTATTATTTGCGGTTATAGCGGCAATACAAAAAACACACTGTGAAAATTGTCTACCTATTAAGGTCCATGAGAAACAGCCTGTTGACAGACGGACGGACGGTCGGACTAGGGTTCCGTTGATTACCCTCTGAGTACGGAACCCTAAAAACATTACTTACCGTTCTTTTCAGCTTTGCCGCAGTTAGGTAAAAAAGAAGTCGAAAGATGTATGTATAAAGGTTTCACATGGCAACGTACATCCATCAAATTTATTTGATAGCTAGGTCTTCGTAAATGGATTACTTTCGTCCTTGAAATGTTGACGCAAGAATTATAAAGCAAAGTGTTTTTGGGAAAACTAAAATATCAGTTTTTTGCGATTTTATCGTAATCCCTTTAGGCTTTTACTGAGTCTTGCTGGGTTTTGGATGTGTAGGTACACCTGCTGCTTAACAGTTTGTTAGATTCTTCTTTTAAAATAATTATAATATTCGTCGTATTTAGTCGTCGTCGAGGTCGACCGCGGCGAAGGTGGTGTGACGATCTCACATGTTTGCGGGACAAACTTGGCCAGAGATCGCTCAAGACCGAGAGATTTGGAAGGAGAAAGGGGAGGCCTTTGCCCAGCAGTGGGACACAAAAGCAAGCTAACAAAAAAAAAAATTGTTACCCTTGGGGTGCTAGATGGGTACAAATCCCACAGCGTGTCTGGTCTATAAAATAGATTTTTTGTCATTTCACGTGTCAGAATTTGTAAAATGTATAACTTTTTTTTCCCATATTAATAAAATAAAAAATTAATTAAAATTTCAACGGTGTGTTTATTCAAAAAACATTGTTAATCACTGGATTAACAATTTGTTCTTATTTTTGTACGAAAAGGTCTCAAATACTGATTTACCTACCCACACTGACTCTTTGCTCCATGAAAACCGTACTTAAAGTTAAAAGCAGGTATCCGTTAAAGAAAGACTAAAGCATATTCGGCCTAATTAGGAAAGGCTACTTACTTTCCATAAGTACAAGATTTTGCACTAAAACCAGCTCTAAACTCGACATTCCTGATTGATTTCCGAGTATGCGGAATATTGCCTAACGTACCTACTGTATTATTGCTAGTGCTCGCCTCTATATCAAGTGCGATTTCGCGCCATTAACCCGGATTAGATTTATGTATCGCCATTCTTGCGGGATTAATGTCTTCTTGATCAAGTTATGGAGCATAACGTTAATAATGCACTCGGTTCTAAAGGGTTTAAGAGGAAATGCTGGCGGCGAGACTTTGTATGTAAAAAGTCATAATTGGAGGCTCTCGACTGTTTTCTCCTCCAATATTGGACCGATATAAGATCGTCACCGTATCAACTCGAGCTGTACAGTATTCTTTGTATGAAACTCCCTGCTGCAACGCACACTAATCGGAATCGTTACGTAATAGCCTCGCGACGGGAAAAGCTCAATAACCGCGGTGCGATGCGTGGTCAACTTGCAGTTCCTGCGCTTTTTAACCGACTTCCAAAAAAGGAGGAGGTTCTCAATTCGGTGGGTATTTTTTTATGTATGTACACCGATTACTCCGAGGTTTCTGATCAATTTCTGCGTAGACGAAAACGTCGTCTAAGTTTTACCACTGAAAAGTGAAAAATAAAAATCTTTTTACAAAAAAAAATATAACCGACTTCCAAACAAAACACTACAAAGTATAAAATAACCTTAATTTCGGAAGTCGGTGTTAAAAAAGAAACAAAATCAAAAACACCGACTTCCGAAATTAAGGTTATTTTATATTATATTATATTTGTTATTTTATATTATATTTGTTTTAACTCGTAAGAACCAATGGATGGGATGTGTGGCTTGGTGTCTGGCCATGTGTAGGTACTCGCAGTCTGTCAGTGTCCAGTGTCCGCGGCTCGTCCGCGATCTACTCGTGCCGGTGTGGCTAATCCTTGAGCGAAATGGTACTTATTGGGTAGTTTTATGGTTAGTTTTCATAATAACATGTGTGTATTAAACAAGCGCTTCTCGCCATCAAACTAATAAGTTTGGCGAGTAAAATTATAAGAAAAACAAATAGTGTACCTACCTATGTTTGACAATAAATAAAATAAATAAAAAATAGAATCGCTACATTTACCTAGCCTCAGTCAGCGCAAGCGATTCTATTGGTTCTTAACACACACATCCCTCGCTACGCATCCTCGCTCATCTCTCGTGGAAACACAGTATTACTTGAATATACTTTTACCACTTAACGGCAGTAATGATACATAACAGTTCTTTCCTGAAATATATTGTACTCGAATTTCTATTCAAAGTCAAAAGTCAAGTATATTAAATTGAGTTCCAATAAATTAATTTACTAGCTCCATATTTAATAAAATAAACTATTCAAGAATGAATTATTGCTAAATGAAATATAAATAACTGAATTCAAACGATTTTCTGCGAAAAGCCTTACATAAGTAATTGCGTAAACGTTCATAGTTCTAAATAAGTTTATTTGGTTTCGTTTACATAATTAAATTTTGTTTAAAGGCATTACAAAGAACAAACAACCGTACTTATTTCGAATAATCATATTGGAGTATATCTTTTTCTTATTATCATAATACCCTCATAATGTGGGTCTAACGACCCCACACACGGACATTGGAGTAAATAAAAAGAACAGAATTTATAAACAATAACATGGCCAATTTTCAAGAATGACACGATCTTTCAGACTCAAAAGAGAGTCTTTGTAGTAAAATTTTATTTCAATATAAATTTCTGTTACTATTACAATGCATCCAAAAACAACATAGTCATGCCCATACCCCAATTTACTTGGGATCGGTAAAATGTTATGTCTTTAACCTAGTTAAGAAATCCCTTTCTAGACATATTCAGACTTTTCCCTTCATCTGTTTCACTGTCCTTAAGGACAAACTGTCAAATTCTCGCAACTTTCTCGTCACTCTTGAAGGACCACTGGTCACTGCCATTTTTTTGTCGTAAATATGTGAGACATTTGATATTAGTCCTTAAGGACACAAACAGATGAAGGGAAAATTAATATAACAATATTAAGATCCGTTGTTAGATAGACTAGTTTCTAATTTCCAAGCCTCTCTGTATTTATAAACTGCTAATCAGTATTTAAAGTCGTCATTATAGTTTTTACACAGTTTATCCATTGTTTCTTTGGTATTCCTTACAGCCAACCTGCCACTTTCATACTCAAAACCGTTCTCACGACATTTAAAAAAAAATACGACGGTACGGAACCCTTCATGTGCGAGTCCGACTCGCACTTGGCCGTATTTTTCTCATTCCGTCGCATGAAATGCCCAAACCATCCAATCCATATCTCAAATAAATTCACTACCAACTGTCAACCAAAAAAACAATTATTATCTACTATGAATAATTGTTATTACTGGCCAGTTCTTCATTATTCAAAACCCAATTAAATTCCGTTGTAATAAAATTGTTAAAACAAAAGAATGCATCTTTTAATTATGACACGTGCCGCTGATAAAAGTGAATTTTGTCTCTCTTCGTTATGTCGTCCGGGGATGTGACTTGACACATTTCGCAATTAATTCAGCCCTGAGAATATAGTGTGACACGAATAAAAAGGCATTTTGTAAACTGGTCACGTAGAATAAAGCCTTCGCAGCCAGATACAATGAAAATTAAAATAATTTTAGCTGTTTTTTTTTGGAACAAGTTTAATTTTATTATTTTTTTTAAATATTGACTTGCAGAATTTCGAATATTAATAACGAATATTGGCTAAATAATAGCAGCTGCACTGGTCGAGCTGTAAGGTTAAGCAACGCTTGCCGAGGTGGTTCTGTGGATGGGTGACCATCTTAACAGCGACCGAAAGCATTTTAAACTGTTGGTCGCCGTAGTCATTTGTGGATTTTTGACAGTCGTTACGGATAGTCCAAGAAATCTGACAACACTCTTGCCAAGGGTATCGTTTTTTTTTTTGGGACAGGCCCGCCACACATTCCCGGTGGCGACCACCAAAAACTCGCCGAGCCAATGACGCCCGACGAGGAAGGAAGAAGCGTAGGGTATCGTGTTACGCAGTTACTGGGTTTTAGAGGTGAGATGTAGTCGCTCCATGTAAAACACTGGTACTCAGCAGGTTAAACTGGAAGCAGACTCCAACAATGGGAAAACGCTAAGCATATTGATTGATTGTTTTAAACATCGATGGTTGCTACAAAATAATATAAGAATAGGTTAGAATACTCTTTATTATGTAGGTACACCATATAAGGTTCGCAAGTGGAGAATATAATATCCTGGATTTGCACTGACAGCATAGGAAGTATGAAGTTTCCAGATTTGCTTTACAACTATTATCTCATACGCTTGTTTCTAGCCCTCTAGACACTGATTTGGTTCACTAATTGAAATATGTTCCTTAAACAAAAGTTAATGCAGTTGTGACAGAATCCTGGCTGTCGTAGCTGTTACTGACTTTCAAAGAATTTACGTTCGTATCACCCATAACACATATAATCATGTAGTTTAAGAACAAAAATTAAGTATGAAATGCAATAAACGGTGTGTATGGCTTACGTTCAGCAGTGGACGGCAATTGGTTGAAATGATGATGATGATGAAATCCATTGCCGATGGATGCCAGACGCACAGCACCGGTTGTCGTGGCGACACTTGTGGGAGGCTTTTGTCCAGTAGTGGACGTCTTTCAGTTGATATAATGATAATGGATGATTATGAAATGCACCTTTTACCTTTTAATCCTCTTTCACAAATCTCGACGTCCTAATGCCAACGCAGGGATCTAGCAGAATATCAGCGTCAAGGTATAATGCTGAGCTGGACTCTCATTTGACGCAACCTCAAAGCGCACACCGCACTATAGTAAACTAATTCTTTTCTGGTTTATGCTACGTACCTGTGGCATTTTGTCATTTAGTTTGATTTTGACATATTTCTTTTTATGTTTGTAATTATTTCAATATTTGTGACCGTTTTCAGGGTTCCGTACCAAAATATCACGTTTTATATGATGGTACGGAACCCTCGGTGCGCGAGTCTGACTCGCTCTTGATCGTTTTCTTTTTTTTTGTTTAGGTGCTCTTTATAATCAATCAATATACTTACTCTAATATAAAATTCTTACGTTACGGAGTCACTGACAGACAAAGCATAACCGAAACTACTGGTCTTAGAAAGCTGAACTTTGGCATGAAGGTTACTTGGGGAGTTAAGCATTAAGAGAGAATCTCCACAAATTCCTGCGGGAACGGCAAAAAACCGGATATGCGTACGAAGTCGCGAGCAAAAGCTAGTTTTTAATAATACTATTGATTTATTAACAAAAAAATACAAAATATTGTTTGTTGTATTTCGTTGAATAAATGTTTTATCTATCTACTTATATAATAAGTATATCATAAACAGTTCAAATATAAATGGCCATGCTTTCTGATAACTCTGAAACCTTTAAAAATAAAAAGAACAATTAAAACATTTCTGATAACAGAGTGTTTATATTTATGGATTGTAACTGACATAATTTTATTGTTTATTAACTAGAAACATACATTTTATATTTAAAATACTAACCTAACTATGTGTATACACATAAAATAAAAATAAAAACTCCCAACTAAACTATGGCGTCAAAAAATTCATTTGAATCGCTGTCGACTGAAAGTGAGCCCAAAAAACTAAAAAAGAGAAAGGGAGTTGATAATGAAACAATGAAAAATGTTCACATTTCACGAAAAATAGATCAAAGGATTGTGTCGGTATTTAATGTCGGCCATATCGTAGAATTGGCCGTTACGATGTGGCCAAGGTTAGATTAGATTAGGTTTGAGGGAACTTAGGGCACCCCGAGTCCCCGACACGGATAGATTAGATTCGCATGGGATGACGGGAGCTAGAGCGAGCGAAATAAACTCCCGTCTACTATTAATGTTAGGTTCCTTTAAACCCTGCACGCTAAACTGACCAACTAAAACCTTACCTGACGGTTTCAAGGTTGAGGTTAGGTTTGAGCTGGCGATTTTAAGAAGTGGCCAATTTTACGACATGGCTTCTATATAAAATAGGAAAATGGGTACATGTTTACACACAAAAATGCTACAGTTTTATTATTTCTCTGAAAAAACATTCAGGAGTAAGGTTAATATTTGTTAGAACTGAAAATGGATGAAATGTTGACTTAAACATCTGAATATTAAAGTAATAACGTTAACTAATATTATGAGAGAGGAGCTCCTACACACAAACAAACACTTTGCCGTAACTTCGAAAGAGAGTATTAACAACATAATTTCAGCTTCGTATGAACATAATTTGAGTTTAGGATTGAAATTATTCAAACTGAAGGACAATTCTCGAACTTAAAAAGCGTTCAAACTTAAGTTAAAATATGACCTCAGCGACTATCAACTTCAAAAACTTGTCAAAATTTAGGAGAATGAGGCTGCATTTACACCTGAGTGTGCGAGGATGCCTACCAATAGAATCGCTTACCTAGCCTCACTCAGCTCAAGCGATTCTAACAAACAGATCACTCGCTACGCATGCTCGCACTCTTTGGTGGAAACGCAGCCTTAGAGGTATTTTTGACAGTTGCGACTGCGATATTCGCATCGCAGTCGCAAAACTGTCAAAAACACCTTACCACCACGCGAACGTTGCTTTACAACACAAAAAAAAACATTTTACAACGAACCTATAAGATCAAACCCCATAAACGGTTTAAAAAAACCTACCAAGTACTTAATAACTTCTTCTTCTCATCATGTAGGCAGTCAAAGGACCCCACACACCTTAGTGTCAGAGTTTCTAAACCACCTTAAGGGCCTCTGACATGGTTTTTTTGACGACCGCCATTTAGCGGCCGGGAACCACCGGCTTATACGTGCCATCCGAAGCACGGAATCATCTTTTATCAGACAATCAGGTGATTCAAGCCTGCAATGTCCTAGCCAAACTGGAAACAACTTTACAAAGTATGCTTCCCGTAGGAATCGAACCGACGACCACCGGGTCACAAGGCAAACGCCTAAACCACTCGACCACGGAGGCAGTTATTTAATAACTAAATAAAAAACGAAGAAGAGTTAATTCAATTTAAAGTTAAAAAACTCCTCCAACTCCACATTAATGAACGATACCTCGACGATTAACACTTATTATTTATCTCTAAATGCAGCCGTTTTCCTTGGTCCAACCATCTAATTGCCCATAAGACCCCCATGGGATTCATGGGTCAGGCCCTTTCGTGATCGCACCTCAGCTGGATAATTATGATAAATGACGGACCCTCACCGAAACAATTTATTGTTATTTTTGAGATATCCGACTTTTATTTTGGCGTACCTATTTCCTTTGTTATTAATAGCTGGACTAGAAAATCCATCGAAAACACCATAGACAAGAGATAAAAAAGCTTGTTAAAAAATGTGTACAATATGATATGAAAACATTACGATTTGTGGAAAAATAAATAAAAATGGTCGAAAAACAAAAAACAAAAAACACAAAATATTATTTTCACAGGATGGCTTCAATTTAGTATGATGGGACTTGTGAGTGACGTCACACGCAATTAGTGTTGTCTCTGTTTATAACAGATTTTAAAACGCTGACAACACCGCTATTTTATGAAATTTTATAAGCAATATTTTTTAATGGGTCTTGTCTGCTCTCTAGGATTTGAGAAATGTAATAAAAAAACCAGTTAAATACCCTATTCTAAATAAAGTCCTCCACTCAACTTAACCTCGATTCAGCCTCCCTCAATCAAATTACCCGTAATATGGTTTGTTATCTACTTAATGACATTAACTCAAGACCTCGGCTCGAAGAGTTTTTCCGCTATAATGGCGACTGATTCTAGTGCACTGGAGGAAGTTCCTTCAATGGACTTAAAATATGGATACCCTAACAAAAAGTTTCATTAAAGACAGTATAGTATAATAGATCACCACACACACCTTAACCTACATGGTTCTCTTGATGCTTAACAATTACATTCAATGTCTTTTGTAATATAGAACTTTTGTTATTATTATTTAGTAACCATTTGCTGATTTAAAAGAGTAAAGTCAAAGACAAAACGTTTATTCCAATCAGGCCATTAAACGGCACTTTTGAACGTCATTTACATTTCAAATAATATAAAATACTAAAGTGACTCTACTGTCCATTCGGAAAGGTAGATTTCTTATGGAGAAAAACGGACAAGAAACTCCATAGTAAAATTTTTCAAATAAATCTTTTATAATACAAAAATTTAGTTATATATGAGGACCATGTATCTAGGGTATGCCGAGGTAGACTTAATAATTTTCTAAATAAGTACATGATACTCACACATTTACAAATATTGGAATCACTAATTAACAGTGTGTGAGTTAGCAGAAAAATACAAGCACAAAAAGAAACAGAACATCTATAATACATAAAGCAACCAGTTTGAATTTGTATCTATGGAGTTTCTTGCACGTTCTTCGCCATAGAGATCTAAGCTTTGGAACGTGCAACTAGCTTCAAGTTTTTGACTGACTGACCGTGACAATACAAAAGTGCCTTTAAACGGCTTTTCGAAACAAAAGCTTTGAGTTTTAAGATTTCATAGACAACTAGCTGACCCGCTTAACTTCGTCTGCGTCACATTTTTCAGTAATACTTCGGTCTTATTAGTCGTAGTGTGATGTTATAAAGCATTCCTCGATAAAGGGCTATCCAAAAATAAAATCACTTTTCAATTCGAACCAATAGAAAGATTAGCGCGTTCAACCAAACAAACAAACTTTTCAGCTTTACCTATAATATTATTATATATAATATAAATATAGTATAGATTAATTAATCATGTTTAAGTTTACTGCAAAATAATCTACAAAATTAATCAAGCCGAATCTTCGCCGATTGCTTTAATAATTAAGTTTTCACTTAACCACACTTACCACTCGAAAGAGCGATCAAATATTTACCTAAAAATACTTGCGTTAAGTACCCTTTTAGCACCAACGGGTTATAAATGACATGGTTAGACAGTGAGGCAGCTTACACGATGTTAGCATAGCTTACAAGTTACGTATCCATACTAACATCATCATCATCTGCCTAACCTATATTGGGGTCGTCTTCTAGTAAAGTTGGATTCAGCTGAATACCAGTATTTTACGTGGAGCGGCTGCCCACCAGACCTCCACAATCCATTTACTCGGTAGCACGGTACTTCTTGATACGACCGGTGTCAGATTTTCTGGCTTCTGTAGATCTGTATCGACTGCTAAAGATCTATAAATAATTACTACCTCCTTTATTACAAATTTTTTCAGTCCATCCAAAGGTCGCTGCCAACGATAAAACCGCCATTTAACATCAAATTAAGGGTACCTTTCTTTTACAGCGGAGCGAGGCAGCGGAGCGGAGAAATATTAACCAATCATGTAAGGCAAAATGTCATTGAGTCACCTAGTGCGAAGATTTTATGCAATTCCATTGGTTAAAAAATTTCCATTTCTCCGCTCCGCTGCCTCGCTCCGCTTTAATGGAAAGGCACCTTTAGTTTATGTAAAAGAATTGTATTACTATTTATGGTGTATAATAAAGTAGTATTCTGTCTTCTATCTATAAATGCAATTTTCCCATGTCTGGCAAATAGTGTCATTAGGTAAAATTTTACAGTAGCAGCCCGGAGTTATCAAGATGGTGGTATGACTCTCCCGTGCCTCGGCATGGAAAAGCACGTAAAACTGCAGTGCGATTCTGTTAACATCTCACCGTAAAAGCTTGGGTGCAGTGATCAGGAAGTGAGCTGTCAATCCATGTAATCAAGATGGAATGGCAGTTCACTTCGCGCTCACTCCACCTGTGTTTTCACGGTAAGAGGTTTAAACGTATTCTACACGGATGTAATTCAGCGTTCAATCCAAAGTGACCATGGTGGGAGCTTGGTTTCCATACACGAATTTTGTATGAATTTGGATTACATCTGCCGTCTACACGTATGCAATCCAACAAGATCACCTTGGGTTGGTTTGGATTGAACGCTGGATTACATCCGTGTAGAAGGCCTTTTACAGAATAGACCAGCTGTATCGCCGTTCCATCGATCTATGAGAGTACATAGACGAACAAGGAGTAACCCTGTGTTTGCGCACACACTTGTACACTATTGTGTCTCCAGTTTACTTGGCTAATCTCTGTTGAGATTGACTACCGTGACTGAAATGCGGTCGGGAGGATTATTATATATTGATTAACTTTGAATAAGAAAAGTAATCCTGTCCGTCTCTTGCCTGTCACCTTTTCGAATCAATACGGCTGAACGAATTCGTAAAAAACTGGGCCATTGGGTGGACTATAACCTATATTAAGGCATAGAATAACTTTTATGCTTGCTAAAAAAGTATTATGTTCTCCTGGTATAATAATACACTTCTCACATATGCAAAGAATCTGGTAGAAGCTAGTGTTACGTATGTAGTAAGCGAGTACGTCTATTCTTAGTTCGATCTTCAAGTCAGATATTATAGGCTAGTTTCCACCTTCACTAAATTGCAAGTCTATTTAGTCCGTCAGTTAGAACATTGAAAAATAATGGACACGTATTTTTTGTTTTTGTAAATCAATGAACATTGACAAAGATAAAACGCAACAAAACTTGGCGGCAGTGGGGGCTCATGACGTCAGAACGCACTAAAATTATACCACGGCGTGACGTATTAAAAAGCGTCGTATCTTCGTCAATTTTGGTTTACGTAACAAAAGAAAAAAAATGGTTCAAATATTTTTAAAAAATGTAACTGACGCATTAATTAGATTTTTTCAGTGGTGAGCCTATTATGTTTTCCATTACAAAATTTAGTAGTAGTACCGGATATCCTCTGTAGGTACTAGGGTGTATCTAATGTGCTTACTACCTCTATTGGATGTAATAGATTTTAAACGTAATTGGTGAAATGTGGATCCACTAAACTCTTCTGTCTACCCTGTCATTGTACAGGCGAAGTGGTTCTGGGAATTCGTGTATAAAGAGACCTCAAAATTTTCTACCGCAACTGATAACATTAGGGTTGCCAAAGTAACGTTTTACTTTTTACAGTTTAGTTGTAATTACAAAAAGAAACACGAGTAAGGATGTGTATCGTCGTTTTATGTGGTCTTCCAGAATTATTGAAACTATTCCCAGATTTGGCTAAAGATTTAGTTAGAAGTATCCTAGTTACTGCAGAATAAAGCTGGTGCTCAGGCAAGATTTTATGTGCTCCAGTTCAAAGAGATTTGGCAACGCAATACATGTTAGGTTTTATTTCAACTGTAGAACTGGCATTTTAAAACGAGTTCTAGTTTTTAAATAAAAAAGAACAAACAAAAAAAATCCCAGAATGCGTCGACTTTCCAGAAAAACTCCACGGAGTTAACGATTTATCTAAACTAAACGAGATTTAGGAACAATTTAAACTGTTTGGAACAAAAACTTCGTACAATTCCACAGTAAGCCGTTGAACAATTCAACCTTATTTCGTGACGAAAAAACTAAGTCTGAAATTCACAGACGCTACTTAATCTAGGGCAAAAAAGAAAGAATAGTGCTGGCAACCCTGTGACATCATGATTGTAGGCAACACTGTGTGTTTAACCGATGTTGCCTACTTAGAAAATTATGGGGTAGGAGAGCCTCGCGTTAAATGCTTGCATATGGTGCCCGCACATAATCGTCGGCTTGTTCAAAAGCATGTCGTTATAATTATGTGACGCCGCTGTGTTACTTTGCTTCTATGAGTACTTTATAAGGGCTCTGCAATTTATTTCAGTTGAAATTGAAGAGGAAATATGAAACGCATGTTACTGAAAGAGTCATGAATATAAATGTGGTTGGAATGTGTAAGGACTGAAAGACCTATGAAAGAAAAAGGATAGTGTGACGGTTGAAGAACGGAAGAAAGGACGTATTGGAACGACCCCAAGTTACACGGGAGCAGAAAGATGATGATGATTTTAGTTGAAATTTTAGATGAATGATCCAAAATTGGAACTTCAGTCATACCTTAGAAAGGGTTTTTGGTTTGTGTTCCAATGACTGCAGGGAATGGAACGGTGACATTGTTTTGATACGTAAACATTATTAACAGGGTATTTTATAATTCTAATGCATTATTTATTTTTATTGTACCTTTTATCATACTTTTTTATTTAAAAAAATAATCGCGCCTGGAGATAGTTTATGTCGGGTACATTAACTGGGCCGCCTTTGTAAGACGACTAAAATGGCCCCGTGTACAAGATAAATTGTTTTTGAAAGGCATTTCAACTACCAGGGCTCCGTTGAAAAAAACCTTAAGAGGGAACTCTATTGAGCCTTTCTCCGTACAAACGCATTCCGCTGTTTTCTTCGTGGATAATGCTTCTAGACCAAAAACCTTTTCCAAAAATGTAGATCTAATCAATACGTGCCTTTATCATTTTTTTTCAAAACTTATAACTAAAATACTTATGACAAAAACCCGAAAAAGCAGCCCGTTTTTACCGCCATGTTCCGACGACTATCAGACATATTTGATAAGTTTTTAACAAAATAGAAAATAATAGAAACATAGATATATTATTTTCTTAGATCAATCCAGTTTTGAAGAAGAAAACAGCAGAATACAAAACGTCTTTTGGTCAACGTTTTTATAGGTAATAAAACCAGCCTGAGCTGCAGTTGTCGCTTTCGCACTTTACTTGGTAGGGCGCACCGCGACGGCATCGGCAATAGTTTCATCAAATACCTATTTTTCAAATTCATCGAGACTAGAGTCCCCTCTTAAGAAAGCCCATTTGCACGGCACGACAACCCAAGATCTTTTGACTTGGTGCAAGAAAGTGAGGAGTCCCGAACACAAATAATTTCATAAGGAGAGGAAGAAGATTTTGATCAACCAAAGCAAAGTATTTAACGAAATAACATGACAAATAAATGATTAAACAGAGTGTCTCACATCTCCTCCCACAGTAATATCTCTCCGTTCATAAATTATCTGAAATAAAATTCCGAAGTGGATACTTGAAACCAATCATGATTGTTAATTGATTCCTAATGATTACGTCTCGGTTTCATTAGGACTGAGCTCTAGTTTCAATCATTTAAATATCTTCATTATTTTTATCTTTGAAATGAATGTAGAATAGTTCATTTTGATCTTCTGAAGAATTTTTCAATTTTATCACATAAATGGTTTTATACGTGTATTTGGACGAGAATGGCATAAGTAGGTCAATTTTATCATAGATCCCAAAGTCAGGGACGATACCTCGCCTAATGCAACGACACGTTTTCATTGATACTTGTATGGATAAAATACCCCATAACCCTTAGGTCGATTTAAGACCTGCTCATTATATCCACACTCAATAAAATTAATTACTATTGTGCGAACAAAGTCAGAGGATTCTTTTATTGGTCGATTGGTCATGAACTAGTCCTACAGTCGTTTGGTCTAAAATTCTAAGCCCACCTGTATTATGTGCGTAGGATTATAAGCTAATGTAAAATAGCGTACAATATTAAAAAAAGCCCAAACACGACATTCACTGCTTTCCTTGGCTTCTTTACAAATTTTCATGGAAAAATAATACAATATTGCCTGCCATATTTTTCTTTGTGGAACGAATAATTTTCCTCCAAGTGCGTAGTAACAAGTTCAAAATTATAAAATATAACATAGAAATTAGCTTTCTTTCCTTGTAATAATGAATGAGATATTTATAAAATTACTTTAAAACAAACACTAGCTTCTGCTTTCGGCTTCGCCCACTTTTATGTCAGAAATTATCCCAAAGGAAATTACCGCCGGGATAAATATCCCTATGTGTTGTTCCAGACTATAACCTATCTCTGCGCCAAATTTCGTTAAGATCCGTTCAGCCGTTCCGGCGTGATGCGTAAAAAACATCCACCTATTCGTCCACCCAAACTTGCGCATTTATAACGGCAGTAAGATTCCTCTTAGGTACAGTGTTTTAGCCACTATTAATCTCAATTCACATTCAGCTCAGTACGTTTCAGCTGGCAAGCTTGTCCTCTAAATTCGCATACTGACGTCGACGTCGGTTACTGCAAACTGTCCCTTTTGCACCAGTGAGTCTGTGCGATTCACACTACCGAAATCTGCCATGCATACATTTTCAAAATACATTTTAATGGCCAGCCAGCATTAGTAATGGGATCCTCTGACTGTTATTTCTCCTTGCTACTATCACAAATGTATGTTTGTTAATCAATCATGTTAGAACGGCTGAACAGATCTAGTTGAAATTAAGCGCAGATATACGTTTGGAAGAGCACATAGGCTACTTTTTAATCCGGAAGTATGCTGTATGCTCCTTTGGAATAATTTCAACATTTACACGGGCGAACCTACAGGCAGATGCTAGTCTTATATACATCAGAATATGGCGCCTGAAAGCACAGACTGATCGATTTCCGACTCACAATGTCTATCAATAAGTTCTTGAACAAAAAACACCAATTTAGATGCCAACCCAATTCCTTTGGTTGATTTTCTAAATCTCATCTCCACATAGGTAACAAGTACCCTCATCCTAATCGATTCTACGTAGCTGGCACGAGAATATAAATCAAAACCATTCAGAATTTCCTTCTATTGTCAGACAGCAATTTTTCTTCTATGCCTAAAGTAGGCGTTATTCAATAGTACCTATCTACCTATCGCCTTATCGTCGACAAATATGCTTTTGTCAATAGAAATTGGAACTGAATGTAGACAATGCGTTGTGATACTGAAATAAGCAAACAAAGCGAATGGATCTCATGTTTCAATGGAGACTGGGGCGGGGCTGCCTGTCACCGGCAAAATGTCATTGATGAATTCAATGGCTCCACTCTTGCTTCATTGAATGAGGAAGACACTGAAGAGTTCGCTATCATTAGCATTTATAAATACGCAACAGTGGCGATTGCGGCGAATAATATTTCAGGACTCTAGTTAAAAAATGTGAGCAAAATGTTGAAGGAATTCTATGTTGAGAATGGAATTCTAAAAACATGTCGTTGTACGAATACAATACAGCGTACAATACAACATTATTTTTAGAAAAAGGCCGAAATATCACTCTGAAAATATTTTAATTACAAGCGACTATGTAATCAAATTAATTATGTACGAATATTGACAAAGTTACATATATACTGCGATCTTTTATGAAAAGAACATTTTACCGAATCGGTATTTGATATAATAATTATCGTAACTATCTCTATAAATGATTTAACTACAGACCTATTGCTTCTTATTTTTGACGACCGACCTTGACATTTATTTCAAAAGTGCCTGTCAGTCGTTTAATTGAAATAAAGGCTTTGTTTTGAGAGAGACTTTCGACACTTATGTTATTTTACACTAAGTTATTTTCATTACAGTTGGTTTATTTTCACCCGACTGCCAAGTAAGGGTTATGTTTTTCACGCGTATCTTTGTTTGTACATTTCTTTATTATCTCGTATCTTCCAAACGGCTGGATGTATTTCGACTATTAAGGTATCGTTCGATTCGTCTCAAAGACTCAAGTGTCTTTAGATTCGTGTTTAAAAAAACACAGTATGGCAAATTTTGGCGCTAAATTGTAAGTCGTTAATATTTTTTCCACCAAAACTATCGAATTTTATTAGTAAACAGTTTCGTTCATAAAAGTGTACCGGTTTCGGCCTTTTTAGTGCATTGCTTATAAGTTGCAGTCGGTTTCTTTTTTCTAATAACATTTAATCTTGTTCATAAAAGTTTTTAACGAGCAATTCTGTAAGAGACATTTCACCACAAATTATGTAAATGACACTTCACCACATCGTCACTGATAGGCAAACATGACTCAACCATTTTGACGCAACTTTGAATTAATAAACGTACCGTGCAGAAATATTTATGTTACTCATAGCAAAATTCAAGTACCTACTTAATTTTCTTCCCAAGTGAATTTATGAAATATTTTACATACATTACTAAGTAGATATTCGTATATATTCGCTGGCAATGAAAGGGAAGGTAAACATAATTAGTAAAATTATTATTGTAGAATTAGTAATTACTTCTTCCAACTTATTTATTTATTTCACAACTTCTTTTTGCTAGTCATTTTTCTTGCTTTGCGTAATAGTACAGACAGACGCGATGTGACAGTGTGACAACGCGTGTTCATAGTAATTATTCAATCTCAATAAAAATATCAGAATAATTTCTATAAAGACGCGTTGTCATATCTTTGTCGCATTGTCAAGTCACGCATGTCTGTGGGAGCCTATAATGGAAAATCAGAAATTAAACCGACTTCAAAAACTAATAACTAGAAAGGGAGAAATAAAAGTTTTATCTTTTAAGAATCTAAAGTAAGTACTTATGATATTTGGCACACATATTTAGAAGCTGGTATAGACTATCATATACAAAAAAGTGCAATCCTGATAATATTACAAACATACGGATCGAATTGTCAACCTCCTATTTTGAAGTTGGTTACAAATCTATACTAATATAGTAAAGCTGAAGAGTTTGTTTGTTTGAACGCCGTAATCTTTAGAACTAAAAGTCGGATTTTAAAATTATATGATAGCCAGATTCATGAGGAAAGCTATAATCTATACAGGAACGGGATAAAACAGGATGCGAAGTCGCGAGTAAAAGCTTATTGAATAAGTGGGTCATCCATCACAATCGCACAACAATCTAGTTCAGCTACGAAGCCAGTTGAATCGCTACCAACACGAGCTTATAATCAGCTTATTAGTCCTCGGGGAACAATGACATAATGGGGGAATGGGGAACTTGTATGTCATATCGGAAGACAGATTGATAACAATATGAGGAAGTTATTAGTACAACGGGAACGGTAGAGGGTAGATAGACGAGGAAATTCATACAGGAAAACTGGTAGGTGCCCATCTTCTAACTGTAGCATTTTCCGTTTCAGTCTTTTCTATTTATGTCATGTTTTGTAATCACGTCTTGTTGTGAGATGACATTTTCGGCGCTAGTTACTTCTAGAATTATTCTTTAAGTTCAGTAGAAGTGTAATAGAGAAAGCAATATTGATGCCTACAAATTGATGAAGTGATGTGATTAGATTGGTGGGTCCAAAAAGACCACTTTAGTAGAATCATAATATTTATTAATAATACAGCAATCTGTCAAATTTAATTTTCATCTTTATCGCTAAAGTTTAAGGTTCAAGGTTGATTGGCAAAATTTGACAGTAACGGGTAGCACATCACGTGTGCTTTCTGATTCTGCTAAAGTGGCCTTTTTAGACCCGTTGCTGTTATTAGAAGAATACATTTTAAAACCGGCCTAGTGCGAGTCATACTCTGACACGAAGGGTTCCGTCGTACCATAAATCAAAAATAAAAACGTTTTTTTGTATGGGAGCCCCCTTTAAATTTAATTTAATTTTTATAGTCATAAATATTTGGGTCACTAGGTCACCGTTGATTTAAGTGATAATATAGATATTGAAAGGGAACGCTGGTCGCTGGCTGTTCATTGTAACATGCTGGCCCGCAGGTTTGCTCGGCAGCCTGTGGGTCAGTTATTCGCAGCGGACATACAGCGACCTGCATGTCCAATATAATAATGCACACAGGGTACTGTTGGAGCTCCTGCCGGGATTGCGGAATTTGTTCGAAAGTGTCACCGCGGCCCTGGAACGTAAAGGGCATTAGGAGGAACACGGATGGGTTTTAGTCAATAAGAGTCTGACACTCCCTTTTGCTTCGCCCAGAGCGGGAGGAGTCATTTGATGATTTCCCATCCTTAAAAAAAGGGAACTGGTGGGGCTGCCATGGCGATGCAATGCGTCAGGGATATTTGATTAGGCGCGGGTTGATGGCTTCGCCGCCATAATCAGGAAAAGATGCGCCTCCCTACTCACTCGCGTTTGTGGCAGCACCAACACAACAGCTGCTCAAACTCTATCAAGCGCAAGTTCGATCATGTATGGAGTACTGCTCTCATCTTTGGGACGGATCTGCCAGATACCAGCTTGATGCCCTTGAGTTAATTGAGAAACGAGCCAAGAGGATCATCGGCGATGATAGTCTCGTCGCGACGAAGCTCCAAAGTCTTGAGCATCGACGACGAGTTGCTAGCCTGTCGGTTTTCTACCGGTTGCATTTTGGGGATTGTGCGACGGAATTGCATATTTTGATTCCGCCAAGCCCGTTCCATCATCGGACCACAAGACGAACGGCGATGTGCCACCGGTACATGGTGGACATCCCACCCACGCGCACAAAATGTTTTGGGAACACATTCATAGTGCGTGCAACTAAGGAATGGAATTCCCTGCCGGAATCTGTGTTTCCTAATAGCTACAACCTGGGAGTATTTAAGTCAAGAGTGAATAGGTTACTTCTAGGCAAGCGTGCTCCATCTTCGACCACATCATCGCTTACTATCAGGTGAGATAGTGGTCAAACGCGTGCTTATCAATAGTAAAAAAAAAAGATAGATGGGAGTCCCCCGCAAAGATGGGTGCGGCTTCATGTCGTAGTTTAATCAGGTAATAGTGTTGTCAATACTAATATTCACTTTTAAGTATATTGTTACTAACAAAATATAGACCTAGTCTGAAATAAATGTTATTATTATTATTTTAGCGGCAATAGAAATACCATGCCATTGCCATTTATTTTTTATTTTTTTGTTGTACACCTACCACAGTGTAGTCTTTTTAACCCAAAGGTTGACTGGTAGAGAATGCCTTGTTGCATTAAATCCGCCCATGTACCACTATACATAAAGTTTAAATAAATAATAAATACTCTGAAAAATTTTCAAATGTCTACCTATTATGGTTCTTGAGATACAGCCCGCTGTATAGATAGTCGGACGGACGGATGGAAGGATGGAAGGATGGACGGATGGACGGATGGACGGATGGACGGATGGACGGATGGACGGATGGACGGATGGACGGATGGACGGATGGACGGATGGACGGATGGACGGATGGACGGATGGACGGATGGACGGATGGACGAATGGACGGAGGCTTAACAATAGAATTCTGTTGGTTGGTTGTTACCCTAAAAATTAATAAGTGAATTACTACACCAGCTAACGAGCGTTTGACGACTTGTCGCCTTGTTCTTTCCAGAAACTGGGCCGTATTGTTCCCATTCAAGAAGGGACAAGAAGACCAAAGGGACCGTCGGAGAAGGGGCAAACTGAGAAGTTGAAGAAGAAACAACACACCACAACAAGTAACTTTGCTTTGGACCGTAAGGTTTAAGGGGAACAAACTCAATCTCATAAGGAAGTTCACAGAACCAACCTCCCGTAGCCATGTGGACGGCCAAACCAGACGTTTTAACCCGCACCGACATATCTCTTCGTCTAAAATGTCTTCATAACTATCTCCACACGTTAGTTCAACATAAATCCAATTTCCAGTTTGCTTTAGTCGCTTGCTTTGTCAAAACAAGTTATGATCAAGAATGTTCACTTTACCTCTTAAGAACCAACTACAGACTCCTCGAGAGATAGAACTTTGTATGAAATTTCTTGTCTCTTCACATTAATAGTGGCGCTTGGAAATATGCTCGTTTCATTGCTGAAGCACTTCGTGACGTTTGATCCCCATTGTTGTTCTGTAACGTCGTCTATGTAATTGCTATGGCTTAGTTATTCAATAATCGTGAAATAGGTGCTTATTTAAGTTCGAATGGTAGGCGCCAGATAAACTTGCAATAAAGTACGTTGACATTTCCCTAATATCCCTTCGTATATACCCAAACAATAAATTATGATCTGTTTTCCATTACTAGAGAACGTAAAGGATCACGCACGATCGAAGTCGATTTAGAGGACAGTTAGTCTTTATTTCTGTTTTTGATTTTAAGAAAGTCAATAAATGTATGTGGATCAATGACCGTTATTGCACATTTATCTGGCGCCTACTTACTAGTAGTATTGTTAGTTGGTCCAGTAAATAAGGAGCAAATCGACTGTGACAGACGAACAGACACACACAAGTGATCTTCCTGTTCTTGTACGATGTTACTTTGGATCAGCCTATTACATGTTCCTTTTCCGTTCTACCATTTTATCATATCCAACCATCATTACTTTCACTGACATTCTATCCCACAATCAGTCTATCTACTCTTTAGATACCATTTTTTTTTACTTTTCTGCAATATTATCTACCATTTCGCTCAAATCAACTTAGTCGGGGATCAACTGAGAGTGAATCTCTCTACGCAAAATACGAAGGAATGCTTCAGTCTCGTTTGATGATACTAATTCACAAGCCACATTTGCCATAGCTTCTCGTACCACGCTTATTTCTATTCCCCCATTATTCGCTTAAGTAGCTCAGACGTTCGCGATAATAGTTGGGCTTTCAATCAGTTCGAGCCCACCTGATCCCACGCAATACGCGCGTATTGTGCGTGTCTGTCTGACGGGGCTTAATAAAATGTAATGATAGTTGTATGGGTTCTTAGTAAGGGCAGCGCGGAGGTAATTATAGAGGCGAGTGGTCGTTTAGTTTTGATGAATAAGGTGTTCTGATGGTTTGATTAAATTATAATGTTGGGTAATTTGTTTTCCAGAGGCTTGGCTCACAGACAGACGGTCGATAGGACCGAAAAGTTTTGGAGTGGCAACCGCGTACCTATAGACAAAGCGTTGGAAGGCCTCACACAAGGTGGACCGATGACCTGGTGGATGCGAGACGTACAGGACCTGTTGTTGTGACGACTCTTGAGGAGGCCTATTTCCAGCATTGGACGTCTTACGGCTGATATGATGATGATGAAGAGGGGGCTAGACAAAGTGATAAGGCGCCAAATGCCTAGATCATGGCCGGTTATGAACATATTAAAAAGTTTGTTTCACTGCACTACCTGGCAGGTGACTTGCTAGGCTTTGGCAATAAGAAAGACACCAGATGCCAGTGGATTTCCGCCTCATAGATAAGGATTGTCGAAAAGCCAACATGTATGAGAACCTCTTAACTCATTGACAAGCGTGTTTGCTTAAATTATACTTCGTCTGGAGCCTTTGATGTGTCTTCAATGGAGCTATTATGTATCTTGCATCATTTGCAAGTTGAATGTTTAGGAACTTCACAGTTAGCTGCATAAACACGAAACATTACTGTCGTATTTTAGTAGTTACGTATCTTATTTAGATGTATGTTCATGTTACGACTGCTCAGTCGTACCGCAAACTACTGAGTACCAATATTTTACATGTGACTGCCTCGCTTGATACCGCTTGACAACACTAGTGTCAGATTTCTTGACTTCTTACTACCCGTAACGAATGTCAAAAATCTTAAAATGACAGCCGGGACCAACAGCTTAACGTGCTTTCCGAGGCTCGGAGAAATCTCGGTATGTTAACATGGTCACCCATCCACGGACAGACCTCGGTGAGGTTGGTAAACCTTGTAGATCAATCCATGCTTAAAACTCATTATGTTTTTGAAAATCGAAGTCCTAAAGTTACTACAATATTTTATCGATACGACTTTTGTATTCATGAAGCAGTTTTCAGCTCATTCTGCACTTTTCCAGCAATTTATCCACCTGACTACAGCATACCTCATTTACCGGTGTCATTATTATTTCGTGGAACCGATTGTAAGCACTTTTCATTTAAAAGCACAATTATAAAGGCTTACCATAATCATAATATTAATGATTTATCATAGCAAATTATGGTTAACTAATGCGTCAAGCACGTCCCGATAATTAATGCATTATAACAATGTCTCGCATAACGATGTTTAATTACGAATTGTTGTTAACTACCGTTCTACCAAGAAGACATCATTATGTATTTTGGATCCCTTGTTTCTTTGTAAAACAGTACCTTTTTTTCAAACCTAAGTTGCAGACGTAAAATGGTGAAATTTCAGCATTTTATCACCTGTCCAAATCGGACAACGATTTTTTTATATTAATCAGTTTGAATATATCATTTTTCCTATTTTTATTCAAATTAAATTCAGATCAGCGCTACATATACTTTTCTATTAATCTTCATTTCATAGTAGTCTTCCCCCATTTTTATTAACCACCCATATCCATACCAAAAACATTGAACCTACCATGATAACACCACTTTTCAGGGAATCCAAACATCTTTTCATAATCAAATTTTAATATTAAGCATCCATAAATTCGAGTAAAAACATAACACAATTATCCCCTGTAAAAAGAAGCTACCTCGTTATCCCTTATTTAATCGTCAGTCGAACGATCCCTTAGCGAACGATAGCCTTCACGATAAAAAGTTTATTAATGCCCCTACAGAACGTATGTGTTATAGGCATTAATGAGGATGCCAGACAGTTTTCAGTAATGAAGCCATGTTACGGCCCTGCGATAAAATTTAAGTGGCCCATGCGGACATAAAATGAGTTGATACTCGAATACAGTTGGCATAACAATTGGCCATATAAAACGACACCACGGATAGTGTCGGCAACAGATAAAGATGATAATGGCCTACATAGTTAGGCTACACTCCCGATAGGCCCCTATAAAAACGATTGGTGCCGTAATTATGGTAACTCGAGAAACTTGACGTGAAAAGGGGCGATAAAAATATATAAATGTTTGCTCCGTTATCACACCGTGAACGTTACGTACACGCAATTATGCAGACATGATGTATTTAAATGCTGAATACAGCCCCACGTAACGTTGAATTTGTGCTAAGTCACGTTATCCAAACGTAACCACTGAAACGAATTATATTTTTTCACTGGAAAAACGTCTATTATATTTTTAGATGTGTTTTCCGCAATTTTTGGAATTATTATTTAGCCACATAATGATCGTTAATTATATGTTTGCGGACGAAATATTAAACAATTTCCCTTGACACACAATTTCACGGTATTTTTCTAACATGAAAGCTCTTTTCCTCGAACACATTGTAGGGTCAAGAACCAGAGTAGGTACCTGAAGAAATTAATGCTCAAAGGAATTGCTTTTGAGGTTTTAATTTGACGGGAAAATTTTAATTTGACCAAAATGGAACGGTTATTATAATTTAATTTTCGTCGAATCTTTTTGCAGTTACACATCCCTCCACATTACGGTTGCTCGAGTAGGTTTTTGAGTGAAAAAATGGCGCGTCTGCCGCGCAGACAGGGAAGTAATGAATTACATTAATGCGAAAATGTTGTGTGGCGGCTTTACTTAAAATTATAATTACATCTCGTGGAATGTTTGTAAACTCAGACGGGGACTTGAATGGCTGACAAGAAAGTTAGAAAACTTAATTTCATACTTTATAATTTGTCGTGTTGAGGTGCCTACCTAGAAGAGAAATGGCTGGGGAAATTTTATTTCATGGCAACTGAATTGTGTGTGTCAGTCACATGGTGGGCTGTGGCCTCGTGTTGTGAATACAACTTGCTTCATTGCGGACTTGTGCCTAAATATATGTAGTAGGTAGAACCACGTCTATGGGACCGATTCGCTACGTGTATTATTGCGGACTCCGCCGCGGCAAAAAAAGGGTTACATTTTTAATCTTAGGTACATGCCCATACAAATAAATTGTGAAATAAAGTGAATCATTTGTTGGTGCGACTGATATTGACAACGCGATTTTCTGGTACGCGACGTGAAATTAATTTACTTTTTAGTGTTTTGAAGCATAACATTAATATGTTAAAATCATTTATTTTACTTTTTACAGGGGATTAAATGCAAAATGGCGAAAGAAGTGGTGAAACCTAGTAAAGATATAATATTTTTTTATTGGTCGTAGTCTTTTGATTCTATTAAAATTGTGCAAATGAATATCCCTACAGACTAATGCGAGATTAAACGAGCATAGTATTTGTCAAGAGTCTAGACATTAATGGCTTCGCACAGCGATGTATGTGTCCGAACTCCGAACAGTAGCTGAAGCCATGTTTTTTGTATCCGCCATTTTGAAATTATTTTATTCAAAGGTATTGTTTGGCGTTGTGCGGTAAAATGTGCCAGGGAAACGACAGTTCAGAACAAACGTGTCGCATTTTAAAATAATATGTTTTGGCGAGAAAATGAAATACATATGAAGTATAAATATTTGTATTGAAAACAAAGGCAGGCTCCATGCTGATCAATGTAAAAGCAATTTGTGAAGTGTCAACAGCTCATATTCTTGTTCGAGACCATTTCGTTTCAGTATTGTTTATGTCGTAGTTTCAGCTTCTGTTTTCGCACGTATTGAAACTCTATTTTATGTGACATAAAAGTTATTTTTCTGAAAATTGAAAATAAAAAGCTTACGGGATCTCTTTCGTTTTAAAGGGTTAACCTGTGTAGGTATGTACCTGCTATGTGCGAGGATCTTCAAAGAAAATTGTTTAAATGGGCCACATGCGAGCTCACAAACGGCAAGCTACAGCGGAGCTGAAAAAATCGCCTAGGTCGAAATCGATCGGATCACATCATCATCAATTCAGTGGAATCACAAATACCTACTTATAAAGGGTTTTTGTTCATTATAATTGCTATCAAGCATAATAACGTGATAATGTCACTACACTAAGGGTGCCTGTCTATTACAGCGGAGCGAACCAGCGGAGAGAAGAAACGGAGAAATAATAACCAATCATGTCAGTCAAAATGTTAGTGAGTCACATGGTGCGGAGATTATATGCGAATTCATTGGTTAAAATTTCTTCGCTCTACTGCCTTGGTCCGCTGTAATGGACAGTGTACGGGTAAATTTTGTGTATTGACCCAAAACTGATAGATGATCGACCCGCGGCGAATGAGTCTGAGCATCGGTGAGATGCTATACAACTACTAAACGATTAAGAAAGAAAAGAAAGAAAAATGTTTATTTGGGACTCGCACAAAACAGATAGATGTAAAATTAATTAACACTAAAAGTAGTCTATTACTTAATCACATATACTCAAATATTTAATTTTTATTCATTCGCTGCGCGTCGATGTCAGCATAAAAATGAAACAATTTATTGATATGTACGGGTTTGCTCGTACAGACAGGCACCCTTATTTTGGAGAATGTTTGATATTAACTTATTTTGTGTCACTCCTAGGTTGTGTTTGTTCTGTATATTTATTTCATGTCAAAATTGGTAGACTAATAGATTTAATTCTATAATTTATTTATAAAAAAAATAAAACCGCACATTACAGTATGAAACGTAGAAATCTACTATGTCTTCTCAAACCGTACCAGACAAACAAATAATTAATCAAAGAAAACTAAGCTCAAACCCACCGAAATCCATTTTAACCTCACCACCCAGACTAACACAAAGTAAATCCAGGTCAAGAGTCTTGATGAAGACCTTGTAAGTTCGAAATCAGACGTCCAATCACCTTCCTAACTTAAATTGGGTTCACATCAACACGACGTAGGCATAGTTAAAGTAAAGTTCCCAAAGAGCCTACGATAACACGGCAAATTGAAAATTAACAACCAGCTAAAATGTTCCGAGATTGCTATGCGTCGGGTTCTAAGAAGTTGGAACTTTGTTAAGATATTATAAACTCCATCAAAGTCCAGTGCGGAAACGCAGCTTATCTGGGCAAGTTGGATCAGTATCTAAGCGCGAAACTTTAATTGCTGGAAACTTTAAACTTGAGATCATGTGAACAAGAATTTCATCACTAAAGAACTGGAATAATGTCGCTTGAATATGCTCAAATGGAGCATACTACCGTACAAAGCAATAGAAGAAAGAAGTGGTCAGATATTCCTCTATCTATGTACTGATTTTGGCATGTTTTATTTACTAAGCAAATGATCAACAATGTTGTAGCGATATATGTGCCACCGGAAAATGGCAAACGCCGTAAGATTTTAAAATGTCGCGTGAAATAGGGTATTTTACTAAAAAAATCTAATTAGTCCGTCAGATAGATATTCAAAAAATATTAAACACGTATTTTTTCTCTTTTCGCGTAAACAAAAGATGACGATGATATAGTGCCACGATGAGATGGTAAAACTCGCGTGACGTCACTATGATGGTACAATTTTACCAAGCCACATGACGTCACGCGTGTCTTCAACGCGCTGTATCGTCTTCATTTTTTGTTTACGTGAAAAAAGTAAAAATACGTGTCCAATATTTTTTTAAATCTATCTGACGGACTAATTAGATTTTTTTAGTAAAATACCCTATTGTAAATTATTTTTTCTAAATAAGACAAGGACGTATTGGAAACTATTGAATTTGGATGGGATTATTATATACAAAACGATTTTTTCATAATATATCGAGAAATTATAATCTAATCAAGATTTATTGCAATCTTTCGGAGTCTGCCAAAATGTACTGAACAGCTGAATTTTTGTTCGCGATTTCGGGATTGATCCCATAGTAAAAGTTGTTTATAATGATTAGTACAATGACCCCTTAAGAGGTATTGTGTTAATTCTGTTACATGTTGTATATACCGCCAGATACGAGCTACAAAATTACCTGATATCACACAAATCCTACAGCGCTTCATCAGATTTCCATTGGGCAGTTGCCCACCAGACACATAACCCGTCTGGTTGGAGCATTTTAAGTGAAGGTCTTTACACCCTGTTCCGCATACCTATAAATTGTTTCATTTTCTTACTAGTATATGATATAAAATACTCTTCTATATCCATACATCTAATAAAATTGTAGACTTGCCGTGTCTGTACATTGAATATTTTTGCATAAAAATTACGTAGAAACGTTAGAAAAAAGACATAAAACACAAAAATACATTTTTTTAAATACTTGTCTGTTTGTCTGTGCGTTTGTGGGAGCATCACGCATAAACCACTGATTGGATTCAAAATCTAGGTACTCAAAAATATTAAGTGATAACCCGAATAACATTTGACGTTTATTTCATCAAAATCGACCCAAAAAACCAAAAGATTTTTAAGTTTATGAAGAAACTTCATCTAGCGATAAAATAGATAGTTTTCATTGAGACTCCAGATACTTGCATTGCCATCTATTGAGAATAATAATAGTAGCAAATGTGTGAAAAGAACACAAAACGTATTGTTGAGTTATTTGTTAAATTTTTAATACGTAGCAAAAGAAAAGTGAACATGTTAAGTATTATCATAAGATTATTGATCGTAAAATGTGAGCTTCTAATTTCGAACTTATTTTAGACAGTTCAACTACATTGTCGATAGATGGCGTTGTACTGATGATGCGTTTTCAAGTATGACCTCAGCCCAAATGTTGTATGAAAATTTGATTAGCTAAGATTATTATAACTATTTTTTTTTATCTGTGCTGTAACTTAGTACTGTTATAAGTCGATAACTCTAAACTCGATAATACAAAAAATACTATCGTTCGTTATTTGATTTGATTTTCGAGTCTACTTGGAGAGTTGTAAAGTAAAGTGCATTATACATGGGTTAACTGTTTTACCTATGTATTTATTTTCATTACATTAGTGGTGTACGGATTTTTGGTATTATTTTATTATGCTTCATGCCTCTTCACGGTGGCTAAACTATACGTAACAGCTGCACGGCTAAACTATAAAAGCCGTTCGCGTTGTTCTTCAAGGTTAAGCAACGCTTACCGAGGTCGGTCTGTGGATGGGTGACCATTTTAACATAGGGGTCGATCGATCCGTGCGACTGTTTATTATACAGCGCCTCATTCAGTACCTACTGAATTTCGATTTAAAAAATCGATTATTCTTACACAATAAATCAATTCTATGAATCCGGTAAAACTGTTTTAATAATATAAAATGTTAAAATGAATTAAATGAATCAGTGTTCTGTATATAATCTGCGATTGTCAGTGAAAATCGAAGAAAATGTGTTTCTTTTTGGGCTGGACATAATTAAGAATCAACTTGATTCATCAGTTTCTTTGTTACGTATTTTGAAGACTATCATTATTCGTTCGACGGTCGGTTTTATTGATATTGATTCGAGGTTGGTATGTTACCTGGGCTGGTCGGCATTTCAACCGAAAGAAATGATACAGTGACCTGCATTAGGTACCCTCTTCCCATTTTCTTCCTTCTGAGAGAGATCAGGACACGCAAGGTATTAACTGAACATAGTTTTTATCTATGCAACATCTTTATCTGACATCCACGCGGCGAACGAAGTCGCGGGCACAGCTAGTCTTAAATAAAATGCGTTCCATTGTTTCTGTCGATCTCCACACTTTTATACATCAACTGAAAATATACGGCTTTTATAAATAACTTAGCCCAAGGTTACTCGTTTCCTATTCAGTGTAAGCAGCAGTAATTAAGTGCCTTACTAATTTATTATGTCTTCGCCGCAGTAAACTGAATATTGCGCAGAACTTGCGAATAATTTAAACGTATGATTCCTGCATTTTAAGCTTTTATGCCATGCAAGCGTTATGCCATGGCAATTTCATATTTTTAAAGTAGATTTTCAAGTGAAGTGGCGTTGAAACAGGATACTTTGAATAATGTTTTTTCTCACGAAGTTTGGAATAATGTTTTTCCCACAAAAATCCTCCAATTTTTGCGAAAGACCGGATTACTAAACTCCAAGGACGGTTTTTTTTTAAATACGATGTCATGATTTTTGCGAAAAAGCAGCTTATTTCAACTAAAGTTTTCTTCAAATAACCTGCATCACATTACAAAAAGAAAAGAGCCTTCAGTATCATGCAGATATTTACACGCACGCTTTTTTAACCGACTTCAAAAAGGAGGAGGTTCTCAATTCGTCGGAACCTTGTTTATATATGTTCACCGATTACTCGAAGCTGCCTGCACCGATTTGGAAAATTCTTTTTTTGTTTGAAAGGATAGACTTTCCAAGTAGTTTTATGATCATCAGGTTAGGATCTGATGGTGGGATCCTGGACAAATAGAGGGAACTCTTCAAATTGTATAGGCACACTTGAAGCGACAAGGGTAATTTTTAGAATAGTACTTTCTGAGCATAGTCCCATTTCAATTTGGTGAAGATCTGATAAAGAACTTCGGAGGTAGGCAACGGAACTCCTCAATAAATGATAGCAAATGGACCGGGATTGCTGAAATCTCATGTCTGTCTATTGTTTACACCAGTTCAGAACATAACATCACGCCGGTACACTGTGACCAGTCACCACTAAAAAGTGAAAATAAAAACCTTTTTGTCAAAAAACCGACTTCCGAAACTAAAGTTATTTTATACTTTGTAGTGTTTTGTTTTTTGGAAGTCGGTTGTATTTTTTTGTATTTTTTTTTGCCACTTACAATACATGACTTTTATCTCTCTTGTCCTTCCTCATAACTACTAAAAACATTTTAAAATATTTAATGTGTTTTTAAAAATCAAAGTGTAAATACCAATACGGCACACCCCTAATTCATTCCCCGTCTGAACAACCAAAAACTTTCACGAAAATTGAACTGCGGAACACGGACTTTAAACGTAAGTCTCCGAGTTTAAAACTTACGTCAACTTCTATGCCAGGTATACGGAAGATCTTGAGCGGGGGCACGTCCCTGGGGGAGTACCGACAGAACTCTCGGTCCCCTCGGTACCATTTGACGGAGTATAAGACCTCCTGCTCGAGGTCATAGAGGCACTTCATCTCCACCTTGGAGCCGCGCTCCACCGCTTCTGGGACCATCACGTGGACATTGCGGAGGCATAGTGAACCTGGGGAAGAGGGAAAGTTGGTTATTTACGATAGTTAATTAATAATCTGTACTAATAATATGAAAAAAGCTTCATTGTTTGTTGGTTTGAACGCGCTGATCTGTGGAACTCGGGACTTAGGAAATTCTTTTTATATGATAGCCGCATTCATGAAAAAGGCTATAGGCCATACGGGAACGGGAAAACGGTAAATCGACTGTGAACTAGCAACCGGTACCATCTCAATTTTGACAACTTTACAGGATGAAGAAAAACCGTGTTTGCGTCAGTTTATTAAATACTAGTGGACGTCACGTGGTTTCACCCGCGTAGTTCCCGTTCCCGTGGGAGCATGGGGATAAAATATAGCCTATGTTACTCCCTGATAATGTGGCTATCCATTGTTGAAAGAATTTTTCAAATCGATCCAGAAGTTTCGGAGCCTATTCATTTCAAACAAACAAACAAATCTTTCCTCTTTATAATATTAGTGTAGAAAAATACATCGTTTTTAAATATTTTTATTACATAGGTAATTGAACACAAAAGTAACATTATATGCTTCATTCTAACATAACAACGATATAGGACATCTCACATTCACAGCGCGTCGGAGTTAGTACAAGTAGAATGAAGCCGATTCTGGCGCCAAATTTAAACGTATCTCAGAAGGGATTTATTGCAACGGTGCGAAGTATGAAATAGTGTAAAATGATATTCAAAAGTGAAAACTTCAGAAAATTGAGATAGGACCGGTTGTCAGTTCACAGTCGATATGCGCGCAAAGTCACGGGCAAAGCTAGTGATACGTGCTGAAAATAGTGACAGAGTGATTGGACGATTGCAGTGAATAGACTGAGTGGTAGAACGTCACCGCATCGTTGTCGCATTTACACATTGCGCGTATTGCGATAAACGTCATCATCACCATCATATCAGCCGAAAGACGTCCACTGTTGGACATAGGCCTCCCCCAAAGGGGGGATTTGCCATAATCGCCACGCTTGGCAGGAGGGTTGGCGATCGCAGTGTACGGCGTTTTACAGAGAACGCTGCTGCCCATTCTCTGGTTAGTCCCTTAGTCGCCTCGTACGACACCCACGGGACGTGATGGGATGGTATTATTCTTTTACGGCACCGGCCGACACCATGCGGCAAAAAAACGGATAAACGTGACCACCTACTAACTGAAACCTTAGACAAGTATAACTCTATGTATTAGCCAATCAGATTCCCGAATTGCCAAAATATAAGGAGTTGAACACGTGATGAACAGCGTTTGTCAAACCATTCATTTTTGACGTTTGACGACAGTCGCCTTCGTCTTGCTACTGCTGCAAGAATATCACTTGTCTACAGCGTAAAGGTATATCGACATATATATATATCGACTCGAAAAGACGAAGATTTGTCTGCGGAAGCACTTGTCAGTTATGAATGAACACTTGACAAGGTTTATAAATATGTACGTGTTTTGTTTATGGAAAATAATGCTAAGCATCGTACTCTTTCTCTCAACGTAAGTCTATAAATTGGGCTTTTCAAGATATTATAAAACGTTATAAATCAAAAGTCAATGAATACATAACCTATAGATAAAATTTTATGTTTCAAAAATGGAAAATGCTACATGCTCTAACAATAATACTGATATGCAGGTCTATAAATACATACTTTTATACCAAAATATATTGATACGCTGTATGAATAACAAAAAACAGTTTCTTTTGTTGTTTAGTCGGTACGATAAGTAACGTCATAAAAAATAATCTTTATAATGTCTTTATGTCTTATTCTAGAATAAGAAATAAAAACAATATAATCTCTTGTTTCTTGAAATAAACAGACCAATAGCAAGATAACTAACAATTAAAACGTTAATTATAATATTTCCTGTTGTTTTTCTATTTTCTCGATCTTTCATAATAAACATTCTTCTGTTTACGACAGATTTAATTAACTTCAAAACATAACAGGGTATTAATTACTTCCCACATTTTATTTGATAATTTTCAGAGCAAAATTAGTTTTCTAATATATATTTTTATAAAGTATTGCTTAGCTCCAAGTCCTTCCCGGTACGATACGATACAGCTTAGCTAACGATTTTCATTTTCCAATAGCTTTTGCCTACGCCTTCATGCTACCCGCGACCTTCACCAGGTCATCGGTCCACCTTGTGGGAGGCCTTCCAACGTTACGTCTTCCGGTACGCGGTCGCCACTCCAGAACTTTTTATGTCGGTAACCTTGGTTCTCTTGCGGATATCATCATTCCTGATTCCATTGCCTTTTGAGTGACTTTGGGCCCTCTGATGAGGCCCATTGTAAGCGACCACATTTCAGTTACGTATGTCATCACTGGCAACACGCACTGATCATAGACTTTCGTCTTAAGACACTGTGGTATTTGGGACGAGAAGATACCGCGCAACTTCCCGAACGCTGCCCAGCCGAATCGAATTCGACGGTTGACCTCTTTCTCGAAGTTGGCCCTACGTAGCTGGACCGTTTGTCCTAGGTAGACGTACTCGTCTACAACTTCGAGTGTAGAGTTTCCGATCTTGATGGGTGTGGGTGCTACATGGGTATTTACCATGATCTTGGTTTTGTCCATGTTCATTTTGAGACCCACCCTTTCGGAAGCTCTACTGAAGTCATCGAGCATTGTACTGAGGTCCTCCGGTGTCTCAGCCATGACGACTATATCCTCGGCAAATCGAAGGTGACTGATTTACTCGCCATTGACATTAATGCCTAGCCTTCTCTAGTCCAAAACCTTGAAGACATCCTCCATTGCGGCTGTAAACAGTTTCGGAGAAATGACGTCTCCCTGCCTCACACCCTGCTGCAGGAGGATAGGTTTCGAGGTCTGATCCTGAAGTCGGACTGACATGGTGGCGTTTTTGTACAAACCTTTCAGCACCTCGAAGTACCTATAGTCGATCACCTACCTACCTAGGACCTAGGGATTAACACAACTATAATCGTGACAATCTAAGAAGTCGGATTTGACAGCTAAGTAGAGAGGGATAGAAGATCGCTTTACCACTAAGTGCGAAAGAGATTTAATTTCATGTCCCTTTCATACTTTAGTGAGTATGTAAAGCAATGTTGTATCCTGCTGTCAAATCCAACTTCTAGTGTCCCGAATACTAGTATAGGTAGTGTTTTCGCCAGACAGTCGAAATGGTAGAAACAGAGGTTCCCACCTCTATTTCTACCATTCCGCCGCCTAATTCTTCAGAATATAGGACTGACTATGACGTGATATTACCTTCACGATTCCGTTGTGAAAAAAGAATAGTGCTCTTCGTTCTGTATAGCTCCGTCTCTCTCTCAATACACAATACTCAATACCTAACTGCGGAATTATGATCGCATCGGCATAACACAGTAGAGGGGGCTGATTTTATGTTATTGAGGTCACAGTTTGATAAGGAATATCATTGAATGATAATTATCCATATTTATTTAAACTTCCACCTACATTACTGAACTCGATAAGTCAATACTTGAGATATCATTAGCCTACAACCCAGCTTCATTATAAACAAAGGGGAACTAAGCCGGAAACCAGATGTTGAATTGTTCAATAAGATCAACTCTATATTTAAACAATCGATGCCTGATTAAATATGTATCTCGGTTATTGATATTTCTGGTCAATATTGCTCTTTGATTTCCTGTGAGGGTTGGTAAATGTATTAATGGAACAAGCCCGAACCGAAATGTGGCTATCCGGGATTTATATTAAGACCAGTTAAGACTTGGCTAGTTCTCCTTTTGTCGATTTAAAAGCTGGTTTAAGGATTAAAGTCGTCTGAAAAAAATATAGAAATGCCATTTTATGCCAACGTCAAGACAGCCAAGCTTTTTAATCGTTGCTCCTTTCAGCTTGAACGTTTTTGTATACCTTTCAGGGTCCTAAAAGAGAAAAGAAATATAAGTGGCACTACGAAATTTAGCTTTCCAAGTGACGCAGCCGTCTTTTTTTTAATTTAGGTAAGTAAACTGTCTTTTTTTTTTCTAGCGTTATAAGGGGCGGTTGGCGGGCTTCATTTTAATATAAAACCTTCTTCATTTTAGCTAATATTCAGGTATGCCTACATTTTCTATAAGAAAATTCCGTGTTTCTATAGTAAGCTTCATGCTACCTTTTCTAAACAAATAAATTGCTGTTATGAGAATATTCCAGGAATTGTTATTAAATATTTCTATCTATATAAAATGAAGGTAGGTTTACAATTTAGGATAAATTAAATGTTTTGTGATATCTTTGTATTAAAATTAGAGAGTCTGTATGTAACACAATATTGGATTGAATACGCGAGTAAGCGCCTTCAAATTTGTCGTAAAGTGCCGCGTGGTAGCAGCGCGGCTGCTGCGCTGCTGCCGCGCGACACCTTGTGACAAATTTGAACGCGCCCTAAGCAGCTATGTCTGTCTGATATATTTTTACCTAAAAACTTTTCGCGTTTGAGGAATAGAGGGATTAAATAAAATGTGAAAATTTATCAAAATTTGTAGAAGATAACTGTTTCCTTACTTTAGAATTTACTGGCTGGAAGGTAAGAAGATGAAATAAATTATCAGGATTATTTATACAAAAAAATTTACCATATGCTTAGTTTAGTTACAGTGATTAACGAATTTTTAAGTCAAATCCTCTATAAAATAAAGACTGAATAAAAAATCTGAAAAAAAAATTGTTCCGCAAATATAAGAGAAGATTTTTTCGAACAAGTAATTGCCTAAAGTCAATTCTCGTTAAGGCATGTATACATGACAATGACCTTGTGCATATAAACGGAGCTAACGACTCCTCTACACGCTACTCCGTTACCCGCATTTTTAATATTTTTATAATAAATATGATACATTTATTTAAAAAGTAACGAAACCAAATCATTTTTGTTTGTATTGCAAAGCAGTGAATATATATTTTTATACACTTTTGATAAAAAATTAAGGAGTAAACTGGTTTCATTTCAACGATTTGGAGGTGATTTGGTGGTTTTTTTCTTATTCTTTTTTTATTTTATTACGATAGATACATTCTAGCTAAACCAAATATCATATCATGTAGATTATTACTAACTATTTTTTTCAGATATAATTTCTCTGTTAGTGCCGACGAAAAGTTGCTTCATCTGCACGCTGTTTTTAAGTATTTCTCGAGAGAGCAGCCTTAAGAAAATCAGGTCGCATAAAATTATAAAATCAAGTTTACAATGAAGAAGGCAGACTTTCGTACGAAACAGTTGTGTCCTTTTTGCCTTAAACTGTGCGATGACTCACTATTTTCTCTATGCGAATGGACTAATAGCGCTTATTTTGAACTGCAAACTTTCCCATTACTTTGCTAACTTCGGACTCAATGCTCAAGAATACATTTTTTTTCTAACAGCTGTTCATTTTACGATCTCGCACGAAGACTGATTGCAGTACTGACAGCGCTTGTGCAATATGCAGTGCTTAAGCCCAAACGCGGCTACTGTTGCATGTGGCAAAGAGCCAACGTACTTAAAGTTCATATCACTCTGAGTTCTAACCTCGAAGAGAAACCAAAGATTAAATAAAAACTTGCATTCAAACAATTTTATGTACTTTGTAGATGTTATCCGATAAGCCAGTCTATAAATTTTTGGGCTAAATTATCAAAAACTTGTTATAACAATCTCCAAGTAGCGTAGTTTACATCATTAAAAAGTTTCTAAATATATTTAAAAAAACAAACAATATTTTTAAAATATCACCATTTATGACCGCTTTTTAAATAAAGAATTTGTAATAAAGAACGTTTGAAAATTTGAAAATCGAACGCCGTTTAAAAATTGAATGCACGAATAATAATTGAATGCAATGAATAATAACGCGATGAAAAATGTATGAAATTTAAGGCTTTTTTGACAGAATGCGAATGACATGCGAATGCGAAAGTTACTTGAAAATTAGTATTATTACACTAATCAATCAGAACTGAAGTTAGTTTCTTCATTCCAAATCCTAAGAATGATTTTATGTGCCTAAAAACCATAAAGCGGATTTGGACCCAAGCATAAAATAATATTTTAGCAAAACCCTCTCCCGAACACATTACCCTCTCCATCAAATTTTACATAACCAGTTAAGAAAATGAGCATTTCATCAACACTGCCATAACATCCTTATTATTATTGGGTATGGAAGTAGGTCATCCGTGAATGATTGGCCCGTTCATATTATGCGTGAAACGACCATTACGCATATAGGAAATACGACCAACCAGATCGTTTAGAACTCATTCGCAGGAATTTTTATACCCAACCGAATATGAATGTTAGGCACACATTTCAGGCTCACGTTATGAACACGGACCCCCATTGGTCGTTAAAATGAACGGTTTTAGAGTTACGTCAGCGTGCCATCACTTTGGTGTCTGATGTGTGATGGTGTCAGTGAATAAATTGATGGTTTTTGCCAATATACGTCGTCATTTTCACCAAAACATACAGAGAGATAGTACCCGACATTATTCAGAACACGAGTGACCTCGCCATTAGTATATTTAATCTACTAGTACGTATAGTAACAAAACATTCAGCCACAAATTGGATATATCGACGTAACAAAACAAGCCAACGATCCATTCAACCTCACGCACACTGAAAATTACACCTAAAATGTATTGCTGCGAAGAAACGACCACACTTTATAGCCCCAGAATCACCCAATTCCCTCTTTATCTATTATGTGGGCCCTACATATAATGGCTCTATCATAGTACGCCTTAATGCCCAGTATAACTATGCCCCTAAATTTTAGTAGCCGTTTGAAAATACTAGATTGGTATAGGAACACATTGACGATAACATAGAATTGTTAAAGGCATACCATAGGATTCGTCCATAAAATCTAACGTTATAACATTTGATGTAAATGAGCGAGTATAATATACCCGGGTGTCAAGTGCAAGAGTTCTAATATCGCGGAATGACGTGAACAATATTCGCGAAGTAATTTCCACGATCGTAAAATTCTAAGCGCACATATAAATTACTTGCTATGCAGTAAGTTTGTTCGAACGTATAAAGAAATTCCCCAAGTAACTTTGGCAATCTTGAAGTTATTATTATTTAACGACTCCATATCTTTCTGTTTTCATTAGACATTAATAACTTGGTAGTCTATAACGAATCGAGATTTGATATCAATATTTTGCGCTGACATGGGATTGGCTGGAAGGTTTGGGTGTAAGGTTCCAGCAATATAAGACCACGTTGCTAAGAGAATTTTAAAGAATATATTGTACCCAATCAGACTTTTTCAGGAAGTGACTTCATTGCCTTTGAGTATAAATTGATAGTTTTTTATGAGAATCATTGAGAATTTGGGATTTGTTTGGCAAACGCTTTTAAAATCGACCCTGTATACTCCGCATAACATTTTCAAATACCAAGTAAAATAAATAACAAGCTACAACTCATTATATCACGTTATTGTACTTTATATCAAATGTGATATCGAAAAGCACTTTGAATACAACACCAACATTAAAATACTGCTAATTAACGAAATTTATGAACGTCGTTCATAGCGTTTTTATAACAAACACGAAATAATCTCGCTTGATACGTTGAAATATTTAAAAGGCTTAAAATTAGCATTTATACACAGTTTCACATAATTATGTTTGTACAAACTAGCCAAGTGCGAATCGGACTCTTGTGCTAAGAGTACCGAACGAAACGTATTTACAATCTGTAACTAAGTATTAGAACTACAATCTGTAACTATTTTTTTTTTTCAAAACTTTTCAGTTGTTTAGGAGATACGGGGTGAATGTAAAACTTCCATCTTTCAAATAACTTTAAGCCTATCTATTTTGTTATATATTTTTATTTTATTTTAAAAAAAATATATATTGAAATAATTGAGATATCTTATCAAACTCTTTCATATATTCTTTTATATCAAGTTCCGTTTTTCATAAGGACGTACAGAACCCTAAAAACTATTTCATTTAAACTTAAGTAGATCTCATATATCAATTAGTCATGTTTTTCACAAGTAAAATATACCTCTTTTGATATTTTTGTAATAAATGCTTTGCGTGCTTCTTATCTTAACAGAAGAACAATATTGTGTTTATAAGCTGCTTGTATTAACTCTAGCAAATTAATAAGCGCTGCATGAAGCTCTTTTCATTTAATACAAGTTTGCATTAAATTGTATATTATAAAAACTGTACCATTACCTAGGTTACTGTGATAGCAAACACTGTACAATACAGAAGGGTAACATAACGGTAAGCCTCCGATATCCGTCCGTCTGTCAGCAGGCTTTAACTCATGAACCATTAGGGATAGTTGAAATTTTAAGCGAGCGTATTTCATTTATACAAAAAAATACCAGAAACTAAATTAAAGTAAATGGCCCATTCAAGAGACGCGTTTTGTTTTTCAATTATAATGCTAACTAAACCTTTAGTGTGGGTCTAACCCACAGTTGGTTTAATTCCACCCACGTAGAGGCATACATGAAATAAACAGTTAGAGCTAACATGCTAAAAAATAACACATTGAAATATTTTAACAAACATTCCGTATCTAAAATAATAGTCAAATACATTTTTTTATTTCGATAACACAAAAAAAGTGCGAAAAACTTCTCAATTTATGTTTCCAACCCGCTATAAATATTTGCGATAAAATATTCGGGCCTGATGAATGAAATAAAAATGCAGCACTAATTCAATCCGTGGCCCGCTACCATGATTCACGTCCTAAGCCTACATCATCCGAGCGTCCATTTGTATTCTATATCCATTGCTCGCCAAACCATTCGAATAATGATATTATGCTATTGCAATTGCGTATAGTACGACTATTTGGGTGCGTGTCCATTACAGCGGAGCGAGGCATGTAGCGGAGAACCGGAGATATTTTAACCAATGGAATTGCACAAAATTTCCGCACCACATGACTCACTGACATTTTGATTGGAATGATTGGTTAATATTTCTTCGTTTCTCCGCTCCTTTGCCTCGAACCGCTCAAAATGGACAGGCACCCTTGGCCGCGAGCACGAACCCATCGGGCGCGGGGCGGCGGCGGCGACAGCGCGAGCGCGCGACGCGTTCAAATGCATAGATTTAAGTGGAACTGTTCACGATGGCAGCGGCGCGGCGGCGGCTTACGAGCGGCGTGCGCCAGTCGAGCGGTGCCCGCGCGTCTGCTATGACGTAGTCATAGATAGGCAACTACTACACATGCACTTTGATGAAAGCAATAGATACGCTGGCTTCGTGAACGGGTCTGCGCTGCCGCCGCTCCTTACCCGCTGACTTCGTGTCCGCGGTTTTAAAGTTTTGCGATCGCTTGCATTGTGTTACGTGGGTAATTTTGTGTATTCGTAATTGTATTCTAATTTGGAGGTAATTCAAAATGAGGGCTTATGTTCTTAACTGGACTAGTCACAGTGGTAGTTAATTTACACAAATTGATAATAATAAGTAATGTACAAACGCGTATGAAAAGCAGATAGAAAAACAATTCGTTAGAATACGCTGTCAATGGGACAAAAAGCCCAGAACCAGCATGGCACTAGGCACTAAATTATTCAGTATGAACGTTCTGTACCTTTTTTCTGACACAATTATTAAAAAAGTGTAAATAGTAACTGTCAAATTAGTTTCAACTAAATCTTCTACACAGGTGCAGATGGCACGTCGAAATAAATACGACAGTGTCTCTTTTTCCTACTTTGTTTTCCTTGGCCTCGATTTCTGAATTGAAAATGCAAAGTCGAGAACTTATCAAACATTAAAGTCTAATAAAATATAGTTTTTTTACTTATTAATAGACTCGCGTTTGACCATTATCTCACCTGATGGTAAGCGATGATGTGGTCGAAGATGGAGCACGCTTGCCTAGAAGTAACCTATTCACTCTTCACTTAAAGACTTAACAAGTATATCTTGTTTTATCCACTAGGTGATAGCAATCGTTTCATATAAGTTCAGTTGATCCTCAACACAATCGCGAGTCAAGCTTATCCAAGAAAAACTAACATTCAAATCATGGATTCCAAACATTTTGCCAAACAGAAAAAAATACAAGCGTTGTTTTCAGTTATATTTTTATTAAACCTCACAGTTTATTTATCAAGTACCACAGTATCCACAACCCGTAAAAAGGCGAATTTATAAAAAAGAAACAATAATATATTCATTCAATTTAGCGATATTTTTTAGAATACCGCCCAAACGATTCGATTAGTGGGCCTGTTTTGTTCGGCAATTGGAAAACTACTGGACCGTGTGACGGTACAATTGTATTCTGTAAAATCTTTTTTCTAACAAAGAGAATCAGGTATAAGGAGATACTTATTCTTATACGCTATATTTTAGATTGGTACCATTTTATTTGTTGTAACAAAATCGCCTCATTTATAAAAGCTTGACCTTTTGAATTGATACGTTTATCACTTAGCCATTAAAAAGTCATGCTAGGCCAAAATGTCAATCATATCAAGCGACTTTTTACGTATCGATAATTTAATCGAATTATATAAATACTAGCTTCTGCCAGCGGCTTCGCCCGCGTGGTCCCTAGGGAACATACTCCCGGGATAAAAAGTAGCCTATGGCCTTTCTCAGGCTCTAGACTATTTGGGTACCAAATTTCATTTAAATCGGTTCAGTTGTTTTGGCATGAAAGCGCGACAGACAGACAGAGTTACTTTCGCATTTATAATATTAGTAAAGAAGTTAGGATTAGTAAGGATTTTGCTCTTTAGAAAACCAACAAAAGTAGATTGGTTGGGCGCAAATGATATTCATCTATACTTCTATATCTATACTAATATTATAAGGAGGTAAAGTTTGTGAGTTTGTGAGGTTGTAGGGGTTAATCTCTGGATCTACTGAACCGATTTTAAAATTCTTTTACCAATAGAAAGCCACGTTATTTATAAGTGTCATAGGTATATATTAACCCGAAAAATGCCGCCCAACGAAGTGGGCACGTATCAGCTAGTATTACATAAACAGAAATAAATGATCGATGCGTAAACATTTAATTTCAAGCCAAGCGACGTTGCTTATTTTTTCGTTCAACCAAACACAGTAACTAACAGCACAACGTTCAATGAATTTATCTTCGTTGGACAAGGACAACACTGGGTTTGACAATGAATTTGACATATTTATTTATCTACTATGGATGACTTACAGCTAATGCAAACAGAATAAAAGAATGGCATGTGAGACTGGCAGCCAATTAAAAGTCATCACTTATAAAAAACAGGTTGATAGATAGACAGATATTCATTTTGTAAAACATGAGTACAGCTTTCTTTCTTTAACATGTAGCAACCTCATCATTATTTATAAGACCTGTATAGGTCTTATAAAGAAAGCTAAGGAAAGTTTATGTTTCTATAATCATCGTTCCAGAAAATGGACCGTAGATAATCTATAACGGAACGTGAACTGTTTAAAATTTTAGCAAGTTTTCATTCCGATAAATTATAAATTCAGTATCAGAATGAATTAGGAATCGATACCACTTAAGCTGGGATGATTGAGAGCGCTCAAGAAGTTTAAAAGGTTTTATTAAAGGTAAGGTTATTTTTAAGTAATTTAATATTATCTTCTTGGTAGCTCTGAAAAAATAATGAGACTGTATTTTATTTTATAAAATACTGGGCCTCATTTGGCTAGACTACAAAGCCACTCAAAAATTCTTTAAACTTATCTTTTTGTGATTTTCGCTGGGTATTTGAAGGTATTTTGAGGTACCACGGAATCTTAATACATAAAAATAGCTTTTAGGCTCGATATCGTACGCGCACATCCCGTTCCTGTAGGATTTTTTGGAAATTCTCTCTTAGTGCCCAAGGAACTTACATGCCATATTTCAGTTTTCTACGACCAGTAATTTCGGCTGTACACTGTCTTTTGTCGTTGACGATGTCCCAAAATTCCAAGAAGTCAAAAATAATTATAATCACACGAGAACGTTTTACCGGGACAAAAAGTATGTCTAAAAATAGTTTCCTGAATGGAAAAATAATGATTATTTTTGATACTTCCGTAAGAAAAAAAAATTGGACACCATTGTTTGCCTTTTCAAATCAATCAAATTGACAAAGATAAAGCACATTAAAGTTCAGGAGTGAGGGATGGTCACGTCATTTACTGGTAAAAGTGTAGCAAGGACGTTCTTTATCGTCTTTATTTTTTTACGTAACAAAATACTACAAAATACACGATTGCCACGATTGGTCAATACACCACGCAAAAATAAAGTAGACTGTTTTATTCTCTTGAAAAAAAAATTTAATTTTTGGAGTCGGTGACCTCACGAAAAAATAAAAACCTTTTTAAAAGTTATAAAATGTTATCACGGGAAGCTTATTATTACAGGCAAGCCAATTGCTAACTTGTTAGGACATGTGGGAGTATGTAAAAAAAAACCTTTCGTTTTACATATTTTTACTGGACTGGATTAGGGTAAAAAGGGTAAATGTACGTTGAGTTAATTATTTTTAAATATTTTGATGACCATCTTTAGGGCCATAATAAAATGTTGTCATGATCTGCCTAGGGTTTTTCTAAGTATACATGCTAGAGTCCTCTTCCAATCTACCTGGATGCAGCGTAATAATAATATTTTTAATGAAGTGACTGCCTAATATGTGACTTCCACATCCAATACCCAGTTACTGCGTAACACAACACACTATTGTGTTACCACGATGGGATGACGGGATGCCAGTGTTTCGGGTGACGGGCAGATGTTTTTGGGGTCTAAAGAACTTTGACGTTCAAAAAGTGCTGACAACACTGGTCAACAAAAAAACACTTTTTGCGTGTAACAAGAATGTTTTTAAATAATTATGTTAAGAACATGTTTTAAAATCATAGAACTGAAATCAGAATTATTGAGACACACACAGTTTTCCTGTAATATGATTTTGAAGTGGAGCTTTGAGGCGAAAACTGAAGTTTTCAGGTGGTTCTAGTACAGGCACATTATCAAGTTCAAGGATTGACTGTGCAGCAGATGGTACGTCAGACTACTCAACTATCCCTTTGTATTCAAAAATCCCAAAAGAAAGCTCACATTTTTATTGTTTTTTTTTTACTGATCGTGCAGAATTTCTCTTTTGAGTTTTAAAATAATTTTACCATAAATGTAAAGAAACTTGTCAGAATCTTTTGGTCACTTCTTACACATTTAAAAAGAATAAAATAACTCAGTAAACTGAAAAAACCAGCTATTTTATCGAAAAACAAAAAATCTTAATTTACAAGCTAAAGGGAAAATGAATAACCCTGATAGTGGTTGTAACACAAAAACTAGACCTAATCAAAGCAAAATAAATATGGTTTCGTGATAAGGTTAGGTAGGTAATTCAAAATTAGTAAGCACATTTCTTGTGGCAAAATCTTGTTGACCAGTGAATCAGCCTCATTTGAATAAACGATTTTTAATTTTGGATTTCAGACTACATACAAGTAACTAGGTACTGTCAAAGGGTGACAAATGGCAGCCGGGACCAACGATTTAATCCATTTAAATATTCATTTCTTTATGCTTTGTAATTGAGTCACCATTTAGCTTTGTTTAAAAGCAGACTATATTTGCAGTCGACGCATTATAAATAACGTGTAGTTTCGACGTCATATAGAGTTTTAAAATACATGATGGCTGGTTATTGAGTGCGTTCATTGAAATGAGTTATACCACAACTATTTTTAAATTTCATGGAACGCACTCAATTAGCAGTCACCTTGTATAATCATTTCAATTGGTAGAATTTATTCATGTGTTGATATTACAAACTAAATTTATTATATGAACCTGAGAATCGGCTGTCAACCACTCATATGTAATAAAAAACTTGAGAGGTGTCAAGGGTCACCCGGATGGAACGAAGTTCCTTTCGATTAATTAGTGAAGGGATTGTAATATTTTTTTTTTTTTTAAGTTATGATATATTTTTTTATTATTAACAAATATAATGTAATATAAACTTCTAAATCAGTTTGCTCAATTTTAGTAATAATTGGCTTGTCAAAATAACTGGCTTGCTTTCTATGAGAGAGAGAGAGAGAGAGACAGACAGACAGAGAAACACGCACACGCCGCACGGCTTACAACTATAGCAAAAAGTGTCGTTACAACTTTTGGTCTTAATTTTTTTCGTCTAGCCCCCTTTCGCAACGCGCGATAAGGAACTTCGTTCCAATAAATTAATATCAGTGACACGTAATTAAATTGAAGTGCACTTAATTTACCGTTGGAAAAACGAATAATTTCGTTGCATGATTTCCTGTTCATTTTAATAATTATTAACTTGTTGATTGTATTGTATAAATTATTTTCTAATTAATTGATATTGAGAAAGACCATACCCAAAAATATAAGTTTGCTTTTGATTATTTTTCAGGTAAAAAGACAGCTGGAAAAAACCGACATACAAGTACTATGGTCCATACTTGCCTGACACGAGTTCGTAAAACCATCGTGATTCCGCCATGAGAGAGAGACGGAGCTATCCGAACGAATAACACTATCCGTATCTCACGATGGAAACTCGATGGCATTGGCACTTCGTAGTACGGCGGAGTTTTCATCAAAATCAGGCTCGCGACTCTTTTCAGTGTTTTTCGATATACCTACGTACGTACACGTACACGACGCATACGTTACATACATTGCATACGTTTTGGAAACACATTCATAGTGCGTGCAGCTAAGGAGTGGAATTCCCTGCCGGAGTCTGTGTTTCCTGATAGCTATAACCTGGGAGTATTTAAGTCAAGAGTGAATAGGTTACTTCTAGGCAAGCGTGCTCCATCTTCGACCACATCATCGCTTACCATCAGGTGAGATAGTGGTCAAACGCGAGCCTATAAATAGTAAAAAAGAGTTACCATATGGCCAACCACGCACACTTTAAAAAAATCACCCTAAGGTCAAAGCCGCGATCCACCGTATTCCAAAGACAGAAAAGTTATTTACTTTCGCAAACTGCTAGGTAGGTCTTAAATTTGATGAATACTTAATTACCTAAAATATTTATATTGTAGCTACATTATTCTACCAACGTAAGCAAATTGAAGGTAAACACGTGGCCTTGAGTTCATTCATAGTCAATTTAAAGGTCGGGAGAAAGTTTTAATTGACTTTTTCTGTTAAAAAACTTTCCTTAACGGGCCTAAATCGGGGTTGTAAAGAAAGCCGATAGACTTATATTTCTTTATACAATAACAAAGCCGGTGTATTTCTTGTCATTTTGACTCCGGATAATTACACCAATTATGCTATTTTACTGTTGTTAATTATAAATTTTATAAGGTTACAGAAATTTTGTATTAAACCGATGGATGCGAGACGCACAGGTCCGGTTGTTGTAGCGACACTTGAGGAAGGCCAATGTTCAGCAGTGAATGTCTTTCGGCTGATATGATAATGATGATGGTGAAGGTTACAGACAATTTATTTGTTTGTTGAAAGATTAAGAAGACTACGATAATCTAGTTGATGAAACAATATCTAAAAAAACCAAAATAAATTACAGTTATTTTTATTCATTTTCTGGAGATAGACCATGTACAACAAACAAACAAAAAACAAACAAAACAAACAAACATGATTGGACTCACTCAAATGATGTAATATCTTGCATGCTCTTGTATGTATACCATGTTTAAACAAACAAAGAAATCTCTTATCTCTCTCTTATCTCTTACCATGACCATGGTGGAATGCCCCAACCAAACCAAAATGGAAGTTCACATTAAAGTAATAAGAAGTAACCTATTAATCAATTAATCCATATGAAATTCTTCTGTTACTGAGTGACTTCACAGACAACGTACAGACGAAACTACTTTTCAAAGAAAGCTGAAATTTGACATGTTGGTTCTTTGGAGAGGGAGTAGTAAGACCCTATCATAGAATTGCGTTTTCACTCACAAAACTGCTAACTGATCGCATTATGTAGAAATTAGGCAGTTGCAATTACGTTTATTTTAGGGTTTGTTATCAATTTATTTAATAAATATATATTAGGTTTTAATTTCTTATAAACTATGGTTTATTTTAATTTTACGTAATAATATTAATGTATAAAGGATGAATGAGGAGGTGGAAGGATGGATGATGGATATATTGAGGATTATTTTTTGTATTTATGGATTTGAATGGGATTTTTTTTACGGATATTCCATTCTTATTTCAATTTTCTTAGGCCACTATGCAGGAAACTACTAATTTGATTAGTACAGTAGTTCAATCCACGAGCTCGAAAAAGTACCGTCGCGCTTTTCATGAGAAACTTACTTCGGAATTTTGGCTTTTTACAAATAGATAAGAGAAAAATGAGAAAGGTGAGGCCGCTATCTTCAATACTAATAACTATTCTCAACTACCCAATAAGCCAAAGTTATCCAAATATTTCAGTTTCTGATAATAAAAAACCCAAAGTTGGTCATCTTACGCAAAAAACACAGTCAAATTTTCATTGTCAATTGTTGGCCTATTAATAGAAAAATTCCCGAAATTCCTACGCGAGTGGGAAAACGGAATATACCCGTACGAGGTTGCAGGCAAAAGCTAGTACCCAATATATTTGAAAGTACCTTTTCTTTGGCACAGGTATGATAATGCAGGACTACAGAAACAGTAAGCATGTCCATTCAAACTATTGCGAAAGGATTACCCATACTAATAATAAGCTGTTGAGTATATTAGGCCTCAGAAAATTACACCAATTATGCTCCATTACTTTCTTGTACACTAAAAACAGTAATTATAACTTTCAGTAATCGGATTAATATGTAGCTTGAGTAGTTAGGCCTTAATAATGTAGACGAAGCTCGTAATGGTCAACTTTAAGCTTCATTGTTCATCGATCGATATGGAAGTTAGTCTACATTGAGCTAGAATGATATCGTGTTTAAAAGGCGCGACTGTGTAACATGGCTTGAACTAACATCATTATGTGCCACGATAGCACAAACTACTGTGACCACTTTTGTTTTCATAAGTAATGGGGTCTGTAGCGGCATCAATACCGTCACAAGAAAAAACTAACGAAGCGAAAGTTTTACGAAAACAAAAAGAACCCCAACGTCATCTATTCCACCAACAACGAACTACTAACGAAATCCTGCATCGCGGTATCAGAGTTTTCCGAGCTTTTGAACACTATACAACAGTCCGAATATCAACTATGGGGCAGTTGCTCACCGGACACAACAACCAGTCGACGGATCCTCCCTTTTCAACGGAGGTTTGCAGGATTTTACTCTGTGTTACGTATACCCCTATAGAGGCTAACCATTATTTCCTTTATTCGACTCAACTTTGACTTAGTCCAATTGTAGTTTTTGATTTGATAACATAAACAAAGATTTCTCTTTTTTCAAGGCGACTGAGTCGAGTGAAGTGGAGAAATTCTCTTCAAAAAGCATCTTCTAAGTATGATATTTTCGTTATGCTAAAAGTTGGTAATCTCCTGGCCTTTGATCGTATTGCTGGAATAGGTAGAAAAGTAATTAAGAAAAAAGATGTCAGCTAAAATTGATTATCGGTAAACTACCACTTTAAACGCTTTTGTAGGCAATGACATTTTCTGTTTTTCAACGAATTATCAATGACACGCCATCTGAAAACCATAATCACTCACCTTTTAAATCGGAAGTGACCGAAACTATCAAATCGTTAATAATCGTGGATAACAATATGGTGTCAATGCTTGGGCTATTTGCACAATAGGTTAGATGACTAAAAAAATTTTTTTTGTAGAAAAAACGCATCAAAGATCAGGAGTGTGACCAAAATGTGACGTCGCACGAGGTTGTATCGTCTTTATTTTTTGTTTAGGTGAAAAATACGGGTCCAATAATTTTTAGAAAACATCTGATGGACCAATTAGATTATTTAGTCCGATGACTAAAAGCATCTATCTATCCCTGCTTGGGCGGAGCACCATCGGATCCTCGTCGAGGCGATCGGCGGCGGCGACCTCTCGCGACCGGCCCTGGTCCAATCTACGGTACGGAGCGAGGAGGAATGGGAAGCGGTCCTTTTGCGAAGCAGTAACGCTAGCGAAGGAGGAGGCTGAACGTGTGAGAGAGGGAAACCTCACGCCCTAGTCGCCGCAACAGATGAAGACGCCCTGGGCGTCGGGAGTTGCAGGGCGATTCCCGGCCACCGTAGGCGCGGGCCTGCAGACGGCGAGCATTGGGTGACTCGCTGTCCGATAAGAACCAGGCCCGGGTCGACGGCGCGTTGTGTTCCATGCGCGCCTCAAAGAGATGTCAGCATAGAAGAAGGGGTCCGCTAGGGCCAGTGCCTGCCAGGGTTGCGGAATTTGTTCGAAAGTGTCACCGCGGCCCTGGAACGCAAAGGGCACTAGAAGGAACACGGATGGGTTTTAGTCAGTAAGAGTCTAACACTCCCGTCTACTTCGCCCAGAGCAGGAGGAGTCATTTAATGATTTCCCATCGATAAAAAAAACCCTATTGCAGTAAGGTTGACGTCTTTATTCACCATCAAGAGGATCGCCAAAACAAAAGCCATCCAAAATCACTCACGACCTAATAATTATCGCCTCTGAAATGGACTTTGATACAAACATTGCCAAATGCCAGTACTTAGCCGGCCATTGAACTTGAGGCCTCATAATGACGTGTCCCTTCCTGCACAGAATGATTTCCGGCCGTGTCCTTGATACGTGAAGCTTTGTAAGCTTTATATTCATAAGTTTTCCGCACGACGGGACGCGACTGCGTCAAAAACTAGTCGGTTATGCCAAAAATATGGATGTCAACAGCGAAAGTCGATCCGTATTTTAGTATTTGTTCAGGTTCCACTGCCAATTTTTTTGGGTTCATAAATATTAAGATATTTTAAGTTAGGTTCCGTATCAAAAATAAGAATGATGTATATACCGAAGAAAATCAATAACCCTGTCTCCTACCACAGCAAACCAATATAAAAAGATATAGGTGCTCCCTACTTTTTTTTTTATATTGTATTTTTTTATATTATATCAGGCTCGCCTGATGGCAGCCATGATGTGACCAACGATGAAACCCGCTTTCCTAGAAGTATTTATTCACTCTTTTCTTAAAGACCACCAGGTTGACCACCTAACACAAAACCAGACCCCTGCAGGGAGTTTCACTCCTAAGCAGTACCCAAAATGAAAGCATTTCCTAACCGTTTTATTCGTATGGATACTGACTGGAATTGACTTGAATATTCAGTATTCCTCGTAGTAGGTCGCGGATAGCTGATGGATGCGAGACGCACAGGGCCGGTCGTTGTGGTGACGCTTGGGGGAGGCCTATATCCAGCAGTGGACGTTTTTCGGCTGATATGATGATGATGATTCAGTATTCAACTGTTTCGCTGTAAAATCAAAAACCACTTTCTTACAGATTAGAAGAAAACACTACAAAGTAGAAGTCGGTTGTATTTTTTTGTACAAAAGTTTTTTTTTTCACTTTTAGTGGTAATTCTCCACAACTATGTAAATTGAAATTCACGTATGCGTACCTCTTCAAAGCGTACTGGCGTGACGTTATGTTATGAACTGGTGTTAACAATAGACAGACATGCGATTTTAGCAATACCGGTCCATTTGCCATAATCCAATGAAGAGTTCTGTTGCCTGTCTCCGACGTTTTTCATCAGTCCTTCACCAAATTGAAATGGGAACACTCCGAAAAAATACCCAAATAGCTTCAACTGTCCCTATAAAATTTGAAGAGTCCTCTCTATTTCTCCAGGATCGCATCATCAGACCCTGACCTGATGATCATGGGTCAAAAGCCTATACTTTCAACAAAAAAAAAATTCAAATCGGTCCAGGCATCTTCGAGTAATCGGAGAACACACATAAAAAAAGGTTTCGACGAATTGAGAATCTCCTCTTTGAAGTCGGTTAAAATGCTCACTTTTTGAGTTAGCTAGTTCCATTCCCATTATTATTTAAGACGTGTGTGGCAATGGCTTTATTCGATGCATTTTGCTTATGCAACTAAAGTCGAGCCGTAGTTCGCCATCCGGGAAATTTCTCGTTACATTTCCGATATGTCACGGGCGAGATGGTCACGACTAACGTCATTTGTATGGCGCTCCGTTAACCTCGTCACCTCCATGTGTGTCGTTCTCGTGAGTTCGTGACAGAACGCAATCATCGTGGTTCGCTCGTTCGTGTTGAATCAAGTTGGACGAATCATATCGGTAATCTGGTACGTTAGGACATAGTTAATGTAAAACACCTAAATGTCTAATACACAAATTTAGTCAAAAACTAAAACAATTTTAGCACAGCGTCGTACACAAATAATGTTTTTATGCAACATAAGATCCAAGACACGAGGAAGAAAAAAATTCTTCATTTGGCGCACAAAACAGAATAGAAAATCACGCTCCACATTTTCGTTTCAAAGTCAGACAGAGCTACAAAAAGGACAAAAAACCGCTTACCCCATTCATTAAAAATAACGAAAAATGAACATACAGAACACGCTCTTTACATCACTTACATGTTTTCTGACGCACAAAATTAAAGCGAGATTTTTTTCTCGAGTGCTAACCAGCATAAAAATTGAAATTTCATGTTAAGTTGTGATTGCCGGGGAAGTGGAGTCGGTGCTGGCAGATTGCCAGGGTAGATACAAAGTTTTGGAAGCGCGCCTTGGAGTAGATACAGGACGACAAGCGGACGCCATCCCATTCTCCACCATTCTGAACAAAATCAGGAAACGCTGCGTGAAGTCAGACAATGCGAGCAAAGCAAGTGACGTCGCCTTAAACAGATTAACATGATTTTAAATGGAAGCTTAAAGTGTTGTATATACATCGTTAAGACGGCTTTTGCTAAAATTGAATGAAGAATGGTTTAAAACTCGATAATAAGGTGTGGATAATTGTCAATTATATGCTGCAGGGTATTCTGAATTCATTCGAAAAATACCAAGCTGCTGTGCTGTCTTTTCCAATAAGTTAGACTGATAAAATCTGATATAATTATTGCGGGCACTAGCGTCTTCTAAAGAAAATGGACAAAAAAACAAACATTGAAACTCGAGCACTTAACTTGTGCACAGGGTAGTAAGATTGCAGACAAATTATTTCAGGATTCAAAAAAGATTTCCTTTGGCATAACTTTGTGTAACATTTAGAAGGGACAGATACCTTCACAAATACCAACATTATTTTAATATATCCATATGTTGAGCGCTTGGCACTAAAAGTGTTAGGTACACATTGTTATTCCGAAGGAAGTACGTTGATTAATAAAATGTTGCATATGCTAACTGTTCTGCTATCTTTTTCAGCCAACATTTTGTGCACTGTCAACTCAATTTACATTTTCGTATATGTGTTTTAGGAATAGCTCACCTCTTCAACCCTCACCTATTATGAACACGTTCGTAGCCACGCTTCATACTCAGAATATAGTAAACGTGGAAATGCAGCTCTGAAAATAGCGTCGCCGCTCGCGATGTGTCTTAAGTGGTCTTAAGGGAAACGCCTCATTTAATTTTAATGCATCTTGGACAAGGTGCTTCAGACTCCTTCCTGGCAGCAACTGTCGGAAGCAGGATGAAGTACCATCTGCTATACAAATCAACACAATAGACGCTGAAGTTTTGCATCTTATTTGCATCTTAAGAACGTTAAAAGGCCATTTTTTACTCAGAATCTCGAGGAAGGATTATGGTTTTAGCAATTCATGACGAACAAAAGAAATGTTTCTTTTTTGCTGTGTTAAAAATACTTTTGTTGTATTGAAGGTTCTCGGGTTGTAGTGTTTTTCTTTTGGCAGCCGGCTCAGTGACGGACGGCTTAATACACCGTTTGATAAACTTATTCATTGTTCTTTTTCTTTGTGTTATGATCTCCCCCACTTATAAGGATTCGCTTTTATTAATAGTACTTCCTACAGTTCTTTTGTCATTGACTTTTCGTATTTGAGGATCGCTGAAAGGGTGTCATTCAACAGCTATGTTCAAAAGACTTTCAGGAGTCTTCCTAATATAAAACGATCTTAATATTTGCGATCGTCGCGTTTATTTGTACGGCAAACCCGATCGCGTCATCGGGGCACCTTCCAAACAAACCAATTTTGTTCAGTAGCATTTGAGTCGTGGCTTTTGATAAGCACATCAAAAATAAGTAAATAATTGATAAGTATAGTCAACAGCTGATATTTTATTGTCTAAATATTTCTGCGCTCAGTTACAACACGTTTCTACACACAATATATTCAAATCAAACAAAAACGCACTGTCGATTTTGTGTTGTATAAAAATATCCACCATACATCACTTTACAATAAAATAGTGTACAATTGAAGTTTCACGCGGCGTTATTTATCTATTGTGTGAAGCCGGCGGTGGGTGTGCTCCCTAAATCTGCTTTGCAGAGGTAGAACCTGTGCTATAAAAATATGATATAAAATTGCGTATAAATTTCAACCGAAATATATGACTGTAAGCTCGGCCATGAAACTAGAAGCACCTACATAAAATTATGTCAGATTTAGGTCTAGTGTACTGTGTGATCTTTTTATACATATAGTGTACTATGTGAGCTCTTTAGTTATTTTATCATCATCTGGTTTATGTTTAGATCAAAGTAAGGCAAGTAATCTTATCAGCCACCGAAATAAGTAAGGAAAATAGGAGCGTGGGAAACTTACCTTTTCACCACAAAAAAAATATCTATAATAATCTCTGGGTACATATAATATTAATAATAGAATAATCTTTCTCACTATCTATGTATCATGATGCAAAATATTTTCAAAAAGTGTGACAACCGTACCAATAAATTTTTATTCAGAAGTGATGAAACCATGCAATACAACTCTTTTTCTCAAATCAATTAAAGAAGCAGAAGACATTTATTTAAATTAGTCTGAGAGCCAGAACGTCAGTTTACCAAAAATACTGTCCCCAAAACGCCCACCCACCACTTTCTAGTGTTCCAGCTTACCAGCCAGGTGTTGGTTTGTGGCTGACTTTGTTGCACCACTTCTTCTTTCCAGAGGAAGTACCGCAACGAACTCCCCAGAAAACGAAACAATAGAAACATTAAACGAGTATCCAAACATCTACTCAACCCAAAATCAGTAACTAGCCATTGCAGGCAGACAATGTAGAATAAATACAATACTGTTCGCTCACAATGAATTAATTTAACATCCCACCCATCTCCAGCCTTTTGTCAGGGTTACGGAATTGTTCAAAAGAGTTACCGCGGCTCTGGAACGCAAACAGAATTTGAAGGAACACAGGTAGATTTAGTCAGTAAGAGTCTAACACTCCCTTCTGCTTCACCCAGGGCGGGAGGAGTCATTTAAAGATATCCCATCCTTAAAAAAAAACTGGCCTAGTGCGAGTCGGACTCGCGTGCAAAGGGTTCCGAACGAACTTAATTTCTTTTTTTTTCAACATGTTTTTTAACACTATAGACTTCTTATAGGTTTTCCTGTAATCTATAGGTAAACATCTATTATCTCCATATTTTTCAAAATTTTGGGCTCAGTAGTTTCGGAGATAAGGGGGGAATGGTAATTTTTCTTCTAATTTCTTGAATAACTTCAAAACTATTTATTTTAAAATTATGAAAAAAATATAATTACAACCCTCACAGTAAGCCCTTTCATTTGATATGTCACACAATATTGTTCCAAAAGCTTTTTAGGGTTCCGAAAAAAAAAGGAACCCTTATAAGATCACTCGGGTGTCGTAACGTAACGTAACGCGTCCGTGTTTGGGTCATAGAAGTCCATATGTGTACCAAATTTCAACAGAATCGGTCCAGTGGATCCGGAGAAAACTGGCTGTGACAGACGGACAGACAGACAGACAGACAGACACCCTAAAAGGGTTCCGTTTTTTGTTCGTAACCCTAAAAAAGATATAGCTTGATCTAGACTCGCATATAACACTCCTGTTTAGGGTTCCGTTCCTGAAGGGTAACTAATAGAACCCTATTACTAAGCCTCCGCTATCCTTTCGTCCGTCCGTCTGTCTATCAGCAGGCTGTATATCAAGAACCATAATAGATATATAGTTGAAATTTTGACAGTTGAAGTTATTTGATGATTTCCCACCCAAAAAAAGCCATCCATCCCTTGGCCCAACTCTAGGTGATATAATGCTAAACAGAAGCAAATAAGAGCGCAATATTTCACAGCGTTATTGCCACTCTATTATTTATTGTTTACACCTGATTATCTGAGAAAAGACTGGGCTAGTCATAAAAGTAATAGATAGCTTCGGCCAGAGCTTATAAAATCGTTTGTCGTGAGTTATGAGAACTATTGTTTTGGCCACGCCTTGTTTAGCTTTTGCTGGTACTATTGAATTGGTAAAGAATTTTTCTTAGTCATAATTATTTATTTTTTAGAACACGGAAGGTACACCGTTCTGGAATTGGAAACATCGTACATGCAGGTATAAACAGTTCTTTATCTATAATCGCCAAAATAGATCCGTAAAACGTCCATAATAGGGTAGATGACTAAAAAAATCGAATTAGTCCGTCAGATAGATTTCCAAAAAATATTGGACACGTATTTTTTTATTTATTCACGTAAACACAAAAAAGCAATACAGTGCGTTGTAAAACTCATGTAACGGTGACGTCACACAAGAAAAGTGCGCTGTAATGTGAGTTTCAGTACATTTTTTACCTAGTGTCACAAGCCCCCACTCCTGAACTTTGATGCGTTTTATCTTCGTAATACTTATTGCTTTCATAAAACAAAAAATTCGTGTCCAATATTTTTCGATAAATCTGACTGACGAACTAAACAGAATCATATTTTTAACTCAGGAATCATCCCTATTGCTAATGGATAAAGAATATTAAGTACCTAGTGAGTATGACGTCATGTTCGTGAACGGGCGCCGTCAGTTGAGACTGGTCATCTCTTACCTGCCACTGGCTTATTTTAATCTGTACCTACATTTTGAATTGTTTATTTATTTTCTTGTTTTTTGCATTGTCCTCACATATAAAAGCAATCTAAGATAATGTTAACAAGATTTTTGTAATTCATCACATGGTTTAAAAGAGTGTCCGTCGAGTTTCTTGCACGTTCTTCTCCATAGAGATCTACGCTTTGGAACGTGCAAATAGCTTCATGTTTTTGACTGACCGACTTTGACAATTCAAAAGTGCCTGTAAATGGTCTATTTGAAATATACGATTTGAGTTTGAGTTTGGCTAAAGAAAAGAGTATGCCTATTTAGCAATGATTCCGGGCTAAAATGCTAATGATGGATTGACTAAAGTTCTATTTACGTATTCCCAGTAAGGCTATATTGGTATCATTTCCAAACTGCGAGAGTCCGTTTCTGAATTATCATGCTGTGGTTAAGTTTATTCAAGCGTACATGACGCTCAGCAAGTGCACGATCCATTCCTTTATCTTATCAAGTGTTTGCTTAACAAAGGGCTTTAGAATTTGGTGGCGAGGAAATGTTTTCCTTACATAGTAAAGTATGGCCATTTATAGTTTTAAGTGCAAAAAGTGTTGCTTTGTTTTTGTCTGGGGGTCAGTGAGTTTTTAACACGTAAGGTTTTGGCTGTTCCTATAATGTCATAAATTCGCTCTTGATGTTGCAGGTTGCCAGTTCATATGCTCTTCTTAGTCCGTTTCCAAATTATCATGCTGTGGTTAAGTTTATTCAAGCGTACATGACGCTCAGCAAGTGCACAATCCATTCCTTTATCTTATCAAGTGTTTGCTTAACAAAGAACTTTAGAAATTGGTGGCGAAGAAATGGTTTCCTTACATAGTTAAGTATGGCTATTTATAGTTTTAACTGCGAAAAGTGTTGCTTTGTTTTTGTCTGGGGGTCAGTGAGTTTTTAATACGTAAGGTATTTAGCTTAGATTCAGGTTCTTAATGTTGCAGGTTGCCAGTTCATATCCTCTTATCGTTATTTTTTTTATTTTTTGTTAGCGGTTAAAAAATGGTGTCGGCCGGTGCCGTAAAAGAATAACACTATCACTTCTCGTGAGTGACGTAAGAGGCGACTAAGGGACTCGCCAGAGAATGGGCAGCAGCGTTCTCTGCAAAACTCAACACCAAACACTGCGATGGCCAACCCGCCTACCAAGCGTGGCGATTATGGCAAACCCCCCAATCTTGAGGGAGGCCTATGTCCAGCAGTGGACGTCTTTCGGCTGAAATGATGATGACGATAGCGGCAATAGAAATACACAATCAGTGAAAATTTCAACTGTCTACCTATTACGGTTCTTGAAATACAGCCCGCTGACAGACAGACAGACGGACAGCGGAGGCTTAGCGATAGGGTCCCTTTGCGTAAGGAACCCTAAAAATCACCATTGCGTACGTACACATTACCACACCGATATCATTTCACTATTTGACGTCATCTGATCTTGACACTCCGCAACCCCGCATCTATCTGACAACAGAACAATATCTATTTGTCCCCCGCATTTCACGGTAACAAATTTCATTTCACCCAAATGTACACAGCCTCTCTTTACCATAACTTTCCATAATCCATTACGAATCTATCAGCGACAGAGACGGTCGTTCGTGCGGCAAGCCCGTCTTACGTATAGCATTGATTTGCACACATCTATTCTATTCCAGATTCAGGCAGCCAGAGAGCCTATCCAATCACAATGCTGGAATCACGAATTATTCGAAATCGAGCGAATAAAGTAGCTGTTTTACGATACAACCACTTTATTCGTCAGATTCTATGGAATCTAGCTGCGTTAGGGCTGGTTCTTACTGTGTACGACTAAGAAAACTGGCAATAAAATCTATCACAGTTTCGGCAGCGGGTAGCAAATACATTTAATTAGTAAACCCACCACATACGAGCTAACGGGTCGATTGACGCAGTAGCTGAGCAGTTGGCTTCAGTGTTACAAATATTTGTTTTGTCTACGGATAGTTGTACCGTCTGTGTTTGTGTAAGCTAGATTTACGTTCGCAAACGCACCAACGACACAAGGGAAATACTAGTGTTAGCAAACTTGTTTTTCAGGAATCCATGGGTGATATACTGAGTTTGTACTACATATAACGTGTTGGTAAGTTAGTTAGAAAAATAGGTTACATTTTCATGCACACGGTTTTTGTTATAGTAAGACAAAGCAGTGTTATAGATACATTGTAATCTCAAAGGTTCTGTTTTCACAATAACCACTATCGATGCATTGTAGTCGACTTAATTAATAACGATGATTTTCCTTCAAACAAGCTCGCTAGAGTGCGGTTACGATGTAGTTCCGTGATGCGTCTATACAGCCCTTATATTTCACGATCGCTCCACCATGAAACGTTCAAAGCTCTTTGGCTTCGCCCCAAATTTGAATATTCCGTTGTACGTAACTAGAACACCGACTACGCATTCGCATCTAAAATAAAAACTTATCTTTAGTAATGGATATAAAATAAAACGAAATTTTCGCATATGTATGAGCAAGAAAAAAGAAAAGGTGTTCCGCCATTTGCTTAAAGTCTACGACACTTTTCTGGAACTCGTTACATACGTAAGACTTTCACGTATGTAAATAATTTTATGATTACGTATTCTTCGCTTTAGTCTGGGAACTTAGGGAAACCCTAGCTAGATGAATGCTATTTTCATCTAGAGACGTTTTTGAATTGTAACGAGTATTACAGACCTATTAGGAATTAAATATAAGTAAAAATGTTTTTAAAGAAATAAAAACCGGCCCAGTGCGATTCGAACTCTCACACGAAGGGTTCCGTACCATAACCAAAAAAACAAAAACATTTTTTCCTTTAATATTTGATTAAATTAAATTTTAATTATTTGTAGTTCTAAAGACAATTTATTTTATATATATACTTTATGTACAATTGTGGTACATGGGTGGACTTAATACAAAAAAGCATTCTCTAACAGTCAACCTTTGGGTTAAAAAGATTACGCTGTGGTAGATATAAATATAAATGCACACTCTGTGAAAATTTCAACCGTCAACCTATTACGGTTCTTGAGATACAGCCCGCTGACATACAAGCGGACAGACGAACGGACGAACAGCAGAGTCTTAATAATAGGGTTCCATTGGTTACCCGTCGGGTTCGGAACCCTAAAAAGTACTCAAACAAATCAATGAGCCCAAAAATGTTAGCGCCATCTTTTTTGGTTGAGTAGTTCTACGGCCACCTTCCGGCTGCATGTAAGCTCCTTAGTACCATATTTTTGCATCTTATCTCAAGTTTAGTAAGTATTAGCTTGATCGGTTGATAGAGAGAGCTTGAAAAAGGTTTACTAATTTGTAACCAAATACACATTATGAACGAAGTTAGTTACTGGAACCTTGCGAAATCAAAACCATCACCAACGTTACGTAGTTTTTCTATAAAGTGATAAATGTTCATTTGGAAAACTGCAGTCCATATACCGAAAAGAGGTTCCATTATAACCATTTAAAAAATAAACTGCAACAAAAGAGGTTTGCCGCTGCAATAAATTTAAAACGTCCTAAGCGCCTGTGATTTCATTGGCGATACAGAAACGCTGGTCAGCGGACGTAGAGAAATAAATGAAATTTTTGAAACCAATTTTATAAATACAACTTTTAATAAAAATTGGTTTTAAAATGGAGCTGGCTATTACAATGGTCCATAAATCAAAATAACGATAATGCTTAGGTACCTCGCAGAATGTATTACGACCACACGTTGCAATAAAAATAATATTTTCAATTTTATACCTTGTTACAGGAACGGAGAGGCAAATGTAGCAAATATACTTCCAGCAGCGTTTGTACGGTACACATCAATAAAAATAAACGACACAGCTTAATACAATACAAAGTAACAAAACGGATATTATCTCTCCGTTTTTACTCAACTAAACTTCATTACGAAAGTGCTTAAAAAGAACCTAATGTACTTTACAAACTTTTCCGTATTTTATGACTGCACCCTTTTTTCTTCCTCCGAAAAAAATTAACAAGGAATTTATTAGTGACCATACTTCGGATTACTCGAAGTTGGAACCATAAATTGGTTCTGCCATATCTTTTATCGCAAAGGCAATGTTATAATGAAGTTTTCAGACAAATTGCAGAAGTAAATTGGAAAAACTTATATACTTTTGATGTTTCAGTACGTGTATTATTGTGAGTAGCTTTATATCTTGAATCAAAGATTTAGTAAATCATAATAATGTTCAGATAATCTTTTTCTTATTTAATGCAGGAATAAATTCATGTTAGAAATAAATCCTAACTATATACATATAATATAGTATTTAATATTACTTTTTAGACACACTGAATATGTTAGAAATACAAAAGGTTATGACTGATTTTTTATCTAAGATATAAAAATCTCGTGTCACGGTGTTTGTTACCGTTTGCCGAGTCAGCTAGTACGTATATAACCGAAACATTTCCCGAAAATTCAAACGAACTATTTATTTAATATTGACACGTGTCTAACAAATATGAATAACATTTAGGTATCAACTTTGTGTCATACTCGTTGGTATAATATCCAATTAATAGTAATTGTTCAATTTATCGAATTGTATCCGATAAAGGGTGATAAATTCTGACTAACACTTGGTAAGTTTCCCAACGTTTACTTTAGTGGTAGTATAGGTATTAACCGAAAAAAGTAGGTCATTAATAAAACCTATATAATATCCTTTTTCAGCCATTTTGTAGATGTCACAAAATAAGTGACTGTTATTTCACCCATAACTTCTACCTCATTATATTTGAAGGCAGTCTGACACATCTAACCTTTTCTAGTACATCTTTGTTACCTGTCAACGAGACCTATGTATTGGCAGTGATTTGGGATCCTCAGTTAGACAGCTAGACAAAAAGATCGTTCAAGAAAAAAGGATTTGTATTTTGTAACCGTCATGCCGTTGAAGTTAAATAAAGAAAACATTTCTGAAGGAGACCTTGACTTGCTCAGAGATTTTCTATAGTTTAGCCATTTAGCATTTTATATCTAGACGTATTATAGAAATACCACTTAAGTAAATGATAAATACTGCAACAAGCCATTAACACTTGAAAGTAATAACCGCACTCAGAACGAACGCAGTAAACACATTACTGCTTTTTTCAATTGCTCAGAATTATAAAATAGAATGGTTCATAAAGATTTATGTTCGCAACATTTTTCTTTTAATTTCCAAAGAAATTAGGGAATGCCTCTTTTCTTAGGAGAATTATTCGGGTTCTAGGGAATTTTCTTCATTGGAATTAAAGTTGTTTTCGTTATCCCCCGCGATCGTTTAATCCTAATTCTGTAATTCTAATTGGTCGGCCCCCTTATTACGGTCCCGGGGCAATCAATAGTCGTCAAACTAGCTCACCATCTGTGGGCCTCAATAAATAATCCCTTTGACATGTAGCCGCAATATATTTTTTGGAACTGTATTATATTTATACACTTCTTCTGACCGACCCTTACTTTGGAATCTTTTGAGAGCAAGGTCTTTCAAGCTGCGGAATGTTTTAGCCATTTTTGTGGTAGAATGTTTAGATAAATTAGCTTTGGTAAGCTTGGGTTTTTATTAATAAGCCGGATGCCAGTAAAATTCTGGCAAGGAACTCTCTATAAAGACATCATTATGTATACTGATCTTCCAGGAAACGTCTTTAAAAAAAGGTAAGGTTTGTCGCAGTCGCTAAGGGCAATTGGGTATGATAAAATATATTAACGCGGACGACACAGAAGAAGCATTTTCATAGTATCAAGCGTTCTTAAGTGTTTCTTTTTACACATGGAAAAGAATAACGCCAGTGTATTTTGACATCTATCAATACATATATATCTATTCCATTACTGGTGACTGACAGAAAACGCACAGCCAAAAGTAATACTGGTACTGGTCGTAGAAGTATCTTGAGGAGTGTAGAGGAGCACTACGAGAGGATCTCCCGAAATTCCTACGAAAAATATGGGCAAATGCTACTGCTAATGTTCAGATAAGAATCTTAATGTTCATTATTCAAACTATTGAAGGTTAAATATAAAGATACGAGAATACGCGGGCGGCTGGTCTAATACAATCATTTCTGTTCATTCATGCATTGTTTTTGATTAATTTTAGAGCCACTAGTAGTACACAGGGTAACTCAATCAACCGATTATGAGACTACACTGTCTGCCTACATGACACAATCACTTAGGCTCTTACGATCCCCTCGAGACTAGACAGGGCTGGACGATACATGCCCTAATTCCAAGCTGTTTAATAATTCGTTGTAAGAACGAATTTTCTGTAGATTTTCTCAAGAGACGGTCAGATCAAATTTTAAAAAGCGGCCAAGTGCGAGTCAGACTCGCCCAAGAAGGGTTCCGTAGCAGCAAGTAACACAATATAAAAGTTCATGTAGTTCGTTGTAACTTTATAATTATTATTTACTTAGGCACCTATTACAGATTTATTATTAGAAAATAATGGTGCACGGTTTATGCATAAAGTTTATGTTTGTGAAATTATTATTTTTTTTTACATTTCAGTTGATTGAATGAAAGGTAAATTGCGGTTTACGATTTATGACGTATTAAAAAAAACTACTTACTAGATCTCGTTCAAAATAATTTTTGGTGGAAGTTTGCATGATAATGTACATCATATATTTTTTTTTGTTTTATCATTCTCTTATTTTAGAAGTTACAGGGGGGGGGACACATTTTACCACTTTGGAAGAGTCTCTCGCGCAAACTATTCAGTTTAGAGCAAAATTATATTAGAAACCTCAATGTCATTTTTGAAGATCTATCCATAGATACCCCACGAGTATGGATTTGATGAAAAAAAAAATTGAATTTCAGTTCTAAGTATGGGGAACCCCCAAAATGTATTTTTTTTTCTATTTTCCGACAAATCGCTATCAACAGAACCCTTTTTTTTAAGGATGGGAAATCATCAAATGACTCCTCCCGCTCTGGGCGGAGCAGAAGAGAGTGTCAGACTCTTACTGACTAAAACCCATCCGTGTTCCTCCTAGTGCCCTTTGTGTTCCAAGGACGCGGTGACTCTTTCGAATAAATTCCGCAACACTGGCAGGCACTGACCCTAGCGGGCCTCGTCTACTATGCTGACATCTCCTCGAGGCGCGCGTGGAACACAACGCGCCGTCGACCCAGGCCTGGTTCTTATCGGACGGCGAGCTACCCAATACTTGCCATTCGCAGGCGCCTACGGTGGCCGGGCATCGCCCTGAGACTCCCAACGCCCGGGGTGTCTTCTTCTGTTGCGGCGGCTGGGGCGTGAGGTTTCCCTCTCTCACGCGTTCTGCCTCCTCCTTCGCTAGCATTACTGCTTCACAGAAGGAGGTGACCGCTTTCTATGCCTCCTCGCTCCCGACCATGGATTGAACCAGGGCCGGACGCGATAGTTCGCCGCCGCCGATCGCCTAGACTAGGACACGGCGGTGCTCTGTCCAAGCAGGGCAGACTTCCACGTCAACAGAACGCTAGGGTACAAATTTAGCAACTATTAATGATAATAGGTATACGGTCATAGTATAAATGCTTCTTATTCAATTTGTGAAATATCTCTTAAATCAGTCTAATATTGGAGGAAAAAATAGTCGAGAGCCAAACCTCGAATTATGACTTTTTACACACACTTCGGTGTTTCTTCTCAGGGTAGTCAACTAGGGAACACCGGCTTCATCTAGTTTAAATCGACGAACATTGACGTGTGTTATTTACAATCAACTTGCAAATAAATATTTACCAATGACACCCGGGATCAACGGCTTAATCGCGGCGGCGAATCTCGATATGTAATACAAATCTATAACATATCTAGATCCGCCGCCGCGATCCTCAGAAAGTACCAATGACTATTAAATATATGGTCACCCATCCCCGAACTGACCTCGCCAAGCATGTCTTTACAACGAAGATCGACCCATGCATTTATTTAGCCTCGAGCAATTTTAAATACTCACTGATAATTATCGGAAATGGACTCTGGCTGGCTTCTTTTTATCCCTTTCCCGTTTATAAAGTATCCATTTAATCCGTTTTCTTCCTAGCTCCGTTAATCCTACCTTATTCCAACTACTTTTGGATCCATTATAAATAAAACACTTAAAAATGCCCTGAATAGCTCTCCAATATTATTCTCCTTACATTTTCGAATTATCAAATATAAATGCAGTGGAGAATGCACAAGGAATATTTTTAAATTTCCTTTGTTACTGTATAGTGGAGAAACTTTTCACTTTACTTCTAACTTTAATTCGTGACGTGAAACAAATAATAAACATACATTTTTTAGTGGTTTCTTGTTATTTGTTTTGTTCGCAGAACGTGTGAAATTGTGGTAGAATTCTGATGTCTAGTTCAATTCCAGATTAGATAGTGGTATAATTGTAGTTTAGACTTGTGTGCTTCCAAGAAGCGTTAATTAACGTTTCAATTAGCGTTCTATTGAATTTATCATACTTGTGTATTGTAAATTCAGTGTAAAAGCCTAAGAACTAATTATATTTACAATCGAACACTAAGTAGAATAAGATCTTGTTGATTGAACTTTGTAATGTTATGTTAATAAAGTCTTTCATAAAAAAACCGGCCAAGTGCGAGTCGGATTCGCCCACCGAGGGTTCCGTACAAATTCGTAGATACATATTACTTTAACGGTAGTCTTTATTTTTTATGATTTAATTACAAATTATACATTTGTAATTAAATTTTCAGATTTTTCCCTATACAAAATATGTAGTATAAGACGGTATTACTTGCCAAATTTCACAATTCTAGGTCAACGAGAAATCCATTCTAATATTATAAATGGGACATACAGAGTTACTCGCACTCTGTATGTCTGTGTGTTACGCAATAACGCCTAAACGACTGAACCGATTTAAATGATATTTGGTACTGAGATAGTCTAGAGCCTGAGAAAGGACGTAGGCTAAGGAGTATGTTCCCTAGGGACCGCGCCGGCAAAGACGCTGGCAGAAGCTAGTACCCTATACATTTTAATGCCCTTGAGAGTGTCGAAATATACGTTATTTGCGGCATAAACGGCCGTATCTTTTTTTTTACGTTAAGTTAAAAGTGTGATTTTTTCACAGCTGCAAGGGATTGTAGACCTAATCCTGATGAGTCAACTCCTCCACGCTTTTCCGAGATAAAGGGTCTTGACAGAAAGATGGACGGACGGACGGACAATAAAGTGATCCTATATGGGTTCCGTTTTTTTTTTTGGAGGTACGGGACCATAAAAATAATATAACTGTTTACTTAAAAATAAATTTAAAATACACAACGCTAAAGTCGATACTTGAGATATTGGCGATGGATTCAAATTTTCTAGAATTCGAAATTCAGAAGTAGATGTGTGTCTGTACGATATGGACATTCGTTGTCACGCCACTTTCTCCTCTCAGGGGACTACGGAACGCCGAGCGCGCTGTTAGATCCCAAAACTTTTTTTTGCTCTAGATACACGTTCATACATATGTGGTTTTACACGTGCTGGTTTGAAGTACAACGCACTTGACCTTTTGGAATGACATCTATACGAATAAATAAATAAAATTTGCTTGTATAAGGTAATATCTGGAAGTGCTGATCGAATTACGGCGATTCTTTGACTGGTTGAAAGCTACACTATCATTGAATGCTTAGGTACTTTTCCAGAGTCTACTTTTTATCCCGGCAAATGCCACTGGATAAAAGCCGCAGGAAAAAGCTAGCACCAGCCCCAATCAAAATCAATCAAAAGTCATTAATTCAAATTAGGCTGAGTACCAGCACTTTTTGAACGTCAACGTTTACAAATAGACAGTCCCCGAAAACGCCCACCCGTCACCACTTCCTAGTGTTTTAGCTGTGGAGAAGAAGTGGCCAACAAACTCCCCAGCAACACATCTGTCTGTTGAGTTAGAAGAACTCGCATTTAAACAATAGTATGCAAAGCTTTATAACAAAGAAAATAATAGACTTTAGGTAACACGTACAACCTAAAAACTAAATTATTTGCCAATTGTAAGCTAGCATACTCCATTACGCCATCATAATCAGACAACTCAATGAATTAATGAATAAATAACTCAAGCATAAAAACAATGTAAACCAAACTTAACAATAATAATAATAATTTATTTACCAATTTCGGACAACAATGTAGCCCATTTTGTTAGTAAACTATATATATCTTACAACTAGTGTTAGTAGTAAACAAACAAGGACAAAAACAAACCACAAAGTAGGTGTCTAAGGCAGCATGTGCAGAGAACGATAGAGTGAGGAATAGCTACCTGACCATTCTCCCCACATAGTGCCTCAGAAAAGGTGAGTAAGGACTCTCCACAACTGTTACTGTGTCTGTGTGTGTTAATGGGTATGCCTCCAGACATAAAGGGCGGAGACAATAAGAAGACAGGTGTTAAGTAAGTCATCGTTCTCTTAAATCATCGTTGTCTTGCCCTTATTAAAATTTATTTGGCGTCGGTGCAACATGTCTTCTGGTTCCGTACTTCTCTATTACTCTTCATCTCATAACTATCTTTTCTAGACCTTTTTTTAAGGATGGGAAATCATGAAATGACTCCTTCCGCTCTGAGCTGAGCGGAAGCCAGTGTCTCTTACTGACTAAAACCCATCCGTGTTCCTCGATATGCCAATTGCGTTCCAGGACCGCGGTGACTCTTTCGAATGAATTCCGCAACCACCAATCGTTTCATTGGTCTGTGTTTCCGAATGCTCTCTTCACAGTTAAAGTGAACAGGCTCCTTCTGAGTAAGCTCGCTCCTTCGTAGACTTTGTCTCTGTCATCTCTGACCTAGACTAGAGTCAAGAGCAAACCCATCTCAAATAAAAAATATCCATTTTTATTCATCATACGAGTATTTGTCTCAATAAAATTCACTGTTAGTTCTTGACATAAATCGAAGGATTATTTCCCTTGTCATGGCGACTAGCTTAAGGCAAGATCCTTCAAGAAGCGTTAAATAATTAAATTGAATTATATTGCAGCAGTTACTCTGTCCTTGGCGTAGCATTACCAGTTGCCATAATAATCCGTTTCTCCATATTTTGATGGGACACGTTCTCTGCAAGTTTGCTAACTACAAAAGTTTCACTATAGTGCAGAAAGTAATTATGCTGTACCATAACATTTAGTGGTACTTTCACATGACTTCGTACGTGTAGACTTGGATAATGATCTTGTACATTTTGAATCAGATACAAAGTACAATATGTCTACAGATTTGGTCAAAGTCTGATCAAAGTGAAATACTGTCAGTGGTAAAGACTGTCAAAAATTTAAATGTTTGTGATTGACATTTTGGAGCTTTTGACAATATCAAAGAGTGCGTTCTTAAACTGCCGTATTTTTTTTAAACTGTAAAACCGTGTACTTAGATTAGTTTCTGATTAGCAGACTCTTTATTTTAATTTTCTAAAGAGAATTCATCCCCATATCAGTATTGTAACTGAGCATATCTTATTATCTTTACATAATTTATATATATATATTTATAAAATCAGAAACTGACCGACTGATCGATCAACGCACAGACGAAACTACTGGTCGCAGAAAGCTGAAATTTGGAATGTAGTTTTCTTGGGGAGTGTAGAGGAACACTTAGGGAGGATTTCCCGAAATTCTTACGGGAACGGGAAAAACGGGATATGCGTGTACGAAGTCGCGGGCGAAAGCTAGTATTATTATATTATGGTTTGATTTTTTATGACTAAGCCTGAAAGTGACATACCATCAGAGATGACTATTGTAATGTGACTGGTTCAAAATGTTAGTTTGACCACCTGTCATTTTGGCAACACGTGTCAATCCTACAGCATAAACGTTTTGGACTTTTTTCGCTGGAAAAATTCCACTTTGTCTATGCCCTTTAGTTATTAATTATAACGTGACCTATGTGCTGTCACTAACGATGCCGTGGAGGTGGCCACCAAAATTTAAACTGCTGTCGTACCAGCGACATGAAGAAGAAGAAGTTATTAACTGTGGGTTGCAGTTGGCATTACAATAGAACAGGCTCATTTTTTTATTGCTAAGCCGATGGAAACTAAAAGCAAGTATGTCTTACTTTTGTGATGTAGGATTAGATGCAGAGGTGTTTTTTTTATTGAATTTATTTTGCGGCTTTTTTTAATCAGCGTTAAACACTAAGACGTAGGAAAGGTGGCCGTTTCTGTAGGTTGTAGTTTAGATTTACAATGCTGCAACTAACCCACTACACACCTTGATGATGTGGAGAAGTACTTTGTCGCCTAAGTGAATGTATGTATTTTGTTTTTGTATACATATATGTACCTACTTAGTATAATAAAAAAGCAATGGATTTTCTACACCAAAATCTTAGGTTCTTTTTTATAAATTTAAGTATTACTTTTATTTCGGGATAAAAGTACCCTGTTTGTCTCGTTAGCCCAATTTTTCGTCATGCGTAAATTCATTACGACGAATTGTTCGTTGAGCCGTGATTAAGTGCTAACAAACACTTTTGTTTTTATTGGTTCTTACTCACGCTTGTTGTTACTTGGGCCGTCAGCAGAGTGATGACGTCAAAATGATTGTTGATCACAGATATGTTATTTAAGAGAAAGACTTACGACGCCGATAAAACCCCTATTGGAGTAAGGGTGCTATGCCTTAAGGAGCCAGTAGAGATAATTTTTAGGATATTATGAAATTTATATTTGAACTTGCAGTCCACATTTCATAATAGGACAACTTAAGAAAAAAAAATTACTATTGATAGGCTCGCTACCATTATGGTGGACGATGGAGCAGGCTTGCATAGAAGTAACTTATTTACTCTAGACTAAAATACCCCAGGTTGTAGCTATCAGGAAACACAATATGACTCCAGGGAAACCCACTCCTTAGCAGTAGGTACGCACTATCAAAGTATTCCCAGAGCATGTGCGTGTGCATGTGGGTGGATCTCCAACATGCACTTATAATAAGGTAATATAATGCTGACTGAAATCGTCAATCCGTCTTGAGCAGGGGCGTGGTAATTAGTGCTCATGCCTCCTCTAGCCTTAGCTGAAGTGTGTAAGTGTAGTGTGGTAAGTGGTATTTTGTTGCGGAATCTGTTCGAAAGAGTCGCCGCGGCCCTGGTACACAAAGGGCATTAGGAGGAACACGGAGTGGTTTTAGTCAGTAAGAGTCTGACACTCCCTTCTGCTTCACCCAGAGCGGGAGGAGTCATTTAATGATTTCACATCCTTTAAAAAAAAAGTAAGTGGTATTTTGAACAAAAAATCCCCTAGGCTTAGGTTAACGCGTTGTTACGTTTAGATAAAATAGATAAATAAGTAACATACAACCTACGTGAAATAGATTTAAATATGGAACAATCAAAGTGCGGTGTGTATCTTTAAGTTGCATCAAATGGGAGTCCACCTCAGCATGTACCAGACCAACATACCTGACGCTGGTATTTTTTTGGGACAAGCCCGCTACACATTCCTGAAAGCCAGAATCAACAGTGGGGACCGACAGCAAAACGCCGAGCCATTGAAGCCCGACCAGTCCTGGAGAAACGATTGAACTGTCTTGGATCCCGCAACGAAATTAATCAGAAAAGTACAGCGGAGGAGTAGGAAAAAAAATATAACCTGACGCTGGTATTCTACTGGATCCCAATCGTCCCATATAGATGCCGAGCAGAGTTCACGAAAGGCATTTAAAAGATTTTTCATCAATATAAACTACCCACAAAAATTTTAAACATTTTGTTAACTTCAATAATACGTATCTGAGCGACTTTTATTGCACAGCTGGTGCACAAAGTACAATATGTAAAGCGCTGACTGCATACAAGCGAAGAAAGTTAGCAAGCTCTGCGAAACTTTAATGGACGGGCACGTATTCCAGCAGTTGGTAAAGACAGTCGTAAACATGAGAACAGTTTTGTTTTTATTAAAATTATTTTTGTTGTTATTTTTTTTGTTGAAATTTATAACATTGTATTTGCTCGGGACTAAAATTTGCTTAAGATTTTATTGACGAGTACAATTATAAGTAGGTACTATCATATAAGTTTGTGTGACAGAAACAAATCAGAACTTTTACAATTCGATCTATCTACCATATTTAGTCTCATACAACACACAAAACAACATACGACATTAAAGATTAATAGTATCTACCACGTACGCAGGTACAGTTAGCGAGAAAACTGTATTAAGACTTTGGATTTTTACCAAAATATTTAGTTTAAATCAGAACAGAAGTTGAGTAGTTGAAAGTAGATGTTAGATACATTGATGCATTAATAGCCGTTTCACTACTATATGAAATGCCCAAAAGCAGACTTTTGTCACTGACCGTACTATTACTCTCCCCCTACTTGTCAATCTTCAGCCATTCTGATTTAAATACCGAACATCTTCGATATTAAAAACAAAAAGGTAGCCTCCAAGGATCGAGGACAAGGTCAACTATTACTTATGATTCCCCAGGCGAACCTTTTATCAAGGATCTACAACGATCCGGGTTAATTCTTTTAAACAGTTCAATTTTATTATAAAAACAACATTGTTAACCGTTTGCTACACCCACGACTCGTCCTCTATATCTAATAAAAAATATTTTAATCTAATAACAATAAAAGCTTCAATAGAAAAAGTATCGATATCTATCTTGTTTCTGCCCACACAAAATAACATGTCTGGGCTGTTACTAACTATGGTGTTTCGACAAAGTGATCCCAATGTCATTGAGAGTGTCATGTATCTATAAATCAATACTGGCTAGTAACTACCTCCTAATCACTTTATGATCTAACAATAATTCGTATTTACAATACAACCTCCTTAAATAAAATGTATCAAGAAACTAGCGATCCGCCCCGGCTTTGTACGGATGCCAATTATAACACAAATAATCCTCGTTTATCACTCTTTTTATTAGAGAAAACCGTATCAAAATCCGTTGCGCGGTTTAGGAGAAGTAAGCGGAAAAACGAACAAAACACACACAGTCTAAAGGACATGGCACACTATAACGGCACCGCAACGGCACCATTCCTACCCAGCAATTAACTTTTCATTCTAATTAGAGCATTAAATGATGTGTCGTATAATATATTTCGTAATATCAATATGAAAAAGCCAACGGCGGGCAGTTAGCGCGCTTGCCGCTACCATAAAACTCGACTCGCAGTCCGAGCGCTGGCCGCGAGGTACTAGCTTGCCGTCACCGCGAACACAATGGTTATATGACATTTGTTTTCATAATGTAATAATGCGACTCGGAGTCAGTGCACGGTAAGCACGCGGTCTGCGAGCTTGCACACGCGGACGACGCGTAGTTAGCCGTAGCCTAAATTCGAGGCAATGCGATGAGTTGCGGTGCCGTTAGGTATAATATGCCATGACCTTTAATCAACAAAGGAAGTGCATTTTCCAAGAAATAAGTCGACCTTGTTGGTCTAATAGTCGCAAATAGGTGCAGCTAGCATGCATGCATGCAGGCAGCTAACTTTCAACTACTTTTAAACATGTTGTGAGTGTGCTGAGTAGACAATTATTGTACAACACACTCGTAAGTAGGTATGTCAAAAGCTTCAAAATAAACATTGGCAGTGCTGTGTGGAAAAATTAATTATTTTTGCCTGTATACCGAATAGCTTCGTTGACTAAAACGCGTGTAGCTATTATTTAAATACGTCCAGACACGGAGCAATTATTTAAAGACTGTTCAGAGCACAAAACGCTCTAGTGTAACGTTCTGACCATTAACTACATTTAGTTCTAAGCCCGCAATTATAACAACGCGAAACTGCGCTGTGTGCATAAATACTAAACTACCTAAATTCGGGCACTACGAGTGACTAACGCATTCATGTGGACTCCCAAACAAACAGTACCGCAACTGCATAATGCGTTCACGGTAGCTGAGGAGCTGTGCCAACAGAAATGTGCAAGGTAGGGAAGCGGTGCGAAGATGTGTCGCGGCATTGTGAAAATACGTGATTGTTTCCACCAAAGCTATGCTCTCACTCTCACACAGCTCCACAAGCTCCTCTGAGCTTGTGCGGTGCGAGAGACTGTGGCTAATCTGTGAAACTGTGTGTAGCTGAGTGGTGCAAGTATACGTAGCGGACTCTTTTCAGCTGATATTTTCCTATTTGGCATCACGTGCACTCATGCCTCGCACATTCTGCACCATTAGTAGACCTTTTTCCTCGAGCACCGCCTAGTTATCTCGCACATCTCGAGTGGAAAAGCACCCTTAGTCCTAAAACACGAACAGTACGAGTATGTTCTTGTTCACTCAACTCCTTGGAAGTGTTGAGCACCCACTTGGGACCACACCAAGAATATTTCAAGAACTGCAATACCTTCGAAAGAATTTCCGCATAATAAAATAACTTCGTACCGCAGCCCTCGGGGAAGCGACGCAATTATCCACATTTAAGATTCAACCATTTTGCATAATCTTCTACTCCATGATGTGGAAAAATTGGGCAATATATAACATAATTAGGTCTCGCCATAAAATGGGGATGCGATAATCTTTACGATGTCAATTTGAACTTTTATGTTAGACTAACTTTTTCTCGCGGCTTCGTTCCGGTGACTAAGGTTGCCTGTCCATTGACGCGGAGCGAGGTAGTGGAGCGGAGAAACGGAAAAATATTAACCAATGGAATTTCTTAAAAGTTCAGTCACTGACAGTTTATGCAATTCCATTGGTTAATATTTATCCGTTTTTCCGCTCCGCACCCTCGCTCCGCGTCATAAACAGGCAGCCTTATCCCATAGGAACTTTTCATTTATCCGCGTTTTATGGCACTCTGTGACCCTCAGCGATAGTGTAGATTTCTATCATAGAAATAATTTTCGTAATAAAATCAGCACTTCCAAAAATTAATTATACACAAACGTACAAACAATTTTTTTTTTTCCTCTTTACAATATTAGTATAGAAATATAATATGAGAAGATTTGTTTGAATGTTTAATAAAAATGATTAATGACTGCCTCGGGTACTACCGTAATGGAGTAAAAATAACTATTACTATTAATATCTGGACTGTTATCAAGAACAAGTTGTTGAAGTTGAATAGTTTTAGTTTGTATTCCTTGAAGTTTTTAACAGGTGTCTAATAAGTGATGAAACTAGTTCGTGATCGTAAATGTTCACTTAGCTCTTTATTAGAACACTGAAGTGAAGCACTAATAGGTACATAAGCTTTTATGCTTCAACTAGCTCCTGTCAGCCGCTGGGTTTTTCTCGCAGGTTATTCTAAATCACTTTCTGTTACGATATTATATTACGACGAATAATAAAAAATATTATTAAATCCGCTTTGAACAGTTCATTCTCAAATTCTCCCAAGGGAATATTTTTTTTGCTCCCGGGATGAAAATTAGTTTTTTTTTTTCTTTTTATCCTTGGGAAATTTCATTCATATCTGTTCAGCCTTTCTGTAGTCATTGAGTAACAAACCGTTGTCCATCCATCCACCAAACTTGCACAACAAGATTACCTCATCTACTATGAAAGTTCATATGCATAGCTTTGAACATCACACATTGAAGAAAAAAGCCTTGACTAAAAAGAGTTTTCTTACGGGCCTAAACAAATGCTTACACATCCCAGCGACAGTGACAAAAGGTCCGAATGCGGTAGCAAAATGACCACTATGTTTAAATGTGAGATTGGACGAGGGCTGTCCCCCGTGGTTTTCGGCGACAGCCATGGGGACGAGATGGGTGATTCATAGTCTTTACGTAGAGCAATATACAGGATGATTCAGGAATGCGTGCTCATGTTTAAGGGGACACAGTAAATAGACAATAGGACGCATCAAATCTGAGATTGAACCAAGATAAATACCATCAGACTGCTTGAAAAGTGATTTTTTTTTAATTTTTAAGTCGTTTTTTTGTCATCGGTTTAGATAGATCGATAGGAAAGAATAAACTTTATTGTATTCGACACGATTGGCGCAGTGGTTGAATGACTGACTGCTGCGCTGCGTGTCGCGGGTTCGATTCCCGCACGGGACAATTAATATTTGTATAGAATAGAATACTCTTTATTATGTACACCATATAAGTTACAGAAAAAAAATAGATGAAGAAAACATTACATAGGGTGACACAATGAGCGGCCTTATCGCTAAAAGCGATCTTTTAAAGACAACCTTTGTATGACCTACAAATAGTTGTTCCGGGTCTGACTATGTGTGTATGTGAATTTGTTTGTCTGTAAACGAACCCACGATACAGGAGAATTCCTAGTGCGGGGCAACGTTTTTATTTAAAACTAGTGGACGTCAGGCGGTTTCATCCGCGTAGTTCCCGTTCCGGTGGGAATACGGGGATAATATATAGCCTATGTTACTCCCTGATAATGTAGCTATCCAATGCTAAAAGAATTTTTCAAATCGGTCCAGTAGTTTCGGAGCCTATTCAATTCAAACAAACAAACAAACAAATCTTTCCTCTTTATAATATTAGTGTAGACAAAAGAAAAGAAATCGGGCAATATTTGTTTTTTATTTTGTTACTTGTCCTTTATTGTATAGCAGATAGAAAATGTCACCCTAAAATGGCCACGCACGTCTAAAATATCCAGTACAGTCCTCACACACACAAACTAAGCCAACAATCATTTTATAACTCCTACCACGTCGCACACACACATGACGATATAGAATATTTTAGTACAGAACTTAGTATGATAATAAACTAAGCTCATGAAACAACAGCACCTCGAAAAATTCAACATTATTCTACCTTCACTATTATTTCTGCTTCGTCGTAAAATAAAAAAAATATAAGACTGCTTTTTTTACCCGCACCAGAACAATATTTCTTTAATTAAAATTTTGACAAAAACATTTAATAACTAATGGGCTGACCTATATACCGTACCGAGTTTTAATTTATGTATTTATTCTACCATCTTTAAAATGGGAGAACTCGAAATACAATAAAGAGAAGTCTAGCTTTTACGCTTATATAGGTAGCACTCTACTGTTCTCCTAAGAAAATAACTAGGGATACAATGGAAGGTGACAAAAAGGGCAACGACCTGTACCCGCAGCTTTACTTCAAAGAACATTATTCAATTAGAATGAGACTGGTATAAAGAGAATTAGCTAAGCACTTCACAGAATTTGGGAATGGACTGTACAAAGCGGATTTTAATCATAATTTTTATTTTTCGTCGTAATATAATTTAGTGATTTAGAATTACAAAACCTGCGAGAGATAACTGTAGGTATTTAAATACGAGCTGTTTTCAGAAATGATACCTACTGAATTAGTTGAAGCCGCATTTTTAAGGTGTTAAAACGTCCCGATTTTTTTTTTATAGCAATTTAATTCTACCTAATATTATAAAAACTGGCCAAGTGCGAGTCGGATCAGCTTGCAAAGGGTTCCGAACGAATTTAATTTTTTTAACATGTTATTTTAACACTACAGACTTCTTATAGGTTTCCCTGTAATGTTTTGGTAAAGATCTATTATCTCCATTTTTTTCAAAATTTTAGGCTCATTCATTCATTTTTCGTCTAATTTCTTGAGTAACTTCAAAATCACTTATTTTAAAATTACGAAAAAAATATAATTAAAACCCTCAAGTAAGCCCTTTCATTTGATATGTCACATAATATTGTTCAAAAAACTTTTTTTTGTAATTTTCTAGTTTGACCCCCAAAAGTGACCCCCATACTAAAAATTTAATAATTGACGTAACGCGTCCGTGTTTGGGTCACAGAAGTCCATATGTGAACCAAATTTCAACCGAATCTGTCCTGTGAATCTGGAGAAAACTGGCTGTGACAGACCTACAGACAGACAGAAAGACAGACATTTGAGTGATCCTATAAGGGTTCCGTTTTTTGTTCGGAACCCTAAAAAGGTAAAATGATTGTATGTAATAGTTAATCTAAGGAAGCACTGATCCAATTACGAAAGTTAAAGTAAATGCTTTTGCATATATACCCACTTTACACATGAACATTTAAATAATTAAATTATTTTTTTACCGACAGAATACTGCTGCACTCTCACTGAGTGTTAGAGGCTAATTCCGAAAACTGTACAGTTCGTGTAGAAAGGATACTGAAGTGAGGCCGCGAAAAATATATGATAAACTTAAAAAATCTATTCAGCCTTTTCATGTTCGTCTCGAATCAGAAATGTAACACGTAGCCCTGACCCCAGAAGGTTTGGCTTGCGATTCGGGTCGCCTGTCTATTCTGGGTTTATAGCCCACAACCAAGTAGGTTTCTAGTCAGTAGTTTTTAGTTTAATCATTATTATCTTTCTTTACCGAGCATTTTTACTAGGTTTTATTTCACGCAATGTTTGTTAAGGTAAAATATAGGTAGGTTACAGAAAAAAAACAGATGTACAAAACATAACATAGCTAAAAACGCTAAGAGCAAAGGCAAAAAGGCAATATTTTGATACAAATCCAATGACATAATATTATTATCATAAAATTTAATATATTGTTATACTCTGGAGTGAGACGAAAAAACGCCTCAATTGTCTACAGGGTAGACGCGGAATTTCGTTAGTTACTATAAAAGCTTGTTAATTTTTTACCCAACTGCCAAGGAAGAGTTACTTGCAATTCATATAGTAGGAACCTCAATCTCACCTGATGGTAAGCAATGATGTGGTTAATTATGGAGCACACATGTCTAGAAGTAACTTTTCCAATCTTGACTTAAAGACACCCAGGTTATTGGTATCAGGAAATGCATTTCCGAGGTATGTGCCGCTACAGCTAAGAAGAGAAATTCTAAAAGTATTCCCAAAACGGTTTGTGAATTTGGGTAGGATATTCATTTTCCAACAAGTGACAAAGAATAGCACTTTATATCACCAAAGAATGCTTATATTACTCAGTGTTACCCAGTTAATGGTCTGTGGATGTCTGGTAGGCAGCAGCTCCACGTAAAGTACTGGTATTCAGCTGATTGCGGTTTGACTAGAAGCCAACCCCAATATAGTCGGGAAATGACTAGGCAGATGATGAATGCTTATATAAACCCTAAATTGGAGCTCTATTTTTATAGCCAAACCTTAAAATTAGTTTCCAAAACGGGTGATTCATAAGTCCAAAACTTCCTTCTCGCTAATAGAACTATCTTTGAACTGGCACGCGTTCAAAACATATTCCCCGGTCTTGTAGACAATGGCGAAACTTTGCCACAGTTTGACTTACATTGACGGGCTAATATATTGATAGATTGCTTCAGCTTATTCGGTAAGGGCAGTGGACTTTAAACTGTTGTTTATAATTGAAATCTATAAGTACCATTAAGAATGTCTAAGTTATGGACTGTTTTAAATCAGAGACGGCTAGTGATGACAGACTAATAATGCTATCTTAATCTCAATAGCCGTTTGTTAGTCTCGCAATAATTCGGAAATTGTTCGCCCGATTTTGTTTTTTGTTTGCCTCAATGCTAGGGTGGCTTATTAGGAAGAAGTGTTAAATTCAAGCCAATTTTAGTTCGTAGAAAATTAATCTTCATAGTATACATACTTGTATAAAAGTATAGTCCCGACTGACTCATCAACGCCCAGGCTAAACCCTAAACTAAACCTAGAAATCCATTATGACGTAAACAAAGAACAAGAAAGGATGATCCAAGGTTCAGTCCCTAAAGGACTGAAAAAGGGTGACAAAGTTTTTATGAAATAAAAATTTGATGTCAGATTTTTACTTATAACCCAGGCACATCTGCGGGCAGAAGGTAGTCATAAATCAAGATACTGCTCATTATGTTTTTGATTCTTCCTCAAGTAAACATAACAGGAAGACGCCTAACTTCCTGTTATGCAAAATCAGACGTGGCCATGTTTCAAAGTCAAAGTCAAATGATTTATTTCAACTAAACCAATAAAGGCACTTTTGAACGTCAAATGAAAATAAAATATAGTGACTCTAGTCGTCCGTTCGCAAAAGGTAGATTTTTATGGAGAAAAACGGACAAGAAACTCCATAGTTACTCTTTTCAAAAAAAAGCTTTACAATATTTGCATACATTAATCAATTGATTATGTGTGAGGACGATGCTCCCAATAAAACACTTATATACTACTTATGGGTACGGTAAAGAAATGCCAGCAGAGGTAAAATTAATAAGTTTGCTAGTAAGGTGACATAGTACTCACATACGTACATATAGAAATGTACTATCCGAACAATAGTGATTCACTACCGGACATAATCGGACTCCACTGCGGGACATAAGCCTCTCCAAACAAAGAGATATCAAAATACGCCGCAAACTGAATATCACTACAACACCACGTCATAAATCATTTCTTAGTCCAGGTATTAACCTAAATACGAACTACCACCCCCGAAACTAATGATGACATATGACAACTATTCGGAGAACCGTCCTCATATACAACGTGTTCCATTGATATTCCATAACTTTAAGGTTATATTCTATATGAAAATGTAATATAAAAAGTCCTCGAGCAAGTTTTCCAGAAATACATGATTCCTCAGATAATACTAGACTCTCGATGTGTACGAGTAAATTATTTTAACTAAAATCAATCATTCATAATTATTTAAGCTAAGAAAATGCGTCGTTGTCATATTTCACGTAAGGGTGTTTTACATAAATAATCGTGACTTTGTCGAATTATTTTGTATGAAAAATGAAAACGAAAAAAAAATTAATTTAAAAATAATTCATGTGCTAAGTGAATCTTTGACATGGTCTCATTGACACCATACATCTATGGTGTATCAAAAGGAACATCCTGCATAAGGTATACTAAATACGTTGCCCCAATCATCAAAGGTTAGTATAAATCCCACATCCTCCATACGCTAAAGCTCTACAATCAAGGCTACAAATCTTTGCTAATTGCCTACCAGTCTACTTCAAACAAGGTAATACATTTTCTTTAAGAAAACCATTACGAAATATTTATTTTATAAGCCTCCGAAATTTCTGTACAAACAACCTTTTGGCGTAATATAAGCGGAAAACAATTAAGTAATTACAGGAGAATTTGGGTGTGTTAAATATTTCGGTATATTTTTAGATAGCTGTACCTGTCAAACCTTTAATTAGTCTTAGTTTTTACGTTAGATCTTGTTAAAGTATAGGTTTTTTAGAAATTAAATATTAATTAGTAAATATCTTACCAACTGCGTGTATGTGAGTTTGTATTTTTGTGAACGCACCCACGATACAGGAGAAATTCCTAGTGTAAAACGTTGCCCACGTATTAAAAAAAAATCTAACCAGTATCGAGGGTATTTCTCAAGATAACCGAAGCTAGTCATAAAATGAGTGATTTAATAATTAGAATATTTAGCTTCTTAATTACTCTCGAAATGAGGCTCAATAGGCTCGGGATCCCACTTAATAGAATTTAATTTATCAATAACAATAATTCAATAGAATTTGAATTATAAAATATTTAGCTTCTAAATTACTTGTAGACAGACTCAATAGACTGGGGATCCCACTTAAAATAATTCAAATAATCAATAACAATAATTCAGTAGAAATGCTTTTCTAGTTAATGTTTTTCTAGTAAGACAGCAGATTATGGTCTACGTTAATAACTTGGAAAAATACGTAATAAAAATAAATTATACTTCGCCTGAAAAGCAAAATAGTTAATCAATAGAATAACAAATCGCAGTTTTATGAAATAAAGCTCACAATCACGGATTATATTTATTCCATGGAATAATTGTTTTATCAAATATTGTCGATTAATTTCTGCATGCTACTGGTTTAAAACTAATTTTGCCGCATTAATAATATTTTCTTTTGCAAAATTATTATAGTATTATTTTATTAATAAAATAAATAAACGACGACTTACCTTGCGTTATCAATAGAAATATAAATATTCTAATCGCAATCCTTAAGTTGAACATTTTTACAAACTATATCGAATTTAACTTCTACAACAATACTAAACTATCACTTTATATACATTGAAATAATATTTTACACTTTAATTAATTATTTAGGGTTATTTTTTATGTGGCACTGCACTGTTCTTAGCGTATTTATTCATTGCGTACTATCGTAGCGCGTAGCGGCGTAGCGGGCGCGTAGCAGGCGTGCGCTATCGGCGGGTCTACGAGGAGACTGGCTATTATACAGGGCGCGCTTAAGCGCTAGGGGCTCTCGCGGGTTGATGAACGACGTTACTCATCTGTTTGTTCTTTTCAAATGGAATCTCTAACGGGGCTCTTTTCACAGGCGCCCAAGAGGGTAGCATGTTCCATTTCTAAGGTACTCTTGAGGAAGTAGCCGCTGATTACTTACTGTTTTAATACTCTTTAAATGTTTTAGATTTGTACGTCTGTTAAAATATTTTTTTTGTGTGTGATTTCAAATGTTTCTTTTACTATTTTTATTGCTTTATCACAACATTTTCAGCGACCATCTTCCATGAGAGGCCACACAGGAAAAACTATAAAAAATCAAAAACAGTTTGTTTTATTGAGGAAAAAAAATACTTCAAGCTAGTTATTTGCCCCAAAATGTTCGCATCAATTTTATTTTCTGTTGGGTTATATCTCTGTTGGTTTGTTTTGGTGTGTTAGCAGCCACCACCGGTCTCGTTTATAAGACACACGACTCATAAAACGTTATTGGTTCTTTTATTTATTTAGTAGCGATCGTCTGAGGCTGCTCTTTGTATTTCGGCACAAAGACGTCCTATATTAAAATCGGGACAGATATCAACGTAGTATATTGTACAAATAGGTACAATACGTCTATCAAGAAACTGTCTTTTATAAAAGGGTTATAGGTCATAGCCGTGGGTGGAGATATCTATTTAATCCCACACTGTCCCACTGTTGGGCAAAAGCCTCCCAATTTTCTTTTATTAAGTTATTCTTTTCCGTAGCCACCTCGACCCGCCTCTGCGGTACTTTTTTTTTGTCGATGGGAAATCGTCAAATGACTCCTCCCGCTCTGGGCGAAGCAGAAGGGATTGTCAGACTCTTACTGACTAAAATACATCCGTGTTCCTCCTAGTGCCCTTTGCAACCCGGGCCTGGTTTTGATCGGAAAGCGAGCCACCCAATGCTCGCCGTCCGCAGGCCCGCGCCTACGGTGGCCGGGAATCGCCCTGCGACTCCCGACGCCCGGGGCGTCTTCTTCTGTTGCGGCGGCTGGGGCGTGAGGTTTCCCTCTCTCTCACACGTTCGGCCTCCTCCTTCGCTAGCATTACTGCTTCGCAGAAGGAGGTGGCCGTTTCCCATGCCTCCTCGCTTCGGACCATAGATTGGACCAGGGTCGGTCGCGAGAGGTCGTCGCCGCCGATTGCCTCGACGAAGACCCGGCGGTGCTACGCCCAAGCAGGGCACACCTCCACCGTATGTTCCACCGTGTTCTCCGGGCCACCCTCACAGTGTTGATATCCGGGCGTGTCCTCCCGCCGAATCCGATACAGGTATCTCCCGAAACAACCGTGTCCGGTGAGTACCTGCGTCAAGCGGAAGGTCAGGACGCCGTGGCACCGCTCTAGCCACTCCTCAAAGAGGGGACTTACCGCCATGAGATCCTGCCAGAGCTCCGTCCACCGTGCTGCAATTTGTCGCGGCAGAAGAGTCTCGCCCCGGCGTAGCGCCTCCACGCGCCACTCGTAAATCAGCGCTGCCTGCTCTATTTTAATAAGAATTCACCGATTGTGGGCTTTGTTTTACTTATTACAGTTTAGTCTCTACAATACCATAGCATCTAATACAACCAAAAATGGGGTCAGACTATCGTCTACTTATCAATAAAAGATTTAATTTTATACATATAAGATTATTAAGTCACTGAAGATACGTCAAATCATACTGCAACTTATATTCATCCTGCATGCGAAAATTAGCCAAATAAAATAAGATATTTAATAAAATTAACCTGAACCCAGTTAATTCGCTTAGCTTATTTTGAAATATGTTGGGTCTGCTTTCCAGCATATACTGCATGCAGTTAGACACCAGTTAATTTCATAGAGCGAAACCCACTCACACTGACTCAGGAACTTGATAAGTACCCCTTGGTAAAACAAGCTGTCGAACTTTTGGGCTTCGGAAAATCCGTAGCAACTGTAAAAGATCTATGAATGATAGGCTTACATTGTAACGATGAAATATATGCCGTGTTTGTTAAGAAAACAACATCTCTTAAAAAATATTTGTGTAACAAGTTTTAAAATATGCTAGAAACAGCTCACATTTGATACCAATTCCCCTGCCGGGAATACAGCTTACATACGTTCGAAACTTTCGAGATATTACAATGAAACAAAGGCTAAGTTCCTTCTTGGGTTATTATCTGCTACCTATGTAAATTTTATTGAAGCAACTTTAGGAATCCGTTTTACCCGTTCATGTAGAGTCAGACAGGAATAGTTAATCAGGAAGTTAGTGATAATAGTAGATTGTTGACTTATAATTGCATCGAGTGTTATTTTGGAACCCGAGCTTTTTTTTTTCGATTCGCGCCAATTCATTTTTTTTGGCCCGTCTGGTGTTGTTCCCTGGAATAAAAATAGCGCTGATTGGCTGGTAGAAAACTAGTTGGTCATGCTTGTAGCCTGCGATTGGCCTGTTGTGTGATCAGAATAGCGCTGATTGGCTGGTACAAATCTAATTGGCCATGCATCCATTACTGCACTATGTTTGCTTTAAAACAGTGCAGTAATGGATTTTCATACATACATTACTGCACTGTTTTACTCTGAAGCAGGAAAGTGCTGCTTTTTTCTCACTATTTAGAGTAGTTATGATGAAATAATTGCGTAGTTGGAAGAAAATGATATTTATTTTTGCAAATGGGCATGCAAATACCTCTTTTCTACGTGAATCCTTTTCGTCAATTCATACTAGACGAGGGCAACGTTTTGTAGCTGACTACCCTGAGAAGAAAACCTGGAATAAACTTAGAGGTCAATTTTTCTTTTAAAGTCATCATTAATGAGAACCATGTGCTTTTTTAAAAAGCACCACACATATTTTTGTAATATGGTAGGCGCCAGGTAAATGTGCAATAACGGTTATCGACCCACATACATTAATAGACTTTCTTATTATCAAAAAAGAGATAAACACATAAAGCTGACCTGAATCGACTCCTATCGTGATCCTTTACGTTCTCTAGTAATGAAAACGGTTCAGAATTTTCGGTTACCTACGAAGGGATATTAGGGAAAGGTCAATGTGCTCTATTGCAAGTTTATCTGGCGCCTACTTTAGTGATGATGTACGAAAATATTTACTAACGTAAACAATACGTCACACATATTTTCTTCGGAGATAAAGCAGACCACATTTACCCAGATATGCTTAAGGCTTATTATAAGTATTAGAAGCTGACCCGCCCAATCCACTAGGTTCGAATAAAAAGATAATAATTAGTCAAACTCTTTTTCAATTTCTGGGAATTCATATCCCAGTCTCTTTTAATCAGAGGGTATGCGCTTTTACGATTCCGGCACTAGATATTAATAAAATCGTGCTTCGTCTAAAAAGACTTAAAAAGAGAATCGAATCAAATATCGAACTATTTAAGATCCGGTGAAAATAGAGTCTAATACCGATTTCAATTATTCTGTATTCTCATATATTTTATCAAAGTTATACCAAAGTTTTTTTTGTGTTGGGCAATACTCATGGATCCCATCCCATTCTATTCCATTGGATCCCATTATTCTGCCCCATATCACTGGTATCAGCCAGGCCTAGCGGACCACATCACTAACAGCGGCTAAACCTACAACCACACATCCTTATATAAAGGCTCGCAGGGTACAACACTGCACGCCGCTTCTTTGGGCTTGACTGTCAGTCAGGCCCATTAAGGCAACTCAGACTTATGTGTTCTACTACCAATTTGCCTAGCCTTTCTCTAAATATGTTGAGGCCGGCTTCCATTATAACCGAGTGACTGCCTAACCTTCACAACCCAGTAGACTGGTGTCAAATTTTCTGGATTCTGAGTATCTGTTAAAGGCACACGGATGTAATCCAGCGTTCAATCCAATCCAATCCAAGGCGACCTTACTGGATGGTATCCGTGTAGATGGCAGATGCAATCCAAATTCATACAAAATTCGCGGATGGGAACCAAGCTCCCACCAAGGTCACCTTGGATTGTACATTTTATTACATCCGTGTAGAGCACGTTTAATGATTGTCAAAGATGTTCAAATGACAGCCGGGACCAACGGCTTAACTTACTTTCTGAGACGCGGGGGAAATGGATCTACGGACCATCCACAGACCGACGAAGTCGGCAAGAATCTATTAAATAACCCTTGTGGTTGTTATTATTTAATCTCGAGCTCCGACATTTTTTCATCCATCGTTTCTACTAACCAAAATACTAAAGTATCTATGTATCAGATATTTTCTTACTACTAATTAAATTTAATAGCAACAGACGCCATGTGAAACCAATATTTGCATATGTGGATTCTGCAAAAGACGAGAATCATTATGTTCGATAGCTCAAACAAACTGCATCAATGTACTTTTCCTGTGTAAACGTTATTGGCATTCAGCAATATTATTAATTACACATAACGATGGTGTTATATTTCCTAGAAACTGTAAGTTTATTATTGCGACTTCTCGGAATTAATCTGCACTGAGAGGGATTGCAATCGTGTAGGCTGCAATGGTGAAACGTAGACTGAGTAGCGAAATAAATTGAAGACGCAAAAGAAAAGCGTTAAACGGATATTCTCGAATGTGTTGCTTCAAAGTGTTGATAGGAGGAAACATTTTAATTGAAAGAAATATGAAGAACTTTGGTTGCAACCGTATGAAATCTTCCTTGTTTTTATGATATCGTTTTTTTTACCCCACACTAAGAGCGGATTTCACCAATTAAACTGAACGCGATCAAGAGCTGTTAGTGTCAATATTCCACAGAACATAATGACATGTGACAGCTCGTAAACGTGGTTTTATATGCTGACTGCGTTCAGTTTAATTGATGAAATCTGCCCTAAGAACACAACAACATTAAAACTGACATACGCAAACTGTCAGACAAGCAACTTGTGATCGAAATAGACTTTAAAACATACCTTTTAGAAAACAAGTGGTATCGATTTTAAATCACTGTTGTAACATATCCTACTAGCTGACCCGCGCAACTTCGTCTGCGTCACAATTTTCATTACTGCTCCGCTCCTATTTGTCTTAGTGTGATGATATATAGCCTATAGCCTTCCTCGATAAATGGACTATCTAACACTGAAAGACTTTTTTCAAATCGGACCAGTAGTTCCTGAGATTAGCGCGTTCAAGCAAACAAACAAACTCTTCAGCTTTATATATTAGTATAGATTGCTTACTCGTATAACTTTGCGCTGGCAATTATTATTTAAAATTTTATGATTCGTCATTTTATCGTCATGTTATTTTGATTTAACGTCGACGAAAATTCACCCGGAACTTTTATGCGGAAATCGTAAATGAAAATATATTTGTAAATAAATTGGGGAATTGCCATTAGAGGGTAGAGCTCATCCAAATCCGTTGCTGTGGAGACAACCAACGTTGGTATTAATTTCTAAGATAAGACAAAAACTGAAGTGAAATGAAAATCCATAGCAATAATCATTCTATGTATATTAATACAATGCTAATGTAAGCACTCCAATATTTTATGATCAGAGGGCAATGTCCGCTGCGTCGAGATGGCCCGCTGATATAATCAAGGCAGCTGTGACGAAGGGAGAGGGTAGGCAGGAAGCTGGGGGGTTGAGATGCATTTACACAATAAAATAATAAACGAAGAAAGTCGTATTTTATTTATTTATCATCCTCAAGGACCCCAAGTAAGTTGTTGGGGATGTTTTGTGTTATTGAGTCATGGTTAACAATCAATAATGTCGACATAGCAGAATTTGTAAAACTTACTTATCACAAACACCGGCCAAGTGTGAGTCGGGCTCGCTTGCAAAGGGTTCCGAATGAATCTCATTTTTGTAACATGACTTCTTATAGGTTTTGCTGTTATCTTTAAGTAAAGAAAACCTATAGATTACAGGAAACTATTAAACATCTACGTTTTATTATTAATGTTTTAGGCTAATTGGTTTTGGAGATAAGCGGGGATCGGCCATTATCTAATTTCTTCAATAACTTAAAAACCATATTTTTATGTTCTAACTAAAGTTATGAGAACCCTAGTTATGGAAACCCTCACAATAAGCCCTTTCATTTGATATGTCACAGGGTAAAGTTTGCATTTTCTTTTATCATTTTATATTTTATCCCTCAAAGGTAATCCCAACTTCAAAATGTATTTATTTACACAGAAGTTCATATTTGCATTAAATCTTAATAAGATTGGTCCAGTAGAGACGGACAGACACACACACTTTTAAAATAGAGCCAAATGTGCAAATAATAAGTGTTTTTTTTTACTTTGGGACAAGCCCGCCACACATTCCCAGCCACTGCAACTCCTGAAAGCCAGAATCAACAGTGGCGACCGCCAGAAAACGCCGAGCCAATGAAGCCCGACGAGTCCCGGACAAACGATTTAACTGTATTGGATCCTGCAACGAATTTAATCAGAAAAGTACAGCGGAGGAGTAGGAAAAAAAAATGTAATTTCCACTTCCCTCCTTATCAAGCAGGAGACAGAATAGAGCTAGGCCAATAGGCACCAAGGGACATATACAACTGGGTTAAGCCCAGTTGTCAAGCACCACGGATTATATATTAATTAAAAACTAATGGGTCCTAAATTGTGAGCTACTTTTGATTCCAGTAATAGGTGTGGCAAGATCGCCTGAAAGCACGGTAATTTGTTCTGGTTTCTACAAGGTCCGTGTAGTAAACTACTCCAGATGTAACCTGAATACTATCTAACATAATATTGCGTTCAGTTTGCCAAAGAATACACTCCCATAAGATGTGGATTGTTCGTATTCACAGTCGGCTGTAGAACATTGACATAAAGGCGAGGCCACAAGCCTAAAGGAAAATAATTTAATTTAAGGAAAACAATACTTAATAAGTGTTTAAAATAATAAGTAGGTACTCAGCAGATAGGTACTTCAATCTTTTCATAATCTCCATTAAAATAATTTTAACTCAGTTCGTTCATCCATCAACAGCACTTTAACAACTATTGTGTTTAGTCAATTAAAAGGTATACTTTAAGTTAAATGGATTAAATTATTTTACCATTATGTTTTAATACACATTTAAATTGTTTAAGTTGTAAGTTTAATAAGTAAATCCAATAGAACGGTATGACCAGGCTTCTTTTGGATGGAGATCATGAAATTCAAATGCCCTGCACTGATAAATTTAATTTCTGATTTATTATTTGCTGTATTTTTACCCCAATGTTTACCTCAACAAGACATTTAGGCACTTATATAGGAATCCCCAGAACTGTTAACAAATATTTACAACGACAAATTTTTTTTTTTCGGATTTTCACCCCTCAAGAGGTCAAGTAAAAGAGTAAAGACTTAAGAGTAGAGAGTAAGTAAAGAGTAAAGACAAAAACTGGAAGATTGGGAATTTATGTTTGTTGTTTTTCATTATTTCAAAGTTTGTTAGCCCAATATTGTTTTCAAAAACATTTTAATAAAGAATCTCTAAGGAAGCTTCATCTTTGAACACATAATCGCTCATTATCAGGTAAGATCGTGGTAAAACGTGAGCCATTTAATATCAATGAACATAAAACACGACGCCGTCACTTCGTGTACAAATAGTTCATTTTTATTTTTAAGGGTTTTATTAATATGTTAGTATGTAAGGCATATATGCTATGGGTCTTGGTTACCTAAATTAAATGATATATTATTATTTCGTTTATTTATTTTTCTGTACATAAAGATTAGATTTTTAAATATATCTTTAGAAAAATATATTAAAAAATACATTTAAAAATATAAAAAATAGTAGTCCGCCGGTGTCGGTTGTGGAGAGTCTTGGTGTTTTATAATAATATTATTATTATAAAACTATGTCATCATCATCTTCCTGCCGCTATCCCATATTACTTGGGATCAGCGCAATACTTTTTTTTCTTCCATACTGTTCTGCCACCCATCGTGCTATCACTGACTCCCTTCTCTTCTTTCTTTGAATAGAAATCTGTGTAAAATTATGATAAACCTCTCCCACATTAACCACAGAAAGAGATTCCTGATCATTCCTTTTATACCCATTTAATAAACCATTCCATTCTCCAATTAAGCGAGATAAAACCACTACATTAACATCTCCCGCCATTTTGTTTAAAACCGTCTCGCTGTGTACCGCAGACGTATTACCGACTGCTGTGATTTTTACGACACTGGTTTTATAATTATTTTGTTCATTACGTTGTTTGCACTCTGTCGCTTACCGCTGAAATACCACTACACGAAATACGCTGTTTTGTGAACAATTTTGTTTCAAATTTTACTGTATTTTTCCAGCGGATTTATCCGTTTATTCAATGGGAGTTTCGGAATAACAAGTATCCTATGTCCTTATTCCAGGTATGGTGAACACGCGTTCGACATTTTTTTTTGTCCAGCTGTTGAGGTGTAAACCAAAAAAAAATATTTCTTGTGTGGCTTAGAATACACAATCTGTGAAAAATTCAAATGTCTCCCTACGAGATGATACATGAGATAGTGTTAAGCGACTTTTAGCGAGAGTATAATCAGGTCGACGATGGAACACCTAATCAATTACAAGCCCCCAAGGTTATAGCTATCAGGAAACACAGACTCCGGCCGGTTATTCCTCTCCATAGCTGTACGCTCGACTGCCTGGTTCGCCTCATGATCTTTAATGCTAAACGTTGGGTCTTTGGTACGATGCCCAGACCAAAACAAATGTTATTAGGTTTTTGAGGAACTTCGTGAAGACCAATACCCACAGGCTAGTCTTAAATGACATACCTAATAAACACCTACAATTTTTACACTACTACAATACAGATATTTGTGTGTCTTTATATACTAACGCTTTGTTACCAAAGATCACGGAGTCGGCGTGTGGAAGGAGTAAGTCCATCTCGCTCAACTCTATACAGGCGTCACTTTCTTTTCTAAAAGCTCTGTGTACTGGGAAAAACTTTGTTTAGAGATAAAGCAGTGCGCAGCAGTTTTGTTAAACCCACAAGGGAAAAAGAACTTTCTCCGATTCATTCCTGCTTGTTTCAAAACAAGAATCCTGTTAGCTTGCTTGTCTTGCACATTAATTTATTGTGTTACTAGCGACTCGGCTTTACAAGGGTGCAAATAAATCCTAATATTTAAAATTCTTCCGTTACTCACTGATTGACAGTGAACGCACAGCCGAAACTACTGGTCGTAGAAAGTTGAAATTTGACATGTAGGTTCCTTATAGAGTGTAGGGGAGCATTAAGAAAGGATTTCCCGAAATTTCTACAGGAACGTAAAATAAAACCGGGATATATCTGAACCAAGTATCGTCAAGAGCTAGTGAACCATAAACCATGTCAGCCACTTTGGATTTTAAACAGCATTCTTAGTAATATATTTTACTTCAAACTAATCTTTCTATTATGCAGACAAAGAAAAAAGATTAATTACCCACTTTAATAAGTTCATATTTCCTCAAGATTAATTTCTGCAACAAACTTTCTATTACTGGCTCCTAACTTGAAATCCGCAAGGCCCAACAGTTTAGCTTGCTATTTCCATTAGCTAAATCACACTGCACTGCTCGATCTCAGCTATGAACCACGAGGGAGCAACCACAAACACACAGCCGTGTTAATTGTTCAACCATAACCACTTAGTGCGTTAAACATTAATGTGTGACAACCCTACACGGTCCAATGTTCAGCGATCTGTAATTATTAGCGCGCTTTAATAGTTAGGGGTGGTCCGTGGCTCATTGTCACCCTGTACGTGCATTCGGGGATGGTGGTTGTATCGCGACCACCATTAATTAAACTTACCCTTATTATTATGACAATGTGAAAGTTTGGAATTTCCTGCGATATGTGAAAATTAGGTTGTTATGTTTATGTGTTAAAGTTTTGGTAATTAGATGGGAAATGCGTGTAGGAATATTTGGAATTAAAGCAGGGGAAAAACTTTGTTCAGATTTTCGTTTTGATTTTTCTTTTTGCCTATACCGAAACAAATATCTATTTTTATTTGCAAATCCGTTAAAATTTATAATTTAGCTATCATTTCGCGATCCAAGACTGTTGTAATGATTCTCCAGGTCTCGTCAAGCTTCATTATCTCGACATTGTTCTGGTAATCGTCAGGCTTGTCCCAAAAAAAAATGTAATTTCAATGAGCCTAGGTAAATAATTTAGAAACATTATTTCATTGCGAAAATCAACAGGGTTCAAGAATCATTTGGTGATTAAAATTTCCTAACATCACCGCCTCGTAAAATAAGTTCAGACTTGAGGGTATATGTAGATAGATATACATACCTCTATCATATACTTACTTGTACTATCTTATCAACAAAACATATTACATTTCAAAAACCTCATTTGCCAGACAAATCAATTTTCTCCCTAAAAATACAAATAACAACATAAAAATCACAAATCTAATTCAGCAAAACAAATCGTTGAACATTTCGTCCTTCGGCCTACCCCTCAAATATTCTTTAGTACATAATAAATTGAATTGTGTCTTCATCGTATTGTATAAAGAGAAGGGGCAACGGCACGTGACTAACGACCCGTTCCTACAAATAATTCCCTTTACAATAGTCTGTGCCTCGAGTGAACAGATTAATTTTAGTTTCGCAGTGTTTTAGAGTTCTTGTCAAAGAGATAGACTGAGGTACGGGTAGTTCAAAGCATAACTACTTGCAAGCAAGCTGTATTTTATTAAGATGAGAGTTTGGGTAAGATTTTAATTAGATAGTGCTTTTGTTTTAAGGGTCATCTGTGAAAGAAGTTTTTATGGTGTTATTTGTAGCTTTACAGGTTGTATAGTGTAATTTTAAAGCTAAAAATCACATGCTTGATAGTTTTAAGTGGTAACTACACATGTTAAGTTATTTAAAACTATCACCATTATTTCAGCTAAAACACGTATTCTTCTGGACCTCTCGCAAACGTCATCTAGTGCGTTTCATATCCAAGGATTCCTGGGGCCTTCTACAGTTTTTTGGTTCACCGGCAACTTTGTCTTCCGGAACGCGGCCGCCTCTCCAGAATTCTTCAGTTCCATCGAACATTAATATCATTTAGTAAAAATTCCTAGGCCGTCGCCGATCCGTTCGACATACGGTGTCATGGAATTCAATCAAAATAAATCAACTTCTTTTTTTGAATGCCTTTCAAAATCATTATAAATTCAAAGTCGATTCGTGTAATAGAGTCTATCGATTGAAAACTTTTAATATTTAACGACTTCACACCAACTGTTCAAGTCGTATTATTATTGGCCATTAAAAGCGAATGGACTCCAATTATTTAAATTAAAAAACGGAATTATAGTAGAAGTATTGTGCGAGCTATGTTTACGGCCACTTACTGAAAATCTCGTTAAACTTTTTAAGGGCTGTACATGAAAGAACAAGAGTAAAAGTATCTGAAGCCTACCATTACAGATTAGTGTGGATTCAAATATTACTAATAAGTACTATTAATTAAGGTAAGTTAGTTTTAGTTCATAGTTTGCATGCATGCCTGTTCAATGGATCTAAAAAGGTCACTTTAGTAGAATCAGTCAGCAATTCAAACTACCCGAAACTGTCAAATTTTCCCAATCAACCTTGAACCTAATGCTTTAGCGATAAAGATGAAAATGATATATGATTACATAATATTATGATTCTAATATGATTCTAAAGTGGCCTTCACAGACCCACAGCAGTTCTGTTCTGTGACACATCTCAAAACTAGCTTATCACAGGTACAATAAAAAACTTTCAAATCCGTATTTAATTTAAAACATTTTGATACTAATATTGGTGTTAGCTCGTGGCTAGATAATAACAGCCGCACGGGTCGATATTCAAGGTTAAGCAACGCTTGCCAAGGTTGGTCTGTGGATGGGTGACCATCTTAACATACCGAGTTTCCTCCGTGCCTCGGAAAGCACGTTAAGCCGTTGGTCCCGGCTGTCATTTGTAGATCTTTGGCAGTCGTTACGGATAGTCAGAAGCCAGTTAATCTGACTCCAGTCTTGCCATGAAGTACCGTGTTACCCAGTTAATGGGTTGTGGAGGTCTGGTAGGCAGCCGCTCCACATAAAATACTGGTATTCAGCTAAATCCGGCTTGACTGGAAGCCGACCCCAATATAGTTGGGAAAAGGCTAGGCAGATGATGATTGGTGTTACAATCTGTACGTTTGGATGTTTAATTGATCAATCACGTTTCAACCGCTAAACATAGGCTCTAGACAAGTGACATTCTGTTAACGGTGTCGTGGCGAAAACGATTGTCAAAACGTCAAAAGTGTACGTGATTGACAAACGCTGTCGAAATATCACGTGACCAATAGCTTATATTTTGGCATTTCGACAGTCGCATTCGCCGATAGAATGACACTGTGTCTAGAGCCTCAAATATACCATGACCTGGAATTTAACACCTTCGTTTCTCTGTCACGACAGTAAGTCTGAATTTGATTAACTCAAAACTTTACCGCTTCCACGGCTAGCAAGTACTACTTTGGCTACATTTTTTGAGGACAAAGATTCGGCTCCAGATCCCTCTCACCCTGCTGTTGATCCGTCGAGGTAGACCTTGGCTAGGTTGGAGATAAACCCAAGTAGACCACGGAGGTCAGACCCGGTGGAGAGATACAATTTTTTTTTTCAGGACAGTAAATAATTAATTGTCTCCTGAGTGTGAGTATCAAACTCTTACCGACTAAAACCCATCCATGTTCCTCCAAATGCTCTTTGCGTTCCAGTGCCGCGGTGACTCTTTCGAACAAATTCCACAACAGTGGGAAGATACTTGCTTGGTGATAGACAGTTATTCGGTGAGGGAAAACTGGCTGCCATAGTTCGCAGCGGGCATCAGCCTTGACGGTAGAATTATGATAGTGGATTATAAATTATCAGATAATGGCGATGCGCCACCGGTACATGGTGGACATCCCACCCACACGCACAAAACTTTTTGGGAACACATTCATAGTGCGTACAGCTAAGGAGTGGAGTTCCCTGCCAGAGTCTGTGTTTCCAGATAGCTACAACCTGGGAGTCTTTAAGACAAGAGTGAAAAGGTTACTTGTCGGCAAACGTGCTCCATCTTCGACCACATCGTCGCTTACCATCAGGTGAGATAGTGGTCAAACATATGCATATTAATAGCAAAAAAAAAAACAGATAATTCTGCCCGTAGTAAGTTCCTGTGGGAAAATTTTCGACTTTCCGGCTAAGCGAAGCTAAAATATAAATACCCTGTGCTAGTAAGAACATAAAAGGAAAAAATATGTCACCGATACAGGTGCTCGCTACCTTGGCTACTAAATTGTAAGAAGATACTTTGTACCTAAAAATAATTGCTGACGCAACTTGTCAAATCCGTCGAAGTAATAATGTAACGAATACTTATTTATAAGAATAATAATGTAACTTTCCGACCTTATTTACCAATGGAATGTTTCGAAAATATTCTAGGTAAATAAAAATAGGTGAAAAATTCCCATTACACATATACGCTGGAAAAAAAACTGGCCAAGTGCGAGTCGGACTCGCGCATGAAGGGTTCCGTACATCATAACAGCCGAAGACGTCCACTGCTGGACATAAGCCTCCCCCAAAGGGGCAGTTTGGCGATCGCAGTGTATGGTGTTGAGTTTTACAGAGAGCGCTGCTACACATGCTCCGGTGAGTCCCTTAGTCGCCTCTTACGACACCCACGAGACAGACAGACGGACAGAAAGACGAACGGACGGACGGACAGCGGAGGCTTAGTAATACGGTTCCATTGGTTACGGGTACGCTTTGGGTACTCTAAAAACTATTGTTATGGTTTTTTGAGTAGAGATCCTATGCGTTACGAGTGACTTTATACTAACTGCAGGAATAATACGATAAAGAAAAATATTGAATAGGTAGTATTAGACCACTGGACGTTAGAGTTTAACACGATCTTGTGAAAATTGGCCTTTGATGTATAAAGAGACAATTAGATTGCCTACTGATACAATTAAAGCAATACGTGTTTGCAAACGATGTCACCGTTACAGGTTTTAGGGTTCCGAACATCCGTAAGACACGGAACCCTATTAAGGTCACTCAGGTGTCTGTCTTTCCGTCTGTCACAGCCAATTTCCTCCGAAACTACTGAACCTAAAATTTAAAAAAAGATCAAATAATAGTTCTTTACCCATAAATTAAAGGAGTTCTTTATGTTCTAATCGACTTGTTTCTTTTTCTGTTTTATAATTTATATAATCATTCGTTTGTGTTGTGTCTTATTGTGTTGTATTGAATAAATGTGTTATCTATCTAGACACTAGTGGTTGCCACACCATTTTTTTCCCGACTGCCAAGGAATGGTTATGTTTTTAGGGTTCCGTATCCGAAGGGTAACCAACGGAACCCTATGACTAAGCCTCCGCTGTCCATCCGTCCATCCGTCCGTCCGTCTGTCTGTCAGCGGGCTGTATCTCTAGAACCGTAATAGGTAGAGAGTTGAAATTTTCACAGATTGTGTATTTCTATTGCCGCTATAAAAACAAATAATAAAAATTAAGGTTTATGGTACGGAACCCTTCGTGTGCGAGTCGGAATCGCACTTGGTTTTTTAAGGGGTTCCGAACAAAAAACGGAACCCTTATACGATCACTCGGGTGTCTATCTGTCCGTCTGTCTGTCTGTCTGTCCGTCTGTCACAGCCAGTTTTCTCCGGATCCACTGCACCGATACTGTTGAAATTTGGTATACATATGGACTTCTGTGACCCAAACACGGACGCGTTATGGGGGTCACTTTTGGGGGTCAAATTAGAAAATTCCAAAAAAAAAAATTTGTACAATATTATGTGACATTTCAAATAAAAGGGCTTACTGTGAGGGTCTTAATTATATTTTTTCATAATTTTAAAATAAATGGTTTTGAAGCTGTTAAAGAAATTAGACGAAAAATTACCATTCCCCCCCTTATCTACAAAACTACTGAGCCTAAAATTTTATAGATAATAGATCTTTACCTATAGAGTACAGGAAAACCTATAAGAAGTCCATAGTGTTAAAATAACATGTTAAAAATTAAATTCGTTCGGAACCCTTTGTTTTTTTTTTGTTATTTCTATGTAGGTACCGTACGTGTTTCATGTAGTTATGTGCTAAATACATTTTATCATTTCTTTCTTTCTTTTTGTGCTCCAAGTTTCATCAAATCCGTTGAGCTGTTGAAACTTGAAGATGTAACAAACAAACATACAGACAAAGGAACTTTCGCATTCACAATTTAAATATTAGTATGCATGAATACTGAATTAATATACATTCATATATGCTAACTAGCTGACTCGGCAAACGTTGTTTTGCCATACAAAAAGAAAATACCCTACCACCTATTCTCATATCTACCACACACATATTTTCATGAAAATCGGTCGAGCCATTTCGGAGGAGTCCGGTAACAAAGACCGTGACACAAGATTTTAAGAATTATATATTAGATAAGGCCTAAAACACGCCTGCTGATATAAACCTTCAGTCACATCTGGTTAAATAGGAGACCGAGAAAAACTGGTATACCTATAAGTGAGAAAATATGAACAACTTACACGCATTGAGGACTTCGACGTTCCGTTCTACGTAGGATAGAGTACCTTGAATTTTTATGACTTGTACGTGAAAGTAACCAGCTGATTCTTGTTTTTCTTTCATTCCGTATCGCCGAGCAAATGTTTTTTTCTTAAAGGCAGATATTTGAGGAGTAAGGGCTCCTCCAAGGTCCCTCTAAACTAGTTGAAGAAAGTGTAGTGTTTTTTTTGTCTTTTATCGTAATTGCTTTTTTGTTGTTTCTTCCCTATCTGAATTTTGCTGTGTTACAAAGTTTTTGCGTGTTCTTTTTATGAAAGACACGATATTTTGGAGAGGTTCTTAAAACTGAGATAAGTAACTAAGTTTTAATCATCATTGTTATTTGAAACTTTTTGTATAGAAATATAAAACAAAAACAGTGACAACAATAAGATTGTTGAGCCAGATTACAGATGCACAGATCCTCATTGAATGAGGCTCTAAACATATATTAATCTAGTATTTACATATATAAATTAGCATGAAACCGACTTTATTTTGACGTTAGCCAGAAGTAATTACAGACCCCTCTTAACTCTCAAGTTTTCGAACAAAAGTATTGCAAAATTATAATGACAACAAGTCAAGTGCGCGCATTTCTGTGAAATGCTGTTGATAATGAATTCAACCAATCACTGCAATTTACGCGCGTTTGTCAAGAAGCATATTTGACTAAACGTCCCTTAACTGGGCATTTTTAAATATTCAGGCTTGTTCATAAAAAAATCTAAGCCATAAGCTTGGTTAAAACTGATAAGCAGACATATTATTTAAATCTATGAAGAATTTCAATTTAGAATCTGCTGGATATGGTTAAAAAAATGTATAAATAGGGCGTTGCTTGTCTAATTGTATCTAAAAAAAATTGAAAACGACCCACAAAGCTATATTATGTTATTTACAGAATCTCACGATACACGACAGAAATAGAACATAGATTCCACACCCACACATGACCTAAAAAATTAGCTCTTGTGGCGAGAGAGCGGTCGTGGGAGGTCGCTTAGATAGGTAAAAGATACCTAGGTATCTAGAGATGGATCTATCAGTGTTTTGGCTTTATCAGAAACATTACCTGTCAGCTTTGCCATCAGAAAAAAAATAAGACTTTGACAATTAAAAGTACCTGTACCTGGTGTATTTGAAATAAAGATTTTTGGTTGTTTGAAATCAAAAGCTCTTCGAATCGAAAATATTCTAAAAATAATCCTATTTTAAAACAGTTCCTACTTTACATTATGTCGTAACAATCCAAACAGAACTATTAGTCAAAAAGCCTCTATAATTTGCACCGTGCCCATAACAACTTCTTTTTTTTCTGAATTGTGGTATTTTAAAAGGGCATAGACAAAGCCACATTCTGTCAGCAGTAATAAAGTAAAAAAAAATGTAAACGATTGACTTAATTGAGTGTCAGTTTAGGCGGGATCTAATTTGATCATTTTGAATTCAGAACTTACAAATTCCACTATAATGCCAAATTTTGACAGGTTTTCGGGCTAAAATAGAGTTTGAGAAATACTCAATTTTAAAAATGCTTAATTCAGAAATCGGTCTGGAGCCACTTGTTTTTTTGCGAACCTCCCTTAAATGTTTCAGGCAACAACTACCACGTTTGATCTCAAATACATTTAATAACGTCTTAAAAACTTCAGTTTATAATGAAGATACAATAAAAAACTTTTTACAAAAAAATATAACCGACTTCCAAACAAAACACTACAAAGAATAAAATAACCTTAATTTCGGAAGTCTGTGTTTTTGGTTTTGATTCTTTGTTTTTCAACAACGACTTCCGAAATTAAGGTTATTTTATTCTTTGTAGTGTTTTGTTTGGAAGTCGGTTATAATTTTTTGTAAAAAGTTTTTTATTTTTCACTTTTAAGTGGTGATACTTGGACGACGTCTTCGTCTACGCAGAAATTGAAATAAGCAAAAATGCTCATAAAATAAAAACTTCTGAACCAAGTCGAATCAAATTTAATGGGACCAAACGGCAAGTGCATCGAACAAAAAAAGAATCACAGAAATCGGATCAGAAACCTCAGAGTAATCGGTGTACATACATAAAAAAATACCCACCTCCTATTTTGGAAGTCGGTTAAAAAAATCTAAGAGCTTAGAAGGATTTTTTACCCAACTGCAGATAACCCGAAAGAAGGTTAATGTGTTTACCGAAAGCCGTTTAGACGATCATATGAGCGTAATAAGGTGCCTCATATGCAAATGACGGACCTGAATAGTTCCTTCCCTAGAACGAAGCATTACTAAACTAAGTTTAAAAAGTTCTCTTTTTTACATTTTCAGGACAGGAGAGAAAATTGCATTATTATTTTTTTATTTAATTAATTAAATTATTAATTTCAGGTATCCCATATCGGACAGTGTAAACATATTATTGATTACATAAACACAGTGCATCACAAAATTAAAATTAATTACAGTACATTACTGTAGTCTCTTATATGCGACACTATTATGTAATTTGTCATTCACAACAGTGTCGCACATAAGGACAGTCCAATCTATTTGCTATTAATGCTGTTTATTATAACTTTGTGTTACCTTATTCCTTTCTGGTTTTCTATGTATTAGGGTAGATTCCCCATGGTAACCCCACAAGTTGGACCTTCGTAAATCTGCCCTTTACGAAGTCATTGGTCCACGTTGTGACCGCTCAGGATACAAGAACCACAGGATTGACCGATTCATGTAAAATACTGGTATTCAGCTGAATCCAGTTAGACTGCAAGTTGACCGCACCATAGATAGGAAAGACTAAGCTGACTGACTGACTGGTTATTCAGCTATCTGAAGTATTTATGGTGAAGAAAAGGTTTCTTTAACTTACTTTAAGTAATCATCAATAATAATCAATAATCATTTCATGAATCAATATATTTAAATTTTTTCCGTTATTGACTGATTGAGTGACTGAGTGACTAACAGATAACGCACAGCCGAAACTACTAGTCGTAGAAAGCTGAAATTTGGCATGTAGATTCCTTGGGGTGTGTAGGGGAGCATTAAGAAAGCATTTTACGAAATTCCTACGGGAACGGGATATGCGCGTACGAAGTCGCAGGAAAAAGCTAGTAATTTGTACCTGGGTCGGTGAATAAAAAATCTTTTTACAAAAAAAAAATATAAACGACTTCCAAACAAAACACTACAAAGAATAAAATAACCTTAATTTCGAAAGACGGTGTTTTTGGTTTTGTTTCTTTGTTTTTAACACCGACTTCCGAAATTATTATTTTTTTTTCAAAAATTTTTTTTTTGTAAAAAGTTTTTTACTTTTCACTTTTAAGTGGTGATATTTGGACGACGTCTTCGTCAACGCAGAAACTGAAATGAGCAAAAATGCTCATAAAATAAAAACTACTGAACCAAACTGAATCAAATTTTTATGGGACCAAATGGCAAGTATCGGATCAGAAACCTCGGAGTAATCGGTGTACATCCTTTTTCTTCAGCTCCGAAAACATGTTTCGTTATCCTGGAATCAGGAAACTTATTTTAATTAGTCCCTTATATCTGTACGCTGTAAATGAAAACCTACCTGCGCAATCTTTTTGGAATCTCCTTGAACACAGCCTTTCGTTTAATTTCGAAACTTGCTAATTAACTCAGTATTTTGTTTTGAGTTATTTTCGTTGCGTCTATAGTATCTACATTGGACGTGAAACCCAATTTACTAGATCTAAGGCAGCCATCTCTTATACTTTATTATTTCTCCAGAATTGCTTTCCAAGTTTTCGCTCTAAATAATGTTGTTATCGGATCACTTAACTTATGATGTCAAGTTATTTTATATGCAAAGATTACGTTTAATTATGAAAATACCTCTATATTTTTAACCGACTTCCAAAAAAGGAGGAGGTTCCCAATTCGTTAGGTATTTTTTTTATGTATGTACACCGATTACTCTGAGGCTTTTTAGTTCGATGCAGTATACTTGCCATTTGGTCCCATAAAAATTTGGTTCAGTTTGGTTGAGTAGTTTTTATTTTATGAGCATTTTTGCTTGTTTCAATTTCTGCGATGACGAAGACGTCGTCCAAGTATCACCACTTAAAATGAAAAATAAAAAAAAATACAAAAAAATATAACCGACTTCCAAACAAAACACTACAAAGAATAAAATAACCTTAATTTCGGAAGTCGGTGTTTTTGGTTTTGTTTCTTTGTTTTTTAACACCGACTTCCGAAATTAAGGTTATTTTATTCTTTGTAGTGTTTTGTTTGGAAGTCGGTTATATTTTTTTGTAAAAGGTTTTTTATTTTTCACTTTTTTTTATGAATATTATTATTATACAAGTAAGGGCCAAGAAAAACAAGGAATCGACTACTGAAGGCTGTCTTAGAAGGAGCAGATGTGGCAACAAGGTGGTTACGACGCGTACTCGCTGGTCGATACTGAGTCAATGAGTGTTGCTTGATGACGATTGCCAGAATAAACCTATGTCCAGCAGTGGACGTCTTTCGGCTGATATGATGATAATGATTCTGGGAAAAGATCACATAATGTTGGCTGTCGTTCCCATTACGATGCAATGAAGATCATAAGCGGCAAAGCGTCAAACAAAAGGTACATTTCAGTCACATATTTCATCATACAACAAAACGGTCACATTCCATATCGGTGGCCTTTCCAAAGGGTGGTCCATTTAACTTCAGTCTTTGTGATCCAACGGGGGCGGGGGTTACAAATTACAGCTATTGTTTATGTGCCCTCACGCGGGCTTGTCACTTCTGACAAATTATATTTGCATGATTATTAATTAGCTATAGTACGTATGGCATTTTCGAGGTGAAATGTTATTGCATACTGCGCATGGTTTATTGGATACACCTACTCGTAACGTAGATTTGTTGATTAATGGATAGATGTACTGTTTAATATGAAAGCTGGTAATTAATGAATATGCAACATTAGAATATTTGAGATATAATAGTTAAGTAGGTTAATGAGTGAAACAGGCACTAACAGTCTTGAGCATAAAATTATTCTAACCGCATGATTCGTTTAATACATTTTTTACAAAAGAAGCCTCTATGAATAATCTGTTTTTTTTCTATATGAAAACCATTTTTATATATCAATTATGAAAACCGTCTGCTTAAACATATTAAAATGTAAACCGATGTCTGTTTCCGGTGTGGGAGGGAGATGGAGCTATACAAACACATAGCTCTATCCTTATTTCACAACGGAATCATGATGGCATTGGCACTTCGAAGCAGGGCATTATAACTTAAGCATAGCGACGATGGCTGCATGGCAGCTGTCTACTGATGATAGATCATATCATCAGTATGCCAGAGAGTCGCTGTAGTTTCCATGTCCACGAAAAATACGTTTTCTATTTCGACATACCCCTGTTGGTATTGGAGCAACTTAACAATTAATACAAAGACCACTATTCTGGTGAAAGATAACTTGCCATGCACCGTACCATATTATCTCTTCTCTATTTCTCCTAGATTTCTGAAGGCTAAAATCGAAGCATACTCCTAATGCTTCGATCTTCATCTACACTAATATTATAAAGAGGAAAGATTTGTTTGTTTGTTTGAATTGAATAGGCTCCGAAGCTACTGGACCGATTTGAAAAATTCTTTTAGCATTGGATAGCTACATTATCAGGGAGTAACATAGGCTATATATTATACCTGAACTCCCACGGGAACGGGAACTACGCGGGGGAAACCGCGTGACGTCCACTAGTAATTCATATACTATTTTCTCTACATTTACGTTGAAACATCTACTCATACACGCAAGGTATATAAATTTATCCAACCAAATATACATAAAGTACATACATATGTACAGTTTACGCAACTCAACGTAGTCGAAAACTTTCTCGCTAGCAACAGACGGCTCAGCTCAAGAACTAAGTGGAATAAACTTTTAACTTTGACTCCGCGCCTTATCACTTATCACGACTACAAACACTAGAGCCGATATCTTTGCTAAGCTTATTATACAAAGGTCATAACTTCAATTGACCTGTAGCATGGTTATGACCACAGATTCTAATCGATAACAATACGTAATTAATAAATATTCTAAGTACACTATATGGCAAAGTAATGTACTTTTTAGAGGGACAAACGAATAAGGCCGTTTTGAGAATTATTTTTCTCGTAAAGTACCTGTAACTGGGATTTGATATTTTGGTAAATAAAATAAAATAAAATTCGTTTATTTCAGGTAAATGCCCATATAAATTCAATTAATAGCGTAACATAAAATTATCAATTTGTCATTTAACACATTCAAATTAATTTAAAAAGTAAATTAATGTCAAATTAAAATAAAGAAAAACTTCTATGTTTTTGACTTTATGGTATATTTAAATTCTAAAGGAATACACGATGCGAAGAAATTTTCTATTTGGGAAAAAATTGCAAAGTTCGATCTGTCTTCTGTCAAACAAAATCGATCAAAGGGGATCGATTTTATGAAAACTGCTTTTAAATATAGAAAATAAACTTATCCAGCTAAAAACCCAACAAATTTTGATTTCATTATCATGAATACGATAAGCTCTCATATGCTGCAATATATATATATATATATATATATCGTGTATGTTAGCAAACATACACGAGTCTTAAAAAATATAAAACACTAGTTTTAGAGTGTATAAACTCTCTTATTAAAACAGTGAAATTAAAACACTTATGTGCCAAAATAACTCGTTAAGTTTCAGATATTCAGATTAACCTGTTACTTTTTCTTTTCATACGAAACGTTCGTTTGTTAATCCGATTCCCATTCGCTGTTTCTTTTTTACATATTCTCTTTCATTGTATTTCCAATTCCTTTGAAATTATTTCCATTAATTGAAACACTCTGGTTCTGTATTTAAAAAAAAATGGTTTGGAACTTTTTAAATAAAGAAGACTTTTTGGACTGAGAATAAATTGAACTGGTAAAGTTAAACGAAGTAATATTATGAATGCAAAAGTGAGTATTTTTGTTTGTTTGTAACACTTTCACGCTTAGGCGTGAAAGTCGCCGAACAATTATTGAAGAGTTTTCGTACAGAGATATAACAGACCCTTGAGACGGTTATAGGATACCTTAGCGCGGGTGCAACCGCGGGCAAAATCTAGTGCTTATTCAAATAAACATCAAACTCGCCATTAGTTCTTACGTTGTTAGCTGTAAGCGTATCATCACGCCTGCATTCTCTGAGTGGTAAGGTAGGCAGCGGTGACGAATTTCACCAAAAATGCTTGACTTAAATTTGGTACGTTACATGGAGTGAGCATATTGTTGACGACAGGGTTGTTTCAAGATTTTCAGGGTTTGGGTTTTTCTATGATGTATGCTTATAGAATAACTAGCTTTCACCCGCGACTTCGTACGCGCATATCCCACTATTTTCCCGTTCCCGAAGGTTTTTCGGGAAATCCTCTCTGCTACACTCACTAAGGAACCTATATGCCCAGCTTTCTACGACCAGATTTTATATATTGATTGATTTAATTTTATGTAATTCAAGCTTTTCCCGCGTCTTACAGTTCCACGTGGAGAATTGACCATTCCGTATGTGTATGGGAGAACATTTTTCAACTACAATGTCAAGTTTGTCCTTCAATCCTACCCAACTTTTCGTCAGAACAGTTCGATATTTTCAAAGTTTATGTAGGTACTACCTACTCTCTTTTTGTAGGAAAATCGATACTAGATTTGTGAAAACCTTTTTAATTTAATAAGCACACCCTATTGCTTTTTAACACACAGGTTTTTTAATGTATATATTTTCACATAATTTATTTATTTATATATACTTTATTGTACACCAAAATATAAAAACATAAGGAAAACCTTAAACTAAAAAAAATATACAATTGGCGGGCTTATCGCATTCCGCGATTTCTTCCAGGCAACCTGGAATGGAAAGAGATAGCCTGGACATGAAATCGGGCTACACATGGTGCAAATATCAACAATTTTTACAGAGAAACGACGACTGAAACGTAATACAAATAATAAAATGTACAAAATATATACACACATACTTAATATACAAGCAAAAGGATATACTAATAATTAGAACATTATAGTAACAAATAGTGTTCCTTAACTAGTCTTTTAAAAACAGGCAGTGATTGCGCGCGCTTTATTGATACAGGCAACGCATTCAATAAACGAGTGGCCTGAACTGTAAAAGATTTTTCTAAAAAAGATGTGGAATGCATTGGCATTTTAAATTTCAAGTTATCTGATGACCTAAGAAATCTTGTGTGAGAGTCACAAAGAAACTGGAAACGTTTCTTTAGGTAAAGAGAGGTGGTTGGAAAAAAAAGCACATTGTACAAGAGGGAAAAAATATGGGCATTCCGGCGAAGACGAATTGGCAACCACTTGAGTTTAACACAGAATTCTGAAACATGGTCACATTTGCGCAAATCAAATATGAACCTTATGCAGAAATTTTGAAGTCGCTCATTTTTATCAAGTTGTACTTCACTGAGGTCAAGATGGCTGACATCAGCATAATCAAGGATGGGTAGAAGAAGAGATTGTGATTGATAAGATTAGATAGATTGATAAGCGCAATCTTGGTGGCAATCGGCAGAAAATTGCGCAGTCTCCTCAAAGATGCAGCAGATGATGAAATAGCTTGCGACTAACTTCCTGTAGCTGGGCAGTCCAAGAAAAGTTCACGTCGATAAAAACCTCCAAGTTCTTAACTTTCTCACTAAACGGAATAACTGAGTTTTCAAAAGAAACTTGGGGAAGAGTCGTCCAGTCAATCCTTGAGATCGTCCTAGAACTGCCCACCACCAAAACCTGTGTCTTTATGGGGTTCACCATAAGTCCATAGTTCCTGCTCCAGTCGCATATACGGGCCAGATCACGGTTTAGGGACAAAATAGCCTCGGACAAATTTCCAAGTGGAGTTCGTCGTATAAATTTGGAGGTCATCTGCATAAAGGTGAAAAGAAGAAATGAATTAGTTGAAGATTGAGTTAATGAAAACAGCGAAAAGTAAAAGAGATAAAACGCCACCCTGTGGGACCCCGGCGGTCGTACTACACCAGGAAGACATAGTCTCTCCGATGCAGATACGTTGCCGGCGACCGAACAGGTAACTACGAAACCAGTCAATAACCGATGGAGATATGTTAAGAGAGCAAAAAATGACAAGCAGAACATCGAAATCCACAGTGTTAAATGCATTACTGAAATCCAGCAGAGCCAAAACTGTTACATTTTCCATTGCCATGGCTGACCTTATGTCTTCCGTAATGTTCAGAAACGCTGTAGTAGTGCTATGACCAGGACGGAAGCCAGACTGGAAGGGCTTGAGGAGACTATTTTTGGAAAGGAAAGCGCTTATCTTGGTTGTGGATTAACCGTTCAAGGACTTTGGAAAGGAATGGTAAGATGGATATTGGACGATATTCGGAGAAGGAGGTGGGATTGGTCTTTTTTGGTAAAGGAATTATTTGAGCATCTTTCCATGAGCTTGAAAATGCACTAGATGCAGAAAAAATGAGGATATGGGAGATGACGGGAAGGATTAAATCCAGTACTGGGAGTAATATTTTACGGCTGATATAGTCGCTTCCTACTACATTTGAAGTAATCGATAGTATACTCTTCTTAATATCACATGCGGAAAATTTACCAAAAACAAATGGAGAAAAACTGGGAGTCAGAAGAGATGAAGGATGATTCAAAATATTCAACTTTGTTGTCCTATCGAAATTAGACAAAGCAGAAAAATGAGTATACATTGCATCGATGTCAACATCTTTAGGGATAGTTTCTTGTTGGACTTTACTGACCCCCGATGACCTAAGAAATTTCCAAACTTTGGATGTGTCCCCGTTTTGGTCAGAATTATGGATGTGATGGCGATTATCATTACTACACACCTTATTGCACTGTTTACGAATTAAGACATCTTTCCCTGTTAGCGGCATTAGGGCGACGCTTAAATTTGGACTTGGCCGTAGCTTTTTTATTCAAGACAGCTTTAATCTCTTCCGTCAACCACAGTGTTTTACCTTGACAGCTCGAAGCCGTGGCAGCCGTGAAAAAATTAACTTGATCATCGACTGAAATAGACGTAAATAACGGAGACCAGTCTATATTGCTGGCATCTTCGCAAAGACTGTCAACGTTCACACCACCAAAATTGCGTTGCATGAGAATTTTGGCTTTAAGCCTTAGGAGGACGAATTTTATATGAGAGAAAGATTAGATCATGATGATTATGATGGTGATGAGCATTGGCTCAGCCGATGCTTTCTATCATGCATGCTTTCTGCTCAGCATGGTCAATACCATGCTTAGCAACGCGATCAGAAGAAGAGACTAAAATCGAGTCAAGAAGTGAAGGAGTACAGTTTGGAAAATGGTGAGTGGCACTTAGCGGAAGAATGGAAAGATTACTATAAGTTGAAATACTAGTTAAGGAAGAAGAACGATGTTCTTTCTTCAGCAGACAAGAATTGAAATCACCCATGATTATGCTAAGACTGTAAAAAGGATAAGCATTTCTAAAAGCTTTTCAAAAGATGAAAAGAAATTAACGCCTAAAGAGTAGGTAAGGGGCAGTAATAGACTTCAAGGAGAAATTTAGTGTAATTTAGTTCGACCTCAACAAAAAGATGTTCACCAGCATTTGATGGCGGTGGCTGCGCTGACACATTGACTACAGAGAAAGGAATATAAGCGCGGAGATACATAGCAACACCACCACCTCCTGTCCAGTCGTTTCTTATAAGCACGAAGCCAGGAAGAGAATAACTAGTAGAAGGGAGGCGAGGTTTAAGCCATGACTCGGAAATAATAATGCATGCTGGCAAGCATTGATTGTAAAAATATACTTTTACAATCAATGCTTGCCAGCATATCATGGAAATGAGCCGGAATACTTTGGCCATTAATGTGTATAACGTTGAAATTCTTAGGAACATCAGAAAACTGCGCATTAAGACTGTCTGCAAGACAAGGAACACTTAAAAATGACATCGTTACTTGACAGAGAAAAAACTGTTATCACCACTAGTTTCAAGAATTGACATATGTATATATATATATTATAAACAACAATAAAGATACCTAAAAACCAATAACAAATTCGCCTGCCGGTAGCGCTATTTAAGTTATTATTACAATAAAAACTACTTACAATACAAATAATTGAGTCCGGGTAACAAAGCTAACAGACTAAACATAAAACAAGAGATACAAGTAACATAGAATAAAAAAAATGTTACAACTTTTGTCAGTGTACCGTTACGAATAAACTTATTTGATTAAATTTAGTTACCTAAAACGGAACGTACGTATTGTATTGGGTCACCCAACGCTCTGATTTAACTAAAATAAGTAAGTAGATTTCACTAATAGACGAACTATCGTATTTCAACATACGAGTTTGTACGGAACTCTCGGTGCGCAAATGCGACTCGAACTTGTCCAGCTTTTTTAGGGATAAGTAGTCCATGGCACTTCATATTCGTAATCGGATCGGCACTTCATTAGTTTAGAAGTTTAGATATGCCTACCCCTGTCCCATGAGGCAAGATGTAATCACAGCACTCAATCAAAACTTAAACCTTTACTCGAAATATGAAATTTCTGTAATAATTTTGAAGGACAATCCACAAATCCCTATAGGTGTCTGCGTGCACAGATACGTGTCTGTCAGTCAATGTGGTAATTGTTTGACACTTGAAGTATCTTTGTACAATATTATAGCTAGTTTTGAATATCTATTCGACATTGGGTTGAGGTGACATTATTTTTTCTAACATATTATCATAATGCCAGCATACCCTGAACGGTAGATATAATGTACGTGTCAATTATTTTAAGGCCATATTATAGAGCTGTCTATTGCCATGAACTGATGAACCGTCCATTCTAAATTGAAGATCCCGATGTCATTGTCCAACACGAGGATCGAAACTAGGACCTTCAACAGCTCAACATTAGTACTTGTGGCTACCGGACCGACGCCTTTTTTCCAACTGCTTTAACCACTCAGGATCCGGAAGTCCCTTTCGGGACAAAATCGCGGGCGCATGCGCAGGCTTGGTTTCTGATGGCTTGGGCGTTTTGTCCCGAAAGGGACCCGGATCCTGAGTGGTAAAATGTCGTTCTGTAATAGGAAGAACTAATTAACAAAAACTGGCCAAGTGCGAGTCGGACTCGCGTGCAAAGGGTTCCGAACGAATTTATTTTTTTAACATGTTATTTTAATACTACAGATTTCTTATAGGTTTTCCTGTAATCTTTAGGTAAAGATCTATTATCTCCATTTGTTTCATAATTTTAGGCTCAGTAGTTTCGGAGATAAGGGGAGGAATGGTAATTTTTCGTCTAATTTCTTGAATAACTTCAAAACCATTTATTTTAAAATTATGAAAAAAAAATATAATTAAAACCCTAGGTAAGTTCTTTCATTTGATATGTCACACGATATTGTTCAAAAAACTTTTTTTTTAATTTTCTACTTTGACCCACAAAAGTGACCTCCATACAAAAAATTTAATAATTTACGTAACACGTCTGTGTTTGGGTTACAGAAGTCCATATGTGTACCAAATATCAACAGAATCGGTCCAGTGGATCCAGAGAAAACTGGCTGTGACAGACGGAGAGATAGACAGACAGACACCCGAGTGATCCTATAAGGGTTCCGTTTTTTTTTTTTCGGAAACCTAAAAACTATCAATTTGATAATACGGTTCCATTTATCGTTAAAATTAATCAAAGCATTTCCCATTACATATAACTACACACCACTTACACGTTACCTCATCAACAATTTTCATGTTAACCTTTGATTAAACCAAATACTTGATACGCCACAATAATTCAATAGGCCACTCTCACCCACAAGGCCGCAACCTTTGATCCAGTACTAAGTTACCTTTCCTAGTAAATGATTAACCAACCTGCCGCACATTCTAAGACAATACAACCTTACCTTAAACTTCGTAGACTACACTGTTCTTTCTTCTATAAATCTTAGACAAAGCTCAGCTGAAAGTTCTACTTTACTTCTACGAAGAAAGTATCTGGAGGTAACACAAAAGCCAGAATCACGAACTTTTGTAGTTCAATAAAGTCCATTGCCTCGTATGTACAACGTCATCGGCATAAACTGCGAACAGACTCCAGGGAAACGCAATCGAATGGAGTTATAAATATTTTTATCTTCGTGTAGCTTGTCTTTGAAGCAATGAATGGGATACGTTCAATAAAATTTATTTCTTTTTTTCGACAGCAGCTTCTCCATGTGTCCGTAAAATACTTGTTCCAATAAATCGACGGGGCACTGCGTATCCTGGCTACGACCCTTGTGCTGACTGTTCAAATATACGGACGATACGCGACGTTGCCAAATGCCCCACATTTGCAAAAATACGATAACTTTATAACATCCCGAAAGCCAAAGTTTACGCCAAAATTCAATTGTTTTCCGGATACTTTTGGTTACAATCAGATTAGGATACTCGTTATGAAATTATTTATGAACAAAATCAAGCCGGCATTAGTGAGTTTTGAGAATTTCATTGTACAGATTAATCTCACAAGGGCCTATTCCTAACTTTTTCAATCAAAAACATTTTTAGGGTTCCGTGCCTCAAAAGGAAAAACGGAACCCTTATAGGATCATGTTGTTATCCATCCGTCTGTCTTTCAAGACCCTTTATCTCGGGAACACGTGGAGGTATCGAGTTGAAATTAAAACCATATATTCACTCGGGTCTACAGTTTTCTTAAAGCTGTGAATAAAATCAAACTTCTAAGTTAACGCAAAGAAGATACAACCGTTTATGCCGCAAAAAATGTATATTTCGACACTCTCAAGGGAATCAAAATTTATGTATTTTCCGTTGACCTAGAACTGTGAAGTTTGGCAAGTAATACCTATCGTCTTATGCTACAAGTTTAGGGAAAAATCGGAAACCTATACATTTGTAATTAAATCATAAAAAACATGCTCTTTATTTAGGTACTATTATGTAACTACAAATTTGTTTGTAGGTACATCATATTAAGAACCTACGAAGCCTTTAAATGATTTGGAGTTCGATACTAGAGACAATGTGTTTATGGTCTTTTGATAACTTTACTTAACTTTACTTTATTTCTTGTGTTGTTTAAGAGAGAATAATGCAAAGATAGATAGGGAAAAAGGTCGCCTGTAAAGTCAGCGCTACATCCAAATGATTGAAAGAACAGTAATGAATATGTTTCGTACGTTCATAACGCACACATATATAGCTAGCACAGGATTATGATAATTGGCTGTGCTCCACGCGCATCGATCATTGGCTCCCCTTCCAACGAGATGGATCCGACCCCCCATTGTACACTCACGGTAATCAATCATTTCGATTACCAAATACCAACTACGTACATAACAAGTCATGTACACATTCACTTTATCAAAAATATTACTCTTCACATATCAATTTGGTTCGTTATACATAATATTAATATTCGAGAGTTTTGAAAGGTGAATGAGCGATTTGTTACTCATCTTTCATTGTTAATTAAATATGCATTCAAATAATGTAAAATATATTGTATGTTTGTATAAACAGCCACACACGTGTCGAACTTATAGGTTAAGCTACGCTTACCGGGGTCGGTCTGTGGATGGGTAACGCTATTACATACCGAGTTTCTACATGCCTCGGAAAGCACTTTAAAGGTGCCTGTCCATTACAGCGGAGCGAGGAAGCGGAGCGGAGAAACGGAGAAATTTTAACCAATCATATCAATCAAAATGTCAGTGACTCACGTGGTGCGGAGATTTTATGCAATTCCATTGGTTAAAATTTCTCCGTTTCTCCGCTGCGCTGCCTCGCTCTGCTGTGATGGACAGGAACCCTCAGCCATTGGTCCCGGCTGTCATTTGAACGTTTTTAACAGTCGCTACGAATAGTCAGAAGCCAGAACACCTGACGCCAGTCTTGTCAAAGGGTACCGTATTACCCAGTAACTGATTGTGGAGATAAAACGTCGCTCTAATACTGGTATTCAGCAGTTGATTAGACTGGAAGCCGACCCAAACATGGTTAGGAAAAAGCAGATTAATTGTTTGATAAAACGCGACTTTGACTTTGATATACACGGTGCCATTTTAGTCGTCTTACAAAGACGGCCCACTTTATGTACCCGTCATAAACAACCTCTAGGCCCGATTATTTTTTTAAATAATTCTTTAAGATAATAGGTACAATAAAAATAAATAATGCATTAGAGTTATGAAACAACTTGTTTATCATTTTTACGTATCAAAACAATGTCCCCGTTCCATTCCGCGCCGTCCTTGGAACACAAGGCTCAGACTGCTCTCTTCTGGATGTTTCAAACTACGTCATATGTCTTGATAATGAATAATATATATTTTTTTAAATAAATAAATAAATTTTTTTTAATTAATTTGTGATAGTCATTGGATAGACCAGGGTTTCTTAAACTTTTTGCATTCACGGACCACTTTCACAATTTAAACAAATCCACGGAACCCTGTCAAATTTTTTTTTGGAAATGAGAAAAGCCTTATTCATATTAATAAAAAATACTTATATTGGTAGGTTCATTACTACACCATTTCCTAATAAATATGTTTACAAACTGACCTTCTGCGGACCCCTGATACACATGCATACGGACCCCTAAGGTCCTTGGACCCCACTTTAAGAAACCATGGGATAGATGAAGTGGGCTGCTGTTGCAAGACAACTAAAATGGCACTTTGTATAAATGTTAACAAATAAACCAAAAGTTATTTTGCTCTACAGTAAATTATATTAGGCGAGGTCTACCTACTAGTACAGTTTCATAATAATATATTCTAACATACGCACTCGGGTTTTCCTCCTACGCAAAGGTCAAATCACTTAACAAAAGTTCAAACTAATAATAATTTATCAAGGTTTCAGCTTAGAACTAGAGAAAAGGAACAATTTATTTTTTTGGAAGTTTTATTTAAGTTTTTTAGGGTTCCGAACATCCGTAAAAAGTGGAACCCCTTATTGTGAGGGTTTTACATAATTACATTATTTTTTGTTTATATTTTTATAAAATATTTTTGATTTTATTCAAGAAATTAGACGAAAAATGACCATTCCCCCATATCTCCGCAACAGCTATAAGTCTATAGTGTTCAAATAAAAGGTTCCAAAAATGAAATTCGTTCGGAACCCTTTGCTCGCATTTGACCGATTTTTTCAATTATGTGGATAAACTCATTTCTTGACCATAGCAAATCTCGTCCGTATTTCCCGAAGGGTTAGGCAGAGGTATACAACCTTCTTTTTGTGGTAATGGTAGTGGTTGTTCTCACCCACTACCATTCTTTGCCAGATAACTTATGCCCATTTTGTGTCAATGTTTCTATTTTTGAGGTACGTCCATCGTACTCTGGCAGTTAGCTCTGCCTACGAAGTAACCTGCGTGAATGGTTGGTAGTTATTTAAAACACTTATTCGAAAACTAGCTCTTAGCCCCACCGCTTTTAAACTCGCATTGAAGCATATTTCGTACTCGTGCGGAAAAGTCAGGTGACCAACTTTACAGTTTATCGAGCTATCGCGCAAAAATGAATATTAAATAATATTTTTTTTTAATATTGAAATGTTCATTAATACCATTTTTTTTAATGAATATGTAGTAGTCATTGGATAGATGAAGTGGGTTGTGGTAAAAATGGCATCGTGTATTAAAATTTGTTTTCGAGTAACTGTGTTGAAAAACGTCGTTTGACACATCCATAACGGCCTCGCCTAATAAAATTGACTGCCAGTGTCGTGGATATAGTACATTTTGCATCAAAATGTACTATATCCACGACACTGGCAGTGACAATATGCGAGAAAAAGTAAAATTACCTCTGTTACACCACATGTTAGGTTTTTATCAAAGTAATGAAGCCAAAGTTTACTAGTGCATCATTGATTTCGTTCGGCATCAATTCATAACCTTTTTTGATATCGGAATCGAGCAGACTATATTAAGTCTTGTTATCCTGATCAAGACACCTTCTCACGTTAGGTAAATATGTCAAGTTGTACCTACAAAGCTGTTTTTTGAACGTTTAACACTAGTAAGAGTGCTGTACCCGAAGGGTTTTTTTTTATCTATTTTTATTTGTGATGGGTTTGTTCTTGACTCTAGTTTAGGTCAGAAATGACAGAGACAAAGTCTACGATGGAGCGAGCTTACCCAGAAGGAGCCTGTTCACTCTAACTTTGAAGAGATTAGGGTTGTAAGCGTTTGGAAACACAGACGCAGGCAGAGAGTTCCACTCCTTTCCTGTGCGCATTATAAAAGACGTTTGGAAACGCTTAGTGCGAATTGGTGGAATAGTAACAAGGTAGGGATGGTAAGATGCAGTGCGTCTGGATGTCCGATGGTAGAAGGGGGCCGGTGGAATGAGGTCGTGAAGTAGGGTAACCAACGGAACCCTATTACTAAGCCTCCTCTGTACGGCCGTCCGTCCATCCGTCTGTCTGTCAGCGGCCTGCATCTCAAGAACATAATAGGTTCATAGTTGATATTTTTCACAGAGTGTGCTTTTCTATTGCCGCTATAACAAAAAATTATAAAAATAAATTAAAATGTGGGCTCCCATACAAGAAACGTGTTTTTTTCGGTTTCTGGTACGGAAAACTTCGTGTGAGAGTCCCACTCATACTTGGCCGGTTTTTTTAATGATTGTCTGGGGTTTAAGATATCTCAAATGGTAAAAAGTAGTCTTGTGCTATATATTACGTGGAGTTACTAACCGTTTTACTTAGCTCACTATTTTAAAACAGTAACATTATGTCCTTCAAACTTACTAGAAATCCATTTTATATATAATTCATTTATAATAAGTTCTTCAAAATAAATGGTTTCGTTCATTTAATTGTAAAACTTTTAAATTACACTTCGTTCCGTTTTGAACATCGAACAACAGAAAGCGGTTATAGACTCAATTACGGCAGCGGCACGTCCATTCAGCGGCAAAACAAACACAAAGTCGATTTGAGCAGAGTCTTAAACCGGAACTGACAAAATATTCCGTCGGTGATCCCGGAATCCACGTCAAAGCCACCTGAGCCTTTGAACCTCTCATCTACACTATGAAGCGAATACTCAACGAGTCGTTACCGCTACTCGGTTTGTCTGTCCTTTAATAATGAGCAAAATATTATTTCGCTAGCCTAGACGGCTTTTGTTCACTTTGTCAGCCATTCTCGATAAGGCTGAAACAATGATTAACCTCGTTTAGAATTTAATAGTTTCGTTAGCAGACTAAGGTACCTACCAATTCTGACGATGTCGCAAAATTGCCTCTCTCAGATTTAATACGGCTGTTCTAAACCATTTTAATTAAGTTTCCTCAATCCTATAAATTCTAAACTATGAAAAATGCGAAGTTGTAAAATTTTATAGCTTCTCGCAATAAATTCTTAAGGCTGCGAATGTTCAAGGGTTTTAAACAAAAGGGGGAATGCAACAGGCCTAGGGGAGATTGGGGAGATAGGAATCAGAAGGGTGAAAAGGAAAACGAAGCGATCAGAATTCTAGGCGACTGCGGTTGACAGTTTTAAAGCGAAACATTATCTCGGGCCGCTGCTAATATATATTTACGAAGAAGTACACAGCAGTTATGCTAATTATACTGGATGCCATTATTCAGTAAGCCAACGACCTCCTATATTGCGGCGTAGCGTTTCAACAAGATCATTTATTACAACGATGACTGCCAACTTGCCCTTACAAATTCAAGATCCGCGAGGCCGCTTCCACGAATCTTCATGCCGCGTCATAACTCCACTCAATTTGTACAATCGCACTTAATGATACCATCTAAGGGATGATCCTGTAAGCGACTCACGTCTTTACTGCGTTAGTAATACGGCATATAAATGTGTAATGGTGTGGAGAATGGTTAGCACGCCGGGTGTGCTAGTGGTAAGGCTATCGTTTCAGGTGGAAAGGTGGTTCGATTGTACGTACCCATTAGGACTTACACGTGACTAGATGGACAATGGTGGTTGGAAGTAGTGGGGGGGAGACGTGCGCTTGCTCTTGGATATCGAATCGCAGCCATGTAATATTCTGATTGAACGCGTTTTGCTATTCAAACAGCGTTATTTCGGTTACGTATTATAATATCTAAAGTTATTATAACTATTTTCGATATAACTACGGTTGATTCACATAATTATGTTCAAAACACATATTGGTCGACTGAACTACTGTTTAATGTACTTAATTTTGATTAAGCTAAAATTAATTGCATTAACGAACAATTCATTTAATGATTGTTTGAGGTATTGGATATTTCAACTATGTACGAAACATCTAACAGACGACTCGTCTACAGTTTATTATTACTACGCGCTTGTTTTATTTCTAAAGTATTCTACAAAACCGTTTACTTTTCTATAATAATTGCTGATTTGACTTTAATTTATTAACCTATATGTAAAAAATTATGATTTCCCGAGCTGGCGCGGTCGCTCTATGTTCAGCGGTTAGATCAAATGTCAATTGTACAAGATAATAATTAGATCAAAAGGACGTTAAGTATACTAAATAAAAATATACTTAACAAAATCCCATTTTTTTCTTATATTTCAGAAGAAGACGGTCGACGTAAGGTCGACGGAGCCCCGCTGCGGCTCCTATTTCTGTCTGCAGGGTTTAAAGGAACTTAACCAAACCGAATCTCGGGGTGCCCCTGACGTCGACAGACAAAATCAGGTTTTTGATAAAAAACCAACAGTAGATGAATCGTCCGTTAGTTCAATCAACCTTAGATTTATTAATTGTAAATGAATTAACCAAAGGTTAATTAAGCGCCGGTAACCCTTATGTATTTCATTAATTAGTTATTACAAAAAAATGTGGAACGATCTTTAGGTATTTTAAACAGTAGGTCTTTTGACCGTAGTTATCTCGAAAAAACTTAGAATAACTTTAGATATTATGATATGTAACCGTTATTTCCTCCTGCAAATAGAAATATAGTCGTCCAATTGTTTTGCAACTCATATTTCCAACTAAAACAGTCGCTTAGTTTGCTATTGTGACTGTTCCTAAGTTACCCTAGGCCGATAAAATTTTCGTTTTTCCTAGAATTATCCTATTTGCTAATTTCGGTCCCACCCGAAGGTCGGGAGGGCCAGGCCCCATGGCCTTCCGCCTGGCCCTGTAGAGCTCGCCTCCAGACTGGACACTCTTCCACCGATAGTACGAAATGAATTCCCAAAACTACTGCCTTGTCCGACCTTTGAGGCTAGGGACAAGGAGGGGATGCAAGGTGAAGTTAATATTGGGAATTCACGGTTAGTATACATACGTAAAACAATAAACAATTACGAGATTACAATGTATGAAGCTAAGAAGACAAGAGGACTGCAACAGGGAAAATGACACGTAACGCTTGTGTGTAAATAGTTAATTTCAAAACGCGACAGTGAATTTATTTACAATAATCTAGAGACCCACCCCAGTGATGTACGGCCGTCTTACAACTGCCTGTACATCGTACGTGTACCGTCGAGAGTCCTAGGTGCATAGGCCTAGAGAGAACCTGCTGCGGTCACAACAGTACACGTTCCCTACACTCAAGCATGTCTTACACAATCCTAAGGCAGAGAGACTGCGAAGTGCCTCTGTCATTGAGCGAGACATGTTCCCAGAAATTCGGGACGCGCGCTATATAAATTAGCCCCTTACATCGGCCTATCAACCCATTACTAACACATTATATAACTTAGCTCAAGCGTACCGCATCGTCAGTCGTTGGCAGAATTCTCTACAAAAGTCTTGCTGCGCGCCGAAGTGGGTTTTGGAACTCGACACCTCGCATTTCCTTAATCTAACCCCATTTAGAGGAAGCTTGCAGTGTAATCGGCAGCCGTGCGGACATTCTTGTCAGGCATCGGGGCGTTTCGACTGGGCATCCAAATTACGTGTTTCGCCAAATATTATTTTTTTGTATCAGTGAGAGGCCCGAAAACCAAGTTTGATTTGACGAGACACATTTACTAACGTTCCTCAGAACGGCTATAAATCCAGTTAAGGGTACTTGGTGAAGCCTACCCCCGCTCCCGGGAAATGCGCGTACATCAAAACAATGTAAAGTATTCTGCGGTCAGTCGGTCCATTGGGAGAGGTAACCTCTACTAATGTTTGGTTGATACGACATAACTTTAGGCATTTCAAGGAACCATTATAGTTCAAACAGGCCCTAACTTGTAGCGAGTATTCTTCGGTTCAGCCTTCCATAAGCAGTGTCTTAGTGCAGCGTCTTGGTAAGGTTTGTCTAAAGTCAGATTAGAGTCATTGTTGTATTCAGTCTGTTGCTTGTCTAAAGCACACTCTATAGGAAGGCTTTCTCCGAGTCCCTAGAACCTTAACACAGGTGTCGGTTACCTCGTTTAAGTCAGAGAGGGTAATAAGGTAGGATAATACACACAACACTCACCCATTAGTTCACCAACACACACACATATTAACACTAAATTAACCTAACTTATGTTTAACTTAATAAGTAATAATGGCTATCCTAAGGGTTACAACGGACCACACGTCTGCTAGTTTATCTAACACCAGCCTATATCTTATGGCGTATAGCCATCTCCGAGACATAGCCTCCGGCCTATTCAAACCTAACTCGGCTAACTAGCACCGGCCACTCCCGAGACCTAACACCGAGTGACGCCAACGCCTTCAGCGTCGAGCCTTGCGATTTCCAACAGATGTGGCTACCTGGTAAGACCTCAACCGAGCGCGAGTCGGTCCCGCACACGAAGGGTTCCGCAGCATAAACTTTAATTTGTATTATTTGCTACTTTACCAGCAAAATAGATATATAATCCGTGAAAACTTCAACTGTCCAGCATTGTGGCCCTTGAGACAGCGTCCACCGACCGACAGACGGACGGACGGACGGCCAAGGTCTAGTGACAGGCTACGCGCTTCACTCGCCGAGCATGGAACCCCAATATGTTTGGCGACTCACTGTCGGACCCTTTTTTGTGTAATTTCTTAATTGTTTTAAGAATTCGCTTGGGTTTTTTCTAAGGTGATTTATCGCAAACAGATGAGTGAGAGTGTTTTTAGAAATCAGATATTTACTCTCTTATTTGGTCCTGGCTATTCAAGTATAATTTATGACTCTTCTAAGTGTCTCACAAAATATGAACCGTTTCGAAATAAAATAAATATTTTGTATTATTAGGAGTGTCATACTGTCACACTATATTCATCTACCTATTTAAACTATGTTTAGCCAATGGCACGGTTTTTCCACTGGTATGCGTAAAGTTATTTCCTTATGCTTCCCGTGTTTACCTCGTCCCCTATCAAAAGTGACAGGGAAAATGTTTTGGTTAAGTCTTTATCTATTTCAGCTATACGCACAAAATGTTCTGGAAATACTTTCATTGTGCGTACATCTAAGGAGTGGAATTCCCTGGCGGGGTCCGTATTCTTGATAACTGTAACCTGGGGGTATTTAGTTGAAGAGTGCAGATAGTGTGGTTCTAGGCAAGCGTGCTTCATCGGTGTCCATATATGACATCGGTGTACACATCGGTGTGTGTATATATTATATACCAGTAGGTGGCGCAGCAGTCAAATTCAAGCCTATAAAAAGAGAAAAAGCATAATCGGGTATTGTACTTATTTACGAAATTGTAAGCGCATTATGACCGTCCACAATAAGCTCGATTAGGATTAGCACTAAATCCTCTTCAAGTGCTTCGAAATGTCTACGTTAACAAAGTGCTTTCATTTCTAAATTGCTTATTTTATAAGTAGGGTTATTTATACACAGACGTATTTCAATTTCCAGACTACAATAGTTTATAAATAAAATATATCTTGCCTGAATTCGATTAGAGAATATCTTACGAAGGCAGAATATATGACACTTCAAACATTCAAGGCGCTCTCAATTTCATAAATATAACTACGGAAGTAAATGAAAAATCATTTTGTAATTATATAGATGAAGGTAATTGTAGGAATCATAATGATACTATTGGTCTAAAAAGTCAAAATATTAACAAACTGAGGGGAAGTTGACGCAATGTTAGGGTGTCTGTCCATTACAGCGGAGCGGAGAAACGGAGAAATTTTAACCAATGGGATTGCATAAAATCTCCGCACCACATGAGTCACTGACATTTTGATTGATTTTGGTTAATATTTTTCCGTTTCTCCGCTCCACTGCCCCGCTCCGCGCAAATAGACAGGCACGCTAAGTAAGGAGCATTTGCATTCGCATAGTAGTCGCTATTTGTCAAAAACTCCTCCAACTTCGTTAAATTTTCAAAAGTTTTTGTTTCCATTTTTTTTTTCATCATCGAGGCAATACACATTTGACTAAATATATGATCAAATTTGGAGTTTCTTCTCAGAGTCACCTAAAATTCCCCAACATTTTGGTACTTCGAGCCGGATTGGTAATCACATCAAAATTTGCCAAAAATCAGTGGATTTCGATAAATAGTACCGTGGAGTTTTGTCAATGGCAAATGATTTATTTCAACTAGACCATTAAAGGCACTTTTGAATGTCAAATGAAAATAAAAGCTGAGGAGGTTATAAGCCGGCAACGACTGTAAACAAAGTAGTCGCCATCTGTCAAAAACATGTCCAACTTCGCTACATTTTGAAAAGTTTTTGACAATAATTATCGGTGAGATGACATTGTGATTTGAGTTTGAATGTTTTTTAAGTACGAGAATTGACCTTCTGAAGTACTATCATCATCTGCCTATCCTTTTCCCGACTATATTGGGGTCGGCTTCCAGTCAAACCGGATTCAGCTGAATACTAGTATTTTACGTGGAGCGACTGCCTACTCTAGTATATTGTAGAGGTCTACCTCCACAACCCATTAACTGTACCCAGTTACCACACGGTACTTCTTCGCAAGACTGGAGTCAGATCTACTGGCTTCTGACAATCTGTAACGAAAGCCAAAGATCTACAAATGACAGCCGAAACCAACGGGTTAACGTGCTTTCCGAGGCACGGAAGAAATTCGGTATGTTAAGATGGTCACCTATCCACAGACTAACCTTGGCAAGCGTTGCTTAACCTTGAAGATCGACTCGTGCGGCTGTTATTCCTTAGCCACGAGCTTCTGAAGTACTATAAAATCTCATATTACTTGTTTATACCAAACCATCACATCTAACTTGACACGACTTTCAACAACCAAATAAATTGAACAGAAACAAGAGTCACTCAGAAACATACTAATAAAGACATCTCAGTAGACACAGATATTTTTTTTAATCTTAATATCTATTGAACCTCCCAAAGGTTTCCGAGAGTCAAGCGGGGGCGAAGGAAATTGTCTCAAGGAGAAAGGATCGAGTATACATAATGAGGTTTACATTGAAGACAAATTGTCCGTCTGTGACACTCTTTTGTCTTCAACGATGTGATAAAGTAACGTTGAAAAAGTTCGCCTGTGATAAATCTACTGAGAATTTACTTTTGCAACAATTAAATGATTGTTATAAATGAATCAATTCGTGGAAGGGAAATTATGAGTCATACCACTGTCTTCGGCATAGCTTGATATGTGTCATATTTGAGATCGATCACCTAAGACTAGTTGCAAAACTGTTTCTCCTTTTCTCTTTTATATATATACTATCTCTTGCCCGCTACTTTGTATGGACCCGTGTTTCCATTGTCGTTGAAATTTCGGAAACTATACTCTTAGTGCTTTCCTACACTCCCCAAGGAACCTACATACCAAATTTTAGCTCTCTACGACCAGTAGTTTCGCCTATGCGTTGTCTGTCAGTCACTCACTCAGTATCAAAAGAATTTTAAGGATTTTTAAGGATTGATTAATATATGTTCAAAGGTTGTCATTCAAAGATCGCTTTTATCGATAGAGGCGCCCCTTGTATCACCCGAAGTAATATTTTCTGTAACTTACATTTATGATATACATAATATTCAAACCTAGACCTAGATAAGTAGATATCTCGTTTAAGGAATATACGTACAAGGCCTCTGCCAAATTTATCCAAAGCCACAGAATCTAGTCTTACGCACCAAATAAATTCCAGCTATAGTATTCAGGGCGTTTCCAGTTTGGCAATCAAATTGAAGCATGTGTAATTCTACAGCTTTTAACTTTTTTCAAACAAAAAAAAACACGAAGCAAGCAAAACTAATACTTACACGGAGAAAAAAACAGATTATTTTATTTATGCTACATAAAAATATTCGATAAACACAACCCGCAAACAGCTTTTACTGGTAATGCGAAATTCCTGTTTGTGATACGGTAACCCTATATTGCTGTAAGTAAGCTCACTGAAACACGAAACATTCAAACACGAATGAGAACTCGTAATCCGATATATAGCGATTCGACTAATTGGCATTAAATCGATGGTGGCGACATCGATATGAAGCGCCACAGCCCTAGGTCTACTGAAAGGAGTTAGTGTTTAGTTAGATGCAATTTTCGTAATTCGGAATGAAGAAGTTTCAGAATGGAAGCGTCCAATAAACTGTCTCGCAGTTATGTGGTTACGTGGTTTATGAAGAGACTTGGGGGGTTTTTACATTTGCATGTGCTGCTTTTCGTTTTTCTACGTTTGTGTGTGTTTTGCAAAAATTTAATATCGAATTGTATTGGTTATCGATTTATATTAGAATGACGGGTGTACTTTTCAGATTTGCCTAAAATTGCAGTTATTTGGTACCTTCTGTGTACCTTTACGTACCTCTCCCGAAAATCTGTGTACCTACACCCAAAATGATATTTTAAAAATTAGATACTCCCGCCATCCTGGTGTCTAGTTAATACTTGTTTCTGCAGGTACACAAGAGGTACCCAATCTACTTATACAGTGCACTTAACTAGATGTTTAAAGTTAGCAGTACACCCGCGGAACTGTCTAGGTTAAGCATATCAAAACATCGGGAGACGCGATCTTATCAGTATAATATATAACCGATGCATTGCGGAAGGTATTTTTCTTCGAATATGGCGACAAGGCTTCATACGCATTATTCCGAATAGTGGCGACAAGCCTCCGGACGACCCTAAGTCGTACCGACCCATAACACTACTTCATCTTTGGAAAAACTCTTAGAGCGACTAATCGTGCCGCGCTTACTATCGAACGGACCTAAATTTCATAATAATTAATTTGGTTTCACTATTGGGAAATCTACCGTCGACGCGGCGCTCTATGTCCGTAAATTTGGTTACTTATCGGAAAATAAATGCGTGATTGGAATCTTTCTTGATATTTCTGGCGCTTTTGATAACGCATGGTGGCCGATGCTACTACTTAAAATGAATACCTGTGGTTGCTACAAAAACATATTTACAACACACTTGCACAAAAAATGCATTTACGAAGCCTGTATACATTGTTCGAAAGTTAAAAATTACGCTCCATACAACGGAGCGTGCGGTAAAGTAGGTACTTACGTGCCGTGCGTATCCTCTGTCGTTCTTTTTTTTTAATTTCGTAAAAAAATATACAAGATTTCCACAAAGGAGTTTCACAATAAACAATTTTTAGGGTTCCGAAAAAAAAAGGAACCCTTATAGGATCACTCGGGTGTCTGTCTGTCTATCCGTCTGTCACAGCCAGTTTTCTCCGGATCCACTGGACCGATTCTGTTGAAATTTGGTTCACATATGGACTTCTATGACCCAAACACGGACGCGTTACGTAAATCATTAAATTTTTAGTATGGGGGTCACTTTTGGGGGTCAAAATAGAAAATTAAAAAAAAATATTTTTGGCAAATAAAAGGGCTTACTGTGGGAGTTTTAATTATATTTTTTTCATAATTATAAAATAAATGGTTTTGAAGTTATTCAAGAAACTAGACGAAAAATTACCATTCTCCCCTTATCTCCGAAACTACTAAGCCTAAAATTTTGAAAAAAAAAATGGAAATAATAAATCATTACCTAAAAATTACAAGAAAACCTATCAGAAGTCTGTAGTGTTAAAATAACATGTTAAAAAAACTAAATTCGTTCGGAACCCTTTGCACGCGAGTCCGACTCGCACTTGGCCAGGTTTTTCATTAAAAGAGAACGTAAAGGATCACGACAGAAGTCGATTCCGGACAGCTAAATGTCTTTATTTCTGTTTTCGAAATTAAGAAATTCAATAAAATGTATGTGGTTCAATGACCGTTATTGCACATTTATCTGGCGCCTACCATATGCACATTAACAGTATAATTACAGTTAAAAAGTTAAAAGTAATGGGAAATACAATTTGAGAGTACATTTCCCAGAAAACGAGCCTAAATAAAAAGCATATTGAATTTACCTTTATTGAATTTTTAAAGACCTGCCGAATTGCCCATAATAAACTAGACGGCGGCGAGAGCAAAAATATCACCCCTGAGTTATTTGAAATAAATAATATGAATGAATAATGTGACAGCAAGCTATCGATAAATTACATATTTTCCATGAATTAAAATAAATTCGTCACGGATGGCTCTAATAGTAGGGGAAGATTAAAAAAACAATGGAACGAATGAAAGAAATGGAGTGGTTTGAAAGGGGGTGATTACTAAGATGACGAATAAAGAATTGGTAAGTATGGAAGAATAAGATATGTCTATGACCCTTAATTAATAGGGATAAGGGCCATAGAATGATGATAAAAGTTCGTCATTATTGTTCACATGAAAATGGATTGCAGTCCGAATTTATTTATTTACTAAAACTTCATCTGACACAGATTCAAAGGCGGTCTTAATGCTTTAGGCATTCTCTACCAGTCAACTTACCCGCACACGGAACCCTAAAAAGGGACCATCAGTAACAAAACAGTCTAGAATGTAAAATATAATTTATTAGCCAGCATTTTGGACGATACCTGAAGCAAAAAGCTTTCGACTCTAATTGTATTTTGTGGACGCACAGAGCTCATAATGTCATAAAAAAAAATATAATATCAGAGGAAAACACTACCAGCCAGGCGAAACTAACTTGGGCTTAGACTGTGGAAAAAAATAGGACAATATTCCAAGTCCATTTGAAGGACCTGCACTTAACTCCACCGTCGCCATGACATCGAAAAAAACCAAATGCTAGTCGGACTCGCATGCAAAGGGTTCCGAACGAATTTGTTCCGAAAAATTTTTAGTAACATGTTTTTTTAACACCTTAGACTTCTTATGGGTTTTTCTATCTGCGTCTCTGTGTATCTGCAATTTTTTAAAATAAATTAGGCTCGGTAGTTTCGGAGATAAGGGTCCCGGAGAATGTTGTGAATCAAGAAAAAAAAATAAAAACTTTCACAATAAGTCCTTTCCTTTGATATGTCATACAGTACCTACAGTCTGAAAAACTTTTTTTTTAATTTTCTATTTGACCCTCATACTATTTTTTTTTATTTACGTAACGGGTCCGTGTTTGGATCACTGAAGTTCACATGTGTAAGAAAATTTTGACAGAATCGGTCTTGGTAAAAAATTTGCTATGACAGACGTATAGACAGACAGACAGTGATCCTATAAGGGTTCCGTTTCTTACGGATGTTCATCATCATCATCATTATATCAGCCGAAAGACGTCCACTGCTGGACATAGGCCTCCCCCAAGCGTCGCCACAAAGACCGGTCCTGTGCGTCTCGCATCCATCGGCTACCCGCGACCTTTACCAGGTCATCGGTCCACCTTGCGGGAGGCCTTCCACCTGCCTTTATGGATGTTCGAAAATCTAAAAATACCCTCAATGTGTCATAAAAAAAACGAGCTATGTTTTACTGTTAATTTAAAAATTCGAGCTAGAGTCAAGTTGGAGGAAATTCCGTTCTTATCAAACGTCTGCCGTATTTGAGTATAAACGGTTAGTTTTTTGCTCGTATAAAAGATAAGTAGCGTGAAATTGAATTGATTCTGTGTTTCAACCTCATTCGGAGTCCCGTTTTGTATTCAGTATAGGTATGTCCTTTTATTTAAAGTAGTCAGAGATAATACAGGATTTTGGGTTGTGCTGTTAAAATGTGTTACTTTAATTAAATACCTTAATTAGTTTCTTGGAAATCACAACAATTTTTTTTTCTTAGCCCTTATTGTCGTCCTGCTGGGCATAGGCCTTTTCAAGGCCTTCCAAGAATTATTTTCTCATGCAACCTCGTGCCAGCCCTCATGGTACGCGTCCAGGGCCTCCATTTCTTTCAATGGAGTGGTTGACCATTGGATATAAAAACGTCATTATGACTTTTCAGTGGTCAACCACTGATACTCCATTGAAAGAAATGGCATAGAATCTTGTCAAAATCAACCATTTTGAAATCAATGATAGACCATTCTGACACTATTGTAATAGCAGATTTGGGGCCCAGGTCGTCTTGCCACATCTTTCTGGGCCAGCCTCGGCGACGCCGTCCGTCTTCGGGTACCCCTTGTGCCGAGACTTAGCTCAATGGTCACAGTGCAACGTGACCCACCCAATCCCATTTGAGCCTGGCAGCCTTCTTACCCACGTTAGTAATTACCGAGAAAAAAAATTAGATCATGCTTGACCAATATGTTAGAAGACTAGACTTAAAATAACGTTTTCCTAAGTTTGTTCTTGAATACTTAAAAGATTCTCCCAAACTTTTATTATCAAATTTGTTTCTTAGAGAAAATTATGCCAAAAAGTATAATAAATCTCATCGTAATTTCATTAGCATTATTTACTCTGAATTAATTTTGATTCGAGTTTGAATGTTCTTAAAGTTTAGTATCTATTACGTGGGAACTAATTTGAATTAATTCACGAACTCTGTATGTCGTGGAGGCTGAAGAAAGTTTCTTTTAATTAAAAATAACAAGCTGAAAATGTGCTCGCCGCCGACGCATGTTTGTGTATGAAATTAAGACGTTATTTTTGCGTTGGGCCCAGATCTTGTTAGTGCAAAATTATTACGAATTCAGTTTAATTTTAAACGTTTCACACTTTCGTTTCGTGTCAAGAGTCGAAGTTAAAAGTCATTATAGATTTTATGCCAAGTTTTTACTTGGTCGATAAGTAAAATGGCCGGAGTCTGTGTTTCCTGATAGCTACAACCTGGGATTCTTTAAGTCAAGAGTGAATAGGTTACTTCTAGGCAAGCGTGCTCCATCTTCGACCACATCATCGCTTACCAACAGGTGAGATAGTGGTCAAACGCGTGCCTATCAATAGTAAACAAAAAAAAACTATAATGACATCCATTCCTAAACAAAATAGAGTTATTATTGCTGCTATTTCTCATTACTGTGCTCGTTTATTACCTACATGAAATTCATCACTCTATTCTCCACCCATTTACACCCATTTTCCGCGCCATCTTCACCTCATTTCAGTCTATCTCTGTATAATCCTTTAACTAAATACAAAATGGCGACCGCATGATTCTATCAGCCCCTGTACAAATCGTCCCCCGTCCCGCGTCAACGAGATCGCGTTAGATCGAATCTTATTCTGTTCAGCACATTATGAAGACGTTTTATTTCGAACCGTTTTATTATCTCCAAGTGAGCTTTGAGAAACATCTGTTGGCTTTAATCCGAACTTCTAAATTAAAGGATGTCTTCTTCGTGCTCGCAATTCCTCGGATTTTCGCTGAAACTGACTTTCTTAAGATCTGTCTGTCGGCTCATTAGCAAGTTCTCCAATGGTTTTTTTTACTATTGAAATGCAGATTTTAGCATTTTCTGATTGAAGTTCCTAAAAGAATCCAAAACGCATTTTTGATACATTACTTACCAACTTGGTGTACGATCAAATTGTGCTTTCATGAAACCCGACACAACATGTTTGTAACGACGAAGTATAACATCCACTTGAGATCCATCATGCTACCTAAAAAGGCAATATGAAATATCATCAACCAATTAAAAGTAATAAGGACATAATATGACGCGGAAATACGGAATGTACCCACCTAAGAGCTGGCGAGGAATTCTTAAAGGGAATTTCATTAAATTCCCTCAGCTCTTATTGATATGGGCGCTTGGCGCTCGAGGCTGGGTCGCACTTTATTAAGAAATCATATGAATGTTGGCGGGAATGGGTGTACGTGACGATACGCCATATTGCCGATGCCATCATGCCATTGTCAAAGTACAGCCGAGCACGATCCACTCCAATAAATTAGATGTTTAATTCTCTAATTATTCCGAGATGTTATTTTTTCATTAGACTGCGAAGTCGAGTGATGGCTCTCGTTAACGATGTTTGAACGGCGCATAATTGGTGTGGTGGCCTTATTATCTGAGATCACACTTACATCGGAATAGACATTCTGTATATTTAAACGGAATTTTCAGATAAACGTAGAATATTCGCAGTGGAAATTAAAAATATTCGGCTATTGGTTTTTGTTTTCGACACAGTCGTTTAGAGACCTCTGGCATTTTTCCGATAGTACCGACCGTGGATTTTTTAATATTAGTCATTTTACCAGAATATTGACCTTTCAAACGTAGGCCCATTACGCATAAATCAATATTGGTACAAAAAAAACCGCAATGTTGCGAAATTCTTCATTCATTGTATGTTAAATTTTTGTTTGAGGTATCATTTATTAAATAAAAAAAACCGGACAAGTGCGAGTCGGACTCGCCCACCGAAGGTTTCGTACGTAGGTACATATTACTTTAAAAAAGAGTATATTTTTTATGATTCAATAATAAATGCACAGTTTTCAGATTTTTCCCTATACTTGTAGTATAAGACGGTATTACTTGCCAAATTTCATAGTTCTAGGTCAACGCGAGAGTGAGAGTGTCGAAATATACGTTTTTGCGGCATAAACGGCCATATCTTTTTTTTACGTTAATTCTGAAGTTCGTTTTTTTTCACAGCTTTAAGGGACTGTAGACTTGAGTATGTAGTTTAAATTTCAACTCGATACCTGTACGCATTCCCGAGATAAAGGGTCTTGACAGACAGACGGACGGACGAACGGACAACAAAGTTATCGTATAAGGGTTCCGTTTTTTTCCTTTTGAGGTACGGAACCCTAGGAGCAGTAAGCCCTTTTTCAGTTTAACAACAAACTGAATAAAGTGTCTAGATCACCTCAAACAACATACCTAGTAAAATAACCGTAAAAAATATTAAAATATATTTTTACTTATCTGTACATACTCGAACGAATTCCATTGTTAAAAATAATAATGTTATCGGAGAAATTCCACAATTGGATTTATTTAACACAATATATTATCTTGAATATCAGCAGATGTACCAACTCCTTATGTAATCCCTTGTAAAGCGAATAATAACTTCTAAAACAAATGTGCTAGCCGACCGCGAAGTAAAAGCAAACACGATCTTGGGCTGAAAAGGCAGCGACTGTAGGGTTGAATAAATTACATTTATTTACATACATTCGTCGCCAGTGTTGAATTTACATATTTTAGGATTACGATAAGAACATGGAAGGCTCAGGCAGACAAATTAAACAAAGATTTAAGGTATTGGAAAAATATTTCAGCGCTGTTACGGGATGAAAATATTACCGTCCTACCCTAGTACCCGTTAGGCTTTTGCTATTGGGTTAATTTTCCTGAACGAGGTCCAAAAGTACCAGAATGAAAGGGACGAAAATTTTCATTAATTAAACACGTCAGTTTTGTGAGTTTTCACCTTCATTTTGACTTTAATGGAGTCAGATACGATAGGGCACGTAATTTATAGCTTGTGATTTCAGGAGTGATTTTCGGTGGTAAATTTATTTCGTCTCCGAGTCTAATAATGATGGCAATTTAGGTATTGATGTTTTTTTTTTAATTTATTGAAGAATGAACCAATAGCATTCTGACGAACACGTGTCAATCTTCTTTACATAGTATAAAACAAATTTGTTTTTTTCGTTTGTACGCATATGTATTTTTCGACACATTTGCTCTTCTCTTTATTAATAAGATATTTAGTCTCAATAAGAAAAGTTCAGAAGCTAGGAGGTGAAATAAAGCGCAGCATACTTTCCAATGCTTCCTTTTTTTAATAATACTCAATTAATTATTAACAAAATTATATTCAACTTTCCATGGCGGGAAAATCACGAATACCACAGATTAAAAATAATCGCCACATAAAACTAAAGCTCATACATTTAAGTAGGTAAGTACTTTAAACTCACTAAATAAAAAATGGAACATCAGAAATTACTAATGCTTATTCATTTTAAGTATTTAGAAGTACAGTTTTAAAAATAGAATATCAGCAAAATAATAAAAGATAACAGTTAATAAGCTGAAAGATCGAACCTCCTTGGAAGCGCTCTTATGCGTAGTTCGAGACGAAAGATGTAGTTCTAATTTTAAATTTGCAAATTCGAGCCATTTTTATATTGCAAAGATGGTTGCGACTTTCCGACTGATATCTAAAAACAAAAAGTTAGTCTCACAGTTTTTCTCGCAAATATGCCGAAAAATGTTGTATGATATACGTGCGGATATTGGTAGGTATTTACAAACTCGTGACTATGGTAAGCCCTTGACTTCGTCTCGGGATTACATTCGTCTACTCGTTTGTAATAACCAACTTACCGCACTAATATCATAAATAACTATTAAACTACGCAACGGATTTTAATGCGGTATTCACCAATAGACAGTGATTCAAGAGGAAGGTTTATAATAATTGGTCCCAAAATTTACACAGGAACGGGAAAAATGGGGTACGCACGTACGAAATCGAGGGTAAAAGATAGTTTCTAATGATAACAATTATTTGTTTGTTTGAACGCGCTAAGCTCTGAAACTACTGGATTTGGAAAATTATTTTTGTTTAATATACAAAAAATAACCTATAGCCTACCTCATGGATGTGGCTATCATATTAGGATAGCGACATTCATGAAGCAGGCTATACGAGAACGGAAAAAACGGTATAAGCGTGTACGAAGTCGCGTTCTAAAGCTAGTTATTTCAATAAAAACGAAGTCAAATTAGTGACATAAGTGCCACAGGACGCATACAAATTTTTTATAAAGCCAATCTCAGAGGGCAATTCTCGTATTTTCACATTCACATTGCAGTGCAGACGCACTTTGTCATAAACACCTCTAATTTCACTACATTATGGTTATGACACGTTTTTGTCATTGATTGCATCGACAAGTTTATCTGGTATAAACTTGCAATAAAGTACATTGACCTTTTTTTACTATTTATAGGCACGCGTTTGACCACTATCTCACCTGATGGTAAGTTATGATGTGGTCGAAGATGGAGCACGCTTGCCTAGAAGTAACCTATTCACTCTTGACTTAAAGACTCCCAAGTCGTAGCTATCAGGAAACAGACTCCGGCAGGGAATTGCACTCCTTAGCTGTACGCACTATGAATGTGTTCCCAAAATGTTTTGTGCGCGTGGATGAGATGTCTACCATGTACCGATGGCGCATCGCCGTTTGTCTTGTGGTCCGATGATGGAACAGGCTTGGCGGAATTAAATTATGCACCACAATTATGACCTTTCCCTAATATCCCTTCGTAGATATCCGACCAATATATTATGAACCGTTTTTCATTACTATAGAATGTAAAGGATCACGACGAAGTCGATTCAGGCCAGCTTAACCTTAATTTCTGTTTTTGATATTAAGAATGGAACCGGTATTGCATATTAATCTGGTGTCGTATTGCGACTTATAATTTAGGATTTTTTTAAGTTCGAAAATTGGCTTTCAGGTTATGAGTAATGGTGTTTCCTGATCCAGCTTTAAAAAAATAAAATAAAGAAAAACATAATTACAAAATTAGTAAATTCAAAATTCTGCGTAAAGTTTCTTTGTACAAAAATATACTCGAAATGGTGAAACCTGTCAAATTATGATTTTTATTGTTAGTAATCGGATATTCATAATGATAGAACTGTGAAAATAGATTTTCATAGTATTTCAACAAAATCTATTCTATTCAATTCTTAGTCAACTTTAAGTCAAGAGTGAATAGGTTACTTCTAGGCAAGCGTGCTCCATCTTCGACCACATCATCGCTTACTATCAGGTGAGATAGTGGTCAAACGCGAGCCTATAAATAGTAAAAACAAAACTAAGCCCGAATCTACGGACTTTGTGTTTAGAGAGTAGCTTCCTTGGTGAGGGTTGCGGATAGCCGATGTATGCGAGACACACAGGACCGGTTGTTGTGGCGACACTTGTGACATTTTTCGGCTGATGTGATGATGATGATCAATTCAACCAATCATGGTAAACTACTGTGCGCTTGACAATTTTTTACTTTAACCAGGGGATAGTCAGTATATAATAGGTAACGCTTCGATGCCTTTTTATGTAGGTATATCTTCTTAATAAATATAAATCGCGTGTCACGTTGTTTGTCCGCGATGGACTCCTAAACTATTGAACTGATGTTGATGAAACTTTGTAACTAACTGTTATTTGATCCAACTAAAAAGATAGGATAGTTTTTTGGAACGGGAAAAAACGGGATACGGGAAAAAACGGGATATGCGCGTACGAAGTCGCGGACAAAAGCTAGTAATTATAATGGACTAAAATATCTTACTTATCATATTTATTTATTTAAACCTTATGTACAATAGTGGTACATGAGCGGACTACTTTCTGTCAGCAACTTTGTCTGCGCGAAAGTCGGAAAACGTAGCCTATATCCAAATCCAGGACATGGTTAACCGTGTGCCCAAGTTACATCAAAATCCGTTCAGCCGTTTTGCCGGTTACAAAAATTCACACCGACAGAGTTACTTTCGCATTAAAATAAAACATAAAAGAAAAGACGTGCGACGTGGACGTTTACTTTATGAGGGACATTATTACACTTTCGCAATTAATGCCACTTTTTGTCAAGATTTTTTTTTATTTGTCATGTGTTTGCTCTTGACTCTAGTCTACGTCAGAGAAGACAGAGACAAAGGCTACGATGAAGCGAGCTTACCCAAGTTGAGTTAAATATAACAAAATTTGGTTCTGAAATATCTGTTCGAAAATATATCATGGCACATCGTAACGGCTTTCATCAACATAATTACATAAAGCCGCCAAAATAATAAGCCATGTTTCGCTTTAATAATGAATTTTAATGAACGACGCGTTCAGAAACCGCGGCGCAAACTTTACCAAACTTCCTAATAATGAGAACGAAAACCGATGTTAACCGATGTTATTATCTTGAGTTAAACTCATTCTATATTAATCTGATTCAATAAGACTGAATGGAATATTTATTTGCAAGAATATCGGTAGGTATACCTCAGTCACTCCATTACTTGAACCCGGTAGGTATAGCTGTTTCTTTTCATGAATATGCGTCAATTGCATAATTCGCGTAATTTTCATATCGACTTGTGTGAAATTGGCATTATAACCCGCGCTCATGAATTTCGAGGGTCATTTTTTAACTATAGATAAGCATACGTTTGACCACAATCTCACCTGATGGTAAGCGATGATGCGGTCGAAGATGGAGCACGCTTGCCTAGAAGCAACCTATTCACTCTTGTCTTAAAGACTCCCAGGTTGTAGCTATCAGGAAACACAGACTCTGGCAGGGTATTCCACTCCTTAGCTGTACGCACTATGAATGTGTTCCCAAAACGTTTAGTCTTTATTTTATATTGCTTGTTTGTAAGAAATAATCAGTGGTAGTAAAAAAACTGGCCAAGTGCGAGTCGGACTCGCGTGCAAAGGGTTCTGAACCAATTTCATTTTTTTAACATGTTATTTTAACACTACAGACTTCTTGTAGGTTTTGCTGTAATTTTTAGGTATGAATAGGAACTATTATCAGCATTTTTTTCAAAATTTTGGGTTCAGTAGTTCAGAGATAAGGGGGAATGGTAATTTTTAGGGTTCCGAAAAAAAAGGAACCCTTATAGGATCACTCGGGTGTCTGTCTGTCTGTCTGTCTGTCTGTCCGTCTGTCACAGCCAGTTTTCTCCGGATCAACTAGACCGATTCTGTTGAAATTTGGTACACATATGGACTTCTGTAGCCCAAACACGGACGCGTTACGTAAATCATTAAATGTTTAGTATGGGGGTCACTTTTGGGGGTCAAACTAGAAAATTAAAAAAAAAAGTTTTTTGAACAATATCGTGTGACTATCAAATGAAAGGGCTTACTGTGAGGGCATTAATTATATTTTTTTCATAATTTTAAAATAAATGGTTTTGAAGTTATTCAAGAAATTAGACGAAAAATGACCATTCCCCCCCTTATCTCCGAAAGTACTGAGCCTAAAATTTTGAAAAAAATGGAGATAATAGATCTTTACCTAAAGATTACAGGAAAACCTATTAGAAGTCTGTAGTGTTAAAATAACATGTTAAAAAAATGAAATTCGTTCGGAACCCTTTGCACGCGAGTCCGACTCGCACTTGGCCAGTTTTTGGTCTAATTTCTTGAATAACTTCAAACATATTTATTTATGAAAAAAAAAAAAAATCTCACAGTAAGCCCTTTAATTTAATATGTCATACGATAGAGTTTGAAAACCTTTTTTTTTAATTTTCTAGTTTGACCATCATAATAAAAACATATTTATTTACATAACTTGTCCGTGTTTGAGTCACAGAAGTCCATATAAATACCAAATTTCAATAGAATCGGTCCAGTAGATCTGGAGAAAACTGGCTGTGACAGACGGACAGACAGACACCCGAGTGATCCTTTTAGGGTTCCGTTTTTTACGGATGTTTGTAACCCTAAGAAGCACATTACTCGCAAAACAGATGGTCGATGGGGCCAAAAAGTTCTGGAGTGGCGACCGCGTACCGAAAGACGCAGTGTTGGAAAGCCGGTAAGGTGGACCGATGACCTGGTGAGAGTCGCGAGACGCACAGGACCGGTTGTTGTAGCGACAATTGGGGGAGGCCTATGTCCAGCAGTGGACGTTCTTCGGCCGATATGATGATGATAATGAGTAATGGTACGTCAAACAACCTTTCGCAAATAGAAAATTATAACACACTGCAATATGAACCTTAAACAAAAAATTCTGCCCGAGACATTACTATTCGCGGACACCGGAGCACAGCCGCGGGAAGCGCTAGTTAATTAATTATAATCGGAATCAACTTCCCAGGTGTTTATTTTTTCGTCCGAAATAGCTTGTAGTCACAACAGGCACTCCCAACTGAATCCGACTTGTTGAGTGAAGATTACGCACTTACGCACAAATCTCGTTCCTGATACCCTTAGTAGGTGTTCGAGTACCTCCACTTGAGTCGCTTTACCTCTCAGAATTATTCAAAGTGTACCAAAGAGCGGCCCATTTAAATCTTAAGCCATCAGAATAGGTTATTACAGAGAAGGATTACTTTGTTTTGTTAGTCTTAAGATGTGACTCCGCGGTAATCTTGAGAGTTGACGGAAATCAGCTGTGTTTTTCCCGGGAGTTAAAAGTTTAGCCGTTGGATTTTCCTGTGTTTTAGCACTTTATGTACCACAATAAAAATAAAAACAACACAATAAGCAAATCCGGTTTTAAATCCTTTAAGATATTTCAATAATAAAATAATCATTGTTTACAAAAATATGCTGCAGTGTTTCATTCCTTGCAGGTATCAAGTCGTTTATATTTTCCAAGCACTCACGCTTTAAACGCAAACACTGAAAAACCATACCAATAACTAATCGGTATTCTGAAAGTCAAACTTGCGACCTGTAGCTCGGAAGCCAATCAGCAAATACTCTACCATTTATCATTTTCATTTACACTACGAAACCGATAAAGATAATTGTGGACCATGACACTATCGGTACCGGAATCTCGAGAGTGACGGAGATTGTCCCGAAACTTATTATCGGGACTAACGAGTCGATTGAATACCTGCGACTCGTCACAGCCATGTGGCCGTCCCGGGGCGACGACCTATTCAGCCAGAACAAACAATCTGACGGCAGACTGCCAGCGTTTTCATCGCTGCGTCATAATCGCAACAACGCTATTGTTCTTTTTTCTGGCTATCTAAAATTTATGTTCTTAATTCAAATAAGGAAAACTATTTGGTAGGTAGATAGTTTTAAATTTTTTTGCTAAGTGTCAGTGATTATTTCTTTTACGTTATTTACTTGAAACGATTTAAACAGAAACTTATCACTTTCTACAAACACATTTTGTCCTAAAGGACAAACTTCCTGAGTGTCCTGCGGAATTCTGATACATGCGATATCTCTAAATAGTATAAAACAAAGTCTTTGACAGCCTGTCTATTTCTCCGCTTACTTCTTCGAAACCATAACTGTATTCAAGTAAAATAAATAAAAACAGAATAATTTGTAGTTATAATGACGCAGTGCTGAAAAAACGCTCATAAATCTAATTTAACCTGAAACAAACAATACTATAAAATAAAACCAAAACTGAAAGCAACAATAAATTTGGCCAAACAGCGCTGTTTCCGCTGCAGCGGCTAGAGGGTAGCGCGATGAATGAAGGGTGGTTGGCGCCACTCAGTCGCGCGGCGCGATCTTGTCGCTGGCACAGATCTACGCCACGCCGCATAGAGCAAACTGTAAAGTAGATCAATTTGGCAACAAAATTAAAAAAATCTTCCGGGTGGAAATTCTATTGAATGTCCTCCTGTACTACGCTAGGCGGAGGAGACAATCAAATTCTGTCATTAGAACTATGGAGGAGTAAAGGATGTAAAGTCCCGCCACCTCCATTGAAAATGTAGTATCCTCCGACCAGGTGTGTTGGGTCAACAGGGTGATGTCTAGTGGGCGACTGCCCGATGGCTGTTGGCAGGCTTTGTGACGGCCAGCCTTTTTTGTAGTTCTTATATGGCATTATAGATACCGGTACAGAACCACACTTCAATCTACCTCTGGCTGGGAGTGACATTCATCCCGTCATAAAATTCAAAATCATCACAATGGTTTATCGCATTTTCTTAGATTTAAAAGAAAGTGATGTTATTATTAAGTCAGATAGATATCTTTGAAGCTTCCAAAAATTTAATTATCAAAAAAAGTGGATACATAAACATTGAGACACCTTTTATTATGAAAACAAGGGGTAAGCTAAGACAAGGAAGTCATATTTTTATCCTTAACACCGTTATCCCCTGATATATCCTGTTACTTATCCCCGGCACACCTTTTGATTAAATTTTCACTCAACGCCATAAATAGGAGATTAGGTTGATTACTTGTTAAAGTTTTAATTAATTTTGATTAAATGGAAATTTTGTTAAAAACCTTATAAATAGATGTGCGGAAATTGATTGCTTTAAATCTCATTAAGGAGCAATCAAAATATTTTAAAGCTTGAAATACTTTGTTACATAAAACTTTTTCGCTTTTGATTCGGAGTAGAGAAATTTGTTCTAAGTCGATTTTTCAACTTGGCGCCACTTTTTCGTATTGTAATTTCATATTTTCATATATAATTTATAAAATAATTGATAAAATTTAACTAGACAAACTGTGCAACCGACAATCTAATTTATGTAAAGCATCTAACGATCATGGATCAGATAATATTATATTTTTATTCTATAGCTCTTTTGACTCTTGAACTAGCTTTTCCCAGTGGCATTATTTCTTGAAATTATCCCGATAGATCGTACTCCTGCGATCAAACTTATTCTTTATTAAAATGTTATAATCTAAGTCATCGTCTACTCATGCGCCAAGTTTCATTCAAACATTGAGCCGTTGACTATATCAACAAACGACTAAACATACAAACTTTCACATTTATACGAATGATATGATTATGTAGTAGGAGGTAGAATACCAACCAAATGACATTACTGAAACATTCTGCACTGTGGTCATATGCGTGTGCTGGGGTTGCACCGAATATCGATTGAGTCAAATGCAAACAAGCTCATATGTGCCCAGTAATACAGTTCAGTCTGCATCTCCATCAGTGCACCAAGTCTTAGCTTCTTTACTTCAACACATTCTAGGCTAGACAAACTCTATCGCAGACGATTGAATTTCTATATGTGTATTCACAAACATTCCGCTGAAGAGTGGTTTTAGCTTGAGTGAAAATAAATATTTTGTCGAGTTGCGTCTATTTTATTTCGTTTGGTATGCATTTCACATACACTTTTAGTGTTTTCTCGTAAAACCGGGATATTGTCCTGAAAATATTAAGCTGATGTTTTTTCTAGTCTCTCACGAAATTGAAATTACCTGTAGGTACCTACTGCAGTTTAAACATCTTCGAGAAAAGTAACTAAGACGTTTGAAAACCTTTACCTACCTCTCAAGCTTTTAAGTATATCAGGGCCTTTATTATTTATTTTTATCCAGGCCAATATTTTTAGACAATACTGTGTTTTTTATACCTCAATACGCACAGAAACATGCCTGTTTTTCAATGCAGGCATTCATCTGGAAGCCCCCAAGGAAAACGAAAACGTGGTCGACTCAAATAAACTTGGTGACGCACTGTGCTACATGAAGCGAGAAAGATCAAAAAGTCATGGAGTGAAATTGGGCGCGAGAAACTAAAGACCGATGGCACTGGAAACTCCCTGTGGACAGCCTCTATCCCATATGTACCTATTATAGCTTTTGTGTTTCATCCTGCCGTTTATTGACGTTTTCATTTAATGAGAAAATTGTTAAAAAGACATTGTATGACATATATTGTGTTAACATTTTGACTTGATGAAATTTAAACATAGTTTTTCGCGTTGCTAAAAAAATGATGATTAGAGAATGGGCAATGCCCGCTATTCATCATCTGCCTAGCCTTTTCGCAACTATATTGGGGTCGGCTTCTAGTCAAACCGAATTCAGCTGCATACCAGCATTTTACGTGGAGCGGCTGCCTACCAGACCTCCACAACCCATTAATTGGGTAACACGATATTTTTTGGTAAGACTGGAGTCAGATTTACTGGCTTCTGACAATCCGTAACGACTGCTAAAGTTTTACAAATGACAGCCGGCACCAACAGCTTAACGTGCTTTCCGGGGCACGGAGGAAACTCGCTATATTAAGATGTTCACCCATCCACAGACCAACCTTGGCAAGCGTTGCTTAACCTTGAAGATCGACCTGTGCGGCTGTTATTCTTTAGCCCCGAGCTCCTCAATGACCACTATTAGTATACCAAAATCTATACTATCTTTACTAATACTAATCTATATTAATATATAAAGCTGAAGAGTTTGTTTGTTTGTTTGTTTGTTTACTTGAACGCGCTAATCTCAGGAACTACTGGTCCGATTTGAAAAATTCTTTCAGTGTTAGATAGCCCATTTGTCAAGGAAGGCTATAGGCTATACGGGAATGGGAAATTCCTACGGGAACAGGAAAAAACGGGATATGCGCGTACGAAGTCGCGGGCAAAAGCTAGTAATATATAAAGCTGAAGAGTTTGTTTGGTTGCTTGAACGCGCTAATCTCGGGAACTACTGGTCCGATTTCAAAAATTATTTCAGTGTTAGATAGCTCATTTATCGAGGAAGGCTGTAGGCTATATATCTTTTATAGAGTTTGTTTGTTTGGTTGAACGCGTTAGTCTCAAGAACTTGCCGTTTAGAATTAAAAAAATCTTTGTGTTGGGTAGCCAAATTATCGAGGAAGGCTATATAACATCGCGTTTGAGTCGTAGACTCATAGGAATATTATATGTATAGCCTTTGTCAATAAATGGTCTATCCAGCATTAAAAGAATTTTTGAATTGTAAACAGTAGTTCTTGAGATTAGTACGTTCAAACAAACAAACAAACTCTTCAGTTTTATTTTATTACTAGTATAGATAGTAAGGATATAGAACTATAGTCATCCCAATAAAATCAAATTGTTTCGGTTTAACTTTTTACGGCCATAACTTTGTGCATGTCGACCCAATACCTAAATCGTGTTTGAAATCAACTTTTTGTTTGTTACTTTAAAATAACTGGTTCAACAAAAAATATTTTCCTGTATCCATCAATTTTCAGTTTTGGATAGATGTTGAGTTTTTATCTAAATTGATCAGAAATATATCATACTTTTGCATTTTATAAAACACCAACACTAGTTTTTGAAAATCAAAAAAATATTCAGTTGTTATTTTAATATATTTATTTTAATATTTTAATATATTTAATATATTGAATTTTTTAAGTTTATTTATTGGCCTGAAAACAAAGATATTATGTGCCAAATACCTATGTACATATGTATCTACAAGATGAAATGACTGGATCCGGGCAGTTAGACAAACGAAAGATGATGTTACATATTAAGGTAGGTACTGACCTGTGTTACGATGTAACAAAGCGAGTATGTTACAAAGCGAGCATTCGTGCAGTCAATACGTGGAAACGACCAAGAACTAGTGATGGAGAAAAGGAACATTCTCACAATGAGAATATTCTCGGAACGAGAATGTTCGAGAATATTCTCGTGAGTGGAGAACATACAAGAATTTACGAGAACTTATGACAACTTAAAACGAGTCGGTGATCCTTCCAGTTTTAACATGAACGAGATAACTTTGGTCATTTTTATTTTCATTATTAGACGTAATTAACATATATTTCATGTACTATAAATAGGACAGTGGTGCCATAACTAGCAGCTATGATAAACTTAATTACTTGTTTGATTCTGGACTTTGTAAAAGGATTTATAATTAAAACTCGATAATCTATTAAACAAAAACAGCCTCAAAATGACTTCCTAGTCTTTAATGAATAATCAACATAAACCAAAGTGATTTAAATAAGAAAAATACTTTAGCAAACATTATAGAATCTAGAAGTACTTACCCCCTATAAAGTGCTATGAATATGTGATTTTAGTAGAAACCAACCTATTTTGATTAAATCAAGAGAAATTAATATGGCGTTCCTATTTTTATTTTATTTTGACAAAATTACAAAAAAGATCTGGCGTATATCATTCACATCTGGAGTGAGGCCATCGAGAAACACGGGGAGGCACTTATGGTCTACCTAGACATCTCGAAGGCCTTCGACAGGGTCTAGCACGATAGCATTATTGGCAAGCTTCCTTCCTTTTGTCTGCCCGCCGGATTGTGTGATTGGATTTCAGATTTCCTGAGGGTTCGGTCTATCCAAGTGGTCATTGATGGCTGCTCGTCCGGACTGCTGGATATGAGTGCCGGGGTTCCTTAGGGGTCGGTGCTCTCGGCAACATTGTTCCTGCTGCTTATTAATAAACTGCTAAAACCCGGTACCTTTGGGTATGCAGACAATAACACTGTTGCTGAGAGATACACGAGCCTGTCCAATGCACGAGCTGGTGGGTCTCAGGTCCAGTCTCTCCGGGAGGTAATGATTAAGCACTTGAACTTGTCCTTACAGGTTGTCTCTGAATGAGGCAAGTTCAATGCTGCTAAGACCCAGGCGAATCTTTTTTCCGCTAAAAGGAACCAAATCCACCCAGCTTCATCTTTCGGAGGTGTAACGGTGGCGATAACCGACCGACTTGAGCTTCTTGGTGTTACGTTAACATCTACTCTCAACTTTGGTCCTTTCATAGACGCAAAGGCTCAAGTGGTTGCCAAAAACATGGGGCTCCTAGCAAAGATAAGACGGTACTTTACGCCAGTACAGCTCCTTAAACTTTATCAAGTGTAAATTCGATCGTGTATGGATTACTGCTCTCATCTTTGGGATGGATCTGCCAGATACCAGCTTGGTGCCTTGAGTCAATCGAGAAACGAGCCAAGAGGATCATCGGCAATTATAGGCTCGTCAAGTTGAAGCTTCAAAGCATCGACGCCGAGTTACCGTCGGTTTTCTATCGGTTGCAATTTGGGGAATCTGCGACGGAATTGCATAATTTATTTCCACCAAGCCCGTTCCATCATCGGACCACAAGACTTACGGTGCGGTGTGCCACCGGTACATGGTGGACATCCCTCCTACATGTACAAAACGTTTTGGGAACACATTCATTGTGCGTATAGCTAAGGAGTGGAATTCTTTGCCAGAGTCTGTTTCCTGATAGCTACAACCTGGGAGTCTTTAAGTGAAGAGTGAATAGGTTACTTCGAGCAAGCATGCTCCATCTTCGACCGCATCATCGCTTACTATCAAGTAAGATACTGGTCAAACGCTTGCCTAACTAGTAAAAAAAATTTGGCCAAGTGCGAGTCGGACTCGCGTGCAAAGGGTTCCGAACAAATTTCATTTAAGTAACCAGGTTATTAACACTAAAGACTTCTTATAGATTTTCCTGTAATCTGTAGGTAAAGAACTATTATCTGCATTTTTTTCAAAATTTCGGCTGCTGTTGTTTCGGAGATAAGGGGGGGGAACGTTCATTTTTAGCCTAATTTCTTGAATAACTTCAAAACTATTCATTTTAAAATTATGAAAAAATATAATTAAAATTTTCACAGTCCTTTCATTGATATGTCGCACGATACAGTCCTAAAAACTTTTTTTTTTTGTTTTTCTACTTTGACCCTCAAAAGTGACCACCCCCATTCTCAACATTTATTTATTTACGTAACGCGTCTGTGTTTGAGTCGCAAAAGTCCATATGTGTACCAAATTTCAACAGAGACGGTCCAGTAGATCCGGAGAAAACTGTCTGACACAGACGGACAGACAGACACCCGAGTGAACCTATAAGGTTTCTGTTTTTTGTTCGGAACCCTAAAAAAGCTAAAAAAGATGGTTTTGTTATCAATTGATACTGTATTTTAGTTTCGAAATTCCCCATAATCTAGTTTCCTTCACGAAATGATTCAAAATACATATACGAGTAACATACAAGTAACACACTATAAATTTCATCTATCATACAATCATACAAATTTCAAGACAGGATTTGATTAAAGTTAGGTTTTGTTACTCCGTTTTTAAGTTCTCTGCCCGGAGAACATTCTCAAGAACATATCCGCAAAGTTCTCGCTTTTTGTTTTTTAAGGATGGGGAATCATCAAATGACTCCTTCCGCTCTGGGTGAAGTAGAAGGGAGTGTCAGACTCTTACTGACTAAAACCCATCCGTGCTCCTCCCAATGCCCTTTGCGTTCCAGGGCCGCGGTGACTCTTTCGAATAAATCCCGCAACCCCGGCAGGCATTGGGCCCTAGCGGGCCCCGTCTTTAATGCTGACATCTCTTTGAGGCGCGCGTGGAACACAGCGCGCCGTCGACCCGGGCCTGGTTATGACCAGACGGCGAGCCACCCAATGCTCGTCGTCCGCAGGCCCGCGCCCACGGTGGCCGAGAATCGCCCTGCGACTCCCGACGCCCGGGGAGTCTTCTTCTGTTGCGGCGGCTGGGGCGTGAGGTTTTCCTCTCCCTCACGCGTTCGGCTTCCTCCTTCGCTAGCATTACTGCTTCGCAGAAGGAGGTGACCGCTTCCCAAGTCTCCTCGCTCCGGACCATAGCTTGAAACAGGGCCGACCGCGAGCAAAGTTCTCGCTAAGAGAATATTCTCGAGAATTTCCCATCACTACCAAGAACATACGACCAACGAGCCGCTAGTTGCTTGCTCCGCCCGCAGTCGGTTTTTCGGCGAATCCCTTTGAGTGTTACGCGGTCCAGTCAGTACGCCGAGAAAAATCGTCACGAGCGAACGTGCCACATGCGTCGATTCTTGACTAAATTTTATTTATTTCTTGTAAACATGGAGTGGGACAAAATAAAAAAAAAATCTCTAAGTATTCTGATTTAAATTAAATTTTGACTTAACAATAATTTGGCATAATCAAAGATCTCAACACAACCTCATCGTCAAACATCATGACTGAGAGTCTCTTGTGAATCTGGAGCACGGGCGAACAGACTTCGAAACGAGCTTGTTACACGGATTTTAGGACACGGCGACACGTAACATGCTCGCTGCAAATGATACATAATTACATTACGGCCCGTAGCACCGGTCAGTACCCACTTTTACACAGCCTAGGTTATACCAACTATAAACGGGATATTATTGTTGTTTTTTGAAAACCAGATTTAATAAAAAGTTGTTAAGTTCGTAGGAAATGAATCTGTAGCGCAGTCCAAAGCAAAACTGAAAGTTTTTTTCTGTTACTTAATAAAAATCGGTTCAACAGTCACGAAATCACTAAAAACAACGATTTTTAGAAGCTTTAAGATATTTTCAATTACACGGTCTCTTACATATTAGTAAGCTACCCAATACACACAGAATTTGTCAACCACCAACATACGTGGCGCGTACTAAATTCGCATTTTTATTAAAACAATCACACAAAATAAGTTTCAGAGCAAACGGAGACTGAATACTAATAGTCAACAGATAAAGGGAGTCAAATTCCAAAACATGCCAGGTTTTTATAAAAGAAAACTCTTATTTTTAACAGCTATAAACGCGTAAACGTCACCATTTCTAGACCAATTACCTACGTGTCTATTATGTCACCGGACTATTATAAATACCGTAATTTCGTAAAGAATCTTGCAAGATTATAAACACTCGATTTATTGTGATGAAACCATTTTATCTTACTACTAAAAAATGCGAAAGTTTTGATGGATGAATGTTTGTTACCGAATCAAGCCGGTACGGCTGAACAGATATGAATGAAATTTGAAACAAAGATAGATTATAGTCTGGAATAGTAGGTAGGCTAGTTCTTATCCCGGGATATCCTTTGGGATTATATCCGAAATTGACGCGGGCGAAGGCAGAATACAATAAATCGCATATAAATTAGATAGTTCATAATATATCCGTGCTTTATCGACAAGAAATAGTTTACAATGTCACTTGATTTATTATAAACCAACGATGTAAGCAATGAACTAGTGACATCTAAAGTACACACGTGTGGTGATATGTGTGGACTTTTTAAGAGTGCTATGTAGATTTTCAGTAAATTAACAAGAAGCCTAATGTTTGTTATGTAGATATTGCTTTTATTGCTGAATCTTTGAATCGATACAATGGATTTGCAAACAAAAGTATTACCGACCTAGCTGTGTACTTCTTCTTCTTCTTATCGTCTGGGCAGTAAGGTTGTCCCCACACACCCTAGTGTCAGAGTTTCTAAACCGCCTCAAGGGCCTCTGACATGGTTTGTTTGACGACCGCCATTTGGCGGCCGGGACCACCGGCTTATACGTGCCTTCCGCACGCAATCATCAGCACGGAATCATCTTTTTATCAGGCAATCAAGTGATTCAAGCCTGCAATGTCCTAGCCAAACTGGAAACAAGAATCGAACCCACGACCACTGGGTCACATGGCAAACGCCTAAGCTGTGTACTGTAACGTCTTCTTTTTTAGATGTCTCAAGTTAAGTAAAAGTACAAAGCTACACTACCGCTCCAAAGAATTTGGCCACCTGCATTTTGTGACCCAAAGCTTTATGAGGTAGTGAGCATAACACATGCTTGTTTACAAAACACCTTTTTACCAATAGCGGTATTCCTAGTATCACTTTTTGTTTACGTGATTTGCTTTATTGCAACTATTTTAACTTCAGATTCATACTGTTAGAGAGACAGACTACAGTGTGGTACAGTTTTGGCAACGTTGCTAATTGTATGAATCCATTGTGTGTCACACTTGCGTTTGCTCACAAATATCTGACACGCCCAAACACCCAGGCCAACTTTACTGTCTACAGACTGACCGAATGTTTGCTCCCCCAGACATCGAAGCCGTCACCCGTAGCCCAGAAGTCAATTACTCAGCTATTGTGCCAACAGAGACGACACTGTATGAGAGCTTTAGTACAATTTTGATGTATCTACCTACAATAAATTACAATTTTTATGTAACTGTAAACAAAATAAATAAGCCCTTTTATGCTACACTATCACTTCGCCCGCAACTTCGTTCGCGCGGGTTTAGTTGGTACTCCACGAACTTCATCTCCCCTCTACCCTCTTTAAGGGTAATGTGTGGGTCACCTGGGTTTTGATTGAATAATTTGAACAAAAAGCGGTCATTGTGACTTAACCATAATAGTTAGATATATACCCTCGTAATTTTTTTTGTAGATATTAATGTCTTCTATAAAACTGTAGTACATCACTTTGCTCTATTGTCTATAGTTTCCGCAGCGCACGCGATATAAAGATCTTTTTTGGTATTTTTTCACACCTTGGGTTACATTATCGAAGTTTTCATACGAATCCCTAACTTTTTGGAAAATGTTCTATAGCTTATGTTCATCAGGGATAATGTAGGATTCTAATGATGAAATAATTTTTCAAATCGGTCCAGTAGTTTCGGAGCCTATTCAATTCAAACAAACAAATCTTTTCTCTTTATAATATTAGTGAAGATAGTGTAGATGTAGATGTAAATGTAGATGTAACACGGCACAGTACGACAAACTTTTTTTTTGTAATTCGTCCCCCAAAAGTGACCCATACCCAAAATTTATTTATACGCGTTCGTGTTTGTGTCACAGAAATTCAAGTGTGTACCAAGCAACAAAATCGGGCCAAAAGATTCGCGACATGTATGATTCCCGTGGTCCAGGCCGTTCGGAAACTTAAAAATAGATACAGTGGATCTGTGGAGGTACAAAACACAGAGGATAATCAGATAGTGTGGACTATATGTCTTGCCAAGCGAGAACGAATGTCTGATCTGATGTCTTCACAGCCTAGCAAGCACACATCTACCATTCTGGCGGAAAAGCACAACAGATTACGGTCATGCTATAATTTGTTTCCTCTTCTATTTACCGACCGTAAATAATTACTATTAGAATGATTAGAATCATTACTAATTATTTTCTTATATAATTTCTGAATACAACATTTAAGTAGATTAACACATAGTTTTCAAAGTTAAACCATGCTTGCGATGATGTGGTGCACAAAAATGTGCACCACAACATCTTACACTAAGTAATTGTCAAGATTGTATTTATGACTAGCACTTTGCCTGCAAAATCGTCCGCTTTCTGAAAACAAGAATAGCCTATGTTATTCAGTGATAATTAAGCCATCTTTTGGTGAAAGAATTTTTAAAATTGGACCAGTACTTTTAGAGCCTATTTATTACAAACAAACATATTTTCTCATTATAATATTACTAGCTGACTCATGCCCACTTCGTTGGATGGTATTTTTCGGGTTAATGTATAGCCTATGACACTCACAAATAACGTGGCTTTCTATTGGTAAAATAATTTTCAAAATCGGTTTAGTAAATCCAGAGAATACTCCCTGCAACCTTACAAACTTTACCTCTTTATAATAATTAGTATAGAATAGCACTTTGCCTACCAGTTCGTCCGCTTTCTGAAAACACAATTTAACCTATGTTATTCAGTAAAAATTAAGCTTTCTTGCGGTGAAAGAATTTTAAAAATCGTTCCAGAAGTTTTAGTGCCTATTCATTACAAACAAACATACGAAATACAAATCTTATCTCATTATAATATTAGTGTAGATGTGCGATTTGCTTGTCAGGAATAAACTATTTTTCTTGCTTACACACACGGTTTCGTAAAAGCATTATGCCGCTTGGCGTAATGATGTGGCATGTCAAGGCAGAGACAATGCGATGGAAGTAATCTCCGACCGACCTCCGACTGCCGAGCAAACAGAACGAATGGAAGAAAGTAATGACTACGTGTTGACATTGCAATGCGCTTTTCAATTAGTGTTACTCTTAACAAATGAGTGTTACACGAGAAATTGAACTTAACTCTGAAATGGCTCGTTTTTGTCTTATGCGTGTTGTTGTACCGTTTAATGGTTTGTATTGCTTGCTATTGCGTTTTTTGATGTTTTTAGGACACGCGAAATCAATTTTATTACTTGACAAATGCAACAGACTGTACCCCTGACAAGTACTACATAGCACATACCTACTCAGAATGGGAAAAAGATAAAAAAAACAGGCCAAGTGCGAGTCGGACTTGCGTGCTAAGGGTTCCGAACGAATTTTATTTTTTTAACATGTTATTTTAATACTATAGACTTCATATAAGTTTTCCTGTAATCTATAGGAAAAGATCTATTATCTTATTTATTTTTCAAAATTTTAGGCTCAGTAGTTTCGGAGATAAGTGGGGGGAATGATCATTTTTCGTCTAATTTCTTGAATAACTTAAAAACTGTTTATTTTAAAATTATGACAAAATATATTTAGAACCCTTACAGTAAGCCCTTTCATTTGATATGTCCCTAATTTTCTAGTTTGACCCCTAAAAGTGACCCCCATACTAAAAAAATAATTATTTACGTAACGCGTCCGTGTTTGGGTCACAGAAGTCCATATGTGTACCAAATTTCAAAAGAATCGGTCCAGTGGATCCGGTAAAATCTGCCTGTGACAGACGGACAGACAGACAGACAGACACCATGTGATCCTATAAGGGTTCCGTTTTTGGTGTGGCTATCGCCTTTTAATTCGCCGCCAGAGGCGCTAGTGTAGCATGAGGTCTTCGAAATGACAAATTTCATATTGGTTGGCTTTTAATGCGAGTTTATTTACTTATTTTTTGTGAAGATTTTACTAAAATAGTCTAACTATGGCAGATTAAGGTATGGTTCTGTTATACCCTTCCAATGTACCCTTTCTGGCTTACCCGACAGCTTACGCTGCATTCCTGTCAGAGTGCTGACACATCACTCCTCGATTCCTCATACACCCATCCTACTCATCCATTCAGTCGTCTTCCATCCTTCATCCCGTGCACTCGTGTGATGCACTCGCGATAATTATTGTAAAAGTTAAATAAAGTGTATTAGTTCCTTACAGCTAAAAGTGTTTCCTTTTTTAAAAAGAGTGACCTAGACCGGTTTCTAACATTGGTGGCAGCGTAAAAGGGATTGAAAAGTTCCTGGTTTCCTCCGTAAATCTGTAAAAGTACCAGTGTAGTGCAGTGAGTGCATAAATTCCACGAAGCGACTCGCATCATCCAGGTGTATCCCGTACACCACACCGGTGAACCTCATAGCCGATCCACTGTGCAGTAAGTGGAAAGGAGCAGTGACGCAGGTAGCGTCTCCCGTCTCCAAACCCAGCACCAACCTGGCTCAAGGTCAACCCCGGTTCCAGTATCCAGAACTCCAGCTCCAGTTCCAGTTCCAGCATAAGCATGAAGAACGCATGTTTTGTGCTACTGTGAGTTTTGTGATCATTTTTATAATTTCCAAGTGATTAAGCAAAAAGTTCCATCAAACTTACCTTCGACGGCTTATCTCATAGCCGCAACATTGTAACGAGACTACTAATTGTCCTGTCTAGACAGTGACCCGACGCAGTTCCGTTGGACAGCGATAAGAACAGTTCGACGAGATTTGCCGTGTAGACTTATAAGCTATACTAATTTTATTTCCAGGGTTTGCTTGTTACAATTGTATTATTTTATAATATATTAAAATGAGTCAAAGTTCCAAGAACGTCAAGGAAGAGTCTAGAGAAGGCTTAACCTTAAACGTTATCCTAAAATTTATAAAACCTTTCGATGGTAGCCGCGAAAAACTTAACGCTTTCATTAATAATTGCGACAACGCAATTTCTTTAACTTCCTCAAATCAGCAAGATATCGTATTTAAATATATCATCAGCCAGCTAGACGGCAAAGCCGAAATAGCATGCTCGATAAAAGAATTTGATACATGGCCCTCACTCAGGGATTTCCTACAAAACCAATTCGGGGAGCGAAAACACTACGCTCATCTGCTAATAGAACTACAAGATTGTAGACAAGGTGCCCAGGAAAATGTAAGCCAATTTTCACTCAGGGTTGAAACCTGCCTATCCCAGCTCCTCACAGAAATCGCCGTTACTAACCATAAGAAGAGCGAAATTTCTGGTAGGGTAGCCGCTATGGAGGACCTAGCTCTCCACACTTTTACAATGGGCCTCACTCCTCGTATCGCTAATATAGTCAGATGTAGGGACCCTAAAAACCTTAATGATGCTATCAATTGTGCTCTATCAGAAGAGAAGTTGCAACAATACTCATATAAACAAAATTTGGTCGCAAAAACGTTGCGTGGTAACGACGGTAACACTAGACCAAATAGAACCGGCAACCTTAATAATAACCAAACTCAAAAGCCTTCTACCAGTCAACCAGCTTCAAAAGACCCGTTCTGCCGATATTGCAAAAAAGCAGGACATCTTTTGGAAAATTGCAAACTCCGCGAGTATAATAATAAAAAATTCAATGCAAATAAACCTTCTAATTTTAATGCCCAACCAGGCACGTCTTTCAAACCACAAATTAACACCTTAACCGAAACTGAAGTTTATGACACTGTCGATAACCATGATTTAAACTGAATAATGTCCCGAATAGGTGTCGCACGGGACAAACGGTAACCATAATAGACGACACCAATATCGACACAATGACCCATGGACATGGTAAAAATAAGCCCAAAACTCGAGGTCATTCAATTAGAATCAAGCAACAGGGTAACCAGCCCCAAATCGTAGATTCTAATGTTTCCATAAAATCGCATGTTGTCAAGCAACAGGGTAGCCAGCCCCAAACTGTAGACTGCATTCCAATTAGGATCAAGCAACAGGGTAACCAGCCCCAAATCGTAGATTCTAATGTTTCCGTAAAATCGCATGTTGTCAAGCAACAGGGTAGCCAGCCCCAAACTGTAGACTGCATCCCAAATCCTGAAAATAAGGAAAATATTAATAAAACCATATACGAATTCACACAAAATATATCAAACAAATACTTACCTTACATACAAGTAAAATCTCCTGTGTCTTCTAAAGATCTTTTACTCCTCGTTGATACTGGTGCATCCATAAGCATTATAAAAACATCAGTCATCGACTATATGCCTATAATTAATGAATCGGTCAAGTTCAAAATCAAAGGTATCGACTCAACCACCGATAGTCCCCTAAACACGTTAGGACAAATTCCTATAACTATAAGTACCCATAATGAAACCCACAGTGACTGTAAACACTTAACTCATGTATTCAACTTAATAGATGGCTTAACCATACCCTATGATGGCATTGTCGGCAACGATTTATTTAATTCCATGAACGGCCGAATTAATTATGAAGAAAGTACCTTAAACTTAAAAGACATTAACTTTCAAATGTACTTTAATGAACCCGTCTACACAATAGCAGCGCGTAGCGAAGCCATCATTGAATGCACAGTCGCAAATCCAGAGATCGGAGAAGGATTAGTAATCGATCAACACTTATCTAGGAACCTACTAATCGCCAACTGTATGGTTAAAGTAAAAAAAAATAACCGTGTTAATATTTCCATTTTAAATACCTTAGAAGCACCCGTAAAGATCAGTTCTGACCTCCAATTGCGTTTAGAACCTTTCCAACTGCAAGCTTCAGTATTTATAGGTACTATGGCTGAATCGCATACTTTTGAACGCACAGAGGAAGTTCTAAAAGAACTTCGCGTGTCCCACCTTAATTCGGAAGAAACTGAAGCACTATACTCAGTCTGTTCCCAATTCTCTGACGTCTTCCACTTACCTGACGATCAGCTGACCTCTACCGATGCGATAGAACATAAAATTAAAACAACCTCGGATGAGCCAATCCATGTAAAAACATACCGATTTCCTGAATGTCATAAGAAAGAGGTTGACTCCCAAATCGATAAAATGTTACGGCAAGGTATTATAAAACCCTCTATGTCTCCATGGTCTTCACCAATTTGGGTGGTGCCTAAAAAACTCGACGCGTCCGGTCAAAAGAAATGGCGTGTGGTAATCGACTACCGCAAGCTTAACGATGTAACCATTGGTGATTCCTATCCTATTCCAAATATAGCAGAAATACTAGACCAGCTAGGCCAGAGTAAATATTTCAGCACGTTAGATCTAGCATCCGGATTTCATCAGATTAACATGTCTGCTGAAGACTCTCCAAAAACAGCATTTTCTGTCCCAACAGGACATTACGAGTTCACACGTATGCCATTTGGACTCAAAAACGCTCCGTCAACTTTTCAGAGGTTAATGAACTCAGCATTATCTGGGCTCCAAGGCATACAATGCTTTGTGTATCTCGACGATATTGTTATATATTCTTATGACCTTGCCTCTCACATTAATAACCTAACCAATGTGTTTGGTAGACTCCGTCAATTTAAACTCAAATTACAACCCGACAAGTGTGAATTCCTAAGAAAGGAAGTTTCATACCTAGGCCATGTCATTACTGACAAAGGTGTAAAACCAAATGCTGGAAAAGTAAGTGCAATACTAGATTTCCCTGTTCCCAAAACTCCCAAGGACGTTAAGTCATTCCTTGGATTTGTTTCCTATTATCGCAGGTTCATTCCCGACTTATCTAGTATCGCAAAACCCTTAACAAACCTACTAAAAAAGAATGTAGAATTCGTATGGTCAAATGAACATCAATTAGCCTTTGAAATCCTAAAAAACAAACTTATGACAGCACCACTATTGATATATCCTGACTTTTCCAAACCATTCCTTTTAACTTGTGATGCATCAAATTATGCAATCAGCTCCATCCTTTCTCAAGGTGAAATAGGGAAAGATAAACCTATCGCCTATGCATCCCGTACACTAAATAAAAGTGAGTGTAATTATAGTACAACGGAAAAGGAACTACTTGCGATTCTTTTCGGTTGTAAGACATTCCGCCCATATCTATATGGTAGAAAATTTCTGATTGTCACCGACCATCGCCCCTTGCGTTGGCTCTTTAACCACTCTGACCCCAGTAGTAAACTCCAAAGATGGAGATTAAGACTAGAGGAATATGAGTATGAAATAGTTTACCAGAAAGGAAAATTGAATAAAGCCGCTGATGCATTATCGCGTTATCCTCCAACTATACCTATTAATGCCATAGATCCTATGCCTAGCACTTCAAGGCAAAATGTCAACTCACCTGATTCCGACAAGACGATAGATTCAGACGATTTAGTCCAACTCGAAGATCTCATAGATCCACTTGTTCCACCCACAAACTTACCAGAGTTAGGTAACCTTGACGACCTTGATAACGTAACTAACCAAAATACACCATCACCTGCTGATCACTTAAATCCAACAATACCAATCGATAACTCAAGTCCGAGTAGTCCTAGTAACCTAGATGGTAGTTACTCCGATTTCCTTAAAACTACCTCTAAGGATTTTAATCCTAATGTAACTATTATAGAACATAGTGAAAGTTTATCTAAAACAGATAAAAAATATATTATCATCCCTACATCCATAGATATGGATGAATCCGTCCCATATGTTCAAGAGGTTATATCTAATATTCCTAATTTGAGTGAATTTTCCTTACTAGAAAGAACCTTATACACGTTCCTCAAATACGAAACTGAAAATAAAACGTATTATTTCCTCTTTACTAAAGTCAATCATTTTGACACCTGCACTTATGAAGATATCTATAAAAGTCTCAAATCTTTAAGAAATGAGCTAGTAGTTAGCCTTGCAGATCAAAACAATCCCGAGATAGCCATCTCAGACTTTAGTAACCCTTTTGATAATCACCAATACCTAAAAGTTTACAATATTATATTATATTTGTTCCACAATTCTGAAATAGATGTACATATTTACAAAAATGCTATTATTTATCCATCATTAAGCGAAATCCCTAAAATCATGAAAGAAAATCACGACATACCCATTGCCGGTCATTTAGGTTCCGCTAGAATGCTAAAACGTATCCAGGAAAAGTATTACTGGAAAAATATGCGATCAGACATAGAAAATTATGTGAAAAAGTGTCCGCAATGTCAAACTAATAAAGCCCTTAGGAAAGTTAATCGTGCTCCCATGCAGATTACATCTCTTTCCACTCGTCCTTTTGAACGCGTAGCATTAGACATCGTAGGTCCACTACCGGAAGCCGGAAACGATAAGTTTAAGTATATCTTGACTCTTCAAGATGACCTTACCAAATTTTCAACTGCCTATCCAATCACCAACACTACAGCTGAGGAATCATGCGAATGTCTAGTTCATTTTATCACGTTATTTGGAATACCTAAAACAATTTTAACAGATCAAGGGACCAACTTCACAGCTGAGCTGTTTAAACAAACCTGCAAGCTGTTAAAAATCAAACAGTTATGGAGTACCCCTTATCATCCTCAGACTCAAGGCGCTCTTGAAAGGAGTCATTCCACCTTAAAAGAATATTTAAAATCCTATATAAATGAAGAGCAAAATAATTGGCACCGCTTTGTATATACAGCTATGCTTGCCTATAACTCCGCTATCCATTCAACCACTCATTTCTCCCCTTACGAACTCCTATTTGGAAATAAACCATACATACCAGATTCTATCTACGAAGATACTGCAGGCGTAACTTATCCCGATTATGTTCGTGTACTCCAAAACAGACTTAAATATAGCCGAACTAAAGCTATAGAACACATACAAAAATCCAAAGAAAGTTCAAAAGGCTATTACGACACTCGTACAAGGCCAATTAAATACAAGGTCGGCGACCTTGTCTATCTTAAAAATCATCTACGACTTCGGAAGGCTCTTTCACCAATATGGAAAGGCCCGTACAAAATAATAAAAATACACGGAAATAACACCGCCTCACTCCTAATAAATAGACGTCACGTCAAACACCATTTTGACGAGATGAAACTACATACTAGCAACATCGTATAATATACTATATATAGTCTAGTAATTTACAATCGCTTTCCATTCCAGAATTAGTTACATTTATCCATCCCTGGCATCAAACAGTCAAGGATATATCCAGCCAGCATCTGACAACGCAGGCATTTATTTCGACCCTATTGGTTCTCTAAAAACCACTGACGATACATTAGATATTATTATTCCTATAGACATATCTTTTATCCAACCACATCTAGATAACATAAGAGACATTCTGGGAACTTCGAAATATTTATGTAAACAAAGTAATGCATATTATGAAAGCGAATGTCATTATCTGTTTCAACCATTGTCATCCCGTTACTATGATATAGCAAGAGACTTCGACTCTATATCTCATCTTATGTCTAAATCTAATAAAAGATCAGCTTGGTTTGCTGGAATCGGTTCCGTTATTAAACAACTGTTTGGTAATATGGATGAAGATGACGCTATAAAATACAGCGATGCCATCCAAACCTTAGAAGATGATCAAACCAAGTTAGCAACTTTGATGAAAGATAGCATGTTAGTTACAAAATCCACGTTATCATCTCTAAAAGAAATAATTGACCAAATTAATGCAAATGAAGCTAGTTTAAACCATGCTATCGATACCCTGAACCAAGATGTGATTAACATCACGTTAGTAACAGATAAGCTACTAATGAGATCTAAGATATCAGGATTGTCAGATATCTTAGAAAGTACTATGTTAACATTATCATTTAAGTTAGAAGATATTATTAATGCTATTATGTTTAGTAAGTCCAATATATTATATCCATCTATTATTACTCCTAAGCAACTTTTTGCAGACCTTGTTGATAATTATAGATTTCTACCTAGTTCTAAGCAATTACCTGTACCTCTAATATTAGATAATATCCACATTTTAGAAAACATATCCGATGTATCTAGCTATTATGCAAACAAGAAAATAATATTTGTGTTACAAATACCTTTAGTAAACACAAAGGAATTTGATTTATATAACACTATACCTTACCCTATTGAACTTAATGACTTAAATAGTACACTATACTCAACGATAATATCATCCACGAAATATATAGGCATAACTAAAGATAAGTCATCTTATTGTAAATTAGATTCACTTAACTCCTGTAAAGTTATAAACATGCAATACTATATTTGTGAAACACCTAGTGTATATTCTACATCTGCCGCTCCCATATGTGAAAGTGAAATTATTTCTAAAGCTCTGACTTCTGTTCCACATATTTGTAAAACTAAATTCGTAAACGGTAATTTTGAAACTTTTCATAAATTACATAGAAACCAATGGATATACATAATAAGTCAAAATTCTAAACTCACAATAGAATGTAATAATCAAGACTTATCTGAGCTTTCCATCCATGGTACTGGAATATTAACTATACCAGAACATTGCATTGCTTATTGTAGAGACAATAAGTTAATACCTCAACATAGTATTGTAATTAAAACAAAACCAATAATATTACACTTTGAAATAATCAATGATACTTGTTGTAGTCCTACTACTTACCTAAAAGACAATATTAAAATCCCCTATGTTAACTTAAAAAACGTTAATAATCTGGATTCACTTTTGTCAAATTATAATAAAATAACTGACCAAATTAAAACAAATCTCGATGAAGTTATTGAGAAACCTCATATTGTCCTTTACGGTAATTTCTATTCTTACGTTACTATTATAATAAGTTTAGTTATAGTTATAGCTATATCGTATAAATTGTATTGTTACTTTAAAACATTTAAAACTTCTAGATGTAAACCCAAACCAGATAATTCCATAGAAATGTCATCTCCTGATCCCGAAGACATACCTGTTCCTCGACTCCGAATGACCTGAAAACCTAGAAAACCTTCCTAGACCTGGAGCTTCCTTCTTTCCATCGTCAACTTACCTTTCCACCCGTAAGTTTCCTCTTAATCGGGGGGCTGTTATACCCTTCCAATGTACCCTTTCTGGCTTACCCGACAGCTTACGCTGCATTCCTGTCAGAGTGCTGACACATCACTCCTCGATTCCTCATACACCCATCCTACTCATCCATTCAGTCGTCTTCCATCCTTCATCCCGTGCACTCGTGTGATGCACTCGCGATAATTATTGTAAAAGTTAAATAAAGTGTATTAGTTCCTTACAGCTAAAAGTGTTTCCTTTTTTAAAAAGAGTGACCTAGACCGGTTTCTAACAGTTCCACCACTGCTTTGAGTTTTTTTTCTGTCAGAAATACGAGTACTTATGTATTATGTTCCTTTTTTTCGATCAAAATGAGTCTCTCCTATTATAATTATCTTACTTCTAACTTTGCTCACGTGCGCGTTATGACATCTTTTAATGCTATTATTAATTAACTTAGTCGCCAGTGGTGCCAACTGGTGAGCACGAAAACATTCATTACATAAAAGAATTGAATGTCGAATAAAAGAAGCAAATTATGCCTTTAATAGATATAATATTTGCGTTATACCAAGAGAAAAAAATAGGCACCAAGTGTTTTCTCATTAGCATTACAATAATGAGCCGTTTCAATCATTTATCCGATACCGAAATAAAAAAAGGTTCAGCATAGCAAGCAGGCAAAAAGAAATTAGGTGAATTTATTTCGACATGATTCGACTCCGGAATCGGCACAATGGGGGCTGGCCTAGCAATTAAGGCAATTACCTTTATTGTACTTAACAACCAAAAAGAGGTTCCTTTAATACGAGCTTTGGGAATAATAGTGTACTAATAACAAGCCACAGCCACTGGTATACTACTTTTCGACTTTTCATTAATTTAAATGACTGGCACTTTATAAAATGCTATAAAATGTAAATTTGATTGCTAGGTTGGTTGGAAATTGCAAATTGTTATGGTCGTAATCCATGTACCTACTGTGTTCGTTAATTTTGTGCAGACCGTAAGGAGTAAGTTGGACGAATGTTTAGAATTTGTTCGGAACTTTTTGGGTCACTACGTAGTTGACTGGCGTAGTTCAACTACCAAATATCGTTGTTTAGGTTTCAATACGTCGCCATGACAGCGGAATTTATTTGAAAAACAAATTACGTTGACACAAAAGACGGTTCTGTTTCGATTCCCCTGTAATTCAAATCGGAACAAAATTTCAAAATTCTGTTTTTCATGAAATTTTGTTCCTGTGTGGCTGGGGCTTGTTATTAGTACACTATTATTCCCAAAGCTCATATTAAAGGAATCTTCATTGTGCTAGGCATAAGCCTAGCCCAATGTTAAGAGCACAGGGGTGAGTGTTCAATCTAAGGGTCATTATTCTATCACTAATAGTGTTGTAACCCAGTACATAACTGTTTAGATAATGTGGCATCCATATAGCAACTCCGTTAGCGCTGGAGTAGGCGGAACCTGAGAAATATAAGGAGTTTCCGCTAGAGGTTTTTTGGTGACCTTGCCCTCTAATGTGCGTCTCGGTAGCCAGTAGTCCTCGGACATTCCAGTTTCCAAACCGTCGTTGGTCTCGGATAAAGATGTTCTTATTTGGTACACCGGTAGCATGTCGACTTACTAGGACCCGGTGGTCCGTCCCAGCCGCCGCTTTGGTAGCCAATTTCACACCATCCGGCCCAGAAACCGAATAGCGCCGATGGTTAGTCCGGTCGTCCAACGATTTAGCTCTGGTAGTTGTATCTATCATAAGAGGTTTTGCTGGGTGTATTCTCATGGTGGCTACCCAATAAACCCAAGGAATTTTAGAGGTAATTTAAGACTTCACGGCCATTTTATCAATATTTAATTAAGTATTCTGTTTATTGTGTCTACCTTCGTCCGTGTGTCACTGCGGGGTGCCAACTGAAAACCAGCGCTGGGTGTCTAACGCTCAGCAAATGCTGAGATGGCTACCCTTTCGGTATGGGCACGCTCAGCGCAATTATTGTGTACTCGTACCTACTATTATTTCTGTTTATTTTGTCTATGTTGCTGTGAGTTTGTGTCTATGCTGAATAAATGTTTTCTATTCTATTCTTTATTCTATGCAAAGGTGCATGGAGGTGTCGGCTTATTTAAAACTGCTGCCCGATGCTCGGCGTTGAAACTTTTTATTGCTGGTTAGTTCACCTCCAAGCAAACCCTCCTCCTTTCTCATCTGGGCTTGGGACCGGTAATGGCAGATTAAATAATGTCTTACAGGCTCATTAATAACAAGAATTTAGACAAGCACCATTAGCGTCAGAATATGAGCCAAAATAACCTAAAACGCATACGAAAACAAACACTGAACCGTTACTCAATGTTCCAAACATTTTTAAAACGCGTTAAAGAGAAACAGTAATTGCTATAATGATGTTAATATGAACACTAAAAGTTTTTCCACTCTGCAGACTTGGCTGCTCGCCAGCCAGTTTTTTTCCACCAATTTTGGCAAGACAGGGTTATACTGACTTTTACGGACTTAAATACCGGATTGCTCTTTTTTGGGCCACTGGCTCGCAATCGATCAACTGTGTCTTAGCTCCGGATGGACGGCTTAACGAGATCTTTGATGCATAAGAGATAAATGTACTTAGTGTTGCTTTAATATTTAACTTTGTAGGTGAGCATTTATGTAGTAGTGACTGGGTGTTTGACTTTTGTGGCTCTTTAAGGCAAATGCCTACAACTTGCATTTGCCGTCGGGTTGCGAAAACGGTCTATACGTAAAATATATGACTTTGAATATGAGTCGTGGTATAAACCTAAAAAATTATTTGTTTTCAGCGATATTACGAAACGGCTGGTTGACACGTCCCGTGCCAAAGAGTGAGCATTACCATTCAACGTGGCAATTAGATATGGGCAAAATGTATTACTGAAAAGAAAAGATTGAAATGTATCTTTCGATCACTGGGATATGTATCACTCTTTTGTATTTTTCTATGCTTATGCAGTAGCTCGTGCTGTTCAGCGTGGCTCGCTTAGTCGCTTCGCTCAACTCAATCCACTGTTTTAGTGAGAGTGATAGATAATGTCAAAGCGCGACAGAACATTTCAAATACATATTCAAATACTGAAGTGCGAAAGAGACGCTTGAATTTGACCTTGGAGGTCTAAAAGAACGAGTTCATAGATGTGCGCCAGCAATACGGTCGCGAGACAGATAGAAAAAGACGCCGTGAGTGAATGAGTTATAAAGATATACTGATACATTCGGATGTGAACGGATACAAAGAGTGATTGATGGAAACGGATTGATTCATACCTTTTTAGGGTTCCGAACAAAAAACGGAACCCTTATAGGATCACTCGGGTGTCTGTCCGTCTGTCTGTCTGTCCGTCTGTCACAGCCAGTTTTCTCCGAATTCACTGGACCGATTCTGTTGAAATTTGGTACACATATGGACTTCTGTGACCCAAACACGGAAGCGTTACGTAAATGATTAAATTTTTAGTATGGGGATCAAACGAAAAAATTAAAAAAAAAGATTTTCAATAATATCGTGTGACATTAAATGAAAGCGCTTACCATGTAGTTTTACTGATATTTTTTTCGTAAATTTAAAATTAATGGTTTTGAAGTTATTCAAGAAATTAGACGAAAAATGACCATTCCCTCCTTATCTCCGAAACCACTGAGCCTAAAATTTTGAAAAAAATGTGCAGATAATTGATCTTTACCTATAGACTACAGAAAAAACTATAAAAAGTCTATAGTGTTAAAATGTTAAAAAAAAAATTCGTTCGTAACCCTTTGCACGCGAGTCCGACTAGCACTTGGCCAGTTTTTTATCTATCTCTTCTGAGTCACCCATCTCTAGTGGCAATGCCGCCAGTCTCTTGGGCACATTACAAGCTGACAGCGTTGAGGACGAATTTTGTTTTTTTTATGCTATATTTTAGTTTTTGTAAGTTTAGTGTATGTGTGCATCTCGTAAATTTGGCAGATTGTTTTGTGATTATTCTTATGATTCTATTATGATTCTCCTAAAGCGGCCTTTTTAGCCTCTCTGGTCTCTATTAGCAAGACAGTCAGGTATACTATCGTCAAGTGCCATCTCTTCTCGAACTATCTATCACTATCGTAAATATAGGATATTTTTTATACGAAAAACGCGGTTCAAAAAGCAAATATCATATACAAACGACTTTCTACCCCTCCCACACATAAATTTTCAAAAATCCCTTCTTAGTGCTCACCTACATCATAAAAAAACGCGTTATGAAAAATTTCATGCTCCTAGGCGCAGTTGCTTCGGATGTGCGGTGAAATGTCAGTCAGTTCCTCTTTGATAAATATAGAATCTGTAGGAAGATAAAGTTTGTCGAGTTGTCAACGAATTACGTAGGTACTACCAAAAATAGAATTCAAAATGTTAAATGAAAATTTAAATACTTACCACCGCTACAATTTCTTACTTAAACCTGAGCAAAACTCAACAAGCGCTCAAGATTTCTATCTAATTAACAACAGGGACTTACGCGAAAGATGAAAGTTTAATTCACAGGCACTTGAAACATTTCCTAAGACCTATCACACTTCAGTTCCCCCAAAAAGTTTGAAACCAGCGTCCGAGTTGCCATTATGACTACAGTTTACTCGTAGTTAGGGTATTAAAGTTGCGGATACACTGGAGCAAAACAAGGAACCTGCCATTTCACAGCTGGGTAAGTTTCCTTTCCCAGTAATCAATGATTGGAGTACAGTTGGCAAAAGAATTTCGTATTCAGTCAAAAAAAAAATTTTACGCAGTGATTTATGAGAATTAAAAATAGTTTTTCTTGCGGCTTCGCACTCGAGATCTGTCCTATCTAGAAATCCTGCATCTATCCGAGATAAAAAGTATTACAGTGAGTATTTTCAGCGTTAGCGTTTAGCTTTTTTTCACTGAAATATTCGTCGTAATCGGATCAATAATTTGAAACTTGAAATAAATGATCATTATTATTAATAATAATCACTGATCCGAGATCCAAATTCAAACAAACCGTTTTTACCAATCAAATTCAACCTAGACAGAAAAACCTATTTGTAGCACAAACCAGACGCTAATGAGATATGAAAAAATAAATTATGCCACTCAAAAAACTCGGGGCATAAAACTTCGAGACACATTTTGAAAAATGCCGTCGATTCGATGAAACGTCGACTACTCAGCACAAGCACAAGCACAACATTGATTAAAAGCAGGTACGTAGTTTTAACTTGCCTGTAAAAGTGTACACTTGTCTCTTTTTTTGACTGTACACGGAATAGGATTAGCAAGTTGCGGAAAAGCTGAATACTACTTTTGATGAGGTTTGTTTGCGCAGTCTTATATATCAGAAATGGCGGGATGCTCCTTGTTACCATAATCAGTGGCTATGGTTGTTTCTGTTGCCAATTAGACCGACACGTCTATTCCACAAAATGATATTCTGGTATACATCTAGGCTTCGTTTATTTAAGGTAGCATAACTGATTGGTACGAAGGCTGAATGTTAAATTATCGTGACCTATCTAGGCACTTGATTGAAACGCTTGACAAATAGCGACTCCCGATCGCTGTAATTGAAAGCGAGCCTCGGAGAACTGTACAAACTGGGTCTGGGTACGTCTTACAAGATTGCAGGGTATACATCAAGATTCTGTAAATCTCTCACCGTAAAAAATCAGGTGGAGTGGTGGAGTGAGCTCGAAGTGAACTGTCATTCCATCTTGATTACATGGATTCACAGCTCACTCCGATGGGTGGTCGATGGAGCCGAAAAGTGCTGGAGTGGCGACCGTGTACCGGAACACGTAACGTTGGAAGGCCTCCCACAAGATGGACCGATGACCTGTTGAAGGTCGCGGGTAGCCGATGGATGCGAGACGCACAGGACCGGTCGTTGTGGCGACGCTTGGGGGAGGCCTGTGTCCAGCAGTGGACGTCTTTCGGCTGATATGATGATGATGATGACAGCTCACTTCGTGATCACTGCACCAAAGCCTTCGCTTCGACATGTTTACAGAATCGCACTGCACACCTTTAATCGAAGATCACTTCTTAAAAACACGGAGACCTAATATCTTACAGATACCAAAGATACACTTTATGATCTCATTTTAACCTCTTAGAAGTGGAAACCTAAAAAGACCTCAACAAATGGTAATAATATTTGTGTTCATTGTACTAACAACATTAGCAAGAGTATCATGCTTGAGGGTGGATTATGTAATGCTCAGTTAGACAGAGACTTAATAAATTAACACCCACGTAGTATGAGCTTTCTTTGTTTGAATGATCTACGTTATTTAGGCGTAGGCTTTAACATCCGAATTAAATCTGGAGGGGCTTACGTAATAAATAATAACAAAGAAAATTTTGTCATACAGAAACGAAACTGTATGAGCTTGAACAAATTGACCTTGAACAACTAGAATTTGAACAATCGATGTCTATTGTAAGTCTACACTAATATTATAAAGAGGAAAGATTTCTTTGTTTGTTTGTTTGAAATGAATAGGCTCCGAAACTACAGGACCGATTTGAAAAATTCTAAATTATCAGGGAGTAACATAGGCTATATTTTATCCCCGTACTCTCTCGGGAACAGAAACTACGCGGGTGAAACCGCGTGATGTCCACTAATCTACACTAGACAAGAGGAAAGATTTGTTTGTTTGTTTGAAATGAATAGGCTCCGAAACTACTGGACCTATTTGAAAAATTATTTCAGCAATGGATAGCTACATTATCAGGGAGTAACATAGGCTATATTTTATCCCCGTACTCCCACGGGAACGGGATCTACGCGGGTGAAACCGCGTGATGTCCACTAGTCTACACTATCTACACTAGACAAGAGGAAAGATTTGTTTGTTTGTTTGTTTGAAATGAATAGGCTCCGAAACTACTGGACCAATTTGAAAAATTATTTCAGCAATGGATAGCTACATTATCAGGGAGTAACATATGCTATATTTTATCCCCGTACTCCCACGGGAACGGGAACTACGCGGGTGAAACCGCGTGACGTCCACTAGTTAGGTAATACATTTCACACCGCATCAAAGGTTTAGTATAACGAATTTCTCAGTAGGTACCAGTTCGGAGCAGATGGATGTTTGAGGTGTAATCCCCGTCTGTTGGAAAACATATTTAGCCGATAGTCCTCCACCTGTACGTTCACCATGAGTTATATCAATATATAATCGCTAGCGACTGTATTTAAAAAAATGTATGAAAACTTTAAAAAAAAAAAACAAGTTTCCCGTCCCATCGGACTATGAGTGCAAAGGAAGAGTGAGTGCACACTATGTTTGCGCACACGCTAGTACACTATAATACTTCCCCCCATTTTGATAGCTAGCCATCGCTGAAATTGGCGGCCATGAACGAAATCGGTTAGGAGGACCATAATCGAATCAGGGATCGCCATTTTATTCTCGCCTAGAACAATGAATATTTTTATGGCATAGGACTTTATTTCCGGGTTTGATCGTCTTTTTTAACTGTTTCTATTTATTGTTACAAAAGCGGTTTTATTGTTTTTGGGATCCAATTGTGTGCGAGATTTATATTCGTTTGTTCAATTAACCCCTGTAGAAAAAATAGTAACTACAAAGAAGTCGTTTGTTGGTCCATGACTATCGCTCTGTTAGCTCAAACACACAAATTTCATAAGCTCCAAATCTTCAAATCAGCCGAAAGACTTCTTTTGCTGCACATAAGCCTTCTCCAAGCATCGCCATCGACTGGTCCTCCGCGACTTCCATCCAATGGATTCACTTCACCAGGTCATCGGTTCACCCTGTAGGAGGCCTTTTACCATTACTCCGCTCACTCAAGTATCATGCTTAACCTGTACAAAAACCGGCCAAGTGCGTTTCAGGCCATCCAGATAGAGTAAAGGGTTCCGAGGTTGCCACCATAACCAGGAAAGTTAAACCCATGTTAAAAAAAAATGTGCATTGTACCGAAATTTTATTTGATGCCCATTTTCGTCATTACGCACTCTAGAACTACGAAATTAACACCTACGACGAACAAATTGAAAATGTTCGCATTGTTTTACAACGGCAGCCTAAAAGTAAAGAATTCACAATTCATTTTAAGCTTTACGAGCGCAAATCACATGAGGCTTCATACATTTTCTATTTAAAACCTTACTACATGCGATCATCTCCCGCAAACTTGTGCGGCGTCTAACCGCACAAATCTGTGGTCTCGCGAGTTTTCAAATGAAACCGCCAAACCGCAGAGCAGACATGGCAGGAATAGGACAATGCGGTATTTTCTCGCAGTTTTAGCTTTTCTAACGTGTGTTATTTTTTATAATTGATGAATTTTAAGCTTGCTAGACGAAGACTTGCAAAATGTCAACATAAAATATATTGTTTAAAATAATAATAAAAGTTTGTTTAGACTGGGTAGAGTAAAATTGTAACAAAAACGACCTCTGACAGTTATACCGAATTACTTTCAAGAATCGAGTTCGAGTATAAAAAAGTATGGTAATACAAGTAGGTACTAGGTATACCAACCATTGTTTGATTAAAAGAGACTTGAGTAGGTATATCTTTTTCATAATTCCAGAGTTAGTTCCATAGTAACAGTTGTTCATTTTCAGGAGTAGCAACTGCGCCCTCAATTTATCTATATCTACTTTTTAGGGTACCGAACAAAACACGGAACCCTTATAGGATCACATGGGTGTCTGTCTGTCTGTCGGTCCGTCTGTCACAGCCAGTTTTCTCCGGACCCACTGAACCGATTCTATTGAAATTTGGTACACATATTCTGTGACCCAAACACGAACGCATTTCGCAAATTATTAAATTTTTAGTATAGGGGTTACTTTTGGGGGGCAAACTAGAAAATTAAAAAGAAAAGTTTTTTGAACAATATCGTGTGACATATCAAATGAAAGGGCTTACTGTGAGGGTTTTATTTATATACTTTTTTCATAATTTTAATATAAATGGTTTTGAAGTTATTCAAGAAATTTGACGAAAAAAGTCCACCCCCACCCTTATCTCCGAAACTACAACGCCTAAAATTTTGAAATAAATGGAAATAATAGTTCTTTGTCTTTATTTTAACCTTACACGAATTACCTCAACATTAACAAACAAAACAACTTACAAACGCTCCAACATCTACAGGAGAAAGGCTTTTCTCCGCGCAGACTTTGAACTCTGAATGAAACATATCTATCATACCTACCGACACTTTATCTGTACAACTAAGTCATCATCTGCCTAGCTTTTTCCCAACTATATTGGGGTCGGCTTCCAGTCAAACCGGATTCAAATGAATACCAATATTTTACGTGGAGCGGCTGCCAACCAGACCTTACCCATTTACTGGGTAACACGGTACTCCTTGGCAAGACTGGTGTCAAATTTTCGGTCTTCTGACTCTCCGTACCGACTGCCAAAGATCTACAAATGACAGCCGAGACCAACGGCTTAACGTGTTTTCCGAGGTTTGGAGGAGTCTCGGGCATTGTTCACACCAAACGTACTGTCGGCCGCTAACTGTGAGCGCGCGTTACGCAGTTTATCGCTTTTCCATCATTTTCCATATAATATTTATTTAACTTATCGTTCATACCAAACCGAACGTAGTACGTTGTCGCTTACTAGTGCACAGTAAGCATACTCACAGTCGTCGGCGGACAATACGTTTGGTGTGAACAATTCCTAAGATGAAGAATGGTGAAATATGGCAGAACTCTTATGTATACCTACTACTACCTACTTATGTATTACCCATATTTGCAAATAAATGCAATTCTATTCTATTCAAGTGTAGCTTAACCTGGAAAGCTACCCGTGCGGCTGTTATCATTTAGCCACGAGTCTGTACAACTAAGTCTGTGCAGACAAGTGTCGGTGTGATAAATATTTTATTCAGAGCTCAAAGTCTGCACAAAGAAGTCTGTATCGTGTGAACTCCCTATAAAACCCCTTTCAAACAGAGATCAGAATATGCAAAATATACCTACTTGAAGTTGCTAGCTCGTTGCCTAGTTCCATTGTGCCCTTTGGCCCGGCCAAGCCGCTCATGTGTAAACGCCCAGATAACCGTATTGTGTTCACTACATCCGTATGGAAAATATTCCTATTCTCTTAGAACTGTTTGAACTAAGTTCGTATACATTGGAATAGTTCAAATTAAACTTGAGTAAAGTGTGTGTTTTCCAACTCGTGGAGGGAATTTTCAAAGGGCTTCTGACATGCAATGTGCAGGTAGGTTATGCAGGTTGTAATTTTAGAAAAATAACAAAGTAAATCGCAATTATTATTTACCATAAGGTGTTGCATTAACGTGTAAATTATCTATAATAATGTTAGATTAGTTTAACCCTTTTAAGGTTGATCTGTAGATACATATCCGTGGAACATGGATCAGTCTTAACACTTATACGTATAAAATCAAATATCACAGAGGGGTGTTGTCTCTACAATGGTCACAACAATGACGATGCGCAGCGGAGTCCAAAATGAGCTGTCATGGCGCGCCCCTTCTAACCTCAGATGACGTTCCGATTCAAGCTCTACACCGCTAATCACATGAGGCTTCATACATTTTCTATTCAAAACCTTACTACATGCGATCATCTCCCGCAAACTTCTGCGGCGTCTAACCGCACAAATCTGTGGTCTCGCGAGTTTTCAAATGAAACCGCCAAACCGCAGAGCAGACATGGCAGGAATAGGACAATGCGGTATTTTCTCGCAGTTTTAGCTTTTCTAACGTGTGTTATTTTTTATAATTGATGAATTTTAAGCTTGCTAGACGAAGACTTGCAAAATGTCAACATAAAATATATTGTTTAAAATAATAGTAAAAGTTTGTTTAGAGTGGGTAGAGTAAAATTGTAACAAAAACGACCTCTGACAGTTATACCGAATTACTTTCAAGAATCGAGTCCGAGTATAAAAAAGTATGGTAATACAAGTAGGTACTAGGTATACCAACCATTGTTTGATTAAAAGAGACTTGAGTAGGTATATCTTTTTCATAATTCCAGAGTTAGTTCCATAGTAACAGTTGTTCATTTTCAGGAGTAGCAACTGCGCCCTCAATATATCTATATCTACTTTTTAGGGTTCCGAACAAAACACGGAACCCTTATAGGATCACATGGGTGTCTGTCTGTCTGTCGGTCCATCTGTCACAGCCAGTTTTCTCTGGGCCCACTGAACCGATTCTATTGAAATTTGGTACACATATTCTGTAACCCAAACACGAACGCGTTTCGTAAATTATTAAATTTTTAGTATAGGGTTTACTTTTGGGGTCAAACTAGAAAATTAAAGAGAAAAGTTTTTTGAACAATATCGTGTGACATAGCAAATGAAAGGGCTTACTGTGAGGGTTTTATTGATATATTTTTTTCATAATTTTAAAATAAATGGTTTTGAAGTTATTCAAGAAATTAGACGAAAAAAGTCCATCCCCACCCTTATCTCCGAAACTACAACGCCTAGAATTTTGAAATAAATGGAAATAATAGTTCTTTGTCTTTATTTTAACCTTACACGAATTACCTCAACATTAACAAACAAAACAACTTACAAACGCTCCAACATCTACAGGACCGTCCACACGAGACAGGCTTTTCTCCGCGCAGACTTCGAACTCTGAATAAAACATATCTATCATACCTACCGACACTTTATCTGTACAACTAAGTCATCATCTGCCTAGCCTTTTCCCAACTATATTGGGGTCGGCTTCCAGTCAAACCGGATTCAAATGAATACCAATATTTTACGTATGTGAGTACTATGTCCCCTTACTAGAAAACTTATTAATTTTACCTCTGCTGGCATTTCTTTATTGTAACTATTAGTAGTACATAAGTGCTTTTTTGGGAGCATCGTCCTTACATATAATCAATCGATTAATGAATGCAAATATTGTAAAGAGTAACTATGGAGTTTCTTGTCCGTTCTTCTCCATAAGAATCTATCTTTTGCGAACGGACGACTAGAGTCACTATATTTTATTTTCTTTTGACGTTCAAAAGTGCCTTTATTGGTCCAGTTGAAATAAATCATTTGACTTACGTGGAGCGGCTGCCTACCAGACCTTACCCATTTACTGGGTAACACGGTACTCCTTGGCAAGACTGGTGTCAGATTTTCTGTCTTCTGACTCTCCGTAACGACTGCCAAAGATCTACAAATGACAGCCGGGACCAATGGCTTAACGTGTTTTCCGAGGTTTGGAGGAGTCTCGGGCATTGTTCACGCCAAACGTACTGTCGGCCGCTAACTGTGAGCGCGCGTTACGCAGTTTATCGCTTTTCCATCGTTTTCCTTATAATATTTATTTAACTTATCGTTCATACCAAACCGAACATAGTGCGTTGTCGCTTACTACTGCACAGTAAGCATACTCACAGTCGTCGGCGGACAATACGTTTGGTGTGAACAATTCCTAAGATGAAGAATGGTGAAATATGGCAGAACTCTTATGTATACCTACTACTACCTACTTATGTATTACCCATATTTGCAAATAAATGCAATTCTATTCTATTCAAGTGTTGCTTAACCTGGAAATCTACCCGTGCGGCTGTTATAATTTAGCCACGAGTCTGTGCAACAAGTCTGTGCAGACAAGTGTCGGTGTGATAGATATTTTATTCAGAGTTCAAAGTCTGCACAAAGAAGTCTGTATCGTGTGAACTCCCTATAAAACCCCTTTCAAACAGAGCTCAGAATATGCAAAATATACCTACTTGAAGTTGCTAGCTCGTTGCCTAGTTCCATTGTGCCCTTTGGCCCGGCCGAGCCGCTCATGTGTAAACGCCCAGATAACCGTATTGTGTTCACTACATCCGTATGGAAAATATTCCTATTCTCTTAGAACTGTTTGAACTAAGTTCGTATATATTGGAATAGTTCAAATTAAACTTGAGTAAAGTGTGTGTTTTCCAACTCGTGGAGGGAATTTTCAAAGGGCTTCTGACATGCAATGTGCAAGTAGGTTATGCTGGTTGTAATTTTAGAAAAATAACAAAGTAAATCGCAATTATTATTTACCATAAGGTGTTGCATTAACGTGTAAATTATCTATAATAATGTTAGATTAGTTTAACCCTTTTAAGGTTGATCTGTAGATACATATCCGTGGAACATGGATCAGTCCTAACACTTATACGTATAAAATCAAATATCACAGAGAGATGTTGTCTCTACAATGGTCACAACAATGACGATGCGCAGCGGCGTCCAAAATGAGCTGTCATGGCGCGCCCCTTCTAACCTCAGATGACGTTTCGACTCACGCTCTACAACGCCGGAATAAATAATAGGAATTGAGATAATTAAGAGTACAGGATAGGAACTTGTGAGATGTAATAGAATAGAATACTCTTTATTATGTACACCATATAAGTTATAGAAAAGAAAGATGAAGATAACATGATGTAGTTTATGTACTCGTGACAATGTCACTTCATGCCAAAGTCAATTGAGCTATGGAAGGCTTTTGTCGCTTGTGTACGCGAGATGATAACAAGTATGTATATCGATTGTGACAAAAAAAGGCATATATCTTTTTCTTACGCGTTACATTACTAAATCCATTCATTAAAATTCGCTACTCCTAGCTCCACTTACACTACTACGCAAGGAAGTCTCCTAGCTCCACTTATACTACGCAAGTTATAAAATACTTTTCTATCTTAATTCTGTATCCATTATTATTAAAACATCAGTCTTTAGAACCACTTTGTGAAAATGAGGTAATTATGTAAACACAAAATGCCTAGTGCGTTCAGAGACTCGTTCTAAAATATTCATGTTATAATTAGGCGTCCGTTTTCCTAAAGCTAAACGCTAATTGGCCAATATTTTACTTAGCTACAAAGAAAAAAACTTATGTTAACATGAGAAAGTACAAAAGATAAAAAACCAATAAAATATCCTCAAAGGATCTGTTTCTTAAAAGTAAATTGAAAGCAGAAGGTTAAATTTGAATTAAAATAATATGATCTAAGAAACAAAAGCGAGAAAAAAAACATTAATTTTCAAACTGAGACACTCTCTTTTCAATCGTAAGAATCTTTTCCAATTAATTTAAGGTCGTGTTTCACCACCTACGATTAAGCATCCGTTAACTACAGATAACTTCATCCCATTTCTTTTCCTTTTTTGAAATTATTTAGTGTAAAGTGGTTATTCGAACATTGTGAAACAAGCTCTTAGTAAGTAGCCATGCGCAGTGCTCATGCACACTATAAATTCGTGACAATCTAAGAAGTAGGATTTGGCAGCTGAGCAGAAAGGAATAGAAGATCGCTTTACTACTAGGTGCGAAAGAGATAAATAAATAAAGCAATGTTGTATTCTGCCGCCAAATTCGTCTTCTTAGATTGCCATAAATATAAAGAAAACTGACTGCCGTCACCACATGACACTGGCAGAATTGTTGTCATCGATACAGTAAAAAAAAAGAATAATGTATGCGCTTATCTTAGTTCACTCAAAGCTATTAAATTTTGCCTTTTTAACTGTAGGTACATATGTGCACTTTTATCGCATTGATTCTTGATACATTGAACCCAATCAGACAAAATTAGAGTTCACTGCTCATTTTCTAATCACAGACTTGATTAAGCTTCCGCAAACGTAGGTTAGTCTGGTCGTTTACTGTCAATCAAACAGTGGCACTGATTCATCCTATGATGAATCAGTGCGTCTGTACGCAATTCTCTTATTTTAAGGAGCTTTCGCATTCGCAAACTGTAAGAAACCCCTCTAAGGTGTTTGAAAATTTTTCTATGTGAGCTGGCCATTTAGCCATTTTATTTTATTTTTTCCAAAATCGCGTTGCAGCAGTTATACATGGGTAGATGATACTTAAATAAACAAAAAATGTTGGTAACATGGTGCCCTAAAGTGTCACGTTGTCGAGATATTTGTAGGTAAGTCACCATGTATAAACCATGATTATCCTAATATATAAAACTAGCTTTTGCCCGCGACTTCGTACGCGCATATCTTGTTTTTCCCGTTCTCGTAGGACTTTTTGGAAATCCTTTCTTAGTGCTCCCCTACACTCATCAAGGAAACTACATGTTAAATGACTGACAGACAACGCACAGCCGAAATTATTGGTCGTAGAAAGCTGAAAGGGCATAGAACCATTTCATTTTTTTTTAAAGTTGCGCCGCGCTATCTAACATGCATATATAGGTAGAGGACACTTCAACAAACTAAAAATGTTAGGAACATGATGGCCAGTGTCACGTTGCCAAGATATGCGCGTACGAAGTCGCGGGCAAAAGCTAGTCATCTTCCTAATATTATAAATCTGAAAGTTTGTATGTTTGTTCCTCAATCACGCAAAAACAGCTGAAGAAATTTTGATGAAATTTGGTACACATGTAGTCCATCCTGGAATAAAATATAAGCTACTTTTTATCCCGGTGAAAGGCATGGCTTAATGGAGACTGAGGAGGAAGTGGAAACCCAGAGCCGCTGCTGCCTTCAGATTTACAAGTACCAGGAGAACAGAAACATGTCGTAGTAGGTTAGGATTCAAAAGTACCGGGAGACCAGAAACATGTCAAAGTATTGCCGGGGCTGGAATTACGAGCTCTAAAGATTCACAAGTGCCAAATGATTCCGGGGCTAAAAGTAAGAACAGCAAAGACTCAAACTATCAGGATACCAGAATCATGAAGGTGTTTTTCCGAGGATCAGAATATGAGACAAAAAAGTTGCGCGCCAGCTCTAAAGTCTACGCAGACGAAGTCGCGAGCAGAAGTTAGTAAATAACTATTAATTTTTTGAGACCTGAGATGATATAGCAACTTGAATTTGAATGCATTTTAAATCGACCTTCAGATTGAAACATAGCAAAAATAGCGTGTCTTCTGCCATTAAACTTCAGCTTGATTCATATAACTCTCGACCGATTTTATGGAGTGTAAGAAAGAGGATATATATATCCCTAGGTATATTGGGCGAGACCAAGTGATCCACTGCGGGTCGGCGTTTGAAATCAAAGCCAAGTGCCTTGTGGACCGTGTCAAAGCTTTCATTCCTCTTTGCCGACCCTCCTGACTTCTTAATGATAATAACGTTGATACTTTTGAATTGTAACGATGTTCATTATTGACTTCTAAAACTTCATATTTTATTTATGTGAATTTTTGATCCACTAAGCACGAAACAAAATGTGATGGGCATATCGTGGTGACAGTTTTAAGTAGGTATCAATGTGGATCTTTACGGGGTATCAATACCAAAGAAACATTGATGAATTGTCTGAAAGACTCTATGTCTGGAAAAAAGCGATTGAGATGATGGCACAAATTCATAAGTGTGGAAAAAGAAAAAAATACTAGTAACCAAAACATAAGTAGTGTGTACTAAATTACGCGTTGTAATATTTTGACTACATAACAAGCAAACATTGGGCAATATTTTAGTTGCTAGGAATATGAGCTCGTCAAATATGTATTTACCTAGTATGTTTTGGCTGGTATTGTGAAGCCTTTGAAATAAGTCTGGCGAATTTCACGATGAATGGATGTTGCTGTGATGTTGTTTTCATTAGTGTGACTGCTCGCTTAGAGCTTGCTGAAATGTATGCCATTTTGATTCCTCGATATTTGGGGTTCTATCCCAGTATGGTTATGGTATCAATCTACCAAGCCTTTCCCAAATATTTTGGGCTTCGGCTTCCAGTTCTGAAATCGTATGCATCTGAGAACCACACTATTTTATTTGAAGCGACTGCCTGTCAAACTCGTCAACCTAGTAACTGGGTAACACAATACTTTTTGCCAAGACTGGTGTCAGTGTTCTTGGCTTCTAACTGTACTGTGCAGAGATACCCATAACGACTGTCAAAGATCTACAAACGTCGGCTGTCAATCGTCGTCGCTCGTACTGCCCGGGACATAGAGAAATCTTGGAATGTAAAAATGGTGACCCATCCACAGACCGACCTCGGAAAGCATTGGTAAACCTTGAAGGTTGACCTATGCGATTGTTATTATTTTGCCACGAGTATAGCGATTCGTTAAAACTAGGCTGAAATCTTATCAATCTACATCATTTAAGTCAACTGAGCTATACTGTCTCGTTGGTTGCCAACTGATCGCAAGCTCTCATCCTGATCCTGTGTTCTTTTCCCATGTTTAATAAATAATTATTGGGTTTTTCAATCTGGAATTTCTCCCCCCAGGAGTCTGGATTGCTAGTCGGTTGGTAATAGGCTCTCCTCCTCACACACTCAAGGGTCCTCACTGACCCATAAGTGAAATGGGATGACTGGCAAAATGTTCGAGTACAACTTCGGCCTGAATCTACGGAAAATACAGGTCCAATGTTGCGTTATGACAGCTTTAAAAGCAGGATGATTGATCTAACTAACACTATGTCATAAATTGCAAAGTGTATTTACAGGAACAAGTTCCAAAGTCGCCAGCTTATATCGTATTAGAAAACACATCCATATTTCAAAGACACATACTGTTCGCATTTTTCATCGACAAAATATAGGTCAACACTCTTATATCGTGGCATCTTAATATTCTTCGGTTGAATAGTTAAAAGGTGCATCGAGTGCATTGGGACACTTCCACTTGTAGTACACTTACTACAGCCCTAGTTTTGTGGTTAGATGTACCTAGCGCTAAGGAATACTACGAGGGACTGTGTGAGAACTGTGTGATGGTTATAGAGCAGAAAAGATAAAAGGGGGAATTTTATGTAATTACATATTTATTTATTAATTATTATTAACGTATATAAACATGTTATACAACACATATTAGTTATAGGATATATTTACGAAATCAGTGAATATGAATTAACATAAATGTTTTCGACAAAAATTTTAAATGTTTCAACTTAGCCAAATGAAACGCCGATGTAGTCTGCGGAGTCAAATATATACAAAAAAGCTTTATTTAGTTTTCATATAATTTGTTATTAATTAAATTGTTAAGGTTCTGTAACATAAAACAACTGGTGCAGGAACGTTGCCGCGAAAAGAATCTTGAGCGTTGATTTTGAAAAGTCTTGCCAACTACACCAACGGTAATAGGTTGGCTATCAAACTTTCATGGTATTTTGTCCTAAGATTGGGAAACAAGACAAGCAGTTGTTGAAAACAATCGCTTACTATAATATTAATGTTATAAAAATAGATGAACTTTTTCCCAAAACATTGCTTCAATTCGGTAGACAACAAGGTACTTACCAAAAACATTCACCTAGCAATTTGTTGCTATTTCCATAGATCAGGAACCGCAACATGTTAATCAATGAACCTCCAAAATCAATCAATTAAATCAATCACAATAGAAATTGGATTTAATCAATCAATTGGTTCAAAAACATGTGACCGGCCGAACATTCATGATTCGCGTCGGGTGAAGCAGAGCAACAGTGTCGGTAATTAGAGACGGCACTAATTGAACCCGTTTGGCATTCAGTCGGCGTGACCGAGGAAGTGGGACAGGATGGCTGAATGTTTTGACTGCCAGATTTTTGTGGAGCTGTGCGTTTTTTTTGGCTCGGAAAACACGTAATGAGAAATTCCGATTTTTTAGGTTGCCTGCTAAGTGTGGCGATTATGGCAAACCCCTCTTTTGGGGAAGCCTATGTCCAGCAGTGGACGACTTTCGGCTGATATGACGATAATGAGGTTTCCGCACCTCAAAAAAGGATCACTTCGTTGTCCGTCTGTCTGATGATCTATAACATTTTATTTATTAGTTTATTATTTTAGCGTATATATGTATTTTATTAGTAATATATAATTCTTCCCGAAAATTCTATCTTCTAAATTTTATTTATTAGTTATACACCTACCACAGCGTAATCTTTTTAACCCAAAGGTTGACTGGTAGAGAATGCCTTGTTGCATTAAGTCCGCCCATGTCCACAATTGTGCATAAAGTTTAGAAAAATAAATAAATAAAATGATCTGTCAAGGCCCTTTTTTTAGGAACTTTTTTCTCAAAGCATTAATTTTTATAAGTTAATGCATAATGTAAAGTTGTTTTTTACATGTTAGTCTATAAAAGCGTTTCGTCAGTTATTAATTAAAGAACCAATATGGTGCAACTATTTCTGTCTATATTCGTCTATAACTCCTAGGTAAAGCTATAATATTTCTAATTCCCTAACGCTGGTCCATAGGATGGACAAGGGTGACTGCTTCCCGACTAGTCGTTTCCTAGCAAAAATATTAGGAGGAAATTAAGGCCCCGAAACAGCGTACCTTAGGGTCTTGTGTTCGAAACCCGTGTCGAGAGAAGTGGTATTTGGTTTTCCCATTAGGAAAATCGGTTTTCCGTGTGACATTGGAATTTTGCATAAGGCTGTATCGAGGTGGCGAACAGAAGTATCGGTACAGATAGGGGAGAGGCCTTTGCCCAGTGAGAAAAGAAGACAGTTGTTGGGAATCACACTCAGCAAACACGCTCACGGCAAGCGCAGGCGACGCGCGACGTGACCTACGCGTCATCGTCATCGGTGAGCGAGCGGTCACTCGCTTTTTCGGAGACCACCGCGACAGACGACACTCTCAAAACTGGCCAAGTGCGAGTCGGACTCGCGTGCAAAAATAACATGTTAAAAAACATAAATTCATTCGGAAAATGAATTTATGTTTTTTAACATGTTATTTTAACACTACAGACTTCTAATAGGTTTTCCTGTAATCTTTAGGTAAAGATCTATTATATTATTATTATTTTTTATTTATTTTTGTTCTATTTTATTATTATTATTTGTTATTATTGGTTTTACTTATATGGTGTACATAATAAAGAGTATTCTAATCAATTCTATTCTATTCTCCATTTTTTTTTTCAAAATTTTAGGGCCAGTAGTTTCGGAGATAAGGGGGGGAATGGTCATTTTTCGTCTAATTTCTTGAATAACTTCAAAACCATTTATTTTAAAATCAGGAAAAAAAATAATTAAAACCCTCACTGTAAGCCCTTTCATTTGATATGTCACACAATATTGTTCAAAAAACTTTTTTTTTTTAATTGTCTCGTTTGACCCCCAAAAGTGACCCCATACTAAAAAAATAAGAGTCAGTCAAGTCATAGAAGTCCATATGTGTACCAAATTTCAACAGAATCGGTCCAGTGGATCCGGAGAAAACTGGCTGTGACAGACGGCCAGACAGACAGACAGACACCCGAGTGATCCTATAAGGGTTCCGGTTTTTTTTTCCGGAACCCTAAAAAGTTTACTTTTATGTTTGTTCGGGAAAGTTGCAATGTTATTTATTTTTACATTTGATAGGCACGCGTTTGACCACTATCTCACCTGATGGTAAGCGAAGATGTGTGGTTATAATTCAAACGGCAATACACCAAACCTTTTATTATACAGTCCACTTTTATTTTTCCTCAACGAGCAAGTCGAACACAGTTGTTTCTCCGGGACACGTCGACCTTCATTGACTCGGCGTTGTTCTGGTCGTCGCCATTGTTGATTTTGGCTCCCAAGAGTGGCAGTAGTTGGAAACAGTGCGGTGGACTTGTCCTAACTATAGTTGCCAAAAAATAAAAGGCCCGTTTTGACAGCAGGATACAACATTGCTTTAATAGTAAGTATGAAAGAGACATAAAAATAAATCTCCTTCGCACTTAATGTTAAAGCAATCTTCTAACAATCTCTACTCAGCTGTCAAATCGGACTTTTTAGATTTTGATGACTTTCAAAGAAAGGCCTTTGCTCAAAAGTTAGAAGTTACAGGCAAAGAAAATCAAAATTGGTATTATGACGTAGCTGATTTTGAGGAGCTCGTGGCTAAAGAATTACAGCAGCACGGATCGATCTTCAACGTTAAGCAACGCTTTTCACCGAACATACCGAAACTCCTCCATGCCTTGGAAAGCACGCTAAGCCGTTGGTCACGGATGCCATTTATAGATCTTTGGTCGTTACGGATTGTCAGAAGTCAGAAAAAAGACATTGTAAAAAGTGGCCTATGAATCAACACGTATTCTCATACGTGTTGATTCATAGGCCATTTCTCCGTTGTATTGTAATAATAAAATGTAAATTATTAAAAAAAAAAACTATGAATTAACTTATTTCCTAGCTAGGCTTTAACTTAATTCCTACTTTTTTTACAAAAGAACGGACACTTCATAATTACGAAAACATTTTAAAAAGTAATTAATTTCGGTCTTATTCCCCAGCGCCATTATTTATTCAGCGCTTGGTGTATGAGTAAGATTTTTATCTTACTTACATACACCAAGCGCTTTATCTATAATAGCGTTATTCTTTTTGCAACTGAAAATCTCACAGTCGATGAATTTATAGATGAGAGATTTTATTGATTGGGAAAATTTGACAGTTTCGGATAGCTTTCTGATTCTACTAAAGTGGCCGTTTTAGACTCGCTGAACACCACAACAACTTGTTTGTTTTACCCAATTCAGTCATATTGTTATTTTGTTTCGCTAATAAATAGACCAATTAACAACTGTCATCTGTATTGGACCCTTTACAACTTTCCTTGAATGACTTCATCTCTCATTACATTCAACAGCTCTTACTCAAACAAATGACAGCTCAGTTGCCTTAACGAAAAACACCAACCGAAGTGCGCACGTAGTTGTGGAATTTGTTCGAAAGAGTCACCACTCACCGTGGCCCTGGAACGCAAAGGGCATTAAGAAGAGCACGGATGGGTTTTTCACACTCCCTTCTGCTCCACCTAGAGCGGCAGGAGTCATTTGATGCTTCCCATACTTAAATGAAAACGTGCGCACGTAAGTTATTGGAAAGAAATCTAAATCTATTGTGTATATTATATTCGAAATGGAGCGACTACTTACCTGAGAAAATATCTCCTCTACCCAGTAACTGGGTAACACAGTGCCCCTGGCAAGACCGGTGTAAGATTTCCTGGCTGGAAATACTGTCCATCCCAGGTTGCCTGGAAGAGATCGCGGATTGCGATAAGGCCGCCCATTGTATGTGTTTTAGTTTTAAGTTCCCGTTTGTATTTAATTTTTGGTGTACAATAAAGTATATAATAAATAAACCTAAAACAAAAATCTCTTGTCACGGTGTTTGTTACCGAACTACTCCGAAACGGCTCGACCGATTTTATTGAAATTTTGTGTGTATATTCGGTCGGTAGGTATGAGAATAGGTGGTAGGGTATTTTTTTGTATGGCAAAACATCGTTTGCCGAGTCAGCTAGTAAATATATAAAACTCTTCCATTACTGAGTGATTGACAGACAACGCACAGCCGAAACTACTGGTCGTAGAAAGCTAAAACTTGGCATGTGGAGTGTATGGAGCACTAAGAAAGGATTTCCCGAAGTTCCCACGGAAACTTATAAAAACGGGATGTGCGCGTACAAAGTTGCGAGCAAAAGCTAGTTTACAAATATAGACGCGGAACCAACGGCTTAACGTGCTTCCCGAGACACGGAAGAATTTTGATATGATAAGTGGTCATCCTTTCTCAGACAGAAAGAGAACGAAAAAATTAAAATGGTTTGTGTAAATCAAGCCGCGGCGGGTCACTAGTCTTATTTCTTTTAACCGGCCAAATGCAAGTTGAACTCTCACACGAAGGGTTCCGTACGATAAACGGAAGAAAGTAAGTTTCTTGTCCCTACAAGAGACGTATTTTTTTGCCCCTGGGCCCCTTTTAGTTTTTAATTTAATTTAATTTGTATTATTTGTTGATAGCGGCAATAGTAATACACACTATGAAAGTTTCGACTACTTGTAACGGTTTTCTTGAGATACAGCCCGCTGACAGACAGACGGACGGACTGACGGCGGAGGCTTAATAATATGTTTGCGTTAGTTAATAATAGGTTGCGCTCTTCGGGTACGGAAGCCTAAAAAACGTTCACTGCTCGATAAAGTCCTTTCCTAAGCATCGCCACAACTGCCGGTCCTGAGCTGCCTGCTGATATCCCGCACCCTCAAAACCTTCACTAATCTCAGATTGATAGCACTTGTACTAATTCCAAACGCGTGTGCCTACAAACATCGATAGTTAATGTGATCCTGTGGCATATTGTTCGCAAACTCTCAACATTTGTGACATAGGCTCATTAATATTCCAACTTCGACGGTCGGCCTGGAGTGAGGCTAAATACAGGCCTCTAATAGCTGTATGACTGATCTTTAGGAAGATGTGAGGTCACCTAATTTGTCGTAGTGCTTTCTTAAATGAATCATTGCCAACTCTAGCTATGGACCTAGGTAAAGTGATATTCTATCGGTAATACCGATTTTCAGAAAGTGCAAAATGAGCGGGACAGTCAAGCGATTGCGCAATGTCACGGTGTCAATCTCTTAAGACACAATCGTTGTCGCTAACTAATGGAATAGAGAACGCGCAGGAACTATAGGTGGCAGCACAGAAGTGTCATTGTCAAGTATATTTTTTTACCCATAGTCTGTTTTTTTTAATCCCGGAGACTAAATTGACAAGTGCAAATGTGAAAACTGAATAAAATGCTATTGTAATCTATGTCAGTTTGCCATTTGCACTTGTCAATTTAGTCCTCGGGATTAAAAAAACTGGCCAAGTGCGAGTCGGACTCGCGTGCAAAGGGTCCCGAACGAATTTAGTTTTTTTAACATGTTATTTTAACACTATAGACTTCTTATAAATTTTCCTGTAATCTATAGGTAAAGATCTATTGTCTTCATTGTTTTTTGAATTTTAGGCTCAGTAGTTTCGTAGATAAGGGTGGGAGAATGGTAATTTTTCGTCTAATTTCTTGAAGAACTAAAAAAAAAATATAAGTAATACCCTCACAGTAAGCCCTTTCGTTTGACCCCCAAAAGTAACCCCCGTACTAAAAAAATTATAATTTACTTAACATGTTCGTTTTGTGTCACAGAAGTCTATATGTGTACCAAATTTCAACAGAATCGGTCCAGTGGATCTGGAGAAAACTAGCTGTGACAGACAGACAGATACCCGAGTGATCCTATAAGGCTTCCGTTTTTTGTTCGGAACCCTAAAAACAGACTTTATAAGTTTCGAAATTGCAACGCCAAATGACAACTTCTACTTCGTGCACGTTCCATGTAGTTATCACTTTGTCCAAAGAGTTTTTGATAAACTAGCTGCCACCCGCGGGAAAGACGAAACTAATCCCAAGCAATAAAAGTATTCTACAATCAAGTTCAAGTGCAGTCAAGTTTCATCCAAATCCGTTGAGCCATTAAAACGCAAAGAACAAACATACTGACATTCGCATTTACATTATTAGCTAGAATTATTCGATTTTCTATCATTTTAAAACCCTAACGTATGGTTAATACTCCATTATTTTTAACATGGTAGATGTAATCATGACATACATAACATGTCTCCGTACCTCGCATGCACACATTTCCTGCTCATTTTGCCTGCACTATAATAATTTAATATTAGTTCGTGTTAATTTACGTTTCTGCTACAGCGTTGATTACAGCCATGTAATTGAGATTGTTAATGACCGGTTATTATAAACAATAGCTGGCCAACACAAATATAATAATGCTACACTAGTTATTGGATTTGGATAATTGGTGTTACTGTGTTCAATTAGATAAACAAATAATAAAATGATTTAAACCCATGATGGTATGATTGATGATGATGATTTGGTAATAAAACATCCAGACGCATTGCATCTTACCATCCCTACCTTGTTGCTATTCCACCAATTCGCACTAAGCGTTTCCAAACGTCTTTTATAATGCGCACAGCAAAGGAGTGGAACTCTCTGCCTGCGTCTGTGTTTCCAAACGCTTAAAACCCTAATTTCTTCAAAGTTAGAGTGCATAGGCTCATTCTGGGTAAGCTCGCTCCATCGTAGACATTGTCTCTGTCATCTCTGACCTAGACTAGAGTCAAGAGCAAACCCATCACAAGTTAAAAAAATAAAATGGGTACAAATACACATTTATCGGGTACACAGATGGACCTAAACCTACGCTATATATTGTGTTACAAATGACCTACTAGCAATTTTTATCGGCATCGCATGAGTGTCACTGCTAAATAGTCCCCATTCCCGAAAAAACAATCTCGTCAATGTCAAAGTCAGATGAGTGTGACATTGGTCTAGCAGTGTGAAAATAACATCCGAGTCTGTTGAAGTATGATTGATTAATCTACCTTCAAAAATGTCCTATTCATGATATATTCTTTATTTAAGGTAAGTTTGCTCTTGACTGTAGTCTAGATCAGAGGTGACAGAAACAAAGTCGACGATGTAGTGAGCTTTCCCAGGAAGCAATATTGCTAGGATATCAGAGTGGTCTACACTGCAGAAATCCGCATGACTTGGTAACGAGTCATATGTGGTCGCGATCCTCAGCAGTGATGGAACAAGGAAGAAGAGGACATGCGCTAATGTTTTGTCGAATATCGAAAGCGCAAAATGACAATTGTTGTAGACTGTCGAACGGTTTAACGTCATTAAAATTAAACTACCAAAGCGCACAATAGTCCAAAAAGCAAAATGATGAATGACGGAGTTGTGAGCGTTTTAAAATCGATAAACAGAGTCAGCGCTAATTGCGTGTCATGTCGCTCGAAATTCACACCATAGTGAATTTGCGCCATCCAGTACAAACGAAATTTTGTGTGACAAAGATACTAGGATAACTTTAAAAGCGTGTAACTTCTCAATTTTCCACCGATGTTATTAATTATCCATTCATGAAGATTTGAATAGTCAAAACAATGCAAGCTATTCAGATATTATACCACTAAACAGTGGGCTAAAGTGGTCCATTGCAAACAGTGTGCCAACCCTATTATTTTAGGCAACAATAATATGGAAATTGAGGCTTCTTTTTTTCAGATTTCGACTGAGATGCGAATTCGAATGTTGCTTAAAAATTTGTAGAATCGGCACTCTGATTGGTCACATGTTATTAACAGGCAGAAAAACGCCGATTATCACACCAGTAATCTTGGATAATCAAGATAATGGGTTGTGGAAGTCTGGTAAGCAGCCGCTCTACGTAAAATACTGGTATTCAGCTGAATCCGGTTTTTTTTTACTATTGATAGGCACGCGTTTGACCACTATCTCACCTGATGGTAAGCGATGATGTGGTCGAAGATGGAGCATGCTCGCCTAGAAGTAACCTATCCTATAGTAGCTATCAGGAAACACAGACTCCGGCAGGGAATTCCACTCCTTAGCTGTACGCACTGGTTTGACTGGAAGTCGACCCCAATATAGCTGGGAAAAGCCTAGGCAGACGATGATGATCCAAGAAATCTTAGACTGAATTATACAGGCCCGAATAACTATTGTATTTTGTCAGGCTAAGCACCTATTTATCCATTGATACCTACATTATACGTAATCAAGTCCAGGCTGAGCTAGGTCAGACTACCTAATGCCTAAAGCTGCGCGGATTTACCTTAATCTCGGCCTTGGCTATTGTTATGTGAATGATCTAGATACCTTATGTACAAATATATAGATGAACACTCAGGCATACCTACGTGAGAAAGAAGGGTTTTCCCAATCATTACATCACATGGTTTAAAAGAGTGTCCGTTCTTCTCCATAGAGATCTACGTTTTGGACCGTGCAAATAGCTTCATGTTTTTGACTGACCGACTTTGACAATTCAAACGTGCCTGTAAATGGTGTATTTGAAATATACGATTTGATTTGATTGTAATTTCATGATAAACTCGTAAACCCTAACGTTTCGTTTTATAAGTAGGTATATTCTATCTGCCAGGGTTACGAAATTAGTTCGAGAGAGTCACCGCGGCCCTGGAACGCAAAGGTCATTAGGAGGAACACGGATGGGTTTTAGTCAGAAAGAGTCTGACACAGAGAGAGAGGAGTCATTTGAAGATTCCCTCCGAGAAAATAAAGTAAATTCTATCTATCTTATAAAATGAAACGTCACGTCAGTAACCAGTCGTAAATATCTAAAAGCAGAAAAATACTGTCACAAAAATATGAGCGAGAAAGAGGACGCTCTGTCTATATGGATTTCTTTTAAAACAGTATGCTATAAGCTTCGATAAGAAATTAAAAAATCAAAATAGCCTATCATTATCTGATATAAATTCTATTCTTAAAATTTACTCATTAAGTTCTAGGTGCACGCCCTAAGTTCGTGTTGTTTGACCAATAAAGTGGTCTCCTGTGAATATTCCGCGTTTTATGACCTCCGAGGGACACCTAAATTGTATTGAAATCTGCGTAGGATGAGAGCAGAGACTAATAATTCTGTTTATAACGAAAAGGAAAGGAATTGGACTTATTACTTAATGTTGACTTATAAGATCCCTCTGCGAACTGCAATTTCCATCATTTGTTTGTCCCGGTTGAGCCAACATTTAATTTTCTTTGATACGTCACGTGTTGAATCAGGCATAGTTTAATGTCGAACGACAGTCAAAATTCTAGAGGATACCGGGAATTCCCAGCTAAATACTGAGACTTAGAGAGTTGTGAAACACATTTTTTTACTTGCATTCATACTGAAAGTGAGGTCCTGACCACAGGGCTCATATTTGAAACTTTTCACATATTTTCTCAAAGTCCTCAAAACATCTGCTCAGCTATCAACTTTACGCCCTAAATATGGTTGTTCAAAAATCGTGCTATCTTATACCCACATGAAGATGTATGTTACTAATGTTTTTAATATCCCCAACGACTTAGCAAAGAAAATATGATCAAGTTATTAAATCATTACTAGCTCAGAAACGAAACAAAATTTCTAGCTAGACGAGGCACTAAATAATACCTACCTACATATTTTTATGCATAAAATTATATTTTACTATCTGCTTTTACGATCTAAGCCAAATATCTTGTTTACATTTTTATTACATCTCATCTCAAAATTCAGTCACAAGAAAAGTAAAGAAATATGTTTTCTCTTAGCCCATAAAAATCATAACACAACACAGCTATTCCTGCGTAATTGGTTCTATATACTGTTAGATCTATATCTACTACATTTTGTTCTAAATCTATTAGCTCCATTAGCCGGAGGTTTTTTTACTTAAGTAATATATTGTTCAAAGGTCCTAATCATGCGATCGCGTGCCCCGCTGATGGCTGAGAGTAAAATGACCGCCCGCCGGACGGCAATTAGCCAGGTTTGATTGAATGGAATAAGTGCTGCGCTTCGAGTGTTTTTGTGAGACTTTGTCCTTAGTGCGTTGTTTATCTGGTGTTAGGGGATTTTAGGAAGATAAAGAATGTGCTAGGGTGTCCGGCGGGCTATTAAAGTGGACGAGTACTGTAATGGTGAAAATATTTCTCTTTCTGGTAGCTCAGTCTTGTAAAAATGCTTTTGTTGTACCTACCTACTTTCTAATAAATGTAGATACTAGGTGTCAGTATTTTTCTATTTTTTTAGTTAAGAAAATATTGTTTGACAAGTAACGCAAATAAAAAATCATCATCATCATATCAGCCGAAGGACGTCCACTGCTGGACATAGGCCTCCCCCAAGCGTCGCCACAACGACCGGTCCTGTGCGTCTCGCATCCATCGGCTACCCGCGACCTTCACCAGGTCATCGATCCACCTTGTGGGAGGCCTTCCAACGTTGCATCTTCCGGTACGCGGTCGCCACTACAGAACTTTTCGGCCCCATCGACCATCTGTTCTGCGAGCAATGTGCCCTGCCCACTGCCACTTTAGTTTGGCAATCCTTCGGGCTATGTCGGTAACCTTGGTTCTCTTGCGGGTATCATCATTCCTGATTCGATCACGCAAGGAAACTCCAAGCATTGCCCTCTCCATTGCCCTTTGAGTGACTTTGAGGCTTCTGATGAGGCCCATTGTAAATAAAAAATATTGTACTATTTTTAAAGAAAATCACATATGGTATGAATTGTTGAAAAAGACATTATGCGAAAAATGCCTAAGGTACATTTGAACGTCTATCTGACGTAGGTACTCTTTTTATGAGTCAACGCAGACAAAAGTCTTCGCGTAGAAAATGCTTCAAGAAAATACATTCAGATTTATGCGTATCTTACGATGAGCGGTAGAAAATACACAGAATTTATAGCAAGCACCACGCCATAGAGTGAAGATATCCGCTATTCAAAGGGGTGCTCGGCTGATTGAATCATCAATGTAATATCCTGAACTGGAGTGACGCTCATTTTTCGAAGACATTTTTGAGAAATGGTCAACAGGGAATCGATTACCGGCTGCTCTGTGTTCTGGGTATCATTGCATAAATACGTGCAGAAGGTTTATGATACATCCGTAAAAAAACAATACAAAAATATTATTTGAATCAGGAATAATGATATCCACAAGGCAACCAAGGTCACCGACATAGTCCGAAGGATCGCCAAAATGAAGTGACAGTAGGCAGAGCACATTGCTTGCAGAACAGATGGTCGATGGGGCCGAAAAGTTCTGGAGTAGCGACTGTACCGGAAAACGAAGAGTTGGAAGGTCTCCCACTAAGTGGGCCGATGAGCTGGTGAGAAACTTACAGGACATGCTTTAAAAATAATTACTTAACTTTTCATATTTCAGTATTAAAGAGTATGAAAAGCCAACGTAGGCCTGACTGACGAGCAGTGAAATAATACGACCCTGTTTTAAAATAAAGCGACCTCGACGTTTGACGCTCTCGTTTCTGAGGTGGTATAATTATTAAGAATGAGATCATTTATTTTTAGGCATCCTTGTTAGGTACTGCGGGCACTTTAACGAGTCTGAGGATTTCCTTATAACCCAGTAAATGGATTTCGGAAGTAATACGACATTTGCTGTACCAAGAATACGCTATAAACTAAAATTCATAACGGCATAAATAGGTAAAAGGTAAAACTGTAACTTAGTATTTTGAGCTTGAATGTTAAAGTGGGTTCACGATAATAGTTCAACTGGTGGGATTAAAATCCTCGGCCCCGGTCAGTATTAGGCCCCTTCCAAAATACCTACATGCTCACTTTTTATCGATATTCTATTCTATATTTTTTAAATGGTAAGCAAAGCCGATGTCGACAATTCGGTCAATGTGTGTGTAAGCAAATTGGAAAAGCAAGTGTATATGATATATGAACGGTAGACTGAGATTAAATTCTTCTATTGGTCGGATTCATCGATATTACATTTTGCAGACGAGTCGGTATAACTCAGTGGAATTTTCAAAGTGAGCGCAACTTGACACCTGACAGCTGACGTTTGAACATCTGTGAAACGTGTCAACTGTCAATCTTTCGTGCAATGTTCCATTCTATTCAAGTAAGGAATGCGTTACATTCTGCATTAAAATTTAGTGTTGCAAGCTAAAATTGTTGTTACGTTCTTGTTATAAAGGCAAGTTTGATAGAAGGTATTGTTTTCAACGACTGAAGATTGTAAGGGACGCGTTTATTATGTACCTATCCTACTTCTACAGAAAGGTAGTCGTCGATGATTGTGAACGGGTGCCTATTGTTTAATGAACGTTGAAGGTTTCTGTAAATAGAATCACGTGTTTACAGATATGAATAGAGTTGTGTAGGTAGATGTTATTATGAATCGCCAATGAACATTCAATTTTGAAACGATTGGTTGAAGTTCTAAACTTGTTAGATTTAAGCGTTTTGGTAATAGACAGGTATATATTACACTTAGGGAACATACTCCCGGGATAAAAAGTAGCCTATGTCCTTTTTCAGGCTCTAGTCATCTGTGTACTAAATTTCATTTAAATCGGTTCAGTAGTTTTGACGTGAAAGCGCGACAGACAGACAGAGTTATTTTCGCGATTATAATATTATTAAGTAAGGATTAGACTTAATGTTTGATACATATAACGACGACAATAATTTAAGACTGTGTCAACTAACAATATTAACTAAATGGAACGTAGGACGGTAGCCCAACGATTAATGCGAGGTCCTAAGTTCAATCCAGTCAGCATTTGAGCATCCTTTTTTTTTTTTAAGGATGGGAAATCATCAAATGACTCCTCCCGCTCTGGGTGAAGCAGAAGGGAGTGTCAGACTCTTACTGACTAAAACCCATCCGTGTTCCTCCCAATGCCCTTTGTGTACCAGGGCCGCGGCGACTCTTTCGAACAGATTCCGCAACACCGAGAGGCGCTGGCCCTAGCGGGCCCCGTCTTCTACGCTGACAGCTCTTTAAGGCACGCGTGGAACACAGCGCGCCGTCGACCCGGGCTTGGTTCTGATCGGACGGCGAGCCACCCAATGCTCGCCGTCCGCAGGCCCGTGCCTACGGTGGCCGGGAATCGCCCTGCGACTCCCGACGCCCGGGGCGTCTTCTCCTGTTGCGGCGGCTGGGGCGTGAGGTTTCCCTCTCTCTCACGCGTTCGGCCTCCTCCTTTGCTAGCATTACTGCTTCGCAGAAGGAGCATTTGAGCATCCTAGTAGTATTTGAGGCTCGGTTTCTGAAAAAAAAATAGAGACCCGCCACAAATTAAATGCAAGTCAAGTGAGGCAGTAGAAAATTCATTCAACCAATCCCAGTAATAAAACACGCTTTCGACAATTTGTCACAATAATTTTGGTTCGAGAAACTGGGCCTAAGAAGAATACTACAACCCACATAACCATTTCTTTGATGACAAGCGATGAATGATATTTACAATAAGCAGACCAGCACTACTTTGTCTGCGTCACATTTTTCATTAATGCTCTACTCCTATTGGTCGTAGCGTGAAGTATATCCAACACTAAATTTGTTTTCAATCTGTTCTTAAGATTAACGTTCAACCAAACAAACATATTCTTCAGCTTTATAATATTACATTTAGATAGTTTCTCAAGCTGTGTCGAAATAACTAAGAAAAGAAACATCATTTAGGTATGCATAAAACGGGCAACATATTATGTGGTACGGATCTTTAAAAATGTACCAAATTGTGAAGGCATTTAAAGTTTCTCAAGCTGTGTCAAAATAACTAAGAAAAGCGTAAAACCAACCGTCCTTTTTACATAGCAAAACGTCTCTCAAATTTAGTAACTAAGTCCAACTTATTATTCTATACCTCTCAGTCAGGGACGTCAAAGAAAAACATAACGATATAACTTAAAACGAGCTTGGCATCCAAATTCCTAAAATCAACAGAGTGAAATAGGTTACGGCGCTAGACGACTCTCAAACTGTAACGTAGGTTTGAATTTCCATTCGAATTTGAGTAGGTATTTCAGTACAGTAGAAAGCACCTTATCATTATTTTTTAGGACACTACACAGAAAATCGACACATTTTTCCAGGGTTGAAAGGACTTGAATCAACAAGATTTCAATGAAACTACGCATCCAGCATTTGATCATTCTAAAGGAAGGTACAGACAGCAACAAAATTTAATTAACAGCTAGGTTTTCTAAATCTTATATTGAACAAAAGATTTCATTTAAATCGGAAAAGAAATAACGTTTCAAGAATATTAATTCTTTTTATATGAAATGGATTTCAGATTGTCGATGGAGCAGACATGTGCTCTGCCGTGGTATAACTAAAATGCCGTAATCCGACATCTGTTCGAACTTTTACTTTTGATGATGTTGATATTAATGAGAAAAAAAATATGTATAGATCTGCGTTTGCGAATTTTTAACACCTTGAATAGCTTTTGAAATTCGCCAACAGATCGATAGATATTTTTTTTTTCTTATTACTATAGCATAAAAAATTAAAAATCGACCAGATATCGGATAACGGCATTTTAGTGTCATATGGCAGTGTTTTAGAGTGGTGACCGCGTATGGACAAAAACATGGTATCTTTTTGTCCATACGCGGTCACTTTGTGTCAATTTAGATAATGTTTAAAGTAGCAGCGTTAATCAATTTTTATCGCTGACCGTACCTATGTATCATGTCTACCTACCAAATACCTAAGTGTAATCAATAAAGGACAAAAGGTCAGGTAAAACATTAGGTATATCAGATCAACACTACTAACTTACAAAGCTAAACCGATTACGTAATCACAAGATCCATTACAGAGTTACCGTTTATCAAAATGGACCTAATGACGAAAGGAATAAACACGCAACCTTCAGGTGACCGTCTTATCAGTGACCCACCTAATCTGTGCTTACGTTTCTGTAATACCAACTAAGATTTTAAGCTCCTAATGACATTAAAATTACCTATATTACCCCTGTAATGCAAACTCTGAAGTAGGAATCTAACCCTTTTCAAGACATGCTCAAGACCTTTCAATTGTCAACCCTACAGCATACATTTTAAAGTCGGTTTCAGATTATTGGTATTCAATAAGCATCTGAAACTCGTAGTTACATGTAGTTATAGAATCTAATTAGTGAAGACAAGCTTGTCGATTACAAAGGAGCCGATATCTCATGAATTTGACGCTTGTCAAAGTAGGTATCAGGTTCAGGAGCCAGAGACAACCATAGATTGGGGTAGAGACCTGGGATACGTTAGTAATATTAGGCTGAAATAGCTTCTAATTATGAATTTCAGGAAGTTGCGTGGTTCCTAATACAGTAAAACTGGGTTAAGTGGGACCTGGATAAGTGAGAAACATCCATAGCTGGAACTCATGCTCAGGTCCCGACACTTTAGCACTGAATTACCTCTGTTAGTGGGACAAAACAAACCTCTATATCTGGGATTTGTTCTTTCGATTTTATCGTCATAATTACCTCTATAATTGAGACAACGAGTGTATTTTACCTCTTTTACTGGGACTATATTTTAGGAATTAATTTTTTCGATTTTATTCGTCATAATAACACCTCTATCATTGAGACACCGAGTATATTTTACCTCTTTTTACTGAGGCTATAGTGTGGGTACCATTTTGTTTACTAATTCTTATTTTACCAAATTCCGCACTTGGCTAATTGTGTAAAAGTGACCTCCAGTTTTAGTTTGGTTTTGCTATCGTCCGGATGTCTATTTGAAAATGTTTAGAAAATACGTTATTTTATTTAATAATTGCACCTCTAGACCGGGAACAACAGTAAATGAGACAGATATTTATTTATACCTGGATATCTGAGACACTGGGTAAGTGGAATACCTTTTTAAGTGAGACAAATGTGCAGGTCCCTTAAGGTCCGACTTATCCAGGTTTCACTGTACATGTTTTAAAAGAGGAGATGACATTTTAAGTTTTAAAAAAATGATGAATACTAAAATCAACGTGCAAATATTTTTAAGAAAGGTTAAGAAAATTATAGTAGGATTTCGTAACAAACAAGGAACGATGTTACAAGCCCACCCCATGTAACATCTCGTACTTACATTCTTAAATGAACATCGCAAAAGCAATTTCACAACGCAGACTGCTCATTTGTGTTTTACCAAAAGGAGTCCTAAAAGGGCGTTAAAAAGAATAAAAATGAAATGATATTAAGAAAAGCTAAAAGAACATAAAAAGCCATACAAAAATGAATTACACGGCAAAGCTTTATGAACATGAAATAATATACAATTAGCACCAATCCTGGTTGTACAGAAACAAAGGTTTTTCATATCCAGCCGACATTTGTCGGGGCGGGCCACAAAGAACATTGGTTAATCAAAGCGCCGCTAAATAAAAACTACTCCATTTTGTTTCTTTTAGTTTTTCCTGCTGTTACTACGCACGACATAACTTAGCCACGTTTTTATTACATTGAGGTAGAAGCTAATTAGGTTTTGGTATATTTTTCTTGTAAACTGGTACCCACGTAAGTTTTAGAAGTATTAAGCTCGATTTCCACGTATTACTAAATAAAAAATGAGTTTATGTGGGAAAATAACACGTTTAGCGTAAGGCTTTTCATTTGTCGTAAACACAAAAGTCGTTATTTTTGTCGAAATTATTCATAGAACATGAAAATAGGCAAAAAACTGAAATCATATGCTCGTGTAACACGTGCCGACAAGGGAAGAATAAGAAAACTGGTCTGGTTTTAATTAACAGTTTTTAGTGTTTAAAAGTGTAGAAGAGACATCCTGCAAGTGTTTAAAAGTGTAGAATACACATTAATTAGATATCAACGAGGGCCAATAGTTGTCACAAAATAAAAGGCCCGTTTTGACAGCAGGATATAACATTGCTTAAATCTGCAATAAATCTGTTTCGCACTTAGTGGTAAATCAATCTTCTATCCCTCTCTACTCAGCTGTCAAATCGGACTTCTTAGATTTTGGTGACTTTAGTCAAACACATATGACTTTTAATCAGTACATTATAAAAAGAAAAAATTTCAAAAGCAGGTACAAATATAAAACACTCAAAGTCCCGAACCGTCTCTCACAATAAGATAAAGGGTTATGTTATGATCGATGCTCACAACTGCGAACTGAAGAAACCTTTAGTATTTTCTCCAAAACTACAGAGCTACCTAATGGCTTGTGTCATCCATCAGATTACCTCTCACCGCCCTCATCCATCAAAGTGTACGGAATCCTCACTGACTGTGAATTCAAATACTGGCAATACAGGCCTGTATACACCGAGAATGTGGTATTGGCAGCATTTATCTTCTGATCTGCCCCCTACGCTTTGAGAGAGAGACGGAAATATGCAGAACATATAGCACCATCCCTTCTTCACGACGGCAACATGATGATTTTAACAAGTCATTGTACGACGGCAAGGCTTGTTAAAACACATGTAAACACGTATCCACATGAATAAGTGATATTAACATGAATAGTGCCACCTTTGTGCAATAGTTTAGCCTTTATAGAATCTAGAGGTTATCTTCAAGCTGTATCTACCAGGATGAGGCTTCAGAATATGCCTATTAATAGTTATTGCGGTTTAGCCTCGCAATAGCGGTAGTTGACCCTATATTTATTGATACTTAAAGGCTGCCTCGAATCAAAATTATTTTATCGTAATCAACATTTTAAGGGTTCCGTAAAAAAATGTTAAAAAGGAAACCTTATGGTGTAACTAAGTCTGTCTGTCTGTCACAGCTGGATATCTCAAGAACTACTAATGCTATCAACTTGAAATTTGGAATAGTTTTGGGTGACGTTTGCTCAACTATTTTGCACGTAAGAAAGAAATAAAAATGTATTTTTTTGCAACAGCGACTGAAAGGGGTTCTTAAAAATTCGAAGTGGGACTACTAGGACATGTGGGGTATTATATGAAAGAGCACATTCCTAAATATTTTTTCTTGTTTTTTTAGACCGCGTGGTTTCCGACTTTTGACGTAAAATGTAAAAACTTTGACCATTCCCTTATCTCCGAAGTTTGCATAGAAAAAAATCTAAATTTATTCTATGTGATAGAAATTTACATAAATATTACAGGAACAATAAAACGAAACAATAAAACGAAATAGAACGCTTTTCAAAAATTATTAACAAAAATTACATTGGTTCCACTATCGGTCAAGAGATGGAGCTAATCTAAAACTGCAAAATACACCGCTGTGTTAAAATTCTCAGATGAATATAGGCCTAGCCGATGAAAATTTAAAAATATTTTACTTTTTATATGATTATACGGAACCCTCGGTGCGCGAGTCCAAGTCTCTTTTGACCGGTTTTAGAGTTATGGAAAACAAAATCAGGGGGGCTACTCTCTAACGAAATCCGTAGTTTCGGGCTTAGTTACGGGCGGGCGTATTCTACTCCGTATCACCTACAGACTTACGATTAGTCCCGAACCCGAACTGAGAATGAATGACAACAACAATGATTTCACAGTAACTATCAAATCGTGTTATCATTAGTTCTCAGTGGTTAATACGAAGTAGAAAATGCCCGCCCGCAACTAAGCCCGAAACTACGGATTTCGTTAGAGAGTAGCCCCCCAGATTATTGTTCGGCGTCGTACGAAGAGATTTAAGGGCATTAAATGTGGCAGTGGGCAGGACACATTGCTCGCAGAACAGATGGTCGATGGGGCCGAAAAGTTCTGGAGTGGCGACCGCGTACCGGAAGACGTAAAGTTGGAAGGCCTCCCACAAGGTGGACCGATGACCTGGTGAAGGTCGCGGGTAGCCGATGGATGCGAGACGCACAGGACCGGTCGTTGTAGCGACGCTTGGGGGAGGCCTATGTCCAGCAGTGGACGTCTTTCGGCTGATACGATGATGATGATAAAATGTTGCTGGCTTCAAACTGCCTTTTCCCAAGTATTTTGAGATCGTTTCTTGTCAAACCGGATGCAACTGAGAACCAGCATTTTACTGCCGCGTTTGGTGGGACTGATGTCAGATTTTCTGGCTTCAGACCAACGTCTGAACGTGCTTTCCTTGGAACGAAGGAGTTTCGGTATGTAGTGGATGCAATGGTCACGTCACCATCCACGGACCGACCTCGGTCAGCGCTTCTTAACCTCGAAGATCCAATAGTGCGATGCTATTATTAGCCACGAGCGCCTTATATTACACACAGTACAACTTTAGTAGGTTCTAAGTTAGAATCACCATGATAAGGTACATTTATATAAATACACAACGCAATTTCTCTTTTTAAAACTTCAAATAAAATAATACCTGTAACAATAAAATGCCAAAACATTTTTTGTATGGTTCCACGTATTATTTTATTTGAAGTTTTTTTTAATTTATTGTGTTGGTGATATGTATATGTCAGTTCCAAGTTTTTGTTCGATATTACATAGAAACAATGATGAAATGTGAGACTAAATATGATTATTTCAGAACATGTTGGCATGCTGGGAAACTAATGTTTATTAACTAGCTTCGGCCGCAACGTCACACGCGCATAGTCCGTTTTTTCAAGCTCCACCTCCGTGCGTAAACAAAACTAAAATTGTCAACAAAAACATAAAACTGTAAAAAAAACTGAACTGTAATAAATTAAATAAAACTGAGTCTTTACTATAAAGTTTTAAACTCGTTAACATTAGGGTTCCGTAACCGAGGGGTAACCAACGGTACCCTATTACTAAGCCTCCGCTTCAACGTCCGTCCGTCCGTTTGTCAGTGCGCTCTCAATCATCTCAATCTCAGCGAAGCTCAAGAACCGTAGATAATAGGTATCAAGTTGAAATTTTCACAGAGTGTGTATTTCTATTGCCACTCTTTCAACAAATAATAAAAATTAAATGAATATGAAAGAGGGCTCCAATATATGAGACGAGTTTTATGGTACAGAACCCTTCGTGTCCGAGTCCGACTGGCACTTGGCCCGTTTTTTAAAACTAAAACTAAAAAAAAATTATATTTTTAAGAAATCTAGCAAAGCAAAAGTTGCACAAGGCCGATTTAGTACCGGTAGCCTTTACTTAAAGCAGAATACATTAATGTTCTCCTCTGTAATAACGAAGGTTAAAAAAAAAACAATTATGAATATTCCGACAAATAATTCTCTTTGTGACGGACAAAGGGTATTAATGGTGTTACGAAGACTTTTATTCGTTTATTCGGAACACGTAAAAGTGGCCATGTTTTCATAAAGAACGTATAGTTTTAAGGAAGACATGACTTTTGGTTAAATAATACTTAAATACTTGCTTAAAGAAAATTACGTTTCGTGAATGTGAGGACTGCATAAGTACTTGGTACAAAGATTACTATATAGTACTTGGAGAACTTTATGTGGCCTACCCATATGACTACCTTACTTTGGTATTATTAATTGGATGGTGTAACTCTTTAGTACTTGTTCACGTTGACTCGCTGGCGCGGTGGCGGGCGCGGTCACGAAATATCAAACATATGGCGTAATATCCAAGTGTTCACGTACGAAACGCACGTGCGGTGTAAGTAGCGGGCATGCTAGCGACTGGCGCGCGCGGCGCGCTCGCGGCTATATCAAACGCGTGAGATGTTTGTGTGTGTTCACGTTGAACTAGCGGCGGAGCGCGCGATTATCTCGCGACGTCAGGTAAGTTCAACCAGTTTGAACTAATCGCTTGAAACGCTAGCACGTTTTCATCATGTCACACTCGCGCAAACGCCAGGCGGCCAATGTGAACACGAACCCGCCACGTCTTCGCGACCGCACCCGGCACCGCGCCCGCGCGTTCCTACGTGAACAAGTACTTAGAGATCTGATATGAGCTACACTATAACATGTGTCAGACGTTTGTACTGTCATGACTAGTTCACTCAAATCAGTGTAGTGCTTTTGCATTAAGTGCGTTCCTTGAAATGGGTTATACTAAAGCTAATTTGCAACGATTTTGACCCCGATAACTAGGATGGTTTTCGAGTAATCCATGTCTTTAAGATTTTTTAAAAATGTTCTGCCTCACGACAAAATCTTGCAAATGGTGAGAAATGTGTTCCACTCAGGATGAGCTAATACTTTTCGGATAGTTTTCGAACAAAAAAATCCCTAAAATAACAATAAAAAAGCCATATATCTTTGAAAATGAAGTGTCGTAAAATTCAAGCTATGAAAATTTATTTTATCTTACACTTAATTAAAATTTAATTGAGTGTTTCAAGAAGTTTTCATGACTTGATTTTTTTGCTTTTGGTTGTTGAGACTGTTGACTCAAAATAAATGTATACTACTTAACGAACAAATTACACAATGCACTTCCTTGTTTGATAAGCTTTCTAAAATGGTATAATTTCCACTTATGGCACGTCCACTTATGATACGTCCACTTAGGGAACGTCCACTTATGGCACGTGTTGGAGAAATAAACTCAATTGTTTCCGTCAAGGTATTCTGATGGTACTTGGTAGTACACATTTTTCGATGTACGCCTTGCATATTGCGAATTTTCTTAATTTCGATGTGTTAATAGCCATTTGACTTGATGCGACTGGTTCTAGACGATCAAAATTTTTGCTTATCCTATCAGATTATTCTTTTCAAAGTAGTCAGGTAGGACACGGCCTCATCTCGTCTCGTCGTTGAAACTGATAAAAAGATCGACTCGTAAAAGGTTGTTGTTAAGAGCCTAAGTAAATAATTTCGTGGCGTGATTTAGCATCTCTCTCCCCGAGCGCACCGCACACTCTCCTCGTACTATCGCATCGAAAGATCAAAAAATCGAATATAGCGACACTCCGTCAACTAATTCAAACCGCCAAATGGTTCAGGGTTACTCGCAAGCAAATTATATGAACATATATCGATACTCTTATTAACAACCTTTTTAAAGATAGAATAAAATAAATATTCAAAGTAGACAAATAGTAAACTTATTCGTGTTATATCATCATCTGCCTAGCCTTATCCCAACTATATACTGGTCGGCTTCCTGTCAAACCCGATTAAGCTTAATACGTATTTTACGTAAAACGGCTGCCTATCAGACCTCCACGTCCACAACCCATTAACTGAGTAACACGGAACTTCTTGGCAAGCCAGGAGTCAAGTTTATTGGATTCTGGCTGCCAAAGATCTACACATGACAGCCGCGACCAACGGCTTAACGTGCTTTCCGAGGCATGGAGGAAACTCGGTGTGTTTAGATGGTCACCCAACCACAGACTAACCTTGGTAAGCGTTACTTTACCTTGAGGATCGACCCGTGCGGCTATTATTCTTTGGTCACGAGCTCCTCCATTCGTGTTATATAAGGTGGTCAAATCGGATGTTCAACTTTATTTTGCCACCAAGCTAAGGCCAAGGATTGCAGTTCAAAGGCCGCCATTTTGTTTTCGAGACATTGATCATTATATTAACTTCATACAAGTTCTAATACAATTGAAGAACGTCCATTTGGACATTCTACAGCAGCATTATCCACGAAGAAAACAGCGGAATACATTTGTATGGAGAAAGGCCCAAGAGTTACCAACTAGACTCCCCGTCACGAGAAGCTATAAATTTTGTAAACAAAGAACTTCTACTCAGATACGTAGTGACAAAAAATACTCCCCAATTCAATCAACTCAAAGCAACATACGTGTAATACGAAACTAACGAGCAATTTCACTTGGTCGGGTTATATTTTATCGATATAAAGCGCTGTCGTCTAATGTTTTGTGGTACTGGCACGAGTCTGACTCATGCAACAAACATTTGAAACAATTGAATGTGTGTTTACAAAATTTATAGCTTCTCGTGGCGGGGACTTTAGAGTCCCCTCTTAACTGTCGGAGAAAGGTGTGGGGGAGAGGCACTGCATGGTTTACTTGTCACTCACACGACATCCGATATCAATTCGAATTTTTCTCCCATCTTTTATATTTGGGCAATGTTTTAAAAGTTGAATTAAAATGCCCATTACTCAATCTTCTTTCGCTCGTGAATGGGTTAATCCAATAATTTCGCTTATTTTTTATACTATCAGTAATAATGCCAGCGTAAGCAGTGCTGTCTCGTCAGACTTCATTTTACTACTGTTGAAAACAGAGATTTCTGTATAAAAATACATACGCGCGACTGCAGCGCTTTTATAAGCCTATCGCCGTATAAGCGCGTTTGTATCGATACAAATAGGTCTACTATTACAGCGCCACAAAATTTTTGTATGCAAAAATTAACTATCGGTGCCTGAACTTCGTTTAAAGCACGTTAGCGCGCATCATTACGTCACATCATACACGTTGTCGGCGCGTTAAAAAAACGCCGTGTGCAAAGGCCTTAGGCCGCGGACACGAACTCATTATACATCTCTGCGTTTGAACGCGCCGCTGCAGCGCTGGTCGCATCAAATGCAGAGATGTATAATGTAACTGCCCGCGCCGCTCGCCGCGCCACTGAGTTCGTGTCCGCGGCCTTAAAGTCTTTCGACTTTATTGAGACGGGTTCAATGGACGGACTGCTATGGAAGCACCGGGATGGACGCGGTTTTGCCAAAAATGGCGAGTAGGTATATTTCATTGTTGCAATAACCGGATGATATCGCAGACTTGCAGCAGAAGCTGAACGGCCTACTTGATTCTTCTTTACACATCGGTCATCGGATGAACTTTAACAAAACCTACCTGTGTTTTAATCAACTTACAGTTCCACATTCTGAGAATATGAACCAGAGCTTGTTTATTATATCTATGAACCAGAGGCTTTAAAACGGCAAGCATTGCCAATATTATCCGGTCAATTTAGACATTCGAGGGTACAAAAATTCGCACCCAGCTCAAAGTTGCTAGAATTGTTCAAAACACCATCATAAATGAAATTTAAAAAGTCCTCATCGATCCGATACCTAGAAAAAAAATAACTCGGGATCAAAGGTCACAAAAACGGGTTTCTCGCGATTTTCAGCATACGGTTAGTTTTATCATAAAACTATTTCAGACAAAAATTGTAGATCAGATAAATAATTATCTATAAAAAATGGCTAGATACTTTTTTCCTAAGAGCCACCGTTTCTGAGATATATCGATTCAAAAAGTTGGAAGAGTTTTAATCGTCATAATATGCACACGTTTCCACACCACCTTGAACGATCACTCAGGTCTCAAAGAGTTGAGAATCTACACTGATGGATTAAAGACAAGCACCGGAACCGGAGTTGGAGTTTACTCCAATGACCTTAACATCAGAATATCCATACCGCTAGGTAAACTCAACACCGTCTACCAGGCGAAATGCGTGGGCTTTATCCTGGCGGTCCATGCCCAGGGGAGTCACGGATACCCACATTCGTATACTCTCCGACAGCGCCTCAGTCCTTCAATTCCTAAGGAAGCATCACACCACCTCGAAACTCATACAAGAATGCCACAATGCACTAGAACGCATCACGGTGACCAACCGCAACACTGTGACGCTGCAGTGGATAACAGGACACAGCAGATCACAAGGAAATGACGCGGCCGATGAGCTGGCCAGGAGGGGATCTGATACTGTGGCACATGTCTATAACGGTATCTATCAAAACCTAATAGATAGATACAGTTTTGCTGAAAATCGCGAAAAACACGTTTTTGTGACTTTTGACCCCAAGTAATTTTTTTCCAGGTATCGGATCTATGAGGCCTTTTTAGATTTCATTTATGTTTTGAACAATCCTACCAATTTTGAGCTGGGTGCGATTATTGTAACTTCACTCCTATTTTTTGGTCTAATTTGACCGGGCTAATACCTATTGATTGGATTTAAACTAATATTTTAATTCTGTACCGCAACAACATTATAAATCAAATAATATACATCTAATCATCTAAATAAAGGCGTCAATGTCTAATAGAATCACGAATAAATATGTTTGGGGCTAGAATTATGAGTAGTAGAGATTACAAGGAGGTCATAATCATGAAGGAGTAAAATTATCGGGACTGAACACTATTTATTTACTCTTGATTTCTTTTAAAGTAGGTGTTGAGGCCTATGACCTCATTTCCCTCTTCATGATTATGGGTTAAACATTTTTTGAATTATTTCACTTCTCTCTTGAACTAGTTCTGAAATTCACGCAGATGAAGTTGCGGGCAGAAGCCAGTTTCTAAACTCATTTTTTCGTGTTTAATTACTTGACATATTGATGTTCGACGTCTTTCAAAGCACGAAATAAATAAATTTATTTTAGCCTGTTTCTTAAGATAAAAGCTATAAAAAACAGACACTCCAGTCCAGAAAAAAATGCTATATCTATATTACTTTACGTGAGAGAAAAATAATGTTTGTGGATGGATGTTCTATACACAGAAGTGAAAGTGATGATATTATCATGATTTGCCGGTGTTATTAGCCACTATAAATTTCCTGTGATATGAATCCTTTGTTGCGTTCAGGTATGTTCCCAAATGTTGTGCTTTAGGCACTTTTTGTCTTTTCTTTCATAACATTTTTATAAATAATTTAAATGTTGGTACTAATATAAAATGAATACAATTATATATTGTCCAAGGTCACAAAACTACACACTCACACGATGGAAAAAAAATTTATCACTAATTTAACAAACAACAACTTTAAGCTGCTGGTCAATGTAAGATATTGTTAAAAAAAAAAATACGAAAATCTGACGGCTCTGATCTGTAAAAAAGTGACATAGGTATTACCTCAGATTAGAATAGAATAGAATAGACTAGACTACAATAGAATAGAATAGAAAAGAAAACATTTATTCAGCATAGACACAAACTCACAGCAACATACACAAAGTGAACAGAAATAATAGGCCCACGGACCATCTGAATTGATCTGAATCGACAGTGATGCAAATACTTTTAAAAGGAAAAGAAGAGATGGCGATAGAATGAGGGCGGCTCGGAATAAATAACGTAAGTGCCAAAAGTAAATTTCGGATTTTATAACATAAAAGTATTATGAAATCAAAACCTGTTATGAATTTAGCTAAACAAAGTTATTTTCTATGTTCAAAAGCAGATTTCATAACATCAATCTAATGCATTACATCATGAAAATGAAAATGGCAAAAAGACAGATCGAACTTTGTATCTTTTTTCTATGGGAAAATTTCTTTGCATTGTGTATTCCTTTAGAATTTAGGTAGATCATATGTTCAAAAAACATAAACCAAAATATCAAATCATTATAACAGGTAGTTTACGAGAAAAAACATTTCTCAAAACGGCCTTATTATTCGCTTAGCGCCTTAACTTATTTTACAAAATAAATATCACATAACTGGATCGTTTTGACAGCAGCTTTACCCGCGTTAAAGTTGAAAGTTATCTCAAGGGATTATAGTTCGTTCCGGATTAAAAAGTATGTTGTCCCAATGTCAAATGTCATGGTCTACTTGTTTGCCAAAGGACACGGTTAAAAATTAACCCAGTACCGGCGTTAATATTTTATATCTTAGATTGTAGAGTAGGAAGAGTAGTAATAGCATATACTACCACTATCATTGGGTGGATAACATTTTTGTTTCCTGAAGATGTTTGTTAGGCTTTCTTCACAAAAACTTATTTTGGTCCAAAATATTCATAATTAGTTATGTAAGCTGAATACATTCAAGTATTCATTCTAATAAAATAAAAGCAAATTTTTTTTTTTTTTTTTTATTATGAAAATGTGACTTGCAACTTATTCTACTTCCGTAATGTACACGTACATCATTGGAAATAACATGATTTGGAGTACTCGTATATTCTATGTTCTTTATGTACGAATTATACAATACGTAGTTAACAGGCAGAACATAACCGGAACTAAATACATAATGAATCTCTATGTAATCCCGGCTGACGTTATTAGACAACCCTGACCTTCGGGTCAACGAACCTGTAACATGGATATACATGTCTGATTCGAGGCAACATATATCCAACAATTACTTGTGAACAACTAAGGACTTGTCCTTGGAAGTGATCCAACAATACTAGCTACTATAATACATTCAACTCAGTCTTTTCCGCGACAGAAATCGTTTGGCTGATATTAGAGCAACATAAAGACATATATTTCGGAAATACATCAGTCGATTGAACAATCGGGACGCCAATACCATCTAGTAGCGTTTGACGGAGTCCAGAGCGTAGTGCTCGACAGAGGCTGAGCTCAATCTACTGGTGGCGATCGAGTAATGGACACATCTTAAAACTGTCGCGCGTTCCGTTTACTTCTGTTGTGTACCTATTGTGTGAGAATATTGTTATTGTGATTTTAAGGGTGAAATATAATTAAATTTAAAAGCCAACGGATTTTTAACTGCACAGTAACTAAAATAATAATAATAAAAAAAAAACAAAATTCAAAAGTCGTTTATTCAAATAAGGCTGAAAGCCAGTACTTTTTGAACGTCAAGTTTTACAAAAGACAGGCCCTCAAAACGCCCGCCCGTCACCATTTCCTAGTGTTTAGCTGTAGAAAAGAAGTAGCTAACAAACTCCCCAGCAACACATATGTCTGTTACATTTTAAGAACTTGAATTTGTATAATAGTATGCAAAGTAATTAATACATGACACGAAAAAAAACTGGCCAAGTGCGAGTCTGACCCGCGTGCAAAGGGTTCCGAACAAATTTCATTTTTTAACACTATACATTTCTTATAGGTTTTTCTGTAATCTGTAGGTAAAGTTCTACTATCTCCATTTTTTCCAAAATTTCAGGTTCAGTAGTTTCGGAGATAATGGTAATTTTTCGTCTAATATCTTGAATAACTTCAAAAACATTTATTTTAAAAATTATGAAAAAAATATAATTAAAACCCTTACAGTAAGCCCTTTCATTTGATATGTCACACGATATTATTCAAAAAACTTTGTTTTGAAATTTTCGAGTTTACCCCCAAAAGTGACCCCCATGCTAAAAATTTTATAATTTACGTAACGCTTCCGTGTTTGTGTCACACAATTCTATATGTGTATTAAATCTCAACAGAATCGGTCCAGTGGATCCAGAGAAAACTGGCTGTGACAGACGGACAGACAGACAGACCCCCGAGTGATCCTATAAGGGTTCCGTTTTTTATTCGGAACCCTAAAAATATGATTTATCACTTGTTAGCTAGCACACTCTATGATACTGATACAAAAGTAAATAAAAAAACGGATTGATCTACAAAGTCAGATAAATAAAAATAAAAAATATTTGAACACATATAACCTGTCATAAGCTAATTACTATAAAGAAAGAACACGATAAATATGACATTGTCTTGCGTTCAACACAGCGAACAACTATTCTTATCGTCTAAATAATCATTAATAGACAAGTATGCCTTCGAACAGAGGTTAGATTTAACTTTAGCTTTAAATGAGATAAAAGGCAGGTCAAGAAAACATAGTAGACGTTTATTTTATAAACGGATACCGAGCCCCACAAATGAGTCGTGGACCTTACGAAGTCGGTGGGAACGAACATATAGCTTATGCTTGTTTCTGGTGTTAAAGTTGTGGATGTCGCTCGTTTTACTGTATCGATGTATATTTTGCCTAATATATAATATGTTTGCAAAAATTAATTGAAAACCAACACTTCCCATAGTACGCCATGTACCATCTCCGACATCAGAAGTGGGATGGCAGGTACAGAACGATGTGAGAGAAACCATCATGGCCGACAGACGTTTTCGCCTGTTCACGATAACTTAATTTTACAATCGTATTTTTGGTTTAATGGATAAATGATTGTCACTTTAAAACCTAATTAAAAAGAGAGTCAACTGGCTTATCGCGTTCTTTTTCCCTTTGTATGGCCTTTTCTTTTAATACCAATACGTGTATGTCTTCTTCTTTCCTTTAATTTTTTATATACCGAAAGTATTACATACAAATTTGATTGCTTCGGTGTGACAATTAATCAAAAAGCAGACATATTTATTTCATAACAGCGACCTCCAAAAGCTTTCATCGTGTTATTATTCAACAAGTTAGTACAGCAGAACATTATAGTAGAAAATTCTGTTACGAAATAATATCCATTTTCCGTTTTTCACTACCTTTTCACGGAGGAAGTTTAATATTGTAACTTTTGAACTCAATTCTGCGCGTAACTTTATTCGTAAAAGTAGTGCAATAGCATAAGAAATATAATGTTACTGTATAAGTTAAACTAAGGTGGATAACGTGTTCCAGAAAAAAATCTGCAAATAGAGTTAAGGATACAGCTTTAAAAATCTGTAGAATATATTTTATCGATCGATGTGAATAGACATATTATTTATTTTTATTTAAGTACAAATCTCTTAGTAGCGTGCTACGACGTAGCAGGAGCTACGACGTAGCAGAAGCTACGTTTTCGTAGCTCAGCCGCTACTCATCTCGTAGCACGCGAGTTATAAAATAATTTCAGTTTAGTTGAATTTACGACTTTATGATAAAATACTCAACCTAGTTCACCTTTCCCAACTATGTTATGGTCGGCTCCCAGTCTGAATTATGCAGCAGTATGCATGCATATGCATCCACTAACTGGGTTTTTACCCAGTTAGTGGATACCCCATTGCCGAGACTGGTGTCAAATCTCAATGGCGGCTGACAAATGTAACGACTATCAACGATCTTCAAATGACAGCCAGGACCAAGAGGAATGGAGGAGTTTGATATGTAATGGATGGTCACCTATCCACGGCCCACCCTTCAAGGTCGACCCGCTGTATTATTTAGGCTAAACTACCTATTTGCAAAACACGAATTTAATTTCTGCTAAACGTCATTTTCATTACCAAGCTTCCTTACGTTCAAACTTCGTATATTTACAACGCCTACCCAGATTTCTGTGTAAATACTTTAGTTTAAATTTATATTACACGACACATACCCAGAAGTTGAAGGAACATATCTGCGACAAATTCCTTGACCCACTTGCTAGAGTGACGGTTTGTGATCACAGAATAACGTTGAGTCACCGTCGTAAATAACTTTGCAAGCCTTCATAAACACTGGGACAGCAGCTTTAATCTGTCACTCCGTTGTTTTGGAGTGAACAAACATAACTTTGATAATGATCGTATTTCCTCTCATGCAAGGGCTAAGAAATTATTTTTTTATTACATTAACTTGTGATGTTTTGGTAAGCCCAAATGACAGGAGAGATTAGACATGCATGTCTGTTTTGTTTCTCGTGTTTGGTTTACTGACAAGTTGGCTTTAAAACCTTTTTAGGGTTCTGTACGTCTGTATGAATAAAAGGAACCCTTATAGGATCACTCGTGTGTCTATATCCGGTTGTCACAGCCAATTTGCTCCATATTTACAGAACCGATGTTGTACATATAATAATATGAACTTCTGCAACCCAAACACGTACTGGTACTATTACGTAAATAAATTTTGATAATGAGGTCATTTTAGGGAGACAAATTAGAAAACAAAAAATCAAAGATTTTTCGATCATACTATGCGACACATATTTCATATATTTCACAACAACTCTTTATGATTTTGAATGTTATACGCAGACCTAATTGGTGACGTTCTTCACCAAGATCAAGTGCGTAGTATTCACAAGCATCGTGTTTGTTTAGGTATCAACGAATCATAGCAGATGTAATTCAGTAGTTTCTACCTGTCTCCTATTCCCATGGAATCTGCCCATCCCCATGAGAAAAAGACGTGGGCTATTGTATATTATGTACGCTTTATTTTTTTAAACTTTATGTACAGTAGAGTAGTGGTACATAGGCGGACTTAATGCTACATCGCATTCTATACCAGTCAACCTTTGGGTTAAAAAGTCTACACTGAGGTAGGTGTACAACAAAAAAATAAATAGATAAACAGATTCCCGTATCTATTTTTAACTTGTACTGAATTTAAATCCACACAATCCCCTCAATAAAACAATGTTGACCGAAGTTAAATTGAATTTGACAGCCAGTAGTTTACCAAAGGGCCGTCGCCTGATTTGTAATCATTGGGCGCGCAGAAAAACAATGCGGTTCGTTAAGATCCATGTTGCCTAACTGAAATCACAGGAGCGATGCCGATTCGACGAAATATTGTTAATCCGATTTCTGTTTATAATTCTCTTTATGAAGCCGTAATTTTGGGATAATTGTAAAGATTGAAATGGCCGCTTGCTGAATATTCTATTATGAGAGAAATATGTTTGAATTTGTGAACCGATAAAAAAATAATATTTGGAATGAAATAGGTATCTAATTACACAGAACAGTTTTTTTTTATTTAATGTATAAGGTTTTGCCTGCGGTTTCGCTGCTCCCGCAATTTTTTCTAGAGTTGGTCTTAGTACAAACATTTATCAAAATCGGTGTGGCAAGTTGAGGTATGAAAGCGTAAAATACAAACTCATTTTCGCATCTATAATTTCTAAACCGGTATTTGAGCATTTGTCAAACTTTTCTTTAGCCTGCAAACCTGTAAAACTTTCGAATTCAAGTGTTGCTTGACTCGTTCTTAACTCCAAATTTTCAAATACAAAACTGGCCACAAACACGCAAAATATTAAACCAGTTTTTATTGGCCAGTTCTTTTTTTTGTTGTTGATCCTCGCGGGATAGACTCGTGCCAACAAGAGCTATTGAGCTTACAGGTGCATGATACCTATATTGTTCTATTTTCAAAATGCCGTGTTCAAACCCAGCCAGCTTTCACTCATCCTGGCATGGCTGACGTGTGCAGTCGCTCCGACTGCTCGATAGATCTTTGTTATATTGTAGAACGCGGAGTTTGTAAAGGTAAATGGTTTCCGGTGAAAATGGTATAAAATTAGACGAAGGAACTTTTAGAACTGTGTTATAAGAGGTATTATCTATGCGAAGTCATGTACAAGTGTGTGTTCCCTATATAAGTGATTTAGTTTTTCTAGGTATTTATGGACAAACTGATTTGCATCAGTCAAGCAGCCACTCTATTTTGTCGACATCTCACCGTGTACACTTAGGTGGAGTGAACGACAAGTGAGCTATCATTCCATCTTGCTTGTATGGTTTGACAGCTCACTTGTGGTTCACTTCGACATGTTTTGACATTACAGAATTGCACTGCTGGACAACCTATTCAGCGCAAATATGAATCGTACAGTGTTATATATTGTTTTATTTTTTTAAATAATTTTGTTCCAAATAAACATGTTTTCTTTTAATTTCTTTAATAAGTGTTTCTTTTTTTCAAAAAAATTGTGCTTGGTAAGTTATTGCATCGTTTGGTTTAAAACCGCTTATTTTATTTACTTTAATACTTAAGGCATGGCATTGCAACCAAACCTAAACTGCACTATTTAAATCTGTTACTCTCGTATAAGAAATCGTGTCGTACATCTCAAGCCAGGACTGTACATAAGTAAGGCCGAATTTAAGATCAAACTCCTCGGAAGTTTGCTCTAATTAATCAAACATCTTTGGGTAACTTACCATCGTTAAACATCCGCCTAAACTCCCGTTAACTTTAACAAACAAAACATCTTGAACTTTATGTTAACGTTTCTTTAACATGTGATCATAATAATATGCCGTTTATACGTAAACATCTTAATTGAGGTTTATTTATTATTTTAGCTATACGGGTCGATCTTCAAAGTTAAGCAACGTTTGCCGAGGTCGGTTTGTGAATGGGTGCCCATTTGAAAATAACGAGACTCCTCCTTGTCTCGAAAAGCACGTTAAGGCTTGTATACATGCCAATGACCTTGTGCATATAAACGGAGCTAACTACTCCTCTACGCGCCACTCTGCTACCCGCATTTTTAATTTAATCCAAAAAAAAATAAAAAATATTTTAAAAAAGTAACAAAATTATTTTCGTTTGTATTGCAAAGCAGTAAATATTTTTTTAGACTTTTGTTAAAAAATGAAGGAGTAAAATGGTTTCATTTCAACGATTTGGAGGTGATTTGGTGTTTTTTTTCTTATTATGTCATATCGATACATAAATTCTGGCTAAACCAAATTGGATATCATATCATGTAGATTACTACCTATTTTTTTTTCAGATTCTCAGTAAATGCCGACGAAAAGTTGCTTCCTCATGCTTCATCTGCACGCTGTTTTTAAGCATTTCTCGAGAGAGCAGCCTTAAACCATGGCTGCCATTTTTCTATTTTTGGCAGTCGTTACGGATTGTTAGAAACCCGAAAATCTGACACCAGTCTTGCCAAGAAGTGCCGTGTTACCCAGTTTATAGGTTGTCGAGGTCTGCTAGGCGGCCGCTCCACGTAAAATACTGGTATTCAGCTGAATCTTTGACTCGGCTGATTATGACTAGCTTCTGTCCGCCCACGTAAAAAGTCTGTAAAAAGTTTTGATTCCAAGGGAACCTACTACCAAGATACAATACATACAATTTGCTAACACAGGTTGTTGTATCTATATCTGTGAGCCTTCTGTGAGCCAAGGTTCAACAAAATGTGTTCAGCGGTTTAGAGAACAAAAAAAAATGTTACAGACAGATAATTTATCGTATTCATAATATTAGTATGGGTGGCTCTATCTCACGTAATGCCAAGTGGTGATGATTGTGTCGGCGATGGACCACTCTTGCCTAGAAATAACCCATTCCAAAGTCCCTCAGGTAATAGCTATCAGGAAACTCAGACTCCGGCAGGGAATTCGACTCGTTAGCTGTACGCACTATGAATGTATTCCCAAAATGTTTGTTTTGGTTTCTTCTGGTTCAGGGTTTCTTTTGGTATGACGTCAGTGTCAACTGGAATCGTTTTCGATAGGTATCATAACTAACAACATACTAGCTTTTGCCCGCAGCTTCGTACGCGTGGAACAGTTACTTTGGACAGCCAATTTCATTTTTAGAGTTCCATACCCATAGGGTAAACAACGAAACCCTATTACTAAGCCTCCGCTGTCCGTCTGTCCGTCCATCCGTCTGTCCATTCATCCGTCTGTTTGTCAGCGGGCTGTATCTCAAGAACCGTAATTTAACAGTTGAATTTTTCACAGATTGTGTATTTCTATTGACGAGTCGGACTCGCCAACCGAGGGTTCCGTACAAATTTGTAGCTACAAATTACTTTAAATAAAGACTATATTTTTATGATTTAATTACAAATGTATAGTTTTCAGACTTTTTCCTGTACTTGTAGTATACGACGGCAATATTGCCAAATTTCATAGTTCTAGGTCAACGGGAAATACCCTATACATTTTGATTCCCTTGAGAGTGTCGAAATATACGTTTTTTGCGGCATAAACGACCGTATCTTTTTTTTACGTTAACTTAGAAGTTTGATTTTTTCTCAGCTGCAAGGGGCTATAGACTTGAGTATATGGTTTTAATTTCAACTCGATACCTCCACGCGTTCCCGAGATAAACGGTCTTGACAGAGAGACGGGCGGACAACAAAGTGATCCTATAGGGTTCTGTTTTTTCCTTTTGAGGTAAGGAACCCTAAAAATTAAGGTTTATGATACGGAACCCGTCGTGTGCGAGTCAAACTCGCACTTGGCTGGTTTTTAAAAGATTATAAGGCGTGAAAGCGTACCAGACAGACAGGCAGACAGAATTACTTTCGCATTTATAATATTAACATGGATTCTAAATAGCTAGGTGTCCTAAACAACGCTATTCCAAACAACTCCCGTCCAAAATAACTCTGACCCAGATTATGCTAAAGCTGCGCTAGTGTGTATCACTCGATATGTTACAAGTAGCTGTTACCTACGATCATGTGTATTTTGAGAATGAGGCTGGCACTAGAAGTGGTCTGTAAGTAGCAGTGACCGAAGTCGGGCTGTGGTTGATAATGTTTAAGTTTGTAAAAGGTGATACATATCTGGGAATACCCAGATATGTATCACCTTTTACAAACTCCGGCTGAGAATCTGCTGTATTCAGCCGGTCGATTCTACAAACATGTTAAGTGAACAGAAGAGAAAAGAGAAGATCGTGATCACTTCACCCAAGCCTTTATTACGGAGCAGTGAAACATTTTTTGCTGAGTGTTTTACCTACTTTTGGGAGGTACGGGAAGGTATAAAGGAAAAAGGCTGCTATACAAAAAGAGCACCCCGTGCGAACAGCATTGCGATTTTGTAAACATCTTAACTTACAAGCTAAGGTGAAGTGAGCTGTCAATCAATACAAACATGATGGATTGACAATTCACTTCATGCGCACTCCACCTATGTCTACACGGTGAGCCGTTGACAGAATAGACCGAATGATTTTAGAGATATTGTCAGTATGTGTTCTATGGAATCAGAAAAGGTAATATAAAAAAGCTGTATTAAATACTGGCACCTATTCCATTTCATAAAATAAATAGAACTACAAGCATTGAATATAAAAAAACCCAAGATGCACAGTCTCGAACAAATGCAACACTCGAAACTGTCGTCAAAAACTGATATGTATCAAGTGTCATGTGTGAGTTGTGTGTAGTTATACTATAATCATTTTTTTTTACAAATTCAACCTTACACGGATCGTTTAATGTAGTTTTTACAATGCAGTTCAGTATGGCGAGTGATGCGCAATTTTTTTTGCAAATTCAACCTTACACGGGTCGCTTAAAGTTGTTTATACAAAGCAGTGCAGTATGGCGAGCGATGCGAGACTGTTTGAAACTTGTGCACAATTATACATATTGCGCTTGTTTTTTGCGGACGTTTTTGAGATGCTGAGTGTGTATCTTGGGTTCTTTATATATCAATGACTACAAGATATTATCCTAAAATGTTCAATAATATTTATATCAATCATCAATACATATAAAACTCTTCCGTTACTGAGTGACTGACAGACAACGCACAGCCGAAACTGCTGGTCTTCGAAAGGTGAAATTTGGCATATTGGTTCCTTAGGGAGAGAGCACTAAGAGAGGATTTCCCGAAATTCCTACGAGAACGGGAAAAACAGGATATACGCGAACAAAGTCGCGAGCAAAAACTAGTTTAACATTCTTCAATTGAACAGAAATTAATTGAAGCAACATTTTAATTAGTATCGTAAAATTCATTACAAAATTACTGGAATGTATTTTGTTAAGAGGAAATCGAGGCAGGAATATGTAATAGCATACCGACGTAAAATTAATGGAAAGAGGAATTTGTAGGAGGATGAGGAGAGAGGAAACAATCGTAAGAAAAGCAAGTAAACGATATGCCGGAGGTTATTATTGATTTATTTGGTTTTGTGCTAAAATCTACACAGATTCTCATGTATGCTTGATACAATAGAAGAATTTTATGGGCTTCATACAAAATAGTTCACACTATTGATTTTAACAACCAAATTTTGTCTTTAAAATATCGCTTTTAGCCCTGTATGATGTAATGATTTCGGCATCATTAGGGTTCCGAACATTCATAAGAAACGGAACCCTTATAGGATCACTCGGGTGTCTGTCTGTCTGGCCGTCTGTCACAGCCAGTTTCCTCCGGATCTACTGGACTGATTCTGTTGAAATTTGGCACACACATGGATTTTTGTGACCCAAATACGGACGCTTTACGTAATTTATTAAATTTTGAGTTTGTCACTTTTGGGGGTCAAACAAGAAAATTTCAAAGAAAAGTTTTTTAAACTGTATCGTGTGTCATATCAAATGACGGACATATTGTGAGGGTTTTAATTAATATATAAATAAGCAATTTAGAAGTTATTCAAGAAATTAGACCAAAACGACCACTCCCCCTCTTATTTCTGAAACTACTAAGCTTAAAATTTTGAAAAATATGTAGATAGTAGTTCTTAAACTACAGATTACAGAAAAACCTATAAAAAGTCTCTAGTGTTAAAATGAAATGTTACAAAAATTAACTGCCTCCGTGGTCGAGTGGTTTAGACGTTTGCCTTGTGACCCGGTGGTCGTGGGTTCGATTCCCACGGGAAGCATACTTTGTAAAGTTGTTTCCAGTTTGGCTAGGACATTGCAGGCTTGAATCACCTGATTGGCTGATAAAAAGATGATTCCGTGCTTCGGAAGGCACGTATAAGCCGGTAGTCCCGGCCGCCAAATGGCGGTCGTCAAATAAACCATATCAGAGGCCCTTAAGGCGGTTTAGAAACTCTGACACTAGGGTGTTTCGTTAGACCTTACTGCCTACATGATAAGAAAGAAATAACCCCAATATATGCAGATGGGACGCAAATAAATGATTTTACATAATTATACATATATTCACTTATCAAACAATTAAGTACCTTCTTAGAAAACGATTGATATGTGTCAACATTATAGTCGTTGGTTCTGCAATACATACCTATTTCATAGTAAAAATAAAATCGCGCTCTATCGAGTAAACAAGCTATTAAGAACACAATTGAACATTTCCAAAATATCGCCTGTTGTCAAAATAGAGCAATTCTTAGTACGCGATCAAATATCAACAAAAGCTTTGAAGTAAATACGATCATGATTAAAGGTCCAAGCAGTAATGGAGCCGACTGAGTTCTCTATACCTATGTACTTATGTTATAAATACATGTTTTCTGTCTCAAGGGACAATGTAAAAGTTATTTTCGGAATATACGTAGTCGTTTATTTTGGTTTTTTTTTTTCTAGATAGGGGCCAGTATTATTAAGCTTTTTGCTAAGCAAACGTTATTTTTAAAGTCGTTGTTTCGCCTTAAACGTGCGTTGATGATGCAGTTCTTTCCTTGCGAGCATAAAATAAAAAATAATGTAAGCAACCAAATTTCTGGGAATGGTCATGTCGGAATTGTTCAAAAATTATTTCAATGCCAATTATTGCAATAGCTTTATATGAGCTATACACTCGCCGAGTGTTTTACATGCTATTATAAGGGTGCCTGTCCATTGTGAGCGTGCAAGGCAGCGGAGCGGAGGAACGAAGAAATTCCAATGGAATACCAAAAAATCTCCGTACAACGTGAGTCACTAACATTTCGACTGACATGATTGTTGGTTAATATTTCTTCATTTCTCCGCTCCGCTCGCAATGGACAGGCTTATGCTAGCTTCATGCGGAAACAAAACACACGGTTCACGGTTTCAATAACTAACCATATATACCTATAAACTGATCTTTCCTTCATTTTTCAACATTATATTTGCATTAAATTTCAGTTAAGTAAAATCTGCATACAATTTTCTGATTTCCTGATGAAAGCAGAATGGTATACCAATATGTACTTAACGAAATATTTTACGATATTAAAGGGAACGTAGCCACGAGCGATATCATAAAAATAAGTATCGAAATGGATCGGAAATAAAATTTAAATAATTTTAACATAAAATAACAAATGTGTTTACGTTAAGTCTGATCTTGTCCGGAATTTGCCAATGGAACATGAATTATTTTTGTTAAAACTCGATTCGAGGGCGACTTTAGATAATTTGCGTTTTATGGGTAGGCTGAATATCCATAAAAAAGAAGATAGATAGGTATTACTCTGATACCTACATAGTTATTTAGTCCCGTCTCTATTCCGAGTACTTCAGGTACCTCCTACCAACGTACCCAGCTAGTATCCGTAGTTAGGGATAAAAATAGACACAGGTAGGTACTTAAATTTTCACCCTAGTAACGAAATAATAGTTCGTTAGTGGCGTGCCCCAGCTGCGCACATGTGCAAATTCTAAACTGAAACCTTCCTCGTTTATCGCTATTTCTGTTAATGAAAGCCTCATCAAAATCCTTTGCGTGGTTTAAAAGAAGTGGGCGAAGAAACAGACAAAAGCAGGCAGCGACTTTGTTTAATACTGTTTTATATTTTATTTTTGTCTTCTTCCATAAATACCCTTACACGCGCGCCGGTTGCAAGTTCTACGCACCTGACCTTTTCGACGGAAAGCGCATTTTCCACTAACATCCACGTAATAAATTCCATTGGTACATAAAATATAAAAGATACATCACATAATAGAAGTTTATCAGCTTTTCAATGGAAAATTTTCTGGCAACTACCGTCGACTTTGTTCGAAACTCGCGTGAAAACGAATTAATGATCGCCGCAAACAAGTTCTTGGTAAGCTCCTGTGGGTTGTTAATAAAATAAGCGGAAAAACACAATATTGTCTGGAAATATTTTTGTTTACTTATATAAAGTTCGAAAAACGTTCAAAGGCATAAACGATTTGCTTGGACGATTGGTTTAGGGCGGTAACAGACAAGAAACATGTCATACGCGACTGGCACCGACAGACACCCCGCCAACGGCGCAGTTGTCGGCTATGTCTTGCTTCTCTATGGAAATCAAGCACTGACGTTACTTTTAAAAAAAAAGGCTCAATTTTCCTACATTTTTGACAGATTGTACCTCAGATGCGAATGCGAAGATTGCATTGGCACAGAGCTCAACAGCCACATGCTTCCTTTGTGCAAAATGTAAAATACAAAATCAACTGCAATATTATAATTGCAAAATACTGCAATTACTGTATAGCGAAATTGGACAAAGGGGCTTATCATGTTGATGGATATTATAATTTTAAAAATAACATTGATTAATTTTGCTGTACCATACAAATATTTGTGCAGCATTGCTATGAAAATCTTTGATATTTCATTATGATAAAATTCTAGGGAAAAATAAATAACAAAGAATTTTTATTAAAACACCGCCGTGACTTTTATGAAAGGTTATTTTATGAAAAATACTGTACAAACTGGCTGTCCCCTAATATCGGGCTTTCTTCCCGTCTCGTGAATATCGTATAAGAGGAATCTTATGAGTAACATGGATGGATAACAACGTCCTATTTTTATACTGTGCCGTGAAGATCAAATATCTACTTTCCTAAGGGATTCCCGTCCAAAAAGTCCATACCTGCACGGAACGAATTTGCATCATGAACTAAGAACACAAAATAAGGCTCTATAACTGGGAGTTCTTGGATGGCCGGACCTACAGCGGAAGCTTGGTAATAAGTAAGCCTCCGCTATACGTCCGTCCGTCCATCTGACTGTCAGCGGGCGGTATCTCATGAACATTAATAAGTAGACGGTTGATTTTCTCAGAGTGCCTTTTTATATCTTAGTGTTTTTCATCGTTAAAATTCAAATACATTAAAAGATCAAACATTGTGAGCAAATACTGCTAACACTAAACTATAATAAAAATCGGTGAAAAACTTCATGCTTAGGATAAACTTAGGTATGATTAGCAACAAAAAATATTGTAAGTACTGTTGACTCTTTCTTTTCTTGTCTTCTCCCTCATCAAAAAATCAAAAGCAGAAACAACAATAGCCCTTAAATGGTCATCAACTTCTTTATAACATAGTAAGGAACACAGGAGACAATTTTCCTCAGCGTAACCTCGGCCAATTCCTTTGTCGAAGAGATGGAAAAGGTACCGAACCCTTCGCCATTTTCATTTATTTTGTCTGTATTCATGGGAAAATGAGTGAAAGTAGGTCCTATTGTGATTTATTTGTCTATGGTACAGAACAAAGGATGCCCAGTGAAGAAGGATGTAGGAAAATTTTTACCCGTCTGTGCAAACCAGAAATATTACTTTGTATTATCTGCGCTAAGCTAGTTAATTAGTTGGGAATAATGGAATGCAAGCGAGTGTTGTGCCATAATTTTCTTGTAATTGGAACAGCAGCTGTTTTTTCCTTGATGTAATTTAAAGCATAATATGTGCTCGAAGAGTTCATGAAGAAAAGTTTGTATCATCTACATCCACACTAGTATTATAAAGAGGAAAGGTTTGTTTGTTTGAAATGAATAGGCTCCGAAACTACTGAACCGATTTGAAAAATTCTTTCAGCAATGGATAGCTACATTATCAGGGAGTAACATATATTTTATCCCCGTACTACCACAGGAACGGGAACTACGCGGGTGAAACCGCCTGACGTCCACTAGTATATTATATTTTAGGGAATATGCATGCGATTTTTTTATTTGCAAACTGAATTACTTATTAGCTCTAATACACAATCATGCAATTACTTTATAAATACCTTCATCAGCGATGAAGTAACAAAGCTTCAAAGATTACAATTAGAAAGAGAAGTCCGATATGAACTTTGTCGTCAAAGTCCATGACGCCTATACAGCTGCCATAGAAAATAGCGTTTTCGCGAAAGGGATAGATATATTTGTTAAAATATTTATAACTCGTTTGTTTTTCGAGTAATTTTGATTCTATTTTCACTATTAATATTATATTTTTGTATATTTTTAGATAAACTGTATAGATAATAAATAGTATTTTCATGCATATTCCCTAATAAAAAAATCTTCCAAGGCTCGCCCACTTTTATATTATTTACTGGTGAAATGTAAGTGTTTGTTGACTTGTGTTATAAATAACTCGAACACAAAAAACGATCGTTCCAAACAAGTCACTTTTTAAGTAATAGTCTGATGCAGTTGTGTCATTTATTTTAGTTCAAACATTTGACTAAACTTACCTAACGGAGCCCGCCATCTTGTATCTTTTTCAAAACTCATGTAGCCCCACTTCGGCTTATAAGGCAAATGTAACGATGACTCATATTTTTTTTAAATCTATCATTTCATTGAGGGCACTAGGCTACAAAACGTGCCAAAGAAATAGAAATAAAATACATATGGAGCTGGAAAACGATGTACAAGGAGTACATATAGCCTAAATCACTTCGACTTATAAGGCAATTGTAACGATAGCTCATATTTTGTTAAAATCTATCATTTCATTTAGGCACTAGGCTACAAAGCGTGCCAAAGAAATAGAAATACAATACATACGGAGCTCGAAAAACATGTACTCCTTTCTGTGGCAGTCGGGTAAATACACGCGATATGTGACATTCTTTAAAAACATTGTCACAGTACCTGTTCGCGTAATAACTCTCCCGCTGTACAGTTTGTTTTTCAACATAAAGACGCAGTTGCAAATGCTAAGTGCATCGCGGGCAAAGCCGTAAATAACCCATAGCTAGTACGTGTATCACAATGACCTATTTCCAATACCATCACCGTTGTGCTAAACAAATAGCTTGTCGTCGGGAGAGAGATTGTTTGAAATCGTGTAACGGAAAGGTGCAGACGTATTTTTAACCGACTTCCAAAAAGGAGGATCTCAATTCGGTGGGTATTATTTTTTATCTATGTACACCGATTACTCCGAGATTTCTGATCCGATTTCTGTGATTCTTTTTTAGTTCGATGCAGTATACTTGTCATTTGGTCTCGTAAAAATTTGATTCAGTTTGGTTCAGAAGTTTTTATTTTATGAGCAGAGTTTGCTTATTTCGATTTCTGCGTTGACGAAGACGTCGTCCAAATATCACCGCTAAAAAGTGAAAAATAAAAAACTTTTTACAAAAAAATAAAAACCGTTTTCCAAACAAAACTCTACAAAGAATAAAATAACCTTAATTTCGGAAGTCGGTGTTAAAAACAGAAACAAAACCGAAAACACCGACTTCCGAAATTAAGGTTATTTTATTCTTTGTAGTGTTTTGTTTGTAAGTCGGTTATAAAAAACTGGTTCTGCCTATGTAAATGAACAACTTTCTTTAAGATGAACAGTTCCCAAAACATGATCGGATTTTCCTTACAAAGATATCATCATTCCGATGTACAACCAATATTAGCTATATACCTGGCCAGCTCTAAATTTTGCACAAAAATTCCCCACAAAACAACCAAGTGTACTGTTCAAATTTAACAGTAAAACATATCTTCAGCAGATCTACCATACAAAGAGAAAAACAACTTCAAGTTGTTTAATACGGCCATTTTGGATCACATCGATAAACTTTCCTAACTGCATTCTGACAGTCATAAACATAGATATGCTTAGTGCTTACGTCTATTTAGGAACGTCTCACACGAAATCAGTGCGACAGCAGCGACGTCGTAAGTGGATTTAGCAAAGTTTGCTCAACTCTAACGACACAAATGGAGGTTACGTGGTTCCGTACCAATGTTGGTTTTATTGCGATACGCTATATTTAATCTACATCTTATCTATACTTCTATATTCTTATCTATATCTATACTAATATATAAAGCTTAAGAGTTTGTTTGTTTGTTTGTTTGCTTGAACGCGCTAATCCCAGGAACTACTGGTCCGATTTGAAAAATTCTTTCAGTATTAGATAGTCCATTTATCGAGGAAGGCTATATATCATCACGGTAAGACCAATAGGAGAGGAGCAGTAATGAAAATTGTGACGCAGACGAAGTTGCGCGGGACAACTAGTAGCCAGACACAATCTTAACCATCAATAAAGAGGTGTATTAAAACTCTTCCGTTACTAGTGACTGAGTGACTGACAGACAACGCACAGCGGAAACTACTGGTCGTAGAAGGCTGAAAGGACATTGTAAAAAGTGGCCTATGAATCAACACGTGTGAAACTTTCACCATAATTCCTAGTTTTTAATTTACATTTTTATTATTACGAAAAAACGGACACTTCATAATTACGAAAATATTTTGAAAATTAAGTACTTTGGTCTTATTAAAATTAAAATTTTATTTTATTCCCCGGCACCATAACTTTTTGTTTCAATTTGACCTTTTGAATAGGCAAAACGTCAAATTAAAACAAAAGTAAGATTTTAGTTACAAAAAGTCGGTCGGTGGTCGGTCGGTCGGTGTTTTTTAACACCGACTTCCGAAATTAAGTTATTTCATTCTTTGTAGTGTTTTGTTTGGAAGTCAGTTATATTGTGTGTGTGTTATATTTAGTGGTGATACATGGACGATGTCTTCGTCAACGCAGAAATTGAAATAAGCATAAATGCTCATAAAATAAAAACTATTGAACCAAACTGAATCAAATTTTCAGAAAACTCGGAGTAATCGGTGTACATATATTTAAAAAAAACCCACCGAATTGAGAAACTCCTCCTTTTTTGGAAGTCGGTTAAAAAAAGAATAAAGCGATTGAAGGCGCTATGTGAAACGAGCAACATCGACACTGACAGTCGATGATTTGATAGATGATACTTTGGCAATTTGCAGATAACACTTTTAGACTGAGATTCCAGAGCTGCCAGACCTCCCTTATTTTCTCACTAACGCAATATGTGGAATAGAATGGTGATAGTATGTACTTTTAACACTGAGTCATACACCGTCAAAGTCAACATAAACTACTAAGTCAAGTAAAGTCCAACATAAACTGGTCACCTACGTCCTACGTCTCAGAATACCTGAGATCAAGCGAGATAACCAATTACAGCGGGATTGCAGGTGTCTGTACCACGATGAGAAGCCTGGCTCAAAGTAGCTACATTGTTATGCTACCTGCACTGAATTTGAATTAACGAAAGCTCAGCCATATGTGGGAGTGTCTCCCCTAGCAACCCAGTTCTAGGAAGTGAAGGATACGCTGGCAACGATGATTTTGGTCATGCAGTCGTTAATTTTTGGGTCGCAATTGCAGATGTTATATAATCTTATTTATTCATGCCCATAAAATATGACTTTTGTTTGTTTTTTACGCTATCACACCTAAATCGCTGCACCGATTATGATGAATGTTGGAACAAAGGTTGAAGGGAACCCTGGAAACTGTTAAAGGTTACTATTTCTACGAAAACAAAACTGGGACGCGTGTTTAAATATTTTGCAAGAATATTCTAAGAATAAAAAGGAAAACACGGAAATAAAACAAGGGAAAACAGATATTTTCAAAAGTCACAAGGAAAAATGTTAAAACGCGCGACCTGTCTTCAAAATAATTCAGTGAAAACGTTTTTATTTTATTTCCCCCAATTACTTCCTGGTGACTGTTGACCTGGCAACCAAATTCAGGTATAAATGTTTCATCCTAATTGATTTTATCGCTGTCAGAAACATACCTATTAATTAAAAAAAACTTAGGTACCTACTGATAAGCAGATAATTTCGAATAAAGGATTTATGTACTAATAAAGTTTTTAAACTAAGCATATGGTAAATGAATCTTTCTTTTTTCTTTATTTCTTTCTTTCTTTCTTTAAGCCTGAAAAAATCTACCAAGTATGTTAGAAAAACAGACAGACACGGGCGTAAAGCAGTTTCTAAGCTTAGCTAGTAAGGCCGAAAACGTACCAACTTACTGCCTAATTAACTTACGCCACTTAGTGCCTAGAGCCTGGAGAATAACGAATTGAAACCAACGTTTTGAAATGCAACAGCCTTTAGTTTTGCCATTTTTTACAGAACAAAAGTAACACATTTTTTGCTGAGTACCAGTATTTTACATGAAATGTTTAGACGGACACCCATCCTCCGAACAACCTTGGCAAGCGTTGCTTTCCCTTGAATATCGACCTGTGCGGCTGTTATTATTTAGTCGTGAGCTTCTGTACAGAATACACTGTGACGTTATTATCAAATGCGACGAATATTCCAACATTTTCAGATGGGTTTTATCTAGGCTAGTATCAATTATTGCTGCAGAGTAAAATCTTTATTGTTATGTGAGGGAGTGGGTTCATAAAACTTCACTCATACTTGTTTTAATGATGGCTTTGTGCCCTGTCTGAGTAGTTACGACTCCGTATTGTGGTAGTTTTGATTTGTAACTTCATTTCTATACTGTATACGACTTTTTAATGTTAAGTAGACATGAATGTCATCTTTTTTAAATGAGAAGCTCGTGGCTTATTCATAACAGCCACACGGGTAGATCAACAAGGTTAAGCAACGCGTGCCGTGGTCGGTTCATGGATGGGTCACCATATTAACGTTCTGCTGGTCCCGGCTCTCATTTGTAGACATTTGACAGTCGTTACGTGTTGTTAGAAGCCAAGAATTCTGACACCAGCTAACCCTCTGTTATCTGTTACCCAGTTGCTGGGTTTTGGAGGACAGCACAAGCATAAGGCTAGATTGAAAGCCGACTCCAACATAATTGGAAAGGGGCTGGGCATATGAATGTTACCGGGTGCTGTTATCAATGTTGATTCGTCGTCATGATTTGCTAGATTACTTTAGGGCGCTGACAAAGTGTCGTTCTATGAGCTATAAAGGCTGGAATTGATATGCGCTACCAAAAATCCCTTATTTCCAATCATATAATAAACAATACCATATATTTTTGGACTTATAGCAAGCTATATTGCTGGTAGAATATCACATTGTTTACCCCTTGCCTTAAAATAAAATTGGAATGGTGTCCTAAAATAGCGACACTGGGCCGCGGCAGACCACGAAGGAGACGGTGGGACGACCCAGGATGTCTTTCTTAATCATTGGAAGGAAGAAGCGCAAAATCTTGACCGTTGCCGCATTAGAGTCCATTCTAGTAATAATGTGAACAATAAGTACAAAAGATTTGTAATCCTGATGATAGTAACAATAAACATCCCTTGCCTTTACTAGCAGAAAAAGCAGGCATAAAGACTGAATTTCACTTAATATAGGTACATTCCTATTCGTCTCCAATAGAGCCACATTCAAGACAGTCCCTATACACAAGCCTCTATAACTAAACTTAATGCATTATTGATTGAGAAAAGTCTTCCCCGCGATGGTATTCGATCAGAAATGTTCATAAATTGTGGTCGGGGACTGCCAGCGTCTCGGGGTCTCGGGTATTGGTGGCATGGCATCCGAGGAATGCGCGGCTTCATAACGATGTGTGATGTTTTATTAAATGCCGGCTTACTTTCTCTGTGAAGAATATCTTGGGGATAAATTTTTTAGGGCTCCGAACATCTGCAAGAAACCGAACCCTTATAGGATCACTCGGGTGTCTGTCTGTCTGTCCGCCTGTCACCGCCAGTTTTCTCCGGATCTACTGAACCGATTCTGAAATTAGGTACACGTGTGGACTTCTCTGACCCAAACGCGGACGCATTACGTCAATAAATAAATTTTGAGTATGGGGGTCGCTTTTGGGATGTAAAATAGAAAATTTAAAAAAAAAGTTTTTCAATCTGTATCGTGTGACATATCAAATGAAAGAGATTACTGTGAGAGTTTTAATTATATTTTATTAAAAAATTTAAAACAAGTACTTTTGAAGTTTTTCAATAAATTGGTTTAAAGATTCGAAATTAGACCAAAAAAACCGATCAAAAGCGAGTCGGACTCGCGCACCGAGGGTCCGTAAAAATTTGTAGGTACGTATTACAAATAGTTCAGGAATCAAGTCTCGCAGTTTTTTCCGAGCTATTCCGAGCTAAGAATCTATCACGGATTAGTATTAGTACGGAACCCTACAGGCCCGATCTGCAAGTCGAATCGTCCAGTACTTCGCAAGTACCAAATTAGTTCAAGTCAGTTCTACGATAAATACGATTAACGAACCAGAACAAATTAAAGATTTCATGAAATTGAACCTTGGCAAATACATACTTTTCAAGACCTTTTAGAAACCGAACCAAAACCCCTAACGAACTACAACGCTTTGATACAAATGCTGTTTAAAAATCGTGTGAGGGTCTTTCTCCAATAGAAAATATTAATAGCGGCCGCGATTCAGAAAAACGCATCATCAGTGCAACGACATCTATCGACGATTTCGGAAACTGACAAAATATTTGCCAGCGGAAGACGTTAAATAAGAACGCATATATGTTACGATAAATAACGATAAGATATTAAAATGTTCACTATTATTTTGGTACGTTTAAAAGTTTAACAAATAACTCAACAATTTGTTATGGTGTTATTTTCATGCTCTGACTGATCAGAATACGTTAGAAAGTTTCTTCTTAAACTTAAAAATTCAATATCTTTTGATTTTGTGGGTCGATTTGATGAAATAAGCGCTAAATGTTACTCGGGATAACACTTAATATTATTAAGTAATTAGATTTTTAATCCAATCAGCGGTTTATTATGCTCGGTGATTGATTACGTACTTTAAATAAAGACTATATTTTTCATGATTTAATTACAAATGTATAGTTTTTAGACTTTTCCCTATACCTGTAGTATAAGACGGTATCACTTGCCAAATTTCATAGTTCTAGCTCAACGTGAAATACCCTATGAATTCTGATTCCCTTGAGAGTGTCGAAATATACGTTTTTTGCGGCATAAACGGCCATATCTTTTTTTACGTTGTACGTTATAAGTATGATTTTTTCACAGCTTCAAGGGACCGCAGACTTGAGTATATGGTTTAAATTCCAACTCGATACCTCCACGCGTTACCGAGATAAAGGGTCTTGGCAGACAGACGGACAGACAACAAAATGATTCTATAAGAGTTCCGTTTTTTTCCTTTTGAGGTACGGAACCCTAATGACCATTCCGCCCTTATTTCCGAAACCACCGAGCCTAAAATTAAAAAAAAATGCAGGTAATAGTTATTTACCTACAGAATACAGTAAAACCTATAAGAAGACTATAGTGTTAAAATAACATGAAACAAAAATGAAATTAATCGGTTACACGCGAGTCCGACTCGCACTTGGCCAGTTTTTTTTTTTTGTTGAGGGTTGAAGTCTTTGCTGATCAAGATGGTAATGTAGCGTTGGAACACGAGTAATTTACTTCTTTCAGGCTCATGTAGGAGGATAGGTTTCGAGGTCTGATCCTGAAGTCGGACTGACATGGTGGCGTTTTTTTACAAACCTTTCAGCACCTCGATGTACCGATAGTCGAACTGGCACCGTTGGAGAGACTGCAGCACAGCCCAAGAGGTCAACCGTCGAATCCGACTCGGCTGGGCAGCGTTCGGGAAGTTGCGCGGTATCTTCTCGTCCCACATACCACAGTGTCTCAAGACGAAAGTCTATGATCAGTGCGTGTTGCCAGTGATGACATACGGAACTGAAACGTAGTCGCTTACAATGGGCCTCATCAGAAGGCTCAAAGTCACTCAAAGGGCAATGGAGAGGGCAATGCTTGGAGTTTCCTTGCGTGATCGAATCAGGAATGATGATATCCGCAAGAGAACCAAGGTTACCGACATAGACCGAAGTATCGCCAAACTAAAGTGGCAGTGGGCAGGGCACATTGCTCGCAGAACAGATGGTCGATGGGGCCGAAAAGTTCTGGAGTGGCGACCGCGTACCGGAAGACGTAACTCCCACAAGGTGGACCGATGACCTGGTAAAGGTCGCGGGTAGCCGATGGATGCGAGACGCACAGGACCGGTCGTTGTGGCGACGCTTGGGGAAGGCCTATGTCCAGCAGTGGACGTCTTCCGGCTGATATGATGATGATGATGATGAGGCTCATGTAAATCATGCAACAATAGTTGAGTGGATTCGAATAAAAATCGCGACTCTTTCTTTGTTATTATTGATGTGCTTGCGTTGGACTTCAATCCCACCTGATGGTAAGCGATAATGTCTTCAGCGATAGATCACGCTTGCCTGGAATACACTTATTCACAAATTTCCCAAAAAAATTTCGTTATACCGACATATGATACTGTTTATCCCGGTAGCGTGATACTTTTTCCCTGTAGCGTGTTCTCTTGGGGCACATAACCCTTTCTCGGCAGGCAAACCGCGGGCAAAGCCGTGGACAGATGCCTGTCATTTTAAATTAATAAAAAATATATATATATATGGACCTGGTCTGAAATAAATGTTTATTATTATTGTCATCTCCTTGTCATGATAAAATGCTTAAAATGGTGTTGACGACTGATGGCTAATGGTAATGTAAGGAAAAAGAAACAACCATCTACAGTAATATTATAAAGAGGAAAGATTTGTTTGTTTGAATTGAATAGGCTCCGAAACTACTGGACCGATTTGAAATATTCTTTCACCATTAGAATTCTACATTATCCCTGATGAATATAGGTTCTAGAATATTTTCAAAAAAGTTAGGGATCTGTATGTAAACTTCGACAATGTACCCCAAGGTGTGAAAAAAATTACCAAAGAAGATCCTTATATCGCGTACGCTGCGGAAACTATTGACAATAGAGCAAAGTAATGTACTACAGTTTTATAGAAGACATCAATATCTACAAAAAAATCGCAAGGGTATATACCTAACTATTATGGTTAAGTCACAATGACTGCTTTTTGTTCAAATTATTCAATCAAAACCCGGGTGAAATGGAATAGTGGTGATTTTAGTATCATGATATTAATACTTATCTATTTAAATTATTTCATAACTAAGGTTGGTAATGTACATGTAATTTACAATTTAAATTATTAAAATCGGACCTTTCGTTTAAAAGTTACGACGGGTATAAAAATACTCTATGTAAGAAAAATGTTCCAGTTTGAGTGAACTGCCCTACGTTTAGTCTATTAGTAAGTAATTTACCGTTCCCGGAGTACCAACTAAACCCGGGCGAACGAAGTCGCGGGCGAAGTTCTTATCCCAAATAAATAGGTCTAAGCTACTGAAAACTATTTATTAACAGACTTCAATAAAAAAGAAGGTACTCAATTCAATTGTATATTTATTTTTGGAAGTATCAGATTCAAAATAACACATTCAACATCTACTAAAATATTTACCAACTAAACTTTAACGTTATGAAACCATGTACGACAATAACAACACAGTAAACAGATGTTCACTTTCAAATAATCCAAATAATCTCGAAGTCCAATGCAATCTGAAAAGTACGAGGTACAAAAATGCGAACAGAAACTGAATTTGCTTGCTGTGGTGACCCATTTCTTTTAGTACCTATGAATTTGTAACTATGTCGTTCAGTGAAGCAGACTTCTCATGCCAAACGAGAGCGCATTCCGATTTTTATGTGCACTTCTTTCTTGCAACGACGTGTATTATTTTGAGGAGATACAAAAGCCAAAAGGAATTACTGTACTTTAGTGTTTGTTATGGTCGTAAATTGGTATGTACCCAAATACGTCATTAGTTATTTTTAGGTGATTTTCTGCACCCTAACACAGTCATGTATGACTTCATAATTATGTGCACATTGGGTGCAATATTTAAGTTGTTAATAATAGCATTTTTAGTGTTAATAATTGAATTTTTAGAATAAAGCCTAAGCATATATGTACCCGTATAGGTATGTTAGTTACCTATGGCTTTTATAGTCTTCGGAATTTATACGAGCATGTATGTATATGTTTTTGTGCAAAGATTTGTATTATTTTGAAGAGATAAAACATTCAAAAGAAGCAACACTTTAGTATTTGACGTGGTTAATCAATCAAACTAAAATCTTATGTGTAAAGATAGAGGAATATGATTTATGATAGTTTAAAGATTGCTCTTCTTCTCCGCAAATTAAATAATAACTTTTCCAGAGGCTTCGAGCACAGGGTCTATCTCGCAGATACCGTGAACTTTAACAGGATATAAAGTAGCCTATGTCGCTCAACAGTAGTAAAGCTTTCTATCAGGGAAATAATCTATAAATCAAATTATTACTTCCGAAGATTACCTCATACAAACATAGAAACAATCAGTTTTTCGTCCAATTAAACTAAATTTTTGCAATATTAACTTCTTTATAATTTTAGTTTACATTCGTAAGAGTTAATGCGAAAGCCATGACTGAATCTCGAACAGTTAACATTGAGAAAATATGTCCTTATTCAAAATACCCATAGAAAAATGTAACGTATAAGTCTAGAACGTTTCTATGTCGTATATCGTGTGAGCCTTCCGACATATCAATTGTTGAAATTGCAAACATCGCTTCAATAAAACGTATATCAAGTAAATACTTCTATTTATTTACAGTATCTTCCGTATGCCTTTTGCCTTATTCAACTGATAGGTAAGAGAAAACTGCAGTACGTTATATTGATTTTTATTTTACTCTTTCTATGTTTGTGTAACTTTAAGTCAGCTTAGAAAAGCTTTTTCTATTTCTCCTTTTTCGTTTCATCGAACTTCGTGTGTTTAGAAATAGTTGTAAGCATAACGCACATGACTGCTCGTTGTGACGACACTTGGGGGAGACCAATGTCCAGCAGTGGACGTCTTTTGGCTGATAATAATAATATGATTATGATGATAATGAAAAGACAACATTTCCTAGTAAACCTTTAGAAATGAATTTTACCAGTATTGCCTTTCTTTATAGTAGGATACCACAAGTGGTAGCGTAATATTAATTATCATTTACTTTTGCCAAGGTAAAACAGGTTGTGAGGTTTCAGGCGTCTGACTACCATTAAACTACCAATAACTGTCAAAAAATCTATGAAAGGTATGTCATTCGGGAGCAACGGCTTGGCGGCTTTTTGACAATGTCAAAATGTGTTTGTACCTACCTACAAATATGACCTGCCACACACTCAGCTGCAAACACATCATACTTAGGTAAGCTTAGTTCTACTATCAGTACCTTTCAACGTGTACTAAAACTAAATTGATTCTCCGTTATCTAAAAGCTAAGTACGTACCCAAACAGATACTTACTACCCACGCCTCGCGCTAGACTAAACCATACGATATAGCATGACAAAAGCCTGGCAGAGATTAACAGCGCTGTAGACTCCTACCCATCTTCGTATTCAGCCTATTGGAGCCAGCTAGGTCAAGTGTTGCTACACGTGAATACTCAGTATACATGGACACATTTACTTGACGCGCCGTGTTTAAATGTTGCCAGTTTACTGTGTTACATCATGGCTGGAATATGGTTTATTTTTCTAGGTGTTTGTGATGTTTATTATCATACTAGCTTCTGCCAGCAGCTTCGCCCGCATGATAGTCGAAAATTATTCCTAGGGAACATTTTCCCGGTTTAAAGTAGTTCACGGGCTATTCCGGACTATATCTATCTCTGTTTCAAATTTCATCCAGATTCGTTCAGCAGTTTTGGCGTGATTAAGTAACAAACATTCATCCAAACTTTGGCATTTAGGACCAAGGCCTCCCTTCCCTCTTTCCATTTTAATTTGTCTTGGGCAATCTGAGCACAATCCTTTTGGTAGGAGTCCAGCTCGTCCCTCCATCTTCTTTTCGTGTGATATTATTCATTAAATATTCAGCCATAACTTAAATTAAGTTGTGGTAGGTTTCTCCAATCCATGTAAGCATCTATGACGTTTTTAGAACAATGAAAAAATAGTTTTTTTTTAATGTCATGTAAAAAAAAACCATCTAATGTAATGACTGATCGTCTACCTATTTCCAGGTAGACGATCAGTCATTACATTACACCAGTACCTGGTGTTTCCTTTACTCTCTCTCTTTATTTCGGTTGGTACTTTTTTATCTATTTGATTGTGAAGACGAGGGAGGAAACGCATGTAACCAAAAGAGTAATGAATATAAATGTGGATGGATGGAGAGGGAGAGGAAGGCCAAAGAAAAAATGGGTAGATTGTGAGAGTAACGATATGAAAGAAAAGGGAGTTAGTGACAGCGTGACGGCTGATAGGACAGAATGGGAGAAAAAAACGCGTAGCACCGACCCCAAGTAACATGGGATGAGGGCAGGAAGATGATGATTGAGCCTGTGATTTTAAGATTTGTGGGTTTTTTTTGCAGAAAATCTGACACCAGTCTCGCCAAAAAGTATAGTGTTGAAATACTGATGGGTAGATACTAAATTCGAATATTAATAAGGCTGAATAATTTCGAACACCCCTGCTTATTTAAATGCTCATTCCCATCCTAAATACAATCAATTAATTTTCCATTTTTAGAGAAAATTGTTTAGTTCTTCCTACATTGTAATTTAAATATTGTGTAGGCACCTGTTTCAGGTTTTACGCGGTAACCGATCACAAAAGACAGCACGCCTACATGCTCCATCAAAATGTAATACTATATTTCTTAGCACATTACTCAATTTATTTATAGGAAAGGCGCTCGAACCATTCATCGAACCAAACTATGAAGAGCTAATTAGGCCGTAGATATACAGTTTTGAGAATGTTATTTTTGGCCACAAAGTCAAGCTTTCGAGTTACGTGGAACACGATTCACGATGCGAAGTCAAATTGAAGTTAGTAATAGATAGTCATTAGTGAAAAGTATCTGTGACGAAAAACCATTATGCTGTATTGGGAATACACAACATTTTTAGGGTTCCGAACAAAAAAAGGAACCCTTATAGGATCACTCGGGTGTCTGTATGTCTGTCTGACACAGCCAGTTTTCTCCAGATCCATTGGAACGATTCTGTTGAAATTTGGTACTCATATGGACTTCTGTGACTCAAACACGGACGCGTTACGTAAATTATTAAATTTTTAGTATGGGGGTCAAACTAGAAAATTTCAATAAAAAGTTTTTTGAACAATTTTGTGTGACATATCAATAGAATAGAATAGAAAATCATTTATTCAGCACAGACAAACGCACAGCAACAAAGTAAACAGAAGTAATAGTAGGTACACAATTGCGCTGAGCGTGCCCATACCGAAAGGGTAACCATCTCAGCATTTGCTGGGCGTCAGACACCCAGCGCTGGTTTTCAGTTGGCACCCCACAGTGACACACGGACGAAGGTAAACACAATAAACATAGTACTTAGTTAAATATTGATAAATAAAATAAACATAAATCGTAAATAAATACAAGTAATATAAAAACTATAAAGTTAAAAGTAACATTTAAATCTGTGTAGTGTGTATCCAATAAATGTGTCAAACTGCCAACATGGCGCATCAATCGACCAATGGCAAGCCACTGGGCCGGCTGACGTGGCATTTGTCACGTTCGGCGCGGCAATTATAATCAAAACCTTAAGTAAAAGTTAAAATAGCAACGACTGTCGCAGAAAAAAACGGAAAATGAAAGTGAAAAACGCGTGGATCCTGGCATTAGACGTAACGGGCTCATCATATTCAGTCTACTGACTACCCCCATATCACTGGGAATTAGAACTGGTGAGTATTTATAATAAAATTATTAAAATAGGTGATTAAATAATTGATTAAGATGAAATGTCAAATGAAAAAATAATGTGTGATTGTAAATGATAAGATTAATAAATAAAATTTCAAATATTTTACTGAATTATATAAACGATTTATCAACATCGACATTATTAAATTCGTTTTGCGAAAACAAAATGAATTTCTTAAGATTTGCCTTAAATGTGTTTATATTTGTCAAGTCCCTAATGGGTGGGGGAATGTTATTCCAACATTTGGAGGCCGCATAACGAAAGCTTCCTCGGAAGGCTGCGGTACGGTGATGCGGGGTGGCCAGCTGCTGAGCACAACGCCTGGCTTTGCATTGCCGGTGACTATTTACCCACACAAGCTTCGAGTACAGGTATGACGGACATTTGTACTTAATGACGCCGAAAAGAAGACAGGCTAAGTGTAACTTCCGACGTGATTTCATCTTTAAAATATTATGCTTGTTTAGAAATGGTGTAATGTGGCTTCTTGGTGGTACGTTAAAGCAAAATCGCGCGCAAGCATTTTGAACCCGTTGGATTAGTCGTACGGTACGTGCCAGTAGTCGAGGCCCTACGACGGTATCGGCATAATTTAACTTAGATAGAACTAGACTCTCAACTAGAAGTACACGCAGATCTTCGCTTAAATATGGACGCATCTTATATAACACTTTTAGACGGTAGAAGCAGTTTCTAACACAATTTGCAATATGGGCTTCAAACCGTAATTCTTGGTCCATGATTAAGCCCAAATTTCTTGCTTCATAAACTCGATCAATACATTGGCCCAATACGCACACGTTTGCATGATTTGGATTTATTTTACTAAGCTGATTCTTAGACCCAAAAAGCATAAATTTAGTTTTGGCCGGGTTGAGTAATAAGGAGTTTTGTTTCGACCAGTCCACGATCCTTTCCAGGTCTTCATTTAACAATTTGACTGCGGCTTCATAGTCTTCAGGTTTAAAAGAAAGATATAATTGAATGTCATCAGCATAAATATGAAATTTAGAATTTTTGGGAACATTAACAATATCTGCAGTATACAAAATAAATAAAGGGGGACCCAGTATAGATCCCTGTGGAACACCTTTTGTTACTGGAGTCATATTTGAAAAAATACTGGATCCATTGGCATCTTGAATTTCAACCAGTTGTTTACGATTGCTAAGATAACTGTTGAACCATGCAACCGTTGGTGCATCAAAACCATAATACGTCATCTTAGATAACAAAAGTGATAAATTTATAGCATCAAATGCCCGGGAAAAGTCCAGTAGAACTAACAGGGTACAACATCCTTCATCCTGAGCCGATAAAATGTTATCCGTAACATCTAACAGAGCCGTTGCAGTACTGCGACCCTTCCTAAAACCTGATTGCGCCTCCGGTAGGATGTTATTTTGCTCAAGGTATGTAGATAATTGGGCATTTACTACTTTTTCAAGTACTTTTGATAAGAAGGGTAAAATGCTTATAGGCCGTAAGTCCTTTATAGTGCTTTGTAGTTACGACTTTAGGTATAGGACGCACCACTGCAATTTTCCACAAGTCAGGAAAGGTTGATGTAGAAATTGAAATGTTAATAATAGAAGTCAGGATATCTAAGGTTTGTGGGAGGGTCATAAAAAACATGTCAAGCGTAATGTGGTCAAAACCCTCGGCATTTGATTTACATATTGATAAAAATTTGATAATTTCTGATTGGTCTACTTGATTAATAGAAAAAATACCTTTATTAAATCTGTGCGACTCATAAAAATCCAAACATGATGCTGGTGCCGCACTATCACCAGGGACATTCAAGAAATGGGAATTAATCTCATCAGGGTCATTAATATGTGAGGGTAGTTCAGACAAACTTTTAAAGGGTAATAGGGTTGACTTTAGATTTTTCCATAGGGTTTTGGGCTGGCGTATTTTACTATTAATATTTTGTTTGAAATAAGCCACTTTTTCATAGTATAAAGACCTATTGACTAGACCTTTAAGCTCCTTATAATATAATATTTTGCTCTCTGACATAGAACTTCTACATTTAATATTTGCCTGGTTGCGCAGGCGCATCATAAACTTGATATTATCCGTGATCCATGGATATGACCTTTCCTTAATAAATTTAGTCTTACGTGGAGCGTATTTATCAAAAAGCGAGGTGATGTTATAGTTAAGTTGATCCACCATTATATTTACGTCACCTGACGCAGCTGTTGCAAGCCAGTCCACTGAGACCAGGTCCTCCTCAAACTTGTCCATTGGTATGTTTTTCAAATTTCTACGAGTTACAGAAATTGGCGGTATTTTCTCCTTTTTAAAATGAAAACAAGCTGTAATAAAAGCATGCGCACCAAGCGCGCTGATCCAGTCCACCTCAAAGTCGCGCGCCCTAGCATCCGTACACACGAGGTCTATAAGGGTTTCGCTAGTGGAAGTAAAATGTGTAGCAGATTGCACTAATTGACTTAGTTCGAGACTTTGAAGAAAAGTATTCAATTTCTTCGTTTTAGTGTCTGTTTGATTAAGCCAGTTAACATTAAAGTCGCCCAAGAGAATAATGTGTGTGCAAGAAGTTATAGAATTTATTGAACAAGTAAGCGTGTCTAGAAATAAATCTACATCCATCCAAGGGGGTCTATACGCAGTGCCGATTGCAATCTTGACACCATTTGTGCTCAGAACTAGCCACATTTGTTCAACTGATTCGTGAAGAGGGTCAACCGGGTGCGCATGGGTACGCACCTTTATCCCGCGCTTGATGTAAAACCCAACGCCCCCGCCGCGGCCACCGCGCACGCTCACCGGTCGCGGCGCGTGCCGCAGCCGGTACCCGGGCACGACGGGCGCGCGCCCCTCCTCACCCGTTCTAAGCCAAGTCTCATTTATGGCCATTAAACTGACATCATGATGCTCCATTGCAGCGATAAAATCATCATGGTTAGTTCCTAATGAGCCAGGGTTGAGAAATCCAATTTTAAAATACTTTGCGTTCATTACAATATATTAGTATAACCAATCATCACAATGCCACACAGAAAACAAATTCCTGCAATGAGATAACAATTAGTTGATGGGTTTTCGTAATAACAACAACAATTTAATTTTAATGTAACTTCGTCAAAAATACAAAACAATGTCAAAATAAGCAGACCCGCGACTAAAATGCCCTTAAAGACTAAAATGCCCATAAATACATATATGTATAGTGTGTCAACTTGAAGTATAACTGTAGGAATATAAAATGTGGAAAATGGGGTGAATGCTTGTGAAAAATAAATAATATTATATGTGAAAGAATATAATAACAACTTGTAACGATGGTAGATGGATACCATCAAACCTGTGCCACTACGGAAAATGCCAACGAAAATAATGCACCCTTTAGGCTGGGTTAGCTGCAGCCAGAAAAATACACAACAAATAATAACAAAAAATACAACAACAGACACAAAAAAAGCTAAAAAACAAACGTAGTAACGTGTAAAACAGCAAAGATGTAATTTAAAAACTATTTTTATACTAAGTAATATGCCAATCAAACTGAACCATTGAGAAAAATTCGGTGCAAATCAAGGTCTGAACGAATACGATGTGGAGCTACCCCATCCTCTTTCTTTACATATATGCGGCCGTCTTTGGTCCACACATACTTAAATTTATGCTTTTGCCCAGCCTCACGCGCATTAAAAAACAACCTTCCGTTAATCGGCGTCAGCCGCTCGTTCACATAGAACCGTCTCGTAGGCCCGCGCAAGTCGAGGTCCGCCGTGGTAAGGCCGCGTCGCACGCGCGCCGCTCGCAGCAGTTGATCGCGGGCAGCGCGGCGCGACAGTCGCACAGAGAGCGCGCGCGGCCGCGCCTGTTCCGCCCCGTCCGCCCCGCTGGTCGCGGTAAAATTGCGGCGCACCATACCGATACGCTCTGCATTAACTATTTCGCGCTCGTCGATGCTAACTCCCAGCTTCAAAGAGACCAAATGTAGCGGGCTCTCATCTTTTGTTTCCGGTATACCGGTTATTATAACATCATTAAGCAGAAAATCCTGATCGCGTTCATTCAACTGTAGCTTCAGCTCCGCGATAGTCTCCTCAAGGTGGTCGAAAGTTGAGGGCTCCTTCTCCTCAAAACGTCTCTCGAGATGGGAAACTTTGTCCTCAACCAGATTTATGCGTTCCCTGCATAGCCCGACATCAGCTTTTAAGCTCGCCATTTCGTCCCGAAACTGTCGCAACTCCACTCTCATGGCACTCAGTTCCTCACGAAAGCAGCGAATCTCATAGGCTACGTTTAGCTCCCGAGCGTCTGTTGTTATTGGGGAGGGGGACTGAATTGGCTGACTGATTGCTGGTTCTACATTTACGTGCTCAGCCGCTGCACTCTGGTTAACTGCTGGAGACTGAGTTTTAGGAGAAGGCTGGATTACATTGGCCTGGCTGTTAATTATTGCACCGTCAGATGGGCCTTTGACGGGCGTAGCTGAGTTGTCCTTTCTCGGAATCTTCACCTTACAATCCGGGCACAACCAATTAACCGAGACTTTTGTTGACGTAACGCCAATACAAGTGGGATGATAAGAACCAGGACACTTAGTGCAGCGAATACACTCAGCTCTGGCCACAAATTGACCGCAGCCACCACACTTCGCCATTATCGTCGACTGTTTTATTGCAGTTTACGATCTCAATATATAGTTATTTAGATTCACTAATTAATGTAAACAAAGCACACAGATAAGTACCACCAGCGAGTCACAGATGGCGTTAATAGACAGTATCTTTGTACGGCAAACTGTTAATTTTTAGGTCCTGTATCTTTCAGATAGATTGTTTATCAACACAACCTAACTTGCACTGTACACTGTTGCACCTTTATGTATGTTTTTATTGTTTTTAGCATTAAGTTTTTATTTACATAAAGTTTCGGGTAGGTGGTTTGCACTTATGGTTTATTTTGGTTTGGTTTTTCTAGATTTTATTAATGTTTTAATAATCACTGTCACTGCACTGCAATATATGTGAGTTATTGTATCTAGTTCAAGGTTTTTATCAATAAATATTCCAGTAAAAACGTTGTATTTATATTTTAAAACTCGAAAGTAAAGAAAACTAGTCAGCTGTTACCGACGTCCGTGTCACCTTATCAAATGAAAGGGCTTACTGTGAGGGAGTTAATTATATTTATTTCATAATTTTAAATAAATGATTTTGAAGTTATTCAAGAAATTAGACGAAAAATGAACATTCCCCAGTTATCTCTGAAACTACTGAGCCTAAAATTTTGGAAAAAATGGAGACAATAGGTCTTTACCTATAGATTACAGTAAAACATAATCTATTAACACTATAAGAAGTCTATAGTGTTAAAATAACATGTTAAAAGAAATTAAATTCGTTCGAAACCCTTTGCACGCGAGTCCGACTCGCACTTGGCCAGTTTTTTTTTTTAAATCAAAGCAGAGTTTTCGCCACATATATATTCACATCACAAATTGTCATCGATTCACCATTACACCAAGATCAATTCAGCCATGTTTTCATCTATTCTGTAAACATGCTGGACCTTCCTACAGCTACGTACAGATTTACGCAACGCAACATGAAACGTAAGATGAAATGAAAGAATTTGCTGTCCACTTTAGTGCATGCAATGTTGTAACAAATTCTCATAGTCACACTTTGTAACACATTCTCATAGTCTGTACGCACCATCTATATCTATACTAATATACAAAGCTGAAGAGTTTGTTTGTTTGTTTGCTTGAACACGCTAATCTCAGGAATTACTGGTCCGATTCGAAAAATTCTTTCAGTGTTAGATAGCGCATTTATTGAGGAAGGCTATAGGCTATATATCGTCACGTTAAGACCAATAGGAGCGGAGCAGACGAAGTTGCACGGGTCAACTAGTTTAGAATATATTGCAGTTTCTCTTACACCAGAACCAAAATGGTTTTTGAGGCCCCAGGCTACTCAGCCAATTAAACGATGATGGATTAATCTATTTCGATTCAGCATGGGAATTGCTAGATATCGATTTAATATCATCAAATCGTGGGGGGAATATGTATACGGTAACAGCCGACCTTTGTCATCCAGACCTTTTTAGAAGTTTAAGACCTTAATGACACATTTGTCACTAAGGTCCTGAACTTCTATCTCAAGCAATACTCATATCATATTAGTGTTTATTTTATTTTATTAAAAAACAAAACATAATTGAAACTTAAGAAGGACAGAAGTGGGGCGGCTATCAAGCCTTAGGCTGACTGTCCACTGGAGCGGAGAGGAGCGGAGCGGGGCAGAGCTGTACCAATATGGCTACAATGCAATAGCATAAAATCTTCGCTCCACTTCAGTGTACAGGGAATTGAGAAATAGTTTAAAATTCATAAAAAACCGGGAAATTATTTGTTAATATTGGCACAGCTCCGCTCCGCTTTTCTCCTCTCCGCTCCAGTGGACAGTCAGCTTTAGGGGGGTTCAACATAACTATTTGAAAAGAAGATATCCCTAACGAATCAAAATAAGTCTATTAATTAATGGTACCTCGCCACGTCCCTACTGTACCTATGGAAGTCTACGAGCAAATTCACATATGTTGTCGCATCTACTTTTCCGCAACCGGAAATGCCGAGCGTGAATCGGAACGTCATCGCGTCGTCGGAGGTTAGGAGGGGCGCGCCACGTCACCTCTAGCTCACTTTGCCACGCACCATCGTCGAGACAACACGTCAACACCAGCTCTTTTTGTGAAATATATAACCTTGCAATTAAAGGAGTAATACTGATTTAAACCTTCAAGGTGTTCTATATCCCTGATTGACAATAAACGCTTACTATGATTTACTGACTGTTGTGTTTTTATATTACATACGCCAAGCGATTACCATTAGGTTTCTTTCACAAAGTTGAAAACCTCAACCAGCTACTAGCTAGACACAGTTATAATGAATGAAATCTTTGCACGCCGCAGGGGTCGAAAACAGTACACGAACAATTTATCAAAACTCTGAATAAGTTGTTTCTTAGACACGTTAAGTCGGATTACTGAAAGCTTATAAAACTTTCTTGAGCAGTATACAACTAAAACTGAGAGAATTTCGTGAACAACTGCTGCTTCTAGATTCTGTAGGTATCTTAGAAACAGCATGGATAAACTAGAGTTATCAGCCAGGCGTTGTTCGGTTGTAAACAAAAAGACAGCTTGCAGGAGTTACAAAATAAAACGTGACACTTTCTTTAAAGCGGGTATCGTATCTTTTCTTTAGAGCGTCGTATCTTTTCTCAGACTGAAGTACGATTTTCTTGTTTTCTGGCGATATATTATATTGTTTCGTCAAAAATACCTAAACAACAAAATAAGCTGGTTCAAATGAAATGTCTTTGTTCTTATCTTAAATCTTACATGTTGCTTTAGTTACAGATTATTTACCATGGTAACTTTTGTGTGGCTATGTAGGAGTCTGCCTAAAGATGTTTACAACTATACCCTTTTAGTAATATCTGTAAATATTCGACATAATTTTTAGGGTTCCGAACAAAAACGGAACCCTTATAGGATCACTCGGGTGTCTGTCTGTTCGTCTGTCACAGCCAGTTTTCTCCGGATCGACAAGACCGATTCTGTTGAAATTTGGTACACATATGGACTTCTGTGACGAAAAAACGGACGCGTTACGTAAATCATTAAATTTTTAGTATGGCGATCACTTTTGGGGGTCAAACTAGAAAATTTCAAAAAAAAGTTTTTTGCACAATATCGTGTGACCTACCAAATGAAAGGGCTTATTGTAAGGGTTTTAAATATATTTTTTCGTAATTTTAAAATAAATGGTTTTGAAAAAAATGGAGATAATAGATCTAGACCTTTAGATTACAGGAAAACCTATAAGAAGTCTATAGTGTTAAAATAACACTTTAAAAAAGTGAACTTCGTTCGGAACCCTTTGCACGCGAGTCCGACTCGCACTTGGCCAGTTTTTTGTCAGTAAGATAGAAACACAACATTTGCGAGCTCCATAAGTGTAGTTCACAATTGTGTTGATTCTCATGAAGATTCTTAAATCTTCTCTACAGACTTCAAAAACAAAACATCGATCCTATCTTATTATAATAGAACTTTATTTTATTTTCTTTCTTTGTTTACAGAATGACAGCGTCGCATATTACGACACCCTCAAGGATTGACTCGGTATTCTACTCGTATTTATAGTCATACCAAAAGCAAAACTGAATACACATATTTTTTTCGTTTTTATCACGTAAAATTTGATAAAACCGCCGCATAACAGGTGGGGATTACGATTCATATTCGCAACCAAAAATAGATTTTTTAGATTACATTTTATGGAACAGATGTAGGATAACATGCAGGCGCTGATCAAATTGTTTGTTTGCTAAGTTCGTTCTTGCATCAAACAATGCTGTAGCAATCAGAACACCATTCTTTTGTTTCCGATGTCAGCTTAATAATCAACCGCAGAAATTGGCCACTGAGGTCTCTTAAAGCCTATATGAGCTCTTCACTCAAGAAACCGGCTGCATAAGCAATCGCAGGTCAGGATTTAGATGGAGCCACATCCTTGGATACGAACAGCAGTGACCAATCTGAAAATCGATTACACTTGACCCAGGTTGCAGAAGGAGGCTGCGGAAAGGGAGAGGGAGATCTCTACCTCCTTCCCGGCCCGCAGCAGACGCACCGGGCGTCGGAGGAGGGCATACGCTGCCCTCTTCCGGCCCCCCTAACTGGGTCCAGAGGCGGCGGACTTGGGGATGTCCGTCGCCCCCCATTCTTCCGGACCCGAGGTGGCGGCGCGTGGTGTTCCCGTGCGCCCCTCTTTGACGTCGCGGGGGGAGTCAAACACCTCACTCCCCCCGCTGACCCGAGGTGGCCCGCGATCCTCGGCGTAGGTGAGAGGTAGAACACCGGGGTGGTTTTAGTCAGTAAGAGTCTGACAGACCCCTCCGCCCGCCCCAGGGCGGAGGACATCCATGAGGATTTCCCCCCGTAAAAAATAAAGGTTGGCCGCTGTAAAGTAATCTGGCCAAAGGCAGCATCCTGATCCCAAACACAGGTCCAGTATGGAGCCCCTTCACAGGACAAACGTCACCTCCTGTGGTGCCAGTCGTGCACAATCACTTGGACCTTCCAGGGTGTAAACGAAGCCAAACGTTGCTAAATATTGGTTGGACAAAATGTTGTCAATCGACACGAAAAGAAGAAGAAGCAACAAATTTCGAAACGTTTTCTAGTCGGAATATTCCATTATCATACTAGTAGATAGAAAACATGACACCCACCATCATATACATTTACATAATACGGTAACCCGGAAAATGTACAGTTACCTAACTTACGTAACATGAACGTAATTAAGATTTTCATGAAATATGAGCAAGGAGCGTAATAAAGACATAATTGATTTCACACTCGCACAGAGATTCGTATCAATAACGGTATTCTCTAATTTCCCCTCGTTTCGTACCCTTAAATGGTTCCCGAAGATTGAATTAAAATTACTTCACCTAAATGTAATTTATGTATAAAATATTTCAGCGCGCAATGACCCGAAATTGATTCAATTTCTTCCTTTTACAATGTATCTACATACCTTTTAAAATTTAGGAGAGCATTTTAGGGTTATATAGCCTCTACACCCCTACACTCTTATTTAGGGGACCACTGAAAATCAGCGTCGTGTGATGGGTTTCCCCATCATAATAAAAAAATCAAAAGTCGTTTATTCAAATTAAGCTGAGAGCCAGCACTTTTTGAACATCAAGTTTTACAAAAGACAGTCCCCCAAAACGCCCTCCCGTCACCACTTCCTAGTGTTTTAGCTGAGGAGAAGTGGCGCAACAAACTCCCCAGCAACACATCTTACGTTTTAAGAACTTGAGTTTATACAATAGTATGCAAAGTAATTAATACATGACACAAAAAGAAATATTATGTGTCACTTGTTAGCTACTGGTAGCACACTCTATGGTACTTTAAAACAAAATACACACTCAAGCATTAATAAGTAATCTAGCTAAATGAGCCTACAGGAATAAAATTAGTATGCCTGCCTACACGTCATCGTACTGCATCATGCTGTACGAGTTCTTTCGTAAAGACCACCGTTAAGATCTTCTTGTGACAGTCAACACGTGCAACTGCCCACTATTTAAAATCGTTTTATCCTTTACAGACCGTGAGCCAGGCTCAAATTTTGTCATACATTTCCTCCCGGACGAAAACTTGTAAGATGCTTCAGAGAGTTTTATTATGGTCCTCTGTGATCGTCAGCTGTGATTCGGTGGGTGGGTTAAGCAGCGGCTGCCTCCCAAACACGTCGAAAAAAATTTGTTTTCACTAATTTCCTCCCGAATGTAAATAGGGTCAGATTATAGCCAACCCAATCTTGCAGAAAACAAAACGTCAGCTGGCTGTATCACTGTGGAACGGTGTGGAAAATGTATTTTTTTTTCAAATTTTCAGTCGTTATGTTTAGGGTATAAAAGGGTAGGTATCTACTAAGATTTTAATACATGTGCAGTGCATGGCATATAAGTAGAAGTAGGTGTTTTTTTCCTAATTATCATTTTTGTAAGCGCAACTCAAGAAAATTATTATAGAGACTGCAAGAACAACTCCTTCATATCCACACGAATATTTTAGTAATCCTGCCTGTCGTCTGCTTAATAATAATAATAATAATAATATATTTTATTTTCTATAGGTTGTACAAAACACAAATTTAGACATTAAGCAGTTTTAAAACAACAATAAAAGGTGTTTACGTTGAACTCCGGTACCCAGTGTAAGATTAAACTTGTGTTTAGGGTACCGGCGCTTGTTACCTCCTCGCTTCGTAACGGCTGAGTGGATTTAGATGAAACTTAGTACACCGGTAGACTGGGCGAAGCTGCTGGCAGAAGCTTGATACCTTGTCATGAAGAATGGATAACTTGTCATGAATTCATTACCAATTAGGTAATGAATTTATGACAAGTTATTCATATAAACTTGCTTTGTAACCCATACACATGTTCTCATGAATCTACTCGCTTCAGCTTCTCAATACAAATTAAAAACGAATGTTTGGATACAGAATTCAAAGTAAATATGAATAAAGGAGATTGAATATTTTCAATTTTAACAAAAACTGTGAAGCTACTCAGCTATTCCCACTGACCTTTCCAACTTGAGTGGGGTGGTAAAAATATACAATATAACGCTCTTCTTTCTACGATTACTTTTGTATGCACGATGCAACTCTATTTTGGGTGGTTACAGTGCTTTACAGAGTGTATATACGAAAACCGACAATCATGATAAATTGTAAAATGCGCATGAAAACAAATGTGGTTCCGTCGCTTCCGCAGACAAGTGCCATTTATATAATTATACTATTAAATAATTGAAATTTTAGTAACATAGACTTAAGTTACTATTATACTAACACAAACTGTATTATAATTGGTAGCGACGCGCTCATTAGTTAATTTTTAATTTTAAGAAGTAGTTAGAAAAATACCTTTAGTAAATAAATCAAGTAGCATCACTAGTAATTAAGAGGCGGGACACGCTGACATGCTTGTCACACTGTGGGCCCCCGCCAGTCTGCCACCTAACGAGAATCAATGCGCACGCCAATTTGTCAGATTTTTGCGCACGCGGCCATCTTGTACCTTGCAAAAGCTCAATAAACGTCAGTACACACGTTTATTGAGCTTTAAGTTCGCCTGTGTTTTCGTTGCACCCCGTTAGTTCCTGCAGCAACACCCCTATCAATAATTATATATAATAATATGATATAATAGTTAGTCGTTAAGGCCAAAGTAGCATGAAATAAAGAGGTTGTTCATCATCATATCAGCCGGAAGACGTCCACTGTTGGACATAGGCCTCCCCCAAGTGTCACCACAACAACCGGTCCTATGCGTCTCGCATCCATCGGCTACCCGCGACCCTCACCAGGTCAGCGGTCCACCTTGTGGGAAGCCTTCCAACGCGGCATCTTTCGGTACGCGGTCGCCACTCCAGAACTTTTCGGCCCCATCGACCATCTGTTCTGCGAGCAATGTGCCCATAGATATAATAAATAAGTTTTTTATATTTCTGTGAATGTGCCCAATGCCACTTTAGTTTGGCGATCCTTTGGGCTATGTCGATAACCTGGGTTCTCTTGCGGATATCATCATTCCTGATTCGATCACGCAAGGAGACTCCAAGCATTGCCCTCTCCATTGCCCTTTGAGTGACTTTAAGCCTTCCGATGAGGCCCATTGTGAGTGACCACGTTTCAGTTCCATAAGTCATCACTGGCAACACGCACTGGACTGCACTTTCGTCTTGAGACACTGACTTTCGTAAAGAAGTTGTTATTATTAAATAAATAATAATTCTTTACTAAACGACTTCAGAAAAGTACTCAACCCGAAACTCAAATACATTTTTATGTTTTTACGGCTCTACTTTCTTTAGGTTTTCAACTAAGGCGGGCTATATTTTCCCAATTATAGAAAAAGCAGAACTTTATTATATTATTGAGAAGTATTTTTAGCGTTAACAATAGGTACCTTGTTTTACTTTTTTTTCTTCAACTGTGCTGAATGCGTCCATTGTGATTTCGCTTGAGGAATTCAGGACCTTTCCTAACCCTTGAAAAAAAACAGCGCACCTTAATATAAAAAGTATGAAATATGTAAGATAAAGTTATTTTCTAGACTAAATTTATGCCGTCTAAGTACAGTATGAATTTAGTCTAAAAATAACTTTTATTATGAAAGCTGCACTTTAGTAAGTTACACTACTTACATAAAAGATGAATCAAAATATCTTTGGAAGATTTGTGTGGCATACCAACAGGTTATCTAACCCATAAAAACATACGAAGTTGAAAAGTCTAGGGGCTAAAATGCTTCATCATCATCATCACTTCAGCCGAGAGGCGTCCTCTGCAGGACATAGATCTCCGTCGCCACACCGATTGGTCCAGCGCTTTTCTCAAGTTCATCGAAGATTAGCAAGACTATTAAAATTGGTTTCCATTAAAACCCTTATTCTTTGCTATTTCACTATAAGAACTAAAAAAAATATTGTGATTGTTTCGTAATGTTTATAATTGGAAATTCTATTCGTGTGTAGGAATTTTACGAAGGATTTCCAAACAAAAATGCAGTTTTGTTAGTTTGACTCATTCTTTTATTGAAGACCACAACGGGAAAAAACCCCGGGCAGTAGCGTAGCGAGGGGGGGGCGGGGGTGCGGCGGGCACCGGTTGACACCCGCTTAGGGATGACACCCGACAGCTCGTTGACTGGTTTTTTCACTATCGGGTGGCACCCCTAAACGTTTGGCGCAATGGAACCTGTCGGGATTAGGATGCAAAAATGTTTGAGCTCGCTTCGCTCGCTCTTGCATTTTGCACTCTCCGCAAATATTTATTTTGCCCTTCAGGTATTCTGCATTTAGGGGTGACTCGTTCGTTGACTTTTAGTCACGGTCGGGTGTCACCTCTTAACGGGCGACGACATAACGAAACCCGTCCGTGATGGGGTGTAAAAAATTTCGAGCTCGCTTCGCTCGCTCTTACTTTCTACCCTCTTTTTTGTCGAGCGTTTCTGTATGTCTCAATAAAATCACTATGTTTGTGTATGAAATGATCAAAAGAAAACAAAACCTTTCCGAGTAGGGGTGCATGAATTTTCGAGCTCGCTTTGCTCGCTCTTGTGTTCTGCCCTCTCTCAGTTAATGAGCTTTCTTGCATCACTCCATAAAGTTATTTCTATTTAAGTATGAATGATCAAAAGAAAACCTATCTGCGGTGGGATGCGAAACTTTTCGAGCTCGCTTCGCTCGCTCTTGTGTTCTGCCCTCTTTTACTTCTTGAGTTTACTTGCGTTACTCAACAAAGTTGGGTTTAGATAATGATGAAAATAAAATCAAAATAATCTAGTTTTCGAAATTTTGTTTGAAAGTATGCTGTAAGAACATTCCTGAAAATAAAAATCTGCAGCGCAAATGGCACACCTTCCCCCCTCCCTTCTGAAAAATGGCTTGCGATTGCCGTCACCAGAACGAAAGGCCAAAGGTGCAACTCATAATTATTTGGGGGGGGGGGTTCATTTGTGGGGTGACACCACATTATCCGCCCCGGGTGTCACCCTTGCTAGCTACGCTACTGACCCCGGCATAGTGCTAGTTGGACTCTCACACGAAGAGTTTTGTACGATAAACATGTTTCTTATATGGCTCCTATACAAGAAACGTGTTTTTTCGGTTTTTTTAATAGGTGTAACAACCTGTAACAGAATAAACGCAATACCTATTAAGGGTTGATTGAACTCATCACAATGAACAACTTTTACTATGGGACCAACACTGAAATCGTGAGAAAAAATCGACTCCCCCATACATTTATGTGCGCATAACTCGACAAAATGTACTGAACAGCTGTTTTTTTCGTAAGCTTTTTCGCGGTTACGAGATTGGTCCCATAGTAAAAGTTGTTCGTAAAATGACCCTTTAAGAGGTATTGCGTTTATTCTGTTACACATTATATACTTAAAAGAAATACATACTCTTTGTAAAGGTACAGTTCTTGAGATACAGCCCGCTGACAGACAGAGGGACGGACAACGGAGGCTTTGTAACAGGGTTCCGTTGGTTACTTTTCGGGTACGGAACCCTGAAAACACAGTCAATACGAAAGCAAGCACTATCAAACTACATTCGGAATACCAAATTTAAGTTAAAAATAGACCGAGAGCAAACACGGCTATCACTGTCAATCCATCTCACTACATCAAACAGTTTAGTTTATTCCACTGAAAACGAATTAAATGTTTAGTCACCGGACCGTAAAAAATGATGTTACATTCGTTCGAGCACTGACAAATGATCTGCACAGTTTATTGATTGCACACCAGTGCAGTATTTGACGCGTATCGAGCTCAATACTTGGACGTGATTTTACTGAAAATGGACTAGTTATGCTTACAATCACTCAGTTATCTAAGCCTCACTTGTTTAGGTATTAACACAGCGTTCAGTATGTCTAACCAAAGTGTTTTACCAAGCAAAAAAAACACTGATTAAAGTGATTTTAGCATAGTCGTATAGCATAGTCGGCCTAATAATGTTCCTTGGTTGGTGAATGTCACATGTCTTCGAATTTTTGGTTCTAGGACATGCCGGTTTCCTCACGATGTTTTTCTTCACCGTTTTGAGAGCAGTGGTGATGAAATAAATTACACAAAGTAATGTGCCTGGCTGGGTTTGAACCCGCGAACTACAACTCGTAAGTCGAAGCCATTACCACTCGACCACCACTGCTCCTGAGTGATTTTATTTTGAACTAAAATAATAAATTTCCAACATTTTTAGTGTATTTTCGGTAGCTGATTTTTTTTTCTTGTAATCTAATGCGTTTTTCTTATAATTTTTTTACCATTGTCCTTATTTTTTTGGAGTGAATGATTTCTAAAATTTTGTCCATATATTTTAATGGGACCTTATACAGGGTGGCCAGAACATTGACGTCCAAAAATAAAATTTAAGTTTCTCGTATCGCGGGGTATCCGAATCACCCCCATGTATGTTCCGCGACTTTTTATAGTTTTCGAGCTATGAACTTTTTTCTGAATTTTTGAGAATTATCGACCTGATCAATTTAAAACATTTCTAAAAACTTTACTTTATTTTTTGCTAAAATGTTTATTTTTAGGTTGTATTTTTTTGGAAAAAGGTTTATTTTTATTTTTTGTGAAATCATGGTTCGTCTAAGTTCGAGACTCACATCTTCCAGAAACAATGGAAGATCGTTTTCCAAGAAGTTTCTGTAGGTTTCTCCATTAAGTGTGGAAAGCAGTTCAAATGGACCTATTAGTTCGTATTGAGGATAACAGACCACAAGTTAACGCTGAAACGATGTTGAAACGTTGAAGCTCTCATTTCATGTGGATTTTCAATCACCCAAGTATCACAAAGTACTATTTTTTTAATGACTATGAAAGCTAAAAGTCTGGCGCACTTTTGAAAACTACTTAGGAACCATGAAGTCACCTGTTTAGATTATTAATTTAAAGTTGAAAATTTAGGTCATAGTTTACCGAACGTAAATTTTTCACTTTAGACCAACATTTTCTTAACTGTCAACACAGTTACGAAGCTGGTAATTTTATGACTAAAAGTACAACTCATGAAGATTCAGTTACAAAAAAGAAATCTCACCAAAGTCTTCTTTCTACTTTTATTTTTAGAAATGTTTTAAATTGGTCAGGACAATAATTCTCAAAAATTCAGAAAAAAAAATATAGCTCGAAAACTATGAAATGTCGCGGAACATACATGGGGGTGATTCAGATACCCCACGATACGAGGGACCTAAATTTTATTTTTGGACGTCATTGTTCTGGCCACCCTGTATACCCATAAAAGGGGTTATGAGATTACCTACTTTGATTCTGAATACAAAATGAGACATTCGCTGAGGAATTAGGTAAGCTTATTGTACACCCACGTTATGCCAGTTATTTTTAAGTCTTGTATAAGTAGACGAGTCTTTTTTTATAAACCGAGCAAAAAAATCAGACCCAATCCTATTTCCCTCTCACTAGTACAAAATATAGAGTTATTAGTTAACTATTAATTGCAACTGAAACCCAACTGCAACTGAAACCCGACTGGTATTACCGGTATATATTATTATTCTCTTTGTGGTATAGGCAACCATTGACACATGAAAACACACACAATAGAAATCGATAACATCGAAAGACAAGCAACAAGTCAAAAACATTGGCCAGAAACTTTTAAAAACAAATAAAATACTTACATATAAATACTTACATTTCGGTGTGTCGCAACGTCAAATACTTTCCATATTCCCCCTAAATCCCGCGAATTCCCCCGAATCGTAACTTTATCCCCATCGAGAGACACAATGCATCTAGAAAGTTTTCCCATAAACAAAACATAGTCGTGAGTCGCCGTGACTCGTAAATAAACAAGATGGCGGGTCTTGGGACAAACGCGGCCTGCCCGGGGACGCAGGCCCTTTCAATGAACTCTCCACTGCGCGGCCCTTTCTTTCTTTCTTTTTGCTGTTGAAATTGTGTTTTTGTTGATGCATGTTGATGCGGTTCGTGTTGGCTGAAAGTTATTACGGGGCTGGACAGCTGGTATAATTTAGGAGGGAACGAATAGGTTTTGTTACAAACGTTTGAATGTTAACGAATACGTCATTTGCGCTCATCATCTTCATGGCTGTCTGTGTTCCATGTGGCTTGAGTGACGATACACGTTGTCACGAAAGTGTTAAATGATGTCATTAGTTAAAATGTTATTGTTTTATATGCTGGAAAGAATTAACAGAGCCTATAAGTACGTAAGCCGCTTTTGTGCCCATTTCATTCACCTATTTACAGTTCTTAACTTTTTTACCGAATGCATAATTAAGAGGGAAATACGATCCAACAGTTTCAGACATTTCTTAACTTGCACAATTTTTACAATAGGTATAATTTTGTCAATGGCGTCTTGTAAAGCCCACCTCAGTACCTCACAAACGAAAAATATGTTGTACTTAAATTTGCTTGTATGTTTGTCTTGTCTAATAACTTTACCCTTATATGCTCGAGCTTCGCTTGTGTTAAAGTAGCATACGAACAATCAGGCTGCAATCGCAAACCAAAAATAAAATCTACTTTTAAAACCGGCCAAGTGCGCGTCGGGCCAAGCGCAGTGTAGGGTTCCGTAGTAGTATATTTCGTAATTGGAGCATTAAATTTTTTTGTAGTCTCCATTTGAATCTGCGGTCAGTCATTGGACTAATCTGACTAATTACTAAAGTCTTGACTAATCTGATAAGCTGAAGTAAATAAATTAAAGAGTTAGGGCCATCGCCTTAACTCTCCTTATTCAAGTAGCACATTTGCTCTTTTCAGACGGTTTACTGGATTCCGCATTAGAAGCGTACTTGTCAATGGGTTAGGGTGATGATTTAATCGGTCTGTGTATTTGTCTATGTACTGTTTAGCTTCTTCCATAATAGTTTTCATGTTCAGGTACTTGTGTATCTCTGAGTTGCGGGTGAACCAAGCTGCTCCACTTATAGTCCTTAGGATGTTGTTTTGAGCTCGTTGGAGGCAAAGGATGTTTAACTTGCAGACTGAGGACCACAGTTGTATCCCATAAGTCCAAATGGGTTTTATGACTGAACTGTAGACCCGGAGTTTATTGCTCAGAGACAATGTTGACTGTCTGCCAAGCAGCCACAAAAGATTCTTAAAGCGATAGTTCACTTCGTTGCGTTTTTGCTTGATGTGATCTTTCCAAGTCATACGTTGGTCCAATTAGAATCCTAGGTATTTTACGCAATTGGATTGCGATAGAGGATCTTGGCCGAGGTTGATTGTTGGACACAGTTTCTTTCTCACAGTGAATGTGATATGGTGAGATTTGGAGGCACTCGCTTTTACATGCCATGTGCGCAACCAGTCACTGGTTAGATTTAGCTGGTTTTGGAGGATTCTACTGTCTTCATCTGGATCGCTGCTTGTTGCAAGAAATGCGGCGTCATCTGCAAAGGTCGCGACCGTTACGTTTGGAGCTTGAGGAAGGTCATCGGTGAAAATCTATACTAATATTATAAAGAAGAAAGATTTGTTTTTTTGAATTGAATAGGCTCCGAAACTACTGGACCGATTTGAAAAATTCTTTAAACATTGGATAGCTACATTATCAGGGAATAACATAGGCTATATATTATCCCCGTACTCTCACGGGAACGGGAACTACGCGGGTGAAACCGCGTGACGTCCACTAGTATTATATAACACAGGACCAAGGACTGAGCCCTGTGGTACTCCACCGCTGCAGGTGTAAAGATCGCGCGCCTCGTTGCTTGACTTGGAACATTCTGTCATTCAAATAAGACTTCATCAGAGGATATATTGAAGGTGGAAGGGTATTTTTAATTTTAAACAATAAGCCCTTGAGCCACACACGATCAAAAGCTTGTTGGACATCGATAAAAGCTGCAGAGCAGTACTCCTTCTTCTCAAGGCATTGTCTGATAGTGTTGTAGACCCTATGCACTTGCTCTACTGTGGAATGGTCTTTGCGAAACCCAAATTGGTGATGGGGAACAACGTTATTTTCCTCAAGGTGCGGTTTTAGTCTTATCAGGAAGATACGTTCCCAGAGCTTAGACAGTGATGGCGTAAGGCTAATAGGTCTGTATGATGTGACGTCATTGATTGGTTTACCGTGCTTGTGGATCATCACTATTTGCGACATTTTCCATAAAGAGGGGAAGTAGTAGACTCGGAAGGTTGCATTGTAGAGGTTGGTCAGGAAATTTCCTGGGTAACTCCTTTAGTAGCCTTGGTGTAATTAGGTCGAATCCGGGGGCTTTTTTTATTGACAGATTAGACAAATAATATCTTTATTAATAAATTAAAACGATTTCTCGTAAATAAAAGTTACTACACCATTGACGAATATTTAAAGGATCAACTAAAATAAAAAATAACAAAAGTAAGCCGCAAAATAACCGTGCAATAATGTTAAATAAAATAAAGCTACATATATATATATCTAAAAAACATATAAAAATTAAGGTACTATCAATAACTATATAAATACGTAAAACATGCATATAAATAAATAAATGTAATTATTAAATGAATACAGAAATATTATTAATAATATAAATGAAAATATAATTAATACCTACTTAAACTCGTCGTAACTATATCACATTCTTCCCCTATTTTCTACTACTATACATACTTGTACATACATACATATTTGTTTGAAATAAGCGCTCTTCATCCTCTCCTCTATAAAACTTACTTGTGCTGTGCCCGACAGGGTCCATAATTGTTTCAAATTTTTTAAACATACCAACTGTTATAATATTACTACATTATGGAACGCAATAAAGTATTGAGTATTGAGATCTCTTTGGCTATCTCCCTTGGCGATGTTGGTCGCAACTGAGTACTTGGTGTTATCCCTTTGTTTAGCAGTGTATCTATTTGAGGGTCATTAGAGCCATCGCTTACATTTGGTTTAAATACTTCAGCTAGGTGGGCTGCAAATACTTCAGCCTTTTCTGAGTCGGTACGTGCCCAAGAGTTGCCTGATCTCTGTGGAGGTAAGCACTGCTGTGGTTGACCCATAAGCATTAAATCTAAAAATAGTATTTGCAATCTCGAAATCATTTTAAAAGACCTATTCAATGATATCCCAGACGACGAAAAAAAGTTCATCCCCACTTCACATGTCACAGGGAAGCTACCACATTTTTTTTCCAAAATTTTATTTTACCATTTTGTCGGCGTTATTGATATACACACCCCTACAAAATTACAGCTATCTAGTTAGTACTAGATAGCTGTGTGAGACGTTAGTACGTCTCTTAGCAAAACCTCGGACAGACGGACAGACAGACAGACAGACATGAGGAAACTATAAGGGTTCCTTGTCAGGACTACGGAACCCTAAAAACTGAATGCTGCAGTATTGCCTAGATATTATACAAATGTGGTGCTAATGTATCGTGACAGCGTGTAACGTGGATGTCGACTTAAATAAAACAAAAAATAAAGCGGCTTAACGATTTCTTCTGCGCTGATCTGCGATAAGGCAAAAACGCTGACGTGTTAGCTACTTATCTTGGAGAAATCTTGAGAAAATTTTAAGAAATGTAGAAAGTGGTGAAGCTTAGGTGCCTGCTGTAGAAGTGTAAGCTTATTAATGAAAATGCCTCCTATTTTTACCCGTCTGCGTGACGCAGACATTCCTTTGCCAACATATAACCATATGTTTCATCAGAGTTAGAAATGGTACATATGCAGAACAATCCATTCTTGGGGCGTAGGATCCATTTTCTCAAAGAAAAGCTCACACATACAATACTCGTTCCTGCTTGTTACAGCAACTGCGTTAAGTAGTTTTATTTCCTTCATCCGTGCTATAAATAAATCAATGCTGTCCTTTCCGATTTCCTCTTCCAAGAATATTGAAATAGATTACAGTTAATTCAAGCAAAATATACCTGATGATATTTTTGGAAACAAAACTTGTTCACCATAGTAGATTACCTTACTTATGTCATTATCTGCCTAGCTTTTTCCCAAATAAGAATGTTGGGATCAACTTCCAATACAACCGAATGCAGCTGAAAACCTATATTTTACAGGGCATGACCTGCATCACCCAGTTACTGGGTACCTCTTACTGACGGTCAGACATTCAGGCTTATTCGTATCGGCGGCGACCTCTCGCGTCCGGCCCTGGTTCAATCCAAGGTCCGGAGCGAGGAGGCAGCAGGAGGAGTCATTTGATGATTTCCCATCCTTAAAAAAAAGGCTTATTCGTATCGACATTCATAGATCTACAAATGAAAGCCGGGACCAGCGCCTTAAAGTATTTTAATATTTATTTCATTAGTAACCTATGCACTAATCATCAAAAAATGCATTTACTACGGATATAAAACGATATTAGCTATCTGCACTAGTTCGTGCTATCTTTTCTGTAAAGAACAATATGCGATAGCCTTTCTAGATACTTCCTGCCTGGTCATAAGTTGGTGATTGGGGGTGATTCCAGCTGAAAACGTGTACAAACTGATACTTACAATCATCCCGACCGAACATAGAAGCTACTGAGAGAGTCCTAATGCCCGAGCCGGGAATCGAACCCGTCCTGGGGGTCTACTCTCGGGCGGCGTTTTCAACTCCGTATCATCTAACCACTAAGAATTCTTAGAGTTTTTAGTTCGGGTTCGGGACTAATCGCAAGTCCGTAGGTGATAAGTACGGAGTCCTGGCAGGGTTGCGGAATTTGATTTAAATTATGTAAGCAAGTTTTACTTTAGCAACTAGATATCTACGTATGTACAATCAACAAAACTATACAATCGTTAGCTTTTTCTAGTTCTATAATACACAGATAAAAGTCTATCTAGTGATCAACACTAGGCATGTATTAAAATGCAAATAAAATCCATTTGAATAGCTGATAAAATCAGATTGAAAACGAAAAGAGAAACGAACGAAATTGATTTTTATTTCTCTTTTTGCAATAGGCACCGACGAAAGATTGAAAATTGTTAGGTTTTCCGGCTTAGCTCCGTCCTGAAATCCTGACACATCGAATATACCATGACGTATGTGTGGGAAGTATGACGTATTGACTACCTAACCAAACATTGGCTTCATATTTTTTCAATATTGATTCGCTGTCTGTAAAAACTGAACACCTATAAGATTAGTCTCTATTTGTCCGTCAGACACAGCTAATTTTCTCAAAATCTAAATGACTGATTGAATTGAAATTTGGGACACATATGTAGGTACTTCTGTGACTCAAATACGGTGACGTAACGTAAATATATAAATTTTAAATATGGGGAAACTTTTCGGGAGCAAAATAGATAATTAAATGTGGTGTGATATATCAAATGAAAGGGCTCATCGTAAGAAAGGGTGGAAAGTGTAGAAACACAATCGTTTGGTAACTCTTTTAAAGCAAAAACGACTAAGCACTGATTTTTGCATTACGTTCTTACATTACACACAAAATATTTTTGGTATATACCTAAACCAAAAATAAACAGAATGAAAAAGATTTGTTTTCATGCATTTTTGATGTTAATAAATCACGTAGAAAGCCAACTCGTAAAATATAGCAATACAATTCTAAATTGTGTCTTTAAAGAGGCTTGAGATACTCTTGAGACAAAGCTAGACTACGCGATGTGTTTACGTACCTGCCTCCTACCTACTAGTTGCACAGAGAAAATTTAACCTAAGAACATTGAATTTACAGACCATCGAACATTGTGCCTAAGTAGTGTTACTCGCCAGAATTAATGTTGAGTACATGGCGGCATTTGCGTGCTGCTAACGCCATCTAGTATCAGGTAGCGGAAACCAACCAAACATTTACGTGCTGCCTGCCATTTGATGTGTTACAAAAATCTTGGTAACGTTATCCTTGATTGCTTCTATTCAAAATGTACAAATTAAAATAAGCCAGTGGCAGGTCCAGATGACTCGTCTCAACTGACGGCGCCCGTTCACGAACATGATTCGTGTATCAGCACCATCAACCATTTTGAAGGGAACCAAATGATCCAACACACGCAGTCAGTCACTCACTCAGTCACAGAAGAATTTTATCCTAATATGCAATACAGCTAAAATTACTAGTCGTAGAAAGCTGAAATTTGGCATGTAGGTTTCTTGGGGAGTGTAGCGGAGTACTAAGAGGATTTCTCGAAATTCCTCACTCTCCTCCTCCTCTCACGAGCGAAGCGACGGAGTTAATACAAGAATCCTGAATGCAGCGAAGGATTCAAGCTAGCAAAGACACCTTTATCCCTGAGGAGCATACTCTACTTTTCACACCTACTGCGAGAAAATTATGCTCTAGCTAAGAAAAGAGGTACCGCGCGTCGGCCTCCACTGCTAGGAGTAAGTCGCGCGAAGCTGCGGCTACAGCCCACCGCCGGGCAAAAGAAAGCGCCGTCAGCGAACCAACAAGTACCGCTGCGGCACGGCTCCTACGGAGCCCAACACTATTCGTGCTGCCAAGCCGAACAGTCCAGTGAATATCTCCCGCCTACACTACACCACTAAGGCTGAAGACATCGTGGAGTACGTGCGCCAGAGGATCAAGAGCACGCCGAGAGTGCAGCTGCTGGAATCGCGCCGCAATGTCAACGTCATGGCGTTCGTAGTGCGTGTACCAACATGTTTTCTGCACCTCGTCATGGACTTTTGGCCGCAGGATGTGGTGTCCCGTCGCTTCCGCGGACAAGTGCCACTAGATCGCAGTATAAAACACTGTGTTGTGTATGTACTAACACAAACTGTATTATTATAATATAATATTTATGTTAGTCTCATTGATTGATTGGTTCTATAAGGTAAAAAGATCTAAAGGATATATTTTTGGCCAAAGTAGCCTGAAATAAAGAGGTTATTATTATTATTTAATAATTGTACTGAGTTTCATTATAACCCAATAATGTGATTTGAATTTGTAACGCATTTTGACTGTGCCCACCGCACGTAGCAGTGGAGGCGGACGGGACCGCTCGCGGATTAGAATGACGTACTTTAGGTTAGGTTTGCATGGCGAATAATTTGACGTTTTCTTGCAGGTGGTGTAAAAAAACAACATATAATTTTCACCGGTTGTCCGGGACTCTCTACCACAGCAATAAGAAAATAGGAGCTAATATTATGAAGAATTATAATTGTGTATGTATTTGGAGGAGGTGATCTCTGGAACTACCGAGTAAGAGCATTCTTTCACTAATAGAAAGCTATACTATTGTTACGTGTCATAATGCAACATTTCTTCGAAAAAAACAGTTCCTACGGCACTGGCCTGGGGGCATAACCGCGGTAATGAGTTCGTTGGGTACCTAGTATAAAACCATTCACGCGGAATTGTGGCCCACCTAACCTAAGAACTTAATTAGGCGTGGACTACAACATCCAGCTTTGTAAACATAACATCTAATTACCTAACAAAAGTTGTTGCGTTACCGCTTCGGCCAGGAATCACTCAAACTTTCCATTCCTTTCTGTCTACCTACATTATAAACTTTCTGACATTTCCCACAATTAATTTCGACTTTTTGATAGCAAACTTATTTTACAAAAACACGGCCAGCTTAACTCCGTCCTGGAATTCGCATCGCCCATCGGCAAAACTAATCACGTTCGATAGAAACAAAACAGAAGCTACGGCGAAAACATCGGAGAAATCCGAAATTAACAGTACAGCCCCCAGGCTTTTAATTAAACTTCAGATACGTACAATACTTACGTGTAATTATTTAAAATGTAAGGATGTACATATATTTAAATAGAATGTATTTTCATAAGCGTCTTACCTTAGAAATCGGAAAAGTGAAGGAAATGGGTGGGTTTCTCCAATTGCGGAAATTAATAAATAAAACTTTGTAGTGCTTTGGTTGGTAGCGCGATTGCTGAGCGTGGTTTCTAATAGGGTATTTGACTAATTTCAATGAAAACTTATTTGAAAGGTACCTATAATATAATTACTAAGATTTTTACGCGGGTAGACCCTGGCTACAGTTACCTAGTTCATTTATAGGTAACTGTATCAGTGGAAGTTAGTAATTGTATTACATGGAAATCAATACAAGCGTGATATAATGTTGTATATATTAGTAGGTATACCATGTTAGAATATTCCTTGCGACATTATTAAACTATGTGAGTGTGCCAGCCAGACGATCATCAATGTATCGAGTTATTCTCGTTGCGCCGGAAATTAGGGGCCGAGCTGGGCTCAGCGAGCGGTAACCTGTCATCGTCCTCAGCCTCACAGGGACACTCTTGGCAGTGAGTGATTCGACGGATTCCGGACCTGTACGAGTACACAAAATTAAATTTAAAATTTAAAAAACCCCGGACTAAAAAATAACTTTAAAAAGTGAAAAAATAATACTTCTTGATCCTGTTAATTTAATATTGGTACGATTCTTTGGGCAAAGCGTCATCGCCTCGGGAGACCGCAAATTTTTGCATTTGTTAAGTACCTCTATATTATTCTCAAAATTTAATTTTTATTTCATGCTTTGTAAACTTAATTTACCTAATAGGTACTACTAGAATACCTATGATCTCATCATCTTCCTGCCCTTATCCCATGTTACTTGATGTCGGACTCGTTTTTTACTTCCATTCTGTCCTATCAGCCGTCACGCTCTCACTAACTCCCTTTTCTTTCATACATATTACTCCTCACACAATCCATCCATCTTTTTTTTGGCGTTCCTCTCCTTTTCCATCCATCTGATCTCACACTCACCTGGAAAGCGTCACCTGTATTCACTCATTTCTCTTTTCTGCTACATCATCAGACCCTGATCACAATCTAACCAATAACCTACTTTCTGCTCCTGCCAGCGGCTTCGCCCGCGTGGTCCCTAGGGAACATACTCCCGGAACAAAAGTTTCTCAGGCTCTAGACTATCTGTGTACCAAATTTCATTTAAATCGGTTCAATCGTCTTGGCGTCAGAGCGCGTCAGACAGACAGACAGACAAACAAAGTTACTTTCGCATTTATAATATTAATTTAGATTAGATTCATTGCGACCATTTAAATGAATACGAAAACGGAAGCTCTGCTGTAAGTAAGTGAAGGGTTGGGTATCCTGCAGATTTCAGCATCAGGTTAAGGTTACTAAATATAATCTGTTCATTGAAACCATTCCAGTGAGTCCAAACACGATACCTCTGCTGTAACTTCGTGAGGAGTTGGATATTCTGCAGACCTCAGGTTATGCTACAGCATCAGGTCAATATAACCATGTTCTTGCAATGTCATTGATGTAATAGAATAGCAAATTTTGCATCGATCAGACCCGTAAAACCTGATTAAATGCCTTCGTCAACTAGAAAAGAGCTGATAATCTTCAAACGGCTCAACCGATTTTGATAAAACTTGTCTAAGAACCATCGCTAGAAAACCTGCTTTCAAATAAAATAAACCGCATCCAAATCGGTTCACTCGTTTAAGATCTACGGTGCCACAGACAGGCACACAGCGGTCAAACTTATAACACCCCTCAGTTTTGGTCGGGGGTTAAATAGGGATAGTGTTATGCGTCACGTGTATCTCCGTCTCCCTCCCTCACCTGACTGTTTTATGCATTAAAATAAAAAAAGATACACACTCCATACTTATCACGTGAGACCAAAACATTGGTAATGTCAACTGCACTCATTGGTATTAAGCATTGAAGCGTCTATTTTTTCATTCGTTTTTGCAGACTACCTACTGATATTTGCTGACTGCTAACATAGTAATGTCCTATTAACTACAACTAGAAGCGAGGAACTCCCACAGCCCCGAGAACGTCAAAACAAGTTAATAGCAAAGCTTTTTCACACACGATGACCGTACACAACCCGCGCGGGTTTATCCTCCCACCTGACTTTAGGGACCGTTAAAAATTCAAAGACGACGCGCAGCGAGATTAGAAGTCTAGTTTGAAAGAGTAATACCCCTGTCTATTGTAACAATGAAGCTGTCAAGTTTCACATGAAAGGCAATAAATCTGTGCAAGCCTTAACATTTACCTTCCACGACGCGGGAGAGAATGTTACGAATGAAAATAAATCGCCCCTAATTCAGAGCCAAATCGGCGAGATGAAATTGAAATTGAGATTGGGCTGTGTAATGGTGCTATATAGTGATCCGAACGAGCTCCTTGCTCTCGGCAGCTCTGTAGCGTAATTAATGCCCCGCCAAGAGAAAATTGCCACAAATCTGCACTTTCAATTTGTGCTATTGCTTATGTAACGTTGAGCGGGTGATACCGCAGTAGCTATACCTACTTATGTTTCATGATTTGTTTTATGTAGCTTAGGTAGGTACATAATTTCCTTTAGCGAGGTTGGGTATAGGTAGATACCTCAAATAATTAATTAATGACCATAGGCGTAAACAGAAGGAGTGGCCAGGTGGGCCGTGCCCATCCCAGAATTGTCTGAGGCCCACCCCAGGTTAGAAATTCTTGGCTGGACACTGATTGAACTTCACAAAATCATCATAAATCATACGAGTATAAACAATCTGCCACCGAGAAACCTACAAACATATTTTTACACTAGTTGACCCGCGCAACTTCATCTGCTCCGCTCCTATTGGACTTAGCCTTCATCGATAAATGGACTATTTAACACTGAAAGAATTTTTCAAATCCGATCAGCAGTTCCTGAGATTAGCGCGTTCAAGCAAACAAACAAACAAACTCTTCAGCTTTATATATTAAGTATAGGTATAGATATAGATAAACCAGATATTTAAAATCTCTTGGCGGCCGTCTCCACGAGCGAGAGAATCGCAGCGAGATGACGTTTTGTCACTCATAGAATCGTCGCGATAATATCGCCGTGTGGAGACACGTTCATAGAGTTGTTATAGAAATACGTGGCACGGACGATAAGATAATATCGCCGCGATTGTCTCGCTCGTGGAGATGGCCCCTTATGTAGCAATAAATTGCACAAACCCGAGTTCTGTACCAAAATGGTAAAAAGGAACCCTTACGGTGTTACTAAGTCTGTCTGTCACAGCTGGATATCTCAAGAACTACTAATACACTAGATACTACAATACTATACTTGGAATTTGGAATAGTTTAAGATGACGTTTGCTGAATTATTTTGCAAATAAAAAAATAAAACTTTTTCTTGCAACAGCGACTGAAAGGAATTATTAAAAAAACAAAGTGGGGCGACATGTGTTGTATCACATGAAAGAGCTTTTTCTAGCAAGACCCCAAAAGAGACCCCCACACTAAATCTTTAATGATTTACGTAACAGGTCCGTGTTTGAGTCACAGAAGTCCATATGTGTACCAAATCTCAACAGAATCGGTCCAGTGGATCCGGAGATAACTGGCTGTGACAGACGGACAGATAGACAGATAGACACCCGAGTGATCCTATAAGGGTTCCGTTTTTGTTCGGAAACCTAAAAATGGAGATAATACATCTTCACCTAAAGATTACAGGAAAACCTATAAGAAGTCTATAGTGTTAAAATAACATGTTAAAAAAAATACATTCATTCGGAACCCTTCACACGCGAGTCAGACTCGCCGAGTTCGACTTGGCCAGTTTTTTTTTTCCTTTTAGGCCTCATGGTTTTCGAGATATGTCGAAAAATTTTGAAATTTTAACCATTCCTACCTCCGAAGTTTGCATAGACAAAAATCGGAAAATATTCTATGTGATAGAATTCCATGTAAAGATTACAGGAAAAATAAAACGACGTCTGTAAAAAGCGCACTTTTTCAGAAATCATCAACAAACATTACATTAGTTCCACTAGCGGGCAAGAGATGTCGCTGATCACAGACTGCAATATACACTATACACCGCAGTGTTAAAATTCTAAACGAATAAAGGCCTCGCCGATGAAAATCACGTTTTATATTTATTTAAATTCAATTACTCTCTGCACTTACAGTAAATCTACCAACACGTACAGAGAGTCAACAACCTAAGTATTCGAATTGATCATTAAATATTAGAAATGTAATTATTAAATATGAAAACATGTCAATTGAATAAAAACAACAATAATTAAAAAAATAATCAAACAAGTACATCAAGTTAAAAACAAAAATAATCAAAAAAAAATAATACAATAATCAAAAATAATCTAAATAATCAAAAATAATCAGAATAATCAAAATAATTAAAATAATCACAATAATCAAAATAAACAAAATAATCAAATAATTAATCACTAAAAAAATCCTTGCAAATATGATGGTACGAAACCCTCGGTGCTCGAGTCTAACTCGCTTTTGACTGGATTTTTTTTAGATATAGTTAGGAAAGATGCCAATAGTGTACAGGTGTACACTGCTTGGTGCTCGGAAATCTTTTCAATTTTCTGTTTTTTTTTTTTTGTTAGATTTTGGTTTTTGACATCTAAACGGTGCATTTTAGGTAAAAAATTAAAATTAATTCCAAATACTTTTAAAGTAGACAAAACTTGTTTCAGTTTAACCATAATTCGTATCTCAGTAGGTTAAATAGGTGTCGAGATACAGCACTTCAAACATCGGATTTTTTTCCCAAAAAGTTAGAAATTGTAGTTTTAAGCATTTCTTCTTCTTCACCCTGGCTTACAGGGCAGGCCGCAAGACGGGCGTTTGGTGGGCTAGGAGGCCCACCCAACCTAGGGCCCGGCTCTTACTGAATGCTGTTAGATACTTACAACCTACGTATTAAGTTGATGAATAAATCCAGGGTGCAATAATTTTGGAGCTGGCTTCGGTTTTGCATTGTACACTCTTAACTGCTAGAACTTTTTTGACTATTGCATAGTCAAGAAAGATTCTTCTATTTAAGTTTAAAAAATCAAATCTAATGACTGCTGCAGGGTTTCAGCTGGGCCTGTCACCTTGCGGCAGTGATGTCGAGTCAAGATGTTTTGGTTTTTGTGTTCTACTAACATAGTTTTTAAGTACATTGTTACTAACACTATGAGTCTTGTTACTTGTAATAAATGTTAATTATTATTATTATTAATGAGATGAAGTGCAAAAATTTTCAAGCCCGCTTCGCTAGCTCTTAATTTTTTTACATCTCTCAGCTTTTAACCTTTCGTGTATGAGGCAAAAAATTTGATAAAGGGTACAAAAATTTTCGAGCTCGCATCGCTCGCTCTTGCATTCTACACTCTCTAAACTTTTGAGTTTTCCTGCATCAGTCAACAAAGTTATTTGTATCGTCCCGAGCCCCAGGATTGGAGCTGGGACCTAGGCCTTCTGACTATAACTAGCCTAAAATTCCATTTTTGATCGTGCACACCGCAACCGCACCGCACTTTTACACGTCAAGAAAAATTTCTTGACGTGTAAAAGTGTTATGTTTAACCTATTTACAAAATACACTTCTGGACACATCTATTGGCCCACCTTAGAGTTTAGGTTTCGATGGCCCCTACCGAAATATGATTGCTAGATTGAACAAAAACTGTTGATGCAGTTTTAAACCTGATACATTTTTACCATCTTTTTCGATCGTATTGTTTTAAATTTGAATTCAGAATAGCATACGACATGGAGCTACGCCTAACAAGTCGGATATGCGCCTTGTTAAAGGCAATTGATTTTTGAATAAAAAACATGTTTTATCAAATAAAGGTTTAATTTAATAACGCGTGTTGCCTCCATGGGCATCTACCACAGCTCTCATACGATTAGGCATAGAGTTTATCAACCGCTCTATGAAATTTTGAGGTTGTAACGAGTTTTCAACTCCTGCATCGTCTGGGCAACTGGCTGACGAGCCCTAACACGTCTTTTTAGCTCGTCCCACATGTGCTCAATGGGGTTCATGTCTGGGCTTCTAGCTGGCCAGTCCATAACTGTGATGTTCACATCCCGAAGATATTCCCTCACGATGCCGGCCGCATGGGCTCTTGCATTATCATGCATAAAAAGGAAATTTGGGCCCACATAGTCCGCGTATGGTATCACGTGAGGTTCTAAGCACTCACGAATGTACCTTTCAGCATTAAATGTTGGCAGCCGGGGTCCTGTAATAACCTCAAGTTGAGTTTTGCCGCTCGCGGATATACCGCCCCAGACAGTCCATGAGCCACCGCCATAAGCAACTCTCTCTTCAAAGCAGCATTGTGCGAAACGCTCTCCCTTACGTCGGTAGACCTTCTTCCTTCCATCATTGCCATGTAACACAATTTTAGACTCATCAGAAAAGAGTACACGGCTCCAATCTTGCTGTGTCCAATTTAAATGACTGCGTGCGAAATGAAGGTGCGCTGTTCGGTGGGCTCGCGTTAGTTTGGGCCCATTAGCTGGCTTGTGTGGTACCATATCGCGTTCTTTTAACCTTCTCCGAACAGTTCGAGCGCTCACAGATACTCCGTGGAAGTCGCGAAGTTGGTTTTGTATCTCAATGGAGGTAAGGTGACGATTTCTAAAGCTGGTCGTCACGATGAATCGATCCTGCCTTTCAGTTGTGACCCGAGATCGTAGCCTTCCTTGGCGACGAACAAAGCCGCCAGTCTCTAGGTACCTCCGAAAAACATTTCGGACCGCAGATCGACTTAAATTAAGTTGAGCACTCACGTTTCTTTGGCTGTGTCCGGCCTGAATAAGTGCCACAGCTTGGGCGGCGACTTCAGGTGAAGTATCCATAGATTATTGATAGAACCTCACCTTAATGTTAAGAATAAGTAATGTTTGTTGCAAAACCAAAGATATCAATCACTTTTTCAAGAATTAAATCCAAGTAAACCAATAAAACCAAGTTTTCTTAGTATTCGATTGTTTGATATCAACAAACAGGCTCCAAATTGTCTTTTGTTTCTTTAAATTCTGTGTTCGAAATTCAATAAAGACTATTGAATGAAATTGTGAATGTGCCAGGTTCAAAACTGCATAAAAACTTTTTGCTCGACCTAATATAAAATTTTGAAACTGAAAATACAAGGTGGGCCAATAGATGTGTCCAGAAGTGTACATATCATTAATCTTAATATTTTCGGGCGTCGCATCTCAGGTTGGAGGCCACCCCCCCCCCCCCCCCTAGAATTAAACTATGAATGAATATGTTGTAACTTTTGTCATTAAAATAGGCAGTTCTGTCTTTACCATAAGGGTACAAGCAGCACGTGCCCAGTGTGCTTCATTGGGGACCCCCAAATTACATTATAGGTTCTTCGCCATAGGAAACGACCAATTTAAACCGTGCACTTGCTTCTGACGAAATTCTGTCGAACCTATATCCCAGGCGGGATGTAAAAATTTTAAGATGAAATCTTCGAAAATTTTGGAGCTCGCTTTGTGAAGAAAGTTTTTCTGCATTAGATCCCATTGTAAGGAAACGTACAGGAACTATAGGTGGCAGCCGTGGGCGTTGGTAGTTAACCCCTTACCGCATAGCTACCCAAATATGGGCACTTATTTTCAAACGTTCAGAAATAGAAAATGATCTTATTTTACCCTTTACGGCATATAAGCCTAAGGACAGATCAGGCAACGTCTAAGCTTCAATAAACATACATGTCCTGACATCTAGTGTACCGCGTAATGAAACTAAAACCTGTGAAAATCAGTCGGCAGCAGTTGAAATTTGTCGTTGGTGTGTGCAAGTTTTTGAAATTCACTTTGTGATCGTATGTCGATTTTTCGTTTGAACTTCATTATCGTAGTGCTAAGAAGACTTATCAAAGGACTCAAGACACTGAAAACATGTAAGTAAAAAGTAATAGTTTAGCGATAATCATGCCAAACCTTAGCATGCCAAATATGGAATATTATGCAGTATCGTGAAAGTTAGTTTTCCGTATTTGGCATTGTATGCATTTAGTTTTAAGTTTAGTGTAAAATGTGAAGTTCCTAAATGCAACAGATCTCATTAAATTTATCTTATATTTTCATTAAATTCTGAGTTTTATTTTCTAAACCTTATAATGTACTGAGGATTGACTTAAAATTACCTGTATAGGTCCAATTAGTTTTAGTTGCTGTTACTGCATAATATGCCGTATATGGGAAATAGAAGTTTTTTATCATATTTCGAAAAGTAATCGGATTTTGGAAAACTGCTTGAACTAACTTAATAGTACGTGCCAAGATCTATCAAATATATTTTTTACGGAAAAAAATAAAAACCCATGCGGTAAGGGGTCAAAGCAGTGGTTTTATTTAATAAATAGATAGGAAATAATTATACCCGACCGTCTCGATACAAGTTTGAGCTACCACCCTTAGCTCAAATCCTTGGTACGCCCTTGGTGGCAGCACAGCAGCGTCAATGTCAAGTGTATAACTGTATACTTTCTTTAAGTTTCGAATATGCAACAATAGATGGCATAGTCAACGCCGTGCACGTTCTCTATTTATGTATTTTAAATCTTTTTGTAAGCAATTTTTATTTCATTATATTAAATAAATACTAAACAAGTCCATTGTTATTTTATATTACCAGAGGCAGAATGATAAAAGTTCTGTCGCCTAGTTTTCGAATTGTCAAAAGATCCTGTCAACCTAACCTAACAAAAATGACAAATGTTTTGATTTTGAGTAAAAGGTTAACTTCTAATTTCGTTTAGTGCATTTCTCGTTGAAGACGTTACCATAAAATATTAATAACATGACGTCTGCATTAATAAGTGCTATCAGAAGACTGCACATTGCTGTGACGCCTCAAATAAGAGTATATTCTTCAAACGTCGCTGCTGCCACTTCTGCAGCCTCAAACAGTTTAACTATCACTAAAAAAGAGTGGGCCTTCCAGCCTGAATACACTAAGCCCCGTGAAGTCTGGATCGAGAACTTAGATACGATAGAAGAGCAAAAATTGGGGTTATTTGAGCTGCATCCTTCTGTGTACGCCGCGCCTCCTCGGTTAGACATTATAAATCAGAATATTGTATGGCAGCGAAAGATTAGGTTTGTGTCATGGGCACATACGAAGACAAGGGCTGAAGTGCGAGGTGGTGGCAGGAAGCCTTGGCCTCAAAAGGGTTCGGGTCGCGCTCGTCATGGGTCCATTCGTTCCCCGTTGTGGCGTGGCGGTGGCATAGCGCACGGACCTCGCTCGGGCAAATCCCACTTCTTCATGCTCCCCTTCCACCTCAGAATTCATGGCCTAACAACTACCTTATCATCAAAGCTAGCTCAAGATGACCTACATATTGTAAAGGACTTGGAGCTGCCAACTGATGAGCCAGAATATTTGGCTGAACTTGTTGAAAAGAGGAACTGGGGACCTTCAGTGCTGCTTGTTGATGAGTAAGTGTAGTGATATTGATTGACCAGTAGAAAGATATTGATAAAGTGTGAGCTTTATTTACTCAAAAAATAAATTAGTTCTATTTCAAGAATCTATTAATTTAGTATGTTATGTTATTGCGAGTCATGCCTACACATTCCCTTCTTTAGAATTAGTACTGACTTAGTGACTCGTTTTTAAAGGAATTTTTGGAACTTTAATAATAATTGGTATGCACGTTAGTTCTGTGACAATAAATACTTTTTCTTTCTTTTAAAATTTTCATGTGTCTGCATAATCATATTAATAAGTCTACTTTTAATTTCCAGCACTGACTATGCACCAAGGAACATCACAGCGGCCATAGACAGCCTGGCTCACATCAACATTATGCCAGTCTATGGCCTCAATGTCTACTCTATGTTGAAACATGACACCCTTGTTTTAACCTTATCAGCTGCTGAGAAAATTGAAGAGAGGCTACTACACTGGCTACACGCTAATACTAGAGAACAGTCTAAAGAATTCAAAGTAAATCAATAATGTTAACTTATTAAAAATGCAGCCATTTTACTACATCAATCTTTATAAAGTTAAATGCAATTAAAACACTGATGAATGCTAATTACTACCTAAGATTATCTAAAATCAGGAAAATAGTGAAACAAGCAGAAAGGGTCTTCCATAAAGCATTTCAATGTTTGTAACCTATAACTTGTACCTATAAACTTCATAAAAGATCAAGTCTTCTGGGTCCTATTTACAATGAATAATCCATTTTAATTCATGACCATTGAATTAATAGAACTACCTTTCAATCTTCTTTTTAACATTGGAAAGGCTAAAATACTTGAGTGTGGCCAATTTTAGGGCATAAGATATTGATTATGTTATTGTATACCTATTAGTAGTCTAAAAATATAGAAAACAAATGAAAAAATACTTGTTATTTTATTTAAAATCAAGCCTATTACAATATGGAACTTAAAATAAGTTGATTGAGGAAAAGAAAAGATAATCCAATATCATTGTCAGGATCTGGTTGATCCCCGTTCTTTGTCCCTGTGAGATTCAGGAATCTGTAAGAAAAAAGATTGATGAATACAAGTATAAAAAACTACCATTGTGAAGCAAGGAAAATTCCATAGTTCATATTTAAGTTTAAAGGCAAAACATTGACCTAGACTGAGTCAAGAGCAAACCTGTACATACAGGATTACTCCACACCAAAGAATATTATTATTAACACCTACATAGGTGTCAACCTCATTCTAATATTAATCCTTACTTAATATTATAAATGCGAAAGTAACTCTGTCTGTCTGTCTGTCGCACTTTCACGCCAAAACTACTCAACCAATTTAATGACATAGGCTACGTTTTATCCCGGGAGTATGTTCCCTAGGGCACGCAGGGCGAAGCTGCTGGCAGAAGCTAGTACTAACTAAAACCAACTTAATTTACACATTACAAGATACTTTTCAATATTCTAAGAAAATAATTGTATTTAACCTTATTTGATGATGTTTGTTTAACAATATTTCCAGCCATTTTTTGTCTGATACTCCATCTTAAATCCGACCAGTCATTTTCGCCCGGTACATTGGATTTGTATTTGTTCCATAATGTAGTATAATAATGATACAGATTTACAGGATCACATTTCTTCTTGGCCGGCTGTATAGGAACTTTTATGACTGAAAAGGGTAACACACATTTTTTAATAACTGGAGCATTGCTAACAAAGAAATAAAAACTGTAAGTTTAAAAAAAATAATCAAGAAAAGCTTGTGAAACAATTGGAGGCAGAAGAAACAAATGTTAAAACATACTGTGAATGCCAATCTCCTCAGAGTGTATTTAATGATTAAACCTCTATTAATAATTCTCACAAACTATATTTAAGAAGTATATTAAATTCAAAACTTACTATTATTACTAGGGGTACAAGAAGAAGTCTTCTCTTTCACAGTTTCAGGTTTCTTCTCAACTCTAACGCAGGAGCAAGCTCTTCTGAGAGGCTTATCTTCTGTCTTCTGAAGCCCCAGGTTAGGAGCTGAGTGAACATTCCTCACGTTTATCCCTTTCCTAGGCTTCTGACATTCTCTAGTACATTTTAATGAGCTAGAATCTTGATTCTTTGATCTGCTGCGTGAACAGAAAGTGCTGGCACTGTGCAGCCTCTCAAGACCTGGCACCTCATATTTCTCTTGGCTGTTGGACCTGGATTGACTCTTTTGCTGAAGATCATATTTTATCAGCTTCTTTAAATCTGTAAAAGTTTTTTGAATAGTATAGTTAAAGGCCTAGATTCAAAGCAATGTATTTCTTCAACTGGTATTGCTTCAAAGCACCCTGATACATCCCAAATAAAAAAAGTTATTGTACTTACCTGAAAAATACCACGATAATAATAATATACCTACACGTAGTGTTGTAGTGTAGTCGTAGTAAATTTAAATACATATCCTAATAATATATATAAAAGGTGATAATACATGTTATATTAAACAAAATATACAAACCTATAATGAAATACTTTAGGACTTCTCCACTAATATTGTGAATGCCTAAGTTGTTGAGATACCTCAATATCTCTCTGGCATCCAACTCTGCAGTGACTTCGTAATAATCATCATCCATTTTAAAACGTGAATAAATGAAACCAACTAGACTTAAAAATAATTAGCTTTTATACAAAAGTTTTAAAATTCTAAGACGATTAACGACCGATGTTTCTTTGTTGACATTTGAATGCTGTCAGTGTCATTCGTAAATGTTCCCCATAGACCCTGTGTTCCCCCATAGATGGTTCCCTCCTCGAGTCCTTGCCAGTTGCCCTCTTTGTCGTCCATAGACTATACTAGTGATTTGACCAATGACTCATTCGCCACAATCGACTAAAACTTATTAAATAAGAGCAAAACAATTAAATTAATTTATGTTCATACATTTACAGTCAATTTTTATGGAAGAAACTAAGATAATTTTTAACAGTATAAATATCATGTTATTGTGAGTTTGTGTTATCGATTTTTATTGACCTATATTATTTCTGTTGACACATCAGCTGATCGAGCCGCGCCATGCATAATACACTGTGTGGTTAGAAAAAATATAGGAGCGCAAAAATAAATTCATTGAATGTAGTTTATAGCATAAGAACTTCGATTGCTATTATTTTGTATTATACTATTGTAAACTTCTGATGTCAATTTCCAGAAACTGTGATAAAACTAGTGGTAAATAGATTTATTTTGATTCAGTGCCTACCTGGGTACATAAAGTAGCAGTGCCGTGGCGTGACCAAACCCCTAACATAAATATCACTTGTTGTGGAATCAGTTTTTATGTGAGCGGGAAATGTACACAAAAGTGCTACAAAATAGATAAAAAAGAGCCAAAATAAAATATCTTAACATTTCTTTTACGTACATTGATGAACTCTTAGTATTCTAAAATTGTTTTTAGAATACTAAGAGTTCATCAAAATCAATTTATCAACATTTTACAATGCTGCATTATTCAAATATATTTTCGGTCAACGCACCTTCGTCATGCAAAGTGCAACTGACTGAGATAAACATAACCCTATCAATGCAGCTTCAATGAATGAACAAGTTCAAGGTCATATTTTTATTTTGGCGGGAAATCTAAAGTCGGCCTGTAATATTTAGCTTCAGTTTATTGAATCCAAGAGAGATTTTTACTCAAGTTATTGACAACATTGATGCAAATCTTATTTTTTTTCCTTTATTCACATAACATTTGTTGCATTATTTTTACTCTCGTTTTAGATATATAAAATTCTTTTTTTTCTTATCTACTCATAAAACAAAAAACAACACACACTTTTAATCATTATAATTAAGAAAAAAAACAACACAATCCATTTTATCATTAAGATTATAATATGTGTACAATAGTCCCACTACAATAATCTAATATTACTTTATTTGCTCGTCGTAGGTGCGCGTTAGTATTATTTACTAGAAGGCTGTTATCATACGGGCTCGGCTACGCTCACCGTCCGATGTGAACGATCATTACCACTGCAGTGTTTGCTGCGAAACGTACCATGATGGCAGCCAACAAGAACAATCCCGCGGTGGCGAATTTCGTCGAGTATTTACAAATACCAAGCGTGCAACCCGACATAAACTATGGTAAGTTTTGTATTGTTGATGTAGGTACTTAGGTAATTAATTTAATAAATTAAAAGGGTAACAAGAAAGGGAGCTTAATATTATTTTATGAGTTTTCATGCTTTTCATATCTACAAATGTATTTTTTCAAATATACTTTTTCACCAGAAACCCTCGAAGTTAACCGACTTCAGAAAAGGAACACCGAGTTGTTTCTTTCATTTACACAGATTTTTCCTTAATTAGTTGATAGAATATTATAGAAAAGAGAAACTCATTATTGTGACAAATTACAATTTTTCATGGTGACTGACGATTTATTTATTTGGTAGATTTGGCTTTGAATTTTCGAGTTGGCTTCAATGATATTTTTAAATCCACGTCATCTATATTTTATAATGTTGCGATCTTTTTAGGGTCCCGAACATCCGTGAAAAACGGAACCCTTATAGAATCCTCGGGTGTCTGTCTGTCATTCCGTATGTCACAGTCAATTTTCTCCGGATCTACTGAACCGATTCTTTTGAAATTTGGTACACTAATGGACTTCTGTGACCCAAGCATGAACGCGTTACGTAAATAAACAAATTTTGAGTATGGGGGTCACTTATGGGGGTCAAACTAGAAAATTAAAAATAGTTTTTCAAACTGTGTCGTGTGACATGTAAAATTAAAGGGCTAACTGTAAAATTAGAATTATACTTTTTTCATAATTTTAAAATAAATAGTTTAGACGTTATTCAAGAAATTGGAACAAAAATGACCGTTCCCCCCCCCCTTATCTCCGAAACTACTGAGTTAGGTTCAGTAGTATTTTGAAAAAAATGCAGATAATAGTTCTATACCTATAAGAAGTCTGTAGTGTTCAGATAACATGTTAAAAAAATGAAATTGGTTCGGAACCCTTTGCACGCACGCTTTGCACCCTTTGTTCGGAACACTTGGCAACAAATTAAATCTAAGAAAAGACAATAACCGACTTCAAAAAAATACACTGCAAAGTAAAAAAATCAATAGGTTACTTAGGAAATGAAACATCTAAAGACATGTTTGATGATTTTTGGCATAAGTATAATATTTTTAAACCTGCTGTTTTTTTTGTATGTTAAAAATATATACATTTTGTAAACAATATGTATTTATTTACATAGGTAGGTTCTACATGGCGCAATTTAATGATGTCGCACGTTTAACTTTAGTGCACCAACGACTTTCAACTCAACCTAGGTACTGATGAAATAAAAAGATCAACCCGAATATAAGAATAATTTTAGTATATTATTATTTATATAGAAATTCACAATCAAATGTTCAATGGCGGACTTAATACTTTGGCATCCTCTACCTGACAGCCAAAAGTGGTGGTGGTGACTTAGTTTTTTCAGATAATTATTGTTATTTGCTTAAGGTGATCATATTAGGATCACATTAAGCAAATAACAATAACTATCTGAAAAAACTAAGTCTATAATCCATGTATCTACTGTGCAAACATAACGCATACCTAGGTACTCAACCAGGATACAGCGGATTTGTATCATTGACGTATCTGGAACTCTCAATTGAGTCTACCCTAACTGATGGCATTGGATAATGTGAAACCTCTGCGCACCTCGACCCATGTACTCTAGTGCGAAATGGATGATTGCCGGGGGGAACTGCATTACCTAGCCTTCCGTCATGCAGCTTGACGTAGTCATTTAGATTTTAATCGTTTTCAGTCAAGAATAATCTATCTTTTAGCTTTGACCATACTATAGCTTCTTCTTTATTTTTATTGTATAATCAATTACGTGTTTTACGAGATAACAAAAGAAAGAAAACTCGCTACAAATAACAATTTTCACGGTCATCAGTAATTCGGTATTCATGAAAATGTCAAGGTTATACATTGAACCTAGTTTTATTTAAACGTGCCATAATATAAAATATTGCTTTATTATTACAGACGCTTGTGTAGCATTCCTAAAAAAACAAGCTAATGGACTTAGCCTTGCTATAAAAGTATATGAAGTGGTGCCACGCAAGCCCATAGTCATTATAACATGGCCTGGAAAGGATAAATCGCTTGGTTCAATCTTGCTGAACTCTCACATGGATGTCGTGCCTGTTTTTGAAGTAAGTGATGATAAAACAGTTAAAATAAATATCTAAGTAGTCTAGATTGCTTATCATGTCAAGATAAATAGATACTGATAGACAGACGTGAGATGCACATCTTAGTAAATTGTTTAAGTAGGATAGATACTTTAACAAATACTGACAGACAGACAATGATTGTTTAATGTTTGTCGTCAACTACGTAACTAGGAGAGACCTTGGGTTCGACTTCGGTCAGGTAAAAATAAGAAAGAAAGAAAGAAAAATATTTAAGCACTCTTCTTTTACATCATTTTATAGATAGTAGATGAGGTCGAGGAGCTGACCTCATCTACTATACTACAAATCTAATAGGAAAAATAAACAGTTAAGGATCTAATTTTATGAAATTACAGAACAGTTGGACTCATCCTCCATTTAGCGGACACATTGATAACGATGGAAAGATCTTTGCTCGTGGCTCACAAGACATGAAATGTGTTGGTATCCAATACCTTGAGGCTATAAGGAAACTGAAGGCGGTCGGGGTGCAATTGAAAAGAACCTTACACGTTTGTTTTGTTCCTGGTAATAATAATTTGAGTTTCCGTTTTTATCTTCTACATCAAAACTGCTGCAAAATAATCATCCTCCTGCTCTTATCAAAATTTATTTGCCATGTAATGTAATCCAAAATGACATCTCATTTCGCCATCATGTCAATATTCCTGTCCTTTCCGGCCATTTCATCCTTCAGGCATCACTGCTTTCCAGAAAAACTTTTGATATGACGATAGTTCATCTTTTTGTTCTTTTAGATGAAGAAATCGGTGGACACGATGGTATGGAGAAATTCGTTCATACAAAAGATTTCAAGGACCTGAACGTAGCGTTTGCTTTAGACGAAGGAATGGCCAGTCCAAATGAAGACTTCGTCTTGTTTAACGGCGAAAGAAGCATCTGGCGTAAGTGGAATCAAATAAGTATGAAACACCCACCGGCTTATTGTGTCAACATCTCCGTGTAAAATTAGGTGAAATGAGTTGTCATTTAATCTTGTTTGTATGGATGACAGCTCACTTTATGTCCACTTCACCTAAGCTTACACGGTGAAATGTTTACAGAATCGCACTGCAGATCACTAAGTAAGAACGTCTTTAAGCGCTGTTTCTGTCAAGTGGATGATACTGTACTGTCACATTGCATGCACGGGTCGGTGACTGGAAGTCGAGTACCAGATTCAGAGGTACTAGACTTCCAGTCTATACCTACTCGACTCCAATCACCCTGCAATCTTTGCCTGGATCTGCCGCAATGTCGGACATATTTTAGTGGACACCCGATAGTAGAGTAATTTTAATGTCTTCTATTTTTTCTTCCAGAAATACATGTACACTGCACTGGGCAACCTGGCCATGGATCATTATTGTTTCCGAACACTGCTGGTGAAAAGGTTCGTAACCAAAACCGTTGCTAACTTTCAATACCAGGTGGCTCCGAGACCGCAAACTACAATCTATACTAATATTATAAAGAAGAAAGATTTGTTTGTTTGTTTGTTTGAATTGAATAGGCTCCGAAACTGCTGGACCGATTTGAAAAATTCTTTTAGCATTGGATAGCTACACTATCAGGGAGTAACATAGGCTATATATTATCCCCGTACTCCCACGGGAACAGGAACTACGCGGGTGAAACCGCGTGACGTCCACTAGTTATACATAAATTGAAAACCCGTTACTGTTCTAACAATGCGTGTACATATGCATCTGGGTTGATGACTAATTATACTAGCTTTTGCCCGCGACTTCGTTCGCGCATATCAAGTTTTTTTACCCTCCCGTAGGAATTTCGGGAAATCCTTTCTTAGTGCTCCCCTACACTCCCCTTGGGAAAATTTAGCATGTAGGTTCCAAGGAACCTACATGCTAAATTTTAGCTTTCTATGACCAGTGGTTTCGGCTGTAGGTTGTCTGTCAGTCACTCAGTAACGAAAGAATTTATAAATGTATATTAAGACTAGCTGACCCGCGCCACTTCGTCTGCGTCAAAACTTTCATTACTGCTCCGCTCCTGTTGATCTTAGCGTGATGATATTTAGCCTATAGCCTTCCTCGATAAAATTAAATGGTCTATCTAACACTGAAATAATTTTTCAAATCGGACCAGTAGTTCCTAAGATTAGCGCGTTCAAGCAAACAAACTCTTCATCTTTATATATTAGTATAGATGGTTGGTGATGGAAAAAAAGTTATTATCTTTACTAATATACTAATCTATACGATCTATATGATTAGTGTATTAGTATAGATAATAACTTTTTTTCAGTAATTAAAGAAAAATATTATAATCTCTGTGTTTTACCTTTTCTCTTCCAGCTGAGGATAATAATTGACAAGTTTATGGACATGAGAGCTGAACAAAAAAAAATATTGGATAGCAATCCAAAACTGACGATTGGTGACGTCACAACTATCAATTTGACTCAAATATACGTAAGTTTGCGGTAAAAGAAATGAAGGCATCTATTATTATTTGCAGTGAAATGACGACTCTTACTCTCGTGTGTATTAAATCTATCGATTTTTTTTTGTATTAAGTTCAATTATTATTACCTATTTTATAAAATCACACCTATTTACGTTAAATATGTATAATTTTTTATTTATTTTGCCTTATTTTATTTTCAAGCTGTCCACTTAATATGATTCCAGTGGTAAGTGGACTAGAATGTTAATCTTAAATGGGAAGAAAAGTGCACAACAATAAAGAATGCAGCTAGAAATAAATAAAAATGTTCATGAACATATATAATCATACTTGATACATGCTTGATGCAAAGTTTTCTACTTACATGTTAACTTTAATTTTTTACAGGGCGGAGTGCAATCCAATGTTGTACCGGAGAAGCTGACAGCAGTTTTTGATATACGATTAGCTGTTACTGTCAACCACGAAGAGTTTGAAAAAATGGTAAAGCTTGTTGATTCTCATCATTTGATCCTCAGTAGAATTGATATTTTATTACGTTGAAGCATTTAATTGATTGGTTCCTCAATTAGTGTTAACGCGATAACTAAAGCTAATGTAATTTAACAATTTAATTGAAACAATGTCAACACACAGTGGTAATGTTTAATGAGTTATTGATACCTTTTAATTCGATGAATATTCTCACAAAAAATTGTGCATGTCTACAATCATTAGAAATATAATTAAAATGGAGACATTAGCTAATAAAATAATCTTAAATAAGTACTTTATGAAATTTCAAATTATCCTTCCCTTATTTAAAAATGTTTTTCTTTTTTTTAGATCAATAAATGGTGCAAAGAAGCAGGAGAAGGAGTAACTTTCGATTTTGAACAGAAAAATCATTACGTTGAAGTCACTAAACTAGACGCAAGTAATCCGTTCTGGGTGGCATTCAAAGCCGCTGCCGATGAGCTGTAAGTATATTGTTTCGGTACTGTAATTTATTTTCATTAACTGTTATTACATATGACCCATAATGCATCATTAAGCAGATAATGGCATAATAATAAGAAAGCAAAATATGTTAATTACTTAATTCTCACCAGGAAACTAAAGCTGGACTGCAGAATTTTCCCTGGCGGTACCGATAGTAGGTATGTGCGAGATGTTGGAATACCAGCGCTGGGCTTCTCTCCGATGAATAACACCCCCGTTCTTCTACACGATCATGACGAATTCCTTAAAGTGGACATATTTTTGAAAGGCATCGATATTTACGTATCTCTTCTTACGGCTGTTGCCAACGTTTAAAATGGTTGTGTTATTAAACTTTGCATTTAATTTTCAAATAAAATAATGTAGTAATCTTCCTTCCATGCTGACAATAGTCAGAATACTCTCATATTCTGACTATTGTATTGTATTTGTAGCGACCTACCATCTGTGCCTTTTTGAAAAAAATATCTCGGTATCCCAAATGCGTAACACACTTTTTATCACAGTCCAAAAGATTTTGAAAATCGCCTATTCAGCAACTGCATGTTGTCAACAAAAAAGGCATAGCCATTGACTGTGTGTCACGCAACTACCCCGCCGTTTCTACTAGGTAGGTACTCATTTTAATCCTTAGTAATTATTGTTATCGTAAGTGCGGAGATAAGTAAAGCAATTACAAAAATAAATGTTATTAATCCATAAATTAAACGACATTATCTACATGATATTGATAAATAAAAACACTAACAAATAAACTGTAAGTGAAGGTACTGATAATAACTGATAAGTAGAATATTTTTATAATTACTTTTGCACTAATTGTAAATGCAGTAATCTACTAAAATTACATTAAATAATTATTTTATTATTTATGTGATAAATGCATTATTCAGTTTACTATACCTATGTTTATAAATAATTTTATTTTTTACATGTAAAATGTTTCTGTTATATTTTATTGCAATCTTTATAATGGTTATATGATATTAAAAATATTATAATAGATACCTACTGGGTTTTATTTCTCTGTCTAATGTGCAACAAAAATTTAGGAATAAGTAGTAGGAATGGTAGTAGGTCATTTAGGTACGAGGTTTCTGAATGTCCGCATTAAGAATAATATTTTGTCGACTGCAATAGGTACTCTTATGCCAAATCAAATACCTAGACTAGAACAACCTCAACCCTGTCCTAGGTTAGGGTACCTACCCTAGGAAAAGTCGACCCCTTTGGTCGACCCCATTTCTGTGTCTGGTGTCAGAGTATTCCACAGACCACATAGAGGAGTATTCTCATATTCTGAGACTCGAGGTTGCGTCGGTCGCTTTTGGGAGTGTAAAATTAGCTTAACAATTTTGTGGTTAAAACCGAGTGCCCTCGGGATCAAACTGGCGTTTCATTTAATCTATTGGCTAGATTATATTATACTGATGAACGATGTAATAATAATTTATACGAAGACTAAATGTAGTATACTACATTAGTATTCATTATTTATCGTTTACCAATGACCGAATGATTAAGAAATGTTTTTTTTTTTGTTTTTTAATTACTATCTGTGATCTGACGCACGCGTTTTAGGGTTATAAAATTAAAAACAAAAACTGACAGCTGACGATTGATTGTCTTTGTCGCTTTGTCGGTTGCGGTTCCATTTGTTTACATTCGAGTCTTGCTGATTTTTTTCCGAATACGAAAACGCGAGCCAAACTAACTTAAAAGTTATGAATAAAATATGTAGAATATGTCTTGAAGAGGGCGTACTTTCATCTGTCTTCACTAAAAACTATAATATATCGTTATGTGATATGGTGGAGTATTGTTGCAATATAAAGGTAAAACCTTAGAATAATACTAAGGCTAAGGGTAAAACATTTCAATAATACGTAAAAAAAAAAACAATAAATTCTGCCAATTGTATTTTTTAGAAAATAATACGCTTTTGCATACATTTTAGATTAGTAAAGACGATGGTTTGCCCGAGCAGATGTGCAGTAACTGCATTTACAAGCTGGGAATAGCGTACCATTTTAAACAAACTTGCGAGAGTGCAGATATAAGACTGAGACAATATTTAGGACTAAGAATCCCTAGCAAGTGAGTATTTATCATCCACTTTATATTGCCTACACCTCAGATTAATATTTTATTATTCTTCAATTGAAATTACTTAATTACTTTCCTGTATACCTACTCCTCGCTTTGAAGGCAAAAATCAGATTTTAATAAATATTTTTCAGATACAATGATGCCTGTGTAGCAACAGATCCATACGTAAGTATTCTCATCTCAAAATGTTGTGATAAAATATCTGGTTTTATCATTTGTTTACCTATTTACTTGTATAGAAATGTATGATTTGGAATGTTTTCAGGTGCCAACACATACAACAATAATTAAGAAATGGTAAGGCAATTTGATTCAGTACCATTTGACTCTTGTTACCTTACTTATTGTATCTATGACCCTCATTACCTTTGTTCTAAAAAACTTTCTGTCTTATTACAGTAAATGTAAGCAACCAGAACCAAAAAGACATACTAACTATAAAAAGAAGTCAGAATCAGAGAAGCTGAAGCGAGGTCCCAAGCCAAAGCCTAAACAAGATCATGCTTGTTACCAGTGCGACAAGCAGTTCAGATGCCAGGCTCAGTTAGAAATGCATGTTAGGTATGCACTATGTCTTAATATAACTTGTAAACTGGAGCTGCTGAAAGATGGACTATACAACGTGTAACAGAATAAATGCTATACCTCTTAAGGGGTCATTGTACTCATCATTATGAACAACTTTTACTATGGGACCAATCCGGAAATCGTGAAAAAAATCAGCTGTTCAGTATATTTTGTCGAGTTACGCACATAGAAATGTTTGTTGCACAGATTTTTTTTCGCGGTTTCAATGACCCCTTAAGAGGTATTGTGTTTATTCTGTTACAGGTTGTAGACATATGCAAGCTATCATGTCCATCTTAATACTAATAATGTCTTATGTTAATAATGTCTTACCTGTAATTTTGGCACCTAACATATATCCACTGGAACTCAGCAAAGCTGATTCACCATCATCACCCTTGGTTGACTGGTAGAAAATGCCTAAGGCATTAAGTCTGCCTTTGTACCTTTGTATTGCATGAATTTTTAATTTAGCATTATATCTCCTGGGACAATTCCTGACAAAAGGTACCCATCCATTGGCCCGCGCCGGACGCACTGCACGCATGGCACGCAACGGATTTTAGTTTACGCAGCGACATAGTGGACACAGTGTTCTATGTGAAATCATACAAAGCAAACTAAAATCCATTGCGTGCCGTGCGTCCGGCGCGGACCAATGGACGCGTACCTTAAGATCACTACTATTTGGTTGTGCTAAAATTAATCACTTAATCAACCATCAGGTGTGCATCCAACAAAAAAGTTTTTATTATTTTCATGATTAATTTTTTTGGTTATTGCCATCCTTTTAAAAAACCATTTTAATAGTGAACTGCAATTGGCAAAAAATATAACTAGATTTTCTGGGGAAAACATGAAAGAAAAGAGGATGAATGATAGTGTGACTGTTGATAGGGAATAGAATAAAGGAAACGTGCTGCATCAACCCTAAGTAACATGGGGCAAGAGCAGAATGTTGCAATCCACTTCTAGACATAAGCCTCTTGAACCAGTTTTACTTATCCTTTACTTATTTTCCAGGACTCACACTGGAGATAAACCCTTTGTATGCATGTACTGTCCAAGACGTTTCACTCAGAAGCACAACCTCACTATACATCTCCGAATTCATACGGGCGAGAAACCTTTCCAATGTGAAGTATGCAGGTAATTTACAATTCATGGTGAGTTTTATAAATAAGAAAGAAAATGTAGGCAATCTTTCTATGTAAAGAAAAAGGTAGTGCCAACAGTCTTCCTTTAAATATTTGATATGTCTCCCCTAGTGAAAGCAAAGTTGATGTTTGATTATTTTTCAGCAAAAGATTCTCAGCACAAGGGAATCTTCATGCTCACCTCAAGATTCATACTGGACAAAGGGATCATGTGAGTTAACATAATTATTAATTTGTCAGCACAGTTACTTGAAACTGGGTCCTACCCAACCGCTTTTAGACACGCCAATGTGGTGTACTTGCACTCTTGCGAAAAGTGCGAATGCTAACAATCTATGCAATTTATTGTATTCCTAATATCAGGCTAATCGCAGAGCAGCTCCCACGGAAATAGGGCGCGGCGCATGAAAAACAAACTCGAGCCTTTTATTCCAATGTTTGTTTCTACATATTATATTTATGAAATTCTCAAGCGTAAACTACCTACCCTGTCGTACCCTGAGACTAACTACCCTAGACAGTATTATGTTGCAGAATACTCTGAATAATGTATTTTTTTACTACTATTTCAGGTATGTACAATATGCAACAAGACATTTATAACTTCCAGCGAACTAACTCGTCATATGAGTAAACATAGAGGAGTTAAAAATTTCAAATGTGATTTATGTGGAACTGCTTATGTACACTCTAGAGACTTGGTAAGTTTCGATGACAGTTCCAGCTTCCTCCCTAAATAGATCAGTCTCTTATAAACTAACTATAAGCTTCTGACCCAGGAACCATGTATCTATTTTTCTGTGGGTTATTTTACTTCAGTCTCAGAATTCTTCTTATTGGTTCAGTAGTATGACAGATAACTTCCCACAAACACGATTAAAGTGTTAAGAAGTAAGGCGTCGTTCTCATACAAAGCGATCATCGCGTGAATACGCGATAGTCGCGTTAATTTGTTCTGCAAACCCGAACGAGTCGTCGCGCCGAAAGAGGGATTTTCCGGTGTGCACTACCCCAGCAAAATGTTGTGCTTTAGAGAGGTGAGACTATAACAAATAATTAGTTCAACATGAAGAGCAATTTGTTCACTAAAAGCAAAATTTGTTCAAATTGTTGTTTTAAAGTGTTTTGAGAAAAACAGATTTTGCTGGAGTAACGTTCGAAACGTTACCCTGGCAAAATCGTTTTCAAAAATTCGTTTCTAGCTGGAACCAAATACATGAATAGTAAATGTTTGTAAGTAGCAAAATTTGTGTGTTATGGTTCTTAAGTTATTCAAGATTTTGCTTCGGTAACGTTTTGGGATTTCCCAGATCTCGAAAACGGCACAACGCAGAAGCTTGAAAAAAAGTGGCCAAGTGCGAGTCGGATTCGCGTGCGAAGGGTTCCGAACGAATTATTTTTTTTTAACATGTTATTTTAACACTACAGACTTCTAATAGGTTTTCCTGTAATCTTTAGGTAAAGATCTATAATCGCCATTTTTTTTTTTCAAAATTTTAGGCTCAGTAGTTTCGGAGATAAGGGGGGGAAGTAATCATTTTTCGTCTAATTTCTTGAATAACTTCAAAACCATTTATTTTAAAATTATGAAAAAAAATATAATTTAAACTCTCACAGTAAGCCCTTTCATTTGATGTCACACGATATTGTTCAAAAATCTTTTTTTTTTTTAATTTTCTAATTTTTGACCCCCAAAAGTGACCCCCATACTAAAAATTTAATGATTTACGTAACGCGTCCGTGTTTGGGTCATAGAAGTCCATATGTGTACCAAATTTCAACAGAATCGGTCCAGTGGATCCGGAGAAAACTGGCTGTGACAGACGGACAGACAGACAGACACCGGAGTAATCCTATAAGGGTTCCGTTTTTTTTTTTTCGGAACCCTAAAAAGTACCAATAACAGACCTTAATTTGTTCAAACATTAGTATTTGATTTGGTTGACGTAAACCAATGTACAGTGGTACCCAACTGATAAGGCGCGTCGTGAATCTTCGTTCGCACAGAAAATAAAGTAGGGCCCCGAAATATAACGAAAGAAAGCAAACTTACAATCAACCTTAATACTATAAGGTTCATAATACACTGCAGCTGTTAGTTCCGTCTCACAAGTCACGATCATGTCACGCGGCGCGCGCTATCATGGCGGCAGCTGCCGACCAATAGCGGTACAGGACAATGAGCGCGGTGCGTGGAGCGTGTCAATTGGTCAATAGCATTACCCGCGCTTTGAAAATTCTTCTTCTGCGCAGGTACATCGGTAAGCCATATCAGTTGGGCACTACTGTAATTAGTTTCAAAAATCAGAAAAAAACGGATTTGCAAGTAAACCAATACACTTGTAAACAAAATAAACAGCTGTAAAAAGTACTCTTGGTAGACGCTCATAACGTCAGGAAGTTTAAGTTTCGTAACTTTACACGATGTGAAGATTAAAACAAAGATTAATTTTAGACTGTCGTACTTTAGCGATCGAATACGCAGTTCCCACAAAATTTTGAAGCATGGCATACTTTGTGAACAAATTCAAATGATTCATGAACATTCGTTCCTGTTCATATCAGCTTCCAATTACGGCTTTAATTAAAGTTATACGTGTTGATTTGCATCCTAGTCAAATTCAAGGACGTTATTATGCTAATGATTCTCAACCCAAATCAACAATAAAATGAGTAGGTTTTTTTTTTTCTTATTTACGGAAATCCGTAAAAAAAAATGCTCGCGGCAGCGTAGGCCTGCTGTCGCCTTGCAGGAAGACATCCTGGAATACTTCCAGCGAGACCCACAAGCAAGCACGCGGTAGGCTGGTCAACACTTAGGAGTGCACCACACCACAGTGTGACGCCTACTGAAGCGTGAACTGCAACACCCGTTCCACTACCGCAAGGCACAACCTCTACTTCCAGCAGGATGGCGCTCCCCCTCACTATGGTCGGCAAGTACGCGAGTACTTGACTGAAAGTTTTGGTGACCACTGGATCGGTCGCGGAGGACCTGTGGCCTGGCCTCCGCGTTCTCCAGACCTGACGCCTCTAGACTTTTATTTGTGGAGAGACGTTAAAAAGTTAGTTTACACGGAGGAAGTGACAAGTGTAACAGAATTACGTGCAAGGATCATTAGTGCTTTCGACACTTTAAAAACGAATGTGTTAGTGTTACGTAAGCTCAAGGAAAACCAGCTACGTTGTGCTCGATTGTGCGAAGAGTGTGATGGTGGCAACTTTGAACAATACCTCCGGGTAACTTTAGTACGTAATTTATTTATTTGTACATTTTGTAAATACGTTGTGAGCTTAATAAATTTTATTAGTGTAAATAAGTTGATTTCAAATTTTTAACTACGCCAATAATACCTGAGTCGAAAGTATCACCACGTACTTACACTTAACTAGCACGTCATTCCATTTCCATCAAACGTAGAAAACATTTTTAGACTTAGTAGAGCGGTACACCAACTAAGGTAAGTATTCTTGCGGGTCCTAAGCCCGTTAAGTAGGAAGGAAAATTTCAAATCAACCAATTTAATCCACAAATAAAAACAAAATCACTACGAAAACTTTAGGTTGAAGGATAAAGCAAAACTAACATTTTATTAATCATCTGATAACAGGTCAGTGAACTTTTCTTTGGCGCACTAGTATTATTGTCATTAGTAAGATTTCCGTATTCCAATGATGCTCAAAGATGAGTTAATTATCAAGCGAAATTTATGACAATAATGTAAGTGATTTTCAAATAAAATTAGGTAAAATTATTGCTACCGACCACTGATCGGTCGCGCTCGCGCGCGCTAGCATTTCGTAGGTAAGACGTCGACATTCACGCACACAGCTGCATTGTCGCTGTTGCGTAATCGGGTGATTCTATTTTTTTGTATTAAATTAAGGGATTAATTCTGAAATACTGTTAAATTTCAACAACAAAAAAAAGCAGCGCTTATTAGTTATTGCCCGCTACCGTACTTTCGATTGATTATTTATGTCTTTTATGACAACCTCCTAAAATTTGACGAGGATGCAAAACAACACGTTGTATTAAAAACAAAATATGTCAATTTGTTCAAAGTATGCCATGCTTCTTAATGTTGTGGTAACTGCGTATTCCATCGCTAAAGTACGACTAGTCTAAAATTAATCAAAGTTTTTATCTTCATATCGTGTAAAGTTACAAAACTTAAATTTCCTGACGTTATGAGCGTGTCTACCACGAGTATTTTTTTACAGCTGTTTATTTTGTTACAAGTGTATTGTTTTACGTCAACCAAATCAAAAACTAATGTTAAAACAAATTAAGGTCTCTTATTGGTATTTTTTTCAAAGTTCTACGTTGAGCCGTTTTCGAGATCTAGGAAATCCCAAAACGTTACCGCAGCAAAATCTTGAATAACTTAAGAATTATAACACCCACAAATTTTGCTATTTACAAACATTTGCTACGCAACAAAAGCTGTATCTATTCATGTATTTGGTCCCAGCCAGAAACGAATTTTTGAAAACGATTTTGCCAGGGTAACGTTTCGAACGTTACTCCAGCAAAATCTGTTTTTCTCAAATAACTTTAAAAAAACAATTTGAAAAAATTTTGCTTTTAGTGAAAAAATTGCTCCTCATGTTGAAATAATTATTTGTTATAGTCTCACCTCTCTAAAGCACAACATTTTGCTGGGGTAATGCACATGTTTTGCCCAATAAATCATCGCGTCGTGATTAGGGATGATACCTTCCATGCGTGCGCATGTGTTTGTTTCAGAAATTGCACAAGCTGAAGAAACATCAAATTGTCCCACAAAATTCCAAACTTCAAAATGAAGGCTTCAACAACAGTGGCAACATAGATATTATAGGAATAGACGTTGGGAAAGATCCACCGATGCCAATGAAAGATGTCAGTCATCTCATTCCACATCTAATTAATGAGAAGCCACAGCAAAACCTGCCGGTTATTCCTGAAAGCAACTCAGCAATGTTGCCATTTGAACAGAAGAATGTAAAGGATATGTTTCCTCAATATCCAAATAAACTGTTTGAAGTTCATGATTGTGCTGTTTGTGGCGAAGGCTTTGAGTATGTGACTGCTTTAGCCCAGCATTACCTTCATCGTCACAAGGACCATGATACTGTTCATTCAAAAAGCTATGGGTTGACACAGTAGACTAAACTTACTACTCCTACTTGAAAATGTAGTGTTTATGTGTTGTTTGTAAATGGAATAAGAAAGGATAAGATTAATAAACATTTATAGTGTAATGTCTATTTATTAAATGGCCAAAAATAATATTGATTTAAACTTGGGATGTTTTTTCCAGTAAATAACAACTGTAATAACAAAATTATTTAGGAATAAATAATTTATTCAATGAAATGATCTTTCACTCACATTGTCTAATAAATTGTCTAAATAAATATAATCTATAGCATTTAACGCACTGGGATCCAAGGTTCAAAGATGTCACCAATCTTCCTTCGTTCTGAAAACACAAAAAGGGCTTGGTATAGTCAAGGCTGCAAGTAATTTTTTTAAAGCATTGTTTATTGTTTGTAATTGATGGCAAAAACGGCCCTTACTGACTATAAAACTATGTATCTGTTGATTAGCCTAAATAAGTGGTAAAAATATGTTAATGTCAGTAAGAAAATTGTTTATTATGAGTAGAGTAGGTAGGGACTCCATTTTCCGCACTTAAGACTCCCATTTGGGCTGTTGTGTGTAGGTGTCCTGGCTAAGTTATCCAGCCTAGCTCTGCCCAGAGAAGTTTCCTGGGAGTTTCACAGCCTTCGCGTAGCGACCTCACCGTTCCGAGGATTTGTTGACATTGGGTAGCCACAGCCTCACATTCCATGCAGGCGGCTGATTCTACGGCGTCAAAGTAGCCCCTGCAGAGTGGGCTGTCTGTGGCGCCTATGTTTAAGAGATATTTGTTTAGGGGGCAATGGCCCGTGATTTTCTCTATTATTATTCTGAGGTTATTTCTACTTAGACTGAGTACTCGTTTTTAACCGACTTTAAAAAAAGGAGGTTCTCATTTCGACCGCGTATATCTATACTAATATACTAATATGACACTGAAAAATTCTTTCAGTGTTAGATAGCCCATTTATCGAGGAAGGCTACAGGCTATAATCATCACGCCTAAGATCAATAAGAACGGAGCAAACGAAGTTGCGCGGGTCAACTAATACTAATATATAAAGCTGAAGAGTTTGTTTGTTTGCTTGCTTGAACGCGCTAATCTCAGGAACTACTGGTCCGATTTGAAAAATTATTTAGTGTTAGATAGCGACTCGGCTGGGCAGCGTTCGGGAAGTTGCGCGGTATCTTCTCGTTCCACATACCACAGTGTCTCAAGACGAAAGTCTATGATCAGTGCGTGTTGCCAGTGATGACATACGGAACTGAAACGTGGTCGCTTACAATGTGCCTCATCAGAAGGCTCAAAGTCACTAAAAGGGCAATGGAGAGGGCAATGCTTGGAGTTTCCTTGCGTGATCGAATCAGGAATGATGATATCCGCAAGAGAACCAAGGTTACCGACATAGCCCGAAGGATCGCCAAGCTAAAGTGGCAGTGGGCAGGGCACATTGCTCGCAGAACAGATGGTCGATGGGGCCGAAAAGTTATGGAGTGGCGACCGCGTACCGGAAGACGTAACGTTGGAAGGCCTCCCACAAGGTGGACCGATGACCTGGTGAAGGTCGCGGGTAGCCGATGGATGCGAGACGCACAGGACCGGTCGATGTGGCGACGCTTGGGGGAGGCCTATGTCCAGCAGTGGAAGTCTTTCGGCTGATATGATGGTGATGATGATGAAATAGCCCATTTACCACTAAAATAAAAAGCTGAAGAGTTTGTTTGTTTGTTTGAACGCGCTAATCTCAGGAACTACTACTAACTAAAAAGGCTATGGCATATTTTCAAAAAAGTTAAGCATCCGTATGATAACTTCGATAATGTAACCCGAGGTGTAAAAAATCCTTATATCGCGTACGCTGCGGAAAGTATTGACAATAGAGCAAAGTGATGTACCTACTGCAGTTTTATAGAAAACACTAGCCGACCCGCGCAACTTCGTCTGCGTCACAATTTACATTACTGCTCCGCTCCTATTGGTCTTAGCGTGATGATATATAGCCTATAGCTTTCCTAGATAAATGGGCTATTTAACACTGAAAGAATTTTCAAAGCAGACCAGTAGTTCCTGAGATTAGCGCGTTCAAGAAAACAAACAAACAAACTCTTCAGCTTTATATATTAGTATAGATAGATAGATATTTTTTTATGTGTGTTCGCGGATAACTTCAACGTTTATGAACCGATTTCGATGAATCTTTTTTTATGAAAGGGTATGCTGCCGAGGTGGTCCCATTGCCACCATGTCAGGATCTGATGATGGAAACACTGAGAAATCGAGGGTAACTCTCGAAAATTGTAGGCACGCATATGGTAAAAACTTGATATTCGTGTGTATATCGGGTGATCTACAAAACAATGAAGATTTGGATCAGACCTGATGATGGAGACGACAGAGAATCAAGGGAATTCCACATCGGTATGTAGGAACTACCAAGTGTTTGGGCTTATTTCATTCTTATTGACGAGACCTTTACACCAAAAGCACTAAGTAAGTTTTATTAAATAGGCCCCAGTTTATAACACAACATCACGCCGGTACGCTGTGAATGGGTACGCAGGTACCACTAAAAAGTGTTAAAACTTTTTTACAAAAAATATAACAGACTTCCAAATAAAGTTTTTTGTCGGGGTTTCAGTTATTTCGTTTGTCAAAAAACGAAATGACCAAAAAAACACCGGCTTCCGAAATTAAAGTTTTTTATACTTTGTAGTGTTTTGTTTTGGAGGTTGGTTATATTTTTTGTAAAAAAGTTTTTGTTAGTCGCGGATGTAGACTTGGCACTGCCATTTCTTACTGTCTGCAGGCTGTAGCCCTTGACCATTTATTATCTATTAAACCTTTTGACCGCCAAAGCGTTAACGCATCGGCATCCCTAACGCCAAGCACAAATTCAGTGCGAATATCTAAAAAAAAAAAATACAAATTCTAATGTCTTATCGATAACCAATTTATCCTTAATTTTAGTTCCATATTTTTTAAATAAAATATTACTTGTAACATAATCATAGAAAATTTATTGGGCACTTCTTCGTTTGTTGGCTATAGCCGACAGTGGCGGGTAAAATGTTGAGGGAGTATACGCCAGCCCCTGAACCGATATGAGTTTTTGAGGTATCTGTGTAGATGCATACTTCATTGACTCCTGACTGATCCCTTTCTTCCTCTGTTGTTTGTATGCTATATCTTTTGTGATGTTCACAATAAATTGATTAGCGCATTGTTTTAGCATGTTGTGATTCCATTCTATCAGTGTAGGCACAACTAGTTCCTGGCCAATGCTGGCAAAGTGTGGTTTTTCAAAGGCACCCTCTATAATATACCCAACACTGGGCGCCTTCATTGGCATAGTCTAAATCAATTAAGGTGCCCAGTGTTGGGTTACCAGGCAGTGGATTGTTTACATAAACATACATGTAGGTAGGTAATTCTAGGATCAAACTAAATATCTGCATTGCAATTTCAAATAAATAATAACAGCAAGCCATGCTTGCAGATATTATTTAATTTTATTTGACTTAATACAATGTTATTCAAAGTTTTGTACCTTTTATTAAAAAAAAAAACAACTTACCTGGGACTGGGAAATCCTCAGGGTGTAATTCAATGTAATGTCTATACACTGCATCCTTCTCTGCTAAATAAATATCTCTTCGTTTCTGTACATAAATTAATGTACCAACAAATCCAGCAGTTAAGAGCACATGTTTCTGGATTCCTGCAAAAAAAACAACTTGTGAAAAATCTGTTTATCAACATATAAGATTATAACCCCTAGAACACTCTAATAATATTATATTTCTCGCACAATGATGATCAAGTCTTGTCTTATTGCAAACAACGTAGCCGTAACTCTCGTTGATGTGACAATATTCAAATATGAATGTTGTTTTCGCGATGTTATTGTTATGTAACTTGACTTACCACTGAAGACGGGACGTCTAGTTTGAAAGTTGAGGAATACGCCCGAGCCTACTCCAAAAAATGTTCCAACTACATGCGGCCAGATCTTATTCAAAAAAGGTGGTTCTCTCCCTGTTTCTCCCAGGCTAAGCAGTTCCTGGGCCGATAAATGTCCGGCGGGAGTAGGTGTGTGCGCCATTTTGCCCGATGAATGTTTGGCAGCGGGAGGTGTGGGGGGAGCGGGAGTAGGTTTTGGAGGTGGGGGGGGAGCAGGAGTAGGTTTTGGAGGTTTGGTAGCGGGTTCATCCGCCATTTTCGCAGAAAATCAAGAAACTGCAGCAACCCTCAGAATATATAAATCTTTTCTATTCTATATTTTTAATATGGCAATGGTGCCGATGTCCAGATGTGCTATGGAAACGCGTGTGATATATAACTATTTATTCTTTAACTAAGCCAATAACATACTCTGTGATCTGAGCTATATTAATATTGTAGTCTTTGATCTGAGCTGAGCAGTAAGGCAAGCAGACTTCAGACTGCCATTGTTAAATTGTCAATGTCAATTAGCACTTGACACTTTTCAGATGTCATTGTCAACCTCAATTATTTTATTGTCAACTAGTAATAGTTGACCCGCGCAACTTCGCCTGCGTCACAATTTTCATTACTGCTCCGCTCCTATTAGTCTTAGCGTGATGATATATAGCTTTCCTCGATAAATGGGCTATCTAACACTGAAATAATTTTTCAAATCGGATCAGTTGTTCCTGAGATTAGCGCGTTCAAGCAAACAAACAAACTCTTCAGCTTTATATATTAATAGTATTAGTATAGAAGTATAGATTAATATCTACAAAAAAGTCCGCGAGGGTATATATCTGACTATTATGGTTAAGTCACAATTACCGCTTTTCGTTAAAAAACTACGACGGATAAAAAAATAGGTACTCTAAGTAAGAAAAATGTAGCGGTTTGAGCGAACTGCCCTTCGTTTCGAGGAAGGCTATATGCTATACTATATATAGCCTAGAACCGTGATGATATCATCACGCTAAGATCAATAGGAGCGGAGCAGTAATGAAAATTGTGACGCAGACGAAGTGGCACGGGTCGGCTAGTGTTCTCTATAAAACTGCAGCTTTTTTTCATCAGGGATAATGTAGGTTTATAATGGTGAAAGAATTTTTCAAATCGGTCCAGTAGCGTCGGAGCCTAACAAACAAACATACAAACAAATCTTTCCTCTTTATAATATTAGTGTAGAAGTGTAGATAATTAGAATCAAAATGTAACAATCTGCCAAATTTCATTTTCATCTTTATTGCGAACGTATTAAGTTCAAGGTTGATTGGGAAAATTTGACAGTGACGGGTAGCGTGATGTATTTTCTGAAACTGCTAAAGTAGCCTTTTTAGACCCGCTGACATTGGCAGAATTATCAACATCGACACCATTGTCCTATATCAGCCGTATTCAACCTTTTTTCTCTCAGGGCCACATTGAGCTCCTACCATTGTCATGATGGGCGGCAATAATCAACAGTACCTAAAATACAATTAAACATTTAATAGTATCCCTACATGTAAGGGACTTTTGAATTTGCGACAGAAGGACCGTTTTCATATAGCTTCAGCCAACTTTTTTACGTTGATAGTGGGCGAGGAATAGTCTCCTCAGCACATCGTCAAGGACAGAAAATCAGTAAAGTATAGATAAATATACATTAAGTACCTAATATACTGACTAAATATAGCATCAATAATATGCTATGGCACAGGGCCACATGAAAAAGCTTGGCGGGCCACTTGCGGTCCGCGTGTCGCAGTTTGAGTATAGCTGTCCTATATATAAAAAACAGGCCAAGTGCGAGTCGAACTCGCGTGCAAAGGGTTCCGAACGAATGTCATTTTTTTTTAACATGTTATTTTAACACTATAGACTTCTTATAGGTTTTCCTGTAATCTATTGGTAAAGATTTATTATTTCCATTTTTTTCAAAATTTTAGTAGTTTCGGAGATAAGGGGGGGGGGGGGGGGGTGAATGGTCATTTTTCGTCTAATTTCTTGAATAACTTCAAAATCATTTATTTTAAAATTATGAAAAAAATATAATTAAAACCCTCACAGTAAGCCCCTTCATTTGAAATGTCACGCGATATTATTAAAAAACTTTTTTTTTAAACTTTCTAGCTTGACCCCTAAAGTGAAATACTAAAAATTTAATAATTTACGTAACATGTCCGTGTTTGCGTCACAGAATTCCATACGTGTACCAAATTTCAACAGAATCGGTCCAGTGGATCCGAAGAAAACTGGCTGTGACAGACGAACAGACAGACAGACACCCGAGTGATCCTATAAGGGTTCCGTTTTTTATTCGGAACCCTAATAAGAACTTCCTCTGTGTTTATTTCTGTTTCTGGAAATTTACTAATCTGGCACCTGAGGCCTTTAAGTTAAACCTTAAGTTTTTTGATACTCATGTTGTTTTGCAATAAAATTAAAATTTGCGTTATAATCTGCGTTATAATTGCGTTAGAATCTATTATATTCAATCATCTGTAATAAGATGATCGGATATAAAAGATTCTAACGATTATTGGAGTAAAGTAAACCAAATAATATATCAAGTCGGCATTCTCGACAAGCTTCGCTTAGGTAGTGAATTTCGCAGTAATATTCCAGGTGTCACTTTCCCGAGATTGTGTTTCAATGATTCCATATGCATAATATAGTCCAGTTACATGGACACTTGAGACACAAAACTGTTAGAACATTATCTATGACTACTTCACTCTTTGAATAATAAGAGAGTGACACTTAGTTACTTGCCAGCTGTCTCTTCCATGTACTAAAAACACTGAATCATAAGTTACAGATAAAGATAAAGATGCATTTATTTGTATAAACATGTGTAACATGATACATAGATATATGCACATATGGATGGAATCAAGTTTAAGGTTCAACATGTTTTGCCATATTCGGCGTACAAAATATGTAATTATAAAACTTTTGTGGAATTAGGAAATCATTAAAATATAGTCAAAATACAATTCAAATACATTATTATAGTCAATACAAGAATATAGTCAAAAAATACTTAAAATAATGAAATTAAATTCTTTCTTTTTTTAATATTATTCATGTATCTAAATAAAATTCATAATTTGTCATTCAAAAACTCTGTAACATTATAATATCCCTTACTAATTAGCATTTTTTTTAGTTCTCTCTTGAATGAATTAGTATTCAGGAATTTTATTATATATTAACGGGGCCATGCATATTACACTTTTTTTTAGAAATGCTGTTTTGGCGGGGAGTGATTGCACCCAAAGTCTGTACTTCTCACGTCTATTTCTTCCTGCATTATTATTCAGAAGGGGAAACAAATGAGGATTGTTTTTTACAAATATCGATATTTCTAAAATGTTAAAATAAATAAAAGTAATTCGTGAAAGTTACCGCGGTTTTAATATTCGTCAAGTAAGAATAACTAACAGTTTATGGGCCCAGCACGCTTCCACAATAATATCCAATAGGAGTTAATTTGCAAATAGTTAAAACAGTTGCTGAACTTCATGTACTGTATGTTACATTACTTTTGTCTTTGATTTATACTTTAAAACTGTGGTCGTCACACTTTTGTGATCACGGGCCACATAGGACAATTTGCGGGATTGGGAAGATGAAACGGATTGACACCACCAATCAATTAACATATTTTTATGAGCTGTGAAAACGCAATTAATTGCCCTTTACCACCTAGGTGGAAAGTTTATACTCATGTTCCGTATTTAGTTAGCTTTATGTGCAAATTCTGTTTTGATAATGTCATTGTCTAATAAAATTGTTTGCTATGTCTGTAGTCCGGATGCCGAATAAATATCGTCCACGGGCCGCAGTTTGACGACTACTGCTCTAAAGTATAAATTATAACAGAACTAATTTCGCCGGGTCACCAACATTGCCATTGATTCGTATTTACTTTTAAACAATATACTACAGGTTAGCAAAAAATACTTTTCTAGGGTTTCGGTACGGTAGGGTAGGGTAGGGTCGGGTTTTGTGCGTGTGGGTGGGATATCCACCATGTACCGATGGCACATCGCCGTGCGTCTTGTGGTCCGATGATGGAACGGGCTTGGCGGAATTAAATTATGCAATTCCGAGGCACACTCCCCAAAATGCAACCAGTAGAAAACCGACAGGCTAGCAACTCCTCGTCGATGCTCAAGACTTTGGAGCTTCGTCGCGACGAGCCTATCATTGCCGATAATCTTCTTGGCTCGTTTCTCAATTGACTCAAGGGCATCAAGCTAGTATCTGGCAGATCCATTCCAAAAATGAGAGCAGTACTCCAAACATGATCGAACTTGCGCTTGATAGAGTTTGAGCAGCTGTTCCGGCGTGAAGTACCGTCTCACCTTTGCTAGGATTCCAAAGTCAAAGTCAAAGTCAAAACGTTTATTGCGAACCAAATGTATAAAGGTGTTATGTTTTTTAATAGTTACTTCAACTTCTATGCAGCCACTTGAGCTTTTGCCTCGATGAAAGGGCCAAAATTGAGGGTAGATGTTAATGTAACCCCAAGTAGCTCAAGTCGGTCGGTTATGGGCACGGTTGGCCCTCGGAAACATGTAGCTGAGTGGAATTGGCTCCATTTGGAGGAAAATAGTCACATTAGGGTCTTAGCAGCATTGAACTTGACCAGATTGGCATCGCCCCATTCAAAGATAGCCTATAAGGACACGCCCAAGCGCTCAACCGTACCGGGTTTAAGCAGATTATTAATATGCAGCAAGAACAGTGTTGCCGAAAGCGCTGACCCCTGAGGAACCCCGGCATTAATATCCAGCAGTACAGACGAGTAACCATCTATGACCACTCGGATAGACGAATCCCTCAGAAAATCTGCGATCCAATCACACAATCCGGCGGCTAAACCGAAGGAAGGAAGCTTACTAATAAGGCTATCGTGCCAGACCCTGTCGAAGGCCTTTGAGATGTCAAGGGAGACCGCTAGTGCCTCCCCGTGTTTCTCTATGGCCTCACTCCAGATGTGAATGGCATACGCTAGAAGATCCCCAGTTTATCGATTTCGGCGAAAGCCGTATTGTCGGTCGCTAAGGGTATCATTCGTTTCTAGGTATACTAGGAGCTTATGATTGCTTACTGAGATGGGTCTATAATTCGACGGGTCAGATCGACTACCCTTCTTGGGCACGGGCTGCACGTTATCTTGCTTCCAAGCTTGCTTGCCTTCAGTAATTTTACAGTCTCAAACGAAAGGCGAAATAGGCATGTCAAGATCGGAGACAACTCAGGCGCACAAGTCCTCAGTACAATTGCCGGAATCCCATCGGAGCCACTAGCCTTGTCCACGTCTAGGTTACGCAGTACCCTATGAACGTCTTTCTGATGAATGCTTATGTTCAACATATTCGACTCGCATCCAACAGGAGAAGCAGCTTCGCGTCACCAGAATCCAGACGTAACGATTCCGCAAACCTAGAGGCGAACAAGTTTGCTTTCTCCTCAGCGGAGTGGGCCAGCGACCCATCGGTTTTCAGCAGTGGTGGTAGTGCCCTCACTACCACCACTGCTGAAAACCGATGGCGGCAGAAGATCGATTCAACCGACTTAGCCAGGGACCGAAAGGCCTTGCTACCTGCTGGGTATGAAGCAAGTTTGTTCCCTATTCGGCTAATGTGGTCAAACCGAGGTCGCCGCAACACCTTCTTGCAGGACTTGGCTGCCCTATTAAAGTCTCTCTTCTTCTGACTCACATTATTTGTTTTGCGCGTACGGGGGTCGCCACATGCTAGGTACGCCGCATGTTTTGGAGCATTAGCGCGATTGCACTCGGCACCAAACCATGGGCGAGCTTCGCCAGACATTACTACGTGTAAGAACGATATGTTATATTCCATTCCCTTCCGTAACTTTTCCGTCACGGCGGCAGCGCACGTCGAAGCATCAGTTGAAGAAAAGCAAGTAGGCTGCCAAGGGTAACATGCGAAGAATGATCGCATGCCATTTCAATCTGCTGATCTATATCGCCATTCCCCCCGGGTGCCTCTAGGGCTAGCATCGGGCGGGGAGTAGACGGACACAGACTTCACCAGACAGTGGTCGGAAGTTCGGAACTACCCAGTGGAGAAGAAATCGACACCGAGTAGCGGTCTGGATCTGTTGTCAGCAGAAGGTCCAAGCAATTGGCTGTGTGCGAATCAACATCCGGCACACTCGTTGCTCCCTGGAACAGCTGGGTGAGATTTAACGCAAGCGCTAGCTTTCGCGCCTCTCGTCCAGCATGGTCTGTGCACTGGTATGGGAAAAGCCACTGAGGGTGTTGAAATCAGAAGGGTACCGCTGCTGAGCCGCATCCGCCGTCTCACTGAGGTGCTGTATGAGCCCAGTTGTCTCCGAATCACCGTTGTTTTTACCAATTTTATCCAGGCAGGTGTGCACTAAAATCCATAGCGTTGAGAACCTGGAGTTCCCAAGATTGCGGAGACACCGATAGCAGATGTCGTCCTGGGCGTATGTAACGCCCGCACGTGGTCTGAAGTGATGCTCCAGGGTAAACCCTGGGTACGTTAGGTACGACACGTCTGACGGACACCCGATCTGCGTCTCCGACAGAAACAAGAGCGTTTCTAAGTCTTTTGGTGGTGATGGACTGCGGCGAGATTTGAGTGCAGACCTCGTATGTTAGAGAGTTGCACTTTGTGTAAGAGGGAGTGCTGCCGCTGTACAGCTTTTCTATTTTTGTTCCTGATCATGATTTGAGTGAATAAGGTAGAGGAGAAGGAAGTGAAATGAGGTTCCATGCCGCTAATCCTCAGACACGCTCTGACAGGACAACATCATTGGGGAATTAGTCTGGAGACTGCGGGGACGCCCGAGACCCCTCGGAAATGTCCATCGGGCCCTCTCGTCTGGTCGCCAACCAGCACGATGGTGCATTCCAGGATTTTTCGACAGTTGGCGGGGCAGCCTTTCATGTGTGGCTAGCATACTACTTGGGCTCCCAACTACCTGCGGTCGGCCAGCGGCGCACCGTGCCTCTGATCCCGCTACTCTACGCGTCTAGTTTCCCGATACGCCCATTTCAACGCGAGCCTTTCAATGCCGCTTTGGGTTCGTCAATTATTAACACATGCCTGTCATATCAGCGATTCTTTGGAAAACATTGTCGAGGTCCGAAAGAATAGTTTGGACATTTTCCAGCAGACAACGTCTGTACGCTTTATGAACAACTTCCCTTCCAGCATTTCGAATAGTTTTATTCATGTTTTACCTATTTTTATATTTCACCTTTTTAAGGTTGAAATTAAAATTCTACGAAGTAGTGAACTTTGTTTACTATGAAACTTCATTATTTTGGGAATGTTGCCAACGGATAAAAAAATACTTCCGTTTCTAGACTTTTTTGTCAAGCTGTATTTATATCAAAGACTACATTATTAACTCGACTAATGAATCTGTGCTTTGTGTATTTTTGTTTTTGCTCTACCTCTGCCCTCCCATGAGTATAACATGTTTTGTGCTTGTACTCTATCTGTGTTGTGTGCTATGGTTGTGTGTGGCTCTATCCATAGTAGTGATGGGTCGTTGAAGGTTTTTCCGTCAACGAAACGTTAACGTTGAATTGCGTTTGTCAACTAGTTGATCAACTAGTTAATTTCGTCAACGAGTTAACGTGTTACAAACGTCAACTTGCATGAACGATAAACGCCTAAACGCTTTTATTAACGTATGCTGTTGTAATGTTAATTTACGAACAATTTGATGCAGTTTGCGAGAGTTTTATTGTTAAAGAAATACAATTTACGTACGTTGAAAATAACAAAACGTTGTGTTCATTTTCTCGTTTCGTCAAACGAGTTGTATTTACAAACGTCGTTGTCTCGTAACTCGTTGACGAATTCAACGAGTTGAGTTGTGCACGGTCAACGTTAATCCCGTTGAAGAGACATCAACGTTGATTCAACACCCATCACTAATCCATAGACATTTTTTCTATCTCTATGGGCTCTATCAGACGTCAAAAAATAACCCCATGAGTAGATTGTATTGTTGAGGTTAATTTGTTTACAATACAATATTGTATTTTGTAAAAGAATAGTCAAGAATAGCACAGAGAAAAACAAGAATAAACGCAAATAACTAAATCTTCGAATATGGTGAGTGCTATTTACTGCTTTACTTAACATTTGTAAAACATTAAAGTATTAACTGTTATATGTATAGGTTACAATTTTTTAATTTAATTTTAGGGGAAACAAAAGAAAACCATAAAAATTGTCGAAAGGAAATTCGCTAAAATGAAAAAACTCATTAGCCTCAGTGATAGCAGGATTAAACCTACAGAAAGAGTAGAACCAAAGAAGAAAAAAATTGATCCACATGAGCTGAAAATACGTGAGGCACCGCAAGCGAGCTCAGCGTTGTTTTTCCAGTACAACACGCAACTTGGCCCTCCTTACCATATTTTAGTTGATACCAACTTTATCAACTTTTCAATCAAAAACAAATTAGACATAGTGCAAAGTATGATGGATTGTTTATATGCCAAATGTATTCCATACATAACTGACTGCGTATTAGCAGAATTAGAGAAGCTTGGCCGAAAATACCGTGTAGCATTGAGAATAATTAAAGACCCACGCTTTGAAAGGATTACTTGTTTACACAAAGGAACTTATGCTGATGACTGTATAGTCCAAAGGGTAACACAACACAAGTGTTATATAGTGGCTACTAATGACAAAGATTTGAAAAGAAGAATAAGGAAAATACCAGGTGTTCCAATAATGTATGTTGCAGAACATAAATATACAATCGAGAGAATGCCAGATGCTTATGGAGCACCCAAAGGTGCTATTTAGTTTTAAGATAAATTATTAAATAAAATACATTTTTAGAAATGCCTTGTTTAATTTTACTTCAATAATACACATTATTTTGTTTAATACATCCTAAATAGGTATAAGACCTGCTATTATTACTTACAGTTATAATTACATAACAATGATGCACAACGGACCTCTAGCATGTCATCTGAAGTGAATGAATTTTGTTTAATTTTAAGGTGTTTTTATTTGTGTAATGCCAATAAACACAATTTTCTTTCTAAATGCAAGTGATCAAATACGCTTTTATCATCTCTCAGGATAGGCTCGCAACTTGTAAGAATCGGAACTTGACAGACAAGCAGTTCGGTAGACACCAACACGACAGATACATATTTCATGAGATATTTCAAACCATCCAGCCAGACTTATGTAAACAAAAGAATCAACTGTACAAGTATAATTTACTACAAATATGATTTTTTTAACATAATTAAGTTTTTTAATGATAAAATATGAAAAAGTAGATTACTAATTGCAATTTGACTTATTGCATATATAAATGACTACAAGCATTTAAATCCTATTTATTAATTGACTGTTGAGTTGCATATCTGTTAAGACAATCATCTGTCAAGTTGCGTGTTTGTCGAGCTGCGTCTTTGACATGGTGCAAATCTGATGAGATGGGTTTCTGGCATCATGTGTTTTCTGACGAAATGCGTAGAGATCCTGCACTACTCCAAGACCAATATGCTTACAGAGGCGAGACACTGTCTAAGTAGAAAGTGAAGGCTAAGCTGTAGGACGATTAAAAGTAAATGATGTCTGTGAAGTTCGCCTGTGATTGGGCAGTATCTTACACCCATTGTCACATGAATTTGCTACTGCACTGCAACTCGATAGTGTTCCGAGCTGTTTCATTCTAGCTGTACTAGATAGCATAAATAAATCACTGTATTAGGACACAGGCAATTCATCTCAACTACATGATGGTTTGAAAACCATTGAGTACAAAAACAAATTTTGAATCTTACTATATTAATGTAATGGACCATCCAAACAATACAGACTCCTATAAACTTCTATAGAATTTTTTGTTCATGCTACAAAGTCTGTATTGGGGTGACCCACTATAGCATGCATTCTTATAAAAGAGATAAAATTAACCACAGTTTATACTATTAACATTTGTAATGCAATAGAAGCAGAGTCTTATTTCTACACATTCACAAATGGATGTCAGTTCACAGGCGCCTTATTCCTGTGCACACTATGTAATACTAGATGGTGGTGTTGTGTGCACTCGGAGATCCAACAACATCGATTATTTCACCAACTGGCTTGGTTTCATTGTCAGCCACCATGTTGCATATTGATGGTGGTATGGTAAGAGTCTGAAACAAAGATTTTACAGAGTTTTTCACAAGGATAGATTTTTTTTAAGCTTTTTAAATGGCACTGATTTAAAGAGGCAGTTGTAAATAGCGGTTTTGTTATTTTAAAAATTATAAATGGCACGTTTAATAACTAGTTCAGCAGTTAAAACTAAGCAGAAAGTAAACAAAAATGAGTAATAAAAAATTATGAAATGGGTCAGTGAATATATAATTGAGCAGGAAAATAATTAAATGGGCGGTAAAAAATATTGAACGAGCGGTTAAGTGTGGGCAGTAATAAATCGGAATTTGTCGGTAAGATCTCATTCTAAGCAATTCTATAAACAATGAGGTGGTAAAGTAGATCCTTAGTCAAATTGCTGATTGCCACCTACCAAGGTATGATCTGCCGAACTATTTATCGAACCGCTCATTCCATCATTTTTACCGCTCATTCAGTTACTGGACTGCTCAATAGGGAATATGCACGAAAAAAATATTTATTATCTATACAGTTTATCTAAAAATTTACAAAAATATAATACTAACAGTGAAAATAGAATCAAAATTGCTCGAAAAACAAACGAGATATAATTATTTTAAACAAATGTAGCTGTCCCTCTCGCGAAAACGCTGTTTTCTATGGCAGCTGTATAGGCGCCAAGAACTTTGACGTCACAATTCATATTGGACTTCTCTTTCTAATTGTAAACTTTGAAGCTTTATAACTTCATCGCTGATGAAGGTATTTAAAAAATAATTTCATAATTGTTTATTAGAGTAAATAAGTATTTTATTTCGCAAATAAAAAAATTGCATGCATATTCCCTATTATCTTTAGAATTGACATTGTATGATAAAATAACCGATAAATGTTGCAATTGCAACTGTCGCAATAATTAATCAACCGCCATTAAATTAAATAACTGCTCAATATGATTTTCAACTGATCATAATAACATCTCGAATATTTAAATAACAGCTCAAAAAATTAGTTCCCTTTTTAAATTATGGACCGCATAATTTAAAGCTAAGTACATTTAGAACTGAAAAAAAAAGGTCTATCAATGTATTATGTTGAATACAGTTTTTTATTTTAATTCAGATGACTAATGATGAAGACTCTTTACGTTAATCCCAATATTCTGCTAATACATATTGTTGTTAAAACCTGAAATATTCCCAGAATCTTTACATTATCTAGCCAATTTTGTCCCATTGTTGCGTTAAGTCCTCTCCCTCTGCCACACAGCTTTACCTTTTGCTTTTTTGGGCCAGTCCCTGGGTATTCGGAATATCATTAACAAAATGTGATACACACCTTTCCAGGATTGAGAGCTTCATATTGGTGTCTCAGAGCTTGCAACTCAAATTCACACGAAGCGAGGGCATTCTTCAAGTCCAGAGCAAGGGCCAGATCGGAGCGCAACTCGTTGAAATGTTTGCATATCGCCTCAGTTGGCGTAGGTGCAATATCTGGAAATAAAAAAGAAACCAGCTGTGATAGACAGACAGACTTAGTCACACCATAAGGGTTTCTTTTTAACATTTTGGTTCGGAACCCTATAAATTGAAAATTGGGTCTGATGAGATTCTTAGAATATATCTTTCATAGAAATACTGGCTTCTGCCAGCGGCTTTGCCCGCGTGCATTTCGGAAACTATACCAGAGGGCCACCCTTGTCACCTAGGAGTATAAAAATAGCCTACAATCTATTCTCAAACCTACCAAATATACACGAAAAATTTCATAACACGAGATTTTTATATATTAGAAGATTAAAAAATTCTCGAGAAATTCTCGTTAATAGCAACGCAAGACTCAACTGGTATACCAATTTTAGACATACATGGATCAGTTCTAATAAGCTCATCATCATTCAGCAGAAAGACATCACTGGCTTTCCTCAAGCATCACCAACATCTCTTCAGATAAATACAACTAACAAACCAATATTCATAAGTCTCAGCTCCTGTTCTATAGCCTTGGTCTTCCTCTGTCCTACTCCGGGAGGCAGCTTCATGCGTTGAGAACGCAGCCAGACGCCGGTGCCGCGAGCTTCGGGGAACTTGATACCCGACCATTCTACAGTCTGTATAAAATTTACAATATTAAAAAAAACTGCATTTCAAAATCAAATAGTATAAAGCATTGGAAATATAAAAGCAAAGAAAAAAGAACTGTTATAACTATTTAAGTAAGTATGAGATACATGTGACAAAATGTAAAGCTTTGATTTGAAATTGCTGCTGAATCACAGCAATGATTTCAAATCAAAGCTTTACTTTATTGTGGTTAATTCAGGTTAATCAATTTATCTATTACTAACACTTCGCCCGCCGCTTCGTTAGCGCGGGCTTATTATTGAAATTTTAATAGGGGTCTCTAGATTTTTCTAAAGTAAATTATAGCCTATGTTACTCAAGGATAATGTAGCATTCTAATGGTGAAAGAATTTTTCATTACAAACATACAAATTATTCCTCTATAAAATACTAGCTGACCCGCGCAACTTCATTTGCGTCACAATTTTCAATACTGCTCCGCTCCTATTGGTCTTAGCGTGATGATATATAGCCTATAGCCTTCCTCGATAAATGGGCTATCTAACACTGAAAGAATTTTTCAAATCGGACCAGTAGTTCTTGAGATTAGCGCGTTCAAGCAAACAAACAAACAAACTCTTCAGCTTTATTAGTATAGAGTATAGATTAACATAGATCAACAGCCAATGATTTTTCGTGCGCTTGATAATTTGTCACATTAATTTTGCATATGAAATAATCGCAAAAATTCAAGATACTATGTGTTCATTAATTTAGAAACCCAAAACTGGCGACATAATCTATACTAATATATAAAGCTGAAAAGTTTGTTTGTTTGTTTGATTGAACTTGCTAATCTCAGGAAGTACTGGTCTGATTTGAAAATTCTTTCAGTGTTAAATAGCCCATATATCGAGGAAAGCTATAGGCTATATATCATCACGCTAAGACCAATGGGAGCGGAGCAGACGATGTTGCGCGGGTCAACTAGTAACTGTATATAGCAAAAGTGCATGATTTAAAATTAATTGAAGTACTTACAACACTTTCCACGGCCCGCACAGGTCTTTGTTGAGCAGTAAGCTTCTTCTTATGCAGTTTTCTATCATGGCGTCTGGCTATACTAGAAGCAGTGTTAGATGGAGTACTGGTACCCTCATTGTTATTGTTAACTTGGCTGATTGGAGGCAAGTTGCCACTGTCCGCTCTAGATATCAACTTCTGCAAATCCTGGGTCTTTCTTTCTCTTTCACGCTTCCTGGCTTCGATTTTCTTCAATTCAGTCAGCAGCATTTGTTCCTCGTCAATCTGGAAAATAGTTTTGTTTTTTGTTTAATTACTCATTTCGAAGTTATGGAACTTTTTTTTTTTTTTCCGTATATGGCAACTGAGGTGGTTCCGACTATTCTGCCAGTGTCACGTCGTGACGGCAGCACAGAAAGGCAGGCCGTCGAACTTGGTACTTCGTGGTAGGTGTTAGTAGCTGGTTTTTATAATAACTGGAATTATGGTATGTGAAGAGCAGACTAGATTTTATATGTATAGCTTGGATATGGGCTTGACCCATTGAGTGAGCACCCCCTTATCTATTAAAACAGTTCCGTTCAATAGACATCTAAGGAAAAAATAAATGCTAGTGCTTCTTAAATAATTTAGTATTTACCTGATCTTGTGTCCTATCAAATAGTCTTCTAAGTTGTTCTTTTCTCTTTCTCTCATGTTCTGCATCATAATGATAAATGCGTTTCTCACCATTCACCATTGTTACTGTATTGGACCAAGGATTTGTTTTTACCTGAAAAATAAAGAGGATTTTAATAAATAATTATATAGCTTCCAATCAAACCAGAATCAAAATGATGCACTTGAGTTTATTAGTGCCATTAAAAAATCATTAAGTCTGCCATTGTAGTGTGCTTTACTTGTGCATAAAGAAAAAACATAAAATAGTGTCAATAAATAATAAGCATTAACAACCAACATACTTTGCTCAATGTAGCACAGATTCCATAGTAGCGTTCTTTCAAGTCCTCGACACTTCGGTCCCTGAAAGCCGCTCTGTCCCACCGATCATGTATGACAATGAAACGCAGGTCGAATCTTTGGCACAAGTCCATGAGGTGATCAGTTTCAGCTTGACTCCAGTCTTCTGATTTCAAATACTGATTGTACTCTGATTCCGAGTATGATGGGATTGTCACTTGCTAAATAGGAAAATAAGCAGTTTTTTAAGAAGCACTGACTATAATTTTCACAATAGAAATGGAGCAGTTCCACACTGTATCCAATTCAAAACCAAGAAATGTCTGTCCAAAGTAGTCATAGTACTAGTTGCAGAAAGGCTTGGTTACTAGATCCAAACTGCATATGAGTAAATTCAGAATAATTCCATTTTTTTTTGTTTGTATAAGTTGGAAGTAATGGGGAACGATATGTAGACAAAAATGAAAATGATAGAAAAACTTGCATAAGATTGTCATTATGCTCTCAATAGAAAGAAGATGATATACTCTGATGTTAATAAAAGTTTTACCTTATTAAATTGCGCAAATGGATACTCCTTGGCCTCATCAGCAGCCCGTTTCCAATGATGGAAGACAGCATTGTCAGTGCGTGCAGGGTTTGTGAATGGTGCCCAGACCCATTTCCTCACTTTTCTCATGCCAAGCTTAGCTTTAGTTTGTTTATATGCTTTTCCTGGTAAAAAATTGTGAAGGGCAAGTATGTTATTAAAATTTTAACATATCTGTTGTTTATAGATCTTATAATAATTTAACTAATGTAGTCCTTTTTTAAGTTTTTACAAGATTCAGTTTCCATATTGCTTAGTTAGTTTCAAGACATGAAGTAGTTTTAATTTTTGAGTGATAGAATCAATAATCTATACTAATATATAAAGCTGAAGAGTTTGTTTGTTTGCTAGAATGCTCAGGAACTACTGGTCCGATTTGAAAAATTCTTTCAGTGTTAGATAGCCCATTTTAGCCACATCGAGGAAGGCTATAGGCTATATATCATCACGCTAAGGTCAATAGGAGCGGAGCAGTAATGAAAATTGTGAAGCAGACGAAGTTGCGCGGGTTAGCTAGTGTTAACATAAAAAAGAACAGTTTAACTATAAAACTCACCTGTATCAGTGGGTAAAAGCGGTGGTAAATCTTTGTTGTCATTGTAGAGCAGTGCAAACACCTCCCTGTGCATTCCCTCAGGCCGCTTCACCGCTTTAGCAGTCACATACTTCTTCTTCACTTTGTCTCCATGTATAATACTATCTCTACTGATCTCAGACGCTGGTTGCTCCAGCTCTAATATATCAAGTATATCAGCCATTTTTACTTAATTTTAACTAACACTGAGCTATATTGCTTTTGGCACTTTTTACAAGGAACAATTTGGGCTTCCGAGCCTCAAATTATATTTATTTCGATAACACTATATACTTATACTAGTTCTTCTAAGGAGTGCAAAAGTAAAAAATATTCTTAGTACATGAATTATTTGAAGTTGATTGAATGAAATAAACACAAATAATTAAAATATTTTTCGATTTTCTGTTTGACAGCTAGCCAAAACAACATGACATTGACACTATTGACTTTTCGTCACAGAGCACCATTGCTGTTTGATATTTTTTAATGAATCATTGAATGAAAATATCCTTTTGTTTATGGTATTAAGGTAACGACACATGTGAAACAAATGACTTGTGTGGAGTTCGCTGCGTCCCCGTAAGAGGGCGCGGCAAGCGGTATCGGGGCGAAGCGCGCTGGCCACGGTGGCGTACCTCAATTCCGAGATCCCGCTGGATGACGTCCAAGATAATCCGCAGCGCAAGATGTTTTTGCGCGCGGAGCTTGACTCGGTTCCTCTCCACTATGAGGGCGAACCAAGCGGAGGCGGCATACGTCAATATCGGGCGAAAGTACGTCTTGTACACGCCCAACTTGACGCGCGCCGGCAGCTGGGACGAGAGCACTGCTCTGAGCCGTGCGCGGGCGACACTCGCCTGCGCGGCGACCCAGTGTATGTGCGGCCGCATTGAGAGTCGGCGGTCGATGGTCACACCCAGGTACTTCGAAGTAGTCCCCAAGGTGATGCTCGACTGCCGCGACATGTGCCTGCTCGGCGGTCGGGTTCGGACGAAACTGACGCTCCAGGTGGGCGGCGAAGACCTCCGCCCTTTCCTCTGCTATGTATTTAAGCGCCCTGTCGCTATCTTCTAGTGTGTGCGCCAGAGCTGGGGTGCAAGAGAGTTGGCGACATAGCTGGTGCACAGACGACCAGTCACCCACTGCGGCGTCTATGCGTTCCTCCCAGCTCGCGGCGGCCTGAGCTCTCAACTCGGCCTTTACCCTCTCCGCGAGACGGTTGAGTATCGTCTTGGTTGTAGGGCAGCGAGTTTGCTGCCACTGCTTGCGTAGGCGTCTCTCTACCATTATGCAAAAACCACGCCAATACCTTGCCCCTTAAAAACAAAAACGAATTATCCAACGGGAACCGTGTATTCTTCCGGGTTAAAAAGTAACTCACGTCGTTCCATGCCCTCCAAATTACCACTATGCAAAGATTCCATTCAAACCCTTGCTCTGTAAAAAGTAATTCACATTAAAGAGGTCCGAAGAGTATTGTGCAGTCTAGACGTGAATAAGGCCAGCGGGCCTGACGGCATTCCAGCGAGAGTGCTGAGGCAATGTGCACCTGAACTGTCTCCTGTGTTGGCACGCCTGTACCGCCTCTCTCTTGAAAAAAGAACGGTGCCGAAATCATGGAAGCTTGCGAATGTGCAACCGGTGCCCAAAAAGGGTGACCGTGCTGACCCTGCACATTACCGTCCGATCGCCATTACCTCCATCCTTTGCAAGGTTATGGAAAGGGTTCTTAACAGTAAGCTGCTGACCTACCTTGAAGACAATGATCTCCTCAGTGACCGTCAATATGGCTTTCTTGTATATGTCACGCACTGCTGGGGCGAGGCCATCGAGAGACACGGCGAAGCACTTGCCGTGTCGCTCGATATCTCGAAGGCCTTTGACAGGGTTTGGCACGCAGGTCTACTGAGCAAGCTTCCTGCTTATGGCATCCCAGCTGGTTTTTGTAGCTGGATATCAGACTTCCTGAGTGAACGGTCGATCCGAGTAGTCGTTGACGGCTGCTCCTCTGACCTCATGGCTATCGATGCTGGAGTTCCTCAGGGGTCTGTTCTCTCTGCAACTCTTTTCCTGCTGCACATCAATGACCTACTTCAGCTTGGTCTTGTTGGGTACGCAGATGACAGTACGGTTTCAGAGAGATACTTGTCCAGCGCAACAACCAGCGGGGATGAAGTACGTTCCTTGAGAGAGGCCATGGTAGAGCGGACAAATTTGACCTTAAGCCTTGTCTCCCAGTGGGGTGATGACAATGTGGTCACTTTTAACGCCACCAAAACACAGGCGTGTCTTTTTACCGCAAAAAGGAGTCGTTTTGACCAAACTCCTACTTTTCGGGGTGCATCTGTTCCTGTGACTGATCGGCTCGAGCTCCTAGGCATGGAGTTGACATCCAGTCTCAACTTCGGCGCCACCATCGAGTACAAAGCCCAAACCGCGGCCAAAAAGCTGGGCATCCTAAATAGGGTGAAGCGATACTTCAGGCCTGGACAGCTTTTAACCCTATATAAAGCGCAAGTCCGATCCTGCATGGAGTATTGTAGCCACCTTTGGGATGGCTCAGCTAAGTATCAGCTTGCCGCGCTTGACTCGGTGGAACGCAGAGCTAAGAGGCTCATCGGTGACGTAAAACTGGTGAATGCCAAGCTGCATAGCTTGGCTCATCGCCGTAAGGTTGCCTGCTTGTCGGTCTTCTACAGATTGTACTTCGGTGAGTGTGCCCAAGAACTCCACGACCTCATCCCACCGGCCCCCTTCTACCATCGGACATCCAGACGCACTGCATCTTACCATCCCCACCTTGTTGCTATTCCACCAACTCGCACTAAGCGTTTCCAAACGTCTTTTATAATGCGCACAGCAAAGGAGTGGAACTCTCTGCCTGCGTCCGTGTTTCCAAACGCTTACAACCCTAATCTCTTCAAAGTTAGAGTGAACAGGCTCCTTCTGGGTAAGCTCGCCCCATCGTAGACTTTGTCTCGGTCATCTCTGACCTAGACTGGAGTCAAGAGCAAACCCATCACAAATAAAAAAAGAAAAAAAAAAAGTTTACCAGATTTATCCCACGGGAACCGTACTTTTTTTCCGGGATGTAAAAATAAGCCTACGTCATTTTCTGACCCCTGAACAACTATACAAAGAAATCATGTTAATCCCTTGTTCTCTAAAAAACCATAATAAATCAATACCACGGGAACCGTAAACATTTTCGGGATAAAAAGCCTTTCTTAGGCTCTTGTCTATCTGTGTACCAAATTTCATTTAAATCGGTTCAGTAGTTTTGGCGTGAAAGCGCGACAGACAGAATTACTTTCGCATTTATAATATTTGTAAGGATAAGGATTAGGTAATTAAAACTCATTAATGAGTTTTTAGTAGCCGCCAAGTGACCTCAAATAAATAAATAAATAAATAAATAAATATGGCTATATAAATACTCTGTACTACGTTTAAATCTCCGCTGCCATCGAATATCGCCTATCCAAAGACTCAAACTCGATCAAGCCGAGCTTTAGGATAAGCTCGTGTGAAAGGTTCTAATAGGTAAAAGGGAATATGAATGAATTTAAAACAAATAATAGTCTGAAGATTTATTTGTCAAAGTCGGTATCATAATACTACCCTATTAATAATAGAATTCAGCGCTGCAGGGTTGTCCAGAGGACTCTGCAAGAAATGAAAAAAAAATTGGTTATTTCATATTTTCGATTTGGTCCCGGTGAAAGTTCATCCATGGCTCGATAGGACAGGTATATAGGATATTGAAAATATTGAAAAAAAAAACCAGTTTCGGCTATCGAAATGCATAGTGAGATATGATTACCTACTTTTCGGATTTTTTTTTCTTATAGGACAAAACAAAATAAAATAGGTACCGATTGGCCAGCAGCATTCACCCAAAAGAATTGAAGTCTCGTTCCATTCCGGAAGTAACCTTCAACGAATCTGTTGACAACAAGCGATCGTCTTGGTGCGGCTAGGAAGTCAGACATTCCATCCCATGATAGTCTTTCCACCCATTCCAGTTGTCCTGAAATTAGGCCAGTGGATTTGAGAAAGGTTTTTGCGTTATTGTTGCCGAACCCAAAATGACTCGCATATCCAAGAAGATAGAAATACCATGGCCATTGGTATCTTTACTATCTCAGTCAGTACATTACCTGCTTGATATAAAAAAAAAAACAAGCCAAAACAAAAAAGGCATAAGGTATTAAATAAAATAAAAATTAAATTCTCTATGCCTAATGGCAAGACATTCTATTCTTGAAAATAGCGCCAAAAAAAAACTAGGTAATTATTAACTTATTTCATTGTGTTTGTTTGCCTTTCGAGTTTGTTGTTATGTAATTAAGTTTTGTAATAAGTAATTAGTTACCTGGCGTGTTTGATACTGCGTCCAAATTGCCATTATATATAGCGACGGTAAGTTCCGTGTTTTGGAGAATATATTCAACTGCAATAAAAAAAATACAATCTACATGTTTGTTCTGTCCTTCTACTTTCGAGACCGCGTAAGTTATTTATAATAGACTAGCGTTTGCCCGCGACTTGGTACGCGCAGAGGCATTCCGTTTTTTTCCGTTCCCGTTGGTATGAATTTACCCCTACACTCCCCAATGAACCAATAGTTTTGGCCTTGCATTGTCTAGTTAGTAACGCAAGAGTTTTAAATAACACTAGCTGTCGCCCGCGACGCAGATAATATAATACTAGCCCCGCGACTTCTTACGCGCAAATCCCGTTTTTTCCCGTTCCCGTAGACATTTCGAGAAATCCTCTCTTAGAGTTCCCGTGGTCTCTCCAAGGAACCTACATGTCTTGTTGTGGTTTCTACGCCCAGTAGTTTACGCTGTGCGTGTCAGTCACTCAATCAATATATTGATTGATTGATAGGTAGTTCCATCTCTCTTAGGTAAAATTAGCCTTCGTTCGGAAACGAACACTTACGATTACTTAAATATGAAGTACCATAGATCCGTTGTTTTATATTTGGCTCTGTAGTTTTTGCATTATAATTACTTTTGACCGTGTTGTTTTGTAGAACTGGTAAATTTCAACCTACCACTAAAACGGGTTTTGGAGAAGGAAACGCTGTGCTTTGATTATGGATTAACAGGTATGTACCTACGTACTATCAGGTGTAGTATCTCTGCTCCCTCACTCTCACCGTTCCCTGAGACGACACAATCGGAGAATGATTAGGTACAAGTCAGGACCCGGAACGGCTTAACGTAATTTCCGAGGCACTACCAAACTTCGGGCTGCCTCTGAGAAATTGGTAACGATAACACTCAAAAACACTTTATCCGACTTGGGAATTGAACCCGGGTTCCTACGCTCAACAGTCGCACTAGTGTTCGTATGTACAGTCAGAGATCAGTGGTACACTTGCAAATTGAGATTGGCAGCATCGTTATGTCGAAGTAGTACTTTCGAGGAGGTCGATTAACGTTACACTGGTGCCATCCAGTGCTTACGAGTGGAAAGACCGTTGGATTGGAAATCATTATAGCAAGTGCACTTGCCTAAGAACTTCCACCAGGCATCAAGAACTAGGTAAGACCTAGTGTGTGAAATATTGTTAGTTTTTCAAGGGATCGTAAACTTTTATGAGCCTTTTACTCGGAGCGGAATCTACCTACCCGGTTTCCCTATATTTGCATAAATATACAATAAAACTTCATCGATTATACCTTTGTCCGTAGCTGGGGTCATAAAAGAGCTTCTAAAAGCATCAATGACTGCCTCCCGACCAGAGTCGAAAGTTGCGCTTGAAATTCCCAAAGCTGGTGCTACTTCGAGGTTCATAATATCAAAATCTGTGTTTTTGAATACTCGCTTCAAGTATTCTCGCTGACCGAACAAATCTGAAAATTATTTGATTTATGATTACCTAATTACTAAAATATTAACTTATAAAAACTGAAATATTTTGTTAAAGACATAATAGGAAATGGATGAACTTCGAAAGAGTTACCGCAGCCCTGGAAAGCAAAGGGCATTTGAAGGGACACGGATGGTTTTTAGTCGGTAAGAGTCTGACACTCCCTCCGACTCTACCCAAAGCGGTATTTTTTTTGAAGTGAAAACTTCTTTAGCGGCGTTGAGCACTTTTTCTGTAATGGGTATAAAATCTTAAACTCGCGTCAGGACACGTGACCTGATCGAAAAAGCGTAAGACGGACTCGCGTCAGGGTCACGTGATGCTGATCGAAAAAGCGTAAGACGGACTCGCGTCAGGGTCACGTGATGCTGATCGAAAAAGCGTAAGATCGAGGGGAAGGGAGATGAACTAGTATCTCCCACTCTTTCTACCGTGCCTGAGTGTGCTGCTCCGCTTAGGCGGCACAGGGCGCTTGCGCGAATGTCCGTCTGTGTTTATGTACAGCGTGCCACGCGTATCCAAGGATACGAAATTACGGAATTACGAAATTATGGATGAAAGTTGATTTTTCTAAGAGATAAAAATTAATGTAATATATAAATACATAACGATATAATATTATGAATAATAACATGTAAATTGTCATATTTGTGTACGATAGCGCAATAAATAAACATTGTATTCTACCTCATAAATGATAGTATTTTTGTACTTATAATTAAACACAACGTTAATACTAAAGTTTTCACTTCTGTCGGCACTCCCGGAGTGCTATTTTTTTTTTACTTTTGATAGGCACTCGTTTGACCACTATCTCACCTGTTGGTAAGCGATGATGTGGTCGAAGATGGAGATGATGAATAATTTAGACTTTTAAGTTAAATTAAGATTCGATTGAATCTTTAAAATAACTCATTTGATGATAAGCTACCTACAAAAAAAAAAAAAATACTCTGCGAATAATTGACAACTTACCTCGTGTTACCGGCTCCCTAGTTAGCTTTTGAACGATGTTTCCAAGATTTACGGCTACGGCACCAGCATTTTCGTTAACAAATTGCCCCAATGAAATAAACTTATCGAATGCACCTTCTAAATCTTCATCTTGAGCCAACTGCGTTGTCTCTTTGGATAAAGTTTCAATTGCGTCGCGGCCATTGCCATCAATGTAACCGAGTTCTTCGAGATAAAAGCCGAGTTTCGACATGGCTAGGGCTGGCGAAATTATAGCATTGCCTAATACCACACCACGGAGATTGTGCTCAGTTTCGTTCTGCAATATAGTTTATTATGAAATGTATTTAACCTTTTAAGTTAAGATTTGAATTAATCTATAAAATAACTCACTTGATGAAGCTTGGCAGCGAGTGCTAGGGCCAATTGTGCTCCATGTGCCTGCCCGAAAATGTACAGTGGAGTATTTCTATATCCTTCATGTACGGTGTAGAAGGATTCCAAAGTTAGGGCTAAATGCTCAGCTGTAAAATAAAATAATAGTACCTACAATAAATGTATCATCTTTAAATAAATATTCTGCCGATGGTTTTTCAACTATTTGTTCCCGTTATTCAGTTATTCCACACAGAAAATACTGCATAATTATCCATTTATTTTCTATAAAACAACTAAGCTCGAGATAGTGAAATCTTACCATTTTCTTCAGGAGTCTTCGGGATTTGATCAATAGTTAGGGGTGTACTAAAACCTGTACCCAAAGGTGCATCAATAAAAAGTAAATTGTACCGGTTGACCTAGAAACACAAAAACGATGTGTTAGTACCTTTTTATAGCATGATCTATACCATCAGAAAAGGAACGAATAATTTTTACCCAAGAGTTTTGCCTTCTGTCGAAATTGACGTCATAAGGTCCAAACATTCCTAAGTTGGCCAACAGGCTGGGTGGAACGCCGGTCACGCCATCTAACCACAATATTATGGGCCGGTTGTAAGGATTACCAATAGCGATGGTTGGGTAAAACCACCAAAATATTTCACCCACAAGTGGTATTTCGGTAAAAGCTGCGGTATAATTCAAATGACCAATGCCTTCACCTTCCAAGACTGAAAAAGTTAATAGACCATATTTGTAATTACCTACCTACACACGTAAACACACTGGAATAAAAAAATAAACTACACTTGAGTGATTAAAACAAAATGTAATACCTAAATAAATAGCCACATAATTTGACATCTTCATATAAGTAATGATAATAATGCGGAAGGCAGTAATCAACATTGTAACAATAATTGTCTACACTGTAACATTCACACAGGGGACAAAAAACGGGCACTTTTTTACGCCTAGTACTTATAATAGTATTATTTGGTGACATAGTACTATTTTCTTTTCTTTGGACTGTAGTTTGAATTACTTTTGTGTTTTATTAATTTTGTCATAAGGACAAACTATTATTTTGAGGTCTTCGTTTGAGTTGTTTTACAGGAATCAAAACATACTTACGACGAACAATGAATGGTTCTGTTATGTCTCCTATATCTGTCGAGTCATCCACCTCCCTGGTTACTAACCACCATATTAGCACTCCTAATCCAGCTAGAACAACGGCAGCTGCGATGACACTCCCGATTATAACACTCCTCTTTGCCATTTTTAACTCAAAATACGTCCGCAATAAGCTGGCCTAAATTAAGTATGTTTGTTATCTAAAACATTCTCCTAATCAATATAATTAAATTAAATTATCTTTATCTAAGTAATGATAAAGGCAGTTCACTTTTATTAAGATAATGCCTAATGATTTGTACAATACCTACATTGAGTAATCTATCTTGTTCTGATAGTGTTAAGCAATGCCATAACTGCTACCATAAGATAGATTTGGGTGTGATAATATTTTTGAAATTAGCAAACTATAATAAAATAATCTTATCAATCGGGACAGCTTACCCTAATATTTTACAGATAATCTATTCTATTTCGTGCCTTGACATGGCTCAAAGAATAAAAAAATAAGCCCCCCAAGCGTTGCCACAACGACCGGTCCTGTGCGTCTCGCATCCATCGGCTACCCGCGACCTTCAACAGGTCATAGGTCCACCTTGTGGGAGGCCTTCCAACGTTACGTCTTCCGGTACGCGGTCGCCACTCCAGAACTTTTAGGCCCCATCGACCATCTGTTCTGCGAGCAATGTGCCCTGCCCACTGTCACTTTAGTTTGGAGATCCTTCGGGCTATGTCGGTAACCTTGGTTCTCTTGCGGATATCATCATTCCTGATTCGATCACTCAAAGAAACTCCAAGCATTGCCCTCTCCATTGCCCTTTGAGTGACATAACATAACGTAGTCTAAATAACTGTGAAGTGTAAATACCCAAATCCAGCATTAAGTACCTACTCATGAAAATCCTGATTGAAATCTATAGTAATTATTATGATAAGGTGTTCCTAGTAAGGTGGAAAGGTGTCTGAGTGGTTTTTTTTTTTAATCCACACTATCCAGATCCACGCGGATATGTTAAGGTCGTTTATCGGTCGGTTTTTTAGTTTTTTTCTCACATTGGGTGTCTTGTCTTGCTTTGGTAGGGGTAGGTAGGCCGGGCTGCGGACTATGTTCGAAAGAGTCACCGTGGCCCTGGAACGCAAAAGGCACTAGGAGGAACACGGATGGGTTTTAGTCAGTAAGAGTCTGACACTCCCTCCTGGTTCACCCAGAGCGGGAGGACTCATTTGATGATTTCCCATCCTTAAAAAAAACGGGTAGGTATGGCCCGGGTTGCGCAATTACCTCAAAGGGCATTTGAAGGGGAACGGATGGTCTTTAGTCAGTAAGAGCCTGACACTCCTTCCTGTTCCTCTCAGAGCGGGAGAGGAGGAGATTTGATGATTTCCCATCAAAAAAGGGGTTGGCGTAGATGCCGTTGGGACTCTGTAGATATTTCTCACTTCTGGGTTAATTAATTACATACATAAGATAAATAATAATACTTTAATCGGAAATAGGTTATCATGACATGGGCAATGGAGAAAATGAATATGAATGGGGATGACTTAAGAAACGACGGATAGACTATGGAATATAATATGGCTAGAGGGACTGGCTTCTGAGATAATTACCAAAGAGAGGTAAGGAGAAACGTAACCGTGTACCAATGATGAATAGTGTAGTATGTGTTATTCCAGACTGTACCCAATCTATCCCTGGGCCTATTTTCATTCAGTTCCGTTCGACAGTTCTGGAGTGTTTGAGTAACAAACATCCATCTAAAAGTATTTATAATAACTCTGGGAGTAAGATTTCTAGGGTTTAATAAAACAACTAAAAGGTTTTAGGGAGTATATTTATGTTCATGACTAGGCCCAGTCAAACCCTTTTGTATGTATATGTATTATTAATTTAAAAAAATCAACTCAATTTTATCCAAAAGAGGTCATGTCGCGTAGAAACGCATTGGTTCCAGCTGGATTGTCTCTTGGTACCTGTAAAAAGAAAACATCCGAATCAAAAATAAGGTTCTGAAAAATAAGAATTTTATCCAAAATATCTTTAAACTTTTTCTGTATTTATTTTGCGCCATATGCATTTTTATCATAGACAGGCCTACTTACACTATGTCCTGCATCGTTTATCCAGAAGAACCGGAAATTTCCATAAGACTTGTAGTAACCTTCTAACTTATCGTTTTCCCAAATAGGCAGACGTGCTGCTTTTTTGTATTCTTCAGCACCTGGCCATTTTAGGCGATCCACCCACAGTATTTGTCCTGAGATTAGAAGGTATTTATAGTAACCATACCACAACAGTTTCTGTACGATAATAAAACAATTGCTATCACTACATTAGTATCTAGTTATTTGTTTCGGAGTATATTTTACTAGTCCAGTCATTTAAGCTTAAATTAGGTAAGAATCCCGGAATTCGAGATACCCAGCTGTAAGTCTGTAAATACATGTATATTGACACCCTAAACGTTGTCTCAAAACCTACATATGGTAGGGTGTACGCAACTATTAAATTTCAAGGTCAAAGGTCACAAAAATCAGTTTTTTTTTGCGTTTTTTTAGGGTTCCGAAGAAGTTAATAAAAATTGACAAATATTTATAATCATTGATTTATCGATAGTTCATCAACTATAATATATGGCGCGTTTTCGACCGGAGGCACCGGTTGACCTGAAGTGATGCTGTGACCATGCGCTCTCCGCCCTCTATCTCGAAAACGGTTCACCGTATAAATTTTTTTTTAAACAAAATTAGTAGAGAATTTTGTATTCTACAATATTGACAATAAATACAAATAGCAAAAAAACCCATAGGAAATGAGATATTTACAAAAAAAGCGCAAAAAGCCTATTTTTGTGACCTTTGACCTAGAAATTTAATAGTTGCGTACACCCTACCTTATGTAGGTTTTGAGACAACTTTTAGGGTGTCAATATACAAGTATTTACAGACTTACAGCTGGGTATCTCGAATTCCGAGGTGAACTTACTATAATGACTGGCTGACTATACTGCGAATTGTAGCTTTTTAAGAAGCATATATGTATTTATACATTTCCGGGAGGATCACAAGTAAAAAAAGGAAGTTAGTGAAATTCCCCGAAGAAAACTAAGTTTAAGACTGAAGTAATGAAATATTTTACCTGGAGTATCACAAATCAAATCAAGATTTCCATTATATTTCGTCAAAATAATATCCGTTTCGTTCAGCAACTTTTCAACTGAAATTTTATTAAAACTTTTTAATTAAAAACAAATATCTCGATGAGTTTTCGTTTCAAACATTTTGGCCGAACTAGGAACTACGAGGAAGCTTTAATATTAGACAAACTGTAGTAGGTATTATAAACGTTATTGAGAGTTAATTGTATACTAACTGCTATCTGTGACGGGTTTCATGAAGTCTGTCCTCAAATAGTTAAACACTGGGGTAGATTGCGAGTCCCATACCACATGTTCGGGAATTCTTAGGGCTGGTTTAACTAGTGTGTTCATTAAGTAATTAAGATTGTACACTGTTTGTCTCGACTCTGAAGGTGGTTCAGGTACAGCATTCCTGATCATCATTTGTCTTGAATATTCTGTAAACAATTGAATATTTTTTGTTGTTATGAAAATTCTATCCTACATACAGTGCCTTTATCAATAGTTGTAACTTGTAGTTTACCTACCAAAGGCATCGCTCAGTGTGTCGATAGGTGAAGAGCTCACCCTTTTTGTGAGTATATTATAAAAATCGACATTGTCTGTACGGCGTAGAACTACCCACTGAGTTGCACTCCATTGAGACGTCGAATTATAGTAAAGGCCTGCATTAAACAGCCGTTCAGCTTCTCCGGCAGCCGCCTGAATTTCATCATGCCCTTCTTTGTCCACAAGTCCGGCGGCCAGTAACAGAGGGCCCCATGTGAGGGTGGCATCTACTGGAGATATCCATGCATTTCCCATCGCAATTCCTTTCAAATTGGAACCGATTGTCCCAGCTAGTTCCGCCTAAAGATAAACAACGATTAGTACTTGCTCAAGTGCCAAAATGTACTTTTTAGCGTATTCGTATTAGTTTTGTTTTACAATATTATATCACATGTTTCTGGTCAAGTGACTACTACGTAAATTAACACTGAAAACCCACGTCACATGAGGTCCGTAGAAACGATATGTTTTATAAACATGGCTTAGCTTACCTCATGCATACGTATGCCCATGTCAACGGCCATTTTTCCGCCGTACGATTGACCGTAAATATATAGCGGCACTCCGTTAAATTCCGGATGATCATTGTAGAATCCCCGCATGAGCTGAACAAAGTCTAGGGCTGCAGAAATTTAATAATCTTTAGTAAAGCAGATTTCTTAAAGAATGAATAAATCTTAGGCAGATATTACACAACTTACCTATTTCATCGTTAGTAACTGTCAAGAATCTGAATTCATCGACATAACTAAAACCAGTGCCTACCGGGTTGTCTACAAAGAGCACATTGAAGTTCTTGACCTGAAAATGATTTGTATAATTTAATTATTCTGATTTATATTTTTTTACTTCTGTGATTTTTTAACCGACTTCCAAAAAAGGAGGAGGTTCTCAATTCGGTTGGTATTTTTTTAAATGTATGTACACCGATTACTCCGAGGCTTCTGTTCCCATTTCTGTGTTTTTTTTTTAGTTCGATGATCGTTATTCGTTAGATACTTGTCATTGGGTCTGGTAAAATATAATTCAGCTTGGGTCAGTAGTTTTCAATTTCTGCGGAGACGAAGATGTCGTCAAAGTATCACCACTTAAAAGTGAAAAATAAAAAACCTTAACCGACTTCCCTATAAAAACACTACAAAGCATAATATAAAATAACCTTAATTTCGGAAGTCGGTGTTTTTGGTTTTGTTTCTTTTTTAAATTACTAAATATTTATTTAGATATGAACTAGGTGCAGCATTAAAGTACTAAATATATACACTTAAAATAAAATATCCTAACTAAGATAAGGCGTCAAAAAATTCGTCCGCATCGCTGTCCACCGGAAGTGAGCCCAAAAGACTGGCGGCATTGCCACGTTGTATGGCAATGCTTATCCTCTGTCCGAGGTAAAAGCCAGCCCTTGGGTCACGCGAAGTGTCAACTAAGCGTTTAGAAAGATCTTTAAATAAGGCATGAGCACTCGGACCCCACGGTCCAAGAGTTTCAACCCCAAACGGCTCAAAAATATAATTGCCAACAAGGTTATTATATTTCCGCCGCTTGAGGTTCTCAGCAGTCGCAGCGGCAGTACCAGCACAGCACGACGAGCTAGGAAGATGGGATGGCGCAAGAGTATCGACACAAGTAGCGTCCCACACTAAAGGCCTACCCATCTTCCATGGAAACAAAGACATACCGTCCGGTCGCTTGCCGTCGTCGCGTGCCAGGCCATTGGGTTCTAGTACGCCTGGAACGCCGACGGCGACAAGAGCGCGTCGGATAATGTCGTTGATGTTTGCGTGCCGTGCAAAGCGACCCGCACTTTGACTGCATGAGAGACCGTGGTGCCCGAGGCTGTTGACAGCTTCGCCACAGTGACAACGATGAGGAGAACAACACGATGCGCCTAAGCGAAGGGAAGCAGCGAGGCGGAAAGTTGTATCGTCGAACAAGGTGCCTAAGTTCGACGACGGTAGTGCGTGAAGCCAGAGGCCCGACTCCCACTCACCCACAGCCAGCAGGCGCGCACGCTCCGCAGTAGAAGTAGAAGTGGCTATAAGGTTCCTCTGAACTTCTCTGCAGACCGGCTCATCCCACTGTCTCTGGTATGATGGGTTGTCGGGTAGATTTACATTCGGGCAAGCGAGTTTCCAGGCATTCACAGCCTCGGTGAAGCACGGCACATCAAAATCAATCAGTGTGGAAGCTAGGATATTCCTGATTAATTTATCAGTGCCATGAACCGAAGATATAAAAGCCGGTATATATTTTTTAATTTTATTTTTTTTATTTTATTTGGTATATTTTTGTTTCTTTGTTTTTTAACACTGACTTCCGAAATTAAGGTTATTTTATGCTTTGTAGTGTTTTGTTTGGAAGCCGGTTTTATTTATTTTGTAAAAAGTTTTTATATTGCCATTTTTATAATGGCAATATTTTACATCCACTAATACTGCACTGATTTTATTGTATGAACTTCTTACCCAAGTGGTGTTTCTCTCTTGCAAGGACAAGTCCAAGGGTCCTAGAATCTCAAAATTTCCGATGGCCGTAGAAGACCCACCAGGACCACCCTGTAGCCAAACTATCAGAGGTCTATCTGTGTAATTTTCTACATCAGCAGTGGTATAGAAAAGCCAGTAGAACATATGGGCTCCACCTCTCACAGTCACATATCCGAAGTCTTGTTTGAATGGCCCAAATTGACCTACAACAATCATTATATACTAGATTATCAAATTATTTACGTTTCTCATTAGATTGTTTATGGACATAACATTGCTAATATTAGATCCCGAGACAAAATTGTGTCAATGCCATGCAAAGTTACAAGTTTTTTTTTGCTAATTCAAAACACATATTTATGAGGTGCAAAATATGTTGTGAAAGGCACAAAAATCTATTTTTTTCTTGTGATGGGAAATGATCAAAGACTCCTTTCGCTCTGGGCGGAGCGGAAGTGAGTGTCAGACTCTTTCTGACTAAAACCCAGCCATGTTCCTCCAAATACCTCTCGTTTGGAACAGGTGTACACGGGTAACTCTTTCGAACAAATTCCGCAACAGGCACAAATTCTTGTGATCTCATACAAATTACCGATTTTTTACCGCGCTATGGTTTTGCGATGACGTTTTAATTGCCTCAATATTTATTCATAAGAGTGTTTACTTATTAAATTGAGCAATTAATGAAAATCTTGATTTGAATAGCAAACTTCAACTTACCGACAACAAATCCACTTGATAAGGTTAAAATTAAAATTGAATAAAACCACTTCATGATTCTAAAGTATACAATACACTGAAAGTGGATCAAAATATCTAATATCAATTAGTGATTAGCTTATCTTTATGTGGACATTGTCGGTTGACACTGTAATTTCTTTACCGCTTTAAATGATTAAGACTAAATTACAAGATACTCTACTCTGGTCTGTAGCATTCGACTTCACTTAAAATCAGAAGACAGTCCTCCAAATCGTCAAAACTAGGAAGTGGTGACGGGTGGGGCGATAATGGGGACTGTCTTCATATAAAACTTTTGATTTTGATGTAGCAGGCAACATAGTGACCCAACTTATAATTTTGAAAGTAGGTAAAATAAAACATAATTATGCTTTTAAAGGAGTTAATCTATAAATAAAGGCGGAAACCCACCGCGGCGCACGGACAGGCTATACGCACGTGTGTGGGGCTTCGCCTTGCATGAAATGTTTCCACTCCAACCCACGGACATGCTGCATCAATTGACGTCATTGGCACAAACGTGGCATGCTCAAATATGGCGCCCACGTACCTCAACGCTGTCAACGCCATGCACGCTGTGCACGCGGCACACGCTATACACGAATATTAACCCACAACTGTGTCAAAACCATATTCTTGCAAAAAAACGTGCGTAGGCTCTCCGTGTGCCGCGGTGGGCCACGCTACATTTGTACATAGTTGTGGGCGTGTAGCGTGTACTGCAGTGGAAACGTAGACCCACGTTGTCAAAGAAATGAACCCACGCAGCTAAAATGCGCCGCGTGGCCGTGCATAGCGTGCACCGCGGTGGGTTTGCGCCTTAAATCAGATGGACGTTTGATTGTCAATAACCAAATACCTAAATAGCACACATTTAGGTATTTGGTCAAGAATCAATCGTAATATAAAACATAGAATGACCATGCAAATTTTTACCTATTCGATTGTGTACCGATCACATAATAGTAGTGGTAGAAGGCAGATAACGTGGTATTCAACTATGGCTATTTGAATGAAAGCGGTTACGACTCTGCTGAATACGAGTAGCTATGAGCTTATCAGTAGCATCAGTGTTTACATACAGAATCAAGACCCTACATCAGGTCATCTGAGTGCTTCTGATCAAATATGCGGAACTAGTTGGTCTTTCAACCTTGGTTTTTAGGGTTCCGAAAAAAAAACGGAACCCTTATAGGATCACTCGGGTGCCTGTTTGTCTCTGTCTGTCCATCGGTCACAACCAGTTTTCTCCGGATCCACTGGACCGATTCTGATGAAATTTGGTACACATATGGACTTCTATGACCCAAACACGGACGTGTTACGTAAATCATTAAATTTTTAGTATGGGGTCACTTTTAGGGGTCAAACCAGAAAATTATAAATAAGTTTTTTGAACAATATCGTGTGACATATCAAATGAAAGGGCTTACTGTGAGGGTTTTAATCATATTTTTTTCATAATTTTAAAATAAATGGTTTTGAAGTTATTCAAGAAATTAGACGAAAAATGACCATTACCATCCCTTATCTCCGAACGTACTGACCCTAAAATTTTGAAAAAAAAATGGAGAAAATAGATCTTTACCTAAAGATTACAGGAAAACCTATTAGAAGATTGTAGTGTTAAAATAACATGTTAAAAAATTCAATTCGTTTGGAACCCTTGGCACGCGAGTCCGACTCGCACTTGGCCAGTCTTTCATTCATTTTTGGTGTTGTGTAATAGTGAAGTTTCGAAGAGCGTGAAGTTCAAATAATGCATTAAATGAATGTAGGTATGCAGAGTAGTATAGTTTCCAAACTCAGATAAGCATAATTTGACGTTTACTTCTGTACTAGCTTGCCTATTGCCCGCGACTTCGTACGCGCTTATACCATTTTTCCCGTTACCGTAGAAACGGCGAACTATACATATAAACCTTCCTCTTGAATCACTGTGTTTATTGATGAAAGCCGCATTAAAATCCGTTGTAAAGTTTAAAAGAAATAAGCGTGCAAACGGAAAAGATTAAGTTTTCTAAGTTATACTCATCCACAACTATGTACAATCGGAATTGCTTTGTCGCAAACGGGACGGCCGAGGGTGGAGTCCTGGGTTAGATTCCCAGTTTTGGCAAAAAGTGTTATGGGTTTAGCATTTGGAATTTCACTGCGACAGCCTGGAGGTTGGAAGTTTGTGGTGTGACATCCCGTGCCTCGGAAAGCACGTTAAGCTGTTGGTCGTGCGCCAGATCTCTCTCCGGTAGTGTCGGGCTGCCGTCCCATCGGAATATGAGAGTGATGGAAGAGGGAGTGCACCTGTGTTAGCGCACACACTTGTGCACTATCATATGTCCCGTGCCGATGGCTAGTCTCCATTGAGATTGGCCATGGCGGCCAATCTCCGCCGGCCGAAATCCGTCAGGAAAACCATATGATCGGAAGACTGAGATATACTTTGACAGTTTTCAGCAGACAAAAAAAGCTGATGTGACGGCTACAATACCGAATTAAAGCCATGGCATACACAATTGCCTCTCAGCTCAGTTCACTATTTTCAAACCAGAAGTCAGCCAATGATATTGCAGGTTATTAGCTACTGCAGTACCACTAGATTTTACGAGAAATGAAAGAAAGATTGGTTTCAAAGGATAATTATATTGAGCACTTGCTCAGATGAAAGCTTTTACAGTTCCCCCGATAAAACAATGTATATCTTTACTTCATTATTCTAACTTTTTAATGAAATCCCCCAAGGCTTTCTCGACTGGTCAATGCATCCACGGAGGGTGCATTACAATATACATATAAACTAAACATCATTGAACACAGCAGCGTCGCTTGGCGGCGAAAATATTTATACTTAGTGGTTAGTGATCTTCGGACGAGCTCAATATAATTATATTGATCCCTTAATAATAAGTAGCTATACTTACTTATCTTAATCTTAAGCCAAGGAGTGGTATCTACAGTCTACTGTAGATATGACCTACTATATTACTTTTGATAACGATGTCAATAATTAATTCTATCTAAAGGTGAGTAGCTACTTCAGAATTATCTGTGCCTGAAAGTAATACCACTGAGATTTTTTGCGCTGATTTGAAGAGTCAACCGAGTCAACCGTACGGCCATGGTAACAATTGTCTTTGAAATTATCTTTATTCAGTTGCAGGCGGAAAGATTTTTGTATTTTTTAAGTTAAGTATCAATAGAGAATAAAATGGATAAGAATTGAAAATGGAATAGGTACCTACTTCTTCTTTTCGAGTCGATGGTGACCCTTAAAAAGTTTGTGCCCAGTAGTGGCCATGTTTATAGTGGCATCAGTATTCCTGCGATGCGGTTCTTTAAGTCTACCCGGATCTGTTGTGTGTTCGTAGAGGGGATGTCAGGAATCGGATTCTTGGTTATTTTCTCAAAGCCGCATGCCGTATTGATGGTGGTGCAAAATCAATGGGTACAGTTTGTTGAGCGAAGTCGGTCTTAGGCATTATTCGACAGGTCATGTTGAGGGCGACGTCGACTTGCTTCGTATTTGCGGATCGGTGCCACGAGAATTCGCCAGCAGAAAGAATTAGGACTACGTCGGTTATGCGAAGAATGGCGGGAGATGCTCCCCAGTTGGTAGAAACAAGGCGACGTATCAAGTTATTCCAGGACAAGAACTTCTGCTTCGCGTTGTGACAATGTACAACATTAAATGTTAATGTTCTATCCTAAGCAAAACCTTACTGCAGTGTTATGCGTTTCCTGAGCGAGAACCATTGCGGATCTGGGCGAAGAGCATTACTGTCACAGTAACTTCAAAGTGACTCAAGTGCTGCGTAGTGGTTTGTTGTTTGGCGATTTCGGCAAGTAGCCTAGATGACGTCATTATGCCGCTGTCAGGTAAAAAAATATGATACCTGTGACTATTAGGCCTCGTAACCGTACTATAGGCAGTGAGTCAATCAGAAACCTTGGCTGGAACAAGACTAATCCTGTTTAAAAGCAGCTTGCTTGAGGGACAAGGTTTTTCAGGAAGGCGAAGCGACATATCCTTTAAAACAACTTATAAGTATGGCAGAGAAGGGAGCTAGAGTTAGTTTTTGGAATCCTGGATTTGGCAATGCTGTGAATTTAGTCCTCCCCCCAGCAATAAGAATAAGAGTAAATGGATTGGGATTAAGGGGTGGAAAATAAGGACTAGAAATGTTTTTTTTTCAAGGAAATATAAACCGCCTTTAATCAAAGAAACACGAACTCAAAAGTAAAAATTAAGTCAACTTTAGTTTCGGAAGTCGGTGTTAAAAAACGAAGAAACCAAACCAAAATACCGACTTTCTTTTTTCCTTTGAAAAGTAAAACAATATTTTGTGCTTTTTAGTGTCTCATTTTTCTCTCAAAGAATAATACCATGCCATCACTTCCCGTGGGTGTCGTAAGAGGCGACTAAGGGACTCGCCAGAAAATAGGCAGAAGCGTTCTCTGTAAAACACAACACCATACACTGTGATCGCCAACCCGCTTGCCAAGCGTGGCGATTATGGCAAACCTCCCCTTTCCGGGAGGCCTATGTCCAGCAGTGGATCTTTCGGCTGTTATGATGAGTGTCTCATTTTCTCTGATTCAAAAAGTTATGCAGTCGAATAGCGAAAGCACTATCCAAATTGGACTGAGCAGCTCTTTTGGCAATATAAGGTTGTACTTACTCTATTCATATGACTGCCCCTTCAAAGTGTACAAGCGTGACATAATTTTATGGCATGGTAAGAACAATACCTACATAAACACCACAGCAAACGCGAATGATTTGCTGTTGGCTATTGTAGAGTTCTATTGTCTATCTCCGAAGATTTTCATCAGATACTGAAAAATGTGAGAGATCCCTAAGAAAATCGCGGACATACAAGATACATACATACGGGTCGAATACGGAACCTCTTTTTTTTGTTTTTAAAGTTTTTTAAAAGGCAAGGCACCTGAATTTTAAGAGCGTTCTGTTTGAACCACCCATAGCAATAATCACGTCATCTTAAGTTCAATGCCAAAAATATCATCATGTGATTTTAAAAATCACGTGCTAGCATTTTTGTGTTTGTTTATACAGAAAAAAGTGGCATATTGTTAGTAATTTCTTTTGTTCCTAGTTTTACAGTTCCCGTGTGACATGAACGATGCAGCTGTTTCATAGATAAGTATAGCTAGAGCTGATGACCTGGATGTTCTTTGTCACTGTCAATTGCCAAAGTGTCCGCCACAATACTGCACGTTATCAATGTCAATTTGTATTTATAGCATCGACGACTGGAGCAAAGAGTTCACGGGTTGTGTATTACATTGATAGGATGTTTCTTAGAATTGCTGTGTCAGTTCTGTGAAAGACTTCCTTGTTCAACCTACCTATCTATTAGTAGATATTCTTCCATCATGTAGTGACTTGCTAAGACCTAGGTATTTCAACTTAGTAAAAAAGAGCATGATATTTATTTTTCGATATGTAGATCATACTTAGTTGAATATCGGTTGATATCAAGGGTAGGTTGAAGTGTTGGCAGGTACTGTTTGAAGTGTTGATTTTAAATCAAGATCAGAATTTGTTCCATGTGTGGCCATCGTAACAAAACGATGCAGAATTTTAGGGTTCCGTCAATCAATCAACTCTACCTATCGCAGATCACTGCTAGTTGAATGCCTCTCCTAATCTGCGAAACCCTGTCCTCTGTCTTCCGCATCCAGTCTGTTCCAGCGACTTTTTTAAAGTCGTGCCCGTGTGGACTAAAATAGTGTTATTTAATTGCCTTTTCCCAACGATGTTGGGGTTCTCCATCTTCTATAATAACCTCCACAACCCAGTTATTGTACCCAATTTAACACGGAACTTCCTGGCATGGCTGGTGTCAGTTTTTCTGGCTTCTGACATTCCGTAACTATTGACAAAGATTTACAAATGATCTTGGTATTTTTATGGTTCTTGGTCACCCATCGACAGACATCAGTAAGCGTTGTTTAAGAGGAAATGCGGGCGGATACACTTTGTATGTAAAAAGTCATAATTAGAGGTTTGGCTCTCGCCTGTTGCCTCCTCCAATATTGCACCGATTTGAAAGATATTTCACAAAATGAATAAAAAGGATGTATAGTGTGTCCCTATGTTTTTTTTTTTCATTAATCGTTTCCTAATTTATACACTAGGGCTCTGTTGACAGCGGTTTATAGGACAATTTTGAGCATTTTTGAGCGTTCTAGTGCGGTTAATATATCATCAAAAAGGCAAACATAGGATACACAGTACCTATATATCCTTCTTATTCATTTTATCAGATATCTTTAAAATGGTCCAATATTGGAGGAGGAAACAGACGAGAGCCAAACATCGAATTATGACTTTTTACATACAAAGTCTCTCCGCCCGCGTTTTCAACGGAATCCTAATTACGCGAACCAGACTCACACTTGTCAGTTTTTTCATGTACTTTTTACCTATTCGTTTTGACAAAGAGGCAAGATGGAACAATCGATACGTATCAACATAGACTGATTAAAATCTTATCATATCAACGATCAACTTTTAAATCACAAGCTTACTTAAGGCATGTCATGGACAATGACGAAAATGATGAAGAGACGTATTTAGTACTTACGTTGATTTACTATGTCCGTAGAATACCAAAATCACGTGCAATTATCATCATGTGAGCATTGCGAGCCTTGCATCAAGATGAGCCTACGGATCAAAGTATCACATCAATCAAATGTATTGTCGATAGCACGCACCTAGATAACAATTTTAGTACACAAAAAAAAAAATAGTATTTTGACTGTTGGTCCGTTATTTATTCAATTGGTGATGTCAGAGTCGGTCAGACTCCGTTAGATTCTGACAAAAACTTTAACCAAGGTGCCTGAAATGACTCTTAGAATAAATATACAAAACATCGTGATTGCGGAACAATTATATGCAGACAGAAACCAGAATACTAACGACTAAATATGGCATATTTTGTAACATTTGGTTTACCTAGTAACTATACTTCTTGGCTGCACTCAACAGTTAGGAGTCTAAGCATGCCTGTTATCTTATAAATCTCAGTAATGCGCGGTTGCCGGTAGGGCTACTAACAGAACACTTTTGCATGCGTAGTGCTTAACTTCCGGTACCTACTTCAACTTTTAATTAATCTAGTGTATGTATGTGTTATTTCCACCACGTTTGTAAATTGCTGTTTTCAAAAACAAGTTATGTTTTTATTTAAAAGTCTGCCTTGATATAAAGTTGAATTTTTGAAAACATGGGAAATAAATTAAATTCTCACAATATTTTAAATATGAAAAAAAACGGGCAGTCTGTGGACTGCCACACACATTTTGCTTTCTTAGAGTAGTTTTATACCCGTCGTAACTTTTAAAAGAAAGGTCCGATTTGAATAATTTTAAGTGTAATTTACATGAACATAACCGACCTTAAATTAAATAGATAAGGATTAATATTATGATACTCGTACTAAAATCACCACCATTCCATTTCACCCGGGCTTAGATTAAATAATTAAACAAAAAGCGGTCATTGTGACTTAACCATAATACGAGTAGTTAGATATAATGTCCTCTATAAAACTGTAGCTGCTCTATTGTCAATAGTTTCCGCAGCGAACGCGATATAAGGATCTTCTTTGGTATTTTTTTCACACCTTGGGTTACATTATCGAAGTTTTCATACAGATTCCTAACTTTTTGAAAATATTCTATAGCTTATGTTACTCAGTGAAAATGTACCTTTCTAACGGCAAAAGAATTTTTGAAATCGGTCCAGTAGTTTTTTTTAAGATACAAATCTTTCCTCTTTATAATATTAGTGTATCTAGATGGAAAGCGTTCGGTGATGTGACGATGACGCAAAATCAATGTTTTTTCCTCACCCAAAAAGTGCTCAACGCGCCTAAAGAAGTTTTACGCTCAACGCGCCTTAAGAAGTGTTTTACTTAAAAAAAAAAACTTTAATTACACAGTACATAATATTAATTAATTAAATAGAATGATGTACTGGAAGCCGACCCCAATGTAGTTGGGAAAAGGCTAGGCAGATGATGATGTACTTTATTTAAATAATAAACTATATACACTTAAAATAGGAAATAAAACTCCTAACTATAAATATGGCGTCAAAAAATTCGTCCGCATCGCTGTCGACTGGAAGTGAGCCCAAAAGACTGGCGGCATTGCCACGTTGTATGGCAATGCTTATCCTCTGTCCAAGGTAAAAGCCAGCCCTTGGGTCACGCGAAGTGTCAACTAAACGTTTAGCTAGTTCTTTAAATAAAACGTGAGCACTCGTTTCAACCCCAAACGGCTCAAAAATATAATTGCCAACAAGGCTACTATATTTCCGCCGCTTGAGGTTCTCAGCAGCCGCAGCGGCAGTACCAGCACAGCATGACGAGTTAGGAAGATGGGATGGTGCAAGAGTATCGACACAAGTAGCGTTCCACACTAAAGGCCTTCCCATCTTCTAAGGAAATAAAGTCATACCGTCCGGTCAATGGGTTCTAGTACGGCTGGAACGCTGACAGCGACAAGAGCGCGTCAGATAATGTTGTTGCTCAAGTGCTCAATAATTACTCATTACTCTGCTTTGCTCTAAAACCTATCCGATAGTACCACATTTGAAACTTTGCGGAAGTCCTTTAAGGCAAGTCTCAACCTTCAAGTATCTGGGCCACTGGGTTTCCGAAGACCTTAAAGACAACCTGGACGTTGAGCGTGAGCGCAGAGCGTTGGCTGTCCGCTGCAATATATTGGCTCGCAGATTTGCGAAATGCTCGACTGACGTAAAGGCTACGCTGTTTAGAGCGTATTGTCAGTCGTTTTATACATGCAGTCTGTGGGTCAACTATACGCGGAGGGCATACAGCGCTCTGCGAGTCCAATATAATAGTGCGTTCAGGGTGTTGATGGGGTTGGCGCGCTACTGTAGTGCATCGCATGTTCGCGGAGGCGGAGATTGATGGTTTTCACGCAATTATGCGCAAGCGATGCGCTGCCACCATGCGCCGAGTACGCGCCAGCCCCAACAGCATCCAGCTATAGCGGACAGGTGGGACAGCCCCATACTGGGGCATTGGATAGGCCTACATGTGACTGTGGTGTAGGTAGGTAACTATGTTAATTATGTTAGTTATGTTAAAGTTAGATCGAGTCGAAGCTCCAAAGCCTTGAGCATCGACGCCGAGTTGCTGGCCTGTCGGTTTTCTATCGCTTGCATTTTGGGGAGTGTGCGACGGAATTGCATGATTTAATTCCGCCAAGCCCGTTCCATCATCGGACCACAAGACGAACGGCGATACCCCACCGGTACATGGTGGACATTCTACCCACACGCACTAAACGTTTTGGGAACACATTCATAGTGCGTACAGCTAAGGAGTGGAATTCCCTGCCAGAGTCTGTGTTTCCAGATAGTTACAACCTGGGAGTCTTTAAGACAAGAGTGAATAGGTTGCTTCTAGGCAAACGTGCTCCATCTTCGACCGCATTATCGCTTACCATCAGGTGAGATTGTGGTCAAAGGTATGCCTATATACAGTAAAAAAAAAATGTAAGTACTAACACTAGTTTCAAAGTTTTTGAATACTAACCAGAAAATGGACTCTGTCTGAAATATAAGATTTTTTTTTTCTTATTTTATTACAAAATCAACTACACGTTTTTTATTATTAATTTGCATAGCCACCTAATTTACCTACTCACTGCGCTTCTACATTATAAAAAAATATCCACATGATTTCTATTACTCAAGTTCATACGTTCATACGTTTTATTCTACAAAAGCGTGCTGTCAAAGCCATTTATAATCTTCGTCGCCGCGATTCTCTTAGGGAACTCTTTAAAAAGATTAATATTATGACAGTCCCTTGTCAATTCATCTATGAAAATATTATGCATGTAAGGAAAAATCGACATCTCTTTAGCAAAATTAGTGATAGACATAATTTTAATACTAGAAATAGAAATAAACTAGATCAACCATTTTTTAGATTATCCAAAGTACGAACATCTTTCATGGGGTACTGTATTAAATGATACAACAAAATTCCTTCTGAAATATTAGAATTAAATGAAAGAAAATTTAAAACGTGTGTAAAATACACACTTTGTGAACAAGCATATTACAAATTAGATGATTATATTCAAGATAAGAATGCTTGGAAACATGCTAGTCCTGCTCCATAGGACAATCTAGGGTGTAGTAGACATAGTGAAACTGGTTGATATGTTTGTGTTTATTGTATTAATATTTACTATGTAAACAGGTGTATTTACTGATTTTTGTATTTAATTTAACTCACACTGATCATATAAATCAATAGTGGCAAAAATTTGTACGTATGTGAGTATTATGTTCCCTTACTAGCAAACTTATTAATTTTACCTCTGCTGGCATTTCTTTATTGTACCTATTAGTAGTATATAGGTGTTTTTTTTGGGAGCATCGTCCACACATATAATCAACTGATTAATGTATGCAAATATTGTAAAGCTTATTTTTTTAAAAGAGTAACTATGGAGTTTCTTGTCCGTTCTTCTCCATAAGAATCTACCTTTTGCGAACGGACGACTAGAGTCACTATAATATTTTATTTTATTTTAATTTGACGTTCAAAAGTGCCTTTATTGGTCTAGTTGAAATAAATCATTTGACTTTGACTTTTATCTGACCGTTACTTAATACGAGTATCAAGATTAAGTCATCATATTGTAGTGGACATTCAAGATAATGATCATATCTCGTCTCCTCCATATCTGAAGTCTAGACTTTAGATAGTATGGAGTTATGAAGTAATTAAGTACTGAAAATTGATTTGCTATAACTAGGTATATTTACTTCAGTCATAAAGAAAACGTATACAGAGCTGCCCCCTACTATGAAAAAGTCCATCATGATTTCATTGCGAAAGAGAGACGGCGATGTACAGGACGAATAGTACTATCCCTTTTTGACAACGGATTCATGATGGCAATGTCAAGTCAGTTTAGGGGGCAGGTTAATTAAACTGATGTTTTGTGCTATCGTAAAACATAGAAGGAAAGAGTGTGATATCATCATTAATCAGCTTATCGTATTGCAATGCTGTACAGGCCCCTCCCTAGTTGCATCACAAGACTTGTTATCATTGTTGGGTAATCTATAGGAATTCGTGTAGAGTCACATTTATTTATTTATTTATATATACTTCATTGTACACCAAAATCAAAATACAGTAGGAAATCTTAAACTAAAAAATATACAAATGGCGGCCTTATCGCATTCCGCGATCTCTTCCAGGCAACCTGGAATGGATAGGGATAGCCTGGACATGAAATGGGGTTGCACTTGGTGCAAAAATATAAAGTTAACATTTTTTTGAAAAAAATCAATACAATATACTAAAATAGATACACAAATACATACATATTAAATATGCATATTAAAAAGAAAATAAATGACAATATTTTAAAAATCAACATCGAAAAAGTAATCACAGCGACAAGTAGTGTTCCCTAACAAGTCTCTTAAAAACAGGCAGCGATTGCGCGCGCTTAATTGACACTGGCAATGCATTCCACAAACGGGCAGCTTGGACTGTAAACGACTTGTCCGAGAAAGTAGTGGAATGCATTGGCATTTTCAGTCTTAAGTTATCCGATGACCTAAGAAATTTCGTGTGAGAGTCGCAAAGAAACTGAAATCGTTCCTTCAGATAAAGAGGAGTGGAAGGGGAAAAGAGTACATTATACAATAAAGATAGTATATGAGCATTCCGGCGAAGGCGAATTGGCAACCACTTGAGTTTAACACGGAATTCGGAAACATGGTCATATTTGCGCAAACCAAATATGAACCGTATGCAAAAATTTTGGAGGCGCTCAAGTTTATCAAGTTGCACTTCAGTAAGGTCAAGATAGCTGACAGCTGCATAATCAAGGATGGGTAGAAGAAGAGTTTGCGCAAGCGCAATTTTGGTGGCAGTCGGTAGAAAATTACGCAGTCTTCTCAAAGATGCAGCAGATGCGAATAGCTTGCGGCTTACTTCCTGTAGCTGGGCAGTCCAAGAGAAGTTCTTGTCAATAAAAATCCCCAAATTCTTTACTTTCTCACTAAAGGGAATAAGAGAGTTGTCAAAAGAAACTTGGGGTAAAGTCGTCCAGTCAATCCTTGAGACCGTCCTTGAACTGCCCAGCACTAAAACCTGGGTCTTTATGGGGTTCACTGTAAGTCCGTACCTCTTGCTCCAGTCGCATATACGGGCCAGATCACGGTTTAGGGTCAAGATAGCCTCAGACAAACTTCCAATAGGAGCTCGTGTGTAAATCTGAAGATCATCTGCATAAAGGTGGTAGGAAGAATTTAATTCGTTGGATATAGAGTTAATAAACACTGCGAAAAGTAAAGGAGACAAAACGCCACCCTGTGGTACCCCAGCAGTAGTACTACACCAGGAAGACAAGGTCTCTCCGATGCAAATACGTTGCCGACGACCGAACAGGTAACTACGAAACCAGTCAATTACCGATGGAGATATGTTAAGAGAGCTAAGAATGCCAAGCAGAACATCGAAATCCACTGTATTAAATACATTACTGAAATCCAGTAGAGCCAAAACCGTTACATTACCCATTTCCATGGCTGACCTTATATCCTCCGTAATATTAAGAAGTGCTGTAGTTGTGCTATGACCAGGACGGAAACCAGACTGGAAGGGGTTAAGGAGATTATTTCTGGAGAGGAAAGTGCTTATTTGGTTGTGGATTAACCTTTCAAGGACTTTAGACAGGAACGGCAAGACAGATATTGGAAAAAGATGTGGGATTGGATTTTTTTGGTAAAGGAATTATTTGAGCATCTTTCCATGAGCATGGAAAAACACCGCTCGATGCAGAAAATTGAGGATGTGGCAGATGACAGGAAGGATTAAGTCTAGCACTGGGAGTAACATTTTCCGGCTGATACAGTCGCTTCCTACTGCATTTGAAGTAATCGACAATATGCTCTTCTTAACATCACATACGGAAAATTGACCAAAAACAAATGGAGAGTAACTGGGAGTCGGAAGTGATGAAAGGCGATTCAACGTATTTAACTTTATTGTCCTGTCGAAATTGGACGAAGCAGTAAAATGATTATTCATAGCATCGATGTCTATATCTTTAGGGATAGTTTCTTGGGGGGTCTTACCGACTCCCAATGACCTAAGAAATTTCCAAACTTTGGATGCGTCCCCATTTTGGACAGAATCATGAATGTGATGGCGATTAGCATTCCTACACACCTTATTGCAGTGATTACGAATTGAGACATATCTTTCCCTGTTTGCGTCATTTGGGCGACGCTTAAATTTGGACTTTGCCGCAGCTTTCTTCGACATCATTTAACATTCACGTAACATTTGTTATTCTACTAGCTTCTGCAAGCGGTTTCGCCCGCGTTGTCCCTAGGGAACATACTCCTGGGACAAAAGTAGCCTATGTCCTTTCTCAGGCTCTAGACTATCTCCAAATTTCATTTAAATCCGTTCAGTAGTTATAGTAATATAGAGTAAATATAGTATATATAGTAAGATTAATAAAAGACTGTGTGTTACGTACGATCTAGGAGTGTAATTATTATTGCTTCGATAGCTAATATATGAATGGCTATATGAATGTTGTATAAGCTAACACATGTTACATTTTAATTAAATAAAATGTCCTGATATTTGTAAAACATAGAAAATATAGAAATTATTAATAAAATAAACGCTTTGTCTCAAACCAAGGATTCCGGTTTTGAAAACCGTATTAATAACTAAGTACGTACGTATATTCTAAAACTATTTGCATGGTTCCATCCAAATCTATCTTAATATATATAAATCTCGTGTCACAATGTTTGTCCTCAATGGACTCCTAAACCACTTAACCGATTATAATAAAATTTGCACACCATGTGCAGTTCGATCCAACTTGAGAGATAGGATAGTTTTTTGGAACGGGAAAAAACGGGATACGGGAAAAAACGAGATATGCGCGTACGAAGTCGCGGGAAAAAGCTAGTACTAATATATAAAGCTGAAGAGTTTGTTTGTTTGTTTGTTTGCTTGAACGCGCTAATCTCAGGAACTACTGGTCCGATTTGAAAAAAAATTTCAGTGTTAGATAGCCCATTTATCGAGGAAGGCTAAAGGCTATATATCATCAGTTAGTCAGTCACCTAGTAGTATCTATAAATAAAAAATTAATGTTTTACTATCCTGGATTAAATTTATTATCCAATTACTAAACGACGAAATGTACTTGCCTCGTAATATTGATTTTAAAACTAATTGCACAGCTGTACATGTGCATTTATTGGATGCGCATGATTACTCCGCTTCGCGTCTTACGGGTGTCGAGAACAGGGTCCGAGTTAACGGCGGTCAGGGCGCCAGAGAAAAGTGCCTCCTAACAACACGAGCGATGTCCAGAAGTACCGTTTGCTAAATCAAGCCCTGGATCCAGCCGCCTAACGAGTCTCCAAGGTGTTGCCCGTGCCTATTAAACCATTGGTTGCCACGACTAGTGGTACAATCTGGGTTTTCATGTTTCTATCCCACATGTCGACAACCTCGCGAGATATTTGATTGATGCATATGATTATATAAATTATGACTAGCTGTTGCTCGCGACTTCGTTCGCGTGTATGTCGGAAGATTATACATAAACAATCGCTTTTAATACTGATACGGTGGAGTACGTGGAGCTCCAATAAAATACCTAAACCAGGATCAATAACAAAGCATTTATTCTTACTTGTATCTATAATATAACTTAACCTTTATTGCAGCCATTTATTTGTTCTCTTGATATGCATAATGTCGCATTTATTGAACCGGTTATTTTTGATCTAGTCAAATGTCAAGGTTTAATGAAACGAGGCTATCAAGCCCGAAGCCCGAAGCTCCAAAGGATCATCTCACACGTTTGCAGAGATTGTAATCAAAACAGGTGGTAGGAGGCTGGTATCTGTACAGTCATTCTTGACGGCCAAGAGGAGTCGGTCGTCGGTTGTTCGAAACTATATGTGCGGTAAATAGGTGCCTACCTACATCGCGCTCTCATGTGGCCGTATGAACAGTGCTAGCAATTCGATAGCAGGTGTATTTGTTTTGTTGCTATACTCAGCCGTATTTACAAAGCAGCACAGTTGAAACGGCGCGTGATGACTAAAGTATCGGCAGCATTGTTGAAACAGGTAAGTCGATAATTTCTTGAGTGCAGTGTTATGTTTAAGTGATTAGTTTTAAAATGAGCATTGTGATAAGGAAAACGATTAGTGCTTGCTTATAGTTTTTTTTTGTTTTGCGAGTTAATTCAGAACCGTTTTAGTAGTTTAGTGATTTAAACACAACTGTTATTTTGTCAGGCGCTCACAGATTCTTATTAGTGTTAAGAAGTGTAATGTTCCTTCTGATTTTGTGAGTTATCTGACTATATATTTATAATTTATCAGAAAATGTTTGCTTTTTTTGGGTGTCTAAATAATATCGTAAAAAGTTCAAAGTTTAAATGAGTGCTATTTAAAATTAAGTATAAGGTTTGGTTTCGTCCGAGCATTTTGTAAAAGCTAAAAGCTGGTTTAATCGAAAGACAGGGTGATGTTTTTATATATGCACTAGTTTTTACCCGCGACTTCGCACGCGCATATCCCGTTTTTCCCATACCCATAGGAATTTCGGAAAATCCTATCTTATTGCGCCTTCTCGTAGTCCTCGACACTCCCCAAGGAACCTACATGCCAAATAGTTTTATATAAATCGATAAGGAACTGTTAGAGCTGCTTGTATAGGTCGATAAATAGTTCAGGTTTACGCTTCTTTTCGCTACCTAACTAATTTCTACAATGCCTGTTGCTTGAAAGTTGATAAGGATTACCTATTAGATTTCTGTTGCAACTTTCTTTGGAAAGTGGCGCCGCGCCGTTTTATTCGAGATCAGATCGATAAATCGAAATCAATATGAAGAGCTATCTTTTTCTTGGAGTGCAGGGCGTATCTGGTTGTTACAGCTAACTATCTAGTGTAAAGTATCTTGTGTTAAAAGTATACACAGGTGTTTCAACAGAGCAGAAAAAGATAAATGTATATCGCAACGGAAAAACAATGCTTCACAATCACACTATTGAAAGTGTTAAGGGTGCTATTACAAAATCGAGCACTTGGCGCGAACTAAAGCTACAGACCGCGTTTCTCGAAATTTATAGTGATTGTAGCGCTGTATACAACAATTGTTTAAAAATATTATTTTACATTTAAACTACACAATTTTTTTTCAAGCAATTTAACATAGTAACCTTAGTTGTTAATTACTTTTTGTTGTATTTGAATTATATTTTCATAGAAAAAAAATATAATTTCGGACGAAAAATTTTCAGTAACTCTCTGTTTTACGGAATTATGTTTGGTGTATTACTGTAAGAAACATAATAAATTGAATAAAGTACTCCAAAGTAGAAGATACAGTTGTACCATAAACATTTTCACTAATGATTAAATTATTATATCTTCGATGTAACAAAGCATCAAAAGACGCCTAAAGTAAAATTTTATGAAACATCCTTTGCAGAGACAAGGTTTTTACAAATTTCAATTTCAAAATCAAACATTTTTGCGCAAATTTATTTTTTAAATTTGTGTCTATATGTAAGCTATAATCAAACATCAAAACTCGAGTCAAACGCTCAAATCCAAGAAAAAATGTAATTGCCCTCTTAAGCAAAAATTATTAGGCAAACTATATTTTTATTCTATTTGTTTATTATTTTGTATTCTCATTGATTTACCTAAACGACACGCTGCACTGAAAACAGAAGAAAACTTTATGGGATTCACATACGTCCTTTGTATCGCATTTTTATATGCAGTTATTAGTTCTCCAGCCCTTTTCGACGAAAAACCGGTTCACAGTCCCAGCAACCATTGAGGTCTTCACTGTGCGGCCAGTGAACCTGTTCAATATTTATTTGCATACAAACAACAGCCTTTCTTAAATCGTTTCACCAATTAATCAATTCAACTGCTAACTGGGATGTTATATTGTTAACTAATTGAAATCAACGTCGGTCGTTATCGTCAGTATTCGTATGGAGTTACACTTCGTTTCCTCTCGACGGTATTGACAAAACAACAATGAATTGTAAAAATCGGTCTGAAACTTCGTTATGTATTGAGTATTGACCCTGTTAAACTTGTTTGAGTAACACTGCGGGACAAGTCAAACATGTCATTTACGTAAACTGTAAGCGTGAGTGATACGATGACAAGGGGATGTTTTGCAACTTGCTACTTTCTCCTGCCAATGCTAATATTGATAAATGGTATCTTCTACTACAATTTTGTTTAATAGAATACTACATTTTACCCGCGACTTCGTATGCGCATATCCTGTGTTTTTCCGTTCCTGTAGGAATTTCGGGAAATGCGCTTACTTCTCCCCTACATTCCCAAGGAAGCTACATGCCAAGTTTCAGCTTTCTACAACCAGTAGTGTCAGCTGTGCGTTGTCTGCCAGTAACGACAACAAACAAACGGAAGGAATTATTAACCCATAATTATATATTTCTTCTAATTAGACTGATAGCAAAGTAGTAATATGATAGTTTTATAATAATAGCGCAAATCGTAGGTTTGGAAAATCCGATGACCGTAAATGTATGGAAAACAAACATGGAATGTGGGTTTTATTTCTATTATTCTACGTAAAAAATAAATAAATCTACACTAATATTATAAAGAGGAAAGATTTGTTTGTTTGTTTGTTTGTTTGAAATGAATAGGCTCCGAAACTACTGGACCGATTTGAAAAATTCTTTCAGCAATGGCTAGCTACAGTATCAGGGAGTAACATAGGCTATATTTTATCCCCGTACTCCCACGGGAACGGGAACTACGCGGGTGAAACCGCGTGATGTCCACTAGTATCTTCTAATTTTGGATTTTTTTAAAGTGATAAATAAATAATCACTTAATTACCTTGAGTAATTGTGGGTCGTTATAGACCCTTTGGACATACCTATATGGATTTAAGAGGATCTTTTCTATGTAGGTGAGTAAGTTATTTTTGAGAAGAAAAAAAAATATATATGTTATGTACCCAATTCACATTATTCACGATTGTTAGGTACTTCTATTTTTTGTATAAATTATTTATGCGGTAATATTGAAATTATGAACGGTTTGTTTACATTTCGTCTCATGTTTTAGTAAGAAGTATATGTTTATTTTGTTAAAAGACACAAAAACTAGATGGGCATTTTAATAAATATATAGATTTTGTAATCAGCCTTTATCATATCCGGAAAACAAAAGTTCGGAAGCACTTTCGGGACGGGAACGGGTTATTTTCTTTTCTTTTCAATGTATTTATTGATTCTAATTTTGTGCCAGATGTACGGAATGACATTAGATGTCAAAGATTTCTTTCAGAATCTTGAACACTAAAAAAAAATCACTGTTATCGGATAGATAGTCTATCACGATGATTGCAAAATTGATTCAACTTGATGCTAAATAGATTTTTGGCGATAGATAAAAGATTTGAGTTAAAAAAATATCTTCCTATATCTTATCGGGAGGTTGACACGTGGAGAATACGTTAAATATTTAGCTAAATATGTCGAACGTGGAAAAAAAAGAATAAAAGAATGGGGATGACGCTATCAATTCTAACTGCATGGTTTAAAAACAGTTCTTCATCATTAGCATAAGTATATGAATTTATACTTTTATAATTCTTCTATAATTTGTATAATAATCAGACAGCCAACCACTCATGATCCGTAAGTCCCTTTCGGAACAAAATCGCGGGCGGAATCGCGCAAGAGTTGTTTTCTTATAGGCTGCATCAGTAAACATCTACTGTTTAAAATTTTAAATATCTAGATCCCGTCAAGCTTTAATTTAACAGAACAGAAAAAATTATCGACTCCGAATGACATACAAATATCGTCAGAAAATTGCTGTGTTTTATCAGCAAGTTGGAAAAGTGCTTCCTTGTCTGCTGCATATAACTTTATGTCATCAATGTACATTAGGTGTGTTAGTTTTAATTGTGTATTGTTGTTTTCTAGTGTAAACCCTGCGTCTGTTTTATCTAGCAAATGTGAGAGTGGATTGAGTGCCATGCAAAACCACAGAGGACTTAGGGCGTCTCCTTGAAAAATTCCTCGTTTTATACTGATTGGTTCAGTAGCTACAGTCGTTGAGGATGAATTAATTTTAAGAACAGTTTGCCAATTCTGCATAGTCGTTTCTAAGAATTGCTTCAGTACTGGATGAATTTTATAGAGGTTTAAGACATGTAATAACCAGCTGTGCGGGACTGAATCGAAAGCCTTTTGATAGTCGATAAACATAGTGTGAATATCCTTCCTACTTTTAACAGTACTGTTCATAGTGATTGCGTCGATGGTAAGTTGCTCTTTATACCCTTGGCTATTCTTACGACATCCCTTTTGTTGTTCTGCTAGAATATTATTTTTAGTTAAATGCTCATATACAACTTCGCTTACGCAGGCTGTTAAAATTTTGTATAGGGTTTGTAGGCAAGTAATGGGTCTGTATTTGGCCGGGTTTATGGTGTCATTCATATCTTTAGGTATCATGTAAGTAACTCCGTGTATTATATATGTTAGAAGTAAGTGAGGTTAATGTATGAATATATTTAAATGGTTATGTAAGAAAGGATGTATGCTAGAGAATTTTTTACACCAGTAATTGTGGATGTTGTCAGAGCCTGGCGATTTCCAATTATGTGTGCGCTTGATAACTTCTATAAACGTATCTATGGGAATAAACTCAAATGCCATTTCGGGAATATCTATTATTGCATCGCTGACCCAGTTTGCGCGATCGTTATGGTGTACTGGATTTTCCCAAATATTGGCCCAAAATTGTCTTAGTGATTCAGATGAAGGAGTGTTTATAGTCTGGCTAGTCGTGTCTCTATTACTAGAAGTAAGGTTCCTATAAAATATTTTTTTATTGAAGTGAAAACTTCTTTAGCGGCGTTGAGCACTTTTTCTGTAATGGGTATAAAATCTTAAACTCGCGTCAGGGTCACGTGACCTAATCGCAAAAAGCGTAAGACGGCTCGCGTCAGGGTCACGTGATGCGAAAAAGCGTAAGATCGAGGGGAAGGGAGAGGAACTAGTATCTCCCACTCTTTCTACCGTGCCTGAGTGTGCTGCTCCGCTTAGGCGGCACAGGGCGCTTGCGCGAATGTCCGTCTGTGTTTATGTACAGCGTGCCACGCGTATCCAAGGATACGAAATTACGGAATTACAAAATTATGGATGAAAGTTGATTTTTCTAAGAGATAAAAATTAATGTAATATATAAATAAATAACGATATAATATTATGAATAATAACATGTAAATTGTCATATTTGTGTACGATAGCGCAATAAATAAACATTGTATTCTACCTCATAAATGATAGTATTTTTGTACTTATAATTAAACACAACGTTATTTTTTGTTGTTTTTATGGTTCGTTTTGTTTATGTCAGGAACTGTGTCAAGATTGACATCTGTCACTGACAGTCGCTGTCGCGGCCACACGTCAGTGTCTTTTTGTTTATTTTGTTGTCGGTGGTTTGTCTATGATGTGACCGCGACAGTAAGGATGTATTATTTACATGTTTTCACTTCTGCCGGCACTCCCGGAGTGCTACCGGTGTTTTTTTGTTTTTAAATTTTGTGTTTTCTACTTTGTGATTTGTGCATGTTATGTATCTTTTAAGTCTACTTGATGTTGCGCTCAATTTTTGTTTTAAAGTGTCCAAAAAGTGTTCTATTTGTGTATTAGAATTTTCATGTTGAGCGTGTAATTTGTATTTTGTCTTTATTTGCTCTATTGCTGATACTAATTTTTGACTTCTACTACCATTGATGAAATGCGTCAGCCTACCTATATTTGCTCTTAGATATTCGATTTTCTTTTCTAATCTAACTTGCCATTTTGGTTTTCTTTGTTTGTATGTGCGGCGTTCATTTTGTGTACCGTCCGATATTTTAGATCCGTTACATGTAGCTGCCGTCCATGCTGCACAGTAAATAATAGTTTGCATTTCGTTGAACTCGGTATCGACATTGACATGCTTAGGAAGAATAATGGTATTTATGTAATTAACTATGGCAGAGAACTTTCTAAATGTCTTTTGCTTGTTAAAATTTTGTTGTGCTTGTTGAAATGTGGCATCTATTTCTGTATTACTTTCTGGGATAGAATCCAAATTGGTTTGCACAGGTATTGATTGAGATAAATCTATGTTGTTCAAAAAATTGTGATCTTCGTCAGTATTTACGAGTGATTCGAGAACGATATCAGTGCCTGTTTGGGGTGTGTCAAAGAAGCTAATATTTGTGCTAGGTTGATCTGACTCAATCTGCGATTGTACGTTCAAGTTATCGTTATTATTGTGTTCTATGTTTTGGGTGTTTCCTAATTGTGTAGCTACCTGAGTTTTGATTTCTTTTAACCTGTTTTTGTCTATGTATCCGTTATTTACAATCGCTCTCACCTGATCAGATAATCTTTGCTCCGTGATATGTGTTAGTTCTGGATATATGTTTATAAATTCTTCTCGTAAGTTTTTTCTATAGGCCGTTTTATTAGTTTCTAATTGGGTGACAGTATAATATATTCTAATTATTGCTTCATTATGTTCATTCGTCCATCTCATGCGCTGGCCGACCTCTGAGTTAGATTGTGTGGAGTGTTGCTGTATCTGAGTGTGAACCATATGTAGTTCAGCCCTGATTTCTTCATAAATCTGATCTATTGTGTCTTGTGGTAGCAGTTTCTTTTGTATTATGGCTCTACGCTGGTCACCTATTCTTTGCCGGCTAACTTGCATAAACGGGTATTTTTCTAGGAACTTAGTATGAAGCGATGGAAGATATGCATTTTTGTCAGTGTCCATATTGGTAAGATGAAGATAAGTGCGTAGGATAAATTTATTCATTTCAATACTCCATTTCCTACGACTTGTTCCAGTCTTAGCGATGGGTGCAGTATCGTCGACTAAGTTTGTCTCCTGTGCAACATCTGCTGACTGTATACTAATTGAGGATGACGATCGCGTCGGAGTGATGCGGAAAGATTGCGAAGTTGATGCGATTGACGGAAAAAGAGAAGAAAGAGATGATGAAGAGATTCGTGAAGTTTCGTCATCAATTTGAGGCATATTTGCCTGAAGTAGTTTTTTTGTTTTAGATCTAGTATTCATGATGTTCCCACGAGTAACTAGGGACTTAAAAAGTCGACCACAGCAGAGCCCTGCGTTCACTGTGGCAAGGGTAACTAAAACTGGAGGTCCCCTATTATCCAGAGTTTGCACACTAGTGACTAGCGCGTTCCCCTAGCCCTCGGCGTGTGCAACCTTGGCTTGGATTGTATCTCTCTTGGTCTGGCTCCTCACCCTAGACCTGCCTCGGCAAAGTAAACTCCACTGGAGCAGATCTAGTGTTCATTGGAGCGCGCAAGCCCCACCACGACGTCAACGTGGAGATACGGCGGTGGGGTTATTATTATTATTATTATAGTTGTTAATGTGATCATAAACGTTTAATATTATTTTTATTAATGGTTGTTACTCACCTACATCAGCTTAACAATTAGGAAAATCTACTTCTATAAAGTTTTTTTTCTGCATAGGTACTTGATTTTATTTTATTAAAATCACCATGATTATTATTATTAACAATATCTTGATAATGTCTTATCACCTGTAATTAACATAATGCACCACTACTAATAAAAAAAAATAGGTAACCTTCCCGTCAACTAAAACATAGACACTTACCTATATCCGCAATGGACTGACAAGTGACGTCACTTCTCATCGTGATCAATGTAGTAAAATGATCTAGGAAGTATTTTAGGATACTTAATTTGACAAGCATTGTATAATGAAGGTATCATTAAAGTTCTTAAACATCGTGCTTGTATAAAAAGAGCAGAACAATTCGAGTAATATCGTTAAATAATACTAGAATTAATTTCTTTACTTAAAACCATAAAAAGCTTATTTTTCTGATTATACCTTCTATAATAGGTTAATAACTATCAGTTTTATGGTAAATACCATAATTCTAATGGTTATTAACCACTTCATAAAATTGGTATTGATTTGTCGAAGTTGGAAAAACCATTGTGTAGTAAATGAATTGTAATTCAGGCATCAGGACATTAAAACAATCGATTCCAAATCATAATCATGAGCCTAGGTTTATTGCCATGGGAAGAGAGCGGTAAACAGTATCGTAAGACGGAACATTATCTTCTTAGCCATTTTCCATCTTTGCTGGGTTCGGCTTCCACTCTAACTAGGAAAGTCTGACATCCAGCTCTTGTAGGTGCTGCAAACGCATCAAACTTTCGACGCATCTTTCACATTGGTACAAGAAACTGGAGGAGGTTTCAGTACCTCTGTAAAGGATGGTCGGTGAGGTTAGCTCGTGGATACCCATCCACGAGCTAACCTCAGCAAGTTTTTTCCGAGCGCTATGATTATTTAGCCACAGGCCCACTAATCTTGACATATCGAATAAGCTTGGGCTTTTGAATTATAAGTTACGTTGCATAATTTTCTTGATATTATTATCTTTAATTTTGTAATTATCAATTTTGATGTTATTATTACTCGTAACTGTGTAGTTTGTAGAGGCCCTCATTGACCTACCGTGCCGTTGCTACGTGCCTGAATTGCTTCTCTCGCATGCCACGGCCAACACAACACAGCAGTACTTATATCATTTCAATACATTGGTATCTCCGTAATCCGCGCTGTGGAGGACTGTGTGATAACCAACAGACACGATGGCCATAAAACCAAGTGTTTGATTGCTGAGAGTACGATCGGTCACGGCGGAGTCACGTGAACTACGAAATGCATTAGGTATGTTTACCTATGTTATTGCAGCGCTATTGAGGATAGGTAATGAAGATTACGCCGAACGTGAACCTTTGCTGAATTTTGTTTTCTTTCAATTATGCGTAGACATTTATATCTTGGTCTTCAGGGTCTCTGGCAAGTGGCCGTCTAGTGTGCCTGCGATTAAACTGAATGGCGTTGAGCTCAATCGCGTTCACCAGTTCAAATATCTAGGGCACTATGTCACTGAGGATCTTGATGACCAAGTTAACATTGAGAGGGAGCGCAGGGCATTGGCGATAAAAAATAACATGGTGGCACGCAGGTTCGCTCGCTGCAGTAAACAAGTATAAGTTACAGTTTTTAAAGCCTACTGTCAAACCTTTTACACGAGTAGCCTGTGGGTCAGCTATACTCAAAGGTCGATCAACGCCTTGTGCATCCAGTATAGTAATGGATTCAGGATGCTGCTAGGGCTGCCCCGTTTTTGTAGCGCTTCAGGTATGTTTGTAGAAACTCGGGTTGCATGCCATAATGCGCAAGCGCACCGCCTCCCTACTGAGCAGAGTGTGGGGTAGCACTAACAGTAGTCAGTCCTTCAAGTAATTGCTGAGAATGACTCGGCAGTCATGAAGGCTTTACCTACTTTTATGTACCCTTTCTTTTGTTATGTGTTTACTAACATAGTTTGTAAGATATTTTTGTCACTAACAAATGGACTCTTATCTAGCGGTAAAAGGAAAGCATCAATGAATAGATGTTATCAGCTACTATCTATACCTATTTAGCATGTCACTCTATTGGGATTTTAACCGTTGCGAGGACACGGGCGGTTGCCCAGGGCCCCAAGTCTGCTATTACAATAGTGTCAGAATGGTCTATCATTGATTTCATAATGGTTGATTTTGACAAGATGTAAAAATCAACCATTATGAAATTGTGTTTTGGAAAGTCATAATGACGCTTTTATATCCAGTGGTCAACCACTGACACTCCATTGAAAGAAATGGCATAGAATCTTGTCAAAATCAACCATTATGAAATCAATGATAGACTATTCTGACACTATTGTAATAGCAGACTTGGGGCCCTGTTCGGTGCTCCCTTAAGGTGGCCAACGCTTCAACTGAATATGTCTTTACCACCCAGCCTACCCCAAAACTGTATTCAGTATTCGTAGGAACGAATGAAATGTTGTACCATGAAGTACATTTTTATGGACAAAGGAAAGGTCAATTAGCAAAAGTCAACAATTCATTTACAACTTTTCAAATAGAACAAGATTTAGAACAAGTTTTCAAATAATTATTCGATATGGCAGTAGGTATTTAGTGTTCAAAGTCAACTGTCTGATAGACCAACTTTAAACAAGTCCTGTTTGAATGCGAATAGCAGAAAGTTTAAAAAACGAACACTTTTTAAAATACCTAGTCAAACTTGCTGCCATTGTATAAAGTATAAAGAACAACAATATAAATATTATATTGTCGATCTTTATCCTTTTTCTTGTGAAGTTACATGCAACTTACCTATTTGTTTAATTTTAATAAGGTCGTACGCGGTCTGTACGCGATGGGTTATAGACTGCAAAAACACAGAATACTTTATATATTTAAAAATAAAGTGAAAAACTCAGCGTGAAAGGTTTGTCACGCGAATGATACAGCTGTTGGTACACGTGAATCGTTTTAAACGCAATCACGTGGCGTGATAGCCCTCTTCCGCCGGTCACGCCACGGGCAGATGCACCCAATTGTATATAATACTAAAATAGCGACATGAATGGCAAATGGATCAATTTATTAAACAAGTTATGTAATTTGCCGGTCATTATATTGACTGGAGGTCGTCGCGCGATTCGCAGACTGCGGATGCTCTCCGAAACGTAACACAATAACAGCGGATTGTAATTTTTGTTATCGTTCTTTGTCTTTTATGATGGTTCAGACAGTGCCCGCATTTGTTTTCGAAACCAGTAACTAGTAATTACAGAATCTTAATTTCACATCTGGCTGTTTCCACGGCGAAATGGGAGCGCGATGAGACCCATGGTCAGTGTGCTTATGTCATAGAACGTAGCGTTGAATTGCTAATTTCATGATATGTACGAGGATTTTTGAAAAATTATCAGTTATGTACGGTTCAGATAGGTAGCTTTAGTCAAAAAAATTTAAAAGAAATTGTTAAAAATGAAAGCTTTCCTTTAGTTTTCCATTTGTTATTACTTCCCAGAATTTGATCCCTATTAGCTACATTTTCAGATGGTGTCATAATACAGGCATGTGTTTGTTTTTCAAAATCAACCGGTTCGATTCTTTCGGGTTTTCAACGATTTTCCAAAATATCCATAAGATGCAGTTTTACTTTTAATCGAAATCGGGCTCGAGACTCTTTTCAGTGTTTTTCGACATTCCTAATAGTTTCGGATTTGGCCCTGAAGTCCCCAACACTTTAAAAATTCACCTGTATAGCTACGCCACTTTATATTACTTCAATGACGTCAGTCTCCGTTATAGAAGTAATAGATGTAGTTTCATTCCCAGGATTGTTACAAAGCATCTCCATGAGCAACTAGTGTCTCAATCACAGTTGGTTAGACTTGGGAAAAATACGCGGGACACGTCACGGGCCACGGCTTGCTAGCGACCTAGGGAACGCTTCATTACCTCTTAAGCAATTGTAATACTTGTTCAGTAACACAATCCAAATCCTTAATAATTTCAAGAGATAAAAGATAATTCGTTAGTCAGATTACTCGTGATAATTACTGTATCACTAGACTAAGGGGGTCTCCCCTTTGAAGAGGACTTCTTCAAGGCCGTGGGAATGAGGTTGTTTGTCATGTGATGTGAATTTAAGATTTTATCCTAGCCACAGAAACCTATCAAACTTTCCTCCTACTTTCGTTGATTTCTGTGGTCGTTTCGGCTACCCAATCATCACAATTGTAATAATTAACAAACCAAAAATGTCATTAAAAGTGTCATAAAATTAAGGGTTAGGGTTAAAGTAAGATTTTTACAAGTTTTGTAAATATATTTTCAGTATACTTGATTTTTGTTATTTGTTTTGAAATAAATCTGGAGAACATATATTTGTTTTAAAGTAATGAAACTTAGGTTTTGAAAAAAAAGTTTTGTGCCATATAATGCTCCTGATTCGAAATATTTTTGTACTTAGTTTAGTTAAGACTATAAAAAAAAATGATTTGGTTGGCACACACTGGATGTTACCAGTCCGAACTCCACATCCGGTATGGATGTAGGAGAACACGCCGAATTCACAAAAATATGGCAAATATTTTGTATATTTAAAAACAGAAAAACGTTTCGTCGAAAAAACGAAAATAAAAGTATGCTATCACATTTTGGGGTCAACTATTGGCACTGTTTGCTCTGCACGTTGAGTTCGATGCGTTTTCTGTATGTTTACTAATTATGTGCCAATTTCACCTGCAGACTACGAGTGTCATGTATTATGTAAAAAGTTGTAATGTATGGTTGCGTATACCACAAGGTTCAAGGTAAAACTTTCATAATATTTATGAACGTCAAATCATGAGTAACAAAGTTTTGGCCATAGATTAAATGTTATGTTTGACCTTCTACTACATTAGAGACTAATCTGTGTCTCTAACGTATAGAAATATGTTTAGAAAGATGACCAAAAATAGATTAAACAATTCCGCAAGCCGCAAAGTTGGTTAGTTGGTTTGAAGCAGAAAAATCCAGATGTAGAGATTCAGGAACACCGAATGACCTAGGTTTAAATCAGTCAAGACATTCATCCTTGTTACAGTTATGGCTGACGTTTGGCGCATCGCTGTCATTCCTAATCATCGGCCTGGTGAGGGGATACTCCGCCTCTGCGATCCCGTCCATCGAGGCCATAGATCCGGAGATCATACAAAGCAGTGAACAGAAGTCATGGATCGGTAAGAACAAGAACAATTAAGGATAAGAATGCCTTTTACTGATTTAATCAAATGTAACAATTTGTTCAATTATTCGCACCCCGTGTCCTCCCAGGTTTTCATTTTTTTTATGAAATTGGTTCCGAACCAATTTCATATTTTTATCATGTTATTTTAAAAATGACAGGAAAACTTATAGGAACTCTGTAGGAGTTCCTATAGGATTTTCTGTAATTTTTAGAACTATTATCTGCATTTTTTTCAAAATAGGCTCTGTAGCTACGGAGATAAGGGGGGGGCAATGGTCATTTTTAGATTCTTCCAAAACTATTTATTTTAAAATTATTAAAAGAAAAATAAAACCCTCACATTAGGTATGGCCCTTTCATTTGATATGTCACACGAAACAGTTTGACAATTTTTTTTTTAATTTTCTAGTTTGACCCCCAAAAGTGACCCCCATACTAAAAATTTATTTATTTACGTAACGCGTCCGTGTTTGGGTCACAGAATTCCATATGTCTACCGAATTTCAACAGAATCGGTCCAGTAGAGCCGGAGAAAATAGGCTGTGACAGACGGATAGACAGACAGACGCACGAGCAGACACCCGAGTGATCCTATATAGGTTCCATTTTTTACGGATGTTCGGAACCCTTAAAACCAAAATCCGAATATAAAAAATAATAACATGCATTTAAATAATATAGGCTTACTGCGTCTAAGAAATCGTCGTCAATCTTATTTGTTGTCTACCACCATACTGTGGAGAAAAGTGTTTGTAAAGCATGTCTGGCAGGTTGCGCCAATATGTGTTCAAAGGAGTGTACAAAGCTTTGCAAATTCTTCAAAAAGTGTGCAAATATTTGATGCTATATCTGGCGCCGGCATTAGACCATTGTACAAAGGATTTTATTATCAGGATCAGTAGGATGGTACATTTTGGTTAGTGACGGAAGTAAAACACTGAGTAGGCGTCGAGTTGTAAAGCAGAGCACGGCGGCAATTGCGTGGGTGGACACCTTAATTTTGGACACTATCACAATCTGGCAGCTATTTTTGCATTGTTGTTATGTGAACAATACGTTGCTTCAATTTGACAATAGGCCCGCTCTTGACCTCGATATCGTCCGTCTCACCTGATGAAAAGTGATGGATAAAGTCTTCCCAGCGTGCCCAGAAGATGCTTGTTCATAGTATTGGTGTGGATAACAGTCGCTTAAGGATCTTCATAGGCTATTATTTTTAAAGAATATCAAAGAGATTTAAAGAATATTTTACCCATTATGTGACTTGTGACCTGTGATTCCTCCTTTAGACGGATGGTAAAACTAAATTTCATCTGTATTAGGGGATGCTCTTAGTACAAGTAGAGTAGATCCGGCTCAAAACACTTATCATATTATTAAGTCACTGATTACTTTTTAGGATTGTTTGAAATGACTGTGATGAAATTAGCCGTAACGGTAGATCAGCGTAACAATAAATGTGAGCTCGCGAACATATTTCATTTGGTCCTTAGAATTGATTAACAATGAGAAGAATGCTTGTTAGCAGTTCAATGGCACTGACCGTATAAGTGTACCTATTGAGTTTATTTTTAGCAAATGAAATGGGCTTATCATTAAACGTTTGTATTTATCGTGTCACGGCCGCAATTTACAGATGTCCCTTCGCACGATCGAGGTAATTTAAAAAAAAAAAACATAGTCTTAATCATTGTCCTCAATATAAAACCCGTTTGGTACAGTTTTGAAAATGTTTATAGACGAAAAAAAAAACTGTTTACCTTGATGCCGTAAACAAGGAAAATGGTTTTTCGTTTTCCGCGCTAAAGTTTGTTGCACTGAAATATTTAATTCGGAGGTTAAATTTATTATTAAAAAGGTTTTTTAATGATAAAAATATCCAGATATTTTATTATAAACTTTTACTGGTGTACGGATCATTGTTGGAATGGTATTAGGTGACCGCAGAATGGACATCTTAACAAGCTAAAGCTTTGTTTTGATAAAACATTAGAATAGAATACTCTTTATTATGTACACCATATTAGTTACAGAAAAGATAGATGAAGAAAACATTACATGGGGTGACACAATGGGCGGCCTTATCGCTAAAACGATCTTTTAAAGACAACCTTTGGATGGATTTTAAACAGAGGAGTGACAGTACTGCAGGTAGTCTTAGGTATACTATTTATATAATTACATAAATACATATAAACAACAATAATTATGAAACAATAGCAGAGAACCCAAGTAAAGAACATTAAAGAGAGAGATAGTGATTTTTAGCCATACTTTTAAAAGTAGTAAACAAAGATTGAGCACGCCTTACTGACACCGGCAAGGCATTCTATAACCGCACCGCCTGAATCGTAAAAGATTTGTCATAGAAGCTGGTGGAATGCATCGGCATCTCTAGTCTCAAGTTTTCCGATGACCTTAGATATCTATTATGTGTGTCATGAAGGAATTTTAAACGTTCTTTAAGATAAGAGGGGGTTGTAGGATTGAACAGAATACTGTAAAGCAGAAATAAAATATGAGAATCCCGGCGAAGTCGTATGGGAAGCCACTTGAGCTTTGTACGAAATTCAGAAATGTCTAAATGTGATCATATTATCTTATGCACAGCTGAGCATTGGTGGCTATTTACATTTTGTATTTTCTCGGTAATGATTACTAGGTACATGCATTAGGTGTGCATTTTACGGTCATTACTCTCGTTTCAGTCTTTATAATGTGTTAATGATTTTATGTGAATCGAGTTTATGGTAGGTACTCTGGAAGCGAAATAATTGATACAAGATATTTAGGTACTCTATCAGAATTTTCCGTCCCTTTACGGTTCTCATACAACATTATCCTTAGGCTTCATGACTGAGAAACATATATTGAGAATCCTATAAAAAAAGAGTTTTAAAAATCAGCTACAATGCCGAGAAAATCGATGAATATACCTACACAATAAAATAAAAATACATGCAGTCGAGTCATAGAACCTCCTCCCTTTTTTTAAAAAGTCGATTAATTAGCGCTTTTTCTTGTTTCCCAGGTGCCATCCCTCCACTGGGGGCTTTTCTCGGCAGCATGTTATCCGGCGCCCTGATGCAACGCCTGGGTCGCAAGCGCACACTACAGCTGACGTCACCCATCTGGGTGGCTTCCTGGCTGATCCTGGGCTTTGCCAAGTATTACCCGCTGCTGTTGGTGGGCAGAGTGATCACAGGAGTCGGAGTTGGTTTTGTGTTGGCTACGGCGCAAGTCTACGTAAGTTTGGGTACTCTAAAATAATTATTCCGAAGTGTGTAATAAGTACATTTGAATATGATAATCTGTGTGTAAGTTGCGAAAAAAATGTACCTATCAAAAAACCCGACCGCAATTAGCGACAAAAAATTTTTTACAAATCTATTTTTTTATATATTTTCGTTTATTGCATAATATATGATACAGGACGTCACCCGTAAATACTCGTATGACCATCACTTCTGAAGCACCGGTATAACGAAGTAAGATTGTTTGTTTGTTCGTAGGAGTTTATCTTAAAAAGTTGTTTCGCTTACGATAATTTCTTTACTGATAGAAAGCGATATCGCTCGGTGTTTTATGTCAAAAAAAACCTGTGGGATAGACCACTGAATAGAAAACCAAAAAAAAAAACAAAAAAAATATCGACGTATATTCATTTGATACCATGATACAAACAAGCCAAGATAACAAGGAAGATTCATCATCATCATCATCATCATCATGTCGGCCGAAAGACGTCCACTGCTGGACATAGGCCTCCCCGCGCGCGTCGCCACAACGACCGGTCCTGTGCGTCTCGCATCCATCGGCTACCCGCGACCTTCACCAGGTCATAGGTCCACCTTGTAGGAGGCCTTCCAACGAAAGGAAGATTGCCAATAAACAATTCTATCAACATTATAGTCGACAGGTATTGCGTTTAGCAATGCAAATCTATGCAAATATTGCATAAAAATGTAAATATTCAGTTTCTATGAACCGAGTGATACCGTTGCAACTCTATACTTAAGCATGATTATAAAAAAAACATGTTTTAAACCAAACCAAACGTCTTTTATAATGCGCACAGCAAAGGAGTGGAACTCTGCCTGCATCTGTTTCCAAACGCTTACAACCCTAATCTCTTCAAAGTTAGAGTGAACAGGCTCCTTTTGGGTAAGCTCGCTCCATCGTAGACTTTGTCTCTGTCATCTCTGACCTAGACTAGAGTGAAGAGCAAACCCATCACAAAAAAAAAATGTTTTTGCTTTTGAAGTGTCGGTATAAATGTTTTTGTTTCGTAGAACCTATAAACATTTTTTTGAACCTATCCAAAATTTAACAAGTGTGCAGGTTACACCTAAAATCAATGCATACTTTGATAAATACGAGTCTTAATCCTTTTAACCATAGTTATAATCAGGAAAGACGCAAATTCACTCATACATAAAATAGGCGGAAACGTACAAGAAACAGCAGATCAAACTCATCGGGTCACGTAATTAAACACACATGATATAATCTGCACAAATATAATACCGTCTTTAATCCGAGATCATAATATTATGACTGTTCTCCGTGTTCGCCTGACCTTTACTATATTATGTAGTGTTTGGATCATTGTTGGAACGATGGACTAGGTGACCGCAGAATGAACAGGTTAAGGCTTTGTTTGATAAAACATCGGTGGCCATTTAAATTTTGTTTTTCTCGGTAATGATTACTACTGCATTCATTAGGTATGCATTTTTACGGTCGTTTCTCTCGTCTCAGTTTTTATTATCTGTGTAATTAAATGACTTTATGTGAATATATTTGTGGTACATACCTACTCTTGCTTTTTTGTTTGTTTTAATTAAATCCGCTTTTTTAGTTTGTCTTTGGTACGTTTTATTGCTTTATATTGAACGAATCTCATCACTGAAGTTTATGATAAAAAAAATCGAACATTCGTTTTTGTTTTTTTTTCATACAGTTTATTCACACTTTTTGTGTTGTGAAGCGATTAAAGGAGAGAGGAGACAGTCATTTTTGCTAGGCCAACATAAACTCGACCTAATTTTCCCTAATATCTATGAGTAAATTGGTAATTACTTCTTTTTCGTCTTTTCCTCATTCCTGAGGATCTCGATCACATCTCCAAGTCATGCTGTTTTTTGCAGAGTGGATCGCACGGTAGATATATGTGCGTTTCCCAATCTTGCTGGTATTCTGCCTTGAGCGCGTTTTGCTTCAACCCCCAGTATTATCAACCTTTCGAGATTATGCTTTAAGGTTGAGGCCTCGCTCGTGGCATATTGCAGATATCGATTTGGTGATGAAGTAAACCCTACTGGCTACGGATGATGGATTTGAATGAAAGCTAGATAAAGGTTGAACGACGCATAAACGGGCCGTCGCAACGGGGGCTGACACGACCCGGATACGAACGTGTGTGAACGAGTTCATATAAAATGTACGCGTAAATATTTTTTTTGAGGTCCTGTTGCTAAAAGAGATTATGTCGATGGATGGAGAGGAAAAGAGAGGCCAAAGAAAAGATGGAAGGATTGTGTGTGAAGTGATATGAAAGAGTAGGGAATCAATGATAGCGTGACGGGAGATAGGACAGACCAGAGCGAGAAAACGTTTTGCGCCGATCCCAAGTAACATGGGATAAGGGCAGGAACGGTCCGTCCATGTCCCGAGTATGGCCCGAATATGTCTCGATATACCTGAATCAACAAGATCTTAAAAAATACCGTTTAACCCGGTAGTACGTTCCTTGTTCACTCTTTCGATGTTACAGACAAATGCTAGTAATAATATAATAATTATCCCCATGTATATTTGAAGGTGAGTGAATGCTGCGACCCTGAGATCCGCGGCCGGCTGGGCTCTCTGCCGACCCTGTCCATGTCCCTCGGGATCCTCATATCGTACGTTGCCGGAAACTGGCTGTACTGGAGATACCTCGCCTTCCTGTCTGCTGTGTTTTGCGGTAAATATTATCTAGTTTTAATCTGTCATGTGTTTAGATTTGGAAAAATGTGAGGGTAATGAGGGCCTCATTATTTTAATTGTACCCTGACACAGTGAAATTAACTAGTTTTATTTGGATTCTGTATATAAGCTGCTTTAGATATCTCTATCTATACAACTTAATAATTGCTGCGAATGGTAGACTCAAAGGAGGTTCGCAGTCCTTATTTCAAACCACTTTTGTTAGTTGATTTGGGTTCTTACATTGTTCTTAGACTTAACTCTTATAAAAGGCACTGGAAAGAAACAAGGTCAGATATCTCCGATACTACCCTACGGTAGGATCACTTTTACGAAAATGATTCCAGTTTCTACAAAAAATAATATCATTTTCCAGTGGCACTATTCGTGGTACTCCTACCTCTGCCAGAGTCTCCCGTGTGGCTACAGTCAAAAGGTCTGGACGCTTCGGAGTCTATCAAGTGGTTGCACTTGTCTGCTCGAGCTACTGCTACAGTTAAGGAAGATAATCAAGAGTGAGTAGTTTACTTCTGACCCCTTTCTCCACGTTTACTAGAGCCTTGTTAGATCTAGTGTGGTGCTTGAACAGTTTTCTTTAGATACGTATGTAACTTGACAGCTCGGAAAACCGGCTCTCCGATGAGCAATGCAGGGCGCGCTGCTGTCCTACTGCGCAGCACCTTATTATGATCTAGAGTTGGTACAACTTGTAGTGGATACGCATTCGATTCAACGAAATGTTGGGTTGTAGGCGTTGTCAGGTATGTTTCTTGTTTTTCTTCATGTCGATGGCTAAGCTTTGAACAGAATTTAGCTGTGGCGACAGCTTTAGCGTTGCCCTCGTAAACGTTTTTCTTGAGGTGGTGTTAGTGCCCAATGAGCGTCGCTTGTGATGTGGCTCCACAGTCATGCTTTCTAGATGTTAAAATTGTTCAGATACTCTTCTGCACTGCAATTTTCATGTAATGAGTGTCAGACTAGCAATCTACCTTACGTATTTATTTCAAAATGTTCCCATCTGTGGATGCGTAAGAATTACCCATCCATATTCTACTATATAATCCAGAATACTAAACTTTTGTATCTACAAACGTGACTTTTAGTTGGTGTTCAAGAGAAGGAAGTAAACACAGATTACTGAATAGTTGCGTCGTCGCGCAAGTACTGTATTCAGAGGGAGTTTAAAAAGTAACTAAGTTAATTTCTTGCTTTTAGTCTACGAAATACTTAACGACAACACATGTAAAAATTGTAGCTTCAGTATTTCTACCGTGTGTAGGGTGTTTTGGTTATCCTGTTGTGAGTAAAGACATACTATTTCCTTGATAGTTTACTATTGTGTACTTAGTATATCGATTTCCTTTTTACTTCATCATGTTGCATGGGGCAGTTAAGTCGATGATTATTTAATTATGGCGTTTTTTCTCACCATTAAGTTTATTGCTTAACATGATATTCTGATTAGATGACGTTTTTTTACTTGGTAGTGTCATTATTGGTGATTTCGATTTTGAATTTGAGTTTATATTACCTATGTCTCTTGATGCTTTTGAAGCCGAAGAGAGGAAAGTGAGTTTTGTTGAATCTTTTGGGTGTTGTACCTTGGCCGTTATTGTCTCTACGTTACTTCAGTTGAGTCATTTTTTACGATTAACATAATTACTAATTGGTATTTCAAACAGATCCTCATTGCTTTCAGTAAAAGCCAGCATACGAGCAATTACATTTATTAAAGGCCCAACCACTAGATCCACTCTCCATAAAACGACGCCTCAACTTTTTATAGTGCCACCTTGCTTGAGGTCAACAGGGCAGCAACCGTAGCACCAGGTAATTGCTACCGGTCACGTTGCGGTACATATCCTAAGGCCGATTGCACTATTACATATAATTGTCGATGAGGATGATGTGACAACTTCCCAAATAATTGTATTGGCGTATTATGTCTGTTTGACACGCAATCGTTGGCACGTTGAAGAGATTAGCTTATTGGCCTCTACTAAATAGGTTGACTTATTGGTATCGATAATAGGAATGTAGGAAATCTTGCAGAATATATTTCTAGATGTAAGTAGTTGCAGGCTGATTCCACACCAAAATCTATGAAATTATTTCAAATCTTCGATTTTGGTTTTTATGTCTACACAGTAGGTACCTAACCGACAAGTTGAAAGGGAACCGCTTGTACGGTCATGTGAGAGATGATATGCATGCAACTAAAGGGGTTTTTGAATATAAATGTGGGTGTAAAGGGAGAGAGAAGCCAAAGAAAAGAAGGGTGGATTGTGTGAGAAGTGATATGGAAGAAAAGGGAGTTAGTGATAGCGTCACGGCCGCCCGATTGGAAGAAAAAAACGTGTTGCGCCGCCTCAAGTAATAATGATAAGGGCAGGAAGATGATGATGACATAGTATCTAACACTTAGAGATAATTTGGTGGATGACCTATTAGATAAGAGTGCTTCATTAAGCTATATTTTAGGAAAATAAAATTATATCAGTCTTGTTCTTTAAAGGACTAGGCACAGGTGTTCATAACAACCACTATGTTTAAGTCTCATTTACTAGGGGGCGAAAAAATTGCCGCAATGGGGGTTCAAATCTAGTATTGGTAAAGGTAGGTTATTAGTCACGCTTATCGTGTTGACTTAACGTGACATAAAATTATAAATAAACATGATTTGTAACGGACTTTTACATGTGATAATTATAAAAATAATTATTCATGTTCTATGTAGCGAGAGGGAATCATCCGTGCATAACCTTATTATAATATCAAAAGTACGTTTTTAATATAGTAGGTCACATTTATTTATTAGTACCTGCATTTATTTCTTTTTACGGTGTTTTCTAAAAATAAAACCTAGCTAGATCTTTTTATTTCCCCCGAAACCCTCTGCATACTAAATTTCATGAAAATCGTTGGAGCCGTTTCCGAGATTCAGATTATAAATATACAAGAATTGCTCGTTTAAAGGTATGAGATAAGTATGTGAGTAGTTTTGGTTATCAATGTTTAGAAAGAAAGAAAAAGAAGGAATGAAAACATGTTTTTTTAAGCAAGCTTACGAAAGAGCTATCCAGATGAGAACTTACTACCTAAAAGAATTGTCAGATTGTAATGTTTCGCATGTTCTCATAAAGTAGTATTTGACAGATTATTTTTCGAATTCCAATTCTGATACTTGCTAATGTGTTCTATAATTATTTCCATGGATGACATTTTGCACATGACAATTTTCACTCCCACTGTTCTCAGGAAAGCCGAAGCCCCAGCTGGTCCTCCGAGCCTATTCACCCGCAAGGTGATGTTCTCCCCCGTGGTCCTCAAGCCCATGGTCATCGGGTTCGCCTTGCTGTTGTTCCAGCAGTTCAGCGGTATTGATGCCGTCATATTCTTTACTGTTGAGATCTTTAGGAATGCTGGTAAGTTTATGATGACTCTTCAAACTCAAACATTTATGTGTAGTCTTGCCTTACCTTCAAAAAAGTATAAAATTTTACTGCTTGCGAATCTCAACTCGATAAATTGCCTGCAAAAAATTGGCTATGAAATCTACTGCTTCAATTGTTCCAATGACATACAATTCAATAAAAATAAAACCGTTTAAGATCAGTCATCATATATATCAGCCGAAAGTAATCTACTGCTGGACATAGGCCTCCCCCAAGCGTCGCCACAACGACCGGCCCTGCGCAAGATCAGTGTTGCATGATAATTCCCCGATTTCTGATTTTGATATTGAGTATTTTTTAAAACAAGGATTAGTTATGTCCTATCTATTTCAGGAAGCACATTAGATGCCATGACAGCTACCATCATAATTGGTGTCGTACAACTGTGCAGCAATGGAGTCAGCACTCTGCTAGTAGACCGAGCTGGTCGTAGGCCACTGCTCCTGATCTCTGCCGCCGTCATGTGCGCGTCTATGGCGTCCATGGGAGCTGCCTTCTACTTCCAGTTGAAGGAGTCGGCGTGGCTTGGGTAAGTAACTTATTCTTAAGTACATCATAGTTGGTGTGGTACAACTGTGCAGCGATGGAGTCAGCACTCTGCCAGTAAACCAAGCTGGTCGTAGGCTCCTGATCTCTGCTGCCGTCATGTGCGCGTCTATGGCGTCCATGGGAGCTGCCTTCTAAATAAAATAAGCCTTTATTGCTGTTCTTCAAATTTACAATACACACATTTTCTTATTAATAATAATAACGATATTCATTTATTAATAGATCGACTACACGATCGGTTTCACTTCACAGCTTGTCTTCCGACAAAGGCCTCCTCTAAAGCTTCCCATTTCTGTCTGTCTCTCGCTGTTCTCGTCCACCCGCTACCTTTTGAGGTCATCTTCCCATTTTTTTGTTTGACGCCCTTTACTTCTTTTCCCATTCCTGGGATACCACTCTGTTATGGTTTTTGTCCATTTTCCATTTGTATCTCTAAGCATATGTCCAGTCCATCGCCATTTTAAAGTTTTACATGTTTCCTTTGCATCCTTAAATTTAGTTGTATTTTTTTTTTAAATCTTATTCTATCTCTTTTCTTGACGCCCATTACGCTTCTCTCCATTCCGTTTTGACATACCTTTATTTTTTTTATTAAGCTGTCTGTCAATGCCCATGTTTGGCAACCATAAGTTAAGCATGGTAAAATGCACATATTATATACTTTTTTTTTCTCTTTGATAGGCATGTCTTTGTTTTTCATGACTTCGCTGAGTGACCAATATCTCTTTCATGTATTGGTTATCCGTCTTTCAATCTCTTTATGCATGGTGTCTTTAGCGACTATGAGTTGTCCTAGGTATACGTGTTCGTCGACACATTCTATTATCTCTTAATTGACTAATGATGGTATGCGTCTGTGAAGAGTAACTCATAATCTTTGTCTTTGCCGTGTTCATTGTAAGTCCAGCTTTTGCGGTTTGATCTGACAGTTGTTGTAACATTTGCTCTAATTTTTTTGGACATTCTGCAAATAAGATCAGGTTATCTGCAAATCGTAAGTAGTTTAGTTTTTCACCGTTTATGTTCAGGCCTTCGTGATCCCATTGCAGATTCCTGAATATAATCTGTAGAGCCACCGAAAACAACTTAGGAGAAATTGGGTCTCCTTGCTGGACGCCTCTCTCTATAGGAAATTCTTCACCCGTAGTTTCAAGCCTGATTTGGGCTGTGCTTTTGGAGTATACGTTCTGGAGTATACGTATGTACTTTCCATGTATTCCCTGTATACGTAGTGCTTCCCAGATATACTCATGTTCCAAGGAGTCGAAGGCCTTATTATAATCAACAAATCCCAAATAGTATTTTTTATTGTACTCTTTATATTTTTGTAGAACCTGCCTTAGAACATGTATATGGTCTATTGTTGAATATTTACTGCGGAAACCCGCCTGCTCTCTTGGTTGGTTTTCATCGAGGGTAGAAGTGAATCGCGACAGAATTATTTTTGAAAAGACTTTATAGACATTGGACATCAAGCTTATAGGTCTGTAATTACCTATATCTCCTTTTTAATGTAACAATATTATTTTTGATTTAGTCCAGTCTTCGGGGATAATTTTAGTGTCTATTATTTTGTTAAATATATCTGTTAATATGGGACCAATGACTGGTGTAGATTTTAACAGTTCATTTGTGACTTGATCAGCACCTGGTGTCTTGTCTGTCTTTTGCATATTGATTGCTCTAATTGTTTCTTCATTTAATATTTTCGGGATTGCCTCAGAATCCTTGTTATTTATTTTTTGTTTCTTTCTGGTTTTTGCTTTGATAAAACTTTCGATAATAGTCTGTAGCTACCTTTAGTATTTCTATTGTTTTGTTTGGTTTGTATAATTGTTATCTACTGGTCTTTACTTTTAGCATCCAATCTTTTTATTGTTCAATTCCTTTATTGTTTTTTTAATTCCACCAGTTCTTTCCATATATTTCTTTAATGTGGAATGCCTTTTATTTTTCTTGTCTTTCCTGATGTTTTGGTTGATCTTTTTGCTGAGTACTGATATTTTAGGACGGTTAACTTTCTTTTCTTTCTGTTGTAATAATTCCTTCCTTTCTTGTAATAACTGTTATGTCTCATCTGAGATTACTCTTTTACTCTCTGCATTTGTTTTTTTCGTTTCTGTTTTCAATAGGTTTATAATCTTCTCGTAGTGTTCCTGAATCGACAGTGGTTCCTTTGTTTCATTATTTGTTAGTTCCTGTAGGTTATTCAAAAGTTGAGTGGAATTACCAGTACATACAATGGCTGAATTATTTGTACGAAACTGCCTTTTGGTCTTTATTTTTGTTCCTGTTAGTTTTGCACGGACCATTTTATGGTCCGAATTGAAATTCAGGTGGTGTATGACGGACACGTCTTTGATGATTTTGGCTTTTTTTAACATGATAAAATCAATTTCGTTTTTATGGAGTCCGTTTGGGGAGGTCCATGTCCACTTCTTTGTTTTCTTTTTTTTATAAAGGCTATTCAAGATCTTAAGTTTGTTTTCTAGAGCAAAGGAGACTAGTCTGGATCCATTTTTGCTCCTTTTTCCCTGTCCATATTGTCCCACCGTATATTCTTCTCCACTGTTGTTGCGTACTCCTATTTGTGCGTTGAAGTCACCCATTACTATAACATTTTTGTTGCAACTTTGCATAGTAATTTTCAGATTGGTAAATCTCTCAATTCAGTTGGAGAGTATGCCTGGATGATACCAGTTTTCTCCTTTATTTAAAGGCAACTTTATGTTCAATATTGTTATTCTTTCAGATATTCCTTTTATTTCTTCTACTCTCTGTGCTAGATTCTTTTTAATTAAAAAACCCACCCCATATTGTACGTGTGTTTCACCTTTATAGTATAAAATATGGTTTCCGTAATCATGTATCCTTTCTCCATATCTTTTCATTTCGCTGATACTTATTATATCCCACTTTATGTCTGCTAAGGCTAATTCGAGTTCCAGGCGTTTCTCAGTGGTTCTTAGTGACCTAGCGTTAAAAGTGGCTATGTATAAATCCCATGTAAGTTTGTCTCTGCCGCCGAAGTTGATCTCTGCCGCCGTCAAGTGCGCGTCTATGGCGTCCATGGGAGCTGCCTTCTACTTCCAGTTAAATCAGTCTGCGTGGCTTGGGTAAGGAACTTATTGACGTAACGTGGCTCGCCATCCAAAAAGAACCAGGGCCGGGTCGACGGCGCATTGTGTTCCACGCGCGCCTCAAAGAGATGTCAGCATAAATGATGGAGCTCGCTAGGGCCAGTGCCTGCCACGGTTGTAGAAATTGTGTGAAACAGTTACTGCTGCAACACAAGGGGTAATTGAAATAACACGGGTGAGTTTTAGTCAGTAATAGTCTGATACTAAACATTGGGAGGAGTCATTTGATGATTATCCATTAAAAAATGTGCATGCGTATAATAAACTAGCGGACGTCACGCGGTTTCACCCGCATAATTCCCGTTCCCGTGGGAGTACGGGGATAAAATATAGCCTATGTTACTCCCTGATAATGTAGCTATACGTTGCTGAATGATTTTTTTTAAATCGGTCCAGTAGTTTCGGAGCCTATTCATTTCAAACAAACAATCAAACAAATCTTTCCTCTTTATAATATTAGTGTAGATGTGATTAGATCTGTGAACGTAAACGAAGCAAAATGACTATGTTAGGATCGAAGCCGGTGGCATTCTGTAGTTTCTGCCTACTCATGGGAAAAGGCGTGAGTTTAAATATACTCGTATAATGTACAGTCAGTATTCCTTTTTACTGCTCAAGAACGAGCTGTCTTGTGCTACACTAGCAGAACTCTTATGATCTATGGATAAATATCAACTTCGCTTTGCCTCCTTGAGTAACGTCGACCGTTCACTGTTATCCGTGCCAATCCTACGATGTGCACGGAAAGTTCGCCATATTAGCGGCGCGGTCCATTTGTTTGCCAGCATTTCATTTAGTTTCATATGTAGCGTATAATAAGTGTGGCCGCTCGCAGTAAATGAACTCTGAAAGAATATTGATATAATACCCTTATGTTTCGTAATTGAAACTATGTCTTGAATGAATAAATTATAGATGTTTTTAAAACCAATGTTGTAATAAATTGTAATGAAAAAATCATTCAATTTAATTATTCTTCTTGTCGCCGTCGTTATTGTTAGTCTCATTAACATAAATAATGCGAAAGATTATGACTTTATCTGTTTACGTTTTTCTCGGTCAATTATTGGATATATACAGGGTTACTCCGAAGACAGCGCATAAATAATATAATGTTCTTTTAACGATATTGATTGCACGGAAGAGAAATGCGCACTTCGGAGTCACCTTTTATTATACACGATTGCCGTTTGAGGGGGCTTAACCCCTAACTACCGGTTGTTTTTAGCAAAATAGCAATAATTTATAGGAATATATCATTTCATTTAACTTAACGCATAACAAGCCTCCTTGGGTTAATTTCTTTGAATCTTCAATGAGTTCGTTAGGTTGAGACTATCAAAGATATCTCAGTCTTTGGGGGGGCTTGAGCCCCTTAGCCCCCTGGATCCGCGAATGCTATATTATATAACTGCTTCATACATAGCCAACATATCGTTAATTTTTAACCACGTCGGCAATCCGCGAACATGTCTTCCTTGAAAGGTTGAATATTGACGAGCCGATGAGATTGGTAGATCAGTCCGCTGGAATCGTTTGTCAATTCACTAGCATGTATCCCGCCATGCATCGTGTCACCTCCGCGGCTCTCATTTCACTTGCTATTTCGTCAGCGTCAATAAATGTCTTGTCTTATCTTGTCTTGTCTTGCCTGTCCTGTCTTGTCTTGTCTTGTCTTGTCTCAATGCAAATGGCACGTGGCTAAGTGGGTATTATTTAAGGAACTGGTTAATTGAAAGAAGTCATGGCTTTATTACACAAGCCAAGTCAATGATAATAATTAATATATAGATCTATATAATTATTTTTTTAATCTTTACTTATTTAGAGGCTCCACAGACTCGCGGTATTGACAATTTGGACTACTCACTTTTTTCATTAGGAAGCCAAACTTGTTGAGTGGCATGTGTCCGGTCCTTAACCTATGTGCTAATACAATATATTTTCGACAAATTCTCATATCGGCAAACCAGGGAATACGCGGAGGTTGCACCGTTTTATACCAAACACCTTTTTCGAGAGATTTTTTATCAAAGTATTCTTTCCACATGTTGTAACAATTTATTTTATATTTACTTAATAATTCCGAGTAGTGACAATTAACATCAATAGGTATTCCTTCTAAAGCTGACCTTTTCGCGAGTAAATCAACCTCCTCGTTTCCCGGTAAGCCAACATGAGATGGAACCCACTGCAATCTCAGATCTCTACCGCTGCAATTGAAGTCATGAATGAGACTAAGAATGGCATAAGCTTTCGAAACACCTCTGCCACCAGAGGCGCATCGAGCAATATGCTGCAAGGCACTCTTGCTGTCTGTGAGTATTACTATCTTATGTAAACCTTTGGTCTTAGCGTACATTAGAGCTTCTGAAATTGCAGTAAGTTCCACAGTCATTATGGATATTGTATTACTATTTTTAATCTTAAAACAACCTCTAATTTTGTCTTCGGGGTGATAAAAGGCAGCCCCTAGTCCACCAGCGCTCTTTGAACCGTCAGTATATATTCTATGCCAACTATCATATTTATTACGTAATTCATGTAAGATTTCATTTTTTAGAATATTAAAATTGTAATTGTGTTTACTACCTTTAATCGAATCTAGATCATACTTGATAATATTATTTATTTGAATGTTAGTAACCCAAGTATTCAATGTAAACATTTCTAGTGGATAACTGGATGATATAGCTTCTTCTTGAGTTTTTCACATGTTGAAACTAATAGAGGAATTTTCTTTTTTTGCCAATACCTTTTTGTACAAAGAGTGCTTAGTTCTTTTAATAGACTAGCAGTAGTATTATTTGACCACGATTGTAATTTTAAGGTGTACTTTATAGCTAAAAAATGTCGCCTAATAAATAGAGGAGGGATACATAACTCACACTCCATTGTGTGAATGGGCGTACTTCTAATAAACCCACCAACAATTCTTAAACTCTGATTCTGGACTTTATCTAACTTGTATGTGTGCGAATTTGCACTATTGTCATATAAATAACTACCGTAATCCACCCTGCTCCTGATTAGCGCAATATACAACCGTCTAATATGTTTCGGATGAATTCCCCATGAAGGTCCAGACAATACTTTTAATAAATTTAGATACTTTTGTGTTTTTTGACAAATTTCATTTATATGTCTTCCCCATCGTAATTGCCTATCAAGCCACATGCCTAAATATTTGATGTTTTCAGTAAAAGTTAAAGGTAGACTATTAATAACTAAATTAATTGGTTGTGTTCTAAATCCCCTACTAAATAAACAGTACTTCGACTTAGAAGTAGATAACTGCAGACCAATTTCTTGTAACAACCCTACCATGGTGTTTAGCGCCCTTCTGCATGTTGGTAATGCTATCGTTTACTTGGGATTGACTAGTAAAAAAAACAAAATCATCTGCATACTGAGATATTAATACGTTATTTATGTTGTGCGTAATCTTAGAGGTAACAATATTAAACAATAGAGGGGACAACGGGTCCCCTTGAGCTAAACCTCTATGCGTCCATCGACATACACAGTCAGTGTCGTGGGTACTTTTCGCTTCTATTACAAGACGCCTGTCACTAAGAAACTTCCATACATATTTAGATATTTTAGAGCCCGCGCTGATATCTTCCAAAGTCTTAATAATTTGAGTAACTATGTCATTATTATAAGCATTATCTAAGTCGAGGAAACATGCTAAAGTCGAGATATTTTTAGAAAAACTTATTTGTATATGACAAATTAATCTTACCAACGCATCTAAACTTGAATGGGCCCGTCTAAAACCTGTAGTTTCGGAGGGTAATTTTTTTTCTTTCTCAACGTACCACTCTAAACGCTTATTAATCATTAGCTGACCCGCGCAACGTCGTCTGCGTCACAATTTTCATTTCTGCTCCGCTCCTATTGGTCTTAGCGTGATGATATATAGCCTATAGCCTTCCTCGATAAATGGGCTATCCAACACTGAAAGAATTTTTCAAATCGGACCTGTAGTTCCTGAGATTAGCGCGTTCAAGCAAACAAACAAACAAACAAACAAACAAACTCTTCAGCTTTATATATTAGTATAGATTGTGTGGAGAATTTTGCAAACACAGGACATGAGAGCAATTGGTCTAATCTTAGTCAAAATATTTTCATTACTAACCTTAGGAATAGGGATAATTTTTATCTGTCTCCATTGTGAGGGGATGTAACCGTATGAAAAAATCAAGTTATAAGTATCCAATAAGTAAAGCTTAGCAATTGTTGGTAGGTTATACAACATTGAGTAAGTTATAAGGTCTGGTCCCGGGGCGCTGTCTTTTTTTTTAGACATTTCTGCATTTCTTCATAACTGAAATCTGCCTCAAGAGCTGAATTCATTGAATTGATGGTAGGCATCGGGGGAAGTACAGAGTCAGGTGCTAAGTTGCACAATAGTTCCACTTTTTGTTGGTCTGTAGGTTGAAATGGTTCCTTTTTATAGCCTTTAATCCATCGCATTCGATTCCACATCTCTGTAGCTATAGTTGTCTCGTCAATACTATTGCAATAACCACTCCAACTCTGTTGCCTAGCCTGATGTAAGGCTTTTTTTGAATCAGCAATACATTTTTCAAGAATTGAGAGATTTAAAGGTGTAGGATTGCGTCTAAATTGTTTGAGCATAAGTCTTCTCTGAGCAACAGACTTAGACAGGTTAGGATTCCAGTATGGTTTTGGTCTAAATTTGCTAGTAGGGTCAGTACATATTTTAATTAGTGGAATACTCTTATTAGCAGCGGTATTAATTTGATCAATTATAAAATCATACCTTTCTTGAATATTATTTGTTACCACTATGGAACTAAAAGCTACGGTAAGATATTCCTTATACAGCTTCCAATTGGCTAACTTATAATTACGCCCCCTAAATGGCCTGCAATTACTGTAAAAATTTAAACTTATTTTTATTATCAAATGATCGCTTCCTAATGTTTCATTTGTTACATCCCACTTAAAATTAACAGCAATGTCCGATGACACAAATGTAACATCAGGAGACGATTCTTGTAGTATACCACTCACCAATCTTATTCTTGTAGGGCTGCCATTGTTCAAGGAAATAAAGCCATTCTCAATCGCTGAATCCATGATTTGTATCCCTCTTGTGTCATTTTTAAATGACCAATTTGTGTGGTGAGCATTAAAGTCGCCAGCTATCAATGTTTTTGTTTAAATTTAAACTAAATAGATTATCCCAGTCGGATGAGGTAGTGCGTGTACTTGATGGGCAATAAATCGACATGACATTCTCCAAATTAGAGCAATTTAGCAATTTTAAATGTAATATTTCAATTCCTACGTGGCCCAGTCTAATTACAGATGACTGTACCTTGAGCGACTTATGAATTACAATGGCAACCCCACCGTACGAGTCCTCTCTGTCTTTTCTGTATACATGGTAGCCATTAATATTAAAGTCTTTTTCTTTTTCTAGCCACGTTTCACTAAGAATAGCCAAGTGAATTTTCTCTTGAATTAATAAGCTTTCAAACTCCAAACGCTTAGGCCTAATACTCTGTGAGTTCCATTGGAGTATATTTAACTTAATTACTTTAGCGTTACCGGCCATTATTAAACATGTCACAAATTACCTTAAACCACTCTAATTCTTTAAATATCTGCATGAAATACTTTTTAAACTCTTCTACTATACTTTCTAAAATTACAACTATTTTTTCTTTCCTATTGGTCCTCGACAGCAAAATGTCTTTTATTTTTGAAATTAAACTTTTATTTCTTAATATTTCTATATCTTCCTTGTTTTCCAGTATTATGCTTTGATTTTCTTCCGCGACTCTGTTAAATTCTCCATCAACTTGCATCTTTGTTTCAGTCGGCTTTTCGATATTTCTTTTGTTATTGGTTCTTCTTATTACTTCCGAACTGAGATGAGATGTGTTCCGAGATGAGTTTATTACCTCATGTTTCTTTCTATTTAAACAATCATCTTTTCCTTTACTATTTGTTAATAATGCTTCCTTGTATGTTGGCTTTTTACTTGCTGTCTCATTGTTTAATTGCTCGTTAAATATTGCATCAACAGTAGAATTTTGTGTGTTACCAATTGAATTAGAATTTAATTCTACAGACCTGTCGTTATTGTCATGTTTTTGTAAGTAAATATTTAATGCTTGTTTATATGTACAGTTTTCTTGGGACATGAGTAAACGAATATGTTTTTCCTTAAGGAATAAAGGGCAATTTTTGCTGAGTGCCATATGTTCTCCTTTGCAATTAATGCAATAATATTCAGTTGTTTCGCAGTTGTTGTGCTGACCTCCGCATTTCGGACAAATAATTTTCTTCGTAGGACACTGTCTGATAAGATGACCATACTTCTAGCAGCCAGAGCACTGCGATACCGGAAATACATAGGGCTCCACCTTAAACCTACGTCCGTAACTGTAAACGTACGGGGGCAAAGTTGGGCCTTTGAAACACACACGGACAGTTTCGCTGTTTATCCATTTCTCTTCTGTGTAGCGTTTCATTCTTTTCACCGATACTATTTCATAATCACTACTAAATTCTTTAACCAATTCTTCTTCTTCCACATCCAAATCAATATTTTTGACAACACCATGAGACACGTTGATTTGTTGTGTTGATTGGCATCTATAACCTAGCTCATTCATTCTCGTACACCGTTTCATAGCTTCTTCTTCATTATTAAATTGTAAAATCACTCTATACGGATTCTCCTTTTCTAAACTATTTTCGCACTCTTTATTTTTAGATATACTTCTATTTAATCGTTTTGCATTTCTTTTAACAGTTATAAATTCGTCCTCTTCATCTCCGTTTTCATCAATATCTGATCTTAATTGCTTTTCGGGTCCAGTACGTAATAATATGGGACTAGATGAGCGTTTATCACTCGTCTGCTGATCCCTTTCCTCAACATCTTCATCACTATTTACACTCAAACAAACTTCTTCGTCACTTTTACTCATGATAATAATTTATTAACGGGGGGTAGTTGTAAAAAACGACTCTTAACATTGGAACGTAATTATAGTAAACGTGCGCTCAGAACGGTACGCCGTACGCGACTGATCTATATAATTGGTCTATACATCTATTTAATTGGTCAAAAGGCACTATTGGGATATAATCGGGATTTCAGAATGTATAACAAAATAACTTTTGTTTTTTTTTATATATTTCTATGTATCGTGCGTGTTTTAAGTGCTAAATAAATTGTATACTTTCTTTCTATCTAAAGAAATATGAATTTACAAATGAGAAATTAGTTTTTCTTTAGTGTACGAAAATCTATTCGTTTGTTTAAGGAAAACGAAAGAAAGGAAACCATAAAACTACCTCAATTTGAAGCAGTAAATAATAATTAATTAGAAGTATAGAAGTAGATTTACGTTAACCGCAAATACAAGTAAGTACCTTTTTACCAAAAATATTGATTTAAGGAGGCCATTAGTTAATAAGGTTTTTCGTATTGGAACAAAGCCTTGTCAGCGTTAACGAGTTGTAATTTGAATCCAATCAAGAATCAAGCAGATTTTACAGTATTAAATCTGATAGTTCATTTTTGACGCAGAATCAGCACTTTTCAACCATTAGAATGACTAAAACCAGCCTCCAGAAAGTTCAGCTTTCACAATTTCCTAATATCTAATGATCAAAACCGTATATGTTACCGGCAATTTGTATAATTCTATTCTATTCTATCTTTTTATTTTAATCGACAATAATTTTCATTATATTTCATACGTTGCCTAACGTATGAAATATAATGAAAATTATTGTCGATTTTATACTTTACCTAGGTAATGTACAGATTACCTGCTGGTCCACCGGCAATGTGTGTAAAATAAATAGATTTTGGCTTGAATTAATCGATGAACGAGCATATGTAGCAACCAACTAACTTCATCAGCCGTTTAATTAGCGGCCTAAGTGACATGCTCCGCATTTAAATGAACAGCAAGGCAAATGAATTGGTTCGATAGAGTTTAATAACTTACTTAGCCAATTTATTTGGGAACTTAGGACACAGGGATCTTGGGGGCACTCCGAAATGGATAGATTAGGTTGGAATGAGATGGCGGGAGCTAGAGTGAGCGAGCGAACTTAACTATCGACGGCATCATTCATGTAAGGTTACTTTAAACCCTGCAGGGGTTCCGTCGTCGAGCTTAGGTTTGATGTTGACATTTAATGAAATGGCTAATTCTACGATATGGCTACGATAGATACATTTTCATCACTCACTTACCGTGCGTATACGACAGAACCCAATGCTCTGTTCACACGGCATTTGGTTTTGCTTTTCTGAAAAAAAAAACCTAACGGCGTGTCACTGTGTGAACACGCAATTCGGTTATTTGCAGGAAAGCGCTTTGACACTACCCTTCGAGTACCAAAAGTTTTTTTTTTTTAATTTACTTATACATATCTCGAAAACGGTGTGTCCTATCGCAACATTAATGAAATTGCCTGAAACGCCCTGCCGCGTAATTCTCAACATGTAGGTAATAATCAATAATGAAAATTTTCAAATTCCGCGCCCGCGACCCTGCATGTCATATCTGATTTTTTCCAGCATTCGGTAAAAAACCGCTCTGTGAACGCATGTATTGAAATGCTACTGCCACTAAACCATATTCGGTTTTTTGTCGTGTGACCGAATCTGGGGCGCTACTCTTTAAGCCCGAAGTCCGTACTTTTGGGGCTTAGTAGTATTCTACTTCGTACCTACGGACTTACGATCAGTCTCGAACCCGAACTCATAATGAATGACAACACGATTTGACAGTAACCGTCAAATCGTGTTGCCATTAAGTAGTGGTTAGGTGATACGTACAACACAAACGAATCTTAAGTTTTGCCCGTTTCGGCTATTTGACGGAGTTTAAAACCGAATGCACGTGTGAACTCATTCATATAAATTGTATTGTGACTAAACCGTATCCTGTAAAAATCAGATCTGGCTAAGAAATTTATGTCGTCGTGTGAACGTAGCGTTACTGCCACACGTCTTCCCTTTCCCAGCTATCGTCTTTTACACACATTGCCGGCTGCGTATTCGGTATTGTATAGAATACCTAGGCAAAGTATAAAATGAATAATATTTCATACATTACCTGAATGTTTTAGGTATTCTATACATTGCCTAGGTATTACAGTACAGATTACCGGTAACATATACAACACTTGTTCTCTTTTATTAGGTAGTCTAGAGTGTACACCGTACGACAACGCACACTACGATTGTCAGCGAACGCTCACAGATACTGCGTTCCAATAGTTACCTAATCTAGTAGCGCGCCGAAATTGATAGGGACTCTTAACCTTATTGATTTTAACGTGCATCTTTCTATATGATTAGGTCCGTTAGTCCAACTTTTCGATTTCATCAGAGAGCCAATTCTACTGTTTTGAAAGCACAAATGCAAACGTTGCTTAAAATGAGTAGATTTTACATATATCATTGCTATACAGTGGGTAGGTCTCAGTTTTACGTACCAACATATAAAAAACCTATGTAATGTATAAAAAACTGATTGCAAATAAAAATAATAAAAAGTTCCAAGTATTTTTTTTATTTCCTACCTTTAAGTGAGTTGTTTTTAAAAGCATTTCCACATGCCTATGTCACAAAAAAAAAACCTTAGTGAGAGTGGTTGCTCTTTTACTTGATTAAATATGCTTATTCCCCACAGGTACCTCCCCATCGCGAGTTTAGTAGTGTTCATGCTGGGCTTCTCGCTCGGCTTCGGCGGACTGCCGTTCCTGTTGCTGGGCGAGCTGTTCCCGGCGCACTACCGCTCGCAGCTGTCCGCCATGGCCAGCGCCGTCAACCTCATATCCATGTTCTCCGTCATCAAGTCCTACCATATTCTTGATGTGAGTATAATGATTAAGTATAACTTATAAATCACCCGGCGCGGTACAGACACTACTAAATGGGGCTATTTGCTGAAGCATCTCAAATAGCCATGCTCCTGCACTTTAGATGATTTTAAACACGCCTTCGAAGCAATAAACGTTGCCAACTCCTAGGCCCAAACAGTTTAATGTGGTGAACAGTTGACACAAACTATGGGCCAAAGTAATACAGGACTGTCCTGAGTCAATGAGACGGAATGAGACTTGAAGGATACTGGGATGAACTAGACAGATTTCGCCAAATAAGGAAGGTGAAACGCAGATCTGCGGCAGTGGAAGATGATTAGGGAATATGCATGAAAACAATATTTATTATCTATACAGTTTGTCTAAAAATATACAAAAATATCATAATAATAGTGAAAATGGAATAAATATTGCTCGAAAAACAAACGAGATATAATTATTATAAACAAATATATCTGTCCCTCTCGCGAAAACGCTGTTTTCTATGGTAGCTGTAAGCGAAAGGGACTTTGACGTCAAAGTTCATATAGGACTTCTCTTTCTAATAGTAATCTTTGAAGCTTTATAACTTCATCGCTGTAGGTATTTAAAAAATAAGTTTATGATTGTTTACTAGAGCGAATAAGTATTTCATATTGCCAATAAAAAAATCGCATGCATATTCCCTATCGAGACCAGAAAAAAAAGTACAAATAGCTAACTATGTACAATAATGTTGGTGTTTAAATTTGATAGTGTTTTTGGCTCAAATATCAGTATCATAACAAAGTGGTCAATTCTTAGCGAGGAAATACATATATATATATATATATATATAATATAGAGATCTATTTCTTCTAGTAAAGTTCCGGTTTTAAATTCAAGAGCTGTGAAATTGACGATTTATGAGGATTATTAATTTTGTTCTTGGGAAACGGGTGCTATGTAATTCCACATCGACTTATAGTAGACACGGCTGCCAGATATTTTTGTAGTGACTGGCCGGTCTTGAAAAAAAAAACGTTCGACCTCGTTCAAAGCAAGAAATCGGAGATTTCCTTTGGTAGTAATTTTCAAGATGGCCGCATGCAATTATTTTTAATGTTATGAAAATACATGACAAAATAACTGTTATTAGTATTCCGCATCCATACGTTATCAACGCGAATATAATTACTTACCGAAAGCAGGATCTGTTTGTAATAATAATTGTACCATAATTGCTGGCAATATAATGTATAATTTCGAAACAATATGGATATTTCACCTATTATATGCATACGGTATGTTGTTTGATATTAATAACGCGTAACTTCAACCAGCAATGAATTGGAAATGTAATTTTGTAGGTACATTTATATTGTTGTACCAACGTTTATTTGTAGGATCGCAATATGAACATCCTTTTATGTCCATAGATACGTAGGTAGTTAGGTACACTGGTAGATTGACATTTTAGTAAATCGTGATTTTGGCCAAAGTGTTATGTACCTATCTACTAGGTATTCATAAAAGCAAACCCAATGAAAAGGTCATCAGCCCACATTTCAAATAACAATTCTCTTGTTATTAGTAGCAGTCAATTACTTGAAATTGATGTGGGTAGTCGTTTGTTTACAATTAGCTAAAGTAGCTAGCTTTCCTGGATAAAATATTATGTAGGTTGGTTGTTCAAATGCCCTGACTTGATCCCTCAGCCTACCTGATGTGGGAAGTTCTTTACAGTGTTCTTGTTTTAGATAATTTACTTTAGTTTTCTTTTGATTCCTATCTAATATTTTTATTTTTTACTACCCAATCGCACAGACAACTCACACAGACGAAAATCTGGATGATGCGTAGATATAAAATTACTAGTTACGTACTTACGTATTGTCTAATTATGACAACTGACGTTGACATTCTGAGAGTCCTTTATTGCGTGTGGAAACGCTGCGCAGTCCTGAATCAAGTTTGTCAAAGATACTCGCTCTATGAAAACAATGAGTGTACGCAAACTTGCTACAAAACCGTTTTGTTATTTTGTATTGGCAAATCGAAACTGTTCGGTCTATAACTACAACTACAGCCTCCCTACTGTGACGAGCAAATTTCATCATGATTCCTATGTGAGAGAGAGACGATACTATATAGGACTAATAGAACTGCACACGGCAAAGGCCCGTTATAGTAGGGGACAAGGCATGTTGTAAATAAATGGACAGCCATGGGCAATTTATTTACAGCGCGTCATTTTTCCGAGCAATGATATCTATGGCCAAACTTGCCTTTTCTGTTCTCGCTCCAGTGGGCTATCCCGCAGGAGCCGTGTATTTTTCCCGGTGAAGTAGCTTGTGACCCTCGGCGATAATGTAGCTCTTTAGTGCAAGATTTTTGTAATAGAGATTAGTTCTTTCTCTTTCAGTTATTACTTTTTACAATCATACATACAAGCGAATAGTTACATCTATTTAAGATATACGTTTAGGTAGTTTACTTTATTTCTGTACTGTAAATTTAAGTGGGTTTGACAAATTTCTCTCGGAATAGGTAGTCGATGGGTACCGGAAGACGAAGCTTTGGCGCGGATTCCCACAAGATGGCCCAATGACCTGGAGAAGTCAGCGGGAATCAAAATACACAGTACCCGTCGATGTGATGTAACTTGAGGGTGGCATATGTCTTTCGGTTGAAATGATGACATTAATACCTAATGGTTGACATATTTCTCTCCACAGTCCGTTCTAACATCAGCGGGAACATTCTGGCTGTACTCGTGCTTCTGTGCCATAGCCTTCTTCTTCGTGTTGTTCATGGTCCCTGAGACCAAAGGTAAGTCTCTCGCGGAAATCGAGCAACACTTCCGCGGAGAAAGTAAAAAGGAGAAGGCGGAAAATATCAACATGCAAACAGTATTGTAGTTTTAAGGTTTTATGTATAGGGATAGCTAGGTATCGTGTGCCCAGTTTGTTTCTGTTTGGTCAAGAAGGAATAGGAATTTGTTGACTCTGTCAATCTTCTAAAAGTTAGAGTGTCAAAATAGTTATTTATGATATAAGTGCGGTAAGTTGATTTTTACAAACGAGTAGACGAATGTAAGCCCGAGACGAAGTCGAAGGCTTACCATAGTCACAAGTTTGTAAATATCCGCACGTATATCATACAACATTTTTCAACACATTTGCGAGAAAAACTGTAAGAATAAGTTTTTGTTTTTACATATCAGTTGGAATGTCGCAACAATCTTTGCAATATAAAAATGGCTCGAATTTGAAAATTTAAAATTAGTCCTAATCTTTCGTCTCGACTCACAAACGTATTGAGCGCTTCCATGGAGGTTCGATCATTCAGCTTACTAACGTTATTTTTTATTATTTTGCTGATATTCTATTTTTTAAACTGAACTTCAAAATATGTATGTAAGTATGTTTATTTTTTTAGCACGCTCTGTAGCCTAAATAACACGAATCTTATGACATCTCTCAAGCTATAATCTATCAAGCCTAAACGGTGGCTACAGAGCGTTCCAAAGAAATATACATACATACATACAATCGACGCACAACCACAACATAACATAACCCTCTTTCTGGCGCAGTCAGGTAGTTAGAACTACATCAATCATCTTATTTTTTTTTTACACGCAGATGCAGACGCAGACGGAAGCAAAAGCGCTTCCTTCTGCGTCTGCGTCTGCGTCAGCGTGAAACTTTTTAGTGGAATTCTTGTAATATTGTTAGTGAAAATTAAAAAAATCAGTAAAAGTTAAACACGGCGCTTTGTATCGGAGTGTGTGGTAAAGTAGGTACTTAGGTGAGAGTACCTATTTTACCGCACGCTCCATTGTATGGTGCGTAATTTTTAACTTTCAAACAATGTATACAGGCTTCGTAAATGCATTTTTTGAGCAAATGTGTTAAAAAGTAAGTTTTTATCAAAGAATGACATCTTTGGGTACACCCGGTTCACTAAAACCCTAACTAATGAATATTTTAGTTTTGACAGTCACTTTTAGTAAACGCGTCAAAATACTTATTTGAACGATCAAATTATATTTTTTAACGAAATACAACTTCTCAATGTCGGACTAAGGACCAAGGAACATTTTACTGAAATCATTATTTAATTATTTGAAATTTTCATTAATCCTGTGGAACTCAGACGTTCTTGACCAAATGGATTAAATTGGGTTAAGATGAAGAGATTTTAGTGCCACTTGTGATTAATTATAAGTTTAGCCAGAGGTATAACAACCTTGTTCTATTAGGTACTAAGTATAAAGGTTCCATTGAATATTTATTATAATAACCTACATACATCTCTATTCCAATAAATTCTGGTTGCAATTATGTATAGTAAATAGAAAGTACATTGGACTCTATTGTTCTGCCTGTGGAAAGACGCGTAGCAATTGACTTTGATGCGTATTGCTATTGCTAGAGCCGATTTGTCGGAGTACTACATTTCTCTGGCCGTTGAAATCGGTCTCAGTCATTGATATATAAGAAACCCAAGATGCAGTCTCAAACAAATGCAACACTCGAAACTGTCGTCAAAAACTGACATGTATCAAGTGTCATGTGTGAGTTGTGTGTAGTTATACTATAAACATTTTTTTTTGCAAATTCAACCTTACGGATCGCTTAAAGTTGTTTTTACAAAGCAGTGCAGGAAACTAGCGCACAATTTTAAATTCTGCGCTTGTTTTATGCGGACGTTTTTGAGATGCTAAGTGTGTATATTGGGTTTTTATATATCAATGGTCTCAGTATTCTTTCTTTTAATCAGGATGAGAGTGTTGGCGAAGTTAATGGCAGTTATTGTTTCGGGCAAAAAATAAAATAACACCCATATTGAAAATACATAGTAGATTTATTAAAACTTTATCAAGAATTCAATTTAAAATATGAAAAACAGTGTCTTTAACAAGAAACGGCTCTTGATATTTCTGTTAAGGCTTACTTTGCAGTTGAGAAAATCAAAAAGGTCAAGTACCAGCTTTCTACAAATTATAATTTCTATGTATTTTGATACAATGTAAATTTAGTTAGAACAGTAGATGTAGATAGTACCTACCTTTTAAACTGTGATAGATGAGGTAACCGTAATAAGTACCTAAGTACCATAGTGATATTAATATAGTAAGATGACATAGTATTAGTAGGTACGAAGATGTTTTGTTAAATTTTTAGTCCAATTTCGACTTTATTCTTCCGATTATACGTATTGTGTTTTTTTTAGTTTACTGTGTATGTGGTAGTTGGAATACAGATTTCTGAAACACATATTTTTTTCTATAAACTGTGTTTGCATAATTTTTGGAATTGTTAACAATAAACAACTTTCTGCAATAAAAAACACTTCGTTTCTAAAACTACGAGTCTGATAGTTTTTTGACAAAGATCCAGTTTCTAGAAAACGTAAATTCAATATTGATACTTTCTAAAAGAATCCTTGTGACAACATTTAAAGCATATTTTATTTATAGTCTCGTTTTGTTATTGTCAACAATTTATGTTTTGGATAAAATTGGTTTGTTTTCTTTCTACTTTGTGGCGGTATCTTTGTGGCTTCAGATTTGAAGTGGGACTTTTCCCTGCCACGACTTCAAAATTAGTATATAAATACTTTGTAATTATATTATGTATAAGTACCTAAACTGTGTTTTGCTGTATTCTTGAGAAAATGTTAAGATATATTCGTATTTATCTGTCGAAGTGATAAATAGCGCGATCAATTGGATATTATAATTTTTCTGTTAGCAAAAATGTTGTTTGTATCAATTATAATGTAAGTAGATGAAAATTAAAAGAAGAATAAAAATCTGATTTATAATATTTTTTATTGCTCACTCTTTCCCAACCTCGTATTATAGTGTCAATATAAACTTTTGGACTGAGATCGATTGTCGTTCCATACTGGCCTCGGGAGTCAAAAAGCAGTATCTCAAATTTACTAAAATTCAGTTTTTGTTTGCATCGGTCTTGAAATTTTCCGCACCAAAGCTAGTTCTAAAACCCGTAACTATATTGGAATATTGAAAAAAAAAAAACAACATACAACCGAACATAAAACCTCCTCCTTTTTGAAGAAGTCGGTTATTCATTCGTGCATTATAAATGTGAAAATAATTCAGTTTGTTTGTAACGTTCGTTTGTACGCCTCAACAGGCGATGCCAATCTGGTCAAGTTCAGTGCTGCTAAGACCCAAGCGTGTCTATTTTCTGCCAAAAGGAGCCAATTCCACTCAGTTCCAGGTGCAACCGTGCCGATAACGGACCAACTTGAGCTTCTTGGGGTTAAAACGAGTATTGATAAAACAGGTCCTAGGCCAATCTATACTAACATTATAAAGAGGTAAAGTTTGTGAGGTTGTGATGTCGTGAGTTTGTGAGGTTGTAGGGGGGGGGGGGTACCTCTGGATCTACTGAACCGATTTTGAAAATTCTTTTACCAATAGAATGCTACATTATTTGTGAGTGTCATAGGCGATATGATAACCCGAAAAATACCGCCCAACGAAGTGGGCACGGGTCAGCTAGTATTATATAAAACTATTCCGTTACTGAGTGACTAACAGACAACGCACAGCCGAAACTACTGGTCGTAGAAAGCTGAAATTGGCATGTAGGTTCCTTGTGGAGTGTTGTGAGCACTAAGAGATTAAATAAGAATATAAAGGGGACAAAAATATATTTTTTTTTTACAAAATCCGTATTTTTCTAGGAATTCACTTTCATTGAGTTACCGCTTTTTGGCTTTTGAGGGCAGCATAGTTTCTTGTATTTGGAAGGATGTAACTTTATCGTAATAAATAAAGTGTCCGTCACAGTCGGCGGTCTTCATGACACCTCACTTTACTGAATTAAAGACTTTGACTTGCCTAATACAGGTACCGAAGGGATGTTTGAGTTAGAGTGTAAGGCTTTAATAGTATGACGTTGTTGTAGCTACAGGAAAATAGTTTTGTCCATATTCCTGCTGACTAAAGTTTTTTTTAGTGACTAAAGTGTTTATTTCCAATATTTCTCTATGGCTCCGAAACTTGGTCTCTGAGACTACAGGATCTCCGTAAAAACGACGCACTAGAGATGTGGTGCTGGAGACGCCTTCTGAAGATCCCGTGGGCAGCGTTTTGCAGTAATGTCTCCATGTCTCCATTAAAGACCGACTTTCGTCCATTGTGAAAACACGAATAGGTACTGAAGTTCTTGGTCACGCACATAGGCAGGAATGAGAACTCGATGGACAGACTGGTGATTCAGGTGGAAGGCAAGAGAGCACGCGGTCGATCACCAACTCGCTGGACTGACGTGATACAAAAAACTACCGAGTCCACTATGGTACAGTGTATACGTAACGCGACCAACTGGCAGAAATGGAAGCACATCGCTGAGAGAGCAGTTCTCGGGAAAGACGACGACCCACCGAACATCTTTCCATGTTCCTCATCTGCGCAACTACGACCACTAACAAGTGTCCGACTCAAAAGAAGATAGTTTTTTTTCAAAACTTGCTAAAGCATATAAATATGAGTCAAAAAGCTACAAGGTGCTCTAAAATTAGTTAGGTATACATCTCCTTTACACAAACTTAATTCTTTTTTTATTAGGTGGCTCTTGACCTCGATCACGCCTGATGGAAAGCGATGGATGAGGTCTATGATGGAGCGAGTGTGCCCAAAAATGCCTGCTCTTGCTTTAAAGGTAGACGCGCTAAACAGGTAATTTTTAACCGACTTCCAAAAACAAAACACTGCAAAGTATAAAATAACTTTAATTTTGGAACTCGGTGTCAAACAATGAAATAACCAAAAACACCGACTAAGTCGGTTATATTATTTTTAAAAAAGTTTTTTTTTATTTAAAGTGTGCCTTCATGGCTAAATCCGAAACCATGAGGAATATCGAAAAACACTGAAAGGAGTATCGAGCCCGATTTTGATGAAAATTAAATCTGCATAATTGAATATTTGAAAAATCTTTACTCCAACCCAGGAATCGAATCGGTTGATTTAGAACACCTTGTTTTATTACACCATCCGAAAATGTAGCTAATAAGGATCAAATTCTGGGACGTAATAATAATAATAATAACCTGTGGTCCGGCTGTCAAATTGAATGACAGGAAAAATTTTCATCCCGATTTTCTCCATATTAATTTAATAAAAACCAAGTTTAAAATGAACAAAATTCAGGATACTACCGGTCTCTGACAGGGTCCCCGCTATCGGTGGAAGTGTGCAGCGCATGCGATGGACTCAAACCATTAACGAAAATGTCATGCGCTCATACTTTGGGGCTACAGAGGGGGGAACTAACCTGACTGCGTACCGTGGTCGGATGCTCTCTCTGTTTCAGGTACTTGAACCAGCTGTCAACGTTTCGGCCCAACGATTGTCGGATCAGGTGCGGGTCATCCAGCGTAACCGTATGTTGGATGACGTCGTACTTGATAGACTGCGTCTGGAATCACGGAGCAGCCACGTCTCACCTACTTCGCCACTGGCCGCGGTGCAAATAGGACCCAGTGTTTCACCGCGACCCGACTACGTCGCTGAAGATGATGATGACGGGGTTATATCCGTGAGTACCCAATGCAATGAGCGATTGAGGAGCGCTTTGGAGGATGCTTTCCGAGAGTATCGCTCCACACCGCCAGAGCTTAGGCCTCGGCTGCCTCGTTTGCCCATGCATAATAAAAATAGGGCGCTGGTGTGTGCTCTAGATTCGCAGTTAGCATTTTATTTTAATAACAGCGAAGACCTCGCCGATACCCACTCGATCTTGTACTGTGCGGCTGCAGCAGCATGTCGTGTAGCTCGTGTCAAATTTCCTAACAGTGACAGAGTTACACGACCAGCTGTACCGGCTTGGCAGTGCAGGATCGAGCGTCGTATCGGTGAGGCTAGAGCACTCATCGGCAAACTTATCTGCTTCAGGGAGGGCAACACTCGCCGCAGAGTGATGCGCTTTGTGAGACGGGCGTTTTCGGGGACTGATGTCAGCCCTCGAGATTACACGTCCCGTGTCACAGAGCGCATCGACTTCCTGAAGCAGAAGGTGTATGCATGGGCAAACCGTATACGTCGGTACAAGCGGCGAGTGGAGCGATACACTCAGAATCGCACATTCCAAAGCAATGAAAGGTGGGTTTATAGGGCTTGGGAGCGACCGGACCAAGGTGTGACTGATATGCGCCTACCGGATGATGAAGCCATGTGTTCATTCTGGCGCAGCATCTGGTCGGTGCCTGTCAGTCACACCGAGGGTGATTGGACTCGGGAGGTCGAACGTGTGTGCGATCCGATACCAGAAATGGGGGCAATTACCATCAGCCCCCAAGATGTAGCTCGTGCAGTCCGTCCGTTGCCTAACTGGAAATCTCCAGGACCGGACGGGCTGCACAACTTTTGGATTAAATGGTTTCAAAGATCGCACGCTCGTTTGGCATCTCAATTCCAGTCTGCCTTAGAGTCAGGGTCGCTGCCCCAGTTCCTAACTACTGGAATAACCCACCTGCTTCATAAATCAGGTAGTACCGCGGAACCTAAAAATTATAGGCCGATCACGTGTTTACCGACGGTCTATAAAGTTCTTACATCCATTTTGAGAGCAAAGATTAACCATCATATTGATAGTAATTCAATAATGTCTGCCTCTCAGAATGAATGCAGGAACGGGTCCCGCGGTACTAAGGAGCTGCTCCTCATCGACATTGCCATTAGCCAACAGGTTCGTCGTTCCCGAAGGGATCTGTCGACATGCTGGATAGACTATAAGAAGGCCTACGACTCGGTGCCACATACATGGCTCATGAGGGTGCTGGAGCTGTATAAAGTTGATGCAGTTCTACGCGCCTTCCTGATGTCGTGTATGGGGCAGTGGAGTACCGTCCTTCACTATCCAGGATGTCGACAGACCCAGGCGAACAGCGACCCGATAAGGATCGAGCGTGGCATATTTCAGGGCGACAGTCTGAGTCCACTGTGGTTTTGTCTGGCCCTCAACCCTCTCAGTACATTGCTGGAGGGTTCAGGCCAAGGCTACCGGTTGAGAAGAGGTGGTCAGGTCATATCGCACCTCCTTTACATGGATGATTTGAAACTCTTTTCTCCTAACAACTTGCAACTGATGAAGCTACTGAAGGTAACAGAAACCTTCAGTAACGCCATCAGGATGGAATTTGGTTTGGAAAAATGTGCGGTCATGCATGTAAAGCGAGGGGAGATTATGGAATCCGTGGGAACCCAACTCTCGGATTCCATACACCTTAGGTCCCTCTCCTCAACCGAAACTTACAAGTATTTGGGTATGTCGGAAGCGTTAGGCATCAATGCTGTTGACGTGAAACAATCGTTGAAGGAGCGCTTCTTTGGCCGCCTGAACAAAGTACTTAACAGTCTTTTATCAGGCGGAAACAAGGTGCGCGCCTTCAATGGTTGGGTCATGCCGGTATTGATGTACTCTTTCGGCATACTCAAATGGACTCAGACGGAACTTGACGTCCTGGATAGGAAGGTACGCTCACTGCTTACCGCAAATCGGATGCATCACCCACGGTCATCGGTGATGAGGCTGTATATCCCGCGGAAGTGCGGGGGTCGTGGCTTCTTAAATGCTAAGACCCTGCACAACCGCGAGGTATGCAGCCTTAGGGAATACTTCCTTGTGGCCGACGTGGGTATGCATCAAGATGTGGTAGTGGTGGACAAAGGCCTTACCGCGCTCTCCTTGGCTAACGAGAACTGGCGCAAACCTGTGGTATTAGATACTAACGACCGCAGGGAGGTATGGCAGAGCAAGGAGCTTCACGGACGCTTTTATCGAGTCCTACATGGGCCCGATGTAGACTTCTTAGCGTCCGTAGCCTGGTTGCGTTTTGGTAACCTCTTTGGGGAAACCGAAGGTTTTGTCTGTGCGATTATGGACGAAGTTATGATGACGAACAACTACCGGAAATACATTGTGAAGGATGGTACGGTTGACATATGTCGGGCATGTCACCGACCTGGGGAATCCATCCGCCACATTATTTCTGGTTGTTCTAGTCTGGCTAACGGAGACTATTTGCACAGGCACAACCTTGTAGCCAGAATTATCCACCAGCAACTTGCTCTTAAATACAATCTTGTGGAATCGGAAGTGCCGTACTATAGGTATGTGCCCGACCCAGTTCTTGAAAATGGCAATTGCACGTTGTATTGGGATCGGTCTATCATCACTGACAGGACTATTGTTGCCAATAAGCCTGACATAGTGGTGATAGACCGACTAGAACGTCGCGCAATGATTGTTGATATAACAGTCCCTCATGACGAGAACCTCGTGAAGGCTGAGAAAGATAAAAAAACTAAGTATCTTGACTTGGCTCGCGAGGTTGTCGACATGTGGGATGTGAACACAGCAGTCATTGTTCCGATAGTCGTGACGGCCAATGGCGTAATTGCCAAGAGCCTCGACCAACATCTGCGGAGGCTCTCGTTGGGCAGCTGGATCAAGGGCTTGATCCAGAAAGCAGTACTCCTGGACACGGCGCGCATCGTTAGAAGGTTCCTCTCTCGGGAGCCCTGACCACCGGTAGCTTAGACCCTGTTCCCGATACCGGTGGGCTACTATTTTTTATATTTTTAAATGTTTTTTTTATTTTTATAGAAATATTTAAAAATGTAATTTATAGGAATATTTATCGAATAAAGGAAATAATAATAATAATCGTTTATTTCAGGCATTAGTACCCACAGTAATAACACATGGCAAACTAAAGGAAAGCTATCATTTACAATTTTTTTTTTACATAAAAATCGGGCTCGAGACTCCGTTTAGTGTTTTTCGATATTCCTCATAATTTCGGATTTGGCCCTGAAGGCACACTGAAAATTCACTCTGTATATGGAATCATAGACTCTTGGAGACTGTTCCACACAACTCTATGGGTAAAATACCGAAAACCGCTGCCTCCGAACGCTTTCCTGTAGAGCTAGCTGCAATTGCTGCCCTATCAGCCCCCGTCTCAAAAGCCTATCCTTTGCGAAAATCTAGTAACAATTAGTGCTAAATTCCACTTTACTGACCAATTACATAGGTAGCTAAAGTAAAATTTCTTCAGGAACATGGAACATGCACAAATAATGATAATATCTTAAAACGCAATGAATCAAAGAAATATGTGCTCCGCCCATCGATCAATCTGAAAACCTATACTTATACCGTTGTCAATCTGTGAGGATGGGTGACCATTCTTCAGAAAACAGAAAATAAGTTGAACCGACGGCCTTGGTTCCGAAAGTTTTTGATCTGGAAAAACTAAGTATCTTCTAGTATAATCTTAACATACATCATCATCATCATATCAGCCGAAAGACGTCCACTGCTGAACATAGGCTTCCCCCAAATGTCGCCATAAAAATCCGTCTCGCATCTATCGGCTACTCGCGACCCTCACCAGGTCATCGGTCCACCTGGTGGAAGGCCTTCCAAAGCTGCGTCTTCCGGTACGCGGTCGCCACTCTAGAACTTTTCGGCCCCATCGACCATCTGTTCTGCGAGCAATGTGCCCTGTAACTTCATACATCCACGATTATAACATGTCTAATGCTTCGTTTCTGAGGTAGGTACTTAATCGGTGGTTTATCGTCGTCTATTTGTCAAACCGCCATTGGTTGAACCACCGATAAAGTACCTCAGAAACCGGGTATAAGAGATGTTACTTCATTGCTAAGTAAGAGCGAGATTGCCCATCTACTGTAACGAGACCAAGAAAAGGATTAAGTATGACGTACTTAATTCTTTTATTAACCCCCGACCAAAAAAGAGGGGTGTTATAAGTTTGACGTCGATGTCTGTCTGTCTGTGTGTGTGTGTATGTGTCTGTCTGTGGCATCGTAGCTCTCAAACGAATGGACCGATATCGATGCGGTTTTTTCATTTGAAAGACAGTTTCCTTGCGGTGGTTCTTAGATAAGTTTTATCCAAATTGGTTGAGTCGTTTGAACATCATCAGCTCTTTTCTAGTTGATGAAGGCATTTAACCAGCTTTTGCGAAATTTGGTATTCTGTTACTTCAATGACATTGCAAGAACATGGTTACATTGACCTGATTCTGTAGCATAACCTGAGCTCTGCAGAATATCCAACTCCTCATGAAGTTACAGCAGAGGTATCGTGTTTGGTCTCACTGGAATGGTTTCAATGAACAGATTATATTTAGATCAGTAACCTTAACCTGATGCTGAAGCATGTCCTGAAATCTGCAGGATATCCAACTCCTCACTTACTTACAGCAGACCTTCCATTTTCGTTTCATTTAAATGGTCGCAATGAATAGGTTATAAATAGATTGTAATCAGAAATGATGATGATGAAGCAGAATAGAGAAATGAGTGAATACATTGGTGAGAGATGCTAAGCTACTTTCACTCGCTCTACCGATATGGTTGGTATCTGTGTGTGCCAAATAAACTTGTTTTCTTTCTTTCTTTTCTTTCTTATTTTGGTATACGATGTAGGATGTAGTGCGGTTTAGATGAGTGTAGATAATCTGTGGATGGATGTCGGAGGGAGGAAGGCCAAAAACAAGATCCCTTTTCTTTCAAATTAAAAGAAAAGGGAGTTAGTGTTAGTGTGGTAGTGAGATAGGACAGAATGAAAGTAAAATATGTGTTGTGCCGACCCCAAGTAACGTGGAATAGGGGCAGAAAGATGATAAGATCATGGGTTTTCTAGTAGTACCTAATAGGTAAATTAAGTTTAAAAAACAAGAAATAAGAATTAAATCAAAAATTTAAAAAACCCCGACAAAAAAAAGTAAAAAAATTAATACGTGTTGATCTTTTTATTTAATTTTTGATCTAAAGGCACCAAAATCTAAGAAGTCCGATTTGACAGCTGAGTAGAGAGGGATAGAAGATTGCTTTACCGCTAAGTGCGAAACAGATTTATTTTTGTCTCTTTCATACTTACTAGTAAAGCAATGTTGTATCCTGCTGTCAAAACGGGCCTTTTATTTCTTGAAAACTATAGTTACAGTTGCTTGTAAAATAATCAGCCTAATTGCAAATCAAAGTTGCAAATACATTGGCTGCAGATATTCTAAAGAGCCAAGGCAGGATGATTCAATCTATTTAAGTGAACATACAGCAGGGACGTACATACAATTGACAAAGGGTCGCCGGTTGGAGCGATGTGCCAGCATACGTCATCAATCTGTCTCGCTGACCCACTTTCCAGTATTGACTCAGAGTGAAACACAATTGTACCAGCCTCGACCATAACGACGTAGGATTTATGCATTAGGAATAGCTGATAATGATGAACAATGAGGATCATCGATTCTCGGTAAGTCCGCGAGTAACTCACGAATCGTATTAGGATGTTTATTAGGCAATGCTTACATGAACCGAAGTAGATCTTGTGGTTTCGTAGAATTAATTAAATACCTATATTATATAGAGCATGTTTCCACACGAATATATTGTTAACGTCTTGGGCTAGGGCTAGAATATATTGTAATGGCTTCATTAGAGTCTGAATATTCCTAATATGTTATAGTAGAATATGACAGTTATTCACAAGTACCTAACGAAGTTGGTTCTAATGTCATGATTGGTTTGTGAGAATGAACATTGTAATGCCCATATCAGTTCGTGGTCCGACATCCTCTCGTTACATATATACAATGGATGCCACTGTAGCCTCAGTAGTTGGGTCCAAATTGGCAATCGATCTTGCGAACAATTCATGCGAACTCCTGAGATTTAGAACGATAAATAATAAATTGTATCGGATGCACGAGAAGCGATGTGTTCTCACGGCCAAATTTCTTGAAGACCAAACACGAAGTTTAAAAACAAATAGGATGCATACTAGAATGCAGATGATATAATTATCCCAAAAGCCACAAGAAAATAAGTTTGATATCAATATCCCATTAAACAATAACCTTCTCTTCCTTATTGCTTCCTGAAATATGAGTGTAGAACAAACCCAATCGCACACGAGATTTATAGGTGCGAGTACAACAGTAATAACCATAAATACGCTGTTATGAGATCCGAGACACAATAATAACGACTCCAAAAATCGTGAACTCATAAGCCTCATTATAAGTGTAAAGTTTCGCAGCACGTTATCAAGTCGCGGTGTCGCGGCGGCGCGGGCGCAGGTAAGGGGCGGCTTGCCTCTGTTGCAACGCCACACTCACGACTAGCTAACTAGCGAGGATGACACAGATCACTGCACGGCCCGACATCACGGATACAATGTTCCATTTATAAACAACCGCATATGTTAGTAATAAACATCTGAACACCTGGCTTTTCCTGGATCTATAAAGTTTAGAAGTAGATAGACGGAGATAGACCAGTGAGAAAATGCAGACCTTCATTATTTTCATCAATCACAAAGGTACAGTCTTCTTAATGTCCACTGCACAATTAGCATCTCAGACATTGCAGCATTTATCTTAAAAAAGTAAGACGAGCTTGTGGCTGTGTTTTGAGTATTCAGGACCCACATGGTGATATTAAGTCCGGTTATTTATACTCGCATCTTTACATATTGTGGTACTATAACAGTCTAAAGTCATTCCACCACATAAATCATAAGGAGTCATGAGAAGACTATAATAATCACACAGCCCTAGTGTGATTATTATAGTCTTATAATTTAGACGATGACGGAAAAGTTCTAAGTTCTGACACAAACAACACTTTAACGACGATAAGGTGTTTTGTCTTCACTCTTCATCGCTTGTGTCTTATGGCTTATAATGTGATTGTACGCAGTTTATAACGATTATGTTACTACCTAGAGATGCACGTACAGACGCAGTCTAAAGTTTAGTGATAGTCACCGCTTCTCTACTGCGATGTCACACATATGGCCTTCGAAAGGTAAAAATGTGGTGTATTGCTAGGACCTCTTTCGACGATGCGTGATGGCTATGCATGTAGTAGGTATACCATCAGATTTAGCAATGATTACGATTATTGCCTTTAGAGACGTATGTTTTAAACATAAGTCAGAACATGTTAGATACGAATAGATGCAGTTGGTAGTGAATCTAGGTGTCGATTCAAACAGTACTTAATAAGTTCTGAATTAAATAAAAGAACTCATTGCGTGCAGTTTACAATGTAGCTGTCGATATGTCGTTGTATGCTCATTGTCATCCATAACGATACCTTTCCTTACAGTCAAATTGAGACACAGGCACAGCACGCACCAACATCCAGCGAAAAAGATACTTGAAGATAACTAATTAACTAATTAGACTTAATTAGTGTCAAGAAGGAATGTGGAGAAAACGGGATAGACATATTCAATGGCAATCAAAAGTGAAACAGTAAAGACATGAAAGAACAAAGCACTGACAGATCAATCCCGTAAACAGCACCTGATATTAACAATAATGTTGAATATTATTTATCAGCTAATAAATCCAGCACTGACAGAACTACTGACAGACAAACATTTACTTTAAATAAATGGGAGCATTTTGTCGATATTAATTGTGTGTATTCGTCACGTAACGGAGTCATTATTTTCTCGTTGCATGCGCCTGCGGCGGCCGGGAGTCCCACGATGGCACGGTGACGCGTCGCGGGCGCCGCCGCGGTGACGGCCGCGCGGCAGATGCACGAAACTAGACGCAAACTCACGCGTGAGCTCTTGCATCGTATCGGTATCACGCTCACCAGTACCAACTTTCCTATATAAACAGCGACTATTCAAATTTAATGTATTCAAAAGCTAAAACTTTGTAAAGTAACACATCTTCAGAGCTTAGTTTACTTTAAGGTTTCATGAAAGCTCTCCAGTGATGATTTTAGTAAGTGTTTGTTTATATGGATTTGTGTGTATCATACTGTTTAGTTGATGATGTCGTTTTTGTGCGTGTCTTGTGAGCAGTTGAAGTAGAAACCTACCTGCCAATTTTGTAACTTACTTTAGAAAAATATATTTTTTTGGGATTAAATTATTCCCAATAATTATAATATACAACGTGTAACAGAATAAACACAATACCTCTTAAGGGGTCATTGTACTCATCATTATGAACAACTTTCACCATGGGACCAACACTGAAATCGCGTGAAAAAGAATCGACTCCCCATATACATTTCTCTACGCACAACTCGACAAAATGTACTGAACAGCTGATTCTTTTTCGCGATTTGGGGATTGGTCCCATAGTAAAAGTTGTTCATAATGATTAGTTAGATAATGATTAGCGTTTATTCTGTTACACGTTGTATATTCAATACGATGGTGCCGCCATATTAAAGTCCACTGTTCATTAAAAACAATCTTCGATCTCCAACTGGTGTTATAAAGTAAGCTTTTTAAAATTATATTAATATTTTTCAGTATATATTTTTGATAAGCGCACTTGCGTGGCCGGCAAGCAAATGCGAGCCTCCAGTAAACAGCTACCTCCCTCCATCTGGCTCAGGTAGCCGACCATCTTCGCAATATGGCCCACCTGGAAGTAACGGTGGATCAGGTGGCGGATCTCAATCGGGCGGTGGTTTAAACCCTTCTGGACCTCAAGATTCTTACTCTAACGGACAAACTGGTCCATCAGTAGAGACGCAATATGGTCCACCCTCATCCAAAGGCAATGGACAAAGCCGTCAAGGTTTTGGGCCCCAGCAAGGACAAGGCAATTTTAATCAAGGGAACACACCTGATTCACAATACGGCCCGCCAGGCCGCGGTAGTGGCGGTAATGGAAGGGGACCAGGAGGCCGAGGTGGTCCCGGTGGTCCCGGCGGTCCAGGTGGTAGAGGCGGACGGCCAGAATCCTCCTATGGCCCACCAAGCCAAGGAGGATCAAGTGGTGGAGGACAAGGATTCGGTCAACCAGATAGTTCGTATGGCCCGCCGCCTACTGGAGGCTTCTCCGGTCCAGGCAGTGGACAGTCTGGCAACCAGCGTCAAGGATCTCAAACCCCAGACAATAGTTACTTGTCTCCAAGTGCTGGTTCTCAAGGCTCCGCTCAGTCTCGAGCTGGATTCGGCGGCGGGCCTGGTGGTCAGCCGTCGTCGTCGTATGGTACGCCTGGTTTTGGTGGCGGCGCCGGCGGTCCCGGTGGTGCGGGCGGGAGAGGCAATGGCCGTGGTGGACCAAGTTATGATGATGGACAATCTAATGTAAGTACTTGAACTTCTAGAGCCTACCTACGTAACTTTGAAACGAAATGCAAAAATAATAGTATTCCTTCTTCAAATATAGAATTGTCATTTAGGACGACTTTAATAAAATCATACCATGCAAACGTTTGCTTAGAGAGGGTAAGAATGCGTCGGCGTCGTACAGGTAATGTTTCTTTTTGTTGTTTTCAGGAGCCGGCTAAATACGAGTTTAGCTATGAGGTGGACGACGCTCAGACAGGTACTAAATTTGGTCATTCTGAGCAGCGCGATGGCGACCTGGCCACTGGCGAGTATAACGTAGTGCTGCCCGATGGCAGAAGACAGGTTGTCGAGTACGAGGCCGGCCTGCAGGGATACATGCCTCAGATCCGATACGAGGGTTGGTTCATTATCTTGGTTGGCAATACGACACCTGTGTATGGCTTTTAGACTAGGCTGCGTATGATCATATTCCAGGATTACTCCTAAATGCAAATATTCAAGTTATTAGAGCTCTACTATATTAGTTTTAAAAGGAAGCCTTTTTTATTAAAAATGTATTTAATAATCAGTTGCTTTCAGTCACGAAATCTTAAAAAAATCAAGATAATAGCGTAACAAAACCAACGACTTGTAGCCTGATCTAAAATGAAAGGCTCTTTACCTAAAAGTCTCCTTTAAATTTTCGCAAAACCATCCATTTTATCAGGAAAATGGTTGTTGTTACAAATTAGCTATTTTCGTTGTAAAATTAGTTGGAACTAATCTGCGCATTACCTAAACAAAGCTGTTGGTAATTGAATTTACTTGTTGTTCAAATTCGTATTTAATTTGTGTTCAGGTAATATTTATTTTTGTTCAGGTGGCGGCAACGTTGGCTCCGGAAACGGATTTGGTCGTGGTGGTAATACATTTTCAATTACTTTTTGCTGTAGTGTTGAAGTTAATAACCTATATATCCGAAAGTTTCCTATTTTGTTTAAAACTAAAAGGTTCGAAGTACCATTATTCAAGTATATTATTTTACAGGCGGTGGAGGATCTCAAAGTGGAAGTCAAGGCTACCCTCAAGGCGGTCCCAGAGGTAACTACCCAGGTGGTGACGACGGCTTTCCTGGATCTGGACAGGACCAATCGGGGAGCCCTGGACGATACCAAGATGGACAAGGAGATTCGGGAAGCCAAGGCTTCATGGGCTACCCAAGCGGAAGACCTGGTGGAAATGGCGGTGGTAATGGGAGGAACGGCAAAGGCCGCGGATCTCAAGGTGGAGCAGAAGATTTGAACGGTGGTGGAAATGGTTACCCAAGTGGAGGCCCACAGGGTGGTAGCGGTGGTTACCCCAGCGGTGGTGGTGGAGGAAGCAGTGGAGGTGGCAATGCAGGCTACCCTAGCGGTGGACCTGGAGGAAATAATGGAGGTTTTCCTGGTGGCAATGGAGGTAACGGCGGCGGTTACCCAAGTGGAGGGCTGAACGGAGGTAGAGGCGGCCAGAACGGAGGCAGAGGGCGCCCTGGATCTCAGAACGGTGGAGGCATTGGAGAAGAAGGTTACCCCAGCGGTGGACCCAGCGGTCCCCGGGGCTCTGGATATTGAGATCAAAACAACGACATCGACTCTCTCACGATAAACAAAAAACGCTTCAGTAAGTTCAATACTTACAAACCTAAATGAATTGTATAGCTTTGTAAATAAATAATGTAAAAAAACACTTGTTTCTGTAACTCACTATAATATTTCCTTTATTTATAAAGTACAATCGGTATTCATGCAAAGCAGTCATATCGCTATCACAATGCTTCTAATTAGTATGGTATCGCCATCACACATTAATATTAACAAAAACAATTCAAGAAAAATAATGGTGTAAATGCATAGAAAATAATATATTATTATCCATTCGAATGCATCAAAGTATCACGAAAAAAACATAAATAAAAATAATATGGGTAAGTAGTAACTAGACTGTGATAGAAAAGGATGAGATCCATAAATGTATCTCCAACCGTAGGTATCTGTCTCAGTCACTGTTTAGTGTCAAAGGCTAATATGACATTGAAAGAAAGTCCTCGATTAATGTCAATAAATAACCAGCTATAACTGACAATTTGATGATTCGAGGTGGAATCGAGTTGGGGGGCATGACTTGGAATATGGAAATAAGTACAGTTTGGTATATTAAAGAGCACTGTATAAATATATTCAATTCAACTGTAGGCCTAGGTCACATCTCAACCCAATCCCGCAGGACTTGTTAAAATTATTTTACCTCATCATTTTGGTCGTTGTATCATCGACAATAATCTACATAACTCCAAGCTCAGCTTGTTTCTCATGATTACAAATTAAAGCCATTATAATAATTATTATGCTTATGGATAGATATTACTAAAACTATTATTTCTATAAAAATCTGCAGTACTTATTTTGAAAGTACATAATTAAAATCTACATCGAAAAATTACAGACGTCTTTATTTTTATATCGTTAAGGGTATAACCAAAAAAGTGCACAGTCAAAGATGGCGGTTCAGTAAAAGTTAAAAATAGTTCAGATGCATAAAATATAGCCAGTGGTTTCAGTATTCGCTGTTGTGAAGTGCATTTCGACCAAGAGGATGAAAATATTTCGCTTGGCGACTACTTTTTATTGGAAAGGAAATAAAAAAGATCCGGCCCGCAATTTGTCTTTCAGGACACACACAACCGCACTTCATACGTCAGCTGAGAAAAAGCTTATGTGGCTATTTATAAACCTCTATGTAGTTCGTTCTTTATATAGTTCGGGGTTTTGCTTTGAGTTTGGTGCAAGATTGATCTTGGACAGAAACAGAGTACCTATTGGGCCTGTACAGTACGATAACTAGAAATACTCGAAGCCTTTTTTTATGGTCTTTCATGTTCTCATTAAACCTGTAGAGATATTATTATATAGCTCTGTCTCATAACATAACACACACTGTAATTCCTTTGATTTGACACCTGAGCCGTTCTGCACATGGACACTGTTCAACGAGCGTTGCAGAGCAATTCTCCCCAGCATAGTGCACAGCATACTAAGGCAGTATAATTGTTACGTTTCGAAACGACAGTATTCAAGATTGCAAGCGCTTTGCTTCGTGGCAGACCAACTTCCGTAGTTACTACGTATGTATATATATAGGTACAACTAGCCTACACGTACATTTCCTGATGTTCAAGTTTTGTGAACTTCCAAAGAATTGTTTAACCGTATCTAAAACGCTGTTCACTGTATTCGCCACGTTTCGCTACAAAACACTTGAAATGTGAACCGTGAAAGATTTGTTGAACAAATAATTTGAGATATTTTGTGCAAATTCTTGGCCACCTATGTTTTGCAATATCACGCTCTTATTGCCTACATTAATATTAAGAAAAACATTGGTATCAATAAAGATGCCAAAGAATTGTCCACCGATGTGGATGTGGCGATGTCTGAAAATAAAACAAATTTTAAAATATATAATATAATCATACACAACATAAATTTACGTAATAACGTAACATCACGGCTTTATTGCCTGAAGGGTTAGACAGAGGTTTACCGATAATACACCCACTCATGTAATAGGAGAAAACCCGACCAGGAAATCGAATCTAGGTCTTCATGCCCGGCAGTAGCGATTGAAAAGCCAGAAAAATAGGTATACCTACGCATTCAAAATCAGGTAACACCATAGTTTAGTGGTTGCTTATCAACCCATTTTAATGTTTCATTTGTCTAACAGAATCATGAAGATTAGAGGCTCATGAGGAACAAAATTGATACTTATTTCCAATTTTAAACATGTTTTTTATTCAGTCTATGTCCTACTGCTAGGCAAAGTCATTCCTCAAATCCTTGCAGGCATTTTTAAACTTATGATATGATTATGATAACTTTACATTATTTTAAATTTGTTGGACTGTGTAGTTCTTTTTACCTTTATCATCTTTGATTTCCTTTGCCTCAAAAGGCAGCGCTATGTAATGGGTGGACTCTGTTTCTCTTTGGTACAGCGGCGTTATTGTAGCTTGGCACTAAAACAAACATAAATAAATGAACGTCCAGGAGATTTTGAGTTAGGACTGCTCGTTAAAAACGTAACCGGGAAATATAGAGACAAGTGGTCAAAGGTATTATTAGCTTGTTTGGTGGAAACGAACATTGCATTTTTGGAAATAAGGATAGTTTTGCTAGGCGATTTTTTGTGAGTAGGTGTGTCTTTCAAGTTTTTGGCAAATAGCCAAGTTTCACAAATCATTGTTCATTTGCAGCTTTATACATACTCTTTTAAATTACACAGTAAGCAAATAAAGCGGAATAAATAGAGCATCATTGGAGATCACAATATAGCCCAAAATCACGAATCAATAATAAATTCAGTCCTACTTACTTTTAATTTGATGGCTCCATTCACAAAATCAGAAGTCGTTGCAAAGAAGCTAAGCTGTAGGATACTCTCTGCAGCATCAGGTCGTTCTGCCGAAACCCGGTACCAAGGGCCTGATATGTAGGAAGAGGGCGCAGGATTACCGTTCACGAGCCATTTCAGGTGGGCCTTTGGACGGGACGGAGGCAAGGTACAGTTTGCGACCACCAAGTCATCCAAGTTGTACCGCTCCTTGAGACCCACCACGCGCGGACCGCTTTTTGGTAGCACTGAAAGAAATAAAATCAGATAATCATCAAAAATAATATTACATTTACTCATCAATGCAGTAAGCGAATTTATTCGAACACGTTCCGTCAGTAACTCTCGTAGCGAAAGCCTTGAGAAAATTATGATAATTTGTGTCCCACATAGGTGTATCGGTTAAAATGGCTACCTAATTGCCCAAAATTAATATTGGACTAATAAATATTTGGAGTGTTAATTCATGTTTTATTTACTCTGTAACTACGAAATGCAAATCTTTTTTCTTCAATTAATACATTTGTAGATAGCAGTGTTGAAATTTTATCTACACTATATAATATTATAAAGAGGAAAGATTTGTTTGTTTGTTGGAAATGAATAGGCTCCGAAACTACTGGACTAATTTGAAAAATTCTTTTAGCATTAATAGCTACATTATCAGGGAGTAACATAGGTTACATATTATCCCCATACTCCCACGGGAACGGGAAATACGCGGGTGAAACCGCGTGACGTCCACTAGTGTAAGAATATCATTGTTTACAGTTTCGTTTTCATTGGCCTCTTGATATGTAAGTTATAAGAGTCTGTCTTCGACACGTGTTAGATATGAAGTGGTCTTAAAGTCAAACTTACAGTGTATATTAATGTGTTTATGTCTGATGACGGTCTCGAATCTCGGCGCTTCGCCGTTCACTTCACAACTGTAGTTCCCTGAAGACTCCTGCGTCAGGTTCACCAGCGCTACGACTGTGTTTGAAGAACGTCCTATCTGTAAAATAAAATGTTGCACAATTTAGGTAGCACAATTTAAATAAATAAATAAAATGAGAAACATCAATCAAACAGATCACTAACAAGATTTTTTTGGGCAGTAAAATTAACATCTCATTTTTGAAGCGGCCTCTGAGTACGTTGGAAGTATAATAAATAGGAGATTTCATAGATCTGAAGGCAAGCCTAAGTACACAATAATGACTTGCCCCACAGTAAAATATTCCAGGAAAGATAGCTAGACAGTAAAATAAAAACGCAATACCTATCGTTTGTGAAAGAGATAGGTTGTTCACCTCTGAAAGCATTATTTTGAATTATCCGATTACTAAATTTATTTCACTGAAAGAAAGCCAAACTATTGCCAAGTACCATCATTGTGATGTTTTAAGATATTGTTGACTTCCACGCGGGCGGAAGTCGCGGACTGAAGAATATATTTGACAGATAAAATTTAATACAGAACATTTTTGTGTATAGTATATCGCGGCTACACAGAGAATTACCGTGTGGCCACCCTCTACTTCCGTGTATCCGTAACCTATACTAATAACGTAACATTACCAGATTATCGAAATAGTCGTCTTGAATAATGACACAAATGGCCGGTGACATTCTTGTGATGTCATAAACAAAAAAAAAAAGGGAACGAGTTATTTGACAGAGGGCGAAACACGGCAGGAAATTCAAAGCTCAATATTAAAAAGTTAAATCAAGTAATTACTATATTTAACAAATTTAATAATATCGAATTTTGATAGACTACGATCTGTATAACGAGGTTTTTTTTAGCTATATTATGCTGAATAAGGTCTACTACTTCTTAAGGTACTTTCGGCGTAAAGAGCAACTACTTAGCGAGTTCAGAGTTCTTCGAAGTATTGCTGATATTCCGAATAGTTGTTCAGAAGTTGCAGACAGCTTTTTCCATGACTCCGAAGTTCGGCTGTGTTCGATGCAATACAAAAATATTGATCTAAAGAGAGAGAGAGAGATGAAACGCCAAAAAGAAAGAAAAAGTCTAGACACAACAAATAATTATTTCAAGATTTGAGACAGTCGAATTATTCCATCATAAACGTTCGAGATTAAAAATACATCAAATCCAGTCAACCACGTCACCCGCACAGTACGGTTCCATATGTTTTGTTTTTATAAAAATACCTTTTCTACGTAATCGGTGTCATATGGAATATTAAATATCGAAAATAATTATTTCCATACAACTGGAAAAAGTACCTACAAGAGTTATGAAAGACTGAAAGGAATAAGAAAAAAACTGTTTTTTTCTTCTTCAATATTTCAGTTAGTGATTTGCGAATTCACATTTTCCTAAATTAATGATAGCAGTTTACTATCGACAAAACTAAATAGCTTGATAACCAGCTCTAAGTAGGGTTAATGAAGGGAATGAACTGTGAATTCGTTTAACATACATGATGTATGTTAGTAATATCGTCTAAGTACGTTTACAATATTTTGTAAATCTTAATGTATAATAAATTTATTTGCCTTTGCTTAATTTGTACTACTTCAGATATTAATGCCCAATCGTAATATATAAAATTAGCTTTCCCGCGACTTCGTACGCGCATATACCGTTTTTTTCCGTTCTTTTAGGAATTTCGGGAAATCCTCTCTTAGTGAACCCCTACGGAATGTAGGGAAGCTACATACCAAATTTCGGTTTTCTAAGACCAGTTGTTTCGACTGTGCGTTGTCTGTCAGTCACTCAGTAATGAAAGAATTTTATATATGAGGATTCTTCCGTTACTGACAGACAACGCACAGCGGAAACTACGGGTCGTTGTAAGCTAAAAATTTTACATGTCCTTGGGGAGTGTAGGGGCGCACTATCAGGATTTCCTAAAATTCTAACGGGAACAGGAAAAAACGGGATATGCGCGGACGAAGTCAAGGGCAAAAACTAGTTGGTAATTAAATCCATCTTCGACCGCATCATTGCTTACCATCAGGTGAGATAGTGGTCAAACGAGTGCCTATTAATAGCAGCAAAAAAAATAAATGTAAACAACATTTTTTAACGCCCTAATACGGTGTTTTTCTTCCTTTCATTACCCGCTTATTTTCTTTCCCAAGTATGTTGAGGACGGAATTCAGTTAAACCATGCAGTTGAATACCAGTATTTTACACGGAAGGACTGTTTATCTGACATCCAAACCCAGTTACTGAGTCCCGTGACAACACAGACTGTCAGACTTTCGGCTTTCTGATTACCACTATTACCAGTAGGTAGAAAAGATCTACGCGAATGTGAGCCGGTAACAATTCCTGTTTTTCCAGGGCCCGAACTCGAAAAACTATGCTAGTGAAGTTTGACCCGTGCGATTGATATTATTTATATATTTTTTTTACTTACAAAAGTGTCTACAATGATTTGACTTTGACTCTTTCAATTGAAGTTAATAAAATACATAGTACAGGAATCTGTTTTTAAATCCGAACTGATTCATGTACATACAGCGTCGCCCGATAGGTGTGTTTGCTGCAAACACAATACTTACATAAACATACTGCCTGCAGCAATAAATTGGTAATGTATACGCAGTCAACGAGTTATTGATTTACCTGTATGAATCCCGAGGAAATACATAACATTTACACATGAAGCTTTCAAAATGAATCACTTGTTGTTAAAATGATTGAAAGCCTTTTTGTAGTTTTTCATTTCGCTATCGAAAGCGGGTCAAAGGTTTGACTGTTTCAGCGAGTCATCCGTTGTCCGTACGATAGACACATTCATGAATAATTTATTTAATGTTTTATTGGTACCTAGTTGACATATAGATGCAATCAAACAATGCTACTTGTTTGTACACCGACTGTTACATTGTTAAATGTGAACATTGACGTTATCTATAGTAAATACGAGACACGTGAAATAGTCAAGCTAAATGACATTTATGACATCTTGAAGGTGTTAGGATTGCCATAATTTTTTTTTAAATCTTTGTTTGGAAAAAAGGATTAAACCCTTAGCTAGTCGCGCCAAAATGCTTACACTGTTAGTCGCGTGGGGTCCATATGAACCCAGAATTAATTGTGAAAGATAAACAAGTACAATAAAGTCAAATACTTATTTTATATAAGAACTTGAAGAATAACATCTTATTTTAACAAATACAGTAAACTTCTAGAAAATAACAACATATAAACTTCTGAAATAGTCTTGAATGATAAATTAGTAATTATTTCACAGCACAGGAATCACAAACTTTGGTTTGATGTTCGTTGACACATACCTATATTCATTACAATTAACACTTCTCGTTTTTCTATCTTTGGACCTTACACATAGATGACAGCGGCCTTTGGAACCACTAGAGTTGCTTCCAGAAGTTGAGGGTACCGCGTGACTATTATTCGCACGGGGTCTGTTAGATCCCAGACACCCCCGTATGGCATCTGCGGTTGTCGCAGTGGCTAGCAAAATACTGAGGAGGGAGAGCCGCCTGAGCTAGGAAGTAGGTACAGTTGCGTACCTGCAGTGCTATTCTATAAATAACTATTTCGATATCGAGCTTCACCTGAGTGACAAAACTGACAAAGTGAGCTTTATTTCATACAACATAAGTCTTATATAAATACGAATTTGATATCTCACCTCGGATTCCGCTGTCGAGACACTTACAGAATAGCACTACTGTAAAACTTGCCGAATTATGACGAAATCTAAGTTGCTAAGGGTCCGATCCCCACGCGACTAATTAAGAGTTAATCACTTCACGATTATGCCAGACTCGCAGTTTTGTGGATAGTTCTTAAAAGTAGTTTGTACATAAGTAAACTGTGAACTTGTAGGATGTTCAATTTGCCGTGGCATAATAAAACTAAGGACCATATTGTTCAGTTATATCCCGATTAGTTTAAATACTTATTAACAGGTGCTTTCATAAGCTGATTGGTACATAAGCTATGAGTTGATTACCTACCTTACCTTAGAGAGGCATTATCTACTAATCAACATTTGGGGTCTGCTACTCAAACTCAAATTAAGAATCCGCTAATGAGTTTTTAAAATAATTTAATCATATGCATTATATAAAAAACCCAAGATACACACTCATCATCTAAAAAACGTCCGCAAAAAACAAGCGCAATATGTATAATTGTGCGCAAGTTTCAAACAGTCTTGCATCGCTCGCCATACTGCACTGCTTTGTAAAAACAACTTTAAGCGATCCGTGTAAGGTTGAATTTGCAATAAAAACTGTTTATAGTATAACTACACACAACTCACACATGACTTGATACTTGATACATGTCAGTTTTTGACGACAGTTTCGAGTGTTGCATTTGTTCGAGACTGTGCATCTTGGGTTTTTTATATATCAATGATCATATGGCTAGATTTTCAACCATAAGGCTGTAAGTATCAAGCAGTCTGTAGTTCATTGTATTAATTGTATTCACTGTACCTACATTCATAAAACCTCTCGATTGTGTTCGACACGAGTAGAGATAACCAAAAATAGTGTACAGATAAACTCGGGTATTTAAAATATAACGTATTTTTTCATAATGCTCTGCAGTATTTTCGAATTTTCTAAATTGCCTTTGGAACAAGATCCCGCTGAAAGAAATACAGAATTCTTGGTTCCTTATCAAACAATTGAATGTAATTTTTTTACTCACGTCTACATTAACTCCAGCCATTGGGAAATAAAATATATAGGGTTCACTTTTAGGTACATAGCGGTAGAACTCGTGTGCGTCTTTGTACCACTTGACGGAGTACAGGGTGTCCCCTTGCAGGTCGTACTGGCAGCCAAGGAGGGCCATTCCACCTTCAGGCTCATGGGCAGGTACTCGGAGCTCTACCAAACGTAGACTCTTCACTGAATCTGAAAAACATGAAAAAGCGATGTAAGTACCAATAAAGTGGCACGAGTGGGTGCTATATGTATAAGCAATCAAGACAACCTGCAGTATTGCATCTCCTATGGTAAGCGCCAGATAAACTTGCAATAAAGTACAATGACCTTTCCCCAATATCCCTTCGTAATAACAATAAATTATAAACAGTTTTTCATAACTAGAGAACGTTTAGGATCACGATAGAAGTCGATTCAGGACAGCTTTGTCTTTATTTCGTTTTTGATATTAAAAAAGTCAATAAATGTTTGTAGAACAATGACCGTTATTGCACATTTATCTGGTGTCAACCATAGTAGTGTAAGTCCTTCTGTAGTGTTGTTAGGTACGTAATAAAGAGTATACTCTATACAATACTCATTAATAAAATTATGATACCTATTCTATTATATGTAAAAGAAAAATAAAAAATATTATGCTCGATAAAATATGACAGAGGCAATAGCCCAAAAGCTGGGGCGTTGACTTATTGAATGACGGGCGAGATTTCATGAGTTCGATTCCCGTTTCAAGTATAAAGTGAATGGGTTCGCGTTTATAATGCAAATTGGAATCCTAGCACAGTTTAGTTTAAGATCAGTTAGTAAAATTCACATTGATAAATAATTAATTAATTAGGCCAGCATATATGGAATACCTTTTTGATTTTCGGAAATAAATCCGTGAATAAGCCTTATAAAAGGCTTAAAATTATTAAATTCTAATAAAAAAAACAATTAAACGAATTAAAAAGTATATTCAAAAAAGTCCGAAATCGTGTTAGGTCTTATTCATTCACTCGAATTATCTGCAGTATTCCAAATATGTTGTCGTCCCTCTATCTTAAAACAGGGTTCAGAGCACATCGAAACATTGTAACACTTTTTAATCCTCTCTAAGAGAAGGAGGAGGTTTACAATTCGACTAAATGTTTTTTTTTTAAATAAAATAAGTAAGACTTAAAATAATAAACTCGTTGGTAGTTAAAATAAAATCAACGTTTAATACACTTAATAAAATTGCATAAATAGATATATATCTGACATACACATTTGAACGAAAGGTTACCTACATTTATTTTATACAGTAACAATTGACTTTCATGTGCAGAATGTGAAAAGGTTTTGTTATTGTTACAACCTGTATTCATTAATAAGGCTCTCGAGAAGTAAAGCAAACTATCCGTTCTATTCTATGAAAAACTAATGAACATTTTCATTGTTTTCGAACTAAACATGTAAACAGGATTATAGGATTTAATTATCCGATGAGGTTAGCTTTAATGATTAATGAATAAGCTTGATCCTCATTAACGCCTATCTAATGTGAAACCATACAATACATGCTGAGATTTTTGAACATTGAGTATTATTGACTATGACTCATTCACAGCTACAGAACTAGAACTCTACTATGAACGAATACACCGATGTAGGTACGGACCTACCTAAATGTCATGTATGCGTACGCTCATAGTGGTTAGGAGTACACACCGGGCAAGACAGCTAAAAGTATAATATAAAATGTGCACTGAAGTACAATACCTTGCGTCCACAACAATAACAACAAGAGAATCGTCCTGCCAAACATCTTGGTACAGTATTCGCAGCAGTCTGTCACATAAGCACGCGCGCACTTCACAGTACTCCGACAGCTGGACAGTCACACTTCACTTCTCATCACACGGGTCCAACACTGATAAATCACTGACTCAAATAATTTAAATCAACATCAACAACAATTGTGCCTTTGAATTTAGTTAAAATCTGCCGTTTGCGGAGTCTAAATAGGCCAGCGAAATTCCGGCGACACCGATCTAAATTTAAAACTGGTCGCCACTGAACTGTCTAGCGCATGCGCCGCGCTAACAACGTACTGCCAATATCAAGAAGATTGCGTGTCAATGATTAATATTTGCAGTTTTATTTAATTAAAAGCGTGCACTTTTTTCTGCGAGCGTACACGCAGGGTGTAGGGTAGGTGGCGTGAGTTCACCAAATAATTATTCGGGTGCACACGTGTGACTCAGACCAAATATATGCAGTAATTTAAATTACAGTGTGTATTACCAGCGCATTAATTAATATGATAAAAGACTTTACATAGCTAATAGTTTGTTTGAACAACCGTTAATTATTGTGTGGGTTCATGACACACCGGCGAGTGGGAGAATATTGACGCTAACATTTGTTGAAGTTGGAGTGTATTGTTTTGACTTTTATTGTGTGCGGGATCAAAGGCTATCCTTTGTCATGAAAAAAAAAAATGATACGACATTCCAGTTTTTTTTTTGGAATCGAAAAATAATTCGACTGCAAAATCTCTTCAACAACTTTTCTTTGGTATCGTCGAATAAGTGATTCTACTAGTCGTTCATTATTTACAGATATAGGTACACAGATTATTAAATTATATAGTACGAGTATAAACACTATTTAATAAAAACAAATATAGGTAAGTACAATCGGGATGTTACGAGGAGGGAAAGAATTCATTGGGCATAAAAAAGTCATCCACAGAGCTATCAATGGGAAAAGTGCTCCAAACGCTGGCTGCGTTGCCATCCGACGTGGCTAAGTATGAACTTAGGTACCTAGAAATGATTTAGCTGTAGTAACTTGTATCGTGTTTAAATATACCTACCTCAGCTAAAGGTCAGAGTGGAGCAAGTTATCTCCCGCGGTAATTTCAATGTTTTTGTCGAATTATCTAATGAAAACATTTGCTAAGATAAAATTAAAGCCACAGTACTCTCGCTAACATTTAATAGGTACGTTAATATAAGTGCCTAATAAGAATTTTATGTTCACGCTATAAATATTTGTTCAATAGCATAATACTAATATTTATTTGTATTATTATTATACATCCGTTTGTACGCTTATATCTTTTAAACTGCGTAACGGATTTTAATGCGGTTCTACAATAGACAGAGTGATTCAACAGGAAGGTATATAAATGTATATATTTCGTCCCAAAATTCCTACGGGAACGGGAAAAATGGGATATGCGCGTACGAAGTCGTGGGCAAAAGCTAGTTAACGAATAAATTATAAATAATCCTAGCATGTTAAACTACACTGTAGCAGTTTTTAAAGTTCTATTTATGAAACGAATGAATCCAATTACACAATATTCCTGGCAGGGATTTTAATAGATCCGGTCCTTCCAGTAAATAATCATTCAGGCACACTCCACTGTATCGGTGCGCGGCGTCAAACACTAGGCGCATCTTACCCGGCTTGTTCGGGTTCACAACCGGGAAGTGTGGCAGGTACCACACTTTCTTGCTTTCATCTTCTGTTCCATCGCACTCCTGGGCGTATCCTTTCTCCAGTAGGTTATTGACCAGAGTGCTGTACTGTGCTGCGAAGCAAGGCGATGAATCCATCTTCTTTTCAATAGTCTTCAGTCTTCGCAGGGCACAGTTGTAATTGTTGGGCATCGAAGCTTCTTCGTCACGCCATGGTAACCCGACTTCAAAGTGATCACCGACTTTCCTCATAGTGCCCTGAACCACGTCAATCGCCTTTTGATCTTCAGGTTTCACCTTCTTGGCCAAAGAAACTCCTAGGGCATCAATTTTGAAGTGCGACTTCATCAAATCCTCTAAACGACGTACATCATCTGTCTGTCTCGCTGCAGACACGTCGTATAGATGTAGCACTACTTGTCCCTCCTGTTTCTTCAGCGTGGCGCGCGGTGCAGTCCCGTGGATCACCCATCCCAACTGTGTGTAGGAAGCCGCAGGTTCGTTCTTTTTGCCCATGCGTAGTTCCCGTGTGACTATCAGGTGCCAGTTGTCGGCACCTATCAGGATCATCGGTGTAGCTTCTCCATAAAGTGCGTTCTGTCGTATGTCTCGGAGGTGTGGATAGCTGGCTAGCGTCGACCTGTCCACCGTCTGGCCATGAAGTCGCAGATCTTTCATGGTGCGTGCGCGCAGTTCTTGGAATTCACCGCACTGGCCGCGTATCTGTAGCTTGACTTCCTGGCTACATTCTTCGCGTTGCTGCGACGTTACGCTTTGGATGCGTAGAGTAGAGATCGGCCCGCTTGCGTGTAGGCGACGTGTTAGTGCTTCGTCGACGAGTGATACTGTTGAGCCTTCATCCAATAGGGCGAACGTAGATATTTGCCCGTCTGGCCCTTTCAATATCACGGGACACATTTTCAGTAGCACACGCTGCGATGCATTGCTTGGCGCCGAGACAGTCATTACTGCTTCCTGCGGGTTCTCGGCGTCGGTTGCCTCAGCTAAGTTTCCGCTTGTCGGCGCCTCTTTAACGTCTCGGTCTTTGTGCAGCAACGCGTGATGTGGACGGCTGCAGATCCCTTTGCCACATCGCTTGGCTCGGCAATGCTCGCGTCGATGGCGTCTTGACACACACTTGAAGCACACCTTGGCAGTACGTGCCCACTCCCATCTTTCATCAACGCTCATTTTTAGGAAGTTTGCACATTTTGGAACTTCGTGCTCGCTGCCACAACACAAACATTCATGTTTCTTTTCTTCTTGTTCCGTTCCCGATGTCGCATAGATTAACTCTCGGCCCGGCTTCTTCTTTGCGTGGAATTGTGGCGCGCTTCTTGATTCTTTCTTGGGGGCGGGCGCGGGCGTCACATTTGTGAAAGCGTGATTCATTGCTCGGTCAGCCTCCCGCATCAGGAACCTGGACATCAGCATCACTTTAGGTTCACACGACGATTCCCTTGGTTCAGAAGCGTAGTCACACCATCTCGATTTTATGTGTGGGCTCAGCGTCTCAACGACTTTACGGACTAACATTGGGTTCCATAGATACCCGCCATTGTCTAACTTGGATAGCACACACACTATGTTTTGGAACTTCACTGCGAACGAATTCAGTTCACTAGCTGCTTCACCTGTGAGTCGAGGTAGCTTCTTTAAGTCATCCATCACTCGATCCATGAGCACCTCCGGTCGCCCGTAGTACTGTTCCAGCGTCTTAATGATCTGTTGCGGGTCGGACGCGGAGTACAGGAGCGCTGACACTGCTTCCCTCGCTTCACCCTTGACACAGTTGCGCAATCTCGCTAGATTCTCGGTCGCGGTGAACTTAAACATACTCGATGAATCGTCGTACGCTGCCTTAAATGGCAACCATTCAGTGGCCGCTCCCGTAAATGTAGGCAGCTCAGTCACTTGTCGTGGCGGCGGGCGTACGCGTGTCATTTTTTCCAACGTGTCGGCCAACTGTTCAATCCCACGGCATTCTCCTCTGGTTGACCGTGAGGCCGATCGTTGTCTTCTTCGATCATTCCTGGCAGGTTCGACGGCATCAATATACGTGGCGGGTTCGACGTAGGCGGCAGTCACTGGGGCGGCGTGCGTGGCGGCAGGATGCGGCGGCTGCTCTCTCTGCAACCGATCCGCGACTGGAGGTTGACTTCGGTCCATATTTTGAAGCTACTCATCCACCCTGTCTTCATTCGTGCGCACGGAGCCCTCTTCACAGGCCTCTGCCTCTGCCTCAATCATCGACACTTCATATTCAAGTCGCTTGGTAATCAGCGCCTTTTCAATCGCAGCGATTCTTTGCTGTGCCTCGTATTCTGCCTTCTTCACTCTTGCCACGTCACTACGGTACGATCTTCTGGAACGTATCGTACTTGCTGTATTCCTCACAGAAGTATCGTGTGCAGCTGTCATAGTTCTCGCCGAGTCCTGTGTTTGTAGCGTGGAGAGCGTCGACGGGTAACGCGACGCGGATGGCGTGGCGAGCGATTCACTGTAGTCGAGCGCGGTCGCGGTGGCTGCTCTTGCCGGTATGTGGCGAAGAGCCGGCGCGGCGGATGCGCCATCGGACGCCGTCGGTGCAACTCTCCCCGCCGCGGTGGCGAGGGGCGCGTTCGCGAGCGCGGGGGCGGCGTGGTCGGCCCAAGCCGCGGGCGCACCGCTCGGGGTGCGCGGGAGCGCGGACGCGATGGTCGACGTCGACCTAGGCATCTCTTCGAATGTGTGCGGGATATAATACAATACACAACATACAACACAATACGTTACACAACACAATATATTTTGTTGTGTAGTATTTGTATGGGCCACAGTTGCCTGAAATAAAGGAATAATACATATGTATACCTATATATAATACAAATAAAAACTAGTTTTTTTTTGTAAGCTGATCAAATACGCAATATTTCGACTAAAGCTTGACTGTTGTGGCATAAAGGTACAGTTAATGATCAGAAAAAAAAACATCAGAAATCAATTTGTGAGCAGATACCTACCATAATAATGGAGAACTGAAATATACCTTCCTATCTACCTAATCTAAACGAATTTAAAAATTACCGCCTTTTACATCTAGAAATCACAGCTTTATTTCCACTTGGTACAAAGTTAATAAAACGTGGTTCCGTACACATCCTAGCGAGCGTTGCTCAAGTTATTTCCGTTGCCGGCCGTCTGGCGCAAGTTCTAAGACTAGTCGCTAGATGTCGCGCGTTGTCTGCTCGCGGAGTTTCAAACGACGCATTGTGCAAGTTTCTATAGTTTGATTCAGGTTATTTTGTAATGGTACATGGAAATACTGAAAGAATCAAAGTGCTATGGATTTTTTTTTTAAATTTAGGTGTAAAGAGTGGACTACAATATTCTTGTACACTTTATTAGTGATCGAATATTGTAGGTACACCAAAAAAGTTAGACAACTGTTTCACAAGAAATCTAGACAAGTGAATCACTCTTCAGGGAAGCAATTAATTGTATCATTTGCAGTAGTCTAAATACGACATAATATTGCAGGAAGTTGAAAAAATCCCACAAAAACAATGCCATGCCAAGCGATTAAAAATTACAGAACCCCCTTTTTGTTTTTTTTTTTGTTTGGTTAATATCTTTGCCTCACACTAGGAATTTCTCCTGTACGAACATATACAATCACATACACAAATAGCCAGACTCGGAACCACTATCTGTAGGCCATACAAATATTTGTTCCGTGCGGGAATCGAAGCCGCGACACGCAGCGCGGCAATCAATCGCTCAACCACTGCGCCAACCGTGTCGTCAAATGTTGCTGTGAGCTATTCTTAAAGATGTCGTTGAAGACACCATTGACACCACTAGACAGAGAGAAGTGGAAGGATAGTGGAAAGGCCTTTGCCCCGCAATGTGTGACAAGTAAACGAGGCACAAGGGCGAAGAGTTATGGTTATTTAATCAAAAACAGAGTATCTTGAAAAGCATGAAGCAAAATGCGCACACAAAAGATCCGAGTATCCAATTTTTTCAGGTGTAATTCCCGCCTTACTCGAAGATTAGCTCCTTATAAACTTCGCCTCATTCTTATTTGCTCTCAAGAGGTGAAAATAGCGCTCCAACGGCTAGAAATTGTACTGTAGCTCGGCATCCCGCCTCTTAAACTATTGTAGTGAGCCCAATCCTATTCCCCCGGGGCGGCACATTCAGCTGCTTGGACGTTCTGCACTCCAGCGGGAATATTATCCGGTGGATTCCATGCTCTCTTTTAAAGGATCTAGAACGTTTTTGGGTACGATATTCCTATTTAACTTTGTACCGGCGGCAGGTATGTTTAACAATTTTTTATGCTGAATTGCTGTGTAAAGCGGGAAGTTTTTCAAAGATTATAGAAATACATCTTAGTGCTGATTTAGTTTTTCTAATTTGATTGATGTTACACAATCAAATTTGAAAATAAATAAAGCAAACAGCAATCTGGCATACCTAAAGTGCGATGCATTTAACATTCATCAAAAGTAGTTAGTTATAGATAGAGCCTGATTACGGGGTTGCGTTCGAGTTATTTCATTTAGTTCAATTTGCTGATCTAAATTCCAAACGGTCCAAACCAAATAGCACTCAAATATATTATAAAGTTCAACTGAATACACTTATTATATAAATACGTGTTTCAATTTATTTAATTCTGTTCGTAATTATTTTATTTAATACCAATTTACTGTTTAAAGCGGCCACTGGAACGTAATTGTGTTGCTAGTGGTGTACAAACGAATCGTAACCACATCACTAACAGTTAACATTTAGTTTAAAGTGGTTGCCCAGCTAACTAACCTTGAATTTGTACAATTCGGTGTACAACAACGCTCTGGATATCTCAATTAATGTCGAGTTGCGGTACACGTAAGGCACGGTCGACGGTCCACGGCCGACATATGGACAAATAAGTCTATTTGCGAACATTTAATATTCGCTTCGGGCCCGCGTTAATTAAGCTGGGTTGTTGGGTCCGCATGGCCGCTGCCCGGTGCCCGATGCCCGCACCCTCGAATCACCCTTGACTCGATAAAAGAAACAAAACACACGCTACCAACATACAGGCGTAAACCCACAATACGTTTCAAATGTTTTTGTCGAAATTTTAAAATAACTCGTGAAATATTTCCTGTTTGAGGAGCGTTATCAATGGCATACCTACCTGTGAAGCAAATATGTGTGCATGAAATATTTTCAACTTCAACAAAGAAGTTTCATTTTAAATAGCAGATATTTTCTTAATTAGTGAACACAAACATATTTTGTTGGAAGATAAGTAAAAGAAAATGTGTTCCACTGAAAGTTTTGGCTTAATTAGGCTCTATGTTATTTATGATTTATTCTGCTTTAATGAAATCTGAGTCTCCAATTTTTTATGGTAGGCTGGGGAAAGCAGGTACAGATGTAATAAGTAACTGCCTCCATCGCTTGACCGATAAAAGGCAAAATAAATCTCAATAAGCCCGCCTCACGTGGCGCACACGAATGAATGATTAAACGGAGGCGTTTCTTCATTTGTTTTCACTTTAGTTCGGACAACACGATGGTGTGTGTAGTCTAGCTTTAGTAAGGGAAAATTACACCGCCCGTGGGAACTCGCGCGAGTAAATCATCATTAGAGGAGCCGCGGCCGGGGGACACGCCTCGTCTTTATAAAAGATTCAGCCTGATACAAACGAGACGGACGAGTAATGGCTGAGTTACTTGTGCGTTGTTCGCACAACTTTACACACACAGTATTTCATTTAGGCGCCATTAAAATTAACTAAGACCTATGGGCATGTACGCACAAGTAATCTCGGCAATTAACAGGCTTGTATCGCATACTCTTAGAATGGATGGCTCATAATTAGAATGAATAGCAGGCGCAGATACAAAGCCTTCGCCAGGTTTAAGTGAACCTGGCGGAAAATTCGTAGCTGGTAGTAATTGCTCTTTTTATTCGAGAGACCTTCATAGTAGTATCTATTCGTAAAATTTTGCATATTTCAGCAATTATGCAGATACTGTCTGAAATTATTGCTTTGTGCAGATCAATATTCTCCTAAATGCTCTCGCAGGTTGGAATAAGAATTCTTTAAACATTAAACCGCTGATAGGCAGGAAAGCTACGAACGACCTAAAGCCGTTTTCAGAATAATGTTTAGTAACTGTACAGAGAGACTTTAGGATATTTTTTTTTAAATTTGTGATGGGTTTGCTCTTGACTCTAGTCTAGGTCAGAGATGACAGAGACAAAGTCTACGATGGAGTGAGCTTACCCAGAAGGAGCCTGTTCACTTTAACTTTGAAGAGATTAGGGTTGTAAGCGTTTGGAAACACAGACGCAGGCAGAGAGTTCCACTCCTTTGCTGTGCGCATTTTAAAAGACGTTTGGAAACGCTTAGTGCGAATTGGTGGAATAGTAACAAGGTAGGGATGGTAAGATGCAGTGCGTCTGGATGTCCGATGGTAGAAGGGGGCTGGTGGAATGAGGTCGTGGAGTTCTTGGGCACACTCACCGAAGCACAATCTGTAGAAGACCGACAAGCAGGCAACCTTACGGCGATGAGCCAAGCTATGTAGCTTGGTATCCACCAGTTTTTCGTCACCGATGAGCCTCTTAGCTCTGCGTTCCACCGAGTCAAGCGCGGCAAGCTGATACTTAGCTGAGCCATCCCAAAGGTGGCTACAATACTCCATGCAGGATCGGACTTGCGCTTTATATAGAGTTAAAAGCTGTCCAGGCTTGAAGTATCGCTTCACCCTATTTAGGATGCCCAGCTTTTTGGCAGCGGTTTGGGCTTTGTACTCGATGGTGGCGCCGAAGTTGAGACTGGATGTCAAGTCCATGCCTAGGAGCTCGAGCCGATCAGTCACAGGAACTGATGCACCCCGAAAAGTAGGAGTTTGGTCAAAACGACTCCTTTTTGCGGTAAAAAGACACGCCTGTGTTTTGGTGGCGTTAAAAGTGACCACATTGTCATCACCCCACTGGGAGACTAGGCTTAAGGTCGAATTTGTCCGCTCTACCATGGCCTCTCTCAAGGAACGAACTTCATCCCCGCCGGTTGTTGCGCTGGACAAGTATCTCTCTGAAACCGTACTGTCATCTGCGTACCCAACAAGACCAAGCTGAAGTAGGTCATTGATGTGCAGCAGGAAAAGAGTTGCAGAGAGAACGGACCCCTGAGGAACTCCGGCATCAATAGCCATGAGGTCAGAGGAGCAGCCGTCAACGACTACTCGGATCGACCGTTCACTCAGGAAGTCTGATATCCAGCTACAAAAACCAACTGGGATGCCATAAGCAGGAAGCTTGCTGAGCAGACCTGCGTGCCAAACCCTGTCAAAGGCCTTCGAGATATCGAGCGACACGGCAAATGCTTCGCCGTGTCTCTCGATGACCTCGCCCCAGCAGTGCGTGACATACACAAGAAGATCGCCAGTTGACCGTCCCCGGCGAAAGCCATATTGACCGTCCCCGGCGAAAGCCATATTGACGGTCACTGAGGAGATGATTGTCTTCAAGGTAGGTCAGCAGCTTACTGTTAAGAACCCTTTCCATAAACTTGCATAGGATGGAGGTAATGGCGATCGGACGATAATGTGCAGGGTCAGCACGGTCTCCCTTTTTGGGCACCGGCTACACATTCGCAAGCTTCCATGATTTCGGCACCGTTCTTTTCTCAAGAGAGAGGCGGTACAGGCGTGCTAACACAGGAGGCAGTTCAGGCGCACATTGCCTCAACACTCTCGCTGGAATGCCGTCAGGCCCGCTGGCCTTATTCACGTCTAGGCTGCACAATACTCTTCGGACCTCTTTAATGTGAACTGTGATCTTCGGCATCGAAGAGTCACAACGAGGTAAAGTTGGTGGTTGCTTGGAGCCAGCGTCCAGACGCAAATTGCTTGCAAAGAGAGTTGCAAATAAATTTGCTTTCTCACTTGCAGAGTGAGCCAGCGAGCCATCAGGTTTCAACATTGGAGGCAAAGTGGGCCGACAGAAATTCGTTTCAACCGCTTTCGACAGGGACCAAAACTGCTTACTACCTGGAGGGTGCAATGCTAGTTTGGCCCCGATACGTCCGACATGGTCAAAACGTGCCCTACGTAAAACCCGCTTGCAGAACTTAGCGGTAGAATTAAAGGCTCTCTTCCTCGCGCGAACGGGCCTTGATCCACGCTTGGTATGCAGACTCTTTACGGGCCTCAGCGTGAGCGCATTCTGCATTATACCAAGGCCGGGATTTGTGACCGAGCGGGATGTCGGAGAATGGAATAAATTACTCCATCCCCTGCCGAATCACGTCCGCAATCATGTCAGCGCACAGCACGAGGGGTCACCCGAGGAGAAGCACACTTGCCGCCATGGATAAGAGGCAAAAAAGTGCTGCATCTCATCCCAATCTGCTGACTCGTATCGCCATACTCGTCTCGTGCCTCTAGGACTCTTATCTGGAGGAGAGAGGGTCAATGTGGATTTCACCAGGCAATGGTCAGACGTTCCCAGCGGGGCTGAGACCGATACTGAATGACTGCCCGGATCAGTTGTCAGCAGAAGGTCCAAGCAATTGGGTGTATGGGGGTCAACATCCGGTACCCGCGTTGCCACATTCACCAGCTGGGTTAGATCTAGCGTTAAAGCAAACTCGCGCGCTTCTAACCCGGCATGGTCAGTTTTCTGGTACGGGAACAACCACTCTTTATGGTGGGCGTTAAAGTCCCCCAGAAAAATGAGCTTCGTTGTTGGGTACCGTTGTTGGGCTACGTCGGTCGACTCCACGAGGGAATTAAACAGCGCTGTTGTCTCCTGGTCACCGCTGTGCGATCGGTATACGCCGATGTAGATGAATTTCTCCACGGCAGTGTCCACAAGTAGCCATATGGCAGAAAAACCCGATTTCTCAAAGCAACGGAGACGACGACAACAAATGTCATCGCGGACGTACACACAGACCCCAGCCTGCTTCTTGAACTTGTGTTCCAGAGAGTAGCCCGGGTAGTTGAGGTACGCCACGTCCGACGGGGTTGTTATCTTCGTCTTCGTTAGGAAAAACAGGTGCGGCTTCTCGGTCTCAAGATGGTGATGGACCCGATCGACATTGGAGTGCAACCCCCTGATATTAGTGAGGTACACTTTTAGCGGGAGGAAGTGCAGCCGTTGTTTCACCTTATTTTTCTTCGCTTTTTTCATTTTTTGGAGTGGAGAATAGTTGGGGAAAAAAGTCGAATTGTCGAGGCGCTGCTCAGTGAACCAAGTGGACATTAGAGCTAAACTAACCTATGGGGAACTCATTTGGAGACTGCGGGGACGCCCGAACCCCCCCGGATATGGCCACTGGGTCCTCCCATCCAGTCACCGGCTGGCACGGTGGAGCATATCGGGATTTTTCGCTGGTTGGCGGGGCAGCCTTTCACACGTGGCTGGCGTGCTACTTGGGCCCCCTACTAACTGCGGTCGGCCAACGGCTGGCACCGTGCTTCGGATCCCACTACCCTCCAAAATGAGCTACCCGGAAAGCTTAGCCCAGCGACCAAGACCGGTTCTGAGCAGAACAACTGACAATCTCCTTCTCCCCCAAAGGCACTGGCACTCCCGCACACCGACGGAACGCAGCAAGCTGCGTGGCGCCGGACTTCAGCGGGATGGTGGTAGCGAGCCAGGCGGCTCCTTGCGGAGCCTACCACCGCTTTTTAGTGGTATCGTTCTGCCGTACCACAGGCAAGCCTGTGGTGCCGTTGCCCGGGGTGGACCGCGAGGAGGTAGATCCCAAACCACCCCATCAATTTTTTATATTTTTTATATTTTCTTATAAAAAATTGAGATATAATTATCTCAGGTTTAAATACCTACCTATTGCTCTAAATAACTGTTTTCTGTCTATCCCGTTTAGCTTGTCCATTGCTGCTATAAGTAATCAAGTTGGACTTGCCGCCAACTTAGCGACCTCCGCACAAACGTCAGCGAGGTAAATTTTGCAACTTGACTTGTATATTATTAAGTTGAAAACTTTAAATGCAGGACATTTATGAAACTGTCTAGTGGGCGGTGGCCGCAAAGTTTTGTTAATCAGAATAGCGGGAGGTAGCTGCCGGGTCAAACTAGTTAGAATTTTCACCTCCGCTATCCCTTGACATGGGCCCGACCGGGAATATTTTAAAATTATTCAATTTACATAGGTTAATTGCCCACTTATTCTAGGAAACTACGTGTAGCCTGAATTTTGTGAATTAAATAGGCTTGTCATTACGTAACTCTTTGGTTCTTTGACTACAGCCATGTTTCTGTCAGTTTTTGGGGCGTTCATGTTAAGGTCAAATTATAAACAGAGGATTGACTACCTACACTGACTTTTTTTTAAGGATAGGAAATCATTAAACGATTTCTTACGCTCTGGGTGGAGCGGAAAGGAGTGTCAGAGACTTTTTCTGACAAAAACCCATCCGTGTTCCTCTTAATGCCCGTTGCATTCTAGGGCCGCGGTGACTCTTTCGAACAAATTCCACGACTCCGACAGACTTACAAGTACATTTTTGTGCTTTGGTTAAATCATCCGCAAAAGTGCGTCAGTTTTATAGATTTCATCTTTTTCGAACATTTTGTTTCGAAAATCGATAGAGGCGTAAACTGTAGAGCCTTATAAAGTATATTCTATGGCATTGTTCTGCTGGCTTTTTGTCCTTAAGTGCCAAAGAGTGAACATTAATTCTTATTTCTTTTATTACTGTGTGCCTGTATTTGGTGCTCTCAGCCACAAATAGTAGCTCCATAGCTTCCCCAGGGTGTCGTCGTCGGTGACGAGGGATTATACGCGGAACAGGACGAACCATCAACCTGGTTATTTCATATATTCTTACATATAATACCCATTTAATATTTAACTGTGGCAAAAATACAAAAATACAGGCTTAGTTGAAAACCAGGGCTAGTATTACTCACATAATTATTAAACCCCACTCTGTTATTCCCGACGTCGTGGAATCTCTTTCAGTCCAAAGGACACAGGTGACATGTTACAGAAGCAAATAGAAAAAAAATGTAATGACAATACATAACGGTATCATGAAACTAAAACGGTTTACCAACAGTCGATTGGTCCATCATCAATTTTCGTTTTTAGGGTTCCCTACCTCAAAAGGAAAAAACGAACCCTTATGGAATCATTTTGTTGTCCGTCCGTCTGTCTGTCAAGACCGTTTACCTCGGAAACGCGTGGAGGTATCGAGTTGAAATTAAAACCATATACTCAGGTCTATGGCCACTTGCAACTGTGAAATCACTCTTAGTTCATTCTAAGTTAACGTAAAAAAAGGCACGGTCGTTTATGCCGCAAAAAACGTATATTTCGACACTCACGGGAATCAAAATGTATAGGGTATTTCCCGTTGACCTAGAACTATGAAATTTGGCAAGTAATACCGTCTTATACTACAAATATAGGGAAACGTCTGAAAACTTTACATTTGTTATTAAATCATAAAAAATATAGTCTTTATTTAAAGTAATTTTTAGCTACAAATTTGTAGGGAACCCTTGGTGGGCGATTCCGATTCGCACTTGGGTTTTTTTCTGGGTAGGCTCATATTTGAACACTATCTCACCTGATCGTAAGCTATGATGCGGTCGACGATGGAGCACGCTTGCCTAGACGTAACACTCTTGATTTAATGACCACTCAGGTTGTAGCTATCAGTTTTGTGATATGTTTCCACTTTTGTGATATATTTCCCTGGTCTGCGAAAACCACATCCAGATTTAAAGTGTCATGTTTTGTAGTTTGTCCTTCCCTCTAGTGATGTTGTGCCATCGCTTCTCTAACTACGGACTATATCACGATTATTACCTACCGAAAGTATAACTGCCTCTTCGGTTTTGTATTTGCAAGCACGACTGCTAACCGTGGGGTCCTGGGTTACATTCCCAGGTTGGGCAAAACGTGTCAGTGGTTTTGTTTATTTATTCACAAAATCGACAGCTCTTTGACAATTTTACTTAAAATAAATAAACCGATTTTACATCGAATTACGGATTTATAATTTTGTTAACTTAACTTATTACATGCATCAGACACAAACAGAATGACATGCTAGCACCATCTAAGAATGTGGAAGTGCGTGGTGTGGGTTTATACGTTAGGACTTTTTCTTTCGCAAAAATCGGTCAGAAGTTCTATTTATTAGAACATCGGTTTAGAAATTAATTTCTTTTTGGTTCTACCATTTAATAAATATGGGTTTCAATTGATGACGCATAATGTGATTGTCATAATACCATCGAATTTCGTCCTTTGATAACATGGGTATTTCTGCTAATCCCAATGAGCGCTGCAATGAACAGTCCAAAGGGAAATTGCCCAGATAATTACAGTTCATATATTGATTAGTGATTGCAAATTCTTGCCTTAAACTAATCACTTGTAAAGAGTACTATGCTACATACACATATGTATATGTTGCTATGTCATATTATACTTTTAAGATTAATGGATTCCCCAGTCTTCGCTGGGAAACATGTAGACTAGTTGCCGTACGTGTCTTCGCCCGCGTCGAAATCGGTTGTTATTCCAAGCGCATGGTCTATCCGTGTACCACTGCTGGGCAAAAGTGTCCCTTTTCTCTGTTCAGAGCTGTGCAATTACCGATTTTTGCTTCAGACATCAAGCTCACCCCGCCATCACTGCCCATACTTGCGCGATGTCACTTGCCATTGAGTCCCAATGGGCCCTTAAAAATGCTTGTATTTTCAGTACCTAGCTTCAACTTACGGCACCTGTTTGTTAATATTATTCTCTCGTGAATCCGCTTAAATATATTGTATAGTAGCAGAAGAGACTTGTATTAGAATTTCAGAACCACCCCAGTTAGTATTTTGTACACGTATAATTTAAGCTTGTAACTATTAAAACTAGTGTGTTTTACATTTAAAGTAATTACTACATTTAGTTTTAACCACCTTCGACAATATGAGTCACTCAGCAAACAGTTTAGCAAAGATAACAATTTATGTAAATGTAAAGAAATTATGCGAACATTTAATTGGCCTGAGGGGCCGCATAGTACCAACCTAACAACACTATTACACAAATTAACAGCATGTAATGTACGCGAGCACTCCCAGGTTTGCCAACGTAATATAATAATAATATATCAGCATTGCACGCCATTATCTTCTTATATGAAGGTAATATTGTTTATTGCTACATGCCTACGCGATATTAAATACCGACCGGCCTGAAAGACTTACAGGGGCGCAGATTTTCAGGAGGTGAAAAATTGCATATTCATCATTTTATTACGAGAACCTGAAGCTTTCATCAAAAATTTACTGAAACTTGTAGGCAGAAAGGTTTAATACTCTATAGATGTTAGTATGTCTTTCTTTTCATAACGTTTAACTAAAAAGCTTAATTTCGTGCGTGTGATTTAATAAAAAATATGCTTTTACAAAAGTGATTTCATAAGAACCGTTTTGTTGTGGATGGCAAATCATCAAACGACTCGTCCCACTCTCATAGTCAGAACCTTACCGATTAAAACCCACCCGAGTTCTTTTAAATAACCTCTGCGTTTCGGGGCCATGGAAAAAACCCGCAACCCTGGCAGTTCATTAGAAGCCTGAAACATGAATTGTCTTTTAATGGTCATCAGGAAAATGATACTTAATTACCTAAACACATAAACCCGTAAGGCAACGAGGACGCAAGACAATTGAAAGACAAAACCATTTGACTCCGCCTACGGTCCTTGAGAGGGCAGGACAAAGTCTTCAGTGTTATTCTTTCTTTCTTTTCTTTCTTCCCGTGTGCCAAAGTTATACCTGATCTGTTCAGCCTTAAGATGTGAAAAACAGACGGACAGAAGGGCCATTTATAATAAAAATGGATAAAATCTCATTAGTTGATTTACCACTGAAATACGTAGAAGCAGTTCTTTGAACTTAGCTAAAAGATAATTTGAGCATACTTCGAAATGACGAGCATATTTTCAACTTAGCTCTGGGTTCAAAGCGAGGAGCACAAAGGAAGCCAAAGCAGCGGTTATGAATAATAACAACTGTTCCACTACAGGCTTTAGATTTAATAGCCTACTGTAATAGAGAGCTGGACCTAAATCTTTCTTGGTGATTACTGCTGATCTAAATAGCTCTGTGGTAGACCTCTCCTGAGATAAAGGTGGATTCTATGCAGGGATTTTTAATTATTGGGAATTTTTCAGAAGGATTATATTAACTTTGACTATGGGATTAGCTCTAAAATATGAAGAAATCATCAGTTGTTCAGTAAATCTGTGGTTCTATAACTAGAGAATATAGGGATCCGCTGATGTTTATCTCAATTTTCGGGTTAGTTCCTAAGTAAATTTCCCTCAATATTGTAATAACAATTTTTAATTTTTCAAAAGTTTTGTGAAGGCCACATGAGTCCGCTGGTTGCGAGACGTACAAGGCCGGTTGAGATGGCAACACTTGGGGGAGGACCATGTGTCCATGTCCAGTAGAATCCCAGTCGAAATACTGGAGTGATCCTTTTACATAATAATATTTTTCACAGACAGTTTTGTAATTAATAAAATCCTTGTTGATGATTATCAAAACATTCCTTCGCTATTTAGAGCTATCTAGTGATAGTCGACCACTGTTGAGCAGTCAATTTAACAAACCTTAGCCAACCCACTACTAACCTCATCCTCATAACTCCTGATAATAATCTCTCCTCAGAGAATGCTCCATGTATCTAATAACATTATCACAATCAGTTATATCTAATCAAATTAATGTAACACTCAATTGCTGGAGTTAATTGTTTATACCAATTAGCTATACAAAGCTGACTCAGTTGATTAAATAGAGAATACGGAGAAACAGCCTCTTTGGCCCAAAGGTTGGAAGCATGGCTGTTGAGTGCTTGGTTCAAAGCAAAATTGATTTTTAGACTTCCGTACCCAAAGGGTCAACGGAATCCTATTACTAAGTCTCCATTGTCCGTCCGTCTGTCTGTTAGTGGGCTGTATTTCTAGAACCGTAATAGGTAGACAGTTGAAATTTTCAGTGTGTATTTCTATTGCTGATATAACAACAAATAATAAAACCGTGCAAAGGGTTCCGAACGATTTTTTTTTAAATTTTTTTTGGACACTAAAACTTTTAAAAAAACTTTTTTTTTAAATTTTCTGGTTTGACCCCCAAAAGTGACCCCCATACTAAAAAAAATATATTTTACGTAACACGTCCGTGTTTGGGTCACAAAAGTCCATATGTGTATCAAATTTCATAAGAATCAGTCCAGTGGATCCGGAGAAAACTGGCTGTGACAGACGGACTGACAGACAGACACCCGAGTGATCCTATAAGGGTTCCGTTTTTTATTCGGAACCCTAAAAATTAAATTAAAGGGGGATACCTACCCTTCGTGTGAAAGTCCGACTCGCACTTGGCCGGTTTTTCTGTTTTCATTTGCCTAGTCAGTGGACAGCTCGGAAAAATGGACAAATTGCTTGGCAGAGAACGTTGCTCACAGAACTGATGATCGATGGAGTCTCGAGGTTCTGGAGGGGCGGCCGCGTCCCACAACGAGTAAGCGTTGGAAGAGGTCTTCTACAAGGTACACCGAAAACCTGGTAAAGGCCGCTAGAGTCTGCGCCGGTCTATGTGGCGATGCTTGACACCTACGCCCAGCAGAGCACCCTTTCATCTAAAATGATGAACCATAAATAAACGATAAATAGATTTGGTAGCCACCTGATAAGAGTGTGGTGGCAAGTGGTTTCAGGGAAACCGTATGGGTAGACGTGGACGTCTTTCGGCTGAAAAATGATGAAAAAATAGCAACTTCGCAATACTATGGGAGTGAAAACCGTCACATACGAACACTGTGGTGACAACAATGTAACGGAACAGTCGTGAAGTTCAACTTCCCCCTTTCAGGACAGTTAGCAAACTTGGAAGGTGTATATTGTGCACCCAATTTGCTCTCTTCCTATATATGTTTCGGGTTTTCAGCATTCGGCTTTTCACTTTCGATGAACGATAGTGGTTCGTCTCTCCTATTGACGTAGTTCAGAAATTAAGTCGTTTATATCCTCGAAGTATAAAATATATTCCATTTTGTATGAGATAGTTCGCATGGTCATTTTTTTCCTTTACTTTATCTACTTATAACAAAGCGATTTTGTGGAGTATCGTGAAACGGATATTCTTAGCGGTTTGCCAAAAATCTTTTCATCTGTTACGATAGAGGAAACATTTCATATATTGCAATCCAATATTTCACGTACTGAAAAGAAATATATCTACTTTTATAAACTTACTTTGTTCAAAAATAAACTTGACTATTGTGAAGCAACTGCATTCAAAACTGTACTTGAAGTCACAAAGCGCACTGTATTTAGCAAAACTTCCAATTCTAAAGTTGGCCGAGTAATATTGAAGTTTGCCAAGTAGCACGAACAAGAGTCATAGATATTCATTAATCTCGTTACTGAACCTGGTCAACTTTGCTTGTAAACTTGTGTCTAAACTTCGCCAAGCTAGAAACAATCCTACTGCAAAAGTTGCAGTTTCGGCAACTCGCCAATCGTCGACATTTATTAACTTTCAGTATTGAATACTTGTTTGAATGAAGTAGCTGGAAGTATTCGTAATTCCCTCGTAAAACATTATGGCGTCACGGTTATAAGTAAATTTCTAAACTTGCCACTTCTGGCTGCGTTTTAATAAAAGTTGAGCGCGCATCCACACTCCGCGCGCCCGGGGACGGGGAGTTAGCAGCACGGCTCACGAGCGCCAGAGCGCGGCGGGACCAAGCTAACTTCTCACACTAAACTAAGAGAACAATATTTCAATGATAATGATTATAAATGCAACTTCTTTTGACTTTATGTGGTAAGCAGCGGAAAAAATATATACTCTGACGTGTGTGGTGCACTGCACGTTGTAACGTTTCCTGCATGTCGCCTCAATAAAACCTTGTTTTGATATCTTGTAACTTTAACTCGGAAAGGGGCGACATGGTTGTTAAATCCCCGATGCATGTCCGATAAAATCTATCGGGTGCAGGCCGATATGTTTATTCTAATCAATCAGCTGTTCTGATCTCCGCTATATACGCGCTAGGAGGGCGTTGCGAGTTTGTTTTGAATTCTCACACAAAATAAATATCAATGCTAATAGTCGGATAGATATTGGGCCCGATATCTCCCCTTTGGGTATCGTACAACAATAGCGTGAGCCATTTCCAGGCATTTCCCATTTAAATTTGTTCCCTCGGTTTCCTTATCGACAGGAGGGTAGCGACGTGAAGAGACACGCGGCGGGTGCATTACATGAGGGGATCGCTTGATGACTCACACGCCACCGACGACGTCTAACGCTACTAAGGACGCTAAATATTGCCTTTTTATGCTAAACCATATCGACTTGCGAGAATACGAGTGTAGATTAAATATTTCTGTGAAGATCGAGTATTAAAATTTTATTGATACAACTGATAATCCTAACTTAATATTATAAATGCGAAAGTAACTCTGTCTGTCTGTCGCGCTTTCACGCCAAGACTACTAAACCGATTTAAATGTTTGGTACACAGATAGTCTAAAGCCTGAGAAAGGACATAGGCTACTTTTTATCCCGGGAGTATGTTCCCTAGGGACCACGCGGGCGAATCTGCTGGCAGAAGCTAGTACTGTAATAACCTTAAAAACTTGCGTGGAATGTGCAGGACTATAATAAATTGCATGCTTGATTCATTAATATAGTAACGATATTTAATTGACCAAACAGAAAATGTGTTTTGAACCTTGTAAATATCTAAAAACCTTAAGGTTTTTGGACAATGTGGTACATTGTCTCAATGTTTAAATTTTAATTAATAAATGTTGTCATAATTATATTCTTCTTATTCTTTTCGTGTCGATTGACTCATACTAAATTTTGTCCGACCAGTATACAGCAACTTTTACAGCTCTATCATTGACCTCGTTAAAATCTTGGATGGTGCAGGTAGTTGTGTATGACGGACAATTGAGTATGACCTGTGATGCATGTCCTGTGAAGGGGTTCCGCACTGACACTGCGTCAATCATATTAATAACAATAGTTGATTCATGCGTTTCCATTTATATTAGTTATTCTAACTTAGCACCACTTTTGCCGTGTAACAAAAGTGGTAAAAAGTTAGAATAACTCATAAAAAAATCTACCCAAGTTAATACCACCTGTTTTTCTTTGTATGGAGAAGCATCGTTGTCAAGAGGGATATAAGTTATGTCGTAATTTTTCTTCGAGAATCCAAGGTAAGCTCTGTTTCCGCATTTTGTGTACAAATCGTCGTTATTAGATTAACTGTGTCGGCGACGTTGACGAATATTGTGAGTTTGGGTAGCATTATTAGTAATGACAGAATGACATTGCAGAGGTAAACATTTTTTTTTGGTGTTGACGGGCCGCTCACGGAAATTATGTTCGTTTGTGTGCCAATGTTTCTTTGATTTATGAGGATTTTCTAGCAATATAGCACTGTTCACGTAAGTATTAAATATTTCTTGATGAAAAGTGGGCTCAGAAGTCAAATTTAGGTTGAGCCCAAAGAGGAAGACTAAACTACGCAAGACTAAACTCAGGCAACTGTGGTCTATACAAATACAATACACACCAAAATGTAAAAATAAACTAATACATATAAAATATAAACTAAGACACACGAAGTGACGGCGTCGTGTTACGCTGCGCGGTGTCGCGTAGCCTACCACGAAAACGTCGGTAGACTACACCCTACACCCTTCGGCCAAAACTCTTCCTTTAGGAACCTGTCGAGATGTTGTGTCGGAACCAGCACCACAAACGACTTGAAGTTGGTGTTGTGACGCGGCTCCAGCTTCTCGACCCTCAAGGTCCAGCTGGTCTTCACCTTCATGTACTCCACGATCTCCTCAACCTTCGTGGTATGATGTAGTATGTTGTGTTATATTAGTTAGAAATAATCGACGAATGATACCACAGAAAACAGACACTTCGCTTGCCAATTTGAATGAGTTCGCAAACTCCCGTTTCAAAAATGTATCCCTGAAGCGCTTCGATCTTTTGTAATATTGTAACAAAATAGTATTTTATTACTGGTTTTCAATCACATCGAATTTAATTTCGGACATTGTGAGCTCCGGCCACAAAACCGGATGTAATCATGAAATTAATGAAAGTAAAAGTAATAAAGGATTGTAAAACGTCATCAATTTGTTTGTTTGAACCAAATTACTGAAACCAGTACTTACAAAAATTATATTTTTAATAAGTTTAGGACTGATTTTTCAAAACTCAAACAATTTTTAATTGAAGAACATTGATGTTGAAGAATAAAAATGGCTGTTTTACATATTTTCTACGAAAAAGCTGCCAACCCGCAATTTTTTTTAATCCTCATTTAAAAGTGACTATTTAGAAATAGGCCCTATAAAACTTAAAAATGTGAATTATTTATTTACTCAAAATGTGTAGGAATAGGCTAGTGAAAAATAATTACAGTAATAAAGTAAGACCTACTTATTAATGCGAAAATATATTATCAGCGTAGCTGCAACACTATATATATTTGTAATTTGAATCGTTTCCTGTTTCTAATTTCTTTCAATATAAATCCAATAATTAACCGTGTAACTCACCGGCCTCAAGACTCCAAACTAACGACTGTCGTAGACATGTCAAAGTTACGCAATGAAACCTCCTCCGTCATAAGAAGCCATCATCGTCGGTTTAAATAATAAATAAATAATGCAGTTCGAGAATACTCATCAAGTCGGCACGGTACCATTCCGCCCAGCCTATAAATGCCGGCTTATTTCTGGATGCTGCGCCGTCCCTCTAGACTTCTCTGTCGCAGATATTTAGATTGCCTAGATATTTGTATTGGGAACGAAGATGGGCCACTTATTTTACTGTTGATTCTGTTTATTCAAAGCCCCATGGATTATAAAAAGTGGATAACGTATGAAATGTTCGTCGAAATATCAGAGATTTGTGAGACCTTTGATGTCGTAAGCGGCCGCTACGTTTTATTGACGAAGTGCTACGGCGTGCTACGAAAGTGCTACGAGAATGTCGCTTACTTTGTCACATACTCGCACGCTAGCTGTTTGCTTATGTATAACCAAATGCTTTGATAAATGTATTATTAAGGTATTAGCATTGGAAACAAAAACCTACCCTTGGTTAATTTATCTCAGTCAGTTCGATCCTAGTACCTATGTGAAAGATTCCACCGTTTCGGCGCAAAACTTTCGCAAAAAAGAAGAACAGAAATAAATCTCAATTGATTATGCGGACGTTCATTATTCATGCATATAACAGAGTAGGTATATCTGTCGGACAGACTGTACTTCTAACAACGGGGTTACTTGGGCGCGAACTTTTCACCCAAGGTCGGCAGCAAAAGGTAACCGGGGTTCGCTACGAACAACCTGACCTATTAATTTTCATTTGCAACTGCGAACATTGATTATTTATTGTTCCACGTATAATAAGGCACACAACAACAAACGATAGATAATTAAATGTCCGATGGAACGCCGTCATTGTCGTGATTCATCATAAAATATTATTACCCAGTGTTTAATACTGTTTTGTAAACTACATGACAAACAATTAAGAATAATGAATATGTTTGCCCTATTTGCGATAATGTGATTGGGTGGCGTGCGTGCGGGGCGAGTGTGCTGCCGCGTCGGACGGAGGCGCGCGGAGCCGCGCGGAGCAGCACTGCGCGGCGCGGTGGCTCTGCATCCGCGCGGCACATTATGCAGGAACTCGTAACGGCTGCATGACACGCGATGCACGCTGATTCACATATTTTTTGCGCTGCAAACCTTGTTACTGAACATAATAGGGCGCCGCTCTCGCTCAATTCGGGACGACAAAGCAAGCGTATCAATCAAAAGAAATTAAACTTCCCGCAGCATTCATTAACCAAATGAATATTTATATTGTAATTTTAATTTGACTATATTTCACGATTTTAATTGTTTCTTGATAAAGGTCGGGTTTATTTCTTAGGGCATGTTCTAGATAAATAACTTTTATTTATAAACAATTCGAGTAAAATTCCGGTAGGTAAGTACCTACGTTTAGTTATAAATTATTAATGAGTCTGATTTTAGACTTAACAAAGTTTGTCTTTTATGATAAGCGGCCTGGATGTACAAACTACTTCAATATATTTCATCAACTCATAAATTATTTCGTTCAGGTCAGCAAGTAAACTAGTTAATTTGAACCAGTTTACGCAGATTTTGATGAATAATTCATTTATCAGTTTTATTCGTGCAACGAATCCGTGGTTTGGATAAAAGGAGAAAATGTTTTTTCATAACGAATTCAGAAGTAATTTGATAATCTTGTGTTGTGTGCGAAATAAATAACTCAATTTTGGTGTCAAAACTTGGCTTGGCAGGAAAATTAATGGATATCGTATGTTGTGTTCCCGTACTTATGTATAAACAGCTTTAGGAAGTAGTAATTCACGTGTAGGTACGCCATTATGATGACAAAGGCTAGAGCACTCGAGGGGAAAAGCGGAGGGTCGTGATACAAAGACCGATGCTGATGTATTGGTCCGGAAATCACAATTGTAGAACGCAAATTACCCCCGTCCTTTCTTTGAAATAAATTCGGTAGATTACAAGAAAAACAGAAAGTACCTACGAGTACAAATGTAGGAGTCGGGATTAAAAGGACTGATATATTTAGCTGTAACTCAACGTATTGAATTACTGCCTATACAAATGTAATCTTTCAAATTATTTATAGGTACTTTGGTGTAACTAAAACTATTCCCCTATTCGAAGCGGAAAAGATAAAAAATCGAAGGATTGTTTTCTCGTTCGCGAAGACCCTAGATTTGGGTCGTTCTTTCAGTATCCTTAAGCCCGTTTTCGACATAAAATTGACACACGGGATACCCAATTTATTCAAAAAGGATAAAGTTTATTTCGCTGATACCACATGGAATGTGACCAATGTGTGAACTGTGTATAGTTTTCATGCAATTAGAAACGAAGAAAGAAAGGGAGGCAGTGATTTGATAGAAAAATTCTAAGACAGGCTTTGGATATGGAACTAATTCTGGGCTAAGCTTGCCTTTGTAAATAAGCTGCTTTGTATTTGGATCGGTACATATGTTTTTCTGTGCAATAAAGTATAAGAATTTTGTTTTTTTAATACTTAAATTGTAATTATTAGTCTAGAAAGTGTACAAGTTTTAACGAGCTATTGAACTTTTAATGACGATGTTGCTAGTCGGAGAGTGTCAGCTATTTGCCGCTAATCGTGGTTTAGTCCCAGCTGATTGATTTGCTCTAGTTTAACGATCGACCGCCTGATGTCGCTAATTATTAAGTCATTAGGAATCTTCTGTTTGTTTAGAAAATCAATCAATCAATACGGTCAATCTAGGTTATAAATCTATGCTATGATATTTACACCGATATCTTGGATATCGTGGTTAATATAAATATACTGTCCCTGTTGCTGAATATGAGGTCCTGAGCTCGCTGAATCCCGGGTCGGTCGGCCGGTAAAGTGGTGAATCTGGATTTATGCCCGGTTGACGGTCATAATCTCGCGTCACAAAATGCGTGTGTATCTGGTACTTAGGTACATCTCTGTCTAACCCTTCCAGGAATGCAGGCTAGCGTTAGGTATAGGATATCTAACTGACCCGCGCACCTTCGTCGTGTGCGCGAGCAGAAGCTAGTGAAAAATGTGACGCACACATTTTTCACTAGCTTCTGCTCGCGCCTTCGTCTGCGTATACTTTAGAACTGGCGCGCAACTTCTTTGTCTCAAATTATATAGCCCATAGCCTTCCTCGATAAAAGGGCTATCCAACACACATTTTTTAAATTCGAACCAGTAGTTGCTAAGATAAGCGCGTTCAACAAACGAACAAATTCTTTAGCTTTACAATATTAGTATAGATTAAAAAAAAAAAAAAACTTTTGACGTTTCATTATTGTTTAAAAATAAAGTAGGTTGTCAAAATTAGAAACATAATTTACATGAGCGCGAAGCAAATATTTTATAATTTTTCCTTATTATCAACTTTAGCGAGAGGGGTAAAAGTAGTGAGTACAGATTTAATCCCCGCCGTTGGGGTCTCGGCACGTATTGCTCTTAGTTACACCTAGTTTTGTCCCACAATTTTATTAAATTACTTATAGAATTCATAATTAATACAAGGCGTAACTAAATAAAATTTGGGACTTTGCTAGGATAACTGGAACTTTTTTAAAATGTTGACGTTTAAATTGTCTCATAACGGTTTAATTGAAATAAAAGATTTGACTTCGAATATGACATCTGTGACCTTTTGTTTGGTGTTGTTAAATTCTCTTCGATACACCCCGTCTGGGGAGAATGGAGGGTTATGTCAGACTTCTAACGAATCAACCCCACGGGTCCTATTATCTCTTGAGTCAGGGGGGCTACTCTCTAACGAAATCCGTAGTTTCGGGCTTAGTTTCGGGTGGGCATTTTCTACTTCGTATCACCTAACCACTGAGAACTAATGATAACACGATTTGACAGTTACTGTGAAATCGTGTTGTCATTCATTCTCAGTTCGGCTTCGGGACTAATCGTAAGTCTGTAGGTGATACGGAGTAGAATACGCCCGCCCGCAACTAAGCCCGAAACTACGGATTTCGTTAGAGAGTAGCCCCCCAGGTGCCGACTTAGCTCGCCATACCTAGCGGACCTCTTCACCAAGTGCGACCGAACCACAACCGCAGAAAATAGTTAAGACATTGATTTATAAAAAACTCAAGATACACACTCAGCATCTCAAAAACGTCCGCAAAAAACAAGCGCACAATGTATAATTGTGTGCTAGTTTCAAACAGTCTCGCATCGCTCGCCATACTGCACTGCTGTGAGAAAACATTTTAAGCGATCCGTGTAAGGTTGAATTTACAAAAAAGCTTGCGCGTCACTCGCCATACTGCACTGCTTTGTAAAAACAACTTCAAGCGAACCGTGTAAGGTTGAATTTGCAAAAAAAATGTTTTTAGTATAACTGCACACAACTCACACATGACACTTGATACATGTCAGTTTTTGACGACAGTTTTGAGTGTTGCATTTGTTCGAGACTGTGCAACTTGGGTTTTTTATATATCAATGAGTTAAGAGTTATCTTTATTTCTAGAACGCTACCTCAGGTATTGAAAAGCACCTGCATGCAAAAATACCTTCGACTCGACTTTAAATAAATCTGCTCAATATTTAAAAAATCACTTGAATTATACATGGTTCCTGTGGGATAATAAATCTTAACATTTTCACGGCAGCCTGGCCCCGGATAAATACTATTAGAATAAAATGTATAAGCATTTATTCCAGCGAACATAGTAACGTTCAAAGGGTTAAAGAAATAAATAGTATGTCGGTAACAAGTAATACATGTCAAGTACCTATGTTATTTTTACTTAGAGGCTCTGTTGTGAGGCTTTAACAATTTACGTTTATGTTTACGTAACCTACTTACATTTAAAATAATAGAAGGGGTTGTTCTTTATAAATTCCAGTTTATACAACACAAACGTTTCCTGGAATTAATCAAACGGAACTTTATGAAATTTTATAAGTTTATATTATAAGTGTGGGAGTTTTTCAACAACGGCTTTCAATGAAATTAGTTGTCAAAGACGGTAGGGTCAAAGGATACATTTTACGCTTTTACCCCAAATTCGTGATTGAACTAAAATAAATACCACCAACTGCATCAGACTGCTTAAAAAGTGAATAGCTTGGAACTTTTTAGCAGTTTTTAGGATTCTGTACCCAAAGGCCAACAGGGCCCTATTATTAAGCCTCCGCTGTCCGTCCCGTCCATCTGTCTGTCAGTGAGCTGTATCTTATGAACCATTACAGGAAGACAGTTGAAATTTTCACAGAGTGTGTATCTGTATTGCCGCTATTACAACAAATCAATAAAATATGATGGTACGGAACCTTTATGCGCGAGTCCGACTCGCATTTGGCCAGCTTTTTGTGATTGTTTTTGATACAGGTATTTTTTACTATCCTAGAACTGAATACCTATGTCTCTGAAGATAACGCATCTTTTTAGGTGGGTAATTCCGCTAATAAAAGGTATACTTGATAAATTATAGTAAGCGGCTCTAAATTATTCTTACTAATATTATAAATGCGAAAGTAACTCTGTCTGTCTGTCTGTCGCGCTTTCACGCCAAAACTACGGAACCGATTTGAATGAAATTTGGTACAGAGATAGTCTAGAGCCTGAGAAAGGCTCTAGACTATCTCATAAAAGCCTAAACTTTTTAACCCGGGAGTATGTTCCCTAAAGCCCACGCGGGCGAAGCCGCTGGCAGAAGCTAGTTGTTAAATAAATACATTTGTCCGTACACTGGCGCCACCTACTCGCTTCATCGTTCAGTTATATTGGTGACAGTCTAATAAGTCGGATTTGACAGCTGAGTAGAGAGAGATAGAAAATCGCTTTAGCACTTAGTGCGAAAGAGATATATTTCAAGTAGTATACTAGTAAAGCTTAATCATAATTATTTGTATGAATTGTGGTAGGCATGTGGTAACAATGTTGTATCCTGCTGTCAAATCCGATATCTTAGATTGTCACAAATATAGGAAACAAAAATAACATCACGATAATTAGGTCACATGATTTATTTATATTCAATTTATTTGAGCTACACGGTATATCCATTATGTACAAACTCGTATTTATACGCTATAAATATTTAATAACAATAAGCAACAATTACTGCGTACTGCGTAGTCCACAAAATTATACACATACCTAATAGTAATTATATTACATATGTAAATATTATTTCGCCATGTCTTACTGACTTTGTCTGATCTAAAAAATAGCAAATTTTAAGTTGCTAACGTGGATAAAAGACTAATGAAAAGGAGCTCGTTATTTTATATTATATGAACGTATATTAGGTATCCTTTTAAATAAAATGGCAAATAATGAGTAAGACGCATAAAATATCTATTAAGCGTGACAGTAAAATTACTAAAAAATATTGGTCAGGAATTTCTCTTTTGCCACTTAAACAAAAATGAAGCCAGTGCGTTAAAATTTCGCGTGACGTCACGCTTTGGTACACTTTTTACCTAGACCTGACTTTTAAAGTTGGATACGTTTTATCTGCATAATTATATATTTTTTTATTGATTCAAAATTAAAGCAAAAAATACGTGTCCAATATTTTTGGTGATAAGATAACATTTAATTGCTTAAACATGTATCATACATACGAGAATAAACAAGCATACAAAATGGTAACAACATTAAATGACGGACTAAACACAATGTTATGTTTTTTTAAACTCAGAAATCATCCCTGTACTCAACTTTGAACATCATTCAAGATACTCGACTTTAAACACCATTCAAGATACTCAACTTTGATCACCATTCATGTAAAGATGCTATTTTGCAGATCCGACTCTGTAAATAGGTCATGGCGATTTATACAAGTAGGTAGTCACAGTCAAAGGCTACGTTGGGCTAAAACCCCGTACTCTCACTGCCCGGACCATGAGTAACATCAATATCGGAAATTCCGCACATTACTTGTTATTGGTACGGAACCCCAAGCCGACACAAGCCGATAAATTGACGATATACATTGTATGCCACATTTAATTTTGTAATTAATGCACAATGGCCGTTTTCGATGTAAATTTTAAACTTTACGATGCCGTGCTCTTACCGACGGTTTTATGCATCAGAAAACATATTATGACGATATTTAATTTTAAATACAGTGCCATTTTAGCCGTCTTACAACGACAGCCCACTTCATCTATCCAGTGTCTACAACATATTCATTAAAATAAAATGCCATTTAAGAACATTTAAATTATTAAATAAAAGAAAATAAAATTAATTATCATGACGCATGACGTGGTTTAAAACAGCCAGGAGTGAGCGCATTCCGAGCCTTGTGTTCCAGGGACGGCGCGGAATGGAACGGCGACATTGCTTTGATACGTAAACATTATAAACAGGGTTTTTCATAATTCTTATGCATTTTTTTGTACCTTAATGATTTTTAAAATAAATAATTGCGCCTAGTAGGTAGTTTATTTCGGGTACATTAAGTTGGCCGCCTTTGTTGTGGCCTCTTTTTCTTTTCTTTCTTTCATTTTCTTCTTTGTAAGAAGACTAAAATGGCACCATGTATATGAATTTGAACTTATTTTCACATAGACTTGTTTATCTAGCTACATATTTTAGAAGCATCCTTCATTCAGCACTGTAGGCAAAGATGCTTTTCAGAACCACGTTAAATGAATGAGAATGAGTAAAATGAATGAAAGCTTTCAAAATTCTGGTTTAAAGCAGGTAAGAACCGGCAAAATGCGGTAAAATGGTTTCACTGGCTGCGCAGAAGTCCACCATTTTCTTTGCATCTCCATTATTTACATTAATTGATATGCGTTTAATTCACGTGGAGAAGGAAGATAAATATTTTGTTCCACTTGAGGAAAACGCGTCCATATTTTTAGGGAAAATAAGCTTATAATCACAGTGATGATATAACATAATTTTGGAAAGCTATACTCATTTGAAAAATAAGGAAAACCTAAATCGTTAATGAGGAATTCTCCAGCATACTGTTACATTTTTGTTTACTTAACAGAAAATGTACTCATATTGTATTCGCTGCATAATATTTTTGATAAAACACTTTAATTTAAAATATCTTATATTCTTTTTCAATGAAGATTTTTTTATCTACTCATGCCTTTCCATACAGTAATATATTTTTTACAAAATCCAATAATTACGTTAAATCTCCATGCCTATAGTTTTAGACCGAAACAACTCCAATAAAAGTTTTGTCCTTTCATAAAAAACAACAGTCACTTCAGCAACATTTAAATGGTATATAGTGACTAGCTAAAATATAAATTGACCGAATTCTAGAAATTGATGCGACGCACATTTATTGCGAAATACTTTACTTTAGATCCAATATTATTACTTAAAGTTATATCAATTGGAGGGGTGACGCATCAACTTATAAAATAAACCATTACCTAAATATAAATATTAGTATTTTACAAAATATATACATTACAGTTATATATCTCTTATATGCTCTAATAAAAACTACACAATTCAAAAGAAAATGGTTTAATATTTCTTATAAATTGGGTATAAAGTTTATTTATTTACCTTTCCCACAAAAATGATGATGTAATAAACTAACAGACTGATAAGAAACCATAAAAGGTTTATTTTATTTGTTCATTTTTTAATATTTTCTGATAAGTTTCAATTCACGGGATGACCTGTCTCTGCCACAGTGAAATGGTATCAATTGCTGTGTAATTGTTTTGGAACTGACCGATTTACGATATAGCTTGTCGCATGGTACCATCAAAAATGAATTCTTCACGTAGTTAGATAAGCAAATAGTACTTTATACATGAGTATATAGGCTTGTTAGTTTTTATGTTACTTGTATAAGTACTCTAGAGCAACGTTATTTGTGAAGATAATAAGCTCTTGAATAACGTGTGAACAAAGACTCGAAGTTTTGATGTCGACTTTAAAAAATACAAACTCAAAGTGGTAGAGTCTCAACAGAAACTATAAAACTAGACAAGAATCGCTTCTTTTCGCCACAAAAGTGTTGTGTGTGAGTTTGTCTATCGTCGTGTTCCTGTAGAACCAACTTTTCCTTGTAGCTAGCGTATTGTATTGCCTGATATCGCAAGTTCGAAACTTAACCGCCACTAGCTTTCCGCGTACTTTGCACCAATCGCTTGGGAAACATGCGTTTATTCTGTAATTCTTTAGACATTTTCGCAAACTATTTACCTAAGTATATCATTCAAATACTTGTCAATACGAGTATAGTTTGAGAGGTATAAGCATAAGGGCCACATCAAAGGAGCTCATTCGTTTGATGTTATAAATAACTACACACAGGCAAAACGCAGAGCTCAGTGTTGAAAATGTTGAAATAAAATGGTAAGTCTCGTTTAACGCAGTGCGTTCCAATTCACGATGGATGTCACCTTCGAGCTATAAACTTCACGTGCGTCAGGCGTCAGCCTCGGTGCTGATTGCAACAATTTACACGAAAAATTCACGTTCAACTCACACTGACGTATCTATTATTTTGTATTTTTCGATATGTCATTTGATTGTCTTTTTGAAGGTCATAAGTATTGTTGGGAATGGTATTTTGTTTCAGAAAGTTGCAATTACTTGAGTAAGTGACATGTTTCCGTCAGGCTAGTGAAAAGAACTGCGTTTTTGAAAGCAAAATGTATTAAAAAGATTCAGAAAGAAGCATTCGCAGCTTCAGACTTTTGTTCTGTCTAACTTTATACCGCAATGTACAGAGAGAAAAGAAAACGTAACCTGTTCTACTATCATATGTTTAGAAATAGTATCCTTATTCAACGTACACATAATAAATGCATGGCTATACAACATTAATCGCCTCTTAAACATACAGTTAGTCAATGATTGTGATATGTTAACATTATAAAATGACATACCTAACTATAATTATATACAATCAAATAAAGAGGTTTATCACCTTACATTGGAATGACGACACGTAAAACTTGCGCTTTCTTTGTAATTATGTAATATATCTTTATATAAAAGTGTAGATTTGTAAAACAGTTAAATGCTCTAACTTTGGTTACCGAAATTCTCTTTGGAAAAAGCATGAGGTGTCAACTAAAATACTGATCGTTAAGTAGATAATGATGGCACACGTTTCATCACAAAACAGAATTTACAATGGTTAAAACATAAGTTTTTTACTTACATTAGTCAGACATGAAACATTGGATACATTCGAATAAGCCTAGTCTCATAGTCGTATTGAATCAAGCATTTTTCGAAAGTTTTAGCACATTTCATCACTTTATTTAGCTACCAAACTTTTCACTAATAGTTTATCCTTTCACTTCGATATTTTTAACAATCGTTCTTTTACGAGAGAAATTTGTTATGTGATATGTGTAGCATGACACAAAGAAGGAGTAGGTATGGTGTGATGGCTAGAGCGGACGCGCTGCCGGGCTTGCCCGCGGCCTGCACCCGGTCTGCCCTGGAACCGTCCTGCGTCAGCTCCCTGGACCTGGAGTAGCCCTTCAGCCTCTCTCCCTGAACGCTCTCCTCGTTGCTGCGCCAGTACACCGTCGCTATAGTTGCTAGACACTGGAACAAAATCATACATGTCAGTCACACGAACTAATATTTCAGTCGACTTTTATCCCCAGAAAATGGATGCCGGAATAGACAGCTGCAATCGAGCGGGAAAACTACAAAAGTTACCGATTGCTCTGTGATGCTGGCGCAAAACTTTTGATACAACACTTTAGTCGCTTTTTACGGCACCACGGAAGAGACTGCTCTATTCTTTGTCAGAAACTCAAATGATATTAATCCTTTCTTGGATATTGTAGTAGTACATCAGAAGGCCTTTTCTACTAATTTTTAGGGTTCCGAAAAAAAAGGAACCCTTATAGGATCACTCGGGTGTCTGTCTGTCTGTCACAGCCAATTTTCTCCGGATTCACTGGACCGATTCTGTTGAAATTTGGTACACATATGGACTTCTTTGACCCAAATACGGACACGTTACGTAAATTATTACATTTTCAGTGTGGGGGTCACTTTTGGGGGTCAAACTAGAAAATTAAAAAAAAAGTTTTTTGAACAATATTGTGTGACATATCAAATGAAAGAACTTACTGTGAGGGTTTTAATTATATTTTTTTCATAATTTTAAAATAAATGGTTTAGAAGTTATTCACGAAATTAGACGAAAAATGACCATTCCCCCCCTTATCTCCGTAACTACTGAGCCTAAAAATTTGAAAAAAATGTAGATAATAGATCTTTTCCTAAAGATTACAGGAAAACCTATTAGAAGTCTGTAGTGTTAAAATAACATGTTAAAAAATTAAACTTGTTCGGAACCCTTTGCACGCGAGTCCGACTCGCACTTGGCCAGTTTTTAAACAACTTTCGCATTCGCATGTCAGTCGCAAACTGTTAACCTCAATTTCCCTACTTTTTTTACTGATTGCGATTGAGACGCGAATGCGAATATTGCTTAAAAAAAACCGGCCAAATGCGAGTCGGACTCGCCCACCGAGGATCCCGTACAAATTTGTAGCTACAAATTACTTTAAATAAAGACTAGTAAGTTTTTATGATTAAATTACAAATCTGCAGTTTTCAGACTTTTCCCCACACTTGTAAGACAGTATTACTTGCCAAATTTCATAGTTCGAGATCAACGGGAAATACCCTATACCAACATTTTGATTCCCTTGAGAGTCGAATATACGTGTATTGCGGCATAAAGGACCGTCTCTTTTTTTTACGTTAACTTAGAAGTTTGATTTTTTTAAAGCTGCAAGGATTTGTAGACTTGAGTATGTGGTTTTATTTCAGCTCGATACCTGCACGCGTTTCCGAGATAAACGGTATTGACAGACAGACGGACGGACAAAAAAGTGATTCTATAAGGGTTCCGTTTTTTCCTTTTGGGGTACGGTACCCTAAATATAGTAGAATTAGCCTTCTAAGTAAATTGGTCCGGGTACGTACTAAGTCGAAACATTTGAAGGTTTGAATCAGAACTTTCTGAGAGTTATCCCCAAATTACATGTCAATAACTTATCGCTTAGGTTGGCAGCAAGGTGTAGGGTGCATAGGGGTCACAAGGGGAGCCGTGCAAGGGTTGTCACGCAGCTAACTGAATTCACCGTACCAGGTCAACACGGGGTAGGTAAGTATTGAATATAAGTTGAATTTTAACGTTACTTAATTGTTTTTGACAATAACTTGCCTTTCATGTAACACTGACATAATAATAAAATAGCCGATTCATTAAAAAATACAGGTTAGGTTTTGACTTTGAAAAGAAAATCTACCTTTTTAACCGACTTCTAAAAAAGAAGGTGGTTCTCAATTCGACAGCGTATATATATATATATTATTTTTTATGTGTGTTCGCAGATAACTTTGTCGTTTATGATCCGATTTCGATGAATCTTTTTTTATATGAAAAGGTATGCTTCCGAGATGGTCCCATTGCCACCACATCAGGATCAGATGATGGAAACCCTGAGAAATCGAGGGCAACTCTCGAAAATTGTACGCACGCATATGGTAAAAACTTAATATTCGTGTGTGTATCGGGTGATACTACAAAAGAATGAAGGTTTGGATCAGATCTGATGATGGAGACGACAAAGATTCAAGGGAACTTCACATCGGTATGTAGGAACTACCAAGTGTTCGGGCTTATTTCATTCGTATTGACGAGACCTTTACACCGAAAGCACTTAGTAAGTTTTATTTTCATAACATAACATCACGCCGGTACCACTAAAAAGAGAAAAATAAAAAAACTTTTTTACAAAAAATGTAACCGACATCCAAAACAAAACACTACAAAGTATAAAATAACTTTAATTTCGGAAGTCGGTGTCAAAAAACGAAATAACCAAAAACACCGACTTTTTTTTTGACGAATGTTTCTTTTTCCCTTGAGTTTTTATTCAAATTTCACAGACTCCATAAACGAAGTGTTTACCTACAAAACCGAAATTGAATTTGATGTGATTCTCGATAATTCGTCTACACAAAAATGATCGTGTATCTCGGTGTTACAATATTTTTCTGTCGGCGGCTCCCACAGATCTTGTCAGACATCAGTTTACTCACAGTCGATTGGAGTCACTTTATGAGCTTCCAATTATGTTTGACAACACAATGTGATCCTGTGTCTATTGACGACATTTTTCTGCGTATTCGCTTATAATTCTTTTGTTTTTAAAGATCATAACTACATCGCGTTTATAAGGAAAAAGGTCGCCTTTATGTGATTTCGAATAAGATTTATCCGTTCTGTTTCAAATAAAAAGGATTTTAATTTTGATTTTCAAAATAATATATCAATCCGTAAGTTAATGAATCATCAGATTATTAAAAAGAAAAGATCAGATGAGATAGTCACTACTCTCTCGTCTTTCGATCTTCCCAATGATACAATACTAGTTGACCCGTGCAACTTCGTCTGCTCCGCTCCTATTGGTTGCTTATAGCAATCCTCGATAAATGGGCTATCTAACACTGAAAGATTTTTTCAAATCGACCAGTAGTTCCTGAGATTAGCGCGTTCAAGCAAAACAAACAAACAAACTCTTCAGCTTTATATATTACTAGCTGACCCGCGCAACTTCGTCTGCGTCACAATTTTTTATTACTGCTCCGCTCCTATTGGTTTTAGCGTGATGATATATAGCCTATAGCCTTTCTCGATAAATGGATTATCTAACCCTGAAAGAATTTTTCAAATCGGACCAGTTGTTCCTGAGATTAGCGCGTTTAAGCAAACAAACAAACAAACTCTTCAGCTTTATATATTAGTATAGATTAGTATAAAAGTATAGATGACAGTAACGCGACGTACGTACAGATTTCTCAGTAGGTACGTCGCGTTCCTGTAAGTATATCGGTTTATCTTACACTATTTACCATTGCCCTATTAATCTACTTAACTTCTACATACTCTTCAACTACTGATTTTGAAATCAAGCACCCGGTCTACAACAACTGTATGTAATAGATAGTTCGTAATACTGATGCAAAACAAATTCGGCGAAGCCAAGGTTCAGTCCAATCAGGCTTTAGAGTTTTAAGGCCCGATACGTTTTATTTCTCGACGTTGTGACTGAATTGCAACCGACCGTGATCACGAGTTGTAATGACGGTAAAATGAAAGTACGTTTATAAAGGTATCGTGTACAAAAGCTCTTACTTTTTTTTAAAACATTGTTCAACAATCCCCGAGACTAAATGTGTGCTTTAAGTTAAGGAAATTTGTAATTACTAACAGTAGTTTAATCGGTCACTGGTTTTAAAAATAAACTTTCGAAGTTTTGTTGAACTAGTTCAAATTAAAAGTTCTTAACCAGAGTTTAAGAAGGCCTAACTATTGTTTAACTTTGTCTTTTATCACGATAAAATGGCTTCATATGAAAGGCGCCAGATAAATGTCTTTGTTGACTTTCTTTTATTTTTTGTACCTATTGATTTAAATATGACTACTTTTAATAAATGTCAGAAACCTCCCCACTCGCGCGCACTGCGGTGTTTATTATATCGCTCCGTATTGTCAATTCGGAATTCGCGTTGTGTGTTTATTCTAAGGCTTGTGAATTGTTCCTAGCGGTGCTATAGTGTAGTAAGTGCGTGTTTTGTAAGTTTTTCAAGGTGTCTGTTTATTTATTTACTGATAATTAGTCAATTTCTCCAGCCTTCGGTAAGTGCATTTATTTTTCTTGTGTGTCGGTAGCGCGAAATAACTTAATCGATCGTTATCTATTTGTTTAGTTCTTTTGATTTTGTTTAATTCATCCGTGTTGTTATAATGTAATTCATGATGTCAACAAATGATGACCCTCCAGATCGTGGCGGAGATATATTTCATCGAAATACAAAAACCCAAAGGTCGCCCGTGGCGACCTCCGCTAATTCGAAACGCTTGTTCAGCGAAATGAGACTTCATACATTTCGCCCGATGATAGGTCGAAATGGGTTCATCAAACTTTCGAAACCGTGGAAAAATCCTCGCCGATTTTAAATATCAGTAATGTGAGCAATACCGATTACTGCGACTTAGTTTCTGAGGCGTCAGCCTACCTGTCAAAAATTAACGACTTAGTCAATGATCAGGGCTCTCGCATTAACGTTGCAAATAAATCTGCCATCATGGATATGACACAGCGTGTCACGGCCATCGTTTCTATGCTGGCCATAAAATCATCATGCAACCAAACGAAGTTAGCCAATACGGAACGCGAATTAGAAAAAATCAAGTCGAATAACTGTGTCAATCCCAATCCTGTCAATAATAATAATAATAACAATTGTAAAATTTCGTATGCGGACTCGTTGAAACTACGTTTGCCAAAAGTAGCTCCAGCAATTATGGAATTCCGACCACCATTGCCGTGTTATTGTTATTGCTTATCCGACCGCAGCTCGATCAGCTGATTATAGCACTTCGTCCGCGACAAAACAAGCGCTTATGGAAGCAATTAAGCCCAGTGATGATGGTTTTCAAATTGTAGGCGTGAAAAAAACCGCGAAATCCGGTGTTGTTCTACGTGTCGCTAGTGAACATCAGCTAAAAAAATTGGAATCCGTGGACGCAATTAAGGCCGCTGGTTTACGACTAGAAAAACCAAAAGGTAGACGCCCTCGAGTATTAGTTAAGGATGTACCATCTTCAATGGATGATGGCGCTTTTCTGATCGCGCTATACCGCCAAAATATTAAAGATGAGCTTCAAATGAAAGAGGATGACTTTATCAAGTCTACTAAAATTATCCGTAGGCGCTCGTTAGATAACGGTCGTAAGTGGATAGGCATCGAATTAGATTCCGCAGTACGTAAACACTTAGTTTCTACTAGGGATGTAACGGATGTGATGATATCGGAACCGGAATCGGAATCGGAGGTTGTGGATTTGATATATCGGAATCGGAATCGGATTTGGAATCGGATTCGGAATCGGAGGCGGATGCTTTAGAAGAGAATGTGCGAGAAAGTAGGGTTAATATAATTAATGAAATAAAATAATACATACATTGCTAATCAGTCCTTTTAATTTCAAATACAAACAATAGAACGCCTGACGAGGCGTTGAAAAAAAATCAGTCAATAATTAATAAAATAATTATGCATTGTAAAAACGCCAGCATTTTACGCTACCACAATCTGTCAAATTTCTGCAAAAGATTTTCAAATTTATCACAAATTTGGAAGGTTCACGTTCGATTGGCAAAATTTGACAGATTCGTGTAGGTTGACCTTGTAAGTATTCTGGCAATGCTACTTATAAAATAAAAAAAATATTCAACTAATTTGCCACTTGTCACAGATTCTGTTAACGTGTTCACTCATAAACACAAACAAAAACAAATGACCTGATCCCCAATGCGAAACAATAACAAATGAATGAGTAAGCGACAGAAAGCACGTTACGAGGGGCTATCCCCGTGCGACAAGTATAAACAGGTTTTTAGACGCGTTGACCGCGGTCGTATGCCGCCGCCCGCCGCAACGCATCGACCTCCGATTACCTCCGATTGAAAAGTTTCGGAACAGGTATCGGAATCGGAGGTGCAAAAACAATCGGAAGTTCCGACTAATCGGAATCGGAATCGGAGCTCCGTAACATCCCTAGTTTCTACCAAGGATAAATTATTTATTGTTTTTTTTTTTAATGGAATATATTTATTATCCGTCACGTCTTCCGGTCGCTCGCAGGCATCAAAGTTATAGTGGGTGCTGACGTGAATGCATCTTCTTCCCTGTGGTATGGCAAAGTTCGGGCCACTGATTACGAACGACGTTGTGCCGTTGAAGATTTTATTGCTGTGATGAACTTATCAATTCATAACACCTCAGACGCACCGCCTACTTTTTGTAGCCAAATGGGCGAATCTTGTATTGACGTCACACTTTCTAGTGCAGACGTACGCTTGGATAGGTGGCGTGTCCTTCCTGACGCGTCTTGTAGTGATCATCGCCTGATCGTGTACGAATTTGTTCCTATGTTTACTTTAAGTTCGTTGGTCGTTACTTTAAGTTCCTATGTTTACTTTACTTTAAGTTCGTCACACTTAATTGGGAATTTTACATATAAAAGTAGGGGCGCGAATTGGGAATTCTTTAGCTCACTTTTTGCTTATCATGCCAAAGACTTCACTCGCGATGGACTGTCAGCTGAGGAAAGTGCTGAGATAATGTCAGACACGTTCACTTACTGTGCTGACATTGCTATTGGTCGCGCATCTATGACCAATATTCGTAGATGTGATTGGTGGAATGACTACCTTGTTGAACAACGTAAAAGCTATCGCAGAGCGCGCAAACAACTTAATAAGCTTAAAAAACGTAAGGTTAATCGGGGACCCCCTTAATCTTGCTTTAAGTACTTTTAGAGTTGCCAAGTCGCGCTACAGAGCATCGGTTGAAAAATCTAAGGGTAATTTATTCCGGAAAATTGTTGATAAACTTGATAAGGAGGGTGGTCTCCTTTGTACCACGAGTTCAAGGCTAATAGATCTGTCGACCTTGCGTACGTTCAGAACATTAAAGTAAATAATAAACATACCACCGGCATTGAAGAAACAACCGATGTTTTGCTTGATTCTCTAATACCAGACGATTCATCAGTAAATGATAATGAATACCACCAACAGATTAGAGTGTGGGCCGCGGTGCCACCTGAATCACCGGAGTCAGACCTTCCATCCACTGACGAAATCATAAACGTTGTCAAGAGACTACCTCTCAAAAAATCATCCGGTGAAGATAAAATATCTAATAGAATGATCATAGAAGCGTGTAAAACAGCGGGCGACGCGATCTAATCCGTATATAACCGATGCATTGCAGAAGGTATTTTTCCTCGAATATGGCCCCCCGATTACCCTAAGTCCTACCGGCCCATAACACTACTTCCATCTTTAGAGAAACTCTTAGAGCGACTAATCGTTCCGGGCTTGCTACCGAATGGACCTAAATTTCATATTAATCAATTTGGTTTCACTATTGGTAAATCCACAGTCGACGCGGCTCTCTCTGTCCGTAAAATTGTTAACTTATCGGAAAATAAATACGTGGTTGGAATCTTTCTCGACATACCTGGCGCTTTTGATAACGCATGGTGGCCGATGCTACTACTTAAAATGAAAACCCGTGGTTGCTACAAAAATATCTATAATCTGATTCTTTCGTATTTTCTAAACGGCTCCGCGAAACTCAAACTTGGACATCATTCCATTTCTAAGTCTCTAACCATGGGATGACCTCAGGGCTCAGTTATAGGTCCATATGTATGGAATTTTGGCTACGATGATTTCCTCGCGCTTCCGCTCCCATGCGGCTGTTCATTAACCGGTTACGCGGACGATGGCTTACTGCTCATTGAGGCAAGCACTCGGGCTGGACTCGAGAACTTGGCTGACACATGTCTACGTTTAATATCACAGTGGGGTGATCGAAACTGTCTGACCTTTGCACCGCATAAAACCTATCAACTTATTTGAAAAGGAAATCTCAAATCCTGGCCTATTATTAAATTTAATAACGTACCCGTTAAAAGAAAAGAATCCGTGTGCTACCTCGGTATGCTACTAGAAAGGAACTTTTCATTTATTGATCATATAAAAACAGTAGGTGAAAAAGCAAAAAGGAACTTCAACGCCTTGACGAGAATATCCAAAGCTACTTGGGGTCTCTCATTTCAAACCTTAAAAACGATCTATGGGGCTACTTACTTGGGATGTATGTGCTACGGGGCACTTGTCTGGGCTGACAGGGCCACCATAGGGGCGGTACGCCGTAAATTGCTGCAAAGCCAGCGTTTGGCTTTGATATTCTTATGCAAGGCGTATAGGACGGTTAGTACTGAAGCCTTACCGGTGCTGGCGGATGTTCTCCCAGTCGATCTAGAGGTGCAGCGGCGTGCTGCAATGTACTACTACGCTAGACAGATCACGGACCCAGAGTTTTTACCGCAACGCGACTGTGCTAAGATCTGTACATTACTAAAACCCTAGACTGACGTCTGGGAGGAACTTTTATCCGAATGGCAAAGTAGGTGGGAAAATTCCATTAAAGGCCGTCACCTCCACCAGTTTTTTCCATCCGTTCGTGAGCGGCTGGATAGGACATGGCTGGAGGTGGATCAATGTGTTGCCCAATTTCTCACAGGTCATGGCAACTTTAAGAGTAAATTATTTTCCTTTAGGCTTGTGGCCTCGCCTTTATGTCAATGTTCTACAGCCGACTATGAATACGAACAATCCGCACACCACATCTTATGGGAGTGTATTCTTTGGCAAACTGAACGCAATATTATATTAGATAGTATTCAGGTTACATCTGGAGTAGTTTACTACACGGACCTTGTAGAAACCAGAACAAATTTCCGTGCTTTCAGGCGATTTTGCCATACCTATTACTGGAATCAAAAGTAGCTCACAATTTAGGACCCATTAGTTTTTAATTAATATATAATCCGTGGTGCTTGACAACTGGGGCTTAACTCAGTTGTATATGTCCCTTGGTGCCTATTGGTCTAGCTTTGTTCTGTCTCCTGCTTGATAAGGAGGGAAGTGGAAATTAGATATATTTTTTTCCTACTCCTCCGCTGTACTTTTCTGATTAAAATCGTTGCAGGATCCAAGACAGTTTAATCGTTTCTCCAGGACTCGTCGGGCTTCATTGTCTCGGCGTTTTTCTGGTGGTCGCCACTGTTGATTCTGACTTTCAGGAGTTGCAGTGGTTGGGAATGTGTGGCGGGCTTGTCCCAATTATGTCAGAAATAATCCTAACATATAAAATTATTCCGTTACTGACTGATTGAGTGACTGATAGACAACGCACAGCATAAACTACTGATCGTAGAGAGCTGAAATTTGGCATGTACGATCCTTGAGGTGTGTAGGGGAGAGCACTAAGAGAGGATTTAACGAAATTCCCACGGGAACGGGAAAAAACGGGATATGCGCGTACGAAGTCGCAGGCAAAAGCTAGTAAAGACATGAAGCTGTCATGAATCGACTTTAAGGGTGCCTGTCCATTACAGCGGAGCGAAGCAGCGGAGCGGAGAAACGGAGAAATATTAACCAATCATGTCAGGCAAAATTTCAGTGAGTCACGTGGTACGGAGCTTTTATACAACTCCATCGGTTAAAATTTCTCCGTTTCTCCACTCCGCTGCCTCGCTCCGCTGTAATGGAGAGGCACCCTTATCGAGATCCTTTACGTTCTTTAGTAATGAAAAAACAGTTCATAAATTACTGTTCGTGTATCTACGAAGATACACGAACAGTAAATTAAAAGAACCTTATTGCAAGTTTATGTAGCGCCTACCATAGACTACATACGGTTTTTAGGAATTTCTTATAGGCCGTCTAATAAAAGACCTAAATCCTTTCCTATTCAATATTGGATACATAAAATACTGTCACAAGAACCTCACCTTTAGTTTTAGGTCTCCTTTCCTAAAATGTTTGGGCTTGACTTTGAAGTCGAGCGCCAGGCTGGTGGTCTCCAGGCCATCTTCGTGCTTCTCATGGGTGGGAGGCAACTGCGCAGTGGTGGGGGCTGGCTCCCCGTTGATGTACCAGGCCAGGCGAGTGGCTGGCCTGGACCGGCCTGAAGTGCAGTTGACCTGCACGCGGTCTCCGATCTGGTACCGGAGGCGGGAGCCCGTGATTGTGGGACCGTGGTCAGGAAGCGCTGGTTGAATAGGATACAATTTTAGATTAAACAGAAACTAGTGGCATAATTCGCTTTCAAAGTGTACTACTGCACGCGGTCTAGCGGCCAGATTTCCGAGTTCTGTGTTCCTAAGAATGACGGTGACTAAGAATCCTACACACACAAAAGCTGTTAGACCGCGACGGTCAAAGTGGACGCGCGTTCTGTCGGAGTTCTATTTTTTTTTGCAAAAGCTGGAAGCAAAAGCTGAAAGCAGGAAGGTCATGTCCGACGAGATTGAAAAGTTCATTTAATTAGTGAGAGAAAAACGTTTTCTTTATGATTTGCGAGACATTTAGTTGAGAGTGACATTTGGTTTTCAGTAAAAAGAGCGTGCCACGTGTTATCACTTAAGATTACTGAATTCCAGATTTTTAGACCGCTCGCAGTGTGCGTGTATGTGGACGCGGAATGGGCGAAATGGAACGGACCGCACGCAGTGGGGTCGGCGCCTTAACTGGACTGACATAAGATTTTCGATAACTATTGTCTGATGTTAATTCTATGTATTTCTGAATTCCCCGTCATCAGTTACGCTGATGGAATTTCTTTTTTTTTAATAATTCGTTGCCCCACACTAGGAATTTCTCCTGTATCGTGGGTGCGTTTACAGACATATAACTTCACATACACAATCAGCCAGACCCGGAACAACTATCTGTAGGCCATACAAATATTTGTTCCGTGCGGGAATCGAACCCGCGACACGCAGCGCAGCAGTCAATCGCTCAACCACTGCGCCAACCCTGCCGACAAAAATTTTATGCATGTCAAGGAACCTTTTTACCTATAGCTAAGTAACAATTCTATCTAGTCCCCAAAAAATCAACTTATAATTATTATTGATTGCAATTTTACTGTCCATATTATTATCGACGAGATTATAAAACGTGATAAATGTATAAATTATGCACATACCGATATACGAGTACATTTATTTATTTGCAGTTGACGTTTATAGCTTGAGATAGGAACCAAGCATCTCATATAATTTAACGAGGCGGTAGGTGCCAAAGTATTACTTTTATTTCGAGGAAACTTAGAAAATATAAAGTGTTTGCTAAAATATAACGTGCCGAAACCCTCAAAAGATGATTGATTTTAGTTGGTAGAACCTGATGGTGAAGTTTGAGCGAAATATAGAGTTCTACGCCATAGGAATAATAAACAAGAGCTTCACGTAGAAACCACCCGTCACGCTTGCCCGTTCTAAAATATCTCACATACTCGTATCATGATGTTGTTTTCGTGTCTGAACATTCATATTTATAGGTAAATAAAAAGAAGCTTTACACACGTGGCATTCAGTCCACTGTCCACGGTAGCGTGACGAAGGTGATTTTGAAAACGTCAAAATGTATGAGATTGACAAACACTGTGAAATGTCACGTGATAAATCCCTTATATTTTGGCATTTTGACAATCGTCATCGCTAAAAGAATGACACTTTTACTAGAGTCTAAACTGATGCCCGCGACTTTGACCGTGTAGGTAGATGTCAGCTACAAAGAACAAAGACTTTCATGCGAAGTTCCCCCTCCCGTTTTACCCCTTTAAAGTTGATATTTCCAATAAGTAATCGTTTCTTAGCGGATGTATAGCGAATTTTAAAATAATTGATATTCCCAATTTCAGCTGAACTAGTAAATTCGGTTTTGCGTTGTTAATAGTCAGTCAGGACCAACGATTTTACAAGTATAGAAAACAACAACTTGAGTAATACTAGCTTGGAAAAGTCAAGTACATTATTAAACAGACCCTTTCCTAAAAAACCCATATTACTTAAGTAAAATCGAAAACAGAACCAGTTTTGTAGGTCAATGTTATCGAAAGCAATTTATTAGCAATACATTACTGCTCCAACAACTAACTTACTTAAGCGAACGTACAAAAATGTAGTAGTGGATGCGATTACTTAATTGTGTTGCAATTCCAGCAAGTACGAGGCAATAAACTAATGGTGCCTCTGCCTCCATCTCCAAATTGAAATTCACATTTGCAGTAAACGTCATGATGTGCCACATGAACTACAAACTAGACAGCCATTTTGTTTTTCTCAACATTTCGAAAATCGAATCTGGAACGAGGGCTTTTCTTTTTTTTTTGTTCCAATGTTTGATGTTCAAAACCTTTTAAGATTTACAAGAACAGAGGATAAAAGTGTCTTGCCAGGTTTTTTGGTTGTTTTCAAAACAAAGGACGATTTTATTTTTCCTACCTACCGAAAGCTTGCAAGGTGCAAGCGGATTATTTTTAATTACTCTAAACGTCAATAAACTTGAGAGACCGTGGTTAGTGTGATTTAGTTGCGTCATAATCGAAATTGTTTCTTCATCCTCGTGTTCCATGAAATTAGTATCTCATGTAAACTACATAGGTAGATAAATAAAAAAAATAAAAAAGTAAGTTAGTCCTTACCAACAATGACCATGTCTCCATGGTCGGACACCGTAGGGAAGAGGGGCCTCTCTCCTGACACCTCGCACCGGTAGCGGCCTCCCGTCTCCAGAACTGCTGGAAACAGCGTCACATTGGCGCCGTTTGGACTTGATTTCTGGGACAAAGGGATTTTAAAGTTTAGTATTCATGTAACGTGAGATTAAGTGCTCTTTTCTTAAGATGTCGGTAGTCGATTACAAACTGGTTTGGACATTAATATTGTTTGTTTTGCTCATGATTTGTTTGTCTCGGTTTAAAGGCTCCCACGGACAGGTGTGACAAAGCGACAACGATGCACAACGCGTTTTTTTATGGAATTTTCCTTTTAAATGTTACATATGTGATAGAGTTCATACAAATAATAATCTATCTCTGGCTTACTGTCAAGTCGCACATATCTGCAAGAGCCTTAAGTTTAAAAGCTTTTCACGCAAAAGTTCAAAAGAATTCTATAATATTTTTGGTAAAGATAAAGGCAACTCAAAAACATAGTTTGTACTTAAAAGGAATTATATTATAAATCACCGTGTATTTAAATCCGTTTCTAAGAAAAAAAAAAATATGGAAACTTTACTTTCATAATTATGGAGCTTAACTTTCTTTCAAAAGGAAAGTTCTAGGAATCTAGCCATCTATCTGACACTATTTTTCGAATTTTATTACTTTACAGCAAAACAAAAAGTTCTGTGTTCCTAGAATATTAATTGCTAAGTAAAACTTGCGAAATGAAACCATTGTTCATCAGACTCTCGTATTCCATTTTTTTTTCGAACGCGTTTATTCCTGTGATAGCAAACCACTTGAAAGTCTTTTACTAACCATTTTATTCTGAGAACTGTATATTAGGACTGCTCCACGAGCATGTAATTCGATTCAAAAGTGACAGATTTTAAACATCTCCATTTTAATCTAGTTTTGAACATAAAAAAGTCTATTAAATATGTAAAATATTATTCTTGAAGTCAAGCCTAAACATTTGATCGTTATGAGCCGTAAAGCGCCGAAAGAACAAGACAACGTTTTACAATAATAAAAATAGGGTAATTGGCTTCGGCCGTTCTATTTAAAAAATAAAAAATAAATACAAATAAACAAAGTCCAAGGCAAATTTCAATAGCCTTGTTTGTCTTGTCAGATTAACAGAAATGTGTAATAAATTAATCTAAGAAAATCCTACCTAAAATTACTTGTTTGACTTCCGCCTTAATTGAATAACTCAATTTAACTTAATTAAAGTTACGAAAAATCCCCGGAGAAAAATCTTATTACCAAAAAATGTTGGTAAACACTTAATCCAATCTGTGGAGTTTGTGGAACATGGCGTACGCGCAGTGAGTTAACTAAACAACGTCCGCGAGTACGTAGACGCAGCTAATTATAATGTTGTCATTAGCTCTCCCCGTGGGCTCCCCGCTCCGAGACTTGTCGACAGTATTAACGTATAGATTTAAATTGCTTACAAAGTCCAAAGTAACCCAAGGCTATTTTCCCATCTAAATTATTTACCTCCATACGCAAAGCCCGTTATAAAATTTTCCCAGATTTTCCACCATGTTTTGCACCACGCCGGGAATTTATTTTCTGCCTGTTGTTATTAAACCGTCCCGGCCAACAGCGCGGTCTTAGGGAAATATCTATTAGCGATACTTCTACTAAAAGGATTTACAAGAATTTTGTACCAACAGTTATTAACCCTTGCAATAACTCCGTCTAACTTCTTTTTGTACTTCTCTCCGTGAGTTATAGAGTTCCGAAACACATAAAACAAGTGTATAATGTAAGAGCGGATACCTCCGCACATAAAAACTCTCGTGAATGTTACATTTATTTGGAGATATTGTTTTCATTACGTTTTGTTTGCTCGATAAATATAAAAAAGCAATAAAAATTTGTAAATGGGTTGTAGATGATAAGCGGCTACGGCTAAATGAAAGAAAGTATAAATGAGTCGGGCACGAGTGCGCGTGTGTTTACACCTGCGCCTCTTCACCGCGTAATATCCGGTCCAGTTTTATATTGTTTCCTCTCGGGGAGACCTAAGCAAACTCGACTCACGACCGGATTAATCCAATTATACGTATCTACTCTAAAAGTTCATCCGCATTATCTGGACGGCCGGCATTTACACAATTGTTCAGAAACAAGCAAACTTTCGATATAGTTAAGAGGGCTGAGTGCTGAAAACCCTTGAAACTCTGAGGTTTCCGACTTAACACGGGAAATATTAAAAGTGTGACATGAATATCGATTGAAAGCGGAACTTCTTATGCGGGCGGGCGTCTCACTTACCGCACCCCGGTATCGCGAACGTCTATATTAATTTTTGTTTAAGGTAATAATTTTTCATCTTTAGTTACCTACTTATATAGCAGCAGCGTTAATTTGGGAGTTCTCCACAATTTCAACATGGCTATATTCGAACTGAAGGCGGTTATAATTTAAAGCGATAGTCGTCCCCGAATAGAGCGATCGCCGCCTCGCTCCACATTCCATTCAATTTCCACAGGTGAGACTGCACGGCATTGCATGACAACAGTTATTAGTCCCGGATTTCTATTCCAAGTATTCGCCGAATTATAGAACTAACGCTCCAAGACACGTGCTATGGATTTTCAAGAATGTTGTTTTACCTGCTACACTTTTGACTACCTACACAAACACACATAACAGTTGATGCATTGCAACAATCGCACAAATCAATCTCCTCTCGTATCAGCGCATAGTAAGTATATCCACCAACTCTAGAATAGCTTCTGTCTAAAAATATTAGTAGATAAAGTAAGGTGGTTTTTGCGACGAAAAAGCAAGATGTTCACACCTAGGGCTGAATTTCCAGGGACGCAGGACAGGCCGTTCACGTTAGCGGTGTCAAGTGCTTTAATTAATCACCAAAGGAAACCTTGCACTGACCTCCACATCAACCCCGGGCAGCGGGAACTTCCTGCGCGGCTCGTGGTCGCGGGGCACGTGGCGGAAGAACTCCTTGCCGTCCTTGTACCACTTGACGGAGTACAGCACGTCAGCCGGACCCAGCGCCCAGCGGCACGACAGCGCGGCGCGCGTGCCCAGCGCCACGTGCGCCGGCACGCGCAGCTCCAGTAGCTCCAGGCTTGTGACTCCGTACTCTGTATAAAGAGAAAGAACGTTTAGTGAATGCTATAGGTCTAGTATGAAACCCGGCGCTGCTTTCCGCGCGAGAGTGAGATGCTCCGCTTGACGAAGATCTCTCTCAATAAACTCGTAGATATTTTCAATCAAGATCATTCAAGGTGGATGAGGCAGAGCCAGACTTCTGGTTCTGGTTACTACCCTCACCTTTTTTTTTGCTTTTATCAGTCAATGATCATTTCTCTGATTCATTTATACATTGGTCGTCAGACGTTACAAAAAACGGTCAACTTCACACATATTCATGTGTGGACCAAGCCAGTGAAGTTCACTGTATTTTTGTGAATAATAGTTGTCGATATTGAAATCAATCAATCATTTAAAACTACATTCAATTTGTAAAGGAAGATCGATTTTACTGAAAATTGAAAGGCTGCAAAATATAAATGAACAACAACACATTTTTCAGGCCACCCGGTCCGCAACCAAAGTGCTTACAAAACCTTTTTCAATAAAAGCTGCTCTACATATGCAGGTGTAACTATATGTAGGTAGGTACAAGTATTTTTATTTGGCTGTAGGTAGCGTGTTATGAAGGCAAAAATCCATTAAACGCCACGTCAAATAATTTCCCATGTGACGCTCGCTCGCGGCCCGTAAAAGAGGCACTATTGCCCTCGCCCAACGGTGGATAATATTACTTTACGACCCGCGGGGCGAGCTCAAATGTAAGTAAATTGGTGAATAAAGACAACGAGCAAACAGTAACGGCACATGCCAATATTAGCACAACAATTTAGCAAGGAGACGACCGTGAAGAACTGACGGCTAATAAAAATTCTGAACGATCGTTTTCCCAATGTCTCACGCTCATTTGAAATGATTTACTTTCCTCGGTTCGTCACAGTCAACTGCCTAACATGGAAATGTCGAGACGAAATATTATTAGATTCTGAACAGTAGCTACGGTACTTGTATTTGTAGTGCAATGTCTTTTGGTGTTTGTACCGTATTGATTAAATGAAAATCGGTATTTAATTGAAGAGAACAAAGGAAATAATGGCCGTGCCTCACATTCTAAGATCAGAGCCTGGGTATTTGCAATCTGTATTTAGTACATTTAACTATTCACAGGACCTTCAATGTCGAAAATATTCACAAGTTTCGTGGACGTAAACCTCAAGAATACTCTAAAGAATATTCGAATGGCGATGGCGAGTGACTTTGAATAACGGCGACTTTTACGTGCCGCCATTTTATTAGGGTGACGTCATATTTGCGTACACAAAAGAGCATGTTATCCGCGCGTGATATTTAGTTATCTTAGGCACACATGCAGCGGGCTAGTGCTCTCACGTGAAGACGGAAATGGTGCTAAGTGTGGTGTCAGCAGACGGGCGGGGCCGGCGGGCGGAGATAGTGCACGAACCAGCCGCCTCACTCTTAGTACTCTGCGAAGCTCAGTACAGGTAAGCTGCGGTTCGGTTTTTGATCCAAAAAGATCAAAAGGGACTCTTATAAACACACAAAGTAAACGCAGACATATTTTTAATGAGGACTGGCCTCCGACATTTTTTTCGATGCCTGTAGAAAGTTCAGTCCGTTAATAAATAACGAAGAGTGATAATATATTATACATATTTTATAATATCGTTGGTACCTAAGAATCAATTAGTTTTCTTGGTTGTTATGGCCTCATTAATAAATCTAATTATAAAAATCTCGTGTCACAGTGTTTGTTATCGAACTCCTCCGCAACGGCTTGACCGATTTTTATGCATTTTTTTGTGTACATTCAGTAAGTCTGAGAATAGGTCATAGGCTATTTTTTTTATTTGGCAAAACAACGTTTGCCGAGTCAGCTAGTCTAATCGAATATATAAAAATCTCGTGTTTGTTATCGAACTCCTCCGAAACGGATTCCGATTTTTATGTTTTTTTTTTTTGTATATTTGGTAGGTCTGAGAATAGGACGATACCAAAAAAATGGCCTACTATTTTTTTGGTACAATATTTTGTCAATATATATATAATCGAATATTTAAAAATCTCGTGTTTGTTATCGAACTCCTCCGAAACGGCTTGACCTATTTTATGTTTTTTTTTGTGTATATTTGGTAGGTCTGAGAAGAGGACGATACCAAAAAAATGGCCTACTATTTTTTTGGTACAATATTTTGTTATATGGCAAAACAAGGACAAACAATGTTTGCCGGGTCAGTAAGTGTATAATATAGTATAGTAAAATAAAGAGTCGTAAACCAAATATTTGTTTGGAAGTTAAATTGTACAATCACTTTTACTTAAAATGCAGTCGAACGATGCATTGAATGCTTAAATTCGTCGTGTTCATGACTACAGATTTTCATTTCAGATACGCCCCCGCTACAGTGGGGCTGAGTGTACATTATTTGAAGTAGGCACAGGACAGCCCCTCCCTGGTCTGTCTAGCCGCTATCCAGAACAATTGGAGGCAATAGTACGCTTCAATAAATGTAACGATGTTCCTCGGCGAGCTGGTGAGCAAATATCGAATTGAATAAGTATCGATAGAATACTTCAGCTGGGTTTTGAATAATTGCGTTCGTTATTGTGGATTCTGGACGGAAGACAAATAAAAACGAAGCCAATTTAGTGAATAATGCGCAGTTTGCTACGGTTTGACTTTTTACTTTAGTTTATATTGGCGCTGATTCTTTTGCTTTTTCTAAAAGAAAATGGGAATGTTGCTGTGGTAATGGTGATGTTGAGTGGTAAGAGATACTGACAGGGATTTTGACAGGTTAGGGTTGTCAAAATAGTTTAGTCCTTGTCAAACTTCTGTGTGTTTTCAGCCAGCATATTTTGTGTGTTGTCAACACTCGTTGTACATTTTTGTTTCAAACTGATTTGACAGTTACTATTTTCAGCTGACTATTTTTTGTTTTATCTGTAGCTATTGCGAGTATTTGTAATAGCTTTAGTTGTTTACCTATGTTACGATATGTTAAATGAATAGGACTCTACGATCCTACACACATACTTGAAGCATTTGGAAATATTAAGTGATAATAAAACGCGGAGTTTTAGCCGCGCACAGCAATAACTTCTGTAATAGTAATAGCACATGTCAAGTGTATAATTAAATAATTAACAACTGAGTCATCACTGAAGCACTTGAAGACCCCGCTCTGTGCTTCCTCGGCCAATTACTAAGAGCCCTCGCTCCTCAGTGCCACGCTGCGTCAGACTCGCCATTTATTACTTTTTAATAACGCCAATACTCCATACTTCACTACTGAAAAATAAATTGAAAGGCTTCAATTAAAAAGCCACTAAAGAATCAAAGTTAATGAATATATTTTGTTCAAATAGTTTCATTTTCGACGTCGCCGTCGCAAGTCGAGTCATGCATGCAGGAGATATTTCGTCTCTTTTTACAGAATATTTTATTCCATGAAAGTTATAATGTCGTAAAAAAGCTCCTATAAACGTGTGTAAAATATAGCTCATTGTGCAGAATATCTTATGATTTATTGTGTCGCATATTATATGCCTAAGTAGGTAGGTACGTACTAAATGTGATGTTTGCAAGAAATTCATAAGCAGTGTAACTGTACTGCTTTGAGCAGACACTCAAGCTCATAATTTATTCATGAAAATTATTACTTTACTTTAATTAATTAAAAAAGCGAATGCAAATTTTACGATGGCGTCAAACACTCGTTAGGTAATTATAATTTGCAACGATGCAGCATTTTTACAAACTATGCTTATGTGTATTTATGGTGAACTCGAGCGAGGAAATGAGAAATAACGTTCGCGTAAACCACCGTTTGTTTTTAATCATCTCTAAAACGTGCGATAGTAAAAAGAAAGAATGCGAGCCTCTGAATACTAACAAGCAATCTTGGTATCAGGTGTAGCGGTAATACCGAAGAGTCGAAGTAATGTATGGTTTCAATATGTGTTATCAAAAAAACGGCGCGCAAACGTCGTCGGTTTGCATCTTTTATTATACGACGCGCCGTATCGAGGTAATACTTACTTTTTTTATTTTTGCGAAAACTCCTCAGGCGTCTCGTGTAGTTCTCTTTGTTCTGGATCATTCTATGCTTTATAACCTGATTTTGTTATTGTAATATTTTTTTACTAATTACGTCTTGAAATCTGTTAGGTTTTACGTACCTATTTGTTGGGTTCAAATTATGAATTATCGTGTTTAAAACCTAATTTTGTAGTTGCTTTTACTATGGAGTAAAATAAACATTTACCTACCTGTAATAAAGTTTAATAAAGCTATTGCAACCGTTCTTTTATAAGCCTTTTGTAAGTCGTAAAAATAAATAACAGCAAAAATGTTAAACTTTACAGAATCAAATAAAATTAATAACTCAACAACTTTTTCTAGTAGTTCTAAGAAAAGGCAATTTACTCCTATATTATAACAGTATTACTGTACATTTAGCTATAACTAGGTTCGGCTGACATTTATGAAAGCGGACGGCGATGGAGCCGTAGTGAGGAACCTTCACGTTTCCAACATGACGTATTCCGGAGTCACGCGATAATCCTACAGTAATGAATTGGCAGCTGTCACTAAAATTACGAACACAATCCATGCTATGCTAGAATATGTAAGATACCTGGGCCCGGCTTGTACAGGCGTGTTTCATGATTTTATTGTTAGGGAATATTTTCTTAGTGATTAAACTTGTACTAGAACAAAGAAGAACAGGTGTAAATAATGGGAATCTTGTTTTGTAGGATTCGGATGTGAGTGTTTCAAGAATTCGTAACATAGAGACACCGAACGCTACTAACGTAAAACATACCACTAGCTTCTGCCAGCAGCTTCGCCCGCGTGACTGTCGTAAATTAACCAAAGGGAACATACAAATGGTATAAAAAGCGGCCGATGTGCTAACCTTAATGCTATACCAGACTGTAATATAGCTGTGTGCCAAATGTCGTCCAAATTTGTTCAGCTGTTCTGGCGTGATTGGCGTGGCATTTAAAATAGTAGTAAGATTTGAACAAGATCGCTTTCCGTTAATCCGATTTCTCCATTACAATGTAAGTCTAAAGTGATTACTAGTGCTTGATAAGCGAATCATTATTCTGACTAGAAGCTTCGTTACACTGTCTAGAATCCCTAAATTTTAAATGAGTCAGTCCTTTTGTTATCGTCTCACAATAAATCCTATAGATACTGAGATTTAATTTTAATAATGTGCCAATCACGCTGACACACCGTGACATTTGTATCAGTAGGTAGTATAAAATTTAGGAAGCCTTAGGATCTTATAAACCTTGAACTTATAAACGAAACGAAAACGTAAAGAAAAACGGGTTTGAGTTTCAGATTACAGAGCTTAACTAAAATTAATTGTGAAGTAAATCAAAAAAAGAAAGATTGTCAACATTTATTTTAAAAGTACCAGAAAGTTTTCTAAAGCCCGAGCTTGTGGTTTTTTTCTAGGAAATATTTTTGTAATATTTCTGTTTCAGATACAAGCGCTGCCGCCACTGTTGATATTAATTACTACAAGTTCAATATCATGTTACTACCGAAGCAGAGTTAAGCCAAATAACATATTTTGCACTTAGCAAACAACAGCCCTATTAATAAAAACTTTTTGACCGTATGCTTAGTTTAAATACTGATGAGCAGATTCTTTACATAGAACTAGTGGTACCGGCCAACTTCGTGCCGCCTCAGAATACTTTTTGTCGTGTTTTGTTTACCTATACGAAAATCACATTCAATACAATGCCATTTCTGATACATAGTAGTATCAGAAATGGCGCAGCCATGGGTCACACTGTACCTAATTGTTTTTAAATTGAATTTCTTTTTATTTGTTACATTGGATGTATCTGTGTGTGCCAAATAAACTAGTTTTCTTTCTTTCTATTTTTGTAAAAAAAAAACCATTGTTTTAATGGTTAGTTTCAATAGCAAAAAAAAAAAATCCAACAAACCAAAGATCTTCAAAATCAGTTCAGCCGTTCTTGAGTTATAAATGGTGTAAGCAACCCGATTTTGTTAATACATTAATAGACTAGTTGACCCATGCCCACTTCGTTGGGCGGAATTATTCGGGTTAATTTGTTTCTATTGGTAAAATAATTTTCAAAATAAGTTCAGTAGATCCAGAGATTACCCGCTACAACCTCACAAACTCACAAACTTTACCTCTTTGTAATATTAGTATAGAGATAAGAATCTGCTAACCAGTACTAAAACTTATCATATGGTTCAATTTTTTTATGAATAAGTCAGTACTTGTGTAAAATATCGACTCAGTCTTAAACAAATTGTACAAAAAGTTGCATTCAATGTGGTATGTGGCATCTGGTTTATGTCGGGCCCAAGTGGCGGTGGCATTGGCGTCGATACACTTCGCACATGGGCATTGGATTGAGTGCCTTTTAATCGCGACCCACTTCCATTGATTACAAGTAAGGTACACACCAAATAGACTCGCTTACTGTTCGTAACACTAAACTGTGGACTGTTTACTGCTATTGTAACGAAACAAAATGGATGGCAGATAAAATGACGCTAATCTACTAATTACATAACACATTCTCATGTAGGCTTTTAGGTCGTCTGTAAATTAAATTCGGTTGTGTAGGTGCTAGGTACGAATATACGAAATTATGCTTATCTTCCCACTGTAATTAATGGTCGGATAGGTGTTTTTAGGGTTCCGAAATAAAAAAGGAACCCTTATAGGATCACTCGGGTGTCTGTCTATCTGTCTGTCTGTCTGTCACAGTTAGTTTTCTCCGGATCCACTGGAGCGATTCTGTTGAAATTTGGTACACATGTGGACTTCTATGACCCAAACACGGACGCATTACGTAAATTATTAAATATTTAGTATGGGGGTCACTTTTGGGGGTCAAACAAGAAAATTAAAAAAAAAGATTTTTGAACAATATCGTGTGATATATCAAATGAAAGGGCTTACTGTGCGGGTTTCAATAATATTTTTTCATAATTTTAAAATAAATGGTTTTGAAGTTATTCAAGAAATTAGACGAAAAATGACCATTCCACCCTTATCTCCGAAGATACTGAGCCTAAAATTTTGAAAAAAAAATGGAGATAATAGATTACAGGAAAAACTATTAGAAGTCTGTAGTTTTAAAGTAACATGTTAAAAAAATTAAATTCGTTCGGAACCCTTTGCACGCGAGTCCGACTCGCACTTGGCCAGTTTTTTCGGAGACTTCACACTTTTTAGAATCATATTCACTAGTTGATTTTAACATATCCTTTGATTCCAACAAACTGTCGTGTATTTTAATGTGCCTTTTACGAGTTAAATAAAGTTCTAAGAAAACGCCACAGAAGTAAGGACATTTCAATTTTCGCTTTGCAATTGCCCGCCATCGCATGATAAGGTATAAGTTAAACGTTCATGTAACAATAAATTAAGCTTGTTTTCAAAGTTCAGTAGTTAATTGCTAAGTTGGAACGCTGTTTTGCTTCATGTACAACAAAATAAAAACGAAATAATTAGCAAAACTTTCTGTTTTTTAATCGTTTTAATACGGGTTCCTTCATAATGTTTTGTACTGTTTGGCGAACGTTTAAACATTTTAATTAAACCACTTACCAAGTACGAAAAACATTAAGTGGGTACTACTATACGATCGGGGGGTTCTTAAGAGGCGTTTTAAAATTCTAACTTTCTATAACCTGCCCAGAACGATATAGTAGTTGAGCGCGTTTGTTATTTCCCTTGCAAATTTTATCGTAGCTTGTTCAAATTACCTGAGGCCGAAATAGATTCAGTTAAACAAAAGCTCTTGTTCGCAACGATAAAATAATTAAGAGGACTTGTAAATAATATAAAAGAAGGGTCTCTCTTGAGCCATATTTTTCTGAAGTAGGAGTTACATTATGTGGGGTCAATTATGTTTTAGAGGCCTTGTTATCAGACGTTTCATTAGTTCGTAAATGCTCGCTTCGATAAATAGCACTCGTCATAGGCGCAGTTTGGAGTAGGCCTGCGTTGCGCGCTATATCGTGGAATTAGCCGGACGTCCAGTGCTCGCTCTGAATGTAGGCCTTCACGAAATTGCGGTAATCACCACGCTTGTTCGGGCTGTTGTTCGGAATACGATGTTAATCCAGCTTTTATTGAAGCACACTGATTTGAGTGCTGCTGAGTGCTGCTCTGGAAAAGGATATCGTTCTATAGCAAACAACAACGCTCAAGTCATTTTGACTAACTTTACAGTAGAATGAAAAACCTGATTAATTTATTGTAATCAATGTACTAGAGCGGTGTGATAACTATCTGAATTTTGGCCAGAGGCTCTAGACAATCGAGGTTTTGTCAGAGGTAACGTGACAAAGGTGATTGTCAAAACCTTAAAAATTTATGAGAGTGACAATGCTGTCGACAATTGAATTCGTTTAAACAATGGCACTTCGTCTAGAGCCTCAGCTTTGGTTGATCGCCGTGCCGTCTAGTTCGATTCGCGACAGAGAATTCTATCCAATGACATTTAAAAGTAAAAACCGCAAATTTTTGATTTTTTTTTGCTAAGGATGCCTCTCCATTACAGCGGAGCGGAGAAACGGAGAAATTATAACCAATGGAATTGACAATGGACATTTTGACTGATATGATTGGTAAATATTTCTCCGTTGGAAAGGAAGCAAATAGTCATACCTAATATCATTAATTTCATGTGGCTTTTCTAATTAATGGTGTATTAAGACTCATCTATTATTTGAAGAGGCGTGCCAGCTTTTCAACAATCTAAAATCATGTTCCACAGTAAACGATCCGTAGGACTTTTAACATTGGATCAATAAATCTTTCTCCATGGAGTTTAGTCGGTCATTTCAGAATGTTTAAAGAGTTGTAACGTTCCAATTGAAGCATTAGCATATCTGTGTTATTTCATTCGCAGTTAGTTGAGTACTCTTTGGCGGAGTAGCCAACGATGCAGCGAGTGCAGAAACGAGTCGTTTGTTTGATATCGCGATAAAACACGACTATAGCATTATTTAATTATGGGACCTATTAATGATTTTGATTTGAAGACTTTTGACTACAAAAGTCTGCGAGTTACCCTGTAGTATTAATTATTACCCTTAGCAATTTAGGTTGTAAATGTACTTAGTACTTTATTTAAAAACATTAAAACAGTTGTTCGTCTTCGGTCTTTCTCTTTATTATTCCATCTTTTTTGGGCTTTTTATTCAAATAACAAAAAATAAGATGGAAAAATGGAGAAGTTACATTCTTTAAAGTTATTCCTCTATCCTTGTCACGCAAAGCGTGGTTTGTATTGGATTCCATACAAGTGACGTCAGACGCAAGTATCGATATCTTTTATATTAAACCGCTCACTAACTGTGTATTATTTTATTATTTTCTTTTTTAAGGTCTTGTATTATCTCTAAGTTTTGAGTATGTAAAATAAATCTACCTACTTAGTCAAATACTTATTCCAGATCTTTTGGTTCATCAACATTTCCCGAAGTAAAAAAACATAGATCACAGCCCTGGAAAATATTGTTCAGGAATGAGACTGTGAAGTGTCCTGTATCGATTACCTGTTTGTTTACTCGGAAATTAAAGACAGATCCGCGGAGTTGTTGACTTGTTGTGATCTGTTCTGTGGACTGGGTTTCTGTTTAAACATTCAATGTTATTGTTGTATATATGTCGAGATAGGAGCCATTTTGGCCTGGCACTTTCGATGGCTTTCGAATCCTTTTTTAAGGATGGGAAATCATCAAATAACTCTTCCCGCTCGGAGCAGAAGGGAGTGTCAGACTCTTACTGTTGACTAAAACCCATCCGTGTTCCTCCTAATGACCTTTGTGTTCAAAGACCGCGGTAACTCTTTCGGACAAATTCCGCAACCCTGGCAGGCACTGACCCTAGCGGCCCCGTCTACTATGCTGACATCTCTTTGAGGTGCGCGTGAGTGATCGAAGCCTGGCATCGATCTTTTTACATAAGTAGTTAATTTAATTATTGCTTTTTTGATATTTTAGTCAATACTGTATATTATTTTATGCTTTCCTTGTGCGAGTCGGCAATTAATACTTTTCTTTCTTTTTTTACCGTTAACATCTTAATGGTGGGCACGATCTTTCAATTCAAAATATTTTGTCTAGCAATTATAACTTTTTGCATAAATACATTAGTTATAAAAGATTTTAACTGGTCCTCATAGCTTATACTCGAGTATTGTGAGACTCATTATATGTTCCTATGTACCAATAATTGAGATGAAAGTTATTCAATCAGAAAGACACTCTAATCTACAAAACCTAAAGCTGGTATCTATTTATCAAAACTTTTTCACAGTCATACTCAATATACGTAAAGTTCGAAGGAAAAATAATTCATTATGGACATTTTTCAACAATTTTTACAGGATTTCAGGCTAAAGTTGAGTTTAAGAAATACTCAAATCAAATCAAATCAAATCGTATATTTCAAATAAACCATTTACAGGCACTTTTGAATTGTCAAGGTCGGTCAGTCCAAAAAGATGAAGCTATTTGCCCGTTCCAAAGCGTAGATCTCTATGGAGAAGAACGTGCAAGAAACTCCCGGATACTCTTTTAAAAATAATAAATTGTTACAAAGTTTTGTTTACATCAAGTTAAAATTATACAAACATGTGAGAACGATGTAAAAGACGAACAGGATAAAAGCGTCCGGGAAAAAAGGAACAATTCAAAGAAATATTTAAAATAAACCATGGCAACTGAGAAATGACCAGTCCCAACTGACAGCGTCCGTTCACGAACATGAAGCATGCGCTAGCACCATTCGGCTCAACCATTTTGAAGAGAGCCAAATGATTCAACGCATACGCCACCATCAGCAAGACTTTTGAGTGAGCATGACACTCCCAACCGCCAGGGTACATTCAAGTCAAAAACTCAACTTCAAATACTTATTTCAGAAATAGGTAGGTATGCAGCAGGTAGGTAGTACGTAAAATACTGGTATTCAGCTGAATGCGGTTTGACTTGAAGCCGACCCCAATATAGTTGGGAAAACGCTAGCCAGGCAGACACATTTTTCAAAAATATGTTTTTGGAAATGTCAGCTTTTCTATCATCTTTCTATATTATAGAAAAAGGAGATATATAATGTTCTTAAAAATGAATAGGATATCTTTACCTAACCAACCACAGGTGAATGATCATAAAACGACCGAACTTATAAACACTAGCTGCATGAGACCGTTAAATGCATTTCATTACCAACAGTTAGTCGTGATCAAGTTATGCTTGAAACTTAACTGCATTCAAAACTCGAAATACAGTTACGCAGTTACTTAGTATAAAGCTGAAGAGTTTGTTTGTTTGCTTGAACGCGCTAATCTCAGGAACTACTGGTCCGATTTGAAAAATTATTTCAGTGCTAGATAGCCCATTTATCGAGGAAGGCTATAGGCTATATATCATCACGCTAAGACCAATAGGAACCGAGCAGTAATGAAAATTGTGACGGAGACGACGTTGCGCGGGTCAGCTAGTTTCTAAATAAAACGAAATGGTTTTCTTAGTGCATCACTTGAGAACGGCTGGACCAATCTGGTTTTTTAACGTTCATTTTACCTATAGTTTAGGGTAAGTCAAATCGGAAATCTGGGAGTGATTTATTTAATGGAATTTTTGTATGATCGAGGTTTAGACGGCACAACGGTTCCTAAATATATACTTTTCTTAATTGGGAAAAGGCTGAGAATTATAAAGAGAAAATGATGAGAAAACATCTATCATCATCATTTGAAGTTGAGTATTTCTCTACTAAGTTCAGTATTTCTATTTTCTCTACTTAAGCCTGAAATCCTGTCATAATTGGGCATAGAAGTAGGGTTTGATAAGTTGTTTACTCAAAATACTAATTTCAGAAAGCAACCCTAACCCTTGTTTTTTGTCCTTGTTTGTTTACTACTAATACTAGTTATAAGATATTTATATATTTTACTAACAAAATGGGCTATATTGTTGTCCGAAATTGGTAAATAAATTAAATTAATTAAGTTCCATAGCCTACTTTTGTCCCGAAAAAGTGCACATTTTCTATGAGATGCATCACGGGAACGAAGCCGCGGTTAAAGACTAGTCGTAAATACGTCAGTGGCAACGATCGCTGTGCAACTAATTACTCGTTGGTAATACGAACGGACACACATACTTAGTGCGAGTACGAACGTTCAACACAAACACTGCAGCTCTGAGTAGTTGTGAAATCTGCGTCCATTGGTAGGGCTGGCGATCCGGTAGTTTACTTTAGTTGTTAGTAAATTAATTAGAATATCTTTGGGTTTAACAAGAAGCTTCTGTATGTAAATGAAGGGATAATCAGCTTAATTTATATAAAATTGCACCTATTATAAATATAAGACACACCTTTATGGATAAGGGTTTAACTTCTACGATAAGAAAAACAAAGCCCTACATCTTCTATAGTTACAATTTTCGTCAGGTCATCACTGACTAACTAATTCCTATAAACATCAAAAAGCAAGCTTCCACCGATTTAAATAATTTCAAAAAAACCTTTTACAAAACCGACTTCCAAACAAAACACTACAAAATAAGAAACGAAATTAAGGTTATATTATACTTTGTAGTGTATTGTTTGGAAGTCGGTTATATTTTTGGTAAGAAGTTTATTTTTATTTTTCATTCACTTTTAATTGATTATACTTGGACGACGTCTTCGTCTACACAGAAATTGATATAAGCTAAAATGCTCAAAAAATAAAAAGTACTGAACCAACCTGAATAAAATTTTTACGGGACCAAATGACAAGTATACCGCATCGAACTAAAAAATCACAGAAATCGGACTTAAAACCATAGAGTAATCGTTGTACATACATAAAAAAGTCGGTAAAAAAAAATCCTCTCGAATTGAGAACATCCTCCTTTTTTGGAAATCGGTTAAAAATTAAAGACCTGACGGCCAATTTTAATAATTTCCAAGCATTTTTCGTATTCGTATCTCAGTCGCAAAGGTTTTTTTTTGACAGATTGCGAATGTAAACGTTGCTTAAAAATTAGTAGAATCGGCAATGATTACCGATCTTCTTGACATCACGGATCTGCAAGTTAGTTGAATAAATAAATGTGTAATTTCCACCACTCGATTCAAATTGACGTTCATAACTTGTTATCGACTGTGACGATTGAGTGAAGGCAGGAGCGAATCCAGGAATGTAGTTTGGGGGGGGCTTGATACCGTTGAGGGTGAGTTTTAGCAAAGTAAACACTAAAACAGCACATGACATATCGGTTATTTTGCTTAACGGATAACAAGCATCCTTGGTTTTATTTTCATAAATTCCTCAATGACTTCGTTAGGTTGTAGATTAACAAATAATCTGGGTATTTTGGGAAGCTTGAGCCCCTTAGCAACTCCCCCGCTCCCCTGAATCTGCCAATGAATGGAGGAAAATATATAAATTTCCTTCAAAATATTTAAAACACCGACCTATTTTTCCAAACGATAGATGAGCTCTCTTCAGCTATCTATGTCTAAATAAAAGAAAAAAAGGTGAAATCTACGACCTTTAGATAACGACCACTACCCACAATAAGACACTGTTTACCTACGTACCCACTTAGAACTACTTTCTTCAACTTTTTATAAAAGCTTCCAAAGTTAAAACGATTACTTTTAATATTTGGTTGTTCTCCGCTAAATATTCAAGATTTTTCAGAAAAGAGCCGTTTCAATCGTCTGAAATTATAATTTACCTAGGGTTTGCTAGCTACTCTGCCCGTAAAGGTCGATCCTGCCGTAGTTTGTGTTTCCTGGCAGCTACAATAAAGGAGTCTAAGTCAAGAGAGAATACTTCTAGGCAAGTGTCATCGTCGACCACATCGTCGCTTTCCATAATATTGTGGTCAAGCGTGCGCCATATTTTCGTTAGGAGTTTTTATTTTAAGTGTATACAAGGTTATTTGTAAAACACTAACAACCTCTTAGGCAGTGAAGGTTGTTAGTGTTTTATAAATAAACCTGTATAGTTATATTAGTATTTAAAATATAAAATAACTGTATGATTTTTGTAAACGCGAGCCTAAAAATAATAAAAATAAAAGATTCGTCCTGAGATTGTTTACGAATATGTAAATCATTTTATTAATTACACTATGTTGGACCTAAATAAAGTATAGTTCATAAGAATTGAAAATTTTACAAATGTTCATTAAATAAATTAATAATAAACCCTGAAATAAATGTAAATTATTGTATGTCCTAATACAGGCTATAATTTTCTCATATTTACAAATCTATTGAAGCTTGATTGATTAACAAACATACGAAGATACACATTTATAATTCTTGTGGGGTTAAATAAAAACCCTCTATTACTTTTATTAAACGTTTCGACAACCCTAATGGCCAAGTGAATGTGTCAATAAAAGTCCCGTTCAGTGCTCGATAAATGTCACGGTGTAAACAAGCAGTTTGTGCATTTTATGTGTAATTAACGAGTCGGGCCCAGGGGCCCAGCGGCCCTGCAGCCCTGCGGCCCCGGCCCCTTGTAGGTATTTGTTTAGTTACGACTGGCGTTCGATGTCCCACAAACTTTATAAAACCTCGAAGTTTAATGGTATATTAAGTGGTATTGGAAATTATATCTTTGAACAAAGAAAATTCAATGACCTGTAACCTTTTAAATGGCCATGACTTTTGTTCTAATTAAGACATGGCTTGAGGAGGTTTTCATAATTATGTACTTGGAAAATGTGGGCAGGTACTTAAGTCCTTAAGGCCTCAATGTATGTTTGATCTCTAAATTCATTTTGGCGTCTTATTTAACGGACTAAATTAATTTCGCAAGTAGAGATAATATCGTTTAGCCTGGAATCCATTAATTTTCAAGACCACGTGCCAGATTTTTCTTACTAAAGACGGTCAAGAGTAATATACTGTTCGACAAAATAACTTGTTCTTTGAACCGCAAAACACTTTGGCCAGTTTTTCAGGAAGTGCTTGGTGAAAATTTCAACTTCATAATGTGCCGCGCGCCCACAGTAGGGGTGCACGTGGTGCGGTACAAAAATTTAATTTTCGTGTTCTCCACCTTGTAACGAGTACTGAAAAGTGTTGGCATTTTTATTTTTACGATTAATATTCAGGAAAATGTGTTAGAAAATGTAGAACATTTTTAACCAAGTACTTTTATAAATCCAAAAACTTTTGGTAAAATATCTTCTTTGTTTAACAATGACGCATAACACATTGGTGTACAAAACCTTACGTTTTTTTTTAATGCTAACAAGACGATAAGCTCTTTACAGCCATTATTAAAATAATATCAATAAATTTTCTAAAGAAGTATTGCAGATCAAAATTCTCTTTGTAAAAGTCAAGTTTTGTGATAGCTTTTGGCAACGTCACGTTTTGAGTACCTACCTAGGTACCTAAGCAGCTTAGAGGCCAGTGGTTTGTCTTTGGTCGCCAGGAGCTTACGAGAACAAGTAACCTCTAACATGACATTACAATACCTACCTAACAAAGATACCTACCTGACAAAAGTATTTTTAAAAAATGTTTAAATTTTATTTGTGCAGAAAGAAAGTATTTCTTCTTACTTTCTGTTTTGTTAAAAAAACTTCATTTTCGTCAATTTTGGAATGGTTCATTTAATTTCCCGCTATTTATTGACCATTGTGCTATGTCAAGTCTATGTCCTCAGCTCCTAAGTGACATGTAATACCAAAAAGGAGTGGAATTCCCTGCCAGAGTCTGTGTTTCCAGATAGCTACAACCTGGGAGTGTTTAAGTTAAGAGTGAATAAGTCACTTCTAGCCGAACTCCATCTTCGACCGCATCATCGCTTACCATCAGGTGAGATAGTGGTCAAACATATGCCTGTCAACAGTAAAAAGAAATATTTGAAATATTCATGTTTTGTTTGCGTGGCACAAAGTATTTTTCTTTTTTCAACTAAAAACTCGAAAAAAACCTGATTTATTTAAGTAATTATCTGAAATTTGGGCTAGCAACCTATTGAAGAAGTTTATTTTATCTCTTACTCCGCTCCTATTGGTCTTAGCGTGATGATATATAGCCTATAACTTTCCTCGATAAACGGGCTGTAGTTCCTGAGATTAGCGCGTTCAAGCAAACAAACAAACAAACAAACTCTTCAGCTTTATATATTAGTATAGATATAGATATCTGATTCGCTAATCAGCAATGGATATCTATCTGTCGATTTCCGAATAATTGCCTAAATCAATTAATTGAAAATGATGTTCTATTCTATTAGTCTGTTACATAAATAATGAAAGAATCATTGTTATTAAGTTAATGATCAAAGAATATTAGAATTTTAAATGCAAAAGTATTTCAGTCTGTCTGTTCTACTATAGATATTGTATTTAGAAGATAGTACTGTCAGTATCATCATCATCATCATATCACCCGAAAGACGTCCACTGCTGGACATAGGCCTCCCCCAAGCGTCGCCACAACGACCGGTCATCAGCGGTTCACCAGGTCATCTGTCCACCTTGTGGGAGGCCTTCCAACGTTGCATTTTCCGGTACATAATCGCCACTCCAGAACTTTTCGTCCCCATCGACTATCTATTCTGCAAGCACTGTGCCCTGCCCACTGCCACTTTAGTTTGGCGATCCTTTGGGCTAAGGTTTCTCTTGCGGATATCATCATTCCTGATTCGATCACGCAAGGAAACTCCAAGCATTGTCCTCTCCATTGCCTTTTGAGCGACTTTAAGCCTTCTGATGAGGCCCATTGTGAGCGACCACGTTTCAGTTCCATATGTCATCACTGGCAACACGCACTGATCAGTATATATTTAGTCAATACAAAGCAGCTGAAAGTAACTTATTCTGTAAAAAAAACATAAATGCTTAGCGATATAACTCCGATATATAAATCCATTATAAATTGAGCATAACTACCTGCTTAAAGTACCTAAAGCCATTTTGCGTTAATAATAAAATAAGAAAAAAAAACTAAGTTTAACGGTTTTATAACGTACTAAAGGCTAAAAAATAATTCGTCGGTATACCAGTCATCACACCACTCTTCTCATCTACTATGGTCAGACAAAAAATGAACCGTGGTAGAATTTCCACTACTAAATGTGTATTTATTTGTTTGGTCAAGTTAAATAAAACCGTTTAAAAGCTTTCAAATTCAAGTCGCAATATCTCATGACAGCAATCACGAATAACATTAATGTCAAAAACTTGTCAAAATGTAGGGAAATTAGAAGTGTTTTCACAGTATGCGACTGTGATGTGAATTCGAAAGCTCCTTAAAATACTCCTTTGATTATTACTAGAAAACTAGCTGACCCGTGCCACTTCGTCTGCGTCACAATTTTCATTACTGCACCGCTCCTATTGGTCTTAGCGTGATGATATATAGCCTATATCCTTCCTCGATAAATGGGAAATCCAACACTGAAAGAATTTTTCAATTCGGACCAGTACTTCCTGAGATCAGCGCGTTCAAGCAAACAAACAAACAAACTCTTCAGCTTTATATATAAGTATAGACAAGCTTTTGTCCACGACTTCGTACGCGCATTTTAATATCGAGAATCCTCTTTTAGTGCTCTCCAAGGAACATACATGCCAAATTTCAGCTTTCTACGAACATCAGTTTCGGCTGTGCGTTGTCTGTCAGAAACTGAAGAATTTTACATACTATAAGTAGGTAAATTAACACATCTTTCATTAAATTTCTTCTTAAAGTTTCTACACGTGTTATCAAAGATCATCTCCGTACCTACCAATAAAAATCTATGTAGAATATATCCTTAGAGGAATACATAGGGCATGTTCAGAAATTCCCAGAAAACCGATACCGCCTACGCGCTACGCCACGTCTGTATATTCAATGAGACAGCGGGAAGGGTTGCCGGTTGCCGCTTTGTGTACCAGTGTCAGTGTGTGGGTCTTCAGCCTTTACTGATTCGATAGATAACTGGTTGCTGCACTGATTAGCTGAGTTTATTTGAATTTCAATAATGTTCATTTGTCTTCTTAATTTAGTGCGTATTTAACATTGTCGAGACGATTTTTTTTATCATAGAAAACATATTTAGGCATAGCACTATGGTGTCGCTTAATCTAGGTAAAAACGGACATAAAATCATTTGCACTTTAAATTACTCAAACTCAAAAGATAGTTTTGTTGCCGACAAAAATCTGTAGCAGCAGTGTACTACACAACTTCCGAAAAACAAAAACAAAATGAACGTGACAATTTGTAGGAAACTACGTACATATCGACCTCGTGAGAAACCGCAAAACAAGCACTTACAAATAGTTGAAAATGAGCAATAGAAAGTTAAAACAAACTGCTAGAGAGGCTCATGGCTAGTGGCATGGATGCTTCTCTATTAACTGAGAACACGACAGTTTAGTGACCCATTCGAGATCCCAACTCGTAGGGTCTCCACTAGGGACCTGCGACGTTCTGATAACGGAGCAGTGATAATAACACCTTAACAAAGGGTCATACTTTGGGGAAATAATCATATTAAAATAAAGGGTTGACATTTGAGCAGATTTTGTATGTTAAGTTTGTATACCTAATGACCTTTTTTTTTTTTTTTTTTTTTTTTTAAGGATGGGAAATCATCAAATGACTCCTCCCGCTCTGGGTGACGCAGGAGGGAGTGTCAGACTCTTACTGACTAAAACCCATCCGTGTTCCTCCCAATGCCCTTTGCGTTCCAGGGCCGCGGTGTCTCTTTCGAACAGTTTCCACAACCCCGGCAGGCACTGGCCCTAGCGGGCCCCATCTTCTATGCTGACAGCTCTTTGAGGCGCGCGTGGAACACAGCGCACCGTCGACCCAGGACTGGTTCTGATCGGACGGCGAACCACCCAATGCTCGCCGTCCACAGACCCGCGCCTACGGTGGCCGAGAATCGCCCTGCGACTCCCGACGCCCGGGGATACCTAATGACCTATGTTTACGATTTATTTGTGTAGGTAATCTTGTAGAAAAAGCTACGCATTTTGGGTCTGGTAATTGTTGCATCGTGGTCGCATCTGGGTATTGTAAAATGTGGTGGAAGAAGCAGACAATTATATGAAGAAATGAGTGGGAGGAATAGGTATTATGTCACTACGAACGCGGCAAATCTTTGTCTTGAGTAAAAGCCTGTTATTTTCAGTGATTTTTTAAATGGTACAAACACATTTCTAATTATAAAAATGTTGAATCAACTGCATTTGTTTGCTTCTTATAACGTTATTTTATAATCTACAAAACAACTTAAAACAAACTTTACCCATAAACATCTATAAAATTAGAAATGCAGTAATCAATGGGAACTTATATCGTGAATTATTGCAGAGGAAAGTTCCACTTACGGTAGATACCATGATTGAAAATAATTTAATCCAAACTTCTCCTGGAATTTGTGTAAAATATTAGCAGGTAATAGTAACTGATTGATAATGCTCTTCATCTATTTACATTAGTTCCTAGTATTAGGTAAGATTTGTATAAATAAATAAATAAATTAGTTCGTAGTTCTCTCAGTCTGTACATTTCCAGTACAAACGGACATGTACTATTGTGCAACATTTCCTGAAAACTTATTGTTCTCACGGGAAATCAGAATGGCTGCATTATCGACTTGCATTGCAACCACTGAATACTAAGACTAGGACAACGGAACGCTATGCAGAAACCAAGCTCGTACACGTACCCATAGCTAGCTCTTCGTATATGTCTGTTCTTATTAAGCTCTCCGAATGAATCTGATAAAGCATTATGCTATACGTATGTATAAGATACGAGCCAAACGCTTATCCTTTCACACACATTGATAAAGTTTTAGCGCGTTTGAATGGCAATGGCTGACATTATCGTAAAAGTCGAAACTTTGTGTTGAAATAGCTCCAGCGAAACATAAGGGGTTCACGTACAATTGCTAAAGTTTCTAATATACTAGGATATACGTTCCTATTGTTCCCATAATATGTCATAAAAATGTCGTAGGATGGAGTCTGTCTCGTTGAAGTTCGTGAGGCTCGAGTCAGTAGGTATGTTGGTAGGTACCTACGCAACTTAAGTTAAGGAACAAATGCCCTAATCCTGAAGGTGAAGCCGTGGCGCCGGCCGGCTGCGAGGGTCTTCCTGCGATAGAATTACATCGGGATCGGAATACACTTGAACAAGTGCTCAGCCGTAATGACGAACAAACATTTTACTTTTTAAGGATGAGCTTAATGAAAGTTTTGATAAATTCAGGTCGTGCTTTCCTTCAAGCTTATTAGTCGATTATTATAATAATTTTACTGCGAATGGGGAGGGAACACACAATGCTTTTTTAAGGTAATGTTGAGGTGAAGCTTTCAAATCGAACTCCAAAGAAACAATTTAAAAATCCAAGTTGATTTCTATTTCATAAATACATGCGATAGTCTGCGGCAGAGTAATCGCTTAGTCACCATTATAACAAAAACTATGGACAAACCGTTACCCAAGTTTCACATGATGGGGAGCCGCCATGCGTCAGCGAAAATAATGTAATGTGAACCAACACTAACTGACCCTCTGACTAGTTATCAAATTAACGGCTTACACAAAACTTACTCGGCTTAAGTAATGGACGATTCATTCTCATGTAGGTATACAAGGAAAAAGATTACGGGTCGGGAAGTCGGGCCTATTTACCGCCCGAGTTTTTCCGACTTCCCTCCGCCGAGTCAAACATTTCACCGAGCTAAAAGCCTCCGCATGCCCACTAATGTCAAAGTGCGTGTCAGCGCGGATTCTGACTTCACTTGTTGTCTCATGCACACAAAAGTTGAGGCGGAACGTAATTGGTCACCCTTCCAGCTAATAGCCACATCAATGTTGATCTAACAGCGTCGTTAAAACGGTTCAAGTGGAAATAAACTTATACAACTCTCTCCTGGCGCACAATGAAACACGATAAAAGCACCTCTCAACGTTTTATGAAGAAAACAAACGCTGAATAATAACGCGTATCATGTAGCGACAGCGACATATGTTGAACAAACGTAATGTAATTACCGTTGATTGTTTACGCTTAATGCAACAATGTGTACAAAGCTGGAGTGAGTGGCGTTAAGCACTTCTCACGTGGTCTAATTAAGTGTAACACTTAGAGTGGTGCCGGGTGAGGGTGCCACTCAATTATTCGCAACTTGATGCGGGATCAGGCGCCGCTAGGCCCGCGCGCTCGCTCCCGCGCTCGCCCGCGCTGTCGCGGCGCTCCGCCCGCTCTCCCACAAATCCGACCGACGCATAGCAAAATTCCACACCGCAATTATGTGGGTTACGCGACACTCAGATGGATTACGTGAAATTAAGCGCAGAACAGTAACTAAGTGAGCATAATTCACACCGTCTCACCGACACTGAGGTTGCGTAACATTATGATGATAGCTACTAGTCCCGCCTCTAACTTAATGGGCTTTCATTTGTTGAACATTGATTTTATCAAAACTCCTCACTTGAACTTCCCCGAACTTGATTAGCTGGAAGTGTCGGTTGAAAATTACTTGAAGCTAATTGAAGCCAGGCTTTGATGTTTATCAGTTTTTAATTTGAAATGAAGAAACAATAGCAATGCCCGAGGTCTTCAATATCAATTAAATTGATATTGTAGTAGGGTCGCTTCAATTTCAGAAAATAGATGGAAGCTCTGTAATTGAAATTATATAACACCTACAATATTGGTACGGAAGTTCTCGTCAATACTTCGACGATGATTTCATCCATCTTCTATATCAGACTGCTTTTTTCAGTTTGAATTTTGAACAACTTCGCCAATACAGATTCTAATACTTTAAATTATTAAGGGATGATAAAGACACCCTTTGCTAATCATTAGTTGTTAAGGTCCAGGGTAACCATGAGCTGATAGACCTCCTTCTAGCCGCAGAAATAGCTTTTAAAGTACACATGAAGAAGCTTGCTGCTTGTGTGAAAGTTTCATATCCTTTGTTAGCTTTAAATGAACGCACTAAAATATACTCGCAATCTCTCATACCATTCCCAAAAGGTGTAGCTGTGAAAAAATGATTTTAAACTTTTAAATGCAGTTATTATTCAAAGGGTATTACTCATTTCATTCTTCTGTGTTCAAAGCTTTACACAAAATTGAGACCTGACTTCCTAAACCTAAAGTTCAATTTTGTTTGGGTAGGTTTTGGCGTTCTGGTAACACTGAGATTACCAGCGTGTCGTTACGATGCTCGTTTAGATACGGCGCATGAAGAATTGCAGATCTAGAAATGACACGAAGACTTTTACGGGAAGTCACGCAGACATTCCAAGTCGCTACGACTTTCATGAAGAAGTCTGGCTATTCAAAGAAATGTTTTAATTTAGATATCTCGTTCTTGTTAGACATTTATATTTGCTTTAGGTTTCTATAGTATCTATTGAAATGTCATAAATTAGATAGCGTCTGAACGTGGGCTGCGACTACGAAACTACGAACTAATATTGCCTAGGTTATAAATTATGTATTTAATATTCATGTTAGACTGTTTCATTTGAACCTTTGAATTACTGTTCAGTATGATTTCATCACTCAATATTTCAAAGGTGATTTATACCTTACCTTATTAATAAACTATCTTTATCATTGAGAGACAAAATAACTCAGAAAAACATAAAACACAAATTAAAGGAACATTTTTTACAAAATTTAGATACCTAAATATATAAATCAATAAAATACATTATTTAATTAATTATGGATAAATAGTTCAAAGCAATAATAAAGCATAAATTAATACCTTATAATGTTATTACTACACAAATAAAGTTGAAATTTAACTATTATTAAAAATATTACTAATAACTTTTGGGAACAACCTGTATCAATTTCTTTTTGTACTAAGGATGGAGGACCGGATTGGTTACTGATGACGCTCATTTTTATTTTAGATAATGTTTTTCGCATATACCCAATTTTTTTTTCTGTTGTTGTTTTTTTTTCTAACTACCTACTTAGGGTGTTATATTTTTTGTCGGAATGTGCAGTCGATGATTTCGGTGCACGGTAAAACTCTAATGAGTTTATGTTGGCATCAACTTAATGTGTAAAATGTATGTGTACTACTGAATGAATAAATAAATAATAATAATAATTTAAAGCAAAAAATATTTATGTAGCAGTTGGTAAAGCTACCTTTCTTTTAGTTTTCATAAGTTTAAAGTCGTGCTCGCTGTAACACAAAACGGTGGAGATAAGATAGAAAATCTTACAAATGTCCCGGTTTGTTAGTGTTTGCCAAGATTACTTACAACAAACAAATACGGAGAAAACATTTCTTTGAGATTAATTTGTTTAAGAAAATAAAAAGCTTTTAAAGACTCGTCCGACAGTAGGAAAACATAGGTAGGTACTATAACTACTTATTTAAATAAAAGCTTTTAAATCTGTGATTACAAACAAGATGTTCAAATGTACGTTAAAATAACTGCTCAAGTTTACAGCTGTGGGTAGATAAACGATCTATTTAATAATTTACAAGTTAAATTATATTAAAACAGAGCAGTGTCGTGGGCGCTGAAATATTGGTTAATTCCGCAACCCTTTTGTTGGAACAATCTTTAATTTGGTGCCACAACTTGTGATGTTGCAGAATACTGACAATTATTCTTGTTTGCTACAAAACATAATTTTAAACTATCCGTTTGGTGATATTTTGACATAGGTATTTATTTTATTACATAGGGAACACAACAAGCTACCTCGGGTGCAACCGCCGGGGAATGAAAGCATTGAATAAAAAATATATGATATGTACATACCAAGTGGCGCTCGCAGATTACGAGTGTTAACCAAATTGAGGTGCAATACGGAGGTAAAAAATAATAATCAACCTCCGGGAGGGCCCGGCACCCGTGCAGCGCTCATTCTTTGATCTTTATTATAATAATAAAGTTAGTTCATTTCGCGCCAGTAATGAATATTAATGTTCTCGCTTAAGTCATAAAATAAACTTTATCTGAACAACGCGTCGTCGTAGCTCTGCCACCTCGGCCCTAGTGATAAATTCACAAAGAATAAGCCGAACTCGGTCCGTTTTCAATTATAACCAAAATTCGTATTGTGTACTTTGTAACTTCAATAATATCATGAATTATTTAGGGAGCGCCGTTAATAACAACACGAATTTGTTGTGTTGAACAATGTTGCCGACTTGCCGCCATCTGTACATTCTGCTGAATCCAATCGTTTTATGGCCCTGAAATTCCATGATTTGTAAAATTGTTTGATCTGTGAAATTATTCCACTCGTTGATAGTTTGCGTGTTTCTACAGTTTGAATATCAGAACGCAAACGGAAACTTTGTGTTGACTTTGATTGAGGTTCCAAGCTCAGAGCAATTTGTACTCCGACACGTTGCGCGTTGTGCCGATAGTTCAGATAGTTATTACTGTACTTAACATCATCCACAGCCCACAATTGACTTACGAACCTGGCTCCAGTACTACACAAGGATTTTAGAGAGCAATAGATTTTTACGCGAGAAAATCGAATGACATCCAAATTAGACCGTCTGGCCCTCCGGCTCAAGCAAATTTACGAGGGATTTGGCAGATTACGACCCCTCAAATTGGTACTTATATTGATTTTTATACTTTATGCAATATCAGAGGTAGACATGAAACATGTGAGGACAAGGGATATAACGGTATTGTTCACTTTTCACACACGGTGATATAAAATGTAACGTATGATTTAGAAAAAAACGCGTCATGATTGTCTCTGAGTTTATACAAGTGAAACATTACATCCATGGCAACACCCAACACCCTTACCTGAACACTAACGCTTAACATATACTGATCAACAAAAATATTTTGCTTCATTTATTATAATGTTATTTTTCCTCAGGAAAATCACAGAACCGTTCGGAAGCATGAGCAAAAATTTAATGAAAACATTGTATCCATTTAATACAAATCAATTAACGTGATTACCTGTAAACACAGCTTGTTTGTGTTGCAGAGTTTTTTAATGCGTTGAGTTGTTTGCAGAGCAGAGCCATGCGCCTGCGAGTCTGACTCACAAGGAGAGTTGGTAAGACTATAAACAAGGGCTAATCTCGTTCTGTGCCCGTTACGTTTGTTCTCCAAACATCCCGTGTGTTTGTGCAGACAATAGCTAAGTACAATAATTGTGCATGAAGTGGCCGGGAGAGCCGTGCCTTGTTGGCACAGCGGGCTCTCTAAGCCTTTCCGATGTGTGACTAATGTTTGTGTATGGTAATGAGATGGTAATGACGGCGCGCTAGTTCGCCTAAACTGGATCATTGAGCGCCCGTTTTCATCACTCGTCCGGTCAGCGGAGCGGCGCACTGGAGTGGTTTACTGAGACACGGCTTTGCACAAGCTTTCTGAATAAACAATGGTGCTCGCTGAATGTAGCGCTGGTGGCCGAATGCCGCAACTGCGCTGCCGTGAGATGTATAATTCTGACGTACAGTGAAACTTTGCTCTGCCTACTGACCGAGCCTGCAGCTCTTTCAGTGAGCTACCGCATAACCGCATCTAAGTAACAGATGTTCTTTTACTTAGTTGTCTAGCTGTATAAATGTTTTATCGTCTAAGCAAAATTAGTCTTTGCTTTTAGCATAATAGCGTTTGGTGAAGCTGATTGTCCAGAGTGCGTGGTTTTTAATATTACCTTTTAAATAATAAAATCATGTAAGTATTCAATTTCATACTGAATGTGCCTTTTGTTAATAATGACGTACATTAATATCATATTCAGTAGGCACAAGGACGCAATAATATCGGGAACAACAGTGATACACAATTTAATAGGATTACTCGTAGGTATAAGTTTCACGTCATTAACGCCCTCAGCTCTAATTAGGCAACATCGATATAATCGAGGCTCTCCACTCAATACCTATTATAAATAGCTTCTATTAATTATTAATTTCGTGATTAATCACTGAAATGTAACTGTGTTGTCAGCCCGTTTACCCTGGGGCTTCTAATGAGGAGTTTACATTTATATAAAGCACTAGTTGACCCGCGCAACTTCTTCTGCTCCGCTCATATTGGTCTTAGCGTGACGATATATAGCCTATATATAGCCTTCCACGATAAATGAGCTATCTAACACTGAAATAATTTTTCAAATGGACCAGTAGTTCCTGAGATTAGCGCGTTCAAGCAAACAAACAAACAAACTCTTCAGCTTTATATATTAAGTAAGATTACTTTGAGTTCTGGGGAGGAACTCATGGCTAAATAATAACAGCGGCGCCGATTAATCTTCAAGGTCAAGCAACACCTGCCTAGGTCTTCATCTTAACATACCAAAACCCCTCCGTGTCTTGGTAAGCTATTGGTCCCGGCTGTAATTTGTAGATCTTTGGCAGTCAATACCGATTGTCAGAAGCCAGGAAACTGACACCAGTTGCCAAGAAGTATCGTTTACCCAGTCACTGGGTTTGTGAAGCTCAGATACACAATCGCTCCACGTAAAGTACTGGTATTCAGCTGAATCCAGTTTGACTGGAAGCCGACCCCAATATAGTTGTGAAAAGGCTAGGCAGAAGACTGATTACTTTAAGTTCTGGTAATCAAAGTCACGGACAAGGATGCTAGGTATAACTAATTGATATCATCATCATTAAGCCGACTGTCTAACGCCTATTAGTACAAAGGTCAGTCATATCACCCTTATTATCTAACGTATTGAATTGGTTATTCTGGTTTGTCGAGTTAGTAACAATTTATTATTTTTTAAAGAGTGTCCGTGGAGTTTTTTTTCACGCTTCTTGTACGCTTTCGGACGTGCAAATAGCTTCATCTTTTTGACCGACCGACCGTGGCAACTCAAAAGTGTCTGTAAATAGTCTAATTGAAATAAAGCATTGAGTTTGAGTTGAGTTGAGATCGTAATGAGAACAAACTAGGAAGCAGTCATGAAATAACTGCTACTCATTTTCTTTAAATTTCATTCAAACGACACCTTTGAAAGGGATGATTTTTTATTACGTAAAAAGGAAAAAACCTGGCCAAATGCGAGTCGGACTCGCGTGCAAAGGGTCCCGAACCAATTTCATTTTTTAAACACGTTATTTTAATACTACAGACCTCTTATAGATTTTCCTGTAATCTTTAGGTACAGAACTATTTGCCTTAAATCTTTACAAAATGTTAGGGTCAGTAGTTTTGGAGATAAGGGGGAATGGCTTTTTTATCTAATTCCTTAAATAACTTTAAAACTCTTCATTTTAAAATTACGAAAAAATATGATCAAAACCCTCACAGTAAGCCCTTTTATTTGATATGTCACACGATACAGTTTTGAAAAACTTTTCTTTTTAATTTTCTAGTTTGAACACCAAAAGTGACCCTCATACCAAAAATTTATTTATTTACGTAGCGCGTCCGCATTTGGGTCACAGAAGTCCATACGCATACCAAATTTCAACAGAATCGGTCTAGTGGATCCGGAGAAAACTGACTGTAACTGACGATAAGACAGACGGACAAACACCCGATGTGATCCGGAGAAAACTGACTGTAACTGACGAAAAGACAGACGGACAAACACCCGATGTGTGTGATTCTATAAGGGTTCCGTTTTTTACGGATGATCCGGATGACAGAACCCTTTAAATGAAAAAATGCTTTAGTTTTCCATAGTTTTTGCGGTTATTGTACATTTTAATTACAGGAACAACACACTCCCAAACCACTAACCAAAACTCCCAAATGGGTAGTTCTTTCTTGTTGCTATCGATTCCCAGAACGGGCTTTATTTCACGATGGCCTTTGTCACGTGGTTCTCAGCTGACTCACGTCCCGACTCTATGTTGGTTTGTCGCAGTGAGATATAACTTGCCAGTTGTAAGTTTTAATATATAATAATGTATATATTTGTCCAATATAAAAAGTCTGTAATTGTTCAGTGGCGGGACAATTGACTCTTCTTAACGCAAATCAAAATCAAAAGTCGTTTATTCAAATTAGGCTGAGAGCCAGCACTTTTTGAACATCAAGTTTTACAAAAGACAGTCCCCCAAAACGCCCGCCCGTCACCACTTCCTAGTGTTTTAGCTGTGGAGAAGAAGTGGCCAACAAACTCCCCAGCAACACATCTGTCTGTTACGTTTTAAGAACTTGAACCTATATAAAAGTACGCTAAGTAATTAATACATGACAAGAAATTTACTTGTCCGCAGGAGGCCTACCATCTTTGGTTAGTACGCCTTTTAGCGATTTCAGGCACATCACATCCAATATGCTGTATGATGTTTTTTTTTAACAATATTAACAAAAAAATAAGCGATGGCTTTTTCGGGCATAAAAAGTCACATTGGAGCAACCGACTTCTAAACCCGCTTTTCAGAGGCGTCGGCTTTTAGCTAATCTCGTGTGTACTCATGCTTATGTTCAATTGACAACACGTTTAAAATAACCGGCAAAGTGCGAGAAGAAAAATGTACATCAGTAGCGTATTTATAGATTTGGCGCCCCGAGGCAATATATATGCTACCTAATTAATAAAATCCTTAATAAAACAAGTAAAATTATTTACCTAAGTCAAAAGAAAAATAGTGTGTAGTACATACATCAATTTAATGTAAAAGTGGAAGCCAAGCAAGCTTGAATATTTCAGCACCAGGTATCGTTTAGTTACGTTGTTGACTCATACATAAAAGCTTGATGATCATCAATGCAAGCTCGAGCGAAGCGAGCTGGATTTTTTTTTTGTGACTGTCAAGAAACTACGGATGGCAGAACTGGCAGGTTTGAGGAGTACAGTAGGGCTTGTCTCAAGGAAATACGGCAGGTAGCTAGATGTATGACCATGGGTGCGCCGCACCCACTGACTTCCTGTCGCAGGTGCTGAAGCTCCTGAGCTCTCACAGAGCAGGTGCCGCTTTTAATCTTTTCCGTAACGGAACCCTATTACTAAGCCTCCGCTATCCGTCCGTCCGTCTCTCTGTCAGCGGGCTGTATCTTAAGAACTGTAATAGGTAAACAGTTGAAATTTTCACAGATTGTGTATTTCTATTGCCGCTATAACAACAAATAATAAAAAAATTAAATAAATTCAAAATCAAAGGGGGCTCCCATTCAAGAAACTTATTTGTTTCGGTTTGTAGTACGGAACCCTTCGTGTCCCGCAGTTGGCCGAATTTTTACTGACTTTATTAAAATTATCGATTCTCTATCGAGTATGACCTTCACGTAGCTCATGTATCCGACAGGGTGCTTACTCATAGTTATTAAAATAAAAAATAGACAATACTGCCAGACTACAAATAAAATCACTCAACTTAAGTATCGGTTTATTAACCAAAAGGGCGAGAAGCCTTAAATCTTTAATTAATAAACTAAGTTCAATTACCGAAAAATTTGAAAGCGGTAGTTTGTACAGTAAAGTTAAATTATAGGAAACAATAGGTACAATCGTTTCTTTTATAATTTCTGAGTTTGTTAGTTAATTTATTGAAGACTAGCTTCTGCCCGCGACTTCGTCGGCGTGGACTTCGGGATTAAAATACATCTTAGTAATTCTATCCCGGGGGTTTTTGCGTTTACCCATGCATTTTCTTTTTATTTTTCACAAGAACCTTCTACAGAGTATTAGAAAACTTTGAAAACGAAAGTTGATTGAAGTCAGTAAATTGTTCTTAAATTATGGCGTGACCAATGGAAACAGGGATTTATTTTCATACACAAAATAGATCAGATAACTTGCGTTTTTCTGAGAACAAGACCATGTGAATGGAATTGTTCAGAGATTGTTCAAAGACGGGATTGTTTATTGCTCACACTTCGATACATACTCGAGTGAAGTGAGAGGTAATCCATCTGTTGACGTTTAGCCTTATGTTTATATTCTGTGCTTGTAAGAAGCTTATTACCGTGTACTGAGGTACTGGTACCTTTATGTACAGATCCGGGAATAAAAACAGGCAAAGAATTAGCGTTAACATGTACCAGATAAATGTTATATTTAATTCAGTGTGAAAAGCAAAGACGTAGTGCCGAGGTTGAGTGAACGTGAACCATGAATTCTAGGGAAAGGAGTTAAAAACTACAAATTCAGGTGAAACATAGTTAAAATGTTTGCAAATATAGTGAGATTAGTTTTATTTACTATCTCTTTTATGTTTGGAGGGATGTAGTTAAACATTATTGATGCCATGCAGAACACGACTTCACTAACTTAAATTAAATTAACCTTCTAGCCCAAAACTATAAAAACAGTTCTTTGAAGATATTATTTTAAACACACTCTACATATCCGACTATGATGCCCCACAGTACTCTGCTAAAAGGCTAAAATTCCGTGTTAAAAGGACTTAAGAACACAAGTTTCCAAGTTGCGTATTCCGGGGTTGCATCTCGTGTAACCCCTAGCTGTGACGGTGGATCAAGCGGGGCGTGACATCAGCCTGGGCGGCCGACAAGCTAGCAAGGCATCAAAGCCCTCATACTGCACCCATTACATCTATATTTTACTTTGTTGTTGAACAGCGGGATGTAAACTGTAATGTTGGTTTCGTCATTAGATTTAAAGTGTTTTTTATTAATCGTGAATTATTTTCAGGCTTAGCCGAATGTCTTGGTGAAGCCAAAAGCCTGGAATGTTTTCAAGTATTTATAACACGAGTTAATGGATACCTACAAGCTTATTTATAAAAATAACCACACGCGTAGTAATAGTAATTTGCGGTCTTTATTCAAAGTTTGTATTGGTAAGTAGAGAATGATAGTTCGCGAATAAGTATTGAGATTTTTTTATGAATAAGACAGCTCATAGTGCTCATGTCTAAGAAATTTAGATTGGTATCTACGTTTTGCTTCCATAGTTTAGAGAAGCAGCGCTGCAATCTGTACCTAATTCTTGGAAGACGTTCCGCAAAGGATCCAAGTAAGTACCTAGTTTTATCTAGTGTCACCTGGCATGCGAAGGAAGCCGGACTTTCAAGGAGTTAGAAGGCAGCAGATACAGTCAAAAAGTGGACTTGGCCCTAAGCCGAGATAATGCCGGGTAAAAAGGGATAACCATAAATAAACAACTTATGTTATATGGGTATTCCATATTTTTCTTTAAATCAAATTTGCCCGAGGTGCCGAAGTGGCAAAATGCGGTTACATTCCCACCAAAATATGATGTAACAGATCGAGGGGATCGGGGGGAAAGGCACACCGAACTGTGATTTATTTATAGTCATTGGATAAAATATGAATTGAAATATGTGGACTGCAATCATTTGTGAATATATAAATTATTAGCGGTAACTTATTTATTCTATTGCTGTCGGCTTTTTCATAAAAAAAAAAATAATAACTTAGTCCTAGCCGGGCATATTTTAACTGGTATCCAATAATGTCTAAATATTTTTAAATTATGACATAGTTACGTAAAATTCATCTGTACTGAAAGTTTAGTCTTAACTCTGCTTTTTAAACAGTTATGATGATAACTTTGCCGTTCGTTATTAAATCGGTAATGACCCAGGACCTAGATATTTATGTTTTACTAAAGAAAATTCTCCTCATATTTTGCAATAGGTGTGTAGATAATAATCAGTCACCGTTTTAAAAAAAAAAATAGCTTTTACCAGCGGTTTCGCTCGCACAGGTCTCAACGAATCATTATAATTTTTTACAAAAATGCTACAATTACTTTTTCGGAAGATTTTCAGGCTTGTTCATAAAAAAAAATTAGTATTATGAATTTATGATTTTTAAATACTGATAAGAGGGTTTTAAATTTAATTTCCTATCTAGGTACTGAACGAAAGTTTAAAGTGAATCTGTTTATTCGTATGCTGTATTTCTGTTTGTTTTCTATGTAACTTTATATTTGCGCCAAGTGCAACCCCATTTCGTTTCCAGGCTATCACTTTCCATTCCAGGTTGCCTAGAAGAGATTGTGGAATGCAATAAGGCCGCCAATTGTATGTTTTAAGTTTAAGATTTTGTGTACGTAATTTTAATTTTGGTGTACAATAAAGTATTTAAAAATAAATAAAAATTCGTGTGTAAACTAAGCATGTAGTTAATTAGATAAACGAATAAGCCTGTATATGAATAAATCTAGAAAGGTGAAGAGGAAGAGGGAGGCCAAAGATAAGATGGATGAATTGTGTGAGGGAAAGGGAGCCAGTGATGGCGTGGCGGCAGGCAGGATAAAATGAAGAAAAAAAAAGTGTTCCACCTACCCCAAGTAAGATGGGATAAGGGCAGAAAGATGATAAATAAACCAGTTCTTCCAAATTCTGCTAAAATGATTGCTCTACAAAGCCTTTGGGGAATGAGCGTAAATATTTAGATACGTACAAATGTTTACAGATAACGCAATTCCAAGCCCGCCAGAGTTCCAGATAGAACAACGAATAACAAACACAAGTACTACAATCAATTGGTATTCAAATTACATATAAACTTCTCGTACACATGTTATTCTGACAGAGTAAATTAAACGGTGCAGTTATGTTTACACTAGTCATGGATGACTGTGAACAGGCTCCAGAGAACTGTCTACATTCCTTACGTACTGTATGTTTACACTGTTTACACACAGTTCGGTCTGATTGCTCATACACTTTCTATTGGTGGCAGGAAGTAACACATTACCATTGTTCCCCCTTTTACTAGGTACCTATTACTTATTTTTTTTCTTCACATCATAAAATGGCGGACGATTAATATCAATTATAAAAGTTATTACGGCGTTGGCGACTTTATTACTTGTTAAACGCAGTTCGTGTTAACTTTTATGGGAAAAGTCTATCATGTTTGTTTTAAGTTAACTTTGAAGTTACGACTTTGGCGTGATTTTGTGCTGTTCATAAGGATCACAAGTTATGAGGCTTTAGTGCGATACGGATTGAAAAACCACAAATCTCTGTGATAGAACTTTATGTGAGGAAAAATGCAGGCATAATAGCGCATTCATCTTTTATTAGCCCATTTAAAAAAATAAAGCCGGTCTATGCTCACATTGCATTTACATGAACATTTTAGCATTCATGTTTACCAAATGACCAGATGCAATATGCTCGCATAAACAATGCATTCAGCTGCTCTGATAACAATAAGTTTTCAAGAATAATAAAATTCATACCGGTTGCATTCAAAACGGGGCACGTACAGTAACGTACGGTCCAATTTTGGCGCACAATTTACCTGCAGATGCAACAAACACAAAGAGGCTATATTTCTGCGGAGGACGTCGGCGGAGGGGGGGTGTGAGGGTTGGAGGGCAGGCGTGTGCCGGCTCGGATTACGGCGGCCATCTGCCGGCGACACCGAACAATCAAGCTAACGAGGCGCGCTCGCGACACCGGATTAAAGCCTAATACCGCTGCGAACAATACCGTCGACGCCCTTTATCAGTTACACTTAGACGCTAACAGATCGCTCGTGTCGCGACAATGGCCCTTCTTGTTTATGGCTAATCCTAAGTGGATTACTCGCGGCCCGCAGTACGCGACGCAAAACAATCATCACGCAGTAGTTCAGCTCCATAAAAAGAAACGAGCGCCGCGAACGGCGACACTTTGATACACTCGGATCCAGTGTAGAAGATTTAACTTTCGGAATTTAATGAGATTATACCACAGTGTTGTGTTAATGTTAAAATGTAACAGAGTCATGACAATGCTATCATTTAATCGTGTGTTGTGTACGCGTATAAATTGTCTCCATTGCTTACACGCGGCACAGCGCCACGCTACGCAGCCAACGATATGAAACCGCATAAAATGAATGTCGCTTCGGTATGAAAACGAGTTTGTCGATCGCAATATCGTTTGCTCACTCGTGGCTCGTGGCTCGTTGTTCATAACGACACAATGTGTACGCACTTATTAAACTGTAGCAAGCCATAACGGCTTCGCCTTCAATTTTTGGTTGATGTTGATCCAATTTTCTATCCTTGGAATACTTTGTTGGATGCCGTCCAATTGTGAAACCAGTACAGTCATTTTATTAGTGTTCGACACGATGCTTAGTACAAATAGTAAAATATGAAGGCTAGAAAGAACGCTATTTCCTACCACATTTATTGTTAAGTTACGTCGTTCAATTAAATGATTGAATAATTGATAAGTACTGTCAACAAAATTGATTCCTGACCCATCTCACGCTTAAATTGGTATCGCTATATCGCGTCGTTCACCTTCTGCCGTGTTCCTGTGTGATGTGGCAGGAGGTGACGCGTCAAGAACTCAAGAAGCGCACGGTGACGGATCGCCAGTCGCTTGTTTATTCAATAGTTTCCGTTTCTAGCCAGGCTCAGCGATAATCGCTGATCCTTTTCATCGCTTTGTTTTGTCTTCGATGATTACGACTAGCAACTGGCTCTTTATTGAATGTTTACTGAATCGAACTGAAGTCTGAAGACGCTGTTTATGTTACGTTTCTTGATGACACTGCAGATCACTAAACATTTAGGAGAACAAAGCTTCGACAGATAAATAAGTAGGTACCTACCTAATACATAAGCAAGAAAAAAATACAGTGAACAAATTTTCTTAGGCCTTGATTTTGCAGTTGAGTTAGACAGAAAAGCCCAATTAATAACAAGATTTTTTTAAGCACAAATATTCATCAAGTCTAGGATTTGTTTGGAGAGTTACCTTTCCACTGAGGTGTTTTTCTTTAATGTATTTTTTGTTTGAGAAAGCCCTTTTACCCATGTATTTACAAAATATAATTTTATAATATATGCGAGCATATTATATAGTCTTGTTGCAAAATTAAACAAAATTGCTTCTGTTTTGAGTCGGCTGCCACAGCTGGCTGTAACCACGCCTCGCGTTAAAGAATCCCGGCGACTTGAGGCTCCAGCTTACTTTATTTATTTCCATTGTTGTTCCACTCCAGCGTCAGCAAAGTTTTAAATTAAGGAGATAGTTATTGCTGATAAATCTGGAAGTGTTGCTCTTAGCACTGTGGGAGCCGAGCACCCTGATAATGTACACGGTATTATGCCCTGGGTTTATCGCCTTTGTTTTCAAAGTCACTGAACAAAGCCTGGTGACTTTAGATTTTAGAAGTATCGATTATTTAAAGCTGAAGTACTTGCTTAACTGGTGGTATTTTTAGAAGGTATTTTATTGAAAGGCTTTATAATGAAATAGCATTAGCATTCCTATAAAATTGTTAACTGACTTAATAACGGACACCAAGGACAAGGCGTTCTTAGTGACAAATTAAAAATGTTGGCGAGATTAGTTCTGACTCGGGTGACGGGCCCCTGAATGGGGACGGAATTCAATGAATAGCTTCCCGACTCTCACTAAAGTGGCCAATCTCTGCCAAGATTACGTCACATTAAGGGCCTTTCTCACAATCCTCCCCTTCAAATGACGTACTCACTGTTGACCACTACTCAACCCTATTATTGTGAACATTTTCCGATTCTTAATGTGTGTAGAGTTCACTTGATGTCAATTTAGACCACAATAATATTTTATCATAAAAGATACGGTTGATAAATTTATTTGTTGTGATATTTTTCTCGCTCTATCGGGTATTCTGAAAGTGCATCGGGCGCAATATTTCCCACTTATGGCGGGCACACGAAACAATCCACGATAGATCAGCGGCGACCACTTGTCAACGCACCGCGGCGCGGCGCGGCGACGCGGCTCGGCGCGGCTGGGGGCTGCAAACTAAGCGTTTCTGCCAAAAGTACGTGACCTTAATGTATATCAATCCGAGCGTGATTTATACAGGAGGGATCTGTAAAATATGATATAAAATAAACATTGACAACCAGAACGATGAAATACGACGCAGCGTTGTGATTTAAGGGCGCGTTTCACGAGATTTTATGGCGCTATAAAATCAGTTCGCGCTCTGCTCCGCCTCCGAAGAGCGCACGTACAGCACAGATTTGACAAAACAGACGATGGACATTTATTTGTTCGCTAGTTTTTTTGCAAGTTTTATGGACTGCTGCCAAGTTTATGGTCCACGGACAACGGGCGAACGCTTTGACAGTGTAAAATTGGGGGACGCGATTTGATTTGTCTCTATACCACTCCTTACCCCTTTCTTGTACGTAAATATAGATTTTCAGAGGTTTTCAATGCAATTTGATGACGTGTTCTGAGATTCTTCGCTTACATTGGTTGGCACATTTGTATGTTAGCAGGTTTGGATGTTTTCCATACATCGTTCGCCTAAACAGAGACGTGAATTTACTGTGTTCTAAATGATGCATATATCCGACTGACACTAAATTAAAATCACGGACACTTTTCAGCTGTATTCCGTCTTTCTGATAGAGTAGTGTTAGTATGCCTCCGTATCAAAACTTCCTATTAGCAAATCGTATGTTCTTTTAATATACGCGATAAAAATGGTAACTTAGGCCGACGGCCGATTTCCACGAATCAGGTGCCAAAGCCATTAAATCACTTTTTTAAGTCTAGGTACTGATTTTTATGTATGTTCAGTACGAGTGTATCCATCATAGGGCTGTAATTTGGGCATAGTTCATTTATTAGGTGCAAATTCCGAAAGCTAAAGTCTGATAGGATTTGGGGGAAAGAAAAACTTCTACTCCTTGACTACTGAAATACCTATAATACATGACAAAGAAAAAAAAAATTGCCGTCAGCCCAAGCTAGCAGGTATGCGTAGGTATGATAAAAGTACATACTATAACTATTGTATCCCACATACATATTTTGTTAGTGAGAGAGGTCTGGCAGCTCTGGGATCTCAGTCTAAAAGTGTTATCTGCATATTGGCAAAGTGTCATCTATCAATTCATCGACTGTCAGTGTCGATGTTGCTAGTGTCACACAGCCATTGATATATAAAACCCAAGATACACACTCAGCATCTCAAAAACGTCCGCATAAAACAAGCGCACAATTTAAAATTGTGCGCTAGTTTCAAACAGTCTCACATCGCTCGCCATACTGCACTGCTTTGTAACAACAACTGTAAGCGATCCGTGTAAGGTTGAATTTGCAAAAAAAAATGTTTATAGTATAACTACACACAACTCACACATGACACTTGATACATGTCAGTTTTTGACGACAGTTTCGAGTGTTGCATTTGTTCGAGACTGTGCATCTAGGGTTTTTTATATATCAATGCACACAGCGCTTTAATCGCTTTATTATTTTTGTAACTAAAAATCTTACTCATAGATCAAGTGCTGAAAGTGCTTTGTTTCAATTTGAAAATACTGGCGCCGGGGAATAAAACCGAAGTGAATAATTGTTTTTGAATGTTTCCGTTATTGTAAAGTGTCCATTCTATTCTAACAATTAAAATGTAAATTATAATAAAAACTAGGTTAATTATGGTAAAGGTTTCATACGTGTTGAGTCTTAGGCCATTTTTACCTTGACCTTTACAAAAAAAAATTACCATTGGTGTCATTTCTCATGATGCTCTTTTTAATGAGGCTCTCTACTTGTCTAAATATGCCATTAAGTTGAGCACATTTATAATATTAATATTCATTGATGGCTATTGATTTGATGTACCTAAGCCACATTTTATTATGTGAGTTTGAAATGAAACAATATGTATCTTATTCTACTTACCTAATAAATAATGTATAAACCTAGGGAATCTTAGCCATTTTTTGAGACAATAGGTATCAATGTTTTCACGGTAAACGAGCTCCATTTATTATTTAAAGTATCGCATTGTAGTAAGCAGAAAAGCTCATACTGTGTACTTTTAACTTCACATTATTTCATGTACCTAAGTTATTATAAGAAAATTAAAAAAAATATGCGATAACGGTGATTTAAAAATAATGTTCGTTAATATATAAGTAACTCATGAAGTCATGAAGGAAAAGCTTGTTTTTTATCTTTATTAATTTATTGAGGAATTGATCAGCATGACCACACCACCCTCTAGAAAGTACAGCTTTATGTGGAAAATCAAAAACATTTTTCTTGGATAAAGGTTATTCAGAAATGTTTATATGTTTAATCTACACTAATATTATAAAGAAGAAAGATTCGTTTGTTTGAATTGAATAGGCTCCGAAACTACTAGACCGATTTGAAAAATTCTTTTAGCATTGGATAGACACTACATTATCAGGGAGTAACATAGGCTATATATTATCCCCGTACTCCCACGGGAACGGGAACTACACGGGTGAAACCGCGTGACGTCCACTAGTGTTTAATAAGGAAATATTATGTACAACAACTTCAGAGTGAAACGTTAGTTAGAAAATCTAATGAGTGAGTTAAGGAACTAAGAGAAAACTTTTAATACTCGGTATCGAGTCGGAGAAGTTTTAGTTACGATGCAGTCTGATAGCTTACTCATAAATTAAAACGAAGTAAGTTCCTACAGTGAACACTTCATTTAAACAACAAACAATACTGCAACAGAAAGTTAACCTTAAAATTAAATAACTAAGGGAAATTAAGAAATTAATCGACACGGAAATCTGTACAAATAAATCAATTTGAAGTTTCTGTTTGTTATATCATAATAAAAGCTTTTAAATAAATGGTATTAATTTTAAGATTTTTTGTTTGTCCGTCTGTTTGTTCCGGCTAGTGTCTGAAATGGCTGCACCGATTTTGACGGGACCTTCACTGGTCGATATGGTGCTGATGATGCTGTTATAAGGAGTAACTTAAATTTATTTTTACGATCCTGTGCTAAAAATTAAATCCCATGAAATTGGTAACAAATGCGGACAAAGTCGCAGGCAAAGTAAGAAACAATTTTCAGGAAAAAGGAAAAATCACATTGTTTCCTTCTCCCTGATCATTCTTAGTTAGAACGTTGACGTGTCCCTTATATGTCCTCATGCTGGCAGTGACATATCACTATGTTCCACATACGTATGATAGATATTAATTTCATATCATTTATGAGCATTTTGACGACCACACACACAAAACATCAGCGTTGTAAAAAAAATACGTAGTGGTCTTAAGAAATGTACCTGGTCTACCTAGTTGACTCTTACGCATGTGTTCATCATTAATGTCTGAAAACATCGTCTGCTGGACATAGACCTCCCCAAGAACCGCCACATCGACCGATCCTGGCTTCTCACATTCAGAGGACATCTGTGGCTCTCACCAGGTCTTTAGTACACTATGTGAGAGGCCTTCCAATTCTGCGTCTCTCTTAGTAAAATGTTATTAAACAAACATAGCAGGTATTTATTGTTCTCACCTTGCAATGGCCTGCTTTGAAATTTCAAATCCCAATAATTTCGCTGAAATCTAACCGATCAGTGCTCGATATGATAAGGTAGACTTTAGGCGTACCGGTTTGTAAAGGACATTACGCGGGTAGTTTCCTATCGTACGCTATGCGTAGTACGCAAGCCCGGCCTTGCGGCGGCGATAACAATCCTTTCGTCAGGTGCCACTGACAGCTTTAGATATCTATCTAGACGACTCCCTAGCTGTACATAAATGTTTTTTTTACAAGAACGACATTTACAAGGTTATGGAGTTAAGTAAAAACAGTTTTTAAATGATCTCCAAGTTAGAACAAACTCCCGACTGATATATAATAAAATATCTTTATTAACGAAGCTAATAATAAAGTTTCGCCGTGACAGTTCATTTTATCTTAATTAAGTTCAATCACTCGATACTATGAAGAGACTGAATATAACGAAGTTTATTTGATACCTGAAAAATATTTTCAAAGTTCAAAAGCGTTCTTACTTTTTATGAATATTCCCATGTAGAAAGCTCGAGTTGAAAATTGTGTTCTCGATCAATCTGCAAAAGTTTGTTAGTATCTGTCTACTAAAAACTTAAACCTATTTGATTCCGAACGCGTTAGCAAGTTCGGAGTTCTCTCGAGCAAACAGAATGGTACCGCAACGATTAGACCTTTCGCAAAGTATTTGTATGTACATATGTTTGAAAAACGCCTACGTTTTGCATTCTCAGGACGGATAGGGGCCTTGCTCCTGTACTTATGAATAAATGGATACTTTACAGTTGTGCGTGTGGGCTCTTTTGATTCCGTAACAAAATGTACAATGATACCCTTAAGGTTAGCGAGACCGTATTCTACCTACTCTGGTTTTATGTCAGAACTTGTCCGTGAGTTCAAGCAACATTTTCAATTGCATAATTATCTCTGTTGTCCAAATCTTTCCTCCAGGCACAGTGGGCAGTAAATCTTGCAATGTCTACACCATTGTAAAGTTTCATAAGGATAAATTGTCATAATGCTGACGTAATTTTATCAGCTCCTAAACCGCGGTCTCTTACCATAGTAAGCGAAATTAAACACGACCATGTACTTAAGCGAACAAAGAAGTAACACTCGGAGACAACTGAGTCATAAGGCCATTGTCTCCAAATTGCCGTAGGATTATAAAATTCGTAATGGGATTATTGTTTAGTGCGCGACAACGCGACAATACGACGACGACGCGCCGGACACGGTCTGAACATTTCAATTACTGCACGCATTGTTTGGCGCGCCGCTGTTTATCGAAGTCCGCTGACTCTGATGAGAGCCCCCACAAAATGATTAATCCCGCACTACAGTGTAACAGACGCGGTTGCGATACTCTGCTGACTTATGTGCACACACTACATCGTATTAAGCTCCCGTTTATGTGCAACTGCGGAGAAAGCATCCTTTATTTTATGATACACTGGCTGTCAGAATGAACGTATTATACGTCAAGACGGAATTATAGAAAGGATTTATGCTTCAGGATTCAGGATTAAGAAAGTCGTAAATAAATAATCCTAGTCTTAACAACTTTTTCATGGAGATTAATGCGAGAGACGTCTCAAGTTTATCTAACTCGGCTGAAAAATGTAATATCACCTAAAACACAAATTACTGGTAGCATAAGAACTACTGTCACAGTCTGAAAGCCCAATGACGCTAAATTAGATCACTGTGAGCAAGCGAAATAGGTTAAATGGATTTTACGGCAATTTAACATTCACTATACAATAAACAGAAGACGGCGTAAATACAAAATGTCAACTCAACGGAGTAACGAAGTAAATTATAAAAATTGCTTGTATTTCTCTTGTCTTAGACAAAGGGTTTTTTTTTAACCCTTCTTGATTTCTCGAAACGATAAATAGTAGGAATGTTTGTTTTTGTTAAGACATTGTTGGTTTTGGCATCGGATTTTATACAGAAATGGGGATATTACGGTGTTGAAAAAATAACATGGTCGTGATTTGAGTAGCTAAACAGGGATGTATATTTTAGGATGGAAGACGGTTATTTAATAAGTTGTTTTTGTGAGAAGTTCGTGGTGCTTGTTGTGTCACAGAACAATTTTATTAGCGTGTTGTTTAGACAGCGACATCGTGCGTGATATAGAGCGCGTTCTTGGAAACAATGCCGAGTGTGTTGCTAGACTTCCCTTTTTGAGTGCCTACACATTGAGAAATATGTTGTAGCCATAGTGAATGATTTCATGTAGTGTGATTATAAAATTAATTCAACACGTTGATATTCGGGCGATCTAAAACTGTTGTTTTAGTTTCAATAATATTGCATAGTCAAGCTTTAAGAAAGAGCCCGGTAAACCCATTACCCTCCTTCTAGGATAGTCGGGTAAAAAGAGCAAGAACAAAAACACTTTGATTTTTTTGAACTTCACTGTAAATATTTTGCAGTCACTGTTGGAGCCATAAAAATATTTGGAACCTACTTGATTCGGTTGACGTCACAGATCACAGCACACTCCCAATTTAGAAAGCAGAATGCAAACAAATAAAAACAAATGCCTAACGACTCTAAAATACCTTCTCCAATAAAAAAGAAATTCGTAGTGATGTGTACGTAAATAGTAATCTATCGGCGGGTACCCGCGGTTAGGGCTGCTCAACTCGGGTAATGTAACGGTCCAAGAGCTCTGAATTGTGTTAAAACCCTTTGGATAGTCGCAATATATTTTTCCTTAGTTGCTTCCGAGGGTGTTTTGATGCGATTTAGAGCTTTTACATTCCGATGGGATGGTTTTTGTCTGATTAATTCGTTGCACGTTTTGAATAAACGATGATGGAAGTGATATATTCTTATTTTCTTGTGGCGGCCTTACACATAACAATGACCACAGGGGTAACTTTTAATTTATTTGAAATCATTCAGGAGGAACTTTTTCATGAATGTGAACAATTTTCAGTATGGGACCAACGTGACCAACCGCTGGCCGTGTCATACGAATGCACCCGGACGCGTAAATATAAAGGCAGCTGCAACACAGACACCTTTAGTCTGTGCTGCATTATGTTGCGGATGGCTTAAAGCAGTTATAGTCTGTCCAAACCCAGCTGCAACACAGCGGTCTGTAGTGCAGCCGCATTTGTTTCTATAATTTAATGAAAAAAATGAAAAGGCGGCTGCAACACAGACACCCATAGTCTGTGCTGCATTATGTTGCGGATGACTTAAAGCAGTTATAGTCTGTCCGTACCCAGCTGCAATGCAGTGGCTACTTGGCTACGTGGTTAGTTCTGGGTGGTTTAAAAAAAATAACCACGAAGAGCATGACAAGGTCTTTCAGGCCCCCCCATACTCTTCTAACCTAACCTATCCGAGTCGGGATGCCGCAAGTCCCATCATCTTCATCATCATCATCATCATTCATCATCATCATCAACTAACATCATTATCATCATCACCATCAGCATGTTCATCATATTTTGAAAGATCTACTTATCACGGAAACCAGACATCATAAACCTGATTTATGGAGGGGGAGAAGATATCCCCCCCTCCTATGCCACTCAACGTGGTCCTTGTCGCTACGTCAAGGACAAACTAAGATTCGATCTGTCTGCAAAGCCGAGGCTTTGATCGTAGTACAGACACTAGCGAGTAGGTAATGAGCTGTTCTGTATTGCAACCGCTTTTGCTAAAACAATGTTTTACGAAACCGATCACAGTGCAGCCAGATTCCAAACGTTTGTGGTACAGTCGTGTTTATAATGATTTATACATACGGACCGGCTGTGCTACAGAACAGCTACTGTCTGTGTTGCAGCCGCCTTTGTATTTACGCCACCCGGACAGGTGGGCGAAGATCGTAATGCACCGGACGCCTAAGGAAGGAAGTCGCTGTCCAGGTCGATCGCGGCGAAGGTGGTTTGGCGATCTGATCATGTTTTCGGGGCAAACTTGGCCAAAGATCTCTCAAGACAGAGAGGTTTGGAAAGAGAAAGAGATGGCTTTAGCCCAATAAATGGGACCAAACCAACTCCGAAGTATGAAAAATCTCACAGTGAGCAGTAAACCTCCTCTTAAGTCGCTGCTAACGAAACTCAACGAAGAAGAAGAGCCCATCAATTGTGGAGACCATTTTATTTAACCCATAATTCAATGATAGATAAATAGACTACTCTTTATTTTCAACCATAGGAATGATTATTTCTGAACATCTCATTCACAGCTCTCCCTACAGCTACTGAACAATCCCAAATTAATATTTAATGAAAACATAATTATTTACGCAAGTAATTTCCGCGGGAACGTCTCGTCTCTGATGACGTCACCGTCAAGGTCTTCTTTAATAAGCGTCAACGAATTGTTAGTGGTCAGAAATAAAGAGACACAAACGCAATAACACGTCATATTCCATTTAAATGAAACATATTGTTTTATAAATATGTACAGGCGGAAGAAATTAACACTAAGCGAAGTAGAATTCACAGATTTTAATTTTCACAATGATTTTATTTTAATGGATCTAACAGTAGGTAACTATTTTAATGACTTCCTGATCTGTTAGTATAAAAATATGGGAGTGCAAGCTACTTAGTTCAACTCAATGCAGGTGTCTGTACATCATCAACGTGCCCTTTCATTTTATGTATGTAAAGGCGAATACGGGCATCGATGTGACGACAAATTTTCATAGAAATAGCTTTGCGGACAATGGTTGTCGCATCATTGTCGTGTCGTAGCTGTAGCTAAAGGAACCATATAATTAATTTTATGAGTCTAATAACAATTCCAAATTCCGTTGTGATGTGTGTTGTGATGTGGCTAACTATTATAAACAGAAATGTTATCAAAATACCACCCGAAACTAAAATCCTTCGGCTCATAGAGAACGACGAGACCTAATTTATCTAATGAAACTACAAAAGGGTACATAACTGTGCAAATATGCACAGCAGAGAGATTCCAATCATCGAGACAATATTGTCCACTCAATGTTGCGACCCAAATTAGCTTTGAGTTCTGCGCACGCATTAATACTTCTAGCGCCAAACAATTCTTGTAACTGGCCAATCAAGCTGGGCTTACTGAAACACAAATGCGATATGTTTTAGTTATTTAGAGCCTCCAGCTGAATTCAAATTCAGAAATGCCTCTGATCATATTTATCCTTTATTGAAGTAATACTGGTTATGCACAGTAATGGGCAGTCTTATCCTACAGCGTAATATGTTCCAAAAGATCTTTAGTCTATACAGGACCTTTTCAAATGAGTTCCACTCGCCCGGAGCAGGAGAAGTCATTTAAAAAGAGAGGTCTGTGAGTGTTAAACTCTTTCTGACTAAAACCAGCCCTGGTACGCGGTGAAGGGTCACAGGTATTCCTTCCAATGCCTTTTGTGTTAGGGCCGCAGTAACGAACAACTCCGCGACCTTGGCAGGCTGGCCCAGTTTAGACGGACTCTTGAGTTGGAATTTTAAATTGAAGTTTAATATCAAATTATGCTTAAATGATCATGTTTCTAATAATCGTCCAGAACCAATTGAACAAATATTTTTTTCCGCTTTAAAACTGCTGAAATCCGTTTCCCTATAGGCGCCTGTGACTTGTATCAAAATATGTCTGACCACTACAGTGAGTACCATACAAACGTAACCCTTTCAGAATTACACGCATGTCGGACGTGCAGCGGATTCCTTTTAACGAATCCTCTTGTTTAGAAGCGACCAAAACCCGGTTCTCGTAGATACGTACTAGTATCGGTTCGGTTCTCCTAGGCACAGATTTTACAAGCGTTGTGTTGATCGATACAATATTTCGATTTGAAAATAGAACATTGTTGCTGGCTGGATACATGGGTTTTCTACTTGGTGCTGTTTATTTTTAAGAAGGTGCAATACTTCGAAACTGTGAAAAACAAATAATGAAGTTTTAGGTTAATGGAACTTGTATCTATCTTTAATTCATATAGCTATACACATACCAGAAGCATACGCCCCAAAAAAAGTCCTAATTATATTGAGTCAAGACCATGGCAACTTATTACCCTGAAACTTACAAGAGCAATCAACTCTGAACACCCTCTCTTGTTACGAAATTATTTTTTCCAATTTAATTAAATAAAGCAAACAAATGAATCTAGTATCAAAACTGTACATACCAAACCGCAATTTGACGTTAATTAAGAAACTTTTGTAGATTTCCATTTTCATCAAATTCAAAGTTGAAACTTACATAATTAAACAGAAGCTCTATAGCTATTGCGATTTGACATGAACATAGCGGTCAATGACCTACCTAGAGTAGGTGTTGGTATTGACATTCTTTATTTTAAAAAGGGAAGAAAAAACTTTAAGAGCCCTATCACAAAATTACGTTTACACTGCTAACTCATCGCATTCTGTAGAAATTAGACAGTTGCAATTACATTTATTTTAGGGCTTATTATTAATTTACTTAATGAATATTTATTATATAAATTTTCATTTATTATGAACAATGGTTTATTTTGGTGTAAATTGTACGTAACAATATTAATGTATTGAGGAGTTTACAGTTCATTCTGAGTATTTTTAGTAGTTTTTATGGATTTGAATGGGTTTTTTTTTACGGATTTTCCATTCTTATTTTAAAAGACAATGTCCAAATTCGCCCTGTGCAACAAAAGTATCGGACATACGCGACAATTCATGTTCTATTTTATTGTATTAGTTGCAAATACTGTTGTAACACGGACTAGCTGCATGCCAAAATGAACATTTAAAAGTATTTTCGCGAATAATAACATGAATCGCCGCCATCTTCACCAAACGTCATGTCATGTCAAAAAGATTAGGGATGCCCAATCGATAGTAATCAATCGATTTAATTTTTAAAGAACTGCAGTGTGATTATTTTTAATATGAATCATATTTTGAATTTATTTCGAATAAAGAGCAAACATAAGATATAATAAAAGCATTCAATTACCAGTCCATATATTATTCCCTAAATGTATACTTAATTCAGAAAAACCTACTGAGTATAGGTACTTTGTTCATGAGGTCATACTCAATTTTAAATAGATAGTAAGAATAATGCTGAAGTGATCAAAACCTTCGTATTTCATCATGATCATTATTCAGGGTTTTCTTATGATCGTTTAAGAAAGTGTGTGGTTTAATTCTAACTAAACGATTAGGTATTTACGACAATTAATATAAAAATAACTCTCCTTTTGGGCTTAGCTGCAATCGGGTAAAAATACTTATCGTTACTGAATACATTAAGTAGGTAGGTACTATAAATATTTTTGTTATTTAATACAAATGTTATTAAGTATTAATATTATAAAAAGTGTCGAAGAGTGTTTTTATAAGTAAAGTAGGACATTGTCATCCTTGTAACAAAACCTTAGGGAATATCGATAAGTTGCATCGTATTTTTGACGTCACTAATTGTCACTTGTCTGTCTGTCACCTGTGCTTTCACTGTTTACATTAGCGTCGCTTGCTCTTTGTAATTGTGTCCGTGTGTTTTGGTGACTTTCGGGACTACTAATATTACGACTTGGCTTTTATAATGAACTCTGATTGCTTTGAAACACGACTTACCTGGCTGTGATTTTCGGAGTACCGCTCAAACGATAACTTGGCAGTTATAAATGGACTAACGCATACGCTATGGAAAGTGTATTTTGTGTAAATTGCGGCTCTGCTGGTGGTCCCATGTTGTTGGAAGATGAACAGATTCGTCAACTCTTGATTACAACAATGGACTGCACCTCTTTTGGTAACTACATTTTTACTTTGTTTGCACCTATATTATTTTGTACCTATATTATTCTGTTTGCGATCTCTCAGATTTTTTTTTACTAATAATATTCTATACTTGACCTTACACATTATGTTTGCAATTATCGTTTTCACAAAAAAAAAAGAAACAATTTATAAAGTATTTTGGTATATTCATTATAATAGAAACAATCTGATAGGTAAATACTCTATAAAAATATAATTGAACTAAGTATGTTTTTTTTTAGGTTCAAGCTCATGATCTCATATGCACCACGTTGGACAAGAGCTCAAGAGATGACTAACACTTCAGTAACAAGTAATGTTGGTAGAAACTGTGCACTCTGCAATAGAACGTTGGCACCTCGGGCATGCTCACATCATCTGATTGCTCTGAGAACTGACACTCAACATAATGTGAATATCAGAAGTATTATCATAGAAAGACTTATGCCATTGGAGGTACTCTTATATGTATATATTAATATTGGACCATTTTTGACATTGGATTTGCAGTGGATGCCATTGATCTGACTTGCTATTTTTTTGTTCAAGATATGTGCATCACATTATATTTGCAATCCTTGTTGGCAAATATGTGATGATGCTGAATAATGCCGGGCAGCACAGTCACATATTTGTTTATCTTCATCAAGGGATACTCCTACAACAAGCAATCATCCGGGTTGTGCCAATTGTGGTATACATTTCAATAGACAAAGACGGCATATTCTCCATAATGATGCCATTCTTTATACAAATACAGCAATGAGTGCACCACAAATAGTAAGCTTTAACTTCCATTTGTAACTATTTATATCTATAATGGCTCTGTATAGAAGAGAAAATATAAAATAAAACATGTTTATTTTATACTTATAACATGTTTTTATATTGCAGGTGACTGCAAATGATTACATTGTGATGCTTGTCATACATTATTTGTTAATAGAGCTACCACAACATCACAAGATTTGCAAGAAGTACCAATTGTTGGTTATCAACATGATCAACGTGTGGTATGTGGTTCTTCACTGGCACGAATCCAATGTCACTCTGTACAAGCAGAAAGTATCAGCCACATTTTAGATATTGTGCGAAATTGAGTTCAACCCTGAGAGGTGAGAGACATTTTTAATTGGTTAACTATTGCAAGAAATTAGGCTATGGTAAACGTCAGATACCCATGCAATAACGGTCATTGACCCTCATACATTTATTGACTTTCCAAATAACAAAAACAAATAATGACATAAAGCTGTCCTGAATCAACTTCTATTGTGATCCTTTAGGTTTTCTAGTAATGAAAAACGGTTCATAATTTATTGTTTGAATATCCAAGAAGGGATATTAGGGAAAAACTATGTACTTTATTGCATATTTATCTGGTGCCGACCATAGTATGCTTAAACTTGCCTGATGTGCTATTTTGTTTAGCTAATAGATCTTTTCTGGTCAGTTATAGTCATGCAACATTTATAGTGTAAATTGTTTTATTTATTGTACTATAAATGCAATGTGTAACCAACAATTTATTTTTTGTTGTTGTAGATTCAGCCATCGGATTTGAATGAACTACAATGAAATAATTCCGAAACCATATGGATATTACGAGGCAAAATTCACAGCAGCCATATCAGCAATAAAACATATTTTGTTTACATAGTAATTGATTCAGCTCAAATTGATCGACAAGCAATCGTACAACATTGCTGTAATTGCATCGTTGTTGTCCATGTTGTGACCATTATTTGGGATTAAAGCTATGCGAGACATCAAAATAATATCGACACCTGCACAGTTTTTAGACAATATTTTAATTACCAATTTATATGAACAATGAACATGAAATTAAAATCTGTGTTTTATTTCTTATTCAAAAATAATCAGTAAGTTAAAATAGGACTGTTAAGTTCAACACAACTTACCAGCTACCTAAGTGGTAAGGCTGGTTTCATAGTCACGCGTTTGAACAGCGCGCAATGTTTTATATAAACATTAATATACACAAACATTTAATCTCACTCCAAAACCAATGCTAATAATACAGGTATCTACCTATGTTAATTAGTGCATTTAAACGTTGCACTTACCTATTTAGTTACACTTAGGCTTTAGAAAAAAAAAACTGCAAAGGTACCTAATTATTTAGGTAGGTTACGGTACGAATATTAAATATAGTTTTTCATAGTTCCGAGTGATCTTTAAGAAACTGATTAACAAAATCATAATACATTTAGCTATTTTCAGTAAATAGCTAAATGTATTATGATTTTGTTAATCAGTTTCTTAAAGATCACTCGGAACTATGAAAAACTATATTTAATATTCGTTGTTATGGTTAGATTATAACCTCAAAATCTGATACTTTTTTGGACATATATCTTTTCTGCAGCTAGTCCGCTATGAAAATAAGATCTTATAGGAGTTTATTAATGATCAAAAATACAACACATAATTTTCCGATGCTCCTGGCTCCAGGGCGAACAATGTATGGGCGCAGAGCAATCTCCTTTCTGAGGTCGCTACAAACTAATTTACTACCGAAACTTACTTCGAAATTTTGGCTTTTTACAAATAGATAAGAGAAAAATGCGAAAAGTGAGGCCGCTACGAACTATACTAATAACTATTCTCGACTACCCAATAATGCAAAGTTGTCTAAATATTTCAGTTTCTAAGAATGAGAAAGCCAAAATAGGCCATTTTACGCAAAAAAACACAGTCAAATTGTAATAAGTCTCTTAAGTAGACGTGAATTGTTGAATCAGGTATCGTAATCCTTCACATTTTTGCATATTAAAACAACAAAAAATTACCGTTTCAAATTAAATAATTCGTTTCAGGTTCCTACAAAGAGATACATACTATGGGAAATACCTTCCTAAACAAAAACTTCAGCCTGTTGGCCCAGTTTTTCGTCGAGAATCAGAGGAATAATGCCATAAACATACCTACGCAGGGTTATTCAGGAAATGTATCGTTGTCATATTTCAGGCGTCAGATGGAGCCGTTCCTTACGATATGGCTGTGCCTCACTTCATAAATAATATGTCAGTGTAATAGGCTATTAATGTGCCGCCTGCTAGATAAAGGATGTTCCCATACACATCTTACGGACTGTTAATTTTCATGCTAATCTTGAGGAAGAAACTTGTTGTGATCTGGTGCCAATTTCTAGTGTCACCGAAATAGCTTCAATATGTCGGTAACTTAGGTCCATATTTCCAAGTAGTTTGAAGGACCTCCACTCGATTCAGTCGCCATGATAAGGGAAAAATCCCTCGATTAATTAATTCCAATAAATAAGATGCTATAATTATCAATTTGATGATTAGAGATGGAGTCGTCTTAGAAGACTTGACTTGGAATCCGAGGACCCGTGAATCTTTAATCCGTAATTTATCCAGTTTCCTTTTTGGCACAAGCCCGTCAAACTACTCGTATTGCCGACTGCAACTTTTCAAAGCCAGGCTGAACAGTTTCAACTGCCAGAAAAGCGATACAATGAAGCTCAACGAGTCCTGGAGAGACAATGTAACTGTGGAGATACGTGTAAGCAGTAGCAATTTTTCAACTGGTTTAAGAATAAAGGTTTTGACGCGCGCTAACGCGCTTCAGACGCTGACAATACTGCTTTTTGTTGGTCATCTACAGCGCCGTGAGCGTGCGTTTGTAATCTACTCATGTAATCTTAGATAAGTACCTAGTTAAGATTTGGAAGCTGTTGTTATCCCTAAAAATAAATAAATAAAAGGTGCGTCGCGCGTCGTCGCCGCGTTAAAAATACGCCGTAGCTCTGACCTCGTGACAATTCAACAGAATGCCACTTTGTCTGGAGTCATAGGTACTGCTAACCATTTTGTCGTGGCTGACCACGAAAATTACAGGGTACCTATTCATGCCAAAATAACAACACACAGACCCATTGATTTGCTAGTCAAATCTTACCGCGGTCTGTGAATGGATGGATGGGCATTTTTAACTTAACGAGACCCTTTCGTGCCCACAAGGGGGTGTTAAACCGTCAGTCCCGGGACGGGGCAAAAGGGTTCGTACCTAATCGTCAGATGGCAGTTTACTTGTAAAGTATCGATATTTAGCATCTGTTTAGACTGGAGATGACCAAACCAGAGTTGGGATTATGTAAGACGGATAATCGAAAAACATCTATTAAAAGCTAATTTTTTCGCCAATATTTTTTTTAAAGTTTAAACATTCCAGCATAAACAAGTTAGCTGATTTTAACTTTATAAAATAAACGTGAAATTCTCAAACGAGCGTGTAGTCTACTTGATGACAAGGGGGCACACAAATCTGAATGTATTTTTTATAAACTATTTAGATATGTTTTTTTGGTGCAAAAAGAGAGATCTTTATTTTCAAGGCAAACGTAGAATGATGACAAATAAAAGACACACATCATACACTAATTCCGTCGGACAAGGTGTTGATTTAGTTTAAAACACAAAAGATACGTACCTACAAAAATTAATCCCAACGTAGGCTAATTAAGTCGATATCTAAATACCAACTTCACAGACAAATTAATTACTCGATACGGTTATGTTAACAATGAATGCTCTAAGGATATGTAGTTCATACATAAATGATCCGTAAATAACCATCTGATTATCTAAATAAATATGTAGATACGTATTATTAGTGGTTGTTAAACATATATTTAATTTAACCGACATTTATTAAGCAATGTAATAAACGTTGTTTTAATTAATAACAGTTTAGCCAGGCGTGTAACACAAATAAAACCACTGATTCTGATGCAATTAAATGAATATCAGTTTCCATTTACCTTAAATAATATTTTAACACGTTTCCGTAATTGATTATAATAAAATAATTTCGGATTAATCTAAACTAATATTATAAAGAGGAAATATTTGATTTTTATTTGTTTGTTTGTTACGTTTTAACTCAAAAACAAATGAAACGATTTCAAAAATTATTTCACTATTAGAATGCTTCATTATACCTAAGTAGCATAGGCTATATTTATAAAAACAAAAAAATAGGGATCCTTAACAAAATTGCTGGGTAGACGAAGTCGCGGGCAAAGTGCCAGTGGTGTCATGAAGTGCTAATTTATTTGGGTATCAACGAAATTCATTTATTCATTGTAATTTTTCATTTGCTAAATAAAAAACTTAATAACTATAGTGAAACAATATGAAAGATTTGTTTTAATAATTTCATCAGCATTATATCACTGTTACAAAGCTGCAGGTTGACAATTAGAAAAAGAAGTCCAGCGTGGCCTCTGACGTCAAAAGTCGTGTCGCCCATACAACTGCCACAGAAAACAACGTTTTTGCGATAAATTTGTAAGCATAGAATAACTTTTTCGCGAAAGGATTGTAGGCAAAGATATTCGTTTAAAATTTTTATACATATATCATTGGTTAATTAATCTTGATTCGGTTTTCATTAATAATCTATTTTTGCACATGTGTCGATGAACTGGTTAGATAACAAATATTTTTCTCAACTCATATACCCTTTAATAGGTTTTAAAATAGATTTAGGCACATCACGTCTAAATCAAAAGATTGGTAGTATTGTACACATACATTTTAATTTGACTGGTTAATCATATAGACATCAAAGCTATGCTCTTTACATAGTACAAATCCCGAATACGTACGGCTACTGAGAATTTCATAATGGAAGAACCTAATCACACTCCACATCAAATCCAGGAATCAAACCAAGATAACAGATAGGTATTTGTGTAAAGGATAGATCAAGGAAAATTTTCAACTTCAAACAATTACAAACCGTAACAGAATAAACGCAATACCTCTTAAGGGGTCATTGAACTCATCATTATGAACAACTTTCACTATGGGACCAACCCTGAAATCGCGAAAATTAAATCGACTCCCTCGATTTCTGTCCGCATAACTCGACAAAATGTACTGAACTGCTGATTCTTTTTTCGCGATTTCGGGATTGGTCCCATTGTAAAAGTTGTTCATAATAATGAGTACAATGACCCCTTAAGAGATATTGCGTTCTGTTACACGTTGTACCTGTACGTTGCCTATAGCCTTTCTCTATTGATTGGCTGTCCAATACTGTTACACATTTTATAACTAGATAAATTTTCCTTGCGGTTCGGCTAACATAATTATGTCTATTTTTGGTAAAAATATAAGTCTATAATCGACACCTATATTTGTAAAGTTCATCTTAATCGATTGAGGCGTAAAAGCTTTACATAAAACAAAAAACTAATTTAATCATCTATACTAATATATAAAGCTGAAGAGTTTGTTTGCTTGAACGCGCTAATCTCAGGAACTACTGGTCCGATTTGAAAAATTCTTTCAGTGTTAGATAGCCCATTTATCGAGGAAGGCTATAGGCTATTGGTCTTAGCGTGATGATATATATAACATCACGCTAAGACCAACAGGAGCGGAGCAGTAATGAAAATTGTTACGCAGTCGAAGTTGCGCGGGTCAGCTAGTTTATAATATTAGTTGAGATTAGTTAATGTGAAACATAAAGAAGTATTATGTGTTTTATATATTTTGTTCCTATTTCTTCCACTGCACAATTTATACACACTCAAAATCAATAAGTTGTGTCAATTTGTTTTGTGTACTAAACTGAAACAACATTTGCTGTGTTCTGAACATATATGTTATACCTACGTAATAATTACTCGGTAAAACTAAAAACAAAGGAAGCCGAAACTACACCGTTTTAGGGGGGCTACTCTCTAAGCCCGAAGGCCGTAGTTTCGGGCTTAGTTGCGGACGTATTGTACTCCGTATTACCTAAGGACTAACAATTAGTCCCGAACACGAACTAAGAATGAATAACAACGCGATTTGAAAGTGACTGTCAAATCGTGCTGTCAATAGTTCTTTGTGGTTAGGTGATACGGAGTAGAATACGTCCGCAATTAAGCCCAAAACAACGAACTTCGGGCTTAGAGAGTAGCCCCACAGATATGTAATTTAAGAGGAAATGTAACTTTTGTCCAATATTATTATGAACCGTTTTGAAAGCTATACGGATAGCTATTTTCGCTAATTCCTATTAGTACTGATTTAGTTTTCCTCCTGTCGCCTTTTTCTGAAGGAAAGAATAGCTCTACCTCTGATTATCGTATTTCAGTAGTCAGTTAGACTTTTCAATTTTAAAACGTTCATATTCTTAACTTAAAAGGCATGACAAAGTTTTATACGATGATTTTTAATAATTTCGAGTCCGTCTCACATTTGGCCGGTTTTTTAAATCTTAGAGATCATTGACATCTTGTTGAAGTCCCAAACAGCACCGCCGTGATTTTCACTCGTTCCTATGCTCAGAAACATTAGACGTGATTGCGCCTACATATACCTACTCAATTACAGACTAGTAAAATCACAGAGTTTTCATTACAATCCGTAATTACCTATTAAAGTGTCTTTAATTGTTTAATTCTCTCGCAAATTAAGAGAGAGATAATTACACCGACGCTAGTCTACTAGTTCGTGATGCATTAGTGCCGTTTGGTGCCGTTTAGTGCAGCTTAGTGACCGCGGCGATGTAATGTGTAATGATCCCAGGAGAGCACACAGTAACAGTAACAGTTTGCTGGTCCACCGCCCATGAATACTAGTGTAATGTGTTCCGCTAAGCTGACTATGACAACTTTATTTTATTTTATGTTTTATTTCACACTTCCGTTTTTAAGAATGGAAGTTGATGTTTTATTTGGTGATTGTAGAGGATTTTAAGTTTTTCTGGCAATTAAAGAACACACCTAAAACTTCGTCCGAGATTGACTAAAAAAGATTAACTAGGTACCTACAGACTTTTTTCTCCATAAAAATCTACATTTGCAAATGAAAAATTAGCGTCACTGTATTGTTTTAATTGGGTTTTATTTTTACGGTTGACGTTCAAAACTGCTTTTTGTGTGAATTAAATTTGAAATTTCATAAAACTAAACACACAGACCGCCTATACTTTCTATCTACACTTCAGCAATTTGGCAAATACCGCACATACCATATCTGCTTTCCTGGAAGGTATTCAAAGGACATTGTTATGTTTCCACATGTAAAGGGGCGAGCATACAACTAACTATCCAACCGTCAAGCTTCTGAGAATTTCCTGTTGGAAACTCCATCAACGAAATTAGGACCTATAGGTACGCTAGGATGTAGGTACCTACAGTACGCTCCCACCTTCGAAACAAAAGGGAGATCGTCGTGGCTAAATTTTAATAACAACAGCAGCACAGATATTCATTTCCTCAAGAGACTGCTCCGTGCTTCGGAAAGCACGTTAAGCCGTTGGTCCCGGCTGTCAGGTAAAGATCTTTAACAGCCGTCGCGGATAGTCAGAAACTAGAAAATCTGACACAGGTCTTGACAAGAGGTACCGAACCACCTTAATACTGAGTTGTGGGGGTAAGATAGATAGCTGCTCCATTTAAAATACTACTCAAATACAGTTGGAAGAAACGCTAGGCAGGCAGTATTTCAGTCAAACGGGCGTAATACATTATTTTTTTTTACTATTGATAGGCACGCGTTTGACCACTATCTCACCTGATTGTAAGCGATGATGTGGTCGAAGAGCACGCTTGCCTAGAAGTAACCTCTTAACTCTTGACTTAAAGACTCCTAGGTTTATACAATACTGCATTACGTATAAGAAGTGGAATAACAAACTGATAACGAGCGAAACAAGCAAGGTAGACAAAACAGGAATAAAAACCAAACCCCTGATTCAGAAGTATCTATTCACAATCGCTTATCAGAAGAGCAAGCGAAGCGTATTGATAATGTTTTGATCAATCAGTGCTTTTTGTCCTAGGCAGATGAAAGACGGACCGTCTGACGTCACGAGAACTGACCCAAGTGTTAACGATGATACGGTTATGGTGGTCGTAACAAGATGGTTACGGCTAATATTCATGTTTCATGGCCTATAATACGCGCGTAAAGTTATTTAGAATTAATGAATGTGGACAGAGTTGCTTTATAGCTGTTGCGTTTTAGCAGGGCAATAACGTTTTTTGACCTAACTACATTAATTTATTAAATTTTGTCACTATAATACTACATTTCAAAAATGAAAACACTATAGATATAATTATGGCAGACCTATAGCTCCTAGTTATACCAAGCGTCGTTCTCAATGATAACGAATGTACAAAAAAAAAAACTCTAGCATTGACACGTGCTAACAAAATGTCACGTGTGTCAATCGCTTACATTTTGAAGTTTTCGACAGTCGTTATCGCAAATACTCGTAGAATGTCAAATGTCATCACGATCCGCATATTTTTTTACTAAATACTAATGAAAAATAAATAAAAACGAAACAATGGGGATTATTATTTGAGTTCCTTCATTGAGACAGTACTAAAAGAGCAATGACCGCTACGGCCATTCAAAACGAAACAACTATAGTTACATATTCGGCCTGTTTGAAACTTCACATAAATCTAGGCTTTGAGTCGGCAGTCATTTAGACTATGGGTATTGATGCGATGCTGTGTTCGGCTTTTACTGGACTAAGTAATCCTAACATAAGCTTTGGGATTTACTGCATCAATATTTGTACTATGCAATTCGAAATACAATCTACCTATCTATTTGCGTTAGCGTGATTCTACAATCGAATTAGGATTGTACACGGATATTTGTATTACAGTAATAACTTTTTAGGGAGCGAAAGTAAACATGATTAAAACTTATACTTTTACTATGAAACCAACCCTGAAAACTCGAAAAAATATCAGCTGTTGAATACCTACATTTTGTCGAGTTTGCACACACAAACGGATGAAGGCAGCCAATTTTTTTTCGCGATTTTGGGGTTTTTCCTATTGTAGCAGTTGTTTATAATCATTTGTTTGACCACAATCTCACCGTAAGCGATGATGCGGTCGAAGATGGAGCTCGTTTGCCTAGAAGCAAGAAGCAATCATTTGTATTGTCACTACCTAGAAAGTTGTTAGTCTAATTAAAACAATTTTAAATGGTTATTTTTCTCGATTATGCTTGAGCATGTAATTTACTAATTATTATTTACCAATCTACCAATCTTGCTGACTAACTAAGCTTTTCACCAGTTTGCGGTCTGAGTTATTCTCACGTAGTTCGTGCCGTCGCGAGGAAACAAGAAGAAACACAAAATATGAAACCAATACAAGAGAACAACTATTTTTTTATTTGAGATGGGTTTGGTCTTGACTCTTGTCTTGACTTGCATAATTATTTTTCTACCTGAAACTTCATGATAATCTATGAAATACTAACTTACACACGAGCCGTGCATTCATTTTGTGATAAACAGTAGCCTATAGATATAATAGTGCGCTGCATTCTATCAATGCAAGTATTTTCATAATCAGATCAGTTCTCCCAGAGCTTATAATCTGGGAGGTAGGTGTTCCCAGGTCATACAAGCAGTCAAACAAACATAGAAAAAAACATTTTTGCCATTGTTTTATTTTAGTTTATACAAATTTTCGGTCCTTCGCAAAGCTTTTGTTTGGTAAAAGTGACAAGCACTTGACGGCTACAACCTCCGTTGTGTGTTGCTGAGTGGTTCCTAGTATGACATCACGCCAAGTTACGAAGTATTAAAATAATATTATTTATCTATAGGGTAAAATTGTAAAAAGAACATTTTATTTCCTTGTAGGTAGTGTGCTTGACAGCCGCGGTCACCTGTCCGGATTTTCGAATGACCGCGAGCGCGGATGGCGGTGACGAGAGCTTGATATCAGTCTATCTTGTCATGCATAACTGACACAAAATAACAACTGTTGATGCATAGAATAGAAGATTGTGTATATGAGTATTAGGTATGTGAATATTGGGCAAATGGAAATACGAGATTTGAGGTTTGGATTACGTAAGCTTGAACGTTGCATTAAAGCTCCGACAGAAGATAAATGATATTTTTATTGATTCTGTGAAAAAGAGAAAAATAACACTTTTGAATGAACCTGTTTCCTTGTTCAATGAAACAGGGAAACACAAGTCTCTGAGAAGAAAAACCAAAATAGGATGAAACTCAGTAGGATAAATTAAAAACAGGTTTTTTTTTCATACCTACCCATATCATTACAAAAAACCGGCCAAGTGCGAGTCTGACTCTCGCACGAAGGGTTTCGTACCATGAACCGAAAAAAACACGTTTCTTATATGAGAGCCCCATTTTATTTTTTATTTTTATTTAATTTTTATAATTTGTGTTATAGCGGCGAAATACACGGTTACAAATCATAATATCTAAAGTTATTCTAACTATTTTCGAGATAACTACGGTCGAAAGACCTACTGTTTAAAATACTTAAAGATCGTTTCACAGAGTTTTTGTGATAACTAATGAACGAAATACATAAAAGAGCTTTCGCTTTCGCTTTCACTTTTTTTGCATAAAGTAGTTTTCTTTCTTTCTTTTTCTCTTTCACCAACGGTTAATTCACCAACAATTAATAAACCTAAGGTTGATTGAACTAACCGATGATTTACCTTTTTATGGATGGGAAATAATCAAATGGCTCCTCCCGCTCTGGGTGAAGCAGAAGGGAGTGTCGTGTTCACATGTGAGCACCCCGACATGGATAGGTTAGGTTCGAATGGGATTGCGGGAGCTAGAGTGAGCGAGCAAAGCAAGCGAATTTAGCTCCCGTGATCCCATTCATGTTAGGTTCCTTTAAACTCTGCAGGCAGAAATAGGCGCCCCGCGCATCAGGGCTCCGTCGACCGAATAAACTGCAGGCGAGTCGTCCATTAGGTGTATTTATAGATAAACTAGCTTCTGCCAGCGGCTTCGCCCGCGTGGTCCCTAGGGAACATACTCCCGAGATAAAAAGTAGCCTATGTCCTTTCTCAGGCTCTAGACTATCTGTGTACCAAATTTCATTTAAATCGGATCAGTAGGTTTGGCGTGAAAGCGCAACAGACAGACAGAGTTACTTTCGCATTTATAATACTAGCTTCTGCCAGCGGCTTCGCCCGCGTGGTCCCTAGGGAACATACTCCCGGGATAAAAAGTAGCCTATGTCTTTTCTCAGGCTCTAGACTACCTCTGTACCTAATTTCATTTAAATCGGTTCAGTAGTTTTGGCGTGAAAGCGCGACAGACAGACAGACAGACAGAGTTACTTTCGCATTTATAATATAAGTAAGGATAAGGATTAGTAAGGATAGTTGAAATATCCAATATCTTAAATAATCATTAGATTAATCGTTTGTTAGTGCCATTAATAGCCTATCAAAATTAAGTAAGTCAAACAGTAGTTCAGTCGACCAATATGTATTATGAACATATGCGAATCAACCGTAGTTATATCGAAAATAGTTATAATAACTTTAGATATACGTAACGCATTCTGTGAAAATTTCAATTATCTACTATTCTTGAGGTACAGACCGCTGACGGACATAGATGAACGAACGGACGACTGAGGCTTAGTAATAGGGTTCCGTTGGTAACACTTCGGGTAAGGAACCCTAAAAACAAGTCACTGAAAATGAAGAACGTGTCTTAAAATTAAATGGAGCGTTCAAAATGAAAAATCATAGAATATGTATTAGAGCTGGGGTTTTTAAGATCCATCGTAACCGAGGGTTCAATGCCCTTGACACGTGTCTCACGGCTCACCCCCTGTACTGGAATCACACCGTGAAGATAACAGATACTCATAGATAAGCAGGGAATATTCATAAAGCGATCAATAAATTATAGGCGCCTTCTATTTATTCAATCTTATATAATATTCTTCCATTACTGGTGACTGAGTGAGTGACTGACAGACAACGCACAGCCGAAACTACTGGTCGTAGAAAGCTGAAATTCGGTATTTAGGTTCCTTGGAGAGTGTAGGATAGCACTATACGGGATCGAGAAAAATGGGATATACGCGTACGAAGTCACGGGCAAAAGCTAGTTAGTTAAATTAAAGAAATAAAGACTTTATTTATTTATTTATTTATTTATTAAGGTTCACCAACAGCACATACATATAAAACATACAATGGTAGATCGTACGGTAATGTTCTAATATATATGCCAATTACAGGTAAACACAACATTGACAATAAAGACGCCAGATTACCGCTTAGTTGCTAACTTAAGTTTAGGTGTAAAGTCTATTGACAAAATAAAGGAAAGTTAGGTACTTAAAGATACAACAATAATAATAAAAAGCAAAAAAAATAAAGAACAGAGTAAATCAAAGTGGATTATTTTGCACTATTGATTAATAATTGTTTACGTACAATGATTCTTCATCTACAAGACTTATACAAAAAACATATTTTTGTTTTTGTGTTGTGTTTTTGTTTTCAATAGCGATACATAAAATATACATATTAAAACAACCTTAATAAAGAAAATAAAAAAAAGAAATAAAAAGTTACATAAAAACGACGAAAATTCAAAAGAAAAATAACAAACCAAGAAAATGTTAACATTAATAACATCTACTGGTACAATTTAAATTAGTTAGAAGTTTAATTTTGTTAAATTATACAGTGAAAGCAAAATATTCAATATAGGGTCGACTTGGCAGCAGTTGTGGGCCAAATTAACATATTATGGCCCATGTCTGTGCTGTGCGGATCTTTGCCGCCATTTGTAAACAATATTATACCTTTAGGGTCCAGGAGTTATGAAAGGAGGCCAACAATCAACTTTACAGCTTGCTCATTGGTAACTTTTTGGCTTTCGCCACTTCTAAAACTTTTTGGGAAAAGTCAATTTATTTAACACTGAATAGAAAAGAGTAATCAGTGGTTTTAATTTAATTTTTTTATTATTATAATTGATAGGCTTGACCACTATTCTCAGCCTATGGTCAGCGACGTTATGGTCGAAGATGACCCATTCACTATTGACTTACAAGATTAGACGAAGAAGAAGAAAACTTGTAATCAGAAAACACAGAATTCGTGGAAGAAATTCCACTTCTTAAATGTACGCACAATGAAAGTATTTCCACAACGTTTGTGCGTATCTATATAATTATGGAATATCCACCAAATACGATGAGCGCGTCTCCGTACGCCTTGTAGTCTGATGATTAAAAGGTATTAGCAGAATTAAATTGTGCAATTTTGACGCACACTACAGAAAATGTTCCCGATAGAAATACAGACAGGCTGTCACGTCGTTAGTTCCAAACATTTTAGACTTTTGATAATAGTTCTGTTATCGTTGATAAAATGCCAGTATGTCTACAGCCCCAGTTCGATACGAATTCACTATAGAAACCATCTTCTGACCAAACCATTCCATCTCGGTATTCCAATTCAACAAATGTTGCATTGAATTTTTCCATTAGAAAATTGCAGTCTGGTAGTGTATGACCAGAACTGCGAATGATAAACCCATGAGACTTGTTATCCCGGTATCAGCATAAGTAGACAGGTAAGTATACGAAAGGATTACAATACGTCTAAGGATAAATAAAAAAATCAAAATAATTAAGACTGCTTGAATTCTTAAAAAGCGGCAAAATTTTACTAAAAATTGCTTTAGTCCAAGACCTAATTTGTATTGTTTGTCTTGTTAAAGCTACATAAATCTAGCGAAAATACAGAACACAAATCGTACTAGCCATCGATAACATCCCTAGCCCCTACCGTTCTACTGTTTGTCGTCGTTTCCTCCAATTTGATTCATTATTTATCGGTCTGTCACAGTAAAAGGGAGAGCCATTCAGGAGTCAAGTCAATGCAAATAATTTAGTCTCAAGCTCTCAAGATGGACTGAAAGATAAGAGTAGGTAATTAATTGATAGAAGTTAGTAGATGAGATAAATAATTTTCTTCAAAATGATTACCCTCGTAGTTTCATTTTGTTTTTATTAAAAGTTATCTATTACTTGATAATATTCATATGTACATTTTCGTGTAAGTAGGTATTCGTAAATTAAAAAATATAAGTGGTTTCTGAGAAAAAATCGCTTAGTAACAAAAATCTCCAATAAATTCCTAAGGCGTCGCGTCGCCTTAATCCTAATATTAAAATATATATGTCTGGATAAGGCTTCAGAATATTTGAAATGATAATTGCTTTGTGTCGCCACTAAAGCAGGACTGACTGACAAAACAATAGCGATTTGCGCTCAATAATAAATCTGAATATAATTGCTACTGATTGCAATATGAACGCGTAACAATCAAGTCAATTAATGTTGAAAACAGTAATTGTTTCGCTTTGAGTATTCATATCGAACGTGCTTTTAGTCAATATTATCTCTTAATTATATTTTTGTGACATTAAATTGATTCAGGTATTATGTTCATTAATTTGCGAACCTAAAACTAACATAATTATTAGGGACTAGCTGACCCGCGCAACTTCGTCTGCGTCACAATTTTCATTACTGCTCCGCTCCTATTGGTCTTAGCGTGATGATATATAGCCTATAATTCTTCAGTGTTAGATAGCCCATTTATTGAGGACGGCTAGTCCTCAATAAATGGGCTATCTAACACTGAAGAATTTTTCAAATCGGACCAGCAGTTACTGAGATTAGGGCGTTCAAGCAAACAAACAAACAAGCTCTTCAGCTTTATATGTGTATTAGTACTAGTGGACGTCACGCGGTTCCACCCGCGTAGTTCTCGTTCCCGTAGGAGTACGGGGATGAAATGTAGCCTATGTTATTCCCTGATAATGTAGCTATCCATTGCTGAAAGAATTTTTCAAATCGGTCCAGTAGTTTCAGAGCCTATTCAATTCAAACAAACAAACAAACAAATCTTTCCTCTTTATAATATTAGTGTAGATAGATATAAAGGAGGACAGTTAAAAAGTGGTTTATACCAACCTATTGGATAGACTAACCATAATATCCGAAATGTGTGGATAAAAATCACATTACGCCATCATTTCTGAAAAATAATGACTACGATATGTTCAGATTAATTTACTAAAATTAATTGAAAAATTATATATTATATACAAAATAATTTTATTGTTATTTTCCAAACGATACGCCTACTAAATACCAACACAATGTTTGATTGTGTATTTGACAGATTTCTATCTTCCGTTACATTACTTTTTATTCAGCCTACACAAATTCTTTTCTCCCCTAATAAAAGCGACGAAGTCTTCTAAATATTGATTTAAGTAAATTTTACTCAAATAGCTACACAAAGAGCGAATCATTTGAATAGACGAAACATAATACAACAAATGGAGAAATATTTTTCTTGTTATCATTTTTGTTCTTAACAGCGGCCGATGGGAAGTTTTAATTAAATTAATTAAAAGTTATCTCGGTAGTAAAATTGTTACGTAAATATGTTTGGTAGACGAACGATTTCCATTTTATGTAAAAACAAACCATTCATTTTGTGTGTACTAATAATAAATCTTTAAGTGGCATATGGGAGCGTCTAATTAGTCCGCAGACACAGACAAAAAACGTCAGAGGGTACACGCTAAATAACCTCCAGACTTTGTCTATGTTTTATTTTCTTTGGAAAATTTTGGTAGGTAGGTAGACGTAAGGTAATAAAACTGGTTAAGTGAGAGTCGGACTCGCGCATGAAGGTTCCGTAACATCCTAATTTTATTATTTATTATTATAGCGATAATAGACATACACACTCTGTGAAAATTTCAACTGTCTACCTATTACCGTTCATGAGATATAGCCTGCTGACAGACAGACGGACGGACGGACAGGGGAGGCTTAGTAATAGGGTTCCGTTGGTTACCCTTTGGTACGGAACCCTAATAACCGGCCAAGTACGAGTCGGGCTCGCCCACCGAAGGTTCCGTACAAACTTGTAGCTAAAAATTACTTTAAATAAAGACTATATGATTATTTTATGATTTAATTACAAATGTTTTTAGACTAAAATTCTAGGTCAACGGGAAATATCCTATACATTTTGATTCCATTGAGAGTGTCGAAATATACATTTTTTGCGGCATAAACAACCGTATCTTTTGTATACGTTAACTTAGAAGTTTGTAAGCTGCAAGGAGCCATAGACCTGAGTATTTGATTTTAATTTCAACTCGATACCTCCACGCGTTCCCGAGACAAACGGTCTTTACAGACAGACGGACGGACAACAAAGTGATTCTATAAGGGTTCCGTTTTTCCCTTTTGAGGTACGGAACCATCAAAATTACATAATAAATATCACGTTACGTTATAGTAATTAATTTTGCAAAGTCAAAGCAGAGCTACTATTAATAGAATAGAATAGAATGGGGGCCACTAATTTTTTAACAACGATCGCATTCGCATTTTAGTCGCAATCTGTCAAAAAAGCCTTAGTTCACATACATTTTTTACAGATTATGACTAACTAGTGGACGTCATGCGGTTTAACCCGCGTTGTTCCCGTTCCCGTGGGAACACGGGGATAATATATAGCCTATGTTACTCCCTGATAATGTAGCTATCCAATGCTGAAAGAATTTTTCAAATCGGTCCAGTAGTTTCGGACTCGGAGCCTATTCATTTCAAACAAACAAACAAATCTTTCCCCTTTATAATATTAGTGTAGACATGCGAATACGAAAGTTGCTAGAAATTTTGTATAATTGGCACTCTGGAAACTGGGTAACGTGGTTCAGGGCAAGACTGGTGTCAGATTTCCTGGGCCTGCAGTCTCGACATATATCGCCGTCACTTCTTGTACAATAGTTAATTTATATTTTTAAGGTTAATATAAATATGTATGATAGTCTGTAAGGTATATATGTTATGGGTCTTTGTCACCTGAATTAAATGATATATTATTATTATTTTTTGTTTGTTTTTCACTTTCTCGGGTCCCTGGAGACCCGGTCCTTTGGTAGGCGTACGAGGAGCCGAAGCCAACTCGCAGAGGCCCCGTTAGACATTTCAAATGGAATGGGGAACCAACCGACGATTATCCCTGTATGCACTGTGAAAGTGATAATCCCCGGTTGGAGCAGGACTATTGCAAAATATGGAAACCAAAGATAAACGCTATGGGTTTGGGTGGTTTAGTGGACTGATAATCGTTTACTATGGAAGAACTATTGGCCCCTGCCTGACCACTGACAATTATAACGGCTTTAAAATGGCAGGGGGTGACTTGCACACTCAATAAATGGGCCCCCGAAACGGTCGCTAGAGCACAAAGTGACGTATCGCCAAGAGGGCAACATATCCTGAGGTTCTATAATAATACTAGAGGAGTGGAGATGTATACCACGGCTATCAGGACAATCCCGGAAGTACGGTCAAGATCCCTACCAGCAACTTACTGGATTATACATCCTTTTCCCGAGCACGTTTGCTCTATTGAATCTCCACTCAGGCCGGCCAATTAAGGCAAGAAAGAGGTGGGACCTCTGTTCCTCGTCAGTGTTCACTCTGGCCAGTCAATGAAGGCAAGCCGGAGATGAAGAACAAGACTTCTCCCGGGAGATCAGGTCCGTGGGGTCGCTACTGCCCAACAGTTCGCCATTATTATTATTATAGATAACGATCGCGTAGCGACCGAATTTGGTATTTAAGTCCTAAGGCCACATACACAGTAAATTAATACATTTAAGTACACAGTAAATTTCGAACGCGATGCCATTGATTTTGACCGAGGAATGCGTTCGGGATTGACTGTGCTAGGCGATCGGTAAGTATGTCAAGACTTCCCGCCCTGGTTGCTAAGGACCCGTTATGACTGTCAGAGATTAACAAATGCCAGCGGGACCAGCAGCTTAACATACTTTCCCAGGCACGGAGGTGTCATCCCATCGACAGACCAACCTACGCAAACATTTCTAAACCTTGAAGAACGTCCCTTGCTGTTAATGTTTACCAACGAGCTTCTTGAACTAGAGCTATATATACGTAATACGTAATACGTATACTTAGGTAAAACTTTACCTTATCCTCGTCTACTCCAAAGGTAGGTCGCCTATCTTTGCCACTAATCTGTGAAGTGGGGGAAGGATACGCGAAATGCCCTCATAAATATTATCCCCTTCACTATAAGGCCTGCTATCAATCAATGGGTATTTGTGATGGAATAACAGCAATATTACGAATGGAATAGTACCTGGATTATCACGTTCCTAGTCCCGTCTCATCAGTCAAATTAATGAAATGCAAATACGTACAATATTACTGTGTGGTTCGCGTACACTGCTGTCATTAGCCGTTCATTATCAAGCATATTAAAAATGCAAGCAGTGAAACATGACCCTTTTACTGCGCTTTCGTATAAATTCAATATTAACGGTCGCATTTGCAAATATACTTTATTTGCAATGTATTTGTTATTTTGCATCAAGTAAAATGAATTATATTTTTCGCATCACACAAAATTTCATATAGTTTTGATGTTTTCCGAAACCTTGTTTATTTTTTAAAGTTTTACAGAGGTTAGATGAAATTATCAGATACCAGAAGAAATAGCTTTATTAAAATGCTTTCGTTCGTAAGATGTGTATTTTCGTAATCAACCCGTATCATCGGATGCAAATTACTATGCTAATAAGAGCAGACACTCGATAGACATCGAACCCACATCAAGAGTTCTTATTAGATGCGATTCTATTACAGATATAACTCGGTAGTCGAGTCGGCACTCGGTACTCCTCCGAGAACATAAGTAGGAACATGTTTTTCCTCATAATAACGTGATTGTTGAACATGTGGAAAGTTCCACTAAAAGGTTTGTTTCAGTTATGAATATTGAACGACTACCTACATAAAGTGGGAGCGATAGTAATAACCCTGATTCTCATGGATAATGAAAATGTTATTCTTATTCAGCTGAATATATTTTATCGGAAACTTGTTTAAGTTCGATGTAATAAATCCGATCGTTCAATCGAAATGTGAGGGTTAATCAATAATGTAAAACGATATGTACTTTATGAAAGCATTTATAATAATTTGAATAGCCGGGCGTAGTTTTACAACAAAACGCGGGGGCCGAGCCGCCGACCGATTTCCGCACGAAAAGTCTACAAATAAACTTTTCCCGTAGACTTTTATATGGTTACAAAGGGCAATCGCAATTTGCAATTCACACAATACCCCACAAAGTTGGCGAAGCAATTATAAAGATATCAAAAGGTTGATGTAACAGCGGCCTACTTGCACTCGCTGGCTGAATATTGATGACACTGCTTCACTCTAGCCAATCTGTGTTCTATGCATAAGTAATGAAGAAAATATGAAACCTAGAGTCAAGTGAACTATAAATATTGACATCGGATGTCGCTCACAGGGCGGAGGACCTATTGCCGAACAAATCGCAATGTATTGTTAAGCACACAAAATAACGAATGTCAATATCATATTCTGGGAGCGAAGACTTGAATAAATATTCTTAAATCGTATGTAAATTGAAGTTTGAAATATTAATAAGCGCAGGTATATTTCGCAGTGATATGCTAGTTAAATAGACGGGTCGGTCTCACAAGCTTCTTTATAATAATCCTGGGAGTCTTTAAGACAAGAGTGAATAGGTTGCTTCTAGGCAAACGTGCTCGTACTTCGACCGCATCATCGCTTACCATCAGGTGAGGGTCTTTTTTTATCGATGGGAAATCATCAAATGACTCCCCCCGCTCTGGGCGAAGCAGAAGGGAGTGTCAGACTCTTATTGACTAAAACCCATCCGTGTTCCACCCATCCTAATGCCCTTTGCGTTCCGTTTAATAAATCGGTCGTTTGTGGGCTTCAGGCTGAAACTGAACTGAAAACGCAAATAGCTTTACAAATAAACCATTCAACACTGTTATACCTATGTATAGAGGTATTATTAGGCTTACCTAAAACTGACAATTTTGTTATCCTGTAGTATTTTTGCGGGGGTACGAATAAAAAACATAAAATGAGGTTAGATAGAGGCTCTACACGATACAGGTTCTACCTAGTTTGGGGCCCACCGTCCACAAAATCCTGATACTACATACGTAGGTAGTTACAGATATTATAACTATGCAATAGTGGTAAGGTAATTTATGTAACCATGAACAAATAGACTTTATTGTTATTCGTTATAGTATACCTACTTAAGTTAATGCAAGACAATGACATGCATCTGAGTGAGAAAATATTTCCTTCCATTTATTAAAAAAAAAAAATATATTTTCATCGTGCTGTGCTGGTACTGCCGCTGCGGCTGCTGAGAACCTCAAGCGGCGGAAATATAATAACCTTGTTGGCAATTATATTTTTGAGCCGTTTGGGGTTGAAACTCTTGGACCGTGGAGTCCGAGTGCTCATGCCTTATTTAATGATCTTTCTAAACGCTTAGTTGACACTTCGCGTGACCCAAGGGCTGGCTTTTACCTCGGACAGAGGATAAGCATTGCCATACAACGTGGCAATGCCGCCAGTCTTTTGGGCTCACTTCCAGTGGACAGCGATGCGGACGAATTTTTGGACACCTTATTTTAGTTAGGATTTTTTATTTTAAGTGTATATATTTAGTATAGTTTAATTGAATAAAGATCTCCCGAGGTTTTCTTGCTTATCTTATTTATAAAATCAATGGTTTCAAGATACTTTTTACTATACTTAAGACATTTCTTACATAAGACGGAATACGACCCCCGACTCGTTAACCTTATAATTTTAAGTTAAGTTTAAGCAAGACTAAAAATTAATCAAGAAAAAAACAATTTACAATATTTTTTACATAAAATAGAGGTGCCTAACACATTCGTGTGGTCCATTATTCAAAACATTTCAACTTTACCAAAGTAGTATTCCTTTTGCAGAAACATACTGGTACTGACAAGGCAATTTAGCATTTCTAGATAGAATACAGAATATTGAGTGGCAACTTGTACTAACAAAATATTTATGTTAGTATTACTCGATATTTCAGCGTTCGTTATGTATTGGAGATGCAATATATACGTGGATTGTTCTCCTAAGGAAACTTTGTACAGCTCATTAAAAACTTACTTTTCAGTAGTTATCGACTGAAATAACGGATGGAAGAAGTATGGCTGTAGTTTGTACATAGTTGCTGTATAAGGATCATATCACATATCATCATAGCCACTTGATATTTTATCCTATTTTTAATAGACGACCTATGTCTGCATGGATTTCTGATCAAGATAAAAAGTATTCAATGTGTTTAAATAAGGATATAAACTAAAAGCCTAAACTAAACCAATGGTCATCCAAATCCTAATTCTAATATAAAACAATCTCGTGTCACGGTGTTTGTTACCGAACTCCTCCGAAAGGGACCGACCGTTTTTCACAATTTTGTGTGTATATTCGGTAGGTATGAGAATAGGTGGTAGGGTATAAAACAACGTTTACTGAGTCGGCTAGTCTAATATATAAAAATCTCGTGTCACGGTGTTTGTTACCGAACTCCTCCGAAACGGCTCGACCGAATTGCATGAAATTTTGTGTGTATATTCGGTAGGTATGAGAATAGGTGGTAGGGTATAAAACAACGTTTACTGAGTCGGCTAGTCTAATATATAAAAATCTCGTGTCACGGTGTTTGTTACCGAACTCCTCCGAAACGGCTCGACCGAATTGCATGAAATTATGTGTGTATATTCGGTAGGTATGAGAATAGGTGGTAGGGTATAAAACAACGTTTACTGAGTCGGCTAGTCTAATATATAAAAATCTCGTGTCACGGTGTTTGTTACCGAACTCCTCCGAAACGGCTCGACCGAATTGCATGAAATTTTGTGTGTATATTCGGTAGGTATGAGAATAGGTGGTAGGGTATAAAACAACGTTTACTGAGTCGGCTAGTCTAATATATAAAAATCTCGTGTCACGGTGTTTGTTACCGAACTCCTCCGAAACGGCTCGACCGAATTGCATGAAATTATGTGTGTATATTCGGTAGGTAAGAGAATAGGTGGTAGGGTATAAAACAACGTTTACTGAGTCGGCTAGTCTAATATATAAAAATCTCGTGTCACGGTGTTTGTTACCGAACTCCTCCGAAACGGCTCGACCGAATTGCATGAAATTATGTGTGTATATTCGGTAGGTAAGAGAATAGGTGGTAGGGTTTTGTTTTTTTTTTGTATGGCAAAACAACGTTTGCCGAGTCAGCTAGTAGGTAGGTATATAAAATTCTTCCCTTACTGACTGATCGAGTTACTGAGTGAGTAACTGACACTGCACAGACAACGCACAGCCGAAACTGCTGGCCGTAGAAAGCTGAAATTTGGCATATAGGTTCCTTGGGGAGTGTAGGGGAGCAATAAAAAAGGATTTCCTGAAATTCCTACAAGAATGGGAAAAAAAACGGTATATGCACGTACGAGATGTACGTCGCGGGTAAAAGCTAGTCTTCATCTAAAATTCCATCCAATGATCCAACCAATCACAAAAGTTATAACACTCATTTGAAGTAGGATTCTTGCTGAAGTAGGATTCAACAAATTGAATACACGAATAATTTATTCCACTCTGATGACAAATTGTTTTTTTTTTTACTATTTATAGGCTCGCGTTTGACCACTATCTCACCTGATGGTAAGCGATGATGTGGTGTTATACTCATAATCATCAGTCTCCAGCTGTCCACTGCTGCCTATAGGCCTCTTCTGTCGCACACCATTCATCTCGATTCTCGTCAACTCTCACGAAGTTCCCAGGGTGGCAAGATCATCGCACCACCTAACTCGACGGCGTCCCACTTAACATAGCTAATGGATGAGTATCTACAGATATAATCAGAGCAACAAAGGGCTGGTCTATTCTTAATCGTCCAGCCAATATGCAATCATAGCTGTCTCGTTAAGCAAAATAAACGACGACAAAAAGTCGTAATTAAATCTGTTGAAATTATCATCGTTCAACGAAAATATTTCGACTGGTTTTAATCGGCAGCGTTTATATTTTGTCGTCATTGAGTTAATGCCGTGACAGTATCAATTAGTGCTGAATGCCTCTCGTTTTTACGAATGAATGAGAAGTACGGGGAGCCCAGCGAATATAACGATAATAGGATACTTTTGTCGGCAATCGAACAAAATAAACAGATGCGACGAACCGTCCATTCATGTTAACGTTATGAACGAAGCGAGCTATTATTGTTCTCATACTAAAATAGCCTTTTTCTTAAATAAATAAGTGTTGTTTATTTGTCGTATAATGTCGCTGCAGACATTAAAGTGTCATTTCGGTTGTATTGTCGTGGTCGTGGACTATGGTGACCGACTTTTGAAGTTTGACCGTTTAATGAAGTCAAGTCACAGTCATTACTTACAAAATTACAGGCGCATTAGGCTGCGTGATACCAGAGATGTGTAGCGAGAGATGTGTTTGTTAAGAACCAATAGAATCGCTTCATTTAAAGAAAGACTGTCGGATTTCTATCGCTTGCATTTTGGGGAGTGTGCGACGGAATTGCATGATTTAATTCCGCCAAGCCCGTTCCATCATCGGACCACAAGACGAACGGCGATGCGCCACCGGTACATGGTGGACATCCCACCGACACGCACTAAACGTTTTGGGAACGCATTCATAGTGCGTACAGCTAAGGAGTGGAATTCCCTGCCAGAGTCTGTGTTTCCAGATAGCTACAACCTGGGAGTCTTTAAGACAAGTGAATAGGTTAATGCTTCTTGGCAAACGTGCTCCATCTTCGACCGCATCATCGCTTACCATCAGGTGAGATTGTGGTCAAATGTATGCCTATACTTATACAATAACTAGCTTTTGCCCGCGGCTTCGCTCGCGTTAAGAAGTTTAAAATTGACAAAGTTTCATACAAACTTTCATCCCCTATTTTATCCTTTTGGGGGTAGAATTGATCAAAAGCTTTTCTTAGTGGATGCCTACGTCATAACATCTACCTGCATGCCAAATTTCAGCCCGATCCGTCCAGTGGTTTGGGCTGTGCGCTGATAGATCACTATGTCAGTCAGTCAGTCAGTCACCTTTGAGTTATATATATTTAGATAAAAAAAAAGAAAAATGTTTATTTGAGACTCGCACAAAACAAACAGATGTAAAATTAATTAAAAACTAAAAGTAGTGTATTACTTATCTGAGTCTAGTAGTGTATTATTTACCTAGCCTCGCTCAGCGCGATTCTATTCGTTCACATCCCCTGATACGCATCCTCTTACACTTACCAATTTTGTCTTTCGGTCAAGGACGGAATTCAGTTCCAGGTGATATTGTTAAAACCAGTTAGGTACAGTAGTACCCAACTGATATAGCTTACCGATGTACCTGCGCAGAAGATGAATTTTCAAAGCGCGGGAAATGTTATTGACCAATCGGCACGCTCCACGCAACGCGCTTTTTTTTCCAGTACCGCTATTGGTCGGCAGCTGCCGCCATGTTAGCGCACGCCGCGTGGCATGTACGTAACTTGCGAGTGAGACGGAACTAACAGCTGCAGTGTATTATGAACCTTATAGCATTTAACATAAGGTTGATTGTAGCTTTGTTTTCTTTCGTTAATCTTCGGGGTCATACTTTCATTTCTGCGTGAACGAAGATTCACGACGCGCCTTTTAAGTTGGGTACCACTGTACCTAAAGTTAGTAGTTCATCATCATCATCATCATCCACAGCCTGACTTCGCCCACTGCCGAGCGTAAGCCTCTCTTTACTTGTGCCGCTCCCCACGTTTCAGCGCCAGCTTCATTCAGGCTTTACCTGCGATGGTAACAATGCCGTCTGACCTTCTTCCCGCTGGACGACCAGAAGGCTTAGTGCGAGTTATTGTAACGCACTCGATCGCGGTAACGTAAATGTTCCCTTATGTCAAACTGTATAAAAAGGTTTTCCGTTGTCACCAGCCGGCATAGAGTTACAGTCCAAGCTGCTCGTCTATGGAATTGCATTGCCAGTATCGATTAAACGCGCACAATCGCTGCCTGTTTTTAAAAAGCTTGTCAAGGATTACTACTTGTCACTGTGATTCCTTTCTCGTTTTAATAATTGTTACACATTTTCTTACTTATATATTAAACTAGCACTTCGCCCGTGACTTCGTCTGCGTAGACTTTAGAGGTGGCGCGCAACTTCTTTGTCCCATATTTTCATTCTCGGATATTCACCTTCATGATTCTTTTCTGATGGATTGTGAGTCTTTACTGTCCGTACTTTCAGCTTCGGAACTACTTCGACATGTTTCTGGTATTCTGGAACACTAATATTATAAAGAGGAAATATTTGTTTGTTTGAAATGAATAGGCTCCGAAACTACTGGACTGATTTGAAAAATTCTTTCAGCAATGGATAGCTACATTATCAGGGAGTAACATAGGCTATGTTTTATCCCCGTACTCCCACGGGAACTACGCGGGTGAAACCGCGTGACGTCCACTAGTATTAAATATATAAGTATTTATGTATCTATTTTAGTAGCTGTTATATTGTAATGCTGTTTTTCTGTATGTTTTTTTTTTCTATGTTACTTTATATTAGCACTAGCTGACCCGCGCAACTTCGTCTGCGTCACGATGATATATAGCCTATAGCCTTCCTCGATAAATGGGCTATCTAACACTGAAATAATTTTTCAAATCGGACCAGTAGTTCCTGAGATTAGCGCGTTCAAGCAAACAAACAAACAAACAAACTCTTCAGCTTTATATATTAGTATAGACTAAGTGCAACCCCATTTCGTGTTTAGGCTCTCACTTTCCATTCCAGGTCGCCTGGAAGAGATCGCGGAATGCGATAAGGCCGCCAATTATATGTCATTAGTTTAAGATTTTCTGTACGTATTTTTAAATTTGGTGTACAATAAAGCATATATAAATAAATAAACAAATAGAATACTCTTTATTATGTACACCACATAAGTAACAGAAAAGATACAAAAGGAAAATAAAGTATTTAATTCGCGCTCATTTAAAATAATCACTTATATCCAGAAACCAAATTTTCATTTAAATAGACCAGAGAGGTTGTCAGTCAATCACTACTTCAGTAGCAATTTCCATATTATTGTTACAGCTTCAAACGTTTCAATTTCACGTAGCGCGGCGCCCAGTAAAGAGAAGAGCGACTCATATAAATAGTAGCTTCTACAAACAAATAAAAGAATTCGTGTACTCGCGGCGTATTTCTTCACTACAATTAAACTAACTTTGATGTGGTTTCTTCAAAGTTTATGATGGCTCAGAACAGATAGACATTTATAGCTCCAGTACCGAATAAACTATACAAGTTTTTTTGCTTGTAATCCAGTTTTTCAGCGATTGTGCTCGGGGTCGTATTGAGTGTCTGCGAATTGCAAGGTTAAAGTGGGAATAGACAGGAGACCAAAGCAGTAAGTCTACGTAATGCTCAGCAGAAGAGTTGAGTTACTTTTGCCCGACCCTCCGATTGCTGAAGACATTTCTACGATTCAAAGACGCTGCTGTAAGCTAACAGATATGACGCTTACGTTAATCTTTCGGAGTTAAGGCCATGTATTTGTTTTAAATGCGATACATAATATTATTAGAACTTTCCAGGAGTAGGACTCTTGGGATAATTACAGATTTTCAGAAACTAGTAAGAAAATTACACCATTCTTTGCAGATATTGTATACCAAAAGTTAAACCAATCTACGTTTATTTATTTAAGCTTTATGTACAGTAGTGGTACATGGGCGGACTTAATGCAACAAGGCATTCTCTACCAGTCAACCATTAGGTTAAAAAGACTACACTGTGGTAGGCGTACAACAAAAAAAAAACAATGGAAAACAATTACAATTACACAATAAAATAGCAAATATTTAAATAATAAGGGGCTAATGTTAGCAATTCTTAACGCAAATGAACACAATTACCAAACAGTATTACTAGACTAAACAAAAAGTGTAACTAACAAACAACCTACTTAATAGCATTAACACCAGTTGCAACACAGAATGCAGTAGGCAGGTCCGCAATAACTGACAAGGAGAAATTCAGCGTGTATCGAAAGGAGTTGATGATAATTCCCAACAGAGAAAAACATTGATCACACACAAGTAACCCAAAGCCAATTAACCTTATGTTTATAATAACACCAATTATAAAACATTAAACAATGAATATTTTATTCACACAATATGTTAATTGAACGGCGGAGTATTAAATGTTAAAGGCATGTAGATACACACTTAGCTCTGTTAGGAGGTTAACCCATTTAAAAGTTTAATTAATATAGTCCTAAGATAATATTATATGAACATTTGAGGACGTAATTGCCAACCCAGCGAAGGTTTTTGACCGGAGTTAAAAAAGAGAAATAATTCTGTTTGTTTTATTCGTTGCACGGTTTACTTTGTAAGTTTGCGATTCGTCGGCGTGGCGCGCGGTGCGCGGCGCAATCCCGGAACCCGGAACCGAATATTTGATAGAAAACTGAAATAGTTGATTTTTGATTAAGAAGTTTTGGTTTCGCTTCTAGGGGTTAGTTTAATGAGACGATTTAATTATGAAAATGGTGCTAAACTCACGCGGTCTTTTGACAATAAAGTTTACCATCAGAGGACTCCCTACCTAATAATTTATTTTTTAATAACAAATTCGAATAGATTTAAAATATGTGTACGCTATGTTCTACAAGGATCTATAATCTGCTAGAAGTTCTACAGAAATATTCATTTGTAAGTCTTAAGCAACCCGTAACAGAACTACGTCATATGGAGCAAATCTTAAAGAAACACTTTTTATAAGAATGAAATTATCTAATAAGTACGATTCCACGAAACCCACCCACAAGTAACATATTACTGATGTTACCAAGTCTTGTCAACTTATATTCGTAAGCAAATGCTCATATTGAGGTAAAATCTGGTGCTTTGTTAGTAGGTACTTACCTACGTACAAAAAAATTGAGAAAGAATTAAAAAAAAAAAAGGAATTTCACCAGCTTCTCAAAATTCTATAATTTCGACATTCCTAGAAAATAATTCTAAAGCACCTCACATGTTTGACATCGTTTTTCATATAAAATCATCAAAGCCAATGGAACAACTAAGTATGTAATTGTGGCTATGTTCAGAAAAACCTACCGACACCAAATTAGCTGTTTGCATATTAAAACGAGAATAACTGGATTAGTGTTTCCACTTTTATAATTATTGTAGATACTCAATGACACACACGATTCACAGAAATGGAGAGCGTCTTGGATTTATTGATTTTAGTGAGAAAACATAAATTCAAAAAGAAAACACAGATTTTGAAGAACCAACTGCCTTGGGCCCGGGTCTTATACACATGTATGTAGGTTGGAAACTTGAAAACGCCACCAATAATAACGTTAAGCGTTTATATTTTTGTCTTGCTTTGAAATAAATGACAAACATTTTCAGCTCTACGAGTTGTCAAAGACAACTACAGGGTTGAGTTACTATGGTATTCATAAAAGGTAAGCTTGGCGACCTGTTCGTTGCCCACATAGGTACCGTGCTGTGTGAACTGCTAAACGTAGGGACATTGTTTGTATTCCAGTTTACAAGTTAGGGGCAAGGCTACCAGTAGGTAGTATCTACTTACTTGGTTGACGCTGGTGACTTCTCTTCACTAACATTGATAAACGACACAGTTAAGAACTTAAAGAAGACAACAGTTACCGAGACTGTATTAAACGTCGCTTTTACGAAGTATATATGAAAAGAAAATAACATCCCATATGACACCATTACAGGAGACAGCCCTCCGTAATGGAAATTTGCATACGCACCTTAAAATTTTATTCATAAGGAGAAAATTGTTTCACATATTCGGCTGGTGTGCTCGGGAACGGCGCGGCCGCGGCGCGTCGAGCACTCGAGCAAAAATATCGAATTATTGTCGAGCATTAGGAATTTGGGGCGCATTACCTGCTCGTAACGAGCGAATGATTATCATGGAGCAGCAGCCTCCCTCGCACACCACTACACCAGTCCCTAGTACGTGAGCGAGCAAGCACCCCGCGAGATTGAATCGCTCTTTCAATTTAAAAATCAAGCCTCTGAGCCACTACGACTCAATTTAGAGTATGTGCTTAGATAAGTGATTATACCTTTGATACCTATTCAAGTATTCATGATACCTAGATACAATGTGCTACTGAAATAGACAGATAGATCGGCGGAGCGCTGAGCCTATTGAATCATTAATCTTTCCTCTGTAGTCCTATTAATGCTATTGACATTTTCTACTAATTACAAAGTCATTACGTAATACGTTGTACCGAATGTGCTTTAATAATTACGGAATGAAAACTGTTTTCACGTTTGTCACAAAAAGAGGTCAGAAAAAAGGTCAGTGTTATTTAGAATCATGATCGAAATAGCGTACCTACCTACTAGAAACATTGTATCTACCTGGATCTAATTCTGGAATTCCTAGAGCCCTACGATTGCGTCTGTAAGATACAACAATAACAACGAAATTCCAAATATCCACCTTCCAAAAAGTGTCGTAAGGATATTTTCGATTTTCCCCTACTCTTGTGTTTAAGATATCCATCGATAACAATATAAACGTCAAGTGTTTTATCCGCATGGAGGCTCCGCTCTAGCCTTTATTACCAAGGCTATTATGTCATATTTCATAAATTATTTGAGGCTACGACTACCCGCCAATAAGGGCGAGATAACAAGGGGCACGCACTTGTGACTGCAACTGTACAACCCATGGACCAGTATTCCCCACTATACTCTATTTATAACTCGCGTTATTAGTTTCTCTATCGACTCTAAATCGATGTTCGAAAATTTAAAATTGATTGGAAGTCCCTGCTAACCTTTTGTTTTCGTAGTTCGAACATCCGAATATTTCATCTCATGGGTTCACAGTATTGTTTATTGGACAGGTAGATACTGCCGCAGTTAGGATATAAACATATTGTAGCTGTATGTAAATAATAATGGCTAACACTTCTTCAGATTTTTTATTTCTTTCTCGACCTTTTGTTTCATCGAGTTGTTTTTAGTTCAAAAAGTCAATTATAATACAATCCTGCGATCTCATTGTTAGAAGCTTAAGTAGTGAAAAAGCGAATTGGAACCTCGAGTATAAAGTCATTAATATGAATTATTATTTATATCCACCAGCAAAATTGTCAAAGGATTCCATAGTTCATACCAACTATGTTAAATTTCTGAAATAAATGTTTCTTTTATATTAACATCATTGTGCAATCGTGCGCGTTCATTTATGCTTCACAATATTATTTTGTACGATATAAATTATGAATGACATTTTTCATTTTTGCATCGATGCCTGAAAATGTGAAATGGCAATGATTTTGCGCTGTAATTTTGAAAATGATAAAGTTTTATATAATAATTATTTTTATATAAAACTTTATCATTTAATATTAATAATTATTAGCTTTTGCCCGCGACTTCGTAAGCGCATATCCCGTTTTTTCCCATTCCCGAAAGATTTTCTGAAAATCCTCTCTTAGTGCGGGAGCACTAAGAAAGGATTTTCCGCCATGAAGATAGTACTCCCGTGTACTCCCGTACACTCCCCAAGGAACCTACATGCCCAATTCCAGCTTTCTACGAGCAAATGTTTCGGCTGTGCGTTGTCTGTCAGTCACTCAATCAGTCAGTAACGGAAGAATTTTATATATTAGAATATTGATTGATGATTCACGAGAATTTTTGAGTAAGCCACAATGATCGTCATAGTTAATTATTAAATAAAATGATTAAATAAAGGCGAACTTTGAACTTGCTTGCAAAGTTCAAAGTTCGCCAATTCAATTACCACCACATATGTTGGTGCAATCAACCACAAAATTTAATCCAAAAAAGTAAAAACTGAGCATCAAATTATATTAAGTGAATTTGATGCACGGTTTTTACTTGTTAGCAATAAAGAACCAAAATATTATGTAGATAATCTAACAGTAATTTGGTTTGGGAATCACGAAATAATAAATCGTTTTTCACAGTACGATAAAGAAAAGCGGATTCCCGTCGACTGCAGGAGACGCTGTCTCGGCAAACGTCGTGCCGTGAGATAAACCTTCACTGATACACAAAATACGGTGAATAAAATGTCAACACTATAAATATCGCAGGTCTGCTGGAAGATATCACTTTTAGAAATAGAACAAAGCTGTGCTTTTGGATTCAAAATTCATACGCAGACCATGCGTCTAGTCTGGGGGGCTACTCTCTAACGAAATCCGTAGTTTCGGGCTTAGTTGCGGGCGGGAGTATTCTACTCCGTATCACCTACAGACTTACGATTAGTCCCGAACCCGAACTGAGAATGAATGACAACACGATTTCACAGTAACTGTCAAATCGTGTTATCGTTAGTTCTCAGTGGTTAGGTGATACGAAGTAGAAAATGCTCGCCCACAACTAAGCCCGAAACTACGGATTTCGTTAGAGAGTAGCCCCCTTGTGAAGTAACTAAGCAAAACAGAAGGATTCCTTCTCATTCAAACAGTGCTTTCTAGAAACGCCCATAATTCTAATCAAATTCACACTCAATATTATTATTAAAATAACCATCGTCAATACACTTTAGGTACTCCGCAAGGCCTCCAACGTGAATTCAAAAGCTTATTCAAAAAGTTTTTTGTGTGCAGCAAACAATCGAATCAATCAGCGACTGCATTTATTAGAAGTAGGTTAGCACAGGATATGAAGCGTGTATTCTTGTTATTCTTTGTTTGTAGACAATCAGGGCTGAAGACAGGTTGCGGTTAAGCCGTCCGGGGCTGGCTTTGAATACCGATGACGGCGCAACTACGCGACTCGTTTCAATCTGTACTCTATGCATAAGTAATGTGAAAAGTATGGAGATACCGCCCCGATGCGGAATACACGCTCTTCTAAAATATCGTTGTATATTTTTATGGTAACGACTTCAGTTATTTGTTCTTAGTACCGAGTATGCCACTGTACCTAATCTACGTTGTATGAGCGACGTGAAATATTTGTTGTGCTTATTATAAGCACCATTGTAACTCTGAGCCACTATTTATTAAAAGGATCATTACTGAGTGTAATTGTTGCGGGCGAGGGAAGCTGGCTCCGGATCATTATAATAAACTCTTGTATACGGGCAAGTACTAAAAGTTGGTTGTTTTTAGAGTCTTCATTATAAATGACAGTACACTGGAAGCCAACTCAATACGCAGAATTATTTGAAAACTAAACATTTCTCCTAAGTGGAAAATAACAGCTTCAGGAATGACACTTCAAAAAACGAAATAAATAAGTTATTAGCTTGGCTTATAACTTATTCATGTCAACGAACGCTGTCGATGATTTGCTGGTATCGTATAAAAGTCGATGATTACGACCAATGGGCAATTAAACAAAGCAATCGCAGAGAGATGTCGACTAGTTGTTTCCGATACATTGCACCTCATTGAACAAAGAAAGCAATAAATTAGTTGATTTTAAGTTCACGGAACTCATTAACTGATTAATGAACGGGAAATTGAAGATTATAATAAATACTATGGAACTATGAGGAGTGTTGACAAGATAATAGGGATGACCCACAAAATACCGCATTTTTGGCCGATAAAAGTGTACAGATCAGGCAAATAGGGCACAATAATAAGAGATAAAGTATTTTCAACAAACTCACTTAAGTACTTAAGGCTGAGTCTTATCACACCGAATTTACGCTCGCGATGCAGTGCGTTACTTTTTCCAGTTCCCCACTCTAGTTTGGAAAAGTGTGCACACGACAACATACAACACACGAAAAAAATATCTGCAAGCCATTATTCACAAACATACAAAAGTGTTAACGAAATCTTATTTACTGTTTTACGTGTGCCTTTTTTTAGAAGTCTCGCACCACAATGACTTTGTCATTATATCATCATCATCATATCAGCCGAAAGCCGTCCACTGCTGGACATAGGCGCCCCCCCAAGCGTCGCGCGTCGCCACAACGACCGGTCCTGCGCGTCTCGCGTCCATCGACTACCCGCGACCTTCACCAGGTCATCGGTCCACCTTGTCATAATATACCTGCATCAAAATATACTATTTCAGTAAAGGCTGCTAATAACAATGCCTATAGAAGCCAAAACCATACAAAGTGTGTGTCTACAATTTTATTCAACTTCGCAAAAAGAATTTCTTATTTTCAATCTCAAACGTTATAGCGTTTTGAAAAAAGTTTCTATATGCGGTTTTCCATTCAGGTATGGGTCATGCATTTATATTGATTCATTACGTTGCTCAGCAATCTCCAGCATCTAGTTGGAACTAGACATGGCTGAAATTTGCCTAGTAGTGGGTAGTTATACGCCTCGTAACGAACTTACTTCACTTGCTTACTAACTATATCCTAGTCGTTCCAGCCATTTGGTCAACTTGTGTTTATGAGGTCCCACTAAAAAATATGGACAAACTTTTATAAATCAATCAGACCACCAACATAGTGTAAGTACCTACCCAATAATACCTATAATGGATGTGTTTATTCTAATGTTATGCAATAAATTATTTCTTATATCTTTGTTTAGACGTATGAATGCTATGTTTGTCCATCTAATTTAATGCAGAAGAGTACACTCGCAGAAGACTCTGCCTTCATTAGGCTCCTTCTCCCACTTTGCTTTAATAATCACTAAAGCATATGTGCGGGCTCGCGTCAAATGCCTCCTCTCTTATGAAAATCGTTTGCTATACTCTGCTTGTGCATGTGATGGGCACTTGGCATCGCGACGACTCAACAACAAACCGGCGGCGCGGCGGTACCCGTAAAATATTAGACCTTGGCGACATCTGCCGCATCTCGGATGAAATGTCGCCTTTTACGAGACAACGCTATTAGATTTTATAAAATATAAAATGTAAATAACATCATAATCCCAGAAAAGACCCAGTACCTACTCTCGTCCGTGAACAAACAAGAAATATTTTGATAGTCTGTTTATTGTACCGTCCCTAATTAATTACAGACGCGCGATAATTGCACCAATTATCATATATCTGTACTAATGGCCGAGAATAAGGAAAGCGGAATTAGGAAATATGACGACGATAATCATTGTAATAACAACGCACAAATATTACAGACCTTCATCATTGTTGGTCTAACTTGAAAAGATAACTTTAAGAAGAAGTCTGTAAGTTATCCAAACTTTAAGATAATAAGCAGTAAACTCTTTAAACAATAACGTTAAATAAATGCTGATTGCCCGATTCTGTGTACAGAAGAGTACAGATACCGTCTGGAGGTAAATAATGTGTTCGGCATTCGTTATGAAAGGCAATCATTGAATGTAGCGGCGGGCATCGATCACGGCTCACCCGTCGCGCCGCTCAGTAAGACATTTCCACATAACAGAATTATGCCATGGATTATAGCATGTAAATAAACGAGCGGTTGGCGTGGCTGGTGTCTATTCCGACACAGGCAATAACTACGCGATTATCCTATTTGGGTGCGCAACAACGAACAGGCGTGACTCCATTCGCATTTTTCATATTAACCAACTCGGGACACATTAGGCTGGCACTAAATTCTTGTTCTTACAAGTAGGTTTACTAGTAATTTAACGAGTGCCGGAGCGTAAACAGTTTTTACTGCGCCTGAACTTGCGGCGAACGACGACGACGTCGTTACACGTCAGTTGATGTTAGTATTGTCGGTTTTGGTAGTTATTGATCACGTTATGTGCCAGTTCTGTGAATAATTCGCACACAATTTCTCTCTGAGCATTTGAATAAAAGGAATTCTTTACTCTTATATTTACGAGGAAAAGATTTTTCTCGGAAACGACAACAGTGTTAGGTACTTAGAAAGCTCTTCTGCAAACTTTATCCTTTGATTATGACTCCTAAAGTTCCAGAGTCTCACCAAGTCAATAATGTTTACAACTGCTTTAATTGTATTGTTATAAAACAGTAAACGCAGACACAAACAACATTCAAATAAACTTCGGGACCACGCATATTTTTCTGGAAATACAAAGCCGAGTTTTTCTCAACTCGGTAAACTTGTATTTGAAGTGACGGGAATGCAAAATTAGGAACGAAAACATAAATATTCAGCAAGACTATATAAATAAACGAAGTTTGGGCCATTTATTCCGATATACCGGGACTCTGTGCACAGACTGGAAAAGTTAGGCGGAAACGGGATTTCCTAATGCGATTTTAATTCGTTCTTCCCGCGACGAAGAGGGTAATTTCAATAAAAGCAAAGTCAGTAGATATTTTGTCTGCGGGAAGGGAAAAAATGAGAAAGAAATGTACAGCGCCGTGATTTCTTATTGTGGAAGTGGTGGCATAAAGTGCACTTCTGTGTCGTCCTTCCTGTCGCGATATAATTACATTATGAGCGATCAATTACCGCAACTAGCTTTCGACGGGAACGATGCTAATTATGTCTCATACTATGTTTCATACACGTAACGTAAATAAAACAGAGCAAACAACTTTAATTCGGCAATTAGTTGGAGACGCGTGTTTGAATAATTATACGTACGAGATATTCCATTCTCCATCCTATGTAATCTCAGCAGTGAACACATTGTGTACAACAACTTGTACTCACATACCTATCTACTACAATATACGTTTGTCCGTATCGAGTGTACTACTGTTAAGGAACTTGCTTAGAAAATTAGCTGTAGCGAATCCAACGTGGAAAGCGATCAGTGCGCGCTATTAGGTAAACTAATTTGTTTATATTTACATACTGTTACTTGGTGGCGTGACTATCTGACTCCTAGCTACGTGCGCTTTACTGCTGAGTAGCTATTTAATTACGTATTGTAGGTACTCCACTAAAATTGAACTTGCTGTATGAATATTCAATGAGCTACGGATGTCAGACGGCTGTCATCCGCGATTAGTTTCGCCATTTGAAAACTTGTCGGCTTTGGGGCGCATTTTAATGTGCTTGCAGCTATTTTTTGCGGAAGTTTTGTTATTTCTATTGTGAAAAAAAACCGGCAACTAAAAAGAGTAACAAGAAAAAACACGTTTTTTGTATGGGAGCCCCCTTTAATTTATAATTATTTTTTATTACTTGTTGTTATATCGGCAACAGAAATACAAACTCTGCGCTTTCAACTAGACACCTATTTCGGTTCTTGAGATACAACCCGCTGACAGACAGACAGACGGACGGACGGAAAGCGGAGGCTTTAGTAATAGTGTCCCGTTAGTAGGTTAGGTTAGGTAGGGTAACCCCCTTTAGGTACAGAACCCTACAAAGGAGTAAAAAAGAGCATAAAACTGTGCCAGCCATTTGTACTCACCCGAGTCATAAAATTGGAGGAGCAATGGGCACTTACTGTTGTATGAGTAGATAGGCCATGGGACGACGACAAGCGTCATCTAACTTATCTTAATACGTATTGAGTTTCTTGATGATGATTCTTCTAAAAACTGTAACATTTTAGTAGACGAACTCAGACGATAACCTACGTGGTGTTTTTACGTAAATATGTAGCAATGACTAACACTCAAATCTCGCGTGACAAATGCCAATCATAGTGCATATTAATGGCTTTTTTATTTATTTCATCATCTTCCAAGTCTCTGGTTTTAATATTTTATACATCAGTAATCAAAATTAATAACCGTTGGTTTCAAAAATGTGTTGAGTGCTGTACTTGTTTTCAATAACATAAATAATAAATCAATTTTGTTAAATAGCTTTGGCGTGAAGAAATGTAAGGAATGTGGCGGAAGTCTTTGCCCAAGGGCGAAACAGTCCTGACAAAAGAAAATAGCTTAACTTCAGGGTAACTTCTGTTAGCCTAGTTTCCCAATGCAGGGCAAAAGCTTCCCTACTCTACTTCCACTTATCTCTATTAAGGGCTGTTCAGGCAAGTCTTTTATTGAAGGTCTTCATCACGCCATCTCTTGTTTATGGTCTCGAATGAATCAACAAGTGCACTGACCTCTAGTGAGCAGCATCGCCACGCATAGCAGCAGGCAGGGGTGCGCGAGCGCCGCTGTCATGGTGCGGCCGAGACGTCACTGCAGCCAACAGTCGCGAGCGCACGCCGCGCCACCGCGCGCCACCCTCATCGTATACACCCTGCAATAAAAAAAAATATAATGAGGCTTACGTTACTCGTGAAATCTGTTCTTGCACGACAACATCATGCTTGCCTTCCTGTTAAGGAATACCTACTAGCAAGTTTCCACAGTCGTATAAGCCAGCTGGACAAACAAACATTTTTTTCTTGTACAGATAACGAAAATTAATCTAAGGGACAATTCTCGTTTTTTAAGGAGCTTTCGTATCCACATCGCATTCGAAAACTGTTAAAAAAACATCCCTCCATTTTGACAGGTTTTTGACATTGACTGTCGCATAAATGACATTGCTTTTTAAGTAAGAGAATTGACCTTCACGATTCCACCCTTGCTATGTGCGTTGTCATACTTTCAGAACGCTTACAGCATCGAGGTTGGTAAGGCCCAAATGGGTAGGTTACGGTAATTTACACGCTGCAAGAGTGCCCTTTAGTTACATTAGAGCCTTTAAAATGTTATTTTCCACGCTAATGTTGTCGTTTACCCCATTTACAAGTCTGTTATTTATCCAGTCAAATAACTGACTGTTGATTTTGGTAAAAACAGCTGGTAGTTACAATCCTTTCAAATGACTAAATCTCCATGATCTATTTCTATTTTCATCCCTCTCTGCTACCCCCCTCGGCATTATTCGAGCTAGTACGTGGCCAAAACTTTGTATTTTTCAGGCCAGATCCCTATTTAAAAGTAACCCAGTTCCCACCTTCATTCGCTATGCGGTTTGATTCCTGAGCGCATTAATATTGCTTTCATGACTTTCCGAGGACGTTTGCCGCTATCAAAGCATTGCTTAGGGGCTAATGATTTCAGAAATAATGAAAATAAGTTGGAGAATATGCTTTATGTTAAACTTGCTTTTGCTAGCAGCTGCGCGCGCATGAATTTCAGTAATCATCCATTCGTTCCAATCCCTTCAGCTGTTGATGTGTGTGATTGATTAACAAACAAATTTTATAACATTAATAACTATACTCGTACTGGTCGTCATACTGTACAGCTGATCGGATCCCATTCTAATAAATAACTTTGCCTATTCTTTGTCAACTTGGCATTGTTTCTAAAAACATTAGCCAGCTACTTAGATAACCCGACCTTAAAATAACCATTTATTTATGCATACAAGACGCGCCTCAATGCGTAGATTTCCTCACAAGTAGGCAACATCCGTATGACTTCATTCACTTTATTTCCTGCATTCACTCGTCTTTCTGCGCCAGTTGTGTCTTCCATCCCCCGTTTGACTAAACCCCAGCAAATGGGGGTCACGGTCAGAAGGGAGCCTGTGACCTTCGACAGGCGTATTAGGGGTTGCAAGTTTGCCCGTCAAACATCGGAAAAATTAGGGGGCGTACCCCTATTAGGAATATTACACATGCAACATTTTTTAACAAGCTTGAATGTTGTCGTACTTTTTTAGCAAGGAAAATTATAGCTATGAATAGGTACTATAGTTTTATGAGGCAACTACTGATTAAACTCCGTCATAACCTCATTACATTCAGCACAGCTCTTGTTTTTCTTTGTCATCTTCATATTGACTTGGGCTCTGAGCCTTGAGTTAACACAATAAGTTAAGAATAAACTAATTATTACAGCTTTTCACCCGCCGCGCAATAATTACGACAAAGCTGGGAAAAACTCGAACCTGTTTATTTACCATTTCCCCCGATTAGCCGAGCATCCATTTTACCCACAGCTAAGGCCTACAAATAACCTCATTTGAACGTCAAAGTCCTCAGAATTTTACGAATTTGCGGTGAATGTTTAACGAAAAATTTAATATAAGCGAACCGAAACCTATTTCACAATATTACTGATACCCAGAACACTTTGCTGAAATCTTACCTATTTAGTCAAATATCCCCATATTTTAAGACTTGGTATTTTTTTTAAATTAGTTTAATACTAACGACCCATTATTATTACTGGCAATAATACTAAGTGATAACTTTTTGACACTGCTATTTTTGTTTTTTAATTTGGCCTTCTTTTGGCCTGTAGTGAAGTGGCATCCTTGTTACGTGTCAACTTTTAAAGTCTAATGTTATTATTTTGGTCAACCAAAACAAATTGAGATGTGGTAGTCCAGAGACTAAATCTAGGTTTATTCCATGAATAAAGTCCACCTACATGATAAAATGAAGGCACACGCTTGGTCAATGTTTATTAGTCCGTTATTTTCATTTGAGAATTTTAGTAGGTAATTTTAGATACTGTTGAAACAAATGAATTAACAATAGAAATGCTTTCAACGATAGAAGCTTAGAAATAAACTCACATTTATGGTTTCAAATAAGGTTATGATTTAGCGACGACAGAACAAAGCCACCTATTTGTTGACCTTTGCGCTAAAACTAATTAATAATAGAGACTGTACAAGTCCAATATTAGGGTCTCTAAACTAAAAAAGTTCCGAGTTTCGACTATCCGACTGTTCGGATAGTCGAAACTCGGAACTTCAATTTAAGGATCGACAGTCGATGTTCGTGATTAAACAGCAGATGGTTAAAATCTCACCAAATATTCAAATAAAATCTCAATAACGACGAATACCTAACCCTAAAAATAGAGATAACCTATAATAATGGGGTAAAAATTGGAAGGATCCCTTCTAACCAGCTGTTATACGGGTGAAGTTAAATGAAATGTTCGGGTGTCGGCCAATTAAGGGCTTTTTTCAAACATTAATCAAGTGTTAGTGGGGGGAGCATTTTTACGTCGGTTGGGACGGGCGATAGCTCCGTGACGGATGACGGCCGGCCGTGGGGTCGCGGCCTAAGATGCATTCATCACCCAAGGATTTGCCCACTTTCAAACTTAGCTACTTAAGTTCGGTTCTAGACGAAATAGGTCAGCTACCGATTTCCGATATCATACTATAGGTATTTCCGCGAAGCAAATAACGTTCTAAGTATTGCCAGTGACGTCGCTTATTCAAGTTCGTACAATCTTGGAATTCTAGTCTCTTCTATCGGAAATGTATGTTGTATGAGGAATCCTGAGATTTCTGCAAAATCAGCCCGTAAATTTTACTAGGTACGTTAGCTGCTACGCTACCAAATTAGCTGAGAACCCTTCTTGGATTTGATCTAACAGACATATAATCTTTTTACGATGTGTGAGTCACAATAAAAAACTGTAATAACATTAATAAATCGTCGATAATATCTCCCTCTTCGGAGTTATTGAAGATCGTTCAAGAAAGTCCACTGTGACTCGACAAAAAGTTAGCAGTACTCCATCGTGAACTTTGGCAACTCAATGCGAACGAACAATCTTTGAGGGTGACAAATTTTTCCTCAATTTTTCAATGTACAGTTCCGAGTTCGTTCTCCGGTATTTAATTACTCTGGAGTCAATGTGCCGGAAAGTATTAGGTACTCTTTGGAAATGTTCTTTTTTGTTTTATGTGGATGTCGGGAGAGATGCATAGCAAATGTAAAAATGTTAATGCTCGCTCCTGTCGGTAATCTACGAGCGCCTCGCAGCGATAAACGAGGCGTTTCAATTAACTCAGTATTTATGAACATACAAAGACAATTTTTTGCCCAAACGAATGCTTAGATAGTAAATATTTAGGTGACATCGTTACGAGAACTGTGTTTTAACGAGATTAAACATAATGCCGAAGCTTTAATCTATACGAAGAGGGTCATGTTTTGAAGTAATTTAAAACCGACTGTGTTCTGTTTACAAACAAAACAAGTGAATGAGCGGGGGTTGTATATATATACCTACATACAATATAGACATTATGTACGTAATAGTAGACATAGTAACGAAAACTAGTGACGTAGGCAAGCAGTTATCAGCAGAGTCGACTGCAGAACCAATTATTTTTGAAATAGTTTTATTTTCCTTTTCATTCACATAAACCTATTGTAGTGTATTGAGGAGCAATTCAGCACAAAATTATTTGAGGAAATGTTGCCCCTCCATAAATCGGGAAGTTGTGCGTGTATTGAGATCACGTTGCATTGAATTTGCTACACCAGTCTGTAGAGACCATAATTGGTAAGACTATGTAAAATATGCCTGGGCAATGCTTGGACTTTCCTTTTCTGATTGAATCAGGAATGATGATACCCGCAAGAGAACCAAGGTTACCGACATAGCCCGAAGGATCGCCAAACTGAAGTGGCAGTGGGCAGGGCACATTGCTCGCAGAACAGATTGTCGATGGGGTCGAAAAGTTCTGGAGTGACGACCGCGTACCGGAAGACGCAATGTTGGAAGGCCTCCCACAAGGTGGACCGATGACCTGGTGGGGGTCGCACAGGACCGGTTGTGGTGTCTACACTTAGGGAAGCAGCAATGGACGCCTTTCGGCTAATATGGTGATGTAAAATTGTATTTCGGAAACCGACTCAACGCCGCGATTCTTGGGAGAAGATTAGGAACATTACCTATTATAGAACATGACTAAGTACATAACTATGAAAGTCCACAGTGTATTTTCATAGTTTTCACAAATTTTGCTTTCTAAATCGATATACACTACCTACTTTACTGCAGATTTGTAGGTGTATGACACAAAATTAATCACCCGTAAAATATCCAGCGAACTTTCAAGTTTGTTTCCGCAGTACATCGGTTACAGCAAGTTTATTTGGCAAGCAAACTGGCGCTACCGACTCAAACTTGAATGCCGGAAACAGTATATTAAACCAACGGTTTAAATGTAATAGTTTAACTCTATTAGGTGCAAGTTCAGTGGTCTAACGTGTGGAAAAGTAGCCAGGATAGTGAGAAGTGTGATATGATCCAAGCATTGTCATCATAACCTTTTTTAACGTTCCCGAAGACGAGCACATCACGAGAATGCGACAACTATGCCACGAGCATTTTTTTTATAGACATAGCCTAATGAGATATAAATTATCTGTATCATCTGAGATACATACCTGTTTCATCAGTACATTATTATGCAGTTGTTTGATTATGATCAACATTAGAGATGATTACATGATTACGGCTACGTGTGTTAAGAAAATACAAAATTCAGTCATCTTCTGAAAATCTTCCACACGCGGCCACTTCAGGCAAATTTCAGCCAGCTTTCACTAACATTATTTACACATAAATCTCATATTTCAGTAAGTGAATTACAAAAACACTTTCGGGTGGTCTTCAAAAGAAAACTGCGCAAACGTTGGGCAGGCGTATGTAAAAATAAATAATAATAACATAGGCGTGCGCTTGCGCAGTTAACGTGTCGTTGCGGTCGCTGAAGTAAACATGGCATCCGTACGACTTCCGACGATATCAGATACAACGGGTAAATAACCCGAATTACTGACACAAGTGCCCTGAAAATGCTGTGTGAGGTTTTGTCAGAGCTTTCAGCATAATTTGGATTATTAGACACATCGTAACAATGTTACCTAACGACTTTCAAGATGCGAACGGGGTTTTTTAACGTTGCCCCACACTTGGAATTTCTCCTGTTTCGTGGGTGCGTTATCAAGTGATTTGATTTGTCATTTTATAAACCAAACTCAACATATTTTCTCAGCAGAAAGAGCTTGATCGGTTTTCAAAAACAAGGAAAATCTTTGATCTTCGATAGCAGAGAAAGTGATTACGGCTTTCAGCAATTGAAATTAAGTAGCAAAGCTGGCAATTGAATAGAATTCTACGCATACCAGTGTGTGACTCACTTTTCGTTTGAAGTGTACAATTAATGACAATTGCCCTGCAATCTTAATCAGTCTGTGCTCAACCGGGAAGCACAGATACAATTAAAGCTGCTGTAATTCAATACTGCCCTACAACTCATATTTCTTGATGGCTTTTATCCGTGGCTGTGGGCGACCTTGCAGTAAGTGCATTTTCGGGTTAAAAAATTGTTTATGCAATGGCATAAACAATTTTTTTAGGAACTTAGGCACTTTTCTCACTGCCGGCGATCAGCGAGTAGCGTAAGCTTCAAACTCGAAACAGTTGGCGATCAGCGAGTGCTTTCGTGCGACGGGCTTTTACTCGCAATATTCGCTCCGGCCCGCACTATAGGTAGAAATTACCGCTGTTTGGTAAGTTCCGACCGCCAAGAGAGCATCTAAGTAAGTAAGAGCCGCTCGCCGGCAGTATGAACAGCCAGCTATCGACTTTGAATGTATGTGTCTCTTTTACTCACACGAGATCTATATCTTCCATCCCTTTCCTCAGCGAGCAAATGGTCGATAGCTACTCGCTTCCTCGCCGGCAGTGATACAAGTGCCTTAATATTCAGAAATAGTGTACTTTTAGAATTTGACAGTGGATCAGTGACTGCCTAGCTTTATACCAACATGTTGACTTCGGCTTCCAGTTTAACCGGCAGCTAAACTGTATACCAGTATTTTACATGAAGTGACTGCCTAGGCGACCTCCACAACCCAATAACTGGGTTAAACGATTCGTCTTGGCAAGACTGGGTTCAGGTTTCTTGTCTTTCGCCAGACCCTTCGACGACTGTCAAAGATCCACAAATGACCACAGAGATCAACAGCTTAACGTGCTGTTCGAGGTATGGAGGAATCTCGGTATGTCAAGAAGGTAACCCATCAACGGACTGACCTTGGCAAGCTTTGCTTAACCTTGAAGATTGGCACGTATCGCTGTCACTATTTATCAAAGAAAAACTAACAATTTGAGCTCTTCAAAATACGAGTTGTTTTGTGTGCATATTCCTCATTAATAACTATTGGCTAGCTTGCAGCTGCCAGTCTGTTAAATGGGGGATTTTCCCGTCAAAACTGGTACGGGGTCAAATAAGTAACGACAGTACAAATTTATGTTCAACGGGGCTCATTACTCATCGTCCAGTCGCCCCTTTCCATTTATTATCTATCTCCTATCGCAGCGGAATACACCGTGATTGTTTTGACGGCCAGGGAATTGTATAATTAGATTTTTTTAAGATACAATGTGAACTTTAGGTACTTAAGGTGAATGATATTGAGCAGTATCATATTGACTGTCACTTTTAATTTTATTTTATGTGCCTGATGGTTTTTAGGGTTCCGTACCCGAAGGGTAACCAACAGAACCCTATTACTAAGCCTCCGATGTCCGTCCGTCCGTCCGTCTGTCCGTCCGTTCGTCCGTCTGTCCGTCCGTCCGTCCATCGGTCTGTCAGCGGGCTGTATCTCTAGAACCGTAATAGGTAGAGAGTTGAAATTTTCACAGATTGTGCATTTCTATTACCGCTATAACACAAATAATAAAAATTAAAGTATATGGTACGGAACCCTTCGTGTGCGAGTTCGACTCGCACTTGGCCGGCTTCATTTTTCTTTATTTTCTGTATTTTTTTCTTTTGAGAAAATTTGAGAACCTAGTTTAATTTGTAAGTATATATAAAAAAGTCGGTGCAATTAGTACCTAAGTACATGCAATATTCATTATTTACTCGACTCGACTTCAATTCACTTTTTTTGTGTTTTTAACCGACTACGAAGGGTTTTGATTTTAGCATCGTTTAAGATTTATTAAAGTACTAGTGGACGTCACGCGGTTTCACCCGCGTAGTTCCCGTTCCCGTGGGAGTACGGGGATAAAATATAGCCCATGTTACTCTCTGATAATGTAGCTATCCATTGCTGAAAGAATTTTTCAAATCGGTCCAGTAGTTTCGGAGCCTATTCATTTCAAACAAACAAATCTTTCTTCTTTATAATATTAGTGTAGATAATTCTCATAGTCTAGACAAAATAAGACTACGTTAAAAAAATACTTCATTCACATTCCGAAAATATCTCGGCGTTCTCCTTCTAAAATGCGAAAATCAGAAAAAAAAAACAAGCCAGACAGAAGCATAATACGCAACAACGGAATATGTTCTGAAGCAAGTGGCACAGTTTTTCCATATCCGCTCGCCTATGAAAGCGCCGCCATCGGTTACCGTTCCACCGCCGTACGTAATCCATTTTCTCTCTGTTTGACTCTTATAAATCGTTCAAGAAGTTAAGGAACGTAAGAACCAGTAACGTAGTATTTTTATTCAATGTGAAATCGAGTTTTCGTATTTTACCTAATTCTTTATTGAATAGGCACTTGGTTTCTCTCGCGGCTTCACTCTTGTTATGCCGCAAGAACTGCGCATTTTTTTTGTCCGGAATACAGTAGCCTTTGTCTTTAAGCAATATTGTAGCTTTCTGTTGTAAGCAATGCTTCCAGAAATTACCTTTTACAAAAATTTAAGAAATAATTTACCTTTTTAGAATATTGGTTTCGACGTTAGTAACTATTTCACTAACATATTTCCTTATTTATTACTCGGTTTGTGAATAGTACTTTAAAAAAAATTTACGAGAAACCCATGTTAATTGTAACTAATTTACTCACATATTATACTACTAAATAAATTGAAACAATTTCTGGAATCCAAGTCATATTACTCATTAAAATAGTTTTTTGATGACAAATCTATTGTAACGTAAAATTATTCTCTCTCTTATTCACCAAACACAGGTACTTATTCAAACGTAAATATAGAAATATGAATACATAAATAATAACATAATTTAATCTTAATAAATATCATTCCAACAATTTCATAATAATTACCTACCTATTATTCTTATTCAATTCATAATATAATACACCTACAAACATTGACCTAATAAATATAAACATAATGATACATACAATTTGACAGTTATTTATCGATTACGTCATTTATTTACCTATTACAGTTTGACATTTGTTTACCTATTAAACAAACACAGACCTAATAAATATATTCATAATTATACATACAATTCGACATTTTTTTTTTAAATATTGAATACCTTGAAATGCTACTTAGCCCTCTTCCTCTCTCCTAATTCTTGCTGTGCCCGACAGGGTCCATATTGATCTCTTACCTTGTATATACCATCTATGTTATACATATGGAACGCAATAAAGTATTGAGTACTATCATAAATGCGAATGTTTGAATGGATGGATGTTTGTTACTCAATCACGCTAAAATGGATGAACGGATCTGGATGATATTTGGTACAAAGATACATTATAGTCTTTCACACCACCTGCACGAAAATGTCAAATAATTTTCCATGCAAACCTAATCTAAAGTACGTCATTCTAAACCGCGAGCGGCTCCCGTCGGGCTCCGCTGCTAGGTGCAGCGAGCGCTGTCAAAATGCGTTCCAAATTCAAATCACATTATTGCCCGTTATTGGGTTATAATGAAATTCAGTACAATATTATTGCCCGGCGGGCTGGAGCGGGGGCCGATGCGTTCCACCTGTTTTCATGACTAGAGCACAATTTTCTCGCAGTAGGAGTGAAAATTAGAGTATGCTCCTCAAGGATAAAGGTGTCTTTGCCTTGGACTAGCTTAAATCTCTCGCTGCATTCAGGATTCTTGTATTAACTCCCTCGCTACCCTCGTGAGTTAAACTATAAACTCCCTCGCTACGCTCGAGAGTTACCTCTCGAATCCTTCATTGTCTTCGTGATTCAATATGACGCCCGTGTCATAAGACACTGCTTTATATCCTCGGTTCATAATCTTCTATTTTATCCAGGGAGTATATCCCCTTGGGATAACTTCCGAAAATCACGCGGGTAAAGACGCCGGCAGAAACTAGAAATATACAGAATGGCCCGTTTACAGTGGTCAAAATATATTTTTTAGCTAGAGGACATCGTAACCTATCGTTTAGGAACAACATTAGTTCCGCGAAATTCTGGACCACTGTAAACGGGCCACCCTGTATGTAAGCGAAAATGAGTACCTAGCTACGTTTGTTATGCTTAGTTTCACGTCATCATCATATCAAGTGTCGCCACAACGACCGGCCCTGTGCGTCTCGCATCCATCGGCTACCCGCGACCCTCACCAGGTCATCCACCTTGTTGTAAGAGGCCTATTCCAACGCTGCGTCTACCAGTTTTTTTTTTATTTGTGATGGGTTTGCTCTTGACTCTAGTCTAGGTCAGAGATGACAGAGACAAAGTCTACGATGGAGCGAGCTTACCCAGAAGGAGCCTGTTCACTCTAACTGTGAATAGATGAGGGTTGTAAGTGTTTGAGGGAACTCTATTAGGCCTTTCAAAGTTTTACGTATAAATCGCCAGAACAAATAGTATCACCCAGGGTTTCACCACATAGCACTGTATTTGAGAGATAAGAGGGACTTTTTTGCAATATATGGTTGAATTTTGGTACAGAAATTGATAGGAGGCTGGAGACGATTATAGGATACTTTAACGTGAGAAAAGCCGTGGAAAAAACTTAGTACCTACCAAATAAATTAATGTTACATAACAAACGGTAATATTCCGGAAAATATATATACAAATATTTTGTGGGCTCTTTATAATTCATAAACAATTTGCTATTGTAATTGTGTTCCTTATAAATTCGTCTGTTTGATAATTGAGTTCGTTTATGATAGAGGTTTCGCTTCATGGAATTTGGGAGGTACACAAAATGGGTATATTTTACTGTACAGGTTATTTTTGTATCCAAAGCAAACAACAAATCAATTTGGCTAGCCTTTTTCCAACTATGTTAGTGTTAGCTTCCAGTATAACTGCAGCTGAATACCACTTTTTCACAAGGAACGGCTGCCCATCAGTCCTCTAATAAACAACAGGGTAACACAGTACCTCTCGGGAAGACTGTCTGTCTTCTGACTATCCGTGACGAATAATCAAAGATTTACAAGTGACAGCCGGGATCAACGGCCCAACTTGCTTTCCGAGGCACGGACGAGTCTCGGTATATTATAGATCGTCATCCATTCAGGGTCCAACCTCAACAAGCATTGCTTATTGCTTAACCCTGAAGATAGACCCGTGCGGCTGTTATTATTTAGTCACTAGCACTTCGCCCGCGACTTCGTTCGTGCGGGTTTAGTAGGTACTCCACGAACTAAATCTCCTTGTCCTCCGTCTATAAAGGCTAACTTATAAATTACTTATTAATAGACTAAACCTAGGGCTGTTCGCTCAATCCGCGACATTTTTCTTAATTAGAGTATTTTTATACCCGTCGTAACTTTTAAACGAAAGGTCCGATTTGCATAATTTAATTTACGTGTACATAACCAACCTAAATTACCAAAGCATTTTAATGGATAAGGATTAATATCATGATACCAAAATCACCACTATCCATTCCACCCGGGTTATATCGATCGAATAATTTGAACAAAAAGAGGTTATTGTGACTTAACCATAATAGTTAGATATATACCCTCGCGGACTTTTTTTATGGATATTGATGCTCTCTTTAAAACTGTAGTACATCAATTTGCTCTATTGTCAATAGTTTCCGCAGCGTACGCGATATAAGGATCATTTTTGGTATTTTTTTCACACCTTGGTATACATTATCCAAGTTTTCATACGGATCCCTAACTTTTTTGAAAATACTCTATAGCCTTTGTTCATCAGGGATAATGTAGGATTATAATGGTGAAAGAATTTTTCAAGGCTGTTTGTGTATGTGAGTTTGTATGTTTGTGAACGCACCCACGATACAGGAGAAATTCCTAGTGTGGAGCAACGTTCTTTTATTTTTATAAAATCGGTCCAGTAGTTTCAGAGCCTATTCAATTCAAACAAACAAACAAACAAATCTTTCCTCTTTATGATATTATATTATAGTGTAGATGTGTAGAATGTGTAGATGAACCCCTCTAGCTAGATACGCGACGCTCTGGATTTATCCACTTTTATTTATTTGTCCAGGGGATCTTCCTTTGGAATGCGCTCCCTCTGAACATCAGGACGGCAACCAGTCGGTTGTCCTTTAAGATGAAGGCACGTGAGCACATTCGCAAGAAGTTTGTAGAATCATCACAGCGTTAATTCGTTGGTTTGGTACTTTCTTAATAACTTTGTGAATTTTATTTACGTGTATCTATGTATTTATAATTGTTGTTTTTTCTCTCTCACTGTTTTGTCTTTCCTTTAATTTGCACCTGCCATATTGTCTCTGCATCACCCTAAGGTCGACTGGTAGAAAATGCCTAAGGCGTTAAGTCCGCCTTTGTACAGTGTTTTTCACTTGCGCGTTAAATTTAAATAAATAAATAAACAATATTGAAGCAAATCAAATAGTGCTTTCAACCAAGCGCTGGGTAGTCACTAGCCTACTAAATAAAACTTCTACCCATAAAAAGCTTTGATTCCCGATAAACGACCTAATGTATTCAGAGACACGAGCTGCTCGGAAAAGCCTAATGATGACAAAATATTTGCTTCGTTAAGTACCTATATTAAATTAATTAAAAATAAGTTTGTTTTTCCATGTTATTAGAACCCTAACACTCCAGCTAGTCTATTCTGTAAACAACTATTTCGATATCGAGCTTCACCTGAGTGATAAAACTCACAAAATGAGCTTTATTGCACACAACATGAAGGTCTTAATTTGAAACTCACCTCGGATTCCACTGTCGAGATACGAAAATGTTGTTACAGAATAGCACTACAGGTAAGGGTGAGGATCGACAGTACAATTCAACAGTACGATACTGTAAACCGCTTACAGCCGGTATATTGTGTAGACATCTCACCATGTACACTTAGGCAGAGTGAACGACAAGTGAAGTGTCATTCCATCTTGTTTGTATGGTTTGATAGCTCACTTGTCATTCACTTCGCCTAAGATTTAACTTCGACATGATTACAGAATTGCACTGCTGTGTAAGCTTAGGTGAACTGAACATGAAGTAAATTGTCAATCCCTACAAACAAGATAGAATGACAGTTCACCTCATGCTCACTCTAACTAAGTTAACACGGTGAGGTATTAACAGGATTGGCCGGCTGTAAACATATGTCACCCATGACACGAGCCGTCGATAAATTCAAACAAGATGGAATGACAGTTCACTTCATGCTCACTCTAAGTTTACACGGTGGGGTATTAACAGGATTGACCGGATGTAAACATGTCACCCATGACACGAGCCGTCGATTCATTCAAACAAGATGGAATGACAGTTCACTTCATGCTCACTCTAAGTTTACACGGTGATGTATTAACAGGATTGGCCGGCTGTAAACATGTCACCCATGACACGAGCCGTCGATTCATTCAAACAAGATGGAATGACAGTTCACTTCATGCTCACTCTAAGTTTACACGGTGAGGTATTTACAGGATTGGCCGGCTGTAAACATGTCACCCATGACACGAGCCATCGATTCATTCAAACAAGATGGAATGACAGTTCACTTCATGCTCACTCTAAGTTTACACGGTGAGGTATTAACAGGATTGACCGGCTGTAAACATGCCACCCATGACACGAGCCGTCGATTCATTCAAACAAGATGGAATGACAGTTCACTTCATGCTCACTCTAAGTTTACACGGTGAGGTATTAACAGGATTGGCCGGCTGTAAACATGTCACCCACGACACGAGCTGTCGATTCATTCAAAGAATCCACGTCATGCAAGTAGTCCTCCTATGTTTTCACGGTGAGATTTTGACAGAAAAGACCGGCTATAGAACTTTAAAAAAAAATAATCTTAAGACCCATTTAAACATGAGACCAAATTATCTCTTCTCTAAAAAGTTTAAAATAAAGTCGCCGTTTCCTCAGTCTTTTTCTCCGCTTATTAAACCACTCAACGGATCTGGTTTTTATCTTGTTTTTTTTTTAAATTTTGATAATGTTTGTTTTTTTTTTTGTTTTCACCAATTTGTGAAATTGTGTAAAAAAAAGCATGCATTTTAATATTCAGCGATAGTAAGTATGTTCAGTGTGTGTTTCAAAGTAATTGTTCGGTTTTTAATCAGTAATTTAAACTATATTCTAAACTGATTAATTGAATTTGAAGCATGAATGTAGCACAAAATTGAATATATTAATTGCAAGCGATCAGAATGGTTGTTAACAACAAAACAGCTGTTACCTATGCAACAGTATAATTAATTACCTATGTTCGGCACACGTTATTAATAGATCCAAAATTATAATTTAATATCAATTGGTTTTGTTCGCAAACCGCGCTTATTTAGGTTGCATATAAAATGTGTTATAATGTTACAATGTGTTTCAAAAATAAAAGTACACTGCACACACTTTTAACCAAAAAATAGGCATATTTATTTAGACTTTGTAAAAATACCGCCACAACTACGAATCCTAAGGATAATAACTACTTAATCAACATACTTCATTCATCTAAACTCACAATTTTTCCATTGAGGTAGGCAGAACCTACAGAACATCACCTGTAACGGTCCTCATAAACTCCTATCAGTAGGTCCCTAATTAAATAGCTCTATTTACTTAAGTTTACTCCATATAAGGCAGCCAAAGGCCAATTACCGAGGAGTAATTAATGATAGTCAAAAACATTCCTATGATCGAACTTTAGTAGGTCTAATCAACTAACAAATGTATGTATACTTACAAAATATTTCCTTACAGTGGAAATCACTGTTTACTTTTTTAAGTTTTTATTATTCTGCATACGGACATACACTGAACATCTGCACGATTACCTACTGAGATCCAGCAGAATAACAGCATCAACCACCAGCATCAGAAATGTATGTAAACTTTATGTACATCTAGCTTTAGTCCGCGTCTTAATATTCACATATCCCGTTTTTTCACGTTTCCGTAGGAATTTCGGGTAATTATCCTATAAAGTGCTCTTCTACGGAGTGTAGGGAAGCTACATGCTGTGCGTTGTCTGTCAGTCACTCAGTCACTCAGTTACGGAAGAGTTTTATATTATTGATTTATAGTCGTAAATAGGTGGGCTTAATGCAACAAGGTATTCTCTATCCCACTAATTATTCCTATTATCCAGTATTTTGGTATCTAACGGTCTATTTAACTAAGTAAACGACAGTCGCTCCTAGTTCCTGTATTTCATTAAGTATTGACAGATGACCTGGTGGAGGCCGTGGGAATCCGATGGGTGCGAGGCGCACAGAACCATTTGATGTGGCGCCAATCGGCGGAGGCCTATGTCCAGCAACGAACGTATTTCGACTGAAATGATGATGTTGATTAAATACTTAAAGCCGACTTCAACCTATACTAGTTGAAAGCCTATCATAGAAGACTCATAAGAATGATGGCCAGGTTAAATATTTCTGCCAAACTTAGTCACTTTCGCAAACATTTTTGTAGTTTAGTGGAAAGTTCTACAACTTTTAATCGTGTAGGCGTCAGCTTTTTAATACAAGGTTTTACAACTTTTATTTAGGTTTATATTTGTAGTTTTTCGTGTCTGGTTAAAGTAAAGTTTTCTACAAACTCGACCTTACTGCTAACCTATGTTGTGTGTAATTAATTAGATGAGGTTCTCAGAAGTTTTGTAAGTAAAAGCTACTGCTTACCTACTTAGGTATCTACACGTTTCTAAGAAAATTGTGTTTCCGCGAAAAGTACAACTCGCAAAACATAAAACAAAAAAGAAATAGGTGTACTTAAAATTATCGAGTTTTTGGTGATATCATCAAGCAGATAGTCGACTCTTCAAGTGACCAGAGCTACTAGTCTATTCTGTAAACAACTATTTCGATATCGAGCTTCACCTGAGTGACAAAACTCACAAAATGAGCTTTATTGTACACAACATAAAGGTCTTAATTTGAAACTCACCTCGGATTCCACTGTCGAGATACGAAAATGTTGTTACAGAATAGCACTACTGGTCTTTTATGAAGAAAGAATAAGTACCTATTGCCATTCAATGTGGCAATGCTGCCAGTGTTTTGGGCACTTTTTCCGTTGACAGCGATGTTGAATAATTTTCAATGCCCAATAAAATTTGCCCTTCCTTTTTTTATCCCGCTTGTATATTTTAGCTGGTATTATACTATGTAAGTAGAGATGTTTTATTGTGAAAACAAAATCGATGTTATTATTCACATCGGTATTATTATAATATGCATTGTGCCCAGCAAAAGTTATACCACCAATAAACTAAAAGTGGGCAAAAATAAAGCTGCGAGCGGTAACCGCAAAATGTTAAACCTAGATTAACCTCGCATTTTATATTTATAGTGCGTAAAGAAGTTGTCACTTTGTTAAATACTGGCCGCCATTTTATGACACCATGCGCACCGCCGGCGCCGTGGTCAATTTTTTTGTATTCTTTTTTCAACTCTATTGCGCTTGATTATATTTACTTTTAAAATTTAAAGCATTTAAAAGAACCTTTTGGAATGGTTTGATGTCATCAAACCTCTTTAATAGTTGCCGAAGTTAGTACTATCGTCGCGTCATATCTAGCTTAATTGCTTGCTGGCGTCGACTTTAAGTCCAATTTGACGCCAGTTGCTTGTTAATGGTCAAAGTTAACAATGCGTAAAAAATAAAGTAAACCTGCCCATAATCTGTGGAGAGGTAGGTCTGTAGAAGTGGTTTTACATTAATCCTGTAACGGGTTTCAATCCTGTGTAGACCACCACCACCACCACCACCACCATTTTTTTTTTTCACTGTTTCAACAGAAAATATCCAGCAAAATTACCTGAGCCGATCCGAAATCTAGGTCTTTTCGCTCAGCAGCCACAGTATTCGCCCATTGAACCAATCATATCATCATTCTCGAGATATGTACCTGTCTCCAGAAATAGTTACAACTAGTACTAATTGCTTAGTCTTAGGTTTCATCTTCGAGGAAACCGAATATGGGCTACTCCCTTGTATATGTACAGGGCCTGTACCTATGTGTCTCTCGTCAAACACAACTACCTCTAAGCTAGTTGAGGAGAGACTTAGAATAATTCACCATCGACTCTATGACTTTAGTCTCTTGAGAACACTTAGAACTGTATTACGAGTCGTTTTGAAATGAAGTTCTTCGACTGTAATCGAAGCAGTTGCATTGACAAATTGAAGAAGACCCTCGATTAATTTCATTAAATAAAAAGATAGAACTTTGAGTCTGGATTATAAATAATCAACTTGTGCGTGAAATAGGGAAATCAAACCAAAAATATTTCCCTTATGATATGATTTCCGGGATAAAAAAAAACTCTCGGTTTAAACATCTTAAGTCCACATCCAGGATGTAGTCTACCCATTAGCTAATTTTTCTTCTTATCCGTTTAGCCGTAAAGACGCGAATAGAGAACGGAGGGCCAATGAGGGCTACTGTTTTTGTACTCACCAGTTGGCGCCACTGTCGAGTAAGGTTTTTAATCATAGCATTAAAGTTGTTATTGCATATGAACAAAGTTAGAAGGAAAATAAAAATCAAAACAAATAACTTAACAAACTCGCGTCAATAGCCAACCAACAGTGAAATTTGACATTTAAAACCTCACGCTACACTAGCGCCTCAAGCGGCGAATTCAAGCGCGATAGATTGATATATAAAAAACCCAAGATGCACAGTCTCGATCAAATTCAATACTCGAAACTGTCATCAAAAACTGACATGTATCAAGTGTCATGTGTGAGTTGTGTATAGTTATACTATAAACATTTTTTTTTGCAAATTCAACCTTACAGGGATCGCTTAAAGTTGTTTTTACAAAGCAGTGCAGTATGGCGAGTGATGCGCAGTTTTTTTTGCAAATTCAACCTGACACGGATCGCTTAAAGTTGTTTTTACAAAGCAGTGCAGTACGGCGAGCGATGCGAGACTGTTTGAAACTAGCGCACAATTCCACATTGTGCGCTTGTTTTTTGCGGACGTTTTTGAGATGCTGAGTGTGTATCTTGGGTTTTTATATATCAATGGCGATAGCCCTCATTCTGCTATTTTTGAGCAACATTTACATTCGCATGTCAATCACGACCCGTCAAAAATGTACTGAAATTGACGATTTTGTGACAGATTGTGACTAAGATGCGAATGCGAACATTACTTGAACATTGGTAGAACTTGCCCTCAGATAGGCAGAAAGACACTCAGTCGGAGTTAGTTTCACAATTAAAATAGGTATAAGTACAGATTAAATTGGATTGATTCGAGTGGAGGGAACGACTTATATTTACTATTTATTTATTTCAACGCATCCGAAAGATGTATGTAATCGTATGAGGTCCCGACTCTACCATATAATAATTGACGTTGACTCAGAGCAACTTCCTACAATCAATGAAGCAATTCGTATGTTTCAGCTTATTCACTAAGTTTCTTATCAAACATGATCCTAGATTTTCACCTGAAACGGATACCTACAAATAGGTACCTACTAACACAATGTCGATACTTCTGTTTACCTTGGAGTCAAGTAAACAATATAATAAAATTGTTGTCTTTATTAGGCACTCGTTCCACGTTCGTATGATCGCAAGCAATAATGTCTCGCGTTCTTTATTGTCTTTTATATTAAAACGTATACCGTTGCGTCGCCTCAATGTAAAACCCGCTCAAATCAAGACACAAAACATCAAGCAAATTAACGAAGAAAAATCCGCGCATCAAAAGATTTGCTTACACACAATATTAACGTGTTAAACACGGGAAAAGTCTTCTAGCTCGCATATCTAATGAAAAATAATTTGGGTGCAGACAGCCGGCATTAATATTAATAAATAATAAGGTGACGGTTCGCACGGTAGTATATAAATCCGGCACGCTGTGAGCCGTCACAATAGTAATATATTAGGACAAATGTTATTACAAGCTCGACTCGTTATGTTATTTTTGTTCGCTCCCCCGAGTTAGAAATTCAAGGCGTCGAGGCAGCCGGGCGACCGCAGCGCCCGCGACAGTTGGCGCCCCGGCCGCGCCCGCCAACCGGAATAGCCCGCCGAGCCCGCGTACTGCTACCAACTGTACACTGTACGCCTGTACCCAACTACCCCTACACCGCACCGCGCCTAACTAAATACTCTGTGCAAACTGTATTTACGTAGAGGCACTGAATTATAAATCTCTTCATGATAAATGCCAAAAAATAGTGCAGTGCGATTCTGTAAACATCTCACCGTGTAAGCTTAAGTGAAGTGAACACGACGTGAGCTGTCGATCACAAACAAGTTGGAATGACAGTTCACTTCATACTTACTCCAGCTAAGTTTACTCGGTGAGATGTGGACAGAATAAACCGGCTGAATACCAACGATTAACTCAGTAATCCTCAAATCGTTTTGAACAAGAACCTAAAGTTTATCGATGGCATTAAAATATCTATGAAACAGCCAATCAAACACTAATTGAAGCTTTTTCACGAAAGTACATTGCCTCTCTATTTCATTTAATAGAAAATTCACCGACAACGACTATATTTATTGAACAGTGTCATCATTAAAATAAGACGGTGTACAGGCAGCCAGGTCACGGGCTCTCGATATTCTACGACTACCCTCACCGCAGCCGCCTCAAGACTTCCGAGAACCAACGACCAGATGTTATAATTAATAATCTCCTTTGAAGTTACTATCTTCAAGTACTCCTCTGAATGCAGTATAAAATATGGAAAATTATTTAACTTCTTGGTCTTGTTAGAATAATTCGTAATTTGGGGTCATACCAACCTCTAACAGTACCACTTCAGGGCAAAGAACTCTTCGGACAGGGAAGGAATTTGGGGTGACATCATCATCATCATATCAGCCGAAAGACGTCCACTGCTGGACATAGGCCTCCCCCAAGCGTCGCCACAACGACGTTGGGGTGACAACAGAGATAAAATATCAAGCAAGACTGAAGCTTTTTCATCGTGTTTATTTTTGCTCTTTTCGCCATTATAAAGCGCGAGCCGACAACCGCTATCAACAATTAAGGCCATCAGCGCCCCTCATAATTGCGTACCAACAAATAAACTACTAATTTTATTTTAAAGTATTTCAGCAAGCGCTTGTCCGACATTAAACGCCAAAAATACGGTCAATATTATCACTCTAAATTAGAGTAAATATGATAAAAACTGCGCCCGCAACCATTTCACGGTTGGCCGACGAAAATATTCGGGCCAAACACGAGACGTGGGGCTTCCTCCTTTCACAAAATGTCTATAGGTAATGGAAATTTCTCTCTGTAAACTAACATAGGTACATAAAGGAGACTCGTGCAAAGGACATGAACTCAATGCTGACTCTATTAAACTTTCATAACGTTTACTAAGAGGTATGTGGGTATAATCGACAATAGTGTGCCATCTTATCTTACCTCAGTCTTCACTCAATACGCTAATGTTGAGAATAATTAAATAGCTTGAACTTATCGTGTACCAAGTTTAGTTGTGTTAATTGTATTTAGATCGCTGTTTAACGAGTATAGGACACGTTTTAAAAGTCAGCTGTGTCCTTGTCGTGAATGTTATAAAAGGCAAATGAGGGTAACGGATGTTTTTAGTAGGCTAGACTTTGCCACCTGGTACCTTGAGAAGGTACGTCGAATGTATCTGCATCTACTTAACTTCAAACGATTCAGCTTCTATAAAAAACAATCGTGTTCTGTTTTCATTTCTGTCTGGAATTTATGGCATACCTATGGTGCTAATTAGTTCACCGTATTCGCTCGTTAATTCTACTTCCTCAGCTAGCAACACCTACAATCAGTTGCCATAAAAGGATAATTCCATAATCACCACAATGGTTTGGCAATCACAGAATTTTCAATACAAACAGCTAAGCTATAAACTGAATTGGTTAATGCATTTTATTTGTTTCCCCATGTTTTTACTATTTTTCCGTCGTGGTATACGCCAAACCTACTCTCTTTCTGTTCCCATTACCTTCGATCATAGCAACCAACTCGTCTGATGCTACTGCGATCAAAGCAATCTGGACAATGCCAAAGTATTGAACCAACGAAAAGCTGTAGGTCTCATCAACACGAAGAAGTAATATCTTTCATTGTACGTCAATATCAACAGAACCAGATATAACAATTTGAACCAGACACGATAATAGAAAGGATGCCATACTCTTCCCATCCACACAGTCTAAACACATGCATAAAAGTTCTACAGCCTATAAAAAGCAAGTTCTACGAGTACTATGCAGGTTTACAGCTCATGCAACGACCAATTACCAGGAGAGCAGCAGTTAACATCTGATACTCGGCCTCCATACAAGCAGAGAGATCGTTAGTACCTTTTCTGGCCGACATCCCTACCTCTCGACCTAATCAGAGCCTAATCTTCAACATAACCTGGACACCTGACGATAATCACTACAAATACGGAAATATTCTCGAGCTAAGAAATACTGTGGAAATGTACACGGAAATGTGATAGTAGATGTTTAAGTTTTGTGCCCAGTAAGTTTGTATAGAGCATAAGTTTAAGAGCACTCCTCTTGCATGCTAAGTAGCCTAAAATTCTGTGCGACTGTATGAAAATAGGAACGGAAGCTGTGGCAATATAAAGAGGAAATTCTATAAAGACGGCAAACGTAACTCTTAAGTTTTTAGGGAGACTAAAGCCCAGAGTTTCATACAAATATTAACGCAATATTTACGTAAAAAACTGTCAAAAGCGCGTTATCTATTTGTGATTAGATGAATAATTGAGACTTGCGTTTAATTTGTGACGATTCGATGTTTTTTTTTTTCAGAAACCCGAGGTTACTATGATAACTTCGACATATGTTCTGTCGTAAATTAGATACCTATCAAAGCCCCTCCGTCATAATTAATCTCCGCATAGTATCTATAAATTGCATTCTGCCAATAAAGGATTGCTTAATCGGTTACCTATACTGTCTTTCAATATCACCATTCAAAGTTCCCTATCAGCAATTAAATGATTTACTAGCCCTTTTACTTTACAGTTTTATAACTTGACAACTATATTTTTTTGAACTTTACGGTGGTTGCCCCGCTCTCACGCATGATTGCACACAAACATTCCAAGTTATCTCGATCGCGTCTCACAATAAGTTGTAACTAACCCATACGTCCCATAGGGGTTGTTTAGTTCGTTTATTCGTGACTTTTTAATTTCATTACGTCGGACGCGCTTTAAGGAGATTAAACACAAATTGAACGAGTTGTGGACTGTGGAGCTGTATGGTGAAGTAATTATTTTTTGTTAGGGTGTCGAGTTTAATGGGCCGGTGACATGTGGCCCCCGCCGGGCTCGGGCGGGGGATTAACTGTTATAACATCAGCCCCGAACATATGGAAAACTTGTCGTGGCGACAACGTGACCTCTGTTGTCCCCGCGTGCGTATGCCACACTAGCCACGCTCGTCACCACTTGCTCAGACACGCTCGTCACCACTGACATCAGCCCTGTTAATTTATGGTCACTGTAATTAACTAACAAAAAACTTTACCGAATAAAATCCCGTAAGGAGTTTCGACCTAATTTGAATTTTTAAATATTTATAAGGAATTAATTTCATGAATTCAGTCGTAAATAAAAAACTGGAGCGCGTATTTTGTTTACTAAATTACTATTCTGTGTCAGCATAATTTCCTAGTCATGATAAATGCGTCAGCATCTCTTTGGTATAAGTACTCACTAAGTTTAGAAATTTGTGACATATTGTTTTATCGAAGCGTTACAAAAAACAGAATATGAAATAATGCAAGCTACAACTACATGCTCTTAGTCTGCCTTTGTGAATAAGCAGCAAAAGGATGCTAACAAACCACAACTTTGTAGGTTCAATTTACGTAGAGCAGCACGCGATCGCGGGGATTGCACCTAAATTTGGCATTACCATTCATATGGCTGGCTGAGCGGAGTCAATTATCCGGCATGGCGGCGGTGCTGGCGCTGTGTCTGTACACTGCTGTACAGACAGTGTACACTCGGCGTACACAGTTCGCGTCCGCGTCCGCCGCGCAATAAAACGCGGACTCGCTGCTCGTTCTCGATCACTTTGATCGGCCCGGATGTCACAGTCGTTTCGAACAGTTTCGCCAAACTGTCCACCAATAAATACAGTTTAATTTTAGAATAATTCGCTACAGCTACCCAGAGAGGCACGATTCATAGCTCTATAAAGTTATCCTGCGACTTGTTTATTGCAATACAAATGTAACGTGTCACACGCCCGGAAAGGGGCTCCGGAATAAAATGAGACGTTTTACATAAACGAACTATGTCATATCGTGATCGTGAGCAATAACTGCTTTACTTTGATAGTTTCTTTGTGGAGGGGCTAACAAAGATTGCCTATTTATAAACACCGAATATTACACAGACACGTCTTGTTTGTTCTTGTTTTTTACAGTCGCGAAGTAAGAAAACAAAACCTTATTGTTGTTTCATTTGATAAAATATCGTTTGTAACGAAAACATCAAACAACAAGCAGAAGTTTTAATTCCAATACAAAATTAAACTTCGAAAGAAATTAAATCATGTCTAGACGATATATTTTCAGGAATTCATTCAATAGATTGCTACAGCAATGCTTTTAGTCGTCAAATTAACTTTGACTGTGACATTAATTAGCGACTGGAAGTTTGTTTACACGAGTGTTTTTAGGGGCTTCGGTACAATCGTGCGACGTCCACATGAACACATAAATAGACTGTTTATGGTGTGATACATGGAGCTAACGAACGTCGTCGCCGTCATCGCCGCCGTGGAGCACGCAGATGTCGAACCCGCACTCATTTGCGACAATCGCCGCGGCCATTGAGGACTGATTGTTTAATTGCTTCGTTTAATCAATTGACCGCTTGAGAAACGCAGTCCGCGTCCGCCCTCCACCCGTGGACGCTACTCGCTTATTTATCAGTAAACTGCTCCGGGTCAATAAATCCTCCGGTTAAACGACACTTTATTAAAGAATCCGTTGACATGCCTCCGCCGCTGCTATTAAATTCTAATAAGTGCTTCTGGTTCCGAATTGTCGACGAGCGCGCCAAGCTGTGAGTTCAGCTCAGTTCATGTTGGCTTAACAAAGTACCCAGAATATTACGTAGTGATCAGCGGAGAGACATTAACCCAATACCGAGCCAAAGAGGAATAAGCTTAATTTATATTTCCCGAACAACGGCGGCGGACTAAAATAAAAGACGGCCGTATTTAAAACGTGCTATTCAAAATATTTGCACAGCTTCTGATTGCATTGCTGTTGTTCCAGCTTTCACTGGCCAAACGCTTGACTGAACTTGGCGAAACTTTCATTAATTATCCAAGTCAGGACTAGTAATCCATACAGTAGGAACTAGTTTGTGCGGCAGCCAATATTTTACCCATTCCAACTTAGTTTTGTCCAATTGATTTCGCAAATTCAATGCAACTGGAGTAACATTTGAATTGGTCGACTCTCCAAGATTACCTTTAGTGAGTCTTATAAATAGCGTACAACTGCGTCCTCGATAGCCGGCAGGTACTGTATAAAACGTCAATGAAAAAGCCGATTGTCAATCCCTTGATTGTATTGTCGCCGCCCTCGAGCTCCAGAACGAACGTGGCTGATCCCTTTATCCCGTTAAGGCTAAGAATAGAGCCTAAAGCACTACCAACACGCCTATCCAAACAGTGTGTTACCAAATTATATTGAAACGTTTATGCCATCATCATCATATTAAACGCGATGGATATAGTGTAGTGGTAGTATGGAGTCGATAAACTTTAATAACTTGACCTCGCTATAGAACACGCTTTCTGAATAACTTTGTTGCTGTAAATCTATGAAAACACAACACGCGTACTGAAGCATTGACTGAACGATCCACAGAGCTCAGCGGAAGGGATAAAACTCGGTTGTAAAACCAGAAGATCGGACACAACCAGACTAATGTGACTCGGAAGACTCGACTGCTCAACATTTAGATATGTTCCGGTTGATTTTCCATTTATAAAACTGTATTCAAAGAATTAATATTATTAACTTCTAGATAAGCAATTTATGATGTACAGGTAACCTAAAATAAAAACTAATAAACACCTAGACTAATAAATTCACGAAGCACATCAGCAAGCACCTAGTCGACTGTTCACGTCACCTGACGGGTGGCCCTTTCTTCGGCCAAAGAATCAGCATTGCCATTCAACGGGACAATGATGCCAGTGTTCTGGGTACTTTTCCAGTTGGCAACAATATGAATATATTTGACGGTCAATTATTTCTTTGTTTTATAAAACACTTTTGCCCTTATAAACTTCATGTCGTGTGAGATACACTTATAATGCTCATTCTCTGCTAGTTGCCTGATCGATATCACACCCAGACACATTCTCTCGTCAATTGATTCAACTATTTCTGGAGTCATTGTTAATCCAGCTCGGTTTCGCCGCTAACTAGTATCGAACGAGAACGAGATCGGGTTCAGTCTACCTCGGCTCGTAAGGATGCTATTAATTAACATTTACGAAGACATTATGTACCTACTCCACTCTACTGTTCATAGTTACATGAAACCAAATCGCAGAGACGCTTAATCTTCTGTAAGATAGTTTTAATATATAATATGCCTCCAATTACGTCGCGTAAATTGATGTATGGATTATTCTAATTAGAGATGCTTCATTATAATTGTGCCATGTTTACAATCAAAGTGACTCGCTTAGTTTTGGCGGCGTGCTCTTATGAAGTAATAATTCTAAAGTGGGTTATTACAGTTCCCGAGTAGGAGAAATGCAGGTGCCGCAAACAACGAAAGTTTGTCAGGACAGACGGCGGGACTTATTATAATAGTGGAGGAGCGCTGCGGCTGTAACTTATGGAGGATCACTTGGATATACTAAATTAAAGAAAGTCAGGAACTGTGACATTTTTTGGAACTAATAAAGGCGCTCTTTGTTTTTGTCTGGCGTCGACCTTCACTCTAGCCTACAGGCGACTAAATATCTGTATTTTAGACAGAGCGACTGCTATCGAATTTCCGGATCATTGCCTATCTTGCCTCTACTGTTGTTTTTTTAGAAATCTGTGTTTTGTTTTTGTTTAAGAAATACGTTGTCTGTAACCTTAATTTTTTATTCATCTTATTTCTAACTTAAAATGAAAAACGTATGAATTTCTACTTCCTGTGCTACAGAAAGCATATATTCCTACTTCTGTCAAAACCAAAGTTTTGCTCGTATATCGTCGCTATACGCTACAGGTAAAATAAATAAGCCCCTGTACTACAAATAGAGTTCACAAAACCACATAAGCAAGTACCTACTTTCACCACAATCTCACTTAACATTGTAGTTTGCGTGATTTCAATTAGGTGGGTCCCGTACCTGCATACCTACTCTCTCGTGTACCCACCGCTTAAATCAAATAAACCGCATTTACAGAATGAAAAGTTTACTCGCTTGAAACCACGTAAAATAATACCACAGAACTCTGAAAAGTCTACATAACTTACGACGGTTTTTGAATTTAAATTCAGATAGGGTTAATTCTAAAGCTTACGCTATGATGTTTAAATTTGTAGATTATGTTACTATGTTAATTAAACAAAACATTGGGGTGGCTGTTGTTCCTGTTAATTGTGACATCACTGTTTTTCTGAATGAAGTGGTCAGTGAGTCCATACTGCAATTTAAGGATTGTTTGAACAGATTAATATCCGCAACACAAGTCCAGCAACCAATGTTGATCGCTAAATTGACACAGAATTCGACTAAAGAAAAAGAGATCACTTTTCATTGTTTGTCCATGAAAGCGGTAAAGTCTTTATAAAACGATTACTTTTAAAACCATATGAATTAAACATTAAACTGTTCTTTGATTCACAGAAAACGCAATTAATCTTTTGAGTGACCTGAAATTCAGGCTCTGAACCATTTGGCGTGTTTGTTGACACACTCTGAAACTATATTCATGATTAATTATAATAATTTCAGTCATCTGTACTGGTTAATTATCCGATATCATGATACTATGCGATTAAATTTTATGGTACTCGAATTTGATACTTTAAATACATGTTTTTTGATCAAATTCAAGTAAAAATAATTCAAATAATAAATGTTTCAAAAAGAAATAAACAAGGAAGCCATTGAAGTCTGTGAAATATCTGCATGTTATTTTGCTTATGATGTTTTCATAATCTAATCTTTTAGTATATAAAAATCTCGGCCACAGTGTTTGTTATAGAACTCCTCCGAAACGGCTCGACGGATTTTTTGCCGAGTCAGCTAGTCAATATATGTAATTATACCTATATGATCCTTACATATAAATGAAAATTTCTCGTTTTATTAGGGTTCCGAAAAAAAACGGAACCCTTATAAGATCACTCGGGTATCTGTCTGTCTGTCGTTCTGTCACAGCCAGTTTTCTCCGGAACCACTGAACTGATTCTGTTGAAATTTGGTACACATATGAACTTTTATGACCCAAACACGAACATGTTACGTAAATTATTAAATTTTTAGTATGAGGGTCACTTTTGGGGGTGAAACTAGAAAATTTTAAAAAAAAAAGTTTTTTGAAGAATATCGTTTGACATATCAAATAAAAGGGATTACTGTGAGGGTTGTAATTATATTTTTTTCATAATTTTAAAATAAATGGTTTTGAAGTTATTTAAGAAATTAGACAAAAAATGACCATTCCCCCACCTTATCTCCGAAACTACTGAGCCTAAAATTTTGAAAAGAATGGAGATAATAGATCTTTACCTAAAGATTACAGGAAAACCTATTAGTAGTCTGTAGTGTTAAAATAACATGTTAAAAAAATTAAATTCGTTCGAACCCGTTCCCTTTGCACGCGAGTACGACTCGCACTTGGCCAGTTTTTTCTACGGGGTTTGCTAAACAGAGGCGTTAGCGAACCGTCTAAGCAAGCAGCTGACGCCAGCACAGCCGCGTCGCAACCCGTTGCATCTCGGTAATTAAGAGGGAACTCTATTGAGCCTTTCTCCATACAAACGCATTCCGTTGTTTTCTTCGTGGATAATCTAGAGCAATATGTTTTTTCCAATAAATCTAGATCTAATTAATACGTCCATTTATCATATTTTTTCCAAAACATAATTACTAAAATAATTATGACAACCCAAAAACCCGAGAACCCGTGTTCAGACGACTATCAGACAAATTTGATAAGTTTTTAACAGAATAGAAAATAATCGAAGATATAGATATCTTCCTCTAGATGTTATATATTATTTTTTAAATCAGTCTAGTTTTGAAAAGTTAAGGGTTAAGGTTTTTATAGTAAAATCAGCCTGAGCTGCAGTTGTCGCTTTCGCACTTTACTTGATAGGGCGCAGCGCGACGGCGGCATCGGCAATAGTTTCTTCAAATACCTATTATTCAAATTCATCGGGACTAGAGTCGAGGGGCTCTTAACGTACAAACCAACCTGTTATCAAAAGAAAGTGACAAATGTAAAAATAATGGCAGGTAGCTATTAAGTAGTAGTAGGTTAAATTTTAATGAATTTTTAGGTGATAAAATATTGAAGACTTGCTTCTGCCTTTGGCTTCGCCCATGCGAAAATGGCGATACGTTTTTTTTTTCTAAACAAGACACTCTAATACTAAGATACTCCTTATAACATCAGCTATCGCCACGTGAAAGTCCCGTCAAAATTGGTCGACCCGTATCCGAAGCACGGTGCCAGCCGTTGGCCGACCGCAGTTAGTAGGGGGCCCAAGTAGCACGCCAGCCACGTGTGAAAGGCTGCCCCGCCAACTAGCGAAAAATCCCGATATGCTCCACCGTGCCAGCCGGCGACTGGATGGGAGGACCCGGTGGCCATATCCGGGGGGGTTCGGGCGTCCCCGCAGTCTCCAAATGAGTTCCCCATAGGTTAGTTTAGCTCTAGTGTTCCATTTGGTTTACTGAGCAGCGCCTCGACAGTTCGACTTTTCTCCCCAACTACTCTCCATGATGGCAAAAGTTAAAAAGAAAAGCAAGGTAAAACAACGGCTGCACTTCCTCCCGCTAAAAGTGCACCTCTCTAATATTAGGGGGTTGCACTCCAATCTCGATCCGGTCCATCACCATCTTGAGACCGAGAAGCCGCACCTGTTTTTCTTAACGGAGACGAAGATAACAACCCCGTCGGACGTGGCGTACCTCAACTACCCGGGCTACTCTCTTGAACACAAGTTCAAGAAGCAGGCTGGGGTCTGTGTGTACGTCCGCGATGACATTTGTTGTCGTCGTCTCCGTTGCTTTGAGAAATCGGGTTTTTCTGCCATATGGCTGCTTGTGGACACTGGCGTGGAAAAAATCATCTACATCGGCGTATACCGATCACACAGCGGTGACCAGGAGACAACAGCGCTGTTTAATTCCCTCGTGGAGTCGACGGACGTAGCCCAACAACGGTACCCAACAGCGAAGCTCATTTTTCTGGGGGACTTTAACGCCCACCATAAAGAGTGGTTGTTCCCGTACCAGAAAACTGACCATGCCGGGTTAGAGGCGCGCAAGTTTGCTTTAACGCTAGATCTAACCCAGCTGGTGAATGAGGCAACGCGGGTACCGGATGTTGACGCCCATACACCCAATTGCTTGGACCTTCTGCTGACAACTGATCCGGGCAGTCATTCAGTATCGGTCTCAGCCCCGCTGGGAACGTCTGACCATTGCCTGGTGAAATCCGTATTGACCTGCTCTCCTCCAGATAAGAGTCCTAGAGGCACGAGACGAGTATGGCGATACGAGTCAGCAGATTGGGATGAGATGCGGCACTTTTTTGCATCTTATCCATGGCGGCAAGTGTGCTTCTCCTCGGGTGACCCCTCGTGCTGTGCTGACTTGATTGCGGACGTGATTCGGCAGGGGATGGAGTATTTCATTCCATTCTCCGACATCCCGCTCGGTCACAAATCCCGGCCTTGGTATAATGCAGAATGCGCTCACGCTGAGGCCCGTAAAGAGTCTGCATACCAAGCGTGGATCAAGGCCCGCGACCGAAAGGTTAAAGCACGTAGGGTTCGCGCGAGGAAGAGAGCCTTTAATTCTGCCGCTAAGTTCTGCAAGCGGGTTTTACGTAGGGCACGTTTTGACCATGTCGGACGTATCGGGGCCAAATTAGCATTGCACCCTCCTGGTAGTAAGCAGTTTTGGTCCCTGTCGAAAGCGGTTGAAACGAATTTCTGTCGACCCACTTTGCCTCCTATGTTGAAACCTGATGGCTCGCTGGCTCACTCTGCAAGTGAGAAAGCAAATTTATTTGCAACTCTCTTTGCAAGCAATTCGCGTCTGGACGCTGGCTCCAAGCAACCACCAACTTTACCTCGTTGTGACTCTTCGATGCCGAAGATCACAGTTCACATTAAAGAGGTCCGAAGAGTATTGTGCAGTCTAGACGTGAATAAGGCCAGCGGGCCTGACGGCATTCCAGCGAGAGTGTTGAGGCAATGTGCACCTGAACTGTCTCCTGTGTTAGCACGCCTGTACCGCCTCTCTCTTGAGAAAAGAACGGTGCCGAAATCATGGAAGCTTGCGAATGTGCAACCGGTGCCCAAAAAGGGAGACCGTGCTGACCCTGCACATTACCGTCCGATCGCCATTACCTCCATCCTATGCAAGGTTATGGAAAGGATTCTTAACAGTAAGCTGCTGACCTACCTTGAAGACAATGATCTCCTCAGTGACCGTCAATATGGCTTTCGCCGGGGACGGTCAACTGGCGATCTTCTTGTGTATGTCACGCACTGCTGGGGCGAGGCCATCGAGAGACACGGCGAAGCACTTGCCGTGTCGCTCGATATCTCGAAGGCCTTTGACAGGGTTTGGCACGCAGGTCTGCTCAGCAAGCTTCCTGCTTATGGCATCCCAGTTGGTTTTTGTAGCTGGATATCAGACTTCCTGAGTGAACGGTCGATCCGAGTAGTCGTTGACGGCTGCTCCTCTGACCTCATGGCTATTGATGCCGGAGTTCCTCAGGGGTCCGTTCTCTCTGCAACTCTTTTCCTGCTGCACATCAATGACCTACTTCAGCCTGGTCTTGTTGGGTACGCAGATGACAGTACGGTTTCAGAGAGATACTTATCCAGCGCAACAACCGGCGGGGATGAAGTTCGTTCCTTGAGAGAGGCCATGGTAGAGCGGACAAATTTGACCTTAAGGCTTGTCTCCCAGTGGGGTGATGACAATGTGGTCACTTTTAACGCCACCAAAACACAGGCGTGTCTTTTTACCGCAAAAAGGAGTCGTTTTGACCAAACTCCTACTTTTCGGGGTGCATCTGTTCCTGTGACTGATCGGCTCGAGCTCCTTGGCATGGAGTTGACATCCAGTCTCAACTTCGGCGCCACCATCGAGTACAAAGCCCAAACCGCTGCCAAAAAGCTGGGCATCCTAAATAGGGTGAAGAGATACTTCAAGCCTGGACAGCTTTTAACTCTATATAAAGCGCAAGTCCGATCCTGCATGGAGTATTGTAGCCACCTTTGGGATGGCTCAGCTAAGTATCAGCTTGCCGCGCTTGACTCGGTGGAACGCAGAGCTAAGAGGCTCATCGGTGACGAAAAACTGGTGGATACCAAGCTACACAGCTTGGCTCATCGCCGTAAGGTTGCCTGCTTGTCGGTCTTCTACAGATTGTACTTCGGTGAGTGTGCCCAAGAACTCCACGACCTCATTCCACCGGCCCCCTTCTACCATCGGACATCCAGACGCACTGCATCTTACCATCCCTACCTTGTTACTATTCCACCAATTCGCACTAAGCGTTTCCAAACGTCTTTTATAATGCGCACAGCAAAGGAGTGGAACTCTCTGCCTGCGTCTGTGTTTCCAAACGCATACAACCCTAATCTCTTCAAAGTTAGAGTGAACAGGCTCCTTCTGGGTAAGCTCGCTCCATCGTAGACTTTGTCTCTGTCATCTCTGACCTAGACTAGAGTCAAGAGCAAACCCATCACAAATAAAAAAAAAAAAAAAAAAAAAAAAAAAAGATAAGCCAGAACAAACAAATAGACTGACAACATTTTATGAATTGCGTTTATATTTTATGAATCGTCTTTCATATGCGTTTAGTAAAAATCCGGTATTTTGATATTACAAACAAAAAAAAATTGTATTTATTCGTTGGTATAGAGTAGAGATAGTCACCTGTACGTCTACCATGAGTTTTATCAATCTATACTCGCGACTGTAGTTAAAAAAAAATGAAAACTTAAAAAAAAAACAAGTTTCTAATTTATTTGTTTAGTTGTTAACTAACTAGTTAACAGGTATACCCCTGGCTTTTCGATTAGTCGCTATAAAGAAATAATAATCAATTTAATTCAAATCAATTCAGTCCGTTGACTCATTGAAAATAAATCACTACAAAACGATTTAGGAGCCATTAATAAAACATTGTTTTAATAATTTAGGCAGAACCTGAATTAATAACGCTGTTAGTTTCAGTAAAGCGTAAACTGGCTGCAAGCTATTTTTGGCACACTAAAAGTGCGGCGCTTTAGAAATAATAACTGCATAAACCGCTGTGAATTGGAAGTAACAAGTTGGAAAGCATTCAACGTTGATAATACAGTCTATTTAGAGATGCTGTCTAGTCGTTCATTAAGCTTAATAAGAGAGGAAATCTGCAGGAGTAGGCAGTGTCATAAAAAGTCTGTTTTTAGGGTTCCAAAGGGTAACCAACGGAACCCTATTGCTAAGCCTCTGCTGTCCTTCAGTCAATCCGTCTATGAGCGGGGTGTATCTCAAGAACCGTAATTGGTAGGCAGTTGAAATTTTCACAGAGTGTTTATTCCTATTGCCGCGATAACAACAGATAATACAAATTAAATTAAACGTGTTTTTTTTTCGGTTAACGATACGGAATCCTTCGTGTGCAGTGGCGTGCCTAGGGTTTCAAAATAAGACAAGCCCAATAAAATTTTAACTGATTTCAAAAAAAGAAAGTTCAGTTTTCGACTGAGTATGTAGGTACCTACGTATGTATCATCGCAATTTTCTCATAAACTGATATAGATGTCTCAATTCGTTGTTTACCAAAATTACCGAAATAAACCATTGCACACAGGTGTTTATGGGAATTTGCGTGCCTTTTAATGGCGCCAGATATGTTATTTAAATCATTATAACCAGATGTATTCCAAACGGAATCATCATTCGAAAAAAATATGCAGCACCAGCAATACAACTTATTAGTGTGCGAACAGCCAACAATCCAACTAGTTTTATACTGATCTATTAAATTTTCGTTTATGCGATTTACTAGTCTGAGAAATATACAGATTAGGCTTCGGTTTTAATAAAGAAATTAACTGTTTTTTCTGAGCAAAGTTTAAAGATTTTACCTTATCTTCGCCAAACAAAACTTGAACGCATTTTAAATCCTCACAAGGTACAATTACCTCCATTGTTGTAGGTAAGTCACCAAAACAATTGTATCACTGAGAAAATCTAAGAAAACACACAAAAAACTTTAACAACATAACTTTTCAACTCTCAAGCAAATAAAACTGAAGTGAGTTGCACTCGGGTGTCGGGAACTACTCACGCAGAGTTGCAGTGTTGTCATTTAGGCAAAAAAGTCGCCAGGTATATGAAAAATCTAGCTAGATGTCGCAAATTTTTTATTTTTAAGATATTGCTTGAATATTTAATTTAGTTATTTTAAAAAGTCGCTAGTTTTTATTGTTGCTAAATCTTAAAAAAATGTCTCCAAACTCGTTAAAAATCTCCAAGATCTCAAAACGTCGCTAAAACGGCAACTAACTAACGCATTAGCTTCAAGGTTAATTGGGAAAATTAGACAGTGATGGGTAGCGTGATTTGCTTTTTGATCCTGCTAAACTGGCCTTTTTAGCCCCCCAGGTTACAACCTCTTGTGACGTCATCATCATCATCATCATATCAGCCGAAAGACGTCCACTGCTGGACATAGGCCTCCCCCAAGCGTCGCCACAACGACCGGTCCTGTGCGTCTCGCATCCATCGGCTACCCGCAACCTTCACCAGGTCATCGGTCCACCTTGTGGGAGGCCTTCCAACGTTACGTCTTCCGGTACGCGGTCGCCACTCCAGAACTTTTCGGCCCCATCGACCATCTGTTTTGCAAGCAATGTGCCCTGCCCACTGCCACTTTGGTTTGTCGATCCTTCGGGCTATGTCGGTAACCTTGGTTCTCTTGCAATTGCAACGTCATCATAGCAATGTTAAAATACGTTTATAAGTTTTAAGTAAAGGTTGTGTGAACGAGATTGCCCTGTGCGATAAGACCGCCCATAGTGCATTTGTTTTTTTATGTTGAGTGCGTTTTGTGAGGTGTACAATAAAGTTTATCTAATATATAAAAATCTCGTGTCACAGTGTTTGTTACCGAACTCCTTCGATGCGGCTTGACCGATTTTAATGATTTTTTTTATTTTGTGTATATTTGGTAGTTGGTACGTATGAGAATTAGTCGTAGGCTAATTTTTATTTATATGGCAAAACAACGTTTGACGGATCAGCTAGTAATAAATAAAATCCGTCTGCAGAAGGGAGAAAGTGATTATAAAATTGCTCTTTACCGAAATGATTTCTAAACTCTCCAACATTTCACCGCCGCTAAAACGAAAAAATACTTTCTTAGTTCTTGAACGACTACGAAAAATATGTACATAAAGTCGTTCTCGGAGCTCATTTATGTTATAAATGGGGTTCAAGTGAGCCTTATGTATTTTCTCTCACACATTCGAATAAATAAAATTTGTGCCGTTCCCGCCTGTTTATGTTAGTCATAGATTAACAAAAGATATGGAATGGGGATGAAATCCCGGGATTTGTGACAGGTTCTTACTTCTAAGTTTGTCTGTGGAAAAACAAGGATAAAAGAAAATATTCTAATATTTTTCATCCATATTTTTAGATAATATAAATTACTAGCTGACCCGTTGGGCGGTATTTTTCGTAAAAAGTATTTTTTTTTTTAATAAAAAGTATCCTATGTTACTATCAAGAATATGTGTACAAAGTTTCATGATCGGTTAAGTTGTTTTTGCGTGAAAGCGTAACAAACAAACTTACATTTATAATATTATTATAAATAGTAGGGATAATAAACGTATGTTATTAATAGAATTAGCTTAACTAACTTGACCCATTGAATTTATAAGTCCAGATTTCATGGTTTTCCTTTCATTTAATTTATCAAGTTTGTTAGAGATTTCATCCTTACAATTGACTTGACGATCGATGCAGTAAAAGTACAGGGTATAATTTTTAAAGATTTTAGTCGGTTCGATTCCCGGGTGTGGCAAGCGAATTTGCTAAAACATTTGAATGCAGTTTTCTTTCTTTTCAAAAATAAAGGAATGTTTTCTATGAGTAAAATTTTCCATCTACAGTAATAAGAGTACTTTCCCTTCAGGTGGTATTTCTAAATTCCACCCTGTATATGCTATGTAGCGTTATAATTTAATGTCATTTTACCGGACGATAGCAAAAAAGGCTGATACTAATAACTCAGAACTTACTTTTCGATCTTGCACTTATCAAATCCTCGTGTGACTCACTGACTTTTCGCCACAAACTTTTACCTCACCTATATTAAACTAGCACTTCGCTGCGACTTCGTCCGCTTCATGAAAATAAAATATAGCCTATGTTATTTAGCTCATCAAGGATGACTTAAAAAAATATATCCAGTAGTTTAAGAGCCTATTTATTACAAAACAAAATTACAATGATTTTATCTTTATAATATTAGTGTAGACTAGTTACCCGCCCCGGGTTTGCACATGTGAAAATTATTAGCAAACTAGCTTTTGCCCGCGACTTCGTACGCGTATCCCCGTTTTTTCGTTTCCGTATAGACCTTCCTCATGAATGTGGCTATCATAGCTACACGGGTAATTCCAGAGATTAATGCGTTCAATCAAACAAACTCTTCAGCTTTATATTTATTAGTAGTTAGTGTTTTTTGGGTTCCGAACAAAAAACGGAACCCTTATAGGAGCACTCGGGTGTCTGTCTGATTGTCCGTCAGTCACAGCCAGTTTTCTCCGGATCCACTAGACCGATTTTGTTGAAATTTGGTACACAGATGGACTTCTGGGACCCAAACACGGACGCGTTACGTAAATTATTATATTTGTAGTATGGGAGTCACTTGTGGGGGTCAAACTAGAATATTTCAAGTTTTTTGAACAATATCGTATGACATATCAAATGAAAGGGCTTACTGTGAGAGTTTTGAATATATTTTTTTCATAATTATTTAAATGAATGGTTTTGAAGTTATTCAAATAATTAGACGAAAAATGACCATTCCCCCTCCTTACCTCCGAATGTACTGAGCCTAAAACTTGGAAAAATTAAGATCTTTTTTCTCTAATCTTTACCTATAATTAATCTTTACCTATAGATTACAGGAAAACCTATAAGAAGTCTATGGTGTTAAAATAACATGTTATAACAAATTAAATTCGTTCGGAACCCTTTGCACGCGAGTCCGACTCGCACTTGGCCAGTTTTTTTACATTAGCATAGATGTGGCAGGAAAATTGTGGAATCGGAGATTTGATCAAATCCCTTTGAAAAATTCACAGGAGATGATAAAATAACAACTCCGTGGTATGATTCCTATGGGAAGATTTCCAAGAAAGCAATTAATGAAAAAGATATATAGGATATCTTCACATTTATGTAATCAAAGACCCTATGAATTAAGAGCCCTATCACAGAATTGCGTTTTCACTCACAAAACTGCTGACTCTTCGTATTATGTAGAAATTAGGCAGTTGCAATTACGTTTATTTTAGGGTTTATTGTGAATTTATTTAGTAAATATTTATTAAATTTTCATTTCTTGTGAACTATGGTTTATTTTCGTATAAGTTTTACGTGATAATATTAATGTAATATTAATGTATTATGGAGAAATCGACAGTTAATTCCGAGCGTTTTTAGTACTTTTTATGGCATTGAATAGGATTTCTTTACGGATATTCCATTCTTATTTCACGAAACCACTATTTAAGGAATATTATGATATATTTTTCATTTCATTTGGTTAGTACAGTAGTTCAATCTACGAGCTCAAAAAATTGCCGTGGCGCTTTTCATGAGAATTTTACTTTGAAATTTTGGCTTTTTACAAATAGATAAGAAAAAAATGTGAAAAGTGACGCCGCTATGCACTATACTAATAACTATTTTCAACTAACCAATATGCCAAAGTTGTCTAAATATTTCAGTTTCTGAAAATTTTTATGTTTCACTTTTAAGTGGTGATACTTGGACGACGTCTTCGTCAACGCAGAAAGTGAAATAAGCAAAAATGCTCATAAAATAAAAACTACTGAACCAAACTGAATCAAATTTTTATAGGACCAAATGGCAAGTATACTGGCATCGAACTAAAAAGAATCACAGAAATCGGATCAGAAACTTCGGAGTAATAGGTGTACATACATAAAAAAAATACCCAACGAATTGAGAACCTCCTCCTTTTTTAGAAGTCGGTTAAAAATTGGTCATTTTACGCAAAACATACAGTCAAATTGTAATAGGGCTCTTAAGGAGAAGCCTGAGGTAGTTCCGTCCGAAGTGGTCGAACAAAGAAAAGGGCACACCTTACAGGGACAGCGTACAGTTTCGTTGTGTCCCTAACTTAAGGTTTGTTTACCGAGCCCTCGCTAAGTTGCATTACTATTTAGGGGAGTGGGGCGGTACACAGATGGTGCATACTTTATTTAACTTGAGTGTTGTGGATAGTGTCTTATTGGGAACTTTCATTTGTTGCCGTTCTGCTACTAAGCATTGCGACATCCTTATTTCCACACTAATCACTAAACACTTCCTTAATAATATAAAAGCGGAAGTAACTCGGTCCGCCTGTCGGTCTGTCTGTCTTCACGTCTAAGCTGAACGGATTTAGACTACACTTCGCATACGGGTAGATCATGTCCTGGAACCTGAGGACACTTTAACCAGGGAGTATATTTCCTTGGGGTGTTTTTTTACTTACATGCGGGCGAAGTCGCAGGCAGAAGTTAACAGTCTTTAAATGAATGGTTTAACTCTTTGGCATTTCAGAGCGCAAATACTCAGACCAATTCTGAAATGTAATTTTTGGAAGTTAGCTGCTGAGTACATTTATGTTCACACAAAATGCAGAGAAAAGTAAAATATTTTTCGATAATGATGTGAGTTGTACCACGATAATAAAAGGTTTTATATTCCTTAGTATTTTCACCCCATGACAGGTTGCCTAAAAAAATAAAAGTCACCCTGTATGTCAAAAAAATATTTGGAGGACAACCTTATTTCAAAATCCTTGTTAATTTTAACTTTAAACAGGTCAAAAAGGTCGTAGGTGCTGTAATTGGGGAACTTTGAATGTACATGTTCACCTTTGGCGTTCAATTAACCTTTAACTGTTTATAAAGAGCCGCTACTGGGGCTAGTAAACAGGTATGTAAATAAATAGTGTTTGATTAAATCAATTAAGGCCAGGACTCATATTCGAAAACGAATCGTTTGCCTTACCAATCGTTTTCCATTTTGTAACAATAAATTATTTGGCATAAACGGAATATCTTCTAGAATATTATGGGGTTCACCAAAACCTATTGTTGGTTATGGTCGACGTTTTCCAAAAGCATACCTAGATTAAAATAAAAATCTGCCTTTGACACTTCTCTTTAGTATACGAAACGTAAAAACTACTGCATTCTGAGGTCCTTTTACCGTGAGAATGCTGAGGCCCAGCTGTGATCCACAAACGTGTATCATTGCTCCAATTGCAAAATAGGCCCGTCAGAGTACCCAGTAATTTGTCAATGGATGTTCAAGTGCCTCTAAAATGGCCTCTTGTGTAGAGGAGCCATTTTTAATAGCTACACTTTGAACGACCCAAACTGCGCAGCGGCGGAACGCGGAACGTCCGGTTCTGGGATCCCGCTAAAGGATGGGAAATATTTGTTACATTTCTAGGTTTTCTGAGCCATTTAAACTTTTTGAAACGGCTTAACAACTGCCTAACGAGAGCTTTTGGATGAATGCTTCAAATATTTGGTAGTCTTGGATTTCGGGGGCGTTTCGCAAATTTTGAAAGACATGCGAATCCTATTGTCACTTATATTATTATAATCTGTGCTGAGCATCTTCTACTACTTTTTTTCATTTAGTAGATGGAATAGCTAAACGTCTAAAAGCAAATTGCTTTTGTATTAGTCACTCCTTGTAACCGCTAATATAAGCCACATCTGGATGAGCGTAATGTAGCGAGAATATGGCCTGATAACTTCTACCAGATTGCTAATGTCTTATTGACAGCCGTTGGCTAAAAATAACTGTCTTGAATTTAGCAATATAAAATAATAGGTTTAATCCATTTGTTTTATCAATTCTTACTTTGAATGATGAAGAAATGAAAACAAGTAACGTAGATAGATGGAGAAGAGTGGGAAGGCTTTTGCTCAGCAGTGAAAAAGTACGGGCTACTAAAAAAACAAAGAAATAGCTTTACTTTATTTAAAAGATTAATGGCGAAATTCTCGTATTTTAAAGAGCAAACTGTAAAAAACACTTGACACGCACACACTGCAATTTGGATATTTTAAGAACAAGAATTGGACTTCTGCTATATATAATGTTAGTCTTACAACTTAGGAGTTCAGGAGCCAGCAAAGTGACCTAAAAGTCAAACATAAATGCCTTTGGTCACATGTTCGACTCCGCAGTCCGCACTATGCTAAAATATTTCAACTATCAAATATTTGTTCGAAATCTAGGTGTTTGCAAACGTGACTGGCTTCTTTAAGTGCACCCATACTGTAGTGCGAAGCATTTAGTGCTAGCTTACGGTCTAGACTTAGCGAGGTCTCCACGTTCTACCGTAAAAGGAAACCTTAAAGCAGTATGGATTATACGGAGCTTTAAATCTTGTAGATTTAGTATGAGTATTAATGCTCTTTGTAGATAGCGGTTCCGAGAAGGCACGTGCCTTTGAGTTGTTGAAAGCATTCGTCGCGCAAGAACCTTCGGCTGGGTTCGAAACGCTCATAATTGAACAGGTATCTATTTATGATTATAAATTATTCGGATATGATTGGATAGGAATAACAGCCGCACAGGTCTATCTTCAAGGATAAGCAACGGTTGCCAAGGTTGGTCTATGGATGGGTGACTATCTCAACATACCGAGTTTCCTCCGTGCCTCGGAAAGCACGTTAAACTGTTGGTCCCGGCTGTCATTAGTAGAACTTTGGCAGTCGTTACGGATTGTCAGAAACCAGTAAATCTGACTCCAGTCTTGCCAAGAAATACCGTGTTACCCATTTAATGAGTTGTGGAGGTCGTAGGCAGCCGCTCCACGTAAAATACTGGTATTCAGCTAAATCCGTTTTGACTGGAAACCACCCCAATATAGTTGGAAAAAGGACAGGCTATGATGATTGGATAGGAGCCTTTTTGCCCTCGAGCAGGATTTATTGTAAGTTTTTAATTATTTACTTTGATTTTATTGTTTATCCCGTACAACTAAAGATTTTTTTTTCAGTACCAACTGATTGTTTTAGTTAAAAGTGGTTTTTTGTTATACTTTGCGATGGTATAAAAACGGTCGAGTTTCTATCATTTAAAGTTGTTGTAGGTGTTACTTTCGTAGAAATCGAATGATTAACACTACATTTTTACTACTAAATAAACTCTAAAATTATCTGCTACTATTTTAGCAAGTCCTTATAGATACGTCGAAACGTCCTAAAGGTCTACACAGAAACACCCACGAGGAAATCTCTAAACTGCAGTGGGCGGAAACTGATAGATAAACAGAAAACATAATAATTCCTGAAAACCTGAATACCTGGAACCTGTGTAATTTAAAAACTTACAAAAAAATATAACCGACTTCCAAAAACAAAACACTACAAAGTATAAAATAACTTTAAGTTGGTGTTTTTGGTATTTTTTTCGTTTTTTGACAGCGAATTCCGAAATTAAAGTTATTTTATACTTTGTAGTGTTTGGAAGTTGGTTGAATTTTTTGTGTAAAAAAGCTTTTTATTTTTCTCTTTCTAGTGTTACCTGCGTACCCATTCACAGCGTACCGGCGTGATGTTATGTTATCAACTGGTGTAAACAATAAACTGACATTAAATTTCGACAAAAAATACATACAGACGAACATAGAACCTCCTCCTTTTAGAAGAAGTCGGTTAAAAACTAGAATAGCGCACAATGCTTCTGTGTCAGAATTATTTGTGAACAAATATAGAATTCCAGTTACTAGTAGCCTATATCCATATCTGTGCCAAAATTTATCCAAATCGGTATCGGTTAGGTGTGAAAACGTAACAAAGAAACTCACTATCGCGTTATAATAGTCGTTGCGAATATACTCTTTATTAAACACCATAAAATTTACAATTAAAATTAAAATTCATTTATTTCAGGCTATCAAACCCATATAAACCAATACAGTAATTTAAATCAAATGACAATAGCAACTATTTCACATTATTTCTGAATTTAAAATTAGATACATTGCTACAATTTCATTACACACATTCATTAATTTTATTAATTTCAATGGATGTTAAGATAAGATTAGATTAGATTGGACAATAGGAGCTTAAAAAACCTATAAAGTACCTATAGGTATTCTATCTTTCTAATATAATTTTATTACATCACGTATGACAATTTACGATAGATCGATCGGTTCTCTATACGACAGGTAACCCTTTCACTCGATTAGGTAACCCTATGATTTTTCAGATTGGTGTCAGCAGATTTTCTTTTAAATAAACGCATTATGATTACGAACTATACATATTTCTTTTAACATGAGGATTCATGTTTCATTCTCAAGATTAGAATGATTGCTTATTATGTGCTTGAAATTATGCTTTACCTGCGTTATACAGGTGAAGGATAATTTTTCAAGATTTTCAGTTTTCAGTTTTACCTGTGCAATAATGAAGTTATTGCACCTTGTGCATCTCGGTACAGTACCTATAAAAAAACATGCAACTTGTAAAATGTAGACGTAGTTCAATAATAAATATGCTTTCTATTAAAAGTTTCTTGTCAAATAAAGCATTTTATTTAACTAGGTAACTTATCTTCTTCTAAAATAAGCGTTCTTGATTAAGGTCATATGAATATGTAAGTTATATAATTAGAAAGAACTAATAAACCTAACTATATACATAGGTAACTATAATAATATATTTGTATGTAATGTAATCCATTATTCATTAATATGATGCATGCACGGTGTACGCATGTACATATGCATATATATACCTACATTTTTACACTGCATTAGGACTTACCTACCGTTAAGTGGATTAATTAATATAATTACTGATATTATACCCCTTCATTTCGTAAGGTATAAGGAAGTTTTTAATATATTTCCCTAGTAGGCTTGGTTCGTTGGTTTTTGTGACATAAATGTTTTAGAAATAGGATGTTGCTATTTGGGAAAAAAAAGCTTTCATATTGTGGAAAGCTTCAAAAAGTCCATTGTGTTTAAAATACTTAGTTTTTATACATTACCAATTATTATTATAATCTTTGTTCTTCATAGTATATGTTGTTGGATTAATTCCATAATTAAACATTTAACTTACCCATAAAATAATCAAAAGTCATCCATTACCGAATAAAAATCGCATATAAATCCAAAATATTCAGCCCAACAGTTTTCTCCAACTTAGTAAAAGCACAGAAATTATTCTACGTCACAGCACACATGAAATAAATTGCACAAATTGCATCCAGTTTGGTCCGGGGGCACTGCGCACTTTTGGTCCGTTCGAAAGTTCGGCAAAGTTTACGTGTTTGAGTCAGTGGCGTGCGATGCGACGGGCGTGCGAAGCCGACAGCCGACAGCGCGCGAGTGAGCCGAACGGGTCCTGAGTACCGAGCGGCAAAGCGCCAGCAGCCAGCTTTAGCTATCACTCGGTCATCCGTTACCGCCCATACGCCTCAGTTCCACCCTCCTGTTGCCTCGACCAGCTTGTTCATATTTCACTGACGTTCTATATTTTTTCGTTTTTTAATTATTATTGATGACAGTCTCACCTGATGGAAAGGGATGATGTGGTCGACGAAGGAGCACGCTAAAAGGAACCTGTTCACTCTTGTCTTAAAGACCTTGAATCCAAGGATCAGTTATTAAAAATCTCTTTCAGCCAAATTAAAAAATCCAAACTCACTTTTGTGCAGTCGCGGCTAATAAAAGTAAAGCAGCCGCGTATCTCCAACTCGCAGACAGGTTAATTTTCATATTGTTGCACTCGTATCATCTACATAAAGTCCGGCTAAAAGTGAAGCTGTAACAAATATTATTGTTCACAAAATAAGATTTTATGCATTGTTATGCAGATGAGATCGTATCTAGACACGAAGCTTGTGGAGATTCTTGAATGGTCTTAGAATATAGGGTTAATTTTGTTCTGTGGAGTGGTTCTCTCCGCATTGTATTTTTGTTCCTAAATACGGTGACTTATGCAGTGCGGGGTCTGAAATATTAGGTAGACATAATTGGCTTCGTGCCGAATCAACAGGGCCAACTGTCGCGGGGTGTGCAAACGTATGGCGCCGCTCAGTGAGCGAGCACGCCACCCGGCACATGCCGCCGCCGCCGCCCGTCACCTCCGGAACATTTTAACGCCATCAACCATCGATCAGACTCACTTACTTTCCTATTCTGAGTTTAGTAGAATTGGAAGGAATCACCGTATATCAAAGGTTATACGAGAGAAGGAAAAGAGGTTAAAGTTCGCTGTGTTTAGAAATCATTTTGGGAGATTAAGTAAATTAAGTGGAACGGTGTATGGGCAAGCAGAATGCCCGATGACATCTCAGCAGATAGGTGAAAATGGCGAGACGAGCCAGAAGTGTATCGGGGGGATTGGTCCACACATAACCAAAGCCGACAGACAAGGAAGGAGTAAAGGGACGCCTTAGCTCTGTAGTAAAGAACAGGCTCAAAATAAAATAAAGTAGGAAGTAGATTAGCAAGATCCACGTCTTTTTTTTCTCTTTAAGGGTGGGAAATCTATTTGTTTATTTCATGCTTACATATACACAATACTAATTAGTAGGCATGCATTAAAACATGTCAAAGTATTGGTACATGCACCCTGTAAGGGCACTGCTAAATTTAAGTAGTACTTATGTCAAATGATCAGGTAAAATTATGTAGGTAATGCTCATTATCAATACTATTACAAATCAATTCAATTCCATATCACAATTCCAATTCAATATTATAATTCCAATATCAATTTACAATATTGCTCTGCACTATTTTATTTAATCGTCAAACGACTACAGGAAAGTCTGGAAAAGAGTCAGACTCTTACTGATGAAAAGCCATCCGTGTTCCTCCTAATGCGTTCCAGGGCCGCGGTGACTCTTTCGAACACATTCCAGCACCCTGGGTCTGGGAGATGAATTAAGATATTATTAGGTATGTAGGTAATCCATCACAGGTCTCTTACCACAAACGAACACGTCGTGGAACATCACGTTGTAATAAATATAATCATTTCATTACTCCTAATGGTTTTCCAGTAAAACGCCAGCAGCCTCGCAGTCGGTATTCGTATCGGGTTTTCAACTTCACTGTAGACACTAATTACCCTTCTCTAATTACTAATTACCCCTTAGAGCTGTTTTAACGTTTGTGTAAAAGATAAGCAACTTCTACCTACTTACCTATATGTATTTCTTGAAACTGAATTTGAGTTGAAGACTTATTGATGATAGCTAACTGATGTATGGTAAAAGAATACGTGCTGTGGTAACCCTTAATAAGTTGTGATTAGGGTAGGAAGATGATGATGATGATCTAAGGATTATAAATAACATACTGAATTTTATTTTTTTATTTTTTGTGTAACCTTAACCTTAACATGATATTTATTTGACTAAACTTGACATTTATAATTTATGCGATCTTAATTTGTAATGTTATTTTTTATTTTATTTGATTTTAATTTGAATATATTTTTTTTTTTTTTACTATGTAAATTCAATATTATCTGCATGTCCTTGCGACGATAAAATATGGAGAACTATACTATGTAAAAAAGAACATCTCTGTACCAATACCCATGTTTGCAAATAAATAAATGATTGATTGATTGAAACATTGAACGAAAAATATTCAATTCTTCTTCTTAACGAGTCCATAGAATTAAATTTTATGTTTGGTCCAGTATTCAGGTAACCCCATTCTCTGACGCTGCCACAAGGTCCAGGTCCTCACATGCACAACATGTACAGGGCATGCGGTGCCAGACGAAACATGGATCATGGACTGCGGAGAGACGCGAAAGATCGGAATAAAAGAAGATCAGATTTTTTATTATTTGTTGTTATAGCGGCAATAGAAATACACAATCTGTGAAAATTTAAACTGTCTACCTATTACGGTTCTTGATATACAGCCCGTGACATACAGACGGACGGACGGACGGACAGCAGAGGCTTAGTAATAGGGTTCAATTGTACCCTTTGGGTACGGCACCCTAAAAAGGCTTAACACCTCAAATCGACGTTGAGCTTCATTCTGCTTAACAATTAAGTTATCTGACTGTATATGACTTATGAAGAGTTTTTATTGGTAATCCAGAAAAAGCGTATAACCTCGATCGAATGATCCAAACCAATCTTTAAGCATCACTATTTCATAGATATTTGCTAATTCAGAAGTAAAATCAGATTGACTCGAATTCGGTTTTCAATATCCAAGCTTCATGGAATGTGATTAACGAATATGTTAATTATAGACGATTACGTAACTAATGAGCTCATGCCAAAAGACAAGGAGGCCTGTGCGTACCCACGTCGCAGCTAACACAACTATCAACAGTGGGAGTGAAGGCTCAGTCGTTCGGCTCGCTGACAGCCTCACAGCGGGGAACCAAACTTTGTCGAAACCACGTGAAGGTACGAGCAGGGATGTAACAGAAGTGGTTTTATAGGAACCGAAGTCGTAGTTTGATTTTTAAATTCGGTTTATCGGAGTCTCAACTGGTGCCGTAAGCGGAGTAGTAGAATAAAATAGTACCTACTAATATTATTCTGTCAGCCTAAAAATAATAAAATAAACCTACATAATATTAAAGTTGATAAGAAAATGCGTAGTTTAATTCCGCCAAGTCCGTTCCACCATCGGACCACAAGACGTACGGCAATGCGCCACCGCAGGGTGGACATCACACCTGAGCGTAGGTACAGCTAAGGAGTGGAATTCCCTGCCAGAGTCTGTGTTTCCTGATAGCTACAACCTGGGAGTCTTTGAGTCAAGAGTGAATAGGTTACTTCTAGGCAAGCGTGCTCCATCTTCGACCACATCACCGCTGACCATAAGGTGAGATAGTGATCAAACGTGTGTCTATAAAAAGTAAAAAATATATATATGAATTGTTCTTTGATTAAAATTTGTCGGAGTCGAAGTCGGAACCGGAGGTTCAGTCACAAATTCCGACTTATTGGAGTCGAAGCTCCGCAGCATTCCTAGTATGTAGGTCGTATTCCAAGTACACTCCAATAGTAACGACTCCTCTGATAATTTTGTGTTAATGTTTAACCATGTTCTGAACCCTTTTCGATGAACTATGTTCAAAACTAGCTGTCGGACGAAATACATTGTGTCCGTAAATGTCATTGTGTAGGATCACTCGAAGGTACGGAAGGTACGGTTTCATTCCGCTAAGTGGACTCCATAAAACCTTGCTCCTCTATCTTGCAAAGTGAACTACATTATTTCTCAAAAAAATGTAGAGCGTTCATCTCTTTTAGTCCTTTCTTCATTTGAACTCTAGGAACCTTTTTTAAATAAAAGGAGACAGTTTATTTCGTAACTGTATCACATTCTATGATGTACCTGCATTATTAATTCGTTGTGAGTACTCTCATGAAGTTTTTATTTTAGTTTTAAATTCAATTTTAGATTCATATTATGAATTTTATGTATTTTGTTTAACATACGACTCGCGGGAGAAGCACACATTACCATCTCCTACAAATGTGAAGATTTCTAAATATTTATTTTGCTTTAAAAATATTAGCATTTTACGTTTTTTAGTTTTTCTTACCACCTTAGGGAAAATGGCCTGCATACGAATAACATTTTGAAATTTATTACTCTAGAATAATGCCTCTCATATTTGTTTCGTATTAATAAAAGCTTGATTTTATTTATTGTAGTATTTTCAGATCAAACAATTTCTACAAAATTACAAATCAAAAACTGGCCAAGTGCGAGTCGAACTCGCGTGCAAAGGGTTAGGAACCAAAAATATTTTTTACTAGCTGTGCCCGCGACTTCGTTCGCGTGGATGTCGAAAAATATCTGTTGCATGGATAAAATCTACTTTAAGTTAATACCTTGCGTATCCTGATCTCTCTAAAATTAAGATAATAGGAAGAGGGTACCTAATGCAGGGCACTGATGAATAAAGTTGATTCTGAATTTTGTCCAGCCAGCAAAAAGAAACAATTTCTTTGATTTTCCCTGACAATTGCAGATTACGGAACACCGATTAATTTTTACATTTTATGTTAAACAGTTCTACCGGGTTTATAGAATCGACTTACTGTGTAAGAATAATCCATTTTTTTAAATCTATATTTAGTAGGTACTGAAAGAGGAGACTTATTAAATGAGGAGCTCGTAGCTAAATAATAACAGTCGCACGGGTCGATCTTCATGGTTTACCAACTCTTGCCTAGGTGGCTCTGAGAATAGGTGACCATATTATTTAACATACCGCGACTTCGCCGTGTTGATCGGAAGCCGGGGGGTACTCTCTAACGAAATCCGTAGTTTCGGGCTTAGTTGCGGGCGGGCATTTTCTACTCCGTATCACCTAACCACTGAGAACTAATGATAACACGATTAGACAGTTACTGTGGAATCGTGTTGTCATTCATTCTCAGTTCGGGTTCGGGACTAATCGTAAGTCTGTAGGTGATACGGAGTAGAATACGCCCGCCCGCAACTAAGCCCGAAACTACGGATTTCGTTAGAGAGTAGCCCCCTGATCCGAATATAGTTGGGAAAAGGTTAAGCATATATTAAAAAAGACAGACAATACCATTTGGCCCCAATTTGGCCTGACGGTCCTTGAGAGAGTACCTCTGCCGTTTTATTGTCCTTTTCATTGAATGGCGGTTAATCCCCAATAAGCAAATGTGTCAAAGTGGCGAATGAACAGGCTGGCAGATGCTTAGGCCGTCTATGAATAGGGTAGGTAAATGTGTGACCAAAATATAATTATGAATTTATTTATTTTTTGGGAATCCTAAATTCTATTAAAGGATGTAACTTAGACCGTCTCCCTAGTGGATAAAGGAAATTGAAACAAAATTACGTTTGTAATCTGTGCCCAGTTTTGCCTACTGTAGATTAAGTGTTTTTCGCAAATAATTTCAGTTTTTTACCATGAAGCATCATCTGCCTAGCCTTTTCCCAGCTATATTGGAGTCAGCTTCCAGTCAAACGGGATTGGAGCGGCTGCCTACCAGACCTCTACAACCCTACAATACTGGGTAACACGATACTTCTTGGCAAGACTGTAGGTGTCAGATTTGTTGGCTTCTGACAATCCGTAAAGACTGCCTGAGATCTCTTCTCGGTAGGTATGTTAAAATGGTCACCCATCCACAGACTGACCTTGGCAAGCGTTGCTTAACCTTGAAGATCGACCCGGGCGGCTATTATATTCCGTGGTACGTAGGAATCTCGGTATGTTAAAATGGTACCCATCCACAGACTGACCTTGGCAAGCGTTGCTTAACCTTGAAGATCGACCCGGGCGGCTATTATATTCCGTGGTACGTAGGAATCTCGGTATGTTAAAATGGTACCCATCCACAGACTGACCTTGGCAAGCGTTGCTTAACCTTGAAGATCGACCCGGGCGGCTATTATATTCCGTGGTATGTAGGAATCTCTGTATGTTAAAATGGTCACCCATTCACAGACTGACCTTGGCAAGCGTTGCTTAACCTTGAATATCGACCCGGGCGGCTATTATATTCCGTGGTACGTGGATATCTCGGTATGTTAAAATGGTCACCCATCCACAAACTGACCTTGGCAAGCGTTGCTTAACCTTGAAGATCGACCCGGGCGGCTATTATATGCCGAGGTACGTAGGAATCTCGGTATGTTAAAATGGTCACCCATCCACAGACCGATCTCGGAAAGCGTAGCTTAATCTTGGAGATGGACTCGTGCAACTCATCATCTGCCTAATCTTTTCCCAACTATATTGGGTCGGCTTCCAGTCAAACCGGATTTAGCTGAATACCAGTATTTTACGTGCGGCTGCCTACCAGACCTCCATAACCCATTAATTGGGTAACACGGTAGTTCTTTGCAAGACTGGAGCCAGATTTACTGGCTTCTGACAATCCGTAACGGCTGCCAAAGATCTTCAAATGACAGCCGGGACCAACGCTTTCCGAGGCACGGAGGAATTTCGGTATGTTATGATGGTCTCCCATCTACATACATACCTTGGCAAGCGTTGCTTAACCCTGAAGATCGACCCGTGCGGCTGATATAGATTAATTATGTCGTTTCGAATAACAATAAAATTCATGAATCACTACTCTTCTCTTTTTTCTTTTTCGATCAAACATATCGTTATCACCTTCTAATTAGCCACATAGCATAGGTATCCAAACTTTATTTGTCACACATGGATAACACCGCCATTCAGAAAAACGCATCATCAGTACATCGCCATCAATCGACAATGTAGTTAAACTGTCAAAATATAAGTTCAAACTTAGAAGCTGAAACGTTATGACTAAATGTTTTTTTTTACGCATTCATTCATTAAACAATTCTAAACTGTTACTATTTAATCTCAATAGATGGCGGTGCATGTATGTGCTTCACGTAATGAAACTTTTAACGAAACCTTTAAATACAAATATCTTTTGATAGAGTGAACCGATTGCGATGAAACAAAGACTAAGTTATACCTCCAGTTACGTACAATTTTAATGTGTAAAAGTTATCTACGTTATTTCTTTACTTTTTACGTGATGCCTGCACATCCAAACAGATAAACAGACAAACAGACAAAAATTCCAAAAATGATGGAAATGGGTTCAGTAAGTTACCCTTTATCTCCCTCGCTATTTTTTTTATTTTTATTTTGAATGTACAAAAACGACTCTTCAACAGATTTATTATATGTATAGATATAGATAACATGTTATTTTAACACTACAGACTTCTTTAGGTTTTCCTGTAATCTTTAGGTATGGAACTATCATCATTAATAAAAAATAAATATTGTATGGAATTATCATGGATCTATCATTATTATTTTATCTGCATTTTTTTTAATTTTAGGCTCAGTAGTTTCGGAGATAAGAGAGGGCGGAATGGTCGTTTTTGGTCTAATTTCTTGAATAACTTCCAAACTATTTATTTTAAAATTATGAAAAAAATATAATCAAAACCCTCATAGTTAGCCCTTTCATTTGATGTGTCACACGGTACAGTTTGGAAAACATTTTTTTTTAATTTCTAGTGGGTGTCAAACTAGAAATTAAAAAAAAAGGTTTTTAAAATAAATAATACTAAAAATGTATTTATTTACGTAACGCGTCGTATATTTGGGTCACAGAAATCCACATTTGTAACAAATTTCAACATAATCCGTCCAGTAGATCCGGAGAAAACTGGCTGTGACAGACGAACAGACAGACAGACAGACGCCCGAGTGATCCTATAATGGTTCCGTTTTTTGTTCGGAACCCTAAAAAGCAATTTAATACAACTTTTAATTCGCTATGTCCGGCAATTTCGACCATTGATCCCACAAAGGTCGAAATGGCCGGAAACATTTCGATCAAGACGGCCAAATTTAGAGCAGCTGTCAAACACACAACTGGCATGATCATACAAATGCAATTCCGACATAAGTTGCAAATCACACTGACGAGACCGAATAGATGGCAAATTTCTTAGGTATGTAGTACGACGGGACGTGATGCTGCGACGCTGCGATTGACACAGAAGCGGCCCAGCTGCCAACCGAAGCATGTGTGATTGCGCCCTTAAAGTTTACTAGCAATATCAGTCCGCGACTTATCGGCGAGTCGTCAGTTCGTCACGTGCGACGCCGCCCTCGCCATTATCTAAACCTAGCCAAGCGCAAAATTGATATTTGTTATGGCATTTACATAACCAAATCGCCCTTAAATTCACATTATTTATACATTCTATTATAGACTCTATATAAACAACTAAACTAGAATCCAACATAACATTGACAACTAGCTATTTACTTCTTTTGTTTACTTAATGTGTAGTACCTTACCTAATTAACAGTATTTGCATAATTTTGTTTATCGAAAACTATGTACACTCGGAATAATAGGTAGGTACATTATTTTAATTGCCACGGCCATGACTCTGCAATCCACTGGGGTTGTTTTATACAATGCGCATAGTAGGTAAACAAAATATCGAATGTACGAAATTAATTATTGAATGGTTTAATTTTACATTCATTTTTAGATTGCTACGGAAAACGTGTAATAAGTATGTCTGAACTTCCAATGCGAGTTAATCCCAGTTTACCATTTCATGTTGGTAACGATTTCATAATTACTCATGCTTGCAAAATAAATACGTATTCGAAAGTAGCAATGCATTTACATTTTCTCATTTACTTGTAGGCCTGCTGTATTGAGCAATAAAATTAAATCAAACAAAATCGATTGTGAAATAAAATGTATGAACTCATTTCCGAGCGACGGCCCCTCTCGTCCGGCCGAGCACAATTTTTATCATCACAAAGGCAATTTCCATCAAAATGCACGAATTTGGGGCTTGAAGCGTGAAGCTGTATGCAGTGCCCACACTACCCGCACCACAAACACGCGCTATATGCCGACGACGGTTTCAAACTGCATGATGTCGGGTCAATACATACACACCGTACTTGCAATAATTAAAATACAGTTTTTTAAATGAAGAAAAATGTTGAGATAAAGTATTGAGGCTGTTTTAGGAATTTATTATTTAGTAAATTAAGTAAAGGAGGAGGCATATGCTCAGCAGTGGATGGAAGAAGGCTAACAAAAATTATTAACCATATATAGGTCTCAATTATTACAAAAAAAAAATCATTTTTATCTAGCCAACTTCGATAGCGGCTGTAAAACGTAATTTATAGTAAGTAAATCCGTTCAATAAATACCTAAATCCAATTCCCGGACTGTACAATATTACTTAAACCCGAAAAACAAAGTCAAGAGAGAAAATATTTGAAAATCGTTTTCCTCACATCCGTGCAAAACTTTTTCAGCAATCATTTCTGTTATTTGAAGAAGCAAGTATTCTTTTATTTAATACTAGCTTCTGTCAGCGGCTTCGCCCGCGTGGTCCCTAGAAAACATACTCCCGGGATGAAAAGTAGCCTATGTTCTTTCTCAGGCTCTAGACTATCTCTGTACCAAATTTCATTTAAATCGGTTCAGTAGTTTTGGCGTGAAAGCGCGACAGACAGACAGACAGACTAACAGACAGACAGCGTTACTTTCGCATTTATAATGTTAGTAAGGATTTTTTCTCGAGAATTCATTCATAATACCTATAATTAAACATACATGAAGTTTCGAAGCCGTATTACGTTAGCAAATTATGCATTTTCATATTTTATCCTTAAATAGATACGTACTTAATAATATCGTGATGTTCTATTTTCAGACGAAATTTTTATAAAGGTTTAACATTTTCTTTTAAAATTTTATTTGAAAATTTATCAATGACAGGTAATAAATACAAAAAAAGAAAAACCTGGCCAAGTGTAAGTTGGTCTCGCGCAATAAGGGTTTAATTTTTTTTCAACCTTTTATAGATTTTTCAGTTATCTATACAGCTGAGAACAGATAATAATCTGTTCTATTTTTTTCAAAATTTTCGTTTCATCCGTTTTGGGAATAATGGTAAATTGCATTACTTACTTCTAAATAATTTCTTTTCAAATTATGTTAAAAAATATTTCAGACCGACAAGATTTTTTAATATTCCGTTCCGAGACTGACAAACTGAAATTAATATTTATTAACAAACGTTACTCGTCCGTGTTTGGGTCACAGAAGTTCATATGTGTACCTCAATTAAATAAGGCCAGTAGATTCGAAGTAAATTGCCTGTAACAGACAGACGCACGAGTGATCCTATAAGGGTTTCGTTTTCATACCGACGAAACTCAAAAATTTATATAATTCGAATAAGCGTAGGATGAGGAAAGGTGAAATAACCGTACGTTGGTATATTCTTTACTCTATACATTAAAAACGAATACACCCACATCTTATCGCTCACGTAACAACAATTCTAAAAGCAATGAATCACATTCTGTTTCGTAAATCTAGGTCTAAGGAGGCAGCTGTGTTTGTGTAGCGCGATTCGCGAATATAAGTAATAATACTACTACACCCATATGTAACTTCATTATATTGACTGAATCAGGCCTCAAATGCTCCATAAATAAATATACCAATTTAATATTTCAGCTTTATCATTCCATCCAAAGGTTGTCTGTAAGAGATTGCCTTATGAGGTAATGTTTGCTTTTGTTTTGTAAACATAAACAAATAAAAAAACGCTGACCGGTGACTCTACAAACATTTGAAGATCGCGGGAATCAACTGTAGGCTGCCCGCCGCACACGTCCGATAATCGGCGATCGATGTTTACTTCTGCAATTTTTATAGTGATTGCAATAGTGTTACGCATTCGCCCTACAAAAAAATCGCTAGTTTTTACCTAGCTAGGAAAAATCGGCCCGATTATCGGTGCTACAAAAAGTCTGACGAGGCCGGGCAGTATGCAAAAGCCAAGAGGCTATAATAATACCAAAATATAAGGACTGAACCCGTGAGCGATTTCGACAGCGTTTGTCAATACCTTATATTTTTGACGTTTTAACAATCGCCTTGGCCACACTACGGTTTACAAAATGTAATGCCTGTCTAAGGTCCGGTGGATGAAGCGACTCTTGCGAGACACTTATGTCCAACTGTGGGCGTCCTTCCAATAAAACGACAATGATGAATCCTAAATACGAAAGTGACAAAAAGCAAAATCTACAAAAAACTTGCCCTACTATTACAAATTCTCAACAGCAAAAAAAAGATCACATAAATAAGAATAAAGTTGCGTGTCAATGCAGCGTGTAATGATAAAACATAAATTAAATTCGGCTTAGCGAGGGTGAGTGATCGATACAGTGATATTAATAATAGTCGTGTATGCGCAGGAGTCGCGTGCGGGTGGTCACATGCGCGCGCGCCGCTCGCCAGGTGAGAACCGGAACATCTGCCGCGGACAGACAGACGAACATTGCTTATATCACTGGAACTGTCTTTATGAGTTCTTTGAAGTTATGGCTATTAAGTTGTGGATCAAGGTGGTGTTTGGATATTTGAAATAAGTCATTCATATTTTTATACTTAAATAGGTTTATTTTTGCATACATACACAGGGATGTGCCTTGAGACTATGGGGCAAACATGTAAGGATGGGAGCTCGTGATATTCTGTAATATCACTAGCTACAATCTAAGGATCGTTCTACACACTACTTCCTTTTTTAGGGTTCCGAACAAATGTCTGTCCGTCCGTCACAGCCAGTTTTCTCCGGATCCACTGGACCGATTCTGTTGAAATTTGGTTTACATATGGACTTTTATGACCCAAACAAGGACGCGTTACGTTAGAAAAATTAAAAACTTTTTTAAATTATATCTAGTGAAAAATCAAATGAAAGAAGTTACTGAGAGGGTTTTAATTATATTTTTTTCATAATTTTAAAATACACGGTTTTTAAATTATTCAAGAAATTAGCCGAAAAATGATCCTTATCTCCGAAACTACTGAGTCTAAAATGTTGAACAAAATGGAGATAATAGATCTTTACCAATAGATTACAGGAAAACCTATAAGAAGTCTACAGTATGAAAATAAGATTTTAAAAAATGAAATTCGTTCGGAACCCTTTGCGGGCGAGTCCGATTCGCACTTGGCCAGTTTTCTTTGTTTTGTGTACTTTATTCTTTTAGGGTTCCGTGCCCAAAGGTTAACCAATGAAACCCTATTACTAAGCCTCCGCTGTCCGCCCATCCGTCCGTCTATCCGTCAGACCGTCCGTCTGTCTGTCATCAGGATGTATCTCAGGACCCGTAATACGTAGACAGCTGAAATTTTCACAATGTGTGTATTTCTACTACCAAAATGAAAAATACAAGAAACTTGTTTGTTCAATTTATGGTACGGAACCCTTCGTGTGAGAGTCTGACTCGGAATCGGCCAGAATTTCATATTATTAATGTACTTAAGCATTAGAAAGAGACTAAAGGAACGATGGAATAACTATTGTATGGAGTATGATATGGCTAGAACAAAGTAGATATGTATGTATGTAAATTGGGCTGGTTTCCGCAACTCCACGACTAAGCGCGTATTTTGCGTGCAGGTGGGACAAATGTGACATTCGATCCACCCCAGCTCCCCAAGGAGGGCCAGCAACGCCTTGGTGTTACCAACTATCTCACTGAGGGTACCTGGGTTACCGAAGTACTTGGCCCTGTAATCCGCGACTACCAGGCAGCTTAGAAGCAGGTGTGCTGCTGTCTCATTCTCCTTCACGCAGGCTCTGCATAGCGGGCTGTCAGTGACTCCCATAGCATAGAGATTTTATTAAAATACCCGTGGCCAGTCGTTACGGCTGTGACTGTACGCAACTGTTAGTCAGTTTTAGGGCTTGTTTTGTAAATCGGCCATCTATAGACGGAAGCGCCTCTTTGGCCCTACACTGACCATGGTCAACCCATAGCTTGTGATGTTTTTCTCCGGTGCGTTTCCTTACCAGATTGCGTAGGTACCCGAAAACAAAGTAGATAACTACAGGTACAACGGTCAACGGAGATATTAGAAGAAGTTAAACTGATGCCAACTCAATTAGGATACGCATAGGAGAACGATGGTGAATTATGACAATCACACTACCTTAATTCCCAGCAAGGATTTAAATCTCATTCGTCTGTGTAAACGGGCAAGTGACAATAGCTGCCTAACCAATAATGGTCAGTGCACACGATAGCACAACATCGCGCGTCGACGCGCTTTGTAGCGTCAAGCGTCATGCGTCAGGCGTCAGGTCGTGCATAGTAGGTGACAACAATAAACACGCACGTTGTAGAGTCATTTTCACAGCCGGGACATCGTTTTATTATCTAAACCACGTAAGCGTAAACTACTTACGCTTATTTCTATGATTGATAGGGACTGGACTGGACTATGTATGTGTAATATTCATTCCCTTGAGTTTTATTCATGTTCGTACTGGTCAGTGGCACTTCCAGTTAAGCTTGTGTAAATTGTAAGAATTCACTCACTCGAAATAACCGTGCGATAATTTTGGTGTATCAAGTGTCACCCTCCGTCCTTAGTCCAGACGTTCCATGGTGTGGCCCAATAAGCGAACAATTCTGCACACATCGATACGAAAGGATTTCTGTCGAGTTGTGAATAAATTATGAAGGAAACTTTCCTAATGAAGGCATAGATCCAATATTGACAGGGTGGAACTCACTTAATTGGTTGGGGAGACATGGTGCCCTATTGTTCCCACCCAATTTGCTTTCAAAAAATTACAAAATACGGAACCGGCAAACTTTTTAATGTATCGCGACGTTCTATTTGTTCCCCGAACTCCTTTCTTTTCGGGGCTACGACAAAAATTCAATTTACATCTCTTTGCCTCGCAGTTACTTAATTCTTTCTCTCAGTGAAAATAAATCTCCCGTAATTGATTCCGCTTTAGTTCAATTTGTCTTCGTTAAAACTCAATTTCCGTAGTCTATTTGTGAATAATAAATTGCGTACTTCAACAATGTGCCACGGTGGTTGTTTTGTGTAGACTTCGACCTGAAAACAATTTCGCCGGCACGAAACAAGTCAATCTAAATTACGGGAACACGACGACACATTGACAGAGCACTCTTCACTTCATGCGCAGCAGGTTCCGGCGAGGCGGTCGCGCTCATCTCTTTACTAATGTATCGGGGCGGCTGATCCGGGACGCCCTCGCGCCTCGCGCCTCTCGCCTCACTCGCACCGCGCACGACTTCACGCAATGATTAGCGGACAACTACGGAATAGCGAACTTGTTTATACAAAAGTACGCCGCGAAGCTTCATCCGACCTGATTCCATGTTTAAATAAAGTAAGAACCCGCCGTAAAAAACAAACGTGTTTGTGCAATAGTTATACAGTGGCAAGTTTACTTACATCTATAACCGTTACACTTCTTCTCGTAACTGCTAATAAAAAGCTAAAATTAACACTTTAATATTACAGATGTGTACCGCAGATATTACGCGCTGCCAGTTATCTGGAATTGGACTGTAAAAAAGATAAGGTATGCAGCAATGGAGTCGTCAATGTAACGATTTCACATATTGGGTCCCGGTCGGCACGTCTCGCCGACCCTTGCGCTATCGGGCGGGACATCGCGGCTCGAGGGTAAACATCTAATCTACCGCACAAACAAGCTGTCCAAATTGCCTCTAAGGTTATCGAATACTAAATTAAATTGGTTACATGATTCTATAACCGGCTCAATTGCTGAACCTAACCAAAAAACTTTGGCATGCATTACGTATTTAAAAGGGTACAATTACGATACAACGCGGTCCCCATAATCTTTACAATACCTGGTAGTTATTAATACGAGGAACATGTTATTTTATCATTTAATTTCATTTGCATGAACTTCGAGGTATGTATTAATTAAATTGCGGAACCGTTTCACTTGGAGGGCAGTCCGTTGATGACAGAGCTTGGGCGCTTCACCTTGCATTGCTTTATTCGTGTTTCAGTGTGTTCTTAATAAAGCGGTAGAGGAGTGAGTAAACAGTGAAAGTTTGTAAATTAGTGTTAACGACAGCGAGTTTTAATAAGCAACGAGTTTACTTGTTGCGAATAGCAATTAGTTCCGTCTTGCGTCACGCGTGGACTTAACGTGTCTAGTTTGAAAAGTCAGACCGCGTCTCGGTTTTAATGAGTTTTCGTCTAATGCCTTCGTTGCCAAGAAAATTTATGTCATGAATAATAATAGATGCTAACAGAGCAACGATTAAATCCTGTAAAGACACGTCCGCGGATAATCCGCGGAAGAAACATCCTAATAAACACCGTTTTAACGAGTTGATGACAAGAAAAGCTGCGGCGGAACGCGACGGGGCGGCGGCGGCGGCGTAATACTGTATGCCCGCGCTATACCTGTAGATGTAATCCTGCACACGCACCGCGACGTCTACCCTCAGCACCCACCCCACAAGCCGCTTATTAACTTCCAGACGTACCTACGCAAAAAACCAGAAAATCTTCAAATACCTTAAGAGGTCGAAACCTTTTACTTAAAAGATTTACTCAGCTTTGATGTTTAAATCACGTAAAAGGGGCACCGCTACAAGTATCTATTACGGTCCGCACTCCCTAACTAATAAGCTATTTAAAGTTCTTTTGTTATAAATCTCGCACTAGCTACATTAAATAAACATTACAGGCGGACTACGTCGGTACATATTTAAATTTACCCACACTCGCGGCAGGTAGAAAATGTTTCATTTGAAATGGCCACTATTCATAAAATGTAACAACTTCACCCGGTATTTCATGAAGCTACGTCCGAAATTCTGGACGTGTTTGTCTACTAATTACTATTTTACCGGGTTAAAAATGGTGTGGTTAAATCTCCTGGACGGAAAATTATAAATTATAGGGAAATTCAATATTTCAGAATGCAAGTAATACAAGCAGTCTGTCTACTTTTCCCAACTATTCCCAAATAAGTGGTGGTGGTTGGCGGGGTCGGCTTTCAGTCCATCAGGATTTAGCTTAACCCCAGTATTTGATATAGAGTGACTGCACATCTGACTTCCACTACCCAGTAACGAGATAACTCGATACTTCTTGGTAAGAATGTTCAAAAGAACTGTCATCACAGGACCAACGGCATAATGTGCGTCCCGAGGCAAGGAAAAGTCTGGGTACGTCATGTATGGTCATTGGTCACCCATCCGCGGATCGACCTCGGCAAGCGATGCCTAACTACTTTTATTATGTAGCAAGTGATACGATACCAAAAATAAATACTTAAAGTGTAACGGAGAACTGAATATTACAATAGTTCAGCATGGTCGGCCTCCCATCCCTTTGAAATACCATTAGCCAGCCGCTTCATCACACGAGACAATACAACAGTATTGTACTCTCTGTGGTTAGCCTTTGATGCCAATATCAGCGAGGAAACAATAGGACCAGTAAAATAACAAATTTTTAACCAATATAAAAGAATGACAAAAACACGAAACTGCCAATGATGAAAGTTTGTGAAACAGGGACGAAATCAATGTTCGAGCATCGTTTGTGTCGTAGTGTAGTAACTAAATTTTAGTTTCAGTAGTCACGAAAACAGTCTTATCAGTTGTTTCCGTATTTTATACTTACTATTATAATATAAATGCGAAAGTTATGATTGTTTGTAATTCAATCACGCCAAAACGACTGTGCGAACGTGGTGAAATTGGGCACAGAGATAATACCACATAATTATGCACGTACTTTTTACCCCGGGAGCATTCCCTTGGGATTATTTCTGCTGGCAGAAGCTAGTCGATTCTAAAGATCTCAAACTCTGTCGTTTTTTACTGCTTCTTTCCATTTCCATAGATCAAGTCAAATGTCAGTCTGTAAATTATCAAAAATAATCTTGAAATAAGTAGGTACCTATAAAAGCAATACTTTAACTTTATTCAAGCAATTCATTGAATAAATAAAAGAGTTAGCATAAAGAAGAGATACAAAGTGATACAGATAGCTAGGAGCGTTCGCCGCGGGATTGAGAACCCGATTGGTCTCACATGCGAGTACTACTCGTACGCCAAGCCAACCAGTATGTGTATCTGGTAAGTTAAACCAGACGGCTAACGAGTGCTGACACTTACTGCAAGCTAAACTTAAGGCTGCTCTCTCGAAAAAAGCTTAAAAACAGCGTGCAGATGAAGCAGCTTTTTGTCGGCACTAACAGTGAAATTACGTCTGAAAAAAATAGTTAGTAATCTACATGATATGAATATGATACGTAATTTGGTTTAGCCAGAATTTGTCTATCGGTATCACATAATAAGAAAAAAAACACCAAATCACCTCCAAATCTGTTGAGATGAACCATTTTACTCCTTATTTTTTTATTAAAAAAAAGTATAAAAAATATATTTACTGCCTTGCATATACTCGTCCAAATTTAGTTTTATTACTTTTTAAAAACATTTATTATTTTTATCATAAAAAATAAAATGCGGAGTGGTGCGTAGAGGGGTAGTTAGCTCCGTTTGTATGCACATGGTCATTGGCATTACTCTAGTCCCGAGGAATTTGAAAAATAGGTTTTTGAAGAAACTATTGCCGATGCCGTCGTGCTGCGCCCTATCAAGTAAAGTGCGAAAGCGACAACTGTAGCTCAGGCTGATTTTACCTATATCTTGACCAAAAGACGTTTTGTATTCCGCTGTTTTCTTCTTCAAAACTGGACTGATCTATAAAAATTATACATCAAAATTTAGGGGAAGACTATATCAATGCTTTATTATTTTTTATTTTGTAAAAAACTTTTTAAATTTGTCTGGTAGTCATCTGAACATGGCGATAAAAACTGGCAATTTTTTCGGGTTTTTGGATTGTCATAATTCTTTAAGTAATTATGTTTTGGAAAAAAGAAAAAGATAGAGGCACATATTAATTCGATCTAGATTTTTTGGAAAAAAATCATTGATCTAGCAGCATTATCCACAAAGAAAACAGCGGAATACGTTTGTATAGAGAAAGGCCCCAGAGTTACCGACCCGAGTTCCCTCTTAACATTGTTTGTGTTTCTTGTTCGATTACTGAGAATCAATAAGTAATTGACTCTCTGTTGTACTCTGCATAATAATATCTATGTTGTATCTATGTTTCTGTGACGCATATTGTATCCTCTTTGACTCCTGAGATTGCTCACAAATCGATGCACCTCTGTGCTTGTGTCTCAACAGTCATGCGAATGTAATAATAGTCAGTACGCCAATAAAAAATATGATCCAGACGTGACATTAATTTGAAAAGGTACAATTTAAAAATAAAATAGGTGAAATGATATTCAGAGACTACCTCAAAGTAAATCGAGAGAAACTTCTATTAAGGAGGGTATGTTAGGGTTAATTTTAGAATATATTTGCCTTGTTAATCCTAGTATAATATAGCTCTTTCAAAGCTTGTCGAAATAAGCACAAAAATATACACAAATACAGTAATATGATATGGAAATGAGAAATAAACCGAATGTTTCCAAAAATAATCCTTTGCACGAGTCGAGTGCTCAGGATATTCGATCTGCTTTTTATAAATTTGGGTATGCTTAAAGGAATATTGGAAAACGAATTGAAGCTTTTAAAGCTTAACAGTAGGTTAAGGGTCTCAAAACTTTCTATTGCCATACATAAAAGGGCCTAAGCATAGTATGCGTGTGTTTTAGCGATAAGGCCGCCCATTGTGTCACCCTATGTTATATTTTCCTTATCTATCTTTTCTGTAACTTATATGGTGTACATAATAAAGAGTATTCTATTCTATTCTATAAAGTAGAGCCTATTTTTCAAATATGGCAGACAGTATATTATACTATGACCTGAATGCAGATCTCCTCAACAAACTCGACCGTCTTCTGAATTACTGCATTCGATTTGTTTTCAATCTGCGTAAATATGATCATGTCTCTGCGCATCGGTCGCTTTTAAAGTGGTTGCCCATACGCGAGCGCAGAGAGCTAAGGGCTCTTACTACCTTGTTTTCATTTCTTATCTCTCCCAACTCTCCCAGTTATCTAGCCACTCACTTTCAATACATTTGCGCCGGCTACAATCTAAATCTACGCTCATCAAACAACCGTCTCCTTCAATGTCCCACTCACCGTACTGACTTTATTCACTCTTCTTTCTTCGTACAGTCTATTTCTCTATGGAATGCGCTCCCCCAGGAGATCAGGATGGCCACCAACCGATTAACCTTTAAAGTTGAAGTTCGTGAACACATTTGTAAGAAGTTGGCTGTTGTATCATCACAGCGCTAATATTTTCTAATTACCTATTCGTATTAATTGTTTAAGTATTTCGTTTACATATTTATCTTGTTAATTTGAGTATTTATTATAAATTAATAGTGCATGTATAGTTTGTATATGTATATTATTGTTCGTTTTATTTGTATTTGAATAATTTCAATCGCTTTTAATTCATAATATTGCACCTACCACTATTCTCTGCATCACCCAAAGGTTGACTGGTAGAGAATGACTATGGCATTAAGTCCGCCTATGTACATTTGTGTGCTGAATTATTAAATAAATAAATATATATAATAGTCGATAATTATAGTTAAAAACTTCGGTGTACCAATTCCGTATCCTTTTGAGGTGTTCCGTCTTCCGTACCCAAAGGGTAACCAACGAAAACCTATTACTAAGCCTCCGCTGTCCGTCCTACCGTCCGTCCGTCCGTTTGTCTATCTCAAGAACCGTAATAGGTAGACAGTTGAAATTTTCACACAATTAAAAGTTAGAGGGACTCCTATACAAGAGACGTGTTTTTTTTCTTCGATTTATGGTGCGGAACCCTTCGTCTAAGAGTCCGAGTAGCACTTGGCCTGTTTTAAGAAACTCAAGACCTATATACATGGTGGACATCCCAGCCACGCGCACAAAACGTTTTGGGAACACATTCATAGTGCGTACAGCTAAGGAGTGGAATTCCCTGCCAGAGTCTGTGTTTCCAGATAGCTACAACCTGGGAGTCTTTAAGACAAGAGTGAATAGGTTGCTTCTAGGCAAACATGCTCCATCTTCGACCACATCGCGTAGGTGAGATAGTGGTTAAACGTATGCCTATCTATAGTAAAAAAAAACCTCAGTGGCTATACAGGCGGAGTTGTTAATGTGCCTGGATATCTATTACTGGATCTTGAATACCACAAGGACCTCTAACAAGTCCATTATTTATTGTTATTATATTTATAATGGCGTTGGTTTACAATACAAACAACACAATGTCTCGTATTTCTTTTAGCAGAAAGGTTTCATTTGAACCACAGATTTTACATTTGTAAAAGCAAACAATTCCTACATGTACAAAGTTGAATGGTTATTTCGCCATCTGTCGGTCATCGAAACATCGTCGAGGCAAGGTGCACCGCTTGCAGGTGTTTTTGCTTTATTTCTTTATCTATAAAACTTTGTTTTGTCTTATAAAGAATTTGAATTAGGTATAGATCCTATGTAGTCTGACTCAAATAACAACATTCGCCAGACTTGTTTAGATACATAGAATATACTTTATTGTACGCCAAAATTATAACAAAGTTTTTCCCATATTTAGTACCTTCTCTCTTTAAAAATGTGATGGTACTGGTATCCGTATCACATTCCTTTCCATATCAATATTCAATTCTGAAATGATAGCCAACAGACAGAAAGAAAAATCATTTGACGACAGTCTATTCGGTACACACGTGATATATAAATGAGAGTTAGAATAATAAAAAACTGGCCAAGTGCGAGTCGGACTCGCGTGCAAAGGGTTCCGAACGAATTAATTTTTTTAACATGTTATTTTAACACTACAGACTTCTAATAGGTTTTCCTGTAATCTTTAGGTAAAGATCTATTATCTCCATTTTTTTCAAAATTTTAGGCCCAGTAGTTTCGGAGATAAGGGGGGGGAATGGTCATTTTTCGTCTAATTTCTTGAATAACTTCTAAATCATTTATTTTAAAATTATGAAAAAAATATATTTAAAACCTTCACAGTAAGCCCTTTCATTTGATATGTCACAAAATATTGTTCAAAAAACTTTTTTTTTTAATTTTCTAGTTTGACCCCCAAAAGTGACCCCCATACTAAAAATTTAATAATTTACGTAACGCGTCCGTGTTTGGGTCATAGAAGTCCATATGTGTACCAAATTTCAACAGAATCGGTCCAGTGGATCCGGAGAAAACTGGCTGTGACAGACGGACAGACAGACAGACAGACACCCGAGTGATCCTATAAGGGTTCCTTTTTTTTCGGAACGCTAAAAACAACAAAAACGAAATATTCGTGAGAAACATAGCGTGACAACGAAAACAAAAAAGCATACAAAGCGATATACCTATAAAAAAACTGGCCAAGTGCGAGCCGGACTCGCGTTCAAAGGGTTCCGAACCAATTTCACTTTAGTATCATGTTATTTTAACACTAGAGACTTCTTACAGGTTTTCCTGTAATCTGTAGGTTAAGAACTTATCTGCATTTTTTCAAAATTTTTGGAGAGGTGTCTGGTAATTTTTGGTCTAATCACTACTTATACTTAGTATAAAACAAAGTCGCTTCCCGCTGTCTGTCTATCCCCTATGTATGCTTAGATCTTTAAAACTACGCAACGGATTTTGATGCGGGTTTTAATAGATAGACTGATTCTCGAGGAAGGTTTTAGTATATTAATGTGTCACAGTTTTGTGTAAATTGGCTGATATATGAAGATTATTACTGAAGAGGTCGGGACAAAATGATCTTAAAAATTCTTTACATCGCGTGCGCTGCAAAAACTCTTGATGATAAAACAAAACGATGTACCATAGTTTTAAATAACACATCAATGCCTACGAAAAAGTCCGCGATAGTATATGTCTATCTTTTATGGTTGATTCACAATAACCATTTTTATGATATTCAAATTTGATATAAAATACTGCTTCATTTGCAGAGGTGTTTTCACCAATTTAGTACAAATCCTTTTCTTAATAAATATGTTAGTCATCTTGAGTGTTTAATTTAGAGCAAAATTGCTGCTCTCACCATTTAATTTGGCTGCATATTTATTTATTTATTATATTTGGGAAAACAAACAGTAGTACATTAAACATAAACAATGTTGTCTTAACATTAAACTTAACAAAAATGTATACTACCTACTTACCTACCTACTTATACATACTACTACCTACAACATTTACCACAGATTACTTTGTTAAATAATAAAAACAAACTGTTAGCAAACATTAACTGTAGCAGGGCCAAATTAATAGAAACAAGTTAAAAGAAAAAAAGATAAATATAAACAACATTCTATCAAAGAGGTAACAAACAAAAATTAAAAATTAATGCGTGATGTATCATGCAGGTCTAGCCCTATACATTTAAAATTATGCAAACATTATGCAAAGCCTATTGAGTTTTAGAATAGTTTTAGATGACGTGTGTTAAATTGTTTTGCAAATAAGAAAGAAAAATATTTTTACCTATATTTTTTTTGCAACAGCGACTGAAAAGGATTCTTAAAAAATCGAATTGAGGCTACTAGGGCCATATGGGGTGTCATATTTGCATATTCTCAAACATTTTTTCTTTTTTTTAGGCCACATAGTTTTCGAGTTTTAACGAAAAATGAAAAAAAGTTTGTATATATACAGCGAAATTGAAAAAATACCCAAAACCTCGTAATCCTGACTTCGTATCATAACCCTGAACAACATTTGTTCTACGACTTTTCAAAATTCGAAACATTTTTTTCCATGTGCGAGTCCGTATCGCTCTTGACCGGCTTTTTTTTTATATATCGCGTCTAGTGTAGACTAGTAAGAAGTTCTTTAAAATAAATATTTATGTAACGATTTTCAGCACTCTTCCATCGATAACGTCGTCCTATTCCTGTCTTTTCCAGATAAAAATAAATACTTACATATATTTTATCTTAATACAAAAACTACCCACACAAGTTACTCGTATATGTATATTCAGAATAGCACGTAGGTACCTACCTATCTAAATAACTTTATTCACAGTAAAATTTAAATGATTACCAATTAATTGATTTCCTTGTCCTTGAATTTTTTTTTACTTCAATTATTGATAACAGAATGAATGAAGAATTCCTGGAACCGATATCTTGTTCCGAACTTACAAGAAGCCGTAGAAAATCTGCTCTCTCTCTCTCACACACACATGAAAAATAAAAAGTATCTAAATAAAATTTTGCTTCACCTGAATAAAATAAGTACTGCTTATAAAGTAATTATTGACGGTATTCCAGTACTCAGAAATAATTGTGCAATTTCGAGGACATTTCGTCGGGTGGAACTGCGTTAACCAACATTCACTGAACTGGGTTCTGATTATCGTCGAATTATTCACTTTATACCGCTCAAGTTTTTAAAGATTCGAAACCTCTCAGGCATAATGACGTGAATTGCTAGCATAATAACACTTAACCCATATCTATTTCAATAAAATTATCAATCGCTTCCAACCACTGAAAGCGCCAGAGACTTTCAAAATGTTTTCGTAAGCCAATCGCAGCGAGTGTTATGATCCTAAACACTTCTGTGTTATAGGACACTTTAGTACGGATCACTGAATAATCAGTTTTCGATTCGCAGGCATCGGCAACTATCAGAGTGAAGTGTGGCAAAGTGGCTGATACACGCCAACACGGCCGGCGCCGCCTGCCGCCCCAGACCGGCCCGGCTTATCCCACAGAGTGTTTTAGCGACATAAATTGCCGCCGCCTATTTACATTACGTTGTCGTGAATTAACATATCCACGGGTATTCCCTAGCCAACCTGAATATCCCACAAAATTCACACAATTTACAGTAAAAATACTCGTAGGTACGTACTCGCACCAACCTAAATTGGTGTACCTTTTTTAATAAGGGAAGGGATTTTTAATTATTTAATTCTTTTTTGTACAAATTTTCAGCTTGTTTCCGCTACGACAGACGTATAATTTAATTGTTATTATTTTTTCACGTTTTATAATAGAATTTACAACGGCCTTTAAATAAAAAGGGTTGAGGTCGCTACGGATGGTTTGCTCTTTACTCCAAAAGCGTTTAAGTTTGTTGTCTTTGAAGTCATTTGTCAAAGTAGATCAGTGTTTTGCTGGCCTTGTGTTTCGTTCAACGTAATGCCTTATTCACGTTATTCACATACAGGTTCTCAGTATCGGGCAATACTTTATGAGTTGTTGCTGAAATGTCTGCATAATTAAAAAGGTGACATCAGCAACGTGCTCGTGTGGTGCTGTCGGATGCGACAGTATCGCGGCGATCACAACACAGCACAGCGGACAACATGTCCTGTCCACACTCCACATGTGTCGCCAACACGTGCCACAACACAACACACGAGCGAAATTGAGGCGAAATCTGGATTTTTACACACTGGTTCATTTAGCCAGATCATAAATTGGACAAGCGTTAGACTGTTAATTTTTCATTGTTGTAAATTTGCTTTACATTTTGTATGGAAGTGGAGATATTCGCTAGTGAGACACACTAAAATGAGATTGTGTGAAAACCTTTCATTATAATTTGTAACAGAATTTTGAACATCATAGTTTTTCAGCTGCAGACCTTCGGGTATCGTTAGAATACTTTAATTTATCAATGTGCTAATTATTCAACTTTTTTTTATGATACCTACTACCCACAAAAGCTTATTTATTTGGCTAATGGCCGGGAATTTTGGAAGAATCGCTTGAAAAGACGTCCCGTTTTTTTTGTTTGTTTGTTGACACACATGTGCGTGGAGACGTGTTTTGCTACATTTTTAAAATATCATTACGACTCTGCGACAATATAAAAACGAACGAACTGATTCAACTAAAAATAGGGCTTTGTTTTTTCGGAGTGTCTACATTAGCTTTATTATCAGTGGGATGAAGAATGGATAAAAACTATACCTACGTATATCGTGTTTTACTTGGTAGAATAAGAGATATAATTATACAATATTTGAACCCGAAAAAAAGCGGTTCAAGCGTTTCTGAATGCAGCTTGCATGTTATAGCAATATCTGTACCTAAAGTCTATAAATATAAATATTGATTAAATCAAAGACACCAAGCAGTTGCATTTATTGGACACACCTAAAATATTAAACGAGTTTTTTTTTCAACACACTCCAGACAGGTTCCTGCCTCGACGCTTTTAGGCACGCAATTAAGTGTATTTTGCACTAGTGCGGTAAAACACGCCGGCCACCTCCCTACCTGTTCGATTTGCTGTATTTTTAATGTGAACCCCAGTGAGGCTGGGTAGCAATGACAATGATGGTCCACTTGCATCAAAATGTACTACAGTGGAATCGAATCTCAAAATCCGGGAATACCGGATTTTTGATTGGTTTATAATCCTAATATATATTTTTTTCCGTTACTGACTGTTTGAGTGACTGACAGACAACGCACAGCCGAAACTACTGGTCATTGAAAGCTAAAATTTAAGCACTAAGAGAGGATTCCCACAGGAACGGGAAAAAACGGGATATTCTCGTACGAAGTCGCGGGCAAAAGCTAATAGTGTTATAAACCAGGGGGGGGATTATTGAATGTACGGATTACTGACTTAATTAGAAAAAAAATATATATATATAAAACACTAGTGGACGTCACGCGGTTTCACCCGCGTAGTTCCCGTTGCCGTGGGAGTACGGGGATAAAATATAGCCTATGTTACTCCCTGATAATGTAGCTATCCATTGCTGAAAGAATTTTTCAAATCGGTCCAGTAGTTTCGGAGCCTATTCATTTCAAACAAACAAACAAACAAATCTTTCCTCTTTATAATATTAGTGTAGATATATTTTTTATAATGCACCAATTTTTTTTATTTATTCTTTTATTTTAGGGGTAAGTAGAGGTAGGCGCGGGCGGTGGGTGCCGGACTACTGGATGCGCCGCAGTATTGAAGTGCCAGATTATCCGCCAGGCTAGATTATATTTTCAGAGAGAGAGAAATGCCTACTACCGGTTTACCAGAGTTCCAGTGTGTAAATCTAGATTCTTTCGTACAACAAAAAAAGGTGCCTTGATGTACGTAGCTTATTACAGACTACCACCTTCAGGGTATTTCAATAACCCTGTAGGTACATATCTCACCGCTGAAGCAATACTCCTGAAAACGACAGAAATAAAACAAACGACCAGTAAAAAAGGACAGGTTACCTAAGTTGACCTGCATACCTACCCGTCTAGATTTTATATAACTTTGTACTAGCATAAAATGTATATGTTCGAAATATTTTATGCTGTTGCATAGTTGCGCACTTCCGAAAGTAAGACTCACTGAAAGTTGGCCATTATTAGTCCTACTAATGGCCAAATTTTTGAACTGAGTATTTTAAGTTAAGAACAAATGCCATACATTACAGATTTTCAGGCTAAGCAAGAGTTTGACAAATACTCAACTTCAAATTCTTAATTCGGCAAGCGGGCAAATATCTTTAATAGTATCCAATTGTTGTTATCTGACGCATACGTAAACACTTATCTACTTTGTTGATTGTACCAGATGATTCAGGGTCAAGCTACAAAATGTAGGAAACCTGTAGGAAAACTGCTAAATTCTACTCAGAATAATATTTAAACACATAGGAAACATAAATAGTTAGGTACAGATAAAAACAAACATGGTGTCCTGTCCTGTGATGCGAATAAATATTTTGTACATTTTATTTCGGCTGTCAAAATATATGTTTACAGTGTGCAGCAGAAAACTGTACACAGTTCTACCAGTAAAATGTAAATAAGTTCATAAACAGGTTTAAAATATAAAATTGTTCAGTTTATTTCAGTTACATATTCGAAAGCTTCCAAAAAAACGTTCGATTAAAAGCGAAACTCACTTCATTAATAAATCAATAAATCCGAAACAGATGAACCAATTGAATTGAAAAATATATATCCATGGACGTTTTTTACTCCGAAACCAAATAGGAAGCCATAAAGGTAGCCATTATTGGTTTGACTGGAATAACGCTGCTTTTAAAACTAGTCGTAAATTCATGTCATTTTTGCGTACGTGTTTTCTTAGTACGTCGCATACACTTAAGGGACCGCACACAAGACTTGTTGTAAAATATTTCAAACTAGGAAAGGATAATAAGCTATGTCTGTTGAGCTGAAACAAAGGCCAAAGTCTCAGATTGTAACTTGCTGCACAGTCCGTACTATAATAAAACTGGCCAAGCCGAGTCGGACTCACGTGCAAAGGGTTCCGATCCAATTTCATTTTTTTTTAACATTTTTTTTTGTTATTTTGAACTACAGACTTATAGGTTTTCCTGTAAACTTTAGGCATATAACTAATATCTGCATTTTTTAAAATTTTAGTCTCAGTAGTTTCGGGAATGGTCATTTTTGGTCTAATTTCTTGAACAACTTCAAAACTGTATACTTTAAAATTAATATATTTAAAACCCTCACAGTTAGCCCTTTCAATTGATATGTCACACGATAGTTTGAAAAACATTTTTTTTAAATTTTCTAGTTTGACCCCCAAAAGTGACCCCCGTACTTAAAATCTATTTATTCATGTAACGCGTCCATGTTTGGGTCACAGAAGTCCTTATGTATTCTAAATTTCAACATAATCGGTCACGTAAATCCAAAGAAAACTGGCTGTGAAATACAGACAGACAGAGAGACCGACAGACAGACAGACACCCGAGTAATCCTATAAGGGTTCCGTTTATTACGGATGTTCGGAACCCTAAAAACGTGGAAACGTTCTAGAAGACGCAAATTTTTGTATTTGTTAAGTACCTCTATATTATTAGCGGTCCCCCGACGCGATGACGCTTGGCCCAAAGAATCGTCATCATTATCATCAACATATCAGCCGAAAGACGTCCACTGCTGGGCATAGGCCTCCCCCAAGCGTCGCCGAAACGACCGGTTCTGTGCGTCTCGCATCCATAGGCTACCCGCGACCTTCACCAGGTCATCGGTCCACCTTGTGGGAGGCCTTCCAACGTTACACGGTGCTCCTTAGCAAGACTGGTGTCAGATTTTCTGGCTTCTGACTATACATAACGACTGCCAAAGATCTACAAATGACAGCCGGGACCAACAACGGCTGAACGTGCTTTCCGAGGCACGGAGGAGTCTCGGTATGTTAAGATGGTCACCCATTCACAGACCAACTTCAGCAAGCGTTGCTTAACCTGGTAGATCGCCCCACGCGGCTGTTATACTTTAGCCACGAGCTCCTCCTGACTGGAAATTATTATAGAAAAAATGCATACATTTAAATACCGAACATTGATATGGGCCAGTATAAGCTTAGTTTAGGAAAGCCGAAATGACGCATAAGCCATGGCATTGCGCTGTCAACTGGCGTGAAACACTGGCTTATCGCGGATACGCTGAGTGCTACCCACTCAGCGATGACTGGGTGACCACGCACTGATGCTGTTTAATTTTATTCGCGTTGACTATGTTAATGGGTGAAATTACCTATTGGCGGAAAAATAATATTATGTAGAAAATGATTGAATGGTACATTCGCGGACTTCAGGCCGTATTTGACTTAGACTTTGACTTTTTAAGAGCTCCAAGGGAATTTGACAATATTTTCAACTTGATACACGCGTGCCTGAGAAAACAATGTTGAGTGTAAAGCACTTTTTAACGGATGAAAAATATTTTAGGAGGTTCTTTAATGCGACCCATTTTTTAGGGTTCCGAACATCCGTAAGAAACGGAACCCTTTTTATCACTCGGGTGTCCGGCTGTCTGTCCGTCTGTCACAACCAACTTTTTCGGAATCTACTAGACTTATTTTGTTGAAATTTTGTACACATATGAACTTCTTTATTCTTTCTATGACCCAAACACGGACGCGTTACGTAAATACATTTTCGAGTATGGCGGTCACTTTTGCGGGACAACCTAGGAAATTACAAAAAAAAAATTAAACTACCTTGTAAAATGAAAGGGCTTATTGTGAGGGCTATAATTATTTTTTTCTTAATTTACCGCCCTTATCTCCGCAACTAACTGAAACTAAAATTTTGAAAAAAAATACAGATAATAGATATTTACATATAGATTACAGAAAAACCTATACGAAGTCTATCGTGTTAAAATAACATGTCATTAAATTGTTACAAAAATGTAATTCGTTCGGAACCCTTTACACGTGAGTCCGACTCGCACTGGGCCAGTCTTTTTTGCGCGATTTCAGATGTTTATTCGTTTGCGAGTGTTTAACATAATATTCCCAACATTAAAAATGTTGTATCTAATCCGCGAGGGCATTTCCAACTACATTAAAAGCGTCTGTCGCGATGTCGGACAGGCGACATATCTCAAATGTTTGACATAACAACAGGCCTTTGTGGTCATTGCTCCCCTTTGTCAGCAAAAACATAAAAAGGTGCTTTGATGTCAATCGAGTCACAGATATTTCATAACATATCAATCAATCGAGCCATTCCACTAGAACTATGATATTTTATTCACGTGTTTATACCTACAACATACTGCCTGTATCATGTAAATGACATGTAAGGGATTTAGTTTAAAACAACTGAACTATACACTACCCATATTTTTTTTAAGGATGGGAATACATAAAATGTATCCTTCCGTTCTGGGCGGAGCGGAAGGGAATGTCAGACTCTTACTGACTAAAACCCATCCGTGTTCCTCCTAATGCCCTTTGCGTTCCAGGGCTGCGGTGATCGCCGTCTGATCAGAACCAGGCCCGGGTCGACGGCGCGCTGTGTTCCACGCGCGCCTCAAGGAGATGTCAGCATAAAGGACGGGGCCCGCTAGGGCCAGTGCCTGCCGGGGTTGCGGGATTTGTTCGAGAGAGTCGCCGCGGCCCAGGAACGCAAAGGGCATTAGGAGGAACACGGATGGGTTTTAGTCAGTAAGAGTCTGACACTCCCTTCTGCTCCACCCAGAGCGGGAGGAGTCATTTGATGATTTCCCATCCATAAAAAAAAAAGGGCCGCGGTGACAAATTTGGCAATATACACTACCCATGCCACTTTGCTGCATCTTCCAAGATTTTATCTATCTGTCTAATCAATTTATCTACCTAGCCTTTTCCTATATGTTTTGGTTAGACGGTTAGCTGGTATTCACCAGTATTTAGAATAGAATACACACAACAACACACAGACAAAACACACAGCAACAAACACATTATAGAAAACAAAAGAACAGTAATACAAAACGAATACGATACAGAGAAATTGTGCTGAGCGTGCCCATACCGAAAGGGTTACCATCTCAGCATTTGCTGGGCGTCAGACGCCCAGCGCTGGTTTTCAGTTGGCACCCCGCAGTGACACACGGACGCGGGCTAATAATAATAAAATAGATAAATACTTGAGTGTTATAATAAGTAGGTATTTACATGGAGCGACTGCTTACCTGGCCCCCACAACCCAGTAACTGGTCAACACGTGGGTACCCCTTGGCAAGACCGGTGTCAGATATTCTGGCTTCTGACTATCCGTGACGGTCGCCACAGATCTACTAATTACAACCGGAACCAGGGGGGCTACTCTCTAACGAAATCCGTAGTTTCGGGCTTAGTTGCGGGCGGGCGTATTCTACTCCGTATCACCTACAGACTTACGATTAGTCCCGAACCCGAACTGAGAATGAATGACAACACGATTTCACAGTAACTGTCAAATCGTGTCATCATTAGTTCTCAGTGGTTAGGTGATACAGAGTAGAAAATGCCCGCCCGCAACTAAGCCCGAAACTACGGATTTCGTTAGAGAGTAGCCCCCCTGCTTTTATAGGTACAGCGGTGGCACGCCATATTATGAAGGGTCACCCATCCGCGGCCCGACCTCGGCAAGCGTTGCTTAACCTTGAAGGTCGACCTGTGCGGCTGCTATTATTTAGCCACAAGCTCCTCCACAAGATTGCACGAACTACCATAATACTTACTCGACCTCCAGGATCTAATGAATTGTTCTACATAATTCAGAACTTTTGTTTTGGAACGCACGGTCGGTGAAGTAAGATACAAACTTCTGGCATGCCTCACTTACAGCTTATAAGCTATTTAAACGGGTTACTGTGTAAGACGAATTTAGTCTGTTAAGCTCGTATTTTAGTAATAGGGTATTTTACTAGAAAGAAAAATAATAATTATATTTAGTCCGTCCGTTCGATTTTAAAAAAATATTGGACACGAATGTTTTGCCATTTTAAATCCATAAAAAATGATAGAGATACAGCGCATCAAAGTTGAAGAGCGGGGTTTGGTGAGCAACACGCGAGTTATCAAGGCACTGTATCGTCTTCGTTTTGTGTTTACGTGGGCAAATAAATGTCCAAAAAGTTTTTGGAAATCTAACGGACTCATTAGATCTTTTTAGTAAAATACCATATTATAAAATTTACTATCAGATAACCTTATGAATTTAATTTACGTATACCTAGGTGCTATCATTAAACAAGGTTATAATATCTAATGTACTCAAGAGCCCCAGCCTCCATGACATAACAGCTTATTTACCCCGGAGTACGGGAGTCTCCGCCCTCGTTAGAGTACGTCATTTACATAAAACAGGTATCACATTGCATCGGCCATAACTGCTTGCCTAATTCGGCATTACGGAGCACCAAACGATATTTAATTTCGGCGCCCTACTTCTTCCCTAATATTGGCATGAACTGCGTAAACATGTATTTTCTGTTAGCAGTCTACTATTTTGATGAACCACCACTGAGTACAAAGCATCCATGTGACCGATTATTGCAAACACCGTTAGCCCCACTTGCACAATTCAGAGTTATGTTTGAACTTCGACTTAGGTCTAACCCGGGGCCATCAATCAATAGGTATAAACTCTTCCGTTACTGAGTGACAACGCACAGTCGAAACTTCTCGTCGTGGGTGGAAAGCGGAAGGAACCTTGGGGGTGTAGGGGAGCACTAAGACAGGATTTTCCGAAATTCCTACGGCAACGGGAAAAAGCGGGATATGCGCCTACGAAGGTTCGGGGAAAAATTACTCGTATGTATAAAATGTTTGTTATGTTAAAAGACAACTTTGGTTTGTGCAAACGGTCCTTAGATTGTGATCTTTAGTATATATGTAACTCTGTATGTTTCGTGAATTCGAATACAATTAATCCCACCCAAATTCGATATTTTACTCGTTCAATAAATATGTGTCTTATCGAAAAGAAAAAGTTTGTAATCTTACGTGGCTTATTATAAACTTACGGTGTTTGCAATAATCCGGTGAGGTATACACTAATATTAAAGAGAGATGTAAATCTAACGCATTAAGATATTTTCCAGATCTTATAATACAAAAATATGTACTTTTATAACAACAGACACCTAAATGCGAAACTTTTGTACCATTCTGTACATTTTCGCAAAAGGGTGTACATAACTGCGCGAATTTCGCTATGTCCCGTTTTAATAAATCTCTATTTACAATTCCACGCTCGGCGAGTGGAAAGGCTTAAGCCAAGACATTTTTCTTCATTCGCAAGTGTGTGCTAACAAACTCGGTGTCGGCGACGCCGCGGTTGGGGACGTTTACCCTTCTCAATCTCGGGGAATTCGGTTACAATCATAATGCTAGGCGGCGACGCGACCGGCGATGGCGCGGCCAAAACTTTTATTTTAATCTCCTTTTATTAAATCACTCCGGAATAAGTTAGGAAGTTGAATTTGTAACGCACTTGGCATTTCATTATTATGTGTTTGATTGGGTTTTATCGTTCTGTTGTCAGGAACGGTTGAATCATACCGTCTTTTAGACTTTTTTGTTAGGGGTCAACTGAATTTTATTCGTACAAGCTACTTGAACATGACAAACAATTCTTGCATTAGTCCATTTATTTCAAAATAACACTTAATTCAGTTTTCAGTTACAATTAATTTTCTTGCTCCACCCCGTTCATTTGAATGTCACAGATATTTTAAACGTTGACCACGTAGCCTGATTCTATATAACGAAGATGACTTTATAACTTACTTAGGCGCCGTGTTATCTGAATACTAATGAACAATCTCTTTGACGAAGAACAATTGCTTCCAATGCAGTCATTCCCTTCAGAATTTGCGAAATTATACTTTTATCATTTGTTTTTGTAAGACACAAATAGATGGATACTCCATTGTGAAAGTACCTAGTTCTTAGTAGTATTGCGATGTCGTCGAGCTCTCTATGAGCGCTTTACAGGAGAAAAGAGCTTTAAAATAATAGAATGTAACAAGCTCGCTAAATCTCATCGCCTTAACGTAAGAACTGTGAAATTGGACTTTTCGTGAACCTCCGCGGAACACCGCTGGTAATTATATATCTGGGAGCTCCTGAATATGAAGTAATAACGTTGTAGGTCGCACATTATCCCCCAGCCATAACTGCTTAAGTAAATGCCCCCAATGCGTTTTATATATCTGAAAGCACTACTCTTATTCAAGAGTAAACCCCACTTCCATACGTTGTCCGCCGGGGTCACTCATAAATTTCAATGTACTATTCTGGCTAGCGTACTTTAAGTGAAATATCTACTCCATTTGGGGATCCAAACACCCAAACTACTTGATGAATTCCAATACTCTTACGTGCCTCACAATATACAGCGCACGTGCTTTTATGTACGTCATCTTTGATCTCGTTGCCCGCTCGGAATTGTTTATTAATCGGGCTTTTTATTTCAGAATAAAAAGCACTTTTCAGTGGCGAAATAAATTGGGCTTTTTATATAAAATGAGCAGGTATAAAAATAAAAACAGTTTTGTTTCTAAGTTGATTCGAAGTCGAACACAGAACCACCCTATGCGTCTAAGACACAACACAAATGTTTGCACAACAGATACAAAATCAGCACCATTTATTCAGAGCTGAGCAACTCAATGGCAAGAAAAATGGGTTACATAGGTATTTATTACCGATCCCACTACTAAAATAGAACTAAAAAACCTTTATAGCAAATGCTCCGTTTCAGATTTCCCGACCGCTCTGAAACATAGGGCCTAATAAATATTCCCCCTGTCGGATCTCCCTTCGCAGCGAGACGGGCCCCGCCTAAGATGAGGAAAACCGCCGAGATTTGTACCATAAACCCTCCTGTCACCGGAAAACAACGTACGTGCGATATCATTGCCACCGAGCGTGGAAATATTCTGTACAACGGGAATCAGCCCACAGCCTGCGTTTAGTGACGCTGATTACAATGTTAATGGATATTGTTAATAGACGGATAGACGAGATGAAGGCAATTCTGCTGTATGAATAATTTATTGTACATTGTTGTTTGTATGACTGTTTGCTTTAGCTAATTGAAACTACTTGAAGCGTGTACTCATTTACCGTGTCCCATTTGAGGAACACAACGGTTGGTTAATCAGAACTGATTTATTGGTCCATTAACGGACACGTCACTCGTTGCTCCTAATCAAAGTTTGATGGAATGCAGCTAATCCAGTATTTCAGTATTAATTTTGCTTTTGAATACAGATGTGTTTGTATTGTATCGGTGTCGTCAATCTCTCATCGCTCACACGTTCGTCTCAGGACGAAGGTTGGCCTTTTCATCTTATCGATGACAGTTTGCGGAGGCCATTTCTCGTCCTCATTGTGTATTCACCCAGCTGCGATAGTTCTATGTCAATTTTAATAACATTAATGTACTTTATTTAAATTTATGTAAACGTCAAAGTGAGTTATTTTATTTTCAGCCAATGTCACCTCATCAGATTCACGTCAAACAATAAATCATTGTGATTATCCATTGTTTTCGCGTGCAGTAATGAATCTGTCCCTACGGTGGTCAAAACAAGGGATTATGGAACATAACAAGTGGAAACGTTGCTTCTGAACTGGTGTTTATTAAACAACAAAAGATATTTTTGTGTAATCTCCAGTTTAATATTCGATTTATAAAGTTATAAATAACTTTTAATGAGCATATCACTTTATGATGTATCAAAATAAGAATTGAGTGCGACGTCACTTTGACAATATTTAATATTTATTGAATGGCAGCCCGGGTTCAGACGTTAGTACGATGATGAACAGGAAAATGATCTAAAAAATAATTGCTTCATAAACACACAGTCTACAAGTGCTCTTCGAGTTTTTCGAGACATCAACCAGCAGTTAGCCGACTCTACACGTGACCAAAGGACAGGGCTTTTCTTCCGCTCCCCTTTTTTCTTGATTTTACAGTCAACAAAGTAAACAGTGAAATGTTTTTTTTCTACTGCTTGGCAATATTTATTTCTAATGTGTGCATTATAACTTTTTAAGCTTATGAAATACTCACGAGAGTGGTGTACCTACAATAATTGTCTACTCACCACACTCAAAGCATTGTTTAAAAGTAGTTGCAAGTTAGCTGCCTGCATACCAAATAGCTTTGTTGACTGTACCTATTTTTTTGTTAGGTGAATATACCATACAGTACTTTAAGTCCGTATATACCTGTTAAAAAAAAAACAAACCAATCATATGGTTATAATTAGGGTTCCGTACCAGAAGGGTAACCAACGGGACCGTAAGGGTGCCTGTCCATTTGAGCGGAGCGAGGCAGCGGAGAAATATTACCCAATCATGTCAGTCAAAATTTCAGTGACTGACGTGGTGCTGAGATTTTACGTAATTCCATTGGTTAAAATTTATCCGTTTCTCCGCTCCGCTGCCTCGCTCCGCGCAAATGCACAGGCACTCTTATACTAAGCCTCCGTTGTTCGTCCGTCTGTCTGACAGCGGGCTGTATCTCATGAACCGTAATACGTAGATAGTTGAAATGTTCACAGGGTGTATATTTCTGTTGCCGCTATAGCAACAAATAATAAATATAAATCAAAATTAAAATACCCTATTAAAAACGTGTTTTTAGGCGTTTTTTGCTCGATTTAACAATGGCAACACGTAGACACTTAAAATTAATGCTCACGTAGTTTGTATTGCTATAATCACACAAAAAAAAATATTTAAAAAAATAAAGTGGGTAATAAGAGACGTGTTTTTCGGAGTATTTTGCTCGACTTTAACGGCATAATAGTGAAATACAATGTGGCGATGGTACGGAACCCTTCACGCACGAGTCCGACTCGCACTAGGCCGGTTTTTATTTTATATCTACATATTCTTCTATTATGATAAAAAAGACTTCCTTCTAATATATTCCATTTCTTGATCTATCATCGCAGTCAGTCGTGCTTGCTCGCATCCTCTCAGGAAGTCCATTCATCCATGACACCCGGGTGTAACGCGGATCGACTGCCTCTGACCCCGACCCTTAGGGAAACCATCAAACACGATCATTCGCCAGGGGATAAGCAGAACTGTCCTGTGAGAGGTATCGTTTGGAGATAAATTGGTGCACAGCTGTCGAGGGATGATTTATAACAAGCTGTGTTTATTTGTTTTCCTTTACTTTTCTGGTCAAAACTGTGTTGGATCGTTCACGCTTTTAAATCATATATTTGATTGCTCTAGTTGGACTAGCTAGAAGCTCGTCAGGCAGCTTTAGTTCTTAAAATTGTTTGTCATTCAAATAGGCTAGTGCTCTGTTAAATAAGTTTTGTATGCGTTATGCTTGGCGCAAATAAACGCTTGTTCTTTCTTTCTTCTTTCTTTCTTTTGTAGCTTTTTCTTAGTAGCGAGATCGATGCTTTGTCATGTGCGGAATGCTAGAGCTTCCCTCACCCCTTCGCTCACCACCACCTCGAGTGAAGTTTTGGTTACAACACACATACAAATATGGCACTGCACCATCCAGGACTTGAGAATCAGGCAAGCGAGAATAATATCATCGGAAACCGCAACATATCCCAACAAAACAATTAAAAAAGGTCATCTGAATATTATCTAATTAATCGTTGACGAACTTCGGGCACAAAGTCTGCCGAATCAGAACAATATAAGAAACGAGCCGACCTAATTGGGTCACGGAGCAGACTCTGTCGAACATGGGCACCATTAATTGAACCACTTCTTCCTTTACATTATCACAGTCGACACGACGGGCCTTCAAAATAATTACTTGTCATTTTATTCCCAGAAACGTTGATTTGAGTTTGTAATTTTTGATGGGACTGTTTGTGGCGCCGGTTATTTGTGTCTAACTTAAAATGACAGTTTTATTATGAAGCAACAGTAGTGCTATTCTGTAACAACATTTTTAACCGACTTCCAAGAAAGGAGGATGTTCTCAATTAGGCGGGTATTTTTTTTATGTATGTACACCGATTACTCCGAGATTTCTGATCCGATTTCTGTGATTCTTTTTTAGTTCGATGCAATATACTTGCCATTTGGTCCCATAAAAATTCAGTCAGTTTGGTTCAGCGGTTTTTATTTTATGAGCATTTTTGCTCATTTCAATTTCTGCGTTGACGAAGACGTCGTCCAAGTATCACCACAAAAAAGTGAAAAATAAAAAACTTTTTTTTTTCAAAAAAAAAAAAGAGTGAGTGAGTGAGTATCACATTAAGACCTTTATGTTGTGTGCAATAAAGCTCACTTTGTGAGTCTTGTTTGTCACTCAGGTGAAGCTCGATATCGAAAAAATTCTTTACAGAATAGACTAGCTGGACAGCTATAGGAAGAAAAGTAGTTGGTCCTGTGCATCGAAGGCGTTTGTCAAAGACGAAATAACATTAAAACACTACACCAGTTTTCCTTCATCGATATTCATTTGTTTTCGAAGGTTTTTGGGGATCGACAACGCGGCTTCCACAACTTATATGGGTGTGTAACAGTGTACAGTCAACAAAGCTATTAGGTATACAGACAGCTAACTTGCAACTACTTTTAAACAATGTTGTGAGTGTGCTGAGCAGACAATTTTTGTACAACACACTCGTAAGTATGTCAAAATTTTAAAAAATTATAATGCGCACATTAGAAATAAACATTGGCTGTGCTATAGAAAAATTTATATTTTTGCCTGTATACCGAATAGCTTTGTTGACTGTACCTCCTCCTACGCGGCTTCTACACGTCGCTTTCGTTATTGGCTAAAAATGTGTACACAATGCTTACGTATCTAGAAATGTCTACACGCCTTTCATGCGGCGCTTACGCATCTACAAATATTTACGCAGTCTCTACACGGTGCTTAAGCGTTTACTAACGTCTACGCAGTTGCTACGGGCGCCTACGCATTGACGAATTTCCACGCGTTGACGAATCTCTACGATTCTACGAATCCTTACGTGTCCACAAAATGCCAACCGCCTACGCGTCTACAAATCTATCCTAATATATAAAAACTGAAGAGTTTGTTTGTTTGTTTGCTTGAACGCGCTAACCGCAGGAACTACAGATCCGATTTGAAAAAATCTTTCAGTAATAGATAGCCTATTTATCGAGGAAGGCTATATTATCATCACGCTGAGACCAATAGGAGCGGAGCAGTAATGAAAAAAGTGACGCAGACGAAGCTGCGCGGGTCAGCTAGTAATACTATATCCACGCGGCGCACACCCGTTGATATTTTATGCCTAAAGACTCGATTTCTACGAAACAGTTAGGTACTGTGACGATTTTAAACTTGTGTTTCTTTGTTTTCATCAATTGGTTGAAATCTATTTCACTGAATGGTTTATTTGACCAAAACACGTATACACGGTACCAAAATGACCTAAATGCTATTAATTAATACGAGTAGTCTATTATACAAAATTTTGTAATTAAAACTATTACACGAACCCGGGAAGGAAGTATCAAATATCAGTATAATTCTGACATCACCTCACGACTCATCATTCATCACAGAATATGGCTTTTTTTTTACAGAGAAAATCACCAAACAAGGTCCTGAAGTGGACATAATCTCTGGTTAAGTAACTAGTTACTCTGTCAGTCTGTAATGGTATATTTTTTTAAGTATTGTGTATCGCCAAAATATTTACCTTTTTACATGTCCCCAGGCAGGAACTTACATCGCCAAATCATCACCTGCCTAGCGCCTTTTCCCAACTACATTGAGGTCGGCTTCCAGTAGAAACTCGATTCAGCTGAATACCAGTATTTTACATGGAGCGGCTGCCTACCAGGCCTCCACAATCCATTAACTGGGTAACACGGTAGGTACTCTTTGGCATGACTGGAACTTACATCGCCAAATAATTTGAAAGTTGGAAAATAATTTAAAAAGAACAAAAAACACAAAGTCACTTGTTTATAAATAAACAAAGTGCACAAAGTCACTTGTTTATGAATAAACAACTCTGTTTATAATATTAAACAGAATAAATACTACTTTTATAAATGGATACTAACTCTCTCGTGATATTTAACTAACAGAACGTCGATAAATATGTCTTGACTTTTATTTTTGTCGCAATAAAAGGATTTGGATTCTAACATTCTTGTATTTTACTATAATTAAGAGTTTATGCACGTTATAGTTACAATTTTCCACGGAGTAGAGAGCGAGCACAGATTATGCAAACTATAGTTGGAAGGCGCGAAATTTAAATTATACAGATTAGATTATCTGGTCAAGTTCAATGGTGCTAAGACCCAAGCGTGTCTATTTTCCGCCAAAAGGAGCCACTTCCACACAGCTCCATCTTTCCGAGGTGCAACCGTGCCGATAACCGATCAACTTGAGCTTCTTGGGGTTACATTAACATCTACCCATAATTTTGGCCCTTTCATAGAGGTAAAAGCTCAAGTGGCTGCAAAGAAGTTGGGGATCCTAGCAAAGGTGAGACGATCTTCTCGCCGGAACAGCTGCTCAAACTCTATCAAGCGCAAGTTCAATCGTGTCTTTTAATTTAATTCTGCCAAGCCCGTTCTATCATCGGACCTCACTCAAGACGAACGGCGATGCGCCACCGGTACATGGTGGACATCCCACCCACACGCACAAAACGTTTTGGGAACACATTCATAGTGCGTACAGCCGGTACAGCTAAAGAGTGGAATGCTCTGCCGGAGTCTGTGTTTCCTGATAGCTACAATCTGAGAGTCTTTAAGTCAAGAGTGAATAGGTTACTTCTAGGAAAGCGTGCTCCATCTTCGGCCACATCCTCTCTTAACAACAGGTGAGATATTGGTCAAACGCGTGCCTATTAATAGTAAAAAAAGATTATATAGAAATACTTTAACACTCCCTTCAAATTAAAGCCTTCCTTCTCTAATATCAGATAGTTAAATTTATCATAACAACGAAAACAATACTACTTACTGAATTATTGGAAATACAATTAAGCTTTTAGACACATGTCAATTTTACTTCTCATTAGCTTAAATCTATCTCTGGACAGGCCTTTAGTAAAAATGTCAGCTAGTTCGCTCTCTGTGCTTACATAATTTAAAGAAATAATGTTTTCACAGTATTTTTCTGTCACAATTTTATGCTTAACGTCTATGCTTACGGCGTTTATGAAATTCACTGTTTTTGATCACGTTTATGGCACTCTGATTGTCAATGTATAAGCACACGGAATTTTGTTTATACTCTCCCACATCAATAAGTAATTGCCTTATCCACATTACTTCTTTGGTGGCTGCACAGGCAGCCATAAATTCAGCCTCTGTTATTGAGAGCGCTACACTTTGTTGGCGCTGACTAGACCATGTGAAGCGGCTCCATTTTTAATGAAAACATATCCTGTCATAGAACGTCTTGATGTAACATCATTGGCGTAATCTGCATCACTGTAGCCAATTAACTCAGTAATTTTAGGCTTAGATTGGTAACATAGACTATTGTATTGTACCTTTTAGATACTTCAATATCTTCTTGACTGCATTCCAGTCAGACTCATTATAACAATTCAAAAACTGCAAACATTATGTCGGGTCTGGTTACAGTTGCTAGATGAATGAGTGAGCCAACAGCTTCTCTGTATGGTAAGTTTTTCACAGGCACTGTCTCACCTGTTTGGAGCTTCACATGCGGATCAGCTAGAATACAGTTAGGGTTAGCGTTTTTCATGTGAAATTTTACCAACAATTTCTCAATATTTTTAGTTTGATGAATAAATATATATTTATCACTTCTCTCTATTTGCATTCCAACAAAATTAACAAAATTATTATTCATCTATAACATTCTTTAACACCTTTTTCTCCTTACATAACAACAGTCCATCATCTACATAAAGACAAAGATAGCATTTAATTCCATCAACTTGACCAATATAGACACACTGATTTGCTAAACTTTTTACAAAACCAAATTTTTGTAAGGCTGTATTAAATTTAGTGTTCCAGCACCCGAGCTTATAAAGAGATTTATTAAGTTTATACACAGTGTTAGGTGCACATTCTAAACCCTCAAGTGGACACATAAATATTTGTTCTTTTAATTCTCCATACAGAATGGCTGTCTTTATATCAAATTGCATTATTTCCAAGTGATGCTCAGCAGCTATTGATAAAAGTGAACGAATGAAATCATACCTGACTGTTGGTGAGAAAGTTTCTTCATAATCGATACCTTTAGTTTGTGCATTTCCCTTTGCACACAAACGAGACTTGTACCGTGGACCCATTGGTTCTTCTTTTATTTTAAACACCCACTTACACCCAATCACTTTGGCGTCTTTAGGTTTCTCAACCAATGTTCATGTTTTGTTTTCATTATGAGATTGTAACTCTTGTTTTATTGACATTTTCCACTTTTCAGATTCAGCTGAACCAATTCGTCACTGTAGGTAATAGGTACGTCCATATTTCCTTCTCCATAACATAAGTAACTTTCAGATTCATCAGTTTTTGACGATAAAATTTTGTTTCTTGGCCTTAATGTTATTTTTGAAGTTGGCAGATCTTGGAATTTTCTATAAGGTACATATATACTACTGTTTGATGAGTCATTAGATTCAAATTCATCAAAACTTGTGACAGTGTTAATAGAGATTGACATCTCATTTGAATTTTCACAAAGGTTCTCACTCATAGACTCATCTTTTGACTCTGTCAAGTCCACCGGAACATAATTTCTAATAACAGTTGACTCCAGGAAAACTACATCTCTGCTTTTGACAATCATTTCAGTAGAAGGTATAATAAAACTGTAGCCTTTGGTCATCGCAGTACCCACTGAAAATGGCTTTTGTTGCTTTTGGATCCCATTTCTTTGTTTTTTCTTTTGGATGTGTACCATAGTTTCACACCCAAATATGCGCTGGTGACTAACACTTGGTTTATTTCCGGACCATCATTCTTCAGGAGTTTTATATGACAGGAACTTTGTTGGAATCCTGTTAACAAGACATGCTGCTGTATGTACAGCCTCTGCCCAACATTGTTTCTGTAACTTTGCATTGAGCAACATGCATTTGGCTTTTTCTACTAAAGTCCTATTCAGTCGTTCTGCGACTCCATTTTGCTGTGGTGTATAGGGCACTGTTGTCTGATGTATGGTTCCGTTACTTTTTAACAGATTAGATACATTCTTGTTTAGAAATTCAAGGCCATTGTCTGTGCGGAAGCACTTGTTTTTGCATTCTAGTTGGTTTTCCACATATTTCACAAATTCTTTCAGTTTATCTATCACTTCTGATTTTTTGTGCAAGAAATAAACAAAAACCTTTTTTGTGTAATCGTCAATAAAGGTCAGGAAATACTTAGCTCCACCTAGAGATTCTGTCTCCATTGGACCACACACTTCGGAATACACTAGTTCAAGTAGTTTAGTAGCTCTTGTTCCTTTATTTTTGAAGGGTAATCTTGTCTGTTTAGCTTCTGCCTAAGTTATGCATGTTAAATTGTCCTTTTTCTTTAGTATTTTCATTCCTTCTATATTTTCATTCATTTTATTTAAGTCATTGAAATTCAGATGACCCATCTCTGGTGCCATATACAACGTGTTGATTTGCATCCTAGTCAAATTCAAGGACGTAATTATGCTAATGATTCTCGACCCAAATCGACAATAAAATGGGTAGGTATTTTTTTTATTTTATTTTTTTATTTACGGAAATCCTTAAGTGTAAACCAGCCGTATTTAAACGCGGCCCGTCTGTTACTAGCCTTATAACCGCGCTTTCACACACAAACAAACGCAAACAATACATACACAACGCATACGCAACGATCACTCGATAAATTCGTAGGTAATCAATCGCACCCCAATCACGGTACGGGGATTCTCCCGCGCAAGCTCCTAGCCACGCCCCCGGCCCCCGCGGCCCCGGAACTAACAGTGTGTTTGATGTCGCCGAAGCGTGCGGTGCGCTTTGCGAATTCCGCGTAGGTACAAAGTGCAAGATGACGGACAATTATTCAAATGTCGAGATGGTGGAGATGGTCCGCCTGTATGCCATCAGTGGAGACAGCCTACGTGGAGCCAACCGGATATTCACGGAAATGTTTCCCGATCGGGAACCCCCATCACAGAGCGTCATGCTGGCTGCTACGCAGGGACTGTGGGATCATCGGCAGTTTGACGTTCCCCGGCATGCTCATGCTCGCGGCAGCGTAGGCCTGCCTGTCGCCTTGCAGGAAGACATCCTGGAATACTTCCAGCGAGACCCACGGGCAAGCACGCGGGAGGCTGGTCAACACTTAGGAGTGCACCACACCACAGTGTGGCGCCTACTGAAACGTGAACTTCAACACCCGTTCCACTACCGCAAGGCACAACCTCTACTTCCAGCAGGATGGCGCTCCCTCTCACTATGGTCAGCAAGTACGCGAGTACTTGACCGAAAAGTTGGTGACCACTCGATCGGTCGCGGAGGACCTGTGGCCTGGCCTCCGCGTTCTCCAGACCTGACGCCTGTAGACTTTTATTTGTGGGGAGACGTTAAAAGGTTAGTTTACACGGAGGAAGTGACAAGTGTAACAGAATTACATGCAAGAATCATTAGTGCTTTCGACACTTTAAAAACGAATGTGTTAGTGTTACGTAAGCTGAAGGAAAACCAGCTACGTTGTGCTCGATTGTGCGAAGAGTGTGATGGTGGCAACTTTGAACAATACCTCCGGGTAACTTAAGTAGGTAATTTATTTATTTGTACATTTTGTAAATACGTTGTAAGCTTAATCAATTTTATTAGTGTAAATAAGTTGATTTCAAATTTTATTTTTAACTACGCCAATAATACCTAAGAGTCGAAAATATCACCACGTACTTTCACTTAACTAGCACGTCTTTCCATTTCCATCAAACGTAGAAAACATTTTTAGACTTAGTAGATCGCTACACTAACTAAGGCATTCTTGCCGGTCCTAAGCCCGTTAAGTAGGAAGGAAATCCACAAATAAAAACAAAATCACTACGAAAAGCAAAACTTACATTTTATTAATCATCTGATAACAGGTCAGTGAACTTTTCTTTGGCGCACTAGTATTATTGTCATTAGTAAGATTTCCGTATTCCAATGATGCTCAAAGATGAGTTAATTATCAAGCGAAATTTATGACAATAATGTAAGTGATTTTCGAAATGAAATTAGGTATAATTATTGCTACCGGTCATTGATCGGTCGCGCTCGCGCGCGCTTGCATTTCGTAGGTAAGACGTCGACACTCACGCACACAGCTGCATTGTCGCTGTGTGCGTAGTCGGGTGATTCTGTTTTATTTGTATTGAATTAAGGGCTTAATTCTGAAATACTGTTAAATTTCAACAACAACAAAAAAGCAGCGCACGCTACCGTACTTTCGATTGATTATTTATGTCTTTTATGACAACCTCCTGACATTTGACGAGGATGCAAAACAACACGTTCTATATGCATCTTCCTCATCAATATCTATGCATCCATCATATGTATGCATGTTCATTGTACATATTTAATCGGTACATATTGTTGACTAGAACGGCTGTTGCCACTATAGTGTTATTTTTGTTCAGAATAGCACATCCTTTGCTGTTAAATTTGACTTGTCCACCATTTCTTATTATTTGACTAACTGATATTAAATTAGTTGCCAGCTCAGGCACATACAGCACACTCTGTAGCAGTACTGTATTGCATTGTCCTTTTGCATTAAGAACATCTAAAGTTAACTGCCCAGACCATTTTACAGACAAGGATGTATCATTAGCAACCTTGATTGTTCTGGTCAATGGCTCTGACTTTTGTGACAGTAAGTGACTATTTATTTGACTATTTCTGCCTAGTCATGTGTACAGAGGCTCCGGAATCAACGTACCATGTATCATTACTGTTTTCGGAGGCGATAAATGCTGCAGCATAACTTGAGCTTTCCGTCTTGCCTTTAGTTTTCTTTGATTTGCACTCTGTACTTATGTGGCCATATTTGTTACAGCTGTAACACCGGGGCCCTTTTTAAAAAGTTTTCTTAATGTCTTTCTTTTTGAAACTGAGTTTTGACTTTCATTCATTTTGACATCTTGCAGAATTTTGGATGTGACTAAATCTGCACTTATTTTCATTCCGGAACTTTCAATTGCAAGCAATTCATCATAGGTTGATAAGACTCGGGTAGACGGCAGAGTAGTAATGTGCCTAGCCACTCGTCATCTACTTTGAACCCAGTATTTCTCAACTTATGCGCCGTCGTCATTATTTTACTGACGTATTCTTCTTCATTTTGGCAACCGGTGAGCGATGTCGTGCACAATTCCCTTAGTAATCCTACGCGGCGTGTTAGCCCTGAATCATCGAAAGCTTTGGCCAGATTATCCCATACATCCTTAGCAACTATGTACACATTAAAGAAGTGTTGGCTTCTTGAATGTGTACATAAATCGTAAAATCGACCAGAAGAATTATCGTTGTCTTAGCTTTTGTGTCACGCTTGGGATCTGCGGCGTCATCACCCTCAACACAGTCCCACAATTCCTCGTGTTGGAGATACGTTTTCAAGGCAAATCTCCACGTCGAGTAGTGGTCTCGGCCCCTTAATTGTTCAATTAATGCCAGTGGATTGTTGGAAGATATTTTAACAGACCGCGCGGCACTTAGGTTAGGAAAATTGCCGGCTTGACTATAATAGCACGTTTTACACGAAATTTCGAATTATTTTCACTTTTTTGCTACTAACAGGGCTCCTGGGCCCATAACCTGTGGCAATAATAGGATTTGGATACTAATATTCTTGTATTTTACTATAATTAAGAGTTTATTCACGTTATCGTTACAATGTTCCACGGAGTAGAGAGCAAGCACAGATAACTGTTCTATAGTTGGAAGGCGCGAAATTTAAATTATACTGATTATATAGAAATACTTTAACAATTTTATTTCATAACTATTTCATAGATATAGATACTCATTAGTTTTATAGGAGGAATTTACAGTTTTCCAATATTCTGTGGTGGAATGGGAATTACTTAATCGTTAAGTGAAATTGAAAACAAAATTAAGTACCTATTTTTTCAAAAAAACTCGTGCTTGGCAAACATTTGTGAACTTATAATCGATTGGTTTTTTTAAATGCGTCTTTCGATTTTCCTGGAAAAAACTATTTTGTTCGTCGGATCCGTTACGAAAAATATTGGTCACGTCTTTTATATTTTTACAGATAAACAAAAAACCGGTCAAGAGCGAGTCGGACTCGCGCACCGAGGGTTACGTACCATCATATAAAACGTAAAATTTTTATCGGTGAGCCTTTTATTCGTCAGAGAATTTTAAAACTGCAATGTATATTGCAATTTTAGATCAGCGCCATGTCTTGACCGATAGTGGAACTAATGTAATTTTTGTTGATGATATCTGAAAAAATGTGGTAGTTAGAGACATCGTTTTATTTTTCCTGTAATCTTTATATTAACTTCTATCACATAGAATAATTTCAGATTTTTTTCTGTGCAAACTTCGGAGAAAAAAATTTGACCATTCCCCTGAACGGCCAAATTTTTTTACAGCTGTCATAGACAATTGGCCAAAAAATGGCATAGACAATTATTCAATAAACGCTTTTGAATGCAACTCCGCCATTTATTTCAACTTTGATGGCATAATATTTTTACTAAATAGTTAAGTGCAGTGATTTTCTTGGTTTTAAAACGCCTCTGCTATTCGCAAACGATTATTTCGTACGTAACGTATTTTGAGTTGGCAACATGGCTATATAATTAGACAGGATGCACTAACTATTTCCATGCATCAGTTTCAGGTCTGTCTGGTTGTTTTCTGTCATGATAAAATTTTTTGGTTGATATTATTGCTTGTAAAGCTGATATAATACTGAAGATAAAACCTAGAAGTATTCGGATATTCGGCAAGTTTTCCTGTCATCAATTGTGTATCTTACCAACACGGAATAGAAAAAACATTTTCTCCCACTCTGATCAAGCCGGCCTCGCACCTCTTATTTCAATAAGGCGACGAGGAAAAGTGAAAAATTTTAAGATGTCAAGAGTAATCAAAACGTTCATAAGTAAAATAAGCGATTTTTTTTGCAATCCAGCTGTTGTTTGTCTTATGGTAAACGCCTTCAAATGTATGTTGTGGCAAAAAAAACGGCGCTGATGTCCAGTAATATTGTGTTAATGGGAGAAGATACTTATGAGCTTATAGTATCTACGAGTAGCTCGGCAACCCCATCGAAACCATCGTCGTTGAACTATGAATACTGATTCATAGTTCAACGACGATGGTTTCGATGGGTGTAAGTTTTCTGCAAGAGCAATCGGCAACTCAAACTAGATGAAGTGGCTTAATGGGTCAGATATCATCAGACCCGGCAACGGTAAGTCATTCAATCACTAGTAACAGAACAATTTAATAGATAAATTTTTCTGTCCTGCTTTTGCCCGCGACTGCGTGCGCGCCTAACCCGTTTTTCCCGTTTCCGTAGTATTTTCAAGAAATTTTCTCTTGGTGCTCTCCTACACTCCCTAAAGGATCTACATGCCACATTTCTGCTTTCAACGACCAGTAGTTTTGGCTGTGCGTTGTCTGTCAGTCACTCAGTCACTCAATCACTCAGTAACGGAAGAATTTTAAATAGGTTTATTGATATATATTGATGATTGATTATGTTTTCTCAGATGAGCAAGATTACTTTATAACAAAGTACAATCTAAAAAAGTACAATCTGGATTGGATGGCCAGCAAAGAATTTTGATAAGAAAATAACAATTTCTACCTGAGATTTGCTAGTCGTTAATAAATATTGCTACCTACCTGTATGTTTTGTGTGTGACTTTATGTTCAAAATGATTATGTGTATGTGTTTTAAACTTATACCTATTTTAAAATTTGTAACTTTTAAGAATATAATAAAACTATTTTACAACGTGAATCAATAAGAAGTATTAATTTTGTGAGTTGTCTTTTTCTCTAGTATTTAAACTCTATGAGGTCGGTTTTTCCTAGCCGCCTATTTTGAGAAGGAAAATCGACTTATCGTAGACCATACAAATTATATTGAAATGGTCAGATCATATGAGTGCCATGAAGGATATAATGTTTAAGGTATCATGAGAAATCGCAGATTTTTGTGGACCTATCTAATAGTGCCGTGAAACTGAAAAAGACCAATGTAAGTGGCCATGGCACATGAAGTGGTCAAATTACCAACCAGATAATTCTGAAATCTATACGTCGTGTATTATAAAATAGGTACACAGCCTTCAGAATTACAACAATATGTGGCTAATTTATAAAATTGAAACCTACTGAAGCATTTACCTATACTTAATTTGCAAATAAATGGTTAGTTGGCCAAATAAAAACTAGTGTGTTTTTCAACTGCCCAAATTTAAACAAACGAATAATCTCTCGATTGGTGAAATCACTTTTCTCTCCAACGCGTGTCTTTTTGTGCGCGTGGCAACAACAAACTGATGAATGAGCGGCACGTGCACAGCCCGGCCACGGCCCGGTAGCTTCCCTGACGGGACACGGATGCACGGTCACTGCCCTGACACGGCCCTGACACTGCACGGCCACCTTTAGTAGTTCTTGAGATATCCAGCTGTAACAGACGGACAGACTTATTCACACCATAAGGGTTCCTTTTTACCATTTTGGCACGGAACCCTAAAAATGAAGACGATACGCTTTTTATCATTAAATGACGTCACCAGCCCACACTCCTGAAGTTTTGAGGGCTTTATCTTTGTTAATTTTAATAATTCGGAAAAGGCAAAAAATACGTGTGTAAAACTTTTTTAAAACACACATAATTATTATTTTTCCCACCAGGAAACATCCCTATTCCACGTAAACTTTTCCACAGCTACAAAACAGAGAATCCGGAAGGAATAACCGTTGTAAATAACATTATTTAAACTACAAAATATATTTTATGATGCAAACATTCACGAATCACCTGTGAGCCATATAACCCGACCTTTTACCATATTTTCTTATTGTATCTTACATCGCCTAGAAAAAATAGGACCTCCGAGAACTGAGGCAGGCTTAACTTTATGATAAAGTGAAGCGGTCATTTTATTCGTCGTGAACGAGTCGTTTTATTCGTCATAAAACCGAAATTATTAATGTTCCCGAAAGTGTATGAATCACCAGTTAAAAGGTTTGCAATATAAATTTGGGCAGCCCTTCGCTTTATAAATCATGGGAGGTAATAAAAAGTATATTTCGATAATTTGAAAAACCCCTGTGGAGCAGTAAATAGCTGTTTGTCTATATGCCAACATGTTTGAGTTCGTGTGTATTGTCCAGGTTTGTTTGTTCGCCTTCCGTGTCGTAGTCTGAGCTTTGCCTCGCTTTGCACTGACGGATACGAGCTACACAGCTACCTATTTTTAATAAAAAGGACATGAATTCGTTTTGTTATTCCATGTCCACCTACAGAGAATAAACAAGAGGAAGCTTTGATTAAAATACTGCTTTAAAACAACACCCATGACACAGTTCACGTAGAATTTCCTAGAGGAAGATTTCTATTTCGTCCTGTTGTCTAGCAAGTCTTACGCGTTGTGTATATAAGTTGGGTTCTAAACAAATATTGATCTATTTGACTATGACATACAACATCTGACTCTACCCTAGAAACTAAATGTAGGAGATACTTAAGTCAAACAACCTTACGTATATCCTATGACTCAAAATGCCAGATTTGATCCCTAAAGTCCCAAACACCTCGATAAGAAGACGTTCTTCTCATCTGCAATAGACGCGATACTCAAAGAGATTAAGCAAACGATAACTTTATAGAAGGCTTAAAATAGCCTGTATGCCTGCTTAGGCTAAAAATAGAAACCGAGAAAATGTTTAGTAGGAAATCTAATGAGCTTTTACTTTCAACCAAGCAGGAAAAAAACTTGTTTTATTTAACACACCTAGATTATGAAAGATTGATCCCATCAAAAACATAAAATGTGAAAAAGGGAGCCACAGTTCAATGTTAATAACATCCGTGACTGTCGACTTCAGCGAAAAAAGAATTGAAATCTAAATGAGCGCCAAGTTCTGTAGATAATCCTGAAATAAGATAAATTAAGGTTCAAGATTCGACTTGGCTAGTTTTTCCATACGTGTTATACAGTACAGTTTTTATATCTTACTCTTCTAAAAATTTTATTTGCTGTTGAAAACTAGCTAAGTTAAATCTTGAATCTTAATTTATCTTATTTCCGTAGTTACCTAACAAAATCGATTAATTGAAAAAAAATCAAATCTTAGAAATTTCCAGTTTTCCGATTTTTCCTTTGCATACACACAATTACCTAGCTGGATGCAAATTTGAACTTTCTAGGACATCTGGAAATGGGTTAGGGTTTTGATCTATAAGTCAGTGAGTCAATCAGTCATTAAAAAGCCGGTTTTTAAACGTTAATATATCATAAATTGTTTGAGTTATATTTATGAAATTTTAGATTCTAGACATGCTAAGGGGCATTAATAAATATGCTTATTTTCATGTATGTAGGTTAATAAATAGGTTTCGAGTTGTGAAGGGATCAAAAGTAGCTCGAAATAGTTCGCGTAATACATAAACACGGCTGCTGCGTTGCGAATTTCTTTTTCTGTGAACTTTGGCTGGACACGCTGCCGCGAGATTATTAGATTAATAAAAACTCAGTTTATATTAATCTAATGTCAAATGCCACATTAAATGTTACTCCTCAACGGATGGGAATAGTTAAACCAAAGACAACATCTTTGGTTTAACTATTCCCATCCGTTGAGGAGTAACATTTTTGTCTCCGAAACACATCATAAATAACGAACCTTAGCTTGTCTGTTGATGTTACTAATAAAGTTCAATAATTCCAAAACATTGAAAAGTTTTAGTCTTTATCTCTAGAACGCTTCATCCTATTCTCACCATATTTAAATTGGAACAACATACAGACATTCCCCATAGTTATAATAAGTAATCATCAAAATGCATAAAGAACGAAGGTATGGCTATACACAGACACACAATACACACAAAAAAATACAAACAGACGAATACAACCTCCTCTCTTTTTAAAGTCGATTAAAATATTGTAGTGTCATGTCAGGTATATAGAAGTATGCGGAACAGAGTGTAAAATCCCGCAAGCTTCCATTGAGAACGGAGGATCCTCCGACCGGATGGTTGTTGTGTCCGGTGGGCAACTACCTGATAGTTAATATAGGGACTATTTTATATATGTTCAAATCGCACTGAGAACTCCCATGTATCAACAACCGTGACAAAATCGATATAAAAATTGGGAACATGTCACATTCATCAACTTCTAGTGATTCAACTTTGATATGGTTTTCCGTTTTCTCCTGAGAGGGTATTACTCGGAAACTTTTCTGCCGCGTAGCACCTACCCCCGTGGGACGTTGTAGAATCAGCCCTTTTTCTTCAGATCAGTTCATCCAATCGAAAATACGTAGGTACGTGCGTCAAAGGTAAATTGTTTTCAAGAAGTTTTTTAATTTCGTCTCGTTAAAATTTAATCTTGAACGTCTTTTCAACAATTAATTTGATGAAAAATTATGTTTAGGTACCCGTTTAATTACACTTATTTTCCTTAAGGTCTTATTAATAGGTTATTAAAGGTTAACTACCCATGGTGGTTAGTTTACCCAACCATGCCATATTGGTACACAATTGTCGTTTTAATTGCTTCATTTATTTCGATAGTTGATATTTTCTATTACCTACATTAATTTACTCTGTGTCAATTATTCGTTGTCCATTTTCTTTCATTTTATAAACAATTGATATGCTTAATAATAAAAACATCATACAAAAATCTTTCAAAAAGATTTCAAACCATTTCGTTACGAGTTTAAGAACTTCAATTGCATTTTAAAGTGCTTTCAGTCTTTTTCCAGCAATCACCCTAATGAATGAAATGAAAGCGGTAAGTGTGACTGAATTTCATTTCAAAAGACATTAAAACTTGCTGTCAGGAGTGAAAAATAATCTCAGCATTAAATTATTGCTTACAAGATGAACGGAGACAGATAAGGCCGGCCGCGGATTACGCGGGACTAGGGCTGTGCCAGACTCACGAGCGCTCGGAATTAAATATTTATACCTTACTCTTTACTAAACGTTGTTTTTTCGACCAAGTTTTTAAAGAAAAGTTATAACAGATTAATTTCTCACTCACCGTTTTATTTAATTCGTCACAATTTTTCACCGCCAGCAGGAAAATCTCATCTGCCCCTCGATCCCACTTCATAACTTCCACGTCCGCCAGCACGAAAGGATGGTTTGGATCAAAATAAATTGTTAGCTTAGGACTCCTTATTTAACTTCTTATTAAAACAGGCTAGGTAAGGTAGAATGTTTTTCCGCGCCCTCTGATAAATCGGATAAAATCCTTAGGCTGAGTTAAGCTTTGAAAAAAGTTAGTAATGAGCTCCTACTAATACCTACTTACCTTTTACCGCTCTGTACAAAAATAGATAGAACATTGGAGCAATATTTATTTTTACTAGAGTTTCAAATATAGAAAATCTCATCATTGCGGTCTGTTACAATAGCTAGAGAGTCCAGAAGGAAAACTAAACCTTAATGGAATAAAATTAAAATTAAATAGTATGCAAAGAAATAACAATAAAGTGAATTTATATAGTTTCGCTGTAGCACATTCCTCGGCGCGCCTCAGAAACTTGTAATTAGTTGAAACGGATAAAGAGCGGAACAATTTCTTTCTATCCATAACTCGAAGCGGGGTACACATTAACTAAGAAGTTCGCCTATATTTCTTAATTCACAAAGTATACCGTTAATAAAATGAATATATGATAAAAACAAGTTTATAATCATTATTAATAAGAATACTTTAGAAGTTCGAGAAAAACATGAGCAAGTTCAAAACTCGGATCGATTTCACAAAAATCTTAAAAGTTTCGTCGAACAAAAACTTCGCTCACGGCTGTCTTAAAATTGTGTACAAAATCAGAGCACACACAATTAGGTCGGTAGCTGTATAAAATAATATACGATACGGTATAACAAGGAATCGCTTAATTAGAAATGTTGTCGGGACCTACGCAAACTGGCTTGCTTGTTCACGTTACCTCGAGAAACTTATCGCTGAAGCGTGGCCCTTTATCCGTTCCATTTAGAAAATATTTATTTAGCATCCTTTCCTTAAGCCCCTGCGCTCAGGTGCGAGATCGCCCTAACTCAAATAAGGGGGCAGACATTTAAATAAGGCACTTGTTTTCATTACACTTCTGTTCGTACCGACATTTATTGTGTGAACCGCAAAAACTAATGTTACCTTTATGTAACACGTTTTATAGATATCGGAGAATAGTTTTAAAATGGAATAGTTTGTGGTTCGAATATATTTTCTAGATTTTTACGTCGTATCTAGCAGGAATACCGGGAATATCAATGTTTATGATACTTAGGTAAAGGACGGTGGGACCGGGAACTCGTGTCATCACTTTGAATTTCCAAATACCTATCTCTACAACCTGTAACAGAATAAACGCAATACCTCTTAAGGGGTCCTTGAACTCATTATTATGAACAACTTTCACTATGGGACCAACACTGAAATCGCGAAAAACAAATCGACTCCCCCATACATTTCTTTGCGCATAACTCGACAAAATGTACTGAACAGCTGATTTTATTTTTAGCGATTTCGGGTTAGGTCCCATAGTAAAACCATGTTACATGTTGTATAATATTACGATCAATGTATAAAATTCTTCCATTACTATGAGTGACTGACAGACAACGCTCAGCCGAAACTGCTGGTCGTAGAAAGCTGAAATTTGGCATGTACGCAAGTAGGTTCCTTGGGATGTGTAGAGGAGCACTAAGAGAGGACTTCCCGAAATTCCTACAGGAACGGAAAAGAACGGAATATGTGCTTAAAAAGTCGCTGGCAAAAGCTAGTCTCTTAAAGAAATAAGCGTTAGAATATTTTAGATTGAACCTATGTTATGAAGCTATAGTGTAGTTTAAAGCTGATCCGTTGGCAAATTTAAAATGTTTGTTTTATATTACGAAAACCGTAATTATAAGGTTGACTGGTAGAGAATGCCTCGTTGTATTAATTCCGCCTATTATAATATGAATATTAGCGATAATATCATAAAATTGTATTTGAGATACGTCGTACATAGTTCTTTTGCATCTGCATGTAAAATGAACTCTGTTTATCGTTTCAAAAAAGTATTATTATACTGTAAAATTAACTTAAGTCAGGCGAATAATAATAATTCAGTGAACTAAATTAACTACTCGGTCGGTCGTGTATTTTTCTAACGTCTACTATTTATTCATAAGGCACGATGATATTCAAAAGTTGTTTTAATATTATGTACCTATAACAAAGTAAAGGGATCGCGATCACAAAGTTACAATGTTATGCTAATAACTAACCGAAACTAAGCAAATGATGTTTACACTAAGTTGCCGGCAAATATACGCAACCTGTAATTTTCTACGTTTCAAATCATAATGTCTGAGCCGTTTTATTTTCGTTACGATCCTTACTATTAAATTAAAAGGTTAATTTTATTTTAAAAAGTCTGTGTAGCTTAATTTTCGAAAGTTTTTCTTTTTATACGATTTTATATATATAAGGATTTTTTAAGAAGTAATTAAGTAGAAGTCTTGACTTGCATAATCCTAGATAAGTGGAAAAACTGTAAAAAAATATTTCCACAATAATCACAAGCTTACATAAACTGGCTGAATGAAGTCAAGCGTTTGCCTTTTTGGTTCAATAAAACTTATCCCTTTAGGAGCTAAGGGAATCTATTAGACATAATAAAAAATCGAAGTAAATCCCGAGCGAATACCTTGCAAGAGTTGCAAGACTTCCTGTATAAACAAAGGGAACTGTACAGAGGAATCTCAGATAACGTTTATTCCTGCTAGCAAGACAAATACGAGGACTCATACAAAGTTAGTAACGAAATTAAACTTACAGTAGCGACTTTCAAAAGGTTTTCAATGGGTACGTTTATTTATTTTATATATTAAATAGGAAACAGGAATATTTATATATGTAAGAATTATATTATATATATAAATATTCCTGTTTACACAACAAATCTTTGATATAGCCGGCTGAATAAGCTATGGTGAAAGCCAATATACTTACATCACGCCTATATTTCCCGAAGGAGAAATCAGAAGTTTATTTTCGCCAGGCTTGTTTTAGTCCCATTTTTCAATAGGGTGCAAGCCTGCTGCGAATCAGACACAAATGGAAACACTCAAACTGCTCCTTTTATTTCGAAAATTTACCTTTGAACAAACATCAAAAGCATCAGCATAACCCTTTTAATGTATTGTAAGAGATTTTGAAAAGTGAATAGTAAACTTTTATTAAGAAAAACTTAAACGATAACTTAATTAAAATAAAAAAATGAAAAGATAATAATAAAAACAGAATAAAAAGTATTCTATTCTATTTTACTCTAACTACACAAACCATAGACAATGACATCATAATGCATGGTCACAAGAAAGTACATAACAAGGTGTCTACCATAGACGTTCTGTAGAAAAGAGCTGTTGTCGCTAGGCCCCGACGATTTGCGACACTATCACCAACTTTGAGCACTTTAACTGTTACTTACGTGAAGTGCACAAATTTTAAAGAAAACTTCGCACTTAACCTCGCCACAAAATTAAATATAAATAATATAAGTTGACTCGTTAACAACTTTCTTGCATTAACTTCAACCTACATAGAGTTTTGAAACGTACAATTGTAGGTACATAAGGAATTTTGAAATATTTTTAGAAATAATGTAATAAAAAATCTGCGACGTCTTTTTTGAAGTGAAAACTTCTTTAGCGGCGTTGAGCACTTTTTCTGTAATGGGTATAAAATCTTAAACTCGCGTCAGGACACGTGACCTGATCGAAAAAGCGTAAGACGGACTCGCGTCAGGGTCACGTGATGCTGATCGAAAAAGCGTAAGACGGACTCGCGTCAGGGTCACGTGATGCTGATCGAAAAAGCGTAAGATCGAGGGGAAGGGAGAGGAACTAGTATCTCCCACTCTTTCTACCGTGCCTGATTGTGCTGCTCCGCTTAGGCGGCACAGGGCGCTTGCGCGAATGTCCGTCTGTGTTTATGTTCAGCGTGCCACGCGTATCCAAGGATACGAAATTACGGAATTACGAAATTATGGATGAAAGTTGATTTTTCTAAGAGATAAAAATTAATGTAATATATAAATAAATAACGATATAATATTATGAATAATAACATGTAAATTGTCATATTTGTGTACGATAGCGCAATAAATAAACATTGTATTCTACCTCATAAATGATAGTATTTTTGTACTTATAATTAAACACAACGTTAATACTAAAGTTTTCACTTCTGCCGGCACTCCCGGAGTGCTACCGGTGTTTTTTTTATATTAGGTTCGGTTAGTTTTAAAATTATTATTTGCGCGTTGGAAGCTTAATGTGGCATGCAAGCATAAATAAAGAAAATCTGTGCTACGACTAACGTAATAGGTAGCTTTACTTTTATATATGCTTATATACAGTTCACTTTAAAATTCAAACATATTTAAACGAAACCATAAAACCAAACATTAAGAATTCCAAAAGGCCGTTATCGGTGACCTAATGTACATCAAGATTAAGCTGAAATTTATTTTATTGTTGCTGATAACCGTAGCACCTATACGAAATAATAATTATTTCAAATAAATCTAATGAAAAACTTCTTACGGCTTATTCAGGCGACAGCGTAACTTTTAGTTCTCAAGAAAACTTATAAGTGTAACATTCGTTGTTAATTTCTTTATGATTGTCAAAAGTTCTGCTTTTACAAACACTTATATCAAAGAATCTCCCGGGCAGAGTCATCAAATTTGTAGACACAAAGGTTTTGTAAATTCAGAAAGAATTAAGTTTTGAGCCCGCTCCTTAGAAGACAGTTTTCCTTTTACAGGAAAATATATTCATCATTCAGAAAGCTAGCCCAAAAGTTATTTTTAACAAACGAAAAACAAATACCTATAATCAAACATCAAAGTTTTCCTGCCCATTAAAAACCAATCCGAACTAGGGCCACGTCGTCGTCAATAAGGTATTGTTCTAATTCCGTCCACTCAAACCCGAGATACACTCGGCGATCAAAATGGTGAACGATTTTTGTTCGCTTTAATTAAGTCACGAACGTCACTGGCTGTTGGCCCGTTTCCTTGGCCCAGGTAATCACGATCGGAAAGGCATTAATTCAAAACTCCAGTGTTGCTCTCGAGCCCGATTGCTAACGACCCCACTTGAGCACGTCGCAAACGAACCTCCTAAATACGGGAGTAGCCTGTAGCCGGCACCAGGCTTGTGTCACCCACATACAGCACAATGTCAAATGAAGAATTGCTTTTTTCAGGTCAGTGAATACACAATTTGATACACCTTTGTTGTCTTATTATTAAGCATAGGTAGGTATTACAAAGGTTCTTGGCCAATTGAACTAGAGCACCATATTTCTTTGGTTTGATTATATTTTTTTGTCTGTTGCCTATTCACTAATCATTAAAAGTAGGTCTACTCGTATTACTAATGTTTAATTTTAGTGCATTTGAAATCAATCATAGATAAGTAGGCACTGCAGTTATTTTTCTAAAAAGCCGGAGTCACGAAGGAGTCTCTCATCTGAGAATGAAAAATCTTGCAGCTGAATACATTGTGTTTCCAATTGGTTACCGACCAACCGGATACCGGATCGGCAACCGGAATCGCTGCTCCACGAGTAGAAACTAACGGACCCATTATACCTAACTACATACATACACACATACCAGCACATACACAACATCTGAAACGCTACCGGCAAAACTGTCTGACAAATTGCGACAGATACATCGTTTCGCTAGATTTACTTAGTATTATAAATATTCCAGAAAGCTATAATCTACAAAATAACATTCGCCGTAATATCTATACTAATATATAAAGCTGAAGAATTTTTTTGTTTTTTTGGTTGGACGCACTAATCTCAGGAAATACAGTTCCGATTTGAAAAATTCTTTCAGTGTTAGATAGCCGATTTATCGAGGAAGGCATTAGGAGCGGAGCAAACGAAGTTGCGCGTGTCAACTAGTAAAATAATATGTAGAATTCAAGAATTGTACGATTTTACTATTTATTGTACGACAGAGCAGGCATATTCTTTAGAAACTTATAAACCAAACCGAAATTGTTTATTAGTAACAGTTTATTTATGTCGATGAAATAAATCGAGGATTTGTTTTAAAACAAATGAATATTATACATTTATTTATTTAACGAAAAGAAAACTGAACAAAGGCAATCACTGAACGCTTGAAATAGCCTCCGTGTAATAAATATGACAGTAACAATCTTCCGCTATCCCTGTTCAAATATTTATTTTGCAAATACGCCGAATCCAGTTAAGCTTCAATTCTAATTAGAGAAAAACAGGCAATTTGTAGATATAGATTTTAATTTTAATTGAGTCGTCATGAATAATTGAAAAGACAAGCTTTCGATTTCGCAAAGTGTGATGACGAATGTATTTACGAAACAGATTAATTCATGTTCCTGGAATGAAATCGTTCCACTAAGTAGCCGTCTGAGCTGTATTTAGTTAAGACCAGTACTTAAATACGAGTATAATGTAGGTAATTATTACCTAGGGAGTTAATTACTGGGTATTTTTTAAAGTGACATTCGGTTGCTCCTCAAAAGGTTATTGCCCCGTTCATATTCGTCACACCAATGTCACCACCACCGCCAAAGAAATAGACAGACTAACAAAGAAACTGAACATCCAATTTAATTAATATAATTAGTCTTATTATAAATCTATTAACAAAAACAATCACGTGTCGCTATTCAAAGCGAGACAGTTCTAGTTTTAGCAGAGCCATTAGTTAATTGGATAGGGTAGTGTACACAATTGTGATTTCAAAGACATAATCAATTGTGCGTCTAACGAAGGTAGGTGGAACACAAACAGTCCTCTGTGCGACTCGGCGCGGCGCGGCACTGCGGCAGGACTGTCACCAAATAGGCACAGGTGACAGAGGACTGACCTGTGTCCGTGTATGTACCCACTTTAACTAACGTCCACCGAGATTTTGCTGTCGTGCGCTCAGATGTGTTACATCCGTATTTATACACTGTAGGTCAATTTTGACAAACTCCTCTCAATTGAGAGCTAGCGGTTAAGTCTTAAGAGCCCTATCACAAAATTGCGTTTTCTCTCACAAAACTGCTGACTCATCGCATTCTGTAGAAATTAGGCAGTTGCAATTACGTTTATTTTAAGGCTTATTATTAATTTATTGTGTGACTTGTTGAGTAACTGACAGACAACGCACAGCCGAAACTACCAGTAGTTACGACCAGTCGTAGAAAACTGAAATTTGGCATGTAGTTTCCCTGGGGAGTATAGGGGAGCACTAAGAGGGGATTTCTCGAAATTCCTACGGGAACGGGAAAGACCGGGATATGCGCGTACGAAGTCGCGGGCAAAACCTAGTCCTAAAACAAATCGCTTGCATAATATTTCTGTCTGAACAAAGTAATCGAATGCTAACCGATTTTCTCTTGATGGTGATCCACAATTTTCTCAAGACCTAGGTAACTACGGAAAATATCCAAACACCATCCACAATATTGCCCGCACGGATGTCGAAAATCATCCCAAGGGAACATATTCCCCGGATCAAAAGGTTTAACCTGGGGAGTATGTATGTTAGAAGGGAAGGATTCCAGGACATGGTCCACCCGTGTGTCAAGTACTTCATCCAAATCTGTGTAGCCATTAAGGCGTGAAGAGAAAACTAACAGACATTCAGATTTACGAGAACTTCCGCGTTTATAATTATACCACCTTTTTCCCGCGACTTCGTACGCGCATATCCCATTTTTCCCGCTTCCGTAAGCATTTCGGGACGAATTATACATATAAACCTTCCTCTTGAATCACTCTGTAGGTATGAAAACCGGATTTAAATCCGTTGCGTAGTTTAAAAGATATAGGCGCACAAACGGAAAAAGCGACTTTGTTTTATAGTATGTAAAGAAGTATAAATAAATAAATAACAATACATTATTTATTTTGGACCAAACCATTTTACATATCATGTACACCCACCAAACTGCGTGGCAGTTGGGATTGGCCAGCGGACTCGCCTGCGTGAAATTCGAAAATTATCCCAAGGTAACCTATTCCTGGGTTGAAAAGTGTCCTTTGTTCTATTCTAGGACTTGGTCTACCTGTGCGCCGAGTTTCAGCAAAATCCGTTCAGCCGTTAAGACGTAAAGAAGTTACAAATGGACAGACAGAGTTACTTTAGTAGGTAGAAGTACACAAGGAACACATTCATAGTGCGTACAGCTAAGAAGTGGAATTCCCTGCCGGAGTCTGTGTGTCCCGATAGCTACAACCTGGGAGTCTTTAAGTCAAGAGTGAATAGGTTACTTCTAGGCAAGCGTGCTCCATCTTCGACCACATCATCGCTTACCATCAGGTGAAATAGTGATCACACGCGCCTATCAAAGGTAAAAAAACATGTGCATTATCACCAAGATGAGCTAGAATCTTTGTAGTTTATTTGAATAACTATTTAGTTTAATTGTCAAACACGGAATTACGTCAGAGGTTCCGATGTAATTTATAGCTACATGATGGTCTAGAAACTCAGCGAACCAACAAACACGTTTGATCTATAAAGTCAATCGGAAGGGGTACGTTTGAACGGCTTATGTCAACATGGCGACAGTTTATGTATGGCTGTGTCATGAAGAATCTATTTATACAAGTACAGGTACTGGTCTTGGTTTCTTTGGCTTGAATAGACTATGCTAGGCCATGGCACGGCCTAAACCATGGTCTAGCCACACAAGACATGACTATCGTAGCCAATCCCTAGTACAAAACACGGTACAACATTGGCTGTACTGCGTCTTGTCTACACGTATTGACTTGCGACATACAGTTTCTAAGAACTTGTGAATGCAATACTACATCTTTTGTTTTACTGGACCTTAGTAAAAAGGAGCCAAGAACTTTTAAATCAATGTGCATCAAATCAGAATCGAATCAATGTTGAAACTGCCAACTCTAATATAGGAGTAGAACCATCAAACTAACTAGTACAGTCACAGTTTTTCCGAGGCTCGTTAACTAACAAAGAGTAGCTTTGTGCGCCGTGTGACGTCGATGTGTGTACTGTGTACAGGTGCAGTGTACAGTGTATAGCCAGCCAGTTTGATGTGCTAATGAGCGACATTAACGTTTAGTCGGCGTCAATAAACGTCACTTTGTCGACTACAGCCGCTGCAATGCTCCCCGCACGTTTCATGTGCCGGTATCCGTGTTACTGTTGTTCAATCCATACTGATCCTAATATATAAAATTCTTCCGTTACTGAGTGACTGACAGACAACGCACAGCCGAAAGTACTGATCGTGAAAGCTGAAATTTGGCATGTAGCTAACCTACACTCCGTAGGGGCACTAAGAGAGGATTTCCCGAAATTCTTACGGGAACGGGAAAAAATGGGATATGCGCGTATGAAGTCGCGGGTAAAGCAATTATGCTGTAAATGTAAGAGTAATCCTGTCCGTCTGTTTGTTTGATACCTTTTTGTCTTATCGACTGATCGCATTTGGATCAGGTGATGGTGAAAACTTGGGTCAGGTGAACATGGCGCGTATTGTTCCACGCGTGCCGGGGAGTTAAACACCTCACTCCTCCAGCTTGACCAGACGGGGCCCGCAGAGGCGGGCCAGTACCACTCGAGGGCTGAGTTGAAGATTGCTTAAATGCTCCAGTAGCCCCCGGTGCAAGTGTGCCAGGTAAAATGAGGAGGGTATAGTCAGTAGGAGTCTGTCAGACCCCTCCGTGCTCCCCAGGACAGAGGACATCCATGAGGATTTCCGACCACGCAGATACCAAAAAAAAAGGTGAACTTGGTGAAGACTATGTCTTGGATTAGGTCTTTGAATAATTTTCATCCTGGAATTATGTTCCCTTCAGTTAATTGTCCACATCCACGCGATCAAAGCCGCTGTAAATGAATGTTTCGCGTTCATTTATAATAGGGCTACTTTTGTCTGTCTGTTTGTTACATTTCTCGTCTTAACGGCTGGATTTGGTTCAAACTTGGCACATGCGTTGACCACGTCCTGGATACTAGGATACTTTTTATCATGGTAGTATGTTCCCTTGGGTTTATTTTCAACTTTCAAGGGGGTGGAGACGCTCGTAAAAAATCAATTGCCGTGCGTTAGTCTCGCAGAAACTCGAAAAGGACTTAATATGATTTTTTTGCTGTGTTTGTACTTGTCAGAACAAGGTTTGTACAAAAGAAAATCTGTGGAGAAATGCTCCTGTGCGAAACCGGGGCGGGTCGCTTGTAGAAAATAATACTCACCCCCACACACAGAGTGCATTCAAAGAAATTCCCGTGCCAAGCATTGTGAGATAGATTTGGTACACAGGCTTATTGATGCGTAGTAGATACCTAGAGATGATCACTTTGCTAACGCTCACAAAGGCTTCCAGGAAGGTAAACAATAAAGTATAGGTTCAAAAACTTTAGGCCTTTGTTTTTATTTTTAGTGATATCATTGTTCCTTTATTCTATCGCCTAGTGACGAATAAAACTCCTGATTTATCCCCATAAAATCTCAGTCCACAAAATCTGACACAAAAATAAAACAAAACCAAGTAAACGTCTCGAACGGAATTATTTATACGTAACATCGAAAGGAAACATCAAAGACAAAAAATAAAAGCTTGTAAAAATTATCTACCGTTTTACTTGATCCATCACCGTTCGCACTCGCGTCACGTAAATATTGCGAACAAATTCCGGCGAGTGTCGGTATTACATTATAAAAAGCAACAACCTACTTCCCGGGGCGAAACGCGGGCAAATGTGGGGGCAAAGTGGAGCAAAATCTAGAGTACAACAAGCCTAGCTTCCATAGCATTTTTACATGCAAAACGTAATACTAATAAATCTTTGTATGCGTCATATAGATGCAGGGTTGTGCCGCTGCCTCAAGTCGGGGCCAGCCAGCCGGAAAATTGCAAACTAGCGTACCCAGTACACCGCGATGTCTATCTGGGCTTACGCCTCTTTGATACAACCAGCCAGGAATATTAATTATAACATGTAATTACCTGAATTGAGGGTAATAGATTTACGTGTTATTTAGTGAAAATTGTTTACATTGAAAAGTCTTAGAGCTTGTTAAGGCGTCTAATTCATTTTTAAGATTAAAAGAAAATTACATGATACCTAGCTGTAATTAAGAACAAAACAAAATCTCAGTCAGTCAAAATCCCCTTATAAATCTTTAAACAGCAACAATACATTATCCAAATTTCAATTTAGGTACACGTTCCTTTTACAATATACCTTAAATGTGTTATCACATTGTTTATAGCCACACCTTTGATTAAAATACGGATGAAATTACCAAACACCCGATGCTTACACATTGTATTCAAAATATACGATGAGAATAAAGTAATCATGTTGATTATATTCCATCTTTATTACGCCCATATTCATTACGTCTCAAGAATCACGCCGTAAAAAGAAATTTACCCACTGAATCGACTCCCTCACCGTAAGGAATCGTACTATTGACCGGGAAGTGGGAACGTGTCTGCTAACAGTGAGACTTCTCAGAATTGATTTATGAATTAGCTGGATCACTACTGACTGTACTAGAAATCATTGTGAGATAGGTCAGGAGGTGCCTGGCTGAAAAAAAAACTAAAAAAACTTGAGTATGAAAAGTTGTTATGTGTTGCTCCGAAATCGACCAACATTATTTGGTGCGTTATTTTTCCTTTTGAGAAGTGGCTCCCAGACTCCCAGTGCAATTTAATACACTAGGTAAGTGCTTGTAAGCTGAGGTCTCTTCCGTATTTTTTTTCTGAAAGACATTTGTTATATGTACATCTTTTTCAAACTAACAAATTTAATTAACTAAAATTATTTGACTATCATTAAGTATCTAATAAGCCCAAAGACGATGTTGATAGCTTGTCTATTTGAATAATTCCTACATCTGGTTTCTGCCTGCACCATATTTTTGCATTGTCTGCAAAGTTATATAAGTATCGCAATCACAAGTTTACTTACGCTAAATCGGAAGACTGGCTTGGAAACTGACTAAAATGGATTGCTAATTTTACAGCCAGACGCTGCAAATCGAGAAAGTTATTAAACAAAAAAAACATGTAAAAACAACGAAGATAAAATAAGAGTGCATGCAAGCTCAATAAAATAATAATTATCTACTAAGAAATTAGTAGCTAGGGGCTAGTTAGAAAACAACAATAGTATAATCCAAAGTGCCATTATAGTACATCATAGACACTTTTAATTGATATATTTGCCTGATTTCATTTGTTCTACAATTATAGCTTACCTATTCCAGTCCTCCATATTCACGATAGAAACAATGAAAATAAGATCATATTCTCCAGTTTATTCCGCTTTAGATTGAAATCGCTAGTACTTTTTTCAAGCTTTTTTATTTGTGTGTAATGACATGAACCCTCGGATAAGTATCGGAGCTGGTTCGAGTGTCACTCCAATTCGACATGACAGGCACTCGACATTTAAGTTGGTCCAAATCAATCGTAAGTACGAAATTAAATTCGCACTAAGTCTCTTGCGAGTCCCGCTTCAACGGTTATAGGATCGATAAATAAGGCGCTTATTTACTTAATATTTATTCTGATGGCGTTTGGTAAATTAGACTTAGTTATGATTTTATAGTTTAGAAGTACCACGGCCTTTAGGGCTACTCTGGCTGGATATAAAGGTAAAGTTGTTCTATTAGAACCTCCACACAACGCCAGTTACGAAACGTTTTGTATTAATTATTCATTTTAAATTCATCACCATCTTCCTGCCCTATCCCATGGTAGCTTGGATCGGCGTTACAATATTTTTTCCATCCTGTCAACCGACCTGCTATCATTGAATACGTTTTCTGTCAGTTCACTCTTTACACATTCTTTAATTTTTTTAAAGTGACTCATCCTCCTGCAGCCTGGTTTACATGCATGACCTACCATAACATTCCTTTCTGTGCCTTTTATCGTTTAATAATTTCCCCTACACTTAGCTCCTTGTTCTAAGCCACAACAAAAGGGTAGCTAATCGCTGTATGCGTCACCTTTTTCCTGTAACCAACTCCAGGATATGACACATTACAAGGTGAATTTTCAGCCCATTCCAGCAATCTTTCGGAATTGAAAGTACTTATAAATATGAATGACTTTTACTATAGACTAATATCAAACATATTAAAATGTTGTTCAGTTCCAACTTTTTTGAAATAGTATAACTTGACAAAATATATAGGAGGAGACAGCTGTCTTTTTTGAGATTTTAGGGTTGGTCCAAAAATACATGTGGTTCATATTTATAAGTATTGTTTCGCTTCTTATTCGTGTTCGTCATAGCTCAGACGGACTGACGAGTTGCAGTGAGTCTTGTTATCGCCTTGATCTGTAGTGCTATTCTCTAACAACATTTTCGTATCTCGACAGTAGAATTCGAAGTGAGTTTCAAATGAAGATCTTTATGTCGTGTGCAATAAAGCTCACTTTGTGAGTTTTATCACTCAGGTGAAGCTCGATATCGAAATAGTTTCTTACAGAATAGACTAGCTGATCAGACCAGCGAGTAGGTGAACGGGGTTTTTTAGGGTTCCGAACAAAAAACGGAATCCTTAAGCTGGGTACAAACCGGTGTTACGGGGCGTAATGTAACATGCGAGCATTCGTGCAGTCAGTCCCTACGAAACGAGTACGAACACGCGTATGTTATTCGGATTTTAGGACACGGCCTATCGTAACATGCTCGCTGCGAATGGTTCATTACCGTAGCACCGGACGGTCAGTACCCACCTTTATAGGAACACTCTGGTGTCTGTCTGTCCGTCTATCATAGCCAGTTTTCTCCGGATCCACTGGACCGATTGTGTTGAAATTTGGTACACATATGAACTTCTGTGACCCAAACACGGACGCGTTACGTAAATTTTTAGTATGGGACTCACTTTTGGGGTCCAAAACAAAAAATTTCAAAAAAAAGTTTTTTGAACAATGTCGTGTGACATATCAAATGAAACGGCTTACTGTGAGGGTTTTAATTATATATTTTTCATAATTTTAAAATAAATGGTTTTGAAGTTATTCAAGAAATACTCTTAAAATTAATGGCATCTTAATAAATAACATGAACAGAATACTATGATTGAATAAGATAGAATACTAAATATATACACTTAAAATAAAATATCCTAACTAAGATAAGGCGTCAAAAAATTCGTCCGCATCGCTGTCCACCGGAAGTGAGCCCAAAAAAATAAATTAGATGAAAAATGACCATTCGCCACCCTTATCTCCGAAACTACTGAGCCTAAAATTTAAAAAAAATGGAGATAATAGATCTTTAGATTACAACCTATAGATTACAGGGAAACCTATAAGAAGTCAGTAGTGATAAAATAACATGTTAAAAAATGAAATTCGTTCGGAACCCTTTGCACGCGAGTCCGACTCGCACTTGGCCAGTTTTTCCTCCACTTTTCACACTACAACCTGTTTTTCCAAGTTATTTAGTACGACTATTGTCAATGCATGAAAAAAGTCACCATATAGGGAATCCCAAAGAAAAACCGAGCTAATTACTACCAAATCATCGCTGAAGATGAGTAAACAAAAGCCAAATGATGTGCTAGATGACGTCGTTACAGACAAGCGTTAATTTAAAGTTGCCTGGCTCCGTCAGCCTCACCGCCACCGTGATGCGAGCTCCTCCGAGCCAACGTATTTATTCTGCCTACATATTAAATTACTTTTACAGCAAAGTAACTTCGCAACGCTGCGTCGGGCTGCAGTGCATCACGAAATTATGATTTACAGTGTGCGCTCGTGAAAGTTTTATTTAAGAGGCAATGCACAAGTGCCTCGCATTCGGTCGGATGTTTATTAGTTAGTTATCATGGCTGCCGGCGATGTGTGGGTGCTGGGCTGGGGAAAAGGTGGTGGGAAAAAAATGGTAAGAGAAAAGTACTATTTTAGCGAAAGCAAATATTTCATGCAAAAGCTTTGGCCCTTATGCTATTATATAAAATTCCTCCGTAACTGGTGACTGACTGAGTGACTGGGTGACTGACAGCAAAAGCGCAGCCGAAATTACCGGTCGTAGAAAGCCGAAATTTGGCATGTAGGTTCCTTGGGGAGTGTAGGGGAGCACTAAGAGAGAATTTCGCGAAATTCCTACGGGAACGGGAAAAAACGCGATATGCGCATACGAAATCGCGGACAAAAGCTAGTTTATTATAAAAACTATCTAACTACATGATTCGTTTAAATACTTAAAAGCAGATTCTTCGATGGAACTACAGAGAACTAAGAATCGCCCGCGGCTTAGCTCCACCTAAAACCGTCTCCAGATTCCCTCTATCTCTGCACCAAAATTCATCCAAATCGGTTCACTTTCGCACATTTATTTCTAGACAAACGGATGGACAGACTGCCTGACCAAATCGTGTTTGCATCTCGTCGTGAAACATGGACATTAGAGCTCTGCCTCATTAGCACAGCACATCGCATCGCCGCAGCGGCGACGCAACGCAACGCAACGTGAGGCAGAGCTCGACAGAAATAAGTTAAAATTCAGCAGTTACTTCTTTGCATTGCTCATAACCTCGTAAGGCCCAACGACCTAATTTAATGACAAAAAAATTTTGACACTCCGGCCCGAGACACTATTTAAAATCATTAAATTACGGCCCAGCGACCTAAAATTGTGACATGATATTTGAACATATTTTTCTGTTTAAATAATCCCGCCAATTCAAAACTGCCATCGACAAATTATTAACTTTGAACGCATCTCTAATTTTGACAATTTCAACTTGACGTTTTAGAACCAATAATCTGTCTATTTGACGTTTCATCTCGTGTAAATGGAAGCCTCGTGGATATAGGTGAGTAAATCTATTAATATCTTTATAATCATTACATGGTGATGTCTGAAATGTATTGCAAACAGTTGCGGAAATGTTATATTTTGTTCCTACGCATTTTTTTCAATGGAAAGTCATTTTAATTCAGTAATATACGAACGATAAAAACTATGTCCCAAAATAAAGTCGGTGGGTTTTTATTGTAAAAGTTAGCCTAACTTCTATGTCATAATTTTAGGACGTTGGGTGTTTACTTTATGTTTTCTTTGTTTAAGCCATGAATAACGAAGCTATCGAAGCTGAGCTTAATCTGGACATATCCGAGTTTGAAGATGACGAAGACAACGATGATATCGATGATGTGGATTATCGACCACCTCAGGGTCGAAATCGTCAGTCGGATAATTCAGCAGAATCGTCTTCGGATTCTGAAGGCGAGCTTTCAATTTCAAGTCCTGCGATTTCTAATTCTTCTGTTATGCGAGGGAGGAGCTTACAGCGTCGAGGTGGCCGTCGTGGTCGAGGAATTTCTTTGATTTCTCAACCAAGTCATAGAAGAGGAAGCTCTTCTCGTGGAAGAATGTATCAGCAAGTGGAAGCTGTAGCTAACGAGGATATTGGCATTAACGATGGACAAACTGGAGATTGGATAGATAAAGATTTTAATCCAGATGTAATTCCCTTTATGCAACCATCGTATTTACCTCTTAATGACGAAGAGTTTAGTAAAATTGATTACTTTCGTCGATACGTAAATGATGAGCTGATGCAAATCATCGTGGATAAATCCAATGAGATGTATCTATCAAGAAACGGCCAGTTATTAAATTTGACACTTACCGAGTGCTACATTTTTTTCGCAATTAATTTGGCTATGTCATGTATTGGATATCCGATTCTCCGCATGTACTGGCAACATAAGTTTCGTGTCGCTTTTGTAGCTGATCACATGTCACGGAACAGATTTTTCACTCTTCGAAATTCTTTAAAACTCGTCAATGATAACGACTTTTCTGCCAAAGATAAAAGTAAAGACAAGCTCTGGAAAGTTCGCCCACTTATCAAAGAAATTCTTAAGGGTTGTCATTCCATACCAAAAGACCAAAAACTATCAATTGACGAAATGATCATTCCTTTTACGGGCTCTTGTGGGATGAAGCAATATTGCCCAGGTAAACCTAATCCTACAGGTTTAAAAGCTTTTGTCTTGGCGAATCCTGCAGGAGAAGTGTGTGATTTTGATATATATCAAGGGGCAACTACATATCCTTCTTATGCTGACACATCATTCGGGTTGGGAGAGAAAGCAGTTCTTGCCTTAACGGAGGATTTGATACCGGGACATATAATTTACTGTGATAGGTACTTTACCACCGAGACACTGCTTTTGCAATTAAAAAACAGAGGCCTGATGTGCGCTGGTACATTAATGAAGAATAGAGTACCTAAGCCCGCAAGATTAATACTCAAAGAAGACAAAGACTTAAAGAAAGCAGGGAGAGGGAGTTATCAAGTATTGGTCAACGATGAGAAGAATATAGCTACAACTAAATGGCTTGATAATAAACCAGTCACTTTTCTGTCTACTGTGCACGCTGCCCAAACTTCCGACACTTGCCAAAGGTGGTGTAAGCAGAATAAAGTTTATGTTACTGTCCCACGACCGGAAGTAGTAAAACAATATAATTCAAATATGGGAGGAGTCGATCTTGCTGATCGCCTCTTAGCTGTGGCACCGTCGAGATATCGGACAAGAAAATGGACAACGCGATTTATCGCGCACATGTTTGATTTGGCTATAACTAATTCTTGGTTAAATTACAAAAAAAATGAGTTACGCAAAAATGTCCCGATAAAAAAAATTCAACAACTGAGGAGTTTTAAAATGGAAATAGCTGAAATTTTAGTATCAGCAAATGTCTCCACTAGTTCCGAAACAGAAGACGAAGAACAGCCTCGGCCTAAACGTTCTAAACCAACTATACCGCTTCCCAGCGTCAGTTCAAGAACTCATGGTGCACTCCATTTGCCCTCGGCTGGAGAAATTCAAAACAGATGCAGAAGACCAGGATGTAACAAGAAAAGCACAATTATATGCAAGAAGTGCAACATTAACTTGTGTCTCACTAGAGAAAGAAATTGTTTTTTCAAGTTCCACACTGAGATTTATTGATTTAGATGTTTTTATTTTATTGTTTTTATTTTTTTTTATTAACGAAGACTATAATTGTGATTGGTTTATGTGCAATTGTCATTGATATACCTAAAGATTTAAGACCAGTTTAGCATTTTCTTTAATTTTTAATATATCTTAAAATATTATAATTTGAAATATTACCATTGATTAGTAGATAAGTACCTACATTATGTTGTTAATTATGATTAGCGCAAGTGTAATGCTAATGATACATTGTTTCCTAAAAAATGAGACTGATTTAGAGACATTTGTTACGTAAAATGATTAATTAATACGATTTAAAATAAAAGGAGAATAAACGATCTTTTTTTCACAAAGTTTCTTTTTTTTCCGGTATAATTTGTAACATTTGATGATAAATAACTGCATAGATTTGATATATTCAAATTAATATTATACTTAAAACTATGGCCCAGTGACCTAAAAAAAGGACAATTAATTTCAAAATATTTGTTGCTTGAAATAGTTAACTTTAGGTATAAGAAATACCCCTTAAAAGAGTTTAGCCAAAAGTATTACATTTAAACACTTTTTTACTAAATCAAAGTTCTGGGCCGCAACTACTTGCACCTATTTTTAGTACATTGGGCCGTAATATATATCGACCTAAATTTGGGTTGGGCCTTACGAGGATAAATCACCACGGAATTAGTAAGTACATTGCAATGATAATGACAATAGATACTATTTCAGCTCGATTAAGCTCCTATTCCAAGCAAATTAATATTCCTCCTAATAATATCGTAAACGAGAACACAATAGTCTATTATTATCAACATCAGCATATTGCTATGTATTTGAAACGAAATGCCAACACTATGCGGTATTAATTGCCTGCTCGATATGTGCTACGGCGTAGCGGTCCGTAGCATCTACGGCGCCGTAAATTCTACAAATATTACGCTACAGTTCATTGAACTGCTACGGTGGTACCTACTGTGTTATGAAGCAATAATGTATAGATGTTGGAACATTAATGTATAGATGTTAGAACAAATGTATGGATACGAAGGTAAATAATTATTTTTCACGAGAAGGCTCAATGCCGTCTGAGCAATATGTTTCTTTTTATTGTTGTTTGTTTTGTATCTCGTTATAGACTAGTTTCTCTTACTTGGAAAATCTAGGCTACTAGAATAATTTATTGGACACAAAACCATACTAAATGGAAAAAAAACATTCTTATTTTTCTATATCAATGGCTGAATAAAAATGTATTTCCTTGTGTAATTTTCATATTTTGTAGATTGTACGTTCCTCGCAAAGACCGCAAAGTTCTCAGTAATTTCATAACTACCCACAATATGTTACTAAACCAGAACCAAGTCTGTATGCATCTTATCTAATGATTCCCCAAACGCTCTCGTTAAACTTGCACCATTGTTTGCCGAACTTCGGGCTGTAAGTAATTGTATGGTAACAACTGTACCTACATATAACAGATATCCAAACTTAGGTACCTACTGCTGAACAAAAGCGCGGAAAGACGCCACTGCCCATATTTTAGTTTCCGGGAACGATTAGACCACCCTCTCTTTTCGTGCAGGTCTCGTAAAAGGCGACTTCAATCTACTGACTGATGAATTAATGTCAGTTTTTGATTAAGACTAAAGGATAAAACCGCATTCGTTCGTGCTGTGTCAGCGCCAGAGTAGGTTTAGTCTCCTGGCTGCTGGCTCCAACATACGAAGTTGTTTGAACATACTAAGCGTGTAATCCCCGATGGGTTAGACTAAGGTGATAACCATTAGGGGGCCCGTATCGCTGTCGAGTCCACCATGAAGTACCTGGGATTGGTGCTCGACAGCCGTTGGGATTTCGGCCTCCACTTCCGGCGGCTGGCGCCCAAGTTGTTGGGCGCGGCTGGGGCGGCGGCTTCCCAATCTGGGGGACCCGAGCACCGCCTGCAGGCGGATGTACGTGGGGATCGTGCGATCGATGGCCCTGTGTGGGGCCCCGATCTGGGTGGCTGACCTGACGCCCAACACCATCACTGTTTTGCGGAAACCGCAGAGGGTGATGGCCGTCAGAGTCATCAGGGGTTATCGCACGATCTCCTACGAGGCGGCTTGCGCACTGGCCGGATCTCCGCCCTGGGACCTGGAGGCGAAAGTCCTCGCGTCCCTGCATCGGTGGCGTGAGGACGCGCGGGCACGCGGCGAGCGACAGATGGAGCGACACATCGAACTGCGTCGGTCGCAGCTGAGCGAGGTCCTGGTGGCGGAATGGCGGGACAGGCTCTCACGCCCTTCCGCTGGCCTCGTCACTATCGAGGCCATCCGGCCAGTGCTCGACCGGTGGCTCGGGAGAAGGCACGGCTCCCTGTCATTTCGGGTGACGCAGGTCCTCTCGGGGCATGGTTGCTTCGGGAGGTTTCTGTGTCGCATAGGCAGGGAGCCGAACGCTCGGTGTCACCACTGCGTCGACTGTCGGGAGGACACGGCGCGGCATACGCTGGCAGAGTGTGCCGCTTGGAAGGAGCCGCACCGTGCCCTCATCTCTGTGGTAGGCAGTGACCTCTCGCTGCCAGCCGTAGTCCGTGCTATGGTCGACGGCGAGGAGTCCTGGGACGCGGTGGTCTCCTTCTGCGAAACAGTTATCGCGCAGAAGGAGGCTGCGGAAAGGGAGAGGGAGATCTCGACCTCCCTCCCGGTCCGCAGCAGACGCACCGGGCGTCGGAGGACGCTGGCATACGCTGCCCTCTTCCGGCCCCCCTAACTGGGTCCAGAGGCGGCGGACTTGGGGATGTCCGTCGCCCCCCATTCATCCAGACCCGAGGTGGCGGCGCGTGGTGTTCCCGTGCGCCCCTCTTTGACGTCGCGGGGGGAGTCAAACACCTCACTCCCCCCGCTGACCCTAGGTGGCCCGCAGAGGCGGGCCGACACCAGCCGGGGATCACGGAAGTCGTAAGTTCCCGAGATCTCCGGCGTAGGTGAGAGATGGAACACCGGGGTGGTTTTAGTCAGTAAGTCTGACAGACCCCTCCACCCGCCCCAGGGCGGAGGACATCCATGAGGATTTCCCCCCGTTAAAAAAAAATGGTGATAACCATTAACATTAACATCCATAAGTTTAACCACTAGTCACGTATAAGTCCAGCGTAATAGGAAGTAGGTGTAACGCCATGAACGGGAACAAGTCCAATCACCGAATTGTTTTTGAGAAACCCTTGATGGAAAAACTGGATATCACTTTGCCCGACATGGGATTCCTCGAACCCAGAACACCATAACTATCAGTTCCCACTTGCGACTATCATACCGACGAGCTTTTAACACAGTCAAAAGGGTTCAATAAGATCATGTCTCAACGATCCCCAGCCAAAGATGACTCAACCTTAACCTATCACGATAACCCAATAACTGGAATAATCAGTTCTACTTTACTAGACATCAAAGTGCGATAATTCGTGCACAATGAAAACGTCGCCGACAGACATCCGCTAATCATGCGGAAGGAGGGTACACGACGTTTAAACTAAATTTATAGCGACGAAATGAATCGCACTGGAGCGCCGGCCAGAATCTACGAAATATACTTCATTAATAAATTGGCGAGCCAAGTGACAGCCGTTCTCTTCATCATTAGTTTGGTAAGGAGTATTTTGGCAGATTTAATAGTTCATATTTATCAATACTGCAAATACGGTTACAAACCTATTCATTAAATCACCATCTATTCAATCTCAAGGGTCACTACATTGGCTGGTACTGTTCTTCTCGCATCGAATCAAAAACATTACCAAAATTCTAAAACAAACTATGTATGTAACAAATTTCTCTAGGACACTCTTAGGACACCTTTAGGACACCTTGGTTCGCGTTAACCTAGAGTTAACGGACGATCCATACGACTTCGAGCCAGAAGGTAGGTAGGTACCTCCTGGTTCAGGTTCAATACGCAATATATTTTTTGCTTCCACATTTGAACTTAGGTAATAGGTTTTACAAAAATATGACCATTGTGGACCCTGTCGGGCACAGCAAATTCGCTAACCCTTGATGAATGATCTCCATAGAGAGTTCCAAACTGAGAAGCAAAAGCTAACTAAGCTACCTTATATACTTACTCCACATAACTAGTCTCTAATGTTATACCAAGTTACCTTCCCACTTGCTGTTGAAAAGTGTCATGAATCCGGATTAATTATATTCACAGACTTACCTAATAGGTAAGGTACGTGGGAATTGTTACCTAGTTAAGATGTAACTGACTACGAAATTGTTCGAATTGAAACTTGTACTCACTTAAGTTTCAATAATAGGTACTATGGGTAGGTTACGATACCCACCTACGACTAGCTAAGTCTATTTATCTATATCCCATGCATGTTCACCGGCTACAGTAATACATCCGTATTTCTTTACAATGATTAAAGACAGATAAATCCACTTTATAAGATACGCGGCCTGACCAGCTACGTTGTCTTCCTCTAGAGAATAGCTACAACAAAATATAGAGCAACATTTTGCCAAAAGCGACTCGAGATACGTCGGCATCGCAGCTTCAAATCTCCTGAAAATTATTCATGGCACAGCGTCGTACTGATGTTATTTAACTTAGATTTCGCAGTTATACGAATTTCCTGGTTTATTTTAGTCCCTATGAGATAGACGGTTGTAAAGACACTTCCACTTTCACACTCTCAAGTATGCCTTTGCGCTTTTCAGTTCTTTGAAGTTTTCTTTTTAAAGTAAAGCGTTTTTGGTTTTTGATGGAAGTAAAAATTAATGATATCTACTTGAAATCAAATATTTATGTTTAGGGCTTTGTGACACATCAGTCTTACGTAGGCGATTATGGGAAGATGTAATCATTTCATCTAAACACGAGACTGCGTCGACAATAACCTGATCTATAATAATAGTACCTAGTTGGAGATAGAAATCGCCAGTATGATAGTCAACGTCCAACACCCCGCCCCAGCTGATCATATATGTAAGGCCCGCAGAACACCTGTCAGTAACCCAGCAAATACTTACTTCAGGCGGCCTGGAAATCTCTGAAAGAACCCTGGTGCCAGTTGGGGCTCTGCACATACAACGGTTTCAAAGTTGTACCCGAAGGAGCAACCACACAGACCAAAAGCTGTCTGCTGTGAGCATCGAGTGACGGCATAGGCGTATATAGGGGCGGTGCCGGGTGGGCCGTGCCCACCCCAGAATGGTCTGAGGGCCACCCCAGGATGCTCGGGGACCGGTTCAAAATTCGTATTTACTTCAGAAAATCATCATCATTCATATAAACAATCTACCACCGAGAAACCTACAAACATATTATTACCTAAATAATACATAGCACTTCGCCCGCAACTTCGTTCGCGCAGGTTTAGTAGGTACTCCATCACGAACTTCATCCCCTATACCTCCACATACATACATTCCTTATAGGGTAATGTGTAAATTACTTACCTATAAATAGAAAGGGTACGTATCAAAATCCCGAAAGTTCATAATACCTATGATTGAAATACCGACGTCCAAAACACCGAAATTCAAAATACCGATGTTCAAATGCCCGAAAGGACGAAATCCCGAATGGACGAAATCCCGAATGAAGGAAATACCGATGGATGAAATCAGAGAGTCAGCGAGTGAAGCGAGCTCGGGACCTTAGGGCACCCCGACACGGACAGGTTAGGTTAGAAGCACCCTTCGTGGTTATTTTTTTTGTAAACCCTAGAACTTCAGTAGGCTCCGACTACGCTTTTTTGGCAACTTTTAAGTGTGTTGACCTAACCTGGTTTACAAAAAATCGTTTTTCTCGGAAACGGTAGAAATTTCGGGATTTTGTACTTCGGGATTTTAAACTTTCGGGCAAATAAACTTTCGGGATTTTAAACTTTCGGGCAAATAAACTTTCGGGATTTTAAACTTTCGACCAAACAACCATTCGGCGTTTCAATTATCGGGATTTCGTCCATCGGTATTTTAAAATTCGGGATTTTGATACGTACCCAATAGAAAATACCCTGCCACCTATTCTCATACCTACCGAATATACACACAAAATTCCATGAAAATCGGTCGAGCCGTTTCGGAGGAGTTCGGTAAGTGCTAACAAACACCGTGACACGAGATTTTTATATATTAGAAGATAATGAGTACTCCAAATATAGAGGTAATACATTATTTTTATGTATCATCAATAGTTTTCTCAGCGCACGCCAAACAATGAATTTTATATTACCTGTAACCAGGCTTAAAAAAATAGGGGGCTCATTTAGATGCCAATGTATACGCTTTTATAATAAACTTCCAAGTCACATTCAATACCTAAGCATAAATAAATTCAAAGCATTTGTAAAGCGTAAACTTTGCCAGAAGGCTTTTTACACCATAAAAGATTATCTTGAAGACAAAAAGGCTTGGGATTGAGCTGCTCCAATAAAATACACTTGCACAGTCTCTGTTTTTATTATTATTGTCAATATATATTTATTTGCTTGGTTTATACATTGACATTTTTTTATGAATTTTTTAGTTTTACTTTTGACATGTTTTTTTTACACAATTTGACTTTTATACAATTTTTTTTTTATATACAATTTGACATTTTTCTTTTTATTATATACAATTTGACATTTTAATTTAATTTTTCATATTATCATTATTTTTATTATGAATGGGGACTATGTGGATTATTTTTTATTTCATTGAGTAATTTTAATGTTTGTCTGGCAGTTTGAGTGCTTTGTACGGCCTACACAAATGTCCTTTCTTTGGTATTGTTCGTCGAGTTGTTGAGCTCCTAAGTGGATCTGAGTTGAGCTACACGACTACTGACAAATGCTTGCACTGACTGGACAGGTTAACTCAAATCTGTGTGGTTCTTTCTTCTAAAGACCATCTCAGACACTAATCTGCATGGTTCTTAAAAAAATGATGTATTGTAAGTGTGAGGACTATGTAGGTCGTTATTTTAAGGATTGATTTCATGACTGTCTGGCAGTTTGAGTATATTATGCGGCTTACCCAAATGTCCTTACTTTGGTATTGTTCGTCGGTTCGTTGAGCTCCTCAAAGTTTTGAGTTGAGCTGCACGATAGCTGACAAATGCTTGCACTGTCTGGACAGAATTAAAAACAGAGTTCACAGTTCTCCTTTCGCAGGTATGCTGGAAGAGATTTCTTTTGAAATAAGCATTACCTTTGTACCTATTTTTATGTTTCCTTCTTTTTATCTTTCTATGTAATGTGTGTACATAAATTGTTAAATAAATAAATAATATTAGTGTAGATAGACCAGACATTTAAAACGTCTTAGGTAGCAATAAATTTCACAAACCTGATTTTTTGAGATGTAATAGGAAAGATGACAATAGTATACAGGACCAAGTACGAGTACTTACACCGCTTGGTGCTCAGAAAACTTCAAAATTTTCGGTATTTTTTAGATTTTGGATTTTAACTTCTAAACGGTGCATTTTAGGTAAAAAGTCAATCCGCATACTTAAAAGTAGTCAAAACTTGCTTCAGTTTCACCATAAATCGCATATCTGTAGGTTAAAAATTTTCACGCTCGCCTTGCTCACTCTTGAATTTTACAATATCTAAATTCTTAACCTTTCCTGTATGAGGCCAAAAGTTATTTCTATTTAGATAATTATGGCAGAATATCAAACCTATCTGAAAAAATGGTACAAAAATTTTAGAGTTCTTGCATTCTACACCCTTGACCTTTCCTGCATCAGTCAACAAAGTTACTTACATTGTCCCGGACTCCGGGGTTGTGGGCCTTCTATGACTGGCCTAAAAATCCACTTTTGATCGTACACACCGCAACTATTTTTTATTGGGCGTCGCATCTCAAGTTGGGGGCCTGGCCCCCCCTGGAAAAAAATCCCTAGATAAGCCAATGAGTGACAGAACTTAATCTATAAAAAATCTGAGCAAAGACCCTGACTTTCTTCCAACGAAGACCTTACCCTATAATGGAGTATGTATGGGGCTAGCCAGAGTCCACTATTTAATAGCCCGGAGGCTTATTCTGACTGGATATTGCGCGTGATTTTTCAGAGCCGCAAACAAGTGACCGATAAATTACCTCAGAAACCAGGCGGAGGTTTTTATCCGTCGTTTATCTGTCCATTAACCACTAACCAACCAAAAGCGTTATGAGAAATAGCGTTAACGTACATAAACGACCGATGAAAACCGAACCTCAGAAACCAGGGATAATGTAATTAAATTTCTTTTTAAGTCAATCCAAGAGAAATATTTTCTGTAAAATGTTAAACAATCATTCGTTTTACGTTCTAAACACAGACATAGCTAATTTCTTTGTCAGCTTTCCAATAGAAAGGCGAGACAATGGCGCAGACACGACTATTCATACCGACGCTCACATGCCAGAGTATATCAAGGCCTATTGTTTGGAGGATAAGGTTGAGAATGTGGTGACGTGTGGGTGAAGCAAGGTGCAGTATAGATAGTAATAAGGCGAGTATTGAAGTAGGCTGTAGGGCTCTCCGGCGAGCGCTGCTCCTGGCCAGCCCCTCGACCTAATGAAACGTAGACTTCATCGGAACAACACGATTCTCCTACACTTTGTCGCCAAGACGAGAAAACGACAGTCCATTTTGAAGAAGTGTTTTTATTTTTAGCTAAGTTGAAGCTAAACTCAATTTTATTGGAATACAAACTGTATGTTCCTGATACATTAGAAAGTTACTACTGTGCCTCTTGAATACAGTTTGGGATTTGAAATTATAGCCTTCAAGAAATATAAACAAATGTACGTTGTGCCAAATAAGGATCCAGAAATCTTACCATGTGGCAGGAAATCGGGGTTAAGGCTGTTCGATAGCAAACCCTTTTTAAACCCTAGCATAGGTAATTATGATCATACATTATCTACCTAGATATTATTGACGATCATCTGGAAAGTTTTTGTAGGTTTAACATTTTTTTTTACTATATACGTTTTTATATATATCTACGTTAGACCACTATCTCACCTGATGGTAAGCGATGATGTGGTCGAAGATGGAGCACGTTTGCCTAGAAGCAACCTACCTATTCACTCTTGTCTTAAAGACTCCCAGGTTGTAGCTATCTGGAAACAGAGACTGGGAATTCCACTCCTTAGCTGAACGCACTATGAATTTAATTATAACCCGCATTGATATATAAAAAAACCCAAGATACACACTCAGCATCTCAAAAACGTCCGCAAAAAATAAGCGCAATATGTATAATTATGTTTCAAACAATCTCGCATCACTCGCCATACTGCACTGCTTTGTAAAAACAACTATAAGCGATCCGTGTAAGGTTGAATTTGCAAAAAAAATGCGCATCACTCGCCATACTGAACTGCTTTGTAAAAACAACTTTAAGCGATCCGTGTAAGGTTGAATTTGCATAAAAAATTGTTTATAGTATAACTACACACAACTCACACATAACACTTGATACATGTCAGTTTTTGACGACAGTTTCGAGTGTTGCATTTGTTCGAGACTGTGCGTCTTGGTTTTTTTTATATATCAATGATAACCCGCTAATAATTTAAGTATAATGAAAAAAAAAACAATTACTTTTCTTCGTTGTTTTTTAATGCATGACAGATTGACAGATCTTACTACATATGATCATGAATGCTATGACAGCTACCAATGGGTCGTATTACGAAACAAGACAACTAGCATTGTTAACACATTTTAGAAAACCTTAATATAGTAAAGTTGGAAATCATAGTCAACTATAGCGTTGCGCGACTGTGGGCATGCATATACGAATCACTGTTGCTTGCGCTAGTAGCTAAAACACAAAAACATGGTATTTTGTGGTTTATAAGCACCTTGAGTTATAAGATGATCTTTCTTTACATATGGCATTAGTTTATATCCTCACAGACACAAGTAAGCGACCGTGTAGTCGCCTACTTGTATTGTGTCCCTCGTCTATTCTACCCTCATAAGAGAAAAGTACTTATCGACAAAAAACGAAATAACCGATTTCCGACCTTAAGCTATTTTCTTACTGTCGGAAATCGGCTACTCCATTTTGTGTAGATACATCATTTTTTAAGACGGCAGTATAAGCGTTCTTAGTGTATGAGTAAAGTTACTCACATCAGAAATCATATAATAGCAGAAAATTGAAGTGATTAATAAAAAGCATATATCTGCTTATCTAGAGGCCTAGCACTCTTTTGTGACGTGTGACAGTAATACAATACAAAGTATGGCATTTGCGACACAACTGTTTAACAATTTTAAACCCCGCAACTGCGATTTGTATTTGCAGCCCACGAGAATGTATTTAACAGTTGCCTTACATATAACAGAATACAGTTAAGTACCTAATTATTATGAATTTTTTATGATTCGTAATCTAGCGGTTTGCATAGACGGTGTAGAAATACTATGTCCCTGATCAATAACATTTAAATATAATTTGAAATTAAAACTCAGTCTCATAGTGCAAGACTAGGATATAACACTACAGCTCATGTAATGTCTTGCAAAACCAATAATATTTATAACTGGAATTAATTGTAAAATAGATTAAAAACATTTAATAAATAACAAAATTGTAAAAATGACTCTCACTTGGGATACAATAAAAATACGTCATTAGAAGAGTTGCCTACACACTACTCGACTTGACGTCCAATCGTTAACCGCTGGAAAGATGAGCCAATGTTCAAGTGCCAATGAATTGAGACTCAAACAAATGGGCTTAACCGATCGAGAGTCAAGTTGGATCGTGAGAACTCAGCTTAATGCCTCCTATTCATGGTTAACAACAGTTGCTGATACAAAGTTGCAGAAGCATGTTTCACCCACAAAACACATGACATGTTGCATGTAACATGTTTCAAGCAGCACTAAACACATGCCATGTTTCACGTAACATGTTTCAAGCAACACTTAACACATGCCATGTTGCACGTAACATGTTACATGTAACACGAAGAACAGTTGCTGCAACAACGGCGCGCAACATCGGCTCGAATGGGGCTAGTCAAATCAAACAAGTAGCAATACAGTAGACAATATTACTTCTATACAGCCTATTATGCGTCGGCTTTATGCGCCTCTCCATGGAGGTTTAATATATATATAAGTTTTATAGTATGAAGGAATGTCACCAGTAGAAATTCTAAGAGATTACAAGATTAGTGTCTTAGAGTTAATTTATAATACGGATCCGGAAACTCTATAGCATAGAGATTCCTGATAGCTCCTAAATAAGTTTAAATCATGGTAACTATGTTATATGAGTTGTCTTTTATAGAACTTAGCTTGATATCAGAACACTGCTTCTTTTTAAGTCGCTACTTTAAGGATTATTTAGCTTTCTTTGTGAGATTCTCTATCACACTGTCTTTTTTATAACTAAATATATCCGTAAAGTCGATAACTTTTCACTCCACCCAGCTTAAAACCTAACTTTTGATAATATCAACAACAAATACAATTTATTTAGTAAATACATTCGTTTTCAAGTTTAAGTGTTCGTTTTAGTAATTTAGTGAAATACAAATTAGTGTTATAGTACTTATTTATAAAAAATCGAGTAAGCATATTATAAGTATTTTTTTTTAAGAATGTAAAAGTAATCACTATTATGGAATGTTAATAAGATTATACAAAGTAAATAATCTTGAGGTAAACTTTTAGAGATTACAAATATGTATTAGTGTACCTATTAATGTAGTACTACTTAAATGAGTACTTAAATAAAAATTGGAGGCTCCTCCAATAACAACACAGGCTGCACGATTCGATATCAAAATAAATAATATTAATATGTCAGATATCACCTCGCATATTGCCTTCTTATTAGTTACATGTGACTACACAATATACATCATATTATTGAAACCTTACCTTATACTTACTTGAGATAAACGCTACAAATATTAAAGCAAATGTAATCGTCTACATTCTGGGAATGTACCATTTATAAAACAGTATACCTATTTATTTACAACGGAAATTATAAAAATACATTATGACCAATTCAAACGATAATTACATTTTACTACGCTACATTAAGCTACAAGGTCAAACAAAACAAAAATTCAAAAATTGATATCTTTGGAAGAACAATGACATCCACATACAAGCGAAGCAGGACGCCTGCCCACACCAAGCGACCGAGCGCGGCGACCCGACGTACAGGCTCAGCGATGTACAGGCAGGGACTATAGCCACTATGTCCACAAAAGTATTGTCCATTATGCTTTGAACTCTTTGGCAATATTAGTTTACAGATACAACAAATTATTACTGAATTAATATTTTGGTGTTGTTATATTAGGAAGGGGTTTAAGAAAATCTTTTAGATTACTGGTTCCCCAGTGCTACCAATACTTAAGTTTTACTGATCATACAATTACAAGATAAAAAAGTGCTTTTAATATGTAATCATCACTGACTTCCACTGGAAAATAGTTCTATGAACTACATCAGTCACTAAATAAGTTTACAAAATATTACTATTGATACGGGTCAGATATGAAGGGATCATGATAAATTGTTAAACATCACAGATACGTCAGTTACAAGAGATTCGATGAGAACAGTTAAAAATTATATTATGGTATACTACTTTTGTGTGTAAACACAAAGGTCTAGGAATGGGTGTAGTAATAGTTACAATTACAATACATAGATATTCCAAAGAATCCTACGGCTGACTCACATTACAAATTGAACTTTAAGTGCATTTTCACACTTCATTGCCATATTTTTAATGTGAAAATGTACATAAAAACTCGAAGCAAAAACTCTGCCACATTACCACCTTAAGGTCACCAATTCAGCTGCTTCCAACACGTCCACCGGTCTAGTACAATAACGGTCGCGCTCTATAAAAAGAAGGCGACATCAGTCCTAAAGGAATCATGTGTTAGTTAGGCCGGGATGTGTGCGGCGGCGCCACTGTCGCTGGGCCACGCGGCCCCCGCGGGCTATAGCGGCGGCGTGGCGGCCTCGGCGCCCGCGGGCAGCGAGTGCACGCGCGCCGACAGCAGGTTGTGCAGGATGAACACTGCGGGCTTCGGGCTGCCCTCCATGTCCAACTCCTGGTAGAGTAATGAGAAGATTGAGGTGGAGAACAAAAGAATATTATAACGACTCAATTATGCAAAAACGATGGTTCATTTGACACGCTACCTGCAGTTATGCAAGTAGTCATTTAGTCCGCTATATTCTCGAAGTTCAAACATCACTGACATTAAGTTAACCAAATAAAGGGTACAGGCGAAAAACAAGGAATGTCACAAAAACCAATTTTTGTGTAATTTATATTTTAAGTTATTAAAGTGTATGGACTTACTTCTACGTATCTAACCTTAGACAGGAGCTCAAGTTTACCCCACTGAGATTATCTTTAGGTACAAGGAAATCTTAGTTTAAGCCATTACAAAAATAAAAGTCAAAATGAATTTTAAGTGACATTCCTTGTTTTTTGCCTGTATCCTTCAAATGTACTCACCACAGTATCATCATCAGCGAAGTGCAGCCACAGAGCGGAGCGGTCGTCGTCGGCGGAGGCTCGCAGCGCGTGCAGCGGGCGGCGGTACAGCGCGCGCGCGCCGCCGCGGCCCAGCGAGCCCGCCGCCTCCCACACGCACACGCCGCGGAACTAAACCAAATGTACTCACCACAGTATCATCATCAGCGAAGTGCAGCCACAGAGCGGAGCGGTCGTCGTCGGCGGAGGCTCGCAGCGCGTGCAGCGGGCGGCGGTACAGCGCGCGCGCGCCGCCGCGGCCCAGCGAGCCCGCCGCCTCCCACACGCACACGCCGCGGAACTAAACCAAATGTACTCACCACAGTATCATCATCAGCGAAGTGCAGCCACAGAGCGGAGCGGTCGTCGTCGGCGGAGGCTCGCAGCGCGTGCAGCGGGCGGCGGTACAGCGCGCGCGCGCCGCCGCGGCCCAGCGAGCCCGCCGCCTCCCACACGCACACGCCGCCCGCGCCCAGGGACAGGCGAGCGCACGCGCCGCGGAAACGACATCCTGACGAAAAACAAGGGTAAGTTGTAGCATTCATATTAAAGTACAGAAACCAATAAATCTGCCTAGCCTCTTCTCCCCTTAGTTGGGGTCGACTTACCGGTCCAGCCCGTTCTGAACCGAATGCAACTAAATACCAGTATTTTACATGTAGCGCCTGACTACATTGCTTAGCCCAGTAACAGGGTAACACAACACTCCGGCAAGACTGGCGTCATATTTTCTGGCTTCTGACTATCCATAATAATTAACTGCTAAAAATTTTCAAATGACAGCCGGAACAAACGGAGAAATCCCTGTATGTAATGGATGTTAACCCATCCACGGACCGACCTTAGCAAGCATTGCTTAAACCTCGAAAATTGATGTGCGGTACTTCTTGTTTTCCCAGTTTCATGTGGAAGTCAGATAAGCAGTCGCTCCATGTAAAATACTGGTACTCAGCTGCATCCGGGTATACTGGAAGTCGACCCCAACATAGTTGGGAAAAAGCTAGGCAGATTGATTTGAATTCAACTTACTGAAAGTGAACTCGGGCTGCGAGCGCACTGCATGATGCGCTCCGTCTACCAGGGCGCCGGCCACCGCCGCCAGGTCGTGCGGCGTGTCGGCCCGCAGTGCGCGCACGGCCAGGCCGGCGGGCGTGCCGGCGCGCAGCCCCAGCGCCGCCGCGCCGCCGCCCTGCGCGCGCCGCCACCAGGCCAGGCGCGTGGCGGCGAGGCCGAAGCACTCGCTGGGCGCGCACCACGCCTCGCCCGACCACGGCGCCGCCTCGTACAGTCTGCGGACGCACCACAATAAGGCGTCTTCCTAGTGCTGGCACTTTGTTACTTGTGCTATCCAAAATTAACCTTATTTCGAGCAAAATAAAGTACATTTTGCATTGCACAAATGACAAGAATAGTTTGACCAAGACGCCAAGAGAAGTACCAAGATAATACATAGCGAGCATCGCACGAATACGCGATCGTCCCGTTCATTTGTACGGCAAACCCGATCGCATTGTCTCGCTGACAGAGGGCGCCTTTAGGTTTTACCATATAAAAGGACGCGAAGATCGCATATTCGCGTGCTGAACACTTTGTATTACGACGCTTGTTTATTATCATGAACCGTCTAACATGACCATGAGTTTTCAGTATTTCAATTAAATAAACAATAATCTGGATAATACACACATCAAAAAAAGTTTGCGATCACTTTGAAAAATCGAAAACTTTTTGTTACGGTAGATTATATTATGATTTCTTCTTCTTTTTAGATTCTTAATTTAAAATTTGATTGGAGCTAGAACGCCTTTGATTCCGTATTGAAGCTTCATGACAGCAGACATGTATAAAGCAGTTGCTATTGATGGAATTGTCAGGCCATTCCGAGTAAACCAATTTGTACTGGTCGATGATAATGCGCCCGCGCATCCGAGCTCAACGAGTCAATGCTGCTCTCCAAGAATACGACATCACAAGGTTAGACAGGCCTGCCGGCTCGCCTGACTTAAACCCAATAGAGCACGCGTGGGATGCTCTTAAGCGAGCTATTTGGAACCGTCAGCCACGTCCCCAGACAGTGCCAGAGCTCAGGGAAGCCGCTTTTCAAGAATGGCACAGGTTACCCCAAGAAATGCTGAATAACTTGATTCTCAGTTAGCCCAGGAGGATCTCCGCATGTGTTCGAGCCAGGGGAGGAGTTATAATATATTGAATATAAACTTTTTATTAATAAATAGGTTTTTTTTATTTTATTATTTATGTACACACAGAAAAAACAGTAAAAGTTAACATTATAAATATGAGTACAAAGGAACTGCTTATTTCTAACGAAATTTCTTTAAGTTATTGATTGGGTTTTAAGGTATTGTTGTTTAAGTTTGGTTAAAAAGTCTTTTTCTTTCTATCAAATTCCTGTTACAATTACATTCTGATTAATAACTCAATTTTTGTTATTAAAAAATAGTTTTATTTTTTAATTTCAAACAGGGTTTTTCTATTTAAAGAAAACCCAAAACCAATAATTTTTCTTAATACAAATTATAGTTAGTTAGTTGTTCTTTATGTTTTTATATTTTGGTGTACAATAAAGCATATTTAAATATACATAAATAAGTAATTAAAAAAATATATCAGCTTATGCTAGTGATCACAAACGTGATGTGAACGCGATGTGTGTATGCAGCTGGGTAATATAAACTTTGTTGCACATATTTTGAGTTATTTTAATTAATAATAAAAACTGTATTGTGAAAAAAAAATAACAGAATTTCCTTTGTCCCTAATGAACAAGCAGGCTTCTCATAAGGAACATAAATTGACCACGATGCTCACCTGATTTCTCTATCAGTGATCGCGACAAACGTAGGTTGCCAACCATCAGCCTCATCAGAACTGTCTGACCCGCCGGAAGCACTCATCTGTGGAAACCCAACATTTTTCAACCACTTTTAATATTGTCACCAAGGCAGGAGTATGTTAGCTAGGGCAGAAACTGAATAATGCTACTTGAGCTCTTCAGTTTCTGCCCTCGGCCAAATATTGGTAAAAGGCGCAAGTTGGGTTCTTTTTTATCGTCATTCTGTAACTGCTAAAGATCGCAACCACATACGACGCGTCTCCTACTTATGCGACGCAAGTTTATGTATGTGGAGTCATACAACCTAAAAACTGTTCCAAATTTAAACTTACATGATCTTGAGGTGGTCGCCTCGCCAGCCAGCCAGCATACCGCACGTCCCCAAGAAGAGGCCGCAGTCGCGGGCGAGCGCGCGCCAGAGCTGCACGGGCCGCGCGTCGCACAGCTGCGTGCAATGCGCGGTGCCAACCCGTTGCGCCCTGCGAACTGCCCGCGCGCAGCGCTAGAGCGTGCACGCCATCCGGAGAGTAGATCTCGATTGTTCGCTCCTCTACAATGAGTAATTAGGGGATGTCTTTATTTCGTATTAATCAACTGAATTCATGACTTTAAATTTCGAACTGTAATATACTTTTTTTGTTGTACTCTAGGGCTTGCCTTTCTGCAGCATTTGAAAGTGGTATTGTCAGCAATTTGTTCTCTATGGCAGGGCAAAAGCCTACCTTTTTTCCCTTCTATTATTCCTATCTATAAATTACTTTGGGCAATCTAAATTATTCGAGTCTCTACAGCTACTGCCGTCATCTGTACAATAACCATTCAAGTTTTTTTACCTGGATCACGATGGCGCAAATTCTTGGCGATGCAAGCCATCAACAGAGGCACGTAGCGCGTGTCGGCCCTGCGACGCCGCGGTGAGGGGGGAGAGGGGGGCACATCTGCCATGAAGCCACGCTGCAGCTCCCACCCCACCTCGCTGATGATCGACGCCTTGCGGAAATATGGAGTTACCTCACGGAGATATTTGACTGTTGAGTGAAATATTTATGCTTAAAACATGGCCTCTTCTATGGTACATGTCACATATGTTTGCTATTCTGAGGTATCCTATTAATGACCATATAAAAGTAAACCTATATACTAATATACAAAGCTGAATAGTTTGTTTGCTTGCTTGAATGCGCTAATCTCAGGAACTACTGGTCCGATATGAAAAATTATTACATTGTTAGATAACCCATTTATCGAGGAAGACTAAAGGCTATATAACATCACGCTACGATCAATAGGAGTGGAGTAGACGAAGTTGCGCGGGTCAACTAGTCTCATACTAAAACACCACTATTAGAGCACGATTTTACAGTGACAAACCTATGTGAAGCAAAGTTTAAATTTATTATTTTGAGAGATTTGAGAGATAAATACGAACATTCATTATAGTCAGTACTTGCATTCACTGCTATTATGAATGCTTGTCGTTATACAATCATCCATTAGAACTATACATATATGATAAATATACTGTGTTGATTGTATTTCTGTTTATAGATTACTAGATTTCTGCCAGCGGCTTTTCTCATATGAAAATAAGAATATTCAAAAATCAAAAGTAGCCTATGTCCTCCAAGGTCTAATCTATCTCTGTTCTAAAAATCATCAAAATTGGTTAAGGGGTTAGATAGACAGAGTTACTTTCTCCTTTATAATCTTACTAGCTGACCTGCACAACTTCGTCTGTGTCACATTTTTCATTAATGCTCCGCTCCTATTGGTTGTAGCGTGATGATATAAAGCCTATAGCCTTCCTCGATAAATGGGCTATGTAACACTGAAAGAATTTTTCAAATCGGACCAATAATTCCTGAGATTATTGCATTCAAGCAAACAAACAAACCAACTCTTCAGCTTTATTTACTAGTATAAGTATAAATATAGTTTGGATGGCAAGAGACTAAACTTCATCTTTATTAGTAGACCAAGGTTATTGTGGATAGATAATGTTTTATTGCTCATCACAATGATAAGTTAAATCCCTACTTATATTGGAACAAGCTTTATTTTTGCTTTTCGTAATTTGTAACAATGTGAAGGTTACATAAAATTATTAAAATAATCCCATAAAAACCTACACCATAATCCATTTAGCTATAATTTACTCACGAGACAAGGCTCTAACTCTATTTATGTGATACGCAGTACAGTCCTGAATAGCTCAATTAGCAACTCCGCACCACTGAGTTGGAGTAATTAAGGTCAATTTAGTTAGCCCGTGCCCTATAACTAGTCATACTTTAAGCATTGCGACATTTATAATATGACTTAAGATCACTTGCCTTCCAACTGCACCATCTTCCCAGCTCTTTTCAATGCTTTGACTGCTTCCTCATGTGTTGCATCCTTTAGATCTTCCCCATTCACAGAAAGTATAGCATCACCAACATATAACTGTTCTGTAAGGTCAGCTGCCATGCCTTTGAATATTTTCGATATCAATATGGGCATATTATTTTCTATACCTCCTTTTATTGAGATTCCCAACCCATTATTATCTGACTTCACCACTTGTACAAGACGTTTTTGATTTGCAATCGCTTCAGGAACCTCTGTGAAGTCACTGTTCGGTGTCTCTACGTTGTTGTTGTTCAAGGTACCGTTCAGTGTGGTAGTCGCGTCGTAGCCATCATCCAGACACACACTTAGATAATCCTCTTCGAGCGTACAATGAACTCGATACCAGACGCCGCGTACCAGGGTCTCTAGTAAACCTGAACGTGTGCAGGTTGCACTGGGGCTGTCGCTGCCCCCGCTGGAGGCTCCGTTCTCCACCATAATTTATCTTGTTTTCACAACAAACAACAAGAAAATATGAGTTAACCGCGACTTTTATTTAGACATTCACAATATTGTTGCTACCCAACGTATATCTCACTTCATTTTATAGCTAGACATTTACTACTTACTGCTACATAAAAAACAAACGCAGTTTATTAAATTAACATGATAAAATACGAATTTATTGCACAATCGATAGGTACCTATACAATTTCGACTTGACAGTCCGCACGCCCCTGTCGCGTTTGAAACAGATACAAAATAAAGCTTGTTATACAACTTATGCTGAATGAGTAGCTATTTAGTCGATTTTAGATTCGTTGATTTTTAAGTTTATCAGTCGCATAATATTGCCTGTGCTAAAACTCAGTCTTGTTGTTGAATGTTGACACTGACGTCTCAAACTCTCAACGTCTGTCTTATCGTACGTAATCAAAATATCTTGCTGTTGTGTTTGTGTTGTTTATTTAGCTATGAAATAGTAAAAAGTTTCGTTTATTTGAGCTATACAGTTCTTTTTTACGATCTAAGACACATGATTTTAATGAATATGGAGATGTGTAGAGTATGTTTAACAACAGAAAAAGAAATGCTTCCCCTGGATGAAACTTTCATTATCAACTATAACTTGTTAACAAATCTGAATGTAAGTATAACACTCGTTATCTATATTAGTTTATTCTGTTACTTAACTATTTAGACACTCTTCAACTACATTAATCTGACTAACAGTGTGTTCTTCATTTACAACTTGTTTCTTTAAAAACAAAAATGCAATCTTATTTCGCTATTTCAGATTACACTACTAGATGGTATGCCACAATATTCATGTCAGACATGTATGGACACAGTCAAATGTTTCATAGAATTCAGGGAAAAGTCTATAACAGCAGAAACTACATTGAGAGAAATTATTTATTCTGTGAGTACCTATTATAGGTTCAACTAAGATTCATAAATGAAACAAAGATGAACCTTGTAACTAATCCAATTCAATTATAATTCTGTATTGTTTGCCTGTGGTATTTAAAATTAGTCCTATGTATTAAATTCCTGCAAAAAAAAAAGTTCACAATATTCTTAATGCAAATTCGACCATCTAAATGCTGATATCAAATCTTCTTGCAGGAAATTAAAGCTGAAAATAAGACACTTGGTATAGAAATTGATAAGGGCACTACAATTTATGAAAATGATAAGCTGAACATTAAGTCAGAAATAAAGGAAGAAAGCTCTTATGAAGATTCTTCAATTTTAGATAATAACTCTCATGTAACCTTTTTGGAGTATGAAGACGATGACAACATTATTCTCAAAAAAGAAGAAGGTATTGCCACATCGTTTCAGCTAATTTATAGTAATACTTTTTTTGTAATATCCACTCAGCATCCGTGTCCCTTTCAGGACAAAATGCCCCAACCATCAGAATCTGTAAGCCCCTTTCGGGATAAGCCAACGCTCACGCGATTTTGTCCCGAAAGGGACTAACGAATCTTGAGTGGATATTTCAGCATTGAATAAAATTTAAAACATTTGAATATGACCTAGAAAATAATCACTAAACATCAAACAGAATGGTTTACTTCCTTGCCATGTTGCTACAATGATAAGAACAAAGCAAACAACTAAGATTCTTTAATCAAGAAAATTATTATACAGTTACTATTTGTTATCATTATCATATTAATATTTCTATGCGGCACTACTAATATTTGTGGTAGGGACACAGACCAATTATGAATTTGTTACACTTTCTTGTACCTGTGTGCACAAATAAAAATATTTGATTGATTGATTTTAATGCGACAAAATTCTGCAAAAACATTATTTTTCCAGATGTGAAACCAAAAAAGGTAAATAAACATAAGAAGCTCAAAGTAAAGACATCTAAGTTATTAGAAAGCATTGCTAATGGAATCGAAGACAAATGGTTCTGTGGTAAATATTAATTGTTTATAATTGTGTATTGTTTTCTTTATCTTCTACCCTGCAGTTGGAAAACACAGGTTTAAAAAAAAAATATCTCTTTAAAACAACATGCTTGTTTGGTTTTCTAAATAATAAACCTTTTTTCTTTTTCATTCTTGTATTTGGACTTGATATATTTCTTTTTAAGGTTCCGTACCTCAAAAGGAAAAAAACTGGCCAAGTGCGAGTCGGACTGGCGTGCAAAGGGTTCCGAACGAATTTAATCTTTTTAACATGTTATTTTAACACTATAGACTTCTTATAGGTTTTCCAGTAATCTATAAGTAAAGATCTATTATCTCCATTTTTTTCAAAATTTTAGGCTCAGTAGTTTCGGAGATAAGGGGAAAACTGGCTGTGACAGACAGACAGACGGACAGACAGACACCCGAGTGATCCTATAAGGGTTCCGTTTTTTTTTCGGAACCTTAAAAACGGAAACCTTATAGGATAACTTTGTTGTCCGTGCGTCTGTCTGTCAAGACCGTTTATCTCGGAAACGCGTGGAGGTATCGAGTTGAAATTAAAACCATATACTCAAGTCTATGGCTCCTTATGGCCCCTTGCAGCTGTGAAAAAAACAAACTTCTAAGTTAACGTAAAAAAAAGATACGGTCGTTTATGCCGCAAAAAACGTATATTTCGACACTCAAGGGAATCAAAATGTATAGGGTATTTCCCGTTGACCTAGAACTATGAAATTTGGCAAGTATAGGGAAAAGTCTGAAAACTATACATTTGTAATTAAACCATAAAAAATGTAGTCTTTATTCAAAGTAATTTATAGCTACAAATTCGTATGGAACCCTCGGTGGGCGACTCCGAGTCGCAGTTTTTTTTTTTAATTTGGTCCCCTCCTCATTCTAACATATAATCATGGAATTCAAGGGCGTAGCGACATTCAAGGGGACAGCTGCCCCTCCCCCCCCCCCCCCCTAGAAGATGCAGAAATGCTCACAAACCGTAAAGTACAATTACGTAGGTAGCTTATTAATTAACAAAAACAAAGTTGATTCTATTGACAGGCGAATTTTATAAGATTGTACTATGAATTGTTGAATCTAGATTCGCTTTTTTACGCGCGAAACTGTTTTGTCGAAATCTCGACACTGCGCCACATCGCTCCGTTACCCGCGCGTCCGCCCGTGCAGCTGTGAAAATACCAGTCAACATCGCCTCGCTTGCACTGCGTACGTTTTCATTAAAGTAACCTGGGACAGGTTACGTTAAAAATGAAAATTGCTCATGCAACATTTACCTTAGATATATTCTTGGTTTGTCTACGCCTTATAAATAAAATTATTTTTATTTTACAGGTATTTGCCCTTTCACATTTGACGACAAAATAGACCTGAATCATCATCTAGGTAGCCATAATAAGGACCGGCAATGTGATCTTTGTAGAAAGCAACTAAACAGCCTATCTCAGCTCCTTGCCCATAGACTAATACATGTCCCATTGAGACAAAGTAAATGTCACATTTGTGAGAAGAAATATAAATCTTGTCTGTATTTGGAACATCACTACAGGAATTTCCACATTGAAGAAGATGTATGTACACTGCAATGATTTTATTATTATGAAATCAAACTGAAAATAGACACAATGAAGATCAGAAGTTTATAAACTTGTGTTTTTTTTTTCCAGGACAGAAATCTTTTTTGCAGTGATTGTTCATGGACTTGTAATACACCAAAAAAACTTAACAGTCACATTTTGCAAGTCCATTCCAGTGTTAAGTACTTTTGTGACATTTGCGCTAAAGGGTAAGTTGTAGCCTATATGTATTAGCTTGCTACATAATAACTTAAGAGGACGCGCGGGCAGAGAGACTTTGTATGTAAAAAGTCATAATTCGAGGTTTGGCTCTCGCCTGTTTCCTCCTCCAATATAGGACCGATTTAAAAGATATTTCATAAACTGAATATGAAGGATATATACTGTGTTCCTATGTTTTCCTTTTTGATGATATATTAACCGTATAAGCACTAGAACCCTCAAAAAATGCTCAAATTGCCTGATAAATTGCTGTCAACGGAGCCCTAGTGTACTTTGGCAACTATTAATGAAAAAAGAAAAAGAGGGACACAGTATATACATCCTTCTTATTCAGTTTGTGAAATATCTTTTAAATCGGTCCAATATTGGAGGAGGAAACAGGCGAGAGCCAAACCTCGACTTACGACTTTTTCCATACAAAGTCTACCTGCCCGCGTTTCCTCTTAAGAACCAGATGTCCTGGTGAAGGCCACGGGACCGCTGGAAGTGAGATGCACGGGACCGGATCGATTTGCCGACACTTGGGGGCACACACACTATGTCCACCATTTGACGTCTTTTGGTTGAAATGATGAATCTTTATGTCATGTTTGAGGTTCACAAACTACAGTTTTGACGTGACTGACTGGCAACTTGACGGCGACGTAACTGATGAGTGTGTATGAACCAGTGATCTCGAATCTACCTATAAATATTCAGTCATATTTTTAAAATAATATGACTGAATATTTTTCGCTTTTAATAAGTAAAATTTATGTTTTTTCACAATATACCGATTGTTAGTTTTAATTAGTGCAAGTATACCGATCTGGAGAGCAAATCTACCGATTTCGCATTAAGATGTTCGAGACCACTGGTATGAACCTTAGTCTGTAGAGTAAGAAGTAACAAACAATTGACAAATGTAACCGTCGACTGGTCTACGGTCCCTGTCTGTTCGCGCGTTTCTTACTCTGGATACGCGAGTAAAACGCCTCCTCGGGAAATTTATTATTTTCTCCCACAAAGTAGAATATTTAGGTTACAAAATATATTGGAGGTATTTATTATATTGGCTTATTTGTATGCAATATCTTATTTTTCTTTATTTCCTTCCAGCTACCACAGCAAAACTAATCTAAAATCACATTTAAGGTCACATGGTAAAAATAAAGCTTATGTGTGTGATATGTGTGGATTCTCTTGCAAACATAGTGGTGGACTCAAAGTAAGTTCTACTTCATTTTATCGAATTTATCTCTTTCTTCTACCTGTTAATGTGATATAAATAAAATAGACATCATTAATTGCAGGACCATAAAATAAGAAGGCATAATCCAGAGAGAGTTTACTGTAAAAAGTGTAAGAGGCCATTCCCAAGTCAAGAGGATCATGATAAGCATAAATGTACACACAAGTTACAAATATGCCCTATATGTGGCCTTCAACTCAATGGAAACCATAGAGTGAGTAAGATAGATACAGTACCTACTAAAATCATGTCCCTCAACTTTTTATCCCCCTCGTCAGAACCATAACTTTTTAACCTTTTGACCGCCACGGTCGGCTATAGCCTACAAATGATAAAGTGCCCAACACGCCACCGTCGGCTAGAACCGACAAGCAACCGACATTTTTTAAGTACAAAATAATTTTTTCTGTGATTCTTTTTCCTGTTATTAAAAACTACATTAATGAAATATTGTAAAAAGGGGCAAAGATATATCTATTAGTTACAATTTACTAGAAAAATAAATCTTCAAAAAATTCTAATCGAAATCCAGAAAGAGGTTTGCTTCCGCACGCCGCAGTCTGCAAGACACGACAGTTAGTGATCAGTAAGGTAAATTATCTTTCAAAATGAAATTTTATAGAAAGTAGCTTATTACTACTTCGATATTTATTTTTGAAATAAAAATTATTCGTATCTGAATATTCCTAAAGCATAATATAAAATTAAAAGTGGTCTGTAGTAACAAATTCATGGTTGATATCTATAGACAGTAAACTATCGTACCGTCCACTCTCGCGCATCCCTTACGCCACAGCGCATAAACGGTAACCTGTACGCCAGTCGGGAAGACACGTCAAATGCTGACGTCATTAGCGCTACGGGTGACTGCTAGTGATGTTCTATATTAAGATCAGTGGCAATATTTGTACACGAAGATCTATAAATGAGGATGATTTAGATTCGGAAGACTCGTCGCTATTGAATTAGATCCAGTGCCAGAAGAATTTACTGAACCTTATTAGAAGAGTGCGACTTAGATGACATAAATTTGCCAAGCTACGAAACTAATAATTGTAAGTTGCCAACTAAGTAAATTGATTAAATTGTTAAGAAAAGACGGCTTGGCCTTATTATTATAGTTTATTATGTGCCGCAATGTTACATCCCTACTCGCATGCGAAGAATTCGTCAAACGTGCCAGTCACGCCAGAGTCGGCTCTTCCCGACAGCGGATGACGTCACGAACGAGATTAGTGATGTACCTTATCATTATTTGATTTATTCGTTTGTAGTTCTGTCTGCTTTAACGTTGTTTAAAACTTTGTAATTGCTGTTTAATGATAGTATAATACGAAATAGTGTCAAATTAAATAAAAGAATGATGTTATGACTGACTAATATTTTATTTCAAAAATATGGGACGAAAGCAATGATTAATTGGTTATAGATAATATGTTGGAATCCCTATTTTTTTTTTGTTTTTAAGTATTTGCGCTGAATTTGCGGCTGGGCGTGGGAGGGTCGCCGATGCGTTTACGATCTGGCGGTCAAAAGGTTAAAAACTCCAGTACCACTTTCAGGCAGCGAAAAGATTGGGCGACAATTATTTTATCAAAACAGACCAGTATAATTATTTACTCTATAACATTCCAGCTATCGCAGCACATGATGAAACACAGCGATATTCCAAAGTACGAGTGTACGAGATGCCCCGCTAAGTACAAGTCGCGGGGCGCGTTGATGGCTCACCTGGACCGACACGACGGGCTGCGGACCAAGCAGTGTGAATACTGCCCCGCCAAGTTCTACACCGCCAGTGTGCTCATCAAGCATCGACGGGTACATACAGGTAGATGCTTATGTTGTTTACAGATTTTATAATGCTTTAAATGAACATCACCTCAGTACTTCTAAAAATACTGTTTCTACGTACACTACGTTGAAATTTCATCACTGCTGTTTATCTAATACCTACGGTGCCCATGGTAGCCGCGTGCCGGTGTGGTGACATGATGCGAAAGTTTAGTTATTTGTGAATGACAAAGCTGACGAGCGTCAAGACTACGCCACGTAGCTACCAAAGACACCGTCTAAACAGCCCAGGTCTTGATGGCTCCCAGTTTTTATATAGATACTAGCTGACCCGCGCAACTTCGTCTGCGTCACAATTATCATTACTGCTCCGCTCCTATTGGTCTTAGCGTGATGATATATGGCCTATAGCTTTCCTCGATAAATGGGCTATCTAACACTGAAAGAATTTTTCAAATCGGACCAGTGGTTCCTGAGATTAGCGCGTTCAAGCAAACAAACAAACTCTTCAGCTTTATATATTGGTATAGATATAGATTTAAAATTTTCTAAAATGATGAAACTGCACTTTATAATCTAAAATATTTTTATTCCAGGTGAAAAACCATATGTATGCAGGGTGTGCAACAAAGGGTTTACGGGCAACCACAATCTCAAAGTACATATGAAAGTACACGGGGAATATTTGATTGTTAAAAAGAATAGTGAACAAGAAGATATTTCTAAATTTAATGTTACCAAGTGGAGGTAGTTGGGTTTTACTAAATTTTATATTTGTTATTTTAATAATTCTTCAAAATTGTATTACTTAATTAAAAATAAATTATTTTTAGAAAACTTTTAAAAATGATTTATTATAGAAATACAATTTACATCTAAGTAAGAAACTAAGTGTATCACATACAAAAAAAAAGTCTTTGGCAAGTACAGAAAGTACTAATATAAAATATAAACATTCATAAAAAAAAGTATAAAATGGATAACTGGTAAAATTTTACAAAAAGCAATTGGATAGTTTTAGGAAAATAATAAGTCTTACTTTATACTTAGATTAGGATTAGGTACTAACTGGCAAGCGTACATGTGCCACCAACTCGAATCACAGAGTTGAATAACTAAGTAAATAAGCTGCATCATGCTCACTTGAATAATATATATTCTTTATTGTTTGGAAGATCAACTTTTAACGAGTCGGTAACACTGCTATAAAAAGATATTGTTTCACATTGAGATCGTATTATAATGCTGCCAATTTAATCAAATATCATGATACATTTCAATTTTAAAGCCACTCAAATGTCCAGTTCACTTGATGTGAAGATTAAATTCTCTAAATGTGTAGTTTTGATATTTTCAGTCAGTCTTATAAGCTAATACAACATTTGAATTTTGAAATACTTATTTAGTTGAAACACACTGTTTCAGACACCTATTCAATTTATAACGGTTATGATATATGCAAAAAAAAAGGTAAACTAAAATTAAGTGACTAAAAACTAGAATGAATGAGCTTAGGAGGTAATGCAAGTCAAATATTGAAATATTGTTTTCAATAAGTTGCTGTTGCCCCATATTATCTAATACTGGATCTAAAAAAGATGATAATATATAGTTTTGGACTAACAATAACTGAAATTAAAGTCTGAAATTCCTCTTACCTCCTACAAAACTGGTTCAATTTTGAAGATAGCTAAATAAGACAAGGAAATATTCTGTACTTAACAATTGCTTAAAAACGTAGTTGTACTATTGAAGGCAGTAACTAAGAGTAAATCTTTTAAATGATACTCATCCAGAATACAAATGATCGTTTCTGTAGATTCGCGAATACGTGATTTTTCGAGAAGTTTAATCAAGAGAGAATAAAACGAACATAATATGCGGAAACGTCAACCTTTGACGATAATTCCCTCTCAAAAGCATTCCCAGAATCAATCATGAAACAATACAAAGATTGTGTAGTTATGAACCTACCTACTTATTCTAAGGACGTCAGCTAATTGTACGGAACGCCAATAATAAGTAATAATAAACACATCCAAAGTAAAATTTCTTACTATCATGAATCTGTACTTAAGCCTAAAGTATAAATTATCTAAAATAAATAATTGACAACGAAAAATAAACTCATAACGTCATTACCGTCTTACTTGCAATAATGACTAACTAAATAGTAAAGCCAATTGAATATTTATGTACTTAATTTTCATTGTTTAGCCAAAAACAATTAGGTACTCATTTACACTATAGTACACAACCATTATTAACTACACTTAGATGTAAATATAAAGGAACTAATGGAAATTACTAAACATAGGGAATGGGGAACCTATTCAAGACTTCAAGTACAGTTGATTCTTATTAACTAAATTAACTTGGCAGTATTTTGTCAGGTAAATGGGGACAGGCATACATTGTGACTTAAGTCGGATAACATAACAGAGTATTGAACAATCGGAAGTAAAAACAAAGTATCATGCACTCTTTGCTCATTTTTAGCTGTTATGCTTTAAGTTTGGAAGTGACATATTCACATACAAATAACATAATTATTATGAGGCTAAAACGTTACAAAAACTACTTCTTTTTACAAACCTATCTTAAACTAGAACACTTTTTTCTAGTGTAAAAATGCATAAAGTATCAAAGAAAAACATGTCGAATATTAGCTATCTATTTTACCAAGGAGCAACATAAAAACGGAGTGTAAACACGCACATTTATCTCCAGAATCTGCCATCAAAATTGTGAAGTGTAATAAGCAATAGTGCAGATATTGAATGATGAGATGAGGCGCGCAACTTATCACTCCATTCATAAACTGCTCCGTGATTTGTACCATCTTATATTTCGTTTCCAAACTGTGTGTTGGGTAGTATCCTAACAACTGTGTCTTTCGTACCTATTTTGTCGGTGTCGATGAGGGATCCAGAGCTATGCTTCTTTGTTTTGGGCGCGAGGGGCGGTACCTCGCTGCAAGTGGAACAGTTATCATCGGCGACTTTAGAGCTAGATCCAGCGACGCTGAACTTCTTCAAGCTGCCGGTAGCGAGGGATCCGTTGGAAGAGGAGCAATGAGGAGGCAGCAGAGGTACTCTCTCCTGCAAGTCTCGGCTGGAGCTCGACGGCCTGTGACCGAAACCACTGCTTCCGGCCTCGGAAGCTGCGATTTCTGGACACCCGCCCATGTTTATCCATTCTTGGATCCTGAAAAAAAAATGTTGCATTACATTTGATTCAAAAATGCGCAGTTGAAATATGAGCCATGCGTGAATCGAACACGAGTTTGAAAAGATGGTCATCACAACAAATCCATGCACCATTCATATATTGAAATGCAATCGTAATACAAATCCAGGTCACTTGAAACGGGAAACACCTACCTATTAACAATCTCTTCGAAGTTAGGTCTCCTCTGCGGCTGGTGCTTCCAACAATCCCTCATGAGTGAGTACATGGGTGGCGGACAACTCGCCGGAGCCGCTAGCAGCTCCCCACCACGCACCATCGATATCACTTCTTGATTACTATACCTGTTAGAAACAATTACAAAATTGAGGATCATAATTATGGTCAAGTTCTGCAATTGGTGGACTAGGCTCGTTATGTAACCCACCATGGAAGTAGAATCATTGATCACTCTGTATAAAAAAAACTCGTTAAAATACCTAAGTGTAACTAATGTTGAACAAAAACGAGAAAAAACCTTGAAAATAATCACATACTAGCCTTCAAAACAAATGACACATCATTATAATGTCTGCTACAAACTGCAAAAGTATTAGGTATGTTCTTACCCATAATATGGCTGTAATCCATAGCTGTATATTTCCCACAATACAACTCCGTATGACCAAATGTCGCTCTCAGTAGTGAATTTCCCATAAAGTATAGATTCTGGGGGCATCCACCTCACAGGCAGCAAACTCTTTGACTGTACCTGTAACATATAATTTTTTAATGGGTAGAGGTATTTTTTTTATACAGGAAAAGCTATAAAAAGTCTGTAGTGTCAAAAAAACATGTTAAAAAACGAAATTGTTTCGGAACCCTTTGCAAGCGAGTGCGACTCGCACTTAGCCAGTTTTTTTTACTATTGATAGACGCGTTTGACCACTATCTCACCTGTTGCTAAGCGACGATGTGGTCGAAGATGGAGCACGCTTGCCTAGATAGAAGTAACCTATTCACTCTTGACTTAAAGACTCCCAGGTTGTAGCTATCAGGAAAGACAGACTCCGGCAAGGAATTCCACTCCTTAGCTGTACGCATTATGAATGTGTTCACAAAACGTTTGATGCGTGTGGGTGGGATGTCCACAATGTACCGGTGGCGCATCGGCGTTTGTCTTGTGGCCTGATGATGGAACGGGCTTGTCGGAATTAAATTATGCAATTCCGTCGCACATTACCCAAAATGCAACCGGTAGAAAACCGACAGGCTAGCAAATCGGCGTCGATGCTCAAGACTTTGGAGCTTCGACTAGACGAGCCTATCATTGCCGATGATCCTCTTAACTCGTTTTTCAATTGACTCAAGGGTATCAAGCTGGTATCTGACAGATCTGTCCCAAAGATGAAACCAGTAGTGCTATTCTGTAACAACATTTTCGTATCTCGACAGCGGAATCCGAGATGAGTTTCAAATTAAGACCTTTATGATGTGTGCAATAAAGCTCACTTAGTGAGTTTTGTCACTCAGGTGAAGCTCGATATCGAAATACATAGTTATTTACAGAATAGACTAGCAGTGCTCCATACGCGATCGAACTTGCGCTTGATAGAGTATAAGCAGCTGTTCCTGTTCCGGCGTAAAGGTTTTTTTTTATTTGTGATGGGTTTGCTCTTGACTCTAGTCTAGGTCAGAGATGACAGAGACAAAGTCTACGATGGAGCGAGCTTACCCAGAAGGAGCCAGTTCACTCTAACTTTGAAGAGATTAGGGTTGTAAGCGTTTGGAAACACAGACGCAGGCAGAGAGTTCCACTCCTTTGCTGGGCGCATTATAAAAGACGTTTGGAAACGCTTAGTGCGAATTGGTGGAATAGTAACAAGGTAGGGATGGTAAGATGCAGTGCGTCTGGATGTCCGATGGTAGAAGGGGGCCGGTGGGATGAGGTCGTGGAGTTCTTGGGCACACTCACCGAAGTACAATCTGTAGAAGACCGACAAGCAGGCAACCTTACGGCGATGAGCCAAGCTATGCAGCTTGGCATCCACCAGTTTTTCGTCACCGATGAGCCTCTTAGCTCTGCGGTCCACCGAGTCAAGCGCGGCAAGCTGATACTTAGCTGAGCCATCCCAAAGGTGGCTACAATACTCCATGCAGGATCGGACTTGCGCTTTATATAGGGCCAAAAGCTGTCCAGGCCTGAAGTATCGCTTCACCCTATTTAGGATGCCCAGCTTTTTGGCAGCGGTTTGGGCTTTGTACTCGATGGTGGCGCCGAAGTTTAGACTGGATGTCAACTCCATGCCTAGGAGCTCGAGCCAATCAGTCACAGGAACAGATGCACCCCGAAAAGTAGGAGTTTGGTCGAAACGACTCCTTTTTGCGGTAAAAAGACACGCCTGTGTTTTGGTGGCGTTAAAAGTGACCACATTGTCATCACCGCACTGGGAGACAATGCCTCTCTCAAGGAACGAACTTCATCCCCACTGGTTGTTGCGCTGGACAAGTATCTCTCTGAAACTGTACCGTCATCTGCGTACCCAACAAGACCAAGCTGAAGTAGGTCATTGATGTGTAGCAGGAAAAGAGTTGAAGAGAGAACAGACCCCTCAGGAACTCCGGCATCAATAGCCATGAGGCCAGAGGAGCAGCCGACAACGACTACTCGAATCGACCGTTCACTCAGGAAGTCTGATATCCAGCTACAAAAACCATCTCACCTTTGCTAGGATCCCGAACTTCTTTGCATTCACTTGAGCTTTTGCCTCTATGAAAGAGCCAATATTGAGGGTAGATGTTAATGTAACCCCAAGAAGCTCAAAGATGGAGCTGGGTAGAATTGGCTCCTTTTGGCGGAAAAAAGACACGCTTGAGTCTTAGCAGCATTGAACATGACCAGATTAGCATCCCATTCGAGACAGCCTGTTAGGACACGTTCAAGTGCGCAACCATAGCCTACCGGAAAGACCGGATCTGCGTGTGCGTCGGACACGTATCTCTCAGCAACAGTGCTGTCGCCTGCATACCCAAAGGTACTGGGTTTAAGATGATCATTAATATGCAGCAAGAACAGCATTGCCGAAAGCACCGGCCCCTGAAGAACCCTAGCATTAATATTCAGCAGTCCAGACAAGCAGCCATCTATGACCACTCGGATAGACCGACCCCTCAGGAAATCTGCGATCCAATCACACAATCCAGCGGGCAGACCGAAAGAAGGAAGCTTACTAATAATGCTATCGTTCCAAACCCTGTCGAAGGCCTTTGAGATGTCAAGGGAGACCGCAAGTGCTTACCCGTGCTTCTCGATGGCCTCACTCCAGATGTGAATGGCATACGCTAGAAGATCTCCAGTTGACCAATGATATTAAAACTATAGATACGTTGTCCGCACTCTAAAATGACAACATGAAATGAAGCCAATTGGCCACATCGCGCTTAGTTACGCACCAACCTGTCGCGCGACACTACGTTTGATTTTAATATATATTGCGTGTGTAAACCTGTGCAAAACATAAAAAAACATACCGTCGTGTGTTTTTTTTTATAGTTTAATTAGTAAAGCTAATTAACGTATTATATATATTTTCTTTCCCTTTCTTCACGCGTATAAGTAGCTATGTAGTACTTTCGCCATTTCTAAGCGCCGCGATGTTGGTTCATGACGTGTCTATATATAATACGTCATTGCAGTTGACCGATTTCGGCGGAACCCGTATTGTCAGTTACTAAGAATATCGTTAGCTTCTAGGTATACCAGAATCTTAGCATTCAGCACGCGTTCCATACTCTGTATACAGAGTATGGAGGTTACCGAGATGGGTCTGTAATTTGCTGGGTCAGCTCGACTACCCTTCTTGGGTACGGGCTGAACGTTAGCTTGCTCTTGCTTCCAAGCCATCGGCACTTTTCCGGTCACAAACGAAAGGCGAAATAAGCGTGTCAAGATCGGAGACAACCATAAAGGTAAAGGTATACCATAGCAAAGAAATGCAATCATGATTGATAGAAACGTACATCATACAAAGTTTCAGCGTTATAAATTCCAACGCGCTATACCCGTGAGATCTCCGATAGATAGCACTATTTTCTCGCGCAACATAAAAATATTGCATGCCAAGCACGGCAATCACGGCAATCAGTAACCATTAATTAAAATCTTTACTCATCCATAAAATGCACTAGAACATAATTATGGCGAAATCAGTTTCTTTTTAATTTGAGAAGAAATTTTACTGAAATATACTCACTCGATAATAATCCGAACTGTAGATATCTCGCGAAAGCCCAAAATCTGATATTTTGACAATAAAGTCGTCAGACACTAGGCAGTTTCTAGCCGCCAGATCTCTGTGAACATAATGATGAGAAGCAAGATATTGCATGCCAGATGCGATGTTATTTGCGATGTTTAGCAGTCTCATCGGCGGCAGTCCTTTCCCCGAAGGTGGCGCGCGTCCCATCAGAAACTCGTGGAGATCACCACGAGCCATAAACTCAAACAACATACATAAAGGTTCTTCCCTCAAAGCCACTCCAACAATACAAACTATGTTATCATGGGTCAACTCAGATATCAAGTCTATTTCTCTTCTGAAGTCTGCCTGAGTTTTAGCTGAAGCATTCTCTTTCAATGCCTTTACAGCAACAAACTGTGTTTCGCCATTCCTTTTCAGAGCCCCTTTGTATACTTTACCGAATGCTCCTTCCCCTAATTCTTCCAAAAATTTGATTTGTGAAAGAGAATACTGTGGTATACGTAGCACCCCATTGCCACGGGTATTTCTTGTCAGGTGAGGCTGATTAGCAATATTGTTAGTCAATAACTCGCTCATTTCTATTGGTGAATTCAATCTAGAATTCCCATAGATGTTTTTATCAGCATTAGGTAGATTTATATCCCTTATTGCAGCAGCATTGTTCTTGTTTTTATGTCTATAACATAGGCAGATAATAAAACCAATAATTGATAGTGTCAAAACAAGAAAGACGATAACAATGTAAATCCATATTTTGTGAGCACACTTTGGAATATCACAATATTGCTTATCTGTTTTGCCATCTTTTTCTATAATGCACCAAGGCTGCTCCAGCACTCCTCCAGGATTTCTACAATAACTGTGTGTCCCAGCAAGTTCAGGGAAATCGGATAATCTAACATGTAATTGTTTGGACCATTCAACACAAGCCATGCCATTATTTGCTATGTTGACTCTACCTAGATACCCGCTGCCATTTTCCCAGTAACATTCATCATCTGACACCATGACTGCACCAATGCTGATCCTTAGACAGTCAGGATCATCTTCCGGCAGGTCCTGACATTCCTCTAGTGTCAGCTGCTGGCCTATGTGAGGATGTCTCTTAGCTATGGCATACTCTTTCTGGCATAATTCATTCTCCAGAATCTCACAATCTTGTTTACAGACACGTCTAAGAACAGTTGAATTGTATCGGAAATTAAACATGGCTGCAAATGAGCTATTTGAATCTGTGTACATACTAGGCAATTTCCCAAGAGGAAAGTTTTCAAAAACAATTTCTGGCAATTCATCTTCATTAGCTTTACTGTTTGGATCAGTTTGTATAGAGAATAGTTTCTTAGCCTCCCTGTAGAACCTGCTGTTAGTAGTAAAAGGATCTCTACAAATAGGGAATGTTGAATAGCAGAGACTGGGCACCGCATATCCTTCACAGCGGGGGCTTATGTCATTAGAGTACTTTGTGACTTGGAAAGCTTTTAAAAGCTTGTCTTCAAGAACTTCTTGACTTGTGTTGTAAGGAATGTATACAAATTGACCTTTTAAATGTTCTGCACATACTTTTCCTAAGTATTCCTGACATATCGGCTCTAACTTTTGGGGCTCAGTTGAATTAGTAATGCTTGCATTTAGTGTTTGTATGTTCTCTGATATCAATCCAGGAGTGGACTGAACATTAATATCCAGTTGGCTGTAGATATCAGTATTAGGGAATAGTGAGGCATATGTGGGAATCTCATAGTTTTCTATACCTTGCTCTACTTTTAACTGTGATGTTTGCTTTTTCTCATAGGTTTGTTTGATAACACATGTGTAGTTTCCTTTGTCAGTTACAGCTAAGTCTTTGATCCTCAGATTTGTACCTATTGTGCCATTAGTCTTATCAATCTTAGTAGTTATTTTCATTCTCTGGGTTGAGTTATCATCTACTACTTTGTTATCTTTCAACCAATATACCTTAACATTTTCTAACAGCTTCTGTTGGATGTGATCAGGTGGGGATTCCTTCAACTGAGTAGCAATGCCTTCCTTATTCTTTGTATGTTTTTCTACTTTCGTATAATTCATTATAGCTTCACATTTGAAACGTACATCACTTTTGGGTGCTCTGGTGATAACGGGAGGCAAGGTTTTCGAAAAGAAAATGTCAAGCTTTATGTTCCATACTTTCTGCTCCGATGTCGAGTTTGACTTCAGTAATGAGATAGAATCTGTTCGGTCGGATCTTGTAGATTTAATCACACACAAATAGAAGCACAAAACAATAAATACACTGCAGTGTTTCATGACTAACACTTCCCATAACACCGATGCCTATCACAATTTGAAATCAAGTGCTTGTTTATTATATACGAAGTTACTCGTTTGCGTGGAACAACAAAATATTAATTTAATAACCTGTATGTCATGTTTAAGTTACATATTTACAACAAACCCCTTCTTTTTAGAAAATAATTATTAGAAATACGAAATGACAGCGAAATAACACCAACCAATATCAATGACTTTTTTTTTTTTTTTTTTTAATATTTTTTTTTATTCATGACCCAATATCAATGACAAACTGTTTGTGTTGCCAGGCGCGATTTTTAATTTCTTTATGTGCATGAAAATGCTTGCCATGACTTAAAAAAGTAATTCTTCATCGTTACGCTCGCCGACTACTGTCAAAGTAGCGCTAGTAGCGCACAGACCAATAGCAAAGCAGTTTTTGATGAAAAAATGGGTAAATACTTAGATACCTATGTACTAAAAATAATTATTTTCAATTTGATTAGATCGTCAAAAACTATCTCGTCTTATTAATATGAACCCAAACCTACATGCATCACATAACCTATAATATAAGGTAATGCGAATTCGATTTTAAAACCATAAAAGAAAACAGACTGCCCATAATAAACAAAAAAACGAACAAATGAATCTCAAAGACTGCTTATCACAGACTACAATAGTGTTTATCTCACTTTGACAAGGGTTCGTGTAGTGGTGGTGCCATCGTCGTCACATCAGGAGTGGTGGCAAGCTTCACAATCCATCGCCATTCCTCATGTAGGTATTGTAGCTCTTCTTGTACATTCGTGGAGTGTGCGTTACCCCAACAAGAAAGTATCTCCTAGAGTTATATGAGTAGAACGTATAGTTGGTGCCTTATCTGCTGTAAATGTGCCCCCACATAAAAAATGTGTGCCCCCTGTCGTTTCGAAAAAAAATCGAAAAAACGATTCTTGCTGGGGTAACGTTTTTCTAGCAGGAAAATTCTAAACGAATGATCGGAGAGAGAAAAACTGTGCATGGCCAGATAGCTTATATGTGTGCCAAAATGTGCCCCCAAAAATAAAATCTGTGCCCCTTCAGATTTTCGAGATATTGCATTTCCTGCTGGAGTAACGTTTTGATGAATAGTATATCTCTAAAACCATTGCATGTGCCCCTGTAGAATAAACATACGCGAGTAGCTCTTAATGTGTGCCCCTTTGTGCCCCAATTAGATTTTAGAAAATATTTATAGTTTTCAAGTTATCGCGGTTTTATGAAAACCCGAAAAAACATCGCAGCGCCTAAATGAGACAAGGCATAACTTCGCTGAAAACTGTATTCGGTCTTTCTTGACGCTAATAATAACCATACAAAGTTTCAAAAATGTTCATGCATGCGTTTTTGAATAATCTTGCTAAATGTAAAAACGATGGTGTCATAATTTTGACGGCAAAATACAAGGAACTGGCACAATCCCAGATGTGTAGGTGTAAACCAAAATCTTGTGCCTTTAGTCAAAAATATATGGTGAAAATATTGAGCTTCAAATGTTACGCATTAAGTAAATATAAACAAAAAACCAAAATATGTAAACAACGGCTGGTTATCCGACCAAATCTGAATGACTACTAAAAAGCGACGGATTCATACATATCGATGACCTTCTTTACTTTACTCACTAACCGGTTCACACGTGTTGTGCCTGAGTACACTGAAGTAGAAAAGTAATAACTAATAAAATAAAGTTGTTATTGGATTATATTTTAATAGCTGTTTCTATGACCTTACACATGATTAAGTACATTTATAAGAGCCATTTTCAAATAAAATGTACATGTGACTAACATGCTCAAAATCGTGACCAAACTGTTTTGTGACATACCTGTATTTTTATACTAATGTAAGTCACATTTATTGTAAAGCAGAGTTAAAACTATGTCCTACTGCTCAAATTGAGCAGGGTCCGGCAGGGAGCTAAAATGCAGGTTTAATGATCAAATTTAGCATTTATTCGAAACCTCCAAATTATTATTTTAAAAAATTACACTAAAACTCTTTTATATCTATTTTCCGTAAATGTCGGATTTATTTATTAGTGAAACGTTTTGTATGGAGATAACACCGGACGCCGCCGGCATATAATTTGTTAAAATTTTCAGCCGCAGTGTAAACATGTTTTAACTTTACACGTAGATGTGAGTTACGTCATATGAGTGACGAAATGTGACTCATATGTGTAGCATTTTCGTGAGAAACAACCTCAATTAGCCACAATATCAGAATAACTTGTAATATACAGATAAAGACGATACATACATGAATTGTATTAATAGGCTAATGCTATGAAAATAATACTCGCTTCTTTATTTGGAAATGCACTGTTATTCACACGTATTTTTTTTGTACAAATTGTAGCGACGTTTCGTGACAACAAATAAACTGACACAAAATATTTTCGTACTAAATAAAGGCGTAGGAAAAAAGAAAAAACAGGAAAACTCATTCCTACATCTTTATGAACTTAGAGCATTGTATTGATGATATTGATGATTATAATTTTGTATCTACATATGTCTTACAGCCGCGAATAATATTTTAATCAACATACAACCTAGCACTCATAGCACTGGTGTGCAAATTGCAAAAAACGTAAGAAAATTTGAATTACGCGGGTTGGTTGGAGCATTCACCTTAACCAAATAAATGTTGGTACCTACAGTTTTGAGAGTTGTATTTAGTGTATACCTATAGTCAACCGCACAATGATCTGTGATGCAACAACGTGTTTCCATTTTGTATGTCGTATTACGTACCTATGAGGGATTTATAATTATTAACCAACGATTATATTAATGCTGATTATGTATTGTCACATAATTTTGATTTGATGGCGTTTTAGATATCTAAGTGTCATTCCACAGTCATGTGATAATGTTGTATGTATATGCAAGTTACTCGTAAGAATATTATTTATCTGTAATTTCAAATTTAATATTTTTTTACACAATATTATTCTTATACTTAATATTGATCTGTGATTTTTTGTGATGTTTACTAATTATAATTATGTTAGGCTATGAAAAACTGATCTGTGATTTAAATAATAATGACTACACAACGTGCAAATAATTTATAATATTTATAGGTAGGAAATTTGATCTGTGATTTGATGCAATAATTACTTTAAGAATTAAAATTAAGGGAATAAAAATAATAATTTCCACATCAACAAGCTGTTTCATTTATATAGTCACAAGGTGCATTTAATATATTTTTTAATTAGCCCTCAAAACTTTTGAACGCGACTGTAAGGACAACAGCTTAGGTATAATACGTCCAATAAAGAAGGTCCTCGTTAAGTATGAATCCGTCGCTTTTTAGTAGTCATTCAGATTTGGTCGGATAACCAGCCGTTGTTTACATATTTTGGTTTTTTGTTTATATTTACTTAATGCGTAACATTTGAAGCTCAATATTTTCACCATATATTTTTGACTAAAGGCACAAGATTTTGGTTTACACCTACACATCTGGGATTGTGCCAGTTCCTTGTATTTTGCCGTCAAAGTTATGACACCATCGTTTTTACATTTAGCAAGATTATTCAAAAACGCATGCATGAACATTTTTGAAACTTTGTATGGTTATTATTAGCGTCAAGAAAGACCGAATACAGTTTTCAGCGAAGTTATGCCTTGTCTCATTTAGGCGCTGCGATGTTTTTTCGGGTTTTCATAAAACCGCGATAACTTGAAAACTATAAATATTTTCTAAAATCTAATTGGGGCACAAAGGGGCACACATTAAGAGCTACTCGCGTATGTTTATTCTACAGGGGCACATGCAATGGTTTTAGAGATATACTATTCATCAAAACGTTACTCCAGCAGGAAATGCAATATCTCGAAAATCTGAAGGGGCACAGATTTTATTTTTGGGGGCACATTTTGGCACACATATAAGCTATCTGGCCATGCACAGTTTTTCTCTCTCCGATCATTCGTTTAGAATTTTCCTGCTAGAAAAACGTTACCCCAGCAAGAATCGTTTTTTCGATTTTTTTTCGAAACGACAGGGGGCACACATTTTTTATGTGGGGGCACATTTACAGCAGATAAGGCACCAACTATACGTTCTACTCATATAACTCTAGGAGATACTTTCTTGTTGGGGTAACGCACACCATTCGTGGAGTGGACCATTGAGTGCAGTTTTCACTTGGTCGATCCGACTCATTGGTGACCTGCCGCGTGCTCTTTTGCCTTAAACTTTTCCCTGCACTACAAGTCGTTCCACTGATGTATCTTCTCGAAGTGTGATGTAATGCAAAGAAAGTGAACACACTACAACCCGCTATTTCCCTCTACGATGTTGGTAGAAGTAGAGATGTAGGTAGGTATTCAAATACGACATGGGTTTCGCCAGCTATAGGTACCTAATAAGTCCCATCGTCCCACTATCGCAAGTAAAATGCGGGCTTTTGCTTAAAATGTTTAACATGGTAGCCTTGTCCCTACCTTCGCAAAAGATTTTATGACGACTACAACTTACCAGGCACAACACAGTACAGTCATCAATAACGGTAGAAGTAAAGAGTATCAGATTTCGGGCTCAGTATTGAAACAATATTATTTTTAAAATCATTATTATAAAAAAGTAACTTGCAACATTATCAAACAGTATCAAATAGGTTCATAGATTTCAGTTTTGTACATTAATTGAATCGAGCAATTTAAAGAGTATTTTGTTCCAGTTCTTCTTCAATTTCCTCCCTTAGAACCAGTCCACCAAGTAGAGAAGAGTCTGGGGGAAGCCATTCGCAGCTGGTGTCTTCTGATGAACATGCCTGGAAATGTATAATCATAAAGTAAGTACGTACCTACATTGAATTCAGAATTCGAGATATGTTCTTAAAAACATTGAAAGATCAAACTCCCATAAGTTCTAATTCCATTTCAAGCCATACTTTTTTTGCGAGTGTTTTTTAAAAAATATTAGGTAACTACCTACGTTCTTAAAAATCAACTCCAAAATACAATAAGGCACTAAAGTCGATGAGATGGATATGTCTTGAGATGGTGTTGGTGACAATGACTTGAAATTATCTCGAATGACTTTCAAGTAGGTAGGTACTACCTGTACTAGGTAGTTGTAGCTATAACTAGTTGTTGCTTACAATTTACAAACTTTCTAGCACATAAAGTTCCTAGTTGGTTCATTTCCAAGTATGGATTTTGGACTCGATGTTAGTAAAGTCGTCGGTCGTGATCATTTTGTTTGCAAGCATAAACACACGCCTGTATATAATTTATAGTGGTACGGTTAGCAGAGAAAGTTGATTAATACGCCAGTACTACAAAGTGTGCCGGCTTTGTTTATAGTCACAAAATAATTCGATATACTACTTTTCAACGTTACAGTTGCGATTTTTGGAACGAAGTTCCTTATCGCGCGTCGCGAAAGGGGGCTAGACGGAAAAAATTAAGACCAAAAGTTGTAACGACAATTTTTGCTATTGTTGTAAGCCGTGCGGCGTGCGCGTGTTTCTCTGTCTGTCTCTCTCTCTCTCTCTCTATCTCTCTCTCTCTCTCTCTCTCATAGAAAGCAAGCCAGTTATTTTGACAAGCCAATTATTACTAAAATTGAGCCTACTGATTAAGTTTATATTACATTATATTTGTTAATAATAAAAAAAAATATTATTATAACTTGAAAAAAATAAAATTTTATTACAATTCCTTCACTAATTAATCGAAAGGAACTTCGTTCCATCCGGGTGTCCTTTGATCCCTCTCAAGTTATTTATCTGACAGGGATTATTATTCTTGTTGAATAATTTATTACGACTTCTAACTGAATTGATAATTTTGCTTCTGCTTTCGCTGCCTGCTGTGTTGACCATCTGACCGACTATATCAGAATCGTCAATAATCTAAACGTATTTTATAAATACCAAAAATCTCTCTTTGGGTTGGATTGAGTAAGGTTTATTAAATACGAACCTGACACCTGCAAGACGTGGCCTCCACGTAGTGGTAGGTGTCGGTGCCGGGCTGTACGCCAGGGTCGCAGTTCCGCAGCTTCACAGAGGCGTGCTTGCGGTCTCCGTGCACGCACACCGGGTGGTGAGACTGTTTGTAGGGGAATTGCCAGTCGGATATCTGGAAATTAAATATGTCTTCACATAAAACTGAATGACTATCGCAGCACTGTCTGTACGAGGCTAGACTGCAGATCTTCGTATGGCATCCCCTTAACGGCAATTATCTACTGAAACCAATTAACCTAGTTTCCATCTTCTGTGCTCAAGAACATGCGGCCAAGATGACCTCTACGCAGTTAACAATGACGGCTTAAAGGTTCCTGGAGGTGTCAGAGGTGCAAGGATTTGTGGCAGTGTCGTACTTACGACTCAGAGAAGAAGTAGGTACATAAGCGGCACTAGCTATTGCTATTGGTTAATGGCTGCAGGCCTTTGTGCCACAAAACATGAACTGTGTGATAAGACCGCCCATTGTGCAATTGTTACCCGACTGCGCCAGAAGGAGGGTTATTATGTTTTTCAAGAGTATGTATGTATCTATAATTGTTTGGCATGCTCTGTGGCCTGAATGGCGCGAAGGATTTTAGCTTGAGAGGTGTCGTTAGATTCGTATTTACTGTGAGAGTGACACTGGGTATATTAAAACGAAAACACAAAATGGCGGATTTTGACTGTCAAAAAAAACCCGACTGCTAAAAACAACTAAAAAGTTCGAAACAAGTCGCTTTTAAAGCAGACTGATGCAGTTAGTGGCATCAGATCAGTGATTGAACTGCATCAGACTGCTTGAAAAGCGACTTGTAAAAATGTTTAACCTGTGCATATTGTCATATGTGTGTGTGTATATTGTCTTTCAAAAGAGGTGTACAATAAAGTAAATAATAAAATTAATAATAACCAGGCTAATGATCTAAAGTGTACTACGTGAGCTCGACAAATGGATGTGCGATTAACGCTTATGCGATAAAACTGTACTGCGACTCACCATAGTTCGAATGCTCGCTTGTGCGACACACTGAAGATCGACAACACCCCGACTCAGAGTACCCCGACTCGGATAGGTTAGGTTAGAAGTTCGAAGGAGAAGTCTTCGTGGTTATTTTTTTTAAACCACCCACAAATAGGAGCCCCGCGAAGTGGGGCTCCCGATCTTCAGTGTGTCGCACAAGCGTGCATCGAACTATGGTGAGTCGCAGTACAGTTTTGTCGCATAAGCGTCAATCGCACATCCATTTGTCGAGCTCACGTAGTACACTCAATGATCTGTAGACACTAAAGTTAAATTGTAAAACACTAAAATTAGAAATTCATTCCCAAGTATTTTGGTTCATATTCACTCGCAGAAAACTGTTAAGTACCTACCTCATAAGAAAGACAATATCCTCCGCAGCCCAAGATCTTGACATCATCCCAGCAGCGTCGTCCGTTGAGGTCAGTCTGCATGGCCTTGTGTGTGTGGCGCTTGATCTTGCAGCGCCCAGTCAACGAGGCCCCGGCACAGATCAGCACACAGCAGCAGATCATCAGCACCAGGGTGCTGGCGCTCAGGCTTCTCATCAGTCCCGACATTTTGGACACTGGAATAATTTCGTAACCAATGAGCACTTTTAATACCGGTAAGTTAAGTGAAGTTAAAGCCCGGAAAAAAGAAAAAGTAAAAACTGTTAAACACCACGGAATAAAGGATGCATGTCAGTTACAGTTAGTAATAATTGGTAACACTACGATCACTAAGAAACTTTTAAAAAAGAAAAGACACTAAACTTGTTCCCATACCTTATCTGAAGCTTAATCCCGAACTGAGTGTCGATCTCCATCGCAAAATGTTTTTATAAAGGACCGAGGTGGACGTCACGGCATTTCTCTCACTTCGCTTCACAAGACTATGAGCCACGAGCCATTAGCCTCGCAATTGCGCCGTTAAGCTGGATAAAAATAGGGAAGAATCGCCCTTTAGAATACATCTCATTTGCATACTTAATTTAGTGCCTTCAGCACTGTTAGACAAAAGACTGTCTCCCCTAGATAAGTACTTATAGGTAAGCATAGGGTACCTAAAAAATGTGCTTATCTCTGTTGATGCGTGATGAATGTCATAATGTAATCTCACAAACTTCCTTTTGTATAGCGAAGTGTAAATATACATTTCACGCAGATAAAAAGACGCTAACAAGATAAAAATAAAGCTAATAAATAAACAAGGAGAGCTTACTAAATAACGAGATTTCGGGTCGACCCAAAAAAGTCATTAAAAGCGGTGGCGCAGAACAAATTGGCTCATTTGTGCGAGTTCCTTGTGTCGCACCCGCCATGGAGTGATGGCCGCGGTCTTACCAAATTCAAAGTTCGAACTAATTGCATCGCGTTCCTCATACCTTACGTCCGTATAATTATATAAATCTCAGTAAGTCACCGCGCTGCATAAACATGCGTTGCAAGCGGTTTTTGAATTCAGATCAATCTTTAGAATGCAAGTAATTAGGTAGTTTGTATTCCAAAACTGAAACGTCTACCTACGATAATGCAATGCTTGCTACTCTATGGTTGTTGCCATATTTACCTACAGACCCAGAAATCAAAGTTGGTTTTGTTAAACTGTGTTAACCAACTTTCTTTGCTGTCCGTACCTATTCTATATTCACGGGGCGCAAACAGTAATAATCATAGATTTAATATTTTATGGTAATAATTGGTACATATTATATTAATGGCCTAGTCACCTTACCCTCTAGTATCATTTTATCAGGTAGGTAGGTACTTATAGTCTGGATTCTCTAAAAAAATTGACGGAGTTTATTGAACAGCCATCGATTTCTTCTGGAAAGTTTGAGCTGCCTCTTAAATGTTTATCAACCCTGAATACGTTCAATACCTTTTAATTATATGCAGCGTGAATCACCTCGTTTATATTGGTAGGCAGCGTGGCTCGGAGCTAAACAACCCGTGGCGCATTCGTCATCTTGGTGCAATTTGCAGGCATTGTGTTTGTCCATATTCGCCAGTGCTCTGCTCTTGTGCAAAGTGGACTTATAGTTGACAGGAAAGTGCACCACAGATACCTATTTTATTCGATCCCTAAACTGATTGTAATCAAAATAAATGACCCTTTTAATTAAATGCAGTTTATTTTTATTTATGTTACAGGAAATAGGTACCTACTTACATAAATATAGGTGATCACTGTGATCAGAGATAATTAATTAGTTATAAAGTCTTCTCTATCTCTTCGTCTTCTACCTAATCTTCTAAATTAACATAATATATATAAAGTTTGCCTCTGACTGTTTGTCCGTTTTCTTCTAACTACGCAACGCAACGGATGTGCGAAGCCGGGGCGCTAGTTCGGTATCCTTATTTTTAGGGTTCCGCTACCGTAGATACCCCGAGGGTAACCAACGGAACCTATTACTAAGCCTCCGCTGTCCGTCCGTCCGTCTGTCTGTAAGCGGGCTGTATCTCAAGAACCGTAATAAATAGACAGTTGAAATTTACAGTGTGAATTGCCGCAACAAAAAAAAAAATGTGGTCTGCCATACAAAAAAACGCGTTTTTTTATTTATGGTACGGAACCCTTCGTGTGAGAGTCGGAATCGCACTTGACCGGTTTTTTTAAGTGTATGAACCTAAAAACCTACTAGGTAGGCATTTGCAGCATTGCTGGATATCGCTGAACTCTACACCAAAGCAGCGCTGATAAAGTGGCTGTTCTCAAAGTTTTACCTACTTTTAATGTTTAAACAAAAATAAATATCTTGATTACAAGTCCGGTCCAGAAATCCTGCTTCAGCCGTTCAATTTGCAGTTTGAATACCGTTATGGTAAGGTATGATTACAAGCAGCTATAGCTGTGCTCGAGCACCGCTCCCTCCCATTGCTACCAAGTAAAGCTAACAATCGTCAAATAATATGGCGATCGCAAAGTTGCCGATGACATTAGTGATTCATATAATAGCCCCTGATCGAGATACTTGCACTGTACCTAGTAGGTACACTGCAAGTGACAAATAGTTCATCGATTATGGTAGGTATATTACCTACCGTAATCGACGAACTATTTGCCAGTGGAGTTAATAGCTTTGTCGGGAAATTTGCAGCCACCAATATAGGTGTACCTACTACCTGCTACATGCATTTCTTACCCAATTCTTCCTAACTTGTTTATTTTATTTGTTTTTCGTACCTTTATAATAACTACCTTAACAGGGGAGAAGAAGAGGACGACCCACTGCTACATAGATAATGGTGGACCAGCCTGACCAAACTCCTGTCAGAGACAGAACTGCCCGACTAGACAATCCAAGACTGACCGTCCTGGTGCCACAAAATTCGGAGAGCCGACCCCACGTAAACTGGGTAAGAGCGAGGAAGATCAAGAATGTTTTCGTATATTAATACCATGATCAGACTAGACAAACGGTGTTCAAATGAATATGAAGAGGGGCTTGAGGAATAGTACCTAACAAACCCGCCACACTAATCCCAACCCTGCGACTTCTGAAAGCCTGAACCAACGAGAGTCCCTGGCAATTGATTTGTTTCCATTTTACCTAAATCTGTACCCAAACCGCTAAATCAACACTGTACAACACACTGTGTCCATTAAAGTAATTAAAACAATATATAATACAGCAATTAAAGATTTACCTACTAAGCAATTCCAAAGTAGGTACCTACACTAACGAACTTCCCCTAATGAGTTGCGTCTGCCACGTGATTGGTCATTACTGATTCATAGGACAGGAACGTAGGAAAGTCCCGGTAACCACGGCTACCCCCTGTCGAATACTTTGTAAACTTCTTTAATTAAGTGCTAATCACATAGGCGTGTCCCTTCGCCTAATTATAGTTTTAGAAATGTTACTTAGGTTGATTTAATTGGAACTTTGAAATGCGAGCTTTTTGTCGAGTCGAGTGTCTCTCAGCGAGCCGTTGAACATTTTATTTTCTTCAGAACGTGCTTCAAGTGTCTGGCAAAGCCTATAAAAAGAAGAGTAAGTACCTACACGTAGGTACCTAAGTTGGCATTGTCGTCTCGTCGTTATCAATCACAAATGTTAAAAAACCACCTGAATGTGTCAGTTAGATAAAGTTAGCTGGAAGAATATGGGGAAACTGTTTGTCCAGCAGTGAGACAACATAAGTTGACAAAAATAATGTGTCGATAATTAATAAAACTTAAAAAAAATACCTAACTGCATGTTGACATTTGGCATGCTTAAGTTGAACACGAAAAGCAGCAGCTTTTTTGTTGTTTTTCCAAAACTACACGCTTAATAAAGTGGTGGTTTCCAATGTGTTACCGTTCTTGCGTTACTTTAATGTTATCGTTCGCTAAAGATACACGCAAGCATAGTGGCATAAGTAGAGTTAAGTTGTGAAAGTTTACATCGATTCAAAGTACCTATCTGAAAAGTGTTTGTGATAAATTTCTCTTTGTTAAAATATAGGTACAAAAGACCCATACATTAATGTGCTAACAAGGACAGGTAACTTTGTTTTCATTAAGTAGATAGTTTTATAAAAAATAATTTGTGTGATTTTCCATATTATGTATAAAATAGTGCATAATAATATTATGTAGTGAATTATTTAGATGTTCTGCATTATCTACCAAAAGTTTCTTCATAATTATTTTAATATACTTATGTTTGATAATATTTAATTATTTTTTATATTTTAGTCGATTTTTTAGTGTAGCCTAGGACTTAAATTATATTCCTGGCATAAATAGAAGAAAACAGCAAAACAAAAACAATAAAAATAAAAATAGTTTTATTTTTTCTTAATGGCTTTAACTTTATTTATTGTTTGCGATACTGGCCAGCGTTTAAATAGGTACCTACTAAGTTAAAATCATTAAAACCTTCTTTCGGAGCTTTCATATTTTTTTTTTTGTGTACGTGCGCCTACATTCTTTTTAAACTGTTTTGTTATACCTACGAGATTATAATTTTAAGCTATCTAAATAAACTTAATAACAGTTTGATGGGCTTGGTGGGCCAAGTAGGATTAATTTAATTCCTGGAAAGCTGGCCTGTAACATGATATTTCAGTAACACGCCGTGAAATTGTCGGAACAAGGCAAGGACACGAGGATTGGGGCAGGCCAAATGCGATTAGGTACTGTGGTTTAATATCACTTATATAAATTAAAATATTACCTAATTTGAAAAGAGTTTTTAGGGTTCCGTACCTCCAATGGTAACAACGGAACCCTTATAGGATCACTTTGTTGTCCGTCCGTCCGGCTGTTTGTCAAGACCCTTTATCTCGGGAACACGTTGAGGTATCGAGTTGAAATTAAACTTCTTATTTAACTTTAAAAAGATACGGCCGTTTACGCCACAAAAAACTGGCCAAATGCGAGTCGGACTCGCGTGCAAAGGGTTCCGAACGAATTTCATTTCTTTAACGTGTTAGTTTAACACTATAGACTTCTTAAAGGTTTTCCTGTAATCTACAGGTAAAGATCTCAATTTTAAGATAAGGGGTGGGAATGGTCATTTTTCATCTAATTTCTTGAATAACTTCAAAACCATTTATTTTTAAATTATGAAAAAAATATATTTAAAACCCATACAGTAAGCCCTTTCATTTGAGACGTCACACGATATTGTTCAAAAAACTTTTTTTTTAATTTTCTAGTTTGACCCCAAAAGTGACCCCCATACTAAAAATTTAATGATTTACGTAACGCGTTGTGTTGGGTCACAAAAGTCCATATGTGTACCAAATTTCAACAGAATCGGTCCTGTGGATCCGGAGAAAACTGGCTGTGACAGACGGACAGACAGACAGATAGACACCCGAGTGATCCTATAAGGGTTCCGTTTTTTGTTCGGAACCCTAAAAACGTATATTTCGACATTCTCAAGGAAATCAAAATTTATAGGGTATTTCCCGTTGAACTAGAACTATGAAATATGGCAAGTAATACCGTCTTATACTACAAATATAGGACAAAGTCTGAAAACTATACATTTGCAATGAAATAACGAAAAAAATATAGTCTTTATTTAAAGTAATATGTATGTACCTACTTTGTAGTTTGTGTTTAATCACGCATAAACTGCTGCACCTAATTTTGATGAAATATATTATGGTATCGATATACTTAGAACGGAACTTTGACAAGAACGAAGGATACTTATTCCTTTAAAGAATCCCAAGGATTCAAAGTTATCCCAAGTAAATTCCTTGTAGCATAGCATAGTCGGCCTTATAATGTTCCCACTGTTGGGACTCAGGCCTCCTCTCTAGGAGAGGGAATGGGCCGTAATCCACCACGCGGGCCCAATGCGGGTTGGTGAATGTCACATGTCTTCGAATTTTTGGTTCTAGGACATGCCGGTTTCCTCACGATGTTTTCCTTCATCGTTTTGAGAGCAGTGATGGTGATGAAATAAATTACACAAAGTAATGTGCCTGGCTGGGTTTGAACCCGCGACCTACAACTCGTAAGTCGGAGCCATTACCACTCGGCCACCACTGCTCAATGAACTCCTTGTGGCAATAAAATACTTTTCATGCGGACGAAACCGCGAGCAGAAGCTAGTATAAGATATGGCGCAGTGGCTTAGCGAGGCTTCTTGCTAAAGGTTCCGACGGGCTGTGGTCACAGGTTCCCTTTCCGAATAAAACAAAATACTGACTCTAGGTTTTTTATCCAATTATATTTTTCAGCTTTAATGATGAAAGCAAGAAGCGGAAATAAATATCATCGGTGACGACGGAGTTGTCAAGCAATGCAGCAATGGTGACGGGCTGTTGCGGTCAACTTTTATTAACAGTCTTTACCCTTGCGATCTTTTTTGGTAAGAAAGATTAAGGTTATATTTTGACTCAGATTTTGTAAAAAACTATAGTAAACTATTATTGTTAAGTAGGCAGCGGCCAGCGGGTCATGTAGGTACGTAGATAAGTACTTTAAGCACTTGATCTCTGAAAGTATGTACCTAGATTTGGTGGGAGGTAGATTTACAATCCAGTCATGCCGAATTAACGACACGAAACTATCGATCTGCTTATAATTTCCAGTTTAAATGCACCACCTTTTCTATGCAAATGAACCAAATTCCTTTGTGTGCACAACCGCTGCGAACAGAGCCAGTGCTTCAGGTATAAAATACTTCGAGAGTCAGAAATTACTCAAGGTTTCCTCTAAATAGGTGAAGTTATCTACGAGTTTTATTTCAACATTTTTTTTAGCCTGTACCTACTGCCCCACTGATTGGCAAAGGCCTCCCCAAAATATTTCCCACCTTCGAAACTCTGAATTCTGTAGGTTTGAATTTGTGAATATAATGCTCTGCTAGAGCTACGATACGTAGCATATTAGTTGATCTTAGTGATGGGGAAAAGGAACATTCTCACAATGAGAATTCTCGGAACGAGAATGTTCGAGAATATTCTCGTGAGCGGAGAACATACGAGAATTTATGAGAACTTAAAACGGGTCGGTGATCCTTACAGTTTTAACATGAAAGAGATAACTTTGGTCATTTTTAATTAACATATGTTTTATTGTCTATAAATAGGACAGTGGTGCCATAACTAGCAGCTATGATAAACTTAATTACTTGTTTGATTCTGGACTTTGTAAAAGGATTTATAATTAAAACTCGATGATCTATTAAACAAAAACAGCCTGAAAATGACTTCCTAGTCTTTAATGAATAATCAACATAAAACAAAGTGATTTAAATAAGAAAAATACTTTAGCAAAGATTATAGAATCTAGAAGTACTTACCTCCTATAAAGTGCTATGAATATGTGATTTTAGTAGAAACCAACCTATTTTGATTAAATCAAGAGAAATTAATATGACGTTCCTATTTTTATTTTATTTTGACAAAAATACAAGAAAGATCTTCTGGCGTATATCATTCACATCTGGAGTGAGGCCATCGAGAAACACGGGGAGGCACTTATGGTCTACCTAGACATCTCGAAGGCCTTCGACAGGGTCTAGAACGATAGCATTATTGGCAAGCTTCCTTCCTTTTGTCTGCCCGCCGGATTGTGTGATTGGATTTCAGATTTCCTGAAGGTTTGGTCTATCCGAGTGGTCATAGATGGCTGCTCGTCCGGACTGCTGGATATTAGTACCGGGGTTCCTCAGGGGTAGGTGCTCTCGGCAACATTGTTCCTGCTGCGTATTAATGAACTGCTAAAACCCGGTATCTTTGGGTATGCAGACAATAGCACTGTTGCTGAAAGATACGTGTCCAATGCACGAGCTGGTGGGTCGCAGGTCCAGTCTCTCCGGGAGGCTATGGTTGAGCACTTGAACTTGTCCTTACAGGTTGTCTCTGAATGAGGCAAGTTCAATGCTGCTAAGACCCAGGCGAATCTTTTTTCCGCTAAAAGGAACCAATTCCACCCAGCTTCATCTTTCCGAGGTGTAACCGTGGCGATAACCGACCGACTTGAGTTTCTTGGTGTTACGTTAACATCTACCCTCAACTTTGGCCTTTTCATAGAGGCAAAGGCTCAAGTGGCTGCCGAAAACATGGGGATCCTAGCTAAGGTAAGACGGTACTTTACGCCGGTACAGCTGGTCAAACTTTATCAAGTGTAAATTCGATCGTGTATGGAGTACTGCTCTCATCTTTGGGATGGATCTGCCAGATACCAGCTTGATGCCTTGAGTCAATCGAGAAACGAGCCAAGAGGATCATCATCGATTTACTGTCGATTTTCTATCGGTTGCAATTTGGGGAATCCCCGACGAAATTGCATAATTTAATTCCACCAAGCCCGTTAAATCATTGGACCACAAGACTTACGGAGCGGTGTGCCACCGGTACATGGTGGACATCCCACCTACATGCACAAAATGTTTTGAGAACACATTCATTGTGCGTATAGCTAAGGAGTGGAATTCTTTGCCAGAGTCTGTTTCCTGATAGCTACAACCTGGGAGTCTTTAAGTCAAGAGTGAATAGGTTACTTCGAGCAAGCATGCTCCATCTACGACCGCACCATCGCTTACTATCAAGTAAGATACTGGTCAAACACTTGCCTTTTGATGATTTCATACACAAACATAGTGATTTTATTGAGTCATACAGAAACGCTCGAGAAAAAAGAGAGTGCAGAAAGTAAGAGCGACCGAAGCGAGCTCGAAATTTTTACACCCATCACGGACGGGTTTCATTACGTCGCCTGTTAAGGGGTAACCCGACCGTGACAAAAAGTCAACGAACGAGTGTCACCACTAAATGCAAAACCTGAAGGACTAAAAAAAATTTTTGCACCTCATCTCGGAAGGGTTTTATGTATTTTGATTGAACATTCATACTGAAATTTAAGTTTTTTGTTGATTTATATAGAAAACCTCAGAAAGTTAGAGAGCGCAAACTGCAAGAGCGAGCGAAGCGAGCTCAAAAATTTTTGCACCCTGCTCCTGACAGGTCTCATTGCGTCAAACGTTTAGGGGTCACCCGATAGTGACAAAAAACAGTCAACTACCGGTTGGGTGTCACCCCTAAGCGGATGTCACACGGTGCGCGCCGCCCCCCCCCCCCCCGCCCCGCCCTCGCTACGCTATTGCTAACTAGTAAAAAAAATCAAGTGCGAGTCGGACTCGCATGCAAAGGGTTCCGAGCCAATTTCATTTAAGTAACCAGGTTATTTTAACACTATAGACTTCTTATAGGTTTTCCTGTAATCTGTAGGTAAAGAACTATTATCTGCATTTTTTTTCAAAATTTCTGGTTCTGTAGTTTCGGAGATAAGGGCGGGGAACGTTGATTTTTAGCCTAATTTCTTGAACAACTTCAAAACTATTCATTTTAAAATTATGAAAGAATATAATTAAAATTTTCACAGTCCCTCCATTTGATATGTCGCACGATACAGTTCGAAAAACTTTTTTTTTTTTAATTTTCTGCTTTGGTCCCCAAAAGTGACCATTCTTAACATTTATTTATTTATGTAACGCCGTGTTTGAATCACAAAAGTCCATATGTGTACCAAATTTCAACAGAGACGGTCTAGTAGATCCGGAGAAAACTGGCTGACACAGACGGACAGACAGACAGACACCCGAGTGAACCTATAAGGTTTCCATTTTTTGTTCGGAACCCTAAAAAAGCTAAAAAAGATGGTTTTGTTATCAATTGATACTGTATTTTAGTTTCGCAATTCCCCATGATCTAGTTTCCTTCACGAAATGTTTCAAAATACATAGGTATAAAATACAAGTAACACACTATACATTTCATCTATCACACAAATTTCAAGATAGGATTAGATTAAAGTTAGGTTTTGTTACTCCGTTTTTAAGTTCTCGTAAATTCTCTGCTCGGAGAACATTCTCGAGAACATATCCGCAAAGTTCTCGCTAAGAGAATGTTCTCGAGAATTTCCCATCACCTTGAGCTACCTGCTAGTCTATTCTGTAAACAACTATTTCGATATCGAGCTTCACCTGAGTGACAAAACTCACAAAATGAACTTTATTGCACACAACGTAAGTCTTAATTTGAAACTCACCTCGGATTCGACTGTCGAGATACGAGAATGTTGTTACAGAATAGCACTACTGGTAATCTAGTGCAACGACGACGCGGAGATCATAGCGTCGGTGTCGTAGTGTCGTAGGATGTATCGACTTGTAGTGTAGCATAGCGTCTCAATGGTGTTACGAAGCGTAGCGTTCACTTGATCAACAGCCCTCAGCTGCGAGACCATTGGCTACCATTCAAAGCGCAGGTGCAATGAGAAACCTAGATAAAACTCTTCGAAAAGCAATTTTCGTCACAGAAACTTTGTAATAAATACCATGACGTTGTAGCAGTTACGTTTAACTTTTGAGTCTATATCTATTACATCACCCAGATAGCATACTACCTCTGGAGCTGCTGGAGCTGGGCGTGCCGGCGTACGTGGCGCTGGGAACGCGCGCCGCGCTGTCGTGCCGCTGGGCGCTGGGCCCGGCTGACGTGCTGTACTCCGTCAAGTGGTACAAGGACGGCAAGGAGTTCTTCCGCCACGTGCCGCGCGACCACGAGCCGTGCAGGAAGTTCCCGCTGCCCGGGGTTGATGTGGAGGTCAGTCTCTTCTGAAAACTTTTCTATTTCAAGGTTTGTCACACAGATAAAATCTAGCTTGTGTCTTCTGCAGAGTAAAGCAGAGGGCCAGAGGTACATTCTCGTAAACCTGTATTGCACCAGTTATACCTACTCATTTCCTGATTGATAACTACCTATGTAAAGCCTTTGAGCCACTCCCAAAACCATGAGATTAACACCACTGCCAGGCAAAAATCCGAACTCCACGATGAACCAAAATGTCCAATAGTCCTATGACTAATCTCAATTGCTGTAAAGACCAGACCTATTTTTTAAAATTCACATTAATGCTGACACAGCAATCTGACTCGTCCGGGTCGAGCCTGGTGCTGTCAGCGGCCGTGTCCGAGACGGGCGGACGGTATCGCTGCGAGGTTTCCGGCGAAGGGCCACTATTCCCCACCGTATCTGAACATGCAGATTTGGACGTCGTTGGTAAGTCCACGCTGTCTAACCATTCGAGTATTTTGCACTAAAAGAGAATATAATTTTTATACTTTTTTGAGTGGGTGATAGATGTACGAGCAAGTACGCGTAGTTATGGCTCCACGACATTTTTCTCTACGCGTCTTTAAGTACGCGTACTTACTTACGGTGACACACGAGCGAAAAAGGTCGTGGAGCCATAAGTACTAGGAGTACTTGCTCGTACATCTATCACCCACTATATGGCCACGCAAACTAACACCCCAAAATTATTTTCTTTGACTTGACTTAAAATAGGGGTCTTTAAGTGTTTGATAAGATCTATTTTTTTCTAGTCCTGCCGGACCATGGACCAGTCTTGTCAGGACTACGATCACGATATCGTCTCGGGGGCCGCGTCCAGGTTAACTGCACCTCTGGTTGGTCTCGGCCGTCCAGTAGACTCTCATGGTACATCAACGGTGAGCCAGCACCAACCACAGCAGTGCTGCCAGCAATCCGCCAAGCATATGAAGACTTAGAAACCACCACGCTGCTGCTAGACTTTGTACTTACGGAGCAACATTTTAAGAATAACGGACTTAAAGTCAAAGTAAGTTTAAAATCATTTTGGAAATGTTTTTTAAGTTAAAACAATGACCGCCGAAAAAGTTACTTCCGAAAAATATTCATGAAGTACTATCCCACCAAATATTACCCAGTCTTGGGTCCCGGGGGCAGTTGGTAAACGTTTCTGAATTGGTCATGGGAACTTGAATAAACACAGAATAGTGGCTTTAGTACCGATTTTGGCCACGCGCCAAAAGGAGGAAAGGAAGTCTTATACTGAATACCTACTTAGTTTTGTTCATATGTCTTGTTCCAGTGTCTCGCAACCCTCGCATCTCTCTACTGGCGAAGCAACGAAGCGAGCGCTCTGCTAGAAAAACAGAAGGTCCACAATAAACTAGCACCCTTCATACCAGAAACAATCACAAGAACTGACCGTGTTCACTCTAATTTAGCAAGATTACTCACTAGTTCCTCCACCAGTATTGTTACCTTGCTTATAGCGGCTTTCTATATAAGGCTCCGTTAGATTTAAGACAAGACAATATGATAGGAAATATTGTTTCGTCTAGCAAGGAATGGCGTCGTAGCGTTTGATCCTGTGGTTTAATCTAATCGAACAGCGGTGACCAGCTAGTCTATTCTGTAAGAAACTATTTCGATATCGAGCTTCACCTGAGGATAAAACTCACAAAGTGAGCTTTATTGCACACAACATAAAGATCTTCATTTGAAACTCACTTCGAATTCTACTGTCGAGATACGAAAATGTTGTTAGAGAATAGCACTACAGTACTAACTCAACCTTTTTTGTTCCATACGCCTTATAATAAGTTTGTATAACGAGAAAAGCACTGGTTGTATTTTATGTAAAAAAATTAAAAAAGTATAATATGACTTCACTATTATTTTATTTATGACAGTATTCATAAATAAATAATTAAAAATACTCAATGAATTACTATCTCCAGAATTCCAGTGTTTAGCAATATTATGTAATAACAGTTTATAGGTACAACCTATTCATGAACAAGTGCGAGATCACAAAGATGGCACCTATATGTAGGTCAGAAAATGAAGAGTGTAAAGTTGACAATATTAAAATTTGTAAGCAAAACCATTACGACATAAAGGAGCCACCTACCCCGCGGTGTTCTTTTCGTAGTAAGTTATCCGTACATGTTGTAATGGTAATATACATGGGTAGGTAGTTGTTATTTGGCTTTCACAAACACACTAGTTAGCTAGGTAGGTAAGTAATTATTTACTTTCATTATATTTCTTTAACGAAAATTGACCTCGATCAGCATGCTGTAGGTCAGGGTGTGATGATCAGTGATAGATAGGTATGTTTTTTCCATGCACTTATCGCCACGAATTCCAGTCAACAAGAAAGGGTTGACTGTCCCAGGATACGCCTAACGTAAATCTATAAGTTCCCCTCTGCAGCGAGGCGATGCACAAAAGGAGATCAATATTTTTAAATAAAATCTAGTCGTGCCCATGGTGACGGGAAGTTTTGTTTTTCAACCAAATAACAAACTCTTTTATTTTGTAATGTCTGTGCTCATATTTTTTATCTGTCCTTACAAATGTCACATTTAATTCTAAAGGTGTGTGTACATGGGCAAAAGGAACAAAACCTACTGCTACATTATATCATTAATATTATTAAGAGTGATTTAAACAATGACTTTGTTTAACAAGATAGTTAAACCATATGTTTAAAATTTACGCTGTTTACCAATTGTCTTTAGTTTTACTTAGTGAAAATGCCGAAAAAGCCATCCATCAGGAGTAAAAAATAAACAGGTCCAACTCCATTGTATGTGGTCGTCCAATGTGCACACTAGTTTATTCGGACTTCAACAAAAACAATGATGATATCGCTTCAGTAGTTCAGCAATAAAATACAGCGCACTCCTAAAATTAAACTAAAAATGTCTAATAGACCACATTCTAAATCACGAATAAAAGTTTGTAACAAATCTGTGTTTCATCTTCAAGACAAAAAAGCAGACGAAAATGAAGTATCTACTGGTTTGATTAAATCTGCGAAGAGGACCGGACAACTCAGTTTATGCAACAGGGGACTGGGGTCAGGTGAGACAGAATAATTTATTACTTATATTGTTATTGTCAGTGCACGTTACATAAAACTCTGCGACTTATTCATACAAGTTGTTTTTAAATCTCTGGGTTCACTGAGGCTGTGTTATGAAAAATGTTACGCATTTATTCAAACAATGTAGGTACCTACTTGTTATGTTATACATAATTCAAGTGTATTAGTAGAACTAAAACAAACAGATTTGTTTGCAGTATTTAACACAGAACTGTGGAGCTAATTAGAAAGTTAGATAGCTCAAATAAACCTTTCAGAAAATCGTAATTTAAAATATTTTGGAATCTTGTAATATCGCCGCTTTCTAAAAAATAAAAACGACTGTTTTAGTGCCAGACAATGTTTGGAAAATTGACGAGTTGGTGTTGGATGAAACCAAGGAGGTTGACTTCACAAGAAACGATTCAAACAGGTGGTGGACAGCCGAGCCACTGAAGACCCTTGACCTCAGCTCCAATGCTATAAAAGTGATATCAGGCAATGTCAAGTTTCTGCAACACTTAGTCAACCTCAAGGTGAGCAGGACAACTGACACTATAACATTTTATTCCATCAATTCTTTATAGTAATTTCTGCTTAGCAGACATGTATTCAGAGCAAAACTTATCATACTAGCTACTACATAGAAACCAATTTAAAATCTTAATGCTTTGGTAATAAAATTTTAAATCCGTGCTTAAGCAATCAATCTTACAGTTGTAATTAAAATGGTAAAATTTGAGATTTCTAAAGCAAATTATTTCTGTTTTTTAAATATTTTAATGAGCCAGAATTCATTATATTTGATAGATTTTTATGCTAGCTAAAGAAGCTAGCAGGTTGAGTAAAAAAATAAATTGTATAAAACATTGTTTTTCCAGCTTCATGACAATGCAATATCAAGTCTGCCACCAGAGTTTGGTGAACTAAAGAGTCTAATGAACTTGAGTTTGTCTCACAATAGACTGGTAACACTTCCCAAAGAATTCTACAGATTGACGGAGTTGCGCTGGCTAAATATATCTCACAATGAACTTTCGAAAATAGAACCAGATTTTGGAGATTTTGTTATGTTGAACTTTTTGGTAAGAAACAGATGAGCCATCTGAACTGTTTTTTTTTAAAGGATACAGAGTTTAAGCCAATTGCAGTAGTGGGTCAGAAGTACAAATTGTTTTATATCATAGAGGCGAGAATAGAAATATTGTTTATTGTGCATCATATACAAAGCTTTGTGTAATTTTTATATGTATCATATAAAAATTACACAAAGCTTTGTTGCCTAGCAGCCGTAATAAATATTGTTTAAACTCAAAATATTGAAAAAAATAATAATAATTAAAATGTTTACAAAATAAACACTTATTTTTAAAGACTTATAAATTAACTGACTGTTATTTTTATTTGTAGGACTTATCGCACAACAAATTGAAAATATTGCCTCCAGGAATGGGATATTTGGTACGCCTAGTAGAAATTAATCTATCGCACAATGAGCTTCAAGAGTTGCCCCCTGATATTGTTAACCTTCGAGGTAATATTTTTTAATGACTTCATTAATATAAATTCTACCAAAATAATATAGGGTTGCATAATATCTGTTCCTATCTGTATAACAGTAAATATTGATGACTTGTTAAATAATGAAGCAAAGGAAAGTGAATTATGTAACATAATTATCATTATGATGATGTTATGTAGAAAAATGTGCATAATAATGACTTGTGTGGGTCAACTGGACTGTTTGGTGTATTGGAATATAAACCTTAGTGCTAACTAACACAGTACAAATCAAATTGAAAGAAAAATATTTTTGAAAAAGAATTTTTTCATTTAAAAATCAACTTACTGGTATGTGTTTCCAAAAAACGGCATTCATATTTGATGAATGTGATTGTGGGTGTTTATCTGCTGACCTGACCTGGATGTTCTTATGATGATTTTATCAACATTCAAATGACAAGAACCACTGTGGAAGGCCGATATTCAGCAGTGAATGTGTTTCAGTTCAAAATTATGTGAACGCCAACCTAATGCCAATTTAAAAGCATTACATTTTTAAGTTACTCCCCCAAGCGTCGCCACAATGACCGGTCCTGTGCGTCTCACATGCAAAAGTAAATGCCTAAATGAAAATATTTTCCAATAAACAAGGCTAGCAGAAATAAAAAAAAGACAATCAGAAGTTCGAACAAATCACAACATAATTTCTAAAATGTAATTTGAGCTAATTTTATAATGTATTGTTTTTCAGATTTGAAGAAAATGAATATCAGCAATAATAACCTTAAAAAGTTACCACCACTTGGAGAACTGAGAAAAATGGAAATATTGGACGCGAATCATAACGATATTGAAGAACTACCCGACTTTTATGGATGTTCCGCCCTCAAAGAATTATATATTGCTAACAATTATATTAAGGTAACTAGAGCTGACAGAAATGCCAAGCCCCGTTTTCGTGGTTAAGTCCTGTTTTCGTAACAATATTTCTCATACTAACTACTACATAGAAACCAATAGATATAGACTTTCACCATAATATGGAAAGCGCTCATTTTAACAAATTACTTTTTAAATTTCTGACTAAACCTACCTACCTATCCCATAGCAGCTGTTTTTTTTTTTTAAATCCAATGATGCAGTTTTAGATTCTCGGGCCCAATGCTAATGAAAACTAAAACTGCGTCATTGATTTTTTTTAAATTTTTTTATTGTTTTTTATTTTTAAACTAAAAAAGTATTTTTTTTAAATATGAGCTCTTTCCTTTACTTTGCCATGTGTTATTCTTATTACTCTGAACTCTGTATCGCATACCTCTATACTTGCCAGAATTTGATCCTTGTTAGCGACACTTTCGGGTGGTGTAATAATACAGGATGTGTTTGTTTTTAATTCAACCAGTGCGATTCCTGACTAGGAATACTGATACTGATTTTTCAAAAATCTTATGATGCAGTTTTATTTTTCGTTAAAATCAGGCTCGAGTCACCTTTGAGCGTTTTTCGCTATTCCTCTTAGTTTCCGATTTGGCCATCCACATATACTTTAAACATCATGAGTAAGGGTCAGCTGACAACGAGAACTTTATTTACTACTCAAAAAGTTTGAGAGTGCGAATTCGAATAAATTCGAAGTTAAATTCGGTAGAATAATAGCGGCATCACAGTGAATTGTGCACTGACGCCCATCATGCATTGAATAACAAACATAAATCTAACTTCCGTCTTTTTATTTATTTTCAGGAAATCACAGAAGAGTTTTGTGACCAGATGCAGCACTTGAGCGTGTTGAATATCAGGGACAACAAGGTGGCAGTGCTGCCCGAAAACATATCACTCTTGCAGAATCTGAAACGGCTCGAGCTCACTAACAACAATTTGAATAAGTGAGTTTAATACTTCCTCATGAATCCGTATTTCTTTAGTCGTAACTCTCGTCTTTTAGGCGCGGCGCCCACTGTCGGTCAGCATCGGTGCGGCTCGGTAGAGCTCGGGCGCCTTACGGCGGCATCGGGCGCCTTACGGTGGCTTCGGGCGCCTGAGGGCTGCTTCGGGCGGCTTCGGGCACCTGAGAGCTGCCTCGGCAATCTTAAGCATACCTAAAGACGCAGGCTGGTTTCGGGTAGCAAGAATAATCAACTTTTCTTCTGTAATCGTCAAATAAAACGAACCTATGCGTGTAATTAATGATTCTGTTGCCTTTTATTTTCCTCTGGGTGTTGCCAAGCTAATGGAGGCGCGCGCGGTGAACGTTATGACTGTTCTGCGACGTGTCTGCCCACGAAAATGCCACTCAAGCTACCCGAAGACAGCTTCGGCGTCCTTAGGTACGCTTACGGCTGCCGAGGCCGGCCGAAGCCGCCGTAAGGCGCCCAAAGCCTCCGTAAGGTGCCCAAAGCCGCCGTAAGGCGCCCGAGCTCTACCGAGCCACACCGGTGACGACCAATAGTGAGCGCCGCGCCTTACGTCCGCTCAACTTTGTTGATTGGTTGACATGGCTCAAAAATGATTCTGATTTGATTGTAAAATTAACAATACAGGCAACCAACCACCCGTAAGGCAAATTTAAATGCGTAAGGCTAATTCTAATGATCCAGCAAGATATTTATATTAATTTTTACCATAAATCCAATTTGCGAAGAAACAAGTAAAAAAATCTCTTAAGAGACTTCCCTTGCCTAGATCACACCTTCACGATTAATAAAGAGCTAAGTATAAAGTTTAAGGTTTTAAGTATACAAAATGCGAAAACAAAATTACTCTTCTGCGTAGGTTACCGCGGAACCTAGGGCTACTATCCCAGCTGCAAAGCATTAACATGGAAGGCAACAAGCTGTCGTTTGTACGCCAGGACGTGATCCGCGGCGGCACGGAGCGCATGATGAAGTATCTGCGCGACCGCATCACTGAGGAGGTCGTCTGCGAGACCAGGTTCACACCTGACGACTGGCCTGATAAGTGAGTATGTCCCATATGTTGTTCGAGCGCCAGGACGTGATCCGCGGCGGCACGGAGCGCATGATGAAGTATCTGCGCGACCGCATCACTGAGGAGGTCGTCTGCGAGATCAGGTTCACACCTGATGACTGGCCTGATAAGTGAGTATGTCCCATATGTCGTTCGTGCGCCAGGACGTGATCCGCGGCGGCACGGAGTGCATGAGGAAGTATCTACGCGACCGCATCACTGAGGAGGTTGTCTGCGAGAGCAGGTTCACACCTGACGACTGGCCTGATAAGTATGTCCCATATGTTGTTCGTGCGCCAGGACGTGATCCGCGGCGGCACGGAGCACATGATGAAGTATCTGCGCGAGCGCATCACTGAGGAGGTCGTCTGCGAGACCAGGTTTACACCTGACGACTCGCCTAATAAGTGAGTATACCCTTCAGGCGACTGTTAATCATCCGTTTTTATTTTTTGGTTGGGTTTTTTGGATTCAGACAAAAAAATCACATTGTCTGCATTAAGATAAGCTTGTTTGCAAACCAAAAACCAGTTTTACTTCTTTACAGTATTTGAAATTAGTTTACTATGTCACATTCTGTACTTTATTTTATACCTTATGTATCGTAAATAGAGTGCATTTTTGCCATTTCTTAAGATCGGTCAGTGTCCTTAATCCATTTACTCAACTAATATCTTCTCTCAACCAGGTACACATTGAAGAAAAGTCAAGCGCTGATGATGCCGTGCCGCGAGCTGGCGCACGTGCCCGAGCACGTGTTCGGCGCGGCGGCCGAGGTCGACGTGCACACGGTCGACTTGTCCAAGAACAAGCTCAGCGCGATACCCGCCGGGTTAGTATCACAACATATCACATGTCACGCTATAGCATATAAAGTCAAGCGCTGATGACGCCGTGCCTGCGGCAAAATCAAAATCAGCCGATTCGATTCCTGGATAGGAATTAACGATTTTCTAAAATTCAATGATGCAGTTTTAGTTTTTATCAAAATTAGCCTCGAGACTTCTTTCAGTGTTTTTCGATATTCCTTATAGTTTTGGATTTGGCCATGAAGGCATACTTTAAAACTTCACCTTGTATGTATACTAGTAAGACCAGCCTCCGACACTGCAAGGCTCTTCCTAAGTTCCCAAGTTTCGCAGATACGCGATTGTTTCGTTCATTTATACGGCACCATAGCCCTCTGTCGGCGCAACAAAATTAGGCTCTTTCCTGTTTTTCCGAACAAATTAATGCGACGATCGTGTCTTCGCGCGATGATCGCGTCTTAGCGCGATGATCGCTTTGTTTTAGGTCGACGCCTAAGGCTGGTTGTCAGACTTTCGGAATTCTTACACCTATCCACAGGCTGGCCTGTGTTCCATAACCTTAATCAATTAACCCTTGGCGCTTTTACTAAGCCACGATCAAATGCATAAATAAAATGTTCCTTGTTTTACAGCATCGTGCGCCTAAGCGACTCGTTGACGTCGCTGGTGCTGTCGTCTAACAACATGACGAGCGTTCCCTCGGAGATCAGCTGTTGCAAGCACCTGCAGTACATCGACCTGGGCAAGAACCTGCTCATGGACCTGCCTCCCGAGTTGGGTGACTTGAAACGCTTGAGGGAACTAGTAATTTCGAATAATAAGTGAGTATACATATCTGTCATTTCTGTCTCTCTCTTTCTCCATCGCTTTCTGTCTTGTGTCCTCCGGGTTTCCAAAATTTTATTTGCATAACATGTGTCACTTCACGTCATCGTCGTCGTCTTCATTCATATTAAAATGATAGTTTTGGCTATATTAGAGGCACTTCAGGATATCATTTTGGTTATTTTAGAGGCACTTCAGGATATCATGATCATCAGTTTAAAATAAAAAATATCTTTCAAATAAAAAAAAAACTGCGGTTCACCCGTTACAGAGCTACAGTGCCACAGACAGATACACAGACAGACAGACACATATAGCGGTCAAACTTTAGCATCCCCTTTTGGTCGGGGTTTAAAAAAATATATACAGGATCATTTCTATTTATATTTTTTTAAACCCCGACCAAAAGGGGATGCTAAAGTTATTTAAAGATCTTTCTAAACGCTTAGTTGACACTTCGCGTGACCCAAGGGCTGGCTTTTACCTCGGACAGAGGATAAGCATTGCCATACAACGTGGCAATGCCGCCAGTCTTTTGGGCTCACTTCCGGTGGACAGCGATGCGGACGAATTTTTTGACGCCTTATCTTAGTTAGGATATTTTATTTTAAGTGTATATATTTAGTACTTTAATGCTATACAGGTGAATTTTTCAGTTTAAGTTTTCATCAAAATCGGCTCGGAACATAGAAATCTAAAATAAACAGGAGAAATGGCAAGGGGGCGTCGTGAATGAAGTAAATTAAATTTTAGGTTAATAATCGGTGAAGTGTTTGTAATATTTTCTGGACATGCCGTTTTTTATTTATTTTATTTTTAGGCCCCAAAAATGTTTTTGTCCAATAATAAATGGAAGATTCGATAAATTTCCGATTTAGTCAATCACTAGCATATATGTAAAATAAATTGCTTTTGCACAGAACAACTATAGCGACCGTTGTTTTTGTGTGCGTAAGTTGTACGGGTTATGGTAAATACACGCTGTGTTTGATGCAATAAGGTTTATAATTGTGTAGTACGTTCTGTTTTGAGAAATGCGGGTGTGTGCGCGACTGCGTATCTATTGCTTTTACTGAAGTGCATGTGTAGTAGTTGCCGTGTGGAAGGGGTAACTGGAGACACAGGATTCCGATACATTTTCGTTCATCGGGCATATCTACTTGTTTGTTATATCTATGGGCTCGAAACTCCTTTCAGTGTCTTTCACAAATCCTCATAGTTTCGGATTTGGCAACCACGCACACTTTAAAATACTCCCTGTATTACATACCGTGTTTTCCGAAAATATAACCCAGTATACGGTATACTGCGTTATAGGGTTATTTCGGAACACGTATAGACTCGCCAAACTAATGATGAAGAGATGTTCCTAGCTAATAATTTTAACTCACCTTTTTGCATAGATTTACAAAAATACCGCGTTGTGTATACGACCTGGAGAACCTGGAAATACTACTAGCAGCTGAGAACAAGATAGACGAGATCAACGTGTCATCTGACGCTCTCGCCAAAATGAAGAATCTGGCTGTACTGGACCTCTCCAATAACAGCATCTTCACTGTACCGCCCGAGTTGGGCCACTTCACACATCTGAGGTGAGTTTAGTACTTAAGTAGTTTATTCAAAATTTTTCTGTGACTCAGAAAGTAGTGACTCGAGTTTTGGTAGGGACCGTCAGGTTTTGCAAGGTGTCGATAGGGATCAAATCTTTCGAAATTTTCTTAATTGTTTATAAAGAGAATGAAAAAAAAATAGGATTCTGCCGCACTTTTTTGCGTGAAACTGAAACTCGCAAAGGAGCTTTTAAGGTGAGATCGCTCCGCTCCCACAGTCTTAGAAAGGCAGCCGTAAGGTAGCCAGAGTCTTTAAGTATTGTATTTTTTTTCTGCGGAAGACATCGAAGTATTAGGGCACTTCTTTTTTCACGGATTTTCCCTCGGCAAAATGCATAAATCCCAGTCTATCGCGGGTCTTTGCTTTGCGGCTGACGCTAAAACCAAGGCTCCAAACTTCAACATTGGTCAGTTGTGGTGGAATTAGTTAAAGATCCGAAATTAATACGGTATTGAGGTCTTTACCCGCAGAGAGTGATGGCTTCAAAACTACCGGGGCAATGAAAGCTAGTAGCGCCTGAAATAGGTAGTAGAAAGACTATTGCGACGGAAATCATTGCCTTTCTCATATTGTTGTTTACTTATATTTCACTGACAATTTTCCCACGTTAAAAAGGGGGGAAACTCATTTATTTTCTCTTTATAAATCTGTACCACAATAACATCGATGATGTCATTATAACCACAAAATGTAAAAGTTCATAAAGGACAAACAAACGATCACGTAGGTTTCCATTTGAATAAATACTGGATTAAACTAAATTCAGTTTTCATACAAAAACATAGTGTTCAATTAATTAAAGTATTTATGATGCTGAATATTGCACAAATTCACACGAATTCAAATGATTCATTTTACAAGTGCATTTTTCACATGGGAAATAATAAAACGTCTGAAGCTAGTGGCAGTCGTTGCGGATTGTCAGAAGCCAGAAAATGCAAAGCTGACTTCAGTCTTGCTTATAAGTACCGTGTTACCCAGTTAATGGGTTGTGGAGGTCTGGTAGGCAGCCGCTCCACGTAAAATACTGGTATTCAGCTGAAGACGATTTGTCTAGGAGCCGACCCCAATATAGTAGGGAAAGGCTACGCAGATGATGAGAAGCTAGTACACGGAACCGAATTTGGGATGTGTTGCTTTACCTTGAAGATCAACCCAAGTTTTTATTTAGCAACGAAATACATGGAGTTTCTTGCACGATCTTCTCCATAAGATCTACTCTTTGGAACGTGCAACTGCCGCGCTGGAGATAGGGTCGGTGAGTGTATTTTGCTGCAGAACAACTTGCTGCTCTTGTCGCTAGCGCGGCTGAATTATCTTCATCTATTTGACTGACAGACTACTCAAAAGTACCTGTAACTGGTCTATTTGAAATAAATTTGTATTTGTACTGTAGCAACAATAGTTGTAAGTGTAATAAAAACTAGCTTGAGAACAGTTCCATTGTTCTAGGAGCCTGGAGCTGATGGGCAACTGTTTCCGCCAGCCTCGCCACGCCATCCTGGCCAAGGGCACCGCCTCCATACTCTCCTACCTGAGAGACCGCATACCCACCAACTAGTGTTAGTCCATTTTGTGGCCACACACGGTAATAGCGCTCCTGCAGATTCTTGTGGAAGATCGTGAACATTGATATATAAAAAACCCAAGATACACACTCAGCATCTCAAAAACGTCCGCAATAAACAAACGCAATATGCGCAAGTTTCAAAGTCTCGCATCGCTCGCCATACTGTACTGCTTTGTAAAAACTACTTTAAGCGATCCTTGTAAGGTTGAATTTGCAAAAAAAAATTGCGCATCACTCGCCATACTGAACTGCTTTGTAAAAACAACTTTAAGCGATCCGTGTAAGGTTGAATTTGCAAAATAAATTGTATACAGTATAACTACACACAACTCATATGACACTTGATTCATGTCAGTTTTTGACGACAGTTTCGAGTGTTGCATTTGATCGAGACTATGCATCTTGGGTTTTTTTTTATATATCAATGATCGTGAATCGTGATCCACCTAGATAATCACACAACTTTTTCTAAAATAAGACACACAGAGAGTCAGGACCATCAAAATAGTTGTCAAATAGGTCTGGTACAGAAGACTGAAATGCACAAACGAAAGTCGAATCAAACGATCGTGAGCGAACTTTCACAAGCAGTCTGTGGGACGTCGAGTCAACAGTGTTGCCATACAAAACGCAGTCAGCTTACTGAAGCCAAATATTTTCTTTTTTCACGTACCTGATTACGGTAAATCTTATTTTATCGCTTTTTTCATATTATTGAGAAAACTATTCGTTATTATTTTATTCTATTTTTGTTGTTGAATTAAATACATTTGTTATTAAATTATTTTGCTAACATAGTTGATATCTATGAATAACACATTAGAGAATATGGGTTGTGAGATATTCAGTATGTCATAAAATATCATGAAATTCTATATTAATGATAATGATAAGTAACGACAAGTATTTACAAAGGGTTGACCGTAGTGTACTCAATATGTTATTGCCAAAGGTAAGGGAATATTTGATATTTTTGGACACATTGTTTAAATGTAATGCATCAGTGCAAATGTAACTGCAGTGGTTAAAATGTTTACCGTAGGCTGTATTACTATCGTATCAGGCATTATTGGTACAACAAATTCTGTTCATAATTGACAATAGATATTAAAGTTAAGCCTAGAATAGTAAAAATTCTCAAAGATAAAAATCTAACCATGTTAATCCAGTTTAAATTAAGGAATTTAATTAACTTACACGTTGTTTGAAATTCAACCAAAGTATTGTTCAAAGTACCTGAAGTTTATTTTATATACACAGCCTTTTTGTTGGCCGCTTAAGTGCATGAAGTATTATTCACAAAGCAAAGCACAAGTTTGTTGTAAATTCATGAGCACAATATTATAAAAATTGGAAATCTTCAAGCATATCGCGTGATTATGAATATATGCTTTGAAAGTAATGATGGTGTGTTTTTTTTTATTTTAGATGATAGTTATTTCTCTTACATTTCAGTTCTTGTACTAACATTAGTTGCCCCGTTGCTTATTAGACTTAATTAACCAACTTATTGAGATTTGCACAACATTAGATACGTAAATAGCTTTCTCCAGGAACAAAAAAATATGAAATATATTATGATCGAATCTATTGGTCGTAAGGCGTGATCTACATAAATTGCCCTACAGAGAAGAAAAATTACAAATTACAGGGTCAGACTGTAACTAGGAAGAAAACATACAAGTGTAAATTGCAAGTGTCAACTGTCCTCAACTAATAAGCAAGCAATACCGAACCTTATACTATTAAGATAAAGTTCAAATCGCTAACAATAAGTGTTGAAATACTAGATCACGGTATTTAGCTTATGTTGTGCATAGGTGCAAGAAAATAAAATGTATAAATAATGGCTTGTGTGACTTTGAGGGACGTTATAATTTATCATACTGCTGTCGTGTTGGTAATTATTATGGCATAAAAACTTAAACATAGGTTGCGACAATCTTTGCGATTCAGAGTAACTAAGGCTAAGGCAGAATACCTTAAAACCCGGAAATGTAGTAATGACTCGGATAACTACATTATTGTCATTGTTTTTTTTACAGTTTTGGGGCTGATTTTTCAATAGTCATATAATAGCTTTTATTGAAAGAATGAATATCGCCATTCGAAAAAATATTAAGCGACAAAAAAAAAACCCGATTGAACCGAAAAAGTTCTCAATTCGATTGTATTTTATTTTTCTGTTTGTTACCTTTCGACGCCGCCATATATCTAAGATTGGTCCTATTTTTTATCAAAACCCGGTTCTGCTGATGGGATCCATGAGAAATTGAGAACCCATCTGACCATTGAACATTTTTGACTTCTCATTAGGGTAGGATTTGCACCCCATGTTCTGACTACAATCTCTCATATACGCTTTTCCTCCCAGGTTGTAGCTATCAGGAAACAGACTCAGGCAGGGAATTCCACTCCTTTGCTGTACGCACAATGAATGTGTTCCCAAAACGTTTTTTGCGTGTGAGTGGGATGTCCACCACGTACCTGTGGCGCATCGCCGTACGTCTTATGGTCTGATGATGGAACGGGCTTGGGGGAATTAAATCATGCAATTCCGTCGCACATTCCCGAAAATGCAAACGATAGAAAACCGACAGGCCAGCAACTCGGCGCCTCGATGCTCAAGACTTTGGAGCTTCGACTCGACGAACCTATCCTCTTGGCTCGTTTCTCAATTGACTCGAAGGTCATCAAGCTGGTATCTGGCAGATCTGTCCCAAAGATGAGAGCAGTACTCCATACACGACCGAACATATGCTTCATACAGTTTAAGCAGCTGTTCCGGCGTGAAATACCGTCTCACCTTTGCTAGGATCCCCAACTTTCTGGCAGCCACTTGAGCCTTTGCCTCTATAAAAGGGCCAAAATTGAGGGTAGATGTTAACACCAAGAAGCTCAAGTCGGTTGGTTATCGGCACGGTTGACACCTCGTAAAGTTGGAGCTGGGTGGAATTAGATAAGCTGCTAAGAAGCAGCATTGAACTTGACCAGATTAGCATCGCCCCATTCAGAGACAACCTGTAAGGACAAGTTCAAGCGCTCAACCATAGCCTTCCGAACAGACCGCATCTGTGACCCACCAGCACGTGCGTCGGACACGTATCTCTCAGCAACAGTGTTGTCATCCATCTGCATACCCAATAAAATAATAAAGGTATCGGGTTTTAGCAGATATTAATATTCAGCAGGAACAATGTTGTCGAGAGCACCGACCCCTGAGGAACCCCGGCATTAATACCCAGCAGCCCGGACGAGCAGCCCGCTGCTCCAAAACAACTGTCCCTGCTTTAAGGTTCTTAACGTGTTTTCTTGAAATCCATAAAAAATAAATCGTTTCAAGTACATAATTAGCATGTGGAAATTCAGCAACCATCACAAACTCTGACTACAACGTCTTAACCCTAAACTAAGTTACAATTGGTATTACCTACGGCATGTGTCCATCAAGAAAATATTTTGTGTACAAATGATAACAATGCATAATTAGTTTCTTTTTACTCCTGGCTGCCTGCAAGTGAATTAGGTAGACACGTCATGTTGAAAACAAAGCATACCTACCTGTTGTAGCGATCATGTATAGCATACCTACACTACCTATAGGAAAATTGCGTAGTGATCAGCGCAAAGGAAAATTGCTACAAGTAGTTTTAAAGAATGCAAATGCATTGTTCGTTTAATCGCTGTCATTGAAAAATAAAATTGGCTTGCAAGGGCTTGCTTCCTACGGCATAGTACCTACCTAAGTAGATAATGTATTACTAGATACTAGCTTTTTCTTTTTGAATGGAAAATCACCAGATGACTCCTCCCGCACTGGGCGGATTGGAAGGGAGTGTCAGTCTCTTACTGACTAAATCCACCCGTGTTCTTGTAAATGACCTTTGCGTTCTAGGGCCGCAGTCTATCTTTCGAACAATTCCGTAACCCTAGCAGGGCTAGATACTAGCTGCATTATGTCCACGTAACGTATTTGGCGTATTATCAAGTTGCCTCGATACCGCAACTCGTCCAAACAGCATTTACATAACAATAGAATGACTGTTACTGAATTAACATAACAGATTGCTTTACTAGGTCGGGATGGGACTGTCCACTCAACTAACTCTTATTGCTTTTGTACTTTTTTCGTGTCCCCGAATTAATCGTAGCCGTTCGACTACTCATGTTTTGACGGAAATTTTTTGTTGTTGGGAAATACAAAGTTAGAAACATTAATTGCCAATCTCAGTGAGCTCATAGTGCCGTCGCATACCTGAATCTTCACTTAATGAATAGGTATGTAAACCTCTATGTCAATTATGATTTAACATGGAATTTCTACATGATTGCACCTTGTATAAATCGTGTCGCAACACGCAAATCCCGGTTCTACTAATACAAGGGGTACCTCTGCCGAAGGATGTATGGGTGGAGCCATGCATATTGTTTCTACGAATTAAGAAGTCATCCTTTTGACGGACGCGGGACGTTTGCGAAATATCCGTCAATTTACGAAAATTAGATATTGCATCGGGAAATAACACATATTATTATGCTAAGTTCAGCATGTCGATGTTTTAAACTAGCCCGCATAGACCGCCGTTACAAAACACGCCGTTCTGAGCGCCTAACGTCATTATTATCGTTTTCACTATCGTTTGACGTTGACTCGTCACTCTATTGTAAATTGTAGTCTGTAAACCCATAATAATAAACTGCAAGGTCGCGCCGACGACGGATACCTGGCATAGTGGGGGCCGGCCGGCACATGACGCCTGCACTTCATACAGTTTCAGTAGCTGCGGACTGACTGACGACCGTCGCTACCTGCGCTCGCAACTCTTGCGCACAACTTCGTCTGCTCGCTGGATATCAAGCGTCTCATACCCGCCGCTTGAAGTCTTGAACCTGACAAATTTTACCGCGCCAACTTTAAAAAATATGACGCTCTTTCTTGTGTCAAAATAGCCTCCGAAATTTTTGTTGAAATAACTTCGTTTCCAATCAAAAGGGGTTCGAGTGGTATGTTTGTTCAGGTGTGCCCAAAGTTTATGTAAAGCGAAGTGTATCTAATTGCGCAATTGGTTCATCACCCTGGTGGTCGGTGTTCCTGAATACAACGGCAGGCACTCCTTGGCCATCGACGGCTCTTTGCGTAACATTACCAGTTTAAACGTAACGACTGACAATGCTTATCAGCTAACTGGTTCGGCGGTGATAAGTTTTTCATAGGAAGTGAAGTGATGTTAACGATCGTAAATTTTATGAACAGTTGTGTACATCTTTATTATCGTTAAATGAGTCATAAGTGTGGTTGAACGTGATCGAAATCTATTATTATGAAGCCATATGGAGTCGTTGCTGTCCTGACGCTCATGTTCCTTAATAGTAAGTGATTCATTATTTATTTATAAGTATCTATAATTTATGATAAGATTTAGGCAGACAGAATTGGAGTTAAAGCATCGGTAATCAATTTTTGGCTTAATAATCTTGATTCTTGATTTACATGATTTGTTTATGAATAAAATCTCTTAAAATGAAGCTATGGGAAGGTACATACTGATTTTTAGGGTTCCGTACCCAAATGGTAACCAACAGAACCCTATTACTAAGCCTCCGCTGTCCGTCCGTTCATCTGTCTGTCAGCGGGCTGTATCTCAAGAACCGTAATAGGTAGAGAGTTGAAATTTTCACAGATTGTGTATTTCTATTGCCGCTATAACAACAAATAATAAAAATTAAGGTTTATGGTACGGAACTCTTCGTGTGCGAGTCCGACTCGCACTTGGTCGGTTTTTTTTTGTCTTTTGTGGAGAAAGAAGGACCAGAAGCTAGAAGTTATATGTTTCCACTTGATATGGTTCTTCCATACTCGAAATGGGTAATTTGATAAGAAGCAAGCTTATTATGTCGTCACCATCTGCTTTGTCCAAATCTGGATATACAGTATCGACTGATTGATTATACTAAAGACATCCAAGCATTTTTAATAACTTGCCAATTTTCCCGGGTCTTAAGCAGTGGCGTGCGGTAGGTGCAAGCCATCGTGTATAGGGACTCCCTAGTCCATAATCTATACAACCAACTGCATCAGACTGCTTGAAAAGTGTTTTTTTATATCGTATTTCGAGTTTAGATTTTTTGAAAAAAGTCAATGTACACCCACCCCACCCACCACCCCACCCCACCCTTAAATATGATCACCCACTTCTGGAACATCCTGTATAAGTTTTTTTTTTTTAATATCAGATAGAGTATGTATCAAAACTTTGATTTAGAATCGAACTAAAAGCTCATTTGTTTATTAAATCAGTACACCATCAAACTAGGCCAGGTAGCTATACCCCTGCCTTGTCTGTTAGAAAATTATATCACAAGTAGAACTGTCATAGGTTCTAAAATTTTCGGGGTACCGACTGTTCCAAAATGAAACTAAATTACAATCGTTTAATTAAGTGTCGACCAGCACTTCGTTTTCTGGGTAGAAATTAAAATAATTAGACTCTTAATTTTAATAATCATTTATTTTATTGGTTCTTACTTGTCTAATACCATTTACTCTAACATTTTCTTCCGGCTCGCACCATACAGTTTTATCTTTTCCTAAGCTAATTGGCACGGAGCCTTCGCGACAATTTATATAGGGCAATGATGCAGCCTTTGTGAAGATCATCGCTAACAACGCCAGCAGCAGCCAGGATACCCGTAGTAAGTTCATCTGAAAACAGTTTAAGAACAAATTAGTGATTTTTAAAACGTTCCTCTTTGTCTGTTGTCTGTACTATTAATATCTCGCAAAAAAATATCACAGTGAGACAGGGATGTAGCCCGAACATATAATTTGATGCGTGCGCGTTGCGGGAACCAAACCCGCGACCTGTATAGCGCATAGCGCAGCTATCACCTTGCCTCTTAATCCGCTGCGCCTCCTGGTGCGCATATGAACTTCTGTGACCCAAATATGGAAACATTTCGTAAATAAATCGATTTTGAGGTTCACTTTTGGGAGACAAAACATTTCAAAAAAGTTTTTCAGTCTGTACCGTATTTATCAAATGAAAGGGCTTATTGTGCGGGTTTGAAAAATAACATAATACTGGCTGACCCGTGCCCACTGCGTTGGGCGGTATTTTTCGGGTTAATATATAGCCTATGACTATTAGGTAAAATAATAATAATATATATATATTGGTAAAATAATTTTCAAAATCGGTTCAGTAGATCCAGAGATTACCCCCTACAACCTCACAAACTCACAAACTATTCCTCTTTATAATATTAGTACAGATATTTTATCATCACATCATAACCTTGAACTCTATATCGTGATTGTATCTTATTGTTAAGATACGTCAAAAATACGTAGAAATGGTCTTCGACGCCTCAGCTAAAAAGTAACTTTGATAATAAATCACACGGTGCCCTTTCATTTTACTCCAGTCAAATTACGCCGAAAACTAGACTAACTTTGCAATAATTTTTAACTCCGTTTTTTGCCTTCAACGTGTATAAAAGGGAAGTATGTTAAAATGTATCCCGCGAAAAGTTACCCCTAGCGTATACTTTTTTTTTTAATAAAACAATAATAACTCGATAGAAAAAATATATAAATGTTTGTTTGGAGCATTTGTGAGTTGTAGTATAAGTAGAACAGTACTTAAATTAAACTTGTTCAATCCGCGCAAATATCCTTTTTTATTGAATATATTTTTTGATTTTGTATTTCAAGCCAAAAATTAATGCCTTAATCAAATATCTTACTACCATCCAACAAAATTAAAGTGCGTGAAAGCGCGACAGACAGACAGACAGAGTTACTTTCGCATTTATAATATTACATACTATGTAAGGATGTCTGACTTGATTATTAAAAAAATAAACATGTTTTGTATTTATTTTATTAACGACACTAAATTAGTTATAACTTTACTATTCATTTTCTTATAGTAGAAAAAAAAATCGATAACTTTATTTTCCTAGCTTTTATTGAATTAAACGTGTTTTGATTATTTTTAACTAAGTTCCGGAACATGGTTACCAATCTCAGTTGGAGATAGTAGTGAAAGAACGCAGAGAAATATCTACTAAATCAACTTCTGCTACGAAATAAAATCAAGTCGATTTGCCAGCTGCAGGCAGGAATTTGTTCCTACAAAAAGTCTCGCACTTTAAGTACGCAAAAAGGTTTGAACGATGAGCTTTGAGGCACAGTGTCAGGTACCTAGGTGCACGAACGGGTGCGATTCGTCGGCAACGGACGAAAAGTAATTATAATTTAGAAGTGTACAGTGTAGTACCTAGCTGCTAAGTGGTGTTTACAGACATTACAAAATGCAATAAGATTTGCAATTAGGCAAATCTATTAAATAACATTAGTGCCTCAGGCAGGTACCTAGTAATCATTCACAACACTTCACAAAGTATTTAATTAGTCTACTTTGCTCCAATAGCCGCCCGCCCCACTAGTGGGGTAGAATAGATAAGCCACATTTTTATGTATTCTGCCCCACTAATTCATTCCAGTGGGGTAAAATACACTTGCATGAAGTCCGAGGAATTTGGCCCACTAGGGCTGGCACTGTTGGAATCAATAATATCGTTAAGTCTGTAAATCCGACTATGCTAATAAAATACAGAAAAAACAGTTAAACGGATTTGGTAAAAATTTTGCACACAGTTCGTTTTTAACTTGAATTAAAATCTCGGAACAGTTTTAAATCAAGTGCCAGCCTCTCTCGTGGGGCAGAATACTCCAAAAATTTAGCTTGTGTATTCTGCCCCACTAGTGGGTTGGCTGGCTATTGGGGCAAAGTAGACTTATCCTTTAATTCATCAAATGCAATTTAAAAATATGATAATACAGTCTATATTTTAACTTAATTAATCCACGTCAACCAATATCCTTCCATAGACGTATACAGTCAGGATTTTGAAATTTAACACGGAAAAAAATATAATTTAAATCGCCATTTAAACCCCATCATTAGTTTTAAACTATTGATTTTTGGAAATAGTTATCTATTAGATTACTAGTGACCCGCTCCTCCTTCGTACGATTTTTATAACTTGACAAAACGATATTTTAGTAAACAAATAAGTCTTCCGGAATAAGTTCTCTTAAAAAGGGTCAGCTGATAGGGAGACGCGACTCGTAATTATGAGGGGACTCTAGTCCCGAGGAATTTGAAAAATAGGTACTTGAAGAAACTATTGCCGATGCCGTCGCGCTGCGCACTATCAAGTAAAGTGCGAAAGCGACAACTGCAGCAGAGGTTGATTTTACCTATAAAAACCTTGCCCAAAAGACGTTTTATATTCCGCTGTTTTCTTCTTCAAAACTGGACTGATCTATAAAAATTAAATATCAAAATTTAGAGGAAGACTATATCTATGCTTCGATTATTTTCTATTTTGTTAAAAACTTATCAAATTTGTCTGGTAGTCGTCTGAACATGGCGGTAAAAACAGGCTGCTTTTTCGTGTTTTGGATTGTCATAATTCTTTGAGTAATTATGTTTTGGAAAAAAGAAAATGATAGAGGCACGTATTAATTCGATCCAGATCCTTTTTTTGGAAAAAGTCATTGCTCTAGCAGCATTATCCATGAAGAAAACAGCGGAATGCGTTTGTATGGAGAAAGGCCCAAGAGTTATCGACCAGAGTCCCCGCTTAAATAACTAACAGCTGATGTTTTTCATGAAAGGGTATTTGATTACTATGAAAAATATTTATGAATGAATATTTATTTGATAGCATCATTAAACAATATTAAACCAAGCCATTTGCCTAGCTGTTAAATTAAATGCCGGGATGTCACTTAGGCTGATGATTAAATGGTGCCGAAAAAGGCTAGGCCGCCAATTAAACGGCTGACTAAGGTACCTCCTACTAATAATATTTATTGACTTAGATAATTCTTCAAAGGTTCCTAACAAAAAAGCTTTCAAGTTTCTTCTAAAATTAAAACTTACTTGGAAGCAACTTAATAACCCCAATCTTTTTTAAACCGGATTATGTGTTTCTAAAACAATTAAATAAAAATACTGACCTTATGTTTCCAATTGTAATATTATTTGTAGAAAATTCGAGTCCAGGGTAGATAATTATGATGATGATTATTATATTCTAGTTAAATTAAACAGTATTCAAACACGCACTAGACAAGTGGGCTGTACTTATAAAACATGATCCTGAGTGTGAAGTTGACAGCAATGCGCGTTGCTGACTTGTGCGGGATATCCTGAGCGCGAAAACTTATATAGTAACGAAGTCGCCCCGTAGCTATTCGACGTTTCGGAAACTTGTTCCGCACACGATGACGTCTACTGTTTACCTAAACGTCATTTTACTCATCTTTTTCCGTAGCTAGTAGGTACCTATAAGATTTATATAGAACGAATGAATAAATATTTTTTGTAAGATTTCAATACTATCCCTTGATAATGTTTCCCATCAGTCCTTTACATATTTCATAAGACTAGTCATAGCATACTTATCATGCTTATAAATAAATTATCCATGCTGGACTGTAATACCACAGATAATATAATACTAGCGTAGTAATACATACCTATAGATAGGTCGTTAACAGTTTGCTATAATTTCAGCTTGCCATAGTAAAGTGAAATATGAAGAACCTAACTGCGACAGTTTAAGTAATCTCGATAGCAAAACGGTTATCTATTGAATTCTTGTAGTTTTAAACCGTTGTAATATAATGCACTCAAAAACAACTTATTTGCCTGTTAGCATCCAAAGCGCAATGCGGAGTTGGTCGTTCGGTGACGTTCACACGATGGTCGGGAGTGGCTCCAGAGATCGCCACTCCAGTGTTCGTGTACTCCGCGAGTGGTGACGAAGACTCCCTCGCTGGTGCCTGCCTGGCCAGATGCCGGGAGCTGCCGGACTGCGCAGCCGTCGTCGTGGCCTACGGCAGGGGAAACTGCCAGGGCATAGCCGACTACACCACGGCGAAACTGAAAGTGGACAACGATGTCGCCTTTTTCAAGAAAGTTTGTTTGGCATGTAAGTAACTCTCTTTCAAACGTTGCTCTACATATTTATGGCCTTCTTTGCAGGCACATTCTAATCTCGACCTTGAGGTGACTCTAAAGTTATTTTTCTCGGTCTGTAGCTATTTTTAACTGGGTACATATTGACACCGATCGGTACCTATAAATACTGAATCAAGATGGTCTGTTGTCATTTATTGGATGATAGAAATTTTAATATTATTTTAACGTTCACGAACCTTCTCTCCTGTTCTTTATCTTGTTTGTATGTTATTAATTCCATATCAAGACATCATCTACCTATATGGTGTTTAATGGTAACTGTTAAAACCTTTTTCTGAGAATAGTGCCAGAAGACTGCGGCGTGCGGTGGTGGGCGCTGGAGAACACGCCCGGGTACCATCTGCACTCGGAGGGCTCTCACTACAAGGTCATCCTCAACACCACCGTCTACGAGTGCTACGATGCTGTGTTCACATACAGTGGGGAGCAGAAGTTCCGGTAAGAGGCTATAGCCAAGCATAACGTAATAACTCATCGGGATGATGTTGAAATTATTATAATGATTCGGAAGGCACAATGAGATTTGGTTCCCGACAACCTTTTGTAGATCTTCGACTGTCAGTCACTAAGGTTCGTCAGTAGCTTGATAATATCATAACCAGCCTTGCTAAGGGGTATCGTATTACGAAATGACTGGATTTTTGAGGGACGATAAGCCGCAGTAGTCAAAATACTGGCATTCAGCTGCAACCACCTGGGAGTCTTAAAGTCAAGAGTGAATAGGTTACTTCTAGGCAAGCGTGCTCCATCTTCAGCCACATCATCGCTTACAATCAGGTGAGATAGTGGTCAAACGCGTGCCTATCAATAGAAGAAAAAAAACCAGTTAGACTGAAAGCCGAACATGCTTAGTTGGAATAAAGTTAGGCAAATTGATTGATTTTCCTGATTCTAAGTTCTTAGTCCTCAGTTCAAAAGTGCTAAGTACCGTTCACCAATTTGTACGTCATAAAATTACTCGGAAAAAGTCTAAAATGGTTGTACCTACCTAATGCATTGCCACATCCAATTTTGGATGTATGTGAAAATTACATCTTATATTCTCGTAATGCATTTGTAAGCCAAATGTTTGCCATTTTTCATCCAATGCCAATCAAACAGTATTCTATTGCTTCGGAGCAGTGTAATTGATGTGTAATGATGTGCTAAAGTGCGTAAATTTTCCAAAATCTGAAAATCACTGCCAGCATCTTTGTTCCTGCCAGGTTTGTGGAATTTGTTCGAAAGAGTCACCGCGGCCCTGGAACGCAAAGGGCATTAGGAGGAACACGGATGGGTTTTAGTTAGTAAGAGTCTGCCACTCCCTTCTGCTCTGTCTAGAGCAGGAGGAGTCATTTGCTGTTTTCCCATCCTTAAAAAAAACCTATATTTGTTCCCTACTACCTATACACCTGTCAGCCTTCAAAGCAAGAGTGAACCATCTTCTGGGCTCGGCTGTAGACCTCATCCATCGCTTACCATCAGGCGCGATCGAGGTCAAGAGCGGGCTTGTAAAGAGTTAAAATAATGTTTTGGCGTTCCATTGTTACAAAGTTGAGGGTTCGTAGTTCCTAATTTCCCATTTGAAACGGCTTAATTAATCAAAGATGTTCATAGTTAGGAAACACGTATCGTGAAAACCCAAATAAAAATGCGGTTTTACATTCAGTTCGGTTTGAGTAAACAGGTAGAGTGGATAAAACTGCAATACTTAGCATATTGTTTTGACTACAATAAAATATATAAGTACATGAGCAATTACCTTATGTGAATCATTTAATCATAAAGATCGGAGGATAGAGGATGTTTTCAATTTGTACAAATATCGAATACCATTAGTCACCACACAAATATTATCAAGCAAGTAAGCTCAAAGGTGGCGTTATTCTAGATACCTACGGATGGAGGAGCACGTGAGCAAAAATCCGAATCAGATAAAAACACTCCGAACTTGCAGTTATACCATGGTATTGTGTTGTTTCCTGATACTCAGACGTTGGATTGGAGGCAGTTTTTTATGCCAAAGAGTAGCAAATGAGCAAGCCCCCACCTGATAGTAGGTGGTAACCGCCCATAGACGTCTGCAATAGGCATACATACTGTGCTTTGTATAAATGGTGGGCACAAATAATAGGGATCACCTTTTATACTAAGAAGAATCTTTTTAGGGTTTTGAACCTTTGTATAGAAAAACGGATCCCTTATAGGGTCAATCGGTTGTGTGTCTGTCTGTCCACAGACCATTTTCACCGAATCTACTGAACCAATTCAGTTGAAATTTGGTACACATATAATCTTCTGTGACCCAAACACGGACACGGTCACGAAAATAATTAAATATTGAAAATGGGGTCACTTTTTAGGGGGCAAATAACAAAATAAAAATAAAAGTTTTTCGAACTGTACCATATTATATATATCAAATGAAAGGGTTCTTCGTAAACGTATCGCTTCAAAAGTATATGTATTTTTCATCATTTTCAAATATTTCATTTTGAAGTTATTAAAGGAAATAGAAGAATATTTATCATTCACCTCTCTTATCTACGAAAGTACAGACTAAAATTTAAAAAAAAATACAGGTATTTACCTATAGATTGCAGGAAAATCTATAAGAAGTCTATGGTTTTTAAGTAACATGTTAAAAATATTTTCCGTTTGGAATCTTTTGCACTTGCCCGCGAGTTCGATTCGCACTTGCCCGTTTTTTGTTTTCAATCAGACATCATATTCTGCAAACGAATTTGGCCATTTTTTTTATCCATATTTTCTCAATTACAGTGGGGCCGTCGTTACGGTTATCCGAACCCGGTCCTAATTCTGATCAGACGCAGTGCACAAGCGCTCTTAGGCGTCGTCCTAATTGGCTAACGATCGAGATCGTACAAGTTATCGATGCGCTTTGCTTTCATCGCAATTCTTTAGAGGGTCCTAATTGAAGCTTGCAAATGCGCGCGAGCACAGGAATCTTCTTCCCCGCGCGACGAAATCGCATCGTTAACTAGTACGATCGTTAGCCAACTAAGTCGACGCCTATGACTGACTATACTATTTTATTACTTTGTTTTTTTTTTATTGTTGAGGTAGGTATATTGTAGGTAACCTATCTGATAGTGAAAATACTCGTCTGTTACTCTGTCCAACTGTTAACTATCATTTTAATGGCTAACCTCTGATCCTTAAGCATACGCAATTATCATTGTTACGTGTTAAAATGTACGCATCATTAATAGTAGGTAGGTACTTAGATGGTTTCCTGCTGGTAAGGTTTTTGTATCATACCAAGCAAATTATGCGATAAAGGTAATTACTTAATGAGAATTAAATCTAACAAGACTTCGTTCATCACGGTTCTATTCTTCGAACGACTATGCAGATGTTTTTATTGCCGACCAGTGGCGTAGCTAGCATGGTTGACACCCGGGGCGGATACTGTGGTATCACCCCAAAAATAAACCCCTCACTCCCAAATAATTATGAGTTACACCTTTCGTTCTGATGTCGGCAGTCGCAAGCCACTTTTCGGATGGGGGGGAAGGTGTTTCATTTGTGTTGCAGGTTTTTATTTTCAGGAATGTTCTTACATTCCTCTTACAAACGAAATCTCGAAAATTTGTGCACCTCGCATCGGATTATTTGGATTTTCTCTTCATCGGTATCTAAACTCAACTTTGTTGACTGACGCTAAGCAAACTCATGATCCAAGAGAGGAAAGAAAGCAAGAGCGAGCGAAGCGAGCTCGAAAAATCTTTGCATCCCACCTCGGATAGTAACACGATGGACGAATGCAAGAAAGCTCATTAATTGGGAGAGGGCAGAACACAAAATTCACGCACCCCGGAAGGGCTTTATTTCCTTTTAGTCATTCATACATAAAAATAGTCATTTTGATGAGCTATACAGAGAAAAGCCCGAGAACAAAGAGAGTGCAGAATGTAAGAGCGAGCAAAATGAGTTCGAAATTTAATACGCCCACCTCGGACGGGCTTCATTGCATCACCTGTTTAGGGGTGACACCCGACAGTGAATAAAAAAGTGAGCGAACGCTCGACTGTGACCCACATGCAGAAAACCCCAAGAACTAAAGAATTTTTTTCATCTCATCTCGGAAGGGGTTTATTGTCTTTTGATTATTCATACTTAAATAGAAGTCTTTTGTTGATTTATAAAGAAGAGCTCATGAATAAGAGACTGCAAAATGCAAGAGCGAGCGAAGCGAGCACCAAATTATTTTCACCCCTCTCCCGACAGGTTTCATTGCGTCAAATGTTTAGGGGTGCCGACGGTGACTAAAATCAGTCAATGATCATTCGGGTGTCACCTCTAAACGGGTGTCAACCGGTACGCGTCGCCCCCTCCGCACCCCCCTCGCAACGCTACTGTTGCCGACATCAAGCACTGTTCCTCATCTATGATTCAGATGCTAAAATGGGAACTTTTACCTTGGGGTGAGCCCATTGTCTGAAATCATTGTTCGAATTAAATTTGTGATAATATTTGTGCTCGTCTTCAACCCAAAATAAAATATGCATACAACTGATGGGGAATAAGTATACGTCAGATGCCAAAACCAACATACGATATAGCATATGCAGCATATAACAGGAGGCCTCTGATCGGTAAAGCTCTTGGTCTTGCAAACTCGACATCGTTTGCAGAAGAGCTTATTAACAGCATTGTCGATTCTCACTCTGTATGATAAATGATTATGACTTCTTCTTCTTCAAACTATCGCCTCCCTCCGTACTATAATAATTTTAGTAGCGACTTTCGTTTCCAAGACAAAAAGATCCATTAATAAAGGTTAATTACATCTATAAAAGTGAAGACGATGCATTGTTTGTTTCTTTCTTATAATTGTATTGTAACTATCAACATTGTTTTGTCATGGGTACGGGACGTTGATTTGTGTGGTGATTAACACTTTAAGAATAACGCTATCTGTAATTAAATTATTGAAAGAAAATACCAATAAACACCTGTAGTGTCCAAATAGATTATTAATATTATGTTAATTAAATATATTTAGTATGTTTCTATTATTCATGATTGAACTTCCTCCAACAGCCTTTGTTAGTAAACAAGAATGATTAAATAAAGCATTCAATTTCTGGATAAAAACAAATAATTATTTATATTTATTTATTATAAAGGTATATTTTAATTATTGGATCATACCGCACAAAATATTTGAGGAAACCAAACACAACATCCTACGATTCTCGTTCCCAAGATAATTTTCCAATTAGGTAGGTAGCCCCTTTTCGCAAAAATCAAATTAGCACCTTATTTTTCCTCGTTCAGTGCATTGCTTTGAATGTACAAAACCCATGTTTATTTTCGTATTAAGTTCATTCATGTATTATTATCCCAGTGTTTTCGTAAAGTAAGGGGCGACACAGTCTAACAAGATATATTTACGTAATATTTACGTGATTCACGTTTTATTATCATCTAATTGTAGGTATATTGTTGTAAAAGCTATTTATTATTAGACTTATAACTTGTTTACTTGTGTTTTTCACATCCTGGTGGAATTAACGTTACAAGCATTTGGCTGGATGTCCCTTGATTGCAGCATGTTTCCGTCGCAGATGATTCACCAAGATTTATGATAACTTTTTCCTCACAGATCCGCGCAGTGGGTTGTGCCCCAAGGCGAGTTCGACCCCGAAGTAATGTACACATCAGACTCTATGATTGGAAACTGCATACTCAATGCGGAGAACAGATTCACTGAACCGGAATCTTATCGGGTGTCTAACTACTACACGGTGTATATTGAAAACCAGTGCAGCCATGATTGTAAGTATATCTTATCATTAACTAGCTTTTGCCCGCGACTCCTTATAGGGAACGTGAAATAAGGGGATATGCGCATCCCGTTTTTTCCCGTTCCCGTAGGGATTTCGGGAAATCCACTCTTAGTGCTCCCTTACACTTCCCAAGGAACCTACGTAGGTACCAGCTTTCTACGAGCAGTAGTTTCAGCTGTGCGTTGTTGTCAGTCAGTCAGTAACGGTATAAGAGGTATTGATATTTCGCTGATGGTTTCGCTTAAACACGCAGCGTACCTAGCATGGGTCGACGCTCGAATGCACAAAGCAAATGACGTGACTCAGAAGAAGAGAGCCTTCAACAGAGCTGCCAAGTCCTGCAAGAACGTGTTGCGGAGAGCTCGGTTTGACTATTTTATAGGTTTATTGATGCCAGACTTCGTTCTTCGTTGGATGACAGTATAATGGTGTCGTCCGCGAAAGTACAGGTCGGCAGTGAAGATAAGGTATAAGGCAGGACCCAGCACTGATCCTTATGGTATACCTAGGCTGACATTATTTTACACATGTTTGAGGTTGTGTCTTTAAATTTGACTTCATAGCATCTATTTGTTAGGTATGACTTTATGATTGCGTAAATGTTATGTGGGAAATCTGTCTTAATTTTGAATATTAGTTCTTCATGCCAGACTTTATCAAACTACTTGACTAAACTTGACTGATGTCTAGGAGAGCAGCTGTACGAAATTGCTTGTATTCTATTGCTCTTGATATAGTGTTCACTGCCCGGTGTACTTGTTCAATCGTTGAATGATGTTCGCGAAAGCCAAATTGTTGGTTCGGTATGATGCTAGTCAAAAAAGGTTTAAGCCTCTGGAGAAAGAGTTTCTCGAAGGGTTTTGATAGATAGGCAGCAGGCTTATTGGTCTGTAGGATTCTACTTCATTAGGTGGCTTTCCAGGTTTTGCTATCATGATTATCTGTGCAATCTTCCATTGTCCTGGATAATGTCCAGTTCTCAATATTGCATTGGATATTGCCGTGATCAACACGATCGTTTTGTGAGGCAAGGCTTTTAGGATTCTGCCAGTTATAAGGTCATACCCCGGAGCTTTATTGTTTTTAAGAGTTCGTATGTGGTATTTGACTTCCCTTGGTGAGATGCATTTCAAAGGCAGTGACAGTTGGTGGCAAGAAAAGGAGAAAGTTATTAATCTCTTCTTCACTTTTTGTGTTTACAGTGCTTGGGTTAGGTTGGAATACCCGAGTCAGGTGTTTTGCAATTAGGTCAGCTTTTTTCTGATCACTCCTGGCCCACGTTCCGTCTGGTTTTTTCAGTGGGGGTATGTGTTGGAGCGGTCTGTAAAAGATCCAGTCGCTTTCCATGTCTGTGTATGCGTCAGGTGTCAGTTGTTGCAAGTAATGTAAGAGTGAAGCATTTTCCTGGTCTTTGATCATTTGACTCAAAGAATTTCTATTAAAGCTATTTTTGTCCCTGACGTTTCGTGTTGTTTGCCATTGCTTCCGGAGGTGGCGTCTCTCTTTTATTTTGTCTCTTATTATAACTGGGAACTGGTTAGCCTTGCGGGTCGTGTGGCTTTTCTTCGTCGTAGAGGCCAAAGCCGCCTCTTGAATGCTTTTATTTAGTTTTAGCACAGCTTCTTCAATTTCGGCTAATGTTTTCAAAGGTACCATTAGGTTCGTTGTGTCATTGACGATGTCCCTAAATCTATTCCAGTCCGTTTTCCTGTTAGTAAGTGTTGGGGGTTCATCCTTGAGTATCACTCGATCGCTAATTGTTAAAATGACGGGAATGTGATCGGAAGATAGATCGATGTCATTTTCCGTGAGGATATAGTTGTCTGATATATTCTTAGAAAAGAAGAAGTCAAGGACATCTGGTATTTTTCTTCGGTCTGACGGAAAATGTGTTGAATGCTGCGTCGAGTGAAAGTGGGCATTTAGTTCAACTATTGCTTTATGTGCCTACCCCTGGTGGAGGTCAAACGAGATCCCCAGTCCGTATGTTTTGAGTTCCAATCGCCTCCTGCGATGAATCTTTGCCCAAGTGTTCTTAAATAGCTTGTGAAATGATCGGATTTTACACTCCCACCACGTCGTTGGCTAGGTGGACAGTAGGCTGCACTGATTGTCAGTGGGCCATTCGATGTTTCCGCTGCTATTGTGATTGCTTGTAGGTAAGTCTCACTATACCTTTCTAGCTCATAGTGCTTTATTGTTTTCTTACCTGCAATTAGTGCGCCTCCATGGGTTCTGTTCAGAGGGTGGTTGGTTAGATATACGTCATAATTTGGGATTACTAGGTGATGTTTGCTTGTAAAGTGTGTTTCCGAAATTAACATTATGTCAATGTTATTGATGGTAATATATTGTGTGTATTCCTTCGCCTACTTACTGTATCCTGACACATAAGATGAACACCCGGAGCAAGCAGCGTGGTACCAAGTCTACCCCATTTACGACATCAGAAGTTATGATTTGAGTTCTTGAATTCTTTCAGTCAAGCCGTTAGCATTTTAGGTGCATATTCTTAGAATAGCCATTTATTTGATCAACCTTGCAGTGAAGTCAATCATTTTGTCCATTATTTTGTCTATCATTCTTTCTAGCATTGATTCAAACTTTATGAACATATTTGCCATGAGTTGTTCTAAGTTATCGATGCTAGCGTTGTTGTATTGTGGAGGTATCTTTGCAGCTACTTCAGCATATATTGGCGTAAAAGCTCAAGTGGTTGCAAAGAAGTTAGGGATCCTAGCAAACGTGAGACGGTACTTCAAGCCGGAACAGCTGCTCAAACTGTATCAAGCGTAAGCTCGATCGTGTATGGAGTACTGCTCTCATCTTTGGGACGGATCTGCCATATACCAGCTTGATGCCCTTGCGACAATTGAGAAACGAGACAAGAGGATCATCGGCAATGATAGGCTCGTCGCGACGAAGCTCCAAAGTCTAGAGCATCGAAGCCGAGTCGAGTTGCTAGCCTGTCGGTTTTCCACCGGTTGCATTTTAGGGAATGTGCGACGATATTGCATAATTTAATTCCGCCAAGCCCGTTCCATCATCGGACCACAAGAAGAACAACGATGCGCCACCGGTACATTGTGGACATCCCACCCACACGCACGAAATGTTTTGGGAACACATTCATAGTGCGTACAGCTAAGGAGTGGAATTCTTTGCCGGAGTCTGCTTCCTGATAGCTCCAACCCTCTTCACTTAAGACTCCCAGTCTTAAGTCAAGAGTGGATAGGTTACTTCTAGGCAAGCGTGCTCCATCTTCGACCACATCATCGCTTACCATCAGGTGAGATAGTGGTCAAACGCGTGCCTATCAATAGTAAAAACAAAAAGATGGAAAGCTACACTATCGCAGAGAGACATACGCTACTTTTTATACAGAAAAAAAAAACTCACGAATCCGGACCCAACAATTATTACAGAAGTTTTTAAAAGCTAAGTGGTCCTTATTATACTTGGCTATCGGTCGCCTGTGTGATGAGTAGTTGTGTCGTTCTACGAGTAATTAAACGGAAAATATTGAACCCATCTTCCTAAAAGCATGACGCCAATTTACTCATGCTTTAGATAGTACCTATCTACGCCTATTCTGTGAACTCTATCGTGATTGGTAATTAACTCCAGAAACTGATATTAAATAATATACTGACGGTCGCCACTCGCCAGCTCGGATAAGATGGATTCTCTGAACTGTGACCGTGGACATTATTGTGACTACACTATAGGTTTATATCTTGAGATAGTTTACTGAACTTTAGGATACGTTTTAAATCGGTGACACAACGAGTGAGTAACCATCGCTTTTGGTGATCTCATCATCATCATATCAGCCGATAGACGTCCACTGCTGGACATAGGCCTCTCCCAAGCGTCGCCACAACGTCCGATCCTGCGGGTCTCGCATCCATCGGCTACCCGCGACCTTCACTAGGTCATCGGTCCACCTTGTGGGAGGCCTACCAACGTTGCGTCTTCCGGTATGCGGTCGCCACTCCAGAACTTATCGGCCCCATCGACCATCTGTTCTGCGAGCAACGTGCCCTGCCCACTGCCACTTTAGTTTGGCGATCCTTCGGGCTATGTCGGTAACCATGGTTCTCTTGCGGATATCATCAATTTGGTGATCTACCAAGAAATAATAGTGTCTATCGGTGCCGAATTCTACAGAAAAAAAATACTTGTTGCTGCTATTTGGGGCTGGCTCAGACTGGCAGAGTCTACGAGATTCATACCGGGAGCTATTAAAGACTACATCTATATCTGTACCAAATTTCATCCAGATTCGTTTAGCCGTTCTGACGTGATTGACTACCAAACATCCATCCATTCATCCGAACTTTCGCATTTATAGTAAATAGTAGTAATATTATTTCGATGTTCGGAGAATGGAGGAGCATAGCGGTGGCGGTAAATACAAAGTAAATAATTCCAGTCGCACTCATCAGCTCAGTAAAAGAATTCTTAGGGCCTATGCACACGGCGTATTTTTAACGCGCTAAAGACTCGCGCTCACGGCGCTGTACATATGACCAAAAATACAACCGACTTCCAAATAAAAAAAAACCACTACCTACAAAGTATAAAATAACTTTAATTTCGGAAGTCGGTGTTTTGGTTGTTTCTTCGTATTTTAACACCGACTTTCGAAATTAAAGTTATTTTATACTTTGTAGTGTTTGTTTTATTTCGAACTCGGTAGTAACTTTCTGTAAAAAAGTTTTTTACTTTTCACTTTTTAGTGGTAGCCTTCTAACAACACCACTGCGGGTCTAAAACTCACCGCCGCTGCTTGCTCTCATCAACTTTCGAGCTCCGTTGAGGATTCCGCGCAAACCTATTACTCCATTTCGTCCTCCAATGAGAAGAACGGTGTTAGGATCTAACTCTCCATGTGCTAGGTTTTGTAGGGTTTTGAATAGTTGCAGTGATGTGGTTGATTTTCACTTTGATTCTCTCAACAAGCTAAAATTTGACTTTTTAAGATGTTTACCAGATTTAATGTAACAGTTTTTAGGACTGTTGTGTACGTTACCTTTCAAAGACATTATGCTTTTAATGTTTTGCATGTAAAGCACTTATACAATATGTAATTTTATTAGTAATAATAATATTATTATATTATTATTATTATTAATTACTTATCATGGTTTTCTTTTTGTTCATGTGGTGTTTACCTATAAGTAATTGTTGCACTGTGTAGAGTTTTAACGCATGTGTTATTTTTGTTTGTAGATTAGTGTAAACAATTGTTGGTAGACCTAATAAATAAAATAAATAAATAAATAAAAATACCACTTTAGGAGAATTATATTATTAATCATACAACAATCTGTCAAATTTTATTTTCATCTTTATCGCTAAAGTATTAGGTTAAAGGTTGATTGGGAAAAGTTGACAGTAACCGGTAGCGTGATGTGCTTTCTGATTCTGCTAAATTGGGCTTTCAAGACCCGCTGGAAAGTCGCAGGAAAGCAAAATACGCAATTTCGTTTACTTGGATGACAAACAAAATACATCATCCAAGTAAACGAATTCCAGCAATTTTTTTGATTTAAAAACCAAACTACTAAACCGATTTTGATAAAATTTAAATGGGGCCAATCGGAAAGTATATCCTTTCACATAAAATAAGAATTTTGCATATCGGTTCATACATGACGGAGTTAATCGGTTAAAAAGCAGTACTGTCTGCGTCTGAACTGCGTTTAAAGCGAGTTAGCGCGCGTCAACAGTGCGCCGACTCGGCGCGTTTAAATAACGCCGTGTGCAAAGGCCCTTAGGTACCTGTTTACACTATGGCCCGCACTTACCTTTACTTGCTCACGCTAACAAAATGCTGTAACACCTACCGACTAGTTCCTATTATCATAATGCATTATCCCGCATGTTTAAGCGATGGATTCCGTAACGGGCGGGGCTTATTTTGCGTTAATATTTATAGGGCAATTTGTATTTTTACGTATCAGTGGATCTGCATTATTTCAATGAAACCTGCCTTTGTATATTTTCTTTTTAAACCAGTTCCACTACTCGAGTTATGTATCCTTGTTTTAGTTTTCCCCCCCACTAGGATTTTTTCTTGTGTTGTGATTGCGTACAAACACTTAAATCCACATACATAGACAATTAGACCCGGAGCAACTATCTGTATGTCATTGTAATACATTTGTTCCGCGCGGGAATCGAACCCGCGACACGGAGCGCAGCAGCCAATCGCTCATCCACTACGCCAACTGTGCCTTCCTTCAAACATAATATTCTATGTTGGTACGTAAGGTAAGAAGAAAACGATTATTTTGCGACAAGTATTTTTTGTGCTTCCCAGAAACGATTGCCTAATAGATATCATTTACATACCTAACTACTAATATTGATACAATATTGCATCCGATGACACATTTTATAAACGTCAACAAGATATATGTGTCGCCGCCGGATGTTGGTGCAAATGTGGTTCTTAATGTTCGGGTTATCCCCAATTATGTGCGATAAATGTCTATGGATTGCCCCGCATTAATAAATCCTCCTGCAAAGTGCTACCACAGATAATAAATACTGGCGTAGGTACTAGATACCACGTCATAACTTCACCAAGTACTAAGGAAGTTGCAATTTTCTTTACCAGTGACGTTCAGTTACCATACAGAATGTAGGTAATAGATTTATTACGTAAGTATCTACTTTGTAACAGTTATGTACAACTGCTTATGGCACCTTCGTGACAGGCATCTAAGCTTTTCCTGTGTAGAGTATAATTCAACGATATCGTATTTACTAGTCCCAGAAATACTTACTCATATAATATAAAATATGCTTTATTCTATAATCAAATTGGACAATGGTGCTTTTTATCCTTCCTGCCCTTATCCCATGTTATTTGGGGTCAGCGCAACACGTTTTTTTTCTTCCATTGTGTCCTATCAGCCATCACACTATCAGTGGTGCTTCTTACCTTTTACTAACGTTAAATTCAACGCCCATTATTTACAGACCCAGAGAAGATAGACAGATGTTCTTACGAGGAATACTACAATCAGACTCTGAAGCATGTCGAATTCATCATCAAGAATTACACGAAGGACGAAGTAAGTTGATAAGTTGTGCCGTTTTCCTGTTATCGTAGTTTTGTTGTACGATCCACACGTCCGTATCGAAAGTAACTACGAAAACGGTTTTTACTGCAACGAAATAAAGAGGAAGAATCGAAAATTGGATCATGGTCTATACAAAATTATCCACGTCCTACAACAAAAAGTAGAATTTAAAAAAAAAGATAATTTACTGAATATAAAAAGATGGCATACTTCCATTCATTCTTTAAATTGCTGCCCCTGAAGGAACTTTCATCATAGCATTTTTTATACGAGTATTTCTATGGATATTCGGTTTATTTTCTCAAAGAACAAATTACAGTTCACTTAAAGAGAAACTTAACTAAATTAACAATAGGTTATAGCTTACATTACGACGTTCAAGCCATCCAAGAAACTGAGCACCACAAGTTAATTTATAACATACAGCAAGTATATACTTAGGTTTAAATAAAATACAAAACATTTCAAGCTAAAATTATGTGTCTGATATAATAATTCTTTAGGCCTCTTTTAAATGTCGGTATGCTTCTATATTCTCTGACCTTTTTAGGTAATTTATTGTATAGCGGAATCCCCTCATACTGTATAGTTTTCCTGCTATCTTCTCACTCTTGGTACTTCTAGTTCGTCTTGATTACGATTATTATATCTATGAGTCTTTTGTTTAAATGATATATTTGTGTGTATGTTGATCTTAAGGATATTTTGGATAGTCATGATTGTGTGGTATGTATACTTATAAGTGTTATTGGTAAATTTTTTTTTTTTTTTTTGTAGATTAATTCTGTAGGAGTACCTATAATACTTATAATTGAAGAGGACTTTGATGATTTTATTTTGTGTTTGTTGTAGGTGTTGTTGATTTGTTTTTGCTGTTTGTCCCCAAATTTGGATCAGATATTCCAGATGTGGCTTAACTAACGTGTTGTAAATAGTATGTGTTGGCTTGTAGGGTACGCATTTTGCAATGTTACGTATAGCTCCGGTTACTTACGTAGTAAATATGCGCTCTGAATGTCAACTTACTGTCCACAATTAGTCTCAAATATTTTTCATGCGTTGATTTTCGTAACGGACCAACCGTTTGTATTTATTGTAAAATTTGGATATGATGGTATTTTTTTATTCTTTACAGCGAAAATATGTAAGCAGTTTTACTAAAATTCATAGTTTTTTTTTTTTTACAATTTATAGGCGCGCGTTTGACCACTATCACACCTGATGGTAAGCGATGATGTGGTCGAAGATGGAGCACGCTTGCCTAGAAGTCACCTATTCACTCTTGACTTAAAGACTCCCAGGTTGTAGCTATCAGGAAACACAGACTCCGGCAGGGAATTCCACTCCTTAGCTGTACGCACTATAAATGTGTTCCCAAAACGTTTAGTGCGTGTGGGTGGGATGTCCACCATGTACCGGTGGCGCATCGCCGTTCGTCTTGTGGTCCGATGATGGAACGGGCTTGGCGGAATTAAATTATGCAATTCCGACGCACATTCCCCAAAATGCAACCGGTAGAAAACCGACAGGCTAGCGACTCGTCGTCGATGCTCAAGACTTTGGAGCTTCGTCGCGACGAGCCTGTCATTACCGATGATCCTCTTGGCTCGTTTCTCAATTGACTCCAGGGCATCAAGCTGGTATCTGGCAGATCCGTCCCAAAGATGAGAGCAGTACTCCATACACGATCGAACTTGCGCTTGATAGAGTCTGAGCAGCTGTTCCGGCGTGAAGTACCGTCTCACCTTTGCTAGGATCCCCAACTTCTTTGCAGCCACTTGAGCTTTTGCCTCTATGAAAGGGCCAAAATTGAGGGTAGATGTTAGTGTAACACCAAGAAGCTCAAGTTGGTCGGTTATCGTCACAGTTGCACCTCGGAAAGATGGAGCTGGGTGGAATTGGCTCCTTTTGGCGGAAAAAGACACGCTTGGGTCTTAGCAGCATTGAACTTGACCAGATTGGCATCGCCCCACTCAGAGACAGCCTGTAAGGACACGTTCAAGCGCTCAACCATAGCCTCCCGGAGAGACCGGATCCGCGACCCACCAGCTCGTGCGTCGGACATGTATCTCTCAGCAACAGTGCTGTCGTCTGCATACCCAAAGATACCGGGTTTTAGCAGAACATTAATATGCAGCAAGAACAGTGTTGCCGAAAGCACCGACCCCTGAGGAACCCCGGCATTAATATCCAGCAGTCCAGACGAGCAGCCATCAATAACCACTCGGATAGACCGATCCCTCAGGAAATCCGCGATCCAATCACACAATCCGGCGGGCAGACCGAAGGAAGGAAGCTTACTAATAAGGCTATCGTGCCAGACCCTGTCAAAGGCCTTCGAGATGTCAAGGGAGACGGCTAGTGCCTCCCCGTGCTTCTCTATGGCCTCACTCCAGATGTGAATGGCATACGCAAGAAGATCCCCAGTAGACCGATTTCGGCGGAACCCCGAAATCGGTCTACTGGGGATCTATGATATTGTCGGTCACTAAGGACATCATTCGCTTCTAGGTATGCCAGGAGCTTATGATTCAGCACGCGTTCCATACTCTTACAGAGTATGGACGTTACCGAGATAGGTCTATAATTTGACGGGTCAGCTCGACTACCTTTCTTGGGCAGGGGTGCACGTTAGCTTGCTTCCAAGCCTTCGGCACTTTTCCAGTCTCAAACGAAAGGCGAAATAGGCGTGTCAAGATCGGAGACAACTCAGGCGCACAAGTCTTCAGAACAATTGCCGGTATCCCGTCGGAGCCACTAGCCTTGTTCACGTCTCAGTCATAGTCAGAAGGTTTTGACTAAGCCATATATTCAGAACATTAAGATCTCTCTGTGCTTCTGAGATAAATATCAGTAATGGAATCGCCAAAATAAAAAAGACATGTCGTCTGCATACAGTGATACATGTCCAGTCAGTCCAGCGGTACTTATATCGTTAATATATATGAGGAAAAGCAATGGACCCAGGACCGATCCCTGAGGTACACCGCGCTGTATATTGGCCGGAGCACTTGCAAATTTCTCAAGTTTAACGATCTGTTGCCGATTACAGTTATATATTGTTCGGAAGTATGCCATCTTTTTAAGTTACTTACGTGGGGGAATTTTGGTCTTCTTCTTTCCTGTCATTTAATTTTTTAGGGTTCCGTACTAAGCCTCTGCTATCCGTCCGTCTGTCTGTCTGGCAGAGGACTGTATCTCAAGAATAGGTAGACAGTTCAAATTTTCACAGATTGTGTATTTCTATTGCCGATATAACAAATAATAAAACACTTTTTACAAAAAAATATAACCGACTTCCAAACAAAAGACTACAAAGAATAAAATAACCTTAATTTCGAAAGTCGCTGTTTTTGGTTTTGTTTCTTTGTTTTTTAACACCGACTTCCTCCTCCTTTTTAATTTGGAAGTCGGTTAAAAAAATAAGGTTTATGGTACGGAACCCTTCGTGTGCGAGTCCGACTCACACTTGGCCGGTATTTTTTGTTCCTGATGAACCCGCTCTTGACCCGATCTCGCCTGATGGTAAGCGATAGAGTTAGTGAGCCCAGAAGATACCTGTTTTACGTTGGATGTGCAGGCCCCTCTTCTCCACTGGGCACTCTGGGCACGAGCCCAGGGCCTCGCGATCGATTGGGGCCCCCTAGTATCTGCCAGAATGTAATGTGCGATTTTGCATATATCAAAACTAGAAAGTAGCTCTTCAATAAACATCTATAGTCGACGTTTTAGCAAAATAGTCCAGTCATTGGGGTACCATTAACCTAATGTGCCCGCTGTGCCCAGGGCCTCCAATAGCTTAAAGACGGCCCTGTGGATGTGCGGTCCACTGTAAAAACATACCACTTATCCTCATTAAAATGGTTCTATGTATGTTGTTATCTGTAGTCGTAACTTACGTAACATTCACGGTGCAAAATTATCGCTAAACTACCTTCAAAGATAAATGACTCAAGAAAAAATATTTAAGTATAACAATAGTTTATAAATAAAAGATGTTCTCTCGTGGCAATATTGAGGTCAACTGTTGTTTATATTGGTGTTTGTCGTGCCAATAATTACTTCGTTATGGTAATGAGAACTATTAAACTGTACAAAGAATTTGTTTGATTACAAGTTGGTTCGTAGTGTCGATTTTTTTCATAATATGATAATTATGTTCTTAGCATTGATAGCTTTAACTGCTAGTTTATTAGTATTACTAATATTACTGGTAATATTCCTAGTAAATGACTAATATTATTAGTAATTGGTTCGAACTAACAAATTAAGGACGGGGTGTAGGCCATACTGAAGCTCTTGCTTGCTTCGAACCAAATTATAGTAGACTGCCAAGCCGCAAACAGAAATAAACAGCGTAAGCTAAAAAAGAAGGAAAACAAAAAAAAATACGTTCGTTGCGCCAAGTAGGTATGACGCATAAAAAAAATAATAAAAAAAGATAAAGTTACACAAATAGAAAAAATTGCATTTTTTTTTATTTGTCATGGGTTTGCTCTTGACTCTAGTCTAGGTCAGAGATGACAGAGACAAAGTCTACGATGGAGCGAGCTTACCCAGAAGAGGCCTGTGCACTCTAACTTTGAAGAGATTAGGGTTGTAAGCGTTTGGAAACACAGGCGCAGGCAGAGAGTTCCACTCCTTTGCTGTGCGCATTATAAAAGAAGTTTGGAAACGCTTAGTGCGAATTGGTGGAATAGCAACAAGGTAGGGATGGTAAGATGCAGTGCGTCTGGATGTCCGATGGTAGAAGGGGGCCGGTGGGATGAGGTCGTGGAGTTCTTGGGCACACTCACCGAAGTACAATCTGTAGAAGACCGACAAGCAGGCAACCTTACGGCGATGAGCCAAGCTATGTAGTATGCCGAGCGACACGGCAAGTGCTTCGCCGTGTCTCTCGATGGCCTCGCCCCAGCAGTGCGTGACATACACAAGTTGATCGCCAGTTGACCGTCCCCGGCGAAAGCCATATTGACGGTCACTGAGGAGATCATTGTCTTCAAGGTAGGTCAGCAGCTTACTGTTCAGAACCCTTTCCATAACCTTGCATAGGATGGAGGTAATGGCGATTGGACGGTAATGTGCAGGGTCAGCACGGTCTCTCTTTTTGGGCACCGGTTGCACATTCGCAAGCTTCCATGATTTCGGCACCGTTCTTTTTTCAAGAGAGAGGCGGTACAGGCGAGTCAACACAGGAGACAGTTCAGGTGCACATTGCCTCAACACTCTCGCTGGAATGCCGTCAGGTCCACTGGCCTTATTCACAAGACTGCACAACCAAAAGAGGTCCGAAGAGTACTTCGGACGTCTTTGATATGAACTGCATTACATAAAAAAGCTCGATATTTTAAGCTCAGGTCTCAGTATTTATATTTTTTTTTTAATATCTTGTTCCCAATTTCAGTGCAAAACGTCATGTGAGAAAGCAGAGCGCTTCAACTGCCGCGGGTTCACTTGGATATCAGAGGGGCAAGAGAAGGGCGGCGGGGGCCGCGGGCTGTGCGACCTGCACAGTGAGGACCTCATCACTACGGGCTCGTGGCTGCTCAGGCGCATCTCTTCCGCTACCTACTACCGCAGAGTCGTCTGTCTCAACAGTATGTTCGGAATTGCGCAAATTCAAGTTCCTCGGAAAATATCACCATTTCGTGTTTCCTAAACAATCGCGTAAACTTTGTTAAGTACAGCTTAAGGCTGGTCGCTTATGCAAGGTTTTTATGCGTTTTTCTTATTCGTGCTCCCTAATGGAGCATACGTTCGAAAACTCCGAAGGCTGCGCATCGCTTGAGAGTTTTTGAAGCCCGTTGGCGAGCAAATGAGCGCTGACACTGACACGACTGAGTGCTCATATAAGCGCTCAGTCTTGTCCCGCGCGCACAGCCTTGCTCTACCTTAGCATAAGATAGTGTTATACAAATTTCCTATAAACAAGTTGCCTAAACTTAAGAAATCAGTGAGAAAAGTTTTCCATGCTACTCCAATGATTGTAAGCGTGCTATAAGTATGATGGTAGAGTAAACGATATCTGTAATAAGTCTTAATGCGGGGCTAGGTCATTCTTCTGTGCTCTGCTGTGTGCCTATGTCATCTACCTTTAATTACCAGTATTTAGGATGATATGAACTCAAAACTGTCTTGTGGAATAAATTGGATTTAATTGAGTTAGGCGGTAGGGGATCGATTTGGGACATCTATGGGTTCTTAAAGTTATATCGTAGGTAGTATAGTTCCGCTTGTCACCCTTCCAGTCACAGTGGAGTGCTCGGGGCCGGACATGGTGGTGACGTACGTGCCGCGCGGCGTGTTCCGCGGGCGCGTGTACGTGCCGGGGAGGGGGGAGCGCTGCGGCGCGCGCGCTAGCGGCCGGGCTGTGCGGCTGGCGCTGCCCATGCGCGGTGACTGCGACGTTAACTTTGCCTATGGCATCTCGAATGGACCTAATGGAGTTATTAACAGGTATTAACTTAGTTCACTAATTTAAGGTTTCTTTTGTTATTCTTTCTTTGTCGTTTAGAGAGGCCGATTTTCAGCAGTGGACTGCTGCATGCTGATGATGACGATGACACGACCAGTTGCACGAGCCATTTCGTAGTCGATCGAAGTCCAAAATCTGGCTGTCGATATGAAGTTTTCAATACATTATTCAGGAAACTTTGACTTGTTAAAAAATCCTTAATTTACAATGAGCAATCATGCGAAACCACATATAAAGGTGAGGTACAGGCTACGTCAAATAGGTATAATAAACATATTTGACCTAATTTATCTTAGGTACTCATCAAGTAGGTATTTTTTTCGTGAACGCTGGGTTGTTTACCTTCTTCTAATTTGCTGCGATTTCTCGAAGCAAAATTACCTTTTTTTAAAATGTGTCTATGAGCAATATTATTAGTTCTGGAGTGGCGACCGCGTACCGGAAGACGCAACGTTGGAAGGCCTCCCACAAGGAGGACTGGAGACCTGGTGATGGTCGCGGGCATCCGATGGATGCGAGACGCACAGGACCGGTTGTTGTGGCGACACTTGGGGGAGGCCTGTGTCCAACAGAGGACGTCTTTCGGCTGATATGATGATGATAATGAGCAATATTATCGTCATTAGAATAATGATCATTGTGATATTAAATCAGACAGTGGCAACTGTGAACGGACTCTATAAGTAGGTACTTAATTCCCGCAGAACAATGGCGTACGTGATGGTGATGATCCAGAACAACCCCATCATCCAGACGGCCGGCGACCGCTGGGTGCGCGTAGGCTGTTCGCCCGACGCTCGCGCCGCCAAGCACGTCGATACCACCGTCGCTGTCAGGGATATTGGGTAAATATACTATTCCAAATAAGGATCTTGTACAAATTAGAACAAAGGGGTTCGAACTTTTTTCTATGGGGGCTGGCACAAACCCCCTCCGCCATTTTGTTTTTTATTACGGTTCCGTAAATAAAACGAAACCTTTATAGGATCACTTGGGTGTCTGTCTGTCTGTCCGTCTGTCACAGCCAGTTTTCTCCGGATCCACTGGACTGATTCTGTTGAAATTTGGTACACATATGGACTTCTGTGACCCAAACACGGATGCGTTATATAAATCATTAAATTTTTAGTATGGGGTCACTTTTGGGGGTCGAACTAAAAAAATTCAAAGAAAAGTTTTTTAAACAATATCGTGTGACATATCAAATAAAAGGGCTTACTGTGAGGGTTTTAGTTATATTTTTTCATAATTTTAAAATAAATGGTTGTGAAGTTATTCAAGAAATTAGATGAAAAATGACCATTATCTCCGAAACTACTGAGCCTAAAATTTTGAAGAAAAAAATAGACATAATAGATTACAAAAAAACCTATAAGAAGTGTATAGCGGTAAAATAACATGTTAAAAAAAATTAAATTCGTTCGGAACCCTTTGCACGCGAGTCACACTCGCAATTGGCTAGTTTTTTTCAAAGTTGCGGCGCACGATCTATAATGTATATATGGGTAGAGAACACTTAAACAAACAGAACATGGTGCCCTAAAGTGGCACGCTCACGTTGCCGAGATATCCGAAGGTAAAGTCGCCATGAAGGTAATTAAAACCACAATGTTCCTATGCCTTTTGCGTGAAGTCAAGCGATTTCGCCATGCCTTTGATTGGCATTAAATGTAGCTCTCAATTTAGGATCTATTCATATTAATGTTATTTTTTAATCTGTGGTACGTACTTGACAACTGGGCTTACCCCGTTGTACATGTCCCTTGGTGCCTATTGGCCCTGCGCTGTCTCAGTGTCTCCTGCTTGATAAAGAGTTAAGTGGAAATTATTAATTACCGCTCCGCTAATCTTTTCTGAATAATTTTGATGCGGGATCCATGACAGTAGAATCGTTTCTCGGGAACACGGCAAGCTTCATTAACTCGGTGTTTTGGTGGTCGTCACTGTTGGAAATAGTGTGGCGGGCTTTTCCAATTCAAAATTCTCGTGATTAAATATCAATAGCCACACGGGTCGATCTGCGAAGTAGCTACGCCGAGATGGACTGAGTGAAAGGAAATAAAATAAAGAATAAAATTTATTTAACACATACCTACATGAAACACGCATAGAAATAACAAGAAATGGTATGCCAAAAACTAGTGTGTCTCACGGCTGCACTAAAAAGGTCCTTTTCAGCGATACATCAGACTGACTTATGCTGCCTGACGCTGGTTTTGAACCTTTAACTTATCAAAAGACGAGCGTCTGTTAGGTGACCATTTATTACATACTAAAATCTCTCGGACGGCATGCATAAAGCCGTTGGTCCCTGATTACGGGTAGTTAGAAGCTCGAAAGTCTGAAAATCAGTCTGTAATCAAATCCCTGTTTACAATTGAATGCTGTTACTTTTTATTAAACATATATCTTAAGAGTTTCAATCTCATGTTGATTCAGTTGATCTAATTTCAGACTAAAAAAGGCATATAAACTTGTATTACTAACTGAACTAAACATGTGTGTATTTTTCCAAAAACATATAGATATTTGTTCAAATGTTTTGATGGAACGGAACTGAGAATTTAAGATAATTTATTTCCGACAGTCTCCAACGAATTGAGTCAGTTTTTTAATGTTCAATTGTCTTAGATCAGAATTAAGTGCTACAATAATGGTTTCAATTTCGTTACTACTACTCATGGTTTTAATGTACGATAGCATGTAGGTTGAACTGACTTCTTGCGGGGCATTACCGAGACTTTCGATACCGAATTAGTATAAAGTGGGTGATAGACGTGCGAGCAAGTAGCGCGTACGAGCGTGCGTACTTGTGTGTAAGTACGCGTACATAAAAACCGCCGAGTAAGTTCGTTGGCGATCCAACAGGTTTGAAATTTTGCTCGTAGCTCGCCTCGGCTCGCACGTCTGTCAACGCCGCAAGCCGCGAGCCATTACTTTGTTTAGTAATGTTTAGTGTGTGACATGTCGAGTGCTATTGTGTTGCAAAAATTACTGATTTCACAGCTATTCACACTAATTATTAACAGAATTCTTTTCTTTGCTTCTCTCATGTAAGTATCCTGTCTGGCTATAATAAAATATTAATCCAGAATAACAAAAAGTTTTCTCCATTGACAAGATCGTGGTCCCAGGCTCGGTGGTACCAAAGTAATGAGCAAGCTTTCACGTGTGTCACCGACGTCGAGCCGATTAAATTCGCGATCTTAAAAACCGCGTATTATAAGTTCGTACGTCTATCACCCACTTAAGATACCGACAAATCGGTATCTTGAGTGACTATACATATAAATTAAATTTAATACTAAATAATTAATTCCGGTAGGTACAGTCTCGAGCATAATTTATTACTATGGACAATTCGGCAATAATAAGCAGTCTGACTGCATGATTCATCCTCCAGATGACAGCAAAAAGGATATGTGATAATTTTATTAATGGAGAACATATGCACAAATATGTGACCACGCCGAACCGCCCTGTAGGAAGCCACAGGCAGGACTTCAAAACTACCTATGTATCATCTCATAAAATGCACTAGCATTGCATGGCAACCAGTTCTAGTCAGTAAAACATCGCGACATAACGGATAAATTTATCTTTGAAAAAAAACAGGACAAGTCAACGGCGACTAGCCGGTGCGGCATGTATTATTATAGTGCACAAGTAGGTATGTGCTCAAACACAGATGGACTGCTCTTTCCGGTAATTCGACATGACCGAAGAGAGAAGAAAAAATACGTGTCTAATATTTTTTGGAAATCTATCTCACGGATTAATTAGGTTTTTTCAGTAAAATACCCTATTTCACAGCACCGGCTACAAACAGCCCACCTTCAGTGACACGGAGCCCCGCAGTCCGCTGGCGCCGGCCGCAGCCAGCGCGGTGTACGGCGGCAGTAGCGCGCCGGTCACCATGTACGTGGTGCGCGCGCTGGACGATACCGGCGCCGGCGCCGTGTCGCTGGGGGAGCCACTCGAGCTGAGGATTGAGACGACTGGTGAGTTCATATACCTGCAACCGTCTATCTAACCCAGCTTATTACATTACATCTAGCTAAGCAGCTGGGGAAAAAGTCTGCTAAGCTAAACTGGGATTGGGCGGGTCACGTCAGTCGCACAGTGACCTGGGCAATAGACTCCACAAAGTGGGTGCCTGAGGATGAGTGGCGCTGCCGAGACCAGCCTGGGAAGAAGTGGCGAGACGACCTAAACGCCTACCGTTAGGGCTGGTTCGAGGTAGCCAGGGAAAGGAATACCTGGAAATGGTAAAATGGGGGGCTTTGCCCAGCAGTGGGGCAGTATAGGCTAAATGATAAAATGTCAAATGCAGCTGGGCTGGACACTTTTATAGTAATCTTTCCAAGCTCAAATGATACTGCGTTGGACACTTTTACCGCATATCTGATCAAGCTTAAGTGGAACTGAGTTGGACACTTTTGCCGCGTATCTAGAAGCCCAAGTGGAACGGAGCTGGACATTTTTGCCGCATATCTAGCCAAGCTCAAGTGGAACTGAGCTGGACACTTTTGCCGCATGTCTGGTCAAAAGTAAGTGTTATTGAGCTGGACACTTACCGCATGTCAAATGCGTGCTAACACTGCTAATCTAATACCACCATGTTACATTCTACGTCATGTCATGTACTCGTACAGTCAAACCAACTTTGGTTTTTCTTATTTTTACATAGTTAAGTGTTACTACTGAAGTGTGGTTACCAGATAACTAATAAAATATAATTTTAAATAAATATTAGTCCCGAAAAATGTAATGTGGTTTTCCGGTTAATTATTGGGTAATTTCGATTTCCCGATCCCGATCTCCCGAACAAGCCGGATTCCGAAAAGGCTTCAGCACCGTAGACCACATACATATGCTCCGTCAGGTTATACAGAAGACCGAAGAGTATAATCTGCCCCTCTGCTTAGCGTTTGTGGACTACGAGAAAGCCTTTGATTCGATAGAGACTTGGGCTGTGCTGCAGTCTCTCCAACGGTGCCAGATCGACTATCGGTACATCGAGGTGATGAAAGGTTTGTACAAAAACGCCACCATGTCAGTCCGACTTCAGGATCAGACCTCGAAACCTATCCTCCTGCAGCGGGGTGTGAGGCAGGGAGACGTTATTTGTCCGAAACTGTTTACAGCCGCAATGGAGGATGTCTTCAAGGTTTTGGACTGGAGAAGGCTAGGCATTAATGTCAATGGCGAGTTCATCAGTCACCTTGGATTTGCCGACGATATAGTCGTCATAGCTGAGACAACGGAGGACCTCAGTACAATGCTCCATGAACGCAGTAGAGCTACCGAAAGGGTGGGTCTCAAAATGAACATGGACAAAACCAAGATTATGGTAAATACCCATGTAGCACCCACTCCCATCAAGACCGGAAGCTCTATTCTCGAAGTTGTAGACGAGTACGTCTGCCTAGGACAAACTGTCCAGTTAGGTAGGGCCAACTTCGAGAAAGAGGTCAACCGTCGAATCCGATTCGGCTGGGCAGCTTTTGGGAAGTTGCGCGGTATCTTCTCGTCCCACATACCACAGTGTCTCAAGACGAAAGTCTATGATCAGTGCGTGTTGCCAGTGATGACATTCGGAACTGAAACGTGGTCGCTTACAATGGGCCTCATCAGAAGGCTCAAAATCACTCAAAGGGCAATGGAGAGGGCAATACTTGGAGTTTCCTTGCGTAATCGAATCAGGAATGATGATATCCGCAAGAGAACCAAGGTTACCGATATAGCCCGAAGGATCGCCAAACTAAAGTGGCAGTGGACAGGGCACATTGCTCGCAGAACAGATGGTCGATGGGGCTGAAAAGTTCTGCAGTGGCGACCGCGTACCGGAAGGCGTAACGTTGGAAGGCCTCCCACAAGGGGGACCGTTGACCTGGTGAAGGTCGTGGGTAGCCGATGGATGCGAGACGCATAGGGCCGGTCGTTGTGGCGACGCTTGGGGGAGGCCTATGTCCAGCAGAGGACGTCTTTCGGCTGATATGATGATGATGATGGTGATGAATTTTTAAACTATTATGTCATCAGAGTCTTCTTAGGTAAGGGCCGGTAGGCAGAATATGTTGCGGGTTAGTAGATGTTAACGTTAGAGGATATTAACAGTCTTTGTCCAACCGCAAAAGATGGAGGTATAAGTTTATACGTCAGTATTTTTTGCACACAGTGGTTTATTATTGTACTCGTCCACCATTACGAATAACTTTAACTACAAATTGTTTGGATTATCATGATCGTCTACCTACCCTTATAACTCTCCCTTGCTTGTTCTTCCTTGTTACTTGGGGTTCGGACTGACCCACTACTTTTCTATCATTCTCATCTGCCATTTGTCACGCTATCACTTATGTACGGTGGTTACCTTACACCTTGTTTGTTAATGTTATGAGTACCGCGCCGCGACCCAAATAATTGACAAATGGAACGCAATGCAGCGCATCGTGAGTGCAAGCGTCAGCATTATTACTAAACAATACAAAATGTACGGGTTTGCTCGTACAACTCACTTTCTTTCATCTCCTCTTGTTCGAACATGTCACCATCTTAATCCAATGCCATCAGTCAACATAAATAATATTCATTGCTCTTTTAGTTACATGAGTTTCATTCCTTCTTATCACCATGCCAAGACAAGTATGGAAAACTTATTTTTTTTATTAAATTGCTAGTACCTATACTTACCTAACGAAAATGACAATGAATGTTAAATTAAACCAAACAAACCTGCTGTTACAAATAGCCAATGTTACTACTATAACCCTAAGTCCTTTCACATTTATTTCACATCTGATTTTGACCTTTATTCTCGTAGCCATAAGGTTGTTGTCAGGGGTAAAATAACTTTGAATGCAAAGCTTTAAATAATTACATTCAACATTAATTCGTCGATCACGCTCAAGCTAGCACACGAAAAAAGATAATTGTGAGTTATTGCTACTAAATAGTAATTTCATGTCTCATTATGTTGCTGTTTAACGCGTTTTGGTTGATTGCAGACGCTACGGAGATTAGGGCGTATCATCTGGTGGCTTCTTCAAGGCTTGGGGACAGTTCCGTGCTGTTGCTGGATAGCAGAGGCTGTCCTACAGGACAGGTAAATTTGAGTGTTAATAGGTTTTTTATGATAATAAACGCTTTACGTGAAGGACAAACACTGGTGGAGAGACATTTTAAAGCAGAAATTGACCACTCATCAAGGGATTCACGACCCTCAGTGATGAGGAATACGAAGCGAGGAGAAGGTAAAGCTTTACTTTCTTATGCGAGACTTTGATGAATGTGATAGTTAAAGATGGGTACCTACGTTTATCGTGTGCTTTAGAATAGCTGTTCTAACAGATCCTTTCAAACAACGGGAACGGTAAATCGAAGCATTGTTTGATCAAAACATAGTTGTATGATTTTTGACAGCCATTGGTCTAGTGCTCGAAACCTACCACTGTTGCATGAGGTCCTGGGTTCGATTCCCGGGTGGTGTCATAGCGTTTTTCATTCTGGCATTTCTCAGTAGCATCCCGGGGTCTGGATTTGCAAAAAGTGGCAATAGGCTTTCATCGTAGTGCTATAATCGAATATGGGTGTAGTACACAATATATACTACAGATACCTACTTCAGGCAATACAGATGTGATGTAATTTTGGTTGTTCCACTTATACAAAATGAACTTTATGTCAATAGTTATAGAGTACATTTTGTATTGCGCCAATATATATTCCTTACAATTTTTACAGGTGGACTTCCCTGCATTCGCCCGCTTGTGGCTGGGTGGTACTCAGCGTCTGTCGGCGCGGTTCAAAGCGTTCCGCTTCCCCACCTCGCATGTGGTGAGGTTCGCCCTCATGGTGCGCTTCTGTGACCACAAATGCCCACCGGTAAGTGTCGAAGTTTTGTTGCAGCAGAATCTGCCTTTTGGCCGCTATGTCCAGTAAGAACCACATATACATCAAATGAAAGCTTATATCATAAGCATCAACTTTCATTATGAGCAGAACACTGTGAAATACAGGGTTAAAGAGATATCAGACCTGGAATTCAAGCAGCTCTTGGCAGTCAAGAGTGAATTTGGCTGGTATGTCCAATAAGAACCACATATACATCAAATGAAAGCTTATTTCGCATCAATTTTTATTTGGGCAGAGGGCTGTGAAATACCGGGTTAAAGATATATTAGACCTGCAACTATCCTATACCTGGAATGTTTTCATTTCTTAAGAACTTAGTCCTTAAGAATTGTTAGGTATTTTGAAAAGTCCCACTAAATAATCAGACCTGCGATTCGTCTCATTTCTTCTTTATTCATTTGACGTGCCGTGCCGCGCCAGGTCGGAAACTTAGGGCACCCCGACACGGATAGGTTAGGTTCGAATGGGGTTGCGAAGCGAGGCCAGCGAACTGAGCTCCCGCGCTCCGTTTAACTTACTTTGGCCACATTTAAAACGAATGTTTACCTAACATTACACACCTAAAATAAACCCAATCAACATCGGACAACGAGAGGTCCATTTAATTTGTAGCTCTATGGCGTATATGAGACGTCACATCTGAACAGACCAATAAGAACCTTGTTTCTTGTAGACTTGTTCTCTGATTGGTCGCCATTATATTTCAGTTCACAATTTCTCGGAATGACGTCGAGAAATTATATACTATCAAATTTTGATGCGTAAATAAGTATTCCAAATGTTCAGTTGACAATTTATCGAAAGTTTACAATCTCTTAAGTTACTTTATAATCTTACGGAGTTTGCCATTTTCCGATGCATTCCGTACCCGTGACACCCCCAGAAGATACCCCTGGGGGTGCGACGGGTACTTGGATTCGGACCCGTGGCACCCCCAGGTCAAATAGTGCTGTGCTTGGTATTTGTTACTAACACAAACACTAGTACTTGGTATAAAAACTATGTAGGTATACCTACTTACTAATATTTGATTTCATTTTTATTTTCTTTTGTGAAGCTAATGTGACCTAAATTGTAGTTTTGTTTTTATCGTTTGATAATCCACCTAGTCAGATCACCAAATACGCTTACCTATCACAGTAGATGAATGCGTCTTAAAGCAATATATTTCTCTAAGTATTTGATATTTTTTTCCATTTTTACTATACCGTCAGATTCAAATTTGACATGCTCAAAGCCATGTTGAATCTCGCAGTCAGGAAGAAGCCCTGGCAAAACACTTGCCAGGGCAACTATTCTTCGTCCTGGTTTATTTTTCGTATATCTAAAAGGCTTCCCTTTCTTCCAAATGTTGCAGTTCCTAGTGTAGCACCCTCGCAATGTAATATTTGGGAATATTTTCAAAATGGTGTTCATCGCTGCTCTTTCATAGTCTGTATTCGAACTTTACGTGGGTTTCACTCGTGTGTATTTGATACATGATCATGTTAAACAAAATAATGTAACTGTCTGTTCGGTACGACATGAGTGCGAATACTAAGGGCTTTGCTTTAATAGTTTCCACACCACTTCCCAGGTCACCATAAATACTATATAATTGTGAAAATGGTTTCGGGCAAGTACCGTCCGCAAAATATTCCACAATATTTGGACTTATTTGTCGCGATTCTTTCGAGCAAAAACACAATAATACGGTTTTGCTTGTCTGAGTCGTCACAGTAATAATCTACCAAAACTAAATTATGATATTGAACTGGAACTTCTATTTCATTCAAATCGTGGGATACATTTTTAGAAACTTATGCAGATTTGTTCCTAGCATCCTGAAGAAAGTGCTTCACGCCTTTATACCGAGGATATTTCCCAATTGTAAAATTCATCCCAATGTCTTTAAAATCTCTTTTTCTTGTCATATAATTTTAAGAATTAAGAAATCACAATTTTTCGCAAATTACACTTTTCCTTACTCGATCTCTCAATTTCTCTTTATTTTCATTACTAAATGGATCTACTTCACTGGTATGATCTTTATTTTTAACCAGTTATTATTCTAAAAAAATATGTAATATAATAAAACAGATGTCAATGAAACAAATAAATTTAATAAAAACTACCTTTCCAATTTTTAATCTACACTAATATTATAAAGAGGAAAGATTTGTTTATTTGTTTGTATGTTTGTTTGAATTGAATAGGCTCCGAAACTACTGGACCGATTTGAAAAATTCTTTTAGCATTGGATAGCTACATTATCAGGGAGTAACATAGGCTGTATATTATCCCCGTATTCCCACGGGAACGGGAACTAAAGGATGATAATTTCCTGTCCTCCTCGGTCACTTCATACAGTGGTATCGTTTAACTCTAAAATACCCACCGTACCACCAGAGGTACGGCCAGAGTTACGGAGAGTTTGCAGTGGTTTTCCATATGCCCCATCACTATTCGATTGGTGGATTCATGGGAACTAGGAAATAGGACCCGTGATACCACTGCTACACTATTGTATTGATTTGAGGACCTGGGGGTGCCACGGGTCCGAATCCAAGTACCCGTGGCACCCCCAGGGGTATCTTCCGGGGGTGTCACGGGTACGGAATGTTCCGATGACATGTATTAGCTTTAGCTCCTCGGGAGACAACATCAGACAGTTAATTGTGTTTTAATTATTCGAACCTTAACAATTTAAGCCAAAATAATACCTTAGCTTAGATTTTTTTATGAATAAGCCCTTTCATCACGTATCATTGTTTCTGTTAACTTACATGGCAGATCATTTCATCTAATATATGCTTATTTTTTTAATTTATTCAGTAAGTAGTCACTGTTTAATTCAGGCATCGTGGACATGCTTTAAGTGTTTGTGCCTCCTTTAATGTTTCTTTTAAAAAATCCAGGTGGAATGCAACCCCAAACAGAACCGTAGCGCGCGACAGACCAACGCCACTCTGTATCAGTGGGGCGAGTCTGTGCCGGCCGCCGTCCGCGCGGACGGTGCGCGGCGCGCCGGCGTGGTGGCGCAGGGCGGCGCCGCGCCCTGTGTGCCCGCCCAGGACGACGCCATGGCGCTCGAGCTCGACCTGCTCGTCGACTCCAAGGACATCCTGTCCGTAGACACGCTGGTGCGAGCTGACCACAGATCCACGTTACGTAAGTGTTTCACTTGTTATGCTGTGATATAGTCACACTATACCAGCGGTGAGGAGTCTTGTGTGCCCGCAAGCGTCTGTGGACACGCTGGTGCGAGCTGACCACAGATCTACGTTGCGTAAATGTTTCACTTGTTTACCAGTGATTTATGTTCATACAAAACCAGCCAATGGCTCAAGGAGGTTGTCTAGTCTACCTACGTGTAATTACGACTTCAAGGTCATACTAACTGCAGAAACGCTGGTGCGAGCTCATCATTGGTGCACACTCCGTGTTTTACTGTGTTGTAGCAAGTGTCATTAGACTGCTTGTGTGGGTACACAACTGATCATCTCATCATTATATCTTTAACAATCATCGTCATATTTCGATTAACACACAACTTCGATTAAGTATCCTAAACCTTCCCCATTAATTACACCGTCCATTGATGAAAACATATGCAAATCCGTTCGATAGTTTTTCAGTTTATGGCGTACAAACAGACAAATAACCAACAATACAGTTTCCCCGCCGCGTTTGTCTGTCTGTCACTACTATTAATGTAGTGATGATAGTGATGTGATAAAAGAATTAGATCGGGCATAAACCCGATCTAATTCTTTTGTAATAAGTCTAAAGTTAAGTTTTTAATAACTTATTATACGTTTTTGATGTTTAAAGTAAATAATTACGCGCATCAGTTTTAGATTTTGCATCGTTACCGCATCGACTTACAGTTACATTTATTCTATTGAATAAATCCCTGTTTATAGCTATCAACACAGTGCCATTGATTCGCTCGTGTGAACACGTAATAAGACCCCTGCTGATTTGTAAAGTGTTTTGATTATAACCCTGTCTTCCTAATGAGCGTACGCTCTATTTCATTCACGAAATCACGACATAACTTGTGTTGACGTTGACCCAAAAAAACCTTTTTAACACTGTACATGTCATCGGCAAAATGGCAAACTCCGTAAGATTACAAAATAATTGAGAGATTGTAAACTTTCGATAAATTGTCAACTGAACATTGGGAATGCTTTTTTACGCATGAACGACAGTGAGAAACAGGCTCTCATTGGTCTGTTCAGATGTGACGTCACATGTACGCCATAGAGTTACGAATTAAATGGACCTCTCGTTATCCGATGTTGGTTGGGTTTACTTTGGGTGTGTAATGTTAGGTATAGGTATATTCGGTTTAAATTACGGTTGTGACCAAGATAAGTTGGCGCGGTCGCTCTTTGTTCAGCGGTAAGAGCGATGTCAATTCAAGATGTTAATTAGATCAAAAGAACATATTTTATACTGAATAAGAATATACTAAACGAACGAAAAAATCTGATTTTTTGTCATGGGTATTTTTTATTTCGCGAAATCGAAAACGACTCCATTCAATTCGTAACTCCATGGCGTTCATGTGACGTCACATCTGAAAAGACCAATGAGAGCCATGTTTCTTGTAGACGTGTGCTCTGATTGGTCGCTATTCTATTTCAGTTCACAATTTCTCGGAATAACTTCGAGAATTTATAGACTATCAAATTTTAATGCGTAAAAAAGTATTCCAAATGTTCAGTTGACAATTTATCGAAAGTCTATAATCTCTCAAGTTATTTTATAATCTTACGAAGTTTGTTGTTTGTTTGTTTGTTGCAATAGAATTTGACCTATGTTATACAGGGTGAATTTTTAAAGTGTGGCTTCATGGCCAAATCCGAAACTATGAGGAATATCGAAAATCACTAAAAGGTGTCTCGAGCCCGATTTTGACGAAAATTAAAACTGCATCATTGGATTTTTGAAAAATCGTTATTCCTAATAAGGATCAAATTCTGGGAAGTAATAACACATGGCAAATTAAACCGTAAGTGATATTTTTTCAAAAGTCCAACGATACGATTGTATATTCTCGTTCCCGATTTAAAAAAAAGTATTTTGTTAGAATAAATAAATGACTCCTCCATTTAGTTTTACATGTATTATTTTTCCCATTATTGTATGTATTATTTCTTCGCCCGCCGTTTGTTATCGGCCGGTGCCGTATGGTGCCGTAAAAGAATAATACCATCCCATCACATCCCGTGGGTGTCGTAAGAGGCGACTAAGAGACTTGCCAGAGAATGGGCAGCAGAGTTCTCTGTAAAACTCAACACCATACACTGCGATCGCCAACCTGCCTGCCAAGCGTGGCGATTATGGCAACCCCCCCAATGACAAGCACAACCAAAAAATGGCCCCTAGTGCCCGGCAGCCCGTCTACCCTTGACTCCGGTAGCGGTCAAGGTCACGGCGAGGCAAGGGGTAAGAAGAATCCCCGGAGTGGCCCGGCTACCATAACAAACACCAACGACTGGACCTGGCAACACTGAACACGAGAACACTTCGGACTGACGAGAAGATCACCGAACTTGAGGAGGAATTGAGTAGGTTGCGATGGAGTATTGTAGGATTGTCTGAAGTCCGAAGAGAGGGGGAGGTCACGATAATTCTCAAATCCGGCAATCTGCTCTATTTCCGTGAGGGTGACCAGAAGTCCCAGGGTGGTGTCGGGTTCATCGTTCACAGGTCCCTTGTGTCCAATGTGGTGAGCATCGAGAGTGTGTCGACCAGGGTGGCGTACCTGTTACTTAGAATATCGTCAAGATATTCGTGGAAGGTCGTACTGGTTTACGCCCCAACCTCGACACACCTGACGACGAAATAGAGACCATGTATGAGAATATATCCAGAGCCATACATGGTCATAAAACTCACTTCACCGTGGTCATGAGGGACTTCAACGCGAAACTGGGCAAACGAGACGGTGACGAGCTGCGGCTGGGGCAATTTGGATTTTGACGTCGGAACCACCGGGGACACTTACTGGCTAGTTTTATGGAGAAGGAGGGCCTCTATATGATGAACTCCTTCTTCAGAAACCGTGAGCACAGGAAGTGGACCTGGCAGAGCCCAGACGGTATAACTAAAAATGAGATTAACTTCATCATGTCGACGAAGAAGCAAATATTCAATGATGTCTCTGTGATTAACGCGGTGAAAACCGGAAGTGATAACCGCATGGTAAGAGGCACACTGAATCTAAATATCAAGCTTGAAATGTCTCGACTGATGAGGTCTACGCTCCATCCAGCACAGATCCAGACCCAAAACTCCGAGAGCTTTCAGCTCGAACTTCAGAACCGTTTCGAGTGCCTAGGGAGCTCCGTGGACGAATGCAACGATGGGTTCGTGGAAACTGTCCATACGGTCGGATCTAAGTTTTTCAAGACTCGCCGTACAGATAGGAACAAGAGGGTCTCTGATCCTACTTTGAAGCTCATGAAGGAGAGGCGGGATATGATTCTGCAGTCTTCAGAAGATGCGTGCAGAGACCGGCAGCTCAATAGACGGATCTCCAAGTCCTTGAAAAGAGACCTCCGCCGCTTTAATACTGCAAAGATTAAAGATGCGATAGAGCGGAATGAGGGCTCCAGGGTCTTTGCACTATACCGAGGATATCCCGGACGTCAGCCTGTATGAGATTAGGATGGCTCAGAAGCAGCTAAAAAACAACAGGGTGTCGGGTGAGGACGGAATTACGGCCGAACTCCTGAAGGCGGGTGGAAGACCGGTCCTTCAGGAACTGTTCAATTCCGTCATACTTGAAGGGAAAACGCCACAGGCATGGAGCAGAGGTGTGGTGGTACTCTTCTTTAAGAAAGGCGACAATGCCCTGCTTAAGAACTATAGGGGCCCATCTCACTTCTGAGCCATGTCTACAAGCTGTTTTCCAGAGTCATCACGAACCGTCTCGCACGCAGGTTTGATGACTTCCAGCCTCCCGAACAAGCCGGATTCCGAAAAGGCTTCAGCGCCGTAGATCACATACATACGCTCCGTCAGGTTATACAGAAGACCGAAGAGTATAATCTGCCCCTCTGCTTAGCGTTTGTGGACTACGAGAAAACCTTTGATTCGATCGAGACTTGGGCTGTGCTGCAGTCTCTCCAACGATGCCAGATCGACTATCGGTACATCGAGGTGCTGAAAGGTTTGTACAAAAACGCCACCATGTCAGTCCGACTTCAGGATCAGACCTCGAAACCTATCCTCTTGCAGCGGGGTTTGAGACAGGGAGACGTCATTTCTCCGAAACTGTTTACAGCCGCAATGGAGGATGTCTTCAAGGTTTTGGACTGGAGAAGGCTAGGCATTTATATCAATGGCGAGAACATCAGTCACCTTGGATTTGCCGACGATATAGTCGTCATGGCTGAGACTACGGAGGACCTCAGTACAATGCTCGATGACCTCAGTAGTGCATCCGAAAGGGTGGGTCTCAAAATGAACATGGACAAAACCAAGATCATGGTAAATACCCATGTAGCACCCACTCCCATCAAGATCGGAAACTCTACACTCGAAGTTGTAGACGAGTACGTCTACCTAGGACAAACGGTCCAGCTAGGTAGGGCCAACTTCGAGAAAGAGGTCAACCGTCGAATCTGACTCGGCTAGGCAGCGTTCGGGAAGTTGCGCGGTATCTTCTCGTCCCACATACCACAGTGTCTCAAGACGAAAGTCTATGATCAGTACGTGTTGCCAGTGATGACATACGGAACTGAAACGTGGTCGCTTACAATGGGCCTCATCAGAAAGCTCAAAGTCACTCAAAGGGCAATGGAGAGGGCAATGCTTGGAGTTTCCTTGCGTGATCGAATCAGGAATGATGATATCCGCAAGAGAACCAAGGTTACCGATATAGCCCGAAGGATCGCCAAACTAAAGTGGCAGTGGGTAGGGCACATTGCTCGCAGAACAGGTTGTCGATGGGGCCAAAAAGTTCTAGAGTGGCGACCGCTTACCGGAAGACGTAACGTTGGAAGGCCTCCCACAAGGTGGACCGATGACCTGGTGAAAGTCGCGGGTAGCCGATGGATGCGAGACGCACAGGACCGGTCGTTGTGGCGACGCTTGGGGGAGGCCTATGTCCAGCAGTGGACTTCTTTCGGCTGATATGATGATGATGATGATTTCTTCCCAGAATTTGATCCTTGTATGCTACAGTTTCGGATGATGTAATAATACAGGATGCGTTTTTTTTTTCAAAATCAACCGGTTTGATTCCTGGGTAGGTATTAACAACGATTTTTGACAAATCCAATGATGCAGTTTTGCTTTTTATCAAAATCGGGCTCGAGGCTCCTTTCAGTGTTTTTCGATGTTTCTGATAGTTTCGGATTTGGCCCTGAAGGCACACTTTAAAAATTCACCCATATTAATACGACGTCCGAGTTTATATTCTCATGTTGACAAGGTTTTTATATTTTTCTTATACCTATATTTATGGTCCCCACAATTTTCTAATGTTATTTATATTAATTTGTTAACATAAAATTCTTAATTCAAATATCATATTTATTTATTTTTTAGCTGAGGAGGACAGCAAACTGAGCGACGGCGGCTCCATGGTGTGCGTGCACGAGTTGCTGCTGGTGTCGCTGGCGCTGGCCTGGCTCGCGGTGCAGATCCTCCTGCTGCTGGGATGCTGCGTGCTCGTCAAGAGGTACCTATACAAGTACTCTCTCGGCAAGCAACGCATTACCTCAAATACCAACTCGTGCGGCTGTTATTATTTAACCGGAAGCTCATTTGTTCACAAATTAAATTTAAAAAAAAATTGTCTCGCAGGTATCGCAACTTGGCAGAATTGAACATGCAGAAGGACTACCAATCGTTTGACAACGTAGGCTTCGACACCGTGTCCACACACCGCCGAGTGCACTGGCCCGACCAGAACATAGACATACTGCACGCGACATAAACGTTGCTGGATTTTTAACCGACGTCAAAAAGGAGGAGGCTCTCAATTGTCGGAATCTTTTTATCACAATTCGTATCAGTTGAATTTAGAACTTTAGACTCGACTATCTACTTAAGCCTTGTGTATTGTAAGTTCGTTTTCGAGTGTTCATGTCAACGTGAGATGCATTGGAAATTGAACTTTATCGAATATGAGTTTATGGTTCCGAAACAATTTTATTTTCGATTCTGATTTCAAGTTTTGAACCGTTGTCGCGGAGTTTTGATTGGATAGTCCAGTGTTGATTGTCAGTGGCCCGACCAGCCGATCTAAAAAGGCCACTTTAGTAGAATCATAATATCAAGATCATAATATTAATCATACAACTATATGTCAAATTTCATTTTCATCTTTATCACGAAAGCATAAGGTTCAAGGTTGATTGAAAATTTAACGTTTCGGGTAGCTTGATGTGCTTTCTGATTCTACTAAAGTGGCCTTTTAGAGTGCAGAACATATAACAAGTAGCACTTGAATTTACAATCAATCAATCTGAAATAGTTTATATTCAATGTCACTTATTCTAAAATCTACTTTAACTTCATTGTAAGTTCATTTTTGGTTGTTCATGTTAGACAAATAAAATAGGTTGTACTTATGTGTACCGATTGTTAAGTTGCATTATGGTAAGGATTGTGCAGATTAACCTGCAAGTTACTACATTACATGAATTATATATTTCCTAGGTAGTGACGGTTGTACATTAGATGTTGGGTAATGTATAAAGAATCTCTATGTAAAACAGACGGAATAAGAATATTGCTTTAAGAAATATACCTAAGTTATCAATTTACATTATAGTTTAAATGTATTTGTGTTTTATAGAAGGTCAAATTAAGGATGTAAGAAGATTATGTGTGATTTCTTCAGTTATAGAGTGTAAATAGCATTAACTGTAGTTAATACCAAATAGTATGCCAATGTAAAGTAGAAATGTAAATATATTATTATACATTTTTAGAAAGCCATTGTTTAATTGACTGCTAATCTTTCAGTTAGAATGTAAATGTGAAAAACTTTTACTGTGGGGCCAACGCTGGAATCTCATAAAAAAATCAGTAGTTTGCATACATTTTGTCGATACCATAATTATGAAAGTTATGTATATTCATGATTAATTTTCACCCCCTTAAAGATTGCCAATGAGTTAAAATTCACCCCGTAGACACGTGCACATCCGTAAGATTCCAAGCACTCCAGCAGTTCAATGTTATAACCTGTCATGGTAAAATTTCACTACTGTCCCTTTCATCCGTCATCCTTGGGATTGTGAGGAAAATATAAATCAGAATATCGTAAACGGTAACTCTTTATTTACATTGGAATATCTTGTTTTTTTTTTTACATTTTATTGCAGCTGTTGCGCGATAGTTTTGCTAAACTTAACATTTCTTGAAAGCGTGTGAGTACACTTTCGTATTAAGTTATTTATTTTGTCCATTTCAGTTTGTTAGCCTCTTAAACTTTCGCTTTAACTCGTACAATTATCAAAATTGTGACAACATCATGTGGCGAAAAAAATAATTCGTTAAAAATTTTATTGCAGGAGGATAAGAGTCTAGTCCTGAAAAATCATTTCAAAATCAATATCAGCAGTTGTGCTCAATGTCGTTATACCAAAAGGTGTCAGTGTAGCCAAGACAAAAAAAAAACTAGTTCGCTATTCGGGTGTGTTGGTGGTATAGATGGCGCTGGTTCACTGGGTGGCGTTAGGAGGCGCGGCGTGCGGCGGCGGCGCAGACTGCGGCGCGGGCGCGGCGGGCGTGCGCGAGCCTCCGCGCGGCGCCGCCTGCCGCACGCTCTGCCGGTTGGACGCCGCGTTGTAGTGGTAGCCGTCGAACTTGTCAGATGCACCACCCGCCGGCGGGAATGTGGCCGTGCCCATGTACATCACCTGCAAACGTGGACATTGATAAGTCAAACGTCGTGGACACAGTATTAATTAGAACTGTGAAAACAACCCAAGTACCGGCGCTGTCAAAGTCAAATAAGTGTTACCAAGGACGATTCGAAAGACGAGAGCATTCGGTTACCTGAAAAAAAAAGTTTCACAGCGGGCGTTCTGTCGTAACTTTCGCTAATGTCTTACAACCCTGTGTTCTCTCCACAAATTGCAGCAACAATGATCAAGCTTCATTTCAATGGTAGTTCGGCTTTACTTCGCCGATCAAAGTTTATCCCAAGGCTAATTAATATATTCTCGGGATCCATCAGCCGTTCTGACGTAATTGAGTAACAAACTTCCATCCAAATATTCGCGTTAATAGTAAGTATAGTAAGCCGTAGATAAAAAAAAAATCAGACAAGTGCGAGTCGGACTCGCCCACCGAGGGTCCCATACAAATTTTTAGGTACATATTACTTTAAATAAAGACTATTTTTTATGATTTAATTACAATTGTATAGTTTTCAGATTTTTTCCTATAGGTACTTGTAGTATAAAACGATATTACTTGTCTTTCATAGTTCTAGGTCAACGGGTTTTGATTCCCTTGAGAGTGTTGAAATATACGTTTTTTGCGACCGTACCTTTTTTTACGTTAACTTAGAAGTTTGAATTTTTTACAGTTTTAAGGGACTGTAGACCTGAGTATTTGGTTTTAATTTCAATTCGATACCTCCACGCGTTCCCGACATAAAGGGTCTTGACAGACAGACGGACGGCCGGACAACAAAGTGATCCTATGAGGGTTCTGTTTTTTCCTTTTGAGACGGAACCACGGAACCCTAAAAACAACCAGCAGCCCACCTCGCGGTAAGTGGCGATGCCGATAGACATCACCGGCAGTATCGGAGGTTCGCAGCAAAAAGCCTATTAAATTGAAGAGCGCAGTAAAGACTCAGACCTGTGGCTTGTACCCGTCGGGGCCGGCCTCGTACTCCACGAGCTGCATCCTGCCGTCGGGCAGCAGCACGTGGTAGGAGCCGGTGGCATGGTCCTCCTTCCTCTTCTCGTTGTGCCCGAAGTCCAGGCTCACGCCGTTGTCTTGGACGTCGTACGAAAAATCGTAATTAGCTGGCAACTAGAAAGTAGGTAAACAGAAATTAGCTTCAAGATGTCAGCAAAAACCTCTGTGACAGACTGACAAAAAGTGATCTGATTAAAATTCCGTTTTCCTTTTAAGAACGGAAACTTTACATTGGTTGATTATTTAACTTTGCATTTTGGAGCCGACTTTTATGAATGCAGTTGATACTGAACGATTCTTACCGACGGTTCCTGTATGGGCTTCTTCTGACCACCACCGCCGCCGATTTTGGGTGGTAAATATTCTTGTGCATACGCATTTGTCCATAATGACACCAATAAAGTTACCTGAAAATTATAAAATTCTCGTGGTTATAATTTCATTGCTGCGCGTTCTGTTACGATCGTAGCAAATTTGTTAGACATAAACTTAGGAGCTGGCTGGCAGAATTGTTTCTACGTTATTTTTTTAATAAAAAAATGCACTCACACAAATAATTCGCCACATTTTAAAATAATGCTAGTGTTCTTCCTTCTGGCGGGCACTGGGTGGTTTTGGGAGGTTCAAGCAAAAGTACGATGTTTATAAAGCCAAGGGCTGCGGTTGTGGCAGCTCCGCCCCGGCATTTTTTCATTACCGAGATGCACGATCCACGAAATTTCGAAATGAATTTAAATGACTTAGTTCACGCCAGTAATGGGTTCAGTCTTGGTTGTGGCTACAAAGTTGCAAGTATAGGTAAGCTGGTACATGCTAACTAGTTAGTAGATATGTGTACCAAAACAGTTTTAGGATTCCGTTTCCGAAAGGTAACCAAGTATTACTGAGCGAGCGTCCGGTGTCGGTCCGTCCGTTCGTCTATCAGCGACCTATATCCCAGAAATCGTAATAGGTAATTACAGAATGTGTATGTCTGTTGCCGCTATAATAAATTTCTCCATCTTAATAATGACAACAGATAGACGCTTGAAATGCTCACAGACTTTGTTCTTTGTAATGATATAGGTATTCGCTAATAGAAAAAAATAATTTTGACGTGATAACGTCTTTAAAATCGTTTTAGTCGGGTGACATGTTCAGAAACTTGTGTCACACCAAAACCTCACGAGCGCGATCGCAGGTATAATGAGAGAGAGACGGACCGATCTCCCGTCTCATCTCGAGCGCTGCCAGTCATTCCGTGAAACTTGTCACGCGGAATCCTCACGAGCGGAGGCTGGCATAGCGTTCGAGTGAGTGGACCGATCTTCCGTCTCTCTCACTCTAGCGGCATACAAATGAATTTTCTCGTTTTCGTTATCACCTAAACATCTCGATCGTAAACCTACTTTACAAACAACCAATTTTATTTAAAAATTAAACCATTTTAGCGACGTATTTTTTGGAGTATTTTTGCTCGATTTTAACGGCAAAATAGTGAATTATAATAATAATTCCTATACCTTCATGCGGGAGTCCGACTCGTACTTGACCGGCAGCCTCCGTCAGCCCCCGAGGGGCAAAATCGTTTTTAAACGTAACAATCCGTAAGCCCCTATCGGGCCATGTGAAAATAAACGCAAGACGCCTACAAATAACGCTTAAATCGCGCGAGCGTCGGCTTGTCCCGAAAGAGACTAACGGATCATGAGTATTCATGAGTGATCGTTTTAAGTACAGACGCCAGCTCATCAAGCTACCCGAAACTATCACAATTTCCCAATCAGCCTAATGCTTTAGCAATATGGTTGAAAATCTGTTACCAAAAGACAGATTGTTGTAGCTTGATGTGCTGGCGTCTGTACATCGTAGATATTCCCAGTAGTACCTAACCCCATTTCTACCTGTATGTTACACCTTCACACAGTAAAAATATAGCTAACCCACCTACACTTACAATGGTGTGCGTTGTTCGTACCCAATCTTATTGCGTAATCTATCTCGCGGTTAGATGCGTAAGTTTAGCAACGCTGTTGCGCACTCAAGTTCAAGATAGCTTAGCCTTTATTCTTTTTGCTTAAAGGTAGGAGATCCCCAACCCGCCTGCCAAGCGTGGCGATTATGGCGAAACGCCCCCCAAATCTTGGGGGAGGCCTGTGTCCAGCAGTGAACATCTTTCGGCTGATATGATGATGATGATGAAGATGTAGGAGCCTCGAAGCATAGCTTTGAAGTATCTTAGGGTCAGCGCACACCGAGGCGCAATGCGTGACTGCGTGCACTTTTGTATGCTTATAGAACATCACTTACCTACCTACCTACTATTCAAACTGGTACAGACGCCAGCACATCAAGCTAGGTACCTACCCGAAACTGTCTAATTTTAATTATATTTTTTTCATAATTTTAAAATAAATGGTTTTGAAGTTGTTCAAGAAATTAGACGAAAAATGACCATTCCCTCCTTACCCTTACCTCCGAAATTACTGAGCCTAAAATTTTGAAAAAAATGGAGATAATAGATCTTTACCTAAAGATTACAGGAAAACCTATTAGAAGTCTGTAGTGTTAAAATAATATGTTAAAAAAAATCGTTTGGAACCCTTTGCACGCAAGTCCGACTCGCACTTTTCATGTTTTTTTGGAGAGTAAGGTTATAATCGCAGTATTCCAGTCAGGTGGTGTCGACCCTTGTTTCAAGATTTCGTTGAATGTTGTGGTTAAAATAGGTGTTATTGGCTCTCTGATCGCTTTTAATATGTCATTTGATATGTGATCGTCCCCAGGGCTTTTCTTTGTTTTCAGTTGATGGATGGATTGACTAATTTCGCACTCCAGAAATTCTGGTACACTTTCTGAATCGACTGACTCCAAAACTGGGATTGAGTCTTCGTGCGTGACAGGATGCTCATATAATTTAGTGTAGAATTCTGTCGCTACGCGTAATATATGGTTTCTGTCCGTTACTTGGTAACCCCGTTTTGTAAGTTGTGTAACCCATTTTTTGCTGGAATCTAGTCTTTTGTAAGCTCTTTTGACTGATGCAAATTTCTCCAATTCATATTCAATAATATTATATCTATGTTCTTTTGATTTCCTTTGTATTTTCTTTCTAATTAATTTGTACAATGCCGATAAGTGTTTCCTTTCTATACTAGTTTTGTTTTTCTTCTCTTTTAGCAGAGTCCTTTCCATTAAACTTGCTAGGTCTTCTTGAATAACTGGTTCATTACACTTTTTGTGACTTTTTATTTTGTTTTTACTGTTTTTAATTTTTGTAACTAAGGTAGTGTATGAAATGAAATTATATTTATTTGCTAGAATATAGGTATATAGTAGCATGGTAAGATAGTTTTTGTCTCACTATATTCGACTTATCAGTCGTGCAAATATTTCTAGAGCATGCATAATAATATCATGAAATTCCATCAAAGTTATAATATAATTTAGTCTTGCTTCGTTAATAAAGATTAGTTCATTGGAATATAATATTATCAAACAGTTAAGATCGTTAATCAATTTATTAGTTACATTTATAAATAATGTCAAAAATTAAAATATGTCAACAATTTAAATAAGCCAATAATTAGAAATTGTCAACAATTTAAATAATGTTTATAAATTCCATGTTTTTTATTTCTTGTGAGAATTCTTCTTTCAAATGCTCTTGCTCAGGACGCGCAATATCGGTAATGTTTTTTCTCCGTTTTCTTGTGGTTATTGCGCTTGTTATGAAGTATCTATGAAATAAATCTATGAAATTGATACGCAGCGCCTTCAAACTGATATACAGGTACTTGAGGACAGACTTAGTTCTCTTTATAATAAATATGTGAGTTCTAAATTTCAAATTAAAGAACACATCCTAGCTGCAAATAAGCTGGTGATGTGTCAGTGTACCTGTCAGACGGTATCAAAAATAAATTCTGACCAGCTTGAGGCTACGGAGGACCCGTCCCAAGCTGAAAGGTTGACTCAGGACTGTGTGATAACTGATATTACACAAGGTTTATGTCAAGTGGGCCAGCCTGAGACAACTAGCATTCCATTTTATAATAGTAATGATAGTTTTCATTCGGTTATGTTCTCAGATAGTATAGGGGAGAGGTTTAGGTAAATTATTAAATAACAACCTTAGTTATTGTACTCATAATTATTGTATACCTGGGTCAAACTACAAACATATAATGGATTTGGTAACAAGAAATGTTTATAAACCAGAAACCAATATTACTGTGTTTATAGGTAATAGTTCTAATTTAAAAAAAGAACAAATAACTGACTTTGTAACTGAAATACTAAAGATAAATTGCAATAAAATAATACTGTGTGCTTTCCCATATTTTGAAAAATTGACAAATAGACAAAATAATTATATTCACATGCTTAATAAGCATATACATTTCTTAGTTAGTCATCACAGTGACAAACTTGTTTTTCTAGACATCAACTTATACGTTGATAAATTAAAGTCGACTAGGGATACAGTGTATCTGCCTATTAGGTTTAGACATCAAATAGCTAGGCTATTAGCATATTATATAAACTCAGACATAAGTAGTATGTCGACGTCTTGTACTATAATTAGCACTGCAATTATTAGTAATAATACTAATGTACAGGTGGATACCTTAATGAACTGTAGCACTAATGCTATAAATATTTACAATAACTGTACGAAGGAGAATCCATGTGTCACTTTGGACAATTCTTTTAATTTGGGGTCCACAAGCAGCAGGATCGTGGTGCCTAGTGATGGCATGGGAGTCGTGGGGCTCGCTCCGGATGTTCCTTTAAACTGATTTGTACGACAACAGAGGATACCAATAACAGTATAGTTACATCTACCAATTCTACCATGAACCAGGTATCTTCTTGCTCTCGCATAGCTAATTTTAATAAAGGGGCTAAGCAGAAATCCTTTAAATTATTCTATCAGAATACTCAAGGCTTTTCTTCAAAACAGCTGGAAATAGAGTTATTTTTAGAAAAAACAATGTTTGACATTATTTGTTTCACTGAGCATTGGTTAAAGGATTTTGAAATGTTGATTAATTACGAGAATTATAGTGTGGGAAGTTCTTTTAACCGAAAGACAATGCTACGTGCGGGTAATATTAGTAAAAAAATGTATTAAATTTAAAACCCGTAAAGACATAGTTAACTTGTCTGTTGAACATAGCATTGAGCTGTCCTGTGTTGAGCTAGATAAGCATGTCATAGTGTGCGTTTACAGACCCCCTAATTATCTGAACTACGCTGTATTTGAGTCAGTGATGGAAGATGTATTGGCAAAACTTGCAACTGGTAATAAACTAGTAATCATCTGTGGAGATTTTAATATTAATATCTTAGAAAACAATTCAGATAGCTGTAGATTATTTAATCTCTTTAAATCATTCAATTTGTCTAATGTGTTCATAGAACCAACCCGTACAACTACAACTACTGCTACATGTATTGATAATGTTTTTTGTTGTGGCAACTACTTAGAGAAAGCCATTGTAAATTACCTTCCTTCTGATCACAGTGGGCTACTGGTATCTTTTGAGTCCAACATTCCAATTCAACAAGTGCAAATACAAACTAGACCAATAACATCCGGTAATTTAAATAAATTTAACCGCACTTTAATCGAGAAGTTAAGTGATTGGAACCTTACAATGAATAATGCTAATATTTTGTATACAGATTTTTTTTCTTTAGTCCAAACCGAATTCAATAATACTTTTAAAAAGAAAACTAAAACTATCTGCCCTAAGTTTTTATTTAGTGACTGGGCAACTAAAGGACTCAGAAAAAGTAGGGAAAGACTTTATGAGTTGTATGGCCTTAAGCCTTTTATTAACACTGAGACTTTTAATAAGTATGTAGCTACCTACTCAAAGATTTATAAAAACGCTTGTAAGGTAGCTAAGGCTTTATATATAAGTAATAAGGTAAAAACAGCAGACAATAAAATAAAGACGGTTTGGAAAATTATAAACAATGAAACAAATAGGAACAAAAGACATAACACTGATTACGGATTGGAGACTTCTCATGGACTTATTAGCGATAACAAACAAGTTGCTCAAGAATTTGTAAATTTCTTTACGAGTATCCCTATTAAAACTACTGAAGCCTTAAATTCCTCGCCTTCACTTGCTTTTGATTTATTACAGGCGAACGTTTCAGCCAGCCCGACTGAATTTAATTTTAAACATATAAACCCCATAGTAGTAATAAAAGCTTTTAAACAAATCAAAATTAAATTGACCGAAGATCTATGGGGATTGTCTATCAAAGTTTGTACCTCAATCATCGAGACTGTAGCGCCGTACTTAGCTGTAATATTTAATTTGTGTGTGGATCAAGGAGTCTTTCCGGACCTAATGAAATTCAGTAAGGTGATACCACTTTTTAAATCTGGGGATAGTAAAGACACAAATAATTATAGACCAGTATCTGTGTTGCCAGTGTTTAGTAAGGTATTTGAAAAAGTGATGCTAAATCATTTTAACACGAATAACATCTTTCATGATAAACAGTATGGTTTCACCAAGGGACGTTGTACAACTGACGCTGGTGTTACCTTACTAAAGCACATCTTTAATGCGTGGGAGGACGCACAGGATGCCATAGGTGTCTTTTGTGATCTCTCGAAGGCGTTTGATTGCGTTGATCACGATACATTACTCCTGAAGCTCGGGCATTACGGACTGGTCAAAACAGCGTTAAACTTGGTCAAATCTTATTTGAATGATAGACGGCAATTGGTTCAAATAAACGGTGTCAATTCGTCGGGATTAAACGTGATAATGGGCGTTCCCCAGGGCTCGATTTTGGGTCCTTTCTTGTTTTTGGTATATATCAATGGTTTACCCTATTTATTGCAACAAAAACTTGATATGGTGCTGTTTGCCGACGATACCTCCTTAATTTTTAAGATAAATAGACAGACAGACAATGTTGATATCATAAATAATGCCCTAATGCAAGTCCAAAATTGGTTCACGGCGAATAATTTGGTTTTGAATGAAAAGAAAACGAAATGTATAAGATTTGCTTTACCCAATGTCAAAAGCAGTGATGGTGACATAGTATCGAACAGGGAAAAACTAGAATTTGTCGATAAAACGGTTTTCCTGGGAATTACGCTTGACCCAAGGCTACAATGGGGCCCTCATATAACATCTCTTTCTGGACGGCTAAGTTCAGCAGCTTATGCTGTTAGGAAAATTCACCAATTAACGGATGTCGATACCGCGAGACTGGTCTATTTTAGTTACTTTCACAGTATCATGTCTTACGGTATTTTACTATGGGGACGGGCTGCAGACATTGAGTCTATTTTTATTCTGCAGAAAAGAGCCATCAAAGCGATATACAATCTCCGCCGGCGCGATTCTCTAAGGGAACTGTTTAAGAATATTAACATCATGACGGTACCTTGTCAATACATTTACGAAAACATCATGTATGTCAGAAAGAATTTACATCTTTTTAGTAAAAGAGGCGACAGACATAATTATGGTACTAGAAATAGGGATCAATTAGTTCAACCAGGTTTCAGACTGGCTAAAGTTGCCTCATCTTTTATGGGGTATTGTTTAAAATGTTATAATAAGATACCTCCCCATATATTAGAACTTAATGAGACAAAATTTAAATCTTGTATTAAACGCACACTATGCAGTCAAGCATATTATAAGTTGGGGGATTATATTGAAGATAAAAATGCTTGGCTGAATGCTGGTCCGGCTCCACAGCCACTAGGGCGCACAAAATAATCTGTTAGCATTTGGAAACATTGTTGGACCGGCTGAAGATTGTAAAAAAAAACAATATTTGCATTGTATAGACTCAATTTTATTTAGCAATGTATAATTTCATCCATTTTAACGGCACATGTGTGAGTACTGTGTACCTTAAACTTAAGCTATAGCTATCACTTTTAGGTTTGTTTTTGACTTGAATGTACCTTGGCGGTTGGGAGTGTCATGCTCACACAAAAGTCTGGCTGATGGTGGCGTATGCGTTGGATCATTTGGCTCCCTTCAAAACGGTTGAGCCGAATGGTGCTAGCGCATGCGTCATGTTCGTGAACGGGCGCTGTCAGTTGGGACTGGTCATTTCTCAGTTGCCATGGTTTATTTTAAATATTTCTTTGAATTGTTCCTTTTTTTCCCGGACGCTTTTATCCTGCTCCTCTTTTACATCGTTCTCACACGTTTGTATAATTTCAACTTGATGTAAACAAAAATTTGTAACAATTTATAATTTTTAAAAGAGTGTCCGTGGAGTTTCTTGCACGTTCTTCTCCATAGAGATCTACGCTTTGGAACGTGTAAATAGCTTCATCTTGTTGGACTGACCGACCTTGACAATTCAAAAGTGCCTGTAAATGGTTTATTTGAAATATACGATTTGATTTGATTTGATTTGCTCCTATTGGTCTTAGCGTGATGATATATAGCCTATAGCCTTCCTCGATAAATGGGCTATCTAACACTGAAAGAATTTTTCAAATCGGACCAGTAGTTCCTGAGATTAGCGCGTTCAAGCAAACAAACAAACAAACTCTTCAGCCTTATATATTAGTATAGATTTTTTTCTCAATAAGCCACGGACATATTGGAAACTTGAATTTGAGTGGAATTTAGTGTAAACAAAACTGAGTTGTCTCCGATCTTGACACGCTAGGCGTGTCGCTACGCCTTTCGTTTGAGACTGGAAAAGTGCCGAAGGCTTGGAAGGAAGCTAACGTGCAGCCTGTGCCCAAAAAGGTCTTATATTGTATATTAGTACTTGTTCCTACCATATTTGAAGCAATAAATAAAATGAAATGAAATGTAAGGGTAGTCGAGTTAACCCGTCGAATTATAGACCCATCTCGGTAACGTCCATACTCTGTAAGACTGGAACGCGTGCTGAAACATAAGCTTCTGGCATACCTAGAAGCGAATGATATCCTTAGTGACCGACAATACGGGTTCCGCCGAAATCGGTGAACTGGGGATCTTCTAGCGTATGCCATTCACATCTGGAGTGAGACCATAAACAAGAACGGGGAGGCACTAGCGGTCTTCCTTGACATCTCGAAGGCCTTCGACAGCATAGAGATAGACTTTTATATGTCTATGTTCGACAGGGTCTGGCACGATAGCCATATTAGTAAGCTTCCTTCCTTCGGTCTACCCGTCGGATTGTGTGATTGGATCGCAGATTTCCTGAGGGATCGGTCTATCCGAGTGGTCATAAAAAAATAAAATAAACAAAATTCATTTATTTCAGGTAGACATTCAATTAATTGCGTAACATAAAATTATGAATTTGTCAATTTATTATCACAATCAAATTCATTTTAAAAGTCAAAAGTAAATGTCAAATTAAAATAAAGAAAAACTATTCAATGTCAACTACACTACATGTCAGAAAGAACTTTAAAATGTCAACTAGGTACAATAAATAGGTCTAGGTATAGATGGCTGCTCGTCTGGACTGCTGGATTTTAATGCCGGGGTTCCTCAGGGGTCGGTGCTTTTGGCAACACTGTTCTTGCTGCATATTAATGATCTGCTTAAACCCGGTACCTTTGGGTATGCAGACGACAGCACTGTTGCTGAGAGCCGACGCACGAGCTGGTGGGTCGTAGGTCCGGTCTCTCCGGGAGGCTATGAGCGCTTGAACGTGTCCTTACAGGCTATCTCTGAATGGGGCGATGCCAATCTGGTCAAGTTCAATGCTGCTAAGACCCTAGCGTGTCTATTTTCCGCTCCGCCAAAAGGAGCCAATTCCACCCAGCTCCATCTTTCCGAGGTGCAACTGTGCCGATAACCGACCAACTTGAGCTTCATGGGGTTATATTAATATCTACCCTCAATTTTGGCCCTTTCATAGAGGCAAAAGTTCAAGTGGCTGCAAAGAAGTTGGGGATCCTAGCAAAGCTGAGACGGTACTTCACGCCGGAACAGCTGCTCAAACTCTATCAAGCGCAAGTTCGATCGTGTATGGAATACTGCTTTCATCTTTGGGACGGATCTGCCAGATACCAGCTTGATGCCCTTGAGTCAATTGAGAAACGAGCCAAGAGGATCATCGGCGATGGTAGGCTCGTCACGACGAAGCTCCAAAGTCTTGAGCATCGACGACGAGTTGCTAGCCTGTCGGTTTTCTACCGGTTGCATTTTAGGGAATGTGCGACGGAATTGCATAATTTAATTCCGCCAAGTCCGTTTCACCATCGGACCACAAGACGAACGGCGATGTGCCACCGGAACATGGTGGACATCCCACCCACACGCACAAAACGTTTTGGGAACACATTCATTGTGCGTACAGCTAAGGAGTGGAATTCCCTGCCGGAGTCTGTGTTTCCTGATTGCTACAACCTGGGAGTGTTTAAATCAAGAGTGAGTAGGATACTTCTAGGCAAGCGTGCTCCATCTTCGACCACATAATCGCTTACCATCAGGTGAGACAGTGGTCAAACGCGAGCCTATCAATGGTAAATATATATATATCCTACTAATATTATAAATGTGAAAGTTCGTATATTTGTATGTGTGTGCCTCAATCAGGCAAAAATGGCTGAAGGGATTTGGATGAAATTTGGCACACATATATTTCACATCCTGGAATCAAACATAGGCTACTTTTTATCCCGATAACTTACATGGCTTAACACAGTAGAGGAAGAAGAGTTTCTGCTGCCTTAGTACTTCAGATTCTAAAGTACCAGGAGAACAGAAACATGTCGAAGTATTTTTGGGGCTGGGACTGTGAGCGCTAAAGATTCACAAGTACCAGGAGACCAGAAACATTTGGATGTATTTTTGGGCTTAAATTGTTAGCGCTAAAGATTCACCAGTTTCAAGAGACCAAATATATGTCAAAGTATTTTTGAGCAAAATTTTTTTTTCACGCGGCCTACTGCAGTGCGATTCTGTAAACATGGCTCGGGTGAAGTGATCGTGAAGTGACCTGTCGATCCATAAAATTAAGATGGAATGACAGCTCACTTCGTGGTCACTTCACACAAGCCTTCACTTCAACATGTTTCAGAATCGACCGCCTGATACATGTCGAAGATTTTTTTGGGCTGGAATTGTGAACGCTATAGATTCACAAGAACAAGGAGAGCAGAAGCATGTTGAAGTATTTTCGGGGCTGGAATTATGAGCGCTGTACCTAGATTCACAAGTACCACCAGGATAGCAAAAACATGTCAAAGTGTTTTCAGGGCTGGAATGGCTGAGCGCTAAATATTCAGAAGTACCAGGAGTCCAAAAACATGTCAATGTATTTTTGAGCAAGATTTTTTTTACGATGTGTACAGCAGATACATGTCGAAGATTTTTCTTAATGGAAACTGAGGAAGAAGTGAAAAACCAGAGCCGCTGCTGCCTTAGTACTTCAGATTCAAAAGTACTAGGAGACCAGAAACATGTTGAAGTATTTCCGGGGCTGAAATTGAGAGCGCTAAAGATTCACAAGTACCAGGAGAACAGAACGATGTTAAAGTATTTTTGGGCTAGAATATTTTTTGTTTCTTTTTTAACCGTTGAACAGATATATGTATGTTAAGGTTTTTTCCGGGCTGGAATTATAAACGCTATAGATTCACATGAAACACGAGACCAGAAACATGTTGAAGTATTTCTTTGGCTGAGATTGTGAGCGCTAAAAATTCACTAGTACTACTAGACCAGAAACATGTCGAAATATTTTTGAGCAAGATTTTTTTTTTATCAAAAGTATTGTTGATGCATGTTTAAGATGATTCCAGGCTGAAATTGTGAACGCTATAGATTCACAAGAACCAGGAGGGCAGAAACATGTCGAAGTATTTTCGGGGCTGGAGTTATGAGCGCTGTACCTAGATTCACAAGTATCAGGATAGTAAAAACATGTCAAAATATTTTCAGGGCTGGAATTATGAGTGCTAAAGATTTAGAAGTATCCGGAGACCAGAAACATGTCAAAGTATTTTTGAGCAAGATTTAATTTTACCATGTGTACAGCAGATACATATCGAAGATTTTTCCGGGCTGGAATTGTGAAAACTATAGATTTACAAGAACCACGAGAGCAGAAATATGCCGGAGTAATTTTTCGGCGGGGATCGTGAGCGCTAAAGATTCACAAGTACCAACAAACCAGAAACATGTCGAAGTATTTCTGATGCTGTAATTGTGAGCGCTTATGAATAAAAAGTACCAAGTGAGCAGAAACATCAAGTATTTTCGGGGCTGGAATTGTGAGCGCTAAAGATTCACAAGTACCAGGAGACAAGAAACATGTCGAAGTTTTTCCGGCGCTGGGATTATGAGCGTTTGGATTCAAATGTACCAGCAGAACAGAAACACGACGAAGTATTTTCGAGCCTGGAAATATGAGCGCTAAAGATTCACAAGTATCGAGACACCAGAAATATGTCGTAATATTTCCGGTGCTGGAGCTGTGAGCGGTTAGGATTCATAAGTACCAGAAGCACAGAAAAATGTCGAAGTTTTTCCGGTGCTGAAATTGTGAGTGGTTAGCAATTAAAAGTACTAGGAGCACAGAAACATTGAAGTTTTGTCCGGGCTGTAATTATGAGTACCTACTAAAGATTTACAAGGTACCAGGAGACCCAGAAATATGTCGATGTAGTTCCGGGGCTGAAAGTACGACAAGCAAATACTCTCAAACTATCAGGATACCAGAATTATGAAGATGCAGTTCCGAGAATAAGAATATGACAAAAAGATGTTGTGCGCAAGCCCTAAAATCTACGCAGACGAAGTCGCGGGCGGAAGCTAGTATATATAGCTAGTGTATATGTACAACCTTACGGAGTCTGCAATTTTCCGGTGATATACAAAACGATTTTTTTTATAATATATCGAGAAATCATAATCTAATAAAGATTGATTACAATCGTATGGAGTCTGCAATTTTCCGGTGACATAATTCAAAACAATTTTTCATAATATACCGAGAAATCATAATCTAATAAAGATTTATTACAATCTTACGGAGTCAGCCATCCAATTATGTACAGACGCCAGCACCAGTTTTGTGCGCCAGCACATCAAGCTACCCAAAACTGTCAAATATAATAATTTAATTTGGGCTGCCAAATATTAATTTAATTTCGCCAAATATTAATTTGCCGTCTATACCAAAAGCGAGGAAAACGCTTCCTCGCTTTAAGTACAGACGGTCCACTACACTCTATATCCCTCAGTATTTTCGATTTATATAATCTGTATTTTTCTGTCAGAATGACACTGACGTCATGAATTTATGACACCTCTCAAAGTGTTGTGACACTTACTGACAGTGACAGTCTTCCGCAGAGCGATATCGAACACGCTGAAACTGGGAAAGTGAGATAATTATTATGAAATTGATAAAACAAAAGCTCTGAAAAAAAAGTTACGTATTATCTCTGAAAATGAACTCTGTCTTAAGAAATAGGTGTGTCGCGTTAAGCCGTGCATTCAGTACTTCGGTTGTGAAAAAATATGCCGTGCCTCCGGCTCCACCTAAGAAACCGAAGATGCGGTACACATCGGCTATAACATGGAAGTCCATGACAGCGACTGCACTGATCGGTGGGGGTTTGACCGCCTTCATGATGTACGTAAGACGTGAAAAGCAAGAAGCCCTGGATCGTGAGAGAAAGCGACAACTTGGGAAGGCTAAGATAGGAGGTGAATTCGAGTTGGTTAACACAGAGGTAGGTTGCAAGGGCTTATTAGTATTGTCCTCGTCCATTTTAACGTTTGTTGTGGTCTATCTATCATACAAACTATGAATAATGCATTGTTTCAGGGAAAGCTAGTCAAGAGCACAGATTTCTTAGGAAAATGGCTTCTAATTTATTTTGGATTCACCCACTGTCCTGATGTTTGTCCTGATGAGTTGGAAAAGTTAGCTGAGGTTGTGAACATGCATGGTATGTATTAATGACTAATAACACTAGTCAACAAGATTTTGCAACGAGGAATAAGCTTACTAATTTTGAACGACCTACCTACCCTTATTACAAAACCATATTTATTTTGTTTTGATCACATATAGTTTTTGTGTTACAGCTATTACCAGTAACATCATTTTCCCTTTACCTTGTTAATTCAGATTTTTTTATTTTTCAATAAAGTAGCAGTATTTTCAGTTTACTGAGTTTTTTTATTCTTATAGTGTTCAAATGATTCTGATGTTTCATTTACATTTATTGTGAAATTATTTTTAAAACTCAAAAAGGAAATATTGCACCATGAGTTTATAAAAAAATGTGAGTTTTATTTTGGCATTTTTGAATACCTATAAAAGAGTAGTTGAGTATTCTGACGTGCCATCTGCAACACAACCAAACCTTTAAATTTATAATGTGCCTGTACTAGAACCAGCTGAAAACTTCAGTTTTCGCCTCAAAGCACCATCCAAATAATATTACAGGAAAAATGTTTGTGTCTCAATAATTCTAATTTCAGTTCTATGATAGTTAAACATGTTCTTAACATAATTAGTTAAAAAATTCTTGTTGGAAACAAAGTGCTTTTTGGTGACCAGTGTAATTTTGTATTCTGTGTTTTATTTTCCTTGTAACAGATTCCTAGCTATTGCCTTGTAGACTTGTGTAAGTAATGAGATTGTTACATTGCGCGTCATATAACCCGACCGCGTACTGTTCCATTACCTATGACTCGACCAAATTAAGCATTGCACATGACACTCAAACATGACGCGCGGCGCCACAGAACACTATCGCGGCGCGCTGTTAGGTTCGGTGTTCGTATTATATCGGTAATTTTGGCTATGTGTGCGAGAAGGAGCATGCGCCGATCGGCTAAATAAGTGAACTATTATTTAGAACCGTATGATTCAAGTTATAAGGTTTACGTTTAATTAACACCGCGGACTGCCGAGATATTTACGTGATGTTTTAAATCATGACTGTCGCATTACGCACACTGTAGGTAATACCGGGCGCATTGCGTTTGGCGATTGTCATATCACACCATAATTTAGCGCGCATGATGTATATCTTCTACAACGCGAGCATTTCATAACAATAACCACCGTGTGGCGCGTCATTTCGCGTCATGTTTGGAGTCATGGTGTAATGCAGCATTCCTCGGTACGAAAAGTAATGTCATATTACATGACTTTAAAACGCACTGTTTTGCGCAACTCTATTGCCTTGATGATGTAAATGTATGCACAAATTACATCAATGATTTATTTTATATTTCTCAATACTAATGCCTTCTTCATTTTTGAACTTCTAGATAGTGACCCTAAGCTGCCACCTGTGCAGCCATTGTTCATATCTGTGGACCCTCAGAGAGACACACCTGATGTAGTTGGAAAGTAAGTTTCTTAAATACTTTTACCACTGATACTGAATAAGAGATGCACATTAGCAGTACATTCCTTTAGGCTGAAACTAGATGATGCTTTTGAGAGCTTTCACTATACCATGATATTACTTACAGCCAATGTGAAGATAGCAGCTTAGGTTTTAATTCCCTTTTAATCCTGGTTGTTAATCAAGCGAGATTATAAAGATATTGCTACCACACAATAAGCTTTTCCTTCTGTTAACCACACATATCTATGTTACAGGTACTGCAAAGAGTTCTCCCCTCGTTTCTTGGGCTTGACAGGCACCAAGGAACAGGTCCAACAGGCTTGCAAGTCTTACCGAGTATACTTCAGTGCGGGCCCACAGGATGTTGATAATGATTACATTGTAAGTCTGACACAGCAGTTCTGTTTATATATTCTTTATACATTTGTACCTGCATAGTTATTGTCTGCAGTGCTTTTTGAAATCATTGTGGTTAGTGCAAATCTGCAGAACTAGCATTGGATAATTCTGCGTATCTGACAGTTGTAGCTAATGAGCCATACAATATAGTATAGACTTTTAAGATTTCTATTGTAAACAATACATAGAATACATGAATATTATTGCCCTCCGTGTAAAAATAAGATCAAAGGCCGTTGAAATAAAAACTTTAACCTTCCCCTGTAAACCTACACATAGTGCAGATACGCGCACTTTACGTTGGTAGATTCGCGGATTTGCACTATCCCTGACGATGTGTAAGTTTGCCCAAAAGGTTACCTAAAAGCTTAATTTAATTAATTTTTAATAATTCAGCTTTAAAACCAAAAATTAAAAAATACTGCTTTTTTCAGGTGGACCACACAATTATTATTTACCTTGTCAACCCTGATGGAGAATTCGTTGACTACTATGGCCAGAACAGAAACGCTAAAGACATCCACAGTTCAATGCTTGTAAACATCAAGAAATACGAAGATTCCAAGAAGAGTTCGTGGTTTTAAGCACGACTTGCATTTACGTAGACAAATAGATAATAGTTCCAAAGTATTTTTATTTAAGCAAAATAAAACTATTGTTACTTAAAACTTGTTTGCTTATATTAAGATAACTCCACTCATCTTAAACTATTTTAACAAATGGGTTTTTGTAGTAATATTGTTATAAACACTAAAACAAACAGTGCTTAAATATAAAAAAAATAGAAATTTCTTCAAAATATAAATATGTATTAATACATAATATCTCTTTCTAAAGGTGTGTTTACACGGGCAATGAAATTGATCAATAATAGGCAATACTGGTCGATTGTGACGTCATAATATCGAGCAATTCACGGCAACGGCGGCAAGCGTCATTTTGGCGAAATGTTTTGCAATGACAATATTGAGTGATATGGAGAAACGCCAAGAATATAGGTTATACACATTGAAATATAAAAAGCCCAAAATACACACGCAGCATCTCAAAAACGTCCGCAAAAAAACAAGCGAACAATGTATAATTGTGCGCTAGTTCCAAACAGTCTCGCATCGCACGCCATACTGCACTGCTTTCTAAAAACAACTTTAAGCGGTCCATGTAAGGTTGAATTTCCAAAAAAAATTTGCGCATCACTCGCCATACTGCACTGCTTTGTAAAAACAACTTTAAGCGATCCGTGTAAGGTTGATTTTGCAAAACAAATTGTTTATAGTATAACTACACACAACTCACACATGACACTTGATACATGTCAATTTTTGACGACAGTTTCGAGTGTTGCATTTGTTCGAGACCTGCATCTTGGGGTTTTTATATATCAATGGTAATACATGAGTAAGTTGAAAAAAGAACAACAAAACAGCGGGTCTAAAAGGCCACTTTAGCAGAATCAGAAAGCAAATCACGCTACCCGTCACTGTCAAATTTTCCCAATCAATCTTAAACCTAATCCTTTAGCGATAAAGATGAAAATGAAATTTGACAGATTGTCGCGTGATTAATATTATGATTCTCCTAAAGTGGCCGTTTTAGCCCCCCAGAGAGCAATATGGAATACATGGAGCAATTAGAAAGAATACTGCCGAAACAATTGCCGCATTTTATTGAAGTTGCTGCACATTGTTCTAGATTGATCCATATTTGTTGCGGAGCAAAAATTGCTTGTGTAAACACACCATAATACTTTTGAACTTAAAAGTTAGCAGTCATTTTGCTAGTTATCTTACTAATAGTGACTTGTCCACCTAAGCTTTGTATTTGCACTAAACTTTGGTCTAACTGGTACAGTTTCACTGTGGTTCCATCGAGGTTCGCGGTCGAAATGCTGACTCCCTCCTCATTCACTGTCACTAAGTTCATATCCCCATCATAGTTCCCATCATCGATGATATTCACGTTGTTGGTATCCAAGCATATAGTGTCACCTTCGAAGTTATTAGTTTGGCTGTTATCAACGACTAAAACTTCTTTCATGTTACTATCGTCCTGTAGTACTAACTCCCCTGTCACTTCTAATGGGACGTCGTGGATGATGTTAACTGTCAGTTCTTTGGAATCATCTTCGGGCGTCTCGTCGATGAGTACATTTTCGTTAACCGTTATTAGTTCTCCATGCTCCTTATTAAACATAATCCGATCAGTCACGATAGGCACGGGTTCAACGTGTTGCAATATGACAAGTCCTCGGTTCTCCTTGTCTCGATCTTTATCCGAAGTATGCTGTTGTGTTCTCTTCTTTTTCAAGTGTGTTTTGGAATGTTTTAACTGCTGGGATTTTGTAGCGAATTTTAGCGTGCACAATGAGCAGTCAAATGGTTTTTCACCTGGAAACAAAAACTGGCATAAATCTGCAGATACTCTTAGAAAAATCTTCATAGTACATTCCATTCAGTCAACTTTCCAAGCAGTTTTTTTTTTATTTGTGATGGGTTTGCTCTTGACTCTAGTCTAGGTCAGAGATGACAGAAAGTTAGCGTTACATAGTCATAAGTTGATTTTTAAGTAACTAATATGTAAAAACTGGCAAAGTGCGAATCGGACTCGCGTGCAAAGGGTTCCGAACCAATTTAATTTTTGTAACATGTTGTTTTAACAATATATACTTCTTATAAGTTTTCCTGTATCGCTCCGCGAAGCCTGTAAAGCTCCCAGGAAACTTCTGTGCTTCTGGGCGGAGTAAGCCTGGCTAACTTAGCCAGGAGAACCGCGCACAATGGACTGAATGAGAGTCTAAGTACGGAGAATAGAGTCTCTACTACTACTACTAGGTTTTCCTGTAATCTTTAGGTAAAGAACTATTATTTGTATTTTTTTTTTCGGAATTTATGGCTCAGTAGTTTCGGAGATAAGTTGAGGGAATGGTCATTTTTGGTCTAACTTCTTGAATAACTTAAAACTGTTTATTATAAATTTGAAAAAAAAAAACAGTAAGCCCTTTCATTTGATGTCACATGATACAGTTTGAAAAACTTCTTTTTTCCCTCAAAAGTGACCATACTATAAATTTATTTATTTATTACGTAAAGCGTCCGTGTTTGGGTCACAGAAGTCCATATGTATACCAAATTTCAACAGAATTGGTCCAGTAGATCCGGAGAAAACTGGTTGTGACAGACGGACGGACAGACACCCGAGTGATCCTATAAGAGTTCAGTTTAAAACGGTCCTAATTTTTAAACTAGTTGCATTGGGAATTGAACTTTACTATGCATCAAGTTTGGGGTCAAAACTCACCAGTATGTACGCGGTGGTGGTCCCGGAGCCGCGTAGCGTTGGCAAACTTCTTAGAGCAGACGCCGCACTCGTAGGGCCGCTCGCCCGTGTGCTTGCGCATGTGCGCGCTTAAGTTCTTGCGCGAGAAGCTGAACAAAACACGATTCTTTTTTAATCGTAGGTACAGTAGCAAACATTAAAATACAGTTATTTATTCAAATTAGGCATAGGTGTGTAGGAGTGAGACATTTCATTGTCATGCATATGACAAAGAAATGTCGCAATAAACTCCTCAGCAGGTAGTAAGATTTTAAATTATTCAATTATTCCAATTTTTACCTTTTTCCACAAATTTCACAGCTGAAGGGTCGTTCCCCTGAATGTATCCGTTCGTGGCTCTTGAGTGTAGATCCTGATGTGAACTTGCGATCACATGTCGAACATGAGTAGGGGCGCTCGCCTAAATAATAGTGAAGCAGAATATTTATTAATCTTTTATTTTGAATTAATGCAATTTACGAGAGTGCTCCATGTGTCACTTTTCTTTGTTGTAATAAGACACAAATTGAGATGATTGACGTGTGTTCATGAGAAATGCAACATTCGCGGCAGCCGCGGTTATAAAACGTGGAAGCGAGACAACACTCAATTTATAGTTTTAGAAAATGTTTATCATGTCCAGTAGATCCGGAGAAAACTGGCTGTGACAGAGGGTCGGACAGAGAGACAGACAGACAGGCACCCGAGTGATCCTATAAGTGTTCCGTTTTTTACGGATCTTTGGAACCCTAAAAAACCAGGATTGGTATTAGTTAGCGTAAAGCATACCTGTATGCGTCCTCATATGTAGCGTGAGGTTGGAGTTCTGTATGAACCGCTTGCCGCACACGGAGCACACGTAGGGCTTCTCTCCGGTGTGCGTGCGGTGGTGCGTGTTGCGCGTCGACTCGTGGCGGAAACTGTCAACAAACAGCAAAGGACTAATAACAACTAAGAAAAGCTCTTGCAATTGGCCGCATTCATATACACATAACATTGCTATCGCGTCTGGTTTAGTTGCTTAGACCTACGATCCCGGCAGTTAGGATCAAACGTCTTTTGAATGTTAGACCAATAGACTAAGCTGCACTGGTCGAGTCAAATGTTCAAAGCCTTGAACATCGACGCCGGGTTGCCAGCCCGTCGGTTTTCTATAGGCTTACACATCGAGGAAAATGCGTCGGAATTGCACATCTTAATTTCGCCTAGCCCGTTCCATGATCGGACAACAAGACGTCAGGTGGTACGTCATCCGTACATGGACTCCCCACCCATACGCAGTCTGTGTTTCTTGATAGCTACAACCTGGGGGTCTTTAATCAAGAGTGAATAGGTTACTTCTAGACTTATAGAACAAAAGTAAAAAAAGACATACCGTTTATCACAGTACTGGCAGGCGTACGGCTTCCGATCCGAGTGTACCAGCCGGTGTGAGGACAGCAGGCGGTTGGATGGGAAGCGCTTGCCGCACACGCTGCACTCGCAGGGCCGCAGCCCGATGTGGCGCGACATGTGCGCCGCTAGGAGACCGCTGTCACTGTACCTGCGGATGTAACGGACGATTTTGAAGATATCTTGTCTTCAAATTTGAATGGTACTATTAGCTGCTGATATAGGTATCTGTTAGGCTTCTTTTTTGTTGCGTTTGGTTTTATGGAATTTTGTCAATAAGCGCAGACATTCATACCATTCACTAGTTCCTCAAATACGGCCAATAGTGTTATTTCTTCTTAGAAAACCTGTGGGTGGGTATTTCTTCCTAGAAAAACTACGGCGTCCATGTTTCCTAGCTTGTAGCTTGGAAAGGAAATAAAAAAATCGTCCTTGTAGGGAAATTGGATAAAACAAAATTAACACCTTGTGGCACCCATTAGGCCACCAGTTGCAGTGAATACGTGTGTGAGTCAGAAATGGTGTCTCACCTTTTGTCACACATAGTGCAAGCGTGTTTCTTCTCAAGGATCTCTCCAGTGTGAACGCGCGCATGTCTCCGTAGCGCATACTGCTCGGTGAACGCCTTGTTGCACACTTCGCACGAGAAACGTTTGGACTCCATGTGCCGCGAGATGTGGCGGCGGAGCATTGCACGAGCTGTCGATCGAGACATAGTTTTACATATATCCTAATATCACGCCTTGAAGGAAAGAGGTAGAGACAGAGGTAGCTTAGAGACTAGGTAGCAGAGGTGTAGATTACAACTCCATTCCAGCAGGTAACTGATCAAAAATTCAGATTGTCAGAACTAGGCTCAGAACGCAAATGGAACAGTATACTTCGTTCCAAAATACAAATTGCACACGTAGACAACACGTCTGCCGCATGTTGCAAAAGAATTGAGAGTATGTAAGATTGATTCCGAACAACAGGAACAGGCGACGCGGTTCCTTAGAGGGCGATGGCGTAACGAGTTGGACTCTCTTGTAAAGTAGTGGAAGAAGATAGCAAAAGACAGAAAGACGGTAAGGACGCCCTGCAGTGGGAGACAACAAGCTCATAATTAAGAACTAGGCCCTTCCCTTCTGGCCCCGGTTCAATCCATGATCCAGAGCGGGAAGCCATGGAAAGCAGTCACTCAGGCCCCAGCCGCCGCAACAGAAGAAGATGCCGTCGCAGGGCGAACCCGGCGACCGTAGGCGCGGGCCTGGAGCTTATCGCAAGCCGCCCATCGCTCGCCGTCCAATAAGGACCAGGCCTGGGGCGTTGTGTTCCATGCGCGGCTCAAAGAGTAGTGGGCATAATGTACGGGGCCTGCTAGGGCCAGTGCGTGCGCCAGGGTTGTCGAATTGTTCGAATGAGTAACTGCGGCTCTGGAACGCAAAAGGCATTTGCAGGAATACGTGTGGGTTTTAGTGCATCGCCCTGCGACTCCCGACGCCCGGGGCGTCTTCTTCTGTTGCGGCGGCTGGGGCGTGAGGTTTCCCTCTCTCTCACGCATTCGGCCTCCTCTTTCGCTAGCATTACTGCTTCGCAGAAGGTGACCGCTTCCATACCTCCTCGCTCCGGACCATGGATTGAACCAGGGCCGGATGCGAGAGGTTGCCGCCACCGATCGCCTCGAAGAGGACACGGCGGTGTTTTGGCCATGCAGGGCAGCCTCCACCGTATGCTGCACTGTGTCCTCCGGGCGATCCTCGCAGTGTTGACACCCGGGCGTATCCTTCCGCCGAATTCGAAACAGGTATCTCCCGATACAACCGGGTCGGGATGGGCTTACAGTCAAGGTTTTTTATTTGGTTTGTTTGACTTACCACTAAATTCCTTAGGACATTGGTTGCACCTCCAAGGGTTTCCTTTACTGTGTATAGATCCATGCACTTTAAGATCGTGTTCAGAGTTAAATGACTCGGTGCACTGGTTACAAGAATACAGTGGCTGGGTGTTCGGATGCTTGCTCTTCACATGTGCATGGAATAATTTCGCATTTTGAAATTTCTAAAAGTTTAAGAGTTCATTAAAATACACAAAGTCAGTTAAAAAAGAGATTTGATTTTCTTTCATTGGGCAAATACAATATACAATTTAATTAAAATTATACCTTAGAACAAATCTTGCAGGTAAACGTATTTTCTTTATTTCCATGTTTCTTCTTAAGTTTATTTTTTAGAGGTTTAGATTCTGAAAAATAAATGATGGTATAAAGAATTGGATATTTAGTGGATTTCAATAACTGTAAAAATATTCTGATTGCAGATAACATGCAGTGATAAGCAAAAGATAGACATAACATAAAAAAGACACACATGTAATATACAGGGTGAATTTTTAAAGTGTGCCTTCATGGCCAAATCCGAAACTATGAGCAATATCGAAAAATACTGAAAGGCGTCGAGCTCGATTTTGATGAAAAGTAAAATTGCATCATTGGATTTTTGAAAAATCGTTGTTCCTACCCAAGAATCGAACTGATCGATTTTGAAAAAATAAAAAAAAACACCATCCGAAAGCGTAGCTAATAAGGATCAAATTTTGGGAAATAACACATGGCAAACTAAAGGAAAAAGCTTCTCGGGGCTCAGCTGAGTCGTCCTTCCGCGGGGGTACACGTACTCCCGTGGCGGGACGGCACAGACCGCCAAGCATTTCTTCTCGAGCAATCAAGCGGGTGGGCAGGTTGCGGATAGCCCAGCTTCGGCTGGGGGACCGCCACCTGACTACTCGGTGGCGATCCCCCGGCCGGAGTGTCTCGAGCGAGACCCCGGACAAGAGAAGTTTCCCGAAAGCGAGATCCTAGGGCCTAGGGTAAACCCAGCACCCCTTTTCCTTTGTTTTTCCTACTTCAAACACCCCTCCTTTCTCCCTCAATCCTATCGGTCCAGAGGAGGGGCAACCTCGATTCCAAAAAAACAAAAAAACTACCCAGGTGGGTCCTGGCCAAGCCGGGGAATCCCATGTCGACTCATCGGTCAGCCCCCATCGTATTCTGGGGGTAATCTACTGCCAATTGATAAATTGCCTTCAGCGCGACCGGCTGCTATTACAACGCCAACAAACAACACAAACACAGACTTGACTGCGACACACGCGCCCACACCAGACACCGGCTGCGACACACGCGCCAGCAAGCACAGATTCTGCTGCTACTCAAGCGCCACGAAATACAGACCAAACTATGCACGAGTGCCTGGCAACAGAGCATCGTTCGGATTAGTTTTAGGAATAACCCAGACCATGACCAGAGAGACATGGGCTGCCTGTCTAGGTGGTTATATCTCGATCCCGGCGGGTGAAGTACGCATGCTTAAGCGAAGAAAAACCTTAGCTGGGGAGAGGAAACAAGACGATCGAATGCGCACAATCCGCAAAGGTCCACCAGCTCGAAAAACGGCCGGATGCGGAAACTAGTGACCGGGGGCGAGTCCGCGAAGGGGAAACCCAGCGCGAAAAGCCCTCGGAAATGTTGGATCCCACTAGGACAGAAGGGCGGATCCTAGATTGAGGACTAGACACGGAACGACGACCACCGAAAAGGGGGAGGGGGAAACGGGCTGGAGCTGCACACAGGCCAATCCCAAAGTCGAGCGCTGTTCAAGGCACCACAACCTGGGCCAAGCGGCTTGGGAGCGGCGAAGAGGGAACGGCCGGATTATACGGCCTCGCCGAGCACGCTGCAGGAAAACCCGAAGCATGTGAAGATCCAGACCGCTCAGAGGGAGCAGAGAACCTACGCGCGGGCCACAAAGGACATTCCGGCGCGGCTCTCCGTAGCGATCTGCTTCCCTCCCCCCTCTCGAGACCTGACATAGACTGAATCGACACTGATACGGACCGAACTGGAAAGACTAGTCATGGTAACTGACCCGACCCGACCCAACCACTCCCGGCCTTTCGCGATTACCCTAGGTTAGCGGAGGGCACCGTGCAGATGTGGTGTGAGGACGACAACGCCCTGACCTGGTTGACCCTGAACGTGCCCAGAATCAGACTTCCGGAGACTAACCAGACACTGACCGTCATGCGACAGGACGAAGCGGCTAAGGCATTCTGATTCGTCAGAATACTTGGTACGACATAGGGAGGTGGTCACTGTACAGGGCGACTTCTGTCGGTGGGGATAACCACGGGACATATTTGACCCTTGGAATCCCGGCCGATGAAGTTGAACAGGTAACAACATTTTCGTATCTCGACAGCGAAATCTGAGGTGTGTATCAAATTCGTATAAACATAAGACCTTTATGTTGTGTGTAATAAAGCTCACAAAATATCGAAATAGTTATTTACAGAATAAACAGATAAACTACCTTGTTTTGCGGGAGCGCGTATATCGTACCTACTGGGTTCTATATACGTCTTCTTCTATCACAGTCTGGATCTGATCATCTGCACCGATTCAAACGCTCACCGGGTACTTTGGGGCAGTGAGGTGAGGCCTTATCCACTTATTTATTCTCGACTAACCTTATCATCGTAAACCGTGGCTCTGAACCCACTTGGGTCATCGCCAGGGGACAAACAATCATAGACTAAACGCTAGCCACAGAAAACGCGACAAACTTTATCTCAAATTGGGGGCGAGTATCAGACGAACCATCCTGCTCCGACCACAGGAGGATTCGCTTTACACTAACAGCCAACACAAAAAATCCCGAGCCTCTTTGCTAGCAAAGCACCAAATGCACCAAAACCAAATAACAGATCCAACTGAACTAGAAAACACTGTAACAAAACTAACTGACTACATAACCGAAGCATATCATACCTGCTGCAAACTAAAAGCACCACACAAGGGCAAGGGTAGCCCCTGGTGGAATGCTGAACTAAAAAAACTCAGAAGTACACTACGCAAACAATTCAACAGAGCAAACCCATCACAAATAAATAAAAAAAAGACTCCCAGAAGACTCGGAAAGATACAAAATAACCCAATATAGCTTTAAGAAACATATCAGAACCGCCAAGAAAACAGCTTGGCGGAAGTTCTGCGAAGCAATAGAATCTAACAACGAAGCCGCACGAGTACGAAAGATCCTATCAACTGAGCAGGAGCGCACCCTCGGCGCACTGAAAAAGCCAGACAACTCATACACACAAACAGACCAAGTGAATAGTAGGGTACTTCTAAAAACGCACTTCCCAGACTGTAACCTCCTTGAGGACAGGGCGTAAGCGGGCGAATCAAGATAATATGGGCTGTAAAGACCTTTCAACCATACAAATCCGCAGGACAAGACGGCATCTTCCCAGCTACAATGGGGTAAGAGCGTCCTGATACCATGGTTGCTAGTAATCTACCAAGCTTGCATTGCGCGAACGTATATGTAATACGTACCCTAGCATGGCGCGAGGTGAAAGTCATTTTTATCCCCAAACCGGGCAAAACGGACTACACACAACCCAAAGCTTACAGACCAATAAGCCTGACATCCTTTCTACTGAAAGCCCTGGAGAGGCTTTGCGACAAATACATCCGAGATGGACCCCTGTGCAAATACCCACTCCACAGATAACAATACGCCTACTCCACGGGTAAATCAATAGAATCTGCATTGCACAGCGTAGTCTCAAGGATCGAATGTGCGATAAACCACAAATGCTTGTCGCTGGCTGTCTTCATTGACGTCGAGGGCGCCTTTGTTAAAACCATGTTTCAAAGTATCAGCACAGGAAGGCACGGTGTGGATACGACCCTGAGCGGCTGGATCACAAACATGCTCAAGCAAAGAGCTGTACAAGTCACCTTAAATAACACAACACGGGCCATTGTGGCGAAAGGCTGTCCCCAAGGGGGCGTCCTCTCACCGCTACTATGGAACCTCGTCGCAGACACTCTAGTAAGAAGACTCAACGATAAAGAATACTTTACCGTCGGCTACGCTGATGACATAACTATGATAATAAACGGAAAACACGAAAACTCGCTATACAATCTCATGCGTCAAGCCTTGAAAATAGTAGAGAACTGGTGAAAAGAATATCAACTAGCCGTGAACCCCACCCAAACTGAACTTGTTCTCTTTACCAAAAAGAGGAAGTTGTCACCACTAGAACTACCACGTTTCTTCCTAGCGGTCCATGCCATAGAAACCAGGAGAGTCACGGATACCCACAATCGCATACTCTCCGACAGCGCCTCAGTAATCCAATCCCTAGGAAAGCATTACACTACATACCTCGAAACTCATACAATAATGCCACAATGCATTAGAACGCATCACGGTCACCAACCACAACACTGTGACGCTGCAGTGGTTAAAAGGACAGCGGATCATTAGGAAATGACGCAACCGATGAGCTGGCTCGGAGATGTTCTGATACTGTGGCTGTTGAAGCCAAACCCATAGTACCACTCCCTTTCATCCAGCTACAAGAACACACCCACAAACAAGCGGAACGCTTGTGGGCCTTGGCACCAGGCTGCAGGCTATGCCATCCCTAAACAGGAAACTGACCAGGCGCCTTTTGCGACTGGATAGGGGCAGCCTGCGAATGGTGGCAGGGACCATCACCGGGCACTGCTGCTGTTTAACGGACAGTCCTTTATGCAGAGCATGCATGGAGGAGGAGGAAACGGTATCGCACGTACTCCTTGAGTGCACAGGCCTTGCCGAAGTTCGGAGTCAAACAATAGGGACACAGAACTCGCTTACAGATATCTTGAACACACTGGGTAAACTGATCTGTTTCTGGCTGGTAGGATTAATGGCTGTAATGGCTCACGCACAATGGTCCAACATCAGGACTAAGTGCGGAAACCAAATCCCAATAGATAGGTTGTAGGCTATTTTTATGGCAAAACAATGTTTGCCTGGTCAGCTACTTTTATATAATACTAGCTGACCCGCGCGGCTTCGCTCCCGTCACCTTACCTACTTACCCTACCTACCCTACCCTACCCTACCTACCCTACCTACCCACATAAACCATCTACTAAATAGTCCGAACAAAGCCTAAACATTTGGTTTGGATAGGTGAGCCCGTTCTTGAGTTATAAAATTACAACGAAAAGTTGCATTGATTTTTATATATATAGATAATATTAGTATGAAAATAATTTTAGTCTATCACATTAGGTTACCCTATTATAATAATAAAAATAATAAGTTGGATAAAATAAATGAATTATGTCAATTAGTAAATTTTTGTACTTACCATAATTTTCATCTTTTTCAAACTTTATTCTGAAATAGAAAAATTTACCAAATAAAAATTAATTAATAAAAGCAAAATAAATATGAATTATGAGACTGGACTGCAGCAGACCACCAAGGAGATGGCAAGACAACTGGGATCGTTGGACGTCTTCTTTACGAATTGGCAGGCTGTGGCACAAAATCCAGAACAATGGAAGAAGTGGACGAAGGCCTTTGCCCAGCAGTGGGATATTTCTGACTAGCTATAAAAATATGATATAATAAAGATGAATTAATTTGAGGAAATTAATAGGTTTTCTTACCTATTTCTTGGTTTTTGTACTATACAAAGGTTACCACTATCACTGTTATCACTGAGATCTTCTAAATATTGCACATCTGAAAAAAGAGATGCAAAAAGTTACTTTTGAATTTGATAATACAATTCTCTAATGTGGGTTGCAAATGATTATAGGTTCAATCTTTACTTATTTTATAAAGCTGAAGAGTTTGTTTGTTTGGATGAATTAATCATGCTTTAAATTACATTACAGAATTTTTTTATCCATAGACGCGTCATTTTGTTACCTATGGGAAATGAGAAGTGTTAAATCAAATGGTTATCAAAACAAAGACAAAAATAATACCTTCCAGCAGTTCTGCTTCTTGTTTAACATCAAAAATTTCATTATTTAAATAAACATTGCCATTTCCTTCTCCATTATTATTATCTTCTAATTTTTCTTCTGGCTTAATATCCCTGAAAACAGAAAAAAATATGTCAGTTTCAAAAAGTTTATCCTCCCACCATAAAAAGGTTTAGTGACAAATGGAGCAAAAAAAATATAAGCACTTATTTTTGTCTGAGATAAAGTAAGTTAATATAGATCAAATACCAACGTGCTATGATCAGGTATTTCCTCTTTAGCAATGAATTCTCCCCTCAATATTGACTTGAGCATGCAGTCTGATTTCTCACACTTGATCTTGAAGTCATAGCTCTGCACAACTTGAGCCTGACATGGCTCACATATATTTAGTGGCAAACCATCGCCTGGAAACAGCTGAATGAACATAGTGATTGTAGGTAATAAGTCAAGTGAGTCTGACAACAAATATAAAATGATCAAAGATTTGGAGCGGTTTTCAAACTAAGGTGTATATGTATAATGTCTTAACTGGGTATTTTTTTCAATTTATGAATCGGGATTAAGGATTCAAAAACAACTTATAAGCTGCAGTGATATTGAAATAAGATACTGTTTAAAATGGCTGAAAAAATCAAAACAATAACTTTGTGACATAGAAGATAAATAAATCAGTGGCCAGCTTACTAAAAAGGATTTTTACTTACTTGAACAGTAGTAAATGTCGTTAACATATGACCTAAAACATTGATTTCTTTGGTAGCAGCTAATGGGTATAAAACCTCGTTATCCGTAGCGAAGCATATGCGACACATGTTTTGAACATTGTAATGGTCTGAGCTAAGGTATTCATACACGTTATACGGTATTTCTATTTCAATGTAGTCTTCTCTAGTTGCTCTCACTTCTTCACCAATTTTCACACCGTCTTCTGTGATAGTTTCCGAATCCATTTTAAATTGGGCAGGTTGATTGATATCGTTTTCTTCACTAAATCTTGGAGTATATAATTTAAACAGTGGGTTTTAAATGCTAATTAAACATTACTGATTTATAAATGCCCGCCATAATAAAATAAATGTTTCGCTTGTTCTTGTTTGACGACCATTGCAACCAACAGCACACCAACAGGCAAGCAAACAAGCACAACAGCACAGCAGCAAGCAAACTGAGACTGACAGTGACAGAAATTACTCTATGATGACTGACAGTGACGTAAGACGTTTCCTGTCATTGAATGTTTTTTTTTACTCTTGATAGGCATACGTTTGACCACTATCACACCAGCTAGTCTGTAAGAAACTATTTCGATATCGAGCTTCACCTGAGTGATCAAACTCACAAAGTGAGCTTTATTGCACACAACATAAAGGTCTTCATTTGAAACTCACCTCGAATTCTACTGTCGAGATACGAAAATGTTGTTAGAGAATAGCACTACAGATGGTAATCGATGATATGGTCGAAGTATTTGTTGGCGCCAACTAAGCCTCCGCTGTCCATCCGTCCGTCCGTCTGTCTGTCAGAGGGCTGTATCTCAAGAACCGTAATAGGCAGACAATTCAAAATTTCAAAGAGTGTATTTCTATTGCCGCTATAACAAATAATAATAATTAAGGTTTATGGTACGGAACCCTTCGTGTGCGAGTCCGACTCGCACTTGACCGGTTTTTAGTGTCAGTCTTACCTATTAGCCAGTATACTATTGTAGTCTTTGATCTTACCTGTTTTTCTGTTCCGTGGTCTTACTCATAATTATTCAGGTATTCACCTTTTCAGCAAGAAAAGCGTGAATTGTAGTTACCTTGGTTACATAATAACTTTCGTGTCAAAATAAAAACAATTTAATGGTCAAGTAGGTATATATTTTATTAAATAAAATACCTCACAAAATGGTAGCAGAGCGTGGTTGCATTGTACAAATATGAAAAATGGTATGAGCCACGAGTTATCGCTATATAGAACTTTTAACAAAGACAAACTATGGTACGTGGTGTTTGCAAGCACAAGCGGTCCTGATTAAAAATGACTATTGAGATGTCGTAAGCGGCGAGAAAACGTTACCATCAGCTACGGATGCGGCAGCGAGATCGGCGTTCAACAAAGAGAACTTGAAGGCAAGAGCTGAAATCCTATTTTTATTGTCACCGTCTGGATTAAAACAAATTAAAGTCTGCGCGACATCTAAAGCCGTATGGGACAAATTAAAACTATTTACCAAAGCACTGGGCCTGAAAGGAAAGCTACATTATTAAAACAGTTGGTTCTAAAACGAATGACCACAGCAGAAGATATACATGATCACATAAATAACAACAAACTCTCAAATATGGAAATTAAGGTCCCTCCAGAACTGCTTAGCATAATGGTTCTCTACAGTTTGCCCACAACTTTTGAGAACTTCAGAATAGCTATCGAATCTCAAGACAGCCTGCCTAATCCTGAAGATCTGAAAGTAAAGATTCTAGTAGAATATCAAGCAAGGAGTGGAAATGAACAACCTGAAAGCTCAGAAGCATACCATATCAAGAAAAACAGAAATAGGCTATATTACTGGAGCTGTAAAAAAAAACTTGATTATTAACGTTGAGCATGTTTGATATTTTGGAATGGTTAGGGAATAATTTTGCACCAATTGCTTTATCAGTATAAAAGTACTATCATTTATGTGGTAGAATACAATATTCATTTATTGCGCTATCGTACACAAACATGACAATTTATATTACATTAAAAATTTAACACTTTAAAACTATTGCAATTATTTTACATTAAAAAGTTTATCTCTCCGAAAAATCAACTTTCATCCATAATTTCGTAATTCCGTAATTTCGTATCCTTGGATACGCGTGGCACGCTGTACATAAACACAGACGGACATTCGCGCAAGCGCCCTGTGCCGCCTAAGCGGAGCAGCACACTCAGGCACGGTAGAAAGAGTGGGAGATACTAGTTCCTCTCCCTTCCCCTCGATCTTACGCTTTTTCGATCAGCATCACGTGACCCTGACGCGAGTCCGTCTTACGCTTTTTCGATCAGCATCACGTGACCCTGACGCGAGTCCGTCTTACGCTTTTTCGATCAGGTCACGTGTCCTGACGCGAGTTTAAGATTTTATACCCATTACAGAAAAAGTGCTCAACGCCGCTAAAGAAGTTTTCACTTCAAAAAGGCCACACTATCGAGACATGTTGGGGCAAGAAGAAAAATTCTAATGAAAAATAAAACGGAAAAAAAATCAGTTACAACGTTTGTCTGAGCACCGTAAATTCAGATGCTGATAAAAATGTCTGGTGTCTAGACAGCGGCTGCTCATCACACGTATGCGGTGACAAATCGGTGTTTTCTAACATGACCCCTGAAAATGGCACCCTAAAGTTGACATCAGACAAATTTACTAGTAGGATTCAAGGCAAAGGGAGAGTTATAATCAGTACAAATAAACACGGCTACCATTTCTGTGACACCTTGTATGTTCCCGATATATCAGTAAACCTTTTATCTGTCGCCAAGATAACGGATAGAGGAAATAAGGTTATTTTTGAAAAAGAGAAAGCCTACGTCGTAGAAAAAACCGGCGAAAAGTCACACACTGCTCGAAAGAGAAATGGGCTTTACTACTTTGAATTTGTACGAAAAGAAACTGCAAACTACACCCCAAAAAACGACAGTGACATTATGGAATGGCATCGAACTCGGCCACATAAAAGAAAGAGATTTAAAGAAGATGGCTAAAGATAATCATATGTAAGGCTTAAACTTTTGGCTAGGCCGAATTCCATGTGGACATAATCTTTACGTGTATGGCAGAAAAAAAATTGTTTTGAAAAAGAACAAACGAGGCAAACTGACCCAGAATGCCAAAGAAGACGTATTCATGGGGTACTCGATGACCTCAAAGGCTTACAGAGTATACATACCCGAAGATGATGATGTAGTAACAAGCAGACATAAAAGTCATAGACAAGATGTACTACTAAGAAGATAGTCAGAACTATGATAAACTTATTAACGAAAAGGAACACTCTCAGATAACTGAAAAACGAATCAAAATTAAAAACAATAATTAAAGAATAAAAGCGTCCAACAAATAGAAATTGAAAAAACTGAGAATGAAAAGAAAAATACGGTACAAAATTTCAACGAGCAAGAAGATGAAGTTTCTTCGGTAGAAGAAATCGAGTCATACGATGACGCATCATCGTATTTCTATAAAGAAATACCTGAGAATGGGAGGCTACAAAGAGAGAGGCGTCCACCCGCGTGGACCAGGGGTTTTATACTGGAACAGACTGAAGAAAGTCACCTACTCTCGGAGATATCCTATATATCCGATGAGAATGAAGATGATGAATACTGGCATGATGCTATTAAAGCCGAAATTAGAGCACATTTTAAGAATGGAACCTGGAAAGTAGAAAATAAAAACAAAGACACGAAAGAAGTGGACTACAAAATGGTTCTAAGAAACTAAATAGGATCTGACAACAGTATCACAAAGAAAGCCAGACTTGTAGCACGAGGTTTCACTCAGCGACCGGGCGTTGACTACAATAAAACATACGCTGCTGTAGCTAAACTGAGTTCGATAAGATCTGTTGTTGGAATAGCCATGGAAAAAAGTTTAAAATTGAACCAAATGGACGTTACAAAGGCGTACCTTAATGGCGAATTAGAAGAAAAGATAGCTATGAAGTATCCTAACTTTTTAGAAGAATACCTGACTGAAATCATGGTTGAAGAAAGTAAACAAGAAAATTTAACTTTGTACAACAAAACAGTGAGTATGCTAAAAGACATAAAAAATAATCCAAAAGGGAAAGTTTGTAATCTCATAAAAGCTTTATACGGTCTCAAACAGGCAAGGAGGCAATGGTACAAGAAACTCGACACAGAGTTAAAGAACATAGGTTTCAAAGCATCGGAAGCTGATCCATGTCTATACTTATTACAGAAAAGAGGAGTTAAAGTCATAATAATTATCTATGTCGACGATTTGTTAACTGCCTATTCGTGTCCTAGAAAGCTCCAAGAAATAAAAAACCTGCTAAATACGAAATTTGAGTTAAAAGACTTGGGTACACCTAAACGGCTAATAGGGATAGACGTTATCTATAAGGGAGATGAAATCAAACTGAACCAGGAGAAGTTCATAGAAGACACTCTTAAGAAATTCAGAATAGAAGATTGCAAGGCTACGTCTACACCCATGGAGCCAGGTCTAAAACTATAAAAAGGAGGAGGAAGAGATGAAAGGAACGATCTGCCCTACAAAAAGATTGGCACACTCATGTACTTGGCAGTGGCAACTCGACCCGATATAATGTTTGCCAAGCTATATCTCCCAATTTAATGATTGTTACGGAGAAGAGCATTTCAAGTGTGCAAAAAAGAAACACTACAAAGTATAAAATAACCTTAATATCGAAAGTCGGTGTTTTTGGTTATTTTGTTTTTTGACACCGACTCAGAAGTCGGCTATATTTTTGTTCCCTTTCTTTTTTACACACTTCCGTTTAAGGTACGCCGTTGTACCGTCCATTTGGTTCAATTTTAAACTTATTTCCATGGCTATTCCAACAACAGATCTTATCGAACTCAGTTTAGCTACAGCAGCGTATGTTTCATTGTAGTTAACGCCTGGTCGCTGAGTCTGGCCCCGTGCTACAAGTCTGGCTTTCTTTGTGATACTGTTGTCAGATCCTATTTTGTTTCTTAGAACCATTTTGTAGTCCACTTCTTTCGTGTCTTTTTTTTTTTCTTTTCTACTTTCCAGGTTCCATTCTTAAAATGTGCACTAATTTCGGCTTTAAAAGCATCATGCCAGTATTCATCATCTTCATTCTCATCGGATATATAGGATATCTCCGAGGGTAGGTGACTTTCTTCAGTCTGGTCCAGTATAAAATCCCTGGTCCACGCGGGTGGACGCCTCTCTCTTTGTAGCCTCCCATTCTCAGGTATTTCTATAACCTCTGATGCGTCATCGTATGACTCGATTTCTTCTACCGAAGAAACTTCATCTTCTTGCTCGTTGAAATTTTGTACCGTATTTATCTTTTCATTCTCAGTTTTTTCAATTTCTATTTGTTGGACGCTTTTATTCTTTTTATCATTGTTTTTAATTTTGATTCCTTTTTCAGTTATCTGAGAGTGTTCCTTTACGTTAATAAGTTTATCATAGTTCTGACTATCTTCTTAGTAGTACATCTTGTCTATGACTTTTATGTCTCTGCTTATTACTACATCATCATCTTCGGGTATGTACACTCTGTAAGCCTTTGAGGTCATCGAGGATCCCATGAATACGTCTTCTTTGGCATTCTGGGTCAGTTTGCCTCGTTTGTTCTTTTTCAAAACATTTTTGTTCTGCCATACTCGTAAAGATTATGTCCACATGGAATTCGGCCTAGCCATTTCTTGAATGGAGTTTCGCCATTCAGTGCTTTGGAGGGACTACGATTTATAAGGTAGTTTGCAGTTGCTACCGCTTCCGCCCAGAGCTTTTTAGGTGCCTTGGCCTTGATAAACAGACATCTGGCCTCGTCCAGCAAGGATCTGTTCTTCCTCTCGCTAATCCCATTTTGTTGAGGGGTATAAACTGTGGTCAATCTTCTTTGGATGCTATGCGGTTTGAGAAAATTATTGAATTCCTTGTTGCGGTATTCTGTGCCACTGTCGGTCTGCAGGTTCTATATCTTCTTATTATGGAAAGTCTCAACTTCATTTTTGTATTGTTTGAAAACGTTGAATACGTCACTCTTTCTTTTAATAAAATAGACGTGACAATAGCGACTATAGTCATCTATGAAAGTAACATAGTACTTTGATCCTACTAGTGTATCACATTCAAAAGGTCCACAAACGTCGCTATGGAATATTTCCAGGTTATCAGTTGTGTATCATGTCTTATGAAAGGTAAACTTGACAAAAAAAAAGTTTAAGCCATACATATCTTTAGCCATCTTCTTTAAATCTCTTTCTTATATGTGGCCGAGTTTGCGATGCCATTCCATAATGTCACTGTCGTTTTTTGGGGTGTAGTTTGCAGTTTCTTTTCGTACAAATTCAAAGTAGTAAAGCCCATTTCTCTTTCGAGCAGTGTGTGACTTTTCGCCGGTTTTTTCTAAGACGTAGGCTTTCTCTTTTTCAAAAATAACCTTATTTCCTCTATCCGTTATCTTGGCGACAGATAAAAGGTTTACTGATATATCGGGAACATACAAGGTGTCACAGAAATGGTAGCCGTGTTTATTTGTACTGATTGTAACTCTCCCTTTGCCTTTGCCTTCTACTAGTACATTTGTCTGATGCCAACTTTAGGGTGCCATTTTCAGGGGTCATGTTAGAAAACATCGATTTGTCACCACATACGTGTGATGAGCAGCCGCTGTCTAGACACCAGACATTTTTATCAGTATTTAAATTTACGGTGCTCAGACAAACGTTATAACTGTGTACATCCACCCTTAACAAACGTCACGTAAGGCCGCAATACTGTCAAGGGTGTGATGGTACATGGAAATATATGGTACGATAAAGGAACCTACAGAGACCTACAAGCCTAACAGTCTCTACGACCCTAAGCCCTATAAGCCCTACAGTCCTAACCTACCATATACCTAGTATGTGATAAATAAATATATAAATAAGTTCAGGACGTCTGCACCATGCGACCTAAGGTTACAGACGGATAGTAGACAGGAATACCAGGTTCGGGAAGGGTAAACTCACTGCCAATCCCGCAGACTCACGGGACTGATCCGAAGATGGCTAAAGGTGTCTTGGCCACAGTGAGGGGTAATGAGACGAGAATATAAAATTCAAATCTGATTTACTTACAAATTGTTCTGCTTATATACTACTTTTTCTTAACACACACTATTATACTAATTCTATGTGTCCTATGCGTGTAAGATGCAACCAAATCATTATTTTAACTGGGCCGCACGTGAGCCAGGCCGAGTGCTGAGTCAATGTCCAAAGGTAACATCGAGCAACTGAATTTGTTTCCGTTTTCTTTTTCATTAGAATTTTTCTTCTTGCCCCAACATGTCTCGATAGTGTGGCCTTTCTTTTTACAGGTCTTGTAATATAGCCTATTTCTGTTTTTCTTGATATGGTATGCTTCTGAGCTTTCAGGCTGTTCATTTCCACTCCTTGCTTGACATTCTTCTAGAATCTTTACTTTCAGATCTTCAGGATTAGGCAGGCTGTCTTGAGATTCGATAGCTATTCTAAAGTTCTCAAAAGTTGTTGGCAAACTGTAGAGAAGCATTATGCTAAGCAGTTCTGGAGGGACCTTAATTTCCATATTTGAGAGTTTGTTGTTATTTATGTGATCATGTATATCTTCTGCTGTGGTCATTCGTTTTAGAACCAACTGTTTTAATAATGTAGCTTTCCTTGCAGGCCCAGTGCTTTGGTAAATAGCTTTTAATTTGTCCCATACGGCTTTAGATGTCGTGCAGACTTTAATTTGTTTTAATTCAGACGGTGACAATAAAAGTAGGATTTCAGCTCTTGCCTTCAAGTTCTCTTTGTTGAACGCCGATCTCGCTGCCGCATCCGTAGCTGGTGGTAACGTTTTCTCGCCGCTTACGACATCTCAATAGTCATTTTTAATCAGGACCGCTTGACCGCAAACACCACGTATCATAGTTTGTCTTTGTTAAAAGTTCTATGTAGCGATAACTCGTGGTTGATGCCATTTTTCATATTTGTACAATGCAACCACGCTCTGCTACCATTTTGTGAGGTATTTTATAATAAAATATATACCTACTTGACCATTCAATTGTTTTTATTTTGACACGACAGTTAGGTATTATGTAACCAAGGTAACTACATATAACGACATGCAGTGTCTGTTGGTACTGAATGGCCAGTACTCACAGCAGTAAAGGTAGCTCCCATGCGAGTATTCGAACAATCCACGCTTTTCTTGCTGACATTTTGTTAATTGCTTATTCGTGTCCTAGAAAGCTCCAAGAAATAAAAACCTGCTAAATACGAAATTTGAGTTAAAAGACTTGGGTACACCTAAACGGCTAATATGGATAGACGTTACCTATAAGGGTGATGAAATCAAACTGAACCAGGAGAAGTTCATAGAAGATACTCTTAAAAAATTCAAAATGGGAGAATGGAAGGCTACGTCTACACCCATGGAACCAGGTCTAAAACTTTAAAAACTGGCCAAGTGCGAGTCGGACTCGCGTGCAAAGGGTTCCGAACGAATTTAATTTTTTTAACAGGTTATTTTAACACTACAGACTTCTAATAAGTTTTCCTGTAATCTTTAGGTAAATATCTATTATCTCCATTTTTTTTCAAAATTTTAGGCTCAATAGTTTCGGAGATAAGGGGGGGGAATTGTCATTTTTCGTCTAATTTCTTGAATAACTTCTAAACCATTTATTTTAAAATTATAAAAAAAATGTAATTAAAACCCTCACAGTAAGCCCTTTCATTTGATATGTCACACGATATTTTTCAAAAAACTTTTTTTTGTAATTTTCTATTTTGACCCCTAAAAGTGACCCCCATACTAAAAATTTAATAATTTACGTAACGCGTCCGTGTTTGGGTCATAGAAATCCATATGTGTACCAAATTTCAACAGAATCGGTCCAGTGAATCCGGAGAAAACTGGCTGTGACATACGGACAGACAGATAGACAGACACCCGAGTGATCCTATAAGGGTTCCTTTTTTTTTCGGAACCCTAAAAAGGAGGAGGAAGAGATGAAAGGAACGATCTGCCCTACAAAAATTTGATTGGCACACTCATGTACTTGGCAGTGGCAACTCGACCCGATATAATGTTTGCCAAGCTATATCTCCCAATTTAATGATTGTTACCTACGGAGAAGAGCATTTTAAGTGTGCAAAAAAGAAAGGGAACAAAAATATAACCTCTACAAAAAAAAAAAACACAACTAAGTATAAAATAACCTTAATATCGGAAGTCGGTGTTAAAAAACGAAGATAAAAACCAAAAACACCGACTTCCGAATTTTTTTTTGTAAATCGTTTTTTATTTTTAACTCTTAAGTGTTGATACTTGGACGACGTCTTCATCTACGCAGAAATTGAAATAAGCAAAAGTGGTCATAAAATAAAAACTATTGAACCAAGCTTAATCAAATTTTGACGGGGCCAAATGGAAAGTACACCGCATTGAACTAAAAAAGAATCGCACAAATCGGATGAGAAACCTCGGAGTTATCGGTGTACATACATAAAAAAAATACCCTCCGAATTGAGAACCTCCTCCTTTTTTGGAAGTCGGTTAAAAATAAAACTTACTAAGTGCTTTCGGTGTAAAGGTCTCGTCAATACGAATAAAATAAGCCCAAACACTTGGTAGTTCCTACATACCGATGTGGAGTTCCCTTGACTCTCTGTCGTCTCAATCATCAGGTCTGATCCAAATCTTCATTCTTTTTGTAGTATCACACGATATACATACGAATATCTATGTAGTTTTTACCAGATGCGTACCTACAATTTTCGCTCTTTTTGTTGCCCTCGATTTCTCAGGGTTTCCATCATCAGATCCTGACGTGGTGGCAATGGGACCACCTCCGCAGCATACCTTTTCATATAAAGAGAGAGATTCATCGAAATGGGTTCATAAACCACCAACGTGTTGATTTGCATCCTAGTCAAATTCAAGGACGTAATTATGCTAATGATTCTCGACCCAAATCGACAGTAAAATGGGTAGGTATTTTTTTAATTTTATTTTTTTATTTACGGAAATCCGTAAGTGTAAACCAGCCGCGGCCCGTCTGTTACTAGCCTTATAATCGCGCTTTCACACACAAACACAACGATCATTCGATAAATTCGTAGGTAATCAATCGCACCCCAATCACGGTACGGGGATTCTCCCGCGCAAGCTCCTAGCCACGCCCCCGGCCCCCGCGGCCCCGGAACTAACAGTGTGTTTGATGTCGCCGAAGTGTGCGTACGTTTTGTTTTGCGAATTCCGCTAGTGCAAGATGTGCAAGATGACGGACAATTATTATTCAAATGTAGAGATGGTGGAGATGGTCCGCCTGTATGCCATCAGTGGAGACAGCCTACGTGGAGCCAACCGGATATTCACGGAAATGTTTCCCGATCGGGAACCCCCATCACAGAGCGTCATGCTGGCTGCTACGCAGGGACTGTGGGATCATCGGCAGTTTGACTTTCCCCGGCATGCTCATGCTCGCGGCAGCGTAGGCCTGCCTGTCGCCTTGCAGGAAGACATCCTGGAATACTTCCAGCGAGACCCACGGGCAAGCACGCGGGAGGCTGGTCAACACTTAGGAGTGCACCACACCACAGTGTGGCGCCTACTGAAACGTGAACTTCAACACCCGTTCCACTACCGCAAGGCACAAACTCTACTTCCAGCAGGATGGCGCTCCCTCTCACTATGGTCGGCAAGTACGCGAGTACTTGACCGAAAAGTTGGTGACCACTCGATCGGTCGCGGAGGACCTGTGGCCTGGCCTCCGCGTTCTCCAGACCTGAAGCCTGTAGACTTTTATTTGTGGGGAGACGTTAAAAGTGACAAGTGTAACAGAATTACATGCAAGGATCATTAGTGCTTTCGACACTTTAAAAACGAATGTGTTAGTGTTACGTAAGCTGAAGGAAAACCAGCTACGTTGTGCTCGATTGTGCGAAGAGTGTGATGGTGGCAACTTTGAACAATACCTCCGGGTAACTTAAGTAGGTAATTTATTTATTTGTACATTTTGTAAATACGTTGTAAGCTTAATCAATTTTATTAGTGTAAATAAGTTTGTTTTCAAATTTTATTTTTAACTACGCCAATAATACCTAAGAGTCGAAAATATCACCATCACAAATATCGCTACACTAACTAAGGCATTCTTGCCGGTCCTAAGCCCGTTAAGTAGGAAGGAAATCCACAAATAAAAACAAAATCACTACGAAAAGCAAAACTAACATTTTATTGATCATCTGATAACAGGTCAGTGAACTTTTCTTTGGCGCACTAGTATTATTGTCATTAGTAAGATTTCCGTATTCCAATGATGCTCAAAGATGAGTTAATTATCAAGCGAAATTTATGACAATAATGTAAGTGATTTTCGAAATAAAATTAGGTAAAATTATTGCTACCGGTCATTGATCGCTCGCGCGCGCTAGCATTTCGTAGGTAAGACGTCGACACTCACGCACACAGCTGCATTGTCGCTGTGTGCGTAGTCGGGTGATTCTGTTTGAATTTAGGGCTTAATTCTGAAATACTGTTAAATTTCAACAACAAAAAAAAGCAGCGCTTATTAGTTATTGCCCGCTACCGTACTTTCAATTGATTATTTATGTCTTTTATGACAACCTCCTGAAATTTGACGAGGATGCAAAACAACACGTTGTATATACGCGGTCGAATTGAGAACCACCTTCTTTTTTAGAAGACGGTTAAAAAGCGTTGGTCTTATATTCCGAAAAACACGCCAAGAATTACATGGCATGGCTGACGCAGATTAGGGCGCATGCAAGCTTGACCGGAAGTGTTTTTCGGGATATTGCTTTAAATATGCTGGAACGGCCATAAGCTAGATGACGAAAAAGCAAAAGTCTGTGACACTATCGACTGCCGAAGCGGAATATGTCGCCTTGACAGAAGCTGCAAAAGAGGCTATTCACTAGAAAAGTGTATTCAAAGACCTTAGGGCCAGCTATGAAATCATAATCATATTAAACGACAACCAGGCTGCCCTCAAGTTAAGTCAGAACTCTATGGTCACTTCAAAGTCAAAACACATAGATTTGAAGATGCACTTCATTAGAAACTACATATTGGACGGAGAAATAAAGGTCGGGTGTCTGCGAACCGAAGACATGAAGGCATCTGCCTTCATGTCTTCGGTTCGCAGCTCAATATCGCAATATCAGGAAATTCCTAAGCCGCTCCGCAATTTCAACAGCCGCGGGCCGGCTAGGGCTTTGGTCAGAATATCTATTCTGACCAAAGCCCTAGCCGGCGGAAATTGCGGAGCGGCTTAGGAGTTTCCTGAACGCCTGATGATCACGACATTGCAGTGAAGAGGAGTACTAGCCATCCAGTACCAATAGACACTGCATGTGGTCATATGTAGTTACCTTGGTTACATAATAACTTGAAATAAATCGTGTCTGAAATTCATTCATTCATTGCTAAGGTGCTGGACAGTTTGCTGGATACATACATGGCCCCAAGAATTAGTCTCATGATGCTCAGTTTGGTTTCAGGCCTGGCCTATCAACAGAAAGTGCCATTATGTGTCTTAAGCGAACTGTCCGGTACTATACGGATAGGAGAACAGCTGTAAACGCGTGCTTCTTAGACCTATCCAAGGCGTTTGACCTTGTGTCCTATGACCTTTTATGGGAGAAGATAAGAAGCGAGAGTAAAGTAGAAACTGAAATTACTTATCTACTAAAGTTTTGGTATGAAAATCAAGTAAATAATGTTACATGGGCAGGGACTCTCTCTGATGAATATAAATTAAAATGTGGAGTGAGGCAGGGGGGCATTACTTCCCCGCGCCTATTTAACTTGCACTTAAACAAGCTGATCGTTGAGCTCAGCAGTCCTGGTGTTGGCTGCCATGTTGATAGTGTTGCTGTCAACAACATCAGCTATGCGGACGACATGGTCCTGCAGAGCCCATCGATCAGTGCGTTGAGAAGACTTTTGAAGATATGTGAGAACTACGCGGTGGCTCATGGGCTTAGGTACAACGTTAGTAACAGTGAGTTTCTTGTTTTTAAAGTCGGCGCCAAAGGTGACGTGAATGTGCCGCATATCTCACTGGCAAATACACCCCTAAATTGAGTTACAAAGTTTAAGTACTTGGGCCACTGGGTCACTGAGGACCTATGAGATGACCTGGACATAGAGAGGGAGCGCAGGGCGCTGTCTGTCCGTGGTAATATGTTGGCCCACCGATTTGCACGGTGTACTCATGAGGTTAAAATGACCCTCTTCCGAGCCTATTGTCAGACTTTCTACACCTGCAGTCTGTGAGTCAAGTAGACACAGAGGGCATACAGCGTTCTGCGTGTCCAGTACAACAATGCATTCAGAATGCTTGTGGGGTTGCCGCGGTTCTGTAGCGCGTCGGGTATGTTTGCCGATGGATGATTTCTACGCAATTATCCGCAAGCGTTGCGCCTCTCTAAGGTGCAGAATACGCGGCGGCTCCCACAGCATGCTGAGGGAATTGAGTGACCGGTGGGACTGTCCAATGCTCGGCCATGGACAGTCCCACCATGACAGGACTATTATTGCCAATAAGCCTGACATAGTGGTGATAGACCGACTAGAACGTCGCGCAGTGATTGTTGATATAACAGTCCCTCATGACGAGAACCTCGTGAAGGCCGAGAAAGATAAAAAACTAAGTATCTTGACTTGGCCCGCGAGGTTGTCGACATGTGGAATGTGAACACAGCAGTCATTGTGCCGATAGTCGTGAAGGCCAATGGCATAATTACCAAGAGCCTCGACCAACATCTCAAGAGGCTCTCGTTGGGTAGCTGGATCAAGGGCTTGATCCAGAAAGCAGTACTCCCGAGAGAGGAACCTCCTTACGATGCGCGCCGTGTCCAGGAGTACTGCTTTCTGGATCAAGCCCTTGATCCAGCTGCCCAACGAGAGCCCTCCGCAGATGTTGGTCCAGGCTCTTAGCAATTATGCCATTGGCCGTCACGTCTATCGGCACAATGACTGCTGTGTTCACATTCCACATGTCGACAACCTCGCGGGCCAAGTCAAGATACTTAGTTTTTTATCTTTCTCGGCCTTCACGAGGTTCTCGTCATGAGGGACTGTTATATCAACAATCACTGCGCGACGTTCTAGTCGGTCTATCACCACTATGTCAGGCTTATTGGCAATAATAGTCCTGTCAGTGATAATAGACCGATCCCAATACAACGTGCAATTGCCATTTTCAAGAACTGGGTCGGGCACATACCTATAGTACGGTACTTCCACAAGATTGTATTTAAGAGCAAGTTGCTGGTGGATAATCGTCACCGATGACCGTGGGTGATGCATCCGATTTGCGGTAAGCAGTGAGCGTACCTTCCTATCCAGGGCGTCAAGATCCGTCTGAGTCCATTTGAGTATGCCGAAAGAGTACATAAATACCGGTGACCCAACCATTGAAGGCGCGCACCTTGTTTCCGCCTGATAAAAGGCTGTTATTATTATTATTAAAGTAGGTATCACCGCCCATGGAGTCCTTCAATTGCGTTACAGTGAACGCTGAAACCCTAAGACAAATATTAAACTGGAATAACTTCAGCCTAGCTAAATATAGATATTAATCGCGACCTTCTCTTCTCGACCCGGCAGCGCCATCGAAGTCGTCGATCATCGTACTAGTCCTTATTCTAACATCACATGAAAAAGAAAAACCGATTTATAAATTATTCAACATACCTAACTAAAATAATGTTTTTTTTTTTTACATGAAAATGATAAAAATCTATTTTGACATCATACTTTTTCTTCTACCAAAAATACTTTTTTTTGTTTTTATATAGTCTAACGAAAAATGGTTTCAACCTATGAACAATCTATAAAGCCCTATATACACTTTACATAGTTGGTCTGTCACCTATGAGTACAAAATAAAGTTCCTACTACCATACCCTGGCATTCTGTTGCATGGAAGAATGAAGTACCACTTCCATACACGTAATTCTAATAACCTGTCTTTTTAAATTAATTTGACACATTGACAAATCGTTTTTTTTTACGTGGTCATGCCAACCTATGACTGAAATAATACTAGTAAATGCTTCGGGCTTCGTTGCTATTAAAAATGAATGAAACTATATGCTATAAGATCAGCAGAGAACTTGAAAATAACTAACATTATATAACTAGCAAGTGTAAAAAGTGGAAACTCAAATAAATATAAACTATTCTAAATAAAACGTTTCCTGACTTTATAATTGTGTAAAATAATCTCATATTTCGTTCTAAAATATTTCCATATACAAATTAAAGTCTGCTGAACTATCAAATCATTAATAGAATGTTTTATACTTATGATTTGATGTGTATGATTTCTGTTTAAACATATAAATATATGTGGAATATTTCCTTATCTATCTTCTCACCCTTGTTTTCTTTATTTTATTTAGGGTATTAAGAGAAAACTTGTACTCATATCGATCTACGAACTCTTGCCTCTTCAGGACATTAGGTGTGTGTATGTTTGTGTGTAAAATATTCCTATCAAATAAAATCAAGTCCCTATCATTTTCTACACTACTCTTTGCCTTTCTAGCTGAAATGATATCTATACTAATATATAAAGCTGAAGAGTTTGTTTGTTTGTTTGCTTGAACGCGCTAATCTCAGGAACTACTGGTCCGATTTGAAAAATTCTTTCGGTGTTGGATAGCCCATTTATCGAGGAAGGCTATAGACTATATATCATTGCTCATTGCATTATCACGCTAAGACCAACAGAAGCGGAGCAGTAATGAAAATTGTGACGCAGACGACGTTGCGCGGGTCAGCTAGTTTAATAATAAATTCGAAACAACATTCGACGACACGGCGAGTTGTGCTTCGTACTGGACCATCTCCTTCGCTCCGTCTTCCATTGAGGCAGCTTCTTCGTCTTCCATCGTGGCGTATTCACACTGGTCATCAAACTGGCGATCCACTTCGACAGCGTTCTCATCAGGGTCGGCAGTGGGACTATGTTCTGGTTCGGACATCAAAATCACCTGGCTTTCTGTAATGAGACCGGGTATAAATATTGGAACGGACACACCAGCTTGTACACTTTCCTCCGTTCCGTCCAGTTCCGTCTCGTCCTCGATTAGGCTGCTCTCTCCACTGCTCTGCACATCATTGTCATCATAGTCATCGTGGTCATCATTTTCCTCATTATCATCGGAATTATTGTGTGGATTTTCAATCTTCGTGCTAGAATATAAGGGTGTATCATTATCTACATTCATATACTCTTGTTGTCCGCATCCGTCGAATACTTCGGCACTCGTCTTTTCAACATAAATAGAACATTTTAATGCCCGTTGTTTACAAGAAACGCATTTGCACGGGAATTCGTTCCTTATTTTGTCGCATAGGAACGAAAAATCAATACCGTCATGGTACGTGTAATTATAAAAGTATTTTGCAGCACTTTCCAAAAATGCACCCAAAATCAATGCGTAATCGCTCTCACGCCATTCGCTATTAACAGCGACGAGCCTGAATTCTGCTAAGAATTCTTCAAAACACACTCGGTCTATACCAGTATATAAAATCGACATTTTCTCAGTACCACATATCATTTTACATATAAAAACCACTTAGCTCTTTCATCCAGGCGTTCATCTAGTCAGCGCCTGATCATCATCAACATCTTGTCCTTTTTCAAGATGCTATAGACAATGGGTGCCGCGTACCATATATCGCTTAACACACGCGAAAATATCTTCTTACAGTGTACGCCCTGTATACGCGAAAAATACCTCTCTTTACAATATCGCACAGGCGGAAATCAATGATTTCAAAAGGAAGGATGCGCCCAACTGAACATTTTCTTATAAACCTTAATAATGCAAGCAAAAATAGCGACATCTGTGATAACTCATTCGAATTACGTGACTGCCGCACTGCATAGGTGTTTGACGTAACCTTGTTCGTGCGTATGCATTTTTAATAAAATTTTCAGTTTCAATTAGGTAGGTATCGTTTCTAAGCTTCTTATTTTTTTTAATATATCTTTGTTTTGTCCTTATTGAATATAAAACACATTGACACTAAAATTCAAAATTACAAGCACTAAGTACAACAATGAAATAAAAATTACGTCCGTACAAGTTTACTTCGTGCACTTCGCGCACTTCGCGCGTACAGTACCGGCCACACAATGGCTGCCATTGTGGAATTCGGTAGTAAAATATTTATCGCTATAAAATGTGTTTATTTAATAACTTAACAGTAACAATATCAATGTAAGGTTACTTACCGATGATACGAAATCCCATGTTCCTTTTTAACCTTTGTATCATAATTTTTACAGCCATTTACCACACAACCAGGCATTTTTATGACAAGCAAATATTCGTTCACTCCCGCACACGGGCCACTGTCAACTAAGCCGCGTTGGCCCTAAACTGTAATTTTAGGGCCAGTTCGCTAGTGCCATTTAATCGCGCGGTTGGCCTGGTCCTTACGCTAGTAATATATATGTCAATGGCGGAAATACTTTTATTTACCCGGCGCCTCCACCAATTTGTGAACGCTGCAGGTTCGGGCTTCTGCAACGTCAGGGATTGTGAATAAAGAAAAAACTGCTGGAGATTTAAGAGATGATTATATTGAGCTCATGCTCCAAAGAAAGCTTTTTCAATTCTCTTTTCATAAAAACAATCAATCAACATACGTCATTATTCGAACCTATTCTAAATTATAAACCATTTATAAACTATCTTTTTAACTACTTCTTCTGAAGCTTTTATAAATAGGTTTATCCAAGGAGGATGTGTCACAATACCTACCAAGTGTTCTGTTTTAGTGACAGACAAGTTCTGTCACTAAAACAGAACACGTTTGTTTAATTTGAATACTGATTAGCCAATCTAACAATAAGATTGACAACTGATTGTTCATTGCCTTTAAAACTGCACTACTGAAGATGCGTAGGTAGATGAAATAAATGAATGAAAGGTTCATGATTTGACGACACGGTTGGCGCAGTGGTTGAGCGATTGACTGCTGCGCTAAGCTGCGTGTCGCGGGTTCGATTCCCGCACGGAACAAATGTTTGTATAGTCTTCAGATACTCGTAGTTGCTCCGGGTGTGGCTGTTTGTGTATGTGAATTTATATGTCTTTAAACGCACTCACGATACAGGAGAAATTCCTAGTGTGGGGCAGTTTTCTTGATACATTGTAGGTACAGTATGTACTGCAAACAGTGAACTATGGTCACAGACTTTATGACCGTGCTTCCACGTTGAGTCCACTCAAATGTCTGTGGTTATTTCCTCAAAACACCTTCTCTCAGTCACTCTGTAAAAGGTCGCTTAAAAGCTTAATATAATCCCGTTTTTTTTAGCATTTTGCCTAAAGTCGTATCTTTTTGAGACCATTTCATTAAGAAACTGAACTACAGTAAGTACCTACCTACCTAGTTGAAAATGGTTAAGCACACATTCCGTCGCAATATGGGCGTGGTTTACACTAACTGCCAAAACAGCCTACAAAGTATTTAATCAGCGCCGCCGGTTGTATCCAGTCAAGTGTGTTTATTTACTTATCTGATTTATCAAAACACGCGGCAACTGGATGTAGATACGTCCAGTAGCCGCTTGTAGCCGGTAGATACAGGCTATACAAATCTACCAAAATTTTTTATATGAACCTATGGGGACGCAGGTGGAAGGTATTCTATCTGTACCCTTTGTGCTCCTTACGATGAGGTTGATGATTGGGGATGAAGTGAAAATCCAACTTGCAGTAAATAATATGTTTTGTAAAACAGTAGCAGTTAGGAACACTTGTAATTATGTATATCTAACTATGACTAGACAAAATTGAATGGACTAACGCACTCCGTGTCGCGTAGCGGTTGACTGGTGAGCAAGGGACACTAACGCTGCGTACACACCGGCCCAACGAACGCCAACGAAAGCAATCTGATTTCGGCTTGCATTCCCAATTTGATCATGGACGACGACGAAATAATTTATTAATATGTAGCAATAAGTTTGAACTTAAAAACCCTCCGAAATATGAGATAGTTCCAGTTTATAGTCGGATAGAAACAAGCTTGAGCGACTACAAAATTTATGCATTCGATTTGTGTTTGGTCTACGCAAGTACGATCATGTTTCTCACCTTCGCAAGGAACTCAAGTGGCTCCCTATCCGTCTTCGCAGGAACACTCGAATTCTTTGTCTCCTTTTCAACATCCTTCATAACCCTTCTTATCCCTCTTACCTGCGTGAGCGCATTTCTTACGCTCGGCCTAGTGACGCTCCGTGCAGATCACACCTCAGGTCTATCCTTAAAACCCATCCTCATAAATCCAGCTACAATTCCTACTCCTTCTCTGTCCATGCAGTTAGATTGTGGAACTCACTTCCGCCTAGCATTCGTGACTTAAAATCGATTTCTCTTTTTAAGAATCGACTTAAAGAGCACTACCTTTCCTCTCAACTATGATAGTTATATATATGTATAAATAAATAAGTTATATAGTTGTTTATAATATAGCATTCGGTATAGGTATATATTTTATATGTATATTTTATTTGTTACTTTAATTTTATGACTTAACATACTCTTCTCTTGTTCTTACACACTATTGTCTACATTTCTTTTTATTTCTCCTGTCACAGGTCTGCTGGAAGAAATTTCATTAGAAATAAGCAGTTCATTTGTACTCGTGTTTATAATGTTAACTTTTACTGTTTTTTCTGTGTGTACATAAATAATAAAAAAAAAATATATAGAAATTGATACTTAGATAATTACCTACCTACCAAGAAAATGGAAAATGTACCCCAGATACTAACAGGAATAAACGTCAATCTTAATATTATATAAAATTCTTCCGTTACTGAGTGAGTGACTCGACATACAACGCACAACCGAAACTATGGTCGTAGAAAGCTGTTTGGCTTGTGGCACTAAGAGAGGATTTCCCAAAATTCCTACGGGAACGAGAAAAAACGTGATATGCGCGTACGAAGTTGCGGGCAAAAGCTACTTCATTATGAAATTAAATTAAATTTAATACTCATTTATTTCAATCCATTCAGATCATAAAATTTAAACCACAGTAATTATAATTAGATAAAAATAATAATTAATCATATAATATAAATAAAATTTAAAATTGAAACTGTCAAATCAAACCTAATTAAAATCATAAAAATATAGTTAGTTATTTTATACTTTGTAGTGTTTTGTTTTGGAAGTCGGTTATATTTTTGTAAAAAAGTTATTTACTTTTAAATTTTTGCGTTGCGTTGTACTGCTTCTAGGTATATGAAAAAAAAAAAAAAAAAATGGTATATGACACCCACAGGCTGGCTGTGTACAGGGACCAAGGGATGTACGAAAAGAGTTATTTTGACGCCCTCCCCTCCCTAACAAGGTCCGCATCGTCCCTCAGGTCAGAGTAGTAAAAGCTACCTAACTAGCTACCTTTTTTTTTGCGCCAGGAAAAAATGCATTACGCATACCCTCCCATTGGGCGAATGGGGGCTATGTGGGATTCCCCGGGCTGACCCGGTATACCCACTAAAACAACTCAGCGGCATTCCCGCATCGTCCGAGTGGAGGGGGACTGGGAGATCGGCACAGCCTTTACGTCCAGTCCTCCTCCGACGTCCGCCCGCCTCCACGGCGGGCCCTTCACGCCCTCCCCATGGGGGGAGGGCCGGGAATGACCGACGAAGGTGGTGACGAGTGCAATGCGGGCGAAGGCGCCCCCGCGCCTTTCGCCCGCCCATCACCACCACGAGGAGGGTGAAGGTTACGCCTTCTCCGACCTCTTCTTCGCCTACGGAGCGGCGCAGCGAGAGGGTCATCCTCCTTTTGCGAGATTACGTCCTCGCAAAAGAAGGCCACTGCTGCCCAGGCCCCCTCACTTTCCAGCATGGAACTGACCACGCCGGGAAGTGAGAGGTCCTGTCCGATCCCCGCTGTTAGACTGCGGCGCAGCTCGGACCAAGCCGGGCACACCTCGAGGGTGTGCTGTGCCGTGTCCTCCGCCGCGCCGCAGTTGTGGCATGCCGGAGTCCCGATCCGGTGCAGGTGCGATCCAAAGCAGCCATGGCCTGATAACACCTGCACCAGTCGGAATGAGAGGAAACCGTGGGAGCGCTCGAGCCAGTCCCGCAAGACTGGACCGAGCGCGTCCAGGGTTCGGCGGCCAAAAGTGGCGGTGGCGAGGTCCTCCGTCCAATGGACGATGATGGCGTCCCTCGCCTCCCGCCGCACGGCCTCCCACTCTTCCGCGATTGGGCGCTCCCCGAGCGACTTTCGCCGCGCCGTCCACTCGTACACTCTGGCGAGCACCCACGCCTCCAACTCCCAAGGACGGGTGACAGCCAGAGCGCACGCCGTCGAGAACCCCACCGAGTGGTATGCCCTTACCACCCGCAGTGCAATGGCCCTTTGGGACCTGCGGATCGCAGTGGCATTCTCCCTCCTATGGAGGGAGTCCGCCCAGATGGGGGCCCCGTAGAGGGCCATGCTACGCGGAATGCGATACCCCCATCGGCATCGTGCGTTGCCCCCCCCCCCCAAGTTCGGGAGGAGCCACGACATGGCGTCCGCGGCCTTCAGCAGGCGCGTCGACAGCCCGCTGAAGTGCGGGCTGAAGTGCCACCTGCTGTCCAGCATCAGGCCCAGATATTTCATCTGGGCCTGGACCCCTATCTTGACGCCATCCACGAAAATGTGGGCGTCAGGAGGGCAGCGCTGCCGAGGCCCGTGAAAGAACACGGCTTCGGTCTTGCTCAGCGCCACCCTTAATCCCAGGCGGCGGATCCTCCCCGCAACCAAGGATCCGCCAGCCGAGGCCAAACAGGCCGCCTCCCCGAAGCTCCTCCTCCGGGCAGTGAGGAGAGTGTCATCTGCGTAACAGATGACACTCGTGCCCTGGAGGAGGGCTCCCCGCAGCAGCCAGTCGAACCCAATATTCCACAGGGGGCGCCCTAAGACAGACCCCTGTGGAACACTGGACTCGGCTGCGTACTGCCTCATCCTGGCCAGCTTGTCCACAAAGAGGACCTCTCGGTCCTCCAAGTAGCTGGCCAGGACGTTCACCAGGTATTGGGGCACTCCGTGATACTGGAGTGCCTCCAATATGGTCGAGTGAGGGACGGAGTTGAAGGCGTTGGCAATGTCGAATGACACCGCCAACACTCCGTCCGCCGTCTCGACTGCCTCCTTCACCTGGCCCTTTAGTAGGGCCAGCACGTCGATCGTCGAACGCCCTTGTCGGAAACCGAACTGGGCGTCCGACAGATCCGGCCCTACCCCCCGCAACAGGCCACTGAGCCGAGAGGCGATGATCCCCTCGAATATTTTACCGACCTTATTGAGCAGAACAATGGGCCGGTACGCCGAGGGGGAATCCGCCGAGCGTCCCTCCTTTCGGAGGAGGCATAGCTGCCCCTCCTTTCACAGTTTCGGGAACCTCCCAGCCGTAAAGCACGCGCTGAAGAGTTCCCGAAACCTGACCTCCATCTGAGCGGCAGCTATGGCCACCACCCGTGCAGGGACGCCGTCCGGCCCAGGGGCCGTCTTCTTCGCGCGGAGGCTGAGAACCCCCGCGCGAAATTCTTCCGCAGTCACCGGGGGTCTCCTCCTCCGGTGAAGCCGCCCCCCGCGGGGGGTCCATCGTTGGTGTGGTGAAGTCGGTCCAGCGCGGAAACAGGGACCGGACCACCCCATCCAGCTACGCCGGCTCGAGAGTCTCCGTCAGGGGGACCATGGGGGCGGAGCTGGTTCCGCGCCGCCTTATATGGTCTCCCATAAGGATCCCTGTCGAGACCCTCGAGCATCTCGGCCCTCGTCGCGTCCTTGGCAGCGCCCATTGCCGACTTGAGGACCGTCTTCGCCTCTCGGTAAGAGGCGTAGAGGCGGTCCTCGTCTGCCTGGCTTCGGGCGCTGCGACGTCGGCTCCGCGTGTAGGCCCTCCTGGCCGCCACGCAGATGGCCCGGAGCCCCGCCAGTTCCTCCGAACACCAGTAAACGGCACGACGCGGGGAGGCGGACGGCGAGAACGAGGCATGCTGGCATTACACACCTCGGTCAGGGACCCCTTGAGCCGGACTGCTGCGACGTCCACGTCCAGGACCTCAACAGGGGGCGACAGCCAATCTTGGAGGAAGGCCGCCTCCTTGGCTGCCTCCCGGTTCAGGCGAGTGAGAGCCAACCGAAATCAAAATCAAAAGGCATTTATTCAAACTAGGCTGAAAATCAGCACTTTTTGAACGTCAAAATTTACATGAAGACAGTCCCCCAAATCGCCCAGCCCGTCACCACTTCCTAGTGTTTTAGCTGGGAAGAAGAGTGGCCAACAAACTCCCCAGCAACACAACTGTCTGTTAAGTTTAAAGAACTTGAATTGATATAACATTATTCAACATTTTATGATAGATGTCGATCATTAAATTAAATAAATGGATGGCACATGTCCGCTAGCATACTATTTTATCCCAAAAAATACATATGAAACAATTATTAAAGTAATTACATATATAGGTAATTAAATAAGTAAACTCAAGCATACAATACTAATCAAAATGAGCCTCCAGGAATAAATGGCGTGCCCGCTTACATGTTCAACAATGCAATTTAACCATAATCTGTGACCCAAAGTCACAAGTGATAAACTAGGACCATCGCAGTTAAATTATAACACTTAAAATTTTTAACAATAATAAACCACGGACAGCAAGACGACCAGTCACCACAAGCAGCACCCGTTCACGAGCATAACGCAAAGATCAGCCATTACCTCCCTCGCCATATTAGAGGGAAGGAGGTTACCCGATCCCCAACGCTACCGCAAGCAGCGACGTCTAAGGGAGCATGACGAACCTGCTGCCGGTTTCTCAGACAAAATCATACTTATCAATTTGTCGAGGTCGCTAGTTAAACACATACTGCAATACAACTCATAAAAAAACAAGTTAATGAGAAGATTATGTCAATAAATAAAAAATAAAAAAATGACCTATACGGTCAGAATAATAAACAATGTCATCTTGAGCAAGTAAAGAATCTACGAAAGAACATTTAGCATTGTCTCGTGTTCAACACAGCGACCAACTATTTTTATCGTCGAAGTAATCGTTTATAGTATAGTATGCCTTCGAAATAAGGTTAGATTTCACTTTCGCTTTAAAAGCATTAAAAGGCAAGTCTAGAAAAGAAAGAGGTAACTTATTATAAAAGCGGATACCGATCCCCACAAAATGGCCCTGGACCCTACGAAGACGGTGGAAGGAGCATGTAGTTTGTGCTTATTTCTGGTGTTAAAGCTGTGAATATCACTAGTTTTGGCATATAAATGGATATTTTGCCTGATATACACTATGTTGGCAATGGTGAGAATACCTATTTCTTTAAAAAGTTCCCTTAAAGAGATTCTAGACCCTAACTGGTATATCGCTCGTACGGCTCGCTTTTGTAGGACAAATATATTTTGTATGTCAGCAGCTTTTCCCCACAGTAGCATCCCATAGGACATAACACTATGGAAATAATTAAAATACACTAACCGAGCTGTGTCGACGTCAGTAAATTGCCTAACTTTCCTGACGGCGTAGGCGGCAGAGCTAAGCTTTTCCGATAGTGTTGATATATGAGGGCCCCATTGCCCCACCGTGGGAAGGGAGACCCGCTAGAGCGGGCCATCTCCCCCCGGGGGCCCTGGGTGGAGATGTAGAACCGCACATAACGGTGGTCCGACAAGGTCTCCACCAACTCCACCCGCCAGTTCACAATGCGTGCGGCTAAGACAGGGGAGGCAAACGAGACCTCTACCACCGACCGTCCCCGTTGCTGCACACATGTGTGGACCGCCCCTCTGTTGAGGAGGGACACGCCGCATGACGCCGCCCAAAATTCGGCGCGTCCCCGGACGTTGCAGGAGGCAGCCGGGTTGCCCCAAGCCACCGACTTGGCGTTCAGGTCGCCCAACACTACGACCTGGCGCGGCGACGCTCTCCCTACGGCTGCAGTGAAGATTGACCCCCACCAGAGCCACATTTCCCCACGCGGCGGCCACATATCCCGGTCCCCTCTCTAAAAGCGAAAGGGGAGGGGAGTCTGTGGAAAACCGCGACACCAACGCCACCAAGCCGTCCCGATCACCCAGCCAATGGCCAGGGACCAAGTAAGGCTCGGCGACCACCGCCAAGTCCACCAACCACTCAGCCATGGTCGGCATCAGCCGATCCTGGGCTGCCCGGCAGTGGTTGGTGTTCTCCTGGAGGGTGCGATGTTCGATGGATCAGCATCATCTTTCAATTACCTCTGTGCTAAAATTTTATAAACAGTGTAAAAAGTTAATGAAGCAAGGATAAAACGACACAGTTATTAACTTTACCATTGTGGTGACAATTGTGTGCAAAATCATAGCGAAATTGCAACGTTTACCAGTGTTGTGAGCAGTTTTAAAATCAAAACTAACTTTGACGAAATTATAAAGTGTGTTTTTTTGACTTTGACCTCATTAGCTACACAAAGGAATCGTCAAGACCGCCGCACACGTATCGCATGACCACTTACTTAGCGCTGGCTTATTCCATACGTCTCTTGAACGAGCGCCGCAGCCTAGTGGTGCAACGCTCCTATTTAAGTTGAGAGAGGTCCACGTTCGAATCACATGAGCACCACTTCTTTTTTGTTTTTTTTTTTGTTCTATTATATTTTGTTTTGGTTTTTTTTTGTGACTTTATTGGTTTTCCCTTAACCATATAAACTATATTTCATCTAAATAATTAATTATTAAAATGCAACGCACTCCACCAAAAAGTTTAACTCACGGACAATCACTTTCGGAATCAGATTTGATGTCTGTCGCAAGTGAAAAAACTGGCGGCATTAATGTGACTGTGCGTAGCAAGCGTCTTCGTGTGGATGATTCACCGAACAAGCAGCTGGATTCTGAGTCCTATTCAACATTTAGTGCTTTCCAATCTGAGTTACGCGAGATGCTGTCAAAATGGAAAGCCGATCAAGAGCAGCTGGTTACGAAGGAGTCACTACGAAATGTTATGCAGCAGGAACTAGGAAAAACTATCAAGGATACCATTAAAGAGTCAGTGACGGACCAGCTATCTAGCATAAATGAGCGTCTGAGTGCCTTACACGACTCGCTCAATTTTTTTAACCAAACGTTTGAGGAGTTTAAAGTTCGTCTGGAACAAAAGGAATCCATCATTACGACTCTGCAAGCCGATAATGACCGTTTGAAAACGAATGTCAATGAGTTGACAACACGTTTAAATGTAGTTGAGCAGCATATGCGTGAGAACAATGTAGAAATCAACGGTATTCCTGAACACAATAACGAAAACTTGGCAAACACATTAATCAACTTATCTAAAACAATCGGGAGTTCCTTGAATGATAGCGACATATTGCAGATTACTCGAATCGCTAAACTAAATAAGGATAATGATCGCCCACGTTCGGTCATCGCAAAGTTACAATCTCCTCGGCAGCGCGACACGATCCTGGCAGCAGTTAGCAACTACAATAAGAAACACCCGGAAGATAAACTGAGCTCTCACCATTTGGGTATAGCCGGCAAACGAGCTCCTGTATTTGTGACTGAACACCTGAGCCCAGCCAATAAACAGTTGCATGCAGCAACGAGGAAACTTGCCAGGGAAACTTCTTACAAATTTGTCTGGATTCGTAATGGCAGAATCTTTGTTCGTAAGGATGTTAATCATGATTCTATATATATTCGTAACTTGGATACTTTAAATAGACTGAAAATTGAGTAACTTCCTTGCAATATAATTTAAAATGAATAGTTTAGAGTTTAACATAACAAAAATGCTTAACATATACTACCAAAATGTTAGAGGAATGAGAACTAAAACTAATGATATTTATCACAATATTTTGTTAAACAACTATGACTTAATTGCTTTTACAGAGACATGGTTAAACTCAAATATATGTACTAGTGAATTTATCGATGATAGATATATTACTTTCCGCAAAGATCGATTGCTTACTAGGACTTCCAAAAAAGATGGAGGCGGAGTGTTAGTTGCTGTTTCAAAACACATAAAATCAACAAGAGTTCAGAGCTGGGAGACCAGTTCTGAAGATTTATGGATAATTCTAGAAATCAAATCTCAACATTCTATAAGAAAAATTGCAATATGTATAGCTTACCTTCCGCCTCCGGTCAAAATAGAAAATTTATCCTCATTTCTAAATAACGCTGATAATATAGTGGCTAAAGTGGACGATGTCCTGATTCTTGGAGACTTTAATTTGGGTTTTATAAAGTGGAACAAAGTGAATAAAGGTTTTCAGCACACACTCCCCGAAAATTATACAAATACACTGGGTTATTCTCTAACCGATTTTATTTCATTAAATAATCTCTATGAGTTCAATAACGTAAGAAACATCAATGATCGAATATTGGATTTGGTGATAAGCAATCTGAAGAACATTACAGTTACTCCTTCCCTTGATCTACTTAGTAGGCCCGATTCACTGCACCCTGGTTTACTCGTAAATATATCCGATACAACTCCCGAGACACTAAAATGTAACCATAAATCAGGATACAATTTCTTTAAGGCAGATTACGCTAAAATAGTAGCTAAATTGAAAAAAATAGATTGGACTGCCTTATTTTTTAAATGCGGTGACGTAAATGATATGGTCTCTCAATTTCACAATTCTCTTCAGAATGTTATTGCTATGTTGGTACCGAAATACAACCGCAAGAAGCAGAAATATCCAACCTGGTTCTCATATCGGTTAATAAAACTGCTTCATCAAAAACAAAAAGTGAGACTAAAATGTCGCAAATATGAAAATCCGCGTGATATTCTGGAGTTCGAGAGGTTGCGTGAACAATGCCATAAACTTATAAGATCGTGTTACAATTCATACAAACAAAGAATAGAATCCGACATAGTAAAGAACCCTAAGGCTTTTTGGCGTTATATAAAAGACAAACGCCAAGGGCAATCTAGGTTTCCATCCAGTATGCAATTGGATGGGTCGGTTGCTGATACTGGACCCGAAATTTCGAACTGGTTTGCCCAACAATTTTCTTCAGTGTATAGCGTGAATAACGTAGGGACAACTGATGTGTCCCATACTGTTCATAAAGTACTCCATAAAATAAGCCTTACAGAGAGAGAAGTACACAACAAATTAAAGAATTTAGACTCTCTGAAGGGCCCCGGTCCTGATTCCATCCCACCTGTCTTTATAAAGCGCTGCTGTAATGCACTGGCATTTCCGTTATGCACTATTTTTAATCGTTCATTGGCCGAGGGAATTTTTCCTGATGTGTGGAAACAAGCAAAAGTTGTACCTATATATAAAAAGGAACAAGAACAAAAGGAATAGAAAGGAACCCGTGGATGTTAAAAACTATCGTCCGATTTCAATATTATCATGTCTCTCGAAATTATTTGAGTCCCTTATTTGTCCAATAATCACGCAACACCTTAATTCTAATGTTTCATCTGGTCAGCATGGTTTTCTGGCGGGTCGTTCAGTGGAAAGTAACCTGATCCAGTTTGTGTCCGACATATCCGACTCTCTAGACCAAAGACTGGAGGTGGATGCGGTGTACACGGACTTCAGCAGTGCTTTTGATAAAGTTAGTCACTCACTACTTTTGTCGAAATTAGCAGCTAATGGCGTACATGGATCACTGCTGGGGTGGTTTGCATCGTATCTAGAACAGAGGACACAGAACGTTGTCTTGAATGGTTACGTGTCAAAGCCAAATGTATCCAACTCGGGTGTTCCTCAAGGATCCCATTTAGCACCAGTCTTATTTTTGCTTTTCATAAATGACTTGGGGCAGGTTATCAAAACCTGCAAATTCTTAATGTTTGCCGATGACCTTAAGATCTACATGCCAATCATGACACCAAACGACTCTGCAACATGACTTAGATCAAATTGTAGATTGGTGCAATAAAAATGGCATGACCTTGAACGCTAAAAAATGCTTTCATATAAAATTTTCAAGAAAGAAAAAATCTATCGTAACATCTTACAAAATTAATAACGTAACACTTACCAGGGTCAGTGAAATTCGGGATCTCGGAGTGATAATGGATGAGGGGTTAACTTTTAGGCAACATATAGATAGTTGTGTTAAAAAGTCTGCCCAGCTACTAGGTTTTCTAAAAAGAAATACTCAAGGATTTAGATCCGTAAAATCGAAAATCGTTCTGTATAATGCGTTAGTGCGCAGTAAGTTGGAATACGCCAGCGTTGTTTGGAATCCGTTTTATGCTATACACTCCCAGCGTCTAGAGAGCATACAAAGGGCTTTCACCAAACACCTTGCTTTTATGGCCCTCGGCATATCTCATAGGTGCCCATACCAACAACGTCTGACATTCTTCAATATAACTTCACTATATCAACGAAGAGTTATGCATAGCCTTTTGTTCCTATACAAGTTAGTCAACGGCCATATTGATTGTAGTGAACTACTATCGCGCATTTATTTGAGTGTTCCGCACAACATTCCATGATATCCCCTTACCAGATTGTTTTTACACATGTTGTTCATACACATTTCTTACACATGTTTTTATGTAAATTTAATCAAAAACCGAACATTTAAGTATGCTACAGCGAGCGAAGCGAGCCCGATAATTTTTAGTTTCTTGACTCAGATATGCTAAATTTCTTGTTATCTTCACATTCATTTATTTGCGTTCTGCAAGGTACAAACCGTAGTAGACCCTGTTTAGGGCACAGCAAAATGTATTGTTATATCATAACTACATATCGCCTCTTTACAAGAACAACGTGACATCTAGTAAAAACGTTTTTTTTTATTATTTGATATTCAAAACCACGAAGTCGAATTTTATTTTCTACAAAAACGCGGTATTTTAAAACTGAAATTCAGTTTTAAAATACCGCGTTTTATGAGATGTCACGTTGTCCTTGTAAAGAGGCGATATTATTATCACCTTTTTTTTAGCCTGTACTGTCCCACTGCTGAGCAAAGGCCACCTTATAAAATCTAATTCGTAGAAAGTAATATTTAAAATAATATACATAATTCTATTTGGTTAAATGCTAATCCTCCTCCTTGCGTCGTATTCCTCATTGCTGAGAGTCGTGACCTCCCTTCTGTATCACTTTCACACGTATGATGTTTCTGTCCCTGGCGGTGAGGAGGCCGTTGTGAACGGTAGTGTCAAGGGCGGTGCGAATCTGGTTAGATCAACGCATTGGACTGCATCCACGAGGTCTTTTTCCATCAACTTTGCCGGTGACGGTTAGCTTTTCGAGGTTGTCACCTTCTTTCCTTGCAATATGACCGAAGTATTCTAGGATTCTGCGTAGACCCTCAGACGATAGCCGCGAGGAGATATGGATACGTTAGTCCGAAACGCCCTCCAAGGAATACGGAGCATCTTTCTCCAGCACCACATCTCAAACGCGTCAATGCGTTTGCGGTCCGCAGCTCTCAGTGTCCAAGTCTCAGCGCCATACGAAAAGATCGAGGAGACTAGAGTCTGTACCAGTTTAGTTTTAGTTTTTACGGAAATGTTACGATCTTTCCATTTTTTTCCAAGCTGAGACATAGATTATGGCGCTCTTAGTCATGCCAATTCTCCTGCGCACTTCCTTCTCGCACGACCCATCGTTACTGATGTTGGAACCCAGGTATATAAAGCTGTCCACTGATTCTATTCCAAATGCGCTAGTGAGTTTCAACTTCCCAGATCGATCTACCACCATGACCTTGGTCTTGGCTCTGTTTACGGCGAGTCCCATCTCCTCGCTGATCCACTCCATTCTGATCTTCTAATCATTGCAGCCATTTCCGACTCATTTGCTGCAAGAAGAGTGGTATCATCGGCGTAGCGCAGGTTGGTGATTTTCACGCTACCAACTGTAATGCCTCCCTCCCAATTCCCACAAGTACGTCTAATAATTTGCTCTCCATAGGCGTTGAACAGAATGAGCGACAAAATGCATCCCTGGCGTACTCCTTGGTGGAATTTGAAGGGTTTTGATGCTTGTTTGAACCATATAGCAGCAGATACTTCGGAGCGAAGAATCATAGGTTCCACTTCTAGAAATGTTAATAACAATAACATAAATAACACTATATCGGGTCAGGTATTTTCTTAAAATACATAATTTACTATTTTTACATGACAACGTTGTATTTAGGTACCCAAACTATTAAAACAATTATTCAATAAGAGATCACTTAAGAATACAAATAAATTATTAACAACGAGATCATCTTACATCCATTTAATCGGGTTAATTTTAGTTTAAATGTTCGTAATTTATCTAATATCAGAAGGTTTGTCAATTTTATGAGTACGGTTTTGACTGCGGACCGCGCCTGCTCGCAGTAAGTGTGAAAAGTAGGGATAAAGGCTTTGCCTTCGGCTAGCTTAAATCCCTCGCTGCATTCAGGATTCCTGTATTACCTCGGTGCATAATCTACTATTATGATTCCATAGAAAATGACTTAAAACTATGTGCATTCGTAACTTTGATATGTTTGCTACGTCTTTTTTTTTTGGCATGGTTTATGAGACGGGTAACTACGGAGCTCTACCTACACTATGCTTGGCCCGACACGCAATTGGCTGGCTTTTTTTTTTCATTTTAAGATATAATAATAGTTCGAATCAAGATATCATGTAGCAACGTTGTTGTTCGTCGCAGTCAACAACATCTATTTAAAGGGTGAAAGGTCTCCCCTATCCTAGAGATAATGAATATTTCTTAATGTAAAAGTACTGTGAGCTTGTTTTTTGTGCATAGTAAATGCTATACTATAATATTTAGACACGACTAGCTAGTTTTGATTTTAGCCGTAGGAGAGTAGAGTGGGCCGCGCTCTATATGGCCAAATAACTTGGTCACCACAGCGAACAAAATTGGATGTGGGAATAAGGTGATGGAAGAGACCTACTCTCAACGTTGGGGGATACGGTTTGGAAAATAGAGAAATCTAAGATCTACAATAGTTTGTTTCAGCTATTTATGAGACTGAGCTACCCAACTCTATAGCTTTGTTAGAAACTTCTTAAGAGACGTTAAGTACAACCTGTAGCCATATATGATTGGCGATTTGGCATAAAATGAGTTTAAGCTTGATAATACAGAATCACTGAATAAAAAGTTAATGGCCACAGCATAGGTGACACCCGGGGGCGGATAATGTGGTGTCACCCCACAAATGAACCCGGGGGGGGGGGGGGTTTATAGATTATTTTGATTTTATTTTCATCATTATCTAAACCCAACTTTGTTGAGTAACACAAGTAAACTCAAGAAATAAAAGGGGGCTTCTGCCCTCTTTTATTTCTTGAGTTTACTTGTGTCTCACAAGAGCTAGTGAAGCGAGCTCGAAAATTTACGCATTCCACCTAGGTATTATTTTCTCCATATATATTTTACCACGGATAGGTTTTATTTTCTTTTGATTATTCATACTTAAATAGAAATAACTTTATGGAGTGATGCAAGAAAGTTCATTAACTGTGAGAGGGCAGAACATAAGAGCGAGCGAAGTGAGTTCGAAAATTCATGCACCCCAACTCGGAAAGGTTTTATTTTCTTTTGATCATTTCATACGCAAACATAGTGATTTTATTGAGTCATACAGAAACGCTCCATAAAAAAAAGAGTGCAGAAAGTAAGAGCGAGCTCGAAATTTTTTACACCTCGCCACGGGCGGGTTTCATTACGTCACCCGTTAAGGGGTGACACCCGATCGTGATAAAAAGTCAACGAACGAGTGTCACCCTTAACTGCAGAAAAACTGAAGGACTAAAGAAATTTTTGCACCTCATCTTGGAAGGGTTTTATTGTATTTTGAAAATTCATACCGAAATTTTTTTTTTTTGTTGATTTACATAGAAAAACTCAGGAAGAGAGAGTGCAAAATGCAATAGCGAGCGAAGCGAGCTCAAAAATTTTTGCACCCTGTTCCTGGCAGATTTCATTGCGACAAACGTTTAGGGGTGCCACCCGATAGTGACAAAAACCAGTCAACGAGCGGTCGGGTGTCACCCGGTGCGCGCCGCCCACCCCGCCCCCCCCACGCTACGCTATTGAATGGCCATCCAATAATCTCAAACAATTTGTATATAACGGCTTTTAAGTCTGTAGTATTAGTAGCAGCAGGAGCAGGTATTCTATTACATTCTTAACCAACATTTCTTGTTGTTGTTGTCAGACATCAATTGATTTAAAAATAGTTGTTAAGATTAATTACAAAACAATAAAATTACAATTACTCTCACATGTAAATGGAAAAATTTGCAGCATAAATGATTGGCGTAGGTGTAATTATTTTGTTTCAAAGACGTATTCTGACCCTAGCGATAAGAGTGACCCGAAGGAGAAGATAATGCGTGAAGTATAGCGGGCGAGCGCGCAGGCGGCGGGATCTCGGCTGCGGCGCCCGCGCATCGCATACCCAAGCGAGTCTCCCAGGAAGCTGGACCGCCGTGCGACCACTCCCTGCTGCTCTACTCTCTACCAATATGTTCATTGGCGTCACCTCAAGTGGAGACAACGTGAATTCTCATTACGACTACCTTATTTGAACGCCGGAGGTAAGCTCAACTCTCTTTCTAAGATAATGAACTTACTGAAGGTCACCCCAAAAGTTTATGTAAATAAATGATTACCGATAGGCTGCCGTATAATCTCCTACAGAATGGCTATTCATCGTACAGTCCCCGGCGAAGACTCTATCATCCATGCAAAACATGATTTTTAAATATATTTGATGTAAACTAATTATATCATATCTTTATGTTTAGGTAAAGTACTCATCTATATTTTTAGTGTCATATAAGTAACTACTACCAGTGATCGGTTAACAAGTTAATTTTTCTTGCAGGCACATCTAGTGAAAGAAATTTTGTACGCTTGCAAATATGGCGCTAGATTTCGTAGCTGGATGTATAGGGGGTAAGATAGATATAATATCTATAACTGTTACGTTGCAATACTATTTTATATCTTCTGTTATTGATAAACTAATCCATTGTATTGGTTTTCAGGTTGTGCGGGAATCATTGCTGGTCATCCTTTGGATACATTGAAAGTGCACATACAGTCAGGTAGAGGTAGTGCGCTGCAATGCACGAAGGCTCTTTTGAAAGGAGGAACGTTGTCAACCGCGTACCGTGGAGTAGGTGCTCCATTAGGTGGAATAGCGGCTGTTAATGCTATAGTTTTTGGTGCGTATGGAAATACGAGACGGGCATTGCCCAATCCAGATTCTTTGAGGACGCACGCGACGGCCGGGGCAGCTGCGGGACTGCTTCAAAGTTTCGCGTGTGCTCCCGTCGAGTTAGTCAAGACACGACAGCAGTTGTCTAAGCCAGGAGAAGGCATGCCGTCTGGAGCGTGGGCCGGAGCCCGCCACATCTTGCGGACTGGAGGTTTCAGAGCACTTTTCCGCGGACTCGGTGTGACGATGGCTCGTGACAGCCCTGGATTAGCGGTCTACTTCACCTCATACGAGGCGATGACTCGGGGAGATCAATCTGTGATGAAAGTGTTTATGGCGGGAGGTACGGCAGGAGCTTTATCGTGGGTGGTATTATATCCTATTGATGTGGTGAAATCGAGGTATCAAGGAGATGTGGTGGGGAAGTACTCTGGTGCGTGGGACTGCTTCGTGAAGTCGGTGCGCGCGGACGGCTGGCGCAGCATGGGGCGCGGCGTGGGTGCGGTCACGCTGCGCGCCTTCATCAGCAACGGCGCGTGCTTCTCCGCCGTGGTGTGGACGGACCGCGTGTGGCAGCGCATGGCCGCCGACCCTAGTGTTAAGACTCTGGCGCAGGCCACCGCCATCAGTGAGGCAGTGTGTGAGAACAACGACCGACAATTTGATGTCTAATCAAGGTTCGAATTCTAAGCTTTATTTAATACTTTTTAATGATAAAAAAAAGTGTTTGTACATTATATAATAGGAGAGGAAGATAAAATGTTGTTTATTATATTTGTTGTGTTTCTTATACTAACTTTCCTGAATTCCATTAACTAACCGAGGCCTTAGATCTTACTAGACAATAAGTAGGTTTGTAGACCCATCACATTTTCATAATTTAATATGTAGTTACCGCAAATGCATTTTACTTAAAACTGATGTAAATATTGCACATCTGAACCTAGCTTAAATTAGTTGAAATAACCGTTTTTTTTTTTTGTTTCTAGAAACTAACTTCGTAGTTTTTGTATGAATTGATTTCATAGTGCAATAGATAATGCTTTCAAAAAAGCAATTTTTATCAAAATGTGTTTCGTAGACAACGGCTACGATATTGCTATGTGGCTACGAGCGCTACGAAAATGTGGGAAAATTTTATTGTCATTTCATGGCGCTAAACCCTAAAACACGTTATCTTAATATGCCAGGATATTTTAATACAATAAAATAAATGAAACAACGATATTTCTTTCTTATTAAGTATCATATACTTGTCTGAAAAATTTCATACAATTTTCAAAAATATTCCAAAAATACAGGAATGATTCACATTATGAAAATATCACAACATTATAAATATGCCAAAATTGCTATAATAAAGGTAAATATTTTTAAAAATAAAGGACGGTAACATAATAATTTTACATAATATTAACTTCACTATACTTTTTCCTAAGACTTTTATTTCTTCATCTTATTGATTAGGTAGTTTACTATAGTAGGCTAGGGCTAGGGGTAGGCTTTTCGATTAACAGAAAAGTTACTGTGAGACCTGGAAAAGATATTGCGTTATTAATACCTGGTTCCTGAGGTACTTTATCGGTCGTTTATCTGTCCGTTAACAACCAACCAAACAATGGCGTTATGACAAATAGCGTAACACCGAGCGGAACCGGGCATAAGACATACAAAATTCAAATGTATTGAATTATTTATTTGATTTGTATGTTGAGAGTAGAATATATAGGCCCGTAAGATTAATTATTGTGAATCATATTTTAAATTTACTTACATCTGAAATATGAGAATGTATATCAAGTTATTGCATAATTATTTATTGACACGCATGTTGCAGAGCTACGTGTTTTTGTTTCTTTCACACATAACAGGCGTCATGCACGTGAACTAAACTTGTACTTGTAGGTTATTCTTAGCACCACGAGGGAAAAACATCCATCAAAAAATTCAAAGGTAAGCTTTATAGTAGCTATAAATAATTAGATGTCTGCCACACCCACTATATTTGGCATTTTCAGTATGACCAGCTGTGTACTTCTTTGATTAGTACCTAATTAGAGTAGCATATTACCTACAACTCCGCTTATCTAATCTTTGTCACGTACTATCACCCGTTCAATATTATTGATTGGGCGTGTCAGGGGTCAAGCCCCATGACAACTAAGATTACCGACAAATCTTTAGTAGGTAGGTACATTATACGTAAAGATTTACCACAAAAAATACTTACTTGATAATATCTGATTGATAAGAACTGGGGCACATCCGCATCTGAAACAAAAATGTCTGTTCTATTCTCTCTTTTGTCGGTACATCGACAGTCTTTTGTCCCGATTTAGGCACTTGTCTCACCGCCGGCGATCAGCGAGCAGCGAGTAAAGCTTCAAACTGGAATCGAGTTGGCGAGCAGCGAGTAGCGAGTGAAAAGTTTCGATAGTTTTGACGCTCGGCTTTCAGCGAGTGCTTTTGTACGACGGGCTTTTACTCGCAATATTCGCTCCGGCCCGCACTATAGGTAGAAATTACCGCTGTTTGGTGAGTTCAGACCGCCAGAGAGCATCGCCGAGCGAGTGTCGCTGAGCGAGTACAATCTTTGATAGCTCTTGTCGCTGCGATCAACTAGAGGTAAGAGCCGCTCGCCGGCAGTGTCAACTGCCAGCTATCGACTCTGAATGTATGTATCTCTTTTACTCACACGAGATCTAAATCTTTTGTCCCTTTCCTTAGCGAGCAAATAGGTACTCGCTTCCTCGCCGACGGTGAGACAAGTTCCTTAGGCTGCGTTTCCACCAGAGATGTGCGGGGATGCGTAGCGAGGGATTATGTATTTGTTAAGATCAATTAGAACATAGCTGCTTTTACCTAGCCTCGCTGAGCGCAAGCGATTCTATTGGTTCTTATCAAATACATCCCTCGCTACGTAACCTCGCACATCTCTAGTGGAAACGCAGCCGTAAGGCTGCCTGTCCAACGACGCAGAGCGAGGCAGCGGAGTGGTGCGGAGCGACGGAGTAATGCGGAGTGGAGTTGCGGACTGTGTCTGTCTATTGATGCGGAGTGAGGTAGTGCGGAGCGGAGTTGTGGACATGACGAGTTATTTAGCGGGCGGTGTTTTTTTCCGCTTCCCCGCTTTGTTTCCCAGCATCGTTTCCCAGCATCGTTTCCCCATATCGTTTCCTCGTTTCGTTTCCCCGCTTCGTTTCCCCGCTTCGTTTCCCCGCTTCGTTTCCCCCCCTTTCGTTTCCCCGCTTCGTTTCCCCGCTTCGTTTCCCCGCTTCGTTTCCCCCCTTTCGTTTCCCCGCTTCGTTTCCCCCCTTTCGTTTCCCGCTTCGTTTCCCCGCTCCGCTGCCTCGCTACGCTTCCCGGTTTTGTATGAATTTTTAAACTAGTTCGGAAATCCCGGTCCAACGAAGCGGAGCGGAGATTTTATGCAATTCCATTGGTTAATATTGGCACAGCTCAACTCCGCTCCTCTCCTTTCCGCTCCAGTGGACAGTCAGTCTAACTGTCCCCTACACGAATACCTCTTGAATTCAAAATTCGAGATTAGTATCAAATTTCGGTACAACAAAAACTATACCATATAAAACACAGTTCAAATTGCATCGCAACCTATACTTTTCAGGGATTTTTAAATAAAAAGCCTTAAATAATGCTTAAGTCGATGTTGAATTGGTAGCGACGAATAGAAAATATCTCGAATAATACGTAAATACAAGTAGCGTAGCAAATTTTAAACTTTTGCCTTACAATGACTTGACATTGACACTTCTGTGCTGCCACCTATAGTTCCTGCCTGTTTCCTGGACTTCCTACTCATGTCGTAGCTACCTTGGAGTGCGCTAGTCTTGCTCCATGGGTTGCGGCGGGAGAGGCGGGGGAGGGGGCGGCGGCGGGGGCGGTGCAGGCGCGTCATTGTTGGCGGCCTGGTTCTCCATCAGCCCGAGTTGCTCGAGCATGTCGTCGTTGTCTTCCATCAGGTGAACCTGCACCAACCACGGCCGGTTACTCTGCAAAGAACAATTTGAATATCCAAGACGAAAAACGTCGACTTTGGTTGCTTCTAGTGCGATTCTACAGGTTATCTTGATAAATATACAGGGTGTTTCGGAAGAACGTGCTCATTAATAAAGGGTAGTTGAACAAAACTGTGTGAAACACAGTGAACCAAAATAAATGCCACCAACTGTTGACTGCTTGAAAAGTGTTTTTTTAGCCGTTTTAATTTTTTTCTTGCGGTCGTTAAAAAGTCAGGTTTTTTTTATTTTCAATTATTTCTTTACAGTACATACGTCACAAGATAATTGCAAACTCCGTAAGATTGTAATAATTCTTTTTAGATTATATTTTCTCGGCATATTGTGGTCATACAGTTTTAAATACAAAAAATCCCATCCAAATTCAATAGTTTCCAATGTATACAGGGTGTCCCAGAACTCAACGTCAAGCCGAAACGGGGTGACAGGATTGATCATAACCATCATGAGAAAAATCTGAAAAAAAATCTATCCCATGCAGTTTGAAAATTATGGGCATTTTAAGAAAAACCTAGAAAATGATCAAACTGTACCATTTTTCGGTTATTGTGGTTATTCTTTTTTATTTTTGTTCATTTGAACTTTGGAAACGTAATCCTAAATAACATTTCTAGAATCCCAATAAAAAATAATGACACAATTGCCTCAAGTTTCCGAGAATTGAGACTATTTGTTAAACTACGAATTTAAAATTTTCAAGATTCGTTGACTTTGACAGGCCGTGGCGTCACTATCTGTCTCGCTCACTCATGGCAAACACACCCACTATCCATCTCTCTCATCATTTTGCCTTAAAATTAAGAACCCACCTAGAGCTTGTGCGAATCAAAAACATTTTAACTGAGATAGCAAAAATCGGGTTACTTGAGGTTTTAATTTTTTTACTCTTTTTTATTGTATGGAACTAACAAGTATTGTACCATTTTAGAATTCTGATTAAATAAATACGCCAACTTTTAATGCCACTTGCCAAGGCACTCTAGTACATTTTTTTTAAAGGAGGGCCTGTCAAAGTCGACGAATCTTGAAAATTTTAAATTCGTTGTTTAACAAATAGTCTCAATTCTCGAAACTTGAGGCAATTGTGTCATTATTTTTTATTGGGATTCTAGAAATGTTATTTAGGATTCCGTTTCTAAAGTTCAAATGAACAAAAATAAAAAAAAATAACCACAATAACCGAAAAATGGTGCAGTTTGATCAAATTTCTAGGTTTTTCTTAAAATGCCTATAATTTTCAGATTTTTCTCGTGTTGGTTATGATCAATCCTGTCACCCCGTTTCGGCTTGACGTTGAGTTCTAGGACACCCTGTATGTCACCGAAAAATGGCAAACTTCATAAGAATGAATAACTTGAGAGATTGTAAGCTTTAAGTTTATAATTCCTCGAATTAATTATGAGAAATTGTGATCTGAAATAAAATGGTGATCAAACAGAGCACAAGTCTACAAGAAACTAGGCTCTCATTGGTTTGTTCAGATGTGACGTCACATGTACACCATAGAGTTACGAATTAAATGGACCTCCCGTTGTCCGATATTGGTTGAGTTTACTTTGGGTGTGTAATTTTGGGTATAGCTAATTTTTAATATGAATGTCCATTCGGCTTAAATTACGGTTGCGACCAGGGCAAGTTGACGAAGCGCCGCCGCGCGGGGCTCCTATTTCTGCCTGCAGGGTCTAAAGTAACCTAACATGAATGAGATCACCGGAGCTAAGTTCGCTCGCTTCATTCGCTCACTCTAGCTCCCGCAATCCCATTCGAACCTAACCTATCCGTGTCGAGGTACCCTTAGTTCCCGAGCTGGCGTGGTCGCTCTTTGTTCAGCGGTAAGATGAAATGTCAGTTATAAAGATGAAAATTAGATCAAAAGAACATTATACTAAATATGAATATTCATATGGATTAGGATTTCATATGAATATTCATATGATTTCATATGAATATTCGTAATCCCAATCTTTTGTCATGGGTCTTTTTTATTTCGCGAAATTGAAAACGACTCCATTCAATTCGTAACTCTATGGCATACATGTGATGATACATCTGAAAAGACCAATGAGAGCCTGTTTCTTGTAGACTTGTGCTCTGATTGATCGCCATTTTATTTCAGTTCACAACTTCTCGGAATTAATTCGACAAATTATAAACTATCAAATTGACAATTTATCGAAAGTTTACAATTTCTCAAGTTATTTTATAATCCAACGGAGTTTGCCATTTTCCGGGTATATATATACATGCCTTATTGAGAAAATATAATTTACAATGTCACGCGATATTTTACAATCTTACAGTGTCTGCTATTTTTCGGTGACATATATATAATGACAGAACATCACCTTTAAAAATCACGCACTTCGAAAACTCCCTGTAGGTATACATATGTGAATATGTCCAGTCCGTTCACAGTTGTTCACCTTCAATTTTACATCACAGTGGTCATCTTCATTGATATAATTTTGTGGTTTGATTGCAGTCAAAGGTAAAATAACTGTGATCATCAGACTGTATGATTATTATACATCTAAGTTGTAAAGCGAAAATTACAAGTAACTAAACATTTTGCGTCCCATAATAAATTCATGTTACATAGAGTTAGAGACTAAAAATTTATGTGTATAATGTAGCTTCAAAAGTGATAGGCAAACTCTTATCTACAAAGTTGTTGTATGAACGTACATAGTTCATTCGATAAAGAAGCTGAAAAATAAGGCAGAGGAGCGTCTTGTTTTTTTTTCTGCTAGCTACGATATGAATCATAATACTAGCGAGCGGTGTTGGAAATCATCCACAATAACAATGTAACAAGTGTTTAGCCCCCAGTCATGGTCGGGGCTAAGTACCATCTTAGTATCAATCTTAACATGAGTTCGCATTTTTTTTAAACTGACCATTGACCTCTCCCTTATCGCGCTATTTTAGGTTCCTTGCTAAGTGCTGGAAGCTTCATTGAACCCACATTGAGTAATTATTCGATGAACCTATTTATATATGTGCCGTATGGTGTCGGCCGGTGCCGTATGGTGTCGGCCGGTGCCGTATGTTGCCGTAAAAGAATAATACCATCCCATCACTTCCCGTGGGTGTCGTAAGAGGCGACTAAGGGACTCACCAGAGAATGGGCGCTGCAGATGGTTGAGCGCTTGAACGTGTCCTTACAGGCTGTCTCAGAATTGGGCGATGCCAATCTGGTCAAGTTCAATGCTGCTAAGACCCAAGCGTGTCTATTTTCCGCTAAACGGAGCCAATTCCACCCAGCTCCATCTTTCCGAGGTGCAACCGTGCCGATAACCGACCAACTTGAGCTTCTTGGGGTTACATTAACATCTACCCTCAATTTTGGCCCTTTCATAGAGGCAAAAGCTCAAGTGGCTGCAAAGAAGTTGGGGATCTTAGCAAAGGTGAGACGGTACTTTACGCCGGAACAGCTGCTCAAACTCTATCAAGCGCAAGTTCGATCATGCATGGAGTACTGCTCTCATCTTTGGGACGGATCTGCCAGATACTAGCTTGATGCCCTTGAGTCAATTGAGAAACGAGCCAAGAGGATCATCGGCGATGATAGGCTCGTCGCGACGAAGCTCCAAAGTCTTGAGCATCGACGACGAGTTGCTAGCTTGTCGGTTTTCTACCGGTTGCATTTTGGGGAATGTGCGACGGAATTGCATAATTTGATTCCGCCAAGCCCGTTCCATCATCGGACCACAAGACGAACGGCGATGCGCCACCGGTACATGGTGGACATCCCACCCACGCGCACAAAACGTTTTGGGAACACATTCATAGTGCGTGCAGCTAAGGAGTGGAATTTCCTGCCGGAGTCTTTGTTTCCTGATAGCTATAACCTGGGAGTATTTAAGTCAAGAGTGAATAGGTTACTTCTAGGCAAGCGTGATCCATCTTCGACCACATCATCGCTTACCATCAGGTGAGATAGAGGTCAAACGCGAGCCCATAAATAGTAAAAAAAATAGTGGGTTCTCTGTAAAACGCAACACCATACACTGCGATCGCCAACCCGCCTGCCAAGCGTGGCGATTATGGTATTCAGTATTCAGTATTTATTTATTTGTTGTATGGCAAACCTCCCTATTCTTGGGGGAGGCCTATGTCCAGCAGTGGACGTCTTTCGGCTGATATGATGATGATGATAAACCTATTTATCTAGCCTGGATTGTTCTGATGCCTTCTCCCCTTTCACGTACTTCTTTTTCTTGTTAATGTGGGCCAATTCTTTCGGTAGACGCTAAGCTCAATTCGTCCCTCCATCTTAACTTTGTTCACCTATGATGTCAAAATGCACTTTATTCTTACCTGAAAGTTCTTTTTCTTTCCCTTTCAAAATCAAGACAAAACAGAACCCCAAGGAACCCACCATGACAAATTATTATCTTGTTCACAAAATTTGTCTAAAAGGTTTTAAACTACTTGTTTGATGATATAACCGTCTACTAGAACCATTATATTTATCTATAAATAAACAATTTTACTGTGATACTGATAATATGGCAAATCTAAACTTATATTATGAAGGGGAAAGATTCGATTTTTTGTTTGTTTGTTACGATTCAACTCAAAAACTACTCGAACGATTTTAAAAATTCTTTCACCATTAGAAAGCTACATCTTTAAGGAGTCACATACGCTATATTATATTTTCAAAAAATTAAGAGATGCCTACCTAAAATGGAACAATGTAATCTAAGGTATCAAAATGTTGCCTATAAAAGTCATTAATTTGCGTGCGTTGCGATAACTATTCATGATACATACAAATAATGCACTACATGATTATAGTAGGTACTCATTATCTTCTTATATATAAAAATCTCGTGACACGGTTTTTGTTACCGAACTCCTCCGAAACGGCTTGACCGATTTTCATGAAATTTTGTGTGTATATTTGGTAGGTATGAGAATAGGTGGTAGGCTATTTTTTTTATATGGCGAAAAAATGTTTGCCGAGTCAGCTAGTTATCTATAAACAAGTCCACGCGGGTATATATATCAACCTAACTATTATGGTTAAGTCAAATAATAACATAGATTAAATTGACCTAAAGATTTGTCTCTTTCAGCAAACCGCAAAATCCAGAACCTATACCCAATCCTGCATCGTACCATCTCCACATCTATCTATACTAATATATAAAGCTGAAGAGTTTGTTTGTTTGCTTGCTTGAACGCGCTAATCTCAGGAACTTCTGGTCCGATTTGAAAAATGCTTTCAGCGTTAGATAGTACATTTATCGAAGAAGGCTATAATAGGCTGAGCACACGAAGTTGCGCGGGTCAACTAGTATCTATATATAATTACTCATAAAAACTTTCGCTATTTAATTATATACCTACTTTATTAAATACCTCATAATGCTCAGGGCAAAAATTTACAAAAACAGGAGAGAGAGAGCGAGAAATTGCTCTGTGCGATAAGACCGCCCAATGTTAATACGAGTACATTGGGGGTACCGTACAGGGCTGTTTCTTACAGAGAACCTTTGGATGGTCAAAACGGAAGGAGATAGATTTAGAGATTTTTTTTTTGGCGTGAAAATGTCCACTCGTTCGGACTAAGGTAATTACAATTAGAAATTGATTTATGCTATAGAATATTCTAGATTATTGATCATAGAAAACTGCGCTTTAGATCAACGTATGTTGATCTAAAGCGCAGTTTCTATGATCATCTCCTACGTATTTGTTTTTTTTTTACGGTAGACGTCATCTAACTGATGTTATGATGATAACGAATTAAAACAATAGTTTTTGCGTTCCACTACCGTTGCCCTATCTGCTGTAAATTTCACTGCGTAAATGGGCGTATTGACCTCAACAATAACTTCGGGGGTCAAGTTACATCAGTATAATGAAATATAACATAAAACTCATTCATAGGTTAGTGCTACCAGTACATACGATTGTAATTACACTCGTAGCCGGTTATAAATCAAAATTGGAAACATCGTAGCGCTTTTCGACGGCGGTCGTAGCAAGGGTATATATGAGAATAAAGTAAATACCGGGCAACCAAACTTTTGCATATAACTTTTTTTAAAAAGGTGTTGTAACGTTGTATGTGCCTGCCCAGTGGCGGTACCTTCATATAAGCCCAAAAGCCTTACTAAAATGCTCGAAAGAGAATCAATATCCAACCCGAACGATTTAAAAGTTCGCGCGCTTAATTTTTATCAAAATAACACAAAGTATCTACCTATGCCACACATCGCGATTGTTCGCAGAGTTTCGCATTTGCAGTATCTACATATAGCTATCTCGCTTACACGTACCGGCTTTTGCCGGGCTTTCAAATACTATCTCTGTCACTTTCGCACTTATAGCGATGTGCCGTATAATGAGTTAGAACCTTGTGCGTCTACAAATCGATCAGTATGATAAATTTAAGCCGTGCATGCGTATGAAGTTGCACGCGTATGCGTGACCTTGTCACCTTGCCAACTCTGCAGTGTTGCCGTTTTAGCGACGTTGTTGAGATCTTGGAGATTTTTAACGAGTTTGGAGACTTTTTTTAAGATTTAGCAACAATAAAAACTAGCGACTTTTTTTTAAATAAAGAAATTAAATATTCAAGCAGTATCTTGAAAAAAAAACATTTGCGACATCTAGCTAGATTTTTCATATACCTGGCGACTTTTTTTGCCTAAATGACAACACTGCAACTCTGCGTAAATAGTTCCCGACACCCGAGTGCAACTCACTTCAGTTTCATTTGCTTGAGTGGAAAAAGTTATGTTGTTAAAATTTTTTGTGTGTTTTCTTAGATTTTCTCAGTGATACAATGGTTTTTTGTACCTTGTGAGGATTTAAATGCGTTCAAGTTTTGATTGGTGAAGATAAGGTAAAATCTTTAAACTTTGCTCAGAAAAAACAGTTAATTTCTTCATTAAACCCGACACCTAATCTGTGTATTTCTCAGACTAGTAAATCACATAAACGAAAATTTAATAGATCAGTGTGTAAAACTAGTTGGATTGTTGGCTGTTCGCACACTAATAAGTTGTGTTGCTGGTGCTGTATATTTTTTTCGAATGAAGATTCCGTTTGGAATACATCTGGTTACAATGATTTAAATAACATATCTGGCGCCATTAAAAGGCACGCAAATTCCCATCAACACCTCTGTGCAATGGTTTCTTTCGGTAATTTTGGTAAACAACGAATTGAGACATCTATATCACGCCAGTTATCTGAGGAAATTTCAAAATATAACACTCGCGTTGATAACAACCGTAGTGTATTTCAAAGATTAGTCGATATTGTTTGTCATTTAACTGGTCTCTTTAGGAAAAAAGAAGATGGATGAATTCACTTTTAATTTATTGTACCTAACCAGTAGTTTATGAGAAAATTGCGATGATACATACGTAGGTACCTACATACTCAGTCGAAAACTGAACTTTCTTTTTTGAAATCGGTTATAATTTTATTGGGCTTGCCTTATTTTGAAACCCTAGGCACGCCACTGTGCCTGCCCCATAGAAGAAGACGAAAAGAAGAAGAAGTATAAAAACCGGACAGTGGTCAAAGATGTGTCTATCAATAATAAAAAAATGTATCTACGTTTGTCCTGTAGGTCGCTACGTTCTCGAAACATCGATCGTCAAAAACTAAGGCGTAGCGCGGTCTACGCCAATAGTAGAAGTTGATAATAACACAAGAGTATTTCAAATCACAGAACAACTTGCTTCGGTGAAATGTTATGTAGGTAAAAGTGAAATGTTACTATGTATTAAGGTCGCATTGCAGGCAACCGTCTTTCAATTAAAAGCAAGGTGTCACATAGGCCGAGTCGTAGCAGTGCAACGATGCCTATGACTTAAGAGTACGTCAACTTCTATGCTCTCTCGTCGCGTCAACTCTATGCAAAAACTAAACTCATGTGCGCAAGACGACACCTTCCCGCGCAGTTTCGTGGTGTAAAAAAAGTATTAAACCAGGTACTAACATCAGGTAGCGCCGTGCGGTGCTGCCCGTGCCGCGCCGTCTCGGACAGAAGGATCTTTTGCCGCTTCTCCTCCATGAGGCGCTCCCGGTGCTTGTGGATATAGTCGTACACGTTGGGCAGGCCCATGATGACGCACGCAGATAGCGCCGAGCGGTAGATGTTCATGTCTGTTGCCTCGTACCTGAAGAACCAAACGAAGTTAGGGTTAGGTAACAGAGCGTTGTCGTGATGACTAAAAGCTGTGAATGAAATTAAAGGCTTAGTGTTTGAATTCATGTTGTCAAAAAGGCTTTTTTATAAGGAAGGCCGTCATGGCGGTACCGCTTTTGTTAGGAACGCAATTACTCCGTACAATCAATTAAATGCACGTATGTTTTATAAGTCCGGTCGTTGTGGCGACGCTTGGGGGAGGCCTATGTCCAGCAGTGGACGTCTTTCGGCTGATATGATGATGATGATGATGTTTTATAAGAAAATTATTACGTACTACAGTATTTCCTATCTAGAAATAGCTTCTGGTGAAAAATCAGCAAACACCCTACTTAATCCTTTATTTCTCGTAAGCTTAAATGTATTTACGTACTTCTTTTCCCAGGCATATTCTAAATGGCCGTACATAGTAATATTACGTTGTTTTAAAAGCAGTAATTGTTCAAGAATTACATGGTAGAATATTAACAGGGTATCAAAACACGTGTCCGGTCAAATAATATCTTTTCAGGTCCACATCGCGCGATTTTTTTATCAACCGTTTTTGTTTGTCACAAATCGTTCATTTTGTATCCGGTATTGCCTATCTTTCATACACTACCTTGCTTGTTATTGTCGGATGAGGCAATCCAAGAGGGTTGCCACTTGCCGGTTTTTCATTTTTGAACCAGCTATTTTAGCCCACTCTATAATATGCACAAACATTCTATCCCTGATGAGTTTGGTGTCTGATGAAAGTACTTTATAATGTTTGTTTCCAGCTGAAGTTTATCTAAGGAATTGGCGACGAAGAGTCGAAGACACAACAAATTAGACTTGATTCTGCCAATTCTTTGTTTAATATTTAAAATTTGATGTCCGTGACTTTGGAGCAGTAGGTTAAAAACATCATTTCGATACCGCTGCATATAAACAAAGACCATTTCTTCATAACAAAGGTAGATTACAAAAAGTGGTAAATATTGCGTCATGGTATAAAACGTGCTGATTCTGAGATAGATAAAAATGCACTTGAACCAGTAAACCCTTTTTGTTACCTTTATCGTAGCCTAGAACTCATTAAATTAAGCAACTGTATGCAACAGCCCGCAATAAATCAGTTAGAATAATGGCAACTTTTACTTAATCTAATTCCTTACGTCCGAATTCGCAAAAGACTACCTTTCGAGTGAGTTTGTTAGATAAGAGACCAACAAACCTCCTCATAACAGACAGAGGATAATTATCTAGATTTTCTAGACGACACCCTCGACTTGTCCAACATATCGGTATTTGTACTATTATAGTTCACCAAACAATAACAAAAAACTTGAGAGGTGTCAAGGGACACCCGGATGGAACGAAGTTCGGAGAAGTAATTGTAATAAAATTTTATTTTTCAAGTTATAATATTTTTTTTTTATTATTAACAAATATCTATAATATAAAAATGAATCGCAAAATGTGTTGGTAAGCGCATAGCTCAACAACGCCTGGACCAATTTGGCCAATTCTTTTTTTAAAATGTTCGTTGAAGTTCAAAGATGGTTTTTACGGCGAGAAAAATTCGAATAATTGCCGGAAAATCCCTAAAAACAGCCCTTTTCTTTTTCCCATACAAACGTTTTCTAACTAAAACGAGTTTTATTGCTATTGTATAAAGTTCATATTGAATTACAAGCAGTCACTGTTGTTTAAACAATGTAGGTATGTAGGGTAGGAGTAGGGTAGGAGTAGGGTAGGAGTAGGGTAGGAGTAGGGTAGGAGTAGGGTAGGAGTAGGGTAGGAGGAGGGTAGGAGTAGGGTAGGAGTAGGGTAGGAGTAGGGTAGGAGTAGGGTAGGAGTAGGGTAGGAGTAGGGTAGGTGTAGGGTAGGAGTAGGGTAGGAGTAGGGTAGGATTAGGGTAGGAGTAGGGTAGGAGTAGGGTAGGAGTAGGGTAGGAGTAGGGTAGGAGTAGGGTAGGAGTAGTGTAGGAGTAGGGTAGGAGTAGGGTAGGAGTAGGGTAGGAGTAGGGTAGGAGTAGGGTAGGAGTAGGGTAGGAGTAGGGTAGGAGTAGGGTAGGAGTAGGGTAGGAGTAGGGTAGGAGTAGGGTAGGAGTAGGGTAGGAGTAGGGTAGGAGTAGGGTAGGAGTAGGGTAGGAGTAGGGTAGGAGTAGGGTAGGAGTAGGGTAGGAGTAGGGTAGGAGTAGGGTAGGAGTAGGGTTGGAGTAGGGTAGGAGTTATATTATAAAAGAAAATTGTGACGCAGACGAAGTTGCGCGGGTCAGCTAGTAATGTAATATAAACTTAATCAGTAGGCTCAATTTTAGACCCTAAACCTACCCTACCCGTCCTACCCACCTACCCTGATTACCCTGCCTACCCTGCCTATCCTGCCTACCCTGCCTACCCTGCCTACCTTACAAATATAATGTAAACAGAAATAGAAAGACGAAACGAAAATAACTGGCTTGCTTTCTATGATAGAGAGAGAGAGAGAGAGAGAGAGAGAGAGAGAGAGAGAGAGAGAGAGAGACAGACAGAGAAACACGCGCACGTCGCACGGCTTACGGCAAAAAGTGTCGTTACAACTTTTCGTGAGAATTTTTTCCGTCTAGCCCCCATTCACAACGCGCGATAAGGAACTTCGTTCCAAAAACTGGAAATAATTCGTGTATAACCGATTTTCGGTATAGTTGTAGGGAATGTTGTTTTAAACAACATACTAAATACTACTAAAGTATTAAAAAAAATAAAAAAAAAATGTAGATTACTTATGTATTATAAGAACATTTTTTGTTATGAGCTACCATTTACGAAAAAAAGGACCTTTACACAAACCCCCCCCCCACCCGTTAGTTCCACCCTCATCCATCAGTAGTTTTAGTATGTTAAGGCACCTTTGCCTACAACTACTTATACCAAAATTCGTTTATACATGGATTATTTCCCCTATTTTTCTTAACTTGTGTAGGTATAGCACCTTTTACGAATATGATTACGCGGTTTCGCTGGTGATCCGCTAAAGGTTCATAGATATATGAACTTGCTAATACCTGATATAAATCATACTTAAAACACCAGCCCCTATCTCCAAAAACATCCGATATACGTAAGTGCCGCGACTATCAATGTTGCCGGATACATGCCAATTGAAATTTTCTTTGAACACAACACTGAAGCAGAAAAACATGTTCACGCAGCCATCACGAGATGTCTTATAGATAACCCACGCACTGATCCCTCATTAGTGTGATGATGAATGAGAAGAACAGAAATTTCATCAGAGAGTGTTTGTATTTTCCCGGTGTGTTTTTTTATTCCAGTTTCAAACAGTATTTGCGTGTTCTACGTTAACGATCTTTTTTTTTTTCAATCTTTTTATCAACGTAAGAGAGAAAAGAGGAAGTTAATACATAATTATTTTAGATAGATATATGGATAATCAGGTGTTTGTTATGATTGTTGCGACAGCGTTTTGGCCTTTGAAAAGTAAAAGGAAAATCGAATATGCTCTTGCAATGTAACACTCACAACGTAGAGTCTTCAGACAGATGAACCTAAGATTAAACTGACAAACAAGTTGGAATGCGTTTGCAACTCTCGTCTTCGTGAATATTATATCCGTAAACATTTTCTGTAGGTACTAGCAAACCAAAGGACATAATAATATGATAAGGTATGAAAGTGGGAGTATTGTCTGGTACAAACAGGATCGTTGCAAATACAAAATTACTGTACGACTAAGGGCGAGGCCAAAAGAGCGTAATTTTGTAAGACGTGCGTGAGGTATTTTAGTACATTAGGTACAGTAAGAAAAACAATATGAAGTAAAACTTTAATTGCTTATTACAATTTTTTTATTAAATAAACAATGAAAAATTAAATAAATCCAATCTTTTTTCTTTTTATTTTCAAGAACAAAATAAATAATGATTTAAAAAAGAAATAATGATTCCTTAATACTATAAGCGGACCAAAAAAAATGTTAATGAACAAATACGTTTTTGAGCACTTTTTTTATTTTAAGGATCGTTTTTTTACACTATCTTTATTTGCAACAAAGATTAGGATTCCAAAAAAAAAAAATCAATTACCTTTTAATAATTTGTAAAAATAAATTGTAATTTTTCAATGATTAATTCAAATTTTTAATTTTTAAACTTCGTAAATTGTTAATGAAAAATATATTTTTTTTTTGTCTTTCTGACGGGTATATATTCTAAAACCTTTTAAGAATAGCTCCATTGAAGGAAAAAAAATCTCACATTTATAGTTTTACAATTATCACATTTGCAATGTTCATGTTCAAGCAGAAAAAAATTGTTAATTAACTGTTGCATAACTAATTGAAAAATCGCGATAAAAACCAATTGCCAGCGGATTATTATGCATTCATCTATCTAGTAATTGCCTGTTTTTTTTTTCATTTCTTTATTTTGATTTTTAATATATATAAATCAATTTTATTGTTAAAGTGGTCGAAGCGGGCGTGGCTTGCGAAAGACAGAGTACCCGTTTTAGGTGGTATTTTCACCCCTCTGGAAAAGTTATAAATAATGGTCCTACTGTTCCGAGAGTTAAAACTTCTTCTTAGGATAGGACACGTTCAAAAGTGGTACAATATTCTGAAGATTTTTAAACGCTAATGTGAAATATCTTATTAGAAAGCTTATTAAATTTATCAAGCTACTCAATTTTAATACCAAGCTCCATACACTTATTGAACGTCTCCTTTCCTCTTCTTTTCGAATATTTTTTTTAGATTTCAAAAATATTGATCAGATTTTGAGATATTTGCAAAAAACCAAACCCTTCTTTTGTTTTTTAACCGACTTCAAAAAAAAGGAGGAGGTTCTCAATTCGGTGGGTATTTTTTTGGTTGTTTTTTTTTTTATGTATGTACACCGATTACTCCGAGGTTTCTGATCCGATTTCTGTGATTCTTTTTTAGTTCGACGCGGTATACTTGCTATTTAGTCCCGTAAAAATTTGATTCAGTTTGATTGAGTAGTTTTTATTTTATGAGCATATTTGCTTAATTCAATTTCTGCGTAGACGAAGACATCGTCCAAATATCACCACTTAAAAGTGATTAAAAGTGAAAAATAAAAAACTTTTTACAAAAAAAATATAACCGACTTCCAAACAAAACACTACAAAGTTTTAAATAACCTTAATTTCGGAAGTCGGTGTTAAAAAACAAACAAACAAAACCAAAAACACCTCTGAAAGGTGATAACTATGTTAACCCATGAAATATTTTTTTTTCCAGGAATTGTAATGTTTAATTAATTTACATTTAATATATACATGAAGACTTAAAAAACTACACTAATTATCAAGAAATTATGTACAAACGCGTATAGAAACAAAATTGGGCATCAAAAAAATAATCCACATCGCTGTCAATGGCAAAAGTGCCCAGAACACTGGCAGCATTGCCGCGTTGAATGGCAATGCTGATTCTTTGGCCGAAGAATAGTCCAGCCCTCTGGTCACGTGAACAGTCGACAAGTTGTTTACTGATGTCCCGAAAGACTCGATGCGCACTCGGACCCCATGAGCCTAATGTTTCAACGCCAAACGGCTCAAATATGTAACTCCCAATTAAGTTGTTATATTTGCGCCGTTTGAGGTTTTCTGCACCTGCAGCAGCCGCCCCAGCGCAGCCTGCCGTGCTAAAAAGATGGGATGGTGCAAGGGTGTCGACACATGTTACATCCCACACCATAGGCCTACCCACCTTCCAAGGCATTATGGTCATCCCATCTGGCCTCTTCCCATCGTCGCGTGCCAAGCCGTTAGGTTCTAAAACAGCTGGCGGTGACAAGAGCCCGACGGATGATGTCATTAATGCTGGCGTGCCGTGCTAACCGTCCAGCGCTCCTACTGCAGGACAGGCCATGGTGTCCGAGGCGGTCGACTGCTTCACCGCATTGACACCGATGTGGAGCTCCGCTAGGAGCACCCAGACGCAGACACGTAGCGATCCGGAAAGTACTGTCACTCAGCATAGTACCTATGTTGGGTGATGGTAATACCTGAAGCCAAAGACCCGACTCCCATTCACCCACAGCCAGCAGGCGGGCACGCTCCGCAGTATTGGAGGTCGTATTTAAAAGGCTATTCCGTACCAACCTGCAGAGCGGCTCGTCCCATTGCCTTTGGGAAAAAGGGTTATCGGGCAACGCCGTATTCGGGCAAGCCACTTTCCAGGCGTTCACTGCATCGGTCGAGTAAGGAACTTCACAGTTAACCAATAAATTAATTTCAGTAAATTGTTTACAATTTTTGTTTTTTTTTTCGAGCGGTACTTTATTTTTTTCAAAAATCATTTACATGCTCTTCCGAATCGAATGACACTTCATTCATATTTTTCCGAGGCTGCTAAAAATAATAGTTGACCAAAAAAGCACTTGTTGACTAGACTAGAACGCAATTCGGTTGGTTTAATGCGTGTGAGTCAGCAGACAACTAATTTTGCGTCGCCACGCGGAACAAACATGACTTTTGAATGAAACCGAATGCAATGTGAATTCTTGACTCATTTTACGCGACTCACAACTCGATAATTACAATTTTAAGGTGTTATAGTAGGCCCCCGTATAGTCTACGAGTATTTTACTTACACTAACAGAAAGCTACACTATGACTGAGTTATCATAATTATCCCAGAAAATGTTAGTATGAGAAAGAGCTCGTGTATAGACACACCTTTTCTGAGCCTGCAATAATTTAAATACATAAGTCGCAGATTAGAAAAATCTAAAAACCCGACTGCAAACCTGCACTTTTGTGAACGAAAACTGTTTCCTAATTGAATTTAGATTATGGCTTATACTTGTTTATTATATCTATGGGCTTATCATAGAAATATAAAAAAAACAAGGGAGTGGCAAGGGGGCGTGTCGGTGTCCGCGCGACATAGTCATGTTGACCATATCATAGGGCAATTGGTCGTCTCGTCGAACTAGTGCGCTTTCGACCGCGATCGTGACAAGTTATAAGAATTCCGTGTTGTTCAGTAGTTTCTTGTAAAAACCGAAGCCTAAACCAAAACTTTGTAAGTCATGGAATCACTTATCATTTCTAAGTGTATGTATTTTACTATATTTGTCTTTAAAATCATGAAAAACAACAAATCGTAAAATATGTCTCGCTTTTACTATGTATGTCGTCCTTTATTTTTAGGAACGATTTAGTCAATCCAGTAGCGTAGCGAGAGGAGGGCGGGGGGGACTGACTGATTTTGTCACTATCGGGTGGCACCCTCAACGTTTGACGCAATGAAACCTGTCGGTAGTAGGGTATAAAAGTTTTTGAGCTCGCTTCTCTCGCTCTTGCATTTTTCAGTGTGTAACTTCCTGAGCTTTTCTTTATAAATCAACAAAAAACTTTAATTTCAGTATGAATGATCACAATACAATAAAATCCTTCCGAGATGAGGTCCAAAAATTTCTTTGGTTCTTCAGGTTTTCTGCATTTAGGGGTAACACTCGTTCGTTGACTTTTTGTCACGATCGGGTGTCATCCCTTAACGGCGACGTAATGAAACCCGATCGTTGTGGGGTGTAAGAAATTTTCAGCCCACTTCGCTCGCTCTTACATTCTACACTCTCTTTGTTCTCGAGCATTTCTGTATAACTCAACGAAATGACTATGTTTATGTATGATATGATCAAAATAAAATAAAACCTTTCCAAGTTGGGGTGCATGAATTTTCGAGCTTGCTTCGCTCGCTCTTGTATTCTGACCTCTCTCAGTTTATAAGCTTTCTTGCATCAGTCCATAAAGTTACTTCCATTTAAGTATGATGCTCGCTTCGCTCGCTCTTGTGTTCCTCTCTTTATTAATGAGCTTTCTTGTATCAGTCCATAAAGTAACTTATTTTTAAGCATGAATGATTGAAAGACAACAAAACCTATGTGAGGTTGGATGTAAAAATTTTTGAGGTCACTTCGCTTGCTCTTGTGTTCTACTCTCTCTCAATTAATGAGCATCCGTCCATAAAGTTAGTATCCGAGGTAGGATATCAAAAATTGCGAGCTCGCATCGCTCGCTCTTGTGTTCTGCCCTCTCTCAGCTAATGAGATTTTTTGCATCACTCCATAAAGTTACTTCTATTTAAGTATGAATGATCAAAAGAAAATAAAACCTATTTGAGGTGGGATGCAAAAAATTACGAACTCGCTTCGCTCGCTCTTGTGTTCTGCCCTCTTTTAGTTCTGATCTGATAATGCTTACTTTCGTTACTCAACAATATGGAGTTTAGATAATGATGAAAACAAAATCAAAATAATCACATTTATTTTAGAGATTTTGTTTGTATGATGTAAGAACATTGCTAAAAATAAAAACCTGCAGCGCAAATGGCACACCTTACCCCCTTCGGAAATATGGCTTGCGATTACCGTCACAAGAACACGCGGGGGGGGGGTTCATTTGTAGGGTGACACCACATTACCCGCCCCGGGTGTCACTCTTGCTAGCTACGCTACTGAGTCAATCACTAGCGTATGTTATAAATGTAAAATAAATTGCTTTTGCACAGCACAACGATAGCGACCGATGTTTTTGTGTGGGTGAGTTGTACGGTGCATGGTAAATACATGGTGTGATGTGATAAGGTTTTGTAATTAATTGTGTAGTATGTTCTTTTTTAAGATTTACGGCTGTGTGTGCGACTGCTTATCTATTGCTTTTGCTGAAGTGCATGTGTTGTAGTTGCCGTGTGGTAGGGGCAAAGTGGAGACACAGGGTTTCGATTCATTTTCGTCTACCGGGCATATCTCCTTGTTTATTATGTCTATGCGCTTATACACATTTTTGTAACCTCCATTTAATTTCTTTCATTTTGATTACCTACTAGACAGGTTTGGTTAAAAAAAATATTAACGACTTACAATTTTGCGCCAAAAATCCGCCATATTGCTTTTTTAACCTATCTAAGGACACTTGGGTATTTGAAATGAATCTAACGACACCTTAATAGTCGAAATCCATCCCACCGTTTGGAAGGTACGAGGTAATAAAGAAATTTACAAATATACAAGATACGCGCGAAAAACATAACCCTTCCTTCGCAGTCGGGTAAAAAATTACGCTCGTTTGGCCTCGCCCTAAGTTTATTATCTCAGCGCATACTCAACTGGAGTTATAAATAGAGACTAATATGATTTAATTAATACATAGCATGACAGATAACATAACAAACTTATGGCAAATAGGTAGGTGATTACAAGTCTCAATGGATGCAACTTCGTACATAATTATATCAGCCTCCTGCCAAGAACTTATTTAATAATATGCACCTATCATTTGTTGGAAGTAATCACGACAAGCCCCTTAGCCTTAGTTTAGACAAAGATAAAACCAGCTGATTAATTATATGAAACGCACATGCCACGTGCCTTTGGTCAAGATAATATTACATTTAATCGAAGTTATATAAAGCTGTTGTGAATAACGTGATTTAAATAGCCACTTATTGCCCTATTTGTTGCATAATGCTGACTTAACATCTACTATAACAGTCCGCGAGAAATCTAATTCACGAGAAACCATGGCACGGAAATTGGCTAAAAGCTTATGCGTGAATAAAATATTGCAGCTAGGACTACTTTTTGCCTTCCTACTTATAGCTTACCTCTCTTTCTTTACATAGACTTAACCTATTTAGAACTGGCACACCTCATCATTCTTCGACACACGTGTCTGTTTTGGGTTAGAGAGATATTTAATTATTTCTACTTATACTCGTATCTCAGGGTGGTATCCTGGTTTATCGTTCACAAGTCCCTTGTGTCCAATGTGGTGAGCATCGAGACTGTGTCGACCAGGGTGGCGTTTCTTGTACTCAAAATATCGTCAAGATATTCGTTGAAGGTCGTACAGACGCCCCAACCTCAACAGACCCCAACGACGAAATAGAGACCCCATGTATGAGTATATATTTCTCTACAACAATGCTATAGGAAAATTGGGTCATGACCGTGAGACAATTATACATACTAAGCGTTGTCCTCCTTCAACACAGTAAACAACTAAAATACAACTACTCTTACAAAAGCGAAGAAAATATATATGTGGAAGAACTGAGTTGTTTAGTCAACGCTTTGCACACTCCATTGGTCCATTAACTTACAATAGGTTAAACAGAATCCTAATCATTTATCCGTTGTCATAAATACAATGTCATAAGGTACTTCCCGAATACCTGAAAACTCTTACGTATGAACAGACTGAACTTCTTCTTTATATCATTATAAAATAAATATACAACCGCGCGCACGCTCACGCACACTACAACACACAACAGAACACTAAACAACACCACACACATCCTCTTACACTTCAGACACGTACATTCTCATCTCACACAAATAAGAGGTCCAGCATGCAAGCCGAAATACAGGCTCTGCCTAGTTCGGCTACAGATGACTACATCATTTAATCTCTTCTAAATTAGCCTGCTAAAATAATGTTTTATACTTAATTTGTTTATAATTTAATAACAAAAACAGAAACAAGGACAAAACTGTCCTAAATCGAAAAAAAAAATATCCAGAGCCATACATGGTCATAAAACTCACTACACCGTGGTCATGTGGGACTTCAATGCGAAACTGGGCAAACGAGACGGTGACGAGCTGCGAGTGGGGCAATTTGGATTTGGATGTCAGAACCACCGGGGACTTTTACTGGCCAGTTTTATGGAGAAGGAGGGCCTCTATATGATGAACTCCTTCTTCAGAAAGCGTGAGCACGGGAGATGGACCTGGCAGAGCCCCGATGGTGCAACTAAAAATGAGATTGACTTCATTATGTCGACGAAGAAGCAAATATTCAATGATGTCTCTGTAATCAATGCGGTGAAAACCGGAAGTTACCACCGCATGGTAAGAGGCACATTGAACCTAAATATGAGGCTGGAAAGGTCTCGAATGATGAGGTTTACGCTTCGTCCAGCACAGAGGGGCTACTCTCAAAGCCCGAAGTCCGTAGTTTCGGGCTTAGTTGCGGGCGTATTCTACTTCGTATCACCTAACCACTAAGAATTAATGACAACATGATTTGACTGTTACTGTCAAATCGTGTATCTTGCCATTAACTGATAAAGTCCTCTTTAAGGTACAATTAATTGTAATTAGGTTTAAGTCTTGAACAAATAAATATTGTTGATTGTTGTTTATTATGTTGTCATTCATTCTTAGTTCGGGTTCGGGACTAATCGTAAGTCCGTAGATCATACGGAGTAGAATACGCCCGCAACTAAGCCTGAAACTACGGACTTCGAGCTTAGAGAGTAGCCCCCCAGATCCAGATCCAAAACTACGAGAGCTTTCAGCACGAATTTCAAAATCGTTTCGAGTGCCTAGGGAGCTCCGTGGACGAATACAACGATGGGTTCATGGAAACTGTCCATACGGTTGGGTCTAAATTCTTCAAGACTCGCCGTACACGTAAGAACAATAGGCTCTCTGATCCTACTCTCAAGCTCATGAAGGAGAGGTGGGAGAAGATTCTGCAGTCTTCAGACGATGCCTGCATATACTCGTGCTCAAAAGATTGATCTCCAAATCCTTGAAAAGCGACCTCCACCACTTTAATACTAAAAAGATTAAAGACGCGATAGAGCGAAATAATGGCTCCAGGTTCTTTGCTAGAGATCTGTCTATTGGGCAGAGCCAGCTCTCGAAACTGAAGACCGCCGATGGCAGAACCATATCCGCCAAATCGGAGCTTATGAGAGAGATCGAAACATTCTATGGATAGTTATACACGTAAATGACTAAACCCGCTACGAATCTAGCTAACGACCCAAGAGCTAGATTGATCCGGCACTATACTGAGGAAATCCCGGACATCAGCCTGTATGAGATTAGGATGGCTCTGAAGCAGCTTAAAAACAACAGGGCGTCGGGTGAGGACGGAATTACGGCCGAACTCCTGAAAGCGGGTGGAAAACCGGTCCTCAAGGCCCTTCAGGAACTGTTCAATTCCGTCATACTCGAGGAAAAAACGCTACAGGCATGGAGCAGAGGCGTGGTGGTACTCTTCTTTAAAAAGGGCGACAATGCCCTGCTTAAGAATTACATGCCCATCTTGCTTCTGAGCCATGTCTACAAGTTGTTTTCCAGAGTAATCACAAACCGTCTCGCGCGCAGGTTTGACGACTTACAACAAGCCGGATTCCGAAAAGGCTTCAGCACCGTAGACCAAATACATACGCTACGGCAGGTTATACAGAAGACCGAAGAGTATAATCTGCCCCTCTGCTTAGCGTTTGAGGACTACGAGAAAGCCTTCGATTCGGTCGAGATTTGGGTGCTGCAGTTTCTCCAACGGTGCCAGATCGACTATCGGTACATCGAGGTGCTGAAATGTTTGTATAAAAATGCCACCACGTTGTCCGACTTCAGGATCAGACCTCGAAACCTATGTCTTCAAGGTTTTGGACTGGAGAAGACTAGGCATTACGATTACATCAGTAACCTTCGATTTGCTTACGATATCGTAGTCATAGCTGAGACTACGGAAGACCTCAGTACAATGCTCGATGACCTGATTAGAGCTTCCGAAAGAGTAGGTCTCAAAATAAACGTGGACAAAACCAAGATCATGGTAAATACCCATGTAGCATCCACTCCTATCAAGATCAGAAACTCTACACTCGAAGTTGTAGACGAGTACGTCTACCTGGGACAAAACGGTCCAGTTAGGTAGGGCTAACTTGGAGAAAGAGGTCAACCTTCGAACCCAACTCGACTGGGCAGCGTTCAAGAAGTTGTGTGTATCTTCTCGTCCCACATACCACAGTGTCTTAAGACGAAAGTCTATGAACAGTGCGTGTTGCCAGTGATGACATATGGAACTGAAACGTGGTCGCTCACAATGGGTCTCATCAGAACGCTTAAGGTCACTCAAAGGGCAATGGAGAGGGCAATGCTTGGAGTTTTCTTGCGTGATCGAATCAAGAATGATGTTATCCGCAAGATAACCAAGGTTACCAACATAGCCCGAAGGATCGCCTAACTAAAGTGGCAGTGGGCAGGGCACATTGCTTGCGGAACAGATGGTCGATAGGGCCGAAAAGCTCTAGAATGGCGACCGTGTACCGAAAGACGCAACGTTGGAAGGCCTCCCACAAGGTGGACCGATGACCTGGTGAAGATCGCGGGTAGCCGATGGATGCGAGACGCGCATGACCGGTCGTTACGGCGACGCTTGGGGACGCCTATGTCCAGCAGTGGATGTCTTTCGGCTGATATGATGATGATGATGACACTCGTATCTTGCCTGAATTTTAATTTATAATACGGCGCCGCTTGCCTTCTCTCATTCCAAAAAGTGATGCTTCCGGCAGCCATCGTTCTAGCAATATGTGGATGTGTACCTATGTTGCAAATTTGATTAAGTTGAGGTTTGAGATACGATATCTCAAACAAGAACATCCTTCATGAAATTAAAGAATATTCTCAGAGTGATAGCTTTGAATGTAGAGCAATTGATAATACGATTGCTTTATATTCAAACCTATCACTCAGTGGCATAGCTCGTCCTATGCACGGGCACTGTATCAAAATTTGTCGGGAGAACCTTCTACCAGTCTGGACCCATTACGAATAACACTTTCGAATTCTTGCTTACTCACGCCAGCGTCCCTGTAGCCCGGGGAACCCGATCATTGATACAGCTCCAGTTACGCCTCTGCTTACTGTTCTAACTAAAGTAAAACTCACCACTCATTGGTCCGCTCATCGTAGCACTCGACGTGGTAGATGGTGGTGACTCCGTTGAAGCCCCCGATTGCGAAGATCATATCGTCAATGACCTCGATGGCGAAGTTGCTGCGAGGGTTGTACATGTCGGGCACAGGCGCCCACGTGTTGGTGGCTGGATCGTACACCTCGCCGCTACACATTCGGGATATGCCGTTGAAACCGCCGATCACGTAGATCTAGGAATAAAGAAATAATATATTACTTTTTAGGGTTCCGTACCCAGCGGGTAACCAACGGAACCCTATTACTAAGCCTCCGCTGTCCGTCCGTCCGTCTGTCTGTCAGCGGGCTGTATCTCAAGAACCGTAATAGGAAGACAGTTGAAATTTTCACAGATTGTGTATTTCTATTGCCGCTATAACAACAAATAATAAAAAATAAGGTTTATGGTACGGAACCCTTCGTGGAGAGTCCGACTCGTACTTGAACGATTTTTTTCTTGGATTTGCTCCTTAGGCCCATCATACAGAATCCGTCCATTTTTTCAAAACAAAAAGTAAGTAACCCTCGGGTAACTTACGAGTTCCATGCGTTACAAATTACGAGGGCCATAGCACCGATCATCTGTTTTGCGGACAATATATGTAACCTTGGTTCTCTTGCGGATATCATAATTGCTGATTCGATCACGCAAGGAAACTCCAAGCATTGCCCTCTCCATTGCCCTTTGAGTGACTCTAATCCTTCTAATAGAGCCATGTAACCTTGGTTCTCTTGCGGATATCATAATTGCTGATTCGATCACGCAAGGAAACTCCAAGCATGGCCCTCTCCATTGCCCTTTGAGTGACTCTAATCCTTCTAATAGAGCCCATTGTGAGCGACCACGTTTCGGTTCCATAAGTCATCACATCACTGGCAACACGCACTGGTCATAAAGACCTTCGTCATGGGACACTGTGGTATGAGAGACGAGAAGATACCACGCAATATGTCAGTCTATTGCTTGTAAAAGAAACTAGCATAGTATTTGCTTATATGGTGTTTTCATCGTTATCATTTTCAGCCGAAAGGGGTCCACTACTGGATATAGGTGTCCCCCAAGTGTCACCGAACATATTGCAGCGAGGAGAAGCGTAAAGGTAAAGATCGCTCGCGATGGAGGACTAGTTTTGGGCTTCTATTGGGACAGAGGTCCAAAACTTACTAAGACTTAAGTTCCTGGGGGTACCTGGGGGTAGGGGACACCAGACTCCCGCGGCCCTCGCCAGACCATGTGGTTTAATGGACGATATTTTATGATGGTAAATGTATAGATATTCCGTATTATGAATGAATCAAGTTTCTTGCGGCGCAGAAACTTGGCCGATATGGAACGATTCGAATATAACTAGATAAAACTAGTGCTTTTTACAATTTACACTAAACTGAAGGAATATGAAGATATTGATAGCGTTTTTTCTTAATAATACAACGGCGTAATATTCTGACCTATGCTGATCCTGAAATGATAACGATAACCATTTTGAGTTAATAGCTCATGTGGTTTATAATATTGTTATTTAATACTTATATTACAACTAGCTTTTGCCCGCGACTTCGTACGCGCATATCCCGTTTTTTCCCGTTCCCGTAGTAATTTCCCATTCCCGTATAGCCTATAGCCTTCCTCGATAAATGGGCTATCCAACAGTGAAAGAATTTTTCAAATCGGACCAGTAGTTCCGGAGATTAGCGCGTTCAAGCAAACAAACAAACAAACAAACAAACAAACTCTTCAGCTTTATATATTAGTATAGATATAGATATTATCTACGAGACTGTGGGCGTATTAGAAGCTTTCTCTTATGTAAATAACTACTATGATTTGATCTACACAGCACAACAGTTCAGGGCCCCAAGTCTGCTATTACAATAGTGTCAAAATGGTCTGACAATGATTTCATAATGGTCGATTTTGACAAGTTTGGTAATCTACAAATATAAAAGCGTCATTATTACTTTCCAATGGTCAACCACTAACACTCCATTGAAAGAAATGGCATAGAATGGTAATCTCGTACATCATGACAAATTAATAAATAATATTTAAAAACATATATAAAAGAAATCTGGCATAACTTGTCAAAATCGACCATTATGAAATAATTATGAGACCATTCTGACACTATTGTAATAGAAGACTTGGGGCCCAGTACGTAAGATTTCGTAATCAAATAAGATCAAGGAAACTATTTCAAATGATTTGGGCATAAAATGGCCGCCAGATGAGAAATAAGGGAAAATATGTTTAGAAATTGACATCGCAATTCATAACGCCTCTTTAACCATAATTCTTTTAGAACGACATCCCCGACCTTTGGCACGTCATCGGTGCACCCTAGGGGAGGGGTACGGTAAGCGACTGTCTCTCCTGAACCCTTCAGTTTATTCTCTAATAATCCGCTAAGCGAGCAATAAATGCCTTTATATCGTGGTATTGTCTTACCCTTAATGAGATATCCATAACTAATATTACAAACGCGAAAGTGATTTTTTTACTACAGTTACAGTGTCTTAAAATACATTACAGATCTAAAATGAACAATAAGATTACAAGCAGTAATACCTGCATACCTTGTTGTGGTAAGCGATGCAGGAGACGCCGGACCTGCGCGAGCGCATGGGCGCCAGGTTGGTCCACTGGTTCGTGTCGGGGTCGTACACCTCCACGCTGTTCATGCACTCTTGACCGTTGAAGCCACCCGTTATGTAGATTTTGTCTGAAATAATCAAGATCAAAATAAATGTTGGGCATTATTTTAGGTAAAACAAACTATCTCATCAGCACATAACAGTCCCACTGCTGCATAAAGGCTGCATGAGTATGCATTATCTTACACATGTCTGTCACCTACCATTGCTGTGGGTCAACAAGAACTCCTATAAGTCAAATTCTTCCATATATATTTATCTTGATCTGAAGCAATGTCGTTTAGCACAAATTGGACCTAGTTAGAGTTTCTTTGAAACCCCATCCCATCTGGCATGCGGCAGACATGCCAGTCAAATTTTTTTCCGTTATTTTTTAGGTTTTGGTAATATCTCTAATAATCTGAGTTCGATTTATTACATATATATTTATACAAATGAGTGGAGTTAGATTGTCAAGTTTTTGGACTGACATCCAAATCAAAAATTTGAATAAAGTTTTGTCCTCTTTCTTGCTCAGTTAGATTGGTACGGCCCATGTCCTAGTTGGCCCAAATAAATTTGATTATTCATTTACAATACACTCAAAAGGATGAGGTATTCGTAGATTCGAAACTGTTAGATTAGAACCACACTTACTGTCTAGCGCAGCTGCACTTGCATCGGACCGTTGCGCGTTCATGGGCGCGACCAGCGACCACTGGTTGGTGCGGTGGTTGAACCGCTCCGCCGTGTTCTGTCGGTGGTGGCCGTCGTAGCCGCCCATCGCGTATATCGTCTCCCCCAGAACCGCCACTGACACGTAGCAGCGGCGTGCGTTCATTGGTGCCACCTGTATGGACAAAAAAATCATTCAATTGATTGAATACAGCAATTATGGACGCAGTTTCCTTTGTGCCTCGATTCTTAGACCGATTTGTAAATCGGTCGGTATCTTGGACACAGAGAAACATTTTCGTATCGTATATTACAGATTCGTTTCTGTGTTAAATTCAATAAACAGCCAATACACCGAATGTGTTCAGCTTCTTTATCGCGAAGACTTTGCTAACAATACCTAAGTATTTTGTAGTCAGCTTTATCAATTTGATAACTATATTTATAAACAATAAATTAGGTCAAAGACCTCCACACAGCACTCAGTCAAAGAGGACAACAGAGTAGGTCGTGAGGGGAAGTAGGACCACCACAGACATGGGAGAAATAGGTAGATATTTGTGACGCCATCGCAAGGCACAGACCGTTGCTGTGTTCAGAACGGAGTCGCCGCGTAGAGACGTGACATATTTAAGATTTGGCTCTGATAATTGTCTAATTTTGCAAAATTTCAAATAGGCGATGGTGACCATTCCATCACCTGCTTGATAAGATAACCACGGAATTTAATAAAAAATCCGGCCAAGTGCGAGTCGGACTCTCACACGAAGGGTTCGTAATAGGGTTCCGTTGGTTTCCCTTTCGGTACGGAACCCTAAAAACAACAGTCAACGAAGTGTTACCTCTCGCCAAGACTTGATAACTGCGTCGAAACAGCGACAGGAGTTGAAGTAGTCCATGCCATCGAAGCCACCGATTACGTAGATGCAGTAGCCGAGGACAGCTGTGCCGTGGTACGCTCGAGGACCTGCAGGGTCGACTTCCTCAACCTGACAGATAAAACAAGCTTTAAGTAACAAAAACGCTACTATTTTTTTTTTTTCAGGATGGAAAATCATCAAATGACTGCTCTGGGCGGAACGGAAGAGAGTGTCAGACTCTTACTGACTAAAACCCATCCGTGTTTCTCTAAATGCCATTTGCGGTCCAGGGCCGCGGTGACTCTTTCGAACAAATTCCGCAACCCTGGCAGACACTGGTGTTGCTGCGGCTGTGGCCTCCTTCGCTAGCATTACTGCTTCCAGAAAGAGGTGACTGCCTCCCATGCTTCGATACCATACTTCTAGTAGTAAATATGTTCAAAGGCCGCTGCTTTCAGACTTAATATCAGGTGGGCTTTCAGCAAGGTTCACATATAGAAGTTATCTTGTACATGCATTTAGATTCAATACAGCTATACTGCGTCTGACTCTGGTCATTCAATCTGTTTCTAATAGTTCTTTGTAATGCACTTTGCCGTTGCTTCCGAATTATATTTATAATTTAATAAATTGATCAATACTATTTATAATTTAATAAATTGATCAATACTATTTATAATTTAATATTAACCTTTATCCAGCGATCTGCTCTTGTGTCATAGGTCTCGATAAAAGCCGTTGGTGAACCACCGCTCCATCCTCCAATTGCAAATAGAACCTGAGTTGAGAAACGGCAATTAGTTCTTTTAAATTAGTCAATTCAAACAGAGAAAAGAAAGTTTCAAAGAAAGGGTTTGCTCCTTATATTCTTTGCTGTTACGATAACTTAGAATTATTTTACCCAATTTAAGAAATGGGAACCAGAAATCTGGTGACGGTTGAGGGGAATCCGCAGGATGTGAAGACATAAAACCGGTTGCTGAAGCGATGAACCTCATGTCCTTCATGATGTCTTTCGGATGAATGATAATATTGATGAAAATTAATGAAATAGTTATAAAATTAAAAGGAAGAATCACTTTACTTCGTGTGGGACTCTAGGCCGGGCAATTTCCGGCGTAGCGACTTCACCGTCTCTCTGAGCAATCATCTCCAAGTCGTACAGAAACTTAAGGGTTTCAATAATAATGGGTCGTGATCCTTCGTTGCCGGTAACATATGGATGGTCTTTAACGTTTTCTAAGAAAAACTGAAACGAAAGACAACATAATTTTTTTTCGTGAAGTTACCAAAGTTCAAGAGTCCCAAAACATTTTCAAGCGTAATTGATCGACATACTTTCAAAATTTGCTTCTCATATTTCGTAGAATAACATAGAGAATAGGCAGATGACTTATTTAAGAACTGAATGAATTACAATGAACAGTAATAAAATGTTAGGTTTACTTGTGTGTCCAGTAGTCCGAGTCGTATACTGCCCATCAGTTTGACGGTGTGCTGCCAACGGCTATCGGGATCATAGTTAACCCAGCGCAGCACCGCTTCCCAGACCACCTCCTCACTCTTCACATTCAGTTCGTCTTCCAGAATAATAGAGTTGAGTTCCTCGAGAGGCAGGTGGAGGAATTCATCGCTTTGGGTCGCCACGGTCACGAAATAACGCAGAAGGTAACGTCTACCGTCTGCCTCGAGCTTGTAACAGAACACGCGTCTGAAACAACGCCACCTGGTGTTAGTTAGATAGAAGTCATTTCCGCGAAAATTGCAACAAGCGATTTAAGCTACATTTTCCACCATCGAAGAAGTTTGTGCACTGTCTTCTTGGTGCTCATTGAGTTGAAGAAGCAAAAAAGAAAATAAATTAGCAGTTTAGCGCAACGTTTTCAATTGAACATTTCTATAGTAAAAAGTGATTGTTGTGATTGTTGTGACATATGGCTATGGGAGACGGCAGAGATTCTACAACTGGAACTCTCTGTGTGATCTGTGTGAGGGAACCGAGCCCGATCCACCTAACGGGCCTAGTGCGGGATTTCTCATGTCTCGAATTTTTGGTTCTAGGACTCCTCATGAGGTCATGATACTACTACTCTAAAAATACCGTCCAGCAAAATCCCACTAACCTCGCAAACATCATAATACCGAGACAGTTCTTGGGATTAAGAGAGCCCCGGAGATGGTCGCAGCACAGCTGCAGCACGCCGAGGAAGGCGAGGTAGTCGGCGGTCATGAGTAGCTCGTGCACGTTGGTGTCCGTCACGTCAATGCGGCGCAGGTACGCGTACTCGATCAGTAACAGCAGGATCTCCGAGCGCACGCCCGATATCAGCACGTCGCTTTGTTCGCGAGAGTGCAGAGTTGTTGTAAATAGTGCCCTGTTGCGGGAGTTTATGATTCAGTTTGTATTGTGGGAATTATTGCGCTGCATTTCAAAACTCAAAATATAGGCACAATTGAAAATACTACCATCAACCAGACCTGCTATAGGTCCTACCAATCTACGTACCTACTGATGAAAGCACTTCAATATTTTTCAATCCATTTAAACTCCTATACGTTTATGTTTTACACTAATTCAGGGCAATGGTTTTAAGCCAATGCAGATGAGCCTTTCGTAATTCCGCCATAGCAAACCCGCGCCTCTCCTTCTTTGGATGAGAGAAGTCGAAATGTATTATGAGCATTGTTTTAGCTTGAGAAATACAGTAACACTCTTAAATCAACCCAGGAAGTTGTCTAATGTTTGGGCAGGATTATCTGTGTTGGCTTTCAAACGTTAAATCCTCCAAGAAAGGTTACTAGCCTATACGGATGTATAGGCCTCGTCTCAGTTTAGAGAAAACGCTGATGAGAGGACATCAAGGCCATATTAGATAGCAAATGTGTTGGATCGCCTAATTCTACTGAAGTGTAGGAGCTACCAGCTAAGGTTAACAGTGAACTGCAGTACGATTCTGTAAACATATCGAAGTGAAAACTTAGGCGAAGTGAACGATAAGTGAGCTGCCAATGGTTTGGCAGCTCACTTATCGTTCACTCCACCTAGGCGTACACGGTGAGATGTCGACAGAATGGACCGGCTGTATCTATCGTCCTAATCTCCAATAAAATGTTAGCTACTATGAAAGACAAGATCGTACAGGAAATATGGGCTGCAGGCAGAGAGTATGGCGCGGTGCACGGGAAAGGCGGCGCCGTCGTCCGCGCGCACTATCGCGTCGCAGAGCAGGCGGCACTCGCGCAGTCGGTGCAGCGCCTGCATCGCCGCCACCGACATGCACCGTCCAGTCTCGCGACCCGCCGTCTGAGCACCACAAGCGGGTTACTTAAAGTGTGCCTGCACTGCCAACAAAAGGCTTGAGTCCGAAGGTAATAAGCAGCAGTGACAGGTAACAGCGACAAGCGACACTATTAGTTTTTTCCTTTTTAATTTGTATGAAGATCTAGCGGGGCAGCAGCCTGCTCGACATAACAGAATGGTCTGGTTGCTGGATCCTTCCTTTTCTATGGAGGTTGCGGGACTTTTACCCTGTTCCAGATACTTCTATAAAGATGATTTCCGGTAGTATCGCTGTCGCCAGTCGCTGCTGCTTGTCGCAGCCTGCTGAAGGACACCAGCCTTTTAACTGTGCAATTTACCTTTGGCTTTAGCTATTAAGTATATTACGGCAACATCGAGATATTTACTGAAATGCGGCACACCAGATTAAGCATTTGGAAGCAAATGAAGAAACTATACCTACTTAATCGTTCCACTACCTTCAACCGAAGAAGCCGACAGTAGTAAATTGTTAAAAAAATTGCCAGTGCCAAGATTAAAGTTGAAAGAAGAATTACTATGTGGATCCGAGTTCCAAGTCGTGCGGTACATTCGTACATATTAGATAGGCTGTAGAAAAATTGTTCCCCCAAGTATTCTTCTCTTCTTTCTACATTAAAGATAGAAGAAAATAATATGAAAACTCCAAAATGTGTATGGTGTTTTGGTTGCTGGTGCTTAAATAGGTGAGTGCATTTTCGGCTAGGGATATTCAAAGCTTCCAAATTTTTAAGAGTTCGGCTATTAAGGACAGTAGACTCCATTCGGAGTCCGTTTATGTTTATCGGGTTTGGGAATGGGATCATCTCTTCTAATTCCCGCAGATTCCTACAGTTCCCGCGTTTGCGGCCACTGCGGGGCATGCACGCATCAGCTACATTAGTACTTACTGTGTTATTCGGGTCGTTTTCCATTTCAGTGTGACTTTAACGTAAAGTCATCATTATTAAATTGTCACGCATTAAAAAATTAAGTGTAAATTGGACGTGTCGACACAATCGAGATTTGGCTCAATAAATTTATAAAAATAACCGTAAAAAATAACTCAAAATAGCAGAATCAAGTCATTTGATAAAACATTTTAGGTTAGCAAAAAAATGATATAAGAATGACAATCATGTCACACCTTTTTTTTCCAGATGACATTACTGGACAATAGTATTTTCATTTTCAGCAGTTGTCTTGCTGGAATCAAAAACGTTTATAATGATACTTTTTCAGTAGATAACGGCGTCCGAGGTGGCCGTGCATGAAGGTTTAAGTGTAAGGTTACGCCTAAAAGTTTGTTACTTTTAGCTAGAGTAGATGAAAATAAAAATTAATTAACATTTTTTTTATTAAGAAAATAATTCACATTTCTGTCACATTCGTAGTCGCACACCACATAACTTTAGCAGAATATTTTACAACTCAATTAACATCTTAATATACCTAGCTAGATACATAGATAAACGAAATAGAATCTATAAAGTAAAGCTTAATCTTAAAAATACAAAAAATATTTACAAAATTTTCGTTTGCGCAGTACTAGTGGGCACTCGGTTGAACTGTCTTGGAACCAATATCTTCCGCCGTCAAAACTTAGTTGCACAAGTACCTACTCTGGGGGGCCATTATTTTCTAAGCCCGATGTCCGTTGTTTCGGCCTTAATTGCGGGCGTTTTCTGCTCCGTATCACCTAACCACTAAGAATAAATGACAACACGATTTGATAGTTTCTTTCTGTCAAATCGTGTTGTTATTCATTCTTACTTTGGGCTCGAGACTAATCGTTAGTCCGTAGGTGGTACGGGGGTACGTATTACGTAGTAAAAACCGCCCACAATTAAGCCCGAAACTATGGACATCGGGCTTAGAGAGTAGCCCCCCATCACTAAACGTCAGTACATTTGTATCAATACTTCTTTACATTATGATAATGAGGTTCAGTTGAGAGGAGTGCTGGTTTCCTTCGCGTGGATGCCATCAGCTCTGAGTCGTGATAACAGAGACTTGTATACTACGGGAGCGAATGGCAGTACTACGCCACGCTCTTGGATTTCACCTGAAAAAAAATGATAATATGTGTTAGCTCTACATTGAAAACCATGGCGACAAATGTAGAAGCTCGCCTACAGAACAGACTACAAAGACTCGAGGCACCAAGTACAGTTTAAAGTTTACATCCTACAGAAACCACCCCTCCTAACAGGAACATCCTCACAACAGGAACCATTTTGAATAAAAGGTCCAATGCATTTTCAGGATTTAGGCCCCTTCGGGGGGAGGGGGTTACAGCCCAAATTATCATTTTATATTTAAAGCAAAAAATTAAATATTGTTGTGAAAATTCAGTAAGAGGTAACAGTTTTAGCTAATCTGTCTTTAAATGTAGAACTGAACATTTTATCTATCATATTAAAAATTAAGAAGCATGTAAGGATATTTCCGACTGTCCCAGGAGGGTACTGAGAAGATGAGGAGGTTAACATATGTTTTTGAACATAATTACCTGCAAAGCCATATTCTCACGTACTCATGTTTTTTCATTAGTGCAAACATTCAAATAGTGGATACTACTTGAACTGATCTGAGAATCCTTACCACCTAGCACCATCTTGGCGGCGATGCCGGTGGGCAGGCCGACGGCCCAGGCCATGGCGGTGTGCTTGCTGGGGTCTCCGCGCACCGTCATGGTGACTTACCATCTAGCACCATCTTGGCGGCGATGCCGGTGGGCAGGCCGACGGTCCAGGCCATGGCGGTATGCTTGCTGGGGTCTCCGCGCACCGTCATTGTGACTTACCATCTAGCACCATCTTGGCGGCGATGCCGGTGGGCAGGCCGACGGTCCAGGCCATGGCGGTGTGCTTGCTGGGGTCTCCGCGCACCGTCATGGTGACCTCGCGCCGCTCTCGCTTGCCGTCGCTCCACGTCACGCCCAGCTCGTGGCGGAGTACCACCAGGTCTGTCTCGTCTTTTTCTGTAATTGGTAAATGGTGCGTAAGTTTTGAGATGATTTTCGACATCGGAAAACGAATTGCGGAACTGAAATGGAGCTGGGCAGGACACCTGGCATGGCGCAGTGATGACAGGTGGAGTAAGGCGGTGACCTAGTAGCATCCGGGGACCGGAAGAAGAAGTGTTGGTCGTCCGGCGGCGAAATGGGCACACGATATTGTTGCCATCGCGACTAGAACCTGGATGACGCTGGCAATAGAACGTAGCGATTTTCATAAGAAAAGAGACGCTGTGAATTATGATGATGATGAAAAATTTGAGTATATGTTCGGTTGAATATAGCCTTATAGGGGTAGAAGAAGACCAAAGAAACATTAAATGGATTGTGTGAAAGATAAAGAAAGATGGTGACCATTGAAATGTCGACTAAAAAAATGATTTTGCAGAAGACGTGTTGCACCAACCCAAAAATACTTAAGAGAGGAGATCAGGAGATCGATGATGATCGTTGAAACGTAAATAAAGTCAATATAATGTGGTTCAAAACATAAACAGCTAATTTAAAATGGAAGCACGAGTTTGAATAAATAAAATAGAGCAGTAAATTTTAGTTACGACCGGTAAAGGTGTTACTTAAATAACAGATTTTTGGAAAAGGGAGACATCTGCAATAAAACTGATTTGAAAGACTGAACAGAATTAAGTGCGTGCACATATATGTATATAACACTATGATATCAATTCAAAACTGCGACTTACGTAATTGTAACCGCTTGCTAAGATAATGGCTGACAGTGTCGAGCGGAGTGCCGCACTTGACGACCTCCACGTCGTCCAGCAGCCCCAGCGACTCCAGCGACTGCGCGCCCGCGGGCCCGATGCGCTCCGACAGCCTGCCGCGCAGGTTCTCGTAGAAGATCGACGAGTCCACCAGCCCGAGCAGTTCACACGCGAATTGACGCTACACAAAGAATAGAACGAAATCAGTGAACACACGTAACGTTAAAAGCGTATACTCCTCAAACATAAAATTGCTTTTTTTCCTCTAAACTATTTTTCGACAAAGTTCTTTATTAAATTAGACCTAAATATCTCGCGTATGTGTAGCAAGTTTAATTAAAATTGATTTATTAATCCAAAGCATAAGAACTTGAAAGTATGTTTGAAACACCATGAGAAGTAGGGTCGGGGAGGGAACACTGGCTTGGCGGGAACAGGGTTTTTTATATAATATCAGTGGCTGTGCTAGAAACAGGAAGAGCTGTATGTCTGTCCTGTACATCAATCGGAAGCGTTCGGCACCCGATCATACACGAACTAGCTAGTGAGCCGCTCCGGTGCCATGCGGATGGTTACGATGCGTTTTTGTTTTTACTCCTGTCAAAATTTTATTATCAGGTAATTTTCACTTTATTTTTAGGGTTCCATACCTAAAAAGAAAAAAACGGAACCCTTATAGGATCTCTTTGTTGTCCGTCCGTCTGTCAAAACTCTTTATCTCGGGAACGCGAGGAGATATCGAGTTGAAATTAAAACCATATACTCAAGCTTACAGTCCCTCGAAGCTGTGAAAAAATGACACTTCTAAGTTAACGTAAACAAGAGATGCGGTCGTTTATGCCGCAAAATACGTATATTTTGACACTCTCAAGGGAATCAAAATGTATAGGCTATTTCCCGTTGAACTAGAACATTGAAATTTGGCAAATAATACCGTCTTATACTACTTGTTTAGCGAAAAGTCTGAAAACTATACATTTGTACTTAAATCACAAAAAAATATACCTATAGTCTTTATTTAAAGGAATTTGTAGTTACAAATTTGTACGCTACGGACCCTCGGAGTTCAACTCGCACTTAGCCGGTTTTTTTCTTATTTATGTTTTTGTCGAAGAGTGTGTCTAATCTACATAGTACCTATTGGCTGATAATTCAAGGCCCTCAGTTTACGCGCGCTCTTGAAAATAAACATTCCAAAGATATAAAGGAGAAAAATAAATAGGTCATCATGATCATACCCATGTAATCTTAGGTCCATCCGGATGTAATGAGGTATGGGGGTTGGGGTCCACTAGGCCGAACAATTGCATCGCTATCATATTTTCGGCGAAACCTGGATTGAAAAAAATATATAAGTAAGCAAAGACAAACTACAAGACACATTAATTCATCATCATGAAATGCCTCAAATTGAGTGTCCATGACGAAAACAATAATTTCAAGTTTTATTTTATTTTTTGTGTGTGTACCTGATGCAGGTGCTGTCGTCAAATGAATGCTTTTCTTTTCTTTCTTGTATACAACGTGTAGGTAATAAAAGAAACGCCTCTGAAGGGGTCATTGAATTCATCATTATGAACAACTTTCACTATGGGACCAACCCCGAAATCGCGAAATATATGGATGTTTAATGAGCTTTTCTCCTGTGAAAACAATAGGTCCGGAAAACCGGAGAGAGGCTCACCTTTGTATCGGATGGTTCCTCTGAACATGGTGTGCGCGTCCTCGATGCCGTACAGCTTGGAGTACATGGTGCTGTCTCTGTTGGGGAAGCCCTCGAAGGCGAAGCCGGGCAGGAAGCTCAGCTCGCGCGCCACCGACATCAGCTCGCCGCCGCTCAGCACTTCTACGATCTAGGGAACAAATATGCACGTCACACGTTTATCTATTTCTTAGGCTTATATTCTATGTTCTTTTGGAGGAAACTTCCTCAACTGAAATCGACTGTCACCATGACAGCGAAAAAACCTTCGATTAAAGTTAGTAAACAACAAACTATCAATTTGATTGTGTCGCTTCGATATACTTATAGTACAGGTAAAGTTTATCTACCCCACCCATACTTTTATTGGGTAAAACGGCCTACTAATCGGTTTCAATAAAATATAGAATCCAATCAAATTCAGTGATGTACCTACTCTCTAATTTTAATTTTAAAGAACTTGCTAAACGCATAAAGACACTTCGCCTGAAAAGCCAGCCCTAGGGGGGGAGGGGGGGGAGGCTAGGGGGCTGGCTTTTACCTCGGATTTATTTTATTTATTTATTCATTATTTATTTATTATTTTGGGCTCACTTCCAGTCGACAGCGAAGCGGATAAATTTTTTGACACCATATTTTAGTTAAGAGTTTTTATTTTTAATTTAGGTGTAGGTACATAGTTATAGTTTCTTGTTGTTCATTAATTAATGATTGTGAAAAATGTTTTAAAGTCTAAAATATTATTATGCATGAGGCTAATTACCTGTCCTTTACTGAGATACTTGGCAGCAGAAATGGTGTTGAGTAGCACTCCTCGAGGATTCCATGAGAACTTATACCGAAGCGCGTTGTCACTGAACTCTGGTGCTGGTAAACCTGAAAGGATCAATGATGACACTTAAATATTGTTTCTTGCACAAGTTTTTTTTTCTTTCCAAACACATTATTAGTACATTGTACATTGAAAGTTCCATTTTTATACTTTCTGGTGTTCGTCCTACATCTGGTTAGATTGGAACCCGATCCCAACATAGTTGGAAAAAACTAAGCTGATAATAGATGATGGAGAACTAAAATCTATACCAATCAATATCTAATATATAAAAATCTCGTGTCACGGTGTTTGTTACCGAACTCCTCCGAAACGGCTCGACCGATTTTCATGAAATTTTGTGTGCATATTCGGCAGGTATGAGAATAGGTGGTAAGGTAATTTTTTTTTTGCAAATATCGTTTGCCGAGTCAGCTAGTAATTTTATAAAATTCTTCCGTCACTGTCTGATTGAGTGAGTGACTGATAGACAACGCACAGCCGAAACTACTAGTCGTAGAGAGCTGGCATGTAGGTTCTTTGGGGAATGTAGGAGAGCACTTAGAGAGGGTTTCCCAAAATTCTTACGGGAACAGGAAAACACGGGATATGCGCGTACGAAGTTGCGAGCCAAAGATAGTAATACATATTATAAAGCTGAAGAGCTTGTTTGTTTATTTGAACACGCTAATCTAAGGAACTACTTATTCGAATTGAAAATATTTTAGTGTTGGATAGCCCATTTATCGAGAAAGGCTATAACATCACGCTACCATCAATAGGAGCGGAGCATTTGTGAAAAATGTGACGTAGACAAAGTTGAGCGGGTCTGCTAGTCCATAATAAGTAGTTAGGTACCTCCGCAGTATGAAACGAACGAGTCGATTCTTCCTCCATGGTTCTGTATGTCGTGGATGCACTCGAGAGCGAGCAGGTGGTCGATGCCGGGGTCCAAGCCAACCTCGTTTAGGAACGTGACACCAGCGTCTTTTGCACTAAAAAAAATATAAAACTGCATTAGACAATAATTCAACGAATAGGAATAGGTAGCGTAAGTAGTGGAATACTGGATGGTTAAGTTCCAATGTTAATTATTTAACACCGAAAAAGAAGTAAAGCAAGTATTGATTGATGTGTTACTACATTTGTTTTTTTTCAACCGAACTAAAACTACGGCTTCATTAGTGTGTCAGGCCGTGTCATGGCGCGGTGTACACTAATGAATCAAATCTGTTAAAACCTACATCAATAGAGTTTGGATTGGCTAACACTGAGCCAGAAAGCGTCACTAGACATAACGCAATAATATCGGTGTTCCCTTGTTTCGCAGACAGAAATTTGATAGAATTTCGTTTCGCAGAAAATGTTTCACATTATTTGATCCTAATAATTTTATGTCGAATATTATTGTTTCAACAACTATTTACTTGAATGAAACATATTTCACAGAAACACAATTCAATGAATTTCGATTCACATTTTTTTATTTAACAAACTTATCAAACAGTACAATTATTTTTTATCGAATATTGTTTGTTCGGTATATTTTTTTGTATTTCAATGAAAATGTAATTAATATTTAATATTATTGCTTTATAGGTCCGAATTTACAATGGTATACTTTGAAGATGGCAGAATTTCATTTGGAATAATTTTACTAGGCACAGTGCCATTTTTATAAAATAGCATTTTTAACCCTACATTAAAATTAAATACGTCTTAAAAAGTCAATATGTTATACTACAAAACTTAGTGACAGAAACGAATCTCTGTAAAATCGACTCCACGTAGTCTTGTCTGCCATACCCCTAGAGTGTAATTTAAGCCCGCGAAGGCGCGGAGGGGCGAGGCGGCCCGCGAGCTGAGGAGCAGGTGTTATGGTGAGCGTTAAAACCATCTGCGACGATAAGTTCGCGTGGGATCGCCGAAGCTCCGCAGCGCCGGAGCCGTGACAGAAATCATGCCTGCTGCATGTTGCATGCTTGCTCGTATGCTGCATGTTGCATGCTTGCTTGCAAGCTGCATGCTTGCTTGCATGCTGCATGCTTGCTTGCATGCTGTATGCTTGCTGCATGCTTGGTGCATGCATGGTGTATACTTGTTTGTATGTTTGCATAGTTTTGTCTTTTATCCCCATCGCCATTTCCCGCCACCATCGCTTCGTGGGGCGCCGTCGACTGGGCCCGAATGAAAAGTTTTGGCTTGACTAGAATTTACCCGCATTGTTTTTGTGAACGCGGTGTAGGTGGGTATGCACTTTGACAAAAGGGGGAATTGAAACGTTTAGAAACTGTCACTCGATAAAATGTTTTTCTTGGTAATAAGTTTTATATGAACCAAACAATATGAGGATTAAGAATATTTGATTTGTTATTCTATAATATGAATATCGAACTCTGCCTGCGTCTGTGTTTCCAAACGCTTACAACCCTAATCTTATCAAAGTTAGAGTGCACAGGCTCTTTCTGGGTAAGCTCGGTCCATGGTAGACTTTGTCTCTGTCATCTCTGACCTAGAGTCAAGAGCGAACACATTACTACTACACAGGTTACTAAGTAACAGTTAACACACTCACGCTTGATGCAGCTCCTGCACTTCAGGCCTCACATAGGACACGGTGACCATGTACGCGCCGGTGCTGAGGCAGGCCCTCGCCACGGCTCCGTGCAGGTTACTAAGTAACAGTTAACACACTCACGCTTGATGCAGCTCCTGCACTTCAGGCCTCACATAGGACGCAGTGACCATGTGTGCGCCGGTGCTGAGGCAGGCCCTCGCCACGGCTCCGTGGAGGTCGTACGGCAGCAGGGACACTACGACCCGCGCGCGGGATGTCAGTGCCTGCAAGGCGGACTGGTCCTTAGCGTCCAGGTACTCCGAAGATATCCCGTAGCGCTCGGCTAGAGCGTCTGCTTCTTCTTTTACTGCTGATGCTGCAATCAATTAATTTGGGTTTGCTTCATGGATCGTATTAAATTCGATCATATAGTAACCATTTCGGAGCACAAGATTTGTCAAACCCATTCAAATAAAACAGGTACGACTGTACCTGTTTTCCCAAAGCTATTTGGTATACAGGCAAAACTTTATTTATTTATAACTTAAATGGCATTATAACATTTTTAGGTTAGGACATATACTTACGAGAGTGGTGTTAAAAAATCTACTCAGCCCACTCACATCATTGTTTAAAAGTAGTTACAAGTTAGCTGCCAGCATACCAAATAGCTTTTTTGACTGTACATAGATAAGTTAAGACGACAAGATTGATAGGTTGTCATAAGAATGCACCAAATGTAGAGAATATTTGGCGCATTCTTATGACAAATCTTTCGGCAGAATACACGTTTTGCACTCTAAACTGCGTCTGACTCCTGCACTATTTCTTCTTTTCGTGTTTCTCGTTTTTACTGCAGGAGTTAGTCGTAAAAATGAGAGTCGTTTCCGTTTTGAAGCGATTTTACACACATTTGTAGATTGGTTCTAGTCACAGGTAGGCTTAGCAGTGGCGGGCGTCGCCGCCTCCACACGTACCGGTCCGGCACGCTAAGTTCCAGGTGACGCAGCACTCCTGGGTTATGTGCTACGCCACGCAGTAGATTCACTAAATAAGTGAAGCTACTGCGTTTTAGTCTTGCAGACACTAATACGCTGTAAGACTTAAATTCCGGCGAACCCTGAGCTCATTATACCCCACCATCTCCAATACAAATAGTGTGGAGTGTTTATTCAAAATAAACCATTTACAGGCACTTTTAAATTGTCAAGGTTGGTCGGTCAAAAAAAAAAAGATGAAGCTATTTGCACGTTCCAAAACGTAGATCTCTATGGAGAAGAACGAGCAAGAAACTCCACGGACACTGTTTTAAAAATAATAAATTGTTACAAAGTTTTGTTTACATCATGTTGATATATGTGAGAACGAAGTAAAAGACGTAATAATATATAATTGAAAATGAACAATTCAAAGAAATATTTAAAATAAACCATGGCAGCTGAGAAATGACCAGTCCCAACTGACAGCACCCGTTCACGAACATGACGCATGCGCTAGCACCATTCGGCTCAACCATTTTGAAGGGAGCCAAATGATCCAACGCATACGCCACCATCAGCTAGACCTTTGAGTGAGCATGACACTCCCAACCGCCAGGGTACATTCAAGTCAAAAGGGTAAATCATCATTTGTGATTCCAGCATGTTCAATACTTTATTTACTAGACAAACGGTCACTGCATTTCCCTGAATCTGATCAGCTGCTGGGTCAACGTGTTACCCGAAATAACTATAAACTTTAAAGATTAAAGTTAAGTTATACAAACCTATGGTGACAGCAATGTTCTTGTCTCTGGCCAAGTACTCGACGACGGGAGCGGACACCAGGCCGCTGCCCAGGATGAGCACGGGCGTCTGCTGCTCGTTGCCTTCCACCTTGTGGCGGGAACGACTGCACGAAACAAACCGCTTCACTTTATTCAATGACTTGCTTTTTTCCCGTTCCCGTATAGCATTTAGCCTTCGTCATGAATGTCGTTATCATATACAAAAATAATTTTCCAAATCCGACTGGTAGTTCCAGAGATTAGCGCGTTCAAACAAACAAACTCTTCAATTTATTAAATTAATATAAATTTTATTGATATATTTGACTGTGGAAAGCATTACAGTTGTTGTGTTCCATGTACTAGAGGGATAAAATCAATAAAATACTATGAGAAGTTGCCTTTCTTCGATACTTTCGATCTTGGCTTTTTCAGAGTTAATGCAAAATAAAAATGTTCCAGAATTGGTCTTTCGTCTTTCTAAGCGTGAAAGAATTTTTGAAAGTTGTGAAATTTCCGGAGGTATACCCACAAACACACAAACTCTTAAAATTCTCCCAACCCCTTTTCAATAAGATTTGTTTTCAGCCGGATTGAACTCTATTATTTATTTACTTACGTGTTAGCCATTCTGAGTTCGTTGATGTATTCGAAAGGGGGCGTCAATCTGCCGTTGCTCGTTATGATAGCCTGAAAGATAAATAAACAATCAAATAAAGTAAGTAGGGCGAGTCGTGGTGGTAGTGACGTCATCATTACACAAAACGAACTCTATCAGTATTATGAAAAGCAAAGATTTTTTACTTCTGAACTTCGACGACGAAATATTTATGTACCTAAGTACACAAAACAAAAGAAAAAGAATAAAGGAAAAGTGTAGGTACAGCTTATTTTTTTAAGATATGTCAGCCAATATGCAGACACGTACATATTAATATCAACAATCTTTCCTACAAGTAATTTTACTTAGGTACTTACTATTGTTAAATCAATAGGTAATAGAAATTTATTTATATAAATTAAATACAATGACGACTACTTTCTTTTACAGCCCTCGTGTCTTTGCCTTATCTTTGTTAGCCCACTGATAATACAAACAACCAATCGTAATACTTTTGCGCAGTTCTGCGAATATTATTGGAATGTAATATTCTTCTACTACTTTCTGATTTCAAACACAAAAATACATTCGACGTTTAACTCACTCCTTGAACTACAGGCGAGAAGTTATGTTCATCCAGTGGCTTGGTAGCATCAGACTTCATGATATCCTCTGCGTAAGGGTACAGTAAGTCTCCGAAGAAGTCGGTGGACTCCCTCGGCAGCTGTGTGGGCATGTTGTCGATGGAACACACCAGAACTCCTGGTCCCTTAAAACTGAACACAAAAATGAGATTAAAAAGCACGCCTCTGGTCTAGTGGCTAGGATACATGGCTGAAAGCCAGCAAAATAATTCTGAAACCAAACAAATCCAATAATGTTATCGTTAAATAATAATTACAGAGATAATCTTTCGTTCAATCATCTTAAAATAATCTTGTTTGAGATTTGCCAGTTGTAATTTTTTTTTTCTATAAAGATTTTTTTTTTTTACTATATATAGGTATACGTTTGACCACAATCTCACCTGATGGTAAGCGATGATGCGGTCGAAGATGGAGCACGTTTGCCTAGAAGCAACCTATTCACTCTTGTCTTAAAGACTCCCAGGTTGTAGCTATCTGGAAACACAGACTCAGGGAATTCCACTCCTTAGCTGTACGCACTATGAATGTGTTCCCAAAACGTTTAGTGCGTGTGGGTGGGATGTCCACCATGTACCGGTGGCGCATCGCCGTTCGTCTTGTGGTCCGATGATGGAACGGGCTTGGCGGAATTAAATCATGTAATTCCGTCGCACACTCCCCAAAATGCAAGCGATAGAAAACCGACAGGCCAGCAACTCAGCGTCGATGCTCAAGGCTTTGGGGCTTCGACTCGACGAGCCTGTCATTACCGATGATCCTCTTGGCTCGTTTCTCAATTGACTCAAGGGCATCAAGCTGGTATTTGGCAGATCCGTCCCAAAGATGAGAGCAGTACTCCATACACGATCGAACTTGCGCTTAATAGAGCTTGAGCAGCTGTTCCGGCGTGAAGTACCGTCTGACCTTTGCTAGGACCCCCAACTTTCAGGCAGCCACTTGAGCCTTTGCCTCTATGAAAGGGCCAAAATTGAGGGTAGATGTTAACGTAACACCAAGAAGCTCAAGTCGGTCGGTTATCGGCACGGTTACACCACGAAAAGATGGAGCTGGGTGGAATTGGCTCCTTTTAGCGGAAAATAGACACGCTTGGGTCTTAGCAGCATTGAACTTGACCAGATTGGCATCGCCCCATTCTGAGACAGCCTGTAAGGACAAGTTAAAGCGCTCAACCATAGCCTCCCGGGGAGACCGGATCTGCGACCCACCAGCTCGTGCGTCGGACACGTATCTCTCAGCAACAGTACTGTCGTCTGCATACCCAAAGGTACCGAGTTTTAGCAGATCATTAATATGCAGCAGGAACAATGTTGCCGAGAGCACCGACCCCTGAGGAACCCCGGCATTAATATCCAGTAGTCCAGACGAGCAGCCATCTATGACCACTCGGATAGACCGATCCCTCAGGAAATCTGCAATCCAATCACACAATCCGGCGGGCAGACCGAAGGAAGGAAGCTTACTAATAAGGCTATCGTGCCAGACCCTGTCGAAGGCCTTTGAGATATCAAGGGAGACCGCTAGTGCCTCCCCGTGCTTCTCTATGGCCTCACTCCAGATGTGAATGGCATACGCTAGAAGATCCCCAGTAGACCGATTTCGGCGGAACCCGTATTGTCGGTCTCTAAGGATATCATTCGCTTCTAGGTATGCTAGGAGCTTACGATTCAGTACGCGTTCCATACTCTTACAGAGTATGGACGTTACCGAGATGGGTCTATAATTCGACGGGTCAGAACGACTACCCTTCTTGGGCACGGGCTGCACGTTAGCTTGCTTCCAAGCCTTCGGTACTTTTCCAGTCTCAAACGAAAGGCGAAATAGGCGAGTCAAGATTGGAGACAACTCAGGCGCACAAGTCCTCAAAACAATTGCCGATATCCCGTCGGGGCCACTAGCCTTATTCACGTCTAGGTTACGCAATACCCGAAGAACGTCCTTCTGATGAATGCGAATGTTCGACATACTCGACTCGCATCCATCAGGAGAAGTAGGGGGCCTCGCGCCACCAGGATCTAGACGCGACGAATCCGCAAACATAGAAGCAAACAAGTTTGCTTTCTCCTCAGCGGAGTGGGCCAGTGACCCATCGGGTCTCAGCAGTGGTGGTAGTGATGTGTTTTTGTAATAACAGTCAGAGTACAATCAAAGCACAAAAATAGTCAAACCTCTTGGTATCCTTGTTCCTATCAGCATCGTAAAGACAGAAGGGCGTGTCGATAGTGGTGCACTCGTTCATGAATTCAATAGAGCCACCTGGATCCGCTGATATATCGCAAATAGCCAGCATTCTGTAAATAAATAAACGTATATGAGTCTAAATCGCCCACTTCTGTTTGAACCCTAAATCTTCAAGGTATTTCTTTTTCAAACAGAAAAACACGCTTTACGACAGCCAGCTGTAATTCCCCCTTCACATAATAATCGCTTAGCCTATAAAAAAATATGACAACAAGAATAACAAAATAAAAGCATTGACTTCACGTGACAAATTATTCTATCAATAAAGACGAAAAATAGCGCGTATACTCGTAGCACGAGGCATGCTCAGAGAGCGTAAGCATGCGTGTAGCGTGTAGCTCGAAATATGTGTGTAGCGCGTAGCATGCTTGAAGAGTGTAGCACGTTTGTAGCTCGTAGCATGCGCGTAGCACGTAGCATTCTCGTAGAGATTTGCATGTGCGTAGCGCGTTCACGTAACATGTGCGTAGCACGTAGCATGCGCGTAGCACGTCACATTCATGTAGATGTAGAGCGTAGCATATGCGTAGCGCGTTCGCGTAACAGGTGCGTAGCACAATGAATGCACGTAGCACGTAGCATTCTTGCAGAGCCTAGCATGTGCGTAGCGTAGCGAGATTGCGTTACAGGTGCGTAGCACGAAGCAAAATGCTGCGTGCTACGCACAGCTCGTAGCATTTTTGTAGAGTGTAGTATGTGCGTAACGCGTTCGCGTAACATGCTCGTGTTCGTGCTCGTAGCACGTAACATGCACATTTAGCTCTTAATGTTCTGAGAAATCTTTTTATTTTTTACCTGTGTGGTAACGCCGGCGCTCCAATACTCTTCGGCAACCATGGCGTATGCGAGGGCAGTAACAAATGTTTCGCGTCTGGTATAGTCAGCAGCTTGGGGCTGCCCACGGCCCAGTAGATGCAGTTGACTAGAACCGATGTGTATGGCGCTATCTGTTAGAAACAAACATTTTTATAATTCAATACAAATATTTATTTTTACGTACTTAAAATCTCCTGTCTCCTAGCCTGAACATAATCTAATTTATTAATACTTTCACAAGACTTCATTATGAAAACTGCAAACTACTACTATTAATTTTATTTTATAACGCATTTTCTCGTGGGTGGGAGGTCGGAGGAAACTACAGGACGTGCTAAGAATTTAAATGAGCCCACTTACTTACATCTAGGTCGTATTTGTAATAAAATATTTTCATAATTTAAGCATACTTACTTTTTATGTTTCTAAATAAAAAAAACATAACAGGAAAATAAAGGAGAATGACCGGACGCGTATTGACCGATAAATTAGCAATCAGTTGCTTTGTTATTCCCCCCCTTCCTTTGATTAGATAAGCTTATAAAAACATTTTTGCAACTTTTCTTTGACTCAGTTTATTAATTACCTACAATCTTAGTTGTAAGATAACACCTTGATATGAGATAAAATCATAGCATTATCATTTAAATGTGACCTGCACACTTTATTTTGCGTTGTGGCCTATATTTTTTGCGTTTTCATTTACCTATCATAAAACGTATCATGATATAATTGTGTACTAAGTAGGTAAACATTATATATATATATATCTCTAAAGAGAGCATAAAGTATCTAATACCTACGTCGTACATAATCACCTTTTAGTATTATAGCTTTAAAGCAATAAAAATTGGGAATAACAATATACTTAAAAGTAATCGCAATTAATACAGTTTATAGATAGAAGTACTTACCTTTTGAGCGAAAGTGGAGATGTATCGTTCAGGATGTTCGTCATATTCCTGGGCATCATATCCTCCGCCATTCTTTCTTTCCAAGTGGTGTCTTCTGCGTACTTCACAGCCGTAGATTTTGTTTGGACCTAAGAAGTATAGACCGTGTCTTAATAAGTTTCTAAATAAATAAGAAGTATCTCTTTCTTTGGTAAAGGTGAGAATATGAGAAAATGCTTACTTCCGTGTTCAGCCACCTTCTTCAACATCTCAGGTGGTACATATTCGTGGGGCAACTCCTGGAATATTTCTTGACTTCCCTAGGAACAAATAAAATAATAGGATATATGAAATGCCTTCCTAAGTTTTTTTATTAAATTATACAAAACGTCAAGCAAAAAAAGAAAATGTTACTTAGTCGTATGTTTATTTTAAGAAGGAAAAAACAACGACTTTGCACTTTACTTGCGAGTAGTTCTGAATTCGACAAACATTTTTGTGGAAGCGTCATAAAAACATCACAGGAAGACGAAAATCTTCATGTCCCTGTTGTCACTGAAAAAATTTCAAAATATTTTTATAGTCGCACCTGGGAAACGTTTCCAGATCCAGTGAACACGAAGGTGAGAGGTCCCAGAGACTTGGGCATCATGCCCAGAGCCACCTCGTAGCCCGCGTCCCTGATGGCCTGCCGCGCCATGCTGGAGTTGCGGTAGTTGTGGGACGGTCCTATGTGCTGGACAGGGAAATTTCATCAATCAGACTAACGTACTTAGTCGTCATAGTAGTAATAACGTGCTCCATCTTCGACCACATCATCGCTTACCATTAGGTGTGATAGTGTTCAAACGCGTACCAATCAATAGTAAAAAAAAGAGAACAGAGTAAGTAAGCGGGACATCACTAGATGCGTAAAACAGGACCAATCAATAGGGTATTTTACTGAAAAAATCGAATTAGACCGTCGGACAGATTTCCAAAAAATATTCACACGTATTTTCTTCACGTAATTTTTTTACTTGGGATGGGTTTGGGACCCTAGGACTAAGCTCACCCAGAAGAAGCCTGTTCACTTTAACTCACTTCACTTTTCACGTTAACAAAAAATAAAGACGAAAAAGTGCGTTGAAAACTCGCGTGACGTCAAGCTATAGTAAACTTTTTACTAAAACGTGACGTCACCAGTCACGCCACTCTTGAACTTTGATGCGCTTTATCACTATCAATTTTTTTTTATTTGAAATGGCAAAAATTCGTGTCCAATATTTTTTAAAGCACGGGTACATAAAATAGAATTATTATTTTTATCAAGTACAAATTTAACGTGATCAAAATTATACGCCACAATAGGTTTTAATATATATATTGTGATGACGAACGGGACGACGAATGTTTAATGCTTAGCAGTGGATGTCTTTAGACTGAAATGATGATGATGATGATGATTGTTTCCACTATGGGAGTTCAACTGATGTAGATTAATGGTACTCATCCTCGATCCCCTCATTAAAGTATTGCTATCGTAATGGCTTCCTACTTACTCTATTCTGTTCTATTCTTTTCAAGTGGGTAGTCGGCTTTTCAGGATTGACTTATACAGAGCTTGTGCTGCGTCTATTTACAGGGTTGATTCACTAATTTCTCTTAAAAAACCTAACCTTTTTATTTAACCTACTAAAATAAAGAGAGTTCCTTCTCTGTAATCAGCCATTAAAGGCTAATTATTGCAATAAAAGCAATCATACATCACCATCGACCCCACCTGAAGAATTGTATTCATTTAATTGTCGTCGAATTTCATTTATCTTGTTACCGTCCACTTATATCAGATAAACTAAGTACAACGTTGAGATTATTTTTATTATCACAATCGTACTGAATTAAAAGATATTCAGACAAACTTGACGTGCCTACTCTTCAAGGTTTTACACCTACTTCGCTCCTCTATCTAATTGCCTAGTGACTGAAAAGAAGAACTCATAGTAGAGAGTTGCATGTTTAGAAGTTTTGCGTCGAATACCTGATACCTGATATCAGTCAGTCAGACGCTATGCAAGCCAGCAATCCAAACCGAATAAAACTAATAGGTACCATCCTCCACTCTTCATGGCTCTAAGGTCGAATACCTGAATGAGTTTTAAAAATAATGGTGCTTGTTTTTCCTCAGATGAGAGAATGCTAAGTTTTGTCCAGTTCTAAACCTTCGAATTTTTACCGACAATGTCACTTACCATGAACGGGGTGTGATGCCCAAGAGCGAGCAACCTGAGCCCGATTCCGTGAATAATGTTGATCATGCCAGCTACGCCCGCATATTTGCCAAACGCCACCACGCGGTTACCGGAGTCGTCCATCAGCTTCTCGTAGTCTATCAGTCGGATGTTCTGAAAATAGGAAGTGTTTCATTCTAGTAGTCAGAAATTTCTCTGAAGCCTTGTAATTTGTTCGAGGCCAGTATTGGACATAGGTATTTCGCCTAGTAACTTGGGAGTAACTTATTTAACGGCCCTTAGAAAATACTCTGAAAACTAATGCTTCTCTAGAAAATGTCAATTTAGCGTCTGTTGCTCTCAAAAAAGCTGCTATAAGCATCACGATTCTGCAAAAGAAGGTATCTTGATAACGATGGGCAAGACGAAATTATAGCGTGATGATATAGCCTTTAGCCTTCCTCGATAAATGAGCTATCTAACACTGAAATATTTTTTCAAGTCGGACCAGTAGTTCCTGAGATTAGTGCGTTCAAGCAAGCAAACAAACAAACTCTTCAGATTTATATATATATTAAAGTACTAGTTGACCCGCGCAACTTCGTCTGCTCCGCTCCTATTGGTCTTAGCGTGATGATATATAGCCTATAGCCTTCCTCGATAAATAGGCTATCTAACAATGAAAGATTTTGTCAAATCGGACCAGTAGTTCCTGAAATTAGCGCGTTCAAACAAACAAACTCTTCAGCTTTGTATATTAGTATAGATAGAAGTATAGATTTCTACTAATTCAAATATGTAATTCAGAAGAATGTGAAGGTTAATGTTTTGTTTTATTACCCTCTAAAAAAATAACCCTCCTTCTGGGGCAGATGGTTAAAAATAAATCATGTGCCATTGTAACGAGTATATAAGCACCTACCTTTTTCAGAATAGCATCCAACATAGGCATGTTAGCCTCCTGCGCCTTGATGGTGTGAGAGAAGAAGCAGTAGGTCTTGTTGGGGATGAGCAGGTCGATGGGCGTCTGCTTCACGCCGAAGATCACGCTCGCCTCGCTGATGTCCTCCCGAACTATAGCGCCTGCGTTTATGTACGACTGCAAAGGAATCGGATCTCAACTAACAAAGTCTTCTGTCGACTGACTTCATGGTCATGTGGATACTGGAACTTTTCAACTACTTTTTTTTGTGATTATGGGATAAGACTAACTGAGTTGGGAAAATGCTAGGCAAGTTGATATTGTTATGGATAAGACTAGGTCCAAAGCAGTCGATCTTTAGCCAACTTGTGCGTGCCTGATTTCGCGCGTCTTATAAATTCTTTAACATCTTCTTAAGTTATTAATAATATGAAAATGGTGAACGTAGTCAGGAAAAAGCATCAGATGTTCGCTACATTTTGTCACAAATATCTGTCTCCTGTCTGTCATTGTGAACATTAAATAAACTTTTTTAGCAGCCCGTTTTCTCCCACAGTTAGGCATATACTTCCTATAATCGTTTCATTTGTATCTATCTAACTTCACACAAGTTTCTTCTCAGGGCTAGATTATCCTCAAGTTCTTACCTGCATCGGGTAGGCCCGTCGATTGGAAGGCTGGACGATGACTCTAACGCCCTGCCTCACCAGGCGGTTGACGTTCGACGGCGAGAACGGCGCCCTTCTCTCCCATACTGACTGGTCTTCCCTGCGTATAGCTATTATGCGTCCACTCTGAACAAAAATAATCAATCTCTAATTTAGTCTGAAAACCTGACGAAATTTGACCCAGCCCGTAGTAATGAATGTGTATTGTTTATGAAAATAGTAGGTACATACAGCAGGGACTACCTCCAGTTTCGTTTCGCCGTCTTTCTTAAGTCCATCTTTAGGTTTGCCGTATAATATCGTTTTTAGAGACAAGATCGCCCATTGTGTCACTCTATGCAACTTTATAAAGGTCAATTTGAAATAATTAACAAATAAAATAAAGTAATCTAAACAAAAACTATAACATAAAATTTAAAAAATCTTCCTCAACGCTGTCAGCTGGTAATGTCCCCAAGAGATTGGCGCGTTGCCACGATGTATGGCAATGCTTAGCCTCTGGCCAAAGTAAAAGCCAGCCCATGGGTCACGAAAAGTGAAATTTGAAATTCAGCAGCAGCAGTAGGGTCGGGTAAAAATAATAGTGAACGGGAGTAAATTACATGAGAACTTCAGACTCGTTTAATCGAATTAAAATCAGCTGATGGTTCTTCTACGTTCAAGAAGATAATTACGAACTTAGATGCTTTTATCATTGTTATCTTGGAAACAAAAACGTTTGCATTCAGTACAACGCACTCGGATCATACGCAGATCTTTGTCATTGTTTGGAAATGAAATGCGGAAACGTGTCAGTATCAATTTAGCTAAATATAGAAAGAGGTCAAAAGTTAATATTGTCTTATTTATCTAACTTTTTGAATACACAGAAAACAGTATTTCGCCCATTAGAGAATGGTATCTACGTACTTGATGCTCATTTAAATGATACTTATCCACTAAGGTTACTTTATTAATAAATTTCGCAACCAAGGAACCAACCACTTTCAAGAAGAACAGGCTTGGTATATGGTCGTGGCAAAATTATGGGCCGATTATGATTTTGGTATCTCAAGTTTTCCTTGTGGTAAACCCCTTTTACAAACTGATCTTTGCAACTTAATGGAAACACTACATAAGTACATGGGTAAGCCTTTTTCCATTGGGAAACACAGAATGCCACCTGCTAAGATTGATTCACATTCCGCCTCCTATCGTTATTAAAAATCCTCAAACAAATAGTTAAGATATTAGTTTGACGTAATTTTTTACACAGGGGAAAATACGTGTCATAGTACTGTCTTCATCTAAGCCATCTTACTCGTGTAGATATGTGCTTACGTACATAGGCACGTAAATATCATTATCATAAGATTTGCCAACCCTCGTATAAATATTTATAGACCATGTTATGACAGTTTATATGATTCTAAATAAATCGAGAGTTCTTGACACACCCTAAAGATAGTGGATGTCAACAAGTTTAAGGTAACAAACAACGATAATAGAACAATTTTAATGACTGATAGCTAACATGCAATAGGAAAAATATTCCATAATTTTATGTATTTTTATCTCATTAGATAATTACGACTCCTTGGAATTTCTGATAATGGAACTTTCCTCCCCAAATTGAATTCGATTGAAAAGATTAGTTTTTTTTGTCTCGTTATTCTTTTTACCACACTTTGAACTAGCTTTTGCCCGCGACTTCGTACGCGCATATCTCATTTTTTCCCGTTCCCGCGGGAATTTGGGGAAATAAATAAATAAATGATTTATTTTGGACCAAACATTTTTACATTTTATGTGACTCTTAGTGCTCCCCTACACTCCTCAAGGAACGTACATGCCAAATTTCAACTTAATATGACCAGTAATTTCGGCTGTGCGTTGTCTGTGAGTCACTCAGTCAGTCAGTAACGAAAGAATTTATATTTTTGGGATTATCTATGTAACACTTCCTAAAAAAATGAATTTCATATTTAATCTGGAGTGATTCAAGTACCTAAACTACGAATATTTTTTTTTAAAGTGCGCAACAATGCAATGGTTTAATTTTATTTCGCGTAGCACTGCGAACTTTCGTAGCCTTCGCAGTACTTTCGTAGCATAACCGGTTTAGCAGCCCCAAGGTAACCCTTATTGCTCGCAGAACAGATGGTCGATGGGGCCGAAAAGTTCTGGAGTGGCGACCGCATACCGGAAGACGTAACGTTGGAAGGCCTCAAGACAAGGTGGACCGAAGACCTGGTGAAGGTCGCAGGTAGCCGATGGATGCGAGACGCACAGGACCGGTCTTTCGGCTGATATGATGATGATGATGAAGGTAACCCTTTGGAAGGAACGTGAATTACAATTGATTTTATCTATTCACATGATCAACAGAAGATGATAGACTTATAAAAAAGGCAGCGTGGAGAAAAAATGTTGTAGCAATAACGATCAACTATTTCGCGTGATATTTTACGGGTTTACCTACCTACCTATTTAATGTAGGTAACATTAAGATAAGTTATCTTATTAATGTTTGTTCAATTAAACGTAGGTAAATAAGCATATCGGGCATCATAACAATAACTGTCGTTATCAGTTGCTACCTAGGAATTAAAATAACTTACTCTATGTCAGGCCTACGCAGACGAATAGCGAATTTAAATCAATATTAACCTTGCTTCAATGTTATTTTCGTTATCATTTGACGGAATGAATTAATTTTAATTTGATAACAATATTTTATGTAAGTAAATATTCATTTAGGTTAGTTCAAATCTTTTAGTTTTGCCAACGAAGGTCTTACCACGCAATATCCTTGTAAGTACGCATACCTCGAAACGCACACAATTTTTCTGCTGACCCGAGTGGATTTTGTTTAAGAATTTTTATACACGCGTCCTTCACCTATTTTAATCCGACTTTACCTCATCGAGAATGGGCATAATTCTAATGAATGATAGATGACACTTAATTTGTTACCATTTAGGTACTGTACTTAATAATAATGATAATACCATTCGTTTTAACGTAAAACACACGTTGATTATAACTTTTTATGACTTACTTAATGATGTATGACTTTCTGGCCTACTTATGTAAACTGTAGGTATTCTCGTGTCTAATATGCATCCATCGTGTAGATCTACATGCAATCTCAGCAGTAAAAGGCAACCTGTAGTGTAACAGGGTTTAAATACAATAGAAATGGACAAGTGCGTGTCGGGCCTCGCGCAGTGTATGGTTACGTAGTTGCATGTCACAATTGCCAACTTCTCCAAGTACATTTTATAGGTTGGTCGACTATTACTCGTTTGCTTGTAAAGCCTACTTAGCTGTGATAGTTTTTATAAATTCTACTACCATGATCTTTTTCACATCTCTAAAAACAACCGACACTTGACTCGAACGAAATATTAACACTTTAAAGCTTAATATTTCTTAAACGGATCCTTGGATGGCAAAATGGTTTTCCCATACCCTCAATATTATTAAACGACCTATACAGTGACACCACCAGCGTCTCTGAATTAAACCGCGGACTGACAGACAGACGGACATGGCGTAACTATAAGGGTTCCTTGTTGACTACGGAACCCTAAAAACCACTTATTGTTAAATGTATAATGTGCATGAAAGAAGTAAATAAATAAAAATAACTGTATTTTTGCTATGTGAAATAAGTAGCATGAAACATTGTTATGCTATGCGGTAACAACTTGAATTGTTAAAAGTAGATACTATAATAAATAAGTAATTTTATTATTCAGCGATTGATTATATAGTGTTGACGAACCTGGACGTGGGATGATAATGATGGATGTTTCCCAAAAAAATTATTAAAAAAATATTGTTGATTAATTCATTAATCAGTTCGTCACTTTTAACGTTATTTAAATACATAATTATAGAGGAATTTAATGAACACCATGTAATTAATTAATCAGCCTGTTTTCTAAATATTTGTTTCACATTCTATTTTAATTTCTAATGTTCGGAAAAATTACCTAATGAAACGGAAATCCAGGAAACTGTCTAAAAATGTGCGGTAAACTTTGAAAAGACTTACCTTAGCGGAAGAATAGTAAACCGCATGTTTCAAGTTCAGACTCCTCGTGCGAAGAGCCGCGCATTTGTGCAACATATTAATTTAAATGTCACAAACAACGAACGTGTACTTAGCAATATTAAACTTAATTAAATTAATAAATTAAAATTGATAAGTGTACACAATGAAAGCGTTCTGTTTCTTACGAGGCGTATCGGACATCTATTTAATGCTCCGAACTAAATTACGAAGCTCTTTGAGAAAACATTACAATCGGCATGACGTTTTATCACTAGTGATAGTGATACCACAGTTGTTATTTGATTGTTACTTGCGTACCAAGTACCACATTGTTTTCGTACACAATTAATGTCTATAGGTAATAATAATTTACTTCCTATGTTAGACAGTTCTTAACTATAAAGTCCGAATACTGGGCATAACCGCGGACCACTGTTTTTAAACAGACGTGAAAAAAAAGCTATTTTGGGCTTTCTTTTTTTAAAAAAAGAAGACAGTAAAAAAAAGGTAGATACGGAGAAACAAAACTTCCTGCTTTTTATTAGCTAGCAGATAAAAGGGTTGGCTCGGTAACTTTTATTTTAGCACTTTTCTTGAATAGGTATACTTAACTAATAGTACCTTACCAGTTTCAATGAAATCGTCGTGTTTATTTTGTCAAGTTAATTAGTTAAGTATTATTAACGCGTATTTAATTAGTTTAATGCACAACTGATCGATAGTTTAGATAAACTAGAACTAATGATATTGTTGTTTTCCTAACATTACACATAGGTACGTTAGATCTTGACATAATTACACATAGGTACGTTAGATCTTGACACCTACCTATGTCAAGTAGCTTAGCTTTTGATCTCATTGCAACTAAGGCCTATATTCTAAGGTACATATTCCAAGTAAATTTGAAGGACTTCCAATCCACACAGACGCCATTACATCAGAAAGAAAACTCCTAGATGAAAATAAGTAGCATACACTATTTTATCCCATCAATTTTGTTACTGAAAAAATAAGTAACGTCTGGGAGGGAGCTCTGAGTTCTGGCTCTATATCATTTAAAATGATAGAATCAAACCTTTTCCCAACTTATGTTCGTTCCAGTATACAGTGTGAGTCTTTATAATGTGCACATACGACAATGAGGGAAACTACCTATGCTTAATTTATCGACGGAAAACGTATTAAAAAAAAAAAACAATTTTTTGTTTCTTTTTTTTGGATTTTTAAAACAAATTTTATTTCGCTTCTGTGACCCCACTTTAAACAAAACGGTGTAACTTTTAAACTAAACAATTTATCGCGATGATAGAAAGTAATTTGAGCGTCCTTATAAAATGAAACTAGTGGAAAAAACTACCCTCAATTGAAAATAAACATGTTTTTTAACCAAAAATCTGTGTTTTTCATCAATTTTTACAAGAATCGTAAAATACCTCGATAAGTCGCCCCGATCACCGCCCTTTTTTATTACTTTAAATTATTTTTCATACCTATTTCAATAGCCACATCAACAATTACTTGAGGCGGTTCGCGACGATATCTACTTATTGGAGGATATACCACTGGCTTTGCGTCGAAGGATGTTTCTGCAGATGGACGGATGCCCTGCTCATTATGCTACCAATGTGAGATCATTTTTAAACGATAATTATCGTAATAAATGGATCGGCCGGCGAGGACCTGTAAGGTAGCCTGTGCGTTCCCCTGATTTGGCACCCCTTGATTACTTCCTATGGGGAACTATCTTCTTCTTATCGTGTGGGCAGTAAGGTCCAACGACCCCACACACCCTAGTGTCAGAGTTTCGAAACCGCCTCAAGGGCCTCTGACATGGTTTATTTGACGCCCGCCGTTTGGCGGCCGGGACCACCGGCTTATACGTGCCTTCCGAAGCACGGAATCATCTATTTATCAGACAATCAGGTGATTCAAGCCTTCAATGTCCTAGCCAAACTGGAAAAAACTTTACAAAGTATGCTTCCCGTGGGAATCGAACCCACGACCACCGGGTCACAAGGCAAACGCCTAAACCACTCGACCACGGACAACACCCCCAGACAGACAGACAGACACACCCCCAGTAACACAGCAGTACCCCCATCAACAGTGAGGCCGATTTGCGTGACCGCATAATTAACTGTGCGAATGATATTCGCTGTAGCGGCATCAATGCCGCCACAAGAAACCCCAACGAAGAAAATTTACATCGGAACAAAAAGAACCGCGACGCCATCTATCCAACTAGCAGCGAACTAAAATCCTGCATCGCGCAAGCAGAGTTTACCGTGCGATTTGAACATATACATCAGCCCGAATATCAACTATCGGGCAGTAGCCCGCCAGGCACAACAGCCGCCTGATCGGAGGATCCTCCCTTTACAATGGAGGTGTGCGGGACTTTATTCTCTGTTCCGCATTCCTCCAAATCGCAATGATCCCGAAATGATACTGAGAGCGACACAACAAATTTTAATTTGTGCGGCTTTGTGTCTACAACAACGAGACATTTTGAGAACCTGATTAAATTTAGTGTAAACTATACCAATTTAAAATTAAAAAACACTATACAGGATTGCAACCAGAACTAAAAATTGTATAAAATTAAACTAGAACTATATAATATTTAAGTAGTAAGTATGTACATAATTAAGGTGGTTTACTGTTATGTAAAAGAGCGCTTCTCGCTATCAAACGTAAAAGTTTGGCGAGTTTAGAATTAAGTGACACATCAACGAACATTTTTTTTTTTAAATCCATAAAAAAAATATGTAAGATTTTTTTAATACGATTTCCGTCGATAAAATTAAGCATAGTTTCCCTCATTTTCGTATGCGCACATTATAAAGACTCACACTGTATATTTTGGAATATAATGATAACAATTAGTTGATGAATTAAGTTCGGAATAAGCTTAGATATTATATTTCGGCTCTAGTGGGTAGGTATGTAGGTACTGCCAGGGTTGCGGAATTTGTTCGAAAGAGTCACCGCTGCCCTGGAACGCAAAGGGCGTTTGGAGGGACACGAGTGCGTTTGAGTCAGTAAGAGTCTGACACTCCCTTCCGCTCCGCCCAAAATGGAAGAAGTAGTTTGATGATTTCCCATCCAAAAAAAAGAGTAGGAATGTAGGTACTTGCATATCTGTACCTAAATAATAAGCGGTCAAGAGGTGGATTCCATTTGTGCTTTCAGTGCCTTGCCTTAAAAAGGCTATTCCCTAGCCTGGCTATTTGAATGTCTACCTTGGCAGTGTTGAAGCGAAGGTCCCAAGTGATTATCATGTACCTAACTACCAATCTACGTTATGTAAAGTATGTCCGCTAACGAAATGAAATCAGTACCTAGCTGTCAAACTATCTATAAAATTTAGTTTTACTTACCTAGTAACACTACAGTGCAAAGGCTTCCCTCGCCCTTTTCTTTTTCCATTACAATCATGTAAAAACATTTTTAACGCCTACAAAAATTGTAATAGCAACCATACTACCTACCCCGACTTGCCGTCGCTTCCTTGGGTTTACGGCAATATTACGGCTCGTTCAGCTCGTTGATCTAATCTAAAATGATACCTACCACGGTTTGTACAATGCTAATCAAGGACATTTATTTATTTATTGGGCATGGTAGGATTAAACAGGTAGCATTAGTAAACGAGTACCTGCGGAAAAATAAATACTTAAAAACATGGTTTGTTGAAAATTAGTTGTTTTTTGTTCAATTTAATTTAGAGATGTTTTACTCTCCGAAATAAATAAATCCACGTCTAACAGATTCCATTACATCGTCCCTTGTAGCGTTGCCAGGCTTCCGGATAAAGCCGGACACAGTCAGGCTTTTACTTATGTGTCCGGCCAAACTAGACGGTGAGCGGCCTGTCCGGCTTTTGTTAGGCTTTTTGATTTTGAGCATTTTTTTAATAGTTCTTTTAAACAATCTGCGAATACCTTATGTGGTTCATTGGACTGTGAACCGGTTAAATATTTGTCATGTGTTGATTTCCGCTCCACCTACCTCACCTTTGTATCGCTAGCTAGAGTGGAAATTTTTAATGTGTAAGAACGGACCGCCTGATCAAAATGTGATAAATGTGGCTATAAAAGGTGTTCTTTTGGGCGCTGTAATTTGGTCGGTAGAATTCCTAAACAAAATTAAACGGCGTTAAGGCTACCCACTCGTTCTTTGGCGACACGTCGTCGTCGTCGTTTTGCACTGCTGCAAAAGGACTCCCCGGCCGCTGTTTTTGATAATATTGCATGTTGGGGTATCTTTGCTTTGTTTCGTTTCGTTTTGTTTTGTTTTGTGAAAAAGATTTTTTATATGTACAATGTTCCTGTTGTATACAATTGTTATGTATAGGAACCATGCATTTTTTCTAGGATATAAAAGTAGCCTATGTTATTCTCAGACCCATAACTACCACTATGCAAAAACCACTCCAATACCTTGCCCCGTAAAACAAAAACAAATTATCCAACGGGAACCGTGCATTCTTCCTGGATAAAAAGTAGATCACGTCGTTCCCTCCTCAAAATTACCACTATGCAAAGTATCAATTCAAACTCTTGCTCTGTAAAAAGTAAAACAGATTTATCCCACGGGAACCGTACTTTATTCAGGATGTAAAAATAAGCCTATGCCATTTTTTGACTCCTAAACAACTACTATACAAAAAAACATGTTAATCCCTTGCTCTCTGAAAAACAACAATAAATCTATCCCACGGGAACCGTAAACATTTTCGGGATAAAAAGTAGCCTATGTCCTTTCTCGGGCTCTAGACTATCTGTGTACCAAATTTCATTTAAATCGGTTCAGTAGTTTTGGCGTGAATGCGCGACAGTCAAACAGAAGAAGTTACTTTCGCATTTATGATATTAAGTAAGGACTACGAGTATAAAAGAGTCTTGTTTTACTTTTTAAAAAATGGCTAAGGCTAAACAATTGAGGGTGTCCGGCCTTCTCACCCAAATGTCCGGCTAAACTGGCTGGTCCGCTCAGCTTTTGGGTTTGAAGACCTGGCAACCCTAGTCGGGACTAGGGTTTTATAGCCCAGCATACTACGGGTAGTATGCTGGGCTATAAAACGCGACCTAGTGAACCCAATCTGTGGAGGTAGATTTAGTTTGCCGCAACATACCAAGCATTAAGAGCCGGACTAAGAGAGAAACGAGCACAATCCGCAAAGCAGTTTTATGGCGGACTGTTCAGCAGTAGCGACGCCACAGATACGATCTCCTGAGAAAAGTCCTGTTTCTCATCTCTAGCTCGCCTTTCTTGACCGACTGGAGTGAAAAATGACACGAGGAACATAGCTTCCACCTATTTCTTGCTTAATTGGTGAGTCTCCACTCAGGCCACCCAATTTCGGAGAAGTTCTGGAGAACTGTTCTGTTTCTGTTCGGGAAAGGACATGTACTCTAATAAGATGGCCCTTGTCCGTAATTCTGAGATTGTTGTTAGTTTGGTTTTTAAGGTGGGAAAGGTACAAAGATTTTATAAGGCGGATCTTCCCGGATTCTACATCCTTCTCCTAGGCACGTTTGGACTAGCGAATCCCCACTCATACCGGCCAATTAAGGCAAGAGAGAGCTATGTTCCTTAACAGTGTTAACTCAGACCCATACAATTAAGCCAGATATTAAGAAGACTTGTCTCAGGAGATCGGGTCTCTTCTAGTTTCGATTGTATCTCTCTTAGTCTGGCTCCTCACCCTAGACCCAGACCTAGGGTTGGTACATGATATTATTTCAACAGTAAACATATGGACTTCTGTGACCCAAATACGGTCGCGTTACGTAAATTATTAAATTTTTAGTATGGAGGTAACTTTTGGGGGTCAAACTAGAAAATTTCAAAAAAAGGTTTTTTGAACAATATCGTGACACATATCAAATAGAGGGCTTACTATGAGGGTTTTAATTATATTTTTTCATTATTTTAAAATAAATGTTTATTGGAATTATTCAAGAAATTTGACGAAAAGTGACCATTACTCGGGGCCCCTTGTCTCCGAAACTAAAGAGCCTAAAATTTTGAAAAAAATGTAGATATAAGAATAGATCTTTACCTAAAATTACAGGAAAACCTATAGTCTATAGATTTAAAATAACATGTTAAAAAAATGAAATTCGTTCGGAACCCTTTACACGCGAGTCCGACTCGCACTTAGCCAGTTTTTTTTTTCTCTCTTGATCCCTGGGACAGAATTTGAAACGCTTTGGTTTAAAGATTGTTGGCCTGAGGAACTAAATGCACTACCTATATGTTAATTCTGGGCAACACTTGGTCCAGCTTCCGTTTAAGCATAGATTGGCATTGTCCTTAAAATTCGGCAACCACTTTTTTTTTGTTGTCAATAGGTAATAACTATGATGTATCTACGAGTATCTGTACGGCTTACTTATCCGGGACGGAGTGGCTTAATATTATATTCTTGTGCTCAGTAGCGTAGCGAGGGGGGGCGGAGGCGCGGCCCGTACCGTGTGACACCCGTATAGGGGTGACACCCGACCGATCATTGACTGGTTTTGTCACTCTCGGGTGTCACCCCTAAACATTTGACGCAATGAAAATTGTCGGGAGAGGGGTGAAAAAAAATTTTAAGCTCGCTTCGCTCGCTCTTGCATTTTGCACACTCTATTTTCATGAGGTTTTTTGTATAAATGAACAAAATTCTAAAGTATAATATTTAAGTATGAATGATCAAAAGACAATAAAACCCTTCCGAGCCGAGCTGCAAGAATTTCTTTAGTTCTTGAGGTTTTCTGCATGTGACACTTGACCGTTGGTTGACTTTTTTTCACTATCGGGCGTCACCCATAAACGGGTGACGTAATGTCCGAGGTGGGTTGTAAGAATTTCGAGCTCGCTTCGCTCGCTTTTACATTCTGCACTCTCTTTGTTCTCGAGCTTTTCTCTGTATAACTCAACAAAATGACTATGTTTATGTATGAAAGGTCAAATGAAAATAAAACCTATCTGATTTGGGATGCAAAAATCTTCGAGTTTGCTTCACTCGCTCTTGTGTTCTGCCCTCCCTCAATTTATGAGCTTTCTTGCATCAGTCCATAAAGTTACTATCAGAGGTGCGATGCAAAAATTTTCGAGCTCGCTTCGCTCACTCTTGCGTTCTACCCTCCTACCTAGTACCTGAGCTAGCTTGCGTCAGTCAAATCAAAATATCTGAGGCACGGTGCATTTTCGAGATTTTGTTTGTAAGTGTAATTTAAGAACTTTCCTGAAAATAAAAACCTGCAGCCGGAAGGAACACCTCCCCCCCCTTCCGAAAAATGGCTTGCGACTGCCGTCACCAGAACGAAAGGCGCAACTCATTATTGGGGGGGGGGGGTCATTTGTGGGGTGACACCATATTATCCACCCCGGGTGTCACCCATGCTAGCTACGCTACAGCTTGTGCATGCTTCGCTCGCTCTTGCATCCTTAATTTTCTTGATTAGCTTATTTAGACAACGTAACCTACTCGGCGTGGTAAAACATTTTCGAGCTTCATTGCGCGCTCTCGCAAAAATATTATTTTTTTTACCCGACTACCTACGGCAAAGTTTGGCCTTTCAGGAAGAGTTTTATTTTGGTAAAGTCATTAAAAAGTCGTTAAGTGTTGGGCGTGGGTGGAATGTCGATTGGTAGCAATAGGTACTATCGCTATCCTCTCTTCGCCCAATCTCTCTAATAAGGACCTCCAAGGCTCAATGGGGCACTAATCTAGCATAACAAATATTTACGAATTGAAACAGCTTTTGAAGTTCACTTGAAATAATCCCGCCAAATAATCTATGGCACTCCTGCTTTTTTTAGGAATTGAAAAACTTGGCTACTGAGGCCTTTCAGTATGATCTCTTTTGTTTTTTTTTTAAATCAATATATTTTGGATTAGACACAATAACTAAAAACACGGAGATTGTTGGAGTATTTTGCAACGGCCTTCTCGCCAAGCTACTCTGAGGTAGCTAATCTTAGTCAATGGATGGATGCGTGTATTTTTGTTACTCAATCTCCCCAGAACAGCTGAACGGATTTGACACAGATATTAATTTTATAGTCTAGAATAGCACAAAGGCTACACTTTTAATCCCGGGAGTATCAAAACATTCCGACAGTCTCGCGGGCGAAGCCGTTGCTTGTTGGCAGGAGCTAATAATACAGACACAAAACTACATCGATTTTACACCACAATATCCAATTAAATGGCGAATAATTTAAACAGCCGCTAAACCCTATTATATAAAATCCCGTTAAAAACACCCTGTACCTAAAATTCTTTCCAGTTGTCCATCATTGATATAATCGACATCAAATGGTTCTATTATGGACTGCAGTTTTAAAGAAGGAAGATATTCTCGACTTACCAATTTATCCATAAAACTCACACATTTAAATAAGTTAATATGTTATCTTATTAGCAAATAATCAAAAATGTTGCACCTGAGTTTGTTTTGATTAAAAAAACACGCTAAATATCAAGCATGAGTAATCAAAACTCCTAATTTTAATTCAGATCGTTCATAGCGGTTTTGCTTGTGGTTTACTTACCACAACCTTACAGCTGGATGGAAATGTCAACAACGTCAAAGTAAATTTTTAGTTGTCATTTTGAACTACGGGAGTGTGGTGTTCTTGTGATTTAAATAGAAATTACGCTGTGTAAAATAAAAGAGCACCGCGTATTACAGAAGAAATAACTTGAATTCTGTTAATTTAATAAAATTGTATAAATATGAGAACGTAGAAGAATGAATTTAATGTACATAGCTTTCAAATAACAGAACACAATTCACCAACGTTCGTCATGGCTCGCTTCCTGTCGGAGGATAAATTAAAAGGTTTCGAAAAATACAAAGTAAGTACTCCTTGAAATAATTAATATCATTGTTAAGTGCATGAGGGGTCTTACGGGGTGTCAATGAGAAGGCAACAAAAGCAATCATTCTTAAACATTGTTTTTATCCATATCGATTTTTAAGTGTCGATATTTTAATTGAATAAAAATTAATTCAAATCGCCCAAATACCATTTTGTTTCAGTACAACTCAGTGGATACCAGTGTCCTCAGTAACTATGTTATGCACCCATTTTGGGACTGGTGTGTCCAGGTAAGGTTTCAGTTAGAAATATTAAAATATTGATTGTTTTAGATAAGTAGTTGAGCTCACATTATTTCCTTTAAAAAAAGAAAAGAAATCCTGGAGCCCTCTGTTTCTTTGATGCTTTTAATTACAATTCATAATAGGGTAGGAAGTAAAACTTGCTAAATCACAATGAAATTCAAAAAGATTTGTAATAAATTGGGAATAAAATAAATTCAGTGACAATAATTCAATGAATTTATTTTATTCCCAAATTATTACAAATCTTTTTCTTACTCATTATTAAATGATCTATTTCGTTGGGTACAGCTATTAGAATTTAGAAAATTGAAGAAAAAATAATTGATATACATAATATTTTCAGTTTTGTCCAGTATGGGTGGCACCGAACCTGCTGACATTCTCTGGCTTTCTCCTCACCGTGCTCAACTTCTTCGTCTACTCCTATTATGACTATGGGTTCTATGCCATGAGCAAAGATAATCACAATAATGATTACATACCAAACTGGGTGTGGGCAGTTTCAGCAGTGACTCTGTTCATTGCATATACACTAGGTAAGCATTTTACTTCCTGTATTTTAAGAATAACATAGTGTTTTTATTAAAATAATAGCTTATCTACGCTACTTCGTCTGCATCAAATTTTTCATTAATGCTCTGCTATTAGTGGTTGTAGCATGATGTTATATAGCTTATAGCCTTCCTCAATAAATGGGCTATCCAACACTAAATTAATTTTTCAATTCAAACCATTAGTTCCTGAGATTAGCATGTTCAACCAAACAAACAAACTCTTCAACTTAGTAAATATAGTAATACTAGTTGACCCGCGCAACTTCATCTGCTCTGCTCCTATTGGTCTTAGCGTGATGATATATGCCTATAGCCTTCCTCGTTAAATGGGCTATCTAACACTGAACAAATTTTTCAAATCGGACCAGCAGTTCCTGAGATTAGTGCATTCAAGCAAACAAACAAACACTTCAGCTTTATATATTAGTATAGATTAGTAAAGGTACACATCTAATTGTCAAATTAAAAAAGTCCCTTAAAAATAATGAAATTAGAAAAACTCAAACTATTGAGTGAAGTATGAACACTGTAATATGTATAAATGCTATAAAATTAAAATGCTATACATACCTCACAGTGAGTTGTTTGGTTATAATTTGTAAAATGGTTTTGTTTATACTGAATAAGAACTTGCAATTAGAATGTCAAGGTAGAACAAAGTTCATTACTCATGAACAACTTTTTGTAGATATTAAAACTTTGACTTTGCACCAAACGTTTGAAATTGATGACACTAGCCAGATGTCGGCAGCGCGACAAAATGTCACATCTTCTTGTGCTGAATCAAAACATGAATATTACTTGTATGCTTACTGCTTACACATGACCATTTCTCTCTTCGGCGCGATACAATGCATCGGCAAAATATTATCGCGCGCGCTTTTTTAGTCGAGTAGGGTTAAAACATCTAACAATCATCTATTGATATTTTTTTCCTGAAGAATAGTTATGGTTTAGTTAAGGAAATATTCTTTCCATACGAGAAGTGAACCCATATCATTTGCCCTGCGAACATTTTGTTGCTCCGACATAGCGCTTATCGAGCCGTCAATTTTAATCAACGGATTTTTTTATTAACAGTAGGATGGATATACACCGTGAAATTTTAATGGTTGTTTCGTACCTGCTATGGAAAGTGTACAAATAATTATCTAAATAGTGGAACTAGGAATAGTGGTGGAATAGTGGTAACTTGGGCAAGTTATGGATTTAAAACAAATCTAACATTATTTGTAAAGATAGATATCTTTTAAATTAGGTATTTAATCACATTAATGACATAGAAACAACGCCTTTTTACGATACTATGTAACATGGTAATAATAAGCAGTGACTAGTTGATAAAACGCACCAAAATATGACGTGTAGGAGTGAATACAATATTCAAATTAAGTATTAATATTTTCCTGAAAACTAAATGTACACCAGTAGTCATTCTAAATGAGTGTTTTCAATGTAACCTACCAACTTAGTAATTGTATCGGTTTTATTTCTACCGTTTGTTATTTATTAAAGTTTGAGTTGCGAGCTCAAATTCACCCAGATAAGAGGTAAAACAAACGTGATACTTAAAAGTGCGAGTCGGACTCTCACACGAAAGGTTCCGTACCTACCATAAAACGATTTAATTTAATTTTTACTACCTATATTTTTTTTTATTTGTGATGGGTTTGCTCTTGACTCTAGTCTAGGTCAGAGATGTCAGAGACAAAGTCTACGAGGGGATATGTTCTTATAGCGGCAATAGAAATACACACTCTGTGAAAATTTCAACTGTCTACCTATTACGTTTCTTGAGATACAGCCCGCTAACAGACGGATGGACAGGAGAGGCTTAGTAATAGGTTCCGTTGGTTATCCTTCGGGAACGGAACCCTAAAAACAAACATTAGGTACCTACTCTTTCCTTATTCATTTTGTAGTCGGTTAAAAATAAATACGTTTAATGAAGTTAACAGATTATGAAGCCATGATTCAGGGTTGCTTCTATCTCCGTCTTACTAAGATATAGGCAACATAGTTACTTAGTTGACTTGCCCTTTGACGTAATTATAAATGTATAGGCTCTTGCTGTGGGCCTGTAACTAACAGCTCTTGGGATTTAAGCATCAACTACCGACATAACTTTTCTAAGGTACCTATGTACCTATGGTATGGCAATATGTAATATAGAGATGACTATATCTAGATGTTTTGTATAATATCTCTTTGGCGCATTTATAATTTTCTAGGTTAATTTATGTGCATATTAAAAAATCGGTCCTTAAAGTATTTCAACGTTTTAACATCCTAAACACATTTCTTAAACTATATTTAAATTTCCGAAACCGAGTGGGACTCTACCCTCTTACTAATTTTCAGAAATTTCAGAGTGAGTATTTCTATTGCCGTTTGAAATACTTACCTACTAAATAAATATAAAATTAAATTAATAATGAAAGGGTTTTATACGGAACCTATCGAGTTCGAGTCCGACTCGAACAAAGCCGGTTTTAATTATTCATTTACCAAACAACATAATCTAGCACAACAAAACATCGGCAGGCTCGCCGACTTTCAGAGAAATATTTTTATGTTTTCAAAATATGCCAACAATGTAGCAAATAAATTATGCTATTTCCGCCTTTATATCGAATTTGCTATTTTATCGGCTCATAAAAATAATATATACGCGCCAATTTGAATGTAAATGCTGACGTCACATTCGCACTGTAAAAACACCTTTAACAATCGGCGCCAGATTGTATGACGTTGTAGGTGCTAAATATACCGAAATCAGTTTAAAATTAGCGGTTTTATTGTTAACGTTTTGCCTGAGTAGATTATGTTTAGTCTCTTGTTAGATGTACTGGTAACAACTGAGGAAAAGCTACCTGTGTTATAATTTTGTTAACGATGTGTGATGATGCGATGATCAAACCTTGCTCAGTAGGATAGTAATGGACGATAAAGTGCGTTGCAAACACGTGTGTCGTCACTACGATGGTACAATTTTTACCAGCGACCTGATGTCATACGTGTTAATTTTTTGTTTACGTGAAAAAAGTAATAATACGTGTTCAATACTTTTTGGAAAACCCTTATAGGATCACTCGGGTGTCTGTCTGTCCGTCCGTCTGTCTGTCACAGCCAGTTTTCTCCGGATCCACTGGACCGATTCTCTTGAAATTTGGTACACATATACATATGTAGACTTCTATGACTCAAACACGGACGTGTTACGTAAATCATTAAATTTTTAGTATGGGCGTCACTTTTTGGGGTCACACTAGAAAATTAAAAAAAAAAGTTTTTTAAACAATATCGTGTGACATATCAAATGAAAGTGCTTATTGTGAGGGTTTTAATTATAATTTTTTCATAATTTTAAAATAAACTGTTTTGAAGTTATTCAAGAAATTAGACGAAAATGACCATTCCCCCCCCTTATCTCCGAAACTGCTGAGTCTAAAATTTTGAAAAAAATGGAGATAATAGATCTTTACCTAAAGATTACAGGAAAACCTATTAGAAGTCTGCAGTGCTAAAATAACATGTTAAAAAAAAATTCGTTCGGAACCCTTTGCACACGAGTCCGACTCGCACTTGGCCAGTATTTTTTCAGTGAAATACACTATTGCAATAAGGTTAAGGTACTGCTGAATAGACCATTATTCAGGCATCTGCCATGAGTTGGCACTCCTGGCTGCTAATGATGCCATGATCTCACGGAGCAACACCCTCACCGACACAGTCTTGTTTGACAGTCTTCATATCTACCCTCATTCCTTTACGATGGGCTGTATTCTGAAAACATAATAATTATAGTTTGACATTCCACGGTATAAATTAATGCGATGTTATGTTTCGAGCAGCCATTGACGCTGCTAGTCTATTCTGTAAGTAACTATTTCGATATCGAGCTTCACCTGAGTGACAAAACTCACAAAGTGAGCTTTATTGCACACAACATAAAGGTCTTAATTTGAAACTCACCTCGGATTCCACTGTCGATATACGAAAATGTTGTTACAGAATAGCACTACTGGTCCTATAATAAGCAAAATAGTAAGAATCTACTTCTTGTAGTTTCCATTATTTTATCAACATTAGGTACGGCTGTTTATGGATAACTAGCTGACCCACCCATATTCGTCTGCGTCACATTTGTCGTTAATAATCCGCTCCTATTGGTCGTAGCGTTATATAGCCACAAAAAAAAAACAAATATTTTTCAATTCGAACCAGTGGTTCCTGGTATTAGCGCGTTCAATCAAACAAACTCTTCAGCTTCATAATATTAGTATAGATGTACTCCCCAGTCTTCATAGAATGTCTACCCTCATTTTTAGGGTTCCGTATCTCAAAAGGAAATAACGGAACCCTTATAAGATCACTTTGTTGTCCGTCCGTCTCTCTGTCCAAGACTCTTTAAAGCGTTGAAATTAAAACCATATACTCTCTCTACGGTCCCTTGAAGCTGTGAGAAAATCAAACTTCTAAGTTAACGTTAAAAAAAGATACGGCCGTTTATGCTGCAAAAAAACGTATATTTCGACACTCTCAAGGGAAGCAAAATGTATAGGGTATTTCCCGTTGACCTAGAACTATGAAATAAGGCAAGTAATACTGTCTTATACTACAAGTATAGGGAAAAGTCTGAAAACTGTACATGTACATCTGGAATGAAATCATAGAAAAATATAGTCTTCATTTAAAGTAATAATTATGTAACTACCAAATTTGTACGGAACCCTCGACGGGCGAGTCCGACTCGCACTTGCCCGGTTTTTTTTAAGATGAGCTGTATTCTGAAAACATAAATAGTTTGACATTCCATGGTATACAAATACATAAATGCAATGTTATGATTCGAGCAGCTATTGAAGCTGGCCCTATAGTAAGCAAAGTAGTAAGAATCTACTTCTTGTAGTTTCCATTATTTTATCAACATTAGGTACCTACGGCTGTGTATGGGCAACTAGCTGACCCACGCAACTTCGTCTGCGTCACATTTTTCATTAATGTTCCGCTCCTATAGGTCGTAGCGTGATGTAATATAGCCTACTAGCTTCTGCCAGCGGCTTCGCCCGCGTGGTCCCTAGGGAAAATATTCCCGGGATGAAAAGTAGCCTATGTCCTTTCTCAGGCTCTAGACTATCTCTGTACCAAATTTCATTTAAATCGGTTCAGTAGTGTTGGCGTGAAAGCGCGACAGACAGACAGAGTTACTTTCGCATTTATAATATTAGTAAGGATAAGTCTTCCTTGATAAATGGTCTATCTAACCCTAAAATAATTTTTCAATTCGAACCAGTAGTTCCTGAGATTAGCGCGTTCAACCGAACATACCTACTCTTCAGCTTTATATTATTAAGTATAGTCATAAAAATGTAGTAAAACTTCGTAAATTGCTGTTTTACTCGTACATGCGAAAATAAGCATGCATTAGGAATATTGACAATTAAATAGAAATTGTTTGTGCCAACATTTAAACTAAACTGGCATTATTAAACAACTACTAACATGCAACTTTGTTTATTTAATCATAGCTCGTGGAAACTGTGGCGCTAAATTACAACAGTGTGAATTAATCACTCATTTACTGACTTTGTTTAGGTTGTTTAACTGCCAATGCTCATTATATTCATAAACAAGGTAGACGTACACGAGTAGAAAAATAATATATTCGACTAAAACCACAAGTAGGCTAAACTACAGTTAGGCTTCTAGTGCCATGCCCCATGTTTATTGATCCATCATCTCACAATGGATTGTGTTGGAGAATTAAAGACGAAAATGACAGAAGGGCAGGGCAGGAACATGATGCCAGGAACGAACGAACGGACGGAATTGATCGGAAGAGTTACCGCGGCGCTGTATCGCAAAGGGCATTTGCAGGAACGGGGTTTTACACAGTAAGAGTCTGACACTCCCTCCGCTCAACCCAGAGCAGAAAAAAATATTTAAGTAGTAGATTTTCCATCCAAAAAAACTGGCCAAGTGCGAGTCGGCATCGTGTGTAAAGGGTTCCGAATGAATTTATGTTTTTAACATGTTATTTTAACACTACAGACTTTTAAGTTTTCCTGTAATCTTTAGGTAAAGATCTATTATCTCCATTTTTTTTTTTCAAAATTTTATACCCAATAGTTTCGGAGATAAGGGGGAATGGTCATTTTTCGTCTAATTTCTTAATAACTTCAAAACCATTTATTTTAAAATTATAAAAAAAATATAATTGAAACCCTCACAGTAAGTCCCCTTCATTTGATATGTCACGCGATATTGTTCGAAAAACTTTTTTTTAAATTGTTTAGTTTGACTCCCAAAAGTGACACCCATACTAAAAATTTAATGATTTACGTAACGCGTCCGTGTTTGGGTCATAGAAGTCCATATGTGTACCAAATTTCAACAGAATCGGTCCAGTGGATCCGGTGAAAACTGGGTGTGACAGACGGACAGAAGACAGATAGACGGACAGAAGACAGATAGACAGACAGACACGCACCCGAGTGATCCAATAAGGGTTCCGGTTTTTTTTTTCGGAACCCTAAAAATCATTTAATTAGGTTAGATTTCCCATCAAAAGAAAGGGCAGGAAGATGAGGATGATCCCTATTTTATATGACACTAGTTGACCCGCGCAACTTCGTCTGCTCTGCTCCTATTGGTCTTAGCGTGATGATATATATGTATAGTCTATAGCCTTCCTCGATAAATGGGCTATCTAACACTGAAATAATTTTTCAAATCGGACCAGTAGTCCCTGAGATTATCGCGTTCAAGCAAGCAAACAAACAAACTCTTCAGCTTTATATAATTATTAGTATAGATATAGATATACCGTACCCATAGTAAATAAGTAGGCTAATGAAAATGAGAACGTCAAAACATAGGTAAACTTGAATTCATTCACTAGTTGACACGCGATACTTCGTCTGCTCCGCTCCTATTGGTCTTAGCGTAATAATATATAGCCTATAGCGTTCCTCGATAAACGGGCTATCCAACACTGAAAGAATTTTTCAAATCGGACCAGTAGTTCCTGAGATTAGCGCGTTCAAGCAAACAAACAAACAAACAAACTCTTCAGCTTTATATATTAGTATAGATGTAGCGTGATTGATGTAGATAGAGGTGTGCTTTCCATTTGTACTCTTTAGAGATACAGTGCCACAATTTGAGGGCTGATTGACTGAATTTTCTCCCCTCTCATGTAGAAGTATGACATTCCTCAGATTAACACTCCAGGAAATAATGACATATTTTATGGAGCAAATCAAAACTAAACACAGTAACTAAGTGCGATTGTGATGGCGACTTGATCTCTCATTCTTATAGTTGCCCTTTCTTATCTAGTGTTAAATTTAATGTGTCGTGCGATAATGGACGTTTCATCACATCCTCGTTCCTAACTAAAGTTCAAACTTTAACTATGCATTATTTGTACTTGTTAACAGATAGTCGATTACTATAAATATTGATGTTTTTATTGTCGTGGTGGGAGCTTTGTTGTGGATAGATTAATGACAGAGCGAGTGAGAAGTAAAATATAAATACGATAAATATGAATACAAAATAACCAGTGTATCTACTCTCTAAGTTCGAAGTCCGTAGTTTCGGGCTCTGGGGGGCTACTCTCTAACGAAATCCGTAGTTTCGGGCTTAGTTGCGGGCGGTCGTATTCTACTCCGTATCACCTACAGACTTACGATTAGTCCCGAACCCGAACTGAGAATGAATGACAACACGATTTCACAGTAACTGTCAAATCGTGTTATCATTAGTTCTCAGTGGTTAGGTGATACGAAGTAGAAAATGCCCGCCCGCAACTAAGCCCGAAACTACGGATTTCGTTAGAGAGTAGCCCCCTAGTTGCGGGCATATTCTACTTCGTATCACCTAACCACTAAGAATTAATGACAACACGATTTGATAGTTACCGTCAAATCGTGTTGTCATTCATTTTTAGTTCGGGTTTGGGACTAATCGTAAGTCCGTAGATGATACGGAGTAGAGTACGTCCACAACTAAGCCCGAAACTTCGGACTTCGAGCTTAGAGAGTAGCCCCCCAGGTACAAAATATCGGTTGTATCCTGCTGAAGAGCCTGAAGACAAGTCCTTCAGACAGAAGTACCAACCTTTTAGCTAGATACCTAAGCATTTACCTAAAATATATAAACCTAATTATAGTTACCTAATAAAATACTTACAAGGTTAACGATAGATAACCAATTATATAATAAGCTAGTCTGGACCTTCCTAACAATACTGGATTCGGTCACAATCATTTTATTTTTAGATGAACCATATTCAAAGTTGTGTAAGCAATTAGCACGTATCAGTCACTCAAATTATATTAATGACTAGTGGACGTCACGCGGTTTCTACCGCGTAGTTCCCGTTCCCGTGGCAGTACGGGGATAATATATATAGCCTATGTTACTCCCTGAAAATGTAGCTATCCAATGCTAAAATAACTTTTCAAATCGGTCCGGTAGTTTCGGAGCCTATTCAATTCAAACAAACAAATCTATCTTCTTTATAATATTAGAATAGACTAGCTGACCCGCGCAACTTCGTCTGCGTCATAATTTTCATTACTGCTCCGCTCCTATTAGTCTTAGCGTGACGATATATCCTCGATAAATGGGCTATCTAACACTGAAATAATTTTTCATATCGGACCAGTAATTCCTGAGATTAGCGCGTTCATGCAAACAAACAAACTGTACAGCTTTATGTATTAAGTATAGATGAACCATATTCAAAGTTGTGTAAGCAATTAGCACGTATCAGTCACTCAAATTATATTAATAATTCTTCTTTAATTTTAATGATACATTATTCGGTTATCTTCACGCTTTTGGCTTTGTTAGACAAAACTTTGCAAATATCTAACGCTGTACTACCAACGTCTTACTACTACTAAAACTGTAGTGCTATTCTGTAATAACATTTTCGAGTCTCGACAGCGGAATCCGGAGTGAGTATAAACATAAGACCTTTATGATGTGTGTAATAAAGTTCACTTTGTGAGCTTTGTCACTCAGGTGAAGCTCGATATCGAAATGGTCTCATTTTATTTTTGTAAAGTTGGAATTGATGATTTAAAGTTTCGCTGACTAGCTAATTTGGCTGGCGAAACTGCTATATCTACTTGGCGTTTTAGTACCAGAATAGCACATGAGCCACTTGACCATATTTCTTTGTATAGATTTACAGCTGACCCGTGCAACTTCGTCTCCGTCACATTTTTCATTAATGCTCTGCTCCTATTGGTCGTATCGTGATGTTATATTATCTATACTAATATATAAAGCTGAAAAATTCTTTCAGTGATAGATTGCCCATTTATTGAGGAAGGCTATAGGCTACATATTATCACGCTAAGACCAATAGGAGCGGAGCAGTAATGAAAATTGTGACGCAGTCGAAGTTGCGCGGGTCAGCTAGTATAGTTATATAGCCTATAGCGTTCCTCGATAAATGGGCTATCCAACACTAAAAGAATTTTTCAATTCGAACCAGCAGTTCCTGAGATTAGCATGTTCAGCCAAACAAACAAACTCTTCAGCTTTATAATCTTTCTAGCTTCTGCCAGCGGCTTTGCCCGCGTGGTCCCTAGGGAACATACTCCCGGGATAAAAGTAGCCTATGTCCTTTCTCAGGCTCTAGACTATCTCTGTACAAAATTTCATTTAAATCGGTTCAGTAGTTTTGGCGTGAAAGCGAGACAGACAGACATACAGAGTTACTTTGCATTTATAATATTAAGTAAGGATTTTAAATGATATAAATCACGTGTCACGTTGTTTGTCCGCGATGGACTCCTAAACTACTGAACCGATTTTGATCAAACGTCGTAACTATCTGTTATTTGATCCAACTTAAAAGATAGGATAGTTTTTTGGAACGGGAAAAAACGGGATACGGGAAAAAACGGGAAATGCGCGTACGGAGTCGCGGGCAAAAGCTAGTATTACTATAGTTTTTCAAACAACTTTAGCCCAAAGCCATACATACCTTACACTCAAATAAAAGCGTACCTACGAAAGGATGGAAATATTTGTTCTTTAACTTACCCCATAGACATAGATACTAAAACAAAGTAAGTACATACCTACTCAATTTCTACTTAAGTATTCGATTAACAGAAAGAAAAATCTCAGTCCGGTTATTTGTTTCTGTTGTTTGACCGTGGCAAACAGGTTTTGGGCAAGAAACGTTAAATCATTATATGCAAAAACGGCAAAAAGCTATAAGTAGGTAGATCATCTATCCGCAAATCAGAACAAAAGGTTTGTTAAGAATTAAACTGCTAAAACTAAATGAAAAACGATATTGTTTAATTCCAGATAATTATCTAAGCTTTACAGATCACACATAGACGGGCGTTCTATTGGCATTTGTTAATATGTACCTAGATAAGAGGAAGGTCCTAGGTGTATATGTGGCTTTTCTGTGTTCGATTCTATTCCGAGCAATTCTGGCTATTCATTCAATCTAGTTATTCCTCAATGGAAAGTGGCGCGATGAGTTCAAAAGTACAAAAGACTTATCTGCGGTGGGCGTGCACAACACGTGGTAACGTAGACCGGCGCGCGGCGCGGGCGCATCTCAGACGTGCGCCGGTAGTGCCCGACATTAAACACGAGTGTCACATTTACCATTTCGAGTTTTCGGCCGCGAAATCCTAAAGACGTTGACCTTGCTTTTTGGAACCATATATCTATCGATTTAAATCAGCGGCTGCCCAAATGATGCCTACTAATTAACTACCTACTTTGCAATTCTTAATCACAAATTCACAAACATTTACGTAGGTAATCAAACAAATTAGCAATCTGAATCGGTTCGACACTTCCTATTTCTGATATCACGTGCAAGTCACGCGATATTTCGTCATGCTGCACCAAATATTCAAAATAAAACAATAAGAAATGTTTCGTATTAACGGAAAAGGTCATACATAAATCTCTAGTGACAGTATAGGTACCTACGTAAATAGATATTGATAACTACATCTATAAACCAGTATTAGTTGATTATTATAGAATATTTTATTTTTACAAACAACTCAATGATGATTATAAAAATAGATTCTCACACGTTTCTAGAGACGCCGTTGATAAAACAAACAAAAATAAAACAAATGTCTTAAAATTAATAGCCTTTACTAGCCTTATGGTAAATCGTCCAAAACCTCTAAAAATTATCATAAAAATGTGTAGTTACATAAATAGAGCTGTAGTATACAAAGTTACTTAGTAACTTGGTCCATAGAATATAATTATTTTTTTTGTAAGTGAAGACCTGTCAGTTTACTGTTCTTGATCTATTTGTTTTAGGTGTAAGTCTTCTATAGTATTAAATTAAATAAATAGTCAGCCTTCACTTGAACACTGAGCAGGTAGAGAATTCATGCAAAAGAAGAACTCGCATAATCATATTGCACATTGAACACACCGCTTGCTTGCTGACTTGCTACGTTTTGCATTTTTTTTATATAAAAATCCATAGAAAAAGTCCAGCCTCACAGTGAAAATTAGGTGAAGTGTCAAAGTCAAAAGTCAAAGTCAAATGATTTATTTCAACTAGACCAATAAAGGCACTTTTGAACGTCAAATTAAAATAAAATAAAATATTATAGTGACTATAGAAGTGAACTGTCAACTCCGCCACAGATAATACAATACGGACTCCGCCTACAGCTAGAGAATATTAGCTCACTTCAAGTTCACTTTCCCTAAGTTTTCACGGTGAGATGTTTTAGAATAGCCCCACTAGTCCTACCTTAGATTAATTTAGAATTTTTCATTAAGCACTTAAGTATTGTCGAGCGACAGCTAGTCTATAAATCTCAAAAACCTTGCCTACTGCAGACTACCTCTTTTTCTCTGTCGTTTCGCTCATGGTCAAGCGGTTGTGGTTACGTCGAGGCGTCCACGTCGGTGGTAGAGGCTGACACAACTCTCCGAAAGATCTCCCGCCATCTTTCCCTGTTGGCAGACTGTCTGGCGCAATCAGATACGCGGCTACCTATTGCGGATTTAACTTGATCAATCCAATGCAGACTACTAATGTATACGTCCATCCTAACAAGCTCCCAAATGTTCCAGATGGTATCGACGGCAAGCAAGCCCGGCGCACCGGCACCAGCGGTCCCTTGGGCGAGCTCTTCGACCACGGCCTGGACTCTTACTCCGCAGTCCTCATACCCACCATCCTCTACAGCATATTTGGCAGGTACATTGTCTATTTATTTTTGCAAAGCACGTGAACCATAAGTCTGTGCCTGATGACTAGCAGTGCGGTTCTTTAAACATCTCGCCTTAGCTTAGGTGAAGTGAAAATTAAGTGAGCTATCAATCCATACAAACAAGATGGAATGACAGTTCTGAGATCACTTTATGCCCACTTCGACTAAGTTTACACTGAGATATTGGCAGAATAATCAATTTGATCTCTCCCCAATCGTGTCGTATTGCATTCCATTGAAGAATAAATAACAGAGAGTGCTCCTGTGTTTGGGCACACACGCGCTGTAATATCTCCTGCGTACCTGACTAATCTCCATATAGATTGGCCTCCGTGGCCGAAATTCGGTTGGGAGTATTATTATACTCTTGAGGTCATGACCCTGTCACGTCCCTGACATGGCACGGGTGTTTGTGGTAAGGCATCTCAATGCGACAGTAGACGGAAAAAAAATTGGTTATCTGTAAAGTCGGTTTACGATAATTTTTCGTGATAACGTCATAAGAAAACAATTGAACGTGCGGAACGTGACCGTGACACTTTATCGTGCGTGCAGCCGTTGTTCATCGATTTATAAGACGGGATATATGTTTCTATGATATTTTGATGGGACTTAGATCCTCACATACCTTCTTATATATATAATATGGTACATATAAATGGTGTCGTGCATGTTATGTTATCGTTCGGCCAGTAAATACAGTAGGTTAATGCATGTTAATTTATTGGAAAAATAATTAAATTCCAGCCTAAGTACCTACCTATTTATATCGGCTAGCTCATTCTTACATTGAACAGAACTTTACGCTTTTATACGATAGTAACAAGTCCAGACCAATATTTAACTAGCTACCTAATTAAGATGATGATGATAAGCGAAAGTTCAGAATTTCCCGACTAACTAACGACGCATGCCGAAGGTTGCACGCGATTGATGAAGTTCCTAAACTGAAAATGTTGCCGAGAAATTGGGAACGTAGGTACCTAATATGCATTTATTTTTTTGGCTGACACGTCATGGTCACGAAGGCAATTGTCACGCGATGCTAAAGAAACATGGGTCTATAAGAAACGAGACAATATCAAAATAACAAATTGAGTAAAAATTGCTGTCGGTGTTTACTTTAATGCTCGTCCTTGACCGTTGACTTTTTATACGCAATAACAATATACGTAAGTACAAAGTATACGGAAGAAGTATGGAATTAGACGCGACATCCATAATAATGGTTTTTAGAGATGGGCAGGTATCACTTCGTAGCTCTTCTAATTGGGGTCAGTTTATGTAGTGATTACTTGGCTGATCAAAAAGTAATGATAATCTGTTATTTTTCTTTTTGCTTGGCGCCTATGGGTCCTAGCGTGATGTTAAATAACATGCAGCCTTCATTAGGCCAAAAAGATTTTTTCCAATCCGAGTCGGATCGGTAGTTCCAGAGATAAGCGCGTTCAAACATACAAAACAAAATCTTCAGTTTTATTATTATTATATCAAATATGAACCGATTATCATTACTTTTGGATCAGCCTGACAGGTAGCTATAGATTGATTGGTCTCCTTAGTGGCTGTTCACACATGGTCTCCGTTTTACTGGTCCGTTTTATCTGATACGTTTTTTTATTAGTATACTGAATACTGTGTCATATGTGAAGTCGCTCATACAACTCCATACGCCGTCGATGAAAAAAAAACGTATCCGATAAAACGAGACCATGTGTGAACGGGCACTTACTTGCTTAACGAGGACATTTCCTGTAAATTGAAATGTCCTGTATCTAAGCTCTGGGAAGGAAAAAGCCAAAAGCTCCTATACGATAATGCGAACCAGAGCAGCAGTTTTTTTTAATGAATGTTGATAACTGATGTTAGCCTGTCTATAACAAATTAGATAGGATATCGCTAAAGGGCAGGGCTGACAGATAGAATATCCTGCACTCAGCTAGATAGTGTGTTATCGCGGCGGGACCGGGATTTTTCTATCCATCCTTATTCCTTTCTGACTTTGATTGATGGGTACCTACATAACAGTCTTTGACAAGCTTGGACTTAGCTACTTTTTTATGGATGGATGGGAAATCATCAAATGTCTTCTCCCGCTTTGGGTGGAGCAGAAGGGAGTGTCAGGCTCTTACTGACTAAAACCAATCCGTGTTCCTCCTAATGCCCTTTGCGTTCCAAGGGGGCTACTCTCTAAGCCCGAAGTCCGTAGTTTCGGGCTTAGTTGCGGGCGTATTATACTCCGTATCACTTACGGACATACGATTAGTCCCGAACCAAACGAATGACAACATGATTGGAAGGTAACTATCAAATCGTGTTGTCATTAATTCTTAGTGGTTAGGTGATACGGAGTAGAATACGCTCGCAACTAAGCCCGAAACTACGGACTTCGGGCTTAGAGAGTAGCCCCCCAGGGCCGCGGTGACTCTTTCGAACAAATTCAACAACCCTGGCAGTGGATTTAGCTACTAGTCCCATTATTTGGTTAATTATTGTGGAAGTTAAAGTAATGGAAATTATTTTTGGTCAACAAAATTTGATAAATTGTGTAGATCCGGTAACTCCAATAACGCCATAGTTCCACATTATCTAGTCAAGATTATCTTCTAGCTAAACTACGATTTGACGCTACTTATATTATTGTTATCAGTAATGAGGCCATATGTTTAGTTAGCATAATTATCACAACACGCGTTTGTGAGTAAGTAGATAATATGTAGTAGAGTAGAAGGTAATATTGCCGATAGAACACTTAGTGATTAAACTCTTTTGTTTATTATGTCAGGGTACCGTACCCAACTGCCGGGGTTGCGGAATCTGTTTGAAAGAGTCACCGCGGCCCTGGAACGCGAAGGGCACTAGGAGGAACACGGATGGGTTTTAGTCAGTAGGAGTCTGACACTCCCTTCTGCTTCACCCAGAGCGGGAGGAGTCATTTGATGATTTCCCATCCTTAAAAAAAAGGGTACCGTACCCAAAGGGTAACCAACGGAACCCTATTATGCCTCCGCTGTCCGGCCGTCCGTCAGAGGGCTACTTATATCTCAAGAACAGTAACAGGTAGACAGTTGAAATTTTAAAAATTAAATAAAAAATGAAAGGACTCAAGGGTTCATTTTGAATTTAATATATTTTCGCATTCAAGGAACGTGTTTTTTTTTTCGGTTTATGATACGGAACCTTTCGCTTGAGAGTCCGACTCGCACTTACCGGTTTTTGTTAATTCGACGTACCGGTCTATCTATACTAATTAATGATAATTTTAGATTAAATGCTGAAAATGATGACTAAGATGGTAAGAGATTTCCGTATGACGTGCATTACAAGTGATAAAATAATCAAGTCAACATGACTAAACATTTTTAAAGTTATAATAACATAACATCTAGGCTTTACTTAGCGTTGATCAGTTATTTTACTTGCGATTCCGAGCTTAGGACATCTTAAATCTTTTTGGTATGGTTGCAATAAAGCAGTACCTACTTAGACTTCATTGGCTGCAAAGATAAAAGTATGTATAAGTTTTTAATAACACATATTATAGGGGTTCGATTTTTTTTTCTTTTGGCATAGCATCCCGCCGCCATTTTGTATTTTTTTTTTCAAAGTGGCGGCGCACCATCTAACCTACATAATTATATGGGTAGAGGACACTTAAACAAACAAAAATGAAAAAGTGTCACGTTGCCGAGATATTTGAAAGTAAAATCACGTCCCATCCGATCTCCCGTTATTGTAATTGTTAGTTTAACTTTTAATATTTATTTTAGAACCAAATGCAAAGTTATTTGCACTTTGTATTTGCAAAATAAGAATTTTCCAGCAGGGTGATATTATTTTAAACCACTTTTTGAGAAAATTCACAAATAGTGAACTGCGCATTGGCGATATTTTTTGCAATGATCTAATATGCAAACAAAAATCGGCTCTGTTATGTGTTATTATGACATAGGTAATACTTCCCCATGACCGTTTACCTTATCAGTTTATTTACAAAGCCATAGCCACAATATTATATGCTTGTGTGGTCAACTTAAATAAATTATGAGTATTGTAAGTATTGTTTCGAGAGTGTAAACTAAACTTGTTAATTAATCATCAATCATTAATCATAACTTCTCTGCTTACTTTGGTCTTTCCTTTGGACAGACCAAAGGTAAAAAAAAAAAAAATTAAAAAACACGCCCGCCATGTCCAAAAATGAACTAAAAAATTAAAAACAAGCATTGGCCAAAACTTTTAAACTAAAAACAACTTTTTATTGCAGTCGGGGGACAGTAGGTACTCTGTAACATTTCTTTAATGGTCCCCCGACTGCAATAAAAAAGTTGTTTTTCAGTTTAAAAGTTTTGGGCCAATGCTTGTTTTTAATTTTTTAGTTCATTTTTGGTTTAGCCTATGTTACCCGGGATAACGCAACGCTTCTAACGATACCACATACATCGAAATCGGTTAAGGCGTTTAGGAGTTACGATGGAATAAAGAAACTCACAAACAAACATACATACACACATACATACATGAACCCTGAAAACATAACACTCCTTTTTTAAGGCAGTCGTGTAAAAAGAAAGCAGAGAAGCAAAGTAAGCAGAGGAGTTTGGTTTTTCATTTAGTCAGTTATGTCATTGTAGGATCCATGCCAGGGTATCGAGTCTCATCATTATCTGCCCACCCTTGTCATTATGGTCACTTGCTACTTGGGGACAGCGCAATACATTTTGTTCTTAATAGGCGACGAGTGTATACTATTCTAATTCATACGTGTCATATAATACACGATTATCATTTTAGACACTGACCCAATCAATCGTATGATTTTTATCGATTAAATAATCGATAAACATAATGGTTCGAATTATGATGAAATAACGTTTAACATTGGTTAATTGCAGAGATGAAGTCAGCACGCTTCGGTTTCAGTTCCTGATCTGGAACATTTTCTTCAACTTCTACCTGACGCACTGGGAGAAGTACAACACTGGCGTCATGTTCCTGCCTTGGGGATATGACTTCACCATGATTGTAAGTCAACCATACATTGTGTACCTAAGATTATAGGAAAACCTATTAGAAGTCTGTACTGTTAAAATAACATGTTAAAAAAATTAAATTCGTTCGGAACCCTTTGCACGCGAGTCCGACTCGCACTTGGCCAGTTATTTTCTCTTACTATGCCTACACCATTGATATATAAAAAACCTACACAGAGTGTTTTAACTTGTAAAGCCTCCACTACACTAGCGAAGTTGAACGAATACGATAGTGTAGAGGGGCACTTCGCTTCGCTTCGTGCAAATTCGCCTCGCCACGGGCCATTTCCAGTCGTTGTCGGTTTTTGCGCCCGAGACAAAGGACTCGAAGTGACTTGAAGCGTTCACGAAGCGTCTTACTACACTACTCGGCTCACTTCTGAGGGCTTAGCACGAATATTTTTGACGTATAGTAACGCAACGTAATATTTTACCATAGCTACAATACTCGTTTCCCATATAATATTTATTGGAATTAGATAGTATATACATATTTTTGAATGATATAAATTATGTTTGCCCCATAAAATAAAACCAAAATACTATGGGCTAGTAGTTTTTCACATTCAAAATTCACTTACGTTAACGTTACTATACGTCAAAATATTCGTGCTAGGCCCCCAGTTCGCGTCTAGTCGTAATAAATACAAACGTATTTATAATACTCGAGATTACAAATTGCAACGGCAGGTGCAATTTAAACGTTATCCATGATACCTATCGTGCGAGGGCCGGGCGACGAAGCTCCTCGCGAGGTTGCATGAGTGTGTAGTCACGTACTTCGGACTTCGGTCAACTTCGTAGAGTAGATACTTTCTCGAAGTAACTTCGCGAGTAGTGTAGTGGAGGCTTAACATACATTGCTATGCAACCGAATACCATGCATTCAAGTGATACACCCAGTATTGATCTGACACAATAACAGTATGATCTACCTATCTATTCAAAGCATTTTTTTATTTTGAATTATTTTACTTGCACTTATATAAACATCGAATAACTATACACTACTACAAATTAAATAAAAATATAATTATGTAGGTTGTAGCGCTAAATGAACTCTACTACAGTAAATTTTCGAAATACTCATTTGTTTACGTGTAAGGAAACTAAGTTCTAAACGCAGATTAGATTTATCAACAGCCGGTCGATTCTGTAAACATGTCAAAGTGAAGGCTTGTATGAAGTGATCACGAAGTGAACTGCCGGTCCATTCTGTCGACATTTCACCGTGTACACTTGTTGTCATTCCAACTTGTTTGTATGGTTTAACAGCTCACTTGTCGTTCACTTCGCCTACGTGTTCACTTCGACATATTTACAGAATCGAACTACAGTCATTTCATCTTGATTACATGGATTGACAGCGAACTTTGTGATCACTTCACCCAAGCTTTCACTTCGACATTTTTACAGTATCGCACTGGTGATTTGCTCTGTAGGTACCTAACTATCGGGTTGGTCGCAGGGTTCGTGTATCCTGCTGCTGGTGACGTCAGTGTTCGGGCCGGAGGCGTGGCACATCCCGCTGCCGGGCGGCATCGCGCCGGGCATCGTGTTCGAGTTCGTGCTCTACTTCTCCGCCATGCTCACCAGCCAGACTGTCATCTTGTGGAATATTTACAAGTGAGTGTCACAGTTGTGGGCCAATAGGGAGCTAGTGGAAACGGTGGAACAAGTGTTCACAGTGTAGCATCGGCAGTTTTGAGAAAAAGAATGATCTCTGTCTCACGGCATGCTTTCGGTTTATCCAAACAGTTAAATCGTTTCTCCGGGACTCGTCGGGCTTCATTGGCTCGGCGTTTTTCTGGTGGTCGCCACTGTTGATTCTGGCTTTCAAGAGTTGCAGTGGTTGGGAATGTGCGGCGGGCTTGTCCAAAAAATAAAAATGCTTTCGGTTGCCGCGCTCTGCTACACTAGTCCGCGCGCCACTGTGTCCTACATAAAATCACCTGGTCGCTGGTTGCTGACAGGAACATGCGGCTCAATAAATTCCGTATTAAATTAAACTATGCTTGCCCAGTTCGGTCAGCGGATAGGTGACTACCCTTTACATACCTACTTACTAAGTTACCGCCGTGTTTAAAAGCGCACGTGAAGCCGTTGCTGATGTCATTCGAACATCTTTTCGATTCTCTCTTTGGCAGTCGTTACGGGTAGTCAAAAGCTAGAAAATCTGTCCCCAGTCTTGCCTAGGGGTATCGTATTACATAGTTACAGGACTGTGAGGTCGGATTGGCAGTCACTGTGTAAAATACTGGTGTTCAGCTGCATCCGGATATATGGGACGCCGATCCCAACATAGTAGGGAAAAGCTCGGCAGCTCGGATTGGTATTCTTTGAAGCTAACACTTCTCTCTCTCTAATCAAGGGTGCTACTCTCTAAGCCCGAAGTCCGTAGTTTCGGGCTTCGTTGCGGGCGTATTCTACTCCGTATATTACCTACGGACTTACGAATAGTCCAGAACCCGAAAAAAATGAAAGAAAAAGAAAGAAAAATGTTTATTTGGGACTCGCACAAGACATATATATCAATCAATACACATAAAAAGAAGTTAATTAAAACTAACCGTAAGCGGCATCTCAAAATGAATGAAAACACGATTTGACAGTAACTATCAAATCGTGTTGTCATTCATTCTTAGTGGTTAGGTGATACGGAGTAGAATACGCCTGCAACTAAGCCCGAAACTATGGACTTCGGGCTTAGAGAGTAGCCCCCCTGAGGAATGTCACAGTTTCCCAAGAGATGATAAAATTCAGCCCTAATTAAAATACTTAGGTATCAACTTCAAGTTGGCAAGAGTGGCCTTTTTTCGAGACGACTTATAGATTTTAAAACGGTTTTATTCTTCGGAATTTTGTGTTGGTTTACACCTTGTGTATGTCACCGGAAAATTGCAGACTCCGTAAGATTGTAATAAATCGTTATTAGATTATGATTTCTCGACAAGTTAAAAAAGTAAATTAGTACACAATAAATCCCAAATTCAATAGTTTCTGATATGTCCGTGGCTTATTAAGAAAAAAATATTTAAGAATTTCACGCGATATCATACAATTCTACGATGTTTGCAATTTAGCGGTGACATGTACATGATGCTGATGCCCGCAGGTCGTACCGCGACGGCACGGGCAAGCTGCGCTCGTTCAGCGAGGCGGTGCGGCCGCTGGTGCCGCTGTTCATCTTCTTCGTGCTGAGCTCGCTGTGGGCCACGTACTCGCCCAACGACATCATCAACCGCGCGCCCCGGATCTTCTACGTACTCACCGGAACTATCTTCTCTAATATTAATGTAAGTACTTTTGTGAAAATGCTAATGGCAAAAAAAGCGAAAATAATGTTTTGGTTATCAACCACGTACGGGTATGGACCTACCGACTGGCCACGACTTAGCCGCTACCAGCCATAGCGTTGGAAAGCGCGCCACACAGTACATATTTAGAGCCATACAACATTATCATTTAGTGACTTCTCCATATAATTTAACCTTAATTGTTACTAATGAAGCATCCTATTAGACATTGAACGTTGTGTACAGTAATAATTGGACTTGTGTACTGTATATTGTTACAGCTGTGCTAGTGTGTAGTCTGTCACTGTACTTATTAAAATAAAATAAAACAAGTGCGAGTCGGACTCGCGTGCAAAGGGTTCCGAACGAATTTAATTTTTTTAACATGTTATTTTAACAATATAGACTTATTATAGGTTTTCCTGTAATCTATACAGGGTGTCCCGTAAATAATGGATCAAACGTAACGGGTGGGTAGCTTACCTCATTTCCAACAACTAATTTGAACAGTAAAAAAAAAACCCATAAGGTAACCAAGATAATTTTTTTTTTCGATTTTTACTATTTTCTGTACCAGCATTCAGTGTTTTTAATGCTGTTGCTGCAAATGGTATCATATTTAGGTGTGATTTTTGTCATACATTTCTGAATAGTTTACTAGTGTTATAAGATACCATTTTTTTAAATAACATTTTATTTGCCTTAGAAAAAAAATCTTGAATTGAAAAGTTTTGTTTTTAAGATGAAAAGACCAGAATTGGAAAAATTCTCCTGTAAAAAAATTGTATGACACCGAAGTGTACCATTATTTTAAAAACTTGTACAATTACTAAGGTTTGCAGATTGGTACAAAACTTACGCCTAGTCTTTGTCGTTACAAAGATATTGCTATGAATCTGACAGAGGTGCAAAATTACGAAATAAAATAAAATTGAAAAAGTGTGCACAATTCAACTATTTTCTTAAAAATGTTTAGGTATCTCAGCGTATGAAAAAACTTAGGAGGTTAAATTAAAAAAAAAATACAAATAAATCGTTTATTTTGTTTTTACAGTAAATGTTCAAACTGACGTCCCCCTACGAGAATGCAAAGTCTGCACCTCCTAATAAAGGAAGCTCTTATCCGACGGACAAAATGGCTGTTGTTTATTTCTGATACAGCAGATTGGATGCGCTGACGTAATTCTTCTTCCGACGTTATTCGTTGTTTGTAAACTTTGTCTTTTAAACATCCCCAATAAAAAAAATCTAAGGGATTTAAATCCGGAGATCGCGGAGGCCACAAAATTGGTCCTAATCGGCCGATCCATCTGTCAGGGTAAGTTTCATTGAGTTGCGCCCTTACTGCCGTCGCATAGTGAGCGGGGCATCCATCATTTTGTAACCACATTGCTTGCCGCACGTCTTCTGGAATATTTTCTAATAACGTTGGCAACTCATTCCTTAAAAAATGCAGATAGTATTCGGCGTTTAGAGTTGCTGGTAGTTCAAAGGGCCCTATTATTTGCCCATTTATTATTCCTGCCCATAAATTTATTTTAAATTGATGTTGGCTCCTGTCCTCTCGCATCAAATGTGGGTTTACCAGCTGCCAACTGTGCAAATTATGCAAATTGAGATATCCATCTCGCCGGCATGAAGACTCGTCACTCCATAAAATTTTATTAAAAAACTGTGGGTCCGCCCGTATCATTCTAAGCATCCTTTGGCAAAATGCTACTCTTTGCGGGTAATCACGTGACGTCAGCGTTTGAACACGTTGCACGTGATATGGGTGCAACCGGTGCCTTTTTAGAACTCGATGTACCGTCGATCTTGGAATACCTGTGCGTTGCGCTATGACGCGAATTGAGACCGACGAATCTTCCTCGATTTCTCGAATAATAATTTCGTCATTGACTTGTGACGGTCGCCCTTCACTGGCACCCCCAACTCCGGTGCCAAGAATTCTTCCCTCAAGAAGCGCGTTATGCACTCTAATGAATACGCGATAGTCGGGATGTCGATCCCGGTTCGGGTATCTTTCACGATACAATCTTGCGGCCGCCCTGGCATTACCTCTTGCTTCTCCGTAGATAAAATGCATTTCGGCATACTCCCGTGGCGTGTACTCGTAACGAGGCATCGTACTACTGCACACACGTACAACCACACACAAACGATTGTTTTCGAAGTCCGTAGGATTGCCAAGTCATTCATCCAAAACACAAACAGTTCCAAATCGTTAGGCAAAGCAAAGTCCAAATACACCGCACAAGTTTAATTTTAAGGAACACAACAGTTAGGCACAGCAGGAGCGAAAGTAGTCTGACGTACGTATCAACTCGAAGAGAGATTCGTGTCAACTAAACAAATAAAATCAAGCAACATTACCAAAAATACAAAAGCGGCGCTATCTATCCCTTTCACACTGAGTGAGGTGCAACTCCGCAGGTAGCGGTCCCAAATGCCGAACAGATGACGTCATCGGCTCGGAATTACGCTAGACGCTTAACCACATGCTTAGATTACAAGCATAAGCCATTACGAGAAAGAAAAGTTAGATTGTACCATTTTAATTTCTGTTCTGTCTTCTTCATCACATTCATACGAGTAGCAATATCTTTGTAACCGCAAGGACTAGACGTAAGTTTTATACCAATTTGCAAACCTTAGTAATTTTACAAGTTTTTAAAATAATGGTACACTTTGATGTCATACATTTTTTTTACAGGAGAATTTTTCCAATTCTGGTCTTTTCATCGTAAAAACAAAACTTTTCAATTCAAGATTTTTTTTCTAAGGCAAATAAAATGTTATTTAAAAAAATGGTATCTTATAACACTAGTAAACTATTCAGAAATGTATGACAAAAATCACACCTAAATATGATACCATTTGCAGCAACAGCATTAAAAACACTGAATGCTGGTACAGAAAATAGTAAAAATCGAAAAAAAAATTATCTTGGTTACCTTATGGGTTTTTTTTTTACTGTTCAAATTAGTTGTTGGAAATGAGGTAAGCTACCTACCCGTTACGTTTGATCCATTATTTACGGGACACCCTGTAGGTAAGATCTATTATCTCCATTTTTTTTTTTTCAAAATTTTAGGCTCGGTAGTTTCGGAGATAAGGGGGTCATTTTTCGTCTAATTTCTTGAATAACTTCAAAACCTTTTATTTTAAGATTATGAAAAAAATATACCTAACTAAATCTTTCACAGTAAGCCCTTTCATTTGATATTTCACACGATAATGTTCAAAAAACTTATTTTTGAAATTTTCTAGTTTGACCCCCAAAAGTGACCCCCATACTAAAAATTTAATGATTTACGTAACGCGTCCGTGTTTGGGTCACAGAAGTCCATATGTGTACCAAATTTCAACAGTATCGGTTCAGTGGATCCGGAGATAACTGGCTGTGACAGACGGACAGACAGACAGACACCCGAGTGATCCTATAAGAGTTCCTCTTTTTTTCGGAACCCTAAAAATACCACGAGGTACCGCGAGCGAATCCTTTCACCAATTACGCGTGCACGCAGGTCACATGCCACGCACGGGAGGTGCAAGGATTGCACTACGCTTCGGTTCTCAAAAACGCGTGCCAAGCCAACATCAGCCTATGCCTATCCGATGCATGGGACTTCAACTTTATCTCAGGATGTGAAGGATCATTTCAAGCATTCCTAGTCTTTGATTTCGACGTGCTGTTTGCTATTGAATGTTTCTTTTAGATTATTCCAAAAAATCTTGGTGGAAAATCAAACAATTCATTCAAATAAATTCACTTAGTTTATTTAGTCTATACTAATTATAAAGAGGTACCTAAAGTTTGTGGGGTTGTATCTCTGGATTTACTGAACCGATTTTGAAAATTCTTTTACCAATAGAAAGCCACGTTATTTATTTTATTTATAAGAATTAACTAACAATTACATAATACTGAAAACTAAAAAAAAAATGCAATCAACAGCGCTATTCACCGAAAACAGAGAAAAATTGAAGGTGGATACAGATTTTACGAGGCATGCACCGCGAACGGCGCACAACGAATGCCTCTGCTTGAGGCATATGTATCGAAAAATTATACCAACATATGCTCGGGTCGAGCCATCGCGTGTGAAGCAAATGCCTCGTTTGTCTATCTTCATGTTTGTGGCGAGGCATGTGCTACGCACAGGCTACGAGCGAGGCGAGCCAACGTGTGTCGACTCATTGCGAGCAGTGCGTTGCGTTTGAACGGTTGGTCCGCCTCGCTGTGATTTTCCCGCGCAATATGGACGAGATTTTTTTTTAATGAAAAGCAGTTGCATTATATGAAAGTACCCGATTATTATAAAACATCATTATTATTACAATAAAAATGCGATGCCATCTTGACTGCTGCTGTGTGGGTTGGATCGGCCCGAGCATGCGCTGTTTGGCCCGAGCATGCGCTGTTTGGCCCGAGCAAACGCAGTTTCATTTTCTAAGTCGAGGCGTGCGTGGATATCGTACGCGGCGCACACCTTGAACGTGCATGCGCGACTACGTGCACAAGTAATTTAATGCTCGCACTGAGGTGCTTTGATCTTGAAGCTTTTGCCGACATACGTTGGCTCGCCCTCACACGTGCGTAGCACATTCCTCGCCTCGAATATGAAGGTACACACCTTGCGAGGCCTTCGTTGTGCGCCGTTCGCGGCGCATGCGTCGCAAAGTCTGTATCCACCTTTACGTGCTTCAAATAACCTCAAATTTCGATAAAATCATTCAAATAAATGTAGTAAATAACCATACGATAAGTATCATTAAGTTAAGATTAATCACAGAATCAAAATATGATAAAAAAAAAAACAAGATACAAACTTCAACAACAAATACAAATCAATCACAATAATAAAATTAAATAAAAATTACAATAATAAAATCAAACAAATTTCAATAATAAATCCAATTGAATCACAATTCAAAATTAAAAGAAATGACAATAATAAAATTAAATGAATTACTGGAATAAAATCAAATAACTTACATATCAAATTTATTTTTTTTAAACCGCCAATAGAAATACACAATCCGTAAAAATTTCAACTGTCTACCTATTACGTTTCTTGAGACACAGCCCGCTAACAGACAGACGGACGGACGGACAGCGTAGGCTTAGTAATAGGGTTCCGTTGGTTACCCTTCTGGTAAAGAACCCTAAAAAAAAAGCATAAATAAATCAGAACTAAAACATGTTATGAGTGTCCAACAAAGTGGGCACGGGTCATCTAGTATCTAATATAATTATTTAAACTAGGTACAACATTATAACTAAAATTACTAAATTCTAAGGCCAAAATTAAACCAGTGCGGCCGGTTGCAAACATTTTCATCTATAACTAACTAGGGGAAAGGTGTACGAGATGATTCACTTAAGGTTGCTTGTAATTTAAATGATATTCTACTTAGTACAGATGTAAATATGTTTATCCGTAGTAAATTTATCTAATTATTGTCATACTCAAAATTTTAGATTTTTATTTGTTTTATTATTATACATCACATTTTTTAAAACATTATCAAAGGATCATCTTGTACACCCCGGTGTCCAAGATGATCCTTGCGGTATGGTAGGGGAAGGTGATCCCAAAACAACCTGTCGTGTTAGTCCGTACATCCTCGTCTCCATATCTTTAATATCCTTCACGAGCTCAATTTCTTGTTCTGCCGTATAAACTGTTTTTTTTTTCACCTTTTATTTGATTGCACCGACAGCCACTTTATTTTTGCCTTTAGCTCACCGTTTTAGTGACATAACAGGTACTCCAAACAGTTTATGTATGTATGTATGTATGTAAATCGGGCTGGTTTCCGCAACTCCACGACTAAGCGCGTATTTTGCGTGCAGGTGGGACAAAAGTGTCATTCGATCCACCCGAGCTCCCCAAGGAAGGCCAGCAACGCCTTGGTGTTACCAACTATCTCACAGAGGGTACCTGGGTTACCGAAGTACTTGGCCCTGTAATCCGCGACTACCGGGCAGCTTAGAAGCAGGTGTGCTGCTGTCTCATTCTCCTCCATGCAGGCTCTGCATAGCGGGCTGTCAGTGACTCCTATAGCATAGAGGTGTTTATTAAAAGACCCGTGGCCTGTTGTTACGGCTGTGACTGTACGCAACTGTTGTTTAGTCAGTTTTAGGGCTTGTTTTGTAAATCGGCCATCTATTGAGGGAAGTGCCTCTTTGGCCTGCCTACAATCACCATGGTCAACCCATAGCTTGTGATGCCTATCTCCGGTGCGTTTCCTTACCAGATTGCGTAGGTAACCGAAAGGCAGAGGTACGATGGGTTCGGGTCCCATCGCTGCCATACTCGAACCCCTTCTGGCGAGTTCATCCGCTGCATCGTTGCCTCGGGATTCGCTGTGTCCTTTAATCCATTGAATGGTTACTTTATTGTGTCTACCAACCTGATTAAGACGTTGATGACACTCGAGAATCAGCCCAGAGTTGACCGTGTGGCTGTTCAGAGCTTGCAGGACAGCCATGCTGTCCGAGAGTATGCGTATTGAATGGTCCTTAACTTCCCTGGTTAGGATGGCTGATGCCGCCAGAGAAACGCCCATGCATTCAGCTTGGAACACTGTGTTGTGGACCCCCAATGGTGTGGCTATGTGGATATTGAGATCCTCTGAGAAGATGCCCGCACCAGTACCTGTACCTGTTTTTGATCCATCGGTGAAGATCCGCAGCTCTGCGGGGCACAGCCCCTCGCAGCGATGATCCTCATGCAATTGGATTCTGTATTTTTTATCAAAGATAAATTGCTTGGGTACCCGGTCATTGATTGCTTTTGTTATAGGGAGTTCATGATTGAGCTCCTCGAGCAGAGCGGTGTGCCGTGTTTCTGCCATCGTTGCTTCCTGTTGTATAAACAAGTGTAGCGGAGGGAGTCCCAGCATGGCTTCTAGCGCCGCAGTTGGAGTGGTCCTCATGCAGCCCGTCGTCGCCATGCAGGCCAGCCTTTGCATGTGTTGTAGCTTGTTTACGGCTGTAGCTAGCTTTGTGCGTGGCCACCACACCACGGCCCCGTAGGTTAACATGGGCCGAATTACTGCGCTGTACAGCCATAGTATGATTTTGGGAGATAGGCCCCACTTCTTACCTATCATTTTCCTGCACTGCCAGAAGGTAATGCAGGCCCTGTTTAGTTTGTAGTCTAAGTGATTACTCCAGTTTAACTTAGTGTCTAGGATGACGCCTAGATACTTTACCTCGTTAGACAGTTGGAGCTCTGTGTTGAAGAGCTTAGGTAGCCGGTAGTGGCCTAGTGCTCGTTTTTGAGTGAACATGACTAATTCAGTTTTCGTGGGGTTTACTGACAGATCATATTCTTCGCACCATCTCTCCACGATGCGTAGTGCTTGTTGAGTGAGGTTGCAGATCGTTCCAGTCACCTTCCCTGGCACAAGGATTGCGAGGTCGTCGGCATACCCTATTGTGTAGTAACGTTGTGCGTTGAGTTTGGTGATAAGGTCATTAATCACCAGATTCCACAGAAGAGGGGAGAGCACTCCTCCCTGCGGGCAGCCTCTGGCTATCAGGGCCAGCTGCTGCTCTTCCTCAAGGCGAACCACCCGTTTGCTTAACATATTAGTAATCCAATCAGTTAGTACCTGTTCTACACCGTGTTTGGAGAGGGCGGCACTAATGCTGGAAAAGTTTGTCTTGTCGAAGGCTCCTTCGATGTCTATGAAAGTGCCCAGGCAGGACCCTTTCTGATGAATCGCTTCTTCAATCTGGCTCACCACCAGATGAAGAGCGGACTCTGTCGACTTACCCGAGCTGTATGCGTGTTGGTTACCATGCAGTGGTATTGTTTTTAAAACGCCATCTCGTAGCTCCCTTTCACATAGTCTTTCCATTGTCTTCAGTAAGAACGAGGTCAGACTTATAGGTCGATAGGATTTGGCGTTTGTGTAGTCACTTTTACCTGGCTTCGGAATGAATATGACTTTCACTTCCCTCCATCCTTTAGGAACGTATCTAAAGGCCAGGCACGCTCGCATTAAGGGCACCAGTATTGTTGCAACAGCGGTACCTCCCCATTGTAGTAAGGCAGGAAACACACCATCGGGACCTGGTGCCTTGAAAGGTTGGAAGCTTTTGATGGCCCACTGAAGTTTTTCCAGCGTAATCATCTTTCCTGCATAAAGCCAATCATCTGCTGATGGTGTTTGGATAACGTCATGCCATTCATTTACCTGCGCGAATACGCTGCCTGGGAAGTGAGTTTCTACTAGGAGGCAACGCGTTGCGCTTCTTCAGGTGACGTGGTCAGCGTATTGTCGGGTTTCCGGAGCGTGGCGACCTCAGGTGTGTTCTGTTGTGCCAGTATTTTCCTAACCCTGTTTGCTTGTTGGCATGATTCAATGTTACCACAGAATTTACGCCATCCTGTAGTTCTTCTGAATCTGATGCATTTTTTGTAGCTGGATTTGGCCGCGTAATACGCGTCCCAGTCCTCATCACTACATGTGTTCATGGCTCTGTTGAGAGCCTTCCTTACCTTACCGCGTTTGCGCTCTAGATCCGCACCCCACCAGGGTTGTTTACCCGGTGTGTCGCGTGGAGTCGTTTCCGGGCATGCGATTTGGTAGCTGTTTATCAGCGATTCGGAGAGTTGTGATACTTGCGCGTCGATATGTGCCGTGTCCGCAAGAGACTTCGAATCGCCTGGTGGCGCAAGCCTTAAGGCAAGGTTGCGTGTGTATACCGATATATCCGTGTTACGCGGATTACGCCTAGGTTGTTTGGGTGGTATACAGACCTGGATGTCGAAGCGGATCCACCTGTGGTCTGAGCAGGAAGCCTCATTTGAGACCTGCCACCCAGTGATGAGTTCCGCTGCTCCCTCCGTTGCCAGAGTAAGGTCTATGATTGTACGACTGCGTCTGGTTACGAAAGTTGGTTCCGAACCTGTGTTTAGTAGGGATAGGTTAGTTGTAAACAGGTAATCAACTAATGCCTTACCCCTTCCGTTTTGCGTCTCCATCCCCCAAAGTGGATGGTGTGCATTTGCGTCGGTCCCGATGACCATCTCATCCCCGCCACTTTCACAGTGAGTGATGAGGCGGACAAGGTCGTGTGGGGGCGGTTCCTCTGCCTCAGGCATGTAAGCCGAGGCGAAGACGATCGCCGACATTGTGGCTCCACGCTGTATATACAGCCTAGCTGCAGAGACATCTCTGCAACAGAAGTCGTTTAATAGCTGTGCTTTGAGGTTACCTGTGACATAGATACACGATCTAGGGTGATCATGGCCCGTAGTAACAAGGAGCTTACCGCCAAGATTGGAGAGTCCTCGTATGTGGCCGCCCCTAATCCACGGCTCCTGGATCAGGGCAACGGCCGTGTGTTGTACCTCCAGCCACTTCCGGAGTTGAGCCGTCGCGGTCTGGCTGTGGTGGAGGTTAGCCTGCACGACTTTACAGGCCGACAAAAGGGACGCCATCACAGGCGAGACCCTCCTCGTCACCCTCCAGTCGCAGCCCGGCAAACAGGTCGCCCTCGTCGAAACCGTCCCCTCCCGGGTCCGAAACCGGGGACACCATTACGTCGTCCGGCTCCCCCCCCGATGAAAGGACGGCATCCACGGTGGCGGCAGGGGCGGCCGACACTGCTGCTACAGCAGGTTCAGCCGCAGTTGCATCCGGGTTGTTTGGCGCGGCATTGGTCACCACTGTCTCTTCCAGCGGCTGTTTCGTGATCGGGTCCCACCCCCGAGGGACGTCGACGAACCTGCCATTCGGACCCTGGAACTTCACGTACACCGATCCCAAACCAATTGAGAGTCGGCGCTCGGCGCTCATCAGGGTCGGAACTTGGTCCTCGGGCATACCCAGCACCACGAACCAGCATGCCTTCTGCTTCTCGGCGTGCAGCAATACCCACCTCTTCACGTCGATCCAGCGATTCTGGTAACAGGGCTCGTCCAATGAAGGTCGAGTCCTCGTAGACTCCCTGGTCGTCGGGAATGGCGATGCCGCAGCGTACCCGCTTCTGGATCTCCGTCTGGCTCTTGACGACTAGCGAGGTGCTAGCCGGGAGAGCCAGGTTGGAGACTGTCTTCTTCAGCTAGGCTAAAGTGTGATCGTTGCCGCACCACAGCTTGAGGACTCCACCGGCGAACAGCGGCTTCGCGTTGAAGGTCGGTCCTGGTGTGTCCTGCATAGCGGAGCAGGCCTCACTGATGATCTGGTTGTGGATAGCAGCTAAGACCTGGTCCGATACTCCCTGGCCGATGATTCCCCTCCGGTCGCAGGTTATCGCGACGTTCAGGGACGCACTGGCAGCTTGGGCGTAGCTTTTGTTGGCAACCCGCTGGGACTGGTCAAGCCGCGGCCGCTTGTGCTCTCCACGGGGCGAAATCGTCTCCTTGAGAGCCCGCTTGGCCGCAGCCTGATCGTTCCCATCGGATTGCTGCGTTGTGGTTACCACTTCGGCCGGACCTCCCGCGGATTTGTAAGGCAGTTTATTTGGCGTTGGTCGGCTAGTGCCAGCCTCAGCCTGCAACTGCTTCCCTTCGGAGAAGTTCAGCTTACCTTGTTTGGTCGGTTTAACCGAACTAGTGGCAGCAACCTGCTTGCTTTGGGGGGGTTTGCGTCCCCGCCTGCGTTCGTGACGCCGCTCCTTACGCGTCAGCCTTTCCCATCTCTTACCCTGGCTTGTAGGAGCTGCTGGACCTGAGGGGCCCGAGCAAGAGCAATGGGCTTGTGGAGTTGATTTTTTGCCCTTGCCCTTTCCTTTTCCTTTACGGATAGGCACCTGCCAGGCGCTCGCGAAAACGTCCTCGGTGCTGCCATCCGCCCCCGTGTGACCGGAGACGGCTGCATCTTGGGATGTGGCTTGAAGAGCCACAGGAGGAGTAGGAGGGTGTTTGGGAAGGCTACTTCCGGCAGAGGTGTTAACCGTCTCCGTTTTCGCCTTTTTGTCTAAAGGATCGGTACTGGTCCCATGCAGCGCCGTTCTTCTTTGCTTGGAGTGGGACTTTTTGGTCTTGGTTGCGGTTTTCGCCACAGCCGGACCGGCGCCCGCGCTGGGGCCCACGGCGTGAGCCGCAGGGCATCCAGGGGCGAGCGAAGCACCAGAGGCACCTCGCTTAGGAGCTTTGCCAGCTTTCGCCGACTCCGCTCCTGCGGTGGTTTTAGTTGGCTTCAATACGTCCATACTAAAAATGACAAACTTCATCTTCCTGGCTCCCACCCACCATGGAGCCCGCACCTGGGAACGTCGCACTGCTGTGAGTGCGAACGTTAGGACTACCAGGAAGATATAGGTGCGCAAGGCTGGTTTACAGCGCGACATCGGGTGCTCGATCGGGTTGGCAACTATTCAACCCTCACTTACACCGTCAGCATGGCCTTTACCTACCGCTTCGGCCGCCCGAGGGCGACCTCCGCGGACCCCACGCACCTCGCCTGTGGCCCTCTGACGGGACACTATGGCCATTTCCCTACCCTTGGCTAGAGGGTAGGGCCACCGTTTCGCTTGAAATCCAGACCAAAGGGGGCGTGTTGCCTCACGGACACATTACCGCCAGTGCCGATCGGCTCAACCCTCCAGGACTCCTTCATCCCCGCTTACGGCGCTCGACTGCGCAGGTCCTAGCGCAGGTGACTGAATTTCTCCTACCCGCCATCAGCTGAGTTTAGTGACGGCCGAGCCCGCAACCACTTCGTCACAGAAGGGTCACAGTTAGGAGGGGAGTTGGAAGGGGTCATAGATGGGAAAACAGGGTACGGTGGGGTTTGGGATGGGACTGAGTGGAAAGCCCGCCACTCTACGGGTCGCCCGGTGGTTGCAGTTACGTCTAATTCATAGGGAATTAGACCAATAACGGGGTGGCAACCTCGAGAAGGTATATCCACCGGACTTGCCTTGAGGATCTATACGACTGTTGCGCTCTCCCTCAAGACCACGCCACCTTCCCGTCTCTGAAGGAGACGGCAAGGTAGGCCTGCATCTATACTACCAAGCAAAGCAAAGCATAGCGTGTCGTTGTGCAACCGCAAAAGCATACATACAGACCCCCCCACTCCAACTCCAAACAGTTTACTTGCTGTTCTAAATAGTATGCCATTTTTAACAGCACCCAACGCTTTGATCATGGAGTCTTCCGACCACAACCCGCGGTTAGTTTTTCTTATATAAAATTATGAGGCGTAGTCTAAAACAAAATAAAGCATTTTTTGTTATTAGTTATTTGAAATGTATGCCTATTTTTTTAATAATGCAGGCAGTTCATATAAATTACGTCTTATTTTTTAGAAAAAATATATATAAACTAAATTATTCAATGTTCGATAACATAACCTATGTGGTTTCAACTGTTACCATACCATTAGAAAAACAAAATAGAGCAATATACAAAGGTAACTAATACAACAGCCTCAACGATAAAGTACCTAGAACACATTAGACATAAACTTAGTCAACCTTACCTGAAATCAAAGTCACGTAATATTTGTTTGCTTCCCCAAAAAATTTTATTGTCACTCACGATGCCATTACGATTGACTGAGGCGGGGTATATCGGGGACTACATTTTACTAATAAAAACAACTAGATGGTGACTAATTTAGTTGCAATGTAAAAGGATCATCTACCCACCACGGTGCATGCTAGGCATGCGGCGCATTTTAGCTGCGTGGCTTCATTTGTTTGACAACGTGGGTCTATCTTTCCACTGCAGTACACATTACACACGGCTTTGTTCCACAAGACGTATCTTAAAACTGCTCCGATACCGTTTGGACGTAGTCGTGCCTTAATATTCCGTGTATAGTGTGGGCTGCATAAACAGCGTGCATGGTGTCAACAGCGTTGAGCTACGTGAGCGCCATATTCAAGCAAGCCACGCGTGTACCAATGACGTCCATTGATGCATAGCGTGTCCGTGGGTTGCAGTGGAAACAATCACATATATTTTGTTGCAAAGCGAAGCATCTACGTGCGTAGCCTCTCCGTGCGCCGCGGTGGTTCTGCGCCTTAAAATATGTCATTGTTAAGTTCATCGTTCCATCGTGACAAACGAGCATAGTTTTTTTATGAAATCGTGCGATTGTCTATCAAAATTGTCACATTAGCAGGCAAGCTGTGAATAGCAAGATAAAATCAAGCTAATATTTCGTGCTTACATTTGCAGTGTCGTCTAATAGTGTCACAAATGAGCGACACGCGCTGCGAAGCGTTCAACGCGCTGCTGCTGCCGTACGCGCTCGTGGTGTGCACGGTAATGGGCGCCGCGCCCGCCGCCGGCACCGAGCTGCTGCTGCTGGCCGCGCTGTGCCTCGCCAGCTCCGTCGCGCACATCTACTACGGAACTAAAGTGGTAAGTGACGAACACAACGCGCTGCTGCTGCCGTACGCGCTCGTGGTGTGCACGGTGCTGGGCGCCGCGCCCGCCGCCGGCACCGAGCTGCTGCTGCTGGTATAATACCGTGATTTAAATTAGACCGCGCGTGTTCGAGGCATGCTGTGCACGTGACCCGGACGGGGCACGGATTTAAAAGTCATCAGCCGTGCATGATCCGCGCCCCGACCGCAGCTTGTCGCACGGTTGCTGCACTGTTCCGGGCCGATTCCCTCACGTCCCATCCTAATATGAATAGTCTTCTGTGCTGTGTAAGCTCACTACGCTAATATTGAAGCTTCCGCAGCAACTTATGAGCCGTTTAACACTCGGTGTAATATGATCATGCAGTACGGAAGGGCCTACCCCGGCCCGGAGACGCGCCGAGCACATCCTAATAAAAAGCGTTCATTTAGGCTGCGTTACTACCAGTCGCTTGCGCTGAGCGAGGCTAGGTGAATGAAGCGATTCTATTGGTTCTCAACAAACACATCCCTAGCTAGGCATCCTCGCCCGACGATCGCTTTGTATCAGGACGACACCTCACACTCTAGTTAGAAAAATCTCCTAAATCCTTAAAATCTTTCGATAAAGACTGATTTCAGATTCTATTGGTTCTCCACAAACATCCCTCGCTAGGCATCCTCGCCCGACGATCGCTTTGTATCAGGACGACACCTCACACTCTAGTTAGAAAAATCTCCTAAATCCTTAAAATCTTTCGATAAAGACTGATCTCAGATTCTATTGGTTCTCCACAAACACATCCCTCGCTAGGCATCCTCGCCCGACGATCGCTTTGTATCAGGACGACACCTCACACTCTAGTTAGAAAAATCTCCTAAATCCTTAAAATCTTTCGATAAAGACTGATCTCAGATTCTATTGGTTCTCCACAAACACATCCCTCGCTAGGCATCCTCGCCCGACGATCGCTTTGTATCAGGACGACACCTCACACTCTAGTTAGAAAAATCTCCTAAATCCTTAAAATCTTTCGATAAAGACTGATCTCAGATTCTATTGGTTCTCCACAAACACATCCCTCGCTAGGCATCCTCGCCCGACGATCGCTTTGTATCAGGACGACACCTCACACTCTAGTTAGAAAAATCTCCTAAATCCTTAAAATCTTTCGATAAAGACTGATCTCATATATCTCATAGATCTCACCTAGCCGTATCTCTACGTTGACATCGTGGTGGCGCGATGTCGGTAGATTTTGTTTAGCCGCAACATGTCTAAAAACTATTAGGCAGTAGCGACCCATGGGCCCGATCGTCCAAACGACATGTTGTTATTGTTAGTGCATAAAGTTTTAATAAATACATAAACAATTCCACTCTGATTACAACTATTATAATATTTTTCTGTCAATGATATTTATTTGTTTGTTTTTTTTTTTTCAGGTGCAAGAAATGTGCGAACATTTCAATATTGAATGTTTCCATATCAAACCAAAGATAAAATAAGTTATTATATTAATAGATTCCGTCTGGATCTTGTGAATAAATAGCAAAAATATTAAATTTAAAAGTACAGGAGGCTGCTTGTTAGTGGTAACAAAACTTGTTAGTTGAAACTCCGTACTACGATAGTCCAGTTCAAAGAAAGTGTTACCACCGATGTGCTGTCGACTGTACCTTATTCTCTTGTATTGTGGCTGTATTTAGATATAAAGGTATGCGATCATGTATTAACAGGTGATATCATTATTTATGCCATTTATTACCGTTTCAAATCAAACAGATTATTTTATTGATGTTTTATGGTTAATTTTTTGCTTTTCATATTTATTTACAGATAAATACAAACTTTTTATACAATAGTATATACAAGCTAATAAAAAACATTTATAAATGTACAAGCGGGATAAAAAGGGGAAGAACTTGGGCATCGAATTCGTACACATCGCTTTTATCGGGCTCTGGAGAACACTGGCAGCATTGCCATGTTGAATGGCAATACTGATTCTTTGGCCAAAGAAATTGCCAACCTTCTGATTACGTGAAGAGTCGAATAACTTTAATTGATAAGTCATATGATACCTATTTATTGATGATAAGTAAGTTTTGTTTAACTGCCCATACTTCTTGAGCTTTTAATTTCTTCCGACTTACCTTGTCCAAATTGAATGCGACAAGTTTTCAATTTTATGAGTTATTCAAGTGAACGCGTACCTTTAAAAACTACTCTTTCGTAGTGCTAGCAGCTCTTTAGTATGTTGAAGTAGCAAAATTTAGGCCCTAAATAGTTTTGATTTTAAAAATCAAATAATATGCCGTTTGAAGCAAGCATTTATCATACTATTAATACTAATTTAACCAATACTATTTTCTGAGTGATATTTCAAATATATTAGTTCTATAAACTGAGGACCAAGAAACGAAATCAACTGATTTTAATGCATTATTCGCGATGGATTTTCTTGCTCTATTTTTTTAAGTCTTGTAAATATTACTTTAGTCCAGGGTAAATATTATTGTGTTACTACGTTTGTAAAAAAATATTGGGCGGGCATTTATTGAAAATTAAATTTAAGAACTTTTAGTCCTCATAGAATAAGACTAAATTGAAACGTTACTAGTAACGCTAGTCATGTTTATTAGATAATAAATTGTTACTCATGCCATAGAATATGTCATACAATAGATGTGTAATTTCCATGCCAAATGTTTCCATTTAGGTTTAAATTTAGTCAATTTTATCAAATTAAATACTTCGTAGGTTAAGTAGTAGGTGTCTAATGTACATGTATTTTTATATACTGATCTTCTTGTCTTATAAACTCGATGTTATAGATAGCATGTAATGTTATATTGTTAGATACACTTGATAATGATCTGAAATCAAAATCTCAGGTTGATATACGCGTTCCTCCTTTATATACAATAGTGTTCATAATTTTATTTGTGGGACAAGGTATGAGTATATTCCAATGTTTTGTGATGGATTTTGTATGTTTAGTTTCCTTTTCTCTAGTTTGTACTAGATAATGTTTACTTTTCGAGCAGTACAACTATGTATGTACTGTAAATCTTGTCAAGTTTTTAGGGCAAAAACGTTTCAATAAGACATTATTGCGATTTTATAAACGTACTCGAGCGCGTAAACGTACTCCGTTTCTGAATTCTCACAGCTTATCCAGTTTCAATACAATTTGACGTTTACTTACGTGAACGCGATCGAGTAGGTATTTATAAAAACTTAATACGGGTTTTGGCCTCTGAAAAGACCATTTCGAGTAATGACACAGCTGATACACACGCTACGCGTTACGCTTACAGGGATGAATAAATTGTGTGCATCACAGAAAATACCAATTTTAAAAAATCACGCCATTTGATTGCACCATCTTACAATAAAGCAAAAAATGCGCAATGAAAAAGTATTAAATTATAAAAATGATGGTAATGTTTTCGCCCTAAAACATCTTTGGTATTTAAAGTGAGGGTTGCTCAATATTGTACCTGTTTTATTTTAATAGTTATTATTATGTACACCTACAGGTTTTAAACCAAAGGGTAGGAACTGTAAAGAAAAACTCTGCCTCATCTACATTTCAAGTCTTGTATTGTCAATAAAGGACTTAATTTAATTTGTTTATTTATTTTCCTCTAACCTTTTAACCGCTTGTCATTTAATGGCGGTTAAGTGCGTACAATCACTAGCGGTTGCATATTAAACTGGAAAACCGGCCAGCCGCCCCCGCGGCCAACCACTAGTGCGTAGGAGCGCTAACCCGACAAATATTTTCGTATCCAGTTCGCCAGTGTCGTTCATTTACGACCAAATACCTATATAAGAGGGATTGCAATACTTTTTCGACACATTTTCTCAAAGAATGCATTTACGAAGCCTGTACACATTGTTCGAAAGTTAAAAATTACGCACCATACAATGGAGCGTGCGGTAAAAATAGGTACCTAAGTACCTACTTTACCACACGCTCCGATACAAAGCGCCGTGCGTAACATTTACGGTTTTTTTTTCATTTCCATCTACACTAATATTATAAAGAGGAAAGATTTGTTTGTTTGTTTGTATGTTTGTTTGTTTGAATTGAATAGGCTCCGAAACTACTGGATCGATTTGAAAAATTCTTTTAGCATTGGATAGCTACATTATCAGGGAGTAACATAGGCTATATATTATCCCCGTATTCCCACGGGCACGGGAACTACGCAGGTGAAACCGCGTAGTTCCCGTCCACTAGTAAACAATATAATAAGAATTCCACTAAGGAGTTTCACGCAGACGCAGACGGAAGCGTTTTTGCTTCCGTCTGCGTCTGGGTGAAAGAAAAATTAGACGAAAGATGTAGTTCTAATTACCCGACTGCGCCAGGATAAGGGCTATTTATGTTGTGATTATATGTCGATTGTATGTATATATGTATATTTCTTTGGAACATTCTGTAGCCGCCGTTTAGGCTTGATGGATTTTAGCTTGAGAGATGTCGTTAGATTCGTGTTATTTAGGCTACAGAGCGTGCTAAAGAAATATACATACTTACATATACTCGATAAAAACGAACTACAGAATAAATGAGACGATAGCCAATTTTTAGGGTTCCGAAAAAAAAACGGAGCCCTTATAGGATCACTCGGGTGTCTGTCTGTCCGTCTGTCACAGCCAGTTTTCTCCGGATCCACTGGACCAATTCTGTTGAAATTTGGTACACATATGGAATTCTGTAACCCAAACACGGACGCGTTACGTAAATCATTAAATTTTTACTATGGGGGTCACTTTTAGGGGTCAAACTAGAAAATTTAAAAAATAAGTTTTTTGAATAATATCGGGTGACATATCAAATGAAAGGGCTTACTGTGCGGGTTTTAATTATATTTTTACCAAAATAAAAAAAGGGTTTTGAAGTTATTCAAGAAATTACACGAAAAATGACCATTCCCCCTCCCCCTTATCTCCGAAACTGCTGAGCCTAAAATTTTGAAAAAAATGGAGATAATAGATCTTTACCTAAAAATTACAGGAAAACCTATAAGAAGTCTGTAGTGCTAAAATAACATGTTAAAAAAATTAAATTCGTTCGGAACCCTTTGCACGCGAGTCCGACTCGCACTTGGCCAGTTTTTTTGTAAAACAAACGTACTGAGCAAAAACGCATCCGTGACCTGCGTCTGCGTAAGTTTCACAATACGAGATTAAGAAAAGTTCAGAAGCTAGAAGATGAAATAAAGCGCAGTTTACTTTCCGATGCTTCCTTATATTTTTTTAATAATACTCAATTAATTAACAAAATTATATTCAACTTTCCATGGCGCGAAAATCACGAATACCACAGATTAAAAATGACCGCCGCCTAAAACTAAAGCTAATTCAACTAAATTAAAAATGGAACATCCGAAATTGCTAATGCTTATTAATTATTTTAAGTATTTTGAAGTTCTGTTTTAAAAATAGAATATCAGCAAAATAAAAGATAATAAAGTTAATAAGCTGAATGATCGAACCTCCTTGGAAGCGCTCTTATGCGTTTGAGTCAAGACGCTATTCAACTATTCACGCAAGGGTTAGTCTGCAACATAAATAAGTACTTAATGACTCAAAATTAGTACGCCTCTCGTTATAATGACGGGACCAGTGTTATCGTGATATTTCTTTTATGCCGTGTGAGTATTTTTATTCGTCGCCTAATAATACTTTGCCATGCCGTGCCGCCAATGTGCGCCGGGCCTTACTGCACGCACTGTAGCTACTCGGCAGGCTGACTCGCATGATAGTTCGCATTGTGTAAACTAGCCATTAGCGTGTGCGTAGTCCTAGCGGAAAAGTGTGTGTGTGTGTCGTTTTTTAATTGCAATTTAGCAAATACTAGCTTCTGCCAGCGGCTTCGCCCACGTGGTCCCTAGGGAGCATACTCCCGGGATAAAAAGTAGCCTATGTCCTTTCTCAGGCTCTAGACTATCTGTGTACCAAATTTCATTTGAATCGATTCGGTAGTTTTGGCGTGAAAGCGCGACAGACAGACAAACAGAGTTACTGTCGCATTTATAATATTAGTAAGGATTTAGTGTATGACGTCCTGTTATTGTGTATGGTAAGTACGAATTTGTGCATCCAACCATTAGGGAGTTATTCAACAAAAACAGTTTTTTTCTGACTTTTTTTTCCAATGGGCGTACAAAAAAAAATACATACAATAATAAGTGTGTTGTTGTGTGTAAATGTGTATGTTAAAATGAAATTTGTGTGTCATGAAACTGCGGAGATATTCATGTTTCCGCTGCGCTGACGTTTCGCTATTTGATGAAAAGGTGTTCCCTTGTTTCACAGACAGTTTGATAGAATTTCGTTTCGCAGAAAATGTTTCACATAATATTTGATCCTTATAATTTTATGTCGAATATTATTGTTTCAACAACTATTTACTTGAATGAAACATATTTCATAGAAACGCAATTCAATGAATTTCGATTCACATTTTTTTATTCAACAAACGTATCAAACAGTAGAATTATTTTTTAACGAATATTGTTTGTTCGGTATATTATTCCATGGTATTGTATTTCAATGAAAATGTAATCAATATTTAATATTATTGTTTAATATTTCCGAATTTACAACGGTATACTTTGAAGATGCCAGATTTTCGTTTGGAATAATTTTACTAGGCACAGTGCCATTTCTATAAAATAGCATTTTTAACCCTACATTAAAATTCGTCTGAAAAAGTCAATATTTTATGCTACAAAACTTAGTGACAAAAACGAATCGCTGTAAAACCGACTCCACGTAGTCTTGTCTGCCCTACCCCTAGAGTGTAATTTAAGCCCGCGAAGGCTCGGAGGGGCGAGGCGGCTCGCGAGCTGAGGAGCAGGTGTTATAAGCCGAAGCTGCGGTGGTGAGCGTTAAACCATCTGCGAAGATAAGTTCGCGTGGGATCGCCGAAGCCCCGCAGCGCCGAAGCCGTGACAGATACCATGCCTGCTGCATGTTGCATGCTTGCTCGTATGGTGCATGTTCCATGCTTGCTTACATGCTGTATGTATGCTGCATGCTTGCTTGCATGCTGTATGCTTGCTGCATGCTTGCTTGCATGCTGCATACTTGCTGCATGCATGGTGTATGCTCGTTTGTATGTTTGTCTTTTATCCTCATCAGCATTTCCCGCCACCATTGCTTTGTTGGGCTCCTTCGACTGGGCCCAAAGGAAAAGTTTTGACTTGACTAGAATTTACCCGCATTGTTTTTGTGAACGCAGTGTAGGAGGGTATGCACATTGACAAAGGGGGAATTGAAACGTTTAGAAACTGTCACTCGAAAAAATGTTTTTCTTGGTAATAAGTTTTATATGAACCAAACAATATGAGGATAAAGAATATTTGATTTGTTATTCTATCATATGAATATCGATCCTTTAATTTTATTTGTAACGAAAATCGATAATTTAAATTTATTCAAAGTGAGTAGTATTCTGCGTATTGAGTATTATTTGAAATGATAATACGAGTAAAATTTTATGTAAAACGAAATTCTATTAAACTATTTTCTACAAAACAACGTACCTACAACCGATGAAAATAATATAAAACGGTTTAGTGCAGAGTTGTATTTTTTATAATTTACTACGACCGTACCGCTATGTTTTATGACATCCGATTGTAGGACTATTTAAAAGAAAAGCAAAATAAAACGTATTCCAATGTTTTGTGTATTAATGCAACTATTCACATGTTTTACTACCTACTTGTGTTAATGTCTTTTTTTTAAATTATGTATTATTAGTTTTCCGATAAATTCAAATTGTACCGTGCAACACGGACGTAATAATTACCTAGTGAAACAACTTTTAGCAATATTCTGACAAATAAATGCATTTGTTAATACAGATGCAATTATTTTCGTTATAATTTCATAAGTTTAATGATCTACGCTGAATAATAAATGAGATATAAATAAAAATACTAGAACCACCATTTTGTTCTTAAACTTATGAAATTATAACGAAAATAATTGCATCTGTATTAACAAATGCATTTATTTGTCAGAATATTGCTAAAAGTTGTTTCACTAGGTAATTATTACGTCCGTGTTGCACGGTACAATTTGAATTTATCGGAAAACTATTAATACATAATTTAAAAAAAAGACATTAACACAAGTAGGTAGTAATTTTTAAATGTGGAAAATTCCAACTGTCTTACCGTTCGTGAGATAAACTGATGTACAGCGGAGACTTAGTAATTGGGTTCCGTTGGTTACTTTCGGGTACGGAACCCTAAAAAATCCGAAGTTATTTCAAAAAAAAAAACGAATTAATAACATAACTTCATGTTTTCTATACATAGTATACATTTCACATTTTCAAAAGATATATTTGTCGTTACGAACGAAATAACCAAATTAGCGCGCGTTCTATACATTCTAGATAGAGCCGCCTCGCTTCCTAGTTGGCTACGAAAAATGTACATAGGTACCTACCTAATTATGAAAAATATCGATTAATATAAAAAAACAGAAATGCTGCGGTCTTGTGAATGCATAAACAGCCAGTGTGACTTTCAAAAATTAATAATAAAAAAAGAGTATTTAATTTGGCGGGATAGTAACTCCGTATATAATAAGTAGCTATCCGCTTTAGTCCTGCCTCGGCCGCCGGACATTGAACTCTGTGTCTTGCGCTTACGTACGGTTTTTTTGTTTTCTGTGATTGTGTGACATACCTACTCATTTGTTGCTGTAAAAGATGGAACGAGGAGATCAACTCCCTATTTACAAGTAAAACTCATGATTTTATGTTTCTAGTATTTATTATTATTATTATTTATATTTGGGGGCACGGCAGTGCCCCCGCCAAGTCGAGCAAAAAAGCGGCACGGCCGTACCATCCTTTTCTCGAAGCAGCTAGTCTTTTCTGTAAATATTTCGATATCGAGCTTCATCTGAGCGATAAAACTCACAAAGTGAGCTATATTGCAAACAACATAAAGGTCTTAATTTAAAACTCACTTCGGATTCCGCTGTCGAGATACGAAAATGTTCTTACAGAATGCACTACAGTTCAGGCCATTTTCGACCTCCTATAACTTCGTTGTAGATAAAACTAGAAGCCAGTAACCAAGCAGGCCTTGTATAAACACGGTATATTTCAAATTTCATTTAATTTGAACCAGTAGTTTAAGAATTATAACTAGTCAAAGTTTCTTAATTTTGTCACTCACTGAATGACCGATCATCAAAACTCTAAGGCACTTCTAGCAGACGTAGAAGCTTCAAATTTAGAATACAATTAGTGTTTAGTGTATAAATGAAGTAAAAACTAAAATATTTTGCTATTTCGGTCCAGTTTTCTAGATACATCAACTGCATAAATAACTTTGTAATCCCATATAAATATATAGGATTACAAAGTTACATTTGCATTGAATGGATCAGTGTATTTCCATTATTATATCTATACTAATATATAAAGCTGAAGAGTTTGTTTGTTTGTTTGTTTGCTTGAACGCGCTAATCTCTCGAACTACTGGTCCGATTTGTAAAATTCTTTCAGTGTTAGATAGCCCATTTATCGAGGAAGGCTATAGGCTATATATCATAACGCTAAGACCAATAGGAGCGGAGCAGTAATGAAAATTGTGACGCAGACGAAGTTGCGCGGGTCAACTAGTTATACATATACAGGATGTATAATATAATAATGAAAATACCTAGACATAATTTTGTTCAATGGCAACTTGTAAAATGGTCAACGGAATGTAAAAGCAAGAAAGGGACATTTCTTATGAAGTTGTACCAAAATCCCGCAAAGTATTAAGTACACTAAATTGCGATGAATGAAAGAACTAATCATATCCGCGGCCGGCGGAGGTGGTTTGCCCGCGCAGCGGCTTCCACACTTCCCGTCCGTCACAGAAAGGCGGCCACTTTCTTCCAGGCAACCTCTGGGTTTTACTGCGATATCGCAGATATACACACAAACGGTCTTATTTAACTTACGACGCAAATTTAAATAATCACTACATAGTATAAAACAAAGTCGCTTTCTCTGTCCCTATATCCCTATGTATGCTTAAATCTTTAAAACTACGCAACGGATTTTGATGCGGTTTTTTTTAATAGGTAAAGTGATTGAAGAGGAAGGTTTATATGTATAATAACATCCATTAAATAGTGGAGAAATACTGTTATTTTTGAGGTTTCTAATGTGATGTCGTAAATAATTACATTTTATGACGCAAACGAAGTTGCGCGGGTCAGCTAGTCTTATATAAATATAATTCTATAGAAAAATAATGGGGTAGTTAATAAAAAAAAAAAAAAAACTTTGAATGCCGCATTATTGTCGCGTGAGAGTAAAACCAATTAACTAGCTATAATTATGTCAAACCAAAATATTATACGTACTAACATTTTGCAAACAAAAAAGTAAGTGAATATTGCTAACGTAATCACCATATAAATTTCCCCGTCCCCCATGTCATCAAAAATAAGCATAGTAAAGACTGTCAACTCCCCAATTCCCCCACCCCAATTTCATAGTGATATTTCATCTAATTCAATGATATAAATGTTAGTAGCTTATGAAAGAAAGCACACACAGGAATACTTGTCTATCACATTTATTACTTACATACTGTGTTACAATCTTAAATAGTGACTCGAGTCCTCCTTTGTCGTCTATAGCTCAACGTCGAATAGGGGCGATTCAAACGCAACGCGCCATTTTATTATCAAAAGTGCCCTATGGGTTGCCACAAATAAAAAATGCATTCAATACTAAAAATAACAGTGTTGCAACCCACAAATTAAATAAACTATGTCGATTATTTTGTATGCTAACACTTAGTACATATGTAAGTCGATAGCCTAGCCTATGAAACTACCTACATTTTTTTAACGCGAGGTACCTAGTTCACTCGTGTGTCATTTTTTCACCCTATCCACTTATTTATTTATGAATCCAGGTATTTCAATAGGTGGAAAAAACGAAATGCCTAACTATTAACAAAAGAAACAAATCAAGTACTAGTAGGTACCTATATATAAAATATTTTATAGGTAGTTTCTACCTTTCGGAGTTCCCAGGTAAACAAAAAAAAGGTATTTCTGGGTGCGTTTTTGTTGAATATTAGGCAACCAAAAACAGCACAATATATTGAAATAGTCACAAATCACCAGCTTACTGCCTTAAAATAATCACACCGATCGTTCGTCACTGCGCCTGCCGCGCATTCGCGACTGCTTGCAGTTGGAGAGCAGTTTCAACTCGAGGCGCGTAGGTATGACTCGCGTTCCGACCGTTTGTATGAAGATACAGTACTGTAGATATTTTTACCGTGCTATCATCAACTATGACATCTAATCTAACTATCGAGGAACTTGATGATTGGGGGCCATCTTCCTCACACATACATTCGTCTCGCAATTTCGCGAATAAGAAGCTCTACAGATGAAACTTACTTTTTAACGCATTATATCGCGAGCTGTACTTCACCTATTGCGTCTTGCTACGATTTGCTATCATTAATCTCTACAGAAATTGTCTACAAACTTTTTAACACAGAGCAATTCCACATTTTCACTCTACTAGTGTTGCTCATTCAGTTAGCCTTTGACAGTTCAAAAGTGGCTGTAAATGGTTCAGTTGAATAAAATGCTTTAGGTTTGATGCGCGATTCGCTAATAATCATGATGACTAAGTTCAAGCAATACTGTCAGTCATCAACTAAAATAAATTGAAAAATGAAAACTAATGATGGGTATCTTATTCACAGTCAACAGCTATGTCACACAGAGCTACCGCAACAAAACCCTGATAAACACCCCCGTCTATATCACTCTAGGATACTGCTACGATACTCTGGTAGAGTAACCGAGCCATAGAACTCAGAACTTGTTCTCACAATCTAAATTGATGCTAACTCATCATGTACTTCATAACTTCACAACGTCAGTTGGTACTTGGCTTCGGGCATCTTCCTGACTAAGATATTTCAAAACATACCGACCGGTAATCTATGCACATCGGTGCTTACGAAAAGAAGAACAACTAGGCCCGACAGTGTATGCGTCTAACGTACATGTGGTGGAGCTACGTTCACGAATTACTCTACGTTAATCTAGGAACATTACCGTCATCGCTGACTTGTACGGTTTGAATCAATAAATCTAATTTTAATCTCACTCGTATTAACACACATACCTAGTAAGTAATCCGGTAGTGAAAAATGGAAAGCCTATTTAGAAATTGTAATAGTTCAGAAACCTCTGTACCCTTAAAGCTTTAATCAATGTCATTAAAATTAAGTTGTTATTCATGATAGTTTTGATACTATCGAATTTGCTAACTCATAACTGTTATTATGTAAGGCAACCTGTCGCCGATACGTTAATACAAAAACCTAGGTCTTATTTTTCACTAAAATCTTCTAAGTCAGAACATGACCTTGTGGCAACCTTGCCACACGATGTCTTATCCTGAAGTTCGCACTGAATAGAATGCTGAAACTATTACCGTCAATGGAAAACTATTTAAGTACTCGCTTTGTACTAAGCATGTCAAAATTACCCAGCACTATCAATCCAACCACCGAATTGGTATCAACCCCTTTAAAGCTTTGTTTTGCTATTCAAATAAAACTTGAGCGACTCACCATGTATTCCAGTCAGCCTTGAACGCTCTTAACCTCACAGCTGTTGACATGATACTTGGCTACTGCAGCCTGCCAACTGCTTGCCGACCTTCGATCTGTCACGCTCAGAACCGCACAGAAGTTGCAGCTGCTCAGCAGTTGCAGCAGCATGCGAACCGCTAGCCTCCTGCTGGTCTCATCCACCGTGATACGATATCTGAAACTGAGAAACACTACGAGAGTACAAGTCCAATCAAAGTAGTGATGGAAATAAAGGTTCCTGTTTAGAATAGTAGCCCAGTATGAAAGTCGATCAAAATCTAAACCTAATTAGAACATTGGCACAAGAAAGAGGCCTATGTCCAGCAGTGGACAAAGTCAAGTTATGGATGGTGATGATAAGCCAAAACATTGCTTTTGCAATTATCACACTTTCCACAATTAAGTGTGTCCAACAAAAAATTGCACTAAGCTCTTCAGTCTATTTCTCTTCTAGCAATAGCAGAATAATATCGCTTCATCAGCATTATTTCAAACGCCATAACCAGCAACATCAAAGCTATAGCGCCTAAACCGCTACTACACTAAAGCGATAGTCGAAATGAGAATAACAGCCTGACTTTAGCATAGAGCAATAGAGACTAGTCAATTATCAAAAATCGATAATCGCCAATCATGAGATCGTAGCCTTTTATGAGTCAGTCTCCATAGTATAAAAATGTTTACGTACTCGTAAACAAAATTGAAAAATGTTAACTTATGAATGCCTCAGCGCCACAGCAGTTAAAAATGAAAATAACTCACCAGATTGACGTTAATATCCTCACACACATATCCACACACTTTCCCTTGACTTGGGCAGATGTTTTGAAGCTGCTTGCCTCCTTTCCAGACTGGTTTTCATTGTTTGGGTTGACGAGGGTAGCCGCAGAAAACTCGACAAATAGGAATTTGACCTTGGACTGTTCCTTAAATTGGTCCTACGTTGAACCTATATAGGTTATCTACGGCTGGCAAACAGGCGCAAAGCTCATCAGCGCCTTACTTATAGCCAAAATAACTGCACTGCACAACACTGCATCCTCGACAAAAGATGTGACCGCGGTGACGCACTATGATCGCACGTCGAACTTGGGTTTATCGGATTGAGTTCCACGGCATATCACGGAACACATCGAGTTTTTAGCGTCTGGAGCAGCGCACGCGTTTCAAAACCGAACCGCAATTTTTACTATCACTGTCACTACGTATTTTGATTTCCATAACGTAACCGCCGTATGTCACTAGCATTATCACGAATCTCCATGTGGGGTCACTTGAGTTGCATCGCACTTCTGATGTCGTATCATGGGTGGCCGAGATGCGAAGTATCGGGTCTTCATCACGATCCGCCATAATTTTGTGAGAATGTGGGCACTCGAACGAAAGATGATTTAAATCAAAATAACTTTATGTAAAATAACGATTTTACAACACAAGAAACAAACACGTGCGTTGGTACTGAGCGTCTGCCAAGACTGTAGGAGCTCGACTCTCGCAGCACTCGGTCCCTTCTCCAGTCTCTGCCAGGCCTGGTCAACTTTGTTCTACGAATTTGAGACATACCTACAGGGGATAGAAAAAATGTTACCTCAAAAATAGCAATGAACGTATTTAACTATTGGTAGAAAATAATTATCGACAATAAAATTATTTACAGAGAATTATAGACTTTCTTTAAAGTATTATCACTTAATCTAGTAAAACACATCCAAATGACTCCGTATTAGTTTCTTACAATGGTTGATAATGAAATATAATTTTAAGTTTAGATTTTATAGTAGTAACTTTATTAAATTTATGGGCAACCCAACAAAATATGGCGTAATTTTTTGTGCTTATTCTTATTTTTGTGTAATTCTGTTAAATTGGTTTAAATTTATGCATGAGTATATTTAAAAATGTACGTAATATGTATCACCGGCAATGTGTAGCATTTCGACATATAAAATGTTCAAGAATTGCTTTCCGGCTTGGAATAATATTATACCTTCCGTAAGTACCTGGTACCTACTTACTTCAAAGTTGTTTTATTTTTTAAATATATAGAATGCTGAAACACATAGGTAATTGTAATTCTTAGTGATAAAATATGTTATTGAGCAATATGCAGTAGATTAGAGGTTATTTCATGGAAACCTGTTACTGAGTTAACCTAACTTTGGCCATGTAATGTTGGGGTTCCTACAAGATGATTTCAAGAAAACAACTACATCTGTTAAGTATTTAATGACTACTAGGGTCTCAACTTACTTGATAATAGTCTAGGTGAGTAAAATAAATGGCTCCAGTAAGCATATCTAAATTTCATTAATATTTGGTAAAGGAAATTTATCGTCATAAATAACCTCGTTTAATTTCCTATAATCTACAACTTTCTTACTTATTGAATTGGACTGGACCATTCACTATTTTACTCTTCTATTATTTAATTTTCTAACTTGCTTGGCTATTTCTGGTTTTAGTCCCTGTGGTAACCTATACAGTGTAATGTAAATTATCTTCTTCTAAATGAAAAACATCAGAATACTTTGCACAAATTGCTTCAATTGAATTATTTTTATTCTCCGTCTAAATAATTTACATTTAATTCAGACAGCTAAGTTTTAATTCTAGTAATGTCGATATTGGTCTTATTAAATTGAAAAATATTATAGTCTCCCAAATTTATCAAATCGGGTAAAAAGATGGCAAGCATACTTCCTTGACCCTAACATTAAGGATCTTGACCAAAATTCTATTATTACTTACCTTTGCTATTGCTTTTGATATAAACACAACATTCGCTAACTCTCTACTACACACTGCAACTTCTCCATTTACATTCTCATTCGCAAAAATAAAATGAATTGATTCCGAATGTTGGAATTATTATTGCATTTTTCATCCTATCATGTTCATCTACGAAATAAAGATAATGTTGTTTATTTTTGTTTAAGAGTGTTAAACTATTTGAATCTATATCTATATTTGCTCGAAATTTTTCTAAAAAGTCCAACCCGCCCAAATCCATTCGGCTATTGCAGTGTGATTGAGTACCAGATATCTAAACATTATATAATTAAGTTATATTGAAAAGTCAGTAAATCTGAGCACTACATTGCATATAACTACAGACCACTCATTATTTATTACCAAACCAAGATTTTTTTATGTTTGGTGAACATCTTGTAACAAGTTTTTAATTTTCATGTTTTAGCATTGCCGTTGCACCAGTTTTCAAATCCAAACAATCCTGCTCAGTTAGAATGTTTTCAAACTTGGGTTATGAAAATTAAAGGAGAAGATAATGAATTCATACATGAGGACAGAAAAGTATGTCAAACATTTTGAAGATGTTTACAAATATCCAAATATGAAACACTGCAGTGGCAATACTGGCTGTTTATTGATGGAAAAAAGTAAAGGTGAATAATCTAACCAGGTTAGGTATGGTGAGTAGTCAAAAGTTCTTTGAAATTGATTCATGATGATAACGGCTTCCTAAGAATACTTTATTTTATCCCATATGGTAAAGTTCTTCATTCCATTAAAAAAATCATCCTACTTTCAGGTGTGCAAGTTGGTGAGTGCAGGCAAATTGAATTACCATCTACACCAATTCAAATGACGACAGCTTCCTTTACTAAACCATGGACACAGATTTATCTTCGAGTTCAGGTAAATAATACATTACATAAAATAATAATCCTTACTTAATATTATAAATGCGAAAGTAACTCTGTCTGTCAGTCTATCTATCTGTCTGTCTGTCTGTCGCGCTTTCACGCCAAAACTACTGAACCGATTTAAATGAAATTTGGTACTAATTTGTAACTTTATTAGTTGTTATCTATGTATCATGTATGTATTGTGTATGTGTGTGTTGTGTATGTATTACGTGTGGTGTGTATGTATGTGTTGTGTATGTACTGTGTATATGTGTTGTTTATGTACTGTGTATGTGTTTGTTGTTTATGTACTGTGTATGTGTCTGACGTTTAAGTAGTGTTGTGTATGTGTGTGTGTTGCGTATGTGGTTTTGTTGTGGGTGTTGTGTTTGTGTGTGTTGTGTATGCTTGTGTTGTGTGTGTTTTGTGTATGTGTGTAGTGAATGTGAGGAATGTGTGTGTGTTGTGTATGTGTTGCGCATGTGTATGTGTTTAAGTTAGGTTTGTTCTTGGTAACACACACACGTACAAAACGTACACGACACACGTACAGTGTCGTGTACGTTTTGTACGTGTGTGTTGTGTATGTGGTGTATGTGTGTGCTGTGTATGTGGTGTATGTGTGCGTTGTGTATGTGGTGAACGTGTGTGTTATGGATGTGGTGTATGTGTGTTGTGTATGTGGTTGTGCTGTGTATGTGTGAGTGTTGGGTATGTGTGTGTCACGTACGTGTGTGTTGTGAATGTGTGTGTTGTGTGTGAGTTGAGTATGTGTGTTTTGAGTTTGTTCGCGGTTTGAGTTTGTTCGTGGTTTGAGTATGTTTGTGGGTTGAGTATGTGTGTGTGTTGTGTAAGCGTGTGTGTTGTATATGTGTGTGTTGTGTATGTATGTGTTGAGTTTGAGTGTTTACTGTGTATGTGTGTCTTGTGTATGTGTTGAGTATGTGTTTGGTTTGAGTATGTTCGTGGCTTGAGTACGTTTGTGGGTTGAGTACGTGTGTGTGTTGTGTAAGCGTGTGTGTAGTATATGCGTTGTGTATGTGTGCGTGTTGTGTATGTATAATTGTTTGACGTGTATGTGTGTGTTGTTTATGTATTTTGTTTGTGTGTAGTGTGTGTGTTGAGTATGTGGTTGTGTTGTGTGTTATGTTTATGTGTACTATGTATGTGTTGTGCATGTGTGAGTTGTGTGTATGTGTTTGTTGTGAATGCGTGTGTGTTGTATATGTGTTGGGTATGTATGTGTGTCTGACGTTTAAGTAGTGTTGTGTATGTGTGTGTGTTGCGTATGTGGTTTTGTTGTGGGTGTTGTGTTTGTGTGTGTTGTGTATGCTAGTGTTGTGTGTGTTTTGTGTATGTGTGTAGTGAATGTGAGGAATGTGTGTGTGTTGTGTATGTGTTGCGCATGTGTGTGTGTTGTGTATGAGTGTGTGTATGTGTTTAAGTTAGGTTTGTTCTTGGTATAAATTCATCCCAACTACAGAACCCTTCATTGTGCTTGGTCCAACACGCACTTGGCCGGTTTTGTATAACCCAATGTTTGATTTGTGTTTATTATGTTCTTACAGTCATGAATATTGAACTGCCATCTACTTCAGTTCAAATAAAGGCAGCATTCTCTACCAGACAAGTTCAAATTGACATAGATATATCTTTACAGTCAGGTAAATATAATACAGTCGGCCAGAGATAGTGCTCATTTTGCTGATAGATTTTGTGCAGTTAGTAATCTAAACACAATACAAAGTTTAATTTTGTTTTTCTTATGTGATTACAGTAATGAATATTGAAATGACATCTACTTTAATTCAAATGGAAACTGCCATCTCTGGTAACTAATCTGGCAGAGACCAGTTGAAATAAACACAGACATATCTTCGACTCCAGGTAAATAAAAAACAAAATAATTATTAAATACTAGCCCTTCGCCCGTGACTTCGTTCGCGCGGGTTTAGTAGGTACTCCTCGAACTTCATCTCCTATACCTCCCACTTTATAAGATAATGTGTAAATCTATACTTCTATACTAATATGTAAAGCTGAAGATGTGTAAATCTATACTTCTATACTAATATATAAAGCTGAAGAGTTTGTTTGTTTGTTTGCTTGAACGCGCTAATCCCAGGAACTACTGATCCGATTAGAATAATTATTTCAGTGTTAGATAGCTCATTTACAGAGGAAGGCTATATATCATCACGCTAAGACCAATAAGAGCGGAGCAGACGAAGTTGCGCGGGTCAACTAGTTACCTACAAATAGACAAAACAGGGCAGTTCGCTCTAACCACAACATTTATAGGGTTCCGAACATCCCTAAAAAACGGATCCTTTATAGGATCACTCGTCTGTCTGTCTGTCTGTCCGTCCGTCTGTGTGACATATCAAATGAAAGGTAATTACTGTGAGGGTTTTAATTATATTTTTTTCATAATTTTATAATAAACAATTTTGAAGTTATTCAAGAATTTGAACCAAATTTACCATTTTAGGCTCGGTCGTTTCGGAAAACGACTGAGCCTAAATATGAAAAAAAAAGGAAATAGAGAATTCTATACCTAAAGATTACAAGAAAACCTATAAGGGAGTCTGTATTGTCAAAATAACATATTAAAAAACTGGCCAAGTGCGAGTCGGACTCGCGTGCAAAGGGTTCCGAACGAATTTAATTTTTTTAACATGTTATTTTAACACTACAGACTTCTAATAGGTTTTCCTGTAATTTTTAGGTAAAGATCTACTATCTCCATTTTTTTTTCTAAATTTTAGCCTCAGTAGTTTCGGAGATAAGGGGGGGGAATGGTAATTTTTCATATAATTTCTTGAATAACTTCAAAACCATTTATTTTAAAATTATGAAAAAAATATAATTAAAACACTCACAGTAAGCCCTCTCATTTGATGTCATACGATATTGTTCGAAAAACTTTTTTTTTAATTTTCTAGTTTGATCCCCAAAAGTGACCCCCATACTAAAAAAATAAGGATTTACGTAACGCGTCCGTGTTTGGGTCATAGAAGTCCATATGTGTACCAAATTTCAACAGAATCGGTCAAGTGGATCCGGAGAAAACTGGCTGTGACAGACGGACAGACAGACACCCGACTGATCCTATAAGGGTTCCGTTTTTTTTTTCGAAACTCTAAAAAATGAAATTGTTTCAGAACCCTTTGCATGGGAGTCCGACTCGCACTTGGCCAGTTTTTCTTACTTAGAACATTTTATACCCGTGGTAACTTTTAAACGAAAGGTCAGGTTTGAATAATTTAAAGTGCACGAACATCTCAAGATTTTAGGTACATTATCATATGAATTAATGGATTTGTTTCTATTAATATTAGATAAAAACTATTGTTTTAATAGGTACACATATTAGTAGTAGTTAGTACCTACCTAACCACTTACTTGTTAGGGTTCCGTAAACCAACGGTAACCAACGGAACCCTATTACTAAGCCTCCGTTGTCCGTCCGTCCGTCCATCTGTCTATCAGCGGGCTGTATCTCAAGACCCGTAATAGGTAGAAAGTTGAAATTTTCACCGAGTATGTATTTATATTGCCGCTATAACAAGAAATAATAAAATTAAACTTAAAAATTAAAGGGGCTCCAATACAAGAAACGTGTTTTTTTCGTTTATAGTATGGAATCCGACTCGAACTTGGCTGTTTTTTTTTATTTTCACTAGGTAACTCAAAAGGATTTGAAGCATCTCTTATATAAACTTTTGGTAAACGAAATCACAAAGGCCACAAAATATCGTCATAGTAATCTACTTTATCGTAATAATTCATTTCACTTCAATATTTTCAAACTCCATTTTTGGCGCCACACAGTGGATCGACGCCATACAAGCAAAGGGACATAGGCAACTCAAAAATACATGTGTCAGTTTTTGAATAACAAATCATTCCATCGTATAGGCCTACTTATAAGCTGTAAAAAACCTATGAAGCATTTTCTTATCGGAATCTTATATTGAGAGCTATGGCACCAAACGTGATTTTTTTGTATGGGAAACGGCATAAAAAATAGTATACCTTCTGAATCCCTTCGTGTTTCGACTTGATTTTTTTATATGGTAATAAGACATATATTTACTACATTTTATCCAAACAAATATGGTGCGCCACTCGCACCCCTTATGATGTACAAGCGTTGACCGATTTTTTCCTTATTATCTACAAATTGACAGGTACTGATAAGTTCAGGTCATAAATCAGACAAGTCAGGTCATAAATCTCTGGAAACGATTGTGTCAATTAACGATGCGTAATAGAGACCAATATCTATTACGCATCGTTAATTAACACAATCGTTTCCAGAGATTTAGCTAATTAGCTATGCTTTCATTATAAACGTATGAGGCTTTATTCCTTTAATGGCTTAGCTGCAATTGAAACAAAAAAGGCTCTTTTGATCGAGTACATAAATATATTTTATTCTAATTCTTAACCAACAAGAAATGTCGCACAAAAATAATTACAAATTAACTGAAACCTTCCTACTGGTCTTATGCTAAAAGATGACAGTTTAATAAAGTAAATTAAAATCCTCAAAAGATATCATAGATATCTATTATCTAAACTCAACTTGATATTAACTAACTATAAAAAAAGACAATAAATATAAACCAATAAAACAATTTTAAAACACAGTATTAACAACATCATACAACAAAATAACAAAAAGTAGCTTAGGATATAGTAAATTTCGAAATTAAATTAATTGATCAGATCAATAACAAATTCAAGTATTAGTCACAGAAAGTATCATCTTCAGATTCTATTTCAGAATCTTCGGAATCACATTCAGAAACTAAATTTGTAACATCACAAAATTCTATTTGGTTTTCTTCTATATCTAACATTTCATAAACTTCTTTGAACATTTTTTTCTTTTCTATTTGATTCAGTTTTGGTCGTATGGTTGTCAGAACAGGATCTGAAGTAAGTAAAAGGTTATGCAGTACATCTTCGTTACAAGAAACACTGCTGTTTTTTATCGAGTGAGACTCTCTAAATTTACGAAAATCCTTGTTTCTTGCTTCAGATGCCTCTTCTGACAAAAAACCGATAGGAACTACAGATAAATGCTCAATTATATGAGCCCCATGAATGAGCAACTTATAAATACTTACAGGCATATAATACCACGGATAAAGGTTACTAAACATTTTTGCAATATCTATACAGTACTTGTTAAATTTATTAACTACAATTTTTTCACCAGAAGAAATACATTGCAGGACCACACCAATTCTTCGCACTAAATCAACGTCAAGTCCAGTTATATCAGCAGTCTTTTCTGGATCTTGAAAGAATCTTCTAGCCGAGTTCCCGTTGTTTGTTGTCCCACTGCCTTGTTTTACAACGTCTAATAACAAACCAGTTTCTTTTCTGAATTTGTCTTGAATTTTCTTTTTTCTTTCGTCTACTGAATGTTTTGCATCGTCTCCTCTTGATTGCCAGGATTTAATGTCTAATCTATATGTTATATGAAGCAAACATTCCATCACACGAATCCCAGCATGAAGGCCGCTTAATCCATATTTGTACATATCTTCATTCACTGTTTTTTTCTGTACTAATTCTATGTTATTCATTTCCTTCGGACGCGCCTTGCACAAATCACAAACTGCTGCAGAAGTACCCGAGATGTAAGATGCCACCTTACCATCTATCATCGTCAAGAGCAATTTATGCTCAATATTTGCGTTTTCGTAATTTCAGGGTCATAAATTTTCAATTTCATTTTCTATAGCAGCCATTTCGGTTTTGACATTAAACTCAGTCTCTTTCATGAACTTCCACATAATTGGTCGGCAGTAAGACGTTGAGGAAGGGCGTTGGTTTTGCCAAATAACACATCCATCTTCTGCTGTGAGCTTCAATGGTACAAGACTTGTCATGAAAACACTTTGTAAATCTGAATTTGAAACATCAGATTTTTGTTGATACACGCTTTGGTTTGAGGCTCCATCAAAACCCCATTTGCTTATAAGCAGAAGTTTACTTTTGCCAACAGTTTGGTCCAAAGACTGAATAATTCTCTTTACAGTTAAATCCAATAATGCTTGTAATGTTATTTTAACCGAGGTTTCTGTTATATTTATAGCACTTCTGTCATCAGGGTAACACTTTTTCTTCTCTTCTTGAATTTTATAATAACTAGGATATTTACAAATTCCTTCTTTTTCAGTGAAATCTCTTAGTGTTATATAGCGAAACTTAGATAATCTCAAAGTGATAAATAATGCTAATGCTTTTAGGGTTGATATTTCTTTCATTTCTCCAATTTGAATAAATTGTTTCACTTTAGAAACTTGGTCTGGGTTTTCCATAAGGTATTGCAGTATTTCAGCAGCATCTTTTTTCCAGACGATTTAAGGCTGGTTTGAGCTGAGAAGACGATTTATTTCGTACTGTTGATGCTGCAAGTTGCTTCTGTGCGTCTTCTTTTTTGTTTATTTGATAGGTCTTCGAAAGATTTGCGGCTGTGTATCGAAGTTGACGTAGATGCGTCGGAAAACCGACATACCGGGTCCATTATAATATGTATTTGTAAAAGAATCGGATGTTGTCGCAGCTGGTTCTTCAGACAACTCATTCATACCTTCTTCTTTTAGAGCACAATTCTCTTTCCAATTTTCCGGCCATTGAATGTCTGTCTGCAACCAGGAAGAATTCTTCTTCATACATTTTTCCTGGCTTCTTGAAGATTTTGTCCACTTAGCAAAGATCCGATAAAAGAATTTACGGCACCAGTCTTTTACTTCTTTATCAACAGTGACCCTTAACTGAACATTACAGTTTGTTCTTAAAGATGTATATAATAGATTATAGTCCCAGAGATCACCACCATCACGTAGAGAAACGTAAAGGTCGAGGTAATTAACGAAACTAGGGAAAGACATAATGACAACACTCGAATGAGGATGAAATTACAATTGATGCACTTCAAGTAATGCACCTATTTATATGGTTTAAAAATTGGTACTAATGAGAAGGATAATTATAACAAAAGTATAATTATCAATTAGCTATTGATTGATTCTTTGAAAATGATTCGAGACTAAAGAAACATACCTTTTAGAGAGACTAGCTAGTGAAAATTTTTCCGGGCTGGAATTGTGAACGCTAAAGATTCACAAGTACCAGGAGACCAGGAAAATGTCGAAGTTATTCAAGGGCTGTAAGTACAAACAGCAAATACTCACAAACTATCAGGTTACCAGAATCATGGAGATGTATTTCCATGGATGAGAATATGAGACAATGTAGTTTCGCGCCAGGCATAAATACTATGCAGACGAAGTCGCGGGCAGAAGCTAGTTACCTGAATACCTACCCCCCCCCCCCCCTATTTTGATCTGATCACCGAGATGTACCTACCTATTCAATTCATACTTAAGTTCAATGCCAAGTGAATGCATGTGTATCTATAAGATAAACATGCCTTCACTTTTAGTTATTTTATTTCATTCAATACGTACTTACCTAAATTTTTGAGAAAAATAAAATACGCTTTTTTATAAAAATAGCCTGTGTTGTCCCCCTGCTAGGCAAAGGCCTCCTCCTAAATTTTCCAGCTAGCAATCTGTTACCTTCTCCGGCACAAAACACACTATTTATGTTTTATTTTTTTAATTCTAGTTTGTTCCTGTTGCTAAAGTGGGGTTCTATTGTGACACCTAAACCAGGCTTATCACAATTATTTATTGGCAGTAAAAGGGAGCATCAAAAGGTAAACGTTTGTTGTAAAATTGTTAAATAAATCCTTCATGAAATATTAAATAATTATAAATACTTATAACTTACTATCTTCTGCCAGCGGCTTCGTCCGCGTGATCCCTAGGGAATGTACTCCCGGGATACATTTAGGCTATTTGTTATTTCTACCTCTGCGCCAAAAATCATGAAGATCCTTTCAGGCGTTCTGATGTGAAAGAGTAACAAACATTCATCCATCCATCCATCCTCACAAACTTTCGCATTTATAATATTAGTAGGATGTAATTTTTATATTGTTAACTAATTTAGTTTTAATATTATTATTTATCTTTATTTCAGTTACTTTCTCCGGCGGAACCTAAAAGTCCAGAAACTGAATTATACAGCCTTATATAAAAACTGTAAAAAACACATGAAAAAGAGTCTGCTACTTGCGTAATAGAGTAAAACAATTAAAACGAAAAGATTTGTTGAAGGCCTTGACTGAAAACGAATCGGTGCAATCTTTAATGACAAAATTAAGTCCTTGATGTTGCAATCGCAATTAAGAAATGTAAAAGGAAACACACTGGCAGAAGGTGGATTTTGGAAGAAAAAAAATATAGCATTAGGCTATGTAAAAGATGTGCCACTTGCTACCGGCTCCTTCAAAGACTCTGGTGTCTTTCTGTACCAAACAGTTTAAAATCGCTGTTAAGCCAATTCAACCTAAATACAAGTATTAACAACAAAATTTTCGATGGCTTAAAGAAACACATTAAAAGACAAAATCCATCAGATAATGCTTATGTTCTTATGTTTGACGAGATGGCCATTAGGAAACACCTGTGGTATAACAGCAAACACGATAAAATTATGGGGTACCAGGACCATGGATTACAAGAACCAACCCAACAAGAGGCCACATATGCTCTTGTGTTTATGGTAGCTGAAATAAGAAAAAAAAATGAAGCAACCTGTAGCATTTTATCTGTCATGGTTCAATGTGACTTCAGATAAATTGGCAGTCCTAATAAAAGAGGTTTGTATATTTATTTTTTTTTTTCTTCGTTAATGGCAACTGAGCCGGTTCCGACTATACTGCCAGTGTCATGTCGTGACGGCAGCAACGAAGAGTCAGGAGGAGATTTAGTTATTCTTAAAAATGCTTTACCTTTTTGTAAACATCAAGGTGCATATAGTTAGTGCAGCAAACTTATCTGGCCCGGTTATGGCGGTGCTATCGGTGAACAAAAATGATAGATCCTGTCAACTGTCACTGATTTCGCTGAAAGTCATACAAAGAGGTCGTATGTTGTTATGGCACATAGATTGCGTTCTGGTCATTTTCCATCCAGGAAATTTGGATACCTTATGAAAAAAGTCGATTCCCCTAATTGTCAAGTGTGTAACAAAGTTGAAGATGTCCAACATCTGCTGGTGGAATGTGAAAAGAACAAGGGAGATAGTGATGCGGGAGTTAAAAATTAATATGTATGATGTTGGGGTTTTCATTAGAATATTAGCTACACCTAATTCGGGAGACGTGAAATTGATCTATGAAATGGTTGCTGCATCACTAGCTCCCTCGCTTACGCAATAATATATAGTTACGTGTAATAATTACTTAGATCAGGATATGATGAGGCTGACGTACCTTTATAAGGTAAAGAAAAAAAAGCACTGGATCAGATAAGTTTGCTGCACTATACAGTTTTGTCATACCATGCAAGCTTCAGATGTACTTAATATTCAACTGTTTACTAATCACAATCTTTTTTTAGGTTTTGAATAAATGCTTCGAAACAGGAATGAGCATAACCGCAAGACCGCAACTGTGTGTGATATGGATGGAGTGAACAGAAGAGCCCTATCAATTTTGGGTACTTCCAAAAGTCCAACCAATGAAGAAACCAATGAAGTGGTGGCTATTTTCGATCCTCCTCATTTATTAAAATGTTTGAGCAACTTATTTCTTAAATATAATATGAATTGTATCACAAATATTACATCTGATAACACGAAAGACAAAGGTAATTATTGTTCTTTATTAATAAGATGTGTAAATATAGATGATGTATGCCTGTACAACTAATGTTAAATTTACAGTATTCTAACCAGTGATGATATGACCTAAAGCTGTTTGGCCTTCTATTTAGCTATAATAAGTCGTTCTGTTTTGATCAATTGAACTTAAATTATACTGTGGAGTCATCTTCAAGTATATTATCTATACATATAATAAATCTGTTGAAGAGTCGTTTTTGTACATTCAAAATAAAAAATAAAAAAATAGCTAGGGAGATACAGAGTAACTTACAGAACCCATTTCCATCATTTTTGGAATTTTTGTCTGTTTATCTGTTTGTCTGTTTGGATGTGCAGGCATCACGTAAAAAGTACAGAAATAACGTAGATAACTTTCACGCATTAAAATTGTACGTAACTGGAGGTATAACTTAGTTTTTGTTTCATCGCAATCGGTTCACTCTATCAAAAGATATTTGTATTTAAAGGTTTCGTTTAAAGTTTCATTACGTGAAGCACATACATGCACCGCCATCTATTGAGATTAAATAGTAACAGTTTAGAACTGTTTCATGAATGAATGCGTATATTATTTGTGAAACTCTTAATACCAAAGGAAAAAAAAATAACATTTAGTCATATCGTTTCATTTATCGTAACATCTGAGCTTCTAAGTTTGAACTTATATTTTGACAGTTCAACTACATTGTCGTTTGATGGCGATGTACTGTGTGTAATTGCGGTGTTATCAGCAGATTGGTCCATGTCTGACAAATAAAGTTTGGATACCTATGCTATGTAGCTAATAAGAAGGTGATAACGATATGTTTGACCGAAAAAGAAAAAAGAGAAGAGTAGGGATTCATGAATTTTATTGTGATTCGAATCGACATAATTAATCTATATCAGCCGCACGGGTCGATCTTCAGGGCAGTTCAGGGTTAAGCAACGCTTGCCAAGGTCAGTCTGTGGATGGGTGACCATTTTAACATACCGAGATTCCTACGTACCACGGAATATCATAGCCGCCCGGGTCGATCTTCAAGGTTAAGCAACGCATGCCAAGGTCAGTCTGTGGATGGGTGACCATTTTAACATACCGAGATTCCTACGTACCACGGACTATAATAGCCGCCCGGGTCGATCTTCAAGGTTAAGCAACGCATGCCAAGGTCAGTCTGTGGATGGGTGACCATTTTAACATACCGAGATTCCTACGTACCACGGAATATAATAGCCGCCCGGGTCGAGCTTCAAGGTTAAGCAACGCTTGCCAAGGTCAGTCTGTGGATGGGTGACCATTTTAACATACCAAGATTCCTACGTACCACGGAATATCATAGCCGCCCGGGTCGATCTTCAAGGTTAAGCAACGCATGCCAAGGTCAGTCTGTGGATGGGTGACCATTTTAACATACCAAGATTCCTACGTACCACGACTATAATAGCCGCCCGGGTCGATCTTCAAGGTTAAGCAACGCATGCCAAGGTCAGTCTGTGGATGGGTGACCATTTTAACATACCGAGATTCCTACGTACCACGGACTATAATAGCCGCCCGGGTCGATCTTCAAGGTTAAGCAACGCATGCCAAGGTCAGTCTGTGGATGGGTGATCATTTTAACATACCGAGATTCCTACGTACCACGGAATATAATAGCCGCCCGGGTCGAGCTTCAAGGTTAAGCAACGCTTGCCAAGGTCAGTCTGTGGATGGGTGACCATTTTAACATACCAAGATTCCTACGTACCACGGAATATAATAGCCGCCCGGGTCGATCTTCAAGGTTAAGCAACGCTTGCCAAGGTCAGTCTGTGGATGGGTGACCAGTTTAACATACCTACCGAGAAGAGATCTCAGGTAGTCTTTACGGATTGTCAGAAGCCGACAAATCTGACACCTACAGTCTTGCCAAGAAGTATCGTGTTACCCAGTATTGTAGGGTTGTAGAGGTCTGATAGGCAGCCGCTCCAATCCCGTTTGACTGGAAGCTGACTCCAATATAGCTGGGAAAAGGCTAGGCAGATGATGGTTCATGGTAAAAAATTGAAATGATTTGCGAAAAACACATAATTTGGCAAAACTGGGCACAGATTACAAAGGTAATTTTGTTTCAATTTCCTTTATCCACTAGGGAGACGGTCTAAGTGATATAAATTTAATAGAATTTAGGATTCCCAAAAAAAAAAAAAATTCATAATTATATTTTCGTCACACATTTACCTACCCTATTCATAGACGGCCTAAGCATCTGCCAGCCTGTTCATTAAATATTGTCACATGACAGACCCATTCGCCACTTTGACACATTTGCGCATTTGGGATCATTTAGGCCGCTGATTAACCGCCATTCAATAAAAAGGACAATAAAACGTCAGAGTAACTCTCTCAAGGACCGTCAGCCCCAATTGGGGCCAAATGGTATTGTCTGTATTTTTTAATATATGCTTAACCTTTTCCCAACTATATTCGGATCAGCTTCCGATCAACACGGCGAAGTCGCAGTATGTTAAATAATATGGTCACCTATTCACAGAGCCACCAAGGCAAGATTTGGTAAGCCATGAAGATCGACCCGTGCGACTGTTATTATTTAGCTACGAGCTCCTCTTTTTATAAGTCGCCTCTATCAGTACCTACTAAATATCGATTAAAAAAATTCGATTATTCTTACACAGTAAATCGATTCTATAAACCCGGTAGAACTGTTTAACATAAAATGTAAAATTAATCGGTGAGATTATCCGGGCTAAACGGCATTTCAACCGGAAGAGATGATAGAGTGCCCTGCCCCCCTCTTCCTATTTTCTTAATTTTGAGATCAGGATACGCAAGGTATATATATTTTTCGACATCCACGCGAACGAAGTCGCGGGCACAGCTAGTGCGTAAATAAAACTAAATCTTGTAACAAACTTTATTTATTTACAGGTGTTGCTAAGTGGAGTCTCATTCAAGCCTTTTACGATCTCGACAACATGAACCCCGTGTTTGCACCAAACCCTAACACTAAACAAAAAATGAAAGTAAATCTAGCAGCTCAAGTGTTGAGTCACTCTGTAGCAGCAGACATGTTTGCCAAAATATCACAAGGTATGTATATTTCTATTAAGGTTCTTCCGAACATCCGTAAAAAACGAAAACCTGGATCACTCGGGTGTCTGTCTGTCCGTCCGTCTGTCACAGCTAGTTTTCTCCGGATCAACTGAACCGATTATGTTGAAATTCGTTATGCATATGGACTTCTGTGTTCGAAACACATACGCTTTACGTATATAATACATATTTAGTATGGGGGTCACTTTTGGGGGTTAAACTAGAACACTAGAACTAGTTGTGAGGGGTTTTTATTATATGTTGTTTTCATAATTTTAAAATAAACAGCTTTGAAGTTATTCAAGAAATTGGACCAAAAATGACCGTGAAGCTAAGGGCCTTAGCTCCGAAACTACTGAGTCTAAATTGCAGGAAAACCTATAAGTCTGTCCGACTCATATAGGGCCAGTTTTTTTTTATATATAGGTTTGACTGAAGTCCTTGTCCCTACTAAAACCCACGTAGGATGCGAAAACACATTGAGCAATGGTCAAGATGCAGTACATTTCATTTAATTCGTACTATAAAATACAGATGTTCAAGTATAGTATATAATTTTCTTTTTTTTTTAATTTTCAGGAGAATTGTCTGCAGATGCAACGACAACCGCCGAAGTGATATCAAACATGGACAAATTATTTGACGCCATAAATAGCGATACGGCTGATCTCCGAAGAGGTAAACCGCACTCCACAAATATGACGGCAACATCACCTCACATAAAACATTTTGAGGAAATGAAATCGTTCTTTGAAAAATTAGAATTTGTAGAGTGACTGTTAATAAAGTTAATAAAATTAAGGAAATTACGAACATAACTAAATATTTTTAGAAACAAGACATTTTAAAAGACATGAGTTTCACTTATGTTCTAAAATGTCTAGTTTATTATTAATTTATTTACGTTATTTTCTTAATTTATTAAATTAATTAACAGTCTACTTACCTACCTTCGTCAACTCCACACACTGCTTACTTATCTGTGGATAGATTACTTGTCTTTTTAGACCTTTTTTGTTTATCTAAGTAAACGCAATTTTGTCCATGAATGCATTAAAATGTTTTACAGTATTTGTGTAAAATTGTTATTCAATATTTGTGTAAATAATCAGGAAATCTATGTCACAGTGTTTGTTATCTCTCCTCTGTAACGGCTTGACCGATTCTTATGAAAATTTTTGTGTGTATTTGGTAGGTCTGAGAATAGGTAGTAAGGCTATTCCTTTTTTATTTATATGGCAAAACAACGTTCGCTGGATCAGCTAGATTTAGATAATGTACAGATTTGTTACTGTTAATAAATATCGAAAATTCCACTGTTTTTGTTATTTTTATAACCCATTTACTCTAACATGAAGGTTTATTTTTGGAAACTAGAAACGAATCTGCAATAATACTAAGGAAAAGTAGCGCATGCTACTTTTCCGCAGTAGTACTGTACTATTGCAGATTCGTTTCTAGTTTCCAATTAAAAAATTTTTTTAAGCCTAATCAAAAATAGCATTCAAATCTTCCCGCTTTGAATAGTTTGGTGGGATACAACTAGATGGCAGTACAATCGAATTCTGTCTCACATTTTTTTGTATGGAGTTGACATTCTTCCGCTAGGTAATATCTGTGGTGTCAAGGAAAAATGGGATGAGTCAGAAATGTTGAAAAATGAGTTAAATACACAGTTCGATAGAGAATTTTACGAAGTGTTACGGCAAAATGAGATGAGTCAATAGAATGTATTTTTATTTCGTGAATCTCAAAAAACAAAACGAGTCTTGTCATTTAATAGCGAAACTAAAAAGTAAAAAAGGAGTTTTGTGTACTCATCTCCTTATAACATTCGTAATTCTTTACTTATTGAATTGGCATAGTGAGATAAGTCGACTCGTGCCTAAATTCGTATTCGTGGTTCCGCGTTAGTTGCAATTTGCGCGCGAACTTGACGTGTTTTGACGTGTGGTAAAAAACCTAAAAATTAGTTTACGTGTGTATTTCAGTGTTAAAACCAATAAAGATGAATAGGATTAACAGGATTATGTCACTAGCTCTAAATGAAAGTTCCACTGAACGTAAGTATGATTTTTTTATAACTTTTACCATTCTAACCTTTAAAGTTGTGATTACATTGAATGACTATTAGTGTAATTTACATAGATTATTATTGCAATTGTTTTATAATTGTTAGATAAATGAGATTAGTGGGTGGTTTATTGCAAGTCAGTACCTAGTTGATAGTTGGCGCGCTGCGTCACGAGTTCACGACCGGAGTTTGTAGGTACTCGCGCTCACCGCGAAAATTGTAGGTATTCGCACTCGCCGCGAATATTGTAGGTATACTCACATTTATTTATTTATTATTAACAAGTTGTGGGATTTTATAGATTCACAAGAAAATGTAACAGAGAATCACTGCAGCAGCACGTCGATGAATGTTTCTGGTGTCAGCAGTGAGGTGACCGAGGAGCAACTGCATGCTGCCCAAATCATGGAAGACTTGCTCACTCCTTCTGACCTCGGATTCCAGTACCCTGATTTTCCAACTGGTTGGTAATTATAATTTTAAACATAAATACTCACGTCTGTATATCCCTTTATAGGTGTATTACAACACTCACATTTCTCCGTCTCTATCATTTGTAGACTGAAGATAGCGATTACAAGCGTTATTGCGTTTTTTTTTTCTTCTTATTAGCTAATTCAACAAATTATTACCCAATGTATTTTCTTCATCATTCAGGTCATCAAACATTGTCGGATGAAGGTTTACGGTTAACCCCAGAGCAGATCGAACCATCTGATTTCAGCTCGGATGATAGTGTGGTGGATAGGACCTACCGACCAACTCCTGAAATCGACAGTAGCTCTTCATCCGAGACTTCTTCTCTTCAAGGAAATAACCCTACTGTTGAAGTTACGAGAACAAGAAACATACGAAAAATAATTAAAGCTAAACGAAATAAGGGATTGACATACACAACAAAGACAGGCAAAATAATTCAGTCAAGAAAAGTTACCCCTCTACCCATTTGCCTTAAAAAATGTTCAAAAAAAATTGGTGCAGATTCCCAGAAAACACTTTTTGAAGAATTATGGGCATTGGGTGATTACAACAAACGTTCTGCATATTTGTCATCATTAATATTAGATATACCAAAAAAGAGCCAACGCATACGTAATTTACATAACGAACCTATGTCAAGGAGTATTAATCATATTTACAACTTAAAAGTAAATGGCACTATGGTGGAAGTATGTAAGGGATGTTTCTTAAAAACATTTGGAATATCTAATAAATGTGTCGAAGTGGCAATAAAAAAAAATCTGTAAGGTTATCTGGAATTTCAAGCCCTGATAAACGTGGATTAGTTGCACCGTCTAATAAGATAGGGGATGATGCAATACAGGCAATTAAGGATCACATTAATTCTTATCCTTTATACGAATCGCATTACAGCCGAAGTCATACAAACAAACGCTATTTACCGACAGGGCTGTCACTAACAATGTACGAAATGTACAAAGAAAAAGTCACCAATCCCGTATCTTACAACTATTTTGGAAATGTTTTTCGTACCATGGGTCTATCTTTTAAGAAACCTTCTTTGGACACCTGCAATACATGTGACGCATACAAAATGAAAATTAAACTAGCTTTACCGCCAGATTCAGAAATTTTAAAGAAGGAACTTGAGGTCCACCAGTCAGAAGCCGATACAGGTTATTCTATGAAAAAAAAGGACAAAGAAGAGTCGAGCGATATTAAAAGAGTTTATTGTTTTGACCTCCAGCAATGTCTTCCAACCCCTTTTTTAAAGACAAATATCGTTTTTTACAAACGGCTGCTGTGGACGTTTAACTTAACAATTTACGATTGTTATAGCAAAAAAAGCTATTGCTACATGTGGAGCGAAGCTGACGGAGGACGTGGAGCTAATCAAATAGCGTCGTGCCTTTACACTTTTTTAACGACATCGCCATCACATGTAAAAGAAGTTACCTTTTATTCCGATACGTGTGGCGGACAAAACAAAAATAGCCACGTTGCTGCTATGTTTTTATGCATAAGCAAAATGAAACCAGGTTTGCTAATAAATCACAAATTTTTAGTTCCCGGGCATACGCACATGGAGTGCGATTCTGTACATGCACAAATCGAACGAAAGAAAAAAAGAACTGATATGGCTATACATTTGCCGAGAGACTGGTACAACCTAGTCAGAATGACGAGCCCAAACATTTCTGTCGTGGTAATGGACAACAATATGTTTCTGAACTTCGCCAAATTGTATAAAGGCCCATTGCAACTACGAAAAGTAGATACATCTGGCGAAAAATTAATATGGCATGTTGTAAAATGGTTTGGATTCAGTGGTGAACATGAACCTGGAGTAAATCAGTTTAAAAAAAATTAGAAAATTTGGCTGAATTTAAGGAGATTTCTTTCTGTCGAAGGGGCAAATCAAATGAAACTTTGAATCCCGAGAAATGTTATGAATGTCAAGTGCCTATAAGTCAAGAAAAAAACGTGATCTTCTTAGTATTCTTCATTTAATTGACAATAGTTGCCATGACTTCTATAATAGATTAGAAACAAGTGCAAACACACGAGATATAGATCCCGATATCGATGAGTTCAGCGAAGATTAAGGTTACAGTATTATGTTTGGTATTTTGCATTTATTTTAGTTTAATTTCATTTATTTTTATTAAAAGCGTTCATGCATGAAGATTGAAGAGGTTGATGAATAATGAAGCAACAAAGCTTTGCTTGGAACGAAGCAATTGAAGTGCCATAGTCTATTCCTACCTCAATAGGAGTCAGGTGTGATGATTTATGTATATTATTGAAAACCTGACAATATTTTAATACATAAATAATAACACATAAAGAGACGAGTCAAAAAAAAGGATTTTTTTATTCTTTTTTCGTGTTATGGAAAAAGGAGTTATGTCAATTATTTTAATAATTAATAAATAAAAATATTTTTCAGATACATAAGAAAGACGACTAAATTGTTAAATAAAAATTAAAACTAATTTGTATTATGTATTTCTATATATTTTTGATTAAAGTGCATTTATCTTAAAAAAACTAAAAAGCGTTTTCTTTAATAGGCCCTGGTGAAAAGTTGTGTTTTTTGACTCATCCCCTTTTTCCTTGACACCACAGATATGTGTTCTGTGGTCTCTGCTGCATCCCCTCTACCGACGATCGTGTCCAAGCGGTAGGACGCGCTTGCGTTTCCGATCACGTGACTGTTAGGTTTCGAAACCATTTGCTAGATGGCGATGTTCGTTGCACAGTGGCGCCATCAATCTACGACATTAATAAATCACGTGTCACGTTGTTTGTCCGCGATGGACTCCTAAACTACTGAACCGATTTTGATGAAACTTTGTAACTATCTGTTATTTGATCAAACTTAAAAGATAGGATAGTGTTTTGGAACGGGAATAAACGGAATACGGGAAAAAACGGAAAATGCGCGTACAAAGTCGCGGGCAAAAGCTAGTATATATATATATACTAGCACTTCGCCCGCGACTTCGTCTGCGTAGACTTTAGAGGTGACGCGCAACTTCTTTGTCCCATATTTTCATTCTAGGAAATGCATCTTCATGATTCTTTATTCTGATAGTTTGTGAGTCTTAACTGTCCGTACTTTCAGCCCCGGAACTACTTCGATTTGTTTCTGGTATTCTGGTACTTGTGAATCTTTAGCGCTCATAATTCCAGCCCAGAAAAATCATCGTTATATTTCCGATTTCCTGGTAATTTGAATGCTAAATACTCACAATTTCAGCGCCGGAAATACTTCGACATGTTTCTGGTATGCTGGTACTTGTAAATATTTAACGCTCATAATTACAGCCCGGAAAATACTTCCATATGTTTCTATTACTCCTGGTACTTTTGAATCCTAACCACTCAAAATTCCAGCGCCGGAAATATTAAAAAATGTTTCTGGTCTCCCGGTACTTTTGAATCTTTAGCATTCACAATCCTAGCCCCGAAAATACTTCGACATGTTTTTGGTCCCCTGGTACATAATGAATCTTTAGCGGTCATAATTCCAGTCTGGAAAATACTTCGACATTTTTCTGTTCTTCTGGTGCTTTTGAATCTTAAGCGCTCACGATTCCACCGCCGGAAATATTTCGACATTTTTTTGGTCTCCTGGTACTTGTGTAGCTTTAGCGCTCACAATTCCAATCAAAGAATACATTGACGTGTTTCTAGTCTCCTGTTACTTGTAAATCTATAGCATTTACACTTCCAGCCTGAAAAAAGCAGCGATATTCATATATCTGATTGACTGTTAAAAAAAAAATCTAATCCAAAATATATATTTTAATATCGTTCTGTTCAACTGATTCTTGTGAATCCGTAGCGGTCATAATTCCAGCCCCGAAAATACTTCTACATGTTTCTGATTTCCTGGTGCTTTTAAATCCTAACCGCTCACAATTCCAACCTTGGAAATCTTCGACGTGTCTCTGGTCTCCTGGTACATAATGATTCTTTAGCGCTCCTAATTCCTGCCCTGAAATATTTCGACATGTTTCTGGTGTCCTGGTACTTCTGAATCTTCAGCATTCACAATCCTAGACCCGAAAATACTTCAACACGTTTTTGGTTTCCTGGTACATAATGAATCTTTAGCGCTCACAATTCCAGCCCGAATATATCGTCATTTTTCTGTTCTCCTGGTACTTTTGAATCCTAACCGCTCACGATTCCGGCGCTGGAAATATTTCGACATGTTTCTAGTCGACTTGTGAATCTATTGCATTTAAAAATCCAGCCCGGAAAAAACAGCGATATACATATTTCTGTTTGACAATTAAAAAAACAACAAAAAATGTTCTGGCCGAAAAATACTTTAACATCGTTCTGTTCTCCTGGTACTTGTGAATCTTTAGCGCTCTCAATTTCAGCCCCGGAAATACATCGACATGTTTCTGGTGTCCTGGTACTTGTAAATCTGAAGTACTAAGGCAGCAGCAGTTCTGGGTTTCACTTCTTCCTCAGTCTCCATTAATAAAAATCTTCGACATGTATCTGCTGTACCTATACATGGTTAAAAAAAATCTTGCTCAAAAATAATTTGACATGTTTCTGGTCTCCTGGTACTTCTGAATCTGTAGCGCTCAACAATTCCAGCCCTGAAATACTTTGATATGCTTTTGTTATCCTGGTACTTGTGAATCTAGGTACAGCGCTCATAATTCCAGCCCCGAAAATACTTCAACATGCTACTGCTCTCCTAGTACTTGTGAATCTATAACGTTTACAATTCCAAACCGAAAAAATCTTCAACATGTCATTGTATCAGCCGGTCGATTCTGAAAAATGTTGAAGTAACCACGAAGTGAGCTGTCATTCCATTTTTATAACATGGATCGGCAGGTCATTTTACGATCACTTCACTTCGACATGTTTGCGGAATCGTACTGCTGTACTACTGGTGAAAAAAAAATATTTTGCTCAAAAATACCGTGACATACGAGTACGTTTGGTCTCTTGAAACTGGTGAATCTATAGCGCTAACAATTTAAGGCCAAAAATACATCGACATGTTTCTGGTCTCCTGGTGCTTGTGAATCTTTAGCGCTTACAGTCCCAGCCCCAAAAATACTTCGACATTTTTCTGTTCTCCTAGTACTTTTGAATTACTAGGAGAGCGAAGAAGAAGTTCGACGAAGTTATTCGCGAACACACATAATCCTACTAATATTATAAATGTGAAAGTTTGTATGTTTGTGCCTCAATCAGGCAAAAATGGCTGAAGGGATTTGGATGAAATTTGGCACACATATAGTTCACATACTGGAATCAAACATAGGCTACTTTTTATCCTGGTACAAGGCATGTCCTAAAGGAGATTGAGGAGGAAGTGGAAACCTAGCGCTTCTGCTGCCTTAGCACTTCAAATTCACAAGTACCAGGATAACAGAAACATGTCGTAGTATTTCCGGGGCTGAAATTGAGAGCGCTAAATATTCACAAGTACCAGGAGAACAGAACGATGTTAAAGTATTTTTGGGCTCGAATATTTTTGTTTTTTTTTTAACCGTCGTACAGAAATATGTATGTTAATTTTTTTTCCGGGTTGGAATTGTAAACGCTATAGATTCACATGTGACAGAAAACCAGAACCACGTCGAATTATTTCATTGGCTGAAATAGTGAGCGCTAAAGATTCACAAGTACCAGAAGACCATAAACATGTCGAAATATTTCGGGCGATGGAATTGTGACCGGTTAGAATTCAAAAGTACCAGGAAACCAGTACAGGTCGAAGTATTTTCGGGGCTAGGATTGTGAATACTAAACATTCATAAGTATCAGGAGGCCAGAAACATGTAGAATTATTTCCGGTGCTAGAATTATGAGCGGTATGGATTCAAAAGTACCAGGAAATCCGAAATATGTGGACGTTTTTCCCGGGCAGGAATTATGAGCGTTAAAAATTCATTATGTACCAGGAGACCAGAAACATGTCGTAGTGTTCCCGGGGCTGAAATTGAGAGCGCTAAAGATTCACAAGTACCGGGAGAACAGAACGATGTTAAAGTATTTTTGGGCTCGAATATTTTTTGTTTCTTTTTAACCGTCGACCAGAAGAAATATGTGTGTTGAATTTTTTCCGGGTAAGAATTGTAAACGCTATAGATTCACATGTGACAGGAGACCAGAACCATGTCGAAGTATTTCTTTGACTGAAATAATGAGCGCTAAAGATTCAGAAGTACCAGGAGACCATAAACATGTCGAAATATTTCCGGCGCTTGAATTGTGACCGGTTAGAATTCAAAAGTACCAGGAGGCCAGAAACTTCAAAATATTTCTATACTAGAAATATGTGCGGTAAGGATTTAAAAGTAACAAAACAACAGAAAAATGTGGAAGTTTTTCCCGGGCAGGAATTATGAGTGCTAAAGATTCATTATGTACCAGGAGATCAGAAACATGTCGAAGTATTTCCAGGGTTGGAATTGCGAGCGGTTAGGATTCAAAAGTACCAAGAGAACAGAAACATGTCGTAGTATTTTCGGGGCTGGATTCGTGAGCGGTTAGGATTGAACAACAGAACAATATGGAGGTTATTCCGGGTAGCAATTATGAGCGTTAAAGATTCAGTATGTATTAGGAGACTAGAAACATGTCGAAGTATTTTCAGGGTTCGAATTGTGAGCGGTTAGAATTTAAAAGTACCAGGAGATTAGAAATATGTCGAAGTATTTTCGGGGCTGTAATTATGAGCGCTACAGATACAAAAGTAGATACCAGGAGATCAGAAACATGTTTTAATGTTTCCGGCGCTAGAATTTTGAGTGGTTAGGATTCAAAAGTACCAGGAGAACAAAACCATATAGCGGTTTTTTCCGGGCTGTAATTATGAGCGTTAAAGATTCACAAGTACCAGGATACCAGAAACATGTCGAAGTATTTCCAAAGCTTGAATTATGAGTGGTTTGCATTTAAAAATACCAGGCGAACCGAAACATATCGAAGTTTCTTCTAGGCTGGAGTTATGAGCGAAAGATTTACAAGTATCAGAATACCGGAAACATGTCAAAGTAGTTCCGGGGCTGAAAGTACGAACAGTAAAGACTCACAAACTATCAGAATAAAGAATCATGAAGATGAATTTCTGAGAATGAGAATATGGGACAAAGAAGTTGCGCGCTACCTCTAAAGTCTACGCAGAAGTCGCGGGCGAAGTGCTAGTACCTACATAATATTTAGCATATTTAGCCATCCAAATCTTTAAGTATAAGCAATTATATCGCGATCTATTTTCAAGGAAACATTCATAATAAACACTAATCTCTCAATCATAGAAAGATTATTACAGTAGAATAACAAATCAGTGCTAGGAATCCGAAACTGGAATCAAGATTCAATATTAATACCTAATGTAGGTACCTATTAAATTTACGGTTTTTTTTTAATTTAAGAATCGAGGTAGGTTATGTACCTAATTTAATTGTTTCATTAACATGAATAGGTATTCAAGTTATTTAAAATTGAATACCTATTCAAGATTGAATGTGAATAACTTGAACTTAAATGGAACAACTCAATTTCGATGAAAAAAACAATAATTAATGGGTGTAAACGCAACGGTAATGATGCTTCCCTACTGTCTTCGAAGGCACGGCGCGGCGACGGAGAGCCGCGCGCGCGCGGGATCACGGAGGGCAACTCAGTCTCGCGTTTGTAGGTATCTACCATAGACATATAAAAAGTAAGGATTGGAAATACCTACAAAAAAAGGTGCATACCTACAATTCAAAGTGTCTCATAAAATGGCTGCCAATGCTAGGGTTGTACCAATCAGCGAATATAGTGTTACTAATAACCATACTATAAAAAGTATCGATACTAATCCTACTAATATTATAAATGTGAAAGTTTGTATGTTTGTGCCTCAATCAGGCCAAAAAGGCAGAAGGGATTTGGATGAAATTTGGCACACATATAGTTCACAACCTGGAATCAAACATAGGCTACTTTTTATCCCGGTAACTTACTTGGCTTAATAGAGACAGAGGAAGAAGTGGAAATTTAGAGTTTCTGCTGCCTCAGTACTTCAAATTCAAAAGTACCAGGAGAACAGAAAAATGTCGAAGTATTTTTGGGGCTGGGACTGTAAGCGCTAAAGATTCACAAGCACCAGGAGACCAGAAACATGTCGATGTATTTTTGGCCTTAAATTGTTAGCGCTATAGATTCACCAGTTTCAAGAGACCAAACGTACTCGTATGTCACGGTATTTTTGAAAACAATAATTAATGGGTGTAAACGCAACGGTAATGATGCTTCCCTACTGTCTTCGAAGGCAAGGCGCGGCGCGGCGACGGAGAGTCGCGCGCGCGCGGGATTACGGAGGGCAACTCAGTCTCGCGTTTGTAGGTATCTACCATAGACATATAAAAAGTAAGGATTGGAAATACCTACAAAAAAGGTGCATCCCTATAATTCAAAGTGTCTCATAAAATGGCTGCCAATGCTAGGGTTGTACCAATCAGCGAATATAGTGTTACTATAACCATACTATAAAAAGTATCGATACTAATCCTACTAATATTATAAACTAGCACTTCGCCCGCGACTTCGTCTGCGTAAACTTTAGAGGTGTTGCGCAAATTCTTTGTCCCATATTCTCAGTCTCTGAAATTCATCTTCATGATTCTTTATTCTGATAGTTTGTGAGTCTTTACTGTCCGTACTTTCAGCTCCGGAACTACTTCGACATGTTTCTGGTATTCTGGTACTTGTGAATCTGTAGCGCTCATAATTACAGCCCCGAAAATACTTCGACATATTTCTAATCTCTTGGTACTTTTAATCTTTGGTATATAAACTTAAGCGCTCATAACTCCAGCCCAGAAAAAACTTCGATATGTTTCGGTTCTCCTGGTATTTTTAAATGCTGTCCATTCACAATTCCAGCTTCGGAAATACTTCGACATGTTTCTGTTTTCCTTCTTCAGTTTTGAATCCTAACTACTCAAAATTCCAGCGCAAGAAACTTTAAATCATTTTTCTGGTCTCCTGGTACTTGTGAATCTATAGCGCTTACAATTCCTGCCGAAAATATAATTTGAAATGTTTTGGTCTCCTGGTACTTTTGTAAGTATCTGTAGCGCTCATTATTCCAGCCCCGAAAATGCTTCTACATATTTCTGATCTCCTGGTGCTTTTGAATCCTAACTGCTCACAATTCGAAACCTGGAAATACTTCGTCATGTTTCTGGTCTCCTGGTACATAATGAATCTTTAGCGCTCATAATTCCTGCCCGGGAAAAACTTCCACATTTATCTGTTGTTTTGGTAATTATGAATCCTTACCGCTCATATATCTAGCGCGGAAATATTTTGACCTGTTTCAGGCTTCCTAGTATTTGTGAAACTTTAGCATACACAATCCTAGCCACGAAAATACATCGACATGTTTTTGTTCTCCTGGTATCTTTGAAACCTAGCCGCTCACGTTTCCAGCACCGGAAATATTTTAACATGTTTCTGGTCTCCTGGTACTTGTGGATATTTAGCGCTCACAATTTCAGGCAAAAAAATACTTTCACATGTTTCTAGTCTCCTGTTGTTTGTGGATCTATGGCATTTACAATTCCAGCCCGGAAAAAACATCGACATACATATTACTGTTTGACTGCTAAAAAGTTAAATAAGAAATATTCAAGCCCAAAAATACCATCGTTCTGTTCTCCTGGTACTTGTGAATCTGTAGCGCTCATTATTCCAGCCCCGAAAATACTTCTATACGTATCTGATCACCTGGTGCTTTGGAATCCTAACTGCTCACAATTCCAACCCTAGAAATACTTCGTCATGTTTGTGGTCTCCTGGTACATAATGAATCTTTAACGCCCGGGAAAAAAAATCTCATTAATCTGTTGTTTTGGTAATTTTGAATCGTTACCGCTCATACATCTAGCGCGAAAATATTTTGACATGTTGCTGGCTTCCTGGTACTTATGACTCTTTAGGATTCACATACCTAGCTCCGAAAATACTTCGACATGTTTCTGGTGTCCTGGTAATTTTAAATTCTAACCGGTTATAATTCCAGTGCCGGAAATAATTTGACATGTTTATGGTCTCCTGGTACTTCTGAATCTTTAGCGCTCATAATTTCAGCCAAAGAAATACTTCTTCAACATTTTTCTGGTCTCCTGTCACATGTGAATCTATAGCACCTACAATTCTAGCCCGCAAAAATCTTCAATATACATATTTCTGTTCGACGGTTATATAAAAAAATATTCTAGCCCAAAAATACTATATCTTTAACGCTCCCAATTTCAGCCCCGGAAATATTACGACATGTTTCTGTTCTCCTGGTACTTGTGAATCTAAAGTACTAAGGCAGCAGAAGCGCTGGGTTTCCACTTCCTCCTCTGTCTCCATTAGGCCATGCCTTTTACCGGGATAAAAAGTAGCCTATGTTTGATTCCAGGATGTAGACTATATGTGTGCCAAATTTCATCCAAATCCCTTCACCCGTTTTCGCCTGATTGAGGCACAAACATACAAACTTTCACATTTATAATATTAGTCGGATGTGAAAGTTTGTATGTTTGTGCCTCAATCAGGCAAAAATGGCTGAAGGGATTTGGATGAAATTTAGCACACATATAGTTCACACCCTGGAATCAAACATAGGCTACTTTTTATCCCGGTAAAAGGCATGGCTTAATGGAGACTGAGGAGGAAGTGGAAACCCAGCACTTCTGCTGCCTTAGTACTTCAGATTCACAAGTACCAGGAGAACAGAAACATGTCGTAGTATTTCCGGGGCTGAAATTGGGAGCGCTAAAGATTCACAAGTACCAGGAGAACAGAACGTTGTTAAAGTATTTTTGGCTCGATTGTTTTTTTCTTTTTTTTTAACCATTGAACAGAAACATGTATGTTGAATTTTTTTACGGGTTGGAATTGTAAACGCTATAGATTCATATGTGACAGGAGACCAGAACCATGTCGAAAAAATTTCTTTGGCTGAAATTATGAGCGCTAAAGATTCACAAGTACCAGGAGACCATAACAATGTCGAAATATTTTCGCGCTAGAAATATGAGCGGTAAGGATTCAAAAGTACCAAAACAACAGAAAAAAGTTTTTCCTGGGCAGGAATTATGAGCGCTAAAGATTCCTTATGTACCAGGAGACCAGAATCATGTCGAAGTATTTCCAGGTTTCGAATTGTGAGCAGTTAGGATTCAAAAGCACCAGGAGATCAGAAACATGTCGTAGTATTTTCGGGGCTGGAATAATGAGCGCTACAGATTCTCAAGTACCAGGAGAATAGAACGATATCAAAGTATTTTTGGGCTAGAATATGTTTTGTTTTTTTTGACAGTCAAATATGTATGTCGTTGTTTTTTCCGGGCTGGAATTGTAAATGCTACAGATTCACAAGTAACAGGACTACATACACGTCCAAGTATTTTTTGGCTGAAATTGTGTGAGCTTACGATTCACAAGTACCAGGAGACCAGAAACATGTCGAAATATTTTCGGCGCTGGAATCGTGAGTGACTAGGATCCAAAGGAATCAGGAGAACAGAAAAATGTAGAACTATTTTCCGAGCTGGAACTATGAGCGCTAAAGATTCATTATGTATCAGAAGACCAAAAACATGTTGATGTATTTTCGTGGCCAGGATGGTGAATGCTAGATTCACAACTCACCAGAGACCAGAAACATGCCGAAATATTTCCGGAGCAAGAATTATGAGCGGTAAGGATTCAAAAGTGGGATCGGATTGACGTTTGACGTCTGTGTCGGTGCAGTCTTGTCGTACTTAATTTTGAGAAAAATAAATATAAACAACTCGTGTTTTTGCATAATTTTTATTCATTGCTGCGCATAGTGAGAGGTTACGTGACATTTGTTGGAGTGGACTTTAAATAGTGAGTTTCAGGGACGTTATACTATCGAAAACATTACCGTGACTAGGCAGCTAAAGTCAGTACCTACCCTCTAATTTCTACAATTGGGGCGAGCTGCTTGCTTTGCATCAGAGCCATCTATCGCTTTTGTCGATAACGACATATAGATCCATATTGGGATCCCCAGTGGCGCCATCTAGCTTCCTGCCCCCGGATCACTTACACCATCTCATCTCACCATAATGCCAGGTATCAACTGCGGTGGGTGCGGTCGCTTTATTTCGTCGTCAGAGGGCGCAAAATGTGGTAAATGTCAAGCTCACTATCACAGAGTCTGTGTGGGCATCCCGACAAAGGCAGCATTACCTGCGAACTGGCGTTGTCCCGAATGTACAAAAGGTCTCGCCCGGGATAACAGGGCTGAGACCCCAGTCAGAGGCGCTTCGGAGGGTTCTGTGAAAAAGCCAGGAATCGTGGAGCAAGTATGTACTCCGAAGAGCCCCGCGATCAACTCCAAACCTACTAGCCCGGTAAAGTGTGCCGCCCCTCCGCCGAGCAACACCACTACAGCCGATGTCGCTTCGCGGGTTGTGCCTCAAATTGATTTGAATCCGATCATGGAGGAGTTGCGAGCGATGCGCGCGGAGGTGCAGGCTTTCAGGAAGGAGATGGAGCTGGAGATGATGGGGCTCAGAGCTTCTATGGGTGCCTGCCACAAGCGCATTGACGGGTTGGAGGCACGATTAGACGCTTTGGAAAAGCGAGCCTCGACCGGCCCGCCAGACTCAGCGGCGGTCGACGTGATCGTCGAGGACTTAAGGCGTGAAATCAACGACAGGGACCAGGATCTTTTGGGTAATGACATAGAGATCTCAAACATACCGGAGGCAGTGGTTGATAACCCGACCCATATCGTGCAGGTCATCAGCACGAAGCTAGGAGTCACTCTCGAGGAGCGTGACATTGTCAACGCTGAGCGGGTTGGCGGCAGGCAGCTCAACGCGACTACCTCGACGGGAGCAACAGAGTCTCGCCCGCGCGCCATTGTCGTGCGACTGGCGCGACGTGATCTGCGCGACAAGCTGCTCGCGAGCGCGCGGGTGCGGCGAGGAGCTACGACGGCCGACCTCGACATGCCTGGCACGGCCCGGCGGTTTTATGTCAACGAGCGCCTCACGAAGACAAACCGCCAGTTGTTTCGGAAGGCACGGGACGCTGCTGGCCTCCACGGCTGGAGGTTCGTGTGGACCAAGCGGGGCCGCATTCTCGCCAGAAGGAAGCCAGAAGACTCAACCCACAGAATTCGCTCCGAAGAAGACATTACTCGCGTGTTCGGTCCTGTCAATGATACAGCCTAATTATTACTCTTTATTAATCTTAATTTTCTATGTGTTCGTGTTAATTTTTGTCACTGGGGAAGATATGCGTCGCTGCTGTTTTTATTGGCCGTGTTACCATAGCTTGGCGTCAGGTGTGTATAGAAAGTTTTTAACTGTATATTTATACATACTTATCCTATTTATACATATTGTTCTGCTAATCAAAATAAATATAATTCTTACTATAGAAATCACCAAAATATTTACAGTTATTCTAACCTATTATCATGACATCCTATTCTTAAAACAATTCGACCCATTGTATCCCACTGCTAAACATAGAACCAACCTCCATTTCTACTTATACATATTATACATACATAACATACACAGACACACATACTTAAATAACATGGATGGCACATACAAATGACTCCAAGTAAATGTATCAAGTTTGGTCTACTGAATGCAGGTTCTCTGGGAACTAATCATGATGAGTTTTTGATAGCCATGAGCAACCACACTGTGGACATCATGGCTATTAATGAAACATGGCTTCGCGAGGGGGAGGAAGACCGGGCACCTAGTGTGCCAGGTTATAGGCTTAAGCATATACCGCGACCGGTATCTGTTAGAGGTGGGCGCGGTGGTGGGGTTGGTTTTTATATAAAGAATGGCATAGCAGCACGAATAAAAGTTCACCCCAACCATCCTGATGTTGAACAACTCTGGTTGGGCCTTACGGTAAATAAAAAAAAATTGCTCATTGGAACTGCATACCGTCCACCATGGTTGGAATTAGAGCTCTTTCTTGAGGGCCTAACTGCCAGTATCAGTTGCCTAGCCCCTTTTGATAATTTAATACTGCTAGGTGACCTTAATGTCAACATGTTAGATGTGGGCAGCTCAAAAACGAAACAGCTTTTGGAATTTTTTAGCTATTTGAATGTCAAACAGTTAGTCCAAACACCTACACACTTTGTGGGTGACAGCAGCTCACTTATTGATTTAATATGCTCAGACGCCACTATCCGTAATCTCGTGGTGCATCACAGTAGGGATCTTGGTCATCACTCCTTCATCTCTTGTGAGACTATATTTAAGAAGGATAAGCTTAAGCCAAGATTAATAGTGTATCGCCCACTCAGAGACATATTGGAGGATCATTTTGACACCGATCTGAGAATGATACCATGGTCAAGTGTTGGAGCCATGAACGATGTGAATCTAATGGTTCAAACATTTAACACGTTTATTATACAGCTCTTCGACCTCCATGCTCCTATTAAGGAAAAGACATTTAAAAATCGCCCTACACCCTGGATAACTGACAACATTCGCCTTATGTTCAAACTTAGGGATGAAGCTAGGAAGGCATCTCGTGAATCAAGAGACAGAGCATATTATCTGGACCTCAAGCGTCAAGCCGCCATGGCACTCAGTGCCGAGAAAAGGGCTTATTTTACTAAAAGCATCAATGAGCAAATTAAGGACCCAAAACTGCTGTGGCGTAATTTAAAATCAGATGTGCTTCCAGACCATAAGCAAAGATTGCTGCCTGGTCATTTTGACAATCCAGAAAATATTAACGCATCATTTCTGGATGTCCCAGGTAGTAGTCTTCCAAATGTTTCACAACTTTCCTACTTTGACTCTCACATACATAGTTCTGCCAAATTCTCCCTTTCAACAACCAATCAGGAGTCAGTGTTGAAAGTTATTAGGAGTTTAGGGTCTAATGCGCAGGGTGTGGACGGGATAAGTCTTGACATGATATCACTGACATTGCCTCAAACACTGCAAGCTATCACAGACATTATCAACCAGTCTATCCTTACAAGCACATTCCCTGAAATCTGGCGATGCGCGGTTGTGCGCCCTATTCCTAAAAATAATAACCCGGTTGACACGAAGGATCTGAGGCCAATTAGTATTTTACCCTGCCTATCAAAGATCCTGGAACGTGTAATATACTCGCAAGTTATTGAATACTTGGAAAGTAATGGCATTCTCCCAGACCTTCAGTCTGGTTTTCGAAAGGGAAGGGGTACTGCGACAGCTCTAGCTGACGTTGTGGGAAATATCCTGGAGGCACGTGACAGGGGTGAGGGAACAATTCTAGCCCTACTGGATTTTTCCCGGGCTTTTGACGCTATTAATACTACTTTGCTACTGTCAAAGTTAGCTTACTACGGCTTTGATGGTAGCACTGTGGAGTGGTTTCGAAGTTATTTGACTGGAAGATCGCAATACGTTGAAATCAGTAGGGAGGATGGATCCACTTTGTTTTCTTCCCCCCTCCACGTGTCACGAGGAGTGCCACAGGGATCAATTTTGGGCCCTTTATTGTACATATTATACAGTGCTGATATCATAAAATCATTTTTGCACTGCAGGTACCACATGTACGCTGATGATATCCAGTTGTATGTTTCATTTAAGGCTCATGACACATCCTCGGCAGTGAAGAAGATGAATGAAGACTTGCAAAGAGTGGTCTCATGGTCAGAGGAAAACTCTCTGGTTCTGAACCCTCTCAAATCTAAATTCATAGTGCTAGGCACTAAGAAGCAGATCTCTGCAATAATATCAGCCAAACCAGAAATAATGATCAAGGGCGAGATTATTGACAGAGTGGAGCATGCATGCAACCTTGGGCTGCTTATGGATCCAGAGTTGCACTTTGAAGCCCATATAACCAATGTCCTGAGAAATTGTTTTTACAGGTTGAAGGTTTTATACGGGATTCGTAAATACCTGAGCCTACCTGTGCGGAAACAACTCGTTGATAGTCTCATACTTTCTAAACTAAACTACTGCGACATAGTGTATGGCCCATGCCTACTCAGCAGAACGGAAAGAGTGATTCAACGAATTCAAAATGCTTGTGTGCGTTTCTGTGTTACTGTACCACGTAGGAGCCACGTAACTCCTTACATAAATCAGATTGGGTTGCTAAAGATGGCTGCCAGGAGGAAGCTTCATTTAGCCAACTTAATGTTTGGTATAACTACGTCCATGAAACCACACTATTTGTATGAGAAGCTAACTTGGAAACAAAGCTACTTAAAGAACAATCTTCGATCCATGGTTAATCCGCTGACTGTGCCAATGCACAAAACTGCTTCTTTCAGAGGGTGCTTCAGGTTTGCAGCCACGCATTGTTGGAATGATCTCCCACCACCAATGAGACGCCTGAAAACATTACAGTGTTTCAAGTACCAATTTAAGAAGTTACTTATGCTTCAACAACTGTCATCTTGAGTTTTCTTTTTTTTTTTTGTGTTGCTACACTGTACTGTACCTCGGGGTCATGGCTATCACACTTGGGCTGGGATCTCCAACGGTGCGGGCTATTTAAATCCTGAGGTTCCACTTTCCTTTCCTTTGATTCGTTTCGTTCCTTGTTTCTGTGCTTGGATTTACTTTCTCTTTGAATGGTATTTACCTCACACCTGTAATAGTTTAGTAAATTTATTTGAATTGATCTGACATAAATATACAATAACTACATTGACTTATTTACACTATTTTAATCTTTTATTTATACGTTTGCAATTTCAATTGTTCACTTATGATGATCCAATATGATTAATAAAATAATTACTAACCTACACATCCATGATAGTTTAAACTTATTAGCAGAGGATCCTCGTTAGGTACTACTTGACTTAATAACGATATTCCCCTTTTGCTCGGTTTGGGTTCTCTTCTGAGCGTGTTTGTCATCTATGAACATAGTTATTTACGCCCCTATCACATAATACACACCAAAATGACTCACAAATAACATTATCCAACACACAATCTAACAACACTGAACACATAACAAAACTCACTTTAAATACAATATACTCTTACTCTGTGATAGCGGAAACAATATTACGTGTATTGCGCAAGTCAAGAACATTATTGCATAATAATGTTAATTACGCATTCCTTCGTTTGGCAGCCATATTGTGGGCGTGCGCATTGCATAGATTATTGGTTTTTAGTTTTTGTTGTCTTTGGTGCGCACAGATAACATAGCTATTTTTTTTTTAGAGTTGTGCGCGCCACTGTTAGTCAGCCTCATTCCACCGTCTGCACAATAGACTTGCCATCTCTTTACCGTCTTATTTATTATATTTTACCCTTATGACTTTATTTTTCTGTTTATTTGTCCCGTTTAATTACTGTTTATGCTGCTCCGATCGACGTCATACTCAACGCCGGCTGTCGCTGAAAACCAGCGCTGTGGCTCTGTCTCGCACACGGGTCCTAGCATCATGCTGAGCGATGGCCGTTTTGCGCGAATGTGACGCATATCTTCCCAACTGTTATAAAATTGTAATTTTGTTTTATTTAATTTTATTTTTTTTTGGTATGCGTCATGCTTGGCGCAAATAAACGCTTTTTCTTTCTTTCTTTCTTTTCTTTCAGATCATCAGGTGAGATTGTGGTCAAACGTAGCCTATATACAGTAAAAAAAAAAAAAAAAAAAAGTACCAGAACAACAGAAAAATGTGGAATTTTTTTCCGGGCAGGAATTATGAGTGCTAAATGTCATTATGTACCAGGAGACCAGAAACATCTCGAAGTATTTCCAGGGTTGAAATTGTGAGCGGTCAGGATTCAAAAATACCAGGAGATTGGAAATATGTTGAAGTATTTTCGGGGCTGTAATTATGAGCGCTACAGATTCACAAGTAGATACCAGATAGCGGTTTTTTCCGGTCTGGAGTTATGACCGCTAAAGATTCACAAGTACTAGAATACCAGAAACATGTCGAAGTAGTTCCGGAGCTGAAAGTACGGACAGTAAATACTCACAAACTATCAGAATAAAGAATCATGAAGATGAATTTCCGAGAGTGAGAATATGCGACAAAGAAGTTGCGCGCTACCTCTAAATTCTACGCAGACGAAGTCGCGGGCGAAGTGCTAGTACTACATAATAGTATTACCAGCCTTACTAGATATCACGTTTGAATCATTAGTATAATTTATATTCTTACAGTCTGTTGTAATAGAAAAATGAGTAAAGGCTTACTCCTTTCTGTTAATGGCAGTTAATTAATGTAGGTAGAGTTTTGTCTGCACAGAATTTAAAAACACTTTTACTTGCATCACTTTTGCGCTTTAGCTTATTTTATATCTGGTCTGTAGCTTCTGGTAGGCATGTGGACTAGGTTTGCCAGATACAGTCATTTCATTTCCGGGACAATTCGAGGGATACTAATTTGGTGGGTACGAAAATAGATAGTGGTCTTTGTAAACTGCATTTCTTGTAATATTTTACAAACGTACCAATACACCTATTTTAAAAACGAACTTACCAGCTTCCATTGCTCATACAATGCAGATTATTTTTAAAATATTAAAACACAACCATTAATTGTGCATAGCACCTCGCTTTTATTTATTTATTCAATTAAACTTCGGTAAAAATCAACATAAGTGTTTTATTTATTCAATAAACATTTGGTATGACACTGTGCACTTCCTTGCACTTTAATTGTTAAAGTTTCAAATGCTTCTTTCGTGAATCCCGGTTCCCACTTTACATGCCATGTACTTTGGTATCATTCGCTCAAAGTTCTTATGTGAGTAAGCATGTATTGTAAATTCGCCTTATATAATTATAGGTGGGGATAAAAAATGCAACGTTAATGCGAACTTTCGGATTTCTTCAGAGTATCCTTTCGTTGAGGCGCTTAATTTTTTTCTGTTGGTTGATATATTTTTCAGTCTTAATTTTTCCAGTTTGTGCAACCTGAAAAAGAGAAGAAAACTACTTCAATCCTTAAGTTATATCGAAAACGCTGCTTTGTACCCGTAGTTTAAACCTGTAGAACCTCTACAGAATAGAGAGGTTAATGCGAAACATTCCAAGCTGAATATTTTCACTATATATTTTTGACTTAACGCACTAAATCTTGGTTTAAAGCCACACATCTTGGGTTGAGCCGGTTTTTTGTATTTTGCCGTCAAAGTTATGACGCCGTCGTTTTGATTTTTAGCAATATTATTAAATACTAGTGGACGTAACGCGGTTTCACCCGCGTAGTTCCCGTTCCCGTGGGAGTACAGGGATAAAATATAGGCTATGTTACTCACTGATAATGTAGCTATCCAATGCTAAAAGAATTTTTCAAATCGGTCCAGTAGTTTCGGAGCCCATTCAATTCAAACAAACAAACAAATCTTTCTTCTTTATAATATTAGTGTAGATAGCATGCATGTAGACTTTTGAAACTTTTAATGATTATTAAAAGCCTTAAGAAGGACCGAATACATTTTTCAGCAAGCTTATACGTTTTCTCATTTAGGAGCTACATTTTTTTCGGGTTTTCGAAAAAGTGTGATTACTTGAAAGTTATAAATACTTTTCTAAATCTAATTCTGTCACAAATACGCACAAATTAAGAGCTACCCGTGTACGTTAATTCTACAGGCGCACATACGATGGTTTTAGAGATACACGATTCTGCAAAACGTTACTCCAGCAGGAAATGCTACATGTCGAAAACCTGAAGACGCACAAATTATATTTTCGGGGCACATTTTTGCACAAATATAAGCTCTCTGCCCATGCGCAATATTTCTCTCTCCGATCATTCGTTTAGAATTTTCCTGCTAGAAAAACGTTACCCTAGCAGGAATCGTTTTTTCCGTTCTTTCCAAAACGGCCAGACGCACAAATTTTATAAGCAGCGCACATTTATAGCAGATTACGCACTAAATATACGTTCCACTCATATCACTCCAGGAGACGCTTTCCTGTTGGGGTTTATTTAAAACTCGCTCATTAGCTGTTGTACGTGCTCATCATAACCATGTAATCGTATGTGACTTAACTTTATACCGCTACCCACTACGAACAGAATCCAAGTTTTTAAATATACCTGAATATAAAAATATTTGCTTTACTTTTATTATTGCTGCAAGTATACTCCTTTTTCACTTAATTTTTATACGCAATGCTTAGTAACAATAATTTATCATTTTTTTATCAAAACTGTAGAGGGATCCGCACTAAATTGCATACACTTTACACCAACATTCTTTCCTTATCGTTTGACGCGATCATACTATCTGAGACATGGCTAACACCTAACATAATGGACAAAGAATTCATTGATGACCGCTACTTAGTTTTTAGAGACGATCGTGACCGCATTGCTACAAACAAGCGCGAGGGTGGGGGTTTTCTCATAGCCGTGCTGCGCGGGCTTCGGCCTGTGAGGATATTAACGTGTCCGTCTCCCAGTGGCATTGAGCACGTTATGGTCCAACTGCCCGCGTCGCGCCCCAACACTCACAATGTCATTAGCGCTGCCTATATACCACCACGCACACAGGACGATGTTTACTTGTCACATCTGTCCGCATTAGAAAATATTCTTACGGCTCCCTGTATTGAATCATTTTATATAGCCGGTGATTACAATTTGCCCGAAATTGAGTGGTCAGGCAGTGCTAGTCATGTAAGTACTCAGTCTCAAAATAATGTAGGTCGATCTTTGTTGGATTTAATGGCTATTACGAATGCTTATCAACACAACACAATTAAAAATAATTTGGGTCGCGTTTTGGACTTATTCATTAGCAATACTGAATGTCAGATACAGTCCGACATTTTACTGCTGCAGCCTGACAGTCACCACCCTCCATTTTCCGTTTTATCATCCCTGTTGACACCATTCACACCCATGAAGCGTCATTCTACAATAAAATATAATTTCTTTAAAGCTAATTACCAAGAAATTAATGCAGAACTAAATAAGTTGAACTGGGACGAAATGTTTCATAATCTCTCGAGTGAGCAGACCGTGGATACTTTCTATGACTATATTTATGGAATCGTCAGACTGCATGTTCCACTGTCACGTTCGAAATCATCTACTTTTCCCGTTTGGTTTAGCGCTTCCCTAATTAAAACTTTCAAAAACAAAGAACGCGCGTGGATAAGGTGGAAAAAACTGCGTAACTTATCTGATTATGAAAAGTTTTCTATTCAGCGTAAACGTTTCAAACTACTTTGTGAACAGTGTTACAATAGGCACATGCAAACTGTTGAAGATAGCATACCTATTAATGTCAAGCACTTCTGGTCGTACATCTCTAACAGAAAGAAAGGTTCTGGAATCCCAGGTAACATGCTGTACAAAAATAACTCATCTAACTGCCCCGCTGAGATATGTTCAATGTTTTCTGCCTTCTTCAACTCGGTATACGAGCCCTCAACTTATGACCCTAACACCTGGATACCCCCAGAAACCTTTGACGAGAATTCTGTATGCATTCCGGATATTTACCTCGAAAAGAGTGTCATACTTAAGGCACTTACCTCATTAGACTTAACTAAAGGAGCTGGTCCGGACGGCCTGCCCCCTTCTTTCTTTAAGAACACTGCACAAACCATTTGTGTCCCGTTACACATAATATTTAATAAATGTCTCAGGGAAGGGATTTTCCCTAGTGTTTGGAAGAGGGCTTTCATCACGCCCATCCACAAAAGTGGTGACAAAGGTAACGTTGAGAATTATCGACCCATATCTATCTTGTCCACCTTGTCTAAGCTTTTTGAGGGTCTAGTGCACAGCTACTTATTTCCACAGTTGAATCACCTTATTATACCCGAGCAACATGGATTTGTGAAATCCAAATCCACTACTACAAACCTAATCATTTTCACTCAATTCCTGTTCGAAAACATGGACATGCGCACGCAGGTAGATGCTGTATACACTGATTTTCAGAAAGCTTTTGACAAGGTGGACCACAAATTGCTTCTCGATAAAATCGCCTTCAATGGCATAAGAGGCAATTTACTCCGATGGTTTGCTTCATATATATTTCACAGGACTCAAAAAGTTGTCATCAATGGATTCGAGTCTGATTACGTGGTTGTCGAATCAGGTGTGCCTCAAGGATCTGTCTTAGGCCCATTGCTTTTTATCTTATTTATAAACGATATAAAATCCTGCATAGTCAACTCTGAATTTCTAATGTACGCCGATGACATTAAAATCTATAAGGCTTGTGCAAATCCTCAGGATTGTTTGCTACTACACGAGGACTTATCCAGGCTATCACAATACTGTCTGTTGAATAAACTTCATCTTAGTCTTCCAAAATGTCACTTCATCTCTTTCACTAAAAACAAAAATCCTATTAACTTCCCATATACCTTAAACGACATCCAGTTGAAAAAAACTGAGTGCACACGTGATCTTGGCGTACTGCTTGATTGCAAATTACATTTAGATACCCATATCGACAAAATAATTAACAAAGCCTTTCAGATGTATGGTTTCGTCATGCGGTCTTGTGAAGACTTCAAAAAGCCTTCTACTTTTCTCTTCTTGTATAAAACACTAGTCCGTTCACAGTTGGAATACGCGGTACCCATATGGTGCCCGTATTATGATAAATATAAGCGAGCAATAGAAATGGTTCAGAAAAAAATTCTTCGTGCCATGCACTACAAGTGCTTCCGTACCAGGATTCCCTATGCAGATTTACTAAAGCATTACGAAATATTAAGCTTGGATTCCAGACGTTTATTGATCATGGTTATGACGCTGTACGGTATTTGCAATAACAAATTTAATTGTAATGAGCTGTCGAATAGATTGTGTTATGTAGTACCTAGAACTGTTATTCGGCGGGAGGTGCGCGCACCTCGACTATTCTACATCGGGCGTTGTAGAACGAAGGCTGGGGTGTGGGCCCCTCTTCGCCGACTTTTAGAAACCTACAACTCACAATTCCATGATTTTGATATTTTCGCGCTGTCGCAATCTAAATTTCAACGAATGGTTTCTCAATTACTTGCGAGTCGCCTATAAGACATTGATTCGTCGGTTTCTGTATAGTGTTTATTTTCTTCTATTGATATTTAGTTTTTATTTCTTCTCATTTAACATGCGTTCGTTATCATCATACTCCGATGTCACATCGTGGACAATAGTGTGGGTTATACGTTTTTTCGACTGTAATATTATAACTACTTTTTTTTGCAAATGCAACGTATAACTGTTTTTTGTCCCAAATAAATAAAATAAAAATAAAATACTTATAGAATTTGTGCGCCTGGCCGTTTTGGAAAAAAACGGAAAAAACGATTCCTGCTAGGGTAAAGTTTTTCTAGCAGGAAAATTCTAAACGAATGATCGGAGAGAGAAATGTTGTGCATGGGCAGAAAGCTTATATTTGTGCAAAAATGTGCCCCGAAAATATAATTTGTGCGTCTTCAGGTTTTCGAGATATTGCGTTACCTGCTGGAGTAACGTTTTGCAGAATCGTGTATCTCTAAAACCATCGTATGTGCGCCTGTAGAATAAATGTACACGAGTAGCTCTTTAATTTGTGCGTATTTGTGACAGAATTAAACCCCGATGTGTGGCTTTAAACCAAGATTTAGTGCGTTAAGTCAAAAATATATAGTGAAAATATTCAGCTTGGAATGTTTCGCATGAAGTAAATATAAACAAAAAACAAAACATGTAAACAACGGCTGGTTATCCGCCCAAATTCGAATGACTACAAAAAGCGGCGTACTCATACAAAGCGGTGACCTTCTTAATTTACTCACGAATCGATTGAAACGTGTTGTGCCCGAGTACACTGAAGTAGAAAAGTGTGGTGCTTAGCCACAAGCCCCTCAAAGGAAGAAAAAAAGTAGGAGCTATAAAGAACAAAAATATGACTAACGATTGTTTTTAAAAAAATATATCGATCAAGAAATGTGTGTAAAAGAGCCTGCAGATACATTTTATTAACAAAAGCTAATTAACACAACAGTTAATAAGAAATGAAGTATCTAAATACATTGATTTAAGCCGTAGGTTAGATAAATTAATGATAAGTTTTTAATCATCAATACAAGATTCCTTTTTACGCCTCGCCACTGCAACTGAGACTTACCTTCTTGCCCCACGCCATCTGCTGACGTCACGTCTCAAGGAGGCGCTTTGTCTAGCTAGGAGAAACTCAATTTTTGTAGTATTATTTTATGATATTACAAGCTGACCCGCGCAACTTCGTCTGTGTCACAATTTTCATTACTGCTCCGCTCCTATTTGTCGTCTTTTCTTAAAAAATGTAGGAGTAAAATGGTTTCATCTCAACGATTTGGTTTGTTCTCAACGGTTTGGTGGGTTACATAAGAAAAACATCACCAAATCACCTCCAAATCGTTGAGATGAAACCATTTTACTCCTTCATTTTTTAAGAAAAGACTAAAAAAAATATCTACTGCATTGCAATACAAAGAAAATAATTTGGTTTAGTTACTTTTGTAATATATGTGTTATTTTTATTATAATAAATAAAAAATGCGACCGTTTAAATTCCGCGTCTATAATCACCCCCGCATTCGTCCACGAATTCAGTGCGGGGCCAGTCATATTGCTAGGTGGACGTGCGTCACGTTGCGAGAACTCAGCACTACAAAATCTATCTAATATACAAAATTCTCGTGTCACAGTTTTCGCTGCCATACTCCTCCGAAACGGCTTGACCGATTTTGATGAAATTTTTTGTGCTTATCCGGTATCTATGAGAATCGGCCAACATCAATTTTTCATAAAAAAAAAAAAAAAATAGGCGGTAGGAGTAGGGTAGGAGTAGGGTAGGAGTAGGGTAGGAGTAGGGTAGGAGTAGGGTAGGAGTAGGGTAGGAGTAGGGTAGGAGTAGGGTAGGAGTAGGGTAGGAGTAGGGTAGGAGTAGGGTTGGAGTAGGGTAGGAGTTATATTATAGATGAAAATTGTGACGCAGACGAAGTTGCGCGGGTCAGCTAGTCTAATATATAAAATTCTCGTGTCACAGTTTTCGTTGCCATACTCCTCCGAAACGGCTTGACCGATTCTCATGAAATTTTGTGAGCATAATGAGTAGGTCTGAGAATCGGCCAACATCTATTTTTCATAATAAAAAAAAAATAGGCGGTACGAAGTTCGCGGGCACAGCTAGTACTAATATATAAAGCTGAAGAGTTTGTTTGTTTGTTTGCTTGAACGCGCTAATCTCAGGAACTGCTGGTCCGATTTGAAAAATTCTTACAGTGTTAGGTAGCCCATTTATCGAGGAAGGCTATAGGCTATATATCATCACGCCAAGACAAATAGGAGCGGAGCAGTAATGAAAATTGTGACACAGACGAAGTTGCGCGGGTCAGCTTGTAATATCATAAAATAATACTACAAAAATTGAGTTTCTCCTAGCTAGACAAAGCGCCTCCTTGAGACGTGACGTCAGCAGATGGCGTGGGGCAAGAAGGTAAGTCTCAGTTGCAGTGGCGAGGCGTAAAAAGGAATCTTGTATTGATGATTAAAAACTTATCATTAATTTATCTAACCTACGGCTTAAATCAATGTATTTAGATACTTCATGTCTTATTAACTGTTGTGTTAATTAGCTTTTGTTAATAAAATGTATCTGCAGGCTCTTTTACACACATTTCTTGATCGATATATTTTTTTAAAAACAATCGTTAGTCATATTTTTGTTCTTTATAGCTCCTACTTTTTTTCTTCCTTTGAGGGGCTTGTGGCTAAGCACCACACTTTTCTACTTCAGTGTACTCGGGCACAACACGTTTCAATCGATTCGTGAGTAAATTAAGAAGGTCACCGCTTTGTATGAGTACGCCGCTTTTTGTAGTCATTCGAATTTGGGCGGATAACCAGCCGTTGTTTACATGTTTTGTTTTTTGTTTATATTTACTTCATGCGAAACATTCCAAGCTGAATATTTTCACTATATATTTTTGACTTAACGCACTAAATCTTGGTTTAAAGCCCACATCTGGGTTGATCCGGTTTCTTGTATTTTGCTGTCAAAGTTATGACACCGTCGTTTTGAGTTTTAGCAATATTATTCAATAACGCATGCATGTACACTTTTGAAACTTTAATGGTTATTAAAAGCGTCAAGAAGGACCGAATACAGTTTTCAGCGAGCTTTTACGTTTTCTCATTTATGAGCTACGATTTTTTTTCAGGTTTTCGAAAAAGTGCGATTACTTGAAAGTTATAAATATTTTTGTATATCTAATTTTGTCACAAATACGCACAAATTAAAGAGCTACTCGTGTACGTTTATTCTACAGGTGCACATACGATGCTTTTAGAGATACACGATTCTGCAAGACGTTATTCCAGCAGGAAACGCAATATCTCGAAAACCTGAAGACGCACAAATTATATTTTCGGGGCACATTTTTGCACAAGTATAAGCTCTCTGCCCATGCGCAACATTTCTCTCTCCGATCATTCTTTAGAATTTTCTTGCTTGAAAAACGTTACCCTGGCAGGAATCGTTTTTTTCTAAAACGGCCAGGCGCACAAATTCTATAAGTAGCGCACATTTATAGCAGATTACGCACTTAATATACATTCCACTTATATCTTATTATTTATTTAGGGAATATTTCAAAGTAAGGTCTCCGCTTGGACCCTCAGTGTCGGGAATCGGCTTTGTGTCTCATGTTCGGGGGCAGCAGCCACTACTACGCTTCACCACGAAGCAAGTAAGATCGGTGATAAATTGTATGAGTGGAGGCAAATCCCCTGGGCATGATGGGCTTAGCATAGAGCATTTAAAATATGCAGGCATGCATATGCCGAGAGTCCTGTCCTTGTTCTATACGATGTGTCTCAGCCATTTGTATCTGCCGGCAGACTTAATCAAGACCATTGTAGTACCCATCGTGAAGAATAGGACAGGAGACATCTCGGACATAAGCAACTACCGCACAATCTCTCTTGCAACTGTGATGGCCAAAGTGTTGGACAGTTTGCTTGACTCTTATTTGGCGAAATATGTTAAGTTGCTTGATGCACAGTTTGGGGTTTGTCCTGGATTATCAACCGAAAGTGCTATCCTAAGTGTTAAGCATACTGTCAAATACTACACTGACCCGAAGACGCCGCCGGTATATGCCTGCTTCCTTGATCTCTCCAAAGCTTTCGATCTTGTTTCTTACGATGTGCTTTGGAGCAAGTTGAGGAGTAGGGGTATACCGGAGGAACTGCTCAGTGTATTGCAGTATTGGTATCGTTGTCAAACAAACCGTGTTAAATGGTCTAATGCGCTCTCGGAATCGTATGGGTTGGAGTGCGGGGTGAGGCAGGGTGGTTTGTCGTCTCCCCGGCTCTTCAATCTATATGTTAATGACCGCATTGCCGAGCTCAGCAAAATGCGTGTCGGATGCAGGGTAATTGGTGTGAGTTGCAACAACATCAGTTACGCGGATGACATAGTGCTGCTGGGCCCGTCGCCAGGAGCGATCATGGAGTTGCTTAAGGTGTGTGAGACCTTCGCTGCTGCACATGGACTGGTCTATAATGCCAATAAGTGTGAATACATGGTCTTTGGGGTCGCTGGTAAGTGCCGAGTAAGTACACTCGAATTTACTATAAACGGTAAGTCAATTCGTAGAGTGAAAAAGTTTGAATATCTTGGTAATTTTCTTACTGACGACCTCAGTGACCATGTTGACATTGAACGGGAACATAGGGGTAATATGTTGGCACGAAGATTTGCTCGGTGTACTGACCAAGTAAAGATAACGCTTTTTAAAGCTTATTGTCAGAGTTTTTACACCGCTAATCTTTGGGTCAATTACTCAAAAAGATCGCTGGATGTCCTACGCGTCCAATATAATAATATTTTTAGGATGCTGTTGCGATTGCCTCGTTTTTGCAGTGCCTCTGAAATGTTCGCGATAACCCATACCGATGGGTTTCATGCTATCATACGCAAGAAAACGGTCTCGCTCCTGAGGAGAATAAGGGGCAGTCGCAATAGCATCCTGAAGGCTGTGGCGGCTGATACTTCCTCCACCATAGTAAGGCAATTGGTGAGAAGACTTATACCCTAGTATTTTGGTATTTAGTAGATGGGTGGTCCTCTCATTAATTCGTCTTTAGTTAAGTTACTAACAATAGTGTATAAGTGCAAACCTGTTACTAACAATTTATGGATCTCTTAGTTGTCCGAAATAAAATGATTTTATTTATTTTTTATTATATCATTCTAGGAGACACTTTCCTGCTGGGGTAACGTACACAGTATGCGCTACTTGCGCACGAGGAACGGTTGTGAGTATACGACATCTGCGTACAAAAAATTGCAAAAGGTAAGTTTTTCCCCAAAATTTTGATTGTTTATGTATCGTTACGTGTTATGTTTGCATTGTTATGACATTTTTTCTCATATGCTTTAGTTTTTCAAGTTTTGTAGCGTGGTATTTTTTTTGGTATTGATATCGTGTTTAGAAATTACGAATTATTTTTCTGGCCGGTTCACGTTTTCTTGCTACAAGGCGAGTTGTGACAGCTTGTCACTACTCTCTTATTTTATTATTTCTGCTTTTCTGGCAATTTTTCTTTTTGTCTTGTGGTGTGATGGTGCATGCTGAATTGCTATTTCATTGTTTCAGAATGCCAAATAAATTATGTACGAAAGATAGAGGCATGGCTTGTGTCGAAATTTATGAACTGCCTTTGAAGAAGGATCTGCATTTGATATGGCGATCACTGCAAGGAATGTAAGTGCTGGTTTTGTTGCAACAGGAACAAAACCAGCAATTATGAGGAAGAGGATGAAGACGAAGAAGATGCAGTAGCATAATTATTTTTTTATTTTTGCTTGTCTTCTATTGCAAAGGGCTGGGAAGCCCTTTACAATAGAAAATCAAAAGAGAAGTGGGTTCAGTGCCTCGAATGCCAAGGCTGGTCTCACGAAGCTTCGTTACCTTGTCTGTCATAATTGTTTGTCAAATTACATTTTGATTTTAGACTGATTTTATTAAAATTTATATCAAAAGAAGCCATATTTTATTGTTTGATACTGACATTTTTTTATGTCGATGTAACATGTTATTCTAGTTCGTAGAGGTATGTCAAATAATGATTAGAGTACTTTTTTGTTAATCTAATGTGTAATTAAATAATTATTAGTTATATAATTATTCAAGTGGTATTATTTATTCAACAAACAGCCCTAATACATAGGTGTCACAACTTACCTTGGTATCAGTCACAACTTACCTCGGTAGTAGGAGTGTTGTGACACAGGGAGTAGTTTCTGTTTTTGCAGATTTTCTCAGAAACCTTAATACTTTCATTAATTTTAATGAAAGTTTCATAAAGAGTATGAATTGAGCTTCATTAACTTATAGAACTCATAGGTGTAGAATGTTTCTAGGCTGAGATATGTCAGTTAAAATAAAAATTGACACAACCCTCCTCGGTCTCCCCTAGCTAAATATATAAGTCGATAGCCTGGCCTATGAAACTACCTACATTTTTTTAACGCGAGCGTGGGTAGTTTACTCGTGTGTCACTTTTTTCACCCTATTCACTTATTTATTTATGAATCCAGGTAGGTATTTCAATAGGTCGAAAAGACGAAATGCCTAACTATTAACAAAAGAAGCAAATCAAGTACTACCTACATAACGAATGCTTTATAGTCTTACCTTTCGGAGTTCCCAGGTCAACGAAAAAATGATTATTCTGGGTGCGTCTTGTTGAATTTAAGCAACCAAAAATAGCACAATATATTCTATTTTTTTCTCATTTTAAGAAAGTACTTTATATACTATACGTATTTCAAAAAAAAATAAACACAAATCACCCGCTAATTGCTTAGAAACAATCACACCGATCGTTCGTTACTGCGGCGCTTTCGCGACTGCTTGCAGTTGGAGAGCAATTTGAACTACCAGTATTATAATGTATAATCTATGGTTTGAACTCGAGGCGCGTAGGTATGACTCGCGTTCCGGCTGTGTATGAAGATAAAGTACCTACTGTACATATTTTTAAAGTGTTACTTGTATCGCCGCCGCCGTCTGTCGTCATTTTTAGGGACTTATTTACACGCGAGCCCGACTCGCACTTGGCCAGTTTTTTAAGTAAGACTAGGTTTTTTTATCATTTACCATAAAATTTACCTTAAATTCTAATGAAACAATAATAAAATTGAATGAATCAGTCTTCTTATTGTTAATCATTAAATATTCATTACTATATTAATTCCTATAATTGAAAGCAGCGGAAACTTGAATATCTCCGCAGTTTCATGACACAAATTTAATTTTAACATACACATTTAGGTACACACAAATTACACCGGTCAACAAAAAAAAAACACTTTTTGTGTGTAACAAGAATGTTTTTAAATAATTATGTTAAGAACATGTTTTAAAATCATAGAACTGAAATCAGAATAATTGAGACACATACAGTTTTCCTGTAATATGATTTTGAAGTGGAGCTTTGAGGCGAAAACTGAAGTTTTCAGGTGGTTCTAGTACAGGCACATTATCAAGTTAAAGGATTGACTGTGCAGCTGATGGTACGTCAGACTACTCAACTATCCCTTTGTTTTCAAAAATCCCAAAAGAAAGCTCACATTTTTATTGTTTTTTTTTTTACTGATCGTGCAGAATTTCTCTTTTGAGTTTTAAAATAGTTTCACCATAAATGTAAAGAAACTTGTCAGAATCTTTTGGTCACTTCTTACACATTTAAAAAGAATAAAATAACTCAGTAAACTGAAAAAAAAACAGCTATTTTATCGAAAAACAAAAAATCTTAATTTACAAGCTAAAGGGAAAATGAATAACCCTGATAGTAGTTGTAACACAAAAAGTAGACCTAATCAAAGCAAAATAAATATGGTTTCGTGATAAGGGTAGGTAGGTAATTCAAAATTAGTAAGCACATTTCTTGTGGCAAAATCTTGTTGACCAGTGTTATTGTATGTTTTTTTTTCTTGTACGTCCATAGGAAAAAAAGTTCTGAAAGAACTGTTTTTGTTGAATAACTACGCCCTAATGGTTGGATGCACTAATTCGTACTCAACAGGACGTCATAAACTAAATATCTGCTAAACTGAAATTTAAAAACGACAGCCGCTGGGACTACGCACACATTAGCAACCTCACTCGCTAGCGATTTTCTATTGTTTTATCCTGAGGAAACAGCCTCTTACTGCCCGCCACTCGTAATGCACCTTGAACACCTAAACGCGCGCGCCACCATGCTTTCACTGGGCCCTTTAGGGGAAGGTGGGGAAAGATGGGATCCTTAAGGAAAAGTACAAATAAAAACAACATATTTGGATTGCACAACTTAGAAACATTTATTATGAAACTATCAGTCTTTCTCCCTTTGAAATCTTATGAAACAAAGCTCAAAACTATAAAAAACTGGCCACGTGCGAGTCGAACTCGCGTGCAAAGGGTACCGCACGTTTTTTTTAACATGTTATTTTTACACTATAGACATCTTATAGATTTTCCTGTAATCTTCAAAACTTTAGGCTCAGTAGTTTCGGAGATAAGGGGGAATGGTAATTTTTCGCCTAATTTCTTGAATAACTTCAAAACCATTTATTTTAAAATTATGACAAAAATGTATAATTAAAACCCTCACAGTAAGCCCTTTCATTCGATATGTCACACGATATTGTTCAAAAAACTTTTTTTTACTCAAAATTTATTTATTTACGTAACACATCCGTGTTTGGGTTACAATAGTCCATATACAAATTTCAACAGAATCGGTCCAGTGGATGCGGAGAAAACTGGCTGTGACAGATGGACGGACAGACAGACACCTGAGTGATCCTATAAGGGTTCTGATTTTTTTTCGGAACTCTAAAAATAATTCAAAAACAAAAACATTGTGAGATCTTCATCTTACCCCACCCATTGGGTAAGACGGGGTACCCCCTTGGTCAGGATAAAATACCTACCTATTTTTAACTACTATCCTCTAGGTAATCTGACCCATCCTTCATTGGACTCGGAATACAAACCATGACTGTATAAGCATTCTGTGTCTTCATTCTCGATGTCTGATTCTTCATCTGCTTCTTTGGTTTCAATTTTTTTTTTTTGTGAGTCTTTTTCTGCCTCCTTTTTTACTGGTTTTTTGCTTTCCTGTCTCTCTTCTAATTCTGTCTATATGGCGAAGCAGTGATGGTAGCGGTTTGGCCTCGTCTACGTCTTTTTTGTCATACGCTGGTTATAAGACAACAATAATTGCTTTGGGCTATTTAAATGAAACCAAGTTTAAAGTTCTGAAAGCCCTGCTGATGTACTTGGTTGAGGTTCTCGGTAGCCCATCATGCCCCAAAAGTAATAAAGAACAGAAAGTCAAAATTTGAGGTTATAAAATGGCCGACAACACAATGATTTACAATGTTTAGAGAAGTAAACTAAACTTATTTCGAGGAAAAAATACGCTCCCTTTTTAATATGTTGCATATTTTAACAGTCACGAATTTTACTTATCCTAAACATTAGATCAAGCAGTTAACCAAATAATATGCTCACTGCTTCTCACAGAGTGCACGTGCAGCTAACATTGCCAGGCGTCCGGATAAAGCCGGACACAGTCAGGCTTTTTGGCTGTGTGTCCGGCCAAATTAGGCAGTGTGCAACCTGTCCGGCTTTTGTGAGGCTTTTTGAACTTGAGCATTTTTTACATTTGTCATGTGTTGACTTACTTTCAGCCTACCTCACCTTGTATCGCTAGCTACATACTACTACTATTTAAATTATAGGAATTAATATAGTAATGAATATTTAATGATTAACAATAAGAAGACTGATTCATTCAATTTTATTATTGTTTCATTAGAATTTAAGGTAAATTTAATGGTAAATGATAAAAAACCTAGTCTTACTTAAAAAACTGGCCAAGTGCGAGTCGGACTCGCGTGCAAAGGGTTCTGAACCAATTTCATTTTTTCAATATTTCATTTTAACACAGACTTCTTATAGATTTTCCTGTAATCTTTAGGTAAGTATAGAACTATTATCTGCATTTTTTTTCAAAATTTTAGTTTCTGAGATAAGGGGGGGGGAATGGTAATTTTTGGTCTACCTTCTTGAATAACTACGATACTATTTATTTAAAATTATGAAAAAATAAATAATTAAAATCCTCACAGTAAGCCCTTTCATTTGATTTGTCACACGATACATTTTGAATTTACGTAAAGCGTCCGTGTTTGGGTCACAGAAGTCCATATGTAAGTATAACAAATTTCAACAGAATCGGTCCAGTAGATCCGGAGAAAACTTTCCGTGACAGACGGATAGACAGATATACATACAGACGGACAGACATACACCCGAGTGATCCTATAAGGGTTCCGTTTTTACGGATGTTCGGAACCCTAAAAATTACGTTTTATACTAAGACTAAAAAACTAACGGTGTACGGCCCAATGTCCGGCTAAACTTGCTGGTCGGTCCGGCTTTTTGCGTTGAAGACCTGGGCCCCAAGTCTGCTATTACGATAGTGTGCCACCAACAAGATTCTATGCCATTTCTTTCAATGGAGTGTCAGTGGTTGACCACTGGATATAAAATCGTCATTATAATTTTCCAATTAGAATCTTGTCAAAATCAACCATTATGAAATCAATGATAGACCATTCTGACACTATTGTAATAGCAGACTTGGGGCCCTGGCAAACCTACGTGCAGCCATAATTCTTGCGACACTTAATAAGTCCCTTAAAAATGACGACAGACGGCGGCGGCGATATAAGTACCACGTTAAAAATATCTACAGTACTTTATCTTCATACACACGGTCGGAACGCGAGTCATACCTACGCGCCTCGAGTTCAAACCATAGATTATACATTATAATACTTTACATTTCTAGATCGATATATTTTTTTAAAAACAATCGCCAATCATATTTTTGTTCTTTATAGCACCTACTTTTTTTCTTCGTTTGAGGGGCTTGTGGCTAAGCACTACACTTTTCTACTTCAGTGTACTCGGGCACAACACGTTTCAATCGATTTGTGAGTAAATTAAGAAGGTTACCATTATGTATGAGTACGCCGCTTTTTTGTAGTCATTCGAATATGGGCGGATAACCAGCCGTTGTTTACATGTTTTGTTTTTTGTTTATATTTACTTAATGCGAAACATTCCAAGCTGAACATTTTCACTATATATTTTTGACTTAATGCACTAAATCTTGGTTAAAAGCCACACATCTTGGGTTGAGCCGGTTTCTTGTATTTTGCTGTCACGTCATGACACCGTCGTTTTGATTTTTAGCAATATTATTCTTTTTTTTTTTTTTTTAATAAAACGTTGCCCCACACTAGGAATTTCTCCTGTATCGTGGGTGCGTTCACAAACATACAAAGCTCACATACACAAACAGCCAGACCCGCAACAACTATCTGTAGGCCATACAAATATTTGTTGCGTGCGGGAATCGAACCCGCGACACGCATGCATGCATGTACAATTTTGAAACTTTTAATGGTTATTAAAAGCGTCAAGAAGGACCGAATACAGTTTTCAGCGAGCTTATACGTTTTCTCATTTAGGAGCTACGATTTTTTCGGGTTTTCGAAAAAGTGCGATTGCTTGAAAGTAATAAATATTTTTCTAAATCTGATTCTGTCACAAATACTCACAAATTAAGAGCTACTCGTGTACGTTTATTCTACAGGCGCACACACGATGGTTTTACAGATACACGATTCTGCAAAACGTTACTCCAGCAGGAAACGCAATATCTCAAAAACCTGAAGACGCACAAATTATATTTTCGGGGTACATTTTTGCACAAATATAAGCTCTCTGCCCATGCGCAACATTTCTCTCTCCGATCATTCGTTTAGAATTTTCCTGCTAGAAAAACGTTACCCTAGCAGAAAACGTTTTTTTCCAAAACAGCCAGGCGCACAAATTCTATAAGTAGCGCACATTTATAACAGATTACGCACTAAATATACGTTCCACTAATATTACTCTAGGAGACACTTTCCTGCTGGGGTCACGTACACTTACCTCACTACCCCGTCTTTCCCCACCTTCCCCTATTTCTGAGTAAAATATATGTGTCGCCGGATAATTGCAAAATACGTAGGTACAAAATTACTTGAGATTGTAAACTCTCAATAAATTGTGAACTGAACATTTGGAATACAAACTTTTTTGCAATTATCCACTTCACATCCACACACATCAAAATATAATGGTTTTCAACACTACGTACGTCCATTTAATTCGTAACTTACATGTGACGTCAATTCTGAACAGACCAATGAGAGCCTTGTTTCTTGAGACTTGTGCTCTGATTGGTCGCAATTTTATTTCAGTTCACAATTTCTAGGTATGAATTTGAGAAATTATTAAGTGTCAAATGATGCTTAAAAATGTTTTCCAAATGTACAGTTGACAATTTATCGAAAGTTTATCATTTCTCAAGTTATTTTATAAACTTAAGAGTTTTCCTTCAAAATGGTTGAGCCGAATGGTGCTAGCGCATGCGTCATGTTCGTGAACGGGCGCTGTCAGTTGGGACTGGTCATTTCTCAGTTGCCATGGTTTATTTTAAATATTTCTTTGAATTGTTCCTTTTTTCCCGGACGCTTTTATCCTGCTCGTCTTTTACATTGTTCTCACGTGTTTGTATAATTTCAACTTGATGTAAACAAAACTTTGTAACAATTTATTATTTTTAAAAGAGTGTCCGTGGAGTTTCTTGCACGTTCTTCTCCATAGAGATCTACTCTTCACTTTGGAACGTGCAAATAGCTTCATCTTTTTGGACTGACCGACCTTGACAATTCAAAAGTGCCTGTAAATGGTTTATTTGAAATATACGATTTGATTTGATTCAAGATGTGATGAAAAATAATTTTCTTTTACCTAGTAACTGCTGAAAACTGTGAATAAATGATTAATTTATCAGTATCTATTCAAGTAATTTATCAGTCCCTTAATCTAATTTAATGAGCACTTTAAAAGCCACTACACTACTAAACATAAATTTCTACCAATTAAAACAATCATTTTCTATAACATGCATTATAGAAACAATCATTATGTATATGGTAATAGAGAAACAGATACCCATTTATAAAATCAAATAGAGCAGGCAACTATGCATAAATTAAAACAAGCAATTGTTTTACGATAACTCACACATTTATTAAAGGAACAACAATAAACATTTTGATCTCAGCATAAGGTATTAAGCGTTTCATTTATTTCATCACCCAATGACATCAGTTTTTTCCACTGCTCAGGGGTCATGCTAATGCCCTTCTTGCCAGGTAACAAATCACCATTCTTTTCATAGAACTCTCTTATATCTACATATACCTTTCCTTTGAACTCCCTGATTTTAACTAATTTCTTTCCTTGTAAAACCCATGTTGGCTCTTTATCCTCTGTTCTGCTACCCATTTTGGCTTTCTTCTCTGCAGGTGGGTTTCTCTGCAAAAATCAAATCATGATATTGAAAATTCTATCCAATTCAGGTATATATTACTTTTTGAACTTATATTGGAAGTTGATAAATGATAGCAATAAATAGACCACACTGGACTGGCACACTTGGATGATAGAAAATTTTAAATCCATTTTAAGATTTTTTTGCTTTTGCTTTGACCTAAGTGTAACAGTGATATTAGTCACCTAATTGTTTTCTAATTTCTTGTTTGCCAAACTGATCTCTTTTATAAATAAATTTGAATTAAATAAACAAAGTTGGCATTAGAAGTGTTAACTTTAGACTTAAAAATAGATAAGTTCACGATTTTGAAAGCATGTACATAATGTGGTTGTACTACTGATGTTGTGGGGAAACATCAAAACTATTATTATTCATATTTAATTAAAACTCAGAATCATTATTTATATGATGTACTGACAGTAACTTTTTAGCCTAAACTTTAATACTTGAAATCAATAATTGATTATCAACATATTTAAAGTCAGTACCCATGAAAACTACTCTAGTAATACTCACTCTGTTTGCTATCCAGGAAAAAAAAAACATCTTAGATCAATATTTATCAGTGAAATGGTCGTAAATTGAGGTGCATGTTGCTTCAAATGTTGGCCATTTGCTTTACGTGCAATAAAAACGTGGACGTAATTAATTTGTCGAAACTTAATAATGTTTTCTCAAGTTTCACCTCAGAAGATTTAGCTACATCAAACTTAAAGGAATTGGAAACTTACGTCGACAGGTCCATCATCACTGTCAGAACTGCTTGAGCTTTCTTGCTTCTTGTGTTTAGGCATATTGTAGATAACAATGCGTATCTAAAACAGTAATAAAATAAATGAAAACCTTTGCGTATTTTACACTAACTTCTGCAAGACGAAATAAAGTTAAAATAGCTTTGTTACTAACATATGTATTTTAACCCAAAATAATAATAATCGTTATCGGTACAGTAGGTAAATGGTTGCCGGTCATTCGCGATCGCGAAAAACTTTTTCTTTCAAATCAGTGTTGCTATAGGAAGAAAAAATAATTTCAAACCAAAGAGAATATAAAGGTACGTTTACACGCTTGCCGTGGTTTGGCAAGCTTCCACAAGCTCCAAGCCTTTACAAACGCTTGGATGCCATTTACACGCTTGCAAGCATGGCGGACGTAGATGTTAAACTTGTGAGGCCTCGAGAAAGACCTATTCTCGTCGTTAGACCAATTACTACTCAGTACCTGGATGACAGAACCTTGCTCGGTTTTTTCATTTAAGACGTTTACTAATAATGAAACCTAGCTAGATCGATTTATCGCTCCCAAAACCACTGCATATTAAATTTCATGAAAATCGATGGAGCCGCTTCAGAGATTCAAATAATATAATATATAAATACAGTTATACATATATACAATAATTGCACGTTTAAAGGTATTAGATGATCGTAACGTAAAACTAAAAATGTCCGTTCGGTGCGAGCTTGTGAGCGAAACTAAATTCGCGCCAACGTGTAAATTAGAGGTGGAACGCATATACTGGAATAGGTTTTTAGAAAAGGTATCTGGCTGGACGCGTAAGTACCTATCTATTCCGTGCGCACCACTTAAACGCGTATCGAGTATTTAGGCGTATGGAGTTTGATGCTATTCTCGCGGACTTGCGGTTTCGCGTAGACGAGTTTTGCGACTTGCGTTGCGACGGGAGTCGAAGTTAGCGAGTCGATTTATTTGTTTTGCGTTTTTAAACGTTATGTCCATACAAACAGAATCACTATTGCGTTGCGATAACATGATAAGTACATATCAAAACAAGATTTTGTGAAAACGTTCAGCAGTTTTTTGTTATTTAAAACAGTACTTTACACAATACGTCACAGGACCGGTGCTGTGTTATTGTTTTCATAAACGTATGTTTTAAGATTTTTGGTTTAAAATGACTTTTAGTGTATAAGAACTTAGTTTTGTTGAAGTGTGTTGTGGTGTTTAAGTAATTGTTTATCTATCTAATTTTAAATTTGAATTAACTATGGCTCTGAAGGGAAGTATCGTATGGGATCATTTTGACGATAAAGGGGACTATAAAGCATAGTGCAAAATATGTAAAATGGACCTTTCATTTAAGGCATCAGTGTCAAATTTGATGTAACATTTGAAAAGACGACACGGTAGTATACGGTTAGTGCCCAAAGAAAGTGAACAAATGGAGCAGATAGAACCTTTACCGTCAGAACCTTTTCCGTACCAACAATTTTTTTTTTCTGTTTCTATCAATAAAAGCTGAGAGTCCTAAGCCTGAAAAGTATAAAGGGAAGTTTTCAATAAGATTTAATTTTAAGTATTATAAAAGATACGAATATCTAATATACGTTAATAATCCATTAACTGAAAATACTCCATTACTCCGATAACTCGATCTCGAAGTTTCATTCGCGTTACGAAGACTCGCTAGCTATAGAAACGTCAATAAACTCGAGATGCCCAAATACTCGTGGACCTAGTATTTGGAATAAGTATTTGGGCGGACGCGTACTTCTAAGACTCAGTACGCATTTTGCCTATTACGTCTCACCTCTAGTGTAAACGCGTCTCAAACGCTAAATTTCCTTTGATCTGTGTTCAAAAACCGACACTAGTCCGGATCAGCGACAAGCTCACGCAAGCGAAGCCAAAGACCCCGTTCACACGCTTGTGCTTATGGACGCTTGCCAAGCCACAGCAAGCGTCTAAAACGTACCATAACGATACATTTACACGCTTGCTATGTTTTTGAACACAGACCAAAGGAAACTTGCGGCTAACGTAAGTTTCGCTCACAAGCTCGCACCGAACAGATGTTTTTAGTTTTACGCTACCATCATCTAATACCTTTAAACGAGCAATTATTGTGTATATGTATAATTGTAAATATGTCACCGGAAAATTGCAGACTCCGTAAAATTGTAATAAATCTTGATTAGATTATGATTTCTCAAAAACTATGAAAAAATCGTTTTTTATACAATAAAACCCATCCAAGTACAATAGTTTCTAATATATCCGTGTCTTATTTAGAAAAAATAATTTACTATTTCACGCGGTATTTTACAATCTTACGGCGTTTGCCATTTTCCGGTGATATCTTTAAAATATAAAAATTTCGTGTCACGGTGTTTGTTACCGAACTCCTCCGAAATGGCTCATATAGGTGGTAGGCTAATTTTTTTTATATGGTAAAACAACGTTTGCCGAGTCAGCTAGTATATATAATCTGAATCTCGGAAACGTCTCCATCGATTATCATGAACTTTAGTATGCAGGGGGTTTTGGGAGCGATAAATCGATCTAGCTAGGTTTCATTTTTAGAAAACGTCGTAAAAAAAACCGAGCAAAGCTCGGTCGTCCAAGTACTGAGTAGTAATATTGGTCTAACGACAGGATTATGGCTTCTCTCGAGGCCTCACAACTTTAACGTCTACGTTCGCCATGCTTGCCTGTCCGGAACACACTAACGCACTCGCGCAAGCGTGTAAATGGCATCCAAGCGTTTGTAAAGGCTTGGAGCTTGTGGACGTTTGGCAAGCCTCGGCAAACGTGTAAATGTGCCATTTTAAAGCAGCAACACACACTCGGATTAAGTACGGCGGGTTAAATCCGACAACCAAGTCCGTTCTCGCTACAGACGATTGCACACTTGCTTCACGAATGCCTTCACTTTCAAGTGCACACGGCTGTCATCATGTCGTTGGACACAAAAACCGGCCAAGTGCGAGTCGGACTCGCACTCGAAGAGTTCCGTAAAATGACCTTAATTTTTTATTATTTTGTTGTTAATAAAACATAAACACAATCTGTGAAAATTCCTACTGTCTACCTAATGACAGACAGATGGACGGACGTACGCACAGCAGAGGCTTAGTAATAGGGTTCCGTTGGTTACCCTTTGGGTTCGTCACAAGTTTGTTCGGACTACCGTCCACACGTCTGGATTCGGTACGGAGCAAACCAATTCCGCCGTGCAGACAAGCGGACCGCGGCGGACTTGATATGTTCGCCGGACTACTCTATAGACGGTCGAATTTAGTACGGTAGCGAACCAAATTGGTGGTCCGGTCGTACCAAATCCGAACGTGTGTTGCGGCTATTACACAAATTATCCAATGGGGCCGACAACTGGCAAAGTGGCGCTAGTAGCGCACAGATCAAAGAGGAGAGTGGTTTCACCTCTACAAAACACTAGTGATGGGTCGTTGAAGGTTTTTCCGTCAACGAAACGTTAACGTTGAATTGCGTTTGTCAACTAGTTGATGAACTAGTTAATTTCGTCAACGAGTTAACGTGTTACGAACGTCAACTTGCATGAACGATAAACGCCTAAACGCTTTTATTAACGTTTGCTGTAGTAATGTTAATTTATGAACAATTTGATGCAGTTTGCGGGAGTTTTATTGTTAAAGAAATACAATTTACGTCCGTTGAAAATAACAAAACGTTGGGTTCATTTTCTCGTTTCGTCAAACGAGTTGAATTCATAAACGTCGTTGTCTCGTAAACTCGTTGACGAATTCAACGAGTTGATTTGTACACGGTCAACGTTAATCCCGTTGAAGAGACATCAACGTTGATTCAACGCCCATCACTACAAAACACACACAATGTCAAAATAAAATCTTGATTTGCGAGGTTATGTTGTACATCAGAAAATAATAAATAGAACTATTTCTCAGAATTAAGACTGTAGCAAGTTGTTATAACAATGTTAGAGCCATGGAACAGTGCTACGCTTTTGCCACCACCAGTAAACATGTTTTTATGTGTAACCAAATTTGGTAAGAGGCATTTTTGTTATATGGTACAATTTATTTAAAAAAATATGATATTAAAAATTATCATTCTAGGCCATTATAAGTATTCATCATCTTCCTAATCATGACCCAGTTTTTTAGGGTTGGGTCAACATGTTTTTATTATTTTATTTTCGCACCTTGACAACATGACACTGGTCAGGTATGCATAAAATGTATCTTCCACTAATTAAGTCTTTTGATTAATTCCAGATGTATCAGCATTAAAACATGTATTTAATAACATTATTAAAGTGTTATCAAAGCAGTCACCTCTACACAAAGAAAGTGCTATCTGCTCAAGATTTATATATAAATATGATAAGAAATTCCGCAATGATATAGGCTACAGGAATTTAAGGAAAGTAAACACAGCTCTAAAGAAATACCTGGCTTTAAACCTCTTGAAAGATATTGAAAACTTTTTGTTGTCTCTGCCAACAGAGAGTGATGAGGATTTGTATTTACCAACAAGACAGATGCTAGAATTTGTGTTATTAAGAGTTATAGCCTTTTCCAAAATAATGCTGAGGGTTTGTATTTGCTCGAAACAAGCAGCAGTGTTTTATTTGGACAGGATCAAGAGAGGCGAGAGTCACTGGATGAGCTTGTTACCATATGCACTGTTGAGTAGACTGTGGTCAATGAGTATGGTGCTTCTACAACATACAACAACCTGGTATTCAAACTTATATCCCTATTTAAATAAATTACAACTGAAGGGAATGAATTTTCTACCAGATAATTATAAACTACCTGAAGACTTAGAACAGTGGTTAGACCTGAAGAATCTGGATGAATTTGGTAGATTTGATTGGACTCAAAAGAAAATCATAGACATTGATCATACCTTGATAGACAGCGATGATAATGACCTGTTTGATAATATACTTGGGTATGTAAACCAAATTAATGAAAATCAAGCTGAATCAGATCAAGAAGAAGATATTAAACCAGTGTCATTACTGGAAAAAAGGCAAGAGATCCCATTACCAGTACCAACTGTAACAAAAATAGATCATGGTGTAGTGTTATCTAGAGAGAGTTTTAAATCTCTTCTCAACTCTGATAAACATATAACAAAGGACAACAGAACACCAACCCCTGCTCCTCCGGTGAAAGTAAATGAACATTCTCATGAGAAAATAACTAATTCTAGCTCATTGAAGAAATTTATTGAAACAGAGGAACAGTTTAGAAATGAGTATGATAGCAAATCACTGACAAGCCATTTAAGCCTTATGCAATGGCATGCTCTCAAAAATGCTTTGCTCAAACTTTGTGACAAACATATAAACAGGAAAATAGACAAGAAGTTCCATAAAATATGGAAACAAAAGTGTTTAGATTACATGTAATAAAAGCTTTTATTAATAATATTTGAGTTTTATATTGTTTAAATAATAATATTTACAGATACAACAATAGGCTAGTTTCCACCATCAATAAATTGCAAATTTATTTAGTCCGTCAGTTAGAGTATTAAAAAATAATGGACACATATTTTTTGTTTTTGAAAAGCAATGAATATTGACAAAGATAAAACACATTAAAACTCGGGAAATAAAATTAAAAAAAAATATTAGTAAAATTGTACTATCGTAGTGACGTCACGCGAGTTTTCAACGCACTGTATCTTCATTTTTTGTTTACGTGAAAAAATAAAAAATACGTGTCGGATATTTTTTGGAAATCTATCTGACGGACTAATTCGTTTTTTTTAGTAAAATACCGTATTATTACAGCACCATTTTTAGATGAATAACTATGCAAATAGGCATAATTAACATAATGCATTAAAAAAAGTATATCATGTACAATTACATATGTCCAGGAATACTTCGTGATATTCAGAATGATACATATTTTAAGTAAGTACCAATTTATATTGATTTTTAGGGAACCTGCGACCAATACCTTGTTTTTAGGAAATCCCGAAAAGTTACTTGTGCAATAAATATTATAGTACTAGCTGTGCCCGCGACTTCGTTCGCGTGGTTGTGGAAAACTAAAATGCCTCGCTTAGATAATAATACAGTCAATCAATGCCCTGCGTCACCTGACCGCTATAGAAAATAAGAAAAGGGTAATGCAAGATACTGTCTGTATCACCGCTTCCATTTTAAATAAAGAATTTGCGTCCAGGTCTTGTATCTTTATCCAATGAGAAACGTGATTATGTTAATGCTTCTCTATAAACTATGTTAGCGGTGGAATCACCCGGAGCATATACAAAAAGGTTTCTAGGGTTGCTTACACGTGATAGAGCAACATAAAGTTGGCCATGAGAAAAGCAATCAAAGGTGAGATCTACCCCCGCAACGGACAATGTCTGGCCCTGAGCTTTGTTTATGGTCATGGCATAACAGAGGCTTACTGGGAATTGCACACGTTTGAAAGAAAAAGGAAAATTATTGGGAATAAGGGGGATCCTGGGAATGAAAATAACATCACCGGCGCCGCAACCTGTTAAGATTTCAGCTTCGATGACATTTCTTTGGAGATTTATTACTTTCAGCCGAGTGCCATTGCATAGTCTTGGAGGACTTAAATTTCTGAGTAAAATGATTGGCACTCCGACTTTTAAATAAATTTTGTGTGCTGGAAGACCTGGTGCATTTAGGGAATCTAAAAATTCCACTGGATAGTGTGTAGCATCTTCTTCTTCCATAACCGTGTTAATAGAGATAAATTCCCTACTATCCCCAGAAATATGTGTCAAAATTTCAGAATTTATTGTTGCCGCTTGGTCGTTTCGAGGGGCCAAAATAGCTCGTTGGCATAGCCACGACGCGTCACGGTTCGAGAGCTCTGTGGGTTCCCCATATACAGAGGAAATGAGCTCCTGCTGTGAGGCAACAGAACAGCATAGGCTCTCTACTAAAACTATTTTACCACCTTCTTGGCTGGGGTATGAGCCGTCACCAATTTTTAGCAGTAAATTTGAGAAATTCTGCGCGTTTGGGTTGCCTCCTAAATGTGCTCGCATATTAAAGCTCAAATGAGTTGATATTATGCTACGCCATAAAAAAGAGCTCTTTAAGCACGCACCTATTTCATCGGCTCTCGTTCCGCGGGGTATTATAGGGAGTGTCTGCCTGAAGTCACCACAGAAAAGCACAGTAACGCCTCCCATTGGTCGGTCATCTTGCCTTATGTCTCGCAAAGTTCTATCTACAGCTTCCACAGCTTTCCGGTTCGCCATTGTACACTCGTCCCAAATGATAAGGAAGCAATCGCGTAAAACCCTTGCTTTATCACTATTGCGAGACACGTTGCAAACGGGACTTTCTGTGCTCTCCAAGTCGATGGGTATTTTAAACGTTGTATGTGCGGTTTTTCCTCCAGGCAGCAATGTGGCCGCTATTCCCGAGGAGGCGACGGCAAGGGCAATTTTATTTTGGCTCCTAATTCGAGCCAAAATAACTTTGGTGAGAAAAGTTTTCCCTGTTCCACCGGGCGCATCTAAAAACAGTATTTCTCCCAGTGCATTTTCAACACTACAGCACACTCTATCAAATATTTGACGCTGTTCTGTCGTCAAATTTGAACAGCCGTTTTGCAGTGTTTCTGCTAACTCCTCGGGGTTGTAATTTATTTCTGATGCATATTCTCTGTTAATTTGTTCTCCATTAATTGTAGGTGTCGGCAAGCCGTATTGAGTGAGCGGGTTCCCACCTATACTTGTAACTATATCTTGTATAGCCAACAGAGATCTATTATGGCAATTTTGACGCACTTGGTCAGAAATTTCACCATCTCTGTTATGTTGTCTCAAAAAATCTTCGGCAAACGCGTCTTGATATTTTTGCCACAACTGTCCAGCGTCCGAGAGTCCACAAAATGTCAGTAAGATGGCAAACAAATGACGCAAACGATGTGGACTGTCGCTAACGCCTGCCTCGGCTAAAGCATCATCCCAATGCTGATCGCCATCTAATAAATGCCGTGCGCGGCAAGCAGCTTGAAATGTGGGATATTCTATACCGGCTACTTTGCGGAGCTCAGCAAAAGAAGTAGGCCCTCGCACTGTGTGAAGAAGAAGGCGTAAGTAATAGCACTCTGCATTGTTTGGGTGCACAGTGTACACTCTTCCAATCACGTGTTCCTTAAAAATGCCGGGCTCACCTTCCACAGCAGTTCCACGCTTCCTACGATTAAAAACACCTTGCTGCTTATTGTGAGTATAATATTGTGGCACTTCATTGTACAACAGAGACTTCGCGAAATTATCTCTTTCGCAAAGCCGAAAGAATGCGAGCAAGGTGGTTTGTCTCGGGTTGTCCACCCTTTCTGCAACATTTTCTGACTGAAAGTACACTCGCTGCCCGCCTTCCAGATGCACGTCGAGATGGATAACCGGTGGATGCCTCTCATGTATTGGGAAACTTAAAATACGCCAGACTGCCTCCGAAGAGCTTATGTATCGGCCAGATTGGTATCTAGTGACTTCGTCACTTTCGTTGCGATTTCTCAGTGCTATCATGGCTTGATCACTACCTTTATTAACATACTTACAAATATATTTTATGGACTCTACGCTATTACATATTTCAACATTAATGTGTGCTTGAAATGCTTTTGATAAAACTGGAGAATACGGTACCACCCATCTATTGTCTAAAATAATTTCTTGTCCACGGAATCTGATCGTAGCTGTGAATCCACCTTGTGAGGGTGATCTTCGCCGGTACAGCGGATACCCATTTTCCCCCGACACAGTTTGTTCCTTAAGTGCTCTAGGGTATCTTTTTGAACACTGACCATCTTTCATGCATGGTGATTCCCTATTTAAAACGCCACATGGCCCGTGAACCATGTGTGTTTTAATGATGTCATGCAAAATCGGATCTGCGCTATGGTCTGGAAATTCAGCACTTATGACACTGTCAATAGCATCGGGACGAAGTTTTTCTTCCAGCCACAGGAGGATGTGGGCGTGGGGTAAACCACGCTTTTGCCACTCGACGCTACACATAAAACAAAGAGCTGAACCGAAAACTTTCTCCTTTGTAAGAAGATTAATCATAACTTTAAGTTTCAAATGAAATACCCTAGCAATAATGTCATGCCTATCGTATGACGCCTGTCCTGTGAGAAGTTCCTGGCAAATCTCGGTCCACTTTGGATTCGTTGTGAACGTTATAAACAGGTCCGGCCGGCCGTATTTACGGACGTAACAAAAGGCATCTTGCGTTCTTTCGTGCATATACCGCGGACCGCCTGTAAAACTGGATGGCAAAATGACTAACCGTCCCAAGTTTTCGACGTTGTTATCTGATTGCATGGCGTCCCGCAAGTGCACGTATTCTTCAGCGCGTAAACGTCGCTGGTTAGTGCGAATGTACACTAAACGTTCCGTTTCTATCTTTGCATACATGTCCACAATGAATTGGCTGAACAAACCTCGAAATCGTTGCAAATATACGAAGCGATTACGTCTTATTTGTAAAAGGTATGAATAATATTGCTGAGCCGATATTTTTTTATGAAAATTTATGACTCTCGTAGTAGGATTCACCTGGTACAGTCCAAAATTGTACCCATCTTCACCATGACAATAAATTAACGGATATTGTAGTGCGTCGTAAGCTCGATGTGTCTCATAAATGCGTTGCAGGCGATCGTCGCGAGTGCGCAACACGATGTCACGCCTCTCACACTCCTGATCGACTAAAACAACTGCAACTTCATCTGCGACGGGTGCATTGTATCTCCTGCGGTGTTCACCAACTGGACATCTATCTGCATTGATGATTATTTTAAAATCATTGCTGCCTTGCGGCATTGACTCCAACGCAGCTTTGAAATTATACACGTACCGATTTACTTGATGCAACATGTTTTGTAGTTCTGATATAAGATCACCATTTAACTGGGGAAAATGGCGATTTCTTACATTGAGCTGTTCCGTGTAATCAGACACAAAATAAATTTGAAGAAATTTGGGCTCATTTTCTGGCAGTAAAGATCCGATGAGATGGTAAACTTGACCTTGCACTTTGAAGGTTGGCATGAAAGGTCCTTCCGTTATTTGTTTTGCCCCAAAGGATGTCATTTGGAAAGCGCTGTTATATGTACGGATATTATCTAAGAAATGTTTGGACTGGGGATGATCGCCATGTAGAAGGGCTTTAATCAAGTGTGGGGGATCTTGAAAATTTGGAATAACAATTTTTCCACTTGAACAGCACATTCCACTGGCCTCTTTCCTCCATTTCAGAGCATCACAAAAATTGCAAATTTCGGTCATATCACCCACGGAGGCGAAGACCGCATAGTCAATTCTAGGTGAATACGTAAATGCTGATTTCTCTCTGTTGTCCCAAGGTAGAATATTTGTAACATCATATTCCAAAGACTCATCAGTGTCGTTAGTTGTAACTCTGTTCAGATGGTATCTAGCTCGTTCGACCCCTAGGCGAAATTGACGCTGTTCTGCTGTTTCTACTCGTCTCATTTGATCTATTCTTTCCCTTTCCGATGCTAAATAAGTTTCATCGTTCATCCGCGCGCGTACATAGTTGTCTCTGGCTGTTACTAAGCGTCGTTCTCTCTCTGAGAGAGACTCAGACTCGCGTGAGAGAGAGTGACGCTCTCGGTCAGCGGACAAACGCGCTTCGCGTTCCTCACTGCTCTCTTGAGAGCGCAAAGTTGCGGTCAGAATTCTTTGCGAACTTAAGCGCGACTGTCTTTCGGTGAAAGTCTCAGACTCGAGTGAGAGGGCGTGGCGCTCTCGGTCAGCCAATAACCGCGCTTCACGTTCCTCGAAACTCTCCTGTGACCGAGAAGCCGCCGAAAGAGAACGCTGTATGCTAAGTCTAGACTCACGCTGGGTAGGCGTTTCCGACGCACGATTTCTGACTTGGCTTGCTCGGTTTGTTGTTAGCCTGACTTCACGATCTTCTTCTGATTCCTGAGACCTACTTAATCTCATCCTTTTCGCATTTCGGCTACATAGCGAAAGGTTTGTTTTTTTTCTAGAAGGCATTTTCAAGGAAAATATGGAACCAATAAATAAATCAAGTAATTTCAAAAGTGTTAGGTGAAAAACCAATACTTTTATGAAATACTCTAAAGACTATAACTATACTATAAGACTAAAAATCTAACGGACAGTCTGACAAATTGGACAGCCCGAATAAATTCGAATCGTCTGTTCGTCTCGCGACTCACTCGAATCAACAACACAAACTTCCGAACGAATGAGACTATTCAAACTACGAAGTAAATTAAACTACTTGATTCAAATTCAAGTAGAATCTTTACTTCGTAATTCAAATCTAAGACCCGAATGACACAATTCAAAGTATGAAAGTAATTAAATCTACTTGTTCAATTTCAAGTAGAATAATTACTTCGTACCTCAAATCAAAGACCCGAATGACAAAATTTAAACTACGAAGTAATTAAAGCTCTCTACTTCGTACTTCAAATCACAGACCCAAACCACCAATTTTCCCTACACAACTTTTAACGACCAAATTCGAACAACAGAACCTACGAAACGATCTGAGACAATCCAGAATATCTCAATCACCCTACCTATCCCAAATATTACTGCTAACATGGGCGGGGGTCGTCTTGCTGCGGAGAATCTTAACACCGCGATTCAGAAAATGACGTCATTTGCACATCGCCATCTATCGAATATAGAGTTCAACTGTCAATAGTAGTTCTAATTTTAGTCTTCAGGTAGCGTTGCGAGTATCGGAATTGCATGTGTTGTGTTATTAGAATAGAATAGAATACTCTTTATTATGTACACCATATAAGTAAGATAGTGATAGTGTGGTGTAGTAATATATTACTTCTTGACCCTTTAAATTTAAATCTTTTGAAATCTTAAGACCGCGTTTTAGAAAATGCGTCATTAGTACAACACCATATATCGACAATGTAGTTAAACTGAGTTCAAACATACGATAAATAAAATGATAAGATAACTAAATGTTTGCTATGTTTTAAAAGTTTCACAAAATAATAACTCAACAATATGTTGTGGTGTTATTCCCATTTATTCATTCATACATCGCCATCTATCATATATAGAGTTCAACTGTCAATAGTAGTTCTAATTTTAGTCTTTAGGTGGCGTTGCGAGTATCGGAATTGCGTGTATTGTGTTATTAGAATATAATAGAATACTCTTTATTATGTACAGTGTGGTGTAGTAATGTATTACTTCTTGACCCTTTAAATTCATAAATCTTTTGAAATCTTAAAACCGCGATTCAGAAAAAGCGTCATTAGTACAACGCCATGTATCAACAATGTAGTTAAACTGTCAAAATATAAGTTCAAACATACGATAAATAAAATGATAAGATAACTAAATGTTCACTTTTCTATTGCTATGTTTTAAAAGTTTCACAAATAACTCAACAATATGTTGTGGTGTCATTTCCGTTTATTCATTCATGCAACAATACTAAATTTCAATAGATGGCGTTGCGTGTATGCGATTCACGTAAAGAAAATATTAATTTCTTCTTGACTCATAACTTTAAATACCAATATCTTTTGATAGAGAGAACCGATTACGATGAAACAAAAACTAAGTTATACCCTAAGTTACGTACAAATTTAATGTATGAAAGTTATCTACATTATTTTTGTACTTTTTACGTGATGCCTGCACATCCAAACAGATAAACAGACAAACAGACAAAAATTCCAAAAATGATGGAAATGGGTTCTGTTAGTCATCCTTTATCTCCCTGGCTATATTTTTTTAAATTATTTTGAATGTACAAAAATGACTCTTCAACAGATTTATTATATGTATAGATATAGCAGCAACATACAACAATATAGGTACCTGCATTGCTAATTAAGATTAGGCATCAGTACTTATATTCGTACATGATTGTTTGCATTGTCTTAGTTTTTGGGGCGGTTTGGGATCTACCTCCTCGTGCTCCATCCCGGGCAATGGCACCACAGACTTGCCTGTGGTATGGCAGAACGATCCCACTTAACACTTTCAGTGCCAAGTACAAAAGTGTTTTTACATTTTTAGTGCCAAGCGCTCAGCAACCCGCGCATGAACACAAGTCACATATAGCTACTTAAAACAACGACTCAGATACGGGTTGTGGGCACATAACGAATCACTACTCGACCCATACGCTGAGTTCTTGGCACTAAATGTGTTAAAGCGGTGGCCTACTCTGCAAGGAGCCGCCTGGCTCGCTACCACCATCCCGCTAAAGTCCGGCGCCAAGCAGCTTGCTATGTTCCGTCGGTGTGCGGGGGAGCCAGTGCCTTTGGGGGAGAAGGAGATTGGCAGTTGCTCTGCTCAGAACCGGTCTTGGTCGCTGGGCTGGGCTTTCCGGGTAACTCATTTTGGAGGGTAGCGGGATCCGAAGCACGGTGCCAGCCGTTGGCCGACCGCAGTTAGCAGGGGGCCCGCCAGGCACGTGTCAAACGCTGGCTGTCCCGCCAGCTAGCGAAAAATCGGACGAAAAAAGGCGACTGGATGGGAGGATCCGGTGGCCATATCCGGGGGAGTTCAGGCGTTCCCGCAGTTTCCAAATGAGTTCCCCATAAGTTGGTTTAGCTCTAGTGTTCCACTTGGTTCACTGGGCAGCGCCTCGACAGTTCGACTTTTTTCCCCAACTACTCTCCATGATGACTAACTAAAGCTAAGAAAAATAAGGTTAAACAACGGCTGCACTTCCTCCCGCTAAAAGTGCACCTCACTAATATTAGGGGGTTGCACTCCAACCTCGATCCGGTCCATCACCATCTTGAGACCGAGAAGCCACACCTGTTTTTCCTAACGGAGACGAAGATAACAACCCCGTCGGACGTGGCTTACCTCAACTACCCGGGCTACTCTCTGGAACACAAGTTCAAGAAGCAGGCTGGGGTCTGTGTGTACGTCCGCGATGAGTTGTTGTCGTCGTCTCCGTTGCTTTAGAAATCGGGGTTTTCTGCCATATGGCTACTTGTGGACACTGGCGTGGAGAAATATACTTACATCGGCGCATACCGATCGCACAGCGGTGACCAGGAGACAATAAGCACACTAACAGGAAAATAGACAAGTTCCATAAAATATGGACAAAAGTGTTTAGAATAAAAGCTTTTATTTATAGTATTTGAGTTTTATATTGTTTAAATAATAATATTTACAGATACAACAATTGTTACAGCACCATTTTTAGATGAATAACTATGCACATAATCAGGCATTTAAATTAACATAACGCTTTAAAAACAGTATATCAGGTACAATTACATATGTGCAGGAATACTTCATGATATTCAGAATATTATACATATTTTAAGTAAGTACCAATTTATTATAAGTTTTCGGGAACCTGTGACCAATACCTTATTTTTAGGAAAAATAACTTTTACAATAAATATTATTGTATATAATAACATACAACAATATACCTGCATTTCTAATTAGGATTAGGCATCAGTACTTATATTCGTACATAATTGTTTGCATTGTCTTGATTCAGTGTCCCTGAAATCTATTAAATTCAACCAACCTTGTATCGCTCTGCAAGCTTGTAGCATAGTAGCTCCATTAATAAAAGTGTGAAAATGATTAGCATAGGCCTCAGTGAACATTTTACCCCTTTCAAAAAAGAAAAAGAAATACAATTCTTCCAGTTTGAAAGTTAGGCCTTTCTTCAATACACTACATTATACAAAACTCATTTTACATAACAAAAATAAAATTTTATTAAAGGAATGTATGTAAGTACCTAAATTGCGATGTTAGTTTCTTGTTAATAGATTTATGTGGAATGTTATGTTGGAAATGCAAACAAACAATAATACATCTTTTGTGCATTAGAAACAAATGAGGCCGAAGTATTATTTTCTTGTTGTACTAGACAGCTTCTGCAAGCGCGCTTTCAAGCCACCTTCCTTTTTAGGTTGAGTGATAGGTTTCCTTTCGTCTTGAAGTTTTTTTGCTTCTTTTAATCTGAAACAAAACCATGTAAAATCATTGTTTACATCTTCGTTACTGTGGTTGGACTAACAGTAGTTCTATGTTGATTACTGATTTAACCCTTGCACTTTTTAGTGAAGAAAACGTAGCAGGAAAGAGATTCGATAGTTTACAAGGGGACACCTAGTGAATTTAAACCCATAACACTCACTTTTCTTTAATAGCAATTTGCTCTTCCTTCTTATAAATATCTTTGAAATCGCTACAAAATGAGGTCCACAGTGAAAAAAATTCTTTCGGTTCACAGTCTTCCAATTTGCCGCATTTAGGAGTGTACTGATAAAACTTCACAGTCGCGATGAATTTCGTGCGGCATTCGTCTAAGTTCTCGTTTTCAGTCTTTAGTTTCTCTTCAGCTGCGTTCAGGAATGTGTTCATCTTGTCTTTGAACACTTCGAGCCTTCTCTTGCCCTCGTCGGTCGGGGAGTCTTCGTTGAGATTACGTGGTTGAGCGTCGGTCTCTATCACCTTCTTCGTTTTATCTTTGCAAGCTGTAATTCAAAAAGAAAGTCGTTATTTTCGAAAAAAATATTTTTTGTGTAATAACGATAACACTTATTCCGTATTAAATTAAGCCCCCTAATAATTGGGAAATAATTGAAAACAGTTAGCGGAACATTGATTCAGCAACAAGTTGCGGCGAGCAAGTTTTATAATAATATGCGAAACTAGTTGGCGATAATCGCCAGGCGTTTCGTAGAAATAGCTTGCGGAGATGACAAGTAGGTAATAGAGAACTATGAAATAATAAGACACGTTGCGTCGACCACGAAACAAATAGAGATAATTGCAAAAGAGTGATGATGAGGAACATGTTACCGTCAAGTTGGGTCCTAAGCGTAGTGAGATGTGTAGCCACATCGGCGAAGTCGAGCGTGGCGGCGCGGGCCACGTCGCCGGGCTCCGGCACGGGCAGCGTGCAGCCCTCCGACAGCGCGCCGCCGCTCGACCGCATGTACGTGCGCACAATAAAGTGCAGCAGCGTCACGTTCGACTGCTTTGACTGCGGACAATACCAGTACATTTATAGAAATTATAAAGGTCGATCATTCACGTCACGACTGCCTCATGTCATGTCTCAGTCAATCTTATACAATCAGTGACTGATTAGCGATTTAACGGAGACGTATTGTATTAATTAATTCATTTTCAACTCATTGAGTCATTGCTTTCCAATTGATGTTATTTCCACTTTAAAGAATATCAAACTGAAGACTGTAGAAGTAGAAGTTGTGGCGAAAACTGATCTTTACGAGTGGGTATATGTTTGGATACTAATAAAAATGGAATAATTCATATTTATTGTTAGTGTATTTTCAGAATAATTGCCAAGGAGAAAAGGCAGGCTCTTTTCTCTTTCTAAACTGCTCAATTCTAGGTAACCGTGCATATTGTGGCCATGTCTGCCGAGTAAGTACCTACATATGTCTAAAACGATATGTAGTATGGGAGGAAGCGTTGTATTTAAGGCAGTGTTTTTAAGCCGATCGACTGCCATCATATTCAATAGATCTCGTATGAATAAGAAAACCAAAAGTCAGAGCAGCTGGCACACCCGCGGTGGGTTTGGGTGTGGTTGGTTACGTTAGTTGTAAAAAAAAAAAACAAAAAATAAAGTCATAGTACGCCGGCTGAAACCTTTATTTATGAATATCATACTGAGTTGAAAAACAGTGTTCAGCTGCATGGTGAAGGGTGGAATATCAGTAAGCTGCTCGCATGAACTTGTAAAAAAATAGGAAAAAAAGTAATGGTAAGCCGAATGAAACTTAACTAGGCGAAATGTTTACATTATTAAAAGTACGAAAACAACGGTCAGCTGTTTGGCTGGCGGTGGAAAGTCAGTCAGCTGACGCAGTAAAGATTGAAAATATTGGACCATTGCTAGTTGTTACTACGCTGTTCCCGTTTAAACAAATATTTCGAGATAGATTCTGGAGCTGCTTGAGTCCGTAACACGACCTTCGGGCTACCTAAGCCTCTCCTCCTAAAATAGGGAAAATGCCACAACAGAATTTATGAAAATACTAGCTGAACGGCGCAACTTCATATGCGTCACTATTTTCATTAACGCTCCGCTCCTATTGCTCGTAGCGTGATGTTATATAGCCGACATAATTTTTATTCGTGATTATTGTTAATTTTTTTTAGCATTTTAATCACAATCTATACTAATATTATAAAGCTGAAGAGTTTGTTTGGTCGCACGCGCTAATCTCAGGAACTACTGGTTCGAATTGGAAAATTCGTTTAGTGTTGGATAGCCTATTTATTTATCGAGGAAGGCTATATATAGGCTTACTATTACTGTTAATTCCTATTTTTTTTTAAAGTTCATGCGAGCAGCTGAGTTACATTCCACCCTCAACCATGCAGCTGACCACTGTTTTTCAACTCAGTATGATGTCATCTATTCATAAAAAAGGTTTCAGCCAGCGTACTGACTTTTTTTTTACAACTTTCGTAACCAACTACACCCAAACCCACCGCTACCTGAGCTGCTAACCACCGGTTTACATATTAGCCAGCTTACTATGACTTTTTTATTTGCAACGCCACCTCCCATACTAGTGGTTAAGCTAGATACAAACTTGCTAATAGTACTTATGAAAATATGTATCGCGGCGATAAAACAATCACATGTAAAAGTTATTTATATCACTTATGAATTTTATCAACATTGAGTGCATGATAAAGGTCCGATTAGGTTTTAATAGATATTTAGTTGGAAATAACGTGTCTATATTTCTGTTTTATAAATTAAAATATACAATCTTATAGTATATGGGCTATAATACGCCGCACTCCCACACACGGAGTGCGAGTGCATCGCCTCCGTCCGAAATATGGCCCACTTGTTGGATTGCCCCAATTGCACATACACCTGCGCCGTTGAGGATCTAATGTATGCCACTGATGCCGCTATAAAGGTGGCACAAAATGTTTTGGGGACACTATCGACTCGAAATGGAGAAGATGAGCTATAACTAAAAAATAGCATGACGTCTGACAATATTTATTTATAGGTAGTTTTTGAGTAATTTGACTTTAGCTCTGGTTTCCTAGGATAGCCATCATATGGCGTGGTTTCCTAGGAGGCGGATTGACACCGTAACGTCCGTTTTTAGGGTTCCGAAAAAAAAGGAACCCTTATAGGATCACTCGGGTGTCTGTCTGTCTGTCTGTCTGTCCGTCTGTCACAGCCTGTTTTCTCCGGATCCACTGGACCGATTCTGTTGAAATTTGGTACACATATGGACTTCTATGACCCAAACACGGACACGTTACGTTAATTATTAAATTTTTAGTGTGGGGGTCACTTTTGGGGGTCAAACTAGAAAATTAAAAAAAAAAGTTTTTTTAACAATATCGTGTGACATATCAAATGAAAGGACTTACTGTGAGGGTTTTAATAATATTTTTTTCATAATTTTAAAATAAATGGTTTTGAAGTTATTCAAGAAATTAGACGAAAAATGACCGTTCCCCCCCCCTTATCTCCGAAACTACTGAGCCTAAAATTTTGAAAAAAATGGAGATAATAGATCTTTACCTAAAGATTACAGGAAAACCTATTAGAAGTCTGTAGTATTAACATAACATGTTAAAAAAATTAAATTCGTTCGGAACCCTTTGCACGCGAGTCCGACTCGCACTTGGCCAGTTTTTTTTACATAATAACGTTACAGTGACGTCAGTCACAGCTGTATTACGGACGCTATATTACGGCACCGCTATCCTAGGAAACCAGAGCTTTACTCGACTGCTCAAGTACTCTCAGTCATCTCACCTTAACATCCTTCAGTTTGGAAAGAATCTCAAGCCCGAATCCATCAGCTTGTCCTCTCTGACCATTCCCACCATTCATATAGTTGCCGAGGGTCAGGATTATAGCAAACAATCTCTTCAGAGATTCACTGGTTGTCAGAAACTGGAAACAAAATAAGCTAAGTACCTATTTAAATAATCACATCTACTGAATAGTTTTTATATTATGACAGAAAAGTTGTCTTGGTATGATCATGTGAAGAGGAGGGATGAAACGTGATGGATGGAGAATGAGGATGAAACGTGATGGAGAAAAAAAAGATGGATGGTTTGTGTGAGGAGTGATATGAAAGAAAAGGGAGTTGGACAAAAAAAAAACGTGTTGCACCGACCCCAAGTAACAATGGGATAGGGGTAGGAAGATGATGATTAGTTTTATTTTATACTAGCTGTTGCCCGCGACTTCGTTCGCGTGTATGTCGAAAAGTAAAATTATGTCGCTATGTAAGATCTCTAAGATAAGATATATATACACACAGACAATATCTAGCATTGCTAGACCCCTCTTAGAATTAAGAATTTGGAAGACGGTTATGCAAGGGACTGGCTGTATCATCTCTTCTGTTTAAAATGCCGTCCAGCCCTAGTAATTTTCCGCAATTTTCGTAATGAGAAACTGCTGTACACGATCTTGAAGAAAGTTGTTAACACGCGATAGAGCTACATAAAGTTAACCATGGGTAAACCCACCAAAAAAGAAGTCCCCCCCCCGCAACGGATGGAGTAGACTCCGTAATCCGCATTTAGAATCCCATTCGGTCCATTGCACTAATGTTGTCTGGCTAAGTCAGCCAGCCCAGCTCCACCCTAGCACAGAAGCCTCCTGGGTGCTCCACAGGTTTCACGGAGCGACCTCACCGTTTCGTGGATTTGTTCACGTCGGGAAGCAACGGCCTCATTTCCAGGATGAAGTGTGTGTCTGATTTGCCGGCGTCGAAGCAAACTGCAAATTGGGCTGTCTATGGCGCCTTTGTTGTAGAAATGTTTTTTTAGAGGGCAATGACCCGTGATTATACCTATTATTATTCGGAAGATTTATTCGGAAGGCATTTTTACTAAGGGTGAGAGAAGTAGTTAAGTTAGTCGCATGTATAGGCTTGACATTGCCATTTTTGACTGCCATAGTTGATCTCTGGCAAATTCATGTACGAAACTGTGAGAAAATTAACAGGAAGAGTGGGTTCGGGTCCAGCACTACAATCTTGAAACCTCTTCGCGAATTCGTCTGTGGCGTCATGGCCTAGGGATCTACAGTTCCCCTTGATCCACTGGAGGGCGAAACCCGCAATGGATAATTTTTGGCCCTGAGCTGGTCATGACGTACCTATCATAGGCTCACTGGGAATTTACCAGTTTTGAAAATAAATGGTAAATAATATATATATATCTACACTAATATTATAAAGAGGAAAGATTTGTTTGTTTGAATTGAATAGGCTCCGAAACTACTGGACCGATTTGAACAACTCTTTTAGCATTGGATAGCTACATTATCAGGGAGTAACATAGGCTTTATATTATCCCCGTACTCCCACGGGAACGGGAACTACGCGGGTGAAACCGCGTGACGTCCACTAGTGGTAAATAATTACGAATGAGGAGGATTTTGGGAATTATCACATCGTCACCGGAGCAATCAGCCGAAATCTTATTTCAGCGACTATATCAGTTTGTTGGATGTGTGACTTTCAGCCGAGTGCCTTTGTAAAATTTAATCGAAATTAAATATGTAAATAAAAATCATAGAACTTAATAGGATGATGCATACCATTTCTTCCATGCTCGTTTTCATGGAAATATTTTCCCCACCATCATTTGTCAATATTATGCATATTGATGGTTGCTGCTTGGACGGTGGTTCCCCGTACAGAGAAGAAATGAATTAATGCTGAAGCAACGGGACAACACAGGTTATCTTCTAAAATAACCTAACCACCTTCTTGATTGTGGTATACGCCGTCAGAAAATTTTAACATTATTTGTAAAATTATGCGCATTTGAATGGCCTTCTTCATCGTCGATCCTCACTGCTGAGGATCGCGACCACATACGTCGCGTCTCCAAGCCATTTGGTCTTCTTCAGTGTGGATCACTCTGTAATGCTACCTCCAACAGCCTTCTTTTTGGAACACAGTTAGACATCCGATTATCCAAGCTACTTCAACAGTTTTTGCGACTCCTCTATCATGGGACTTCGCCACCTGCTCGCGGGTGACATGACTCTTGGCTTCAGGCCTGTAAAGGTTCATTTTTCTTCGTCTTTTCGAGTCGATGGTTAACTCTTTATGCTGTTATGACCCTGTAGGTCACTACGTTAATTGCAGCATCGGTGGCATTCATTAAATACTCCAAAGTACAGCTCTTATTGAGCAGCTTTAGCTTGTTAAACTTAGCAGAAAAAGCTCACGCAAATTGACGAGTATTGTTATCTTAACACCACGAAAAAATTAAATTAAAAAAACACCGGTAGCACTCTGGGAGTGCCGGCAGAAGTGAAAACTTTAGTATTAACGTTGTGTTTAATTATAAGTACAAAAATACTATCATTTATGAGGTAGAATACAATGTTTATTTATTGCGCTATCGTACACAAATATGACAATTTACATGTTATTATTCATAATATTATATCGTTATTTATTTATATATTACATTAATTTTTATCTCTTAGAAAAATCAACTTTCATCCATAATTTCGTAATTCCGTAATTTCGTATCCTTGGATACGCGTGGCACGCTGTACATAAACACAGACGGACATTCGCGCAAGCGCCCTGTGCCGCCTAAGCGGAGCAGCACACTCAGGCACGGTAGAAAGAGTGGGAGATACTAGTTCCTCTCCCTTCCCCTCGATCTTACGCTTTTTCGATCAGCATCACGTGACCCTGACGCGAGTCCGTCTTACGCTTTTTCGATCAGCATCACGTGACCCTGACGCGAGTCCGTCTTACGCTTTTTCGATCAGGTCACGTGTCCTGACGCGAGTTTAAGATTTTATACACATTACAGAAAAAGTGCTCAACGCCGCTAAAGAAGTTTTCACTTCAAAAATCGCCGACTAAAACATAACTTGAAAAAGTGAAAACTAATACGTTTTGATCCTTTTAATTTTAATATAGGTACGATTCTTTGGGCCAAGCGTCTTCGCCTCGGGGGACCGCAAATTTTTGTATTTGTTAAGTACCCCTATATATTAGCGGTCCCCCGACGCAATGTGTTTATGTGTTAAAGTTTCTTTGGTTTTGTATTTTTTATCGTGATGCGATTGATGCGAACAAGAAAGATTACAGAAAAACAGAAAATAGGTTCTGTTATTTATACTACTATACTAATTCGAAATTTCAGTACTTCGTCACATCAAGTTCCACTCATTTTTAAACGTACAGGCATACGAAGTCGCGGCGAACGAAAAAATCTGAGCAGGGACATAAAAAAGTAAAAAATTAGTCAACAATAATTTGCAAAAAAGTTGTGAAAGTCATTCGGAAGCCAGTCATTTTACTGCCGGGTCTATGAATTCAGTTGACGTTTGATTTAAATAGCTGATATTATAATAATTTATAGCTAATATTTACTGCTTAGCTCCTCGAAGATATAGCGTGATGCTTACAATTTCTAAGGATATGTTTTTAAGGGCTAATTTGATACTAAACTAAACGAATAATTGAAAGTTGAACAAAACTTGTCGAAAAACGTTGATATGTAGTTTTAAAATCTTTAAATGTCCATAACTTTTTTCCGGCCACCAATTAGATTGAAACAAAGACTAAATATTGCTCAGAAATAAGTTTGATCTAACTTTGAAAACCCCAACAAAATCAGCTCCTTACTGAGCATTTTTTTGTGTTCTATAGCTTTCTTTTGATCACCCCTACTCGATTTTTGGTATTTTTGTTTAATGCACAGAAATCATGGTCTCTACTGTTTTATTACATGTATAGATGGTTACTCACCTCACAAGTATGTTTCAAATTATCTAGTTTGTGCATTGTTGTGCTAACTGCATCTTCAAACTCTGCTTGAAACATAAAACAGGATATTCGTTCCGCGAAATTTGGTATACCAGATAAATCCTGCAGAAACGCTTCAGGTCTATCTAGCGGTATCTCAGGCTTGATTTTTAGATGTTCTTTAATCATTGATAACTCCTCGTCAGTGGCTCGCTGGAATTAAATAGAGAATAACTAATGAAAAAATATCGATTCAGGTTAATCAGTTGATGTTCTATCTTTTAATATTTTCACATTGAATTATAATATACTAACCAATTCATAAATCTGATTTAACGCTTCTAAACTAACTACCGACGTATCGAAATTGTAAATAGCATTCTCAATCTCTGAGAACTCAACATGTAAACTTTGTGCCAGAATGCCGACGTTCTGCGATCTTTTGCTGTCTAATATTTTGATTGGTTGAATCTTGGTCTTTACTTCAACCTTTTTTTTAACGGGCGCCTTTACAACTTGTCTTGAAAACAGATCAGTGAATTCTTCAATATTATCTAGATTGGTTTCCTCTATTTCCAACCATAACGGTTTGAAATTGCTTGATATCAACTCTGTCTGGGCGACAGGTGCTGGCGGAGTCGCAAGTATCCGCGTCCAGTACAACGGTTTCATGGGAGCAGCAGGTTTCACTGGAGTTTTTCTTAAAGCTGAAAAAAAGTGGAATGTTAGTCACAATCTTTGTAAACCCCATATTCATAATCACTTATCATATAAAACAGCTACTTTTCTAGTCCTTTTCACGTCAATTAAGTTAGTGAAAAGCAGACCAACACCAAATTAGCGAAAAGATGTTTATGAATAAAGGGTTGCATTTTTAAAATGAAATCGTTTTATAGAAGCTGCCGCTACTTACTTGCTCTTTGAACATTCCATCCTCCGACAGGCGGCGCTGGGAAAGGTACAGGCCCGCTAGACAGGGGCGGTGGAGGGGGCGGGGGGCCTACACCGGACATACCGGGGGGTGGAGGGGTGTCCATCCCCGGCAAAGGGGGCGGGGGCGGACCCATCCCTGGCATTGGAGGTGGAGGAGGACCCATGCCAGGCATCGGAGGCGGCGGTGGGCCCATGCCGGGCATAGGTGGAGGTGGGGGGCCCATGCCGGGCATAGGGGGTGGTGGGGGGCCCATGCCGGGCATAGGAGGAGGTGGAGGCCCCATGTCAGGCGCAGGAGAGGGTGGAGGGCCCATGCCAGGCATAGGGGGTGGCGGGGGTCCCACAACGGTCATAGACGGGAGCGGGGTGTCCATGCCGGGCATAGGGGGCGGTGGAGGACCAATTGCGGGCATAAAGGTCGTAGGGCAAAGTGCAGGTTTAGGGGGCGGCTGAGGATCTTCTCCGGGCAAATCGATAGGAGGATACGAAGGACACATATTGGGCAGAGGAGGAGGAGGAGGACCAAGACTCATTGGCGGCGATGGGTAGCCCATGTCGGGCATGGGTAGAGGAGCGGGGCCCGCAGAGGGAACTGTCGGAGGTGGCGATAGTCCTGTTTCAGGTTTAGGTTGTAAAATGGTTGGCTCTGAAAATGTTGAAGCTGGAGAAATAACTGCACTGGATTTCGAAGTTGTTGGTTTAGGATCTTTTTCGGTCATTGGAGAGGAGGGCAAGTCCAACTCAGGTGTAGCGGGAGGTGTTCCTGGCATCGGAGGTGGAGGTGGAGGCATTCCTGGTAAAGGGGGAGGGTGGTAAGGTACAATTTGACTAGCCAGGTTAGCTCTCACTTGCGCTATAACAGATGTCTCTATGGTGTTTTGCATAGACTTAGCAGATATAGTCAGCTCCGGGGACCGGTCAGATATTGATAAACACGTCATTTTATCATCTGACCCAGCTAAACTGCTCAGATTGTCATTGTCCAATGAGATAGTACTTGAATGTCCCAGTGATGACTGACTAGTTGATATTGGTTGCTTTTCAACAGTTGTATACAAAACTTGGGTGTTTGGTACATGACATGTGTTTGCATTCTCTAACATAGGGGTCTCATCTTGTTTATCAAAGTCTGTGGAACTTTTTGCACTATATGTAATTAAATCAGTGGATTCATAGGTGCTGCGAAACGATACATCTGATGATCCACTGGTGTGGTCAACATTTTGAAGGTATTGGTCACTGTTCCTCTTCATGTCTTCAGCAGTGTTGAGCTCTGAGAGATCATCTTTACGATAACTTTTGTTACAATCTCTACTCTTATTCAACTTACAATAATTTACTATTTTTTCAGATCTGACATCAGGTTTACTAGTAATAGCCATCTCACTTTTATGTTCTAAACTACTTAAATCTAGTGTTTTATCAATATTTACATTTGTTCTTAGAGGGTCATATTCAGGTATGTTTATCACAGGTTTATTTGATAGCTTATTTAGGTCACTGGCAAAACTTGAAGTCTGTACTTCTTTGCTTGTTAATTCTGTTCTGGTTTTTAAAAGATTATATTCATTTATAGAATCACGATGCTTCTCCAGGTTCTTATTGAGGGATTCAATTTGCGTGTTTATTCTATATTTTTCTATTTGATATTCTAGCTCTTTAAGTTTTTTCTTCAGTTGAGATATAACTACTTTAGCTTCGTCAATGTCACTTATTTCTTCATTATTGTTGTGGCTAAAGAACTTATTGTTTTCTAGATCCCGTTGGTTGTTGTCCTGGGTGAAGTAGGCAGTGTCTTTGTCAGGCGGCCACACGGTAGTGTGTAGTCTGCCTGGTGTGACGGGTTGTAGTGCCGGCGCCTCCATATGAGCCCAGTAGTACATCAAATTTGGCTGGAACAACAATAAATTTATGGTTTTTAGCTCTTTGTTTATTCATTTTCATAACTTACTTTTGACAGATATGTTGCAAACTAACAATTTAAAATCTGTATCACAAAATGCTGGGTTGACTCATTTACAGTTAAATGGTTAAAATAAAAAACTGTAAAAAAGTAGGTAAGTAATTCTAATGTTAGAAATTTAGGACCCAATGTAATCTTAAGTGACGAGGTGCTTGAAACTAGACACGGCAGTATTTTTGGGCATAACTGTTGATTCTAAACTACAATGGGGCCCACATATATCAAGCCTATCAGGAAGGCTCAGCTCTGCCACATATGCCGTCAGGAAAGTAAGACAATTTACTGATGTTGACACAGCTCGGTTAGTGTATTTTAGTTATTTCCATAGCATATGTCCTACGGTATTCTATTGTGGGGAAAAGTTGCTGATATACAAATTTGTCTTACTATAACGTGCCGTGCGAGCAATATATCAGCTTGGATCAAGAGAAATTTTCAGAGATTGGCATTCCCACAGTAGCATCTCAATTTATTTTTGTAAACATTTTGTATATTAGGTAAAATATATATTTATACAGTAAAACAAGCGACATCCACAACTTTAACACCAGAAACAAGCACAAGCTACATGCTCCTTCCCACCGACTTCGTAAGGTCCACCACTCATTAGTGGGGTTCGGTATCCGTTTATACAATAAACTTCCACTTTCGTTTCTTGACCTGCCTTTTAACTCATTTAAAGCTAACCTTTGTTCGAAGGCATACTATTCTATTAATGATTATTTAGACTAGTATAAGAATAGTTAGTCGCTGTGTTAAATGCAAGACAATGTCATAATTATCATGTTCTTTCTCTTTAAGTAATTAGCTTATGACAGGTTATATGTATTCATATAATATTGTTATTTTTTTTTGTTTTTTTTTTTTTATCTGACTATGTAGGTCAATTCATTGTTTTTTTTTTATATATATACATTTCTATCATTATCAGTATCATAGTGTGCTAGCTAACAAGTTATAAATTTCGAGTCATGTATTAATTACTTAGCATACTTTTATATAGATTCAAGTTCTTAAAACATAACAGACAGATGTGTTGCTGGGGAGTTTGTTGGCCACTTCTTCTCCACAGCTAAAACACTAGGATGTGGTGATGGGCGGGCGTTTTGGGGGACTGTCTTTTGTAAAACTTGACGTCAAAAAGTAAACGATTTTTGATAATCATGAATGAAAACAGCTATTGTTGTTCATGGCTATTCATTAGCTTTGCCATAAAACATGTTAGACACATAAAAAGCTGCATGAATCACTGCTTACAATGTTAAATAGTTTGCTTGCAAGAATCATTTTGTGTTAAATACAAATGTAAGACACAGAATTACTCATGTCTACAAAATCAATTTGAAAACAACATAAATTGTATTTTTAAGAACTTGAATTCTAGATAAAAGGTAGGTAAGTAGTTCTGGATGTTTTATAGACTGATTAAGTTCTTGTTTTTAATTTCCGGGGCAAGAACTTAAGACTTAAAAAAGAAAATACTTTAGGTATGTACATTATAATTACTTACTTTAAAATCAATTTAATTGACTGCGCCTACTGTAAAAACACACAAATCTAGAACAGAGCAGACCATGTTTGGTTATGAATTAACCTTTGTCTGACACACTAAGATAGCATACTCTTATTCGAAACGGTAGAGTAATTACCTTAAATATAGTTTCCGTGGGCGCATCCTTGTCAGATATTTGCCTAAGGACGCCAGCGGCTAGAAGATTGGTACAGTACTGTATCCCAAGGTTCTTCTGATCTTGAACACTTAACAAAGGTTTTAAGTGACTGTTCTCCGTTATTGATGATATGTACCAGTTCAGGAGCATCTGACCTGGAAGTAATACAAACGTATTGCGTTCAAGCACACACAACGCATTATTTCTAAGTAGTTTTTTTTTAATATAAACAAGGTTGGCCACCAACCATTACCATATAAGTTTGACAGCTAATGCAAATTAGTGACGCGCAACCGGCGCAACCGCACAACGAGATCATATCGATAAATATGCATTGTTTTGCATCTACTATACTGTAATGTGAACTACTCTTTAGTTTGAAGCGGACATTTCGAATTACAAATGTAACTTTAACAACTATTTTATCAGTTTTTTTAAAGCTTGTTTATACAGGAGTTTTATATTTGCGACAGCAATCGTTAAACTTGAATGAGCAAAGAATAAGCAAATGAAAGCAGGCGCGGTCCGAGTGGGGAGGGTCGTGGGGGTCATGACCCCCCCCCCCCCCAAAAAACTTACACGTCAAATTGATAAACCTTCTAAAAAAAAACAAATCACGAACATTTAAACTACAATTAATCAGGGTGAGGTACAGACAATGTCGAGCTTGCTTCGCTCGCTCTTGCGTTCTTAGATATACATAAATCGAACACGTTACTTTTATGTCTGTATCGACAGTAACCAGAGGATCTTATCTATCCGAAGCTCTACCTATCTGACAACATTATTCTAGCTCGCTTTTGCTTAACTAAGTAACTTCGATGATTGTATTATGGATGGTAGGTAAATAAAATGTAACCTATCTATCCACACCTATATTCCGAGGCAAAATGCTAAAATTTTCGAGCTCACTTTACTCGCTGTAACATCCATTTTTTTAGTTTCTGATTCAAGGAACTTAATATTTTTCGGGCTCGCTTCACTCGCCCTAGCATCCTTGTCTGTTCGTTTTTCACTTAAGTTGACATAAAAACATGTCTATGTATGTAAGATAAGAAGAAAATTGGCGTTTCCAAGTCAAGGAACTAAAATAACGGGGCTCGCTTCGCTCGTCCTAGCCTTCTTAGCTTCCGGTTTGTGCTTTAATTATATAAACGCTGGCTAAACCGGGGCGGGTCGTTATTAAACATATATTTTGGGTTATGGTAGGAAAAAATCTAAGGTATCCAAGACAAGGTGCTAAAAATTTTCGCTTCACTCGCTCATACATTCTAGGTTCTCTTCGGACTAATGCTTTTCTGCAAAAGTCACTAACGTAACCACTCCGAGGTGTTTTAAATTTCACCCTAGTTTTACCTGCGATAAATTAAAGGTATTGTTGGCAGGGACATCATACATTTTGTAAGCCTCTCCTTTGTACATAGGATTGCAATGGGGTACTTTGATCGTGAGCGAGTCCGTAGTACGAATCACACTTTGGAAAAAATCGGGACCCGGGAAAACATTTTTTTGAGCTGGATCCGATCCTGTTGTCTCCCATTTGTTTTATGACTTTGTAAGTTTGTAATTTTTATTTCTTTTTTAGTGCAAAAATCCCTAAATTTCTCGACTTACGTTTAGGTAGGCACTATTCACATCCCCCCCAAAGTTTATGGCTGCGACCGCGCCTGAATGAAAGATAACACTCGCTAAAACCCCTTCTACACGGATGTAATCTAGCGTTCCATCCAATCCTATCCAAGGTGACCTTGCTAGATTACATCCGTGTAGACGGCAGATGTAATCCAAATTCATACAAAATTCGCGGATGGAAATCAAGCTCCCACCAAGGTCACCTTGGATAGAGTGCTAGATTACATCCGTGTAGAAGGGGTTTTAGCGCTTGGCGGTCAGGAGTCAGAATTGAGTGAACTGACGCCGAGAGACCAGCCGTCATTTCTATGTACTTTCTACCTACAGTGCGAGCCGGAGCGCACACGAGCACTCACTAATAGCCGAGCGACATAACTATTGGAACTATACACTCGCTCCTCGCTGCTCGCCAACTCGTATCCAGTTTCTAGCTTTACTCGCTTCTCGCTGGTCGTGGGCGGTGAGACAAGTGTCTCATGGCAGCCACACACGTAGAGATTTACTTGCGCAAGTTTAGACTTGCACAAATACACGTTATTCCGAAGTGACCACAGACTGCTCAAGTACGCTAGTACAAAATTAAATATCAGTTCTATCAAAGTCGGCATCCGGTGTGTTGTTTCAGTTTTTGGTATCCTTCAAGTAATTTATTATAGGCAGCAGCTTTTTTATCTCTGTTGTGATAATCTTTACCTAATTTTTATTTGCCAAAGACATGGCTCATTTTTTATATATATACACATGAGTTCTTTCAAAATTTCGCGAGTTCCATGCCTTTCCGTTGTCTCACTTATCACAAAAATTAGTACGCTACTGAAACTTGTATGCACGCTGCTCACACGATCAAGTAAACTTGCGCAAACGTAAGTCTCCACAAGTCGAGAATCGAAAATTGGAACATTTTTTTAAACTTGTACAAGTCAGAAATTTGCGCAAGTATTTTCCAATACACGTTACAGTATACTTTTGTAAGTCTAAACTTGCGCAAGTAAATCGCTTCGTGTGTGGCTGCCATATAGATATTTGCCTGAGGTTGTGTATGTGGTCCACGGCTACAGCACAGCCTTTTCGAAACCCAGCTTGCTCCGGTCTGAAGTCATCGAACTTTTGGGCGAGACGATTCGAGATAACCCTCGAAAACATTATCGCCCTTCTTGAAGAAGAATAAAACCACCACGCTCCTGTGCCATGCCTCCGGTGTTATGCCAGTGTGGATGACGGAATTGAAGAGCTTTACAAGCTCTGTCAAGACAGGTATTCCTCCTGCCTTGAGCACCTCTGTGGTTTTCCCGTCATCCCCCGGAGCTTTGTTGTTATGAAGTTGTCCGAGAGCTATTCTAATCTCACTCATGTCAATGTCGGGAACCTCGTCTGTTAGATGACGTGTAAGCCTGACCCGTGGATCATCCGCGCCGTGGGCCTGAGCTGGGCATGTTTTTTGAGCACACAAGTCTCCGTAGAACTTTTCGACTTCAGCGAGTAGGTATCACTGGCTTTGAGGTGTCGCTGGGTAGGTAAATACGTGCAATGGCGGTCTTATCGCGCCGTAATGACTCAAAATAAAACGACCAAAAACTACATTTTTAAAAGAATGGGCTTGTCTCATTGGCACGGGCAACGCACAAACTGTCCACAATCGCACAACCCTTACCATAGACGATTGGTAATTGAACAATATACTGTACCCTTTAATTAAACTTCGTAGAATGCGAAGACATGAAAAGACTTAAATTCTTCGATAGTCTCAAGGGTTTAGAATGTGTCATCAAGGAACTTATAGCGAACGTTTTTTGAGACATGTAACATATGTATGAGCATTCCGGCGAAAGCATATTGGTGGCGGCCACTTTAGCTTATTAGGAAAAGTACCGTCAGATTTCCTTTTTTTGCAGCACGTCTAATATCGTTCGTAATACTAACAAGAGCTGTTGTAGTGCTATGTCCTGGACGAATTTGGGATTAGAAACAAAATTGGAGGCGGTTTTTTTACACAGGAAACCGTGATTATAATCACGGTTTCCTGTCACTTTGAAAAGACGTTCCGGGACTTTGGAAAAAAACGATAATATTCAATAAAACTATTTCTTTAACGCGATAAACATGGTTATAAAAAACATTGGCTTGGTAAGTAAACCTATGGGCACGTCCGGGAGTTCCCCTCGATTTCCAATATTTATATTTCTTTTGATAGATATAATTCTAATCGGTACTCCTTCGATAGATAGTGTTAGAAATGACGTCACTGCCTGCGTTCTAACTTTAATAGGTTAGCAAGTGCTACATTATGTGTTTACTGTAGATAATTGGTCTACGTAACCTCCCGTCAATGACCGGATTTTTAACCTTTACGTAACCTATCGAGAACCGAGATTCATGCAGAGTACACGCTTATATCCTGTTTGGTATGAAAATCGGGCTTTGGGCCTGAAACGTACATTTGTGAAGCAATCCTTTCGACGGCAGGGTGCCGCTCGAAACATTGATGGTACATAACACAGTTGTTTCACTTTGACAATTAACTTTTATCACAATCACCGACATCATCAAGTCGCACTCAATGTGAACTTTATAACTTTCCTTATTTAAAACAAGCAACTGAAAACGATACCACTGCAGGGTCTTTGGCAAATTCATTCTTAACTTTTTCGGTGGCACATATAACACTAGAGCACGGTTGTTAATTAAGCACTTTGATACAGCACGGAGTAGTTTAATTTTAGGTGAAATTTCAGCTTTCAGCAGCGCATAGTCATCGTTATGCAAGCGCACTATGTTCCCGATGTCTTGCACTCCTTTTCTCCTCGATCGAAACTGACTAAGAAATGTCACATAATTGAACTGAGCTACTGAAGAGTTGGTGAAGTTCACACGAGTTGTTGACAGTTGCATATTACAGTCTCAGATCAAAGAGCTCGAGCTCTTAATGTCACGTATGCACACTAGTTACTAATGGCCAAGTATCTCTGCTAAGGCTAATGATTAGCAGCGATAAGAAATTATGGGCTATTTGTTAATAAGAGATAACATTCTTATCGCTGTGTTCATTCACCTGTTAGCGCCGTGATAAATTTGACAGATGGTTTTTGATTGTATTTTAAAGCGGTCGTGCCTAATATAATAATAACAAATGCGCCTGCGCCGGTCAAAGTTTGCAGGTCTACAAAAGTAAATTATGCACCGAGGAGATAGGCTGTGTGTTATGTCACGGGCGTCATATTGAATCCCGAACGTAATGAAGGATTCGAAAGTTAATTCACAAGCGAAGCGAGGAAGTTAATACAAAAATCATGAATGCAGCGAGGAATTCAAGCTAGCCCAAGGCAAAGACACCTTTATTCCTGAAGAGCATACTCTACTTTTCACACCTACTGCGAAAAAATTGTTCGAAAGTCACGAAGAGAGGTGGCTGGCCGTGAGCAATTCCCGTCGGCCTCCCAGTTGAGTTCCAAATTCAAATCACTAATTACTGACCTCCGAGCAATAAAATTGAACTGAATTTCATTAAACCCCCCCGGGCAATAATAGGGGACTCTAGTCCCATTAGTACAATTTGAAAAATAGGTATTTGAAGAAACTATTGCCGATGCTTTCGCGCTGCCCCCTATCAAGTAAAGTGCAAAAACTGCAGCAGAGGCTGATTTTACCTATAAAACTTAGACCAAACGACGTTTTGTATTCCGCTGTTTTCTTCTTCAAAACTGGACGGATCTATAAAAAATATACATATATCAAGAAGACTATATCTATGCTTCTATTATTTTCTATTTTGTTAAAAAGTTATCAAAGTTGTCTGATACTCGTCTGAACACTGCGGTAAAATCGGGCTGTTTTGTCGGGCTTTTGGATTGTCGTAATTTTTTAAGTAATTTTGTTTTGGAAAAAAGAAAATGATAGAGGCACGTATTAATTCGATATATTTTTTTGAAAAAAATCATAGCTCTAGCAGCATTATCCACGAAGAAAACAGCAGTATGCGTTTGTATGGAGAAAGGCCCAAGAGTTAAGTACCGACTAGAGTCCCCTCATAATGACTCGCTTTAGGTTGAATTTGCATGACATAATCTGACGTATTCGGGCAGGTGATGTAAAAAATATTAGGTACCTTCAAACTTTTCCAACAGCTTGAAGTTGAGTTTGTCGGGCACAAACTTGGGGCGCACCACCCTGGATTCCGTGAGTTTGTCGAGTGTGAGAGATGCTACCTTCCTCAGCACATTCGAATCGGACATTGGCGTGTCACTTACGCTGGAATGTCTGCGGTCTTTCTCTGTTACAACTGAAATAAAAACAAACAAAACAATTATTTATTAATTAAGTATGATTTCACAACTTATATCTACTGGGACAAGTTCACAAGGAGTGGTAAAATGTAAGAAGCAGTTTAGGTTGAAACTGAGTTAAGGTATAGGTAAGTTTTTCTACCTACCTAGACTCTGGTGGTAGTGTGGCAGTGTCGTGGAGGGGTTGCTCTAACAAATTAACCGATAGGTTAACCAATTTTCACCCGTCCTCTTATTTTCAATACATAATTAGCTACTTATTGTTTGTTTACCCTGTGAGCACCCGGTCGCAATAGCCGTCGCGACGCAACAACAATTGAATAATTTATTGCAAAAAAATCGGCGGCCGCCATGTTTTTTGGTCGATCGGGGGCCATAGGATATTAAACACTGCGTTTTTTAAAAAAAAGAGTTTAATTTCAGTTGACGCCCAATGGCACACAATGCCAATGCCAGTGCCAATGAAAAATTACCTGTTAGGAGACATCTCTAATCTCAGCTTAGGCCCTAGAAAAGCCCATAATGTCCTTTGTCTATAAGACCAATTACTTAGGAAATGAAACTTCTGTTACACTCGCATACCAATTTCGAGTTTCTACTTTAGTAATACCTTGCTGTTCTATGAGAAAGTTGTGAGGAATAGAGTATAAAAAGCTATTCAATCAATGGTTTGTTAATTAAGTAGAGACGTATAAAAATCCAACGGTACCAGAGCACTCCTTTTGTTAGTATGAGATTCTTTTGATTCTCATAGAAAAAACGTCAAATATTGTTAGTAGCAAGGTATTGTCGATTTTACTTAGCATGTACTTATCATCAAGGTAACTAGGAAGTTAGGAACGTCAAAATTAACTTGGGTTACCTACTACAGTAGTTCAGTATACGCAAAAGTAGGATCTGGATTTCAGTTGGCCTGATGCATAAATCTGCTCTCTGAATACTGATTACAATGAAAAACTGACCAACAATAAATAAGTATGGATTCTACTACATTTTAATTCTTATGCTTAAAAGTTGTAGTGTATTAAATTGTGAGTATCAATCTTAAACAGTCAGAAGGCAGGTAAGCAAAGTTTTTATGCCCAGTATAACATAATTACACTCTGAGGCAAATACCGAGAAAGATAAGCCAAAAAAATGAGTAAATTGACCACATGATGAGATCTTAGATGTGCCTAGCTATATTCATTTAAGGTTACGCACTCCAGAGGTAATCATGTTTCATTACAAGTGCGGGAAATGTCTTATGTAAGTGAGTACTAAGTATGTTTTGTTATGTAGATGCTGTTACACATCGATTCGCCTTAGCGACGTTAAATCTCTGTAAATAGAGCTGAAAATTGATTGTTTCGGGCTTGGTCTGCTTCGGAGCCGGTGCGTAAAAACATCAACAAACTGGTTTGCTCGCTCATTGTGAAAAGTAAGTGCTGTATGCCAGCAACAGGTACCCAAGAGAATAGAGGCTGCCATACGAATAGCAGTATGTAGGTGAAGAGGGGCACTGTGGAGCATTGATTGATTCGTACGAGGATTTGCGATAAGCAACTACGCAAATAGATAACTAACGTGGATATACTTTATCTGTATGCTCTTAGTGTACGAGGATGATACGTTTTTACTAAATAAGTATAACGTTTCGAAACTCTTTTCATTGTTATGAAATATGTTGTGTGCTAATATTTGACTTGATGTTGGTCAAATTAGGTGCTTAGGTAAATAGATACTATGTAACATTGAATGTGTTGGTACACATTCAATGTTCCTCTTTGGTAAGAGGAGATCTCTCAACTGCGATAAACAATTACTTGTTGAGCAAACAATAAAAACAACATAGCCTCAGAGAGCCTCTCGGGGAGGACAGATGGATGTAATGGTTTATTAGTAAACTGACCGTTGTCTAGTAACGTGAGAGACGGCTCGCAAGCCACCGGAGGGAGCTCCACCTTCCGATGTTTGGACAGCGTGAACGACGTCTGTCCCGGGCAGGCTTTCACCCGGTTGTCTAGGAAATCGTGATTGCACTCGTGGGTGATCCGTTCTATATCGCGTTCCGCTTGGTGGACGCCACACCAGCCCGAAAATGCAGTGCCCATAACCTTTTCATTCTCGCTGATCTCGCTTTTGTCACCGCTGTCATCGAAAACGTCATTTTTTTCTTCTTTTTCCAAGTCGTCGGTGGAGAGCGAGGAGGCAGCGTCATCGTGGGGCATGTCTACGGTCATGCTGTGGCTGGCGGAGAGCGCGGGCGGCGCGGGCGGCGCCGGCGGCGGGCAAGGCGTTAGGGTGCGCGGCAGCTCGTCGGGCGCGCTGTCGCTCTCGGCGGAGTAGTAGCACTGGTTGAGCTCGACGGCGAGCGGCGTGAGCGGGTCTGTAAACACTGACTCGGAGGTGGAGTCGTTGGCGGGCGAGAGCGCCGGCGGCGGCGGAGCGGCGGCGGGCGACTGGTCGCGGGTCGGTGACCGCGGGCCGCGCTCGCACCTGGTCACCGTTAGCTCCGACTGCACGCTGGCCGCCTCTGCGCCCTCCCCCTGCCGTAATGTTTTGAACACGCACTCGACCGTATCGTTATCTGATATTTCGATCGGTTCGTTGATATCTGAATCTGGCGTTTTATCATACTCCCTGTCGATGGCGTCACGTTTGGCATCGCTCTTCTTCCGTCCATGTTTTTTGCTTTCTCTTCCTGGTGATTTTCTGTTCAAGTTTCGCATAAAATGTTTACCCTTCGCAGGAGATTTTCCAGTTTTAGATTGTTTTTCGTTGGTTTGAATGTTCCCCATGTTGTTACAGATTCTATTATATTCATTTAATAAACTTTATAAACTTGAATGGTCTCTACTGAATAAGACAGAACGCAAAATATAAAATCTAACTTGAAGCAGTTTCACAGCCCTTGCTTGTCTGAATCCAACCCTTGTCCACCTTCATCCCCGAGCATGCGCAGTTCAGACGAGGAAGATCAATATTTTTGGTGCGTCCAAAATTAAAATTTTGAACTACCCTACATCTTTTCCTTAATTTTCAATTAAAATTTACTTCATATGTATTTTTTTGTTCTAATTTAATTGTGTTTACTTGTCTGTTATTTTCAATAAATAGCAGATTGTAGTCGACAAGTTTGTCAGGCTCGGTAGAGTCGGGCAACTTTTCCTAATTCTGTGTTATGTCGCTAGATGGCGGGACCGGTATGTAATATTGTAGAAAGCAAGTTGATGAGCAAAACTTGTTTAACCGATCCTCGGTCACAGCTAATGGTTATCCTGTTGATGTGTTGATTACAGTTTGGGTTACTGGTGGTAGTTTTGAATTGTAGGAAGTTTAGATAGCTAAAGTTTAATGTTATTGGCACTTGAGGATCTTTAAACTTGTAAAAATATAGATACCTATAGGTGTTTGGTTCATGTCACAAGCGAGTACCGTTTTTGTAGTCTCGGATCGGGGTTTGATTCCAAGATCGGACCTGGTGGCTGTTTTTTCTTCTATGTTAACAGTTCCGCTGGCTGACTAACCGACAACGCATAGGCTTGAAGATATATTAAGGGAGAACATGATCCGGGCGTCGAAGGGCGCTAAAAGATCTTCGGCCACCATAAGGAGGGGCCTGCGGGCGGCTAACTTGGGGCCGAGTAGTCACCTGACCAGCCAGGCCTAAAGGACGTGGTGCGCAGTTCCGTGCGCGCCTTTAAAGGAGCATGTGCGGTCGTTGAAGCGGCCACACTAAGAGGTGACCAGTTGGGGGCGGAACTGTGGAGTTTCAGTCGGTAAGAGTCCGACATAATAATCCGTCTCCCCAGACGGAGTATATCCATGAGGAATTCCCCACAAAAAAAAGGGAGAACTTAATAATATTTCTGAAGAGAGTAAGTACCCAAGTTAAATGCCAAAAATGTGGTAAAAGGATGTTTTTTAATGTAGGAGACATTCGAACATATCATGATGCATGCAAATATTTATACAGATAATTGTAGGAGTACATCAAAGGAACCAACTCAACTTATCGCTGTCTAAGTGCTGTTGGTCAAAGGCCTCTCTCCGATCGCACCACAACAGCAGTAGTGCTATTCTGTAAGAACATTTTCGTATCTCGACAGTGGAATCCGAGGTGAGTTTCAAATTAAGACCTTTATGTTGTGTGCAATAAAGCTCATTTTGTGAGTTTTGTTACTCAGGTGAAGCTCGATATCGAAATAGTTGTTTACAGAATAGACTAGCTGATCCTCCGCCTTAGGGTTCGAAATTTCCAGACCGAAAAAAAAGATCTACCTACCTAATAGGAATGGCTTATTCAAACACAATTAAAAGGCAACTTTACCTAACAAGTAGAACGGGGCATTTTAGTTGGTATGGAAAACGTTGTAGCAGACTTAAGCTTATAGTCTGAATAAAAATGAAAACAAACAAAACTGTATTATAGTTCCAATTCGCATGTTTTTCATTACGACGGCGAAAAAAAACGAGTGTCCTTCGCGGCCCGGGATCACAGGGATATGGAGCGAGAATATCGCCAAGTGAAGTGTAGGTCTTACGTAAATCTATTGAGGTAGCCTAGTACTCCACGTCGTTTTCCCTGCAGTTACGACCTACTTTTCATGCGCTTTTCTCTTTAATAAGACGAGATTAACTCGAGGCATGAAGTGTTTATAAGCTCCATTTAGCGTTTGATTAGTTTACTCATTTCGGACCAAAGTTGACGACCTACCAACTTACCCCCGATACTGGAAAAAAATATCGAGCTGCTACTCGGTAGATTCCAAACCCAGTGGTGCGATTGGCTGTCAAAACTCATTCAACCAATCACAGCTAGATAACGCGCGTTTGACAATTTGGCACAATAATTCTGTGATGACAATTTGGCACAATAATTCTGTGATGACAATTTGGCACAATAATTTTGTGATCATTTTCCTTCGAGTATCTTAGCACAGAATAAGCAAGCTGGTAGCCGTAGTCATAATAATTAAAGAATTTAATTTTTATTGTTATTTATTTTTATTTAATTTTTGATTTTTATTTAACTCAGATTTTAATTTTAAGGATGAAATTATTTGTATATGATTTAGTTAATTTAATTAGAATTTTGTTTTTGTGTATTTTTATATTTTTTAAGTTGACATGTGTGCAATATATGTAAATTTGCATATGTGTTAATTTTAAATATAGATTATTGGAATCTGAAGTAAATAAAATTTTATTATTGTTATTATAATAGCCGTTGAACCGATGACCATTAGGGTAGACATTTAGGCGTGTTCTTATGTGGAGATATAGTCAAAGTTTTTCGTTTGACTTGGACACATACAACTGCCTGACAACAACCATCGGGTAGATTACCAACTAAACACAACACCCGTCTGCTCGAAGGAACCTCCCTTTTCAATGGAGGTTTGCTGGACTTTACACAGGTTGTATAAAACATAGCTAAATGGTACCTATAAACGTAAGCGGAACATGTTGCAAACGTTTATTAAGCAAACTAGCACTTCGCCCGCGACTTCGTTCGCGCGGGTTTAGTTGGTACTCCACGAACTTCATCTTCCCTCTACCCTCGGGTAGTGTGTAAATTACTTATTAATAGACTAAACGTAGGGCAGTTTGCTCAAACCGAACATTTTACTTACTTAGATTATTTTTATACCCGTCGTAACTTTTAAACGAAAGGTCCAATTTGAATAGTTTGAAGTGTAATTTACATCTACATAACCAACCTTAATTATTAAACAATTTAAATAGATAAGGATTAACATCATGACACTAAAATCACTACTATTCCATTTCACCCGGGTTTTGATTGAAAAATTTGAACAAAAAGCGGTCATTGTGACTTAATCATAATAGTTAGATATATACCCTCGCGGATTTTTTTGTAGATATTGATGTCCTCTATAAAACTGCGGTACATCACTTTGCTCTATTGTCAAAAGTTTCCGCAGCGTACACGATGTTAGGATATTTTTTTCACACCTTATTATCGAAGTTTTCATACGGATCCCTAACTTTTTTGAAAATATTCTATAGCCTATGTTCATCAGGGATAGGGGATGTAGGATTCTAATGGTGAAAGAATGTTTCAAATCGGTCCAGTAGTTTCGGAGGGTTTGTTTGTTTGAAATGAATACATTTCAAACAAACAAACAAATCTTTCCTCTTTATAATATTAGTGTAGATGTAGATTAGTGTAGATAATAATTAAAAAAAAAAACACATGGCCTCTGTGTGTGGAAGTGGACTGCTTGATCCGTTATGATGATGATAAGGTAAAATTAAGAACATTGCATTAGCAGCAAGATTAAGTTTACGTACTTATAAAAAGAAAACGAGTTCACTATAAATAAAATTGAACAATCTCCCTAACAAAATTAGAGTCTAAATGAAAAAGTAATCGACCGTTTCAGGTCAAGAACACTACAGCCCTTTAATTTTCTAATCAATTGACTTCTTTATAACGCGCGGGAAAATCCAATATGAAAATCTTTTAAGGATTGCTTATTGAAAATAATAATCTTTGGAACGGAGCGATTCCCCTTTCGAAATAGGTAAACGGTTGGCAAAGTACCTCAGCTACTTGTTCCCGATTCCTTTTAACATTAAAATCTAAGACCCAAGTTCCCTAGTCTTTGCCCACACTTTGCGCCCTTTAAGGGAAAAATTATGCAAACTAAGGTACTTGCTAGCCTGTTGGTTGTTATATGATTTGCTATAATATTTAAATTTTGACCTTTACCTTTAATAGCCTTTGGATTTCGTAAATTGTTCTCAACTTTATCTCGGGAAGTAGGATATGAAAATATTTTTCTTTAATTCCATAACTTTCACAATTTTCGGGTTAGTATGGTGTGAGACGGTACAGACAGAAGCCCTTTGTGAATTGACGAAAGAAGAGGAATACTTACCTACCTACGTAACTAGAATTTGTAGGTACCTACCTACAGCTGGTGCTCTGGAGTTGTATCTCCTATCTTCATGGGTTAACGTGCATATACCTTTGCCTGTATGATACCAGCTGCATCAGCGGCTACGCCTGCTTGAAATTCGAAAATTATCCCAAGGGAACATATTCCCGAGATTACCGGGATAATATAATCATCATCCCGAATTCTCCTACCTATGTCCTATTTCAGGTCATGGTCTACCCGTGTACCAAATTTCATCCAAATCCGTTCTGCCGTTACGACGTTAAGAGGTAACAAACAAACGAACAAACTCACTTTTAGGCACTTATAATATTAATAAAGTTAGGATTTGTACTCGTGGACGGAGCTTCGGCAGGATCTCATGGCAGTATGGAGACAACGACTGTCGCAACCCAGCACAGGGCACGCCGTTATTGAGGCGATAAGTCCCCTCTTTGAGGAGTGGCTAGAGCGGCGCCACGGCGTCCTTACCTTCCGTTTGACGTACTACTCATCGGATACGGTTGTTTCGGGAGATACTTGTTTCGAATTCGGTGGTAGGATATCTACGTCCGGGTTAAAACACTGCGAGGATCGCCCGGAGGCTTCGCTTGGGCGGAGCACCGCCGTGTCCTCGTCGAGGCGATCGGCGGCGGCCTCTCGCGTTTGGCCCTGGTTCAAGCCATGGTCCGGAGCGAGGAGACATGGGAAGCGGTCGCCTCCTTCTGTGAAGCAGTAATGCTAGCGAAGGAGGAAGCCGAACGCGTGAAAGAGAGGGAAGCCTCACGCCCCAGCCGCCGCAACAGAAGAAGACGCCCCGGGCGTCGGGAGTCGCAGGGCGATTCTCCGCCACCGTAGGCGCGGGCCTGCGGACGGCCAACATTGGGTGGCTTGCCGTCTGATCAGAACCAGGGCGGCTACTCTCTAACGAAATCCGTAGTTTCGGGCTTAGTTGCGGGCGGGCATTTTCTACTCCGTATCACCTAACCACTGAGAACTAATGATAACACGATTTGACAGTTACTGTGAAATCGTGTTGTCATTAATTCTCAGTTCGGGTTCGGGACTAATCGTAAGTCTGTAGGTGATACGGAGTAGAATACGCTCGCCCGCAACTAAGCCCGAAACTACGGATTTCGTTAGAGAGTAGCCCCCCAGGCCCGGGTCGACGGCTCGCTGTGTTCCACGCGCGTGCCTGCTGGGGCTGCGGACTTTGTTCGAAAGAGTCACCGTGGCCCTGAACGCAAAGCGCTTTAGGAGGAACATGGATTGGTTTTAGTCAGTAAGAGTCACACACACACACACTCCCTCCTGCTTCACCCAGAGCGGGAGGAGTCATTTCATGATGTCCCATCCATAAAAAAAAATGATTTGAACTCGTAAAAGTACTTACTGTCTTATTCACCTAGTTAACTTTTCTCTTTACTAACTCATTTTGAAAATTTACCACAGCATTCTCATATGCATGAAATTATTTTTAACTTTAGAAAGTTGGTAAAGGTGGTCAGATAACGAAAATTCATGTTCGGAGTAGAATATCCCAGCAAAACTGCGTCTGGCTGTTTCGTGATATTATATTCAACAAACGACACCTCCGTTGGCGACGACGAACTCGCGCCTCCCTCTTTTGCAAGGAAAATGAGATTGAACAAATTATTTCATAGCTGTTGTTATACCTAGCAGATATACGTTCTTATCACGAACGAAGCCTTGCGGATTTAATTCACATATCATGTGGAACGAAGATATAACACCCTGTTCAATTGCGCGGAGGGCTCACCCCATGAAATTATCAGCGAAAGGGAACCCCTTTGTAGTCGGTGTTATCGCAGTGTATCGGCGAACAGATGCAAGCTTAGCCCCACTTAATCTAAACATAACATTTCACCAGACTAGACGAACAAACTTGTATCTACAAGGGTTATTAAATGCAGAATATTGTATAAATAGCTGCTTAAAATAATAGAAGTAATACAAAACAAAAGCATTTTTATGCTAAACGTTGCTGAAATTACTAGACGCACGACATTTTTCCGTCGACTGACATTAGCGTGAAAACTATGAGGGAATTATGGCAATACAGTTGCAGTCCTATTTCACAATATTCTCGGAAACAAAGGTATTAAGAATAGAAGATTTTATTTTATTTTATTGACTGTCAGATAAAGTTGACTGTTGCTTAACACATCTTTTCACTTTAGTAAGCGGCAAGAAAGTGTGAAAATCGTATCGGTATTTATCCGCCTAAAGGTAGCCGTGAAAGCTGGACAGTACCTACACGGATGAACGCCGGTTTTCGCTTCCGTGTAGGTATTAGTTGTCATAGTGATTTATTTATTATCATACCACTGAACCTGTACGGAGGAAGTCACTTGAGTGAGAGTAATGACTGTACGTGGGCATATTTTTGCTTCAGAGATCAACCAGGCCAGAAGTATTTACGTACAGTATTCTGTTTCGTGTTAGGAGAAATACCTAACTTATTTTAATCTCAAAGTCGGCTTATGACGTCTAAACTTCTTTCCTTTGCCTCGATGCAGTTGTCCAACTTTTACAATTTGTATGAGCATAATTTGTAGTATAATCTGTGGCATAATTGTACCGCTGTCACACGCCGGAGTAATTAATGCGCGGGAGAAGTGGAGAACTGATGCTTTCGTAGTTTAGGAACTTCAAGAAATAGTTGGTGCTGTTGGTAGCGTCTTATGTCTCTCTACAGAGTTGTAAGCAAAGTCATTGAGGGTAGTATATTCAGAGTGCTACAAACTGATGGCCAGAACTGCGATGAATGGGGAGTAATACCAGGATCGTGTTAACTTAGTTTTGTAACACGAGTCTGTGATGTGACCTAAGTTTAGCAAAACAAATAATTCTTTACGAAAGATGAAATCATAATGATCTGGATGGTTCGGTGGAATCAGTGACTGCAAGTATTCTACGTTACGGGTAGCCGGTATTATTTCCTCTTAGCATAAAGTTGGAGAGATAACTGAAAATGGTTTAGATTCTGGAGGTGTACCAACACCCAGACTCTAAATCATTCTTAGTTACACCACCACCACACTACATACACTACAGTACCAGCATGTAATAGTGGTTTACCTTTTGCCCAACATTATTTGATTCGGGGGTACGATATACTAGGACTAGGACTTTGATAAATATTAAAGAAAATTATCAAAGTCCTATCACTACCTACCTATATCCAACAAAAAAATTTTACGAAAGAACTAACCTACTAAATCTCACACAACTGTACACATATTACACCTGCATTCTAATAAAAAAATCACCACGAATTCTGTACAATCAAACATAACACTACATAAAAAGACACCTACCTACATACAACACAAGAAGTAAAAACAAGTTTTAACTAATGACCACACGTGCACGGACTAACTACGGCAAGAAAACAATATTGGCTGAGGGAGCAAAATTATTTAATGATTTACCAGAAGTTTTTTAGAAGTATGATAATATAAACCTATTTAAAGCTAAGCTTAAGCAACATATATCTACCCTGTAACGTCGCCAACACCCTAGAGTCAAATACACTTTTTAGATGTACCTAAGCACTATGTATCTCATTTTAAGTGAACTGTTATTTAAGTTCTTATGAGAATAAATTCTTTAAACCTATATACAAGACTAGCTTCTGCCAGCGGCTTCGCCCGCGTGATCCCCAGGGAACATATTCCCGAGATGAAAAGTAGTCTATGTCCTTTCTCAGGCTCTAGACTATCTGTGTACCAAATTTAATTCAAATCGTTTCAGTAGTTTTGGCGTGAAAGCGAGACAGACAGACAGAGTTACTTTCGCATTTATAATACTAGCTTCTGCCAGCGGCTTCGCCCGCGTGGTCCCTAGGGAACATACTCCCGGGATAAAAAGTAACCAATGTCCTTTCTCAGGCTCTAGACTATGTGTGTACCAAATTTCATTTAAATCGGTTCAGTAGTTTTGGCGTGAAAGCGAGGCAGAGAGACAGAGTTACTTTCGCATTTATAATATTAGTAAGGAAGTTAGGATAAATGAAGGGCAACGAGTACCAATATAAAGACAAAGTTTAGTACATTATACTAACAGAAATATAGATTACTAGCTTTTGCCCGCGACTTCGTGCGCACATATTCGGTTTTTCCCGTTCCCTTAGTAATTTCGGGAAATCTTCTCTTAGTGCTCTCCTACTACCCGCAAGGAACCTACATGCTAAATTACAGCTTTCTACGACCAGAAGTTTCGGCTGTGCGTTGTCTGTCAGTCACTCACTCAGTAACGGAAGAATTTTATGTATATTGATTGATATGTTTTACAAAACGCCCGTAGGTACTGATATATTAAAAAAATCACGCAATAGGTACTCATTTTAACAAACACGAAACAGTTTCTACGGTTTCTTGTTCTCATCTGAAACAATGCAAAATGTAGTTCCCGATAACCGACTCTTTGTGACAGTTATTGGTACCTAGTTATAGGTACATGGAAGCAGTTGCAACTCAGACTACAGTTTCGGTTCGGTCTAGGTACCTACTGAGATATGTTCCAATGTAAAACAGTCCGGCAACAAGTTTGTGCAGTATTCACGGCGAGTACCGTCAAACGGGGTGAATAGGAACGGAGGGGTGAATCGAAACAAAACTTTGAAACGGATTTGACAGTCCAATCGATGGGCACTGGATACCCGTATTAATTTGAAATTATTTTGTTATGCTTCTGTGCTTTTAATTTAATTTAGTTAAATTTTAATTCAATTTTTAATTTTGTTTTGATTTGTTTTTATATATAACATAGTACACGTAAAATTAAAAGCATATCCTTACTAATATTATAAATGCGAAAATAATTCTGTCTGTCTGTCTGTCGCGCTTTCACGCCAAAACGACTGAACCGATTTAAATGAAAGCTTCTGCCAGCGGCTTCGCCCGCGTGGTCCCTAGGGAACATACTCCTGGGATAAAAACTAGCATATGTCCTTTCTCTGGCTCTAGACTATGTGTGTACCATTTTTCATTTAAATCCGTTCAGTAGTTTTGGCGTGTAAGCGCGACAAACAGACAGACAGTCAGACAGAGTTACTTTCGCATTTATGATATTAGAAGGATTAGTAAGGATTGGTTTTCTAGAAAAAAATAAAATTACTTTTTATATTTCAATTCAATAAAATTGGAGGCCGTAAATGCTCCAAACAAGATTTAAAGGTTTTGTTCCCCTTTAAAGTTTCGAAACGGGGTGTGTAGTATACACCCCGTTTGTAGGTAGTGCATAAGTACTAAGTATTCAGCTAGTAAGGATCTACATCACCATACATTAATTTTGCATGAGTTTCAGAACACAAGAAAGATGGGAAAGAGTTCTAAAAAATAGAAGAGGCAAAGACATTTCTGTTGTTTTTTTTTAACTACGTTTTGTCGAGTTTTGCAATCATAAAATGTATGGAGCAGCTAATTCTTTCAACCGATTTCAGCGTTGATCGTATAGTAAAAGTATTTTACAATGATTATTAAAATTACCTTTTCACTTCAGTAGCTCAAACATGTAGGTTTTGCTGCCTGAAATCAGAGAGCAAAATGCGATTTTGCTCAGAGTGAGACCAAATAACTTTTTTTTTCAGAAAGTCGCGAAAATCTTATTCAGCCTTGGGTTAATTATACAATTCGAAACATTCACACTCTATCTCTTTCACGCCGTTAGAAAGAGAGAGAGACAAAGACCAGCGCTTTCGAAATTCCGATTTAGAATTCGACCTCAAAGACAAACACGTTGGAATTTCGTACTAACTAAAGAAATTTTGCAAAAAGATAATTATGTCTTTTAATGTAATTTATTGAATTTTTAATTTATTGTTGTATTTAACCTGTAAATATATGTTTTTTATTTCAATAATGTTACGTAATATATTTGAAAAATAAAACATCATGGGTGCTATTTCCGAACACGCCTTAATTAAAATAAAAGAGCGGGAATAAAATTTCGTGGACGGCGTAAAGAGTTGGATAAGTTAAAAAATATTAAAATAATCATAAGATATGAGTGAAACTAGCGACGAGAACAGTATTTTAACACCGGAAGAGTTAAAACAACAAGTTATTAATGCAGAACTAAGTTTCATACCTGAGAAGTCTCGCGAGAAATATCTGAAAGCATACCATGTCTTCAATGACTGGAGACTTACAAAGAGCGCAAGCAGTTTTTCGGAGACGGTGTTGCTATCTTATTTTTTAGATTTATCAAGACGAGGCGATCATCTACAATGTGGAGTATTTACTCAATGTTGAAAGCTACTTTAAAAAAAAAACATAACGTGCATATTGAAACATACGCAAAACTTGTATCTTTTCTAAAAATAATGTCAGTTGGGCATAATGCTAAAAAGTCCAAAATTTTCACGGCCCTTAACATAGAAAAATTTGTTAATGAAGCTCTGGACTGCAATTTTCTTGTCGCTAATGTAAGTGGTACCTATGAATCTATGTTGTTAGTTATTAAAATTTGTGTGTAGACTGTTATGTATAAAGATACTTACTGCCTACTACTAATTTTTGGAGGCGCAATAAATCCTAGTCTGGCTCAGAAATACTGTTAAAATATTTATTACGATATGAAAAATATGCTGTAAATGTTAAATAATACATATTAATTATGCAATATTTTCATTACAGGTTGTACTGATCATAGGAATTAGTGGAGCGTGTCGCAATAACGAGCTATTACAGCTAACGGTTAATAATATCGAAAAGCATTCAGATAAATTACTGTTAGTAAAATTGAAAAATACGAAGACGAATCTTGACAGGTCTACAGTCGTACGCGAAGAATTTTAGAAAAATACCAAAATTTACGTCCAGCCAATATAAAAACCGACCGATTTTTCATACAATACCATAGTAATAAATGCTCAAGACAGCCTATGGGAGTGAATAAAATAGGTGCTATACCGCGAGAAATTGCCCCTTTCTTAAAACTGGAAGAGCCTCAGCTATACACGGGTCACTGCTTTCGGAGAACTTCGGCAACGCTCTTGGCTGATTCCGGAGCCGATCTCACCACTTTAAAACGTCACGGCGGGTGGAAGTCCAATACGGTTGCAGAAGGCTATATTGAAGACTCAATAGAAAATAACTCGAAAATCTGTAAGCGTATAGTAGAAACAATAAGTCTGAATTCGACCTCGGATCCTTGGTCTCACCCACACCCATCCACTTCCAACGACGCACAGTGTACTTATACAGAATTCCGATCAGAGTCACCAACGTTCACCGTTGTTCCTTCTCAATCCGCCACCGAAACAGAAACCTTAACCCCAGATAGTCAAACTCAATGCAACTATAACGTTGCCAAATAAATCTGTTACTTTCAATTTGCAGAATAGTAGTAATTTTACAGTTAAGTTTTAAAATGTTCCATTTTATGGAATTGGTACCTCTATCTTCAATGTTAATTATTTTGATTCACAATAAATAGTTATTTCAATCTATTCCTGTTTATTTTATCTCCTAAAGTTTTCTCGCTGCTGAAGTGAAAAGTTATGTGTGTTACACGAATGGCGCCTCCAAAAATTAGTAGTAGGCAGTAAGTTCCTTTATACATAACAGTCTACACACAAATTTTAATAACTAGCAACATAGATTCATAGGTACCACTTACTTTAGCGTCAAGAAAATTGCAGTCCGGAGCTTCATTAAGAAATTTTTCTATGTTAAGGGCCATGAAAATGTTGGACTTTTTAGCCTTATGCCCAACTGACATTCTTTTTAGAAAAGATACGAGTTTTGCGTATGTTTCAAAATACACGATATGTTTTGTTTTTAAAGTAGCTTTCAACATTGAGTAAATACTCCACATTGTAGATGATCGCCTCGTCTGTGATAAATTTAAAAAATAAGATAGCAACACCGTCTCCGAAAAACTGCTTGCGCCCTTTGTAAGTCTCCATTCATAGAAGACATGGTATGCTATGCGAGTGGCATACTAGTGAGACTTCTCAGGTATGAAACTTAGTTCTGCATTAATAACTTGTTGTTTTAACTCTTCCGGTGTTAAAATACTGTTCTCGTCGCTAGTTTCACTCATATTTTATGATTATTTTAATATTTTTTAACTTATCCAATTCTTTACGCCGGCCACAAAAAAATTATTCCCGCTCTTTGAAAAAAGGTACTTGGTCTCACTCTGAGCAAAATCGCATTTTGCTCTCTGATTTCAGGCAGCAAAACCTACATGTTTGAGCTACTGAAGTGAAAATGAAATTTAACAGATTGTTGTGTGTTTAATATTATTAATATTAAATGAAATTTAACAGATTGTTGCGTGTTTAATATTATTAATATTATTAAATTTAATATAAATAATATTAAACACAACAATCTGTTAAATTTCATTTTCATCTTTATCGTTAACTCATTGGGTTCAAGGTTGATTGGGAAAATTTGTCAGTGACGAGTAGCGCAATGTGCTTTCTGATTCTGCTAAAGTGGTTTTTTTTTACCATATCGCGTATGATAAACGAGGTGCAATTGAAATAGGTACATAATATCCAAAACCTGAAAAAAAGTAATTTAAATAATCATTGTAAAAATGATTCTAATATGATTTTAGTAGAATCATATTAGAATCATTTTTACAATGATTATAATATGATTCTACTAGTGGCCTTGTTAGACTTGCTGATCTAGATAAATTTTGATGCAGCCAAGCTTTGTCAGTGCAGCCGAGGCGAGCTGAGATACTTTTGAACACGCTTTTTATGAAAACGACGTTTTCGAACACGCTTAATCGGGAAAAAATATAAACATTTTGTATTTTCTGATTCTGAACTTCTAACAGAAGAGGCCAGTTTTCGAGTGTGTTGAAAAAAATCAGTCTATGTGAACTTTTTGACTTTGCCAAGATGCTGAAACAATGTTGTTTAACTAAACACAAAAAACCACACCATGAGAAACCTTACAGCGTACAAATTCGCTAACTTATTTCGATTCGGGTGCAGTTGCAGAATCCGGCGCCGTATTTTAGAAATGATAACACTGCAACTCCAAAGTATTAACAAGAACGATCTGGGTGATCATTTCCTGCATGTAAAGATATACAAAAAACTGCACGTCGGCTTCCGGTATGTACGGCTTGTTGGAGTTACAATATTTAGTTTCCTCGTTCGTTTATTTTCGAAGCTACCAAGAAATCTTGTTTGAATTTACTGGAGGTAGTTTTTCTTGGGGTTTTTTTTTCGAGAAGAGATGCTACGGTACATAGATATAGTTGTATTTTAGACTTTTCGACGATCAATTCCATTAACCGAACGTCACTAGTATACAGGCCCTAAGATGCCTATACTAATAAGTACTTACGTCATCTCTATTTATATGAAGCCAGCTTCTGCCAGCGGCTTCGCTCGCGTGGTCCCTAGAGAACATATTCCCGGGATAAAAAGTAGCCTATGTCCTTTCTCAGGCTTTAGACTATCTGTATACCAAATTTCATTTAAATCGGTTCAGTTTTGGCGTGAAAGCGCGACAGACAAACAAACAGACAGAGTTACTTTGGCATTTATAACACTAGTATGGATAAAAACTGACTGACTAACATATCAACGCCCAGCGACAGCGACAAACTACTGGAATTTTACATAAGGCTTCCTTTTATGATGTAGGACTAAGAAGGAAATTTTTTGAATTTCAACCTTTAACCAATTTCGTTTTCTATGTAGTACAAACGACTTTCCCCCATTGCATTCATGGGGATGAAAAGGCGAAAGTCGTTTGCACTAAATTTGCACAGACGAAGTCGCAAATAGAACGTCTTAACTGGGGCTTATTCATCATCATCATCATCATATCAGCCGATAGCCGTCCACTGCTGGACATAAGCGTCCCCCAAGTGTCGCCACAACAACCGGTCCAGTGCGTCTCACAACCATCGGCTACCCGCGACCCTCACCAGGTCATGGCCCTATTATAAATAAATAAAATAAAAAGCCTTTTATTTCTTGCATTATAAAATCCAGCTTAATAATAGATTAAAAAGTAGTTTGGAAAAGAAAATTAATACATGCTAGTTTTTACAATCTATATCTTGATACTATCGTTAATTGCAAGAACCCCTCCTCAGGTGAAGGTGAAGGCCTCCTCTAAAGAAATCAATTTATCTCTGTGTTGCGCTATTTGTGGCCAGCAGGGGCCAGCGATTTTGACTATTTCGTCTTCCCATCTCATATAAGGTCTGCCTCTGAGGCGCTTACCCTGTGGGCCCTTCCATTTAGTTACCCTGCCGGTCCACCTCTCGTCTGTTAGCCTCGCTACGTGCCCTGCCCACTTCCACTTTAGTTTTTTAGCAAAGCTTAAAGCATCTTTGGCTTTGGTTATTTGTCTAATTTTGGTGTGTCGAATTTTTTGGAGCTTTTTAATATTGAGCATGCTTCGTTCCATTCCGCGTTGGCAAGTAGTTATTTTGTTTTTTATTTTCGTAGTATATTTCCAGGTCTGACACGCGTAGGTAAGGCATGGTAGGAGGCATGGCCCTATTACTAGAATTAATTGATAGGTACGTCGGTAGGTAAGGTACGTCATTAATTTATTAGAGCTAGGATGTAGTACTTGGATAAGTACCTACTTACATATGTATACTATCTGTACTAATATATAAAGCTGAAGAGTTTATTTGTTTGCTTGAACGCGCTAATCTCAGGAACTACGTGTCCAATTTGAAAAATTATTTTAGTGTTAGATAGCCCATTTATCGAGGAAGGCTATATATATAGGCTATATATCATCACGCTAAGGCCAATAGGAGCGGAGCAGACGAAGTTGCGCGGGTCAACTAGTACCTTCATAAAACTATATCGGTACATGTAAAAGATAAACCATTTGCTTATTAAGGTTTATGTACCTAAGTATGAAAAATATATCGTAGATAATATTTTTTCATGAAACTGAGGTCTCGTATTCTTCGATATTTTTATTAGATTTTTTGCATAACGATATGAGGATGTTTTCCGAACCGTATAACTTTTTGTTCCTTCAAAGATTTAGCTTTATTTATCTTGTAAATATATTCTTTTATATCCAATAAATTTTTGTAGCTAGGAACTTGAAGGTTAGGAACTTATTAGATTTCTAACTCCCAATTTCTGAAAAAAAAAGATCGACCCATCACAAATTAAGCACTAAGTAGTCTAGTGATGCGATTGGCTGTTGAAAACTCATTCGACCAATCAGCAAAGGACCTTTGACAATTTGTCACAATAAAAAAATAAGTTTGTTCGAGAAACTGGCCCTTCATAAGTCAAAATATATTTCAGAAACTAATTGTCCTTATTAGCACTTAATTTGATATGAGTGGTTTTTAAACTGTATTTTCATCGCCAAATTTTAACTTATAGGAAACTAAAACTCTGTTTGACTTAAATTAGCTACCCACAACTTCTACACAAGTTTAGACGACACCCCAGAATATGCAGCATAAATCAGCTGGAAACTAGCTTCCTCTCTTTCCCGCTGCATCTACAAGAGAAAGAAAACAATGGTTTTGTTTAAGTTACCCGGTGCGCTGCAGAATCAGCGCCGTCATTAGTTTAATTAGTAGAACAACCTCTTTGAAGTATACGTGTATAAGATCATATTGTCCGGAACCCTCATTACTCTAAATAAGGGACGTTGACGCAGAGGTCAACAATGAAGGCCTATCGCCGTCCACTGCTGGACAAAGGACCACGTTGTGCCAACAAGGCTAGTTGCTTTGCGTTAAAATTAAACTAAGAAAAGCTGGATCGTAGTCCCTACTTTTATGATACTCGTACTTTGCGTTTCCGCTAAGGTGATAACCGCCAGTTTTTTATACAAAGTCAGATGGTTACTCAGCCTTATTTATAAAAATAATCTAACCTTGTGATTAGTTTAAATTATAATATAAATTATTAGTTTAAAATACTGATAACCAAATTAAAATTTAACTAAGAATCCATCTGCAGGTCTAAGGGTGCTTGTCCATTACAGCGGAGCAGAGAAACGGAGATTTTATTACTAATGGAATTGTATAAAATCTCAGTGACTCACATGGTGCGGAGACTTTAAGCTATTGGTAAAAAATTCTCCGTATCTCCACTCCGCTGCCTCGCTCCGCTGTAATGGGCAGTCACCCTTAAAAGGCGACTTTAGTAGAATCAGCCAGTAATTCAAAGTACCCGAAACTGTCATTTTTCCTAATCTACCTAGAACCTAATGCTATAACGATAAAGAGTTGTTATATGAAAAACATTATGATCCTAATATGATTCTACTAAAGTGGCTTTTTTAGAACATCAGTTGATTAGTTGAAAATGCTTTGGCTAATTGATTACCTACATTTCTGCTGATCAACGTTTGAGTTTCTAGGTACTACTCAAATTCGAAGAAATCTTCTAATCAGTCTTCAAAATAATCCTGTCCTAAAAGATAATGCTCAGATTGTTTTATAATAAGGCTGATAAATTATAGTATTATGTGTAACTAAAGGTGAAACCAAAGTTTGAATTGAAAATGTAAATTAGCATGTACCAGAAATAGTACCTACGAGTACTACCCACACACGTGTACTATGTAGATGCTTCCCTAAGTAGAAATAAGTACTCGATTTCTATGTTCTGAAATGGTTTGCTTGCCAATCGTAGCATTTGCTAATATTCCTTTGAAATGACGCTGCTGACTACAAATCCACCTCGAAACCAAAAGGGTCCTATGCATAGATACATAGTACATTTACCTATCGATTTATACGAATATATAACTAATGTGAATTAAAAACGATACCTGTTCTTTGACATTGATATAGGCGTAAGTTGAACGAGTAATGAATGACGTTAGGTACCTATATCTTCTTTAATTAGCATCTGCATTTGATGCTAATTCTTCAAGTGCCCATATTGCGTCACTAGACGGATTTTAATCGGCTTCACTTCCCATAACATGCCAATTAGGTACTGGTGTCAGTAATTAACGTGCAACGCTATCACTCACACTCCCGTTTTAAATCAGCTCTGGTGCAAACGTAGACCAACATACCTCTAAAGTACCAAATAACATCGTCAGCTAGAATTTACGTGAGTCTTCACAATATGTGCTTCGGAATCGAACAGCAAAATACTAGTTTGCCTCAGTAATTGGGGTGGGGCACCACGGTTTTTGCGAATTGACTTGAAAAACAGTTCGACTCAAATGTTTTGTAATTCATTGTTTTTATGTGCTTCTGTTCATTTGGTAACGTTATTGGAATATGTATGTTCCAGTTGACCCGCGCAACTTCGTCTGCTCCGCTCCTATTGGTCTTAGGGTGATGATATACATATAGCCTATAACCTTCCTCGATAAATGGGCTATCTAACACTGAAAGAATTATTCAAATAGGACCAGTAGTTCCTGAGATTAGCGCGTTCAAGCAAACAAACAAACAAACTCTTCAGCTTAATATATTAGTACTACCTGACCCGCGCAACTTCGTCTGCGTCACAATTTTCATTACTGCTCCGCCCCTATTGGTCTTAGCGTGATGATATATAGCCTATAGCCTTCCTCGATAAATGGGCTATCCAACACTGAAAGAATTTTTCAAATCGGACCAGTAGTTCCTGAGATTAGCGCGTTCAAGCAAACAAACAAACAAACAAACAAACAAACTCTTCAGCTTTATATATTAGTATAGATATAGACTATAGATTCGAAACCATTAATGATATAGAGTTTCATACATAATTTACCTACCTCTTTATCATTTTGTTTTTCCAAATAAATTTGTATACATAAAGCAGATAATATTTTATGTAGAATCCAGTTTTACGTAGAATTGGAGGCACTAACATTATAAAAAGTAATTTGGAGGAACAAATTACTCTGTTAACAATAGCCGCGGTCGTAAAAACCATTGAAAAGGTTGCACATGTGGTATAAATTCATGACTACTTGCTCGCTAATTTCGCCGAAAATTTATAACGTTTACCTTATAATAACAAGCGAGACATAAAAAAAGCTTGAGATGAAATTCTGCCGACGTATTTTACTCCTTTGCGCTTCACACAGCTTCACCTCTGGGAGCTATAAAAGAAAACAATTGAAAACAATTTTCTCCTCGGAAAGCTTTTTCATACCGAGGAGGCATAAGATACGATACTCATATTACACAAAAATTCGCATAATATCCATGCAATCTAGAAAATGTACGAGTAAAAGTAAAAATAAAACATGTCAAAGTTGGAAGCGGCTATTTATAAGTCCTTGAATCTGTAAGCCCAGTGCAGTCACGCAAGCTTGGCGAGCGTGCGTCCAAATATAGCAAAACCTAATACCTAGTTACGGCCCTGACTACCCAATAGATATCTAATTGCCTTTAGTACGGACTGAAATATTTAATTCGAGCACTTTGTTGGTAAATACTTAAAAAGTAAAGTATTTTTAGGGTTCAACTGAACCCTTATAGGATCACTTTGTCGTCCGTCCGTCCGTCCGACCGTCTGTCTGTGAAGACCCGTTATCTCGGGAAGCGCGTGGAGGCATCGAGTTGAAATTATACAACGTGTAACAGAATAAACGCAATACTTCTTAAGGGGTCATTGTACGATTTCAGTGTTGGTCCCTTACCTTCATGGCCAAATCCGAAACTATGAGTAATATCGAAAAACACTGAAAGGAGTCTCGAGCCCGATTTTGATGAAAACTAAAACTGAATCATTGGTTCGTTTCCTGGGTAAGAAAAACGATTTTTCAAAAATCCAATGATGCTTTTTAGTTTTCATCGAAATAGGGCTCGATTCCTTTCAGTGTTTTTCGATATTCCTCATAGTTTCAGATTTGGCCATGAAGGCACACTTTAAAAATTCACCCTGTATATACTCAAGTCTACACCCTTGAAGCTGTGAAAAAATCAGTCCCTTGAAGTTGTGAAAAATCAAACTTCTAAGTTCACGTAATAAAAAGATACACTCTCAAGAGAATCAAAATTTATAGGGTATTTTCCGTTGACCTACTAGAACTATGAAATTTGGCAAGTATTAATACCGTCTTATACTAAAGTATAGGCAAAATGTCAAAACTATACATTAGTAATTGAATCATAAAAAAAATAATTTTTATTTAAAGTAGGTAATATGTACCTACAAATTTGTACGGAACCCTCGGTGGGCGAGGCCGTCTCGCACTTGTCCGGTTTGGTTGTTTCTACCCACGATATGCAAATTAGTTGGGCTAATAGTTTTATTTTTATTTGACGGATCGTGAAAGACTCGAACGAGGATATCGCACCCTTAATAATATAAATGCTCAAATCAAAATTTTTGTAAAGTTTGATTTTGAATGCTAAGGGCAAAAAGCGAAATTATCTATCGGCTACCGCTGACAGCGAGAGAAAAAGAACATTAATGACTCGGTAACTATATATGTGTCTCTCTCACACTCCCCCCGCTCGTCTCGTCATATTATTATTTATTTTTATTGATGACTACTCATAGTCTAGGTATCGAAGAATAAATCTGAAGAAAATCACATTTATAACTAAAGTACTAAGCATTTTATTAAAAAACTAGTGGACGTCACGCGGTTTCACCCGCGTAGTTCCCGTTCCCGTGGGAGTACGGGGATAATATATAGCCTATGTTACTCCCTGATAATGTAGCTATCCAATGCTAAAAGAATTTTTCAAATCGGTCCAGTACTTTCGGAGCCTATTCAATTCAAACAAACAAACAAACATACAAACAAACAAACATACAAACAAACAAACAAATCTTTCCTCCTTATAATATTAGTGTAGATAAGCTGGAATGTAACAATTCAGAATCTTTAAACACGTATTCCCAAAAAACTACTTTTTTGTTTTAAGCCTTTATATTAAGGGTGTGATATTTACTGGCTGCTGCTTCATAAATTTTGCCGTAAGTGAAAAAAAAAAATGTTTTCTATACTACCTACCTATTATAGAATGAAACAAATGGAAAGCGTTTCATTTGGAACCTAATTTTGTATTAGAGTGTCTTAAGGATTAACAATTCACAATCCGTTTCGATCGAGGGTCGTGGATACTCTCCACGAATATTCTCAAATTGATTTGTAGGTCAACTTTTTTCCAATTTAGATTAAAAGCATTTCAATCCGGATTATTTGCGAAGTAGGTACTTGATTAAACCCTTCCGAACATAAATAGCGTTCCTTGTCTTTATTGAAGGAATTGTTGTTAGTTGATTGGAGCTAAGTAGAATACATAAATTTTGATACCACGAGCAACAATTATTAACAGATAAATTAATTGTAAAATTATTCGAGGTTTCGCGGGGCTCGCAGCTACACAATTTAAATCAAGGAACAATAAAGAGTTTTCCAATTACGTGAACGCACAAAGCGCTTTCATTTTAGTAACCGGCGCTAAGCGATCGACGACTGATAATGTCTGGTATAATAATTATTATCAGACAGTGATTGAGTAAAGCCTGTCAACTTGTCAACAGATCGATAGGTCTCAATCACTGCCCACTTCACCAGATGATTATATTATGGCCACATAATAAGACTTTTTAAACTTCCACGGCGCTTCAGAAAAACAAACAAATTCCTCGCCTCATTTGTGAGAATTTTACATAAGTTCTAAGTTCCAGACGGAAATGTTTGCGAAGAAAAATAGCGAGCACCTCTACCTAAATGATATGTCAATATTATGAAAAGTCAGTGAAAAAAATTGAAACAATTTCAGTAACACAATTTGAAATATCTATTTTATTTGGAAGGGTGCTTGTCAAATACCTGTCATGTGTAATAAATGTCCTTCCCTCGTTTACATTTTCAATAAATGAACCGAGGACCTTCGGAAATCTCATTTGGACCTTTGCAAACGTGCCGGGTATGTAAAAGTAGAGTTTGCCGACCGTGTCAACTATTCTTTGCGACGGGATAATTAATTCTAATTTGTGTGTGGAACAGTTAGTTGTTTGTAAACTAAGGCGGCTAATTGTCGGGCTGCTGTAATTCCGAATACAACGATATTTTTGCCATTTACTATGCTAATCGGGTACACTACGCAAATGCGATAATAACACGGCGCACTTGCAAATGAGAAGCGTTTTATAACAACGATTAATTAATATTCAAATATGAATACTAACAAAAAGCTAGCTCTGTAAAACTTTAATGAGTCAAAATTTATTGACTTCATTAATTGGTTTCGTAAATATGACTGATGGACTCATTTATTTAACGAAGAGTCAAGTCAAATGGGTGACACGAGCAGTCGTTCGATTTTCGTAAATTAATGAGTCTCAGATAAATCTATAATGTTTGGCTGAAGTAACCGTCGTTGCCGAGAAACAGCTTTTGTTGTAAGTCATCGTTTATTGATAGGTACAAGTTAAATACCGCTTCATTCCCCGACCACTTGCACATAATTAATATAATGTACCGTCAAACGGTCTATTGTATTTGTATTGCTTTGTTGGTTTAACGCGATTGTTATTAATGGTGTTTAGTAACTTCAGTTATACAATAAGACCTCAATTTGGCGATCGATATAGTAGTTAGTGTTACCGATTTTACAATCGGGAACGGGAACTGCGTTTCTTGGTATGGTCATGTGAAGAGGAGAGATGAAACGCATGGAACTAAAAGAGTTATGAATATAAATGTGGATGGATGGAGAGGGAGAGGAAGGCCGAAGAAAAGATAGATGGATTGTGTGAGGAGTGATATGAAAGAAAAGGGAGTTAGTGATAGCGTGACGGCTGATAGGACAGAATGGAAGAAAAAAACGTGTTGCACCGAACCTAAGTAACATGGGATAAGGGCAGGAAGATGATGACCGGTTTTGTAATGTCTTGTTACTTATTGAGGTAGAGTAGTGACAAATTTGTGTGATAAAGATGGGATCAGAGGATGTGCAGCAACGTCTTTTTACAATAGACTAATGTGTTCACACTTTAGTAATTTACCTACGATTTTCCTGTTCTTTCATTAGTCTATAACACGACGGAATGAATGAATGGCGCTCTGGCTGAAAATATTGGTTTCTGCGCTACTAGTCACGGGTAAAATTTTCGCACGGACGAATACATATTTGGTAGGCATAGATTGGTAGGTACCGGTTCCGGGTTGAACTCTTTGTTGTGAGATTTATGTAGGTATCTATATGTAAACGGGATAGAAAAAAAAAAATCTAGTGGAGCCAAGTGTTCGTAGATTCGAGGAAAATAAACATTTAGTGACAACATTTAGGAGCACTCGAATAATCCGGTTTTGAATGTAGTCAACCGACAAACCAACCTCAAGTCCGTCAGTTTGTTATTCCATATCCATTATTGGATTTGAATCCGGTAGACCTTTTCAGTACTCGTAACACTCGAGTCGTAAGGCTATTGTCGATGGTTCGTATTCACGGTAACAATAGACAAGTTTCCCTAACATGTCGTGCGCAGCCCGTTTCGGTTCGGACGCGGGTTTTTCATGTCGTTTGTGGTGAACATGTTCCCTAAGTTGGATCCTTCGTTTGGAAATGGCGACAGTCGCCTGAATGTTAGGACAGGAACAGACACGGTTGAGGTTTATCCGTTTTAGATCTTCTTAGGTACTTACTTCTACATAAAACACTTGAAAGTAAATGATAGATAGCATATAGGAAGGTTACTTCTTATTTCATGACAAAATTCATGATTAAGTTTTTAAATTAACGATGATGTAGTCGACGATAGAGCCCGCTTGCCCAGAAGTAAATCTATTCACTCTCCGCAATTCAAATATAAATTCTCATGCGTTGCCTTTTTGCCGATTGCTATCAATTACTTTGGATGGGGATAATACTTCCACAATAATTGCACGCTTGGCAGCAGTAGGTAGCGTCAGTAATGTGGAGTTAACACGCCTCAATAGCGTCCCGTTTTAATCTTCGACGACTTTTCATTAGTTCTTTAAGGTCCAATACCTCTCACGGGCCTTTTCGTTCAAGCTTCGGAAAACATTTATATAATCCTGCCTAGTTTGAACGGAAACGGTTTGAAATGAAGCGAAAAGATTGGTGTCTTTTTAGTTTTTAGAGATATGTTTTGAGCTAGATTTTGTGGCTTTTATGCTGCATAGCTGAAGCATAAATGCGTGGCTAACGGAGAAACAAGGAGCATGGCAGCAGCGTAACACACATTTGTATTTGTATGTCTGTTCACGAAAGTTCCCTTCTGGGTTTTATCTTTATTTGTTCTACTGAAATATTTACTTGTGGATCCGTAATTGCGGCTTAATTTTAGTAGATAGCTCTTATTTTTCCTTAACGACATGTTAACAGACACCGGTTGTTGTGCTGTGTGTAATTTAAGGGGTATGTATACTTAAAAAAAATGGTGTTTTAACTTGATAAGATTTTGTTTGCGTGGGTTTCAGATCGATATAAAAAGTCCATGTGCTAATCCAAGTTATTAAATGTGTATGTGTGCCAAGCCAAATGTTATACAAATCGATTCAGTACCTTTTTGCGTCAAAGAGTAATATAATCAATTACCTAATCATCCTCAGTAATCCTTAAAAACTTTCACATTTATAATAATACCTATTGGTAGGAAGTACGTTAGGATGTACAGTTGAAACTTTCATCCGTTTCACCATTGATATACCTTCATCATTTATTTAATTAAACTAGTTTACCTCACAAACAAAAACACATTAAAATACCTCGTATTCGGACGTTTAATTTGACATTTCGACCCTCACTAGTAAAATACTTGCCCCTAATACGTTTCCAGGAAGGTAAATACCTCTCCTATCTTATCTTACGTGGAGTGATAAATGAACCAATTCACCCGATTCACGTACGCCTAATATAATAGTCATTATATAATTCAGTTAGAGGTAAATTCATTTACATTATGTATCTTCGTTTTCAATTTAATTTCCGAGCTGTAACTGTGACTTAATATCAATCATTTTACCGTTCAAATGTCTGTCTTGTAGACAGACTGTGTTCCCTATAATTACAACCTGGTAGGAAGCCTTTAAGTCAAGAGTGAATAGGTAACTTCTAGGCAAGCGTGCTCCATGCGACCACATCATCGCTTACCATCAGGTGAGATAGTGGTCAAACGCGTCTCTTTGACTAGTAAAAAAAAACTAGTAGCAGCTTAACTGCTGTGACCGATTCCTAGAATCGTTTGAATTTTTCGGGATAAAAATTAGCCTCTGCAGCAGTCAGCGACAGCGATAGTGATCTTTACAACAGTGCAGTGATAGAATTTTCGTAATCGGATCACACTTTCAGAGATCAACTCGCACTAATAAACCAACAACGTTTATATTCTAAAAATATAGAAAAAAATGATTCTTCTCAAGTGTCATAGTAGTTTTAAGTATTATAAGCGTCGACTAAAATGCTGTGAATATTTATAATGTGGATTGGCGAAGTTTACTTTGTAACTTTATATTTGTTGAGTTAAACATGTTAGTCTGTACCTATAGCTAGGTGTATCAAAAGAGCTTAAAGTACTTATGGATTTTAACCGATTTAAAAATGGATGAGGTTCTCAATTCGTCGGAATCTTTTTTTAAACATTTATTTCAATTAAAGTACTTAAATTAACAAATAAAATAAACTGAACTAACTACAAACTAAAATATAGCATCAAAAAAATCGTCATCAACGCTGTCAGCTGATAATGTTCCCAAGGATTGACGGTATTGCCACGTTATATAGCAATGCTTAGACCCTGGTCAAAGTAACAGCCAGCCATTGGGTCACGAGAAGTGTCAACTAGCCTTTTCGAAATTTCTTTGCTTACCAACCCGCATTGGGCCCGCGCGGTGGATTACGGCCCATTCCCTCTCCTAGAGAGGAGGCCTGAGTCCCAACAGTGGGAACATTATAAGGCCGACTATGCTATGCTATGTAGCTTAGCGGCTTTAGCTTAGCTTAGCTTAGGGACAGTTCTCGTTCGCATTCGAATTGCATCAGTCGCATACTGCTAAAAACTCGTCTAAGTTCCCTAAATGTTGACCGTTTTTGACATTGATTGTTGTTGAGACGATATTGCGATTCGAATATGAATGTTTTTTAAGAAGGAGAATGGGGTCCGAGTGCGCATCGAGTCTTTCGGGACATTAGCAAACAACTTGTCGACTGTTCACGTGACCAGAGGGCTGGGCTTTTTTTCGGCCAAAGAATCAGCATTGCCATTCAACGCGGCAATGCTGCCAGTGTTCTGGGCACTTTTGCCACTGACAGCGATGTGGATTATTTTTTTGATGCCCAATGATTTATTTTGTTTTTATATATTATTTCGTGTTAATGAGTGTATATAGTTAATAGGTTTTTACTAATTTATGTAAACAAATTGAAATATTTATTTAATTAAAGCCAAGAAGGAGAATTAGCTATTTTTACTTCATTTAAAATTAGTCTATTTGACATGACAGCTTTACTAAAATATTGCCAGCTTACAAGTCAAGATTTCTTTAGTCCGTCCATCGACAGCAGGCACACCATAAAACGCAAAGACATCATTCATAGTCGGTCGCAATTCTTTGGAAGAGCTCTTGCTCCAAGTTCGGGACTGTCGCAGAGAAAATCATATTTGGGAAACATATTATGAATACATGAACATGATTATCGTGTTTCATTAGCACATCCATTAATATTAGTACCTGGATGACCTGGATATTTTTTTTACGACATTTTCTAAAAATAAAACCTAGCTAGATCGATTTATCGTCCCCGAAACCCCATGCATACTAAATTTAATGAAAATCGTTGGAGTTGTTTCCAAGATTCAGATTATGTATATACATATATACAAGAATTGCTCGTTTAAATGTATTAGATAGACAGATAAACTTGAAAGTAACTCTGTCTGTCTGTTTGTTACCTCTTCACGTCTTGACGACTGAATGGATTTGGTTGAAACTTGGCACTCATTACTAGATCATGTCTTGGAGTAGGGTATAGGATACTTCCATCCCGAGAGTAAGTTCCCTTGAGGTAGTTTTCACGCGGGCAAAGCCACTGCCAAAACCTAGTATAAGTAAATAAACAGACTCTTGACATAACGCCAAATTTGTATTAGCACACCATAAAAAGCTATGTTGGGCCCACGCTTTTACGATGCACTTCATAACCAGCGTGATCTAAATCTTTATCTTCGCGCGGACTCCAACAAAGAGCTTAAACTTACAAGTGTAAAGACGAAAGAGCTTTGTTAACTTTATTTTTCTTTCATTCCCAGTTCTCATGGGTGTTTGTGAGTACATTGTGAATGCGAGAGTCTGAGGGTTTACTTAGTCAACATAATTTTAAGGAACTCTAATGAGTTTCATATTCGTCTTTGTGCATGTCGGTTCCAAACTTTGTTTTAAAAAAAAAGTTTTATTTAAGACGAAACGAACCCCTAATTTTTCATCTATACTTAATATTTAAAGCTGAAGAGTTTGTTTGTTTGTTTGCTTGAACGCGCTAATCTCAGGAACTCATGGTCCGATTTGAAAAAATATTTCAGTGTTAGATAGCCCATTTATCGAGGAAGGCTATAGGAGCAGAGCAGACGAAGTTGCGCGTGTCAACTAGTCTGAATAAAAGTAGTCAAAGTTATTCCTAATAAAATCAGCTACGAGACAGTGAAAGACCCGTCAAAATCTTTTTGGAGATTAGATAGAACCAACAGATGGACATACAAAAAAAAAACAATGTTTTTTTGTTATAAGTATCGTATCAAATCGTATATTTCAAATAAACCATTTACAGGCACTTTTGATTTGTCAAAGTCGGTCAGTCAAAAACATGAAGCTATTTGCACGTTCCAAAGCGTAGATCTCTATGGAGAAGAACGTGCAAGAAACTCCACGGACACTCTTTTAAACCATGTGATGTGTTACAAAAATCTTGTTAACATTAACATTGATTGCTTCTATATGTGAGGACAATGCAAAGAACAAGAAAACATATAAACAATTCAAAATGCAGGTACAGATTAAAATAAGCCAGTGGCAGGTAAGAGATGACCAGTTTCAACTGACGGCGCCCGTTCACGAACATGACGCGTGCATCAGCACCATCTAACTCAACCATTTTGAAGGGAATCAAATGATCCAAAACACGCGCCACCATCAGCAAAACATTTGTGTGAGCATGACAAGCTCTCAACTGCCACGCTCGTTCATGTCAAACTAATTTAATAACGAAATCTATAATTACATATGTAAATGGCTCCATAGTGCTCACATTTACAAAAAATTGAAAATATGCTTCTACGTTATACAAAACTATGGTTTCAAGTAAATAAGAAAAGAAAAAAAAAAGAAGGCTGCTTTATTGTGTATACTTTGCTAATACAATAATGCAAAGAAATGATAAATAAATGATTGTATAGGAGAACAAAAAAAGGGTAAGCATTTCTTCCAATTATCGAAAACCTAACAAGTGGACCCATGCTGCTGTGGCTGTGGAGCAGGACCGGCATTTAGCCAAGCATTTTTATCAAGGACATAATCTTCCAGTTTATAATATGCTTGTCTACATAATGTGCGTTTTATACATGTTTTAAATTTTCTCTCATTCAGTTCGAGAATATTAAGTGGTATTTTATTATAAAATTTAACACAGTACCCCATAAAAGAAGTGTGTACTTTAGCTAATCTGAATCGGGGTTGATCTAATTTGTTCCGATTTCTAGTATTAAAATTATGCCTATCACTAATTTTACTAAAAAGATGAAGATTTTTCCGAACATACATAATGTTTTCATATATGTATTGACAAGGTACCGTCATGATGTTAATATCCTTAAACAGTTCCCTTAGGGAATCGCGCCGGCGGAGATTGTAAATGGCTCTGATAGCTCTTTTCTGCAGAATAAATATAGACTCGATGTCTGCAGCACGTCCCCATAATAAGATACCGTAAGACATGATACTATGAAAGTAACTAAAATAGACCAGCCTCGCGGTATCTATATCAGTAAATTGACGGATTTTTCTGACAGCATATGCTGCTGAACTTAGCCGTCCCGCAAGAGATGTTAAATGAGGACCCCATTGTAGCCTTGAGTCAAGCGCGATCCCCAAGAAAACTGTGTCATCGACGAATTCAAGTTTCTCTTGGTTCAATACTATGTCACAATTAATACTTTTCACGTTCGGTAATGCAAATCTGATACACTTTGTTTTTTTCTCATTTAAAACTAAATTATTAGCAGTAAACCAATTTTGGACCTGCTGAAGGGCGTTATTTACATCGTCAAGACTTGTGGCACGCCTATCTATCTTAAAAATTAAGGACGTATCGTCTGCAAATAACACCATTTGAGTTTGATTTTTTAAAAGATGGGGAAGATCATTAATGTATACCAGAAAGAGGAACGGACCCAATATTGAGCCTTGTGGTACCCCCATTTTAACTTTCAGACCCCGTGAATTGACACCATTTATTTGAACTTGCTGCTGTCTGTCATTTAAATAAGACCTCACTAAACTGAGTGCAAGTTTACCCAGTCCGTAATGTTCTAGTTTTAGGAGCAAGGTTTCGTGATTTACACAATCAAATGCCTTGGAGAGGTCACAAAAGATTCCTATGGCATCTTGCGCCTCTTCCCACGCTGTATAAATGTGTTTTAACAACGTGACTCCAGCGTCAGTCGTACAACGACCTTTGGTAAAACCATACTGTTGTTCGTGTAAGATTTTATTGGTGTTAAAATGATTGAGCATTTGATTGAGCATTACTTTTTCAAACACTTTGCTGAAAACCGGCAATACAGATACAGGTCTATAATTATTAGTATCTTTATTATCTCCAGATTTAAAAAGTGGTATCACCCTACTATATTTCATTAAATCCGGAAAGACCCCTTGGTCAACACATAAATTAAATATTAGTGCCAAGTATGGTGCTATGGTCTCAAATATGGACGTGCACACTTTGATAGACATTCCCCATATGTCTTCAGTCAATTTAATTTTGATTTGCCGGAAAGCTTTAATAACTGTCATAGGGTTGATATGTTTGAATTGGAATTCAACCGTACAACCTGGAATGTTTGCTCTTAATAAATTAAATGAGACCTCGGGTGAAGAATTTAAAGCTTCAGTTGTTTTTGATGGTATATCAGTGAAAAATTTTACAAATTCTTGAGCTACTTCTAAATTAGAGCTTATGGCACCATGCGCCGTCTCTAGTAAATAGTCAGTGTTTCGTACTTTATTTCTAAAGCATCTATCTAGTCAAAAGCTGCTATTTTGATATTAAACAGACACTTTAATTTTGGTAAAATAAAAGGGGTTATTGTACTCATCATTATGAACAACTTTTATTTGTTTATTTATTATATACTTCACCCAACAACCAACACCAATTCAATTTTCAATTTTCATAGAATTATATATTTATATATATATGTATATATTTTTTTTAAATTTTGTTTTATCACCGAGCCGAAGAATTGTCAATGTGTGTACCCGTTATTGTCACGTGCATCAGACAACTTATGTAATATTTTTTTAAATATTTTTAATGTTATAATTATGTAATGTGATGTGGCAGTACCTACTCTTAATAAATAAATACACACCAAACCGACAACATATAAATCACGAAAAAAAATCGCCTTCCCCATAAATTTATGTGCGCATATTGCAATTATTCTTTTACACATTGTATTGGTAGTACATACATACCTAAATACATTTTCGGCATATTCTGTTGTCTAATTTAATGTCAAAATGTAAAAGTTGTGTACACCTGTAAATGACATATTTGCACTGAACAGAGCAATGTGCAATTTATGTTTTTTTTTTTTGTAAATATGTCGTTGGTATTCCTAAATAAATAAACAATGATCAAATGATAATAATTTATACTTAATACAAAATTAAAAGCCAATTATACAAGCTGTCGATCCACCTTCGCCTTAGCGGTAGTAAAAAACTGGCCAAGTGCGAGTCGGACTCTCACACGAAGGGATAATTATGCACCATAAACAGGAAAAAACACGTTTCTTGTATGGGAGCCCCTTTCATTTTTAATTTGATTTTTTTTTTGTTATAACTAGACGGTCTTTGAGACGGACGGACGGATGGGCGGACGAACGGACAGCGGAGGCTTAGTGTGTATTTTGCGAGTTATTTATTATTATTTTGACATATTTTGATGTTAATTAATTGTTACTTGACAATGATTTTATTTTGATTACTGTGATTATTTTGATTACTGTGATTCTTTTGATTACTGTGATTATTTTGATTTTTCTTTTTATTGTGATTGTATTATTGTTTATTTTTAGATTGTGTTTTAATTTGTGTTTACTTAACATTTTTTATTGTCCCAATCTCGATTTAACGTTTAATAATAATAACAATTAGTATTAGGGTTCCGATGGGTCCGTCCCTTTGGGTACGAAATCCTAAAAATAAAACTACACGACATGTATGCAAACATTTAGTTCTCCATAGAGTAACTTTTTGATGTTTTATGTTATGGACGTAAAACTGCGGTAGCTTATTTTCAGGTCAGAATTAATTTTCACAAGCTTTATATTAACGTGCTTCGTTGAAATGTTTCCGGTTGGAAATTAGTAAGCCATTGTTTCTGTTAGTGTTTTGATAGGTTCGAGTTTATCTCACCTGATGATAAGCGGTGATAAGTCAAAGATGGACCACGCTTGCCTAGAAATAACCTTTTCACTCTTGACTAAAAGAGTGAAAAGTAGGTTAGTAGTTTTCCCTAGTTTAAATAGGTGAAGTTAAACAGACTCCAGCAAGGAATCCTATTCCTTAGCTGAACTAACGCATAACGAGAGTATTTATTTAAACTTTATGTAGATAATAATGGTATTCAGTTGAATCCAGTTTGACTAGAATTTGACCTAAATGATGATGATGTACAGTAGTGGTACACAGGCGGACTTAATGCGACAAGGCGTTCTCTACCAGTCAACCTTTTGGTTAAAAGACTAGGTACACTAGTATACCCATAACCTTTACTGCGTATGGGTGGCAATAATACGCAATAAAGGTAATGGGGATACTTCTGCTGCTCAACCCGTGGACATGCGTCTACGGGTTAAGCAGCAGAAGGTTTGAAAAAGACAATCTAAAACTGTCAGTAGTCTCTGTAGTTCGTCAAGTAAATCACTTATTTACCATCCCTCCATATACCATGACATGTGTCCATTGTGTACTGTAAGACTATTTACCGCATCGGTCACATTTCAAGTGACCTCCTGCTGTCAAGTGCTCATAAATACTGCCATTAAGTAAGGGTCAAGTTGTATGTAAGATGCACGTGTTCCTAATAGCAGTGTCCATGTATCACACAGTATATGATGTAGCATCCAGTGCGAGGCAGATTCCTGTAAATTATTTTATGTAATGGCCGTGGGTGCAACGGCAAATTTAGTGTTATGGACTTTGAAATAAACTTCTCAGAAAAGCTCAGAATTGTGGTGGTTTATGATAGTTTTTCATTTATTTATTTAATAGTTTATATTCACACATTACATAGAAAGATAAAAAGAAGGAAACAGAAAAATAGGTACAAAGGTGATGCTTATTTGAAAAGAAATCTCTTCCAGCATACCTGCGAAAGGAGAGTGGTATAAAAGATATGTAGACCATTGTTTGTTAAGCTATGGCTAAGTAACATTTTGCGTTAATTATGAACCACTTTAAAACAAATTCATGTTTAAGCTTCTAAAATGATGTAAAGTTAAAATCAGGAACTGAATTAATTTCGCCAAACTTCTCCGTAGTATGAATGACCTTTAAATAAGTCTACTTTACCGTTTTGAAATTCTCTTTATTTGGCTTTAAAATTGGATGTATTTACTAAGTTTTTCTAATGTTTTTAAAACAACTTAAGTATATTTTATTGTGAAAACTTATCAAGCTTTTTCAAATCACTGTCCAACGCAGCTAGAAATGTCTTAGTAATGAAATTAACCGCTCCCAAGGGTAAAATCCATCAATATCCAATTCGCTAAAGTTAATCTATGGTAGTGGATCAGACGGTGAGTGGGGTTCTATTGACATGTCTATGGTATGAGTGTGCGAACGGTGACTGAAAGCCGTACTGAGAAAATCCAGCCCCGGTATAGTGATGGATTTACCTTTAGCTGAAATGCTAAAGTAAGAGCGACGAAGCGTTAGTCTGATTTAATTCCAGCATGAGGAACTGCAACCAAATATCTGAAAGTGGCAAATACTCATATTACCTACGGTAGATCTCATGAAGAAATTTATACTCCAAAGTTAGTAGTTAGTATGAGTATTTGGGCAACGATAAGAATTTTAATGAAACTACCTAAGCTGGGATAGCTTACGTGAAATTTATTGAACATGAAAGTTTATATTAAGTTTATTTTACTGAGTCAATATAATATTTGAAGATTAAATTATGATTTAGCTAATCTTTCGTCAAACTTTTTTGCTGCACAGTTAACTTTTCTAAAAACATGTCAATTTGTGTATGGCTTAGTTAAGTCCTTGCCAGACTAGGGGTAGAATAATCTCGAGTGAATATCACAACTAGGATTCCAGGCATTACTATAGACAGCTATATCGGGTGCCCTGACGTCATGACCGTGCATTTAATGGTCGTCAAAGGAACCTTTTGACCTCAGGCAGGACCTAACCAAGTTAGTACGTTACTCCACACAAAGACATTTAGTGTCATTGTGGTCCTCGGAATACAGGGAAAAAAACATAATAATATATCCGTATCTGTAGACCTAATATCAAAACTAAAAGGTTTTTCAATAGGGACGCTAATTTTGACAGCTTTTAACGGCCATTTTTGAAAAGCGATAATTGTCTAATTTGGCGGGAATACTTTACTTATTCGTGACATTTCACCATGGAACGCTACATGCTTCAACAACGCGTAGAAATTGTTAAAATTTATTATGAAACTTTTATTTTATTTGATGAGAAGTTCGAGGACTTCGTCATCTCACGTGGTGGTGACATCAACTGGCTACCGAGATCGTGTGAAATCTCGAGTCTATTCTGACAAACCACAGACAATCGCTGCCCTGAAACCTACATAACTCGCGTTCTTCATGAGATTGAGACCCATTTATGCGAAAATGTCGTCCAAAACTGGTCCACCAGGACACCACCTTCAGCGGACTCGCGGCGACCATTTGGCTGAGAATATATTCCATACTGTACCAAAATGTCATCAAATTTTCTTAAAAAAAAGCTTGTGACAATTATCACTTAAATAAGTTGTTTTATTCCATTTCAAAGTTCGAGCGCACTTAATGAAAAGCCTGCAATTGTGTTCACGTGGACTTTCCCTCAAAACTTCAGCACACAATATTACCCCTTCACTTTGACCATTGTTGTAAGCATTATTTTTATTTTCTTGTTAGGGTCTTAGCTGTCTCGAAGGGGTGTTGAAAGACACTTAACGAAGTCGAGAGTCACTCGTTCTTCCCATCATTGTGATCATTTTACTTGTTCCGAACTCTGGGAACCTTGTGGCTATGGAGATGTTCAAGGGCAATGTTCCAACCAGCCTACTTGTATGTCTACCCAAACATAGACTAACAAGAGAAAATGTATTATACCAAACTTAAATCGGTACAGCTATTAAGCAGTGAAAACGTTGTAGATAGCCACAGATGTTTTCAAATCTATACTAATACTAGCTTCTGCCAATGGCTTTGCCCGCGTGGTCCCTAGGGAACATACTCCCGGGATGAAAAGTAGCCTATGTCCTTTCTCAGGCTCTAGACTATCTCTGTACCAAATTTCATTTAAATCGGTTCTGTAGTTTTGGCGTGAAAGCGCGACAGACAGACAGACAGAGTTACTTTCGCATTTATAATATTAGTAAGGAAGTAAGGATTTTAAAGCTGAAGAGTTTATTTCTTTGGTTGAACGCGCTAATCTCAGGACTACCGAATTGAAAATTATTTTAGTGTTGGATAACGCATTTATCGAGGAAGGCTATAGGCTATATATTTATATAACATCACGCTACGCCTATAGGAGCGGCGCAGACGAAGTTGCGCAGGTCGGCTAGTTAATCCTTACTTTAATATTATAAATGCAAAAGTAACTCTGTCTGTCTGTGTGTCGCACTTTCACGCCAAAACTACTGAACCGATTTAAATGAAATTTGGTACACAGAAAGTCTAGAGCCTGAGAAAGGACATAGGCTACTTTTATCCCGGGAGTTTGTTCCCTAGGGACCACGCGGGCGAAGCCGCTGGCAGAAGCTAGTATATATTATAAAAATAGATTGTATCTTATCTAACAATAATGCTCGGAGGGTTATAGAATAGCGAATAATATAAGCCGTCAATAAAAAGTCGTTGATATTGGATACCTATTGATACACACCCACTTTATCGAAACGTTAAGGACTCTTCAGTTTATCGTCAAGCGTGAGACGGTTTTGTGAATTTCCAATAAGTTGATTATGTTTTTCCTCTTAGATATTGGTATTATACAACGTGTAACAGAATAATTGCAATACCTCTTAAGGGGTCATTGTACTCATCATAATGAACAACTTTTACTATAGGACCAATACCAAAATCGCGAAAAAAAATCAGCTGTTCAGTACATTTAGTCGAGTTACGTGCACAGAAATGTAGGTATAGGGGAGTCGATTTTTATTTCCCGATATCGCGAAAAAAAAATCGACAGAATCGTAACTCGACAAAATGTACTGAACAGCTGATTTTTTTTTCGCGATTTCTGGATTGGTCCCATAGTAAAAGTTGTTCATAATGATGAGTACAATGGCCAAATAAAAACCAGCGCTGGGTGTCTGACGCCCAGAAAATGCTGAGATGCCGTAACCTTTTCGGTACGGGCTCAGTGCAATTCCGTACCTAATATTATTTCTGTTACTTTGTCTTTGATACTGTACGTCTCTGTGCCGAATAAATGTTTTCTATTCAATTCTATTTTCACAAGATGGACCGATGACCTGGTGAAGGTCGCGGGTAGCCGATGGATGCGAGACGCACAGGACCGGTCGTTGTGGCGACGCTTGGGGGAGGCCTATGTCCAGCAGTGGATGTCTTTCGGCTGATATGATGATGATTCAATTCTATAAGTATACTAAAAAATTAAAAAATTGTAAGTAAAAAATTCTCAACTAAATTTAATTTAATTATATTCTATTATATTCTATTGCTTTCCCGGAACAAAAAAAATAACTGTGTTTTTTAAATTGGGTCGTTATGTGGCATAATAGGAAAAACTGCCTTTAGGTGGTTCAGTTATTTTTCGACATCCTTGTTTGAAACTTGCGTGTGTCGAAATGTTTTCCTTTATTTGCCTTTTTAAATACACCTGCATGCAGTTCCCTAGTTATTATAAATGCGGTACAGAAAGAAAACATAAACTAACTAGGAAATATCATGAAACTATTTAACAGTGTTGACGTGGCTACCTACCCTACTCAGCAAGTTTTCCATGCAAATAACTTGGATGCAAATGTAATGAAATTATTGCCGCTTTGAGTTTCAGCAAAGTGTTTATTGAATAATTTTTTGTCGTTCTGATTCGTTATCGAATTCACCAATTGAATATTCAATTTGCATTGAAATTAAGAAATATTCGAAGCCTCAATTTGAAGGTGGGCAGTAATATCATATTTTATTGAAATCGTAGTTAGAATCTAATTAATAAGGCATTGGGAAATTACTTTTGAATTTCAGTTACACGTGGCGGTAATTACCTACAGTAAAAATAGCTCATCCGTACAAATGGTGGCGGATGAATTATTCCATCGGGACAACTGCTAACGTATAAGCCAGTTAGCGTCGTGTAAAGTTTCCAAGTGGGCCGGCACTACTTTGTATAAAGCAACTTGCCAACTTTCCTAAGAACGTGTGCGTCTGTTCAAGTTTTGAATTCAAATCTTTGGTTAGCACCTATGTGCTCCACGAACAATAAACTCGTGGAATAAGAAAATGTTTTTCAAAATCTTCGTGTGTCTTAGCTTTACTTGAACATTGGCTGAAATTTCCCGCCGTGATTCCGAACGTTGCTGATGCACCTAAATGCGGATTGAGATAGGATTTTTACTAAAGCCTTGCAGAAAACGAGCGTGTAGATAAATCAGGATTCCATTATAGGTGTCTGCAGGAATACTTACCAATATTATAGTAATGGAAAGAGTAGGAAGCGGGAAGGAGAAATTGTATCATGCTGCTCAATGAAAACAACTACGAGGAAGGGGATACACGATACAGCGTGTTAAGAACTTCATTGATGTCCATATAACAGAAGGTGTCACGTGGAATAAGCTACTACACGAAAATGTTCGCAAACGAGACACTTTATTGACATTAAAGCTACAAGGAACAGAGCTGTAACGAACGATATAGGGCCCGTGAATATATGGAAAGATATTGGCCAATAACTTAGCACCAAATAGTCGGATCTGCCCTTGGGACCGAGGATTTTATTTGTCAAGCGTACAATGAGAATAATATAAATAATTTTATCTCATTTTTATGTTGGTTAACGCAAAAACGGATCGGTCCAAATGTGGTTAGCATTTTTATTGTTGAGAACAAAATATACAGTCTGGTGATTATTTGTGTAATTGTATTTTACCCGACTGCCAAGGAAGGGTTATGTTTTTTTATCGAAAGGTAAATAAAACCATTTTTTTGCAGCTTTTTGAATTCCACGTCATTCCAGTGTTCTAGTTACTCTTGTGAATATTTTCATATTCTAGTGACTGGAGCGAGTTTGTTAAATAGTGGGATCTCTCGACTCTCTCGCCATTATATCTTCTTTTCCGTTTTTACAATATGAGTCGTCTTCATGCTTCACTTTATACTGCTAACTCTGACACTAGGGTGTGTGGGGTCGTTAGACCTTACTACCCACACCATAAGAAGAAGAAGACTTTATACTGCAAGTCAAATACCTCTTCACATTCAAAGAAGTCCCGAGCATCGATCAAAACTTTTATGTTTACGTGCCTTTAAATACTGCTTCCGATTGAATTCTCTTATTAAATTACAGGTAAAAATAAAGAAACGCTATCATTACAAGCTGTAAATACCATGTTTTACAGCTTGATTTACATCCACAGAAATATCAATAATATAATTTAAAATACAAAAGCTTTAACGAGAACTTTCAGAATCGGTTAAACAAAATAAACGAAATATTTATTTATTTTATTATTTATGTACACACAGAAAAACAGTAAAAATTAATTAATTTCTGTTGATATCTACATTACATACATTCAATTTAATCAGCGCCAATGAATTGTACAAATGAACTAAGTAGCAAAAATGTATCCGGGATAGTGATCCAATCTGTGGGAGACTGAAAGCTTCATCAATCATTGTACCATTACCCAGATCAGATGTGTCAGGCTGTATGAAAGAAATGGGATCGAGCTAATCGAGCTAATCACTAAAGTCTTTTGCGAATCTCGTAATTACACCATTGTTTGTTTCGGTAGGTATATCAGGTTTTGAATCCCATATTTTTAGAATTTTCGTAGCAGTTGGTGAAGTAGTACTACCGTAACTATTTCTCCCGCAAAGCGAGAGTTGCTGAGTTTTAGTTTTAAGGGTACAACTGCATCAAACATTTTAGTTTCCTTGGAGAAGACTGCTGGTTTGGACTTTTGTGACACATGACTATCACTAGACGCAGATTTACATACGAACCTTGCCGGCCATCATCATCATCATTTCAGTCGCTGCTGGATAAAGACCTGGGACCAAGAGTCGCGACATCGACTGGTCCTATGCGTCTCGCAACCAAAAACCAACCTTAGGGCCAACATAATCCAAACTACCAATCAATGTTTTTGGTATCTCAGCCTCAGCTCCTACCTTACTCCTAAGGTATCGTAAAATGCGAGTAAGGGATTGTGTCAGGAGTAGTATCGGCGCCTAGCTAACATACTACGATGTAGGAGTAACCACTAATCCGTTTGCCAGGTGCGGCAATATAGTCTTTATTAGCAGACCCGTATTTAGCAGGGACGTTTACGGGTAATATGAAGTAAGAATGTGTTGACTGTGTGCTCTATGTACCAGTCTGCATTAATTAATTAAAACATAAGAACTTTATTGAAAATCCAGCATTTTACTGTATTTTTATGGTCACGATACAATCTAATGTAATTCGATTTGAGGGCATGCAATTAATCTAAGTAGCAGTCGTTAAACGCTGAGAACGTGTCTCTAGCTATAGTACAGTTCAGTTTTATCGGAACTCTTCGAGAATAACGGAGGAAGTATTTTGAACAGTGCATCATAGATCTTGTTAATTATTCATGACGGAGCGGCGCGTCGAGATGCATTGAGTGCCAAGCACTGACTGATGCTCTGTTAGTAAATTCTGTTAACGTAGTTGAAATATATTCATAGTATAAGGTATTAGTTCTGGGGCCAGATAGCGCTGACTGAGCAATATCAGTAATGCTCAACCCGACTAGAATCTTTCTGACTTGTTCTTTATTTCCCAGAAACCTTTTGCGACAAAGGAATGCTTTTTTGTAATTACTGCAGCAAATGAACACGAAAATTTTTATATTATATGTTAAAGTGCACCATGCTACTTCGCTTTCAACTTTGTACTTGGACATCTCACTTACTATGTTATAAACTAGTTTTGGCGGATATAAAGAAAATATTCGCAAATTTAAAATTTGCTAATGGAAATACTATTTTAATTTAAAGTAGATATAGCCTGCGGCCATGCTTCTTTGGATTTCACAATAATTTAAATTTTTGAAGCTCCACAAAATGGAATTTTTTTGGAACTTTTATTCACATTCACATATTCATTGTTTATTTCACGGCAATTAATTTGAAATATTGAAAAGTTTTTATAGTGGAACAAATGCAGGTAAAACTATATTAATCGATACTATGCTATATTATAATATTATGAAGACGGAAGATTTTTTTTGCATGTTTGTTTTTACCGAATAGGCTCAGAAACTACTGGACCGGTTTTAACCATTTTTTCCCCAACAGAAAGCTTAATTATCAGGAAGTGAAATAGGCTATAATTTTTTTTCAACAAAAATTGCAGCGTGGACGAAGTCGCAGGCGAAGTGCTAGTATTCTATATTAACACTAGCTGACCCGCGCAACTTCGTCTGCGACACAATTTTCATTACTGCTCCGCTCCTATTGGTCTTAGCGTGATGATATATAGCCTATAGCCTTTCTCGATAAAACACTGAAAGAATTTTTCCAGGGACCAGTAGTTCCTGAGATTAGCGCGTTCAAGCAAAACAAACAAACAAACTCTTCAGCTTTATATATTAGTATAGATATAGAGTATTGATGAGCAAAAAGGAGTCACTGTAGTTTAGAAAATCACAAGAATTCAAGGTAAGGAGACTCATGAGGGAACAATTTGTTGCGGACAAAGAAATGTCTTTTACACAACATAACATATCACTGCCTTGAGTTAATGAAATACTACAAATAAAATCAAAGAAAACGTTTACTTTTATCCAAAAAGGAAAACTTGTTAAGTAAAACAGTTTCTGTTGAGCTATAGGATATATGTGAGTGAAATTCTTTGAACGATTTGCCTTGAAATTATCTGAAAGGGACTAGAGTATCTGACATACTTACTGACTTGCAGAGTTAGCAAGCTGAAGTGGTAGTGAGCTGGCTCTATCTGCAGTAGTCTCGCCTTCAATAGTAGGTACCTACTACCTGTAGTAAATACCTGTCTAATTTGATTATCATATAACAAGCTACACATCATTTAAATTAATTTGGGATGTTGGTAAACGGCAAAATATGCGTATTTTTCCTTTAGATGAGTGTACTCATAACGTGATATTAAAAACGCTACACAGATATGAAAATAATTGGTAATTTAATGCTCAAAATAAAAAATATAGGCGTATAAAAAATCTCTCTTTTCCAGAAAAAATAAAATTACAATTCGTTTTAAATTAAAGTAACAAGTTAAAAGTACACATGTAGATATTACCTTCCAATGATATTGAAAACAATATAAAAATCGTAGTGTATAATATAGATGCAAGTTACGAGTATATGCGTGAGTCAAGAATAAGTTTAAATATACTGTATATTTTAAGTAAGTAGTTCCAGGGATACTTAACTCTGAGGAGAGCGGTTTCGTTTCGCTACGAGATATATATTCTCGTAATAGGTTGCGTTTCTAGCAGCGTAGCACGTAGCACGTAGCTCGTAGCCTGACGTAGCGGCGTAGCGTCTAGCGTCATAGCGCTATTAGTGTTTACTGCATCGTTCACGATTCGGTACGAGACGCTGAAAGAAGTAATAGTGTCTGAAAATTCATAATAATATGTTTTTTTAAAGGTATATTCCGTTTATTCATATAAACGGTCTACAATGGCCGTGAGGTCTTAAATTACCTCTAAAATATTGCCATGGAAGGAATTGCTAGTACACACCCAAGAAAACCCCTCCATGATGGATACAACTACGAGAGCTAAATCGTTTGGACGACCCGACTAACCAAAGGCGCCATTCGGTGTCCGGGCCAGATGGTGTGAAATTGGCGACCGAAGTGGCGGCTGGGGCGGACCACCGGGTCCCAGTTAGTCGACATGCTATCGGTGTACCAAAAAAGAACATCTCTATCCGAGACCAACGACAGTTTGGAACCTGGAATGTCCGAGGACTACTGGCTCCAGGGAAACTATATATTGTGGAAAGGGAGGCAGAATCACACAATATACCCATATTAGGAACTAGTGGACGTCACACGGTTTCACCGCGTAGTTCCCGTTCCCGTGGGAGTACGGGGATAATATATAGCCTTTGTTACTCCCTGATAATGTAGCTTTCCAATGCTAAAAGAATTTGTCAAATCGGTCCAGTAGTTTCGGAGCCTATTCAATTCAAACAAACAAACAAATAATTCTTCTTTATCATATTAAGTATAAAGTATAAAATTAGTTAGGAATTACCGAGACGCACATTAGAGAGGGCAAGGTCACCAAAAAACCTCTAGCGGAAACACCTTATATTTCTCAGGTTCGGCCAACTCCAATACTAACGGAGTTGCTATATGGGTGCCACACTACCTAAACAGTCATGTACTGGGTTACAACCCTGTTTGTGACAGAGTAATGACCCTTAGATTGAACACTCACCCCTGTGGCCTAAACATTGTCGTGGTGTACGCCCCAATAGCAGCTGCAAAAGACAACATTATAGACGACTTTTATACCTTGTTAGAATCGACCCTATACAGAATACCGAATCGTGAGATAACTTTAATGTTGGGAGACTGGAACACAAAGGTGAGCAGCACACTGTTAGACGACCATATCAGAAGCACGGTTGGGAGGTTCGGGCTGGGCAATAGAAATGAGAGAGGGGAGAGGCTGTTAGAGTTCTGCATAGACAAACAAATGACCATAATGAACACCTAGCTGTTTTCAACACCATCCTAGGCGTTATATATACATGGAAATCACCGGGCGATCAATGCCGTAATCAAATTGACTACGTAATGATTAATACCCGTTTGAGAAGCTCTATTTCCAATGTGAGAACATTCCCTGGTGTGAATTGCGGATCCGATCACTGTCTCTTAATAGCCAAATTTGCATTGCGATTAAAAGCAGTTAAAAGAGGACCCCCAGTAAGACCGCGGTCTCTGAAACCGCAGGAAAAGCCAGCGTTCTGTGAGAGCTTTACTAAAGCAATAACAAAGCAACCACCACCTGCTAACGCAATGCAGATAGTCAATGGAATCACCTCATAGACCTGATATGGCAGTCAGTGGATAAAGTCATGAAACAACGGTCACCATCCACTCGCAGACAAACATGGCTCTCTGATGATACCTGGTCCAAGATTCAAGAGCGGAAAGATCTGAAAGTAGCAGGATTAGCCAGTCAATAGGATCGAGACACTTACTCGGAACTGAGCAGAACAATACAGCGATTGTGCCGTCGCGACAAAAACAATTTTGTCCAGAAAATTTGTCAGGAAATTGAAGATCACGCATTGAAAATACAAAGTTCAGATTTCTTCAAGAAAGTTATGCTCCTCTCAAAGAAGTTCAAACCCAAAACGTGGGTAGTTTGAAGAAGAGAATGGAGCACGACTTCAAGATTTGGACGCAGTAGCAGAAAGGTGGCGGAAATATTGCGGGACCTCTATAAAAATACACACGGTCATGTGCCACAGCATATATCAATGGCATGGGAAAATATAATCCATGAACCACCTATACTGCTTTCTGAAGTCACAGCCGCAATTAACGCATTGAAAGATAGAAAAGCACTCGGGCCAGATCAACTGACAGCCGAGATCATAAAAGCAACGGGAACGGCAGGAGCAAGCGCGATACACAAAATATGTGATAACATTTGGCTTACTGGTAAATGACCATAACTAATTTCGGGGTAGGTTAAGCAACGCGAAGTCTCGTCTCTGATGTAGTTTTGAAGTTTGTGGGGCCTTCCTTCTATCGAAATTAAATAGAAAAGAATAAAATACTCTTTATTATGTACACCATATAATTTAAGTTACAGAAAAGATAGATGAAGAAAACAATACATAAGGTGACACAATGGGTGGCCTTTTGGCTAAAAGCGATCTATTAAAGACAACCCTTTGGATCGATTTTAAAGAGAGAGGGAAATATGGGAGACACAAAAATATAGGAATGCTAGACACCCCTGTCTATTCCTTTGGGAAATAGTGTCGTGATGTTATGTTTTTTTTATTACGTAATATGGTTATCCAGTTTGCACACTGTACTAGCAATAAAGGTGTCCCGGAGTGTTTGTATTTAACCGCATTAATTCGATATAATACGCCTCACCCCCCGAATTGATCCGGGGCCATATAAGTGCTTTAGCATTGACCAATTAGGTACATTATGAATTCCCCTGACCTGCCCGCATCCTGTATTTGCCGAATTATCGGCTATTGTTATTGAACCAAAACAAACTAATAGCGTGTTTGACTGGTTTGACAAAAAATACTGCAACTTTGTGTACGCTATGTTATTTTTTGAAATACCTGTAAAAAAGATTTACAGCCCAGTTTCTCGAACAAAAATTATTATGACAAACATAATTCATAACGCACAATTTTATCCCTTTGAAAGGCTGGCAGCCATTGTGTTACGTCACTGTTACATATCTGTTGCTCAGGACGAATGTCAAATTTAGAGTTACTTTAGGAAAAGTGACGTCACTTGACATGTGTCACGTGACTAGGCGTTTCTGAGGGTAAAAGATGTCAAATAAAAAACTTATTCGTTCTCAGAGTATATTTTTCAACAGTCAATTTTGTCATCTAGATATCATTCCTAGAACTTTTGCAAATAGCCTTTTAATTTTAGTTTATTGTTGGGGCCGAAAAGCTCTGGAGTGGCGACCGCGTGCCGGAAAACGCAACGTTGGAAGGCCTCCCACAAGCTGGACCGATGACCTACTGTAAGTCGCGGGGAACCGATGGATGCGAGATGCACAGGACCGGTTGTTGTGGCGACACTTGGGGTAGACTTATTTTTTACTATTGCTAGACACGCGTTTGACCACTATCTCACCTGTTGGTAAACGATGATGTGATCCAGCAGTGGACGTCTTTCGGCTGATGTGATGATTAGTTTAGAACGCGAGTTAACATTTGTGTAACCTTTCAGCCTATAAACGTCATTGGGTTTCAAAATTGATTACCGTTGATGGAAGCAGCGTAAATCACTGTTAAATACCCTGACTATATGGTATAAATTACAAGTATCTGGAACCGTTGATTTCATCAATCTTTGTTGTTGCATTTAAATGTTCACTGTATTTTTAGAAAATATACAATTGTTTCTAAAGGCGTTGTTTTATGTGGAAAAAATTAAACGATACAACTAATTTCCAAAACAAAACACTACAAAGTGTAATTTCGGAAGTCGTTGTTTTTGGTTATTTTTTTCGTTTTTTGACACCGACTTCCGAAATTAAAATTATTTTATATTTTGTAGTATTTTGTGGGGTCACTTTTGAAGGATAAACTAGCAAATTAAAAAAAAAGTTTTTCAAGCCGTACGTTGTGACATATCAAATGAAAGGGCACATTGTGAGGGTTTTAACCCGTGAAGCATCGAACACGCAAGAAAATTGAAAGACAATACCATTTGGCCCCAATTGGGGCCTATGGTCCATGAGAGATATATTTTTTTCGAAATTTTAAAACTGATGGAAATGCTTTTGAAGTTATGTAAGAAATTAGACGCAATATTACCGTTCCCCACGTCCTTATTTTCTAAACTACTGAGCCTAAAATTAAAAAAAAATGCAGATGATGTGTAGTTCTTTACCTATAGATTTTAGGAAAACCTATAAGAAGTATACAGTGTTAAAATAACATGTTACAAAAATGGAATTGGTTCGAAGCCCTCTGCACGCGAGTCCGACTCGCACTTGGCCAGTTTTTTTAGTTGGCTAGTAGCTAGCACTTGCTGAATCGCAAATAAAAATTGACAAGTTTTCGATAAATTCAATGAATTAACTCAACCATTATCCAACTAACACATATTTATTTGATGACACAGTAATGCCATTACTCACGGCTGTCTCTTCCTGCTTATCTAAAAACGGGTGACATAATAAGAGTACTGCACTCGATTGAAAAATGGTATCCCTAACTAGATTACATAGTGCTTGCTTTTAGGTAAGTACTAACGAAGGCAAAAAAATTATGTTTATTGTTTTATGTTCTTCATCATCATATCAGCCGAAAGACATCCACTGCTGGACATAGGCCTCCCCCAAGCGTCGCCACAACGACCGGTCCACCTTGTGGTTTTATGTTCACACGTGGGCAATAACAAAAATAGCTTTGAAAATTACTGAAAAGTTTTGGTATTTAATGTTTTAATAAAATGTCTAATTTTAGGTACATTATTGTGTAGAGTCCCAGCTATCATTGTTTAAATCACAAGTAGGATTTATTTATAGAAATTTTCGACTGTATTATCTCGTCAAATATGGATGTTTGTTACCAAAAGTTCCTTTCCACTTTCGTTTTTTTGTGACTGTTACTAAAGGCTGTAGATACGTACCAACTTCACGTTTCGCCTGACAATACTTGCGTCCCAAGGGGCCTTTCAGCCGGGAAAAATCCAAGCTATTCAGCCGAGCTGCCGCGAAGCCCTCATCAATATCAGTGCTGCGTCAATGTTGTCCTACAAATAAACTAAAAAGACACAAAAGCGTCCCATATGCAATCATCGAAATATTTTAATGTACATGGTTCCATAATTATGAATCAACATGTGTCGTTAACACATGCGATGATATAATTCATAGCCATGCAGTGCGCATCGCTAAATGAAATCTTCCTATGAATTAAATGCGTTATAATATGATGATACAAATTTCATTTTGTATTCCCATATTTAATGATAATTTAATAAAGGTTCTGGCTTTGTTCGACTGCAGGACAATTACGGTTGTTTATATATAAAAGAAGGATTAGAAAGTATTAATTACGCTTGCTGAATGCGTGTGGACGGTTGCCTTTCACCACAGAAGGTCTTGTATTGCACTGCTGTTAAATAATAAACCATCCTACCACCACTGGAACCACTGGAATAAGTCACATTGACATATACCCGGTTTGAAACCCGCAAGCTAGTGTTGTAGGTACTTAATTGCCGTGTAGGTACCGCTCCGAATATCTTGAGTGGTGTTGCGTAGAGGAAGCAATTTATTTGAATTAATATAATTTATTTTGCCTTGGCCCACAGTACCTTAATTTCGCCAAGATTAAGGAAAAAACCAGGCGAAATTCATTTGTTTTTATTTTGGCGGCTACGCACTACGTATACGCTACGAAGGTCTCCGCCTACGCCGTAGGCTTCGTAGCAACACTGATGAAGGCAGGACAAACTATGTAGAAACCTGAAGCTAAACGTTGAAAAAATAATTGTTTAAAAAACTAAAAAACACGCTTTTAGCACGCACTAAAAATGACTAAATAATTCGGACATTTAGTTTGATGAAAGAAAGCGTGGAGTGATTATGTAATCTTTACTCTTTTTGGACAAAACGCTCCACGCTTTCTTTCATCAAACATTTGTAATTTTTAGTGCGTGCTAAAAGCGTGTTTTTTAGTTTTTTCAACTATTTTTTTTATTTTATACTTTTATTATATTATACGTGATTACTTTTTTCGTATCCCATTCAGTTTGCTGAATGGGATACGAATTTAATACCCATATCATGGGGGTGGATTTCAAACAGCCAGTCCGCCATCTTGGGGAGGCCGCCATATTGGATTTGTAATGACATTTCTTAGCTAGTCATGTATTGTCATCAGAACTCAGAGCGTGTACAAAACTTTACCTAATCGAAGACCGGGAAGTGGGTCAAATTAAGATTCCAAGATTTTGTTACATACATAGTTACAAGTGAAGCTAATAAAAGCGTGTTAATAAAATTAACGCTTCGAAAGTTCCCTTTATGAACGGCAATATTATGTTTAGTTGGTACTCGGAATTGCGCGAAAAGCGCGAAAAATATTTTAATACATCCTTTACGAGAGAGTCATCGTTATAATCTGAGATTAGTCTTTGTTAATTTCTTAGTAGCGGTAATGGTTTTTTTAATATATTGCGGGCTACGTTTCTAAGAATAAATATTGGTTGATGCGTTAAGAGGATGTAAGTACGCAAGACAAGTCATTAAGCTCCGATAGGAGCTATAAATGGAGCCTCCGTGGGCGGACGAAGGCGACAGACGTGATACCTGTAATCCTTAGTATGAATATCTGGCAGGTTTGTATATTCGCCCTAATATCGTTACGTAAAGTCTAAGTAAGTAATTGTTTACGACTTTTGACGTCAAGTTCTCGTTAATTGAAACTTCACCGAGGATGAAACTATCTGCCTTATATTAAGACGAACAAACCTTGACATTTCAAATGTCATGACATTCAACCTTACAGTGATTAGCAATTATTCTGCCTGACTGTACCTATTGCTTTTTACTATATACTTTTTTTAAGGATGGGAAATCATCAAATGAGCAGAAGGGAGTGGCAAACTCTTACTGACTAAAACCTATCCGTGTTCCTCCTAATGCCCTTTGCGTTCCAGGGCCGCGGTGACTTTAGGAACAAATTCCGCAATTTTTATTACATACTACTAATTTAACGGTATGAGCCATCCTTCTTTAATAGCAAAAGTATTATTTTTAGAACTAAACTGGATTAAATTAGCTATCTTTGTATGAAGTTAGATAACATCATACTTTTTTGACGTAATTACATCGAGTTCTAAGAAAATAAGCAAAATGGGTTGAATTATTTTTACAAAGCTGCTATTATTACCGAACAAACTAAAGAATAAAACGAAGGGTTCCGTAACATAAACTTTAATTTTATTATATGTTGTCATAGCGGCAATAGAAATACACAATCTGTGAAAACTGTCTACCTATTACGGTTCTTTAAATAAAGCCCGCTGATAGACAGATGGACGGACGGACGGACGGACAGCGGAGGCTCAGGAATAGGGATCCCATGGTTACCCTTTCAGCACGGAACCCAAAAACGGTTAATTTTAATAGATTTTAGAAAAAAAGTTTATTTTACTTATAGTTCTCTCATATTTCTTTAGTGTTACAATTAAAAACCTGCTTAAAAATAAGTATAGTGTAACGTATTATTAATGTCCCTAACGAATCAGACACATTTCATACATTAATATGTATTAAATTAAAATCACTTACTTTTAAATACTTCTGACGTAAGACAATAATTATGAGCTGTTTTGCTTAAAGTCACTTTTGTTATAACCTAATAAATAATAATATAATATCGTATATATCGTAGGTTTGGCTATCTTTTATGTTTCGTTATATACACATTATATGGCCTTCTTAATTATGAATCGTGTGTTATGTATTATGCGTCTTGCGGGTCGTGTCCACCAGGCATAGACGAAATGACATGACGTGTAACATTGCGCAGCTTCCTCAATTATCGAGAATAGACACATCCTCACTACAGCCTGTGATTGGTAAAGGTCGCATCCTTTTCATCTAAAATAGACGAACCTTAATTCCGGAAACTCGGAATTCTGACTCTTTTTGGTAAATGACATTTGGCCTGGGTCTTAGTTAATTTGAGGGCCTTTTTTGCCACGCATATAGAAGTACTACCTAAATAACCTACTCGAAGGCACTATTTATTAAATATTTAAATTAAAAAAGCTCCAGTGCAAGTGAAAGGGTTCCGTATCGAAAACCGAAAAAAATATTTTAATCTAATGGTTTTTTGTAATAGAAGCAATAGAAATCCACACTCTAATTTCAATTTCAACTGTCTACCTGTTACGTTTCACGAGTCCCGCTGACAGAAAAACTGACACCGGAAGCTTTGAGGTTCCGTTGGTTACCCCAACAGCTACGGAACCCTGAAAATGGAATAAATTAAATTCATGCAAACTATGAAAATAATTAGATATCTGTTAAGTAGGTAATTTAATCAGAAACTATCCGAGGCTGATGACACAGAAAGTGAGATAAATAAGAGTTTAAAAAAAATAGACACTTGGTGGGTATTTTTGGTTCGGATTAAATTCAATTGGCATAAATTCCGAAACAGTTGGGAAAAAGCCAGCTGAACAGCGAACAGTTTTACGCCGAAACTCTCATGAGCACAAAACAAAATGCTGGAACGAGACCTGCGAGCTAATTACTAGGACATACGTCGCCAAGCTATTTCCTGTTTTATTTTCAGCCAGTTTTGTCTGACGATACTAAAAATAAATTGCATCCAATGAAAGTTCCCAATCACAGCGGCACCGCCAGACGGAACGAGGTTTAGCAAAACATGTAAGTATAGTTAGGCAACTTTGCGGCAACAGAAAGTAGGTATAATAATATGATAAAGCTGAAGAATTTGTTTGTGTTGAACGTGCTAATCTCAGGAAGTGCTGGTTCGAATTGAAAAAATATATAAGTGTTAGTTAGCCCATTTATCAGGGCAGGCTGTATACCCGCTACGACCAATAGTAGCGGAGCATTCATGAAAAATGTGACGCAGACGAAGTTGCGCGGGTCAGCTAGTCTATAGTATTAGATGCAACAGTATATGAGTTTTGTTACAGTTTATCAAATCAACATTTTGGATAAAGGTATTTTATTGAAAGCTAGTATTTCATACGTAGTACTTACGTGGTTAGTGGGAAATTTACTCTGGATATTCAATTTTAAGGAACGACATTTATGATTGATAACAATCTACCGTTCGAACAAACTTTGAATCCACGGAGGATACGAGTTGTCGAACGTAAAGCGTTCCTGTTGCAGAAAGTCGTGCTTAACTTTTAAAAACTGGCCAAGTGCGAGTCGGACTCGCGTGCAAAGGGTTCCGAACGAATTTTTTTTTTCACATGTTATTTTAACACTACAGACTTCTAATAGGTTTTCCTGTAATCTTTAGGTAAAGATCTATTATCTCCATTTTTTTTTAAATTTTAGGCTCAGTAGTTTCGGAGAGAAAGGGGGGGGGAATGGTCATTTTTCGTCTAATTTCTTGAATAACTTCTAAACTATTTATTTTAAAATTATTAAAAAATATAATTAAAACCACATTGATTTGTCACACGATATTGTTCAAAAAACTTTTTTTTTTTCATTTTCTTATTTGACCCCCAAAAGTGACGAAGTATTTGGGTCATAGAAATCTATATGTGTAACAAATTTCAACAGAATCGGTCCAGTGGATCCGGAGAAAACTGGCTGTGACAGACGGACAGACAGACAGACACCCGAGTGATCCTATAAGGGTTCCGTTTTTTTTTCGGAATCCTAAAACCAACTAACAACCTAAAGCAAAAATAATGAGCGGGTTAACTGGGTATTATATAAATAGCTTTCCAATTTCTTAGAAAAGTCAACCCATTTCCTACTAGCATTTTGCTTAGCGATAGAGCAAATATATCCAGGTAAGTGAGCTCATTTTACTCGGCTATGGCGTATTCAAAAGGTCCATAATTTAGACTGGGAGGAGGTGGAGTGTACGTACGGTTGGGCTTTAATCGCTTCAGCTGCGCTAGCCATTCTTAATGGAGTTTTAAATAACACGTTTACCGTGTCTCTGTGTGGGTTCTATTAAACAACAAAGTAACGGAGCACACAATATTATGTGTCACGTGGTGATGTGAATTTTCTTGATACAAAGGCAACATTGCTATCGTGGAGAGTTCCGGGAAATAAAGTAAGTAAATAATAGTGCATTCGGCGGGTACCGCGCCTCAGCGCCGACGAATTCTAAGTAAACCTAAGGCGTGGCGGCAATAAGTAACTCGTGTGATCCCCTCGCTACCAGGATGTCAGAAAGAGCATGAAAGTTAAATAAAAGTGGTCGGATGCAAGCTCTCTGAAAAATCGGCGAATTCGTGCTCACAGAGCATGAAGACTCAGGAATTCGAGTTGGTGTAGTTCCAGTTGTAGCTTTTCACAGCACCGTACAGTTTCGGTTTTTCGCAAAACCTCCTTGAAACTTTTACTATGAATTGTTGATATATGTTAAAACGTATTTCGGGAAACGTCAGATATTCCTAAAATAAAAGCGGCAATAATGCGTGAAAGTAGTTCCATGTCACTGTTTAATAGTAACACACTCGAGTATATTTCATAACTTTCTTCGGCTATATTTCATTTCCCGCATTACCCCAAGTTGTAGCTGTCAAATAAAGGTAATGGATTATAATAGTATTCATTTGTAATAGGGTTTCGACATAGTACCTTATGAAATAGTGATCTTTTGAGTAAATTTGCAAACTCGAGGGAGGTTGCGAGACTCCATCGGATTTGTGGACAGACCACGTCAAAATTGATTCAGCGCCGGATGATAACACACATGTGCTCAGAAAATCCTTTTATTTACGTCTGCAGGAGTATGGTTATCTCTGTAACAGACTAATGCAGACCGATGGCATCGTTAGAAGTTAAAATCACTGGGGATACGTTTGCAGCTAGATAGTTGCTATCGGATTTCAGAAACTCTTTTGTTTATGTCGTCCATGGTTCGATATTAGTCTTCATATGCGCGAAGGTGAGTACATGTGTATTGATTCTTTCAGTCTTGAAGAATCGATAACAGTATGGCATTATAAATAAACATTTAACAGGGAATGTGTAGGTTAAGAAATCGCTGAGGAACGGTTTGAATAGATTCAGATGGACTGCAGTGTTGTTTTAGGTGTCATTTTAAATAAATTTTCCGTGAAACTGAAATACTATGAACTTAAAAACTATGTTAGTACCTTACTCTCTTACCTTCAGGATGCTGTTACTGCTCCCACGCAATCTGCTTAGCAGTGAGGCTGTCTTTTTGCGCCAGATGGCATCAAAGCCGTCTATGTGCGACTCAGCGAACATTGTTGACGCACTGCAGAAGCGCGACAGACGTAGCAGCGCCCTGTAATTGTTAAACTGGATGCGCAGAGAATTGTAAGCCCTTTCGATATATCTGAACCACAGGCTCGCTGAGTATAGAGATGTTCAATACGCTTTGAATAAAGTTACTTTCACCGCGTTTGTATATCGAGCGAACCTACGGGCCAGCATGTTCCCCCGAACTGAAAAATTCTTACTACTTATAGTTTCTATGGCGAAGCTATGGAGCGTGTCACCCTAAAAGAGTGAACTGAACAACTTTGCGTCGCGTTTTTACCAATATGACCTTGCTCTTTATACTCTTTAGGACTCGCTATAAATTAAAGTGTGTTCCTTTGGGGGTTTCAGTACAATTTATTATTGAGATTATACGAAAGAAAAAGCGATGTTTTTAAGTTTTGTAGGATTAATCTAATGTCTTGGATGACTCACTGAAGGGCTCATGGCTATGGTAGGATCCAGATAAATGTGCAGTAATGGTCATTGACCCACATACATTTATTGACTTTCTTAATATCAAAGGAAGCCGGTTAAAAACAGAAATAAAGACATAAAGCTGTCCTGAATCGACTTCTGATGTGTTCCTTTACGATCTCTAGTTTTGAAAAAAACGAAGGGATATTAGAGAAATGTCAATGTACTTTATTGCAAGTATATCTGGCGTCTACCATAAGTGATAACATCCGCAAGTGGTTCGACCTTCAAAGTACTTATAGTAACTTTTGACGAGGTCTGTTCGTGCCTTGAAAAGCACCTTAAGTCGCTGGTGTCGGCTGTGAATACGTTTGACGGTTGTTCGGGTACTTTCAGTTGAGTCCAAACTTATGACAACCAGTCTTACCAAAGGGTGTCGCATTGCCCAATTACTGGGTTGCGGAGGGTAGATAGTTAGGTAGTCAACATCCCGGATTCAGCTGAGTACCAGTGTTAACAAGAAGCGACTGCCTACCTGCCCCTTGGCAAGACTGCTGTCACATTTTCTGGTTTCTGACTACCCGTAACGACTGTCGAATGGTAGCTGGGACTAAAACTCAACGTGCTTCCCGAGGCGTGGAGGACTCTCGGTTACCCATTCGCAAACCGACCCTGTCAAGCGTCGCTTATCCTCAAACATCGTCCCGGGCGGATATTATTATTTAGCTAAGACTTCCTCGATTTTTACATAGCTAGGCAGTCGCTCCATAAAAAACCCGTACTTTTTTAGCTGCCATTGCCATTTAGTCTTGAGCATCGACGCCGAGTTGCTGGCCTGTCGGTTTTCTATCGGTTGCATTTTAGTGAGTGTGCGACGGAATTACATTATTTAATTCCGCCAAGCCCGTTCCATCATCGGACCACATGACGAACGGCGATGCGCCACCGGTACATGGTGGACATCCCACCCACACGCACAAGACGTTTTGGGAACACATTCATTGTGCGTACAGCTAAGGAGTGGAATTCCCTGTCAGAGTCTGTTTCCTGATAGCTACAACCTGGGAGTTTTTAAGACAAGAGTGAATAGTTTTCTTTTAGGCAAACGTGCTCCATCTTCGACCGCATCATCGCTTACCATCAGGTGAGATTGTGGTCAAACGTTTGCCTATAAATAGTAAAAAGAAAATCTGCGTCCGGTAAAACAGGAAACCAGATCCCAAATTAGGTAGTTTGGGAAAGGAATATTGATTTGGCAGGCAAATTGCCTTCCAGCGTTGCGGAATTTCTTCGAAAGAGTCACCGCGGCCCTGGAACGCAAAGGGCACTAGGAGGAACACGGATGGGTTTTGGTCAGTAAGAGTCTGACACTCCCTTCTGCTCCGTCCCGAGCGGGAGGAGTCATTTGATGATTTACCATCCTTAAAAAAGGCAGATTGCTTTGGTTTTAGACTGCTTATTCTTGTTTATTTTCACCAGGGCCGGCTTAAAGCTCAATCCACACATAGCCGGGACGTGGCCGTGACGTGCACGGGCCGTGCGCTGTCAGGAGCACACAAAAATATCCTTGCATACATTTTATATGAACTCGTTCACACTCGTCAGTGTCCGGGCAGGCGACGGAGCTTCCGTGGCCGGGCCGACGCAGTGACGTGCGGCTACGTCATCAGGGCTCTCCGGGCTTTTGTTATGCATGGCCACGCTGAAGTTTGTAGCATGAACGAGACAACAGCTGTCATAGACAATTTGGCCAAAAAATGACATAGACAATTATGCAATAAACGCTTTTGAATGCAAGTCCGCCATTTATTTCAACTTTGACGGCATATTTTTTTTTAAACAGTTAAGTACAGTGATTTTCTTAGTTTTAAAACGCCTCTGTTATTCCCAAACGATTATTTCGTACGTAACGTATTTTGAGTTGGCAACATAGCTATAAATATAATTAGACAGGATGCACTAACTATTTCCATGCATCAGTTTCAGATCTGTCTGGTTGTTTTCTGTCATGTTATGGCATAGAGATAGAAAATATATGGAGGCGCCGCGACATTCTATATCTACCTTTGCTTATACAAATATGGGTGAAATACGAAACAGATTGTGAAATATCGTTTTGTTTCATTCTTTCTAATGTGGTAATCGTATTTGATAAAAGAGACAACAGTATTTCAGTTGTTGCTCATAATGGCAACATTTTCTTGTGACGTTGTGACAGTTGTAGGTAAGTGCCGTTTTCGCCATTTTATGCGACAAGTCTCGTGGTAGTTCTGCTGTCAAATGAGTGTTTACTTTTGTATTTATTGTGATTTGTGAGAAAATTACGAGAACTTTATCTTTCAAATTGCACGTATATGATGGAAAACAGCCATTCAAGATGCCTGTACGTTGTATGATGGAGTGTGGTGCAAGAAAGAAGGAAAATCAACCTCAATTGTCTTTGCACAGGTTAGTAACCGGTTTTCATGCAATATTACACATAGTAATTCATTTTCGATGAAAAAAATGCTAAGCTACCACATATTTATGGTTGTAGTTTTCATATTTGGGCTTATTCTCGTCCAACAGACCTTTTTTTAATTTCATAATTTCATTCGTTTGTTTACAATAATATGTCATGATGGAATAGTGTAGTACCGTTGCCGTAATATTTTCCGATACGAGTTCCTTCACTGCGCTGATACAATATCGGTATAATACGTGTTCTAATCGGTTCGAGTGACCTTGCTAGGTCCAGCTCGCTGTTCACAGCACTGAGGGATCGTTCCGCAGACTTTTATGATGATTGAATATACAAGATCCGGAAATAAGACATCATTTTGCTATTTGTTTTAATTTTTTAATTACGTATTTTAACAACTCGAACCAAATGATTTATTGATAAAAATATTAACCTTTTTATAGTTTCCTAAAAATTAAGGATTAAGGAAAAAGTGGTTAGAGGCTATTGGAGAAGAAAATATTAATCTTTGACAAAAAATGAAAAAAAAGCAAAGAAAGGTACATCTGTTCACTTCACTTTGAAGAAAGTGTTCAATAGAACACTTGATGTAATGAGATTACAAGATAACTCTGTTCCTACAATATTTTCGGTAAGTGTGTATTAAAATGATTGGTAACCTCTCTGTTCTGTAGAGGTTCTATAAGTTTAAACTACGGGTACAAAGCAGCGAACTTAAGGATTGAAGTAATTTTTTTCTCTTTTTCAGGTTGCAAAAACTGGAAAAATTAAGACTGAAAAATATGTCAATCAACAGAAAAAAATTAAGCGCTTCAACGAAAGGATACTCTGAAGAAATCCGAAAGTTCGCATTAACGTTGCATTTTTATCCCCGCCTATAATTATATAAGGCGAACTTACAATACATTTGCTTACTCACACAAGAACTTTGAGCAAATGGTACCAGCATGTAAATTGGGAACAGGGATTAGCGAAAGAAGCATTTGTTTAAAAATTAAAGTGCAAGGAAGTGCACAGTGTCATTCTAAATGTTTATTGAATAAATAAAACACTTATGTTGATTTTTACCGAAGTTTTATTTAATGAATAAGTAAAAGCGAGGTGTGATGCACAATTTATGTTGTGTTTTAATATTATAAAAATAATCTTCATTGTATGAGCAATGGAAGCTGGTAAGTTGGTTTTTGAAATAGGTGTATTGGTACGTTTGTAAAATATTACAAGAAATGCAATTACAACAGATTACAACAACAACAGATACAACAGATTGTAAGAATATAAATTATACTTATGATTCAAACGTGATATCTAGTAAGACTCGTAATACTAGTATGTAGTATTAGCATCGATACTTTTTATAGTATGGTTATAGTAACACTGTATTCCCTGATTGGTACAACCCTAGCATTGGCAGCCATTTTATGCGACACTTTGAAATTTTGAATTGTAGGTATGCACCTTTTTTTGTAGGTATTTCCAGTCCATACTTTTTATATGTCTATGTGTTATGGCCATGTTGACGGTTCGAAGATTTTTTGGTTGATATTATTGCTTGTAAAACTGATATAATACTGAAGATAAAACCTAGAAGTATTCGGATATTCAGCAAGTTTTACTGTCATCAATTGTGATTCTTACCAACACGGAATAGAAAAAACATTTTCTCCCACAAGGCGACGAGAAAAGTGAAAAATGTTAAGATGTCAAGTGTAATCAAAACTAGAGTTGGGTAGCACACACATTTTTATTGAGGATCGTGCGAGGCACTCTTTTTCTCAAGTGTGCTAGCACAGTGTGCTAGCACGATTGAGGCGAGGCTGAGTGCCGCTGCCGCGAGGCATCGTGTTCGTGTCTACTCGTATATGTCCGCCGGCTGACCTTATTTTCTTTAAAATATTTGACTATTAACTTTTTCGTTTACTTTTTTCATTAAGAAATAAATATACAAAAGCTGAAATCTCATTAATTTTATTTTACCATTTTACCATAATAATTTTTACTCGCACCACTGCGCATGCATCGAAACTAACAGTAAACAGCGACCAACAGACAGAAACATTAGGTACTTTATGTCACAAGAGGCAGAACCACAAACCACACTAACAAAAAACATACACGAATTTTCCACAGTACCACACCTAGCACACCTCCCTCATTCACTCACTCGCAACTCGCACCATAGATAAATACACTATAATCGCTAGCTCTCACTTTCAATCGAAACTAGACTCAGCCAGTCACAACTCACGGCACATTAGAGGCACTCAGCCACTCGTTTTATTAAGTTTGCAACATTCAACTGTGGTAGCACATCTAAATCAAGTGTGCGAGTGACTCTTTTTGACAAAGTGAGTCGATACAAACGTGCTAGCACATGTGCTGAGTGCCCAACTCTAATCAAAACATTCATAACGTTCGTCAGTAAAATAAGCGATTTCTTTTTTGCAATCCGGTTGTTGTTTGTCGTATGGTAAACGCCTTCAAATATATGTTGTGGCGAACAAAATCGGCGCTGATGTCCAGTTACCCAGTCATATTGTGTTACTGGGAGAAGATACTTATGAGCTTATGGTATCTACGAGTAGCTCGGCAACCCCATCGAAACCAACGTCGTTGAACTATGAATCAGTTGTAACTTTTCTGCAAGAGCAATCGGCAACTCGAAACTAGATGAAGTGCCTTAATGGGTCAGATATCATCAGACCCGGCAACGGTAAGTCACTCAATCACTAGTAACGGAACAATTTTATAGAAAAAATAGCTTTTGCCCGCGACTTCGTACGCGCCTAACCCGTTTTTTCCCGTTCCCGTAGTAGTTTCAAGAAATTCTCTCGTTAGTGCTCCTACACTCTACACTCCCTAAGGGATCTACATGCCACATTTCAGCTTTCAACGACCAGTAGTTTTGGCTATGCGTTGTCTGTCAGTCACTCAGCTACCCAATCACTCAGTAACGGAAGAATTTTAAATAGATTGATTGATATATATTGATGATTGATTATGTTTTTTCAGATGAGCAAGATTACTTTGTAACAAAGTACAATCTGGATTGGATGGGCAAGCAAAGAATTTTGATAAGAAAATAACAATAACTACCTGAGATTTGCTAATCTATCTATACATATAATAAATCTGTTGAAGAGTCGTTTTTGTACATTCAAAATAAAAAATAAAAAAATTGCTAGGGAGATAAAGGGTAACTTACAGAACCCATTTCCATCATTTTTGGAATTTTTGTCTGTTTGTCTGTTTATCTGTTTGGATGTGCAGGCATCACGTAAAAAGTACAGAAATAACGTAAATAACCTTCACGCATTAAAATTGTACGTAACTTGAGGTATAACTTAGTTTTTGTTTCATCGCAATCGGTTCACTCTATCAAAAGATATTTGTATTTAAAGGTTTCGTTTAAAGTTTCATTACGTGAAGCACATACATGCACCGCCATCTATTGAGATTAAATAGCAACAGCTTAGAACTGTTTCATGAATGAATGCGTATATTATTTGTGAAACTCTTAATACCAAAGGAAAAAAAAAATAACATTTAGTCATTTGAAGATCTTTGGCAGTCGTTACGGATTGTCAGAAGCCAATAAATCTGGCTCCAGTCTTGCCAAGAACTACCGTGTTACCCAATTGATGGGTTGTGGAGGTCTGGTAGGCAGCCGCTTCACGTAAAATACTGGTATTCAGCTAAATCCGGTTTGACTGGAAGCCGACCCCAATATAGTTGGGAAAAGGTTAGGCTGATGATGAGTTGCACGTTTCCATCTTCAAGATTAAGCTACGCTTTCCGAGATCGGTCTGTGGATGGGTGACCATTTTAACATACCGAGATTCCTACGTACCTCGGAATATAATAGCCGCCCGGGTCGATCTTCAAGGTTAAGCAACGCTTGCCAAGGTCAGTCTGTGGATGGGTGATCATTTTAACATACCGAGATTCCTACGTACCACGGAATCTAATAGCCGCCCGGGTCGATCTTCAAGGTTAAGCAACGCTTGCCAAGGTCAGTCTGTGGATGGGTGATCATTTTAACATACCGAGATTCCTACGTACCACGGAATATAATAGCCGCCCGGATCGATCTTCAAGGTTAAGCAACGCTTGCCAAGGTCAGTCTGTGGATGGGTGATCATTTTAACATACCGAGATTCCTACGTACCACGGAATATAATAGCCGCCCGGGTCGATCTTCAAGGATAAGCAACGCTTGCCTCTGTGGATGGGTGACCAGTTTAATTACCTACCGAGAAGAGATTTCAGGCAGTCTTTACGGATTGTCAGAAGCCGACAAATTGACACCTACAGTCTTGCCAAGAAGTATCGTGTTACCCAGTATTATAGGGTTGTAGAGGTCTGGTAGGCAGCCGCTCCAATCCCGTTTGACTGGAAGCTGACTCCAATATAGCTGGAAAAAGGCTAGGCAGATGATGCTTCATGGTAAAAAACTGAAATGATTTGCGAAAAACACTTAATCTACAGTTGGCAAAACTGGGCACAGATTACAAACGTAATTTTGTTTCAATTTCCTTTATCCACTAGGGAGACGGTCTAAGTGACATCCCGGCATTTAATAGAATTTAGGACTCCCAAAAAATAAATAAATTCATAATTATATTTTCGTCACACGAAACGAATAGGGAAGGTAAATCTACCCTATTCATAGACGGCCTAAGCATCTGCCAGCCTGTTCATTAAATATTGTCACATGACAGACCCATTCGCCACTTTGACACATTTGCGCATTGGGGATCATTTAGGCCGCCATTCAATGAAAAGGACAATAAAACGGCAGAGTTACTCTCTCAAGGACCGTCAGCCCCAATTGGGGCCAAATGGTATTGTCTGTTTTTTTTAACATATGCTTAACCATTTCCCTACTATATTCGGATCAGCTTCCGATCAACACGGCGAAGTCGCGGTATGTTAAATAATATGGTCACCTATTCACAGAGCCACCTAGGCAAGAGTTGGTAAACCATGAAGATCGTCCCGTGCGACTGTTATTATTTAGCTACGAGCTCCTCATTTAATAAGTCTCCTCTTTCAGTACCTACTAAATATCGATTTAAAAAATTCGATTATTCTTACACAGTAAATCGATTCTATAAACCCGGTAGAACTATTTAACATAAAATGTAAAAATTAATCGGTGTTCTGTAATCTGCAATTGTCAGGGAAAATCAAAGAAACTGTTTCTTTTTGCTTCTTTTTAAGGATGGGAAATCATCAATTAATGTCTCTTCCCGCTCTGGGTGAAGCAGAAAGGAGTGTCAGACTCTTACTGACTAAAACCCATCCGTGTTCCTCCTAATGCCCTTTGCGTTCCAGGGCCGCGGTGACTCTTTCGAATAAATCCCGCAACCCCGACAGGCATTGGCCCTAGCGGGCCCCGGCTTTGATGCTGACAGCTCTTTGAGGCGCGAGTGGAACACAGCGCGCCGTCGACCCGGGCCTGGTTCTGATCAGACGGCGAGCCACCCAATGCTCGCTGTCCGCAGGCCTACGCCTACGGTGGCCGAGAATCGCCCTGCGACTCCCGACGCCCGAGGCGTCTTCTTCTGTTGCGGCGGCTGGGGCGTGAGGTTTCCCTCGCTCTCACGCGTTCGGCTTCCTCCTTCGCTAGCATTACTGCTTCGCAGAAGGAGGTGACCGCTTATCAAGTCTCCTCGCTCCGGACCATGGCTTGAAACAGGGCCGACCCCGACAGGTCGCCGCCGCCGATCGCCTCGACGAGGACACGGCGGTGCTCCGCCCAAGCAGGGCAGACCTCCACCGTATGCTCCACCGTGTCCTCCGGGCGATCCTCGCAGTGTTGACATCCGGGCGTATCCTCCCGCCGTATTCGAAACAGGTACATCCCGAAACAATCGTGTCCGGTGAGTACCTGCGTTAAACGGAAGGTAAGGACGCCGTGGCACCGCTCTAGCCACTCTTCAAAGAGGGGACTTATTGCCGCAATTGTGGCGTGCCCAGCGCTGGGTTGCGACAGTCGTTGTCTCCATACTGCCATGAGATCCCGCCGGAGCTGCGTCCGCCGTGCTGCGATTTGCCGCGGCAGAGGAGTCTCGCTCCGGCGTAGCGCCTCCGCGCGCCATTCGTAAATGAGCGCGAGGGCTCTCACCTCTAGATCCCATGGCGGCAGTCCGGCAAGGAAGCTCGCCGCCTCGCCAGCGATAAAATTAAGGCTGGACAAAATTAAGAATCAACTTTATTCATCAGTTTCTTTGTTTCGTAGTTTGAAAACTATCTACCACCGTTCATTCGATAGTCGGTTTTGTTGATTTTGATACCTAGCTCGGGATAGGTATGTACCAGGAGATTACCCGGGCTAATCGGCATTTCAACCGGAAGAGATGATAGAGTGCCCTGCATTAGGTACCCTCTTCCTATTTTCTTAATTTTGATATCAGGATACGCAAGGTATTAACTAAAAGTAGATTTTATCTATGCAACAGATATTTTTCGACATCCACGCGAACGAAGTCGCGGGCACAGCTAGTCGTTAATAAATATTGCTACCTACCTGTATGTTTTGTGTGTGACTTTATGTTCAAAATGATTGTGTGTGTGTTTTAAACTTATACCTATGTTAAAATAAGTAACTTCTAAGAATATAATAAAACTATTTTTCAACGTGAATCAATAATAAGTATTTATTTTGTGAGTTGTTTTTTTCTCTAGTGTTTAAAATCTATGAGGTCGGTTTTTCCTAGCCGGCTATTTTGAGAAGAAAAATCGACTTATCGAAGACCAAACAATTATATTGAAATGGTCAGATCATATGAGAGCCATGAAGTTTGAGATAGCATGAGAAATCACAGATTTAAGTAGACCTGTCTAATAGTGCCCATACGTATTCAACGATCCGATGAAAATAAAATACCAATGTATGTGGTCATGGCACATGAAGTGGTCAAATTACCAACCAGATAATTCTGAAATCTATACGTCGTGTATTATAAAATAGGTAAACAGTCTTCAGAATTACAACAATATGTGGCTTATTTATAAAATTGAAACCTACTGAAGTATTTATATTTAATTTGCAAATAAATGGTTAGTTGGCCAAATAAAAACTAGTGCGTTTTTCAACTGCCCAACTTTAAGCAAACGAATAATCTCTCCATTGGTGAAATCACTTTTCTCCATCGCGTGTCTTTTTGTGCGCGTAGCAACGACAACAAACTGATGAATGAGCGGCACGTGCACAGCCCGGCCACGGCCCGGTAGCTTCCCTGACGGGACACGGATGCACGGTCACTGCCCTGACACGGCCCTGACACTGCACGGCCACGTCACGTCTATGTGGGGATCAACCTTTAACCATCTATGCGCCCCGGGCGAGTCATGCATTTGGCGCCCTTTTATATTGCATTAAAATTAAAACAACTTATTTTCAATGTTGTACCATATTTATTACTAGCGTTTCGTCCGCGACTTCGTTCGCGCGGGTTTAGTAGGTACTCTACTACAAAATCATAGTGTTTAATTTATAGAAATGTTTAAATCAAGAAACACGATCTTAAGACGAATCTAGTGATACTCATTTGATGAAATCTATCCAGTCGTTTCGGTTACAGAACGTGCCGCGAGAAATATTAGGTTTTAAACATTATTTTTTGCCCCAGTAGCTGGGGCAGTCGGGTAAAAATAAGAAGAATGAGTGGTGTAAGAAGGGTAAGAATTGGTGGGTGCAAAGTTCTAACATGCCAGGCGCGCTCAGGATCCTAGCTACTGCCCTGCTCATACTCACTCACTCCTACGAGATAAAGTTTATAGAAGTTAATACGGTGAATTTAGTTTTTCTTTATCGATCGATAGAAACAGTTATTCAAATTAAGTGGTTTAGTCCAGCTAGCGCGCCCTGTGTATATGTCCAGGCGCCCTCCAGTTACCGGCGCCCCGGGCGGCCGCCCGGCCCTAAAGCCGCTACTGATTTTCAGCACCACTAACTAATGTGGTGACAATAAACAAGAATAGATTAGAGGGCCTAGCACGAATTGTTTTGACGTACAGTAACGTAAAATTTTACCATAGCTACAATACTCGTTTCGCACATAATATTTATTTGAATCAGATACTATATTAATATTTTAGTGATATAAATTGTGTATGCCCCATAAAATTTAACCAAAATACTATGGGGTTGTAGTTTTTCACCTTCAAAATTCACTTACGTTAACGTTACTATATGTCAAAATATTCGTGCTAGGCCCTCAGATTTCCTCATTTTTCTTAACAATGTCTGTAGAAGCTATCGAAGTGGCACAGAAATGATTACCTAACTAAGCTCCAAATTTAGACCTCAATAAGTGTGAACCCTGCTTACGGCGCCTTGTGTAGCAAGCAACTTGAAGTTTAATTGGACATAGCTCTCAAGTTTCGCCACAACACATCCAGTTTTCAGCTTTTCGCTTCCCGTCTGTTGCCGCCATAATTTTCTTCGGATTGTGTCCAGTAAGGGAGCGTATTTCGCCGAATTTCAGTGATCTCTTTCTTAGATCTTCCGAGAACTGCTTGCAACGTCTTGTTTTCTATCTTTGAATGTGCTTGTAACTCGAACCGGTTATCTAAATTTCTTGGTCCTTTTATTAAGTCGAATAGATAATTTATCTACTCGTTATTTAATAGTCTTCCGAGCGGAGCTGAAAGTACGACTCGATTCATATATATAAGCTTGCCGGTCGAGACTGAGCCAGTGAACTCTGAAACCCAATTTTAAAAGCGATGCTGGTCATTCCGTTTATTTTTCAGAACATTTCACTGCTAATGTTTCGCTTAAAGAAATTAATAGCATAGCTCGCTAAGCGACTTTGAATTTTGTGGTTTAAAACTTTGACCCGGCTTTCAAAGCCACTTTAATTAGTAGTAGGTACTTTTAAAATTGTTGCCAAGTTGTAAGAATTTGTCTTGAAAGTCGCCAAGGGATAATACCCTTGGTAGCTTTCTTAATCTGAATTGCGACTTAGTGATCTCGTACCTATGGATGTTCCTCCTATATTTATTTATCTTTTTTATTGGTTAGCTCGCGGTTTCCCACAATCTCACCTTATGGAAAGCAATGATGCGGTCGACGATGGAGCACGCTTGCCTAGAAGTCAGCCTTTCACTCTTGACTTCAAGACTTTCATGTAGTCTATATATATAAGGAAACGCATACTCTGGAGAGAATTCCACTCCTTGGCCACACTGGCAGGATATTCCCATACTGAATTGATGTGGAATGTATGGGTTCTTCTAGTATTTAAAAAAAATGGTTGTCTGTAAAGTCGGTTTACGGACGATAATTAAGAAAAAATATAACCGACTTCCAAAAACAAAACACTACAAAGTATAAAATAACTCGGTGTTTTTGGTTATTTCGTTTTTTGACACCAACTTCCGAAATTAAAGATATTTTATACTTTGTAGTGTTTTGTTTTTGGAAGTATAACCGACTTCCAAAAACAAAACACTACAAATTTATTTAAATTTTTTGTAAAAACGTTTTTTATTTTTCTCTTTTTGTGGTACCTGCGTACCCATTCACAGCGTACCGGCGTGATGTTATGTTATGAAAATAAAACTTACTAAGTGCTTTCGGTGTAAAGGTCTCGTCAATACGAATGAAATAAGCCCAAACATATGGTAGTTCCTACATACCGATGTGGAGTTCTTCCCTTCTACCTTCAAAAATATATCTATACTAATATATAAAGCTGATGAGTTTGTTTGTTTGTTTGTTTCTTTGCTTGAACGCGCTAATCTCAGGAACTACTGGTCCGATTTGAAAAATTCTTTCAGTGTTAGATAGCCCATTTATCGAGGAAGGCTATAGGATAAATATTATCACGCTATTACCAAAAGGAGCGGAGCAGTAATGAATGAATTGTGACGCAAACGAAGTTGCGCGGGTCAGCTATTAAATATATATATACGCGGTCGAATTGAAAACCTCCTTCTTTTTTAGAAGTCGGTTAAAAACAATTGAATTCTTAACAAACAAGCCGAACGCTTAGGCCGATCGTGCCTCTCGTGCTTGTTCCGCGCTCTCGCTCCGGAACGTGACACTTTTTCGTGCGTGCAGCCGGCGTTCATCGATTTATAAGACGTTATCACGTCAAAGGTGTAAAAGTACCTGAAAAGGGTTCATTGTGCTTGTCATTATAGACAACATTTACTATGAGACCAACACCGAAATAACGGAAAAGGAATCAGCTGTTTAGTATATATTTTGCAAACATAAATGTAGGGGATTGAAATTTTTTAATAATGATGTTATTTCCATTACACTTTGTAGATGTACCTCTTAGATTGGTCTGTGTATATTCTACAGTTTGTCTGAGAACATACATATTTTATGTATACCTTCGGTTCCACAATGCAGACGTGTCACTCCACTATGCAACCGCATATTAGCAAATGTAAAGCATTGGGTCATTGGCACTTAGATTACTAGATTACGGCGAACCGATTCTTAGCAGGGGATTACTTGTAATTATTGCGTTCCTAGATTCAAGATATCCATCTACATTAAAAGTCGCTTTGAGGGTTGGATCTAGGGCCCATGTAGGCAGTGTATGTATATAGGTTGGCATTTTTTAATTCTGGCTGGCCAGTATTTTGGCCGTTCTTGCTTTCACGTACTTTCATCGTATTTCAGAGGGCCGAGCACGAATGTTTGGACGTATACAGTATCGTTAAGGCCGTATCTTTGAAATAAATGATAGCTCGAAAGCACCGATTTCATCTCCTGGCACCGCGCAGTCCCCGCATGCTTCCATTTACAAAGTCCGAAATATCGAACCTAGCGCCACAACATGAAATTAATTCAAACCGCCAACTGATTCAGTGTTGCCCGCACGCAAACTTCATAAACTTCTTCTGTCAAAATATTAACACAAATCAGCACTCTTATAAACAGTGATTTTAGACGTAGATAAAATACAATTTAATAAAATATCGAGCGACGAAAAATATTGATTTGTTTTAATACTCATTTTTTACAATCGTTGGTAAATTATATCATGTTTTGTATGGCCCCAAATTATTTTGAAAACTACTAATTCAGTTGACTATTTAAGAACATGGCCATAATTGTGCGATAGAGATAGTACTAGAGACTTTTAAGCATACGGAAGGTATGGAGTGGACCAGTTGTATAAAAGTTATATTTTAATCGTAATTGAAATATGTAGGTACACAAGTTATGAAAACGAATGAAAAGATAAGTAGTCAATTTGTTTTTTTTTTTCGCGTGGCTTTACTCACGTAGCCTTTTCCACAGAAACCGTGCATTTTCCGGAGATTGTTTTGTATCAGTGAAAAATAAATCGAACGTCCTGTAAACATCGAGCTCCTAGGCATGGAGTTGACATCCAGTCTCAACTTCGGCGCCACCATCGTGTACAAAGCCCAAACCGCTGCCAAAAAGCTGGGCATCCTAAATAGGGTGAAGCGATACTTCAGGTCTGGACAGCTTTTAACCCTATATAAAGCGCAAGTCCGATCCTGCATGGAGTATTGTAGCCACCTTTGGGATGGCTCAGCTAAGTATCAGCTTGCCGCGCTTGACTCGGTGGAACGCAGAGCTAAGAGGCTCATCGGTGACGTAAAACTGGTGGATGCCAAGCTGCATAGCTTGGCTCATCGCCGTAAGGTTGCCTGCTTGTCGGTCTTCTTCAGATTGTACTTCGGTGAGTGTGCCCAAGAACTCCACGACCTCATCCCACCGGCCCCCTTCTACCATCGGACATCCAGACGCACTGCATCTTACCATCCCTACCTTGTTGCTGTTACACCAACTCGCACTAAGCGTTTCCAAACGTCTTTTATAATGCGCACAGCAAAGGAGTGGAACTCTCTGCCTGCGTCCGTGTTTCCAAACGCTTACAACCCTAATCTCTTCAAAGTTAGAGTGAACAGGCTCCTTCTGGGTAAGCTCGCTCCATCGTAGACTTTGTCTCTGTCATCTCTGACCTAGACTAGAGTCAAGAGCAAACCCGTCACAAATAAAAAAAAAACATATATTTTTAACTCTTTATCATATTAGTTGAGTTTAATACCTAGTTAACCAGTCATCATCATCATCATCATCATATTAGCCGAAAGACGTCCACTGCTGGACATAGTTAATCAGTATTAGACCCTAAATGCCGTATGGTGTCGGCCGGTGCCGTATGGTGCCGTAAAAGAATAATACCATCCCATCACTTCCCATGGGTGTCGTAAGAGGCGACTAAGGGACTCGCCAGAGAATGGGCAGCAGCGTTCTCTGTAAAACTCAACCATACACTGCGATCGCCAACCCGCCTACCAAGTGTGGCGAATATGGCAACCCCCCCCCCCCCCTTTTGGGGGAGGCCTATGTCCATCAGTGGACGTCTTTCGGTTGATATGAGACCCTAAATGTGATGCAATGACCCTTTCAGTAAAGTTCCATCGGAAGTATACATGAGCACCGCTGCTATTATATGCGGCATTCCAAATCCGGGGCTGTAGGATAACCCTGGTTCCGTCCTCAGGCCCATATTGCTAAGTAGTAAATAGTTTCATCCTGATGGTTGTTTCATCCACGGAACATCTTCAAGACTTATACCAAATCATGGAAAAATACTTGTATTAAACTACTTGACCGTCACTGGAAGCTTTCATATGAGATGGCATTTCCGTTTCCCATCGATTTCTTACCAGTTTTCGTACTTTTATCTCCTCTTTACTTTCGGCTCAGTGGCACCACCTGGTGGTTGCGGGTAGTTTTTAGTTTTCGTAAACAAGTGGCACGCCATTTTTGTTCACACACTTCGCGAGCATGTCAAAATAACTGCACAAATATTACAAAAACTGGGGTGGACAGGAAATTTCGTAAAATCTGTTGTTTCTCCTCAAAAGATAATTTATTTAGGGATACTATAAAAAAATCTTACCAACAGAAAAGATTCAGGACATCATTACAAAGATAAATCAGCTATCAGGATAAATCAGGCGAATAAGAGCGGTTAACTTTAAAGGAGTTGCAGAAAATAGTGGGACTTATAAATTTTGCCAGTTTTGTTGTCCCTCGGGGTCGGCTCAATCATCGACTGTTACTAATGTTCGTAAATTCGCTGCCAGTCCTGCCATCAAAGACCTACCCACTACCACAAGGTGTCTTAGAGGAACTAAACTGGTGGGCCCAAAATTGTCAAAGGTCAACCCCTTCAGTACCCTCCTCCAATAAATTTTTTGACGACAGATGCGTCGGATCAAGCGAACAATTTAGCTCTGTCAGGAACTTGGTCGCAAGAAGAGAAAACGCTGCATTGCAATGAAAAAGAAATGCTAGCAATTTTATATGCTCTTCAGAACCAAGTTCATTGGCTTCATCAAAGTTCGCTCCTCATTCAAAGCGACAACAGAACTGTGGTCACCTACTTACAAAAGGAAGGACGTACGAGGACATTATCCTTGTTGGAAATAACCTATCGAATTCTGAATTTGTTAGACCAACATCAGATACACTTCCACAAACACTTCATTCCGGGCAAATACAACAATCATGCGGACCATTTATCGCGCCTTCGCCAACCTCCAGAATGGCACTTACTACCGTCTTGTGTTGAAACAGTGTTTGCAAAATGGGGAACCCCAATAGTAGATCTATTTGCCTCGGCGACTGCTCACGTAGTGTACAATTACGTGTCCCTAGATCTGAGAGATCCTCAAGCTCTGTTCCACGATGCCTTCAGTGCCCCATGGCATTACGAGCTCGCATGGATATTCCCACCACCTTTCCTAGTCCCCAAAGTCCTGTCTCACTTAAAACAGTCGATAGGAATATTCCTATTAGTAGTACCTCGATGGGAGAGGGTATTCTGGCATGCCGATCTGAAAGCCCGAGCGCTCGCAGCTCCTTTAAATCTGAGAAACCTACAGAGATACCTAATAGACACGTCGACGGGACTCCCACCACCGCAGGTCGAGAACATGGTCCTCGATGTTTGGAAGTGTGGAGGTGGTCCGACGCGATAAAGACATGGAACGCTCAACAACTATCACTGCTTAAGAACTCTTGGCGAAAATCTACACTAAAAACCTACGAAGTAGCCGAAGGAAGCGCTGGACGTCGTGGTGCCGTAATAAAAACCTTGACTTAATGAATCCCACTGGTTCACAATTAGCGCAGTTTTTATGTAATTTATATTTAATTGATAAGTAGTCGTATAATTCAATACTTTTACATAAATCGGTAATTTCTACACTATGTAACGCTGAAACTTCAAGTCAGTTAAGTTCACACGTTCTAGTAAGACATGTTTTAAAATCTATTGCCCTTAAAAATCCAAAGGTCACAAAGCCTCCAGTTTGGGATATTGATAAATTAATTTCATTTTTGAATAATTACACAATTAATTCAAATAATCTATTTCAAACATCACGTCATACTGTAATTTTGTTGTTGCTTTGCTCTGGTAGGCGAATACACGATCTAACTCTACTTAATATCGATCCTAATCATTGCATAAGATCTGATAGCAGTATAATATTTTGGCCTCGGTTTGGCTCCAAAACTGACAGCACTAATTATAGGCAATCCGGCTGGAAAATGCTTTTAAATACCGATAGTTCTAACCTTAACCCTATATACTGGACAGAAAAAACTATAGCATCATTAAACGACAGACGTAAAGCGGCAAAATCAACTAATTTATTTATTACGATTAGAGGTGTGGCTAAACCTGCTTCACGTACAGCCATTGCAGGATGGGTAAAGACCCTGTTTCGGGAAGCTGGCATTGCAGCCACACCAGGTAGCACCCGGTCTGCTGTAGCCTCCAAAAGCTGGTTTCAAAATTATCCTCTCGACGAAATCTTGGCACGTGGAAATTGGCGTTCAGCTAATACATTCCAGCAGTTTTATAGACGAGAAATAATGAGAAGTACTGATTCACAAAACGTCACACAATTGTTCAGTCCAATTGATTAACATTGCTAAATAAAAATGTTGTTTACCTAGAACAGATATTCTTAAATTGGTTGTTTATGATTACAATTTATGATTTCTTATTAAAAAAAGTGTTAATTATAAGTGATAATATTTCTAAGTTACACATAGTAGTTATAGATAAAGTTTCTAGAAAGTACACTTATCTATATACTTTCATTGAATTGCTTTATACGTTTATTTAAATAAATGCATAAATTATTAATTACAACTTTGTTTAAATTCTCTTCTATCTCTCTTCTTTCTTGCTTTATCACATTGGCCTACAGTATAGCACCAGGCGATAACAAACAGATCTCATAAAAAAGCTTCCAGTGGGGTAAGTATTTTAATATGCGTTTTATTTCAGGTAAAACGCTGATATTGTATTGTACTGTTTTTGTCTTCGTAAACTATACCTACCAAGACTTTTGATAGGTTGGAATGGCGGAAAAATGTTAAACTTATTCTGATGTTTGTAATGTTTATTGTCGTAAAAGCGAAAGAAAGTAAGCGTTTTAAACAAATTTGGAAGGTAAAAATTAAAAAATAATGTATAATTTTTTCGCCCACTTTATGAGAAGGCTCGATTTACATACTGTTTTATTGGCTGTTAAAAATGCGTCATAACTAACTAAAGGCTTTGAAATTACGTCATTGTCAATTAAATTGAACTTGCTAATATTTTATATTTACAAAAATATGTCTGTGGTACGAGATGAAGTAAGGCTGAAATGATGAGGGATAAAGAGTCACAAAATATCAAGAGCCCAGAATTATGATAAATTAAAATTGGCCTAACAACTATTACAACATCATATTGATTTAGATTTATAACATTAGTAGGATTAAATATTTTTCATTTATTTCTGGTAGGTACTTCTAAAACCCACGCAGAAAAGTCGGGGTAAAAAATTAGTATTTACTTAACACATTTTTCACAATTCAAACGCGACTCCATAATTTTCCCTAGGCTTGTTGCCTTTGACATTTAACACATTCTTGACACATTGATGTTTGACGTATTTCAATCCTAAAATGAAAACATTTATTTTAGCGTGTCTTGAGTTAAAATGTAAGAATAACGCTGTATAAACAGACACTCCAATATAGAAAACATAATGTTTACCCAATATTGCTTTGTGAGATGAGAACATTGGAGGATACAGTACGTATGTACAAGTAAAGGTGATCACTTCGAGACGTTATTTTCTTCAAGCCGTTGCTATTCATTTCCTGGTAAACGAGTCCATTGTCGCCTTCAGGTAGGAAGTCCCAACGACGTTGTACTTAATTTAGTTTTGCTCTTTTATTTCATACCAATTTTATACATAATTCAAAAATTAGTGTGGATAGAAAAATATTGCGTTTTATATTGTTCAAGGTCATAAAAATACACATTCACATGGTGCAGACTTTTTTTAACACTAAATTTATGTATAAACGGCTAAACTATTAGCATTTACTGTAAAAAAATATATTGAAATTACGAAGATCTGACAGCTCCGATTTGCAGAAAAGTGATACAGGTCCTGCCTGCAAGAGCTCCACGGAGCATCTGAAGAACTGAACAAATGAGAGAGATGCAAATACTTTTGCAAGGCAAAAGATGAGATGAAGATAATAAGAGTGTAGCTCGGAATAAAAAACGTAAGTGCCAAAATAAATTTTCGGATTTGATAACATAAAAGTATTATTATATCGAAATCTGTTCAGTTGAAACCTCGATTCCGTTATTTTATATGCTATAAAGTTATTTTCATAGGATCAATCTAAAGCGTTGCGTCTTGTAGCGCGTCTTGTAGCTAAAAAAAGTAAAAAGATATTTCGAACTTTGTGATATTTTTCTATCGAGAAAATTTCTTCGTATCGTGTATTCCTTCAGTTGGATACTAGATCATAAAGTCAAAAAGCATATACCGTAATCTCACATCCCTGTTTGAAGTACCTAACAAGATACGTTAAAACGAAAAACGGCCTTATTCTAAAGGTATCCCCTTAACGACAGTGAATTTTGAATATAAAAAAACTACAACACCATAGTATTTTGGTTTACTTTTATGCGACATACATAATTTGTATCATACAAAAATATGAATATAGTATCCAATTCAAATAAATATGATGTGCAAAACGAGCATTATGATTATTGTAAAATATTAAGTTACGTGCAAGGCCTTCAGTACTTTTCTTTCAGAGTCTTCCCGATTATCTAAATAAGTGTATCTAAGTAAGTTTGTCATCTTGAGTGTTTAATTTAGACCAAAATTGCCGTTCACACCATTTAATTTGGATGAATATCTTAGAAGATATTTCAAAAATGAAGTAACCGCGCAACCAAATAATATAATTATAGCGGAGGTAAACATAGTGTCTCGAACTGGTACACACCTGAGAGCAGACGTCGTTAACGGTTGTCTATTGCACTTTTTATTTCGGCCTGAACCACAATATTATTTATTAAAAATGAAGACTTTTTTAATTTAACTTATTGATTCTGGTAATAAGATGTTTACTTTGTTAGTTTGGGTTGAATAAAAATTTGCACCCGTGTGAAGCCGGGGCGGGTCGCTAGTTTCCTATTAAATATATGAAGCTAGATCTATTTGTTATAAAATATTTTAAACTGATTTCGTAAAATCTGTCCGAAAGTATCGAACTCATGTGAACCCATGCACCGCGCCTTCCTAAGACGCGGTACAGCGGTCGCGGTCGAACTATATCAGTGTGAAGCCAGCGATCAAATTAGTAAATATTAATATATCTATATCCTTAAAATTACTTCCATGAAACCTAAATCTGTTTTAAGTTTTTTAAGCTAGAAAATAGTCTAAAGGCAGTCGATTCCTTGTCCGCGTCGATTGCTCCATCATATTCGTAATTATCGTAATGTGAACAAAAGGTAGACCTTGAACAAATGAGCTGAGATTTACTACAGTTGATGTATTGCTCTTTAACGAATGATGACTACCCATCATTCATCTCGTTGGTCGAATCTGCAAATGAACCAAACCATCAATAACACTTGTTTTGTCATTCATTATTATTCAGACTCCTCGGTGGCCACCTTATTCAAGTCTTTTTTAAACAGTTAACAATGTAAAGATTAATTGGAAAAGTATGCGCGGTTGTTTAACCCGGTTGAGGTCACGACTCCCGGTACATATGTACTGAGGATTGCATTGTTGCTGCTACGACACGACCACGACTTCAGACTTCAAGAGTAGAAATACAACAAAGGCTAAGCTTCATACAATCGTCCTGTGAAATAAAGGTAGATATGGGAGATAGTACTTTGTAGGATATCTACTCCGTGTTGATGCTACGGCTACGTAGCTACGGTTTCGTAGCATCGTAGCAGATAACCGATCCGCTACGAGTCGACTCATCATTTCTGAAACTTTGTAGTGCTTTCATGAACATTGTCTGTTGTTGTGTAAGTCAGTATTAGTTTACAGATTTGAGCAGCTCAATAGAGAACGGAAACCTTGGGTAATGAGTACAAAAAGAAACAAGCAGCTATTATGGACAAAATTTATTTAATAAGTCTTACTTGTGGTTTAAAGTACTATTTACAAGTCGTAACATCAATTGTAATACATATCTATAATAAACAATGAATTTAATACCCATTGCTGTAAATCTAAAGCCACATTTCCACTCATTCAGGTATTGAGTTTAATTTCAACTACACTGTTAGATGTGTATTTCGTTAAAGTGTGATTAAACAAACTTAGCGATGTATGTAAACTAACGCTCAATACTCGAGAAAATGGAAACGCGCTTGGAAATTAATTCAAACTGATCAAATATCCATATGGCATATATTTATATGTTCACTTAAGTACTTTAGATATCATTTATTTATTGTAAATTACAATGTAATTGTAAAAAAGTACCTATTTACAAATATCGATGGTCACTTTTTAACTTCATCTTAACTAAAAATTATGTGTTGCGTTTTTTTTATATAAACAGGCAAAAGTATATAGGCAGTGTTCTTACTATGCTTATGATTTGTGTGAGTATAGTTATTGAGCATTCAGCCGTAAACCTTACGTGAACCGCAATAATACAACAAAGTACCAATTAGCTAGCAACGGCAGTGTTCTAACTCCGGTCAGACGAAGTGAGAAAAAGCGCCGGACGCGACGACATAATGCTCTCACAAACTGCAATAAAATATAAACGAGCATCCTTTGTTACATCTTCAGACAATAAACAGGACAAAGTGAGTCGGAAAATCAATTATTCATTTCCATGAATTGCAGTCATATTGAGCGCACACCGGTGTCAAAAGACTTAACCATTTACTGGTGGCGAGTATTTATTGGGATTCGGGACGTTTTGCATAAACCTGCATACGATGAGCGCATGGCTGACGGACGTCAATAGGCTTTCATTTTATTTGTCTGACCGTACAATCAGTTCCACACACGCGTTATTACACCTATTTTGCATCGTCTACTGAACTTTTTTAAAGTAAAAGTACCGATGCTTTAATGAAATATTTATTGATATTAAATGAGATTTGAACCTTCCATGTCCCTACGCTAATATAAGTAATTGACTGATAATGACGCAGTGACTTAATAAATATCGTCTCTTCATCGACCATTGAACACGTACACAAAACATTGAATTAATAATTATGTAAATAAAAAAATACCTGCCACAGTGTCAATTTGAAAATAATTCATAAATTCAATACAAAAATGAAATAATACTCTACTCATAATTTAATATAATGAAAAACAAAATTCAAGATTTTTTAAGGTGGGAATTTCGTAATTTTTAATTCTAAATGAGTTTCATCACAACGTATTGGATGGTATGGATGATTCTGTACTTAATAAGGACCAGCAGTAATATTGTGGAGTACTTAACATTACTTATATAGCCTAGTAGTCGAGCCTAACAGACCAAGCTCGCAGTGATGCTATAATTTATTTAGTTACGAAAGATTTAATATTTTAATTGAACAGCAGATTATTATTTTTTGTCATAACAATATACATAATAATTTATAAATCATTGAAATAAACGAAACTCAAAATCTCGTGTTTCTTATTTAAGTAGTCGTTCATAATAAAGATATAGTAGATTGGCACTAAAACATAGCTAGCAAATACTTCTAGAACCGTTAAAATACATTTACTTTCGTAGTTTTAAATCTATAAATGTGTCTTGAAAAAGCGATGTGTTCTGTAGATTTTGATGTAAACTTAAAATGTCAGTTGTATTGTATTTTATGTAACGTAATTTGAGATCTAAAAAAGATATTCTGCTGAATAGTTAAAAATATTAGTCTCGTATGTCGCAGGCACCGTACGTAGACCGTCTGTGTCTAGAGATGATAAAAAAAAACTAAATTAGGACTACTCTATGAACTAAAAATAATATTCTTAATGCTTCCGACCAGGGGGGCTTAAAAAAGCCACTTTAGCAGAATCACACAACAATTAGTCAAAATTTAATTTTCATCTTAATTGCTAACGAATTAGGTTCAAGGTTGATTGGAAAAATTTGACAGTGACAGGTAGTGTGACTTGCTTTCTGATTCTACTAAAGTGGCCTTTTAGACCCGCTGATATCTTTAGGTAAAAAATATTTATATAAGGCGCCTATGTTACAATGTCTGTTAATTTTTAAAGTAAATAGCAGCAAGTAAAAATGTATGTGCCTATCCCAGGAATTTATCAAGTCTGGACTACCTAAATTCTTGGAAGTAGTTCAAAATCTATTAAGATTTTCTCGCCATTTTTCAGAATTACCTAATAGGAAAAGTGTAGGTAGTAGTGGATATATTTAAAGGACTTCCCAACGTAGGTATTGAAGTCAGTCTGTCGCAGTCGTATAATTATAAACCGTATTTTTATACATCTAAAAAGCTTTTAACTAACTCAATGTATAAATAATTTAAGTGACAGCATAAAAATTCATGTCCTATAAACGTATCCTTGGAAATAGGTAATACATTATAGGACCCGAACACGCGTCGTACGTACTATTTGAAATATTACACAGACATGTCCCCGATACTAGTATGACAGTCTTTTGTCGAGGGCTGTAGCCATGGGCATAGAGTAAACAGGGGTTGTCTAGCAAAGAGGAGGTTTGGCTTCGGGGTCCTCAACCCTAGACAACCCGAAGACACTTATTAAAATACACTGTTTGTTGTGTAGTACCCCGGGCACGCCCCTGGCTACAGCCGCCACGTTGTTTCGTACATCTACGTCATAACACACAATAGAATTTGAGCCCTCAAACAAAATCTAAGAACTCATCACTATCAGAAAAGAATAATATCAAAAAGTATCTTTCGAAGATCCATACAGTCAAATATAAACATTGACATGACACGAATGTATATTTACAATTATCCAATATTTACCTTACAGTATTATTTGTGAAACCAATAACATCATTCTCTTAATAAATCTTATTCTATTAAAGATCTGAACTCCTCAATATTCCAATAAACAATGCATTGTGATGAATGCTGCTTCACTTCCCTCAAACATCGGAATAGAGTTTATGAGACTAGACATTACCAAAGGACACGACGTGAGAATACGATGCTACAGAAATCCTCATAAAATAATTATATTTAACAGTTCAAGTCATTTAATTTGTGTAAATGACTTGAAAAGTTAAAATACACTGATTAGTTTAGCGCGCTTCGACATTCCGGCGCCCTCCCTCTACCTATATTAAGGCGGAGATGGAAAAGTTAATTATTTTTCTACAAACACCATTTTAATATGGAATAAAATGTAATTACGGTCGTTACTAAACAATGTTCTCGGGGAGTCGTAATCTTCCTCCATCAGTGCAATTCATACGAAAATTTCAGACATTACCAGATCAGCCGCGTTACAAGGAATTTGAGACTTCGACAAGATTATTTGAGCTCAGAATATTGCTTGAAGATTTAAATCTGCACATAATTTCTTGTCGAATAATGAGTTCTCGTAAAATGTGGCTTGTGAAATATTAATATTGCGGATTTGTGTACTGTGTTCCGCTATTTTTGATCCGAAAATAGAGCCTCATGTATAACTTTAAAATGAAATTAGTTTACTCTTTTCGGAAATTAATTAAACGACCGAGCTACTGATTTACTCTGAGTACAGATAATCTGTACGTCTACCATGAGTTTTATCAATCTATACTCGCTAGCGACTGTAGTTAAAAAAATGTATGAAAACTTAGAAAAAAACAAGATTCTAATTGATTTTTTTAGTTGTTTACTAAGAAGCAAGCAAGTTGCAAGTAAAACTTTAGTTAACAACTAAACACATAAATTAGAAACTTGTTTTTTTAAAGTTTTCCTACATGTTTTTAACTACAGTCGCTAGCGAGTATAGATTGATATAACTCATGGTAGACGTACTGTAGCGAATGATTCGAGCGTCGGATCTCTGTCGTGCCGAACGGAGGCTCCATTACTCCAGTGCTCGTAAACTCTACGAATGTCCACACATACACATACATCCTAGCATCACAATTCGACAATGATCACTATTCTAGGCTTCGATGATTTATTTACACCACTCGCACCATACTTGCATTAAGTCAATAATAAACCACATTTACAAAATATGAGCTATGGAGATCACATGTCATTCGTTATCGTACGAAACCTTCGTTTCGAAATTTATATGAAGGACGAAAGTAAAAGACTTTACTTATAAGAAGAACAAGAGCTTACTTAATACATTCTATCGCTTTTGTACCAGTTCTTCGCGACAGATAGGTATGTTAATTAAGAACTAAGCGATTTTATGGCAACTTCCTTATCTAAATACCTTTGTATTTTAAACAGTACCTCTTGATGTAACTTATCATAAAAATATTGATACGAGAATAGTAAATCCAGAATATACCTCATTATTTATTGTTTCAGAGAATAACTGGATCACCATAATGGGGTTTTATTTCATATTTGATTCTAAAATAGGTAAGTATATCTACCTAAACGCTGCCCCTAAAGTAAGCATGACTTGGGTTAAATCTAAAGAGACATCTTCTATTGATTAAGATGACATTCATTTCTCAAAAGGAAATCAAAATTTGCAAATTAAATCACCTGTTAAATACGCAATTTGGTTTCCGTTTTACGAGTTAATTATAACACTTTAGTTTCACGGCACTCGCGAAGTTTCAAAGTCCGTCACCACCGACTTATTTCTAGTTCAATTTTCCTTCCCTGTATAAAAATATTTTACTCGACTTATCACAAAAATGTACTGTTCTCACGCACTAGCTACACTTAACTTTCTACGTAAAGCAACAGCTGCGCAGAATTCGGGTGTTACCACCAACTTCACTTACAGTACGAGTTGCGCGCAGTGGCAGTCCTTGCAGTGAGTGTTCGTGTTAGGCCTCCAGATAGGGGTAACAAGTGGAAGTCAGGGGAGACTCGGGGGCGCCCGAGCGCGGCCGAGCGCGGCCGAGCGCGGCCGAGAGCAGCCGAGCGTGGCGCGCGCGGCACTTACAGCCGTGTTCATACGATGATCTCGCGGATGACGCGGCGCGCGCGCGAGTTGGGCGTGGAGTAGCCCGACTCCAGCGACTCGTCGTAGCCCAGCGACATGTGCAGCGGCTTCTCCTCCGCGCCGCCCTCCTCCGCGCGCATGCCGTACTCCGGCAGCCCGCTCACCTCATGGTACGGCGATTCTGGGGAAATGCAACATGCTGTACCTATTGATTGCTTTATACGCTTAGGGAGGAAGATATCTGATTTCTTCAATATCTAAAAACACAACAACACAACATAGATACACCTACTTCCGACAGAAGGCTCTGTGGAGAATTATAGTTGTATAACCATCTAGATATATCAGTTTAAACATTCTAGATTTAAAATGGTAGTGGAACTTAGACGCCCCGCTTAACTTGGTCCTTGGCATAGTTGGCTTCTATAAAGTAAATATATTTTTCAGCAGTTTTTTAGCAGAAGCCACGGTGTTTTGCAAAAGTGTGGGCGTAAGGTCATTACCGAGCGGCTACGCTCCACGAAAATTTATCGTAGTAATTTATGAACAACTTTTCGTAGCGCAAGAAAAACTCGTCGGTGGCGCACAAAGTGTTTCTATTATTAATCGGGGGAATAAAACACTTACCGATGTGTTGATCCATCCGTTTCTTAGGCTTGTGCACGGAGGCGTACGGGTCGGAGCAGTACTCCTGGCGCGAGGGGTTCTGCGCGGCGCGCATGTCGTAGTCGCTGGGCGGCGGCTGGCTGGCGTGCGGCAGGTGCGAGTAGTGCGCGTAGTCGTCGATGTTGCGGTAGCCCGCATGCGAGATGGGGTCGTAGTCGTAGTTGCTCTGCCGGTCCAGCACCTGGTGCGCCGGCAACGTCGCAGCGTTGTTAGCCGCCGCCATCTTCATCTGCCACAACGAGTCCTGAGAGTTCACGCTGCCCCCGTTGTTACTGTTCGTGTAACTGTTCTCTATGAAGCCCATGTTTACCCCTGCGAACAATTTCCTCTATTAATATCAGATCGAAGAGTTCTAGGAGGATCAAACGCGACATGCAAAGCGTGCTCTCCAGATAAAGGTTGTTGTTACCTTCTATGTCGACTGTAGTTAGTCCTTAGTGAATGCATATGAGAAAATAAATCGAAATGATAAAGTCCAAATTAAAATGAAATTATACAATTCGTGTTCAACACAACTGCGAAGGAACGTAAAATTTATGTTTAATGAGATAAACGTTGGAATGTGGACACAAAGATCTTAGAAGAATATACACTTACAGTCAGAGTTCGGCATAGTTTGTCCTGGATGAGGTTGAGTGTGCGGCGGTACATGGTAGGAGTAGCCTCCCTGTGTCGCGTACACCGCGGTCTTCGAGTCATCCATGGACAGCGCCATGTCCATCGAGTGTTCGAGAGCCTTGTTCTCCATGCCCGAGCTAGGGTAGTAAGGCGGTGGGGCCTGGTTCTGTGGCGTCACCTTGGCTGGTCTCATCGAGTCCATTTCGTAGTCTTTGGATCGATCCTTCTTGTTTGGCCTGCGTCTGCACTGGTAGATAAGGAGTAATAGTCCCACGAACAGAAGCACTACGACTGTGGTCACGAATATGCCTACAATGGCGGCCGTAGTGCGAGCCGACGTCTCCTTGATATACGATGTGCCAACTGTTGAGAGAAACACACAATAACCAAATGTTTTCTCTTCTATTCATAATTAATCAGAGTTATATACGAGGATTTCTACACCCCAATTTGTTAGGTTCTGCGCAGTTAAGGTTTAAGGTTGCTTTTATCTGAAATAATTTGCTTCAGTGAAAAGATTAAAGGTACTTAAATAAGTCTTTCCTTGTATTAATGCTTTCATAGAAGCTGTTTATTACGTCATAATGTTCATTCATTCCCCCGGATACAAGTTAATACAATTGGCCGTCGGAAAGACGTCAGATTTAAAGTGAACAGCTACGAGAAAAATAAACAGGAAGCTGACCAAAATGTTATTATTTGTTGTTTTTTATTTCATTATTTACTTTACCTTTTGTATTTATCTGCTTAAGTGATATATCTCTATAGGTGCCAATATTACGATGAAGACAGTGCGATTATTTTAGATAGACGTCGGTCATATTATATTTCGTCGCCGGAAAAACCCGGCTCAGGGCGTTTATACCTACTAACTAAATATTTTAATTACATAAGTCTACAACTAATTACTCACTCTCTGCTTCCGTGTATTCACTGCAGACATCTTGATTAACCTGCAAGCAAAGCTTGAGTCGTATGCGAGGGTTGAAGTCATCCAAAGGCGGGTCGGTGACGTGCCGGGTGGTGGTTCGAGTTGTCTTACTGGGAAGCTCTACTGTGGCCTCCTGTACTGTGGCCACCGCGCCCGACAGGCGCAGGGTCACCGTATCCACTACCTGTTACGCAAGGAATTATATTAACCTTTGTACCTGATGTGAAAACAGAATGATTCTTTTTCTGTAGACAGTGGGAATAATACGGGCAGTAAGTCATAGACGCAATTTCGTTCAACGCGCACGCTATTTGTCATTATTTCCTACACATTTTTATCCCGGATGCAGAATTTATTTTAGATACAATTTATACCAGTGCTTTGAACATCCGCAAACATAACTTAACAGCATTTGTATAGCATCAGTTCAGAAAATGTTCACGATTAAACATGGGCTCCATTCGCATTCAGCCAAAACCCACAGTTTGGTGAATATCGCCAAAATCGTTACGCTTGGCAGTCGCACAAATATAATCGTTTTAAAGTAAGTTGTCCCCAAACTTAGCACACAGTTTAAACTTCAATGTAGTTTGTATTTTCATTCACATTCTGGTTTGGGAGTAATTATTTCTTGGACAGAATGCCGGGCATGTTGTATCCGACCCGGTCGAATTTAATGGCGAGCGCATTCCTAGAAAGCATATTTCGTTGGAAAAGATAGGATATCTCTTACTAATGAAACCGTAACATTTCTCAAAATATTAAAGAACTTTAAGCCGAATCATTAGACAGAATCTGGAATAGTTTATTTATAATTAATGAAATCTTTAATACTTAGTTAATCGACTTTCAAATCAGATTTTAAGATTAATTTAGTAACTAAAAATTACTAGCGGTTTGAGCTACCAATTTTATGGTTCCTGTGTGTTCATTTAAATTTTCAGAAACATATTTATGTTTGAATATTTTAATCACCTTCTTCCAAGAAGTTATTTACTGTTAAAGGCTTCGTGGTATTTACATTATACTGTTTAATTTCTACGTCTCTACAGATTTATATTCACTAGGTTTGTAGTAGTTACTACGAAATGTACGGAGAGTTATTTTCGCCATTTGCGATTCCGGTAACTTTTATTTAAGTATGTTTTTCATTGAAAAAAATATTTAATATTTTGTGTTGTTTTTAAAAGGACTGAGAACTTTTATCAAACTATACCAAGCTCTATTTTTTTTTTCAATCAACACTACCTAAAGCGCGTGATAATAAAATGCAAATTAAACAAGGTACATAGCACCTGAAGCTTACACGCAAAGCTGTACACAAGAGTGCGCTAATATCAAAGAATCGTGAGGGTGTAGTGTGCAATATGTCAAAAATATTTACATAGTAATATGAAAAAGAAAATAGGTAGCAGAGAAGTGCAATTACCTGCCAGCCCGCGGTACCTCCCATGGCCGCCAGCCCCTCCACGACGCCCACCAGCGCCAGGCACGTCGGCGTCACCGTGAAGGCGATGGCCTGCGTGCTGGGGTCGTACGTCACCTGCTCCGGAGGATTGATTTTGTCCACCTTCGTCGTCACCGTAATCTCATTCGAATAATTGCTCTGCCCCTTAGTATTGACCGCTTTCACCTGCATTTGAAAATTCCATTTAGAACTTCGAAGAGGCACACGACTCGATTGTGAGCATTCTAAAGCGTGTCGAAAACCATAGCGACGGCACAAAACGTAAAGAGAACATTGTAAACTTAAATAAACTAACGGCACGCGCCGAATGATTTACCTTGAAAACAAATGTGAGTTGCTGTCGGTAGCGATAACAATGAAAAACAAAAATGTAAGTTAATACCGTATTCGAGATAAATCTTAACTGAAATTACAATTCCTACAATGACTTGGGGCGACGTTATATCTGGAACCGAAGTTAGCCTAATTTACTAGTGATGGACCGAGACTAAATGTAGTTTCTGCCGAACGACGAATTCGACTGAACATTGCAACATTGTGGCGAAGCTAAAGTTCTGCCAAACTTCGTTAGAATTTCAAGCGCGTCGATAAGAGTGACAGGTTTGTAAGTTTATAAGTTTTCTGAGACCACTAGAGTGCATTTCAGCCACTACCTTGCCACTATTGCGGAGACATATTTATCCAAAACAAAATTACTACGATACCCGCCGCCAGCCGGTGCCGCATTTTTCAGATTAAAAAGTACACAGAAAATCTGGTGTTAAAGTTTACGCAGCTGAAATTTCGACAAATAAAACGAAATTCGGCCTAAGCCCAATAGAAGCAATCGGCAAATACGGCTGAAGCTGAATGTAAATCTAATTTCAGTCCATCACTAATCCAACTAAGAAAATTGGTTTCTCTGAAAATGGACACAATAGCTGATCATGTCTATTTGGCACTTTAGTAAATAAACATCTTTCTTGTTCCCTGACGACCACAAAATTCTAGTTTTAAGTTTTGGAGAATCTTATTGATGAATAGAAGACAAACAAGTAATTACACAGGCCAACCTATCTACCAGTCAGTCACTAATACACAATAATACATCGATGTGATTGTTAGACAAATAAAATATGAGATTCTACTTTCTATACCAAAATGACGAAGTCTATGTTCCTAATATAAATTCCATAATACTCAATTGAACAGTGTGTTACCTTGAAAGAGTACATGTTGTGCTGGTCGAGCCTGGTGACGTTGCAGGGGTTGATGCGGCCGCAGTCGTACTCCATCCAGTCGAACTCCGAGGTGCGGTCGGAGGCGCAGTGCTCGGAGCTGGGCGCCACGCCCGCGCCCCGCAGGCTCTCGCGCCGGTATCGCACGAAGTACTTCGTGCTCGACAACCCCCCATCAAACCCAGCCTCCCACTTCAAAGTCACGTACGTCGGCCCCACTTTCTGGCTCTCCAACAACCGAGGCGACTCCGGAGCGCCTTTGGGCTGTAACTTGATCTGAGGCCGTATGCTCCCGAGCGAGTTCTTCACTTTGCAGTAGTAGTCGCCGTAGTCTTGCGGCTTTACGGTCTTTATTTTAAGAACACTGAGGTACGAGTCGTTGTTGTCGGTCGTAGTGTTGATCTCGTAGTGCCCGTCAGAGGACATCTGCAGTGGCGCTGTGTTAGATCCGTAAAACCATTGGAACTCTGGTTTGGGGTAAGCTTGAACTCTGCATACTATTTCAGCCATTTCCATTACATCGTAAGCAACTTTATTATGTTGTCGAATTGATATGGGTTCGTCTGAAATGAGGGTAACAAGCTTAAAATAATGTAGCCATGAACCATTTTCATACATACTATACACCTACCTTATAATTTTCCTTCCCTATTCACTTCCTTTTTCATTAAAATGTTCTTTTTACTGATAAAGGAAGCGAAAAGTAAAAGAATTTTTATAATTAGTTCTTTATGGAAAGCGATTTTCTCTATTTCTTTGCTAATTAAAGTAATGAGATTCTAACATAATATAGCATGTTTTCTTGCATACTCACGTTCTATTCGAAGATGCATCGTAGACTCGACTTTCTTAACTTCGTTCTCAAAAGCGCAGGAATAAATGCCTCGATCGTCCGGCAAAAGGTCATTAGTATTCGGTCTCGCCTTTCCGTTAAATTTAAGAGTACTTTGAACAGTGTAAACGGCATTTCCGCTCTCTTTAATATCAGTTTTGACTTCGTATAAATTCGTATCGGCTTTAATCTCAGCGTTGTCCTTAAACCACTTAACATTAGGGCGCGGCTTGCCGAGTGCACTGCAGGTGACCGTGAAGTCTTGCTCTCCCGAGCGTTTCGTCATGTGAGTTTGTAATTTGGTTTGGAAACGAGGCGGCTGGTGAACTTCTAGTGTGACGGAAGCTAGCTCACCGTGACCTAATTCGTTTGTAGCTTGACAATGGTAAACACCTTCACTACCAAGGTGTGCACTAGGTATGGAGTATTGGTTGCCAGTAGCGAGCACTGCAGGCTTTACGTCCGAATTAGTATCCATGTCTCGGAACCATCGGTATTGCGGGGCGGGCCAGCCTGGTGGCTTAGCACTACAAGTGAGAGTAACGCCGGCTCCTTCCTGGGCCACTGGTCGGTCGGGACTGATGTACGCACGACCAGGCTTATGTCGCACGAGTACAGCCACTGATGCACTGTTAAATCGCTCCGTTCGCTTTCCATTGGTGGACGATATAACATTCACAGCCCGACAAACGTAAGTTCCGGCCATCTCGGCATTCACTCTCGTTAAACTAAGAGTCTTTCCGTTCTGATGGAAATCAGATTTCCCTTCCATCGTCCACTCAATAGACGTAGGCTCAGGATTTGCTGACACTTCGCAATGGATTTCGACATTTCCGCCTTCTTCGGCTTCGTAAGTTTTGGACTCGACTGTAACACTCGGAGGGAATAGTACATCGAGGTACATCTCTTTCTCTCCGGGGCGGCCGAGGCCGTTGTCAGCGCTGCATGTGTACTTGCCCGCGTCCTGCACTGTAACTCCCTGGATAGTGTGAGTGAAGGAGTTGGAGATGAATTTGCCGTTCCTGGTCCATTTCACGACGCTCACTTTAGGCTTGGCGTCTACTTTACATTCCATGGTAGCCACGCCGTCTATTTCTACTCGCAAAGGATTTTCTGGTGCAACTTCAACACGAGGAAAGTCTAAAACAATAATAAGATTTCGTTAAAAGTGAAGTTTGAAATGTTTTCGCAAAAATTTCTCAACCGCTAAACTGATATAACTGCAAGGAATATTTTCAGCGCACGTGTGGTGTGTGCTATCGACGGTTTGTAGTATTAGCGTTGTACAAAGGAAGCGGATGTGCTGGTCCGGTTAGCTGTTCCAAGCACACCAATAATACATTTGTTTACAGAATCTGTCAGAATTAAAACATGCACTGGCGCGCATGCATGCTTATACTTCGACTGGTGAGAGATGTTGCTTATTCAGGTCAGTTCATAATAAACAGTATCCAGATGCTGCTGCGAGATGAGAGCATCAAAACGATCTTATCATTTATCGTTTCTTCTCAACTTTTTATTTGAATTACCTAACCCAATTTCAGAGCATTGAACACAGACATGTGGTTGCAGTTGCATCTTTAAACATCGATTCGAATAAAAATAAAACGTGAGGTCATTGGTCTTTTATAACAGTAACATTTTGGCGTTTTAAAGATCACAACAATTAACTATGTCATGCACTTATAGCCCGGTATTGGAGTGGTGCCCGGACATAACTATAGGCTCGTTCATTTACCACCTCGTTAAGAAATCCCATATAAATGATATATATTTATCATTTATATGGGATTTCTTAACCTAAAAGAGTTAGACCTAATAAAGTCAGGTAAAACTGTTTCAGCTTATTCTAGTTTTAGATATTTACTTTAATCTCAATTTATCTTTATGTGCACTAGCAATTCTAAGCAGATATTTCTAAACCCTAAAAATAAATACCGTTTATTGTGGAGCCAGTTTTTGCGGCGTTTAACGCTAAGCACAGGAAATATAATGAGATAAGACTTTAGAAGCTTCTTTTTAAATCCTTCAAGACGAAAGAAGAGACAAAGCGGTGTTTTTTCACAAATATAAAATGGCGTAAAGAGTGTGACGTTAAAGTTGAAGAAAGAAAATGTCTGAGGTTTATGCTTACATTTTTCGGTGGCTTTTATTCACGCAATAATTTAAAAAAATGCATTCCGACCTGGCTGTGAGATATTATTGTCTGTCTGCTTACCTATCTACTACCTCTATAATAAATTCTGTGTTAAATATTATATCACCGTAACTCTAGGAACCAACCGAGCCTCTCCTTTGAGTAATTGTTGGGTAACCACAACAAAAACAAAGTTTTTGTTCGTTGGTCGGTTCACCTGGCAAACTTTCGATTGCGGGATTTGTCTTAACGTGTGGCCTGGCCTAAACCAACTGAAACTACTAAATGCTACTTGCTTTGAACAAAGCTGTTACTAAACCAGGTAGAACGGACTCAGAATTAATTCTACAAAAGCTTAGACACAAATTTCAAAGCCAAGTTCTAAGTGTTATTGTGTTTTTCCATTAAGACATTCTCAGTAGTAGCACCAGTCTCTGTTCTGGGTATGTGCCCGTTCAATACCGTTGCTTTCCACATCGTTGGACTAAAAATATCGAAATTTTAGTATTGGAGTGTACTAGTGGTACTACGCCCCCATAAAGCCCTCTTTCCCCTTTTTAGGGTCTTGAAGTAAAACGACAAGGAACCTTTAAAGTCGTAAGAATTCCATACAAAATGAAACCACTACACTACTGTAATGCTATTGTAAAATAATGTAAAAAACTTAGATACCACTTTCAGTGCCGACGACGCTTACGTGGCGCTCGGGATGTAATTTTCATTTTTTTGGTGGCAACTACGGAACCCTACCGGGAGTGATTCGAAACGAACTTGGCCGGTTTTCAAAACACAGGCGTGTGGTGCAAAAGCTCAGATATTTTTCATTAACGTTTTTATAAGCTATTTGGAGCAACGAAAACCAGCTAAACCAAAATAAAAGCCTGAATACGGTCAAAGCTGTAGTAAATAAAAAGGTTTGAATAGCAGTTGAAAACCTGGAATCGTACTTTATGGTGACAACACACTGGCTTAGAAATAAAGATGAGATTTTCCAGAAAATGGATGTAGCTAATATTTGTAAAGCGTGTGCCGGGAGTTAGAGTAGGTATTTCTGAAAGCAGTCGCTAAAAACGCTGTCTATTTCAAGATTTTTTCAATATGTTATAAAGAATTCATCGACTTTATTAGAAACTCAAACACTAGAGGTATATTACATGAAGTTTGAATACATTCCTAGCAAAATCTGTATAATAATATTTGCCCTAATTCGGTTTACAGACTGTAGGCATAACATACAACACAAGTAAGTAGGTACTTAAGTTTTACTTAATTTAATTTTAAAGCTAACCTAAGATACCTAAATTACAGTTTAAGCGAGGCAAAAGGTTTCTTAGTCTGGCAATTTTAATAAGGGCGATGTAAATTAGTCCAAAATAAATAGCAATATATCAGTTCTGAAATAAGGTAAGAACATTCATAGTCTTGTATTTGCTCAGTAGGGTCATGTAAATAATAGCGAGCAGGATTCCATTCCCGAGGTACGGCGGGAGCAAGTTTAGGTCATTGAGGTTATTTGCCGAGAGCTTTTACGTTTCCTTGATGGCCGCTGGCTGCGCTCGGGGATTCCTATGCCCGAGACGTCGTCGTCTACATTTGAACGCACGAAAGGAGTTCGTACAAACACTATCTGCCAGTGTTTCTTTGCCCTCGACATACGACTTTTATGTAGCAGTTTTAGTACCGACTACCTATTAAACCCTGACTGTAGTTAGCCTTTTTCTAACAGCAAACTTTTACTTAACCTAGGTGTTACAATTCCAAGAAACGTTTAGGCGAAAGTATATAGATAATTAATTACAACAGAATTAATAAAACTAATCAACAAAAGTCAGGCTTTTAATATTATCTCTACTCAAATAAAAAAGGTATTCACAGACGTAAATGGTAGACTTGAAGAAAACATCAAAGTTTTACGAGCAGCAAATCATCAAAGATTTATTGTAAGAAAATAAGATTTTACTACGAAGCTTCTCTTACTTTGAAGAAATAAAATTCAGATGAAATGAATTCATTTAATTGAAATAGGAAATCCTACAACTGATAATAAGTATGCCAAATATTTTGATAACATAAGACGGGTACCAACGAATTTCAAAAGAAAGGAGATTAGAAAGAGACACAAACTTTTTTTATTTTGTACAAAAAAACAAGCTTATTTCATTTACGACTGGTTTTTACTTTAATCCAAATAAAAAACTTCTTAATAAATGGAATAACAAGCAAATATAAGCTTTCGGAAGTATTCAGTGGATGTACAAACAAACAAGTTATTATTTGTTACACTTGTTTTTCAGATTCGCGACACCTTTAGCCAAATTCCTGAATAGGTTTATTCGGAGCGTGAAAGGAATTGGGTGACGTAACTGGCTTAAGTATAGAACACTACAAGTGGACGAAGGAATAACAAAATATAGGTGCTTATGCGTGATGAATGAACATGCTGTTTACATACGGTGGTAATACAATTTTCCATTATGTATTTGGCTCAGTCCCTCACATTTGGGGTAAGGCAAGTCAACGTTAGCCTGGCATGGTCTTATTACGTGCTTATAATTCAAAGCTTGGTTAGAGAATAATTTAATATAATCCTTAAGGGCTATATTTCAAGTAGAAGTAATGGTAATGTAACCGGTTATCTAGTAACGGGTGACCACTATGGATGTGCCCAATCACACACCGGGGACAGACGCTCGCACTGCGGATTCCAAACGTGATAAATTGCATCGATATTGATTTCAGTCTGTACTGTACCGGAACGTGATGTCTTCATGACACAGCTACCTACTGGTTTTGACTTGCTACCAGTGTTTCGAGGCTATTCGGTGTGGCTTAAAAAGCTTCGTTTCCCGAAAATTGCGATGAAAAAAGTCCTCTAAATTACTTTAAACGACTTGAGGGAGAAGAGCGTTAAAATGATATAAGGAGTGCTGGCTATAAGAATGTCATAATGCACTGATATAATTCAGCGGCGCCGTGTCGCCTACCGTCCGCGTCGCTATGTTCCTTACCAACGCGCTTGACTTTTACAATTCGCGTGAGAATGAATGCAGCTGATAGATAAACAATGTTTTCCTTCCATTTCCACAACAACCGGCATCCTGGTAATTGTTGATGTGTTCATATTGCAGCGTTCTAGGAACGTAATTATGTTGTGCTTCTACAATGTTTTGAAACTGAACTATTCTAATATAAGCTCGGATTTTTAAAAGAAAATTGTAACTTAATATTCTAATAATGCAAGTTAATAATAATGAAATAAGTTTTTTTCCTGTCTCTGAAATGGGGGTTGGGATGGAATTAGATGGAACGATGGGGTGGGGTTTGCATGGCGGAAAAGGCCAGTAAAAAGTAACAAAGATGAATTAGAACTTTATAATGGAAGTAAGTACTTACAATTAACACTAAGATCGACGGAAGCATCGAGCTGCTGTCCTTCGGGCATGGCTCTGTTCCACACCACACAGCGGAAGACGGCGCCGTCGTCCTCCCTGGTCGGCATGAGCGTCAGGGTCGCCACCGTCGGGTCCGAGCGAGTCTTAGCGTGCGCTATCGTCGCGTCCAGCGGGTACGTTGAACCCTCGCGGTACCATCTGTAAAATTACACTGATTACCATTTGTACAAACACATTTTGTCACAGTCTCTTGCTGTAGGTATTCTAAAGTGATTTGCTGTTTTTTTTTTCAAATAAAAAGGGTTATTACAAGCTTTTTTAAAAAGTCCTTGTGATAATGGACTCGGCATCAAATAACACTTTTTCCTCGACACTTTATTACTAAATCAAGAGCGTGTGAGTGAATTTACATTAGTCGCGAACCCTTCGGTATTCGGTAAAATAATGTTTATTGCTTTTTCCCATTGAAACACAGCAGTAATCTATTTTCTGTTTGAACCACTGCCACTGGGCTTTTAGGCTTGCGGTTTCTCAAAGAGCGATTAACAAAATTCTTCTCTTTGTTGCGTGAATGTGATAAAAGACTCCATTTTAATTCCATGATAACATTAATTCTCTTTTACAAATGTAGCCTGTAGCTCTCGATATTATACGTAAATAAATGTTCAATGACCTTTATACATTTTCAAATACGATTTAATAGGTGGTTAATGTTAACTCGAAATATGTATAACAATATTTTCAGTAGGTAATATTATTATGATAGGTAATATACGGTCATTATATGGCGATGTTTAATTATATACGAGCTACGACTGTTGAAAAAATACTTAATTGTTTCTAAAATATTTTGTGTAATGCCGCCGTTTCTACAATTAGACATTCACATGGTAAGGGTGGGTACATAAGTGCTACATACGTACAAAACCACGCATGTTTACTTTAGAATTTAGATCCCACTCAGAATAGAATTTAAAATTTAAACAGGAAGGTACCTAAGTTTCGTGTTTCACAGACCTTACTTTACGTATAATTTAGTGTGTGCTCTTTTGATTTCCTTATTTATAAAACGGATATGTTGGTTACTATTTCATACGTTGTTATTACTCGTCATGTAACTTGGCTAGTGGTCCTGTCGCTGTAATTTCGGTCCTTAGTGCTGCAGTAACAAAGCCACAACTTTTTGGTAAGTTGGGACAAGAATGGGTGACGCAATGGTGTAAGGTATAAACTTTGAGCGGTACGCACAAATTCATGATTGGATTTTAATTAAAATGAACTTGTGCCACTCTTGTTACTTCGCGTGTATGTAAGTCGGGGCTTCAAAGGGCTACAGAAGAATGTTTTGGTTTTTACAAGTTAATTAGATCTCAAAGCTGATAAATTGTTCTACCCAAAATACAAGTAATAACATATTTTCAAGTAAAAGCTCTACGTTATTTCAAGACAAAATTAACGCATTTTGAAACTTGAAACCCACATTACTTACTTTTTATATTGTCTGTACGTTAAGTGGTTACTAAATAGAGCCGTATTCAGAGACTACGTTGGGCTTCACAGATTACAATCACAATATAATGTGTACCTGCGTTGTGTGTTAAGTGGCTGCTCATCGTCGACAAAGGACTCATACGTAATTAGACAAGCATGATAGTCAATTTATTTCCAAGGAGTCAAGCCCCTGTTTTATAATTCCATGCTTTTCTATTCTCAATAAAATCTGGTTACAACCGCAACACCAATTACGAAACTAAAAATAACCGCAACACAGTCTAGCTGCAACTGAAAGTTATTCCGCGCCCACAGCGTCTCATAGTTCATGTATCCGGGACACATATCCGGTTAAACGTAGTGCCTCGTATACCGAGTTTTTGTGACGTGTATCCAGAACACCTAGTTTTCATCCGGCCGAGATGCCGACCTTTTTATGCAAACTAGTGCCAGCTCCGCGACAACGACGTAGCGGGCTCATATGACATCATTTTCAAATATCCCGGAAAACCCCGGCTTAGTACAACGCTTCAATTTCATTATTTGTACCGGGCCGTAATATGTGCGCAAGCAGCGGTCATTCCAACAGCCAGCTGCCCGCCGGGTACAGCACCAGAGCGTTTCCCCGACTCTAATTGAATCCGAGTCACTGCCTACATGAAATTTATCACCACATTTATCAGCTTTTTATCTTCCCCGTACGCCGTTCTTAATGCGTTAGGTAAAAGCCAATTACGGTTCGGTACGAAAACGTACAAAGTGGAGAGCGGGATTAGTTCGGACAACCACTTGTATAGAGCTGGGTCAAGTCTTCGGCAGTTTGTACAAATCACAAGTAGGATTGCCGTCTTAAAACATGATACCCACGTTGTCTCTGAGAAATCACGTGTTTGTGCCAGGAGCGGTACCACGAGTCCATTGTTCTCGCGAAAATGGAGGATATGTGAGTGAATAATTAAAACTCCGGGGGAATATTATAACGAATATAATTAGCCTGCAATACGGGCTTACAGCATTGCGCGTAATGACTTTTTATTTCTCTGAGGCTTTAGCGTGTCAAATAAATTATTCCGTAACGATTATGACTTTCGGTGTTTTCCGAACGAATTCGTAATAAAAGCTAGACACAGACTGCATTACGGAAGATTTGAAGCCAGCTGTAATGAACCCGGCTCAGTCGGGATTGCGATAAATACTACGCTCTACCTTGCGCTAGAATTTAATTCGTCTAGTAGGTAGAATTCTAGATTATGGTATCGCATAATGTTAGATTTAGATTAATTTAGGATACATCAAATATTTGTAAAAGGCTAAAGTTCAAACAATTTCACAAAGTCACACATGTTAACTGGCAATTACAATTAGATGTTTAATTTGTAACTTTATGCTTATATCACGACAAAGTTTTAAAACTGGCACGCCTACATATCAACAATAAATATGGAGAGACTTCCACCGTTAATTTAACTCATGTACATGTTGTTTTTAACATTATTACATTGGATAATTTTGGAGAGAAGTAATTCAAAGGTTTTCGAAATGAATTGGTTTTCGCGGAATGTTTTGCGGAAAGCTTCCATTGAATACAGTTTTATATTCGCAAATACATAGTTCAGAACTACCACAGCATGATTGTTTAAAGAAGTCGGTTAAATAGTGTTCAGTTCAGACTGGCAATAAAACCAACATGTACCAAATACATTTTGTAATGTACGAGTATGATGTGATGAAAGCGTGATTTTTTTTCAGCTTTTATTACGGAAGTCCTATTAAGCTTTGAAAATCTCCTCATGCTCACCTTCACAGAAATTTTATGTATTGCGAAAGGCGGAATGTACTTAGGTGTTACGAGAATAATCACATAAGTTATGCACCAGACGTGTGCGGAATTACGAAACAAAATCCGTGTCTTACTTGATGGTGGGTTCGGGGGAGCCTCCCGAGCTGGAGCAGGAGAGGTTGAGCTCGCGGCCCTCCTGCGACTGCGCGTGCGAGCCGGGCGACAGCACGGGCGCGCGCGGGCTCGTGAGCACGGTGAGCGCGTGGCCCTGCGCGTGCAGCGTGCGCCCCGAGCCGCCCGCCTTCACGCGGCACTCGAAGCGTCCGTTGTCGCGCTCGTACGACACGTTCGCCACCAGCAGGTCGAAGCGACCCTCGGTCGGCGCATACGAGATCCTGCAACAAAACATATCCGTTTTTTAATTTCGAAGAAGCTCCGTAATGGGTTCGCTCATTATTTTCTAGGATCGACAGATTCCTCGCCATCCTACAAAGAACAAAAGCTTCAGTGTGCCAGCGTTCTTTACGTTTTAAGCAACGAGGCCGACGACTCTTCAGACTGCTTGCAGAATATTTGTAAGCCGTCTGTAAATAGACACACCGGCGCACTAAGTGCATATGTATTCTTTGTTTAATGTTCGTATGCAGTAGTGGGCATGTGGTGAAAATACAAAATTTAAAAACTATTTTCACAGAGAAAAGCTGTTTTAAGACCCGAGCCCGTGACATGTAACGTTTGAAAGGACGCTAATCGTGTGCATGTATCTTGGTGGAGAAATGACACAAAGGAATTTTACGTAATTCCCTCTTAGTGGTGGCATGAAGGCCCGGCGACGGCGAGTACCTACAACCTTAATGTTATTGTGGTTGTTTGTGGCTGTTCAGAAAGATTTCCTGTTTTGCCTTATTACGAGATGACACTGACAACTATATTCCATTTGCATTATTAGCGTGTATTACGAATGTCCCGCTGGAACCTTTGCTGTGCTTAAAATGTACAAGACTAGCTTCTACCCGCGACTACGTACGTGCATATCCCATTTTTTCCCGTTCCCGTAGAAGTTTTGGAAAATCCTCTCTTAGTGCTCCGCTACGCTGTAGAGAAGCTACATGCCAAATTTCTGCTTTCTACGACCCGTCGTGTCGGCTGTGCTTGTGTGTCAGTCACTCAGTCACTCAATCAGTCAGTACAAAAGAAATTGATATATATTGATCGATAAGATCTTTATTCTTTCTAAAGCAATTTTATACCAAAGTAAAGTCCTCTACATTTTATATATATATTTTAGAAGACTCAGTTTATTCAGGTGTTCGAAAAAGCGAAAGTTGTATTTTTAGGGTCGTAAGAAAGGAAATTCTATATTGATAGCAAATTGGTGGGTAAAATATGAACGTTTAGGTTCGCTAATGTACACCATTAGCGTTACAGAAACAAGGCAGAGAGCCCTAATTACCGCGCCTAATAAATAACTACATTTTGAATATAACGAGCTCAATATGACTCGAATGTAAATACAAGAACAATATAATTATGTTACTCCACGGACTCGGATTTTCTTTCAAATAGCAAGACAAACCACATGGTGATTACTGTGCCATAAATCAAATATTTTCGAAGAAAAGCTCATAAAGTTATAGATTCAGAAGTAACTTCATCAATAAGAAATAAAGTAGGCAATCCATAAAAAGTATGAGTTTCTAATGAAAATTGCTTTTGTTCAGAACTTGTGATGTTAGGACAGGGGAGATAACGATATCCCTAAATTATTAATGTCATCGGTTTCCAATAGCTTTGGTTGTGCAAACAATTTTGGCTTTATTGGAAGGGGAAAATTTAACTGAAATAATTGTAAAATCACACGATACGCGCCTAAAATCTGATTGAGCTTAATTGAATGAAATTGTAAAGAGGATGAAATCGATAATGTAATGCAATACGCGGCTTTGGTTTATCTATTTTAATAAAGTACTAAATGGTAAATTATATTGTTTCCATTTTCACCCTCGGTCAAATATTGGATATTACACGCTATTGTTTTTAGATACTGTACGTCTAAAACTGTAATGCGAAAACTTACTGAGGTCGTGATTCAAAGCATAACATTTTTGATGGATGAAAACAACCTAGCTTACTATACGGCTTTTGTTTATTTAATCGAATCTTACAAAACTATTTCTTCATCACAATCGCTTCTGCGGTTGACATGAATTGACGGTTCTCGGTCTTGTTTCGTTAACCATACACGGACAAAATATCATTTATATTGAACAAGAAGAAAATATGTATTTTTTATGTTGGCAGCTTAGTACCGTGGCTTGACATAACTTTTCTTACTGAAAAACATTGCGGCAGGGAATTACGTTTACTCTGTCTGACATGCCATCACTGTGTGATAATTTAATTTTTTTTATTCTTCGCCGCCAGTTGCCACAGACTCCCCCGGGCCGACCGTTTTATACATGTACCATAGTTAGGTATAACTCCATGCTCGTGGGATCTTTCAAACGTACAGTTTAAAGGCTGTCGCCTGCTATAATGTACACTCGGAAAGAAAGATATTTGGACGTTAAATTTATCTTCCTCGCATTAGACGACGTCGTATCGCATTCAATGTAGCTACTCGTGCATGAAATTACGTGAATGTATTTCTCTTATTTTGGGAATAGATCTCTTACTTGCTGCTTCAGCAATATATTTCACTATTAAAACCTACATTTTATGTTACGTGAATTAATTTAACGCTCCGAGTAGGAGAAGCTTTTAAAATATTCCTCTACCTGCGTTACTTACGGCACGTTCATATAATAAAAGTTATAATACTTGTTAGATAAGTTTTAATCCCCAATAATTTACTTATTTTGAAAAGTTATAGCGGTATTATTTCGACCCGCCTTCGTGTTTAGCACGCAAACTCTTTGTACTTTTTCATGAATATTAATTATTTTATAAGGGTTGGCAGATGTCCGATATTTACCCTAGAGATCGGTACTTATTTGAATATCTTGTTGGGATAAAAAAATAAAAAGGGTTTGGTAGGAGTACGAAACGTCCAACTGAGGTCGCAAGATCATAAGTATCTACTTGCGCGTAACTAAGATTTGCATCTTGACACATTTAACCTCGGGCCTAGATATACAAAAAAATTGCCAAAGCCGCTGTATTTTGAGGTAAAAAGATTTTGTATGTACAAGCCCAAACAACAATGTGGGTGTTTGGAATACTACACGGCATGTTTTTGAACGTTACTTGAAAGAAAATGGATTTTCTTTTGTTCGTGTTTTGGTGTAGGTAAAGCTAATTGATTACGTTGGCGCTACTTACTGGTAATTTGTCTCGAGCGGGATGTTGCCGATGGCGACGTTATCGTGTCCGCTGGCGGTGCTCCTCACCCAGTAGTAGGTGAGGGACTCCCCGGCGAGGGGCTCCAGCGCAAAGCGACACTGCATGGTGACGTCATCGCCTTCCCGCGCGTCGTGTTGTTCATCGTCGCCGCGCACCGTGCACCACACTGCAACAAAACACACACCAACATTAACATCATCATTATCACCATTCAGGATATGCCCGACCTACTTTCCTGCCGTTTATATCCAACCACATGTACCTTCTAGAACCTGAACGTGGCTAATGACAGAGCGGTCCAAGTGGCCACATACTGGCCGGACAAAATTTGAAGAGTCATTCGACCCAAAAAGAAGAAGAGCCATTCTCAGACCAACTACGAGATAATGCACAAATTTAGGTAATACAGATATCAATCGAAGGTAATTGTTTGTAAATAATGCGGGATCGTCTCATCGTACAGCTCCGTGTGCCTTTCGTTTAAGTTTTTAAAAGTTGGCAATCTTGTCTCCACTTTTAAATTTGCTGTTCGTCAGTCTGGAAAGATAGCATGTAGTCTCGGCTATCTTCTCATATGAGAAAATTTTAAATGTTTTAAAAACGCAACGTATGTTAGTATTAAACTAGTAAGTACCTAAGATACCATGCACCTATGTATGTATTAGAAGTAGATAATAGATAGGATCCCTCTGCATTCTATTATCTAATCTAGACAAAAGCTCAGCTTGGTTTCATATTACTCAATGCACTGAAATTCGCTGGCTGCCGGCTTTTCGCATCTAAACAAAGAACAAACTAATCATGAAACTATCACTTCAGCAATCGATTCAGCGGGTTTTGCTGCGGATGCTGCGATACTATGCAATGTTCAAAAATAAGTATATAATGTGGCTACATTACATAGGCTTATGTGGGTATAGGTATATGAATCAACACAAGGAGCTCGTGGCTGAATAATAACAGCCGTATGGGAAGATCTTCAAGGTTAAGCAACGCTTGCCGAGGTTCTGTGGATGGGTGATCATCGCAACACTCCTCCGTGCCTCGGAAAGCACGTTGCCGTCGGTCCTGGCTGCCATTTATAGATCTTTGGCAGTCGTTACGGATTGTCAGAAGCAAAAAAATCTGACACCAGTCTTGAGTTAATGGGTTGTGGGGGTCTGGTAGGCAGCCGCTCCACATAATATACTGGTATTCAGTTGAGTCCAGCTTGATTTAAAGCCGACCCCAATACAGTTGGGAAAAGGCTAGGTGCATTTATATGAATAATAATTGAAGTCACATTTACATGTAAACATACTGTTTAGATCATAGGTTTAAATCAAGAGAATGTAATCTTCTCGGTGCATAATATTGCAAGGACTCCTGTCAGAAGTTTTGCGAGTCCTACCTACCCGGGAAATTCCTTGGCAGATCTCATCTCATAAGTATTCAGTGCAATTATAAGATGAAGAATCTTCTCATTGCACTTATTGGCAAATATAAAGCGCGCGCTCGAATTTTCTTTTTAAAAATCAAAGGTTATTTTCTAAAGGAAATACAACGGGAAGAAAGGTATTTAAATGGTCTAAGAGAAAAGTAGACGACTTGTTAGTGTCGCCGCGATAAAAAAACTGTTCAATAACATCGTAGAAAATTGAATTTGGATCACTTTCTTTTATTGTTTAAAATACATTCGACTCGTTTTTACTTTTTATAAAGTTGCGAGTTCAATAGAGATAGCTGGCAATACTTGTATGCTTATAGTATGTTATCCGAAAATATTATTATCTGTTAACGTAGATCTCTTGTGAATTAATAATTCAGTAAACCAATTATGTTCTGTCTCTAGCGGTGAATTTACCTCGTAAACTTACAAGAACGTCTTGAATACCACGTTCAACTTAAATAGAGATGGAAAACATTAAATTACAGTTCTTCTATGTGCCTCAAGTTTGTTCAGTCACATTTAACTAGACAAAGTTATTATAACGATCGAGAAAAACTTTGCTTATCACAACTGTTTGTTACGATTTTTCAATGAGATAACTTCTAGAAAATATGCTAGAAATATTATTTATGTCGGAGAAAAACTAAAAACTTTTGAGGTACAATGAGAAACTACAGCTTTGTTTAATATTTATCAGTTTTTAAAAATAAGTTTAATATGAAGATAACTAAAACTAGGCTATCCATCGATATCTAGTGTTCATAAAAATAAACCACAATGAATAAATTAATAACATGATACAAGGTTAGTTTCAACAGGTAACTTGTGATGTAAACTAAACTGTAAAAGTAAAAATAGAACAACTTATTGACAGTGATTGATTTACTATCAAAACTTTTGTCTTCCACAGAGGATTTATTTTAAAGAATTGATTGACTATCACGAATTATTTCGCCACGTTTTTTTCTAATACTACGCATAATGTTACTCATCTCAAGTTGATTCCATTGAAAACGAGTTCTCAGAATTACATTCTATTCGATGATTCTTAGTATGAATGGACTAAATGTCAGAGGTGAAATTTCTACGCTGGCGTCGTTTCCACATGATAGACTTTGAGCAGCATTATTTACGCCTATCCTATTCAACCCTTAAATGTAAAATTTTTGCACCACATAACTCCCGTCCCCCTTTTTTAGAAGGTTTCGCCATCAAATACACGCACATATTTCGAAAATTACAATGACTTAACGTATTTTTTCTCACACTGGTTTCTCTTTTTCTATCACCACAACAGGATTGATGCTATCTCCCTCACGCTTGTTAGAAGACATCAAGTTGCCGTCTCTTTCACTCGTACATCTAAACGGTTTTAGTTAGGGTTGTCTAAATTAAATTAAACATTTTCACTTCTAAAATAAAGTCGATGACTGATGGTTTTAAGTTGATAAGTGAACGCTAACTTTTTTGTAAACAGATTGCTTTCGTACTTTTACAAATTGTGGTAGGTAGATACTTTCGATGATGAAAAAGGTGACGTCAGAGAAAGTCCTTGTGAAATAGAAAGAGAAACTTGTGGCTTATTGGTTATGACTTATGAATCATATTTTCCTTATGTCTTCATGGAAGAGATTAACAAAGGTGGGTTTTTTGGCATCCTTAAGCTGACACCCATTCGTAGAAGCAGCAACGGCACCGGCGCGGGCGCAGCTCGGCGATGGTGGCCGCGGCGGTCAATGACACGAGGTCGCGTGCGCCCGCGCCGCCTGCCGGCTACCGGAGCTTCAGCCGGAGCCACTAGAGCCTAACATGCGCTCGACACCACCCACATTATCACCTCCATGTTACTATAACGTAAACGTTAACTTATAATTAACATAGCTTAGCTGGACAACAGTAAACAAACTATTAAAAATTTTTGACTCTGTACGGCGAGAGGTACCTAGTATGTAAATATGATAATAAGCCGCAAGTTCAATATAGTGGGACTGTGTACAATAAAGCCTAACGGCCGTCCTCTCAAATACAATAAAATATAATCTTCTATGCGTTACGCAACATCATTATTAGATTCTGGTATATAAATGAACGTGGATATAAAATATACAAAGCATGAAAGCCTAATGGCAATGGCAAAATACGTAGTCTGTGTTAGCTTAACGGCTAATACATGTATATTAGTTGTATTACCAGCAAATGGGATTTACGGAATAAAAGATATTATAATGTTTATCCTTACTCAGAGCAACAGGTCCATAATGAGGTAATTATAATATTATTATGATGTGATTATTGTGTATAGGAGGCGTTCTCGGTCACTGGAGAAATTAACGCTGACTCAATCTTTTACCCAACAACGAATGACACGAATTCGCAACAAGCCAACAACAATCGTGTTAACCAAATTTTCTTATTCAACCGGTATTTGTTTAGCTTATTTAACCAAATTGAGGTTCGAAGAAACTTTCCTAGGAAAGCGATTGCAAACTTTTCGAGTTATGCTGATCAGCTTTATCCAAGATTTCAATATCGGTTTTAAATCTCCAACCTAGCGTCTAGTCTTGATGTTTTGAGCTGTAAAGGACTAAAAACATTTCCTAAACCAAATGCTTAGCTGGTTTCATACAAAGAGAATGTTCACTTATTAATGTTTCATGAAAAACCGTGGTTCCGTACTTGACCCTTTCCTTAATTGAGTTTTCATTAAGTCCGGGCCTAGTTTTAATTCAGTTGGCGCCGCCAAGAAGCCGCTATTAACACATGACTTATTTCATCAGAACCCTTCAGTTCCCAAGAGAAAATTAAATAGGTAGTAAGGGGCTTTGTTTACTGTCATTTTATTGCCCGTTTCGATATTCTCTATGTCCGATAATGGATCGTTTTGTTACCAATCAATTCAAGTATACGATACCTACATCGTACATTTGAATTAGGAATTTAAGATAATAACCATATTTGGAATAACCAAATTCTATGTCATATACAACAAAGATCAAATTGCAACCCATATTTTTTAATGTTTTTTAGGGTTCCATACCCCACGGGTAACCAACGAAATCCTATTATTAAGCCTCCGCTGTTCGTCCGTCTGTCTTTCAGCGGACTGTATCTCGAGAACCGAAATAGGTAGACAGTTTAAAATTTCACAGAGTATCCTCTTCTATTATTTATTGCCGCCATAACAACTAATAATAAAATACAAGAAAAATATTTTCTTTTCGGTTTATCGAAACCCTTCGTGTGAGAGTCCGACTCGCACTTGGCTGGTTTTAATAAAAATAGAAATTGACACTTAAAAAAAAACCACTACAAAGTAAAAAGTAACTTTAATTTCGGAAGTCGGTGTTTTTGGTAGTTTCTTCGTATTTTGACACCGACTTCCGAAATTAAAGTTATTTTTTACTTTGTAGTGTTTTTTTTTATTTGGAAGTCGGTTGTATTTTTTGTACAAGTTTTTTAATTTTCACTTTTTAGTGGTACCCCACACCTAACAACGCCACTGGAAAATAGGAGGAACGCAAAATACTCAATTTCGTTTACTTGGATGATAAAAAACCGTCATCCAAGTAAACGAATTCCAGCTATTTTGATTTAAAAGCCAAACTTCCTAACCGATTTAGATAAAATTTCTATGGGAATTTTTCAAATCGGTTCATAAATGACGGAGTTATGAGCCTACTACCTCCTCCTTTTTTTGAAATCGGTTAAAAAACAACTCAAAATACACAAGACTAAGTCGATACTTGAGTTGGTAGCGATGGAGTCAAATATTCTCGAATTATAGATTGCAGTAGGTATAGATTCGTAGCACTTAACGAATAGGCATGCTCTTTTCAAGTTTGTAAAAGCAATTAAACGTTTGGTTTTACGAGAGTTTACAAATAAAACTTGGGGATGGAGAAATTAGGCCAACAGCTATATAATTTTGGCACTGCTTAAAGGAAATTGTAACATTCTTATTTAGTACATCCTTACTGTATGTCCTAGTTACATTGAACTCAGTAACAGTTATAAATGCACACATGTGTCTTACATAATAATATTTACATCGAATATACCACGAAATTACCAAAACAACCGTGTTAGTGAACCTCCATTTCGTCAAAGAAATTATTCACAGCAATTCTTTCCAGTATTGTACAATCTTATGATGTATGGAAACAAATCGTGAAATAATTACACAACTTTTATTGCAATCGCTATTCATATAATTAATAGCTCTTACGTGTAAAAATGACCCAGTCTACCTAATAATATTTTCTTTTTCCACACGAAATACGTAATAGAGTTTTCATTTGCCGAAAATATATTTAAAATCTGTTGAAAACGTGAAATTGGGACCTCTTGAACAATTTCCTAATGAAACAAAATGTTAATGAGTAAAAATAACATCATTTTTGCAGGCTGATATCATCTTTAGAGGCAATGGAATAATGATCAAGTTTCGTTGACGTATAAAATGTGGTAGTGGGTAATTTCGGGATGATTAATGTTATGATTGGTATAATTATTTTCACCCCAATTAAAGGTGCTCGTTTGAGAGTGGTGGTTGGAGAAGGAGCCCCGAGCCCCGAGCCCCGAGCGAGGCTGGCGGCCCTTTCCGCCCTATGCTCCGACGACCCGCTGTTTAATTTGTACGCACCTTCATCAGTGATGTATGGTTGCGAAATATAACAATTTTCCTTCATCCTCCTGTTACATGTAATAAAATGCAGCGTCAGACTCTATATTTGCACGTAATGTTGGAATTTCTCCATTTTAACTAATGATGAGTAAATTCTATATAATAAATTATTCCGAGATACACCCACGTTTCCTAGAAATAATAAATCCAATATACATGGTTCTGTTTAATGAGATTTGCACGAAATAGGCAATAATTATGAAACAACTGCGAGACCAATATCGGAGGAATTGATAATAGGGTATTTTACTAAAAAAATCTAATTAGTCCGTCAGATTGATTTAAAAAAAAAATATTGGACACGTATTTTTACTTTTTTCACGTAAACAAAAAATGAAGACGATACAGCGCGTTGAAGATACGCGCGGGCTTTATCCATTTCTGGGAATTTCAAAATGAAGTATAAAGTACGCCAGCACATCGAAACTGTCGAATTTTCCCAATCAACCTTAAACCTAATGCTGCGATAATGCTGAAAATCTAGTAAAGAAATTTGACCGATTGTAGCAGCTTGATGTGCTGGCGTCCGTACTTAACGACCGTGTCTTCAAAATTCGTAACTGTACTGTGTGTGTGTGTAGTTTTCATACAGTTTTTTAACTACTGTCGCTAGCGAGTATAGATTGATAAAACTCATGGTAGACGTACTGATGTGGTTTTGAGTTTCACAGATCTAGAATAGCAGATATTACATATTTTAAAACTGTCATCAAAAAGTACATATCCGTTTCAGAGTCACTTTTTAATTTATTTTTATCCCTCGAGAGTCGAAAGTATGGCTTTCTTTTCTGAATTCAATTTTTCTCACACACGACACTCATCGTCAGTCTCAAGTTCTATCGAACTTGAAATAATGTTTGCTTTCGCTTTTCCGCAAAGTGAACCCGAAAATACGTCAAATGTTTTGTGCGTTCTCGAATCAACAGTTTTCTTCAGGTACATTTTGGCGGCACTTTCGATTATGTAAGACTAGTTGACCCGTGTAACTTTGTCTGCTCCGCTCCTATTCAAATCAGACCAGTATTTCCTGAGATAAGCGCGTTCAAGCAAACAAACTCCTAAGCTTTATATACATATAAGTATAGATACAGTTTTTTGCAAGCGTGACCGCCATTACTGTTTTCTTAGAACGATAGTTGGTATCATAGACTAGACAGTCTGCCCACAGCCTTAGCCTTGGGGGAAAATGTCCTGTCGCCGACATTGTAACCTTTTGAGCCAAGACCGTGATGTAGACTTTGCTTTAGAGAGGCATAATGCAAAATTGCAACAGCTATAAATATTAATAGCCGTTGCAATATGAGCTTACCTAATGTAATACATAGATTTTGTATATTTACGAGTAACTTCGAGAATCTAATTTATGGTGATACTAACTTCTGCCTCTTCTACTTCGCTCGCGAGATGCTCCTGGGATGAAAAGATATCCTTTGTCCTATTCCGGGATATGTTTTACTTGTGTGCCAAGTTTCATCTTTATCCGATCAGCCGACATGAAGAGTGGTAATAAACAGACAGACAAACAGAGCCACCTTCGCAGTTGTAGTATTCGTATGGATTATTTAATTTTAGTGCTGTTATATAAAATAACGTTAATTCTAAAGAGCAGTGACTAATTAAGTCACTACCGTGTAGCTTTAGTACCGTCAAACGAAAGCAACATGTAAAATTCAAGCGTTTTATAAAGGCGGTGATAATTACAAAAGCCTCTTCCACGAACTTGGACATAAATGGGGCACAGACTAAAAGTTGCTAGAAAGATGTCGCAGCTCTATACACGACGCACCTAGACTGCTCTATGAGAGCATTGAGAATGAGAGCTTCTCTACGTGAAATTAATCCGTCGTAGAAAGTCGTAAACGAGCCGTGTAACATGTCATCCCAACTTTACTTTAACCTTATTCGACTGCTTTTCTTTTCAAGTGGCTTTCTTGTTTTATCTAGCAGTAAAAGATAGTTTAACTTCAGTTAGCGCAACTGAATCTCCCATTTTCCCCGGTATAATTGCCCTCGTGCTTGTTGTGGCTGCGATTCATATCGTATTAAGTTTTATAATGGTGTTATACGTTTACCTCGCCGCGCAATAAAGCTTTTGTTATTTATTAGCTCTTGTTGTAATTTGCCTGCCTTTGTTACCGTCACGATTCGAGCGCTGTGCGCGTCTTATTAATAATTTTATTGAAACTTATTCTCGACCTCCTCGGTTACGGTTGGCTGGTACGAAGGGTGATGTTGGAAACCAATAATGGGATCTCTTATGCTTCATAAAGGGTCCCGCTTACGTCGCCCAAAACAAATACTAAAACTCTTTACTTTCAGACCACATTTGGCGTAAAGGTTATACGTTATTTTGTGATTGTTTCATTCTCATCAAATTGGAAATTTATGCTCGTAATATATTTTTGATAAGCTACGTCAGCCATAAAATCTGGCATTTTAAAAATACGTTGTGTAATCTCGCTACACTTGTGAAGCTCTTTCGACGCTTTAAAAATGCATGAAGATTTTTGAGAACGTCGTGCCACTTTCCATTAGTTTTATAGAGATTAGAATTGGGCGACGGACGTCATTTATTAGCCTTATATGAAAAGTAATTCACGTGTACCTACTTATTAATACTGTTTATTTATCAAGTAAATGTATTGTGCCACTGCCAGTGATTCGATCACGTAAGTAGAGTGAATACAATTCATTATGAATTGCGAAATGTTGCAATAGTAAAAGGTAGAAAGGGCGCACGTAATGGTAACAATATCTGCAAGGTCACGCTTGTCATTAGCACGTGATGTAGGAGTCTGTTTTGTCACATTATCGCTGATCTCTGCCACCCGTTACGGAAAGAAAGATCGATCTACATATTCATGAGTTACTGTGTGGAAAAAGTCACACTTGAACTACGAGAGCAGATCCACTCTGCTTAGGGATCTAGAACAAGAACGTCTCACATTTCATTAATATTTGAATGCATTACCTAAGTACGAAGAGACTTTTCACGAAAACTTATTTTATTCAACTCGATAGAAAGCTATTGAGTTCAGTGGTTCCTTTATACTGCTGCATGAATAAATCTTTCACGCATATTTACGGAGAAATCATAACATTAGTACATTTACGTCACACATACCGAGTCTTTCAGTCCACACGTCGGCAGCTGCCGCCGGTGAAAAGTGAAAATATTGCAAGTAGCATCGGCACGGTTATGTTTATGACTTCGTAACTCGCCACTGGCCGTCCGGAGTTTCATCATTTCCTTATATCAACAGACACGCTGCAGAAAGAGTTTATTTAAATCGGTCTACATTGCTTAACATCTGCATTGGCGTACAAACAAACACACGTTTTAATATTAGTTTTTAAATATACAAAGTAATGCAATCATAAGTAGAACTGGGTCAACAAATCCGTACGTGTAGGTATCGTGTGCACGAGTACCTATGTTTTCGCTTATGATTTATGTAGCGGCGTTCGTGAACCCAGCGTTCTACGCATTCTTCATCAAGTACACGAATACTTCACTGAATTCTTGTTCCTACCTAATTTATTATATAATGCGTATCGATTTTTTTTCGAGGACTTAATAGCGCAATTAAGGCCGATAACTTTGGGAGTACAAAGCTCCCCTCGACGTCTTCGATTGACAAACGTACCTGAAAGGTTTTTTATGATAAGAACTAAGTAGGCCATCTTTTATTATTACTTCTATCCACATAACTTATAATTGAAGGAAACTTAACGTGCGTGCCCAATGTTATTATCATGTTGACCCTTGTTGATAAAAACACTTTCACATTATAAGGATAAAATGGTTGGTTTGATTCTCAGAAACCTATATTTTTATGGATATTCTGGATGCTTTAACCAACAGTCATTTAATATCGAGTGTCAAACTCGACTCTTGGGATACAAGTAATAACTTAGTCCCTGTCGTGAATACCCATTTATCATCGCTTAGACCACGACTTCATGAAAACGAACGATAAGACTAGTAATTACTGAAATCGACACTGGAAATAGTGCTACTTTATATTTCATAGACTTGCTAACAACTTGAAAACAATAAATCAAGTTCTTTCCATGACTACCGTGTCCGTAAATAGGTTTAAGTTTCCGAAAATCAGGTACTTACTATGTTGTCTGATCGACCTAAGGCGAAAACTGATCGCGTTTGATCAATTTCGCCTTTGACAGTGATTGAAATTATTAAAACAGAATTTCAAAGCAAAATAAATAATCCTTAGACAGTTGAGTTGACTCAAAGAAACAAAGAAGCTTTAAACTCAGCGTTTCAATCATAATTTTTCATTGAATGTAAACTAAATGTTTCCAATCTATCGTACGATCCACAGCATCCGCAGGCCGGTGGATCAATCCATCATTTTCATATTATTTCTATTTATAAACTGAAAACTTCCAGTTAAAATAATGTAAGAATAAGAATACCTAAGTTTATGAAAGGTATAGCCAGAAAGATAAAGAACATTTACCCATCGGCGTCGGCCGAGTGTTTATGTAAAATATGCACATATAAAGGTGGTCATTTTTAATAAAACTTTAGAGATATTAGAATAAATTGCGTGTAGATAAGTACGGTACGATTGTCGGGACGTGGACGCATTTGAATCAACATTGAATGTCAACGGCGACAGCGGTTGGCGGGCGCGGCGCGCACCGCTCCACTAACAAATGGCACCCATTTATGTGAAAGAATGTTATTGATAATATAAATTGAAAAAAGGACATAGTCGACCATAGATTTTTTTTATTCGACGGTAAAACGTGATCTATTTTCGTTGCCATTGTTTCGTGCAATTACTTCGTTTCGTCTGCGCCGCGTGTGACAGAGCATATTGTTATTCATTGTTGCCCCAGATGGCTCGTCGTAGCCTCGTAGGTGGATTGACGTATTATTATTTCTCAACACACTAATTAAGATTCATTAGTGTTGTACATTAACTTCTACTCCACTACACACGAGAAACTGTTTACAAGAGAATACTTACTTGCCCCAGGGTTGCTTTTCAGAACACCGAGTGTGTTTACATTATCTTATTTATTATCTTTAGCTGAGCATGTATTAGCTCCGGGTATCGAATAATATTGGGCTCTGTATCGCTAATTAACGAAACACACCTGGAACTAATACATTTTCCGACTGTGTGGCCAAATGAAACAAAGGAGATATCAGGAGGTACACTGTCAGGAGTAGGTGTATGAATGAATATGTCTTCGGGCTATTGCAAATACCAAAGGATTATTGTAAATCACGTGGGATTATTTTCTTCTCAATAATACACGAATACATTTATCACGGATAACCTATCGAATTTGGATGATAGGATTTATTCTATTTAAAATTATCTGTTCACAATATTTCGAGAGTTTATAATCTAGCAAGATGATTACAAACTTACAGATATACATATGTATAACATACTGATACAGTTAAAAGTCAGTACGATACTATTAAAATTTCATATTTTCAGGTCTATTTGTAAGCATTGTGTGAGAGCTTAAATAATACACACTATCATTAAAATTTCCTTGTATGATATCAAATTTCAAGCGGATTACAAATGTAATTACTGGGTCCTACGTGTACATGACAATTTTAGTCCACAGTGTTAGCTCTCTGTATTTATTTTGAGCGGGAGTAGCACTGAGTACGTCGGCGTCGTACGAACACTGTCTTTGTTCTACTTTAATATACATGGCTCTTGGACACACGTGTTCCGCATTGTAAATGGCGCGACCAAGTTGTGTGATCAAGTGGTGAGTGGTGGTGTGGCTAGCACTGGTGGGAGCACGCATCGTAAGACGAGACCGTGGGAGCATGCGGGCCGCCGCCTCACGCCCCGGCTCGGGTTGCTACTTCAGACGCAGACGCCATTCGCAATCTCATTGATACTATCAACTATCAATAAGTAATCTAAAAGAAAGCCTTGTGCTTATCTCGTTTAAAACTCTTTGTAATCCAAACTAAATGAAAAACGAAAAGCTCAAAAGTCTCGAAATAATATTACAGGAGATCTGCTCCAAAAAAGAAGAACAGGCTTCAGTTATTTCGTTTCGGCCCTCGAAAAACTTTCAGAAATGAATATTTGTTTTTCGAATTTAGATACCAGACCAGACAGTATCGTACTTCATCCCTTATTTGATCATCGAAATGAGTTTTTGAAATAAAATTCAGTTCCTAGATAAATCCCTTATTGCGGTGATCTCATAATTTTATCACATTCCTGAACCCTTTACAAACAAACAACATAACATTGCTCCTGTTCCGCTGAAGACCGCAGCGAGCTCCCGGCCTGTGTCAATAAACACGTCACAGAAACACATCTGGACTCTGGACTAGTTGTTATTGAAAAGACATAAACTATGAGATTAAATTTTTAAATCATGAATCAACGAACACTCAGACATTCACCTTTTGCGTCATACATATTGAGGTGTTTCGCATATAAAAGTGTGTTAAGTGCTAATCAATGCTTTCCGTAGTGATTGCTTTTTTGAATAACAACTCATTTGACCTCATTGTAGAGCTTTTAGTAGACTTTCATCATCTGCCTAGCCTTTTCACAACTATATTGGGGTCGGCTTCCAGTCAAGCAGGATTTAGCTGAATACCAGTATTTTACACGGAGCGGCTGCCTACCAGACCTCCACAACCCATTAACTGGGTAACACGGTACTTCATGGCCAGACTGTTTTCTTTTTAGTAGACTTTAAAAAGATAAAATAGTTCATCTGATACTAGTGGCAATTTGGGGCTGTTTCTACGAAGCACGAGTTCTAAAGCTCAACAATAAAGCTAATAGCGTTATAAAATTGATACTTTAAAGTTATAACATTACCGTCACTAAATTTAAATTAAAGTAAGACATTTATACGGCTAATAAAATTAATACGAATAATAAAATAGACGGATTTTTATTGCCATAGAGGCCTGTGGTGGAGGAACAAAAACAGAATCTATACGTTTGGATCTCGTGGAAAGAAAAATGGACTAATAATTTTCCAATATGTGTTAACATCTAACACGCTAGATACCGTTACACATGAATTCATATACATACATTGCTTGTTAAAACTTTGCTCTCGCTAAACTGTTTCAACTATCAACTAAACTCCAACGCGCGGGCGTTAGAATTACAACTTAGTTCAACACCTATAAGTTTTCATGTCAATAAATAATAAATATGATTGTGAATAATTTATTTTTACTTAATAATTTACTTTGTCTAACATGTGGTTGTTAATATGGCACACCTTTCAGAAAGAGATAGTCACACAAGTGTAGTTATGACAAGACAGAACCATATTTCCTAAACTTTGGTGTGCCATATTTGCAGCACATGTACCTACTGTAAATTTTGTGTTCATAGAGCCCATCAATTAATAATGATAAAGTAATAGATACAGTAAACCGGCTACAGTAAGGTGTGTAAAATAGTTAGGTCTTGAGGACAAGCGGTTCCGCGTAGGTAACGGTCGTGACAGTTCTGCGAGCTTACGTCGCCGTCGTCGTCGCCGCCATATTGTGCCGTGTGCCATGTAGGTGACTACCACTACCGGTACCGTACGCTTAGGTAGTAGCGTGCACCTGCAATTAAGATGGCCGACGCTAATTGAGTGGGCACACAAGATTTAATCAATAATATGTACTTTTTAAATAAAAACCTGAACGGTAAGTAACGGTTGTCCCATATAGGTACTTACACTATGCTAGGTTATTTTGAAGGAAATTTCTTCAAATCATTTCATGCATCATCTCGATTCATGTAACTAGGTACACTTATATCCAGGTAGATAGGTGTACCCAGGGGGATGCTGAGTCGAGGTTGAATAGAGTGGAGGAAATGACTAAGGGGTAAATAATAGGGTATTTTGCTGAGAAAAACGAATAAGTCCGTCAGATAGATTTCCAAAAAATATTGGACATTTTCCCTTTTTTCATGTAAACAAAAATTTTACGAAGATACAGTACGTTGAAAACTCGCGTGTCGTCACTACGATAGTACAATTTTTACTAGCGAAGTGACGTCACCAGCCCCCTCTTCCCAGTTTTGATGCATTTTATCTTTGTCAATAAATATTTATTGATTTGCAAAAACAAAAAGTACGTGTCCATTATTTTTCAATACTCTAACTGACGGACTAAATAGATTTGCAATTTATTCATTATGGAAACTAGCCTATTTCTTCAAGTTTCGAATTCAAGACAAATTGTCACAGTCGTTACCTTTTGACCGTTGGTCCACTTTGTAACATGCAACAAAGCGTGGTCCTCCACTTCTCCAGCTACATAAATTACCCTAATATATTGTGTTTATTACCTAGGAGGACTTGAAATAGTTTAAGTCTTTGTCGAAGTATTTCAAGGAGTTAAGTATGAAATCTCTCGCTTAATTTTCGATTTCAATGTGCCCGCTCGATACATAATTTCGTCAAAAACAGCAGCTAAAATTTAATTTTTGTGACCCAGTACTTACTCGTTTGAAATATTGTTAAATACCGAATAGAATACAAATTGTACAGTATCTGTATTCAAATTGGACATGTGTATGTAACGCATAAACAAAGTATCGTAAAACGCGATTTTATTAGTTACCAGTGTTGCCATGCTATACGTATACAACACTAAGTCGCTATGTGTAGTTTAACTTGTTTCAAACTAGTAGAGCGATTTTAATTAAACCTTCGTATGCTTGCTGTTTGGTATTCTGGCGGCGTCGCCAACTACCTCTGCTCCAAGTACATGTCTATGAAATTAGACATTTCTCTCACCCACTTTTTGAACTTAATAAATGGAATATACACTATGCAGGGTAGGTAGGTACCACGCTGCGTCGTTCGTGTTAGTACAGCCACAGAAAAGTTGTTTGTTTCTCTTTTATGAAAAACTAAGTTTCCAAGTACTACGTACGAGAATACGAATAGCTAGCGAGTAGCGACGTACTCTGTGTTCTTCTTTTTTAATATTTATTCATATTTTTGTCTTTGAAATATCAACAGGTGGATTTTAGCTTTAGCTTTTGGAATAGTGATGGTCTAAAAAAATGCGGAGTAACCTATCTATATTTTTAAACGACTTCAAAAAAGAGGAGGTTATCAATTCGGATGTTTATATGTATAACATTTATTTTTTATGTATGCGTTTCCGTCATATATAAACTGATTTTCAAATTCCCTTTTTTCAAAGGTACGATCGTGGAAAAAAATAAGAGAAAACTCAAAATAAAGATCTGCGTCTTCTTTTTCTGGTATCAGTATATCAGAGCTACTTCTTGCAATCCTAATAGAATTTTGTATTCCAATTTCTGGCCTATTTATTTAAACATTTTTAGGGTTCCGCACCCAAAGGGTAACAAACGGAACCCTATTACTAAGCCTCCGCTTTCCGTCTGTCTGTCAGCGGGCTATATCTCATCTAAAAACTGGCCAAGTGCGAGTCGGACTCGCGTGCAAAGGGTTCCGAACGAATTTAATTTTTTTAACATGTTGATTTAACACTACAGACTTCTAATAGGTTTTCCTGTAATCTTTAGGTAAAGATCTATTATCTCGATTTTTTCAAAATTTTAGGCTCAGTGGTTTCGGAGATAAGGGGGAGAATGGTCATTTTTCATCTAATTTCTTAAATAACGTCTAAACCATTTATTTTAAAATTATAAAAAAATATAATTTAAACCCTCACAGTAAGCCCTTTGATTTGATATGTCACACGATATTGTTCAAAAAACTTTTTTTTTTAATTTTCTAGTGTGACCCCAAAGGTGACTCCCATACTAAAAAAAATAATGATTTACGTAACGCGTCCATGTTTGGGTCATAGAAGTCCATATGTGTACCAAATTTCAACAGAATCGGTCCAGTGGATCCGGAGAAAACTGGTTGTGACAGAGGGACAGACAGACAGACGTCTACCCGAGTGATCCTATAAGGGCTCTGTTTTATTTTCGGAACCCTAAAATACATGAAATTACTCTGAAATGCTGAAATATTAATGAAGGTAACAACATAACATACCTACTTGGTTATTTAGATCTTCGATTCATTTAAAACGCAAAAAAATATTAAGTTACACGCCGGAAATTCTAAAAAGCCTTCAATAGGATTGCCCATTGTAAGTTTTCATGTTATTTTAGTGTTTTACCATGTTATTTCTAGTGTTTGTATTCGGTCCTTTGTTATTGAACAAAGGACAGAATACAAACACTAGTTATTATTACACTTCAAACTAGATCGAATTTGAAATGTACCAAATATAGCAATATAGCAAAATACACGGAACTTTAGGTACAGTCAACAAAGCTATTTGGTATGCAGGGGAAAATATTAATTTTTCCACTGCACTGCTAATATTTATTTGTAATGTGTGCATTATAATTTTTTAAGCTTCTGACATAGGTACTTACGAGTGTGGTGTACAATAATAATTGTCTACTCAGTTCACACACAACATTGTTTAAAAGTAGTTGCAAGTTAGCTGCCTGCATACCAAATAACTGTGTTGACTATACATACTCTGAAAAATGTCTATCTACGTAGTTTTTTTTTCGACCAATATCGTTTACTTTCACGAGAAAAGCTCCGGTCTCGTATTTATTTAATAAAAATTTCAAAGAATTTTAATGAGAACGAAAATATTTAATTCTGTGTTAATATTTTATTTAAGTGGGTTGTCAACGAGACGGTAATTGCCACACGGCCGCGGCTACTCCGACGGATACTGCTTGATAATTTAACACTTTTTAAGGAAACATGTTTCGTAGTGACGTGCTGTCATGTCGATAGTGTAATTTTAGACTATTCTTATTTGTTAAGCGGAACAGGGTGGAAAGTCCCGTAACCTCCATCTGTCTACCAGGGTTTGGTTTCCGCACTTAGTCCTGATTTTGGACCCTTATGCGTGGGCCATACCTAGGGCATCAGAACCGGTTTTTCCCGGTTCCAAAAGAACCGGGCATTCCCGGTTCTGAGAGACCCTGATAGAACCGGTTCTGTAAAACGAGGAACCGGTTTTTTCGGTTCTTACGGCTCTCTCTTAAAATAAATTTAGAAATAATATTATCTCTATAATACTCTTTATGCTACTCGTAAATATCAAGTTATTATCCAAATTTATTATTCAAACAGAATATATACTGATAATTCACTGTTAAATTAATAAATAACGTTATAATTTATTATTAACGATGAATCTTTAAGAAACTAACGATGTTTTTAAGGGACATTAAGGTAAATGCTCCAGGATACCCCGCGAAATTCAAATTTTTGACAGTTGTTTTGCAATTTGCAGCTCAGTCTCGGATAGTATGGTAATAAAAGTTGTATTCGCGGTAATGACACATACTATCCGATAGTGAGCTGGCAATTGTAAAAAACGTACGACTATTTGAATTTCGGTGATAACTCTAGAAGCTCTCACCTTCCTTAACAATCTCTGGTTGGCAACACTGGTAAACGCGCTGTCGCCATTTTGTTTAGTTCGACACAAACAAACGTTGTGAGTGGGTGTATTGTTTTGACGCCGATTTGACAAGTAAGTGACTTTAAATATTATTGCATATTGTTATTATTATCAATCAATTGAGAATATTTATTTTAATTGCTATTAGTTAAGTATTACGCTTTCACTCTTGTGGACGGAATAGATAAAATAATAACTTGGACAGCGACATGATAAAGTTGTTACACCTATTTATTTATTTATCTTTTCTCACATTACTTTGTTTTTTGGCATCCAATCTGATAATTATTGTGAATCATGAAAATCTCAGTTATACAACACAAAGTAGGTAATATTTCAGTTTTGGCACTTGGTAGAACACGTGGCGCATGCTACATTAAACTACTTATAAATTGCTTAGTAGATAAATATAAATTAAATAATCATAAAAAATAACAGTGTTGCTCAGGCGGGACTAAATTACACTGGTTAAATGAGCAGTGTTAATATTATGTTCGTGTCAATTTTTGGTTATAAAAGAAATGCCAGTTGCCTCTCAATGTTTTCACAACTTTTGCATTAGAAGTTCGATTGCAAGCAGCTAGGCCACCGAGTGTTCAAACATTCGACCAACTTGCTTGATGTCAATAACTTTACTAAGAAAGTTTATTGAATTTCAGACGCATCTTCCGGTTGACTGAATTCCTTAACAAACTACAAAAGAATGGATTTCGAAGAGGTGATTAATAAGACAGGAGACAAGGCCTCTGTTTGGCACTACTTTCTGAGAAACAAAAATAAAAGTGAAGCAAAATGTAAATTATGCCAAAAGATATTAAAATCAGGCGGTGGTAGCACGAGCAGTTTACAAAAACATTTGAAAAACGTACATAAACTCAGTTTAGAAAATCCAACTACGTCAGCACAGGGTGGTGCATCTACTACAAAAGAACTTCCGAATCCCGAAATGCCGAAAAAGAAATCTAAATTGACCCATTTTTTTGAGAGTGATGCTAATCCAAGTATGGAAGTAATGTTGTCTCGTATGGCTTCGATGGATGGAATCTCACTAAGAACATTTATATCATCTCAAGATTTAAGGTACCTTTTTGAAAAAAGCGGCAATAAATTACCCAAGACTGCGGATACCATTCGAAACAAGATTATCAAGGAAAGTGAAAAAAGAAAGCTAGAGGTGATTAGTGAGATTAAAGCGATTTTATCTCATGAAAAGAAGTTTTCAATATCATTCGACGAATGGACATCCAATCACAACAGAAGATACATAGGTCTTACTTTGCATTCACCAGATTTTGCTAGAAACGCTTTTCGAAACCTTGGTCTAATAAGAATTCATGGCTCTATGAATGCAGCAAAATGCGTTCAGTTAATTGAGTCTAAGTTGAATGAATATGGCATATCTTTAACTCAAGACATTGTTGCTCAAACCACAGATGGCTGCAGCCTTATGGTTGCATTTGGGAAGTCGCTAAAGTCTTACCATCAGTTATGTATTGCTCACGCAGTTCAACTAGCAATTGTGGACGTGATGTATAATCGCAACAAAGACATCGAGGAAGACGTAGAAGCGCCACAGATTATACTGGAGCAGTTGGACGAACTTGGCAATTATGATTATGACGAAGATTTGCCTCTATCTGAATTAGCTTTAAGACTGCGAACTGGCGAATTTAGTAACGAAACTGATGATGGTGAAAATAACAACGATGAAGACGATGGTGCTGAATTCAATAACGAATCGCCATTAGCATCTTTGCCACCACAATCGTTTAGCTATTATCAGCTCATATCTAAGGTACGAAAAGTGGTAAAATTTTTCAAAAAGTCACCGACTAAAAATGATGACGTCCTTCAAAAGTATGTTAAAGCTGATTTTGGACAGGAATATTCTCTACTTTTAGATGGAAAGACTCGCTGGAGCAGCATGGCCACCATGTTAAGCCGTTTTCTAAAATTAAAAACATCTATCACAAAAGCACTAATAGATTTGAACATTGATATTCAGTTTACTGACGACGACTGGAGACATATATACGAGTTAAATAATATATTGGATATAATAAAAACTGTCGTGGAGGCACTATGTCGCCGTGATGCAACATTACTTACAGCTGATATTTCTCTCAAATTTGCAATAAAAAAATTGCTTGAAATGAACACTCATCTGAGCAATAAAATGGCGGCTGCATTGCGTAAACAATATGCAAAACGACGACTAGTCCAAGCAGCAATATTGCAATATTTGACCAACCCGGAGAAGTATTTTGATAACATTGAAAAAGAAGATAAAACTGTTTTTTTACGGCCTACGAGTGATGAGATGCTGCGGGAAATCGTAAACCTCATTCAACGCACAAAACAAAGTGTACCTCTTGATTGTATGCCTGATTTCAGGAGACATGATGATGATGACTTACAAGAATCTTCTTTAACAAATGAAGAAGAACTTAATAAGGAAATAAGTCAAGCTACTGCTTCTGCTCCTGAATCGACATCAAATGACATCAACACTACTATAAGGGTAGAAATGGCTTTGTTTGAGAATGGTGGTCAGAGACAGCGAGGACGATACCTATCGCTCGCTTATCAACATTTACTAACAATTCCACCCACTAGTGTGGAGCCGGAACGTATATTTTCTTCCGCCGGGATAGTCTGCAATAGACTCCGTTCGTCTTTAAGCGACAAAACTTTAGACGCACTTATTTTTTTACGTTCCTTTTATTTAGGAAAGAAGAAAGCCAATACGTAATGCTCAATTTAATCATTAATTTTTGGTTTTTGTTATAATTTTTTGTAATTTTTATCATTTATTTACAACTTTTATGTGCTTGTTGATTTGTTTTGACTGGATTTATAAAAGTTCCTTTAACTAGCTTGTAAGATGGTTAATTTTTTAAAGTTTAATTTTTATTATTTCACTTTTTGATCTCTGTAGTGTAGTGAATTATAAAGAACTGATTGTAACTGATTGTGAAAATACTGAATTTTAAAGAACTGATTGTTGCCAAAAATAGTTAAAAACGATGTTGTAATTTGAGTATAATTAAAAAAATATATAAATATGCTTACCAATAAAGTGTGTTTTATTTAGACCCTTTTCAACTAGAATTTATGAAAAAAAAACCCGAAAGAACCGGGTACCCGGTTCCGTCTAGAATTTAGAACCGAAAGAACCGGTTCCTAAAATAGGGCCGGTTCTCGATGCCCTAGCCATACCGGCCGTCGCTCCAACCAGCCAACCCAGAAGCAGTTTTCCTATTGTGTTCAAGGTATCTGTGAGTGAATCGGTGTCCCTATTGTTTGCCTCCGTATTTCGGCGACGCCTGTGCACTCAAGGAGCACATGCGATACCGTTTCCTCCTCCTCCATGCATGCTCTGCACAGAGGACTGTCAACTGTGATACCTATCGCGTGGAAACGTTATTTCAGTGAGCAGTGCCCGCTGATGGTCCCCGCCACTATTCGTAGGATGCCCCTGTCCAGTCGCAGAAGGCGCCTAGTTCCTTTGTGGTGACCTCCATTGAAAAGGGAAGATCCTCCGAGCAGGCGGGTAGTGTATCTGATGGGTAGTTCTGCCCAATGGTTTTTGTCGGACTGTTATATATCTATGTTCAAATCGCGAGAATATTTCGATTGCATGATGTAGGATTTCTGTGACGTCAGGTTTATTTTTGAAGTTCGTATGTGGCGGTATAGATGTCGTTACAATTTAACCGTTTATGGTAGGTGCCAGATAAACTTGCAATAAAGTACATTGACATTTCCCTAATATCTCTTCGTAATATATAATATAATATTCATAATAGAGTTTATTCTGCTTTCTTTTGGGATCAGCAATGGAAAGGTTTATTTACCTTAAACAGTAAAAGTATTTTAGATACCGTTGAAGGCCGTTCATCATTTTATGTACGTATGATTTCCCGTCCCTTTCCCAGTTCGTTTGTTGGTAATTTCATAAAGCCATGTTTCACGGTAAGTTACCCTACGTTTTCCGGAAATGATTATTTATAGAACACGGGAATTAATGTAGAATTGCGTAGTTATGTGAATATCACAGTCCGTTGCGGTACATATACCGTGTACATGTGTATGTGGGTATTTGCGATAGGAATCAGCTGCTCATGTTCCTACAAATAATAGGCTTTTATTCTTAGAGAAATGAATCATGAATGAAGCAGACTAAGTTTATAGTAATTCCTCTTGATAAAAAAGTTATGAAACCCTAAAAACGCGATTGACTCAAATTGCTCAATTCCCCTGAAGAATGGCAAAAATTAAAAAGTCCCTAAGGTATGATTCTTTAACCACAACGGAAATTGGACAAAATTCTATTACAAGTTATGATTGTCAGTTACAAGACAGCTGTGAAACTAAAATATTAAATCGTTTTTAAAACATGCGGCCAGGGTTGTATTTTATAAAAATATAAAATATTCATTGAAGTTGATGTACTTTAAGAGGAAGTTCGTAAAACTGGTGCGTTTCATAAATTTCAGGGGATAAACCGAAAGCCTCTATGTAGATGATGTATCGTCCGCATTTTAGGGTTCCGTAGAACACGATTTTAACACGTTTTTGGTACTTTCGGATAAAGTGAAGCAATTTCCGTATTATAACGGATATATAAAAACTAGCTGACTCGCGCAACTTCGTCTGCGTCACAATTTTCATTACTGCTCCGCTCCTATTGCCCGTAACCTGATGATATATAGCCTATAGCCTTCCTCGATAAATGGGCTATCTAACACTGAAATAATTTTTCAAATCGGACCAACAGTTCCTGAGATTAGCGCGTTCAAGCAAACAAACAAACAAACAAACTCTTCGGCTTTATATAGTATAGATGAAAATTGAGAAAAAGGATAGAGTCCAGAAAATCTTATTGAGACTTACACACATACATACACAGATCGATAACTGTAATATATGTTTACATGTCCAAAGGTGAGTCATACATAAATGACATAAATTTTTGCGTTTTGTTTTACACAAAGCGAAACAATAATTGTTATGGAACTCGCAGTTGAAGCGTGCTGCACACAGCACACGCTTGACCGGTTTATTCGATACAAATTCCGATTCAGCCTTGGAATGATTAATGACACAAACAGATTTAACCCACAGAATTCAATTTAATTAACTCTTAAGGTATTGTACATTTTAATAAGTATCGCAACTCTGAATATTGAAAGAGTGGACCGTTTGTTAAAGTTATGTTTGTCCACAGTCGCAGTCTAGAATTCGAAGAAAAAATTAGAATTAAATACAAAGCAGCTTTTAATTGCTCCATCTTAAATAGCTGAAACGCCAACGGAATAGGCTCCGCCTGTTTTAATGCACATCAATTATTCATAGGAACTTATTTATTTATAAAGATTGAAATAGACTTATTATACAGAAGCTTTTATTAATATTTAACGCTTTTGTCATTTCGTAAAGATTGCTTACTTTATTATTGTACCAAACCTGAAAGCGACATTTGAAACAAATACATTTTTGATTTCCCCCCAGGGGCCAGGGCCGGAAGCCGCGCGGTGTAACTTGGCCGATATAGATTATGTTCTACAAAAATGTTTCAGGACGCTTGGATGTATCTTTGTGTTATTTACATAATAAATTGACGCGGACATTTGTGCCGGGCATCCGCGTAACGATGTATAAATCTCTTTCGCACGGTTGTATTAACTAGACCGTCGGGCCGCGCCGTTTTAAACCCTCATTTTCCACATTTAAAACGATAATAATATCCTCACCGAAAATGCAAAACTCATTCAAAAGTATGTTTGAGTAGAACCATCTAAAATATTATTTATACGTGTTTGAGTTTGCCCCAGGTAAGAAGGTACACCTTACTTTCTTTGTTGTATTCAAGAATAACCCAAGTCCTTTTGTCGTAACCTGCCTACCTGCTCGCAAATAGGACCTCATACAAACTGAGATGGCATTGTAAAGAAGGATACACTTGGCGAAATTGGGTATTGACACTGTATTGTGGAATGTCACGATATTTTAAAATATCAAATTGCCAACAAAATGTGGACTTACTTAAGACTCAATGCTGGCATGGATTTTTAGAATCAAGTTAACTTATATTAAATGGAAATTTATAAGAAATATTATTAGATTACATTTTCAATCCAACTGTGTGTGTGACAGCACCAAGTATTTGGAGAATGTCCTGGAAATACAGTACAGCCCTGAGCAGCTATTCTCCAGCACAGTATCGAGTAGTAGCGAAGTAAACAAGCGCGAAGCAACTAATGCTGAGTCTCATGATGCGACATTAAATCACTATGATCGCTTACAACGCGAACGTTGAAAATGCATCCAGTGTACATTTAACAGGCTTCCGTGCGTTTACTGTGACGGAACCGCGTCGCGTCGGCACACCGACAGTGTTGTGTTGTGTTGTGTGCGAGCCGCGCGGAAACCTTGTTTGCTTTAACGTTCTGCAACACTCCAAATATACCCTAAAACGTAATCAGAATTAATTTATGAAGTGGTTCGAACCCAAAATAGCATTCCTATTTGTTTCGAGCGCGTGACATTTCTGTCTTCTGGTTTTCGCCGGAAGTTTGATCTTTATTTATAAAAGTCCACTCTCAGTTTAAGGAAAGGCCATCAATAAAATATCTCGCGTGCGAACAACCAATCCCAGTGAACAAAGTCATACATATTAGTTGTTCCAGAAAGTTGCCAGCACTGCCTACACCTCAACAGGCTGAAACTTTAAAACTGCCGAAAGTTGTTATCCAATTTTAATTTGTGTTGCTAATATCGGCATGGCGTAGATCGAATTTCCTAGGAGGAAGTTTTGTCATTAGCTAGATTGGATTGCCACTCGACTTGCTGCTCCTGTCATTATCGGCAAAGTGCCAGTATATGAATAAATTGGAAGCGCCTAATAACTTCATAGGATTACGTTAGCACTAATAATTTAATATCTTGCGATAGCTATTTCTAGCTTATGCTTCACATTGACTTTTGGATAGAAAACCCGAATCTGACGATTGAACTACTCTTATTTTAGAAACAATCGCAGCTATCGACACACATTCGAATAAATATCAATCCCCGCAGCGGGAGCGTCAAAACGTCGAGCCGTTTGAGTTTGGTCGATTTGATAACTTTGATGAAATTTTAATAAAAATAAATGTTTTCGAGAATCAAGAGGAATTTGTTAATTAAACTCATCTAAGCCTAAATTGTTTTACGAATATTGATAATGTTTCAAAATCAGTTGAAGTTCGTTGAACATGAAGCAATATCTTCGGGTGTTAAGTTCGGAGAAGCAGGGTTATCAGAAGGCCCACGTCCGAAGCACACAAGGAAACCATCATTCTGTAATAATACTTGTGCCCCCACGTGTTGGGCCATTGGCCCACTTGAGAAGTGATAGTTTAGATAACAAGTTCAAAGTGTCATTAGACAAGAACGTCAGGAACGGCTGTGCGTCGATGTGGGTGCGATATTTGTGAGGGTTTTTTTGCTTCGGCCCGACATCGACATGTGCGTGGCTCGAAGGGCGACGCGCTGGTAAAAAGCTAACATGTGTGGCGTCCTCCTCACGCGGCGACATCCGGCACAGAATCCGCTACACACAGTCGACCCCACTCCACCCGTCCTCACCAACTAAGTAACCATTATAACTTTCAAATAAACACCTAATAAACAATTCATGAAGAAAGTAAAACAAAGCCAAGCAAGAAATATCCAAGTTATTATTCATGAAAACTAGTCGGACGGCCGATTGATTAATAAAAAACGTTGTCTAGGTCGGAAAGCACTGTGGAGTGTGGACTCATCAACAATACACAAACAAAAAGGCGAATAATGAAACGCACTGAAGACAAGATGACTGATGAATATTTATAATATTTCAAGCTTAGCTAACACTGTCTGTCTCCGGTTTATTACTCGTTTCATTTTATTCAGGGGAGATAGGTTAGTTTGAGATTTATGAATTTCAGTATAAAAACGTTGAATTTTATTATTTATTTCATTATTTCCTCAAGGAAAGGTTACACAGTTTTTGTTTTTCTAATGTCCAGGGATTTTCATATTAGATTAGGTAAGTATTCCATGAGGTTTTTCTGTAATGTCGAGCACCAGGTGGCAGCACTGAGACGTCAGTCCCAAACACCTATCAAATCACTTGTTTTCTGACATTTGTAAAGTTGACGTCGACGTCATGCTAATGTAGTCACTTTTTCAATGAAGACCACCTCTCGCCTATGTTGCGCCAACTGGTGGAGTAAATTTTCCTGAAAACCCTAATTTGCACAACTTTTTCTCTTTCTTATCAAATCAACCTTTCAACCCGACTGTCTCAGAAGGAGGGTAATGTTTTTGATAATATTCCCAAGTTTCTTTTGCGATTTTTTGACTGATGAGGTAGAAATCAATCAATTCATCTGACAATTCAAGTTCGGCAGCTCATTAAGTTACTTCCATAACAACTTTGTAACATTAATTCTGAATTCAAGTTACAACTGAGACATCAATTCAATTTACAATCGAAGTTACTCTGTGTAAATTACTATTTTATGGTAAAAGCGCCATTTTAGAAGAAAGAAAATCATGTCTAGATTGAACTGAGCTGAATGTACAAGACCAAGTGTTTTTAAATTCAGGCGTCATACCACCGATACCGTTACGAGTCGGCTCGTTCATTGCCAAATACCTCCGCTCGCGTTCAACACAGAATGTCGAGTGGTTAGTGCTGTGCTTACTTACAAATCACGTTTACTAACGTGCTACTAATCTACAACATGGACCTGGTTTAAGTACGATTGGTTTTGGATTACACTTGGACGTATTCATAATTTGTTACCGATCTACTGTTATGGCCGTAGCGCGAATGCAGTGTAAAATGTCAACAAAACATGATTGTAAAAACCTTGACGGGCGAGTGTAGCATATGGCACGCTTAAAATGCCGCTGTTTGGCGACTTGTGCGTCTTGCTCATCCGCAGTACAGAGGAGGCATTATGCGCAGAGTGCGGCCGCCATCGCGCCATCGCATCGCCAGGTAAGTAAAACGATCACGTTTCAGAGCGGCTGCGCCCGCGCCGCCATGATCGAGTCGAGCGCAGTCCCTACAGCTTGAGTATGAGTGGCTCGCAGTGCTGCCAATACTTAAAACTTTACATCAGTATTTTATTTTATCACAGAATAAAATAGGTTCAACAAGATGCGAGTAAACGGCAGAATAAGTTTCAAAAGTCCGTTTAGTCTACCTGTAGCTCGTTCTACTAGGTGTGCCTACATAAAATATTCGCCGTTTTATATTATTATTAGCTTCGCCAAGTTTAATAAAACTCTACCAAAGTAGTAATTTTAAGTTGTGAATGCGGTAAACGGTAACACAAAATTTGCTTTTGAGGGCTACTACGGACAAAATTGTCATTGCAAAATATTCTGGTAATGTAAACAGTCATCTTTTCACTGTATACCAAAGGAAAGAAAGTTACAACCTACATCTCAATTCGACTTATACCGTTGGCAGCACTGCTTATACGTAGAAGCGATGTTGCATGGCTACATTCACGTGCGAAAGAGACCAAGTTACGCTTGATAGGGGGAGAGAAAGGGACAGCTGAACTGGCTGAGCAGGTAAACGGCGCGGGCGCCGCCCTGCGTACACCGAAATCACGAAGCCAGATGCAACGACCGTCTGTTCACCACTCAGGTAGATACGCTTTATAATACGTTCGTAGTTATCTACAGCGACTACAGCGAACCTACTCAACTTTAAAACACGTTGCGTGGGCCGCGTGCCCATAAAACTGTTCCATCTTCGCTCGCTAAATTTTTCTGCAAAACTAGTTTTATGACGACGATAGACGAATTTTAAAATCAAATAAACAAAAAAGGAAATACAATATTTACATCGAAATTACAACAGAAACAGAAACGGTTATAGAAAAATGTTTTCAGCGAATGTGTCACGTTCCAATATTTGTGAGCAAATAAAGCTTGTGCTCAAAACCAACGAGATTTAATTCTATTAAGTTAAAATCTACTTTCCACATTAAAACAGAAAATCAGTTCTATTTTGGTAATTAAACGTTGCATAGCAGTTAATATTCCACTTAGCTCAGTTTTATTAAAGTTTTAATCAAAAAGCTCGGGCCGCGGGTAAAGCAAGAAAAGCGGAGCAATTCAATTGGTCGACGCCGCAACGCTTAGGTACACGGCGCGAGCGGGCGGGGGGGGAGGTTAACCTCCCTTGTTTGTTACTTACCATAGGTTTTATGCGGCCTCAATTACAACTCGAAATTAAACTCGATTACACACGGACGTGCTAATGACGTGTAACACTTCGCTCTCGAACCCCTGTAATTCAATTAACTCTCGTAGTTATCACTCGCATATCGCTTATAATATTTCGGCTTCGAGAATCCAGAGTTTGGGCTGTTTTAATGACTGGAGCTGTACATTTTAACGCCCGGCATAGCCTTGTGTAATATTTAGTTCCCTCGTTGACAAATTTCCTCGTTGGCGGTTTCATTCCACTTCATATAATAAATTAATTGCAGTTTAAATTCATATTTTATAAACTATAAGTCTTGACATCTTGAGACTATCATTTATTATGGTTTGGTTTGAGATGAAATATGTCAAGATGAGATGAGTCGCCGGAACGTCTACAAAAGGAAGCGAGCGTCTACGTTTTAATAAACATGAACGGTGAACTCAAACGAAACAGCCAATCAAACACAGATTTCTTTGGATTAAAAGATTTGGTACTGCTCTTTGGAGGGAACTAATAAAACAATACGGACGTTCAGTGAAAACTGCGAAATGTGATGGAAAAAAGCTTCAACCTTGTGTGCCAGGCACTCTGGCAATGCCTTCTTCGTCGCGAATCTCGATGGCCACCAGTAAACGACTAAATACGAAGAGCCTCGACCGAAATTCCGGATTAAGGACCGTGAGCAGGCTCCTCGCCTCGGTACCCTAATTACCAGCTTATGTTTAACCATCCGGCCCTTCAGTGTTTACAGACCAAATATTATTTTCGAATATAATTATGGCAAGGCAAAGCGATACTTTATAATGTCAAGAAGCTGTAAGCCACGATATACGGGATAACGTAGGTAAATTATGTACACAATGTAAATGAAAAAGTCACTTTCAGATGCCTCGTTTCCTGAACCATTCGTGTGCTTTGAAGCTTCAACGTTTGACAGCTCGTAAGGACTTTACGTTCCGTGTCCGGAGAAGCGAAGACTAACCGACTATTGTCATAACATCCGACGCACTGGCCATTAGATTGTTATAGCAATATAGAATTGCAGGAATTGCAGGCAAAGCCTGCACAAATTCTAATTCTCTCAGAATAGAAGTTGGAAAACAGAATGGGTAACAAATTCGACGTGTAATCCTGATTCCTTAGTCTTTTAGAGTTAAGTCCTTTTTACTCGGATCAGTCTATTATATCAGGCTTATTGGCAATAAAATAAATGGGCTACTTTTCTTCTAATTCAGCCTGTGTAGCTGAAACCGTATTCCGTACATTCCTTTTGCTTTCCTTTCTTCCCTTTCCGTATCACTTTTGTTAAGATGTTCAAACACCTCCTCAGAGCATTGTCTCATTTTGTTCTTGTTGTGACATTCGCCTTTATTCTTGTTTACAAAATATCTATGTACACGTTCCCGTCATTTACATACACATAACGGTTACTGACCTATCTAGCTACAAATAAATGTTTTATCCATTTGTTTTTGGTTTGCGTTTGGTTTTACATAAAAGCCACTTCGACAATACATTTAGGTACTGAAATTTCGCAATTTAAATAAACTGAAAATAACTGCATGTTTTCATTTCATCGACTAATGGATGTTCACGTTATTGATAAATGACAATAAAAAAGTGTGGGTGCGCGATCAATAGGTCTGATAACACATCGTCGTCTTCATTATGTTACGTCATTACGATACTGAAGGCGCCAGAAAAACCTGAGTCTTTTTCCAGCACACGTTGGCCAAGCTCACACGTGCCTGTTCGTAGGACAAATACCACGACCTCAGGAGCCTCTGTCGCCGGTGCCCGCGCTCCGCGAGGAATACGTAATGCGCCCTCGTATCTTGAGTGTGAGGCAGTTTCGTTAACGGACGCTTCACACGTGACGCGGAACGCAATGTACACAAGGCCCCATGTTTCAAACTTTGATTAAGGGTCAGGACCGAAACTCTTAAGATAATCACAATAATCTTTCATATTTTTTCACATTCCCAACAGACTGGCCGCATTTCCAGTCCCATCCGTCATCTTACAGGCGTCATTAGCTTTTATGTAAGGACTTATATAACTTTGGTTTTCCGAGGTTTTCTCTCGAGTCTACAGACAAAGTATCACTTGAATGTCATATTTCAGGGTACATAGGCTGGACGAGACTAGAATTTTCAGGGATATTCTGACCCCAAAAGCTCTCTCCAGAATACGATCTTGTTTTTACGACAGTATTTCTTACCACTCATACTTTTCTTCGAACTTTCAACAGCCGTAGTTCTTCTAAGTGTTTCTTAATTGTGTTCAAGTTCGGCTCTTAAACAATTCCCGAAAGCGACATTCCACAACTTTCTAGCTGAAATAAACTGGAAGTTATTCCACTTAACAAATTTTGTAGATAACTTCACCAATGCCTTTTTAAATAAATGTTGGAAACCGACCATTCTGTGCCATTGTTCTCAACCGCAATTAAAAATACAGGAAAAATACTTTATCGAACCGATGTACAAAAGTAGATACTTACATATAATCTACTGTAACTTTTCCTGACGACTAGGTTATCCAAACAATCTATACTCTATACTAATATATAAAGCTGAAGAGTTTGTTTGTTTGTTTGCTTGAACGCGCTAATCTCAGGAACTACTGGTCCGATTTGAAAAATTCTTTCAGTGTTAGATAGCCCATTTATCGAGGAAGGCTATAGGCTATATGAGAATGGGAAAATCCTACGGGAACGGAAAAAAAACGGGATATGCGCGTACGAAGTCGCGGACAGAAGCTAGTATGTATATAATCATGAAGTTCTACTGGATATGCGTAGAATAAATATGTAGGTACCTATAAAAGAAATGGAGGGAAAACTTCATACGATCACAGCAGTTAACAACTCAAGTCGGTTCTAACGAACAATGAATAGTAATGTAAGTTTAAAGACATTTTCTTACGCACATTGACCTTATTCCGTTACAAAAAGAAATAAAGTGTAATGAGAAAATTTTGTGCGAATGGGATAGTGGGAACGTGGAGATAAGACACAAACAGCCATTGTGCCAGGTCGAACACTGGCGTGCAAATAACCGCGCCACTATTGTTTTGCAGACGACGAACAATACACACACAGAAGCACCCACTTACATATGTAACGTCGATGCAGTTACTAGAAAATCGTATGGAATACTGTGGATCACACGTATAGTTTGTGCACAATGAACATCCATCGAGAATAATAGAGTCCATGTTGCATGACTTCCAATAATCCAAGAGTGCCTCTATCCATACTATTGGAAGTCACAGAACGTGGACTCTACCGAGGATTCAAATTAACTTGCTTATTTGAATAGAGACTAAACGTTTGCGGGCGTTTCGCGTAATCAACAGGTAACAAAATGCCTAAGTAATCGATTTTATAATAGTTGTTATTCCATGACTTGGAACGGTTACAAAATAAGTTATCGTGCGTCATGCAATGGAATCATAACTCAGTTTAAATGAATTCACCGCATAAGCCAAGTCGTCAAATATCGTCTGCTATAAATCTTCACCGGGAACCTATTGTACACCGTGTTTTTTTTTAAATATAAGACTACCTCGTTTACGAACAAACATTTTTTTTGCTGAAAACCCTTTCCCGAAAACGTTGATGGAAAAGCCAAGAAGGGCCGCGATACACCAAAGATATTGTTACATTGTGGAACCAACGAAAATGATTACTCTGGCAAGAAAATAGTATAAAAGATATCATTTTTAACTTTTCTCACAATCCTCGACTTCCATTCTAGCGACAAAATGATTAAAGTGCAAAGCCAAAGCTATTTCAGTTAATAAAGATTTCAGAGTTCATAGACGCAGCCCCTCGGTATCTGGAACTGTACAAATTCCCTCGTGTTGAACATTTTAATTAGACACCTCTATTCGTCGGCCATATTGTTTTATTATTCCGCTTTTATATAGCTCCGATCTTAAGATGTGTGTGTAGGGAAGAGTTATTTACAAAGCCAACTTCACATTTTCCCATCTTATGCGAAAACAAGAACCAATGGAATCTTTATAAAGGTAGGCCAACACTATATTGGGCAAGTTGCGGATTTATTTAGCTTGTATTGAATTTATTTATTCAGCGGCTAGAAGATTGAAATACGTTCCGGTCACTTGACCCCCTTCAATGAGTTTGGAATGTATGACTTTTTCTGAATAAACCAAATACAATACAGCATTGATTTAGTGGAAAATGAAGAATAGGTCGAAGAAATTAATGTGCATTTATTATTTACACTTTGAGATAAACATGTATATGTACGTCATTCGTGTCGTATGTGTTTCTGATAAAAATCAAGTTGTTTGCGCCGATTGATGCGAGAACTCGGGATTTTCGTACCGTGTTTGTTTACCAAATAGGACTTGTGAGAAAAAATATACACTGTAAGCATTTATCTCTTGCCTCTGGTAGCGTATTCCTAGAAGTGAGAGTTTACTAACTGTAAACAAACATCGACATATTTGTTTTCAATGAGTTCATCGTTTGCAGTTAGCAGTGTAGTTCAATTTTTAAGAGATTTGGCCCTGGGCGAAAGCAAGGAACTTACTTATAGGTACTGGCATGGCCTAAATGTTTTAACACAATAATAGTATATGGGAAAAACTGGCCAAGTGCGAGTCGGACTCACGTGCAAAGGGTTCCGAACCAATTTTATTTTATTAACATGTCATTTTAACACTACAAGTCTTCTTATAGGTTTTCCTGTAATATTTAGGTATAGAACTACTATCTGCATTTTTTTCAAAATTTGAGGCTCAGTACTTTCGGAGATAAGGGAGGGAATGGTCATATTTGGTTTAATTTCTTGAAAAACTTCAAAAATATTTATTTTAAAATTATGAAAAGAATAATTAAAGCCCTCACAGTAAGCCCTTTCATTTGATATTTCACACGATACAGTTTGATAAACTTTTTTTTTGATTTTATAGTTTGACCCCTAAAAGTGACCACCATACTAAAAAATATTTATTTACGTAACGCGTCAGTGTTTGGGTCACAGAAATTCATATGTATACTAAATTTGAACAGAATCGGTCCAGTAGATCCGGAGAAAACTGGCTGGAGACAGACAGACAGACACCCGAGTGATCCTACAAGGGTTCCGTTTTTTACGGATGTTCGAAACCCTAAAAACCTTGTTAAAGAGTGAATAATGAAAACCTGGTGTTGCGGCGCAACTGGGGAGTTTCGAGAGGCTTACATGAGTATAAAGCGATTCTCTACGAAAGCCTGTATTGATTGATTAAACACATACGGTGGGGGCGCATATTTTATTTTACAAGGAAATCACGCTGGAAAAATAGGTCGAGGACTCGAGATCTTAACCTTTGATTCAGATAGTAAAGTTTTGCGAGAAAAAGACTTGAAAAATATATAAGTAATCAATTCTGTTTAACCTTTTAATACACATAGACATATAATGGTTGTTGTAGACTTAAAATACCAACGAAGAAAAAACCATTTCTAATAATATTGAACTGCTACCTTTTCTCGCTTCATTCCGCGGCCTATCCAATTAATAAATTATAACAAATGACCGATGGCATTCAGTAATCGTGTAGCGTAATAGGTTCCGTACCTTATTTAATAAAAAAAAAAACAAACAAAAACAAACAGTATTTGCGTCTTATACAGAAAATTTCGCAGTGGTCTAATATCGTGCCCAGAAGGCTGGCAGCGTTGCCACATCGAATGACAACGTTTAGCCGCTGGACAAAATAACTTGAACAAGATTATGCAGTTCTGATATCTCTACAACATGCGATTGTGCAGTGTAGCGTAAGTTCTGTTCCTAGTTTCCTAGAACTGTATCTACAAGGCGATGTCAAAGCTGAAACTCACTTGATAGAAGTCAATCACCATATTGAGAGGTTTCTATGTACCTCTTAATACAGGGACATTACTTGCTTGCCACTTTGGACAACACTATTCATGTAATACATATAATTAAAAACTGGCCAAGTGCGAGTCGGACTCGCGTGCAAAGGGTTACGAACGAATTTTATTTTTTTAACATGTTATTTTAACACTATAGACTTTTTTCGTCTAATTTCTTGAATAACTTTAAAACTATAATTAAAACACTCACAGTAAGCCCTTTGATTTGATATGTCATGCGATATTGTTCAAAAACATTTTTGCTTAATTTTCTAGTTCCCCAAAAGTAACACCCATACTAAAAATATAAATTTACGTAACGCGTCCGTGTTTGGATCACAGAAGTCCATATGTGTACCAAATTTCAACAGAATCGGATCCGGAGAAAACTGGCTGTGACAGACGGATAGACAGACAGACAGACACCCGAGTGATCCTATTAGGGTTCCGTTTTTTGTGTCGGAACCCTAAAAATGAATCAACTATCACGTTGACAAATGTACCTTAAAGCTATATACAAAGTGACGTTTCTATCAACAACAACGATTTATAAAACGTCAAAAAGATTTTCATGCGCTACCGAAATGTGAATTATCGACAATCGATTTCACTTGTTTTCCCGACAGTACCTACAATGATTTGCATTGCAAACAATTGAAAGTGTAGCATTAATGCTTTGTACGTTGAGAGGTAAGTAAACATGACACAGGAGGTCAGGGGACCTTGTTGGCTGAAAGCTCTTAAGTATTTAAAGTGTTGAATAAATAGTCACAACCGCTACGATTAATTGCACGGCCACAATCCAACCCGTCTGTTTATTCTTTACATTTTTCTGGAAAACTTCGTTTTTATTACCCTTAGAGGATTATTCCGGCCCCTGTGCTAGTGTATGTTTACCTTTATAAGGACGAAAATAATGAGGGCTGTGATTTATACGTCTTATCCTGTAGATAACGATTTACAAACTTTCGTATAGGTAATTTGTTTGTTTGCGAATAATGTGCTGGAAAATAGTAGATTTGAATGGGAGATTGGTTATAGTTAACGGAAGAAGAAAATAAAGCGTAATAAATATATATCTTTATAGATCCTACACCTGTAGGTAAGGCGCGCAATCATGCCGAAAAAGTAAGGCAAACCTTGAAAAAGAAAAGCCGCAGTACGGATGTTTAGATGGATGTTCATCATCGGTAGTAAATCATGACATCAGCACCGCTTAACGCATTTGGATGACAGATTAGCTCGGAGCTGAGTGTATTCCGGTATCCCGGATTATCATAATAGGCCACCATTATACTGGAATACCGTGGTAAATCATGAAAAAATGCGACGCCACGGAGAATCCTCAGTAGGTCACAATAATGTAATAAAATATAAATATTGTTGTGTCAAAAAGATGCAATGAAATGATAATAAGAAAATAAGTGAACAATTTTATGTTCTTTAAATAAAAAGCATTGAATTGTTCGAATGAGTAGGCAGGGGTCCAGATCAGATAAGTACTAACTGCTGTACAATACAATAAATAAAGAGCGCGCCATTTTCCAATTTCTGGGAACTATTCCAAACTCGGACTACTCAGAATTGTATGATAGACAACCTAATAACAGTATTCCAACTGGTACGTAATGGAACCCGAGGTGTTTGATTACCAGTTCGACAATCGAAACTTTACCAATAATTTGAAAAACTATTAATATCCACGTGTGGAAACCGATTCGTTGTAGAAAAATAATCATTTATGAAATATTTCTCTAATTAGGTTCGTTACCGCTATCCGGTTTCCACCATGTTTAATTAAAACCTCATGATTAGGTTGTCAGTTAGTTATTTTAATGTGAAACCAAACTGACCAAAAGTTACTTATTGAATTTATAGTTATCATCATCATATCAGCCGAAAGACGTCCGTCTGCTGGACATAGGCCTCCCTCAAGCGTCGCTACAACGACCGGTCCTGTGCGTCTCGCACCCATCGGCTACCCGCGACCTTCACCAGGTCCACCTTGTGGGAGGCCTTCCAACGTTACGTCTTCCGGTACGCGGTCGCCACTCCAGAACTTTTCGGCCCCATCGACCATCTGTTCTGCGAGCAATGTGCCCTGCCCACTGCCACTTTAGTTTGGCGATCCTTCCAATTTATAGTCACAATTATCAAATGTTATTGGACTTATTTCTCGAAAAACATTGTATCACATTATTTATTTATCATCTATCATGTGTTTTTCAAAGACAACACAATTTATCACTTCGAATAGCGAAGGAAAACACGGCGAGGAAACTCAGGGGCTGGTAGGAAGCGTCACCTGTCACGACGCATGAATTACTGGCGCAATATACATAGATAAGTTAAGTGTCAAGCATTCACTACTCACTATGATTGACGCTCTTTTCACTAAAACTTACTATTTACTCCATTTTTCTCCGAATCTACACACCTCACACGCGCCGACAACAACCAACCCCGCTCTTCGTCGATAAAATAAAATAATGACTCTTGTACCACCGAGTTATTACGTTGAATTGTTTACAGAAGATCAAACATCGCACACTGGAGCGAACACCGCAGGAAATTAATTTTCTATCAGATAACCTGTATTATGACACGCACATGGAACGTTCATAATATTTCGAGTGAATAATTCAGTGTATTGACAGAGCGCTGATGTAGCTTTGTGAATCAGACAAGCATACGCAGGTGCTCTGTGTTATTGATTTGTTAACTTCCCCGCGTAGATAAATCCATTAATGATAATGTTTTGACTAGTGTCAAGAAGTTCATATAGAAAGCGATTGCGGGCGGATTAAAAGAGGAGCAACTAGGGGCACATACACACAGATGTATACTTTGCTGCCGTCTCTTCATTTTCCTTGAGTTTTGTACGAACATGTTCCAGATTGGTGTAAAAGGGATTGCCTGTTATTACGAACAGAAAAAGGAACAGGTTTTTTTATATAAAAGCTGAGCTTGTCTTTATAGACAATATTCTTTATATCGAAAGCATAAATGGAGCAGTTAATAATCTTTAGTCCAAGCAAACAATACTTTAATAGAAAATTCATAAAGGAAATTACGATAGAAAAGAAAACAAGAAAAATAACGTTAAAAATATGAATAAAAATGAATGATGATTGATTGCTGTGTCAATTAATCATCAGAAACAGTTTACCTATTTCTTGAAGACATCCATTAACATAGTTGTAATTATTACAAATTATTCACAATTTCTCTGTCATTACGACCATTTACCGTTACATTACCATTAGAATACTAGGTAATTGTTGTAAATAAGTAAGGACGCACAAATAGCTCCGTTCTAAAAATAATTACGGCACAGTGATGCGGCAGTAATCCCTCAATGTAAGAAGAGCGGAAATTGAGCCAGTTATGAAGGTTCTCTTGAAGACCGTCTTTGTTCCGTTACAAAATCCTTCCTGACCATTAGTATAGTTGACAGGCTGGCTGCTGCTCCAGAACCCGACGACTTATCAAGCTCTTCAAACTATCCACACAAATGAAGGTGCCGGTATTATGGTCTCAGGATCCTATCTTACGTACATAATATATTTAGCCCCGCACCGACTTGCCGTGGCGGCGTTAGCGTGATACAATATAATTACATGATATGGGCTAGTAAGTTTAGGAAAATAATCGTTAAAACCGGCTTCGTAGATCTAGATTTAAGTAGCGCGATTTTAAACAGCCCTACTAATTTACTAAGTAAATGGCTATTTGGAACAAACACATTCTTGCTGTGCAATGCGCTTTAGTAATATACAATTTTATTTATTTTATGTTTAGCTATTACCGTTCCATTAACGTTATTATGATAATTACAAACGCATGTTATAATAATCTTTTCATCATCGTCTGACATAAAATTTTCTATTATAAAAATTAGGTCCGGTCACGTCAATTTTTTGTGTATTTTTTCTATGGTACCTATGTCACACTACCGTGTAAGCACATACATGTCGGTAGGTCGGTACTGCGCCATTTACTTTGCCATAAATTCAGTCAATATTTGCACTTCAGCCAATTAGGCATTTTCCGCGTCTAACAAATCTCTTGGGAGCTCAATATGTCTACGTTTTCTACGCGCAGCACTTAGACAGACGTTTTACAAGTTTTGAATTAATTATGTCGTATAATGAAAACCACCATCTATTAATTACATTATCGAATTCGACAGCGTGCTCAACCTGTAGCTACCCATGGTACGTGCGCATCAAATTGTCAATAACTGAGTTAATTATGATCACTCTCGCTAACCCTAAACTACTTAGTCAATATTAATTATTCTTGAAGACAGTTGGTACACTTTATAGGCACAGTCGTGATCGGGGTTACCAGGTTATTTCGTAACCATCAAGATAGTCTGGTGAACTCGGTGGTCGAAAAGGAAAATGGTACGTTCGAAACTGAAATTGCAATATCGACGTTCTTTTGTTTAGGTTTTTTAATTTCAAAACTTGCTGTCACGATTCTGACGCACGCTTTCTGTTCCACTCTTTATGTGATCGAAATTATTTGTTCCTATGGAGAATGATTGGTTAGAACCAGGGTCCAGCGACATACTGAACCAAACATAAGTTAACTTGTTCGCTTATTTGCCATTTAAAACTACAGTGCATATTACGTGAGACACCTTTTTTTTCGACTTTAGGGATTTTCTTGATTAATGGAATTAAATACTACGGTTTTGCTAGTATGTTATGCAAATATCATTTTAGTTCAGAACACCAACATATTTATGTTGATAATATTTAAGTAAGATCTCCGGTAAATTATCTTTAAAAATGGAAGGTTATGTATAACACTTCTAAAAAATTTGTTGTATAATAAAGTAATACTAAATAAATTCTTGGTACAATTTTACAATAGTGTCGAACATTTTGCTAAAGTAATAATGAACGACGAAGAAGTTATATTCCTTTTAACGTCTAAAACGTTTATTTTAACGATAAGTTTACTTATTGCAAGCTCAACGATAGAAAACTGTACTGATGCTGTAATAGTTATATGTTTGTTAGCATGTGTCTAAGGCACTTGTCTCACCGCCGGCGATCAGCGAATAGCGAGTAAAGCTTCAAACTCGAAACGAGTTGGCGAGTAGCGAGTGAAAAGTTTCAATAGTTTTGACGCTCGACTTTCAGCGAGTGCTTTTTTGCGTACTTGCAATACTCGCTCCGGCCTGCACTATAGGTACAAATTACCGCTGCTTGGTGATGGTGAGTTCTGACCCCCAAGCGAGCATCGCCGAGCGAGTGTCGCTGAGCGAGTACAATCTTTGATAGCTCTTGTCTCTGCGATCAACTAGAGGTAAGAGCCGCTCGCCGGCAGTGTGAACAGCCAGCTATTAACTATGAACGTATTTGTCTCTATTACTCACACGAGATCTATATCTTCCATCCCTTTCCTCAGCGAGCAAATAGTCGATAGCTAATCGCTTCCTCGCCGGTGAGACAAGTGCCAGGGTTCATATGAAACCTTTTTAGAAATTTGCTTAGCGTTTCATTGGTCGTTTAATTTTGATGGAGTCAAGAGACAAACAAAATTTGTTTGATCGTACCTATCTTATGGCGTAAGCTGTCATCTACAAAATTAATAATTCCAATTTAATAATAGAAAATCTTTTGAACAGGAAATTAAATACTGGACCGCTCCACTTTTACCATGGAAACTTGAGTTTGTTATACCGCGGTTTTCTCCCGAAAAACTTCGATTTTACACGCTCAATTATTTCTGGAGTATTAAAAGTTTATAAGTGCCATTGTTGTTTTTTTTTCCAGCTTTTAGTCTTTTGTGTTATATGTGCTTAAAGTATGTATTAATTACTTTACTAGTGCGGATTCTGGAGGTTCCAAAAATACTTATGTACTTTTCAGAAATCACCCTTGGCTTGAGTCCTGTTTCCTACACCTACGCAAAACAACAATAGCAAACCTTTTCCTAAGCTGAAAAACAACTTTCGGGCAATAAGATAAGCCAGTCGCCATGTTTTCGTTTAGTTTCCGAAGCAACATGAAAACGTAGAAGCAGATTAAATTCGACTTAACTTAGGTACTTTCGATAACATGTACAAATTGCGAGTTGACACTGTCAGCGGAACGGAGGGTTCAAATTATACCTCTGCGATATTTGATCAATTGGTTAACCGAATAACATTTATAAGGAAACCCAATTGGATGGGAGGATTACGTGTCGTATCATGTGCTATAAATAAAGGGAAAATATAGGAAAAGTGCGGAGCGAGCAAAAATCATAAGTACACAGAGTAAGTCATTAGAGAGCAGGTCTTGTACCGCTGGGGGCTGTAGCGAGCTTATTATGTGGGTTACTGTTGTCTCGTGAAATAATAGGAGCACTGTAACCAAGTTAATTGATAACATTGCGTTTTATTATCAGTTTCCTCGATAGATAATGCATTAAAATTATACTATCATCTGCCTAGCTTTTTCCTAGCTTAATTGGGGTCGGCTAGAAGTCAAACTGGATTCAGCTGAAGACCAGCATTTTACGTGGAGCGGCTGCCTACCTGACAACCATGAAAATTATATATTAGGTACGAAAAACCAAAAGTATAAGTCGTTCCATTAGGCGATGATAAATTAAATGCAAGACATTGATACATACAAATATAAAGAGCTATGTAAGAAAGTGTCACGTAAGGAAGACAGATACAAATGAATCCAAAAACGGTTCTCACTGATAAACGATCGAACTCTTCGAAACATACTGAGCTTAATGAATTCTTTACGAAGTATAAGTAAACACAAGGTGGGCTAGTATAAGTAAACTAGCATGAGCACTAACAGAATAATTATGAAAAATAGTAATAACAAGTCATAGTTAATTCAAAACCACGTCTATTAAGAGAAACAAAACTAGCAAGTACGAGTAGGTACCAACATTTAAATAATTCCTTTGTTTTAATTAAGTAAACCAAGGAAAATAGAAACCGTAATGCGGGATGTAGGAAGCTTTACTTAATCTTTTGCTTGATAGTACCTCTACTACAGACGAATTAAATCCCACAGTAAAAATAGTTCGTTAACAAAAACCATTAGTATCAGGTTCTCGTAGCTGATGAATAACTACGGCGATATAGAAAACTATTAAATTAAGCGTAAATGCCGGCGCAAATCGTAAGAACTTGCGCTCGATCTCAAAAAACACACACTCCTTTCATGATGTGGCTTAAAATATGTTTAGGATTCGAATAAAGTTAAATTATACCACTACAACATAAACCCTTAGAACGGCTTTACACCCTCTAAACATAAAAGCTAACAGTTTTCCAGTACTTATCCATGATAATGTGTTTAAACTAACTACATGTAATACTCCAATTTAGGAAACTTCAGAGAAAATTACTTTCCAAAAGGAAATAATTTATTTAACATAATAAAGTACACGTGTTTGAAATACGAAAGTTAGGAACTAGGCTCCAAGAACGTGTCAAATAACTTTATTAATTATTTTCGATCATTCGTACGGCATTCCTTTATCGTGTAAACTTATCAGGTAAATATAATGACGTGAGTGAGTAAGTATGGGCTATTTGATGCGGAGCGTTTATTTCACGCATGAGGAGTGACATGACGGGCTGACGGGGTCACTCAATGGCGAATAAGGACCGGTAGACAATCAGTCCCATGCAAACGGAAGCCCCCGCAACCCGCTCCGGCGAGCCTCTAATAAAGGAAAACGAGCTTCTTGTGCACTGAACCACGACGACCGAACGAACCGTTGGGAATTACTTATTGTTGTTGCACTAAAATCCTCATAGTAATAAGGCTAATTTGTTAGTGATCCTGTCTACAAACTTATCGACTCTGATGAGGTCACCACTCTCCACAAGTAATTAGTAGTCTCAATTCCCATTCTTCACTTATCGGTATTGGATACAGGATTATAAAAGACAATAGTTTACTTTCTAGGATTTCCAGCGTCTACAAATATTGTTCCATTGGCGTTCTATTTTATTGCTCTTATTGTTTCTTTTACAATTTCCTTCAGCTTGAGCAGAAATACAGATTTAAAGAGACAGTAAACAGTTTATTCAATTACTGGAAGTATGAGACTTAGTTCTCAAAGAGACGGAATAACTTTGTAGGTACGTATTCGAGTTGCTAAGAGGACGAAAGGAGACAGAAAGGATATTAAGATGCACAAAAATAGACTGGAATATGCACTGCGCGTCTCGAGTGCAAAACTTTCTGTATACTTACTTATGCAGTCTGTTATGGTATGCAGAATGAAATTGACTCCAATGTTACTGAGCATCGGAACCCAGATGAAAAAAGAGGAAAAATGTCTTCGTTATTTTGGTTTAGTTCATTAAAATCCGCGGTAGTTAAGGAGTTCTGAAATGAACTGTTACTGCGATTGCTGAGCGGGAAAGTTAAGCAATAAAAGTTATTTGTTTTTGCACAGCACGTAAGTAGCTACTTTCATAATCTAAGAAGTCAAGTGGCGGTATTTTTGCGAAGTCAGTAAATTGTTTGGCAACGTTTTTGGGACAATTTGAAAAGTTTGTTGACACATCTCGCGCTGCTCGCCTTCTTTTATGTTACTGTAAGTCTGAATGTCTACCTTTTCCGCTACGATGCAACTTTTCAGGGCTTTCACGAGGTTCCAAGATATCGATATTTTTTTCTTTTGATTTGTAAGAAACTGCTGCAATATGAACTATTTCATTAAATAAATCAGTTACATTTCTGTGAAGTATATCAATGTCGTTACTATTTGTCAGATTCTCAAATACATTGCAAAATTTCAGATGTTCAGATTTATTATTATTAGTCTACTAGTTAATTATGTTGAGTTACTTTTCTAGGAAATGTAATCAAGATACAGAAGTGAAAAGAAAAAAGAAACTTAAAGAACTTCTCAGACGTTTTCAAATGAATCATGAATCCAGTCTGCTTGTCGAGTGTACAAAATAATTCGGAACATCGAAATACTACGTCTATTCGAATATTACAATTCAATTCTCTTAAGTTAAGATTTAAAAAAATGGTAACTTAAGAATTTACTCTTAGAACGGTTTGATGACTGAGGGGTTGTTACCCAGCATCCAGTATTTGGGGCGATGGCGAGTCTACAGAATCACCAAATAAACGTATAGCCAAAAGAACCCAATATTTAAAAATAAATATTAAAACGGAAGCACGTACATCCTATGTGGATTGAGATCCTTTACTACTATTGCTATTTACAATCAACATTCAGACAAACATATAAAAGTACACACGACTACGCGAACAGCATGTTAAAATCAACACTTTTTTTTAAAGTGGTGAATACTGCAATGTTTTTATTTGCTATTTGCTGATATATTGTTGGTTTTTCTGTGCATTGCAATTATTTATAGATACATTTGTGCTCCAACAGCTCTCCAAAATAAGTAACAACCGAGTGGTTACTTGAAGAACTGCATGCTTAAGTTAAAAGTGGATTAATTGCCACGCATAGCTGGCCACAAGAATAATATAAAAGATCTACTAAAATAACTTGGTAGACCACTAGTGGACTATTCTACCTCGAGCGGCGCACACCTGCATCAAAACCGGTTTCTATAAACATGATTTCACTCTCTCAGCACCGCTGGCGTTGCCTAATTTACGCATTCAAGCTCGAGTCGACCAGAATATTTTCTTTCTCTACTTCGTGCAGAAAATTGTGGTTATTCAAAATAAGAATTATTTCTTTGTTGTACTTATTTTGACTAGAAAATCTGTTCAAGAACATTTCTAAGAGATTTTACGCACACGTTTTGGTCAAAAAGTAAAAATGATAATTAAGTCCGTGTTTTGTAATTATATCATTTCTTACTCAAAAAGTTATTAATAACTATATTTCGTCTCCTCCTATACACGGTACCATTTTAGTCGTCTTACAAAGGCGGCCCACTTAATAAACCCGGCATAAACTATCACTAGGCGCGATTATTTTTTAAAAACAATTAATTAAGATAATAGGTACAATAAAATTAAATAATGCATTGGAATTACGAAATATACTGTAAATAATGATTACATATCAAAACAAAGTCGCCATTACATTCCGCGCCGTCCAGGAACACAAGGCTCGAACTGCGCTCGCTACAGGATGTACAACCATAAGTAGCTTTTAATTTTGATATTTCACGACTTAACATACCCTAGTATCTCAACATCCCTTGTACCTTGTAAAGTGTTTGATTATCTACACTGTAACTGGTCAACTCAAGCACGTTATAACTAAGTAGTTATATATATGTGGAAACTTGTAATTAGCAAATTTCATTACCTAATTATGTTATTTAAATTTGTAATTAGTCTGTAAGCTTTCTTTAAAATAAAATAAATAAATATATATTTTTTTAATAATTCAAATGTTCATAATGTATTTTTTTACGATTGTGTAGTATTCAATGGATAGATGAAATGGTCTGCCGTTGTAAGTCGATTAAAATGGCACCGTGTATATCTACATATTTCTTGACAGCAGTACAACACTAATTTGTGTCGATAATAGGTATTAATTGAGCAATACGATATCAATTAAGTCAGCCAGTCTACGGCAAATTTCACCATTAACAAATTACACAAAAGGATCCTTGTAGTAAGTTTATCTGGGATCACACGGCTCTAACTGCGCTCATTACAGGATGTTTAGTAAGTCAAGTGCATCATGATAATGAGTATAATTTTTTTTAATAATTCAAATGTTCATAATATCATTTTTTTTACGATTGTGTAGTATTCAATGAATAGATGAAATGGTCTGCCGTTGTAAGTCGATTAAAATGGCACCGTGTATATTTACATATTTCTTTGACAGCAGTACATCACTAATTTGTGTCGATAAAGGTATTATTTGAGCAATACGATATCAATTAAGTCAGCCAGTCTACGGCAAATTTCGCCATTAACAAATTACACAAAAGGATTTTTAGTAAGTACCTTTGTAGTAAGTTTACCTGGAATCCATCAGGGATTACTTTTTCTCAGAAAATTGTAAATAGTATTGTGACCAGTATTGTTTGGCCAGATTATATTATTTCCGATCTTCTATTTGGAAATTGGTACTTACTTTAATACGACTCTTTTACGACTTTCTGCAGAACAGTTAATAGGAATTATTTTAGTTGTTTCATGGCGCTTATCTTAAAAAAATAATCCAAGTATTTCACATCTAAAACCTCAATTCTTTTTTTATTATTCGATGGACAAACTTCTTTTTTATAAAAATATTATTACAAACCAGCGTCACAGTCAAAAGTGCATGTACAAAGGTTTGCACCTTCACGGAGGGATACCGCATTGCGCGCACCGTTCTATATCTTTTGATAATGCTTTTGGATATCAAAATGGAAATCATAATTTGTATTACCTATCAAAATAACTATTATTATTAAATAAAATGGTAATCGCAAGGAGACATAAACTGAGCTCTAACGACATAAATCTAAGCAGTTGTTGCGGTCTGGAAGTGCCTGTAGCGCATACAATAGTTTATCATACCCTATTCACATAGCTAAGCCAGCCTCCCTTGCATACGGTTAAAGAGTCAACAGACGCACACACAGGTGAGGCACAGCTAGCACACGGCACACAGGCTGAGGCGCTCGCTTGTTGATACAGCGACGCAGGCCGCAGCCGCCGCTGAGCTAAGGTGACTCAGAAAGTAAGTAGGTAGCTCCGCTTACCTGTACAAATCAGCAGTAAAGTAAATGGTGAAAGCAGCCGATTGGTCCCCATGTTGCCAGTCCAGATACTTTCTATCAATTATGCACCGGGAAACAAATCTTATGCGCCCATCTTGCACAATTTTAATAAGTGCTTAACTCCAACTTAACTGTTATGCATCGCACACACAAAGTAAACGTTTACACTTCAGGTTACCGGTGATACACTTTAGTCAGTCCAATTGACTAGAACAAGCAGTTTCCACACTTTCTAACTTGATGCACTTCAAAAAATAATCTCATTTTCCAATCCTCAATGTAAACTTTGGCGCGAAATATCCGTTACAAGCGAACATGGGCACGTTGTACGCGGGCGACGGTTAGCCCAAGGCTGAATAAATTTCAAATCACAAAGCGGCGCGCAAGACAGAGACGGCACCACGAGCTGAGTGAAACAGACAGATAATAAAGTTTGCCTTGTCTTGTCCGGGAATGAAGTGGCAACAACGCGCCGTTTTTAATGTCGTCTTGCGAGTTTTTCACTAGATGGCAGTGCTGACTTCTTAGAAAAAGTATGTATCAAATTACTTACATAGGCATCTAAAATAACGCTGTTTCATTATCCATATAATATTGTTCTTTTCTTTATCTCATGTAGGATTTTTTTAAGTTATTGCTAAATCTTAGTTTTATGAAACAACGTTAAAAGTTTAATATGCACCTAAAACAGGTTTATAAGGTTATATCTTATAGCATACATCGTGGTACTTCGCGTTTCTTGTTTAATAGCGTAGGCGTAAATTGTACTTATGCAGTTTTTCACAGCATAGAAGAAGCGGAGACGTAGTGTAGACGATGCGTCAACGCTTTTGTTAACATAGCTGCGTAGACGACATGCCAATTTAGTTTGTAGCAGCGGCGCGCGGCGACAGGCGAGACTTAGGCCTTGCGATTAAGCGGCGTAATTCTGTGTAGTTGCAGCATAGGCCAAGGTAACAGCAGGGACAGCGACGGCTTTTCTTAGCCTCGACGCGGCCTAGGCCTGCGCAGGCTTAACGTAGCAGCAAAGCGTCGTAGGCTCGCGTAACTACAGCGTAGGCTTAGCGTAGCAGTGACTTGGCGTAGGCCTGCGCAGCAACAGCGTAGGCTTAGCGTAGCAATGCCGCGACGTAGGCCTGCGTAGCAACAGCGTTGGCTTAGCGTAGCAGCGTCGCGGCGTATCCCTGCATAGCTAGATGGTTTAGGTTTGCATAGTAGCGGCGTAGGCCTGCGTAGCAGCGACGTAGACGTTTTGAAGTTATCAATATTCTGACGCGAAAATAAAAATACTACTGTTTTCTTGGCGCTAAACGTGTTTGCTGCTTTGAATATGTTTAAAATTTTCACGTATTTCTTCTTACTGCGGAGGAGTTTTTTGTAAACTGATATTTACCATTACGTTGTAATAATTTGTGAGTATTATTGACCTAAACATAAATATCGCAATTATTCTTACATGTCGCTGTGAAAATGAGTGCTGCTAATATGTTCGACAACCGCCTATTATACAAAGTAATAACGAAATAAAACACCTAACATGTGTAGGTCCTGCCCAACAATTTAAATATTATGTATTTAAATTGTTTGGCAGTGCCTGTGCAAAGCAATGCGACCAAGTACCTACATTTTTTACTTCTAATTCAAAACCGAGCATACAAAGAAATCAGAATAGGATTCATCAAAAAAAAGGTTTCTTCAGTTCCTGCAAAAAAAACCCACAGGACAAGAGGGTTGCTTTTTACACACTCGATATTTTGCTCAATTCTTCACACCGAGCCGGGTCAAGATTCTCGCTTGTGATCATTCAACGCCTCTCAACTTTCCTTCATTCTAATAAACACTTGCAATATCCTTTCTTCCCCTCATTCCGAAAAGCTTTGATCTCGGCAGCGCTTCATATTTAAATGAAAATTTCGTGAAACCGGACTTTAGGTAGACTGCTGAAATTCATAGTAACGCTTTTCACAATCACGAATACATGCTTCGCACAAAAATAATTGTCAAATCAGCGAGATTATAGCTGCCAACTGGTAATCAAGGGAGCTACGCGTACATTTCAAACGCCGCGCCGCCGCATCGGCTCCGTATCGCCGCTAAATCGCTATTGTCTGGTGCATGCTTTATTCACCACGCACGCAATTGTCAAACAGCATTTAGCACTAAAAACTTAAATTAGTCTCCAAAAACTAAATGTTACATTACCATTAACGTCAACTAAATCCTTTTGTATTTCATTTTTGGTGTACAATAAAGTATATAATAAATAAATAAATGAACTATTCAAAATAATAGCTTCACCTTATTAACCCTTAATCCCGTTAGCTACACGATATGGCCTAGATATTTTTACAAACTGGGCTCCAAACCAAACAAGTAATATTTGCGGAAATCTGCCAGCATCAAAGGCTTTGCCGACGAACCTATACACACATATTTAGTTAACAAACTTTACGTGGTATTACGAAAATACCTGGCGTGGGTAACATACGGTTACCTACTTATTTATGTACCTTACGTTAATTTTCATACCTAATAAATTACGCTGTTCGATTAAATTAAAAATAATATTTGCTTAGTTCTTATTACTTTCTGGCTGACCCAAGCCACTCAGCTGAATTGCAATACGCTTTTCAGTATACTTGAAGGGAATTCCGTTGCCTGCTACGCTCCGATTTATCGAAGGGCACTTTTGAAATTCAGGATATGTGGACTGCCAATCTTAATTACTACTCGTATTTCGACTGCACCTACATACGTGTGTGAGAGTGAGCCTCTTTGTTTAGCAGCTGGCGTTAGCTGACTGATATTAAATAAATTGGAAGCTTCAGCTTAGATTCAACGAACTCTTAATTAAGTCAAGTCAATCAGCAGTGCTATTCTGTAAATAACTATTTCGATATCAAGCTTCACCTGAGTGACAAAGCTCACTTATATTAATACGAATTTGATAACTCACCGCGGATTCCGCTGTCAAGACACGAAAATTTTGTTGTAAAATAGCACCACAGTTTTGGTCTGTAAACAAAGATACATTTATTCACTTGAAGCCCTCGCAATGTGAGTTTTCGAAGGCCTCAGTGTACTTTATAATTTTTTGGTTCTGACAAAACGTTTTACTGTGTTAATCAAAAAGTAAATCATTAAAAATACTCATCAAACCTGGATTTCCCGAAAGTGTTGGAATGTGAATTGTTTAAAATTTATCTCATCTGCAATGTTGAAATTGTAAAACACGACGAAAACAACGTGCACATTCAGTTTATTCTGAAACCTTTGCACATATAACTTAACCTGTGTTATACATATTAAATATGAATTGATCAGTGCACATAGTCTGAGGTGCTCACAGTCTACAATAAAAGATAGCACATCAGCATTCTTATAGATAGACTGGCGATACGTAAGTGCAATACCAATGGACATAGAGAAGCTTGCTGACTAGCTGATATTGCCATCGCCATTATCAAATCTCAAATCAAATCGTTTATTGCAATCCATAATGTACACACACCTGTAAAAGGAATAAATAGAACCAAATTATGGAACCTGTCGGGCACAGCAAAAGTTTAGATAATTAGGAGAGAGGAAGAGCGCTTTAAATAACTTTTCTTGCAAAATAAATGTTTATTATTTCCTGTTCAACATATCCTTTTATTAAATATTTTAGACGTATTATTACTATTTTTGCCCACATATTTATTTTTGGATTAAATTACGTATTAGTTGTTTAATTGTTTATTCGCTTGCATTTTCTGCATAAGTGCATATTAGTATGTTTTGATTTTATATTTATTTTTATATGAATACTTAGTCTATTTTTAATTCATTTAATTTTTTTTTATTATTAGGATAGTATATTATTTATTTATTATTATTGATAGAATAGTATATTTAAACACTATTATTAATGGAATAGTATATTATTTATTTATTATTATTAATAGAATAGAATGTCATTTATGTATTATTTTCAACTGAATAGAATGTCATTTATTTATTATTATTATCAGAACAGAAATTTCACTTATTTGCTATTATGAATATAAAAGGATGTAATTTATTTATTATCATCAATAGAATAGAATGTTATTTATTTACTATCATTAATAGGATATAATGTCATTTGTTTAAAAATTGCAATAGAATATAATGTATAATAAAATAGAATATCATTATGGACCCTGTCGGGCACAGAATAAGATTTTTTTTTTGTAGGAAAGAGGAAGTTATAAAAATTATAAAACAGCCAAACTTATGTTTGGCTGTTGCCTAAAAATAAATACAATAATGCCATATTGGGGATACTTTACACTTACATAGGAAACTATATACTCTATATTTTATCGTTTAAAAATTCATTTATGCTGTAGTAGCATTTTTGTACTAACATTTTTTTTACTTTTTTCTTAAAAATGTTTATTTTATCTTCTTTTTTTATTAGTTCTGGTATTTTATTATATATTTTTATGAACATTACATAGGGGCTTTTTGAATGTATTTTTAGCCGAGAATATCTTAGCAATTCAATAAACATTTTCCCGCAGCTTAGGATGCGTTCCCATGCACCGGGGATGTGCAAGGATTAGCGAGGGATGTACTTGTTAATAACCAATCTTTAATAAAGAATCGTGTAATTTACCGAGGCTAAGTCAATAAAGCGACATCTCCAGTGAAAACGCAGCCTTAGCACGATGTTCGCTCTGTAGCCTATCCTAGAGGAACGGCATTAAAACATTACATTTGTCCGGTATTCAAACGCATGGCAATCAAAAATAGTGTAGCTTAGCGTCGCGTAATTGGATCAATGCTTCCAGAGAGAGATTAATATTCTTCGAATAATCGGTTTCTCCTCTGTACGTTTAGAAAATGAAGTTTAGATAGCACCAATAAACGCAAACCCAAACCGTGAAAAAAACAACTGCCCCATACTTTTATGAGTGCATAACTCGACAAAATTAGAACAGCAGATTTTATTTTGCGAATTCGGTGTTGGTCTCAAAGTAAAAATTGTTCGTAATGATGAGTAAAATTTCCCATTGATTGGTGTTTGTCACGTTTATTCTGTTACAAATTGTACAGACTATCGATATGTTGGTTATGAGAACTGGCTACAGCATGTCTATGAAGAAACGTAGATAGAGGTGCACGGATAAAAACTTTGAGCTCGTGTCTGTCCAGAAAAATAAAACAATATTATTCTCTTTTCCCAGGTTCTTCTTAAACGTTTACCTACTATATATGTTATAAATAGAGATGCCACGAATATTCGGCAATTATTCGGCTACATTTTTACTATTCGATATTCGGCCGAATATTGTGAACCATTCGACCGAATACCAAATCATGAAAAAAAAACACAGAATATTGGTAATACCTAATATGTTTTGGTAAATACAAATGAAATAAATACGCTCATAGCGGTTGAGTTACCAGTTACACACATTTCAATGACATTTGTCAATGACATTTCGCGGATGTTTGGCTGCAGAATATTCGTCGCTTCGGCCGAAAGCCTAGCCCAATATTCTTTATTCGGCAAAATCACTACTTATTCGTAGTATCCCTGCTAATAACATATATAAACCGGCCAAGTGCAAGTCAGACTTATGATACATGAAGGGTTCCCTACCAAAAGTTTAATTTTGAATTTTATCTTATTTGTTAATATGGCATTCATAGAAATACATACTTTGTAAAAAAATCAACTCTCTACATATTATGTACAGCCCGCTGACAGACGGAAGGACAGCAGAAGCCAGTTATAGGCTCCCGTTGGAACCCTCCGGGTACAAAACGCTGAAAATATACCACTTCTGAATTTCGTTCGAACAAATAATATTGAATTATTGCTCAAAGCCTTAAGGATTCTAATATAAATAATTTAAGTAACACTTCACTGAAATTTTCGAGAAAAGTAAAGGTCGGTAAATCAGATAAATTAGCACTTTTCACTTTAAAACGTACTTTTCAAATGCCACGATGAGTTGATTCATTGGTTCGTAGAAGTAATCGAAAGTATCGAAAGCATTCTTCGAAAAGCAAATTGGAGTTATTAAAAGAAAGTTAAGATAAGTGATCGACTGTCTATACTAATTTTGGTGTACAATAAACTACCTATGTTTATTCTATTCTATTGTTCTAACTTAAGACAGGAAGGAACAACTTTCTTTGTTCTTCTATACCGGGTTATAATAAATCCGTTATGTACATACAATGATTCATGTTTTATGTTCCGTATGAACTTAAAAAGTAGAGCCCATTATGTAAACATGGAGCTACGTAATGTCTATTTGATAACAAACATTAGGTACTGGCTTCAAATGTCAGCTTTATGTACCCAAGCGAGCCAATATTAGTCCTGAATCCAATGACACTGAAACTAGTATCCCGGTCAGCTAGGCCGTAGGTATATAGGTGATTGTATCCATTAATTATTTTAAGGCTGTTCTTAGACATTAAGTATAGTAGTGATGAGTCGTTGAAGGTTTTTCCGTCAACGAAACGTTAACGTTGAATTGCGTTTGTCAACTAGTTGATCAACTAGTTAATTTCGTCAACGAGTTAACGTGTTACGAACGTCAACTTGCATGGACGATAAACGCCTAAACGCTTTTATTAACGTAAGCTGTTGTAATGTTAATTTACGAACAATTTGATGCAGTTTGCGGGAGTTTTATTGTTAAAAAAAAAACAATTTACGTACGTTGAAAATAACAAAACGGGTTCATTTTCTCGTTTCGTCAAACGAGTTGAATTCATAAACGTTGTTGTCTCGTAACTCGTTGACGAATTCAACGAGTTGATTTGTACACGGTCAACGTTAATCCCGTTGAAGAGATATCAACGTTGATTCAACTAGTTCGTTGATTCAACGCCCATCACTAAAGTATAGACATTATTTGGAAACTAAACAGTTTGATGTTCTGTTATAATAAGTTATCTGATTGGTTTTTTTATTAGATATCTCAAAATCTAGAAATAAACAGTGAACCGGTAGATTTGGAGCAAATTGACTGTGACAAACGGACAGACAGACACACACCGATAATCGTTATCCTTATCCTTACTAATATTATAAACGCGAAAGTAACTCTGTCTGTCTGTCTGTCGGTCTGTCTGACTGTCTGTCTGTCTGTCTGTCTGTCTGTCGCGCTTTCACGCAAAAACTACTGAACCGATTTAAATGAAATTTGGTACAGAGATAGTCTAGAGCCTGAGAAAGGACATGGGATACTTTTCATCCCGGGAGTATGTTCCCTAGGGACCACGAGGGCGAAGCCGCTGGCAGAAGCTAGTAAGTTATAACTCTCAAAAATGTTAAAGTTGTAAGCATATAATCCTTATGGAGCAGAAGTAGCACTCTTATCACATGTGATGTCATAAGACAAAAACGCCATAGCGACTTGGCGTCATTCAATACAAACGACGTTTCGTGTGACAAGGGTAGAAGAATCTTCACAAACGTCTAACTTCCCCATTTTTCAGACGATTTTATATTTATTTTTTCACGAATCTTATTTGTATTAAGATTCTTGATATTTTTATTATATTGTACAAATACCCGTAACGGCCGTAACCTACCAGGATATCTGTGGTTACTACATTATTATATTCACTTTTGTATAAAACTTTCTCTGTTTGTGGTCATATTAAAACATTTACGCTAATTGGCAGGCAGATCAGTAATCGCTGATTAATGTTATTTTAGCATGCTTTCATGTTCCGCATTAGCTTGCATGCTTCGCATTTAGCATGCACGAAGCCGACATACTGTGTCGCTTTGATCGGCAAAAACCACGGCACATGCCATTGTCATGGTACTAAAGTGATGTGTAAGTACTTCCAAGTGTTGTCTCGGGCTTCAGACAAACCGACACGGTATCAGCAATATCGATTGTCGAAAGTCAATGTTTGTTGACCTCCTGACATTCCGATAGCACACGTAAATACTGATACCCTGTAGAGCCTCGGATGACCTCGTGGCTAAACAACAACTACGGCACGAGGTTAAGCAACGCTTCCCCAGGTTGATTCGTGGATCGGTGACCATCCATTACGTATCGAGACTTCTCCGTGCCTCGGAAAGCACGATTATCCGTTGGTGGTGTCTGTCATTTGAACCTCTTTAACAGTCGTTACGGTTGGTAGAAGCCAGAATTTTAGACACCAGCCGTAACAAACATTGTCGTACTCTGTCTTATGGGCTGTGGAGGTCAGTCGCTATATGTAAAATGCTGGTACTCAGCTGCATCTATTTATACTGGAAACCAACCCCTACATCGTTTGAAAAAGACTAAGCAGATACTAAATCCTGGGCCCTCAAGGCTTGTGCGTGCCAGCAGAGCGGCGCAAGGCGTGGGCGACGTGGCCCACCGCCTACGGCCTCGCGGTCCGACGGGCGCAGCTTTGGCTTTTATCAATTCAGAAAAATCGTAGCTAAGCCAACTTTTCGGTGACTATTTTCAAAAATTTTTGAGCTCGCTTGCCTTGCTCTTGCTATTTTAATTCTTTTTATTGTTTAGGATTGCTTCAGTAAGTTTTGTCAACATATTAGCCGCGGCAGGATAGGCTCTATGATTTACTCGTACAAGCTCACTACGCTCGCTCTTACATCATAGCTTCTTTTAGTTTAGATCTTTCTTGAATTTTCCCACATTCGCCCAATATTTACTTTTATGCACAAAAAGTCAAAAGAAAATCAATAATAGGTACTCGTGGCGGGGTACAATTGAGTTCGCCGCATCTCACCCTCAATCGTAGAATCCAACCTCTTAAAACCTGAAAGAATCACTCTATTCTTAGGTAGGACCTAAAGGACTGCACAAAATGCCAACTTGCCACTGCTTGCCAGGGTTGCGGAATTTGTTCGAGAGACTCACCGCGGCCCTGGAACGCAAAAGGCACTAGGAGGAACACGGATGGGTTTTAGTCAGTGAGAGTCTGACACTCCCTTCTGCTTCGCCCAGAGCGGGAGGAGTCACTTGATGATTTCCATTCCTTAAAAAAAAATGGCCCTCAAGACATTTAAATCTTATTCGTCTTACGAAACATAATATAGGAAGTGTGTCAGTCTTCCTCCTGTAACTACTGAAAGGTACTTACGACAAATTATCGCCAATTAAATTAGTGAGAAATAGGTAGGCACTTCATAATAATTAACAGCAACTAACTAATATTAATTGTTAAATTGTAAGCTGCTAAGTCATGTCAATTAACGACTTGCTCAATTCGCGCATATTTTTGCTCACTTTAGAATGTGAAACTCATACCTAATTCCTGCTTAGGACATATACCGAGCTAATTGCCTTTCAAATGACATTGGCTCAGACTCCATAGCATAAAACTAATTTAAACAGGTCGAACATTTTTAATTAAGAGTCGAAAAATCGTGTAAATTCATGAACGTGCACACAGCACAGCTGCACGGAAGCTGCGGATGGAATATGAAGGGTTTTTTACAAAAACAGCACAACTTTTTAGCAACAATTTTACAGGAAATAAAAAAAGTTCTCCAATCCATATTTTTCGTTTAATAACTTGTAACTTTTGATCATTTATTCATGTTAATGTATTGTAAACGTAGTTTGTACTAGTGTTCTTTTTGTAAAAAAATGCATTTATGTTATTTTTGTAAAAATAAAAGTTTTGCAATTAATGACATCTAATTAATCATAATTAAATAGTTTATTGCCATACAAAACACTTGCAGCCATTGTACAGTTTAATTAACTTATTGTTTATTCTTCTCCTCCACTTACATCTTCCTTATTAATATTATTGATATTGATCATGAAGATGTAAGTGGAGGAGAAGAATAAAAAATAAGTATCTCCTGAGTATTTTTCTCCTTCCTCTGCTACAATTTCACATATTTTATCATAAATAATCATCTTGCGGGATTCACTCAAAAAATGTTTCAATCTCTGAATATCCTTAGCTTTATTAGGATTTAATGGAATTTGAGCCTTATACAATGGACTAAAATTCAGTTCCAAAGGCAGTGGACGCTTTGTCCGTACATGAATTCTTGTCCATTCTCCAGTAAAGTTATTCTAAACCAAAACAAATGGTGATTCTTGATCTATTTATTTTCTTGGAGCTTTACTGACGTTTTATTTTCACAAAAACTACTTAACTGCGTTCAGATACGTCGTTTTTGTAAAATTTGCACGCAGATGTGTAGTTTTTGTAAAATATGTGTTTTTATACAGTGTAATTCTGTGCTAATTATGTTGTTTTTGTAAAATCGATTTAAACTATCTAGTGTAACTTTTTCCATAGATCATATTGCCATCATTAAAAAAACCTTAAAATTGTTAGTTACGTGGTTTTTGTAAAAAACCCTTCAGGTTTATGTAGTTTGGTATTGTTTAACATTGTAACACAGTAGGTACGACGAATAATGTAAAAAAGTATATTATAAATGCTTTTTTATTAACTTTAAGGTTAATTGTACACTAGCTGACCCGCGCAACTTTGTCTGCTTCACATTTTTCATTATTGCTCCGCCCCTATTGGCTGTAGCGTGATGTTAAATAGCCTATATCCTTCCTCGATAAATTGACTACCCAACACTAGATTTTTTTAGTGGTAGTTCCTCAGTAATTCCTGAGATTAGCGCATTCAACCAAAACAAACAAACAAACTCTTTAGCCTTATAATAATAGTAATAGGTGAAGATTAGCCTCCCAACAATGACTTACCAATGCTATCGTGATACCATTTTGAGTCAGTGACGAAACTATACACACCAATAACACTAGCCCTTTTTCACACCAGAATCATGATAGAATTTTACAGTACGGGGCAGTTAAATTAATAATGTACACAATTTTACTAACCGACGAAAAAGCGGAGGAGGTTCTTAAGTCGACGCGTACATACACATATATATTCATCGCTTACCATCAGGTGAGATAGTGGTCAAACGCGTGCCCATCAATAGTAAAAAAAAAAAAAAAAATTATGTATGACCACGCATAACTTTTTACAGAGTAGTCCGATTTTGATAATTATTTTTTATTGGATAAGGTATACCTCAAAAGTGGTCCCATATAAATTTGTAAAAACAATCCTAACCTAAGGGGGGAAAATAGGGGTGATTTATTGTTCACTCACAGATTTTAGTGCAGAGCTATGTAGCATTTTTGTAGGTCTACCCATGTATATAAAGCCTGTTTATTTTAAAGTATTTATGTTATACAACAAGTTATAGTAAAAGTAGGATTATATAACAGTTAATAGCTCAAGTAAGATAGGTAGCTATTTAAAAAGTAATAAAAAATTAGGCATGTATTAATTAGTAAATTATAGCCACGAAAAAGTATAAAATAAAAAAATTTTAACAAAAAAATAATACCTCCGAAAAAAATGAAAAGCAAAAAATAACAAACCTTTTTCAAACAATAACTTGAGGTAATTTCAGAAGTCGGTGTTAAAATACGACTAAAACAATCAAAAACACATATAGGTTAAACATCAATGGGTTTATTATTTTTTTGCATTTCAGTTTTTTCGGAGGTTTAATTTTTTGCTAAAAAGTTTTTATTAATTACATACGTATTAATACACAATTGTTTCGATACTACTCGTATTATTGGTTTCATAATGTTCTGGATTTGATGTAGGTACCATAATGACTTCGATTGTGCCAATCTAGGAAAATAAACAATATTTAATGCTTAAAATTTAAAATTTATGTCGTATAGCTAAGAAAGAGCAAGTACTTCGGATATTATGAATTTACAACTAAAACCTAAAATACAAAAAACTATATTAGATGAGTTTACCTCCAGAGTAAATGAAAATACATGACTTTTACCACGGCTACGAAATTTCTAGCTTCTGGCATTTGTGAGATATTTTTGTCAACAAGATAATTTGATTTTCCAGCGTTGGTAGGACTTGTGGTTGTTCTTGGAAACTAAATTAATTAAATAATGACTACTCTTAGACGAGATTTCAAATGCCGCGTTATATTTTCTCTTAACATCAAGTTTTTATCATTCAATAGCTATAAAAAACATTTACTTGTAGGTTCTTTTGTGCGCACTGTACAAATATGTCAAATATTCAAAAATTCATCATCATCATTTTTTAAGACGAAATCATTGTGATTTATAATAATAATATTTTTAGTACGACAAAGCTCGATAGATGGCGTTGGCGTCGAGTTAAATGGCGGTATGGTTTCGTTACCGCCGTTTAATAGGGTCAATCAATTTTCTGAAATAAAAATAACCAGTTAAAACCAGATTAGTTAGTAACACAAGTTAGCAGTTTTATTTTAAACCTTACTACTTCGGTAGTAAACAATCATATCAGCCGAAAGACGTCCACTGCTGGACGTAGGCCAAGCGTCGCCACAACGACCGGTTCACCGGTCCTGCGCGTCCCGCATCCATCGGCTTTCCGCGACCTTCACCAGGTAATCGGTCCACCTTGTGGGAGGCCTTCCAAAGTTGCGTCTTCCGGTACGCGGTCGCCACTCCAGAACTTTTCGGCCCCATCGACCATCTGTTCTGCGAGCAATGTGCCCTGCCCACTGCCACTTTAATTTGGCGATCCTTCGGGCTATATCGGTAACCTTGGTTCTCTTGCGGATATGATCATCCCTGATTCGATCACGCAAGGAAACTCCAAGCATTGCCCTCTCCATTGCCCGTTGAGTGACTTTGACTTGAGCCTTCTGATGAGGCCCATGTGAGCGAACACGTTTCAGTTCCTTAAGTCATCACTGGCAACACGCACTGGTATGTGGGACGAGAATATAGGTGCTGGTGTAGCTCATTGATATATAAAAACCCAAGACGCAGTCTCGAACAAATGCAACACTCGAAACTGTCGTCAAAAACTGACATGTATCAAGTGTCATGTGTGACTTGTGTGTAATTATACTATAAACATTTTTTTTTGCAAATTCAACCTTACACGGATCGCTTAAAGTTGTTTTTACAAAGCAGTTCAGTATGGCGAGCGATGCGAGACTGTTTGGAACTTGCACATTATGCGCTTGTTTTTGAGATGCTGAGTGTGTATCTTGGGTTTTTTATATATCAATGGTGTAGCTATATAATTTTCGCGCAGCAAAACCTCATTCTCTCTTTCAACTATGCTGGGGTCGGCTTCGTGTCTTACCGGATGTAGCTGAGGACTACCATGAGCTGCCTATCTGACCCCCAAACCCAGTAACTGGGTAACACAATAGCTGCACTTAGGTAAGGCTGGTGTCAGAGTTCTGGCTTCTGGCTACCCGTAACGACTATCAGAACTGTTACTCAGCCGAGACCAACAGCTGAACGTGCTTTCCGAGATACAAAAAAATCTTTCTATAGTATATACATTCCAGGTTGCCTGGAAGAGATCGCGGAATGCGATAAGGCCGCCAATTGTATATTTTTTTTAGTTTAAGGTTTTCTTTATGTTTTTATATTTTGGTGTTCAATAAAGCATATATATATATATAAATAAATAAATATTAACCCATCGACGGTCTGACCTCGGCAAGCAACGCTTAACCTTGAAGATCGACCCGTGCGGCTGTTATCATTTAGCCACGAGCTCAATGCTCATCACCAATAAAAGACTTAAATCCTAAGCCACAAAAATCTAAACCAACCCACTTATCTAATCTATCTCTCGAACAATTCGTATAAAATCTAGTCAAAAAGTGAAATGAGTTTCAATTATCCGTTCCTCATTCGCACATCAGTTTCGTTCCATAAACTTTCTAATTTCGTAACACAAGGTGCGCTTTGTACTCCAGCTAAGGTAACAGTTACTAGTACCTACGTTTTAAACAAACTGATTAAACAAGTTAGTTTTTGCCCTTGTATTTAAGTTCTTCGGCATCGCCACTGGCTGTTGACGAAGTCCTAGGTAAGTTTGTATGCTATTCCCTCGTGGTGAGAAACTTACACTCAAATACATAGAAACACTTATCCCAGTCCCGCTTTGTCATTGTGGATAAGATTATGGCGTCATTTCCCCCTGGAGAGTGGTCTGTTAGTAGCCACTTGGGGCGGCCAAGTGCCTAATAATTTTGACTTAGTCACTGCCTACAAGCAATACCACAGTTGTGATAATAATCTCGGTAATTTATGTTTGTGTTTCTAGTCTACTGAATTTTTTGTCTCCGCACAAACCAGACTTCAAAGGCAGCCAACAAAAAAACAATAAAAGTCCCAAAAAAGCCTACAGATTCGCGTAAAAATATGATTCGCCGTCACAACATTGAATCTCAATCTGGATACTGATAATAACAGTATCTCGATAAAAACATCGTTTCTACCGTATTTTAGTAAGCTGTTTCACGTGGGAAAATCTTTATGGATCCGTCCGGGATAGGTAGGTGTTTTTAAAGATACTTCCTCATTTGGGTACCCGGGGCGTTTGGTCCGAATAATATTTGATAATATTTTGCAAACAACACTGACTGTTTTCCTACTGAAATATTGACTTTTGGAAAACTTTCCGGAACTTTCCCAATAAAATAAACGCCGCACATAGGTATTAACTACGACAGCTACATGAAAGTTTCCACGCTCTGACGAGAGCTCAAAGAAATAGCTCCAGTAGTGAGAGCAGCTGTTCCGTTGTGCGCGATGTGGGCTATTTGTCATCCCACACGAATACGCGATGACCTAACAAACTGCCTTTACTTACAAATGCCCCCAAACATAAATTCAACATGTTACTGTTGTTTGGTTTCATGACACAACGCTGACCAACCTTACTCGAATAGATTACAAGTTTCTTCATGCTGTCAGGGAAAAAGTGGACAGAAAATGTGAAAATAAATAGGTACGAAATTGTTCTCGAGTCCTTGAACACGTAAAACGTTCATTTTACGTCAAACCTGCCACTTCTGTCTTTGAGGATTATGCCATAAGCCTTATTGAAGTTCCAAATAGACGCAGATTTAATTTATAGACCGTCAATGGCCTCCTGAACTGAGTAAATTAATTAGAATTTTGACGTAGGCCGCTGTCAGGCGCTAGTAGTGTTCCGCACCTCCGCACCTCCGCACAGGAATACTAAATCCTCCGACCACTCCGACCAAACGGTTGTGACTTAATTAAATTATGCCCGACATGGTCTTAACATTTAATTTAGATATTCAAGAAGCATCTAATGTTTTTACTACCGCTCGTCATCCGCATGGGATTATCGTAAACTAACTTTGTCCTGGCTTTATGAAAATCCGAGGCAATTATTTACGTATGTGTATGAATACAAGTATATTTTATTAAAGCTCGTAGCCCTTAAGCTTATAGTCGTAGTTTTGTCGCATGGTTTGTTTGAACTTCATCTAAAAGAAATCCTAATTTTGGACTCCATAAGTTTTTACAAAAGTCCCGTCAACGGCAACGGCTATAAGCTATGACATAACATAACTCACAAGAAGTCTATAATAAAAACTGTGTCGAGCTTCAGTACCGTTGGTAACTGTTTACTTTGTTCAATTTCACTTTTTTGTTGATTGAGTTGCGTAACCCGTGGTTAGTTCAAAGATTTGAAGTTTTTAGGTACTTATTTGAATCTTTGATTTGAATTAGTGCTGATTTCACGAAGTTTTTTGTTGTAATTTTACCTGAAACACCGATTTTGCGGACTTGTGATATCAAAAATGATTATTTTATAAGAAAGTAACTCTATAAGCTTAACATAACTATGTTGCATCAATTTACCAATCCACGTCATCAGAAAAAATCCATCTGACTTGTACATTCATAAATCTATAAAATATTTGCGAGTATCGTTCGCGGGTGTCATCTCCGATGCCCGGCACTCGAAGAGGTACCGAGCACTGCAGTCGTAGCCAAGAGTTCTGCGATATTTATTAAAAGTCAACCTCTATCCCCGCTGATATCCGGAACGTGTCCATTTGACACCCTTACATTCATACAAGGCTTAGAAATTCGCTTTCTTTATGCAAATATCCCACGCCGTAAAAAAACTTCGAGGCCGTTTCATTGTCAAAAGAAAATATATCCCCAAACAGTTATGAGCTAGGCTGTGAGCAGTAAATCAGATCTGTGTAAAAAGGAGAAAAGTTTTTTAGTTTACCAGGCTAATAATAAAGTGGAAGCCGGCATTGGTTTTATTGCCATTTGGGACACAAAGGGACATGAAACAATACAGATATTCCTAGAGTCCGAGTACAATTTATGATTAGATTGCTTCTAATAAAGAGCCTTAAACCCACGCTTTAACCGTTTCAGTTGGCAATTGGCCATTGAAAAGTTGTTTCAATTTCGGTTATTATTCAAAAATGGAAGTTTCCAGCAGGGAAGCTGAATTAATCTGCGAGGTTAATCCGGAATTATCGTAACTGCTGGCCCTACTATGACGTCTTAAAACGATCATGATCACAGTGTGAGAGGGAGACGGAGTTATACAAGACACTATCCCTTTTTCACAGCTTAATCATTATCGAATTGGCATGTCATAGAAGGCCAGACCGTGAGTTCGAAACATCGCCCTTCTACGTTATCTGTCATCAAAAACTTAAATTCTGTAAACTGAGCTTGACTACTAGTTTTTTATTTTACATCGCGGAATTAGTTTTCATTCGAAAGGCACGAGCTACAAGCTACGCCAGCTTTGTTGTTATTGAAAAAGTTAATTGACCTGTGTCAAAAAACTCGACCGCAAAAAACTACTAAAAAGTTCCAAATAAGTAATTTTTCAAGCAGCCTGATGCAGTTGGTGGGGTTTATTTTAGTTCAATCACAGATTTACAACCTACCGCATCAAACTGCTTGAAAAGTTACCTTGTTGTATCTTACCCGACTATCCCAGATAAAGGGTAATGTTTTTTTTTTTACAAAAAGCACCTATTTAAATACTGGTAACATTGTTAATCTAATTTTTACCAAGCAAAAGGAATTAGGTATAAAAACCACCCCAGGAAAAATAATGTAAGGGCAGTGGCGCTTTATTTGGCAATTAGTAAATTCAATTATGAAAATTGCATTATAATTTGATTAAAAGTGGGACTAATTTTAAGTATTTTAATTGTCAAAGTTCCTTTTCCGGGTACAAATTACCCTACATGGCCACAAAAACAAGATTCTCACAGGCCTTATTAACTTGTTGACGAATAAGTATAGATAGGACATTGCCTCAAAGCGATCTCCGAGTAATCTGATTTTAGAGTAAATTAATTAGCAACGTATTAATTCGTAATAACGACCCTTGTCTAAACAATTATCGGTAATTCTGTCGCCAGCATCATAATTAGTGAACTCTTACCGGGAAATATAATAAAGGTTAACGGCTTTTTGGGATGTTTCTTTAGTAAACATGGTCCATCTCCAGGATCTTCATTTATCTATTTTTGCTACAATTATTTTACTTGGGCAGAATAATATACGCTCAGTAGCCTTAGGGCGCGATCCCAATAAATCTGTGATCATAGGAAAATAGCAAATTCCGTACAAACTTACTTTATTCCGTAACCGACTACATTAAGGAGGAAGTTCTGAATACGACTGTATTTTTTGGAATTATAATGTATCCAAATCGGCTTAGGAATGCGATCGTACCGCCTATCTCCGCTGTTCAAAACTAATGTGGATTATTCTGTTTTATTCGAGCACAAACATAGTAGTTATGATCTCATGAAGTACTTCAGATAAAGTTAAGAAAAAATCAGTACTTTCCTTTAGAAAACCAAAAGATAGCTGTCGGATTTTAAATTATCTGCTTACTATAAAACCTGCTGAAGACCGATCGTTAATAAAACATGTTTTCACGTTCAGAATGAGTCCATAGTAATTCCGAAAGACCCTAGAAGCAGGTTAAGTCGCATAATGAATCCTGGCACTGAGCCGGAATTCTTCCTAGCTTGGAGAAAAACAACGATTCCTAAAAAAACCTTACTTAAGTATCAGTTAATGGCATAGGAAATCTTTTTAAGTACATCAGTTTAGCGTGGCGGATAAATTCCGGCACCAAGTGTACTAAATGATTCAGGAAATTCAGATTAAGCTGGTCGGTTAAGCGGTAGAACTTCTAATATTATTTATAAGATATAGGGTACTTAGTGCGTTCCCACACTTAAAGCGAAAGTAGTCTGAAAGCTTCACTGTGTGATGGTGACAGAATGAAGGCTACTAGTGATTTATGTCATTTGACGATTTACATGTGGCTTTTGACATGTTTTGGGCAAAAGTGTTTCCGGGGACGACAGACTATTAGGTACTTACATAGAAACTATGGTCGATACAGCTTATTAATGCCGATATTTACATTCACTGATCGTTAACGATAGTATATAGGATCAGTAACATAAGTCCATTAATACAAAATGATTCGATAAACTTGCTTTCACCATTTCATACAGGCACAATATTCTTTTTAAATTCAGCTTGTCAAGTTTTGATGAGATAACACAGTTCCCTATTGGAACACTCTTGCATAGTTTTGGTAAACAGAGTACCTGTACTCTGTTTACCAAAACTATGCAAGCGTAAAGCAAATGCATATAAAACAATGACTAGTAAAAAGAGAAAAAAGGTTTTCAGGTTCCATGCTAAAAACTGAAACGTACCGACCGAGTCGAATTTAGTAGTACAATTGTATTGTGCTGCGTCACAGCGTCAGGCATTTCACGACAACAATAGAAGGACAGTGTTCGTTTACACAGCTTTACTACACTTGCAATTGTCAGAAACGCTGAAATTGACTTTGTTATTTTGTTGGTGGAGGACCTCTCTGCCCGAAATGATGCTCAGACCCACATAGTTGTAGTTGCATAAAGACCATCTATGTACTTACAACCTCGATCATTTTCCGTATCTATTCAAAATCGTTAAAGGACAAAAACATTCTTTTGTAATCAACGCAATGCCGCGAGTTATTCTGAATCTGAATAAATTGTATCAAATCATATTTTCCTTAAGAATCGTGCTTTTGTTGCAGTTCGTGTAGCAAATAAATCACGTAGTGTATTGTCGCTCCACAATTCCTATCGTTTTTCTATAGAAATTATAATAATAATTCTTCCATACTCCATTACTCGCAAAAGTTTAGGCACTGAGAGGCGTAGGCAGTTTTCTGTTACCTTGTACCTACTTATATTTTTTCAGTTCGGCAGAAAAGTCTATGTAAGGAAAATACAAAAGGCTCAGAAAGAGACAAATTTATTATTTGAATATTTTCGCGTTGAGTTGGATAAACAAGTTTCGTTATAAGACAACTTTGTAGTTGTGAAGACGTATCCGAGATTCAGAGTTGGTACATATTTCATCCCGCACTGTCACTGCTAGATGGAGCACATCGGGTAGCCAGCCTGACGTTTATAGGTCATAAACCTACAAATATTAGGAGCAATATCACAGGGAGTGGACATGTGATAACTGGGGATCATATTTTTAATTGCCTCCGAGGTGGTGCTACAACGTTGTTATGACATTGTCATTTGTCGCACCCGGCAAACATGAGGAAGTTTAATTAATTGTCTGTAGATGTGTTGATGAATGTACGGTACGGCCCATTGTAATTTAAGGTAAATATAGCTTGGACGCCTGCTGGATATAGGTAATTGCGCCCCTAATAGCTGGCTACTGGAGTTTGATCGTTGTCAACTCTCAGCCATTTAGGCCAGTTTCTTCCATCTGTGTTTTAAAAAGTTTGTCAATTGGTTAAAAAAGCTTCATGAATGTGTATTCGGAATATTACTCGATATGCAACACGCCAACGAGTTTATCACCAATTTTGAGTCAACAGACAAAAGAAGGCTTTTCAAATGGCTGAAAAGGTTTTGTTGTTTTTTAATGGTTCCCAGAATCATAGCTGATGTCTGTTTTTTTTAATCTCGGAGACTAAATTGACAACAGACAAAACTGCAAATGTCAAAACTCAGTTTACCATTTGCACTTGTCAATTTAGTCTCCGAGATTAAAAAACAGACTATATAAAACAAAATATTCGAAAAACTGAATGAAACCTGTTTTTATTATTTGGTGTGTTATCCTTATCCATCATCATTTATCACTGTAACTTTTCCTAGTCTGTGGAATCATATTGAAGCTACCTTAAATCTGTTTTCTGTCAGGAAGCTTTTGTAATAATTTAGACAACGGAATATTCTGTGGTTTTATGATTTAAACTACAAAAATCTTAAGTTTTCTATCACTATAGAACTTTTCCCAGTATTTTGTGGTCAGTTTTGATTCGAAAGCAATTTTTCGTCTACGTTTTTTTTTTTTGTTTTAAATGGTAGGTTCTTGGAGACTCATTTCTCTGAATCGCACGTAAAAGGATCACGACAATAAATACAATTGTCAACTTTTAATCATATGTAATAAGGTTTATTTATCTTGTCCGCCTGATTCAAACACTTTGTTGTCTTTTCCTGCGGATTATTTGAACCCGCATCAGCGTTTACGCCTCCATTTTCTGTTTAAGATGAAAGAACATTTCCCTACGATGAAATAAACGTAACTGTGGTCAGTACCCACTCACCTTGCATTGTTCCCACCAATATATATTGTCCGTACCCTCGCCAAACCGTGAACAAGTCGACTATACTGCTAATACATGTAAATACTTACGGTCGCCATTTTTTGATATTGTATTCCGTATAAACAGCCTATCGGCCACTTTGCATACAAATTGTACATTCTTCTCAGCTGTAGAACGCAGACCTGTATAAATTACCGTCACATTGTTCCAACCGTTTAGCTTGATGTTTCAATTTCGCCTCACGAACTTGAAGTGCTTCAACACGATGCTATCTTAATTTTAAGTTTTAGTCTAGGCTGCTTTTCTTAAAAGACAATGCAGTTCTCTGTATTTTCTAGAAGAGTATCGTTGAATACGTCCTAGGTTAGGGTATATTGTCCCTTCTGGAAGTTCGTCTGGGAATGTCATCCAGTCAGAGTTCTAAGCCAGAGAAGCAAATCGTTGATCAAGTGCTTAACGGCCCGAGAATCTTTACTGGTTGTACTTTCATCGTTGAAAACTTTATTGCAATACACTGGCACACGTCTGCTGCTACCTACTCATGCCAAAGAAAAGAAAAACACTTTCTCTTCAATATTATAATATTTTCATCTTTTGTTATAAGATTTTCGAGGTAGGTGTAAGCGTATAAGACATTGATATATATTGCGAGTAAGAATCGGCCTCTTTACATACAATAACGATATTTGCGCTAGGAATAGAGGAAAAAATAGAGTCCCGAGCGGCTCCCTTCACGGGTTACGCTGATTAATTCTTTGAGATACATATCAGAACAGGAAAGGTCTTAAAATGTGGCATTGGGGAAAATACGCGTAGGTATTCTTTCTAGCATTGTTGTCGGCGCCTAGGAAACTTTATGGAGTGAGATATTTATGTTAGAGCCGCATTTACAAGTTACATTATGATTTCATGCGCTGGAAGGAAGACTGAAAACTAGTGTTGGTCGCTGTTACAGTAGCGTACAGTACGTTCGTAAAGTTGCCATTCCGTAAATGGCAACTTTTAATGAGTTCTTTTATTTTGATTTGAAATTAAACTTCTACTGCCAATTAGTTGTCCGGAATACCAAGCAAATTGTATTTTTCTCAACGAAAATCCCGACTTTTTTGCTACCTTATTTGTGGAATATTTCCCTAACTTTGTAGAAGTTGTTGGGTGTTAAAGTAGTAACCTACTAACAACGTCTTTAACTGTTTGACAAGACCTGCCTTGACTAATACAATTTCCGACCTGCTTGACAAAGTTTAGTGGGACAATTACCACACAACCGTAATACGTTAGTTATGTAATTAGTTAATTAGCTCTAGAACGGCTCCGTGCGTTCTGGGTTCCATACGAGAATGTTATGTTAAGCCAACGTGTCACGCACGTTACACGCTTGCTATCAATTATATTCGCAAGCTGTTCGGGTCAATGCACTCAGTAATTTAAGGCTTTAGTCTACCTATGTTTGCTAGCTACAAAAGCAACGTTTGGCGTGTGTTCAATCCCATAAAACGGTTTAGGCTGACAGTTGTTAGGAGACCTTTATGGAAGGAACAAAATGACCTGAAAAAATAACTTGAAATAGACCACTAAAATTCAGAAGTCAAAAAATCAATAACCATAAATAGACAAATTAAATGAAATTGAAAATAAACGTTAATGGTAGGTAACCTTTTAAACCATTATAATATCACACGAAGCAGTTTAAATAATTACGGGTAAATTCCCGACAGTAAATTGAAAAAATATATTATTACTTACGCACCGCACCCCTAGGTCTCTACAGATAATTAAATGAAAGTCATCACTGTTTACTCGAGCAAATAATTTCATATGACGGTACTTGGAAACAAGGTACATAGGTATTACATAATTATCTACCTTATAAAGTTTAAGTATGTATTAAAACACTTGACAATTTACTTTTTTAGGGCTGGAAAAAACAATCGACGAACTTAAACGATAGCAAATTTAATAAAATATTCAAACAACCCCCCAAAAAAAAAAAACAAAAAGTAAAAAATAATGTTTTGATCCAGTTTTTTCGTTTTTACTCAGAATTATTTTATTTATACGGGGTAACGATGCTTCGGCCAAAATATTCTGCTAAAAATATGATCAACTGTAAGTTGTATTTTTACCAAAAAGTCGTTGTTTTTAGAAACCTACCTGAAATAAAATAACAGGCGCAAATTAATTGATATCACCCTTTTTCGTCTGTGGTTTTGGTAAATGTTAACTTGAACAGAAAACTGACATTGAAAACGGCAAATCAACCCTACATTTAGCTATCCAATATCATTGAGGTAATATGAAAGTACTATCTACCTAATACACATTACCCCAATATCCAAAATTAACTTTGAGTACAAATTTAATAAAACTGTACTACTCGTATCAATAGGTTCGTCTGGATAGCTGTCAAAATAGGTACTTTATATTTTTATAAAAAATTGAAACCATGGCAATTAACCCAGACCAGAGACAAGACAATGTTGCATCTTTTTATAGACATTTCAATTTTTGCAGGATTTACTAATGTTACATGTTATTGAAAAACTTTGGCATTCAGTTGGAGTTTGACACGTTCTTACTCCAAATACTCAATTACGAAACCTGCTAGTATGTTAATATAAGTATAAAGAATTAACCACACATCATTTGGTTTTCTTGTCTTACTCATGAATTGACGTTCAAACAGTTATCGTCGCGTCATGCTATCGTCATATAGTCGTCATAAAAATCAGAAACGTCAAGACAAACTTTTTCAATTTAGGTAGTACAGTAGGAAAAAAACTGTTACTTCAATCATCCTCGAACTAACTGAATGTAATTCTGCAACAGTTTCCATTTGTTTCGTTTCAATTTAGAGCGTGTTGCGTTACGATACGATACTTACGATGAAACACGATAGAAATTACAATTGCGTCTCCAACAGAAGGGAATGTGACACTCCAAACTTCCTGCTTTGATACTTTCATGGCCAGTAAACAAACGAGCATTACGAATTCTCATTTGATTTTGCTCGTAAACGTCCCTCTATCAACATCTGCGTGAAAAGTTACTTTAACATTTTTGTACACTATACAAAAGTTTAAAAAAGACTGACATATTTTATGCTTTTTGAAAACTATCCGTCAGAACATATTTGAATTGACGACTATCACGTTATCTATACCCGTTGTGACGAGTGATGGCGCACTTCAAACAAAAAAAACACAACATATTTTCAGTTTTTTATCTAAAACAGTGGATCCTAAACGGTGCTCTACGTGAGCTAAAATATGGTGCGCGAAATGTTTTACCACTTTTATTCATTTTATTGGGCATTCGGGCGCATGCAGCTAGATAGAGGTGTATCAGCTGTATTAAATAAGTTTTATGATTACGTTCAAAGTTTTGATTACATTTTATTCAAACTCCGTCCAAAGGTTGGGAGCCACTGATCTAAAAAGATACAAAGAGCTCGTCCGTTCTAATCCCTGATTTTCTGTGACGTCACAGGCCCGGCCATAACCCACGGACAATCAACTAAATATTGTGCTTCATAAAAGTGGGGACGATCTAACATAAAAACTGCGTCCCCACATATGAATATATTCCCCTCAAATCCACTACGATGAATGATATATTACGATAAATTATTTATCTTTCTGTAGACGACTTCCGTTTCCTATCGTTAGCGCTGACAAAAGGTTCGTCTTGTCGAGCGCGTGTCTGCAACATTTTGTCATGAAAATCATATTACGAGTATATCCTGAAGTTTCATCTGTAACGTAGCGTGGAGGAAATAAATACGATTCCAATATCGTAGCTTCGAAAACTGTCGTTATGCAGATAAAAGCATCTTGTTAAAAATGAGAGAACATTTTTTCAGTTTACTGAATTATTAAATACTTGTTGCCAAAATAGCTTTGAGTATAATATTGGCTTTTTTAACCACTTCTTTTTTTAAACCTATTTTGAAAGCATTGTTATTATCTCTTCAAGCATTGCTATTAGTCAGAATGAACAAGGTCTTTCTGGGTAAGCTCGCTCTATCGTAGACTGTCTCTGTCATATCTGACCTAGACTAGAGACAAGAGCAAACCCATCTACACTTTTACATCTACTTTTCTACATCTACATCTCTAATATTAGTCTTGAGCTTCGCGCTTCATTTCGCTCCAGGTCTTTCCTAATTGCTTCGCTTCTGCAATGATCGTCCGGCGCCAGGTCTGCTTGGGGCGACCACGTTTACGCTTTCCTTGGGGATTCCAGTCTAGGGCTTGCCTCGGTATGTGTTCAGGATCCCTTCGGAACGTATGGCCGGTTCAGTTCCACTTGCGGCGTTTGATCTGCTGGTCGATAGGAGTCTCACCGCAGCGTTCCCATAGATCTTGGTTGGAGATTTTCTCGGGCCAGTAAACACCGAGGACACGACGAAGAAATCGGTTGATAACGACCTGGAGTTTGTGCGAGATGTCCTTAGTGACCTTCCATGTCTCACATCCGTACAGCAACACGGTTTTTATGTTGGACCGGAATATTTTGAGTTTTACTCTTTGGATCAATTTCCTTGATTGCCTTACAGGACGGAGCTGTGCAAAGGTTGTTCTTACCTTGGCAATTCTGGAAGTGATGTCTGTCTTCAGTTCCTCCAGTTTCTGATACTACACTACCGAGGTATGTGAACTTGTTGACTCTCTCCATCTCCTCTGTGCCGATGAGCAACAGCAAAGAGCTTGTCGCCCCGCACCTCTTTTCCTGGGTCTTCCAGATGTTGACTTTTAGTCCCAACACCTTAGCCTCTCGTCGTAGGTCGTCCAGCTTGGCTTGCATGTCAGCGCTTGTGTGGCTCAGCAGGCATAGGTCATCGGCATAATCCAGGTCTTCCAAGACGCTGGACAGTCCCCACTCTATGCCGCGGCGTTTGCTGCTCAATGTATTCAGCATGATGCCAATGAAAATTGCAATGATGTAACCTTAAGTAGCAAAATTTTGCCTATAAAATTCATTATTTGGCGTGCGCTGAGAAAACTATTGATGATACATAAAAATACTGTACTACGTAATTGAAATACTTATTATTACCTACAAAAAAGTCCGCGAGGGTATACATATATCTAACTATTGTGGTTAAGTCGCAATGACCGCTTTTTGTTTAAATAAATTTAAACAAAACCCGGGCGGAATGGAATATTGGTCATTTTGGTATCATGATATTACTCCTTATCCATTTAAATGGTTTGATAATTAAGGTTGATTATGTACATGTAAATTACACTTTCAATTATCCAAATCTGACCTTTCGTTTAAAAGTTACGACGGGTGTATAATGCTCAAGTAAGAAAAACGTTGCGGTTAGAGCGAACTGCCCTACGTTGAGTCTAATAGTAAGTAATTTACACATTACCCTATAAAGAGGGAGGTATAGGAGATGAAGTTCGTGGAGTACCTACTGAACCCGCGCGAACGAAGTCGCGGGCGAAGTGCTATCTCAAATAAAAAAAATACTGGCCAAGTGCGAGTCCTGCGAAACTTGAATAATGGTCCACTGTTTTGTGTTTTGTTTTGACAAAAGAATCGCTACTGGGTGGAAAAAGTTTTGGGCCTTGAAAGAAATCATGAAAAGCAAGGAACTCAGCATCAAGATCAAGAAGAAAACTTTTGATACATGCATTCTTCCTTGCATCACATACGGCTGTGAAACCTGGGCTTTGACAAAAAATCAAAGGGAAAAGCTTGCAAAATGTCAACGAGCCATGGAGAGGTGCATACTGGGGCTAAAGTTAAAGGATAGAGTCAGGAATGTGGATATCAGACGCAAAACTAAACTCACAGACATCCTTACACATATTGACCAATTAAAATGGAGATGGACAGGGCATATGCTACGCTGTAAGTATGAAAAATGGAGCAAGCATGTAACAGTCTGGTATCCAAGAGACGGGTTAAGAAGCCGAGGTCGCAAAGTGAGAAGATGGGAAGATGATCTGAAGTTGACTCTAGGTCCCCTTTGGCTAAGAATTGCAACCGATAGGAAACAGTGGAAGGCATTGGAGGAGGCCTATGCCGTAAGGCACACCGAAATAAGGGACTTGTTGTGAATGAATGTACTAGAGATTATTTAGTAGCATGAAAAACTGTAAAAATTTCGGAATAAAAGGCTTATTATTATTATTATTATTATAAAGTGAGTATAAACCCCGTGTTAAATAAACAGAATTTAAAAAAAAGGGAGTATATTGGCTCCCGAGTCATTACAGGTGGTTTTCGTATTGTCGATGGTAATAAGATTTTTTAGAAATTTACAACCTTACGACCAAAAACTGCAAATGATGAGAAATTTGTTCAACACAGGATTGTCAACTGGTACTTTTCGGATAGCTCTTGAACGAATAAATCCCTCAAATATCAATTTATATATAAAATATCCATATGTTGAGAAATAAAGCGTCATAAAGTTCAAGCCATGAAAATATCTTGAAACATCTTTTGGTTATTGAGACAGTTTACTCATAATAAATGTATCATACTTGACGTGCAAATTACACGCTTCCTTCCTTTCTTTTTTGCGCTTCCTTGTTTAATAAGCTTTCTAAAATGGTACAATAATACCCACTTTTGGCACGTGTTGGAAAAATAAACTAGTACTAGTACTTTCGTAATATTTATGCCATTTACTAACTTTCTACCCTAATGTCTGCCTACCGCCATGGCCAAAAAGCGTGATTTTTTAAGTCGATATTGACCACGACCAAGGGGAACACCCAAATACTCCGAAATGTTTCATTCCGAATTTCGATATTCCGATTTTCATAAGTCCGAATTTCATAGTACCTGAGAATTATAATATCTATTATTATAAATCACGAAACTTATTTGACCGAAAGTCATAAATGCGATTTGTTCGTTTTCCGATTTTCATACGTCCGAATAATCAAATGCTTGATGGGTTTTCGGTCCGAAAAACGACATTCCGGTTTTCAATACTTCGAATAAACTGCTAAAATTAAGATTTTGATTTAGGTTCAATCCGTATAATATTCTGTTAGTTACATATTATAATATCCAAAGATATTTTAACTATTTTCGAAATAACTACGGTCAAAAGACCTACTGTTTAATATACCTAACAAACATTCTTTAGCATTTTGAACCTTAAATTAAAATATTGTCTTAAACAGTCAATAAGTTTTGCTGATAAAGTAAGTGACAGAAACGAATCGCTGTAAAACCGACTCCGTCTAATTTAAGCCCGCGTAGGCGCGGAGGGGCGAGGTGGCCCGCGAGCTGAGGAGCAGGTGCTATAACGCCCGAAGCTGTGGTGATGAGCGATAAAACCATCTGCAACGATGAGTTCACGGAGGACCGTCGGAGCCCCGCTGGAGCCGTGACAGAAACTATGCCTGCTGCATACTGCATGCTTGGTTGCATGCTGCATGCATCCTTGCTTGCATGCTTGATACATGCTTGCCTGCATATGCTTGCTTGCATGCTTTAATGCTACATGCTTGCTTGCATGCTTGTTTGCATGCAGTTTGCATCTGTCATTAGTTTTTTTTTAATTCTACCTCCTCCTACTAAACATAATAATATTATTATACTTTGTTCTGACGAGCAATTGTTTATTTGTCTTGCTATTCAGTTTTACAAGGCGTTTTTTATTTCGGAATTCTGATTAATAAGTATTTTAATAATCGAAATGCGTATTTTTGATGTAACGAAGTATCATTAAGTCGGACTTTTTGTTAATCGACATATTGAAACTCGGTATTTTAAGAAAAGTAATTATAAACATTAGGAATATTGATATTTCGGAATTATTATATATATTTAATATTATATAATGTATATATTGAATATTGATATTATATTATTAAAAAAGGATTAATGATAAATCGGAGTTCTCATATTAGGAATTTGGTACCATTCGGAATTATGAAAATCGGTATTTTGAAATTCGTATTTGTGACTGTCGGAATAAAGTTTTTCGTATTAATGTAGTGTACCCCTTCATAAGTGAGAGAGTGCACAAATCCTTTGGCCCAGTGTAAGCCGTGCAAATGCACCGGTCTCTGCGGGCGAGCCGAATATCTAACAATCCGTCGTGTCTAATCTTGGGATATCTAGACTTGTGTCCCAGTAATTGGGTTGTGGCAGCCGATGACAACAGCTCTGTGGAAAGTACTAATTAGCTACAGGTCAGAATAGCAACTGATCTTACGTAGCAAGCGGAGGATTGATGTTATTTGGACTAAATAAATATATTATGTCAAAGTTTTTGACGTGATATCGTCTTATAAATCGATGACGGCTGTACGCACGAAAAAATGTCACGTTCCGTCTGAGCCGAGCGTGCAAGCGAGAGCGCGGAACAAGCGATAGAGAGGCACGATCGGCCTAAGCGTTCGGCTTGTTTGTTAAGAATTCAGTTGTTTTCTTATGATGTTATCACGTAAAATTATCGTCCGTAAACCGACTTTACAGACAACCAAGTTTTTTTTTAAATCTGCGACTGAATATTTTTCATATTTATAAATTGAGGTAATTTAACATATTCTTCAAGCTCTATGGTCTTGAGGTTCACAGCTGGACACAGACCTCACTCCCCTAAAAATAAACGCAACGACCACTGACTAGTCCTATCTTAGCCGCATCCAATGGTTTTCCCCAAGGGACCTTTGCGAATTTCCATTATTATGATCAAGCTCCATCAAATAATGGAAATTCATTTCAATTCGCCCAAAATTACTTCTCTTAGAGAAACAAGGAGGAACCGCTAAAAAGTTGTGCGAGTTTGAAATTCTTTCGGAAGAAGTAACATTCAACTCGTGCGTATCATCGTATGTTTAATGTATATCTTTGAGCTCAAAACAAACAACCCTTCTTTGAAACAACATTCTCGTGCACCCTTCTTGTAATGTAAGCAACAATTAAGAAACAATTTTTGAAATTCGACTCCAAAGGGGTGGAAAAGTGAAATGCGTTTTGGCGACAGGCCCGAGCCTGGGGCGCACCCGCGGGCTAGTGGTCGACATAAAATGCAACTTATCTATAATTCGAATATCTCGTTGGATTTTTCTCCATTCCGTCGCAGATGTACGAAGATTCCTTTGATATAAATACACTAGTTTCTGCCAGCGGCTTCGCCCGCGTGGTCCCTAGGGAACGTAGTCCCGGGATAAAAAGTGGCCTATGTCCTTTCTCAGGCTCTAGACTATCTGTGTACCTACCAAATTTCATTTAAATCGGTTCATTAGTTTTGGTGTGAAAGCGCGACAGACAGACCGACACACAGAGTTACTTTCGCATTTATAATATTAGTAAGGATTTTCATTGATATTCTATTAGCTATTGATAAAACAAATAAAAAATGTTATCTGATAGCTTCTTCAACGATAACTAGTCTATTTTCTGTTTTATCTTATACCTATATATGTAGTCTACTATCTATTTCATAATATTATTTATCTATTACACGTGAAAGCTTGTAATTGGCCTTATTTTGTTCAAATGTTTATTAGTGTTATGTTTAGCTGTAAGTTTTCCTAAGATTAATAAAATAAAATAATAAAATAAATAAAACAAATCTCCATTTCTACCAAAAATAAGTAATACGAGTATATAAGTTTTCGTTACTGAGCTTTATTATCATTCTCAGATCTATTAAATAAATACCACGAAGCATTTTCTTTGTAATACTTGGGTAAACGTGGGTGATTTAATATTTCATTGAAATAGTCAGCAGAAGCAATCGACTGAACATATATAAACTAATAATATTATTTTAAATCTGAGCCTGGAGAGTCACTAAGCAGAAAAATGTCGCCCTGATAGAGCGTCGCTAACTTTAACAAATGTGTTTTCAGCTCATTTTAACTGTCTGTGTTGCAGTGTAGTATGATTTATGTTTAAAACATGTAAAATTCTTATTTGCGTCTGGAGAGGTCAAGGAAACCTCAAGCGTACATCTTGAAGCCATGTGTAGTAAAAATGATTAAGTACCATCATCGTGAGAAATAGGTTGGCAAGGAACATCGCAATAACCGAATTCCTTTGGCCGAATCTAACAACTTATGTATGTAGAGAGCTGAGACTCGCAGAGATAAACATAAAGGATGTTCCATGATTTACAAATATTACCTCGAATTATTACGAATTGGAATTTCTTTTTACTAACGGCCAATTTTCAGCTTTTGGAAGTATTGACAGTATGTTAAGCAAACAGCCATAGTAATTATCCAGTTAAAAACACCTGAGGGCCAATTATTCTAATTTTTCAGCAACGTCGCCTCAAAAACCTCATTTTCCATACATTTTTAACAGATTGCGGATGCGAGCTTATTTAGTAGAATTGGGACTCAGACTATTGAAAAATCAACCCCAAAATCACTGCATAAGTTTAGAAGTTATCCTGATATTAAGCAGGGGTAATGGGCAGTATTTCTGTTGTTATATAAATCCGTGTCAGCGCGCGATCCGCCAGGTACGAGCTCCTGCTATAGATAGAGCAATATGGAAGAGGAAACGGTTATTGTCTACCCCGACTAAAGGGTCTCGCCGGACTCCTATTATCCCTAATAACATTTCCCTTTACCTACTAGTCTGGCGTATATGAAAATAAGCCGGTTTGTTTGTGCGTCAACATGGCTTCTGTTGAATATACAATGAAATCTATTCGAACTAGCGATAACAATTTCAAAAGCCCCTTTCTGTCAGTGTCTAGAGGCATTTAGGAACATTTTTGGCAAAATCTCAGTTTTTTTCTTATTGTAGTAATATCTACAGGGATTTCAGAGGAAATTGCTTTATAGGCGCGCTAAGTGAAACTGTAGAATTTTATTTACGTCGAAAAGTTACAAGTTATATGTTTTCAGCCCTAAATAAAATGTTGTCGAAATATATGAAAATTCATACTAAAAATAAAATAAATTGGGCACTCGGTTTTAATGAGTCGAGCTCTTGCCACGCCAAACAGAAGAGGCGGAGATCTCAGCGAAATATAAAACCGGTTAAGTGTGAGTTTAGACTTTCCAACGAATCTTTACCGTAGCTAAAATATAAGAATAGCAGTGCAGCCTTTGGCGTCTTGTATTTAGAATTACTTCAGAAAGAGTCTTAAAGAATATACGCGGTACAGCGGCTTTTAAAATTGAGTACGAATGCAAAAGGAAACAGCAGTACAAACGTTTTACTGTTCCCAAAAATCGTGCAAATGGTGCTTGAAGTGTTACAAACAGCGTGTAAGTGACGGTCACACTCTGCACGACTAACAGCTCCCCTTGCCGCTTTGTGTCACGTTATTTGTATCATGGAACGGAATTGTACGCACAATATGCAAAATCCCGACCGACTCCGTAATTTACATGGAAATTTGTCACTAAATACTTAGGTGTGAAGGCGCTGACGGGTTCCGGCATTTTGTGGGCAACCTGATCAATTTAACAAGGTCAGCAACGCGAAGGTATTCCCTCGGGGGACCGTTATTCACGCCAGTCGCCGCTCGTGGCCAGTTGACTTCGGTGGCCAGTAACCCATTTGCTTTCATTAAATATTGGTGGTCCTCATGCATAATAAATTAAGCTGTGGATGCTTGTAAAACATAAGCATTATTGGATAATAACATGTCACTTCCTAAGAGCGTTCATTTCGTTGTTTATTTATTTCACTAAGTTAATTAAAATTCATCCTTCTTCACGCAAATTGTTATTTAAAAAGTTTGGACCTACTTTTACAATTAAGCAGTAGAATAAACTACTTAAGGCAGACGAAGTCGCCGGAAAATGCTGTTTTTTCTTCGGGAAAGTTGAAGCAGAAGTTTTAAAACAGTTTGTAAGTTTTAATTTCAGTTTGAGATGCGGCTTCCAGAAATCCAATAGACATTATTAAAACAACACATTTTCGAAACTATTCTTCGTTATGATTATAGTGACCCGCCATGTTGAAGTTAGGCTCAAATTTTACACCTAAAAGGCTAACATTAGGTAGAATCTACTTTCAAGTTAGTTTCGATGCGAATTCCGAAACGTTATAAAGTTGAATAGTAGGTGAAACTAATTGGGTTCCGCGGTAATTACAAAAATAGTTTTCTAACAAAACCAACGGTTTTGACTTCTCAACCAAACAAGCAAATAACCAGCGAGGCGTTTCCTGCAGACTTGAAATAACTTATTTTGAGGGTCGTAATTAAATTATGAGTATCCCTTTGGTGGGTCCGTGAGCTTAATAAAAGCGTAATAGTTATATTTCGAGGGAGGGTGGCTGCTTGGTTGCGCAATTACGGCGATTACAGGGGACGTTATTTGCCCAACTGCGGCGTAACCAAAAGGATTGTGGTGAGGTTGGCCTTTCGGAAATTAGAAATTGCCTGAGTGCAGAGATGAAGTGATTGAGTATGTGACAACATATAGAAAAATACATCGTTTCTGAACTTTAAACCAAATATTGCTTTGCGAAAAACGGCTGGTCTGTTTAATAAGAATTATATATGATCAACAATATAATTGAAGAGTCATCAGACGAGGGTTCAATGGATGGAAATGCATTGCAAATGAGTTGCGGATATGATCGCAACCGGCGGCATCCTGTGGATCCATCATATCGGCCTCATGTTAATGCGATAACTACCTACTTATCTCCATATTCATTCGTGATTTGATCGCTGTTTCGTGTGAATAATATTGTATGCCGAAATAGTAATCTAGTAATATTCTTGTGTTACTTCGTGATACATGTATCGAGTTGCTGCGACATGATCTGGGAATTAAATAAAACCTTGGACAGGGCTGGTAATTGGAACGAGTAGCAATCTGTCACAATTGCGGCCTTTGTGCCCGATACATTGATGTACGTATACAGTGTTCGACGACGATCGATACGGGCTCCGGTTCTGTATTGTACTTTTTTGGGGTTCTGTAGTGTCTCTTGTAGTTACATCATGTCTGTCATTGGAATGGACTACTAATAGACGTACATGTGATTTTTTTTTATCGTCCCGTCCTTTGGTACCCTTCTTTACGACAGCTTTATACGCACTTGGCATGTTTAAATAATGTTGCTCATACGCACACATAAAACCCAAGAACGAACAGAGAGTCAAAACACATCAAAATAAATAAACGATTCTCATAACACCATTACCGTAACATGCTACAAATGTGGCAGATTGGCGTTAACGCTAGTTCCCTCATAATACTTTCCCGAGTTCATCTCGGGCGCTCTTACACAAACAAGGATTACGCCTAACTTGGAATACTTTATGCAAAGCTCGCTCTTCGCGGTCGGACTACGTAATATGATGAGGCTAATGAGACCGTTACAGCCATTCAATAGCTTTCCGATTGATACGGATGGCACACAATGATGGGTCAAGTGGTCTTGTATCAGCTCGAAACGAGCTTCTAGTGCGGAAACACTACAATTCCTCTTATACGGACTTTTCCGCCTCATAACTGGTGTAGGGCACTTCCCAGCTTGAGGCTAAAACGTTATTTGGCCTTTTTGCTTCGCAATTTCAGTTGCTTGCTACCGACTTTGAAAATGTTCCTGGTAAATAGAAAAGATATAGTCTGATGCGCGGTTCGTTCAGAATAATAAAAGCAATCTTTTGAATGAAAAAGCTTGCTGGTTCTGAATGAATGATGTGACTAAGAGTAATCTTGTGGCTGAAACAGCTGTCCAGCAACTACTCGATACGGTGTGATCAAATTGGGAGTATGGGAAAATGATTGAATATATTTAAATATGCACGCCATATATATAGTATGCATATAGTTTCCACACCTCATTATAAGCACAGGACAAACATTTGTTAAATTAAGTGTACAATGGGCGGTCTTATCGCACAGGGCCATCTTTAACATACAACCTTTGGATGGTCTGAACGAAAGGAGATAGGTATTAAGGCTCGGTCCCAAAGGCACGAGGAAATTCTACCTCCGGGTTTAGTTTCATTGAGAATGTACGACAGCCCATCTGTGTCCATCTCCTAGGTTTACAAGCGTGACGGTTATACAATGATTGGCCAATAGGGCGAGGCGTGACTGGTGACTCAATGTGCGGCTCTGTAGTGCGGAACCACTATGATTCCGCTCATGTGCCCTCTTCCTAATCGAGTGCCCCACTCGGATGTCACCCGGAAAACACAATGATCATGTCCAGACAATAAGCTTATGTTGTTCACTAGTGTTGGTACCGCGGCTTTGTTCCCGTGGACCGAATATTAAACGCTTCAGAGTTTGGCTCGTGACTTGGCCTAAGTTTTGGGGATAAGTTTTATAAATAAGTAAAAAAACCGGCCAAGTGCGAGTCGGACTTGCCCACCGAGGGTTCCGTACAAATTTGTAGCTACAAATTACTTTAAATAGAGACTATTTTTTTATGATTTAATTAAAAATGTGTAGTTTTCAGACTTTTCCCTAAACAAGTAATACAAGACGGTATTATTTGCCAAATTTCATAGTTCTAGGTCTACGGAAAATATAGCCTATACATTTTGATTCCTTTGAGAATGTCGAAATATACGTTTTTTGCGGCATAAACGTAGCTTCAAGGGGCTGTAGACTTGTGTATATGGTTTTAATTTCAACTAGATACCTCCACGCGTTCCTGAGATAAAGGGTCTCGACAGACAGACGGACGGACAACAAAGTAATCCTATAAGGGTTCCGTTTTTACCTTTTGAGGAACGGAACCCTAAAAAAATAATAAAAATTTAATATCCGTGGATTGGCTCAACAGGTTTTTGCAAAGGTTCCATTTAAATTAATCCGGATTTAGTTTCTATTAGGAATAATTTGGCCTAAATTGCGAAGAAATAGTGACTATCTACGTGTTATTTTTGAATTCCGGGAATTACGTGACAACAACCCCAATTATATTCCAGCACTACAGCGGCACCTGAAGTTCAGAATATTGCCAGTCGCCAGCTCGTCACCCACTCAACACATTTATTGAACACGTTCTCGTTTCATTTCAAACTTGTCTGGCAGTGTCAATTGAACGCGCCGTCCCGTGCTCGGGGTCCAATTAGCGTTTTTAATAAATTGCTCTCTGTTGCATATAGTCTCATACCTTTCCAAATGAACCACGCGCCGTATTTCCCAGCCCTCCACTCTCGCCTCCTACCAATCCGTGTCAAATTGACTAAATTTATGCAACTGCTGTTCCTCCAGCCGCCCTACGCATCAAATGTCATAATTGAGAGGGGATTGCATCTGAATAATGTATTAGTGCAGATAAAGCAAACTTGGAAGTCGCACTAACTGTCATCATTTTCGGCAGTTAGATACCACTTGGATGTGGACCCCTTTACGGTGCGAATACAATATTCACTTTGATTAAGGGTGTGATTAAGTATCAAAATAATAAGACGACGAAAAGGGATTTTGCTGGATTTAGAATTGAAAATAATGATGTCGGTAAAGGACCCTGTAGTCTTGGTGATTAATTTGACGTAGAATATTTAATCACAGATTTCGTCTAACTGCCTTCCAAAAATAAAAGCCATGAAAATATAGAAATATTTTTCTTCAGAAAGAAAAATATACAGGAGTAAAATAATAAAACAAAGTATTGTGAAAAGAAAAGTTTCGTTTGTTTGTACGCCAGGAATTTACGTAAAAAGGCTTTTCGGCTTGTTATGAACATCGCATCCGATGCTTTGCTGTTTTTTCAGATCCGCTATATATTATTATTAATAATATAATTATGTTTCACACCCGGCAAAGAAGGGACGCATAGTGGGGCGGGATAGCTAATAATAGTAATGGACTTTTATTACACATTTTCATAAGTGCGTGCACATCTTGACACCCCTTTTATGAAACCGTTAAGTACCACCATAAAAGATCTTTTTGACGATAAACGTGCGGCTATTTTGTTCGATATTGTTAACTCTTTGAACGACGCAAACAGAATGAATCTTGGCAACAGTTAAATGGAATCTTTCAGCCAGATCAGATGACTGAATCCCAAAAGAGGTAACTAGTTCCAATACGCTTTGGAAGCCGGAGACAAAGACTTTCAATTACCTTCTGTCTTCAAATACTACATTATTTTGTTGATGAAACAATACTGTAGAGTTCGTCGAACAATAGTCAGGTATAGCATGTCCAACACCATTTTCTCTTAGTAGTAAAGATTTCCAGTTTAAATCGAATTACTTTAGACGGCTTTTCTTATTTTAAGGCAATCTTGCATCAACTCGTTTTCCTGAATTTTGGGAATAGAATAGCATGTCAGCGGTTCGCTCAGTCGACTTTATGAAATATACGCGGGAAAATAACCAACTGACATATTATTTCTGTTATTCTTTCATACTCGGATAAGCGCGAAGCAAATTCCTACTCAATATATAGTCGGCGAAATAAAACAGCAAAGTGCCAGGCGTGCTTGCGCAGTTAGTGTTCCGTACTATTTTGGGATACTACATAAATTCTTTCGAATTATGAGAAATAGCAACTTGCAGGTGTAGGTATTTTATCAAACTTCACTTGTCTTTTTCTCATGCTCCAAGTACGTTTCAAGCGATTTTAATCACAAAAACAATCAGAGAAAATTACTTGTGGCAGACACAGAGACACACAGACATCAAGAGACGAGAGATCACAAGATCAACACAGAGATCAAGAGAAGTTGATTCCATGATTTTTATGTTTATAATTTTACACAGAACAATATTAAAAATAAAAAAACTCCACTCAATGATATCTTTTTTCGCAACCACCAGATAGACCCTAAAACAATATCGACGTACATAATGTTTGCGTAAGTGTATTGTTTATCAGAAAGGGGATGAAATAAAATTTTGGCTGCTCATCTTGTTCGTGCACGCGTCGGTTTGGGGTCCCCCAAGTTTTTTCACCCTAATGATTTGCTGTGGGGTTCTTTTGAACCCATTGTTTATTTTGGAACGATCTCTGAAATTGTTTTTTTTACACTTGATGTCGTTGCGTATATTTATTTATACACATGTTTATATGTCTGATATTTTCTCAGACGCATGAGGTTGCCGTTAGAAGTTCTCTGTTTGAGATCGCGTTGATGAGTTTATATTACAGTTTGAATCTACTGTGCGATCGGAGGGTAGATACAACTAATCTGTCCCTCTCTAATAACTATTACTCTAACTATTATTAGCCTCTTAAATGGTCTGCTCCACCATTAATGGATGTGCCTGAGACACCCCTGCAACAATTTATTGGAGAAGGTGATGGGATGTTCCTTTAATGGGTACCTAACGTCATGAAGATTGGTAATCATTGACATAAATATTTAGTTAAAAGATTATTTAACTGTAGGTATTGTGATCAACCGCTTTGTACTGTTAGCCTGACCTAACCTAACATTTTATTATATTCATGACTGCTGTCAGTCCTCTTCATCTGTTTAATCCTTTACCTTTTGAACACCAAATTAGATTCAGCAGGGACCACAGTCTCCCTCGGCAGTCCTTAAATAATAATCCTTTAATCGCTTCTTACGGAACCCACGTGAAGGGAGCCACAATCACGGTCCCTTGGGAAAGCTGGGAGCCAACACTAAACGACATGACTTTTGCTCTTTACCTAACTTATACCCTGCAGACGAATAATAACGCCCACCCGCATGCCTACAGATAAACTTGATAAAAAGAGACTTTCGAAAAGTCACCAGGTTCTTCACAAAGTAATAAGTAGACACCATTGTACCTACTCCAAAAAATTAGACACTCTTCTTAGAATTTGGGATAGACCCGAGAAACATTTTCAACAATTACAATCACGCAAGCTGTCAACGCATTTCCATATCCTTTCATATCTTTCACTCAGCTTTATTCATACACTCGCTAACTTTTCCATAATAACGCGGCCCGTTCCACGAATTTATTTTCCTTATCGTTAAGAATTCCTTTCTAACAGATTATTGATAAAGTAATTTATTTATAAAATACGTATATTATGTAGATTCGTTTACTATAAATTTGTCTTTGGGTTGGGAAAGGAAAATATCGTGAGGAATCCACACGATAATCGTAAATTCTAAAGGTGTGTAATGCCCTGGGAGTAGCGATAGATAGCAGCTGTCCCAGGCGGGCCACAACTACCGACACCACGTAAATACACGAGCGCCTTCCGACGATATTATCCGACGTTTGACTGGCTTAACTTACCTACCAACCACCTTAGCTACCTACCTCACGAATTATCTTTTTTATCCTTACGTTTTTCCGGCCGCCATTGTTCGCTTTGTTGTAAGAAACCGGCCATTTTCCGTATTCATCTCGGTCATTTGCTCATTAGAGAATGTTTTATTCGATACATCAAAGAGTTTCAAGCTGTATCTCAATATGATGAAAGAAACTGTGATTGATAGAATAGAATGATTCGCTGTTTTGGCAGTGATACAAGTTTTCTTATTGGATTAAGTCAATGGGGGATGAAACCGCTAACCACGACAGTTTCAAGTGGCTGCTACCAAAACTTCGCTAGCAGAATAATTTACACCAATTCCGACGCTATCGTTCGTTCGCCCATTATGGACACACAAGAGGTAAATAAATAATCTCCTTACTATCTAAGTACTGCTATTTATTTCTAGTAATGATCGATATCAAGCGGCTATTTGTTGTGGAATCAATAAAGCAAACACATCGCCCTCGCTTCCCGCAGAGCGTGAGCAATAGAATCAGCTCGCAGTCGCGGTCCCCAGAGCTGGGGCTCTGTTCTCTACAAAACACCGCAACGTCTAAATTGCCTCTGGCGACGCGTAAAAAGCAATGAAAGCATTTTCACATGACCAGTTTTCATTTCACCGACGCCCCTCTGATCCCTAAGGAATTTCAAATAGTATCTGCAGTAACTAATAATGCCGGGGGTGAGAGGGACGAACCGAACCCCGCCATGCATCCTCATAAAACGTATTGTTATTAGAAACATCAAAGGACCTAATATTTTATTTTATACCCATTTGAATTTTATCGAATTGAAAGAAATACATAAGAAAAGTCTGTTTAAAATATTGAAATAAATATGGAAATTCTCGTCGTTGAGGTCTTTTTGACGGTTAGATACGCGAGAATAAAAATCTATTGGATCTATTTATCATTGAATCCAGGCAAAGCATTTCTACAGAAAATCATAAGGTTATTTCATCCGCTCATTTTCTAGTTCACTCACACGCTAGAAACTTCAAAGGATATTTTTCCATCTTTCCTCGTATCGAGTCGCGTGAAAAAGATGAAAAATTAATGAGGTTAAAGTAGGACGTCTTGCGAGCCAAACAACGTGGATATAAATACCGGACTGGAAGCTCTGCGACCGGACGCGCAGGCGGACAGGCTCGCCTCGGCGACGGGCGACGCGACAACGACACGACTACGATCTACACAGCCTATACCTACCTGTGTGCTGGATTCATACTTACACATGTGCAGTCGGTACGCAAGGTAATAAGAGTGTAAGACCATGATAAAACATTTATATGTTGAAATCTTCCTAGTCACAACGACCCACATTACAAAATAATAAGGTTAGCTACGCGAAAAATATATTCAATGTTGCTTAATTATTACTGATTATTACATTTGTACACTTAATTAACATTAGGAATTTGATTCCGATGTTTTCCATTCCTCACAAACAGATGTAGGTACTTATTTATTTTAATTGGATTATTTTGCCTACGGTTTCATAACAAGCAGTCGGAAAACGGAAAATACCTTTTGTTAGTTACAATATTGTGTTTTGTATTAATAACAGGTACCGGAAGGAAATGATTAGGCGCCTTAATTGACCTTTTGGAGTATCGTTAAGCTTGGCTATGTTTAGATAGGATATACTTTATTGTACACCAAAAATAGTTACTCTCGTTAACTGGGGCGAATGATCTATACTTGGGTTTTCTGAAGTAGATAACCGTTTCTTACCTACGTATTCCTAGGTGATGTCTCCGATGCTCTTACACTTATTGGTATACTTGTCAAAAATTCTGGTATCCAAACTCTAGTAACGAATGAAAAGCGATCTTTATGGGAGCCGCCTCTTCCAATACTTTTATACCGGGACTTCATGTTAAAAACCAGAAAATCGTTACGGTGTAATTTATGAATATTAAAGAGGAGTAAGTAGGGACTTGCTACTTATCTGAAATGTAGTTTGGGTATGGGAAGTCTGAAACTATAATGACTCTTCCCGGCATTTTACTTCTGAGCACAAAAGACCCTCTCAGCAGTCCCGAGGGTGGAATCAGCCACATTGAAGGGTGGCTCTTGGCGTTACGTGGTCGCCGCCCCATACATAATATATGCATTATCTTAGCTACACAAATTGCTCTGACGTGACGAAACGTGTTTTATTGCTCGTTTACTAACTACGAGACCGACATGTTATATGCCATCTGCCAAAAACCCGAGCGCGGTTTTGATTATGGTTTCAGAACTCTTAATAAATTGCTACGAATTTGTAGTTCTGGCTATAAAAATAGTGAGAAATCTAAAATACTTATTATAAATTCCAAAATAATATTGTTGAAATTTTTTAAGTGACGGTTTCTACTTCACGTAGCTGCGTAATAGATAAGTAGGTCACAGTGCCATATGCTGACGTTGAAATAAAATTAGAGTTTCAATCTCACTTCAACAATACTGTTCAGATTTTTCATGGAACTTGACATTCAGGATACGAGTACGCTTATCCCGCCTAGGCAAAAAAGTAGCTTCACGGTTAAAAAAATCTATGGCACTTGATTGACCAAATACCAGAGTGAGTACCTTCAGTGTTACTTTATCATTGAGTTTAATTAAAGCATCCAACTTTAGCTAAGTTTATGCTATAGTCGCAAGTTGTCAAACGCAAAGAAGTGTGACTGGGTCACTTTGTACCTACTTTCTGATCTTCAGCGGTTTGACTTCGGAACACTTCGGACGCTGGCCATTAAAACTTTCGCTTTCCTTATAAAAATTTCCTTTTATTCTGTTTTGGGTTCAGTTCGTTTAAGTAAAAAAGCGGTACCCCTATAGTATCACTCGTTGTCTATTTGTCTGTCACAACCAATTTACTCCGATTCTACTGGACCGATTGAATTTAAACTTGGCAAACATTAGGTACTTCTGGAACCTACGAGTACATCTGAAATATGGGGGTCACTTTAGGGGACAACAAAATTAGAAAATTTTAATAAAAGTTTTTCAAAACCATGTATCTGAGGGCTTTAAAATTATTTCTTTCAAAATTATTAAAGTATTGCTTCCATTATTTTGTAAAGAAATAATTTTAGAGTTATTTTTAGAAAAAATATGGCAATTTGCCCGCTCCAACAGAAAATATCTTTGAAAAGAGAGAGATTATGGTTTTAAAATAAAATGTTAAAAAGTACAATTCGTTCGGAACCCTTTGCGCGCGAATCCGATTTTCACTTGGCCAGTTTTTTTTAATTGCTTCGCTAACACACAATTCTTTTTCTGTACAGAGACTGTTTTATTTTACCCAAAAATATATATTTGTATCTAAACGTAATAATATCAAAACGAACCTACCATATTTAAATTAAGTTGTCAGATTACGTGCCGGTTTTTCAACAGCAATATACATATAAAATCTTTTTGTTTAGCGTTTAACTATTAACGTTATACTTGTAAAACAAATTAGAGGTATATGGCCCAGTTTAGTAAAACCATAAGTCCGTAAGCAGATTAGTACCTACCTACCTAAAGCACGCGACATTCGGAACCTTTTACATTTTTCCAAGAGCTTAAGGTTCATTGTCTTCAGGTGCCTTTTGACACTTTGCAATTTTATAATTACCTACTCGTGCAAGCAAACTGACTGTGATTGGCTTGGGCACAAAGTCTGTCAGGTGTCAAAATATGACCGCACCGATAGTTTTTCTTGTTGACTCGTTTAATATAGGTCAAAACCGTTTTCATACAGACGGCTTTTCCACGAAAAATCTACATGACTTCCTATCTGCGTGTTATAAGGAAACATTTTGCTAGGTAACACGCATATTTACACGGTTTTATTGTACTTTAAGCCGTTTTACAGATTACCGTACCTCGTCTAAATGAAGACGGATTATGTTAATACTTCGGAATATGCTTTGTTGACATAAAGTTTATGCAAATGTTACGTAAGTTCGTATGTTAATCACGTATTAGTTTCTAGGAGGTCAGAGCTGGGAACAGCGTTTAACTTGAGCATATAATAATCAAGGAAAACAGCCAGGGGTCGTTCACTTGGTACCAGGGTAGATACTCTACCAACAGGCTCCGGGACTATAGAAACTCATTAATGAGTAAGGACGTTTCTTACACGTGGCAAAGATATGTAAGCAGTGTGCCTCGAGGTAAATAACTTACAGAAAAGGTAGGCAAGTTTGGCACACATGTAAAAAAATTGTTCCGAAAGAAAGAAAACTAGTTTATTTGGCACACACAGACACACACAATGTAGGTACCTAACCTAAGTACTTACAAATAAAAAGAAATTTAATTTAAAACAATAACATTGTGGTTGTAACATTGTTTTGGACGTGTACCTAGGTATTTACCTGCGGGACATGTAGACTGGAATAACTTAGAAAAATAAATAGATGGATTTATTTTAGGTCTTCGTTTGACAAGGAGTCTGAAATATGTTAAAATAATTAAATTACTAGGTACATTTTTGAGACCGTGTCCGTTCCGTCATCAAGGTGCGAGCTGCCTACTCAAACTTAACCATAGCCGAAAATGACTTCACTAATAGGTACCACAAAACGGGATGAATCCTGCCGTCAACAATTTACCAAACCACAACACGCAGGTTAGACAGTATGCTCAATTAGGTACTAACTCTACCTGGATATCATAATGCCCAAATTAACTACTGATATTATTTCTCCAGTTAACATTTACGAGGTCACTAACTAAACACCTACACAGGTTGGTAATTTCGTAGTTCCTAAAAAAGAAACCTAATAAAGGTTAGGTACTTAAGAAAAACAATGCTATATCTACCTCTTTTTTATTACCAACTCAAGAAAACACCGTCTCCAAAGTTTTTACTAAAACTTCGCCAAAGTAAATTAACTCACGTTAACGGGGTTATTGTGCTTCTGAAGATGAACAATTTCTGTTCCCTTCAAAACTTTTAGAAAACAATATGCCAAAATGAATGCTGCATATATTATAGAGAGGAATTTACGATTCCCCTTAGCAAAAGTTCAAGAGGGACCGACTTGAAGTTTTTTGGAACTGTTTGAAGCCACGTGCGCCATTGTGATGTAAATGAGGTAATAATGAACTACATAAATCTTGGATAACTGGGAGATTGGATACTTGGCGATGAAATGCAGGAAGACCCCAATAAATAGGTGGTGCGGCTTTCTGATAAGAGTAGCGATGAACAAGGCCGGAAGACTCTCATAACATCGGTCGTTTCTATGTTAAAGATTGCCATTCGATACGATGAGGTTTGATTAAAAAAAGAAACTTCTTATTCTCTATCGAAATCTATGGTGGTTCACAGAATCACAGCAAAATATAAATCTCAAGCGTAATGAGAAATTGCCATCGCTACGATGAGCGATCAATTCACTCTCTGAATCGAGCTATGAGTGAAACTAGACCACAAGATGATAGAGGTCGAATTCTAAACGGTACGACATTTAATAGACAGCATTTTAACAGATTAGTTAAGATTTTTATTTTAAGTACCTACATATATTTTGTTTTAATATATATAGACTATCCATCCATCTTCGACCGCATCATCGCTTACCATCAGGTAAGATAGTCAAACGAATGTCTATCGATAGTAAAAAAAAGACAGCTGATCAACCTGAGAACTAAATGCCAAAGTGACCGAGCGATACAGCCGCTCGATTCAGTAAACATGTCGAAGTGTAGGCTTGGTTGAAGTGATCACGAAGTGAGCTGTCATTCCATCTCGATTACTTGGACATGTTTACAGACTCGCTCTGCAGGATACGGGCACCCAATCCAGTAGGGTGGGGTTACAAGCGCTAACTAACGGGGCTTAGCCTGTTGTAAAATATTTTAGCTAATCAGACTTATGCAGACAACAGTTAGGAAGTCAGCACATACCACTGTATTCTCATTTAGTTTGTGCCGGTTGTAAAAGGAACAACTAGGTTGGTAACTGATCTTCTATTTTGATCTTTTTTTAAATTCAATTTTGTCTCGATTAAAATCGAAACATTTGAAAATCAAATTGTTTCAAATCGTTCATGCGAATTGGTGTTGGATTTGTTGTCAAAGATATTAAACGTAGTGTAGAAATAGAAACGTTTTAATTTCAGGAGAAATAAAATGAAATCTATTGTTTAGAAATCTTTTAACTTTTCGTAGGTAGCCTACACCGTTTATAAAAATGTCTTCTGGATTAGGCCTACTTACCTATATTTTTATCTATCTTATGGGTACCTACGTCAGTAGTAACGGTTTTGAGTAAAGGATTAGTCGAGGCTAGTATTAAGATAATGCTATATTTTGCAAATTACAACACTAGGATTAAGTAGGTACCTATAAACCATACACTGGGAAAACCTAGAAAACAAATTCCGTTACTGTGTGACTAACAGACAACGCACAGCCGAAACTAATGGTCGTAGAAAGCTGATATTTGCATCATGGCATGTAGGTTCCTTGAGGAGTGTAGGGGAGCACTAAGAGAGGATTTCCCGAAATTCTTACGGGAACGAGAAAACCGGGATATGCGCATACGAAGTCGCGGGCAAAAGCTAGTATCTAATATTTCGTAAACATCACAAGATATTTTATGTTTTCAACTTATTTACATGTTTAATTGATTGTATAGCACATGAAGTAAAAATTTGTTTTCCGAAATCGTTCAGATGAAAAACTGAAACTCATTTTTCTTTTCGCGACTGTTTCAAAACGTGAAATTCAGCCGAGTATTAACGCCATAACAGTTGGTCCAATTGTTGAGAAATGAGGTGTCAAAACCTCCTGAATAGGGCTGCGCTAAGAAATGGAAGAAACAAAAATGCCAACAACAAACGTTTCTCGAGCGAAGCATTTAAATTAAATATTAAAACCTATGTGAGACATAAAAATAATACAACTTTCCTGGAAGATTAATCTAATTTATTTACAAGAGGAGCTTCTTTTTGTTACATTTTACACCCCACTAACTGATATTCTTGTAACATTTTAGAATAACATAGGTAATATTGCGTAGGTAATTTTTTTCATCTTTGAAGGTCGCTTCTGAACGGTTTTCCAATACTTAGGTGCTTCATAGGTGGTTATTACAGCCGAGGTTGTATCGTGATTTGTGGATTTATTTTACATCTTATAACCTTCGTATAGTATCTATATCTACCTATGTGTCTAGAGTAAAAATAAATTACGTAAGTAAGTTATTTAGTACTTATTAGGGTTCCGAACAAAAAACGGAACCCTTATAGGATCACTCGGATGTCTGTCTGTCTGTCCGTCTGTCACAGCCAGTTTTCTCCGGATCCACTGGACCGATTCTATTAAAATTTGGTACACAGATGGACTTCTGTGACCCAAACACGGACACGTTACGTAAATCATTAAATTTTCATTATAGGGGTCACTTTGGGGGTCAAACTAGAAATTTTCAAAAAAAGTTTTTTTTTTTTTAATTTTGTGTGACATATCAAATGAAAGGGCTTACTGTAAGGGTTTTAAATATATTTTTTTCATAATTTTAAAATAAATGGTTTTGAAGTTATTCAAGAAATTCGTTGAAACACTAGGCCCATGGGGTCCGAGTGCGCATCGAGTCTTTCGGGACATTAGCAAACAACTTGTCGACTGTTCACGTGAACAGAGGGCTGGGCTTTTTTTCGGCCAAAGAATCAGCATTGCCATTCAACGCGGCAATGCTGCCAGTGTTCTGGGCACTATTGCCATTGACAGCGATGTGGATTATTTTTTTGATGCCATGCCATAATTTATTTTGTTTTTATACGCGTTTGTACATTATTTCGTGTTAATGAGTGTATATAGTTAATTAAGTATTTAAGATATAATAATATAGTATATTTCATGTCATAAAAAGAAATAAGCTGAAAAATGACCATTCCCCCACTTATCTCCGAAACCACTGAGCCTCAAAATTTAAAAAAAATGGAGTTAATATATCTTTACCTATAGATTACAGGAAAACCTATAAGATGTCTATAGTGTTAAAATAACACGTTAAAAAAATGAAATTCGTTCGGAACCCTTTGCACGCGAGTCCGATTCGCACTTAGCCAGTTTTTTTTTTATTTTCGACCGAACATCGATAAGTTATTATAAGGCACAATAAAAAAAATCCATACCTACAACCAACTAACGAGCTATAGATACCCTAGTCACTCGGTAGTTTTGCTTGAAAATTAACTGCAGTGCGATTCTGTAAACATGTCGAAGTGTAGGCTTGGGTGAAGTGATCACGAAGTGAGTTGTCAATACATGTAATCAAGATAGAATGACAGTTCACTTCGCGCTCACTCCACTTGAGTTTTCACGGTGAGAGGCTTACAGAACCGACCGGCTATTTCTTATGTAAATAGTAATGAGTTTTTTGGCTAGAACATTTTGTAGTACCTACCTATAGACTTTGCGGCGCTCCAACGCTAAAACTATTCATTTTACAAACAACAATATACCTACTGCATACTTAGAAAATTTTGTCTAGAATAGAGTAGAGTAGAGTAGAGTAGAATAGAGTAGAGTAGGGTAGGGTAGAGTAGAGTAGAGTAGAGTAGAGTAGAATAGAATAAAAACTCTCTTTTTTTCTAATTTATTTTATCACAAAACTAAAAAACAATAAAAGCTCTCTTTTTTTCTAATTTATTTTATCACAAAACTAATTTCACCGCAAAATTAGTCGGGCAAAATATATTGTAAAATTTCAAACTTGCTATTTTGGGTTAGATACTGCTGTACGATTCTGTAAAAATCTCATGGTGTAAACGTGAACATGAAGTGAGCTGTCAATCAATACAAACAAGATGAAATGACAGTTCACTTCCTGCTCAATATGTAAGTACACTTAGGTTTACGCGGTGATACGTTGACAGAATAGACCAGCTGGTGTTTCCAAAATAGAAGGCGGGAGATAAAAAGATAATGTATATTAAGATTATAGAAATATTGAAAATTCGGAGAGGACATGGATATTTATAAAACCAGGAATGTTAAGAAACTTTCAAAGCCCTTAATGAAAAGCTAATGAGTGTACTAGGTAGGTATTAATAAAAAAACGACCAAGTGCGCCTCGCTCTTATTCGTTTGTTGGTTGTTTTCGACTCTCGCGCTAAGGTTGCGAACGAATCAAACTAATTATTATTAACATATTTCTTTAAAACAATAATAAACTTCTTAGGTATAAGTTTTCTTGTAATATATAGGTAAAGAACTTAGACTGTATTTTTTTTACTAGGCTCATTCATTTTGGAGATAAGAATGGTCGATTTTCGTCAGTTTATTTTTTAGAACAATTAATATTTAAATTATTAAAAATAAAATTACGACAAACAGACACAAGAGTGATCCTGTAAGCACCATTCAAGGTCTTATTTGAGGTTACCTACAGTTATGTACGAAGACCTTTAAATATAGAAACGGCGGCTTATTTCCCTTCTATAAAGGAACATTTTAGTTCTTTCGCCTACACCGTTTGAGCTATTTACCAGTCTCCCGCTAACAAAGAATTCTCCACTGCGGTTATGTCGGTCGGTGCTCGGCGCTTTGTAGGTATTTTCCCATTTTCAAGATTTTCAGCGAGCGTTGAGGTGGCGTAACGACCGATACCACTTACAGTATTGACGGCTCGAGAGGCTCAGTGACTGTGTTCTGTGATACGAGTCGTGGGTTCGATTGGTGTTTGTACCGGACACCCACCAAAAAGAGGTAAATCAAAATTAATCGTCTTAAAGAAAAAATTAGATACCTACCCAACAAGCATAAACCTTAGGTTTATAGTCCGAAATCTATACGACTTTTAGTTATATAGCAGTTTTATAGTGGTACTGAGCTAGCTACTTGGGTCAGTTTGGTCGTGTTACTAATATGACACAGAACTTCAAGTGAAATTGATGATGATGACAGAGATAGCTAATTCCGTGAAGACTTTAAAAAATGGGCTATTGATTTCAATATTTCTCATTAAAACATAAAATCTTTGAGCGTAACCATAAACAACAGACTTCCTAACATTATGAATAAGATATCAATAAGCAATGGTTTTCATATTTAATTAAGGAACCCTAAAGCCAAACGTAATGGCGTGCATGTCTTGATCCTAAGGTCTTAAGGTCAACGTTTATATGACCATAAGCCCAGTAAGCGTCGTGTAACTGTAATCTAATAACTAAAGCATCCGTCTTGGATGCAACTTTTATAGGAAAATATATTTTAAATAAATAAAAAACAATAATAAAATACCAAAAATTTCAAGAGGGCGTTAAAATCTTTACAGCAATACATACAAACATTATCGAAAAACTCATTTCCTCAGTAGAATTACACTTAACATACCTACCTAGGTTGTAATCAGAAATAATATTTGTAGTTTCGCCATTATAATAACTATAATTAATATTACTTTAAAGTTTAAACACAGTAATATTCACAGCAGCGCGCACCGTTCGCGCGTGAAAGAATTTTATATAGAAAAAAATAGATATATATTTTAACGTCTACTTGACTATTATTTAACTTACACGTCTTATAATGGTCGTGCCCAATATACTTGCGAAAAGACTAGGCAGATAATGATAAAAACTCAAATTGATGTTAAATGGTCACAAGTTGACATACATGTAATGTAACCACTATACAACCATAATGTCTTATAATTGGGCCTTTCGCGTCCTATAAATATTATAATCTATACTCTATACTTTCATATATAAAGCTGAAGAGTTTGTTTGTTTGCTTGAACGCGCTAATCTCAGGAACTACTGGTCCGATTTGAAAAATTCTTTCAGTATAAGATAGCCTATTTATCGAGGAAGGCTATAGGCTATATATCATCACGCTAAGACTAATAGGAGCGGAGCAGTAATGAAAATTGTGACGCAGACGAAGTTGCGCGGGTCAACTAGTTAAGTTTATAAAACCACTTTTTTGTAACCAACGTTTTTGTAAAAACGTTTCCATGACCATAATATAACGTATTTTTGTTACTTGGGTACAGCCATAGATATAATAAATAAGTTGTATAATGTTTTTGTATTTTTATACGTACAGCCCATTATTCGACAACAGACGGAATATAAATATTTTTTTAATTATCACTAATCTATAATTCACTTTTCATAAAACAGGGAATTTGTTTGAGGTCTCGACTTTTGCCATACGACATTAAAATGAAAAGAAAGCGAGTAGGTAAGTTAAAATGGCATGTGACATGCAATTGCGGTATAATTCTTTTTTAACAGGAACACATAAATGCTGAATCTATATTCTAATTCTATATGTATGTTTGCGATACTTGGACAACCATCTTAGGAGTCAAATGTTGTACCTGAATTGTTTTATCTTTATTTATTTTTATATTTGTTTTTCTTTTTTAGGGTTCCGAACAAAAAACGGAACCTTTATAGGATCACACGGGTGTCTGTCTGTCCGTCTGTCACAGCCAGTTTTCTCCGGGTCCACTGGACCGATTCTATTGAAATTTGGTACACATATGGACTTCTATGACCCAAACACGGACGTGTTACGTAAATCATTTAATTTTTGGTGTGGTCGCTTTTGGGGGTCAAACTAGAAAATTTCAAAAAAAAAGTTTTTTTGAACAATATCGTGTGATACATCAAATGAAAGGGCTGTGAGGGTTTTAATCATCGAGATATAAGTACTAGTTAGTACTTATATCTCGATGGTTTTAATTATGTTTTTTTTTTCACAATTTTGAAATAAATGGTTTTGAAGTTATTCAAGAAATTAGACGAAACATTACCATTCCATAAATACCATAAAAATGGAAATTACAGGAAAACCTATAAGAAGTCAATAGTGTTAAAGTAACATGTTAAAAAAAAAACAAAATTCGTTCGGAACCCTTTGCACACGAGTCCGACTCGCATTTGGCCAGTTTTTTTTTCTTGACGTAGTCAGCCTACTATTTGAAGACCTTGTTTCTGAAAATTACATAAGTAGGCAGCTTGATAATAAAGTTCCTCGATCTAAATCTTTTTTTTAATATGGCTGTCAAATTATAAAGGTCTTTGAGAAGTTTTTTTCTGAAAAGAATAGGTAGCGTCAGCGTAGGTAGTAATTAATCTTCATCCGACCAATAGTAAGCGAGATATTGGAGATATTAAAACTGATTTCCTAAACCTAAGTCAATCAATAATATAGTTTTTTTTTTAGCTTATAAAGTCTATGATTCATGTTTATTTTTCCTCGTTCTGATCAAAACACGGACGTTTAATGAAATAAAAGATTTAATTTATTACGAGTGTATTCCCTGTTGCTAGAGGCTACGTTTAAAATATGTAAAATTCAATTTTCAGTAATATAACGGAACTTTTATCATCAGTAAATAAGTAAAATGATTCAGTTAAAAGCGTGTGAAAATCCTCGTGGATAATTTAAACGCAGCCCGTGATAGATAGCTGTTGAATATTTTACGCGGCTTTTTGTCTTTGGCAGTGGTAGAATATCATTTATTTGTAAGTACATAGAAATTGAAATAAATGCAGCCATTTAATTTAGTCTGAGAAGTACTGACGAAAGTAGGTACCTATGTACCTACCTAGCTAAGTAAGTACTTAGTTCCCAATTTATGTAGGTAAGTGATTGCTACATGTGTACCTACATTGTTTTGTTCTATTTGCAGACAATCACTGTCAATCTCCCGCAATGATAATCTATCTACTATATGCCATCCCATTATGTAGAGCCATTATGAATAGTTTAATTATTGTGCGGGCATGTCCATAATATAGTATCGGGCTTTCTCCTGTTATCACTGAGGATACCTTCCATTATTAGGTATTACTTAGGTAACAAGTATTAGTAGGTAGGTACTTATTACTTGAGGGAAAACACTGTAGGTATATTGTATACATAGGAAGGCACTAACATTCATAAGTCCAAGCTTTACATAGGGAGTTAGGGTATCATTAGATAGGTTTGGATAAAATATTTCTACCCCAACATAAACGTGGTAATCCTTGTTAAAGCTGCCAATAACAACAATAAGAGAATAAAATAATTTACTGAAGCCCAATCAGCGTAATAAACATTCGGAGTTATATCGATAATAATATTGCCGTTAATTGTTACGCCAACCAGTCCGATGACCATCCGCGCCATATTCCGCTAATGACGCATGATCGGATTGAGGCCTTCCGAAAATTATAAATATTTCATGCATCATTCATATCATTTCGAAAATGTAGGTACCGTGTATGGAACCCGCAACTTTGACTTCAAACACCGTTCCGATTATCTATTCGAATAAATAGATTACTTCGGATAAAAAACACAAAACATGTTCCCACCGTGAACATCAGGCCTTTTTTCGCGTTTGTTTGCGACATTGTTTTTCAAAGTACCTCCCTATATTTCATGTCCCGGATAAATTCCGGTAGGTGCAGAGTCGGCACCTCGAGGGTCATGTCAACATAACACAATCATAATCTAACCTTATCTATAAAGCTGACACGAACTGGGGAAACGCCGACAGCGCACACCTTATGGCCAGTGTCCTTATCGTCACATATTTATATCTTTGGCTGTACATAACTGAATAGCTATAGGTACATATACTGAATTCAGTCCAGGGAATGAAATAAAGTGTATATTACAGTCTAGATATTTCATGAGCTGTCTAGAAATTAAAGAATAACAAGGTTTTTGTGGCAGTTATCGTCTCGCTCCAGAGCTCCGGCCGACGACGGCTGGAAACAGCAATGCCAGCTAATCTTGCTATTGATCGATTTCTAGTCGAGTTTTGAATTGTGATCGAAGGCTCGTTACTGTCTGAGTGGGTGAGGTACCGCGCTAATAGTGATTAACTAAGTGTTATTATAAAATCATTACTTACGTGTGAAATAAATCGAAGCTCTAATCTCTTTGGAATATGTATCATAATATGCTATGCTATAGGAACCTATTTCGACCCTGTGTATAAAAGGAAGAATTAAATAACAATCAGCAGTTTTAGACCTCACATCCGTGATTATGAGAAAACTCTAAATGAACGACAATTTAAAAATATGACAGATGTTTCAATAAATCCGCCATGATTTAGGCGTGAACAGCTAAAAATGCTAGGAACTTTAGAAAATGACCCTTATATTAAATTATATTTCCATTCCATTTGATTTATTATAATTTATGAAAAGGAATTTCATAAATTTTCGCTCCCTATATTTGCATATACTTTACACCTGTTTATTAAAAACAGCGAATCATAAATTACGTTAGATTGTTTTAAATAAAAAGCAATCTGAATCCAAATATCACTTGGAGTTGGGAGATGGCGAGTATAATGGCTACGACGTTGTCCAAAGTTCTTACCAAAAGATAAATTACAATACGCGCCACGAAAGATGAGACTTGACGAGTGTCAGTAGTGAGAAGCTTGCGCAGGTACAGTCGTGTTAAAATAGTTATCCATAATTTTTATATCTATTCAGGGATTCTTCGATGACATTTAGACTAAAACTCTTAACAATATCATAATATTTATTACGAAATAATAAAGTTTAAGTGGTGTGTCAAGACTCATCTTTCGTGGCGCGTATTGTACCTGCAGTGAAATACCTGGGTGTAGGTACATTGTCTGGTCTTGCTGTAGAATAAGCTAAGAAGTTGTAAATTATTTTCAGAACTCAAGAACTATCCAAGTTACCAAACAAGTAGAAAGTAGGTACGACTAACTACTAGGTACCCACCTTGAATGAATTATCATCTCTCTAATTTAAATTTAATTGCTCATTCATTTAATTTTTAACAACTCATTTCAAGACCTTAAATTTATTGCCACTGATAGTAAAAACTGGCCAAGTGCGAGTCGGACTCGCGTGCAAAGGGTTCCGAGCGAATAAAATTTTTTTAACATGTTATTTTAACACTACAGTCTTCTAATAGGTTTTCCTGTAATTTTTAGGTAAAGATCTATTATCTCCATTTTTTTCAAAATTTTAGGCTCAGTAGTTTCGGAGATAAGGGGGGAATGGTCATTTTTCGTCTAATTTCTTGAATAACTTCAAAACCATTTATTTTAAAAATATAATTAAAACCCCCACCGTAAGCCCTTTCATTTGATATGTCACACGATATTGTTCAAAAAACTTTTCTTTTTAATTTTCTAGTTTGACCCCCAAAACTGACCCATATACTAAAAATTTAATGATTTACGTAACGCATCCGTATTTGGGTCATAGAAGTCCATATGTGTACCAAATTTCAACAGAATCGGTCCAGTGGATCCGGAGAAAACTGGCTGTGGCAGACGGACAAACAGAGAGACAGACAGACAGACACCCGAGTGATCCTATAAGGGTTCCTTTTTTTTCGGAACCCAAAAAATTTGTATTTTCGTTGGGCCGTCAAACAGCCTACGAGGTGGTAGGTAGCCACCTGCAGCCTCCTGACGACCCGATAGCTATTCCTACTGGCCCAGTGAGATCCGGTTATCCGGTCGTCAAACGAGTACTTACCAGCCTGTTTGACATGACTCGGCAGAACTCTATCTAATCATACATTAAGGTACGAATACTTACGTAGTACCCAGTATCTATATTATTATGAGGTAATTTGTGATATCAACATCCTTATACAGTGTCTAGGTATTTAGAGTACACCTTTATCTTTGTGTGCAAATCCTACAAATAGATTGCTAAGTTGAAATTTCAAATATTTATTTTACATTTTGTTTTGAGGTACCTACGCGGATTACAGAACGAAATAATTTTATAGTAGGTACTCGTATATCCCATTTATGTCCACTTTTCCGAGGTTTTTCCTGGCGTGTAAAATAAATCATCGCTTCAAGTGGAAAAATTAATTCAAAACACTTATTAATACAAACACTCCTAAATAGAATGCCAAAATTATACTTTTGTTATCAGGCCTAATTAGTCTTTAATTGTCACTAAATACATTCATAGTTAACAGTTTGTGCTCATGTAGGCTGTGCTAGCAATAAATATGTACTTATAAAAAAAAACAATTCAGTGTACCTCCATAAAACACTTTGTAGGTACATCACACGTATCATCATGTAAGGATGAATTTTTGATGTCGTCTGCTTCGCTGTCTGTCACTCACATCGGCTGGCGGTGTTCCCATGCAGTACACAATTACGAGCTTATCAAGGAAAACGTAGAAAACTGGTAGTTACCCGATAGCTTTAATAAGTCTTACTCACTACAGATAGATTAAGTTATTGCATAAAATACCTTTTAGCTAAGGCGGCTGACAAGATGGAAACTTAATTAAGGGATGTCATTTTTTATGAATGGGAAATCGTCAAATGACTCCTCCCGCTCTGGGCGAAGCAGAAGGGAGTGACAGACTCTTACTGACTAAAACCGTGTTCCTCCTAATGCCCTTTGCGTTCCAGGGCCACGGTGACTCTTTCGAACAAATTCCGCAACCCTGACAAAATTAAGGCATGTCTAAAATAGTTATCAGAAATCTTAATCGGCCTAAATAAATTTAGACTGACCACACAATAGGTTGGGAGTAGTCAGTAATAAGTAAACTGCGAAGGAAATAGGAACGTGAATGTTCTTTCATAACAACTTAACATTGATAGAAAAGTATCGAAGTTTGAGTGGAAAAATCATAGACCAAACTTTAGAATCACACTTGGCCAGTTTTCTTTACGACACAGACATGATAGAACCTGCGAAACCTTTACGTTTTACTTACAATAGTTCCAAAGTTCACGTCTGAGTGAGATGAACCTTTGGTCTCGGTATATTAATTAAAAGATTAGTCAGTCATAATGATTCAGAAAAACGTAATATTCAGTACTAGATAACGTAGATAATATACTATTGTAGTTAAAGATAAAACGGATAACAAACAACATTGCACTCGGGCTTTCGTGTCTGCTAGTCGTTCATTACTAACGCTTCGTATTTACTATTCGTAAGGTGTTAAATATAGGAACTGCAAGTGTTTCGAACATTTTATATAAAGCATACAGATTCAAAAATGCATTGGCGGTCGATATGTTGTTATTTTTGTTCGTCGCGCGAAGAGGAGACTAAAACAATTAGCCTGTAAGTACTTTTCTATGCTAAGTTAACGGGTAATTTTTTAACAATGGAATGGTAGAACTGTGAAGTTTGCAAATAAGTAAGTTCCTAGCTAAAGTTTGTTTTTAGTGTCACAGAACTTCATTTGAGGTTTTGAATGAACTTTTCTCAATAGCTTAGGCAGCAACTTCTTTGTATAAAACTTTGAGTTTATCTCTTCTATATTAATTTTCCAGTGTGTTTAGAGCATCTCTATATGATATTATCACCTGTAGTGAATCAACCACTCTTAAATGCTCCTATACCATGATGACTAAACTACTTAATAAAATAATCGATTGTATTTCTTGTAAGTAGGTACCCTTACTTCGGCGAGCTTTATCGGTGACGTAATGTAAAAAATGTTCTTCGGTACTTCTATTGCATCTTACTTATGAAGCAGGGGCAGAACCCGGATTGTCGTTCGGGGCTTGACCCCGCTGAAAGTGCGCTTTTCCAAAGTGAACAATAAAAAGCACATAATATTTTACTTTGCTAAACGCATAACCGGCCTCCTTAGATTAACTTTCATAAATTCCTCAATGACTTTGTTAACGAAACACTGACTATTTACTAGAGACTGCGCATGGTGCCATAAGCTCTAATTTAGAAGTAGCTCAAGAATTTGTAAAATTTTTCACTGATATACCATCAAAAACAACTGAAGCTTTAAATTCTTCACCCGAGGTCTCATTTGATTTATTAAGAGCAAACATTCCAGGTTGTACGGTTGAATTCCAATTCAAACATATCAACCCTATGACAGTTATTAAAGCTTTCCGGCAAATCAAAATTAAATTGACTGAAGACATATGGGGAATGTCTATCAAAGTGTGCACGTCCATATTTGAGACCATAGCACCATACTTGGCACTAATATTTAATTTATGTGTTGACCAAGGGGTCTTTCCGGATATAATGAAATATAGTAGGGTGATACCACTTTTTAAATCTGGAGATAATAAAGATACTAATAATTATAGACCTGTATCTGTATTGCCGGTTTTCAGCAAAGTGTTTGAAAAAGTAATGCTCAATCAAATGCTCAATCATTTTAACACCAATAAAATCTTACACGAACAACAGTATGGTTTTACCAAAGGTCGTTGTACGACTGACGCTGGAGTCACGTTGTTAAAACACATTTATACAGCGTGGGAAGAGGCGCAAGATGCCATAGGAATCTTTTGTGACCTCTCCAAGGCATTTGATTGTGTAAATCACGAAACCTTGCTCCTAAAACTAGAACATTACGGACTGGGTAAACTTGCACTCAGTTTAGTGAGGTCTTATTTAAATGACAGACAGCAGCAAGTTCAAATAAATGGTGTCAATTCACGGGGTCTGAAAGTTAAAATGGGGGTACCACAAGGCTCAATATTGGGTCCGTTTCTCTTTCTGGTATACATTAATGATCTTCCCCATCTTTTAAAAAATCAAACTCAAATGGTGTTATTTGCAGACGATACGTCCTTAATTTTTAAGATAGATAGGCGTGCCACAAGTCTTGACGATGTAAATAACGCCCTTCAGCAGGTCCAAAATTGGTTTACTGCTAATAATTTAGTTTAAAAAGAGAAAAAAAACAAAGTGTATCAGATTTGCATTACCGAACGTGAAAAGTATTAATTGTGACATAGTATTGAACCAAGAGAAACTTGAATTCGTCGATGACACAGTTTTCTTGGGGATCACGCTTGACTCAAGGCTACAATGGGGTCCTCATTTAACATCTCTTGCGGGACGGCTAAGTTCAGCAGCATATGCTGTCAGAAAAATCCGTCAATTTACTGATATAGATACCGCGAGGCTGGTCTATTTTAGTTACTTTCATAGTATCATGTCTTACGGTATCTTATTATGGGGACGTGCTGCAGACATAGAGTCTATATTTATTCTGCAGAAAAGAGCTATCAGAGCCATTTACAATCTCCGCCGGCGCGATTCCCTAAGGGAACTGTTTAAGGATATTAACATCATGACGGTACCTTGTCAATACATATATGAAAACATTATGTATGTTCGGAAAAATCTTCATCTTTTTAGTAAAATTAGTGATAGGCATAATTTTAATACTAGAAATCGGAACAAATTAGATCAACCCCGATTCAGATTAGCTAAAGTACACACTTCTTTTATGGGGTACTGTGTTAAATTTTATAATAAAATACCACTTAATATTCTCGAACTGAATGAGAGAAAATTTAAAACATGTATAAAACGCACATTATGTAGACAAGCATATTATAAACTGGAAGATTATGTCCTTGATAAAAATGCTTACCTAAATGCCGGTCCTGCTCCACAGCCACAGCAGCATGGGTCCACTTGTTAGGTTTTCGATAATTGGAAGAAATGCTTACCCTTTTTTTGTTCTCCTATACATTCATTTATCTATCATTTCTTTGCATTATTGTATTAGCAAAGTATACACAATAAAGCAGCCTTCTTTTTTCTTTTTCTTTTCTTAGTTACTTGAAACCATAGTTTTGTATAACGTAGAAGCATATTTTCAATTTTTTGTAAATGTGAGCACTATGGAGCCATTTACATATGTAATTATAGATTTCGTTATTAAATTAGTTTGACATGAACGAGCGTGGCAGTTGAGAGCTTGTCATGCTCACACAAATGTTTTGCTGATGGTGGCGCGTGTTTTGGATCATTTGATTCCCTTCAAAATGGTTGAGTTAGATGGTGCTGATGCACGCGTCATGTTCGTGAACGGGCGCCGTCAGTTGAAACTGGTCATCTCTTACCTGCCACTGGCTTATTTTAATCTGTACCTGCATTTTGAATTGTTTATATGTTTTCTTGTTCTTTGCATTGTCCTCACATATAGAAGCAATCAATGTTAATGTTAACAAGATTTTTGTAACACATCACATGGTTTAAAAGAGTGTCCGTGGAGTTTCTTGCACGTTCTTCTCCATAGAGATCTACGCTTTGGAACGTGCAAATAGCTTCATGTTTTTGACTGACCGACTTTGACAATTCAAAAGTGCCAGTAAATGGTTTATTTGAAATATACGATTTGATTTGATTTGATTTGATTTGATTTGTTAAGTAGTAGATTACCAAAGAAATCTGGGTCTTTTGGTCCCGGCTTGAGCCCCTTAGCCGCCCTTGTGGTGCGTACCTTGCTGGATTGCATCCGTGTAGACGGCAGATGTAATCCAAATTCATACAAAGTCGCGGATGGAAATCTAGCTCCCACGAAGGTCACCTTGGGTTGAACGCTGGATTAAATCCGTGTAGAAGGGGTTTAAGACATCAAGTCGAGAGTAGCTGATTTTAAAATGACAATCACGTCTAAACGGCTAGTCGTAGTTTTTTGAAAAAAATATGTACTATTTTCGTAATAATTTGATATATGTAAATTTTGAGTTTTATTCGTTCAACATAGTGTAATTAATTTGTAAAGTTATGTCTAACACGGACATAAAAACGACAATCTGACAAAAACCGCCGGGCGTATTTTAATGGAATTTACACTGTCTCAAAGACATAGTGGCTATTTTTTTTAAGTCTTCGCATAATAAGTTAAGTAAATAATAATAATCATCATCATCATCATTTTATTATCAGGCTACTGAGGTCCATAGATAAAATACACAAAATTAAAATATACAAAATTATCTTAAACAATAATAAACTATTACATTTTGATAAAACCTTATTAAAACTATAGCTATACACGTTTTGTTGTTCCGCTGCGTGATGTCGCGTAACCGTCCTCGGAAACGTCGAAATACGACACCTTTCGACCAAAAGTCCTCTTTCAAGAAGATCTGTAGATGGTGGGTTGGATCCCGAACCACAAACGACGTCTTCTTCTTATCGTGTGGGCTCTCTCTAGTTTCTAAACCGCCTCAAGGGCCTCTGACATGGTTTATTTGACGACCGCCATTTGGCGGCCGGGACCACCGACTTATACGTGCCTTCCGAAGCACGGAATCATCTTTTTATCAGACAATCAGGTGATTCAAGTCTGCAATGTCCTAGCCAAACTGGAAAACAACTTTACAAAGTAGTTATGTTTCTTCCCGTGGGAATCGAACCCACAACCACCGGGTCACAAGGCAGACGCGTAAACCACTCGACCACAGAGGCAGTTAACTGAACGACGTGAAGTAGATGTTGTGGCGCGATTCCAACCTTTCGACCCTCGGAGTCCACTTGGTCTTCTCTTTCAAGTACTGCACGATTTCCTCAACCCTTGTGGAGTGATGCAGACATGCCCTCTTCATCAACTAGCCCAGTCCCTGGCAAGGAGCTACGGGCCGCAGTCAGGGCTGGTTGAGTACCCTTCTTTTCCCCTTTTTTGGCTTGTCGCTTAGGCTGCGACGCACCCGATTTGCCAGTGGCGACAATAGCTGTGCGGCGCGGGTGTTAGAGTGCGCGTTTTGTTCCCTCAAGTTCGCTGGCGATTCTGGAGCTATTAATCTCTAAGCCCGAACTCCGTAGTTTCGGCCTTAGTTACGGGCGTTTTTTACTCCGTATCAACTAACCACTAAGAATGAATGACAACACTATTTGTCAGTTATAGTAGGGGAGCCCAAACGGGGATTTCGGGATTTACTCGAGCGCGTCAGAATAACATAAGCGGGCAACCTTGCACCTTGTGAAGTACTTCCACAATATCTGAGCCCTCTACATAGGGTCAAACGTCTAACTGATCAGATTAGTAAAAAAAAATCGATCTCTCGATTTACTCGACCGCGTCAGATTAACGTAAGGTAAGTTAGTTACATGCAGAAAAGTGTGTATTTCAATAATCTAACAATTTGAGCGTGAAATAAGGAAATGGGAAAGTCACAAAGTTGCAAGAAAAAAACGTTACCTGGACAGCCTCGAATGCGATTATTTTTTCTTTTGCATTTTGAAGGAAATTAGTCACGAATCATTTTACGAATGATTTGCACAAGCCGAAGTAGCTAAAATCATAAGTAAAGTGTGGTGCATGCAGTCGCTGAGAACTATGTATTTCCCACTTTGCAACACTGCCCTTCTCACTCTTTCTCTATTATAACGTTGCTCATTAGTTCTACGGTAATCTTTACAAAAATAATCTGGCAACATTTAATTGGAATTATATTGGCAACATTTTAAGTGACTGAATGACAGCTGCGCACTGATTGGCCATGTCCTCCCTACGATGCCATATTGCACGAGACAAGGCTTTATAAGGGCCTGTACGTCATTTCTCGGGAACACATCAGCTGAATCGAATAGTCATTTAGTACTCTTTAAAAGTCTAAATCCTTGCTAGTTACTGCTTGAAATCGGAACTCAAAAGTTGTGAGTGCAGAACCCCAGAAGGGAATCCGTCCTGTCTACATCTTCCTCCCTACTCAACGGCCTCTCTCGAGGCAGGACAGGATCGTAATCAGGAATTTTACGTTGTTTTAATCGGCACATTATATAAAAAAATTAAAAAGTTCAGAGTGTCAGATTAATAATACCCCTCAAACTAATCGTCAGATTTTTGGCAAACGTGACTGGAACATTGAGCCGAACCTCTTGTATAAAAAATTCGTCACATTATACAAAAAAAAAAATTCAACGTGTCAGATTAATAATACTGTTACGCGCCAGAATTAATGCTGGTTACATAACGACATATACGTGCTGCTAACGCCATCTAGTATCAAGTAACGGAAACCAACCAAACATTTACATGCTGCCATCTAGTATCGAGTGGCAGACACTGGCATGCTGCTGGCGCCATCTAGTATCCAGTAGCTGACATTTACGCGCTAGAACATTCTCGATGTTTTGACGGGACCTCTGTGTGCCCGAACTTTCCAGAGGTTTCCATACAGGAGGGTTCTGGAAATGACTGTCGGTATATAAAGGGCGGACATCCGGCGACGGCAGTCAGTATTGAATTGGCGATACAAACGATAACTTCGAGAGCGATCTTCAACTGCGAATTATAGTGAAGTGAAGTGTTCAGTTGTGCGATTGTGTTTTATAATTAGTGTGTTTTAAAGTGATAATTAGTGTTGTGGATTAAAGTGTCAGTTTTGGTTGTTTAATCGGCTGTTTTTATTGTAACGAACCCCAAGCTCGTAACAATTGGTGTCAGAAGTGGGATAATCATGCCGATTCTGCCAAAGGACGACACGGAGGGTATCCGTACTCGTAGTCAACGCCAGCAGAAGACGGACCAGAGGCGTTTTGGTGGTGCAACGCCGCAGACGTCGGAAGGTCAGCTACCGACCATGGAGGCCGGCCCGTCCATAGCAGCTCCGGCATCATCAGCACCAGACTTTGCTGCTCTGATGATGATGTTGCAGGAGCAGGCTCGCCGACATAGGGCGATTCTCGGCCACCGTAGGCGCGGGCCTGCGGACGACGAGCATTGGGTGGCTCGCCGTCCGATCAGAACCAGGCCCGAGTCGACGGCGCGCTGTGTTCCACGCGCGCCTCAAAGAGCTGTCAGCATAGAAGACGGGGCCCGCCAGGGCCAGTGCCTGCCGGGGTTGCGGAATCTGTTTGAAAGAGTCACCGCGGCTCTGGAACGCAAAGGGCATTAGGAGGAACACGGATGGGTTTTAGTCAGTAAGAGTCTGACACTCCCTTCTGCTTCACCCAGAGCGGGAGGAGTCATTTGATGATTTCCCATCCTCAAAAAAAAAAAAAAAAAAAAAAGGCTCGCCGACATGAGGAACAGGCCCGCCGACAGGAGGAACAGGCCCGTCGGTTGGAAGAACAGTTGCAGCATGACAAGGCGGAGCAGGCTCGCCGACAGGAGGAACAGGCCCGCCGACAGGAGGAACAGGCCCGTCGGTTGGAAGAACAGTTGCAGCACGACAAGGCGGAGCAGGACCGACGACAGGAGGAGCAGGCCCGACGACAGGAGGAACAGGCCCGTCGTTTGGAAGAGCAGCTCAAGCTTGACAAGGAGGAGCAGGCGCGCCGCCAGGAAGAACAGATGCTCCTCATGAAGGAACTTCACGCGTCCTTCAGGAAAGACATGAAGGAGGTGAAGGATAAGGTTGCTCAGCATGACAACCGCTTGTCAGACGCTGAAACCAGGATCAGCAAGTTTGATGACGTCATTGCTGATATGAAGAAGGAGTTGGGCAACCTTAAACTTGGAGATGGGATTGCTACTTCAGCAGCCACTACACCTTCGCCACGTGGGTTCAAAGTGCCGCCGTTCGATGGGACGTCTTCTTGGTCGGCCTACAAGATTCAGTTTGAGGCTGTCATGAAGGCGAACGGGTGGAGTAAAAATCAGGCCATGACTGCCCTCACCCTAGGCCTGCGCGACCAGGCCTTAACTGTCCTGGAAGCTCTCGGTAAGGAGGTGACTTACGAGCAGCTGCTTGAGGCGTTAGAAGCCAGGTATGGCGACGCTCATTTGGAGCACGTGTTTCGTGCACAGTTAAGGGATCGCGTGCAACGCAGCGGTGAGAACCTGCAGCAGTGGGCCCTTGAAGTGGAGAAGCTGGTGCGAAAAGCGTACCAGTCTGCACCAGCGCTCATTGAAGGGAACCTGGTGCAGGCATTCATCGACGGCATCCGCGACCTTGAGGTTAGGGCTGCAGTGAGGCTCGGGCACCACGGGACGCTTAAGGACGCCTTGGCCCATGCACTGGAGGTGGAAGCTGTGCGGCAAGATCATCGTTCCCACCGCGTCAGGGAGGTTGCAGCGGTTACAGTTCGCGATCGTTTAAAAGGATACAGCCCTAGGTGCTACGGCTGTGGTGAAAGGGGCCACCTTCGATCCAGTTGCCCTAAGCGAACTGCAGAAAGGGAAGCTTTGCGGCAGGATTATCGTCCGCACCGTGGCAAGGAGGTTGCAGCAGCTGCAGTTCGTGACCGTTTTAAAGGGTATAGCCCTAGATGCTATGGCTGTGGTGAGAGGGGCCACATACGATCCAGTTGCCCTAAGCGAACTACAGAAAGGGCAGATAGCCGATCTCCGGGCGACAGGGCGGCTAACAATAGCGCCCAGCGGCTGCAGGAAAACGACTTTGTGGTCGAACATCGCATTGGGAAATGTCATAGCAACGCAGACGCATTGTCAAGAAGACCTTGCCCTGAAGACTGCAAGCATTGTACTAGGCAAGAGGGTAAAGAAGTCGTAACTGTGAAGATGCTCAAGACAGACCTCAGCAAGGAGTGGAAGGAGAGCATACGTGCGCAGCAGGAAGATTCGGACATCAAGCCGATTCTGGAGTGGATGAAGGCCAGTGCTCCTAAGCCCACGTGGAGTGATGTCTCAGCGATGAGTTCGATCACAAAAAGCTATTGGGCCCAATGGGACAGCTTAGTGATTCAGGATGGAGTACTGTGCCGTGGATGGGAAAATGCCCGGGGAGACAACTGTCATTTGCAAATGGTTGTCCCTAAAGTTAAGGTACCGGATGTTTTACAGCTATACATTGATGATTGTTCAGGAGGCCATATGGGAGTTAAACGCACTCTACTGAAAATACGGGAACGGTTTTACTGGGTCCATTGTCGTGACGATGTCGAGGACTGGTGTCGGAAATGTACAAGTTGTGCGGCTGTAAAAGGACCTCAGACTCGTAGCAGAGGTGCATTGAAATTGTACAATGTTGGTGCACCATGGGAAGGGATAGCTCTGGATGTTGCGGGACCGTTTCCGGAAAGTGAAAGTGGTAACAAGTACTTCATGGTTGTAATGGATTACTTCACTAAGTGGCCGGAAGTCTTCGCCATTCCAAATCAAGAAGCTTCAACAGTTGCAGATAAACTGGTTCATGAAGTCTTCTGTCGTTTTGGAGTACCTTTGGAAATTCACAGCGATCAAGGAAGGAATTTTGAGTCACAAATATTCCAGGAAACTTGTAGAGTTATGGGTACTCATAAAACGAGAACAACTTCTTACCACCCACAATCGGATGGAATGGTAGAACGATTTAATCAGACATTGGAGAGATACCTGGCAAAAGTTGTGGAAAACCGGCAACGCGATTGGGACAAGCATATACAACCATTTTTGCTGTCATACCGAAGTGCTGTTCACGAAAGCACATCGGTGACACCAGCTTTCGCAAACTTTGGTAGAGAACTACGGCTGCCTGCAGACTTAATCACCGGAATACCACCTGATGCCCCACGCAGTATAACCGATTATGCGAATGACTTGCGCAACAAAATGAATGACATTTATGAGCACGTCAGAGAATCGGGCCAGCAAATGTCTGAAAAAATGAAAACCCGTTATGACCGCAAAATGAACAATAAAGGTTTCGATGAAGGTTCACTTGTGTGGTTGCAAAATCCAGTTCGCAGTAAAGGGAAATCTCCTAAGCTTCAAGCTAAATGGGACGGGCCGTACCGGATTGTGACAAAAATCAATGACGTGACCTACCGTATACGAAAAGGTACAAGAAGTGCTCCTAAGATCGTCCACGTGGATCGATTGGCGCGCTATTATGGAGCCGATAATGCTCGGGACGAGCATGTCTTAGGAGGGGGCAGTGGTACGCGCCAGAATTAATGCTGGTTACATAACGACATATACGTGCTGCTAACGCCATCTAGTATCAAGTAACGGAAACCAACCAAACATTTACATGCTGCCATCTAGTATCGAGTGGCAGACACTGGCATGCTGCTGGCGCCATCTAGTATCCAGTAGCTGACATTTACGCGCTAGAACATTCTCGATGTTTTGACGGGACCTCTGTGTGCCCGAACTTTCCAGAGGTTTCCATACAGGAGGGTTCTGGAAATGACTGTCGGTATATAAAGGGCGGACATCCGGCGACGGCAGTCAGTATTGAATTGGCGATACAAACGATAACTTCGAGAGCGATCTTCAACTGCGAATTATAGTGAAGTGAAGTGTTCAGTAGTGCGATTGTGTTTTATAATTAGTGTGTTTTAAAGTGATAATTAGTGTTGTGGATTAAAGTGTCAGTTTTGGTTGTTTAATCGGCTGTTTTTATTGTAACGAACCCCAAGCTCGTAACAATACCCATCAAAATAATCGTCAGATTTTTGGCAAACATGACTGGAACATCAAGCTGAACCTACTGTATAACAATCTGACACGCTCGAGTATTGCATTATGACGTTTTTTTTTTTTGCATTTTCAAAAAATCTCTACGAGCTTGCGTCACTTCTGAAACGTCAGTCTTTAGAATGGGAGCTTTTTTAGGGTTCACTTAATATCCCCTCTGATTGTCAGACATGCTCGAAAGATTTTTTATTTTCTGTATTTCCTACCTTTCTGAATAGCCAACCCCATCACGCAAGTCGGCAGATGAACATACCTTTGGTATCAGAGACACGTTGAAGCATCTAAACTATCAATATCTGACACGCTCGAGTATGTCCATGTAACTGATTTTTTATTACATTTTTGAAAATCTGTGTACGCTTCCCCCACCACTGAACGGTGAAACATCACAGAACCTTTTATTCTTCTTATCATCTAAACTACAAAATGTACCTAATAGGTCCCCACGACGCTCGAGTAAATCTACATTTAGCATCAATGCCTCCCCTACTACCTACTGTCAAATTTTGTTGTCATTCATTCTTTGTTCGGGTTTGGGACTAATCGTAAGTCCGTAGGTGATACGGAGTAGAAAACGCAACTAAGCCCGAAACTACGGGCTTTGGTCTTAGAGAGTAGACCCCAAGGTTTGGACCTTTAATGAAAGTTGTTCATATTCATGAGTAAAGAAAGAAAAGAAAATACATTTATTTAGCACATACCTACGGAAAGCGCAAAATAAGTTTACAGAACAAGAAAAGCATAAAAAATATATTTAAAACTGGGTTTTCTGAAATAAAGAGCACCAGGTGGCAGCACTACGGCGTAAGGTCCAGGGACCTGTCAAAATGCTAATGTTTTTGTTTACGTCAAAGCTGTTTTTACAAAGAAAAGAATTTCTCGCCTAAGTGGCGCCATATGGCGGCATGAAAAATCCTGAAATCCCTCATTAGAAGTCATCATGTATGAAACTATCTAGTAAAATTCCATAGCTACGGTTCAATCGCGCCAAATAGTCACATAGAAATGCTGCCACATTTCATGCCAAACCAAATTTGCAAAGATCTGAGTTCCTGCCTTCCAGTTTTCCTTCCACTTTTGTAGCTCATCTCTAATTCCGTGTCCGCTCGTTGTCGTGCAAAAGCTATTTTAGAGCTGATCCATATATTCATCGTGTTGCACCGTACGAAGTAATGACTTCCAGGATTTATCTACAGTTTAGTTCCCTTTAGGGGAAAAGGGGCGTGTTTTGTTTCGTATATAGCACAGGTGGCCAACTTGATTAGACCCAAAATCTCCTTTTTACTGACGAAACCCTCTGCAATCTACCAATTACACACTTCTTAAAATTTTAAATGAAACTGAATAGTTCAGTAATATTGTATTAACCTTTACTTTTTAGAGTTCCGAAAAAAAAACGGAACCCTTATAGGATCACTCGGGTGTCTGTCTGTCCGTCTGTCACAGCCAGTTTTCTCCGGATCCACTGGACCGATTCTGTTGAAATTTGTTACACATATGGACTTCTATGACCCAAACACGGACGCGTTACGTAAATCATTAAATTTTTAGTATGGGGGTCACTTTTGGGGGTCAAACTATAAATTAAAAAAAAAAAAGTTTTTTCAACAATATTGTGTGACATATCAAATGAAACAGCTAACTGTGAGGGTTTTAACTATATTTTTTTCATAATTTTAAAATAAATTGTTTAGAAGTTATTCAAAAAATTAGACGAAAAATTACCATTCCCCCCCCTTATCTCCGAAACTACTGAGCCTAAAATTTTGAAAAAAGATTACAGGAAAACCTATTAGAAGTCTGTAGTGTTAAAATAACATGTGAAAAAAAAAATTCGTTCGGAACCCTTTGCACGCGAGTCCGACTCGAACTTGGCCAGTTTTTCTTTACTAACCCGCATTGTCTCACTGCTGGTTAAAGGCTCCAAGTCCTTTCAGGAATTCTTTTCTAGCGCCACCTCGTACCAGCCCTCACGGTACGCAGCCAGGTCGTTTCGCAACCTCTTTTTGGACCGGCCTCGGCGGCGCCGGCCGGCTTCGGGCACCCATTGCGTGGAGACTTTTCCCTGAACGGTCACAGTGCATTCTGCTGACGTGATCCACCCAATCCCATTTAAACCTGGAAGCCTTCTTACCCACGTCCATTACTCCCGTTTTGGAGCCTCTCTGCTGCCTCTCTGGAGCCTCTGTCCTGTCTTTTTGCACCCAGAATGCTGCGTTCCATCGCTCTTTGGCAAACTCCAAGGCGAAAATTTTTACAACTCGGTGAGCGACCAGGTATGCGCACCGTGTTGCGGAATTTATTCGAAAGAGTTACCGCAGCCTTGGAACGCAATGGGCATTAGGAGGAACACGGATGGGCTTTAGTCAGTAAAAGTCGTTCACTCCCTTCTGCTCCGCCCAGAGCGGGAGAAGTCATTTGATGATCCTTAAAAGGTTTGCGCATCGAAGGTTAGAATGGGCAGAATACACAAGTCGATGAGTTTGCGCTTTAGGGAGCTCGGTAGATCACCCTCCTAAGCGTCTTAATAGGCCAGTAGCTTTTCCAGGCGTTTTCGTTGCGGCAATCGAGATCCTTTTCTTGAATGTTTTCGAAAGAAACTAACTGGCCCAAGTAGATGTACTCATCGACATAATGTATTTCTTGCCCATCTACCTCAACCTTACGCTTCGTGCTAATGCTAAACCGGTTTAGACCGATTCATCGCAAGTCCCACCTTGGAGATAGCTGTGCTCAACCCTTAGAGTATAGTTTGGAGTTCTAGAGCTGTGGGGCCGAAAAGGACAACGTCGTCGGCAAATCAGAGGTTTGTCATCCACCTTTGGTCCGACGTCAATACCTTTGGTCTTCCATGACGTTGAGGTTCCATGGGGTTGACTGGTAGAGAATGCCTTGTTGCATTAAGTCCGCCCATGTACCACTAATGTACATAAAGTTTAAATAAATAAATAAATGAGGCTGCCATTGTTTTAAATATCTGCTCAAGTGTGATATGTGTAATGTTAAATTTTGAATGAAGGAACAGCAGGTTCAGTTTTAAGTTAGCGATGCTATTTTGGTAAATGTTTATTAACCTAACCTATTTATTTATCGTAATCTATTTATACATATATTTTCATGATATTTTCTCTATAGATTTTTCTAATTTTGTTAAGTAACCAGTCTATGCGCAGTCTGTTACAAGTAGGTATTTATATTTTTATCCTTGCGGCGATCGACTGGACTAGGCGACCGTTTGGCCATCCCTGGTGCCATCCAATTTCTTTCAAACCATACCAAATTCCAATTGCGTTACTCATAAATTGCATAGTATTTTACAATCGAAAAGAATTCCCGATCCATTGTTTCATGTGCCTAAAAATTCGTCTGCTCTGTTGAAATCACCAAATGAAAGCATAGTTATGCGATCGGTTGAATTTATTTGTGTATTATCTAAGCAATTAGGCTGCTGGTAAGTATTAACATCATAAGGATGATGCAATGCATTGATTATTACGATAAAGCATTTTCTCCAAATCGGGAATCAAACCCAGACCACGAACGACGTTAACCCTTTGCTCAGAACACTGATGTTCGGCAGTCTGCTACAAGACCGCTACAGAAATTATAGCGAACTAGTTATAAACAAGTCAGCCGTTATAGCATAATCATAACAAACTTCTTAATATCTTACAACTCCTCCAAGCATTGTAATCAAAGAGTGACTAATTATTTCTGGCTAAAACGAAAGTAGACAGAATAAATTAGCGATGAATAACGATTTGAATTGTAGTTTCGTCATAATTTATAACAATCCGTAAGTATGTCATTTTATGTTTTGACGTTTGACTGTTAAAAAATAACCTTATCTTGATTTTATATCTGTATTTTATTTTAATGATTAGTTAAATTGCCTACGTGTGCAGTGTTATCGTGCCTTTAAAAAAAAACTTTGAAGAAACGGTTACCTACTTAAATATTTATAAAAATTATACAAACACCAATGGTATATACACTAATTAATAACTAGTCATTGACAAAAGCGTGGTATTTTTGCTTCAATAAGTTTGTTTTTTTTTTAATAGGTATTATTACCTAATCCATTTTACGCTGAATAAACTGCAATAGTAGAGTCAGAATGCTATGGCCAAACATTTTACAAACCTAATGAACTAAATCATGTTACCTACGTAGATGCTACAAAATAGAATGTGTAGATAACAAAAAAGACGTTAAGTTGGTATCGCGAGTCGTGAATGATATGACGACATACGTGCGCACGTCACACATCGACGATGTTCTGTCGGTCAAGAGCACTGGCCATTGCTACCACCACTTTTAGACATAAGCAGCCTTGGACACTATTTATAGTAAGGTAACAACACCTTATAATGAAACAATCTGCCTTCTCATATCAAGAGCACTCAAATAATATGCAACAATGCATTAAATCCCGTAATACATTGTCCTTGTTATTAAATTATTCATGTAGAATGTAGAAATACCTAAGTAATTAAATACGACTCGGATACATGCCTTTTATAGTTGTAATTATGTACCGGCGCTAATTTTATGTATCTTGTCTCTATGCATCATATAGGGGAATCTGTAGTCAAGGTTACGAGTAGGTATATACCTACTTACATAGATACGAGTACCTATTCTGGCACCCAACCAATAGACAGTTTCACACGGTAAAGTAGATCTACCTACGGGCAAGTTTAATTTAGCCGTAGCTTAGCGAATAATAATTATGACTAGTTTTCCCAAATTGCTATAAAGGCTATATATATTCAAGTTAGTGCAATTTACAGAGTTAGTCGCGACATGCAGCTACCGGTAGTCAAGACTGTGCAGGGCGAATTAAAAGGAGTTGTTTGCAGTAGTGTCGAGAATTACGTCGCGTTCAAAGGCATACCATATGCAAAGCCGCCACTTGGAGAATTAAGATTCAAGGTGAGTAGCAAATGAAGACATACCTACACACTTTGTAACGTTTTTTTCTACACTTCAAACGAAAGCATACCTTAGCATGCACATTAGTATTCACTTGAGACTATAGACACATTATTATGATGGTATTCGCGTAGAAGACGCATCTAATGAAATTTTTATTCAGCTAGGTACACTCAACAAGTACTATAGACAGCAAATTATATTACCATATTAAGTAGATGCTTATCTTGAGTAGACTATGTACTATGAAGAATATTACACTGATACTAAATAACTGTATCTAAAGAATAAAGTCGGTAGATTTGTGGTACTCATTACCGTTGTTTTAAAGTTGCTCAAGGTACTGAGGGCTTCAGGAATAGTGGGCCGTACGGCGTACCTAAGTGGGACATAATATGCCATCGCAGTAGAGTCCTCATTCTTGCTTATATTAAGATTGCATCCTCCCTCTGCTTACTCACCGATACTTCACGTTTTCGTTCCAGGCACCGGAGCCTCCCGAGCCATGGAAGGGTGTCCGCGACGCATCACAGCACGGCCCGGTCTGCCCGCAGTACAACGAGCGGATGAACCGCATGGAGCCCGGCAGCGAAGACTGTCTCTACCTTAACGTATACACCAAGACACTCACACCACCCAAACCTCGCCCTGTGTTGGTCTGGATCCATGGTGGCGGCTTCTACACAGGATCCGGCGACTCAGACTTCTACGGACCAGAATTCTTCATGGCACACGACGTCGTACTAGTCACAATTAACTACAGATTAGAAGTCTTAGGCTTCCTCTGTTTAGACACCGAAGAATGCCCCGGTAATGCTGGCATGAAAGACCAAGTCCTCGCTCTCAAATGGGTGAAACAAAATATCGCAGCTTTCGGAGGCGATCCCAACAATGTGACCATCTTCGGCTGCAGCGCAGGCTCAGCGTCAGTGTCCTGTCACTTGGTGTCCAAAATGAGCACTGGTTTATTTAATAAAGCTATTTGCCAAAGTGGAGTTTGTCTCAATGAGTGGAGCTATAACATATACGCCCGTGAAAGGTCTTTCCAACTAGGGAAACTACTGGGAAAAGAAACAGACAATCCAGCAGAACTTTTGGAGTTCTTGAAAAGCGTCCCAGCATCGAAACTAGTTGGCATACAGTTACCAATGTTAGAATTAAAGTATAATGACCTAATGGACAGTATTCTATTTGGTCCAGTAATCGAAAAAGTCGGCCCTGAGGGAAACAAGTTTTTATCAGAATCACCATTAGAATCAGTGAAAAATGGGCATATGGCTAAAGTGCCAATAATATTAGGATACACCTCAGGTGACGGTATAGAAATAGCAAGAAAACTGCCGGTCATAGCTCCCTTTTTGTCTACTCCGGGTGCTGTTGTTCCCAGAGAGTTAAAACTGAAATGGGAACCAGAGAGAATACAAAAAGCCGACGAAAGGATACGAAAGCAATATTTTAACGATCACCAGATATCGATGGAAGCTATACAAGATTATTCAGATTTTGAAACGGACAGAGTATTTTTGTACAATATCCTTCGATATGCACGTTACCACGCTCAACATACTTCAGAACCAGTGTATTTTTACGAGTTTGTTGCAGAAACTGAGAGGAATTTCACGAAAAAGTCTTATGATATGGATTCTTTGAAAGGTGTCTGCCACTCCGACGATTTAGCATATCTTTTTAACATCACATGCTTAGACATACCACTGACGGATGAATCTAGAGATATTATAGAACAATTTGTACGACTTTGGACGGATTTTGCTACAACTGGGTAAGCATAGCATAATTGTAATTATTGTTTCAGTATGTTTCCCCAAAAGAAACAGATTTATATATGTCACCGGAATGTCCCATATGTCCGTGGCTTATTAAGAAAAAATATTTTACCAATTTCATGCGATATTTTACAATTCTACGACGTTTGCAATTTTCCGGTGACCTATACAACTGCTGCACAATGGATTCTTTTTCCAAAATAATTCTCGAATACTTAGCATCAGTCATCACGTCATATTTTTAATTAATCCGTCTCTTTTACAGGAATCCTACTTCAAGTGGAGCTGTAGAATGGAAACCATTCAAGGAATCTGAACGAAACTATTACGTCATAGGAAAACAACTCGAATGCAGGCGAGACCCGCGTAAAGACAATATGACTTTTTGGGAAGATATTTATGAAGAGTCAAAATTAAATATAAATAAAAAGTAATACTTGGCAACTACTTACTATTTCTAAAACTATGGTGATCAATGCTTTAAATTGGTGTATGTGAAGATCTGTTTTGTGTACAAAGTACATATTATACATAATATATTAATAGCGAAGGTTACAGGTAAATAAAGAACAGTATTAAAGAATTAAACTTATATTAATTTTCCAAAGTCCACATTTTCTTACAAATACACTTTTCCGAGAAATGGATACTGTAATATCCCACAGAGTCTTATAGGATACGTCAGAAATATCAGACAAAGTTAAAAATATGCTATTAAACAAAAAATACTTTTTGAATGGAAGTCAGACACTGCAGTATTTATTACAATATAAAGACAATATCGAACTAACATCAAACACATTCACTTACATAACATCGTATAATATTTGCATCTGGAATAAAAATGGATTACATTATAACATATTGTAAAGGAGCCAGACGTTATTTAGGCTGAAAACGCACTGGTAGGCAGCTTCCTTGCCGCCTACAGCCCAGCCAATAGCGAAGTAGAACTTACAATCTAAAATGCTCCTTACCGGTCACATTGCGCTATTGGCGTCTTCACAAATAGTCCACCACGAATTGCTAGACTGAACTAGGCTTTGAGCGCTGAGCAAGCCGCCTAGCAGTGCTTTTTCTACTTAAATGACATAAAAGTCTGTGTATGACTTCTATAGGTAGACGTAGCATTCACAGGAGACGTATTTTTAGGACAAAAGCTATGATATTTATACACATAAATGACATTTTTAAATCTTATAGTTCAGGCGTCAGGCCAAAAAGAAACCACACCCTTGTATTTATCATATTATTTATGAGGATTATATCGACAGAATTACTTTGCAAACAGCAATAAATCTAAAGCTTCTTATGTCGTTAGTACACAATATATGCTAAAGTCTTCAGTGCGTGGAAACGCTGCTATCACATCCAGGCAGTGTGCTGAGAAAACGTTCCTATCCAAAATTTACGAAAAGTATTGCTCTGATATTATAACCATCGGTGTGCTAACGGCGCGGCGTAACATTAGAATAAGTATACGATGTCAGTTTCGACGCACCTCGTGGATAGTACGGCGGCCGCGTACCATCCGTGACGGGCGTCGTGCCGGTCAGTAGCGTCCGGAGCGCGAGTTGCGCGGCGGATCTCTGCGCCGGTTCTCTCCGCCGCCACCGCCGCCACCGCCACCGCCACCGCCGCCACCGCCGCCACCACCGCCGCCGCCCCGGGAGCGGGAGCGGCGGCGACGGTCGCGGGATCTGCTGCGGGAGCGACGCGAACCCTTGCGGCGGGAGTACAAGTATCTGGAAAATAATTATTAGACATTTGCTTAATAAAGAATTAGGGCGACAACTTTATCCAAATAACAGTTTTGCAGTCCCAATTAGAGCTACAGCAGCCAATCACAGCGGAGACTACCACAATCAGCGAGGGAGAAATTATACACAAGTGTATACGCAAATCTATACTAATAGATAAAGCTGAAGAGTTTGTTTGTTTGTTTGCTTGACCGCGCTAATCTCAGAAACTACTGGTCCGATTTGAAAAATTCTTTCAGTGTTAGATAGCCCATTTATCGAGGAAGGCTATAGGCTATATATCATCTCGCTAAGACCAATAGGAGCGGAGCAGTAATGAAAATTGACGCAGACGAAGTTGCGCGGGTCAGCTAGTACCTCCATAAATGCCCTCGAAGAGGCATCAATGCCGCCACAAGTAAATACCAATATAGCAAAATCTACATCGCAACAAAAATAACTTTAGCGCCATCTATCCCAGGAGCAGCGAACTACTAACGAAATCCTGCATCGCGGTATCAGTTTTTCGTGCGATTTGAACAAATACTACAGTCCGAATACCAACTACTGGGCAGTTACCCACCGAACGCAATGGATATGAAGATTTGCGAGACTTTTTAACTCTGTTTCGCTACCTTTATACCCTTATGTTTCCAACTGACATAGTCCGATGGAGCGACAATTCGACATGGTCGGAAAAAGATCCGAGACAGAACAACTGTGCGTGCAGAATTAAAGTGCTTTCCGAAGCACGGGTGTACCCGACGGATAAGGCCCGAATCGCACCCAAACGATTGATCTTATGTTGGAAACGTCTTGCAACAGGGTACAACAGGCTTCAGTAAGAATTTAGGACTACGTAAGTGAAAAAAATAAAACAATACAGCAACAATAATACAAGGGAAGTTTGTTGAACATGTAATCATAACTTATAACAATCAGCCAAAGTAGGTCAGTTATCAACTGTGCATATTTGATTGATAATTGACAATATGACATATACATATATTGACAATTATTATTGCTCAAACTTATAAGTTATGACATATTGGAAGTTTTCATCACATAATAAATGTATTCCAGTTGGTAAACCAGCTTGATGCCCGTGAGTCAATTGAGAAAGGAGCCAAGAGAATCATCGGCAATGATAGGCTCGTCGAGTCGAAGCTCCAAAGTTTTGAGCATCAACGCCGATTTGCTAGCCTGTCGGTTTTCTACCGGGTGCACTTTGGGGAGTGTGCGACGGAATTTATATAATTTAATTCCGCCAAGCCCGTTCGATCATCGGAACACAAGACGAACGGCGATGCACCACCGGCACATGGTGGACATCCCACCCACATGCACAAAACGTTTTGGGAATACATTCATAGTGCGTACAGCTAAGGAGTGGAATTCCCTGCTGGAGTCTGTTTCCTGATAGCTACAACCTGGGAGTCCTTAAGTCAAGAATGAATAGGTTATTTCTAGGCTAGCATGCTCCATCTTCAACCATCTCATCGCTTACCATTAGGTAAGACAGTGGTCAAAAGCATGCCAATCAAAAGTAAACAAACAACTAGGAAATGCCCAGTTTCTTAATTTTTATATTTTAGTAATATTAGTCAAACTATTGTGTATGATTTTCATTTGGTAATGTCTTCTGATTAGTAAATTTTACTTTTGCAATTGGAATTTTGCCAGTTAAAATGGCAACAAATTAAATAAAGGCCTCATCATCTCAAGTTCTTCAAGCAAATAAATGTGGCTCATCAAGAGAAAAGCAGTGCATGTACTAAATAAATAAATCAATATTATGCGGTGTTGACCACTGATCATCAAATTACGAGACAATCTCCCTACCTTCTCAGTTCTCTAGAAATAGGTTTCAAGTGCATGAAGTTGCAGAAGCCACTGCGGGTGCACTCCCCCATCTCGTACTGGCGGCAGCAGGCTTCACGGAAGTCCGTCACAGGTGACAGCTCCGCGTACACAGGACGACCACCAAACCAACGGTTGTTCAAGTCATTCACTGCCTTTTCCGCGTCCTCCTCGCGACGGAACTGGAATTGGTGAAAAGTGAATGGTTTAAAGAATTGTGAAATATTTGTGTAAGCAAGTTCTTTGTACCAGAACCCCATGCTGTAAATACAAAAATACTTCATACTGTAGTCTAAAATACTACTAAGATGGAATTCCTGATTGATTAATTGTTGTAAAAGCATGTTTGCTTGTAAACCTCAATAATGCAATGAAAGTTGTAGAGGTGTCAAAAGTTATAGGTAAAGTGTAGGTAGGTGTAAAAGCCATGACTCATGTGACCGATTAGCTCTCTAGTCTCACAGTCTGTTTTGCCCTTAAAACTTCCATTTGGTTGATTATACATGGGAGTCCTGTTAGCCTGGAACCCTATGCATAATCCAGCCCAGCCCTGACTTGAAAAAAAATAAATGCTTCCTGGGGGATTCATAGGTTTCGGGGAGCAACCTCCCTATATGTGCCTATGTTTTGTGCATATTATGAATACATATAAATTAATTTATTTAAAAACCATCTTCACTGGGATACTAATATATCCCAAGTATGTCAGTAAACCCATGCATATTTAGAACTAACCTTAATATAAACATTGCCGACTAAATGGTCACCAAGATTGTCGCACACATTCATCTCCTCAATTTCTCCATATTTGTCTTCACACTCGACAAAGACATCTTCAAAGAAATTGTCATAATGCTCCTGCATCTCTTCATCAGACACATTGGCCACAACCACTAGAAGTAGAAACACATTTGAATCAGATATGAATGATAGCAGCCAGGATTTTCTATCTATCTTAATATAATACAGCTGAAGTGTTTGTTTGTTTGTTTGTTTGTTTGAACACGCTAATCTCTAGAACTACCAGTCGGATATGGAAAATTCTTTTTGTATAATATCATAGCCACATTCATGAGGAAAGCTTTAGGCTATATGGGAACGGGAAAACACAGGATTTGCTTGTACAAAGTCGCTCGAAAAGCTAGTATGTACTAAAGTATTTTAGTTTTTAATTGATGGTATTTTAAGCCAACTCTAAAGCTTAGATTGACAATAATTATAATGACAGAAAAGTTAACTTACAATGACTGCCATCAGCAGACTTGGCTGAATTCTGAGGATTTACATACAGATTTTGTAACAGCACAGTTTGCGAAAATGTTGGTTTGTTGTGAATACGGGAGCAGCGGTCTCCATGTCGGCATGCCCCGATTTTAAAGTAAAAGGAACAATTTACTCTGAAATTAAAATAACATTAACAATCAGTACAATAATTAAAATAAAAGGTTCAAATGAAGATTGCCAGGTATATCACTAGTCATTAGTCCACTAACTAGTCCAAGATATTTTTTTTATGTTTATACCACAGATTTAGGCATGAACCCACTTAATAAGATAGTCCTGTATACAATAGGCATTCTAAGGAAGCTATAGTGAAACAGCTTCATAGAAATTCCACAAGATTATGCATTGAACTAATCCTCTATCAAAAAAGATAACCTCTATTTCTTGATTTATTTTTTTTATTTGTAAGATAAATGTGCAGCATATCAAACCATAAGCACAGGCTTTCTAAAACAGAACCTAGAATACTTACTTATCCTTTTCAGTTCCAAATATAGCAGCTAAATACTCTGCCATTCTGAAACACCGACCACCGCGGCCGCTCTCTCCTTATCAGCGTTAGTAAATAAACTCTTCTGGGATATAATTCGTACCAGCTGCATATAAACTCTTACGAGAAATACCTATAGTTTTTTAATAAAAGTTAGTTCGGCTGAACGCTGCGCTTGAATTACTTAAGTTCCTAAACCACCATCAAACGACCATCAAAATCACGATGACCAAGTCACCAAGCCATGAATGAATGATATGAATGAATTGAGATTTAAAAAAAAATATCTCTATTCTCTATGAAAGGTTCAAGGATTATTTAAATGTGCCAGTACTACACATCAGCACGCGTGGCTCTGAAGAAAATCATCGTTTTTGTTAAGGTGGAATCATATTATTGGAAGCGTCCATAAGCCGCAGCTTATGGACGCGACTTAGAGGTATCTGGATAATGAATTTACATTGAACTGTACACACTATCGGACATCATCCGCGGACGCAACCTTGGGCTGACCTTGAGCGTTCGGACGTCCGATAGAAATCTGGCTCGCTGGATGTTATTGTCAGTCGAAAATGTCCGCGGACAGTGTGCACGGGGTGCGGGACGCGTCCGTGCGTCAGAAGGACACGGATTACGTAGGAAGTTGCACGTACATGCGAGATAAATATTATAGGTACCTAATAATGGAAGAAAAACTCGAATTGAATGTGTTCGCACTTTCGCAGTCAAGAATTGCTCTATAATTATAAGTGTAAAGACTAAAACATGCTTCGTTAAAACAAACAACAAATTAAGCGTGCACACTTTCCGTTTATATATATTTACAAACTCTAAATAAAAATTTTGCATTACAATTTTACACAATAGTTGTTTTTTTTTATCTAATTATGATTTAGAAAAAAAAAACAACTATTGTGTAAAATTTTTGTGCAAAATTGATTAGATGATTTCCTAACGCTCAAAAAATAATTATTTAACTCACAAAAAAATGTAAAACTTAAATTTGAAAAAAAAAATGGAGAGTTTTTGAAATAGCTGAAGTTACCGCAACGAATGCAACTTTAATTAAATTCAGTTTGAATTTGGCGCGCAAGCGCCTTTCCGTTTTCCATATTTATATCTCTTGGCACTGTATGATTCTGTGTCGAGTGAACAAAAATGTATTTATTACAAGGCAGTAGCAAATGAAGGTATATATTTTTCATGTCCAGTTAGCCGACAGAAAAATAAAACCTTTTAAAATTTTCTAAAGTAAAATCCGCTTTCTTACTGAAGAAGAATAGCACGTAAAGACATCTAGAAAGATGTCTTTACGTGTAGCTATGTCAATAACTAAAATATATTAGCTGGATTGGGTTATTTCAGGGCCAATACTTGTAATTAAAATACATCTAAAAATATAGAGCCTCTAAAAAAATATTAACAGGCACACTTATTTACCCCCTAAATTTGGGGAGAAATCCCCTAAGTTGGGAACTCTGGCTACCTATCAGCCGATTACCGGCGCTAGAAACATATTATCGGACGCGTCCATAAGCTGCAGCTTATGGACGTAACTTAGAGGTATCTGCATAATGAATGTACATTGAACTGTACACACTATTGGACAACATCCGCGGACGCAACCTTGGGCTGTCCTTGAGCGGTCAGCCGTCCGGTAGAAATCTGGTTCGCTGGACGTCCACCGACTGTACACACTGCTCAGTCGCGTCCATAAGCTGCGGCTGATGGACGCATCCGATAATATGATTCCACCTTTAATCCACACATATCACGACCGTGCCATGCCAGGGACGAGGACGGACGGATGTGTAGTGTTTGATAGAAGTATTACATTATTATTACTCTCGTTTATTCATTTTCTTTACAATTACATTATTTTAAAAAATATTTCATTAAAAAACACGAAAAAAAAAAACATTTAAAAATATAAAAATAGTAGCCCACCGGAATCGGGAACAAGGTCCAAGCTACCGGTCAGGGCTCCAGAGAGAGGAACTTCCTAACAATAGGAGCCGTGTCCAGAAGTACCGCTTTCTGAATCAAGCCCTTGATCCAGCTGCCTAACGAGAGCCTCCTTAGGTGTTGATCGAGGCTCGTGACTATTAAACCATTGGCTGATATGACTATCCGTACAATGATTGCAGACTCCACATGTCGACAACCTCGCGAGCCAAGTCAGTATGCTTTATTTGTTTATCTTTCCAGGCTTTCACGAGGTTCTCGTCATGCGGGACGGTTATATTGTCTACAATCATTGCACGCCTCACTATTCGGTTCACCACTATATCAGGCTCATTGGCAACAATAGTCCTGTCAGTGATGATGGAGCGATCCTAGTACAATGTGATATAGCCATTATTGAGAACTGGGTCGGGCGCATACCTGTAGTACGGCACCTCCGACTCCACAAGAGAGTATTTCAGAGCAAGTTGCTGATGGATAATCCTGGCTACTGAAATGTGTAGCACATGGCTACACATTTCAGTAGCCAGGAGGCGATCAAGTACACTATCACGCACCTGATCCGACAGTCGTTGTGCCGACACGTTCGTCGTGGGTTGGATGCTCTCTCTGTTAACTACTCGTCGCTCGAACTCGACGCGACTGCCACGGCTGGTGTCACAGCACTCACGGTGGGGCTGGCTTCCGGCGGCGGCGAGGCGGAGCTGACCGACGAAGCCAGAGGCGGTGGGCGTGCTCGAAGAGCTTTTGTCAGATTATTATTATTATTAAAGTGTAACAAGGAATGATATAATTTTGATTTATGGAATTTCCATTCGTTGTGCTCATCTATCTATATCTATACTTACTAATATAAAGCTGAAAAGTTTGTTTGTTTGTTTGCTTGAACGCGCTAATTCCAGGAACTACTGGTCCGATTTAAAAATATTTCAGTGTTAGATAGCCCATTTATCGAGGAAGGCTATATAGCATCACGCTAAGACCAATAGGAGCGGAGCATACGAAGTTGCGCGGGTCAACTAGTGGTTATAATATAATAATAATATGATTTCATAAAAGCTTCAGTGGATATAAAATACCTACACTTAATTATTCAAATTTATAATTTTTTTATTATATAACATTTCTTTGAACTTATGATCATTTTATATAATTTTGTCGAATGTAAATTCGTCTAAAATTACGGTCGCGACGAAGCACACAAACAAACAAACTCTTCAGCTTTATATATTAGTATAGAAGTATAGATGAAAAGAACGTTATACATACTTACTAAATAAAAATATACTGAACGAACGTTAGAGAAAGTGTTGTCAAAACTTATGTTGTTATACAAACTCAACGTTATATTTAGTGAAAATTATATAAATAATTGTTGTAAGAAGTAAACATTTTGTCATTTTGTGTTTGCTGTGGATTTTGTGAATAATTAATAAATAAATTATAGCTTTTGAAAATACACACACATAAAATAAATAGACATACTAAATGAGTGGCACCCGGACAAGCCGTGGTCTGTCTGCTGAAAACAATATCAATGCGTGGATTTTATATGAAATCGTGTGCGAAATTAATCAAGACCACTGTCTGTTCACGTTACGGGCACAAACGTATAATTTAACAAAAAAAAAGTATTTCAATAGTTTCCTCTTTTTAAATAGCATACGATGGTTGCAGAATAGTGTGTTTTTCGTGCGACACTCTAGCTCTTTGATATATGTGTTTGCATGTACATCCGGCATTATGCGAATAAAACGACTGAAGGTGGAAACATATTATCGGATGCGTCCATCAGCTGCGGCTTATGGACGCGAGTTAGCAGTGTGTACAGTCGGCGGACGTCCAGCGAACCAGTACTGCTATTCTGTAACAACATTTTCGTATCTCGACAGTGAAATCCTAGGTGAGTTTCAAATTAAGACCTTTATGTTGTATGCAATAAAGCTTATTTTGTGAGTTTTATCACTCAAGTGAAGCTCGATATCGAAATAGTTGTGTACAGAATAGACTAGCTGATTTCTATCGGACGGCTGACCGGTCAAGGACAGCCCAAGGTTGCGTCCGCGGATGTTGTCCAATAGTGTGTACAGTTCAATGTACATTCATTATACAGATACCTCTAAGTTGCGTCCATAAGCTGTGGCTTATGGACGCATCCTATAATATGTTTCTAGCGCCGGTAATCGGCTGATAGGTAGCCAGAGTTCCCAACTTAGGGGTTTTCTCCCCAAATTTAGGGAATAAATAAGAGTGCCTCAAAAAAATTACATATTTTTTTATAGGCTCTATGTTTTTAGAGATATTTTAATTACAAGTTATGGCCCTGAAATAACCCAATCCAGCTAATCTAGTTTAGTTATTGACATAGAGACACGTAAAGACATCTTTCTAGATGTCTTTACGTGCTATTCTTCTTCAGTAAGAAAGCGGATTTTAATATAGAAAAACAACAACTTTCGCTAGTTTTAACCATAAAAAAGGTTTTATTTTTCTGTCGGCTAACTGGACATGAAAAATATATACCTTCATTTGCTACTGCCTTGTAATAAATACATTTTTGTTCACTCGACACAGAATCATACAGTGCCAAGAGATATAAATATGGAAAACGGAAAGGCGCTTGCGCGCCAAATTCAATCTGAATTTAATTAAAGTTGCATTCATTGCGGTAACTTCAGCTATTTCAAAAACTATCCATTTTTTTTTTTCAAATTTAAGTTTTAAATTTTTTTGTAACTCTAGCTAAATAATTATTTTTTGAGCGTTAGGAAATCATCTAGTTTAAGATTTAGATAAAAAAAAACTATTGTGTAAAATTTTAATGCAAAATTTTTATTTAGAGTTCGAAAATATATATAAACGGAAATTGTGCACGCTAAATTTGTTGCTTGTTTTAACGAAGCATGTTTTTAGTCTTTACAATAGGGTATTTTACTAAAAAAATCTAATTAGTCCGTCAGATAGATATTCAAAAAATATTAAACACGTATTTTTTCTTTTTTCGCGTAAACAAAAGATGACGATGATATAGTGCCACGATGAGATGATAAAACACGCGTGACGTCACTATGATGGTACAATTTTACCAGGCCACATGACGTCACGCGTGTCTTCAACGCACTGTATCGTCTTCATTTTTTGTTTACGTAAAAAAAGTAAAAATACGTGTCCAATATTTTTTTTAAATCTATCTGACGGACTAATTAGATTTTTTTAGTAAAATACCCTATTATAATTATAGAGCAATTCTTAACTGCGAAAGTACGAACACATTCAATGAGTTTTTCTTCCATTTTTTGGTACCTATAATTTTTATCTCGCATGTACGTGCCACCTCCTACGTAATCCGTGTCCTTCTGACGCACGGACGCGTCCCACACCCCGTGCACACTGTCCGCGGACATTTTCGACTGACAAAAACATCCAGCGAGCCAGATTTCTATCGGACGTCCGAACGCTCAAGGTCAGCCCAAGGTTGCGTCCGCGGATGATGTCCGATAGTGTGTACAGTTCAATGTACATTCATTATACAGATACCTCTAAGTCGCGTCCATAAGCTGCGACTTATGGACGCGTCCAATAATATGTTTCCACCTTGAACTGTCATGAACTGAATGAACTGAAATCGTTGCATCGAGTTGGGTGAAGTGAAGTAAACAACTCGGTAAGTTTCTTTCACGTCACTTTAAAATTAGGTGTCACACAGTGTGATTGTCAGTTCGGTAAATTTAAAATTAGTTTTAAAAGTTGTGAAATACATGTATTTATAATGACTTTTAATTCCACACTGGATAATTTCTGCGGTTCTACGTTTTGGGTTCGTAATTTAATCTTAGGTTTATTTAACAAACGATACATTTGCAACAATGTTGTAGTTTTCAGTCAGTAGTAACTTTCTTTTTATAAAGTTTTTTTACTCTTTGTGAACTTTAAGCTTATCTTACAAAATTGTAATGAATGACCCAGTTTAATTATCCGCCCCTAAGGCTACCCACTGACCAAATATTTTAAGTAAGTTTTTCCAACTTTTTCAACGTCTCTCGGCTGATATGATGATGACGACCCAACATGTGGGAAAAGAAAAATTTAATTGCATAAAAAAAATTAAATGATCATAATGTAAGTCAATCAACATAAGCATTGGTAAATTTTTTCTAATTTATAATTTTAGGATAGCAACGTCACATGGTATACAGACAATCCCGACTTCACCCCATGTTTTCAAAAGACAGTTCTTGTATGGACACCATGCGTGTACCTGTGGGTGGCAGCACTGATCGACATCTACCACATAGTGGGCAGCAAAGAGGGGAACATACCCTGGAACAAATTAAATATAAGCAAGCTCATCATAACATGCCTCTTAGTAATATTACAAATAGTCAACTTGGTCCGAGTGACTTATGAATCATCTACAGAAGGCAACTATATTTATGATGCTGATTTTTATGATCCTGTTGTGAAATTGTTAACATTGGTAAGTTTTTCTTTTTTTCATATACACTTCTGGACACATCTATTGGCCCACCTTAGAGTTTAGGTTTCGATGGCCTCTACCGAAATATGATTGCTAGATTGAACAAAAACTGTTGATGCAGTTTTAAACCTGAGACATTTTGCCATCTTTTTCGATCGTATTGTTTTAAATTTGAATTCAGAATACCATACGACATGGAGCTACGCCTAACAAGTCGGATATGCGCCTTGTTAAAGGCAATTGATTTTTGAATAAAAAACATGTTTTATCAAATAAAGGATTAATTTAATAACGCATGTTGCCTCCATGGGCATCTACCACAGCTCTCATACGATTAGGCATAGAGTTTATCAACCGCTCTATGAAATTTTGAGGGACCATCTCCCATTTCTCTTCTATGGCAGTTTTCAACTCCTGCATCGTCCGGGCAACTGGCTGACGAGCCCTAACACGTCTTTTTAGCTCGTCCCACATGTGCTCAATGGGGTTCATGTCTGGGCTTCTGGCTGGCCAGTCCATAACTGTGATGTTGACATCCCGAAGATATTCCCTGACGATGCCGGCTGCATGGGCTCTTGCATTATCATGCATTAAAAGAAAATTTGGGCCCACATAGTCCGCGTATGGTATCACGTGAGGTTCTAAGCACTCACGAATGTACCTTTCAGCATTTAATGTTGGCAGCCGTGATCCTGTAACAACCTCAAGTTGAGTTTTGCCGCTCGCGAATATACCGCCCCAGACAGTCCATGAGCCACCGCCATAAGCAACCCTCTCTTCAAAGCAGCATTGTGCGAAACGCTCTCCCTTACGTCGGTAGACCTTCTTCCTTCCATCATTGCCATGTAACACAATTTTAGACTCATCAGAAAAGAGTACACGGCTCCAATCTTGCTGTGTCCAATTTAAATGACTGCGTGCGAAATGAAGGCGCGCTGTTCGGTGGGCTCGCGTTAGTTTGGGCCCATTAGCTGGCTTGTGTGGTACCATATCGCGTTCTTTTAACCTTCTCCGAACAGTTCGAGCGCTCACAGATACTCCGTGGAAGTCGCGAAGTTGGTTTTGTATCTCAATGGAGGTAAGGTGACGATTTCTCAAGCTGGTCGTCACGATGAATCGATCCTGCCTTTCAGTTGTGACCCGAGATCGTGGCCTTCCTTGGCGACGAACAAAGCCGCCAGTCTCTAGGTACTTCCGATAAACATTTCGGACCGCAGATCGACTTAAATTAAGTTGAGCACTCACGTTTCTTTGGCTGTGTCCGGCCTGAATAAGTGCCACAGCTTGGGCGGCGACTTCAGGTGAAGTATCCATAGATTATTGATAGAACCTCACCTTAATGTTAAGAATAAGTAATGTTTGTTGCAAAACCAAAGATATCAATCACTTTTTCAAGAATTAAATCCAAGTAAACCAATAAACCAAGTTTTCTTAGTATTCGATTGTTTGATATCAACAAACAGGCTCCAAATTGTCTTTTGTTTCTTTAAATTCTGTGTTCGAAATTCAAAAAAAGACTATTGAATGAAATTGTGAATGTGCCAGGTTCAAAACTGCATAAAAACTTTTTGCTCGACCTAATATAAAATTTTAGCTCTGTTTATTAGCAACTAGTGGACGTCACGCGGTTTCACCCGCGTAGTTCCCGTTCCCGTGGGTGTACGGGGATAATATATAGCCTATGTTACTCCCTGATAATGTAGCTATCCAATGCTAAAAGAATTTTTCAAATCGGTCCAGTAGTTTCGGAGCCTATTCAATTCAAACAAAAAACCACCTGGAAAATAATAAATAATGAAACAGGTAGGAAGAAAAAGCGTGAAACTAAATTTAATTTAAATACTGTACATGGTTCCATAAACTCAGATGCAGAGGTAGCTCAGGAATTTGAAAACTTCTTTGCTGATATTCCTCGTAAAACTACACAAGCTCTTAACTCGTCACCCGCGCTCTCTGCTGCCTTTTTAAGGAAGAATGCCAAGGTATGCCCATCAGAGTTCAAGTTTCAACATACGAACCCCCTAGCCATTACAAAGGCTTTTAAAGATCTTAAAATTAAATCAACAGAAGATCTTTGGGGAATGTCTGTAAAAGTCTGTAGATCTATTATTGAAACTATTGCTCCCTACTTAGCTCTCATATTTAACTCTAATGTAGACCAGGGACTATTTCCTGATCTCATGAAGCACAGTAAAGTCGTTCCACTGTTTAAATAGTCAAGATCCCAGCAATTACAGGCCGGTGTCAATCCTGCCGGTTCTCAGTAAGGTGTTTGAAAAGTTAATGCTTAACCAGATGTTACTACATTTTAATAAAAAATCCATCTTTCAAGAACAACAGTACAGTTTCACCAAAGGGCGTTGTACAACTGACGCCGGTGCCACCCTAATAAAGAACATCTTTAACGCCTGGGAGGATTCACAAGACGCCATTGGAATCTTTTGTGACCTCTCGAAAGCGTTCGATTGCGTTAACCATGAGACACTTTTGTTGAAACTCGAGCATTATGGGATTAGGAATACATCCCTTGATTTGATTAGATCATACTTGAAAGACAGACAGGTTAAAGTACAGGTAAACGGTGTAAACTCACTAGGGTCTGAAATGACAATGGGCGTTCCGCAAGGTTCAATATTGGGTCCATTCCTCTTTTTAGTATACATAAACGATTTGCCCCAATTGTTTCAAAATGAACCAAAGATGGTGTTATTTGCTGATGACACATCATTGATATTTAAGATAGACCGACGATCACAAAACCTTGATGATGTCAATTACTCTATTCATCAGGTTCAAGATTGGTTTACGGCAAACAACTTAGTACTAAATGAAAAAAAAACTAAATGTATTAAATTTACTTTACCTTATGTTAAAAGTAACGAATGTGACATCATATTGAATGGACAAAACCTGGAATTTATTGATCAGACGGTTTTCCTTTTAGACGAGAAATTTCAATGCGGACCTCACATAACATCTCTTGCGGCGCGGCTAAGCTCAGCCGCTTATGCTGTTAGAAAAATAAGACAGCTAACAGATATAGAAACCGCGCGTTTGGTCTATTTTAGTTACTTTCACAGCATTATGTCGTATGGTATTTTGCTGTGGGGTCGGGCTGCTGACATTGAATCCATATTTATTCTACAAAAGCGTGCTGTCAGAGCCATTTATAATCTTCGTCGCCGCGATTCTCTTAGGGAACTCTTTAAAAATATTAATATTATGACAGTCCCTTGTCAATTCATTTATGAAAATATTATGCATGTAAGGAAAAATCGACATCTCTTTAGCAAAATTAGTGATAGACATAATTTTAATACTAGAAATAACTAGATCAACCATTTTTTATATTATCCAAAGTACGAACATCTTTCATGGGGTACTGTATTAAATGTTACAACAAAATTCCTTCTAACATATTAGAATTAAATGAAAGAAAATTTAAAACGTGTAAAAAAGACACTTTCAACAAGCATATTACAAATTAGATGATTATATTCAAGATAAGAATGCTTGGAAACATGCTAGTCCTGCTCCATAGGACAATCTAGGGTGTAGTAGACATAGTGAAACTGGTTGATATGCTTGTGTTTATTATATTAATATTTACTATGTATACAGGTTTATTTACTGATTTTTATATTTAATTTAACTCACACACTGATCATATAAATCAATAGTTGCAAAATTTGTACATATGTGAGTACTATGTCCCCTTACTAGCAAACTTATTAATTTTACCTCTGCTGGCATTTCTTTATTGTAACTATTAGTAGTATATAATTGCTTTTTGGGAGTATCGTCCTTACATATAATCAATTGATTAATGTATGCAAACATTGTAAAGCTTACTTTTAAAAAGAGTAACTATGGAGTTTCTTGTCCGTTCTTCTCCATAAGAATCTACCTTTTGCGAACGGACGACTAGAATCACTATATTTTATTTACTTTTGACGTTTAAAAGTGCCTTTATTGGTCCAGTTGAAATAAATCATTTGACTTTGACTTTGACTTTAGAAGATATTCAAGAAATTAGACGAAAAATGACCATTCCCCCCCTTATCTTCGAAACTACTGAGCCTAAAATTTTGAAAAAAATGGAGATAATAGATCTTTACCTAAAGATTACAGGAAAACCTATAAAAAGTCTGTAGTGTTAAAAAAACGTTAAAAATAATAAATTCGTTCGGAACCCTTTGCACGCGAGTCCGACTCGCACTTGGCCAGTTTTTTTCAAAGAAGACACGTAAATAATCTACGTATTCCAGCCTCATATCATAATGTCCAATTGAATATCTTACAACATTTATTTTAAGTTATTCCAATTTCCTTTAACATTGCAGATTTTTGTGCTTAATGAATCTAAGAAATAATATATTAATTGAAACACTATGTTACAAAGACAATTTTCCTGATAAACTCCACAGATAAACAAACTAAAAGAGAACAGTAAGGTACTAGTACAAGTGTTTATTTTAACTTTCAGTGCCTTATACAAACAGAGATAATATATGTATAACTTCCCCACTAAGTACTAACTACAGTTCAGGCTGATGATGTTATCTTAAGACACTGACTGAACTACTGAAAGCCTTTGTAATTAATTTTAACACAATCCTTTATTAACAGGCATCTTAAAATACTACAAACTTTATGCACATTATGATAAAGTGGGTGTTTAATTCAGGAATAAGCTTAAAATGAGAGGTTTAGAATATGTGAGCGGCGCGTTACGGCATTTAGGCTGCTTTTCCACCAGAGGTGTGCGAAGATGCGTAGTGACAGATGCGTTTGTTAAGAACCAATAGAATCGCTTCATTTACCTAGCCTCGCTACGCAACCTCGCATATCTCTAGTGGAAACGCACCCTAAAAGATTCCGTACCTACCAAATCTTAAATAATAAATTACCTACATTCATTTTTTGATATGTGGTGAAAATTTTACAACACATTTTACACAAATAATCCAAGCCTGTGACTCACAGACAGACACAACCGAAAACCAGACGGTCGGCGGCGCGGCGCCACCGCCTTTCTGGTTTTCGGTTGGCTATGCGTCTCGTGATAATTACGTTACGCACCTCACAAAAAACCTCGGACAGTTTTTTCATTTCACTAGACCTGCGCAACTTCGTCTGCGTCGCATTTTTCATTTGATGAATACTCTGCTCCTATTGGTGGTAGCGTGAAGCTATATAGCCCATATAGGCTTCCTCAACAAATGGGCTATCCGACACTAAAATAATTTTTCAATTCGAACCTGATACTGACATTAGCGCGTTCAACCAAACAAACAATACTTTTTAGGGTTCCGAAAAAAAAGGAACCCTTATAGGATCACTCGGGTGTCTGTCTGTCTGTCTGTCTGTCTGTCCGTCTGTCACAGCCTGTTTTCTCCGGATCCACTGGACCGATTCTGTTGAAATTTGGTACACATATGGACTTCTATGACCCAAACACGTGTCCGACGTTACGTAAATTATTAAATTTTTAGTATGGGGGTCACTTTTGGGGGTCAAACTAGAAAATTAAAAAAAAAAGGTTTTTTAACAATATCGTGTGACATATCAAATGAAAGGACTTACTGTGAGGGTTTTAATAATATTTTTTTTATAATTTTAAAATAAATGGTTTTGAAGTTATCCAAAAAATTAGACGAAAAATGACCGTTCCCCCCCCTTATCTCCGAAACTACTGAGCCTAAAATTTTGAAAAAAATGGAGATAATAGATCTTTACCTAAAAATTACAGGAAAACCTATTAGAAGTCTGTAGTGTTAACATAACATGTTAAAAAAATTAAATTCGTTCGGAACCCTTTGCACGCGAGTCCGACTCGCACTTGGCCAGTTTTTTTTAAAGTGATGTCTATAAATGAATTACCTATTATAGGAATGTAGGGTTAATTATAAATTTCACCGGATAATTGTTAACTCTGTAAGCGTTAGATTGTAATAAATCTTTAATAGATTATAATTTTTCGACATATATAAATATAATGAACATATCATTTTGAAAACAAATCCTTTCCAAATTTATTAGTTTCCATTGTATCTGTACCTTTTTGAGAAAAAATAGTTCACAATTTCACGCGATATTTTAAGCGGTGGCAATGACCCGGTGAGACATAAATCTCGTGTAAGAAAAGTGGTCAATTAATTGTAGATACTTGTAACACTTCGAACAATAAACAGGAAAATTATGAATGTAAAGGTATGCAAGTATTATGAATGAATTTATTCTCAGGCTTGAATAGATAAGTACGTAAGGCCCTGTCCGCACTGCGATTTTTAGGCGCGCGATTTTTTTTCCGCAATTCTGTAACACATGAATCCTAACTGCGAGTATCCGCACTGGCGGAAAAAAATCCGCCCGGAAAAACAATCCCGATGACGGAATTTAATTTGCGAATCCGGATACTAAAGTATCGTTTTGTGATTTTTACATTGCTTGTTCAGTCACTTTGTGACTAACTTAGGTAGTGGTTAAGGAGCAATGTATTTATTGCAAAATAGTGCAGTCGCTGTGTACGCTGTAATAGTGACACGCCCCCTTGCCAATTCTCCTTAAAAGATTAGGAGGGGACTCGGGTCGGTAACTCTGGGGCCTTTCTCCATACAAACGTATTTCGCTATTTTCTTCGTGGATAATACTGCTAGAGCAATGATTTTTTTCCAAAAAATCTTTATCGAATTAATACGTGCCTCTATCATTTTCTTTTTTCCAAAACATAATTACTTAAATAATTATGACAATCCAAAAACCCGAAAAAACAGCTTTTATCGCCATGTTCAGACGACTATCAGACTTTGATAAGTTTTTAGCAAAATAGAAAATAATAGAAGCATAGATATAGTCTTCCTTTAAATTTAGATATACAATTTTATAGATCAGTCCAGTTTTGAAGAAGAAAACAGCGGAATACAAAACGTCTTGCCTCTGCTGCAGTTGTCGCTTTCGCACTTTACTTGATAGGGCGCAGCGCAACGGCATCGGCAATAGTTTCTTCAAATACCTGTTTTACCGACTAGAGTCCCCTCTTAATGACTAAGTTAGATTTAAGAGGAAAATTGTGTCGTATATATATTAAATATTTACTACCTTTTATGTAGATAGGTAGGTAGGTAAATAGAATTTACATGTTATCTTATCAAACAGATTTATTTTTATTTTGGGTAGTTACCCAGTTGAGAAATCCCTTCTCTTATTTTATTTATGTATTAAGTAGGTACTTAATTCATATTATTAAACTTTACGAAAAATAAAACAAACGCAGTGTTTTACTAGATGGATGCTACATTTCTTATCTGAAACAAGTTCTTCTCACTAAGCTAAAATAAACTATTTGACTCATATGCTTATTTCTTTTAATAATACTAACAAATCTGTACCTAATAATAATTTAAATCTTCAAGTGTAGTTTTGCAAAGATATATAAGTAGGTATTTTTGCGAAAACCCACGTGGCTGAACTACCCACCGAAAATATTTGCTTCGGACAATTTTTACTCGTTGAAACGCAATCTCGATACGATGATTAGATTTGTACTTGATAGATCATCCGACAGTGGATATATAATCAATGAACCTTGGCGATAACAAGTCGAAACAAACACGAAAGTCAACTAAAGTATAAGTAGTATAGTATAGTATAGTATCTAACTCATAATGCAGTTCAATCGTCATGCGTTGTTCAAATAAATTAATAGTCAGACGAATGAAGTGACGAGACGCTCAATTGGCTATTGTTATCTAGTAAACTGCATTGCATAATAGATCATCAACCTTAACAAGATATATGTATGTACTAGCTGACCCACGCAACTTCGTCTACGTCACAATTTTCATTGCTGCTCCGCTCCTATTGGTCTTAGCGTGATGATATATAGCCTTCCTCGATAAATGGGCTATCTAACACTGAAATAATTTTTCAAATCGATCGTTCCTGAGATTAGCGCATTCAAGCAAACAAACAAACTCTTCAGCTTTATATATTAGTATAGATGTGTAATCTTCTTCTTCTTCTTATCGTGTGGGCAGTAAGGTCTAACGACCCCACACACCCTAGTGTCAGAGTTTCTAAACCGCCTCAAGGGCCTCTGACATGGTTAATGTGTTTTTACCTATTTATTGACATAACCGATGTGTTTCCTCAAATTTGATCTTATTTGCAGATGTTATCAGTAACGTTATTATGTTACAATCGAAAATATGGCATCAAGACCTCAGGAGTACTGTTCCTATTCTGGTTGTTCCTCATCCTGGCCGGTCTACCGCAGCTCAGATCTGAGATAGTGCACTACAATTCAAACGTCGACGCGTATGCCAGATATAGTTTTGGAAGTTATATCTTGTACTATACGCTGACAGTAATCATGTTTATATTGAATTGTTTCGCTGATATGCCGCCTAAAGATTCACCATACAAGTATGAAGAGGTAACACTAATTATTTATTCTTTAAACTACAGTTATCCTCCATTTTTCGGTTTCTAAAACCATCTATTGTATATCCAACAGGTTCAGTCCCCAGAGAACATGGCAGGCTTCCCAAGTCGGCTAACGTTCAGCTGGTTCGACCCGCTCGCCCTGACAGGCTTTCGAAGAAGTCTCAATGTAGAAGACTTATGGCCCTTAAACCCACAATTGAGCAGCAAGGAGGCTGTGCCTAGATTTGAAAAGTTCTGGCTGAGAGCTTTGAGAAAAAATGAAGAGTAAGTATTTTCTTATTTGTTCCAACAGCCAAGCACGTTCTTGCGAGTTTAAAATACAAAGGAGCTGGCATACCTTGCTCTATACATAGGTCAGTATAAAATAATAGTAGATACTTAGATTCTGCACCGAGGAGATAAAATTATCTATTGTTCAACGCTAGAATCGAACGGAACGCGTGAGCGACTATCGACGAAGCTATCACTCACATAGTGTCACCCTAAAACCTTGGTAGGTTCCCAGTATTCAGTAGTTGGGGCGGCCGCGGCGGTGCCGCGCCGTTTTCAATATCAATAATGGAGCACTGGGTGGTCGTAGTTATAAATAGAAAATACGTAAGAAAGCATTACTGATAGGTTATAATGAAACAGCTTATTTCATAATATTAAAGTGTTTATGTGTCATATAATGTGTAATCATATTATGAAATACCAGACGGAGTTCCTTCAATTTACTTTGGGTTTCTTTTGATAAGATATTTATTTGAAGATTAATTTGCACTGGTTTTGCAGATGGGAATTACCTAAAATTACGTAATATCTAAGTAGGAAATCACAGAAAAGATAATACATAATTTGTTGTATTTATGTAAGGTTTTGTCTATCATGGCAAGCCTTGATAAACTAGAACGAATCTTTTAACAGGGCGAAATAAAATTTACCTCAATCTGAAAATGTACCGTACTTAGGTACAGTAGGTATCATAAATAGACCATACACATAATATAAATAAACTCGCGCCTTTTTCTTATTGGGATAGCCAGAAACTGAAAAATGAATTCTGATACGCTTCATAGACATTCCTTTTGCATTTCTTTTTTGTAAAACCTACCTTTTTTAAAACCATTGGTAATAGGTAATGATGACTGTCATATTTTAATAGTCAAAAAGATTGTATTTAGTGTGCAAGTCATTATGATTTATGAAATAAATAATGTGTCATATAAGATAAGAATTACGCATCTGCCCATGTAATAATAAACTTGAAAGATTTCGAGATATTATTTTCTGATACCAGCTGGCTAATTTTTATTAATACTACTGAGTTCTCGTTTTTATAATAGCCTATTTGGAAGGCATTATTGCAAATGGCTACTGCGTTACGGAAAGGTCCTAGTAACTACTTCTTTATAACAGTCCATCTACTACTTACTCAAATATAATTTGAGGCAACGCAGTTGATTTTACAATACTTAAAAACGAAAGTAACACGACTTGTAAGTTGTGACTTTGTGACCTCGCTTTCGTTTTCAATTCTTGGTTTTTTGCACCTGTTGCTGGGCACTGTAGTGAGCTCTGAGAGTAGACTGTTCAGTTAAGTTATTATTACTAGCATAATATCACGTCTACATGTAGCTGAATGTCATGCTGATTAAATGGGTACGTATATCAACATGACCTTGTTCATCAATTTAGCATCTTTTATTAAAATCACTTCTTTTCTCAAAAACAAAATAGCCAATTATTTATACTTAACCATTGCTTCACCGTATTGATAGTGATCTATAGTAAAAATATTGTACCTATCTATGACAAAATGTATCATAAGAAATCAATCTGTTATTGTAAGAAAAAGGTAAAAGGATCTGAACGAACAAAACGGTACTCTTTATAAAACAAGTAGCTTGAGGCATTGACACTAAAATACTCGAGCACCCAACTGATATGGCTTATCGATGTATGTACCTGCGCAGAAGATGAATTGAATTCCAATTGAAGACCAATCGGCACTTTTCCTGTACCGTTATTGGTCGACAGTTGCCGCCATGTTAGCGCGCGCCGCGTGGCATGCACGTGACTTGCGACTGAGACGGAACTAACAGCTGCAGTGTATTATGAACCTTATAGTAGTGATCTAAGGTTGATCGTAAGTTTGCTTTCTTTCGTTAATCTTCAGGGCCATACTTTCTTTTCTGTGCGAACGAAGATTCACGATGCGCGTTATTGGTTGGGTACCACTGTAATTTGTTTTAATTAATCTGATAGTCCCTTGTTTATGTCTGTCGTTACGGAAACATTGCGTTGTGTAATTGCTGTTAACTTTGCAGAATACATTTGTTGGATTGAATCAATTAAGAAGATTAACCCTTTAATAAAACCAGCATGTTTCTTGATACACGTAACACACTCGATCACAATGGCTTGGTTTTTGAAAAATCAACAATAGCCACATTGCCTTGATCATACAAAGTATCTTCCTAGTCGCATAAATGACAATTTTCTCAGAAAATGTATATAAGCAATGCTCGATTTCTATGTATTATATTATTGAAAGCGATTCGGATCACGGTTGTGTTACGAACTCAAAATAGCAATATTACCTAGGTACATGTTATAAACATGGCTTAGTTAGCTATAGCACATGGAAATATAAAAAATTTCTTATATCTATATCTATACTAATATATAAAGCTGAAGATTTTGTTTGTTTGTTTGTTTGCTTGAACGCGCTAATCTCAGGAACTACTCGTCCGATTTGAAAAATTCTTTCTGTGTTGGATAGCCCATTTATCGAGGAAGACGAAGTTGCGCGTGTCAGCTAGTATCATATACTAGCTGACCCGCGCAACGTCGTCTGCGTCACAATTTTCATTACTGCTCCGCTCCTATTGGTCTTAGCGTGATGATATATAGCCTTCCTCGATAAATGGGCTATCTAACACTGAAAGAATTTTTCAAATTGGACCAGTAGTTCCTGAGATTAGCGCGTTCAAGCAAACAAACAAACTCTTCAGCTTTATATATTAGTAATATAGACTAGCTGACCCGCGCAACTTCGTCTGCATCACAATTTTCATTACTGCTCCACTCCTATTGGTCTTAGCGTGATGATATATAGCCTATAGCCTTCCTCGACAAATGGGCTATCTAACACTGAAAGAATTTTTCAAATCGGACCAGTAGTTCCTGAGATTAGCGCGTTCAAGCAAACAAACAAACTCTTCAGCTTTATACATATATTAGTATAGACTAGCTGACCCGCGCAACTTCGTCTGCGTCACAATTTTCATTACTGCTCCACTCCTATTGGTCTTAGCGTGATGATATATAGCCTATAGCCTTCCTCGATAAATGGGCTATCTAATACTGAAAGATTTTTTCAAATCGGACCAGTTGTTCCTGAGATTAGCGCGTTCAAGCAAACAAACAAACAAACTCTTCAGCTTTATATATTAGTATAGCTGACCCGCGCATCTTCGTCTGCGTCACAATTTTCATTACTGCTCCGCTCTTTTTGGTCTTAGAGTGATGATACATAGCCTATTGCCTTCCTCGATAAATAGGCTATCTAACACTGAAAGAATTTTTCAAATCGGACCAGTGGTTCCTGAGATTAGCGCGTTCAAGCAAACAAACAAACAAATAAACTCTTCAGCTTTATATATTAGTATAGATTAGTATAGCTTAACATAACTGGCAAAATGTGGTTGTACCAAACATACTCATCTGCCTATTCGTTCGAAAATACAGCTTGATTTAAATTACAATATACTTACCTATTTGATAAAATCTATACTAATATATAAAGCTGATCATAAATAAACTGATAGACAATGCACAGCTTAAACTGTTGCATGACATTTTGAATTAAAAGTTCCTTATACTGCTTATATGTACTTACAGCGAAGGAAAGCAAAGAAAGTAATTTTGAAAATTCACCTAGAGGGGTTAAAGTTGATAATACCTCCTTAAATACTTTATTGTACCTACTCCAAGGTAAAAAATTCCGTTAAAATAAAAACACAAGCACCCACCTATAATTCACAAGCACCTATGGCTCACATAACGCGATCTCTTCCAGTAACATAGAGATAGGTAGCCTGAACACGAAATGGGGTCCATCATTTTTTCCGATGGGAAATCTAATCCTATGAGTGTGACACGCTTGAATGTTGCGTTACCTATCTAATATTTCTTCTTTATTTCCAGCGAAGCTAATTCAGCCACTGGTGATGCTTCTCCTGTGGGGGAGAAACAGCCTAAAAAACCAACGTCGATATTGCCAGTGGTGTGCCTAGCTTTCGGAGGACAGTTCTTGTTTGCCGTGTTTCTCAAGGTGATTCACGACGTACTTATTTTCGCATCGCCTCAATTACTTAGGTAAGTAGAGCCTTGACATGTTATGTGCGACAAAATCAGTTACTGGGTGAGTTCGTTCAGGTGAGGTTACTGTCAGTTTCATCTACATATAAGGCTGCCCTCAGGTGCCTTCATGTTTTCTGGCATGATTTGACGTTGCGTTGACTTGACGTCACGATTGCGCAACGTATACGTTCATCAAACGCTTACGCTGGACATTCGCTCAGCGCAAATCTGAACGCTTCAGTATCAAAATATTGAATGCACCTTGCTTTGAACTTCGAACGAGCCTATTGTTAAAAAGTTTGTTAATATCATTTACCAAGAGTCGTAACTTAAGTAATCAAACCGCAAAATAAGCAACAATAATTATAATCTGTAACACTTACTCGTTTCAACATCAAGACATATTTTATTGCAGTCATCTCATTGGATTTATTGAAAGCGGCGATCAGCCTGTGTGGAAAGGCTACATGTATGCCGTCGGTATGTTTGGATGTGTTATCATACAAAGTATGTTCCTGGGACAGTATTTCATCAAAGTAGCCGTTGTCAGCATACAAATCAAAAATGCATTATGTAGTGTTGTTTACAAGAAAGCTCTAACATTGTCTAACGCTGCACGAAAAGAGTCCACCGTCGGAGAGATAATTAACTTAATGTCCACTGATGTAGACAGGTACTAAAATATTTTATTTAAATACCACTTTTTTGGTGTGTGATCTAATTATTAGAAGATTTTATACTAAGATAACATTGTTCCGGCACTTGATGTCTATGATTTTTAACAAGATTTGGAGATAGATACCTTAGTACAGTAAAACGCAGAATGATGGATTTGTTGAGACTCCGACTAAAATCTAATCCCGTAAGTGCCAAAGACCTACAAAACTTGTACTTACGTACCAAAAACAATTGCCGTAGAGCCTATCAAACTCACTTTGAGCGAGTGATTAATTCCGCGAATTGCGCACGACGGGCAACGGCATCGGCACAAGCGACGATTTTGGTAATTATTTCAATAAGGGTAAAGTAGACTTTTCAATGTTCGGATACTGAACGAATGACCTCGGAGCATCGAGTACCATGATTTGCAGTCGATTAAATACATTTGAAATCTTCTGCCGAGTCGAATATCGTCCGCTGGCTTGCTAAACTACATAACTTAAGTAAAATCGAGCTTGACAATATTGTGTAATTTTTCAGGTTTAGTAATTTGACCTTTGTAAACTTATTATGGTCTGCTCCTCTACAAATTGCTCTGGCCCTGTACTTCTTATGGGGCGTGCTAGGGCCCTCTGTCATGGCTGGTTTGGCCGTCATCATCGTACTTATGCCCATCAACGGGGTACTAGCCGGCTATCAAGAAAAGATGCAAGCCAGATTGATGCGACAAAAAGATCAAAGAATTAAGCTTATGAGCGAAGTACTTAATGGGATCAAGGTAAGATACGTAATTACGTACCCAAGCGAAATATCATCATCTAGTGTTGGTCTAGCATAGGCGTTTATCTGCCTTATGTGCAGCGCAATCTCATCTATGGAAAAACGAAACGTAAACGTTGCTTAACGCGAATTATTTCAATACCATCACGCTTATATGGCGTCAATGACCACACTGGAAATGACCTTAGTGCAAAAACATAAAGTTGGATAACTTCTACGTAAAACTATCTACTAAATAAAACCTTATTTCTATCAGGTCCTCAAAATGTACGCGTGGGAAGGAAGCTTCCATGATCATATTGTGAAAATAAGAAACAAGGAGTTAAGTGTCCTCAAAAAGCAAGCATTCTTAAATTCAGGAATGATATTTATATGGATTTGTACACCTTTCTTAGTAAGTATAAAGACGACTACTGGGTTGATATTGTTGCTGAAATTTTCCAATGAAAAAATTTAATTAAGTAACCTATTGAATATTGTCGATTAGGTATCGTTGATGTCATTCACATGTTTTGTGCTGGTAAATGACACTGAAGTGCTGGATTCTAAGCGGGCATTCGTAGCATTGTCTCTTTTCAATATATTGCGGTTCCCAATGTCAATGTTACCTAACGTAATATCGGATGTTATACAGGTTGGTGCATTTTTGTTTTATCATTATTTGATACTGAAACTTGTCATATAAATAATTTTTCGATTGCATTTATCTATTCAAACCCAAATCAATTATTTTTAAATCGTTTTTAAACAGACTGCTGTTAGTATAAAGAGGTTGAACAAATTCTTAAACTCCGAAGAATTGGATGTCAGTGCAATTGAACACAATCCAGATGAGAGTAAGTAAAATGTTTAATAATATCTATGGCCACTGTTTCAGGAAGTTATACTTGTATTCAAGTACAGTCAACATAGAGATAAGCATGCAGGCGTCCAAGTTATGTGGAGCTTGTATAATCTATTCAAACGAAATAACGTAATAATGATACTTAATGTTTCTATGTATCTAGTGTTTAAAGTGGAGAAAATGTTTGGTTTTTTGCCTGAATACCAAACTTTTTTGTTGACTGTGCTGTCCGGTTATGGACAGCCAACAAAAAAGTTTGAGCAGCCTTTGTATGTGTGTAAATCAGGCTGGTTTCCGCAAATCCAAACGACTGAGCGCGTATTTTGCGTGAACAGCCTTTAAAAACAATTGATTAAAATTTTTAGAAGATCAAATCGTGATCGAGAAGGGCCACTTCACGTGGGGAGACGAGCCCGTAATAAAGAACCTCAACCTGCGCATACCCCGCGGTTCTCTGGTCGCGGTCGTGGGCGGCGTGGGCTCGGGCAAGACCTCTCTACTCTCTGCCTTGCTCGGAGACATGGACAAGATTTCTGGACGAGTTAATATCAAAGGTAGAACTCCAGATAAAAAAATTACCTATTTAATAAATATCTATGAACCGTTTCCTAATTTAAATGTAATCTTTCAGGAAATATTGCATACGTCTCTCAGCAGGCTTGGATTCAAAACGCAACTCTACAAAATAACATCTTGTTTGATCAAGAAATGGACCGAAGCAAATATAATAAAATATTAGAGGCATGTGCTCTTGCGACTGATTTAGAAATACTTCCCGGAGGGGACCAGACTGAGATCGGTGAAAAAGGTATGAATTATTAATTTAGATTTGTTACAAGTTACATTCAAATGCTAAGAAAATCCAACTGTTATAAAATTCAAAGAAACTTAAAAACCCGCGATCAACTGCCAACGTGTGTTATGTTTTCGTCTATGGAGATTTCTGTATTTTAAAATCTCGGAGTATCCATGTTGCAAATCATTGTTGCTTACAAAAAGTAGGTAGGTAAGAATAGAATAGAATAGAATACTCTTTATTATGTACACCATATAAGTACCTATGTTTTATCGCTGTTCTTTTTAGGGTTCCGAAAAAAAACGGAACCCTTATAGGATCACTCGGGTGTCTGTCTGTCTGTCTGTCCGTGTGTCACAGCCAGTTTTCTCCGGATCCACTGGACCGATTCTATTGAAATTTGGTACACATATGGACATCTGTGACCCAAACACGGACGCGTTACGTAAATAATTAAATTTTTAGTATGGGGGTCACTTTTGGGGGTCAAACTAGAAAATTTAACAAAAACATTATTTGAACAATATCGTGTGACATATCAAATGAAAGGGGTTGCGCGGGGGGGGGGGGGGGTTAATTATATTTTTTTCATAATTTTAAAATAAATGGTTTTGAAGTTATTCAAGAAATTAGACGAAAAATGACCATCCCCCCCCCTTATCTCAGAAACTACTGAGCCTACAATTTTGAAAAAAAATGGAGATAATAGATCTTTACCTAAAAATTACAGGAAAACCTATTAGAAGTCCGTAGTGTTAAAATAACATGTTAAAAAAATTTAATTCGTTCGGAACCCTTTGCACGCGAGTCCGACTCGCACTTGGCCAGTTTCTTTTTTACTTTCTAAATTACTGAGCATGAGAATGTGTTATATTGATATGTTTTATTGTGAAATAGGTATAAACTTGTCCGGCGGTCAGAAGCAGCGCGTGTCGCTGGCGCGCGCGGTGTACTGCGACGCCGACAACTACTTCCTGGACGACCCGCTCAGCGCCGTCGACTCGCACGTCGGCAAGCACATCTTCGACAAGGTGCGTGTTTTGGCAGGGGCTTGCTAGGTATAAACTTGTCTGGTGGACAGAAGCAGCGCGTGTCGCTGGCGCGCGCGGTGTACTGCGACGCCGACAACTACTTCCTGGACGACTCGCTCAGCGCTGTCGACTCGCATGTCGTGTAGCGTGACGCGAGAGCGTGGCGTGCGCGGAGCATGACTCTCTCTGTGCGCAGGTGCTGGGCCCCAGCGGGTTGCTCAAGAGCAAGACGCGCGTGTGGGTGACGCACAACGTGTCGTACCTGGCGCACACGGACCTGGTAGTGGTGCTGCGCGACGGAGAGGTGTCGGAGGTCGGCTCCTACCAGCAGCTGCTAGATAAGAAGGGCGCTTTCGCTGAGTTCCTGCTCCATCATCTCACGATAGCAGAGCGCTCGGCGTCAGCTGAAGGTGAGTTTGGCAGATGTAACTATGTAAAGTAATCCTTAAAAAATATAAGTAAGATAAAATGTAAGCGCACGATTAGCAATCGCGCTTCTTAAAAAAGATAAAAGATAGACAAATGTACTTTAGAAAGTAAAAATACAAACTTATCTTAAAAACCTTCAAAATTCAGCTGGCCTTACTTTATTCAGTATTCAATTTCCGTGTGCGAATATAATCATGCCTTGAACCCGGGTAGATACTAGAGCTCTGCTTATTGAATCACCCAGTCATGGGCGATTTTATTTTGCCAGTGAATGAATAGTTACCGTGACATCTGTTGTTGTTCGGAGTCAGCCCAAGAACGTAATTGTGAAACGCATGTCATGCGTGAAGGCCTCTAAGGAACAGCTACATAACTACATAATTGACCGTTTACTGAAAATATTCCCACAGATTTGGCAGACATCAAAAACGATTTAGAAAAAAAACTTGGTTCGGAATTTCATCGTAAATTGCAATGGGCTCGTTCGCTGTCCTCGGGGGCTTCGGACACAGACACTATGGATGCAGGTAAATCAAGCTGCCTGCATAATTATGTTTGTAGGTACTGTTTTTAACTATCAAAACAGGAATAACTGACATAAACTTTATCTGTAAGTTTATGTCAGTTATTTCTGTAAGGGTATGGAAAACACGAAAGTGGAATTATCACATCTAAGGAATAGGTGTAAATAGAGCGGTTGCAGTCAGTAAAGAGTAGGTACGTAACCCATCGTTGAGAAAACAAAAACGCTCAAGTGCAAAGCATGGCATGGGGGATTACCCTGTGGTGTGACGTTCAAGCTAATTTGCAAAAACCAAGATCTTCGATATTATTATCGTAGCGTACCTATACTTTTTCTGGTTTAACTGTAAAAAAGCGGATCTGGATTACCTATCCGTTACTTATGTTTATTTGTACCGTATTAAAATTATTATATATCGGAAATAAATTATATAAACTTATTCATTTTCTAGGCGACCGTGGTGAGAGTGTTGCTAAGGAAAAGGTAGATAAAGAAAAGAAGCCCATAGACGAGGACCCACAGTTTGATCAGCTTATTGAGTCCGAGACTACTGAAACTGGAAAAGTGAGTTATTTTGTGTATTGGCATGGGCTGTTATATTATACAGCGATCATATCCGAAGCAAACTATTTTATTAAGGAACCTAATGAACTGCGAAGAGGGATTGTTTTAAGCAATAAGTAGGTACAAGTTTCTGCCTGCGGCTTTTCCCGCGGGAAAGGCGAAATTTTTCGCAAGGGATCGTACTCACGAGATGAAAAGTATCCTATGTGCTATATCCCGGGAGATAGTCTACAAATTACATCTATCCATTCCGCCGTTATGACGTGAAGAGGTAGGTACTATACAGGCAGACAAAGTTATTTTTGCATTTAATATTATGGGATTTTTGTTATTTATTATCTACTTGAGAAAAGGATAAGGATAACCAGTTCTTTTTTATAAGCATCAGACTTCTTGAAAAGTGACTTGTTTTGATCTTTTCTGTCGATTTTGCGATCAGTTTTTTTTAGACATCAGTAGAAACTTTGGCAAGAAAATAAGAAACATACCTACCTACATTATTCTAATTATATTTTCTTTTGAACAGGTAAAAGGAGAAGTTTACGTGCACTACCTATCAAAGATCGGTGTGAAGGCGGCCGTATTAACGATTGTGATGTACATCATCCTCAACACGCTACAAATCGGCGTCAACTTCTGGCTCGCGATATGGTCCAGCGACGACAAAATGGTAGGTTATTTTACACCAAGGCAAATAAGCCTGAGAAAAATTATATGACTTTAGTGTAACTACATGGTGTTTCAACAGCTATGTACCTATTGCTCAAAGTTATAGAGTAAGTAATTCATTACCTATCCGTAAGTCCGTATGGTAACCCATGAAGGGAAGATAAAAACTGGAACCCCCCTTTATACCTCCATGGATTCGCTATAACTCGGGTAATTATGTACATTATATATGCGAATCCTTAAACGAAAGATAAAGGAGGTCACTGACACGGACTTCACCTAGTGAAATAAGGAAAACTACGAAAGAAATACCTACCTACTACAAATTGCATACACAACGTCTTTACATGACTCTAGGCTTTGGAACGTTTTTTTAGCTTTTTTTTTATCAATATACCAAGTGTTATTTTTATAACACAGTGTTTGAATCTCGGCGTCTCCAAATTTTGTTTTATCAAACACAGTTTTTTTTCTGTAATCAATATCGTGATTTTTTGTCTTTTCCACTAAAATTGATACGTATATCAGTTAATTTCCTTTGGTCATAGGTAAATTAAAAACTTACACTTTATTTTTGGTCACTACTTTCTGTCACAGTCAAACATTATAAAATAGTTGTCATAATTATGTTTGTAGCTCGTAAATGGCACGGTTGATACGGCGCGCCGAGATATGTACCTCGGTGTGTACGGCGCTCTGGGATTCGGTCAAGGTAAGATTGCAAGTCCATGATTTATTAAAACTTTCCCTAATGCTTATGACGTCTGGAAGTCATCTTTGAGTTTTATAAGAATATAAAATATGACATTATATAATCAAAGAAAATATCCAGTTTTGCATGCAACAAAATACCTACTTAGGTATGTATGAAAGTTCTTTGTGCTTGACATATGAGTAATGGGTTTATAAGACAACTTTTCAGTAAAAATAAGTAAGGTAGGGTACATTATAAAATCAAAGGTAATAAATATAATGGTATTATGGCAAGCACATGACTTTCTACTAAAGTTAACCATGTGCAAACAAGGAAAAATGTATTTACCAATAAAGTGGCATCATACATATTTAAAATGGTACAATTTCTATTAGTGGGTTTGTTTCGCCATCTCACAAAACGCAAAGATAAACAGCCTAACCTGGCGAAGGGAAGTTAAGCTCACTTTTCTTCACCAAAAATATGCGAAAAAGTCGAAATAAACTTTGGGAAGGTTGAAATATAGGTAGTTGATATTTCAACCTTCCCAAGGCTAATACATATTTGTTTGCCAGAAAAACCACACTGGCTCTGTATCTGACTAACGCTGTTTACGATGTTTCAGCGTTGGCCTCGTTATTCACCGATCTGATGCCTTTCCTGGCTTGCTGGCGAGCGGCGAAGATACTTCACGCAGTCATGTTAGACAATGTGCTAAAAGCGCCCTTACAGTTCTTTGAGGTCACTCCCGTTGGTAGACTGCTGTCTCGATTCTCCAAAGATGTGGATACAGTTGACACTTCGCTTTCTTGGGAGATTTCCAGTGTATTGAATGGTGCTTTTGAGGTAAGCCATCTGATGTTTATGTTAGTTTAAAAAAAATACATTACACTAGCTTCTTGCATAAGCTAATACACTACTATGCTGCTACTACATGTCAGAGTGCCCCAAGTCCGCATACTCCTGTACTTTTGGGGACTTAACGATGCCACCGATGCTGCAATTAACGTCCACCTACTGGGCCCAAACAAGACTCGAAAAGAAAATCTTGTACATACAATAATTTATTAAAATATCTAGGGGCCACTCCGTATCGAAGTCATTTAAGGATATCTACTTGGCTTAAAATCTTGAATGGATTTTTAACTATACCGCCCCGACCGCCCGTCCTTATACAGTAATCTACATTTATCTTTAAAAACACACCATGTGTGTCATTCGAACTGGCGTAGTGGCCAAAAAACAAATGTAATGTTTAGCCGCATACCAAAACATGCAAACAAAAACGAGTACGCACGCCCGCCGCAGTCGAGATACATTTGCAGAAAGACAAGGTCAGAAGATATAGATAGAATAAAATAAATGCTTTATTATTACACCATAATAGCGAGCACCGTACGCGAGCTCGCATAATTATATCTGTGATGCAATAGTTTTGTGAATCCCTTCGATATGTCACCGGAAAATTGCAAACGTCGTAGATTTTTTTTAATTGTAAAATATCTATAAATACAAAACGATTTTTTCATAATACATCGAGAAATCATAATCTAATAAAGATTTATATACTTATTACAATCTTACGGAGTCTATAATTTTCCGGTGACAGGTAGCATAACCTAATAATTTATTTCTCACTACAATATACATATAATTATTATTTATATTGGTTGGATTACATACATCATTCAGATAAATATAATTAAATTGTGGGAGACTGGTGCCTAAGCTAGGCTCGAGTTAAGCAGTTAGCCTCTTTTTGCATTTATGTTTTATGAGACTATAGACACTACACACACACACACACATACACACTACACACACACACTACACACACACATACACACACACATACACACTACACACACACAAGACACACACATACAGGGTTACTGGTAATTCGACGTACATCCGTCAGGGGCTGATAAGGGGGCCAACATGCAACAAATTGAACCCCCCATATGTATGGCCGAAATTCAATAGTTTTCGAGATATTTGAATTTTAAGGGTTTTTCGATATTTACCCAAAATTTGACATTTAATCCCAAATAAAAAAAACTACATGTTTGAATGGGTACCATTAAAAATGATGTTGTAGCTGGCACTTCAATGAAGCTATGGACATAATTAAAACTACTTAATTTAACAAAATAATTAAAATAATGAGCGATATAAGAATAATATCTTACCAATATTTTTATTTTACGCTTCAAAAATGTTTTCTCGTCACAAAAAATTCTATGACATTAATCGTAGGATCCCTTTTATAGGATCACTCGGGTTTCGTCTGTATGTCCGTCTGTCACAGCCAGTTTTCTCCGGATCTGCTGTACCGATTGTGTTCAAATTTAGTACGCATACAGACTTCTATGACTCCACGAACGCGTAAATAAATAAATTTTGAACATGGGTATGTATGGTCAAACAAGAAATTTAAAAAAAAATAGTTTTTCAAACTGTATCGTGTGACATATCTAATGAAAGGGCTTACTTTGAGGGTTTTAATTGTATATTTTTTCTTAATTTTAAAATAAACAGTTTTGAAGTTATTTAAGAAAGTAGACCAAAAATGACCATTCCACCCCGCCCCTTATCTCCAAAGCTACTGAGGCTAAGATTTAAAAAAAAAAACCTAGACAATATTTCTTTACCTACAGATTACCGGAAAACCTATAAGAAGTCTATAGTGTTAAAATAAAATGTTACAAAAATGAAATTGATTCGGAACTATTGGACGCGAATCCGATTCGCACTTAGCCAGCTTTTTCAGGTTAAAAGTAACCCACTAGGTAAATATCGTTTCAGAAAAAGCGCCTAATCGATCCAAGAAAGTCATTATTCATAGTTATATTATGATGTCAAACTTTAACATCACAGTATGTACTCGTAAGTATAGGTTCCTTCGACATAAACGCGACAGTGCGTGCTATGGCCTCGGTAAGGTCAAGGCTACTATTAGGGTGTGAAATAGTGCCGGCAAACAATGTGCCTAATACTGTTCTATTTCTATTGTTGAATTGATGTTTTTTGAAGGTTTAACCAATAACTGTTACATGTTACGTCAACTTATGATGCCTCAAAATTATAATGGATCGTTTAATTAGTCAGATATTAGGTAGGTAGGTACCATATTAGTGTCTGGCATCTGACCGCAATTTCTTCCGCGTGGAAGTCAACTAGGTTATCCTAACATAGAACATATTTTTTTTTTATTTGTGATGGGTTTGCTCTTGACTCTAGTCTAGGTCAGAGATGACAGAGACAAAGTCTACGATGGAGCGAGCTTACCCAGAAGGAGCCTGTGCACTCTTAACTTTGAAGAGATTAGGGTTGTAAGCGTTTGGAAACACAGACGCTGGCAGAGAGTTCCACTCCTTTGCTGTGCGCATTATAAAAGACGTTTGGAAGCGCTTAGTGCGAATTGGTGAAATAATAACAAGGTAGGGATGGTAAGATGCAGTGCGTGTGGATGTCCGATGGTAGGGGGCCGGTGGGATGAGGTCGTGGAGTTCTTGGGCACAATCACCGAAGTACAATCTTTAGAAGACCGACAAGCAGGCAACCTTACGGCGATGAACCAAGCTATGTAGCTTGGCATCCACCAGTTTTACGTCACCGATGAGCCTCTTAGCTCTGCGTTCCACCGAGTCAAGCGCGGCAAGCTGATACTTAGCTGAGCCATACCAAAGGTGGCTACAATACTCCATGTAGGATCGGACTTGTGCTTTGTATAGGGTTAAAAGCTGTCCAGGCCTGAAGTATCGCTTCACCCTATTTAGGATGCCCAGCTTTGCAAAAACCTTGTCAGTCTGGCTGGTCTCAGGCCCACTGGCACAAATTAGAGTTATTTTTAACTTGGAGTTAGTTTTAACCCAGGGTCATAATGTAAAGAATATATTTGTAATTTAACCTCGTGTTACCATTGTTACCAACTTCCTCTGAGCTAAAAGATAACTCTGGTTTGCGGAAGCAGGCCTTAGGTGGTGGAGTTTCGTATTTTACCATTGAAATATTTCGGTTGGATGTTAACATGAATTATTTTTGGCCACAGGTCATCGGCACAATATTCGTGATAAGCTACTCCACGCCCATGTTCATGACCGTGATCTTGCCGATCGGCGCGGTGTACTACCTCATCCAGCGGTTCTACGTGCCCACCTCGCGACAACTCATGAGGATCGAGTCGGTGGCGCGCTCGCCGGTCTACTCGCACTTCAACGAGAGCATCTTGGGTGCGACCAGTATTCGAGCTTTTGGTGTTATGGACAGGTACATTAATAATCGTTAAATGTAATATCAAAATCGTTTTGCAATTAGTTATAGAACCTGATTCACATTTGGTTCACGTGACGCATTAAATTCGCTTAAAATTATTTTGAACAAAAAGCGACCAATCGGCAAACCGCTCGTGTGACGAAAATAGCAAAGTACTCCAATGACTACTCAGAGCATTATTGTAATTAAATTCATTACTTATGCAAAATTTGACACCTGAAAAATCATGCCTACTCTGATAATGTTTTTACATCTTTTACTTCTCAGGTTCGTAAGAGAATCTCAGCAGAAGGTGGATCACTATCAGTCAGTACATTACCTCAGTAGCGTGGCGGATAGGTGGCTCGGAGTGCGCCTGGAGACGGTCGGCAGTCTCATCATATTCTTCGCTGCACTATTTGCGGTCATCGGAAGAGACACTATTAGTCCTGGGTTTGCTGGTCTCTCCGTCAGTTATACTTTAGAGGTAAGTCTGTATAATTTAATTTCAAAGTATTTTAAATGCGTCAGTAAGCAGTTAATTTAATTCCAATTTTGTTCAATTTTATAGATAACGCAGACTTTAAGTTGGTTAGTACAAATGGTGTCAGGAGTGGAGACGGACATTGTAGCTGTTGAGCGAATGAAGGAGTATGCGGAGACAGAACAGGTGCGTAATATGACTGGCAGCACGAGAGTGCAGGATGTCAGGTAATTGTAAGTGGTGGTCAACATTTGGATGTGTGTCGTAGGAGGCAGCGCGGAACGTGTCGCCCGGGCCCGGCGCGTCGTGGCCGGAGACGGGCGCGCTGCAGCTGGAGCGCCTGACGCTGGCGTACCGCGCCGGCGCCGAGCCCGCGCTGCGTGACGTCACGTGCGCCGTGGCGCCGCGCGACAAGCTCGGCATCGTGGGCCGCACCGGCGCCGGCAAGTCCACGCTCACGCTCGGCCTGTTCCGCATCGTCGAGGCCGTGGGAGGCCGCATCCTCATCGACGGGCTGGACATCGCCGCCATGGGCCTGCACCAGCTGCGCTCGCGCATCACCATCATCCCGCAGGACCCGGTGCTGTTCTCGGGCACGCTGCGCATGAACCTGGACCCCTTCGAGACGTTCTCGGACGAGGACATCTGGCGCGCGCTGGAGTACGCGCACCTCAAGCCCTTCGTGCAGGGTGAGTGCCGTCCGCAGTGTGCGCTCTGCTGGCCGTGCTCTGTCTGACGTCCGCTCTGTGCAGGGCTGGCGGCCGGGCTGCGGCACGAGGTGGCGGAAGGCGGCGAGAACCTGTCGGTGGGACAGCGGCAGCTCGTGTGCCTGGCGCGCGCGCTGCTGCGCAAGACGCCGCTGCTGGTGCTGGACGAGGCCACGGCGGCCGTCGACCTGGAGACGGACGAGCTCATCCAGGTGCGTACGACTGAGCGAGAGCCGAGAGCGCTCTGTCTCGCTCGCTCACCCACTCACTCTCATTGCAGAAGACCATCCGCTCCGAGTTCGCGTCGTGCACGGTGCTCACCATCGCGCACAGGCTCAACACCATCATGGACTCCACCAAGGTCATGGTGCTGGACAAGGGACAGCTCGTCGAGTTCGCGCCGCCGGAACAACTATTGCAAGATAAAAATTCGATATTCTATGGAATGGCAAAAGATGCTGGTCTAGTAAATTAAGTTTATAAAAATCATAGATCAATTAAAACGAAGGAAGAACGAGGGTTTTATACGCATCTCTTTGTGATAAGCGAATCAGAAATCGGTCAATCTGTTTTGAGATTGTTTTTGCACAAAAATCTTAAGTTAAGAAATGTTAACTTGTCACAGTTAAGTAGCTCTAATAAACATGTTTTATTTATTTCTAATAGGTTTACTTTCAGTTTCTAAAAGCCTACGTAGTTTTGTATTCTTCTGTCAAATCTCATGTCAAGTGGTTTGGTTGGATACTGGGGGGCTAAAAAGGCCACTTTAGGAGAATCATATTAAAATCATAATATTAATCACACAATAATCTGTCTGTATCATTTTAATCTGTATTGCTAACGCATTAAGTTCAAGGTTGATTGGGAAAAATTGACAGTGACGGGTAGCATGATTTGCTTTCTGATTCTGCTAAAGTGACCTTTTTAGACCCGCTGTTGTTTGCGCCCAACCGTCACAACATGATATTTGACATAAGTTCATCTATTCCAAAACTTGAATGGCCTTTCAGAAGCTGGGGGTTGATCTTCCTGGTGCTATTTGTTACCAACTGTGATCAAAATGCAATTATTTATTTAATTATAATGAATTATTTACTTAATTTTTACATAGAACCCAGTTCTAACTAGGCAGGTCCTAAATTAGGTTAAAAGGATGGTAATGCGTTAACATAAGTCTACCTACTCCAAACATCACTTCTTCGCCAACTAAATTTAATTAGGTTTATTGCTATCATCTTCTTTGAAATAAAACAAGAAAGAGTCGGAAGCTACTAATAGCTGTAGACTCCTAGTAACTTCCGACTCTTTCTACCTAGTTTTACTAGTCTAGCCGACGGAACATTGTACTTACTTAAAAACATGCTGAAGTCTGGGAGCGTTTACGCGGCACGGTATTTTATACAAATAATCCAGGCATCAGGAAATAAATAAATCGATTTTAATTAAACTTGATATGCATACGCCAGATATGTAAGTGTACACAGGTCTAACATTTTTATAGAGAACGTTTTCGAAAAGAAAAACGATTAACGTTTCTTTTTTTTTAACTGCTCTCTTTTTTTCACTTTCTTTAATTTGTTTAGTTGGTGAAGATGAGAATCAACATTGCCAACATTCTTAAACATAATTTAAATAAGTTTGTAATGAGGTACAGTTCGCATCACCGTTGTTTACCCCTCCGAAGTTAGGTTTTAGTGACGACCGCGCAGGTGCAATCGCGTAAACAAGTGTTACGTTCCTAGAATATTTTTTCGTTTATACATATTATATTATAAATAAGTAACAAAGACTACCAGTAACAATAAAAATATCAAAAAGTAACACCACAAAAACACACAAAAAACAAATCAATAGTAAGAAATAACCAAAATAATAAATTTAAAAAATAACAACGTGTAACACTTTTCGCATCAACAGTCGTATTGCATTGAGCAAGCGGGTCACACGTATGCATCGAACGTATACGAGCGAGTGAGATGCCATTACACCCGCCATCTTGCGCAAACACGCGCATGCGCGACCTGCTCGCGCCGCGCATGCGCTTCATTATGTTTTTTGTCAAATTGACATTCTGCACACTCGATTGCGATGTACTTCGGGGAGATAAAGTTGCGTGACGGGAACTGTATATATCGAATTAACTTAGTGTAGATATTAAGTGTGGTGCTCATGCTCTAAGCACAGATTTGTAGTACTTAAGTAAAGTGCACTGTATTATTGTGATTATGTGTACCTATGTGGATGTAACAATATGTAATTTCACTCCAAAATAAAACTGTACTGTAGTAATTGCACTCGAACAATGTGATTTTGTTTCCGTACTTATTGTAAGATACGAATAACGAGTTAGCCACCAATTTGTTATGCTATATTGGCTGTATTAATAAAAAATATAAAATTAAAATGCAACTCTCATGGCAGTTTTCACTAACATTTATACCTATTAAAATAGTGCTCAAATAAAAGCACACTTAGGCTGAACTCAGCGCCGAGAAGTGAAAATACAACTGGGCAAAAATATTTCGAAACTGTCAAGAGTGAACAGCTTGCCTAGCTGTGCGATTCTGTAAACATGTCAAAGTGAAGGCTTGGGTGAAGTGACCATGAAGTGAGCGGCTATGGTATCATAATTCCGTTGTGTAAAAGGGTTAGTACTATACGTCATATAGGTAGGTACCAATAGCTCCGTGTCCCTCCCACTCGAATAATGGTTGATGGTTTTATGATGTCATAGTAAGCTCATGGCAGGTGGTGCAAGCGATTTAGTGAAAGTGGCCTTTTAGGTATTCATTCTCATTTCTGGATGTACTTAATTTATCAAATGACGTTTATCCTTACATTACCAACAACAAGGTTTTGTGATAATGTTGAATTCCGTGCCTTATGTAAGAGAATCTTAGTACCAATAAGTATTAAAACGTTCAAACAGTACCCGTTGTTTTTGTTTTTACCAGTCTGTTCTTCCTTATTTGAATCCCAGTGAGTTGATTGATGAGCTGATAGCTGACTAAAGCGTATGTACAGTCTGTAAGCAACACTGCCTGACCCACTTGAGACAGCGAATTTTAACCTTATCCATAGGCGTATAATTCGGGCCGCATAATTTTAATGTAGTCATAACTTGCTTCAGTTTCACCATAAATCGCTTCTCGGTAGGTTAGGTGTATACAGTACTTCAAACATCGGTTTTTTTTTTCTGAAAAAGTTAGAAATTGTAGTTTTAAGCATTTCTTCTTCTGCGGTCTCTCCCTAGGAGTGGGGTTGCCAACCTTACTTTATAAAAACGTATCCTACTTTATTTTCGTATAAGGGTTCCGTTTTTCACGGATGTTTGGAACCCTAAAAAAGTGCTATTCAAGTCGCGACTCGCGTGCAAAGGGTTCCGAATCCGAAGCAATTTCATTTTATAACTGACTTCCAAAAAAGGAGATAGTTTTCAATTCCGTTGTATTTTTTTTATGTTTGTTACCTCGTAGCTCCGTCATTTATGAACCGATTTGAAAAATACTTGTTTTATGTGAAAGGATAGGTATACTCCTCGATTGGTCCCATTTAAATTTCATCAAAATCGGTTTAGTAATTTGGCTTTTAAATCAAAATAGCTGGAGTTCGTTTACTTAGATAGATGACATCCAAGTAAACGAAATTGCGTATTTTGCTTTCCTGCGACTTGACTTTCCAGTGGTGTTGTTAGGTGTGGGGTACCACTAAAAACTGAAAAATAAAAAAAAATACAAAAAAATACAACCGACTTCCAAGTAAAAAAAAAACACTACAAAGTATAAAATAACTTTAATTTCGGAATTCGGTGTAAAAAGCTTAAACATGTTATTTTAACACTATAGACTTCTTATAGGTTTTCCTATAATCTTTAGGTAGGTATTGAACTATTATCTGCATTTTTTTTTTCAAATTATAGGCTCGGTAGTTTCGGAAATAAGGGGTGGACTGGTCAATTTCTGGAATAACTTCAAAACTATTTATTTTTAAATTATGAAAAAAACTCTCACAGTAAGCCCTTTCATTTGATATGTCACACGATACAGTTTGGAAAACTTTTTTTAATTTTATTTTCGAGTTTTACCCCCAAGAGTGACCCCCATACTTAAAATTTATTTAGTTTCGTAAAGCGTCCGTGTTTGGGTCACAGAAGTCCATATGTATGTATTCCAAATTTTAGAAATCGGTCTAGTAGATCCGGAGAAAACTGCCTGTGACAGACGGACGGACAGACAGGCGGACACCCGAAACTGTAATTTATTTAATCTATACCTACTAATATTATAAAGCTGAAGAGTTTGTTTGGTTGAACCAGTACCGTAAATAGCCTTTTCTGCGCCCTGTGCGAACTTCTATAAGTGCGCCCGTTTTTTAGATATAGGTGCCCTAGCTAGAGCACTGCTATGTATAGGCCTACTTTATTTCATTCAGGGTGATATAATAAAGCACAAGGGCCTTGCTGTTGGTGGACTAATTATCTAATATTTGTCACCACCGGCCGGCCGCTTGACTCGAACACAAATACGCTCGTACGCTGCCAAAAAAATGAGCGCGATGTTTTTTCTAATTTAAGACGTTTTTGATAATACTGGCATGTAGGTTCGTATGTGTTGGAATCGAGCACTAGGGGCGCAGCGGGAACTTATCAGGTGCAAACCGAAAAAATAATAGTCCTGCCTGGTCTGGCCATTCTTGCGCCCCCCCAGAGCCTACGCCCTGTGCCTGGGCACCGGTGGCACCGCCCTATTTACGGCACTGGGTTGAACGCGCTAAATCTCAGAAGAAAAATTGTTTTAGTGTTGGATAGCCCATTTATCTAGGAAGGCTATACCTAGGCTACATAACATCACGTACGACCAACAGGAGCGGAGCATTATTGAAAAATGTGACGCAGGTGAAGTTGCGCGGGTCAGCTAGTTATATAATAAACATTTGTTTATTGTTCTCGACTTCTCGTATAGTTAAATTGCGATAGAGCCTAAAGTCCTAAACACTATAGACACTACAATATGGAGCCAATTTTGTCCCACTGGTGGGCAAAGGTCTGCCTCTTCCTTTTCCACACAATTCGCCCGTCGCTGTCGCAGCCGCGGGTCATATTAAAAGTAGGGTTCAAATCCTTACTATCCTTTTTTTTTAAGACTGCCCCACACTAGGAATTTCTCCTGTATCGTGGGTGCGTTTACAAACATACAAACTCACATACACAAACAGCCAGACCCGGAACAACTATCTGTAGGCCATACAAATATTTGTTCCGTGCGGGAATGGAACCCGCGACACGCAGCGCAGCAGTCAATAGCTCAACCACTGCGCCAACCGTGCCGTCAAAATCTTACATAATCCTTACTAATATTATAAATGCGAAAGTAACTCTGTCTGTCTGTCGCACGTTCACGCCAAAACTACTGAACCAATTTAAATGAAATTTGGTACACAGATAGTCTAGAGCCTGAGAAAAGACATAGGCTACTTTTTATCCCGGGAGTATATTCTCTAGGGACCACGCGGGCGAAACCGCTGGCAGAAGCTAGTTATAAAATAAATCGAGAAAATCGGACTACAGCCTAGCTCATTATCGATGGGTGGTTATGGATGCCTACCATTGCATTCCTACAAAGGAGACCTTTACATAAATTACTAGGCCAACAATATCTTTCAGTTCTCGCGGGCAAAACTGCGCGGGTGATTTTTGCTAAAAAGCTTTAGCCTGAAGAAAATTGGAAATGTATGAACGACCGAAGCGAGCTCAACTTTTTAGAACCTTGTCTCATATAAGTTAGATTCAAAGAAATATTAATTATGTTTCTAAGGTGACTCGAAAATGCTAGAGCGAGCGAAGCGAGCTCCCACCTTGTAGCACCACATTTGTAGCATCCCACCTGGGAACCTGGGTTAGAATTACAGATATAGATGTTACTTTGTCGTCATAAACGAAAATTCGAAAACTAAAAACGCGTAAAAGAACTCTAAAGTGTTATCGGATAGGATGTGCCATGGACAGGTAAGATAGGTACTCTTTTAACTATTCATACAGCCAAAGTAACATTCTTAAAAGGAGGAAGAGCACCCCATGGAATATGCAAGCAGATTACTCAAGGCAGCTGAAATAAACTATTCCACCACCGAGCGGGAGCGCTAGCCGTGGCTTTGGATAAATTTCGAGCATACATAGAGGGCTTACCGATTACCGTTATCACGGACCATCAAGCTCTGAAGTGACTTAAGAATTTAAAATCACCAACAGGCCGTTTGGCTAGATGGGCTTTGCAACTACAGTCCTTTGACGTAAAAGATGTTTACCAACCCGGTAAAATGAACACTAGCGCACGTGCTGTCTAGACCCCCGTGTTGTGAAGACACCTGTGGTATATGCATAATTACCATAGACATGCCCAGAAGAAGTACTAAAGAAATACGAGAGGAACAGATGAAAGACGAAAAGATTAAGAAAATAATAGAAGCTTGGAGCAACAAGGGCTATCTAATGAACAATGGAATGTTATACCGCCTACACCCTGACTCAGAAGTAGATGACGCACAACTATAAAAAAACGCGTTCCTATATAAAATTTCGACATTGAAGAATACAAGAGCGAGCGAAGCGAACTCGAAAATTTTTAACCCAGTCTTGAAAGGCGGCCCCGGCCCCATTTTATTATAAATCGGATGTAAAAATACCTTAACGATAACGACGAAGATCCATTGTCCGATCATTGGCACCAATTTTTTTTCTAGACCGCGCATGGGAAAACTTTGGTTCTGGAGATATGGAAGAAAACCTTACCATGGTATACTTAGGAGTTACTTTTATATAGAAATCCAAGAGAGTGTAAAAGTCAAGGGCGAACAAAGCGAGCCCGAAAATGTTAGCACCATCGAATAAGTTTTTTATTTAAACATTAGAATTTGGCATTCTTTGAACTTACCGCCCGGGGCACGTCCTCACCCTAGATCCGGGGGTAAGATCCTCTTTTAGCTATTCATAGAGATATAAAAGTAATGTCGTCGACTTACGAGTGTTATAACTAAGTATGATTTTTTTTATACCTAGCCCAGGAATGGTAAGAGCCGCTTTTTACAATTCTCTTCTTCACCCTGCCCACGTCCTTGAATATTTGGGTTGATTAGAAAACAAATAAATACACCTAAGTAACAAAAAAAAGACAAAAGAAGAAGAAGGATGGGAAGGGAGAGAGGAGGAGAGGAGAAAAGATAAAAAGTGGAGAAATTAATAACGTGACAGGGATTGCGTGCTGCGATTTCGTGGCTGTGAATGCAAGAGATAATTTCACTCAAATATATTGTAAATTTTTAGAAGGTGTCAATTTGACGTGTACGATTTGCGGGGATGTCCCATGCATGACCCTCACGACCTCACTATTGGCTATCCAAACAACACCCCAAAACAACACAGTGCAATTTATTGCGACCTAAGGTATGACTGTGTATTATGGAATTTACATTAAGTTTGTAGGTATCTCGATGATAGATTTGATTTAATTGATTTGAGTGAAGTTGGAATAAGTCCCCAAACATCCTGGGGTGGGCCTGAGACGATTCTGAGGTGAACAAGCCCCCCCCCCCCCCCATATGCGCCTGCGTGTCCGCCATATATCAGATTTCAAAATGGGCGAAAACATAACACTCCTCTTTCTAACAGTGGTGCAAAAAGAACACCGAATGAGTCCCATAAGTAAAAGTGTACCTAATAGTTATTGGTTGTCAGTTCATGTCCATGCGTCCGTTAGTAATTTCTCGACATAACACATAAAGACAGGTAAGAATCGAATTTTAATTTATAAGTCTATACGTCCGTGATAAAGCCCAGTGGCGTAGCGAGAGGGGGGCGGAGGGGGCGGCGCGCACCGGGTGACACCCGCTTAGGGGTGACACCCGACCGCTCGCTGACTAGGTGTCACTATCGGGTGGCACCCCTAAACGTTTGACGCAATGAAACCTGTCGGGAGTAGGGTGCAGAAATTTTTGAGCTCGCTACGCTTGCTCTTGCATTTTGCACTCTTTAACTTCCTGAGTTTTTCTATATAAATCAACAAAAAAAAAAAAATCAGTATGAATGTTCAAAATACAATAAAAACCCTTCCGAAATGAAGTGCAAAAATTTCTTTATTTAGGGGTGACACTCGTTCGTTGACTTTTTGTCACGGTCGGGTGTCACCCCTTAACGGGCGACGTAATGAAACCCGTACGCGGTGGGGTGTAAAAAATTTTGGGCTCGCTTCGCTCGCTCTTACTTTCTGCACTCTCTTTTTTCTCGAGCGTTCCTGTATGTCTCAATAAAATCACTATGTTTGTGTTTGAAAAGATCAAAAGAAAATAAAACCTTTCCGAGTTGGGGTGCATGCATTTTAAAGCTCGCTTCGCTCGCTCTTGTGTTCTGCCTTCTCTCAGTTAATGCGCTTTCTTGCATCACTCCATAAAGTTATTTTTGTTTAAGTATGAATGATCAAAAGACCAAACACTTCGATCGCCAACCCGCCTGCCAAGCGTGGCGATTATGGCAAACCTCCCCTTTGGGGGAGGCCTATGTCCAGCAGTGGACGTCTTCCGGCTGTTATGATGATGATGATAATCAAAAGAATATAAAACCTATCCGAGGTGGGATGCGAAAATTTTCGAGCTCGCTTCGCTTGCTCTTGTGTTCTGCCCTCTTTTAGTTCTTGAGTTTACTTGCGTTACTCAACAAAGTTGGATTTAGATAATGATAAAAACAAAATCAAAATAATCTAATTTTCGAGATTTTGTTTGTAAGTATAATGTAAGAACATTCCTGAAGATAAAAACCTGCAGCGCGAGCGCAAATGGCACATCTTCCCTTATCCCTTCCGAAAAATGACTTGCAATTGCTGTCACCAGAACGAAAGGCCTAAGGTGCAACTCATAATTGTTTGGGGGTTCATTTGTGGGGTGACACCACATTATCCGCCCCGGGTGTCACCCTTGCTAGCTACGCTACTGATAAAGCCTGTCGTAATATATGGATCAGAATGTTGGGCTGTGAAAAAGACGGATGAAAATATATTGCATGTAACGGAGATGAAAATGCTGAGATGGATGTGTGGAGTAACGAAAATGGATAAAGTGAGAAATTAGTACATTAGAGGTAGTTTAAAAGTGGCGGAAAGATCTTTTCCGTCACTGGCGCATAGAGATAGAAAATATAGAGATACTTTTTATATGTCTATGCATTGGCGTCACTGGCGTTTTGAAAGGTCTGATTAAAAGCCTTGAGTCTACATGAAACACAACTGCTTTAAAAAGTATTTACGTCCAATCATCGCTGTCTGTGCTGCACTGACATTTTTAATTTCATATTCGATCTATGGTGCGCGGTGCGGTGCGGTGTGATGTGGTGTGTGGTGCCGAAAATTTTATCGAATTTATTACAAACTCTAAAAATACTTCCAGTGAATGAATTATTTTTAATTTTAAATAACTGTTTATAACTAATCGTTACATTAACTATATATATATCGATCAAGTGTCACTTTTAATGTAAAATTTATGGCAGTTACAAGTAGGTAACTCACAAATTGTGACAATGTCTTACAATTCCACGCTTGATAGCTTCTGTGGATCTCAATTTTGGGTAAGTAGGTCTTTGGCCATACTTATGTAAAAAATAACTTTTTCTTTGGGTAAGACTATACATTGGAATAAGCAAAACCAACTATCATCTTACCTACATAAAACTACTTCAAATGTGAAATGTTGAGTTTCTAACAAATTAACCAGTTTTGCTGCATCCAGGTATGTAAGATGTGATTTTGAAGGTTAATTAACTTATCAAATAAGTACCCGAATTTGGTTACATGAAGAAAAGAGTCGGTTTCATTTACTGCCACTACTTTTTTTACTACCTACCTACCTCTATTATTATTACAAGCAAAAATTCTTATAAAATTATAAATAGACATGTATTTTTGGTTCACAAAGAAGTCCAATTTTCAAAGAAGAGAGAAAAAGATTTACTGTCTTACATTGAGAAATAAGTAATGGACAACAACATTAATTCAGTATTGGTTTCATCTCACTAAATTATACATTTCATTTATAACAAGCTGCTTGTTAAAGTTGCTAAGAACTATTACTAATGTATATTGTAATGCCTAATTAAGTGATATTAATTCATTTCTGAGTGGAATGTCATCTGAGCACTTGACCCAAATTGAGTTCAGTGGTTGTCATAGTATTTTATCTGTACATTCAAAGCGCTCAAAAGACTACTATTACCTACCAGATTTGAATAAGCTTGAAATACCTTAATATAAAATCGCTAAACAATGGTGCTTTCCAATTTCCAACTACCTACTGTTTGTTACTAAAATGTCAAATACTGACATTATTTTATTTTTGTAAAATTACTTATTTCCTTGTATGTTTGAAGTTGTTACCTAATTATGTCTGTTTTACAACCATCAAATAATTTCCTACATACATTGTATTTTAGGAAGGTACTTTAATGTGTGCTTGAAAAGTACCTTCATCAGTTTTTTTATTATTATTGAAGTCCAACAAAAGTCATTAAAACATTGTGAGTACCACATGACCATGACCCAAGCCATTTTCTATAATAACATCATGTCTATGAATAAAACCTGTTTTTGTGAAGAGTAAAATAGCTGTTTCAACACTGTGCCTTATCATTTTGTTGGTGTCAAATGATTATTATGCTAACTTGCATTGGTTATATAGCTTGAGTTTTTGAATAATAAATTATTCAAATCATCATAAAGTTATTGAACTTTTATAACCTGATGCTAAAAATCTGATAGAACATAGCTTGCTTTGTTGCATACTGAAGGCACAAAAGTGCTGGAAAACCATGTTTTTCTTTACATTATTGCATCATTTAACTGAACTAAGAAACCAAGTTAAAATTTGCTGAGTCATTCAATTGACAGAGATACGATGTCGGGTATAAAAGAACCCTTCAATTTGTGGTTATTAATATTAATTGCCTTTCAAACTCAAAGGAATTACAGTTTCTTACAAGCGAGGCCAAAGGCTCTGCCACTTCTATGAATTAAAAAGTAATGTTGTTCTATGTTTGTTTAACCTAAAATATCATTTTGGTTGTCATAACAACAAAATGAGGACAAACACAACTAATATAATAGTACCAAAGTACCTATTTATTTATCACCAACACACAGTGTTCTTCTATGGGGTATAAAGGTTGACTGGTAGAGAATGCCTTGTTGCATTAAGTCCTGGGCGGACTTAATGCAACAAGGCATTCAAGTACCACTACTGTACATAAAGTTTAAATAAATAATCCCTCTATAATTTATGGTATTAATTGATCAAGGGATGCATTTAAAATGCACACGTAAAACATCCATAAGTCTATTTCAAATACTTTTTTTTTAATAAAAAGTAATAAACTTCAGGTGATGTTTTCATGAAAAGAATTAAAATAACTTCTGAAAACGTAATTATCCAAGATATTTCTTTTATACAAATACTAGCTGTTCCTTGTGGCTTCACTCTCGTCAACTGGCTACACGGCAACTTTCTTATATTTTTCTTTCATTAGAACCTGCTCCTGAAAATAACAAACACAACAAAAAACTGGCCAAGTGCGAGTCGGACTCGCGTGCAAAGGTTCGGAACGAATTTTTTTTAACAATAGAATTATTATAGATTTTCCTGTAATCAATATATATATTAGCTCCATTTTTTTTTTCAGAATTTTAAACTCAGTAGTTTCAGAGATAAGGAGGGGGGAAATGGTCATTTTTCGTCTAATTTCTTGAAAACTTCAAAACCGTGTATTTTAAAACTATGAAAAGAAAATATAATTAAAACCCTCACAGTAAGCCCTTTCATTTGATATGGCACACAATATTGTTCAAAAAACTTTTTTTAATTTTCTAGTTTGACCCCCAAAAGCCCCTTAAGTACTAAAAATTTAATAGTTTACGTAACCCTTCCGTGTTTGGGTCACAGAAGTCCATGTGTACCAAATTTCAACAGAATCGGTCCAGTGGATCTGGAGAAAACTGGCTGTGACAGACAGACAGACACCCAAGTGATCCTATAAGGGTTCCGTTTTTTGTTCAGAACCCTAAAAATTAGGAAAATCGGTCCAGCCGTTCAGGCGTGATGCTGTGACCAAGGAAAGTAGGAATGCATTTTAATATAATAGATAAGAGATAGTCTGAAAAAGAATCTTTGGGAGCATATTTTCTAGTTTTTATTTTGGAAAATCTCCTCCAGATATATAGAATTAGAGACACATGGGTGTTTTACTTATGCATTTTAAATGCATCCATTGGTTGATTAATACTATAAACAGCAGAGGGTCATTTTTTTGATCCCATGGAAAACTGTGCGCTGTACATGCCTCCATAGTCACCAGTTCAGTGCTTCTCGCATAGAGCCTAAATGAACACGTACTAGAGTAGAGACTGCCACACTAACACTCCCATTTGGTCCTTTGTCTATGTCAAAACCAGGTTTGGGCAGTATTTGAATTACTTGTAATTAAAGTACGTTATTGAAATACAAATACGTATTCGGTATTTGTATTTCAATTACTTGCTTATTTGCAATTCGTATTTCAAATACCTGACGCCGAGGTATTTTGTAGTTAGTATTTCAAATACTTATGGCTTAATAATACATTTTAACATAAATACATTTAACCTTCATTTAGTGATCTTATTAATGGGTGCGTTCTTATTAATAGTGCTCGATAGCTTTCGTAAGCAAAATGGCGACCGCTAAATATGTCGATATTTAGATTTGGCAACACTATACCTGTTACTGTACCTACGTCAAAGGTTCAATGTCAAGTATCAGGTAAATATCTAGTGTTTATTAAAGGAAACTGGTTTTACTGATTAATCTTCATTTACTCTGTCTTTTAACCCTTGCTGGACTGGATTACTTTTATTCTTAAAAGTATTTTGTAGTTTGTATTTCAAATAAAAATACCTAAAATACTGTATTTTGTATTTTATATTTCAAATACATTACTTAAAGATATTTTGTGTTTCGTATTTTAAATACTTGCGTGATAGTATTTTGTATTTCAATTAAAGCAAAGCATGTATTTTGCCCAGCCCTGGTCAAAACATACCTTATTAATTAATCTAAAAATATTTTTTAAACTACAGATGTAGAAACTGTCTGTTTTCTGTTTATAATTAAAAGACAATAGCCTCGCCACACATGGCGACCGGGGACTGACGGGTTTAAGCTCCAAACTTTTTAAGGTTAATTTACGATTTTTGTATTTTATATTGCACCTATTCAAATAAAATTACTAAAAGAACATTTTGAATCATTCCTGGAATATAATATGAAAGTGTGAAAATCGGAAATAAAATAGTAATAGAAAATTTGTTTCAACACCTGGTCAGTTCCTGCTAGAATCTCTTAGGTAGTACCTACCTATCCATGATTCAGTGGCGTGCCGTAGGTGCAAGCCAGCAGGACTCCCAAGTCCCTATACACGGTGCCGTTTTAGTCTCTCTTGGCTCTTATATCATTTACGTTACAGAATCCCAAAAGGTTGAAAAAAGTTTTGATCTTGCTCAGCTGTTTTAGTCATTTCCATTATGTTATATTTCGATGTTATTATTGATATAAGAAATAAACACGTAGCAATTTAATATCACTATAGCACAGCATTCAATACAGAAACAGCACGGTGCAGTGGGTCGGCGCGATAGCGATGATTTATATGGTGTTTTCTTTTTAAATGCTGGTCTATGCTGGCTTGCACCTACCGCACGCCACTGCCATGATTGTTATACATGCTCTAAGTTTAATAAGATGCTGAAAAGTGTAAGTCGAGCTGTAGTCTGAATTTTAGAAAAACAAAATAAATACTTTCTAAATATTACTGATAGTTGTTATACTATACTTTTAGTATTACACAACATTATGTAAATTAATTATTATTATCACTGTTACTGTGACTCATCAATTCATTTTGGGTCTTCGACTCGTGATGTGACCTTGCCACATGAATTACCGTGATAAAGCTGACTATGCGGTCTGTTCGAGCTCGAATACTGGCGAACAATCCCGAAAAAAATACATAAAAAATAAATATTTTAATAATTTGACGCAACGCATTCGTGTGTCAACCAAAGTCAAGCTAGGTACTTTTGAGTAAATTACCGTTGAAGTTTTTTGAAAAGACTTTCTTTTCCGCTTATATTAAAACGTAAAGTAGAGTAATGTGGTATTTTTTTTGTTGCAGTGCATAGATTAGTTAAAAAAAAAAACAAATATTTGATAGTAAATTCAATTTATTTTGGGTCTTCGACTTGCGATGTGACCTTGCCACACAAATTAAGAACCGTGATAAAGCTCCTGACTATGCGCTCTGTTCGAGCTCGAAAACTGTCGAACAATCCCGAAAGAAATCATATTAAATCAATGATTTAATATTGAACGCTGTTTAAGCATTCGTATGTCAATCCACATCAAGCCAGTTTTAAGAAAATGCCCCAAATTACCATACTTTTATGTCCTAAAATTACTTTTCCGCTTATTTTAGGACATAAAAGTATGGTAATATGAATGTGGTATAATTTTTTGTTGCATTGCATAGATTAATTAAAAACACCTACTTTTAAAAGTTATAACTTCTGTTAATTACCTTCTTATTGGCCGCTGTTAAGCATTCGTGTGTTGACCCACAGAAAATCGGGTAAGTATTGAATTATGAATGCAGTTTTATTCTTCAGATCATAAGCCTTAAGAGGAAATTCTGGCGGCGAGACTTTGTGTGTAAAAAGTCATAATTCGAGGTTTGGCTCTCGACTGTTTTCTTCTCCAATATTGGACCGATATAAAAGATATTTCACAAGAAGGAAGTATACTGTGTCTCTATGTTTTCCTTTTTTGATTAATAGTTGCCAAATTTGTACACTAGGGCTCTGTTGACAGCGATTTACCGGACAATTTTGAGCATTTTGTGAGAGTTTTAGTGCTTATACGGTTAAAAAATCGTCAAAAAACAAAAAAATAGGGACACAGTATGTATCCTTCTTATTCAGTTTGTGAAATATCTCTTAAATTGGTCTAATATTGGAGGAGAAAACAGTCGAGAGCCAAACCTCGAATTATGACTTTTTACATACAAAGTCTCGCCGCCAGAATTTCCTCTTAGGCTTATGATCTGAAGAATAAAACTGCATTCATAATTCAATACTTACCCGATTTTCTGTGGGTCAACACACGAATGCTTAACAGCGGCCAATAAGAAGGTAATTAACAGAAGTTATAATTTTTAAAAGTATGTGCCTACCTATATAAAATCTGAACTTTGACCGTGTCTATCGGGTCAAACCGTTTTTTATGTGCCTCACACAGGGTTGTATGTATGTTTTTAGCCTTATTAGGTAGTTCGCTAATTTTTAACACATATTACGTGTCACTCTCTCTCAGTCAAATTTGAAAAGTAAAAATAAAATAGTTTTGATGCTACGCACCTCTTACGGCTAAGTGTTGAGTTCGGTTGTCAGGTGGCCGGTTTTTTAGGCACATGAATCAAACCACGGAATAGGGCCAATCATAAAGTCAAAACCGACTATGGACTCTTCTCAGCTTGGTCGATAATTTCCCATTTATTTTACGCCAACGCTTTATTTTAACGCGATTATTATTTTTCGACCGAATCGTAGGCACCTATAAAAGTCACATAATACAATCCGCCTACACGTTACCGACAGGTTTTGTTCTTCCAGGAATAATCGACGTTAAATGAAAACAGCGTAAACCACAACAATTTCAGACATCACCGGATAACGCGACTGACAATACCGTCACGCTAAACAGATACAAAGGTGGTACGACGATCACGCAACATTTGATAACATCTTGATTTGAGGAACGCCCTCCATCTCATTTCGACCTATTTCTTTACATTATTGCTAATAGGTATAGTGATACAAGTTGAAGACAAGCACGAAGTTTATGATAAACCGTACATAGACTAGTTTGCTTTCGTGAGAACTAGTTCTAAAAATAAAATTCAAAACATTTGACATGTGCATTGATTAATAAAATTGGTCATGTTCATGTCAGAAGTAATACATCATATGACACAGATAACTGTGGAATATGGGGGGTTATTATAGGGAGACCCACGCCAGTAGTTTGTCACACGATGACTCGGCATAACGTATCTACTCACATTAAATGGTTGGTTACTGTGTAACTAGTCAAACACTAAAAATAAAGCTTTGTTGATACAAGCATATCTTTTGTTTACCCTGTAGAGATTAGCACCATTATGCTTTTGCAGTAATAAATTCCACGTTATAAACAAAAATTCACTTCAGCTCATGCGGGTGGAATGTTTCACTGCGAAATGAACACCTGAAATGCAAATAAACACATCCCGGAATGAAATTCGCATCCAATCTTGCTCAAATTTTGGCTATGAGTGTGATGTACTCGTATATGTCACCGGAAAATGGTAAACTCCGTAAGATTATAAAATAACTTGAGTTATTGTAAACTTTTGATAAATTGTCAACTGAATATTGGGAATGCTTTTTTACGCTTCAAAATTTGATAGTTTATAATTTCTCGAATTCATTCCGAGAAGTTGTGTACTGAAATAAAATGGCGACCAATCAGAGCACAAGTTTACAAGAAACAGGCTCTCATTGGTCTGTTCAGATGTGACGTCACATGCACGCTTGCATGGAGTCGTTTTCAATTTCGCGAATTAAAAAACAACAAAAAATTGGGATTTTTTCGTTTGTTTAGTATATTCTTATTAGAGAAGATGCTACGAATATTCGGCAACTATTCGGTATTCGGCTATTCGGTCGCTTTTTAAATGTTCGTTTTTCTTTTTTTTGCGTTGGGAGTTTTCAAATTTAATTTTTATTATCTTACGAAGTTTGCCATTTTCCGGTGACATATACGTACCTAATCAAATAGTTTTAACGTGAGAATATTTACCGTAATAATAGACCCATCATTACCTACTGGTAATAGGTGTAAAAAAATACAAATCCAAAGACTGCAAAGCTGTCTTCTAATGCAAGCACAAGAGAAAAGCGGGCTAAGGCAAATGTAGGTAGCACTAACTAACTTGCATGAAAATTATCAATTGATTGTAGACTGACCACGCGCGGTATGATATCAACATAAATAACGAGAACAGTAGTAAAAAAATGTATGAAAACTTAAAAAAAAAACAAATTTCTAATGTATTTTTTTAGTTGTTAAATAAAGTTTTACTTGCAACTTGCTTGCTTGTTAGTTAACAACTTAAACAAATAAATTTGAAACTTGTTTTTTAATAGTTTTCATATATACTATATATATTTTAACTACAGTCGCTCGCGAGTATAGATTGATAAAACTCATGGTAGACGTACAGATGGCCCGAGGTGAAGTATAAGGAATATTCAAATACTTGCATAAAGCCAAGCAAGTTGTAGTAGAGGGAGGCATCTTTGGCATGATTGCAGATTGACCTGATAATTTGTAGGTGTGAAAATTTTAATAATTCTCGAACATTTTGGTAATTATACCTACCGCTTTCGATCTGCAATCAACTATCGTACGTAACAGACATCTAAATCGGATTTAATACATGTGTTGGTGAATATGCTAATCTTCCGATATGACTGATATCAGACAGTCGGAAAGTAAATCGGAAACACGAGACCGGCCTAACGGTAACAAAGTAACGGAATATTATACCAATTCCAACGGCCTTGGTATCTGAATATCATGCTATTTGATTACGACGCCGCGCAGTAACAAAAGCATTCATGATGTCCTGTTATCTGCGGCCGCTGCAAAAACTAGTGCGATTCCTTACGTGCAATTTCATATTAGCACTAAAATTCGATTTTTGCTATGCGCATCTAGCAGACCCTAACCGTCATTTTTCAATAACCATTGGACGACAGAGGAAGAAAATGAAAAAAAAAAAAATAAGCAGTGTTTTATTAGCCCTGAATCGAAAACGCAAACTAAATCATAGGCGTTGGTCAACAGTAGAATGATTCAGTCTAACAATAATAATAACTTTGTTCCTTATTGAAAGATGACCTTTGAACAAGCAGCAAAGTTCTTCCTCAAAAGAGATTTTGTAATCTTAGTCATAGCTAACCATTTGTTTTCTTTTCTTTTCTAGAATAGCAGTCTCTCATGGTACACCGACAGCCCGGAGCTAACGCCATGCTTTCAAAAGACCGTGCTGGTGTGGGTACCGTGTTTGTACCTATGGGTCGCGGCGTTCCTTGACGCCTACTACATACTGAACAGCAAAGAAAGAAATATACCATGGAACTTGTTAAACATAAGCAAACTGTTCGTCACTTGCCTTCTGATAGTGTTAAAGTTTGTGGATCTCGGCGTCACTGTCCACACCTCATCGCAAGGAGAGAGGGAAGTGTTCAGTGCCGATTATTATAGTCCAATAGTAAAGATTTTAACATTTGTGAGTATGAATTCCATTTATTATTTTTATTTATATTACTAGCTGACTCGGCAAACGTTGTTTTGCCATACAAAAAATACCCTACCACCTATTCTCATGCCTACCGAATGTACACACAAAATTTCATGAAAATCGGTCGAGCCGTTTCGGAGGAGTGACACGAGATTTATATATATTAGAAGATTAACTAATCTAATAAGTTAAGAGTTTGATCTAAACTATTATTCTCATTAATTTCGTTATTTCATAAATCCTGAAAGTTTATCTGTGTATGTCCCTAATACAGGTAAAAACGATCCCCAACTATGAAGTTTGGATCATAGTCACTTTGAAAGGTAACAGATAGCAAAGATGTATAAAATTGCACCCCAAATTCGCTAAATGTAAAAGTCAGTTTTTATATATATTTTATTTTGAATAATATTATGGTCGTCGTCCATCCCCCCGTCAGACACCTGAATACTTACTATAATATACTTACTTAGTATAAATGAACTATCAAGAGATGTTTTCTCAGTACTATAGGAGATAAATTTTTTTTATGGTAAGAAATCCAATGAAAAAAAACTGGCCAAGTGCGAGTCGGACTCGCGTGCAAAGAGTTCCGAACGAATTTCATTTTTTTAACATGTTATTTAACACTATAGATTTCTTATAGGTTTTCCTGTAATCTATAGGTAAAGATCTATTATCCCCATTTTTTTTAAATAGGATCAGTAGTTTCGGAGATAAGGGGGGGAATGGTCATTTTTCGTCTAATTCCTTGAATAACTTATTAACTATAATTTAAACCTTCACAGTAACCCCTTTCATTTGATATGTCACACGATATTGTTCAAATACTTTTTTTTTGAAATTTTCTAGTTTGACCCCCAAAAGTGAACCCCATACTAAAAATTTAATGTTTTACGTAACGCGTCCGTGTTTGGGTCACAGAAGTCCATATGTGTACCAAATTTCAACAGAATCGGTCCAGTGGATCCGGAGAAAACTGTCTGTGACAGACAGAGAGACAGACACCTGAGTGATCCTATAAGGGGTTCCGTTTTTTGTTCGGAATCCTAAAAAAATAGTTTTACTATGTCATAGTCATTATACACAAAGAAATATATTTAATTATTTTCATAATTTCATCGTTGACGTCGAAAACTTCATGATCTTCGTCTACGATTGAGAACCACAGGTACTTACACGTTTTTTTACACATTACATTCTCGCCAACCTTTTATTCCCTCAGTGTCAACCGCTCCGTACATCACTGCTGTTATGATTTGTCTGACACGGTATAAGAAGCATCGAAACTGTCTGATTACTCAGAAAACATCTTTTGCTCAAGTAACACAAAAAAAAACAGCTTTTATACTATTCCTAACATAAGTATATATAATTATAATTCACTAGCTTATGCCAGCGGCTTCGCCCGCGTGGTATCTAGGGAACATGAACCCATAAAAAGTAGCCTATGTTCTTTCTCAGGCTCTAGACTATCTGTGTACCAAATTTCACACGACAGACAGACAGACAGAATTACTTAATTACTTTCGCATTTTTAATATTAGTAAGGAAGTAAGGATAAGGATTATAATTTAAGGGTGTCTAACAGGGGGTTGCAACTGTACTAAGTGTCTGACAATTGAAGACGCGATTTCTAATATTATTCCACATGAAATACTTATATAAAACTGAGCTTTACACTTTAACGATTTTGAGTTGCAATTTTATACACCTTTGCTACTTTTTTTTACCATTGATAGGCATACGTTTGACCACTTATCTCTCCTGATGGTAAGCGATGATGCGGTCGAAGATGGATCACGCTTGCCTAAAAGTAACCCTATTCACTCTTGACTTAAAGACTCCCAGGTTGTAGCTATCAGGAAACACAGACTCCGGCAGGGAATTCTACTCCTTAGCTGTACGCACTATGAATCTGTTCCCTAATCGTTTTGTGCGTTGTGGGTGGGATGTCCACCATATACCGGTGGCGCATCGCCATTCGTCTTGTGGTCCGATGATGGAACGGGCTTGGCAGAATTTAATTATGCGATTCCGTCGCACACTCCCCAAAATGCAACCGATAGAAAACCGACAGGCCAGCAATTCGATGTCGATGCTCAAGACTTTGTAGCTTCGACTCGACGAGCCTATTATTGCCGATGATCCTCTTGGCTCGTTTCTCAATTGACTCGAGGGCATCAAGTTGGTATCTGGCTTATCCGTCCCAAAGATGAGAGCAGTACTCCATACACGATCGAACTTGCGCTTGATAGTTTGAGCTGCTGTTTCGGCGTGAAGTACCGTCTCACCTTTGCTAGGATCCCCAACTTCTTTGCAGCCACTTGAGCTTTTGCCTCTATGAAAGGGCCAAAATTGAGAGATGTTAACGTGACACCAAGAAGCTCAAGTCGGTCAGTTATCGGCACGGTTACACCTCGGGAAGATGGGGCTGGGTGGAATTGGCTCAGAATTAGTAGCATTGAACTTGACGAGCTTGGCATCGCGCCATTCAGAGATAGCCTGTAAGGACAAGTTCAAGCGCTCAACCATAGCCAAAGGAGAGAAGGAGAGACCGAATCTGCGACCCACCAGCATCGGACACGTATCTCTCAGCAACAGTGCTGTCGTCTGCATACCCAAAGGTTCCGGGTTTTTGCAATCATTAATATGCAGCAGGAACAATGTTGCCGAAAACACCGACCCCTGAGGAACCCTGGGAATTAATATCCAGCAGTCCGGACGAGCAGCCATCTATAACCATTCGGATAGACCGATCCCTCAGGAAATCTGCAATCCAATCACACAATCCGGCGGGCAGACCGAAGGAAGGAAGCTTACTAATAAGGCTATCGTGCCAGACCCTGTCGAAGGCCTTCGAGATATCAAGGGAGACCGATAGTGCCTCCCCGTGATTCTCTATGGCCTCACTCCAGATGTGAATGGCATACGCTGGAGGATCTCCAGTTGACCGATTTCGGCGGAACCCGTATTGTCGGTCACTAAGGATATCATTCCCTTCTAGATATGCCAGAAGCTTATGATTCAGCACGCGTTCCATAGTCTTACAGAGTATGGATGTTACCGAGATGGGTCTAAAATTCGACGGGTCTGCTCGACTACCCTTCTTGGGCACGGGCTACACGTTAACTTGCTTCCAAGCCTTCGGCACTTTTCCAGTCTCAAACGAAAGGCGAAATCGGCGTGTCAAGATCGGAGATAACTCAGGCGCACAAGTCTTCAGAACAATTGCCGGTATCCCGTCGGGTCCACTAGCCTTGTTCACGTCGAGGTTACGCAGTACCCTACGAACGTCCTTCTGATGAATGCGAATGTTCGACATACTCGACTCGCATCCATCAGAAGAAGCCACCGTGATCCAAACTTCATATTCGGGGATCGTTTTTACCTGTATTAGGGACATACACAGAAAAACTTTCAGGTTTTATAAAAAACGAAGGTCTGATCGTCGCGGGCTCTTGCTCTATTAGCCTCATTTGATTACACTGGAAGATACACAGACCCCAACCTAACCCATCTTACTAAACTTGCCTCGACTCGGAACTTTCTGTTTAGTTCACTTCTTAGTTCAACGAAGACACTCTTGCCCAGAATAGAATTTATAAGGGGTCGGCGCATAGTTTTTAATGCTTCCACGAATCTCTAGATATACTAGTTGAAGTATTTAGTATTTTGGAAATAAAGTGACTGACTAACGAACGGAAACAGCTAATCAGTGTGGATCAATAATTTGCAATCGATCCGGTGGCTATCGAGAATCAGAGGGGCTGATTGGGAACCGGCTAGACTGATAAGGTGGATTGAGTCATCCTCGCCGGTGAAGCACAATAACCTGACTAAATTATGAAAACAGCTTATCAAGTTAATAGGTTTTTTTTTTCAATAATTTTAAGAAGCATTCAACGCTTAAATAGAGAAAAATATCAAAATAGTATTAGTGTGTAACTTTCGACCGGTTTTTTCAAAATGCAATTCCTGTCCTAAATAAACTAAATGTTTTTTTCGTCCCGGGTCCCTTACAAAATAATATCTCCAACAAACAAGTCACAGTAAGTTACTAATGTTTTCCATTACCTTATACCTGGTTTCTTGAGTAACTTCATAACATTCACGGTTATTTAACTCTAAACTAGGTCATTCACATCCAGCCATATATTAAACCAACTCGTAAGATAAGTAGGCATGCATCGTCAATTGAGGTTTGCAATTGATATCCAATAGTCGGCCTAATTCTTGATTATAATTAGTTATGATGACCCATTACAAGGCGTACCATGACCACTCACTATCTTTATGTTTAAATGTTTTGTTTATTTACTGTCAGTGATTTACACATTGTTATAATTTAACAATTAAATTATAAAATTATCGTGAACAAACATTGTTTATTACCGATTTTTTTAAGGCTATTATATCAATTAGTTTACACCACTAAACCATTATAAAACTATTAAATTCATCGAGCATCAAATATTTTGACATTCTAAAATTGTATAATGCTGCAAAGTGCAGCTTCATAATTACTAAAGCCCTTTCGTCGAGTGTTACCTTCATTAACCTTGAACAATTTGTTAACCACACACATGTCGACAAAAAAGCGTTACATCACCCGTAACCTATTACACTATTATTTATGCCACCTCGAATGTCGAGGCTCGACTGACCGCACTCATCATGTGCGGAACTCGGTATTCGCTACGAAACGGATCTTCAAACTATTGACCTTCACTGTGATATAAACACAATCCGTGATAATCTTTATAAAAACTTGAATACGAGATAAAAACGGACTTTGGCCGGTTTAATACGACAGCCGTTGTATTATATGCTTCCATTGTACAACACACAGCCGTAGAATCATTCATTGAAATTATCGTGTCCATGGCCATGTGTCTGTGGAATAAAGCTTTTGATTCTTAAATTTTACAGTTTTATATTTGTAAAAGGGCTACTAGTTTGTCAGCGTGATACCTCCTTAAAATAACAAATAATAGGCAATGTCAGTTCCAACAATCGATAACTTTACTAACAATGTTAATTTTGCATGATTTAGCAGTAATTAATTTCCCAGTTAAGTTTTCAGCATTTACTATCATGTTATTAGTCATCTTTTGGTTCCTGTGTTTATTTGTATAATCGTTTAACGCGAACCAACATTTGTCTGTCGAACGTCTAAAAATAAAGTTACATAAGTTCTGTAAACCGTCTGTTCCGCGAGAACAGACGGTTTACAGAATATAAAACTTTGAGAGCTGCAGCAACTGTTAATTTAACTCTCACTTGTTTGCATCGTCCACTTTGATTGATATACCTTTCTTCCACAGGTTTTATCAGCGACATTATTATACTACAATCGAAAGTATGGCATGAGAGCTTCAGGAGTATTGTTCTTCTTTTGGATACTTTTGATATTGGCAGGATTGCCGCAGCTGCAGTCCGAGATATTAGCACACAACAAACTAACGGATGATGAAAATGTTCAATATAACTTCGTTAGTTACATGGTGTACTATCCTCTGATAATACTTATGTTTTTATTGAATTGTTTTGCCGATTTACCTCCGAAAGATTCGCCTTATAAGTATGATAAGGTAATAGATTTTTATTATTTTATGTCTGTCATTTAATTGAAGCAATAAGCTCCATGCTTCCGTTACTTCTTTCAAAACCTTGAATTGATGTACCTATTCTATTCTACCACAAAAGATAAGGGGAACATAAGGATCATTATTTGCCTTCAGACAGTTACGGCCTTTGAGCTATGACAACGCCATATTAACTAATTACAATGAAACTGCCAGAAATACTACTTTTACTAAAACTGGTTACAAGTTAATCTTCTTTTTGTAGAATCAAGAAGTATCTTATATTATGTTATTAGAAATATTTTTTTGTGTTCCCTATAAGGCCAAGAAAAAAACTCAGTTTGCCACAAGATTGTCAAATTACGTCAGCGTAAATACTTGACTAGTTTTTCAATTTTAGCCTTGTGGTTTCATATTTATATTTGTAATTATTTTATAATTTAGAATCAATGTCCGGAGAACGCGTCAGGATTCCCCAGCCGTCTCACATTCAGCTGGTTCGACCCTCTTGCCTTGACAGGATTCCGTAGAAGTTTGACCGAAGATGACTTGTGGGCTCTGAACCCTCAAGACTCTTCCACAGAAGTCGTGCCAAAGTTTGACAAATTTTGGGAGAAGTCTTTGAGGAAACGAGAAATGTAAGCATACCAATCCGTATTTAACATCGGTTATCACAACCATGAGATGCGAGCACACGCGAGCATTAGAGCAGTGGAAACGTGGAACCTTACATTTGAAAGCTCCCATCAAAGCAAGCAGTTAGGGTATTAAAATTTGTTCTGCAGTGGAAGGATGTGCCTCGCAACGGAAATTTCCATAATAACCATGTAAACGCTCGCTTTCGAATGTTCGGGATGTGGACGCACCTTTAAACAAATGCGTTACCTCTAATCAATTTTGACATTTCAAGGCAAAAGATACCACGACGAGGTTTGTTTGCACTTAACTATGTGCAAGTTTTAGGAAAATGTTATGCTTCCCTTGTTCTACTTTACAAAACAATTTGATTATTTTATTTTCCCACAACTTGCGAGTCTGACAAATCCGTAGTTTAAAATAACTTGACTATTAAATTCCAATCCAGTCATGACTCATGAGCGAAATAAAATATATTGTTAGTGGCATTGACAATCATCATATGATTTAAATTATTTTAAAGAACGTCTCCTCTCTAACTCTTACTTTTTATTGGCAGCTCAAACGCCACAAAGGCGACATACCGTAAGACATCAGCCAGCGTCAACTTCAAGCCTGAATCTGAGAAGAAGCCTGCCTCCATCCTACCAGCATTATGTTTAGCCTTTGGAGGACAGTTTTTGTTTGGAGCGATGCTCAAACTATTCAACGATGTTCTGATGTTCTTATCGCCACAGTTGCTCAGGTAATTTATAATATTTTTGCTAGTCATATTACTGACAAGATAAAATTATTTCCACCGGATTCACATGATGCTCGATATTAGCACACTGACTTAGTTTGATAAAAATGATCAAAACGATATAATAAATCCCTCCAATATCGCAACTCATTCACGCAATTTTTAGACTCCTAATAGGTTTCGTGCAAGGGAAAGAGCCGCTTTGGAAGGGCTATGTTTATGCAGTCGCACTTCTTGCCTGCGCCACGGTGCAAACGATGCTGCTGGCGCACTACTTCACCAGGATGTACCTCGTGGGCATGAGGATAAGAACCGCTCTGACCAGCGCCATCTACAGGAAGTCGCTGCGAATGTCCAACGCAGCGAGAAAAGAGTCCACGGTCGGAGAAATCGTTAACCTCATGTCTGTTGATGCTCAAAGGTAACAAATATTATTTTAATCTATTTCTTGATATTGCTTAAACAAAAATCTGTAAAAGTAAAAAGTTGTATTACTTACTTATCTGAAAAATTTAGCTGATAGCAATCAAATATATTTTGTCATTGAGTCAAGGTAAGGTACGTACGTTAGAGTGATCGCATCTACACATCTGACATTGAGATATGCAGGCAGCGTGTGTGAACAGTATTACGTTTATGATTTCTGTGATCTTTTTTATCTATCACACACCTATTATAATCAAAACAACAGAAAGACTTAAGTGTTGATAAAAATCACTGAACAAATAGCTTCTTCAGCATTATTTAAGAGTTTCCATTAAAATTGAATAAATAATGTTATCAAATGATTCATTTGTTCAAATTGTAACTTTTTCTCCATCATGGTTACTTTTCATATTATTGTGCATGCATTCATTATTTAAACAGTGCCCGCACAGTGCCCGGTCATAAAAATATTACACATCGAAATTCGTTTAGAAAGACACTGATATAAAATTTTGGGTGAAAGAGGCTCCTGTACAGCGTCGTTTCTAGACAAGTTTTTCTCAAACTTGATGTGCTTAAACGTCATATTTTTGCTTCTCTGTAGTCTAAAAACACAAAGACACTGAAAAGCGTACCTACAGTTTTATTTTTAGAAATTTCATTCTAACTCGATGAATAAATCTTATCATAACTTACACTTCACAGATTCGTCGAGTTGACTGCATACTTGAATATGATATGGTCCGCGCCGCTGCAAATCGCACTTGCGCTATATTTCCTCTGGGGGATCTTGGGCCCCTCCGTACTTGCTGGATTAGCTGTCATGATCATACTGATTCCGGTCAATGGACTCATCGCCAACAGGGTGAAAACCCTTCAAATAAGACTCATGAAATACAAAGACGAAAGAGTCAAACTTATGAACGAAGTACTTAATGGAATAAAGGTAAATTAATATAAATAATGTTTGGTAACATAAGACTGTCTAGAAATCGAACCCCGAACTCGATGTGGCGGCGAAAAAACTTATTGGAATATTTATTTGCTTAATGCATGATATAGTTATGTTACATAACTCTAAACTAAAATATGTACCATATCCGCTTTTAAAGTAACAAGCGGATATATTACACATATGAAATATGTGTTTTCAATTATTATTATTTTTTAATATTCAACACAACAATCAATGATTTCATATCTAATTAATAAAACTGTCGTTTCGGTAGTAACCTAACTAGGGTACAACATTGTTTTGGCAGAATTCTTGTAAAAAATAGTTTATATGACGTACTTACCTAATAAATTGGTTTGGTATCGAACAATGAAACCAATTTTTTGTGTACAGGGTAGGTTTCAGGCTTTTCCAAAGGACCTTTATCTACATTAGGCAAGACAGTATTTTATCAATCGCGTGTCTTAATCTTCCTATATCCGCGCACGGTCTCACAGACCATAAGCTTATTACGAAAAATATTGTGAAATAATGAAAAATATGGTGAAATAATGTATCTTGAATCTAGCGAAAATTGTGAACAAGAAAGGCCAAATTTTTCAACAATTTTCAATTCAGTTTTATGATTTTTTTTGTGAATTTGGTAGGTCTGAGAATAGGGCGTAGGATTTTTTTTTTGTTTGACAAAATAACGTTTGCCACTTCAGCTAGTGTATGTATATGTTTTGACAAAATGCAAGCATGTTATATGTAAGCAAACAAAAAAAAAAAAACTTCAATCTGAAATATATCTAAGTACATGAACAACAGCAAACACAACAAAATAATGGAGTAGTCTCATCAATTCAATTTCAATACAAAAGCACAGAAAAACGTTCTGTCTCCCTATTACTCGATCGAATCGCGTTGGACCCACCGACCGATTTACGCAAAATACGACCATCCGTGCTACTCGTACCAGCCTAATTTGAGCCTGAAAATGATCGTAGCAAGGAATGCAGCAGCCATCAGAAAATTTCAATGATTTTATAAAAGAAAAACTGGCCAAGTGCGAGTCGGACTCGCGTGCAAAGGGTTCCGAACGAATTTATTATTTTTAACATGTTATTTTAACACTACAGACTTCTAATAGGTTTTCCTGTAATCTATTATCTCCATATTTTTCAAAATTTTAGGCTCAGTAGTTTCGGAGATAAGGGATGGTCATTTTTCGTCTAATTTCTTGAATAACTTCTAAATCATTTATTTTAAAATTATGAAAAAAATATAATTAAAACCCTCACAGTCACAGTTTTTCGGAACCCTAAAAATCACTAAATAATGTTTTGTCGGTCTCACAGACCAAAGTGCGGGTATAGGATGGTTAATATGGTGCAATAAACTTCAAAGATAAAAATAATTTAAAATGCATGACTTGCTGAAAATATCAATTTACAGAAAAAAATACCTTTCCGATTTCACCATATTGAACAACATTATATGAGATAAGCTTTCGCGGCCACTGTGTTATCGCCACACAAAACATATCTTATTTGATTCTCCTGATATCATTACGCAAACACAAGATACTACTGTAGTTAATATGTATTTCTATACACGTTTCCTTATATCAATATGTTATAAGAACTATCTCTCTAGTTTTAGGACTCCGTAATCCTTTTATCATCGTTATAATCGTTGAAGCTATTTATCAAACAAATTGTTCGGATCATCATATAGGTAGTGTATTTCAGGAAATTAAAGTGTCATTCAAAACAACGCTTTCATTTAGGCTAAGTTGTCATGACCGCGTAGTACCGCGCGTTCATATGAATTTAGCCTTATATTTCGAGCTAACGATCTTATTCTGATGAGCCAATAACGTGAAGCGTCAGAGCCGCCGTCGTTAAACCGACCAATGGAGAGTGTGCTCACGACTCGTACCGGTTATTATAATTCTGATATTATGATCCCTTACTATCAAGTCACATTAGATTGCAAAATGCTGTTGAAGTAGCATCGTATGTAGCATAAGTATATAGTTTTATGTAGTTACGTGAGAGCACTGACCTCTCTCTGCAGGTTTACTGTTCGAACCTTTGCAACCTTCGAACAATATTCTAAGTATAAACAATACTCACTTATAGCTTCAGTTGGGTACGCTAGAGCTAAAATCAACAACAACTAATGCAGATAACCAAAAGATTTTTCCATAGCAAAATCAAATGCTTGCAAATGTTTTTGATGTAGTTCTATTTTCGTTCGTCCTGTTGCATCGTACACAGTCTAATTTAGTTGTTTTTTGTTTACAGGTTCTTAAAATGTACGCTTGGGAACCGAGTTTCGAAGATCAAATTCTTAAAATAAGAAACAAGGAAATGAACGTTTTAAAACAAACTGCTTATCTTAACTCTGCTACATCATTTATTTGGTCTTGTGCACCTTTCCTGGTAAGAAACTTATCAATTATCTAAATCTGGCTGAAACCTTGATACACAATGTAGCCGAATCAATCCTATTTGAACCTAAAATGACGTCTAATATGGTGCTTTTATACAAAAACCATGACAGCCTCTTGGTTTTTTAGAGAACATACTCATTCGTACAACCAACACAGTAAGTGTGTTTATGCTGATTTCGAGTGCGTCACAGCGAAAATAAATTAAATTGTAACAGAGAAAATATAAACGAGATTCTTATCATTGTTAACAAACGGCTGCTTTACCTATTTATCTAGCAATTGTTGGTTTTTCCTATTTGGCAATCGTTAACTGCAGTCTTGAGTTTACAGTTGCTGAATGTAAGAATATCACCACCGCAAAAAGGCGCAGTGACGCAATACGTATTTGAGAAAATGCAGTGTCACGTATATTTACGATGTTAACATAATTATTATTAATATCTCATAATAATCGAAGTCACCTTGATAAAATTAAATCCTCAATCACAGTCGATAATCTATTGTAATAAATTATTTATTAATTTATGTCATTGATTTGGTAATGATAGCCTCACAGATTACACGTTTATACCAGTCTTATCAGTTTTAAACGTCTCAATATTGTTATTGATGAGTGCCTATGTTTTTATATCATTTTAATATGATTTACCTACTGATAACAAACACTGACTTGCATGTTTTTAAGCTACAAGATAACCCCACAGGAGGCAATGCAACGATAATAGTAACTATGTACGAGCTTTACAGCTGCTGTTTTGTATTGTAGGTACCTATGTATGTGTATAACCTACATAGGTAACATAAAACCCTGCCAAATTTCACTCTTTAAGGAGCACTCTCACAACAACTTAAATCAAAAGATTTTTGTGTCATGTAGAAAGTTTACAAGTGTATAAAGAAGTTTAATTTAAGATTAGCGAGGGCTTACATAATTTTGTTTGTTTTCAAGGTGACCTTCCTAACCTTCTTCACGTTTCTGATAACGGATCCCGAGAAAAATATCCTGACAGCTGAAAATATATTCGTGTCGATGTCTCTGTTTTACACAATGCACTTGCCCCTAGGTTTACTGCCACTCATTGTGGTATCAGCGATCGAGGTAGTGCCACGACGTGCTCGCTCCTCTAACATCTACACATGAGGCTATGGTTCTTTCACATACAGACACACTAACTCGCATATATCTTGTACTTAATATACTATAAACGAAGAGCGACAGTGCACAATTCAGTTTACGTTGTGTTCTGCGGCCCCCAAAACACGCATGACTTATATTTGTGCGTCCACTCGCCGCGTCGACATAATTGGTTGAGTAGAGACCGCAAGCTAGTGGACGCACAATTTGTTGGCCAAAGAACACAACCTAGACTCGTAAGCTTCAGTCCAGCCGCTTGCATGGGCACTTCTCATAATAAAACTCATGGAATGGTGTCGTAGGTGTCGCTGATGTCGTTCGGGTGCTTTGTACTGGTAAACGATACCGAAGTGCTGGACTCTAAGAGAGCTTTCGTAGCGTTGTCTCTTTTCAACATTCTGCGTTTCCCACTGTCAATGCTGCCTAACGTTATATCGAATGTTGTACAAGTAAGTTTATCATATCAGATTATTTTGTCTGTGTGCTGCAGTGTGAAACTTGTAAAATGAAGTCAATATTTGTGTCGAATCTTGAAAGCATTTGAACTTGTAATCAAATGTGGGGTAAAAACAAGACTCGCATTGTACCCAAACCCTGCGTTTCATATAAATGTAGGTAGTGGTCACACATTCATAAATCGACTCATTATTCAAATTTTCTTTTAACGTTTCTCTGTTCAAGCAACTAATTATAATTTTAACAACTTGCTTCTACTATATCGTTTTAACATGACGAGTACTTAATTTATTGGTGTGGACTATCAATAGATAAAGCTTGGTGTGGTTAAATATGTAGTCAGATACATGTTGTGTTGCTAACATTCTTTTTCAAACTCTTTATTATGTACGACTAACACAATTCTGTATTTTTAGACGTCCGTCGGTATAAAGAGATTGAACAAATTCATGAACTGTGATGAACTAGACATTACATCTGTTGAACACGACCCTAAAGACCGTAAGTGTGAATATTATCAAGCTTATGTCCTGTGTGATAATATTGAATGTATATTTTATACTAATGTCGATATTGCAGCGAACCCGATCGTGATAGAGAACGGTCACTTCACGTGGGGCGAGCAGGAGTCGGAGCCGGTGCTGCGCAACCTGAACCTGCACGTGCCGCGCGGCTCGCTCGTGGCCGTGGTGGGCGCCGTGGGCTCCGGCAAGAGCTCGCTGCTGTCCGCCCTGCTCGGCGAGATGAACAAGGTTTCCGGACGTGTCAACACTTACGGTAACTAAACTTCAAAAAAAGACTTATATCGTTGTCGATATTGCAATAAGTCTTAATCAGTTTTAATGTACTTAAAACACAATAGGCTCTATGTTAGCGTATCTTTTAACTGTAGTATTAATTGTATTCTATTTTTGTCATAAACCATAGAGAACATAATACTTTAATGCGTAAAGAAAACAAGTATTACCGTAAACCAATAATTTAAAAAAAAAACTGTTTTTGTTCTTCCGTAAAAATCATTTAAAGTGATATTTATATTAATTGTGTTCAAGAATAAAATAGTCAAGTAACTTATTCGAGCTTCACATTCTAGGTAGCATAGCTTATGTCCCGCAACAAGCGTGGATACAGAACGCAACGCTTCAGGACAACATTCTGTTCGGCAAGCCGCTCGACAAGCAAAAGTACAATAATGTCATCGATATGTGTGCTCTCAAACCTGACTTCGAGGTACTGCCTGGTGGTGATCAAACTGAAATCGGCGAGAAAGGTAAAGTATGATTTAACTATGGCCGCGATGAAATTCATGTATCGTGATAAGTTTCCGGCACACCAGTACCTCTATCATGAGATGACATCGAAAACTAACTTGCTCGATTTAAACTCGCTGGCGTACTAATGTGGATCGAATATTAATCGATAATGTTCACACTATGAGTTTTACGGAGTCTTACGCAGGCGTTACGGTAAGCTCGATGGATCGTGTTGTCTAGCTAACTTCACTCTACTCTTTAGAATACTTTCGTCTACGCTTCACAACTGCCTTCGAGATGTGGTGTTGGAGGAAGATGTTGCAGATTCCATGGACTGCATTCCGCACCAATGACTATCTCTATCTATGTCTCTCGCTCTCTATCCTTCGTGAGTTGAACATCACAGACTAGACTTTCCACTACCTACCTGCGAAGGATCCTGGAATTCTTTGGCCACATAGCCCGAAAAGATGGTCACAACCTCGAAAAACTTATGGTGACAGGCAAGATAGACGGCAGACGATCTAGAGGTCGCAGCCCTATTAGATGGTCCGATCAGATTCGTTCAACGCTCAACACCAAGCTGCATGATGCGCTCCATGACGCCAGGGACAGGCACTGGTGGAGAGACATTGTACAGCGGAAATTGACCACTCTTCGAGGGATTCACGACCCTCAGCAATAAGGAATACGACGCGAGGAGGGATGTTTCACTACTTATATTTTGTTTCTTTCTTTCTCACTAATAAGAAGAGAGAAACGGCTCGTAAGCTCAAAATGTAGTGTTATCGCTCTGCTTAAAATGTTAAGACAGTCAATATCACAAAAGAAACCGACTAAATAGAAAAGTTGACGGTTAGTGGACAAGATAAGGTAAAAGTCGGTTTTGAATTTTTATTCCTTACTAGCTTCTGCCAGCGGATCCGCCCGCGTGGTCCCTAGAGAACATATTCCCAGGATAAAAAGTAGCCTATGTCCGAATTTCATTTAAATCGGTTCAGTAGTATAGGCGTGAAAGCGCGACGGACAGACAGACAGAGTTACTTTCGCATTTATAATATTAGTAAGGATAATATCTCACTGTCGTCTATTCAATTTGTAATTTTGTTTGTTGACGATGTGTCACAAAAAGCTGCGTTGTGTGGTTTGAAAGTTTAAAATAGATTATAATTTGGATTATTTTATACAATGAGTCATGAGGACCAGTGTCTCACAGTTTCAATTGTTGGTGGAGTTCATGGGAAAGTTAGTGTCTACTTTCTATTAAATGATGTATTTTAAAACGTATTGTAAAGTTAAAAGATTCTCAAATAGTTGCCCCGCAACATAGGTAGATATGCCAAGCCATTTGAAACTTTGAAAATATAATAATTCAGCTAAGTTCGTGTCTAAAAATAATTAAGACGTGAGGAAAGCATCAAATAAACAAAAAATGGTTATGATTTACATGTGATGGACATAGGCCTCCCCCAAGCGTCGCCACAACGACCAGTTCTGTGCGCCTCGCATCTATCGGCTGCTCGCGACCTTCACCAGGTCATCGGTCCACTTTGTGGGAGGCCTTCCAACGTTGCATCTTCCGGTACGCGGGTGCCACTCCAGAATTTTTCGGCCCCATCGACCATCTGTTCTGCGAGCAATGTGCCCTGCCCACTGCCAAGTGAGCACAGGAAGCGTGGACCTGGCCGAGCCCAGACGGTGTAACTAAAAATGAGATGAGATGTCCACGAAGAAGCAAATATTCAATGATGTCTCTGTGATCAACGCGGTGAAAACCGGAAGTGATCACCACATTGAATCTAAATATCAAGCTAGAAAGGTCTCGACTGATGAGGTCTTCGCTCCGTCCAGCACAGATCCAGATCCAAAACTCCGAGAGCTTTCAGCTCGAACTTCAGAACCGTTTCGAGTGCTAGGGAGCTCCGTGGACGATTGAAACGATGGGTTCGTGGAAACTGTCCATACGGTCGGGTCTAAGTTTTTCAAGACTCGCCGTACAGATAGGAACAAGAGGCTCTCTAATCCTACTTTGAAGCGCAAGAAGGAGAGGCGGGAGATGATTCCGCAGTCTTCAGAAGATGCGTGCAGATACCGGCAGCTCAATAGACGGATCTCCAAGTCCTTGAAAAGCGACCTCCGCCGCTTTAATACTGAAAAGAATAAAGACGCGATAGAGCGGAATAAGGGCTCCAGGGTCTTTGCTAGAGATCTGTGTATTGGGCAAAGCCAGCTCACGAAACTGAAGACCGCCAATGGCAAAACCATATTCGCCAAATCGGAGCTTCTGAGAGACATTAAGACATTCTATGGACAGCTATACACGTCAATGACTCAACCCGATACAAATCTAGCTAACGACCCAAGAGCTAGATTGGCTCTGCACTATACCGAGGACATCCCAGACGTCAGCCTGTATGAGAGTAGGGTGGCTATGAAGCAGCTTGAAAACAACAGGACGTCGGGTGAGGACAGAATTACGGCCGAACTCCTGAAGGCGGGTGGCAGACCGGTCCTTAAGGCCCTTCAGGAACTGTTCAATTCCGTCATACTCGAGGGGAAAACGCCACAGGCATGGAGTAGAGGTAACGGTGTGGTGGTACTCTTCTTTAAGAAGGTCGACAATGCCCGGCTTAAGAACTATAGTCCCATCTCACTTCTAAGCCATGTCTACAAGCTGTTTTCCAGAGTCATCACACGCAGGTTTGACGACTTCTAGCCGGGAGGCTCGAAGTCGTCAAACCTGCGAACAAGCCGCATTCCGAAAAGGCTTCAGCACCGTAGACCACATACATACGCTCCGTCAGGTTATACAGAAGACCGAAGAGTATAATCTGCCCCTCTGCTTAGCGTTTGTGGACAACGAGAAAGCCTTTGATTCGGTCGAGACTTGGGCTGTGCTGCAGTCTCTCCAACGGTGCCAGATCGACTATCGGTACATCGAGGTGCTGAAAGGTTTGTACAAAAACGCTACCATTTCAGTCCGACTTCCGGATCAGACCTCGAAACCTATCCTCCTGCAGCGGGGTGTGAGGCAGGGAGACGTCATTTCGCTGAAACTGTTTACGACCGCAATGGAGGATGTCTTCAAGGTTTTGGACTGGAGAAGGCTAGGCATTAATGTCAATGGCGAGTACATCAGTCACCTTCGATTTGCCGACGATATAGTCGTCATGGCTGACACTACAGAGGACCTCAGTACAATGCTCGATGACCTCAGTAGAGCTCAAAATGAACATGGACAAAACCAAGATCATGGTAAATACCCATGTAGCACTCACTCCCGTCAAGATCGGAAACGCTACACTCGAAGTTGTAGACGAGTACGTCTACCTAAGACAAACGGTCCAGTTAGGTAGGGCCAACTTCGAGTAAGAGGTCAACCGTCGAATCCGACTCGGCTGGTCAGCGTTCGGGAAGTTGCGTGGTATCTTCTCGTCCCACATACCAGTGTCTCAAGACGAAAGTCTATGATCAGTGCGTGTTGCCAGTGATGACATATGGAACTGAAACGTGGTCGCTCACAATGGGCCTCATCAGAAGGCTCAAAGTCACTCAAAGAGCAATGGAGAGGGCAATGCTTGGAGTTTCCTTGCGTGATCGAATTCATCACCTATTGAAATCATGGTGCTCATGTTACGAATTTTAATTCTTTCTGTGACCGGGTCGCTGTATAGTATGTCATACGAATAATTTACGGAGACGCTAGCGAGTTTTGGCTGCGTAAACTCATGGTAGAGGTACTGCTGGCTGGAACTGCGACAGACTGTGACCGGCGTATTGTGTAGACTTTCTTCAATTTGCTTTGTTTGTTTCTTCAATATACTAAGCAAATGACGGTGTTCGCAGGTATAAACTTGTCCGGCGGTCAGAAGCAGCGCGTGTCGCTGGCGCGCGCGGTATACTGCGACGCCGACAACTACTTCCTGGACGACCCGCTCAGCGCCGTCGACTCGCACGTCGGCAAGCACATCTTCGACAAGGTGCGTGTTTTGGTAGGGGCGTGCTAGGTATAAACTTGTCTGGTGGACAGAAGCAGCGCGTGTCGCTGGCGCGCGCGGTGTACTACGACGCGGACAACTACTTCCTGGACGACTCGCTCAGCGCTGTCGACTCGCATGTCGTGTAGCGTGACGCGAGAGCGTGGCGTGCGCGGAGCATGACTCTCTCTCTGTGCGCAGGTGCTGGGCCCCAGCGGGCTGCTCAAGAGCAAGACGCGCGTGTGGGTGACGCACAACGTGTCGTACCTGGCGCACACGGACCTGGTGGTGGTGCTGCGCGACGGAGAGGTGTCGGAGACCGGCTCCTACCAGCAGCTGCTCGAGAAGAAGGGCGCCTTCGCCGAGTTCCTGCTGCATCACCTGAGCGACGCTGAGCGGACCTCACCCGAAGGTAAGCGCCGTAAGCCGGGTCCACAACAATCGAACTTACGCGGCTCGATCGTTTCCACTAATTTATGCATTTGAGCGCATACTACGCGAGGCTCTATCTTAACACTAATTCTCTTTTATTATAGAAGCAAATTAGTTTTAATTGATGAGTAATAGTTTTAGTTATATCGTAATTGAAGTTCTGTTACGACACCATTCAAATTTATCTATCTGCAGCAAATAGAGCACTAGTAGACCAATACAAAATATTTTTATAATTTATTTCAGAATTGGACGAAATCAAACAGGACCTTGAAAGCAAACTTGGCACTGAATTCCAGTCTAAGTTACAGCGAGCTCGTTCTCTTTCCGAAAGTGCATCTGAGTCAGAACCGGCGGCAGCAGGTAGGAATGACGCTAACATTTTTTAGTCATACATAGAGAAAGTAACAACGATACGAGGAATAGATAATCGGAATGAGTTAATAGCATGATTTTCATATTTACCGCTACTATCGTCATTGATAAACTATGAAATAGCAATTTCTGTCATGGTGTTGACGTTATCCAGGGTGATTCACCAATACATGAAGATTATTATACAACTTCACATTAATGGTCTCCGGTCTTTTCTTTTTAATCTACTAATGTTATTCCAGTGTTAGTAGTATTTAAATTATTTTAATAAATCTCCTTTCCATATTTAGGTGACCGTAACGGCAGTGTAAAGAGAAAAACGCCAGAAGCCACTCCAAATGAATTGAAGGAGAAAAATAAACTCATAGAGGCTGAAAAAACTGAGACCGGAAGTGTAAGTTTACTCCATATTTTTTATAATCAAAAAACTATCCCTAAGATATAGGTGTAGCGATCAATGCCGCCACTAACTACTGAACTCAGGTTTACAGTCCCTTGAAGCTGTGAAAAAAGTCAAACTTCTAAGTTAACGTAAAAAAAGTGACGGCCGTTTATGCCGCAAAAAAAAACGTATATGTTTTGTACAGATTTAGCAACAGCTGTTTTTATAATAAGTACTTACTATCTGTAATTTTTGTGAATAAACATTATTATTATTCTCTCTATTCACATTGCTGTACATACATAATTCTTTTTTTAAATATTTCTTAACAATAAAACATTAAAAAAAATATATATATATATAAAAAGCAGTAGTCCGCCGGTGTCGGGAGCAGGGTCCAAGCTACCGGTGGTTAGGGCTCCAGAGAAAGGAACCTCCTCACAATACGAGTCGTATCGAGGAGTACTGCCTTCTGTATCAGGCCCTTTATCCAACCGCGTAACGCCAGCTTCGACAGGTGGTCGTCGAAGCTTTTGGCCATCAGGCCATTGGTCGTAACGACTATCGGCACAATGACAGCTGAGTCGACATTCCACATGTCGACAACGTCGTGAGCTAAGTCGAGATACTTGATTTGCTTCTCTTTCTCAGCCTTCACGAGGTTCTCGTCATGCGGGATGGTAACATCAATTAGGTATCATTGTGCGGCGCGCTAATCGGTCTATCACCATTATACTAGGCTTATTGGCAATAATAGTCCTATCATTGATGATAGACCGATCCCAGTACAACGTGACATGGTAATTTTCGAGAACTGGGTCGGGCACATACTTGTAATACGGTACCTCAGAATCCACAAGTTTGTATTTCAAAGATAATCTCTTGATGGATAATCCTGGCCACTTGGTTGTGCCTGTGCAAGTACTCGCCGTTAGCCAGACGAGAACAACCAGAGGTAATATCTCTGATGGACTCACTCGGACGGTGGCATGCCCGACACACGTCCACCGTCCCGTTCTTCATAATATGCCTCCGGTAGTTATTCGTTAAGATAACTTTGTCGATAATCGCATAGACAAAACCTTCAGTTTCCCCGAAGAGATCACTGAAACGTAGCCAGGCCACGGACGCTGAAAAATCTACATCGGACCCATGAAGAGCCCGATAGAAGCGCCCATGAAGCTCCTTGCCTTTCCATACCGCCTTTCGGTCATTTGTGGTAAGTATCACAGGTTTGCGCCAGTTCTCTTTAGCCATGGACAACGGGGTGAGTCCCTTGTCCATTGCGACCACACCTTGGTGTGGTCGCCCCACATCAGCTTTGAGAAAATATTTTCTGAGACTGCACATCTCGCGGTTGTGGAGAGTCTTGGTTCGTCGTTTAAAAAGCCTCGACCTCCACACTTCCGCGGGATGTACAGTCTCATCACCGACGGTCGTGGGTGATGTATCCGGTTTGCAGTGTGCGGACTCTCCTATCCAGAGCGTCGAGTTCCGTTTGAGTCCATTTGAGTATGCCGAAAGAGTACAGTAATACTGGAATGACCCAATCGTTGAAGGCGCGCACCTTATTTCCGCCCGACAAAAGGCTATTCAAAACCTTTTTCAGGCGGCCAAAGAAGCGCTCCTTCAACGATTGCTTCATGTGAGTAACATTGATACCTAACGCTTCCGTTATACCCAAATACTTGTAAGTTTCAGTTGAAGAGAGGGATCTCAGGTTTATGGAATCCGAAAGTTGAGTTCCCACGGATTCCATAATCTCTCCACGCTTTACATGCATGACCGCACATTTGTCCACACCAAGCTCCATCCTGATGGCTTTACTGAAAGTTTCAGTTACCTTCAGTAGCTCCATCAGATGCAGATTAGTGGGGGCAAAGAGTTTCAGACGTTCAGGGGCAAAATGTCCAACGGTGTCAAAATGTCCAAATACCCATAATTTCCAATTGTCAAAACGTCCAATTCTCAAAATGTCCAATGGTCAAAATGTTCAATTCTCAAAATGTCCAATGGTCAAAATGTCCAACTCCCAAAATGTCCAATGGTCAAAATGTCCGATCTTTAATAATGTAGCAAATTTGTTCAATAAGTCATCTAAGCGCTTTTTTAATATTTTAGTTCATGAGTTTATGCCCTCTAGAGGGCACTATATACAATTTAATGTGACTTCGCAAAGCCAGCGGACGATCAAAATGATATGAAGAAACAGATGAACATACATATACATACATACCGGTCAAAATCATAAACCTCCTTTTTGCTTCGCCGTAGTCTGGTAAAAAACACATTGCGATCTAACGCTAATGACGCCATCTATCGAGCTATTTTGCTGCCAAGTTTTTAGGTATTTCAATTACTTTGCTACTGTATATTTTTTAATGCGTATTCAAATAAGTACTTGCAATATGGAATTATGGAAATTAATTTTATAAATCAAATAAGAACCAAAACAAAAAGTCTAAATAATATGCATTAACTGAACTCATCCTGAGATAAAAGTATAAGTTGCTTTAATGTGCGTATGTTTCAAAAATTTTTACGCCGTACTTCTGTTATTTTTTAAATGTAAGGAAATGCGTTGATACAGTATCTACGTGTAACCAGTAGTCACAATATTGTATTTGTGGTTTTTTTGTTTGTAAATAAAACCTATTTTGTTTATTTCAGTATTTTGTATTTATTGTTTGTCATAAGAATTAAACAAGCATTTTGATGAGTTATTGAACAAATTTGCTACATTCTTAAAGATTGGACATTTTGGGAGTTGGACATTTTGACCATTGGACATTTTGACACCGTTGGACATTTTGCCCCTGACCGGGTTCAGATCATCCATGTAAAGGAGGTGAGATGTAACCTGACCACCTCTCCTCAACCGATAGCCTAACCCTGAATTCTCTAGCAGTGTGCTAAGAGGATTATTATTATATTTCAACACTCTCAAGGGAATCAAAATTTATAGGGTATTTTCCGTTGAGCTAGAACTATAAAATTTAACAAGTAATACCGTCTTATACTACAAGTATATGGAAAAATCTGAAAACTATACATTTGTAATTAAATCATAAAAAATATAGCCTTTATTTAAAGTAATAGTATTATGTACCTACACATTTGTACGGAACCCTCGGTGGGCGAGTCCGACTCGCACTTGTCCCGTTTTTTTTTGTGAATCTTATTGTACTCTTATTTTATATGCCAATTTTCAGAGATGAAAAATGACTCCACTTTACTCTAATTTTCTTGTTGAATCGTTTTCAGGTGAAATGGGGCGTGTACAAGCACTACCTGATGAGCGTAGGAATTTTGTCATCCGTCATAACAGTACTCATGAATCTCATCCTGCAAGTCTTCCAAGTCGGCTCCAACTACTGGCTTACTGAATGGGCCAATGATGATAAAATGGTAAGTCTATATTGGTACTCTCTTCTATTCATATCTTTCTGAGAAATTTTCTTCTAATAATAAAATATTCGATGTAAGATTATCGTGATTATTTAGTACGCTTGATCAACGAGAGGAATGACCGCAGTATAATGTTATCAGATATCGGTATACAAACAAACTATAGTCTCGCTAGTATTGTTATTTTTCTTTCGTTCAAAGATTACGACTTACTTATTAGACTACCAACTGTGCCTCACCCCACGGTCTTCACTCTTCGCGCGTTCACTTCGTTTTCGTATAGTGGCCTTTTTTCGACTCGGGTCCCAAGATTCGTAGAGTAAATAAGAACAAAAAGTCTTTAAACCTTTCTGAAGATTGGACTATTAAATATACAAACCTTCTTTTCAGAATCTATTCCAGAGTTTAGTATGTTCAAACATGAAGAAACAAACTTCATTGTTTATATTGTGTTATTGTAGAATGTAGATGTGTTGAGAATATTTTAAGAAAATGTACGGTACATTAATTGATTATTAAATTCCAACTGAACTCAATTGCTGCATTTATGTCTTCAATAAAACAGAAGCTTTTTCCACTTACACGACAGGCACTGATCAGACCAGTGGGTCGGTGCCTCTCGCGTTGTTGGACATTGTGGTAAAACACCTTTAGCTAACTGTATAGTTTTAAACGCAGCTTGTCAACGGCACGGTCGACACCAAACGACGCGACATGTACCTCGGAGTATACGGCGGCCTCGGCATCGGACAAGGTAACATAAACTACGTCTTTACTAACCACTGTTGACATTGCTATACTGACGATTACCCCAAAACGAAGTATTCAATAATTCCCAAGAAATTTAACTTTTATCATCATCCTCAAGTCTCAAAAGCCTACTAAGGTGTTGGAACATTTTTGAAATCGGTACGATTGGTGATCGCAGTGTGTTATAAGGTCACATAAAAATAGTGGTGACTGATTATCCTTCTGTTATAACTATACTTCAGAAACCTCGCCTGAAAATCAATGAAATACAAAATTACACGACACTTAAACATATACTAATAATATTATTTGGCAATGGAAACTATTAATAATGAATACATTATTTACACAATATTTTTATTACGTTTATGTAACTGTTTCTTCTATCTATGCATATTTTTTTAAACTTTTACGATTATTTCCCTTTACTATATGTATTATTTTATCGATTGCATGGTCTTGAATTTTCTTAATAACCTAACAAATTCCAATGTGCATGGAAATCATTACAACAAAACATAGAATCGACTGAGTAGAACTATATCATACAAGAGTCATGAAAACAGTAGTAAAATTTCGAATTTCATTAATTTGGGACGATGGCGACGTTTTGCTTTGGACAAAAACGTAGTCGTTTTGTATAACAGTTTTTTGCTAAAAAAATATACAAGAAAGCAATCCGAATAGTTTTCTTGTTTAAAAACGTTGGGAACGTTCGAATTCGCGGCCATATAAGTACTCTCGAGATCATTATAATTTATTTTGACTGACGATATCGGGATTAGCTGAGCTTTCCTGCAATGTAATTAATTTCCAAATTTAGTTTCGTGTTCTTGCTGAAATGCGATTGTGACTTTTGTATGTTAAACTAGTATTTTCATATCTATTTTTTAAGAAATTGCATGGTACTTTTTCTATATGTAGACAACAAATATTAAGTAATGTGTTACAAAAATAGAATTTCTGTTGTACAAGCCCCTGCTCTCAATCAGCTCGCTGATTACTTGAAACATTATTCAAGTATCCGCTCCTATAAATTCATAACACTGAATACAGTGAGTCCTAAAAGCTCGGTACGAATCGGCCACGTCATTTACACTTGCGGAACGAAAATGTTAAGCAATTTTCTAAAAGTTTCATTTCCACTTTAAATATTTTTTATGGATTACATATCCGATCAGAAATTAAGATTTACTGAGAATATATAAAGATCTCTTGTAAGAGCGTTTGAGATGCTGGAACGTTTTTGAGTCCGCGAGTGTAGTAGTCGGTCGGGGCTCGTACGGGACACTAGATAGCGGCTGTGTGGCAGTGGTGTCGGTGTCGGTGTCGTCGCTGGCGCTGTACCTGGGCACGCTGGCGGCGGCGCGCGCGCTGCACGCGGCGCTGCTGGGCGGCGTGCTGCACGCGCCGTCCATCGGCTTCTTCGACTGCACGCCCGTGGGCCGCGTGCTCAACCGCTTCAGCAAGGACGTGGACGTGCTCGACAATGTGTTGCCCATGACGCTGCGCGGCTGGACCTCCTGCTTCTTTGCGGTATGCGACGCGCACAGTCTACAGTGCCACACTCGTACAACTCGAAGGCCTAGCGATACTTACAACCGTGCACTTACAATGTAGATCTCAGTAATTGATGGTGTTTTGAGACGGTATCTATAGCAATAAATCCAATGGCACCATGCATGTTACACACAGTCATTACCGGTGTGTATCTGTGTTTGCGCGCTCACTTGTCCACTATAAACTATAATATGTCCCGGGCCGATGGCTAGTCTCCGCTAAAATTGGCCGCCATGGCCGCAATCGGTTAGAAGGACTATATACATATCGATGTCCTTAACATCTTAGCTTATTTAATATGAGAAATAATATAGTATTTAGAAGTTAAAATTCAACACATATCTATGATTTTGGTTTAGTCCCATCTCGGCACCCATGAAGTTATTTAGCATGTTTCGTGGGCATGATAAATAAAGTCATGGGTACCTAGATGGGGCCAATCCACGATTTTAGTGTTGTACTTAAAACTCAGTTAGCTTTCAGTAAAAAAACCTTTACTTATTTCTTTTTGAACTAGGTTTTAGGTATTTTTTTACTTTAATAGAAGGTATTCTGCAATGACTGATAGATATGAGATTTCCAGAGTTGACCCAAGTGTTGCACTTTATACTGCAATGTGTTATGCAAATCGCTTATCAAATTTGGATTATGTACTTTTATAGAACACAATGGCTACTAACTTTTTGAGTTCCAATCATGTGCAGCGGTATACCTCACATGTTTCTCTACTAACATACGACTTGGATATATCACCATGGGATCAGTTTATGAATAATAAAACGTAGTTATTCGCTCCTTTTTGTTTTGTTAGTGCTTAGATAGTTGTTTTTTTCTTACATTCTTTGCTTTCTTTTTTTCTAACCCAGAAATTGATGTATGCTAAGATAAACTTGCATGTGATTTCCCTAATAGACGCTAAGCTCAACAAAAATTCGAAAATATGGTGAAAAATCTAATCACAACGCGTAATTTAGGTCTTTAAGTTTGTTCACGTTCTAAGGCCATTTTCAATATCGGCCAAAAGCTTTTTGGCACAAAACACTAGCCAAGATAATTTTTTTAAGTACTTTGTTGAATTGTTGGACCACAATGTTCTGTAATCCTCATCACAAAATACAAGAACGCGCTGAGGTTTATAGTTAACCTTAATACTATTTATATTAATTTTTCTAGTGGTCGATTCTGGATACACTTCGGATGTTTTCCGTGCATTATCTCAGTTTTGTGTGTACCTATATCATTTCTAGATTCAGTCTCAGATTTCAGTCTGGGCAAGTATAAAATCCCAGCCACAAATTACATGATTATTTTCCTATTAAAGATTCTAACGGAAATCTATTATTAATTGAAGGAAATAGCTGCTCCTCATTACTATAGAAACGAACAGCACTGACAGTGAATAAACTGGAGACGTTGTGACGCGGTGGTAGTTTTGTCTACGGTAGAGCTTTCGGTCTATGAGCATAGCATAGTCTTTTTATTGCTCTAATATGTATCTTGCGCACAATACACTATCAATATCCACCAACTTAGCGTCGTGTAGCCCTTTAGCTTAGTTAATGTTTGGATGACCCGTATCGTAAACAATGTATTCATTATTACTAGGAGTGTCGGCCACGCCGAGCGCGCGCGTGGAGTGCGGCGACGTACTAAACTAGTGTCCATGGATGTTGTTGCAGCGATAGGATCAATTTTTGCTGACCTAATGCCATTTCTGGCGTGTTGGCGGGCGGCGAGGTTGCTCCACGAGCTATTGTTGGAGCATGTGTTAAAGGCACCGTTGCACTTCTTCGAAGTGACACCCGTTGGCAGGATACTCTCTAGATTTTCTAAAGACATGGACATTTTGGACACGTCTCTTCCCTCGCAGATCTCCGACTTGATGTGGTGCATTTTTGAGGTAATCTCACCACAGTTAACTATACATTCCATTTTTATGGCCATTCGGTTTTGTTGGTGGGTATTTTTTATGTTTTTTTAAGTAGTCTTGTGTTTATGCAACATTCATTATGTTCGTCTTATTTACGAGGTGTTAGTGAAATGTAGTGAGCAGAAGCAGTGCAGTGATACGTGGCTTAATTTTATGATGCAAGTATTAAATACATGGTTTCATTTCCAATTCATTGATCATTTCGTTTGAAAATTTACAGTTTCATATACAAAAACCTACATTATTTTGAATTTTGTAATTTGTTACATGGTTTATTATTTCATATTTATATACTTGAATTATCCATAATTTGATGTCTTTGTAACATTTTGTTGCAATTTATATGTTTAATAGAATCGATGGTCGTATACTGAGCATTGCTTGTTATTTGCTGCATCGCTTTAGAGGAAGTACAAGGATTGGAGAGCTTGTTTTGTGACGTTTTTATTTTGTCTTTTTGTATATTTTTCACATATTTATTTGTTATTTTGATTGTGGTATCTGGAAAAACCTCTAGTAATACAAACCTCAAAAGGAAACTTGTACTTAAATCAAGTTTGTAAACTGATCCCAAAAATATGCGATATAAAAATACTTTACTGTGTTTTTGTTACGTTCACCAAACCTAGATTTTAAATGCATACAAATAGTTGCTGTGGTTACTTTTCAACTATTAATTTAAACGATCCAAACCAGTTAATATGATTTAAACCTGCGTATATGACTGTACCTTGTTAGTATCTAAGTACTGCTTAACCGTAGTATTTGATTGTTTTTCGTTAAAACACCAGATAGCACCTATTTGTAACAGCATTGTAAAAGCGCTAATCAAATAATCTTGCACCGCTTTCGTTATCAAGGTGTTTCAAAAAATGGAAACGAAAGTTCAGCATTTATTTTATAAAAAATCGCTTTTAAAACAGGTGCAAAATGATTTCGATTAGGGTAATATTGTAAAGTTCGTTTGTTTAATAGAGCATGATGTGTGTAGGTACTGGGGACGCTTTTCGTGATAAGTTTCTCGACGCCGATCTTCATGGCCGTGATCCTGCCCATCGGCTTCATCTACTACGTCATCCAGCGCTTCTACGTGGCCACGTCGCGCCAGCTCAAGCGCCTGGAGTCCGTGTCGCGCTCGCCCATCTACTCGCACTTCGGGGAGAGCATCACCGGCGCCAGCACCATTCGAGCCTACGATGTCTCTGAAAGGTAAACTATTATATTTTCATTTATTAAAGCTCTCAATAAGTCTCCATTGCTTGAATAGAACTTGGTAATGTTTACATTGCATACGTTTGGTTCATCAGGTTTATTCAAGAATCAGAGCGAGGTGTAGACCACAACCAGTCGTGCTACTACCCGAGCTGCATCGCGAACCGCTGGCTGGCGGTCAGATTGGAGATGATCGGCAATCTGATCATATTCTTCTCCGCCATGTTTGCAGTGCTCAACAGAGACACTATCAGCGCCGGGCTCGTCGGTCTCTCCGTCAGTTATGCCTTACAGGTATAACTATAGTTATTTTTATCACAACGCATTCTAAAAATTGTATACTGTGCACTTTCAGTGTATTCTTTAATCAACATCGGTAACTTTGTTTTCAGATCACACAAACTTTGAATTGGTTGGTGCGAATGACATCAGAAGTCGAAACAAATATCGTAGCAGTGGAAAGAATAAAAGAATACGCGGAGACAGAACAGGTGAATAAACTGATACTAGCAACATGAAAGTGCTGTCTACTTAGTAAATTGACAATACGAACTATCCTCGTTATGTGTCGCAAACAGGAAGCGGCGTGGAACGTGTCGCCCGGGCCCGGCGCGTCGTGGCCGGAGACGGGCGCGCTGCAGCTGGAGCGCCTGACGCTGGCGTACCGCGCCGGCGCCGAGCCCGCGCTGCGTGACGTCACGTGCGCCGTGGCGCCGCGCGACAAGCTCGGCATCGTGGGCCGCACCGGCGCCGGCAAGTCCACGCTCACGCTCGGCCTGTTCCGCATCGTCGAGGCCGTGGGAGGCCGCATCCTCATCGACGGGCTGGACATCGCCGCCATGGGCCTGCACCAGCTGCGCTCGCGCATCACCATCATCCCGCAGGACCCGGTGCTGTTCTCGGGCACGCTGCGCATGAACCTGGACCCCTTCGAGACGTTCTCGGACGAGGACATCTGGCGCGCGCTGGAGTACGCGCACCTCAAGCCCTTCGTGCAGGGTGAGTGCCGTCCGCAGTGTGCGCTCTGCTGGCCGTGCTCTGTCTGACGTCCGCTCTGTGCAGGGCTGGCGGCCGGGCTGCGGCACGAGGTGGCGGAAGGCGGCGAGAACCTGTCGGTGGGACAGCGGCAGCTCGTGTGCCTGGCGCGCGCGCTGCTGCGCAAGACGCCGCTGCTGGTGCTGGACGAGGCCACGGCGGCCGTCGACCTGGAGACGGACGAGCTCATCCAGGTGCGTACGACTGAGCGAGAGCCGAGAGCGCTCTGTCTCGCTCGCTCACCCACTCACTCTCATTGCAGAAGACCATCCGCTCCGAGTTCGCGTCGTGCACGGTGCTCACCATCGCGCACAGGCTCAACACCATCATGGACTCCACCAAGGTCATGGTGCTGGACAAGGGACAGCTCGTCGAGTACGCGCCGCCGGAACAACTGTTACAAGATAAGAATTCTATATTCTATAGCATGGCCAAGGATGCAGGCCTAGTTAATTAATTTTATTATTATACTCAACATTCACTACATAATCCGTTCCTTTTAGTGAATTGAGAGTATTAAGACTCATCTCTGTGTGATAGACGATATCGACACTTACACGTTAAACTATGTTTTTAGTTATACAAATACAAAGTAGTATTACTTGCAACTTTTCTTTCGAATATCAATTTAATGTTGCAGGCTGTTCTGTTAGCAATGCAAAGGTTTCCTGAAACAAGTGTCAAAAATGTTGAAACACTATTAAGTCAGTATTGTCTATTACTAGTAGTGTATATTTGCACTCAACTCAAAATATAAACTCATGCTGCCACTACGTCTGTTGACAGTCATTATAATGAGTAGAAGGTTTATGCATTTTGTACCTCCCCATACTAAGTTTTAGCTTGTAGTAAAATAATAAAAAAACCTAAAGCATTTACAACTCATCACAGTAACAAATAAAATTATAATAGTGATTAAAATATCGAAATAGTACTTAAGTATATGACAGGGTGAGATTTTTATGAGTTTCTGCTGTAGGTAGTGGTATATTGTTAAGATAAGCTCAAATTATGCCACATTGAAACACAGGGGCATGATTCCATTTTGAGAAGAAGTTGTATAAACCAGTGTCTTGGACTGACATTATTTTTATTTTACTTAGGTACTCATAACTAACATTTTTGCCTATATTATAAGTGTACAGTAAAGAATATTCTATATAAATTATTTTTGCAAAAGAAAGTCAACTTGGGTTGAATACAATTTCTTCCAAAGTGAAATTGTTGTGTTACATTTTTGAATGTGTTCAATCATAAGAGTTACTGACATTATTTTACAAATAAATTGCTATGTTGCCAGATATGATTGTATCAAAAATTGATTACCGAGATTACTGATTGCATTATGGTCTGTTGGTAAGCACGTCTGTAGGTTAAATTTATTATTTGATACGAATTAAACACATCTCGGTCGCGAGAACTGTTTTAGGATTTTGGGAATATGGGCATTGGGATGATAAAAGCTGTACACAACGTGTAACGCCACTCATCATTATGAACAACTTTTACCATGTGACTAACCCAGAAATAGCAAAAAAAAAATCAGCTGTAAAGTACATTTTGTCGAGTTTTTTTTATCCTACACTTGTATCACACTGCTGGGCAAAGGGCTCCCCGTTCTCCTTCCAAATCTCTGTCTTGGGTGATTTCTGGCCAAGTTTTCCCCGCAAACATGATGAGATCGTCACACCACCTTTGTCGTGTGGTATGCACACACAAATGTATGGAGCAGTCTATTTTCTTTTCGCGATTTCAGTGTTGGTCAGTAAAAGTTGTTCATATTTTTTTTCCACGTTGTATTTACAGCTATTCCGAGCACCCCAATCGCCAGCATAAAAAATAAACCAGCATTAATTAAATACTCCTAATTATTGTACATTATCTTGTGAATTATTTTTTCTACTTAACTCAGCGACTTACCTAATCTAATTTTTATCAGATTAACTTTAATTTAATTATTGTTTTTAATGTTGCATGTATGTTATTATTAAGGAAGGCGTTCAATTACATTTATTCCCAAGTTACCACGCCCCAGCTGTTCGATCCTTGTTAATTATTTTGAAAATAATTAATTCAAACCTTGCTCAAATTACGTAACATTCTCAATTGAGTACCAATTTAATTGTGGGCTACTTATGCAAAGATACTTAATGCTAACTTAGTATTGTATTATCGCTGTAAACAACTCTGTACATAGAAATGTATACTATGAATTCATATTCTGTATGTATTTTTAAAAATAATGACATTACTGTATTTTTCTGTAACCATAATATGTTATGTAATCACAATCGTGTATTGATAATTTTGTTCTTGGTAGACATTTAGTATTATATTTCCTACAATTGTATGTAGCTTTTTTAATTCATTCATATCGAATGAAGGTGTCAACATATTGGCCAGAAAAACAATGTTGATAATAGGTACCAGCTCACTTTAAGCTAAAAATGGACAAGCTACTTACTTCACGTTATCGTGCGTCTAAAAAATCAATGAAAATGATCAATAAATTCATAATTTCATATGTGAATAAACCATGTACACAATATTAACATGTACAATATGTAAAAAGTTGCCCAGTTTTCATCCAAGGCAGGTTTTAGAATATAAGTAGATTAGTCTTCACTTTTGTGCCTATTGAATAATTTAAGAGAGTATTTGTTTTCATGTGTATTAAAATAAAAATGTTTTACCAAGATAGACTATACCTAACTTTAGTTTTTTTTTTTTTACCACAACGTACTGTTAAGCATAAGGGTATGTTTACACTGCAGGGGAGAAGTGCAGGACGGGCCAATCACACGACATGAACACAGTAGCATAATTACCACTCACTCAGTGGCGTAACTATAGGGTCGCAGGGCTGGCAAAATGTATACCTCTAAGTACTTAAAATCATATAAATATGTAATACCTCTGCTTTTGAAAATTATATTTATTATATAATTTATTTATTTATTTAATTATGGCACTCCAACGACATATTCACTAGAACATTTTTTGGGGTACAGTAACAATACAACTTATGATCTAGGGTGAATTTGTCACTTAAAGGTGTGCACAGCACTTACATAGTTCATAGGCTAAAAAACAAAACTAAATGAAAACAAAGTTACGAATTAAAAGAAAAGACATAACTAAATCTATTTTGCTGCTGAGTTAAAGGAATAATTGTCTAAGTAACAACACAATATAGATATCAACTGTGGCCACTGTGGGTCAGTAACAATTGTTTCCGAAATTGCGAAAGCTTGTTGGCAAAGATGTCAACGCTATTGGAACGTGTATGGAGCTTATTGTACGTCCTCATCAGCCTGTTCATTGGTGCCGAATGTCCGAGGTTAGTTCTTGCTGGGCATGGAGTGAACACATCTAGGATGCGTTCAGATCTGGGTGAACTATGGCGAGGGACAGATATATTTATTTCGACGAGAAGCTTAGGAACTTGTATAGTTCCATTAATGATTTTATGAAGAAAAATCAGGTCGTTAGTATCCCTTCGCTGTTTCAAAGTTATCATTTTGAAGTGATTTAGCCTTTGCGAGTAATCAGCGTCGAGAGGACAGCTATTAGATTTGTACCGCAGATAGCGTGTGAAGCTTTTTTGGACCCGTTCTAAGCGATTCACATGTGTACCATAAGTTGGATTCCAAACTGGTGATGCGTATTCTAAAACAGTTCGTACCAGTGAATTATAGAGTACTGTTAAGGTTTGGACTGTTTTGAAGTCGTAACAGGTTCTTTTTATGAATCCCAGTGTTTTGGCAGCCCTAGAAATAATAGAGTCAATTTGAGGTATGAAGCTAAGTTTGCTGTCTAAGAGAACACCTAAGTCTCGGATTATGTCAACTTTTTGAAGTATTCTTCCGTTGAGCGAATATGAAGAAGTAAGCGTAAGGTGTTTTTTTGTGAATGTTATATGGTAACACTTGTCAGCATTCAGAAACATGTGATTTTTAGTACACCAACTATGTACGGAGTTGAGATCTTCCTGGAGTAAGGCAATGTCTGTACTTGCATCAATGACCCTATATAGTTTTAAGTCATCTGCGAAGATGGAACAGGTACTATGTTTGATACTGCTTACTATATCGTTGACGAATATAATAAACAGTATTGGGCCCAAATGGGAACCTTGAGGGACTCCGGATGTTGATGTGTATGGTAGAGACTGATGACCCTTTACTACAACTCTTTGTTTTCTGTCGGACAAATAAGATTTAAACCAAAGCCAAAGTTGACCAAATATGCCGAGGTTTGACAGCTTTTGCAGCAATATTTTGTGATTTACTTTGTCGAACGCGCTGCTAAAATCGGTGTAAATAGAGTCTACTTGCTTGCGTGAGTCTACTAATTTGCAAAGATCATTAACGTAAAGAACTAAGTTGGTCGCAGTGGATTTTTGAGCACAAAAACCATGTTGCTGTAGAGCTATCTCTATTTTAGAATGAGCGGTTAAAATAGGACACACGAGAGACTCGAAAACTTTTGAGAATACAGACAGAATAGAGATAGGTCGGTAATTCTTTACGTTATCAGCCTCCCCCTTTTTAAAGACGGGCATTACATGTGCTAGTTTCCACTTATCAGGAAACTGAGAAGTTTTAATAGAGTGGTTGAATATTATTTTAAGTGGAAGAGATAGAGTGACTGCACATTTTTTGACAAATATAGGTGGTAGACCGTCTGGACCAGCACCTTTGCATACATTAAGCTTTCTTAGTGCTCTGATTACGTCTTTTTCGGAGAAAGCAACAGTGCCCAACGTATTGCAAGAGTAGATCTGCGTATCATCAGAGCGATGTTCAGAGTGTAAGGCGCCAGATTGAGCAAATGTCGACAAAAAGTGACGGGCAAAAAGATCGCAGATGCCGTCACCTGAAGTGGCCACCTCAGTGCCCAACTTCAATTCAGACGGCATTTCACTTGAGCCTGATTTTTTAGCTTTGACGAAGGACCAGAAGAGCTTGGGATTATGGGTTATACCCTCCTCCATCTGCCTAGAAAATTTATCATAGCTACTTTTGATAATTTGATTGGCTCTCTGGCTCAATAATTTATATTCGTAGTCGTCACGGGGATTTTTATACTTTTTATAACGTCTTCTAAGTTTTTCCTTTTCGTTCAGAACGTTAATAAGACTTCTAGGGAACCATATGGGGTATTTATTGCATTTTACTTTGGATTTTGGCACAAATGAACTTATGATGTTGTCCAATATCTTATAGAGCTCTTCTACCATAGCGTTGGCATCCTGACATTTGGCAAAGTTTTCGATCCAATTAACCTGATTGATGCTCTCGTTAATTATTTGATAGTTTGCTTTGCGGAAGTTGAACTTGGCAGACAGCTTGCATTTTAGAAATGTTGGTGATACACTGGTAATCTCAATACACAAAGGGGGATGGTAAGGGTCTATTGTTGAAAGTGGCTCAGTACATTCATGGACAAATACACCATGAAAGTTAGACAATATTAGGTCCAGAGATTTACATTGGTGATTTTTTACATGATTTAGCTGCTGTAAGCTGTTAAGAGATAAACAATCTACAAGGGAGTAGCCTAACGAGTTATTATAATTACTTGCGGACATACTTGCAGACTGAGGGTTGGTGTTATCCAGCTCCCACTTGATGAATCCTAGATTAAAGTCTCCAACTATGAGTGTGTGGCTACCCGTTGAATCAATAACAGAGGTAACCTTATCCAGGAACGTGTTCAATGTTGGTAGTTGTACAGGTGGAGGCAAGTATACTGCACAGATGTTCAAGTATTGCGTCTTTTTACCTTCCGTAATCATCAGTCTCAGCCATAAATTTTCGGAGTCAGTTTCCCATTTTACCATTCGAATACTGCCGATAGTCTTCAATACAGCGATTAGCACGCCTCCACCCTTTTTATGACCCAGGAGAGTTGAGGATCTATCTCTACGATATATTGTGTATCTAGAGTCCAATATTTCGCCGTCATTTATTGCATCATCGAGCCAAGTTTCTGTAGCAATAATAACATCATATTGATGGCGTTGTACTGCGAGCATAATATTTCTCAGTTTGGTTCTTGTTCCTCTAAAATTTTGATAGTAGATCTTGAATGGGAGTTTTGAAATCAAAGGTAATGTATTTTATGTTTCTTAATTAAGCCATGGTCGAGTGTTTGTTAAAGAAGTTCAACAGCTTCGAGGCTCCGTACTTGTTTGGCTTGTATCCCATCAGCTTTTCTAACGAGGATTCGGCCATCACGGACCCACACATACTTGTATTCTTTGACTCGGGCAGCTTTCCTAGTTGCTGCGTGAATCTGTTTGTTGAGTGGCGAGAGGTGTTCAGACACAAATACTGGTTTTTTCGCGCCACCGTATCCTAAGAGATGGGAGTTCAACTTGTTGTCCGGATATAATGTGTAATACAGTAAACGCAATACCTGAAAAGGGATCATTATGAACAGCTTTTATTATAGGACCAACACTGAAATGACTCGACAAAACGTACTGAACAGCTTAATTTTATTACGATTTTGTGCTTGGTCCCACCCATTGTATATTTAACTAAAATGGACACAATATTAGTAATAAGTTCTGTTGGGTTTCTACTTCAGTGATTTATTAAAATTAAATTACAATGTTACGATTTTTACTGGGGCCCCATCCAATGAATTTGCCACGGGCCTCAGATGATATAGTTACGTCACTGCACTCACTGTTTCTCAAATCTTGTGTAAGATAAAAACGGAATACCGAAAGATTGACGAAAAAATATCATTATCGAGTAATCAAAAACGATGTTTCTATATCAATCAGGATATGACACCCCCCTAAGAATTTGAAGTTGCATAAAACCTGTCAAACTGGCATGAACACTCAACACTCTTGCTATCCGTGGAAATGTAGTGGGTTTTACAGAGGGGCTAAAAAGGCCACTTAAGGCTGCTCTTTCGAAAAAAGCTTAAAAACAGCGTGCAGATGAAGCAGCTTTTCGTCGGCACTAACAGACAAATTACATCTGAAAGAAATACTTAGTAATCTACATGATATGATACGTAATTTGGTTTAGCCAGAATTTATCTATCGGTATCACATAATAGGAAAAAAAAACACCAAATCACCTCCAAATCGTTGAGATGAAACCATTTTACTCCTTCATTTTTTTATCAAAAGAGTATAAAAAATATATTTACTGCTTTGCAATACAAACGAAAATGATTTGGTTTTGTTACTTTTTAACAACATGTATTATTTTTATTGTAAAAAATTAGAAATGCGGGTAGCGGAATGGCGCGTAGATGGGTAGTTAGCTCCATTCATATGCACAAGGTTATTGGCATGAATACAAGCCTTATGGAGAACCAGAAAGCACATAACGCTACCCGTCACTGTCAAATTCTCCCAATCAACCTTGAACCTAATGCGTTAGCGATAAAGATGCGCATGAAATTTGACAGATTTGTGATTTTTTTTTTAAACGTTGAACACTAGGAATTTCTCCTTTATCGTGGGTGCGTTTACAAACATACAAACTCACATACACAAACAGCCAGACCCGGAACAACTATCTGTAGGCCAAACAAATATTTGTTCCGTGCGGGAATTGAACCCGCGACGCGCAGTCGTGCCGTCTTATTCTTCTATTATGATTCTAATAATGAATCTGTTGAAGTGGCCTTAATCACTTATTTCACTCTTTAAATAATACAAATCATAATCTCTATACAACTAATTTCGACTGGTTTTTAGGGTTCTGAACAAGGGCGTACCCAGGATTTAAGCTTTCAGTAGTTCATAGGTACCTGTTTCGAGACGGTCAAGTACCTATAATATTTCCTACCTAATATAAAAAACAAAAAATAAAGTTTATTTTCCAACACTTTATTTTGCACAGAGAAACACGTTTTTAATTCTCGTGTTCCAGTTTCCAATAATAGAATTGCCAAGAAAATTGACGTTTATTTTTTGTTCAAGGCGAGGGGGGCAGCTGAAAAACGGAACCCTATGATCACTCCGTTGTCTGTCTGTTCGTCGTGTCACACCCGATTTTCTCCGAATCTACTGAACCGATTAAGTTGAAATTAGGCACGCATCATCAACATCTTCCTGCCCTTATCCCATGTTACTTGGGGTCGGTGCAACACGTTATTTTCTTCCATTCTGTCCTATCAGCCGTCACGCTATCACTAACTCCCTCTCTTTCATATCGCTCCTCACACAATCCATCCATCCTTAAGCGCGTATTACACTACCCGATCCATCGGGCCCGATCTGCAGGGAGGGACAGTGTGGTGTAATAAGAAACAGAGAGTTAGGACCCTGCCGTCGGGCGATCGGGTGGTTACACTGGGCGATTATATAATTAGAATTTTCCGATTGATTATTTTGCTAAAATATTCGATCACATTATCAAAATTGAGTGTCTTTTAATTGATTAAATCGAAATGTTACGCGCGGTTTAAGATCAGACCAAGCGCAAAATGAATTCATATTTAAGGGAATTAGAAATTGTACTGTAAAATGTGTGTGTATTGTAAAAAAAATGAAAAACATAGTTGCGATGCATTAATATTAGTACGTAAGTAGTTAGGTACGAGAGTAGGTAGTTATTTATCGATATGTCTTTGAAGAGGGAGAATTTGTGTGCTTTTGGATGTACGAGTGAGTTGTCGTTGTCATCTTGCTACCGTGGTATAACTAAAATTCCGTTATCCGACATTTGATCGATTTCTTACTTTTGATGATATATTAACGAGTAGAAAATATCTATCGATCTGTGTTTCCGAACTTCCACAGCTATTCAACACCTTAATAGCCACGGCAGCTTGGTGCTTAGCAACCGGGGCGGACCAGCCTCCTCTGCCCCCACTTTACGCCGCCACTGCGTGCAACGCTATCCACTTACGCATTCATACTGAGATCGGGAGCGATTTCTAGTGTAGTGTAATAATCGGCTCCCTGCCGCAGGGACAGGGCACCCTAGAAATCGGGCCCGATAGATTGGGTAGTGTAATACGCGCTTTACTTCGGCCTTCCTCTCCCTCTCCATCCATCCACATTTATATTCATAACTCTTCTAGTTACATGCGTTTCATCTCTCCTCTTCACATGACCATACCAAGACAAGCGGTTCCCTTTTTAATATTAATAATTATAATAAACCTTCAGTAGCGCCATCAGGATGGAATTTGGTTTGGACAAATGTGCGGTCATGCATGTAAAGCGAGGGGAGATTATGGAATCCGTGGGAACCCAACTCTCGGATTCCATACACCTTAGGTCCCTCTCCTCAACCGAAACTTACAAGTATTTGAGTATGTCGGAAGCGTTAGGCATCAATGCTGTTGACGTGAAACAATCGTTGAAGGAGCGCTTCTTTGGCCGCCTGAACAAAGTACTTAACAGTCTTTTATCAGGCGGAAACAAGGTGCGCGCCTTCAACGGTTGGGACATGCCGGTTTTGATGTACTTTTTCGGCATACTCAAATGGACTCAGACGGAACTTGACGCCCTGGATAGAAGGGTACGCTCACTGCTCACCGCAAATCGGATGCATCACCCACGGTCATCGGTGATGAGGCTGTATATCCCGAGGAAGTGCGGGGGTCGTGGCTTCTTAAATGCTAAGACCCTGCACAACCGCGAAGTATTCAGCCTTAGGGAGTACTTCCTAGAGGCCGACGTGGGTATGCATCGAGATGTGGTAGCGCTGGACAAAGGCCTTACCGCGCTCTCCTTGGCTAACAAGAACTGGCGCAAACCTGTGGTATTAGATACTAATGACCGCAGGGAGGTATGGCAGAGCAAGGAGCTTCACGGACGCTTTTATCGAGACCTACATGAGCCCGATGTAGACTTCTTAGCGTCCGTAGCCTGGCTGCGTTTTGGTGACCTATTCGGGGAAACCGAAGGTTTTGTGTATGCAATTATGGACGAAGTTATGTTGACGAACAACTACCGGAAATACATTGTGAAGGACGGCACGGTTGACATATGTCGGGCATGTCACCGGCCCGGGGAATCCATCCGCCACATTATTTCCGGTTGTTCTAGTCTGGCTAACGGAGACTATAGTCGTGACGGCCAATGGCATAATTGCCAAGAGCCTCGACCAACATCTCAAGAGGTTCTCGTTGGGTAGCTGGATCAAGGGCTTGATCCAGAAAGCAGTACTCCTGGACACGGCGCGTATAGTGAGGAGGTTCCTCTCTCGGGAGCCCTGACCACCGGTAGCTTGGACCCTGTTCCCGATATCGGTGGGCTACTATTTTTTATATTTTTAAATGTTTTTTATTTTTTTTGTAAATGGAATAATAATAATAATTTTATTCATCAAAACATTGTAGTACATGATGACAATTTACAGAATTGTTTATAGTGCACAAAACTACAATAAAATGTTGGGTGAGGTGCTGTATTCCTAGCTACTGTGTTAACCTTTTGACCGCCACAGTCGTGTATAGACGAGACAAACTAAAATGTGCCCAGCACGCCATGGTCGCGATTGGTTGACAGAATTTCAAACGTAAATAAATGTCGTATAAAACTTTTTACAAAAAAATATAACCGACTTCCAAACAAAACACTACAAAGAATAAAATAACCTTATGTCGGCGACACCGACTTCGGAATTAAGGTTATTTTATTCTTTGTAGTGTTTTGTTTGGAAGTCGGTCAACGCAGAAGTTGAAATAAGCAAAAATGCTCATAAAATAAAATCTACTGAATCCAATTTTTATGGGACCAAATGGCAACTATACTGCATCGAACTAAAAAAGAATCACGGAAATCGGATCAGAAACCACGGAGTAATCGGTGAACATACATTAAAAAAAATACTCACCGAATAGAGAACCTCCTCCTTTTTTGGAAGTCGGTTAAAAGCATTGTTTTGTTTTTTCCCTGGTTAATTATGTACCTTGACTCTTCTTAATTTATTTGAACTGCTTTCATTAGATTTCATATGTAGTAACATAAGATGACAAAAAAGAAAACAAGTTAAAAAGTTCGACAAATATAGTGTCCTAAACGCCACAGTCACCATAACAGGACACGTTACCATTACTTCCCCCCTTATCTTCAAAACTACAGAGCAATCATTAAGAATGAAATATATAACGTGTTTATATGCATAAAATTATTTTCAAATAACACTAACAAATATCTGATTTTATTTATATTACCAGTGGCCCACCCTGGCTTCACCCGGGTGTATTTTTTTTTTCAAAATTTTCTTTCAGACACTCCTTGCTCTGACAGTTACGAACACAAAAAAAAGAATTATTCAAACCGGTAGTCGTTCTCAAAGCTAATGCATGTAAGCTCGTAATAAGTTAGTTTTTAGGGTTCCGTACCGTACCCGAAGGGTAACCATCGGATTACGGAACCCTATTACTAAGCCTTCGCTGTCCGTCTGTCAGCGGGCTGTACCTCAAGAACCGTAATAGATAGATAGACAGTTGAAATATACTCTCTTCGGAATCTCACTCGAAGGTTAACCATAAACCGAAAAAAAAACTGGCCAAGTGCGAGTCAGACTCGCGTGCAAAGGGTTCCGAACGATTTTTTTTTCACATGTTATTTTAACACTACAGACATATGTACAGGATAATCTTTAGGTAAAGATCTATTATCTCCATTTTTTTCAAAATTTTAGGCTCATTCATCATTTTTCAGGTTTCGGAGATAAGGGTGGTGGAATGGTCATTTTTCGTTTAATTTCTTGAATAATTTCTAAACTATTTATTTTAAAATTATGAAAAAAATATAATTAAAACCCTCACAGTAAGCCCTTTCATTTGATATGTCACACAATATTGTTCATAAAACTTTTTTTTTTAATTTTCTAATTTTACCCCCAAGAGTGACCCCCATACTAAAAATGTAATGATTTACGTAACACGTCCGTGTTTGGGTCACAGAAGTCCATATGTGTACCAAATTTCAACAGAATCGGTCCAGTGGATCCGGAGAAAACTGGCTGTGACAGACGGACAGACAGACACCCGAGTGATCCTATAAGGGTTCCGTTTTTTTTTTCGGAACCCTAAAAAACACGTTTCTTGGATACGTTACGGTCCCCTATAATTTTTATTTTTTTTATTTTAGTGGTTTTTAAGACGGGCTGTATCTCAACGGACGGACGGACGGACAGCGGAGGCTTAGTAATAGGGTTCCATTGGGTTAATTATCTCAACGGTACGAAACCCTAAAAACGACCACACGCGGGTTTTGTATTGGTTAACATAACATCAATTGTTTAAATCTTTTTGGCGTTGACAAAAACTGCAGTGTGAACGTGCCGCAATGGAAGACGCTACGAATTCGCAGAGACGCAGACGCATGCGTTTGCAGCACTATGAAACCTCCAACCTCGCCAAAGCTTTTTTAGTAGGTATTGTAGTAATCTATGCTTTTTTTTCAAAATGTCACTGTCAACGTGACAATTATGGCTGTGGCTGTCACTATGTTGTCACTATGTGTTAGTGTTAGACTTGTTAGTGTTTGTAACAGTTTCCAACTCACAGTTTTATTAAACGTTTCTCCCTATAATCAATAGTTTAGTTGTTTATTGTAAATGTATTGAAGTTTAAATGGATAAAGTATTTGAAATAGAATCACATGAAGCATTTCAAGATGTAAGTTATTATTTTGACCTACCTAAACTAAAATGATATCTTGTTTATTAACTGGCCCCAAACCACATTAGGTATCAATATACACAAGGCACAAGTCCGTTAAATAAAGTCCGACTCGCAATTGGCCAGTTTTTTCCTATGGAAGTACAAGAAAAAAAAACTGGCCAAGTGCGAGTCGGACTCGCGTGCAAAGGGTTCCGAAGTCCGCGAGTCCGACTCGCACTTGGCCAGTTTTGCGTCTAATTTCTTGAATAACTTCTAAATCATGTATTTTAAAATTATGAAAAAAGTATAATTAAAACCCTCACAGTAAGCCCTTTCATTTGATATGTCACACGATATTGTTCAAAAATCTTTTTTTTTTAATTTTCTTGTTTGACCCCCAAAAGTGACCCCCATACAAAAAATTTTATAATTTACGTAACGCGTCCGTGTTTGGGTCATAGAAGTCCATATGTGTACCAAATTTCAACAGAATCGGTCCAGTGGATCCGGAGAAAACTGGCTGTGACAGACGGACAGACAGACAGACACTCGAGTGATCCTATAAGGGTTCCTTTTTTTTCGGTACCCTAAAAAATACATTAAATAATTAGTGTGTATTTGTGTGTAAATGTGTATGTTTAAATGACATTTATGTGTCATGAAACTGGGAAGATATTCAAGTTTGGCTATTTGATGAAAATCATATAAGTTTTAGTAGATTTGTATTTTTTTTACGCTTTGAATTTGTTTAATGCTTGTGAAAACTATATACTATATAAGGTTATTAGGTCCAAGTACTTAAAATAGAACCTCTAAAGCCTAACTTATAACGTTTATTTGTGTCTTGTTAGGGTCTACAATGTCCTGCCAAGTTTCATTTATGTGCTCTTAGTAACTAATGAGTAATGGCATAATTTACTAAGACCGGACCACTATATTGTTTGACATCCGATTGTAGGACTTTCTAAAAGAAAAGCAAATAAAACATATCCCGATATTTAGTGTATTAATGCAACTATTCACATGTAAAATTTCAGCTCATTACATAAAATAATTACAGAGATATAAATAAAAATACCAGAACAACTGCATTATGTGGATAATCCGACCAAGTTTGAATGGTTATAAAAAGCAGTTTAGTATACAGAGCTAACATTTTAAAATTTCAAGTATAATATTGTTGCTGTGGTTGCATTATAGCTAGATTCGTGACAGGGGGGCTACTCTCTAAACCCGAAGTCCGTAGTTTCGGGCTTAGTTTCGTGCATACTCTACTCCGTATCACCTAACCACTGAGAAGTAATGATAACACGATTTGACAATAACTGTGAAATCGTGTTGTCATTCATTCTTAGTTCGGGTTCGGGACTATTATTAAGTCTATAGGTGATACGGAGTAGCAACTAAGCCCGAAACTACGGACTTCGGACTTAGAGAGTAGCCCCCCTGGTTTAGACATTGACGTGTATAACTTTCCATAGAATGTCTCAATCTCCCTCAGAAGCTCCGATTTGACGGATGGTTCTGCCATCGTCGATCTTTAGCTTCGTGAGCTGGCTTTACGCTATAGACTATTCTCTTGCAAATGCCTTGGTGCCATAATCCCGCTCTATCGCGTCTTTAAAGACGCGATAGAGCGGTTTAATCCTGTCAGTATTAAGGCGGCGGGGGTCGCTTTTCAAGGATCTAATGATGCGCGCCAATAAATAATTTTTATTTGCTTTGTTTTAATAATCAATAAATGAGAGGTTGTATTTTATCACGACATAATAGGTCAAAATGGTAAAATACGACATACTATACCAAGATACAGATCAACTCCAATGTTCAGGGCATTAATGCTATCCAGGCATACTATTGCTCAAGCTTAACAGGAATGAGGACTGTTGGAGCATACGCCCATGTCGACAGTATTAAATAGTACCTTAGTATTGGTAGGCATTCATTAAACTAAACTTTTCATAATCGTCATAATGACGGGACCAACTAGGTATACGCACCATTAGGTCATAATATTAGCATTTGTAACAGTAATTATTGGTCTTTTGGAAACGCTGTAACTTTTTTTTTTATCCATTGGAGTAATGCTGCCACAAAATAAAATGTTGAGATTATTCGGATCTTCATTTTAAGATAGGTAAGAAAGTGCTACAACGCTGGGCCCATACTGCCCGTTGTTCTTTGTTATATGTACAAAGCTGGCCTTTTTCATAAACTCAGACTGAATGTTCAAAACGAAAAAAATAAATAATAAATCTTGTTTCAGGTATCACAACAAATCTTGACTAATTTGTATTATTCAGGATCACCTGGAACACTATCATCCCATTTAGAAGAAGATGTGATTAAATTGGCAAAACAGGATTTGATTTCAATAATTTCTGATTGTAATTTTGATTTGCAAAAAATTAAGGATGAAATCAACAGCAAGGAGTGGCTACCAGAAAAAATTGCATGTTTTCATGAATTATTAGAAACAAACAAATCCGAAGTTCTTCATGCTGCATTGAATCACTATAACAGTAGTTACTGTGACACAGTAGTTAATTTTGATTGGTTTGTAAAATCTGTTCTTGGTACCAGCGAAATGAAAACATTGAAATACCCACTATTGCAGTTGGTGATGTCTACATTAAATAAAAGTGGCAAACAGAATAAAATTATGTATGATACCAAAAAAGATATTTTATTGAAAATGATAAATGCTTTAGAGAGTATAAAATAAAGATATTTTATTGAGTAATTTACTGTTTTTTTTTTGGGATTCCAAAGCCATTTACCTAATGAAAGTTCATGAAAGTTGTAGAAGTGGTAGTGTATTCTGAAAATTGTGTCAGTTTTAAGTGTACCCACCATTATAAACTTGTCCCACATACTTATTCAAAATTTTATAACGTGACTAGGTGACCCGCGTAACTTCGTCTGCTCTGCTCCTATTGGTCTTGGCGTCATGATATATAGCCTTCCTCGATGAATGGGCTATCTAACTCTTAAAGAATTTTTCAAATCGGACCAGCAGTTCCTGAGATTAGCGCGTTCAAGAAAATAAACAAACTCTTCAGCTTTATATATTAGTATAGATACTAGCTGACCCGCGCGGCTTCGCTCCCGTCAACTGGCTATTCTACCTACCGACCCTAACCTACCTACCCTACTCTACCTACTTACCTATCCTACCTACCTGCCTACCTACTTACCCTACCTACCTATCCTACCTACCTACCCTACCTGTTTTGTATTTTAATTCTTATTATGCTATTCCGGACGAAGACTAATCCAAAAACACAAAAACTATGAAAATCGGTCGAGCCGTTCTCGAGTTAGAAAAGTGTTCGAACAAACCCGACTTTGTTTTAAATATATTAAGAAGATTAAGAATTTTGCTATATTGTGAAAGATTCGACCTTTTTCTAGAAGACATTTTTTATATTAGCGAGACAGAAATAAAACGCATAAACTGAAGGAAGACGGACAGTGGTGGCTTTTTAAAAAAAAGGGTCCCATTAGCAACTTTGGCACGGAACCCTATAATTTGCCTTGGCTCGCAAATCGAACCGTTTGATACTTAGCACGAATTAAAAACTTAGTTGTGGGCAACCTGGGAGTCTTTAAGACAAAAGTGAATAGGTTGCTTATAGTTAGTATAGATATTAAATTATAGATAAATAATTACCAAACTGTCTAATTTTTTTGAATAAAAAGGTCAAATAATATATGTCAGCTAAGGCACAACTTTCCAGGTTACATCAGCCAGGATGTTGGAAATTACTTGGGCGTACTATGGGAAGTGTTGGTTATTGCGCAATAGAAACACTGCTTGCTTTTAAATCAAATTATTATTCACACTCGAAAGTCTCAATTACAATATTCTCACACAATAGGTATACTGAACAAGTATTCGGAACACGCGGCGGTTTCTAGACGCGTGCACGTCTGCACTGCTCGACCGCCACCAGTAGACTGAGCTTAGCCTCTGTTGGCCTCTGTCGAGCACAACGTCCTACAGTGCTATTCTCTAAAAGACAATTTCGTGGCTGTAAGCTGCGACGAGCTCGTCGACGAGACATCCTTGAGATCGCCCAAGCGTGTGGCGCTGATTCAAACTGTATTCACAAGCGTGGCTGTGGCCGTCGACGAACTTTAAGCAGCCTCTCGTCGCTGTTTCGTAGACGAATTAGGGCCTTGAAACAAATTCTTTTAATCATAATCGAACAATCTCGACTGAGAATTTTAGGGGTTCAAAATTTGAAATAAATGTATTTCAAGGAATAGAGTAAAACTATGCACAAATTCCATAATTATAAGAATTTATTGCTTATAATTTACATTTTAAGGCAGAATGACGATTCCTTTGCCTATTTCGAGCAACACAACGCGACGATGAAAACGAACGTGTACAAACAAAAACAATAGACGAGACGCTAACAAAACATAGAGATAGAAAAAATATGGAGGCGCCGCGACATTCTATATCTACCTTTGCTTATACAAATATGGGCGAAATACGAAACAGATTGTGAAATATCGTTTTGTTTCATTCTTTCTAATGTGGTAATCGTATTTGATAAAAGAGACAACAGTATTTCAGTTGTTGCTCATAATGGCAACATTTTCTTGTGACGTTGTGACAGTTGTAGGTAAGTGCCGTTTTCGCCATTTTATGCGACAAGTCTCGTGGTAGTTCTGCTGTCAAATGAGTGTTTACTTTTGTATTTATTGTGATTTGTGAGAAAATTACGAGAACTTTATCTTTCAAATTGCACGTATATGATGGGAAACAGCCATTCAAGATGCCTGTGCGTTGTATTATGGAGTGTGGTGCAAGAAAGAAGGAAAATCAACCTCAATTGTCTTTGCACAGGTTAGTAACCGGTTTTCATGCAATATTACACATAGTAATACATTTTCGATGAAAAAAATGCTAAGCTACCACGTATTTATGGTTGTAGTTTTCATATTTGGGCTTATTCTCGTCCAACAGACCTTTTTTTAATTTCATTCGTTTGTTTACAGTAATATTGTCATGATGGAATAGTGTAGTACCGTTGCCGTAATATTTTCCGATACTAGTTCCTTCGCTGCGCTGATACAATATCGGTATAATACGTGTTCTAAACGGTTCGAGTGACCTTGCTAGGTCCGGCTCGCTGTTTTCAGCACTGAGAGATCGTTCCGCAGACTTTTCTGATGATTGGTTATACAAGATCCGGAAATAAGACATCATTTTGTTATTTGTTTTAATTTTTTAATTACGTATTATTTTAACAACTCGAACCAAATGAATTATTTTTATTGATAAAAATATTAACCTTTTAATAGGTTTCCTAAAAATGAAGGATTAAGGAAAAAGTGGTTAGAGGCTATTGGAGAAGAAAATATTAATATAAATACTATATTAATAAAATAAAAAAAAGCAAAGAAAGGTACATCTGTTCACTTCACATTGAAGAAAGTGTTCAATAGAACACTTGATGTAATGAGATTACAATATACCTAACTCTGTTCCTACAATATTTTCGGTAAGTGTGTTTAACATGATTGATTAACCTCTCTGTTCTGTAGAGGTTGTACAGGTTTAAACTACAGGTACAAAGCAAAACGCTGCTTTATAACTTAAGGATTGAAGTAGATGTTTTTTCTTTTTCAGGTTGCACAAACGAAAAATTAAGACTGAAAAATATGTCAAACAACAGAAAAAAATTAAGCGCTTCAACGAAAGGATACTCTGAAGAAATCCGAAAGTTCGCATTAACGTTGCATTTTTATCCCCTCCAATAATTATATAAGGCGAACTTACAATACATGCTTACTCACACAAGAACTTTGAGCAAATGGTACCAGCATGTAAAACGGGATTAACGAAAGAAGCATTTGTTTAAAAATTAAAGTGTAAGGAAGTGCACAGTGTCATACCAAATTTTTATTGAATAAATAAAACACTTATGTTGATTTTTACCGAAATTTATTTAATGAATAAGTAAAAGCGAGGTGCGATGAATATTTTAAAAATAATCTGCATTGTATGAGCAATGGAAGCAGTTAGTATCCCGCGAATTGTCCCGGAAATGAAATGACTGTATCTGGCAAACCTAGTCCACATGCCTACTAGAAGCTACAGACAATATTATAAAATAAGCGAAAGCGCAAAAGTGATGCAAGTAGAAGAAAGGAGGAGAAAGTGTTTTTAAAATCTGTACAGGAAAAACTCTATATTAACTGTCATTAACGGAAAGGAGTAAGCCTTTACTCATTTTCTTGTTACAACAGATTGTAAGAATATAAATTATACTTATGATTCAAACGTGATATCTAATAAGACTCGTTATACTAATATGTAGTATTAGTATCGATACTTTTTATAGTATGGTTGTAGTAACACTGTATTCCCTGATTGGTACAACCCTAGCATTGGCAGCCATTTTATGCGACACTTAGAATTTTAGGTACGCTCCTTTTTTTGTAGGTATTTCCAGTCCATACTTTTTATATGTCTATTCTATGGTATTCCCTGATTGGTACAACCCTAGCTTTGGCAGCCATTTTATGCGACACTTTGAGTTGTAGATATGCCATTGGGTATGCACCTTTTTTTTGTAGGTATTTCCAGTCCATACTTTTTATATGTCTATGTAACAAAACCACCTCAGTTATCTTTTAATTGTGTCGGCATCAGCAGCTATTGCTTTGAATTTTATAGTTCTGTGACCAAGAGGATAAATAAATAAATCTACTGAAATGTGAGTATTACGATAAGTAATTTCACTGTTATCAAACATGGCTATTACATAGTGCCACGAGATATTAATAAAATATATTTAAAAAAAAATAGTATAGTTTGGAAAAGAGCGATGTCGCAGCGACAAATCGTCACTTTTCTTAGCTTGTTTTATAATCAACTGAACTGCCATTTTTATATACTTAGAAGAAAAATAAATGTAAAATGTAGGAGTCGAACGCGCCGTTATTGTAGCTTTTAGATTTGACCGTTCGAAGCGAGGCTGTGTGCGAGGCTGTAAGCGTTTTCGTCGCTGTTTTTTCGTAGGGGGGTGGATTTACAATGCTGTCGAAAATTCACGTTTTGGGCATAAAAAAATATATATTGCTCGATTATCGTATTTTTTTTAACATTTACAGGGTGTATATAGCCTTGTTTTACAATGTGCTTTAACCGAAATATACTCAAACTCAATAGATTTTTAATAATAAAATGAAAACTGCTATCAAAATCATCACCGTCTGTGAAAAAAATGCTACTCTTTACGTTTGCCGGCAAAAAAGTCGAATACCCGTCATATGAAGTTGATTGTAATTTATTATTTACTTTTATTGATATTGTATATAACTTTCTAGAAAAGTTAATTATAATTTCTTCGTAAAATAAATAATCAATAAATAAATGAAATTTTAGCATCAAAATTCGTCATCACCGTCACGGCAATATCAAAGTGAAGGTAGTACTGTATGCGTAGCATTTACGCGGCCCGTAATACCCTGCCCCGCTTCCTCAGTTCATAGCAAACCACGAAGCGAGCCGCACGTCGATATAACATGCGCTCAGACAGAAAAAATTGTTGTGAACTGACCAAAAACGATGTTTAAACAAAGTTGCGTCATTCCCGTCAGGCTGTAGTTCAAGGTAAGTACTTAAATAACATTACGATTAATTTCAACAAGACTTAGTTATAAGTGAAGATGCTAAAGAAAAAAGGGGTTTCCTACTATTGTTGTTACTTTTCTAGAAAAATCGAAATAGCGTCGCAATCGTCATCACCTTACCCATCATCACCATTTACAAATAATGAACTGTGATGAACTCATGTGTATGGTGATGACGATTTTGGTAATTTTTTACTTTTGAAGGGCACGCGTTTAACCACTATCTCACCGGATGGTAAGCGATGATGTGGTCGAAGATGGAGCACGCTTGCCTAGAAGTAACCTATTCACTCTTGACTTAAAGACTTCCAGGTTGTAGCTATCAGGAAACACAGACTCCGGCAGGGAATTCCACTCCTTAGCTGTACGCACTTTGAATGTGTTCCCAAAAAGGTTTACCACCACCGACCATGTACCGGTGGCGCATGAGCGCATCGCCGTTCATCTTGTGGTCCGATATTGGAACGGTCTTGGCGGAATTAAATTATGCAATTCCGTCGCACATTCCCCAAAATGCAAACGATAGAAAACCGACAGGCTAGCAACCCGGCGTCGATGCTCCAGACTTTGGAGCCTCGACTCGACAAGCCTATCATTGCCGATGATCCTCTTGGCTCGTTTTTCAATTGACTCAAGCTGGTATCTGGCAGATCCATCCCAAAGATGAGAGCAGTACTCCATACGAGATCGAACTTGCGCTTGAGAGAGTTTGAGCAGCTGTTCCGGCGTGAAGTACCGTCTCACCTTTGCTAGGATCTCCAACTTTTTTGCAGCAACGCTTTTGCCTCTATGAAAGTGCCAAAATTGAGGGTAGATGTTAATGTTACCCAGAGAAGTTCAAGTTGGTCGGTTATTGGCACGTTTACACCTCGGAAAGATGGAGCTGGGTGGAATTGGCTCCTTTTGGCGGAAAAAAGACACGCTTGGGTTGGGTTTTAGCAGCATTGACCTTGACCAAATTGGCATCGCCCCAATCAGAGACAGCCAGTAAAGACACGGTCACGCAAATCCGGTCTCCGGCCGGAGGCCGGATCTGCGACCCACCAGCTCGTGCTTCGGACACTTACCTCTCAGCAACAGTGCTGTCGTCTGCATACCGGGTTTAAACAGATAATTAATATGCAGCAAGAACAGTGTTGCCGACAGCACCGACCCCTGAGGAACCCCGGCATTAATAACCAGCAGTCCAGACGAGCAGCCATCTATCCACCACCACTCGGATAAACCGATCCCTCTGCGATCCAATCATAAAATCCGGCGGGCAGACCGAAGGAAAGTTAGGAAACTTACTAATAAGGCTATCGTGCCAGACTCTGCGGAAGGCCTTCGAGATGTCAAGGGAGACCGCAAGTACCTCCCCGTGTTTCTCGATAGCCTCAATCCAGATGTGAATGGCATAAGCTAAAAAATCCCCAGTTGACCGATTTCGGCGGAAACCGTATTGTCGGTCACGAAGGATATCGTTCGCTTCTAGGTACGCCAGGAGCTTAAGATTCAGTACTCGTTCCATACTCTTACAGAGTACGGAAGTTACCGAGATAGGCCTGTAATTTGTTGGGTCAGCTCGACTACCCTTCTCGGGCAACGTGCGACAGGACAGCACGTTAGCCTGCTTCGGCACTTTTCCAGTCTCAAACGAAAGGCGAAATAAGCGTGTCTAGTTATTTTTTTTAGTTGTTAACTTAAGTTTTACCTGCAACTTGCTTGCTTGTTAGTAAACAACTTAAACAAATAAATTAGAAACTTGTTTTTAAAAGTTTTCATAATTTTTTTAACTACACTCGCTAGCTAGTATATATTGATAAAAGTCATGGTAGACGTACTGATGAATGCGAATGTTCGACATACTCGACTCGCATCCATCAGGAGAAGCACCTCGCGCCACCAGGATCCAGACGTGAAGATTCCGCAAACAAAGAAACAAACAAGTTCGCTTTCTCCTCAGTGGAGTGGGCCAGCGTCCCGTCGGGTCGCAGCAGTGGTGGTAGTGAGGGACGGCAGAAGTTCGATTCGACAGACTTAGCCAGATTCCAAAAAGCCTTACTATCAGCTGGATATGAAGAAAGTTTGTTCCCTATTCGGCTTATGTGGTCAAACCCAGCCCTCCGCAACAGAACTTGGCAGCCCTGTTGAAGGGTCTCTTCATCCGACTCACGTAAATTGTTTTGCGCGTACGAGCGTCGACCTATGCTAGGTACGCCGCGTGCTTAAGCGCATCAGCGCGATTGCACTCTGCACCAGCTTTGAGAACCTGCAGTTTTCAAGGTTGCGGAGACGCCGATAGCAGATGTCGTTCCGGGCGTACATAGATACGCCTGCGCGTGGTCTAAAATGGTGCTCCAGGGTAAACCCTGAGTAAGACAGGTATGACACGTCTGACGGTCATTCGATCTGCGTCTCCGACAGGAATAAGAGCGCCGGTTTCTCAGTTTCGAGGTGGTGATGGACTACGGCGAGATTTGAGTGCAGACCTCGTATGTTAGAGAGTTGCACTTTGTGTGAGAGGGAGTGCTGCCGCTGTACATCTTTTCTCTTTATATTCCTGTTCATTGTGTGTGATTTGAGTGAAGGAAGAAGAGGGGGCCCTCTCGTCTGGTCGCCAACCAGTACGATGGTGCATTCCGGGATTTTTCGACAGTTGGCGGGGCAACCTTTCATGTGCTACTTAACACGCTACTTGGGCCCCCAACTACCTGCGGTCGGCCAAAAGCGCACCGTGGCTCGGATCCCGCTACCCTTCGCGACTTGTCTCCCGATAGGTACGCCCATGTCAGCGCAAGCCTGGGTGGTCTGCCTGCATTTGAACAACTATTTCGACCCAACTCCTCTGAATTGGCTACACTGGGCATCGTACCGGAACGCGGCTAGGCCGCTTGGCGTACACGTCTTTGCCCAGTGGGTGGTCACAAGCCATCGGCCGAAGCCTACCATCAGTTAGTGTCACTTGATTAGCACCACCCGGGGACCACGTGTAGGGTCTAACAATAGGTATTCTCCTACGGACGCGGGTGACTCGGCCCCCAAAGTCAGTCAAAGGCCAAGTGCGAGTCGGACTCGCCCGCCGAGGGTTCCGTACTTGTAGGTACAAATGACACTAAGTAAAGACTATAATTACTATAAATTTTTGTATTATTTAATTACTAATGTATAGTTTTCAGACTTTTCTCTATATCTGTATATAAGACGGTATTTCGTGCCAAATTCCATAGTTCTCGGTCAACGGGTAATCTTCTATCTATAATAATATATATAAAAATCAATGCCACATTTCGTTATAATTTTATAACTCAAGAACGGGCTCACCTATTCAAAGCCAATGTTTAGGCTTTGTTCGGACTATTTAGTAGATGGTTTATGTGAAGTTTAGGGTAGGGTAGGTACAGTGGCGTGCCTAGGGTTTCAAAATAAGGCAAGCCCAATAAAATTTTAACCGATTTCAAAAAAAAAAAGTTCAGTTTTCGACTGAGTATGTAGGTACCTTCGTATGTATCATCGCAATTTTCTCATAAACTGATATAGATGTTTCAATTCGTTGTTTACCAAAATTACCGAAAGAAACCATTGCATACAGGTGTTTATGGGAATTTGCGTGCCTTTTAATGGCGCCAGATATGTTATTTAAATCATTATAACCAGATGTATTCCAAACGGAATCTTCATTCGAAAAAAATATGCAGCACCAGCAATACAACTTATTAGTGTGCGAACAGCCAACAAGCCAACTAGTTTTATACATTGATCTATTAAATTTTCGTTTATGCGATTTACTAGTCTGAGAAAAACACAGATTAGGCGTCGGTTTTAATGAAGAAATTAACTGTTTTTTCTGAGCAAAGTTTAAAGATTTTACCTTTTCTTCGCCAATCAAAACTTGAACGCATTTTAAATCCTCACAAGGTACAATTACCTCCATTGTTGTAGGTAAGTCACCAAAACAATTGTATCACTGAGAAAATCTAAGAAAACACACAAAATCTTTAACAACATAACTTTTACCACTCAAGCAAATGAAACTGAAGTTAGTTGCGCTCGGGTGTCGAGAACTACTTACGCAGAGTTGCAGTGTTGTCATTTAAGCAAAAAAGTCGCCAGGTATATGAAAAATCTAGCTAGATGTCGCAAATTTTTTTATTTTTAAGATATTGCTTGAATATTTAATTTCGTTATTTTAAAAAGTCGCTAGTTTTTATTGTTGCTAAATCTTAAAAAAAGTCTCCAAACTCGTTAAAAATCTCCAAGATCTCACAACGTCGCTAAAACGGCAACACTGCAGAGTTGGCAAGGTGACAAGGTCACGCATACGCGTGCAACTTCATACGCATGCACGGCTTAATCGTCCATACTGATCGATTTGTAGACGCACAAGGTTTAGAACTCGTTATACGGCACATCGCTATAAGTGCGAAAGTGACGGAGATAGTATTTGAAAGCCCGGTAAAAGCCGGTACGTGTAAGCGAGATAGCTATATGTAGATGCTGCAAATGCGAAACTCGGCGCGCGAACAATCGCGATGTGTAGTTATGTAGTAATGTGGCTTAAGTAATACTTTGTGTTATTTTGATAAGAATTAAGCGCGCGAACTTTTAAATAGTTCGGGTTTAATATTGATTCTCTATCGAGCATTTTAGTAAGGCATGCCAGGCTTTTGGGCTTATATGAAGGTACCGCCACTGGGTAGGTAGGGTAGGGTAGGGTAGGTATGATAGGGTAGGTAGGATAGCCAGTTGACGGGAGCGAAGCCGCGCGGGTCAGCTAGTACCCTATACATTTTGATTCCCTTGAGGGTGTCGAAATATACGTTTTCTGCGTGTACGTTACCCCAGCAGGTGCAAGTGTCTCCTAGAGTAATATGAGTGGAACGTATATTTAGTGCGTAATCTGTTATAAATGTGCGCTACTTATAGAATTTGTGCGCCTGGCCGTTTTGGAAAAAAAAACGGAAAAATGATTCCTGCTAGGGTAACGTTCTTCAAACAGGAACATTCTAAATGAATGATCGGAGAGAAAAATGTTGCGCATGGGCAGAGAGCTTATATTTGTGCAAAAATGTGCCCCGAAAATATAAGTCTTGCAGAATCGTGTATCTCTAAAACCATCGTGTGCGCCTGTAGAATAAACGAACACGAGTAGCTCTTAATTTGTGACAGAATTAGATTTACAAAAATATTTATAACTTTCAAGTAATCGCATTTTTCCGTAAACCCGAAAAAAAATCGTAACTCCTAAATGAGAAAACGTATTTAACAATTTATGTACACACATCATAGGAAGATAAAAAGAAGGAAACAGAAAAATAGGTACAAAGGTAATGCTTATTCCAAAAGAAATCTCTTCCAGCATACCTGCGAAAGGAGAGTTTTATAAAAGACTAGCTTTTGCCCGCGACTTCGTACGCGCATATCCCGTTTTTTTCCCGTTCCCGTAGGAATTTCTCATTCCCGTATAGCCTATAGCCTTCCTCGATAAATGGGCTATCCAACAGTGAAAGAATTTTTCAAATCGGACCAGTAGTTCCTGAGATTAGCGCGTTCAAGCAAACAAACAAACAAACAAACTCTTCAGCTTTATATATTAGTATAGATAAGTAGACACCGTGTGTAAAAGGTATAAGTACTTACAAATAAAACAATTAACTTTAATATAACATACAACACATAAATATTACTAAAATAAATATACACTAATACATACTAAATAATATTAAAAGATAAATAATAACACATAGGTACTTATATGCAACTATGACGGTAAAGAAAGGTAGTGTTCTTTCACTCTTTTTTTTAAAACTGAAAGAGATTTGCAGTCTCTAATGTCAGGCGGCAGTGAATTCCACAGCCTAACGGCATGGGCAGTAAAGGAATAGGAGTAAAACTCTGTAGCGTGGGGGAGGGGACTTAAGGAGATTTCTAAGATGCGACCTGCAAGGCGCATCAGAAGGACGGGAATAGGAGAAGCGTTAAATAGCAAACACAATATCCGAGAGTTCCTGCGAAGTCGAATAGGGAGCCACTTGAGTACCTTGCGAAATCCAGAAACATGATCGTATTTTTTAAGGTTGAAAACAAAACGAATACAAATATTTTGCAAACGCTCAAGTTTATTTAAAAGCTCCTCGGTGGCATCCAAATAACAGGCATCAGCGTAGTCTATGATGGGCTGGATGAGAGTTTGGGCAAGGAAAATTTTAGTTTTCAAGGGCAAATAGCACTGGAGGCATTTCAGCGAGTGAAATGTGTAGTGCACCTTCCGACTGACTTCAGCGATATGGTTAGTCCACGATAAATAGGAGTCCATGATAACCCCCAGGTTCTTAGCCGACTTTGCGTATTCTATCTGGACTCCGTTCAACCAGAGCGGAGACAGTGTAGCAATATCCAGCCTATTCCGCATATACCTGCCACCGATAACCAAGGCCTGAGACTTCTTAGGGTTGATTTGCAGACCAAAGGACCGCGACCACTCCCCAATCAACATCAAGTCACGGTTCACGGCGGACACAGCGGCTTCCGCGTCTTGCCTCAGAAAATGATGGTAACGCTGCAGGTCGTCGGCATAGAGATGGAAGCTAGAGGAGATAACTTTAGTGACAGAATTAATGAAAATTGAAAAGAGAAGAGGAGAGAGAACGCCACATTGAGGCACACCCGCAGTAAGGGAGCACCAATCCGAAAAAGATTCATCAAGACGCACCCGCTGCGAGCGGCCTCGAAGATAGGAGTCGAACCATCTAATAAGCTCGCTGAAAACTGTATTCGGTCCTTCTTGACGCTTTTAATAACCATTAAAAGTTTCAAAAGTGCACATGCATGCGTTATTGAATAATATTGCTAAAATGAAAACGACGGTGTCATAACTTTGACGGCAAAATACAAGAAACCGGCTCAACCCAAGATGTGTGGCTTTAAACCAAGATTTAGTGCGTTAAGTCAAAAATATACAATGAAAATATTCAGCTTGGAATGTTTCGCATTAAGTAAATATAAATAAAAAACAAAACATGTAAACAACGGGTAGTTATCCGAACAAATTCGAATGACTACAAAAAAGCGGCGTACTAATACATAACGGTGACCTTCTTACGGCGAATGGCTCAATATATCAGTTTTGCTCCTTAGATCTTACTCAGTTACTTGGATAACTGTGGTTTATTGGACGTATTAAACCTAAGCCGTTGTCCGTACAGTTGCGTTCAAACGTTTATAGGCAATCATACTATTATTCTAGACCTCAGAATGACTTTTACTTGTTAACAAAGTCAAATTGAATAACTTTCCCTTTATCAATTTAATAGCATAAGATACAATAGTAATAGTCGTCCCAAAAAGCAATTCCCAACCTCGTGATTTTTATCACTTGGTCGTAACAACCAAGAATAACCGCTACAAACGCGACAGGTCCTGTTTTACGAGCAGTATAGTTTGAATTTATGTACGAATGAGTTTTTGACTCTACTTGTTTGCTTTACTCTACTGCTTTTTTTTTTAACCAATTTGTTTATTTTTACATTTTATAGGCACACGCTTGACCACTATCTTACCTGATGATAAGCTATGATGTGATCGACGATGAAATGGAGCATGCTTGCCTAGAAGTAACCTATTCACTCTTGACTTAAAGACTCCCGGGTTGTAGCTATCAGGAGGCCGCTCTCTCGAAAAAAGCTTAAAAACAGCGTGCAGATGAAGCAGTTTTTCGTCGGCATTTACTTAGAAATTACATCTGAAAAAATAGGAAAATAAAACCAAATTACGTACCATATCATGTAGATTACTATCTAAATGATAAGGTACGTAATTTGGTTTAGCCAGAATTTATGTATCGGTATCACATAATAAGAAAAAAATCACTAAATAATCTCCAAATCGTTGAGATGAAACCATTTTACTCCTTCATTTTTTAACAAGACTAAAAAAAAATATCTACTGCACTGCAATACAAACGAAGATATTTTGGTTTTGTTACTTTTTTAAAATATATGTTATTTTTATTATAATAAATTAAAAATGCGACCGTTTAAATTCCGCGTCTATAATCACCCCCGCATTCGTCCACGAATTCAGTGCGGGGCGAGTCATGTTGCAAGGTGGACTGCGTCACGTTGCGAGAGCTTAGCACTACAAAATAATATCGTAAAATATTACTACAACAATTGAGTTTGAGTTTTTGAGTTCAATACATTGATCCATCATTAAATTGCTGCTTTATTTTTCAAGTTGCGACTTAACCCGGTAGTATAGGTTAAAGTTATTAAAATGTGCGTAATTGTAATTACTACGCCACTTTCGCCCAACTTAAAAAAAATTGTAAAGAAACCGTCACAGTGCAACCGCGTGACCCAACGTGACAGTGTCCTTGGCTTCATAACTGCAACTGTTTACGAACAGATAATAACCCAAACGCACTTCCTAGTAAAAAAAAACATTTTGCATTGTTGATGATAGAGCGACGTTTATGTATCTGTCTCTGTCCCACTAATACCGTACGCTTCCTAGCTATCTCGCTTTCTCCTAGCTAGACAAAGCGCCTCCTTGCGACGTGACGTCAGCGGATGGCGTGGGGCTAGAAGGTAAGTCTGAGTTGCGGTGGCGAGGCGTAAAAAGGAATCTTGTATTGACGATTAAAAACTTATGATTAAATTATCTAATCTACGGCTTAAATCAATGTATTTGATACTTCATGTCTTCTTAACTGTTGTGTTAATTAGCTTTTTGTTAATAAAATATATCTGCAGGCTCTTTTACACACATTTCTTGATCGATATATTTTTTTTAAAAACAATCGCCAATCATATTTTTGTTCTTTATAGCACCTACTTTTTTTCTTACTTTGAGGGGCTTGTGGCTAAGCACTACACTTTTCTACTTCAGTGTACTCGGGCACAACACGTTTCAATCGATTCGTGAGTAAAGTTAAGAAGGTCACCGTTATGTATTAGTACGCCGATTTTTGTAGTCATTCGAATTTGGTCGGATAACCAACCGTTGTTTACATGTTTTGTTTATATTTACTTAATGCGAAACATTCCAAGCTGAATATTTTCACTATATATTTTTTTCTTAACGCACTAAATCTTGGTTTAAAGCCACACATCTTGGGTTGAGCTGGTTTCTTGTATTTTGCCGTCAAAGTTATGACACCGTCGTTTTGATTTTTAGAAATATTATTCAATAACGCATGCATGTGCACTTTTGAAACTTTTAATGGTTATCAAAAGCGTCAAGAAAGACCGAATACAGTTTTCAGCGAGCTTATACGTTTTCTCATTTAGGAGCTACGATTTTTTTTTCGGGTTAAGAAAAAGTGCGATTACTTGAAAGTTATAAATATTTTTGTAAATCTAATTCTGTCACAAATACGAACAAAATAAGAGCTACTCGTGTTCGTTTATTCTACATGCGCACATACGATGGTTTTAGAGATACATGATTCTGCAAAACGCTACTCCAGCAGGAAACGCAATATCTCGAAAACCTGAAGACGCACAAATTATATTTTCGGGGCACATTTTTGCACAAATATAAGCTCTCTGCCCATGCGCAACATTTTTCTCTCCGGTCATTCATTTACAATTTTCCTGCTAGAAAAACGTTACCCTAGCAGGAATAGTTTTTTTCCAAAACGGTCAGTCGCACAAATTCTATAACTAGCGCACATTTCTAGCAGATTACGCACAAAATATACGTTCCACTCTTATCACTCTAGGAGACACTTTCCTGCTGGGGTAACGTACACGTTTTTTGCGGCATAAACGGCCGTATCGTTTTTTTTTTTACGTTAACATAGAAGTTTGATTTTTTTTTTACAGCTTCAAGAGACCGTAGACCTCGGGTCTACGATCTCTTGATATGGTATATATGGTTTTAATTTCAACTCGATACTTCCACGCGTTCGAGAGATAAAGGGTCTTCTTGACAGGTCACAGACGGACGGACAACAAAGTGATCCTATAAGAGTTCCGTTTTTCCTTAAGAGGTACGGAATCCTAAAAAATCGACTCCCCCATACATTTATGTGCGCATAACTCTACAAAATGTACTAAATAACCGATTTTTTTCGCGATTTCGGGATTGGTCCCATAGTATAGTTGTTCATAATGATGAGATCAATGACCCCTTAAGATGTATTGTGTTTATTCTGTTACACGTGTATGTTCATTGAAAACCAAGTGCACCGCCCTCCCGACGCCCATTAATGTACCTGCGTATTATCAGATTGCTCGAAATCGGCAATATTCATGTCTAGACAACGTTACAACTACTGTTATTTACAGGGTGGATAACAATGTGCAAAAAAAAAAACATTTTTTTTAAATATTTATTGATTAGAGACATTCACACATCAACATTAAGTTTCAATAATTGGATTAACATAATTCCCTATTATAATATTATCATACAAAAATTCCACATTGCATAATGAGCAAATAAGTTAATTTCCTTGAATTACATAGAACTCAATTCAATTAAGTCAATTTTGAGTTACCATAGTAAGAAAATCCTTAAAACAAACCATAACTACTACTGGAAAATGTTTGGAAGTGATTTTAGTTCTAACAGGAATGATAACATGATATTAATTTCAAACATCAGAAATGGAAACACAATTGGAACTACAATATCAGTTCTAGGGGGAATTAATGTAAATATTGGTACTTACAATTTTCTACAAATATAATATCCTCTAGCATAGGTTGCGTCTTCTTGCTGGAGTTAGTAATTTTGTAAATGTAACGATCAACTTTCTTATTAAGAGATCGTTTTGACAGTTTACGAAGTAATTAATAGTACATGCACGCATATTACAGAATTTCAGACAATCTAGTTTGCACTTGATATGGAATGTCTCACTCACGTTTACGGTTTATATATCTGGAGAACTTCTCCAAATCGTGCAGTGTGTGTTACATTTAATTTCATAAAAAATGTATAAAATTACAAAAATGATCTTGAAATCATATGATTACTGGACATATAATAGGTATTAGAGAATGACCTTAATATTGTATAGTAATATCAAACCTTATAAGTCATCTAATTGTATTTTACGAATGAGGTTGAAACCAATATACTAATAGCGGTTGATAATAACCACACCGCTTTTACTAACTCGTTACACATACTACAATTCTAAATAGTACAATATAATCATGTCTGTATAAGTTTATAAATCGTATAGTAATCACAAACTTGGCCACTGAATATCAATTTTAAACGATAAATCCATCCTCATCTATTAAATTTAGATTCAACAACCACACGCTACTTTACGAAAAATGCCTAAACTTGTTCATAACCTTACTGTATCATCTTACACATAGGAGCAACTTTCCGTCATTTACTAATTGAATTAAAATTTTATGAGCTTGCATTACAGAGAGCTGCTGACAGACTAATTTTATACAACTTAATATAACCTAGAAATAAAACACAGTGAATATAGCATAAACTAATGAGATTTCATATTCCCTCATACTTAACAATTTACAAGTTACTTCAAACTTCAATTTGATAATTAACATAGTGTATGTTTTACGAGTAAATGAAATCGGTGTTCATATATACATAATAAAATAATGTTTCAAATTATATTTACTAAACTGATGACACTGATCATCATTGACGGGTCTACGTATCGTATTCAATAATAAGAAATATAACTTTCCGTGTACTTGCACAATGTTTCTGATACAGTACATTGTCGTACACAACGCATACGGTCTACCAATTTATACCGAAATGGGATGTGATTTGCATCGGCCAAAACTTGGAACACATTTTTAATTAAAGTCAATTTAATTAAAATCAATAACACTAAAAGGTTTTAAAATGGCCTTATTTTGAAGTCATTCAAGGCTGGCATCCCTGATTTTATTTTAAAACATGTTTCTAATGTTTGAAAAGATGTTTAAAATCTGCATCTCTAATGCTCGAGTTCGAGTTGAACGAAATTCCTTCTTAAAACACGACGCATACATAACTGCTATCATGAAAAATATTTTTGGGTTTAGATAAAGTGATCAAAAGTATCACAAGCAATAATTTATCTGAAAAAGAGCTGCGCGTAATAGCGACATGGGAGAGCTATTATTTAAGAGCGAGCGACACGCGACAACGTCAAACTTATACCCCTGTAATAATGGCACCAACTTATCGCACCGTATACTGTCTAGATATAACTTTGTTAATGTAATATAATTATAAAAACTCGATTCTAGCGAATAAAATGTATAAAATCTTAATTTTAAAGAAGCAAAGCACGCTAAACTTACAGTATAATCATTCTATACGAAACGTCACATTCGAACTGAAACCACATTATTGACGATGTAAATTATTGACCGAACTTAGTTCGACAATACACCACAGTACTAAATCGAAATAAATTAAAGGCTCATTTTAGACACGATAACGTGTCGTGGACGATGGGTTGCAATCTTCTGTGGTGTTTAGTTGGCCACCGCTACGTCGCCCGTCGTCTCCTGCAGTCAAAAGTTAATCGAAATTAATAAGCACATCAGTTTTAACCCAAACAAATTGTCACTATATATAAAATCCATATTTTGACTGTACCGTTTCCATTTTGAGTTCTGGCACATCAGGGACCTCCGGGATCAATTCTGCCAATTTGTCGCTTACAGAGAGGGGATCCTGTAATAATAATTTTGGTGTCAATACATTTTCGTACCGACTAATAAGTTCAATAATAATGATTATGTACAAATGAATATTACAAAACAAGCATTGAACACATAACAAATTATTTTAGTTCACATCTGGCATATTGGACAATACTAATACATATTGATTAACTGGAAATACGACAAGATGATAATAACAAAATTTGTTATTAAAATAATCGATATTATAGTACTACACAATGTACCATAATAAATTGGTGACAAAGATATTATGAACTGGCTGTGGGCTTCATCATAGGTAGCAACACCTACATCAAGTTAATATTAATTAAACTAAGCTAATGAGCAAGAGAGGCATGTTCGAGCGTTCATTTTCAATTTTAGAACTACAATTCTTATTTTATACAAGGGTTATTACCGCCATTTGAAATATTACTAGGCAATGTTAATAAATAAGGACACATTTAGTCTGTTAAGTTAATACAAAACTGCTATTTAATTAACGTCTGTGTTTCACTAGTTTTATAACTACAATAACAAAAAATAGCTTAAACATACATTCATTTAATCTTATGGTTTAGACAACATTACTGGAATATATAATCTCAATTAAGAAATTCTTTTTACTATATTTTATAAGAAAATAACTTTCCGCTAGTTCTGAAGTCGTGAAAAAGAGAAATGTAAATGAAAACCTGGGAAACGTACGATTAAGATGGTAATTTATATTTATACACTGAGCGTCTTTATCAAATAATGAAGGTACCTAACAACTTTACTGTAATTCATCCTACTAATACATTGATATATAAAAAAACCAAGATACACACTCAGCATCTCAGAATCGTCCGCAAAAAACAAGAGCAATATGTATAATTGTGCGCTAGTTTTAAACAGTCTCGCATCGCTCGCCATTCTGCACTGCTTTGTAAAAACAACTTTAAGCGACCCGTGTAAGGTTAAATTTGCTAAAAAAAAATGCGCATCACTCGCCATACTGCACTGCTTTGTAAAAACAACTTTAAGCAATCCGTGTAGGGTGCAATTTGCAAAAAAAAAAATGTTTATAGTATAACTACACACAACTCACACATGACACTTCTTGATACATGTCAGTTTTTGACGACAGTTTCGAGTGGTGCATTTGTTCGAGACTTGATCTTGGGTTTTATATATGTACTAATATTATAAATGTGAAAAGCTGTTTGTTAGATTTTATTTCAATCACGTGTCTACCTCTCTAGGCCAAGGCCTGCAATATAAAATATTGTCATCTTGATTAGGTGACAGTGAACATTTGTTTACACAAAAAGTGTCTATGATGACACCTCAAGAAAAGTATGCCCTTCGGGGATTATCGTTTTTCATTGGCAATACGGCCCTGATTATTAAATCTTAGAGCTGTGATAATCATTGAAGTGTATTAATTACCGATTTGTTACAGGGCGGGCCATGAATTTGTTCACTTTTGAATTAAAAATCCTTCGTAGAATAGAGGGGTAGTTTGGAGGGCGCTTAAAAATTCTGTTGCTTTAAATTTGTTTTGATTCGGTACTGGCAAAGTAATTTTATTTTAACAATATCGCGCTCTACAGAGAAGTCAGGTGGGTATTAATCACACTGCGTGTTTGATCAGATGTAATAAACGTACGTAGTAGGAGGACGCAAGGACATACTGTAGTTGGAGGCAATACAGGTTGGGCATTACTATGATAGCATAATTATAACAACGATTGACAAAACGAAGATCTACAATCAGCGGTAATCTGACTTCATATAAATGAGCAATGATATATGAGAAAACGCCGCAATACAAAAGGTAAGCCTCTGTGGGGGGTTACTCGGTATCGCGACTTTCATACTTATTCAAAAACTTACAATAAAATGTTTCAATCAAGATTACTGATGGGCATGCCTTTTCTGGTTCACGTTTTTATTCAACCATAAAATAAAGTAAAAGAAAATAATTCTAAAATCGACGATATTTTTCGTGTCAAAATAACGCTACCCTAAATTCTACGATGCGATTAAATTAAAACTATCCGTATTGGATTAACAAAATCACATCATCTGCATAGTTAGCTACAAAATTATTAAAATAATGAATCTAATTACTCAACAAAGTTTGCTGAGTTTTAATATAAACAACACCTGTTTCGGCATACAGCAGTATTTGTCCGTCTCCTTTTTATCTTCTCGGAATCTCTTTAAAAATATCGACGAGGAATGCTGTAGCGACATCAATACCGCCACAAGAAAAACCAACGAAGCAAATCTACATCGCAACAAAAAAAAACCGCGACGCCATCTATCCAACTAGCAGCGAACTACTACATCGAAATCCTGCATCGCGCAAGCTGTTTACCGTGCGATTTGAACATATACATCAGCCCGAATATCAACTATCGGGCAGTTGCCCGCCAGGCGCAACAACTGCCTAGTCGGAGGATCCTCCCTTTTCAATGAGGGTTTGCGGTACTTTACTCTCTGTACCGCATACCCCCTAAAATGCCATTTTCGACGGGATCTCAAGTACCATTCGCAGGTTTCGGTCATACGCTTCATCCACAATGTACATCTATCTTAAATTATTTTCCAGGGTGACAATGATTAAGCAAACACTCCACTAACTGTTAATAACACTAACGAGTCGCAGTCGACTTTAATCGAGCGTCAAATTTTAGGGTGCCTATGTTTCAATGTTATATAGCCTCATTATTTTTCAAGGGACAATCCATATCACTAAGAAGCCAATGGTAACGTCGCCAGTAGCAGCTCTGTGTAAATGTGTCTTTAGCCAAATGTTGGTTAACATGTTATGATGACAAAATGGTCACCTACTAATACCGAAAATAAAAAAAACATTGGTCTTGCTTAGAACACTGAAATATTCTGATTTTCTACTGTTGACACAAAATTGGATTCTTTCGGGAATCACTTTGAACGATTAGTTGCTTCTTTCTAGAATTAGCGACTAAATAAGCGGTCGTGACTACACGCGTTTTCTTTAACGAAAGGTTTGCCTCCAATTTGCGTTCGAAGCTTCCATTATCATAGTCGCTGCTGGGAAAAATTCCCGTGAGATTTAACATCCCTTTAAAAGTGCAGAAGCAAGTGTTAATGAGTTAATAATATAACTGAAAATAAGTTTCAAACTTGCAACAAATAGAACCTAGAACATATGAATTAATTGTTACAATGATCAATTGTCTGAATATGACAATAATTATGATAAATTAGGTGGAATAATAATATGAAAATGAGTTAGCACTAAGCCTACTTTATTTACGTCACCATGCTAGCATGTATTAAACATATCCATATCTCAAACAAGCATATAGGAAAGGGAAAGGATAGGAATGCAGCCACAGGCTGAATTCGTTACTGTGTCAGATCGATCACATTCGTTATATTCTCCTGGTTATGAACGGTTCACTCATGCTGGTAAAGAAATGCACATGAAACTAAATAAGAGATCTGTTAACAGGGAAACTCAATCGCTTCTTACATTACAGGACTAATTCCACTACAAAACAAGAGGGTCCGGTCAGTATTCACCTGGGGCTCGGCCTCGCGGCACAGCTCGCTGGGCGGCGGCGGGAAGGACGCGGAATCATTGCTGGCGCCCTCGGTGGGCTCCGACGGCGACGGGGGCGGCGACGGCTCGGGGCTCCGAGCCGTCCGACCAGCTTCTATGTTCATTTCCTTGGAGTCGATTGGTGCCATTATTTCAGATGTTTCCTTTACTTCCTCGATGTTGCCATTGCACTCTATAGTTTCAATCAGGTTGCCGAGGGAGTCTTTGGACTTAGCCTTAACGTTTTGTTCAGAGATTATGCTATCGACCTCGTTTTCGGGAGCAGCTGTTTTCTCAGTATCAGATACGTGATTAGAAACTACCACAATCTCTCTTGTTTCATGAATTGTAACTTGGATGTTATCGACGTTTTCTTCGACCATAATATTGTCAGAGCTTGTAACATCAGCATCGTCACATATGGGAGACGGTGGGGACGGTAAATCCTCAGTAGTATTCGATATGTCATTCTTATCCTCTAGTACTTCTAAGTCCTCAGATGGAAGCGCAGTTATTTCAATATCGGTATTTTCTGATATTTCTGTGTTTTCGATTTCCTCTTTGACTATTGCTGATGATTCTTCAACTATGATACTATCAGTTTTTACATTTTCGACTTCAGGAGTTCCCTCTAAAGGGAGTTCAATGTCTAATGGTTTCTCAGTTTCAGATACGGCTTCAATTTCAGCAATAGGAACTGAAACTTCTTCGGTATCTTCTTTGACGGGAGAGGGACGTTCATTACTAACAGTTAGGGTGTTGGTTAATTTGTTTTCGGAAGGAGGGGGAAGGTCATCTTTTTTATCATTTGCAATCGGATCACAAGTTTGTGGTGGAATTGCGTTATCAGCGGTGTTAGCTAGCGAAGCGTCTGTCGATTCTGGTGCCATTGTGGTGGCAGCAAAGGATGCCACAGAAGAGGGAGGAGGATTCGCGGGGAGTGGTGGAGGCGTGGAATCTATCAAAGGCATTTGTTCAACACAAACCTCTTTTATGGCGGGAATTTCAGGTACAATCTCTGTTGCTACAGCGGTGGGTTCTTCTTTGCTCTCATCATTTTTTTCTTCCTTGACAATTTCCTTGGCAGGTTCTTCTAAAGAAAGCCCATTGACAGGTAACTTTTCTGGTTGAGTTTCAGGCTGAAGCTCAGGCTGAGGCTCAGGCTGAGGCTCGGGCTGAGGCTCAGGCTGAGACTCAGGCCTGTCGATGGTAGGGCTAGGAGCGGCTGGCTCTTCGGCGACCGGGCTTTCGTCCTTTGGAGACTCAGGCGTGGTGCTTCCATTAGTGATCGGTTCCGTCACGGGAGTTTCTGGCGTTTTCTCCTCTTTAGCTTCACTGTCAGTCTTGGCTTCTTCTGCTGTTTCAGCAACAGCAGATTCGGGAGCGACTTCAGCCGCCTACAAAAAACAAAAATGCATATAACTATAATGAAAATCCACAAACGAACAAAATATTTCGCTGTTATTGTTAGAATCGTAGATTGGTACCATCATAATTTCATATTTCTAACATAATTATTATTAGTACCTTATCATCGGCCATGGCTACAAGAACGACACTAAACCCGTGAAATCCGCACTGAGACTGAAGGGAGATTTACGAGTGCAATATTATTTATATAGTATTGTTCTGTAACGGAAGATTGGCTTACATTTTTAAATACGTAGTCTCCCTTCATTGCTTATGATCAGTCATATTATATTGCACACAGTTAGGGCTGTCCAACTGCAGGGTTTAAAAATTATCATTAGTTATCTAAATTAACCAGCGCACTAATGAAAAAAAAATACAATCCGATTAAAACCAATACATAGTTAATTAATTCCTCACTAACTCATTCTGATCAAAACTATGGTCGATAGATTTTTTATATAACTAAACTGAAAATTGAAAGGATCCAAAAGAAAGGAAAGTTAATTTTGTTTTTTAAGTGAATTGACATTTCGCACTCAGCGCATACAGACGTGCTCATCAATTCATAATTATTAAATATAATAAATTAACGTTTGCATAAATAGTGACCTACTTTTTTTGTGTGCATACTATCGTGTTTGACAAGTACAATCTATAAGTGCAGTTTGATCAAAAATGGTCTGATTAGTATATTATAATTTGAAAAAATGGAAGGCAGCCCCTTTAACCGGAGTGGGTTGACGCGACGCAGTCCTCCACCAACACCTACATCGGCACAGCCCCAACAACCAAGACGTGACCAAGCCATGGAAGACGAGCAAATGGAGACAATTTCGACTCCCGAAATTCAGAGCTGGATGAATTCTATCGAGCAGTGTTTAAGTGAGGTATGTGCGATTGCTTCTGATGGGAAGTTGAATTCCGAGCAGAAGTTAAAAATAAGCAATCTTTGCCGTAAGGTCGGACATGGTGTTTCGCAAATGGCAGTTCAGTACCAGTCACTTAAGCAATATGCTTATAAGACCCACAACTCCCTCAACTTATTGACAGAAGACCGCAACCTTAAGGACTACGTTATGGAGATGAACCAGACCATTAAGGAGTCCTGTGCAAGGCAGGAAAGTGGAACAACATCGTTTGCAGATATGGTGAAGAAGGGGTCTAACAGTTTTGTTCGTCCTAATTCTTTTAGCTCCGTGGCCATATTTCCTAGTGATCATTCAAAGACCAGTGAAGAAACCAAGAACATAGTCCAGAAAATCATATGCCCTGGTGATATGAAACTGAAGGTCAGAGGTGTACGCAAAATAGGTAAAGGAGGACTTATAATTAGCACGGAGACTAAGGAAGACCTGGATAAGCTCAAGCAAACAGTACAACTCGCTTCGGCAGCCCTCACCGTCGATGAACCTCGAAAGCGCAAACCACGCATAATAGTTATAGGGGTCCCTGCATCTATGGCTGAAAATGAGGTTTATAAATGCATCTATGACCAAAACTTGGCCGAAAAGCTACCGAATATCTCCAGAGATACATTTTTGACCTCAATAAAATTAAGCCACAAATCTGGCAGAAAAGATGCGGAGAACTGTAACTACATTGTAGAAGTTCCAGCTCATATCCGGAAGGCTCTCATCACACAGGACCGATTATTTGTAAATTGGACATCCTGCCCAGTTCGAGACTTCACACTGGTGACAAGATGTTACAAGTGCCAGCAGTACGGTCATGCAGCCAAGACGTGCAGAGTAGCTACCTCTACATGTGGACACTGCGGTGAAGAAGGGCACACTATTCAAGACTGCACAAAGAAAGCCGCTGCGCCAAGATGTGCAACATGTTTGCGCTTCAAAAAACCGGCCAACCACAAGACGGGAGATCCAGAGTGTCCTGGCAAAAAAGCTGCCGAGAACAGGTACTTAAACTCGATCGACTATGAAGGCGCCTAAGAGCGCCACATATTTATTTATATTTAAGACTTACTAGTTTATATTCTTCTTTACCCTAGATATGGATAATAACCTGATATCCGATATAGATAACACATTTGTTCCCGTTTCAAAGTCATGTCAGGTTGAGGACTGCGTACAATATCTCTCCGGTTATCAAAAGTCACTAACCATACTAACCCAAAACATTCGCAGTATTTACAAGAATATAGATAGCTTTAACATTTTTCTTCATAGACTCAATTTTCATTGTGATATTATGGTACTAACCGAATGCTGGCTATCTAATCGCCAGGATAACCTCCCAGAAATACCAGGATACAACTTATTGTATACAAAACTCAACAACAACCAAAATGATGGTGTAGTGGTCTATTCTAAGGAAACATTAATGATCACAGTAGAAGAACCTACTTTACAAGACTGTACGAGTAACTGTTTAATCATCAAAATCGGTACAACTACAGCAATAATCGCTATGTATAGATCCCCTTCCGCTAGAAACTTGGACTCTTTTAACGCTTCCTTAAACCAGATTTTTCAAGACCTAAGCTCTTTTAAGAATGTTATATTAACAGGCGACATAAATATAAACATTAACTCTGGAAACTGCGATGCAGGGACTCAACAGTATCTTAATATCTGCTCATTCCATGGCTTTCTACCTGCACACACTTTGCCTACTCATCAAAGCGGTTCCTGTCTCGATCACATGATCATCAAATCCAGTTTATCGTATGTTACGCTTGTTACTAACTCAACAATTACTGACCATCACGCTGTTCTACTAACACTAAACTTAATGCTGCCTAAGCTAAATCGTCCCCAGACCAAAACCCAATTAAACACAAACAAACTCGAATATGATTTAAGCAAACTTGACTTTAACCCAGTTTATAATACTGCTGACGCAAATTTTGCATTATCGTACTTAATAAAACATGTTCAATCAGCAATATTACGTAACACTACTGTTATTACGACAAATAAGAAACTTTATAATATCAAGCCTTGGATTACTCCTGGCCTTATTCGGTGTATAAGACACAGAGATAAACTACATCAGGCATCAAGGAGAAACCCAGCTGATAGTATCATAAAAACCACATATAAAAGATACAGGAATTTTTGTAACAACCTTTTAAAGAGCTTAAAAAATAATTACGATAAAAATGAACTAAAGCGAGCAGGAAACAACAGCAAGCGACTTTGGAAGCATATTAAAAACATCACCTATACGTCAAAACAGCGTGAATCAAATTCGAGTTTATTGCTAACTAATAGTTCACCTCTTTTATCAGCCAACCTTGTTAACAACTTTTTCGTGAATGTTGGGAAAACTCTTGCCGAACAGATTCCAAAGAATTACTGTGTTCAATCACCTTCCCAAGAATTGAATAATGTGCGCGCGCTAAAATCTTTTGGCTTGCTGGACACTGACGAGGATGAAATAACCCGAATTATTTGTGGACTAAAGGACGACTGTGCAGTGGGATGGGATAATATTAGCAATAAGATCCTTAAACAATTCAGGCATATCCTGGTACCTCCCTTAACACATATATTTCGTATTTGTCTTTCCGAAGGCATTTTTCCTAGATGCCTAAAAAAAGCAGTTGTAATCCCTATCTTTAAATCCGGGAACAAAGATTTTGTTAATAACTATAGGCCAATATCATTACTCCCCTCGATATCTAAATTACTAGAAAAAATTATAAACAACAGACTAGTGAACTATTTAGAAAAAAATAATTTATTATCATCTGCGCAATTTGGTTTTAGAGCCAAGCTATCCACAGCCGATGCGGTGCACCACCTGACCGATTACGTTTCAGAGGAACTTGGCAAAGGAAACCAGACCCTGGGGATCTTCCTTGATCTAGCGAAGGCCTTTGACACAGTATCTATTTCCAGGCTCCTTACTAAATTAGAGACCATGGGAATAAGGGGAACGCCGCTGAAACTGTTTGCTGACTACCTAGACGACAGATATCAATGTGTTAGAATAGACAATATTACGAGCGATGAGCAAAAAACTACTGGTTTTGGTGTTCCACAGGGAAGCATTTTGGGCCCAACCCTATTCCTGATTTATATTAACGACTTGTGCAATTTAAACATTAAAAATGGCAAAATTGTTTCATATGCTGACGACACGGCCTTAGTTTTTACCGCTAAAACCAGTAAAGAATTGTTCGATTACGCTCAAATAGGTTTCAATATTGTGACTAAATGGCTTCAAAGCAATTTACTAACATTAAATGCTGACAAGACAAAATATATTCACTTTTCCATGCGCAATCCTCAATTTAACGCTACTAACCCTCATCTGTTTGCACATAAATGTGGGTTCCATCACTCAATCAGTACATGCGATTGTCCATTTATCCTCCAAACATGCAACATTAAATATCTCGGAGTTATTATAGACGAAACACTCTCTTTTAGACCACATATCGAAAGTCTGGTTAAAAGAGTACGTAAATTAATATATGTTTTTAAAAAACTGCGGACGATTGCAGATTCAAAATTAATCACGCAAGTTTATTTGGCCCTAGGTCAATCTGTAATTCAGTATTGTATCACTTCATGGGGTGGAGCACCCAAAACTCACTTACTCCCTCTTGAGAGAGCTCAGAGAGCCATTTTAAAAGTAGCCAATTTCCATCCCTTTCTCTATCCCACAGATCTCCTATACAAATCTTGCAACGTATTAACTGTTCGCCAGATTTTCGTTAAATAAATAGAAAACTAAGTATCTACAAGTTAAATTATTATAGCTGTAAAAAAACAATTGTGCAATATTTGCTTAGTATCTCTTACGTAGAGACAGAAGATCTTCTTTTTGTCTGTAAATAAATTATGATGTGTCCTTTAATTTAAGTTTTTATTATAGTCAATTGATTTGATTCGTTGTTAGTTTATTATTTTAAGATAAAATGTATGTATAAGCACTTACTAGCCTGAAGCACAGGTCCATCCTAGTTCAGGCAAATTAGCAACTGTGTTCTAAAAAGTTTAAGATTTATTTTATTGTAAATGTGCCCCTATTTAATTAAATAAACGATTTTATTATTTATTATTATTATTATTATAATTATATTTCCTTTTTGTGGAACATTTAAGAAAATAATACAAGTCATTTTGACTTCGAGTCCCCCCCTTTAACTAATTAAAAACAGTGAAACCGCCATAATACGATTCCCCGCAGAATACGCCAGATTAATTCAGGATCTACAACTTGAGGCATTTTTTCGTACATTACAAGGATGTTATTTTAACGCAGACAATTTTTAATCGATGGCTGATGAAATGTTGTCTTCAAGGGAGAAACTTGCCATGGTGGCAAAACAAGTAAAGAGACTGTGGTGTCTTGTACCAATTCTAATTGGTCATAAAGTTACGTTTTCTAGTGACTGTAAGGCTTACAAACACGTTGCTTCAAAAACGTAAAGTGCTATAACGTAATATGATGCACAATTTCGAGCTTGCATGAATGGGCTCCCATCTCATCGACTTCTCTCAGCTTTAGATGAAATTAGTATCCATAATACGTTTTATTATTTTCCCTATCACGCATTATACATTTTCTCTTAAGACGCGTTTCTGGCTTGAAATAGTCTTAAACGAGTTTTACTGTATTTTGTAATATTTCTTTAATTTCTTTTATAAGCGATATATAATACACGGAATATTTTATTTCATATTGTAGCAATATTCAACCGCAGGGTTGTGGCAAATAATAAAACGACACCAGCCTGCAAGGCCGTCTTTGCTTACTGATGTAGAAACAAATCAGCTAGCAGTAGCCCTTTACAATTTATGATAGTTTGCTCACTCAATGGAATATTTCTATCACAAAAACAATAAAACAAATAAGTAAAGTCTGTAAAATAAGCCGTTTATATGGTAGGTATAAATAACAATTGGTGAATGTGATGACATTCACATTATTAACCAAATATGCATTTAAAACGTGTATGTTGAACTAGCTAAGTAACTTAACTGGTCTTTATTAGTAGCGCGTAAATCAAAATAAAGCCCCGATTTTATCAAAAACATGGTGTCTTATTCTTTATAACTATGTATTTAGTTGAATAATAAAGTCCCAACAATGGATTTCTGAGCGGATGTGATTAATTGTCGTAGAGTGATGTATCTTTGGGGCCACCAGTCACTGCTGTTTATGCAGACATAGTATCGCTTTATCCGCCATGTAACGGTAAAGTATGCGACGGTAAAAATGAGTCACTAAGTACCATACTATCACTACCATAGGCATCTGGCTATGGTAATGATTTTCCGCTCTGAAACACCGCTCGTTCAGTTGATCTCTCTTTTTTGACAGTTAATTAGGCTCATCCGTTTTATGTGGAATTCAATACAATCCAGCTGCGACAACAATACGATTTATCATAACGTAACTTTTACGCACGCAGATCATAGTATAATCCTGTGAGCTCTTCGAGGAATCGTGTGACCGGAGCGGCGGCGGACGACGGTAATTTGCATGACAATAAATAACGGAGACTGTTCAGATGCACTACTAGTGTCATATTATAAAACATCAGACGTGGTTGCTATCACAGGTTGAACGCCCTTTCTTGGCACCGATTGTAAGCTATAAGTACATTTGAACTCGTTTTATGTATTATGCTATCTATAATAGACACTATAATAAAAGTTTAACGGAGAAATTAAATAAACTACTTTGTTTGGTGAAACTCGGCTGATTGATTACATTTTGGGACAATGCTTATAGTATACTTCACCACTTCCGGATGAGTGCCGGCTGGCTTATATTTTAGATTTTTTGTTTCTGTTAGATGTTTTAATTATCTAATGGATACTGCACATCTAAATACTGAATCAAGCCCAAGTTTATTTTGTATAACCGAAAAACCAGAATGAACAAAACAACTATAATTTGTTTGACGAAGGTGCATTTTGGACTAATATAGCATCGATCGGTGAAGAGATGACGCAAGGACGGGGGCCTTAGGAAACAAGTTTGTGGAGTTTGCAAGTGCAAAATAAAATTAGCAATCCTGGTCAGGTTTTGTGGCGCGCTCCACGTGGGCGGGTAGGTCCGGGGTCCGGACGGGTTGCGCGAGACTGAGATGTAGGAGGTCGGCTAACAGCTTTTCCTTCTTACCTACCTACTAGCTTTCAATTTTTTTTTTATCAGACGAAATTTTATGTGTAATATCAAAAACTTAGTATCTACTGATTGACTTTTTTTTTCTTAGTTCCAGTTTTACATTGTTACGAAAGGAACGCTCATGCAAAATTTAATACTTTTAGATCTAGTGGATTAAGCTGTGCGTTTGTTGCCAATAAACGAGTTTAAGGTTTTATTAAAATTAGTAGTTGGCTAGGCTACGTGTTTTAATTAGTTTTGTGTTGTGTCAGTTCAATCAGTAACAAGATGCGACACCGCGTGAACAATGCATCGTATTCTGAATGCCTACCTACAAGGTATCCAAACAGAGTACTGGTAAAGGAAACATAATGAACTTATAAGGCTCAGATTGCATGTTTATTGAATGACGCCGGTGGCGGCGGTGGAGACTCGTCCACGGCGCGGTCCATCCGTTGTATTTTCATAATACGATGACTGAATAGTGCATTGACATAACAAGTGACGGGACAGTTTGCTGTACTGACAAGTTATGTGAAAAACATGTGATTGTAATAATTCACACTTAATGTTCGTTTTACTATCATGTCTGATTACTGTTCTCATGTTCTCTTTTTAATACAAACAACTTGTTCGTTGGGATTCATCCTAAGGGAACATACTCTCTAATAATAAGTATCTTATGTCCTATGCCAGGACATAATCTAACCGTTCTGCCTTTAATACGTGAAGAGGTAACAGATAAGTTACTTTGGCATTTGCTACTAACTTTGTCTTAAGATAATTAATTTGTTACTAACAAAATATTTACCTAGTCTCTCCTAGCAAATCTTATTTTTATATTTTTTTTTAATATTTGTAATATTAGTGTGGATATTTAGGATAACTTGTTAACAAAGTTCGCAAAAAAAAATGCATGTGGGAGTATCTGAAGACTGGATTGTGTTATCAATACATTCACTACTACATAACGGAAGGCGTCACAGAAGTCAATGAATTAAAACTATTACTAATAGACCGATATCGCCGACGGACGACGACAATGGAGGCTCACGTTTGGTTAGCACGGATATAGCTACACATTGAATTATAATGCGCATTGTTCCTCGCGCTGCGCCAGTTCGGGTGCAATGCACTACGGCGCAATAGTTACTTGTCATAGAAATCGTTGGTTTCTAATATGTCTGACCACAAGGTCGACTCGCAAAAAGAAACATAACATTTGCAACATTTTTAGTTTCACATTTAAGTTAAACTATATTTAAAAAAATAAAAATAAAGGAAATTACGAAAAGCTTTAGAAACAACTTATGCGAATGAATTTGTACTTGATTCCTTTTATGTTTGCTGAAATAATTATAAGGAGGTCAACCGTTCTGAGCCGTGTCTCTAAATAGTATAAAACAAAGTCGCTGTCGGCCTCCGTCTGTTTATGCGCTTACTTCTTCTAAACCATGCAAAGAATTTTGATACAGATTTCACTAATTTGAGAGAGATAAGTGAGGAAGGTTTGTGTTTAAAATTTGTAGCCCTGCGTTGCGGTGTGGGTCGCTAATCAACTTATTTTTTTTTTATTGAGGTTTTATTATTTTATCCTTTATTTTTGGTGTTGCTTATGTAATAATAAGTTACTCGCTGCACGCCATTCAGTCGTTTTGTCGTATAGCGTGTCCCTAATTAATTAAAGAGGACATCAGATTTGTTTAGCAGTTTGTTTGAATCGACATCATTGATAGGAGTGGGGGTCTCCTACATGTGGATAAGGTTTTGAGACATTTTTTCTATGACAGCTTTTTTAAATAAAATAAAAAAGTCATATTGCGTGTTAGCCGTTATTTGAATACATCACAATGTGGCAGTTTTTTATCAGTTAACAGCCGATGATAATACGTAAAATACGGGCTAACACGATGTGGATTCAAAGCTCTCGTACCAGTTTGAACGCACATGTGTGCGCGATTTCAAATATCCTTAAATTTTCACACAGAATAAGGTCAATGACTTATGAGCCAAAAATATAGACTAGCAATGCCCCTGACTTAGCTCGCTCAGTTTTCGACAAAATAATACGTACGTGTCATACTACGATTGGAGACAATTAATACAAAGACGTTTTAGAAAAAAAAAACCGGAAAGGTGCGAGTCTGACTCGTGCACCAAGGGCTCCGTACCTAACTCGTATGGTAGATAGTTCGTCTACTACGGGAATTTGAGTCTGGATTTTTTTCCGAGTATACATTACCTAATGAAGTGTATAAACTATGAAAGCACTCTCATTACTCTGGCATAACTATAAGTCCCAAAAGGTAAGATCCCATACATGCCAATATATTGAAGAACAATTTTTCAACTGAAAAGTTAACATATATTTGCAGTTGAAGAATTGACCGTAAGGTATATCTGTACTTCACGGTCAATTCTTCAACTGCAAATATGTATAAGTTTGATATAGCAAACTGTTTTTTAGGGTTCCGAACACCCGTAAAAAACGGAACTCTTATAGGATCACTCGGGTGTCTGTCTGTTTGTCTGTCCGTCTGTCACAGCCAGTTATCTCCGGATTTACAGGACCGATTCTGTTGAAATTTGCTACACATATGGACTTTTGTTACTCAAACCCGGAGGCGTTACGTAAATAAATAATTTTTTAGTATGGAGATGGGGGTCACTTTTGGGGGGTCAAACTTGTAAAATTAAAAAAAAAAAGTTTTTCAAACTGTATCGTGTGACATATCAAATGAAAGCGCTCACTGTGAGAGTGTTTTAATTATATTTTTTTTCATAATTTTAAAATAAAAAGTTTAGAGGTTGTTCAAGAAATTAAACCAAAAATGACCATTCCCCCCTATCTCCAAAAAGAGAGCATAGAATTTTGAAAAAAAAAAAACAGAATATAATAGTTCTATACCTAAAGATTACAATTAAAACTATATGAAGCCTGTAGTGTTAAAATAGTATGTTAAATAAATGAAATTGGTTCGGAACCCTTTGCATGCGAGTCCGACTCGCACTTAGCCAGTTTTTTATGTGATAAAAACACAAATTATAAATTTTCAGATTTTTTCCTTTACCAAGACCTTGTTTTTTTTGCAAAATTTCATGATTCTAAGTCAACGGAAAGTACCCTACAGGTTTTGATTTACTTGCAATAATCAAAATTTTCGAAAAAATGAAGAATAAATAGCCGTATGTTTTATTGCGTTGACACAAAAGCTTGATTTTTTCAAGATGCCAAGGGGCCATAGACCTACGTATATGATATTAATTTCAACATGATACCTCCACACGTTCCTGAGAAAAAGGGTCGTAACCGACCGACAGACGGACAACGAAGTGATCCAATTAGTTGTCCGATTTTTCCTTTTGAGGTAAGGAACCCTAAAAATTAAGGCAGTCAGTTGTGTTACTATTTTGGTGTACAACAAAGAATATTCTACTCTACTTTCTCAGGCATTTCAGATACCACCTATAGAAGACCAGAAGCGGAGTTGGTGTCAGGGCGTAACGTGTTGATACGAAGGCAGTGCTGCACGTATGCCCACCAAACACTTACAGCATGCTGGATTACATCGTGTATTATTATGGTTTAATGTTATATTGATTCTTATTCTCCATTTTACCCTTAAACTTCTAATCAAATAATTAAGACGTGTTTATGAACTAACTTCTAATAAGTTTCAGGACCATCCATTTTACAACGGGACTCCCCCTAAGTGCCGTAGAGCCGTTACGGCTTTTGTGATCAACGGTTGATCACAGATATCATTCGTTAATCAGATCAATTCAGAGACAGTCGTTATTAGCAGTCTGAACTCCCGAAAGTCTAAGAACCAGTTTAAACAAGGGTATTGTATTACCCTGAACTATCTTTTAATGGTCGAGATAGATAGTCATAATCTGCCTGCTAACCATTGTTGGAGTCGACTTCCAGTCAAACCAGATTCAGCTGAATATCATTATTTTACTTGGAGCGGCAGCCTACCAGACCTCCACAACCCATTAACTCTGTACTCCTTGGCACGACTGGTGTCAAATTTTCTACTAATTACCCGTAACGCCTGCCAAAGATCTACAAATGACAGCCGGGACCAACGGCTTAACGTGCTTTCCGAGGCACGGAAGAGTCTCGGTATGTTAAGATGGTCACCCATCCACAGACCAACCTCGGCAAGCGTTGCTTAACCTTGAAGATCGACCCGTACGGCTGTTATTATTTAGCAACGAACTCCTCGGCCAAATAGACAGTCACTTCATGTATAAATAGTAGTTGTCAGCTGCATCCGATTAAATTGGAAGCCAGCGACGCTAACACAGCCGCATGGGGAAAAGCCAGCAATGCTCTTCGCGAATATTAGCTTATTAAGGATGATTTTGGGGCTACCACGCTGCTGTGATCACTCTCAGCTTAATATTACCAACAACTTTTTTAGGTTATTGAATCTTGTGTTTGCTGCAATCTACATCTCCTCTGATAAATACTTACATCTAATCCGATTTATATCTTTCGTTTGTAATGAATAAACTTTAAAACTACTGGAACTATTTAAAAATAAAGTTTTAATGGTCAGTTAAATGCGATCGACAGCTTTATTTTCGTAGAGTGTACAGTCGTTTGCTTGATGTGATGCCTACATACTTTGTATCAATCGCCGGCATTTACAGCACCCCTCTAAAACTAATTGTACGGAAGACTCGATTAACGCGAGGAATAAAGTTTATTTCTTTATTTTAATAAAGAAATAAACTTTCTACATATAAAGGGGTAAAAAATGACAAATTGTATGAAAATGGTGGGAACATTCGTCAATAGCAAAAGTGAGAATGTATTTAATTTTATACATCACTAGTTGACCCGCGCAACTTTGTCTGCTCCGCTGCTATTTATCTTAGCGTGATGATATACATATATATGCCTTCCTCGATAAATGGGCTATCTTACACTGAAATAATTTTTCAAATCGGCCCAGGAGTTTCTGAGATTAGCGCGTTCAAGCAAACAAACTCTTCAGCTTTATATATTAGTAATAAGTAATATAGATAAAATTTAGGCTTGCAATGAGCTGCATGATATTCAAAACGAGGGAAAGACCGCTAGCGTCACACATATAATGTACTACAGGATGGTGGCGTCAGATTAAACAAGTGATTTCAAACCGGCTGAGAATCACAACAATAATTTAGTTTTCCCATGGCCGAGATATCTGAGCATCAGCTGCTTCAGAAGTGATTAGAGCCCTATTACTAAGCCTCCACTGTCAGTCTGTCCGTCTGTCAGTCTATCTGTGAGCAGGCTGTATAGAAGTTTCTTCTTGCTGGTTCTTCTCTATAGAAAACGAATAGTAATGTGCTTTCATGTTCTATAAAACTTTAGAAAATGAAAATCACTCTGTCGTTCTCAAAAAATCTTTTAGACTTAGACTTTAGGTGTCTTGAACATGTGTATTCAATTTAAAATCGCTTCATTCATTCCCAAGATGTAAGAACTTGTGAATGTACACATGGAAAAAATCGCTTGATTGACTTGATTTTAAATTTCTTGTTATAATGGAAAAACTATCGTCATACGAGTTTGCACCGGGCCCTTGATGCGCAAGCCAGCCTTGTACTTATTTTTCTTTTTATTTGAAGGCGCTAATTCGCTAGAATTACCAGTAGGATATCTTTTTAATAGCTCAATTCTTTAAGAAGGTTAAAGGCTATGTAAGTTGAATACCTTAGTAGTGCATGTGGCCTGAAGCCTGGACTTGTAGCATAAAGTTCACTCCCTACATGGAACTTGAAACATAACTGGCTCAAAACGGGTGTAGTCTATGTACGCCTGTATTCCCTTCAAGGAATACAGGGCGGTTGTCATGTTAATTAATTCTCAACAAATCTATTTACTAAAATATAAGAAATTCATTTTTTTAAAGCCACAAATAGTATAGAATGTCTAAAGAAAATAATACATACCTCCTCTGGCACTTTCTCTGATTCACCATTTGTTTTGGTCTCCTCTTCCTTTTGCTTCTTCTCTTGCTTGGGTTTGTCTTTTCTGCTGAAACTGATTGATCTGAGCGACCATTTCTTCTTGACCTGCCCATAACATACTCGGTTAAGATAATACTAAATAGGCACACACATGCAATCAAAACTTAACACCAGTTAGATGTTGCTAACTAAATGTAACAGTTCATAAAATGAAATCACCTTTTCCTTCTTGGGTTTCTTGCCGTCTTCAGGTGTAGGTGTGGACTCCCCATTCTCTACTTTTTGTTCACTCTCTCCATTTGTCAGAGGGGCCGCCTCTTTCTCCTCTTCATCTAGTTTGGCTTCTTTCTCTGTGGTAGCATCTTTTTCGTTTTCTGGAGTGCCACTGTCGAGGTCCTTTTGTTTTTCCTATAATCAAATACACAAGGCTAATCAATTTTACGTGTATATACAACAGAGCAATAATAAAAAAGAAGAAACTTCGTTTAAAACTTACTAGGTATTAACATTGTTTATTATTAGCTATATGGATGAGGGTACATTGTTGACTGAATAACATCAGGGCATGCAGCTATTTTAATCATAGAACAATTCAAGTTTATCAGCATCAACTTCATAATAAGGCGAACGTCACTAATATCAATAGTAGACTATATATAATATTCTATATATATAAAATTCTCGTGATTTGAAATAATTAAATTTGCCTTCCGATTATAACCTAGTTGATAGATTCTGTGTTGAAAGATTAATTACCGTTTGCTCGTGTATGTGCGCGCCTCCATTGAGCTGTGGTTTGAGTGCATCGGCGTCTGCGAGCTGCTCAACTCGGCCTTCGCCACCGGCGCCCGCAGCAGCTACTTCGCCGGCACCCTCTGCCTCCTTGCCGCTTATGTCCACCGAGCGTTTGCTCTGCTTAGCACCCATGCTTATTTATGGCCTGTTCGAACAAAAAAACAATATTTTAGATTCAAATTCCATTAACATACGCCCGGCGGTTTTGGTCAGATTGTCGTTTTCATATCCGTGTTAGACATAACTTTACAAATTAATTACACTATGTTGAACGAATAAAACTCAAAATTTACGTATATGAAATTATTAAGAAAACAGTCTAATGTAACATATATATATTTTTCAAAAAATTACAAATTGCCGTTTAGGTGTGATTTTCATTTTAAAATCAACTACTCTCCGGTATCTCCGTCTTAAGGTAGGTAATCTACGACATTGTCTTTAACGGGTCCAGGCGTATTATCTACAATTCTACACTAATATCATAAAGAGAAAAGATTTGTTTGAATTGAATAGGCTCCGAAACTACTGGACCGATGTGAAAAATCCTTTCACCATTAGAATCCTACATTATCCCTGATGAACGTAGGCTATATTATATTTTCAAATTACAGATCCTTAAGAAAATTGCAATAATGTAACCCAAAGTAGCAAAATGTTGCCTTAAAAATTCATTATTTGGCGTGCCCTGAGAAAACTATTGATGATACATAAAAATAATGTACTACATAATTGAAGTAATCATTATTACCCAATAAAAAAGTCCGCGAGGGTCTAATTATTATGGTTAAGGCACAATGACCGCTTTTAGTTCAAATAATTCAATCAAAAGCCGGGTGGGATGGAATAGTGGTGATTTTGGTATCATGATATTAATCCTTATCCATTTAAATGGTTTGATAATGAAGGTTGATTATGTACATGTAAATTACACTTTAAATTATTCATATCTAGCTTTTCGTTTAAAAGTTACGACGGGTATAAATGCTCAAGTAAGAAAAATGTTAGGTTAGACCCGCGCAAACGAAGTCGAATTTTATAAAGGAGTACTCCATATGTAAGGGTTGGGTGTATCGCAAGCCTGCGCCTCACAAGCCGTAATGACAAAGGCGCAGTGTAGTCACCACGCGGCGCATGTTTCCTACGCTGAATACACCACGTAGGTCGAATCAAGCTTGTTTGCTTTTCGATTGACCATAAACTACTACGATTATTTTTTTTTTGTTTCATAAAGAAATGCTCCTTCCTCTTTTTACGTTTTGTGTCAATATAGATTATGATAATCATCACCAAACTTCTACTACGACCAAGATGTTGTTACTGGTCTAGAAGTATCTACCGATCAACTGTTACCACACTGGTTCGGTAAACTATATCAATTTCAACATACAATCAATCAAGACATCTGCTTTGTGACTGCATTAAAGGAGAGGTCAAACTATAGATGAGGGTCTATTCAACCAATTTATACAACGGGACGTAGGCACACAGTATCACCTAAAAGCTTTATTGAATTCCGTTCAGTTGTTGTCACATTTTATTAAGAATAGTAATAGATAATGTAGGAACGTTACATGACTCTTGGGAGCCGAGCAGAGACAAAAGTTTGAAAGAACGCTAAGCGAAAATAAAATATAGCGCACGGTTGAAACCGCGGCACATCAACTAGATTTATTTCAGTTTTTTTATTACGGTTCCGTAGAAAAATGGCAAAAAACGGAACCCTTATGGATTAGTCATGTCTGTCTGTCTGTCCGTCCGTGTCACAGCCACTTTTTTCCGAAACTATAAGAACTATACTGTTGAAACTTGGTAAGTAGATGTATTCTGTGCACCGCATTAAGATTTTCACACAAAAATAGAAAAAAAAAAATTTTAGGTTGCGTGGCGACGAAGTAAAATACTGCGCGTGACTGCGTTTTCAGTGTGATGCACTACGCGTGATTTCAATAAAAAGAGAGATACTTTCAAGCAACGTAAGATCACGCACTCCCGCGCTACGCTGCGTGGGGCGGTGCAGTGTGCCAATCGCCTTAGAACTGAAACTCATTTTTTTTTTTCATCATACCCATACGTGTGGGGTATCTATGGATAGGTCTTCAAAAATGATATAGAGGTTTCTAATATCATTTTTTTCTAAACTGAATAGTTTGCGCGAGAGACTTCCAAAGTATTACTATTTTGGAAGTGTCTCTCGCGCTCTGTCTTGAATGTGCCCCCCCCCCCCCCCTTGTAACTTCTAAAATAAGAGAATGATAAAACTAAAAAAAATATATGATGTACATTACCATGCAAACTTCCACCGAAAACTGGTTTGAACGAGTAAGTAGTTTTTTTAATATGTCATAAATCGTAAACCGCAATTTACCTTTCATTCTCAACTCAAATATTAAAAAAAAACATTTAATTTCATAAACATAAACCTTATGCATAAACCGTGAACCATTATTTTCTAATAATAATTCTGTAATAGGTGCTTAAGTAAATAATAATTATAAAGTTACAATGAACTACAAGAACTTTTATATTGTGTTACTTGCGGAACCCTTCATGGGCGAGTCCGACTCGCACTTGGCCGCTTTTGTTAACTTTATTATTAGTAAAACACAGTTAATTAATTTGATGTTTTTTTTATAGGCTAATGAGGTCCTTCCTAACGATAGCAATGATTTGGTACTGATAACCAACCCAATGGGGGATGAGGTTCTAAAGTGCAATGTAAAATAACATTTTTAGAATATCTCACTTGTTTTCAATAACTATTACTTAATTACTTGAAGTTAATGAAAGAAAGCGGTTGTGACAGACAGACAAAGTTACAAAAAAAAAAATACAAAAAAAAAGAAACAAACTCGGTGCTGTAGGTTTTATAGCCAAATTAGCACTTCGCCCGCGACTTTGACCGCGCTGCAATTTTCTTAAGGATCCCTAGTTAATTTATAGCCTATGACACAAATAACGTGGCTTTCTATTATGAAAAAAAAAAAAAAAAATCGGTTCAGTAAATCCAGAGATCCCTACAGCCTCACAAACTTTACCTCTTTATAATATTAGTATAGATGGGCTTTTATAACTATCTAGCTTTATAATTTTATAACTAAATACTTCTGCAGGGTAGGTACCTACCTAAGTATTACATGAGCTATGTATATAAATAAATGACTCAGGTATGAGGAGGAACCAAATTGGAACACAAAGCACGTCAGTGGGTCACGGTGCTGGGAACACGCTTAAAATAAATTTAAACTGTCGCCCAAAATAGCGCCAACGAAAGTGCAGCGAGATGCATGCATCACTGATTTACAAGCTATTGTAGTAGTAACGCAGTGTTAACGCACATTAAAAATGATTCACTTAGCATCTTTTTCCGAATGATGAATAATAAAGTAATGATTCAGTAAAAGAAGTATACATAAACTACAGATGATTCACCGAAATCCATAACAATTAAGCTTAAGATACACAACAAAACATTCGTTAGTAACCTTTGGCTTGTTTACTTTTTACAATTCATTTTAATTACTTTTGAGCCGACTGCCTGGTTTTTTTTTAATTTAAGTTACGTTCCGCACTTTACTCACAATGGTCAGGAAGCACAATACTGTCACGGCGGCGTTTAAAATGAAACTGAGTGAAATAACCCGCGTATGGATATTGTTCACATTGATCATTAGCAGTGGACCGAATTCCTAGCGCATCGTCGCCTTTATCGTTCATTATCCCGCTCGTTACACTCAATACAAATATAAATAGCAGTGACATTAGTCATGCAGACAGGACTCGATGCTTATCTCTGCGCAAACATTCACTACGAGACAACATATCTATAGAAAAAAGAATAGTGTGTACTTTACTGACAGTATTATAATTATACCAGCGACCTACCCTTGCTTCGCAAGGTTTTTACGACTTGAAAAAAAAACAGGTTTTTATATAACTTAGGCTAGTTGTTATATTCAAATGTAATTAATCTTCCGGAATCATTTCTTGAAATAAGAACGTGTCTCAGACAGACATGAATAGCAACAATATTTTATAAAAGCATAGATTTATTCTTGTCTGAAAATTCAAGTAAACCCATGGCGGGCAGTTTAATCATTTAAAGCAGACTGAATTAGATTAGACTTACATCAATTTATGATGATAAAAAATAATAAAATGGGCCCCAGTATGTTAAAGTGCTTATGTAGTATCTAACAACCAGCAATTACACATACTGTAATATCCTTTGTCCTTGATTGTACAGCGAACGGTGCGCGAAGAGCGTCCGTCATGTCATGATGGGAGTTATTTCAAATCGGTTCACGCGTTTAGGTTATTGACCCAGCGTATGCTTCCCCCCTCTCCGACATTGGGATTTTTTAGCCTTTAGTTTAACCAGTCAACCAAAACGTATTATTGTCATCAGCGATACAATAGGAGGCACTTTAAAGTAGGGATGGTTAAAGTTTGAGTACGTAAAAGCTGGTTATTGGCAACCTTGACTCCGGTACCTTCAAGGTTAACGGCTGAGTTGGTACGAATATTCAAATGAAAATTCGTTAATTTTGTTTCGTACCCGTAATAGCTACACAACGCATAATATACGAGTGTTTCTGAAATATTTCATGAACTCAACTGGTCATTCCAATTGAGTTAGTTTTTAATTTAATTCTTTGTCACATTTTCGCTTAACGCTACCAGAAATAAAATATTTAGTTTAAAACCATAAATAAAAAGAACCCTTGCATATTTTACTAATTCGAATAGACTGAATTCATATTATGTCGTTGAAGCCCGAGCTGATGTTTACGTATGCTGGCAATTTGCCTTGAATCATGCTAGTTCATAAAAAAAATCCACGGACCGTTTCAACATGTGTATAATTTGTACTGGTTCGATGTTGTGATACGGGCCCTCAGAGCAAGAGACCGGCTCGCATTAGACCGGGCTTAAATAGTGTTTGTCTGAAATTGTTATTTTGAATTATATTTGATTGGAAATGGGTACATTATTGCACTACCAGATGCAGCAAATAATGCCAAATAATAACCAAAATTTTTAAAGGGCCTGCCCGATGATACGAGTAAGATAGTTTATCTTCAGAGATTCTCCATCCATATTCTGTCGCAAATCGATTGAGCACAAGTGTGTCATTGAATTTTGAACCTAGGCGTGACACTTCAAAACAACGGGTACAACAATGAAAACTTAAAAAAGAGGAAGAATTACTAATACCTATAATACAATTACATGCAAGTAGTGCAAACAACCAAGTACCGCATACCCCCGTACAGAACACGTGCACGCCGAGTAGAAAATCGATAGCAGCGGTCAGTAAGTTGTGGATAAAAACCACAAGTAACACTGCACCCGTCATAATATGAATAACAGACTGAATAAATTAAGTTACAAATCAATACATATGTTATACTTCATGGTGGTTTGAGACGAAACAGTAGTAGCAGGCTGCGATGTACATCAACAATTTTTTTTTAAGATTATAAACTTATTTTATACAAATGGATATCTAAGGCTCATGCAAGCGTCACTCAATTCAAAGTCATGAATGACGAATGACTGGTGTGATGGAATTCAACCGACATTAGGCGATCATTCTTAAATACGCGACGATATAATTGGCTGATACACGGGATTCGAAAAAGGACAAGTGCTACACATTCCACAAACATAAAAATCGGTCAAGAGCGAGTCGGACTCGCGCACCGAGGGGTCCATACCATAATATAAAACGTGAAATGTTTTCATTTTTATCGGCGAGGCCTTTATTCGTTAGAGAATTTTAACACTGTCGTGTATATTGCAATTTTAGATCAGCGCCATCTCTTGATCGATAGTGGAACTAATGTAATTTTTGTTGATGATTTCTGAAAGTGTGCTATTTAGGTACATCGTTTTATTTTTCTGTAATCTTTACATAAACTTCTATCACTTAAAATAATTTCAGATTTTTCTCTATGCTCACTTCGGAGATAAGGGGGGGGGAATGGTATTTTTTTTCTCATTTTTTGTCAAAATTCGAAAACCATGCGGCCTGAAATATGGCATGTAGGTTCCTCGGAGAGTGTAGGGGAGCACTAAGAGAGGATTTTCCGAAGTTCCTATGGGAACGGGAAAAACGGATATGCGCGTACGAAATCGCGGGCAAAAGCTAATTTGATATAAATGAAAATTTTGAGTTTTATTCGTTCAACATAGTGTAACTAATTTGTAAAGTTACGTCTAACAGGGACATAAAAAACGACAATCGGACCAAAACCGCCGGGCGTATTTTAATGGAATTTGCACTATCTCAAAGACAATTTAATTATCTACATTTTGATATAGGTCTTTTTTTTAAGTCATAGAATAATAAGGAAAGTACAAAAAACTACTGTGAAACAAGTGCGCGTTTTGTTCCCTCGAGGTCGCTGGCGTATGTCTTTTCGCCAGAAACGTGCAGTTTGTTAACCATTAAGGCAGCATGCCGCTCGACGATATTTCCCAAAAGTATTAATGATAACTTTCATTCTTTCAAATTCCCATTTAATCCCCAATATTCATGACTTCTGGTGTCTCATCTCACTCACCCTCTCAATAAGGTCAGTGCTATAAAACCGATCTATTACCACCTGTTTTCCAACAATTTCTAGGTTACTTACAGCTATTCTGAAGGTCACATTAATTCTTGCGTCGGGAATAACTTTACGGTTCCTACTCAGAATGGAGGCAAGACTATAAGGCTAGATTTGATGCCGCCATTCATGGCAACAAAATTGAAACTAGACATTTATGAATAAATTCAAATACTTTTGGTCTCTTCAGCTCATAAATGAGTGGCTGAGGAATAACCGAGGTTCTGCTGCCATAGCACTGGAGGTGAAGGCGAGTCGTCGAGCCTGATTTGAACCAATCGTAATTTCTTCTAAGGCGATAGTTTGTGCCCTTTGTGGAATGCGGATTCATGTTGTTTTAAAACTGTTAAATACCCTTCAATCGTCTGTAAAAAGATTGCTCGATGCATGTTATTGTTTTAGCAAAAACTAGTTTTACAACAACGTTTAACGGCTAAGTTCTCTACTACAGAATTTTAAACTGGGTTATCATCATTATAGGGGGCCTGAGCCGATATATTGTCTGCTGTACATGCATGACCTCATGTTGTATATAATAGACTAGTTGACCCGCGCAACTTCGTCTGCTCCGCTCCTATTGGTCTTAGCGTGATGATATATAGCCTTCCTCGATAAATGGGCTATCTAACACGGAAATAATTTTTCAAATCAGACCAGTAGTTCCTGAGATTAGCGCGTTCAAGCAAACAGTATAGATTTTGAAAAAAAAAAAAAACATTTTTTGTTGACGGTAAGGGTTGAGATTTGATTTGATTTGAGGGTAAGAAATTTTATACACACAGTAATTCATTAATCAATTAAACATGTTCGCGGTTTCTTACAATACAATAACAAAAACTTTTAATTAGGTACCTTTTTGGTTCCTGTGGTCTTCTAATAGTCCTAACATGAAACTCCAAATCAGACAAATGGGCTACCTACCACCTTCACCCGACTATGACAAAGTCCAAGATGGTCATGGTAACGTATAAAATGCATGCTGTGTATATTGATTCGTATAGGAATCATTCCTACCTATATACATTTATTTTTTTACTGCAATACAAAGGTGTTCTTTTTCACTGCTGTCATACCCAAGCACAACATGGGCACTATCGACGTGCGAAGTAAGTACCTATACCGTGTATTCAAACAACTCTGAAACTTGCAGTGTCTTTGAGCGTGCATGGGTTATCTGACGCGTTCCGGAAGTCCGTTCGCATATCCCCCGCTATCAAATTTTCCACCGGTGAATCTAATATGGCGAGCAACTGACTCCGTCGTTCGATTTGTCGGGACGTCAGAAATTTCGTGTCTAAGTGGCCACAGGTACCACAAAACTTGGTAGAGGGCATTTGTCATTGCTGTATCTAGGTTCCATAATGGCCTCGCCTTAGGATCGGGCGTTCCGCCTCGGCTGTAATAACAAAGTTTGCCCACTTTCATAAAAACCGGATCTATCGTTTTATATGCATGATGCAACAAAAAGTGCCATCAGCTCGCACGCTAGTTGGTAGAGGAGACGGTGGAAGATCGACCTTCAAACACACCTTTATCTTCGAAACTACCGAGCCTAAAATTTTGAAAAAAAAATGGAGGTAATAGATCTTTACCTACAGATTACAGGAACATCTATAGAAGTCTATAGTGTTAAAATAACATGATAAAAAAACAAGTTCGTTCGGAACCCTTTACACGCGAATCCGACTTGTATGGCAAAACAACGTTTGCCGAGTCAGCTAGTATTAGTCTAGATTTCTTCTGAAAAGTGATAGACCTGATAAAATAAGTTATCGAAAAAAGTACTACCAAAAAAATTCCAGTGGAGAAACTAACAAACTTTCATGATGACGTCCAGGCCAAATGAGACGCGTACTTTTATTGGACTTGCGTCATAAATAGACGTCTCACGTCCTATTCTGCAAAATTTTAAGGTTCGGTCGAGTTTAGTATCGGAAATTTGAACTTTTTAGGGTTCCGAACATCCGTTAGAAACGAACCTTTATAGCACAATCGTGTCTGTCTGCCTGTGAGTCTGACTCGCACTTGGCCAGTTTTTTTTCATCTTCTTTCAATAAAAGTAATTTGCGTAGACTTTGCTCAACTATGTTGAGGTCGACCTCCGGGCTAACTGGGTACAGCTGAGGAAGCTGGATTAACATGGTTAAGACTGGTATCAGATTTCTTGGCTACCGACTATTCGTAAAGTCGTAACGAATGTCAAAGTTTTACAAATGACAGCCGGGACCCCGGACCAACAGCCATAACGTGCTTTCCGAGGCATGGAGGAATCACGGTAGGTTAAAAAAATTCAGCAATACAGAGATCGACCTAAGAATTACCCAAATTTATGGTTGTAAAGCTTTTAACCGAAGATAACAGAGCTTAATCCAATCCTACCATGTAATATTATCGCCTGAAAAGATTTGGAACACAAGTAGGCTATGGCCTGGAAGGACATGGGATACTTGTTATGCCGGGAGTACTCATGTACTAAGTTCCCCCCGACGATAATATTCGACGTTCACGCCTAGCGAAGCCTTCCGTTAGTCTAATAAATTATTTGCTAAACAAACAAACCTGTGACATGTTTGTTTTCAATCCATTTTTTCAAATAAATAGGCAAACCAGCACATTCTGTTGGTATAAAAACGAAAATCTTAAAAACCCTTTACATTCCCAACCCCGCCCAATAGGAAACCGTAATACCAACTTAGTCATGTACTGACGAATTATGTGCCTACAAATTAATTGGAATAACATTTGAAGTTTCAAGGTGAAGAAATTACGTCCGAAATTGAACTCCGAGTGAAAGCGATTTAAACCCTGTGGGGGTTGTCGACCGCCAAGTTAGAGGAATGGACGTGGTTATGTACAGCAATCAAGAGAACATGTTAATGGGTAAGTTAGTTAACCCGAGTGCTGATTATAAGTCAACTGGATTTTGCAACTACATTTTATTGTCGGTGAATAGTGTCGCTCTTTTATTGTTTAACTTCAAATTAAGCTTAACTTAAACAGTTCAACGCAGTTACGATACACAAAGGAAACTGTTGATCCTACATAATTGAAAGGTCATCTCGTTTCTCCGCTAAGCTAGGGCACAAAACATACCAATACTTTTTTTTAATCGCCAATACCTAAGTTTATATCAATAACACAAAGTCAAATTAAATTATAGCCGTAAGCTTAGGTTTCACCTTCCTTACTTAGGGCACCCTGTTTTTAGTTTATACCTACTGTCTCCCCCAGTCGTTACTCACAACGATGATTCATCGTTCCGTTGTTAATCACAAAGAACGTGCATATTTACCGGAAAATGTTTATAACGTATGTACTTACATCAATTCAAACAAATGAATCATTCCCAATAACAGGAAAAAATACATAATAAATCTGGAGTAAAATACTTTACTTAGATTATTTGCGCTTACATAGTAGGTATGTCAATTCAACTTTACGGGCACCATACCGATACCACCCTTGTGTTGCATTTAAGCATTCAATATCCCATACTGAAATTCGAGAATAGCTACTGTTTCATTCTATTCTATACTAAATGTAAATGCATTTTCCGGTAACTCGGCACCATGCATTCATAAAACTACAAAGATTTATTTCGAAAGTACCTCGATCAGTACATACTTGCACCAATACTGCTTACCGATGCTGCAATTCTAGAGCAACCGGCTTGTTAGGTCTTAACGTATTTAATTTTCGTATCTATTGATACAAATACGAGTATTATGACAAAAACTAATATTAAATCAAGGATTACCTTAAGGCTTATCAATCCGAAATATATTAACAAAAGAATTTACACTGAAATACGTAAAATATTCACTTCTAGCACTCACAGCTCAACACAATATGGCGGCAGGACGAAATCCCCACCTCGAAAATAATAATTCAAAATTTTAACTTGCCTGCTATTGGTCGTCGCATTCAAGACGCTTCACTGCAACCAACCTCATGAAAATGGACTAAACACGTTGTACCAACTTGACACAAAAAGGCAAGGCTGGATATTCTGTTCGTTCGCGTTAAAAAGTTGCCATACTATATTATTGCCAAGAAGTTGGTCTGGTCAAATGGATAGGCACACTGCCTTTTTATCCCGCTTGGTGGCGTTTTGGTGACTGTACATTGCTTAGACATAAGAACTGTTAAATGTTTTACATTTTTTGTAAACAAGACCAAACTTTACGTTTTTTTTAAATCAAGAATGCCTCAATGCAGTGCCTTAAATTATAAAAACCGGGGATTTCATCTGTTCGCCAAAGACTTAAAACGCAGAAAGCTATGGGAATGCGCTTTGCGAATCAAAAACTGCAGGGTAAGTGATACAGCAAGGTTATGTAGTGCACAATAACAGAACAATCTATGAGTATAAAGTTCTAGTCCTACTGTCCAACATACATTTGAAAATATTCTTGGATTTCGTACTAACTTATGTTTGGAATAAGTGAATCAGCGTTGATGTCTTTAAAAGTTTCAGAAGGCGGACATCCATATGAACTGTCTTCTTCAAAATACCTATCTTTCAATCAAATCGGCCTTTTTCCCTGCAGTCGACGCATTTCTTCGTCGAAGCTCAGTTCAAAGTTCACGTAAAGATAATAGCGAGTACATTGTGAATTACAAAATAAACACAACCACACATTGATAACCGACGTTAACAAGGTACAATCGCTGAAAGCGCCATCTGCTTCTATCTTTTAATGTGCTATTGAAGTGTAAATTAGATCGAGATGTCTACGTTCGATCGTAATTCGTACACTTTGAACGTGTGCTATCATGCTATTTGAATTAAGAATGAACTTAGAAAAAGAAGTGCAGTGGGGCTTCCTGTTCTTGTATAACATACTTTCTATCCTTAGATCGTTATAAATTATGACTCGTAGAACTTTGAAGGAAATTCTTAATCCAGTGACTAAAGCATTTTGCCAGTAATGCTATCATAGTATGGCGGGATGTGTCTTGCACCAAAAATTTATGTAACATCTTTTTACCGCATTTTTTTGCAAATAAAACTAACTTACTTACCTACTTACTACTTCGTTTCTCGTAGTACTGACGAAATAAGTAACGAGACCTACTATCACTACCTTGTGTAAAACTAATCCTAATCTAGCCCGTTATGTCCCATTGCTAGGCAAACGCCTCCCTCTCCCTTTTCAACACACGTCTGTCCTCTGCCATTGCGGGCCAGTTCTTAAGGTAAGAGTCGAGTTCGTCTCAGCACCTTCGCCTTGAAACTTAAGGGTGCAAACATAAAGATACAGGTTCCCAGTGCAGGCAGGACTGTGTGGACCGGTACCGATCGGTGCAGGTATAATATTCCCAGTTTGTCTTATGCGCTCAGTTATAAACAGGTTTAAAGTTGTCGGTGCCGACCAGTACCGACTACCTGGACCGAGCCATATGTTCGACGAACTGGAGAAAATGGTCGTCAATAAGGATAGTTTTACCTGTTTCTTTATGCTGGTTAAAACCTGCACCCATCGGTACCAACCCGCACGGGGTTGTCTGCGCCGGAAACCTGTCTTTTTATGTAAGCACCCTAAAACTAGATGATGATGACTTAAAACTCCATTAATGCAATTGGCTGTAGAAAAAAGTAGTTCTGTAAGACAATATTGTGCAAATTCTGGTATGTTGTTAGTCAATGAGTCATTCCTAAAATAAAATACTTGCTCCGAGCAAAAAAAGTCGCACACGCACGTGTTGTATAATAACCTTAAACACACAAAAACAACAACTTTAATCTCGTTGATTTCATTTTCTATAACAATTGCGTGATTAGTTCGTTATTATAAAAGAACTACATTTTATGAATATTTTCGTAAATCGTATCGGTATGTGACAATTGGCACTGTAGTAGTTAGGAATCAAATCATTTTCATGTTTGATTAGCAATCAAATTCATGGACTATTTAAAATACTGAAATATCTAGATCTACTGAGCAAGTGGCTGTTATTTCCTCCAACAACACCTTTGAAAATTATACTGCTGGCCTAAAATACCTATATGCCGATCTAACATAATCTCTATGCCCGTTTTTTATAGAGTAGAAGTAGAATCGAGCAAAAATTTAGTCTATGGTGTACTAAGCATTGATGTCGCGTTGCCCTTGACTCCCTCTATCTAATTACTGTTTTTAAAAGTTATTTGCTTAAAATTTACTCAAATTGTTTATCTCGACTTTGCTTTCTACCATAAAAACGTTTTAGAGAGTGATTTCAGTGGTTAATAAACTGGTGTGTTCTTTATTTTGTGTAGCGTCACCTGACTGAGCTCATTGTCATTTCCCGCCATTGTGGCCTGTGAATTTAATATTAAATACGTTTTTCTGTGCGTATCCCTCGAAATTTAGATGAGGATTAAGTAATAAGTGTACCTAAGTAATGTCATTACACGGTAATGACGTTTGTTTGCTAGAAGTGGAAGATTATAACTTGTACGAAGAAGAGGCATCTGATCACGCTTTAACCAGGTATGGATAACCGGCGTGGTCGCCGAATTTTTACTCGTTAGATCTCATTCATGCTTGTCAATAATATATGCATCTATTTTGATTTAAAATAAGCGTCATCTTCTAATTTCAATGTAAATTTGCGAATGCGCGGGCCATATGATGACGCTCACGCCCCGTGCCGGCCTGTAGTCAGCTGTTGGGCCGCCATGTTTGGTCAAATCGAATAGGCGTAGTAGGCGCCTCTACATATCGCAAATGTACTATCAAACATATGTACACTAGCGTAAATACAGTCATTCATGTTTTTTTTTAATCAGAGTGTTGTAAATATTATTTTGGAAAATTAAAAATCCTTAGTAATGTGTTATATGAGAATCACAGTAACATATTTCAAACAATTATGTATAGTAAATTGGAATCTTTCAAACATTTTCAGTATATATTTTATTGAATTACTACTAGTAACTTGGCTGTACCATTTCAAATAATTAGATGCTTTTTGATAAGTTTTTAGCATGTCTAAGGCAAAATACTTAAGTTGGCTATAAACCCAACTTTTATTTTGATGGACAACATTTTTTGACAATATGTATAAACAAATAGGTATAGAATTTGATCATTTGACATGAAGTGGGTTTATGTGTTACCTATGTTATTTCTCATGTTTCCACAGTGACAAGCACCCAGGTTCTGGAAGAAAAACGATGGAGGCAGAAAAACGGATTCGAAGAGAAATTGCTAATAGCAATGAACGTAGGCGAATGCAGAGCATCAATGCTGGCTTTCAGGCATTGCGGACGCTGCTACCTCGTCATGAGGGAGAAAAGCTTAGCAAAGTATGTGTAATTTATTTATTGTGTTATGAATATTTGTGTTTTTCAAAGTAATAGTGCACAGGCCTTTTAAGCACAAGCATAAAACAAGCTTGCAGTAAAAATATAAAAGATCAAAGAAGTAGAAGATCTTTGATTAAGTTCTGTATTTGCAAAACTTCCAGCAGCTTTATAGTAAACAATTCTTAGAGAAATCAATTACCACATACTTGATGGGCCAGCATTTTGCATGGTTTCTTTCTATTGCTATGACAACTATTGAGTCCCAAGCCTATTAATAAAAAAAAAGTCATAATATTAATTAAGTAGGTGTCTTAGTAGATTTATTGGTGAAGAGTAATTGACCACATTTTTATGTGTAGTTTTGGTGACTCTCACATCTCTTCATTATTATACGAAACTTGTAAACTGATCTAATATGCCTAACTATTTACTTGTGGTAATTTTGTCTATTCAGGTGAAAAGCACCTCCTGAAAGAAAAGCTACTTATTCTGAATTAAATAAATATGAGTGAAGACAAATAGTTTGCAGTAAATTGTGACAATCACTTACAGCGGTTTACACAATATCCTTGACTTTTGTGAGAAATTACATTTTTTCAAAGCAATTATCATATTCATTATAAATATTTTACAGGCTGCAATATTACAACAGACAGCTGAATATATTTACAACTTGGAACAAGAAAAAACAAGACTTCTGTCTCAGAATTGCCAGTTGAAGAGATTACTCAATCAACATGAAGGAGGGGAAATACCTCTGAAGAAAAGAAAAGGTGAAATTCTTACTCATATCCCAGCCATCATTCCTGATTCAACTGAGGATACCATAACAAACTCAAGATCACCTGAGCCAGTGGCTGTTATTTCTGTGACAAGTGTTGCACAGAAGAAAGACTCAGAAAGTGGTGAGTTACGTGTTCAACTGGATCGTGAACGGAGACTGCGGCGGCATATGGAAGAGCGCCTTCATTCTCTTGAAGCTCAGATTTATCCTAACAATGCACATGAACTAGCGCGTCCTGTTATTCATTTTGAACAGACTGATGTTGCTCCTGAATGTAAGCTTGAAAGTGAGGAAGTGGAGGTCCCTCCTGTGGAACCTGCAATTGTTGCTGCTCCTCTATTAGAAGCTGCCATCAAAGCCGAACCTCGTGTTGAAGTTGAGGTTCTTCCTGATGCAGCACACGACGCGCCATCGCGTTTGTATCTCGCAAGCACTAGTCGACAGAACCTGGAAACTATTGTGGAGGCCATTCGTCACCTTGAGGGGGATCATTTGTTCCGCGAGGAGTCAGGGGATGCGCCCCTGGCTCTCACTAAGAAAGCGGAACTTCCGCCACCGCCGAGACCGGGTGTGATCGTTGTGAAGCATTCGTGATCGCGTTAAACGTGTTGATGACTATAAGCTCGTAAATTTGCTTCCGCTTAGCGAGCACTCCTGACCCTCCTCGAATATAGTTTTAAATTTTTAGTTGTTTAATTATCTTTTCCAAAGTGACGAATCGATAAGTCTGCGTCTTTGTTTATTTTTTTATAACGCATTGAAGTCGAATCGATAAGTGGTATAGAATTAGCTGGATGCGTTGTCGCGTATGCCGATCGGCGCTGTGCTTAGTTTAGTCTCAAATGTAATTATATTAATGTTTAAATTTTATGTTAATTTGGCTTTTTGCAGCATGTGTTGATGGAAAGAGGATTGACTGACTTATGTAAGATTAGATGATGAAGGATAATAGTACACCATGCCGCGTGCCAATATTATTTTATTTCTATAGACAAGTTTTTGGAAAAAGGAGTAAATGTGTGTGTGAGTAAATTTAAATCAAAGTTAAATTCTTATAAATTTTCCAGTAACTGCCATAATAAATTGAAAGAGATTCATGGAGGCTTAAATTTGCATCATGGACACTGGATAGTTCTTTAGTGGAGAGCATTTGGCTTGTGTAGAAAGAAATACCCTTGCATTCTATTAGTCTAACATTTCAAGTTTATTATCACAGCAGGAAATTAATTTGCCACTATTAACTGGTCTGGCTTTGGGCAGAACGCAGGGTATGCAGGCATGCGGCTATAACAAGTTATTAACATTGCAGTTAAGGAAATTAATTTTAAACCTTACTATTTTAATTGATGTATGCAGACACATGATATAAATTAATGTAGTAAGTTCATAGCTAAATAATGGCATTTCAGATAGTCACTAAAATTGACCCTCACCAACTAATTGTTGGTGTGCCATTTAAATCAACAACATTAAATCTTAGAGACAAAATACTCGGAATGCAGAATAATGGTGACAAATCACTATGATATTTAATTAAAACGTTGATATAGAATCTATAATAATTATAATGTATTGACTAATATTTATCCAGTGTTGCTGCTTTTTTGTTCATGTTAGAATGCCCAGTGTAATGCGTATTTTTTATGTGACATTAGTAAATTATAGGCGCTTTATGCTGCCATCCCTAAATTATAGATACAGAAAATTTTAGAGCATTCCATGTTGTTGAATTCTCATTAAAGAGTTATTCTGCATGAGACATAGTTGATTGGAACATGAGTTAATGATGTATTGTATTCAATTTAACTGATTAGTATAATTATGTATTGCTTCATATAAGCATTCTTTAATTGAAACTCTACTTATAGGTCTTAATCAGTTAGGATTTATATATAATAGCTAGTGTAGATGACAGCAAGTGACAAGGTGTTACTGAAAACATCCCATTCTACAGAACAGTTTATTTAATATGTTGTTTTATTAAAGAACTATAATGTATATCATGTCACAAGTGAGATAAAATATATTCTACATAAAAGCACTTAATCTAAATAGCTCAGATTTTTGACACAAGATTGAAAATAAAACTTTTATTCAATCAAGTTATTGATATTGGAATTAAAATTACTAGATTATTCTACCAAATAGGTGTCGATTTGATGTACCTTTTGGATTTATAAAATTATAGTGAACAATCATGTTTCACTGTTTTACTTTATAAGAGTTAAGGTTCACAGTTCTTACATTTCCCTGTGACTTAGGTTATATAATTCTATACAGTGATTAATTAACGTTCGCTTTAATGTGCTGACATTTTTGTTAAAAATGTAAAACGCCGTGCTCTTTTGTTAATATTTTTCATATAAGTTTTGAATGTATTTTAAGTTTGACTCAGCAACAGAGTGGATCAACAAGTACAACGCTTTGCAAATGTCATAATGCTATGGTCTTATCCACGGATCCATATGAATTTTTAAGACTGATCATTTATTCATTATTAAGTTACGCTAGTTCAAGTCACCATATTGATAGAATAACGTGTGTGTGTGTTACGTTTATGTAGCTATTTATATGTATGTACGTTGTGATATGTAGTCCAAAATATTGTATTGTGGACCTGGCAGCCTTACAGAGATCCCTAAACTGTTAACATTTAGCAATAATTATGTCAATCATACATTATGGTACTTATGACTAGTAAAATTTTTATGTTTATAATAGATAAGTTTTCATGAACGAAGATTAAAAATATATTTATACACAAGAGATCTCTCTAACTCTGCCAGGTTACTTAGTGTTGTGGTGTGGTTCAAGTGTTTTCAGTGTATGTATTTAGTAGGACTTTGTTTATCATAGAAAACATGGGGGCTCTGAACATGAAATGAATAAGTCGGAATTGGTTGCAATACTAAATATTCAATATGAATAAAAAATATTCCAACAATATTTCGACTTAAGCAGCAACAGGTTTTTTTGTAGCAAAATGAAACCTTTAAAATATTTATTTCGTGTTTAGAGGAGCCCTAATTTTTATACATACTACTAGTATTCGTTCCCGACGCTTACTTCGCACTCTGTTTCTGAGTCCGTAGTTATAAGGAGTTGTCTGCCTACCGCCTTTACATTATGTCAGTATAGGATAATTAACAATGTAACATAACGGACTTGGTTATACTATTAGTGTAGTCAAAAATAGTAATAAGAGATTTTAAGTCAAAGAAGCAAGTTAAATTGTTTAAAATGTGTTATTATTTATGTCTTAAAGTATTAAAATGGTTATTTCTTATTAATTAGTTTGTAAATGATGATCGTCTGTAAATTTAATTGACCACTTTTCTTTGTATATTTTGCTTAAAACCAATAAAACATAAATGCTTGAAATTTTAACCACATTTTGAATGCATGCATTTTTATAAAACGTTAAAGACTGACGACATTTTATAATCATCACGACAGTTATTTGCTTGAAATTCACAGCATACATTGGTCTATAATATTAATATGAGTAATCTCAAGGATCGCATTTGAATTGTCTCTGTCATCAAGTTTTTTTGTTATGGCAGTTAGTTATGTTTACCAACTTGTGTAGTGAAATGATGTTATGTGATGGTTCATCATCCGCTTTGTAGCACTACTACTATTTTACCTGATTCTCATTGATAGGATTAATGAATGTGCCATGTTTTATTGGTTTTCCGCATATTCAATGTGAATATTTCCATTTTCTACACTCTATCGCATTCTCTTGTAATGAATATAAGTGGGCGTTATTTTAAACACACACAGACTAAAACAATTCGATTTTTGCAATTGTATTATAAATTTAAGTCAAACCGACTACTTTGGCTCACTTGGTATGTTTAAAATAATTCATCTTTAAGTATAACCTTATAATAATGTTCTTTGATTAATTCATCTGGTAAAAGATAATTATAATACCTACTTAAATATTGTTTATAATAATTTAAGTCTGGAATAAAATTCGTACTCATAATTGCCACAGTTTAAATTGCATTTATCCTTAGACATTTGTTTTATTGAGCTTATGGATTTCAGTTCTGCGAGTCTAGAATTTAGTGATTGGGTGAATAATTGTCTTATTATTTTTTCAAATATCCCTGCAATTTATCCGTTACTTTGATCATGGCTTGTATGGATTGATCATTAGTTTATTGATCAAATAAATTTGACAAGACTTTAAATTCGTTTCAGTAATATTAAAACATTTCACCCTCTCGCTAATAAGCTCATGTTCCTATACAGATAATTATGGTACCTATAATATTACTTACAGTTAATATAATGATAAAGTGTAGAAAATAATGCATGGATGGTTTCCATTTTGATATGAAATTGATAAAAATATTTCCTCTGATTTTAATTGTACCACATTTGACCTATATTTACCAATATTTATAAAAGATTGATATTATAGCGTTTCATTTATTCTCCTAACATAAAATCAGTTTGTACTAAGCTATTTGTAATTTCACAGAATTATTATAGTAGACAACACACTTTGTTCGATTTACTGCGCTTATTTAAACAATCAAAGCTTTCGAAAACCCTAGTTTACAAAATTTAACTTTTTGTCTGTTGTCGCGCATTTTGTGGTTAATGTTCACTTGTGACTTGATTTTGTCAAAGCTACCCTCAAAATTCGAGCAGCTCGAGTTACTAAGTTTTTGATTTTTATCATTTAAGCGTATATATGTCCCCGGTAAATGGCAAACTCCGTAAGATTATAAAATAACTTGAGAGTTTGTACACTTTCGATAAATTGTCAGCTGAACATTGGGAATGCTTTTTTACGCATCAAAATTTGATAGTTTATTATTTCTCGAATTCATTCCGAGAAGTTGTGAACTGAAATAAAATGGCGACCAATCTGCCGGTCGATTCTGTTAACATGTTGCAGTGAAGGCTTGGGTGAAGTGATCACGAAGTGAGCTGTCAATTCAAGTAATCAAGATGAAATGACAGCTCATTTCGTGCTCACTGCACCCAAGCCTTCACTTTGACATGTTTACAGAATCGACCGGCTGAGCATAAGTCTACAAGAAACAGGCTCTCATTGGTCTGTTCAGATGTGACGTCACATGTACGCCATAGAGTTACGAATTGAATGGAGTCGTTTTCAATTTCGCGAAAAAAAAAGACACGACAAAAAATTGGGATTTTTTCGTTTATTTAGTATTAGGTCATTACATATGAAATTGGCGTTTTGTAAGGGAGGAACACAAAGTCGTTTTTTTTTTAAATATAATACATTTATTTAATCAAAGTATGTACCATTGCTATTATCTATGCACTTTTGCCATCTCATAAATAATTCATTGATGCCTTTACTAAAAAAACCATTCGGACGGGAATCAATTAAATCTTTGAAGGCGCTTTGGACTGCCCCATCGGAGTTGAAATTTTTCCCTTGCAAGAAGTTATCCAAATTTCGAAAAAAATGGTAATCTGTTGGAGCAAGGTCCGGGGAGTACCTACGGTGGATGTCTTAGACATTCCAATTGAAGCTCCTCTAATTTGGTTGCCATCTGTTGTGCAGTGTGTGGTCTAGCGTTGTCCTGAAGCAGCAGTGGCCTAAAGCGATTGACCAGCTTCGGCTGTTTAGTAGCTAGCTTTTCCATCATGGTTTGCAGTTGCTGACAATAGACATCCGCTGTAATCGTCTGGCCAGATTTAAGAAAGCTGTATCGTAGTCAACGACACCGGCACTAGTCCCCCAAACGCTCACAAGAAATTTTTTTGAGTCAATTTTCGCTTGCGATAAGCGTTTCCGACTGTCCTACAAACTCGTATATTTCAAATTAACCATTTACAGGCACTTTTGAATTGTCAAAGTCGGTCAGTCAAAAAAATGAAGCTATTTGCACGTTCCAAAGCGTAGATCTCTATGGAAAAGAACATGCAAGAAACTCCACGGAAACTCTTTTAAACCATGTGATGAATTACAAAAATCTTGTTAACATTATCTTTGATTGCTTCTATATGTGAGGACAATACAAAGAAAAAGAAAATATATAAAGAATTCAAAATGTAGGTACAGATTAAAATAAGCCAGTGGCAGGTAAGAGATGACCAGTCTCAACTGACGGCGCCCGTTCACGAACATGACGCGTGCATCAGCACCATCTAACGCAACCATTTTGAAAGGAACCAAATAATCCAAAACACGCGCCACCATCAGCAAAACCTTTTTGTGAGCATGACAAGCTCCCAACTGCCACACTCGTTCATGTCGAACTAATTTAATAATGAAATCTATTACTAAAATAATTACATATGTAAATGGCTCCATAGTGCTCACATTTACAAAAAATTGAAAATATGCTTCTACATTATACAAAACTATGGTTTTCAAGTAACTAAGAAAAGAAAAAAAAGAAGGCTGCTTTATTGTGTATACTTACTTACTTTGCTAATTCCAATATTGCAAAGAAATAATAAATAAATTATAGTATAGGTGAACAAAAAAAGGGTAAGCATTTCTTCCAAATTATCAAAAACCTAACTAGTGGACCCATGCGGCTGTGGCTGTGGAGCAAGACCGGCATTTAACCAAGCATTTTTATCAAGGACATAATCTTCCAGTTTTTATATGCTTATCTACATAGTGTGCGTTTTATATATGTTTTAAATTTTCTCTCATTCAGTTCGAGAATATCAAGTGTTATTTTACTATAAAATTTAACACAGTACCCCATAAAAGAAGTGTGTAGGTACTTTAGCTAATCTGAATCGGGGTTGATCTAATTTGTTCCGATCACTAAATTTGCTAAAAAGATGAAGATTTTTCCGAACATACATAATGTTTTCATATATGTATTGACAAGATACCGTCATGATGTTAATATCCTTAAACAGTTCCCTTAGGGAATCGCGCCGGCGGAGATTGTAAATGGCTCTTATAGCTCTTTTCTGCAGAATAAATATAGACTCTATGTCTGCAGCACGTCCTCATAATAAGATACCGTAAGACATGATACTATGAAAGCAACTAAAATAGACCAGCCTCGCGGTATCTATATCAGTAAATTGACGGATTTTTCTGACAGCATATGCTGCTGAACTCAGCCGTCCCGCAAGAGATGTTAAATGAGGACCCCATTATAGTCTTGAGTCATGCGTGATCCCCAAGAAAACTGTGTCTTCGACGAATTCAAGTTTCTCTTGGTTCAATACTATGTCGCAATTATTACTTTTAACATTCGGTAAAGCAAATCTGATACACTTAGTTTTTTTCCCATTTAAAACTAAATTATTAGCAGTAGGTAAACAAATTTTGGACCTGCTGAAGGGCGTTATTTACATCGTCAAGACTTGTGGCACGCCTATCGTCAGCAAATAACACCATTTGAGTAAGATTTTTTAAAAGATGGGAAAGATCATTAATGTATACTAGAAAGAGGAACGGACCCAATATTGAGCCTTGTGGTAACCCCATTTTAACTTTCAGACCCCGTGAATTGACACCATTTATTTGAACTTGCTGCTGTCTGTCATTTAAATAAGACTTCACCAAACTGATTGCAAGTTTACCCAATCCGTAATGTTCTAGTTTTAGGAGCAAGGTTTCATGATTTACACAATCAAATGCCTTGGAGAGGTCACAAAAGATTCCTATGGCATCTTGCACCTCTTCCCACGCTGTATATATGTGTTTTAACAAGGTGAATCCAGCGTCAGTCGTGCAACGACCTTTGGTAAAACCATGCTGTTGTTCGTGTAAGATTTTATTGGTGTGAAAATGGTTGAGCATTACTATTTCAAACGCTGTGCTGAAAACCGGCAATACGGATGCAGGTCTATAATTAATAGTGTCTTTATTATCTCCAGATTTAAAAAGTGGTATCACCTTACTATATTTCATAATATCCGGAAAGACCCCTTGGTCTACACATAAATATAAGGGCCAAGTACCTATGGTGCTATGGTCTCAATTATGGACGTGCACACTTTGATAGACATTCCCCATATGTCTTCAGTCAATTTAATTTTGATTTGCCGGAAGGCTTTAATAACTGTCACAGGGTTGATATGTTTGAATTGGAATTCAACCGTACAACCTGAAATGTTTGCTCTTAATAAATCAAATGAGACCTCGGGTGAAGAATTTAAAGATTCAGTCGTTTTTGATGGTATATCGGAGAAAAATTCTACAAATTCTTGAGCCAATTCTAAATTAGAGCTTATGGCACCATGCGCAATCTCTAGTAAAAAGTCAGTGTTTCGTACTTTATTTCTGTTAGTTTCATTATTGATAACTTTCTTCTTCTGCTTTCTTCAACTTCTGCCAATTTGATCTTGTTGCTAATGTACCTACAGGGCTTTAGCTACTTTGCAAGTATTTCTGAAAACCTTAGAATATTTGTTTACGTACTTATTAAAGGATTCAGTGTTAATGAGAGGCTTAAGGCCGCATAGATCATATGGTCTTTCCCTACTTATCCTCCACTAAATATAAACTTAGGGAAAGTATCTTTGGACTTCTTTTCAAAAGTTGCATTGAATTCTTTTAGTACCACTAAAAAGAAACCATCATAAAATTTATTCGCATCCTCAGTATTATGGCCTAGAACATTTAACTTATTTTGTAAGGTCCCATTAAATTTTGCTAGTTTGCCCGTTGTTATTGGCCTAAATTGTATTTGAACTTTTTCAAGGCTGCTTTATACTTAAATGTTACCAGTTGACCACTGCCACACCAACTATAGTTAATTACCTTCAATCTGATCACAGGATCACATTGAAGGTAATTAACTATAGCTTTTTCTAAATAATCACAATCGCAGAATACATTATCAATACAGGTTGCAGAAGTTGGAGTTACTCTAGTTAGTTCTGTAAAAACATTAGACAGATTGAACGATTTAAAAAGACTTAAAAATCTGCTGCTATTTGAATTATTTTCTAAAATATTAATATTAAAATCTCCACAAATAATCACGGATTTGTTACCTGCTGCAAGTTTCGCAAGGACATCTTTTATTGTTGTTTCAAATAACGTAAAGGGTTTGGTTTGGGGGTCTATACACGCACACTATAACATGTTTATCTAGTTCAACACAGGACAGTTCGATGCAATGTTCCACTGACAAGCTTACAATGTCATTACGTTGCTTAACCTTTTGAACGCCACGGTCGGCTATAGCCGACAAATGAAATCGTGCCCAACACGCCACCGTCGGCTATAGCCGACAAGATAACGACATTTTTTAAGTACAAAATAAATATACTAAATTAAGTTTTCTGTGTTTCTTTTTCCTATTATTTAAAACTGCATTAATTATATATTGTAAAATGGCAGAAAGATATAGCCATAAGTTACATTTCACTACAAAAAACAATCATCAAAAATTGCTAATCGAAATCGGTAAAAAAGTGTTCCTCCACACGCCACAGTCGGCAAGACACGACAGCTAGTGATGGGTAAGTAAAGTAATTTATATTTAAAATTTGTGAATTATTTTATTAAAAGAAGCTTACTATTACTTCGACAGATATTTTTTTATGACAACTATTCGTATCTGAATATTCTGGATCAAGATCGAGTGCCAGAAGAGAAGCGTTCAGTAACTTAAGTGAATTAACTGAACGTTTTATGAAAAGTGCGACAGCAGAAGTACTTAGAAGACATAAGTTTGCCAAGCTATGAAGAGTCAGACTAATTATAAGTAAATAGAGTATTTTTTTGCTAAATACTACCTTTATTATTATTTATTCTGTCCCACAACGTCACATCCCTACTCGCATCCGAAGAAGTTGTCAAATGTCGTGCCAGCCACGCCAGAGTCGGCTCTTCCCGACAGCGCATGACGTCACGAACGAGATTAGTGATGTATCTTATCCTTATTTGATTTATTCGTTTGTAGTTCTAATGTCTGATTTTAGGTTGTTTAGAACTTTGTAACTGCTTTTTAACGATAGTATGATACGAAATAGGGCCAAATTAAATAAAATAGTAATGTAATAAGTAATATTTTATTTCAAAATATGGGACGAAAAGCAATAATTAATTGGTTTTCGATAATTTATAGATCGGATGTTGGAATCCCTATTTTTTTTGTAGGTATCTGCGCTGAATTTGTGGCCTGGCGTGGGAGGTGCGCCGATGCGTTTTCGCTCTGGCGTTCAAAAGGTTAAATTTAAAGCATTTTTAATTAAGATGAGGGAACCACCGCGCAAAATAGATTTGCGGTTAAAACAACTGTCCACACTATAATTTTCATAACTAATTAGGATCTGGTAATCCTTCAACCAGTGCTCACTAAAACATACAATGTCATTCAATGTTTTTTCTAAAAACATTTCAATTTCTAATATATTTTGATGAAATATTTTCATGGTATGCTGCTGACCCCCTTTCTGACATCTTGTCAACAGAGAGCAAGAAGATTCCTTGTTTTTGGTAGGCATAACTATTTTGTCATTGGTATCCTCTGTTGTCTTAAGACTTAGTTTAAATATGTAAAGCTCAGGACACATCAGTTAGAACAAATAGCAATCAGTCTAAAAGACAAATTTACAGACTAAAAACCTAACACAAAAGAATTAGGAACTCAGGAAAGATACAATTAGATAGAAAATACCATAAAAACCCAAATACAACTAAGACCAAAATTGAACCGAAAAAATGGCTAACAACAAATACAGCAAAATTACTAAAAATGAGAAACCACTTAATCAGTTCAAAAGATACACAGGAAAGAAGAAAACATTTAACGAAAATTAACAAACAAATGAAAGATAGCATAAGAAAGGATAGAAAACTAAACAGAATGGAAATTATAGAAAAGTTTATAAGTAATACGGAGGGTGGAGTCAAAAAAGCATACAAAAAATTGAAGAATTCAATATATTGGATCGTTAAAATGAAAAACTGGCCAAGTGCGAGTCGGACTCGCGTGCAAAGGGTTCCGAACGAATTTAATTTTTTTAACACTTTATTTTAACACTACAGACTTCTAATAGGTTTTCCTGTAATCTTTAGGTAAAGATCTATTATCTCCATTTTTTTCAAAATTTTAACCTCAGTATTTTCGGAGATAAGGGGGGGTAATGGTCATTTTTCGTCTAATTTCTTGAATAACTTCTAAATCATTTATTTTAAAATTATGAAAAATATATAATTAAAACCCTCACAGTAAGCCCTTTCATTTGATTTGTCACATGATATTGTTCAAAAAACATTTTTTTAATTTTCTAGTTTGACCCCCAAAAGTGACCGTATACTAAAAATTCAATAATTTACCTAACGCGTCCGTGTTTGGGTCATAGAAATCCATATGTGTACCAAATTTCAACAGAATCGGTCCAGTGGATCCGAAGAAAACTGGCTGTGACAGACGGATAGACAGACCTATAAGTGATCCTATAAGGGTTCCTTTTTTTTTTCGGAACCCTAAAAATTACAGGAAAATGGAATCATCGCTTACCATCAGGTGAGATAGTGGTCAAACGCGTGCCTATCAATAGTAAAAAAAAAGAATTAATTGGAAACAGCGACGTCTTATTACAAGAAACTGTACGAAAGTAACACAACAGAAGGTGAACTTGATTTGGCGGATACCTCAAACATTCCTGACATTCTTCAAGCTGAGGTCAAGGAAGACATAGATACCCAAGGGGTAGATAACACCAGGTCCCGATGGCATAAGCAAGGAAATCTTAAAGCAAGCAAATGAAGTCTTGAGTACCTGCCCTTGCAGACATGTTTAACAACATTATAAACACTGAAATAATTCCCCATCAATGAACAGAGTCTAATGTTATTCTGCTATATAAGAAGGGCGATAAATATGAAATCGGAAATTATCGCCCCATCAGTGTTATGTCCAACATCTACAAATTCTTCGCTAAGATCATTTTAAAACGGATTGAAATAGCACTTGACGAACACCAACCCATCGAGCAAACGGGATTTCGTAAGGACTACTCGGTGATCGACCACAGTTCGTCAAGTGTAAGAAAAGTACAACGAATACCAGCTCACATACTACGTTGCATTTATCGACTACAGCAAAGCATTTGACTCTCTTCTACACAAAAACATGTGAAGCATTAATGGAACAAGGAGTGTAACTTAAATACATTCGATTAATAAAGAACGTAAATAGTCATAGCACAGCCGAATCCAATTAGAAAAGAAAAGCCAGCCATTCAAAGTAGAAAAAGGCGTTAGACATGGAGACCCCTTCGCTGACGCGCGCTGACGACTTAGTGCTATTCGCCAAAATATCTGAAGCCATCAATAAAATGATAGAAGACCTTGCGATAGAAAGTGAGAAAGTAGCATTAAAACTTAACCCAGAAAAGACTAGAGTGATGACAAATGGAAAGAAAACCGCGATACGGGTAAGAAATACCGAAACCAACTACACTGATGCATACTTCTATCTGGGACAGCTTATAACCTAAAAAGAACCAATGCACGAGGAAGTAAAGAGAAGAATTACGAACGGCTGGAGAAGATACTGGAGCTTGAAAGAGGTTATGAAAGACAAACAACTACATAAATATAAACATCAAAAGCATACTATTTAACACCTGTATACTACCCGTCCTTATGTATGGCTGTCAATAATGGACTTTAATCCAGGAAATGACGAACAAACTCGCAACATACCAATACGCTATGGAGAGGAACATGTTGAATGTTAAGAAATCAAACAGACTGAAAAACAGTGTGATCAGGTATAAAACAAGAACTATAGATGTAACTCAAAAAAATAAAATACTAAAATGGAGATGGGCAGGGCACACACTAAGAGGTCATGATAAATGGAGTAAGAAAGTGACAAGGTGGTATCCAAGGGAAGGTAAAAGGAAAAGAGGCAGACCGCATCAAAGGTGGGATGATGATATCAGAGAAGTGGCAGGAGTGATGTGGCACAGAGTGGCTCTAGAAAGATCTGAATGGAAAAGGTTGGAGGAGGCCTTTGCCGATTAGCAAACAGATCTACAGAAAATTAAAAAAGAACAGCAAAATACTAGAATAAGTTTTATGTTTGTTTTAGAATATTGTTATTAGGTTAAGTTGATCTGAATAAAGGCTATTATTATCTATTATTATTACTTTATATAACATGGTTATGAACGTATTTATTTTTATTGGATGTCCTAAAAGATCGCATTCGAATAAGCACTTGCGCTCGCACCTATAGCGGACTTTCAATATGTCTGGCAAGATGTAAAAACCATTAAAACTGTTCGGCTATTGAGGTAACATTTTTATATAGATCCCCAAGTAATATTTATAAAATTTAACTTTTATACTATAACGAAAGTATAATCATAATTTATTAAAGTTTAGGAGTGTCAGGCAGGGGGTAGCAACTGTCATAAGTGTCCGGCAATAGATGACGAGATTTCTGAAGTTACCCCGAAGAAAATATAAAAAAATGAGCTTTAAGGGACTATTTTAAACACCTTTACTACCTTTTACCTGCCCAAGTAACCACAACCCAAACTATAGTCGCTGGTCGTTCTTACCTGTATAGGGGACATGCACAGAAAAACTTTCAGCTTTTATAAAATAACGAAGGTCTGGCCGTCGTGGGCTCTTGGGCTATAAGTACTTACTACTACCTACTCGGGCGAGTTAACTCGATAGGTACATGGCTCGAATGATGTTAGTGCAAAGTACAGTTTGCAAAAACTTTCGTTACGCTCTTCCACCTGTCCGTCTGTCTGCTCATCCACCTGTCCGCCTGTTCATCTATCTATACGTAAAGTAAGTAAAATGACCAAATTGTTTATATATGATAGTACGGAACCCTCGGTGCGCGAGTCCGACTCGCTCTTGACCGGTTTTTTGTTTAAGTTAGTGGAGTTGGGGGCGCCAAAATTTGATCTCGCTCCAAACCAAATCTGGCCTTGGGCCGGCGCTTTGTTCCACTCCCATTGGTCATGGCGCGATGTTATATAGCCTATCATAGCCTTCCTCGATAAATGGGTTATCTAACAACTAGCACTTCGCCCGCGACTTCGTTCGCGCGGGTTTAGTTGGTACTTCACGAACTTTATCTCCCATCTAACCTCTTAAAGAGTATGTGTAAATTACTTATTTACAGACTAAACGTAGGGCGGTTCACTCGCAACATTTTTCTTCCTTAGAGTATTTTTCAAACCGTCGTAACTTTTAAACGATAGGTCCGATTTGAATAATTTAAAGTGTAATTCACATGCATATAGCCAACCTTAATTACTATCCAATTTAAATAGATAAGGGTACTACAATCACCAATATTCCATTTCACCCGGGTTTTGATTCAATAATTTGAACAAAAAGCGGTCATTGTGACTTAATCATAATAGTTAGATACATACCCGCGCGGTTTTTTTTGTAGATATTTATGTCTTCTATAAAACTGTAGTACATCACTTTGCTCTATTGTCAATAGTTTCCGCAGCGTACGCGATATAAGTATCTTTTTAGGGTTCCGTAGCGAAATGGCAAAAAACGGAACCCTTATGGATTCGTCATGTCTGTCTGTCTGTCTGTCCGTCCGTATGTCACAGCCTTGAAACTTTGTAAGTAGATGTATTCTGTGAACCGCATTAAGATTTTCACATAAAATAATAATAAATTTTGGGGGTTCCCCGCACTTAGAACTGAAACTCAATTTTTTTTTCATCAAACCCATATGTGTAGGGTATCTATGGATAGTTCTTTCTAAACTGAATAGTTTGCGCGAGAGACACTTCTAAACTGGTAAAATCGCCCCCCCCCCTGTAACTTCTAAATAAGACAATGATCACACTAAAAAAAATATATGATGTAGGTACATTACCATGCAAACCGAAAATTGGTTTGAACGAGATCTAGTAAGTATTTTTTTTTAATACGTCATAAATCGTAAACCGCAATTTACCTTTCATTCAATCAACTCAAATATGAAAAAAAAAGTTAAATTTCAGAAACATAAACCTTATGGATAAACCGTGAACCATTATTTTATAATAATAAATCTGTAATAGGTGCCTAAGTAAATAATAATTATAAAGTTGCAACGAACTACAAGAACTTTTATATTATGTTACTTGCTGCTACGGAACCCTTCATGGGCGAATCCGACTCGCACTTGTCTGCTTTTTTTGGTATTTTTTTCACACCTTGGGTTACATTATCGAAGTTTTCATACAGATCCCTAACTTTTTTGAAAATATTCTATAGCCTATGTTCATCAGAGATAATGTAGGATTCTTATGGTGAAAGAATTTTTCTAATCGGTCCAGTAGTTTCGGAGCCTATTCAATTCAAACAAACAAAGAAACAAATCTTTCCTCTTTATAATGTAGTAAATAAAATATTTTTTCAATTCGAACCCGAGATTAGCGCGTTCAACCAAATAAACAAATAAATCTTCAGCTTAATATTTGTAGGTATTAGGGTTCCGTGCAAAGAAATTAAAATCCATGAAAATACTTTTCACGTAGAAGCTTGTAATAGCTTATAATGTGTCCGTGACATCACGCCAGGCCCTGTTATAACAACAGCGCTATGATATTTATTTTTAAATATCGCAATAACCTTAACGTTGAGACAGGGACCTCGCACAGATTAATTTAAGGATGCCGCTTAACTGTGTATATATATATTATAACTGTTAGTTTTACTTTTTTTAAAATTTTATGTGTCTTATGCGAGTCCCAAATAAACATTTTTCTTTTTTTCTTTCTAATAAAATCAGTAGGTAGCGTAGCGAGGGCGGGCGACCCGCACCGCACTCGTTTAGTGGTGACACCCGACCGCTCGTTGACTGGTTTTTGTTACTGTCAGGGATCATCCCTAAACATTTGACGCAATTTAACGGTGTCGGGTGTCACCCCTAAACGGGTGACGTAATGAAACCCGTCTGAGGCGGGGTGAAAACATTTTTCAGTTCGCTTCGCTCGCTTCCTCTCTTAGTTCTTGAGTGTACTTGCGTCAGTAAATAAAGTCGAGTTTATATTAGGACTAGCTGAACCGGAAAACGTTGTTTTGCCATATAAATTACTAGTTGACCCGCGCAACTTCGTCTGCTGCGCTCCTATGGGTCTTAGCGTGATGATATATAGCCTATAGCCTTCCTCGATAAATAGGCTATCTAACACTGAAAGATTTTTTCAAATCGGTCCAGTAGTACCTGAGATTAGCGCGTTCAAACAAACAAACTCTTTAGCTTTATATATTAGTATAGATTTCTAGCTGCCCGGCGCTACTTCGTTCGCGTGGTGTCCTACCCCCTACCTTACTCCTACACTACTCCTACCCTACTCTTACACTACTCCTACCCTACTCCTACCCTACTTCTAACCTACTCCTACCCTACTCCTACCCAGTCCTACCCTAATCCTACTCTACTCCGAACCTACTAATCCTAGATAATCCGAGTAAATGGTGGTTAAGTATTCTTAAATTTTCCGCGCAATTTTTTAAATTTTTTCTTCCATAAGAACCTTCTCCTGACAGTAACAATAAAAAAAAAGAATTAGCGAAATCGGTCCAGCCGTTCACGCGTGATGCGATGACCAAGGGAAGATTCATATATATAGATAGATGAAAATAAAACCCAATTAATCCGAGCCGAGGTGCAAATTTTCGAAAAAATCTGGCCAAGTGCGAGTCGGACTCGCGTGCAAAGGGTTCCGAACGAATCACATTTTTTCAACATGTTATTTTAACACTATAGACTTCTTAGTTTTCCTGTAATGTTTAGGTAAAGATCTATTATCTCCATTTTTTTCAAAATTTTAGACTCAGTAGTTTCGGAGATACGGGGGTCAGGAATGGTCATTTTTCATCTAATTTCTTTAATAACTTCAACACCATTCATTTTAAAATTATGAAAAAAATATCATTAAAACCCTCACAGAAAGCCCTTTCATTTGATATGTAACACAATATTGTTCAAAAAACTTTTTTTTACATTTTCTAGTTTGACCCCCTTTCTAAAAATTTTACATGTTACCTACGTAACGCGCCCGTGTTTTGGTCACAGAAGTCTATGTGTACCAAATTTCAACAGAATCGGTCCAGTGGATCCGGAGAAAACTGGCTGTGACAGACGGACAGACAGACAGACACCCGGGTGATCCTATAAGGGTTCCGTTTTTTGTTCGGAACCCTAAAAAAGACCTGCAACACAAATGCAACAACCCTTCCGAAAAAGAGGGCAATTGCCGTTCGCGTTGGCCTCCAATCCAAAAATTTCGCAAGAAGGAAGGTCTTCTAACGGCACGGAACCCTTTGTCTCGCACTTGACAGAGTTTTTTTTTCTAATTTGACTGCCTTTAGGAACTTGCCATTGTTTAGCGGCTCATAGATTCCAAGTACCATTTTTAGCTATTTCACTACGGGACCTTATAATTAAGCAGTTAATTCAAACTTAGTTTAGCAAATGTCACAAACTTGCAACTGAAAAACCTAAGTCATTTGGACCTCGGGGGGTTAAAAGTTAATGATGGCCTTTTATTCGGCCTCCATGAACTAAATGAATGATTCATTTTGGTTCCACAATCGTACAAGGTTAGTTGCTCTGAGACTTGATCTGACGAGTAGACGTGTGTTGTGTTTTCCGTGTATCCGTGAATATTTTTAGACTTTATGTTATTCTTTTAACTGTCAAGTGAGTAAAACTTACACTCCGTTATTATTTATATTTTAAATGTTTACCTAATAAGGATATTTATTTAGTTAATGAGTCTGTTTTTTATAAACACGAATTTTAATATAAACAGTCAGTGATACACAATGCATATATGCATTGCAATTATGCCATCGATTTACCTGTTAGGTACCTCCTGCCTACATCAATTTCCCGCTAGTTCTACCTACATAAAAATCTCGTTATTATAACGGATCACTTTTACTCTCATGTAGGTATCTAAAATTGCTCATTCGTTGGACAACCTGAATTAAATACTTATATTCACTTCGTAGGTTTATCACATTTAACACTTAGTTGACTCGATTGATAACTTGGCATTGACAAAAATAACGAATCTACAATAAAGCGTGTCTTGAATTGGAATTGATAACGGCGCGGGATTTATAATAATATAATTTGAAATAGGTAGGTAATATACTTACATACTTACCCATTTTTTTATATATTTTTTTACCTGATACCTCATATCTCCGTCATTTATGAACCGATTTGAAAAATTCTTATTTTATCTGAAAGGATATACTTCTCGATTGGTACCATAGAAAATTTAGCAAAATCGGTTAGGAAATTTGGCTTTCAAATCAAAATAGCAGAACGTCTACCATGAGTTTTATCAATCTATACTCGCTAGCGACTGTAGTTAAAAAAAATGTATGAAAACTTAAAAAAAACATGTTTCTAATTTATTTATTTAGTTGTTAACTAAAGTTTTACTTGCAACTTGCTTGCTTGTTAGTTAACAACTAAAAAAATAGATTAGAAACATGTTTTTTTAAAGTTTTCATACATTTTTTTAACTACAGTCGCTAGCGAGTATAGATTGATAAAACTTATGGTAGACGTACTGGAATTCGTTTACTTAGATGACGGTTTTTTTTGTCATCCAAGTAAACGAAATTGCATATTTTGCAGTGGTGTTGTTAGGTGTACCACTAAAATGTGAAAATATTTTTTTACAACAAAAAAAACTACAAAGTAAAAAATATTTTCAATTTCGGAAGTCGGTGTCAAAATACGAAAAAACTACAATACGCCGACTTCCGAAAGGAAAGTTATTTTTTACTTTATAGTGTTTTTAAGGGGTTCCGTACCTCAAAACGAAAAGACGGAACCCTTATAGGATCACTTTGTTGTCCGTCCGTCTGTCTGTCAAGTTTATCTCGGGAACGCGTGGAAGTATCGAGTTGAAATTAAAACCATATACTCTTGGCCACTTGCAGCTGTAAAATAATCAAACTTCTAAGTTAACGTAAAAAAAAGACACGGTCGTCGTGCCGCAACAAATGTATATTTCGACACTCTTAAGGGAATCAAAATGTATAGGGTATTTTCCGTTGACCTAGAACTATGAAATTTGTCAAGTAATACCGTCGGGTACGTATTTGAAAATCGAAAATTAAAATACCTACGTGTAAAAATGGGTTAATTTTCAACATTTAATATATTCATTACTAGTGGACGTCACGCGGTTTCACCCGCGTAGTTCCCGTTCCCGTGGGAATACGGGGATAATATATAGCCTATGTTACTCCCTGATAATGTAGCTATCCAATGCTAAAAAAATTTTTCAAATCGGTCCAGTAGTTTCGGAGCCTATTCAATTCAAACAAACAAACAAATCTTTCCTCTTTATAATATTAGTGTAGATTAATATTCAAGTTAAAAATACCTACAAATTAAAATATCGAACAAATTTTGATATAAGTAGTATGAGTGGAAAAAAAGTTACTTCTGCGACGTCTGCGGTACTACGGGATGTGCAACCCCTTCGTCGATAGCTCCGCTGCTTCGGCTTAATTGGCGACCCGCCTCAGCCGCTACAGGGGTGTCTATGCGTTGTTACAGCGGGCGGGGGTTGCCCTCCCTTGGCGCCTCCGTATTTTTATATACACTCTAGGGGTAACAGCCAAAAGACTATGTAAAGTCGGGGTGCCCCGATTCAGTTTTGGAACTATTTCAATCTATTTTATCCATGAAAATCGGTGTACAAGCGTAGGTCAATCGTGAAGGTTTAGGTCTTAATCAATTATTTAGGTCTTCAAATTAAAATATTGTCTTTGAAAAGTCAATATTTTGGGCTACAAAAGTTAATGACAGAAACAAATCGCTGCAAAACCGACTCCACGTAGTCTTGTCTGCCCTACCCCTAGAGTGTAAATTAAAATCACATAGGCGCGGAGGGGCGAGGCGGACCGCAAACTGAGGAGCACGCCGGCCAGCAAGCCGAAGCTGCGGTGGTGAGCGTTTAAACAGGGCTGGCCTTAACCATTTAAGCGCCCCGGGTGAGTACATATCTTCCGCAAAGGCGTAAAATGTATGCTATCCGGGAGAGCAGCTGATAAGTGTGCACAGTAGGCGGAAAAAAACTATCGGACGACAGCCAGGGTTCTCAACTTAGGGGACTCTTCCCCAAATTTAGGCGATAAATAAGTGGGACGGGATTTTTAGGGGCTTTTTATTTACAAGTATCGACCCTGAGTCTCCTGAGATAACCCAATCCAGTTAGTCTATTTTATTTATTGCTTGCGTGCTTCTAATCTGTGTTCCGACATGATTATAATCTCTAGATAATACGTTACCCTTTTGCAGTAGACAGACTAACGACTAATAGCAACTCGTTGCAGTGTGACAATTTCAAATCTACCTACATTTATGAAAATAGTCATACTGCCTGTATAAAAATGTCGATAATTGAACTAGTTGGTATTTTTAACGTAGATATTATGAACTTAGATGTATTAAATTTTGATATTTTGAACTAAGGCATAATGTCATTCGATATTTTAATCACGCGGCATTTCAATCTTCGATGTTGTAAGCGTAGGTATAACAATTCGATACAATCGATATTTAAATTTCGATGTTTTGAACGTTGCTATTTTACGCGTAGGTATTTTAATCTTCGATATAATTATTCAAATATGTACCCAACACCGTGTTATACTACAAGTATAGGGAAAAGTCAGCAAACTAGGTAAAAAAAAGAAGTCTTTATTTAAAGTAATTTATAGCTACTTTGTAGGTACGGAACCCTCGCCTCGGTGGGCGAGTCCGACTCGCATTTGACCATTATTTTTTATTTGGATGTCGGTTGTATTTTTTGGCAAATAGTTTTTTTACCCACAACGGTATATGGCGTTTGGGGTGAGAGGATGTTTGTTTGTTGGTGCAAACCAATGTTGCCATTTATCACCAAAGTCAAATGATTTATTTCAACTAGACCAATAAAGGCACTTTTGAACGTCAAATGAAAATAAAATATTATAGTGACTCTAGTCGTCCGTTCGCAAAAGGTAGATTCTTATGGAGAAGAACGGACAAGAAACTCCATAGTTTCTCTTTTCAAAAATAAGCATTACAATATTTGCATACATTAATCAATTGATTATATGTAAAGACGATACTCCTAAAAAAAACACTTATATACTACTAATAGGTACAATAAAGAAATGCCAGCAGACGTAAAACTAATAAGTTTGCTAGTAAGGGGACATAGTACTCACATTCGTACAAATTTAGCAACTATTGATATATATGATCAGTGTGCGAGTTAAATTAAATATAAAAATCAGTAAATACACCTGTATACATAGTAAATATTAATATAATAAACACAAACATATCAACCAGTTTCACTATGTCTACTACACCCTAGATTGTCCTATGGAGCAGGACTAGCATGTTTCCAAGCATTTTTATCTTGAATATAATCATCTAATTTGTAATATGCTTGTTCACAAAGTGTGTATTACACACGTTTTAAATTTTCTTTCATTTAATTCTAATATGTCATTAAATGTTACAACAAAATTCCTTATTTTGTTGTAACATTTAATACAGTACCCCATGAAAGATGTTCGTACTTTGGATAATTTAAAAAAAACGGTTGATCTAGTTTATTTTCTAGTATTAAAATTATGTCTATCACTAGTTTTGCTAAAGAGATGTCGATTTTACCTTACGCGCATAATATTTCCATAAATGAACTGACAAGGGACTGTCATAATATTAATCTTTTTAAAGAGTTCCCTAAGAGAATCGCGATTATAAATGATTAAAACGAAGATTATAAATGGCTCTGACAGTACGCTTTTGTAGAATAAATATGGATTCAATGTCAGCAGCCCGACCCCTCAGCAAAATACCATACGACATAATGCTGTAAAAGTAACTAAAATAGACCAAACGCGCACGCTTATTTTTCTAACAGCATAGGCGGCTGAGCTTAGCCGCGCCGCAAGCGATGTTAGCAATCACACCATTGCCCTCGAAATACACGCATCCACACACATGAGGACCACCTCTCAAACACGCGCATCCAGCATGCATGTGAAGCATTGTGGGAATTTCGCCCACTACGGTCACCATAGACCACGAGTAGCAATCACACCATTGCCCTCGAAATACTTGCATCTACACACATGTGGACCACCACTACGGTCATGCCAGACCACCACTACGGTCATCACAGACCACGACCCCCGCCAGAGCCACACGCACACCGCCTACCCACGGACTACTTGAGTTACTTCAAGAGATACCGATTTCTACCGGGCTACGACTACGTAATGGCTCTGGTGCGGTCAGACGGCCAATAGAGAAATCTACTCACGTGCTCCCCGCCTAGGCATTCTCATTATCACTGTGAGCATCTTTAACTTTTACCATCTACTTCGACTGGTATGGTCTCCCTCTTTTTTTACCCTATCGTGAGCCTATTTCTAATCACACTTTTGAGTTCAACCTTCAGCGTGTAGCAATTATCATCCAAAACCTCTGCTACCATGAATGGACCTTTAACTTCAAACCCATCCAACCTAGTCTGGTTTCGCTCTTCATTATCTTATAACACGAAATCGTTAACAAAAACTTTGTTTTAGCTGCCATTCTACCATCAACTAGAGCCTTATCTACATCGCACTTCGCTCTGCAGTACCTTTTTTCGGACCTCATAAATATAGACTCTGGTATCTACATCACTACTCATCTACCGTCAGCTCATGACAACGGTCTTGTAACTTCGTTTATTAAAAACTCTACAGATAAAGCTTTTTGAAGCGGTTTATTGAAAGTTATATTTCACCTATTTGCTATCGCGAATGTAGAGATGAGAGATTGTCAACAACGTTTCAATACACAGAGCTATTCCTCATCTTCATGTTTCTGATTAATTGGCCATGATAGTTTGAAATTTGATGAAAAATAGTTCGATTGAAATAAAAGCTTTGCGTTAGAGTTAGATTCGCGATTTACTAGTATTCGGGATTATCAAGTCCAAGTACCACTGACAGTTAACAAACAAACATTAAATCGAACAATCATAACTCATTAAAACACAATTTCTACACTTCCCCATGGGAATGCCGAGTCAATTCTTTTGACACCACTACCTAGAGCTACCGCAACGATATCCTGGTCCAGACTCTCCAGTCTATACCATCCAGGGCTACCGTTCTATACTCTGGTGCAGTTACTGACCCACTGAACTCAGAACCTGTTCGCTAAAACTAAATTGACGCTAACTCATCATCTACTTCAGTACTTCACAACGTCAATTGGTACTTGACCTCGGGCAACTTCCCGAGAAAGAGATTTTAAAACATACCAACCGGTCAGTTATGGTCTTCCGAGCTTACGAAAAGAAAATCAACTGGGCCAGACCATTTTTCCGTCTATCGTTCATGTAAAGGAGCTTCGTTTATGAATTACTCTACGTTAACCTACGAACATAACGGTTGTCGCTACACTGTACATTTTGACTGAATTAATCTTATTTTAATCTCACCCGCATTAACTTGCATAGGTACTTAGTAGGCAATACGGTAGTGAAAAATGGAAAAACTTTTTAGGAAAAGTTGTAATAGAGCAGAATTCTCTGTAGCTTTAAAGCTTTAATCCTAACTGTCGCTATGGAAGGAAATCTGTTACCGTCACGGTAATACAAAAACTTAGGTCCAAGTTTTCATTCAAAACGTCTAAGTTGGAACATGACCTTGTGGCAACCTTGCCAGGCAATATCTCATTCTAAAGTTTGCACTGAATGAAATGTTGTAACTGTAACCACCAAGGGGGAAACTCTTTAAGTACTCGTTTTGTACTAAGTATGTCAAATATACATTTAAAACGCAGGCACTCCTGAAACACCTGTAGATATTTTTTATAAGGACCATGCAGGTGATGCAGGAATATAGCTTGTCAATCTTTTGCAATAATTATTAATAATTTAATTACAGAAAATGGAACGCAGAGCTTGGATCTTTTTTACCTTAGCAGCACTTTGTATTCAATGGTCTGGACAAGAGGCGGTGGATGTTGTTCCATCAGAAAGGTTTGTTAATGCTAAAAATTAAAAGGTAGAACGTATCTACTTACAGCTGATTTTAGAGCTCTGAATGACTGTAGATAAAACGGATCCCATACAGCAGGGATGGATAAACTTTATTGGTAACCATGCCATTTCTTTAAATAATAATAATGATGTGTCCATGAGTGCCACCAAATAATCTTGACTTGGTAATTTAATGGACAAAAACAACAAACTAGTTGCCATTCATTTAACTCTTTATTGGGAACCTGAAATTCATACTGAAGTCGATATCGTAGTTCAAAAAAAGGAAAGGTTAGGTTAGGGTACTTTTTAGGGTTCCGTACCACAAAAGGAAAAAAACGGAACGATTATAAGACCACTTTGTTGTCCGTCTGTCTGTCAGTCAAGACCCTTTATCTTGGTAACGCGTGGGTATCGAGTTGAAATTCAAACCATATACTCAAGTCTACGGTTCCTTGAAGCTATGAAAAAATCAAAGTTCATGGTTTACGTAAAAAAAAGATACGGCAGTTTATGCCGCATAAAACGTGTATTTCGACACTCCTCTCAAGGGAGTCAAAATGAATAGGGTATTTCCCGTTGACTTATAACTATGAAAGGAGATGTTCCAAAATGTATGGAGCCTGGGCCAGGTCCTTGCACACTACATATAAAAATAGGGAAATATATTCAAAAACAGATCTCAACTGTCCAATTCTTTTAAAATGGCTTTGTTTGCTGGTAAAAAAAAATCAAGAAATTACTCTTGAAATTGCAGCACACAACAAAAGCTCATCATGGCGGTAAGCTGTCATTTTGATTGACTAATGACGTTCGACATGTTTATTTCTGCGGAAGTTGAAGGTTGGCAATAGTAACTTTACTCTTTGAAAGTGACTGAAGTGACACTGTTGTGTCAGCTGACAGTTATCTGTCATTGTTTTTAAGCACAGAGTAACTAAATCGTTGAGACGCCATGTTGAAAATCGATAAAAATAATTGATAAACATCAATTAACTACCACTAAAGTGTATATTTAATTTAATTATCTGTATTTTTCCCGAATTCTATGGATTTATCTCTTTTTTAAGTTAGAGTAGGTACATAGACCTGACCCATTTTGGAACATCTCCAAATTTGGCAAATAATACCGTCTTAAGCTACAAGTATAGGAAAAAGTCTGTAAACTATACATTTGTAATTAAATCATAAAAATATAAGTAGTCTTTATTTAAAGTAATATGTAACTACAAATTTGTACGGAACCCTCGGTGGGCGAGTCCGACTCGCAATTGGCTGGTTTTTTTTCTATTACAAATTACCTGGATGCTAAGTATCTTACATTGGGGTGCCTGAATTATTTTGCGGCGTGCCACCACCGGCACGTATGTCAAAGGTTCGCCATCCCTGCCATACAGGATCACTTGTGTGTCTGTCAGTCTCTATCTATTTATCACAGCCAATTTGCTGGTATGAACTTCTGTGACCTAAAACGTTCGCGTTAAGTAAATAAATTTTTGAGTATGGGGACAAATTAGAAAATTATAAAAAAATCGTTTTAGCAGAGCAGTGCTGTGAAATTAAAGGGTGACGGTGACGACGTGGTCGACAGTCGTAGCTAGCTTCTAAGGTTGCGATAATCACGTGATAATTATATTTCAGCACGACAATGCCAAGTATTCAAACAACAATGCCAACTATCCAAACAACAATTCCAACTATCCAAACAACAATGCCAACTATTCAAAAAGAAAACATAATAGCAAATGCAATTAATAATTTTGGATACAAACTACTTGTCAAGATGATGAACGAAAAGAAAAATAATAACATTATAGTCTCCCCAACAGGTGTTGCTGGTAAGCAATTTGTTCCATTTTTTTTAAAGCTAGTCCTAATGTCCCATGAAGTACATGTGATCTGCGCTGATTGTTTAACTATTGTGTCTGCTGTGCGGACAGTGAACTTGTTAATTAATTTTCGTGTCATAGACGGAAGATACATACAGTAGATACATCGTCAGTGGTAACTGCCGGCCGATTCTGTAAACATTTCGTAGTGAAAACTTGGGCGAAGTGAACGGTCAAACCATAGAAACAAGATGGAATGACAGCTCACTAGTCGTTCACTCCAGCTAACACGGTGAGTTGTCGACAGAGTAGACCAGCAGAACCAGTCGTTCCATTCTGTCAACATCACGAAGTGAACTGTCATTCCATCTTGTTTGTACCTATGCATCAAAGGCTCACTTCATGTTCACTTTATCTAAGCTTACATGGTGCGAGGTTTACAGAATCGCCCTGCTGTATACTCTGGGGGCCGATTCTACTAACAAAATTGTTCAAAAATCGCAATGGAACCGCAGCTGTTTCACGGCTTTTACGCGCTTTCGCATTCTACTAATGAACAACGATCCAAGTCGAAATAATTTCAAAAACCTATTCTGCTGGCAAAATGGCCTCGCTTTCTATTGAAACTGGGCAACTACGAACAAAGGACTTGAAACGTACGGTAACATGGGTCACTAATCTGAGACAATGGACAGAAATTTAATAAATAGGACGCCAACTCGCACGCATGTTACTATTAGACATCGTACTGTTACTGTACGACCTCTGAGCGTGAGTCCTGGGTTCGATTCCCAGGTCATACAAAACGCTACTGGGTTTCATTAGGAGTTGTGTCCGGTGGATTCCACTCATGTCATTTTAAGAGGGGACTTGGGTTGGTAACTCTTGGGTCTTTCTCCATACAAACGCATTCCGCTGTTTTCTTCGTCACGTGGATAATGCTGCTAGAGCAATGATTTTTTTCCAAAAAATCTAGATCGAATGAATACGTGCCTCTATCATTTTCTTTTTTCCAAATCATAATTATCTACTTAAAGAATTATGACAATCCAAAAGTCCGAAAAAACATCTCGTTTTTACCGCCATGTTCAGACGACTGCCAGATAAATTTAATAAGTTTTAAACAAAATAGAAAATAATAGAAGCATAGATATAGTCTTCCTCTACATACATAATTCATACATTATTTTTTAGATCAGTCCAGTTTTGAAGAAAAAGACAGCGGAATACAAAACGTCTTTTGGTCAAGGTTTATAAAGGTAAAATTAGCCTGAGCTGCAGTTGTCGCTTTCGCACTTTACTTGGTATGGCGCAGCGCGATGGTATCGGCAAGTTTCTTCAATTACCTGTTATACCGACTAGAGTCCCCTCTTAAAACACAACTGGCGAAGTTTTGTTATGTAGGAACCACTGCCGACATCTAGGTTTGTAGGCGTGATGTCATGTTTGAAAAAATACGTAGTAGGTAATTAAATTATAATATCAATTGTTTTAGGTTTGCTTGCCATGACTCTACTCGGAAGTGTCGGGACAACACATAATGAAATCGCCGAGACCCTCGGTTTTTCCCAAGGTAAAGTATTAGTGTTTACAATTTGAGTAAAGTTTGCTTGTTACATGTTTGTTTTTTATTTCTAAATGTGAAGGTGTGAATTTCATCTAGCCATATACTTTGACATTGCTATAATCTCACGTCTCATTGAATTTCTGTATTTACCCACTATTACAGGTAAGTTCTATACCATGAGTCCATGACTCGTTAAAATAAAATGTTTTTTATTTTCGTTACCGTTTACGTATGACTATCTGTGTATTGTAGACTACAAAGGAATTTCAACCTTCAACAGATATTGTACAAAACCGCAAAAACCACGAACAGTTCGGCGAACTTCTGCAGGCTTTAAATACTAACGTTTCTTCGAAAACTTTGTACGCTGATGCTATGTTTGTGGATGCGCACGCGCCGCTACGAGAATTGTACCGCAACTACCTGTATGACGTATACCGCGGCGATGTACTCAGTGCCAACTTCAGCCAGACTGAAGAAACTAAGAACACGATTAATGAGTGAGTTCAGCAATAATTGATTCAGCAGTAAACTAATTTTAGTACCTACTTACACATGGTACACTAAACCAGTTGCAACTATTGTCCAAACGCCTAACTGTAAAAATTTCGTCGACTTACGTGAAGACAGATCATGTGCCTACTTAATTTCTATTATTACATACTGACCAGCAGCTTTTGTTCTTTTTCAGGTGGGTGAATAATCACACAGAAGGAAAAATAGAGCAACTCATAAAACACCCACTTCCCATATCTACAAAAGTGGTATTGTTAAGTGCGCTATACTTTAGTGGCCAATGGGAACAGCCTTTTGTGCCGGAATACACCGCAAAGTAAGGTCCACTTCTGAGGGCTAAGTGTAAGTTTTTTAACGCACTCCGTTATTGCCACCAGACGGCGCTTATTCAGTTTCAATACAAATTGACGTTTACGCTAACGCGATCGAGAACGTTAAAAGACTCGCACTAAGGCCATTGAACTATCCTTTGTTTAACAACGTACAAACAACTGCAACTTACTCGCAAGAGAAGTACAGTTAACCAGGAAAGTCTTACTTTTAATCTATCTCCGCTGAGATTAGCCACCGTGGTCCTTTCGGAGGATGATAGCTCCATAACTAAACTAGTTTAACCAAGAGGTTTTCTATGCAATTATGGGCCAATTTTTTCAATATTTGCATAAGTTTTACCTGATTACGTACTACAATTTATTGTAGAAAACATGACTAACAGCAGTAACAGTCATATTATACCTATGTTTACGTAATAAAATTGTGTGAACTGATAAAACAGCTTAAATTGCATTGCAAATTGGCCTTACTACTCTTATCAAATGCTTCTGAATTACTAGGTACTATACTATTCGAAACACGATAACAATTGACCTCTGCAACAACACTCGCAAGAAATAAACTGGGATCACTTCATCGCGCGTTGCTCAAAACATTTTTTTACAATTTCAATGCAATGAACTATGGGGCGTGGTATATTATTTGAAAGGTAATTTAAATAGCTATCAAAATAAAATATGTCATATCTTCCATTCCTATCGCATATCTTCCCAACTTTAATAAAATTATAATTTTGATTTGTTTTTTTTTGTATTCGTCATGCTTGGCGCAAGAAAATTCTTTTAATTCTTACTTACTTAAAAAAAAATGAATTTTCTACCTAAATTGAGGGTATAATTGCAATAGGCCGAAGTTGTGGAGACTCTGGCATTCCACATCCTGGTTTCGTCCGAGAGCAGGACTCGGCTCCATTGCTCCATCTTCCAATTTAAGTGATCGCGAGCAAACTGAAGCCGGGTTTGTTGGTGGACTGGGGAAAATTTGGGTCCCATGCCTGGCTTTTTTGGGGTCAAGTTCGCTTCTTTCAGTCTCACTTGTTCACTCGCTGACAGCCCTCTGGAATTTGTATGAGCTGCTGCTGCAACGACGCCGACGTCCACGTCGGTCAAGTGTCGATTTCGGAGAGAAGAGGTGGCAGTAAATTAGTCATCTCTTTCCAAAGTGCAGATCCTGGTCTCCAGACTAAGTTTCCAGTCTCGCTGAACCTCTTGTATACCTTCGAGACACAAGACTGGCCCTGACGAAGCTGTCGAGCGATAGTACGCTGAGACAATGGTTCGATTTTAGGATGACGACTTGAGCGGCTTCTAGCTTCCATTGATTTAAGCTTCAGTGTTCCCAGTGAGGTGAAACATTGGAGGGATGACCAATTTTCATAAACGCTCATTTTTTATAGGGTTTCAGGACTACCAAACAATATGGTGTTATGTATTAAAAATTGATGACTTTTGTTTTTACGTTCCATGAAAAAGGCAAATGAATTTTCAAAATCGGTTTAGTAGATCCAGAGATTAACAGTACCTAACAAACTTTACCTCTTTATGAAATTAGTATAGAAGAACATACCTCTTTTTTTTACTATATAGGTATATAGGCATACGTTTGACCACAATCTCACCTGATGGTAAGCGATGATGTGGTCGAAGATGGAGCACGTTTGCCTAGAAGCAACCTATTCACTCTTGTCTTAAAGACTCCCAGGTTGTAGCTATCTGGAAACACAGACTCTGGCAGGGAATTCCACTCCTTAGCTGTACGCACTATGAATGTGTTCCCAAAACGTTTAGTGCGTGTGGGTGGGATGTCCACCATGTACCGGTGGCGCATCGCCGTTCGTCTTGTGGTCCGATGATGGAACGGGCTTGGCGGAATTAAATCATGCAATTCCGTCGCACACACCCCAAAATGCAAGCGATAGAAAACCGACAGGCCAGCAACTCGGCGTCGATGCTCAAGGCTTTGGAACTTCGACTCGACGAGCCTGTCATTACCGATGATCCTCTTGGCTCGTTTCTCAATTGACTCAAGGGCATCAAGCTGGTATTTGGCAGATCCGTCCCAAAGATGAGAGCAGTACTCCATACACGATCGAACTTGCGCTTGATAGAGCTTGAGCAGCTGTTCCGGCGTGAAGTACCGTCTCACCTTTGCTAGGACCCCCAACTTTCTGGCAGCCACTTGAGCCTTTGCCTCTATGAAAGGGCCAAAATTGAGGGTAGATGTTAACGTAAAACCAAGAAGCTCAAGTCGGTCGGTTATCGGCACGGTTACACCACGAAAAGATGGAGCTGGGTGGAATTGGCTCCTTTTAGCGGAAAATAGACACGCTTGGGTCTTAGCAGCATTGAACTTGACCAGATTGGCATCGCCCCATTCTGAGACAGCCTGTAAGGACAAGTTCAAGCGCTTAACCATAGCCTCCCGGAGAGACCGGATCTGCAACCCACCAGCTCGTGCGTCGGACACGTATCTCTCAGCAACAGTGCTGTCGTCTGCATACCCAAAGGTACCGGGTTTTAGCAGATCATTAATATGCAGCAGGAACAATGTTGCCGAGAGCACCGATGCCTGAGGAACCCCGGCATTAATATCCAGTAGTCCAGACGAGCAGCCATCTATGACCACTCGGATAGACCGATCCCTCAGGAAATCTGCAATCCAATCACACAATCCGGCGGGCAGACCCAAGGAAGGAAGCTTACTAATAAGGCTATCGTGCCAGACCCTATCGAAGGCCTTTGAGAGACCGCAAGTGCCTCCCCGGGCTTCTCTATAGCCTCACTCCAGATGTGAATGGCATACGCTAGAAGATCCCCAGTAGACCGATTTCGGCGGAACCCGTATTGTCGGTCGCTAAGGTATTCATTCGCTTCTAGGTATGCTAGGAGCTTACGATTCAGTACGCGTTCCATACTCTTACAGAGTATGGACGTTACCGAGATGGGTCTATAATTCGACGGGTCAGCTCGACTACCCTTCTTGGGCACAGGCTGCACGTTAGCTTGCTTCCAAGCATTCGGTACTTTACCAGTCTCAAACGAAAGGCGAAATAGGCGTGTCAAGATTGGAGACAACTCAGGCGCACAAGTCCTCAAAACAATTGCCGGTATCCCGTCGGGGCCACTAGCCTTATTCACGTCTAGGTTACGCAATACCCGAAGAACGTCCTTCTGATGAATGCGAATGTTCGACATACTCGATTCGCATCCATCAGGAGAAGTAGGGGGCCTCGCGCCACCAGGATCTAGACGCGACGAATCCGCAAACATAGAAGCAAACAAGTTTGCTTTCTCCTCAGCGGAGTGGGCCAGTGACCCATCGGGTCTCAGCAGTGGTGGTAGTGAGGGGCGGCAGAAGTTGGATTCGACCGACTTAGCCAGGGACCAAAAACGTTCTTGCAGGACTTGGCAGCCCTGTTAAGGGCTCTCTTCTTCTGAATCACGTCATTTGCTTTGCGCGCACGGGCGTCGACCCATGCTAGGTACGCCGCATGTTTTGTCGCATTAGCGCGATTGCACTCGGCACCAAACCATGGGCGAGCTTCGCCAGACATTGCTACGTCTGAGAACGGAATGTAGTACTCCATTCCCTTTCGCAACACATCCGTCACGGCGTCAGCGCACGACGAAGCATCAGTTGAAGGAAAGCAAGTAGGCTGCCAAGGGTAACATACGAAAAATGATCGCATGCCATCCCAATCTGCTGACCTGTATCGCCATACCCGCCGGGTGCCTCTTGGGCTAGGATCGGGCTGGGAGTAGACGGACACAGACTTCACCAGACAGTGGTCGGAACTACCCAGTGGAGAAGAAATCGACACCGAGTACCGGTCTGGATCTGTTGTCAGCAGAAGGTCCAAGCAATTGGCTGTGTGCGAATCAACATCCGGCACCCTCGTTGCCCCCTGGACCAGCTGGGTGAGATTTAACGCAAGCGCTAGCTTTCGCGCCTCTCGTCCAGCATGGTCTGTATGCTGGTATGGGAAAAGCCACTCCTGATGGTGGGCGTTGAAGTCCCCCAGCAACACCAGTTGGGCAGAAGGGTACCGCTGCTGAGCCGCATCCGCCGCCTCACTGAGGTGCTGCATTAGCCCAGTTGTCTCCAGATCACCGCCGTGCGAACGGTAGACACAGGCGTAGATAATTTTATCTAGGCCGGTGTCCACTAAAGCCCACATCGTTGAGAACCTGGAGTTCTCAAGATACCATTCTTAATATAATTAAAAAGAAAAAACTTCAATTTTCAAAAAACTTCAATGAAAATCGATACATATCGCGCCATCTATTAAAATTTATTAGAATTAAATTTTGTTTCTTCGTCTTTGACACCCACAAAATATAACAGGGCTTTCCATTGGTAATTTTTTTTTCAAAATCGATTTAATAGATCCGGAGATTACCTGACAAACTTAACCTCTCTATATAATTAGTATTATTATATATGCAGTTTTAGGTCACTGCCATCTCTTTACAGATAGTGGAACTAATTTTTTTTGTTGATCTGATCAGTTCTGAAAAACTGTGCTATTTAGAGACAAGGTTTTATTTTTCCTGTAATCTTTAAATAATTCATTTTCTCTATGCAAACTTCGGAGATAAGGGGGGGAATGGTCAAAATTTTTCAACATTAGTCGAAAATTAGGCACCCTAAAAAGAAAAATAAAATGTTTGAAAATGTGTAAACAGCGCTCTTTCATATGATACTCCACATGCCCTAGTAGCCCCACTTTGAATTTTTGATTCCTTTCAGTCGCTGTTGCAAGAAAAATATAGATATTTTATGTATTCCTTATTTGCAAAAAATACTTGAACAAACGTCGTCTAAAACTATTCCAAATTTCAAGTTCATAGCATTAGTAGTTCTTGAGATATCCAGCTGTGACAGACAGACAGACTTTGTCACACCATAAGGGTTCCTTTTTACCATTTTGGTACGGAACCCTAAAAAGCAATAAGTTGAACGCCTTAATAGGAACTTGCTAAGGTCACCTTGAAAATGGCTAAAGAAACATGACATCCCCCAATACCTCAATTAGCAAGTAAATCCTAATGACAGTTTTTGTGTAGTTAACTAGATGTACGTATTCCAGGATGTCGTTCAAAAGACCTACGGATGAAGTCATGGCTGATCTAATGTTAAATTTCGGAACCTTTCGGTATATATTTTCTGAGAAACATGGTATGTCTTTGTCTTCTATTCATTATATTAATGTGTCTAATGTCTGTCAGAGCTAATCATTTGTGGTCGCGGTTTTATTAAACTAATGACCGTTTTTCTAACATCTTTTTTTTGTTCACAGATTTGCATATAATAGCACTACCATATAATGACAGTGAAACAACAATGTATGCTTTAAAACCTAGGTTCCCTAAAAAACTATCATTGTTAGATCTTATGGAAAAGATAGACTATGAGAATATTGATAATATTATTAGCCAGATGATCCCTAGAAAATGTGTTGTGCGGTTTCCTAAAATGGAAATTAAAAGTAGCTCCACTTTGGAGAATGCTTTGAAAGCTATTGGGGTGAATACCATGTTTATACCAGGGGAAGCAAACTTCGCTCTTATGATCAACAGCAATACGGTTGTAAATAAGACTGAAGAAGAAATAATAACAAAAATAAGGGAGGGAGAAGTTGAACCAAAAAGAGAAAGGAATGTGTTAGACAGTCTCCCTAATCCAGGAATTCATGTAGACACTATTATGCATGATGTAAAGTTAAGTATAAATGGTATGTGAAAGTATATTTTGTTTAAAGCAATAGGAGTGCATAACACAAAAGCACTATCAGTAAGTTGGTAGTGTACATTCAGTGCTTGTGAAAATGCTTGCTTGGTCTGATTAAGCATGCGATTTGCACTCGAAAAGAGCACAAATACTGTGCTCAAGTAATAAAATGGCCTACCATTACATAAACTACTGAAACGAACCGACTAATGTTATTTATCCATCAAAAAGTTTTTTAAGCACACAAGCTGGATTTACTGATGAAGACATGACCTAACTGGTTTGGGTCTAGATTCCTGAGATGAAAATTTGCAGTTTTTATTTAATTTGCACTATTTCAGTATAAATAATTACATAGCCATGACTACACAGCCATTAAAATTTTTCACACTACAATATTATTTGTTTTAGAATATGGGACTGAGGCAGTGGCTGCTACAAGCGGAATATTAGCTCGTTCAGCTGAACAATTCTATGCAGACTCACCATTTTATATCTTTATAAGGAATGAAAGGACTAAACTTGTGACCTTCAGTGCTGTTATATTTGACCCGACAAGTTGAATACAGCAAACTAGTATAAAATTTTAATGCCCCAACTGCATCAAATGGATCTTTTTGTCATACTATAACACAAGTTTGTAATAGAATAAGAACAATGTGTAAGCTATGAAATAAACTTTATATTATACATACATTTACAACTATGAATATTGGATATAATACTTGTTATTGTTTTTTATCTTAATACAGTATACTTAATTGTTTATCTGTTATTCTTCAATCTTTCTATTTGTTCATTGAGAGTCTGTTTCCATTGTTCTTCAGAGATGCTTTGAGCCCATTCCGGGATTGAGGCCTGGGGCAAAGCAAAGTTCTCCATAGCTCTCATGACCTAAAAGCAATATAAATTTGGTATTAAATGAAATATTGAATAACATCTTCAAAAAATGGTTTGACTGGTGCTTCAAGTAGATGCCTGGTATGGAAGCATACCACACATCAATAATTGTGAGCAGACTAATAACCGAGACAGTGTTTCCTGATAGCTACAACCTTTGTCTTTAAGTCAAGAAAAGGTTACTTTTAGGCAAGCATGCTTCATGTTCAACCGTATCATCATTACCATAAGGTGAGATAGTGGTCAAATGTGTGCCTATCATTAGTAAAAAAACAAGCACACCTTGCCTGCACTGAGATACCTCTCCGGATTTGATACAGGTACAAGTTTTACAAATTTGTCTCACCTGTTGAGCTCGCTCATTGTCCATCTGTATAGCATCTGTGTGTCTTGGTGCACTCCAAACCTCTCTACTGAGAACATTTTCCATTGGTTCTATATTTGGCACATCACCAGGAGATGATTCAGGAGTCTACAGTATAAAAAAAAAACCAGCATGAATGTTTATTTATCAAATTACTTAACTGCTACAAAATAACATTAAAATATCTAAAGGAATATGAAAGGATAGTAGTCTTCTATAGTTTTGGCCTACTCCCATTGGAAAAAGGTGTGAGTTTGCATAGTAAAAATTAACAGCTCAACCTATTCATGAACTAGATTGGTTAGTAAGAATGTGTTGTGTATTTTAATTGCAGCACAGTAATGACAAATTATATTTATTTTACAAATAAGTTACAAGTAACTAAGGCGACCCAGTAACTCTTTTAAACATCAATATTTTTTGGCCATATTAATCTAGATGAGGCCTGAGTTTCCTAGCTGACTAATAATGATAACAGTAACCCGTTTGGACTTACCTCTGCGTCGTCATCGCTATCGTGGTCTGAAAGCGCCTGTTCTGGACCTTGCGCTAAAGGCTCGTACCCGAAGTATTCATGTTCCTCGTCGCTGTCATCGCCATGATTGCCGTTCAGTATCAATTCGTTTCTAGGGGGCGGAACCAGCTCGTGAGGATTGTTCTCCGGAGGATCAGGACCGTCGCACACCATCTTCTTGTTTTATGTGACTGATTATTTACACTAAATTACATAGGCACTAACGTTTGAAGACCAGAGAAAGAAGTTCAGAAAATCATTTCATAAGTTTAGTTTTGGAGTATAAAGACTTGGATTTGATTGATAAAGAAAATCGGTTTCAGATCTTCTCTGATATAAGTTTATTATGCTGAATTTGAAATAGAGCGAAAGCTAGCGAAAGAAACGAAACAGTGAAAAATCTAGTGAAAGAATTATTGACAATATTGACATCACAGATTGACATTGAGAATATACTTTTTATATGTCTAGTCTATGAGAATATACCACAGGAATATACCATAGAGATAGAAAAAAACATAGACATTTCTCTATGGAAAAAATAATACCAAACAGTAGTGATGGGCGTTGAATCAACGAACTTGTTGAATCAACGTTGATGTCTCTTCAACGGGATTAACGTTGACCGTAGATATACACATCAACTCGTTGAATTCGTCAACGAGTTACGAGACAACCAACGACGTTTATGAATTTAACTCGTTTGACGAAACGAGAAAATGAACCCAATTTTTTTGTTATTTTCAACGTACGTCAATTGTATTTCTTTAACAATAAAACTCCCGCAAACTGCATCAAATTGTTCGTAAATTAACATTACAACAGCATACGTTAGTAGAAGCGTTTAGTCGTTTATCGTTCATGCAAGTTGACGTTCGTAACACGTTAACTCGTTGACGAAATTAACTAGTTGACAAACGCAATTCAACGTTAACGTTTCGTTGCCGGAAAAACCTTCAACGACCCATCACTACCAAACAGTAAATATATGGAACATGCTCTGACAGATTTTATCTGTCATTCATTATCTCTGGCCTTTGGGGTTCCGTACACAAAAGACACTGTCACCAAATATTTTCGGGATAAAACTAAATTCGCCCGATTAAAATGCAAAGTAGACTAAACAAGTGGCCTAAAATTTTTAAGCTGATCACTTTTTTATATTTAGATTATTAAAACTTTTAGAAGTTTAAAAAATTACGGGTGTTTTGGCCAGTATATGCAATAAGAACCACATACACATCAAATGAAAGCTTATGTCATAAGCATCAATTTTCATTATGAACAGAAGAGATATTATACCTGCAACTATAATGACTTGGGAGGGGAGTCTTTAAGTGAAGATTGAATAGGTTACTTCTAGGTTAGCGTGCTCCATCTACGACCACATCATCGCTTACCATCAGGTGAAATAGTGGTCAAACGCATGCCTACCGATAGTAAAAAAAATGTAAACGTATGTATTAGTTTATGACGCTAGTGTTCACTGGAGTTCTCAATAATATTAGTTATTGACTCTTATGAGTCAATGTTATCATTGAAGGTGCTTATGGCAAAGCCGCACGGGTCTATCGATCGATCTGACCGAAAGCCATCTCGTGTGGCACTTACGGCCTCAAGAAATCAATATCTATCACAGGTGGAGCCTACTAAGAAAAGCAAATTGTGAAAACTGCACAGTTTTATTAATGAATGTCCATCATCTAACACGCGTCTTAGGCTCGAAATAAGTATTTTTTAAGGAGCGTTTGCGTAGCAATCATTCACACTTATACTACATAAAGCTATCTGCTATAGACTAATTTTTTTTTCACAAAAGAATCGTCAGTAAAATTATAATATTTTTGTACTCGACTGTACAAACACGGTGGTTTTCAGAGAACAAATGTTTTGTTACAGTAATAGCCGGTAATAAGCAATAACTTGGCATGCATTATTGCTTGATATAAGTATCAATGTATTTTTTTTTTAATATTTACTGAAAATTTATGCACAAAATTTAATTATGTATCATTGTTTCTTATTTGCGCCATAACGAAATGATGATGAACCGGAAGTCTGTTATACTTTCCTTGTTAATTTTTCTATCCTATTCTAATAACTTTTTGCGCTGTTTTAAAAATGTATCCTGTTACGATTGTAGCGCCACCCTAATTTGACGCATTTTGACGGACACTTTTGATACATAGAGGTAGTCTTCCTAGTCTCTATTCTCCATGCTGCTGGTCGTAGAAAGCTGAAATTTGGCATGTAGGTTCCTTGAGAAGTGTAGGGGAGTACTAAGTGAGGATTTCCCGAAAATCCCAGGGGAACGGGATAAAACGAGATATACGTGTATGAAGTCGCGGGCAAAAGCTAGTGAATACTATATTTTTTTATTAATTCTAATGTTTATAAATATCGTTTTTTTTTAAATTTAATAAATGTGTTATTAGTCATTGGGAAGAAGAAGCGGATTGCTGTTGTAAGACGACTAAAATGGCACCGTGTATATTAAATAGGAATTAATTTTTAACATTTGTACTCTATCCCGGAAATCAATATCGAAAAGAACAGTTCTATTCAAGTACATTTAAAGTTTTTACAATTTTATTTTTCAAGTCACTGTGAAGATTTCCTGGCTATTATAATGAGAAGGTAATCCATTACCTCGCTGTAGGTCATGTGTCACACAAAAAAGAAAATATTAAAAAAATGTCTTTTTCTAATTTTTACACTGAAAATTTAAATGACCCACTACGTACTTAAATACAGTTTTTTGCATTTGTTTCTATAATATTTCATATACTGCCATGTTTTTAACATTTAAAAAGACACGAGGACCAGCAAGTAACCACGAGATATTCGTCACTATAGTTATATTTTTTTGTTATAATAGTTGCATTATCTGGCAACACTGCCGAAGGGTAACCAATAGACCCTCTTACTAAGCCTCCGCTGTCCGTCCGACCTTCCGTGCGTCTGTGCGTCCGCCCGTTCGTCCTTCCGTCCGTCTAAAACCGGGCTGTATCTTATGAACCGTAAAGCCGCGTATCCACTTGCAAAGCCTCGTGCCGAGTTGCCTCATCGTGAGCGTGCTGCGGGCTGTGGAAAGTTCACGTGTCTCTTGTCGTGTCGTGTACTTGAGGTACAAAAAAGAGCAACGAGGCAGCACGCCTCAGCCCGATCCACGGTTCTCTCAGTTTCCTACGGTTAATGTTTAAATAATGATGCTTTGAAGTTGGATCCCACAAATGTTTGTGCTTTTCTTATAACTTAATTAACTCAATACATTTATCTTTATCCATTTTGCCGCGTGCAGAGCATGTGTACAACAGTCTTCACTCAACGCAAGGCTCACACTGAGGCGTCTTTGAGTATGGCCATTTACCGAAACAATTTAGCTCGGCTTGCGGCGAAGAATTTGCCTCGTGTCGCGGCGTGCCTCAGGTTGAGGCAGCGTCTCCACTTGCGTGGCCTCTGAGCGAGGCAGCCGCTTAAACCGAGGCTGCCTCTATTGGATACGCGGCTTAATAGGTACACAGTTCCAATTTTCAGTTTTAATATCTGTTGCCGCTATAACAACAAAGAATAAAAATGAAAATACGTAGAATCCGACAAGAATGTGTTTTTTTTTTGGGTTTTTTGCTCTACCTTAATAATAACATTTTTTTTTTACAAAATGACATTCTTTTTTTATAAGTCGGTTAAAAATACAATCGAATTCCAAATAGAAAACACTACAACGTAAATAAATTTAATTTCAGAAGTCGGTGTGTCTGGTTGTTTTTTCGTTTTTTGGCACTGACTTCCAAAATTAGAGTTATTAATACTTTGTAGTATTTTTCTTTTGTAAATCGGTTGTAAATATTTTTTTTATTAATTAAACTGTTTTGGTGTAATAATACCCCACAACTAAATTGACATTATTCCCAAAAGTGAGTGGTTGCATTATTTGCCGTTAAGAAGTTACTTTGAGTGCCTCCGCAGTCCAAGTACAGACCAGCTCATAGTTAAATATCTCGATACTTTGCTTTTGGATTGACATAAACCTAACAATATGTCAATTTACTAGATTTTATCGATTTTAAGTTGAGGTCACTGGTTTACCTAGTTCAACGTGTAATGTATGTCCTTGTATGCGTCTGCCTACCCCTTCACAGCATAGCGTGATGTTATGTTATGAACTAGTTTAAACAATAAACAGATATGCGATTTCAGCTACCCCGAGATTTGCTATCATTTATTGAAGAGTTCTATTCAATTTGGTGAAGATCTGATGAAGAACTTTGGAGCTTACCTCCAAAGTTCTTCATCAGATCTTCACCAAATTGAAATTGGACCTTGGGAAAAGGGACCTTTACAAGAGACTTGTTTTTTAGAGTTGCTCGATTTAAACGGTATGAGTGGATTACCTACCTATAATAATGGCGATGGTACAGAACCCTTCTTGCACGAGTCCGACTCGCACTTTGCCGGTTTTTTTTAATTGTTATTACCGCTTGTGTCTTGGTCACAGCATAATATAATAATACGAAATACTCTAGGTCACAGTGTGAATATATTTAGTGTGTCTAGGTAGCACGCGATTCTTATAGTCACAGTTTGTTTTGTTATCAAAATCTGTTTTTGGTGTTTTATCTATATTTTTGGTGTAGTAAACTGAGGTTAGTATTAAGCGTGGGATGATCATTTACTAGGAAATGATTACCCCACGCTTCCATGTTACTCGCATGGGAGTTTTTAGGGATGTACCCACAGACTGAACACGCGAGGAGCTATTTCTAGGCACAGAGACCGCTCGTAACTGTGGGTAAGTTATCAGAGCTAGATTATGGCGCCAGACTCCGTTGGAGCGAAATTATAAGCTCCAACGGAGACCGACGATCTTGAAAATTATGCTATGTTCCTAGGACCGACAGGCTTCAACAATTCACCTCCAATGAGGACTCTGATCAGTGCGACCGGTGAATTCCTGACCGTCTTCAATATGTCCTCTTCCAACTTTCAACACACGCAAAACCTAATATCCCTGTAGCGGCGTTTCTTTACACGACGGAATCTGAAAAGATCCGTTTAATTGTTCTTTACACTAGGAACACCGTAATTCGACTCCTCTTGTATCTGAAAAGATCCTTTCTTAGTGGATCTTCACTCGGGATACCGTAATTGACACCTCGGATCCGAAAATAACCTGTTTTAACCGTATTTAAAAAGATTCGTTCCAAGGTCGACCAAAGTACGAACACGTTGCGATTGGTCAAAACCTGTTTCTTCTATTTTCGTCAGTCGGCTCCAAGCTAGACGTTCGCAGAGTCTTCCGTTATTGACTCGGCGAACGGAGGACCAGGCTGAAGTGGATTGTATGATTTTTGTTGTGTTTACGTGTTCTTGACGAAGGGTCTTGAAGAAATCTCTTGAATAAACGAAGCTTTTTGTTGTTATAGTTTATTATTTTTGAAGAAATCTGGAGGCCGTCTGGGCTCTCCTTTATATTGTCGGCTGCTTAACCGGACTTGCCTGTGGCGGCCTTAATACACCTCCAGCAAAGGCTCATTAAAAACTTACAAACTAAGCGACTACACGCTAAGGGCACCCCCTGTGGGGTACGGGCCTCGGCTTAGGGCGCCGCTGGGGGAGTACCCTAGGGACGAGCTGGATCGAACAAGGATTATTATTTGGGGATGAATTTAAGACTTTCTGACGGCTCGGTTGGCGCAGTGGTTGAGCGATTGACTGTTGCGCTGTGTGTCGCGGGTTCGATTCCCGCACGGAACAAATATTTGTATGGCCTACAGATAGTTGTTCCGGGTCTGGCTGTTTGTGTATATGAGTTTGTATATTTGTAAACGTACCCACGATACAGGAGAAATTCCTAGTGTGGGGCAACGTTTTTTTTTTAAAAAAAAGACTAACAGCTCATCGTTAAGGGGGTTGCGACGTTTGACAACAGTGTCGAGAAAACGCTTGGTAATGCGATTCTGCTATGGTGAGCAATTTTAGGTCTACATGTAGATTCTCATTGCGCCATGGTAGGGAGCTCCCGTGGTTTTACGGAGAAAACGGTATTGGCATGTTTGCATCCGATGAAGGTAACGAGGCTTTGCGAGTGCGAAGATAGTGCAAGCGTGCCTCATGATGAGACAGATGTCACGGTAAAACGTTACAATTTGCAATTGAGGGACAATTTGCTACGGGCGGTCGTGATGGAGTGGAGCCTTCCCTGAGCGAAGGCGGCGCGCGAACAGGCCTGCCTTATGTGCTGAGTGAAGGTGAGGTGGCTGTCTAGGATGACTCCGAGGTAACCAGGTTAGCTTCTCCCAAGATGTCGGCTTGCAATACAGGGTGATCTTTATTATTTATTTTATTTTATTTATCATAAACAAGTTTTACAAAAATCTTTCTTGTAACTATGCCCCACAAAACCATTTACACGGTTTGTCTGCGGGAACGGAACAAACTGTTGCTACAAAATATCTTATAGTAATAGTGCGGACACGTATAAATACTTATTAACCATTTATTAACCACTTCTAATTCTACAAATTCCAAAGAAAGAACTGCTTAACTAACTTGCCAAAACTTTTTATTTTCTGGCTTCTTATATCAGTAGGTAATTGGTTGAGAAGATATGGTACTCTTTTATCAAGCGTTCGGTCGCCAAAATAATTACTTATTCTAGGAACATCAAATTTACCTGCCAATACTTTCTTGGTTGCGTGGTTATGAGTAACTAGCGAGTGACGCTCCCAGCTGCCATGACTGTTAACCAGAAGTAGGTACTTATGTTTTAAACTGATTGGAAGAATTTTGCATATTTTAAATAACTTATTATGATTGTCTTTGCATTTATTGATCGGTTTGATCGGACGCGCTCTTCTTATTTTTATGTTTTTTGAGTGGCCTCTCGCAGGTCAACCTAGGAGGTTGTCGGCTGCTTAATTGCACTTGTCTGTGGCGGCCTTAATATAAATATTAAAACCTCCAGCCAGGGTAGCGCTCTTCTTACAAAATGGCAATGGTTTTTACAGAATTCGCTTAGCGCCCTGCGCCCTGATTGGGTGGCTGTCAAAGGACGGGGTGCGTTCAACCTAATACGTTGCATTACCGTAACGAGCGCATTTACACTTTATTTACATATTTCTCTACATAACTAACATGCATAAACCCATAAATATTTACAATTAGAATTACCAAAAACCATTTACTTAAAAATATTTGTAAAACAACAAAATTCAACATTCTAATCGCTACTTTTCCCTTATAAGTCAGGTACACAAATAGGTAAATTCAAACACTAATCGGAATCTAACTAAACACAATACCATATCCTTACTTATATTATTTAATAGGGGCACTAATCCTTATTTACTTTCTCACTTATGAACACTGAGTCTCATCGATTTGTCTTTGTCGCGTCACTTTTCAAACATGAATTGTGGCGAACTTGAAAAAAATGTTTTTTCACATTTTAGTTCGCAAGTTCGCCGTCCGTTATAGGTAAATCACAACATTACCGCGAAAGACGCAACGATTTTGAAGACGCACGCGTTTGTGGCTCTATAGAAAAGCCCTTCGAAAACCGAGTTGTTTTTGGAACGGCGGCGCGGCGGCCGGCGCGAGGTGGCAGTAACGCGAGTGTCGATCATGAATACAACATCAGTGGGTACGTTGATTGTCTTTAAGTAGTTTAGTATTAAACTGGAATCACAACATCGTGCGTTGCTCAAAACAATTTTTTACATTTTCTATGCAACTATCTATTTGTGGTACATGTCATTTGAAATGTTGGCTTTTAAATGATAACAAAAATATTTAAAATTAAATTAATTTTATACCTAAATGTACATTTTTGAGCCAGGCTTGTCGGTGGGCAGGAGACAATTTTAGTCCCATGGCAAGCCTTTTTGGTGTCAAGTTCGCCTCTTTGTCAAAGTCAAGTCCGTTGGCAACATTCCCAAAATAATGACGTTTCATAGTAAACAAAGTTCACAACTACGTAGAATTTTAATTTCGACCTTCAAACGGTGATTAAAATAGGTAAAACGTTACGTTAAACGGGACGTTATTTATAAGATGTACAGACGTTGTCTGCAGTTGGAAAATGAGGCCCAAAAATATTCTTTCGGACCTCGAAAATGTTTTCCAAAGAACCCCTGATATGACAGGTATGTAAGAGTTTGTTTTGTTGTTTTTAGTTGAATCAAGTGTTAATTGACGAACCCAAAGCTGTTTTGAATTGCTTGCATACGGAATTAGCGGAAGTTTGGAACAATAAACATCGAGCACATACAAGTTATGTTTACATTTTGTCTGAATTACTCTGGCACGCCTAGAGGTGAAACGTATATACTGGAATAGGTATCTGGCTGGACGCGTAAATGTCTATTCCGTACGCACCACATTAACGCGTATCGAGTATTTAGGCGTATGGAGTTTGATACTATACTCGCGGACTTGCGGTGCGGTTTCACGTAGACTAGTTTCACGCGACTTGCGTTGCGACCCACAAGCTCGGTTTATTTCGGAAATGTTCGGTTCGAAAGTCGGAAGTTAGGGAGTCGATTTATTTGTTTTGCGTTTCTAAACCTTACGTCCATACAAATAGAATCACTATTGCGTTGCGATAACTTGGTAAGTGAATATCAAAACAAGATTCTGTGAAAATGTTTAGCAGTTTCTTGTTTTTTAAATCAGTACGTTACACAATACGTCACAGGACTGGTGCTTTGTTATTGTTTTCGTAAACGTATTTTTTATGATTTTTGGTGAAAAGTGACTTTAAGTGTATAAGAACTTAGTTTTATTGAAGTGTGTTGTGGTGTTAAGTAATTGTTTATTTATCTAATTCTAAATTTGAATTAATGATGGCTCCGAAGAGGAGTATCGTATGGGATCATTTTGACGATAAAAGGGACTCTAAAGCAAAGTGCAAAATATGTAAAATGGACCTTTCATTTAAGGCATCAATGTCAAATTTGATGAAACAATTGAAGAGACGACACGATACTATACGGGCCTTTCGTTTAAATATTACGACGGTTTTAAAAATACTCTAATTATGAAAAATGTTTATTTATTTAACAATTTATGTACACACATTACATAGAAAGATAAAAAGAAGGAAGCAAAAATAGGTACAAAGCGAGTCGAACGTAACGACGAGCGTGTTGCGAGTGAACCGCCCTTTTTTTTTTTTTTTTTTTTTTTTTTTTTTTTTTTTTTTTTTTTAGGGGGGGAAATCCTCATGGATGTCCTCCGCCCTGGGGCGGGCGGAGGGGTCTGTCAGACTCTTACTGACTAAAACCACCCCGGTGTTCCATCTCTCACTACGCCGGGGATCGCGAGAACTTGCGACTTCCGTGATCCCCGGCTGGTGCCGGCCCGCCTCTGCGGGCCACCTCGGGTCAGCGGGGGGAGTGAGGTGTTTGACTCCCCCCGCGACGTCAAAGAGGGGCGCACGGGAACACCACGCGCCGCCACCTCGGGTCCAGATGAATGGGGGGCGACGGACGTCCCCAAGTCCGCCGCCCCTGGACCCAGTTAGGGGGGCCGGAAGAGGGCAGCGTATGCCCTCCTCCGACGCCCGGTGCGTCTGCTGCGGGCCGGGACGGAGGTCGAGATCTCCCTCTCCCTTTCCGCAGCCTCCTTCTGCGCGATAACTGTTTCGCAGAAGGAGACCACCGCGTCCCAGGACTCCTCGCCGTCGACCATAGCACGGACTACGGCCGGCAGCGAGAGGTCACTGCCTACCACAGAGGTGAGGGCACGGCGCGGCTCCTCCCAAGCGGCACACTCTGCCAGCGTATGCCGCGCCGTGTCCTCCCGACAGTCGACGCAGTGGTGACACCGAGCGTCCGGCTCCCTGCCTATGCGACACAGGAACCTCCCGAAGCAGCCATGCCCCGAGAGGACCTGCGTCACACGAAATGACAGAGAGCCGTGCCTTCTCCCGAGCCACCGGTCGAGCACTGGCCGGATTGCGAGGCCGGCGGAAGGGCGTGAGAGCCTGTCCCGCCATTCCGCCACCAGGACCTCGCGCAGCTGCGACCGACGCAGCTCGATGTGTCGCTGCATCAGTCGCTCGCCACGTGCCCGCGCGTCCTCACGCCACCGATGCAGTGACGCGAGGACTTTCGCCTCCAGGTCCCAGGGCGGAGATCCGGCCAGTGCGCAAGCCGCCTCGTAGGAGATCGTGCGATAACCCCTGATGACTCTGACGGCCATCACCCTCTGCGGTTTCCGCAAAACAGTGATGGTGCTGGCCGTCAGGTCAGCCGCCCAGATCGGGGCCCCATACAGGGCCATCGATCGCATGATCCCCACGTACAACCGCCTGCAGGCGGTGCTCGGGTCCCCCAGATTGGGAAGCAGCGTTGACAGCGCCCCAGCCGCGCCCAACAACTTGGGCGCCAGCCGCCGGAAGTGGGGGCCGAAATCCCAACGGCTGTCGAGCACCAATCCCAGGTACTTCATGGTGGACCTGACAGCGATACGGGCCCCCCCAACAACAATGTGCGATCCCGGCGGCGGCGCCCGTCGGGGGCCATGAAAGGCTATGGCCTCCGACTTGTTGAGGGCCACCTCCAGGCCAAGGCGCCGTATACGGCTCACTACCTGTGAGACCGCGGCCGTCGCCAGCAACGCTGCCTCCCTGTACGAGCTCCCCCGGGCAGTGACCAGCGTGTCGTCAGCGTAACACGTCAGGTCCACTCCCGGTGGGAGCTCGCCCCTCAACACCCAGTCGTACCCGATGTTCCACAGGAGCGGGCCCACGACCGAACCCTGTGGAACACCGCACGACATGGGGTGCTGGTGTCTGCCATCACGTCCCAGATAGGTGACTGACCTCTCCGAAAGATAAGCCCCAATGACGCGGCGGAGGTAGGGAGGCACTCGATGATAGCGCAGTGCCTCCCGAATACAACTCCAGGGCAGTGTGTTGAAGGCGTTGGAGATGTCCAAAGACACCGCCAACATCACCCCACCCTGGGACACCGCTTCCTCCGCCAGGACTCTCACCCGCGATATCGCCGTGATGGTGGAGCGCCCATGCCGAAACCCGAACTGGCAATCGGCCAGGTCCGGCCCCTCTCCGCACAAGTGGCTGACGAGGCGGGCTGCGATTATCCGCTCGAACAGCTTCCCCACCTCGTCCAGCAGCACTATGGGCCGGTACGCGGACGGAGTCCGCAGGGCGCCCCACCTTCCTGAGCAGGACCAAACGACCAGATTTCCACTGAACGGGAAACTGGCCCTGCTCCAGGCACGCTGAGTAGAGTCCTCTCAGTTGGGGCTCCAGCTCCTTCAGAGCGAGGGCCAACACGCAGCCGTGAATACCATCAGGCCCCGGGGCAGTGTTCTTCGCCCGGAGCCTCATCACGGCCGCTCTCAGCTCGGCTTCTGTCACCTCTGGGACGCTGGCGTTCTCTTCAGGCTCTGCGGCTGTGGGCAGAGCCATCGGCGGCGGAGTATGCTCCGCTCGTGCCGGGAAGAGGGCTGCGACCACGTCCTCCAGCAGCTCGGGTTGGAGACTCTCCGTAAGCGGAGGCGCCCAAGGCCCGAGTTTCCCTCGGACCGAGCGATAAGGACGCCCCCACGGATCCCCATTTAGAGTCTCCAACATCTCCTCCCTGGCACGCGTCTTCGCCTCGCCGATGGCCAGCCGCAGAGCCTCCTTAGCCGCGCGGTACACCTCATACAGCGCGGCTTCTTCGTCAGGGACCCGACGACGTCTTCTTCGGTATCGGGTGTACTGGCGCCTGACTCGTACGCACGAGACGCGCAACTGCGCGATCTCGGCGGACCACCAGTACACCTGGCGCCTTCTGGGTTGTGTGTGGACCCGGGGCATGGACGCGTCACTGATTTGCGTCATCGCCCCGTGGAACCACTGCGCCTCCACTTCGACGTCGACGGGTCCAGTCGTCGCCGACTCCCGGATCCAGGCCTGCACAATAGCGGCCTCCTCGAGTAGCTCCCTGTCGAGGCGCTTGCGCGCCCAGCGCGGACCGTCCGTTCGCGGGGCCGATGGACTGCGGCCGCCCGCGGTCTGGGGGGAGACGTCGAAACGGATGTATCGGTGATCTGACAACGTCTCCACCTCCACGGCGACACGCCAGTCGCGGACACGGCTAGCGACAGCAGGGCTAGCGAACGAGACGTCCACTATGGAACCGCCCCGCTGCCGCACGCACGTGTAAACCGAGCCCCGATTCAGGACGGTCAAGCCGGTCGTGACCGCCCACTCCTCCAACGCCTCACCCTTGGCATCGGTGACCGGAGATCCCCACGTCGCAGACTTGGCGTTGAGATCCCCGAGCAACAGCACTGGGCGTGGGTGGTACCGGTTCACGACGGCACCCAACTCGACAAGGAAGCTCTCGAAGTCGGCGAGGCTCTTGTTGGGCGAGAAATACGCTCCAATGATGCCGATGCCGTCCGTGAGGGCGGCCACCCAGCCGTGACCTCGGGACGGGTCGGCAAGAGCCCCACCAATGATGGCCACCAAGTCGTCCAGGTCACCCACCCAGTTATCTTGGGGGGGGACGTAGTACGGCTCGGCGACCACAGCCACATGAATCGACCACTCTGCCATGCTCTGGAGTAAGAGATCCTGAGCTCTAGCAGAGTGGTTGATATTGCCCTGGAGGAAATGGAATTGTGCCATTACGCACAATCCATTCCCTCGGCGCCATTCTCAGGCCGGGAGTCGGCCGAAGAGCAACCAGGCTGAGGGGGGTGTAAAGTGTCCCCGGCAGTCTTGGTTGCCCCGTTCTTTTTCTTCTTCTTCTTGCCCGTTTTGGGAACGGGCACGCCGAGTGAACCGCCCTACGTTTAGTCTATTAATAATTATTTTACACATACCCTTTAAGGTTAGATGGGAGATAAAGTTCGTGGAGTACTAACTAAACCCGCGCCAACGAAGTCGCGGGTGAAGTGCTATTATTAATATATTAGCTTCTGCCAGCGGCTTCGTCCGCGTGGTCCCTAGGGAACGTACTCCTGGGATAAAAAGTAGCCTATGTCCTTTTTAAGGCTCTAAACTATCTGTTTACTAAATTTTTAAATCTGTTGAGTAGTTTTGGCGTGAAAGCGCGACAGACAAATAGACAGACAGATGGAGTTACTTTCCCATTTATAATATTAGTAAGGATGTAATAGTTAATAAGAAATGATAATGATTAATAATTATGTATTTATTAATAATTAAACTTTACATGGCGTGTTTTTGACCGGGTCTACCAGTTGACCTTAAATGATGCCCTAACCGTGCGCTCTCCGCCCTCTATCTCGAAAACGCTTCAACATATAAAAAAAAATTGAAATAAAAGTTGTAGGGAATTTGATCCTCTACAATATTGATGATTAATACAAATAGCGAAAAACCCATAGGAATCGAGATATTTGAAAAAAAAAATATGTGCAAAAAATCGATTTATGTGACTTTTGTTTGACCTTAGATTTTAATAGTCGCGGACACCCTATCGTAGGTTTTGAGACAACTTTTAGGATATCAAAATACGATTTAAGACGAGTTTATAGCTGGGTCAAATTCTGAGATTCTTACCTAATTTTGACTTATTTGACTGAATTAATAAGATAAATAATGTTTGGTGGTATGATTTTGAGAAGAGAGGTTGAAAGCTAACAAAATTACCTTTCAAATGATTTACTACAAACCATAGTTCATTGGATAGAAATTATTAAAAGTTTTGAGAAACTTGCGATAAAGTAATTTCAGTTGTTCGCGAGAATGGTCATTGTCATTGTTGTTTGAGGTCTTTTCATTTTTCCGATTGTCACTGTCATTATCTCTGTTGTCATCTTGATTAACACAGTACCTAGTACCTACTCTGTGATCTTGAATTGTATTGCTGAATGCTGTCAGGCACTTTTGACATTGACGCATAATTATATATTTTTCGACACAGAAAAAATATATACATTTTTAAAATTGTATGCATTGAGCGCATTGTTTTACCTTAGCTGCTTCATGGCGTAAAACTTTTCTCCTGGGAGTTTGTCTTCCTATAATCATGGCTTGGCGAAGTCATGGAGTAAGCAATGCCGATATGATCCGAAACTTACGAGGTAAGAATGATTTGTTTTATTCTAGTCTTATTTTAGATTTACTTTTATTATTTCTAAATTGACAAAACTAAGCAGTACCTAGTTATACATGTTAAACAAGTGAACACTAGTGTCTCAAAAAATGGTAAGGAGTTAAAACCCGAAGATAGCAGTGCTCTTAGTTATAACTTTAGATGCGAAGCTTCAGTGGCCCTGATAAATTATTAAAAAAATTAGCTCTGCAGCATACCTACGTCGTAAAAAATTCGTAGTTTAACTGATTTTGAGACAGCCCGATTAGTATACTTACTTAGTTATTTTCATAGTGTGATACGGCATTTTGTTATGGGGAAATGCCGTCGATATTCAGAAAGTATTTGTTTTACGAAAAACCGGCCAAGTGCGAGTTGGACTCTTACATTAAGGGTTCCGTGGCATAAACCTTATTTTTTATTATTTGTTGTTATAGCGGCAATAGAAATACACAATCTGTGAAAATTTCAACTGTCTACCTATTATGGTTCTTGAGATACAGCCCGCTAACAGACAGACGGACAGGCTTAGTTATACGGTTCCGTATAACTAAGCCTCCGCTGGTTCCTTCTATTTAAAAGTTACAGTGATATCCATTATGTAAATACTTACACAAGGAACATACACTGGAGGGGAGTGTATGTCAAAAGTCGTTTGTTCAAATTTGGCTGAGAGCCAGCAATTTTAAAATTTCAAGTTGAACAAAAGACAGTGCCCCAAAACGCCCACCTGTCGCCACTTCGTGTTTTAGCTGGGAAGAAGAATTGGCGCAACAAACTCCAGTAATACATCTGTTATGTTTTTAGAACTTGAATTTTTACAATAGTATGCAAAGTAATTAATACCTGAAACCTAAAAAAATATATATATATTATTTACCACTTGTTAGCTAGCACACTCTATTATACCATAAAACAAAATACACACTGAAGCATTAATAAGTAACCAAGCTAAATGAGTCTCCAGGCGTAAAACTAGTGTGCCTATATGCAGTGGTAGAATTTAACAATAGAACTTGTAACTTGAATCACATGTGATAAACTAGAACTGGCAGAGTAAAATTAATAAAACATTTCATTGTTAAAAAAGTTAATTATGAGACATTGTTATAATAAATTCCCTAGCCACATTCAAGACGTTTAGTGTGAATAAATTCAAATTATTTACAAAACTTAAGCTATGCCAGAAAGCTTTTTACACAGTTAATGACTATCTTGAAGAAAAAAGGCTTGGGATTGAGCTGCTTCAATTATGTGATAATGTTATACTTGTCCCAATATATTTATTTGTAATCCATTACATTTTATTAATACTTTATGACTTATATACTCTTGTTTGTATACTTTTGACATGAATATTTTGTAAAGTATTCTGTTTTCATTATTTTGGCATGAATTTTTATGGAACTTTTTAATGTACGTAATATATTTTTTTAAAGTTTTATTTTGATTCATTATTTTGACATAAGAATACCACATAATATGATGTGAATGTTAGTTATTATTTTCTTTCTCAAGTACTTTTTACACACTGTCTGGCAGTAGTACTATTGCGGCCTACTCAAATAGGTACTTTATAGAAAGGCATTGTTCCTTGAGTTGTTGAGCTCCTTACTATTTAAAGGACATTGTAAAAAGTGACCTATGAATCAACACATATGAAACCTTTACCATAATTCCTAGTTTTTTTAATAATTTACATTTTAATTATAACAATACTCGTAGAACGGACACTTCATAATTACGAAAACATTTTAAAAAGTAATTCACTTAGGTTTTATTCCCTGGCGTCATTATTTTCAAATTGAAACAAAGCACTCTCAGCACTTGATCTATGAGTAAGATTGGTAGTTACAAAAAGAATAAAGCGATTGAAAGCGCTGTGTGTAACAGGCTACATCGACACTAATGATAGTTGATGAATTGATAGATGACACTTTGGCAATTTGCAGATAACATTTTTAAACTGAGATCCCAGAGCTTCCAGACCTCCCTTATTTTCTCACTAACAAAATACATATGTGAAAAGGCTAGGCAGATGATGATTTTTTATATACAATTAGACATTTTTTTTATTACATACAATTTGACTTTTTTATATAAAATGACATAATTAATAACTTTATAAAGTACTAGTTGACCCGCGCAACTTCCTCTGCTCCGCTCCTATTGGTCTTAGCGTGATGGTATATAGATAAATGGGCTATCTAACACTGAAAGAATTTTTCAAATCGAACCAGTAGGTAGTTCCTGAGATTAGCGCGTTCAAGCAAACAAACAAACAAACTCTTCAGCTTTATATATTAGTATATAGATTACATTTATATTATGAATATGGGGACTATGTGGATATAACTACCTTCGAGGTCGAGTGGTTTAGGCGTTTGTCTTGTGACCCGGTGGTCGTGGGTTCGATTCCCACGGAAAAGCATACTTTGTAAAGTTGTTTTCCAGTTTGGCTAGGAAATTGCAGGCTTGAATGACCTGATTGTGTGATAAAAAAGATAATTCCGTGCTTCGGAAAGCGCGTATAAGCCGGTGGTCCCGGCCGCTAAATGGCGGTGGTCAAATGCCTATGTCAGTGGCCCTTGAGGCGGTTTTAGAAACTCTGACACTAGGGTGTGTGGGTTCGTTAGACCTTACTGCCTACAGGAGAAGAAGAAGAACTATGTGTATTATTTTTTATTTCTAGTAAACTTAATTCTTGTCTGTCAATTTGAGTGCTTTTTACAGCCTACCCAAATGTCCTTTCTTTGGTATTGTTCGTCGAATTAAGTGGATCTGAATTGAGCTACGAGACTACTGACAAATGCTTGCACTGACTGGACAGGTTCACTCAAACCTGTGTGGTGCTTTTCTCAAAAGGCCACCTCGGATGTTAACCTACATGGCTTTCATATGTTATTGGCGATTGTATGGACTTCAAAAGAGACTATGACCTCTTTAGTTTGTTTCGGTGTTTCTTCTCAGGGTAGTCAGCTAGGAAACACCGGCCTCATCTAGATTAATATGACAAAAAATAAATTGACATGTAAAAGAGTTACCTACTTATAACCTATTTGCAAAATAAATATCATTTAATAATAATAATAATAATAATAATAAATGATTTATTTTGGACCAAATACTTAAACATTTCATGTACACCCACCAAACTGCGTGGCAGTTTGTCGGCAGGATTAGCGCTCGTCTTAATACATCTGGCTCAAATACATAACAAAAGTTACAAAAAAATGTGTATCATATGATGTAACAATTTATATTTAGCGGTACTAGAAAGGTTCAGGCAGCCGGACAAAGGCAAACAATCCTGACGCGTCTTTCTAATCTTTTTATTTAAAAACTCAGTTTAAAACAATAATATATTAAACTAAAAAACCACTGCAAATACAGCAATAGCGATTACTAAATCAATTGAGCTATTACTCTTAGCAGTAGTTTATGCCAAGACCCAACCACTCAAACCTCTCCATTACATTATAAACGGATTCTTTGGCTTTTTACAAATAGATAAGACAAAAATGCGAAATGTGAGGCCGCTATTAAACTATAGGTACTAATACGTATTCTCAATTACCCAATAGGCCAGGGCTGTCCAAACATTTCAGTTTCCAAGAGTAAAAAAAAAGCCAAAGTTGGCCATTTGATATAAAAGAAAATAGTTAAATCGTAATGGGCCTCCTAACTCTTAACAACAGTTATCCTAAACAACGACAGGTTAGTGGATATTTTCACATCTTGCGGCAACCTCATTAAGGAAAAAAGTTTTTAATTTATTTTTTAGTGTTTGTTTACTTACTTTAGTACAATCTTTTCTCAACCAATCAAGATCATTGAAAAGTGTAGGGGTCAAGTACTTGTTAGTTCTTTTGCCATAGAAATTTTTTACTGGTGGTCGCACCAGTTTACGTTCTCTAACACTTCTAGTATTATACCTATTTTGCACCGGTACTTTGAATTGGTCGCTATAGTACTGTTCTAGAACCAACAAGTACTTGACCTTCTCATGCACGGGAAGCACCTTACACGCAACAAAAAGTTTCTCATAATTTTCTTTACAAGTAAGTTTCGTTTGTCGGTTAACAAGGTATTTCATAAAACGAATTTGCAGTAGTTTTATACTGTTAAGATATGTTTTAAATGTACGGCCATACGTATTTAATCCATAGCTTAGCAATGACTCAGCGAGAGCAAAATAAATGACACGGAGCGTTTTTCTACTCAACGGCGCCTTCAGGATATAAAACTTGCTCAGGACTGCCCTAAGCTTTGTACACACTGTGTCAACCTGTGTTTTCCAATTCATGTTCCGGTCTACCCACAAGCCTAGATACTTAAATTTACTAACATACTCGAGCCTTTGGCAAACACAATTTGCATTTCTAACGTGCATGCACTCATACGTGTGACCTATGATACCTATATCCACGCTACTATCATTTTTTGCCACTAAGTTATGCGGTGAGTGCAAATGCATCACTTTCGTCTTGTTCAGGTTAAGTATGATGCCATTATCGTGCGCCCACCGGGTAATATTATCGAAGTCAGCCTGCAGCACAGCCCTAACCTCTTGTACATTCTTAGAGGAGTACATAAGACACATGTCGTCCGCGTACATATACACCCGACAATTCTTCACCACATTACTGACGCTATTGACATGCATGACATAGCCAACCGGACCATAGACCGAACCAGTCGGAACACCAAGCTGTACCGCCGCTTCTTTACCAGTAACACCCGAAATGCAGGTCTGTAAGGTTCTCCCACTCAGGTAACTCCGGAACCACCTGTTTGTGGGGCCCCTGATTCCGCACTCATCCATAGCCTGCAATAGCACCTCGTGATCCAGGGTATCGAACGCTTTTTTATAATCAATGAACAGCGCCAGGACCTGGTGGCCCTGGTCGAGACTGCTGTTCATATCTTCGGCAAACTGTGATAGTGCTGTTACGGTGCTACGACCAGACCTAAAACCATGCTGTGCATCCGCTAGTATACTACTTTGTTCTAAGAATTCGCTTACCTGGCCGACTACTATCTTCTCCACAATTTTATTAATAACTGATAAGATAGCAATCGGCCTATAGTTAGCGTAAACTGAGTGCGGTCCCTGCTTATAAATGGGCCTAATTAACGCTTTTTTAAGTGAGCTAGGATATTCCCCTTTCGATAAACACAGGTTCACAAAATGTGACAAGACCGGTGAGATCTCATTCTTGATCAATTTTAAGTCTATTACTCGAATGCAGTCAGTGCCCGGCGCCTTATCACTGCTCAGCTGATCGATAATTTTACACACTGTGTTAGAGGTTGCTGGTTTAAAACGAAACGTTACATCACTCGGCCTAACATATTTACTTCTATCTAATAATTTAATACTACAATTATGCTTAATAGCAATAATTTCGTCAGTAAATGTATCTGCAAATTGACTACATATATTGTACATTGTGTCTTTATCTCCAAAGTATCTATTAACAATATCATCTATGTTTGCTTTTTTCCGACCTGTCCAGCCATTAATTTTGTCCCAAATTTTTTTTGGGTTTTATCAAATTCCTAATCAAAAAACCCATTAATACGTTTTGCTCGACCTGGGGATCGAACCCAGGACTCCACGCTCAGCAGTCGCGCTTGCGACCGCGACACCAACGGAGCAGATATAATAGTGGTAATATGTACCTACTTTTAACGTACACGTACCTGCAACGTGTGCGTTGCGAGGCGTGCGCGGCGCATGCCTCGTAATGTCTGTATCCACCTCTAGCTTGGGCCGACGCCCTGACGGCCAATTTTCTTTTTCTTTGTGATGTATCAAAAGTATTTCAGTAGTCGAGGAGGTAGTTTTGTATCCTCCCAAATCCTCTCAGACTTTAGCTTTCGTTATATGCTCCTAGTAAGTGAACTATGCTCAAATTACAGAAACCATGGTAAGGTTTTCTTCCATATTTCCACCAGAACCAATGGTTTCCCATGTATGGCCTAGAAAAAAAACCGGCCAAGTGCGAGTCGGACTCGCCCGAGGGTTCCGTAGAAATACGTAGGTACATATACTTTAAATTAAGACTATTTATTTTATGATTTAATTACAAATGTAAAGTTTTCAGACTTTTTCCTATACTTTTAGTATAAGACGGTATTAATTGCTAAATTTCATAGTTTTGGGTCAACGGGAAATGATTTTGATTCCCTTGAGAGTGTCGAAGTATACGTATCTTTTTTTTACGTTAAGAAGTTTGATTTTTTCACAGCTTCAAGGGACCGTAGACCTGACTATATGGTTTTAATTTCACCTCCACGCTTTCCCGAGATAAAGGGTCTTCACCCATTCGTTGCTACCAACGCACCATTTGCGTTGATCGAGATTACTACGTCATGCCACCAACGTACCATATGCGTTGAGTGCACTCTAGGACGGCATTACATAAAAATGATAGAAATTTATTTAAATATTTGGCAACATTCACAGCTAGAAACAATTTTTAAATGTGGAAACACTGTTGGTTTTTGCTTCGGACTGTTATTCTTGTTTTATTGGGTTTTATTGTATATTTGTGAATTGGGAGATAAAGATAAGCAATATTATTTTTATAATTTTTGTCCGCTGTATCATCGTGTATTTTTTAAATTAATTAAATCACATGCACGCATACGGTGCGTTCATTGGCATGGCAGTAAAAATCTTTTTTGGATGGTTTTATGCATAACAAATCACGCCAAAATGTGTGCACGTTACTTAGATTACGACGTTGTTTAGATTACGAGTAGTAAATGACTTATATACTATTTTATGTGGGACTACCACAATGGCATTTATAATGCTATTCATCCTCAGGCCGAAATCTTTTGAAACAGCGAGTTTGTTTTTCGTTAACGCGATCGACACGCTTATGACGTTCGGCGCTCTGATTGACCTGCTCCAAGTTAACTAACCAACTGAGGGCTAAACGCGGTAACGTTTTGATCGCGTTAAGGCGAGGTGAGTCGAGCGCTGTAGGCATTTAACGCTTACCCCAGCCCCCGCTACGAGTAGCGCTACGTAACAAGTTACGATACGCGGGAGACACGGCGCGCGCCGTCAACCCGCGCCGCCACGTCTTCCAAACGCACCGCTCGTGAATACACGATCCCGAGTAGGTACAAAGTTTGCGAGAGTTGCGTCACAGAACAGAGCAATGCAGTAGAACAACTTGAATTGATTAGTATAAGTTTATTCTGATATATTTTTCTAGTTAGTATTTTTGAAAGTAACAGCTACATTTTTAAAAGGTGGAATTTTAACCGACAGCAAAAAAGTAGGTTCTGAATTCATCGGAATCTTCTTTTATGTATGTTCCCGATTCCTCGAAGATCCTGGATCGATTTTGTAAATTATTTTTTTGTTTGAAAGGTTAGACTTCTCAAATGGTCCCATGGTCGTCAAGTCAAGATCTGATGATGGGATCCTGGAGAAATCGAGAGAACTCTTCAAATTTTATAAGAAACTTCTAATGATTTTGGTATTTTCATCAACAAGCGAAGCATATTTGCATTCAGAAAGTACCATTTAGTACCTATAGTAAATCTGATGATGAAGCCGAAAGACAGACACCGAAATTAGACCCTTGTCTTATCCTAGCCGTTTTTAGGCTTGTTAGACTTGAAATGTGATGTACTTTTTAGATGTACAACTAAAATTGAGAAATAATATCTGTTTCGGAAGTCAGTGTTACATAAAGTAGAAAAAAAACAAAAACATGCACTTCCGAAATTTATTTTATTTTACTCTTTTCAGTGAGTTTTTTTAAGTCGGTTATTTTTTTTTGTGAATCTTATAGCTAATTCTTCACAATCACGTACGATTCAGAACATTCATTTAGATACGTTCGGCTGATCGGATCTCTGAACGGATATAGAGAAATTTGTCGCAAAGATAGATTATAATCTGGAATAGCACTTGGCTACTTTTTATCCCAGGAGCTTTCTTTGGACGCATACATTCCTTTGAACCGTGATGTTTATGCACTGCAACAATAAAGAAATGTGCCTGATAAACATGTTTTATTATCAAGTTATCATAGAATAGTAGTATAGTCCCTAACACAACTGTTATGATTCTACTATGTGATATGTAGGTATAGGTAAAATCCTGCCGGGGTTGCGGAATCTGTTTGAAAGAGTCACCGCGGCTCTGGTACGCAAAGGGCATTAGGAGGAACACGGATGGGTTTTAGTCAGTAAGAGTCTGACACTCCCTTCTGCTTCACCCAGAGCGGGAGGAGTCATTCGATGATTTCCCATCCTCAAAAAAAAAAAAAAAAAAAGGTATAGGTAAAATAGAATGGGTAATAACGAACTTGGTAAAAATCGTTTTTAAAAATTGATTACCTACATAAGAAGATTACATTAGAAATCTAATCTAGAAATCGGTAGTTACATCCGTAGAAAGAAACATAGATAAATAAAACCGAGAAATAACAAATAAAAGCACACAGTTGCGACAGCGCGGCGGAAACGCCGGACAATTCTCTTCTATTGTCATAATAAGTAGTTAGGTACAATAAATAGAGATATGACGCGCTCTTTTACAGACATGATGGACAAGACGTAAAGTTTAAGTCGCCGTGGGGTGGATTGAAAAATCATACAATATACAAAAGATATAATAAGTGCGTAAATAAATAAAATTGTAAACAAACTTACCTGGTTTCTTGTCTAATCTTCCGCACTTTATATCTGACTACTTTTATTTTTATTTCCCATATTTGATTCTTCTGTTCACTAACAAAATAAAAAGTAACAACAAACTGACTTTTTACACTACGTTCTATGAATGAATTGTTTGATGAATCAGTGGGGACAGCTGTGCGCTGCGCTAGCAAAACGGACATAGGTCCTACCTCGTCAAAGCCCAGCGGGCGACTGAAGCGATTTACGCAGGCCACTGTAATATATGTATAATAAGTTATTTAAAAAAAAAATTAAGTATTTTGCAAAATTTAACCGTAAATTATTCTTCTTTATGTTATACTTATTACCCTTTTTTACATATGGTTTTTGGAACTAAAAGTTTCATAAGCTTCAAGAACAATAAGAAAAACATGAAAAAATTGTCAATTTAGCCTCCTTTTCGGATTTTTGTTGATCGAGTGAAATTTTCGATATTATGTTTTGAACCGCTAAGTGTCAAAGTACATAAAGTAAACTACTATATGTATTTTTTTTGGCTTTCAAAAATCACTATTTGTTTGTTTATTATTGATTCAAAGTGATGGAACATTGAGAATACCCGGCCTAAAAGTAAAAATAACTCGCACTCAGCACTCAGACATGTTGAAAGCGTATAAGCAATCATATAATGGTAAAATATAATGTCAAATATGTCAAGAAAAAATATAATGCGTTCACAACATTCTTTGCTGTAAATGTTTCGGCAGTGCAAATTTATACCTAACAAACACACACAATGTTTCGCACTTATAATATTAGTAGTAGTAGGAAATATTAATACTAAGTTATAAATAAATATAGATTGACATATCTTGCTTGCTTGTTCTCCCAGAACATGTTGCATAATGCTATCCAAACGTCAACGCAAACGGTGTGTTCAATGGCACTTACGATTTAAATTCTTTCATTAGTGCCAGCAACGCATTTGTTGCGTTTACCATTTTTAGGTGGGTTTTTTTTTTTAAATTAAAAAACTCGTTTAATTACGTATTTTCTATTGTAATCATTTAAAATATTAAGTGGCACCCAGGAGATGTTTTTAATATTTAAGTGGCAATGAATGGGTTAACAGACAGACGGACGGACAACAATGTGATCTTATAAGGGTTTCGCTTTTTCCTTATGAAGTACGGACCCTACAAATTGATGCCAGTGATTTGTGCAATGGAGGAGCTCGTGGCTAAATAATAACAGCCGCACAGGTCGATCTTCAAGGTTAAGCAACCCTTGCCAAGGTTGGTCTGTGGATGGATGACCATCTTAACATACCGAGTTTCCTCCGTGCCTCAGAAAGCAGGTTAAGCCGTTGGTCCCGGCTGTCATTTGTAGATCTTTGACAGTAATTACGAATTGTCAGAAGCCAGTAAATCTGACTCGTGTTGCCATGAAGTACCGTGTTACCCAGTTAATGGGTTGTGGAGATCAGGTAGGCAGTCGCTCCACGTAAAATACTGGTATTCAGCTGAATTCGGTTTGACTGGAAGCCGAACCCAATGTAACTGGGAAAAGGCTAGGCAGATGATGATTGGTTTCATCCGATTTACATTTTTAAAAATTAATCACAAAACGTGGAAGAGAGAGGAGGCGCCACTATCATGTTTCTGCCCCGGTTCGAAAAAATCATTATCAAAGCTCGCTTCGCTCGCTCTTGTATTCTTCGGTGTTATGTCGAGAATACTGCTTTTATGGCTGTATGAATAGTTAAAAGAGTATCTTACAAGTCCATGGCACATTCTATCCCATAACATTTTAAATTTCTTTATTTCTCGAACTTTTGTTTATGTCGTTAAAGTAACATCTATAACTGTGTTGGTTAAAAAGAACTAATCTTACCCAGATTACCAGGTGGGACGCTAAAAACATCTGTTTGTTTGAATCTAACTTATCCGAGACAACGTTCTAAAAAGTCGAGCTCGCTTCGGTCGCTCATACATTTCCAATATTCCTCAGGCTAAAGCTTTTCAGCAAAAGTCACCCGCGCGGTTTTTCCCGCGAGAACTCAAAGGAATTTTTGACCTGGGCGTCATTTTAGTAAAGGTCTCCGTTGTAGGAATGCCAAATGCAAAGGTATCTATATCTAACCACTCATCGATACTGAGCTAGTCCGTAGTCCGATTTTCTCGATTTATTTTATAATTTGAACCCTGCTATTAACTTTTAATATGACCCCCGGCTGCGACTGCGACGGGCGACGGGCCTGTAATTCCATTTTTGATCGTGATCACCGACTGTGGTGTGTGTATCTGGGCGTCGGTCGCATCTCAGGTTAGGGGCCAGGCCCCCTGGAAAGAAGTCCTAGACACGCACTTGACATAATTATAACTTCGAAATCCGAAGGCATTTTGGATTTTTTCAATTCTCAAAAGTGTCCGTGATTTTAATTTAGTTTCAGTCGAATAAAATATGCATTATTTAGAACACAGAAAGTAAATTCACGTCTCTGTTGTTCTAAGAAGAACGATGTATGGCAGTATCCTTTATAAGTTGAGCTTTTCGACTACTGACAAAGGCTTGCATTGACTGGACAAGTCCACTCAAATCTGTGTGGTACTGAAACATTAACTTACATGGTTCTCATATGATGTAGGTTAATGTTTCAGGTGTTGACTTTAAAAGAGACTTAATCCTCTGAGTTGGTTTCGGTGTTTCTTCTCAGGGTAGTCCAGCTAGAAAATACCGGCTTCATCTAGTTTAATAAAAGTGTTATGTTTACAAAATAAATAGGTATAGGTAACGTATCATAATATAGGTAGGTTTTTGCTTATTTTAGTCTGTTTTAAAACACAATTGTTTTGGTAGTCTTTTTAAGGTTCCGTACCCAATGAGTAATAACCAACGGAAACCTATTACTAAGCCTCCGCTGTCCGTCCGTCCGTCCGTCTGTGTGTGGCTATTTCTCAAGAACCGTATTAGGTAGACAGTTGAAACAACTATAAAAATTAAGGTTTATGGTACGGAACCCTTCGTGTACATGACTCATTTAATGTACCTAAATAAAATAATAATTGTAGTAATATGTAGTACCTAACTATAAATTTCTTAGGACTTAATACCTATTTTTTTCTCTGTCACACTCAACTGTTTGATATCGTAGTCTTGCGAAATTGTGTGTTCATAACATTTGATGAGTGTTAATCAACATTCATGAAATGTTATGTGCTATGTTACTTCTATAACTTGATTGATAAGGTTGTAACTGCAAATGTTTATTGCTCAAATAAGTAGTGCTCTGTGACTGGGCTCATATCCTACTAATAAAGGAAGACTTGGGATGAGATAGCATTATTTAAAGGGAATCACTTTTATATTCAAACATACTTACCCGGCTGACGAGAGTCAGCTGGGAATGTATCTTCCAAATTTGGAAGTTTGTTTCACAGTGTGCCATTAGCTTATATCATTATCTGAAGGTTAATTAGCAAGCCATGAAACTAGTAAAGGCTTCCATGGTAATTACCTATAGTTTGCTTTTTTTTTCTCTGCGTGTATTTGCAATCAGCCCTAAGACTATGAGCAAATCTTTTCTGTGATGCTGTCATGCGGAGTGGCTCCCCATTGGAAGTTGCCCAGAGCTACTGCCGGTCTTCTAGCTCTAGGATATGGTGACGTTTTAGTCGTCTCACATACTGATCTATGGTGAGTAGGCGAGCAAGTTCGTTAGGATGGTGGATTAACCGCTCTTTGTATTTTGCTGCCAAACTCCGAATTTCCTCTTTGATTGTCCTTATTTCAAGGTGCTCGTGAACTTCATTGTTGGTTATGTACCATTGTACTTTTGAAATTGTTCTTAGGATCTTGTTTTGTTGTCACTGGAGTATATTGATGTTGGAATTGCTTGCACTGCCCCATAGTTGTAGACCATATGTCCAAATGGGCTCTAGGATGACTCTTGAATTCCTTCCTAGCATCCAGTATAGGCTGTTGTATTTTAGCTGAAGCTCCTGCTTTTTACATTCAATGTGGTGCCTCCAGGTTAGTTTACGATCAATGTGCAAGCCAAGAGATCTTACATGATCACTGTGGGGGACCTATAGTTTGTAAAATAAACATGTTAAATAGTTTTAATGTTTTACAGCTAACGGTATCATAAAGTCTGATGCTGTAGCAAATGCCATGTTAGCTGTTGACCGAAAAAAATACTGCCCCTATGCACCATACCATGATTCACCACAATCTATTGGATACTCAGCCACCATCAGTGCCCCACACATGGTAAAGTGTATATTAATGAAATAATTTTCAGCCTTATTCACAATAATCTCTGAACTGTTTAGTGTTTCATACAATTTGAATGAAGAATCTACTTAATGGGTGTGAAACAATTCAGAGATATTTTCAGACCGATTTATGAAAAAAATCTAACATGATTAGTTGAATTAGTGACGTATTCTAAAATTTTAATATATCGTTCATGGGCGCCGGCAGGACCATTTTCAGGGGGTGCATATTCAAAACCCCCCTCGAATAGGATAGGTTTTCTTTTACCTAGAACTAAAGAAGACGGGTATAAGGCCGAACGCGAGGGAGCCCGAAGTACCTCGCCTCGGATTTGCTAGGACTACATTCTGCTTGTCTATATTTTTTTACTAGCTGATCCGCGCAATTTCGTCTGCGTCACAATTTTCATTACTGCTCCGCTCCTTTAGCGTGATGATATATAGCCTTCCTCGATAAATGGGCTATCTAACACTGAACAAATTATTCAAATCGGACCTGTAGTTCCTGAGATTAGCGCGTTCAAGCAAACAAACAAACAAACTCTTCAGCTTTATATATTAGTATAGATAGATATCTTCATGTTTTCTTATGTCTTAATGAAGGCCAGGGGGGTGCGAGTGCACGGGTCCCTGGCCTTCAATACCACCCGTTGCACTCCCCTCCCGGCGCCCATGATATCGTTGTTTATCTAATCATGCAGTTAATTTTGTTTTTTTTTTATGAATAATGTTAGTTATGAATAAGACAGATAACTATTTATAAAACATGTCCTTAACCTATTAACAATATTTGATTTGATTCTGTATGTTTTAGCATGCCCATGCATTAGAAAGGCTACAGAAACAACTGATCCCAGGGGAGAAAGCATTGGATGTAGGATCTGGCTCTGGGTACCTCACAGCTTGTATGGCTATGATGGTTGGCGAGACTGGACAAGTCATCGGTATAGACCACATAACAGAGCTGGTTACGTTAGCCACCAAAAACATTCAGAGTGATAACAAAGCATTACTCACTTCTGGGAGGATAAAATTAATTGGTAAGTTTTACTATTTTTAAAACTAAATATATGTGCAGTCCAGAGTAAGTAAGAGCTTCCAACCCTTTTATTTTTGGTTTTACTGCACTTAGCAGACTCATACCAAACTATTACCCTCAGCTATCTTTAACCGACTTCCAAAAAAGGAGCAGGTTCTCAATTCGGCGGGTATTTTTTTTATGTATGTACAACGATTACTCCGAGGTTTCTGATCCGATTTCTGTGATTCTTTTTTAGTTGGATGCGGTATACTTGCCATTTGGTATCGTAAAATTTGATTCAGTTTGGTTCAGTTGTTTTTAATTTATGAGCATTTTTGCTTATTTCAATTTCTGCGTTGACGAAGACGTCGTCCAAGTATCACCCCATAAAAGTGAAAAAAAAAAAACGAAATGAAGGTTATTTTATACTTTGTAGTGTTTTGTTTGGAAGTCGGTTATATTTTTTTTTAAGTTTTTTGTTACCAAGGATCTATTCAATTTTGTCTAGCCCACTCGAGACTCGAACAACACAAGTGCCAATTTGTAACAAATTGGCACTTGTGTTGATCGAATCTCGAGTCTCTCGGTTGTTAGTAAGACAATAGTCCATAATCGCTAACTGCATGCAGCACAACGGATGTGTCTGACTGACGGTCATACTAATGCCGACAGAAGGCAACGTTGTTATCCTTTTTAGAGTTCCGTACCCTAAGGGTAACAAACGGAACCCTATTACTAAACCTCCGCTGTCCGTCCGTCCGTCCATCCGTCCGCCCAGAACAGTAATAGGTAGACAGTTGAAATTTTCACAGAATATGTATTTCTATTGCCGCTATAACAATAAATAATAAAAATTGAGGTTTATGTTACGGAACCCTTCGTGTGTGAGTCGGACTCGCACACGAAGGGTTCCGTAAGGGTTCCTTTTTTAACACAAAAAACCGGTCATCCAGTCGCAAATTCTAATCAATATTTTGATTATTTTAAAGTTGGCGATGGACGTCTTGGATACCCTTCTGATGGACCGTACAATGCTATCCATGTTGGAGCAGCTGCCCCCACACTTCCACAAGCAGTAAGTAATTTTTCGAGACAAAAGTAGTTTTTCAGATATCAAATTGGGGGGTAATTGGGTAACACAAAACACAATTTTCGCAATCCCTTTAATTTTGTCAATTCATCATTCGGTTGTGATTAAAGCTGTGTTACGCTATTAATTTGACGTGACGTTGCATGTAAAAGCTGCGGGATGAGCGTGCCGGCTCTGCGTCTTACACGATGCCGTTGGGCGTATTCGAATTCTCAAATTTAATTTTTGTGTACTAATATCTACCTAATATAACTTTATATTGTATCGTTATTTCAAAAAGTGCGCACCTCGTCGCGTGGCATCATTGTAGCTGATCTTTGAATTATATGTTTTTTTTTTAATTATGTTCCGTTTTACAGTTAGTGGATCAACTGAAACCTGGCGGCAGGCTTATTGTGCCCGTAGGACCAGAGGGCGGAGAACAACACCTGACTCAGGTATTTAGAACTTTATTTGTTGATAAATTTGCTTGTATCCCCTATTGTTAGGCATTAATTTAAATGTCCATTTTATTTTAGGTTGACAAGGCAGCTGACGGTACAACTACCGTCAAGAAACTAATGAGTGTAATCTACGTACCCCTGACAGACAAGGATCATCAATACCGTGAGTGATGATGATATGTATGTCAGTATTCATGTTATTTTAGTTTAAAAGTCTTATTTTGTCATTGACCTTGTGTTGCGACCTATTCATTTATAAATGGAAAAGCTGGGTAGAACAAAAGCGCTTATTTATAAATGAAAACGTGACAAAATTCTTACATTAATTATTAATCACCTTCCCTATAATTTTATTAGTATTCTGACGTCTATTCCTTTTGGCATTTAACATGGCAAAAGTGGTAGCTAGCCCATCAAAACATCTACTGATTCTTACGCTCTGTATGGACATAGCTTTAGTTATAAAGATATATTTAATTGACCTAGAGTCCTAGACTATACTCAAGAGCAAACCCATCTCTAATTAAAAAAAAGATAGCCATACTTTTACATAAAAAAACCCTTACAATAATATACGTATCGTTTTTGCCCTACGGCTATTACCATGTTAAATAGCAGAAGGTATAGTGAAGTGCACACGATGCCTGATGTCAATATAGTGAAAAAGTATCGTAGAACTTTTGCATGTATTGAATATTGAAAATTAATAAAGTTTTGAGATAAAGTCAATTGAGCAGAAAAAAATAAATAAACAGTCATGTTATTTTGCAAAAATACATTTTCCATTGAATTCCTATTAGTCGCAATACAATATCGGCACTACTTTCGAGAGAGCCAAAAATTATTTGTATTTTCGAAAACTGAATGTCACTTTTTAGCTTATTGGTCGGTTTTAACTGAGTCGCAAACTTAGATTTCCTCTTTCACGCAAAAGAATTAAAATGTAAGAAATCTTTGTACCTAGAAACAATAGCTTGCCCCTTACGGCGAAAACATGAGCGTCATTGGGCTAATGGTGCTCATTTTTTACTAATATTCTAACAAAGGAACGGAAAACTTACTATTTTAATATTCTTTTTTGTGTGAACTCTTTATTAGTATTGTACTGTAGAGTAAGAGGACTTGAAGACTTCTCATTTTAAAGGCAAATATCTAGTAATAATTAATGTATTTAGAACCTTATTTCGGTGGAATCATCTGTCTTGAGATGAATGATTATATTATTATCATTATAAATAAATAAAAATAAATATGTATCGGCAATTAAGCCTAGTTACCAATAAAGTTAAGCAATATGTCGTTGGAAAGTTTTTTAAATTCTCTACAACTTTCACAGTTATAGCCTAACTTACTTGGCTATAACATTTTTCCCACAGCGATTCGAGATTTGCTGCCATAATAAAAGTTGTAGAGAAAAAAAGCCTTTCCAACGATACCTATCGCTTTATTGGTCACTAGCTTCTACCAGCGGCTTCGCCCGTGTGGTCCCTAGGGAACATACGACGGGATAAAAAATAGCCTATGTCCTTTCTCAGGCTCGAGACTACCTGTGTACCAAATTTCATTTAAATCGGTTCAGTTTTTTTGGCGTGAAAGCGCGACGGACAGACAGACAGAGTTACTTTCGCATTTATAATATTAGTAAGGATTAGACTGACCTCCATTCCACGGGCCACCTTTTTGCCGGTCCTCCTTTAATAAAGTAGCTTCAGCTGGTACAAGTCATCATTAGGTCTTCAGTTAAGTTCGTTCTAAGCTTGTTTTTTTTTTTTCAAGGAATCTGGATACAAAATCAATACAAATTATATCAGTCTTAAAAAAGTCTTCTTATAAGTTTTCCTGTAATCTGTTGGTAAATAACTATTATCTGCATTTTTTTAAAATTTTTGCCTCAATTGTTTCCGAGATGGGGGGGAATAGTCATTTTTAGTTTAATTTCTTGAATAACTTTAAAACTATTTATTTTGAAATTATGAAAAAAATACAGTTTAAAAAACTACTTTTTATAGGTAATTTTATAGTTTGACCCCCAAAAGTGAACCCAATACTCAAAATGTATGTATTCACGTAACGCGTCCGTGTTTGGGTCACAGAAGAATATGTGTACCAAATTTCAACAGAATCGGTCAAATAGATCCGTAGAAAACTGGCTGTGACAGACGGACAGACAGATGGACACCCGAGTGATAAGGGTTCCGTTTCTTACGGATGTTCGAAACCCTAAAAAAAAACTAATCTGCTTTTCAGAATCCAGGAGTTTCACGAGTTCTTATTCTTCAGGTTCCCCCCCCTCGTCATCAGTTTCACCGACTGTGTCTTTGGTTCCCGCCATCGGCGGAAGGTCCTTATATGCTTTATGGAACTTGTCGGTATTATGTCGTATTCATCAAACCGAGTCTAATCTAGGTAAAAGTGTTTATAGATTGTACTGATTGATTTTATTTATTTCAATAATAAGTTATGACAAGACCTTAGTTCCACAGGAAAATTGTTCTGAATGGTTGCACTAGGTAGTTGCCTTTTAATGCTAAGTGCTATTTCAAAATAAAAAGGCACATGAGTGTAAGGGACATTTCATTTTCTTACTTACAGATATAATGAATTGGTCTTCCTGTGTTTGTCCTAGACTAGTTTCACCTTATCAACAGTACTACGCTTTCACGAACAGTTTCGTCAAAGCATTGACCAAAGTATCAGATCGAATTGACTTTAAATGAATTGAGAAATCTACAGTTCGCATCAGCGTAGTTTACCCCTCCGAAGTTAGGTTTTAGTGACGACCGCGCAGGTGCAACCGCGTAAAAAAGTGTTACGTTCCTAGAATATTCTTTTTGTTTATACGTATTATATTATAAACAAGTAACAAAGACTACCAGTAAAAATAACAATATCAAAAAGTAACACCACAAACACATACACCACAAAAACTAAAATGAAATAGTAAGAAATAACCAAAATAATTAAAAACAATAACAACGTGTAACACTTTTCGCATCAACAGTCGTATTGCATTGAGTAAGCGGGTCAAAACGTATGCATCGAATGTATACGAGCGAGTGAGATGCCATTACATCCGCCATCTTGCGCGAAAATGCGCATGCGCGACCTACCCGCGCGTGCGCTGTCCTATTTTTTTGTCAAATTGACATACTGTGCAATCGATTGCGACGTACTTCGGGGAGGTAAACTCGCGTGACGGGAACTGTAATCTAATGTATAAAAATGTCGTATCACAGTGTTTGTTATCGAATTCCTCCGAAACGGCTTGATCGATTTTTATGAAAGTTTCTGTGTTTATTGGTATATCTGAGAAAAGGTCGTAGGCTTTTTTATATATGATAAAACAACTTTTGCCGAGTCAGCTAGTTTTGTGTAATAATTACAATATTCTTTTCAGGTATGATGGGCAAGATTTTGAATTTATTAAAAAAGAAACCTTGACTGGTTGTTTAGTTTTTTTTTCTGCTATAAAACTTCGATTACGATAGCAGTTTATTTTAACAATTTTGTATTTTTTGTAAAGAATGAAAAGGCAAGCTGTCTTTTGCAGGGTTTTCAAAATGTGAGATAATATAACCAAATGAAGTTTGGCTGGTACTGGTCGCTATTTTAAAATAGCTTCATCGAATCATCAAGCCACTATAGTTTTGTGAAACGATTAAAATGTATTATTTAATTTCTTACGTGAAAAGTGTACTGCAACTGTTGAAAGCGACATTTCATAACTTTGTTTTAGGTACTTGGCGTTGATATTATTTCCCAGTGTGAACATTTTATTATTGATCGTAAGTCTTTGACATTTAATGGTAGTAAAATAGATTCATTTATATTCCATCGTAATTTATTCTATTATTCAAAATTGTGTTATTGTATGGATGAACTAATAAATTATCAGCATAACAAACTATTATTTTCTTTTATTTTGAAATGGTTTCCCAAAGAATTTCTTCTTTCCGTAAGATTTCTCATCTTTACTGGCATCTACAGGCCGAGGCTTGACATGTAATATAGAGTGCAAAGTTACTGCTTCATTCTTGTTTTCAATTATTGTTTCCAGCTCATCCTGTAAAATAATTCTCATCAAAAAAGTGAACTAACAGAAACCTTTTAGCAATGAAGTACTTTATCAAATAAGCTTAGGTACCTGGTTAAGTGTTATTAAATGATCTAGTGATATGCCTCTATCCATAATCCTAGCGATGTTCTTAGAACTGACTCCTGGAAGCTTTTGCACAAAATCATGAACTTGAGTGTTGTATCGCTCATAATACATGTCTTCGGCTGTATTGTCACTGCTCAGCGCAAGAGCCTCTTCAACGTTAGGATTTTTCCTGCCTTGCTGCAACACAATAAACAGAAATTTTATAGGATCAAAGCTCATAGCGGCTCGGAGTTCTTTGCGAGTTGCTGCGCAGTAGCAAATTCATATGACAGCGGGCATTAAAGGGGTAATGCGCAGCGAAAAGCGAACTTCACAGACGCCATGCAGTTTGAATCGACTTCAATCTGATTTTTAGGGGATTCATAATAAAACATGTTGGCTTTTGGTGTGGCACCAAGAAATATTTCATTCCTCGCTTGTAAAAGACGAAGGTCTATAAAGAGATAACTTTATAACCAAGGAACAAAAACTGAAATTATAGTAACAAACATTTTTGCATAAACGCAGATGTTCATTCCATTGAAAGTAAGAAAGAAAGAAAGATAATTTATTTGTCAAATATGCGTTTACATGAACTGTCGAATCAGACATGCAAGGTATTAACAGCGTATTGTGCGCGTCCATATTTTGCCAATAGTGGCGTACAAATTTTGTAGGTATAACAATATAGTCATTTTGAATTTATATAAGAAACAAATGTCAAGATATAACAGTTCACACTAAATTAAATTATGTCCAGTTAACATTCTTTATCATGCAGTCAAATAAAATTAAGAAAAAAAATTAAAAAAACATAATTAAATCGTTATTATCAATTATATTTAATAAAAGTCGGAATAGGAAAGTCCTTTTCGTTTAAAAAATCTAAAACATTATAATACGCCTTATTAACTAAAAAAATTCTCAATATATTTCTAAAACGCGACAAGGGCAGTTCTCTCCAACTTTTAGGCAGTTTATTATAAAAAAAAGAATAGAATAGAAAAAATATATATAGAATAATAATAATAGATAGAATTGATAAAAGGGTATTTTCAGATTTAAGTACCTATTTTTTTGCCAAAATTACTAAAATGGTACACTACGAATGTATTAAAAGATTGGTTCAACCATTGTGTGTTGTTTTTGTCGTCACATAAATAAAATAAAATAAAATAAATAAATAAAATAATAAAATAGTTTATTTGCACCTTCAGGTAAAATACATAATTGCATGATTATGAATATGAATTACAATAAAAATAGGCCTTCAGGTAAGTGAAGTTGTATGTTTGAGTTGCAGCCAATACCTAAGCTAAGATAACTTAATATCTTGTAATTATAGGTATCAGCGCCCACCCTCGGTTATTAATTTATTAACATTACAGCCGGTGTTATTGTGCCTAGCTTGTACAATAATTATAATCATAATTATATACGAATGAGTTTAATTAATTGTTTGTTGAATTGAGAAAATAAGTTGAATTTACCTTTTTTTATAGGTACTAAGCACAAAAAATGAAAAAATTAAATAAATTAGGGAATGTTTAGGTGCAAAACAAAAAAAAAATATAATAATAAGAACTAATAAACGGTGCGTGCTAGTGAGTGTGCGTGGGAATGTGTGTGTATGTGTGTGTGATAGTGTGTGTGTGTGTGATAGTGTGTGTGTTTGTGTGTGCCAGAGAGAAAGCTTAGGAATTTAAAGTTAATCGTAAATTACTTTTATTAATGATTACGTTATATTAAAAGGAATCAAAATTTTTGTTTTATATTTTAAGCAAAAGTTAAACTGTAGATTGTAAGTACTTTGGAAATAAATTAATATATCCTAGCTTTGCTCGCGACTTCGTACTCGCATAACCCGTTTTTTTCCGTTCCCGTGGGAATTCCGGGTAATCCTTCCTTTGTGCTCCCCTACACTCCACAAGGAACCTACATGCCAAATTTCAACTTTCTAAGACCAGTAGCTTCGACTGTGCGCTGTCCGTCAGTCACTCAATCAGTCAGTAATGGAAGAATTTTATATATATTGATTGATTGATAGCTATATTTATATTTATGTATTATTATTAAAAACAAAGATATTATGCAGGTATGCTAAACAGCTTTTCAGTTTCGTCATAGGTTAGTGATAAAAGCCAAGTGATCGTATTCTGTTTGCATTCTCTTTTTGGCATGGTGAAAATTTGTAGCTGTTTGTTTGCAATGTTGAATAGTCTTGGGCCTAGGAACATGTTAAATTTTTGAGCAAAAGAAGTTCTACAGGGTACCGATTTCATAATATCGAAACGTCTTCTCCTGTTAGTATCATTTTTGGTCAGGGAACTTAGCTTGACACAGGAATGCTGTCTCATAATTGAGGCTAGTATAAAAAGTTTACGTACAGTTAGAACCTCACATTCCCTGTACAGCTCAGTAGTTGAAAAATACCTAGACTTAAAAAAACTTACCTTTAATAAGGCTCTTTGAGCTATTTCAGCAATTAAATTATGCGTTTTAGCAGCCCCACCCCAACAGGTAATACAATAGGTTATAACCGCTTGACACAAGGAGTAATATATCATTTTCATAATATTTTTGTTGGCTGAGTGCCGTATTTGTTTAAACACATATATAAGTTTTCTTATTCTGTTAGATAAATTAATTATGTGATTTTTAAAATTGAGATTTTTGTCAAATATGAGTCCTAAATATTTTATATATTCTACAGCAGATAGGGAAGGGCAAGAACAATTAATAGATTTATTATGGCAGATGTGAGAGGTAATACGGTGAGTTGAATGTTGTTGCAGTTCACTAACGTTGCGAATAGAGAAAGCAATGTATTTTGTTTTGTCGGTATTAAGAGTCAGGTAATTTTGAGCAAGCCAGTCTGTGACAATGGTAAAACCATGTTGTGCTTTTTGAAAGGTGTCACTCCAAGTGTCACCATGAAATGTCAGGGTAGTATCATCTGCATACGAAATCATTTTACAGTTTTCAATATTCAGTAGTGTAAGATCATTAATATAAACTAGGAACATCGTTGGTCCTAGAATACTACCCTGTGGCACTCCGTGGGTCACAGGTAAACTGCCGCTGGTGTAATTTCCAATTTTTACCCTCTGTGTTCTTCCAGATAAGTAATCAGACAGTAATTTGAGTTGATTTCCACGGATACCGAGGTGGCATAACTTTCTAACTAGGGTGGGAATAGAAACCGTGTCAAAAGCCTTTGCCATGTCGAGAAATATAGTAAGGCATTTCTTTTTGCTATCTATGGTTTTAACGATGTGATCAGTAAAGTCATTTAATGCATCTTCCGTGGACTTTCCCGTACGAAAACCATATTGATTTACCGAAAGTAGATTATATTTTTCTAAATAGTTTATAAGTCTTTTATTAATTATCCTTTCAAACATTTTTGATAGAGAGGTCAGAATAGAAATAGGTCGATAGTTAGTGACACGGCCTCTATCTCCACCCTTAAAAATAGGTCTTACTATAGATCGTTTGAGAGATTCCGGAAACACACCCATTTCTAGGCACATATTAAAGATATGCGTGAGCGGAGCTGTTATATTATTTTTAATTAACTTAAGTATGTCAGATGAGATCCCATCATCACCTGCAGCGCAGTTACTTTTCAGACCATTGATTAATTTCTCAATTTCATCTTCGTCAGTGTCAAGGAGAACAAATGAATTTCCAGCTAAGGACGTTCGACAAAATGTATCCTCAGTATAGTTTTGTAAATCTTTTGGAGGGGTAATTTTGTTTGCTAAATTTTCGCCAATAGTCGCAAAAAACTTATTTGTGGCATTAACAGAAAGGTGAGGAGTTGACTCAATTGAAAGAAGATCTAATGAGTTATCTTTTTTAACATTTCTATTCGTAATATTATTTATAGCTTTCCATATGTTTTTATTATTATTACCTGCTTCTCTGAGTAACTTTTTTTCGTGTTCTCGCTTTAACTTATTAATAATCTTATTATAGAAGTTCCGGTAACGTTTGTATATGATTTCGAGTACTACGTTATCTGGATTTTGTTTTAATTTTTTGTGCATCCGATCCCTGTTACGAGTACATCTGACGAGCCCTAGTGTCATCCAGGGTTTTAGTATTCTAATTTTATTTGTAACATTTAAAATTTTTGTATTTATTTGAATAATATGAGTTATTTTAGATATAAATATATCCATAGCAGAATTAGGGTTAGTCGCGTTAAAAATAGATGTAAAATCAAGATGATCACATGCCAACTCAAAATCAAGTTTAACTATTTGCTTCTTTAATTGTTTATTAATGTTTTTAATTTCAGCACAGCAAAGTATGGGTGCATGATCAGTAATGAGCGATTCTACTATAAACGTGGTGATTGGTATTTTTGTCTTCAAAATAACATGATCTAAACAGCTATTTCCTCGTGTTGCTATGTTAAATGCTGGTAAAAGTCCATTTAGGGATAAAAAATCAGAATAATCTGACAGGAAACGATCCGAGCTGTTGGTAGCAATATTTATGTTAATGTCACCCACAATAATAATATTCTTGAAAGATGATAAATTATCTATTATTTTTTGTAGGGACAATAAGAACTTATCAATGGTTTTGAAACAAAAAGGGCGATATATCGCCAAAATAGCCACTTCATTACTAATTTTAATAAGTAAGCAGTTAGCATCTTGTATAACGGGTTCTTCAAGAGAGGCTTTAATATTACTTTTTATAAATACTACTACACCATCGTTCTGGTTGTAGTGGGAAGATGTAGACATGCTTGAATATCCCTCTAAAACAGGGAGATTTCGCACACACGACATCCAGCATTCAGAAAGAACTATAACGTCACTTTCAAATTGTAATCTTTGCAGAAGGATATTAAGATTATCAAAGTTCGCATTAAGGCTACGAATATTTTGCGACAAAATTTTTAAGTAGCAATTAGGTTGCTTCAGAAAAGACGTGCAACATTCGGGTTCACAGCTAATCGTATCGGAAATTGAATAGTTATCAATCTCACATAGTGTAAATCTTTATCGAATTTTGATATTATATTTCACAATGGTGTACAGTATTATTACGCAACGTTTGTTTATAAATGATGTCAGGTAGCTTAGCTGTGTGTGTGTGTTACATATAAGTGAGGTTATTACAATACCATTAGTCATTTTACAGTAATCCTGATTTATATCATAAAGTCTTTGAATATTTCGATTGTTGTTATGTATTTTTATGATATGCGAGGTAGTAAAATCCTTAGTCTTTAGTATTTGGGTGGTACAATTAAACAGAGTATTGTGTGTGCGTGTGTATGTTTGCTGTGAAGTATTATTGTAAGTGTTCAAGAGTTTGATTGCGTGTGAGTTCACCGTTTTACAAGAAGAATTAACAGTATAGTTATTTTGATACAAATCTAGCAGTATTCTATACCATATAAGCCAATGCAAATAACAAAAGAAAGAAAATATATTTAAATTAGTCTCCATTTTAGCAAGCATGGAGCATTTTTTAAGAAAACAACACGATTTCGTTATTAGTCAAATTTTTGAAGTGATTAGTTTTTCAAGTTGGTCTTCATTTTTAATATGAATAGTAGGTTCCAACTCGCCTTTTTTTACCAGAATCTTTCCATTTGAGGTCCAGCAGTATTTCAGTTGATTGTTTTTAATATGCTTTCTTGAGAAAAAGTGTAGTTTTCTCGCATTCGGCGTCAGATATTCAGTAATATAAACGGGGGATGATCCCGCCACTCCCAGGTTGGCACTGTTTAGTTTTACATCCTTAGACTGATTATAGGTTTTAACCGCCTTTAGCACATTATTTTTCGCGGAATTATTGCAAAATTCAATGAGAATGGAAGGGTGGTTGTCCTTCTTTCCAGGTAGACGAAAAGCGTCTTTTATGCATGAGTTAGACACATTGGTATTAATGGTTTTAAACAGGTTACCTAGGTATCTTTCCAGGTCACTCTTAGATTCATTTTGAATTTTAGGTACATTTCTTAGTTCTAGAAAATTTATATTTGTGATCCTTTGCATTTCCTCAATTTTATCTTCAAGTGACAAAAGAAGGACCCTGTGTTCCTTACACTCCCTTTCTAGGCGATCACTTTTAAGTTTCATATCATCATATTGTTTTGTCGTAAATGATATAGACTTATCTATTTCCTGATTAGACTTTTCAATTAGCATTAGAGAATCTTCAATTTTTGTAAGCCTCGTATCAGTAGTCATTTTAAAAGATGAGAATTGAGTTTTTATTTCGTTCATCGTGTCTGTTTGAAGTTTAATAAACATTTGTTTGATATCATCTTTAAAGCTTAAAAACTCATTTCTGAACGAGATCTCTCCAGACGTACTTCTAAAGCGTTTCATTGCCCTACTATTTGACACATAATTAAAAGGAGTATCAGTTATTCCAGTTGTAGATAAGTTAGGTTCAGAGTTGTTATCAGGTGTACGTATCATTATGATCAGTAGTAGAAGGTACACGAGAATGTATCTCAGCTATCAGTATTTGACACCGCTTTAATACCGGAGTGTAGTGTTGACAATTCCAATAGTGGGTACTACGAGAAAAAATTACGCCCAAAACAGAAGCTAATTATGTCAACATAATAACATTAGTTGTTTTGGGTTACCTTCATTCAAGCGCGGCTTACGCATCGCATACGCTTGACACATTCGATGTTTTGAAGTATCCTTGCCGCAAACTAGTCTTGCGCTCGTACACCGATGTCTATGACTCACGCACGAACGGCAGGACTCGGTCGCCTATCACCTGTCTCTGTCTGGATCGTCGTAGCGTCTCACACGTAGACCGGTAGCAAAGTATGGGCGCCTAGTACTACGCGCGTTTAAAAACTTTATTTTTTGGAGATAAAGATGATTATTTTAATAAAAATATAACTGGAACACAAATATTACGGAGCACACGTCTACTCGCAATCGCTGTCCGAGGGGAAGGAAATTTATTAAATAAATGAAATTTGTAGGTACAAAAAACTAACAAAACAGGTTAAAATTACATTTTCAAATAAATTTTCTAACTTGAACCGGTCGGACATGTCAGTTTAGTGACGGTTCCAGTTATTCAAAATAATAAATAATTTAACTGATATTTCCTAAAATTACAACATTTGTAAAGAAGATCACGGCCGGCATTTAATATCGTTAGTTATAGAACAGTGTCTCGAGTAAAAGGGTGTTTTTGTTCGTGTCGGCAGCTAAGTTCACTTTTGGTCAGGGGGGCTACTCTCTAACGAAATCCGTAGTTTCGGGCTTAGTTGCGGGCGGGCATTTTCTACTTCGTATCACCTAACCACTGAGAACTAATGATAACACGGTTTGACAGTTACTGTGAAATCGTGTTGTCATTCATTCTCAGTTCGGGTTCGGGACTAATCGTAAGTCTGTAGGTGATACGGAGAAGAATACGAACGCCCGCAACTAAGCCCGAAACTACGGATTTCGTTAGAGAGTAGCCCCCCAGGTTAGTGACGTTATTTCCTTGTTTAATATTTAGGCGTTTTACATCCTTCAACTGTTTCAAACGAATCAGATAAAAATATTTTTATTTTTTTTATTCTTCCAAATACATATCTTATTGTGATTAGAAAACTTTTTTCTTTGAATCTTCCCCTGAATGTGACGTTAGTTTGGTGACAGACAGTTTTTATCAGGGTACACTTAAAAGTGAAAGTGCCCAAAAACAGCTTATAAAAAAAAGATTCCGACGAATTGGGAAACTCTTTTTTGAAGTTGGTTAAAAATATACTAACCTTTAGCTCGTAAAACAGCTCGGCCGTAGCATAAGGACTAGGGGACCACACAAGTTTTAAACGAGGAAAGTGTATGGTCAGAAGCTGCAGCTTTTGTTGAATGTCAGCTCCAGATAAGTCAGTTGACACAACAAAGTGACCCTGAAAAAAAGTAAGGAAACATCACCTTTTTTTACTTGTGGAAATCTTCATGGATGTCCTCCACCTTGGGGCAGGCGGAGGGGTCTGTCAGACTCCTACTGACTAAAACTACACGGAGTTCCTCCTTGTCACTTTTGGCTGGGTTGCGGGGACACGTTCGCATTCTTTACAATCACCTAGCCGAGGGTTAAGTGCCATAGAATGGAAAAAAGGTTTTCCTTTATTGACACCAGACGGTGCTTATATAGTTTTAATTCAAATTGACGTTTACGCTAACGCGAACGAGAACGTTAAAAACCTATCACTAAGGCCACCATACTTTATTTTATAATCAGTAATTATTGTGAGAAAATGATACCTGTAGATTAAAAGGCTTGTTCTGATCGAATTCAATTAGTAGAATGGGCCTTGTGTAGTTTCGACACATTTGAGTACATTGTGTATAGAGCCTGCCCGAGTTCAAAGAGCCGATCAAATCTGATATGGATTTCCTTTCTACGCAGATTTCGGGAGTGAGAATGTAGTCACCAATCTGAAAATTTACAAGAAAATGTGATTTATTCCCAGCAACTGGTTTGATCCGATGGTAACCCCCTCAACTTAGAGGCATGTGCGACGGAATGTCCGTTTGGCGAATAGATAGCATACTCACGGCTATCGTGACTGGTTCGATGTTTATTCCTTTCTTGTGAAGTAGCGCTGGCAGGTCTGACCGAAACTCCCTCATGTCGACAATAACGACGGGCTTCTCTTTTTGTTGATTTTGCCCTCCTGTGAAACAAGTAATATTATAAGTAGGTAGCGTCCGACCGAAGCAGAATTTTCAGCCGAAACCGAACCTTCGGTTTTCGCGTGCCAAATCCAAACCAATTTCATTTATTTAACTTGTTATTTTAACACTACAGATTTCTTACACAGATTACAGGTTTTCCTGTAATATGTAGGTACAGAACTATTATCTGCATTTTTTTTTCATAATTTTGGACTCGGCAGTTTTGGAGATAGGGGGGGAATAGTAATTTTTGGTTTAATTTCTTGCATAACTTCAAAACGGTATATTTTAACATTTCGCAAAAAATCTAAAACCCTCACAGTAAGTCTTTTCATTTGATATATCGCACGATAGAGTTTGAAATTTTCTACTTTGACCCAAGTGACCCCCATACTAAAAAAAATATTTATTTACGTAACACGTCCGTGTTTGGGTCAGAGAAGTCCATATGTGTACCAAAGAAAGTCCTAAGAAAACTTGATGTGACAGACGGACAGACAGAGACCCGAGTGATCCTACTCTACTCCTACTCGGGAACTCTAAAAAGGTAAAATCTGTAAACGCCAGAATGACGTTGAAATAAAAAAGACACCCTAATAAATTCGTGTAAAAGCGATATTGCCCATGCCTAGTGGAGGCATGGGCAATATCGCTTTTACACGAATGTTTAGAATATTGGCTATCGCATTTAGTTATTTATTTATTTAAACTTCATGTACAATAGTGGTACAAAGGCGGACTTAATGCAACAAGACATTCTCTACCAGTCAACCTTTGGGTTCGTTGGTTGTTTGTTTTTTTTTTAAGTTATATATTTCAATATGTTTTTGGCTGAATCTATGTGGAACTCGGATAAGGTACTATGATTTTTAGGTTTCGGTTTTTTTTCGATTTACATACATCATTGTATTTTTTTATTTGTAACTGTACACTCGACGAAGTCGAAGGAAGAAAGGTGAAGCGCAGTATTTCAAGTACCTATCCGAATTGGTTTGAACCGAATATAATAGTGCGATACGGTGTTGTGTGTATTTTAAAACTAATTTGTTAAAAATGAGAGCTTTCCTTTAGTTTGCCATGTGTTATTACTTCCCAGAATTTGATCCTTATTAGCTACACTTTTGGATGGTGCAATAATATACGGTGTGCTATTTTTTTTTTAAATCAGCCGTTTCGATTCCCGGCTAGGAATAATGATTTTTCAATGATGCAGTTTTACTTTTCATCAAAATCGGGCTCGAGACTCCTTTCAGCGTTTTTCGATATTCCTCGGATATATATATGTATATTCCTTATAGTTTCGGATTTGGCCATGAAGGCACACTTTAAAAATTCAGTCTGTATAGACCATCCATTGTACACTTGTTTTTATAAGCGTTTTTCCTGAGCTTATTATGGAGTACAATAAAGACTAAGTATATAATATTTAAATATAGATTCAGTGTGATCAAATATATAGGTATTAGTTACTGTGCCAATACATAGGTATTGTATCTATATTCGATCTGCATCGCCCATTCCTAATGTCCGCCGAGTCCGATAGACAGTGTTAGTAAGCTTTTATTCGCAAAAAAGTGATAAATAGTTGAGAACAGTGGTTTTATATGTAGAGAAATATATCAAGAAACGTATTTTATAAATTACAAATATGTACATACTATAGGTAGGTACTTATTTCTTAATTATAAAGGAAAAACAAGTAAAAACTGTAATGAAGAGGTGTAGAAAGAAAGTAGAAAGTCCTTATCCTAAAGTGTAGAAGTACGGTTCACTGTGGTAGAAGACTCATGAAGTCATGATACGACTTGCTAAAACGTTACCGTTTTGGGTTTAAGTAAAATTGAAGTAAGTATAGAAATATTTTGGGGTTTAAGGTGGAATGAATGTATGAACCGTAGAGTTTTGAGAACATGGCTTTGGGGTTAAGTGAGTAAGCTTATCCAGTACCTATACATTTGATCGCACTGAATCTATATATCAGGTATTCGCGTAACTAATACGTTAATGTTGATATGAGTCTCAGAACTACACACAAAACCGTATTGCGCTATGATATTTGGTTCAAACCGAGTCGGGTACTTAAAATACTGTGCTTCCGCGTGCGGTTGCGATTCGCGCGAGACTTCGTCGAGTATACAGTTCCAAATAAAATACAATGATGTATATAAATCGATAAAAACCGAAACCTAAAAATCATAGTACCTTACCTATCACTTCCGAGTTCCATACAAACTCAGCCAATACATCGAAATTATACATATAAATGCAATATCCGATATTCTAAATCGCTACATTTATAAGTTTAGCTATAGTGTAAAAACGATATTTCCCATGCCTAGACCCGGGTCTTGCTGGCTGAGACTGTCACTCTCATTGTCAAATGGCAAATCGACAGCCCTAAAATATAAATATTGTTTGTATTTAGTGATGAAAGCATTTTAATTTTCAACACTTGTTTAAAAAAAGATTGGTGGCTGTAAAAACAATTAAATGCGCAAACACATTAAAATACACTCTTTCAGCAAAAATAGCTCAGAAGGCTGTTTCAATTATCAATTATTTTAGTACCAAGCTCCAGACATTTATTGAACGTCTCCTTTTTTGTGTAATTTGGTAGGTCTGAGAATAGGCTACTTTTTTTATCATGCAAAACAACGTTTGCCGGATCAGCTACTAATATAAAATATATTTAACATATGCAATGTGTAACAGAATAAACGCATTACTTGAAAAGGGCACATTGTACTCATCACTATGAACAACTTTTACTATGGGACCGACTTTGAAATCGCGAAAAAAAATCGACTGCCCATACATTTCTGTGCGCAAACTCGACAAAATATTGAACAGCAGATTTATTTATTTTTTCATAAAAAACAATTACCCCTTTTCAGTTATCGCGTTTATTCTGTTACACGTTTTATAGTAAAATTTTCCTAACTAGTCTACTAACTAGCGATCACAAATTCACAAGCAACGAATACACCCAAAGTTCACCGAACGACGCACGGCATTGACGAACACTGAGTTTCGGCAGGGCCGAAGGTTCGGTCAATTTTTGGCCGAAAACGAAACTGTGGCCGAAACTAGATTTTTGGGCCGAAACCGAACCTTCGGTCGGTCTCTAAATATAAGTAATCTTTTACGTAAAAACCTTTTGGGGCCTATGGCCGGTAGTGAAGTGAGTTAAGTCGAACTGAGGATGTTGATCATGTTGAATGAGTTGAGCAATAGTCTTATTTACCAGCTTTCCGAGAGTCAGTAGCGTTGTCTTCGTGTTCTACATTCAGATTGAAATATTCTTCAGTTTTGCCATCCTGATATGATGGCACTACCATGACCTGGGAACATCGATTACTACATTAATAAACAACTCCATATGTACATTTAAACTACGGTATAATATTCAGCCAGGATTTCGATTAGCGCAAATTGAATAAAGTGGATATTAAATTAATTTCCGGTAGCAACGCTCAGAGGCGATCGTCTCTGCGTTAGTCTATTTATATTTTCGAGTTTATTTTCAATGAAGCAAGTTTTATAGTTGTGTGACAACACCTTGCTCGATGTGCGTCTGCCCTAATATGAATGTGTACACAACTTACACTCTTCGTGTGAATCAACAGCTCAAAGGCTTGCTTTTCTCTCTTCAGTGAGGTGAGGTAGGCTTGTTCCTCTACCGTTTTATCATGAATTACGAAATAAACTTTAGTGGAGGGCTCTTCAGTCTTTTTCCGGCATTCAAACAGTTCAATCTGCCTAACGGCCGCCACATCACAATGGTATAAAATCACATACTCCGGACGCAACGTGTCTAATGTTCGCTCCAATGAAAAGTTGCAGCCGCTTTCTTTGAACGTTCGAATGCAAATAACGGGTCTCTCGATTTCCAGTTGAGTGAAATCTAAATTGTCCATCTGAAAACGGACAAATAAACTTAGAACGTTATTACATGGGGGTCTGCATAAACCACATAGTGATGTCAAAAGATGTCAATTGGATGATAGAATGAGATGGTGAAAAACGTGACAGTGTCCCGCTTTTATTCAGATATGTATTACCTGAGAAATAGGCTCAAACATGCTTTCATCATGAGATACAGGCTCTTTCAAATGTATAACCGATTGTGACAAAGTTAACAGATAATTTGATTTTGTTTCATCTTCAATTATATCCTCATCTTTGTTATCGCTGTCTTTAACTTCAGGCTTTTTACCTTTTTGTGTCTTTACTTCCTCTTTTGGTTCAGGATTTTTTAATTTAGTGTATTTCGATGACACCGCGTTTATAGTGAGGTCTCTTCTGAATGCCATATAAAATAGATATCTATAAGGGCCCATGGTAAGATAATGATTCAATTGGGAACAAGTTCTATTATCTTGACAAAGCACTAATATCTTAGTGTTGTTGAGGCTTGCACCTTCTGTTTTCTTTATTTCTTCTGGTATTTCTTTAAGTAGTAGGTCACTAAGACATTTCCATTTTGGACATGGTTCTGGATCAAATTCTAAAAAAAAAACATTTTTTAAACATTCTTAATGTATTGTTATGAAAAAGCTGTTATTTTAAACAATAATATTACCTTGTTTAGGATTAAATACTCTCCCTCTGGCTAAACGGAATAGTTGCTCGGCCGACTCCAAGAGAATCCAGCCAGAATTAAGTTTTGCATATTCTGGAGTACTATATTTATTTACTAAGGCATGAACTGAAACAGCATCGTCGTGGAGCAAGTTACTAAAAAGTATGATAGTGTTGGAGTGAAAAATCTTAGAATTGACACAAACACAAGAAGACTCCAGTGCAGAGCATTTTCTGATGACATAGAATAATATAATTCATAGTTGGTGCCATAAAGTGTAAAGTACAATCAGGGGTGTGCTCACATGTTTCTTGAATCTGCATAAAGTCACCTGGGAGTATTTAAGTTAAGAGTGAATAGGTTACTTCTAGGCAAGCATGCTCCATCTTCGACCACATCATCGCTTACCATCAGGAGAGATAGTGGTCAAACGCGTGACTATCAATAGTAAAAAAAACGTGCAGAAAACTACTCATTTTAAGATTTACTTTTAATGTTTACTATTCTTTTCAGCCCTGAAAACAGTCATAAAAGTTGTTCTGCACTACTTTCACTCTATGACAGAATGCTTGGGAACCTGTGGACATAACATCAATTTTGCTCTCTCTTTCTGTTTTACATATAGTTTAATTAATATCTTACACAGTCATACTCCTCAGTACTTTTAAATCCTGGATGTATTCCTTAGTTCTTGTACTTAGTTGATGCCAAACACAGTCCAGCTGTGATTGAAGAATTTTGTGAAACTTTTTTGTAATACAGTTTTCTGTTGTTATTTCCTGAAATATTAGGATTCATTATAAGTTGATTGCAAGAATAATTAATTTGTGTTAATAATATTCAATGGTCTGTGTTGCCAAGATTAATATAATTTTATTTATTTATTGGGCTTCTTTAACTTAGGTACCTACCTACATTTTCCTGTACACATTTTTAATTTACCTGCATATCCAGTGTTCTGTTGATGCTCTTGAGTTGTTTTACAGTGTAATTTATAATGTCAAGCAAGCAGGTCTGGATGTAGCTCATGTTGGTAGTCAGAGGCACATGTAACTCGATCACTTGTGCCTGTCTGGACTTGAGACTCTTGATGATCGAGCCGTGGAACCTGTGAAAGAGGATAAGATGAGATAAGTGATGGCTGGTAGTTTTATAGGGTAAAATGCAGTGAACGCAAAAAAAAACATGGAAGCATTACTTCAACTTTCAAGGAAACTAAGCGCGCATCATGACACAAAATCCCAAACAAAACATAAGTCCTGCCTACCGTGGCACCATCTGCGTCACTGTCATTTTTTGGAGCTAGGAACGCTTCATGTTTTTTGCGTTTACTGGTAAAATGTGTAAATTTTGTAATAGGTACATATATGTATACACATTAATAATAATTTTTTGTATGTACCTATTCAATTGAAATTATTCTGAGAGAATTCTCCTTATACTGATGAAAATCTTTGGTTTTTGTTTATTATTTTAAACATTAAGTCTCCTTATACTGATGAAAATCTTTGGTTTTTGTTTATTATTTTAAACATTAAGACAAACATACCTTGGCCATAAAAATAATTCTGTAACAAATAATGCCCTCATTACTTTCTCCACTTGGTTGTAGCCAAATGTAAATGATATTGGAGAATTTGAGAATGCCTTCACAAAACCAGTCTGGAAGAAATTGATTAGTAATTAAAAATATTTAGTAAAAATAAGTCATCAGAAGCAAACCCTTAGAACTATTTACCTTATTACTTTGCCGATAAAGTCTCAGTGCAAATGCTTCCTGACATGACTCCAAAACAGTATGTGCCCTCAAAACAATAATACCAGTAATGTGTGATATTGGGACCCTGTTCTTCAGTAAGTCAACTACTAATATGCGGGTAGAAACAAAATGTATCCCACCCTCTAAATACGCTTTTTCCCTGTAATCACAAAAGAAGTATGCATTAGAAGTTGTTTTAGGCAAATCTAAGTTTTTTAATCTGTCATCAATCCAATTGCTAGTGGGTAAAATTCTGGAGAACCACTGTTTATCTCAGTCACTCCCTTTTCCATGATTTGTTGTCCCCTTGTCCTGGTACTTGATTATGCATACAATGTCTGAACAAGGTCCATCGTTAACTCAAGAGTGAATGCACACATTAACAGTAGTTTGTTATCAAAGCAGAGTTACCTGTCGGTCCCAACATTAGGTAAGGTTGACAGGCCAAATTTTTCAGTAAAATATTTTTCTTCATAATCGCCACTGTTCAATACAAATACCAAATGCGCAGGATCTTTATATATCCACAACATATTTGATATTATATTGTTGTAATTGATTCCTCTGAAATTCATACCTTTCAATCAGTTACATATTAATATTGGGTCTTCATTGGTGATGAAAAGTATTAAAATAGGCATCAAAAATAGTGGAGTTTGATTATAAACTCTTTAAGCTTGACCTCCACACTCATGATAAAAAAATCTATTTATTAAGAGAAGTAAGAGTTAGTCTGGACATGTTAAAACTTGCTTTGGATTAAAATTACATGAATTATCATAAAAAGAAAACAGTCAATTATTGAGATACAATAATGAATAACAATGTACAAAGACATGTCAGCAAATATTTAACTAAACATCTTACTACTATATTATTTGCATTATTTTATGTGATATAAAGCTTTTATCCTGAATTAAAAATGTGGTGTAGTAGTAGTTGTGTATATTATTATTAAATATGTAAAACTGTTTTGAAAGGACATACTTTGCCATAATAACAAGTGCATCTTTTTCAAATGCATCAATGAATATTTGTTTTTCAAAGGATAATAAGGGATATTTCACTTCGATATCATCTTGGCCTTCTTCAACATCATTCTTGTTTAATTCCATTCTTGTATTGCTTGCCCGCTTGCACAGTACAAACTTAAGTTAAAGTTAAACTATTACCCCAAAACGAATGCCCAAATCAAATGATAGGAAATGTCTAAATAGTTTAATTTCTAATCTTATTAAACCAAAAACTATATCATACTATTGTAGTCTTTGAACTACTCATTTCAAACATTTTTGTTTCAAATGTAGACAGTATTCTAGTTGACATTGACAATTTTGTCAACTTGACAGCAGTGAGCAGTTGCCAAACGTGATTATTGCCATTTGTCGAGATATTGCATTACATGCAATTGTCTGTTCCCATGTATCATGTTTACAGAATGATAACAGTTTTAGAGAATAAACTTAGACAAAACAGATTTGTTTGTTGACACTTTTTTTTAATAAGTCTTACATGGATCATTAGGTGAAGGTGCCTCTAGACAAACCGCCTAGGCTAATGGGTGGATTTACCCAACAAAAATTTCTCCGAACAAAAAATTCAAAAAATTTAAAACACATTGGAATGCCAGTAAAACTAGATAAAATCATTGGAGGATAACTTTAATGTACCTACATTGTGTTTAGACCAACATTTTAAGTGTAGATCAGAAGATATCAGCATTCCAATAAAAAGAGGGGAGATGGTGATGACGACGGTGGTATGGTACTGATTTATCGATGGATGGTGATGATTTCGTGTGTATGGTGATGACGCTATATACATGAATGTCAAATTAAAAACAACAAAATATATGAAAATTTACATTTTTAATGATTTAAATAACACTCATAATATGTATTCCCACCAGTCTTAGACATTTTTCTCTTAACTAAGGGTCTTGAGCAGTCCATCTATCAGCTGCCAGCCACCTTCCATCGGCATAGGCGTCCCCGCAGTCTCCCAACTAGTACCCCAATGATGTCGTCCTGTCTGAGCGTGCCTGAGGGTTAGCAGCATGGAACCTCATTTCACTTCCTTCTCCTCTCCCTCCTTCACTCAAATACATAAAAAGGAACTAAATTGGAAAAGCTGTACAGCAGCAGCACTCCCTCACTCACAAAGTGCACAGCAATATTCAAGGTCTGCACTCAAATCTCGCCGCAGTCCATCACCATCTTGAGACTGAGAAACCAGTGCTCTTCTTCCTTTCCGAGACGCAGATCGGATGTTCGTCAGACGTGTCGCACATGTCCTACCCAGGGTTTACGCTGGAGCATCACTTTAAATCACGCGCGGGCGTATGTATGTACGCCCGGGACGACATTTGCTATCGGCGTCTCCGCAACCTTGAGGACTCCAGGTTCTCAACGCTATGGGTTCTACCCTTTCTGTTCCGTTCTGCCTGTGTCTACCGTTCGCACAGCGGTGATTTGAAGACAACTGGGCTCACACAACACCTAAGTGAGGCGGCGGATGCGGCTCAGCAGCGGTACCCTTCTGCCCAATTGGTGTTACTGGGGGACTTCAACGTCCACCATCAGAAGTGGCTCTTCCCATACCAGTGCACAGACCATGCTGGACGAGAGACGCGACAGCTAGTAAGATTTAACGCTAAACGTTAAATCTTACACAGCTGGTCCAGGGGGCAACGAGGATGCCGGATGTTGATTCGCACACTGCCAATTGCTTGGACCTTTTGCTGACAACAAATCCAGACCGTAACTCGGTGTCGATTTCTTCACCACTGGGTAGTTCCGACCACTGTCTGGTGAAGTCTGTGTCCGTTTACTCCCAGCACGATCCTAGCCCGAGAGGCACCCGGCGAATATGGCGATACAGGTCAGCAGATTGGGATGGCATGCGATCTTTCTTCGCATGTTATCCTTGGCAGCCTACTTGCTTTTCTTCGACGGACGGTTCGTCGTGCGCGGACGCCGTGATGGATGATTGAGGAGGGGGATGGAGTACTACATTCCGTTCACTGACGTAACAATGTCTGGCAACGCTCGTCCATGGTTTGGTGCCGAGTGCAATCGCGCTGATGCGCTTAAGCACGCAGCGCACCTAGCATGGGTCGACGCTCGTACGCACAAAGCAAATGACGTGAGTTTAAGAAGAGAGCCTTCAACAGGGCTGCCAAGTCCTGCAAGAAGGTGTTGCGGAGGGCTCGGTTTGACCACATTAGCCGAATAGAGAACAAACTTGCTTCATACCAAGCAGGTAGTAAGGCTTTTTGGTCCCTGGCTAAGTCGGTCGAATCGAACTTCTGCCGCCCATAACTACCAGCACTGCTGAGACCCGACGGTTCGCTGGCCCACTCCGCTGAGGAGAAAGCGAACTTGTTTTTTTCTTTGTTTGCGGATTTTTAACGTCTAGATGGACGCGGTCCGGTGGCGTTCGACCCCCTGCTTCTCTTGATGGATGCGAGTCGAGTATGTCGAACATTCGCATTCATCAGTACGTCTACCATGACTTTTATCAATATATACTCGCTAGCGAGTGTAGTTAAAAAAATTATCAAAACTTTGAAAAAACAAGTGTCTAATTTATTTGTTATAATTTAAGTTGTTAATTAACAAGCAAGCAAGTTGCAGGTAAAACTTAAGTTAAGAACTAAAAAAATAACTAGACACGCTTATTTCGCCTTTCGTTTGAGACTGGAAAAGTGCCGATGGCTTGGAAGCAGGCTAACGTGCTGTCCGTGCCCGAGAAGGGTAGTCGAGCTGACCCAACAAATTACAGGCCTATCTCGGTAACTTCCGTACTCTGTAAGAGTATGGAACGAGTACTGAATCTTAAGCCCCTGGCGTACCTAGAAGCGAACGATATCCTTAGTGACCGACAATACGGTTTCCGCCGAAATCGGTCAACTGGGGATCTTTTAGCGTATGCCATTCACATCTATCGAGGCTATCGAGAAACACGGGGAGGCACTTGCAGTCTCCCTTGACATCTCGAAGGCCTTCCACAGGGTCTGGCACGATAGCTTTATTTATTAGTAAGGTTCCTTCCTTCGGTCTACCCGCCGGATTTTGTGATTGGATCGCAGAGGGATCGATCTATCCCAGTGATCATAGATGGCTGCTCTTCTGGACTGCTGGTTATTAATGCCGGGGTTCCTCAGGGGTCGGTGCTGTCGGCAACACCCTTCTTGCTGGATATTAATTATCTGCTTAAACCCGGTATGCAGACGACAGCACTGTTGCTGAGAGGTCCGAAGTGAAGACTGTGTCCGAAGCACGAGCTGGTGGGTCGCAGATCCGGTCTCCGGCCGGAGACCGGATCTGCGTGAACGTGTCTTTACTGGCTGTCTCTGATTGGGGCGATGCCAATCTGGTCAAGTTCAATGCTGCTAAGACCCAATCCAAGCGTGTCTTTTTTTCGCCAAAAGGAGCCAATTCCATCCAGCTCCATCTTTCCGAGCTCAAACTCTCTCAAGCGCAAGTTCGATCGCGTATAGAGTACTGCTCTCATCTTTGGGATGGATCTGCGGGTACCAGCTTGATGCCCTTGAGTCAATTCAAAAACGAGCCAAGAGGATCATCGGCAGTGATAGGCTTGTCGAGTCGAGGCTCCAAAGTCTGGAGCATCGACGCCGAGTTGCTAGCCTGTCGGTTTTCTCCCGGTTGCATTTTGGGGAATATGCGACGGAACTGCATAATTTTATTCCGCCAAGACCGTTCCAATATCGGACCACAAGATGAACGGCGATGCGCCACCGGTACATGGTCGGCATCCCACCCACACGCACGAAACCTTTTTGGGAACACATTCAAAGTGCGTACAGCTAAGGAGTGGAATTCCCTGCCGGAGTCTGTGTTTCCTGATAGCTACAACCTGGAAGTCTTTAAGTCAAGAGTGAATTGGTTACTTCTAGGCAAGCGTGCTCCATCTTCGACCACATCATCGCTTACCTTCAGGTGAGATAGTGGTTAAACGCGTGCCCTTCAAAGGTAAAAAATTACCAAAATCGTCATCACCATACACTTGAGTTCATCACCGTTCATTATTTGTAAATGGTGATGATGGGTATGGTGATGACGATTGGGACGCTATTTTGATTTTTCTAGAAAAGTAACAATAATAGTAGGAAACCCCTTTTTTCTTTAGCATCTTCACTTATAACTAAGTCTTGTTGAAATTAATCGTAATGTTATTTTAAGTACTTACCTTGAACTACAGCCTGACGGGAATGACGCAACTTTGTCTAAACATCGTTTTTGGTCAGTTCACAACATTTTTTTCTGTCTGAGCGCGTGTTATAACGACGTGCGGCTCACTTCGTGGTTTGCTATGAACTGAGGAAGCGGGGCAGGGTATTACGGGCCGCGTAAATGCTACGCATACAGAACTACCTTCACTTTGATATTGCCGTGATGGTGATGACGAATTTCGATGTTAAAATTTCATTTATTTATTGATTATTTATTTTACGAAGAAATTATAATTTACTTTTCTAGAAAGTTATATACAATATCAATAAAAGTAAATAATAAATTAGAATCTACTTCATATGTCGGGTATTCGACTTTTTTGCCGGCAAACGTAAAGAGTAGCATTTTTTTCACAGACGGTGATGATTTTGATAGCAGTTTTCATTTTATTATTAAAAATCTATTGAGTTTGAGTATATTTGGGTTAAAGCACATTGTAAAACAAGGCTATATACACCATGTAAATGTAAAAAAAATACGATAATGGAGCAATATATATTTTTTTATGCCCAAAATGTGAATTTTCGACAGTATTGTAAATCCACCCATAAAATGGCGAAAATGGCATACCTACAACTGTCACAACGTCACAAGAAAATGTTGCCATTAGGAGCAACAACTGAAATACTGTTGTCTCTTTTATCAAATACGATTACCACATTAGAAAGAATGAAACAAAACGATATTTCACAATCTGTTTCGTATTTCACCCATATTTGTATAAGCAAAGGTTGATATAGAATGTCGCGGCGCCTCCATATTTTTTCGATCTCTTTTTTTTTGTAGGTATTTCCAGTCCATACTTTTAATGCTGCCTCCACACGCTTGGTGTTTGCCACAAACAGGACAAACACCGAACACGTTCCAAACACCGACCACAAACACCCAACACAAACACGGCATCCACATGCTTGGCGAACGTGTTTGTATATTCCGGATTACTTTCGGGTTAATAGTACTACCACAGTAAAAAAAATTACGTATCTACTCAAAACAAAGTAATCGATTTCCGACCTTAAGTAATATTCTATAAGTCAGAAATCGGTTACTTTGTTTTATGTAGATACGTCCTTTTTCTTATGACGGCAGAATAGAACTGAATAAGCGTGTGGATACATCGCAAACACGTTTGTCGAACACCCTTTGATTTGTGCACAAAAACCGACACCGATGCCGATCACTACCAAACACTACCCGAACACATACGCAAACAGCAAACACCTATGCACACGTTCGTGTTTGTTGTTTGGTGTTCGCTGTTTGTCACTGTTTGCCAAGCTTGTGGAGGCAGCATTATATGTCCAAGAATCATTTGCCACAGGATTGCCAATCCTAAAATATAAATATTGTTTGTATTTAGTGACGCACGCATTTTAATTTTCAACACTAGTTTAAAAAAAAAAACGGGTGGCTGTAAAAAAAATTAAATGCTCAAACTCATTAAAATAATTACACTCTTTCAACATAAATAGCTCAGAAGGCTGTTTCAATGATCAATTATTTTAGTACCAAGCTCCATTCATTTATTGAACGTCGCCTTTTAGATTGATCTTCAACGTCCTTGGAGGACGGGCACGCGCTTCAATCCACGGTTGGAGCGCGTGGAGTACATCCGTGTAGACAGTGGATGAGATTACATCCAATCAAGGACAGTTGTGCTGCGGCAGGCAGTGGGTGCGCACGTATGTGGGTGCAAAGTGTAATTCAATAATACGTTCAATAATTAATCACATTTTATTATCAGTGTAGGCAAGGCCGTCTTTTACCCAATGGAGGCCCTGGGCACATTAGAATAATGGGGCCCCTTCTATACACGTTGATTGAAGAGGTACCTTCTAGTTTTCAGATAAGCAAAATCGTCAATCACTTGTTCAGTCTCTTAAGACATCAACGATGAACATCAACGTTCTTAAGAGTAATATAGGTATTTTTAAGTTATTTGTAGGTGATCAATTAGGCAGATTCTAGGTGACCCCATCGATCGCGGGGCCCTGGGCAATTGCCCATAGTGCCCAGTGGCAAAGAGGGGCCTGAGTGTAGGTTGTGTAGTAGATTGGTTGAGAATTCGAAAAATCTTACCCGCAGACCATCGTCCACTGCCTTCGGGCTCCGTGGGCAAAGCGTCGTGGACGTTAGTCCTGAATTCTGCTATCCCTTATCCACAAACATAGGCGTTGATCACTGTTATTTTTCGTATCTTGAGTGGGGTCATTTGCACATATCACAATTTTCACTGAAGGACCATTAGAAAGTGTTTTTTCGTTGCGCGGATGCGCGTGCCACGTTCACAGTTCGAAGCACAATTAGTGTGGTTGAAAAAAACTCAAACGGAAGAGCGGCGCCACCGTAGACCAATCGGATTGCTCAGCGAATGAATGGTGAGACTGCTGATTGCTCAATCAAATTAAACCCTCATTAATACACCTAAAAGCTGAATTACTTGTTGAGGGGTGAAGAAAAACTATCCCGAAAATTCCCTAATATTTAATGAAGTAGGGAATACCCAATTTTAGAACGAATGGTACGGAACATAGGTATACGATTAAATGTAATAAATAAATAATTACAAAAAATTGAATGGCTGAGAATTCATCGCTCCTTTAAAAGTAGTGCTTCATCAACTTTTTCTTTCTTTTTTAATTAATTTAATATATGTGTGTGTGTTTAGGTAATAATAGTTTTTTGACAACAATTTTTTTTTATTATAAATTATACTGTCAATTTTTAGGGTTCCGAACAAAAAACGGAACCTTTATAGGGTCACTCGGGTGTCTGTTTGTCTGTCTGTCTGTCTATACGTCTATCACAGCCAGTTTTCTCCGGATCCACGGACCGATTCTGTTGAAATTTGGTACACATATGGACTTTTGTGACCCAAACACGGACGTGTTACGTAAATTATTAAATTTTTAGTAAGGGGGTCACTTTTGGAGGTAAAAATAAAAAAACGTTTTTTGAACAATATCGTATGACATATCAAATGAAAGGGATTACTGTGAGGGTTTTAATTATATTTTTTTCATAATTTTAAAATGAATGGTTATGAAATTATTCAAGAAATTATATGAAAAATGACCATTCCCCCCATTATCTTCGAAACTACTGAGCCTAAAATTTTGAAATAAAAAATGGAGATAATAGACCTTTACGAAAAGATTACAGGAAAGTCGATTAGAAGTCTACAGTGGAAAAAAAACATGTTTAAAAAAAAATGCACGCGAGTCCGACTCGCACTTAGCCAGTTTTTATGTTACTATCTATTTCTATATGAATTAATATTATGAGATCAATCATTCAAATTTAATTTATTTATTTGCGTCAGAATAGTCATTATTACTTAATTTTGTTATTGGTTTTTATTCTAACTGTGCAAATATTAACATGTTAATATTTGCACACCTCGCCAATATGGTAAATATGTTAGCACAACTCCATGTACTTATATCACCTTGCATGTATTCGTTTATAATTGTATGTACACACATGTTTGAGCAAATAAATTCATCAGAATCTGAATCTAGGGTTCCGTACCAAAATGGAAATAAGGAACCCTTAGGGTGTGACTGTCAACTTGAAATTTGGAATAGTTTTAGATGATTTTTGTTCAACTATTTTGCAAATACATATATTTTGCCACCGGTACATGGTGGACATGCCACCCACACGCACAAAACATTTTGGTAACACATTCATAGTGCGTATAGCTAAGGAGTGGAATTCCCTGCCGGAGTCTGTGTTTCCTGATAGCTATAACCTGGGAGTATTTAATTCAAGAGTGAATAGGTTACTTCTTCTAGGCAAGCGTGCTCCATCTTCGACCACATCATCGCTTACCAACAGGTGAGATAGTGGTCAAACGCGTGCCTATCAATAGTAAAAAAAAAAATGAAATAAATAAAAATGTACCTATACATTTTTTTTTGCCACAGCGACTGAAAGGGTTTCTTAAAAATTTGAAGAAGGGCTACTAGGGCATGTGGGGCATCATATGAAAGAGCGCTATTCCACTACGCGCATCCTCAATTTTTTTTTTTTTTTTTAGGCGGCATTGTTTTCGTCTTTATGTAGAGCTCATGCCTAAATAATAAGAGCCGCAAATCTAACTTCATTGTTGCAAAGAAGTACTGTGCTCTTAAATCTCGGGAATCGCGGTCTGTAGCTTTAGTACGGGCCAAGCGCTCGATTTTGTAATAGCGCCCTTAATCTTTAGCAAGTCAACGTCAAGCCGCGCTTCCGGGACTGCGCGATATACAGTCGTGCAGTCTTGTCGTCCACACGTACGCGCTTACCTGCGCAATCTAGTTTGTGTAGGCCATTAGGCATGCTCTCAGCTAAGACGGAGTGTGTAGTCGGGGCATTATTTAGCGAGCCATCGTCGGTAGCAATGGCAACACTGCAAAAACTCACCGGAAACGGATAAGGCACCCCCCTATTGTCTACGCCGACATTTTTTTGTCATTCGATTGACTTGACTCAGTTCCGCTGCGCCAGCTATCTGCAGGAGTAGTGAACTTAGTAAATTGTGTTTCAGTGAGTTTGTTTAATTCGGAAATACATTTAATCTACCAGTATTAGCAGCTGTAGGTAAGGATTACGTGTTATAAAATCAAAATAACCTTTGTTCAATCCATTGATCGCTGTTAGTACGACTAGTGAGACATTTTTTTTCTTAGCATGCAAATGCAAGCCATGAATCAATTCGGAAATAGAGGATTTGGTGGCCCGCCGCAGCCGCAGAGACAGAACCGTCGTGGTAATAATAACCGAGGCGGCTTTCGTAATTCAAGATTTGATAATAATATGCAGCAGAGGAATCAGAATCACGGTCAAGGAGGTCAACGGCCTATTGAGGTAGGTGCCTACCTATGGGATTTTTATCAAGATAGTGCTTTGATTTGATGATTATTTTAGATTTTGTTTATCAGCTGCAATTCTTGGTTCATTTATTCGACTGATATGTGTATTGTTATTTCGCTAAACCCTCAAGTCTAAATTTGCGTCTTGCCAGAAATTACCATGTTAGTGACGACGCCATTTTGTGTTTGCTTGGTTGGTGCTTTCATTCTGGGATATTGATTACGAAAGCGCAATTTAGTTTTTCGTTGTTTTAAAAGCCGAGGATGATTTTTTAGTTCTTTATACGATTAATACCATATCTTCTGTTTATAATTTTGCCCATGTATGATTTCCGGTGGTAAACTTCTTTCACCAGTGACCTACTTATCACTAGCTCACCACTAGCTAATCAATAATACCTACCTGCAATACAACTAGGAACAGCTATCTAAAAATGGGTTTAAATATCCATTATAGCCCGTCGATTTACGGGACGGGGCGGGGCGCGGGGGAGGAGGGGTGGACCACGAAGAGGATGGCGTCTATTCGCTCACTCACCCGACCCCGCCATCCCCTTCTAACCTAACCTGTCCGAGTTGTGGTGCCCCAAGTCCAGAGCTCGCTTCGCTCGCTCTTCTATCCAATGCCGCTCGACTTGGCCAGTCAAAGGGAGGCTTCGCGGGCCTCCGTCGACCGGGGGGGACCTACTTCTGAGTGGTTTATAAAAATAACCATGAAAGGTATGGCGGGGTCTATTCGTTCGCTTCGCTCGCTCACTGGACCCCGCCCTACCCTTCTAACCTAACCTGTCATAGTCGGGGTGCCCCTACTCCAGAGCTCGCTTCGCTCGCTCTTGCATCCAAATACTCCTACTGTATAGTAGTGGTCACAGTGGGGCTTTATTGTGGATATTTATTTATTAATGTTTTGTTATAAAAACAGCAAGGGCAACAAACGTTGAGGGCTGGTGACTGATGTCGCTTCACGTTTTGTTCCACATGGTGAAAAAAAAAAAATTTTTTTGTGTAAATAAGTCAATGTCATTGGATAATACATAGAGCAACCATTATTGTGCATATTTATTAGGTACACATCTAAAGTATGTGAATATGCAAAAATAAAATTATAGTTATGAAAAAAAAAAACATTAAATTCACTTCTAATTTCAACAGAATGTGAAATGTCAACTTTGACGTCTATCATGACAATTTATCCAACCTTAAAAATTTGCAAATGATGTGCTATTTTCCAATTAGAGTTGGAGTAGTTAATTAAGATTATTGCAACTAATTATATCTCGTAAACCGTGTTTCGCCGCATATTGAAAATTTGTAAACAGGTTTCTATTTATGAGTACCATCTACAAAAAAAAAATAACTGCCAAAGCAACGGGCTATAATGGAAAGTTTATCCCCCTTGTTTTCTAATTGTGAATCAATTTTACCTCTTGAAAATATTAGTTAATGCATTTCTCAAGTAAACAAAAATTTAAGTAATTTGTATTTTTTAGACAAAGCCCACCCCAATTGTCGACAAGCCTCAACAACCAGCTCAACAAAATCAGCCTCAGGCTAAACCTCAGCAACAGCAAGCACCTAAGCCTGAACCTCAGCAGGCACCCCAGCAACAGGCTCAGCAACCTAAACAACAGCCTCCACAGCAGGCACAGCAGAAGCCCCAGCAGCAGCAGCAGCAGCAGCAGCAACAACAACAACAACAACAACAGCAACAAAAACCTGCCCCTGTTGCTCAAGCAAAGAATGAGTCACAGGATCATGTTGATAAGTCAGTAAATGTTGAGCAGAAGAACCAAAATCAGCTTCATAATCAGAACCAGCATTCTAATCAAAACCAGAATGCTAATCAAAACCAGCATTCCAATCAAAACCATCATTCTAATCAAAATCAACAGCGGGTAAGCAACACACAAACTTGGGTATCAAATTGAATATTTATAACTTAAGAACACATTAAGAGCATGTTATTCTTTTTTCTTAGAATCTCAATGGCAACTTTGGAGGTAACAGACAGGGTGGATGGGGAGGCCAAGGTGGTCCTGGCAACAAGCAAGGTGGTGGAAACTTTGGTCAGGGTAACAAACCATTTGGGCCTAAACCAGGTGGTGGCCCTGGAGGACCTCCGCGTAACCAACAGCGCCCTAATAACGTGCGTGGACCTCAGCAGGATGGAGGCAAACCTGTCCAGAGGGAGGTTAGTACTTGGTTGGAAGTCTTGCAGTTTGTATTTTGACCAAATGACCATAAAACGAAAATGTAAATACTTAAATATTGCAGAGTCCAATGTATAGTAGTGCTAACACAGCTTTATACAACTCTGATGACAAGTTCAAAATCTTGTACTTTGACATAAATGAATATAAAACTTTATACTTGAATATTTTAGGAAAAGACTACCTGCTAGGTATATAATATTTTGAATCAATTCAACATAATTGAAAATGAAAGATCTGCACCACTCCTTTACTGCAGGTGTGATGATAATATATGAATTGCTTATTAAGTCCTCATGCTTTATTGCAGGAACAGATGTTAGCGCATAAGCTCAAGGACTTGGTGGGACCTCTGACTGATTTGCCTGCTATTGATCAATCTGAGGTCAAGTTCAATGGAAGAAGTCGCTTGTACATTGGAAATCTCACTGGTGATGCTACTGAAGAAGAGATTACTAGTCTGTTTGCTCCCTTTGGTGAAACAGCAGAACTATTTATTAACAAAGAGAAAAACTTTGGATTCATTAAAATGGTAAAAATTGTTTTGTAAATTTCAATATCAGACATGAAACAAGCCTTGCTATTTTTTTTTTCAGGAATCATCTGACTACAACAAAAAAACTAAAACTTTTCTGTTTATTTTCCATAGGATTACAGAGTGAATGCTGAAAGAGCAAAGAGGGAACTAGATGGTAAAAATAGAAGTGGAAGAACACTACGAGTAAGATTTGCTCCTCACAATAGTGCAGTCAGGGTGAAAAACTTGCCCCCATTTGTGTCAAACGAACTTTTGTATCGTGCTTTTGAGATCTTCGGAAAAATTGAGAGGGCATATGTGAGGGTAGATGAACGGGGAAAAACTGTTGGTGAAGGAGTAGTTGAATTCGCACGAAAACCTAGCGCTTTGGCTGCTATTCGTAATTGCACTGAGAAGTGTTTCTTCTTAACTTCGTAAGTTGTCATATTCCTTTATAATTTTAAGTACTTAAGATATTTTTAGGGTTCCATAGCCTCGTAACCGTATTACTTACTAAGCCTTCTGTCTGTCTATGTTTCATTAATAGACCTTGTATTTGTGTTGCCACAAAAAAAGAACTGAAACTATAGTTAAAATTCAAACCAAATTAATAAAAAAATTAAATTTTTTTTATCAATATATTTTAGATCACTTCGGCCCGTTATAGTAGAAAGTTACGAGGAACCTGATGAGTTTGATGGATACCCAGAAAAGAATTTGCCCAAAAAACATCCTGAATTCCTTCGGGCGCGTGAGCTTGGACCACGGTTTTCTGAACTCAGCAGTTTTGAGCATGAGTATGGTACAAGGTGGAAGCAACTGCATGAGCTTCACCGCCAGAAGGAGGAAGCTCTGAAGAAGGAACTAGCTGCAGAAGAGGAAAAACTAGAAGCACAGATGGAGTATGCTAAGTAAGTTGAAAGTTTTAGCTGACTGCACAAATGGGGTTGTTTTTCACTAACTAAAACTATACTGCATTTAGTAAGTTTCAAGAATTGATTTAGTTATCTACCTCTTGGAATATGTGAGCCTGTATCAATTGGCAGAAATTAATGAATTTGTTTGTTTTGAAGGTATGAGCATGAGACTGAGCTGCTCCGCGAGCAGCTGCGGCAGCGCGAGCAGGACCGCGAGCGCCAGAAGCGCAGCTGGGAGATGGCGGAGCGAGCGGCGGACGAGCGGCGCGACAGTGAGCGCGCGCAGCTGCTGCGCCAGGAGGAGGAGCTGGCGCAGCGCATGCGCCAGCAGGACGACGAGCTGCGCCGCCGCCAGCAGGAGAACACGCTCTTTGTGCAGGTACTCGTCCTTCCACACCTCAGAGCCCCTGACCATGTTTATTGACCTGACCCTGCATCATGTCTTGCCTAAATTATATTTTTAAATTTACTGAGTCACTAAATGAAAAGATAAGTAACAGGAAAACAACAAAACGAAACAGTTCTTCACTTTGAGTCTACATTAGTAGCAGGAAATCTGAAGTTAACTATAGAACTATCAAGAATATTCAATGGAACTATATCTTTTTTTTTAAAAAAAACATAAATTTTTACTAGCACAATGTTGTGTAAAAGCTTTACATAGGAATTTTAACTAGCACAATGCCATGTAAAAGCTTTACATAGGTATAACATACAACATACGACGTAACATAGGTAGCAATTTCTCCCAAACAAATCATATACTCAAAATAAATATTAAAAATTAATATTAGTGTTCTGATTAAATGTTTTCCTAATTAACAGAAGTTTACATAAAACATAATTCTTCAACAGGCACAACGCTTGAACTCCATGTTGGACCGCCAAGAGCAAGGCATGTTCGATCAGCAGCAACCGATGGTGAGTAATTCATTTTATCTACAGTCTGGCATCTCAAGCTACTGTGATGGACAGAGAAATCTCTTTGTCCATTGATGCAACACTGTTGAATTATTGATATGCTACTTTGTTTATCTCTAAACAACTATTCAAGTGAACCACGCCATGCTTTATGAGCATATTTTTCGTCTCAAAAATATCCTGTTTTATAAGCTTCGATTTTGATGAAATGAACATTATTCTTAAATTTTCTATTTATAAAATGACTATCATTCATAGATGTATTCTCGACTTGATTACATGGTGAAGATACCTAAAATACTACCTAATTTGAGTCTAAATAATGTATCACTGGGATTGTCACATATGAGATAATTATGCATAATGCAAAACATACATTATGGACAAAGCTCTGCAGCAGGTTTAACTTTAGCACTATATTGTCTGTTTCTCATTAAGAGCATAGATGTGCTAATGATTTATTCTTCTGCATCCAGGGACAAACAATGTTCTTTATTTAATTCTACTTAGCTAACCCTTTTATCAGTATTTACTATGGAACAAATTTTTCGCGATTTCTCATGCTTTCAATGTTACTTAGATGCTGTGGTTTCCAATTCATTTTGGTTAAAACTTCTCTGCAATTGAACAGTGTTATAGGGGACTGCATAGAATACAAAAACTATTGAAAACAAATTGAGGACTGACAATTGCCATGTAAAACAGCATGGATGTAATGTTCTAAGGGCAAATTGAACCTGATGCAAAACTATAAATTCTTACAGTAATATCGTAAAAAAATTATCATGACCGAATTTCGATCACAGCTGCAAATCTCGGCGGAGACTAGCCAATGGTACAGGAGATAATAGGGCACACGTGTGTGCGCAACGTCATCTATTGTTTAGTTTGATGAAATTGTTTCTACTGGCAAGCACTGCATTTTATTAGGCGAATTTCCGATATGCGGTCTAATGTATGGAGCTTGTAAACTAGTATTCTATTTAACCATTGTTTTAAAGCCACGTAGTCAGCATCTTCGTTACTATGAAAGCATGTAGATAACCCACAGGATTACTTTATTTCTTAAAATTAATGAAAGGGCAAATATTTCTGCCAAAACTCACCATGCTTTAAGAAAATCAAATTAATTAATAATATTGTGCAATTTCTGTTTGCACCACGAATAACTAATACACGTTTATGCATAATGTGTAAGACATAAAACCGTACCTTCATTACTAAACTGCTTTATTTTACTGGAGACAATTTATCAGCCTACATCTTCGACTTCAAAACACAAGTTTTACCTTAGAAGCTTATAGTGAAAATTACGCAAACACAGAAGTAATTTAATAGTTTATTTGTTTATGTATTTTTGCGTATTGTACTTTTGATTATTTTTTAATTTTGTACTATTTAATTTTTATTTGATGTTTTAAGAAAATGAATGAAGAATGTATAGAGCATAAATTACAAAAAAAAAACATGGTGCCTACATGGAATCTTTGTGCTAAATATTTTTACCATTCATGGTATTCAAAATTTCAGTTTTGAGGTTTGGCGATTTGTTTTATGCCTCCTCCATATGCTTGGTGTTTGCCACAAACAGTGACAAACGCCAAACATCGTCCACAATCACCCAACACAAATACGGATTCCGGATTACTTTCGGGTTAATAGTACTCCCGCAGTAAAAAAATGACGTTTCTACACAAAACAAAGTACTCGATATCCGACCTTAAGTTATTTTCTAAAAGTCGGAAATCGGTTACTTCGTTTTGTGTAGATACGTCCTTTTTTCTTATGATGGCAGAATAGAACTGAAAAAGCGTTTGGATACATCGCAAACACGTTTGTGGAACACCCTTTGATTTGTGCACAAAAACCGACACCGACGCCGATCACTGGCAAAAACACAAATACAAAAACAGGCAAACACCTATCCACACGTTTGTGTTTGTTGTTCGCTGTTTGCTATTGTTTGCCAACATGTGGAGGGGGCTTCAAACTTAAGAATTTCAATGAAATACTATGAACAAAATATAACTTAAAACAAAATAGTCCTTACGGAAAATATGATACACCATCAACTTTTTCTCACTTTATTAAAAAGTAGTATTTATACATTTTCGCACTATTATTTATGACGTGTATCTTTATTCATTTTGGAATTTGTTTACTCGAACAGTGTGCGCGGAACCGAGGTCCATAGTAGTAGGTTTATGTTTAGTTCTAAAAATATATACACATTTAAAAAAAAGTTAAAAGCGCTTTAATTCGTTGGTCTCTTTATGAGTGATTTTGCGGAATTTTGTCTTAGTGTAATATCACTATTTCGAAACAACCAAATTGGAGGACGCCTTAAAACTCTATGTACAGTTCGCTCCGCGGTTCTATGCCTCTCGGAAGTTAGGTTTTAGTGACAACCGCGCAGGTGCTATCGCGTAAAAAAAGTGTTACGTTCCTAGAATATATTTTTGTTTATACGTATTTTATATTATAAACAAGTGACAAAGACAATAGTAACAATAACAATATCAAAAAAGTAACACGACAAACACACCAAAAGAACACAAATCAGTCAGTCAGAAATAACTAATTAAAAACAATATCAATATGTAACACTTCGCATCAAAAGTCGTATTACATTGAGCAACCGGGACACAATTATACATCGAACGTATACGAGCGACTGAGACGCCATTACACGCGCCATCTAGGGCCCCGCGCATGCGCTGTTCTTTTTTGCAAATTGACATCCTGCGCAATCAATTGCGACGTACTTCAGAGAGGTAAAGAACAATGGTCACTTTGGACTAGGAAAAAACAAATTGGTAACGTGATGAAACTATCACTAACATGTAGTGTATTTTTAATGTTATTATTGTAAATCTTCGTTTATTTTTAAAAGCTGGGGAAATCGAGATAATCTTTAAAAAAAAAAACTATTCATCAGAAAGAACGCAGTGTAAAATATCCACATTTGAACGCATCCGTAACGACTTGCGTTACTAGAGATGTCCGTATTTTTTAGTTTGATGATTTGATTTTTAAGTAAACAAACAATAACGGTTTCTGCACTGACAGACCGGTCACTGTGTTGTAGTTTCTGCGACGACTGTGTTCTGTGCGATTTTCTGTTACTTTTCTTGCTTTCTGTATCTTGCTTTGCTTACGGACCATAGAGTAGAAAACATAATTGCTACAGATTAATTATATAAACACAACATCAAAAACATATTTCATAGTTTTTCAAGATTCTCCTGCCTTTTAAAAATATATTGAAGACCGTTCTTAGTTATATAGGCGAGTGTAATGACATTGTTTCATCTAGTTACTTTTTGTTAGATTTTACTAGTCCAACCATGTTAGCCGAGTGTCCATTGTTCTTTGCGTGACGCGAACTGTAGGGTAGAGTGGGCTTACCTTTTAATACAAAAGCATTGTTTATTAAGCGAAGTAGAAAAATCTTCTATAAATCTTCATGACTGTTATTATTATTGGACTTGCATTTCAATAATCGACAAGATAACACTAAACGACTCGTTGCGAAATTTGAGCGTGATAATCGCTAAGGTCAATGTGAAATTCAACCATAATAACGCAAATGACGTCGTTGACCAATCGAAACAACCATCTTGGTATTACTATAGTACGTACCTACTCTACTTTAACCGACATCATCCGATGACGTCCGATTGTTCTGGTAGACATCGGTAATTCGGATTGCATATGCGCAATAACGCGTGCCGTGGTTATCGGCAAAAACTTGGCATTTTTTTTTATTTGAACAATCAATAATTTTGCCTCGTTTAAAATATAAGAGATATGTATGTTTTTTTTTTATGTACACCTACCAGTGTTGTCTTTTTAACACAAAGCTTGACTGGTAGAGAATGCCTTGTTGCATTAAGTCCGCCCATGTTACCACTATTGTATATGAAGTTTAAGTAAATAAGTTAATTGTATAGAAAAAAAATGGTATACCTTTGCCGCACGTGCTAGTTACTTTATTATTGACTAGCTGACCCTTGCCCACTTCGTTGCGCAGTATTTTTTGATTTAATACATTGCCTATGACACTCACAAAAAACGTGGCTTTCTATTGGTAAAAAAATTTTCAAGATCTGTTCAGTAGATCGAGACATTACCCCCTACAACCTCACAAACTAACTCTTTATGATATTAGTATAGATAGATAATAATTTATGGAAGTCCTTTTCTTTATCTTAAAATGTAGGATGGAAAATGGCAATTCGGATAAATTTATAAAAATGAAAAAGCTGTAAAATGTGAAAGGCTATCAGGAAACAATTCTAATACTTAAATATCGCATGGAAAAAAGTGTCTTTACAAATTGGAATGTGAATTTGTGAATCGTCGTCAGCGCTGAAAGTAGGTTTGTGTGATAGTAGGGGATTCGTATGATACTGAAAAGTTTCAGTATCATCCTCTCTAATAAACTATCATGATACAGGGGATTTATTATGGTACCCTTGCCCTGAAAGACCGTCTAAATATTTATTGTTAACCAATTGATTTGTTCTCGGATTGTTTGGTCCCTAGTAAATACTTAGAATAAGCTTAAAATTATTACGTGAATGCTTAAATTATTAAGCCTTAAGGATCATTAAAGGTGTGAAACTTGCTGCTTAACAATCGTCAATCCGGTACATAAACTTGGATATTATTTTATCATATTTTTATTATTCTTTTAGCGAAATTTTATTAGAAAGTATTATATTGCTTACTTAGGATGGAGGCTTCAGAGACCAGTACGACATGCCACGAGGGAGTTATGATGACATGCCGCCAAACCGCGGTTGGGAAGGACCGCGCCAAGTGGACGATTACCCTAACAAACGTCGTCGTTTTTAAAGCAGCTCTAAATGAGCCCGGAGTGTGTTTAATTTTACATTGTTTCTGACTATGAAGCATTTTATTTGGTTCGTGGTCGTTGGTTGGGTACAAATAAGTGGTTTTTTCTATGTTTAGTCTGAATGAAAATGTGTTTTTCATAACATTTTGTTTAAATCGAGCGACATATTTTGAAGCTACGGAGCAAAGTTCGATTTAAGTTACCTTCACCATACCACAATACACTCAAAATTCTTACTGTAGTAGAGATTAGTATCACAGTTTAAATAAGCAACTGACCATTTCAACCTATAACTATACCACTGACATAATGCGACAAAACTGAGCCGGTAAGCCAAACAAGAACAGACCTTTGTTACCTTTTTTTTACCGTGACTTTACTGAACATATTTCCATATGCCCTAGGAGATTGTTATAATAAAGGTACTTGTAAAACCCGTTGTGTTGGGATGCACAAATAATTTTGCCCTTATTTGTCCTAACCAAAGACTAAGATTTGGCACTACGGCCGTTAGCATTGTATCACGTATTATACATTATAATTTAAGAAAAAATACTTTAGAAGTAAAGAAAGATAGAGGAAATTACTAATTAAGTTAATAGCTAATGAAGTATCTTGTTTTTACCGTTCTTACATTATATATATTGTAAATTTTATGACAATGACTTCACATAATAAAATATCGGCATTAAAAAAATGGCGGTAAATAACCAACTCCACTAGCTTTAAAAGTGTTATTTATACACTTACATTTCATAAATACACAATTATTCAGTTATCTAATTAAATTAAATAGTAAATAATTTTAACATTCCTGATTTTGCACTGCACCTCTGCAATCTTAGTAAATTATTAGGGAATCATTTAATTAATTAAATCATCCAAACCATCTCTAAATCGCGAGTAGGTATATAACGTAAAAATGTATTTTTACAAATCAGGAACATCTACTATTTGAACTAAACCTTCTGAAGTACTATCTCTAGTGTTATTGTTTCATAGATGTAATAGTAGCATAATGTTGTAAAGGCGTGCGAACGGTTTGAATATCAGTATTTCATCTTTACTTATGAGGCCATTTCCCAATAACAAGTATTTCTTCTACTTTTATAACCGTTTTCGTTGCTACTCTTAGTTTACGGATGCATCGCAGGCTGAGTATTTTATGTATTTTATCTATCCTATAATTACTTAAATAAATAATTATTATCTCATTACGCTGGGCTTTTAAGTTGTAATAGACTAATGCCCAAAATAAATTTCAATTTGAATACTTATACTTTATCTATCACTCACACATCTATCACTGGATAGATAAAGTATAAGTATTCAAATTGAAAATTTACTCGATAACTATATCGAGACTAAAAAAGAAAAAAAGGATTAAATTTAACATTTTTAGCATTCTGAAGTATTTGAGTTTGCACCGCCATCATCATTTTGCAATACATACTTAAGTGGCCTCAATAAGTAACATTAATTGACGCTACGTCAGATGAAAGTTCCCCGTACGACCGTAAGCCATAATTTTATGTTAATTTAACTTGTGCATTGTGAATTGAGTGTGAAAAGATTATTTAATATTTCGTAAATTAGTTCTTTTTACGTCGTAAATAAAAATTATTTAAGAAATATTTTTTTAAATTCTTATTTCTAGCAAAACCCATTTTCAATGTAGTCATAATCTTTCGTCTAACACTGTCTAACACTGCTACAGGTTTCATCAAAGTAGTGTCAGCGTAGGAATGCATGATCTCACCTAGAAAGCGAAGGCGGGGTTCTACGGTATACCTATTCTTTTGAAAGAATATTCTTAATTATTTTTTTTAGTGGACTTGGGGTTTACGTTTTCGTAGTAATGCATCATAACAGAATGACAATATTTTCAGTTACTTTGTAATTAAAATAACTGTGTATTAAGTAAAGAGCTTCGGACATTTTTCTACCAGTCGCCATTTTGATGAAACATGTTACCTATATATGTTTCGAGGACCCCACTTACAATACAAGTTAAACACTATCATTTTGCAAAGTTCTTAATAAAGAGGTGTTCACGAATTCTTATTTTTCCAATAAATTAAGCTGGGAACTATTTGAATTCATTCTAATGCATACAAGCACGTAATAAGTCATTTTAATGATAGTCATGTCACATGGCGACTTACCTCGATATATCTCCCTGTTCCTAACATTTTTTGTTTGTTTAAGTGTCATCTGCCCATTATTATGACTCATCGTGCGCCGCGATTTCTAAAAAAAAATATTGACGACCGGGGTTCTATACCAAAATAATCCCCTTTAACTGATGTTAGTTATGTAAATTGAAACTAAATTTTGAGACAAGAATGAAAGAGCGAGTTAAGCTACCTTGAAAATTGTTGCACCCCGCCTCGAATAGGATAGGTTTTCTGGTTCATTTGTACAGAAATAGGAGTAAAGTTGACTCTTAATCGAAAATGTAAAAGGTTTAAATAACTGATGAAAGTTAAAACGAAGGATATTGTAGATATTGTGACATTGTGGAATTTAAGGGCGAGAGCTTTTGGTGGAGCCACTTTATCTACATGCAGAAAAAATAAAGAGAAAAGGCTGCAAGAGTGAGTTTGAAATTTTGTATGCCTTGTCTTGCCTGTGTAGGTAATGTCTTTATTGGATTAAGTTTCTGGACGAGTCAGCTCACATCGAGACCACAAGCATTGCGACGATGCTTGAAAAAGCTAGTTGTTTACCGTGAAAACATGAAAAGCATCGTGACGCCGCGTGGCGGATCGATATAGAAGGCACATCATCACGCGCGGCATCTAGCTATGCTCTAAGGTGCAACGTGACGCCTCAGCCCTCACTAATATTAAAAGTCGAACCTTAGGAAGTTGAATTCAAGACCGAACCCGAAAATTATATCAGCCTGTTATTGTTCCACTACAGGGTAACAAAATTAAGGGGTTTTTAAACTTGCCCTGTTTGTTGTTTACGAGGGCGGGTCAATAAGTCCGTGACTTTTTAATTTCTTGTCTTTTAAGGGCAACACTGCTCCTGTCAACAGGCAACTATCAGTTGACTTCTGTCAAAATTTGAACAAGCTGCGTCTTTAGGTTTGTCTTTGACAGCCATTGATAGCAGACTGCCGCGTATTTTGAGAAGAAAATGGATAAAAGTGAATTTCGTGTGCTCATTAAGCATTATTTTTTGAGGAAAAAAAACATCACTCAAACCATGGCTAAGCTTGATAAATACTATGGGGACTCGGCACCATCAATTTCAATGGTAAACAAGTGGTTCACAGAATTTCGTTGTGGCCGTACAAGTACGGAAGATGCCGAACGTTCTGGACGCCCAGTTGAGGTCTCTACACCCGAAACAATTGAAAAAAATCACGATATGGTGTTGGCCGATCGGAGATTGAAAGTGAGAGGGATTACGGAAGCCATAGGCATCTCACATGGCTTTAGTGGTTACAATTTTAACTGATCACTTGGGTATGAGAAAGCTTTCCGCAAGATGGGTGCCGCGGTTGCTCACAATCGACCACAAACGCAATCGTGTGACAACTTCGCAAGAGTGTTTGGCGTTGTTCAACCGCAATATGGACGAGTTTTGCGCCGTTTCGTAACCGTGGACGAAGCAAAGATCCACCACAACACACCAGAGACCAAACAGCAGTCAAAACAGTGGGTTTCTCGGGGTGAATCGGCGCCAAAGAAGGCAAAGGTGGGTTTGTCAGCTAATAAAGTCATGGCGACCGTTTTTTAGGATGCATGCGATATTATCCATATTGACTACCTTTAAAAGGGTAAAACAATCAATGGTGAATATTATGCCAACTTATTGGGTCTAATGCAAATTTGATAAAAAAACGACCGCATTTGGCCAAGAAGAAAGTTCTTTTCCACCAGGACAATGCAAGGGTGCACACATGTGCAGTTTTCATGTCAAACATTCATGAATTGGGCTACGAATTGCTCCCACATCCACCCTATTCTCCGGATTTAGCCCCGAGTGACTATTTCTTGTTCCCAAACTTGAAGAAATGGCTTGGTGGAAAGAGATTTGACGCCAATGATGAAATTATGTCGCAAACAAATACCTATTTTGATGACCTCGGCAAATCTTATTTTTGGAAGGGATAAAAAAATTGGAGAAACGTTGGACAAAGTGTATAGAGCTCAAAGGAGAGTACATTGAAAAATAAAATAAAAATATCCAAAATCCTGTGTTTCATTCAAAAAGTCACGGACTTGTTGACTCGCCCTAGTATTTGTTTCGTCCTAATTTAGTAGTTAAATTTAACCGCTTCCCTATTGACAGATTGATCTGATATTTGGTACACACATTTTCTATTACAATATAATTTAATACGTTCAATATAATTGTAAATACAAGATGGACGCCGCTACAGAATGGCGGATTACATACCTTTTCACAACCCCCTCAATATGGGTATCAAATGAAAGCTTGACTAGAAGTGTACAGTACGAAATAAAATGCAAATCCAATATGGCTGCCAACAAAATGGATTACATATTTTTTTCACAACCCTCTCAATTATCATATGGGTGTCAAATGAAAGGGATAAAATGAAGTTTATAATGATATGAGCGGTTGACTATTAATAGAAATTTCATGCGCGCGATAAAGCCTATGCAGCCCCACGTTGTTTTAAATTTAACCTTCTTGCTATGACAAACACTAATATACTTACTAACATTATTAAATTCCGAAAGCACTTGTAAATAAAAAAAGTACTCATTTTGCTTCCCAATATATCAACAAGTCTTATAATAATCGTATTAATTTTTGTTAACGGGACCTGTCACCTGTGTCATGAAATTTTTAGTAACAATTTAAGAGCAGATTCCATAATTATGATAATGATTTATTTATTTATTATAGCTTAATGCATTTGGCATTTTACACCAACCAATTTTTCTTTATTTCGTGATAGTTTTGTATTTTGCCGTGAAGTTCCGTCTCAATAACTCGCATGTGCCTGTGAGATATACAACCAGTAGTGCTGGACACATATTTAAAAAAGATTATCTTGTTTTTAGGATTCTGTACGAACAGGTATAAAGGAACCCTTCTGGTGCGACTTTGTTCGTCCGTCCGTCTGTCAGTCACATGCATTGACAATGCTTATTTCCGGAACTACTAACGATGTCGTTTCAAAGTTTGAATAATGGTAAAATATTTTTGCTGCATAGCTTATGATGAAAAAAGACCCGTAATGTGTCCTCCATTGATCTCCAGAATGATCAAATGTGAATAAAACATACATTTCCGGATGCGTAAAACGGTGCCTCTAAATAGTTTTTTTTTTTTTTTATAAAAATCAGTATAAGTAATTCCTTTACTAACAAACCTGGACGGGAAGTCTCGACATATGTAGTTACCGCTCGCCTAGCGACCGAAAGCCCGTAAAGCCACTCGTACACAGTCAATATCAAACGCGATCTACGGATCAGACCATTGATTTTAATCGTAGATCGCGTTAAATATTATAATAATTAATATTAAATTCAAAAATGGAGAGATATTTTGGCATGATTTATTATGACGATATCTGACGATTGTCAGTTTTTAAGTTTTCTAGAGGTGAAAAAATAAGCAAAATTAAAATTCTGGCACTTTTCATTTATTAATTAACTTGGACTCACCTGAACTTCTCTAAATAAAGACAGACAAAATGAGGGAAGATTAAGTTCCACAAAATCTTTAACCTTGCCCCATTACAAAAAAAGTCACAACAGGTCACTAACTCCAGACCAACTAACAATAATTGCCAAAAAACTTTGTATTGGTATCTATAATATGTTAAGGTTATTGGAATCTAAAAACATCTTTACGGTGCGATAAGTTAGCTCATAAACCTCAAACGGACTAACATTTGAAAAAAGTCGTGTTAGTAACAAAGGTTTTGAGGGAGGCTAGAGCTCGGTCTGTGCTGGGTAGGTAGCACAGATCGAGCCGTTACAATACAAAAGAAAAAAATCCCGTGCATGCTTTTTCTTCCACTTTCTCTTCAAGACGCTATCCACGCCTCGACTCTCGTGAGACGACTGCGTGCAGCCCTTTACCAGTAGGTAGGGATGGCGATTCTTTCCGAAAAAGATTGATTTTTAAATCGATCCGAATCGTAAGAATAGAATAGAATACTCTTTCGTAAGCTGTAGTGCTATTCTGTAAGAATATTTCCGTGTCTCGACAGCGGAATCCGAGGTGAGTATGAAATTCGTATAAACATAAGACCTTTATGTTGTGTGTAATAAAGCCCACTTTGTGAACTTTGTCACTCAGGTGAAGCTCGATATCGAAATGGTTATTTACAGAATAGCTAATGTTTCGATTCACAAAAAAATCGAGGTCTAAAAACGTTCTTTTTTTCAAGTTTGCATTTATAATGTAAATATAAATCCATTTCATGAAAAACAAGAAAAATACCATACTAAATGATATCTTATCAGTAAAATCAGTATTTTTTAGTTCAGGGATAATCAATACTCATAAATGCGAAAGTAACTGTCTGTGTGTTACGCAATTACGACTAAACTAATGAACCGATTAAAATGAAAATTGGTACAGAGGTAGTCTTAGACCCTGAGAAAGGACGAGGAGGTTACTTTTTATCCCGGGAGTATGTTCCCTAGGGATCACGCGGACGAAGCTGCTGGCAGAAGCTAGTGTAAATATATAAATAAGATATATTTTGTACCTCGACAGTTTTTGATTGAATGACGTTTTTATGAAGTGTCTAGCCAGCGGGCCCTTTTTTAAATATTACTCTTATATCAAGCAATATTGTTAGGAGCTTGATACTATTATGTGCCTTACAAATGCAAAATTTCGACTTTCTGTGATACTTCAGAAGATATTCGTTATGTATTCCAACATCTAGCCAGCGGGCCCCTTTTTGAAGTATTACTCTTTTATATCATACAATAATGTTAGGAGGGGTGTACTATGCCAAATCGAGTGCCAAATAATCGAATATCAATTGATCGAACACTATAAATCGAACGTCTAAACACTCGAACGTTCATAATACTCGTATCGAATAGTTAATAAATCGAACATTCATTATAACGTACACTCAATACATCGAGTGTTTAAATATCGAATGTTTGTATATCGAGCGCTCAGTTTCATTTTTTCGAAATATCAATACACTGAATACTTTTTATCCTAATATATAAAATTCTTCCGTTACTGAGTGAGTGAGTAAGTGACAGGCAACGCACAGCCTAAACTACTGGTCGTAAAAAGCTGAAATTTGGCATGTAGGTTCCATGGGAGTGTAGGGGATCATAAAGAGAGGATTTCCCGAAATTTCTACGGGAACGGGAAAAAACGGGATATGCGCGTACGAAGTCGCGGGCATAAGCTAGTATTTTATACAAGAAAAACACAAAACTTACTAGTAAATCACATTTTAATCTTTCATAATTGTCTTTTATAGGTAGATTTTTAAATTTTGTGTTTACTGCAATTGCACGGAGAAACTCGTAATAACTCCATGTTGTTTTTCCAATAAATCATACAAACATTCTATATTCTGAAAACTCGATGTATTGAGTGTACGTTACAATCAATATTCGATTTAACAAATATTCGATATTATGAACGTTCGAGTAATTAGACGTTCGATTTATAGTGTTCGATCAATTGATATATGAAAGAGTATCTTATATTTAAAAGGCGTCCGCTGTCTAGACATTTGATTAAATATCTTCTCACAGAAAGTCGAATTTTGCATTTGTAAGGTACATAATAGTATCAAGCTCCTAACACTATTGTATGTTAAAAAAGAGAAATATTTAAAAAATGGCCCGCTGGCTAGACACTTCATAAAAACGTCATTCAATCAAAAACTGTCGATGTACAAAATATATCTTATTTAATTTCTTTAGGTACAAAATAATGTCTATGAAAAACTATCACCTGTTGATAAATTTCATTGCGGCCTGCCAGATAGACTCACATGGATGGATACTGCATATCGATCTAAAAAATGGATCTTTTGGGCCTGAAAAATCGATTCTTCGATTAATCGATCTCAGATGGCCATCCCTTTCAGTAGGTTTAATTAAAGAAAATAAGAAAGCTGTTCTTCTTCACGTCCCTTTTTTTGGGTTTCGTACTCAAACGGTAACCAATGGAACCCTATTATTAAGCTTCCGCTATCCGTCCGTCCGTCTGTCTGTCTGGTCAGTCAGCCGGCTGTATCTCAAGAACCGTAATAAATAGACAGTTGAAATTTTTTGTTTTTTTCGGTTTATGGTACGGATCCCTTTGTGAGAGTCCGACCCTCACTTGACCGGTTTTAAACATAGGTTTGTTATTAACAGCTTGCTGCAGTATTGGAACTACTGTTTTAATTCTAACTATAGTGTCTGCACAAAATTTATTTCTGACTCGTTTATTTTTAAGTACAGCGCACACTACAAAGCAAGCTTATTTTAATATTAGAATTTATTTAATTTATCTGTAATTCCACCGCTTTGATTTGTTTTTGTCCGTTCAAAAGAAATTTGCATTTAACATATGGTTGTTGGTAAGTACAATAAAGGGCGATATTCATGTTACTTTGAGATGAATGATGTTGAGAAGTTGATGATGGTAAAAAATGTACTTAAAAAATTTAAATTTGTGAATGCATGTAATGATAAATTGTTAAAAAAAAACTATCTAAGTACTATCCTTCTACATCACTCAGGTTAAAATTGACATAGTCATAGACAAATTAAAAACAAAAAGTTAGAAAAACTCATTCTCGCTGTAGTTCCATAGTTTTGGGCACTTTTTTTTTTCAGGTTTTAAATTTGCAGATGGTGGCATGTACAAAAATGTTATTTCCTAATATTACATAGTGTATTTGTGAGCTCGTGGCTAAGTAAGGCACTTGTCTCACCGCCGACGATCAGCGAGAAGTAAGTAAAGCTAGAAACTTGATTCGAGTTGGCGAGCAGCGAGAAGCGAGTGTGTGGTTCCGATAGTGTGGTCACTCGGCCATAAGCGAGTGATCTTTTGCGACGGGCGATTACTCGCACCACTTGCTCCGTCCCGCACACAGCCAGCTATCGACTATAAATGTACTCTTTAACTCAAACGGGATCTATGTCTTGTCCGTTTCCTCAGCAAGAATGGATAGCTAATCGCTTACTCGTCGGCGGTGAGACAAGTGCCTAAGACCAGCAGCTCTGTTCGATGTTCGAAGTTCAGTAAGAACAACCGCACTGTTCGTTCTCTTCGAGGTTCAGTAGGTACCGACCGCTTTCAAAGTCCGTCCTTGGATGGGTGACCATCCATTTACATAATTGCGTTAAGCCGTTGATCTCGGCTGTCATTTGTAGATTTTGACAGACGTTACGGGTAATCCGAGGCCAGAGAAGCCGGCACCAGTAATTAGACTGGAAGCCGAATTCAAAATAGTTGCAAAAAGGCTAGGCAGACAGATTGTATCCTTGTGACGGTGGTACCTAGCTACTAGATTTACCACCACAAATCAGGTGAAAGACAGCAGGAAATACGGTGCCCCTTGCCGTACTCTGGGAAGCCGTTGCTGCCAAGGAACAAAATGCAGTACTAAGGCCCGGTTTATGGATTTTTACACTTCCCCTTGTTTTCTTTTTCTGGGATTATAGACGGGGTATTACCGAAGTGGGGGCTATCTTGCTTAAGCTAATTAACGCAAATGATAATGTGTTAGCGAAATACTTAGCGGCAGAAGCACAGCGGCTTTTCGGGATCTCACGTGCAGGCGGTCGTAACACGAGTTCATCACGCCTCGTCACACTATTGCTAACCTACATATTAATAGTTCCCTTATACATATAGTATATATAAGGTAATATGTACAAGCAGGTTTGGAACAACTCCTTTGCAAAAAAAAAAAACGGGCAACTTAAAAATTTTACGTGCTAAGTAATTTTGTAAATGAATATGCGTCAACTGAATTCTGGCAATTTTTCACATAAATATCCGATGAAATAAAAATCGATATGTACTCGTCCAAAAAATAAGAAGTGGTCAGCAAGAATGTAAAAAGTCATAATAGCTAGTGTGACCTCTTGCCAAAATCACAGCTTGCGTCCTTCTGGCCATGCTTTTCACGATATTTTTTAAAACGTTTTGTGGAATACGTTTTCACTCTTCTGCTTGGTCCTTCTTGTGAAGTAGGTTACACTGATCTTTCCCGTCTCTTTAGAACATCCCAGACAAGCTTAATTGGTTTGAGGCCAGGATTTCGTACAGGCCAATCTTAAAACGACGGAACCCACTTTTTTAATGGAAATTACTTCTTTCAACCCACAACTTTTGCATATACGCTTCCATGTCGCCAGAACGGTGAGAGCGCAAGCATTGTCTTCCAAAAATGGGATCTTCTCCAAGAGTAGTTAATGCAGGTTGTGCGTGGAGAACTAGGACTTATCGTTATATACCGAATTACCAATTACGTACATTTAATGTTCAATTTTCTATGAAAACTAACTCCGTACGCTCCGTCGAATTAACCTTCAAGCGGTCGCACGGCGTCGAAACGACCGCACTCGATACGTTTTCTTTTATAACATTGAGATGTCTAGTCACAATTATTTCTCGTTTCTAGTAGCTTTTCATTATTTCACTATGCACGAAAATTACTTTATTCACTTCTTCTCCGAGCCTCCGGAGAGGAATACAATTCATTTCTTTAGGTCGAGGCGCAGGCGTCGAAACGACTACACGCGCCTGGCTCTTTCTTTTACTTTGACGAGAAGACTTAATTTCGAAGTAAAATACCTGAATTGATAAAATAAACACTGATACTAATTATTCGATTGCAAAGAACTAAAAAAATAAAATCATCTAAATATAAGTACACATCATTCTCTCAAGGGAACAAAACTTTGGATTGGCGTGCAAAGCTGGTTTGTAATTGAAAAAAAAAGTGAGTTATTTTATTTTTAATTCCAACAAATTGTTGCTTAGGTAAAAATAGATAATGTCTGAATATAAAACAAATAATTATTAAATTATCAGCATTCTAAATTCCTGAAAACTCATATAGGCCTTTTAGGTTACGCGCGACCGCGCCCGCTTGAAGGTTAATTGCTGCTCAAAACATAACGGAGCCTCTGCCTGTAGTGATTTCTTCGAAACACACGTCCGCATAGCGTTCCCCTAGTCTTCGCAGGACACGCCGGCGTTGATCCTCACCTTATAGATTCCAGCTTCATCAGAAAACAATACTTTGTTCCAGTCATCCTGATTCCATGATGCACAATTTCGAGCAAACTGAAGTCTGGCAACTCGGTGCTCATGGAGTAATTCTGTACCTGAGAAGCATAGCACTGTAACTCCTTTTTTTACGCTTTTAAGCTTTTTACACTATCCTATAGTATGAGTCCTTTTCTACAAGGCCATAATACTGGAACTAATGTAATCACCATAACATTAGTTTCGAAATTGTATTAAACGTATGTCTGGGAAACATTCTAGAGCATAATATTTTAAGTGATAATACATTAAAATACCCGATAGTATCGTTTGCATTTTACTGTAAGTACGGAGTTACATTGTTCGGTGGAGCGGTTTTATAAAGAGCGTGCAGGAGTTAAGTTGCCGACTGTGAAGATAATGCTTAAAATTGTCTAAAAGCATAAAACTGTATTTGATACAGTTTTTTTTATTTCCTTAAAAAAGTACCCAATATACTGTCAAATAAATCTCAATATTTTTACCTAGTTAAAGTTTAATAGTGTAGTTATTACATAATAAAGCATTTTCTCCAAAAGTTGGCACATTTTGTTTCACAAGCTCCTTAAAGTCAAGATTGTAAGTTTTTTTTTGTTGAGAAAAAACCCCTTCTCCTGTATAGTTTGTATTTTGGCGCTTACAGTTATATGCTTCTCAGGTACAGAATTTAGGGCCTCGGGCCGGGTGGTAACTGCTGATGTCGGCAGCCAAGAGCCTCCTCCTGGCTGTCCACAAGCTATCTCTTATACTCCTCTTATTTCTCCAAGGCTCTTCTTTGGGTCCACTTGACGCTTTACGATTCTGTAACGCTTTTTGGTAAGTACCAAAAACCGGTCATCTCGTGGCTCTGTGCATCGCTTTCTTCCCCTGGTCCTGAAACTGGTCTTTTGACCGAACCGGTCTCCTGATACCGTTTAGTCCGGTCAAAATAGACATTCAAGGTTTCTATAATTCGCATATAGCACAAAATTGGCAAAAAAATTGTCATGGTCAAAGTTAGCAAAAATGTCTTTTTTTTTCAGTCAAACCATCATGCTATTGTCTATAAAAATCCGCTTGCACTTTTTTCCAAAGACACTATTTCTGAGTTACAGCGATTCAATCACTTGTGTTCTTCATAATATGCACGAGTATGCTGCTTATATAGGCTGACTAGCTCTTAGCTCTATGCGAATTATTTTAATCTTACTCTAATTAAATAATAGACTAACTTGACTGGACCTGTTCCCAAGTTCTCGGGAAAGTTAAACGACTCTCTTTTAGCCGCTGAGATGTGTAAGTTTGTAAACAACTTGCTTCAAGTAACGCCATAATTTTGCCGGTCCTTATAGCTTTATCAACCATATCAAAAAGTGGTATTGATTGTAAAAAGAACGACAGTGAATTAATTCGCATAAATTATCAAAAAGGTTTAAAAAATTTAAATAATATTAACAGTTCCAACACTGCGCCATTCATAACGTAGTTTTACACTAATCAAAATAATTATATGGTTGATTTAAAAAAATTGGAACTTATGCTTTCTAGCCAGGATACTCCATATTATAACATCGTCGAATTAATAAAACCTTTTTCTTGTAATATTAATGTAAGATTGCCCGTTTTTTTGCTTATGGGTTTATTATAGATTTAAATTAATTGGCTAAGTGAAAGAAACTACACTTTTATACCAAATTTATTAAACTAGTAGTAAATTAAGAAAATCGCACTAAATAGCCATTTTCTTTTATTTTCTACATGTGCTTTTTTCCAGGGTTATCATTGTATGTTGTGGGCTTTAAAAATATCTTAACCACATCACTATTGTGATCAATTCTGCCTAGCCTTCATTATTCTTCTTTACTGGTAAATCAAAACGACTAACACTAGTTTTTTTTTTTTCATTTTTTAATAGCCCAAGTTGACCTAATGCTGGGCAAAGGCCTGCCCGTATTTTTCCAGCTAACTTTATCTGCTACCGTCGCCAGCCAATCCGTCAGGAATGAGTCCAAATCGTCACGCTAGCTTTTTTAGGCCTGCCTCGGTTACGATGTCAGTCTTCAGGCACCGCGAGTCCTCATTTTTATGTGTTGACTTGTGCTTGTCGTACATGATTGTTTACTTGACCAAATGCTCCGACATGCACGAAGCAACCCTGAGAAGTCTTTTTGGCAAAACAACGGACTTTCGGTAGTGAGTGATTCTTTTGCAGATTTTTGTACTACCTGTACTGGGTTTGACGCAGAATGTGCAATTCATAAAATGTGCAGTTCGCAAAATGTGCACTTGACGCAAAATGGGCAATTCGCAAAAAGTGCTATTTGCAAAATTTGCATTTCTCAAAATGTGTTTTCTCAAAATAAGTGTGAATTTTATCACAATGGGTCAAAATAAAAACCATTTGCTTCTATTTTTTTTGCACTATTTTTAGCACGATAGCAGTAGTTTCTTAGTAAAAATTACATTTTCACGTTCAGGAAATGTTTGATTATGTATTTTGAGTACACGTCTTAAAAACGTAAAGTGGCAGTCGGTGTTTTAGTTGTTTTTTCGTTTTATGACACCGAAATTAAGTTATTTTATACTTTGTAGTGTTTATATTTTGAAGTCGGTTGTATTTTTTTGTAAAAAAGTTCTTTATATTTCACATTTTAGTAATGCGACTCGTATACATCTGCATACCCCTTTACAGCGTACCGGCGTGATGTTATGTTATGAACTGGTATAAACAATAAAAAGACATGCAATTTCAGCAATCCCGGGAGGTTTGCTATTATTTATAGAAGAGTTCTGTTGCCTACCTCCGAAGTTCTTTATCAGATCTTCACCAAATAGAAATGGGACCAGTCCGGGAAAATAGTCTTCCAAACAAAATAAAAAATTAACATCCATATCGGTTGACAATTGTCGAAAATAACGCTGAAAAAACATTTTTCCTGGGATCCCATCATCAGATCCTGACATACCTTCCATCATCAGATCAGCCACATGAATTGATGATTTTCAGGCACAAATATCTGAATTGAGTTCGTTAGAAAGTATATGAAAACATTGTATGTGCCCATTGTGCCTTTAAAATTTGAGAGTTGCCCCTCATCTCCATCTTCAGATTCTGACTTGGTGACAATGTCAAACATCAGGAGTATAGGCTTTCGATTAAAAAAAAATTTTTGAATATAGGTCCACGATTGGCGGTCAAGTATTTCTATACTAATATATAAAGCTGAAGAGTTTGTTTGTTTGTTTGCTTGAACGCGCTAATCTCAGGAACTGCTGGTCCGATTTGAAAAATTCTTTCAGTGTTAGATAGCCCATTTATCGATGAAGGCTATAGGCATACCATCACGGTAAGGCCAATAGGAGCGGAGCAGTAATGAAAATTGTGACACAGACGAAGTTGCGCGGGTCAGCTAGTCTTCTAATAAATAAAATCTCGTGTCACGGTGTTTGTTACCGAACTCCTTCGAAACGGCTCGACCGATTTTCATGAAATTTTGTGTGTATATTTGGTAGGTATGAGAATAGGTGGTAGGGTATTTTTTTTTTGTATGGCAAAACGATTGCAGAGTCAGTTTCAAGTATAAAATTCGAAATAGCTACGCTAGATGGCACAGTCTACTTCGCGCACGTTTCCTTGAAACTGAGCGTGAAGGAACCGGAAGTGGCAGCACAGAAGCGTCAATGTCAAGTATTCTGACCCTTAAAATTTCGAATATGCGACACTAGATGGTTTTAAAATAAGTCACAAAAATGGCAATAAGTATTTACTTCGTCAAATAGTGTATAGCTGACGTGTACTGAAATGACATAATCAAACATTTTCTTAACGTGATTTTTGATCTGGATTGACTTTTCACAAAGAAACTAGATATTTTTATCGTGCTAAAAATCGTGCAAAATAATTAAAAAATAAATTGAAGAAGTGCATTTTGAGAAGTGCTCATTTTGAGAAGTGCTCATTTTGAGAAGTGCTCATTTTGAGAAATGACATTTTGAGTAATGCACATTTTGCGAATTTTTCGAAGAAATTCTATGTCAAATCCCCTGTGCTGCTACGATACGAAATTCCAGTGTGTTCCTGACCAGTCCATCACTAGTTTGTACGTATGCATTAATCAAGAAGTTTTGTTAAGTTAACCACTGTTGTCTGATTTTCTTTTAAATATCCTCAGTGGTACCAACCACTCATTCCTAGTATTCTTTATTGCCTGCAAAATAAATTTTTCATTAAAAAAGTTCTTTTTTTAACCGACTTCCAAAAAAAGAGGAGGTTCTCAATAGCGTTGGTATTTTTTTATGTATGTACACCGATTACTCCGAAGTTTCTGATCCGATTTCTGATTCTTTTTTAGTTCGATACTTACCACTTGCTTTGGTCCCGTAAAAAATTAATTCAGTTTGGCTCAGTAGTTTTATTTTATGAGCATTTTGCTTATTTCGATTTCTGCGTAAACGAAGACGTCCACTTAAAAGTGAAAAAAAAAACTTACAAAAAAATATGAGTAGCCGACTTCCAAACAAAACATTCCGAAGTATAAAATAATCTTAATTTCGGAAGTCGGTGTTAAAAAACAAAGAAACAAAACCAAAAACACTGAATTCCGAAATTAAGGTTATTTGATACTAGTGTTTTGTTTGGAAGTCTGTTATACTTTTTTTTAAGTTTATTTTTGTGTGCAAAATTAATAAAAAATCTGCTTATCCTGCGTTCCCAATGACAACGTAAGTCTAACTAAACTGTTAATTTAACCCTCCGCCCGTCGTGTACTTTTTGTAAAGCGAATCGTCGCGCGGGCTCATTCTTATTGTAGGCCGTTATCCGTCACTTTGTAAATGTTTTCCTATTGTTGATCGTTTTTTTGTTCCTATTGTTTTAATTGTAAAGAACAGAAGCCCGCACTGAAAGCACTACGTACCAAGTCAAGTCCTAGTTCAGTTTAACATGGGCGCCGACAGGACTATATTCAGGGGGGTGCATCTTCGAAACCCCGCCTCGAATAGGATTTTTTTCTTTTGCCCAGAGAGAAGAAGAATACGGATACAAGGCCCAACGCGAGGGAGCTCGAAGTACCTCGCCTCGGATTCATTAATATCTTCATGATTTCGTATGTTTTATTGAAAGCCATGGGGTGCAAGTGCACCCCCTTGCAACCCCCTCCCGGCGCCCATGCTGTTGTTTTCTCAGACAATTTTCTTTTGTGGCTTGTGAACCATTGAGTTGTTTTTGGAGTCCTTAATCTTCCTTTTTAGCCGTTCGTGGACTTGATACTTCTTAAATCTTGAGTCTCTTCCTTTCGAGGAAATATCCGAAAAATGAAACCCAATGGGTACCCTTCACGAGCATTAGTGATTATTATTAAATATTCCTCGGCGACTGCATCGATGTCTTTCCGTTCGAAGTTAAAATATTTAAAAATTGTGATTTTTTGCAAATATTGGTTGGCGAAAAGGTTCTACTGTAGTTTGCCCGCACAGCTTAATATTTTTTCCTCAGTTGAAACTAGCAGTTCTAATTTAACATTGAAAAGGCGGAGGATTATATGAAGAGCTGAATATGAAACCACGTTTGCTTCATCGAAGACACCTAGTATATCTCTGTCTGACACTGCGGCAATCTCTGAGTAACTAACTGGTAAGTTAAGAACTAAATGCATCAAGTCTTCATAAATAACCGGAAGTAGATGTAAACGATTCGTGAGCTCTACTTAGAGCAGCACTTAAGTATTAGAAAATACATTAACAACAGGTAATTGTGTTACCTGCCGCAAAAGTAAGAAAAAGCCGGTAGTGCGGCCAATATTCTGAATTGTTCTGGAAATATCCACGTGTGGGGGGGGGGTATAAATACCTCCCGATGTGTGGTGTAAAATTTATTGATTCTAAGCATTACACTAGGTTCAAGAAATTAATAGAACATGCTGCAGGCATAAAAAGAAATCAAAATATTCAGCATTTCCTCATTGGTGCAAGTTGATTTGAAGTAGTCCAGCGATTTCACTGATTAAAAATTCCTGTAGCTGAAAATATACTAACGTAGAGATTGTTTTAAAAGGAGGAAAGGCCTGAGCTAACTGAATGAAGAGAAGGATAATATGAACTATGTAATGTGCACTCGGTTTTAAGATTATTAGCCGGCTACAGATTAACATTTCTAGAATCAAGTAAATTTTAACCCAAAAATGCGAGTCAAAAATAGAATAATAACTACTTATGCTACTTATGTAATGTGTAATATCTGCTTCATAGGTATTTTTAACAGGCGAATAGATAACTTAAAACTTTTAGTGCCAAGAACTCAGCGTACGGGTCGAGCAGTTATTCGTTCGTGTGCCCACAACCCGCATCTGAGTCGTGGTTTTAAGTACCTATATGTGACATGAGTTCATGCACGGGTTGTGGGCACACGAACGAATTGTTGTTCGGCCCGTGTGTTGAGTGCTTGGCACTAAAAATGTAAAAACACTTGGCACTGAAAGTGTTAATAAATGAATATCATATCGAGTTCATAAATAACCATTAGGTATATGCCTAAATGCTAAGATGCAATATTATATATTAAAGTTGAAAGAAATACCTTTATCCATTGACCTACAACTAGATAGTCTGCGGGTTTTAAACAATATCCACGGAAAATGTGTCCTGAGACATCTATATATGTAAGCGTAGGTACATGTACATCCTAATTCAACACTTATCGTCATTAGTGTACAACTTAATTTTTCTTGCAAAGATTTATCAGTCTGTTTATCTTGCGACTTGAGGCTGCATTGTTTATTTATTTATATTTTGTTTTAAAAAATAAAAAAAAACATCCATACCAAAAAAAAAACATTTTTGAGCTGATAAAATAACCAGAACAAATATGATTCTAGTTTTTCGGATCAAAATATTTTTTTCGTTCCAATTTGGTCATATTTCTCCATTCTGAGTAATGTTGCGATTGCATAAAATTACATTTTTTATTCTTATGAAATACTACGCTTTTACTGCATTTTTATGCCATAATGCCATAATCTACGGCATTTTTGACGTGTATTGAAAAGATATCGCCTTTGAAAAACGTTTTGTAACTATTTTAGCTCGGGCACTAGCGCAAACCCGAAGTCTATTTAGTAGTAGGTTGATGCCATCAATATTATTTTAGGAAATAAAGAACTTGCCTTTTTAGTGGCAGTCAGTCAAAGTTTATACCCGGACTAATTATTTTCAACATTTTCTGCCGAGAAATTAATATGCCATATTTTTGCACCTAAGTAAGGAAACCGTTGCGTTGGTTTTGACATACCGTTCAAGACAAGGTGTTGATCTACATGATCTTTAGCTAAACCAGAAAACACTTAACAGTTAAAACATTCCTAGCCATTGTACCAATTCGTAATAGATCTAAAAGATATTTTACATTAAGTATTATTTTTTGGCCGGTAGGCTACCGCTGCCAGCATAGTTTATTTTCATTAGAAAGCATTGATTGGATTTGTATTTGGATGAGCATTACAACACCTAAAAGATAACATGGAAATCCTTCCACCACTTTCTCCGCTCACTTGTGATTACAAGAAAATCCTCCCACTTGTTTAGACTTCAAAAATAATAATTTTGAATACCCCAATTCCCGTATTGGTTATAATTGATATCACGATAGGAACAAAAGATAACCAACAGAACAGATGTGTATTTTTACAGATTTTGTGTTACCCGCCATTACCCTTAACAGTGTGCCAGCGCAATACTTGCGTTGCAAAACTGTATTCTATTCTATTGATATAAATAAAGGAAAAAGAACTTGGTTTTAATATTCTTTTCGATACCTGCATAGTTAAAAGTGTTTCTGTTTAATTTATTGTCAAGAAGCATATTATTTTCTTATAGGTTTATTCTTTACTAAGTTCAAGAAAAATACTTGCAATAATGATCTTCTCAATATGCAGTCAGCATCAACTCTACACATTTATTTATTGTGTTCCTCGGAATTTACAGGATTATTTGTTTAACCGAGGTTTTGATCTAAATTAACTTTTTCGTATTTTTTTTCCATCCAATAAATCTGTTATAGAAACTTGTAAATCACTTTATTATAATGCTGACTGTAGCGTTGATAGTTTAAACATCGTATGTAATGTAAAAGTCATTAACATTGTTGTTATTATGTTCACAGGTATCAGTTTTTAGCTAGATCAGCTCTGGAGATTATTCAGGTAACTATTGAATCTACTTACTATGTTGGAAATTAACTTAAATCAAAAGTACAGATGTATTTTAAATAGACTGAATAAAGACAGTTTTCTACGCATTTTTTCGGATTTCCGTACTACAAAAACAACCTGAGTACATACAAATTGTGAAGGGATATTTATTGATCAGTTTTATTTGGGGCCGATGATTATTTCTAGATGTTTTCTTTCAAAATATCTTAGTAACGCTAGGTGTTTTGTAATAAATGTACCTTTGTTTTCAGATGGCCAGGATCAAAGCCTTGACAACAATATATACGCGAATGAATGATTAGTGCAAGGTGCGTATTGATATCTTTCAGAAAGGAATTACATTAACGATAATAAATTTAAAAAATATGATGATTCATTCATTTTTGTCTTCTTTTCCCGTCTGATGCATACTGAAGCATAAACATTGAAAAATCTGATATTTGAAGGAAAAGTCGTTACATCTTCTAATGTAAATTGTCTTCAAAATAATGTAAACTTATAATTACAGAAAAAATGTATCAGGGTGGGTGACTTTTAACTTATAGGCAATCTTTCATGCGGTGAAACTGGGCACTTATAAAGATAACAACTTTCACTATTGAACTAAATCTTAAATCCCAGGAGATAAAATAGCTCTTTCGGACATTATTCTAAATTTAAGGTTTAAATCTTAGTAAAAGTTGTTAACATTCATAAGAACTTAAACTCCCTGAAAGATTTCCAATGAACAAGTCTTTCTGCATTCTAGATTTTGAGAAGGTTTTGTAATGACTTTTTTTCAATAACTTTAATAAGCTATGTATCACTCAAAAGGCTACCAACTGCTGTACCTAATGATTTTTTTTTGTTCACAGTGCAATAAAGTTTCGGCGGGTCCCCGGAGTTCGCCGTCCGAGGCAAATTTTATATCTCTATCATAATAATGGAGTGTAAGTAGGTAATATGGATGATTTTTTAAAAAATTCATTTTTTATTGATGACTCAATGATGATTCTATTTTTTGTCTTCTTTTCCCGACTGAGGCATAATGAAGTATAATGATAAGTTCTGATAAAATTACTTTTCCTTCCAAATAATACGATATTTTTATACGTACAATGCAATGACACTATTTTTTCTTTTGGCAGGTCTCTCAGGAAAAGGAAGTGCAGTCTTAAGAAAGAAAAAAAAATCATCTTTGTTAACTTACCATTTATTCAATGATTACTTTGTTACCGACTAAGTATAATATTATTACGTAACTTTATATCAACGCATTCTGTAACTATAGGCACTTCTCAGTTCCAATATTCCACAGGTCTGAAAAAAAATCCCATATTTTATAACGAGAAGTATTAATACTTGCAGAAAAGAAAGTATTACTAGCTGTTATGCAAATGCTTAGTGAAGTCATTATTTTCTAATATACATTTGAAGTCCTTTAACATATTGTTTTATTTTCTCTTACATCGGTGTGTGATTATTCGATGGAGCTGTAGGTATGTACTAAATCCTTATGTCCGTGACTACCGCAGGACCACCGACGCCAATCGCTTCCATATAATTATGGTAAATAATTAATACTCAATTTGTTCTCTAACAAAACATTTGGTAACGTTAAGTGGGGCTATTTGGTTCGTTTTTTTATAAGAAAGTAACACAAGAACTACTTAGGTTATGAGCTTAGACAATTTTTTCTACGACTTACCTCATCCTTCTAGAGAAATGCGGTAGAATTTATGTATTGAACATAGAGATTTTTTTTTTCAAAAATGCAATCCTAACGGCCCATTCACGACTTCGGTCTTAGCGGCGAGCGGCGCGGCAGGCGGCGCGGCGGCGGCAAGCGGTGCGTTTTACACGCCACGTACCCTCAGTAGCGGCTAGCGGCAGCGGGCGAGGTGGACGTATTTAGGTAGTCGGAACGTGCTCAAAATTATGGCGTTATCAAAATTATCCCTTCTGTGTTTAGAAAGCAGTATTATGAGAGAAGGAGTGCACGAACTGAATAAAGATCGATATTTAAATGGCGAATTTCGTGACCTATACGAAGATTACAGAAAATATCCGGACAAGTTTTATGATTACACAAGAATGAGTGTGGAAACATTTGATTATATTCTGCAGCACATAGACGTATATTTAAAACAGCACATCAGATCCAAAAATTTTTTTGTATATGATTTCGCCGCCGAGTCCGTCACACCTACACCGCTATCCGCGCCGCTCTGTTTCGTGGCGTCGCGCTCATTCGCTTGTACTTTTGATCTCGCCGCTCCCCGCACCGCGCGCCGCTGCTGCGATTCGCTCCGACAAAACCGCGCGCGTTTTCGCTATGAGCGGCGACTCGTGGCGTGCTTCAAACATTTTCATACATTTGTTCTTATCGCTCGCCGCCCCGCACGCCGCCGCCGCTCACCGCGGTAAGGTCGTGAATGGGCCGTAAATATCGCTGGTTTGGGGGTTTTTGATATCGGCATAATCTTAACTTCGTTTTTCACCTATATTTGGAGCTGTATCAATTTAAACGTCTTGCGATATTTGGAACAACAGAAGGTTAAACGGCCTTTGAGTACCTATCTATCTATACTAATATTATAAAGAAGAAAGAATGTTTGAATTGAATAGGCTCTGAAACTACTGGCCCGATTTGAAAAATTCTTTTAGCATTGGATAGCTACATTATCAGGGAGTAACATAGGCTATTATTATTATCCCCGTACTCCCACGGGAACGGGAACTACGCGGGTGAAACCGCGTGACGTCCACTAGTACTTAATATATAAAGCCGAAGAGTTTGTTTGTTAGCTTGAACGCGCAAATCTCAAACTACTGGTCCGATTTGAAAAATTCTTTCAGTGTTAGATAGCCCATTTATCGAGGAAGGCTATAGGATATATATCATCACGTTAATACCAATAGGAGCGGAGCAGTAATGAAAAATGTGACGCAGACGAATTTGCGCGGGTCAGCTGGTTAAACCATAAGTATTTAGAGTTAAATTTTGAATAAAAATCCAAATATTGAGTATCGTAACATTTATTATGAAAAAATCGAAGCGCCAAAATCAGGCCATTTGGAATAAAGTAACGTTCTTCAAAAAATTCATATGAAATAAACTTAAACATTGAAATATTTATAAAAACATTAAAAATGTATTACTCTAAGTACCTACCTATTTAAAGTAAAATAATAAATCAACAAACATTAAAAATTAAATTGTTGACAAGGAGTAAACCACAATACAAATCTAGATAAGGTCACTTATTATACTTATGATAAACAAATACAGGGTGGAAGGGACATAGACGCACAAACGATTACCACATATTCATTAAATCATTCCGAATTCCACTAAGAAATTTCTCATTGGTGTTTTTTTTTTAATTTGCTGTTTCCTACTGTAAAGACCTTCAAGCAGACTAATCACTGGCTCGTCAATCCACGCGTATACAGCTACACCTACGCGGCGAGGCGTACGCGGGCGAGTGTGAACGTAGCTACGTTCACACTCGCCCGCGGCTCTGGTGATACTCCCGTCGTAGGGTACTTGCACATGAGCACTCGAGACAATGTACCTATGTATATCATATTATCTGACATAATAATATACTACATCCCTCCCTTGTTAATAAATAAAACAAGAAATTTAATGTAACTGAATTTACTACAACGTGTTGATTTGCATCCTAGTCAAATTCAAGGACGTAATTATGCTAAGGATTCTCGACCCAAATCGACAATAAAATGGGTAGGTATTTTTTAAATTTAATTTTTTGATTTACGGAAATCCGTAAGTGTAAACCAGCCGCGGCCCGTCTGTTACTAGCCTTATAACCGCGCTTTCACACACAAACAAACTCAAACAATACATACACAACGCATACGCGCAACGATCATTCGATAAATTCGTAGGTAATCAATCGCACCCCAATCACGGTACGGGGATTCTCCCGCGCAAGTACCTAGCCACGCCCCCGGCCCCCGCGGCCCCGGAACTAACAGTAGTCCAGTCATTACGTACATTCAAAAAAGAAAATGAATTTGCGCTTCTAATTTTTTAATATGTTGTAGGGGATACCTAGAAAAGCTTAACTTGAGATTGTCGACCAAGCTTTCCTAGGAGCTTTCGCCGCCATGTTGAAAAAAGGGGTAAAATTTGTTTCTCGGCAATAACTCGGCTATCCGATGAGATTTCGAAAATTTTTGTAGGATACTTTTTGTAGCTTTCTTTGTGCTCTACAATAACGCCTGAATCATTTTTAGCGTTTCATGCATCGTTATCGAGATATCGATCGATAAAGTCAAAAATTTAGGACACAATTTTTGTTTTTTTTTTTTTTCTTTGGGTCTTAATAAATATGAAAAATCGTGGAATTCAAACTTGTAGAGCATATTCAGACCTACAATTTCCTTCTTGGATTTTTTTATGTTGGACAAAAATTACGATCTCCAGCGCGCCGCAAAGTCGGTGAATCCACACTCAGCGTCGAGCGAGCTGCTCGCTCGGTTGTGTCTGGATTAGGGATGTAACGGATGTGATGATATCGGAACCGGAATCGGAATCGGAGGTTGTGGATTTGATATATCGGAATCGGAACAGGAATCGGAATCGGAATCGGAGGCGGATGCTTTTGAAAAGATTGTGTGAGAAAGTAGGGTTAATATAATTAATGAAATAAAATAATACATACATTGCTAATCAGTCCTTTTAATTTCAAATACAAACAATAGAACGCCTGATGAGGCGTTGAAAAAAAATCAGTCATTAATTATTAAAATAATTATGCATTGTAAAAACGCCAGCACTTTAAGCTACCACAATCTGTCAAATTTCGGCAAAAGATTTTCAAATCCCCGTGCGACAAGTATAAACAGGTTTTTAGACGCGTTGACCGCGGGCGTATGCCGCCGCCCGCCGCAAGGCATCGACCTCCGATTACCTCCGATTGAAAAGTTTCGGAACAGGTATCGGAATCGGAGGTTCAAAAACAATCGGAAGTTCCGACTAATCGGAATCGGAATCGGAGCTCCGTAACATCCCTGGATGTCGAATCGAATGGGAAATTGTTCAGGAAATTGATGGGATAAAAAATAAGTACATAGAGCAACAAATTAAGGATCACACAATAGTAATTTATTAAACAAATAATTTGTTTGTGCAGTAAAAAATATTATTTTTTTACAATACAAAATAAACAAAACAAAATAAACGGAAAGAAAAATATTTTTTTCTGCACTCGAGACACGAACGATGGACTTCGTCCGAGCAGATATTTTAGGACGTTATCTTTCATAGACTTTTCTCGAACCGTTCGAATTGCGTGTCGTCGATGCATTGGTGTTTTTGTTTGATCGGAAAACGGTACTCCACAAAACAAACATTTATTTTTAAAATCGAAACGGTCTTCGAGCTGCTGTTGATGTTCGGGTTCCGGTTCAGGTTCAGGTTCCTGTTCTTCCGAGACTGATTTTGTTCGACGAGCGACAAACGACGCGAGTCTTTCGTTCGCATAATTCTTGTAACACGCCCTATACACACTCACAGATTCGACACTTTCTAGCATGCGTTGATGGTCCACATGTCCTCTTTTCTCACTCACCGTCAAGAGAGTTCGAACAGCTCTTTTTTAGCAACATAAATGTCGTCGATTAACGCTTTTTTACAAATAAAACAGTCTCCCATGGTCACAAAATTGTTGAAACACGTGTGCTCACTTCGAAAGGCTCGAGGCAACTAACCGAGATGCTACGAAAAGAAGAACACGTTTCAACACGTAGACCCTAACAAAAAGGTCCCTTTATACCTGACCCCTCCAACTTCAACGGACGCTCTATGCGGGCACTCCGTTAACGAGTTTACAGCCAACTAGATATCGAAATTTTTGCCCAGAATATCAGAACCCTCGATTTACACTACGCACAGCAAAAACTCAACACGATACGATATACTAACTTGAGCGCGCTCGACGCTGAGCGTGGATTCACCGACTTTGCGGCGCGCTGGAGATCGTAATTTTTGTCCAACATAAAAATCCAAGAAGGAAATTGTAGGTCTGAATATGCTCTACAAGTTTGAATTCCACAATTTTTCATATTTATTAAGACCCAAAGAAAAAAAAAGGAAAAAACAAAAATTGTGTCCTAAATTTTTGACTTTATCGATCGATATCTCGATAACGATGCATGATACGCTAAAAATGATTCAGGCGTTATTGTAGAGCACAAAGAAAGCTACAAAAAGTGTCTTACAAAAATTTTCGAATCTCATCGGATAGCCGAGTTATTGCCGAAAAACAAATTTTAAGCGTTTTCCAAGATGGCGGCGAAAGCTCCTAGGAAAGCTTGGTCGACAATCTCAAGTTAAGCTTTTCTAGGTATCCCCTACAACATATTAAAAAATTAGAAGCGCAAATTCATTTTCTTTTATTTGCCTTTTTTTCGGACGAAATGACTGGACTACAGTGTGTTTGATGTCGCCGAAGCGGGCGCGCGTTTGCGAATTATGCAAGATGACGGACAATTATTCAAAGTCGAGATGGTGGAGATGGTCCGCCTGTATGCCATCAGTGGAGACAGCCTACGTGGAGCCAACCGGATATTCACGGAAATGTTTCCCGATCGGGAACCCCCATCACAGAGCGTCATGCTGGCTGCTACGCAGGGACTGTGGGATCATCGGCAGTTTGATGTTCCCCGGCATGCTCATGCTCGCGGCAGCGTAGGCCTGCCTGTCGCCTTGCAGGAAGACATCCTGGAATACTTCCAGCGAGACCCACGGGCAAGCACGCGGGAGGCTGGTCAACACTTAGGAGTGCACCACACCACAGTGTGGCGTCTACTGAAACGTGAACTTCAACACCCGTTCCACTACCGCAAGGCACAACCTCTACTTCCAGCAGGATGGCGCTCCCTCTCACTATGGTCGGCAAGTACGCGAGTACTTGACCGAAAAGTTGGTGACCACTCGATCGGTCGCGGAGGACCTGTGGCCTGGCCTCCGCGTTCTCCAGACCTGACGCCTGTAGACTTTTATTTGTGGGGAGACGTTAAAAGGTTAATTTACACGGAGGAAGTGACAAGTGTAACAGAATTACATGCAAGGATCATTAGTGCTTTCGACACTTTAAAAACGAATGTGTTAGTGTTACGTAAGCTGAAGGAAAACCAGCTACGTTGTGCTCGATTGTGCGAAGAGTGTGATGGTGGCAACTTTGAACAATACCTCCGGGTAACTTAAGTAGGTAATTTATTTATTTGTACATTTTGTAAATACGTTGTAAGCTTAATCAATTTTATTAGTGTAAATAAGTTGATTTCAAATTTTATTTTTAACTACGCCAATAATACCTAAGAGTCGAAAATATCACCACGTACTTTCACTTAACTAGCACGTCTTTCCATTTCCATCAAACGTAGAAAACATTTTTAGACTTAGTAGATCGCTACACTAACTAAGGCATTCTTGCCGGTCCTAAGCCCGTTAAGTAGGAAGGAAATCCACAAATAAAAACAAAATCACTACGAAAAGCAAAACTAACATTTTATTAATCATCTGATAACAGGTCAGTGAACTTTTCTTTGGCGCACTAGTATTATTGTCATTAGTAAGATTTCCGTATTCCAATGATGCTCAAAGATGAGTTAATTATCAAGCGAAATTTATGACAGTAATGTAAGTGATTTTCGAAATAAAATTAGGTAAAATTATTGCTACCAGTCATTGCTCGGTCGCACTCGCGCGCGCTTGCATTTCGTAGGTAAGACGTCGACACTCACGCACACAGCTGATTGTCGCTGTGTGCGTAGTCGGTGATTCTGTTTTAAATTAAGGGCTTAATTCTGAAATACTGTTAAATTTTAACAACAAAAAAAAGCAGCGCTTATTAGTTATTGCCCGCTACCGTACTTTCGATTGATTATTTATGTCTTTTATGACAACCTCCTGAAATTTGACGAGGATGCAAAACAACACGTTGTATAACCATTTAATACATTATATTCTTTGCTTATTTTGGTCTAATTACTTTTTATTTTATAATCAAAACTCTATTGAAATTAGTTTTCTACAGTGGTTTCTCAATCTCCTATCTCTTCGTCATGATCCTTATCTCGAACCGATCTCCATTCGCCTTCTATTTTTTACGTGTACGACATTCCTTCTCGACAATTAACCGGTTTTGTCAATTCTCACAGTGATGTCACCACGATTAGAACTCTCGACTGTGTGGGGTGTAGGATTAAAATTACAGCTAAGCGTATTTGTCTTCTCCATGTTCTTGACATGCACTTTATCTCTTTATACTCAAGTTAGGATCTAAAGCTCGTCTTTTCTTATCTCCATGTGTCTTCCCCTTTTTTTTCTGGACGTCTCTATCTCTTACATCCGCATCGACCTCCCAACTGTCCATTTTGTTGAGCGTCTAAAAAATCGATCATTCGTGGACCTTTGAAATGAATTAGCACTAAAATAGCGCCAAGCGCCACCGGGCTAGCATCTGCAATAATCTGGGTCTTATCTTTGACGTCGTAGTACGAGGCATGCCTTTTAAGTTTTGTCGTTTGAAGAAAAAAACACAACTAGAACCTTATAGTACTTATTATTTTCCAAAGTATTCACCACGTAGCTTAATACACTTTTCCATTCGCTCAAACCAGTTATTATAACATTTATTCCACTCTAAAGTGGGGGTGTTCAAAACGGCTGACTTGAAAGCGTCGACTGCTTCTTCACCGGACGGGAACCTTTGACCACGAAGACTTTTCTTATTTTTAGGAAATGTAAAGAAATCGTTAGGGCTTAGGTCAGGACTGTATGGAGGATGGTCAAGAATTTTTACTTTTTCCTGCTTCAAATACTCGATCGTTTGACGAGCGCTGTGTGAGCTTGCGTTGTCGTGGTGCAGGATGATGCGTCGCTTTCAGTTAGATTTCGGCGATGACTTGTGGTAAACAAACTGTGGTATACCACTCTGCGTTAACCGTTCTACGACCTTCAAGTGCAATAGTCGCAACATGACCGGTTTTTCCAACGAACGTGGCCACCATTTTCTTTGAAGTGCTTCGAGAACGAACAACTTTAGTCGGCTTTGGCTCGTCTTGAAAGACCTAGATTGTAGATTGTTGTTTGGAATCAGGATCGCAGGCATAGGATCCAAGATTCGTCACCACTGTTGATGTCGTAGACGTGATTTGACTCTCCTCGGTTGAACCTTTGCAGAGTTTTCTTACACCATCTGACGCGGGCCGCCTTGTGATCGTCGGAAAGCAGATGCGGTATCCAACAGCAAACTAGCTTTCTCACACCAAGCGCTTCACGCAAGATCTTCTGAATGGTTGTCCCTGACATGCCTAATAGAGCCTTTATCTCTCGATACGTCACATGACGATCTTCGAGAATTAGTTGTCTCTCAGTAATGATGTTATCTTCAGTGAAGGCGGATTTTGGGCGTCCTTCGCGAGATTTGTCTCTAACACTAGTATTTCCACGCTGGAATTCTAAATACCAGCGGTCGACAGTCCGCAGACATGCCCATCCCAATTTAATGGGGGGATGGTACTGCCACCCAATTTTCCAATTTAATGGAGGTTAAGACTGTCAACCAAGTTTCCCAATTTAATGGGAGGATGGTACTTCCACCCAATTTTCCAATTGAATGAAGGTTGATGCTGTCAACTAAGTTTCCCAATTTAATGGGGGGATGGTACTGCCACCCAATTTTCCAATTTAATGGAGGTTGATACTGTCAACCAAGATTCCCAATTTAATGGGGGGATGGTACTTCCACCCAATTTTCCAATTTAATGGAGGTTGATGCTGTCAACCAAGTTTCCCAATTTAATGGGAGGATGGTATTTCCACCCAATTTCCCAATTTAATGGAGGTTGAAACTGTCAACCAAGTTTCCCAATTTAATGGGGGGATGGTACTTCCACCCAATTTTCCAATTTAATGGAGGTTGATACTGCCAACCAAGTTTCCCAATTTAATGGGAGGATGGTACTTCCACCCAATTTTCCAATTTAATGGAGGTTGATGCTGTCAACCAAGTTTCCCAATTTAATGGGAGGATGGTATTTCCACCCAATTTCCCAATTTAATGGAGGTTGAAACTGTCAACCAAGTTTCCCAATTTAATGGGGGGATGGTACTTCCACCCAATTTTCCAATTTAATGGAGGTTGAAACTGTCAACCAAGTTTCCCAATTTAATGGGGGGATGGTACTTCCACCCAATTTAATAATTTAATGGAGGTTGATGCTGTCAACCAAGTTTCCCAATTTAATGGAGGTTGATGCTGTCAACCATGTTTCCCAATTTAATGGGCGGATGGTACTTCCACCCAATTTTCCAATTTAATGGAGGTTGAGACTGTCAACCAAGTTTCCCAATTTAATGGGAGGATGGTATTTCCACCCAATTTCCCAATTTAATGGAGGTTGATACTGTCAACCAAGTTTCCCAATTTAATGGGGGGATGGTACTTCCACCCAATTTTCCAATTTAATGGAGTTTGATGCTGTCAACCAAGTTTCCCAATTTAATGGGGGATTCCCGAACTTTTCTGTATTATTTCATTCATTTTTAAACTTTTTTTTATAAAATACAAAAAAATTACATTTAAAAATGTTAAAAAATAGTAGCCCACCGGTATCGGGAACAGGGTCCAAGTTGGTCAGAGAGAGAAACCTAACAATGCAAGCTGTGTACAGAAGTACTGCTTTCTTAATCAAACCCTTTATCCAGCTGCCTTCTAGCCCTACGCCATCCGCTGACGTCACGTCGCAAGGAGGCGCTTTGTCTAGCTAGGAGAAAGCGACATAGCTAGGAAGCGTACGGTATTAGTGGGCCAGAGACAGATACATAAACGTCGCTCTATCATCAATAATGCAAAATGTTTTTTTTACTAGGAAGTGCGTTTGGGTTATTATCTGTTCGTAAACAGTTGCAGTTATGAAGCCAAGGACACTGTCACGTTGAGTCACGCGGTTGCTGTGACTGTTTGTTTACAATTTTTTTTAAGTTGGTCGAAAGTGGCGTAGTAATTACATTTACGGACATTTTAACAACTTTAACCTATGAACTACCGGGCTAAGTCGCAACTTGAAAAATAAAGCAGCAATTTAATGATGGGTCAATGTAATGAACTCAAACTCAATTTTTGTAGTAATATTTTACGATATTATTTTGTAGTGCTGAGTTCTCGCAACGTGACGCACGTCCACCTAGCAACATGACTCGCCCCGCACTGAATTCGTGAACGAATGCAGGGGTGATTATAGACGCGGAATTTGAACGGTCGCATTTTAAATTTACTATAATAAAAATAAAAAATATTTTAAAAAAGTAACAAAACCAAATTATTTTCGTTTGTATTGTAGATATTTTTTTTAGTATTTTGTTAAAAAATTAAGGAGTAAAATGGTTTCATCTCAACGATTTGGAGGTGATTTGGTGATTTTTTTCTTATTAAGTAATACCGATACATACATTCTGGCTAAACCAAATTACGTACCTTATCATGTAGATAGTAATCTTCATGATATGGTACGTAATTTGGTTTTATTATCCTATTTTTTTCAGATGTAATTTCGAAGTAAATGTCGACGAAAAACTGCTTCATCTGCACGCTGTTTTTAAGCTTTTTTCGAGAAAGCGGCCTTAAGGGGTGGAATTCCCTACCAGAGTCTGTGTTTCCTGATAGTTACAACCCGGGAGTCTTTAAGTCAAGAGTGAATAGGTTACTTCTAGGCAAGCATGCTCCATTTCATCGTCGATTACATTATAGCTCATCATCAGGTGAGATAGTGGTCAAGCGTGTGCCTATAAAATGTAAAAAAAAACAATTTTGTTCAAAAGAAAGCAGTAGAGTAAAGCAAACTAGTAGAGTTAAAAACTCATTCGTACATACATTCAAACTATACTGCTCGTAAAACAGACTTGTCGCGTTTATAACGATTATTCTTGGTTGTTACGACCAAGTAATAAAAATCACGAGGTTGGGAATTGCTTTTTGGGACGACTATTACTGTTGTATGTTATGCTATTAAATTGATAAAGGGAAAGGATTCAATTTGACTTTGTTAACAAGTAAAAGTCATTCTGAGGTCTAGAATAATAGTATTATTGCCTATAAACGTTTGAACGCGACTGTACGGACAACAGCTTAGGTTTAATACATCTAATAAAGAAGGTCACCGTTATGAATCAGTACGCCGCTTTTTTGTAGTCATTCGAATTTGGTCGGATAACCAGCCGTTGTTTACATGTTTTGTTTTTTGTTTATATTTACTTAATGCGAAACATTCCGAGCTGAATATTTTCATTATATATTTTTGACTTAACGCACTAAATCTTGGTTTAAAGCCACACATCTTGGGTTGAGCCGGTTTCTTGTATTTTGCCGTCAAAGTTATGACACCGTCGTTTTGATTTTTGGCAATATTATTCAATAACGCATGCATGTACACTTTTGAAACTTTTAATGTTTATTAAAAGCGTCAAGAAGGACCGAATACAGTTTTCAGCGAGCTTATACGTTTTATCATTTAGGAGCTACGATTTTTTTTCGGGTTTTCGAAAAAGTGCGATTACTTGAAAGTTATAAATATTTTTGTAAATCTAATTCTGTCACAAATACGCACAAATTAAGAGCTACTCGTGTACGTTTATTCTACAGGCGCACATACGATGGTTTTAGAGATTCACGATTCTGCAAAACGTTACTCCAGCAGGAAACGCAATATCTCGAAAACCTGAAGACGCACAAATTATATTTGCGGGGCACATTTTTGCACAAATAGAAGCTCTCTGCCCATGCGCAACAATTCTCTCTTCGATCATTCGTTTAGAATTTTCCTGCTAGAAGAACGTTTCCCTAGCAGGAATCGTTTTTTTCCGTTTTTTTTTCCAAAACGGCCAGGCGCACAAATTCTATAAGTAGCGCACATTTATAGCAGATTACGCACTAAATACACGTTCCACTCATATCTCTCTAGGAGAAACTTTCCTGCTGGGGTAACGTACACAGCCAGCCTATTATGACGTGCTAATGCCATTATGAATAAGCAGTGAAAAAGGGATAGTGTTATGCGTCTTGTATAACTCCGTCTCCCGCCCACACCGTTATCATGATGGTTTTAAGATGTCATAATAGGTGACCAGGTAGCATAACTGAAATCGATTGAGAATTGACCTTATTAGCTAGTACAGTAGCTTCCAAAAGTGGAGTAGCAATCTCACAAGGCAATAGATTGACACTTCGGGTTAACTTACGACCTTCTTTTAATAAGTACCTTCAATACTATAGACACACACACACATATTTCTTTGCAAATGATTGTATTTCGTAAATTCAACCATTAGGATATTTGGGGTCCGATGCTCAATGTAGCCAATTCAGAGGAGTGGGTCGAAATAGTTGTTCCAATGCAGGCAGACCGACCAGACTCGCGTTGATATGGGCGTATAGGGAGACCAGTCGCGGAGGGTAGCGGGATCCGAGGCACAGTGCGCCGCTGGCCGACCGCAGGTGGTTGAGGGCCCAAGTAGTGCAGCCACACATGAAAGGCTGCCCCGCCAACTGTCGAAAAATCCCGACGACGAGAGGGCCCGATGGTCATTCCCGGCTCGGTCATGGGGCTCGGGCGTCCCCGCAGTCTCCAGACTGGTCCCCCAATGATGTTGTCCTGTCAGAGCGTGCCTGAGGGTTAGTAGCATAGATATAATAAACTAGTGGACGTCACGCGGTTTCACCCGCGTAGTTCCCGTTCCCGTGGGAGTACGGGGATAATAATTAGCCTATGTTACTCCCTGATAATGTAGCTATCCATTGCTGAAAGAATTTTTCAAATCGGTCCAGTAGTTTCGGAGCCTGTTCATTTCAAACAAACAAACAAACAAATCTTTCCTCTTTATAATATTAGTGTAGATAAGTTTTCAATATTTCTGTTTTTTATATTTCTATGGTTAGCAGCGTGGAACCTCATTTCACTGCCTTCTCCTCTTCTTCCTACACTCAAAATCATGATAAAATGGAACAAAATAAGAAAAGCTGTACAGCGGCAGCACTCCCTCTCACACAAAGTGCACCTCAGCAATATTCGAGGTCTGCACTCAAATCTCGCCGCAGTCCATCACCACCTGGAGACTGAGAAACCAGCGCTCCTGTTCCTTTCCGAGACGCGGATCAGATATCCGTCAGCCGTGTCTTACCTTTTATACCCATGGGTTTACGCTGGAGCACCATTTCAAATCACGCGCGGGCGTATGTATGTACGCCCATGACGACATCTGCTATCGGCGTCTCCGCAATCTTGAGGACTCCAGGTTCTCAACGCTATGGATTTTAGTGGATACAGGCCTGGACAAAATTGTCTACGCCTGTGTCTACCGTTCGCACAGCGGTGATTTGGAGACAACTGGGCTCACACAGCACCTAAGTGAGGCGGCGGATGCGGCTTTGGTGTTACTGGAGGACTTCAACGCCTACCATCAGGAGTGGCTCTTCCCATACCAGTGCACAGACCATGCTGGACGAGAGACGCGAAAGCTAGCGCTAGCGTTAAATCTTACCCAGCTGGTCCAGGGGGCAACGAGGGTTCCGGATGTTGATTCGCACACTGCCAATTGCTTGGACCTTCTGCTGACAACAGATCCAGACCGCTACTTGATGTCGATTTCTTCACCACTGTCTGGTGACGTCTGTGTCCGTTTACTCCCCGCCCGATCCTAGCCCAAGAGGCACCCGGTAATACCGTTTAGTAGATTGGGATGGCATGCGATCTTGCTTCGCATGTTAACCTTGGCAGCCTACTTGCTTTTCTTCGACTGATGCTTCGTCGTGCGCCGACGCCGTGACGGATGTGTTGCGGAGGGGAATGGAGTACTACATTCCGTTCTCTGACATAACAATGTCTGGCGAAGCTCGTCCATGGTTTGGTGCCGAGTGCAATCACACTGATGCGCTTAAACACGCGGCGTACCTAGCATGGGTCGACGCTCGTACGCGCAAAGTCAATGACGCGAGTCAGAAGAAGAGAGCCTTCAACAGGGCTGCCAAATCCTGCAAGAAGGTATTGCGGAGGGCTCGGTTTGACCACATTAGCCGAAAAGGGAACAAACTTGCTTCATACCCAGCAGGTAGTAAGGCTTTTTGGTCCCTGGCTAAGTCGGTCGAATCGAACTTCTGCCGCCCCTCACTACCACCATTGCTGAGACTCGACGGGACGCTGGCCCACTCCGCTGAGGAGAAAGCGAACTTGTTTGCAGAATCTTCATGTCTGGATCCTGGTGGCGCGAGGCCCCCTGCTTCTCCTGGTGGATGCGAGTCGAGTATGTCCAACATTCGAATTCATCAGAAGGACATCCGTAGGGTACTGCGTAACCTAGACGTGAACAAGGCTAGTGGCCCCGACGGGATAATGGCAATTGTTCTGAAGACTTGTGCGCCTGAGTTGTCTCCTATCTTGACACGCCTATTTCGCCTTTCGTTTGAGACTGGAAAAGTGCCGAAGGCTTGGAAGCAAGCTAACGTGCAGCCTGTGCCCAAAAAGGGTATTTGAGCTGACCCGTCGAATTATAGACCCATCTCGGTAATGTCCATACTCTGTAAGACTATGGAACGCGTGCTGAATCATAAGCTCCTGGCATACCTAGAAGCGAATGATATCCTTAGTGACCGACAATACGGGTTCCGCCGGAATCGGTCTACAGGGGATCTTCTAGCGTATGCCATTCTCATCTGGAGTGAGGCCATAGAGAAGCATGGGGAGGTACTAGCGGTATCCCTCGCAGGCCTTCGACAGGGTCTGGCACGATAGCCTTATTAGTAAGCTTCCTTCCTTCGGTCTGCCTGCCGGATTGTGTGATTGGATCGCAGATTTCCTGAGGGATTGGTCTATCCGAGTGGTCATAGATGGCTGCTCATCTGCGCTGCTGGATATTAATGCCGGTGTTCCTCAGGAGTCGGTGCTTTCAGCAACACTGTTCTTGCTGCATATTAATGCTCTGCTTAAACCCGGTACCTTTAGGTATGCAGACGACAGCACTGTTGCTGAGAGATACGTGTTCGACGCACGAGCTGGTGGGTCGCAGATCCGGTCTCTCCAAGAGGCTACGGTTGAGCGCTTGAACGTGTCCCTACAAGCTGTCTCTGAATGGGGCGATGCCAATCTGGTCAAGTTCAATGCTGCTAAGAACCACGCTTGTCTATTTTTCGCCAAAAGGAGCCAATTCCACCCAGCTCCATCTTTCCGAGGTGCCGTTACCGTGCCGATAACCGACCAACTTGAGCTTCTTGGGGTTACATTAACGTCTACCCTCAATTTTGGCCCTTTCATAGAGGCAAAAGCTCAAGTGGCTGCAACGAAATTGGGGATCCTAGCAAAGGTGAGACGGTACTTCACGCAGGAGCAGCTGCTCAAACTCTATCAAGCGTAAGTTCGATCGTGTATGGAATACTGCTCTAATCTATAGGACGGATCTGCCAGATACCAGCTTGATGCCCTTGAGTCAATTGAGAAACGAGCCAAGAGGATCATCGGCAATGAAAGGCTCGTCGCGACGAAGCTCCAAAGTCTTGAGTATTGACGACAAGTTGCTTGCCTGTCGGTTTTCTACCGGTTGCATTTTGGGGAATGTGCGACGGAATTGCATAATTTAATTCCGCCAAGCCCGTTTCATTATCGGACCACAAGATGAACGGCGATGCGCCACCGGTACATGGTGGTCATCCACACGCACAAAACCTTTTGGGAAAACATTCATAGTGCGTACAGCTAAGGAGTGGAATTCCCTGCCGGAGTCTGTGTTTCCTGATAGCTACAACCTGGGAGTCTTTAAGTCAAGAGTGAATAGGTTACTTCTAGGCAAGCGTGCTCCATCTTCGACCACATCATCGCTTACCATCAGGTGAGATAGTGGTCAAACGCGAGCCTCAATAGTAATAAATAAAATAAAAAAAACATGCTATGAAAGCCTAGCAGTTACAGAAGTTGAGTTAGCACGATTGTGCGCATTGATGCGCATTTGATGGTTTTATTAATGTTTTATAAATTGCTCGAATAATCAAGCTATTGAATAGTTCCTTGTTATGTTCGTCTCGTTCACTAAACTCGTAAAATGTTATGATAATATCCACAGAAAACTGAATTGATAAATTATTAAGGTAGATTAAGGCATTTAACTTACGACTCATTCACCGCGACAAAATAGAACGTTGTTGGTTGGTTGTTATTGTGGTCGTGTGTTTAATCTAATATCGGTGTAGTAGTTAATTTTGAAATGCAAGCAAATTTGAATATTTAAATGAAAACGAATATTATTGCGCTGCGTAAAAGCGGACTTAACATATCACAAATATGTGATGAAACCGGACTGAGTGTGAGTATTGTAATTTTATTATTTTGTCAAACATTACATTACAATACAAAAAAAACACCGGTAGCACTCCGGGAGTGCCGGCAGAAGTGAAAACTTTAGTATTAACGTTGTGTTTAATTAAAAGTACAAAAATACTATCATTTATGAGGTAGAATACAATGTTTATTTATTGCGCTATCATACACAAATATGACAATTTACATGTTATTATTCATAATATTATATCGTTATTTATTTATATATTACATTAATTTTTATCTCTTAGAAAAATCAACTTTCATCCATAATTTCGTAATTTCGTATCCTTGGATACGCGTGGCACGCTGTACATAAACACAGACGGACATTCGCGCAAGCGCCCTGTGCCGCCTAAGCGGAGCAGCACACTCAGGCACGGTAGAAAGAGTGGGAGATACTAGTTCCTCTCCCTTCCCCTCGATCTTACGCTTTTTCGATCAGCATCACGTGACCCTGACGCGAGTCCGTCTTACGCTTTTTCGATCAGCATCACGTGACCCTGACGCGAGTCCGTCTTACGCTTTTTCGATCAGCTAGTCTATTCTGTAAGAAACTATTTCGATATCGAGCTTCACCTGAGTGATCAAACTCACAAAGTGAGCTTTATTGCACACAACATAAAGGTCTTCATTTGAAACTCACCTCGAATTCTACTGTCGAGATACGAAAATGTTGTTAGAGAATAGCGCTACAGGTCACGTGTCCTGACGCGAGTTTAAGATTTTATACCCATTACAGAAAAAGTGCTCAACGCCGCTAAAGAAGTTTTCACTTCAAAAATAAATAAGAAACAAATCAAATCAAATTTTATTTACATTATTGTAGTATACTGTACTATAATTGATTATAGTGTACTGCTGATCCTGGTAGTAATTTTTACAACGTTTTGTATTTTCGGTAGATCTAAACTAAATACAAGAAAAAACATACTTAATTTCAAAGTAATTTTATTAATCTAGATTACTGAATGATGAAAATATCATTATGAAGGTGACTCTGACAGTCTGACTTCTATTTTTAGTATAATTTAGTTTCTATACAGTAGGTAAATAATATTACTATTTTGCTTAGTAGCCTAACAGTACTCCTTCTTTGTTTTATAGAAATACTGTGAGTGGGTCAAAAGATATGAGGAAGAGTAGCTTTAGCCAGTCCAAAGCGAAGTGGAAAACCCCAGCTCATACAAGCGGCGCAACGACAGCATATGGTCAGCGAATATGAAACGAGTGGTTTCATACCGACAAGATATATTCCGCCACGCGCCAATAGTTCGACTTACGTTGAATTATTAAGTCTAAAACGAAATCGAGCGCGCATACTTACTAGACCTTGCGAATTGACGTCAAATCTATCGACGAAATTCGAAGACCAATTATTATTCAGTGTCAGTGTGGTAGAGGGATTTGGTATTGTACGCCCACCCTAACATACGTCACGTGAGGCCGCAGTAATGTTAAGGGTGTAAGATAAGTTCGGGATGTCTGCACCAAGCGACCTAAGGTTACAGACGGATAGTGGGCAGGATTTCCAGGTTCGAGAAGGGTACACTCACTGCCAGTCACGCAGACGCACGAGACTGATCAGAGATGGCTAAAGGTGTCTTGGCCACAGTAAGGGGTAATGAGACAAGAATATAAAATTCAAATATGATTTATCTACAATATTTTACAGCTTATATACACATTTTTCTTAATAAATGTACAACTTTAGTAATGTCCTATGCGTGTAAGATGCAAACAAACAGTATTTTAACTGGGCCGCGCGTCAGTCGGCCGAGTGCTGAGTCAATGTCCAAAAGTATAACTTTACCATTTATAAAAGTATACCTTTGGACATTGACTCAGCACTCGGCCCGAACAGGTATTATTCCGTAAACACTAAGGAAATGTTTATTTTAAAGTGAATTATATTTCTACGGCGACAAACGGTTGAGAGGGACTAGAATTGGTTTACCAACCGAACTGCGATCAGCGATCATCCAAAACGTTCTTAAAGCTGCACAGGCCCGCCCTGATATAGTGGTAATGAGGGGTAGACTAAGATCAGAACTTAAGACGCCCAAATTTGACAAATGTGATAGACTACTATAGTCGCTGTAAGGAGGTGAATATATGTCGTACGCTAAAACGTTGAAATAATTGACTTGGTTGAAATATTTAGTAGATTAGGAAATCTAGTCACTATCACAGCAGACAACGTCATTTAGAATTGGTGACAGAGTGGACTGTCCGTGTGTGATTCGCTGCTGTCGGTTACATGTGCCACTGTATATCGGTTGTTACCTTTTTACACTTAGTTTTAAGGATTATGTTGCTGACTCTATATGAGTCTTCGCTCGAAGTAAAGTTTTTGAATTTGGAGAGGTAAAAGGCAAAAAAAAGGAAAAGGAAGAGAATATAGGAAATGGGCTCAGAAATGCGACTTTAAAATTAGTTTATATGCTACAGAGTATACACGCATCTACTATGTTGGTTTTAAACTATGAAGCAACTATCAGACAGTTGTGTCGAATAAAATGGAAATGTCGAGTTCCGAAATAATAAAACAGGAAAAAAGATCGAAGAAGATCGAATACTAGTAGAAAGTTTTAGATTCTAGTAGCCCTGATTGGATTGGGGCGGACGAGGATATAAATGAAGGTAAAGAGAATGACCATTAAATGTAATATTAAATATTATGAAAGGTTGGTTGGCAATTAGGTAATAATAATTAGGTACCACGAATTCACGATAGTATAATTATTACGGACACAACATTTGGGTAATAACTACATAGATAATATAACTACCTAGTGGATAAAATTACATATACGTGCATAATAAAAAGAATCAGAAAGTATAATAAAGGTTTGAAAATTTAAACATAAAAGTTGATTTGAAAGTTAAATCTAACTCCTTTATAAAAAAATTACAAGGGAGGGATGTAGTGTATACGTACATACATAAACAATGAATAAATAAATAATTAATATATTACTTTTATTTATAACTAATTATCTTACTTCTTTTATCAAAATGTACGGGGATTGCGAACAAAGACAGAATCGTTCTACCGTCAGGTTTTACTGAATTCCTACGATGTTATTGTTTTAACGGAGACGTGGTTAATAGATGGTATGTTAAACTCGGAGTTGTTTGATGATCGTTATTTAGTGTGGCGCCGTGACCGGGATTATGCTATGACTGGCCAAACAAGAGGTGGTGGTGTGCTTATAGCGACGCGTAGGGAGTTACCTGTTACCCCGCAGCCGCTCCTACACTCCTCGGCGGAGGATCTCTGGATCAGCTTACGGCTTAAAAATTCGAAGTCACGTGGGTATGTGAACCTATTTATTTGCACTGTTTACTTATGTAAACAAAACAAAGGGTTTTCGTTTTCGGAGCAATTAAATAACTTCCTGTCCAAATTGAACCACACAGCTCTGAATAAAACTTCAGACGTGTTTTTAGTTTTAGGTGATTTTAATATGAGTGGAATCTCGTGGGCTCAATCTAACAACCTTTCGTTGGTCCCAGTGAATCCCGCCACTAGTGACGAATGTTTGTTCGCGGACGAGTTATGTACGCTAGACTTTGGTCAGTATAATGGGGTAGCTAATGGGTACGGGAAACTGTTGGACTTAGTCCTCTCAAATAAGTTAGCCTGTGTTAGGGAATGTGTTGACCCTCTAGTGCCTATTGATCCCTACCATCCCGCTTTGTTAATCAATATTGACATCTTTGAAATACCTCCACTTGACCACGCGCCGCGCTTGCGATATATCTATAGCTAAGGCGACTTTGATTCTATAAATAACGAGATTTCTGGCACTAATTGGGAATATGAGTTTTCAATTCGGTCACTGGATGAGTCGGTTGAGTACTTTATAGAAACTATAAAACAGTTTCAAAACAAATATATACCACAAAAGCTAGTACGTAATAATAAATATCCAGTCTGGTACAGCTCATCACTCGTCAAAACAATCAAAGAAAAATATAAATATCTAAAAAAAATTAAGACATGGCAATAAATCTGACGAGTTAACTTTTAAATATCTGCGGGACAGAGTCAAAGCCATGGAAGCTTCATGTTATAGATGTTATCTTAATCAAACTGAAAAATCCATTAAGGATAACCCTAAACACTTTTGGACCTTTGTTAAAAATCGCTATAACTGTAATAATATACCAAATACATTCAATTATAACGATGAATCATTACTCACTGGAGATTCTATTTGTGATGCTTTTTCGTCTTATTTCATGTCAACTTTCCTCAACCCCACTTCATCTAATACTCCTAGCCCGCCTCCTGTTTTCCCTTTTGAAACTAATAGTACTTCACCCGACATTTGTAACATAGAAGTAAATGTTGGTGTTGTGACCGGTTTACTTCGTAACTTGGATCCATCTAAAGGTGCTGGCCCTGATAACATTTCATCTAAATTTCTAATTAAATGCGCGCCTTCCATTGCACTTCCTATCTCAATATTGTTTTCCAAGTCTTTGACTCAAGGAATTGTCCCCAAAGTATGGAAATCTGCTTTCATTACACCCGTACATAAGAAGGGTTCTAAAACCGAGACTACTAATTATAGGCCTATATCCAAGCTGTGCATTATAGCTAAAATATTTGAGAGGATTGTCTATAACCAGTTGTATCCCGCCCTTGCTAGCTCGTTCAGCTCCTTTCAGCATGGATTTTTAAAAGGACGGTCTACCACTTCTAACTTGATTTTATTTAATGATTTTATTACAGATGCTATGGATAATGGTAAGCAGGTCGATGTGGTTTACACAGATTATAGCAAGGCATTTGATCGGATCGACCACGATACCCTGATAAAGAAACTAAGCTACATGGGCATCCGTGGAGACCTCTTGAGGTGGTTCTCTTCGTATATTGATAACAGGTCACAAGCAGTAGTACTTAATAATTATATATCTAGTTGGGTAAACGTACCCAGCGGAGTGCCCCAAGGTTCGTTGCTCGGTCCTTTTTTATTTGTTGTCTATGTAAACGATATCGATCAGTGCCTCCATTCATCCAAACTATTATGCTTTGCCGATGACATGAAAATCTTTGCCACTATTTCAACGCTCGAAAATAGTCTAGCACTTCAGGCTGACTTGTATCGGCTTGAAGAGTATTGTCGGGCTAATAAACTTGATCTCAACCCATCCAAGTGTTCGGTGATCACTTACACTAGAAAACGTGCAGTCCTTGCCACTACTTATACTTTGGCGGGCCAGATCTTGCCAAGGTGCAATAATATTCGAGACTTGGGCGTCCATCAAGACAGTAAGTTACTGTTTGACACACACATTGATTCAATTGTCTAAAAAAGCTTCTAAACTGCTTGGATTTATAATACGTCTCTCTAAGTGTTTTACGGATGCTAAAACACTAAAAATATTGTATTGCACTTTTGTAAGAAGCCAGCTAGAGTATGCGTCTCAGATATGGAATCCACGTTATCATAAATATATTGACCGCATTGAAAACATTCAAAGACGTTTCATAAAATATCTTTGCTTTCATCAAAAGATTCCATACCAGTCAACCGATTATCTTGGACTCTGCAGGAAGTATCATTTGCTACCACTGGTAGATCGACGTAAAATTGCTGACTGTTTATTTCTGTTGAAAATCCTCAACAACAATATTGATAACCCTGACTTATTGTCAAAATTTTATTTTAATGTGCCAAGTAAAACATTCCGGTTTAATCCACCCATACGTGTACCTCATACATCTTCAAATTATAGGCGGAACAGTTATATTGTGCGCGCAAGCAGTAATTTCAATGACATTTGCAAGGAATATGATTTGGATCCATTCACAATCAGTGTGAATTCTGCGAAAAGGTGCTTAAGCCTCAAATTCTTTAATTAGCAAGTATTTATGTAACGAAATAATTCTAAGTTTAATTTAAGCGGTGCGTTTTTTAAATTGTGCTCACACCATAATTTACATTATGTTTTTATACGTGAGGATTTGTTATTGGCTTGCTGGTGACTACGGTTTCCTATTTTGTTTGTCTTTATTAGCTGTAAGTCCTCCATGTACTAAATAAATAAATAAATATATTATCAATACAGTGTATTTCTATCGTCTCCGGTTATGCGCGATTGGTGGGCCCAGTGACGTTGGCCAGTCGTATGACAGCTGTCAGGGAGTGAAGACGCGTGCTTGAACTAGTGTTAGTATATATATTTAATTATCTAGTGTACATCAGTACACCACAAGAATGTATGTAAATCGGGCAGGTTTCCGCAACTCCACGACTAGGCGCGTATTTTGCGTGCAGGATCGATAAGTATAACGTTCATAATATATTAAACCACTAGTAAAAATAAAAGAAAATACAAGATTAAAGGCAACTACGTACATACCTCTCGATCTAGCATTTCTGCAGAAATAATCTGCGCGATGTCTATGTATTGCTCTTCTTTGGAAGCCCAAGTATAGCTCCTCCTGCCTTCAATGGATTCACAGCACCGAGTACACATTGGTTCATTCACATCGTTAAAACTCCTACACGGATGTAATCTAGCGTTCAATCCAATCCAATCCAAGGTGACCTTGCTGGATTGCATCAGTGTAGACGGCAGATGTAATCCAAATTCATACAAAATTCGCGGATGGAAATCAAGCTCCCACCAAGGTCATCTTGGATTGAACGCTGGATTAAATCCGTGTAGAACACGTTTAAAAAATAGCAAAACTAGAGTGCGACAATGCAAAATAATTCTGATAACGTAGATTTACAGCGTCCGTTGGTTTTGACACGAAATAGGCAAACGTGTACCTACCCCAAAAAAAAATGGGGGTCTCGCATGTCCATTAAGGAGGTTGTCGGCTGCTTAGGCCTCCAGCCAAGGCATACAACTTATAAACTATGCGACCTTGGCTTACGTGGCGTACGTAAAATAGACTTAAAGAAAACAGCTGAAGGAACAGTCGTTACAATTAGTATTCCCGGGGCTGGAACCATCAGGAGTGGTAAAGAATCCAAACAACCTCGAGATCGGAATCATGGAATAGTAGGTAAAGGAATCAATTTCCATACGAGGTAATTAGGCTGTAGTCCGAGTAGGAATTGATGTATTTCACCCGTGTTAAGCACTCTACTTTCATTTCGAATATTCATAGGAAAAATAAAAGAGAGTAGTTTTTATAAAATATTTATTGATAGTAATAACATGAGTTATATTAATTACATAAATTAATTGAGAAGTAAGAACAATTTTTTAAAGTTACATTTTTGTTTAGAATATTTACGCTGTTTGATATGTTATGTATGACAAAGGATATTGCTCAGGTGCGGTCGCAGCCATACATTTGGGGGGAGGGGGGGGGGGTCAGATCACATGAATAGTACCTAAACTAAGTAGAGAAACTTAGAGCATTTTTGCACAAAAAAGGAAATTAAATTACAAACTTAAAACAAATAGGAGACGACTGGGGCGGAACCAGCCTTTTGCACAAAACAAGGAAATAAAATTTTGCAATTGTAAAGTTATCGTTCTATTCTAATATAATTAAAGTGTAGATTATATTAAAAATAGTTTAGGTCGTGTGCTAGACTTGATAATCTCTAACGCGGACCCTCATAACGCCCTGCAATATCCTGGTGAATCCCGATAACCTTCACCCCCCTTTTTCTATATTAACTCACTTAGATGTGCGTTTAAAACTGATGAAATGCCATCCGGTTCGCAGGTATAACTTTTACAAAGCAAACTATGATGGCATTAAACACGACTTAGACAATGTAGATTGGGAAGAGTCACTCTCTCATCAGTCTTCTGAGATAGCTGTTGATTTTTTTTATTAAACTATATATAGAGTTATCAGGTCACATATTCCATTAACTTACACTAAGAACTCAAAATTTCCGATCTGGTTTTCACCTTCTCTAATAAACCTAAAGAACATGCTTGGATTCAGTGGAAGAAATATGGTAATCACTCTGATATGTGCATTTTTCAAATTATCGCAAATTATTTCATAGTGAGACTGCTAAATGTTATAAGTGATATATGACATCAGTTGAAGACAGTATTCCCAAATCTATTAAATATTTCTGGTCGTATGTCTCTTCCAAGAAAGGCAAAGCTAAGTACCCTGCGAATATGTTTTACAAAAATGTTTCTTCCGATGACCCCAAAGAAATATGCAATTTATTTTCAACTTTCTTTTGTTCTGTTTACGAACCCTCTACCTTTGACCCAGACCGATGGCAACTGTCCAATTGTTATGAAGACAATTCGCCATGTGTCTCGAACATTTACTTGCCAAAGGAATCAATACGTACAGAATTGAAGTCGCTGGATTCTTCTAAAGGAGCTGGACCCGATGGCATACCACCTTCCTTTCATAAATACAGCTGACCACTTGTCTTCTGCCTTACATATAATTTTTAATCAATGTTTACAGGAGGGGGTTTCCTACGGTTTGGAAACGAGCCTCTATTACCCCTGTGTACAAGAGTGGCGATAAAAATAATGTAGAGAATTATCGGCCCATTTCCATTCTTTCCACTTTGTCAAAGGTTTTCGAACGACTCGTGCACAGTACGCTATATCCTCGTATCCGTCATCTTATCATACCCGAACAACATGGTTTTGTCAATTGTCGCTCTACCACCACTAACCTCATGACCTTTGTGAACTCTCTTTGAAAATATAGACCGCCAGGTACAGTTTGACGCTGTTTACACGGATTTTCAGAGGGCTTATGGAAAAAATTGCTTTTAATACGTGGCAATTTACTCAGATGGTTTGCTTCATATGTTTTCAATAGGACTTAAAAAATCGTGATTAATGGGCATGAATCTGACTATAGTTTTTACATCCGGGGTTCCTCAGGGATCAGTATTGGGTCCTTTTCTATTTGTATTGTTCATTAATGACATTAAACATTGTTTTGCTAACTCACATTTCTTGATGAATGCAGTCGATATGAAAATTTATATCACCTGTAAAAATATTCGTGACTGTTGTCATCTAAAACAGGACCTTGATAGATTTTATGAGTAGTGCCTCAAAAATAAACTCTTTCTTATCCTTCCCAAATGTTACTCAATTTCTTTTACAAAAAATAAAATTCAAATCAAATTTAATTATTCAATATATAATATAGGACTGGTTGAATCTGTCCGTGACTTGGGTGTTACGCTTGACTCTAGCCTGCGTTTTGATTCTCATATTGACAATATAGTAAAAAAGGCCTTTCAGATGTATGGACTCGTGATGAGATTTTCGAGTAACTTTGTGCTAACTGTTTTATATAATATTAAGAATGTAGTGGACATTCTTAATATTATATAAAACCCTGATTCGATCACAATTGGAATACGCCGTCCAAATCTGGGATCCTCTAGGTATATGATAAGTACAAGGATAGGCTAGAAAATGTGCAGAAAAAGTATTTACGTACTATGAATTATAAATGTTATCGTCCTAAAGTCCCCTATGAACAATTACTCAAACATTACAATATTCTTAGTTTCGTCGATTTCTTCTTGGTGTAAAGATGCTGCATGGTAAATGTAATAATAGATTCGATTGCATTCCTTTATCAAATAGTCTAAATTATATAGTACCTAGATCTGCCGTGCTTCGTGGGGTACGGGTCCCTCGGCTATTCCACACAAACTCGTGCAGGACTAACGCAGGGGTGCGAGTGCCTCTTCGTCGCCTTGTTGATGCGTACAACACTCACTTTATGGAGCTTGACATATTTGGGTGAATATTTCAGAGAGCCAAAATTTATGTCTCGGTATAATACTCATCAATAATGACATAAACAATTCAGTGTATTAAATGGGACACATTGTGTGAATAAATATTAAACTTAGATAAATAAATAACGTTTTTCATTACAATAATGCTAGAAAACTTGATTAAAAGTTACTCTAAAATGTAATCAAACAATGTTCAAAAAATAAGCGTCATTATCGGCAACAATGTTGAATGTAATTTTTTTGCGTATAACGAAACGCGACCGAGGAGTCAAATGACGTTTAAGCGACGCTTCACCCGGCGCCTCAGTCGGCCGACAAGCTTTGGAGTGTAAGGACGTTGCGCAATTTGAGCAGTAATTTCATTTTGACTCTCTAAAATTTGTCACTACAATCGTCATTCTTATTTTTGACTGTACCTCAATTATTTCTTCATAATGAAGTGTTTTTATTTAACAAAGTTGAAGTATGCGTGAAACTAATACTGCATGTGGCATTCTCTCCGACGAATATACCTAATTATTTTGTAAAATGGGAAACTTTCTAGAATTCGTCATTATTGGCAACATCATTTTCAGCAACGTCGCATGAGACGACAATGACACGTGTTGCTAACAATGATATTTAATGAGTTTATATTGTCTTTACAGATCCTTATGTTAAAATAAATTAAGCCCTACAACCGAAAATGCCCCATAAATAAAAAAAAAAGAAAAAGAAGATCTGTCTAGAAGAAGGCTGGCTTAAAAAATGTGCAAAAGACGGCGGTATATTGAAATAAAAAACAACCCAGAATTACTAGAAATAGAAAGAAGAAAGCGAAGAGATCAATACCTAAAACAAAAAGAAACAAAGAAAGAAAAATCGTCTCGCGAACAAAAAGAACAAAGAAAAAAGTGGAGAGAAAATTCTTAAAGGTTATATCTGAAGCCACCATTAACTAAGTTGATGATCCTTTGTACCGTTGCGTTGCCCACACATTCGAGCAGAAGTCAGAAAGGTTCGTTACGCAGAGCTGAAAAAACGAAAAAAAATTACTGTGAATCATAGCAGCATACCAAAAAACAAAAAGAAAAACAAATCACAACAAATATATCCAGAGACTTAAGATAAAATTGAAAGAGATGCAGGCAGAGACCAGACGTCAAGATTTGTGTGAAGAGTCGCAATCAAAGAGTGACAATAGCAATTAATCAGACGAAAAGGAAACTCCTATGATGGAACGCATAACAAAGTTTTACACATATGATGCAAACAGTGTTATTACCGCTGATAAAAAGGAATTTATCACGTAAACTCTGTTATCGTCAGAATATCCAATCAGGAGACCAAAACAAAAATATATTAAGAGGATTTAAATTTATTTTCATATTTTTTTTTAAGTATAATATTGCATTTTATTTTCCTTGTCCATATCATAATATCATAAAAAATTATACCTAAAGTAGTATTTAAGTCACATTAACATTCATCTCCATATTTATAACACTTATTCAACTCATTGTCGGCAACATTGCGTCATCATTTTTTTCAATAACGTCATTATTCTCACAGTGTGACATTATCAGCAACAACGTTTTTTAATGATTTTGAAAAATACTCAAAATTAATGGACTGCTTGGGGTGGCTTCATTACAACATACTATATATTTGATATATCTGTAAATCTGGCCTTAAATAGAAACTCTGCCGCGAGGTTTAGAAAAGCTTAATTATTTTTGTCAAGAATATTGTTTTGAGGAGATCCGCCCATTTACTCTTCCCAAACAAAGTCTTAAGGCAAGAGCAATAGAGTTACTAAATTCTTAAGTATATATATATTTTTATTTCTTCTTCTTAATAGTCTTTTATGATGCATACTGTATGTCTGTTTTCTTTTAACTTTTTATTTTTTTGTGAATTCGTGGACAATGGTGTGGATTACATGTGTAGTAACATAAACATGGAATAGGTTATGAATAATGGTATTTCTAAGTAAGGCTAATTTAAGAATCTTTTATTATACCTGGCATGTAACTGTTTTTTGTCCCTAACAAATAAAATAAAATTATAAATAAAAACTAGGAATTATGGTAAAGGTTTTATACGTGTTGATTCATAGGCCACTTTTTACCATGTCCTTTGGCTGTGCTGGATTTCTGTAAAAGTAGGAGACTCCAGCATTTGATTAGAAGGTGGAATCCATGGCGCAGACTCCCCTGAAATACGTAGGTAGTTGGTTGAGGCCCTTTTGTCTCAAAACAGTTGGCAACACTATGTTTAGTAGAATAATGAAAAAGAGAGTTGGCAACAGAGAGAGGAAGTAGAATGATTGAAATATTACGTTTTGAAAAAATGGTTGAAAAATTAAACAAGAAGATCCAAAATTCAAGTGGTTTTATTCCTGCAAATCCAAGATATCATACGACAACGAAACCGTGGTAGTCATGCCTAAGTCAAGCCCCACACATTACTAACAAGCAAAAAAAATCGTTCCTCTTTATTATATTAGTATAGATAATATTAAAATCATTTAAATATAAAATTACTGGGTATGTTTTCAAATCGCAATATTAGGTACCTACTCTATTGCAGTGTAAGATTTTTTAAAAATAAATACAATTTATGTGTGGGCCTCGGGTTCTCTTGTGGAGGCCCCGGACATTTGCCTTGATTGCCCCCCCTTAAATCCGGCCATGATAAGAAGTAACTGATTTTGGAAAAGGAAAAGACTGATACTGGCATGGCCATCATCAGGGATTTTAATGTTGATAACATAAAAAACTAATTGCTTATTAGTCGAAATCGCCAAATACCGATCAGAATTAGTCGGTCAGTTTTTGGGAATTAATCAGGTCACTACCTCAACTGATTGTGAGAAATCTATTCCACGGTGGATAGAAAAAACCGGATAAGTGCGAGTCGGACTCGCCCACCGAGGGTTCCGCTTAACCTCGATGATTTTTTACGTACTTTAAATAAAGGCTATAGTTTTTTATGATTTAATTAAAAATGTATAGTTTTCTGATTTTTCCCTATTCTTGTAGTATAAGACGGTAGGTATTACTTGCCAAATTTCATAGTTCTAGATCAACGGAAAATACCCTATAAATTTTGATTCCCTTGAGACTGTCGAAATATACGTTTTTTGCTAGAAGTTTGATTTTTTCACAGCTTCAAGGGTATGTAGATTATATGGTTTTAATTTCAACTCAGTACCTCCACGCGTTCCCGAGATAAATGGTCTTGCTTCACAGACAGACGGACGGACAGACAACAAAGTGATCCTATAACGGTTCCGTTTTTTCCTTTTGAGGTACGGAACCCTAAAATCCGAAGTTACCGGCGTCAAAATCGTTGCAAATTAGCTCTGTGTGAGCATTTCAAGGAATCCTCCCAATTACCTGTCACCCTGTATTCCTACGGTCAAACTATAGGTGGAGCTCATAGGCAGTAAGAGAACGTACCCACACTACGTGACCGGTTCAGGGGGGGCGGGGAGGGGTTCTTTAAAAATACCACGCTTGGTCATAGGGGCGGGGGGTGATCTTAGGTTTTCGTCACGTAGTCAATAATCTCTCGAAAAACCTCACTCACTCACGCGGCAAGCGCCGTGTTAATAAACACAAACGTTAATCAAAATATTTTTTTTTTAACTTTCTGATTGCAAACACCATACTTTTAAATTACTACGTGAAAACTCGAGGGGGAGGAGGGTGGATCTTAGCAAATACATATTTCTGTGGCAAATACTAACGGGTGGTCACCAAGGGGGGAGGGGTTTAAAAATTTGTAAAAACGGGTCACGTAGTATGGGTATGTTCCCTAAGGTGCTTTTTTAGGATCCGTACCAAAGGGTAACCATCGGGATTTATATCTCATGCATGACCCGTAATAGGTAGACGGTTGCAATTTACAAAGAGCGTGTTGGTATTTCTGTTGCCGCTGTAACAGCAAATAATAAAAATACGATGGTACGGAACACTTCATGCGCGAGTCCGACTCGCACTTGACCGGTTTTTCTACAAACTTTCGGGTCATCTTTTAATGGCGTCATAATGAATAGTGATGGGCGTAATAAATAAACTGAATCGGTTTTTCTTTCCCATGCTTTGCCAACCGTTGTTTTCTCCGACTTGCATAAGATGAATCAACCGTTCTAGTCTTCACCGCGAGCAAATTCTGGTTCGCCATTCGTATAAAGATAGTAGTCTCCTCTAATATTTGTTGAAGTTGGGTAACCCATATCAACAGAATTTTCTTTACATTCGCCATTTTCAAATTTCTCCCAACTTTCACATGGATATGCCACAAAAGGAATTTTGGAGTCAATAGATTCAGCAAAAAATAGCGTTGAACGACCATGGCTACAACCCTCTGAAAATTAAAACATATAGGATTATTTCAATAGTGATCTTCGATAAAGATACCTACGCATTCTAGATAGGTATCTAATATTGTCAAGCAGCCTCTGTCTTACCTATAACTTGTTGCAACCCTTCGCAGCCGGGCTGCCTCGCTCGCCCGTTGTTCGGGTAAAAGTCAGCGTGACCATGGCTTCTCCGGTATCCGTAAACTCCACCACACGAGTGTATAATGTCAACAAACTCGGCATCACTTTTTTCTAGACGGTAATCTGGTGTCATCAATGGAAGCTCAAAGAGAGGTCGAGCGGGATCTAGCCCTGCGAGTAGGCAACGTTGGTAAGACGACTTAGATACATTATCAATTTATCATACATAACTAGATTATTATTGGATATATCTCAGACAAAGGCTTAGTGGCAGAACCAGGATTAATTGTTGTTGGGGGGGGGGGGGGGGCTTGACCCCGCTGAAGGTAGGTTTTAGCAAGGTAAACGCTAAAAAGCTCATAACATTTCCGAGCCGCCAGTTCAATAGCTAGCTCATCTTCACAATTTCGAACATGTAAGTACCTTCATCTAAGGCCCCAAAAAGACGTGGTAGAAAATAGGGTACCTGTGATTCGCTGAATTCTTTGATTCGAAAATAATGCTGTGTATCCCATGACATGTGAACCTAAACTGTGTCCCATTAAATGCATAATCTTTCCGTCCACATTATAGGTTCTTGCAATAGAGTCGAGCAGTTTTGCTGTTTTCTTCCCCACATATCTTGTACTAAATGCAGACCAAGGATAAGCTGGATTTTTCGCAATTTCGCTCCAATCAATAGTAATTACATTGAAATCCGATTTTCTCAAGAAAGCATTTTTTATTTCCTGTAGCCATTCCGTTTTCTCATGGGAGAACCACCCATGCGTTACAACCTTTATGTCATTCGAGGAGTTAAAGTATTGGCTTGTAAATAGTTGATTGTCTTCGGCAATTTCTAATTGTTCTGCATCAATGTTCCGTCTACAACAGAAAGATGCAACTGTTACCTACCTACCCTTCATTATTTTAATCGTTAGATGTCTTGATGATTGTCAGATAGTGATAGCGAGGCTTACCTGGTGTACAAGTAAAAGTAAGCATCCCCAAACACCATGCCACGCGTTTCCTGCGGTAGAGTAGAGAAGTTCATGGTATGGGTGTTGCCTTCATCGTCATAGAAGTATATCCATTCGTCTCCATATTCAGGCCCTTGTTCATTCTCGTACGGAAGAGCAATTGTGAAGGAGACTGTAATTTCAGAGATAAGTAGACGTTTCCTTTACTGAACTGTAACTAGGTTTTATTTTGTGCTGCCTACCAACGTAGGTAAAGGTAAGTCTTTAGGTACTGTGTCCGTAGTGTGCTGTTATAATGTTTTAAACAATGTCATTTTAACTACTGAATGAAAAGCTAAACAAGATTATACTTAATACCTACCCTACTGCGTAGTAAGTTTTGGGTGCTTAGTTAAGCACTGTGCCGGAAGAGAAGAGCGACTAGGTACTAAGTTATATATTGTGTCATATGCACCTACCTATTCGCCTAAAATAGGAAGGGGCGAGCATTTATTGCCAAAGGTACACAGATCTAGACTCCAGGGATGGAAGCCTCTTGTCACAGTCACGACAAATATTCGCCTATTTCTTTGAATGTATGGTTAAAACCGTTTAATCCTGAACGTAGATACCTGGTCTATTTCAGACAAACTTGCAAGTCCCTATTTTTTAAAATGAATGAACCGATGGTGTTTGTTTACAAAGAAAGAGTGATTTTTCATTGTACGTTTTTTTTTTAAATAAAATTGTTAATGAGCTGTGGATTTTGTAAATAAATAAATAGATGTAAAGCTTGAAAACGTCGTTTTCGTAACGGCCTGTTACATCGACAGTATGTTAATATGACAAAGGATATTGCTACGCGTCCATACATTGCATCGTTCGCCTAAGAACCAACTGAGACGTGAAATTACTTTCTGTATTCTAAATTATGCATATATTCCACTGAAACTAAATTAATAATAATAATATTTTATATGCTCGTATTGTTAGGAGGTTCCTCTCTCTGGAACCCTGACCGGTAGCTTGGACCCTGTTCCCTATACCGGCGGGCTACTATTTTTATATTTTTCAATGTTTTTTTTATGTTTTAATTGAAATATTTAAAATATAATTTATATGTAAAAAAATTAAATAAACGAAATAATTATAATAATAAATCTCTTTATTTTCAGGCTATTTGGGCCCATAGATATATACCTTAAAAATTACATATATTTATAATAATATACAGATTGTGTTAGTAGATAGAAACTTAAAACCTATGTTGTTAGTAAAACCAAAAAAAAATTAAAATCACGGACACTTTACAGAATTGTAAAAAATCCAAAACAGCGCTTTAATCGTTTTATTATATTTGTAACTAAAATTCTTGCTCATAGATCAAGCGCTGCATCGGGGAATAAAACCGAATTGAAACTTTTTAAAATGTTTTCGTTATTATAAAGTGTCTGTTCTATTCTAATAATTAAAATGTAAATAATAAAAAAAAACTGGGCAAGTGCGAGTCGGACTCGCGTGCAAAAGGTTCCGAAAATCCGAACCAGTTTCATTTTTGTAACATGTTATTCTAACACTAGATACTTCGTATAGGTTTTTCTGTAATCTGTAGGTAACTATTATCTGTATCTATTATCATATTTTTTTTTTCAAAATTTTAGGCTCAGTAGTTTCGGAGATAAGGTGGGGAATGCTCATTGTTGCTCTAATTTCTTGAATACATTCTAAAGTACTTGTTTTAAAATTATGAAAAAAAAAATATAATTACAACCCTCACAATAAGTCCTTTCATTTCATATGTCACACGATACATTTTTTTTTCTAGTTTGACCCCCATACTCAAAATGTACCTATTTATTTACGTACGCGTCCGTGTTTGAGGCGCAAAAATTCATATGTGTACCAAATTTCAATAGAATCGGTTCAGTGGATCCGGAGAAAACTGGCTGTGACAGACGGACAGACAGACAGACAGACAGAAAGGTTCCGTTTCTTACGGATGTTCGGAACCCTAAAAACTAGGAATTATGGTAAAGGTTTCATACGTGTTGTTGATACCATGTCCTTTGCCCACTTGCATCACAATTATTTCTTTCTTTTATATTCTCCATGGAAAAACCATTAGCTCTAAGACGACACCGTGGACGCTTTCGATGAGTGTACGAACGCAATGAAGGATTAGGGAGCTAAGAGTTTAACTTACGAGCGAAGCGAGGGAGTTAATACAAGAATCTTGAATGCAGTGAGGGATTCAAGCTAGCCCAAGGCAAAAACACCTTTATACCCGAGGAGGATACTCTACTTTTCACACCTACTGCGAGAAAATTGTTCGCAAGTCATGTAGAGAGATGGGTTCCCGTCGGTTTCAAAGTTTAGTTCCAAATTCAAATCACATTATTGACCTCCGGGCAATAATATTGTACTGAATTTCTATATGATCCGCCGGGCAATAAAGACTAAATTTAGGCTGAGTTTGCATGATATATAATGTGACGTTTTCGTGCAGGTGGTGTGAAATAGTGCATTGTTATCTTAGGGGTGAAAGTAACCGATTCAGTCCCGAGACGGCGTTTGGAGCCCGAGCGTAGCGACGGTGCCAATAGTTCGAGGGACTAAATAAGTCTTTCACCCGTGGTAAACACTGTGCTTTTCATTACGAATACAAGGAAAGTAAAAATAAAAACACGAATCAGCTAAAGAAAAATATCATATCTGAATCTGATGAACGCATCGTGTTAATACAAATCTCTTCTATACGAAAGCATGAGAACAAAACACTACAACTCGGTTTGCTTGATTCGCTTTCCCGCCTTTTATTTTTTTTCTGTGACCGACCAGCTACTCGGCCGTTATGTTACATACATACAGTTTTCATAATTGAAAAAATTGGTCAATATTTTCAATTATGAAAAACTTCAACTATTTCTTTAAAATAACATTATTTTAAAGAAATAGTTGAAGCAAATTATAATACTAATAATAAAATAGGCAACCTGTTCCCAGAAACTGAAGGCTTCATGATAGCCATACAAGACCAAATTATTAACACCAAAAACTACAGAAAATTTATAATTAAAGACTCTACCCTCACAAATGACAAATGTCGCAGATGTCAGATTCAATTCAGAAACCATTCAACATATAACCGGAGCATGCTCAACCCTCACACAGACAGACTACACTCACAGACACAACCAAGTTGCTAACATCATACATCAAAAACTAGCACTCAAACACTGTCTCATTCAAAACTCTAGCACACCTTATTACAATTATAAACCTGAAACGATTCTAGAAAATGATACATACAAACTGTATTACGATCGCGCCATACTTACAGATAAGACCATCCACTATAACAGGCCAGACATAACGCTTCAGGATAAAATAAAAAAAATCACTTACCTAATAGACATCGCAGTTCCTAATACCCACAACCTTCAAAAAACAATAGCCGAAAAAATTAGCAAATACGCTGAACTTAAAGACGAAGTCACAAGAATATGGAGACAAGAAAAAGTCTACGTTATCCCAATAGTTCTCTCCACGACAGGCATAATTCCACATCACCTTCTCCGCAGTCTAAAATTATTAGATTTAGAAGAAACAGTCTACATAAACCTACAGAAAGCCGCCATATTAAACACATGTAGAATAGTTCGAAAATTCATGCAGTTGGAAGATGAATAAATAGGTAAACATTACTACATACACTGCATTTACTTGGCTTTAGCCCGTAAATGTAGTCAAAACCAGCTAAGAGCTGAGAAACAGAAAACATTCGATAATAATAATAATAATAATCTTTATTGGAACAAAAATACATTTTACAAATTGATTGCGTACGTAAATAGCTGCATTAGTTGCAAAACTGTGTCGCAACTATTAACGCCCACCTCCAAGAGGGAGACGACATCGTTCCAGGTTTAAAAAAATTTAAATATAGTGGTGTTTAAAAAAGGATAAACACATATTAAACAATTAAAACAGAAAGAAAAAATAAAAATTAAAACAATAAAAACATAAAATAGGTAAGTGCTTAGTGTTGTGCATGTGGGAGTGTTGTATGAGAGTGTAGTGCGTGTCTGTGGGTGTAAGTGTAGGGTGCGCTAGTGGAACCTCCCCACGAGCGCACTCTACGCTACGTGTATTTGGTATGCATGTCTATGTGGAAGAAAGATCCTTAGGGTTTCATTATAATAAAGTTATTAAAAAATATAATTATCTCATCTTTGTTATTTCAATTTTACATCGCGCTGTAATTGAGAGGCTGTGTAGAAAGTCGTTTAGAAGTTTTTTTTTAATTTAACGGCTGTCAGTTGAAAAAATACTCGGAAAGTACGCCTGAAGTTGTCTAAGGAGGTTCAAAGTCAAAAGATGTGTTGTTTGTCGTAGTTTTGGTAAATTGGTAACTTTTAACAAATATACCTTTAACTTTAACAAGATTCTGCATTTCTGACCGACTTCAAAAAAAGGAGGAGGTCGTCAATTCGTTTTTTTTTATGTTACGTTACGCGATTATTCCGCCAATTGGTAATCGATTTCGATGATTCTTTTTGGTTTGATAGATCATACTTCAGAGGTTGTCTCATAAAAAAAATATCGTAATCGGTTTAGTAGTTTTGCTTTTTAATCAAAATAGCTAGAATTCGTTTACTTGGATGAAGTATTTCGTTTGTCATCTAAGTAAATTAAAATTGTTTATTGTGCTTTCCTGCGACTTTCCAGTGGTGTTGTTAGGTGTGGAGTACTACTATTAAGTGAAAAATTAAAAACATTTTACAAAAAAAAAAAACAACCAAAAACACAGACTTCCGAAATTAAAGTTAATTTATACTTTGTAGTATTTATTTTTATTTGGAAGACAGTTGTTATCGAAATTATTTATTTATTTCTTTTGATAGATGTTTCTATTGAATAATTGAAAAGATGCAAGATGTAAGCGGTCTTACAATCCGTTTAAAAATGACAATTAGAATAACAATTAAAAAAATATTTTCAAACCGGTTTCACCGAAAACCGGATTTTTTTTGTACGGAACCCGTAAAGAAACGGGTTTTAATTTTGGCCGGTTTTGCATACCTTATTTTCAACTGACAGCCGTCAAATTAAAAAAAAATACTTCTATACGACTTTCTATACAGCTCCTCAATTACAGCGCGATGTAAAATTGAAATAACAGAGATGAGTATTAATTAAAGATTATATTTTTTTTTAATGATTTTTTTATGATTTACTTTCAACTATTACTTTAAAATAACATAGATTTGGGAAAAAATATTGTCAATTTTTTCAATTATGAAAATGTAACATAACGGCTGAGTAACTGGTCGGTCCAGAAAAAAAAACAAAATTGGCGGGAAAGCGGCAATCCGATCTTTATTTGTTTTTTCGAGATGTAGTGTTTTGTTCTCATGCTTTCGTATAGTAGAGATTTGTATTATCACGATGAGTTCATCAGATTCAGATATGGACTTGTATTCGTACTGAAAAGGAGTGTTTACCTCGGGTGAAAGACTAATTTAGTCCCTCGAACTATTGGCAAACGCCGTCTCGGGACTAAATCAGTTACTTTCACCCCTAAGATAACAATGTATTATTTTTACCACCTCGATAAAATTTGATAGAAGATGGGTAGGTAAATATTTTTAGCATTCTGCATTTGGAATTCTGAAATATTTTAAGTGAGCTTGAATGGCCAAATCCAAGACTGAGGTATAGCGAAAAATTAATGTAGGTAGTGTAATTTTCATGATTACAGGGTGTTTTCTCTATTGAGACAGAGAGGGTGAGATTGTATAAGTGGTTCACGATTATTATTTTGAGTTCAACAAACCTTTTTTGGGTGTTTCGCTTATTTTAATTACCTACACGATACCTACCTTGCAGAGATTATACTGAGGAAATATTAAATTGAATAAATATAATTACCTAACAAGCACATGAAAATGATGCAAAGTCTGGCAATCATTTCTTCGAAGTGTACCTTTGCGTTGGCACCGAGGCTTGAACTAATTTAGGGTAATTCTTGACTACCCAGGAAACGTGCGTATTTCTCTTATCAAAAGGCATGTTTAACAATTTTTTATCACTTACACTTTTTGCTGGTAGTTCTATGAACTGTTTTTTTTTTTAAAGAAGGTAGATCTACTTAGTGTAGATAAGGAAATATTTTTCTCTTGTCTTCGGGAATCTTAAGGACAGTATGAAAGTAAGTGGTGGTTATGTATTTTCGGCTTTAACTGGTGGAGGTCGCTACGTCCCCGTCAGGGGACGTGGCGAGCGGTTCCGGGACTTATCGTCCCCTGCCCGCGGAATCCAGCCGCAATCCGTAGCCACGGACCGGTCATTGGGTTGCCAATGTTTGGCAACAGATGAAAGTGGCGAGCGCCTGCCAAAATAAATTAGCAAGACGCACGCCTGTGAATAATTGCGTGAGTGTAAACTACAGACGCACCGCGTTGCTGTACGTCAGCGCCGCCTCTTCACGGCACCTACGGCGGTCAGTCCCCGCCGGGTGAAACCCCCAGTGACCTGGGGCACGCCCAGCGAGAACGACCAGCGACGAGGGTGCCGACTTTCGGGGCGAGCCTGCAGTAGGTATGTGGCTCCCGTTCGCACCGATCTCAGAGCTAGCCGATCACGGCCCGGACTGCAGAGCCGTCATATGTGTGTGTGAGCGGTCTGCACCGAATAAGCCTATATTAACCTAGCACTTATCCGGCGCGTGAGTTCCATCGAATGTGGAGTGGCGAATGTGTGGGTTTCGGAGCGCAACCTGCCTATATTAACATAGCACAAGTCGCGCGCCGGGGTGAGATTTAGGTGAGGAGTCTTTTTGTTTGAGGTCGCGTGTAACCTGGGGGCGACCTACTCAGGCATCAGTCCGGTGCGATGGTCGTCGACGTCCGCTACCAGGTCGCGGGGCAGGCGTCTCCCGTCAGGTGGGCGCGCATGCCAGGGCACCAGGTGCTTGACATGAAGCCAAGCAGATGCGTCGGCACGCGCGAACATACGACAACACGCCCAACAACGACTTGTATACGTCCAACTTGACGCGCGCCGGGAGTTGGGACGAGAGCACTGGTCAGAGTAGGTGGCGTACGACTCTGCCCTGCGCGGCGACCTTGCGGACGTGCGTCCCCATCGTGAGTCGGCGGTCGATTTTTTTTTTTTTTTTTTGACATTGACCACTCGTAGTTCACCTCTAGACGGGTGGTAACTACTTAACTGTGCCTGTGGTGGCCTCAGAATGATTCTAAAGCCCCCAGCCAAGGCAACTAAAACTACTTAAAACCTACAACTCTGGTCGCTGGGGGCACCCCCTGTGGGGTTCGGGCCTCGGCTCAGCGGCATCGTTATCGGGAGGGCAGCAAGGGACAGGCTGGGTCATGACATTATTTAGGGGGTTTAAAGCTAAAGGCTCAGCGACGCGGGCTGGCTCGTTAGGCAAAAGACGGGGAGCAACAACAACATTGCTATTATTATTACTGGGACGTCGCGCGGGGCCTCGGCGGCGAGGCCGGAAGGCGGCGGGTCGCGGTTTGTGTGCTTGTTTAAGAGTACTGGTTTCCCTACAGCTCTCTTGTACAAGGGTGATTGGGTCATCGGGTTCGAGTAAGGTATGCCGTGGACGGCGGACCTTACTGATCTGGGAGGGAGCGTATCGGGTAGCCGATGCGATAAGAGGGTTCTGGTGTCTCTCAGCAGATTCGATGAAACGCTTCGTGAGGCGTTTCATGAACTGCTTGATGGTCGGGATTTTGAGATCGACATGGAGTCGCTCATTCCGAACGAACCACGGGGCACCCGTGGCCTTTCGGAGAAAACGGTTTTGGAGGGACTGCAACCTATGGATCCGGTATGACTTTACGTGGGCGAATGTAGCACACGCATAGGTCATGATGGGGCGAATGCAAGTGGTGTAGATACGCAACTTGCATTTTAGGGATAATTTGCTGTTGTGGTTCAGCATCGAGTGGAGCCTACCGAGAGCGAAGGCGGCGCTCGAGCGCACCGCCTTAATGTGCTCCATAAAACTGAGGTTTTTATCCAAGATCACTCCTAGATATTTGGCTCGCTCCTCCCAAGGGATCGGCTTGCCAAACATCTTGATCGGTGGAAGGATCGGGGGGATCGGCGGTCGATGGTCACACCCAGGTACTTGGCCCGGGGCGACCACTCGACGTCGATTCCATGGAGCTTCAGCCGTGGTGGGAGGGGCGTCGACTCTGTAACAATCGCCTGCGTCTTACCCACATCGACCGACAACCACTTTGCGACTGGCGAGCCAGTCCGGGAGTAGGTCGAGGGCGCGCTGCATTTTGACCGCCGCGTACTTCGCATCGCATTGAGCGAGGTGGTGATGTACTCGGCGTCGTCGGCATACAGCGTGAGCGTCGACTCTGGCGTGGTGGGGATGTCGTCGGTGTAGTGTCAGTAACACGCCGGCGATACGCAGCTGCCCTGCGGCACTCCTGCCCGTATAGGGCGGGGGCCGGACAGCGCTCCATCAACCACCACTCTAAAGCTCCTGTGGGACAGAAAGGATGAGACCACACTTACCACGCGACGGGGCGTGTTGGACGTGGCCAACTTCAGACGAGACCGTCGTCGGCTTTAATTTGCATCGAATTGACTTTTATACCAAAACCTTTGATCAGGTCGTCACTGAAATAAAAATCCGAAAACAAAGTACCTTTTTTTTTGATTGCACATAAATGGAAATTTACATCTTTGCCTACCCTGTAACCTCGGGGGTTGAAGGAATCTATGTTATGTTGTAATTTTTTTTTCAATACATGTAGGGATTAATTTACAGGGTTTTCAGAAGTGTGTGGTTATACCTATTTAAGGACGATGTTCTGTATCTGTAAATAAATATTATCTGTAACTGGGTATATACCTACATTGTGTGCAATTTAAATAAATAAATCACAGATTTGATGCCGCTAACTGCATTCGAATGCTTGAAAAGCGATAATTGAATGCTTCAAAAGTGATAATTGTTTGAAACTTTTTAGTCATTTAGTTGCGGTTGAGTTTTTATAAGTTTTTTAAATTATTTCTTTACCTATGTATTTATAGGTCACCCTTGAATACCTAATGATCACGCACTCCTGAAACACTTTGTATATGATATACCACAACCGAGGCATTCCATGAGGTAATTATTCCATGCTGTAGGTAGATACCATGTACCTAACCAGGTATACCTACCTACTAAATATCATATTGATGGCTTCATAGTAGCGTTATCTTCTAGGCGCTCAGTGCGAGTTTTATAACGTACACGATGACATTAACGTAAACGTTCTCTTTTCAAGTCAAATTGCATGATTTTTTTTCCGTTATTGTCAGAGGGCGCTTATTCAGTCCCAATAAATAACAAAAAAGTAAATTGACGCTTACGCCAACGCGATCGAGAACGTTAAAAAACTCCCACATGGGCACAGTTGGGCGACCGCGCATGGCGCCATATATGAAAGGGCGCCTTCGGCACCTGGTTTAGTTCTTCCCTAGGTCGAAAAGAGTGGCCGAGGTGGCCGAAACAGAGGTGTACAAGGGCCTCTTTAAAAATATAAATATAGGTATTAAAATTTCATTTTAGTTCCCGGGGGCGCGCCCTTCTGAGCTTTGTCTCAAAGGCGCTCGCCCCCAGGAAATACATTTCTCTTATTTTTTTTTGCGCAGGGGCGTTTTTTTCTACCTCTGATATGGCAACGCCTTTGGTTTAGCGCATGACCATTGGTTAGAAATTTAAAGAGAATGGATTAAGCGTTCTCAGTTTCTGAAAGTCAATAAGGCTAAAGGTGCTCCCTCACCGGGAGCTAGCTGTTTTCGCTTCTGCTTGTAATGTAACAAAAATTCGATTTTGAGCATTTGCCCGTAGCTGACTTAGTGGTTTTCACAAAGTCAAACGAAACAGCCGTTGTCTTGAGCGCTAAACGATATGGTGACACAAATGATGTCAGAATGTATGTTACAAGTTTTATCAAAATGTTACGGATTGTATCATTAGGTACAGGTTGCGCACTTTGATTTTCAGTTCTCCTCCGTGTGTTCAGGGTCTCGTAACTCTCGTAGGTACTCAATATGAGGACTTATTTTTATTTTATAAATTCGTTAGATAAAACTCAGTGGTCAATAAAGTTTGTTTTAAAATCCATACAATGTAAACACGATAGGGTCAAATCATATATGAAAATCATGTAGGTTAATGTTCGAGGTGGTATATTGAGGAAAGGATCAGTATTAGTTAAGTTCCACTTAGAACATAAAGGAGGTGAACGATTTGACGAAAAATATTAAAGTAAGGACCGCCGGTAGACCGCATAGAGTACTCAAACTGTCAGACAATAATGTAATTTATCCGTGATCTAACGACTCACATGCAAAATCCGTCATATGAGAACCATGCAGATGAGTGTCTGAAGCAGTCTTTTGAGGAAAGAGCCATATAAATTAGGACTTGTCCAGTCAGTCAGCGTAAGCATTTGTGGTTACTAAGGAGCTTGACGACTCTACGAATAATATGAAAAAAAGGACATTTAGGTCGGCCGCTGCAAGGAGCAAACATTTTACTGACGTTTTTGTGCGTCTAAAAGCAAAACTTACGGACTCTTTGACTTTACTCTGATAAGAAAAGTGTGATCAAAAAATTTTGCCTTTACTCAAGATAAGTAAAAATATGAAACATTATAAATTTATTTTTGTATGAAATGTTTGGTCACCTTTGGTTACCTATTGGTGGTTGCAAAATGATTTTTCATACAAATATGATTCATATTTGAATACAAAACTGGCTGTACTTAACTTGAGTTGGCAAAGCCGTCCTACAGATTAACTTATCTTACCATTTCAAATTACTTAGTGTACAAGTTAGTTAATGTTGTGTTAGTGCACAGGACTGTGCTACAGTTCATTTCTTGTGCAAATATAGCTCGAGGTAAAATAATACAACCATATAATCATAGCAACGTTATTGTATTTTTATTTTTTTGAATTGAATCCTTTTTGTGCTTACACAGTAAACACATGATCTCAACACTTATAACTAAAAATATTCTATAAATGAAAATGGATATTTACTCGAGTTATAAAAAAGTTGCTTGTGCATATTTTGTTTTCAATCGAGGCAAACTTATTGTGGATTCATTGGAGTAACAGTTAAAGTGCTCAGTATGATATTTTGAAGATTCGAGTATTTTATAATATCACTTATTGTGCTGAGATATTGTGCATTATGCCTTAAGTTTTTAAGATTTGGGTGCCCTGTTTCACCGCAATACATTCTGCCAATGTGCAATAACTTCGTTTACTTACTTTTCTTTATACAAACTGATACATACGATTTAGTTACATTAATCTAAAATATTGCTATCTTTTTCATTTTAGTCTAGAAATTGTCGAATGATGTTTTTGTTTGGGCTATTTTATTCAGCAATGCTTTACTTCTTAGCCATTACTTTAGGTTTATGAAATAATTGGACGATAAAAGTTGAGTGTGTAGACCGTTGAAGAAATGCAAGTGCTCCGATAGTGGGCTAACTTCAGTTTATCTCTGACATCGACAGAATTCAGACAAATAGGAGGCAGTCATATCCAAATTATCTGTAAAGGTTAAAATAAGTGAAAATGCGATTTTTAATGAAAATTTTAGTATGTAAAGGAAGGATAATTTTATAATGGAAAAGACTAGATATCACATGGTTTGAGCTATATGTATATATTACTCTTGTTTCTTACTCTTGTACGTACAATTATAATAAATTTGTCAAAATAATACCTAAGTAGGTACATACGTTGTGAACAGCTCACGTTAATTGAATTTCAAGTCTTGGTGGTTGTTACAATGATCGCATTTAAATATAATTTCAGCTAAACGAGTGATTTAGGCATTATAAGTAATATAAAACCTACGCAAACTACTCGAATGTAGTCGTGCACCTACGTATTGTGTGCGATATATCTGTGGTCGCTTTGTATCACTCGCCGAATGACATGAAATCAATAAAACAAATATTTACAATTCTATAAGTATTATACTAAAAGATCAAACTTTAAAACAGGTCTATTATGTTTAGTTTCGTGATATGCCCGCCACGGTCAATCAAAACAACAAGAATTAGGAGTTAGGCACCAGCACTACCTACTGCTGGCCACACGGCCACAAAGTAAGCTTGCCCAAGAATACTTTATATTTGTTTGCAATACTCTATTTTTGTCTCGATTACCAATTGCAAAGTATCAATTTCTATACCAAAGCATAATAAATTCGCCTTAAACAATCGTGATTTCGAAATTTACCGATAATATTTTTTACAGTTGGTCAGTCGAAAATATTGAGCATATACATACATAATTATTTTAACATATTACAATTTATTAATATTGAACAGTGGGTAATTTATTGCACAAATCGTCGATCCTAATATTCTAAGTGTATGCTATGGCGGAAGTTACTTAGAGAACAAGTAAAAAAAAAACAAAGGTCTATTGTGTCGTTATACGTAGCTTAACTCTACACCGTCATCAGCAGTGAACTAATGATGCGCTTGTTCGCTGTCCTAGACGTAACAATACACAGTGCGGCTGGCAGTGGCGTGTTGGGGCGCCCGAGCGCGGGCGCCGCAGGCGGGTGTCACCGACCGAACCGCGAGCGACTCACGCGCGGCCTTCCCGACACGCCGCGTGCCTCCTGACGCAACGCGCCGTATTCCTCCGTATCAGACGCTTCCATGCACGCACATAAATAACTACACCTTATCATACCTACCTATCTATTTGTTATGAGTAATTTATTCCAATTTCTTTAAAGCGTACATTTTTATACTTATTTTTAGGAGGTCCTTAACTCGATATCCGAATAAAAAAAGTTCTGCGTTACAAACAATAGGTACAAAAAGTGCGACGTGCATGCAAGGAAATATCTAAGAGCACATTTGACACAATAAGTAAACCTAATAACGAACATAATACTAAACAGTCTTGGTTTTGACTGGTCAACTACATAGGTGGGATTACTCAAGGAACCAATAAGTAAAACAATATTATTATTCTTGTGGAATAACTAACACAATAATTGCTATCTCTTAGTGATTTGTAGAAAAAATTACATACAAAATTCTTCAAAAAAATCTTACTCAATATTTGAGTGAAGTTTAAAACAATTGACTGAACCTTTGCGATTACTTTGGGCATTGACACATCAAGTCGCATTTTCTTAATATCAGGTAAGTCATCATCAGCCACACAAGAATAAAAAAATAAGTTAGTCATCAATACAAACAATACTTAATATAAAGTGGGAAGTTCCTAAGTCGGCAGTGTCTAATGGCGACAGTGTCGAGTGCCTCACAAGTAGTCACAAGCACTGGCAATCAGTTCTTCAGAACCTCAATCATACCACACCACACCTAAATAAATAAATGTATATAATATCTAATATGTTTTTACATATGTACAGTTGTTCCTTTTAAATTATAACTACATAAATAAAAATAATAAAAATAAATTTGTACTTGTAAAATAATAATTCATTGAAAAATGTCAAACAAAACTGAGTTTACATGTTTTGTATCAATCTAAATTATTTCTAAAATCTACTTAATGATTATTTTGTTGTATATTATAAACGGACAGTCGGGACTGGCGCCCGAATGCGCAGTCGGCACCCGGCTGTGGCGCCCGAAGTGGCGCTGCGAGCCCGAGCGAGGCGCCCGGGGCGCGCGCGGCGCCGGGCGGCGGCGGGCTCGTCGCGCACTCGAGCACCAGTCGCGGCTGCTCTTTTAGTAAATCGTTATTCGTAATTAGTTACAATAATAACTACAATATAATGTTGGTATGAGCGGTGTCGTGGATGCTCCCCGCTCATACCTAAAGCGTTAAGGTGAACGTCTCTCGCACTGGCTGCTCGCCGGGCACTCGCCCACATCACTTTAAATATAAAACAATACTTTGATCTGTATATATGGCACATTCTGTTCATTGTAATCAGTTTCAGCATTCAGAACCTACATTAAGCCTAACGGTATCTAATCGAATGTATATTTTAATAAGAATCAAAATGGAAGTGCTTGTGTTTTGTCGCAATGGGTCATATTTTGCCACGCTCATTTAACTAAGCGCCCGCGTCGTCATGCGTGCGGCTACTTCGAACAATTAATTGACATATTTTATCAGATAGGAAAGCAGACAGTGCGAGCATGAAACGCCACAGCATCCACTTTTATACGTACATTACAGTCGCAAATATTCTTGTGCGACTTAAGTCATCATTTTCTAAGTATCTAGTATTTATAATAATGGTTACCGGCGGCGTGGTCGTAACGCCAGCGACCTGGTGGGATCTTTTAACACTACATAAACAGTGAACGTACCAAATCAATATCTACTTCCGAATAACCCCCGTTTTGTGGATTCTCGGGCTCTTATAAATGCAGATTTTTACCGACATTTGAAACCGATTGTCGGTTCATCGTTCGTGCCCGATATTGAATAATTTATGTTCAAGCTAAAGTGTAATTCAAATAATAATGATTTACTTGCAGAAGTAAGATTCGGAATGACAATATTACTTCATCGCATCTATGAAGTGCAAATCTATAAATCTGAGGGGGTCGGTGGGGAGTGAAGCGACCATTTCGAGCTCAAAACTAGAAACGATCGGCATTGCGGCTGTCAGCAGACAGTCTCGGCGGGCGCGGGCGGCGAGTGCGCCAGCGCAGCCAGCGGCGACAGCGGCGACATCGGAGACAGCGGCGACAGCGGAGACAGCGGCGACATCGGCGGCGGCGGCGCCAGGGGCTCCGGTGAACGACGCCGCAGCGCCTGGCGTTTGCGAAACTCGAGGAACTCCTCTTTCATGGCGCGCACTCGAGCTTCGACGTCGTCGCGGGACGGTCGCGCGCGTGTCCGCTCCGGCGTCGACGGCGTGGGCGTGCGCGTTGCGCGGTCCCACTCGTAGTGCACGTCCACTGAGCCCGCGTCGCCCACCTCGCCCGAGCCGGGCCGCGGCGGCGGCGCCGGCGGCGGTGGCCGGTACGGCGGCGGCCGCCACTCCGCCAGGCTGCCCGTTCGACTGCTGCGATTATGTTGCGACGACGATGCGTTTTTGCTGCCGAACCCGCTGGACGACGAGCGACTCTCGGGCGAGGCTTCGTGAGGGGGCGGCGGCAGATCTGAGACGGCCCGCGGGCGAGCGTGGCGCGGCAGCGGCCTCGCGCGCGGCCGAGCCAGCGGGCCGGAGGCGGCGCGCGTGGGGTCGTGCGCGCTCTGTCGCAGCGACCTCAGGCGGAAGGGCGACGGAGGCGTCGGGAACGAGCCGTCGGCCGAGCTCGGGAAGGGCACGGAGCTGAGGTCGGACACGTGCAGTGGCGACCAGGGCGTCCAGGCGGCCGCCCACGGGGGCCACGGCGGCCACGGCGGCCAGTGCAGCGCCAGCGCCGGCGACGAGGCGCGGAACAGCGGTGGCGCGGCGGAGGGCCGCAGCGGAGCGCGCAGGCGCGGCAGGAATCCGCCGTCGTCGGAGGACGAGGGCGCGGGGGAGGGCGCGGGGGAGGCGCTGGGCGCCGCCGACACGCGCCGCACCGACACCCAGTAGCGCGCCTCGCCACCGCAGCGCGACGCCGGCCACACCCAGTTCGCAGTAAACCGCAAACACTGCACTATACTCGATATTCCGCGTTCTCTAAATCTGTATGAACACAACAAACACGTTAGGCAGGAACTTATGAATGTCATAAAAGTGCAACAGTGTATTTCTTTCAATAGGTTACTGAAACTGACCTGATTTCCTGTTATAGCAGCATGAATGTAGCAAGTATCAATTAGAGTTGTTCAAAAGGATAAACAAAGTTCATTAAGTAAGTACATTGGGGAGTACTCACTTCTTAAAAGGCACTTGAGTGCTATCAGCGGCGCGCAGGTCTGTGAGGCGCGCGGCTACCATGTTGTATGCTGCAAGCGGATAATTTCTGAACATTAACGTAGAGACGTGGCCCGCGCCCCGACCCACCGCGGCCGCCGCCCGCCACCTCGCATAGTACCACCAACACCACCACCACCCACCATATTGTCAACCAAAACAATACGAGCTCTGGAATGGACTCCTACATGTTGTTGATTCTTTATATCACCGAACTTGGTCATCAGTATTCCCAGCTAAAATTGCTTCAAGAAAACCTAGAGATCGATCATTCCAGAGTACGTTCTTATGAGGATGAAACTATGCAATAATGTCGTGACGTCATGACGACTACAAGCAGAACATGGAATTGTCATCATTCATTCATTCACACAATTGCAATGAACTTGTTACCGAACATGCATAACGAAATTTGCTGCGCAGTATTAATTATACAATATTTACAGTATTTTAAGGCATATTCAATATACATATATCGATCAACAATAATTCTACGTCCAACTTTTATCGTACCTACTTATATAGGTGATAAAAGTAACTATACGGTTAAACTCAAAAGGCTCCATATGTACCTATGCATCCACGGTGCCTTTTGACTATCTGATTGCTGTCTACATTACTGATGTTTGAACTTTGAAGCAATTAGATTTCTCTTTACGTTCATTTGTTTTGTGACTTATCTATCTTCACTGCTTTATCTTGGTCATAATCATGATCGACAAAAATGACACATATGAATACTTCACGATTGTTACTTAAGCTACCCAATGTTTAAACACTAGTTACCTAGTGTACCTTATTTTAGCGCAAAAATGCATTATTTACATAAACTTAAAACATGCAAAAAGCTCACAAAGGAAATGCCAATGTATTATGAATGAATTAAGCAGATAATATACGAACGAATATGTAATTTGCCGACAATATGGTAAGTTATGTACGGAAGTCTGCCGTCTTCAACGAACGCGTTATCTATGTAAAGAGCCTACGGAACTGTGTCGTTTATAATGTGTAGTTACTGATTATATTTTTTTTTTTTGGAAATTGCAACGAGTATGTCAGATATGACAGTTTTAGTTCAAGTGAAATGAAAATGATCTTATCAGGTTTCAGGGTTGTGCTTAGTTTTCTTTTGGGACTATTATTGCGTTATGTTTTCTAATAGCAATATGTCCCAGTCAAACTATGACATACTTTTTCTAGTAATTGGGTACGTTAATTTTGACTATTTTCCAGTCTATGGAAATTAAATTCAAGCTTTTAATATTTAACTAACCCATAGACTTCTAGTTAATTTAAGTTCGATCATTTCATTTGAAGTTTGCAAGACACAGTTCGTCAACACTCACTCAAATTTAGGATTGGCATTAGTAAGTTCCAAACTAGCGCGTATGGAGGCAAGATCTTGCGATAACTAGCGCCGGGAGCGGGCCAGCGGCCGCTGTTGACGCCTCTCACCTTTCTCCTGCTTACGGCGCTTGCGCTTGTTGCAGATCTTGACGGCGCACACGGACAGGATGATGGCCACGATGAAGAACAGGATGCCGCCCACCACGCCCGCCGTGATCGCTTTGTGCTTCACGCGCGCCGGCACGGGGAACTTCACCTCCTCCGAGCTCTCGTAGCTGGTCGCCGAGTTGGCCAGTACGCGGAAGTAGTACGTGCGACCACCCACTAGGTTTTTAACTGAAATGTATAGAACGGTTGCCGTGATGAAAGCTGTATTTTGAAGTGATCTGTTATGTTATTATATCTATGTTAAGTTAGGGTGTAAGTTGAAGAAAGACTGCATGGTACTTGATCTCGATGTTCAAAGATATATTGGTAAACTGATCTTTGAACATCGAGATCAAGTAACCAACAACCATCTGGAATCAGATGATAAAAATAGTCTAGATATACAACGTGTAACAGAATAAACAGAATACCTGAAAAGGGGTCATTGTGCTCATCATTATACTACAAGACCAACTCTGAAATCGCGAAAAAAACGACTGGCTTGCGGTCAGCTGTGGCGGCCATATTGCCCATCATCGCAAAAATGTGGGGCCAGGTCTGGGTGGTTTCTGGTTTACGCTACAATGACGATATCAAGGAAGTTACGTAGTTAGCCCTCTATCAGTTGATGTCATTGGAATCGTTATTAAATTAGCAAATAGGATGTTATGGATTTAATAATATGGTTTTAACATGGATTTAATAAAAAAAAGTAATTCTAAAGCGTGTGAAAATATCTCTTTCTCTCCTAGACTCTGTGCAAGTTAGAAAGAGATAGGAAATAAAATAAATACAAATTACGTCAATTCCCCGCGTCTGAGGCGATGTCACAAAAACTGGCATGGACAACGAAAGCTCCTGGGGCTTTAACCAGCCACGGAGAAAAATGCCGTCTCCCGACTCTGTGGAAGTTTGAGCAAGATAGAAATAGTTAAAATATGAAAATTACGTCAAAACTGACGGCGCCATCACGTGACGTCGCCACAGACGCGGGGAATTGACACAACGCCGTCTGACGGCGTTATAACAATTGTACATATCTCAAAGTGTACTGAAAAACTGTTGTTTTTCGCGGTTTCGGGGTTGATCCCATAGCAAAATTTGTTCATAATTATGAATACAATGGCACTTTTTTTACCTTTTCAGGTATTGTTTATTCTGTCCAAAATAACTCATTTGAATTTTTCGATCTCAAATAAAAATGTTGTAGAGAATGCCTACAAAGCACTGTAATCTATGGGAGATGAGTATGATCTCTGATCTCAAATCGACTCTAATCAAGGGTAGGTGTCTATAATAAATAGGTACCTACTTTATATAATCGATCGCCTGTGCTTTTATTGGAAAATATAACCTGTATAGCGTTTCCGATGTCTTACTGAGTTTTATTTCATAGGAGGCTTAAGCTCGATACATCTACAACAGAATCTAAAAAATACCGGCCAAGTGCGAATCGGGCTCTCAATTTTAATTTAATAAAAAAATTAAATTTGTTGTTACAGCGGCAAAATGGGGCTTCACATCAGTGTTCCAAGCTAAGTGTATGGGCATTTCTCTGGCGGCTTCAGCTCTCCTAACCAGGGAAGTTAAGGACCACTCAATACGCATACTTTGCAAGCTCTGAACAGCCACACAGTTAACTCTGGGCTGATTCTCGAGTGTCACCAATGTCTCAACCAGGTTGGTAGATACAACAAAGTAACCACTCAATGGATCAAAGGACACAGCGAATCCCGAGGCAACGATGCAGCGGACGAACTCGCCAGAAGGGGTTCGAGTATAGCAACGATAGGACCCGAACCCATAGTGCCACTCCCTTTCGGGTACCTACGCAATCTGGTATGGAAACGCACCGGAGATAAACATCACAAGCTATGGGTTGACCATGGTGAGTGTAGGCAGGCCAAAGAGGCACTCCCCTCCATAGATGGCCGATTCACGAAAAAAGCCCTAATAACGACGAAACAACAGTTGGGTACAGTCACAGCCCACTATGCAGAACCTGCATGGAAGAGGATGAGATAGCAGCACATCTGCTTCTAAGCTGCCCGGTAATCGCTGATTACAGGGCTTAGCACTTCGGAAACCCAGGTACTTTCTGTGAGATAGTAACAACAAGGCATTGCTGACCTTGGAGCTGGGGTTGATCAAATGACACATTTTCCCCATCTGCACGCAAAATACGCGCTTAGTCGCGGAGTTGCGGAAATCAGCCCGATTTATATACATACATACATACATAGCGGCAATAGAAATACACACTCTGTTAAAATATCAACTGTCTACCTTTTACGGTTCTTGAGACACAGCCTGCCCGCTTGACAGACAGACAGACGGACGGACGGACAGCAGAGGCTTAGTGATAGGGTTCCGTTGGTTACCCTTTGGGTATGGAACCCTTAAAAGTACTATTACAATTCGTGTGAAAAAAGTGTCATTGTAACAATCGAACGATGTTAGTACATTTAGCATTTCTTCTATCACAATTTACCCAAGTAGCTGGTCTCCTCGGGCCGTATCTGCCCTCGGTTGAGCGTCTTCCACTGCGCGTCGGTGCGGTACTTGATGGTGTAGTACTGCACCAGGTGGGCGCGCTCCAGCGGCGCCTGCCACGTGATCAGGAACCCGTTGTGCACTTCCGTCACCGTCAGGTTGCGCGGAGGACCAGACTTTGGACCTATGTGGAGAAAGAGCTACAGTTTTGTGGTTCTTTGAGGGCGTACCGGAGAATGATGTGTTGCGATGGGTGATAAAATAAAACAAAAATGGATAGATTGAGATTTAATCATGTTGTGTTGTTTGGTAGTAATAATTTAAATCCCGTGCTGTATCGTTCAAGTTGCATAGACTAAGAAAATATGTTTCCGGAGTGTACGCTGACGATGAAAATGTGAAGTAAACTACTTAGTTACCAGTAATTATTTTGAAATTAAAAAGTGTCCCACAGAATTAAGATAGAGAAGTTAAGTTAATAAAGGGGAAAATCAACATGCGACTGGTAATATATTTATATACAAACAAACCAAGAAATAAACACACAACTAAAACAACGTAAACCATGCACTAACTACATCAACACAGATTCTAGCGTACGGCCTATCTAAATGAGTCTACTTAACACAAAATTTCTAACTAAATGGCAGATGATCAGAATGAGAGATGACATGAGATGAAGTGACAAAGTTAGTGATTAGTGTGCAACATTTGTGAGTATATACCAGAGCCTTCGGGTGCGTTTTGGAATATCTTTTCGTCTACAGGCCCCGCTGGGGTGGGAGCCGCCTTCGGTTTGGCGCCTACATCTACAAAAAGCAATCTTAAGTTAAAGAACCCACCTAAAATCCATCAGACCTTGCAACTGGGATCTTTCCCCAATTATCTATTAGTCCTTCTTTAAGTACAATTTAATCCCTGTTGATACAAAAGTTATCAAGCAAGTCCATAACCCATACCTGTTATGCACACAGATAATATTTTAAACATTAAATTAATAATATTATTTAATTTCAAACATGTTATTAATATCGCGCTCATGTTAAGTCCCGCCACATTTATAAATGACCAGGATCGCAATACTTACCAAGAGTTCTTATCGTAATAGCTTTACTCATCATTCCTTCTCCTATAGTATTCTTGCTGTTCACTTGAAACTCATACGTTGTACCAGGCTGGAGCCGATTTATTGTGACCTGTGTACAAAGAATTAGTTTAAGTCCTTTTATGAAAATTATTACGTCTTTGGAAGATATTAAAGAAAATGGAAAAATAAATGTGTGTTAGTATTTATACTTCTACTGTCTTTACGCGGCTTTTCCCCGTGATTTTCTCTAGAAAAAGTAAAAATTAAGTAATCTATGTCACTCAGCGATGGTGTAGCTTTCTTTTTGATAGTATGATCAGAGATTACCACCTACAAACAAGAAGCACAGCGACAAAAACAAGATATAACTATATAAGATTTTATAAAAACACCTTGTCTTTCTTCTTTGAAATCTGTCCCCCAATCTGGGCTGTCAAGGACCCTACATCGGAGTTTGCAAACCAAACGATAACATTTATCAGACAGTTCAAACGTCATCAATCATTTAGGTCCTTCGATCTAAACTTCCTTGCTACGGCGTAGACACTCTACGACGTGCTACGAGGTATACGGGGTAGCCAAAACCCGATGTATATAACTTTTAAGAGCAATATTTTTTTACTAAACTAGACTCACATATCTAAGCAATGTTTCCATGATTACGTATATAATTTAGGCTTTGTGATTTGGTCTGGTCAATAACATTTGCCAAATCACCTTTTTGTTACCTAAAATGCGATAGTTTTTGGCCGTGTTTTTCATCACATTTTCGTTTTTTATTTTCTTTCCTGTCTGACATATCAATGCGACCATTGCGACACGAGGTAACATCACTACTCTTACAAAAGTGTATACTCACAGAGGTAGCACCAGACGGCGTTACAGGAACCTTCGTCCACTCAGAAAACCCAGCTTCCCTGTACCAGATGGTGTAATCCTGCTTGTAGTCGGGCCCGCCGGCGTACCCGGGCTGCCAGCGCAGCGTCACCTGGAACTCCGTGGCCGTGCCCGACACGTTGTACGGCGCGTGCGGCTGCGTGCCCTCGATCACCAGCTGCGTGTCCGCCACTATTGTTGCCACCTGGAGACGAAGGTGCGTGGTTAGTGTGGGAGGTAGGGTAAACACACATGAAAGTCATGAAATAGCATAATGAAAAACATTCAAATACAAAATCACATATTTCTAGAGGACATAGTGTCATCAACAGCCATTGGCCACAGCTGTCATTTGTAGACGTTTGACAGTCGTTACGGGTAGTCAAAACCCCGGAAGTCTGACAACCAGTCGTATCTTTATAAGACCGGTTGTTTCAATTTTTAAAGGGCATGCTGCCCATGCTGCCTCAGCTGGGCTAAGCACTTTTATTTAGCTTTCGTGACGGGATCACCCACTGTGCGGCCCAGTATCCAGGGTGCATATTTGTGATGCTGCATCAAACCGGATTGCGTAACATCAGCGACAGTTACACTAAATGAGGACAGTGTACGGTGAAAGACGAGACAAAAACACTTCGCCCTCAGTCGAGCGCCGAGGTCCTTGTCCGAGGGCAATTGATCACGATACGATCGGAAATTTCGGCAAACCTCTCCGACTTTCCGTGTACATCTTACTTAACGGGAGTTGCATGGAGATGTTCAAGAGTGTTACCTCGTTGGAAGCGACGCACTGGTAGATGCCGAAGTCCTGGCGGCGCAGCGTGTCGATGGTGATGTTGCCGCCCAGTGCGCGCACGCGGCTCTTCTGCAGCGGCAGGCCGTCGCGCCGCCGCCACACCACGCTCGGCCGCTGCGTGCCCTCCGCCTCCTGCGCCTCGCAGTGCATCTCCACTGACTCACCGACCTGCCACCAACACATCGTTATCGTTAGGACCATAAACAAAGCTGATGGCATGAAGTACCACCCAATCTCAATCTGCCGAGTCTTTTTCCAACTATGTCGGGGTCGGCTTCCTGTCTAACCAGAAGCAGCTGAGTGCTATGTTAAATGAAGCGACTGTCTCTGAGTCCTTCACAATTCAGAAATTGGGTAACACAATACTCCTTGTGGCGACAATTGAGGGAGACCTTCGTCCAGCAGTGGACGTCTTTCGGCTGATATGATGATGTTGATACCCCTTAGCAACACTGGTGTTTTGGGTGACTGGTGTATGAGATATCACCCAAGAATGTGAATTGGCAAACAACGTAGCTTGGGAAACTTCGCGACTCGAACGAGTTGCAGAATGCAGAGTAGATTGGGATGATTTATTAGTTTAATATAATAAGTAACACTTAAGAGAAATTTGAAAAATATTAGGTATATGCCTATATCCAAATAAACAAGCTTTCGGGGTAACATTGTTTTAGGTTAGTGGCATACTAAAACTTCAATTTACCTTTCTTTGGTACAGAGGTTCCGGTTCCACTGTGAACACTGGTGGTTTACGAACTAATACTTCCATCGGACCTGCAAAGGAAAACCATAATTACTTTGTTTTCCTTGGAATTAACTTTTTCATTGTTTTCATTTAGAAGTCCTTTACCTGAAGACCCTTGAGTTCCTTGAGCATTATAAGGCGTACAAGTATATCGTCCTTGATGGTTCTGGTTCACCCTCGTGAACAGCAAGGAGCCGTTGTTCATAATGACGATATCCTTGGTCTGATAGGGCTCCAGCAGCCGCTTGTCCTTCGTCCAGGTCACATACTGAAGAGGAGGGTTGGCCTTTATGTAACACTGCACCACACCGGCCAGGCGGAAGGGGAGGTATTGCACGGTTGGAGTAAACGTTACTTTGGCTGGATCTGTGAAAATTTCCCCAAACGGACCATTGTAATATTTTAAAGTTGAAGCGTAGTTTAAGAATGATCATTGCAATATTTCAGCCCTGAGCTGTCAAAGATTTTAATTAGCTTCAGCATACCAAAAGAAACCAAAACTCACATTCAACATTTAAATAGGCCGAAGCGCTTTGTGGGTCGCCAATTCCATTGGACACTTCGCACAGGTATTGCCCCGAGTCGTCGGCCGCCACAGGGTTGATGACCAGCGCGCCATCCCTCCGAATAGTGACCCTGGTCTCCAGCGCCGCCACCTCGGCCACCGGAGCACCCTCGCGGAACCATTTCACCGTCACGTTTCCAGGTAAGGCCTTCGCTTCGCATGAAAACTGAACTTTCTCTCCTTCTAGCTTTGTTTGGTTTGTTGGCGGCATCTGAAGAAAGAAATGAGAATTTAATTTTCCGAATCCAATTCTTTGTGAAATTACATAATAGGTATGGTAGTTTACGCTTAATATAATGCCTCATAATTTGAGTTGAGTTCATAATAATATGGATAATAAGGCATACAATTGAAACTGTTTTATTTACCGAATTGAATTTATCGAATCAGGAAAGATGATATCCGCAAGAGAACCAAGGTTACCGACATAGCCCGAAGGATCGCCAAACCTTAGTGGCAGTGGGCAGGGCACATTGCTCGCAGAACAGATGGTCGATGGAGCCGAAAAGTTCTGGAGTGGCGATCGCGTACCGGAAGACGCAACGTTAGAAGGCTTCCCACAAGGTGGACCAATGACCGGTGAATCGTGAGGATCGCGGGTAGCCGATGGATGCGAAACGCACAGGACCGGTTGTTGTGGCGACACTTTGGGGAGGCCCATGTCCAACAGTGGACGTCTCTCGGCTGATATGATGATGAGCCTATTATAGAAATATTTTTGAATACAAAATGTGAAACTCACAGTAATAACAGCTCCTCCAGCGATAATGACGCGCGCAGTGTGCGAGACCTGGCCCTCGCCATTTCTGGCGATGCAGGTGTAGTCGCCGATGTCCTCGTGGCGGATGTTGCTGATGCGCAGCTCCGTACCATCGTTGAAGATGCCCACCGTGCCCGACGGCTCCACGGGGTTGGCGTCCTTGTACCATAGGATCTCCGGCGTGGGCGTGCCCTCCGCCTGGCAGTTGAGGATTATGGCGTCTCCTGGAATTGGACGTACGTGTCAGATGTATTTTTTGTAGCTGTAGACATGTTTTTAACAGCTGTATAAGTACTAATTGGAAGTATATAATTTATCCTAGTCTGTACTGTGCCATTTTTTACTTCTTTCATCTTCTGGACAAATGGAAGTTAAGTATATCAAGGTAGGTAATATTCTATGTCTTTTGTTGTAAAATCGATGATAAATAAAATGTTAACGATGTAATAAATTGACCAAACCCTTGCTTAGAAAACAAATTTTTGCTCTTACAATTCCAAGATCAGATACAAAGAACAACGCAACAATTAAGTTGATATGAGTGAAAGTTATCGCACCCTTACCCCATTTAGGTCAATCATGTTTTTGAAGCTAGGAAATTTTATAATTTAGTGACAACTCACCTAAATTAACGTAAATAATGTCTTCCGGTGTGATGGAGAAGCGTGGTGGCGCGTGCACGTCCAAGTGGAACCATGTGCCATTTTTGTGCTGGTTGGGTGACCGGTTGAGGAACACCACCTTACACTCGTACCACCCCTGGTTAAACAGACAAAAACAAATTACTCTAAAACTCTATCAAAAAACCATATTTATCTCCAACTTGATCTTGGTTGGCCATGACTGTGTTAGGAAAGTATACGTTGTCAGTGGTTACCTGGTCAGACTCCCGGATATTGGTGAGGTTGAGGCTGGCGGCGCCGTAGGGCGAGTCCGGCGCCACGCGCGACACGCGGCCCTCGTAGCCCTCGCCGCTGTGCGTCGGGTAGCTCTCGTACCAGATGTAGATCGGGATGTCCTGTCCCTACACACACACACGCCCACATGTTAATAACCGAGCCGAACTGGTGCGAACTCGTAACTCTACCACTTAGCTTACATACAGCTAAATACTTATAAACTAAATACTTTTCGCCGCATAACTGCTCGAGGCGCTACACATTTTCCAACTCTGTCTAAAGCTTTCAAGACGATGCGATGCGTTTTCACAAAACACAGACAGAATCAGATGCTTAATCTTGTAACGTGACGTGCAATTCTGTCACAATTGCACGCGGAGTCATTTCGGTTTTGTGGTTACAAGATACAAAACTATCTACATAAAGAAAGAAAACTACTGAAACATGCAAGAATGATAAACAAATCATGAAACTGATTACGTGTACCTACGCATAAATGATCAGACTTTACTAAGCTTGAGCCCGCTCGTAAGTCGCTGTCGTTGTACTTGCGTTTGAGGGCGATACATAATAAATTATGTATTTTCAAACATGGTATAACAAAAGCTTAGTCAATATTAAATAAGTTTTAATCGTGCATGCAGAAAGTGAAAACGGGGAAACTTAAGCGTTACTACAGCATGCAACAAAGTAGATCAACTGTGCTGTCACTTGATGAGTTACAAAGTATGTCAAGTAAGTTGTACATGAATCTACTATTGCCGACAGAGCGTGGGAGAAGCCCACAGCCACAGGAAGAGAGAAACAGACAGAACCGCCGCCAGTGCGCGAGAGTGCGCGTGCCCCGTGTCAGCCGTGTAAGCGATAGTGCGCCCGAGACTATCAGATAACAACGGTGCACCCAAACAAAATAATAGAGGAAAAAATCTTATTGTACATGTAAAGTGGCGTGTATGTGTATGTTCGTATCTAACGGGGGTCTGCTGCTCTCTCGGACTCGCTTTGAAGGCCTTTATCACTGTGGGTATGTCGAACCGGTCTGTGACGAGCGCGGTAGGTACACGAGGCAATACGCAGAAGAGGCAGAGATACACAAAAGGCGTGCGAAGGGCGCGCGCGGGGCGAGGGCGCTGGGGCGGCGCCCCCGGCCCGCGGCGCTCGTTACCACTAGCACGGACAATAGTGTCGAGCCGACACCACGAGATATACGTTACATTCTGCGGGGCGCGTCGCGCGGACGAGCCGACCTCTACTGAACAGAAACACACACACGGTAGATGAGCAGCGTTGTATTGTAAGAGTGGAGTGTGGACCGTCGTACCGTTTCGCCTACCTTCTTCTCCCACTGCAACACGTACGGCACCGGGATGTCTTCCGGAAAGTCCACCTGGCAGTTGAACACCACGCTCTCGCCGAGGATCGCCGTGATGTGCACAGCATCTTGGTGGTCTTGGTGGCAGGTTACTGCGCGGACAAAGCCAATCAAATATGTAAGCGAGGGAGATGAAATGCTGAAACTTGATCCCTGCTAGGATAACAGGAGCCTGTTATGGTTTAATTACTTACTGTCATAGGCAAGCCTGTAAAAGAGATGGGTTTCCAAAGATATGTTACAAGAATGATAGTGAGGGGCTAAGCAGCATGGTGTGGTACCTGGCAGGTTAACTAGCAGCAGTAGGAGCAAGCCGGCGGCGATGTGCGGCGGTTGCACGGCGCGCCAGCCCATGCCTGCGCTCCCATGTCACGGCCGCGCGCGGCGACTCATCGTTGATGCATCACCTGCCGACAAACAACCACCATATTTTAAACAACTGCTCTATAACTACAACTTATAAGCTTATCAAAAATTGTACTTATAAGGATACAACTTCAACGAAAGCTTCGAAGGGTTTGTGAGGTTGTAGTAAAAATGGCAACGTCGATATCGTTTTATATCACAGACTTGTGCTAAACTTACGAGTGTGTCTCAGGCACAACTGATCAAGGATATTTTTAAACCAGAGACCTAAAAAAAATTATAGTAGCGATATGGACAGTCGACTTGAACTACGAAGCTTTCTTTTTCAATCCGATTCATAAACAAGTTTTATCTATTCTTCTAGGTAACAGTTATCATCCTTACTTTTAGATTTCATCACGTCCGTGAAAATCGTGATTTTGTCGCTATTTTCCTGTTGTTTTCTTCCCGTACAGAGCGCCAGTGTGTACTTTATTTGTCATGCATGTGTTACTCTATATTTTGCCAGAGCAATCAAAATGCCGCAACTCATTGTAAATTCCATAAATAATCGAGCGACGAATGTCTGTTCAGACAATTTCCTATGCTGATGTGTTTTAGTTATTTAGTACCGCATTAGAGCTTGTCATTACTGTCAATGTCATGTTTGGTCTTCGAGGGGAATCGTTTAAAGGGTCTTTAAGTATCATTACGGACATTATATAGCTACCAATTGTTGACAGTAGGTTCATACATATGTGTGCATAGTGAAACCATTCTTGAGTCCTACTATTGTATATAATATTGTAAATGCGAAAGTTTGTGAGGATGGATATATGTTTGTTACTCTTTGACGTCAGAACGCCTGAAAGGATCTTCATGAAATTTGGCACAGATGAGAGACACATCGGCTATTTTTATCCCGCGAGTAGATATTATGTTCCCTAGGGAACACGCGGGCTACGCCGCTGGTAGAAGCTAGTAGACCATAATGTGAGATAACCAATTTCTCATGATAAATGTCGGACTGAAAAAAAAATACAATCGAATTGAGAACCTCCACCTTTTTTTGAAGTCGGTTAAAAATTGCGCGGTATCGTACACGATGAAGAAGGCTATTAGACGCCAAACATACTTCCATATATCTAACCATAGGGTGTTTTAATTTGCAAATGTGTCTAGCACAATATGAATAGCTACAGTAGTTCGACGCAAAACAAGAAACTCGCCCCTAACCATGGAGTGAGGAACTCGTTATGACCTTTGAAAGTTAAATATAAAGTTGCTATGAAGGTTTTTTACAGCAACTTTCTAACAACTGTATGTTGTGGTTTCCTTGTTATTCGTTTTAATTCGTCAGCTCCCTGTCCATCAACCCCTTATTATCTGTTCGTCAAGTTTAAACATTCGTGAGAATATTACCAACTGTCTATATTTTCTATTATCTCAGGTCCGGACTGGCCATAGGGCAATTCGGGCAAATGCCCGATGGGCCAGTGTGGCCGGTCGACTTTCTTTTGCTGTCGACGGCTAAAAATAAGCGCGGGGCCGGTGGCGAATTTTACTTAGGGGGGGCTAAGTAAAATTCGCCACAGGCCCCGCGCTTTCGGCACTGAGTAGTTTTCCTCATTCTTGAGAGAGGAGGGCCGACCGCCTCTAAAATGCCCGGGCCGGTTTCAGATCCCAGTCCGGCCCTGTATTATCCAATATTCTAAAATTACTCGACAGGACAGAGAAAATGAAGGGAACATTGAATGAGAAAAAAAAATCCCTCGCGTAATCGTTACCGGAACATGTTTGTCGAAGACTTAACTCGTTGTTAAATGTGTCAATTACCTGAGGATTTGAAGAGGCGACAATTTGCAAACATGCATGAAAGTCAACGTAAATATAGCCAACGTTTTGGAAGTATTTGAACGTATTTCTTTTATGGGTTTTTCTTTTAGGTTATCCCATTATATATAAATTGACAGTCATTGTGAATTAAGTGATTACATAGAAAAAAAAATTGCTACTAAGTGGATTCGCATAGAGCTCTTTCAAAGATTCTTGAATATTAATCTTTACTTAAACTTTGATGGATCTATTAATCTACAGTTATGTAGATTTTATTGCTTATTAAGCTCAGTAAAGAATCCGTACTGCAATAATAAATTATCATTCCTTACTTACAATTTTAGTTAATGGCTAAAGTAAGTAATTACGTAGTTAACTGCCTTCGTATATAAATATTATACATATTAGCATAGGCGATAAGCTAGGCGGTGTTTGAGAGTTGGGTGGCCTTTGAACCGCGCTCGTCCTTGGACTATTTCCCGTGGCTAGTAATTGCACTGCATCACGACATATAATCGACCTACACCGCAGCCCCTACAGCCTGCCATAGACGTCAATATTCTAACGACCGACTCTAAATAGCCAGTTTTTATTTATGCTCCCTGTTTGTTGAATTATATTTTCACACAGGCAATCCAGTTCGTGAAAAAACCTTGATATTAACATGATTTACGATAATTGGTGCGTGATCCTTCCATGTGTGATGATACTTTTGTGAAAATAATGAAAACGCTCACGCATTCATTTGCGTAGATAACTTAATGTTTCTCCCTTCTTTAGTAAATTGGCATCTAAAAGTGTAAACTCTTTGTCGAAACAAAAGTGCAAAGGCACAATAAGCTGATATGACTGGAACTACCCTAACTTTCTCTATGCAAAATGAATCGCACCAGATCCTTGGCCTGAATCTGTAATAACGACAAACAATAAAATGAATCAACATAATATTGAAAGAACCGCTGTCCTTTTTGAATAAATATTTCATTTTATAAAATGACAATCGGGAAAGGGATTCGAAAGCATTTCTTTGTATGACGTTTGAGTTTAAATTGTGGGATATTCGGGTGCTGGCACCTCTATGATATTATGGCACGGATCGCAACCCATTCTAACAAATGAGTTTCGATACAACGGTTTCCTCAAATATAGGGCTGCTGCTATCACCATCAACCTGGTCTTTTAAAAAACTGCTTCTAAAAAAGTGCTTTTATAAATGAACGTTCTTAACAAAATTGGGTTTGCGACTTTGAGCAAATTATTAACATAGAAGGTTTTTGCACGAGCCATCTCGATACATGCAGTTACCTCAAGGCTTATTTGTATTAGTTTACTCATAGATAAAACAAGGTTGGATAAATGGGTTAGACACGACTCTTAAAATAAGTTTTGAAAATACATTGAACAGTTTTTAGTTAATTAATATAAGAAGTCGTATCAGTGCCCAAGCGTACACGTGGAATTAACGAGCCATTTGATTCCGAATAGTTCATAGAACTGCTTAACTTAATTTTCAGTAAAATTTTAAATAACTATTTTAAACTCATTTGCACGAAATAGGTTATCTATATAGATTAAACACAAAAAAGTTAAAACGAGCACGAGCGTCCATGTGCTTTATTGGTAGGAAAAACTACATCAGTATCTACACTTCAAGACCCTTCAGTATTTAACTTACTCTGAATGTAAATCAGAATTGAAAACATTGAAAAACGAGTTAGCGTGCCTTTAAAACAACTAATCGAAACACGAGGACTATTAGCATTTAATTTTATAAAAATATGATTGGTCTCCATTTGAAACTGTACGATGTCGTTTAAAATAAATTATAACAGACAAATTCACTCTTAACAGTAGCTTTTATATGTTCTGAAATTCACTAAGTATGTGCTCATAAAATTAAAAGACTTTCAACTAAAAAAGCTATAGGTACATGTACCTATTCAAAAACCAGTGACATCGTTACTTTTAACAACTTAACGCGAGATACTTCGACGAAGTCTAGGCGTCATGGAAAACTACGTTATCTCTTCAGGTCAGGGATCAGCCCGCCATTTCAAGGGAATGTTTTTACACTTCTGGTAATAAACTATACATGTGATATTTATGGGTCGTGCAGAAAATTTATCACTGAAGATAAGCACAGAAATATCTGCATACTAAATTAGTAGAAATTGGCATAAGTAATAAAAGTTACGGTTATCAAAAAAATGTAGTGATAAGGGCACAACGTGGCAGATGTCGGGCATAGGGAGCAAGAGTCGTGACGTGCTCGGAGCAGCGAGCAGCAGGGAGCAGCGCGCCGGGGCTGCTAGCAGCGGCGGGCGCGGGCAGACGCGCGTGCGGCCGGCGCGCGGCGGAGCGGTCAGCGGATGCTGCGGCAGTCGGCGCGATCGATTGCGTACCTGATCGTCGCGCGGTACGAGCTGGTGCGGGGGCGCGCGGCGAGCGTGGTCGTGCTGACGGGGACGGTGCGGCGCTCTCGTAGGGTGCGGGGCTCCGTCATCTGTGGAGGGCGGTCATGGGCTCGCGGCGCGGTGCGGGCGTGCGAGGCGTCGCGCGGCGGGCCGGGCACTGCCCGCCCGCGCCCGGCGCGTATTGATCGCTGCGCGCGCAAGCCTCGCCCTCGCACATGAATGGTCCCCGGTGGAAGCTCACGTGCTCGCGGGCCTGCTGTGACCTCCGCGCTACCACTACGTCCTCCTGCATGTCGATACTCCCCACGCTCATGTTTCACGCCGATCATTTAGCCCAAAAATTGGGTGGCCCACATCGTTTCCGATAATGTGATCATTTTTAAAGCGATTGATTTTACACCTCAATGTAATTCACTCGTTGGCAGCTACGACCTACGAGATTAAAATATTCTCCGTAAAATAAATGAATATGCCAGAAAAATAGAAATATATAATGTAGGTACATGGATTTCTGTATCGCATGCTGGATTATCTACGAATCAGAAGTAGGACTGCATGACAAATGGCAACTATTGTCTCGAATAGTACATAACAATAAGTCCAAAACTTGACAACTGCACGGTCGTCGATGTCTTCTATAGGAATCATAATGGAGCATTCAATGACAGGTTTATGAGTGTGACGCGAGGGGTTGGTATCGAGCCGGCTGTACTCAATGCGCCTATATTGCCAATATGCGCCTTAATGCGCTGTCACTGATCACAGCAAATCCCTTCCACAGTCTATACGCGCACTGATTACCTCCCGTAATACGCTGCCAGATTCGATGACGACGCACAAAAATATTTCACCCACATTGTCATATTTTGTGCTCGAAACTTGTCAAGTAATGGAAAGTTCATTTATATCATAATAAAACAGAGGCTTTTGTTACCTAAAACAGTTTATCGATAACCATTATGTTGTAATAACATACACAAATAACATTTTTCTCATGGAAATAACTATGTTTTATGACGCGCGTGACGGCGTAGCCACACTAGCCACTGGCTACGACAGCTTCGCTTATTTTAGATATCCTTATTTCTTTCCCAAAGTAGACTCAGATCAAGGTCTAATGGGATTATCTGGAGATTATGTTATGTTGACCTCATTCAGTCTAAATAAAAAGACGCCAAATATTTAACAACGTACTAGATACCCAACTATTTATTCATTTATATTATAATTAGCTTGTGCCCGCGACTTCGTACGCGCATATCCCGTTTATCCCGTTCCCGTGGGAATTTCGGGAAATCCTTTCTTAGTTTTCCCCTATACTTCCCAAAGATCCTACATCCCAAATTTCAACTTATATATTGATTGATGATTACAACTTAAGTAATAGAAGTAAGTATTATTTGTATAGATTTGAGCCATTTTAGCCGTTGAAAAGTCAAATGTACAGAATAAACCAAAAGAAATGTCCCCGGCTAGAAATAGCGCTGAAGTTGACGTGACTACGCTACGCCACGCGTTGCTACGCGGCCTACGCCGCCTATGCCGCCGCTACGACATTTTAAAACATTTTCCAAGAGCTTAGTAATTAACAGGTGCTGTTCTTATTGGCTAGATAGAATACGTAAAATGTGTTATTATTTATTAGGAACGTGCTTTAACTGAAAATTATATATATATCAATTTAATTTGAAAACTGTAGACCTACATTAGGTAGGCAAGATTTTTCCATCTAAAAAGTATACTTACAAAAAAGGTTATTTTAGAGTTTAACGAGGCAATTAAGTACGATCGTTTTCCGTTTAGAGACATAGATAAATGCGAAGAATTAAAACGTTCCTTGTTTTGTACAACAGGGAATATCTTGGTACTGTATTTATATTTTTTAAATAAGCATCCGCTCTTGAGTCGAGTTCGTGAAAATATATTTTGCTGCCTCCCCTCCCCTCCTGGGGGTCGTATTTCGAAAAATCTTTTCATCGTGCGTGCAAAGAATACATTGAGATTAAAGACGTGTTTGCTAACGCATGACTTTAACGCATTGACAGCTCCTTCCTATCGAACTCTTTATTTACGGATGAATGTGAATACATAAGAATTCAGAGAGGCAATTCTGTATTTTTGAGGAGACAATAACATATCTAATTTCCCTACATTTTGACAAGTTTATGACATTGATTTTCACTGAGATGCTATTAAGTATGACTTCATTTTGAATGATTTTTACAAAATTGGCCCTCTGATATCATCGGGTCTAAACCTAGCTTTCTTTTCCTTAGTTATTGAAAATCTAGATTCATTATATAATTATTAATTATAATTAATCTGAATTGTATAACGAATAGACACACAAAGTGAGCTATACTCAAGTAGTAGAAGTGGGTGACGCGCGAGGTGTCGGTGCATAGCCGTGGAGTGTTGCCAGCATCCAGCCAGCCTGCTAACGTCTCATGAAAGCCTATCACTACAGCGTACACGAGAATATCATCCGTTCTCACAAGCCGCTGCTCGAAACGCCTTCCGCGCACTCCGAATAAAAATACTCGTACAACACCGCGTTTTATTTCAAAACAAGAACCTTTATTTAAATGCACATTTGCAATGCGCTTTTTGCTAATAAAATAAGCATTTACATTTTTGAGCTCGTGAAAATAATGAACGGGTATTTTTGTAGAAACTTTTCCGTGAGATTATCATAAGCTCGGTGAACTGCTACACATATAATTATCACATCACGTTAAAACTGTTAAAAGCATTTATAGGTGCATACTTAGAGACAACGACGTAATCCTGTTGACAGTTCCGTCATTATTTTGCAAGCTAGTGTCGAGAAAAGATTATCTTCTCCAGTTTGTGCGCGAACCCTTCCGCGACTGTGTTGCGGCAGAATCATGTAGGTACACAGTACACACATATCCAGCTATTTCGTGAGCGGAATGAGTGATGGGAGACGGGAACCGGTCGGGTGGCGCAGGAAGGGACGCCCAGCAAAATGACTTTCTCACCGAAAATACTACACGCCGCCTTTTATATTTTATAGACATTTCATATCACCATTTCTGTTCGAGGCGCCCGAAATATAATAAATAGTTGCCGATAAATTTGAAGTATACGTGTGTATCGTGTCGCTCCGTTCGCTCTCACATATTTGGACACACGTAGCTACCATAGTAGCAAAACATTCATCAGGATATGCTAGTTGATAGTTTAGCGGTAAAATGTTTAAAAGAATGGTTTAAACAGTGATATATCACGTGGCATTGCCGAGGATAATAGACACGGCGCTTCATAAGTTCACAAACACCGCATTACAGATACAAAGTTTATAGAGGGTACTGAAATGCAGAATGCAGTTAAATAATGCAGCAAGCGAACCCGCGCGGTGTCGCCGACGCGATGCCTGCGATGACTGTCACCCTTTATCATACAGCACGAGACCTTACTTTGATACCCACCGAAGCCTATTATCTGCCCGAGGAACACTTACTGTCACCTTTAGTTCCAACGTTTCGTGCTATCGTGCCGACTAAATTATTGTATTAATATTGTAGCATTCGTGATATCGAAGAAAAAAGTACAAAACTGTTATTGTTCTCCGAATATACAATGTATACGTAAGTATATGTATACTGAACACGTTAATCAAATATGAATGTAGAGATAGCACACGACGTACGTACGACGTAGATACGTGTTCAATAGACATGCTATTCAAAAAGTATGTCGCACACGCTGACATTTTTCAAAGAATTAGTATACCGAATAAAACCTAAGTTTGAGTTTAAAGGTTTAAGAAAGTTACCCGTGAACGAATCTTATTACTCTTTTGTTGCGGCATGCAAGTTTAAAGTAGAGAATTCAGAAGAGCGATCGACAAAGTTGTGGCTGTCGCGACCAAAGCGGATTACTCGTTCAGCCTTCCCCGCTCCGTGGCTCCCGGGAATATCGCAACGATAACGCGATTATTTGAGCTCGTCCGAGTTGAGAGGACACTGGCCGTATTGTGAGCCTGCCTGGGCTCATGTCGCCGAGCTGAGTGCCACTAGTTAGCGTTTCGCATTCGAGTGTGACGTCAACGGATACCGCACGCGGCCAACTTGATTCCGACAAATTAACCATTGGGGATGCAGTTACGGCCAATTACGAGTTTGGGCGACTTGCTATTGGCTCTATGATACCCGAATCTAATTACATGCATGTAGGCAAGACCCTAACAGCCTTAGTGGATATCTACTGGCGTATTCTGTATCTGTTAGTTTACCCTGACCGCTCGCATCTCCATTTATAAATAAAGACAAAGATTTGTGCTCGACCAGTACTCTTCACTCACGTCACTCAACGCCAAAACATAAATGTGCCAAATTGAGCGCAAATATTCACAAGACCCTTATCTCTGTGTAATGAAATGAGTGGCGTGTATAAATTGCCCTGTGGCCCTTACATCTGCACTACCACTAACAATAGGTAATTGCTTGAAGCCTTTCGGGCCAGTTCTGACGTATTAAGTAAATTGTTCGATACATCGACGCTAGTTTTTAAGGTTCCGTACCTCAAAAAGAAAAAAACGGAACCCTTATAGGATCACTTTGCTGTCAATCCGTCTGTCCGTCCGTCTGTCTGTCAAGAACCTTTATCTCGGGAACGCGTGAAGGTATTGAGTTGAAATTAAAACCATAAACTCAGATCTACAGTCCATGGAAGCTGTGAAAAAAGAAATCAAACTTCTAAGTTAACTTAAAAAAAAGATACGGCCGTTTAGGTATGCCGCAAAAAACGTATATTTCGACACACTCAAGGGAATCAAAATTTATAGGGTATTTTTCGTTGACCTAGAATCTAGAAATATGAATATCGTCTTATAGTACAAGTATGGGGAAAATTTGAAAAACTATACATTTTTAATTAAATCATAAAAATATAGTATTTATTTAAAGTAATATGTACCTACAAATTTGTATGGAACCCTCGGTGAGCGAGTCCGACTCGCAATTGTCCGGTTTTTTCCAGTCCAAGTAAGTGGGTTTGAGGAGGACGTTTAAAAAGTATTTTATATTGTGATTGCTTGGAGAGGCAAGAAGGAATTTTACTAACAGAGCAGGTCTCTGCTTACCTTTAAGTAAAGAAAAAATACAATGTTGTCGTAAAATTGGAAAAAGTTTTTACCGTTTTAAGTTTTTTTTAGGAGCCCAAGCGGGGATTGCGGGATTTACTCGAGCGCGTCAGAATAACATAAGGGGGCAACCTTGCACCTTGTGAAGTACTCCCACAATACATGGCCCTGCACATAGGGTCTAGGGCAGCCGATCAGATTAGTAAAAAAAAAACGATCTCTCGATTTACTCGAGCGCATCAGATTAAGGTAAAGTAAGTTAGTTACATGCAGAAAAGGGTGCATTTCAATAATCTGACAATTTGAGCGTGACATAAGGAAATGGGAGAGTCAAAAAGTTGCAAGAAAAAAACGTCACCTGGACATGCTCGAGCTCGATAATTTTTTTTTTATTTTGAAGGAAATTAGTCACGAATCAAGGAAATAATATAATGTGCCAATTTGCACAAGCCGAAGTAGCTAAAATCATATATAAATAAAGTGTGGTGCATGCAGTTGCTGAGAACCATGTATTTCCCACTTTGGGCCACTTTGCCTTTCTCACTCTTTCTCTATTGTAACGTTGCACGTTATTATTACGGTAAACTTTATAAAAGTAATCTGGTCACATTTAATTGGAATTATAGTGACAACATTTTAAGCAATGACAGCTGCGCGCAGATTGGCCTTGTCTACCTACGATGCCATATTGCACGAGACAGGGCTTTATAAGGGCCTGCAATTTCTCGGGAACACATAAGCTGAAGCGAATAGTCATTTAAAAGTTGTGAGTGCAGAACCCCAGAAGGGGTTCCTTCTTGTCTACATCTTCCTCCCTACCTCTCGAGGACCGACAGGATCGGAATCAGGAATTTTACGTGGTTTTTTTCGTCACATGATAAAAAAATTAAAAAAGTTCAAAGTGTCAGATTAATAATACCCCTCAAAACAATAGTCAGATTTTTGGCAAACATGACTGAAATATCATGCTAAACCTCCTGTCTAAAACATTCGTCAAATTATATATGTATATAAAAAAAAAAACAAAGTGTCAGATTAACAATACCCCTCAAAATAATCGTCAGATTTTTGGCAAACATGACTGGAACATCAAGCTGAACCTCCTGTATAAAAATCTGACACGCTCGAGTATTGCAATATGACGATATTTTTTTTGCATTTTCAAAAAATCGCTACGAGCTTACGTCACTTCCAAAACGTCAGTCTTTAGAATGGGAGCATTTTTAGGGTTCACTAAACATCTCCTCTGAATATCTGACGCGCTCGATAGCATTTTTTTTTTCTCTATTCTCTACCCTTCTGGATAGCTAACCCCACCACGCAAGTCGGCAGATGAACATACCAAAGGTATGTGAGATAAGAGACACGTTGGGGCATCTGACACGGTCGAGTACGTCCATGTAACTGATTTATTTTACATTTTTGAAAATCTGTGGACGCTTCCCCGAACACTGAACGGAGAAATATTACAGAACCTTTTATTCTTCTTATCATATAAACCACAAAATGTAATAGGTCCCCACGACGCTAGAGTAAATCCACATTTAGCATCAATGCCTCCCCACTATAAGAAGTTTAGTAGAATCTAAAGAATTGAGCTACAATATTTTTGCAAAAATATTATACTGAAGTGGAAGTACGAGTATAATTAGCAGAGAGGCACCGAGCCAAAGTAGTTGAGTGGAGCGAATCAGCGAATAGTTTTCAAGAGAGAAACAAAGTCAAGTGGATGTGTTACCAGAGCGCTGCATCGACCACCGCCAGGCGCCTGCAACAACGAAATACACTCTTGATTTTATATTTCACAACTTAAAATAGCCGTATTGAGAACTTTCTTTCTTTGCAATATACGAAGCGAGGTTCATTTTTAATAAAATATTGATGAAAAAGCATTAGTTACTTTGCAGTTTTCGTTTCATATTCACTGGAATTGAAGTATCACTGCAATTTCCTCGTTCTTAGGAGTAAGGCCTGCTATATGCTATGAAATTGTTGAACCCGTTTCAATAATATTGATATGTGAAGGAAAATATTTTTTTGGGAGTCCCAGCGCACGATTATGGAAGAAAATCCGCGATTTTCTGTTTCCTATATTCTTCGTATAAAGAAAAAGATAAATTATTTTCTTGCTTGTTTTCTATTGATATCTTGGATTCACACATATCACACAGAAAGCTTATAAGCGCCCCACGTAGCTGTGATGCGTACGTGATACTAAATGAAGAAGAACAAGTATTTTATCGCTTAGAATTACGATATAGTACCTTCCAATGCAATTGTATGTATAACGCTGACATAATTTCCAATTTAACGATTCGTCGCTAGTTTTACAACAAAGGGATACTAAATTCCTAAAATGTTTTTAAATAAACATTTTTGCTAGCTCTGTTTAACTTACCACTATTTTCATAGGTAGTTTTAATTTAAAGCCTTTTTTAGGGTTCCAAACAAAAAACAGAACCCTTATAGGATCACTCGGGTGTCTGTCTGTCCGTCTGTCACAGCCAGTTGCCGGATCCACTGGACCAATCCTGTTGAAATTTGGTACACACATGGACTTCTGTGTCCGAAACACGGACGCGTTACGCAAATTATTATATTTTTAGTATGGGGTCACTTTTGGGGGTCAAATTAGAAAATTAAAAAAAAAAGTTTTTTGAACAATATTGTGTGACATATCAAATGAAAGGGCTTACTGTGAGGGTTTTAATTATATTTTTTTTCATAATTTTAAAATATTTGGTTTTGAAGTTCTTCGGAAATTAGACGAAAAATGACCAGTCACCCTTGTCTCTAAAACTACTAAGCCTAAAATTTTGAAAAATAATGGAGATAATAGATCTTTACCTATAGATTACAGGAAAACTTGTAAGAAGTCTATAGTTTTAAAATAACATGTTAAAAAAATTAAAGTCGTTGGAACCCTTTGCACGCGAGTCCGAATCGCACTTGGCCAGTTTTTTTTTTGTTGATGCTTTTACGTAGTGTACTTAACAGTGTTTCATATCAAAATTACTTATAACTACTATGAAACATTGCCCACGTGTAATTAGTTGAATTTTCCTGAGCTGAATAACAATAATTCAGCTCCACAAAAATAAAAATAAACAGCCATTAGAACAAAACAACCGTATAAATTGACAGATTTTCTTTTATATTTAAAACATTGCTAACAAGATGTTGCTGTCTTGCTGCAAATAATCCATTTGCATAGGTATGGGAGGTCATCTGAATTCTGAAGAACACATCAAGTAACATTCCGAGCTCTTTCCAGTGCCAGTTTACAGCCCTCACTGTACCTACCTAATATTTTATCTGTGGTCACGCTTGGGCTGCCCGTGAATAAAAGCGCTGAAAGTGCTCGAAGCGTTCGCGCTCCGTATTGTGCTCTTCAGATTTCAGTGGGCTACTTATCTTGGAGACATGAACGAAGTCGATGGCCTGCAGTTAAGATGGCGATTTCTTTCTTTCCGCGATATTCGAGCATCACTTGGTATGTTTTTATTATATTGTACCTATAGGCGAACGTTGATGATTATTACTGAATGCTGCCGTATTTAATTTTGTGACTGAATAGAAAGTCAATATTTAACGATAGCACGATTCATAATAAACATGAGTGTTGTGTCAATATTAGCTGCGTGTTAGTTAGCAGGCGTTGTTTTAATCAGCGCTTGTTTGTGACCACTAGTTAATGATGGCGGATGAAGCGGGTGAGTAGTGTGAGTAGTGCCGCCGGTCGCCAACAGCTGGCGCTGTCAGCGGCCGCCATGATTGATTGGCGTCCTCCCGCAGACGCAGCCGCATCTAGGGTATGTTTGGCTTGGGACATCCGCAGCTATGGCTCTTACGTCACTGATAGATCTGGTTTTCTGAATTAACGAGGCTTCTAACTTATTGAGAGCTTCAACCATCTGTGATTGGTTTGATCAGTTTAGCTTTACCTACCTTACTTTAATGGAATCAGTCAGTGAAGGTTTTCCAATGTCTTAAAAATATCATAACCAATGAATAACGCATAAAACTTTCAGTCAACTAAGCCTGTCTTCCTGGAGGACCCGGCATTGACGTCCAGAGTTCTGATAATAACCACAATCCTTTGAATTTCTACTCTTCACGATATTGTATGGAGTGATTCTGTCTTTGACTTCCAATGATTTTATACCAGCGTTGATAAAATGATTAATTAATGAACTAAAAGCCAAAAAAATGGAATGTGTGTTAATCGTTGTTGTTGCGAAGATGACGCCGAGATAAAGGACCCTAATAAGAACGAAAAAGATTTCAGTGAATTACATCAAAGCTCATTAACACGTAAACTAGTCGTCCAGGAAGGGAAGCACAGCTAGCTGCCACCCACTCCGCTCCACTTCGGAATCTCAATCGACGACTCCCCTTTTTCTCAAAAAACCGCCGGCCTCCTTAACATGCAATCTAAATTCCGATTTAAACTGTGATCGCTCACAGTCCAAAGGGTCTAAGAGCCGAGGAATGTCGGGAATGCAATCAAAAACGTCTCAATGGTGCTGAGCGATCTAAGGAAGCGTCACACATCAAATCGTTCGGCACGCTCCGCCGTTGCATCCGACAACCACCGCAACTGTGATTGATGCCGCTTTCGTATCACTATTACTACTCCTATTATTTTAGCTCAAAACGATTTCCAAGCTAATCTGTTAAGCCACGATTTGGTCAGCAGTTCAGTATTTTCGTTACTTCAAATTACAAGATAATAGTGTGTTCACTTGTTCAATTTATTTGTCGCATCACTTAATTTAACCAAGAAATGAAATAACAGAAAAATTAAAATGCTCTAGTGGCTCTAGGACAGCCTGTGGTGGACAGAACGAGTGCGGTATAAAATATTTTACCGGGGAGGCGTTCAGCTGCAAAATATTAATTTTCTTTACTGCGGAGCTACCGGCTTAATATATCTGACCCAAAATAATTAAATTATATTCATTTCACACTTTTCGGGCACGAATTTCGGTTAATCCTTTTTCACGATGTGTTCTCTCATTTTTCAACGTGAGCTTAATTGGGGTTTACTTGCGACAAAGTAGTTAAGTCCTGATTGAGGGACATTAAAGGCCACAGATTTGAGTACGGCAAACAGAAGGCTTAAAAACTGATTCGGATTTAATCCGCGGCACATTCTGTGAACGAATAGCTGCGTTGTACGTTAGGAGCGCATTCCGTCAGCAATCAACATTGAGTTAATACATGCTCGAGCAGTACGTACATAGGTAGTGATGTGATCAATATCGTGCATTGTTAGATTCGGAGACGGCTGCCGGCGGCGCGTAATTTCCGCTCCGTTCAGCTTAATCGCGCCGTTTCCTGTATCGGCTTATGAATCTTTTGATACTGCGCGCACCACAATTCGCGAATCAATTGATTACCCCGACGTTCACGGTAATCACCGCACAACGCCGCGGCTCATGCCTATGATCTAGTTTGTCGGCGTGATGCGCGTCTGCTTATTGTAAGCCTTTATTATAAACACGGCAATTGACTGCTCGTTCGGTAATCGGTATGTTTATTTTAGCGAACATGTTTTCTTTCTTTGGTGACCTAAATGTTTTTTGCTTTTTATGTGAATGTATTTTATTTAAACTATATTTATTTGTGTTATCGAGGGCAGAACTCTTTAAAAGAAATTGAATTGGGTAAACTAACTTGTATGTTTGACCAGAGCAATTAAGGGAGAATTAGTTAAGCGTAATTTGGAGAAAAAACAGTGCTTATAGGTGCTATAGTACTTATCGTGTTATCATCCCAAACTCATTTCGCTTTTCCAATAGATAAGAGGAAAAACTAAAACCACTAACCGAAGCAATTTGGAAAAAGTATGCGAAACATGTTTAACCTAAATAAAGCTATCGGTCGGTATTCATACGCGCTGAAAGGGTAGAAACATGCAACGTAATCAACTGGGCTGGTTTTAATCATCGAGGGTTGTTCGACACGGGCTCCCGCGGCCGTGTTGCCATATCCACTCGTTAGCTACGTACAGCAGCTCGCGACATGCCAGCATTATTTGAATACATGAACAGTTTATCCTAAAACGACACAACACAATAACGACTGCTGCTGAATAGCTGTAGCTATTTGCAAACGTTTGTGGTGCTGTATTCCGATATCTATGCTATTGGCAGCCATTTTTGTATTCAATTTTATTTTAGACATTATTACGTTTGCACGACAGTATTCCATTTAGCATAAACTCAATGTATTCGATACCATATATATACCTACTTTTAAATTGTAACACAATTGTAGACGAAAGAACGTAGCTCAAGAGTCGGACGTCAAGCCGGTAAAGAAGCCTGAAATAAAAACATTACAACGATGCCCATGTCTGAAGCTACATTATTATTAGCTGTGATTTATGCGGCCACCACAATGACTGAAAAATAAATTTCTAATACATTTTTCTTCTCATTTTCAGCAGGTATACATTTTCTTCCGCCGTGAATGTGCTAAGTACCATAAAAAAGGAATAAATCAAGTCAGATACTGCTCTAAATAAATGTAATTTACGGTTACGTTTTCGCTTTCCGAGAGTAAAATGACGTTACACCACCTACCGAGGTATATCTACGGATCTCGCGAAAATTCTTGTACTTTTGTCCGGACATTTTAGTAATGCGATTATGAAACATAGCGATCCTCTCATTTGAGAGTTATTTCAATCCATAAAACGGTTAGTCTCGAATATTGTTGAAGAGATTATCATTATTTTCGTTACGTTTGCAATATTTTTTCTAAATGTCAAAGTAAAGCAAGAACCCGTTACGCTGGGGCATGACGGATGGATATTAAAGCATTACAGAATGTCTGACATCTATTTAAATTACCGTCATAAAGTCGTGACTTGAGTAAACGTATTGAAATCTTCATTTCTTTAAAGATTATTAAGGTTAATTGGACAAGTATGAAGGAACGTTTTGTACGTAGTGCAATGTCGTGCTTTAATTCGGTATTCCGTTCTAGGTGCAGGTGACAAATGGTTCTGATAAGATTTCTGTGCCAGGCAGGAGATGGGACATAAAATGGCTCATAATGGATTCATAAGGCGAGTGAGTTCGGCCTAGCACATAGCAGGCGTTATGGCTTCCCTGTTTAAAACTGCATCTTCAATGTGAAAACCTAGTCGGGCATTGTCAAGTCGGAAATTATTAGGTATCATTACAAAATAAAGTAGGTCGCTTACTACTAAGTACTTACTATAAAGTAGGTAACTTTACGATTTAATACCATTTGTAAAAATAAACATCTAGACCATGTTTAAAAAACCACCTCAAGTATTCAAAAAACTACAGATTTGATAGAAAACAGAATTCTAAAACATTCACATAAAACGCTCCCCCAAATAACACGAGCAGTGGCACATAGGCACATAATCCAATATCAAATTTCAACATGTGAAATAATCTGGTGAGTTTCATTTCGAAATGTGAACTAAATTTCAGTTTTATCAGTGCAAAGTGGGGAGGAAGGAAGCGGGGAATGCGCCGGGGATAGGATTGCTTAGTGCCCAGACGCGGCTCCCGGATCCCAGTCCCAGTCCCCGGCTGCCAGTGTCGCTCGGAACACGGCCCCGGCTCCGCTGATCTCGTGGACGCAAACACCCCTTTTAAAACGATGTTCTTGTTTGTAGGTCACATGTAGTCTAATTAATTCGTTCGGTTTACAGATTGGGATTGGGTGGGATGGCTATTTTGGGAAATTAGATTAATCGATGCAAACATATTCTGCTTAATTAGTTTGTATTCAGTAAGACTGGATTTTTATACATTTAGGGACTTAGTAAGTGAAATAGGATTAAGAAGTCGACTGGGATGAGCTTGGTTACTGGACTCGTTTTATTTGTTAGACAGTTCAAAGAGGTAAGTAGTTTAGAATTGCTCTAATGTGACTTATAAAAAGAAATTACAATTTTAGTTGCGTTCGTTGCAATTAATTCTCTCTTCTTTTAGAAAGAGCACCAGGTAGGTAATAAAACGAGGATAAAAAGAATGTCAGCTCACATTTATTTACCGAAATTTGAATAACAAATCAAGTTAATGCACTACACATTTGCTCATAACGCCAAAATTCAAACAGTAGATACTCGACGCGAACTAAACTCAATTACAGCTCGGTTTGATTGTGTTCCAGCGGAAATTGCTCGGCATTATCGAATCTTTACGTATACACACAAACTCCATAATTATCGACCATATGTACCTATGTACGAAATGTATACCAGATTGTCCATTTCGTTACTTTTATTACAACACGTTTTACTCCAACGAATCAAGATTTTAATTTCCATGTAACGGCAGATAGAGGGTGGCTAATGCGATTTTTTGCTGGAACGCGATAAGGCACCAAATTTCCGTCACGATGGATAATAAATCGTAAGTATTGGCAGAGCGATGGACATAGGAAACTTAAAACGTGAAGAAGGGAAAGCTTTAACTGGGAAAAAACCGAAATAGCTAACATCTCAAACCGTTTATTTCAATCCATAATATACACATACAGGTGGTAAAATGAATAAATAGAAACAATTATGGACCCTGTCGGGCACAGCAAAACTTTAAATAATTAGGAGAGAGGAGGAGCGCTTTAATGATTTTTCTTGTAAAATAAATACTAATTATTTCCTGTCCAACTTGTACCTATTATTAAATATTTTGTATTACCATTAATTTATCTCTTAATACAACATACACGAATGGTATAATTATTATTATCTAAATATTTATTTTTTGCATTAAATTACATTTATAGTTGCTTCATGTTTATTCGCTTGCATTTTCTGCATTTTTTTTGTATTAGTAATTTTATATTTATTTTTAGATGAATACTTAATATATTGGTTAATTCTTATTTGAAATTATTATTATTAGCATAGTATATTATTTATTTATTTATTATTGTTAATAGAATAGACTGTCATTTACTTATTATTATTAATAAAATAAAATATTATATATACATACAAAGCTTATTCATTGGCAATAGCAACAATGTGGCATTAAAAATTATAAAGGGTTAAACTACGGGTGAACTACTTCGTCAGTCCACGTAATTTGAGTTTTGTCACGTTTCTTTACGTTATGTAGGTATTAAGGCCGTATCTTTGAAATAAATGATAGCTCGAAAGCACCGATTTCATCTCCTGGCACCGCGCAGTCCCCGCATGCTTCCATGTGCAAAGTCCGAAATATCGAACCTAGCGCCACAACATGAAATTAATTCAAACCGCCAACTGATTCAGTGTTGCCCGCACGCAAACTTCATAAACTTCTTCTGTCAAAATATTAACACAAATCAGCACTCTTATAAACAGTGATTTTAGACGTAGATAAAATACAATTTAATAAAATATCGAGCGACGAAACATATTGATTTGTTTTAATACTCATTTTTTACAATCGTTGGTAAATTATATCATGTTTTGTATGGCCCCAAATTATAGTGAAAACTACTAATTCAGTTGACTATTTAAGAACATGGCCATAATTGTGCGATAGAGATAGTACTAGAGACTTTTAAGCATACGGAAGGTATGGAGTAGACCAATTGTATAAAAGTTATATTTTAATCGTAATTGAAATATGTACACAAGTTATGAAAACGAATGAAAAGATAAGTAGTCAATTTGTTTTTTTCGCGTGGCTTTACCCACGTAGCCTTTTCCACAGAAACCGTGCATTTTCCGGAGATTGTTTTGTATCAGTGAAAAATAAATCGAACGTCCTGTAAACATCGAGCTCCTAGGCATGGAGTTGACATCCAGTCTCAACTTCGGCGCCACCATCGAGTACAAAGCCCAAACCGCTGCCAAAAAGCTGGGCATCCTAAATAGGGTGAAGCGATACTTCAGGTCTGGACAGCTTTTAACCCTATACAAAGCGCAAGTCCGATCCTGCATGGAGTATTGTAGCCACCTTTGGGATGGCTCAGCTAAGTATCAGCTTGCCGCGCTTGACTCGGTGGAACGCAGAGCTAAGAGGCTCATCAGTGACGTAAAACTGGTGGATGCCAAGCTGCATAGCTTGGCTCATCGCCGTAAGGTTGCCTGCTTGTCGGTCTTCTACAGATTGTACTTCGGTGAGTGTGCCCAAGAACTCCACGACCTCATCCCACCGGCCCCCTTCTACCATCGGACATCCAGACGCACTGCATCTTACCATCCCTACCTTGTTGCTGTTCCACCAACTCGCACTAAGCGTTTCCAAACGTCTTTTATAATGCGCACAGCAAAGGAGTGGAACTCTCTGCCTGCGTCCGTGTTTCCAAACGCTTACAATCCTAATCTCTTCAAAGTTAGAGTGAACAGGCTCCTTCTGGGTAAGCTCGCTCCATCGTAGACTTTGTCTCGGTCATCTCTGACCTAGACTAGAGTCAAGAGCAAACTCATCACAAATAAAAACAACATATATTTTTAACTCTTTATCATATTAGTTGAGTTCAATACCTAGTTAACCAGTCATCATCATCATCATATCAGCCGAAAGACGTCCACTGCTGGACATAGTTAATCAGTATTAGACCCTAAATGCCGTATGGTGTCGGCCGGTGCCGTATGGTAATAATACCATCCCATCACTTCCCATGGGTGTCGTAAGAGGCGACTAAGGGACTCGCCAGAGAATGGGCAGCAGCGTTCTCTGTAAAACTCAACCATATACTGCGATCGCCAACCCGCCTGCCAAGCGTGGCGATTATGGCAACCCCCCCCCCCTTTTGGGGGAGGCCTATGTCCATCAGTGGACGTCTTTCGGTTGATATGAGACCCTAAATGTGATGCAATGACCCTTTCAGTAAAGTTCCATCGGAAGTATACATGAGCACCGCTGCTATTATATGCGGCATTCCAAATCCGGGGCTGTAGGATAACCCTGGTTCCATCCTCAGGCCCATATTGCTATAAGTAGTAAATAGTTTCATTCTGATTGTTGTTTCATCCACGGAACATCTTCAAGACTTATACCAAATCATGGAAAAATACTTGTATTAAACTACTTAACCGTCACTGGACGCTTTCATATGAGGTGGCATTTCCGTATCCCATCGATTTCTTACCAGTTTTCGTACTTTTATCCCCTCTATACCTCCGGCTCAGTGGCACCACCTGGGGTTTGCGGGTAGTTTTTATTTTTCGTAAAAAAGTGGCACGCCATTTTTGTTCACACGCTTCGCGAGCATGTCAAAATAACTGTACACATGTTACAAAAACTGGGGTGGAAAAGAAATTTCGAAAAATCTGTTGTTTCTCCTCAAAAGATAATTTATTTAGGGATACTATAGAAACCATGGGAAAATAAAAAAATCATACCAAAACAAAAGATTCAGGACATCATTACAAAGATAAAACAGGCTATCAGGATAAATCAGGCGAACAAGAGCGGTTAACTTTGAAGGAGTTGCATAAAATAATGGGACTTATAAATTTTGCCAGTTTTGTTGTCCCTCGGGGTCGGCTCAATCATCGACAGTTACTAATGTTCGTAAATTCGCTGCCAGTCCTGCCATCAAAGACCTACCCACTACCACAAGGTGTCTTAGAGGAACTAAACTGGTGGGCCCAAAATTGTCAAAGGTCAACACCCCTTCAGTACCCTCCTCTAATAAATTTTCTAACAACAGATGCGTCGGATCAAGCGAACAATTTAACTCTGTCAGGAACTTCGTCGCAAGAAGAGAAAACGCTGCATTGCAATGAAAAAGAAATGCTAGCAATTTTATATGCTCTTCAGAACCAAGTTCAATGGCTTCATCAAAGTTCGCTCCTCATTCAAAGCGACAACAGAACTGCGGTCACCTACTTACGAAAGGAAGGACGTACAAGGACATTATCCCTGTTGGAAATAACCTATCGAATTCTGAATTTGTTAGACCAACATCAGATACACTTCAACATACACTTCATTCCGGGCAAATACAATAATCATGCGGACCATTTATCGCGCCTTCGCCAACCTCCAGAATGGCACTTACTACCGACTTGTGTTGAAACAGTGTTTGCAAAATGGGGAACCCCAATAGTAGATCTATTTGCCTCGGCGACTGCTCACATAGTGTACAATTACGTGTCCCTACATCTGAGAGATCCTCAAGCTCTGTTCCACGATGCCTTCAGTGCCCCATGGAATTACGAGCTCGCATGGATATTCCCACCACCTTTCCTAGTCCCCAAAGTCCTGTCTCACTTAAAACAGTCGATAGAAATATTCCTATTAGTAGTACCTCGATGGGAGAGGGTATTCTGGCGTGCCAATCTCAAAGCCCGAGCGCTCGCAGCTCCTTTAACTCTGAGAAACCTACAGAGATACGTAATAGACACGTCGACGGAACTCCCACCACCGCAGGTCGAGAACATTGTCCTCGATGTTTGGAAGTGTGGGGGTGGTCCGACGCGATAAAGACATTGAACGCTCAACAGCTATCACTGCTTAAGAATTCTTGGCCAAAATCTACACTAAAAACCTACGAGGTAGCCTGGAAGCGCTGGACGTCGTGGTGCCGTAATAAAAACCTTGACTTAATGAATCCCACTGGTTCACAATTAGCGCAGTTTTTATGTGAATTATATGTAATTGATAAGTTGTCGTATAATTCAATACTTTTACATAAATCGGTAATTTCTACACTATGTAACGCTGAAACTTCAAGTCAGTTAAGTTCACACGTTCTAGTAAGACATGTTTTAAAATCTATTGCCCTTAAAAATCCAAAGGTCACAAAGCCTCCAGTTTGGGATATTGATAAATTAATTTCATTTTTGAATAATTACACAATTGATTCAAATAATCTATTTCAAACATCACGTCATACTGGAATTTTGTTGTTGCTTTGCTCTGGTAGGCGAATACATGATCTAACTCTACTTAATATTGATCCTAATCATTGCATAAGATCTGATAGCAGTATAATATTTTGGCCTCGGTTTGGCTCCAAAACTGACAGCAGTAATTATAGGCAATCCGGCTGGAAATTGCTTTTAAATGCCGATAGCTCTTACCTTAACCCTATATACTGGACAGAAAAAACTATTACGATTAGAGGTGTGGCTAAACCTGCTTCACGTACAGCCATTGCAGGATGGGTAAAGACCCTGTTTGGGGAAGCTGGCATTGCAGCCACAGCTTTTGGAGAATACAGCAGACCGGGTGCTACCCCGGTCTGCTGTATTCTCCAAAAGCTGGTTTCAAAATTATCCTCTCGACGAAATCTTGCCACGTGGAAATTGGCGTTCAGCTAATACATTCCAGCAGTTTTATAGACGAGAAATAATGAGAAGTACTGATTCACAAAACGTCACACAATTGTTCAATCCAATTGATTAACATTGCTAAATAAAAATGTTGTTTACCTAGAACAGATATTCTTAAATTGGTTGGTTTTATTTCAGGTAAAACGCTGATATTGTATTGTACTGTTTTTGTCTTCGTAAACTATACCTACCAAGACTTTTGATAGGTTGGAATGGCGGAAAAATGTTAACCTTATTCTGATGTTTGTAATGTTTATCGTCGTAAAAGCGAAGGAAAGTAAGCGTTTTAAACAAATTTGGACGGTAAAAATAAAAAAAATAATCTATAATTTTTTCGCCGACTTTATGAGAAGGCTTGATTTACATTCTGTTTTATTGGCGATATATCTAATGAGATTTTGAAAATGCGTCATAACTAACTTAAGGCTTTGAAATTAAGCCATTGTCAATTAAATTGAACTTGCTAATATTTTATTTTTACAAAAATATGTCTGTGGTACGAGATGAAGTAAGGCTGAAATGATGAGGGATAAGAAGTCATAAAATATCAAGAGCCCAGAATTATGATAAATTAAAATTGGCCTAACAACTATTACAACATCATATTGATTTAGATTTATAACATTAGTAGGATTAAATATTTTTCATTTATTTCTGGTGAAAAAAAAAGGTACTTCTAAAACCCACGCAGAAAAGTCGGGGTAAAAAGCTAGTATTTACTTAACACATTTTTTACAGTTCAAACGCGACTCCATAATTTTCCCTAGGCTTGTTGCCTTTGACATTTAACACATTCTTGACACATTGATGTTTGACGTATTTCAATCCTAAAATGAAAACATTTATTTTAGCGTGTGTCTTGAGTTAAAATGTAAGAATAACGCTGAATAAACAGACACTCCAATATAGAAAACATAATGTTTACCCAATATTGCTTTGTGAGATGAGAACATTGGAGGATACAGTACGTATGTACAAGTAAAGGTGATGACTTGGAGACGTTATTTTCTTCAAGCCGTTGCTATTCATTTCCTGGTAAACGAGTCCATTGTCGCCTTCAGGTAGGAAGTCCCAACGACGTTGTACTTAATTTAGTTTTGCTCTTTTATTTCATACCAATTTTATACATAATTCAAAAATTAGTGTGGATAGAAAAATATTGCGTTTTATATTGTTCAAGGTCATGAAAATACACATCCACATGGTGCAGACATTTTTTAACACTAAATTTATCTATAAACGGCTAAACCATTAGCATTTACTGTAAAAAAATATATTGAAATTACGAAGATCTGACAGCTCCGATTTGCAGAAAAGTGATACAGGTCCTGCTTGCAAGAGCTCCACGGAGCATCTGAAGAACTGAACAAATGAGAGAGATGCAAATACTTTTGCAAGGCAAAAGATGAGATGAAGATAATAAGAGTGTAGCTCGGAATAAAAAAACGTAAGTGCCAAAATAAATTTTCGGATTTGATAACATAAAAGTATTATTATATCAAAATCTGTTCAGTTGAAACCTCGATAAGGTTATTTTATATGCTTTAAAGTTATTTTCAATTTATCAATCTAAAGCGTTGCGTCTTGTAGCTAAAAAAAGTAAAAAGATATTTCGAACTTTGTGATTTTTTTCTATCGAGAAAATTTCTTCGTATCGTGTATTCCTTCAGTTGGATACTAGATCATAAAGTCAAAAAGCATATACCGTAATCTCACATCCCTGTTCGAGGTACCTAACAAGATACGTTAAAACGAAAAACGGCCTTATTCTAAAGGTATCCCCTTAATGGCGTTCAATGGTCCTTGGAGGTTTGATGCCTTCAGACGATACGGTGTATCCTAGGAACTGAACTTCTGATTGGCCTAAGTTGCATTCGGCGGGGTTAATAGTGATGCCGTTTTCTTCTGACCTCTTGAGTACGATGTGAAGATGTTCTCGGTGTCGGGCTTCGCTTTCCGATGCCAGTAGCAAATCGTCGATGAATGGGAACACGAAATCTAATCCTCGTAGTACTTCACGGATGTAGCGTTGAAACGTGTGTCACAATACATGGATATTCGAATAATCCCATCGGGGTGATGATGGCTGTCTTCTCAATGTCTTCTTCTCTAACGCTCAGTATGCTCGGTATGCTCGGTTGAGGTCTATTGTAGAGAATGTAGATGTCCCGGTCAGGTGATGAGTAAAGCCTTTGATACGTGGCACGGGGTAACGATCTGGTATGGTGATGGAGTTGAGTCGGCGGTAGTCACCACAAACTCTAATATCGCCATGCTTCTTGGGTATTGTTTGTTCATATCGAATGCTTAATAATCGTATGTCAATTGATCGGCGATTAAAATCAGATTTATAGATAGTTGACGCAACCATAGATAACGTTGGTGCAGATTAGAAAATTTAATATTTATTGTAGTCAGTTTGTTGATATTTCGAAGCAATGAATATGCGTTGAACGATTAATTAGCAAACATTCGTTATAGATATTTGAAAACATTTGACGTATTGAGTGTAGTATTTGTTGATACGACGTTGCTTCAACAGCGCTATATTGTAAAAAAAACGCTACGAATAAGCTATGATATGGCTACGGAAACGATACGACATATAGCTACGACGCCGTAACGACAACGCTACGATGCAGTTAACTTTCCTAAAATTATTATGGTTAAGGCAGTTTACTACTTAACCTTACTTTAACTTTGAATTATATTTGACACATTAATTTCAATTTATATTTTAAACTAGCTTCTGCCAGCGGCTTCGCCCGCGTGATCCCAAGGGAACATACTCCCGGAATAAAAAGTAGCCTAATCAAAATTCCAGACTACAGTCTACCTCAGTGCCAAATTTCATGAAGATCCTTTCAGGCGTTCTGACGTGAAAGAGTTACAAACATCCATCCATCCTCACAAACTTTCGCATTTTATATTAGTAGTAGGATATTCAACATGTTAATATTATTATTTCGATACAATGAATATGCGATGCGATGTCTCGAATAAACAAAGAGTCGATAATTTGAACACTCCATGCATAAAGTGTGCGATTTATTTAACGTTCGATTAAATAACCATTCGATAAAAATATCGTTTAGCCATCTGAAACTCGATTAATATTGGTCTATCAATTATTGAAATTCGATAATTTGGCATTCGAAACGGCGTAATGCACGGCACCCATAGTAAAGTGAAGTTTTAAATATTTGAAGATTGGTTGTTTATGCGCTAGACTAGTCCTATGGTGAATATCCTTTTCAAAATCGTTTTGAAATGTGGGTAGTAAGTATTGGACACACGCTTTAATAATAACTAGTGGACGTCACGCGGTTTCACCCGCGTAGTTCCCGTTCCCGTGGGAGTACGGGGATAATATACAGCCTATGTTACTCCCTGATAATGTAGCTATCCAATGCTAAAAGAATTTTTCAAATCGGTCTAGTAGTTTCGAAGCCTATTCAATTCAAACAAACAAACAAATCTTTCCTCTTTATAATATTAGTGTAGAAGTGTAGATAAATTCATAGAGGTTGATCTACGTACGCATTATACCATACAAAAAAAGTTGCATACAACTTACATAGGATGTTGCCTCAAAGAGGAAATGTGACCGGTTAGGTTTCAATGAAGTAGTCTTACAGCGGGGTGGCTATCGGTTGTGACCGCAAGCCCATCCTGTGCGGCGGAGGAAACCACGCGGTTCCTATCACGAGTCGACGGTACACCGGACATTATGCCGTATAAAAAGAGAAAGCAGCCAAAACAGTGGTAATCAACACCACTGTTTTTTTAAACCCTAAAAACAAACACAGAAAATTGCATTAACCATTGATATATAAAAAACCCGTAAACTTTACAATAAAAGAAATTGTAAAACAATTATTTTTTTTCGTTATGTCGGTGTAACTTCACACACGCAATTTGCTAAATTGTTTTAATTTACATAATAGGTTTGTTGAAACTTATATCAGGGGTTAATAACTATTACTATTTAATAAAACTAACGTTGTTTTTACTATTTTGGTAGGTATGCTCAAGTGCTCAGCCCATTTGTACTATACTTAAAGCCCTTTACAAAAGTTAAAATAACGTGTTCAAGGTAACGAGCTAACGACAATAAAACGTTCTTAGCGAGTAGGTAGGTATATGAGTTTTGTAGCAAGTAGGTAGGTCAACACCAACGGTATAGGCAGCTAGCTGTGGGTAACAGTAAAAAACTGCATAACATACAGTTTTTGCGTAGAAATTTACCGCCTCTTTACACCGCCAGTCAGTTAAAAATATTTCCCACGGTGGCCACGGGGAGAATGTAACTACCTGGCAAAGGGTGTTAAAAACCTCTCAAATATAACGCCGTCGCGTCGTTCCACACACAAAAACATATTATACAAAAACGTGATTATAAAGCTCTAAGCTTTTAATTTATTGGAAATAAAAAACTGGCAAACTACATCATACATTTCGAATAAGACAACTAGATGGCGCTTTACTTTGAGAGTCGAATCCTGAATCGCGCTGTAGAGATTCTCCTGCGGCAGCATAAAAGGTCCGGGCGGCCTTGTCTCGTTGCATTTGGCCGGCTCGGTCTGTAGCGGTTTGCGGACTCTATGGGCCGAGGCAACTAACCTAACCAACTTCTTGGACCTCTTTTGCGGGGTGGCGGGTCGACTCTCGAGTCAGGAAAAATTGAAACCCCGCACCAAAAGATTATAATGTTGACGTTTAGATGCAGTGGAGTTTTTGATAGGTTAATAAAATTAAAAATACAAATGCGTGTTCTTGGATTTAATTGTAGCTGTAGTTATTTGTGACTTTCCTTTCGAAAGTTTTAATACTTTAGGGGTTAGTCATAATCCGTTTAAAATTAATTTAAAATGTGCAGATATTAGTCAAGGTATTGGAAGCTTAGTCAGTGTACAAAATAATGAAAATTGTTTTCGTTGGGGTCTTTCTCGTTACCTACCTACAGAAAAAAAATTGATTTGTTGTAATTAATGTCATATCAATTCGTACACCTACATAAAAATCATGCTTCAAAATGATCATTTCAGCGACGTAAAATATCTCGTGTTTATGTCCGCTTTACAGTATAAATGAAATTCTCTTGAACTTTATTTAGGGAGTGGGTATAATAATTTGTGACGGGCTCAGTCGCGGTTCTTATTGAGTTTCGACGAGGGCCTTAACTCGTCATTGCAGTATTTAGCGAACTTTAAAGGGACGACGACGGGAGCATGAAACGGTATTTATGTAACATTTATTCCATAATAGCTGAAGAGAGGTTTAATTCTCCCTTTTTGTACTTAATGTTCCGTAGTAGATCAATTATACGTATTGTTATAATAATATTGAGATTTTTAAATTGATCGACTCGGTTTTTTGTAAAGCTCGTTTCGTACCAGCTAGAGTGGAGACTTGTTTATTTCTGGAAAGTCGTGGTTTCGCCTGCTTTTCGTTATAACAGGATTATTACGGCGAGTACCCATTTAGTTGTTAATAGCTCAACGTCTAGAGTAAAAGTTTTGTCGTCAAACAACAGTTATTGATTTTAGCACATTCAGTTGTTTCAGACAGGGTCGTTTGAGGGCGCGAGCGGGCCTGCGAGGGGTTTCAGGAGGCCGGGGCGCGCGGTGGGGGGAGGCAGTAAAACGGCAACCATACCTCCACACGTGAATATTTGATGGCTGAATCTCGCTGTGGCTACGGATACAAGGGTATTCAGGTTATCAGGCGCAGCCCTAAGACTGAATCGACGTAGACATTAATTAACTTCACTGATTAGGGGCTAAGCTTCGAAATGAGCTTGGAAGTTAATCCTCTGACGTCTCTAGGGCAGTTTTCATTTCAATTTGCGAAGCTGGAATAAATAGCATCGATTCGACGCCGACGTAATGTGATTGTTTGTAACGTTACTCGTACCAACCGACCATCAGCTTTCATACGTTACGAGTATTAGACTGCCAACCCTCACGTTATTATTGCAACTCTTACATTACGGTTATTTATAAAATTGTAGGTATATTATTTTAGTATCTAAGTACATTGAATCATTCCATGTAGGTAATGCTTACTGTAATGGGTAGTCCCAAAAAGTAGACGCACAAACGTATTTACGGAGTTTCTTTTACTCTGTATACAGAGAGCGTAGTCAGAGGGTGTATCCTTAAATAATTGATTCCCTCTAGCAAAACGAGATCTTCCTTATTTCCCGTCCGCGACAATCTTACCCTAGCTAACACTTTCTAACTTAAAGCGTCCTCTCTACTCTATTCCTGTACATACACTACAGAATTATGCATGATTGTAACTAGTGACTCGGTTTACATAACAAATGTGATCTGCGCCGCGGGAATTAAAATGTTCAAACTTTTGCTTTAAAGAATGCTTTATGAAAATAAAATACGCCACGTTGTGGTTCCAGTCTTTATTAGGGTTCCAAAAAAAAAAAGGAACCCTTATAGGATCACTCGGGTGTCTGTCTGTCTGTCCGTCTGTCACAGCCAGTTTTCTCCGGATCCACAGGACCGATTCTGTTGAAATTTGGTACACATATGGATTTCTATGACCCAAACACGGACGCGTTACGTAAATTATTAAATTTTCAGTACGGGAGTCACTTTTTGGGGTGAAACTAGAAAAAAAAAAAAAAAAGTTTTTTGAACAGTATCGTGTGACATATCAAATGAAAGGGCTCACTGTGAGGGTTTTAATTATATTTTTCATAATTTTAAAATAAACGGTTTAAATTAGACGAAAAATTACCATTCCCCCCCCCCCCCTTATCTCCGAAACTACTGAGCCCAAAATTTTGAAAAAATTGGAGATAATAAATCTTTACCTAAAGATTACAGGAAAACCTATTAGAAGTCTGTAGTGTTAAAATAACATGTTAAAAAAAATTAAATTCGTTCGGAACCCTTTGCACGCGAGTCCAACTCGCACTTGGCCAGTTTTTTTTTAATAAATCTGATGGCTCTCATTTTTGACGTTCCCTTTATTTTGTGGAAATGCGTGTATGCATCACACGTCAAATCTAAGGTTATTATTTCAAGTAATATTTCTTAACATTCATTTACTGTCACATTCATCTTCATTAGGCAGTTTCCCCTGGTGAGGCGGTGATGCGGCGTCAACGCGCTTCCCGAGTCGCACTTAAAAAACATGCAGCGAGTTCCGTGGGAGACGGATAATGATTGTCTATGGATAATGATATTCGCACAGACTTGGCGCTGCACTGCCGCGCGCCCTACTCATTTGTAGCGCTTGCCCGACATCCCGAGTGGATTACTCTTGCTTTATTAGAAAATGTACACTGCAAGAATGAATAAATAAATTGCTTTGGTCTGAAACCTTCTGTAAATGTGGAATCAGTGCAGTGTAGAGTATACGTAAGTAGATCTCATCTGCATTAACTGTGGAGAGGGTCGTTGTTGTTTTTAGTCTGCCTCGAACGGAAGCGAGCTGGCGCATGCCGTTGATATATTATTTAGCACTAGCTTTTGCCCGCGACTTCGCTTGTGTCTGGGATAAATAGTAGCCTATGTCCGCTTCCATGACACATACTGCCAGCGTGATCATTTACAGCGGTCGTCGGCGTAAAAGCAGGACAAACGTTTTGCATATTATTAATGTCTATTGTTTTCAGTATACAGCTTTAGTGCTGTAGAATAAGTGGAACAAAAGAATGCGCAATGCCCCACAAAACAATTGCCAGACAAGATGTATAAATCCCAAATTAATATCCAGCGATATATATGTGTAAAACTCTTATCTATAAATGGCTATCCATTTTGTAAATACCTAAATATTATCGAAGAACTATGAAACTTAAAAACGACAGTAGGTATCGCAACAGTTTCAGGAAGCAATATGGATGATATTTTCATAATTTCACGGGAGACTAACGAAAACATTTTGATAGTTACCGTACCTACTTGTTGTTTTACTTACAATGTATGGAAGCACTCATAAATATTATGTTTAATTGTTGGTATAAAGTTTGTTATAGGTATGTAGGTGTTTGTGTGTGTCATTTCCCGAGGGAGAGGTAAATGGGCACACAGCGGGCGCGGCGAAGAGGGCGCGTCTGTTACTGCTAAGTGACTTTTTTAATATTTTAACTTCGACAGTGCAAAGGTGAGGTAACCGCGATACTGCTAATTTGTCGCGAGGGTTCTCGCTACCTGCCTAATGTTCCGTGATTATATGAGTTTATGTCTATTGTTACGGCATTTTTTCCACTGCCTACTTCATTACGAGAAGGCACAATGTTGTTCTTTTCTATGGACACAGATTTCAGTTATATCATTATGTACTCCTAGTGTATTGCCCTATTATTTTGGGAGTGTCAAGCAGACCGTTTGAACAAAACATATTTCTTAGCTATCCTAACAGTTAAGCTATTTAGGGCCGAGAACTAATATTATTATTAAAACAGTATGAAAAAAACTGGTAATACTCGGTAATCGTAAGCTTATGTATGATTCTATATCTTACAACTACCTCACAAAAAACTTATCAAGAGTAAAACTAGTCGAGAACACGAGCTTTAAGCGAAATCGGGCAGTATGCAAACCGAAGAAACGAAAATACGAAAAGGCATGAAAGCGTTCTCTATAAACTTATTAGAACCCTTGAGATAAACACATGGTTTTATAAGTGTTTACACTTACCTAAGGTAGATGCGTACCTAATTGAAATCGAAGCACGTTTCGATGGCGGCCACGGTGTTCTCGCTTCATGTATATTTAGCAACACCTCGCCGCACATATTACCCAAGTTTTTTCAAACGTTGGCCTAACTATTACTAATTTATTCAAGAGCTTGCGTAACCCTCGCCCTTCGCCCTACCTTACACACTTTAGAATATTAATAGCGACGTGGCCCTTCATGTAAATAATCATATAATGCTATTTCGAAATCTAACCTGCTTACACTTGCTGCCATAAAATACAACATTTAATTATTATCTTATGTTAGAAAGTGTGAAAAGGAATGCCGATATTAAGTTAAGAATTGACGATGTCTGATAAAGCCCAGAGCACCTGCAGCCGACCATTCGTTCGTAATATTTTTCTATATTAAAATATCTAACAGATGAAAAATTCTTAGAATTTTGCCTGACAACAATATTAGCACCGATAAGGTTTTTGATCCGAATCCCATTTTAATCTGTGTTATGAAAATTTTCTTTGTAATATTATTGCTGTCCTTTATAAATAAATCTATGCTTGAGAATATTGAGAAAAGGCTAGAAATATTAATTTGAACTAATCGCTTCGGTTTGTCCCATTATTTTCGATAAACGATTGTTTCGGAAAACTGGCAATTATTGTTTCGAAAAACCGTTACTATACACTGAAAACGTATTGTTATTGACAGAGAAGTGTTAATTGACTTACTGCCAAGGGTCCAAGGTAAACATTGTTATGTTCCACACATAATAGTTGGCACATTATACGGTTGTTTACCAAGTTATTAATCACTTAAGGTCAATTCCATGATCTTTACGTAACTCAGGGTCAACGTTACATATTTTAGTTTGATATTATCTTGCCATCAAAATATATTGACATCATACTCTTTCGTGAGTTATCTCTTGAGATCCGCAGAGTTCAAATTCAATGAAGGACCGAGTTTTACTTATAACCCAAGTGAGAGTTGTTCCATTACTTAAGAACCAGCCGCCACTGATATTATTTTGTAAATGATCGCCATTTCTAACACCCTACTATCCTCATTTGTCAGAGGATTGGTGCCAATACCTACCTCCTAACTACGAAAGGTTGTTCTGGAAATTCAAAGATAATGAAAAGACAGTACAAAAGTCATTTGTGAAGTTTATAAAGCGAGCCCTTTCGAGACTTTCTCCTACAGTGTTTAAGATATCTATCATGACATGAATTAAACATCTATTCTAATATACATAGATTTAAATCTCCGAGCAATAAATTAAACTATCTGAGGGGTACCGGGAATCCAATTATTATCGGTAAGTAATTAGGTATCTTGGGACGCCGCCGCCGTTTCCTCAATGGATGCAGATCGCCGATCAGATCTAGATTACGGACGAGAGCGAACCGTACTCGGATAGTTTTTAAATGGTTTAAGTTTTTATTCCTGTTTCAGAAAATTTAAGAGAGAAAAGTCGGTGAAGTTTTGCCGTTACATCACTGGGAATTGTCTGTTATTCGAGTCTTGGAGTAAAACAACCATACAAGATACTACGTCTTATTTTTAACCCAGACCAAAAAACTCTTATATGTTTTATTCCTATTTTTAACTAATTTACGTTTTGCCTTATGGTATATATGCAACCTCATTATCTATTTATAAGTTAGTTTCAATATGATTTTACTTTGCCTCAGTATGGTCAAAAGGCGTTGTTTTCCGTTTGTCCTGCGTTGTAGAAAGTAACACATATTCCTTACCTATTGACTTTTAATCTCGCGATAAATCCTTACTTAATCCTTACTTTATGATTATAGATGCGAAAGTAACTCTGTCTGCCTGTCGCGCTTTAACTACAAAACTATTGAACCGATTTAAACGAAATTTGATACACAAATAGTCTAGAGCCTGAGAAAGGACATAGGCTACTTTTAACCCGGGAGTATATTCCCTAGTGTAGTGTGTGAGACTTATGTATGTGTGCTCATGTATTCTAATGTTAAGAATCAATAACTATATTAACAATTGTACTCTATAATTGTGCAGTAATAAACGACGAGATTCCAATGAAGGAACTTGTTTAATTCATCATCCTAGACCTACAACCTTACACTAGGGACCACGCAGGCGAAGCCGCTGGCAGAAGCTAGTAACTGATAAAGTAATACGTGTCGTGAGTTCCATTGTTTTCTTAAAGCAGACAGAAACCAGCTTTTCATACGGCTTCTTTTCGGTGGCATAATTATGCCACATGATAAAAGTAGCCAATGACACTCAGCGATACTACCCTTTTAGGTGGCATAATTATGCCACATGATAAAAGTAGCCAATGACACTCAGCGATACTACCTTCTATCATTCATTCACCTTTTACAGACATATTAAAAAACAATGTTACACCTTTATAAATTAGTTTAGATTTTAGTAAATTAATTCACATTGACAATTTTGGAGTAAACACCGAACATAAATTTAGTATTTAAGTACCTACTTATAAGTTCTTAACTGATGTGTAAAATACGTGAAAACAAATTTTAGATTCTTGTTTTGCTCCCTACGCGTAGAGCTTGTTGGATGTAAAGTCTCAAATGTCCTAGTATTCGAATAAATCCTATCTTTATTTATCAACAAAATTATTTAGGCTTGCGTCATCTGACGAAACCTTGACCTAAATAGATTTTTTACTTAATGGCATGTAAATATATGCCGCCAACACGTTAGTAGTACAATCAATCTGTCTTTAACGTAGGTACCCGCTGTTAACGTTGATCGACCACTCCTTATACGAACTAAATGTGGTATTTTATAACGACCATTAGTTATTTATATGGACTTATTTACATGCATGATATGTGTGTGGAATTGAACCCATATTTGGGTAATTGTTTTGTAATTTTTCGTGTTTAGTTATAGTTGAATTTTCCCGAAGATATTGTGCTCCTGTATAAGTAATGTTTAAAATCTCATTTCATTCCACATTTATTATTTCCTGCCTTCATTAAAAGTAACGTACCGCATAAATATTTAATAAAATAAAGGCCTGTATTGTCCTTGGCAGTGCTAATTATAACTTCCCTTGTTCTGTAATGGGCTAATAGGTCATTAAGTCATGCATCACTGTGGCACCAGGTGGCAGGACGTGGCGTTAAGTTACACCTAACGTAATATAAATTAAACTACTTAAAAGTGCCACCTTACTGCATTACACTGCAGTAGCCTGTGAACATAATGTACACAAAGGGAAATTGAAAAGCAATTCTCATTTTCATTTTCGAGTAAAAATGAAAACTAAACAAACATTTGTACGAAAAGTTTCGGTAGATTAGTAAATTCAATATTCTTTTATTTTGTACTTAATTATCAAAGTTTTATACTTTTCGATTTGTAAGTATTTCTGAAATCATTTGCCGACTTACCGTCAAGTATACTTTTGAATAGTCTTCCTGCAAATTATTGGCGAATTGATTAATTACGCGATTTACATAGGTACTAAGTAAAAATATTTTGGAACGGGAATCACATCTTTGATAATGACTCTTTGATGTAATAAACCTACTTCAGGTTTATTACATCAAAGAGTCATTCTCATTCCAAAATATCTTTGATCAACGTAGGTATATTAGTAAGGTAAATATCCAAAGATCCTTTGATTATTACTATTGTTTTGTACACATAGTTCTGTACTGTTACGTGCACCAAATTAGCTATGGGTAAGTACAAAGCAAATGTAACGGTTGATCAAAATCGAGAGGCTTTGTCTGTACCCAATAGGTGCCTATAATAATTAAATTCAAATGGTAGTGTAATTCTGAAACCCTAATAGGCTAAAACAAAGATGAAAAGAAAAAACTTTTTTACAAAAAAAAAAAATAACTTTAATTTCGGAAGTCGGTGTCAAAAAACGAAATAACCAAACACACCGACTTTCGAAATTAAAGTTAGTTTTATACTTTGTAGTGTTTTGTTTTTGAAAGTCGGTTATATATTTTTTTAGTTCACTTATAAGTGGTATCTGCGTACCCATTCACAGCGTACTGGCGTGATGGTATGTCATGAACTGGGGCCTATTTAATCCAACTTAGCTAGTGCTTTCGGTGTAAAGGTCTCGTCAACACGAATGAAATAAACCCAAACACTTGGTAGTTCCTACAAATCGTGGAGTTCCCTTGACTCTCTGTCGTTTCCTTCTTCAGGTCTGATCCAAACCTTCATTGTTTTGTAGTATCACCCGATATACACACGAATATCAAGTTTTTACCAGATGCGTGCCTACAATTTTCGAGAGTTGCCAACGATTTCTCAGGGTTTCCATCATCAGATCCTGACGTCGTGGCAATGGGACCACCTCGGCAGCATACCCTTTCATATAAAACAAGATTCATCGAAATCGGTTCATAAACGACGAAGTTATCCGCGAAAACACGTAAAAAAAAATGTTATTTACGCGGTCGAATTGAGAACCTCCTCTTTTTTTTTGAAGTCGGTTAAAAATTGAGTTATCATGAAGAGAGAGTCGAATAAGCTCAAGAACAAAACCTGAGGGTATGCTTAATATAACGAACCACATCAATCTTTTGAACAAGTACCTAAGTATCTTTTGTAGGAATACCTCTTTGTATGCCAATAAACCACAAATAAACCTCGACCCTTGTGAATCATCAGCTACACAATATACGTTGCAGCTCATACATCTTGAGATCAGTACAATGTCATGTTACAAGCCTTATGTAGAGCGTAATGCAGTCTCATTGTGTGCGATGTATATAGCTCACAGCTGCGCCAAGCCCAAGACTGAGCGCCGTAGAGTGACGCGCCGCGCGGCGCCTACGCATTCATCCGCGACGGACACGATAACTTACTCAGTTCCCACATGCGCTAGTCCATTGTTTACACGGTCATTATGTCCTTGTAAAAGCATCGCCTACGTACGAATAACAGCTCGGTTATGTAATGCGGTAGAAACGGTAACACTATTATCTCATAAAAGCTCTAATGTACCTGTTAAATGCTCTGCAGCGAGTAACGACCTCCCACGGCTACGGTTCGACGAATATTATTAAAATATTATCAATTATGTGCTTTCATTACTGCGGAGAGTTTATTATTTTCCGCTCCCAAAAGGAAAATCTTCACGTAAGTAGAAAACATATTTTGATTATTCTATGTAGAATCGGAAAACTCCTATTTTATTAAGCTGGTTACGGGTTGACAAAGGCCGATATTCACTAATGTTATTTTAGGATAGTTTATTGTTTCAACATTCAGCCAAGCGTCCAAAGAGCTCCTTTGACGTTTCTTATCTTAAACTCTGTAGAGCTTTCATATCGAAAGCTATTCAAGAGCGTTCTAAATATTTTCAGTAACGTTTATTCTCATATTTTGTAAAAATATTTGAAGACATTTATCAATTTTTTCCATACAATGATTTCTATCATTCCCTACACCTACTAGGAACACTGATGCGGCGGCTCACAGGAATTGCGTAATCCATTGGAATTTCTATCCAAACTGTTCTAGTGAACTCGTAGTCTAGAGTCAACTACAGTAACGATAAGATGACTGCATCCGCGGCTCAGCGTAGCAAACTAGATGCGTACTACAGCCGTGTATTAGTTTGTAAGAGGTATCCGAGCCGGTTCCGAAGGCACTAAAACCGTACAGTCATTAACGTAAACAGCCGTAGGTATAATAAAATAGCAAACAGTATTGAACGAGCTTATCAGTCGTGTCGGACGCCGTGGAAGACGGCGATCACGCGGCGACCGGTCCCCGGTCAGCGACCCCGCTAGAGCTTACGCGCTTCTCCGCTAGCCCGCTATGTGTGCAACTAGGTTTTTCAGATGATAACCTTATTTAGTAACATCTCGACGACGCTTTGAAACGTAATTATGTACACAAGAACTTGGACGAACCATTCTAACCAGCGCTAGACTTGTTTGCACTGTCTTAATTTTTTTTCTACATTCTTAAATAAGTTCTAAGGTTTCTAATCATACCTGTATTTTTTACTCTATCTTCATAAACTGCATTCAAAGTTTTCTTTCTGAACCTTCGCGTGCTATGGTATTCAAATGGTTTTTTTTTTTAAGTCAACAGCGAATAAAATCGGTCAAACTTTTCTACAATCGATATTTCTTGAATTGCATTAAGATTTATAAATGTTTAACGTAATATCGATATTTTAACTATTTGAGCTCTGACTAGGGAATTAAACGAATAGTTTATTTTGACAGTTCATGACGGTGCACGGGTGCACGCGATGACGCGATTGACACGACCTTCGTTGGCTTTCTCATGTTGATTGACCTGCAGTTCACCTCAAATAATATTCTGTTATTCAATTTGAAGTAACGCTAACGTTCTCATTAAATAATTTGTCAACTCGATGGATAAGGTGCTACTGCGACGTTTATGTTAATGATATTTGTTTATTTTCTTCTAATAATAAACCGTAACAGAATTTTATCGAACCAATTTATTTATTACCATCTTATCCTATTACTTATGCCTGTTTTAAAAGCAAAATAGTAAAAAGTTCTCACTAAATTGTAGGAAATACAAGCTGATAAATGTGGAAAAAATTGTCAGGATGCCAATTTGTTAGAAGAACAAGTTAGTAAAAAAAAACTTTAAAGGCATCTAAAAATTATTTTGAGCGCTGATGGCCAGTGTCATTTCATTCAATAAATAGGCATCTAAAAAGGTTGCGACACAAATGAATATTGACTTTAATTGAAACCTTTTTAGGGTCCCGTACTGGTTTTTTTTATTAAAATGATTGAATTGAATATCTCTGTCCATCAAGATATTAGAAAGATATTATGTACTTTCTCGGGACTGTTTCTCTGAATCTTTTTTGCTCTAGGCAATATTATAATATATTCCTAATACTAAGTACATACCTGTACCAAATAGCCACTAAGCAGGTGAGTGGAGCTCACAGAGATAACACGGTAGACTCATGGTACAGATTTTCAACTGGCCGTAGATTTATTTGAACGTGACTAACATTACAAACACACTCAGAACTTGCTGTTTAAGGCACGTTCATATATTTGCAACAGTCGCTTTGTTCCAGTAACGGTGCACTGATAACGTTTTATTTGCGATAAAATAAAGTGGTAACACCTTCGTTTGTACCAAGCAATTGTAAACTTTTTTTTAAAGATACGGTTCTCTTACCTACTTAAAACATGTTATATGCTAACCTGTCACTAGATCAGTCAATAGTTTCTAGTACTTAGTACAATTTTTTTTTTTATTGGAACACGTACTTATAAATCTTACTAAAAAGCTATTTCCTTACTTTATGTGGATGCGGATGTAAGGATCAAAAACCTTTCATTTTACTTATGCTTTAAAATCTGGTTGTTCATGTTGACAGAACAGCTCTAATGAAACAGGTAAATAACATTAGGTGTGAAGACCACCCTATCGTTTCCGACGGAAGTCGTAAGAGCAGCCTATAGGATGTTATCAGCAGGATGGGCAACAGCCTCTGTGGTGATTATGGCAATATAACCCCCGAGGCCCTTCGTAGTGCCGGTTTATTAGGGCACTCGGGGTGGCCCAATTCAGTAGTGGACATTAACATACGAGAAAGGAGGTGACATTAAAACCTTTTTTGAGAATAACTGTCAGTTACGTTTACTTTTTAACTGTGGTAAAGAAATGCATAAATTTAATTTAGCAAATAAGTCCTTATTTTTTATAGAAAATTCGTAGATATAATTCCAGTAAACATTTATCTTGCCTAAATAAACAGAAACGCAACAAAATATCAAAGTTATTGTTATTTGCAAACATTTATTTCAGCATTAGGTGTAATATAAGCCGGCATTGCACTGTGTGCTGTGTGCCTTCGCCCCATAAACAAGCTCATAGGTCGCAATCCTTTGCAAACACCTATTTTCCCCCGATGTCGATTGTACATTTGTTTTAGGTACTTATTGAGGGAATATTTAAATTTCTTACAGGATTGCTGTTTTCATATCGTAAAGACTCTTCCATAAAATTACAAATAAAGTTACAATTTATTCAAATTGAAATAATTGTAACATTCAAAGTTGTTGTATATATTGGTGTTTTCGATTGATTCTAAAGAATTAATTTGGGTAAATCTGATAAAACTTTTTGTCAAAGAACTCATTTCACATTATGATTTGATCGGAAAGTAAAGTTATCAAACGCAAATTACAGATTCATGCAAATATCTTGGCTAAGTTTCGGAGCCAAAATTTGAAATTTTCAGGATAAAATCCCAAAGTTTGGTAGAAATAATGATTTGATAAGTGGGTGCATACATAAGAGCGGTAGGTGAGCGCGGCCGGGACAGCTGCAGTGAGCTCGGAGCTCGCTCGCCAATGCGGGCCCATATATCAGCCACCACCTGTTTTATCTGAGCATGTTTTTACTGCAAGTGCCAAGTGCCTACCGTAGTGCCTGCCTGTACAGAGCCGACACGCCCGACACCGCGCCGCGCCGCGCACTTTTTAAAAAAAACATTTTATAGTTCATTTTTTAATACGCTGGGAATATTTTTTACATGAATGATATGATGCGATATTTGTTCCGACGTCATTTCTTTATTATACTTTAGTAAAGCTTCCCATGGAAATGTTAATACATTGAATTTGCCAAAAGCTCGTTATAATTATTGTTAATGTATGCCGTAGGTATTCCGTTTACACTTTTGAGGAGACTTCAAGACTAATGTCGATGTGGTGTACAGTTTACCCAAATACGGAAAAAACTGATTAACTTGAAACCTAGCTTTTGGATGTCTCATGATCAAATCTCTCGATTTACAGAAAATTTGAGAGCCTATATGAAATCAGTCAGAAAATTGTGTCCAATAAATTGTACGGCTTATTTCAACACTCTATTAGTATTCGTTCGTATCGATTGAACTTTTTTCATTTCGTTCTTCGGTTTTTATGCGTAGGTAACTCGTTCGGCAGAAATCCCAGCAAGGCGTCGGTCGTGGCCCGGGGGGAGACGACACCAAATTGCCGACATAACGTCAACGATAAAGCACTCAGCCGAGGAACCAATCTCTTTTACGGTTTAATCAGAACTTGCCTTACCTACCTAATATTACTCGTTCCACGGTATACGATGGCAATTTTACGCAATACTCGTTGCGGCTTCAGTACGTCACACAGGTGGTTTTTGTTATATATTAAGTGCGTCATCGAGGTATTTCGCTAAAATATCAATTCGGAGAAATTGGTAACTTCGATTTAAGGGCTCTAAGGGTTCGGATTTGAATTAACCGAACGAAAATCATGGATATTTTTATTCGAGGTGTTTTGCTTTTTGAGAATTAACTTATAGACGACATGGACTGTGTCCATGAAAATTGTAACTAAAGGCAAATAGCTGACAGTCGAGCCTTAAAGTAATTTCATAAGTGTTTTTCCAATTTCGGTAGGGGCCACTAAAAACACGGTTAATTACTTTTTCTTCAAACTTCAATTCGCTGTAATGGATGAAACGTTCCGTTAAATTACATAATTGCATTTTTATTTGAACAGAAAAAGTGTTTTTACCGATGTTGTTGCTTTATTTATTCGTTTGTCGAACGCACTGATCGGAATGATCGAATTGATGGACAGGTAGATGTTGCTGATTGATACGAAATTCGTTCCTTCGCTAAGGTTTATGTACATTTTTGTAATCAGTTTTTAGAAAGTGTAAGGCCTAGTTTCAGGAACAAAAACTGTTGCAAAATTAATTTGACAAACTAGCGATTTGATTTTAGCGTTAGATACAATGATTAGTTTAATAAATTGTCAACAGCCAAAAGCAACTCTTTACTGGCGTTGATTTGTGACTCTTAGACCATATTTTCCTTTCTTGAAAAATATTGTCTAAGAGTCCGCGCGTCACATGCTTTTACATTCTCAGTATTAGTTGTGCGCGAATTGAGTTTATTTTTTAGCCTGTCATTTAACGTCCCATTTTCCCATTGGTAAAGACACGTCGACTATTAAAGGCAGGTCGGACTGGGGATGAGGCTACGGCTAACTTTATGGTCAGAGCTTTACTGCGATAGTACGAAACGACTAGCTCGTGTTATAGAAATGGCTAGAGCCTGGCTGCCAAGCAGTCTAGCTCCTTATCTACCAAAGTTTGCAGAAGAAAGTAAGAACATTTAGTGGTAACTTAGGTACTTTAGCGAGACTCTTAAGTGCACAAACTGTAGTTTTTTTTTGCATATATAGATATAGAATCCCCTTATCGTGTTACTCAGGTTACTCTATACGATTTTACAAAATTACTTTTGTATAAGTATTTCAAACACATGAGTTTACTTCGCGCTATGATTAATCTCCGCTATGGTCATGTTTTGTCCAACCGGATCCGCGAAGCATAACAGATGCGGGTAGTTGTAAAACGAGACGTAGTTAGCGTAAAATATTATGATAGCTTATCGATTTGTGACATGGCCACGTTAGGCTCGCCCCGCTAGGCGTGTCTGAAATATTAGTTAATATCGATCTCACAGTTGAAAGAGGTTGACGTAAAACGAACTTAAAAAATTACGACAGTCATTCTTCAAAAAGATTAAATAATTTAACGATCGACAAGATTTCTACTCAGAAACATTGTGTCGATGTCCTAAGAGATGTATTTAGCCGTATTTGCATAAAATATCTCCAATATTTGGATAGGATATTTATTTGGCAAAGTAACTGTACTTTCAGACCTGTTTCCACACAGTCAATATCCTCATAATAACACACGTGGCGTTCGTTATTCAAATAATAAAACAAAAACTAAATCACATAGTTACGGTACCTGGCGTCGACGTAAAATATTATATCGCTAATATAAAAGTATATTCGTCGTGATAAAATAAAATATAAGGCAGTAAACACCTAGGTACCTATTCAACGATTATTAAATGCTACCATCCTAGAAAAAAAACTTTTAATATACGTATTTCTAGTCTGGCAATACAGAGACGGTAAAGAGCCAGTTAGCGGCAATTCTTAGGCATTGACTGCAGAATAATCCTCTTTGCTTTCCGCACAGGCCAGGCCAGGCCTTAATCATTGAGCTAAGAACGAGAGCCCCTATAAGTCTTAAACCACAAGACATTTCTCGGGGATTCTGAATGAACCGTTTAGTAAAGAGTTAGTTACTTTCAGTCATATTTTTATAGGAATTTTTCAGTTGATTTTTAACGTGTCTTAAACCTAAACGGAATGAAAGGACATTTTAAAACTTTGAAGCAAACAAAGAATTTTGCAGCAAAGTTAACTAGATAGGTCTCTTCTTACGTAATAGCTCTAGGCCTATACTTTTGAAATACTAGAAACATTCGCCCCAGGCTATATTGCTTGAACAATGAATGGACGACGAATCTTTGTTACGTGTGAATGAAGGTTCAGTTCATTCGATAGAACTATTGATGCCATCGGCACAGCTGGCGCTTGTCATTAGCACGAGAGAGGTTCTCGCTTGTTATGTACTCTGTGTCCATGATAAAGGTCAGCATTTTGGCAGACAAGCATTGAAATCACACGTAAATGTCATTTGTCTTAAAATAATTGTTCATTTGAGACTTGAAACCGAGTTTAAGTAAATAGTGTAATGGCAAGAAATTAAATGCTGATTTTTGTCATTGAACAACATGATGCATGTCCCTTGGATGGCTCTGAGATTAAGATATTGGAAGCTCATAGAACTAATGACCTAAGAAAGATCGTTAGCAAGTCTATCTAATGCACTTATCACTGATCGCTTCCAGCATCCGACATCCACCGACCCCCTAAAAGAATATAGCGTGAAGATGAATAAATTATCATTGAAAATGGCAATATAGCGGGGAAAAGCAGTGTTGCAATCCTTGGCACGGTGCCACGCGGATCGGAAGTGTTAAGGATTCTCTTATCTCTTGTTATATAAACCTCTGTAACACCTAAATTGTTTCTAGAGAGGCACGGAGCCGTGGAGCTAAATGGCTACATCACAGAGCGATCGATCGCGGCCTTCCGCTGGCTGCTATTAGCTGGGGGTCGGTGATCAATGATCATTCTTTACAGATTGAGGTCTCTCCGTGCTTCGGAGAGCACGTTAAAGTCGTCAGTCAGTTGACAAGCCGGAGCGATGGCGATAGAACTGACGGAACGAAGCGCAAATGACAGACGTTCCACATAAATTATAATCAAAATTTGATAAGGCTGAAAACCGACCTTATTTAAAAAAAATCTAAATGACCAAATTTAAAATACAAACCTATGAACTAAATTAAGTATAACATAGTCGTAGGTTCCGCAAAACACAGTCGTTAATGAAAATAGAGGTACCTAGTAATCTTATAGAGCAATCGTTCGAAAAGACGTTACGACATTAATAACTGTAGGTTAGTGTACATGTTCTATAATGAGCGGGTCCAAGGCTCGTGTCGCAACACTCGCAACCGTTGCATGCAACTAACATAATCGGCACGATACGAAAAATGTACGAGCTTTCTAACCTCGTTCCCTTTCCTATAATGACGAACAATTTGTCATTTACTGCCGTTACGAGTAGATACTCGTGTTAATATTGTATTAGACGTAAACGTAACAACGTTTAGGGTCAGGCTCGAATATAAAGTGAAATTGAAACACAAACTATGGTATAGTAAGTAATCTTTAGTTTATTTACCATCGCTATTGAGTGTCCTCAATATTAAGTGGAAGTGCCAGCAATTTAATTCTGTCTTTAGAAATTCTCTCACTCGACACAAAATTCATAAGTGCTTTTATTTGATAACTTTGTGTTAATATTGCGTCTGCTTTTCTCTTTAGTATCATACAAACTTTCGTTTGTTTTTTTACAAACACTGGCTTCTGGTAAAAGCTTTGTAGATATGCGAACTCCGGGTTGAAATTTCATTGTCGTTCTTTTTTCAACTTTGTATTTCCTACAAAGTCTTTATAAAGGACGTCTTTCAACGGGAGCTGCATTATCTAAGCCTTGTGTTATTTGTGAAACAAGGTAGAAAGGTATTCGGCGACTGAATCAGGGTGACTTCCGTTCACCTCGCCTATTCAATAAAAGCGTCGGACTCGAAAGGAGTAGCAATATTTTTCTTTGATTAAGCTTCCTTCACGGCGTTTTTTCGGCGGTAGCTATTAACCTATTTGCGTGACCCGAGTCCGCGCGCCTCCGCGACCTGCCTACTAAGCAACCGATGTAAACGAAAAATAACGCTGTAATTTTGCGGAAACTTTAAAAGTTATACCATTTTTATAGGTTGGGAAATTGACTGAAATCTTTTGCAATAATGAAGTCCAACATAATAACCCTTTAGTTATTAAAACGTGAACTAAATCAATAGTAGAACCAGTAAGCTATTTGTGAGTGAAGTTATAGAAGTCCATAATGAGACAATTACCGATGCCGACACACAATTTGTGTTCTGTGCCAGCGTAAAAATCATATAATAAGTACCTGTCCAGTCGGCGCGGATTACTGAAGCGAGTTATTATCGTCGATGGCGGTACCGCAGGCCGCAGGTAGCTGCACCGCTACACTACTTGTGCGGCTAACAGTACGCACAGTTAATTCCGCCCGACCCTTCTATTGATTACTACGTCTGTGGTTATAGCAAAGTAGCGTACTCGCGTGTGTGCCATTATTTATTTTCTTGGCATGTTGATTTATTTATTTAGAGCATATTTTTCGTGTTTCATTCTCGAACAGAAATTGTAGGTAGACTTTATAATGTCTTTGAACACCTGTAATTATTTGTGTTACGGGGAAATAACTCTAATTAACTATGAACGGCATTATTTTTCAGACTTTATGTTAAGCTGTTAAATGTTGGTTTGTTAGTACGTAATAACGTGTTTGTTTACTCTTCTTTCTTTTGTGTTATTGGTCCTATTGTTTTAGATATTGCAAGAGATTCCCACAATACAACGGATGTAAGGGTTAATGAATGTAGAGGAATCTTATCTAATGGAATCTAATTTGATGTGGTCTAATACATGTATGTAAGTGATTAACCGTGGGAACACTGCGGGTAAACAAGTCGGTTCGTATTGGATCGCTCATATCGGGCTGGAAAGCCGGGATAAATCCGCGTTCATTACGGGCTGGCTAAGCCGCCCCGCGCCCGTCAAACTTCGCCCATACATCCAGTGATCGCGATGTCTCGTCCCGACAAAGCCCGCCGTACCTGCGCGTCACCCTTATCTAATTTTACCCCAGCGTTTTGTTTGACCCCAACAAGCTACTATTCAGATTAATATGTTTGTTTTTATTAAAATTATTCGTCTCTCGTTGTTTATTTATTACTAAAGTGTCGGATTCTCCCGACAAATTCTGGTCCTTCGAGCCGGATCGGATGATTTTATGTTTCTGCGTGGCTTTCAGGAAATATAAAGGAAATCTATTTAGACACCAACTTTAAACAGCGCGGGTAACCAATATAAGAAACACATTCCTCATTAATTGTAAAAACAACATGGGTCAAACTGATCAATTGCTATATCATGAAATATTATTTAAAACGTCAAACGTTAAAATGTTAGGTATGTTTGTATCTTATGACATACCTAACATATATAAAAGCAATACCTACTACATCGTCCGTAAGTTAACGTATTTACGTAGCCAGTTGATTGGGCTATAGTAGACAATAACGCTAGTAATAACGCTAGTTTATCAGTAGTTACACAGTTGAGACGAGTTAATTAACCTGAAGTTTAGCCTGGGCGGCATAAGTTGCGATCAAACGAGCGGAAGGCGCGATGGCGCGATATGAGAAAACTCCGCGAACAGCTAAACAATGATACCGCGCCCGTCAACTTATCGGTCCCATATTGTTATTGTAATAAAAAACTTTTACTCTATTCTGCGTTATCCTTGTTTATCCAGTTAGATATGTCCACTAGATATGCGACGTACAATATAATAAAGTTTTGATGTGGTGCGCTGCGACAAGATAATGTTTTTAATGTCCGTCTATTTATGTCGTAGGAGTTTCTGCTAATCTGCTAGTCTATTCTGTAAATAAATATTTCGATATCGAGCTTCACCTGAGTGATAAAACTCACAAAGTGAGCTGTATTGCACGCAGCATAAAGGTCTTAATTCAAAACTCACTTTGGATTCCGCTGTCGAGATACGAACATGTTGTTACAGAATAGCACTACTGCTCTGTATTGTTTTTTAAATAAAAATCTAGTTGCCCACTCTTACCTTCAATAGTAGGTTCCTAGGTATTTAATTTTACAGTAACTTAAAATACTTACGAAACATTTGTGCCAGATTTACATTTCTAGTATGTACCTGTAAATAGAAAAAATACCAGTTAAACAAACGGAAATCTTATTAACTCAAGCATGCAGGCAAACTAGTGCACGATGACATGCAGTTGTGAAGAATAATAAAGTTGAAACGCAAATTCACTATCAGAACCGTTAGTCCCCTAAGACCAAGAAACAGTTTAGCGTTCGTAGCTAAAGTTCCGAGAACACTTCAAATATTTAAATATTTCAAGTCTCCATAGAGTATAGAGTACCATAAACTACAAGGTACGGGCATACTCAGGGATTTGCCAATAGCTTTGCCATAAAGTAACCGCCCACAAAGACAACACACCTTAAACTAAAGGTTACCAGAGAGGCCATGGCTTAAATTAAACACAAAGTACTGAGGTAATAACAAACTGGAGTTTCAGCATGAACTCTTCTTAAAATACCATTATTTTGATATATATTTATAACTAGCTTCTGCCAGCGGCTTCGCCCGCGTTGTCCCTAGGGAACATATTCCCGGGATAAAAAGTAGCCTATGACCTTTCTCAGTCTCTAGACTATCTCTGTACCAAATTTCATTTAAATCGGTTCAGTAGTTTTGACGTGAAAGCGAGACAGATAGACAGACAGACAGAGTTACTTTCGCATTTATAATATTTTCGAAAGAGTTTTTCTACTCGGGTTTGCTCCCGGTCAGTTTTCCTTACTCCCGCCCTGAGACCCTCAGGGAAAAGGAAAAAATATTATAATATAATAATATATAATATATAAATATCTATTATATATAGTAAGGATAAGCAAATGATTTCAAGCAGTAATATGTAAGCATATTACAATGTGCATACTCCTTGTATCGATGTACATACATATAGGCACCAATATTATAAAATGAAAACGTCAGTGACCACAAATAATTGATTATTTATTCACGTGAAAATTAAGTTTAAAATGCGATGCGTTGTGTTGGCATTTATTAAAATGATGTCACAATTCATTATTTCAATAACGTGTCAATGAGCCCTGCCACGTCATGAAATTAAAACAAAAGCATTGTTTAAACTGATATTCAAGCTATCCGTGGATGTAACGTGTATCTGAAATAGGATAACATTATTAGTGGACAGTATTATGTACCTAGGTATATATAGGTTGCAGGCTTAACATTGCACCACAAATTGGTAGTTATGTTACAGTTACTGCCAAATCGACTGAAAATTAGGAGCTTTGTACTGACCCTGTTTAATACTTGGATCAATTGATATTAGCCGTAGTCTATTTTATGAAATAGTTCGTAACCCAGCTTTTAAACAAAGCTTTTATAATATTAGAGAGCCTGATGGAATGGTTTTGATGTTATTTTTATATAATTTAAAATTCCACAATTACCTAATGCCAATGATTTTATAAATCTCTAGCTACGAAATGCACAGTATTTGATAGGTACTTACTGGAGAAGTTAAGTCAGGTGTTTCGACTTTTAAGAATTAAGATAGGCAGTGCACCAAACCATAAAATTGATAGAATTTGTACTATTTATAGGGGAGAAACAGACAGCCGCAGACAGTGACTTTTTTACTGTACTAATATAAATAAGCTGAAGAGTTTGTTTGTTTATTTGAACGCGCTAATCTCTGCACCTACCAGTCGGTTTTTATAAAATTCTTTTTGTATAAATGATAGCCACATTTATGAGGAAGGCTTTAGGCGGGAACGGTAAAACTGGCGAAGTGCGAGTCGGACTCGCGTGCAGTGTTCCGAACAAATTTCATTTAACATGTTATTTCAATACTATTCTTCTAGGTTTTCCTGTAATCTATAGGTAAAGATCTATTATCCATTCTTTTTCCATCCATCCACTTTTTCAAAATTTTAGGCTCATTCGTTTCGGAGATAAGGGGGGGAATGGTCATTTTTCGTCTAATTTCTTGAATAACTTCGAAACTATTTATTTTAAAATTATGAAAAAAATATAATTAAAACCCTCACAGTAAGCTCTTTCATTTGATATGTCACACGATATAGTTCAAAGAACCTTTTTTTGTAATTTTCTAGTTCCCCCAATTTCTAGTATGGCGGTTACCCCCCATACTAAAATTTTTAATAATTTACGTAATGCGTCCATGTTTGGGTCACAGAAGTCCATATGTGTACCAAATTTCAATAAAAATGGTCCAGTGGATCCGGAGAAAACTGGCTGTGACAGACGGACAGACAGACAGAAGGACACCTGAGTGATCCTATAAGGGTTCCGTTTTTGTTCGGAACCCTAAAAAACGGGGCATGCGTGTACGAAGACACAGGCAAAAGCTAGTTTAGAGATAGACAAAAGATACTATAGTTACCTACACGTGTTCAGACCTAAATATAGCCCTTGACATATTAATTGTCATGTATTCGTCTTAGTCGATATCACGTTAATAATATTTTTATTACAAAGAAAAAGCCGGCTGGTTTCTGCTGATCCAATAAAAATGTAACTCGTGCTGTAATAATGGCATTTATGGCATACCGACACCGTTATTTACACACTTAAATAATACCGTTCACACGTTATTCAAGTTTAGGCGGTGTCATGGTCGCGGTTATATAATGTTTGAATTTATTATATTTTGGTTTATTTTATCGTTTTGAAATTGAATGAGATGATTCTAGTCGGTAGCTTACATCTGAGGTGTCACTTTAGAGAGGCTAATGACACCTACATTAGGAAAATAAATATGTTTCAAAAACATTACTCTCCGTCTGGGGCGGTCGGGTAAGACAAAGACCAACTTCTTCATAGTATCTATCATGCCATGGACATTGCGGTGTATGTTGTCCAAAGAATCCAGACAGCGAAGTGATAATTTCGTGAATAACCCAGAAAATCTGGCTAGCAGTCAGCAGGTTATTATCAAGGAATGACGGAAAAAACAAAGTAATTCTTTACTTAAACGGAAAACGAAAAAAGGTTTACTTTACAAATTCACGTCGGTATCTACGTAACAATGCGCTGGGCATGGGAAATTATTCTAATTAAATAACAATCGGCTCATTCGATCTCGCAAGTAACAAGAACTCGTATTACGAGTTTACGACACCGCTGCAAGCTCACGGCTCGATTATGAACTATTTGCTGCAAAGCGCAAATTCTTTGAAGGTCCCGACTGCTTCATGGAACTAAATGGTGCATTCAGTTAATTAGACAAACATGATTACATTGCTGTTTTAATATGACTTCATAGTAGGTTTCAAGGAAAATGTTTGCGAGTAAGTAATTGAGCATAGAACAGTCAAAGAAAGAAATTAAAAGCTCAGTGATCCAAAAGCGATTCCATCTCAACCCGGACGAGACGCTTTGCCTTCGGGAATTTGCCTCCAGGTTTTGTAGAAGTCTAAGAATGCACTACATTCGAATAAATGAAAAGAGCTTTTGCCCAGAATCAAAAAATGTAAAAAAAAACAATCTCACAGGCAGTGTGGAAACTTCAAACAACATCGAACGAACGAAGTGATTTCCGACTGAGATCAAGAGATTCTGCATTTCTATTTTTGTTCGAGTCGGCGACACGCGACAATAGCTAAAAGAATGTTCCTCCGTACGTTCGCCGTGCGGGGCCATCCATCAACATTGACATGAGGTGCTTCGGAGAGAGTACATCTATACGTACGCTTCCGAGTATTTCTCCAGCTTTGTTTGGCTACATTTTACTATTATTTTAGTAACAGTAAGTAACGAGGAAATTCAGGTATAGAAATTAGCATTGACACGTACCAACGATGGGTTTTTTTTTGTTGTTTTTATTACATTAAATAGATTTATCACAAGAGAGTAAAAAAATGCAAATTCTTCGCTGACGATGACTAATGATCTGCGTAAAAGGTTGAATGTAGATACTCTGTGACACACAAACATAATCGTTTTCTGAGATCTCACCAGACGTAATCGCAATCACTATTGTTTTCTATCTTCCATTTTAATCCAGTCATAAATCTCAAGCCCGGGTTATTTGCTTTCTAACAAAACAAGGCTTGTTTGAATCGCTTTAACTTACGTTACAGTGTGAGTGTTAAAGGCTTTGGATAAAGAATAGGTCGGCGAAAGACTGTTTGCCGCGGCTTATTGAGTGCAAACACGACGGCCGATCGTCCGGGTTCGGCGGGGCGGCGGCTTCGGGCGCGCAAACACTCACCCCGGCCACTGCGTCTTTGCTCAGCGAAATTATTAAATAACTGCGGATCACATAGAACTTCTCAGCAAACAGTGTTTGGTAGGAGACATGAATTACGACATATGGCCTGCGGACGACGCAGATGGCAATTTCGCAATTTCGCTTGATGATAGCAATTGAGCGAAACAGGTGTGTGCTTTAAGATAAGTTCTGAAAATCATTGGTTATAACAGTCAAAGAAAAAAACGAAACACGCTGAAGGTATCAACCATGGATAAACGATATTTGTTCCTATCCACCCATCTCCCCTTATAAAGATTAAAAAATTCAAAATAAAAATCAAGAAACCATGTTCGATCTTATGTGATTGAATATACGATACGTTATAAAAAATTCAAGGTCATAATAGTGTATGGTCATGGGAGTGCTGAGAAAAATGATACGAACGACGCGACAAGTGCTCGGCCGGGCATCGAACCGCGCCTGTCCAGCAGGTTTCGCCTGTCCGGCCGTCCGCTCGTCCACCACGTCGTCTCCGGCAGCCGCCGCCACGCATCCGTCTCCTCGCGACTCGCGTCAACTGCAATTATGTAACGGACACTCGCTACTCGCCACTCGCCGCTCGACCAACCTCCTAACTTTGTCCATTAGACGAATCCCGCTAAAGGGAAACTGACGCGTCGGCTGTGCTAGTTTTGTTAATTCACTCCAACAGTGCACTGTCCAATACAATTTGTGTACAAGAGAATTCTGTCTGTTTTTGCTTTGAACATGTCAAAACGAAAGATAGGTACTTCAAATTTCATTGATTTCATTTGTCAAACTGAATAGATACATCTAATTAAAGTATGCATCACAGAACTTTCCAAATCAATGTCGCATTTATGACAACTCTAATTAACATGTTATTATTACAGTACACATGGCTGTGTTCGTTGTATTTGTCCAAACGAATTAGGAGGCCGGAGATAGTATATTAAACACGACGGCTACAAGAGGACGAGCGGAGAGGAAGTAGGCGGCGCTCACCGCGGTTACTGCACGTACGCGGCACAACTCGCACAAGTGCGACTGTGCTGCGGCTTCTGCGGTTCACATCCACACGAACACTTTCTCCGATCCCCTGCTCATTAGCGATGCCGCAGCGACTCTTCAGCAAACACTTGGCGCCTACAAATGGCTCGTGTTGTTTCACCCTCCACATAACGTCCCACCTACACGTGTTTGCGAACAATCTTTGCAAGAAATCGACACACAATAGTGTCGCGGAGCTCTTTGAGAGCTTTCAAACGATGTTGTTTTTACACGCACTTTTTTGCAGAACCACACTCACCTTCACTATAGTTACACAGATTGATAGCGGCGAGACGTACTCGTAGGTTCCCAGACGTGCGTGGGTGGCTGAATGCTCCTTTCACTAGTTCTATTACCAGTCAATAAATAAGCCTATAACTCAACTAATTATCTTATTCCAGAAACATTAGTCGACTGTGGTTCGTGAAATAATGGAACTTTATCAGGTAATTGGTATTTATAAGAACCGAGCTGAGCTAACTACGTTCAGATAAACGTCAAGAGTTTATCTCGAAGTTTATCATTATTTGACATTTCATTCTGAATTAGAACCATAATAATATAATGATAATGATTGATGGTAAAACTGCTAATTAAAGTCTATAGTTTACAAACACATTACGTAGCTGTATAATGCAAGAGACATGCAGATAATGCGGTAGATCTTTACAAATGTAACGGCACAACATGCATGCATTTGATACGAGACAGGGCGTGGCACGTCGCTTCCACACGCGAAGTACATTGTGTGCACGTCACGCCAGGGTCCTTCACAGTGTAGCCCTACTGCGGACATGCTAAATAATAGTGGACGCACATGTTAGCAGCCAGACACTGCATCATTAGCACTGCCCGACACGACACTCATCTGTCATTGTTTTTATACATACGTGCGATATATGAAAGCAGTGCTTTCTCTACTGTTTTTAGGACACATTTCGAAGTCTGCTAGTACAGGACAAAAGCTTTGCGAGAAATGAAGGTAGAAGAAATGTGCAACGTGTGCGCGGAACGTGTTACATAACATTGTTTTGCTTTTCCCAAACATACGTACTTTCAGCGAGCCTCATTTGCATTTCAAAATATTATACTCGTATCGTCGTACCGTGGTGTCTTTTACGAAAGATAATACAGATTATTATATGGGTGTGTGTGGGGTGTTTTCTTCTTATAAAACCGAGGGTAGGCACTTTTTGTTCTCAAGTATTCGTGTGGTAGGTACCTACTTACGATAAAGAAAACTTACAGGAAAATTACAGTTTTAAATAAGAGCTATCTGATCGTGTTATTCTTTCAGTACTTTTTGCTTGGTATGTAGGTAGATAAAATGAACGTTGAAATTTCTTTGCTCACAATTTTACAGGCTGGCTGTTTCTAAGCTATAAGAGCGGGATGTCTGCTGCGTAAACTTCGACCTTGACCAATAATCGTTACGTAAATCGTTATGATATCGAAACGAATCAATAAAAACGGAGGTAGATACAGTTGGCATAACTCGATTACTGAGCTAGCTACATCTCGTAGCTTCCCGCATATGTCTGTGGCAATAAAACTCTCGTTCGGCGATATTTTCGGAGCCCTTAGGGATGTCACAGGAGACAAAGTTAGATTGTAGCTAGAACGATGATGTATGGAACTCTGGCCGACAAGTTTTGAGGTAAGTAATGGTTGGGTCAGGATATACCCAAACGTACGGTAAGCTGCAAAATAGATTCTTAGATACATTATATTTTTATATTATTTGTAATAATGCTATAGTTGCCTCGAACTACGTGTTCCGATGTTGTATTTTTAGAACACAAAACATTCAGTCATTTTCATGATCTTTTAATTTGCAGAGCGTTTATTAATGAAATTGCTCCATAATTCACAACCAACCGGACCTCAATTACCAACCACCATTACCAAGGACTTCCTCTTATAATGATTAGTTAAAGCAGACATCAAATCAAAAGCATGTCAAACAGCATGTCGGGCCATGAATCCATGATGATTAGAGCGCGAACGTGAGGGAACTGTCAGTGAGTTGATCGTAACCCCGCTCACACGTGCCATAGTTACGCCGCCGGAATGTTAATCCTTTGCATGTTGTCCCGCGCCCGCCATAGACAACACTAACTTTTACCTTAAGGTCTTTATGAATTTGTGATTTTTTCGTTAGGCAAATATAAAAGGCAGGTTATATAATGTTAAACCAAAAGTTCTGTTTAGGATATCCACCGAGGAGGCACTAACATCTGTAAACCGAAGTCCTTATTTTCTGTTACCCCTTCTTCCGTTTCCCGGTTTTAGATGTAGGACTACTTAATCGAAGTTTAAATCTATTCCTTGATGCCATTCTGAAGTTTATCAAAGGATCATAGCAACCGCGTATATGTAAATTATCCATGTGGTTCAAAGTTATGTCCAGTAAGTAGCAAGAGTATTGCAAGTTGATTCAATCGATTGAACCAACTTGCGCCACGGAAATGCTCGCGCAAGTCGGCAACCAAGTTAATCTCGCTTTGACCTTTACAACTAAAATTCACTCTTTCCTTCTACTTGGGGAAGACGAGAAGGCAGCGCTGCTAGTGGTAAATACCTGAAATAAAATACCATAGCTCCACTGGTGCTTTGCCTATGCCTGCATCTCAAATTATTATTATTTAAAGTTTTCCATGTCGTAGCTCCGCGGAAAAACCTGAAGGGGAAACTATTCCACATTTTTCAAATTGTGTGGGACGACGGACGAGCACGTATGTACCTCGACATCGACATCCACATGTGCACTAAAGTCACTTTTAAAGCTGGGCGTTTTTTAACCCAGCACTGTCTATTCAGTGTGCGAGAAATAAAATGGTAAGGAAGCCTTTTTATTTCCAGAAAAGGTAAGTAAAGTCGTACTTACGTAGCTTCATATTATTTACATTATTGCGGTTAACATCCCGCTGAGTATCCTAGACTGAACTAAAGTAACAGAGCTCGTGGTCACGCTACATGCTTTCAACACTCGTCGCAACTGTAAAAAGCGCCGAGGCTGGACATTTTATTTATGATGTAGAATGAGAGAAACGATAAAATTATGAATTTTATTAAATATGTCTGTTTTCAGAGCCTAAACACATCGCTTTTATCTATTCTCTTAGGTTTCCTCTTTTCACAACGGTCTCTTCACAAACTTTAATTCCATAAAAGTAACAATAAAGATAGCCCCACCGTGTAAAGCAAGACCCGCATGCAGCGGTGTATACGACGTGTAGATTAAACCCTAAACAAGAAAAAAGCTGCTTACAACACTAAAATCTTTCCCTCAGCCTGCATACTCGTAAACAAGATTACTGAAGCCATATAGCGACATGGTTAGTAGTCTTCGTAGACGCGCCACGCACCGTGAGCTTCCATACTTACAGAATATAAGAGAACCTTCATATTCTGCGGTTGGTGCACCCTTCCTTTACATCGTGAGTACCTACGGACGGCAAAGCCAACAGTCTGGGTAAAGTCATAAGAATGTTGGTACAACTTTCATCTAGAAGTGAAGGCATGAGGAATAATAGAAAAAACAGTGGCATTGGAGATTAAGTTAACATCTTAGAAAAGGTGTTCTAACCAGAGTGACATATAAAAAAAAAATATATCATGTAACACCCTATTGTGAAAATCTTAATTTGAACCGTTAACTAAATAACACAATTACGATCCCACTTCAGATTATGTATATTTTTTCTTGTATTCTTGTCACTCGCTCAGATCTGTCAAGTAAGACGTACGATGGGAAGGTTTTAAGCTCAGTGTTTTGACAATCTGGATGTTTCAGCACCGTTTGCTGTAAACCGTACTATGTAGGTATGTACCATGTATGTGGGTAGTCTAGCGAGGCTCGCCTCGTTAGCTACGTCCACGGCACGGATGACAACCGAATCCGAAAACAATGCTTTGTTTTTTTTTAAACTATAATAAAAGTAGAGCCAAAGTCATTTATTTACGACTTATTAGTTTTAAATGTTTTAAATATGAGGTGTACAATAAAGTATATAGTAAATAAATATAAGTTATGGACATAGTTGATGCTTGCTGCTTTGGTGACATTACTATTTTCTTTATCATTTAGCTTCATGTTACTAAAACTACTAGTTTATGCTAGGTGTTGAATTATTAAAAACCTAGTATTTAGGTCTAAATACCTAATTAAGATAAGTATGTGAACATTCGTGATTCTTCGTGCATTGTTCAAAAGACAAACTTTCTGAAATGTTGATGCTCCGTTATCCGCAAATATTAAAACCATCGATATCGTTCTCAAAAGTCCCATAAGCTAATAATATCCCATTATTTCAGTGGTAGTCTTAGTTTTAAGATGAATTCCTTTTCAATTGCGGGGCCAAATAAATCAGAACCCCTTCAATTCTACTTCCTAAGCTAATATTTAAAAATACCCGAAAGACATTAGCAAACAGAATAGGTTTCATTTATTTGAGTAACCTCGGTTCCCACGTTAACATTGTGTTGATTCTCACACAGCATTCAACGGGTTAACATTAACACAATCATTTCACAACTTTTGACTCTGACAAGTGATAGGATCCTGCCAACCATTGTCTTTCTTGCAGTTTTCATAAAACTTCACGTTGTAAAATAAGCACAATAGATACTAACCTACTCATCAACCTGCAACTTTACTGTTTTGTGTAGTGTTTTTGTTTTAAAATTACTTAACTCACTCAAGTCAAAAGATCTAGAAACCCAAATACGTTTTTGCGAAACTAAAAAAACTAAACAAAAGCTCAGACAACACAACTTGTCTCACATTCTCACAAGAAGATAGAGATGTAAAAACAAGGTGGTAAGAAAGGCCACATATTGATTGTTGAAATAGAGCGAACTTGTACTGTTACAACGTGTTTAGTGAGGCAGCGTCCCGCGGAGAGTAGGCGAGGTAACAACGCACACGGTCGCTTTGTCAATAGTTTTCTACCTGTACACAATTGAACGGGCTCGCGTGAAACACTTCACACCACCCTCGTGTTACTATTTGAATGAGGCTGCCACAATGCCCGCTCAACAACGGTCCCTGATACACGGAACTGGGTATGGTCCTCCTCTCAAACTTGATAGTATTTGAGTTAAATAAGGACTTCGCTAGCACGTCTTATTGTTGTGTTGTTTGTGTTAGGTATATAACCATGTTCCTCTAATTTAATTAATTTCGAAACTGGCTTGCGTGCTTCAGTCCCATTTACTGATATTGATATTATTCTACCTACCTCATAAATGCTAATGGCTTATTAAATAAATCGTTCTTTAAAAGGCTTCGTTATTAAATAATCTTTTAGAACAAAATAGATAGATAGGGTATTCGAGCCACACAACTGGAAACTGGTTTCGTTTAAACAGATGTAAAAGTACAGACAGTTACAAAATTAACACAACGTGAAAACAGACATGAATTACGCTCTCTTTAAATTGTTTCAGAACGGAATTTCCTCGCATTCAACCGCAGTGACTGTGAGATTATAAATATGATAACGGCTCGGCACTGTGTCAAAGTTTTACTTATTCGAATAACAGTTAATGACGTGTAAATTCGATTATAACTCGGCACCATGTTCACAATTAATTGAACGGTAATCGGTTCGGCGTATCGTCGTAATCACTCGGTGAGGGATGCCGAGCGGCGCGCGGCGATGCGGTTATAGTAAATAGGTAAATAGTTTGCTGAAAATTGCGTTTTACCTTACCTGTGCTATTATACAGCTTAACTACATTCAATTGACATTAAACCGCACGTTTAATAAGTAGGTGCATCCAATGGAGCACGCATGTTATAAATTTTCTATTTTCGGTGTTCCGTTTCCATCGAAAACTATCCATTAACTAATAGTTGATGGTGATGATTATGTCGTCAGTGTCAATGGGTTATAGTGAGATTCTAAACGAGGACGTCGTCATTTTTTTTAATTTATTTCTTTTAAAGTCATGAAAATTCGTACTAGGTACTTGGACCGATGGACACTCTTCTGGATGAGAGGAGAAGAGCGTTCAAGTGTCATAGAACTCAAATAAATGAAATGCAAACATACGACAAGATATGTAGGTACTTACTCCAAAGCAATCTTTGTACATATACATATATTCTAACGATCTTCAAAAAAACCCATCTCATCTCGTACTCTAGTTTGTAAATAACAATAATTTTATACCTCATAGTAAAACCGGTATTGTCTAAAATATCGTAATCACGCGCTTACAACTCGAGCTTGACTCTTTTTTATTGGTGGAGACGAGAGAACAGGCTAATCGCACCAAAACGGTTATTCAAATCCCGTCATTCAAGTTTGAGTCCGGAGACATAGAAGCATCTCGTAGTCGAAGTGATGCATTGGGAATTCATTGAGTAAGCTAAACAAGCTTTAATGCTCATTGACTTGGGAATAGAAAAATATATTTCGACGTTCGAACTATGGATAATAGATATCTTTATTTTGTAGAAAATAAGGAATACAAAAGGTGTTTAAAGGAAATGTTGCTATAAGTATAGTTTTAGATATTTTAGCTAGGCTAAAACTGTTTTTTTTTGATGAGACGGCCGCCGCGATATTCTATATAAACCTACTTAATTTTTTTTGGTGATACCTAATAGAACAAAAGATAATTAAGTTTTTTTTTATTTATAGAATTTCCCAATACTGCAGCAGTTTAAGTTTATTCAAGCAAAAATAAAAATAAAGCTGGAAAACACAACACAGGATCGATGAAAGTGTTCCTTCGGGTTTTTGAAGTCGGTTTATAAAGAGGGATCTTCAGACAATAGGGTGTGCACTGATGTGTGTTATGTAAGGTAATGGTACCTTGTTGGTTCAAGTTTACGCGAATGTGCTTGTTCCTTTGTAAACTTTATACAACTTGTCTGTATGCATGTCTCTAATAACGTGTGGGTAGGTCACAGGGCCATGGCCAACATTTAGACTTTTGTTCAGTTTGCGAAACATCACTGCGTTGCGGTTACGTCTAGCAAGAATTTAAAAAATAATTGGTATGTAACTATGTATTCTCAGAGATAAGTCTATTCAAAGAAATTGTGATGCTAAGTTGGATTTCAAAGACATTTAGTTTTATTTATGCTGCGTTTTAGAAAACGCATAAATACTACGCTACGATACGAACACGACTGAACATTAAATAGCAGACAACACGTATAAATAAGTTCTAAATCGAATTCTATAAAATATTTGCTTTGTAAGTTTAACTGAGCTATGCTCTGTTTCCTTCTACATAACTTACAGCACGACGGCAGATGTTAACCGGAAAACTTTCAGTACTCCTGCTGTCTTACAAACAGATACGTGTCTTTAAATTCTAAAAATCTTTAAAATTCCCTCCAAGCTATTCTGCGACTTACTGCGATTTAAAGATTCACAGTTAAGTTATTTCATTTCCAGTTGAGCCTGTGCAGAGGCGTAGCTCTCAAACGGGCCCTGTATTAAACACTTTTGAAGGGTCCGTTTTTAGGGGTATTGCTTTTTAAACAAAATAAGCCCTACTAGCTAAGTTCTTTTCAGGCCACGAAGGACACGGCGGGACTAAATGTACAGCTTTGCGTCCACACGTCGGGGCCCTTCTAGTCCGGGGGCCTCGTATCTTTGATACGGCTGTAGCTACGCCCCTGAGCCTGTGTCTATGTTACGTGTTAACTTGTTTGTTGCCTTATCGGTCACAGCAATTAGGAATGATACTCCACTGTAATATAGTATCAACTAGCAAAGGGTACAAAAGGCTTTATCTCTATATCTAATTTAACTACCAGGGAAAACTGTGAATATCTGCTTTTTACATTTTAATATGAGTAGATAACGATTCCCACTTATTCTGTTTCTATTCTCTTGACGGAAAAGTACCAACTTAAGGTTTTCTTTGTACACTATGTTATATCATAAGGACTAATCAGAGCTGCAATATAGCAACCCCTACAAAAATGCACATGAAAAGCAGGAGCCAGAGAAGAATGGCGACACATAACTAAGCGGGTCATACCTACTTCGAGAAAGAGGGACAGACTGAGAAGATACCGATCAAAGTATCGAGTTTCTTAACGAGGATGAGCAATAGAACCAGCAGCAAGATGAATTGAGCTGTCAATCTATAGCTTCAAGGTGGAATGATAGTTCAATTCACGCTCACTTCATTTAAGTTTTTACGATGACATTTCAGCAGAATAGACAGGTCGGCTTTAATCTTCAATACTCAAAGGCAGTTTAATCTAGGATTTGCAAAGCAAAAACCACCTGACTAGTTGAAGTGGCAACTGTTGCCGGAGCACCATGTTCAACAAAGAACGTCTTCCACGTGAAATGGTGATGAGGATGCCCAACAGTATTTTATGGATCATATCTTTCTTTTTTATTCATTGGTAGGTGGTAACCAGCCTATGCCTTGAAGTAAAGAACTTCTTAGATGACTGTGAGTGAAAACTTCGATCGTACCTATATGTATGCTGCGTTTTAGCAGGGAAATAGCAAGTTAAACCACGTTTTCGAGAATTCTGAGTAAAGATCTTATCAAACTCTAAATAAATAAAAAATACTTTAATGACAAAGTTTGAGAAATTCTCGTGCTAAAGTAATTATAAACCGTGTTGTGTGTTTGGCTAATTATAAACCGACGAACGAATGCTGCATGCTGATGCGTTCGTTTAGTCCTTTTAGTTTATTCTTTAGTGCATGAAATAAAACACAATCATTTATCGCAAGGTCTTTAGAATCTGATAAACTATAATATAATTATCCGTATGTAACATTTGTACTTTGCGATGCAGCTTCCGGAACTACTGGTACAATAATGCTGGGCTGTCCTTCTAGTTTCAAGTGATTAAGTTTCTGAATGCTAAAGTGCTAACACTGTCTTAATGAATCTTTAATAACTGTAATATTTGAACAACCTAAGTAATTACCTAGCATATGGTTATCAAATAATGATTTACAAAGATCCTCCTGTGTTGAAAATTACTCACGCATTTGAAATCAGAATTAAACTGCTGCATCCCAATTGCGGTGTATATATTGCAGTGTTATAAGCCGGGGTAAACCTAGTGTTGCTGCGAGCTCATGATTTTTAGCTCCATGCTGAGGTTTTGTAATAGTTCCGCTGTGGTCACTGCTACCACGGCAACTGTTGCCAAAATCGAATGATTCCAATGGTATCTCGGTTTAAACTAGGTTTTATTTCAGATTACAGTCCATTATTTTGTAAGTATTTTGATGTTAGTCACAAAGGTTGGTGGTTGGTGGATGGCTTGGTGGATGGTGGGTTTGGTGGAGTCAGAAACTATTATGATATTTGATTACAGTAACTGTGCTTTTGAATTAGATAGCTACTAATAAAATATTAGGTCCTGAAGATACTTATGCAATTATTTTAGCAAGAAGAACAATTCATTCTACCTAGTCGTATCAGTAGCAAGCTCAGGTACCTATTACATCTTTGACCTGGACTTAACATTTATCTTATTATCCATTATTCTGTAATATGACGTAGTTTCTTTAAAAAATATACGTTTCTAACAAAGTCTTTATACTAGCAGCAAATGAGGCCAGTCAAGCGTGTGGTTACAAGTAAGATATTAATTTCTTTACCGCGTGCTCCACTTACTAATACTCTAAAATGAACTTTGAATAGTTTATTTCAACCATGGCACAAACTTTAAATCGATGGTTTATTTATATTTGAACTCGCACCTCTTCTAAAAACAAATCAAATATAAATGTTTTGATGATAAAATTCACAGCAAAGCAACTAAACGTTGGTTCTGTTTGATTAATTCATTCAATTAATGTCAATATTTTCGGTAATAAAAATGCGAACCAGTTTTTTTAACGTCAACATTTTGTGTAACGTACTTCTGCATACGGAAACCTGAGAAGATTTATAATCTAATTAAACTGATGGCTATCATTGCAAGATTAAACGAATTGGACATCTGGAAGTATTACTAAAAATTGCAACGTCTTATAAGATTGATATTCATTGCAAAAGAGATGGAACACAACAATGTTTTCAGTATTTTTGTTCTCAAGCTTCGCGTTCGGCGTTTACCGTGAGAAATTGAGAGCGAAACTGAATAGATCTCCTAGACTCGTTGTCGGCAGAAAAGAAAGCGATCCATGGCTATCTTACTTAATCCGTCGTATGCCTGCCTGTTCACCGCTCAGACTTCTGACATCACGGCTGTTTTGCAATTTTAGAACGTCTCGGTACGATATTGAAAGAATTATTGCGATTATTTTAATTTCAAATGTAGATAAGTACTTGGGTTCTTTTTGATCTCTATCAGTAGGCCATCATTTATTGTTCGCATAATTTCCAATTCATTTGTCTTGTTTCTTTCAAAGACGTTATATTTTTTTTTAACAATGTTAATTAAGTCTTACTAATTAAAACTATGACAGAGAGTATATCTGAGTGTTCAGATGCTAGGTAAGTATCGGCTTTGTTTTTATGAAATTATGTTTGAATTTCGTAACGGTTTTTAGGTATTGATTCTCAGTATATTCACATTCGAGGATAAAAAAAAAACGTAACCGTACATTGGATATTAGTGTATCTACTTAATTTATATGGTGTTTCCTTTAAGATAATTTAATGTAGATGAAAAAGAAAATCTACTAAATGTTCCTTCGATTTGATGGGAGAAAATCATCATGTACCCACCCTAAGTAAGTTAACATTATTATCAATTTGTAAGTGGTTAGGGTAGTATGTGCAGATGAAGAATGCATTAATGAGCGATCTTATAAAAAACTATAATCAAATGTAGGGCGTTGGCTAACACATTTCTTACACCGAGTCTGAAAATACGCAGCCTAAAGCGTTGTAAAAGATTTCGTATCGAGTACCTACTTCGATTTAGCTAGATGAGCACTAAAACATAAATGAAGTATGAAGAAGGGTATCGTTCTCTAACACTATTCGTAATTCATTTTCAGTAGTTTATGTTTACATTCATGGTTTTATCTGCTTTCTTCAGTTAAATTAGGTTTTCCAATCGTCTGCACATGATTTAAGATTACTGACCGAAGCCTTAATTAAACGTTATAATTGATCAAGTAAGCACAAGTGGAAGTGCCGTAAAGTATAAATAAAATACTCAACCTTAATAAGAATATTGTTCAAATATTCCGAACGTTAAGTTAAAGTTAAGTCACGAAAATAGGCTTTACTTATTTGAAGCTAGAGTTAAGCTCCAAGTGTAATGATATTTAAACTCTCGTAGGTAACTGTAAAGCTGTACCCACAGGCGCTCAGTGCTATACACATGTAATAGCACGAACTTGATGTTTTATTTACTTCAGCACTCTACTCTACTTTATCGAATTATGTTAACGGCCGATGCGGTATGTACTCCTAAGGATACTTACTTGAATAAATAGAGACAGATGACTTACCTTATTGCTAGGATTGTAATCGTTCGATCCCTATTCTTATATGGGTCTCCGGGGTCCGCAGTAGTTAAAATTGCCGCATTCCACTGTAGTCGGGCGTGAGGCCGGCGCAGCTTCCCGATCTGGACCGGTCGAGCGGCCGGGAGAGCACTGGGCAGGGGGCGATCACATAAACTATTATAGTAGCACAGCTGCGAGGGGGACAGTGTGGGAATTCATTGTTATTTCATAGAGTGGCAGTATCGTGTGTGAGGCAGGGGCGGCTGGCGCGGGCACAGGTGCTGCGGCCGGGGACGCGCACGGCACTGGCGCGCTCGCCGCCACCCCGCGCACGCGCGCCGCGCCACGCCCGCCGCCGCCGCCGCCGCCGCCGCCGCGGCCAGGCCGGACGCCCAGAGCCTCATTTACACACATGGACTCACACAATGAATGTTCAATGCAGACCGGCAGGTTATCTAAAAACCCTCGGAATACAAAACGGGATGGCCGCCAGTCGAGGCTTGCTGTAATTCGGGGGATAGCGACGTGAATAACGACAGCTTGACCCAGTTCCGAATTCACACAAATATTTCAGTGAGCTTGGGAGTGGCACTTTGACGTAACAATATGTCTCGTTACATATTATTATGTACGTACCTATGTTATGTCTGCAGGAGCTGACAGCGGTGCATTGATTCGCTCTTTGATGCTGCCAGCACCATTAACGAGCGTCTCTCTGTGCTCAGAAGATGTCGGTAGATATAAGCAAGCAGGTAATAATGTTGGTTGCTTTTCTTCATACCTTGCCTGAACTGAACAGAGTACAGTTCAGGCGGGCTTGTTATGAATATAACTAACATATCACGCTTGTTTTCTTACCCAAAGGGGTAGAGAGCTGGCTAATTATGAAAAAATAGAGACTGAGTATTTACAGTTAATTCCTTGATTCTACAGCAAACTAAAAAACGTAGATCAAAAACAATACTTATTAAATAAGTTAAAGCATTTCGGTTTGTTTTGATTCAAACGTCTTGCTTAAGATTATCTGAAATCTTCCGCCCCCGTGTTCGTTTCGCGTGAATCTTCCTTTTTTATCTTAATTAGTGATGCTAATTAATGCGGGAGGATTATAAATACAGTAGACCCTTTACTTGCTGTCTTACTTAACTGCGGTCCGCACGAAAGAGCACGAAACCTTTCTGAAACAAAGAAAAGTAATGAAAACTTTCAGTTTTACGGAAAATCTCATCCTTCTTCAAACCATATCATCAATTAAACACTTAGTTTAATTTCACGCTGTTCAGTTCACATCGATTGCTATATCTAGCCATAGAGTGGAAATAAGACTTTTTCACACCACCTGCACGAAAACGTTACATTATATGTCTTGGATACTCAACCTAAATTAAGTCATTAAGGCCCGGCGGGTCATAATAAAATTCAGTACAATATTTTTGCCCGGAGGTCAATAATGTGATTTGATTTTATTCACTGCATTTAGGATCCTTCATTGCGTTTGGAATTCAATATAACACCCGTGAAATAACACACTGCTTTATCCCCTCGTTGCATAATCTACTATTTGAATAACAATGGTCTTCCTTTCTCATCCAGGTAAATGACAGATTTTAAGACTACAATAGCTTGAGCTATTAAATTCTTAAAGACAGAGATGCTTTTAAAATCTTCATGTCATTAAAATCTCATTGCCGTTGTCCCTTCAAAAGAGAATAAAACGCGGAGTACCCCGTACGAAATGTTTTAAGTTATCAAGTTCTGTCTGCATATTGAAACACCGCGCTCTTTCCTCCACGAATGCCTATTATGCCACTGCATACATGTTATAGATACAAAAATATCAACTCCACTTACAAAAATATTCTCATATATTATGATATGCAATGATATCTGCCTGAGGAATTACGTAGTTTTTAAAAGTTAATAAAACAGTAGTTCAGTACTAAACACGCTTTAGCTATAGACTAAACTAGGTATTATATACTGACGATTTCAATACTCTAACATTAATCAAAATTAATGAATTAACAGTCGATTGAAAAATATAGTCATCCATGTTTTGACCGATGCGTCGAGTGTCATATTTAGGATGTGCATAGAAAAGACATCAACGCAATCAATAACTTAATAATTTCGATCTTTTAATTTGTTGGCTATTCTAACATTTATGTTTGTATGTCTAAGAATATCTAAGTAGTTCACTAGACATTATTAATATTGCGATAAATTTTAAACCCACGAATAACTGAATATCCAAATCCTAATTTAATATTATAAATGCGAAGGTGAGTCTTTGTTACGCTATCACGACCAAATTGCTGAAACGATTTGGTTTATTATGGCCCAGAGATAGATGGGAAACTGGAGACGGTTAAGTGCTAATTCAGTAAAAAATATATTAAAGGCATATAAAAAAGTCATATTCAGTGGGCTTAGTGCGAGTTTTTTAACCATTTGTATCGAAACTGGATAAGCTTATAATGGAAAACCTTTCTTTTTCCATACAATTTAACAAAAGCTATCGAATACGTTAAAATCTTGTTAAAATCAAAGATTAAATGAGTGTCGTAGCAGTTCGTAGCTTCGTAGCGCGTGGCGTAGGCGCTAGGTTTATCCGCTGCAGTCATGTCACAGCAGATAATATTAATAACGAACTAACTGTGCCTATGGATCCGCTCTTGACTAATTTCCAGTTAAGACTGCAATGATTCGCTAATAATAAATACATATAGGTACCTACTAACAAATCGGTGCATAACGAAATATAATATAATACTCTTTGTGACAGCAAACGTGTACCTAGATAACTTATTAATGAGATAGGTACCTTATTATTGTAAATAAATCTCTGTATTGTTAGACATCATATTTGCAGGCACTGCTGAATAAAATGTTCACTCGGCTGTCATACATATTACAATTTAATTGTTAATTTACAAACGGTTGAAGATCCAAGATTGCAAGATTCAAGTTTAAAAAAAAAATGGGAGAAATAGGTATGAAAGTGCGCATTAAATCTATAAACTTAAAAACATTACGTTATAAATAGCAGAATCGGAATCTCAAATAGAATAAGGTACTAACCAGAAATTTGCAGCAGCAAAACAATCTGGATTTATCCCTGGTTGATAGCATGGGACTTAAACATAACTGGCGTAATGTTGGTGTATACCTTCTGGTTTTTTTAACCTTCAAGGAATACGCAAATATAATAATTTTATAAAGTTACTAGCTTTTGCCAGCGGTGTCGCGTCTATCAGATGGGAACTTATCGCCGGGATAAAAGTATCCTACGACGTACCTTACCTTTATTCAAAAATTTTAAATAAATAATAATAAAGAATATTAGCAGGAAGTTGAATTCTCGCTCCAAGACGATCCATTTCATGTCGATAGTCTGAAGGCGGAAACCCACCGCGGCGCATGCTGTGCACGGCCACACAGCGCATTTTAGCTGCGTGGACCCACGCTATCAAACTAATTAGTTTGATAGCGTGGGTCTACGTTTCCACTGCAGTATACACTACACACGCTTCCGTGGCACAAGGCGTATCTCAAAATTGTGTTGCGATACAGTTGTACAATAGTCGTGGGTAACGTGTATCATATGCACAGCGTGCATGGTGTTGGCAGCGTTGAGCTATGTGAGCCCCATATTCGAGCAGGCCACGGATATACAAATGACGTCAATTGATGCGTAGCGTGTCCATGGGTTGCAGTGGATACAATCACATACATTTTCTTGCAAAGCTAGGCCTAACACTCGTGCGTAGCCTTTCCGTGCGCCATTGTTGGTCGCCTTTAGACTCCAAAATAGTTTGAACCATCCGCCAAAATAAACATGGATCCATAGACTAAGATTGATCCGTAGACAAGAACTGACAACGATTTCTAGAAAACTCTATGGTTCCATTCTGCTTGGTGTACGAATATTACAGCGACACAATGCATAACTGTAGACAGAAATACAGGAAAATCAAGGCGTATCGTGTAGACCTAGTTTAAAGCACATCCACAGTCACATCCACATTCAGTTTTTGGTAATAGAAAAAAAATCGATCACTGCATTTATAGACAAAAGACCTTCAATTCCTGGATACAAGTTGAAGGAATAACGTTCTAAACCGGCTTGTCTCAAATTCTGTTTATTCCACAAAAATGAAGATTCTGGAGACGCATGCATTTATTATGTAATTTTGGCATGATCTTATCAAAAATATTTTATATCTAGCTCACTTTTACGGTTTTAAGGAACGTTATGTCAATCACTATTCACTAACAATGTCATTTGACATGATGATGACAGTGACACTGACGTTTCTGGTTCTGCAATCAGCTGTCGTCAGTTGTCATGGAATGTCAAAAGATTTGCAAACTGTGTTATTGTATATTTTTCAAGATAGATAAATATTAACCATTATCTAAAGCCCAAACTCAAGGAAACGACGGTCACTAAGTATGCCTTTTATTTGATAGATCTCTGTACATCATCATACAAATAAAAATGTCGAAACAAAGCATCATGTTTCATCCGATAATTAGCTCGATACAACGAATAGCTCTGTATGAAACCAAAGCTGTAAGTAAAACATTATTTCTAAGCAATATATTATAATTATAACTCTTGGCATTACGTGTACAAGGGATGTATAGACCAAGACAAGGTCTTACATGTTCCGAAACAAAGAGTGTAGGAGGCGGCGAAAACTTAATTTTAGGGGGTGTATTTATTATACCAATTATTTAGTATTGCAGTAAACTGGCGCAAAAATGGATATTTTTGTTTCATCATCATTATATCAGCCGAAAGACGTCCACTGCTGGAAATAGGCCTCCCCCAAGTGTAGCCACAGCTACCGGTCCTGTGCATCTTGCATCCATCAGTTGCTTTTGTTTCTATCATATTGGAAAACCTGATAAACGATTAATCTTATAAATTTTATAATGATTAAATACATTACAGAGATTCTATTTAATTGGCTCGAATAACACTGAAACAAGATTTCGTGTTCTGAAGATTGATAGGACAGACCCGCGGGAGCTGATACTGGTTGATGACAAGTTTGAGTACAATAAGCAGGAGATACATCAGCTACTCAACATGATAGGCTTTGGAAACAGATTGAGAACAACAGGACTCAACAAACTTGTGTCAGCATTTGGAATTGTTGGTAAATATAATAAGATGTCAAACTTTTCATACCTACATAATTATACTTTAACAATAAAGAGTATAAAAAAGTTGAATAGTCCAGAAGAAAGACTCTTTAATGCATCTACTAAACATCACATCCAGGGATACAGATCTAAATAATAAAATGAATATTCATCATTTCCAGGTTTCATCAGATTCTTAGAAGGATACTATATAATACTAGTAACTAAGAGAAGAAAGGTGGCAGTCATTGGTTCACATTCCATCTACAAAATAGAAGATACGGCTACAATATACATTCCTAGCGAGAGCAATAAGCCTCCCCATCCAGATGAACAGAGATACCTGAAGATGTTTCTAGCCATAGACTTATCAACTAACTTTTATTACAGCTACAGTTATGATATCACTCACACTTTGCAAATGAACATGGCACCCCCTAGACAACTTGCACCAGCTTTATTCCCTAAGCCTGTAACTGCCGCTGTGTACCACTTGAACTTAAGGTCTTCTTCAAGCCAGGACTTACAGGAGAAGTGTGAATGTCACAAGTTTGATGATAATGATGAAGATATTTTTGAAACTTGGAAGAGTCAACTGCAACAGAGACAAAAGACTGGGTAACATTATTCAAAATTATGATGAATTCTATCCTTTAAAAGATGTCTTTGTATCTTTGAATTCCTCTTGATACCTTTCATATTATAGTGTTGTAGTTTAGAAAATTCTGCCAATTTTCCTATAAAGGTAGAATTAATTTCCAAAGAAGTAATAACTGATATTTTAATAGTTCTTTTTGTATCATTCCAGCTGCCAACCAAACAGGTTAGACTTTGGCGTTCGCACAGTACCTGAATGGCGATTTGTATGGAATAGTCATTTACTGTCTGCAGTACATTCACATCTGCATCCTGACTGGATCCTGTACATAGTCCATGGGTTCATAGAACAGAGTAATTTGAACATATTTGGAAGGCCCATTTACCTGACATTGATTGCTAGGAGAAGCAATAGGTACGCTGGTACAAGGTTCTTGAAGAGAGGTGCAAACATGCATGGAGATGTAGCTAATGAGGTGGAAACTGAACAGATTGTTCATGACTCTATGGTATCATCCTTTGCTGCTGGCAGGTAACAATTCTTAGCTCTGTTCTCAATTTCTGTTATTTAAAAATGTTGTCCAAGTTGTGTATGAGTACTAACATTATCAGTATCATAACTTTCCAGATTTAGTTCCTTTGTACAAATGAGAGGATCTATACCCAGTTACTGGTCTCAAGACGTCTCGAAAATGGTGCCAAAACCAGCAATATCTATAGATCTAAGTGATCCTTATGCAGAAATACCTGGCAAGCATTTAAACAATCTGATGAGAAGATATGGATCACCTATAATGTTCTTGAATTTGGTAAAGAAGAGAGAGAAGAAGAAACATGAATCTCTACTGACAGATGTGATAAGCAATGGAATAAAGTATTTGAATCAGTTCTTGCCTCCTGAACATGCTGTGCAGTATTACCATTTGGATATGGCTAGAACAAATAAGAGATCTGATGCTAAAGTGTTGGATAAGTAAGTTAAATATTGTAGTTCTTCACACACCACAGCTAACAAAAAACATATCAGTCTAAACAAATGGCAAAAGTAAAAGGGTAATCATCCTGTCATTGTATAACCCTATAGATCTACCAATTTTTGATGTTTTTGCTAATAGTATGTTTTCATGAGTGGCCGTAAACTCGTAATTCTTATTTTTGTGAACGCGAATGCAGTTATACTAGTTTTTGCTGGACATTATAGGAATTAGGACATTTTTCATTGGTATTTTTAAACTCTTATCACTGAAACCCACTTAACTGATAAAATGCTTGAGGTAGCTACGCGAAAGGGTGTGGTAACGTGTCACGGAAGCTCAGTTACCTGACCAAGCGAAATCAAAATTTAATTGTTCAAATTAGGCACTCCAGCAAAGTTTGAAAGTCGATGATACAGTCCCCTAAAACGCCCGCCCGTCACCATTTCTTAGTGTTATCTCTTTTACCTTTGGTAGTTTAGGTAAATGGTAGGCCAATAAAAGTATAAGTATCTTCTTGTGCAATGTTGTTTTTATATTATCTGTATTTGTGTTCAGACTATCCGCCATAGCCCGCACAGTGGTCCGCAAGACAGGCATATTCCTGAGTACGAATGGGTTCGGCGAGGTGACGGGCGTGGCTGGTCACCAAAGCGGCCGGCTGCAGACCGGCCTGGTGCGCGTCAACTGTGTGGACTGCCTCGACAGGACCAATACTGCGCAGTTTGCGATCGGCAAATGTGTTCTTGCACACCAGGTAAAGATATTGTTAATCTTTGTAGTGTTCCGAAAAAAAGGAACCCTTATAGGATCACTCGGGTGTCTGTCTGTCTGTCCGTCCGTCTGTCTGTCCGTCTGTCACAGCCAGTTTTCTCCTGATCCACTGGACCGATTCTGTTGAAATTTGGTACACATATGGACTTCTATGACCCAAACACGGACGCGTTACGTAAATCATTAAATTTTTAGTATGGTCACTTTTGGGGGTCAAACTAGAAAATTAAAAAAAAAAAGTTTTTTTAACAATATCGTGTGACATATCAAATAAAAGGGCTTGCTGTGAGGGTTTTAATCATATTTTTTTCATAATTTTATAATAAATGGTTTTGTAGTTATTCAAGAAATTAGACGAAAAATGACCATTCCCCGCCTTATCTCCGAAACTACTGACCCTAAAATTTTGAAAAAAATGGAAATAATAGATCTTTACCTAAAGATTACAGGAAAACCTATTAGAAGTCTGTAATTGGATTGTTTGGGCTCATTAGATGGTTACGTTAATTGCAGCATTGGTGTGGTGGCATTCATTAAATCCCCCAAACTACAGGTTGCCCATACAAATGGGGCACTCTAACGCGTGGCTCATATTATGAACAAGGGCACCACACTCACATTGGGTATCCGATGAGTATAAAACTCCATTTCACCAAATTAATATTGGCTAGTAACTATTCTAACGTAGCTAAGTAAGGGAAGTGGTTTAAGATGTACTGCTATAGCAGCATGCAAAAAAATTGGGTTTGACAAATTTTTAATGCGGGCATTTAACTGGGAGTATATGACCAAATCTTCTAGCGATTTGAGCAATTGAAAATGAACTTCATGTTTATTGGAATAAGTTTCGTTTTGTATTAATAATTTTGCTGCAATATTTACACAGATATACTGTACACTTAAAGCTCAAGTTCTGTCAGTACCCAGTTGAAATTTTTAAATACTAATACACTTTAACTTATTTTTCAGTTATACGCCTTAGGACTCCTAGGAGAACCGAACATAGAGTTTGACTCAGACTGTGCTAGACTGCTAGAAGGATTGTATGAAGACCATGGTGATACACTGGCCTTGCAATACGGAGGGTCGCAGCTTGTACACAGGTATGAAAAATTATATTATAAATTATTAGGCGGGCAACTTCGTCTGCGTCACACTCTAAATTAATGCTCTGCTCCTATTGGTCGTAGCGTGATGCTATATAGCCTATAGCCTTCTTCGTTAAATGGGCTATCCAACATCAAATATTTTTTTAATTCGAACCAGTTGTTCCTAAGATTAGCGCATTCAACCAAACAAACACTTCAGCTTATAATATTAATAGATGCTTGAATAGTATTTTATTTTTTATGGATATAATCAATTTAATTAATGCCAAATAGGCAATATACATAAGTGCTGTGCACATCTTTCAGTGAAAATTTAATTTAGTACTATAAACTTTAAGATTCATTTGGTGAATAGAATATAATACTTTTTATTATGTACACCAAGTATTTGTTATTGCGCCTTACTTGACTCTACTACTCTCTCTCTTTTACTGCCCGCTTATAATTCCTGCATGCTATGAGCATGAACCATTACATCCCATCATCACATGAACCTCTGTCAAACCGTTATGAAATTCAGGCGTGATAATGTAGTATTATGTGAAAGGAAAAGTTAATAAGCAACTGACAATTTGTTACAGAATAAAGACGTATCGTAAAACAGCGCCTTGGTCGTCGCACGGTAACGATATAATGCAAACACTGAGTCGATACTACTCCAACACATTCTCTGATGCTGAGAAACAAAACACGATGAACCTATTCCTAGGACTGTTCGTCCCCGATCCATCCAGAGCACCCATTTGGGAGTACCAGAGCGATTATTATCTACATCACCCTGAAGCTATGGTATATATTCCTAGAAACAGGTAAATATAATATTATTTGATGAACTTCTATTAGCGCGGTTTCTTGTTGCGGAACGAATTGTAAAGTCCCGCAAACCTCCGTTGAAAAGGGAGGATCCTCCGACCAGACGTTTGTTGTGTCCGGTGGGCAACTCGGACTGTTGGCTGTTGGTGAGCTCGAAAATACAACCTGTAACAGAATAAACGCAATACCTCTTAAAGGGTCATTGTAGGTACTCATAATTATGAACAACTTTCACTATGGGACCAACACTGAAATCGCGGAAAAAAATCGACTGCCTCATACATTTATGTGCGCATAACCGACTAAATGTACTGAACAGCTGACTTTTTTTCGCGATTTCGGAATTGGTCCCATAGTAAAAGTTGTTCATAATGATGAGTTCAATGACCCCTTAAGAGGTATTGCGTTTATTCTGTTAAAGGTTGTATAGATAAATTCTCCCCCTCCCCAGCGAAATGTTGGATCCGCGCCTGCTCGTGCCTTACCTTAGGGGCGCCGATGAGGTTTGCCTAGGGCACTGGCAACATTTGATTCGCCTCTGAGTGTTATGTAAGAACATTCCTGAAAATAAAAACCTGCAGCACAAATGGAACACCTTCCCCCCCCAACCCCTTCCGAAAAATTGCTTGTGAATTCCGTCACCAGTTCGAAAGGCGCAACTTATTATTTGTGGGGTGATACCACATTATCCGCCCCGGGTGTCACTAGCTACGCCACTGTCGCTACCAACTACAACCTGTATTTTGAAGCCGATCCCAGCATAGTTGGGTAAGGAATAGGCAGATACAGGAACCACATTCGAAAACGTCAGTTATTATGAAACAGGATTTTCTGTGCTGTTAACAAACATACTACGATGTCTTCTATACCTATAGCTAGTTTAGCCTTATATTTTTTTTTCCTAAAACATTTTGTTTGAACCCAGATCATTAACCAAATGGTGGGACGACGACGTTCTCCGCCACCTTCCCATGCCCTGCAATGAGATGAGGAAGTTGTGCTGTGAGATCATCGGCATGCAGGGCGACAGCAGCAGCACTATCGAGATGGTGGACCCTTACCACGACTACAACAGGCCCTTTGAATATACCGTATTAATGGAGTGTTTCGAATTTAAGGTGAGACTAGTACGTTTTCGGCAGTTCTATTAACCTCACGAGTGGGGATGTTAAGGAGGAGGTAAAAACTACTACCCATAACTGCTACCGAATCCGATGTAAAAGTTTCGAATAGGGGCGGAGTCTAAATGAAACTCGGTTATGACAGGTTTTTCTGCCCGGCCGAGCCGATACACTAGTTGAAATTAAAAAATATTATTATTATCTTTTAGGTTTTTACTTTGACAATTGAAATAACGGATATGCCGAAATAATTTCGTATCCGACACCGGTATAGGTAGTATTATTTCTAAATCCGTATCCAAATCGGAAATTCTTACGAGTGTCTAAGCCTGTACTTATAGACACACCTTCTGCAATCATAAACGAATAATTGAAAGTCCCCTCAATCCAAATGAATGTTTTGTGTTTCACATTTCACAGAAAATTACAACTAAGGGCTAATACTCAATTAAAGCATCTGATTAAAATAACGAACTACTAACTAAAGAACGCTTAATTATTTTTCACAGATGTTCCACACGTTCCGTGACTTGGCTCCGACATTTTCAGAGAGTTTCAGTCCGTTTGTGGTGCGTGGACGTGCTATGGGACAGATCAAAGGCCCGACTTCCAAGAACCCAGTCATCAGTGGCAGATCCAGTACCACTTCTAATAATTCTAGCGAGTATGTATCATCTCTTTATCTCATACCAGCGACGCGCCTACCGACCCTATTTTCGAAGAGTGCAATTTAATATCCAAGGGTTTTCCAAAAAAAAAACTTTCATACAATCCTGACGAACACAACAAAAATAATTTAGCAAAATTTGGTCTAGCTGTTCTCAGTGATCTTTCTTACACGGCAATTTATTTATATGTACTACAATTCCAGTGTTTATATGATGAACTTTCTTTTTGCGTTTGGGTTACAAACGCAAAAAGAAAGTTCACTATAGCGTGTATGTTTATATGATGTTCAATATTCATTGCTCAGTACTGAATACTAAATAATTATATAATTCTTTCTCTCTTTACAGCTCAAATGGTGATTCTTCGTCTGACGACGACTTAACAAACTCTACCCCAAGTACACGTTTGTCTGTTCCATCGCCGCTCACAGTAGTGGCAAGAGTATTAAAAGCCAAAGAGGTAGAGGAAAAGCCCATGTTCCCTGCCATTAAGCGAAGGAACAGGGTTCTCTTGAATGAGCCTAGTAAGAGAGATATGGTCATGTAAGTTTATTTTTTCTGGTTAAAGACATTTAATTCTCACAAAGAAAGGAGACTTTCAATAAATGTATGGAGCGTGGTACAAAAATAATTGATAATTGAAATAGCCTTCTGAGCTATATGTGCTGAAAGTATGTAATTATTTTAATGTGTTTGGGCATTTAATTTTTTTTTACAGCCACCCATTTTTTTATAAACAATGTTGAAAATTAAAATGCGTGCATCACTAATACAAACAACATTTATATTTTAGGGTAGGCAACCCTGTGGCAAATGTTTGCCAATGACAGTGACAGTCTCAGTCAGCAAGACTCAGGTCTAGGCATGATCAATATCGTTTTTCAATATAGCAAATCTTATACATGTAGCGGTTTAGAATATCGGATATTGCATTTATATATTTTAATTTCGATGAACTATGTGGAACTCGGCAGTAGTATGTAAGGTACTATGATTGTTAGGTTTCGGTTTTTATCGTTTTATATACATCATTGTATTTTATTTGGAACTGTATACTCGACGAAGTCCCGCGTGTATCGCAATCGCGATACACTTATCACGATTCGATTCAAACTGATTTGGGTAGGTACTTGAAATACTGCGCTACGCGCGGGACTTTGTCCGAGTGTACAGTTACAAAAAAAAGATGTATGTCAATCGATAAAAACCGAAACCCAAAAATCATAGTACTTACCTTATCTACCACTTCCCGAGTTCCACGATTCAATAACATATTGAAATATATAACTGGATGCGATATCCGATATTCTGAACATTCGTGTAAAAGTGATATTGCCCGTCCCTAGTGGTTAAATATAAAAACTAATCATTGTCCTTTGACTGCCTTTGACACTCGGACTTACAATAAATCTAACTTATACATATCGTTAACTTACATTGTATTACAAATTAATAAGGTTTGTGGGTACTCCCAAAATCTAGGTTGTGCCACTGCGCGAAAATACCCTACTTGACGATAAATAGTGCGGTCCCGTTGTCACAATGCAGATAATTAGCCAGTAGTCTAGAATATAGTTAACAACTGGTATTTTTTAAATTTTATTTAATATGTTATTTTTTGTATTGATTTTACGTTAAATTAGAAGGAATAATCTTTTATGGTTAGTTAATATAAATATTTTCAAGAACGTATTTTATTAGTTTGGTCTTTAAAATATTGATCGAAATCGCACCCCTTATCTTGTTTGGTAATTTATTGAAAAGTGGCACTCCCTCATAACCAAATGACATTTTTTTTTAATATTTAAGTTTACAAAAAAGACCGGCCAAGTGCGAATCTAACTCGCACACGAAGGATTCCGTATCATAAACCTTAATTTTTATTATTTGTAGTTACAGCGGCAATATAAATACACAATTCTTGAGATACAGCCCGCTGACAGACAGACGGACGGACAGCGGAAGCTTAGTAATAGGGTTCTGTTGGTTACCCTTTGAGTACCCAATCTTAAAAACGACTATTTAGTTTTAATCTGGCTTAAACGCCCTTATTCCGCAATTCTTTTCCAAAATAGCATGTCCACGTGTTCTTTTTTAATAATAATATACTGCTCGTGTTGTCAGCGCCATCTATGCACCTCATTTCGCGTATGATTTCCCATCGCAGCTATCATAGCATAGTTAAATAAATCAGTAAATCAATTACATCTTATTTTGTTTTCAGGTATAGGAGGTATGTGAACTTCGAACGTCGTTCAAACCCGCGCTACAAGTCGGACATTCACGTGGTGATGACGGTCAACAGCGCGTTTACCATCGATAGCTCCGTAGAGGTAATCCCACCTACCGTGTCAAAGGCGTCCCGCGAAATCTATCAGGAATATATCCAACGGAATTCCGGACGAATCAAAGTTAATCCTAATTCTATCGCTGTATATAAAAGATATGTTAATTTTAGTTTGTAAATCTGTAATTATGAGATTATATAGCAGTTTATAATTTTAAATTATTTATGTATTAAAAGAACAATGTAATCTGGAGATTCTATCATTATAATAAAATAAATAAGTATCAAAAAAGATTTTTAACCATTTATTTTACCACAAATTATTGGAATGTAAGAATAAAAGTGTAACATTATATTAAGAGGCCTATTACAATTTGACTGCTTTTTGCGTAAAATGGCCAACTTTGGCTTATTGAGTAGTTAAGAATAGTTAGTAGTATTGAAGATAGTGACCTCACTTTTCGCATTTTTCTCTTATCTATTTGTAAAAAGCCAAAATTCCGAAGTAAGCTTCTCATGAAAAGCGCGACAGCACTTTTTCGAGCTCTTGGATTGAATGTGACTTCTGTTCTAACCAACTTAAGGGGATACCTTTAGAATAAGGCCGTTTTTCGTTTTAACGTATCTTGTTAGGTACTTCGCACAGGGATGTGAGATTACTGTATATGCTTTTTGACTTTATGATCTAGTATCCAACTGAAGGAATACACGATACGAAGAAATTTTCTCGATTGAAAAAAATCACAAAGTTCGAAATATCTTTTTACTTTTTTTAGCCACAAGACGCAACGCTTTAGATTGGTCCTATGAAAATAACATATAATAAGCATATAAAATAACCTTATCGAGGTTTCAACTGAACAGATTTCGATATAATAATACTTTTATGTTATCAAATCCGAAAATTTATTTTGGCACTTACGTTTTTTTATTTCGAGCTACACTCTTATTATCTTCATCTCATGTTTTGCCTTGCAAAAGTATTTGCATCTCTCTCATTTGCTCAGTTCTTCAGATGCTCCGTGGAGCTCTTGCAAGCAGGACCTGTATCACTTTTCTGCAAATCGAAGCTGTCAGATCTTCGTAATTTCAATATATTTTTTTTACAGTAAATGCTAATAGTTTAGTCGTTTATAGATAAATATAATTAAATATTAAAATTTTTAAAAATATAAATATTGTTAAAAATGTCTGCACCATGTGAATGTGTATTTTTATGACCTTGAACAATATAAAACGCAATATTTTTCTATCCACACAAATTTTTGAATTATGTATAAAATTGGTATGAAATAAAAGAGCAAAACTAAATTAAGTACAACGTCGTTGGGACTTCCTACCTGAAGGCGACAATGGACTCGTTTACCAGGAAATGAATAGCAACGGCTTGAAGAAAATAACGTCTCCAAGTCATCACCTTTACTTGTACATACGTACTGTATCCTCCAATGTTCTCATCTCACAAAGCAATATTGGGTAAACATTATGTTTTCTATATTGGAGTGTCTGTTTATACAGCGTTATTCTTACATTTTAACTCAAGACACCACTGACGTATAAATCATATGGACTTGGCATACCTACAAGAAAAACGTGCATACCTACACTTTATGGAGAGGATAAAATGGCGGCTAATAGGGCAGCCCTTAGCGATATTTCTCTACAATAACATCGATAAAAAATTGTGAGAATGTTTTCATATTGTCACGCGACAATATCAACGGGTATTTTTTACACACTTTTCTTAGCTTAACTTTTATATGACTACTTAAAAGTTATTTTTTTGACCCACACTTCCCGGTTTTTGATAAAGCTAAAATTTTGCGTAGGTACATGTTTAGTTTGGATGATATTGCTGCCGAATCTCTTGTTCAATAACTAATCTAAAATTAGAGTATCTCTATCTTTTACTAAAAGGCAGTGCGAAAATACGGCTATAGCTATGAACCAAGTTAGAAATGTCAAACTAATTTATGAGTTTATGCCTTGCCCTTCACCATGTTTTTAGTCGACAGGTTTTTACGTGCACCAACCTTAATTAATTTGTATTGAAATATTAGTTGAATTTAATTAAATTTGACAGCTCTAAATTACGTTTGTCTCTTTTTCGTTTTATAAGAGAGAAAAAGATAGCAATAGCCTAACTTTAGTTTGTGCACAACAGAATCGACACCAATGCATGGTGAGCTAACTGCTAACTGATGTCATTCTAAGGCCGTGGACACGAACTCAGCGGCGCGGCGGCGGCGCGACCAGCGACGCGTTCAAATGCATAGATTAGGGGTGGCCAACTTGATTAGACCCAAGATCGACTTTTTATTGACGAAACCCTGTACGGTCTACGAATTACATAGGTACTTCTTAAAACTACAGATGAAACGGTGGGGTAAAGACATTTATGTAGTATTTTTTATTTTATTAACATAACCTATTTAGTATTTACTTACATCGTGCGCAGTCTGTTATACGAACCTATTTACATTTTTTGTCTCGCCGCGATCGACCGGTTGGCCATCCCTGGCATAGATTTATATGGAACTCTTCACGAAGGCAGCGACGCGCGAGAAGCGTGGCTGCGGCGTACAAGCGGCAGTGTTATTCTAGAGCCTTTAGTTGTTAGATGTTAGGTAGACGTTCGAGACGGAAAGGAGGGAACAAATTATAAGAAAATAAATGACGTCGCATCCGCAATGGGCTCCCGGTACGGACGTCTCCCAACCAACGCCTATCTTTTCTAACATGCCGATGATTTTGGGTTTAAATTAAAAGTAAACAATAACTATGTATAATTTATAATAAAGTAATATTAAACAAATTAATCTCATTCACTTCTGAACAATACAATTTTGTTCAGGTAACTCATTAAGTCTCCATCTTCATGTTCTGTTTTTGACATTTGTCCTTTAATTTTTTAATCATTTTAATTGTGTGTACCTGAAATCAAATAAAATAAAAGTAAGCTTTAATAGATATTGAACACAAGCGAGAGATATCTCCCACCCAATCTTAATTCAGTTGATGAGATGTTATCATTGAGATCAAATTCGCAAATAATGATGACAGGAAAAACTGAAGCTAGTCATACCGGTAAATCTGGCGCAGCGGAGGTGCTTGTGACTAAACCTGGCGCAGCAGAGATGATAGCGGCTAAACCTGGTGCAGCGGAGGTGCTAGCGGCCAAATCTGGCGCAGTGGAGGTGCTGGTGACTAAATCTGGCGTAGCGGATGTGCTAGAGGCTAAATCTATGCCACTCCTCTTTGAAATCTCTCCAGGTTGATATTGAATGGTAGGCACACAAACAGCTTTGATCTAAAAACCACTCTATTATTAACATAAATATTAACAAAAACAGAAAAGTAAATACTCAAAAGTTTTATGACACTTCAAAAACAGTAGGTGATCCCACTGCTTAAAATTCCAAAAAAATATTACCATATTAAGAGCACCACACCCAGATATTGATTGTGAGTTTGTCTGATTTTGGTCACTATCAATTAAAATGTCAGTCATATTTGATTGAATCACAGGCTGTAAAAAAGCAATAAAATTGTTACTATTTTTGATGTTTCTTGATTTTATTAATCGGTTTATTTATTCTTATAAAGCACCCCATTTAATTTGCAATTGGTGGGTTGAGAAGAGTCTCTTTTCATTCTCACTCGTTCTCTAGTTTAGTAGCTCTCGAGAGGTAATGAGCTAAATAATCATACATAAGCTCACTTCACATTAACCTCATCCAAATATTCATAGGGAGATTTTTTACAGAATAGCACTGTTATTATACTATTTAAAAGTAAACTGTAAAGTACTATTCAAAAAGCAGACTACTGGTGACATTTGTAACTAAACATTAATAAATTCCTTATAAAAGGAATACCATAAGTGTACTTAGTAGTACAACCAAATAAACACATATTCAGTCTTATTTTGGCAATTAATCTAAGGTCCACACTCAAATACATTCTTAACATCACTCTTTGTGCCCATTAAGCAAGTGTTGCAATTGACGACATCACCATCATTTATCAGCCGCTACACAATCATGTCAGACAAATTTATAACAAGCAATGTTACTTACCAATAAGGTTCGTGAAGGTAGAAGTAGAAGGTAGTATCGTCAAGCAATGTTACTTTATTCAGTTTCCAGTTGAAACAAGATTCTTCAAAGTGAAGAGAACAATTATATATTGTTTTTGTTGACATCTTTAAATTTTCAACACCAATTGTTTCCAGCCAAATTTTTTTTCCTTTATTTGCAGGCAGCCCTGCAAATAAAACAACAAACCAATAAAAAGCCATAATATAGCATTATCGATAAATATAAAAATGTCATGCATGCACTGCACTAGTCTATCCCTACAATAACAATAACAAGAAAATGATTCGAAGTAGAAATACAATTATTACTGTTGATAATAAGGGCAAAAGGGAAATTATGAATACTTTACTGTTGAAACTCTTCAACGAATGCAAAATCTTTTGTTTATTATCTAAATCTAAAGATATTTCAGCTGAAATTAAGTACATACTGGCGCAAAGTTATGTTCGGGTGATTTCCGCTTCTTTTAATGCCACATCCGATTATATTACAATTAGGCATCTTGCAATTGACGATTTCCACTATAAAACCAAGTTCAAACGTAATAACACAGCAAAATGACTTCAAAATTCACAAATTATATCCACAGCTCAAGAGTATTTGACAGTTGACGTACGTCAGTGCAAGACACCACTGACGTATAAATCATATGGACTTGAAATGTTTGACTATAGAAAAAACAGTTATACAAATATGTGGCATATCGACACCGAAATCATAAAAATACTGTCATCTCTTTTTAACTTTCATAATTTTGCTTAAGTGAAAAAGGATAACAGTGTTTTTGACAGTTACTATAATGGCAACCCTTCATTCCTAGCGTCATTAAAATACCTATTTGCGGCCGGGTCGCCATTTTATCCTCTCGCTGTTTGACAACAAGTTGAGGTACGTCAACTGTCAAATACTCTTGAGCTGTGGATATAATTTGTGAATTTTGAAGTCATTTTGCTGTGTTATTACGTTTGAACTTGGTTTTATAGTGGAAATCGTCAATTGCAAGATGCCTAATTGTAATACAATCGGATGTGGCATTAAAAGAAGCGGAAATCACCCGAACATAACTTTGCACCAGTATGTACTTAATTTCAGCTGAAATATCTTTGGATTTAGATAATAAACAAAAGATTCTGCATTCGTTGAAGAGTTTCAACAGTAAAGTATTCATAATTTCCCTTTTGCCCTTATTATCAACAGTAATAATTGTATTTCTACTTCGAATTAGTTTCTTGTTATTGTTATTGTAGGGATAGACTAGTGCAGTGCATGCATGACATTTTTATATTTATCGATAATGCTATATTATGGCTTTTTATTGGTTTGTTGTTTTACTTGCAGGGCTGCCTGCAAATAAAGGAAAATAAATTTGGCTGGAAACAATTGGTGTTGAAAATTTAAAGATGTCAACAAAAACAATATATAATTGTTCTCTTCACTTAGAAGAATCTTGTTTCAACTGGAAACTGAATAAAGTAACATTGCTTGACGATACTACCTTCTACTTCTACCTTCACGAACCTTATTGGTAAGTAACATTGCTTGTTATAAATTTGTCTGACATGATTGTGTAGCGGCTGATAAATGATGGTGATGTCGTCAATTGCAACACTTGCCTAATGGGCACAAAGAGTGATGTTAAGAATGTATTTGAGTGTGATCCTTCGATTAATTGCCAAAATAAGACTGAATATATGTTAAATTGGTTGTGCTACTAAATACATTTATGGTATTCCTTTTATAAGGAATTTATTAATGTTTAGTTACAAACGTCACCAGTAGTCTGCTTTTTGAATAGTACTTTACAGTTTACTTTTAAATAGTATAATAACAGTCCTATTCTGTAAAAATCTCCCTATGAATATTTGGATGAGGTTAATGTGAAGTGAGCTTATGTATGATTGTTTAGCTCATTACCACTCGAGAGCTACTAAACTAGAAAACGAGTGAGAATGAAAAGAGACTTCTCAACCCACCAATTGCAAATTAAATGGGGTGCTTTATAATAATAAATAAACCGATTAATAAAATCAAGAAACATCAAAAATACTAACAATTTTATTGCTTTTTTACAGCCTGTGATTCAATCAAATATGACTGGCATTTTAATTGAAAGTGACCAAAATCAGACAAACTAACAATCAATATCTGGGTGTGGTGCTCTTAATATGGTAATATTTTTTTGGAATTTTAAGCAGTGGGATCACCTACTGTTTTTGAAGTGTCATAAAACTTTTGAGTATTTACTTTTCTGTTTTTGTTAGTATTTATGTCAATAATAGAGTGGTTTTTAGATCAAAGCTGTTTGTGTGCCTACCATTCAATATCAACCTAGGGAAGATTTCAAAGAGGAGTGGCATAGATTTAGCCTCTAGCACATCCGCTACGCCAGATTTAGTCACCAGCACCTCCACTGTGCCAGATTTGGCCGCTAGCACCTCCGCTGCGCCAGGTTTAGCCGCTAGCACCTCCGCTGTGCCAGGTTTAGCCGCTAGCACCTCTGCTGCGCCAGGTTTAGTCACAAGCACCTCCGCTGCGCCAGATTTACCGGCATGACTAGCTTCAGTTTTTCCTGTCATCATTATTTGCGAATTTGATCTCACTGATAACATCTCATCAACTGAATTAAGATTGGGTGGGAGATATCTCTCGCTTGTGTTCAATATCTATTAAAGCTTACTTTTATTTTATTTGATTTCAGGTACACACAATTAAAATGATTAAAAAATTAAAGGACAAATGTCAAAAACAGAACATGAAGATAGAGACTTAATGAGAAAGTTAGAAGACAGAGAAAAAAAAATGCTCATTATAGTAATATTATCAAAGATTTTTTTTACAAAAATTATGTGAAGAAATCTACTGAAAGAGTATCAGAAATTACCTGAACAAAATTGTATTGTTCAGAAGTGAATGAGATTAATTTGTTTAATATTACTTTATTATAAATTATAAATAATTATTGTTGACTTTTAATTTAAACCCAAAATCATCGGCATGTTAGAAAAGATAGGCGTTGGTTGGGAGACGTCCGTACCGGGAGCCCATTGCGGATGCGACGTCATTTGTTTTCTTAGAATTTGTTCCCTCCGCTCCGTCTCGAACGTCTACCTAACAACTAAAGGCTCTAGAATAACACTGCCGCTCGTACGCCGCCGCCACGCTTCTCGCACGTTGCTGCCTTCGTGAAGAGTTCCATATAAATCTATGCCAGGGATGGCCAACCGGTCGATCGCGGCGAGACAAAAAATGTAAATAGGTTCGTATAACAGACTGCGCACGATGTAAGTAAATACTAAATAGGTTATGTTAATAAAATATACTACATAAAATACTACATAAATGTCTTTACCCCACCGTTTCATCTGTAGTTTTAAGAAGTACCTATGTAATTCATAGACCGTACAGGGTTTCGTCAGTAAAAAGTCGATCTTGGGTCTAATCAAGTTGGCCACCCCTAATCTATGCATTTGAACGCGTCGCTGGTCGCGCCGCCGCCGCGCCGCTGAGTTCGTGTCCACGGCCTTAGAATGACATCAGTTAGCAGTTAGCTGACCATGCATTGGTGTCGATTCTGTTGTGCACAAACTAAATTTAGGCTATTGCTATCTTTTTCTCTCTAATAAAACGAGAAAGAGACAGACGTAATTTAGAGCTGTCAAATTTTATTAAATTGAACTAATTTTTCCATACAAATTAATTAAGGTTGGTGCACGTAAACCTGTCGACTAAAAACATGGTGAAGCGCAAGGCATAAACTCATAAATTAGTTTGACATTTCTAACTTGGTTCATAGCTATAGCCGTATTTTCGCACTGCCTTTTAGTAAAAGATAGCGATACTCTAATTTTATTAGATTAGTTATTGAACAAGAGAATCGGCAGCAATGTCATCCAAACTAAACATGTACCTACGCAAAATTTTAGCTTTATCAAAAACCGGGAAGTGTGGGTCAAAAAAATAACTTTTAAGATTTGTTTACATTTGTTACCAGTTATTTTGTTAGTCATATAAAAATTAAGTTAAGAAAAGTGTGTAAAAAATACCCGTTGATATTGTACCGTGACAATATGGAAACATTCTCACAATTTTTTATCGATGTTATTGTAGAGAAATATCGCTAAGGGCTGCCCTATTAGCCGCCATTTTATCTTCTCCGTAAAGTGTAGGTATGCACGTTTTTTTTGTAGGTATGCCAAGTCCATATGATTTATACGTCAGTGCAAGACACACGCTAAAATAAATGTTTTCATTTTAGGATTGAAATACGTCAAACATCAATGTGTCAAGAATGTGTTACATGTCAAAGGCAACAAGCCTAGGGAAAATTATGGAGTCGCGTTTGAATTGTGAAAAATGTGTTAAGTAAATACTAGCTTTTTGCCCCGACTTTTCTGCGTGGGTTTTAGAAGTACCTACCAGAAATAAATGAAAAATATTTAATCCTACTAATGTTATAAATCTAAATCAATGTGATGTTGTAATAGTTGTAAGGCCAATTTTAATTTATCATAATTCTGGGCTCTTGATATTTTGTGACTCTTTATCCCTCATCATTTCAGCCTTACTTCATCTCGTACCACAACATATTTTTGTAAAAATAAAATATTAGCAAGTTCAATTTAATTGACAATGACGTAATTTCAAAGCCTTAAGTTAGTTATGACGCATTTTCAACGTCTCATTAGATATATCGCCAATAAAACAGTGTGTAAATCAAGCCTTCTCAAGAATAATGTATAATTCTCAAAAATAATGTAAAATTATACATTATTTTTTAATTTTTACCTTCCAAATTTGTTTAAAACGCTTACTTTCTTTCGCTTTTACGACAACAAACATTACAAACATCAGAATAAGGTTAACATTTTTCTGCCATTCCAACCTATCAAAAGTCTTGGTAGGTATAGTTTACGAAGACAAAAACAGTACAATACAATATCAGCGTTTTACCTGAAATAAAACGCATATTAAAATACTTACCCCACTGGAAGCTTTCTTATGAGATCTGTTTGTTATCGCCTGGTGCTATACTGTAGGCCAATGTGATAAAGCAAGAAAGAAGAGAGATAGAAGAGAATTTAAATAAAGTTGTAATTAATAATTTATGCATTTATTCAAATAAACATATAAAGCAATTCAATGAAAGTACATAGATAAGTGTACTTTCTAGAAACTTTATCTATAACTACTATGTGTAACTTAGAAATATAATTAACACTTTTTTTAATAAGAAATCATAAATTGTAATCATAAACAACCAATTTAAGAATATCTGTTCTAGGTAAATAACATTTTTATTTAGCAATGTTAATCAATTGGATTGAACAATTGTGTGACGTTTTGTGAATCAGTACTTCTTATTATTTCTCGTCTATAAAACTGCTGGAATGTATTAGCTGAACGCCAATTTCCACGTGCCAAGATTTCGTCGAGAGGATAATTTTGAAACCAGCTTCTGGTGGCTACAGCAGACCGGGTGTTACCTGGTGTGGCTGCAATGCCAGCTTCCCGAAACAGGGTCTTTACCCATCCTGCAATGGCTGTACGTGAAGCAGGTTTAGCCACACCTCTAATCGTAATAAATAAATTAGTTGATTTTGCCGCTTTACGTCTGTCGTTTTATAATGCTATAGTTTTTTCTGTCCAGTATATAGGGTTAAGGTTAGAGCTATCGGTATTTAAAAGCAATTTACAGCCGGATTACCTATAATTAGTGCTGTCAGTTTTGGAGCCAAACCGAGGCCAAAATATTATACTGCTATCAGATCTTATGCAATGATTAGGATCGATATTAAGTAGAGTTAGATCGTGTATTCGCCTACCTGAGCAAAGCAACAACAAAATTCCAGTATGACTTGATGTTTGAAATAGATTATTTGAATTAATTGTGTAATTATTCAAAAATGAAATTAATTTATCAATATCCCAAACTGGAGGCTTTGTGACCTTTGGATTTTTAAGGGCAAGATTTTAAAACATGTCTTACTAGAACGTGTGAACTTAACTGACTTGAAGTTTCAGCGTTACATAGTGTAGAAATTACCGATTTATGTAAAAGTATTGAACTATACGACAACTTATCAATTAAATATAAATCACATAAAAACTGCGCTAATTGTGAACCAGTGGGATTCATTAAGTCAAGGTTTTTATTACGGCACCACGACGTCCAGCGCTTCCAGGCTACTTCGTAGGTTTTTAGTGTAGATTGGAGGAGGGTACTGAAGGGGTGTTGACCTTTGACAATTTTGGGCCCACCAGTTTAGTTCCTCTAAGACACCTTGTGGTAGTGGGTAGGTCTTTGATGGCAGGACTTGCAGCGAATTTACGAACATTAGTAACTGTCGATGACTGAGCCGACCCCGAGGGACAACAAAACTGGCAAAATTTATAAGTCCCACTATTTTCTGCAATTCCTTTAAATTTAACCGCTCTTGTTCGCCTGATTTATCCTGATAGCCTGATTTATCTTTGTAATGATGTCCTGAATCTTTTCTTTTGGTAGGATTTTTTTTATTTTCCCATGGTTTCTATAGTATCCCTAAATAAATTATCTTTTGAGGAGAAACAAAAAATTTTACGAAATTTCCTGTCCACCCCAGTTTTTGTAATATTTGTACAGTTATTTTGACATGCTCGCGAAGCGTGTGAACAAAAATGGCGTGCCACTTTTTTACGAAAACTAAAAACTACCCACAACCACCAGGTGGTGCCACTGAGCCGGAAGTAAAGAGGGGATAAAAGTACGAAAACTGGTAAGAAATCGATGGGAAACGGAAATGCCATCTCATATGAAAGCTTCCAGTGACGGTCAAGTAGTTTAATACAAGTATTTTTCCATGATTTGGTATAAGTCTTGAAGATGTTCCGTGGATGAAACAACAATCAGGATGAAACTATTTACTACTTAGCAATATGGGCCTGAGGATGGAACCAGGGTTATCCTACAGCCCCGGATTTGGAATGCCGCATATAATAGCAGCGGTGCTCATATATACTTCCGATGGAACTTTACTGAAAGGGTCATTGCATCACATTTAGGGTCTCATATCAACCGAAAGACGTCCATCGATGGACATAGGCCTCCCCCAAAGGGGGGGGGGGTTGCCATAATCGCCACGCTTGGCAGGCGCGTTGGCGATCGCAGTGTATGGTTGAGTTTTACAGAGAACGCTGCTGCCCATTCTCTGGCGAGTCCCTTAGTCGCCTCGGACGACACCCATGGGAAGTGATGGGATGGTATTATTCTTTTACAGCGAGCTTACCCAGAAGGAGCCTGTTCACTCTAACTTTGAAGAGATTAGGGTTGTAATCATTTGGCATCCACCAGTTTTGCGTTCCACCGAGTCAAGCGCGGCAAGCTGATACTTAGCTGAGCCATCCCAAAGGTGGCTACAATACTCCATGCAGGATCGGACTTGCGCTTTATATAGGGTTAAAAGCTGTCCAGACCTGAAGTATCGCTTCACCCTATTTAGGATGCCCAGCTTTTTGGCAGCGGTTTGGGCTTTGTACACGATGGTGGCGCCGAAGTTGAGACTGGATGTCAACTCCATGCCTAGGAGCTCGATGTTTATAGGACGTTCGATTTATTTTTCACTGATACAAAACAATCTCCGGAAAATGCACGGTTTCTGTGGAAAAGGCTACGTGAGTAAAGCCACGCGAAAAAAAAAAACAAATTGACTACTTATCTTTTCATTCGTTTTCATAACTTGTGTACATATTTCAATTACGATTAAAATATAACTTTTATACAACTGGTCTACTCCATACCTTCCGTATGCTTAAAAGTCTCTAGTACTATCTCTATCGCACAATTATGGCCATGTTCTTAAATAGTCAACTGAATTAGTAGTTTTAAAAATAATTTGGGGCCATACAGAACATGATATAATTTACCAACGATTGTAAAAAATGAGTATTAAAACAAATCAATATTTTTCGTCGCTCGATATTTTATTAAATTGTATTTTATCTACGTCTAAAATCACTGTTTATAAGAGTGCTGATTTGTGTTAATATTTTGACAGAAGAAGTTTATGAAGTTTGCGTGCGGGCAACACTGAATCAGTTGGCGGTTTGAATTAATTTCATGTTGTGGCGCTAGGTTCGATATTTCGGACTTTGCACATGGAAGCTTGCGGGGACTGCGCGGTGCCAGGAGATGAAATCGGTGCTTTCGAGCTATCATTTATTTCAAAGATACGGCCTTAAATGAAAAATATAACATAATATTCCTTATACAGTAGTTTCGGTCATAGCGGCATCAGAAATTTGAAATAAGAATGGAATTTTCGTAAAAAAAATACCATTCAAATTCATAAAAACTACTAAAAACGCTCTAGAACTAACCGTCTTACGTAAAATTTATACCAAAATAAACCATAGTTTATAAGAAATTAATAAATATTCATTAAATTAATAATAAACCATTGATATATAAAAAACCCAAGAGACATCTCGGCACACATACACATCTCTCTACACTACACAAATTTCCCCAATCAATCTTGAACCTAAGCGATAGCGAAGCGAAGCTAAACGTTAGCGATAAAGATGAAAATGAAATTTGTCAGATTGTGGTGTGATTAATATAATGATTCTAATATTATTCTCCTAAAGTGGCCTTTTTAGCCCCCCCGGTCAATATGATTCGAGACAAGTGAGGGTTTTCTGAAAGGTCGAACACCAGGTGATAGCACTGAGGCGGCAGTCTCAACACCTATCAAATCGCTTGTTTTCTGACATTTGTTAAGTTGACGTTGACGTCATGTTAATGTCACTTTTTCAATGAAGAGCACCTCTCGCCTACGTTGCGCCTACTGGTGGAGTTTTCCTGAAAACTCTCATAAAGAATATTTTTCGAAGACATCTGTAAGATTTTTTTTGTAAGAAGATCATTTCCTAATCTGGCCTGGGCTTGGAGTACCGACGGGTCTCAGGCAAGTTTGGTCACAAAAACGCCACTGCAAACTGCAAATCTTACAAACTATATTATTATGCGTGGTGGAATTTTGTAGCACTCAGTGTAAGATGGTGAAAACGTTTTCACTATCTTATTTTCACCGAAAGTGAAATGGCTAAACATTTGCGAACTTTGACCTCCATTGAACTAAACCTTGCCGCACACGGGCCACACGCTACAGTCAAAACGCCACCACCTGGAAGCAGCTATTTAGTAGCGAAAGTTCATTACAGATACTTGGGGTTGGTAGTCGTCATAAACGGTCGGTTGCTGCTACTTAAACTAACCCAATGCTAGCAATAGGTAGCAGTACCTATCATAATTGATCGGTGGCCATGGTGGCCACACGAAGCGAGAGGCGGCCTATCGTGGAGTGTAACCAAGTGTAACCACCACCGGCGTTATCCGTGTGAGCCGAGTTAATATAAAATGTAAGAAAAAAATAGTCCACAATTCGGTGGCGGCGTTTTGTAGCCAATTTTTGTAGCCGTCGCATTGGGCCTGGGTGCGTTTAAACTTGGACCGTGAAGTTGGCAACACAAGTCAGTCAATGCTATTTTACGGACTTTTTGGCGGGAAGTCAAACGAGGCGGTAATTTTGATTTTGCCAAAAGTTTAAAATTAAATAAACGTACGGAAATATTACATAAATAAAAACGAATAAGGTCTCAAACAACCATGAGTGTCACCAGTGGCGGTGAGGAGCCGCCAGAGCCGGGGGAAAAGAAGAAACGCAAGTACAACAATACTCGAACAATCGGCCCTGATTCAAATAAGTATAAAATTTTTACGAAACCAAATTATAAGAGACTCTTTATAGAAAACACCAATTCTGAATACGTAGTATACGTCGAGTCAACAGAGCAGGAGAAGATAGGGAATAAAAATCCTATCACACTCACCAGCTTAATATCTGACAATGTTAAAGGAGTCTTAGGAGTTCATAGAATAAATGCACACAAAATAGGAATAACATTCAGAAAAGCGGCTGCAGCCAACAATTTTCTGAAGATGGAAGACTTCCTCTGGAAAAATAAGTTTAAAGCCTTTATACCATCGTATTTGACTGAAAGGATTGGTGTATTGAGGTTCGTGCCTAAAGAACTCTCCAATGAGGAAATATATAAAAATATAGTGTGCGACTCTGAAGTTATTTCTATTAAAAGATTCATGCGTAAAGAAGAGGGAAAATTAGTGCCCCTCAATACAGTTGCCGTCACCTTTGCATCAACATCTTTACCGCAATACGCCTATATAAAACTATTTAGATACGAAGTCAAAGCATACATACCACCATTATTGCAATGTTATAAGTGTCTTAAATTTAACCATTCTGCTAAGGCTTGCAGAGGCGAGCAACATTGCTCTTCTTGTGCTGGTCGTCACTCCTACAAAGAATGCGATGTCGAAGAGATCACATGCATCAACTGCGCAGGTAATCATCTTGCCATTTCACGAGACTGTCCCATTAAAAAACAAAAAATTGAAGAGAAAAAGGCCAAATTTCTTAAGCAGAAATCATATGCCACTGTTGTGAACTCACCCCCTACATTTAATGAGAAATCTTTCCCTGTTCTACCCAAAGTTACTGATAAACCTAAAAAAATCAATGATACTTTAGATCCTAAGCAAATAGCAAATAATGATATTATAATTAATGCAATTGTTAAATCGTTGGTCGCATTAGGAAACAAGAGTGACTCTGATGGGCCACTCACACATAAGAAAATAAAAGAAATATTTTTATCAAATTTAATTTAAACATGGATAGTTATCTAAATATTTTACAGTATAATATACAAAGTTTGCAGAGTAAAAAGACCCTATTACAAAATTTATTGTTTGAAAAAAACATAGATGTCTGTCTTCTTAATGAGACGTGGTTCAAATCTAATTCTATAATTCCACACTTTCCCACATATAATTTAATCCACAAAAATTCCATAAATTCTCATAATGGAGTAGCCATTTTGGTGAATCATCGTTTAAAGTACAAAGTAGTTAATACACACTTCTCAGAATCTATTCAAAATGTATGTATCACTATAGAAACACAATTTGGAGCAATGGCAATACTCTGTGTGTACAGCCCTCCCAGTATCAGGTTTGATTCAGCAAAGTTAAAGGACTTAATCAATAACATACCCAAACCTTGTATAGTTATGGGTGATTTTAACGCTCATAACATAGCCTTTGGATGCCACAGTGATAATAATAGAGGTAGATGTTTATATAATATAATTGATGAATTTGACTTATGTATTTTGAATGATGGATCACCAACAACTGTTCCTTATCCTAATAGACATGCTTCAGCGATAGATCTTGCCCTTGTTAGCTCCTCAATAGCTCATTTATGTAACTGGTATGTTCATGACGATCCCATGGGTAGCTATCATCTTCCAACTTTACTTGAGATCAACATTCAGCCATCTATGTATGGCATGTCACCTCCTGTGGATCAAGAGAAATATATTTATAGTAAGGCAGATTGGGATGAATATTATAGCCTATCTGAAACTTGTTTTTCCCACTTGGACTCAATAAATGATTTCCCTATCAATTCATATAACCATTTTATAGAAACATTAAACGATTTGAGGAATAAAACAATTCCAAAACGAAAATTATGTGCAAACACAGCTATTAAAAAACCAGTACCATGGTGGAATGCAAAATGTAGTGATGCTGTCGCAAAATCAAAAGATGCATTAAAGTATTATTTTTCTCAACCGAACATTCAAAACTGGATAGAGTATAAAAAATTAGATGCGAAAAAGAAAAGAATTCTGAAGGAAGAAAGTTCTTCTTCTTGGCGTAATTTATGTAGTAGCTTCAACAGGCTAACTCCAGTTTCTAGGATATGGGGATACATTAAAAAATTTAAAAAAATTGGATCAAATCGAAACAAAAACATAAATGATGAGTGGGTTCCACGTTTTTTAGATAACTTGGCAGATTCTACTGAAATAGATGGCAATAGGCTTGAGTATTTGTTCGAAAATGCTACAGAAAATGATGTAAATGTATTTCTCAAAAACAATTTCACTATAGAAGAGTTGAAAACATCTTTAAAGAGTAGGAAAGATACTACACCGGGATTGGATGACATACCTTATATGTTAATCAAAAAATTACATTTAAATGCACAAACAACATTACTTAATATTTATAATAAACTATGGAATGAATTAGTAATACCCGAGTCTTGGAAAACACAGTGTGTCATTCCAATTTTAAAACCCAATAAACCTATAAATAGTGCTTCTTCATACAGACCTATTTCTTTATCATCTTGTTTGGGTAAACTCTTTGAAAATATGTTGAAGTTAAGATTAGATTATTTTGTTGAATCACAAAGCTTAATTCCTTCTATGCAGTTTGGCTTCAGAAAAGGTAAAAGTTGCTCTGAAAGCTTTGTATCTTTATTATCAGATGTAAGACAGGTTAAATTAAGCCACTCTAATGCAATCTGCGTGTTTTTAGATGTAAAAGGTGCTTTTGACAATGTAAACATAGAAGAACTCATTCAAGTATGTCATGATATTAGTATACCTGGTCATACTCTAAAATGGCTCTATAATTTTTTAAACAATAGGACTGTATTTGTTAAATATAATAATAAATTACATGGACCCAGGACTGTTAACAAAGGCACAATGCAAGGGGCAACTTTGTCTCCTTTACTTTATAACTTGTATACTTCTGAAATATTAAAATATGTAGATACACCAGGCGTAAATATCCTGCAATTTGCAGATGACTTGCTTTTGTACAGCATAAATCAAAACATAGATATAGCAATGTCTAATATCAATAAGGCTTTGTCTCAATTATGCAGCTATTACCATAATAAACTTAAATTAGAAATAAGTCCAGAAAAGAGTTCAGTTTTAATTGTCAGTAAAAATGTAAACACTCATAGCAATGTTAAAATTTTATACAATAATGTAGAAATTCCTGTTGTTAAGCAACATAAATTCCTAGGAGTCATTATTGATGATAGATTAAAATTTGAAGAACATATTAAAGATATAAGTAACAAAGCATTAAAAGGTATTAATCTATTGAGGCATTTAGCAGGCAGTTTTTGGGGCTCTGACCCCAAAGTTATGGATTTGCTGTACAAAAGTATAGTGAGAAGCCATTTTGATTACAGCAGTTTAGCTTACATGAATGCCAATAGCACCTTGTTACGAAAATTAGATGTAATTCAAAATATGGGACTGAGACTTATTTGTGGTGCTATGCGCTCCACACCTATTAATTCGTTAGAGGTTGAGACATGTATACCTCCCTTGACTTTACGAAGGTTGTTGTTGGCTGAGAGGTTTTTATTAAAAGTCATGACGTCAAATGATAATCCTTTACTTAAGAAACTAACAATACATCCTGAAATCTCACAGTCAATTGCTTCCAATGCCATCTCTGCCTCTTCTTTGGTTGGTGGAACTCTACCTGAAATGCCAACAATATTTGAACAAGTAAAAAATAATTCAAAAGATATTTTTCAAAATGATATTTGGCCTATATACAAAATACCTTATAATGGTATTATTAACAGCTTTTCAATCCATTTAGATGTGGTAAAAAATAAATTTGATTTTTTACTGTTTAAAGATAATAGACCAGAATATTATATTATATACACAGATGGATCTAAAACAGATCATAATGTAAATGCAGCTTTCTATGATCCACAATTAGATTTCAGTAAATGTATTAAATTAAACAGGGTGTGTAGCATTTTCACTGCAGAATGCTATGCAATTTATTGTGCACTGCAGCATGTAAATAGTCTTGTACATAATGTACATAATATTTTGATAGTTACAGACTCCAGAAGTGTTTTGTCTGCTCTACATAATGTAAATATTTCTTTTAAGTTAAATTATATTATTTGTAATATTAGACTTATAATCCTAAATCTGCTTGATAAGTATACAAAAGTAGAATTAGTATGGGTACCTTCACACAGTGGCATTCGTGGAAATGAAGTAGCTGACACTGCTGCCCGGTCAGACCATGACGAAGATCGATCCCAGTTAATCAAGGTTCCATTCACCGATTACTATAGCCTTTTTCAAGAACGTAATAGACAGTTATGGAAGGAGTATTGGGACATAACCGTGGAAACGAAAGGCAGATGGTATGCTGGAATACAAAAAGAATTACCGATTAAACCTTGGTACTATAACTTCAAATACATTACAAGAAGATTCATAACTATTTTATCACGCATGAGATTAGGACATTGCTTAACTCCAGCTCACCTGAACAGATTTCGCATAATTAACAATAGCCGATGTCATCATTGTGGAGCAGAGGATGCTGATTTGGATCATATTATCTTAAACTGTTCAAGTTTTAACATTCAACGTTTGATTTTGGTCAGTGAATTGAGCAAAGAGTATGAATTGAATGAATTAAATGACAATGACATTAGTGAACATACTGAACATCAAAGTGTTCCCCGCAGTGTTCAGGATTTATTAGTAAATAAGAAATATTTTAGTGTGTTGTTTAAATATATTTGTAATACAGTAGAGAAAATTTAATTCATGTTATAAATTTATATAAATTAATTCGTTGTAATATTACATTGTAAAAACCCATCAATGTATCCGACTGAAAGACTTGTATCTATGGTCATGAATAAAAAATATTAAAAAAAAAAAAAAAAATGCTATTTTACGGACTTTTTGGCGGGAAGTCAAACGAGGCGGTAATTTTGATTTTGCCAAAAGTTTAAAATTAAATAAACGTACGGAAATATTACATAAATAAAAACGAATAAGGTCTCAAACAACCATGAGTGTCACCAGTGGCGGTGAGGAGCCGCCAGAGCCGGGGGAAAAGAAGAAACGCAAGTACAACAATACTCGAACAATCGGCCCTGATTCAAATAAGTATAAAATTTTTACGAAACCAAATTATAAGAGACTCTTTATAGAAAACACCAATTCTGAATACGTAGTATACGTCGAGTCAACAGAGCAGGAGAAGATAGGGAATAAAAATCCTATCACACTCACCAGCTTAATATCTGACAATGTTAAAGGAGTCTTAGGAGTTCATAGAATAAATGCACACAAAATAGGAATAACATTCAGAAAAGCGGCTGCAGCCAACAATTTTCTGAAGATGGAAGACTTCCTCTGGAAAAATAAGTTTAAAGCCTTTATACCATCGTATTTGACTGAAAGGATTGGTGTATTGAGGTTCGTGCCTAAAGAACTCTCCAATGAGGAAATATATAAAAATATAGTGTGCGACTCTGAAGTTATTTCTATTAAAAGATTCATGCGTAAAGAAGAGGGAAAATTAGTGCCCCTCAATACAGTTGCCGTCACCTTTGCATCAACATCTTTACCGCAATACGCCTATATAAAACTATTTAGATACGAAGTCAAAGCATACATACCACCATTATTGCAATGTTATAAGTGTCTTAAATTTAACCATTCTGCTAAGGCTTGCAGAGGCGAGCAACATTGCTCTTCTTGTGCTGGTCGTCACTCCTACAAAGAATGCGATGTCGAAGAGATCACATGCATCAACTGCGCAGGTAATCATCTTGCCATTTCACGAGACTGTCCCATTAAAAAACAAAAAATTGAAGAGAAAAAGGCCAAATTTCTTAAGCAGAAATCATATGCCACTGTTGTGAACTCACCCCCTACATTTAATGAGAAATCTTTCCCTGTTCTACCCAAAGTTACTGATAAACCTAAAAAAATCAATGATACTTTAGATCCTAAGCAAATAGCAAATAATGATATTATAATTAATGCAATTGTTAAATCGTTGGTCGCATTAGGAAACAAGAGTGACTCTGATGGGCCACTCACACATAAGAAAATAAAAGAAATATTTTTATCAAATTTAATTTAAACATGGATAGTTATCTAAATATTTTACAGTATAATATACAAAGTTTGCAGAGTAAAAAGACCCTATTACAAAATTTATTGTTTGAAAAAAACATAGATGTCTGTCTTCTTAATGAGACGTGGTTCAAATCTAATTCTATAATTCCACACTTTCCCACATATAATTTAATCCACAAAAATTCCATAAATTCTCATAATGGAGTAGCCATTTTGGTGAATCATCGTTTAAAGTACAAAGTAGTTAATACACACTTCTCAGAATCTATTCAAAATGTATGTATCACTATAGAAACACAATTTGGAGCAATGGCAATACTCTGTGTGTACAGCCCTCCCAGTATCAGGTTTGATTCAGCAAAGTTAAAGGACTTAATCAATAACATACCCAAACCTTGTATAGTTATGGGTGATTTTAACGCTCATAACATAGCCTTTGGATGCCACAGTGATAATAATAGAGGTAGATGTTTATATAATATAATTGATGAATTTGACTTATGTATTTTGAATGATGGATCACCAACAACTGTTCCTTATCCTAATAGACATGCTTCAGCGATAGATCTTGCCCTTGTTAGCTCCTCAATAGCTCATTTATGTAACTGGTATGTTCATGACGATCCCATGGGTAGCTATCATTTTCCAACTTTACTTGAGATCAACATTCAGCCATCTATGTATGGCATGTCACCTCCTGTGGATCAAGAGAAATATATTTATAGTAAGGCAGATTGGGATGAATATTATAGCCTATCTGAAACTTGTTTTTCCCACTTGGACTCAATAAATGATTCCCCTATCAATTCATATAACCATTTTATAGAAACATTAAACGATTTGAGGAATAAAACAATTCCAAAACGAAAATTATGTGCAAACACAGCTATTAAAAAACCAGTACCATGGTGGAATGCAAAATGTAGTGATGCTGTCGCAAAATCAAAAGATGCATTAAAGTATTATTTTTCTCAACCGAACATTCAAAACTGGATAGAGTATAAAAAATTAGATGCGAAAAAGAAAAGAATTCTGAAGGAAGAAAGTTCTTCTTCTTGGCGTAATTTATGTAGTAGCTTCAACAGGCTAACTCCAGTTTCTAGGATATGGGGATACATTAAAAAATTTAAAAAAATTGGATCAAATCGAAACAAAAACATAAATGATGAGTGGGTTCCACGTTTTTTAGATAACTTGGCAGATTCTACTGAAATAGATGGCAATAGGCTTGAGTATTTGTTCGAAAATGCTACAGAAAATGATGTAAATGTATTTCTCAAAAACAATTTCACTATAGAAGAGTTGAAAACATCTTTAAAGAGTAGGAAAGATACTACACCGGGATTGGATGACATACCTTATATGTTAATCAAAAAATTACATTTAAATGCACAAACAACATTACTTAATATTTATAATAAACTATGGAATGAATTAGTAATACCCGAGTCTTGGAAAACACAGTGTGTCATTCCAATTTTAAAACCCAATAAACCTATAAATAGTGCTTCTTCATACAGACCTATTTCTTTATCATCTTGTTTGGGTAAACTCTTTGAAAATATGTTGAAGTTAAGATTAGATTATTTTGTTGAATCACAAAGCTTAATTCCTTCTATGCAGTTTGGCTTCAGAAAAGGTAAAAGTTGCTCTGAAAGCTTTGTATCTTTATTATCAGATGTAAGACAGGTTAAATTAAGCCACTCTAATGCAATCTGCGTGTTTTTAGATGTAAAAGGTGCTTTTGACAATGTAAACATAGAAGAACTCATTCAAGTATGTCATGATATTAGTATACCTGGTCATACTCTAAAATGGCTCTATAATTTTTTAAACAATAGGACTGTATTTGTTAAATATAATAATAAATTACATGGACCCAGGACTGTTAACAAAGGCACAATGCAAGGGGCAACTTTGTCTCCTTTACTTTATAACTTGTATACTTCTGAAATATTAAAATATGTAGATACACCAGGCGTAAATATCCTGCAATTTGCAGATGACTTGCTTTTGTACAGCATAAATCAAAACATAGATATAGCAATGTCTAATATCAATAAGGCTTTGTCTCAATTATACAGCTATTACCATAATAAACTTAAATTAGAAATAAGTCCAGAAAAGAGTTCAGTTTTAATTGTCAGTAAAAATGTAAACACTCATAGCAATGTTAAAATTTTATACAATAATGTAGAAATTCCTGTTGTTAAGCAACATAAATTCCTAGGAGTCATTATTGATGATAGATTAAAATTTGAAGAACATATTAAAGATATAAGTAACAAAGCATTAAAAGGTATTAATCTATTGAGGCATTTAGCAGGCAGTTTTTGGGGCTCTGACCCCAAAGTTATGGATTTGCTGTACAAAAGTATAGTGAGAAGCCATTTTGATTACAGCAGTTTAGCTTACATGAATGCCAATAGCACCTTGTTACGAAAATTAGATGTAATTCAAAATATGGGACTGAGACTTATTTGTGGTGCTATGCGCTCCACACCTATTAATTCGTTAGAGGTTGAGACATGTATACCTCCCTTGACTTTACGAAGGTTGTTGTTGGCTGAGAGGTTTTTATTAAAAGTCATGACGTCAAATGATAATCCTTTACTTAAGAAACTAACAATACATCCTGAAATCTCACAGTCAATTGCTTCCAATGCCATCTCTGCCTCTTCTTTGGTTGGTGGAACTCTACCTGAAATGCCAACAATATTTGAACAAGTAAAAAATAATTCAAAAGATATTTTTCAAAATGATATTTGGCCTATATACAAAATACCTTATAATGGTATTATTAACAGCGTTTCAATCCATTTAGATGTGGTAAAAAATAAATTTGATTTTTTACTGTTTAAAGATAATAGACCAGAATATTATATTATATACACAGATGGATCTAAAACAGATCATAATGTAAATGCAGCTTTCTATGATCCACAATTAGATTTCAGTAAATGTATTAAATTAAACAGGGTGTGTAGCATTTTCACTGCAGAATGCTATGCAATTTATTGTGCACTGCAGCATGTAAATAGTCTTGTACATAATGTACATAATATTTTGATAGTTACAGACTCCAGAAGTGTTTTGTCTGCTCTACATAATGTAAATATTTCTTTTAAGTTAAATTATATTATTTGTAATATTAGACTTATAATCCTAAATCTGCTTGATAAGTATACAAAAGTAGAATTAGTATGGGTACCTTCACACAGTGGCATTCGTGGAAATGAAGTAGCTGACACTGCTGCCCGGTCAGACCATGACGAAGATCGATCCCAGTTAATCAAGGTTCCATTCACCGATTACTATAGCCTTTTTCAAGAACGTAATAGACAGTTATGGAAGGAGTATTGGGACATAACCGTGGAAACGAAAGGCAGATGGTATGCTGGAATACAAAAAGAATTACCGATTAAACCTTGGTACTATAACTTCAAATACATTACAAGAAGATTCATAACTATTTTATCACGCATGAGATTAGGACATTGCTTAACTCCAGCTCACCTGAACAGATTTCGCATAATTAACAATAGCCGATGTCATCATTGTGGAGCAGAGGATGCTGATTTGGATCATATTATCTTAAACTGTTCAAGTTTTAACATTCAACGTTTGATTTTGGTCAGTGAATTGAGCAAAGAGTATGAATTGAATGAATTAAATGACAATGACATTAGTGAACATACTGAACATCAAAGTGTTCCCCGCAGTGTTCAGGATTTATTAGTAAATAAGAAATATTTTAGTGTGTTGTTTAAATATATTTGTAATACAGTAGAGAAAATTTAATTCATGTTATAAATTTATTCATGTTATAAGTTATAAATTAATTCGTTGTAATATTACATTGTAAAAACCCATCAATGTATCCGACTGAAAGACTTGTATCTATGGTCATGAATAAAAAATATTAGACTTGTAAAAAAAAAAAAAAAAATGCTATTTTACCGTTTGACAGTTTTGACGTAACTGACATTTGTGATTTGCTTGGGATTTCTATTCAATTCTCATTACATTTTTCTTGGTGGATTGTTGTGCAAAATTGAAGTTGAAATAAGGGGGCGGATGGCTGTTGTATGCATGTAAGTGACTAATAGTCTTTTGTAATCATGGCTATGTCAAAGGGATTTAAAGTCCTGGAGAAATCGGCTCCTCCGAATCCGTACAGTATAATATTGCAACACAGAAATAAAGACTCAGCACTTCTTTTTGAGTCTCAAGCCGTGGTCTCGCTGTCGTCTCAAGAAACAGAAACATTACGAAAACAATATCACAAAATAGCCGATGCATACGGGGTTCTGGGTGTCCTGCAACTGAATTCTGGCGAGAGCTGCATGCTCTACCTGGTCCTTGTGACGGGATGCTGTTCAGTTGGTAAGATTGGAGACGCTGAAGTTTTTAAAATTACCCAGACCCAATTTCTACCCCTATTTTATCATACGCAAGGCGAAGATAAAGTTTCAGAAGTAAGGAAATTAATCAACTCTGGGACCTTCTACTTTTCATGGAATTCTGGTAAAACTCCCCATCTGTTTGACCTTACTCTGTGTGCTCAAAGAAAAAGCAAGGGAGCTAGCCCTGATAACAGATTCTTCTGGAATAGAACTCTGTTTATACATTTAATAAGATATGGAATAGATTGTGAAGAATGGTTAACTCGAGCTATGTGTGGCTCAGTGGAAATAAGAACTATTTATGTTGGACACCGACAAGCCAGAGCAGTATTGGTGTCTCGACTTAGCTGTGAGCGTGCTGGGACTAGGTTTAATGTCCGAGGCTGTAATGATGATGGAAATGTTGCCAATTTTGTGGAAACAGAACAAGCAATCTATATAGATGATTCAGTTGCCTCTTATGTACAGACTAGAGGCTCCGTTCCTCTATTTTGGGAACAACCTGGTATCCAAGTGGGATCACATAAAGTGAAGATGTCTAGGGGATATGATGCCTCTACCAGTGCATGTGATAGACATTTCTCACAATTAAAACGTAACTATGGCTCATTAATAGTTGTTAATCTGTTGGGGTCCAGTTTAATTGGAGGCAGTGAAGGCGAAGCTACTTTGAGTAATGCATTCCAAAAACACTTGAATGACTCTGCCCACAATGATGTAGTACAAATCATTTTTGATTATCATCAAGAAGTAAGAGCTTCTTCTATAGAAAATGCATTAGCAAAATTTAGGAAAATCATCGAAAAACACTATGATGACATAAGTATTTTTAGTGCTAAAAGTTCAGATATCTATAATATTCAAAAAGGAGCTATAAGAACCAATTGCTTAGATTGCTTGGACAGAACCAATTCTATACAAACATTTATAGGATTAGAAATGTTGGCTATTCAATTGATGCTTTTGCAATGTATTGACAAAAAACAAAATGTCAACAGGTTTGAAGAAGTTTTCAAACAGATGTGGGTCAATAATGGAAATGAAATATCAAAAATCTATGCAGGCACTGGTGCCATCCAAGGAGGCTCTAAACTTATTGATGGTGCAAGATCTGCAGCACGAACAATCCAAAATAATTTACTAGATAATTCAAAACAAGAGGCTATTGATATATTACTTTTGGGCTCTACTCTGAACTCAGAGCTTGCTGATCGTTCACGAATATTGCTACCTTCTAACTTATTGCATACATCTACACCAGTTCTCAGGGAAATGTGTCGTAGAGCAAGTGAATTTACTCAACCAACTACAATTCGAATCACTATTGGCACATACAATGTGAACGGAGGCAAACATTTCAGGAGTCTTGCCTACAAAGATGTTTCATTAGCAGACTGGCTGCTGGATTGCCCTAACTCAGCTTTAGTCAATACTGTCAATTTAAAAGAACACCCATCTGATATATTTGCTATTGGCTTTGAAGAAATTGTGGACTTAAATGCTAGCAATATTATGGCAGCTAGCACAGATAATGCTAAGGCTTGGAGTGAAGAACTAGAAAAAGTGCTTTGCAGAGATGCTCCATACACTTTACTGTCAAGTCATCAACTAGTAGGGGTCTGCCTCTTTATATTTGTCAGGAAAGATCTGATTCCACACATTCGGGATGTAGCTCTGGATTGCGTCAAGACTGGACTTGGTGGCACTACTGGCAACAAAGGATCAGTTGGCATTCGAATGGTCCTTTATGGAACATCCTTGTGTTTTGTGTGTGCTCATTTCGCTGCAGGTCAATCTCAGGTTACAGAGCGTAATGCTGATTATACCGAGATAACGCGAAAAACCGCCTTCCCAATGGGCCGCTCTCTATACTCTCATGATTATGTGTTCTGGTGTGGTGATTTTAACTACCGCGTTGATCTAGACAAAGATGAAATACGTCTATTAGTGTCACAAAATAATTTACAACGAATTTTAGACCATGATCAGTTGTTACAACAAAAAGAACAAGGGTTGGTGTTCAAAAATTGCTTCGAGGGTGAGATAACCTTCCCTCCTACATACAAATATGATCTATTCAGCGATGACTATGATACGAGTGAAAAATGTCGAGCTCCTGCTTGGACTGATCGAGTATTGTGGAGAAGCAGGAAGCACACTATTGACCCAGAGGGCACATCAGAATTACAAGCAGGAAAACTGTTGCACTATGGCCGCGCAGAACTGAAACAAAGCGATCATCGGCCGGTTATCGCAATTCTAGAGATCGAAGTACTACAAGTAAGCTATACAAAATGCATGGAGGTGTTTTATGAAGTTGTGAAAGATCTTGGACCTCCTGATGCTAGTATAATTGTACAACCTTATGAAGAGTACAGTAGCGAAGATTGCCCATTCGACGATAACGTGGTGGCAGCTGTTTTACAGGAATTATCTACGATTGGTGAAGTTACGTTGGTGCGTTTTATTGATGATGCTTCTCTTAGTATAACTTTTAGAGAAGGGCAAAATGCTCTTGCAGCTGCACAGAAGGGGCAAATATCTGCTTGTTCGATCCCATTACAAATTACTTTAAAAACCCCTAATTGGATCGATATCGTTCGATCTGAAATAGGATTGTGTTCAAACAACACTGTTCCGTTATCAGGAGAAGCGCAACCAGAGCGCCCTCTCAGATCTGCACCCCCCACTCCTCGCAGACAGCAGCCTAGCAGACCCCCTGCACCTTCACCGACACCTCTGGTGCCATCCAGAGCCCCGGCAATAAGTCCGGCGCGCCCTCCGCCCCCGCGGCCCGCGCCTCTACCGCCAGACGCGGGTAAGACTGCTGCACAGCCGCCGGTGGCATCTCCGCCGGCGGACAGTGTGCCGCCGCCCACGTGCGCGCCACCGCCACCGCCAGAAAGAAGCACGCCGCCCCCGGCCGGACAATCACCCCCGGCCGGCCTGTCGCCCCCGGCCGGCCCGTCACCCCCGGCCATCCCGTCGCCCCAGCCGGCCGGCCCGCCGCCGCCTGTGCCCGCCAGGCAGGGAGCTCCACCACCGTTGCCCGCGCGCCCTCGACCATCGTAATAAACTAAAGTTAAAGCTTACGAAAGATGTTGGAATAACGTGTCTGTATTGTATACTTACTATTTGTATAGTTTATGTTACCTTAATTTATTTATAAATTGTCTCTTAATTTTAGTTCCGTGTTCTTTTTATTTGTTTTAAATACGAAGTTATTAATTACATTTTGCTGTTGCATCAACAACTGTGCGATACAATCGCAGCTAAAATACATTGCGACGTTGATAATTAACATACTTTACCTGCTAATTAGTGTAATTTTTTTTACGTAATGTGTTACAGAACTAAGATTTTAGAAAATCCTCTTTTCTCCGTGGTTTTGTATTCGATATTACTTTAAGATTAAAACCTCAAGTAAATCTGATTACGTAGTTTTATAAATTAAAGTCTGCTTTTTTATTAAATAATTTTAAGCATATTAAAATAAGGTGTATTTTCAGGATTGGACAAATAATTATTATCAACAAATATTGGCACTGTTCCAATAGGGTTGCTTCTCTTATTGATTTTATTGTTGATGAGTTTGTCGACACACTTGTTCATCGGAGAATAATATATTATCTAATTGTGCGTGTTTGTGAGGTGTGATGTTAAATATGTATATGTTAATGGTCAATCTGTATCTATATATTAGTGTTATATTACACGAGATTATATGTATTAATTATAATCTCTATCATCTATGTGCTTTGTTACAAAGTAATGTTATGTTTCTAAAATCTATAATATCTCTATAGTTTTACATAATCTATGAATGAAGATAACTGTATTCTTTTGTAAGAGTTGGAGTGGTTCCAAAAATACCGTGACCCAGTTAAACACTTGCCTGCAAGGGTTAGCTATTCGTTTGTTCGATGCCGGCAAGTGTAAAATCCGTGTGTATGATGTTGTTTGAGTAAGTCAATAGGTAATCAAATCGCCTTACTTAGCTCATTATAGTTCGTCAGGCTGCGTTTCCACCAAAGATGTGGAACTCTTAACAAACAGCCGTCGCAACACATCCTCGCACATGGTGGAAACGTAGCTTAACGAACGATTGACGACGAATGTTAATGATCCTTATTTTCCTCTAAACATACCTATCTATAACCTAGCTGAAATTTACATCGTTACAGACGGATGCAAACAGGTAAATTAGGTAAATACACAGATAATACCATTATCAGAGCAGTACAACGTCCTTGCGATAATCACATAATCATGCTTGTTTGAAAAGTATTTTGTTACCTACATAAATATGCATAAATAGTATTCATAACTTTCTTAAGACATCCACGTCATGCAAGAGACTATTTTGTATTTTGTCCTTTAGTAGATTCTCTTATAGATAACTGCGATTGGTCTGGTTTTTTAAGGTTTCACATTCTATTTAATAAAGACTAGCACTAGATAGATTGATGCTGGCCGATTGATTTGTGTTCCACTTCCACCAGTTATTTAGTCAATCAGTGTGAAGCTCTATGTTATTAGTCATCATAGTGAAGCTCTAATATACTTACTTACTAAGTAGGTACATAGTTACAATTTTCTGATATTAATTTAGGGCTGAAACATTCTCAATAAACAAAACCGATCGATCAAACAACCATCTGACTCAAAGCTGTCAGTAGTGCGCACCAAGTCTGCTGATTCCGTAACCACTATGTCGGATAGATCTGGTTAATTCGATCTGGATGTTTTACCTACTATAAACTTACTTAGATCTCGTAGCTAATGAATATCAACCGCACGGGTCGAGCCGAGGTTCATCTGTAGATGAGTGACCATCTTAACATGAGATTCCTCGGTGCCTCGGAAAGCATGTTAAGCCGTTGGACCCGGCTGTCATTTTTAGATCTTTGGTAGTCGTTACGGATTGTCAGAAGCCAGAAAATTTGCTCCAGGCTTGCCAAGAGGTAGCGTGTTACTAGTTAATGGGTTTTGGAATGAGTTGTGGTACGCAGCCGCTCCACGTAAAATACTAGTATTCAGCTGAATCCGGTTTGACTGGAAGCCGACCCCAATATAGTTGGGAAAAAGCTAAGCAGATGATGAAATTTACTTTGATCATTGTATGTTCTTGGCAAAGAATAATGACGTAACTGACATTATGATCCGTCGTTTGTGATTCTGGTAGACTCAACTAGACTCGTATAAACATTATTACACTCTGTAGGTATACCTTATAGCAGGTAATTAAGTATATTATGACTTGTACGCTAGGGTGTTATCTATGTGATACTGCGTTTTAGGTCTTAGCACGACGGTCTCTCATGGCTTTGCTATCACTTGATTCCTCGGCTACCATTCTTGACGCCATGCACTCATATCGGACATTTACACTATCAAAGAACTAAATAAGTTATCAGCAGACATCGTAGCGCGAGCCTGCTTCGGCGTGTAGAACGTAAGCAGATAAGCATAATTATATAGATTTAATACTTAATTGTGCATCGAATTGTCATAATCGTAATGTTCTTAATGGATTTAATGATCCATAATTTTTAATTGATATAAATGATACAACGTAAATGGAATATTATAAAAATAGATAATTTATACGCCTACTTATTCAAATGTTATAGGAAGTACATTGCAATCGTTTTCTTCAGTGTCCTCTGATATCTAAATTTGGGACACTAGTTCATTTTACCTAATAATTAATTTATGTTATTGTCACTCTTATTCGGTAATTTGTTCTGTTTTATTCATACTCTCTTTATTTTTAATTAAAAAAATAACGAGTTATTACGGTAGTCGTAATTTTACTATAAGTACTTAGCTATCTATTTTTTTTTTAAGAAATCATTTGATGAATTTTTAATAGGGTTCCCAGTAACGTATAGTGCTGAATACTTTTTTATAATTATATTGCTTAGCAATTAGTAAAATATTAGTTAAATATCAGTAATCTGTTGAGTATTAATTACATTTTTGGAAATTAAGTGATATGAATTTATTAAGAAACATATTCCTTTATTACTTTGTTCTTAAAAGGCTGTGTTGTGCATTTTATTCATGTGGGATTGAATGTTGAAATCTCAGTATATTATAAATTTGTCATGTTGGTCAGTAGTGTTGACTGAACCGATATGATGGTAAAAAGTTCCAAAAATATTTTTTTTATTTTGCTTTTTATATTACTATCTAGATTTCTTTATGACCTATGTTTATTTTAAATATATTTATTTTTATTGTGCGTGTCTTGTTCTCGAAACTGTTCACGTAGTAGGTACCTGATTGTTTTCCTTTCTCAGCTACATAAAGTAGGTAGGTACTAAGTTTACTTGGTTTACGTATTATTATCGATCAAATTATGTATACTTGAAATCTTACTTAATGATTAAGGTCAACATAGTAGATTGGTGTTACAAAAGTAGTGCTTTTTGAATGTTGCTACATGAATTCACTAAGTATGGTTTGCAATATGGCATTATAGGTGAAGGCCAGTGTTGATATGTTATAAAAGTTATATCAAATATAGAATTATTTAAAACTCTTTCGTTTTATTTTTCCTGGCTGTATTTTCAAATATTTGAAATATCCTATGTCCACATCAGGGTAACATTACTAAACGAAACTCCGCAGAAGTGGTAAAAAAGCTTAACTTTTAGTAAATTTTAAGGTACTACTTACTGAAACTTTCTACCTACACGTGCACTATCATCGTTCAAACCTCGCAGAGGTCGGTCTGCGGATGGGACATCAATTGCAATGTGACCATAAATCTTTATAAACAAGACTCGTCGGTGGTTCGTAAGCATGTCGAGCCCTTGGCGCGTTGACCGTAATTTGTAGGTCTTTTCGGGTAGTCAGGACTTCAGGAACCATAAAAGACAGTTTTCCCAAAGGGTTATCGATCAGATACCGGGTTATGGAAGTTAGTTGGGCAGTCGCTCCATGTAAAATAACTGGTAGGTATTCAGCTGCATTTGGTTTGGTCAGCCAATATTCCAAAATTTGACGCAGTAACCCAGCAATTGCCCTTAATGAGACGTGCTCGATAATATCGGATTGCTTAAAACCAACTCACGATGAGCCCTACCCGCTAACAGGCATCTCAACACCCGCCGTTCGAAGGAATGACGCGTGCGCGCTGTAAAAAGGGTCCAGGAATCCGATTCCCGATATACCATTATACCCGTATACTCTTCAAAAATTCCAGGCTAGACTAAAGTCTCAATAGCTTCCTAAGAACCACACAAGCAATAATTCAGGACAAGGCACCATAGGAGAAGAGCAAATTGTAGGAGGAGTAGGTACCCACCTCACAACTTCAGTATGCTCAAAGAACACTTGCCTCTTGGTCTCTCACTGCAGTGGCCGTATGCTCTGATTGATTGCTGATCTAAGTAGGCTGGTGCAAATATTGTCTGGCGAAATAGGGATCCATCAAACACCCGGTGCGGTTCAGACAATGATCCATTTGGTTTTGTGCATCAAACGTTCCTTACACTTGGCTATAAATATAAGTTCCCGTGCCCCTAGCGCGCGGCTACAAATCGATAAAATAATACCTACAATAAATAAGGAGGAGCAATCGTTGTATCGATAAATAAATGTTTTAAATAATATCTCTATTTAATAATGGTTTTAGTTGTACCACGCAGTTAATAGAACGAAAAACTCATGCATGTTCTCTGTCGCAGAAATATGTGTCGCAAGCGGTCAAAAGGTGTACGTTACCCCAGCAGGAAAGTGTCTCCTAGAGTGATATGAGTGGAACGTATATTTAGTGCGTAATCTGCTATAAATGTGCGCTACTTATAGAATTTGTGGGCCTGGCTGTTTTGGAAAAAAATGATTCCTGCTAGGGTAACGTTTTTCTAGCAGGAAAATTCTAAACGAATGATCGGAGAGAGAAATGTTGCGCATGGGCAGAGAGCTTATATTTGTGCAAAAATGTGCCCCGAAAATATAATTTGTGCGCCTTCAGGTTTTCGAGATATTGCGTTTCCTGCTGGAATAACGTTTTGCAGAATCGTGTATTTCTAAAACCATCGTATGTGCGCCTGTAGAATAGAAAAAAAAACGTACACGAGTAGCTCTTAATTTGTGCGTATTTGTGACAGAATTAGATTTACAAAAATATTTATAACTTTCAAGTAATCGCACTTTTTCGAAAACCTGAAACAAAATTGTAGCTCCTAAATGAGAAAACGTATAAGCTCGCTGAAAACTGTATTCGGTCCTTCTTGATGCTTTTAATAACCGTTAAGTTTCAAAAGTGTACATGCATGCGTTATTGAATAATATTGCTAAAATCAAAACGACGGTGTCATAACTTTGACGGCAAAATACAAGAAACCGGGTCAACCCAAGATGTGTGGCTTTAAACCAAGATTTAGTGCGTTAAGTCAAAAATATATAGTGAAAATATTCAACTTGGAATGTTTCGCATTAAGTAAATATAAACAAAAAACAAAACATGTAAACAACGGCCGGTTATCTGATCAAATTCTAAAAAAATATATATTTTCGGGGCACATTTTTGCACAAATATAAGCTCTCTGCCCATGCGCAACATTTCTCTCTCCGATCATTCGTTTAGAATTTACCTACTAGAAAAACGTTACCCTAGCAGGAATCGTTTTTTCCGTTTTTTTTTTCAAAACGGCCAGGCGCACGAATTCTATAAGTAGCACACATTTAAAGCAGATTACGCACTAAATATACGTTCCACTCATATCACTCTAGGAGACACTTTCCTGCTGGGGTAATGTACACGGTCCAAAGGTTAACGCCTCTATCGAAGCAGATGTCAAGAACTGTCCACATGAGAAGAAGTATTGCAATGGTTACAATAAAGAATATAAATTATTATGAATTGAGGTATTTTTATCACAGCTTTATCAAGTTAAGTTAATGAACTGAAAAAAAAAAACGACTGCACTTTAGTTCTGAAGCCAAAGTAAAATTCTTAACCTCTGTGAATTGATATGAAATAAAAATTCAAAAATGTTTTTGTATTACGTTATATATTTTCTAATCACAGTGCTGAGACACTTATAACACAGGCAACTAATACATAATTTAGTAATTGATTTGTTCATGTATTTACTTCTTGGGTACAGCGTGCGTGAAGATGGTGTGGCCAACTCCAGCAAGGCCAACAATGCAGAGAGCCATGGTCAAGCGGTACAGAATACCATCCAGAGGACCACCCTTCAGGAACACAGGGACATCATCCTCTTTCTGAAATACAGTAGACAAAAAAAAGGTTAAATATACATAGAGGGTAATAAAATAATAGGACTTGATTAAGTTGCTATGTAGATTTCTCCTACCTAACCAATTTTAAGTTATGACAATAATACAAGATGTCAGATCAGTAGTTAAAAAAAAAACTAGTAAGGTATAAACTTGTCAAACTGATAAGTTAGTATATTGTTGTATTGTTTGAAATACAACTTCTTTGAAAGAAAGACAGTATAATATTAATGTATAGCATTAGACTTGTAAGACATTGACAGAGGTTAAACTACAATGGGTAATTTTCATAAGTAGTGGTTGCGGAGTGGTTGAAATACAACCATAATTTTTTAGTCACTTCATCTGCATAATTTTTGTAAAGAGGGGTCCAGAATTTTTGCTTCACAAAAATAATAAATAGACAATTCCTTCAACTCAACTAAATAACTAACTTCGAGTTGATGCCTATAAAATTAATTGAAAAAAAAATTGTGTATATGTTACCGGAAAATTGCATATGTCATAGAATTGTATTTTTTTTTCTTATTAAGCTGCAGACATATTGGAAACTATTGAGTTTGGGTGGAAATTATTGTAAACGAAACAATTTTTTCATAATATATCGAGAAATCATAATCTAATAAAGATTTATTACAATCTTACGGAGTCTGCAATTTTCCTGTGACATATACAAACATAAAAAGTCAACAGTTTTGATAATTAAATCATAACAAAATTATGAATACTCGCTCATTATAAACCTACGTAGAATGTTTAGTTAGGATTGAATACATACTTAAAGTATCTAAGTACCTATTTAGTACAAGGGTTGTTTTAAACAGTGTTGTTGTAGAATCTAATAATTACCTGGAACTGTTTCTGTCGCTGACGGATCTTCTCAGACAAGGGAGCGTAGGGAGTGTTGGTGCCAGGGATCAGCTTCCGTGAACCGGGAGCTGCGCAAGCATCGACGACAGTCGACATGTGCGAAGTGTTGTACTGGATGGTCGGGGGCTCCACTCGTTGCAAAGCAATCGGGGCCTACCCATAAGGAAAATTATCTTAGTATGGGAGCACCCAGAGATAAAAACGTAACCAAAGTTTTTAGTATAAACTTACCACAGGGAAAAGTGGACTCTGCAAGTGGGTTGAGGCCACCAACCTTCCAGTTGCTCGGCTTAGTTGATGATACATTTTGTCGGAGAGAGAATTTACTTTATTTTAGAACTGCAAAGTGCCTGAAAATCGAGCGATTACGAAACAAGTAGTTATCAGGTTCGTTTTGAAACCTTGATCTGCAAAAACTGTTTGGACTTATGTAAAAAATTTGTAAAATGAAAATAAAGTATCTGCAGTTTTTGCACACTAATCTAGCAACTTATTTGAACAGTTACTTTAATAAAGTGAAATAAAACGCTAATAACATTTTTATTTTATGGAAATATAAATATTATTATCCTTGAACATTATTGGAAAATTAATTTAACTACTTTTCGAACGCACGGAAGAACAGCATCGTTCGGAAATAAGTCTTCTAGTTTCATCAATTTCAATGAATAAATATTTTATTTGCAACTATAAATAACAGAATTCATACGCTCCGGACGAATACATAAGCTCCGAACACAACTAAATATACTATATAAGTTGATAAAGGAAAACTTCGTCGGTGCGCTTGCCAAATCTGATATGTGCATTTCTATGATACTTTCTTGTTACTTAATATCCTTTAAAATCAAGTATATTAACAATACATTTTATCATTTTCACGTATATCTCAGTAAATACGGCATTTTGAAATTATGAATTAGTCAATTAATCATTAAAAAATTATCAATTAATCATTAAATAAAACAGATTATTATCTCCCTTGTCAACTTGATGAAAAACACATATCAGATTTGGCAAGCGCACCGACGACTTGTCCTAGCTTAAAAACATATTTTTAATCTGTTCCAAAAACATCACTCTTTGATTTCCAAACGGAAAGTTCCGCCATATTTCTTTTTGAGTTTGACAGTTCTTTGAGCACGTTTTTAGAAGAAGGTAAGTTCGTAAAATAACTAAAGAATTCGTGAATTGTGTGTTAATTTTGTGCAAAGGTTCTTTCTTATGTATTCTAGTGTTTAGTGTAACTGTCTCCTAGATGTTTACTATGTCACGTTAATCGCATATTCGAAATTTAAATCTCCGCGTGGCGTGTCATGTATGGACACCGTTTGGCATTTGTTTCACCAAAACTTTAGGCCAGCTGCCATAAAAAATCCGTTATTGTTGTTGTAATCAAATATCTCCTGCTTTCAGCTACACAATGCAGATCTTCGTAAAAACCCTCACGGGTAAAACCATCACCCTCGAGGTGGAGGCTTCAGACACTATTGAGAATGTAAAGGCAAAGATCCAGGACAAAGAGGGAATCCCACCAGACCAGCAGCGACTTATCTTCGCTGGTAAACAGTTGGAGGATGGCCGCACTCTTTCTGACTACAACATCCAGAAGGAATCCACCCTTCACTTAGTGCTCAGGCTTAGAGGAGGTAAGATAAGTCACATTAGCAGCACAGTTACTTGTTATTCAATGTGCAATATCTACAAACAAGTTGCGTTTTCCAGGTACCATTGAGCCTTCTCTGCGTATCTTGGCCATGAAGTACAACTGTGACAAAATGATTTGCCGCAAGTGCTATGCTCGCCTCCACCCTCGTGCTACCAACTGCCGCAAAACCAAGTGTGGTCACACCAACAACCTGCGCCCCAAGAAGAAGCTGAAGGATTAAATTATTTTATTACTTGCTGTTGCAAAATGCAAAGCATATACATCTTTTAATTTGCAAACCATATAAATAAGCCCAAATTAATAAAAGTGTAACATCTAATTTCATTGTTTTATTGTTCTCAAGTTAATGACTTTATTCTACTGCATTGTATAATGCAAGCCTTAGGGAAAACTATTGATTATCATTTGCACTAGACAATATTATCACTGTCTTTAGGTTTGAAGACTAATAATTTTGGAGTTTGATGTGGTTCATTACGGCAAAAATTATATTTTGCTGTAATGAACCACATCAAGGCTGAGAAAGAGTCCATCCCTAACACTGGTTTTCTGATGGAGAACATAAAACATCTTTACCACCACAAATTATACATAAACAGGTGCTAAGGTATATAATAGTCTTATCATCCTGCACCTGTCATTTATGTCCATTTCATATTTTAAAGATGAGAGTCCTTATCCAGGAGATGGACATATGGCCCTCATAAGGTCATATCAAGAAGTCCAGACAGTCGACATAGTGCTCAACAACAAAACAGTCAAGGTGTCAATTGACAGATTAAAACCAGCATTTGTGTGGCGTGATGACGTTGAGACATAGCCATGAAGCACAAGATGCGCGACCAATGTGTACTACTCGTGCACGACGTAAAGTAAAGATCCCTGAACGGTACAAATGAAGTGGCCATTTTTAGGGTTCCGTACCCAAAGGAACCCTATTGCTAAGCCTCCGCTGTCCGTCCGTCTGTCTGTCTATCAGCAGGCTGTATCTAAAGAACATTAATACGTAGACAGTTGAAATTTTCATTAGTGCCGCGTGGCAGCAGCGCTGCTGCCGCGCTGCACTAAATAACAACTTTGTTCACTGCTAGTTTGTAAACAGCTGAACCAATTTTGGTAGGTACCTACTTAAGAGAGAGAGTTTGGACCGATATATTACTCTCTTCTATGGTTTGGACCTTGGAGAAGGGAAAAGGATACATTTTATTCCGGGATTATGATTCCTGACTTCCACTCGACGGAAGCCGCCTGCTGGCAGAAGCGAGTAGGTACTAAATAAAACAAATCTTAAAAATAAAATGTTTGTATAATTTGTGTAAAAATAAATGCATCAAGTTCAACTTCTTACATTTTCTATTATTGTCACTTACTAGAAGTCACAACCAGTATGGTCATGGCCATACTTTTATTAATCCTTACTAATATTATAAATGCGAAAGTAACTCTGTCTGTCGCGCTTTCACGCCTAAACTACTGAACCGATTTAAATGAAATTTGGTACACAGATAGTCTAGAGTCTGAGAAAGGACATAGGCTTTTTATCCCGGGAGTATGTTCCCTAGGGACCACGCGGGCGAAGCCGCTGGCAGAAGCTAGTCTAATATATATTCCCATGAGAAATCTTGACTTCATGTTTTCATGAAGCCGATTGCTGTACAAACAACAATACAGCAATCGGCACTCACTTTAAAGAAAGCACGAAAGCGTTCGCCATAGTTATCTTAAATGCTAACTTCAAACTTAGACTGGATCTTATGAAGCATAGATGGTGGCTGATGTCTCGCTGCTTACATCTATATTGTCCCGGAAGTTTTTTGTTTATGCAGTAGAGCAACGCAATTTTTTATAAAGGTAGTTGTTACAAATTCGCGCGTTATGTAATTTTTATACATGTCATGTCTTGATTCATAATATTAAAATACACATTTATCATGGTACCCACATAAGTAATAGCTATCTATCGTGCAGTGTTTGATTCACTTACATTTAATATATAGATTCTATGTCGCTTCTTTTCCGTGTTGCTGGCACGACAGTATCTCAGATTTAAGAGGCCCGAAAGATTGCCACTTCCACGGCATCGTTGATTTTGGCCTATGTTGCGTTAACTTATTATATAAAACGAAATCAATCATTAATACATTATTTTATAATACATATAATAAACTCTACTTATATTTAAACCTGGACGGATTCTTATGATCACTATAATTGCACAATGTTGTAACAAAATGGTACGTATTATGTATTGCAGTCTCCCTATACCATGCCGAAATGTACAACTTTGATTTTCAGCGGCTTTTGCGTTGCGTTTTCTGAAAATAGGATTTATATAAAATTAAACGGCGATACATTAAATGTTTTTGGTGCTTTTTATAATAGGTGAAAACTGTGAATAAGTACATGCTTTGATGGAGAATGACACACTACCAGATGACACAAACCATGCAAAACATACAGTTGTTGTTTCGTACAACGATATTAACATCCGCGTAAGATTAAGCATACTCGGATTTCAAATGGCACAATTAGTACACAACAAATACCAAATTAAAATGTTTACAGTCCATATAAGAAGCGAAACTATAAAGCGACACGATCTTTGAGATTACATACTACACAGCCAATGCACAAGGTTTTATTGAATAAACTGAAAATACTAAATAAACCGGATGACTGACAAACATAATGCTGTGGATAACGGTGTGAGTTTCACATTTATATAATATCTTTGTTTATATTATTTGCGCAGATATAATGTGTTACTGTTTGTTTGTCCCAAATAAATAAATAAATAGACATACTAAAAGTTCTTCATAATGTTCAAAGACCCGAGTAACAGGGTGTATAGTTATTCCAAATATACCTTGTATACCTAAGTGCAAGTGGGGTACAGTGTAGTAGTAAACTATTTAGTGGAGTAAAATAACGTGCAGAATCGCGTGCGTCACATAAAAATGAGGTGCAAATGACAGACGGTGGCATGCGTGCATCACACTTCAACGTAGTCGAGCGTAGTACCAGCTGGCGGGACGTGCGGCGCGTGCGACACGTGCGGTGCGTGCGACACGTGTGGCGCGTGCGACACGTGCGGCGCGTACGACATGTGCGGCGCGTGCGCGGGCGGTTGCAGAGGCTGCGGCTGCTGCGGGGTGAAGGCAGCGAGGTACTTGTGTGGCGGACACAAAGGGAGACTCGCTGCTAACTCGCGGGACGGCTCCGGAGATACGCGAGATTCCTGCTGAACAAAAAGAGATAGAACATATAGAAAAAGTATCTATTTACACATGGATCCCTTGGATGCACTACATTAATAAATACTAGCTTTTTCTCGCTGCTCCGCTCGCGTTGCCTATCTCCCAGGAACCGTGCTTTTTTTTTGGGATAAAATGTAGCTTGACATGAATTTTCAAGCAATAGGGTTTAGGTGTAGCTTTCTATCAGTGATAAAATCTTTTAAATGTACGTATCAATACTACACTTCTGGACACATCTATTGGCCCACCTTGTATTTTCAGTTTCGTTTGGTCCTAGCTAAAATTTTATATTGGGTCGAGCAAAAAGTTTTTATGCAGTTTTGAACCTGGCACATTCACAATTTCATTCAATAGTCTTTTTTTGAATTTCGAACACAGAATTTAAAGAAACAAAAGACAATTTGGAGCCTGTTTGTTGATATCAAACAATTGAATACTAAGAAAACTTGGTTTTATTGGTTTACTTGGATTTAATTCTTGAAAAAGTGATTGATATCTTTGGTTTTGCAACAAACAATACTTATTCTTAACATTAAGGTGAGGTTCTATCAATAATCTATGGATACTTCACCTGAAGTCGCCGCCCAAGCTGTGGCACTTATTCAGGCCGGACACAGCCAAAGAAACGTGAGTGCTCAACTTAATTTAAGTCGATCTGCGGTCCGAAATGTTTATCGGAGGTACCTAGAGACTGGCGGCTTTGTTCGTCGCCAAGGAAGGCCACGATCTCGGGTCACAACTGAAAGGCAGGATCGATTCATCGTGACGACCAGTTTGAGAAATCGTCACCTTACCTCCATTGAGATACAAAACCAACTTCGCGACTTCCACGGAGTATCTGTGAGCGCTCGAACTGTTCGGAGAAGGTTAAAAGAACGCGATATGGTACCACACAAGCCAGCTAATGAGCCCAAACTAACGCGAGCCCACCGAACAGCGCGCCTTCATTTCGCACGCAGTCATTTAAATTGGACACAGCAAGATTGGAGCCGTTTACTCTTTTCTGATGAGTCTAAAATTGTGTTACATGGCAATGATGGAAGGAAGAAGGTCTACCGACGTAAGGGAGAGCGTTTCGGACAATGTTGCTTTGAAGAGAGGGTTGCTTATGGCGGTGGCTCATGGACTGTCTGGGGCGGTATATCCGCGAGCGGCAAAACTCAACTTGAGGTTGTTACAGGACCACGGCTGCCAACATTAAATGCTGAAAGGTACATTCGTGAGTGCTTAGAACCTCACGTGATACCATACGCGGACTATGTGGGCCCAAATTTCCTTTTTATGCATGATAATGCAAGAGCCCATGCGGCCGGCATCGTCAGGGAATATCTTCGGGATGTGAACATCACAGTTATGGACTGGCCAGCCAGAAGCCCAGACATGAACCCCATCGAGCACATGTGGGACGAGCTAAAAAGACGTGTTAGGGCTCGTCAGCCAGTTGCCCAGACGATGCAGGAGTTGAAAACTGCCATAGAAGAGGAATGGGAGATGATCCCTCAAAATTTCATAGAGCGGTTGATAAACTCTATGCCTAATCGTATGAGAGCTGTGGTAGATGCCCATGGAGGCAACACGCGTTATTAAATTAAACCTGTATTTGATAAAACATGTTTCGTATTCAAAAATCAATTGCCTTTAACAAGGCGCATATCCGACTTGTTAGGCGTAGCTCCATGTCGTATGGTATTCTGAATTCAAATTTAAAACAATACGATCGAAAAACATGGTAAAATGTATCAGGTTTAAAACTGCATCAACAGTTTTTGTTCAATCTAGCAATCATATTTCGGTAGGGGCCATCGAAACCTAAACTCTAAGGTGGGCCAATAGATGTGTCCAGAAGTGTATTTATAATATCAATTTAGATGAGTATGCAGGTTTGGTAGTCAGTATTTTTTTTTAAAGTCTCTTGCAGACCAGCATAGGAGGTTGTCGAATGCTTAACCGGACTTGCCTGTGGCGGCGGATCAATTCTCTATATAATATCAATTTAGATAAGTAAGCAGGTTTGGTAGTCAAGGATTTTTTTTAAGAGGCCTCTCGCAGGTCAACATAAGAGGTTGTCAAATGCTTAATCGGACTCGTCTGTCAGGACATAAAAAATTACTAAGTAACTACATGCTAAAGGCACCCAGGGCATACAAGCTCCGCAGGCTGGCTCGAGCATGGGCTGGGGCAGTCATTTGGTAGACATTGAGACAGTTTAAATACCTTATAGGACGACATAGAACTGTTACATTTACAATTGAGCCTTTGACTTACCGATACAACGGCGATGGTAACAGTATCCGAGAATTTGACTTTGTTCCTTTCACCTGAACGAGTTCCTTGTTTCTCTGGGGCATCATTGTCCATTCGATATGTTCTGTCCTTTAAGCTTGTACTGGGATGATAATTATTGTTGTTTTGGTAACGATACAACGTATTAGGTGCTTCTTCCCTTAACTCTGTTTGGTATAAGTGTTTGAAGTGCGTGGAAGCCATTCTTTCGTCGTGCGGTCGAGGTATAATATCTACAACTGTGTGTGTAGGCTTATCGGGGGCCTCACTTATCGTCAGCAGCTTCTGTTTCGGTGCGCTATAGCTCGATAGAACGTCCATACTATGCCACCGCACGCTCTGGGTGTTTCGTATGGGCTTCGGGTAATCTCGGTATGAATCGTCCCGCACGTCCGTGGTCCATATCGTGTTGTCTCTTTCTAAGTATTGGTGAAGGTTGGGTCGTATGCTGTTTGTGGACATGGTCTCAGTGTGCGTGATGGGGACTTGCATCAGCGTGGGGTGGTTGGGCAGAGACACGCGGGGTAGGGGGGGTGGTTTCGTCTTGACAAGCTCTGACGTCACGCTTGCTTCCTCTTCGGATTCGGTGTATGAGTGTGAACTGCAGCTCGAACATGATTCTGAACATTCGGATTCTGGAATTAGAAGAAATTAAAGTCCGTTATTGAATGCTCGACTTAAAAGGTCGACTTGATTCATTTTTATCAGATTGAGGTCCCTTCACTGGCTTCGGTTCTTGGATAACTTGAGTACTTATTGGCAAATCCAATTAATGATCGACAACGGAAAGGACATTGTTGGTGACTGGTAAGTGGCAACATTTTGAGCAGTGATTTTCTTGTGTTGTTATAATCAGTAGTAAGGCCAACCAACTAGGAGTGTTGTCAGCATAATTCAGAGCTAGAGCGGCGAGGGTGCGACGTGACGCCGCCCAGCGCGCGTCGCAGGTCAGGTCCCACGCCGACAGGTCCACTGCCAGGCTCAGAGCCTTCTCGATGTAACTATAAGAGATACTAACCGGGAGTGTTATCAGCGTAGTGCAGCGCTAGCGCGGCGGCCTCGCTGGCGAGCGCGGTAAGTGCGCGACGTGACGCCGCCCAGCGCGCGTCGCAGAACAGGTCCCACGCCGACAGGTCCACTGCCAGGCTCAGAGCCTTCTCGATGCGACCGCGTCTAGGTGCACGGTCAAATGTTCAATAATTATATGCTTTGGCTAGCTGTTTTTCTTTTCTGTTTGTATGTTTGTAATATGTGTCTTTTTTTATTATACGAAGTCGAAACAGAACTGGTAGATCTTGGGAGAGCCTTCTTGATGGATCAATATAATAAATTACCTTAATAAATGATGGAAGAACTTCCTGGCGAGGTCGTGTACAGGCGGCGCGTAGCGGGCGGCGAGCGGCGCCAGCGGCGCGCTGGGCGACAGGTATGTTCCTAGGGCGCCCTGGGCTACAGACTCCGAGCTGTGCGCCTCTGGGGAATATAATGGAGGAATTTTTAAATGTTATCTATTTAATACTGCACACAAATGTACAGAGAAGGGCTTAATGCATTATGCATTTTTTACCAGACAACAATGTCAAGTCTGGCAACTTATTAACGTCCGACCGAAACAGGATTTTCAGCCGAAACTTTGTTTTTCTTTTTTTTACTGTAGATACGCATATGTTTGACCACTATCTCACCTGATGGTAAGCGATGATGCGGTCGAAGATGGAGCAAGTTTGCCTAGAAGCAACCTATTCACTCTTGTCTTAAAGATTCCCAGTTTGTAGCTATCTGGAAACACAGACTGGCAGGGAATTCCACTCCTTAGCTGTACGCACTATGAATGTGTTCCCAAAACGTTTTGTGCGTGTGGGTGGGATGTCCACCATGTACCGGTGGCGCATCGCCGTTCGTCTTATGATCCGATGATGGAACGGGCTTGGCGGAATTAAATCATGCAATTCCGTCGCACACTCCCCAAAATGCAACCGATAGAAAACCGACAGGCCAGCAACTCGGCGTCGATGCTCAAGACTTTGTAGCTTCGACTCGACGAGCCTGTCATTACCGATGATCCTCTTGGCTCGTTTCTCAATTGACTCAAGGGCATCAAGCTGGTATTTGGCAGATCCGTCCCATAGATGAGAGCAGTATTCCATACACGATCGAACTTGCGCTTGATAGAACTTGAGCAGCTGTTCCGACGTGAAGTACCGTCTCACCTTTGCTAGGACCCCCAACTTTTTGGCATCCACTTGAGCCTTTGCCTCTATGATAGGGCCAAAATTGAGGGTAGATGTTAACGTAACACCAAGAAGCTCAAGTCGGTCGGTTATCGGCACGGTTACACCTCGAAAAGATGGAGCTGGGTGGAATTGGCTCCTTTTAGCGGAAAAAAGACGCGACTGGGTCTTAGCAGCAAAGATTGGCATCGCTCCATTCAGAGACAGCCTGTAAGGACAAGTTCTAGCCTCCCGGAGAGACCGGATCTGCGACCCACCAGCTCGTGCGTCGGACACGTACCTCTCAGCAACAGTGCTATCGTCTGTATACCCAAAGGTACCGGGTTTTTACCAAAGGTACTTTTCCAGTCTCAAACGAGAGGCGAAATAGGCGTGTCAAGATTGGAGACAACTCAGGCGCACAAGTCCTCAAAACAATTGCCGGTATGCCGTCGGGGCCACTAGCCTTATTCACGTCTAGGTTATGCAGTACCCGAAGAACGTCCTTCTGATGAATGCGAATGTTCGATATACTCGACTCGCATCCATCAGGAGAAGCAGGGGGCCTCGCGCCACCAGGATCCAGACGCGACGATTCCGAAAACATAGAAGCAAATAAGTTTGCTTTCTGCTTAGCGGAGTGGGCCAGTGACCCATCGGGTCTCAGCAGTGGTGGTAGTGAGGGGCGGCAGAAGTTCGATTCAACCGACTTAGCCAGGGACCAAAAAGCTTTACTACCTGCTGGGTATGAAGCAAGTTTGGTCCCTTTTCGGCTAATGTGGTCAAACCGAGCTCTCCGCAACACCTTCTTGCAGGACTTGGCAGCCCTGTTAAAAGCTCTCTTCTTCTGACTCACGTCATTTGCTTTGCGCGCACGGGCGTCGACCCATGCTAGGTACGCCGCATGTTTTATCGCATTAGCGCGTTTGCACTCGGTACCAAACCATGGGCGAGCTTCGCCAAACATTGCTACGTCTGAGAACGGAATATAGTACTCCATTCCCTTCCGCAACACTTCCGTCACGGCGTCAGCGCACGACGAAGCATCAGTTGAAGGAAAGCAAGTAGGCTGCCAAGGGTAACATGCGAAAAAAGATCGCATGCCATCCGAATCTGCTGACCTGTATCGCCGTAGCCGCCGGGTGTCTCTTGGGCTAGGATCGGGCGGGGAGTAGACGGACACAGACTTCACCAGACAGTGGTCGGAACTACCCAGTGGAGAAGAAATCGACACCGAGTAGCGGTCTGGATCTGTTGTCAGCTGAAGGTCCAAGCAATTGGCTGTGTGCGATTCAACATCCGGCACCCTCGTTGCCCCCTGGACCTGCTGGGTGAGATTTAACGCAAGCGCTAGATTTCACGCCTGTCGTCCAGCATTGTCTGTGTGCTGGTATGGGAAAAGCCACTCCTGATGGTGGGCGTTGAAGTTGACACCAATTGGGCAGAAGGGTACCGCTGCTGAGCCGCATCCGCCGCCTCACTGAGGTGCTGTATTAGCCCAGTTGTCTCTTGATCACCGCCGTGCGAACGGTAGACACAGACGTAGATAATTTTATCCAGGCCGGTGTCCACAAAAGCTCACAGCGTTGAGAACCTGGAATTCACAAGATTGCGGAGACGCCGATAGCAGATGTCGTCCCGGGCGTACATACATACGCCTGCGCGTGGTCTGATTTGGTGCTCCAGGGTAAACCCTGGGTATGTAAGATACAACACGTCTGACGGACATCCGATCTGCGTCTCCGACAGAAACAAGAGCGCTGGTTTCTCGGTCTCTAGGTGGTGATGGACTGCGGCGAGATTTGAGTGCAGACCTCGTATGTTAGAGAGGTGCACTTTGTGCGAGGGGGCGTGCTGCGGCTGTACGCCGGCCGAAGCCTACCACCAGTTAGTGTCACCTGTTTAGCACCACCCGGGGGCCACGTGTAGGGACTGCAATGGGTATTCTCCTACGGACGCGGGTGACTCGTTCTCCAAAAAAACTTGATGTGTATCATCAATATGTAACCGGTAATCAGTATAATCCGGTATTCTATACAATACCTAGGCAATGTACAGAATGCCTAAAACATCAAGGTAATGTATAAAATATTATTTATTTCATATTTTGTACATTACCTAGGTATTCTATACAATACCGAATACGCAGCCGGCAATGTGTGTAAAAGACGATAGCAGGGAAAGGGGAGACGTGCGGGGGCAGGCCGTAAAATTTGCCATTTCATGTTATGTTCACCTCAAACCTAAGCTCGACGATGGAGCCCCGCAGCGGGGCTCCGTCGTCGAGCCAGAGAATGACTTGGCTAGGCAAGTTATTAAACGATATCGAACCAAGCCATTTGCCTTGCTGTTCAATTAAATGCCGCAAGCTTGTTGGTTGCGATATATACTCGTTCATTGATAAATACAAGCCAAAATATATTTATTTTACATATTGCCGGTGGACCAGCAGGTGATCTATACAAGCCCTAGGAATTGTGTACATTACCTAGGTAAAGTAAATAATCGACCATAATATTTCATACATTTCCTACACGCCCCAGGTATTCTACACATTACCTAGATATTGTACAAAATACCTGAATTATACAGATTGCTGGTGGGATTGTGGTGGTGAATTTCTTCCGTTACTGACTGACTGAGTGACTGACAACCAACGTAACCTACAGCCGAAACTTCTGGTCGTTAAAAACTGAAATTTGGCATGTAACTTTCTAGGAGAGTGTAGGGGAGCACTAAAAGAGGATTTCTCAAAATTCTTACGGGAACCGGAAAAAAGGGGTATGCACGTACGACGTCGCGGGTAAAAGCTAGTTAGGACATAAATATAATATAAATATATTTTTATATAAATGTGTAACAGAATAAACATAATACCTGAAAAGGGCAAGTTTTACTACAGGACTGACACCGAAATCACAAAAAAGAATCGACTGTCCCATACATTCCTGTGCGCATAACTCGACAAAATGTACTCAACAGCAGATCTTTTTTTTCGTAAAAGTTGTTCATAACGATGAGAACAAGGACCTCTTTTCAGATATCGCGTTTATTCTGTTACACGTTGTATATTAAAATAATCCTAAAAAGCGATCAACGACAATCACGAACATTGATTTTCGGCAGGGCCGAAGGTTCGGTCAATTTTTGGGCGAAACCGAAACTGTGGCAGAAACTAGATTTTTGGGCCGAAGCCGAACCTTCGGTCGGTCTCTGCAACTTATATCATCCCGCAGCAGGTTAAGCTTGATATATAGGGCAAAGGCTTCCCAGCATGTATTTTGGTTCTTCCTGTTTAGGGCTGTATGGTATGATTTGGAAACAGGCCGACTTGCTGTCTTGGACTGTGGAAAGTGCTCCATAGAAACCATCGGTGATACAGATACACTGCTAACTTTAGAGACAGTGGATGTGACGTTAATCAACCCCGATTCAGATGGGCTAAAGTACACTCTTCTTCTATGGGGTACTGTGTTAAATCTATACTAATATATAAAGCTGAAGAGTTTGTTTGTTAGCTTGAACGCGCTAATCTCAGAAACTGCTGGTCCGATTGGAAAAATTATTTCAGTGTTAGATAGTCCATTTATCGAGGAAGGCTAGGCTATACATCATCACGCTAAGACCAATAGGAGCGGAGCAGACGAAGTTACGCGGATCAACTAGTTTTATAATAAAATACCACTTAGACTTTAGTAGACTTGTGCTCTTATTGGTAGCCCATTATATTTCAGTTCACAACTTCTCGGAATGAATTCGAGAAATTATAAACTATAAAATTTTGATGCTTTAAAAAGCATTCTCAATGTTCAGTTGACAATTTATCGAAAGTTTATAATCTCTCAAGTTATTTTATAATCTTACGTAGTTTGCCATTTTCAGGTGACACATAAAACGCACACTAAGTAGACAAGCATATTATAAACTGGAAGATTATATCCTTGATAAAAATGCTTAGCTAAATGCCGTTAGGTTTTTATATTTGGAAAAGATGCTTCCCTTTTTTTTTTTGGTCCTTAATATTTCAATAATTTATTTATTCTTTCTCTACAGAAATAATGTCTTGAAGTTAACACAATCATTTTTGTTTTGTTTGGTCATTGAGAACCATAATTTTGTATAATTTAGAAGCATATTTCTCGAATTTAAAAAATATGAATACTATGGAGCCATTTACATTGTGATTAGTTATAGTTTTGCTTGGTTGACATGAAAGAGCATGGTGGTTGAGAGCATGTCATGCTATCAAAAATGTTTCGCTGATGGTGGCGCGTGTATTGGATCATTCAGTTCCCTTCTGCATGGTCGAGCTGAATGGTGCCGATACATGCGTCATGTTCGTGAACAGACGCCGGCTGTTGCGACTGGTCATGGCTTATTTTATTGTAATCTTTATAATTTGAATTTTTGTAAAACATAACATGATTTAAAAGAGTGTCCATGGAGTATCTTGCACATTCTTCTCTATAGAGATCTACATTTTCAATCATGCAAATAGCTTCATGTTTTTGATTTACCAATCTTGACCATTCAAGTGCCGTAAATTGTTTATTTGAAGTAAATGCTTTGAATCTTGAATCTTTGAATTTCACCAGGACACAACAACAACTTCGAATGAGGTATAAGATCAACGTTGATTGAACCAATGCTCACCAAACATTTAAATCGTTTGTATGCTGTAATGTGTCTCTGTCAGCAGTTACTGCGTTTATTTCGTTTATTGGCACTTACGATTCTTTGAGATTGAATTCCAGACCAGCATGAAAATAAAGTAATTCATTTAACATTTTTCGGTGGACATAGAAGTTTATAAACATTTTACCATAATACCGACCGGTCTTACTCCTCAACGCAGCACAGACCAGCATGTTGACCGCCCACAGGCACTCTGTGCCTTCTCGCTCCCAGTCCATAGCACGAAGTAACGCTACTGCATTCGAAGACCGTTTCGTGCGGACCCATGTCTGGAAAACAATAGTTAAAAATAGAAAAAAGTGCTTTTTAGTCAAGAAAACAATAAACCCCTAATTACGGAATTCAGTAGAATGTAGAAGATGGAGTAAGTGATCATTACATGATACAGAATGGCTTTGACGAGAGGTGTACTTTTTTGGTAGATCGTTATTTTTATTACCGTCAATAATCGTGGGTGTGTGATATGTAGAAGCGTGAGCGGTCCACCAGAGAACGACGCTAGAATAATTGGCCCGCCCTTAGCGCTTCTAGTAGATAATAACCGCATCCGTCGAGAATCCCTGAAAAATAAGAAACCAGATTCAAATGTTTTTTGTTTTCATCAGAAAGTTTTTGTAAGTAAAATAAAAAGCAATGCTGATAACTTACTGCAGATATGATGTGAGGTCCAGACATTTGGAATTATGGTGCAGCAAGGAAAGAGCGCGATCAAAGCATTGTAGTCTTCCGCCTTCTTCTGCAGCTATGAGCAGCTCATCAGCCCAACGGATTTCTGTCGCTATCTGTAAATGATGAATGTGCCTTCGATTGGAAGCCTAGTTGTGCTACTACTATAACTAAACATAGTTCAGAAAACATGAACAACGTTTGAAAGTCATCGCAAGAACTTCGGCCGCGCGGTTTTCTAAACAGTTTCTTATTGTTTAGGATACTGCTTGGTCGATGTTTCTGCATCAATGTATAACGACGTTGTGTTTTAATACATCTTACTCGTAAATTTTAACACCAGCTGTAATCAAGCAATCAAAGACTGAGTCTTCGACTAGCCGTGTCCACGGCGTGGACAGGGTGTACAGTTCTTCGGCCAGTAGACTAAGATACGACAAGCTGATTATAAATGGCACTCCCTAAGAACGCTAGTTGATATTTTAAACTTACAAATCCAGCTCTAGTAGTATTCGTAAGACCGGCCACACAGTGCACGACATGCAGCGAGCCGTCGATGCACGCGAGCAGCAGGCGCGAGTCGCACGGGGAGCGCCGCACGACTCGCACGGGCGCCGCCAGCGACACGTGCGTCGCACTGTCGCGCCCGCTCGACAGTTTAGTGGCACGCTCCTCGGGAGTCACCTCGTAGCGTAGCCAGTCTAGGTTGACGCCGTTCTGAAATTGAAATTAGGAGGTAAAAGTGGTAATAGTCTGCAATTCTTTTTCATCAAACATTTGCAAAGGCGAATAATGGCGTCAAAGTAATGAACAAAAAAAAGTTAGTTATTTAAGGTTGAAAATGATACACCGTTGTGTCCTTTGTATAATTTAATTGTAAGTGGAGATAAAAGAAATGGTACAGTATGCTAAGCAGTGGAAATAAAAAAATACATAGGCTAGCAGACTTGTATATTGTGTGTAGTGCAAAATCTAAAAAAAAGCTACCTTATGGCATGTTACTTGTTCTACAATATGTACAACAATGTCGCCCTTATTCGATAGTTCTGCTGACAATGTTTCATTCTCCAGTTGATGGTATGCAGTAAGGCTGATGTGATGTCTGTAACACACAAAAAACATTCATATAGAGAAAATGGCTGACAACACAAAAAAATAAAACAAATTGTGTAAGATGACTACCATGATATAGTATTGAATTAGTTTTGGCAAATCTGGATTATAAAAGCACCCCATCCTTGTGTTGTAAAACTGAAAAGCTAGACAATCTTGTAAGTTCTAAGAGATATTTGGGTACTAGCTGACCCGCGCATCTTCGCCTGCGTCACAATTTTCATTACTGCTCCGCTCCTGTTGGCCTTAGCGTGATGATATATAGCCTATAGCCTTCCTCGATAAATGGTCTATCTAACACTGAAAGAATTTTTCAAATCGGACCAGTAGTTCCTGAGATTAAAACGTTCAAGGAAACAAACTCTTCAGTTTTATATATTAGTATAGATAAGTCAGTTTGACAATGGGAAGCTACTCCAATGGCAGAAAATCCTACCCATTGATGATGTACAGGTGCAGATTAGACTGGTCTTCGATCACAGGGCTCCAGGGTGCCGGCTCCGCGACAGTGACACTCCACACGAGTATTCGGGCTCCATTGCTGCCTTCATTTGTGGATATGTGCCTCTCTGTCCTGCGACTACTGCCACCTAGTTCTATGTTCTGAAAGTGTTTTTAATAGTTAAGATATTATGGTTTATCGTGGATCCTCATTACTACAGACACGCATCTCTATGAATGAATCTTTGAAACTAAAAAATTCGAAGTTTTTTATGTTTCAGTTTGACCTGGTTATACTTGATATTATTAGTAAATTATATTTACAATTTATATGAAAATATTAAGGCAGAAAGATGAAAGCTTGTATTTTGACTAAGTTGCCACTGTAATCTGTGTTGAGCAATGGAAAATAAGTGAAAGGCCAAAGAAAATATTGTCTGTATGGATGGGGTGTAACGGTTGACGATTGGGGAGAAGGGTAGAAGAAAAAATGTATCAATCCCAAGTGGGACATCAAATATAGGTAGATGTAAAATAATAAAGGTCACCTGTAAATGTGGATCTCTGTCAGAGATGCGGCATGGAAGACTGGTGTTGTTTTTCCCAAACGTCACTAAGGTTGCAGTTCTGTCATTGTGTGTGACTAATATGTGTGATTTGGACAGTGCCACTGGAATACAAATGATTAGAAGTTTAACCTTTAGATTGGTTATGTAGGTTATTGTTGTAAAGACTGGTTTGATGTTCTAGTGATCTTACAGTGAAATTGTATTGTTGTTTGAGATGCAATATCTGTAGCTGATTAGCTCTCCATAATAAAAGAATGTCTGTGTGTACAGGCTTCGTTTTATATCTACAACTTACCATTTGTAATAGTCTGACCAGACAGTTTCCCCGCAAAATACCTGTCAAAAAGAATCTGAGTGACATCCAAAGTGTTCTGCTTAACAGTAAGGTAGGCTATCACCCCTGAGGAGAATACTATAGTGATCAGTGAGTCTGTGGTCCATTCACAGGTGACGATGCTCCTATCCCGGAGCTTGGACTCCAGCTGGCGAACCTGGCGCGGGTGGGCGGCGCGCCATAGACCACCTCGTCGCTCGCAGTAACTTCTTTTGCCAGAGTCATAAACAGTCTCGTCTACTCTTTTCTTGGTTTCATACCTGTAACGAAAAATGTTGCTGCTTTAGAGCTTCAGATTACGATTTGTTGATATTGTTTACGTATATAAATAATGAAATCTTAACTTTTTTGAAACTTTTAATTGGTTTAACTATTCATAATTATTTACGGAGATGTTATGAAACTGAAGTGTAAGTTTATACGCAAAAAAGCGGTTTTTCTTATGATACTATTACAAGCTTATAGTTTCACAAATGAAAGTTTTAATTATATGTATTTGTTTCGACAACTTTGAACTTACTTGAAACTTTTAAAGTCACTGTTTTTTAAGTGTAAGCTTTCATCACAAGTCAGAAATTTGACGTCGTAGTTAATCATTATATATGTTCTTGATCATACTTTAATTTAAACTTATGAAAATCAAACAATATTGTTTCTATTACTAGAAATCACAAGAACAGTAATTCACAAACATACAGTAAATAATTATGACAGTGACAGTCCAGATGACATAATGAGTAATGACATTAATGACAAATGCATCAATTTTTTTTTAAATCGTTTTTCCTGCCTATGGATACAGAGTTCTTCAATTATAGTCTTTGTTATGGTATCACTTCGTTTTGTAGGTATTAGATGGAATGCGAATGTAACACATTCTATTATTTATTTGGCAGCAAATGTGTCGAGTCAGCCTCCTCTGGAAGCTTCGCTTGTTAGTATTTCTTACTTGACGAATATTAAAACCGCTATGAACTTCACGTATTGCTTTTATTTATTCAAACGTGACTTACATTTTTAGTTCAGTGTCTTTAGTACATAGAAGAGACAGAGCCACCTATCAGCTGGTTAGCGAAGTAAGCATTGATAATGTTCTATCCCCACCACAATGTTAACTTCTTCAGAATTTAAATCGTTAACATTGCAATGACGAGATCAGGCGTTACTTAACTATTAGTACCTCTAATATCATACAAAATTATGAAATAAACTTGTCAACAAAATAATAATTTGTGTTTCATTCAAAATATGTTAATAACCCTATATGAACAATATTAAACATGTACTCTAACTCAAAAAAAAATAAAATTTGTTTTTAGTAAAGTGGCGTCGGCGAATGAGACCTATATTTTCTGAAAGCTTATTGAAAGGGCATCATTTTTTGTTATGGAACCAAAAATAATCCTCCATGGAAAAAAATGTTATCGATAATTAAAAAATCAAAATGTAAACAATGATTGGTCATGGGGAAAAAAGTTAGAAACTATAAATGGGTTTTGAGAGAAAAGAAATCGTCGAATGCAAGAGTTACAAGGAGCGTCGGTGAATGAGACATACATCATTTTACAGCTCGTGAGAAGGGTGTTATTTTTTATGATGGGCACAAAAAAATCGGCCTATGGAGAAAAAAGTTAGAAAGCATAAATGTGTTTTGCGAGGAAAGAAAACGTCGAATGCAAGAGTTACAAAGAGCGTCGGTGATTAAAACATATATCATTAATTTGAGAGCTCGTGAAAAGTGTGTTATTTTTATACACGGACACAAAAAAATCGGCCTATGGAGAAAAAAGTTAGAAGGCATAAATGTGTTTTGCGAGAAAAGAAAACGTCGAATGCAAGATTTACAAGGAGCGTCGGTGAATGAGACACATCATTTTACAGCTCGTGTAAAGTGTTTTTTTTATTATGGACAAAAAAAATCGTCCAATGGAGAAAAAAGTAAGAAGCGATAAACGTGTTTCGGCAGAAATAAAGTCGTCGAATGAAAGAGTTACAAGGTGCGTCGGTGAATGACACACATCATTTTAAAGCTCGTTAAAAGTGTGTTATTTTTTATTATGGACACAAAAAAAAGAATTATATTATACACTCAAAAATCGGCCTTTGGCAAAAAAAGTTAAACGTCATAAATGTGTTTGCGTTATGGGATAATATTTGGTTTCGGATTCAATCTCAACTCAAACTCAAAAAAATTCAAAGTCCCGTCAAAAAGCTTACGAATCTTATAAAGAAATAAATCGCGAAGCGCTTGCACGAGTTGCTATGTGCATTATTATTGTGTGTGTTAATCAGTCTACGAACTAAAGGTTGTTACACAGACAGACAGGTTCCTTGTTGAGTACGGGACTCTAAACATGAATGAACCCAACTGTGACTATGGCGTACACGTCTGTTTTTTTTTGTCATTGATACGCATATTATACGTTTGACCACTATCTCACATGATGGTAAGCGATGATGCGGTCGAAAATGGAGCACGCTTGCCTAGAAGTCTATGCACTCCAGTGGCGTGCCTAGGGTTTCAAAATAAGGCAAGCCCAATAAAATTTTAACCGATTTATAAAAAAGAAAGTTCAGTTTTAGACTGAGTAGGTATGTAGTTACCTACGTATGTATCATAGCAATTTTCTCATAAGCTACTGGTTAGGTACAATAAATTAAAAGTGAATTCATCCATCTTCTTCTTTACTAAAGAGACCAGTTCTAAAAAATTGCCTTTATTTAATGAAGTTTTAGACTCATCATGTCCTCTTAAAGGAATTTCCTGTTGTGCTAAATGACAAAAAATATCGACTAATCTTTGAAATACACTACGGTTGTCATCAACGCGCGTGTTATATGTTGAAATTTCCTCAGATAACTGGCGTGATATAGATGTCTCAATTCGTTGTTTACCAAAATTACCGAAAGAAACCATTGCACACAGGTGTTTATGGGAATTTGCGTGTCTTTTAATGGCGCCAGATATGTTATTTAAATCATTATAACCAGATGTATTCCAAACGGAATCTTCATTCGAAAAAAATATGCAGCACCAGCAATACAACTTATTAGTGTGCGAACAGCCAACAATCCAACTAGTTTTATACACTGATCTATTAAATTTTCGTTTGTGCGATTTACTTGTTTGAGAAATACACAGATTAGGCGTCGGTTTTAATGAAGAAATTAACTGTTTTTTCTGAGCAAAGTTTAAAGATTTAACCTTATCTTCGCCAATCAAAACTTGAACGCATTTTAAATCCTCACAAGGTACAATTACCTCCATTGTAGTAGGTAAGTCACCAAAACAATTTTATCACTGAGAAAATCTAAGAAAACACACAAAAAACTTTAACAACATTACTTTTCCCACTCAAGCAAATGAAACTGAAGTGAGTTGCACTCGGGTGTCGGGAACTACTTCCGTAGAGTTGCAGTGTTGTCATTTATGCAAAAAAAGTCGCCAGGTATATGAAAAATCTAGCTAGATGTCGCAAATGTTTTATTTTTAAGATATTGCTTGAATATTTAATTTCGTTATTTTAAAAAGTCGCTAGTTTTTATTGTTGCTAAATCTTAAAAAAAGTCTCCAAACTCGTTAAAAATCTCCAAGATCTCACAACGTCACTAAAACGGCAACACTGCAGAGTTGGCAAGGTGACAAGGTCACGCATACGCGTGCAACTTCATACGCATGCACGGCTTTTGGGCTTTTGGGCTTATATGAAGGTACCGCCACTGATGCACTCTTGATTTAAAGACTCCCAGGTTGTAGCTATCAGGAAACAGACTCTGGCAGGGAATTCCACTCCTTAGCTGTACGCACAATGAATGTGTTCCCAAAACGTTTAGTGCGTGTGGGTGGGATGTCCACCATGTACCCGTGGCGCTTCGCCGTACGTCGTGTGGGCCGATGATGGAACGGGCTTGACGGAATTAAATTATGCAATTCCGAAATACACTCCCCAAAATGCAACCGATAGAAAACCGTCAGGCCAGCAACTCGGAGTCGATGCTCAGTCTGTATACCCCTTTAAGGATTATAGTCGTGAAGGTTCCGTGTGACAAGAACTAGGCGAAGACTTGCTTTTATCTCATAAGGACTATTGCAGCCAACTCTGAACGTTATCCTACAACAGCATAAGTCTGTTATATGATATACCTCTTTAAGCTTTATAGTCGTGATGGTTCCGTGCGACAAGAACTTGGTGAACCTTTCGCTGTCATCTCATAAGTACTAATGCAACCAATATGAACTTTGGCATATAACAGCACATTTCTGCTTACCCCTTTAAGGTTAATAGTCGTGAAGGTTATGAGTATAATAGTTATAGTACTCGTAGAGTTCCTAGTGAATATCTTTTGCATAATCTTTGTACAGTCAAAGCCTATAGTGTTTTGCTTAGAAGTAAGCTGAAGAACTCATTTTACAAAAAGCAATATTTTAACCCCTTTTTATTTAGCCATTTCCATGAGCTTTGGTATTTGAAAAGCACCATATACGACAGTAGATTTGAGTATAGTAGAGTCTCAATAGCTTCTTGGACCAGAGCCCATACATTTTCTCCCCATCTCCTGTTTCATTAGAAAGTGTTTTGGTCAATAGATCAGATAAATTGGGTTCTCTATTGTGTCACCTAACTTTTTTATCCATAATTTAATTATTATAGTACTCGATATTATGACAGAATACTTTTAGAACTAAAGATATTATGTTAAACAAAATTTCGGGATTTTGAACATTATGGTTACTGAAGGTTATAGCAAACGTGTTAGGGATAATGATGAAGAAAGGGAGTACCGATAAACTTTTGTCAGAACTAATGAATTCAACTTTTATAACTTTCTTTATTACCTACTAGGCAGTAGCGTAGCGAGGGGGGGGGGGTGCTGCGCGCACCGGGTGACACCTGCTTAGGGGTGACACCCGACCGCTCGTTGACTGATTTTTGTCACTATCGGGTGGCACCCCTAAACGTTTGACGCAATGAAACCTGTCGGGAGTAGGGTGCAAAAATTTTTGAGCTCGCTTTGCTCGCTCTTGCATTTTGCACTCTCTGGCTTCCTGAGTTTTTATATATAAATCAACAAAAAACTTAAATTTCAGTATGAATGTTCAAAATACAATGAAACCCTTCCAAGATGAGATGTAAAAATTTCTTTAGTCCTTCAGGTTTTCTGCATGTAGTGGTGACATTCGTTCGTTCACTTTTTGTCACGGGTCGGGTGTCACCCCTTAACGGGCGACGTACTAAAACCCGTCCGTGGTGGGGTATAAAAAATTTTGAGCTCGGTTCGCTCGCTCTTACTTTCTGCACTCTCTTTTTTCTCGAGCGTTTCTGTATGTCTCTATAAAATCACTATGTTTGTGTATGAAATTATCAAAAGAAAATGAAACCTTTCCGAGTTGGGGTGCATGAATTTTCGAGCTCGCTTCGCCCGCTCTTGTGTTCTGCACTCTTTTAGTTCTTGATTTTACTTGCGTTACTCAACAAAGTTGGGTTTAGGTAATGATGAAAATAAAATCAAAATAACGTAATTTTCGAGATTTTGTTTATAAGTAGGTATGATATAAGAACATTCCTGAAAATAAAAACCTGCAGCGCAAATGGCACACCTTCCCCCCTCCCATCCGAAAAATAGCTTGCGATTGCCGTCACCAGAACGAAAGGCCGAAAGTGCAACTCATAATTATTTGGGGGGGGGGGGGGGTTCATATTTGTTGGGTGACATGTTCCTTCATGTTTCTCGTACAATAATCCAATATCCATAGTCTTCTTTAAGTATCTTAACACTCGTTTAGCTTAAATCCATAGACTTTTAGTAGGTTTGTCTGACTCAAGTATGATGTAGCAAATGCTATGTCTGGTCGCTATACAGTTGATATAAAAATCAAACCTGAGGTAGTCAATATCTACTATACTAAAATTTTAAACTCAACTTTATTTTTATTTTTTTGTTGTACTCCTACCGCAGCGTAATCTTTTTAACCAAAAGGTTGACTGGTAGAGAATGCCTATTTGCATTAAGTCCGCCCATGTACCATTACTGAACATAAAGCTTTAATAAATTAATAATCATTTTGCGAATAATTAAAACAGCCACTTTTGTCCTTTGATATATGTTTGATATTGACAATTTACTATAACTTACCGAATCCGTGCCTCATTTCATTATATGATCATTGCATAATGAAATACATACCTATACCGATCGTTCGTAGATCTTTGACTTTGATCTTTGACTGTAAGTTGTAGACGTCAGATGTACATTCGTTACATGTAAAATACTGGATTCAGCCGCATTCGGTTAGACTGAAAGCCAACCCCAAAATATTTGTACTAGAGAAAAGATAAATTCCGAAAGTTGGACATACGATTTATTAGGAGCACACATTGACAGTAGGCAATAAAACTTATGTATATGATTCACTCCACTGATCGATCCACCAGGTATTGGACGCACCTAGTGGGAGAACTGGAAATGATAACCTACGATTAGGCTACCGTCATCTTCCTACTCCTAAATAAATTTTACTGGCTGATTTCACCAGTTCAAAAGGTTCAATAAAATAACCTACATGAGCAAAACATTTTCAAACTTTTAGGAGTTTCAGGAACAATCATAAAGTTTTAATGAATTCCTACCTAGATAGGCATGACTTAAAATAAAAACAAGGGCTTCGAGTTAGGCTGAAACTGGATAATGTCACGTTTAATTAAGCTAAGTCTGCAAACTTACGTCGTTTGATAGAAGTGTTTGTTTGACAGTCCTGAAAGAGCAGTGAATGCTTTTTTTGAGTGAGTTCCATAAGTAACATTCCTATGTAGGTACTTACATAAACATCAAGCCTATACGAAGCGTCAGGCAGAGGCTAATAGTGCAACTCACGCATTTCGCCGTGAGCCTATTGCCGTAAAAATCCAGACTCCGAATTGCTACTGGAATAAAATCCTAATTTTCCCAAATAAAACTTTACTGGACTTGAGAATCGAACCCAGAGGTCGGCCCGGCCACTATTCCAACAAACTCCAGGGAACTTATTAACAATGTTTTTTTTTATTTCCAGTTTTCAGATTGTTAATATCGAGGGGTAATAATTATACAAAGAGGCATACAACCGAAAGTAGACTCCTACTTGATTCAAAATTCCTCGTTGTAGTGTTGTTATGCTCTGTGAGTGTGACCCATGGCGGCTAAGTTACCAGCAGAAAAAGTTAAATGGAATTTTCTTTTGTCCATCACATTTTTAACCCCCGACCAAAAAAGAGGGGTTTTACAAGTTTGTCACTTCATTGCATAGATCATAGATCGTCGTAGAGTACCTAGACAAACCTAGGCATAAACATCTGAAATATGACCATTTTATGCACAAATTATGAGGTTGTAAAATGACTAGCTTCTGCCAGCGGCTTCGCCCGCGTGATCCCTAGGGTACATATTCCCGGGATGAAAAGTAGCCTGTGTTATTCCAGACTATAATCTAACTCTTTACCAAATTTCATGAAGATCCTTTCAGGCGTTCTGACGTGAAAGAGTAACAAACATCCAAACATCTATCCATCCTCACAAACTTTCGCATTTATAAAATTGAGAAGGAAGAAGGATTAATAGGATATATAATTTCGTGTCTGCTGTCGTAGTGAAGGCCGATAGCGCTCAAAGGGAGACGTTTTTCGTATTTTTCATGGGAACATTTACGGTCGATTGAGTATGCATGGCACATCCTTCCCCCCTTACAATTGCTGCAGAATGAATAACGATACTCAAATATGGTTTGACCTACTTATTTGCCGCTTTATTCAATCAGGGTTATTCAAGGCGGATAAATGATACATATTTTTTACAAGTTTTTATTTGTAAACATCCTTTTTAGGGTTCCGTACTCAAAGAGTAACCAACGAAACCCTATTACTAAGCCACCGCTGTCCGCCCATCCGTCCGTCCGTACGTTCATCTGTATGTCAGGGGTCTGTAACTCAAGAACCGCGCGTGATAGGTAAACAGTTGAAATTTTCACAGAGTATGTAATTCTATTGCCGCTATAACAACAAATAATAAAAAAATAATTTAACTACAAATGAAAGGGGGCTCCCATATAAGAAACGTGTTTTTTTTTCGCTTTATGGTACGGGACCCTTCGTGTGAGTGTCCGACTCGCACTTGGCCGGTTTTTTAGGGTTCCGTACCCAAAGGGTAACCAACGGAACCCTATTACTAAGCCTCCACTGCCCGTCCGTCCGTCTGTCGGTCAGCAGGCTGTATCTTAAGAACCGTAATAGGTACTTAGTTGAAATCTTCACAGATTCTATATTTCTATTGTAGCTATTACAAAAACTAATAACAATCAAGGTTCATGGTACGGAACCCTTCGTGTGAGTGTCCGACTCGCACTTGGCCGGTTTTTTTTAATATCGTTGGGGATGACGTTGCTACGTTATACCATTATAATTTAGTTGGCCCTTATTTACATATCTGACTAGTGACTAGCTACTCAACTAGGCGCTTTCCTACTTCAGTTAACTTTATTATGTTTCCAATCTGTTAAGTACAGCGTATTCCTATCATAGAAAACTAGATAAGTAGGTACTTATAAAGTTCCCGTAGTTACGTTATCAAGATTAGTATCGTTTTCCATGTATCACAAAAACTTTTTAAGATAATTATAAGATTATTTTTGTACTAAAGCTGCATTAATGAAGATTCATCATTGACGGAATATTTTTAATGAAAATATTATTGTGTTAGCCACTTGATGGATGGGCGGAGAACTCTGATTTTGCCTTAGATACAAGGACACAATTTTTTTACATTCTCATGTTAATTCTCTTGAAGAAAATCAGAATCAGGGGTGTATCCAGTAAACCTGCATATCAAATAATAAAATCTAATTCTAACAAAAACAAAATTTCCGTTACTTTTCCGACTCATCAGTAACGGATTTTTTTTTGTCAATCACTCATTGACACATAGACAATGGCAACGCACAGCCGAATCTACTGGTCGTAGAAAGCTGAAATTTTACACTTTTATTGATAGAATTGAATTCGTACACACATTGGCGTTTATGGCTTCTAATTGTTTCTCCATAAGCAAATTATTTGTGTCCATAATGAAAAATAACACACTTTTAACGAGCACACTCATGGCGTTATTTTTTTTTCTGTATAGGACCATTTTTTGTTTCGATACTGAAAAACCTTTTCCGACGTTTCATATTATGCCTCCAATTATTGTTTACATTTGAGTTTTCAATGATCGATAACTTTTTCTCCATGGTTTTTTGGCTCAAAGAAAACTGATGCTCTTTCAGAAAATATAGGTCTTATTAACCAACGCTACTTGCACGGGTTCCTCCCCATCTCCTTCAGACAAATCCACCGGAAATGAAATTGCACCCGCGCGTAGTCAGAACGAGTCACTAGTTCAGCATAAAGACAATGTACTACATCGGGTTCTCACTCAAGTACATTCATTTCCTCTGATTAAAATCTGTCGATGAGGCTGAATTCTGGCTGAAGCTTAGATATATGGTATCTAAATGGAATGATCGAGACGAAGAAGATCGATCGATGAATTAAAAAAAAATTATAAATATGGTCTTCATGGTCGTTGCAAACTTAAGAACGCGAGCCCAACATAAAATAAACGCCTCATTTTCCTGTTCATTTTTAATGAAAACATTTTCTTCAAAGATTTGTAATCGCGTAGGTAAAGCTAACATTGATACATTTTTGGCCATAAAAGTTGGTGTCTACGCGGTTTTGGCAAGTGAGGGTAGTATTTCATAATTGTCATGATTGTTATGGTGTAGAGGAAAAGAGCTTGTTAGCACACGGCGTATGATGTGGTTAAGACCTGAAATTTATGGTACGATGAAATATAATAGGCGTCGCACTTCACACAGGTTCGTTGGTTACTAGGCAGACATGAAAATAATGTCGTCGTTTGAATAGGAAATGAAAACGTAAATTATCGCGTGCAGTCATAAAACGATAAAACTGAAGTATTGCGGTTAAGTGCTAGTGAATAAACATTACTATGGCCGGCCTGAATGGTCCCATACACCTATTATGATATTGGGTAATATACTTGAGTATTTTTAGAAATAGGTTTCGATAAGCTCTGGGGTATTCTCGCTCTCTTAAGATCCTATATCCCCTAGCTGGGGCAGAGGGCCTGAGCTTTACGATTCACCTCGCTCCACGTCATTCCGATGCTCGTCGCTTCTGCCAACACAGTGCGTCGTCAGGTTTGACGGGGACGGCCACGTTTCCTTTTCCTTGAAGATTCCAGTCCATAGCCTGTTTGGGAATGTGATCGGGATCCCTCCGGATCGTGTGACCAATCCACCTCCACTTAAGGCGCTTGATCTGGCGGTCGATCGGGTTCTCGTGGCATTTCTCTAACAGCTCAACTTTAGATATGGTCTCAGGCCAGTAAGTTCGGAGTATGCGACGAAGACGTCGGTTGACAAAGACCTGGATTTGGCGTGAGATTTCCTTTGTCACCTTCCACGTTTCACACCCGTAGAGCAGCACGGATTTGACATTAGACCCGAAAATTTTGAGTTTAATTCTTCGGGTCAGTTTCCGTGACTGCCAAACAGGTCTTAGCTGCGCGAAGGTAGCTCGGGCTTTGGCAATCCGTGAAGTAATATCCTCTTCAGTCCCTCCAGTCTCCGACACGACGCTTCCGAGGTAAAGTAAATTTGTGGACGCGTTCCACTGCCTCTGGGGTATTAGTAAATTGGAATTATTTTAGTAATTCCATTTGTGCAAATGTAAATATGACATTCGTACCATGTTTGCAATTATTGTTAGTAAATTAGATAAGCGAAGGAAGAATATCTATCAAGATATTCGATATGTTACATCATTGAACCTTATCAAAAGGCCCCTAATAAAAAACCAAGCGAATATAAGTGTAAGTAAATAATGAACTATAGAATAAATGCTCATATATTTAATAATATGTATTAAATGCCTAGGTCAATAATTTTTGACAGCTGGAAAGGCGTGGCCTAGCTTTGGCAAGGTAGATGAAAAAATCAAAAAACATAAAACGTAATATCAAATCCCTGTTACAGGTACTTTACGAGAAAAAATAATTCTTAAAATGGCCTTATTATTCGCCTACCCCCTTAAAAATAGTCTAAGCAAAAGCCGATACACTGTGCGTAGATTTTTTAAAGAAAAATATTTACCTTAGGTATTCATTTTCATACATATTAAATCCGTAAATAACAAGCAAAAAAAAATAGGCCCGCATTAGCGTTCTTATGTAACGTTAAAGTAAAATGTCTTAGAAGACAAGTTGTAATTTGGAACAGGAAAAGTCTCTTGGAGATTTATTTACAAGAAGCTTTCAGCAGTATCAGCGTCACCAGTCGTAGCTGTGTCGTCTGGTGTACCTACCTACCTTATCTCTATGTTGTAGGTAGATAGGTGTTAATGATCGATGAGGCTGGAAGGTTCGATGACAACTACGTATCAGAAGATACAACGTTGGAAGGATTCCTCCAAGGTGAGCCGATGGCCTCGTGAAGGCCGAGGGACTCTGCTGAATGCGAGAAGCACAGGATTTGTCGATGTGGGATCTATCAGCCAAATGTATGTTTTGAAATTTTCTGACAGAATGTGTCGTATTGTCAGTTTGGTAGGTAGGTTTGGTCCCAGGGCCATAGATTTTAGATGGGCCCATTTTTACATACCTAGATTGCTACTTTATTGGATCTCACCTAACCGAGAAATTATTGCATGTCTGGGGAAAGTGATGCGCCTATGGTGACAATATTGTGTCGTAAGTATCTGCTATGAAATATGATCCTACATGTCCAAAGTCTTTAGATCTCTGGATTTTGTTCTTACCAATTTTTGAATTAAATTATTTTGTACATAAGACCCTATGCACACAGCGTATTTTTAACGCGACCGCGCTAACGCGCTGAGACGCAGACAATACTGCTTTTGGTTGATCATCTACAGCAGGGGTCACCAATTAGTTTCATGTGGGCTCCGTTGTCTAAAATAATATGACTGCCACGGTCCGTATCTACTTTTTATACACTAGATGCGTTTCAAAGTCACTTAATCCCCACATTTTCATGAGGTTCATCTTGGAAAATGATGCTTCATATATTATATATTATGTTAACCTAAATATGGTACTTTCGAGGCGTACATGGTACTTTTGTGTTATATAATGAACTATTTTACTTAAGGTCCGCATAAAATAGGATAGCGGTCCGGACACGAAACGCGGTTCGCCATTTGGTGACCCCTGCAGCGCCGTGAGTGCGCGTTCGTAAAACGTGTGTCGTCGGCGCGTTAAATATACCCCGTGAGCATAGGCTCTTACAAGTTACGGTATGAGCTATGCATATGTTGAACTAGTTGGAATAAAAACAATAGGAAAGCCTTCATTCCTCATCATAATATCTAACTAAAAAGGCCCACTTCCTTTCAAAAATATCTTCGATAAAGTGAAATAATGGTTGGCATCTGGCGTTGACGCCGTTCACATTAAGCGGCGCTCGAATTATAACAATTCCTACTGGAACCTTGAAACAGGTATTATTCCTTAGAAAATTTAATTACTTAGCAACCAGAGGGCACCTCAAAACCGATTAAACGGTAAAGTTTGCTCAGCTAATTCGTTTTTAAGGATTACGACATCAATTTTGTTTGATTACCTACGTTTATTATTATTGCAGAATGAGAACTTCCGGTTTGGGATTTCCGGGAGCGGCGAAAGTCTGTAAAAACGCTTGTTTTATGACAATCCATACTTTGGTACCTCCTATACTTAAATAAAATTACGTTGGCAATATTTGGGAGGTTTGTGTTCATTTTTCAAAAGCTGTAGATATTTATATTTAAGCTTTTATGTAAATAACGAAATACCTAAAAAAGGATCGTTCTTTAACATAAATGTTACCTATCTAAAATTCATAATCAGATTAAGAAAACTGTTGCTACTGTGTTACACATGTACCTACCTATTTGTAACTATTTTGACTTCATTTGGAAGACGAAACTTATATGAAAAGTCACCTTATGGATTTTCCTAAAGGTCTACAAAGAGCTTTTATTTTATTCGGTCCCGCCCCTTGATATTAATTCTAATTAAATAAATTCTGACATTTGAATTATTTAGCGCAATCGTGAAACGTTTTAACACCGTTTTTAAATAGAGTCAAGGTAATTTAGCATGATACAAGTAGCCTACAAAAAACTGATTTGACTTGTTAACTTTAATGTAATGGTTGCTAAGTTCATGCTTAGGAAAGCAGTATTGTGACTTAGGTCTACGATTCAGCAGTGCGATTCCGTAAACATGTCGAAGTGAAGGCTTGGGTTCCATCTTGATTACATGAATTGACAGCGCACTTGGTGATCACTTCACCCAAGCCTTCACTTCGTCATGTTTACAGAATCAACCGGCTGTCAATCCATGTAATCAAGATGGAATGACAGATCACTTCGTGATCACTTCACCCAACTTCACTTCAACATGTTTACAGAATCGATCGGCAGTATCTATAGATCTAGATACTTTTTGGAACATTTGCAATCAATCATCATATTGTTCATCGGTAGGTACAGCGATCAGCAAAATGGTATAGTAAATAATCTGACGCACAAAGCTTTTTGATTTATTTTAAATACTAATTTAACTATATACTCTTAAAATGAATATAAGAAACTCCTAACTAAGATGCCATTTTGATTTGATTAATATATTCATAGCATTTAGTCCAGTAACCTTGTCGCCTCAAAGTACGGGGTAATTTGCGTCAAATCCGGTAGTTCTGATTTTTGCAGACCTACTTGTTTATGGTGTTGGCCCAATGAATAATCCAAGTTTGTGACCTCAACTGCCAAAATCAACTTTTTCAAAAATCGCGAAAATTTTGTTTTTTAGCCCTAAAGGGCCAGTTTTTGTCAGTACCTTTTCAGGACGTTTTAAAGTAGACTAAATTTGCTATAATATGAGACTAAAATTGTCTCTGTAACCTAACAGTTTCCGAGATAAAGCTTTTTAAAATTAATATTTTTTTCGAACTTCGCAATTTTTTGCAATATTTTAGACGTCACTCGAACAACTCTAGCGGGTTGTAGTTCCAACTACCTCCGACGGAGTGTTAGCACACTAACACTCCTTTGTTGTTCGTGTGGAGTCACGAATGCCCCAAAAAAATTATGAATGTTGAAAGCTATATCTCGGAAGCTCTTGGGTCTTCAGAGACAATTGTAGTCTCATATAGCAAATTTAGTCTACTTTAAAAACGTCCCGAGAAGGCACTGTAAAAAACTAGTCCTTTAGGGTTATACTCGCCAAAAGCTGAAAAAATAATCCAAAATATTTGCTGTCTTTTCGATTTTTGAAAAAGTTGCGTTCGGCGCTCAAGGTCACAAACTTTGATTATTTATTGGGCCAACATCATAAATCAGTACGCAAAAAATCAGAACTACCGGATTTGACGCAAACTCTGTAGTATAACGTTACTGGACTAATAGTAGATTTCTGACAATTTGCAGTTTTTGGTCGTGAGGCAGATTTTTTTTCGAAAACTTTTAAAACTCACATATAAAGGATTGCAATTTGCACTCAATTTTCTACCACGGTATGTAGGTTGGCTTATTTCGGAAATTGTTCGAAAGAGTCACCGTAGCCCTGGAACGCAAAGGGTACTAGGAGGAATTCGGGTGGGTTTTAGTCAGTAAGATTCTGACACTCTCTTCCGCTCCGCCCAGAGTGGAAAGAGTCAATGATGATTTCTCAACCTTAAAAAAAGTTTAAGGTACCTAGGTAGGTATTTGAGGATGTTCCTTTTCTGAATCCACAAAATATTAAACCAGTGCTACATTTTACTCTCGTATGAAAAGTAATAATTCAGGAACAATACCGTTATCACTTTGTTGCTTGGATACATTTTATACAAATGGCGGTTAACGGCAATAAAAAAGAAAAATTACGTGCGGACGTCGATAAACAAAGCGGCATACCAACAGAAAACAATACATTGAATCAAAGTGAGTTTGATATTCCTAAACGCTTCAATTTACTAAGTGTTATTTTTTGGATGAACATTTTACCCACATGACCTTAAAAATATTGGAAGTAAAGTAAGACAACGACTAAGAAGGTTGGTCCTTTGGTACATTTTGATTCGCAAACATTATTTTAGGACCAATTTCTAATTAAGGATAGGTAAGTACTGACTCTACCTAATAATGGAAATAATTTTAGGTGATTGTTAAAACAACTTGAACACCCAATATTAGGTAAGTTATAAATTAAGAATTATTTAAAAGCGAAAGTCTCTGTATCTGTTTTTATCATTCACTTAATTTGAAATTTAATATAAACCTTAGATCTTACTTTTTCTTTGTAGTCAACTTTTCTGTAATGTTTCGTGGCCGCAGCAATTTTAAGGAAGCCTTTCCTATTTCAGTGGCGCATGTAAAAGTCAGCGTGGAATTTTCCGACGGCTGATGGAGTATGGAGTCTAGTTTTACGCTCGGCAAGGAGTTTCAATTTACTGAAATCTATCGACTATTTGTGACACTGCACTGCTACAAGCTCGAACGAGGTTGTTGGATATTTTTATTTTATAAGCTGGATGCTGACTGCATTAATGTTTAACTTGATAATATTACAAATACAAAAGTAGGTAAGTCTGTGGTGTTACCTTTCACGACTTAGCGGCTCAACGGATTTCGATGAAACTTGGCTCACAGATAGACCCTTGGGTTAGGACAGAGAATTTTTATCTCATGGGTACCTATTTTCCCTCGGGAAAATTTCCGAAATTCTCGTGAGCGTAGCTACTACCAAAGGCGGTAACGTAAAAAGGTATAAGAAATAAAAATGTCTCATATATGTATTTGGAATCACATAAAAATAAATTGAATAAACACAATCTTAGCTCACACTCATGTAATGTACATTAAAGTATTCATGTACTTATAATGCCTATTTTAGGATATTATTCATATAGCTACATATCTACACAGCTCCTAATATTACTCTGAAGGGATCGCAAATCTATGAATTATTCATTTATATGAGAGATATTGAGCGTGGAGAGTACCATAAACCTGTTGCCAACCAAATAGAGGAAAAAATGTATTTCAGAGGTAACTACCTATTAGTTACGTAATGAGATGTTCCCTTTCGGGTTCAACTAAGTAATTGCAAGAATTAGAACTTAGAATGAGAGAGCTAAGACGCCATGCTGGGATTTGGTTTACTTATTAATTTCAAATAATAGTAGGTATAGGTATTATGCTATGTTGAATATTTTTAAAGTAACGGTAAGATAGTTAAAATACTTTATTTTATGCAATTTACATATCAGGATATGAAAGTAGGATGATGGTAGGTAGATATGGTTAGTAAGGAATTCATTAGAAAATAAAAATATTGAAAGCTGTCGAAAGTTAACGATAAAAATTCATACTTTCTAAGATAATTATTGCAATTCAAGCGTTGATAAATAATTATGTACATACTTACGTTTTGTCGCAAATAATGTTAATGAAATAAATACGTCATACTCAAGAATAAAATAATGTATGGATTCAATTTAAAGAAACGTTACTGTAAGATGCTTACCTGCAAATCTTAGAATAAGATTTTCTTTCCAATGAAATAGGCTATAGGTAAGTAGGTAATCACCATTAATTGTTTATTAGTATTTAGCACGTTTGGAGAATGGGTATTGGTGTACGAAATAGTTTCGCTTCTCAGTAACGCAGCTGAATAAGAAACCACAGGCATCTAAAATGATTTTCGCTCAACACGGTTTTGGAAAATTAAAGCTCGGTTTCGTAATGAAAGCATAAAAGCACGTTAAAAGATTTATAGTGGGTCCCTAAGACACCGACATTTGTCTGCGCAGACTATGAACTCTGAACCAAAAACACCGACTTCCGAAGTTATTTTAAATTATTACTATTTTTTAATTTATTATTTTTAATAAAAAAAAAAAATTAATAATTTATCTATAAAATTAAAAAGTTTTAATTCACACCTAACAATTCCCTTGGAAAGTCGCAGGAAAGCAAAATACACAATTTCGATGACAAAAATGCGTCAGCCAAGTATGCGATTTCCAGCTATTTTAATTTAAAAGCCAAATTACTAAACCGATTTTGATGTTTCTATGGGACCGATCGGAAAGTATATTGTTTCACATAAACAAGATTGTTTTCAAATCGGTTCATAAATGACGGAAATATGAGGTAACAAACATAAAAAAATACAAGCGAATGGAGAACATCCTCCTTTTTTGAAGTCGGTTAAAAATCCATAGACAAGTGTCGGTGTGATATACGTAGGTTTTTTATTAAGAGTTCGAAGTCATAGACATAAGTCGGTGTCGTGTGGGCGGGCGCACTATAAAGGCTGATAGCCTTTTTACGATCTTGTCTCGTATATGCCACCGGAAAATTGCAGACTCCGTAAGATTGTAATAATACTTTATTAGATTATAATTTCTCGATATATTATGAAAAAAAAAAACATTTTGTAAATAAAATCCCACCCAAATCCAATAGTTTCCAATAGGTCCGTGGCTTGTTTACAAAAAATATTTTACAATATCACGCGATACTTTATAATTCTACGATGTTTGCAATTTTACGGTAAAATATATAATAATAGAAGTAATGTACAACAGTTTCTCGATATAATTACATGTTCCTTCATCTAGTCAAGTTTGACTAGTTCGCTAGCTACTTGAGCATTTTTAACTTTTATAAAAATGGTACCAGCCTACGTCGAGGTCGACTGCAACCAAATTACTGCCGTGATTCCGCCATCATATACACATACTTATCTAAGCTACCATAACATTGTACCCATGAGTAATATTCCCAAATTATGCGTCGTAATCATATGGACGAAACTTCACCAACTCATTTAACTTTTCACATTTGTGTTCCCAAAAAAAAATGATCACATAAAATACGTGAAATGTTCTAGAAATCCTTACAATAAATTGTATCCCTACTTTGGGTTTAGAGACCCTAAATTTTCTTGCTTCTAGAATTAGGACATAGAGACTGATTACCGTAAAACGGGTATATTTAAATACTACGTGGCTGGCTGGCATTCAGTCTAGAAAATAATAGAAATGAGTCTGTCTCTATATCTTGGTACGCAGACAAAATTGTTTGCTGGAAGTTATCTCTCGAACCCGTCTTAATAATTCTATTGTAGGAAAAATTATGTGCACTGACTGGAAATAAGTTGTTCCATCGCTTTTAATTAAATTCTTATTCTTTATCTTAGGAAAATATCGTTGATAGTTTGCCTACATAAATTTATTTCTTTTAGTTTCGGGTTTGGCGGTTTGTATGAGTACCTAGTTGTGTTACAATTTTAGTGTTCAATAAAAATATCACAGGTCTCTGATGGTTTCCCCGCTTACCCCGCGCCTCAATAGGTACTATGGTGAGGTATTAGGGTATACCTATTGTTTTCGTTTATTTTCCAGATTCTGTCTGTTAAAGTTCTTTGATTTTTAATATTGGTAGTCATGCATTGATGGAACTTTGTGACCCGAAGCAATAATGACGTTTAACTATGTAAAAATCCACCCGCAGTTTTGTAAGCCAATAACTCCGATACTTGTGGTCTTGTTCTATCAAAGGTCCTCAAAAAACACATCTACTGATCTGATTAAAATTAATGATATGCCTACTGAATTAATCAGTAGATAAGTCTGAAGTGATTGGTAAATTTGAAAGCGATATTATTTCATCGCTTTCATTTTTATCTATTTCTTTAAAACCGGTACCCCCGTACCTACCGGTTTCTAAAACCTTATCTTATCTCTGATCAGAGTCTGCAATCAAATCTAACGTTAACTTTATTTCTGTTGAATTTGATTGGTTAATGGCATCTTGGTCAGCCAATCATAATTGGGGACCAAGATCGGAAATTTGATAACTTCTAGAGTTGGAGATGAGGATCATGTGATTGGTGTAAAAAAGATAAATCGAACATCGATAACATTAAGCTTGTTAGGCATACAAGCCTATGTGTTTCTTTGATAAATGACTTATCTGTCTATTCGCTAATTTTTTAGATTCTTATCTTTTCTATCATATTATTCCTCACTCAATTCATCTTTTTTTTGCCCTCCGTCTGCCTCACCATCCATATTCATAATTCTTCATGAGTATGTATTTAAAATGGTTAAGCCTTTCATCACAAACAATTAAGTTGATAATTCTTTCTCTTTTTGTCTCTCTTGACAATATATTAGAAACTAAATAAGACAATGAGGTAGCTAAGCCCAATAGTTTAGGACTATTATGGTATAGTGTCAAGTAACAATGCGACAGCGGCCTTAGCAAAAACAATGAACCCATGTCTTGTGTAATACAGCCTGTTGGCAAACAAGCGACCCTTAAGGAGCAACAATGGCTTAAACTGCCTAATTTAATTTTAACTAGCTTTATACCGTAGTTCCACTCTCACTGGCGGTCCCTCAGTTACCATTACCAAGATGATGCGTTTACCAGGATAAAAAAGGAGACTACGACACCTACCGTTGTGAAGCGTTTTATTAAAGAATAAATAATTATAAGATCTGTACTAATATAAAAGAAAAAAACAAACGACTGCCCCATATTTTATGTGTGCAACACAACTTGACAAAATGTACCAAAAATCCCGCTGTTCGTTTTTTACGCAATGTCAGGGTTGGGCCCATATTTAAAGTTGTTCAAAATCACAAAACGATGAGTACAATATCATTTCAGATTTTATTTTATTCTGTTACTCGTTGTAGATCATTGTTTGAAACTTGCGCATAATTATACATATTGCGCTTATTTTTTGCGGACATTTTTGAGATGCAGAGTGTGTATCTTGGGTTTTTTTATATATCAATGTTGTAGATAGATTACCTCTAACAAATAAACAGTAACAACAAGTAGGTACATTAATAAAACTCACGGCTTTTTCCCATGGCGGTAAGCTAAAAGTACAGGGTACCTATTATGACATCGTAAAACCACATCATGATAACGGTGTGGGAGGGAGACGGAGTTATACGAGACACATAGCTCTATCCCTTTTTCACAGCTTAATCATGATGGCTTTGGCACGTCATAATAGATCAGATCGCCACTGCTAATTACATCCTAACATACTTTTGACAAAATAAAATGTAAAAGAGGGGAAATTGTTTGTTTGTGGCAAACAAACAAACAATTTTAGTTAATATAACATTTCAGAAATTCGTTTCCTATTGTGTATATGTTTAATAACAATAAATAAGAAGCTGTTTGCTAGTCCTAATGAGAAAACATTTCTTCTTGGACCGTTAATGTAGACAATTATAGGAAGGGTTTGGAATCTTCTTTCCTAATGGCAGGCCTGGTCCGGAGTTACAAACTATCTAAATGAAATCTAATGATAATGAACTCTTTTTTATATGTCTTTAAGTTAATAGCTAAATGCTTATATTAAGGTTAATTTTGCGTGACAAACTTGAATGGAACCAAACATTAAAACCAATAACAACGTATCTCTATTGCTCAATAATGAATAGCTTATTTATCAACTGCTCAAACAAACTTGTAATACAGATAAGTAGATACTGATATAATAAAGTCAGGAACCATAAGCTAAAGAAAGCAAGTAAATGTCCCTCAATTAGGGCAGATGAGCCTTCCCCAATAATGGCTCGATTTTATTTGTCGACTATAAATCCTGACGGCTATCTCTGTAGGCTTTATCTTTATTTCATTCGTAGGAAATAAAACAAAAATACTGCGGTCGGATTGTAAATCTATTCCGGCACAATGTCACAGCCTTGGTCAAAGTTTTGGTGGCTATATGTGTGGCTCTACAATCTACAACATTTAAATATATTTAAAAGTCGTTTTTGAGTTTTAACCTTTTCAACGCGAGACATAAACGCATTGGCGTACTCCATATGTCAAACCGCAAAATCACCGTATTTTTGTCACATATTTGTGACGTTAGCGTACTCAGTAAGCTTTCGTTTGTCACATATTTATTTAATTTATTTGGAATTTATGTACAGTAAAATGTGATAATGGCGTTAAAAAGGTTAGCATGGTCGACATTTATTTATTTGCTTAATAAAATCCTTTCGGAAAAACTCTAGCTCTATAAACTGTAACTTAAACCTTATTTACTTTGTTAACTATAGTATCTTCGACAAATCAGAAGGCCAATTACCGTAATTAAAAAACCCGGTCAAGAGCGAGTCGGACTTGCGCACCGAGGTTTCCGTAGCATCACATAAAACGTGAAATGTTTTTAAATTTTTATCGGCAAGGTCTATATTCGTCAGAGAATTTTAACACTGCGGATTTTAACATTGTAGTTTTAGGGCGCCTTCAAATTTGTCGCAAAGTGCTGCGCGGCTGCAGCGCTGCTGCCGCGCGGCACTATTTTAAGGCGCCCAAGATCAGCGGTATCTCTTGACCAATAGTGGAACTAATGTGATGTTTGTTGATGATTTCTGAAAAAGTGTTTGCTATTGGGAAACATAGCTTTATTTTTTCTTTTAATCTTTAAATAAACTTCTATCACATAAAATATTTTAATTTTTTTCTCTGGCTTTCTCTGCTATATTTCTGGAATAAGGTTTAGTCGAAAACTATGCGGCCTAAAAAAAAGAAAAAAACTGGCCAAGTGCGAGTCGGACTCGCGTGCAAAGGGTTCCGACCGATTTTTTTTTTAACATGTTATTTTAACACTACAGACTTCTAATAGGATTTCCTGTAATCTATAGGTAAATATCTATTATCTCCATTTTTTTCAAAATTTTAGGCTCAGTAGTTTCGGAGATAAGGGGGGGGGAATGGTCATTTTTCGTCTAATTTCTTGAATAACTTCAACTTTATTTGAAAATTATGAAAAAAATATAATTACAACCCTCACAGTAAGCCCTTTCATTTGATATGTCACACGATAATGTTCAAAAAACTTTTTTTTTTAATTTTCTAGTTTGACCCCCAAAAGTGACCCCCATACTAAAAATTTAATAATTTACGTAACGCGTCCGTGTTTGGGTCATAGAAGTCCATATGTGTCCCAAATTTCAACAGCATCGGTCCAGTGGATCCGGAGAAAACTGGCTGTGACAGACGGACAGACAGACAGACAGACAGACAGACGGACAGACAGACAGACAGACAGACACCCGAGTGATCCTATAAGGGTTCCTTTTTTTTTCGGAACCCTAAAAATGTTTGAGAATGTGTAAATAGCGCTCTTTCATGATTTTTACCCCACTTTGAATTTTTAAGACCTCCAATATTTTAGTTGTTGTTGCAAAATATATATATATTACCGGAAAATTGCAAACGTCGTAGAATTCTAAAATATCGCGTAAAATTTCAATCAATCAATTTATTATTTCAGACAAATAGTCCATTTGATAGTCACAAAAATATCTTACAAACTATGCTATAATATGTTATAGGAGTGGCATAGGGGCATACACACATTCTTGTAAAACAAAGTCAACAGAGCATTATACCTGGGGCAAATCCCGCGTTTTCTAATGTCGTCGTCAATCTGTAAAAAATCCTCTAATCCCTTACACGAAAATATATATAATGTAAGATATAGAATTATTATCTGCATTTTTTTTTCAAAATTTTAGGCTCAATAGTTTCGGAGATAAAGGGTAGCAGGTAGGCAGGAATGGTATTTTTTAGTAAAATTTCTTAAATAACTTCAAAACTATTTATTTTAAAATGATGAAAAAAAATATAATTAAACCCCTCACAGTAAACCTTTTCATTTGGTATGTCACACGATACAGCTCGAAAAACTTTAATTTTTAATTTTATAGTTTGGCCCCCAAAAGTTATCCCTATACTGAAAATGTATTTATTTACGTTACGCGTCCGTGTTTCGGTTACAGAAATCCATATGTATACCAAATTTCAACAGAATCAGTCCAGTAGATCCGGAGAAAGCTGGCTATGATAGATGGACAGACAGACAGAAGACAGACAGACATATAGACACCTGAGTGATCCTATAAGGGTTCCGTTTTTAACGGATGTTCGGAACCCTAAAAAAGGTATGGGATTAACAACAGATTAACAAACGCTGTTGAAATATCACGTAATCAAATCGCTTATAATGGCCCTTTGTACAGAACCTAAGGTTGCGAAATACCCGTTACGCAAGTTAATATATTGCCTGAAGAATTTGCCTAGATTCTATCTAAGTTGTAGCTATGTCCTCAAGTAATTAAGTTTTCAGTTTATCTTCATTTTGTAGTTGAAGTCTTCCTAAACATTCGGGATCACTAAATTAACGATGAAAGTTAAATATTTAGGTCAGTCCAGTGTTACTTAAAATAATATTTTGTTACACAACTCTGAATGATTCGAATTCAACTTTGCTCTAAGTCTCGCTAGCCGGTTATTTTAATACAGTAAATTAATAAAACGACTATTAAATAAAGTGGGAGGTGATGAAAAGTTTAATAAATTGGTGTTCCGTGTTGAGATTTAGAATATCAGTCCAAGCTAACAGGATTACTTCGTTGTCTATCTTTGTGTACGTATAGGCGATTTTCTGTAGGTAAACATTTTAAGACCATTGAAAATAAGCGGGAAAAGAACTAATTGGGTATACCTACAGTGGAAAAATTAAAGTAGGGATAGAGTTATTAGAAAGAGTTTGATTGTACGGAACACTAATCGCAGAAGTCCGACCCTGCACTTGCTCGTCTTTGTTTTTCTATTGATTTGTCAAAAGTTTGAAATAAGAACTGCTGAATAAAATAAGAACTGATGGAATGAACTGTGATGTTCGGTCCTCGTAGAACTTGCTATCAGGAAAGTCACCGCTCTTTTATTGTATTAGTTTTTCTTTAATTTTCTTCTGCATTTCGTTACCTCTGCATTGAGGTTTGAATTCAAGGTTTCTATTTTACTTTGTGATTGTGGTGTGGGTATTCCGTACCTACTTAGAAACCTGTCCTGTAAGGTTTTAATTATTGCACTTGTTTTTATAAAAGTCTTATTTAGAGTCCTTAAGATACGTATTATATGGGTAGGTATGTTACCTACTAGCTGATGCCCTCGAATTTGTCCGTGTAGATGTAGGCTTTAAAAATTGAAGACTTATCACATCACACAAAGTCCCCCTTCCACTTCCACCCTCAAAGCAGAAAAGAAAGAAATTATACGGAATCGTTTGTATTACTATTTATCCGTAGGTACGTAGTAATAGAATACACATTCGCGACCCTTATTTATAGGTTTCTGTGATCGCTTTTTGACCTGTCTTTTGTTACAGCGTTTTTTCAGAGCTAAGTTTAGTACAGTTGATATGAAGTACAAGCACCAACTTCTAAATAAAACGAACCGTAAAATATTTACTGACAAAAATAAGATTTTATTTTCATGTCACTCAAGGGGGCGATAAATAAATATTTACATAGTTGACATAGTATTTTACTATAGTGATTTGTTTCCAATCGCAAAATTCCTTTAAAGGCGATAATATTTTTAGTTCAAAACTTCAAACTGACATTAAATATGTGCATTTCTAAAACCCTATCATCAGCTATCATATTTCACAAAACACGAGTTGATGAGGTCAAAATAAAAACCTACCCTTATAAAATATTGGAGTCAAATAAGTCGTGGAATTCAGCATCATGATATTTATATTCGACAAAAGAAAAAATCCAACTTGCATACCGAAATCTCGAAGGCAATTTATGGTTACAAATTGTCAACATTTTTGATCCGTTTTGTAACTAAAGATCCCTTGTTCTAATAGAAATAAAGCGATGAAAATGAAATTTATAGGCACTGACATTTTTATTGTTGTATGAAGCTCGCTTGGCAAGTTGGATCGGCGAGCTTAGGGGTTTTCACACTTTGCTTTGTTTTTGGAACGTAGCTACCGACGACGCGCAGATGACGTGCGCTAACGCGCTTTAAACGATATTCAGACGCAGATAGTACTGCTTTTTAACCGACTTTAAAAAAAGGAGGAAGTTATCAATTCGATTGTATTTTTTTTTGTGTTTGTTACCTCATAATTAACCGACTGGGTGAACCGATTTTCATGATTCTTTTTTTATTTGAAAGCTGGTGCTTCCCGTGTGGCCTCATTGCCACCACGTCAGGATCTGATGATGGAAACCCTGAGAAATCGAGGGCAACTCTCGAAAATTGTAGGCACGCATTTGGTAAAAACTTGATATTCGTGTGTATATACTGAGTATATGGTGATACTACAAAAGAATGAATGTTTGGTTCAGAACTGATGATGGAGACGACAGAGAGTCAAGGGAACTCCACATCGGTATGTAGGAACTACCAAGTGTTAGGGCTTATTTCATTCGTATTGACGATACCTTTACACCGAAAGCACTTAGTTTTATTTTCATAACATAACATCATGCCGGTACGCTGTGAATGGGGTACGCAGGTACCACTAAAAAATAACTTTAATTTCGAAAGTCGGTGTCAAAAAACGAAATAACCAAAAACACCGACTTCCTAAATTAAAGTTATTTTATACTTTGTAGTGTTTTGTTTTGGAAATCGGTTCCATTTTTGGTTGCTACAGCGCCGAGAACGCGCGTTCGTAAAACGTGTGTCGTCGGCGCGTTAAAAATACGTCGTGAGCCTATGCACTTTGGGGCAGTGAACATTATGTGAGCTGTCAATCCATACAAACAAGACGGAATTAAAGTTCACTTCATGCTCACTACTAATTTTGAAAAAAAAAAACGAATTTTGCATGTTCTTACAGAAATGGCTAATTCAAGAAAATTTTTACAGCGTCAACGAATTTCTAAAAAAATACTCTTTGGATTCCTACCATTTTAGAAATGCATTGTGAGCTTTCACTCCGTTGGTCTTTCGTGTTCGTGTTTTAATTTTTTTTATCCCTGTTATTTTTATTAGTACTTTATTGTTTTCCTTTTTACATTTTACTTCGTAAATACCTACTAATACCTACTTATTTTAAGTTACATGGTGATGTTGTTTTATTAAAGTATTACCAATTTGTTCTTAAGATAATTGATTAAGCGTTGAACTTTGTTTAGTGATGTACAAAGCTACAATTTATGTATAGATATTTGCATGCTATCATGGTATGGCGGGATGTTTCTTGCACCAAAAATGTATGTGACATCTTTTTACCACATTTTTTTGCAAATAAAAACTTACTTACTTACTACTAAGTTTACACGGTGATCTACCGGCTGGTTATGGTCGTGCGAGTTTCAGGACGCCAATCTCCTGAACTAAAAATGCTTTAAATTCAAGTCCTAATTAAGAGGAAATGCGGGCGGCGAGACTTTGTATGTAAAACGTCATAATTCGAAGTTTGGCTCTCGACTGTTTCCTCCTCCAATATTGGACCGATTTAAAAGATATTTCACAAACCGAATAAAAAGGATGTATACTGTGTCGCTATGTTTTTTTTTTATTAATAGTTGCCAAATTTGTACACTAAGGCTCTGTTGACAGTAATTTATCGGAAAATTTTGAGCATTTTTGAGGGCTCTAGTGCTTATACGGTTAATACATCATCAAAAAGGACAAACCTAGGGACACGGTATATATCCTTCTTATTCAGTTTATGAAATATCACTTAAATCGGTTCAATATTGGAGGAGAAAACAGGCGAGTGCCAAAACTCGAATTATGACTTTTTACATACAAAGTCTCGCCGCCCATTTTTCCTCTTAATAACCACCCTGCTGGACCGAAATAATCTAAGGAGTTCACAATCGTCTCGAGTAAAAGATGAAGATGTAGGGAAATTGAATATTTGTCAGCTCGAAACTTGAATTATAATTTTAATGATTCTGAAGAATACGGCAATCGCCCCTCTATCGCTCTTTTGCTTCAGTTCATGTGCGTATCCATATTATTGCCATAATAACAAAGTTTTTTTACTATTCTACCTATGGCATTGCAGCTCAAACCATTCAGACAGTAAAATAACCAAAATAACTAAAATGTCACACGACAGGTTCGCGTGACCGAATGTGAATTAACGGAACAGTCCTCTGCCTTCGCAGTCCGTATTAGGTTATTGGCTATAAGTCCGCCAGGGTCCCGAGCTGGGGCCATATCTCCGCCATCGTGCCAGGGTAGCGGGCTGTGGCGATATCTGAGTTTATTTGATAAAGTGAGGGGTGTTTTATCGGATCCCGATCGATAGGTATACAATGTCGTCGGGGTTTCGTCGACCATTTTATTGTTACTTTATACCGGTCTTGAGACCCATCACGTGAATATAGTCTTGCGATTTGCTGCATGGATTTCTGCAAGTTTAAAACCCGTTCTGAGTTTATGTTTTGGTTTTTAGGGTTCCGTACCTCAAAAGGAAAAAACGGAACCCTTATAGGATCTCTTTGTTGTCCGTCCGTCTGTCTGTCAAGACCCTTTATCTCGGGAATGCGTGGATGTATTAAATTGAAATTAAAACCATATACTCTCAGGTCTACAGTTCCTTGAAGCTGTGAAAAAAACAAACTTCTAAGTTAACGTAAAAAGAAGATACTGCCATTTATGCCGCAAAAAAAACGTATATTTAGACACTATCAAGGGAATCAAAATTTATAGGGTATTTTCCGTCGACCTAGAATTATGAAATTTGGCAAGTAATACCGTGTTATACTACACTAGTGGACGTCACGCGGTTTCACCCGCGTAGTTCCTGTTCCCGTGGGAGTACGGGGATAAAATATAGCCTATGTTACTCCCTGATAATGTAGCTATCTATTGCTGAAAGAATTTTTGAAATCGGTCCAGTAGTTTCGGAGCCTATTCATTTCAAACAAACAAACAAATCTTTCCTCCTTATAATATTAGTGTAGAAGTATAGGGAAAAATCTGAAAACTATACATTTGTAATCAAACCATAAAAAAATAGTCTTTATTTCAAGTACGTAATCAATCATCGAGGTTAAGCAACGGTTTTTTTTCGGTTTATGGTACGGAACCCTTCGAGTGAGAGTCCGACTCGCACTTGGCCGGTTTATTTGAGTCTTATTTATTTTATAAAAACATTACTGGAGGCGTGGAAGAAAAATAAAATACATTCAACAAAGATTAAAAAAAAACTTGTTGTCAAGGCTCCACAAAATCAATTGCTTTTAGACTTCTTGAAGAAATCATTCGAAAAATAAAGAAACATTTTACGAAGCTTTAAAAATAACTTGTTGCCAAGGCTTCACAAAATCAATTGTAGTTCATTTCTCTTTATTTTTCAAAACCGTTGATAAAGCCAATAAATCAATTTTCTCTTTTAACAATGTTACTTTGAAGTTCACAATTTAATTGTTCCCAATATGATATCAGCTGCCAACAAAATTGGTCGAAAAAATAAATCTCTCCAGTCCACGATCGGGTTGCGATCGATGGCATTATAGTAGCTGAATAAACTCAATATTTTCACAGCAAATGAACCATTATAAGGCCACATAGCAAGCTGACAAACATGTTAGTAATTTTGTATAGACTACCAACTAACAACCATTCTATCGATGATTGACGAACGGTTCATATTCCCATGAGCAGTACAAGCTTGTATGTATGTACATAAGTTACGGAATGTTCTGAAAAGTATTTCTTTCGACTTTAATCGTGATTTATGTGAGGAAATAATTAGACTACCATCGGCAAGCGCTAATTTAGATATAGGGAAAGGGGGGAGATACGGTTTAAAAGATATCGATCCGTAATATCTTTTAAATCATATTTGGCAGGAGTGGGTGAGGATTGTCACGCAAATCGGGTGTAATACAGGATTACTTGCTACACGATTGTGTGTCACATCTTCTTAGAACCGATTCTAGCCGATTCGATTATAGACACTTCTACGATGTCAGTGAAAAATATGAATAAAACGTCAACGTACGACACTATAAAAGTCTTGATTCTTCTAGCATGTTTTAACTTTTGCATTTTCATAAATTTTATTTATTATTTATTAATTACAGCCATCATTACAGAAACCCAATTGTCTAGTGGTCGCAAGCGTTATCCACTGCGTAGCATGGAGTTCTAGGTTAGCTTCCCGGGTCGGGACAACTGTTGTTTAATTTTCATCTGAAATTTCTGAGTAGTAGCCCGGAGTCTGATCTATGACTGGTTTATGGCAGTTGGGTATCCGCATAGCTGGTAAAATGTGGGTCGTATCATAGGTACACCTTTGTTTAACTCTTTAGGGAAACAGGCGTGATGTTACTGTTATTTATAAACTAAAACCAATAAATATGTGAGGGAATTGTAAAATTTTCAGATTTTCCATTATAAGTCCTATTTTACGTACCTAATTACTTACGTAACTAACTATAGACTAGTAGATACAAGTCGTTAGTTGAACTTCTTCAAGATTATTATTTGAGGAAAAACATCACGAAGTCACAAATGTTATGATTGCCCTGTGTTTGTAATCATTACTTGGATTTATCTATTATGTAAAAATCTCGGGTCACGGTGTTTGTTATCGATTTTCATGAAACTTTGTGTGTATGTTCGGTAGATATGAGAATAGGTGGAAGGGTATTTTTTTTGGATAGCAAAACAACGTTTACCGGGTCAGCTAGTTTAGTTATAATAAGCACACCAACAGCACTGAAAACCACTGAGGACATTAAAGATGCCACCGAAAGCCTGCTACGTGTCATCCGCGAGGTGGGCAGTAAACACTTTCGGCCAATGAGTTATGGACGTAGGTCAGTACTGACCAGCAAGACTCTGGTATAAATGAGGAAACGACGAGAAATCCCGAATGCCACACCGTCTGAGCAGGTACTTAACAGGGAGGTCAAGAACCTAATTAGACACGACAATCAGAGCGCAAATACCCGAGTCATCGAGCAAGCCATAGGGCGGAACAAAGGCGCGAAGGTATTTGTCAAGCCAGCTGTACCTCCCGTTGTCACCTGACGAAACTCAGATCGTCAGAGGGCACCACCATCACCTTGAAGCCAGAGATACTCGCTGAAGTCGAAAAGTTCTACGGAGACTTGTATGCGGATAATCCACGGGCCAGGCTTACACGCCATCTCATAGACGAGCTTCTCGACATTGACATGGGTGAGATTAGAATAGCTCTCGGACAACTTCATAACAACAAAGCTCCGGGGGATGATGGGATAACCACAGAGCTGCTCAAGAACTACCGCCCCATTTCACACCTGAGCCATGTGTACAAGCTGTTTTCGAGGGTTTTCTCGAATCGTCTCGCCCAAAAGTTCGATGACTTCCAACCGCCGGAGCAGGCCGGGTTTCAAAAAGGCTACAGCACCGTGGACTACATGCACAACCTCAGGCAAATAATCCAAAAGACCGAGGAATATAATCAGAATCTGTGCCTAGCGTACGTGGACTACGAGACTACTAGACTACCGTCGAGACCTGGGCTGTCCTGGTGTCCATGCAGAGATGTCTTATCGACTGGCGCTACGTAGAGGTGATGAGATGTCTGTATAAGGTCGCAACAATGACTGTCCAAGTACAAGAACAGACCACAAAACCAATCCAACTGCGTCGAGGTGTAAGACAGGATGATGTCATCTCTCCGAAACTGTTTACGAACTGTGTTGGAGGACGTTTTCAAGACGCTTGATTGGAAAGGACGGGGCATAAATATTAATGGTCAGTACATCTCGCACCTCCGATTTACGGATGACATTGTCATCATGGCGGAATCTTTGCAGGAGCTGGATCGTAAATGGCGCTACCTTCGAGGTTGTGCAAGAATACATACGTATATATCTAGGCCAAATTATACAACTTGGGCGGCACAACTTTGAGAAGGAGGCGACTAGGTAACGCGAGTAAAGCGAAGAATTTTATATACAGTAAAACTTGGTCAAGTGGGACCTGGATAAGTGACAAACCTCCATAGCTGGAACTCATGTTCTGGTCCCGACACTTTAGCACTGAATTACCTCTGTTAGTGGGAACAAACCTCTATATCTGGGATAACTTCTTTCGATTTTATCGTCATAATTACCTCTATAATTGATATATTTTATCTCTTTTAGACTATATTTTGTGTACTTTTTTTTACAAATTCTGATTCTATCCGCAAATTCCGTACTTGTCTAATTGTGTAAAAGTGAACTCCAGTTTTAGTTTGGTCTTGCTATCGTCCGGATTTTAATTGAAAATGCCGAAGCGAAGGCTTAAGTCTTTATCAGTACATGAAAAACTAAAGTTAATATCCGTTTATGAAAGTGGAAAGACGCGTGATGAAGCCTGTGTTGAACTTAATGTACCAAAATCTATTCTTTGTATAATCATCCAGAATAAAGATGAAATTCAGTCTTAATGTTCTCAAGGACAAGGAAAACTAAAACCTTTGTATTGTTTATATAAAATGTGCTAAATTATTTTTGTTGATTAGCTTTATTGATTGTTGATAAAGATTACAACTCACTCATGGAAAATGTTTAGAAAATACACTATTTTATTAAATAATTGCACCTCTATAACTGATGTAACCTCTATTCTCACCTCTATTAATGGAACCTCTGTAAATGAGACAGATATTTATTTATACCTGGATATCTGAGGCTCTGGGTATGTGGAATACCTTTTTAAGTGAGACAAATTTGCAGGTCTCTTAAGGTTCCAGTTATCCAGTTTTCACTGTATTAGGATTAGAAAGTCATGAAAAAACCATCCACGACCCTAATTGTGTATTTTCTACCACAATCCAAAGTTATTTGAAGGAAATTAGATTACATTGCATGAATGGGTTGTAAAAATAGGTCAGTGCTATTCATCCTGTATAGCTCTTTCTCTCTCCCCCAGTGGAACTATGACAGTTTAGACACGTTATAGTAAAGAATACCCCTTTTTTGTTTAAAGATGGGAAATCATCAATTGACAACTCTTACTGACTAAAACCCATCCGAGTTTCACCTAATGCTCTTTGCATTCCAGGGCCGCGGTGACTCTTTCAAATAAGTTCTGCAACCCTGCCAGGCACTGGCCCTAGCGGGCCCCGTCTACTATGCTGACATCTCTTTGAGACGCGCGTGGAGCACAAGACGCCGACGACCTGGCCTGGTTCTTATCAGATGGCGAGCCACCCAACGCTCGTCGTCCGCAGGCTCGTGCCTACAGCTTATTTTCTTCGTATCCAATAAATACAAACGATCAGTAGGTATCTATGGCTATAATTAACTTCAGGAGTCTCGAACATAGGTACATTTTCCACTTAATGTTTCTGTTGTTCGTTCTTGAGTGTTTTTGTATCGGCACGTTAATAACACTCATTAATGAAAAAGGTTGTTTTGATGAAACCAATTTAACCGCAATGCTGGTTTATTAACCACTTGTGGTTAATAAAGCACCAAGGTGAAACCCAAAAAAATGTTGTTTTAAACATAAACCCAAAGCATATTTGGGTTTTCCATGCACCCTGCATGGACAATCCAAGAACCACCTCATACCTTAAATCTAAAAATATAGTAGGTATCAAACAACTTAACTTATTTGTTTATTTATTTAAAGTTGTTTGATTGACTTATTTATTAAAAGCGCCGATCTAGCCCCGTCCTATGGCGTGCCTATGCTATTATGAATCCGTTGTGAAAAATGGATAAGAGCTATATATACGCTTGTATAGCTGTCGCCCTTGCTCACCGGAATCGATTACGAAAAAAGAAATCACTCATAGAAAGCTTCTACATTGTTAAGTGTCATAGGGTTTTTTATCCCGGAAAAATGTACTTCCTATGAGTCAGCTTAGTATAAAAAAACTGGCCAAGTGCGAGTCAGACTCGCGTGCAAAGGGTTCCGAACGAATAATTTTTTTTAACATGTTGTATGCTGTAAGGAACCTTTCAGCATGCAGGCTGGTAGAAAATATTTCTGGCTGCTTTTGTAGTGTTATCATTATTATCTTCAGCTAGATTTCGCCCACAGCTGAACATAAGCCTCTCTTTTGTTGTGCCGATCCCCACGTTGCTATGTCGTCTGCGCCTGACGTTCTCGCTGTCAGACGACAAACACTTCTTCTTCTGTCCTTGGAGGACCCTGCTATATTCCACCTATAATAATAATTAATAATTATTTATTTAAAAAAACCTTTATGCACAAAAACAGATAGTATAATCAAATAGATGTCCTCCACATTTAGTTCGATAATTCGTGGATTTGTCATGGGAATACAGCATAGGATTAATATTAGGCGAAGGTCGTGGCGCCTTCCGGTGCAGCTGCTTGGCTACATAACTCGCAGTGATTTGACGTAAGCTTGAATAAATTCTCATGATTGGTTTACAAAGTAATCAAACTATAGTTTTTTAGGGTTCCGAATGTTTGTATGTTTTATTTAGGAATAAATTCCTATTTAACGCCAATACGAGTATTATTTTTAATTTAGCTCTCGGTGGAACACTGTAGAGTTCCATAGTAACTTTATTCTGAAATGCTGTTAAAATTAGAATGAGTATGCATTCTAATTTCAACAGAATTTCAGAATAAAGTTCAGCATTTCAGTTAAATTTCTACATTATGTAGAAAAGTTATAAAATTCTAATTTCAAACACTCTAAACTACTAAAGTGTAACGCTTCGTTCGTACTAATACAAAGCGATCAAAACTGTGAAAACAATTGTCATTTAGTTATAGAGTTATTGTGTCATATAAAAATACTCGTACACATTATTCGTATCTATACTCAAACAACGAAAGTATGTAGTTGGTAACTTCAACTTAATTTTCTCTTTGTTTTAAAACGACTAACTTTCAAATGTCAGTTAAAGGGCTAGTTGCTTTATACGGTCAATTACTTTGCATATGTCAAATCATAATTATTGTTACGTGAGATATGTAACGTACGCTAAATACAACGCGTTGTGCTGTGCATAAAATCAGCTGTTAAAGTTGCATATAAATACGGATGTTAATCTGTGCGTTACCGTAAACGTTACTTTTGAAAGGGCATAGAGCCATTGTGACAGTTGTTTCAAAGTTGCGGCGCACGATCTAACATGCATATATGGGTAGACACTTTACCTTCTAATTTCTCAGCAACTTCACACTTTAGGGCACCATGTTGCATACATTTTTGTTTGTTTAAGTGTTCTCTACACATAATATGCATGTAAGATCGAGAGCCTCAACTAAAAAAAAATGATGCTCGAAAATCGATGAACGGGCTGCTATGCCAGCTCCCATAGAAAAAAGATCCCAAAACCCCGGAAACTTAGTTGCCTGTTGGGAACAACTCTATTTTTAGCTAAATCAATATTTATGGTATGTATCATAATGATACCTAATGAATAAGTTATGAATGAATAATTTAAGCCTGTTTGCTTTACTTCCTTTACGTCAAAAGTCTTACTTTTCTTCTCATCTACGTCAGTTGTCTACGTAAAAGACTTGCCTTTATTTTAACGTCACTACTAAATATACTATCTTGCTTTATCCTATGCAGTTTATACATAAAACGGTGTTTGGATTAGATAATTTTAATAAAAATAAATATGCACGTAAATTTCATAATTTAGTGCGCTATATTAATAACTTTTGAAGGTGATATTTGCATTCGCGTTCCATTACGCAACAGAGATCTAAATTCCAATAGATTGACGTCCGCGTCAGTCATCTATAACGGGTCTACGCTAAACAAAAGGGCCGGGTCAACATGACCACTAAAACTATTTATTTATTAGATTTTATAACTCTGTCTGTCTGTCTGTCGCACTTTCACGCCAAAACTATTAAACCGATTTAAATGAAATTTGATACACTGATAGTCTAGAGCCTGAGAAAGGGTACATACTCCCGGGATAAAAAGTAGCATATGTACTTTTTATCCCGGGAGTATGTACCCTAGGTGCTACGCGGGTGAAGTCGCTGGCAGAAGCTAGTTTTTCATCATATTTGTACTGAACCAGTCCTTATGAATTCAGCAATTTTATGCAGAAATGTAATCAGATATTAGAGTACCTATTATGACGCGGTTAAGTAGAAATTTATTCTATTTATTTAGACCATATAACTTATCGTTTAACCTAAAATTGACGAGGTTTATCGAATTGAAAAATTTTGAAATTGATTTTCCTGACTGTTTGAAGGTTTTTTATAACACTTTGTATTCACATTACAAAAAAGACATACATACGGTAAAGTCGGGATACTTAGGTCCTGGGGTACCTCGTTAACCAATAGGACCACAACACTCGGAGTTTACTGTGTTACTATTGGTTAAAAGTTTGTACGGAAGTTATACCCCAGGACCTAATTTACGCGACTTTGCTGTAGGTACCTAACATTTATTTATCAGCTGTTTGTTTTCTCTACCTTTATATAATAAACAAATTTGTTAAAATATAAATAAAAACAGGGACTAAAGGTCGACCTTGTCAATGAACACGTTGTAGGTAACTAAGTAGGTGCTCAGTTATGTACTTATTTAACTTCTGGTTATTGAAACTAGTTTTTTACTCGTAAAATGCAATTCAAAAGGTTACTAGATCAACTCGTTATTTGTTCATTATCGAATAAAATATACATTTTACAAGATATCATTAGAGTCAGAACAGTGCACTACAACCTGCGGAAGTTGACAGACAGCGCGATTTATACGATAACTTGTATTTCCAGTATTGTTACATTTTCAGTTCAGCGTAAAAATAACAAGCTTGAATTTTATTCGGATCGTAAGTTTCTCAACTTTCATATTTTTAAGCAATGACCTGACGACTAACTGTGTGAACGTAAAAGATGCAAAAGGAGTATTAATGATCGTTGCAGGCAGCGTTCTGTAGTTTCTATCTGCACCCATGGGTCTTCTTCTTATCGTGTGGGCAGTAAGGTCTAACGACCCCACACACTCTAGTGTCAGAGTTTCCAAACCGCCTCAAGGGCCTCTGACATGGTTTATTTGACGACCGCCATTTGACGACCGCTATTTTGCGGCCGGGAACACCGGCTTATACGTGCCTTCCGAAGCACGGAATCATCTTTTTATCAGACAATCAGGTGATTCAAGCCTGCAATGTCCTAGCCAAACTGGGAACAACTTCACAAAGTATGATCTTCCCGTGGGAATCGAACCCACGACCACCGGGTCACAAGGCAAACGCCTAAACGGAGGCAGTTTGCCCATGGGTAAGAGGCATGATTTTGAGTGTGTATGTGCAAGTATTATGACGAGGTAGCTTATTAAAACTGTTGTGGAATCTGTTTGAAAGAGTCACCGCGGCTTTGGAACGTAAAGGGCATTAGGAGGAACACGGATGGGTTTTAGTCAGTAAGAGTCTGACACTCCCTTCTGCTTCACCCAGAGCGGGAGGAGTCATTTGATGATTTCCCATCCTTAAAAAAAAGATTATTAAGACTGAGAACATCTTATATCATATGATACGTCCGCAAAGAATGAGCTCATTGAATAAACCATCAATAAGATAGATTTCGAATTCCACAAAAAAGCAAAGACCTAAGGAAGAATTTAACAACTTACAAGCAACAATTGTATTAAAAAAACTGGCCAAGTGCGAGTCAGACTCGCGTGCAAAGGGTTCCGAACGAATTTTTTTTTAACACGCATATTAAAACTACAGACTTCTTGCAAAATGTTGACAAAAAAGTACCCGTTTGTGCAATTCTGACGGACATGACGAGGGCATTTGATTGTGTCGATCACGAAATCTTGGTAAATAAATTAAATGCCACAGGAATTAGAGGAAATGTACTTAATCTTTTAAAATTCTATCTCAGTAATCGTAAGCAGCAAACAGAGATCACTAAAATATGCCTGAAAACTAAGAGAGAGAGAAAATATCTATCTAAAGTTAGAATTGTTAAGTATGGTGTACCACAGGGCAGTGTGTTAGGTCCATTATTATTTTTACTGTACATTAATGACTTGTCACGACACATTAATCATCCCATGGCTCTTTTCGCTGACGATAGCACTGCTTTGATTAAATGCCTTGACAGAAATTCATACGAAGAGAACATAAATAATAATTTAGTTATTAATATTCAAAAAGCAAATGTTATGTATTTTTATCAACGAATTCCACCAGAAATCTTAAATCTTTATTATAATGATCAAAAAGTTGAAGAGGTAATTGCTGCTAAATTCCAAGGTATAATGATAGATAGCCAACTAACATGGAAGCCACAAGCAGAAGAAGTGTGCAAAAAACTAAGTAGAGCTGCATATGTTCTTTTTAACCTGTCTAAAAAAGTGAGCACGGCCACGAGATTGGTTGCATACCATGGGTTAGTTGCGTCGATTTTGAGATTCGGCATAATATTTTGGGGAAATTGTAGCCTGAGAGAACAGGTGCTCAAGGCTCAAAAACGATGTCTAAGAGCAATGTGCAATTTAACAGCAACAGATAGCTGCGTACCTATGTTTAAGTCCCTAAAATTACTTACGTTCCCATCTATTTATATTTTTGAAATTGCTGTTTTCATCAAGTCAAATATGCATTTTTTTTTAAAAACATCTGATAATAGAAATAAGCCAATACGAAAACAATATAAAAACATGCTGAATGTGAGTAGTTATGACACCGCCTTATTAAAGAAAAGTGTGTTATATACGGGTCCGACAATATTTAATAAAATACTCGATAGAATAAAAACACAGACTGTTCCAGTTTTCAAGAAGCAGTTGACAGATTTGTTGACAAAAAAATGTTATTATTCGATAGGCGATTTTTTGAACGATAAATTTGAATTAATATTAAAATTCTGTTTGTATTTTTAACCAAACATTTTTAATTATATTCAATTGTACTGAAAAATAAATATTAACCTAAGATGACTCTGACCTGTATAATGAATGTTATGGATATTCACTGGCATCTTTCGTAGGTAATATCTTTTTATTTGTGAATTTAATGAATGACTTATTTTATCAATATGCTTGAATTATGCTTTTAGTGTTGTGGTTGTATTGTTTAATTGAATTTATTAGCTCTATATTACTTTTTGCATGCCTTAGTCAAGGCAGAAAGTATATGGCTCCCCTAATAATAATAATATCTGTATATTGTACCTACTTTCTGTGCAAAAAAAACGATTATTCTATTCTATTATTCTATTCTATAGGTTTTCCTGTAATCTTTAGGTAAAGATCTATTATCTTCATTTTTTCAATATTTTAGGCTCAGTAGTTTCGGAGATAACAGGTAATGGTCAGTTTTCGTCTAATTTCTTGAATAACTACGAAACCGTTTATTTTAAAATTATAAAAAAAAACTCTCACTGTAAGCCCGTTCATTTGATATGTCACACGATATTGTTCAAAAAACTTTATTTTGAAATTTTCTTGTTTGACGCCCAAAAGTAACCCCATACTAAAAAAAATAATGATTTACGTAACGCGGTCGTGTTTGGGTCTCAGAAGTCCATATGTGTACCAAATTTTATCAGAATCGGTCCTGTGGATCCGGAGAAAACTGGCTGTGACAGACAGACAGACAGACACCCGAGTGATCCTATAAGGGTTCCGTTTTTTGTTCGGAACCCTAAAAAGTGATTACTTTATTTAAATAAGGACTTAGTTCAAGTCAGCAACAAAGAATAAAGTTTTTCTTTCAATAAACAGTTTTAAAATGTTATTTTGTCAGACTTCCTGTAAATCCCTCACACAACGAGGAAATATTTTGTTTATCGCTATATACTATTTTGATAGTCTTAACGTATTATGCGTCAGATTTTCTTCGCAAAAATAATATGATGTAAATAGCAGCCGAACAGTTAAGCCAGGTTTATATGCATCTACAATCACTATCTGAATCAATATCTGTAGGTATAGAAAGTTTTAACAAGAAACAGGGTTTCCACTTCCAGTAGTTTAGCGAGGCAGTATTTCAGGTCACGCCTCGTTGGTTCGGACGCCGTCAAACACGTATAAGCTGTCGCCTGAGCCGCTGAGCTGTGTTGCAGCAGTAAACTCAGACAAACCTATCAACGTCCAGGATACTGCTGTTTCTAGTAACAAGTTATTTGGAACCGTATCGTTCACGCTCCAATAAAGACGACATTTTCTAAAACTCTCCTGGGAACATAACAATCTGGAATATTCATCTTTTCAAGCGAAGAAAATCGCGCATGTTCCTGTAACGAAACAAATATTTTGATTCTTGAAGCTCATAATAGTTTTGATCAATATTGTAGAAAGCAGGGCTCTTAAAATATATATTCTTGTTTGAATTGGCTCGTGACGATGACAAAGATGTGAAAAAGAACAAATTTCTTGCGGCGACGTACTTCAGAATTTATTTTTAGTTAACGTCAGGAAAAATCACGAATGTGTAGCATATTATATTCGAATACAATATTATTGCCCATATATTAAAGTCCTGTCTAAGAATAGCCGCTGTCACTTGGCGTGGGTGAATGAAGCTATAATAATTAAGAAATGTACGTTGTCAATAAACATGACAGACGTAAAACAGTTTACCACAGTACCTACGTCGTAATTATGGTTCCTTACTCTAGTATTACTCGTAGAGTCGTAGCTGCTACGAATGCATCTACAATTGTTACCGCGTGCGAGTGCTACGTCACGTCGTAGACATTCGCCTAGCCTACCTTTACGGCAGATACCTACGTAGCCAGGCTGTAGCCGTGGCTAAGTGTAGCTGTAGTTCGCCTGTAGCGTAGGCAGCTTTGTGCCGGCTGCTTTGGCCAGTGGTACTACGATTAGTCGATTTTCGTTTCAGGGCGTGCGTCAAATCCACTAGTTGGAACTGTTGTGTGTACCTCTCTACCTTTTTCTAGGAATTCTTAATCTTCTGTGATAGAAAATAAGTTACGATAAGGCTAATTTGTTTCTTTTTAGGGTTCCGTACCTCAAAAGGAAAAAACGGAACACTTATAAGATCACTTTGTTGTCCGTCCGTCCGTCTATCTGCCGACCCTTTATCTCGGGAACGCGTGGAGATATCGTGTTGAAATTTAAACCATATATTCAGGTCTACAGTGGCTTGAAGGTGTGACAAAATCAAACTTCTAACTTGACGTAAAAAAAGATACGGCTGTTTATGCCGCAATAAAAGTATATTTCGAATCTCAAGGGAATCAAAATGTATAGGATATTTCTCGTTGACCTGGAACTATGAAATTTAGCAAGTAATACCGTCTTATACTACAAGCATAGGAAAAAATCTAAAAATATACATTTGTAATTTAATCATAAAAAATATAGTTTTTATTTAAAGTAATATGTACTGTGGCACAACCTCCTTAGTTAACGTCAACTTAATCATAAAAAAAAGCTTTAGAAAAATTAGGAATTTAGAATAGGTTCAAATAATGACATACGATGATTGATTTGTTTTTCTGACAGACCTGTAAAAGTTTTCTTGAGAGCAGCAGCTCAATATAATGATCTCTTAAATCGCCAAAAGTCTTTAATTTCATATCGATCCCCAGACGTTTCAGAAGCCCTAACCTAAACGTCTAAATATGGCGGCGGCGCCGGGTAAATAGTAAATAAAGATAATTTTTTCGCGTATACAGGGCGTACACTGTATGAAGATAATTTCGCGTATGCACTGCGTAAAAAAAAGTGCATGAAGACCCCCATTTTATGTCGTTAGCATCTCGAAGGATGATGAGATATTGATGATGGTCAGGCGATAGCTAGAACGCCTGGACAATAAAGCTAAGTGGTTTTTATATATAAAGTGATATTTTGTATTGGAAAAGATGTTGTTATATTCCGATATAGACCGAGTTTGTTTTGAAGAATTCTTAGCAGAATTCAAACTCGTCGCTGTGAATAGCGAATGGCGTGAGAGCGATTACGCTTTAATTTTGGGCGCATTTTTGGAAAGCGCAGCCAAATATTTTTATAACTACACGTACCATGCCGGCATTGATTTTGCATTGCTATGCGACAAAATTAGAAACGAGTTCCCGTGCAAATGCACAGCCTGTAAACAAAGGGCATTAAAATGTTTAATTTATGTTGAAAAGACTAGTGCCGAAGTATCCGACGGATGCAGACAGCAAGAGCTTGTATCGCTTGTGAATATCGATAATGATACAGTCTTATATTCTAGCGTGAAAATTGAATATTCACAAATGAAATCCGATGACAATGAAGAATATGATGACCACGATGCCTATGATGACAATGATGTGCAGAGCTGTGGAGAGAGCAGCCTAATCGAGGACGAGACGGAACTGGACGGAACGGAGGAAAGTGTACAAGCTGGTGTGTCCGATCCAATGTTTATATCCGGTCTCATTCCAGAAAACCAGGCGATTTTGATGTCCGAACCAGAACCTAGTCCCACTGACGACCCTGATGTGGACGCTGCCGACCCTGATGTGGACGCTGTCGAAGTGGATTGCAGGGAGAATAACCAAGTGTGAAGACGCCACGATGGAGGACGAAGAATCTGCCACAATGGAAGACGGACCGAAGGAGATGGTCCAGTACGAAGCACAACTCGCCGTGTCGTCGAATGTTGCTTTAAATTCATCATTAAATATCATTTCAGCCAGAAAGGCAAAGAGTAGAGTAGAAAATAAAAATGTTAGGGACTTGATTTTATTTCATAGGAAGAATTTACACACAAACACACAGCTGACACACACTATGAGTAGGACTCTGAATGTTAGTAACAAATTTTCTTTTCGTACCCTAAAGAAATTAAAGAAAACAAGGGTGAGAAGAAAGACAAGGAAATATTCCACAAATATTTATCCATCTAAAGAGAAATCATACATATCAAATCATATAAAATATTCCACAAATGATTTGTTAGTTCAACAGCCTTTAATTTTTATATGGAAGTATTTTAGAAAGAAATGTGAGATTATTTTACACAATTATAAAGTCAGAAACGTTTTATTTTGAAGAGTTTAGTTATTTGAGTTTCCACTTTTTACACTTTCTAGTTATATAATGTTAGTCATTTTCAAGTTCTTTGCTGATCTCATAGCATATAGTTTTGTAAATTTTTATATCCCTGTCTGCGATGATTCCACCCAGAGGTAGGGACTCCTGGTTAGGGATAGGTAGGTGCTTAAGGGCGCGTTTATAGGACACGGAATGTTACAGCGTGTCGGCCGCGCGGCGAAAGTACGGTGACCGCGCGGCGGCCGCGCGGTCAGGCCTGGTGGCCACGCCACTGCGAACCCGAACCAGTTCCAGTTGATCTTGGTCTTTCTTAAAATTCACACGTGTTCGTTATGAGCTATTTGACTAAGAAGAATAAAATTATGATTGCATATTACTTGTACCGACAAAGCAAAAATAAAGAAAAAAAGAAATGTAGAAAATTTTGGATTCATCCTATTTTAGCACGGCGAGAAGAGTTTGGTGAATTTCATACGCTATACAATCAATTGCGAGAAGATGAAAAAGAATTCGCAGATTATTTCCGAATGGATGTTAAAACATTTGATAAACTACTCAACTTCATCTACACTAATATAATAAAGAGGAAAGATTTGTTTGTTTGTTTGTTTGAAATGAATAGGCTCCGAAACTACTGGACCGATTTGAAAAATTCTTTCAGCGATGGATAGCCACATTATCAGGGAGTAATATAGGCTATATATTATCCCTGTACTCCCACGGGAACGGGAACTACGCGGGTGAAACCGCGTGACGTCCACTAGTACATGATAAATTGAAGCACCAGAACACTAACATGCGGGACAGTATTACCCCCACAGAAAGATTAGCAGTGACATTGCGGTAAGTAAATAAATAATAACAATTACTTGTTCAAGTGATATTTATTAATCATTATATATATATAAATTGGTAAGGCAGACTATATATTTGTAAAATCTAAATCGTCGATACTTGAATTGGATGGACTGGCAAAATTGTATTGCTCTCCACCTACGGTAGATTCGGACTCTTCAGAATAAGATGATTGTTGTGTTGCCGGACGTCCAGATCCAGCAGCAGTAGTGTAACCATACTGATAGGTGCTTTCGTATGATACATTTTCGCCTTCTCGACGATACATAGTCTCGGGTGGTGGAGTAAAGTAAGGCCTTTTCGAACCAGCATTCTGGAGCTGTTGGTTTTTAGCTTTTATATTTCTCACAATAGACATCACCTGGTACTGAAACTCAACAGTATCTTCGTCATTGAATCGTTCAACAGTTGGTAAAATTCCTTTAAAAAACGACATCATACGACTGTCTTCTTCTTTTTCAACAGAGTCCATAAACTTCATGAATTTTGCATCCACATCACTCAATTCTTTATTTTTCGTATTTGGTTTACTTTTTCCTGGCTCAGAATTCTTAAAATTTGAATTAGTTTCGCGGGGGTTGTATATTTTATTTAAAAACAACATATTATCATAGTATGGGTACTTATACTTTTTTTTGTTGCAGATCCAGATTTGTTTTCCCTCATCTTCTTTTCGCATTTCATCCATCCATCTCGCATATTTTTCCATTTCTGAATAACTTTTTTACCTGAAATTTAAAAATAATATTCACATTAAAAAATATAGTTATTTTTAATTCGCCTGATTCCTCTTTATGTTTCATTATCAGGATACATGTTAATTAATATTAATACTAATAGTATAATTAATTGCTTGTAATAAGTTCCTTAATATCATTTTATATATTTACAGGTACTTGGCAACAGGTCACACGTTTGCCGATTTAAAATACGCATTTAGAATTGGAAAAACAATATTATCGTTTATCATTAAAGAAGTGTGTAACTGTATATGGTCAGAACTAGTAAACATATATATGAAAATACCATCAGAAAATGAATGGCTGAATATTGCTGAAGACTTTGCTGTTATTGCAAATTTTCCCCACTGCCTAGGTGCTGTGGATGGGAAGCATATCAGAATAATTAAACCTACAAAATCTGGATCAATGTTCTTAAATTACAAACACTTTTTTTCTATTGTATTAATGGCAGTCGTTGACACCAATTATAATTTTATATTTGTAGATATTGGTGCATATGGCAAGGACTGCGATTCAAATGTTTTTAAAGAAACTGTCTTTTGGAAGAGACTGCTGAACAATACACTTAACTTACCACAGCCTGCTCTGATTCCAGAGACTAATTTTCAATTACCGTACGTATTTGTCGCGAATGAAGCATTCGCGTTGCACAAAAATGTACTGAGACCATTTAGTGGTCGAGAACTCAATGAAACAATGTCAATATTTAATTATCGTCTTACTAGAGCAAGACGTTATGTGGAATGCGCTTTCGGCATAATGGCCAATAAATGGAGGATCCTCCATCGGCCTTCAAATGTATCTTTGGAGCTCACAGTCGACATTGTAAAAACCTGTTGTTTATTACAAAACTTCATACATAAAGAACAGGGCATAGGTAATTTAATTGTCTATTCAGGCTTTGAACTACAGACACTGTTACGATCAGAATATGCAGATCCTTTAATAGCAGACAATGTTTGTCAAAATTTTGCTGAATATTTTGTTTCTCCTCAGGGCAGTGTACCATGGCAAAACAAATATATATAGATACTCAAAATTATCAAATCACTCGTTTATTGCAAGAGTATCACAGTTAAAAAACAATTTTAAACTTAACTCAAATAATATTTTTTTGCGATTTATGATAATGATGAATGTTCACAATTTTTTTTAGCTCTCCTTAAACTCGGTGGAAAATAAAAAATATGGGTGAAAAAACTGTTAGGATACGTCGCGTATTTTCCGAGATATTTATTTTCAAAATAAATACGCGATAATTTTTGTTTTTGTAAAGATACAGGCCCTACTGGGACAATAGGATGAAGCGAATTTGTATACCTAGTAATATTCTTCATTGCGATAAATATTGTTAAATTAATAAATTTGTGTTCAATAGTTTAATTACCAAATAAAAGATGGAAAACTTACCGTATGTGTTTTTTTCCCCAATTGGAAGGTCATTGAAATCTTCTTTTATAATTGAACATAGGTCATGCCAGGCTTTTAGTGTTTGACGTTTATCCTTATAGGATTCGCTTGTTTTATCCCAAAGGATATTTCTTTCTTCCACTAAAGATATCAATGTCTCAGGATTGATACTCAGTTCATCCATCTTCGAAATCACGATGTCCGCGCGTCACGACGTCTCGCGCAAGTGACTGACGGACCAATGAAAGGAAAATGCGGGGACGCCGGCGCGGGGCGTACATCGAGAACATTCGAGTGATTCGAGCGAGACGGCCGCGCGGCCGCCGTGTGATCGAGGAGCGAACGCCGCGCGGTCACTGCGCGGTTAGTTACTCAAAATTAATTTCAACTTTTCATCCTAGTTAATAAAACATAAATTTGCTATAACTGAACAGTTAGGACGCGGCCAACGCGCGGTCGCCGCGCGGCGGCCGCAAGAATTTTTTCGCGTCGTCTAACTGCAGCCTAACTCTTCCAAAGCTTTGAATAGAAGATTACAGGAAGACTTTCCTAGTATCCCGTGAGGGCGTAGCTCATGTGGCACAACCTCCTTGGTTGCCTCACCCTCCGGGGACCTCCGTCAACTTAATCATAAAAAAAAGCTTTAGAAGAATTAGGAATTTAGAATAGGTTCAAATAATGACATACGATGATTGATTTGTTTTTCTGACAGAACTGTAAAAGTTTTTTTGAGAGCAGCAGCTCAATATAATGATCTCTTAAATCGCCAAAAGTCTTTAATTTCATATCGATCCCCAGACGTTTCAGAAGCCCTAACCTGAACGTCTACAGTACCTACAAAGTACGGAACCCTTGGTGGGCGGATTTGGACGAGTTCGATTCGCACCTGGCCGGATTTTTATACAACCTGTAACAGAATAGACGCAATACCTGTTAAGGAGTCACTGAACTCATCACAGCTTTCATTATGGGACCAACATTGAAATCGTGAAAAAAAAACGACTCTCCATTTCCTCCACTCCATACATTTCTGTGCGCATAACTTAACAAAATGTACTGAACAGCAGATTTTTTTTTTCGCGATTTCGGGCTTGGTCCTACAGTAAAAGTTGTTCATAATGATGAGTTGTAGATACAGATTAAGTTAATAATCTGTGTCTATAGTGGCGTTAGTGTTTTTCTATCGCAATAAAAAAAGTGTCGGAAGTGAATTAAAATAGCCATAACTCGTAAAGAACTGTAATTACTGAGTTGTTCAATTCGGTTAAAAAAACAATAAGTAATTATTTCTCTGCATACCAACAAGTAATTATTTCTCTGCATATTTACTACGATAGGTCTGTATTCTAATAAAAAAAAACAATGTTTGTTTACACTTAAAAATGTAAAAACCCGGTGAGAAACCACTAAGAATTTATATAAATGGTACAAAAATAGCGACCCTGTATGCGCTGCATCTTTAAAAATACTGAGAACATAAATCGATTCAATCATTAGAGTATTTTTATAAAAAATCCTCAGCATTATGCTGCATAGTTTTAGATATTTTTATGTAAATTTTAATCAGCAGTCTGCTTCGTTGATAAATCCTATTTATTAAGTTATCACAAAAAAAAAAATATCTGAAAAAGTAAATTAATATTTTAAACTTTATAGCTCAAAAGGAAGTAGAAGTATTTACAACGTTATACGGGTCTCACATTCGAAGTTTTTTTTGTTACAGAAAAACTAGAGGTTTGTCAGGTTTGGAATTAATGACAGAAAATAATAGCAATTATTTGGCACTAACATTACATGTAAAAATAGGTATAGCTGTTATAGGTAATAACTGGTGTAATGTGGGTGTGCTATGCTGCCGTGCTATAACTAAAATGCCGTTATCTGACTTCTGGTCGATTTTGAACTTTTGATGATATATTAATGAGAAAAAAAAAATCTATCGATTGCGAATTTCCAAAGCTATTTAAGGTATTGAAAATTCGCAAACACTGATCGATAGATATTTTCAGTTATACCACGGCAGTATGCTGGTATGCCTTGCTCTTCGCGGAATCCCTTCTCGATACTGGCCGGCTGCCTAGTCCTTACCCAATTATATTGGGGTCGGTTTTTATTCTAACCGGATGCAGCTGAGTAGTTATTAGTATTTTACATGGAACAACTGCTTATCTGACCTCCAAAACCCTGTAACGTAACCCCTGTTCCTTATAGTAAGCTAAAATTTCGTTTCGCAAGCTTTCTTATACTCCCGATTTCTGTTTAATATATTATTAATTTGAAATTGAGTATTTGTTAACTCCACCTAAGTCTGAAAACCTGTCTTTTAGTCTTAAAGTACGGATTGACACGTCCTTAACTTAATTTAGAAACTCGCCCATAGCCTCCAGGCAACATTTATTAGAAATGTCAATTAGCCTACCCTGTTAGTAGTACGATCTCTATGTATTTAAGCATCTACAAGTATCACAGAACACCGAGACGCCTCAAGCGACCACTGCTAGAAACAAAATGGTGAAAAAATTAGCTTTTGTCCGCGTACGCGCATAGCCCGTATTTTCCCGTTCCCGTAGGAATTTCGGAAAATCCTCTTTTAGTGCTCCCCTACGCTCCCCAAAGAACCTACATAGCAAATTTCAGTCAGTAGGTAACGGAAGAATTTTATATATTAGGATTCCAAACAAACTAATTGTGCCACGTGAAATTGACTGTCTCTGATATTTTTGACTATGGCTATGAAAGTTGAAACTTGTTCTTAGCGCAATTTCGTTCCGTGCTTTCAACATGCATCGATAAATCACCAACCAGGATCAAATCCTCTAATTGTTTCAGAGAAACGAATAATAAACAAAAAGATCACACATAATAAAACCAGTTTACTGTACAAAATAAATTGCTCCATAATGGTTCATAAAAATTATCGTCTCAATATTCGGTTTGATTTTGTTTTAAAGTCGTTTCCTGATAAGTTTATTAAAATGTTATCTTTACTAATATTATAAATACGAAAGTAACTCTGTCTGTCTGTCTGTCTGTCGCGCTTTCACGCCAAAGCTACTGAACCGATTTAAATGAAATTTGGTACACAGATAGTCTAGAGTCTGAGAAAGGACATAGGCTACTTTTTATCCCGGGAGTATGTTCCCTAGGGACTACGCGGGCGAAGCCGCTGGCAGAAGCTAGTATTATAAATGCGAAAGTAACTCTGTCTGTCTGTCTGTCGCGCTTTCACGCCAAAGCTACTGAACCGATTTAAATGAAATTTGGTACACAGATAGTCTAGAGTCTGAGAAAGGACATAGGCTACTTTTTATTCCGGGAGTACGTTCCCTAGGGACCACGCGGGCGAAGCCGCTGGCAGAAGCTAGTTTCTTATAAAACCAGTAAATGCTTCGCTTCTGGCCTGATACAATTCAAATGTGTCATCTGAATGTAAATATTGTTAATGGTATAATTATTTAACTACACTAACGTAACGATTCATTGCATAAACATAGGAGAAATCTAAGTTATTCGCTCATGTTTGTTGCTATCCATGTCATAAGCACTATATTTGTATAGCACACTAAATCTAGAGAAAAAAATTCAAGCGTCCATAAAGTTGTCAAGGTAAAAAAATTATATTCAACATAATAATGTATATGATCATAAAAGCTAATAATTAATTTAAATATGGTATTAAAAAAAAACATGCAATCCGAGACACAAACCTGTTATGTAAACCAGGTTTTAACTTTTTACACAATTAACTGTCTGTTCCAATGTATTAAACAAATCTAAAATATGTAAAAAGTTGCTGACATACCTACATTCGTACTGACAGCCAACTCTTTAATATCTCAAGTGTTTGCTCTAATGTTGGCACCGAAATGAAAAATCAGAAACCTTAAGTGCTATTCAGTGTCTAAAGAAAACAATATTTCCGTAAGGGCGATAATGGCATGCAGTCGCCATTTCCCGTAGTTCTATAGAACCTACTAGTCCTGGATAGTAGGATTCATTGATTTAAGCTTTAATATCTTCACGCTACATTACCTTTACGAGCTGAGCATAACTCGTGGGTTTATGTATAAGGGCACATTTGACTTGGTACTATTCCATTCTTGGTTTTGAGCTTGTTTAGGAGAATCTCACATAAAACCTGATATATAAGCGCTGAGAGAAACATTTAATAAGAATGTTAATAGTCTCAATTTGAAAAACAAAAATTAATTGAAAAAGTAAAATCATACATCGACTATTTCAACACTCACAAAATAAGGGACTATTATATAAACAATATTTAGGAGTTACAATTTTATACGAAATAATCTAATTAATTATTTTATACAATAAGCTACTGATGTGTCAATAATATAATTATGTCTAATTAACTTTTCAAACAGAATCGACACGCTTCTTGAGCGGGAGGCGTCTTTGAAAAGTTAGAAGTCTCAAATAAAATGCCCACTTATCTTATTAAATATGTATCAAAAATAAATTTGTGAAAATATCTCACTGAAATAGATGGTAAATATTGACACGAGTATTTTAATTTTTGAAGTGATTCGGAATCGGAACTCCGGTTTCGGAAGTTTCCAATATAGTAAAGTTATTAATTATGTGAAAATAACAAAGCTTTTCCAGAAATAACGGAGGTCGTTATCATAGAACAGACAGCGGAATATTTTTGAAACATTTGGACTTTCGCAAATCCATTCTATTTCGCTTAGTTAGCGAATAATAAAGCAGTTTTCAATGCAACATAAGCCGATATTAAATTAATCCGCAATACTTAAAAGTTGATCACGAAATTAGCGTGTTAATGAAAATGGAAAGTTCTGAAACTTTCGGAATGTGCCAGCTGCGGGAAATTTGATTAATTTAAATGAATTTGTTGGGTGAAGCTAGGTGATATTAGTTTTACAAGGAAGCGTGTAGTGCATTTAGGAGAGATGGTCATGGAGATGCTGACATTGACCCTAACAGCATAAGATGAGGACCGAGACCGACACACGCGCGGCCGGCGCGCGGATGTTTTCAGTCGCGATTTGTCCGCGCCGCAACTTCGTCGTTCGGGCGACGCACAAGCGCCCAGTTTCCGCGTCTACTGTTCAAGTGCGATTTAACGTAAAAGTGACTGTGTTGAACTGTTTTAATTACAAGGTACTCTTTGTATACGACAAGATTGGATTGTTGAGAAGACTTTTTTTCATGTGGATGCTGTGAAATATCAAAGTATGTATGATTAAAATTAGTTATTTTTTACAGTGATTGAAACTTTTATTTGGATGTTTTGTAGTCGTTAATTTAAATTAAAAATAAAAGTACGGCAAAAATTTAACCTGTCTGTGGTTAAATTTTTTTATTTACTATTTTTATTCCTTTATACGCAGCTTCAACGTATTTCTGTATAGTGTTCGTGAACGTTAAATTCGTTAAGGTAACTTTTACATAACTTGCTAAGAAAACTTGATTAAAAAAGCGAATATCTTTTGTAGACTATATGCTTAGGCCAAACATAATACAAAAGAGTGTTCGCTTTTTATTTATTCATAAATTATTTTATTACTCATTAGGTAATAATATTTATCTACCTATCATTAAAATACCACAATTTTATTAAAGGTACTGCACAATTTATTCATTGTTTCACTTTGTTAATAATACATATTTTAAAATTAAATTAACGAGTCCAATGAATTAATAAGGTGAAGTTAAGACAATTCGGTTATTCCAGTGGAAGAAATTTAAAAGTTACGCGCATGGATAAACCGAAAACCAAATGAATACGCTTCCATATCTGTGAGTTGTAAAGCCCCGTCAGGCCCCGCAAATTAAAAGACAATAGTAAGACCATGGCCTCGCCCCACATGTGGGGCGGCCGGGGACTGACGGGTAGGTAGGTAACAAATTCTATAACAACGGTATTTATTAAATTTTCAGGGGGAATGTATGAAAAGACTCGTGCGGATAACGAAAGAAAGTAAGATAATTTATTTGTCAAATATTCGTTTACATGAACTGTCGAATCAGACATGCAAGGTATTAACAATATATTGTGAGCGTCCATATTTTGCCAATAGTGGCGTACAAATTTTGTAGGTAAGTATAACAATATAGTCATTTTGAATTTACACAAGAAACCAGAAACCATAATCGTAATGCACGGATATTCCTGTAATTGTTATTTTCACTTACGAGTAGTTACTGCTGTCATCCTGTCATGGGTGTTTCTTTGGGTGACAAATGACTTTGATCAACAACGTACTAAAAAACCTGGCCAAGTGCGAATCGGACTGGCGTGCAAAAGGGTTCTGAACTACTTTAATTTTTTTAACGTGTTATTTTAACACTACAGACTTCTAATAGCTTTCCTGTAATTTTTAGGTATATTTTCAAAATTTTAGGCTCAGTAGTTTCGGAGATAATAGTAATTTTTGGTCTAATTTCTTAAATAACTTCAAAACTATTTATTTCAAAATTATAAAAAAAAATGTAATTAAAACCCTCATATTCAACCCTTTTATTTGATATGTCACACATTACAGTTTGCTTTTTTTTTAATTTTTTTAGTTTGACGCCATACTAATTTACTTCCCCATACTAAATCCATATGTAAACCAAATTTCAACAGAATCTGACCAATAGATCCGGAGAAAAATGGGTGTGACAGACGGACAGACAGATGTTCGGAACTTTAAAGATATGCACTTTTATTAGATGAGGAATATTACCATTATCACCTACCTGCAGTAAGAAGGTATATGTTAGTATGTTTATCCTATTGTAGGACATAGGTACCTGTAGTAGGTATTTATCTTTAAACATAATTATTTTATATTACTTTATATTTAATATTGGAAATTGTGGTCCTCTTGGTAGATAGTTTTACGAATAGGTATATTCTGGATATACCTGAGGCTCTAGACAAGTGACATTCTTGAAGCGGTAGCGTGGCGAAGGCGATTGTCAAAACTTCAAAAATGTATGGGATTGACAAAAGCTGTCGAAAAGTCAAGTGATCAATCCCTTACATTTTGGAATTTCGACAATTGCAGTCGCTAATAGAATTGCATTTTGTCTAGGGCCCGTGGACTCAAAATCACAATCATAATTTCTTTTGTTTATGGTACCTACTTACTGTAAATAGTAAGATTTCTTAAGCTTTTGTGTTTTAATTTAAATCTACAAAGCAAGCGAACCTGCGCTTGCTTTGTAGATACCTACCAATATTTCGTGGTAACGCGACCAAGTGCGCAATTATCGAGTATTATTTCTATTCAGGCGAAAGAATATTCAAATTATAAACATTTGAATGTTGTTTACCTTACAAAATTGCTTCTGCTACATTTAATTAGATCGACTGAAGAACTGTTTTCGTGTAAATATAAATTAATTAAAATCAAAGAGCTGTCGTAAACGACTGACGAAATTGTTTTGTTTTGAAGCACAACCGACATTCGTAGAGACAACTTATTAAATAACTGAAAACAGTGGTTGTAAATTATGCTAGAATTTTAATCACTAAGATACTTAAATGAAATCGAGTAGATCTAGGAAATTAAAATGATTGACTTTATTAAAAAAACTGGTTCTTATAAATTGGTACATTAAAGTCCGAGTAATATTGGAAACGATCTGTTCAAGAAAATAGTTGTTTTACGATTAACGTTCCATAGAACGAAAGCAGAAGTTAAATAAATATCAGGAAGGTAATATAGAGGTAAGATGATGGTTTCCCATCCAAAAAAAAGGTACTAATGGAAATTCAGATGAACAGACGTCAACTGAAGACCGTTTAGTCTTTGAGTCAAAAGTTGGAGATTTTGTGAACAGTGAACAATAAAATTGTTTCACACTTAACAAAAGGAACGGATGTTAAATTAAATCGTACGTTCTTGATTCGAAATTCATCTTTGAAAACTGGAATAAAAGGAAATAAAGGCCCTTATTCTCTTGAGAACTCGATTAAAGACGAAGTTCCATTCTTGAATTAATAGCCTAGGTCAGTGTTACCCAAATCGGGAAACATGAACTTGTGGGCGTTCGCCAAGCCTTTCGTTTCGCTGCAAGTATTTATAAAACCAGTCATGCATGTCACAATATGACATGTTTGTAGAGACAAGTGTCGTATGATAACTTTAATTTAGCTATTTTGGTTCATTTTCTCACACTCATCTAAATGTTCTCCACATTTAGATGAGTGTCGACTGATACCTACAACTTAGTTACTTGTTTTATTGTCACAAGGGATAACTTAACGATATTCTCAAATTCAATTTCAACGCCTGGCGGTATAAGATTGAGAAACCTTGGTCTAGGTAGGTTAATGCCTAGATGGGGTACACCCGTACACTACAAATAGCGTTTTGTTGTAGTAACACATGCTCCTAAGCCGTCCTATATATTTCCGAGTCACAATTGCGGTATAAATTACCTTTCGTAAGCCTCTGAACGTTCATTTGTCGTACGTGTGGCACGTGGTACACTTTGTGAATATTACGAACTATTCTTCATTCATTTTCCGCCACGCGCCGTTGTAAGCCGTATTTGCCTTATTAATAATACTACGAGTATTACTTCCTCCTTTTCTGCATTCATAATAATGATATTATTGAATTAAAAGCCACTGTATGCTTGTGTGTGTACTTTAGTAGTATAACTTTATTGGTTTTGTGCTGAAATATGAACTTCCAACAGAATTTGGTTGAAGTTAATTCCAAATATTCGAAGTTCTCGATCAACGTTGAGGAATCCTTCATAACAACTTTGAAGTTTGTGTAATACATTATTATTTTAATTGCAATAGCTTCAGTGAGTTGAGCTCCAATAATTGGGACAAACTTATTAAGATTGGTTGTTTACAAAAAGTATTCTATTAATTTTCATCAACTCGATAAGTTCCAAGCACTTAATGATACTTTGAGTACCTAATCTTTTTGTTGTTTGAGCTGATCATCATGTGATTATAAATATTTGTAAGTTCCTTTTTGTATGTAGTATGACAAGGATTTGTGGCTTTTTTTTTAAAAGAAGTTTTAATCAAAAAAGTTTTATCTGATTGATAATTTTAAATCACCATTATACAGTACGCATATTTGACTGAGCGTAAACCACGTCAGGAATTTCATAATCCCTGGCACCATGTATTGTTTAAAATTAAAGCTCCGTTAGTACAATCAATAAACATTCCGCTGATCAGATGTTCATATCGCTTTGAAATTTCAATTTCGCACACTGTATGTCCGCGTCGCATATCTGTTCCATCGATCTATATTCATTCATTCGTTCGTTCTTTGGCCATTCGAACGGACCGGCAAAGCGAACATGCTGAATTAATTTTACAAACCAATCGGACTGTTATTATACCGCTGATTGCAGTTGCTCGTGAACTTGTCTTTGATTTCTTGGCAAAAATATATTCTCAAAAGCTGCAGGTATATAAATTGTGTTGAGCTGACCCAGCTGCAAAGGGTTAGGTCATGGTCTATTATGGGTTGCTGGCGACGGCCGCGGTCTCACAGGTGGTGAGCCGTATACGGCGCCTCGGCCTGGAGGTGGCCCTCAACAAGTCGGAGGCCATAGCCTTTCATGGCCCCCGACGGGCGCCGCCGCCGGGATCGCACATAGTTGTTGGGGGGGCCCGTATCGCTGTCGAGTCCACCATGAAGTACCTGGGATTGGTGCTCGACAGCCGTTGGGATTTCGGCCCCCACTTCCAGCGGCTGGCGCCCAAGTTGTTGGGCGCGGCTGGGGCGCTGTCAACGCTGCTTCCCAATCTGGGGGACCCGAGCACCGCCTGCAGGCGGTTGTACGTGGGGATCGTGCGATCGATGGCCCTGTATGGGGCCCCGATCTGGGCGGCTGACCTGACGGCCAGCACCATCACTGTTCTGCGGAAGCCGCAGAGGGTGATGGCCGTAAGAGTCATCAGGGGTTATCGCACGATCTCCTACGAGGCGGCTTGCGCACTGGCCGGATCTCCGCCCTGGGACCTGGAGGCAAAAGTCCTCGCGTCACTGCATCGGTGGCGTGAGGACGCGCGGGCGCGCGGCGAGCGACTGATGCAGCGACACATCGAGCTGCGTCGGTCGCAGCTGCGCGAGGTCCTGGTGGCGGAATGGCGGGACAGGCTCTCACGCCCTTCCGCCGGCCTCGTCACTATCGAGGCCATCCGGCCAGTGCTCGACCTGTGGCTCGGGAGAAGGCACGGCTCCCTGTCATTTCGTGTGACGCAGGTCCTCTCGGGGCATGGCTGCTTCGGGAGGTTTCTGTGTCGCATAGGCAGGGAGCCGGACGCTCGGTGTCACCACTGCGTCGACTGTCGGGAGGACACGGCGCGGCATACGCTGGCAGAGTGTGCCGCTTGGGAGGAGCCGCGTCGTGCTCTCATTTCTGTTGTAGGCAGTGACCTCTCGCTGCCAGCCGTAGTCCGTGCTATGGTTGACGGCGAGGAGTCCTGGGACGCGGTGGTCTCCTTCTGCGAAACAGTTATCGCGCAGAAAGAGGCTGCGGAAAGGGAGAGGGAGATCTCGACCTCCCTCCCGGCCCGCAGCAGACGCACCGGGCGTCGGAGGAGGGCATACGCTGCCCTCTTCCGGCCCCCCTAACTGGGTCCAGGGGCGGTGGACTAGGGGATGTCCGTCGCCCCCCATTCATCTGGACCCGAGGTGGCGGCGCGTGGTGTTCCCGTGCGCCCCTCTCTGACGTCGCGGGGGGAGTCAAACACCTCACTCCCCCCGCTGACCCGAGGTGGCCCGCAGAGGCGGGCCGGCACCAGCCGGGGATCACGGAAGTCGTAAGCTCCCGCGATCTCCGGCGTAGGTGAGAGATGGAACACCGGGGTGGTTTTAGTCAGTAAGAGTCTGACAGACCCCTCCGCCCGCCCCAGGGCGGAGGACATCCATGAGGATTTCCCCCCGTTAAAAAAAAAAAAAAATGGTCTATTATGGGTTACCCCAGGATTAGTCGTGGCTTCGTTTATGTTGTCGTAAAAGGATTTAATAAAATTCGGTCGTCGACATTTTAATTTTTTTTTGCTTTAGGTATTGTGTTATTTTCAGTGGCCTGTGCACTTTCTAAGTATTTCACCTAACTTTTCTAATACAGCACTGACTCATAAGGTACAATCAAAAGTGTGTAAACAATCCTTTTGAACGTTTCAACAAATATATTTTGTTGGAACCAAATACCACCGTATGAGCGTAAATATCGACATATTGTGTGCCAGAAGCTGTATCCTTGAATTTTATTAGATTCTTGGTAATGCAAATAATATGAGGATTTAATAAATCTTCGAAATTGTGAACCTCCAAACGCGTGTATTTTGATACCTACTATTATGAAGATACGTAAATCTGAATACCAGAATTTTATGTGGAGCAATTGCTTATGATCATCACAACCCAGTAACTGGGTAACACGGTCTTGGCAAGACTGGTTCGTGACAATCCTTAACAATTGCCAAAGATGTACAAATGACAGCCAGGACCAAGGGCTTAACGTGCTCCGAGGCACGAAGGAGTCTCGGTATGTTAAGATGCTCACCCATCCACAGACTGACCTCGGCAAGCGTTGCTTAACCCTAAAGAACGACCCGTGCGGCAGTTTTTGTTTAGCCACGCATGAGCTCCTCTTTAGTTTCATAAACTGAATTTCATTAACACATACAAGATGAAGTCCACTACCAACCATCTCATAATTCCTCAAACTTCCCATTCCGCAGTTATTATGCATTTCACGGTTGCAGCTTATGCAAAACTAACACTAATAATACCTGCAGGCATTCGGACGTATTCCGGAGACTAGGGGACTAACAATACGCGAGAGTTTCAAACGCTCTGCGTCACTGTAGCTATTTGAAACGGTGATTGTTGAGATTCGCTCTGCACCGAGATAAGCACCTAATACCTGTAATGAAAATCTAAAGTGTGTGGGTTTTACGAGGGAATATGGAATAGGTTCAATAATACGATATTTTTATCGCCTGAAAAATGTATTTTATGGTGCCGAGGAGGCTAAGATTTGAAATGGTTCTGTTGGTAAAGTTTAACTGCATAGCTGAAAGAACTATAATCCATAGTACCTACTTCAAAATAAATACTAACAAAATGGACTACACTGTTAAAGAGCAGACAGGGGTCGTAAAACATAGCACCTGTGTGCTACTACTAGTAGTACTACCCTTAAAAAGTCTATAAAACGACCATCAAGTTATTTGCGGCCGCATGACCAGTGACGTCTGAGTCTTATGGACGCACGCTAAGAATAGAACAGCCCTTACTTTGGAATGTGTTGTCCAGTAGTACTCATGAATGTTAAAATGAGTCCGTCTCTCATTCACTTAAATTTTACTGGTTTACACTTCTTTCTAAAATAAGAAGACTCGCGTCTGACCCAAGCAAAGATGCAGTCGAAGACAGTGCTTGCCTAGAAGTACTTACTTAACCTATTAACTCTTGTCTCGTGAACACTTAGAAGTGGAAAATTATCTGAAGAATATGAGGAAATTTTGGACATATCCAGCAGCTCGTAAATCTGTGTTCCAAATAGGCTAAGACCGCGTATACCGCACTTGGCATTCAAGTAGTTAACCGATGTGAGAATTGGATCCGTGACCGCACACAAGACGTAAACGTCCCTTCTGCCAAATATGCTATTACCCTGATTTGACTAATATAAATTGAGCGGGAAATACGCTGCTGATTCATTTATTGTTATTCGATCCAAGTCGTAGAGGTCGAAATTGGTTTCAAGTAAACAAATGTTAAACCTTTTGATGTGCAGATTTACGGTGGCACGTGTATCTAGTACCAACTGCATTCTCTTCGCGAATGAATGTGTTTACCTAGCGTGGTGATTGTGGCTATTCATACCCTTTGACCGTATATTATTCTGAAGGACAATTTCCGTATTTATAAAGAACGTTATCGTTTTTAATCTCAGCCTCAATCTTTTTTTGTTATTGATAGGGTCGCTTTTGACCACATTGTCATCTGATGGAAAGCGATCTGTCAAAAACACCACACATTTTCCATTTTTTCTCCATTAGGACAAGCTTTTGAACTTGACTTACGTCGAGGCCAGGTTGCAACTTGAGTTTAAACGTTTTTTGACGTGATAACGTCTTATAAATCGATGAACGCCGGCTGCACATGTTAAAAGTGTCACGTTCCGCCTGAGCCGAGCGTGCAAGCGACAGCGCGGAAAAAGCGATGGAGAGGCACCATCGGCCTAAGTGTTCGGCTTTTTGTTAAGAATTCAATTGTTTTCTTCTGACGTTATCACGTAAAATTATTGTCCGGAAACCTACTTTACAAACAACTAATTTTTTAATACGATTATAGGTGTTCAAGTGCCAATTCTACTCATTTTTAAGCAACGTTCACAGTTGAAATCTATAAAAAAATTATATCTTTATTTTTCATACATTTTTGGCCCTCAAGTGATATAAATTACAGGTTGTTTTGTTAGGGCTTGAAAAAGAAAGTATAGGTACCTAGGTACTCCTCGAACACGAACACACTAGAATACAATCAGAAAAACAATTACATTAATTGGAATGAAGTCTACAAAGACTATCGGAAAGGACGAGTGCGGTACAAGACAGAGATTCCATTTTAATCACAGATTGATTTTATTTATTCCGCTCGTAAACTGTATTACGGCCGTTTGTTGGGATTATAGTCATCGGCTTTAATAGTCGTGTTTTAAAACAATGTACAGACTATTATTTTTTATCGGGTTCTTTTAATCATTGGTGTTACTCATTGAGATAAAAGATATGCTTAAGAGCGTTTACGCTTCATACTACATTGATATTCGTGATTCTTAGAAATTAATGAAAATAAAAGTAGAGAGAGATTTTTCACATTCTATAGAAAAGTGGTAGCTGTCTTATGGTATTGTTGTGTTTGTTGTTGTATCTATCTACCTAAACTCTTTTCCTAAAAAGATCGAAGGCTAGGACTTAGGTATCTTGCATACTACCGCGGCTCAGGAACGCCGACGGCATTTGGAGGGATACGGATGGGTTTTGATTTCCCATTCAAAAAACAAAAAAGTAACTTACATATATATGCATATCAACTCTCATTAAAACGCTCTTAATTGAAGTTGTTATTCATACCTTGAATATTATCTGACTTCGTTCACGTTTATAATTGCTGTCCCAGGTCATAATATACATATGTATACTAGCCGACCGGGCAAACGTTGTTTTGCCACAAAAAAAAATGCCTACAAAAATACCTACGACCTATTCTCAGACCTACCACATATACACAAAATATTCCTTGAAAATCGGTTAAGCCGTTTAGGAGGAGTTTGATAAGAAACACTGTGACACGAGATTTTTAACACGCTTTTACTAGCTTCACTTGTAACTATGTATGTAAGAAAATCTTGGAATCTTAACTTGACCCACTTCCCGGTCTTCGATTAGGATGAAATTTTGCACACGCTCTGAGTTCTGATGACAATACAAGCTAAGAAACGTCATTACAAATCCATATGGCGGCCTCCCCAAGATGGCGGATTGGCTATTTGAAATGCACCCCCATAATATGGGTATTAAATGAAAGGGTTTGCTGAATGGGATACGAAAAAAATAATCACGTATAATATAATAAAAAGTATAAAATAAAAATAATAGTTTAAAAAACTAAAAAACACGCTTTTAGCACGCACTAAAAATTACAAAATAATTCGGACATTTAGTTTGATGAAAGAAAGCGTGGAGCGTTTTGTCCAAAAAGAGTAAAGATTACATAATCACTCCACGCTTTCTTTCATCAAACTAAATGTCCGAATTATTTAGTAATTTTTAGTGCGTGCTAAAAGCGTGTTATTTAGTTTTTTAAACTATTTTTATATATTAGAAGATTAGATGTATGTGCTATATTTGTGTGTATTTGTCTATATAAATGCACCTACGCAGTAAATGATTCAAGGGTAACGTTTAAAAGTAAATTAGGCCAAAAGCTCTCATAAAAAGTTTTTCTATTTTGGTACTATCGCTTGCTTATCACTTAGTCGTCTTTGATCGTAACGAAGACAATATCAAGCCTTTCAGCTGTTCCAATTTCATCAAGTTAAAAAAATAGAGTGTTTTCATTGAAGTAAGTATGTCAAGATGCTGAAAAATAACGAAAGAAATTCAACTTAAGTTCGTGCCAACAATTGTTTTTGATGTTATGTAAAGTTACTTAATTATAATGTAAATACTAAAACTGCTCGCAAAACAACAGGCGTACATAAAATAAATAAAGCTTTAATGTTTGGCCTGTATTATGAATTATCATAAATTATCCTGAAGCTTCATGAAATAACATCCTAAAAATGTTTTGCTAAATTAACCAAACCGAAAGAACTGAAAAATTTTGGCAATTTGTTATTGGCAATTCAGGTTATTCCTGTCACTTCAAATTATAACCCAAATATATTTTTGCCCGCGACTTTTTTAACCGTTCATGTAGGAATTTCGGGAAATCCTCTTAGTGCCCCTACACCCCCCAAGGAACCTACATGCCAAATTTCAGCTTTCTACGACTAGTAGTTTCGGCTGTGCGTTGTTTGTCAGTCACTCAATCAGTCACCAGTAACGGAAGAATTTTGAACAACGTGTAACAGAATAAAGTCAATACCTCTTAAGGGGTCATAGTAATCATAATTATGAACAACTTTCACTATGGGACCAACACTGAAATCCCGAAAAAAAAATCGGCTGCTCCATACATTTCTGTGCGCATAACTCGACAAAATGTACAGAATAAAAATACCTATGCCTATGCTATGTATGTAATAATAATACCTATTGCAATGCTTGTAAAAGGCTGCTAAGTCATAAGTACCTACTAACAAAACATAACACCATTGTACACTTGGTTCGCAATAAACGTTTTGACTTTGACTTTGTACCGCTGATTTTTTCGCGTTTTTGGTTTTGATCCCATAGTGAAAATTTATCATAATGATGAGTACAATGACCCCTTGAGAGGTATTGCGCTTATTCTGTTACACGTTGTATATTATACTGGCTGACCCGCGCAACTACGTTTGCGTCACATTTTTCATTACCGTCCCGCTCCTATTGATCTTAGCGTGATGATATATTTTTCAAATCGGACCAGTCGTTCCTGAGATTAGCGCGTTCAAGCAAACAAACAAACAAACTCTTCAGCTTTATATATTAGTATAGAAGTATAGATTGATATTTACGAACTTATGCTTGAGGTGTTACAGTCTCAATTAAATAGTCAAAATCCTTTTTATAAGAACTGCTGGCACTCACAACCAAACCAAACCACAAACAAACCTTAGTTGCGTGCCAACTATGAGTACGTAGTGGTGTTGAGGACTTTGTTAAGGCCCATATATATTCATCTCAGAGTCAGTTATTACCTACCTTCTTGAAATATCTCAGCTTCAAAGTGGTATGGATCAAGTCAATTATGAAGGCGACAGCCGTATAACCGGCTAAGACCGGTATTATAGAATTACTAGCACTTCGCCCGCAACTTAGTCTGCGCTGCAATTTTTTAAAGGATCCCTCTTTTTTTGTAGTAACACATTTAGTGCCAAGATCTCAGCGTATGGGTCGAGCAGTGATTCGTTATGTGCCCACAACCCGTATCTGAGTCGTTGTTTTAAGTAGCTATATGTGACTTGTGTTCATGCGCGGGTTGTGGGCACACGAACGAGTTGTTGTTCGGCCCATGTGTTGAGTGCTTCGCACTAAAACTGTAAAAACACTTTTGCATTTGGCACTGAAATTGGTAATCAATATAGCTTTTGTTACTCAGGGATAATGTAGCATTCTAATTGTGAAAGAATTTTTGAAATCAGTCGTGCAGTTTTTGAGTTTATTAGTTACAAACATCCAAATTTATACTATTAGTGTAGATTAAAGAATTTAGCTAGCATAAGTATAAGTTCTTGGCCAAAACAAAAAGATTAGCAAAAAATGCCCGAAGTGCCAGTGGATGCAAGGTCATTAAACTACATCAAAAGTAAATTAACGATGAGAACAACAGAGGTGATGTTGATGATCTAGGTAATGATACGCACTGTAAAAACTTTAAGAGGGCTGTTTCTTGATGTAATTCTGTATGACTGGAACTGTTTGTAGGTTCTGTCTATGTTATTTTAAACGCCTCTTGTTTGGCTTGTAGTTTTAGATCTCGCTTATGAATCTGCAGGCTGGCAGGCAGGTAGGCTTTTTATTTAGGAAAAGAATTGTTGGCCATCTACCATCGATTCATTTTTTTTTGCTAGATATCATTGTGCGGTTTTGCCAGACAAATACTTCCCTTAGGGTGCCTGTCCATTTCAGCGGAGCGCAATTCCATTGGTTAAAATTTCTCCATTTCTCTTTATTTGTCTGGCAAAACCTTACTCCTAAACCTTACTCCTTCCAATATTTGAATGATATTTATTAGTAGTTATAAAATGTCACTGTCAAAACCCAGCGGAAAGAGAAGAGACAGCTTTCACAAAAAATATATTGTTTAGTCATTTCATTCGTTGAAAACTTATTTACTACTAGTGGACGTCACGCGGTTTCACCCGCGTAGTTCCCGTTCCCGTGGGAGTACGGGGATTATAATTAGCCTATGTTACTCCCTGATAATGTAGCTATCCAATGTTGAAAGAATTTTTCAAATCGGTCCAGTAGTTTCGGAGCCTATTCAATTCAAACAAACAAACAAATCTTTCTTCTTTATAATATTAGTATAGACATTAGGTATAGTTGAAGGCATATCGAAACTTCTTGTCGTCAACTTTTTTGTTATATCTTTAATATTAAACGCATGTCAAGAAACGTTCTGATCAACGGGAAAACCGGACCGGCCAGCAAAATATATTTACTAATGTAATAAAAATAATTTATTGTAAGATATTTTTAATACATTGGGGATTTCGTTTTAGTGTTTAGCGGTTGCGGGGATCTAAAAACGATGTGTGGGTAATGACTTTATAATAAAACATTTTGATGCTGTGTTTTTTGAGGTTTTATGACCAAATTATACATATTTTAATGTTATAGTGCCGAATTAGGGAGATATTTTTTATGCCTTCACAATCTTGTAGTTTTTCTTTACCATTCGTATCTGAAATTGGAAGTACCTACCTAATAAGTGCGTACCTATATTTTTTGTTGTGTTGGTATCTAACCAGTTTGCAGTAGTAGCAACATGTTACGCTGACTGGGTTGCCAACATGCGGACAATATTCGTAATTCACGCAGGGACGCGGGTGGGGATCTAATTGGGGCTTGTTCCGAGTTAGGCTCCCAGAGGGGAGGGGATATGTTCTATACATGACTAAATTCGTACCTACAAAAAGACAAACCTTATAGCCACTTAGGTACAACAAGCTTTATTCCGCTTCTCCACTCCCGTGGGCTATGCCACCGGAACCGTGCGTTTTTTCAGGATATAATTAGCTTTATGGACAGCTTTTTATATGTTATGGAATCATCATAACCATATCAGCCCATCTAGAGATTATCTTGTTCAAAGAAATAATTTGATGTCTTGCAATAAATCCCAAGAACAGGGGATAGGTTTATAAATCTTTCCAAGTCAGTATATAATCAGTCGGTGGTGGAATTCTTCAAAGTACTCTTTGATTCTTCGATCCATGTACTGAGTTTGAAGCATTTTCTTTCTTGAATGTCTTACCTATCCTTAGTTTTAACCGTATGTATAATGGTTCATAAAGGATCAGTAAGTTCGAACTTAAGTGGTCCCTGAAGCTAAATAATTCATGCTAGTACGGTCAAGTAGGTACAAACTTTAACACTTGTAAGATAGGTAAGTTACGTACGTAGTTAAGTACGTCTTTAGTGGCGTTTCCTTTATCTACAAGATGCGAGAAGCTTAGGTCAAGTCGATGTGGCGACGATAAGGTAGGCTCAAGTCCAGGCTAGGAAGTAATGCGAGCTTTGGTCTCTTGACCGGAATGCGGAAAGGGAGCGAAAGATAATTTTTAGACGTTTTTTATTCGTTAATGTGTCCGGAACCGCATACAGCATACCATAGGGTTGTGCGGTCCGACCAAGAGACCAAATCTTTACGGTTGAAATGATGAAAATAATTATGACTCTTTTATCATTAAGAATACTTATATAAGACACAATTACTTGATTACATTATAATTTTGGTTACCTATTTATTGGAACAAGTGGAAGCTATGTACGTATGTATGTTATATGAAAGTATTGGTGTTATCTATGAGGCCTATGTATTTACGAAACCAGTCTACTTTTTGATAGCATTGTCTGCTGAAGTTTATTTTTAACAAATCATGGCGTCAAATTCTGATTTAGCTTCCAGCTTGTTCCGCGGTTGGCCAGTTAGATAATTGCAATCAGTATTGTCCAAACACGGGCCTGCACAGAATTTCAATGACTTGCAAATCAGACAAAATCAGCTCCCTCCTGTTTGTAGTACCAAGCTCAAATTGACAAAAAATCTCTCCACTTATTACAGCATCTATTTATTTAGAAGACCATAAGAAACAAGTAATTACTTAAAGCCAGGGAAAACCCCGGGTTTTATTATTACTTATTTAATTTTAAACAGAGGTCTCGCATATTAATGTAGACTGTAAGCCTGTTATTTACAAGCCGGTAGAGATTATAACAAGGCAACGGAATTGCTCGCTCTTAATTTAGGTGTCCTCTTAAATATCTGTCAAATTCATTTAAAATTCTATAGCTGCTATTATTACCCCTTACTGCCTCACTACTGGGCATAGGTTTCCTTCTTCCCTCCACGATAACGTTTCTGCAGTTTCTTTCCAATTCTTAAGGAAGATATCCAAGTGGTCCCGCCATCTCCTTCGTGGTCTGCCCTGATCCCTCGTCGCTGTTTCAGGACACCAATTCTGTGTTTTACAAATTAAAAGCTCCTTCTACATGCAACAGATATCTCCTACCCAGTTTCACTTACATTGAGTAGCCTTTTGAGCCACATCAACGTCTATTCGACACCAATTCAACTACTAATACTTTTTTTAACGCGTTGTTACGCTCTAACAGCACAATGTTGTCATAAAACTATATAGAACGCATCGGATGCATTCCTGAACGTCACAAAAAGTCGTTTGTCAGCATCCGTTTCTAACTACCGCCATGAATGAATTATTGCGCGAATCTACCAAAAGTTTTTCAAACCTTAAATCCGGTACAAGTTTTTAAAATTATATATCACTGTTTCGATTTTTAGTTGGTTCCGTCTGTGAAATGTTAAGTAACTTAACACTCAACACTCATTAACTTTTAAATCAAACTAAATTTTTAATCAAACTGCTCCCAATGTGATTAAAAATTGAAGATTTTCATGAAATATTTGAACAATGTTTGGCAAGTATTTCTGAGGAACTTGAAGTCCATCGTAAGTATAAGCATAATGTTATTAAAATACCTACTCGGGCATTTATGGATTGCAAGATATCGTTGTAACGTAATAAAATATCATATCGAGCTTGAGATAGAGACGAAGCTCTTGAAAGCCTAACTGTTACTTAGACTCGATTTGCTTCATTAACAACAAGCTATTGTAATAAGCAGGGTATGTATACTCACTTTTTAAACCTACGAGTATGTACTCGTAGGTTTAAAAAGTTAGTATTATAGGTACTGAAAAGTTTCATTCTTCTTCTTTTCGTGTCGATTGACTCTTTCTAATTTTTTCCGTCCAGTATTGAGCAACTTTTACAGCTTTATAATTTCAACTCAAACTCAAAGTTTTAAAATCGGTCAATTTATTTCGAAAAATAAAGACTTGAAAGTTTGTATGAAATGCCGTACGACACAAAAGCTCTTAAAACGCGCATAAAGTCTTTTGGTTACAATTAACTTATAGTAGCGTAGTTACGAAGTCAAGCCTTGACTACAACTTCGCTGACAGCTGTCTAGTGTAGTAGAACAAGGGTGCAGAGCAGAAACATTCATCAATATCCATTGTACTGCAATCTGGAATTCGCTTGGCAAACACACTGATTGTGGTAATAATTTCTTGCTACTGAATTAATCGCAAATTCAAGAGGAAGACATGATGGAATTACCTAAATACCTATGATAAAATCGTACATATCCATAATGCATTGACATTTTTTATGGATTAATAAAAAGTTAGAAAGTATCAACTACAAACTTGGCTATCTAGCTGCTAATTAACATAAAACATACTAAAACACAGTTTCAAATATTTAATCATTTTATTTATTCAGATTTAAGTGGTCTAAATTTATAGATTCTACCCCAATTGCGTAACTAATACATTCATTAGTAACTCATTCATAATTCTAGATTTCATTCATATACGTTTGAGAAATTCTTCAGCTCGATGACGCCAACTAAGATTGGATGTTGATGTTGAACATGGTATTACTTTGTTGCACCTATTAGTAGTCTATTAGTGTTAATTAGGGTGTATCGTCCTCACATAGAATAATCAGTTGATTTATGTATACAAAATATTGTTAAACTTATATTTGAAAAGACTAATATGGAGTTTCTTATCCGTTCTTCTCCATAAAAATCTAAGTTTTGCGAATGGACAACGAGAGTCAATATAATATTTTATTTTCAAACTGACGTTCAAAATTGCTTTTAATGGTCTAGTTGAAATAAATGAATTGACTTTGACTTTGAACAGTCGGTAAAGGATTCTTAATTAGGCTGCAGGACTTTATATTGATACAATAACCCTTAACAATATGCTTAAAAGTAGAAAAACGCTTGATTTCTGAATTAAAAGAATTTGAAGTTGATTTTTTGTCGATCTTTACTCTGAAAACCAATTAATTTTGGCTGGTTTTCAACTCCAAATATGAATTTAATTCAGAAACCAACCTGGGTTTTGCAACAACAACCTCCTAACTCCTACAATATTTATTCAGTTTTCAAGCTGAATAAATAGCTTTCATGCATAGAAATATAAAAAAACAGATATAATAAACAAACTTGTTTATTATATCTATGCTTTAATGAATCATGATGATATGTCGGAATGGATACCTATCTACTTGTGCCGATAAAGAGATATCGTAATCATAATAGTAGGTTCTTCCGTTTTGTTGCGGAATTCGTTTGAAAGAGTCACCGCGGCCCTGGAACGCAAAGGGCATTAGGAGGAACACGGATGGGATGGTTTAGTCAGTAAGAGTCTGACACTCCCTTCTGCTTCTGCTTCATTTGACGATTTCCCACATTTAAAAAAAAATTGTTACAATTACCCGTTATATTGTTACAAGTTTCGAACTATAAATATTTACATACAGATCTAGAAAAGCTATCAAAAGCAAGTGATTGTCATTCTAAGACGTTTTTGATTCCCGGAAGTCGGCTGACCTAGTAAAAGATAAATTGATGTCGCGTTGTGAATAATCGTCATTTCCCTAAAATAATGTAAAAGATAAGATGTAGCCTGCGAAGAAAAATCTGCAGGAATGTTCAAATGTTCAAAGTCACGTAAATATTATGAATTTATAGAAACGACCTTCGTCTCCCAGCAGTGATCGTTGGTCATTAACTTTTTTCTTTTGTGCCTTTAATTTTGATGGCTTCCCTTTTACTGCTTTATGTTAATTAACTTTTTAATAGATTTTGCTCTGAATTTATTTATTTATTTAGCGGAAACCGATCAAACTTCTTTAATTTTCCTGACAGCTTGTTGCATGGCGGAAGCCACTAGTTGACGGAGGGGATAGGAAAATTGTACGCGTATTAAAATGTCATAAATCATGGTTTATTGTGACATATAGATTTGCTACTACAATCTGTAGCCAAGCGGTTACGTAAGATCGATTGTGTTAGTTAAGGGTACCTTGATCCTTGATCCTTTTGGAGGTCAAATCACGATCTGATTTCTAAAAGGAAACCAGAATTCTACTAGGCAGCTATAATCATGAGATCTTCATTGGTGATTTCGAAACGTGACAAATATGTGCATAATAAATGTGGATGACGGCAGTTACCAGCTATTTCTACATAAACACGGAAATTGGTTATTATTGTTACGATTTTTTAGTTTAATGAGTAGAATTCTGCGTTTAGCATAAGGCACTTAATTATAAATAACTACCACTTCGCCAGCGACTCCGTTCGCGCGGCTTTAGTTTTGCAATTTTCGTAGGGATCTACTTTTTTTTCTAATTATGAATACTTTCAAAATCGGTTCTGTAGATCTAGAGATTAAACAACCTCACAAACTCACAACCTCTTTATAATATTATAGCATAGATTATAACTAATCAATACATCTAGCTCTAGCACTAACATCTGAAATCACGTAACTCTGGCGTTACGTATTTTTCGAAAGTTAACTTTCGCACAACCCGAAACAAGGTGACAAATAAATGTTCGTTTCAGTTTGTGACAGACATTAACCCTGATTTTGATATTCTTTTCCTCCAAAAATAATCTATGGTAATGTCGATATCTGCTCGATATAGACGAATATACTCAGACAAAGACATTCTTTCTATATTTTTAGATGTTCATCCTATGGCTTAGTGGTGAGGTTGTATGTAAATAATATAAAGTTTGCATAGGAGTCTATTTTTATTTTTGAACACTAGATAAATATTTTGTTTTAAATTAAGATAACGTTTTAACGAAATTCATGTCCACATAATAATGAATACGAGACTAAACTGGCGTCTCAATTGCTGGAAATGTCAATGACAACAGTCTGATTCCGGAACTATAATTCATGTGCATGCATATATAATGCATGAATAAGTTAGGTGAAACCGAATGCACTGTAGATATTTGCATGATCATTACACACTACACTACAAGCTTCCATCATCGTCTGATGCTTATCTTTTTTGGAAGACATATTAGAAGTGGTAGTGGCCGGGTCTTGTATGCAGGTTGCACTAAGACAGATGGGCTAAAGTTAGGCTTTTTTTATGGATGGGAAATATTCAAATGCTCCTCCCGCTCTGGGCGAAGCAGAAGAGAGTGTCAGACTCTTACTGACTAAAACCCATCCGTGTTCCTCCTAATGCTCGTTGCGTTCCAGGGCCGCGGTGACTCTTTCGAACAAATTCCGCAACCCTAGAAGTCACTGGCTCTAGCGGGCCCCGTCTTCTATGCTGGTAGCTCTTTGAGGCGCGCGTGGAACACAGTGCGCCATCTTCGATCACATCATCGCTTACCATCAGGTGAGATAGTGGTCAAACGCAAGCCTATCAACAGTAAAAAAAAACTTTGTGAAAAATGTGACCGATTAAGATACCCACATAATTAGTTATTTAGTATTAGTGTTAGATATATTGTTATAGCGAATGTGATTACCGATACAACCTATAAGAAACTCAATACTGTACACAAACTGTATTAAAAAATAAATGAAAACGTTTTCGGAAGAACCTTGCCCAGTAGTGGGCCAACATAGGTTGAACAAAAATTTATAAAAACGAAATGGATTGGCTTCAGGTTTAAGTATTCAGCTTTTACATGGGGTGAGCATTATTTGATTAGCAACCCAATTGCAGGCGGAGTTGTAGATATTCCGTTTGCCAGACTTTCGAAATTCTGGCACCGAAACCCTCAGTTTGAAAATTCAAACTGTCCTGGACGATTAATCAGATTAGTTTTTTCCTAACTGAGTTGGTTTCCAGTTGAAAAGTTACAAGTTGTTTAACGCTGTCACCAGATTTTTCGCGGACCATAATAAAATAGTGGTTCGATATTCGTAATATGTAGTAACATTTAAAACGAACTCATAAATTTTGTGATTATAACTTCCGTAAGATACACTCATGTTTATTAGTATAGACGGTTTTCCTCACGTGTTTGTCCCGGGAATTCCGGGAGTGAAACTTAATTATTGAGCAATCCTGAAACAAACACGTGACTGCCAGTGACAACTGCCAACGACACACAAATTACAACGTATGCCAACATTAGCCAAGAGGCAAAAGGTTCCGTATATTGCGAACCCCTAACAAAAGACAGCATTTACTGTTCGAGTACCCAGTCCTACATAATAAATACAAAATATTATTTGTTGCCTTTGATCCGTAGTCAAAGGTCTCTTTGCATTCCAAGGTTTCCTTTATACCAACAGTAGGTATCCTAATTTTATTTATCGCTGTAATATCCGTTTCGAATTTCAACGTCCTCTATAATCTATGGCCATTGTGGTTGATAAGTGATTGTACGTAGAGGTGTTTGACCTCTGCTGCGGAGTCAATTTGGAAATGTACTTCGTCTGTCTGTAATCAAAGAAGCGATTAATAACTGTACTGATTGTTTTGTGTGTATTGCGAATATCAACACAATCGATCTTTGAATATTAGCAGGCTTTACAAGTTGTTTTTCAGAGGTTTGCGTTTTTTGTACTAAATTATCTTAGGACTTACATACAGCATTTTATTGCTGAATTAGATTTATGTCCAGTACGAATTCTGAATTGTTTTTTTTTTTTTTAAATAATCTCCTAATGATAAATAACTTGAAATAACAAACAGTTAGATTTGGTAGAGTCGGATCATAATTGCTTCTACTTATATAAATAACCCTTTACAAACTGCGGAAATTTCAATTATTAAAGCATTTATACTGTGAAATGTAACTGGAAAACTTTACATTTATATAAAATAAATGAGTGGTTTTCATAGAAATTAAATCCTAAACAAATAATCCGTTCCGTTTCAATGACTGTTAATACGAGTAGAGATCACTTTAGAGTACTCACATTTTTTCAGCTCTATTCAGCTTATGCCCATAGAAATCAATGATTAAGCATGGAGATGCGTCCGCATCCATTCAGCTTTCCGCGTCTTTTCAGCTTTCGCGGAAAACAAGTATAAAATGAGGACAAACGTGTTTTTATCATGCGAGTGCTATGTACGGAGTTCAGCGCTGTTCCGCCGCATTCAGCGTCGAACGCGGCTTTACGCGGCGGAACAGCGCGGTTCACGGATGGTACTCGACTCCTTGTGTGACTGGCACTGGCATGGCCACCATAGGGGATTTTAATTTTGATAATATAAGAAAATGTCGCTAATTAGTCACCAAATATCAGAATTAGTCGGTCACTGGTTCAAAAGTTATAAGGGTTTATAGGTGGCCGATCTGGGGTGCGCCTACCCCAGCTTGGTCCATTTGAATCTCTAAAGCTAGCGAAGATCTGTTTTCTCTCTCAAATTAGGTCGCTAATTAGTCGCAAGTTTTCGCCAAGTCACAGATTTAGTCGGTTCTTAGTTTAGAAGATATAATGAGTACAATTTTTAATGTAGGTATAGTCCAAGAGCTAGATCGAAGAGTAATCTCTTCGAACAAATTGCCAAGAAAAATATTTCTATTAATATGTTAATTATACTTTTTGTTTTATCGGTCTAAAGTCCGTAGAATTGTCAAAGAGAAATAGATTCTCAATCCTTCAATCTAGCTCTTGGACTCTACCTGAACTGGGTCGATCCACGGTCGTTTGTGTTTTAATTTTTAACGTTTATTTTATCTATTTCTTCTGCAAGAAGCCAAACGATAAAAATATCGCACATAGAAATGTCCATTTTCAGAGCACAATACTAAATGAGTAAAGAGCGTGACTACCGCCAGACCACCTTCAAAGTCGATTATATAGATGTTATTGCTGAGTATTAAGTATTTTTTTCCCCGACGTGGGAAAAGCCTGTTTGAAACAAGTTGAAACTCCTAATTTTGGATACAAGGTCCGAATTACGAAGACAGGGGTCTGTTTTATCCCTAACTACCTCGATCCTATCAATACATAAATATGTCGGTACGCAGCATGTTGTTGTCGGTAACAAGCCTGTCCTTGATCCAATTAATTGCCTGATGAGAACCTATTCTATGATTTTCTTCGAATTGTTTATTCTGTAGAAAACGTTTTTTTTTTATTTGTTACTCGTACGTTAATTTACATCTGACTAGCTTTTTCCCGTTACTTCACTCTCGTCGTGACCACAGGAACCATTAATTTTAAGTAACCTATGTCCCTCAGCAATAACTTAGACATACCGGTGAAAGATTCTTCGTAATCGAATCATAAGTTTAGATTACCTCCTATAAAACCACATACTACATTTAAAACCTTTACTAAGGTGTTAGAGGAGCTCGTGGCTAAAGAATAACAGCCATTTTTTTTTTTAAGGGTGGGAATTCATAAAATGACTCCTCCCGCTCTGGGTGAAGCAGAAGGGAGTGTCAGACTCTTACTGACTAAAACCCATCCGTGTTCCTCCTAATGCCCTTTGCGTTCCAGAGCAAAAAATAACAGCCATACGGGTCGATCTTCAAGGTTAAGCAAAGCTTGCCAAGTTTGGTTTGTGGATAGGTGACCATCTTAACATCTCAGGCTAGGTGGAGCGACAATCTTCGCAGGGTGGTTGGTAGCAGCTGGATGAGAGTTGCCGGAGATCCAGCCAAATGGCGTGCACATGGAGAGGCCCATGTCCAGCAGTGGACTGTTATAGGCTGATGATGATGATGACCATCTTTACATACCGAGTTTCCTCGGTGCCTCAGAAAGCACGTTAAGCCGTTGATCCCGGTTGTTATTTATAGATCTTTGGCAGTCGTTACGGATTGTCAGAAGCCAGTTAAATCGGAGTCCAGTCTTGCCAAGAAGTACCGTGTTACCTAGTTAATGGGTTGCGGAGGTCTGGTAGGCAGCAGCTCTACGTAAAATACTGGTATTCAGCTCAAGTCAGTTTGACTCAAAGCCGACCCCAATATAATTGGGAAAAGGCTAGGCGGATGATGAATAAAGCGTTGGAAACTACTGTCCCGAGTCAAGTATTTATGAACAAAACAATCATGTGCGTTTAGTTCACGTAACTGATACTTAAACAGCCGTCAAAGGTGAAAAAAGTGCCTTGACATCATAGCCAGTGATACTGGCTATAAATCAATAGTTTTATTTCCTATTGTTAGCCAGCCTCTAGGGCCAATAGTGTTGTATGAAGGTAATAAAAAGATGCATTTGCCACCACAAAAACCAAGAATTACGCATCTTAGTTGTCCTTGTTCGAGTATCTTCAACATATAACAGAATAAACGCAATACCCGTAAAGGGGTCATTGTACTCGTCATTAATACCAACTTTTACTGTGGAAATAACACTGAAATTGGGAAATAAAACTCGAGAAAATGTACTGAACACCAGAAAGGTATTGCGTTTATTCTGATACACGTATAATAACGGCCGCTGTTGAGGTCCCACTGTCATGCAAGAAGCGACAGCAATTTCATATAACAATTATCAGGTACTAGCTGATCCGGCAAACGTTGCTTTGCCTCATAAAATGAAATACAAAAGTAGTAAAAAATAGCCTACGACCCAGACCTACCTAAATCTATACAGAAAATTTCATAACTATCGGTCAAGCCGTTTCGGAGGAGTTCGATATCAAACACTGTGACACGAGATTTTTATATATTAGATAAGATTTTCTATAGGTAGGTACGTCACAATTAGACCAATTTCATGGAACAATGATAATCGCATCGTTGTTGCATTGTCAAGTCGTCCCTGTCTGCTGACACCTTTACTCGATACCATTTACATTAATGTTAGTTCCACTATTTTCCTGTAACATATTTTTTGCAATATTTTTCGAGTTTATTTACCTACGCTTTCCTCTAGAGATTGTGTGTGAGATGTTATAATTGCTTTTTTCTACACACACGGCTGGCTTACGTTAATTGAACCGTAGGAATAGATACAAGTTTGTTAAAATAAATGGTGATTGGCTAGCTTAATGGGTAGCTTGTGGCATTTTTACCTTCGCCGATGTGATGAGGGAGCTGATATTTTCTGCTATAAATAATGGATAAGTTTGAAGTCCATTAATGAAGATGGTAGGTACTCGTGTCTCATTTTCACTCGGTTGCGATGTGACATAAATGGAAAAACTATCACCTTAACGTATTTTTGGGCGTTAAAGTTTCTTTGACGCGTTTTTTTCGCGGTTTCACTTATCGCCCGTTTTTCGGGATCAGTATTTGGTGGAGAGTCGTCGAGGGCTTACCTTAAAGACTCGTTAACCTAAATGCGGTTTTTGCACGGCTTGATCTAAGTTGTAAATGGCTTATGAATGAGTAACTTTTCTCGTGCAATCAAGAAACAGACATGCTAGTCTATTCTGTAAAGAACTATTTCGATATCGAGATTCACCTGAGTGACAAAACTCACAAAGTGAGCTTTATTGCACACAACATAAGTCTTATAAAAATACGAATTTGATACCACACCTCGGATTCCGCTGTCGATACACTTACAGAATAGCACTAATGCTTTGGCTGACCCGAACTTTACAATCTTGCTTTTGAGTAACTAATACTCAACAACTGCATCAAGCTAGAAAGTTCATAATAAACTAAAATCTCAAGACTGAACTCGAGGAACATAACTTTTTCATTCTGGTTGTACTTCATGGTTAGAGTTTGTACCTAGTTTTCCCAACTTTCTTGGGGTTGGCTTCCAGTCTAAATGGATGCAGCTGAATACCAGTATTTTACGTAATTCGACTGCCTATCTAAGCTTCACAACCCATTCTTCTTTTTACGATAAGAAGAAGAAACCCATTAACCGGATAAAATGATACCCGTTGGCAAGACTAGTGTCAGATTTTGGCTTCTGAATACCCGTACGACTGTCAAAGATGTTCAAATGACATGCTCGTGTTTAACGAGGCTCGGAGGAAATTCGGTAGATAACGGATGGTTATCAATCCATTGACCTGCCTCGGCAAGCGTAGCTTAACCTTGAAGTTTGACCCCGTGCGGTGAATATTATTTAGCCATCCTTTGTTTTTGTTTAAATTAATAATATTGTGAAAAAATGTTTCGGAAGTTGCTTAACGTCTGTTAAAACTGAAGACTCTGCAGCGATACTACTCGTGTTAAGTGCTGAAAGCGCAGAGTGCGCTGAAATCTTATTCATTTTAATCACCTCATTGAAATGCAACTTAAGTTTCAAAGCAAATTGACCCTGTTTGTAGTACTAAATATATTTTCTATGTTAGTCTTCTTCATCCTTTTCCTCAATAAAGATGATTGAAAGTCAAAATCTAAGCTTAACTACAGTACCTACCTATGTCATTATAAGGATACTAAATAACAAGTCGAGGGTATACCATCTATCTTGTTGAATATTGATGTTTTTTGCCAAGCATTAGGTTTCGTTTCAAGTGACAATTTAGATAGGTACTCAGAAACAATAATAACACTGGAAACTTGAAACAAGACATTACAACCGAAAATAAAGTATGATTTACCTACTCGTCTACAAGAAGCCGCCAAAATAAGATATTTACAAGAAAAATATTAGTTATTGAGTGATATTTCGCAACGATTTTAACGGGAAAGTTCTCGTAAAGGAAAATAATTCGGGAAAATATTTTCATATCATGTCTTAGATTTCTCAGTACTCGTTTTATTCTGTTTGGCATTGTCATCGCAAAGGAAAGCTTTTGAGCACTAAAATGAGAGAAATGAATGCTTTAGATCTATTTATATTGCGGACTTAATACTAATTTATCTACACGTGTGTGGTAATAATAATGGCTGTCTACAAAGCTGCTAATAAATACTACGTATGCAATGTATTATATTTTTAACGGATAATTTAATAAGCTCGTTTCACGACTGTGGATTAAGTTGATTAAGCTGTTAAGTTTATTTGATTTTTTATCTAAAAAGCGATGTTACAAATTATGATAAACCGGTCAGAGTTTGCCATTACAAAAGTAATAATTTTATTTGATACTAGTTGACCCGCGCAACTTCGTCTGCTCCGCTCCTATTGGTTTTAGCGTGTTGATATAGTTCCTTAGATTAGCTCGATCAAGCAAACAAACAAATAAACTCTTCAGCTTTAAATATTAGTATAGAAGTAAAGATGTGTATCATGTTCTAACAGTTGGTACATATTATGTACAATTTATAGTCTCGATCTCTCAAAGGTAGAATCCCTCAAAGCTTCATTCTGGGCCCTTCCCTGACCTTTAATTTTATCTATCGTTTATTGGGACGGTAGGTACGATAGAATTTGTAATAACTTTATGTAATAGACTATTGTGAGTTGGTTGTTAATGTTAGAATTAATTCGCCATTTAAGTCTGGAAACTTTGTGACTGCACGTTGTGAATTTGGCTCAATTAAAACTTGTCTTCTTTAATAAGTATTGAGCATCGTGAATCGGAACAAGACTTTTACCGAACTTTCTAGACATCATTTTTGCAATCATAATCCTGCAAGTCATTGTCACAGAATAAAATAAAACAATATTCAGTAGGTACTTACGCATAAATTTCGATTTAAATTATGCCTAATATTTTCTAGTTAGCTTGCTTTTAGGTAGCAACAATTTTAGCTATTATAAAAACTTGACGCGGGTGCTAAAAGGCCAGACAAGTTATGACGAGCAAAGAAATATGAACTTAATTTACATATTTAACTATTATACCATAGTTACAAAATGCATATATTAGAATGCGAATTTCTAGTAGTTTAGTTGAAAGCACGCTGGAGAACAATTCGACATCGTGAATCGGGAGCGTTCGGGAGCGCTCGTGTTCATTAAATTAGGATTTGGAGCGCATTTACGTTGGTACGGCACCACTTCAGCCAAGGTACGTAACGAAAATAAACATTATTTCATGAAACTTCACAAATGGACGAAAACGCTCGATTACAATGGCTTCGGAATTATTTCGGATGAGAGATTCATGTTATTGTAAATTGTTATTCACTTCTAGTGTTAGCAAAATTGGCAGTTGGCTCCTTATTCATTTTGACTTATACATGTTTACTTTGTCTTTTATTAAAATTATGTTCTATACGATAGTGATGGTTTCGTTAATTTTCATGAATTTCTTTATTGAATTTTAAACTTGCATCCAACTACACAGAAGGTAATCTACATCATATAATTAAATAGCATGGGCAATACTGGGCAATTCGTTGTAGCTACGAAGAACCTACCTATGTTCCCACGAGAAACCCAATCAATTGTAGTGTAGCGACGGTATCGTTACTTCTATCACAAGGACATAATTAAATCTGTGAAAGAGAAATTAGGGATCCTTTGAAATTCCGGCACTAATTAGATGTAGGTATTTCTACCTGACTTGATACGGTATTTCTGGCTCAACTAGAACTATTATAGACTAAAATTGTATATTCATGATACGATCTAGAGATGGAATTTTGATGTTGAGATTAGTCTGTGAATAAATAACCGAGTGATATCTGAATTCAATATCAGCTTTTAAATAGGCTAATATCATTATGTACAAGGAGGCATAAGAAGGCGATGGATAGAACTCATTGGACATCAAAATTCATCCACATCGCACTCAATAATGCTAAATAGAGGCCGCGGTAAGGCTGACCAGAGATGAGCGAGGATAAGAAGCGAGGGATGTGTTCGTGAAGAACCAATAGAATAGCTAGCTGCTCGCTGAGCGAGGTCAGGTAAATGAAGCGATTCTATTGGTCCTTAACAAACACATCCCCCGCTTCTTATCTTCGCACATCTCTGGTGAAAACGCAGCCTAAGTCGAGTCTACACGTGACGAGCCGGCTAGCTTTTTTCATCAATAGTCATTAAATATAAAAATATTAGGTATGCGTACGGAACCACACTAACCTGTGAGTTTATATAGGTAAGTTTATAATAAATCAGGGACTTTGACTCCAAACTTTAATCAGTTTGTCTTTTGACAATTTAATTTAAAAACGCCCTTTCTTGTTTTAAACAACATTCTGAGTTGGATTAAAGATGTCGAAGATGACTTATGAATGTTGTTTTATGATTTTAGCTTTGTGAGTTACTTTAATGTTTGGAAAAGCAAGTTATAAAAATACCGGTTATGCTTCCTAAGTACTTAAGGCATTAAATCGTGTCGCGGAGTTGTTACCAGAGAATAAAGTCTTCATATTTTTTAAAACACTCTGGAAGTACATCGTAAATCATCTGGTTTTGAATATATAGATAGTTGTTAGGGTTAATAAAGACTTCATCTGTCAATATATCCACATACATCTGACTTTGTTCATTTAATACCTCACTCTCCACAAAATAAAGCAGGTTACTCCTCCTTATACATTTCAACTGACATATAAATCTTCCTTGTAATAAAATCGGTTATTTTAAACCATAACGATTCGTAAGTTTGAACAATTCTTTGAAAATAAGTTGCTTAGTAGTTCAACTGTTAGATGCGTTTCTATAAGGATCAGAGACAAAATATATTACTTGTGTTGGCTTGTGACTGATTGATTGGCTAATTCATAAGCTTTAGCTTAAATCTAGAGGCTTAAAAAGGATTCAACCAAATTTATTGCAAGCCTTACTCAAGTTGAAATAGGTTTTAATTTAGATAAATATCAGCAGCCCAAAGTCTAAATCTATCTGCGCTTTTTAATTCAAAGCCAATTAAATAAAGCTAAATTACGATACATTTCAGCAGTAGTGGGTCCGTAGCAAAAACGGGTAGATACTTAGAGTAAAATTAATAAGAGCAATGAATGCTGTCTATTCATTATCATCTTGCCCATTTATCAGCATCCCAGTAATATTGATATCCACGGCTCTATATGTCATCATTAATTCTCGGATATCAGGGACACGTTTACCTTTTCTTACGTCACAAGTAGCTACATGGTCCATTGAACGACATGATGTCGAAGAACGATGTTGTTTTTGCATCTTCCAGCATTAAAAAAAAACATTATTTCCAACCGTTTTAAAAGTATCTTAAGTATTCAGTACAACGAGCCTTTTTAATGTTCAAGATGAGGGCAGAACGTAATTATTTTTGCATTTGCATTGCAGTGCGATATATTTTTCTTGACTGAGGCCGGAAGATACGGTTAAGTAACTTGGGTTTTTAATGCGAATTCTTATTTTATGCTCTACGAAGTTATCATCACACAGAATGTCAAACGTTATAATTATCCTATCCTAAGTTCTAACTATAAAATTGTAATGCGAAAGTGAGCTTTTTACGCTTTCACGCTTAAATCGCTTTACCGATTTTTATAAACTTAGCTTTGAAATTTGGCTACAGAGATAAATTGGGTCATGAAAACGGTTTTAGTCAACTTTGTATTCGAATAAAAAGCTTGAACGCTTGCAAAGACCCGTGGCTTTGCTCGCAAGAAATACTAGCTTTTGCCCGTGCAAAAGCTAGTATTCCATAATAACATAACTTGTCATCATTTCGGGGAATACCCGTTTGACCGTTTTTATAGCGGTCATTGTCATTGCGAGGCCCATATTCATTCATCATAACTACGGTAGTTACACAATATTATACGAATCGTATTGTTAAAAGCAGGACGTCAATAAAATCCTAAAGCCCAATAAAAACGTAGTGTTGATTGTATCATCTATCAGAGTCGGAGCTGTGCTGGTAGACTGGTACTAGATTAGCTACGCGCGCATAGTTCACATTGAGATTTATTGAATAGTTGTTCAGAGCTCGAATCAAATCATTCTGTGCGATTTAACGCTCGAACAACAATGTTTCACTGCTATTAGTTAATCTATATTTCATCTACAATATGATAGCTACACGTGAATCATTACATATTATGTTGCTAATTTACATCTTGATAAAGGAGCTGTCAGTTCAAGATCAAAGATTCCGCAGTAGTGCCAAAGTACAGCTGTATTTAAGTGCTAAACAACTACTTTGAATTGTAAAGTTGATTGTGGGTGGCCGCCAGTTGTTTCAATTATTTACTTAATCTCATTACTTGGTGGTTTAATCGAGTTACAAACTGACAGATGTCTAGTAAAAATTAAATAATTTACCGTCGCGTAACGTTACTACCACGGTAATAATATTTACTGTGTTACTACTTCGCAGCTTGATCATTTGATAATCTTTATAATTGTGTTACAACAAAAACAAGTTAAGGCTTTTTTACACGTATCACAACCACAACAGGTGAGCGGGCGCTAATTTGTATGAAAATTAATAGTAAAATTCACATGGACCATATTTTGCCGTCATTATATCGACCGCGTGTGTGATACCGACCACATCGTAGGCACGTTGCAACCACAACGCAATCACTAGCGACACGGCGAACTAGCGGCCGGCCACATCACATACACATCCACATTTTGTAGGTACCACAACGCAACCACAAGAAGCCGCAGCGACACTATTCAAACGCAACACAGCTGGATCACCTTTTGTCGCGACGGTGTGGTGTGGTTGTGGTACGTGTGAAACAACAGTACCTACGTAGTTTGCGCGTTGCGTTTTCGTTGTATCATTGCAAACAGCAAAAACTAAAAAAAAAACAACATTATTGACCCCCTTCTTGTTGTATTTTACTTACAATTGGCTTTAAAAAAGCCAAAAATCTGCATAAAACATAACGTCCGAACAAAATACCCTCCCCAAGGCTCAGGCTAGATTTTGTTCGCTTAGCTTTTTGTAAACTAACAAAACATGTACGATGTATACGAGTAACCGATGCCAGATAAGCGCAAACACCTTACTGAAACCACATGTTTCAGATACGCTGCCAAAAAGAACTTATTTCGTTTTCCCAACGAACTTTGCAGAAAAACTAGACTAGATTTCAGTGTTTTTTACCTCAACAGCGACAAGAAATGATTACAAATCTGTCTTTATTTCGCAGGTTTCTGAATAAATAAGCATAACTGTGGTTTATACAGTCTTCTATACAGTTTCGTATCCGTAAACAGACACGATCAATGTACCTATGCCACCTCGCCTGTTTATTGATTCGCGAGGTAAACACAGGTATTGCTTGTTTGTGTACCATTGCAATGTAAGGATTCACACTTGCCGCGTTGGAGAAAGGGAATACATATTCAAAGTATTTGCTTACCTATTGTGCATTAAAATGTTCCTGCTCAAGAAAAACATCATTTCTCAATTTTCTGTTTATGCATTTCTGAGATCAAACTCTTGTCGTGCGATGCCCAGTACTTAATATCAAAAAATTATTGCAACAAATCGTCATTAACGCTTGTTATCTAGCTTTGATTGGTCGAATGAGTTTTCAACAGACAATCGCATTGCTTCACTTGCGTTTAATTAGTGACGGGTCGATATTCTTTTTTCAGAAACCAGGGATAGTCAGGTAACTCACGTAGGTACATATTTTCCTATGGGGTAGGCAGACACTACAAAATGGCAACTGCTACGATCCTTTTATAGTATTTCTTACCTTTTAGCCAACTGCAGGCAGCAGCAACAGGCGACGCATCGCTGCGCGACACTGATTTCTTTGTATTTTTATGAAATACCGGCAGGCGACGTGTTGCTAGCTACGAAAGATATTTTGTAGAAATACATTGTAGAAATGACGCGGCAATACGTCGCCTGCTGCTGTTGTCTGCAGTCGTTACAACTATTAAGGTATTACGAACTTGTAGTATCTTAATAGCGATAGGCTTGATACTTACTACTAAATTGATAACTTTGTATCAAATCATAACGTATATGATTGTGTGTACCTACAGATTGATGCCAGATCAAATAACGTAAGGGAAATTATTGCAGTTTTGGTAAATACCACTTAAGCTAATAGGCGTAAGGTACATTTTGGCATTTCGGGTAAGCGTCCCTTACGTACGTGAACTGATACTTCCGCTATCGATATGTCGTTGCCTACCTAGCATTGTTATTTCGCATGGAGTATTTAAATCCACCGATGCGAAAATAACAATTGGGACTGTAATCAGAAATCAATCTCTACGTTGAACAATAATTCTGGAACAATTGACATACTTACCGAATCATCGTCTGTATTAATTCGAAATAACCTATCACTGTGGGCCCTACCATGGTAACTTAAAACGTCATGATTCCGGTGTAAGAGAGACAGAGCTGTACAGGACAAATAGCAATATTAGTTTCTAATCACAGCAGTGTGATTCTGTAAACTTCTCACCTTGTTAGCTTAGGTGAAGTGATAGTGAAGTGAGTTGTCAATTCATACAAATAACATGGAATGGCAGTTCACTTCTTGCTTAGTTTACGCGGTGAGATGTAGACAGAATAGACGGAGTCGGAATCAAGATGGTACTGGCAGTGCGGCGTTCGTAGTACGGCCCCAGGTACATAGGTAAGATAGATTAACTAAACAATGGAGAATATAGATTGTCTATTTGGTTGGGAGAAGGACCGTTTTATTGAAGTAATTTTTCAGGCATACCAGACAGTCTGGAAGGTTCGTCGGTTCGCCTGTCTAGTACGAGAATTAATTTGTATTAATATTCCCGTCCTCACGTTGAAGTGGACCTTAAGCTTGAAGTACGGTCCCAATACACTTAATGGTAATTAGTGTACTGTTAGAGAAGTTCCTTTTTACTTAATTAGCTCGTATGACCTGTTAAATGAATGTACCCTTGCTAGGTGACTCATATTTACTTTTTCATAATCGCTAGATTTTCTATTGTGAGCATTGATATATAAAAACCCAAGATACACACTCAGCATCTCAAAAATGTCCGCATAAAACAAGCGCACAATTTACAATTGTGCGCTAGTTTCAAACAGTCTCGCATCGCTCGACATACTGCACTGCTTTGTAAAAACAACTTTAAGCGATCCGGTTAAGGTTGAATTTGCAAAAAAAATGTTTATAGTAGAACTACACACAACTCACACATGACACTTGATACATGTCAGTTTTTGACGACAGTTTCGAGTGTTGCATTTGTTCGAGACTGTGCATCTTGGGTTTTTATATATCAATGATTGTAGGTATGTATTCTCAATGTCACATTAAAGGTTAAGAATTTCAAATTGCCATCCGTACAATGATGGTAGTTACAATGAATATAATATTAATACAAAGGATACTTAAATTTTATGCAAGAGCAAGTTATTAGCTGTAAAACTTCAAATGCGTCAATACGTCTGATTGCACGCCACATTATGTCGGTTAGGGGGGCTACTCTCTAACGAAATTCGTAGTTTCGGGCTTAGTTGCGGGCGGGCGTATTCTACTCCGTATCACCTACAGACTTACGATTAGTCCCGAACCCGAACTGAGAATGAATGACAACACGATTTCACAGTAACTGTCAAATCGTGTTATCATTAGTTCTCAGTGGTTAGGTGATATGAAGCAGAAAATGCCCGCCCAAAACTAAGCCCGAAACTACGGATTTCGTTAGAGAGTAGCCCCCCTGGTACAAGTGCTACCTCGCCTGCGGTTCAAGACGTGCGGAATTTTTATTAATTTTCCATGACGGAGAGAAGAACCCTTTGGAGGACAATGGAATCTTTTACTTGTCTCAGCAAACTTCAATACTAAAGTCGATAGATTTACAATTTGAATACATTCCAAATAGGTAGAAAAATAGAATTAAAAGACGTTTTCGCATTTGTAGTCAGTCACATTGTAAGGAAAGGGTTGTTCTATTCTTAGCATGCGTCTATAAGACTTAGTGGCCCCTGGGTACATCAACTAAGGGGCGTATACAAGTAAGTACTCACATGACCTTTTTATAGGCTTTTCTAAGGGTTTAGTGCCATGATGTTATATTTTATGGCAACGGTCTGCTCCCAAACTGCCTGTTACTGTCCATCTCATTATATCGCGAGCAATTTTTAATAACACTCAGCATTTTTATAAAAGGATTTATTTTTAAAAGTGCGATAGAAAATTTACTGTAGGTATTGAAAGTAAAGTTAGTTCTGGATTACATACGGTATATTCGTAAATACTATTACATTTCAGGCTTCTCGAAAACACGATTTCAGGTGCGGTCAAAATTCGGGTAGGTAGGTAACATGATATTTTGGGATGTTCATCATTATCATGTTTCCGATATCCGATATTCGAGAAGGGAGCTTATAGATGTGGTTTATTTATTGTTGTTTACATAAAATGCTGTATTTTATCTGGAAGGCGATAGAAAGTCGGAAGACAGCATTTGTAGCGTTGCAAAGAAGTGTGTTGATTTTACACCCTGTTTACTATTCTCGATACAATTTTATGGGTTTTATCAGGATACATTTTCTTGTACCGTATGCGTACCTACTATAAAGATATCTGCAAGTAAAATTTGCTTTAATGGTAGGTTTGGCAAGCCCGAAATATATAGAATATATAGTTGGTTCAGAGAGAGCCGAAAATAAAACACTAAACTTCAGTTACCAAACTTTAAGTTATGAAAGTGAATAAATACTACAGCAAAACTCACTTTTTATTATTATCCTAGCACTCACCTCTGAAACAATAATTTAACGTCCTCCGCGGAAATGAAAGTAAACAAAACCAGGGTAGTCTGTCATGCGAACGTTTTCCTTCCAAAATTCTGTTTTAAAGGACAGACATTTTTCTGCTGTCAGAAAGACACTCGCGGTAAGTTAAGACTTTGTAACGCATCGAATGTTAAAAGGGCTTTATGTGTTTTTGACACAGATTCCAGAAATAAAGGAGATAGTCAAATGTTTTGTGGTTGCTTTCTATTAAGTGGAGTTTTTTTTTGTGTTCATAAAAACTAGCTTTTGTCTGCTGCTTCGGTCGCGTTCATTGATGTATAAAAAACCCAAGATGCACAGTCTCGAACAAATGCAACACTCGAAACTGTCGTCAAAAACTGACATGTATCATGTGTGAGTTGTGTGTAGTTATACTATAAACATTTTTTTTTGCAAATGCAACCTTACACGGATCGCTTAAAGTTGTTTTTACAAAGTAGTTCAGTACGGTGAGTGATGCGCAATTTTTTTTGCAAATTCAACCTTACCCGGATTGCTTAAAGTTGTTTTTACAAAACAGTGCAGCATGGCAAGCGATGCGAGACTGTTTGAAACTTGCGCACAATTATATATATATTGCGCTTGTTTTTTGCGGACGTTTTTGAGATGCTGAGTGTGTATCTTGGGTTTTTTATTAAATCAATGGTCGCGTTATATAGATTTTCACATCGCCTATAGCCGTATCTAGGGTCCCATCCGTACCAAAATTAAAATCGGTTTAAAAAGTGTAAGAAACAAACTTACTTTCGCATTTATTATGTTAGTTAGAATGAACTGCTATCTAAACTTGTTAACATGTTTGTCAAAGGAAAGTTATCTCAGTTTACGAACTACGTTTTCTTTTTCACTGATGGAAAGCTACTAGCTACCGCTGAGTGTATACATTTTATCCCGAAAAACGCACGAATCCCGAGGGATATCGGGCGAACCACCGGGAAAAAGCTAGTCGTCAATGATTTGGAATCTTTATAACATTTAATTTCGTTTCCTTACATCCTCTATCAACAATAAGTAAATTTTATATAAGTGGCATGTAATATTAGTAATAGTGTAATATATTACATGTATAAGGTTGTTTAATAAGGATAAGAAATAAATGGCTTTTTATTTATTTATGGGGCGAAGCAACGGGAAAAGGCTAGTCCTCAATAATTTGATCTTCATAATATGTCATTTCGTTTTCTCCCATCCATCTCTATCAACCCTCATCTCGGTGTTTACTTCCTTTTATTAGACATAGTATATGATCTTTCATAAAATTCATCATTTATTTCTATCCGGTTATACTTAAAACTGTATTATTTGTTACACGACTGCCTAAAAAAAGGAGTGTTATGTTTTCAGGGTTCATGTATGTATGTATGTATGTTTGTGAGTTTCTTTATTCCACCGTAACTCCTAAACGCCTTAACCGATTTCGATGTATGTGGTATCGTTAGAAGCGTTATCCCGGGTAACATAGGCTAGTCAAAACTAAAAAACTGCAGAACAAACGGCATTACTTATTCAATCAAAATATCGTTTTTTCACTAAAAGGTATGAAATAAAAAACCAAATAATTAAACAATTAAAAACCACGCCTGCCATGTCCAAAAATGAACTAAAAAATTAAAAACAAGCATTGGCCCAAAAATTGAAAACTGAAAAACAACTTTTTTATTGCAGTCGGGGGACCATTAAAGAAATGTTACAGAGTATCCCCCGACTGCAATAAAAAAGTTGTTTTTCAGTTTTCAATTTTTGGGCCAATGCTTTTTTTTTAATTTTTTAGTTCATTTTTGTGTCTATATCTACTTATTTGTGTCGAAAGCTGCGCATGCAATATTTATAATTTTGTTTTTTTTTTTCTGCAGCTTCAATAGTAATAGCTATAAGTCCTCCAGTCAAGAGTCATAGGTTACTCCTAGGCAAGCGTGCTCCATCGTCAATACATCATCGCTTACTATCAGAGGCGTAATTTTCATATTTTTAAGGATGGTTCTCATTCGCATAGCAGTCGCAGTTTGTCAGAAGCACCTCTAATTTGCCTACATATTGACACCAAATGTCGCTGAGATGATAATAACACTTGAATTTGAATGATTTTTAACAGACTTCAAAAAAGGAGGAAATTCTCAATTCGGTTGTATTTTTTAAAATGTTCTTTACCTCATAACTTCGTCATTAATGAACCGATTTGAAAATTTTTAGTTTTATGTGAAAGGATATACTTTCCGAGTGTTACCTACCATTTAAATTTCATCAAAATCGGTTTAGTAATTTGGCTTTTAAATCAAAATAGCTGGATTTCGTCTACTTGGTTGACCTGTTTTGTTTTTCATTCAAGTAAACGAAATTCCGTATTTTGCTTTCCTGCGAATATCCAGTGGTGTGGGGTACCACTAAAAAGTGAACAAACTTAAAAAGAAACATTTTTACAAAAAAATGCAACCGACTTCCATATAAAAAACACTACAAAGTATAAAATAACTTTAATTTTGGAAGTCGGTGTTAAAATACGAAGATAAAACCAAAAACACCGACTTCTGAAATTTAAGTAATTTTTAGGTATGAGAATTCACCCTCGGGTGAGATAGTATTGATATACAAGCCTATACATATTAAAAAATATCGCGAATTTTTCAATTTGAGACGGAAAGTCGCACGCCATGCTATCTAATGTGTTTACTCGATACATCTCTGTTTGTAAGATCTGCGGTTGAGTAGGTAATTCATCTTGTAGCTGCGGCAACTCGGCAGCTGACTCGAGGACGAGGACGAAGCCACACGATGCCCTATCGGAAGTTTTTATCTCGGAGGTTCCTGGCTCCAAGGATGTGAGACAACCTTCAATCGAAGTGCGGCCGTGTATAATTGATGCTTATATTGTTTGTTTATAAGTAAGACTAAAAAAAGGTCTGAGATGTAGGTCGGTATCATGCTGTTTTAACTATTTTTCGTCCTTCGTATCGACGCGTTACTTTTTATCACACTCAGATGGGAAATTCTAACAGTAAATTTTCGTATAAAATAATTCATCTGCTACTTTCAGCGCCCTTAAAAAACGATAAACATCTAACAGCTTCCTTTTCCTTGGCGTTCACAAAGTCCGTTCGGAAATGTTTTCTGAACGGGCAACACCAAGAGTGCGCTTTACAAAATAAACGGCTCGGCTATTATCGGCATTCTTCCGATACCATTTTGGGTCTCAACTGTTGTTGACGTTTCGTTAAGTTCGATTTTTAAAAGTAGTAACTGGCCAACTTGAGTGTTGGTTTGGATCTTTGAATTTTTAAATTGAATGTTCGTGGAAATATGCAGAGGTTCGTGGTGGCAACAAGAGGTATTAAAACCAGGCAAAGGACGAGTTGGTGTGACCCACTAGGCCGGTTCTGTACTTGGGAGGGGAAACTTATTTGTACAACTAATACTTAGCATGTATGTACTAGTAATTGTGACAAGTGTGGACTGACAGGCAAAGCCACATTATAGTGTTCCATGTTTACCATTTTGGTACAGAACGTTAAGGGTGCCGCGCAAATGCGCGGAACGAGACAGCGGAGCGGAGAAACGGAGAAATATTAACCAATCATGTCAGTCAAAATGTCAGTGACTCCCGTTTATGCAATTCCATTGGTTAAAATTTCTCCGTTTCTCCGCTCCACTGCCTCGCTCCGCTGTAATGGACAGGCACCCTAAGAGGCGTAGGTAACTATACTACAGCATTGAGGTCAATGACTGTAAGAATTAGGAACCACAAATATGATATTAACGATTTTTTATATGATTTTATCAATAAATAGTTATAACGGTAACCAAACATCAGATACACATAAATTTGGTCAAATCGTGCGTTTCTTCTTATTCTATCTTCCTAACTTAATTGGGATCCATACAATTAATTACTTGAACTGTTAACTAATGAAAAGAAAAAAGCTTGGGAATAATAATTTCTACAAAGTCATCCTGTATAAACAGGAGTTAACTATAGGTGTACAAAATACAAACAGACGGTAGCAGTGATTGTGGTTATGGTAATTAGGTACAGACTCTATAACGTCATCCAATGGACACTCCTCACGCGTTTCCTTCACTTTCGAAAAGCAGTTGATGGTGCTGTCCCAACCTTTAATGATGTACCTAGTATGTTCTACCTACGTTGATATGTGTCTAGTATGTTCTATGTATGTTGTACTACGCATTTGTGGATATTAGCTGTTGCCAACAGCGTCGCCCGTGTGAAAGTTGGACATTATCCTAAGGCAAATATACTTTTGTTGCGGAATTAGTTCGAAAGTTATCGCGACCCTGGAACACAACGGGCATTAGGAGGAACGCGGAGTGGTTTTAGCCAGTAAGAGTCTCCCTTCCGCTTCGCCCAGAGAGGAAGGAGTCATTTGATAGTTACCAGCCTTAAAAAAAAACAAAATACTTTTGGGATAAAAACTCCAATGACCTAATTCAGAGCATGTTCTATGCCCATGTGCAAAATAGCATACAAATCCGTTCAGTCGATAAGACGTTAAAAATAGAAAAATACAGGCAGAGTCACTTTTCCATTCATAATATTAGTATGGATCGACTTTATCTCTGCCACCTCTGACTTAGACTAGAGAAGGGCAAATCTAAAGTAAAAAAAAAGTGTCTATGCCCTGCCTGATCACAACGTGAAACTACTTTAGCTTGTGAAAGTATGTAATGTTGATATTTTTTTTTTTTCTTAATTTATTTACAAGATAATCCCCACAGCTGATTGCGGGTCGACGACCGCTAGAAATATAGTTTCATGAAATTGCGACTTCACAGAACATACATAACTTGCTAAGAAGTTTTGCTAACTTTGAATTGTATAAAAATAAGTCTAGTAAGGGATGTAGTACTTAGACGAACTTACCGCAACAAGTAGGTAGTGCTATTCTATAACAAACTCATCGGGATAAGTAAGGTGACATGTACAGTACTTCTAGTGTCCTGTCAATCGACTGGAAGGCATTCTCTATCAGTCAATCTTTGAGTTAAAAACATAACTCTCTAGTTAGCTGTTATGACGGTTAAGCATGTGTAGGTAATATTATTAAATATTCAAATTAGTAAGCTCGATTACTATCAATACCCAAACTGGATTAACGATATAAATTAATATTTCACGTTTCGTTTTTTATATAGTTGCCGTTTATTAATCTTATTTTGTTAGTACATAGAAAAACTGGCCAAGTGCGAGTCGGAGTCGTGTGGAAAGGGTTCCGAACGAATTTATTAAAAAAAAAAATGTTATTTTAACACTACAGACTTCTAATAAGTTTTCCTGTAATCTTTAGGTAAGGATCTATTATTTACATTTTTTTTTCAAAATTTTAGGCTCAGTAGTTTCGGATACTAAACATTTTATAATTTACGTAACGCGTCCGTGTTTGGGTCACAGAAGTCCATATGTGTGCCAAATTTCAACAGAATCGGTCCAGTGGATCCGGAGAAAACTGACTGTGACAGACGGACAGACAGACAGACAGACACCCGAGTGATCCTATAAGGGTTCTGTTTTTTTTTCGGAACCCTTAAAACGTCAGAATTTTGTACATGTCGTTGTTATTTTTCAAGTTTGCTTCTACAAAAATGACTTCTACGGTCTTAAACTTTTTTCTTACCTTTTTACGTTAAACCATCGTTAAATGGTACTCATACAAAAAAGAGAACATTAAAATTATGCCATATTTGACCGTATTTCATTGTAAAATAAATGCCTTTTTTTTTCATTGAGGTCGTGCTACGCTGTGGTTCGCCGACTTAATGACGGGCCTAAGCGTTACTTAATTGATATTTTAATTTATCTATTAAACCACAAAATCCGGTTTTATATTATTATACTGTCTACATTTTGATGGCCACTTCGTTATCAGGAAGCTGTACTGTCTGTGTTCAGATAAAAAAAAAATGCTTGTATTCTGAAGGACTTCATGACAGTATCAGGTAATTATATTATTTTTTAATAACTAACAAGCATAGATAATATTATTTTTTAATAACTAACAAGCATTGATAAAAAACCCATTTAAATACCGAAACATGTATGCAAGTCTTAATGTTCTTGTACGCATACATATTCGTATGTACAGTCAACAAAGCTATTTGGTATGCAGAAATTAATATTTTTTCCACTGCAATATTAATTTCTAATATATACATCACAACTTTTTAAGCTTATGACATACTTACGAGTGTGGTGTACAATAATGTCACTCTTTTTTCTCATACGTTTATGCATAAAATACAGAACGCCACCTGCTCGATCGCTGCCATCTGAAATAAGTAGTATTTTGGAAACGATAGGGAAAAAAAAATATTTGCTTAGACATAAATCGAGACCCTGACGGTCGTAGATCATAGAAAGGCGAACGAGGACCTGAGGCCAACTCGCACACACTGAAGACGCAGTTAGTCGTTTTGAATTAAATAAGGTACGAACAGGCGATAATTTTTTTTTACGAAAATACAGCAAGATTAGTAAACCAACTCACATAGTATCGAAACAAGAAATAATCGACTTGGCGATCAGGTAATATCTAACCATACATAAGCAGCTCGAATCTGAACAGTAAAGCAATAATGTAGGTCAGCAACGTATATAAACAAACGATGTCAAAGCAAAACTTTACAAACAAACTCCGCACGGTCCATTTAATAATTGTTCAGCATTTCTCTACAGGTACGAACTGCAATAAACAAGCCATGTACCTCCAATCTATTAATTATTTGAAGGGGAAACTGTCCTGTGTCAAAATATTTAATTTGTCACCTACTAAATTAAAATTGAGAGTTTGGATATTTAGTTTAGCGGTTGCATGTTTGCAAATCGGTTACGTCTCGCATTCGGACAAAGTTTGGAACCCAGGTAGACCATAACCTGGATTAGGATACCTATATGATCTGTTATATCTGAAGTACGAGTAGGTGGAATCCAGTTGGATAATAATTATTCAACACACTTGCTCAAAAACTGGCTTCTATTCCATTACTTTTAGATTTAGACTGCAGTGTATTTAACACAAGTATAACTTTTGTCGCTCTATGTGTTTTAATTGCCCACAGATTACTATTAAATCCAATAAGGACCAATTAATATGGTCCAATGCCTTTTTTAACCTCAGTAAAGAGGCGCATATCTTTCGTCTTTGGCTCGAATGTTTTTGATTCGACTCAACAGCAATTGCAAAGTTTGTTCACTTGCATCATAATGTACTATTTCAACTTTCACGCGGGTGAAGCCACTGACATAACCTAGTCTGAAGTAAACAGAAAAAAAGGTTTTGGCCAAGTAGACACATACTCGTAGTTGCGTGACGTGACTCGCATACTACCATTGCCAATATCTTACAGACTTAGGCCATTCGCACACTGCACCGCGCAGCGTAGGGCGGGACTGCGTGTTGCTTGAAAGTACATATCTTTCATTGCATAAAAAACACGCGTAGTGCAACACACAAAAAACGCATTCACGCGCAATGTTGCAGGTCACGCTCCTACATGCAGGGAAACGCGCGCACTCGCGCGTGGGCCTTTGGGCCACCGTATACTATAATATACTGCAGCTTCGCGCGTTTGTGCAATGAAATCTGCGTGAGGTGCAAATCTGCACTCCCGCAACCACGCGCGTGTCTTCGTCGCCACGCACCTCGCAGCGTATAGCGGGGCAGTGTGTGAATCACCTTACATCTACAGAGGTTACAGTCCCCATAAGAAACGAAACTCACGGCTATACAGTACTGAATATTGATAGAGAAAACTTAACGTATTACTATGTACATCACATCGGTATCCCCGAAGGGTTGGGCAGAGCTGTACTTTCCTCCCAAGTACGAGAGAACTTCAATATAATATATTCATTTCCTAATATTTGTTGATTTGGAAAATATTGTCCCTTTGGGAGTAAACACTGCTTGTGTGGGGAAACTATCGAGAACGGCGTTCCCTAAACTGATGAGATTAAGGTTTAGATATCTATCTCAATGGCTTAAGGGCGATAATAGTCACGCTCAGAGCCTACCAATCCGCCAGGATTAGTGTTGGCAGTTAGATATTATCTGAAGTGAAGAGGATTTTGCCATCCTTATAAATACGATAAAACTGCTTAATGGTGCTCATGTTGATAAAGATCACATGTTTTTATTATGCCATTACCCTACCAATGCAATTGTAATACTAACATGCGGAATTGGGAAAGTTTCTTCTTCTTCTTTCTATAACCGAGACTTATAATTTTTAAGCAACGTTTGCATTCGTATGTCAATCGCAATCTGTCAAAAATCTATGGAAATTGAGGCTTTTTGACAGATTATAGTTGAATTATAAATAGTAGAATTGGCACTCTGGTCGCATTTACATGATGTCGGCGTTTCTTGTCAATTTTCATTTTCCAATTAACACGATTTTCGAAATTAAATCACACCTCAATTGCTGAACAGGAACAGTGATTCCAACCATAGATAGTATGGTATGGAGCAGGTATACACTGGTAGACGTGCAGTGCAATTCTAAAGCTAGAGACAAACTGGTCCCACGTACGCAACGTATATCTAGACTCTTGATTTTATATGAAAAACTACGCAGTAGAAACACACTTATCGCATGCAACGCAACAAACGATACGATACAAAAGCGTTGCATACATTGCGTACGTAGGAACAGTGTGTTTCTCGCTTAAAACTTCTCACGTGTAAGCTTAGATGAAGTGAACATAAAGTGTGCTGTCAATTCATACAAACAAAATGAAATGATAGTTCACTTCATGCTTACTCCACTGTGTTAGTGGAGTAAGCATGATGATCAGATGTAGATAGAATAGACCGGTTGTATTAGAATAGGTAATAGGATAAATTTTATCTCCGTCATGACAAGACTACACTATCGTAATATGGATAATTATGGCCATAATTGAAACAAAATCAACTGAAACAACACAAATTTTGGCCATAATTATTGCCATATTACGATAGTGTGGCCGTAGCATGAAACGTTTTCTACACTAATATTATAAAGAGGAAAGATTTGTTTGTTTGTTTGAAATGAATAGGCTCCGAAACTACTGGACCGATTTGAAAAATTCTTTCAGCAATGGATAGCTACATTATCAAGGAGTAACATAGGCTATATTTTATCCCTGTACTCCCACGGGAACGGGAGCTACGCGGGTGAAACCGCGTGACGTCCACTAGTTGTGGGATAATTTTAGACCGCGGGCGCGCCTTTGGCAAAGGCGTTGATAGTTGTAAATAACAAAAGACTACCAATTTCCTTCTGTTGTTATTTTGATAACATTTTCCATACTCGCACCGTTTTCAATATTGTCGTTCTACTCTTTGTTTTAGCTGCAAATTCGGAGCGTACGTGAATATCTATCTAAGGAAACATTTTCTTGCCCACGCAAACATGTTCGTGGAATTTTCAAAGTATATTGACTTTATTATTATGTCTAGCGGTGGTATCGGTGATCAGGGAGACGTCTGAGCCAAGTCACCTTTAGCCTCCATTTAATTAGATTCGATTCGATCCCAAACATTACTTCATGTTACTTTCATTAAGTACGCCAATTTCGACGACTGAAATCCAATAGGTAGCAGTAATGAAAACGTAGATTAAAGTACTGGATGCCTTTAATAGAAAATAACGTTTATTTACTGGGACCGCAATTTTATAAGGTTGTGTGATAATCATGTGTCACCTGGATCGTCATATAAATGTCCTATATAAGCAATTACAAATAATAGTATAAACTATCCTATTAGCACTACTAAGGCACAATTTAGACACTCATATTTTGCCTAATTTACTCATTCTTTAGTAAGCAGGTTTTTTGAATGTTATTGGAGTTTCTTATCATGTGGTTAGTTACTTAATAGTCAAGGTTTCTAGGAGACTCTCCGTGTCCGCGGTAATATTGGTTGGCAGGTGTCAATTCGTCCGCGTAAATCAATAGTAAATTACATCTAAGATAGAGTCTTCTATTCCCAGCCAGAGCCAGAACTAGTTTTTGAGATAAAATTATTTTTCTTCTAAACCGTAAACCGGTGTCATGTGACTTATTGTATCTGTAAACTAGCTGGCCCGCGCAACTGCGTCTGCGTCACATTTTTCATTAATGCTCCGCTCCTATTGATCTTAGCGTGATGATATATAGCCTATAGCCTTCCTCGATAAATGGGCTATCTAACACTGAAAGAATTTTTCAAATCAGACCAGCATTTCCTGTGATTAGCGCGTTCAAGCAAACAAACAAATAAACAAACAAACTCTTCAGCTTTATATATTAAGTATTAGTATAGAAGTATAGATTAACGACTACGGTCGTCTAACCTGTGACTATGTCAACCTCCTGTTCAATTTTGCTTTTTCCAAGAACTTGAAAATCGCCCCAAAAGTTCACATGTTATTGACCTGCATCGCACGATTCGTGTTTACGCCACTGCTTTTTCTAAATTCATGATATTGAATGCATTTGTTGTGATGTGATTTCGGAACCATACCTACATTTCAATGCAAATATATTTAAGGAAAGTAACTAGAAAATTAATTTGGTAAACTGAAATCTGGCTGGGCAGGACATGTCTGCCGCATGACAAGCTGTGGGCCCGCAAAACACAGGATTGGCGCTCTGAAACAGCAATACGGCACCGCGACGAAGGAGATGGAGGGACGTCCTTGATGGCTTCCTTAAGAATTGGAAGGAAGAAGTACAAAATCGAGAACGCTGGAAGGAATGGAGGGAGGCCTTTGCCCAGCAGTGGGACAGTGTAGGCTACTAATATAATAGATAGGAAACTGAAATCTGTGAGATTCAGCCTAAGGGGCCGTTAAGTTCATCGGAGTTACTAAGTAGGTAGTAAGCAGATTCGATAAAGATCCAAGATTACTTTGGTACCTACATGAGGCAAATTAATGCCTATGTAGTTCCAACATCAGTATTTATCGGTTATCGGGTCCGGATATCAATATCGGTAGAATCTTAAATAATACTGTTTAAATATAGATTCTTTAGGTAATAATATTATTATAGTCTATGGTAAACTTCGCGCCTTTTCCATATGTTGCCTATGTTCGCGCTTTACTCTGTGAACATTACCGATAGATTTTGTTTTAACTAAAAACTTAACATTAAAAGTCATCTCGAGTAAATCTGATTTTCATTGCATTTTTGCAGCGCATCCGGTATGTTTGCCGACGCAAATGTTGACAGCTTTTCAACCGTCATGCTCAAGAGATGCGCATCATTATTATATCGGTTTCGCGCCAGCCCCAACACTATCCTGAGGACGTTGGCAGACCGCTGGGACTCTCCCATTCTAGGACGCTGGATACGACTCCATGCAGTGAAGTAGATTGGGATGGGAAAGTCTCTAGCGGGTGTACTTAGTTTAAAATTTATATAGTTACCCGTTAGACTAGTTAATTTACTAACACTAGATATAAGGCATTTTATACTGGTACTAACAAATTATGGAACTTGATTCTGAAATAAATGTTTTATTATTATTATTTAAGGTATGTCTTGAACAATCTCGGGACCCTGAGGTCCCGGTCCTTTGGTAGGCGTACGAGGGGCCGAAGCCAACTCGCAGAGGCCCCGTTAGACATTTCTAATGGAATGGGGCACCAACCGACGATTATCTCTATATGCACTATCAAAGTATACCTAAGGACAATCCTCGGTAGGTGTAAAACTATTGCATAATATGGAAACAAAAGGTGACAGGCTATGGGTTTGGGTGGTTTAGTGGATTCATTAACGTATACTATGAAAGAACTATTGGCCCCTGCCTGACCACTGAAAATATACACGGCTTTAAAATGGCAGGGGGTGACTTGCACACTCAATAAATGGGCCCCCCAAAACGGTCGCTAGCACAAAGTGACGTAGCTCCAAGGAGGCAACATATCCGGAGGTGCTAGAGGAATGGAGAGGTATACCACGGCTATCAGGACAATCTCGGAAGTACGGTCAAGATCCCTACCAGCATCTTACTGGATTATACATCCTTCTCCCGAGCACGTTTGCTCTTGCGAATATCCACTCAGAGCAAGAAAGAGGTGGGAGCTCTGTTCCTCGTCCTCGTTCCTGTTCACTCCAGCCAGCCAATAAAGGCAAGCCGAAGATGAAGAACAAGACTTCTCCCGGGAGATCAGGTCCGTGGGGTCGCTACTGCCCAACAGTTCGCCACAAAACTGCCTTGCGGATCGTATCTCTTTTTGTCTGGCCCCTTACCCTAAGTATGAGTACCTAAGGTTCATTGAGGCACGCAAGCCCCACCACGACGTCAACGTAGAGATACGACGGTGGGGTTATTATTATTATTACTGCAATAAGTTTAATACTTCATGTTTAATCATTCCTTTAAGAAAGTAAAAGAACAAAAGCTAATCCTTGTAAAATACAAGTTTAAATAAAGTATCAGGAGGACAACCTTGAACGATGTTGTGCGGAACCAATTTCTCTCGATGGGTAGCCATCAAATCTTATACCGTTCCAAAGATATTCTGTCAAATTCTTCACTTCTTTATTTTATTGAACCTCGGTGGGATCACTTTTATTATTTTACTACGGATTCTGTCTTATAAATGTCGTCTTCACGTGATGGGTTGTAGAATAAAGTAGCAATGTAAATCAAAGTACAGAAGAACCGGCATTGCGATAGATACCTATATTTATATTTTTACATGAATATTGAAAAAAATAAAGCAGGAGGCGTAAGAATCTAGTGAGTAAGAGTGATCTAATTACATTGATAGTATACCTGTAGATTAAGTTTATTGAGTACAGTGTTTTATTTAATAAGGCTGCAAGATTTTGATAATCCTGGAATCCTTTTTTCCGCTTTGAGTGTAGCGAAAGGGAGTGCCAGAATCTTACCGACTAAAGCCTTTGACCTTTGCGTTCCAGGACCGCGGTGACTTTTCAGAACAAATTCCGCAACATCCTAGGTATCCTATGGTATAATTTAATCTTATTTTGAAATTTAGCCTTAAAACTATCGTATGGTCAATATAATTAATATATTATATAAGACATGAAAAGTTATGTAACTTTTTCAGTTGGTATCAAGCAATTGATTTAATTTGATTATTACTTATTCCTATGTAATATGTGTGTTATCTCGACAGGTTGATTAACATACTAAAATAATCCCGTTACAAAGTCAAGGCCCATGTATATGATTTTTAACCAGACGGTTTGAACTACTTTTGCATATTTAAGTTACAACAGTAACCTTGTAGTCGTATGACTTTATTAACGCGATAAGAACTGACCAATTCTACAAATTTTTAGGGTTCCGTACCCAAAGGTTCACCAACGGAACCATATTACTAAGCATCCACTGTTCGTCCGTCCATTCTTCCGTCCGTCTGTCTGTCAGCGGGCTGTATCTCAAGAACCTTAGTAGGTAGACAGTTGAAATTTTCACATATTGTGTATTTCTGTTGCCGCTATGACAACAAATTATAAAAATTAAGGTGTATGTTAAGGGCCCCTTTGTGTGCGAGTCCGACTCGCACTTGGCCAGTTTTTAAGCTACATTCGCATTCGGATCCAGTCACTATCAGTCAAAAATGTATGGAAATTGAAGTTTTTTTTGACAGATTTGTAGTGAGATGCGAATGCGAACGTTGGGCATGAGAGGCCCAACTCTACTAAATTTTAAGCGTTATCTTTTTGTTTTCTTTTTATATGTTTTTTTGAGTATTATCGTTTTAAAGTTTTTTTTTTATCAAGTTGGTAATATAAAAATTTCGTGGTAGAGTCGTTAGGATAATTTGGATTCCATGTAGGATTGGGATAAACAAAAGTTTTGATGTATTTTAAAAATTCAGTAAGGTAGGAATGTAGTTACGTTAAAGTTAGATAGACACTTTCTCTCTGAATTTGAATTTTACTTTGTTTCAACACTGAATCACATTTTAGTTTGGTCTAACTTTTCTATTAAAGTACCGACGTTCTCATCTCGTCATAAATATCGTTAACTATGAAATAGGAGAACAAGGATTATATTTTTTTATCTGTTTATAAGGATAGCGATAGACAAAAATAAAATAAATATAAAAAATAAGATTGAGTATTGATTTGTAAATTAACTATAATTGGAATGCGAAAATAAATTAATGATAATGAGTGTTAAAAAAGTCATCGATGACATTTTTAAATAACGATAAAAGGATTTATGCGTTTTTAAAACATCAAATAACGAATGCTACCAGGATGGGAAGTCTCGACATAGGTACCGTTCGAACGCGATCTACGATCTACGATCAAAATCAATGATCAGGGAGGCTACTCTCTAACGAAATCCGTAGTTTCGGGCTTAGTTGCGGGCGGGCATTTTCTACTCCGTATCACCTAACCACTGAGAACTAATGATAACACGATTTGACAGTTACTGTGAAATCGTGTTGTCATTCATTCTCAGTTCGGGTTCGGAACTAATCGTAAGTCTGTATGTGATACGGAGTAGAATACGCCCGCCCGCAACTAAGCCCGAAACTACGGATTTCGTTAGAGAGTAGCCCCCCTGATCTGGGGTCGTGTCGAAATTGACTGTGTACGAGTGGCCTTACCGAATTTGGGTCGCTAGGCGATCGGTCGAGACTTCCCGTTTGTTGCAGAAATGTAGATAAATATTAGAATTCTGTATTAAAAAAAAAGATACAAAAAAAAATCTCCAAACATCATACGGTTGTATGGGAAAATAGAGGGCACCAAATAAAGTATTACTATAATTCATATACGGCTAGTACAACAGGACACGGATGGTAATATCTTTAGTAACCTTTATAAGGCTGTTCCCACCTTAAGGCACGAGAGACTCATCGCCGATAAATAAGGGTTTAAGGGATACGCCGAAACACTGTTTCGGCGTATCCCTTTTTAAGATTCCCCGATAAATAAGGGGTTTTACGATAAAATATTTTATGGATAAAGAATTTTGAGGCAGTACGTGAGGGGACCGTGGAAAGCATTTTGCTGTTTATTGTGGTAACCAAACTATAATTTAATTTAGTTGTGTCTATTTATTAGGTGTCAATTTCTAAATTTATCTGTAAAATACAAAAATCTACGTTGTTTGCAGCATATTTCTAAAAAGCTTAGTGGCATAAATAACTGTTATTGAAACAGATACAATTTAAAAGCAATATAATGTTAACATAACTGTAAAATTGTATCATGCATCTAAACGACTGGTATCATTGAGAAATCGTCGATTAATAAAACAGTAGGTATTGGGTATAGCGAATCTCTTTGTTTTTAAGATCTGCTTATTATTTAAGACACTATACCTCTTCAATCAGCAGATTTTAAAACAATACTCTGCTGGTAGGTACGGGAGTCAAGGACATTTGGTCATAACTTTTACGGTTAAAGCAGCCCCTAATAAAAAGTTGAACGTGTGTGACCAGGAGCTACCTACCAGGAGACAGCACATGTTACGTTACACTGTAAAAATAACGTCGAACCAAAAAAGTTGCCAGATTAAAAACAGGTTTTTTTAAATTTAAATTGCTAATTAATATGCACATGGTACGCCTTGGAATATTCATATTTATTTCGCTTACGAACTTTGCTTCTTGTTCGATACTGTTTATGTGGTGCTTGTGTTATCCCCAACCAGCCCTGGGTAAACCCAGGTCATAGTGAGGTAAGTGCGTTGAGCTAGTTATAGCATTCATTTAACTGACCAGCAGCGATCGTGCATAAGTACTCTAACAAAGTACTTGTTTTGTTTGTGATGGCAACTCTGCCAGCGTCTTTGCCCGCATGAAATGAAAAATTTGAACATATTCCTGGGATGAAAAGTACAAATGTGTCTATTCCAGGCAATGGCCTAGTAGTATGCCAAGTTTTATTCAAATCCGTTCAACCGTAAAGACGTGAAGAGGTAACAAACAGACAGATAAACAGTTGGTTTGCCATTTATATGGTACGATTGGTAGACTTGAAACATCTATGTAAGCATTAGAATACATAATCAATAAAAATCTGTTACGAAAGATGGAATAAAATAAAGAAAAATTGGGTTTCGTTAATTTATTTTCCTTTTTACTGTAATTATAATAATTATAGAATATTCATAAATCTCTATAATTGGTTCCAAAATTCGCCATCCGTAACAGGCGGCAAGAGGAGGCATCACGACATGACAGCGTCGTATCCTTTCCTGTCACGGCATACGAGTTGACTTTACTGCCAAGGTGCGCCAATAGATGTTTCACATCAAAAATATACTTTACGAATGGAAAATTTCATAAAATTAGCCTGAGAAACTAGAACATGAATGTTATTATGTAGTTGCAACTCTTTGAACTCGTTATAGGACTTGGGAAACTACCATGCAATCAAGGCTCGTATTGTCTTATTTTACGTGAATCTAAGGAAATCATAGAATAAATTACTTTAGCTCAGGTATGAATAATATGAGAATATTTCTGAAAATAATTCGTATCGGTTGATTTGATTCAAAGGAGGTTGAATAATCGATTAATTTTTAGTTTTTGTGAAGGATAGGTATTCATTTAGTCGATTGTCATCGGCTATCGAACTATAGGTGCGATATCCAAATTAAAGTAAGGCTCAGAGAAAGAATAAATAACTCATTCTGTAGCTTGAACATTTAGTTGAACGTATTTTCAGGGTTCCGAAAAAAAAGGAACCCTTATAGGATCACTCGGGTGTCTGTCTGTCTGTCTGTCTGTCCGTCTATCACAGCCAGTTTTCTCCGGATTCACTGGACCGATTCTGTTGAAATTTAGTACACATATGGACTACTATGACCCAAACACGAACGCGTTACGTAAATTATTAAATTTTTAGTATGGGGGTCACTTTTGGGGGTCAAACTAGAAAATTAAAAAAAAAAGATTTTTGATCAATATCGTGTGACATATCAAATGAAAGGGCTTACTGTGAGGGTTTAAATCATATTTTTTCCATAATTTTAAAATAAATGATTTAGAAGTTATTCAAGAAATTAGAAGAAAAATGACCATTCCCCCCCCCCTTATCTCCGAAACTACTGAGCCTAAAATTTTGAAAAAAATGGAGATAATAGATCTTTACCTAAAGATTACAGGAAAACCTATTAGAAGTCTGTAGTGTTAAAATAACATGTTTAAAAAAATTAAATTTGTTCGGAACCCTTTGCACGCGAGTCCGACTCGCACTTGTTTTTTCAATCTATGAACTATTTCATTTTCGTATCATATGATACGAAAACGAAGTATTTTAAATTTCAAAGCTTGGATTCTCAAGACGTAAAATCATATATTCACTGAAAAGCAAATAAGCATAGCGAAGGAGCGTGTACCACTTCCCTCTGTTGTACTTTAGCGCATTGGAGTTGTCTAGCTTTAAAAAAATCCACGTGGTCTTCCCATAGGTTTGCTGTTATATATGTTAACTAATAAATAAAAAGGGTAAAATGTTTGTTTGTAAAATAAAAACTTAAAAGTCATAAGTTTAAACCAGGCAAGTTAGCATCAGTAGTTTTTCATCGTCAAAAAAGACGTGATTATGTTTGAATCAACGTATAGGAAGAGATACCTAAGCTCTGGAAATGTTGATCCTATTATGAAAATTCCTTCACTAGTAGATACACTGTCGCTAATGCCATAGGCTACTTTTTATCTCGAAAAATGCGCCGTACGGTTAAGCTTAAGAGGAAATGCTGGCGGCGAGACTTTGTATGTAAAAAGTCATAATTCGAGGTTTGGCTCTCGACTGTTTTCTCCTCCAATATTGGACGGATATAAAAGATATTTCACAAACTGAATAAAAAGGATGTATACTGTGTCTCTATGTTTTCCTTTTTATATTAATAGTTGCTAAATTTGTATACCTACTAGAGCTCTTTTGACAACGATTTATCGGACAATTTTAAGCATATTGTGAGAGTTCTAGTGCTTATACGGTTAATAAACCATCAAAAAGGAAAACATAGGGACACAGTATATATCCTTCTTATGCTTGTCAGCCTAAGCCTCGGGAAAAGCTGGTTTCTCAGTATTTGCGAAATGTTTATTTTGCTTTCTATGTAGGTAGCAAAACAAACATGTTTAGAGACACGTGTTATCAGCACGGAGTCGTAGTTTGCAGTTTAATGTCAACGTTTATGACGTCATTACCATTTCATTACCAAACGTTGCGTCTTTTATTGTTCGACTACAAAGGGATATTTATATAGGTAGGAAATTATTTGTAAAACAATGGAGCCATAATTCCGACGATAATTACTTACCAATAATAAGGAATTCTTTTCTAAAGTAATATTAAAAAAGCATAATACATTGTTTGTTTGTGTAGATCTTTGTAAAAGGTATCTACCTATCAAATCCCTAGAAGTACCTACTAGTGGAATTACAAAAATTCTCAAAACAGTGATAATTGTTACAAAGATCAGGATCGAACTTCAGGCGCTACTTTTTATCTCGAAAATATTACGGTTTCTATGGATTAGACCGGGAAAGCAAAGCCGTGCTAAAAAGCAATTTTTAGATTTTTTACTGTGGAGAATTTGAATAATGGTACCTATTTTGTTGACACCTTCACGTGTCAAAGGAAGTATACGGAGGCAAACAACAAATTCAAATTAGTTTACTTTTGAATAGATTTAAATAATTAAAACTACAAAACACAATTTACGAGGATCTCATAGTGTTATCTTTTATAATACCTACGCATTATGATTTTATTCGGATTTTTTTAACTAGGTCATATTTAATTTCTATTATGATTTCCGTTATCTATACATATAATAAAATCGTAGACTAACCGTGTCTGCACATTGAATATTTTTTCATGAAAATCACACAGAAAACTCAGGAAAAAGGTATAAAACACAAAAATGCCATTTTTGAATTTTTTGTCTGTTTATCTGTTTGTCTGTGCGTTTGTGGGAGCATCACGCATAAACCACGGATTGGATTACAAATCTAAGTACTTAAAAATATTAAGTGATAACCCGAGTAACATTTAGCGTTGATTTCATCAAAATCGACCCACAAAATCAAAAGATATTGAATTTTTAAGTTTAGGAAGAAACTTCCTAATGTATTCTGATGAGTCAGAGCGCCATCTATTGAGAAAAAATAAAATGCACGAAAACATTCAAAATTGTTGAGTTATTTGTGAAACTTTTAATACGTGGCAAAATAAAAGTGATCATTTTTATACCTTTTCGTTATTTATTGTTACAATCGATCCACAAAATCAAAATATATTGAATTTTTAGTTTAGTAAGAAACTTCCTACTGTTTTCTGATCAGTCAGAGCGCCATCTATTGAGGAAAAAATGCATGAAACCATGAATGTTACACCAAAACACATTGTTTAAGTTATTTGTGAAACTTTTAATACGTAGGCGTAGCAAAATAACAGTAAACATTTTAATACCTTATCAATATTTATCGTTACATACGGGCTTCTTATTTAACGTCTTCCGCTGCCAAATATTTTGTCAGTTTACATGGTCGATAGATGGCGTTGCACTGATGTCGCGTTTTTCTGAATTGCGGTGTTAAGATTTTCCGCTGGAGAATGACATCACACGATTTTTAAACACAGTCGTGGTTCGTAGGAATTTCGGTTTGGTCTCTGAAAGGTCTTAAACTGTTAGGGACCAAAATTGCTTAAATCTCCGAGTTGTGCTGGTTTCGTTTAAAGTGCATGTAGTTTTGCGAAGTACTGCTGGACGGTTCGACTTGCGGATCAGGCCTGTAGGGTTCCGTACCAAAGGTGCTGTGCTGACGGGACCCTACTGCTAAGCCTCCGCGATTGATTCCGTTTAGAGCGAAGCAACGAACGGTTCGATTTGCGAAACAAGGCTAATAATAATATGGTACCGTACCAAAGGTGGTCACGGTGACGGGAGCAAACGATTTTGGGGGGCTACTCTCTAAGTCCGAAGTCCGTAGTTTCGGGCTTAGCTGCGGACGTATTTTACTCCGTATCACCTACAGAGGATTAGTCCCGAACCCGAACTAAGAATGAATGACAACACGATTTCACAGTAACTGTCAAATCGTGTTATCATTAGTTCTGAGTGGTTAGGTGATACGGCGTAGAATATATATATTTTTAGGGTTCCAAAAAAGGAACCCTTATAGGATCACTCGAGTGTCTGTCTGTCTGTCCGTCTGTCACAGCCAGTTTTCTCCGGATCCACTGGACCGATTCTGTTGAAATTTGGTACAAATATGGACTTATCTCTATGACCCAAACACGGACGCGTTACGTAAATCATCAAATTTTTAGTATGGGGGTCACTTTTGGGGGTCAAACTAGAAAATTAAAAAAAAAGATTATTGAACAATATTATGTGACATATCAAATAAAAGGGCTTACTGTGAGGGTTTTAATTATATTTTTTTCATTATTTTAAAACAAATGGTTTTGAAGTTATTCAAGGAATTAGACGAAAAATGAGCATTAGCACCCCCCCTTATCTCCGAAACTACCGAGCCTAAAATTAAAAAAAAAAAATGGAAATTATAGATCTTTACCTAAAGATTACAGGAAAACCTATTAGAAGTCTGTAGTGTTAAATTAACATGTTAAAAAAACTAAATTCGTTCGAAACTCTTTGCACGCGAGTCCGACTCGCACTTGGCCAGTTCTTTTTTTACTATAGATAGGCATACGTTTGACCACTATCGCACCTGATGGTAAGCGAGGTTGCGGTCGAAGATGGAGCACGTTTGCCTAGAAGCAACCTATTCACTTTTGTCTTAAAGACTTCCAGGTTGTCCGCAACTAAGTTTTTAATTCGTGCTAAGTATCAGACGGTTCGATTTGCGAGCCAAGGCAAATTACAGGGTTATGTGCGAAAGTTGCTAATGGGACCCTGTTATTTAAGCCATCGCGTACGATTTTGATTCGTGCGAACCAAGTTGATTTTTAGGGTTCCGTACCAAGGTTGCTAACGGAACCCTATTTATTAATAAGCCACCGCTGTCCGTCTTCCTTCAGTTTATTCGTTTTATTTCTGTCTCGCTTATAAAAGTGTCTTCAGTAAAAGGTCGAGTCTTTCACAATATAGCAAAATTCTCAAAGTCGGGTTTGTTCGAACACTTTTCTAACTAACTCGAGAACGGCTCGACCAAATTTCATAGTTTTTGTGTTTCATTTCGGACGAAGACTAATATTTCTTCGTCCGGAATAGCATAATAAGAATTAAAATACAAAAAAAAATGAGTGTGTAGGTAGGGTAGGTAGGCAGGTAGGTAGGGTAGCTATGGTAGGTAGGTAGGTTAGGTAAGTAGGTAGGTAGGTAGGGTAGGTAAGTAGGTAGGTAGGGTAGGTAGGTTAGGGTCGGTAGGTAGAGTAGCCAGTTGACGGGAGCGAAGCCGCGCGGGTCAGCTAGTCTATACTAATATTATAAAGGAGAAAGATTTGTTTGTTTGAATTGAATAGGCTCCGAAACTATTGGACCGATTTGAAACATTATTTTAGCATTGGATAGCTACATTATCAGGGAGTAACATAGGCTATATAGATATTATCCCCGTACTCCCACGGGAACGGGAACTACGCGGGTGAAACCGCGTGACGTCCACTAGTGTGTAATAATTATGAACACTGAGCGGTGTCAAGAGTGAAAGTTTTGACAAGGGTAAAGTATGTGCGATTCAGAAACAAGTACTTAACATGTTTTGAAAGAGACACCGAATTGTTGAGTACAGCCTTGTACCCGATGGGATTTCCCATCGATGAAAAAAACAAACCTCTATTTATTCTGACCTTTAAACCTCTTTAGGGGATGAATTTTCTAAAATTCTTTTTGCAGTGCTTACTTTTGTTGTACAAAGAAATCTTGTGTTGATTTATTTCAGGAGTTTTCCGATGTTTATGAACTTGATTTTGTGGTACCGACTCTGTTTTAAATTAGTGATAAGACAATTAAATTATTTTGTTGTTTTAAATAACTCTTTTTCATTTCAATCCTTTTTGCTCAGTTTAATCTGTTTGAGGCCGGTGTTTCCTTGCAGACCGAAACCAACTCAGAGGTCAAAGTCGCTTTCAAACATTTAAAAGGATCTTAAAATATCTTATGACATGACAACGATATTATCGGACTTGTCAATCTACTGTTCAATTGCTTTGAAATTTTCCGCTATTTTATAAAAATGTATGTATGAGTATCAACAAGATCAAGGTAAAGATACCGGAAATGGATTTTAATGGAGCCACAGGAAACTTGTCTCTATGATATTCTGTTTATTTTTAAACAAACACATTTTTTCTGTTAATAGATTACTAGCTGACCCGCGCAACTTCGTCTGCGTCACAAATTTCATTACTGCTCCGCTCCTATTGGTCTTAGCGTGATGATATATAGCCTATAACCTTCGCCGCTAAATGGGCTATCCAACACTGAAAGAATTTTACAAATCGGACCAGTAGTTCCTGAGATTAGCGTTCAAGCAAACAAACATACAAACAAACTCCTCAGTTTTATATATTAGTATAGATTACTAGCTAACCCGGTAAACATTGTTTTGCCATATAAATACACGCAAAAAATTTCATAAAAATCGGTCAAGCCATTTCGGAGGAGTTTGATAACCAACACTGTGGTACGAGATATATGTCGTATAGTAAAATGATGTCGCTAGGTAAGATCGCTAAGATCTTTTTCTTATCGTGTGCAGTAAGATCTAACGACCCAACACACCCTAGTGTCATAGTTTCTAAACTGCCTCCAGGGCCTCCGGTTTATTTGACGACCGCCATTTGGTGACCGGCACCACCGGCTTATATCGCTAAGATAAGATATAGGAACAGTCAACTTCTAGCATTGCTTGACTCCCTTAGAATGCAAGGCATTGGCTGTATCATCTATTCTATTCAAAACGCCGGCCAGCCCTAGTAATTTTTCGTAATGAGAAACGTTTTAATGATAACGCTTTTCTATTTATATATCACGATGTTGAAGAAAGTTTATAGGGTTGTTAACACGCGATAGAGCTACATAAAGTTGAAATGGGAAACTCTATCTAGAAGAAAAGACTAATCCCGCAACGGAGAGAGTAGAGTTGAGATTCCGTTATCCGCACTTAGATTACCATTCGCTCCGTTGTGCGTAGGAGTCCTGGCTAGGTTAGCCAGCGTAGGTTTTAGTTAGCCTCCGAACGAAAACGAAAAAAAAATCCTCGGAACGATGAAGTTGCTCCGCGAAACCTATGTGAGGTTTCGCGGAGCAACTTCATCGTTCCGAGGATTTTTTCACGTCTGCTACCCGCAAGGGCATCATTTCCAGAATGAAGTCGGCGACTGATTTCTCATTGTAGAAGCGAACTGCACATTGGGCTGTCTATGGCGCCTATCATCAGCATCCTCATTTCAGCCAATTGCCGTCCACTGCTGAAAGTAAGCTCCCAAAGAGCGCCAACCAGTCCCGGTCTTGTGCAGTCCGCATCCATCCGCTACCGGCCACCTTCTTTGAATCATCGATCCATCGTGCCGCAGCGCCTATGTTGAAAAGATATTTTTTAGGGGGCAATGATGGGGTGAAGTGTCGGGCAGACTACCGTTGTGTATGTTGTGTTATATATGTTTGTTGTTATTGTGTGTGCTGTGTAATTTGTTGTGAATAACATAATCTTAATTACTAAAATAGGATAAGTTTGTTACTAACAAATGAATCAAAGTTACTTGATAAATAAATTGAATTGAATTGATTGAATGACCCGTAATTATACTTATTATTATTCGGAGGGTATTTCTACTTAGGTTGAGAAGTCGTTTAGTTAGTCGCATGTATAGGCTTGACATTGCCAATTTTGACTGCCTGTAATTTGTAAACCGTGACCACTTGTTGTCCTAAAGTTCAGTTGATCTCTGGCAAATTCATGCACGAATCTGTGAGAAAGGTAGGAAAAGAAGTAAGTACGGGTCCAGCAGTACCGTCTCGGAAACTCTCTTCGCGAGTTCGTCTCTGGCATCATTGCCTGGGGATCTACAGTTCCCCATGATCCACTGGAGGGTGGGTCCCGCAACGGATAATTTCTGGACATGACGTATCATGGGCTCATTGGGCATTGAATTTTTAGCCATGCCGGAGCAAAGAGCCGAAAACTTATTTCAGCTACTGTGACAGCTTGTTGGATATGTGTGACTTTCAACCGAGTGCCTTTCCAAAGATTTTTAGAAATTAAATATGTTAATAGAAATCATAAAACTTAATCGGATGACATTTATCATACCCTTCGTGCACGAGTGCGAGTCGCTCTTGGCCGCTTTGTACCAATGACGTTTCGACAATTCATTAAGTTCCTATTTTTATATTATGTTGATATCAATATTTGGAACTAATTTGATAAGCTATAATTATTATACACTAGCACTTCGCCCGTAACTTTGTCTGCGTAGACTTTATACCTGGCGCGCAACTACTTTGTCTCATATTCTCATCCTTGGAAATACATCTCTATGATTCGTGACCTGATAGTTTGCGAGTATTTGCTGCTCGAATAACTTCGACATTTTCCTGGTCTCCCTGGTACTTGTGAATCATTAGCGCTCATATTTCCAGGCTCGAAAATACTTCGTCATGTTTCTGTACTCCTGGTATTTTTGAATTCAAACCGATCACAATTCCAGCGCCGGGAAAACTTTGACATGTTTCTTGCCGTGGTACTTCTGAATTCTAACCGCTTACAATTAAAGCCCCGGAAATACTTCTACATGTTTCTGGTCTCCTGGTACTTGTGAAATCTAACCGCTCACAATTCCAGCGCCGGAAATATTTCGAAATGTTTCTGGCCTCCTGGTACTTGTGAATCTTTAGCGCTCATGATTTCAGCAAAAGAAGTACTTCGACATGTCTCTGGTCTCCTGTTACTTGTGAATCTATAGCGTTCGTTTTCCAGCCCGGAAAAACTTCAACATACATATTTCTCATATTTCAAAAATTAAAAAAAAATAAAAACAAAAAAAAATCTTGCTCAAAAATACTTTGACATGTTTCTGGTCTCCTGGTACTTCTGAATCTTTAGCGCTCACAATTCTAGCCCTGAAAATACTTTGACATGATTTTGCTATCCTGATACTTGTGAATCTAGGTACAGCGCTCATAATTCCAGCCCTGAAAATACTTCGACATATTTCTGCTCCCCTGGTTCTTGTGAATCTATGGCGTTCACAATTCCAACCCGGCAAAATCTTCGACATGCATCAATACTCCTGATAAAAAAAATATATCTTGCTCAAAAATACTTCGTCATGTTTCTGGTTTCCTGGTACTTGTGAATTTTAAGCGCTCACAATTCCGCCCCAAAAATACTTCGACATGTTTCTGCTCTCCTGGTACTTGTGAATCTATAGCGCTCATAAATAATACCAGCCCCGAAAATACTTAGACATATTTCTGCTCTCCTGGTACTTGTAAATTTATAGCGTTTACAATTCCAGCCCGAAACAATCTTCGACATGTATCAGCCGGTCTATTCTGAAACATGTCGAAGTGAAGGCTTGGGTGAAGTGACCACGAAGTGAGCTGTCATTCTATTTTGATTACATGGTTCGACAGGTGACTTTACGATCACTTCAACCAAGCCTTCGTGACATGTTTACAGAATCGCACTGCTGTCTGTACTCCTGGTGGAAAAAAATATATTTTGCTCAAAAATACTTTGACATATTTCTGGTCTCTTGAAACTGGTGAATCTTTAGCGCTAATAATTCAAGCCCAAAAAATACTTCGACATGTTTCTGGTCTCCTGGTACTTGTGAATCTTTAGCGCTCTTAATTCCGGCTCCAAAAATACTTCGACATGTTTCTGTTCTCCTGGTACTTGTGAAATCTAACCGCTCACAATTCCAGCGCCGGAAATATTTCGAAATGTTTCTGGCCTCCTGGTACTTGTGAATCTTTAGCGCTCATGATTTCAGCAAAAGAAATACTTCGACATGTTTCTGGTCTCCTGTTACTTGTGAATCTATAGCGTTCGTTTTCCAGCCCGGAAAAACTTCAACATACATATTTCTGTTCAAAAATTAAAAAAAATAAAAACAAAAAAAAATCTTGCTCAAAAATACTTTGACATAGCGCTAAAGATTCACCAGTTTCAAGAGACCAGCAGTGCTATTCTCTAAAATACAATTTCGTGGCTGTAAGCTGCGACGAGCTCGTCGACGAGACAGCCTTGAGATCGCCCGAGCGTGTGGCGCTGATACAAACTGTATTCACTAGCGTGGCTGTGGTCGTCGACGAACTTTAAGCTGTAGCCTCTCGTCGCTGTTTCGTAGACGAATTAGGGTCTTGAAACAAATTATTTTAATCATAATCGAGCAATCTCGACTGAGAAATTTAGGGGTTTAAAATTTGAAATAAATGTCTATCTTTAAGTATTTTAAGGAATAGAGTAAAACTATGCACAAATTCCATAATTATAAGAATTTATTGCTTATAATTGTTCAATTTTTAAGGCTGAATGACGATTCCTTTGCCTATTCCGAGCAACGCAACGCGACGATGAAAACGAACGTGTAAACAAAAAACAATAGACGCAACGCTAACAAAACCACCTGAGTTTTAAGTTTGGAAACTTTTATTTGTGTCGGCATCAGCAGCTATTGCTTTGAATTTTATAGATAGTTCTGTGACCAAGAGGATAAATAAATAAACCTACTGAAACGTGAGTATTACGATAAGTATTTTCACTGTTATCAAACATGGCTATTACATTTAAGTGCCACGAGATATTAATAAAATTATGTAAATTATGTTACTAGGTATTATTTTATAATATTAATGTACCTATAACTATATTGTTGTAAAGGAACATTGTGTAATTTAAGCATGCCAGTGCGTTCCATCCCGTGTGCAAGTAGAGATGTTAGGTTAGTAGAGTTTGGAAGAGCGACGTTGGAGCGACAAATCGTCACCTTTCTTAGCTTCTTCTAATAAATTAAGCTTTATAATCAACCGATCTGCCATTTTTATATACTTATAAGAAAAATAAATGTAAGAGTCGAACGCGCGATTATTGTAGCTTTTGGATTTGACAGTTCGAAGCGAGGCTGTGTGCGAGGCTCTAAGCGTTTTCGTCGCTGTTTTTTCGTAGGGAATACCAAAATGTATGAAGAACTGTCAATAGTGTCAATTTGTTCGCCGTTGGGTAGTTTTAACTCACGGCCGTCACAGCCTTGAGCGCTAGTGTAGCTTTACGTAGCTTAGAGAATACGGAACTGAGTTTCACCGCTGCAGCAGCGCTGTACACAAGGCTGAATCTTTAGAGAATAGCATAGCAGAACTCTTGAAACTGGTGAATCTTTAGCGCTAATAATTTAAGCCCAAAAAATACTTCGACATGTTTCTGGTCTCCTGGTACTTGTGAATCTTTAGCGCTTTTAATTCCAGCACCAAAAATACTTCGACATGTTTCTGTTCTCCTGGTACTTTTGAGTCTGAAGTACTAAGGCAGCAGCAACTCTAGATTTCCACTTCTTCCTCTGTCTCTATTAAGCCATGTAAGTTACCGGGATAAAAAGTAGCCTATGTTTTATCCCAGAATGTGAACTATATGTGTGCCAAATTTCAACCAAATCCCTTCAGCCATTTTTGCCTGATTGACAAGCATACAAACTTTCACATTTATAATATTAGTAGGATTATAAATGGAATATTATTTAGTTGCAGTTTTTAACTTTAGGGCAATGAATGCTATAATTACTAGTTTTAGGATAGGATTTTGTTAATTATAACCTACATTTTTAAAACTAATTAAATTAGTGCTGATTGTGGTAAAATTGTATAATGAAGTGATTAATTAGTTTGGAGCGATATGATATTTAAAATAACTTTTCCAAGATGGACTGTTTCAGAAGCAACACATAGCAACACGGACACAGCAGAGTTTCCGTCAAGCTATTCATAAATAACATTATTTCTTTATCCTATTAATATTATAAACTAGCACTTCGCCCGCGACTCGTCTGCGTAGACTTTAGAGGTGGCGCGCAACTTCTGTGTCGCATATTTTCATTCTCGGAAATTCATCTTCATGAATGATTCTTTATTCTGATAGTTCGTGAGTCTTTACTGTCCGTACTTTCAGCTCCGGAACTACTTCGACTGGTTTCTGGTATTCTGGTACTTGTGAACCTTTTACGGTCATAACTTCAGCCCAGAAAAAACTTCGATATGTTTCGGTTCTCCTGGTATTTTTAAATACTAACCGCTCATATTTACAGCGCCGGAAATACTTCGACATGGTTCTGGTTTCTTGGTACTTGTGAATCTTTAGCGCTCACAATTCCCACCGAAAAAACACTTCGGCATGTTTCTGCCTCGTTGGTTGGTACTTGTGAATCTATAGTTTTCACAATTTCAGCCCGGAAAAATCTTCGACATGTATCTGCTGTACACATGGTAAAAAAAACCTCGCTCAAAAATACTTTGACATGTTTCTGGTCTCCTGGTACTTCTGAATCTTTAGCGCTCAACAATTCCAGCCCTGAAAATACTTTGACATGTTTTTGCTATCCTGGTACTTGTGAATCTAAGTACAGCGCTCAACAATTCCAGCCCCGAAAATACTTCGTCTTGTTTCTGCTCTCCTGGTTCTTGTGAATCTATAGTGTTCACAATTCCAGCCCGGAAAAATCTTCGACATGCATCAATACTCCCGATAAAAAAATATCTTGCTCAAAAATACTTCGACATTTTTCTGCTCTCCTTGGTACTTGTGAATCTATAGCGCTCATAATTCCAGCCCCGAAAATACTTCAACATGTTTCTGCTCTCCTGGTAATTGTGAATCTTTAGCATTCACAATTCCAGCCCGAAAAAATCTTCGAAATGTATCAGCCGGTCGATTCTGAAACATGTCGAAGTGAAGGCTTGTGTGAAGTGACCACGAAGTGAGCTGTCATTCCATCTTGATTACATGGATCGATAGGTCACTTCACGATCACTTCACTTCGACATGTTTACAGAATCGCACTGCTGTACTCCTGGTGATAAAAAAATTTTTTTGCTCAAAATTACTTTGACATAAATATTTGATCTCTTGAAACTGGTGAATCAGCGCTAACAATCTCAGCCCAAAAATACATCGCAGTTTTCTGGTCTCCTGGTACTTCTGAATCTTTAGCGCTCACAGTCCCAGCCCCAAAAATACTTCGACGTATTTCTGTTCTCCTGGTACTTTTGAATCTGAAGTACTAAGGCAGCAGAAACTCGAGATTTTCACTTCATCTTCTGTCTCTATTAAGCCATGTAAGTTACCGGGATAAAAAGTAGCCTATGTTTGATTCCAGGATGTGATCTATGTGTGCCAAATTTCATCCAAATCCCTTCAGCCATTTTTGCCTGATTGAGGCACAAACATACAAACTTTCACATTTATAATATTAGTAGGATTTGTAAAGACGGCCTTGGGTCTAAGGTGAGATAAATCTCTTTTTTACTACGGGTATAAATAAAATTGGATAAGGTGAATGTACATTGTTGCTTAAGAACGCCGGTCTCGCGGATACTTCAAAATTCAAATATGTCTTAAATGTCAAAACTTAATAATAATAAACCTATGATTTGCGACATTTTTTCTTTTTTTTTTTTGTGATTTTGAGTTTAAATACATTGTCAGGTTCGGATAAACGATCTGACACTGGCAGGTTCTCGTATTACTTGTGGTAGCTCATAAAAGGAAAGAAGCTATACTTTAAAAAAAATATTTATCATCATCATCATCATCGCCTTATATAAACTGGCCTCAGAGCTAAACAAAGATGCCTTAGTAACGGCTTATCATGGTCTAGTAGCATCGCTATTGCGTTACGGTATTATATTTTGGGGGAATAACATATATAAAGAACTAGCGTTTAAGGCACAATAGAGATGCATTCGTGCTATGTTTAATCTGAAGTCGACCGACAGCTGTATGCCATTATTTAAAAAACACAAATGATTAACTCTACCATTTATGTATATTTTTGAAATTGCGGCATTTGTAAGGATTAATCTGTTTCTATTCCCAAGACTAGCTGACACCCCCCCCAGAATAGACGTGACAATAATCAACTGTGTTCGAAGAGTGTATTAATGGGAAAAAGCGTTTTCTGTATGGCTCCTAAAATTTATAGTAAAACATAACACTCCTTTTTTAGGTAGTCGTCTAAAAATACCACAGTCCTATAAAGTATTGCTGGTAAATTTGTTTAAAAAAAAGGTCAAGTGCGAGTCGGACTCGCCCACCGAGGGTTCCGTACAATTTTGTAGGTACAAATTACTTTAAAATAAAGATTTACTTTGAGATATGTTTTTTTATGATTTCATTACAAATGTGTAGTTTTCAGACTTTTCCCTATACTTGTAGCATAAGACGATATAACTTGCCAAATTTCATAGTTTTATGTCAACGGGAAATAGCCTATGAATTTTGATTCCCTTGAAAGTGTCGACATATACGTTTTTGCGGCATAAACGGCCGTATCTTCTTTCACGCTAATTTAGAAGTTTGTTTTTTTTCACAGCTTCAAGGGCCCATAGATCTGAGTAGTATGGTTTTATTTCAACCCGATACCTCAACGCGTTCCCGAGATAAAGGGTCTTGACAGACAGACGGACGGACCACAAAGTGATCCTATAAGGGCTTCGTTTTTTCCTTTTGAGGTGCAGAACCCTAAAAAGAAGCGAGATTTATTAACAGACAAGTGTTATTATAATATAAATGAAGTTTCGAATGATACGGTTTGACATATTTTATTTCATTAATTTGTGTGACAATTTATAACTAATTTATTTTACTGACATTAATGTTATTTGACATTTTCTTTTATCATTAAGTTTTTTGACATTTTATGATTGCTTTTTTATTTTTATTTTACTGACTTACCTATCAATACAATTAGACATTTTTTTTTTGTAATTTTTATAAATTTGTGTGCCTTTTGGGTGAAACATGTACGTACCAAATTGCAAATTGTAGTATTGCGACATCCTGCAATCTTAATGCGCATGTTTTGAAAAATAAAATTATCTTTATCTTTAATTGCTGAACGTAATCCGCAAAGAGCGCCAGCCAAATCATCGGTCCATCGTGCCGCAGATGCAACAACAGCAGATGAACATTCATAGCAGTATGTAAATTAGATTGCTAAGGCACATAAGGTTGACTGAATATAGGTACGTAGGTACAGGGTCTGGGTACCCCAGGGAAATAGGTTTGATTTTCTTATTCGTTATTAGTTGATTGCTTCAAAGGTTCCAGTTATTATGATTTCCCACAGGTATTTTCACCCTATATTCCATGTTTATGAGTGAGTTCTGGAGGAAAGTTTCTTTTTAAAAATCGAAATAGTTGCAAATTCTTTAGATGGATACCTTTTTTGATGTGAAATCATCAAATGATACGTTTCGCTCTGGACGGAAGGTAGTGGCAGACTCGTACTGGCTAAAACCCATCCGTGTTTTTCCTGATGCCCTTTGCGTTCCAGGCCCGCGGGGACTTCCGAAAAAAAACTGCAACCCAGACAGGCTAGACAGACATGTTCGGTTGCTAAGAAATGAAAAGCAGATTTAGTTTTATGACAGACGATATCTAAATTATTGCTTTTCCATGCGTAAACTCATAAAAAGTTTTGAACATAGTTTATAATATTTATGTTTAATATCCTAAGAGAAAAACGATTAAGATGACTTGCAATATTTCTCAAACGGATTTTCGGAAACATTTAGATTGATTAATATATGTGAATAAATAAAAATGTGAAACGTCAGATCCTACAACACTAATCGTACTGACCTTTGGAGCATTGCCCTCAAAAGATTAGGTAGGTTCGGCAGAATTTTAAATTACTTTTTTTACTATATAGAACTGGTTAGTAGAAATGAATAATTCTAGTGTTCCTCGGGTCAACTTATTATTATCCATCGCATTTTTGTTACATTTAATAAACATTTTCTCCAAGAAACAGCTAAATTCAAAAATTTATTAGGTTACGTGTGTCCACCCCCACCAACAATTAATCGCGTTCTAATCAGTAATTTGGTCGTGTTAACGGCCAATTAGTGGGTGACCTTCAAGATGTTTACGTGCACTAACTCACAATGAGTTAAATAAAACAGTATAATGTAGCAGTGTGAACATACCGTGTTTATGGTCCTACATCATCATAAGGTATAATTTATTTACGCCTGTACTCATGGACTTTATAATTGTGTTAACTTTATACAAATAAACACACGAACTGGTTATCCGCAGGACTTTAACCCAAGGCTTAGTATTTTTATATTTTATAGGGGTTCATGTTTATGTTTGATAACAAGTTTTTCTTGTTTACAGGTAAGATGACATTGCCGGCGCCCCCGAGCATCGACGAGTATGAGGACCCGTTCGTGATGAACACGACGAACGTGACGAGCCACCCCGCGGCCTACGACGAGCAGTACGCGCTGGACCTGGTGGTGCCGCTGACTGTCACCTACGTCATCATCTTCGTGGCCGGTATCCTCGGCAACACCAGCACCTGCGTCGTCATCGCCCGGAACCGCTCCATGCACACCGCCACCAACTTTTATCTGTTCAGTCTGGCGATCTCAGATCTCATATTATTAGTATGTGGCTTACCGTTCGAAGTGCACAGATTGTGGAATCCAGACACATACCCGCTGGGCGAGGCTCACTGCATCGCCATCGGCCTGGCGTCGGAGACGTCAGCTAACGCGACAGTGTTGACAATAACCGCGTTCACAGTGGAGCGATACATAGCGATATGTCGACCTTTCATGTCGCACACCATGTCGAAGCTGTCGAGAGCCGTGCGGTTCATCATAGCTATATGGGTGTTCGCGTTGTGTACGGCGGTGCCGCAAGCCATGCAGTTCGGTATAGTGTCGTATGTGGATAATGGGCAGAATGTGAGCGCGTGTACAGTGAAGGGTGTGGGTGTTCATCAAGTGTTCGTTATATCTAGTTTCGTTTTCTTCGTGGTGCCTATGTCGATGATATCAGTGTTGTACGCGTTGATAGGCATCAAGTTACGGACCTCTCGAGTGTTGCACCCCGTGAAGAAGCTCTCGGTGGACAGTAATGAGAGAGCGAGTGGACAGATGCAGTACAGGAACGGAGCGTCACAGAGAAGAGTCATCAGAATGCTCGGTAATTTCGACATAAACACTGTTTAAGAAGTAATATAAAGAAGCGTCAAGTATGTATGCTAATGAGATTATAAGCAAAGTGGAGCGACCATTTTCCTCTTTACGTATTTAGTTAAATGTACTTACCAAATGTATTTGGGTTCTATAATTGGGGTACATTTTGTGGAACTTTTTTATTTCAAAGTTAAGTATTTGTTATGTTGACTGTCAATCGATTGTTAAATTATAAATAACTTAATGGTCATTTAAATGCCTCCATAATATCGTGACATTGGCATTGAACTACTGACCTTGGCGTCATCTAACATAGTTGAAAATGTCTGTATGAATGCTAGATATTATTACTTTCAACCTTGATTGGAAATCTTTATTAATATTTTGTTCAACCTCGTAGGCATACTATCTGTTTCTGAAACCAGTGCAAATAATACTTTCAGGGTATAAAGCAGTGTATTTTGACTGGCAAATGGGAGTTCAGCCTTGCAATGATGCTTTAGTTTTCGTAGACTTCAAGAAACCAGCGATAATCTTTAAAAAATCGAGAAATTTTAAGGAGCATTTGCATTCGTATCGCAGTCGCAAACTGTCAAAAACAATCTTATTAGGCTACATTTGATATGTTTTTGATTGTCACTGAGATATTACGTCTTGAATTTGAACATTTTAAGTAGGTACGGGAATTAGCCTTCTGTTTAAAAGACGTTGTGCCGAAACCCTTACGAAGTAATTTCAGAGGTGTATAAGTGTATTTAATTGAAATTAATAGGTAGGTACAAAATAATGTCACGCAAAATAAACGCTTTTATAGTCGTAATAGAATTAATATTCCGGTATAGAAAACTACTTAATTCACTTATTGAAAATTTTAATGAACTTTTTCATGAAATACTATTGTCTACTTTAAACGTTTAATATTCCGACAAAATTGAATTATTTATGAGTTCCAGTGTAGTGACCGTGTTCGGTAAATTAAAATTTCTAATTTACGCCCCTACGCATCACTATAATTTTTAGGTACAAGTGGGTGACCGCGACTTGGTTTGAGTAAAATAATTAGGTATTTTGACTAAAACCACTCCAAGTAACTAATTATTCCAAGGCACAAAATTCTTCAAATTGTTGTGGCGGTTTAGGCGTGAAAACATAACAAACACAACAAATAAACAGCCAGTGTAAGTTTTGCATTTAAATTATTAACATGGATTGTAATTCCAACTTCTATTTCCACAGTATCACCGGATTTTAGGCAAGTAAATTTTGTGGAACGCGAATGGTGCCATTCGTTCCAGACATAAAGATTTGCCTAATGGCCCAGACGACGCATCTGCGAATAATTAGACTAAACAATAACTTATATCTCGAACCATTACACACACTAACTAGTTTTTCATTCCTAATAAATACCATGCTGCTACAGTAACAGATTGTTGAGGGTTCGCTAAAGGGTTAAACGGGTCGAGTATGTCCCTAGAGTGCAATGTCCTAAAACATATCAAATTACATATCATATCGAAATATTATTTGCTTTTCCGTGGTTTTGTTTTCTTTCTTCCCAAGGGTAACAAAGTCAAAAAGGAAAACAATTAGGAAATCAAGGAGAATTTGTAGGAATGACCGACAGACCCAAATCGTCTATAAATTGTATTAGCTGTGGTTCATTTGGTCAACGGCGGTACCATTATTTGCTCATCCACCCTTTTACGGGAAACTACGTTACTGTGTACCTATTCGATTTATTTAACCGATACGTTATATGTTGATATTTGAGTGGTACTTCGATATCAAAGGGTTTCTTGAAATGGTTAAAGGAAACTACTAGTTTACGTAAGGATCATAATATGGAATATTATATGTACTTTTGTGCTGGGCTCGAACTTTATTTGAATAGCTTAGTAATTTAAACGTTTTTAATAATAATAATAACATTTATTTCAGACTAATGTCCATATTACACACACATACACTTTGAAAACAACGAGCTCACAACAATATATTAAAAAAAAAAGTTTTTTCTATGGGACATTTCCAATACGTGTGAGCGTCTAAAGGCCCGATAAAGAGCCCTATTCGAACGATTTTATATTCATTTTCAATATGTGCCACAGATCGTTTAATGTTATGAAGCAAAAGAAAATTTTCTTCAACATTTTCATCGGCCCAATAATTGGTTTATCAATATTCAGACAAAAAAAAATAAGAGGTTTAGTTTTATTTCGTTCGTACGTACTGAGATTGCTACAGTCATGAAAGAATATGACTATTTTGTTTTAATGTAAGAAGGTTGTCAAACCGACAATGTTAGCTGGAAGGCTAGAATACGGCCTAATGCCGTAGTAAAGACACCCAAAAGACCTAAGAGGATTAGGTTTGCGCCTATTTCTATCTTAGTGCCTATAACTTACGACTGATATTACTCTTTAGTATTATGTGTTAGGTTCTCCTGAAAAAGAAAATTGATAGTCTTCGCATGATAGGGACAGAACTGGTTAAGGATTATGGATCAAAGAGATATTTGTAGACCTAGATATTAATTTTAAATTCTTCTACCAAGTCCAGCGTAGACTTGGTAGAATTAATATTTGCTATCTTCACATTCCAATTTAACTGGACCGTAAAACAAAGTTTGTAAAGGTTTTCTGCTGATTACCTACTAAAACACTGTCGATTTTTCCTGTACTAAAAAACACTAATTAACTCACGTACTAGCAATATTGATTCCTGAATTGCCTTCACAGAAATATTTTTAGCTTACGTGCTTATCAAATCATAATTGAAATTCTGCGATCGTTTTTGTTCATTCAAGCACAATTAATTTGTAATTTCAGTGAAGAAAACCGACCCAGCTAAAAATAAACCTGGCGCTGAAGCCCAACAGTCAAGAAAACTTATGGAAACGTACCTAGAGGTTAATTATAAAATTAATTTGTGAATGACTTTAGTCATCTCTGATGTCACCTTGGTTCAGTTACGTACTCACAAGTGGGACAATTGGATTTAAACTGATGAAAGACATTTCCCGCGGTTTATTATTATTGATGTTTTCGTTTTTTTCAGCTGTTTTCATCAGTTTATAAAATTTTGCGTTTTGTTGTGGGTGGACTAGTATAGTGGAATAATAAATGTTTTATTCAACGCTGTAGAATAAAAGTTCATATAGATAGTGCCAAGTTGCCAACACACGTAGGTTCATAGATTAAATCCGTGAAAATATCTGCGGGGTACATACAACATGGTTTATTCTTCCAACATTGCAGCTTCGAATGAATAAATAGTCTCAGAAAAGTCTTTTCTTTTTAAAAAACCAACTAGATTTACTATTCAACTTTTAATTAAATTATTTTATCTTACTTCAACTTTGAAGGCGACTGTCCCCAAATCTTCTACTACTTTCAAAAAGTACCTATCCATCATCTTACACAAAGCTGTATTTTTGTACTTTGTAGCGTAGCAACAATTTTGTTTCGGTGTATTTAATGATGAATGAAAAAGAGAAATAAATTGGCCACTTTGATTGGTCTATTTTGAAGTCATTAAGTTTGATGGTTGAAGCCGTTACGTTTGTGAATTACCTACAGCTATAAAACATAATAATTTGATGTAGTTTAGGCGAGGAGGGCTAGCGTGAGTGGGTGGCTAATTGAATGTGAGTTGGACTCGGAAGACCGATTTGAATATGAAATTCCATAGCTGTTTATGTCAGTTCTATGACTTTCAAGAGAGTATAAAATAACTTGAGTCTAGAGTGTGGAGCGATTGCCATGAGTTTTCTAACTTGTTTAATTGTGTATGAAAACGAAGAAACCTAGGAGGATATGTACGTATGACCCCATATATTCAGTAGATATTGAGACTTTTGATCCATACCGTGTTTATTTTGTGTTAATATTAGGACTAAGTTTTGTGAGAACTATTGTGAGTTTTTATTTACAGCAGAATTTAATACATCTAAAGGGGGTTACGTTATCCACTTTTATTTGCCGTGAAGCCATTAGGTGCGCTATATAATTTATCTTGGCGAGCAGACTGTCTCTTGACCGCAGTTGCTTGGCATTCATTAATCACATTTTCAGAAATACTGGGTCATTATTATGGCACGATGGATTTTGGTAGAAGTATGAAGTACCTAAGTAATAAAGGAATAAATATGTTTTATTTAAAATCGGGACAATTTTACATTTAACTTGGCTATAGGTGCCATATCGTTACAAACGCTGATAAAAGCGTGTTTTAGTTTTATTTTATTTATTACGTAACGTGTTAATGAAGTCTGTAATACAGTTTGAAGGTAATAAAAGTTAATGAAAGGGTGTTAAAACAATTTCTTTAAAAAGTAACGTGTTTGTGTAATCAAAACGTAATGTGTACGGACGTCTATCACGCCTGACGTGAACCGCACGCACCGCGTGAAAACATGTCAAACATAAGTGATTGACACGCGAGTGCGTGCCGTCATTACATCGATCATTTGTTTGTTTTCCTTTAAAAGTAGGTTGATCAGTCTTCTGGGAGAAGGTTATGTTAGAAGTGAAACGCGGGAGTATTGGAAAATCAAACCATCGCTCGCGAGTCGGTGCCTGAAAATGTTAACCTTTAAATTGTAAAGGAAACGTAACTGATTCCTTGACAGTTAAAAAGTTTACATTTCAGTAAGTTGGAACTATGTGCTCGTTTTAAAATGTAGCTCTATGTGGAGACAGATTTGTATGACACTCTATAGAAAAAAAAAAAATCACCGGTAGCACTCCGGGAGTGCCGGCAGAAGTGAAAACTTTAGTATTAACGTTGTGTTTAATTATAAGTACAAAAATACTATCATTTATGAGGTAGAATACAATGTTTATTTATTGCGCTATCGTACACAAATATGACAATTTACATGTTATTATTCATAATATTATATCGTTATTTATTTATATATTACATTAATTTTTATCTCTTAGAAAAATTAACTTTCATCCATAATTTCGTAATTCCGTAATTTCGTATCCTTGGATACGCGTGGCACGCTGTACATAAACACAGACGGACATTCGCGCAAGCGCCCTGTGCCGCCTAAGCGGAGCAGCACACTCAGGCACGGTAGAAAGAGTGGGAGATACTAGTTCCTCTCCCTTCCCCTCGATCTTACGCTTTTTCGCATCACGTGACCCTGACGCGAGTCCGTCTTACGCTTTTTCGATCAGCATCACGTGACCCTGACGCGAGTCCGTCTTACGCTTTTTCGATCAGGTCACGTGTCCTGACGCGAGTTTAAGATTTTATACCCATTACAGAAAAAGTGCTCAACGCCGCTAAAGAAGTTTTCACTTCAAAAACATTTAGTATTTAAATTCTGTTCAAGTTGGAAATAAAGTTGCAAATTGAAATAGTGTCTAGCCTAGTGTGACGTCACAATCTAAATATACAGGAAACCTCTTCGTTTTCGTGCTCGTGCATTCTCGAGTTTTATTTTGATAACTTCAATATCGGATTTTGCTATCCAGCCAGCGCCTAGCACTCCTTTGCATCCAATATCGAACCAATAACAGGAATGGAAAAATGAAATCTGGAACACAGAATCAAATAAAATTTTATGTTACATCCCATTTTTTAGTTTCCAATACAAAGTTGCTTTTGTCTTTGTACTGCATTTTAAAGTTCGTAAAACAATGAAACATGGTAACAAATGAAATGATGTTTGGTAGGTACACAAACATGGATATATTCAAGCTCTTTTTCCAGGAAAATGGAATATTTTCTAGTTGCTAACAGACACGCAAAACTGATCGTGTCATAACTAGTTTAAAATATGTAAATATGTTTGGAATTTAGTTCACAGTTCATATTCGGTACTCAATTTAAATAATAAATACATTTTATGCAAATACGTGACATTTGGCCAGGAAACTGTAATTAATACGGCGCATTGACTTAATGCAAAAAATCGTTTAGGTAACAATTTTTGCTTAATTTAATAGATTTAAATCAAGGAGGAAAAATCAGAAACAAGAATCACAGCGAAGTTTATCAGTTTCGTGTTTGCTTGGGTTAGTTTTCCTGATGTATATATACTCTTATTGGATCAATTGGAGAAAAAAAAAATTGTCATTTACTTCACCAGGAATTTACTTTGCATTATTACATACGTACGTAGAAATATGTGGCAGCATTAGTAATAGTAGATGACATAGGATGGATAAGGTATAAACCTATTTACGATAAAAAGTACACTATGTCATGTCTTGCCTTAACTGGTTAAAATACAAATAAATCACGGTGTAATTACTGTAGTACTTACAATAAACGAGTGTCACGGAGTATTAAGAGCTTTTTATGTCATAACATAATGGGCTGAAGTACCATTTCATTGGCTGCATAGGCTTTGTCTACGTCCATTAAAAGTTAAAACTTGTGCGGCTTGTTTTAAAGTCTGTTTTTGCCCTATTTGTTATTAAAAAAAAAGTCATTGTACATGTCTTCTTTGTATAAATAGTAAAAAATAAAGCCGCTGTTGTTCTTTTAAACTGCGCAATGGATTTTGATGTGGTTTTTACTATCATAAAGAGAATCTGCGTCACATTTTTCATTTTTGCTCCGCTCCTATTGGTCGTTGCGTGATATTATATAGCCTCCTTAAAATATCCTCGATAATTGACTATCCAACGCTTAAAGAATTTTTCAATTCGAACTAGTAGTTCCTGAGAATAGCGCGTATATTAGTATAGATTTGTTACCAGAAGGTTTATGTGTGTTTTGATGTCATACATGAAAAGAAGCAGTAGCGAGTCACTAGTTGTTAAAGGTTTTTTACTTTTAAGTATTGTTTCCACGATTAAAAGGAAATGTAGCAAGTTACTGTATTTTACCAAAGTCATTGTGGTTAATGAGAAATCCTATTTAAAAGCAACTTTTCAGAAGTAACTTTCTTAGTTTGTTTGGCAATAAATCCAGAATACACAATAATAAAACCGCGGATAAACAGTCAACTAATTTAACTTTATGTAGAAGAACCGAGGTCGGAACAAATTAAGTTAATTAACAAGACCATCAACAATAATATTGCTTAAAAATGCAGATACGTCCACAATTATGATTTACGACAGTATTCATATTTATAGTATAATATTTTTAAACGGTGGCAGCCAGTTTCGAGTTACATCTTTATTTGGCTCAACAACCGGCTGTAGAATGTCTGAATTCAGGGTCGTGAGGTCGTTTTTGTGCTGCGTGATATCTGTGAATCATCGATCCCACAATTCCTTAAGACCAGGGTCTATAACCAGTGCGTCCTACCCGTAATGACTTACGGAGCCGAAACGTGGACACTCACCATAGGCCTGGTCCACAAATTCAAGATGCGCAGCGTGCAATGGAGAGAGCAATGCTCGGGGTTTCTCTGGTGAATAGAATTCGCAGCGAAGTCATTCGCCACAGAACTAAAGTCACCGACATTGCGCGTATAATCAGCATGCTGAAGTGGAAGTGGGCCAGCCATGTCTGTAGACGGACCGACAGTCGATGGAGCAGACATGTGTTAGAGTGGAGACCGCGTATGGGCAAACGAAGTGTGGGACGCCCTGCGGCACGATGGATCGATGATTTAAAGAAGGTGGCTGGCAGCGAATGGATACCGACTGCTCAAGACCGGGATAGTTGGCGCTCTTTGGGGGAGGCTTACATTCAGCAGTGGACGGCAATTGGCTGATATGATGTTTTTGTACTTTAAAATTTTGTATAATACTAGTGGACGTCACGCGGTTTCACCCGCGTAGTTCCCGTTCCCGTGGGAGTACGGGGATAAAATATAGCCTATGTTACTCCCTGATAATGTAACTATTCATTGTTGAAAGAATGTTTCAAATCGGTCCAGTAGTTTTGGAGCCTATTCGTTTCAAACAAACAAATCTTTCCTCTTTATAATATTAGTGTAGATTACATATTATGAACACAATAGCGGACTTTGCCATTTAGTAGAAACAAATAATAATAAGTTATTAATTATGTATTAAATAATGATGGTTCACTAAATATGATACTTTGTAAGGTTAGATTAGCTTAGCTTGCAAACTAATATAATTAAATAAAGTAAAAAAAAATTGTGATAACAACTTAAGGTTAAGGTTTATATTCTTCTTTATTTCTTGCTTTCTTTTTGTCTTATTTATCTTTGTAGTATTTTTTGACGATTGGCCATCCCTAAAAAAAAGAGTACACTACACTTTGCTCTAGATTTCTAGATCGTGATTCTACTATCCTGTGGTGTTCCACATTGTCTTCCAACCGAAAGTCTTCTTCCATGACGAGGGGCAAACGATAGTCACCTGCTTAGGTACGCTTATAATTTCCACATACGGCAGCTCCCACCTTGATTTTGGTAACAATATTCCGGTTACTTAATCGTTTACACTTCATTTCAGCCCCTTATTTATAAAGACTTTTCCTTTACTCCATCATACTTACCCGATGCGGTTCATTTTTGTTCCAATTTTCTTGTTGCTATCTTCATACATATAATTGCGTTGTAAGTCGGTCAATCAAAGAACTGATTTATATTATAGTTAATTGAGTCGGAGTTAATTCTGAGTTTATTTCTGTATCTGTTCACTGGCTAGAAATATCAAATTTTTTTGTTACTACAACATTCTAGTTTTTGAAGCCTCCAATTTCCTGTAGGTACTGGTTTGAATGTTATGTAACTTTAATTTTGGCATTCAAGCCACGTAGTTATGGCATTTTTGTTTTAATGACTGGCTAATTCGAGTTTCCTTGATTATAGACGCGAGAACGAAGCATGCATATAAAAACTTCATGAAATAACTAGAATTAACTTATGGTTTTTTGCTGTAGATATTTATTTATAGTAGATAGTTGACTTAAGTTAACCTACAGGTTTCAAATTTCGTATTTTCGACGTCGCCTACGCTTTATTTGGAACATAAAATTCCATGTTTTTAAATTAAAAATCTTCTTTATCTACAGTTATTTATTTATTTCCGGACTTGTTAATAGTAATACAATTCTAAAGATAACAAAACGTGTAGGAAGAAAAGCACTGATTATTTCCTCAACTAATCTCTTTCAGGAAACTGGCGAGAAAATTTAATGACCAGGAGTGTAGAGACAACAGAACTAGCGGAGTTTACCTACTCTGTTACACATTGTGGTATTATTCATACTTAACGCTAACTAGTTCTGAAACTAAACTAGTAAATTATATTTTAGGTAGAAATTGTAATAGATAGTAATAGGTGGTAGGCGATGGTGTTTGGTTCACAATAAGACATCACCGATATATACTAATATATAAAGCTGAAGAGTTTGTTTGTTTGCTTGAACGCGCTAATCTCAGGAACTACTGGTCCGATTTGAATTATATTATCGCGCTAAGACCAATATGAGCGGAGCCAGTGCCGGTTTTAGCACTATTGACGCCCTGGGCGAGAATTTTACGGTGCCCCCTAACTGCAATTTAAACCTATACGAAAAAAAAGGCAAAGGATATACTTAATGAAATAACTATTTATTAAAAGAAATAAAATTTTACTTTTCCAATCTTTCTATCGGCGAACTCTTTAACTAGGTTATCAAAGTCGATGTTTTAAGCAATTTAGTTTCCGATTGACAAAGCTAAATACATTTATTGAATAAGTATGCACACCAAACAACCAATGAAACTTTAGCCGTTTTTTTTACCGGTCGGCTAAAGTGAGAAAGATAATTTATTTGTCAAATATGCGTTTACATGAACTGTCGAATCAGACATGCAAGGTATTAACAGTGTATTGTGAGCGTCCATATTTTGCCAATAGTGGCGTACAAATTTTGTAGGTATAACAATATAGTCATTTTGAATAAGAAACAAATGTCAAGATATAACAGTTCACACTGAACTATATTATGTCCAGTAAACATTCTTTATCATGCAGCCAAATAACAAAATTAAGAAAAAAAAAATACATTATTAAATCGTTATTATTAACTATATTTAATAAAAGTTGGAATAGGAAAGTCCTTTTCGTTTAAAAAAAATTAAAACAATCTAATACGCTTTATTAACTAGAAAAATTCTCAATATATTTACTGCTTTAACACTGGTTTTTCTTGCTTCTCAACGTGAAGCACTGAGGTTTTTCAAACACTGTCGCTGCCATATCGTATAACACGCCGTATTACAAGTAGACGCGCTGGAGTGAAAAATGCGCTGGAATGTAATGCGGCTACCTCACGTACAGCCGATTTCAATTCGGTTGAAATAAAGTACGCCGCATTGAATACGCACTTCACGACTTAGTAACGCGGAGCCCACATACAAACGGGTGCATCGTAGATACCCCGCCGTTTTCCTTTTGAACGGCGCCGTCTAATTAGCGACCTAAGTAAAATCCCGGCATTAATTTAAACAGCTAGGCAGATGACTTGGTTTAATATCGTTTAATGACTTGCTTAGCCAAATAGCGGAACATAGGGCACAGGGAACTTAGGGTACTCCGATACAATTAGGTTAAGTTCAAATGGTATGACGGGAGCTAAAGTGAGCGAGCATCCATTCCACTTCGGATAGTTTTTATTTTCTTTTGATCATTCAAACTTAAATAGAAGTAACTTTATGGACTGATGCATGAAAGGTTATTAACTGAGAGAGGGCAGAACACAAGAGCGAGCAAAGCGAGCTCAAAAATTCATGCACCCTGGAAAGGTATTATTTTCTTTTGGTCATTCATACATAAACATAATCGTTTTGTTGAGTTATATAGAAAAGATCGAAGAGTAAGACAGTGCAGAATGTAAGAGCGAGCGAAGCGACCTCAAAATTTTTTACACCCTACCTCGGACGGGTTTCATTACGTCACCCGTTTAGGGATGACACCCGACCGTGACAAAAAGTCAACGAACGGTCGAGTGTCTCCCCTAAATGCAGAAAACCTCGAGAACTAAAGAAATTTTTGCACCTCATCTCGAAAGGGTTTCAGTGTCTTTTGATCATAAATTGAAATCTTGTTGATTTATGCAGAAAAGCTCATGAAGTTAGAGAGTGCAGAATACAAGAGCGAGCAGAGCGACCTCAAAAAAATTTGCACTCCTCACGACAGGTTTTATTGCGTTAAACGTTTAGAGGTGACACCCGACAGTGACAAAAATCAGTCAACGAACGGTCGGATGTCACCTCTAAGCGGGTGTTAAACGGTGCGGACCCCCCCGGTTGATCGCCTGCGCCGCCCCTCTATATCCGGCGCCCTGGGCCGTCGCCCAACCTCGCCCTACCCTAACGCCGCTACTGAGCGGAGCAGTAATGAAAATTGTAACGCAGACGAAGTTGCGCGGGTCAGCTAGTAATCTATTAACAGAAAAAAATGTGTTTGTTTAAAAATAAACCGAATATCACAGAGACAAGTTTCCTGTGGCTCCATTAAAATCCATTTCCGGTATCTTTACCTTGATCTTGTTGATACTCATACATACATTTTTATAAAATAGCGGAAAATTTCAAAGCAATTGAACAGTAGATTGACAAGTCCGATAATATCGTTGTCATGTCATAAGACATTTTAAGATCTTTAGCAAAATCTTTTAAATGTTTGAAAGCGACTTTGACCTCTGAGTTGGTTTCGGTCTGCAAGGAAACACCGGCCTCAAACAGATTAAACTGAGCAGAATGGATTGAAATGAAAAAGGGTTATTTAAAACAACAAAATAAATTTAATTGTCTTATCACTAATTTAAAACAGAGTCTGTACCACAAAATCATGTTCTTCAGAATGGCTGGAGCAGCTATACTCAACCTGCGGCCTGCGGGCCGCATGTTACCCGCCAAGCTTTTCCGTGTGGCCCTGTAGCCTAACACATTATTGATGCTACATTTAGTTAGTTGATGCACTGACTGATTTGTATTTATCTATATTGAGCTGATTCACTCCTTGACGATGTGCTGAGACAATTCCTCACCCACTATCAACGTAAAAAGTTGGCCGTATATGAAAACGGTCCTTTGTCCAAATTCAAAAGTCCCATTAAATGTAGAATTTTATTTTACTGTAAGTTATTGCCGCCCATCATGACCATATTAGAAGCGTAATGTGGCCCGGAGAGACAAAAGCTTGAGTATGGCTGGGCTAGAGGCTCCGGACCAAGTGCCATTCTGAAGGCCTAACCCAAATGTTTTGACGTATAGTAAACGTAAAGTAAAATTATACTATAACTGTGTATGTAGAACGTTCGATCGAGGCCTAGAACCTCAGACGTGACTGTGTAGTACTCACAACTGGCGTAAGTGTGAGACCGACCATGTATAAAAGTAAATGAAGCAAAAGGAGTAAAGATTTTTGCAAGTGGTGGTCTAGTTTCTTGCTACCCGCATGGGATCCTTCTTCCATGAGAGTAGTGAGCTTATGTCATTATGTATATATATAAAAGGTTCCTGTCTGTTGTTAATTGTAAAAGGTTCACGCAGGGAGTGTTTTCATAGAAATTAATTCAAATGACTCCATATTTTTTATGAAATAGCCTTGTTGCATCGGTGTTGCACGGTTGCGTTGCGCCTGTCATTGAGACTTGATCCGGTACAGACTAAAATCGCAACTTCAACTTCCTAAATCAGAGATCTCAGGTAACATCATGTGTATAATTCTAATTAGGTAACACAAGGAAATAATATCATAAAACAGCCCTCTATTAAAGATCAACTAAGATTATCATCATCAATCAATAAATTACAGATTTATTTTATTGCTACCAACAAAAAAAGCACGACTTTTTGTCAATCGACTGCATATCTTTGATAATTTGGTTCTATAATTGCAAATTATGTTATTTACCCGGATGACGAAGAAACTGTAGGTACCTTCAACAATTCATCGAACAACAACTTTATTGCATTTCTTGGAAAAATGCAACATTGATTCTGACTCATAAACATGATGGTGATGGAGAAACAGTCTAAATAATATAATTATCTACACTAATATTATAAAGCTGAAGAGTTTGTTTGGTTTGTTGAACGCGCTAATCTCCGGAGCTACTGAAAAATTCTATTAGCGTTGGATAGCCCACTTATCGAGGAAGGCTATAGGCTATATAACATCACGCTACGACCAATAGGAGCGGAGCATTATTATATAAATTAAAATGTGACGCAAAAGAAGTGGCGCGGGTCAGCTAGTTTATTATATACTAGCAATTCGCCTGTGAATTTGTGCTCTTTCTGGAAATAAAATACTTATAGCTTTTGTTATTCGTAAATTCGTGATAATAAAGGTTTCTCCGTGAGAAATAATTTTCTCAGTCGTGTTTAAAATCGGTTCAGTAGTTTTTGAGCCTATTCATCTACACTAATAATATTATAAAGAGGAAAGATTTGTTTGTTTGAATTGATTAGGCTCCGCAACTACTGGACCGATTTGAAAAATTCTTTCAGCAATGGATAGCTACATTATCAGGGAGTAACATAGGCTATATTTTATCCCCGTACTCCCACGGGAACGGGAACTACGCGGGTGAAACCGCGTGACGTCCACTAGTTACATATAAAAATAAAAATCTTTTCTCTTTGTTATTGTAGATGTAGATTTATCGTAAATTGTTTTATTGTTATTAATATAATAATATAATTCACTCTGTATTTCGTAGTTATTCGAAATAAATTGTTTGCGCAAAAAAGCGTGCGCTATTCCATTGTTTAAACTAATCCTACTAAAAACGTTTGAAACGATTCTTCGATGAGCCAATTTGGTGTTTAATGGAGAGGTTACACGTTGGTTGAATTTCCTCGGGAAAACAGAAATACCTATTCTACGACTATTCCAGTCGTTTTATTTAGAATTATTTATGAAAGTTAGAATAGGTAAGATTTTAACAAACACACGTCATACCTACAAACGAACATTGATTCAAAATAATCGTAAATCATTACTGGTTATATAAACATAATGCCGGTCATGATGTAAGTAAACAAACACTCAACTGACTTTGAACACTAATGTTTAACACCAACCTGATGAGGCTGGTTCACGTGAATCCTAAACAAACAACGTTATTGTTTTCGTGATCTTATACCTACTTCTAAATTCTGCTCTATTTGCCTGAATTTAACCATGTTACTAGCTAGATTAATTTACTGGAAATGTTTTAAATATCGATTAATAAACAATAAAATGCAATGGAGGCGGAACGACGACGATTATGAATTTTCATGCTGCGTTTATGTTCGCAATACTCGGAATATCGAGAAAATAACGTCAGCCTTCGAGCGCAATCTCATCACTTTTTTAATCGCTGATACTTATAGGTTCCTAGTATCTAAGTATTGAATCTGTCCGCCCGAGAGATTTTTTCTCCAATAATATTGACCTTATTTCCTGTTATATTAAGATTAAGAGGGCACTCCGTAATGTAAACATTGTTTTTCATTCAGTTGCGGTGGCGCTGTCATTCTTCATTTGCTGGGCGCCCTTCCACGTACAGAGACTGTTGGCCATCTACGGGAAAAGTTTGGAACACCCTTCAGATACCTTCTACCTGGTAAACTTGTAATTTTATAGCATTTACAAAGTAAAATTAAACTTTTCTCAAGTTTCAAGAACGAAGATTTTTGGGACAGGAGCTTCAAAAATTTGATTCTTCAAAGATTTTCTCAGTTTGATATCTTTAATTTGAACTTTTAACTTGTTATCTATGTCGCGAGCTGATAAAGCTAAATGTAAAATCAAAACAGAAACAAAGAGCTTGTACAAAATGTACATCCCTGAATAAATTGTGCGTCCCATTCGTTTAAGATTTGTCGGATGTTGGATTATTTATGATATTCATATTTATTGTTTTGCTTTTGTTTTATGTGCAGGTCTACATCGTGCTCACGTTTCTATCGGGGGTGCTCTATTTCCTGTCGACCGCCATCAACCCATTCCTCTACAACATCATGTCGAATAAGTTCAGAAACGCCTTCAAGGTAAGATTTCGTTACATTTTTAAGTAGATCAATCATTCTACTTGTATTGTTACCTTCCAGAACCCCATTTTTCATTTTACAACAGGCTTTGTTATTTAACATCAATAACATTTTGTTGAAAGTATTCTCAAGGGTTTAATATTACATTATAATGATGGAGCATGTCGACATCTTTATACTTCGTTTGTAGTTTAAAACAACTTGATCACGTAAAATTCGGAAAAGTCCAGAATTTAAACGCCATTTTCCGCTAAGCTAAAAGTTGGAAATTTACAGCATTTTATGGTTTTATCTGCAGTATTCAGACCAGCAGCCGGCTGAGTGAGCACAAACAAAATAAAAAAACAAACTGCGACATTGTGTCTATATGACTCGCATCGACATTCTATCTATATGACTCGCATTCCACAATGCTAATACCAGCTGATTCCTATTTCTTTCCAAAGGAATGAGATACGGTACACAATTTTATTATACGCACCCTTAGGTGCGGCGACATATTAAATTCATAGTGCCAAACGTAAACAGACGGGGCGAGTGAATTCGTTTTGTTATTGCTCTGTGTTTTCGGTATTTACAGTAATTCGGTTTGTTTATCGATATCGGGTCTCTTCGGAACAGCTTTTGTCGTATCGTTAACAACTGCGGGTAACAGTAAACAATGCTGATAATTGGGGGTGCCATCATTATCACATTCTTTTATTTGTTAGAAACAAACATTTTCACGAGCTACTGAAATGAATTACCTAATGATCAAAAAATGGCTGTAATATAACGCTTGCTTGTGTTATGAACTTGTAAGCCTTCAAAGAAACGGCCTTGTTGTCTTATTTGATCAGTATCCTTCGACCTGATTTTGTAAGTTTATGAAATGAAGTGGAACACGCCCGAATTCGGGACGGATAGATGCCTGCGATATGGACCGTTACCCTTTGGAAATTACTTATAGTGATTACATTATTCTAGTAGCGTTCCGTCTTGCTAGCATTATCACATGTGTAGCTAGACAGTTGTGTATTGGGCACTATTACTAGCTTTTCCTGTTGACTTAATCCAAATGTCCTCAGTGAGAGGCAGTGTCGGAGGCTTCGCTATCGATAGCTCACAGATCAGAAGATTACGTACACTCCCGTGCTTATATTCACCTCACTGACCCATTTTCTCGTTGACCCTACAACTTGTGCCGAGAGATAAGGGGCTTTGGGAATTTAACTCGCTAAATACACACAACAGACTGTACTCGGTTTATACTTAAGAAAGTGGGAATTTTAATGGAACGATTATGAAACAAAACGGAAGGAATATTAATTAACTAGCAACCCGCCCCTGCCTTGCACGGATGCAAATTGTTTACCACCCTTCTTCCTTAATCGCTTTTTCCGTTTGTGAAAACTGTATCAAAATCCATTGCGTGGTTTAGAAGATGTAAGCGGAGAAACCGTTTGTTTTATACTATTTAGAGATTTGTTAAAATTATAAGAGGAGCTCGTGGCATAATAAAAACAACCACACGGGTCGATCTTCAAGGTTAAGCAAAGCTTGCTGAAGTCGGTGGTGGATGGGTGACCATCTTAACATACCGAGAATAATTTCCGTGTCTCGAAAAGCACGTTAAGCCGTTGGTCCCGGTTGTCATTTGTAGATCTTTGGCAGTCGTTACGGATTGTCAGAAATCAGATAATCTGACACCAGTCTTCTGACTGAAGAAGTACTGTGTTTACCCAGTTAATGGGTTGTGGAGGTCTGGTAGGCAGCCGCTCCACGTAAAATACTGGTATCCAGCCAAATCCAATTTCACTGGAAGCCGACCCCAATGTATTATGTAGTTGGGAAAAGGCTATGCAGATGATGATGAGAAATTTGTTAAAAGTGTAACAGTAAAAATTATTCCTTTTATTGAAAAAAATTGAATAAATCTCTCAGCAGTTATGTAGCAGTTTTCCGGGATTTACGTGCGGCTGTACAATTTAAGCTGAACTGGATAGAAAAACAATTCAACAACATCCATTCCATTCCAGCTGTGTGCTACATGTCGTTTGACTCGTAAATCTCTAGCAAACAGTTTTAGTGCATGTTCAATTTATTCTTTTTCACTGCGATTTTAGTACGATTAAAAAAATCGTACTAAAATACAGCCATCCTGAAGTATTTCTAGGGAACCGCATTCTAATTTCTATGTGGATTTGGCCTCTGATTAAACAAAGCACCTACCATGTTATCTGCCGTTGGTTGGCTGGTAGAAAATGCCTAGGGTATTAAGTGAATGAATCATCAATATATATTAAACTCTTTCGTTACTGAGTGATTAAGTGACTGACAGACAACGCAAAGTCGAAACTACTGGTCGTAGAAACCTAAAATTTGGCATGTGGCCCCTTCGAGGAGACCTTGTATGGAAGCACTAGAGGGGATTTCCCGAAATTCTTACGGGAACAGGAAAAAACAGCATAAGCGCGTACGAAGTCGCGGGCAAAAACTAGTAAATAAATAAAATGGTGAAAAACGTATCTAATTTCCCTACACTTCGACAAGTTTCTAGATGAAAATTGTGTTTCAAAAATGGAACTTATTTGTTCTAATAATATGTATATGTATATGTATTGTGTATAGTCTTACTATACACAAAGTGATCAAAGATTCTCCATAGACTAAAAACTAAGGAAAGTAACCGTATTAGTTGCTTATTATTCAGCACAGGTTGAAGGAGAGCGATATAATTAAGGTCAGCTGTTTTCCTTGAGGTCAGAAAGAGATGGGGTGATCATCTGTTACTAAGCACCTAGGTTATGTGTAATTATTTCATAAGAAACGAATTTGCTGGTGTTATAACAGCAAATGCATTTCTTGTTCGTGTTATCTCTTAAGATCTTCCATTGGAGCAAAAAGCATTGCTTATATAGCAATGCTTTTATTTATGACTGATGGTTTTACCGTTATTTTTGTGGTGTACAAGTTTTTCATGAAGATTAACTTTGAATAAAAAGAAACAAAAAAGGAAATATTTTGATTTTAAGTAAGGGGAAACCCAAGATGAAAAGTATAATTTTCAAATACAACTTGGAATGAAATGATTTCAATAAAGTAGAATGTCAGAAAAACAAGTAATAATTTAATGCCATTGTGATGAGATAATAAGGAAAATAGTAAGCTGACAGGCTATCATTACATCGAACAATTTAATCAACTTTGAGCGGTCCATATTGCGCTCGATTCGGCTTGTAGGTAATTGTATTTTGGAAATCCGAACTGGTTCTGTTACAAACAATTAGAACGTAGGCTTTGTTTCAAATCCATTTTGGTACAAGGTAACTGCTAACAACAGACAGTCGAATTCCGTGTATGATAATTATTTACACATTATCTAAAAATAACATACAAGTATTTATAACTGTTTAACTCTCAGCTCGGTGTCAATGGCCGCTCCTACGAACCAGACATTAATCATTGTCAAACCGTCACTTCGTCAGTTGAAAGGTTAACTCATCCAGGATTCTGGAGTTATAAAAGGAAATGTCTGGAATTGTGACAAAGGCACACCAAAACCTCAGAATTTAATTAGAGAGAGAAAATTTAGAATGTTAGTTACGTGTGAGAGAACGTTTTACTTCGTCATGTCGAAGTTCAACTGCGGTTTATTACTGATTTTCCAGTCTGAGTTAATTGTTCTGTTCATTTGACTGAATTCCACATATCGGGTGACAGATGGGTCTACAAACAAATTTAATAGTAGTAAATACTGTAGCTATATACGTCCTTACCGCGAGCATTCGTACACGTTCATATAGTTGTGAAAATCATAATGTGAGTCAGTCATTCGTTTGCGAACATAATATTGAAGCGCGTACATGAAGGTTTAATAAATAAGTTTATTAAACCTTCATGTACGCGCTTAAATATTTTTTTGGTTTTGTTTTAACAATAGCAATTGTTAAATAAAAGGGATTCATGAATTGACATTTGGATAGCGCTTGTCAATTCCATTCACTTTTGACAATCGTTACCGACACGTTATTGTTCAAAGAATTTGACTCTGGGAAGGAAGGAAGGAAGGAGTCACCTGTTAATAGTTGAAGTTTTAATAAAAAAAAATAAAAAAAAAATCATACAAAAAGTCCATACATAGGCAAGGTGGTTAGTAACAGAATTTTGCTTATATCTAATGTTAGTAATTAAAAATTAAAAAGAAGAAACTAGACACCGTCTACCCCTGCACAGTAGGCTCACCGGTCCCGCAACACATGAAGTTCAGTGAACCTACTGAGCAGAACAGTATCGGTTCTCTCGCCAATCATCCTACAAGCAACCAACCCAAGTAGCCCATCCAATACAAGCAAGCATAGTATAGAGATGAGAGTATTCTAAGTAAATTAGCACATGATGTTTCCTTCCTAAATTAAATAATGTCGTAGAAGGAAGGTGCTCTGAAGTTGAGTATAGCCTGTGGTAGGCCAGCCTCTACCACAATTTATGATTATGCAATGCAATCTTATTCTGTGAACTCCACTACCCAGGAATTAAATGAAGCTTAATTAAGTCTTGGTCTGAGCAGAGGACCTTAGGTATACCTAGCGTGTTAGGTGGTGTACAATAAGGAAGAGTGACGATTTTGAAGTTAGTCAATGTTGTCGGCTTTAATGAAAATATCATCTTTTATGCCATCAATACTTATGTAGTACACATAGACCATAGTTAAGTAAATTCATGCTTTCTTCAACCTGTAGGTCCGTTTCATGTCCCCCATCCCATTGCCATTCTCTGACGATAAAATATATAAAATGTTTTAGTATCAAAGCGCAATTATTACCATAAAATACGATTTCAAGTAAACAAAACGTCGGCATGCAAATACAATGACTGACGAATAAATACGCCTATTTCTTTAGTCAGCGAGCCTAATTCTTTCTTCTTTGATTTGCATATTGGTTCAGTTGGCAGGTGCGTAGAATTAGAGATATGAGGACCCTGAGGACTTTGAGAAGTGGAAATGATATACGTCCTCACACCTCGAGCATGTCCCCACTTGTTAAGTGGAGTATTATAGAGTGGGAGGCGACCCTTGTGCCATGTCCGGCATTGCTTATGTATGCAATGGCTATCTTTTTTATTATTTTGTGTAGGTGTGATAGGTATCTTACATGTCAACTCGTAAACTTGTGTTAAAAACTGACTAGGTACTAACTGTGTTCAAGAAGTATCTACTCGATTAATATTCAAGATGCAAGGTTAATTTATAAAAAGATGTAGGCAAACATTGTAAGTTGATAAGGATTAGATCATCTTTGACATTTCTAAGAATGATCACAATCGTAAAATTACCGTAAAATGGGGATACTTTGATCAATTTTTAACTTTATATGACTGTAGCATTCTCATTTTTAGCGAGATTATTATTATTTAAAAGTATAATAATCGGTTTTTTGTGTAAATTTGAATAAGCTAATTTTAACATGCTAAATTTTAATAATTTAGGAAAAAAAAATTAAAAAGTAAGCGATCAAAGTTAAACCGTGAGTGGGGATACTTTGATCACCCATGTTTTTACTATGGAATTCGAAAGTAGACCCAAAACGATACTACGGAATAAAATAATCAAAAAAAACGACCGGTAATTTTTCATTTTATAAGCATTTTAATGCTTTAGGGTAACTTTGATCATGTAAATTAATCAGTCTTTATTTTACGACGTAGGAACATAATTTGTTTTTACTTAGAAATAAGAAATAGTTTAACTATCAAATCACAGAAAATTGTATTCTAATCAGTTGTTTTCTTATTGAGAGAGTTCCAAAGGGAATATTATATTCTCTGGATGCAGCCCGTCACTACTCTTGACAAAGCTTCATTTAATCATTCGTCACTGTAGTTTATATATCTTCTCGTTCCGGGTTTTTTTTTGTAATCTCGCGGCATGGTGTTTCTGAAGCAATAGATTAATAATAATATATAAAGAATCATAAGAATCGGATAAAAGTAGTTAACCACACCATTACTTTAAAACGTAGGGTTACTTTGATCACCGATCAATCTCACCCAGCCTGTTGATCAATGTCACCCCGCGTTAATTTTTTGCCAATAACACAAGCAAATTTTGAGGTTAGGAAATCACAATATTTTTTTGTAGTTCACAAATTAAAGTTAAACTAACCGAATATAAATTGCATTATGCCTATACACAAAGCGAATTAGTTACGGACAAAGTTTTGCAGGCTAAAAAAAGATATTAATATGTAGTTACTCACCTTTTCAATTGTTTTATGCAAAACGAGCCGCCGCACTCGCCTATGCTTCTAAGGGAAAGATGGCTGACGATCAGTGTTGCCAACATGAAAAGTGGGCTAGTGCATTCCGTTTTCTCAATATTTGCATATAAGTTTCTAAAAGAAGTTTCGATCAATGTCGCCCCGCGATTTAAAGTAACCCCATTCTACGGTACTTTACTTAAAAATTTCTTGAAAGTCACGAACGGTTCGTGACTTTGTTGTACATATATATATATATAGCCTATAGCCTTCCTCGATAAATGGGCTATTAACACTGAAAGAATGTTTCAAATCGGACTAGTAGTTCCTGAGATTAGCGCTTTCAAGCAAGCAAACAAACAAAAAAACTCTTCAGCTTTATATATTAGTATATAGACATATCTATTACTTAGATCAATGGTCATGCTAGAAACGCAATCCATTGTCTCAAATAATAGTCAACAGACACATAAACAAAAAAACTATGTAGAAGAGTGAACCCTTGTCACCTCATTTGTTTTTATTAGTTTTTCCAATTGTTTTTTTCTCATTCAAGTCACTCAACTGTCGTAAGAAATTTGAAAGAACTTAAATTAATGTTGAAACTTTCGAGAAATTGGCACAAGAAAACAACAAAAGGACGAGAAAAACCCCAGCATTTACTTCAAGTAGACACCTGGAAGGTACTAAAAATAGAAAGAGTGTGTTTTATATTAAATGCCGACAATCCATTCAGAAGCAAACAATTACTTTATTAAATTAAAATTTGGCAAAAGAACGCGTTTTCCATTAACGATTTGTCGAATGTTGGTTGAATACGGGTTAAGCAATCCTTTAATTTCCAAATTCCATTAACCGCGTAATGTTTTTAGCAACTTTTTAACCCCTTCCCCCCACGGTGATACGTGGTGAAGTTTTAGACTACCCCTCCACCCTACCCAAAATCACGTGTATTATTTTGGTACAAAGTAACTTAAAAAAAAAACACGCGTTTGACCACTATCTCACCTGATGGTAAGCGATGTAGTCTTGACTTAAAGACTCCCAGGTTGTAGCTATCAGGTAACACAGACTCCGAAACTTTATCAAGCGCGAACTTGCGCTTGATAAAGTTTGTGCAGCTGTTTTGGCGTGAAGTGCCGTCTCACCTTTGCTAGGATCCCCAACTTCTGTGCAGCCACGAGATTAATGGACGACCCCTATGCACAGTTCCACGAGAATTTTTACTGACTTTTCAACAAAACATTTTGATTCTTTTATATTCTAATTTATTCTGTATTTTGATTCATAATATTGTGATTAAATAACTATTTCATCTTACGAGGCTTGACATCATATGTTATCATCTAATAATAGTTTACATAGGATGATTGGATAGGAATGATTCAGCTTTCGTGGCGAATATTTTTTCCTTATAGTAATAGGCTATCTATCTATTTGATATCTATCGAATATCGAATATAGGGAGTCAGAAGCCAAAATGTAAATAAACAACTTTTCAATAATTCCTTTGTTGATGCCAATCACACGAAACACAATTGCCCCATTTGCCCCTTATAATTGGAGAGTATAAAGTACTTTGTTTGTTTACATTTTGCCTTTAGTGACCTTGACTGTAGTAAAATAATGCTAAAAGCTTTATTTTTCTAGAGATTCTCACTATACAGGTACCTACGTTATACAATCCCCCTTAAAGTTCCCAAATAAATCTATACTATCTATACTAATATTATAAATGCGAATGTTTGAATGGATGTATGTTTATTACCCAATCAGGTCAAAACGGCTTGATGATATTTGGCACAACGCGGAGTCTGGAATAACACAAAGATATTTTTTATGTTCTTTAGGATAATTTTTTCCATTCACGCAGGCGGAGCCGCGGGCAGCAGCTAGTATATCCATATATCACTAAGCAATTAATAAACATTGAAGGTGATTCTTAATTAAATAAAAATAAATCGTCGATCATTAATATAATGGGTTAAATTGGTGATAATAAATATCGTGTAGTTAGTCAATTGGGCATTGGCGTAGGGTAAAAAATGAACTATGTGAATAGTTCATTTTTTAACCTACGCCAATTATACTTTATAATACCTGCGATAAATAACGCGCAAAATTGACAAATCTATTTAGCAATCAGTTAAGTACGACAATCAATCTGTCATCTGTATTTTTAATTCAATCAGTCGCTTTGTATTCGTGTGATTTGTGATTCAACGATCTATGAGATTTTATTATTGAAACAAATAGGCCTGTTTTATATTCCACCAACGGCTTTATGGCTCCAGGTTAGTTACAGACAGATTAAAAGTTTATCTCTTTAGGAATTTAAGCCAAATGAGAAAAAATCACCTGTAGTCCTTGGGCTTTAATCTAGCTGTGCCTCCAAGGGTCATAGCCCGTTTTCTTTTAATTAGTTCTAATCTAATTGAAATTAGGATTAGTTATCTAAGAGCCAACCACAACTACAGTAACGTTTTATAAAAGTTACTCAGTATCAGACTACTGAGGGCTAACTTTTTTAACGTACTCGATCGCGCTAACGTAAACGTTCGCTTTTGTCAAATTGTATGAAGAAAAAAGGTTTTCCGTTGGTGTCGCAAGACAGCGCTTATTCAGTTTTAATACAAATTGACGTTAACGCTAACGTGATTGAGAACGTTAAAAAACTCGCACTAGGGTCCTAGCGACTGGCATTTTATTCGAATTTTCCTTTGTACGTAGTTTACTCAATAAGCTAACACTAGTTGTTTTGCTCGGAATGATATAGGTGTACGAGAAAATTTATTGCTTTTAATCGTATCGAGCCGGGTCGTGCCGCTCTCAAGAACTTGTGAAGAATCTTAAGGCGGCCCTTTGTTTATGTTATTTTATCAAGTACCTATCTAGATACAGTACATATATGTATGTTACTGCGGTACTAGTTAGATGCTTATCTTGGAACGACAGAAATACCTAACAAGAGTGTTCAACGCAATTCCTCAGCACTTCGCTTGTAAATGTCACAAACACTGCACATAGAAGCTACTTCTTGTACTGTTCTGCCTTTTCCAATACAATATTGGGTAACAAATAGATTGTACTGAGACTAAGGCTCCACGCAAACGGGCCACCGACCACAGCCACCGGTGGCTGTTTGTTACACGTTTTTTGTGGAATCCCTGCACACGTGTATCGAGTGGCGCCCACTCGTGACTCAGTGTCTGCGACACGCCACCGGTGGCGGCCACTCTTAAGGCTGCTCTCTCGAGAAATGCTTAAAAACAGCGTGCAGATAAAGCAACTTTTCGTCGGCATTTACTGAGAAATTACATCTGAAAAAAATAGGTAGTAATCTACTTGATATGATACGTAATTTGGAGTAGCCAGAATGTATGTATCGGTATCACATAATAGGAAAAAAAATATCATATAAAAGAAACCATTTTACTCCTTCATTTTTTAACAAAAGTCTAAAAAAATATGTACTGCTGTGCAATACAAATGAAACTAATTTGGTTTTGTTACTTTTTTAAATTTGCGCGGAGATTAAGGACCGCCGCCATGCAAAGTTTGTGCGCCTTGGAATTGTGAACGGCTTCGCTTCATTGAACAGTTCGAATCGTTTGTGGTTGACTTGTTACTTGCCGTGTACTTCTTAGTTTGCAGTTAGAGCACGATTTACAAGGCTTGAAACTTTAGTAGAGTGCGAGGGGTGACGAGGTAGGTAGGTCTGTTAAGAGAAAATGCTAGCGGCGAGACTTTGTCTGTAAAAAGTCATAATTCGAGGTTTGGCTCTCGACTGTTTTCTCCTCTAATATTGGACCGATTTAAGAGATATTTCACAAACTGAATAAGAAAGATATATACTGTGTCCCTATGTTTTCCTTTTTGATGATTTATTAACGGTATAAGCACTAGAACTCTCACAAAATGCTCAAAATTTTCTGATAAATCGCTGTCAACAGAGCCCCAGTGTACAAATTTGGCAACTATTAATCAAAAAAGGAAAACATAGAGACACAGTATATATCCTTTTTATTCAGTTTGTGAAATATGTCTTATATCGGTCCAATATTGGCGGAGAAAACAGTCGAGAGCCAAACCTCGAATTATGACTTTTTACATACAAAGTCTCGCCGCCAGCATTTCCTCTTAAGGGCCGGAGTCAATAAATGGCTTATTTTTAACTGACTTCCAAAAAAGGATGAGGTTCTCAATTCGGGTGGTTATTTTATTTTTATGTATGTACACTCCGAGGTTCCTGATCCCATTTCTGTGACTCTTTTTTAGTTCGATAGGTACTTGCCATTTGGTCCCGTAAAAATTTAATTCAGTTTGGCTCAGTGGTTTTTATTTTATGAGCATTTTTGCTCATTTGAATTTCTGCGTAGACGTTGACGTCGTCCAAGTATCACCACATAAAAGTGAAAAAAAAAACTAAAAAAATATAACCGGCTTCCAAATAAAACACTACAAAGTATAAAATAACTTTAATTTCGGAAGTCGGTGTTAAAAAACGAAGAAGCAAAACCACCAAAAAGTTTTTTACAGGGTTTATTTGCGGCCGTCTGCTGTCGGCAGTTTGATATTTTATTTGTCTCTCTTCTAAAATTCGAATGAGTGTCTTTAAAATTGGTAGTGTGTAATTAAGTTCTTAAATCTGTACCAACACAAGGATCTGGTGTTCTTTTTGATGGTGACCCTTAAATAGTGTGTGACCTAGGTGGCCTTGTTTATGTATAGCTAGCGGCATCAATGGCATTCAAAAGGTCCTCAATGGGTTTTAAGGGTACTTGGGGCACTCTAACAAGTGGGCTATGCTTTTGACAGGGGATCCACTCACATTTGGTGTCCAACGGGTCAGTAAAACCCCACTTTGCCATGTATCTGCAACAGGCCCGCGGCGTAAGTGCGTAACTGATTGAGTGGTTTGGTTGAGGAGGTTCTGATCTTCTCTTCTTCTTCTTCTTAACGAGTGGGCAGTAAGGTCTAACGGTGGTCTAACGAGTGGGGTCGTTACCCCACACACCCTAGTGTCAGAGTTTCTAAACCGCCTCTAGGGCCTCTAATAATAGAGGATCTCTACAGTACCTATTTTCGAAAATACTTAAAAGTTAGTTCACAGTTACATTTACGTTACATACCCCGAACCAATAAGCTACGTAATATTGGTGCCTTGTCAACAGCAAATGCGACACATGTAACGATAACTTTAGAAGCACGAAATAGAAAACTAAAACGTTTCTCGATTCCCGCCTTAGAACTCAAAGCTTAATTGCCACTAGAAAACTTATTAGTTCAGGAGCTTTTAACATGCTTCAAAAAACTTGACAGCATTCTTAAATGTCTTCATTTTTATGAGACGTGGAAATGGGACTTAATGTTAATACTTTACGCGTGGTTTATTACCACCAGGGGCACAATATACTGGGATTAGTATGACAAGTTCATTCTATTTTATTGCTTGATTTTTGTACGTAATTTGTATGCTAATAGGAATGAAAAAAAAAATGAAGTGTTATTTTAAACTTGTCTTGTCTTTTAATGGCTGATTGAAGAGCTAGGCTGTCAAACGGTTTCATTTTACACGTGTAACAGAATAAACGAAAAACCTTAAAAGGGGCTCATTGAACTCTTCATTATGAACAACTCTTACTATGGGACAAATATTGAAATAGCGATATAAAACAGCTGGTCCTGCACCAATTTAGAGTACCTAGTACATTTTGTCGGGCTATGCTATGTTAATCTGTAACACCTTGTTTACATATTCTTCAGGTGTAGACAGGTACATGCCAGCGTCCGTTGAAATTCTACAACCGACCCTATATTGGCTGTTGAGTAGGCAACCTATCGGATTAAAGACTATCGTTGCCCATATGTTTCGAAGGGATTTATATCTCTACATGAGTAAACACCTTAGTTTCATGAAGACATCACAGGAGATTTCTGAAAGGGTTCGTAAACACAATCGGATTACTTTCAGACACGATATTTATATTTGACTAGATCAGTCTAGACCGCATCGGTCCAGTTTTTACGAGCACAAGTCCCCAAGACACGAGACGGATATTTAGTAGTCTCTTTGACACTAAGATGACCACTTTGATGGTGAGCGTACAAATTATGGGTCAAAGATCAGATAATATCACGATGATTCAGCAGAATATAAATTGGCCACGTAGTTAACCAATCAGCGCCGTTTGAGTGACTTCAATTTTATTTTCTCTAAGCATAAGATGTAATTTTGTCCAAGTGTTTGTAAAAAACGCCTAAATATCGGTACAGTCTGTAGACAGAAGTTGTTTTTTACCGAAAGCTCAATTATTCAAATCAAACAGCTATTCCTTTTTGATTGACTGTTGTAAAAAATGTAAGTTAACTTGTTATTTGTACCTGTGTTCGTTGGTTCTTAGTTTGCGTTGACAATACTTTTTATTGAAACCATACATTTTTTCAATAAAGCACTGCTCTAGCTCGATACAAAGACCTGTGAGGATAAAAGTTTATCCCAAACATTACAGAATACTTTTTTTATTATAGTCTGCGAGACACACGATCCCGCTTTGTGTGTTTTGCAATAGAATATGCTGTTAGCTCTACTGAAACGATTTCTGTCGTAACGACATACTAACTGTTGCTGGGTGTTACACAATTTCTTTGTTTTAGTTCAGCTGACGTAGGTGTACGATATTACGGGCTCATGTTGTTCGTAAAGCTAGGTCAGGCAGTCGTGATATGAGAAAAAATCTATAACTCTTGAAGAAAAACACTTCGTGAACAAAAAATAGACACATTCTTGAATGTACACGCTATTAAAACTAATAGGCACAATTACTTCAAATCGCACAATTTGACGGATGAGAACAGATTTTCTTATCAATTCACACTCAAATAAAATATGTGGCATGTATCATGATGAATGATGATTAGTCGAAATAATCAGTTTTGTATAAAAAGTCGAGCAACAGGTACCTAATGATATCGTGGAAGCGATTAGCTTTATTAAATGATTTAGATCGTAATCTATGCGGATGTTAAAACGAGTTTAAATGAAAAAAAAAAGTTTAATAGTTTTCGTTGGAAGTGTTAGTGAATACCACAGTACTACGTAGTGCTGTGACGCCACCATGCAAGACATAAAAACATGGATGGAGGAAAAATTGTTGTTGTTCGTGTAAAGTTGTACTGTACGAAAAGCCATTATAATAATCACATCCTTTTTTGAATGGGTTAAAAGTTACTTTAGCTATCGTATAGACTTCAAAATCAAATTTATACTCATGTTATTATATTTCTGTCTCTTTTATTTACAGACACATTGTATAAAAACTTATTGTAGGTATGGTATGTAAAATATGAATAAATGTACTAAAGGGATAAAAAGTGAAGGGGAAAATCTCATAGGGCAATCGAAAAACGAGACAAGGGCTCAGAACACTGGCAGCATTGCCACGGTTTTTATACTTTCAAATTTTATACCGTTAATATTACTCAAACTCAGTTTTATAAAGGCATCCATCATAATCCTTCAGTCTATTGTTTATAATAACAGTAGCTGTAACCTAATATATAACTGTACGTCAGCCGTCAGTGAGCGTAAGGTAACACTTTGAAACCGAATCCAAACTCATTAGAAATAGCGCAGGAATAACAGGGCGAAGTAAATTTAACTACACCAGTTAGGTATGTGTCAACGTCAAACGACTAGTAGCTAGAGTTACTAAACTCTGATGAAAAGCAAACGGGTAAATGACAGCTCTTTTGTGGGAATGAAAAGCCATTTTCTTGTTGAGTCTAGATTGTAGTTAAGTAGACATTTTGGTGTTATTATTTGTCAGAATGTGATAAAGTCTGTGTCTAATTTTCTTTTTGTGTCCTAATTATTAACTTTACTGGCTGTTAATATGGAAATTTGGTATAAAACAAAGTGTACATGTAGTTAGTCTAAGTTGTAGACTTAACTGTTTTACGTTTCTTTATAGAGAGACTAATAAAGCTTTGGTATAAAATCATACAGATAGCAATATAGGTCTATCTCTAATTCTCGCATCAAGTGCCGGGCGCTCAGCAAGAAATTCGAGAACGCCCAATCGGTGTTCACTTGCACGGTCCGTAGAATTTCGAAGCTGCGCCGGGAGGCGGGAATGAAACGTAGCGAACGTGCTACAGTACCAACCTGAAGCTAACCAATAAACAAAAGCTATTACACAATGAAATCGTGATGTAGGTACTCTGTCAGCTGACTGAGCAGTACTATGCTACTAGGAGAGTTTCATGGCTCAATAATAATAGAAGTTTAATCAGTCTACAATATTAAGTAGCGCTTATCAAGTTCTGTCGAGGAAAGGTGTCCGACCATCCATTACGTACCGACACCCCTCCGTGCTTCGAAAATCATGTTAAGGCTCTGAGGGCCTAGCACAAATGTTTTTGACGTAAAATTTTACTTTAACTGTAATACTCGTTTCGCACATTGTATTTATTTCAATTGGATACTATATTCATATTTATGTATGTTGTAAAATGTGTAGCTCGGCTAAAGTTAAACCAAAAAATATTGACAGGCTGGGGTGTTACGGGTAGACAAAAGTAGCCCGAACGTCTGACAACCAGTCTTGCATTTCTGGGTCGATGGTGGAAGGTGGAAGGTGAGATGGGTCGCACCATGAAAAATATGACATTATAACTAACATTCAACTGCATCCGACTAGACAATTTGATAGATTTTTGACAGCAATGACAGGGAATTTTGATTGCTCAAAGCCAAGCACAGACGGTCGGAACAAAACGTGTTTTAATGATAGGCCGAGTCTACAACAGTGACTATGGTACGTTTCGTGTTGCGTTTGATTTCAATTACAGTTAAAATAGCCTCAGGGGTTTTTTAGAACCAGATCGACCAGTATAGCAACTTTTTTATGGGACAATCTGGGCCTATTAATCTAAACCACGTATTGCAATAAAGTGTATTGGTTGAAGGCTAATTATGTAAACGTGGTGTTAAATTGGAAACAAATCTATCCATATACAACCACTTATCTAAGACAAATGGTTGTATATGGTTATAATGTTAGCAACTAAGATAAATAGTATGTCAAGCAGTCTTTTATGTACGATGTATTAATTATCCAGATAGGAGACATTTTTTTTAAATAGTTTTCTACTGAAACAAGAAACGACCGCCCTTTAACCTTACCTAATGATATTCTAAGACACAAAAAGATCCACTCACGCTGTATTTATTTATAGTACGGCCAACTTTAGAAGAAAAATAAACACAAGCCTAAGTTGTGTGACGTAAGTTCTGTTTTGTCTCGCGTTGTGATTTTCATCGGCGGGCATTTAGTCAAAGTTACCGAGCGTCTAAAATTGAGTAACATTGTGTCTCGGCTACGTTGACGCCTGTCGACGTGAATCTCTGGGTTTTTGTCTAATTCCATTCTAATATAAAGTTGTTTAGCTCTTGGTGCGGGATAGTGTATTTTTATCTTCTGCGGCCAATAAATGAAGTTATTTTATTCTAATTCATCGTAACGACACTGTTTTATGATCATAGGGTCAATTCTACTAAATGTTAAGCAACGTTTGCATTCGCATGTTAGTCGCAATCTACCAAAAATACATAAATGGTCAGATTGTATATTAGAAAATCAAAACTTTTCTGAGAAATTTCAAAAGAACAACGTACAAATCAACAAAGTTTAAAATAACGATGGTCATTTGATCAAAAGTTCAGCTGACTAAAGTCTGGAATATCAATGTTTATATTATCTAATAATAATAATTTTTTTATTACACTATTGACCAAATCGTTTAAAGGTCAAAATGGATTACTGGCGACTCACCATGGTTCTGGGTGGTTAAAAAAAAATAACCACGAAGGCTAAGGCGGGAGCTCCGCTCCGCTTTGCTCCCGCCTTAGCCTTTTAACCTAAACTATCCGAGTCGGGGTAGTCTGAGTCGGGGATATTTTAAAATTACATCTAGCAACTTTTGATCAGTCGTTCATTTGATGTCACATACATTGGGATTGTAATTTTTTTCTAAATAAAACATTTGGTGATTTAAATTTTGTTATTTCGTTTATTGTTCTTTTGAAATTTGCTCAGAAAAGTTTTGATTTTCTAATATGCAACCAAATGGTCAGATTCCGTCTGATACGCGAATGCACTCTTATCTAATACACATGTGAATACACGCTATTGCTTAGCAGTTAATTGTAGAGTTATTTTACATAAGTAAAGATAAAGAATTATTTTTAAATCCTGTCATACGCGACTGAAAAAGAAAACAAGACTTAATATTACGATTAAAGTATATACTTAAGAGCGTTTACGCCGTACGGCATTTCATACAAACTTTCAAGTTCTCATTTTTCTCAAGTATGAACCGATTTGAATGAAACTTCCTATGCTTAAGCAAGATACATAACACTAAAAAGTAGACAGAGAAATTTTTAGAAAAATGGTGTTACCGCTAACCGCTAAATTCGACCTATTTTAAATTTTCCATAGAAACACATTTTCAATTATCTTTTTTAGGGTTTCGTACCCAAAAAGTAACCAACGGAACCATATTACTAAACCTCTACTGTCCCTCCGTCCGTATGCCGTCCGTCCGTCTGTCTGTCTGTCAGCAGGCTGTATCTCAAGAACCGTAATAGTTATATAGTTGAAATTTTAACAGACTGTGTATTTCTAATGCCGCTATAACAACAAATAATACAAATTAAATAAAATGAAAAATTTAAGGCACTCCCTAATTTCTTTTATTTTATTTAAATTTTCACGTTTTAAAAAACACACGTTTCTTATATGGGAATACAAGAGACGGATTTTTCGGTTTCGGTACGAAACCCGTCGTGTAAAAGTCCGACTCGCACTTGGTCAGTTTTTGAAATAAGATGTCTCGATAATGTTCTCTACTAAATTTTTAGACGTAAATATCCTGCTTATGCGTAAGAATTTATATGAAAATTGAATCATACATTTCGAAAAATAAGGATTTGTAATTTTGTATGGTGTGTTTATGATTTCTGTCTGTCTATAGCGATACATCATATCTGCACGTGTAACGGGTATTAAAGAGAAGGTGACCCATAAATTTTATGTGGTCATAAACTGTCATAAATATATCCAAATATCAGGTGTTTTATTGTCACCATTAAAAGCAGCTGAGCGGATTTGTATTAAATTATTAAAGCTTAACATTACTCAAACTGGTCCTGAGATTATGAAATATGGTTTGTATGCCAAGAATTTGTTTCACAAGCTTAGAACTTCCTTCGTTTATGAGTAATTATTATTAGTATCCTCTTAGTCTATACTATCTATACTAATATTGTAAAGAGGTAAAGTTTGTGAGGTTGTAGGGGATAATCTCTGGATCTATTGAACCGATTTTGAAAATTCTTTTACCAATAGAAAGTCACGTTATTTGTGTCAAAGGCTATATATTAACCTGAAAAGTACCGCCCAACGAAGTGGGCACGGGTCAGCTAGTTAAATATAAAGCTAGTTTAGCACGATATTCATGACCTAAAAACTAATTGCCTTGAGTTTACAAATGCACATTAAAACACCACTCAAAAATAGATTAGTCTGAACAGAGACTTTTTTTAAGTAATTTTCGCATTCGCATCTCAGTCGCAATCAGTCAAAATTACCTGTTTCCTTACATTTTGACAGATTGTGATTGAGATACGAATGTGAACGTTACTTTAAAAAAAAACTTTTTACAAAAAAAAATTACCGGAAGTCGGTGTTTTTGGTTTTGCATCTTCGTTTTTTAACACCAACTTCCGAAATTAAGGTTATTTTATAATTTGTAGTGGTTTTTTGGAAATCGGTTATATTTTTTTGTAAAAGGATTTTTATTTTTCACTTTATAGTGGCATTGACTGGTTAAGAAAACCCTTGGAGGATTTATAAAAAAGATAGTTTATAATTTAGAATAGGTTCAAATAATAAAGTGAAGATGTGATTTGTTCTTATGAAGAGAACTGTAAAAGCTTTCTTTGGAGCATGAGCTCAATATAATTATCCTTTAAATATCGATCAGTATTTTCTTTACTCACGATCCCTGACGCTGCAGTGGTTAGCTTGCAGTGTCACAGTACCCATTCACAGCGTACCGGCGTGATGTTACGTTATGACCTGGGCCAAGCGAATAAAACTTTCTCAGTGCTTTCGGTGTAAAGGTCTCGTCAATGCGAATGAAATAAACCCAAACACTTGGTAGTTCCTACATACCGATGTGGAGTTCCCTTGACTCTCTGTCGTCTCCATCATCAGGTTTGATCCAAACCTTCATTATTTTAGAGTATCACCCGATATACACACGAATATTAAGGTTTTACCAGATGTGTGCTTACAATTTTCGAGAGATGCCCTCGATTTCTCAGGGTTTCCACCATCAGATCCTGACGTGGTGACAATGAAACCACTTCGGCAGCATACCCTTTCATATAAAAAAAGATTCATCGAAATCGGTTCATAAACGACGAAGTTATCCGCGAACACACATAAAAAACAATATATGTATACGCAGTCGAATTGAGAACCTCCTCCTTTTTTAAGTCGGTTAAAAAATAGTAGACTTGATCCTCAGATACCTACTAATGAAGTCAGTTGTGTCATTGCGTCCCTAAGAAAAACTTTAATGAAATGACACTATTACGTAGGAAGAGTGACATTAAAAATTCCGTGCCAGCTTGGTATTCTTATCTTGATCTAATTTAATTCTTTGGATTCCGTGGAGTGGAAATGTGGGGCGTAATGGACCTCTGGGGGCGACGTGCCGGTCAGGGCTCGCAAATACCCCACAATATTTTATGTAAATGTTTACAGGCACTCGCTAACTTTCGATAGAGATATACTGTATTAAACAAGGCCTAAAAATTTGTCTCTCAGCTATATTCACTACTCAGATATATTCACTCCTACGAGTTAAAAAGGGATGGCACGAACATAAAAAGTTTTGCGGGATTTGTTTTGATTTCCAATAAGAATTATTAGTAGGTCACTAGTTCAGGAAGATAAACAAGATACATAAAGTTGTCTTAGATGTATATGAACAGAAATAAATTACTTTCTGTTATCCTGTAAACATGTATGATTGTCTAGCCGTCGTCTTCCGCAGGATTCTTACTAGTTCTTCTGGTATTAAGCAATGTAATTGATTTACCACATTGTAATGGATCCACTTCTGAATAAAACAGATGTAATTGATTTACCACAATATAATGGTTCCACTTCTGAATGAAACAGATTTGCATCAATTTTAAATTTATTATAAACATTACAAATTGTTACGTATATTATTTTTTATGGATTTTTAACTTGTTATTCTATAACAAGTTAAGCGTTATCCATAAAATATATATATAGTCTGACTAGGATGATTATTTTTCTGCGAGTAATTAGTACACGGACTATAAAGAAGTAAAGAACTACAAAGAAAAAACGTATTCCTGTTTTATTTTCATTTTCGAATCGTCTATTTTCGAAGGTGTAAAGTAAGTCCATACGAATACATAGAATCTCACGGTACTAACTATGCTGTGTTCGTTTGGATTCAGCGATGCCAGTACGAGGCTACCCAAATTATGCGGTGAAAATATTTAAATCACTAAGTAAAATCATCGTGATTTTCAAAAATTAATTCACGCATTTATTTGGTCAACTATAGGTAGGTATATATATTGTTATTCGTTCATTATAATAAACGTCTAACTAGAAATTGGGTTGCTTGCACGACCCACAGACTACATTTACTACTAAACTTAATTAAAAATACACAATGGAATTTAGAATTTCAATGAACTTGACAATGAAGTTTTGAATATAGAGAATTTGAATTTCGAATCAAAACTAAACATGTGGCCATGTGGTTAGAAGTGTTTACTTTGCATTGTATTGTGCGTCATAGTGTAATAGAAGGCGCAATTTATTTAAACTGATTCCAACGTGTTTACTTACCACAAAAATACATAAATCCACGGTTTATTTAATTTATTTGTATTTATTAAAAAGTGGCTGAGCACACGACTACTCGGGGTTGTATCCTCAAACGGCGCGTAGCAACAGCGTAGCAGCGGCGTAGCAACAGCTTAGCAACGTCATATCAACACCTTAATAATGTCGTAGCAATTTCGTAGCAATGTCGTAGCTACAGCGTAGCAGTGGCATAGCAGCGGTGTTGCACACAATAAGATACCTACCTACACACTTTATTTCACAACTAAAACTGTTTTTTTATATGCTTTTTTATACTGTGCTTAATTTGTGTTTGACGTTAGAAGTACAACTACCTCTTCGCATGTAAATGATTTCGTTTATTATTTAACTAAAACTGACTTTTGTTGCAGGTGACGTTAGCAACGTGGTGTGGACGAGGTGGGCCGCGTATGGGCCGGACGTACAGCGCTCTGCTGGCGTCGCAGCGGCTGCGCGCCGGGGGCCCCGGGGCCTGCGCCAGCGTGCGAGGTACCCGCCGTCTGCGCAGGCTGTCCACCGCCACCACACAATTGTATGATGCGCCGCCGCGAGCGCAGGTGAGGTCAGGCCCACAATCAAATACTAAATGGGAACAATGGGCTACGGTAACTAACGCTTTACTAAAACTTAGTAGTTAGTAGACTTCATACTTTGTCATCTCATCATCATGGTGGATGCAATTTTTCACTTCACCTTATATTTTAAATCATACAATATGTGGAAAGTGTGGACATCTTCTATGTGTCCCTTATTCCATTAAATGCAATTTTTTGTTGTTCTTTGTACTTATGTGTTTACATTTTTTTTTCCTTCAGTTGATCCATGTATGTTACCTGCTTGTTGGTGTGTCCCTTAATTATTAACACAAAAAAGGTTCTTAGAAATCACCAGGCAGGTATTTTTTTACCATCTTATGATATTAAAACACCATAATCAACCTTATTGATAAAATACAAAGATAAAAATTAAATAATTGAAGAACACCTTCAATTAATTCAAAACAAGGCTCGGAACTTCAATGTCAAAGCTTTAATTACAGGTTGGATTGCTTAAATAAAGTTCTCATTATAAAGTAGAAACCATTTGTGTGAAATATTAAAATCACAAGTCGTATGTGTGCGATTTTAATATTAATTTAATCATATACTCGGGTTACCTCGCTGAATTAGCTCCTTGAACTTTAGGGGCCGTATTAAGAACCGTTCTTAAGATTAGAATCTCGATTTTGGTAAGAAAGTTGATTTAATAGTATTTTTATTTATCTTGTCTTCTGATAGTCTTTTCTTTAGCTTTCTTTCTTGATGTATTTATGTCAAAATACTTTCATAATATATAATTTTCTATTAATTGTTTTCTAAAGAGTACGCATCTATATGTTTTGTGTATTTTGGCACTATGTACAATAAATTGTCGTTGCCAATAAAAGCTGGACTCGAAAAATGGACTGGAAATAGTGTCTTGCGAAAGAATTAATGGATTGTTAAACAAAACATATTAACGTTAACATATTTGGAAAGGCACTCGTGATTTCCATAAACAGGAACATCACGTCTGTCAAATATTAATATCGATGATGACTCAACCTCCCACTTCATGCATTATTGAAAACATATTGCATTGCACACCAAAATAGCCCTTCCGGCCACTTTGATGTTATATTTTTAGAATGCATTTTTAACATGGTTGAGTACCAGTTATTTTGGGACGTTTATTTTCACCATAGTATTGATACAATTGTTCTGACATCCAATGAAATTGAAGGAACCAATTAAGAGTCTTTCAGTCACTGAAATTAGTGGCTGAAAAGTTAATGAATCTACTTATTTAATTAGTACTAGCTCTGACTATTGATGAAAACCGCATTAAAATCCTTTGCTAAGTTTAGAAGATGACTTAAAAAGCGAGTTTGTTTATATACTTAACTCTGCTCGTTTCTAGCTCTTGGACACTGTCTGATAAGTGGGCCATAATCCACCCCGCGGGCCCAGATTGTGTTGGTGGATGTCACATGTCTTCCATTTTTTGCTTCTATGACATGCTGTTTCCGTTCTCCTTTGCCATTTTAAGAGCAATGGTGATGCAATAAATTACACAAAGTAAAGTGCCTGTCGGAGTTCGAATCCAAGACCCGCGTAATTCGGAGCCGTAGGCAACTACTGCTCTCGAGACTCGATATCACCTAATTCCATTTGATCAATAGGTTTTATCTGAACAACTGAAGTTTGTTCACCTACAAAGTAAATTGAGCTCAAATGATAGGAGGGGAGTTAGTATTTGGTTATTAGTCGTAGTTAATATTCTTTTTTATTGATTTTGATATATGCTTAGCCTTTTTAGAATTACATTGGGTTTATTAGACTGAATACCGATTCAGTCTTACAGGATACAGGAACGGAAAGGACGCAAACGAAGTAGCGCGGGTCAGCTAGTGCTGTAATAATTCTACTATGCAGCATCTATTTAGTACAACGTTGGCATTGAGATAAAAAGATTGGGAAGTGTCATTCAAATAGTAAAAGTATTTAATTTAAGGACCCATTAGAGTCGTAAGTGACGCAAAGTCTTGATCATTATCTAACCACTTACATATTATGTACATTTTTTTTTCTTTTAAATGCATGTATTATGATAATCAGTCATGTTCGTATCAGCTTTATTTATTTTAGTGAATGTCATCGGATTAGCATCAAGAATGCACAAATTGGCGAATTGAATGCATTACCTGTCAGACTAGTGTCAAATTTGTTTAATTATAATTAATTTCGACGGCTCGTGTTGATTGATTTGTTGCTATTAGAATAAATATATTTAAAATTTGATTCTGGCTTTTACGAATGCCTTGACCGCCAAATTCTATAATGCCTACAGTTTATCTAATATATAAAAATCTCGTGTCACAGTGTTTGTTATCGGCTGGTCCGATTTGTATGAAATTTTTTATGTATATTTGGTAGGTCTGAGAATAGGTCGAAGGCTACTTTTTTATTTTGTATGACAAAACAATGTTTGCCGGATCAGTTGGTTCTTATATAAAATCTCTGTCTGCTGGATATCAGACGATTTTCTAAGAAATGTTTATAACAGTTTTTCTTTACTTTTTTATCAATAAGAGAGTCTCATTTAAATGGGATTTTGTACAAACATCAATTTTAACTGTATCGTACCTAATCCTACCCAGATCCACTCAGAATAATACACAACAAATAATATCGCATGAATGTTGTCGATTATCTTATCAAAGTTATTTGTAACATGAAATATTTTAAACACTTACGTCGTGATCTTGGGCGATTTGGAGCTCCTTCAATATACCTCTTTGCAAGCGAAAGGTCTGCGGTTGTGAAAAATTATGTCTGCGAAAACGCGCATGGCAAGAACTGCGTGTAGTGGAACGTGGAATTGCGACCTAGGTTGGATATTTCCACCACTTACGTCGCATGAAAATGATGAAAACGAAGATTTGGTTAAATCCCTAAAGTGAATCACGTACTTTCTTTAAGGAAATCACCACACAGTGTCTCTGTTTTCATCATTTTCCAGCGACATATGTATAGGTATTGTAGACCTTCTTGGTTGAAGTTTTAATGGAAAAGGTATAATAGGATTCAAATAAATTATAACGATGAAAAAAGAGATTTGTTTTATAAAGGGCAGTCAATTATTAGCGTTGATCCGAGCAAGTGCTCTAATAATTATTTCATGAATCCAATCGTTGTTCGATTTACTGTAGATAATGGTGATACCTTAGCAGCAGTAGCTGGGGTATCACAGTATACAGCAATCTCATTCATAACTGTTCATACCTACTTAACGTAATCCCTCTATACGAATTACAGTTCATGGTCAGAAAATCGCGACCATTGCCAATAATACCAATGTAAACCGTGAAACGATCGCTAAATTAAGCTGGCTCCAAAATATAATAAACAGTCTGCAGCTAAACACGGAAGCATTTAGTGGGGTTTAACTAAAAATATCTAATTTTATGACTAGGATTGTTGGTGTTGAAAGATCAGAACCATAAACATTGTGATGTGATATGTCCAATACCCGTATGGTGTCGTTGGCCGTATGGTGTCGGCCGGTGCCGTATGGTGCCGTAAAAGAATAATACCACCCCATCACTTCCCGTGGGTTTCGTAAGAGGCGACTAAGGGACTCGCCAGAGAATGGGCAGCAGCGTTCTCTGTAAAAATCAACACCATACACTGCGATCGCCAACCCGCCTGCCAAGCGATTATGGCAACCCCCCCCCCCCTTTTGGGGGAGGCCTATGTCCAGCAGTGGACGTCTTATGGCTGATATGATGATGATGATGTCCAATGCACCTTTGAAATACTCGTCAAAAAAATAGACAGTCTCTCTGTCTATTTTTTTGACGAGTATATCAAACCGGCCATGTGCGAGTCAGACTCTTACACGAAAGGTTCCGTACCATAAACCGAAAAAAAAAACACTTCTTTTTTTGGGAGCCCCCTTTTTAATTTGATTTAATTTACACACACTCTGTGAAAATTTCAACTGTCTACCTATAACGGCTCTTGAGATACAGCCTGCTGACAGACAGACGGACGGAACCTTAAAAAATGACATTTAACTTTATATTGAGAACAGTTGACGTGTACATTTTTACTATTATAAGGAATGTTTATTCAGAGTATAGAATAAAAGAAAGTAAAAATCAAGAAAACTATAGTTCCTTAATTAGAACTCACAAAAAATATGTGAGAAAGGAGCGAAGCAACACAAAGAACGTGCGAAACTGTTTGGATCGCCAATGAAAGAATTGAGATCTAAATGGGTGCCAAGTTCTAAGGAACTTACAGGAATGTACGACTCGTTTTAATTGCTTTAAAAGAAAATTTATGTTTTCCTCGTTTCTTATTGGTGTGATATATTGTCACGTGTTGTTTAGATGCCTTGAGTTCTATGAGGAAAGTGACAGAAGATAAGAACGACATGAGTATTTATGGCTTCTTTAATATATGTACAAATGCAGCCAAAACAAATAAACACAATGACAATAAAACAATAAAGTAATGAATTTATAGCCCAGTACGACGCAGTAGCACGTATTATTTTATTAACAAGGATTATGTCCGTCAATACATCGAGGACGAATCATTCGAGGCTAGCATGCATTAAAACGAAACTTTTTTTTACTTATTTTGTAAGGAACAAACTCAATTGAATCCTATTATTTTTGTTCTTATTTCATATTGAATCAGATAAAAAGTCGGTTATAGCCAATAGTAATAAATACAAGGTTAAGTTTATTGGTTTGTATCTAAAAAACTCGTATTAGGGCCGTTCCGCCCTTGACCGGCAGTAATGTCCATTTTATTACATTTTATACTTTATTGAGGAATCTTCGAGAGCAATTTTCTAGATTTAATGCCTTTTAATATTTTACGTCAACATCTTAAACATGCCCCGGGTTCACGTGATAATTTTGCCTTTGGATTTATTGAGGCAGCCTCTAAAATATTGCTGAGGTCTGGGTTGCTTATGGCAAGCCGTTTTTCCACTCATATATTCTCAAGCCGCTTAGATTTTCGTTTTTGCGATCATAATTCATCAATGAACCTAAACTTAATACATTAAGGCCTTAAATTGCACGGCTTTTGGGGAAATAAAATAAAACCAAAACAGTTCGCATAAAACAACTTACTTTTACAAAATTAAAATTCGAATAGCTTTCGTTATGGCGTAACTGTTTGACGTTTACATTATTAATGAATGGCAAAAATAAATTAAAAGACAAAATTGTAACAAGTATGCATTTTTAGTGGTTTCTAGCCGCATATTTTCTAAACGATGCAACATAGAAGTCAGTTCACCATGTAAAACACCGATATTTGTGTTTTTTGTATTTTATACCCGATTTAATGACCATTTTTTAACGTAGGCCAATTACGGACAAGTCGGATATTCCTAGAAAGAAATAAAAACAGTTTTCTGACGACTGTCCACGGACCTAAATATAATAAAATAAAATGAAAACAAAAATAAAAACAAGGCTGAAAAGGTTTATTTCAGCATCGTGACGAGTGTCGCTATAAGGCTAATGCAATACTTTTTGGCTGTTATTTACAGATCCAGGGAAATTCTGCTTCTGAGCTCATAAACATACGTATTATTTCCCTTTTTATTTATTTTGACGGGATCATTCGCCTAACCTCAGCCGCCTTCGAAATTTTGTGCACACTAAATTAATGATCCTCTTTTTGTCATTTCTAATGGAACAACCTGTTAATGGGTCCGGGTAAAGGTTTCTCTGCCAAGGCCATTTTATATGCCAACTCGTGCAGGGGCTAAATTTTAATAATCATGAAAATACCATGACTGTGAAATGCGAGCAATGACATTACATTAAGTGTTAGTGAAAATGTGTGCTACTCCTAACACATGTTTTAATGTCACGCTAGGGCATTAATAGCCTCATAAAATGTTTTGCTGTGGGGTCCGTAGGAATGAACTTATATTATTTAGTTCTCAGAAATTATGAATTTCAGCTAACCAGTTCTCTTCGAATTCATATTTACAGTCTTAATTAAATGTTTTCCTCCCTGAAACACAAGAAAATACTTTCGAAACTTAGCCAACTTCCTCTTCCCCCAGATTTTAAAAAATAACTTGTTTGTTGGAAACAATTCGTTGTACACTTTTTATCGTCGCCTCGTTTTATTAGTTACTTACCATATTCCTACAAGATTTCATGCCAAATTCTAATGTAATAGGAGTAGGGCTTCTTATTGTCGGACCGGAATTTAGGGTTCAAAGAATTTAATTTAAATGGATCAACTGTATTTGTGTCTTTGAATCTTCTTCATCTTTGAATGTCTTTGAATATTGCGGGATTGGTCGCTGAGGTATTTTTATTCTATTTTTATAACAAGCTACGAAATAGGGTTCATGTCAAAGTCAGGTTTCATCTTTAGCTTGTAGCTTCGTAGTAACGTTTGGTAGTATCAGTAGTGTATGTAGACGCTTTGTTGCTTTCAACTTTATCATCGCCATAATAAATAATTGGAACAAAAAGTTATTATCCCCATCTCTTTATTTCTCTTTCCCTTCAAAACTGACATTAAGCTCTCTTTCATTGAGAGTTGTGAGGGAAAATCATAATATTATCCCAAGTTTTCGGTTTGTTTAATGTGAGCTCAACTTTCGTATCAGCCGTTATGTGCACAATAACACATTCTCTTTTGCTTGATCGCATATTGTTGTGTTGAATATCCATTTCTGCTTGATTAGAGCACAAAAGGAAAAAATATCGTGTCAAATATTTCGTCTCTATTTTGTTTTTCATGGATTTATCTGCATTTTTATGTTTAGAAAAAATTGAGTAGTCGACTGCTCGATGTCGACATCTAAAAATATTCGACCTACATATAATTAAATAATTTGATATTGATAGCTATATCCGGTTTTTGTTTCTGTGAATATGTTTTTTAGGAAATCGTAAACATGCATTTGATCGTTTTTAAAATAAAAAATGTGTGCCAACATTAGGAATTTTTCCGGTTGGTATTACAATCAAAACTATGCACATTCATGGATGATGACGACTTAAGTTTGTTTACCTGTATATTGTGCTAATTCACTGTTTTCTTTTCAAATAGTAATGTTTGTGTGCGCAGTGCTACAACGGGCGCGATCTACCAACCGTTAACGAGTCCCCGAGCGGGAACGGGCACTGGGCTCGAGCGTGGCGTCTTCGGATCCACGACCCCTCCGACTCCGTCGACTCCCCTCGAAGCATCTCCAACTCCAGTCTTCGCGAGGTCGACGACGAGCTCACCGGCGAGGAGCTGGCCACCTACATGTACCACGTGAACTGTAACATCGGCGGACTCACCTGAGACACGTCTGTGTAAGCGAAGTGACCACGCTCCTGCTCGCTCGCTCCCGAGCTGAACTACAAGTGACGTAGACGGCCTAACAGTGTGATCTATTTTATAGACGTTTCTAAGCGATTAAAAATTGTACATAAAACATTGTTGTCCATTGTTAGTTACGGCTTTGTTAATATTTGAATGTTAACGTGCACTTAAACGTCCATTTTGGTCTTACGTGCTAATCTATGTTAGCTGAAACATGATTGTGAAATAACGTAAAAAAATGTCCTTGAGAATCTATGTAGTGGACGGAGCCGCCGTAATAGCTTACTTATGGGTATATGAAGCGATTAAGGGAGTATACCTATAGATATGATCCGGAGACTTGCCCTCTGTGACATAAAGCTGTAATCTTTGGCACGCACTGCCCATTATTCGTTCTCGAATCTATTAATTACGCGGGGGTGACACTTCACCTTACATTTTAGTTACCAACATAAATCTATGTTCAATATCCGAAGGTTGGACGCCGTTTTCTAAAGTCATTTGATAATAATTCATGTATGTAAAGTATCGATCCAAACTGTCAGTGATTTATGCAAATTAAATACGTATCTATTTATTTTATTTTTTCGAACAAACTGATTATAGAGTATGCGTTGTATGTCAGACTAGATAGGTGTAAAGTAACTTTAGCCCATAATACTCTACTGATAGTCTTTAAGATTGGTGGTTGTAAGTATGTGCTAAGCACAAAATAATAACAAAAAACATTGAGTGTAGAGCGTGGGCGGATTGAAACGAATTGAAAGCTGTGTTAGTATGGAGGGTTCTTTAATAAATTATGTATGTGTTAAGCTGCGAAAAGTGAGAATTCCTAATGTTAAATGTACCGTTGTTTTCCGCCCAAATCTGTAAGGGTCGAGCCATACATCACCGGACGTATCAAGGACGTGAGAGGAACTTTATTCATGTCTGTGACAGTAGTATCACGATGTATGTCTCTGATTTAGTTCGGCGAGTGTGTGCGGCCCTAAATTAACGACACAGTCATGTGTCCATACTAAATGAGACTGTATATGACGTGTTTGTTGAAAATACTATTTCTTGTACATTGTGTGTGAAGTCAGGAGAACGTGTTGTATGTATGTACTTACTTAAGATATTAATATACTTTATACATTGTCAATCAAGTGTAACATACTAAGTATACATCAAACATAATTTGCTGGGTATACAGACTGTAAATAAAGTATATTTATGTAAATAAATGGAACAAAAAGCCTAAGTGACTTGGATTAGATAAATAATAAAAATTGTCTGGAGAAGTGATGTTATTATTTTTGACAATATTCTTAAAAGCGACTTGTTTACAATGAGTTGCTTTTTGTAAATTTATTTTTTATCGAGTTTTGTACTAGTATGTGTAATTAGTTGAGTATAAATGGTTATTAAAAGGCTTTGGCTGTGTATTTCATTAGAAATAAATTTTAGTGAAAAAGGAAATGTAAAAATTATGTAAATTATGCAGCGATGTGATTGCGTTGAGTTTGGTCGAATGTGATTTTTATAGTATGAAATTGTGATACATCTGTTATGCGACCACGGGGGTACCCATTAATTTTGTTAACTTAACCTTACGTTAATTAACCATTAAAATACATTTATATTCCAAAGATATAAAAATAACATTGAATAAATGCGCCTAAGAATACTTAATTTTTGTTTATTTTTTCTCATGAATTTTAGCTAGCTTGAATCCTAAAAAATTGATGAAATCCTGTCAGTGTAGTTTTGTATTACAGAAAAAAATGTTTTGACTTTGTTTTCTCGTAGTTTCGTAACAGATACCCATGTACGCGAGTCACATTAAAGTGTTATAGTATTTAATATCATTGTTAAAGGTAGATAAATAATTGTTGTTGTAAAATATCATAACGAGTGATCTATTTTGATTATTGTAATGTCAATGAATTAAAAAGGATATTCCCGCAAACTCACTACCTTTTTCTTTTTTTCAACTTATTTTCGAATTATGAGCAAAGTTTTAAAATATATAAGATACAAATTAAAAAGAGACACGCAATCAAGACCGGTTGTTGTGGCGACACGAGAGGGGAGGCCTATATCCAGCAGTGGACGTACATAGGCTGATATGATGATGATTACGACATCATGCCTTCCCATATGTTAAATATTGACAGAAAAAAATATTCTATTGTATATTGTTCTTTCCTTTTGATGACTCCACTCCTAACTTTTACTACAAACAGTTACGTACCTACATACGGTAAGTACCTCCAGAGTTGCAGAATCTGTTCGAGAATCACCGCGGCCCTGGAACGCAAAGGGACACTGATGGGACACTAGAAGGAACACTGATGGGACACTAGAAGGAACACTGATGGGATTTTAGTCAGTAAGAGTCTGACACTCCCTTCAGCTCCGCCCAGATCGGAAGGAGTCATTTGATGATTTCCCATCCTTAAAAAAAATCGGTAATTACCTAAAAAGCAGGAAGTTGTTGTTTAATGTATTGTTCGACAGTTCCATTTTATTTCACTTCAGCATGAATCACTAACAACTACATTATATTCTAAGTCTAGTGGAGTGGAGGAAGTTTCCTTAAAAGGAAACCTTTACTGCATTCGACTCATTCACATCCAAAGTCAGAAAAAATCCATGATTACTGTCAATAAATAACAAACTATCAAATTATTATTTTACTAGCTTTTGCCCGCGACTACGTACGCGCATATACCGTTTCTTCTCGTTCCCGTAGGAATTTCGGGAATTTCTTAGTGTTCTTCAGTGTGTAGATATCAATGGTGTAAAGTCCTCCTCGCTTCCAGTTAGGTGTGCCTCAAGGTTCTATACTGGGTCCATTCTTGTTTCTGGTGTATATAAATGATTTAACATTTTTTAAAGGGTATGTGTGATGTAGTACTATTTGCAAATGACACCTCTCTTATTTTAAAAGTACATAGAAATAGAAAGATTTTAAAAACGTACACCGTGCTCTCTCTGTGGTTACGCATTGGTTTACGACAAATAACCTAGTTCTCAAAGCCAAGAAAACGAAATGTGTCAAGTTTGCCTTACCTAACGTTAGAAATCTAGGACCGAATGTCATCTTAAACAAAGAGGTGCTTGAAACTGTGCACTCAGCAGTGTTCTTGGGAATAGCTGTTGATTCCAAACTTCAATGGCCCCGCATATATCAAGCCTGTCGGGAAGGCTCAGCTCAGCCGCCTACTCCGTCAGAAAAGTAAGACAATTCACTGACGTTGACACAGCTCGGTTAGTATATTTTAGTTATTTCTATAGCATTATGTCTTACGGTATCCTATTGTGGGGTAAAGCTGCAGAAATACAAAACATATTTGTGTTACAAAAACGGGCTGTACGAGCAATATATCAGCTGGGGTCAAGAGTTTCTTTAAGAGATATTTTCAAAGAGGAATTGTCACGGTAACATCTCAATTCATTCTTGCAAACATATTATATTATATTGGGCAAAATATACATTTATACACTGTGATATCCATAACTTTAACACTAGATACAAGCACAAACTACATACACCATCCCACCGTCTTCGAAAGGTTCAAAGACTCATTTGTGGGGCTCGGTATCCGTTTTTACAATAAGCTACCCCTTTCTTATCTTGAGCTGTATTTTAACTCGTTTAAAGCTAAAGTTAAATCTAACCTTTATTTGAAGGCGTACTATTCAATCAAGAATTAATTAGACGATAATAATAATTGGTCGCAGTGTTGAACACAAGACATACTTCGTTTTAATGTTCCTTCATAGTTAGGATAAGACAGTTTCTATGAGTTAATTATTATTATTATTAACTAGTGATTTAGACAATTGTTTGATATTATTATATCCTGAGCAACCGGCAGCAAGTTCGTCGTGCTCCCTTAGATTTCATTGCTTGCGGTAGCGTCGGAGGTCGGGTAACCTCTTTCCCTCAAATATGGCGAAGGGGGTAATGGCTGATCTTTGCGTAATGCTCGTGAACGGGTGCTGCTTGTGGTGAATGGTCGTTTTGTTAGCCATGGTTTGTTGTTTATGTTACAACGATTATCTGCTTCTTGTTTAATTTGAGTACGGCTTTACAAAAGGTCGTTCGACTACATATGCGGGTGTCGCTCTCCTAAAACATATATTTAACGCATGGGAGAACTCGCAAAATGCAATTGGAATTTTTCTGTGATCTCTCCAAAGCCTTTGATTGCGTACACCATGACATGCTTTTGCGTAAACTACGTCACTACGGTCTCCAAAGCGAAGCTCTTAACGTAATTGATTCATATTTACATAATATGAATCAATTACGGTGTGCCTCATGGCTCAATACTGGGTCCCTTCTTGTTTCTGGTGTACATAAACGATCTACCATTCTTCTTAAAGGGTATCTGTGACGTAGTATTGTTTGCGGATGATACCTCTCTTATCTTTAAAGTAGATAGAAATAGACAAGATTTCGATAACGTAAACAACGCTCTTTCAATGGTTACGGATTGGTTTACGACAAGTAATTTAGTTCTAAATGCCAAGAAAACGAAAAGTATAAAATTTGCCTTGCCTGATGTTAGAAATTTAGGACCCAATGTAATCTTAAGTGACGAGTGCTTGAAACTGTAGACACGGCAGTATTTTTGGGCATAACTGTTGATTCCAAACTACAATGGGGCCCACATATATCAAGCCTATCGGGAAGGCTCAACCCCGTCGCATACACCGTCAGGAAAGTAAGACAGTTTACTGATGTTGACACAGCGCGGTTAGTCTATTTTAGTTATTTCCATAGCGTTATGTCCTACGGTATTCTATTGTGGGGAAAAGCTGCTGATATACAAAATATATTTGTCTTACAAAAACGTGCCGTGCGAGCAATATATCAGCTAGGGTCAAGAGTTTCTTTAAGAGAAATTTTCAAAGAGGAATTGTCACGGTAACATCTCAATTCATTCTTGCAAACATATTATATTATATTAGGCAAAATATACATTTATACACTGTGATATCCATAACTTTAACACTAGATACAAGCACAAACTACATACACCATCCCACCGTCTTCGAAAGGTTCAAAGACTCATTTGTGGGGCTCGGTATCCGTTTTTACAATAAACTTCCACTTTATTTTTCTTGACCTGCCTTTTAACTCATTTAAAGCTAAAGTTAAATCTAACCTTTGTTCGAAGGCATACTATTCTATTAATGATTATTTAGACGATAAGAATAGTTGGTCGCTGTGTTAAACGCAAGACAATGTCATAATTATCATGTTCTTTCTGTTCTTTCTCTTTTAGTAATTAGCTTATGACAGGTTATATGTATTCATATAATATTGTTTTTTTTTTGTTTTAAATTATTTATTATTATTATTTATTTATTTCTTTAATTCTTTATTGTACACCATAAAAACTTACAATAATTTACAGTGATTAAAAATGTTCATGTACAAAGGCGAGCTTAACTCAAAATTGAGTTTTCTACCAGCAAACCTTTGAGTGATAGAGAGAGATCACAATAAAGGATGGATCCAGTGCACATTTTACAAAAATCAAATCAAATCAAATCAAATCGTATATTTCAAATAAACCATTTACAGGCACTTTTGAATTGTCAAGGTCGGTCAGTCCAACAAGATGAAGCTATTTGCACGTTCCAAAGCGTAGATCTCTATGGAGAAGAACGTGCAAGAAACTCCACGGACACTCTTTTAAAAAATAATAAATTATTACAAGTTTTTGTTTACATCAAGTTGAAATTATACAAAACATGTGAGAACGATGTAAAAGACGAGCAGGATAAAAGCGTCCGGGAAAAAAAGGAACAATTCAAAGAAATATTTAAAATAAACCATGGCAACTGAGAAATGACCAGTCCCAACTGACAGCGCCCGTTCACGAACATGACGCATGCGCTAGCACCATTCGGCTCAACCATTTTGAAGGGAGCCAAATGATCCAACGCATACGCCACCATCAGCAAGACTTTTGAGTGAGCATGACACTCCCAACCGCCAGGGTACATTCAAGTCAAAAACAAACCTAAAACTGATAGCTATAGCTTAAGTTTAAGGTACACAGTACTCACACATGTGCCGTTAATTATGTATGATAAAATACATATTTTATCATACATAAATATACCTACATACATAAATACACACATATATATACATCCATACATATACGTATCTATGAATATTATGTCATAGGGAAAGGAAATGCTCTTTAACTTTCCTCTTAAAGACATCAAGAGAAGGACTGTCACGTAGGGAATGTGGGAGAGAGTTCCAGAGACGCACTGCAGTAACAGAGAAGGAGCCACCATAGCGGCTGGAAGTATGACGCGGGGTACGAAGGAGAAGAGAAGTGGTAGTACGACATGGTTTACCCCTCGGGATGAGGTATTCAACGCGTTCTCGAAGGTATTGAGGAGAATTAGGGTTGTGCAGGATAGTATAGAGAAGGGATAGGATGTGAGTATCTCGTCGATGCCGGATCGGCAGCCACCCCAATCTGGTCCGGAACTCCGACACGTGGTCGTACTTCCGGAGGCCAAAAATGAAGCGTATGCACAAATTCTGCAGTCGCTCGAGCTTATTTAGGAGCACCTCCGTTGCATCTAGAAAACAGACATCCGCATAGTCTATAATTGGTAGGAGAAGAGAATTATTTATCTAACTATGTAGGTCAATTCGTTGTTGTTTATATACATTTCTATCATTATTAGTATCATAGTGTGCTAGCTAACAAGTTATAAATTTCGTGTCATCTTAAAACGTAACAGACAGATGTGTTTCTGGGGAGTTTGTTGGCCATTTCTTCTCCACAGCTAAAACACTAGGAAGTGGTGACGGGCGGGCGTTTTGGGGGACTGTCTTTTGTAAAACTTGACGTTCAAAAAGTGCTGGCTCTCAGCCTAATTTGAATAAACGACTTTTGATTTGATTTGATTGATACAAGGACGGTTTATCAGAAGGAGGAGGTAAGTTCGTGCTGAATCTTCTGCTGGTCCAACTCCGCAAGGGCTGCAATATAGCTCTGGCTGTGGCTTCCTCAGGCATTGCTGCAACTTTGCTTTGTGGTGGTCAGACTGCACATTCCATTTTTAAGTTGCCGCTTAATCTTGCAAGCAAAGATACCTCAACATGCAATATTATCAAAAACAGCGGCCGGGGAGTCGTTTTGCAGCACTGCAAAACGACGACGACGACGTGTCGCCAAAGAACGAGTGGGGCCTTAACGCCGTTTAATTTTGTTTAGGAATTCTACCGCCCAAATTACAGCGCCCAAAAGAACACCTTTTATAGTCGTGGTGATGACTATAAAAGGTGTTAAATTGATCACATTTTGATCAGGCGGTCCGTTCTTACACATTACATATTAAAAAATTCCACGCAAGCGAAGTCGCGGGCAACAGCTAGTCCTACTAATATTATAAATGTGAAAGTTTGTATGTTTGTATGTTTGTGCCTCAATTAGGCCAAAACCGCTGAAGGGATTTGGATAAAATTTGGCACACATATAGTTCACATACTTGAATCAAACATAGGCTACTTTTTATCCCGGTAAAAGGCATGGCTTAATGGAGGCTGAGGAGGAAGTGGAAACCCAGCGCTCCTGCTGCCTTACTACTTCAGATTCACAAGTACCAAGAGAACAGAAACATGTCGTAGTAATTCCGGGACTGAAATTGGGAGCGCTAAAGATTCACAAGTACCAGGAGAACAGAACGATGTTAAAGTATTTTTGGGCTAAAATATTTTTTGATTTTTTTTAAACCATCGTACAGAAGCATGTATGCTGAAGTTTTTTCCGGGCTTGAATTGTAAACGCTATAGATTCACATGTGACAGGAGACCAGAAATATGTCGAAGTATTTCTTTGGCTGAATCTATAAGCGCTAAAGATTCACAAGTACCAGGAGACCATGAACATGTCGAAAGATTTCCGGAGCTTGAATTGTGACCGGTTAGAATTCAAAAGTACCAGGAGACCAGAAATATGTCGAAGTATTTTCGGGGCTAGGTTTGTGAATGCTAAAGATTAATATATACCAGGAGACCAGAAACATGTCGAAGTATTTCCAGGGTTGGAATTGTGAGCAGTTAGGATTCAAAAGCACCAGGAGATTAGATACGTGTAGAAATATTTTCGGGGCTGGAATAATGAGCGCTACAGATTCACAAGTACCAGGAGAACAGAACGATGTTAAAGTATTTTTGGGCTAGAATATAAATTTATTCTTTTTTTAAACTGTCAAACAGAAATATGTATGTCGATGTTTTTTTCCGGGCTGTAATTGTAAATGCTATAGATACACAAGTAACAGGAGACTAGAAACATGTCAAAGTATTTTTTTGGCCGAAATTGTGAGCGTTAAAGAATCACAAGTACCAGGAGACCAGAAAGATGTCGAAATATTTCCGGCGCTGGAATCGTGAGCGGCTGGGATTCAAAAGTACCAGAACTACAGAAAAATGTCGAAGTATTTTCTGGCCTCGAATTATGAGCGGTAAAGATTCATTATGTACCAGGAGACCAGACACATGTCGAAATATTTTCGGAGCAAGAATTATGAGCGGTAAGGATTCAAAAGTACCAGAACTACAGAAAAATGTAGAGGTATTTTCCGGGCAGGAATTATGAGCGTTAAAGATTAATTGTGTACCAGGAGACAAAAACATGTCGAAGAATCTTGAGTGGCTAGGATTCAAAGGTATCAGGAGAACAGAAATAATGGTATTTTTCGGTCTGAAATTATGAGCGCTAAAGATTCATTACGTACCAGGAGACCAGAAACATTTCAGGAGCAAGAATTATGAGCGGCAAGGATTCAAAAGTACCAGAACAACAGAAAAATGTGGAAGATTTTTCCGGGCAGGACCAGAAACAAGTTTAAATATTTCCAGCGCCTGAATTTTGAGTGGTTAGAATTCAAAAACACCAGGAGAACAGAAACATATCGAAGTTTTTTCTGGGCTGGGTATTTTAACCCAAAATAATAAATTGCCGCGTACACTAGAATAAACACATCCATTGGGTAGGTACTTGTACTCGCGCTTTTCTCATTATTTTTTACCGTTGCCCTTATTTTGGTGATATGAATGATTTCTGAAAGTTTTCCATCTATTTTAATGGGACCTTATATATGTTGTCCACTGCTGGGCAAAGGCCTCCCCCACATTTTTCCACTCAACTTTATCTGATGTCTTCTCGGGCCAATCCGTCAGGAATTACTCCAAATCGTCACGTTTTAGGTCTGCCTAGGTAGACGTCCGTCTTTAGGTAGGTAGACGTCCGTTTCCCACTGCGTGGCGATCTTGGCCCATCTGTCCTCGTGCAGCCTGTAAATGTGGCCTGTTCAGTTCCACTTTAGCCTCGCTGTGTTGCAGATTCTGCCGGTGTCGTTTGATCTGCAGAATACTACGCTCCATCGGTCTTTGTCAAACCTTAAGTTTCGACTTCTGAGCCTCAGTCAAAGACCATATTTGAGCGCCATAGGTTAGGATAGGCAGGATACACATGTCGACGAGCTTGCATTTTAGTGGCATGGGAAGGTCGCCTTTCATGAGCGTCTTCTTACCAGTAGCTCCTCCAGGCATTTTCAACTCGACAGTCGATTTCTTCCTCCTGTCTGTTTTGGACGAAGACTAGCTGGCCTAGATAAGTGTACTCGTCGACGTATTGTATTTATTTATTAAGAGTACTGCCACATCACATACATATTACAAAATAAATATTATAAAAAATATTACATAAGTGGTCTGATGCACGTGACAATAACAATTCCTTGGCTCGGAGATAAAACAAAATAAAAAAAAAATATAATACTGGTGGACGTCACGCGGTTTCACCAGCGTAGTTCCCGTTCCCGTTGGAGTACGGGGATAATATATAGCCTACGATACTCCCTGATAATGTAACTATCCAATGCTAAAAGAATTTTTCAAATCGGACCAGCAGTTTCGGAGCCTATTCAATTCAAACAAACAAATCTTTCTTCTTTATAATATTGGTATAGACTATGAAAATTGAAAATTGATTGTATATCCTGTCCATCAACCTTGACCCTATAATATTATTAGGACTTCGAAATAGAAGCTAAAATTAATACTACTATAAAACTTCGATTTAATTCTGGCAAAGCGTTTGTAACGGTTTAAAAAAAATAATTGTTAGGAAAGTGGAAAACTGGAAACACGAAAATACCTTTACCAACCCCAATCTTCCTTATTTACTACCCACCCGGAAGCATGTCTACAAGAGGAATATCCACTGTCTGCGGAACACGTCTTACCTATATCTCAATCGGGTCTTAATCCTCCAATGTTGCCGTCCTAATAACTTCAGACGTGGACGCTGGGGCTTATACCTAAGCACGTAAGTAATTGTTGTCTATGAAAATATGAAGGTACAGTTTTCTTTGTTCATGGTACGAAAATCACGAATGTTCACTCCTGTCACGCTCTTTGAATTAGGTATTATACTCTTGTTTTTAAAACAGTAAAATACCGGTACTGCTGCATTCGGCTAGACTGAATCCAAATAGAACAAAGTCAATTATTGAGTTGCTGGAAATAGAGTGGAATGGCGTGCACTAGGAGTGGCCTATGTCCAGCAGTAGAATGCTTTAGGCTGATATGAATTAGTGTATTAACCAATACTGCCATTATTTCTCTTGCCTTTTCTCAAATTTGTTGGAATCTGGATGCAGCTAAATACCAGTATTTTACGTGGAGCAACTGTCTGTCTAACTTCCACAATATAGTAACAGGTAACATGATCACAATTTGCCAAGACTTGTGTCACATTTTCTGACTATATGGCGAAACTATATCATCATCAAATCAGCCGAAAGACGGCCACTACTGGACATAGACCTCCCCCAAGTGTCGCCACAACAACCGGTCTTGTATGTCCAATACTAGGTTTATAGTTTATATTATTGTTCAACTCGAAACAGTTGTAGAATTCAATTCATTCTGTGTTTCTTTAACAAAATTAAACTTATACAAAACCAAATAAGATAAGCAAAAAATTCACTCTAAACGTTAAGTTCCGTCTACCAGTCATAAAAACAACAATTTACAACATGGAGGCATTCCAAATCCAACTGCGAACAATAGAAAATAGCTACCTATGTGCAAATGTCTGTTATCAGCAAATTGTTTGCATCCAAATGCACTGCATACTTTCAACAGTTCGTGACTCGCAAGATAAGAGCTACGCAAAGAATTCCAGCGAAATTTTTGCATTTGGTACTTGTTTAGTGACGTCATGTCCAGTATACATATCGTCTTGATGGTCGTTGGTCGCCATTTTATTAAGTGGATGCACTGCCTGAGTGCGTTCATGCCGGTAAAACAAATAATTATCGTGGCTGTATCTACTTGTTTTTGCTACAACTTTTGCATATATATATATGTATAATTTGCAAGGGACGCAATATTATGATTGTATTTTTGAGGACCAACTGAAATTATTTAAAACAAAAAGAGTATCCACAGCAAATTGATTTAAAAAAAAACACTTAGCTAAATAAGAAACTACATCGATTTAGGAATCTGTTCAGTAGAATGATTTAATTTAGGTAGGTATACCCAGGTAGTTTAGTTGTTTTTTCGACGAAGGTCAACCAGTTCTTGTAAAAAGCGTATAAAGATTACCAAGGTTATCTAACAGCCAATCATTGCAGATTAATTCTAGATAAATCTTTGAGCCTATTCGAATCACTTGATTTGAAGTTACTTTTTTTTAACAAAATATCTGTATAATCCGGTATTCTATAGAATACCTAGGCAATGTATAGACTACCTAAAACATGCAGGTAATATATGAAATATTATTCATTTTATACTTTGCCTAGGTATTCTATACAATACTGAATACGCAACCGGCAATGCGTGTAAAAGACGATAGCTGGGAAAGGGACGACGTGTAGGGCAGTAAATTATTAAAATTTAAGATAAGAATCCTCAATAATTTATTTCTATAATCCCACTAATTACAGTACTTATATGAGCAACAGAATAATAAGCAATTAATGATTTAATATCAACTTGACAAAAACACTTTAATCTAATATAAAATCCCCCGCTACGTTCACACGACGACATAAACTTAGCCGGATCAGATTTTTACAGGATACGGTTTTGTCATATTACAATTTGTATGAATAAGTTCACACCTGCATTCAGTTTTAAGCTCCGACAAATAACCGAAACGGGCAAAACTTAAGATCCGATTGTGTTGTACGTATCACCTTTACCAATAATTAATGGCAACACGATTTGACAGTTGTTGTCAAATCGTGTTGTCATTCATTCTTAGACTGACCGACCGACTGACTGACTGATCGTAAGTCCGTAGGTCATACGGAATATATATATAGTGTCAAAGTGCTTTCTTGCAAAACACCAAATTGCGTGTTCACACGGTGACATGCCATTCGGTTTTGCCAGAAAAACAAACCAAATGCCGTGTGAACAGAGAATTCGATTCAGTACGGTAAAAATCAGAGACGACAAATCGTGTATCCGTGTGAACGAAGCGTGACGGTACGTTCACACGGCGTCGAGTGGTTCTCTACCGAATCGGTTTTTTGCAGGATTCGGTTTAGTGGCAACAGTATTTCAATGAATGAGTTCACACATGCATTCAGCTTCAAGACACGGCAAAAAAACCGAATCTTGCTGAAGTTGACATCCGATTTTGCGACTACAAACCGATCCTGCCGTACTGCAAAACGTAAGATCCGGTGCAGTGGTATAGCGCATTCAATACATGCGTTCATACGATACACGCAGGGGTAGATTTGTCGGATCTTGAAACCGAATACGTCGTCGAAATTTTTGTGGATCATTTCTTAACTGCTGCATTAGAGTTGTAAAGGCACCAACTGTTGATCGTCATTGTAAGTACTATTGGGTTTAACCACAATCTTTTTCCACGACGCAGACGGCGATAATACCAGTATATTATAGCAAGACTGTTTACGTCCATCGCTTCCAAATCAACGTGAAGAACTGTGCACGCTCATGCTCAAAAAAAGCCGTATTTTGTGTTCACATGGGATCTCGATACGAGGCCGTCCGATACGGCAATGCAAGTGTGAATACAACATTCGGTTTTTCCAGATCCGATGAAAATAAGATTCGGTAAAACGTGGCTCCGTGTGAACGTACCGTAAAATGACGAAAATATGTCTATCGTAGCCATATCTTAGACTTAGCCATTTCATTAAATGTCAACTTCAAACCTGAGCTCGACGACGGGACCCCGCTGCGCGGGGCTCCTATTTTTGTCTGCAGGGTTTAAAGAAACCTTACATGAATGATGACGGGAGGTAAGTTCGCTCGCTCACTCTAGCTCCCGCCATCTCATTCGAACCTAACCTATCCATATCGGAGTGCCCCCAAGTTCTCTGTGTCCTCAGTTCCCAAATGAATAGGCTAAGTAAGTTATTGAACGATATCGAACCAATTCGTTTGCCTTGCTGTTCAATTAAATGCGGAGCATGTCACTAAGTCCAATTAAACGGCTGATGAAGCTAGTTGGTTGCGACACAATTATACCTACTCGTTCATCGATTAATACAGGCCAAAATCGATTTATGTTGCACATTGCCGGTGGACCAGCAGGTAATCTTTTTTTTTTTACTGTAGATAGGCATACGTTTGACCACTACCTCACCTGATAGTAAGCGATGATGCGGTCGAAAATGGAGCACGTTTGCCTAGAAGCAACCTATTCACTCTTGTCATAAAGATTTCCAGGTTGTAGCTATCTGGAAACACAGACTCTGGCAGGGAATTCCACTCCTTAGCTGTACGCACTATGAATGTTTTCCCAAAACGTTTTGTGCATTTGGGTGGGATGTCCACCATGTACCGGTGGCGTATCTATACAATTCCTAGGAATTATTTGTATACTTTACCTAGGGAAAGTATAAAATCGACAATAATATTCATTATATTTCATACATTGCCTAGACGCCCAGGTATTATATACATTACCTAGGTATTATATAGAATACACACACGTTGTCTACATATCTTTTATACAACTCTCCTTTCGCAGGTATGCTGGAAGAGATTTCTTTTGGAATAAGCATTACCTTTGTACCTATTTTTCTGTTTCCTTCTTTTTATCTTTCTATGTAATGTGTGTACATAAATTGTTAAATAAATAAATAAATAAAATACCTGAATTATACAGATTGCCGGTAACGTATCCATTAACTAAATTCTATTAAACTTGCTCTACCAGACTAGATTGAATTTCAAATAAAACATAGACTAGTATTTTTATTCGTCTTTCATCTCGTCGTAGATAAGCATCAACAAACACTTATCTAAAGTCATTTGAATTGGAGACCCTGTTCCTATATTTAATTTGAAAATAGTTTTAATAGAATTGAATGATTTAAAAGTGGAAAATGAACGCTAATTTAAGAAATAAATCAGTAAAACTAAATATGATATAAAAAAAAATCAATAGTATTTTCGTTTTTTTTTGCTTAAAAGTTAATCTAGAACTGGCTCGAGGCAACGTGTGGTAATGCCTAAACAATCTAAGGAAACGCGATAAAACGAAAACGGCAACTTCTAATGTGAGAATGAACTCAGCTTGAAGTTAATTTAAAATAAATTGACCAATTTTCCTATGAAATACATTGACTTTACTCAGTGGAGGCAAGAACCGACGTGTTAAAATAGGTTTCGACACATCTATCTTAATTTAAAGCTATTGGTACTACGTAATGTGTTTCAATTTGCCTAGCCTTTTCCCAGTATGTTGCGTGTCTGTAAAATATTTTAGCTCGGTTTATACGAGTATATCTAAAACGAAGGTAACGACGGCAAGCCACAACCATGGCGATATGTCCTTGAAGTGGTTAGATAGGCGCCACGGCGTTCTCACATTCTGCCTGACGCAGGTCCTTACTGGACACTTGTTTCAGATTCGGCGAGAGGACAAGCTCGGGTGTCTCCGCGCCTTAAAGAGATGTCAGCATTCTTAACGAGGCTGGCTTAGGCCAGTGCCTGCCAGGGTTGGGAATTATTCAAAAGTGGCCCTGGAACGTAAAGGGTATTTGAATGAATTTGACACTCCCTCCTGCTATGCCCAGAGCGTCGAGCGCGAGTGGAGTTATTTGATGATTCCCAGCTAAAAGAAGAAAAAAAGGGTCGTGTTGTCATAATTTCTCTTATTATAGCTCGAACTACTGGGAATGGTTTAAATATCCAAAATATAATTATCCGGAAAAGAACTGGAGTTACCGACATGACTTACAGAAGTAGCGAGCGGAAGGTGCAGTGGACTGGCCATGTGTACCGAAGGACCGATGGCCGGTGGAGAGCATGTATCGCCTGCATGAAGCGAGGGTCGCTCGCCACTTAGTCAGCCAGACTTCTAAAACTAATTTACTAAAAATTAAGATTCCAAGATTTTCTTACATACATAGTTACAAGTGAAGCTAATAAAAGCGTGTTAAAAATAGCATAAAGAAATTGTCATTTCATAGAAGAAATCTTTATTTAGACATAGCGACGTATACCAGCCACAACTTGTTGCTAATAAAATTGGTCAGGCTCTAAATATGGAGAGCTTTTTACTCTTTTAAATAAATTTAATAAAAAACAATTTATTTAAAATTCATCACTTTGGTAATTCCTATTAGAACTAGGTACTTCTCTAAAAGTCGCTTAAAGAAATTTGTCATTCCACACAAGAAATCCTTTTAATTTAGACATAGTACCGTATGGGTAAGGCACAACTAGTTGCTAAAAAAAATGGCCAGGCTCTAAATGTGGAGAATTTTTAATTTAATCTTTCAAAATAAAAAATAAAACCATTAATAGCGTCTGTACGTCTACCATGAGTTTTATCAATCTATACTCGCTAGCGATGAAAAACTATATTAAAACTTTGAAAAAACAAGTTTGTTATTTATTTGTTTAAGTTGTTAACTAACAAGCAAGCAAGTTGCAATTAAAAGTTTAGTTAACAACTAAAAAAATAAATAAGAAACTTGTTTTTTTAAAGTTTTCATACATTTTTTTAACTACAGTCGCTAGCGAGTATAGATTGATAAAACTCATGGTAGACGTACTGGTTATGCTTTTAATTTGGTAACGAACATTGCTCGTACATTGCTACGGTAGGCATTTTACACTGAGATAGTTGGTAATTTGTTCAGATTTAGAACTAAACCGCCATTATGACATCAGGTTAGTGGCTCACATACTATCACTAATAACTTTGGTTTTAAAATAGTACATAGCTTCAAATTTTACGTACAATCGGTACATTGCTCGTAAATTGCTCTCACGGATATAGCATGATCATTTGCAGGCATACATCCGCCAATTTGATACACACGAACTGTCGATCTGGTAATTGTAGAAAGATGTTAACCACGAAGAACCCGATATTGAGGAGCACATTAGGAGAGGACTGTGTCCAGTTGAGGACTCTGATCAGCTGAGGATAATAATTATAATATGTATAATAATACAAGATAAAAAGTCATGCGGTACGGGAAGTCTTTAGGTAAATATCGTAGAATGCCCGGCTCTTAATAAAGACTTTAGTGTAGAAACTATGTAGTTTGTTTAGAGCTCTCGAGGGTCGTTTATTAATCGTAAAAATAAGTTATTAGACACTCCCTGGGTGGTTTATAAGTGCACTGTTCATATACTAACTCATTGAATCATGAAATTATATATTTTTGGAAAAAAACAACAGGTATTTTCTTCCAATTTGTTTGTTATTGAGAACGAGAAAGATATATTGTGTATCGGTACATATGGAGCGATAAGGAAACAATTTCCGGAGATACGCTATGATATACACAGATAAAGTCACAATAGATGAGTAAACAACACTTTCCTTATTTACGTTGTCGGTATTATTGCATCTGTTGGGTGATAGGTAAATTGTTTATGATGTTTACTTTTCAACTTAACGTATTACGGTGAGTGAGTATGTGAGTGCGCTTCGAGTCTTTCGGGACATTAGCAAACAACTTGTCGACTGTTCACCTGACCAGAGGGCTGGGCTTTTTTTCAGCCAAAGAATCGCATTGCCATTCAACGCTGCAATCATGCCAGTGTTCTGGGCACTTGCCGTTCACAGAGATGCGGACATCAAAATGCCCAATGTTTATTGTTTTTATTCGCGTTTTCACATAATTTTGTGGTTATTAACGTAATTGGTTTTTTAAAAGATTACATTAATTCCTATATCTGAGGCTTCACCCAGATGAAGTAGTAACGATTCAAGATAACATATTAAGAAACTTCCTGAAACTTTATCACTACTGTTTGTTGTAGTTTGTAACGGTATCAGCCATAGCGACTACCGATAATAAAAATACGGCATAATTGTTGTCGTAATTACCTACGGCATAAACATATAAGCGGTGACAAAACTTGTAAATAAAACAAAAAAACTGTTTCAAGCAGTTGTGCTATTCTGTGTCTCGATAGCGGAATCCGAGGTGAGGTATCAAATTCGTATTTGTATAAGACTTATGTTGTGTGTAATAAAGCTCACTTTGTGAGCTTTGTCACTCACGTGAAGCTCATATCGAAAAAGCTATTTACAGAAAAGACTAGCTGAACTCACACACACCCAAACAAATCACTAAAATATTTTTTTTACTTTACACACTTGCCGTAACTAAGTTGAGCAGAAATTATATATTTTATCTTTTATTTTATTTTAATTAATCCTACTCAAGGATCAAGGTCATGTTTTCTCGTGTTAAGATTCTTCATGTACAATTACCAGTCGTATATTATTCGATAGGTACTAATTTCGTTATGTAACAAAAACAAATAAGTGTAACGTTAGAATCTCCTTCAAAAATGTTGAGACAGAAACAAAACATGGTAGAAACGTTGCCCTATTTTTACCCGACTGCCCCAGAAGGAGGGTTATTTTTTACTACAAGCTGTACCCACACACAATGTCACGTTAAAAGTCCGTAATCTTGCTTTAGAATAACAAACACCTACTTACACGATGCTTGCTCTACAAGAAACTTCACTCGAGGCAAGATTACCCTTGAATGGCAGTAGTAATAAGTACCTCCGCCATTCCCACTTAACAAACTTTTCTCATATCCGTGTGCATGGAGTTTGAAGGAAAGTAAGGGATTTTTTATGCTAATTCCCACGATAATATTAGCTTGTGAAGTTCAGTAGCAACTTCAGAAGCCATAAAATAGTTTCAGCTTGTAAACAAGGCTTCTTTTTGCAGTTTGAGTTGATCAAAATAGAGGGTTCGTTTATTTTTGTTATTTGAATTCGTCGTTTCATGATTGGCGTAGGGATGGTTTATTCGGCGTGTAAATAAATATTAAAATAATCTAAAATAAGAACATTAATCAAAATACATATTTTTTATTTTTATTAATTTTTATTTTTTTAATTATTAATCTCTTGGTATTTTTTAAATTAATTAAATTAAATCTAATTAATATATTACAACAATCAGAAAAACTAAATTATCCATATACTTGCTTTTGCCCGTGGCTGTGCTTGCGTTAAATTAGCCCATAACCTTAACAAACAAACTAACTTTCGCAATATTTTATTTTATTATATGAGTAAATTAGGTAGGATGTCACTGTAGGTATTTTTATATATTGGCGTAAATAAAGTACCAACCAACAAAATACCATCTAGTATACACTCACATGGATATTGCTCGGGGCGAAAACAATATGCTGGGGGTTTGATGACAGCCATAGTGATATGGGGTAAGTCTATAAACCACAGAACATGTTTTGTCCTTTATTTTTACAACATACACGGGATGATAAACAAACAGCCCTTGCTTGTTTTTTTCCTAGGTTTCATAGAGATTGTATGTGACCATAGAAATATAAAAAAAAACAGTTATTTATTATATCTTACAGCAGTTATTTATTTATTATATTTATGTGTGTGACTATGTTAATCTGCCAAGCCTTTTCCCAAATAAGTTGGGCTCCGCTTCTAGTCTAACCGGACATGGAGAGACTGCCTACTTGACCTCCACAACCAAGCAACACAGTACCTTTTTTTTAGGGATGGAAAATTGCCCCTTTTCGCTCTAGGAGCGGGAGGGAGTGTCAGACTTTTACTGACTAAATAAAACCCATACATGTTTCTACTAATGCCCTTTGCGTTCTAGGGTCGCAGTAAATCTTTCGAACAAAGTCCGCAACCCGCAGTATCCCCCTTGGCAAGACTGGTACCATATTTGAGACCAGGTGAGATGGTGGTCAAACGCGTGCCTATCAATAGTAAAAATTAAAATAAATAAAAATGTTTGGCTTCTGACTACCCATAACGACTGCCAAAGGTATACAAATGCCAGGCGGGATCAAAAGGTTAACGTTCTTTCCGAGGTGCGATAGTGTCTCAGTATCAATTTAGTGGAAGTTCACCCATCCACAGACTAACCTCACAAGCGTTGCTTAACGTGAAAAGCGACTCGTGTGATGTTATTTCTTAGCCACGAGCTTCTCTCATAAAGTTCGTATGTAACGGAGCTAGTAAAATTTTCGGTGATGGATATCTAAAGTAAAAACTTTATCAAAAACGAGCTTCCTCATTAAACACTGGAACAAAAATAAAAGTTGGTGTAACACCTGCGAAGTTAAGAATAATGAATAATGACGGGGACAGAAGCGAGAACAACTTCTAACATAATTATAGTTGAACGGAAAAGTTTTTGTGATGTAATATCAGAGGAATTCTTCAGATTAGATTTTGATGTTTTATTTATAGGTCGCAAAATAAATAAATGCTGCAAATCCCATTTAAAAAGTACTTGAAAATTAGGTAGAGTGTAAACAAGCATTTCCACTCGAAACTTTAACAAGTGGAATGTAATATCAAGAGGTGTTTACAAGCAGTTTTTTATATTTTTTTAATATTTTATATGATACGATAAAAATTACTTCTTTTTATGTGGTAAAAACAAAATGATTAAAAGTGTTAAAGTGCAGTTGGAACAGTGAGAGGAAAAACAAGTTAAGTTTTTAAAAAATAGAGTACCTGCCACCAAGTTTCTAACTGAAATACCTGATACGTAAAGTGGCCAACTGCAAAACTGTGTTTTTTTACTATATATAGGCATACGTTTTACCACAATCTCACCTGATGGTAAGCGATGATGCGGTCGAAGATGGAGCACGTTTGCCTAGAAGCAACCTATTCACTCTTGTCTTAAAGACGCCCAGGTTGTAGCTATCTGGAAACACAAACTCCGGCAGGGAATTCCACTCCTTAGCTGTACGCACTATGAATGTGTTCCCAAAACGTTTAGTGCGTGTCGATGGGATGTCCACCATGTACCGGTGGCGCATCGCCGTTCGTCTTGTGGTCCGATGATGGAACGGGCTTGGCGGAATTAAATCATGCAATTCCGTTGCACACTCCCCAAAATGCAAGCGATAGAAAACCGACAGGCCAGCAACTCGGCGTCGATGCTCAAGACTTTGGAGCTTCGACTCGACGAGCCTGTCATTACCGATGATCCTCTTGGCTCGTCTCTCAATTGACTCAAGGGCATCAAGCTGGTATTTGGCAGATCCGTCCCAAAAATGAGAGCAGTACTCCATAAACGATCGAACTTGCACTTGATAGAGCTTGAGCAGCTGTTACGGCGTGAAGTACCGTCTTACCCCCAACTTTCTGGCAGCCATTTGAGCCTTTGCCTCTATGAAAGGGCCAAAATTGAGGGTAGATGTTAACGTAACACCAAGAAGCTCAAGTCGGTCGGTCATCGGCACGGTTACACCACGAAAAGATGGAGCTGGGTAGAATTGGCTCGTTTTAGCGGAAAAAAGACAGGCTTGGGTCTTAGCAGCATTGAACTTGACCAGATTAGCATCGTCCCATTCAGAGACAGTCTGTAATACTCTTACAGAGTATGGACGTTACCGAGATGGGTCTGTAATTCGACGGGTCAGCTCGACTACCCTTCTTGGGCACGGGCTACACGTTAGCTTGCTTCCAAGCATTCGGTACTTTTCCAGTCTCAAGCGAAGACTGGTGTCAAGATTGGAGACAACTCAGGCGCACAAGTCCTCAAAACAATTGCTGGTATCCCGTCGGGGCCACTAGCCTTATTCAAGTCTCGGTTACGCAACAACCCGAAGAACGTCCTTCTGATGAATGCGAATGTTCGACATACTCGGCTCGCATCCATCAGGAGAAGCAGGGGGCCTCGCGCCACCAGGATCCAGACGCGACAATTCCGCAAACAGGCAAACAAGTTTGCTTTATCCTCAGCGGAGTGGGCCAGCGACCTATCGGGTCTCAGCAGTGGTGGTAGTGAGGGGCGGCAGAAGTTCGATTCGACCGACTTAGCCAGGGACCAAAAAGCTTTACTACCTGCTGGGTATGAGGCAAGTTTGTTCCCTATTCGGCTCATGTGGTTAAACCGAGCCCTCCGCAACACCTTCTTGCAGGACTTGGCAGCCCTGTTAAGGACTCTCTTCTTCTGAATCACGTCATTTGCTTTGCGTACACGGGCGTCGACCCATGCTAGGTACGCCGCATGTTTTATCGCATTAGCGCGATTGCAATCGTCACCAAACCATGGGCGAGCTTCGCCAGACATTGCTACGTCTGAGAACGGAATGTAGTACTCCATTCCTATCCGAGTACCAGTTCATCCAAAGTTTCATCCAAATACGTTCAGCCCTTAGAACGTGCAGAGATAACAAACTGATAGAGCATTTATAATATTAGTATGGATTCTCGGAAATTAAGGTCAATTCTAAGGTCAAAAACTAATCTGCATGGTTTTTAAAAAATGATGTATGGTAAGTGTGAGGACTATGTAGGTCGTTATTTTAAGCATTGATTTCATGACTGTCTGGCAGTTTGAGTATATTATGCGGCTTACCCAAATGTCCTTACTTTGGTATTGTTCGTCGGTTCGTTGAGTTCCTCAAAGTTATGAGTTGAGCTGCACGATAACTGACAAATACTTGCACTGTCTGGACAAGCCCACTCAAACCTGCGTGGTGCTTTCCTCAAAAGGCCACCTCAGACGTTAACCTACATGTTTTTCATATGTTATTGGCGATTGTATGGACTTCAAAAGATACTATGATCTCTGAGTTTGTTTCGGTGTTTCTTCTCAGGGTAGTCAGCTAGAAAACATTCGGCCTCATCTAGATTAATATGTCAAAAAAAAAATTGACGTGCAAAAGAGTTACTTGTAACCTTTTTGCAAAATAAATATCATTTATCAATTTTACCTATACAAAAATAATTGGTAGCCAAGTAATAACAACCGGGGGTTGATCTCCGTTGATCAACGGTTGCCGAGGTCGGTATGTAGATGGTTGACCGTCCATTACACACTCCGTGCCTGTCTCTTCTGATACTCTTCACAAGATCTTTGGCAGTCGTTACAGTTGTCAGAAGCCATAAAATCTGTCACCAGTTTGACAAGGGGTATAGTACCTCAGTTAGTTACTCAGTTATTGGGTTGTGGAGGTCAAATAGGAAGTCGCTGCATGTGAAATACTGGCACTCAGCTGTGTCAGTTAAAATGGAAGCCGACCCCAATATAGTTGGGATAAAGCTAGACAGATACATTTTACTAGGCAGTAGTCAAAAAAGGCATAAGCGCCCTGTTCACGTATTGCTCCGTTAGGTCAATTAAATGCAATTACAGCACATGCATACATACGTTCGAGTCAATGCGGTTTCAATTAGTGGCCTGACACTGACACTTGTCACAATGTTCATGCAATTGAACCGATTGGTAGGCCGGCTTGTAGGTACGACAGATTATAAAAGGGAACAAAAATCATAGGTGTACGAATATTGTCTTTGGTATGGCACATCGAGTTACCAACTTTTTTACGTAATTTTTTTTTATTTTTTATTTGTGATGGGTTTGCTCTTGACTCTAGTCTAGGTCAGAGATGACCGAGACAAAGTCTACGATGGAGCGAGCTTACCCAGAAGGAGCCTGTTTACTCTAACTTTGAAGAGATTAGGGTTGTAAGCGTTTGGAAACACAGACGCAGGCAGAGAGTTCCACTCCTTTGCTGTGCGCATTATAAAAGACGTTTGGAAACGCTTAGTGCGAATTAGTGGAATAGTAACAAGGTAGGGATGGTAAGATACAGTGCGTCTGGATGTCCGATGGTAGAAGGGGGTCGGTGGGATGAGGTCGTGGAGTTCTTGGGCACACTCACCGAAGTACAATCTGTAGAAGACCGACAAGCAGGCAACCTTACGGCGATGAGCCAAGCTATGTAGCTTGGCATCCACCAGTTTTTCGTCACCGATGAGCCTCTTAGCTCTGCGTTCCACCGAGTCAAGCGCGGCAAGCTGATACTTAGCTGAGCCATCCCAAAGGTGGCTACAATACTCCATGCAGGATCGGACTTGCGCTTTATATAGGGTTAAAAGCTGTCGAGGCCTGAAGTATCGCTTCACCCTATTTAGGACGCCCAGCTTTTTGGCTGCGGTTTGGGCTTTGTACTCGATGGTGGCGCCGAAGTTGAGACTGGATGTCAACTCCATGCCTAGGAGCTCGAGCCGATCAGTCACAGGAACAGATGCACCCCGAAAAGTAGGAGTTTGGTCAAAACGACTCCTTTTTGCGGTAAAAATACACGCCTGTGTTTTGGTGGCGTTAAAAGTGACCATATTGTCATCACCCCACTGGGAGACAAGGCTTAAGGTCAAATTTGTCCGCTCTACCATGGCCTCTCTCAAGGAACGAACTTCATCCCCGCTGGTTGCTGCGCTGGACAAGTATCTCTCTGAAACCGTACTGTCATTTGCGTACCCAACAATACCAGGCTGAAGTAGGTCATTGATGTGTAGCAGGAAAAGAGTTGCAGAGAGAACAGACCCCTGAGGAACTCCGCCATGAAGTCAGAGGAGCAGCCGTCAACAACTACTCGGATCGACCGTTCACTCAGGAAGTCTGATATCCAGCTACAAAAACCAGCTGGGATGCCATAAGCAGGAAGCTTGCTGAGTAGACCTGCGTGCCAAACCCTGTCAAAGGCCTTCGAGATGTCGAGCGACACGGCAAGTGCTTCGCCGTGTCTCTCGATGGCCTCGCCCCAGCAGTGCGTGACATACACAAGAAGATCGCCAGTTGACCGGCCCCGGCGAAAGCCATATTGACGGTCACTGAGGAGATCATTGTCTTTAAGGTAAGTCAGCAGTTTACTGTTAAGAACCCTTTCCATAACCTTGCACAGGATGGAGGTAATGGCGATCGGACGGTAATGTACGGGGTCAGCACGGTCTCCCTTTTTGGGCACCGGTTGCACATTCGCAAGCTTCCATGATTTCGGCACCGTTCTTTTTTCAAGAGAGAGGCGGTACAGGCGTGCCAACACAGGAGACAGTTCAGGTGCACATTGCCTCAGCACTCTCGCTGGAATGCCGTCAGGCCCGCTTTTATTCACGTCTAGACTGCACAATACTCTTCGGACCTCTTTAATGTGAACTGTGATGTCCGGCATCGAAGAGTCACAACGAGGTAAAGTCGGCGGTTGCTTGGAGCCAGCGTCCAGACGCGAATTGCTTGCAAAGAGAGTTGCAAATAAATTTGCTTTCTCACTTGCAGAGTGAGCCAGCGAGCCATCAGGTTTCAACATTGGAGGCAAAGTGGGTCGACAGAAATTCGTTTCAACCGCTTTCGACAGGGACCGACGTAATGCGGGCCGTACATGATCATGTAATTTGATCGAACAGGCTGGTTCAAACTTTTTGATCAAATATAAATGTGAAATATCGAAAAATGAGTCGTTAAACGACATAACGAAACATGCCATTTGATGACTCACTTTTGATCAAATGTTCCCACAGATATTTATGGAAAGGAGAATGACCACGACAATATGGACCACGGTACAGAGTTGCGTCAATTCCAAAGTTGTTTTAGATGGTTTATAAATTAACCAAATAACCATCTACAATTGCCATTTTGGAATCAAAACCCGCATTTCCAAGTTTTTTTAGAAAACGTAACTTAACCTCAAAATAGAAATATCCGTCGTGTATAGAGTTAAGTTTATAGGTCGTAGTTTGGAGAGCAGATTAATTAGCATATCTGATGGGATAGAGACTTAAATAAATCAGTACCTTGCCTTTATATTTCCTGTTAAAACAGTTACAAATACAAAAAAAGGAGAGCTGTAAAAAAAACAATAGAATTCAAAGAGATCTTTAATTTGATTCAGTGACACTGGTAGCACTTAAAACATGTAGGTAGGTACATAATCAATCATAGTATATCTAACCCTTACAGTAAGTAGGTAGGTACCTATACATATAGGAACAGCGAATGACTTTATTCATCATTTTCATTAAAAAAATCATCTAAATAAGATGCTGGAGCAGTGATATCATTGTATCGAGCCCAACTCAAAAACCACACCACTGTCATTATGTGAGCACAGCAGCCAACAGTTCGCTTACCAACAAGGCAGTTGCAACAATAACCTACAATGGCTTGTAATGTATTTGCTACAGCATCGTCTCTGCTTATTAATAAATACGTGTAATATGTACGACTGTTCACATGCCTGGATTTAATCCTACCTCTTAACAAATAATTATTTAGGCCTAAAATCAGAGGAATATCCTCATCAATTTCAGTATTCACTTCCACTGAATATATTCCAGACTGACGAACATGTTCCCCGAAGTAAGATCTGGCCTGTTTTAATTGGTATGTACCTAGAGCAAACCGCTTAAGGTCAGTAATTGTGAGTCGTGGAAATCTATCCAAATGAGGATGATTGCCATCAATTGTTTGGAAGCTAGCTCTCCTTCTGTTAAGATTTTCTTGCTCTACATATGTTGCCAGATGGTTTACTAGAAAAAGTCTACTTTTAGCTATTGTAACATATTCCAAAGCCTCCGGTGAGTCATCTATGGCAACATGAAACTTATTTAATAAGGCACAACAAATCCTAAAATCATCATTGAGGTGCATAGCAGCTCTATTATTGAATACATGACGGAATAGTCTATAGTCTCTTTTTATCCTACCATTGACTATTTCTACGACCCAGCGACACATGGTTACTAGACGAGACCGATTCGCCTGCTGGGTTGTTAATTGGTGTTCATTTTCGAGGAGAGACTCTGGCATGTGGGTGACAAAACCGTGTTCTCATTTATAACATCTCGAAATCCTCTATCAAGAAGAAAAATATCACCTCTTCTAAAAAATGATCTTATACAAGATCCCTCATTATTTAAGTTTAAACTTGTGATTGTAGCATCATTCAGAGTGGCTTTGTATGGACCAAGACATTCCACAATGTGGCCATCGCAACACACAATCAAAAATGGTTTAACTAGGTTGTCTAGTTTTTGTAAACTGTAGGTTTGTTTCTGAAACAAATAATTTGAACTACTTTGCACAAAAACATAGGTAGCATCACATATAACTATTGCAGGTTTAACATCTGGTGGCAAATCAGGATTACTAAACAGTCCTTCTGGTATAATCTTATTTCGAGAAGCAACATCTTGTACAGTAAGATGATTAAATCCTAAGTGCAATGGGACAAAATCACTCATTAAACAATTTCTTGCTTTTGACATCCACCGTTCTAAAGTGGTTCTAGGTTTATTAAAAAGAGTAGCCAACCTTTCATTACTGTCACCAGTTCTTACCTTAACTAAATATATGCACAAGGCTATAGAAGCATTTGGTACCTGTTCTGCTAGATTTGGGATACTGTTAAGTAAATCATAAAACTGGTCAGCATTGAATCCAAGCCAATAATGACATAAATATGGAGGCATCATCCTAATATTTGAAAAATCAAATCTGTTATTAGCTGCTCGCTGCATCATAGTCATAATATTATCAAATTGACTACCAGTAAAATCCCTCAATTGGGAGGTTAATTCATTCCAAGAACCGTGATCCAAGTGGTGACGACAAACACGTGCACCAGATGGTACATAGAATTTATAATGATACAATAATAAATCTTTTATAGCACATGGTACAAGTAGACGTTCATTTTCAAAACAATTAACGAATATGCAGTGGCCAGATGTGTTTGCAGCACGTCTATATAAAGATGATGTGATTTTTGGTGCCGCTAATTGAACTGCTACTGGTCTTGAAGATGGAAGAGGAGGTGGCTCAGGAATATTGAAATCATCACTTGACACAGCATGTGCTACAGTAGGACGATTTGAATCATGCTGCTGTTGCCTCTGTACTTCTCTCGTAGCTGATCTCCAACATGCAGCACATACACGTTCCATTCTGGAAACCTAAAAAAATAAGGTGCTTAAATATTTTTTCTGTTAGCCCGAGTAGACAGATTATGTATTAGACACTCCATATTCTCAATAAGATACTAATAAATATTTACCAAGTGCAGTGGAACCAGTCTCATTAAAATGTTTCTTTCTTGTCGATCATGTCGCACAGGGTATGTTCTTGGTGCTCGTAAAATAGAATTTCCACAAGGGAAGCAGATTCTTCTATGTCCAAGAGCAGGCAAAGGCATAGCACTTCCTTCGCTCATTGTGTTAACTCGATTTTGAAGCAGTCGAAAACACTCGGAACAAATTATACTTCCTGGAGACAGCTGCAATCAAAAAAATATATTTGAAATGAAATATAAAAAAAATGTCATTAGAATATAGTATAATAGAATGAGCAAAGGAATGTCACAATCACCGATTTCAAGCCCAACTGAATGAGCCGCACAACATAGGTAATTATATTTTGTGCTTACAGCATGGAGAGCTTCCAATTTCAGCATTGTGACATTGATTTTATGCTATCATTTGTCTATAGTTTTTAATATGTGATTTATAAAAAGCAAAAATTAAAATATAAAAACGAGAGAATAACTGGGTAGGTTTAAACTGTCTGAGAAATCAAGAAATAGACTGATAGGTATGAAAACGTCAATAGAATGTGCTTACCTGAGTAGGAGTTATCCATGACTGTAACACATTGATCATCTGAGTAGTAGCTTGTTCCAAAGAATACCTGCGTTGGTTTCTTAGGATTGCAAAAAAACAGTTGATACACCGGTTTCGCCGGTCGATTGTTCTTGTTGTCGGTACCTCACGCGAAGTGGTCGACATTTTCAGTAGTCGCTAAATAGTACAGTACAGTACAACAAAATACGAATCACACACAAACTTCAAACAAAGTGAAAACTTCCTGGCGTAAAAACGTCCTGGCGTAAGATTCACAATTTCACACTAAAGTTAGCGATAGTGATTGAAAACAAGAAATAAACAAATAGTTACAATGAATATCACAATTACTGTGGAGAGTAGAACTCGATCAACACAAAAAAAACTGTAATATTTAAATCGCAATGAACAAACTTAGCATGCACCACGCGCATTTGACATTGGACTTTTTGACATTGACAATGACAATTCAATTTGAGACACCAACACCAATGTTGCCACTTTAGATTTTAAATGAAAATCGATTACTCGAATCAATACACTCGACACATAATAATTATTTCAAATGACTGATTTAGTTCTATAATCATTAATTTTTTAAAAAGGTTCGATTTATATCAACCCGAAGCAAGTTATTAAAAAAAAATCTATGCAATCATTCATATATATCGTTAGCCAACAAAGTGAAATTGCTTTAAAAAGTTTTGAAAGCAAAATAATACGATTACTGTGTGTGTGAAATACTAATTATTTCACACCACAGTAGTATCATCTCGCTTTATTATTTATAAAAATCCCGCGATTTACCTTTCCAATGACTTTACATTTATATTAATTAGTAATCGTATACAAAAAAAAAAACGATTAGAGTTGTCAATATATTTACTTATTTTTTTGATTACGGCAACACTTTAACGTAAGAATAGCCGGCGCCCGGCGGTAGGTAATTCATTTTAGCAAAACAATTTCATAACTTATTAAGTTTACAAAATAAACCCCTATAAAAAATTGGCATTCCAATTTAAGAATGACTTCAAAAATAAAGAAAATAATTGTAATATAATTTTTATCTTGATGCATGAGAAAAACCAGGACCATTGATGGTCATGATTCTTTATAAAAAAGTTTGAACCAGCCTGTTTGATCAATTGCTTGAGCGTGTGTGGCCCGCGTTAGTCATTATGTTTTCATTCGTTTTGTTATGGTATCCGTCATTATTTTCTTAAAAAAAGACAGTTATGTTCGTATTGTTGGTTCGCTTGCGAGAAATTACGATGTACGGAGTGTCACACTACCAACTTACAAACCAACATCCAGCTATTGAGAAAAAGTCCTAATGAATAAAACCCCATATCACTATTTGACCCAAATCGAACAATGGTCCCTACGTTAGGCAGTAACGCTTTCGACCACGACACCAATGGGGCAGCTATAAAAGCTATTAATATAAAACTTAAAACTAAACTTTGCTTCACTTTTAGTGCCAAGTGCATAAGTGTTCTTACATTTTTAGTGCCAAGCACTCAACACATGAGCCGAACAACAATTCGTTCGTGTGCTCACAACCCGCGCATGAACACAAGTCACATATAGCTACTTAAAACGACGACTCAGATGCGGGTTGTGGGCACACGAATGAATCACTGCTCGACCCATACGCTGAGTTCTTGGCACTAAAAGTGTTAAATGCTAAGTGTTACTAACACCTACGTAACTGTGGACCGAAAGTTACATTTTATGAATAAATAATATTATCTTTGGAAGTAGGGTAGAACACTGACAACACAGTTACACGTATTAGCATTTCCTTACGGCTTCTGAGAATTTCCAAACAGAGGAAACCAATATTACTTATTTCAGGGAATCGAAACTGGAAAGTTCTGTCTAACAAAGTATGGGATTTAGCTGCAAGTTCATATACCACTGTCTCGGTGCGATGGCTCGATGCCGCACTGGCTGAGTGATTGGCTGCTTTTCATTCGGTGGAGATTTTCGATTCGTCTGTAAGTAGCAGCACAAATATTTAGAATGGCCTACGGAATATGTCCCGGTTCTAGGTGTTTGTATAAGTATATGATATTATTTTTAGAGGAAATATTACATTTTCTGGATTATATTAGGCCTTTATTTCTCGAGTTAGGTAGAGGTGTAACTTTAGAAGATCCACATTAAGCCTGTCATGTTTAAGACCCATGTAGTACTGAGCCATTGCCATCAACCACGCAAAGATAAAGACTCCGCGTTCATCATCTGTTTAGATTTTTCCTAACTACTCGTATGTCGGGGTCGGCTACACGTCAAACCGGATTCAACGAAATATCGGTATTTTACGTGGAGCGGTTGCCTGCCTGACTTCCACAACCTACAATTGGGTAAAACGGCACTTCTTGGCAAAACTGGTGTCAAATTTTCTGGCTTCTGACATTCCGTACCGACTGCCAAAGATCTACAAATGACAGCCCAGATCAACGGCTTAACGTCGTTTCCAATGCACAGAGGAATCTCATATGTTAAGATGGTTGTAATGGTTGATGGGAGTAATAAATCAAAATATTGTAGTAGCAACTCTTTATACACATTGATGATCTGTGATTATATCCGTATCTGCTTTCCAAATAAATTCACTTGGTTCTTTTCTCGTCAACGTCAAGCAAATACGTTTTTTTATTTTAGGTTAAAATTCAAAACTCAAAAGTCGTTTATTCAAATTAGGCTGAAAGCCAGCACTTTTTGAACGTCGAGTTTTACAAAAGACAGTCCCCCAAAACGCCCGCCCGTCACCACTTCCTAATGTTTTAGCTGTGGAGAAGAAGTGGGCAAAAAACTCCCCAGCAACACATCTGTCTGTTACGTTTAAGAATTTGAATTTATACAATGGTATGCAAAGTAAAAAAAAAGAAAAAAATATTAATTTATCACTTATATGGGACCCATTTCCGTAAACCTCTCGCGGCAGTTTTCACTGTGACATTACGTTGTTTTATTTTAATGGTCATCCATCTACAAATCGACCTCGGCAAGCGTTGCTTAACCTTAAAGATCGACCCATGCGGCTGTTATTATTTAGCCTATGAGTCTTTATGCTTCTCGGATAAAGACAACGCGTTGTAACTGAGAAATTTGTGATCGATAAACTCTTTAAATCTTCACATGCCTGATCTTTGCAACCACAATACCACGAGGCGTTTTGAAAGGTAGTGGATATATTATCAAAATGTTCGTAGAGTCGGAAGGAAACTAATCAACAAAAGTTTCCCGCTATGCGCCGGACGGGTCGTTCAATACCAATATGTAGTGGTTCAATTCTTAACCGCTGGTCACTGTAGCGAGCCTCGATTGCAATAGTTCAGAGCGACAGTTTGTTGGTGCACCTACGATCATTAGGTAAATACCGCGAGTTTACCTGCAGCTGCTAACAGGTGGTGGGTGACAAGCCTATTTTTAGAACGCAGGGTGAATATTCTGATTTATATGCTGCATAGTTGTGAGACTGTTACCGAAATAGCCAAAAATTTAGGTACCAGTAATCCAGTGTGGCAAAACATCTCTGACCTTCGATCAACCTGCCTAGCCTTTGCCCAACCAAGTTGCGGTCGGTTTCCTGCTTGACCGGATGTAGCTGAGTACCAGTATTGTACATAGAGCGACTGTTGACTCTTGGCAAGCCTGGTGTGTGATTTTGTAGCTTCTGACTACCAGTAATGACTGTTAAAGATGTACTAATGGCTTAAAGTGTTTTCCGATGTGTAGAGGTAACTCAGAATGTAATGGGAGGTCATTCTTCCGCGGACCTACCTCGGCGAGCGTTGCGATTGAGTCGCAAAAATAATTATAAATGAATAGTTTAAAGCCAACTAGAATATCATCTAAATAACAAACAAACTTCCAAAAACTCATGAAAAGCTATGAATAACAAAAAGTTGCCAATTCTAGTTTTCAGCTCTAAATTCAAAATGAACTAGGGTTGGGAAAGCTCATAACGAAGGAACCCAAAAAAATAAACGGCATTATTCTGCCTCCTAGTTCCACATCACACCACTCCGGTCGACATTACCGTGGTTATGTCGCCGAAGTACCTCTCTAGCGGCGGGAAAGGTTGACCGGGTTATTCGTTTTATCTGACGTCATCTGCGAACAGATCTGTGAATATCCTTACCTACCTAACCGACGTCGGATTGACGTGTCGTGATTGAGGATATTTTGTGATTCCACGAAGAACTGAGTTTGAAAAGTTTTCAGCCAGTTCGTCGTGATATAATCATGACCGTAGGGCGGGTGATTCAATAGATTCGATTATCCAATAACCTGTTCAAGTAGGCACCCAACACATTTTTATACTTTGATCAAGTTTCGAAAGTTTAGGATTAGTGACCCCAACATAAAAAGATATCAAAATGGTACCCGAAATTCACGCTGACTCAAGGCGAAACCAAAAATTAAGTACAACTTAAACCTAAGAAAACAAAACAAAGAAGATTTAATGGCTGTCTCGACACAAACCAGTCGCCGTTTAGTTTTTAAACGTAAATAAAAACTAAAATGCCTGCAAGGTGGATTCAATTTGGGGTTTCATTATAGTAAAATAATATTTGTAAAAATGTATAGTGAGTTGGAAAACAATAAAATATAAAAATGTGTTGTACGTATCGCATAAAATCACGTTTTTTTCCACTTAGAAAAAGAAAAACTCTGCCCTAAGTACGAGTTCCTGAATTGAGTAAAGTTCGTGTCAACTTGTACCTATGTACTTTACTGGCAAATATTGACAGGTTTTCAGGCTACGCTTGACTGGTAATCTAAAAGAATGTATACTTATTTGATAGATGAACATTACAATTTGTAAAAAATAGATAAAAATGGTCGAAAAACAGAGACGTTAAACATTTTTAAAGTTACTGTTAGAACAGTAACACAGGTCCTTGTCACACAAACGTAATTTGTACTTCAATTCAATATGGCGCTAGACTTGTGAGTGACGTCACACACAGTGTGTTTCTATTTATTACAAATTTTGAAACGCTGACAACACCGCAATTTTTTTCAGGTATGCAATATTTTTGAACTGCGTCTTGTCTGCTCTCTAGGTTTTGAGAAATGTAATAAAAAATCCAGTTAAATACTCTATTTTAGAAATCGAGGGTAAGTTAATGTACTGAAACGTAGTCGCTAATAATTAGGTGAAAGCGTAAATCACAAGAAGCTTTGTTTTATCCACGTCCACTTAGCTTCCAAACCCGTTTTCGCATGTCCAACCAAAACAAGGTATATTGGCAAAATTTTGCGTTCCGAAACACTGTCCCAGAGGCGATTTCAGTATGTTATACGTACGGGACAAGCTATATTTGCTGCAAACTAAATTAATCGTTGCATACATGTCGTTAGAATTAAGATAGTCCGCCGGTTCAGCTAGATTTAGTGCGCAGACGTCGGCGAGCGGTTTATTAGGCGCATATCGATCAGCGTTTATCACTACACCATCTCGGCACGCTGATTAATTGCAACTGTATTCTGTGTAGGCGCAATGGCGATTCAATACAGAAGTTCCGGTATGGCATCGTAAAGGAATAATGAAGAATAGACTACAGGTTTGCGGAGTATTAATTTAACATATTTTGACATGTAACTTAGGGATTGTGTTGAAATAACCGAACTGCTGTGAATTAGTTATCTTTGAACCAAGAGTGATTTTTGATATATTTTATGATCAATGGTTAGCCGTTGGTAAAGCTGTGCGAAAACCCGAACCAAAACTGTTTTTTTACAGATCATTGCAATATTCATACTCGTTCACGCTTTATGATGCTTGGAGTACTGTTTGGTTTTGGTAATACAAAACTAGATGTTGCCTCGACTTTCTTTGAAAAAAAGTGTCTCTGCGAAACTGGCTAAATTAGAATGAAGACATTATCTAGAGCTGTTTGTTTCTAAAATTCTTACATAATAATGACATTCCCGCAAAGTTTTTCAATTTCTAGTCATAGTGATAGCTAGTAGTACTTTATGAGAAAAAAGAACTTTATAACAAGATTCTACTCTCTAAGTTTTCAGGGACGGGTAGGGCCACAAAAAATAAAATAAAAATGTCTTCATAAAATGATAGGTCTTATGATAAATGGTTGAATCGTGTGCCTCATTTGGTTAGAAATATCTTCTGTTTTGGAAATATTTCCCGGTGTGGGGAATGTATTGAGGTATTCTGAATACAAATACGCATTATTTTTGTGGCTTTGTGTATACGCACTGAGCTGGCAATTTTTTTTCAGGAAGTTGCTGTATTTGACTCGTTGCAAGTAAGCTTGCAATCTTATACCAAAAGGTTTATATGAGTTTTGAGTATTTGAGCTTAACCCGTCTACTATTTTTTAGATTACCGGACGCATCCTTTATGATTACAATAAAAACAGCTACATGACATTTCATAGTTTTACATAAATATATGTCCTTTTCATTACTTTACCTATACACACACAAAACTAACAAGCAGAGATTACAATCCTTATTCCTCAGTTGTACAAGTGTATCCGATGCGGACCACTTTTTACCAGTGTAAATATTTGATAATGATCGGCGCACAAAAGGCGGACGTTTCGCACTGTGGGTCGCCGATCCTGTAGTCTATTTCGGCTGGGTACGCACCCGACAGTCCAATTGATGGTAATCGACTAGCCTAACCCGCTACTATCCTGATACCTGGAGCCTTTACATTTGCTTTTTGTTTTTCAAATTTTCTGTTGTGTACTTTATACGGATCGTGATTTATGTGGAACAATAGTATTGTCTTTAGAATACCGAGACTCCGACGACGCCTCTGTTCTATTTGGCATAGGACCGGCTTCTAAATTTAGTATTTTGTGTTAAGAATGCGTCAGACCCTACTGTGTGGGCCAAAATGTGACGGCAGTCGAAAGTAGAGTTTGACAAATCACTCAACTTAGGATTACTAATTCAGAAATCGAACTCAACTTTCCATACAAACCGAGCGTGTCAGTGAGTGTCACCTATTAACTCTTAGAAATTGAGGATCCTGCCTGTGGCCGTTTTGGTTATGGGTATGATAGCCAAAACTTGTAGGTACTCGGTGAAATTACGCGGCCACGTATATTACAAGCAATTGTGACTTTAGTCACTGCCGACGCGGTGTGCCATGCTCTTTGATTTTGTCCTATTCTTAACCATGCCAAAAGTCACGTAGAGCAATAACAATTAAAATAGCAAATAGGTACTAAAATAACTGTAATATCGTTCTACTAATTAACCCAAACAACGTTCGTCAAACCAATTGTTTATTTTAAAAGAGCTCCACTAAGGGTCCCTTCTATCGGTGACCGTGTAAGGTCAAAGGTCACATCTGTTATAAAGTTGCGATCTGTTCAACCCCTGCAACTTTTGTAATGCGTCCTCTTTTATCCTACACACGCCGTATATTATGTGAGATTAGTTTGCTAAGTTACTTGTTGTAAAGATCTCATGGTTATGCCTATATTACTTTGTGGTTGTTGAATTTAGTACTGGATTCACCATTATAAATAGGTAGCGTAGGTACTCAGGCTTTTTTATAACAGTGCTAATGCAAACCACTTGTTTGAAAGTAATTTAAAGAGGACGGTGTTCCTTTTAGATTTTCTTTGTGAAGATGACAGCAGTTGAACCAAAAAAAAGTATAGTTCATTCAGTATCTTTGCTTTGCTTTGCTTCAGCTATAAATTTCAACAAAATTAATTAGCGTACGAAATAAAATATCCAAATCTCATACACGTCGTACGAAATGAAAGTAGGTACTATCTATCAACTACGATACTTACTTATCCAAGTGATCACTTCGTACAATAAATGAGCAACGTGCCCATTCGACCGGTAAAGGGAAACGAGTCCCTAAGACAAGCCCCGCGGTAATCAAACACGGGTAACTTTGGCTCCCAGTTCCCAGTTTCTCATTTTCCAGCAAACAAACAATATTCAACTGAACAAGCCCTATTATATTTCTTCGCTGACATTAGTTTGCTCAAGGAAATGTAGTTGAAAATACTCGAACGGTTCATTGGTTTGCATCTCCAAGAATGACTGCGCTGAAGTTTTAATAGCACGTTTTAGCGATACTTAATAAGTTTGCCAAGGAAATAATAGCTGTTTTCGTTGTTTGCGAATATTGAAAGTTATTTGTTTTGTGAGGAAAATGTCGAGTTTGACTGATTGGCTGCGTTGAGATATTGGCGAGGTTTTGATGGATCGTGTGTTCTATTCCAGATTATCACTTGCTGAAAGAAGAATAACTTTGGTCTGTATTAAAAAATATATATGCTTTAATTTTATCAGCATCATTATGCTTATACGTAACATTCTGTGTGCGCGTGCTGTTGTGTGCGTTTTATTTGTTTGTGTGTCTATTAAAATGGGTGAAACGTCAAATGAGTCGCAAAGTACACTATTAGTTTCAGTTATCAAAACAAAGAGGCTATAAACTGAATGTTTTTCTAAAACTGCTCGACTGTATCTCAAAATAAAGCTCCACAAAATGTTGTATAGTCATTTCAAAAGATCTGTGGTTAATGTCTTTCATCATTTATAAATTACTCCTAAATAGTGCTTTACTGTTGACTAGCTAAGCCAATGGTTTTGTCCGCATGACAATTAAATGTTTGTCAAGAACTGACCCTATGTCCGAAGCCAATTTTCAAATTAATGGCAAGAATTTAGTTGTTTGTGGTAAATAAGGATTTGGAAAGTGCCTACAGGTTTGATGTCTACCTGATCAGCTCCAAATATCAAGATCCCACTGTATTTATCTGTACATACGCACAAGAAAGCGGGAAATTTTAGACCAGCATTGTTCAGTGCGGCTTTGATGTTTTGCAAGAGAGTATAGGAACGCACAACGTGTTAATCCGGACAAATAACGCGTCTGCAGGATGATAATGTTCCGGGTTTTTATGGTTGGTTAATCCTATTTTATCACAATAGTAGTTGTGAGCCAAATTATGTCCAGCTAAGGTTTTTACATAATATACAATGACACTTGCATTACCAGAAGGTTTAGGCAGAATGTTTAAACATATTTAGTAACATATTAAGTAAAAGGGGGCCTAGCCTTTTGCCATCAACCTAGTACTAATCTAGATTCCGGGTTACTACGGAGTAATTTCAGATGGAAAAAGTCAATACCACTTTACTCAACCCGATAATCGAACCCAGTTCTCATGACTGTAGTCACTAGACCAATGAGGCAGCACGGCAGGTAAGGGCCATAACACACTTGCTTTTTTAACGCGCCGACGACGCGCAGATGAAGCGCGGTAACTCGCTTTAAACGAAATTCAGGCGCAGACAGTACTGCTTTTTTTGGTTATCTACAACGCCATGAACGAGCCATCGTTAAGGCCGTATCTTTGAAATAAATGATAGCTCGAAAGCACCGATTTCATCTCCTGGCACCGCGCAGTCCCCGCATGCTTCCATGTGCAAAGTCCGAAATATCGAACCTAGCGCCACAATATGAAATTAATTCAAACCGCCAACTGATTCAGTGTTGCTCGCACGCAAACTTCATAAACTTCTTCTTTCAAAATATTAACACAAATCAGCACTCTTATAAACAGTGATTTTAGACGTAGATAAAATAAAATTTAATAAAATATCGAGCGACGAAAAATATTGATTTGTTTTAATACTCATTTTTTACAATCGTTGGTAAATTATATCATGTTTTGTATGGCCCCAAATTATAGTGAAAACTACTAATTCAGTTGACTATTTAAGAACATGGCCATAATTGTGCGATAGAGATAGTACTAGAGACTTTTAAGCATACGGAAGGTGTGAAGTAGACCAGTTGTATAAAAGTTATATTTTAATCGTAATTGAAATATGTTATGAAGTTATACAAGTTATGAAAACGAATGAAAAGATAAGTAGTCAATTTGTTTTTTTTTTCGCGTGGCTTTACCCACGTAGCCTTTTCCACAGAAACCGTGCATTTTCCGGAGATTGTTTTGTATCAGTGAAAATTAATCGAACGTCCTGTAAACATCGAGCTCCTAGGCATGGAGTTGACATCCAGTCTCAACTTCGGCGCCACCATCGAGTGCAAAGCCCAAACCGCTGCCAAAAAGCTGGGCATCCTAAATAGGGTGAAGCGATACTTCAGGTCTGGACAGCTTTTAACCCTATATAAAGCGCAAGTCCGATCCTGCATGGAGCCACCTTTGGGATGGCTCAGCTAAGTATCAGCTTGCCGCGCTTGACTCGGTGGAACGCAGAGCTAAGAGGCTCATCGGTGACGTAAAACTGGTGGATGCCAAGCTGCATAGCTTGGCTCATCGCCGTAAGGTTGCCTGCTTGTCGGTCTTCTACAGACTGTACTTCGGTGAGTGTACCCAAGAACTCCACGACCTCATCCCACCGGCCCCCTTCTACCATCGGACATCCAGACGCACTGCATCTTACCATCCCTACCTTGTTGCTGTTCCACCAACTCGCACTAAGCGTTTCCAAACGTCTTTTATAATGCGCACAGCAAAGAAGTGGAACTCTCTGCCTGCGTCCGTGTTTCCAAACGCTTACAACCCTAATCTCTTCAAAGTTAGATTGAACAGGCTCCTTCTGGGTAAGCTCGCTCCATCGTAGACTTTGTCTCGGTCATCTCTGACCTAGACTAGAGTCAAGAGCAAACTCATCACAAATAAAAAAAAAACATATATTTTTAACTCTATCATATTAGTTGAGTTCAATACCTAGTTAACCAGTTATCATCATCATCATATCAGCCGAAAGACGTTCACCGCTGGACATAGTTAATCAGTATTAGACCCTAAATGCCGTATGGTGTCGGCCGGTACCGTATGGTGCCGTAAAAGAATAATACCATCCCATCACTTCCCATGGGTGTCGTAAGAGGCGACTAAGGGACTCGCCAGAGAATGGGCAGCAGCGTTCTCTGTAAAACTCAACCATATACTGCAATCGCCAACCCGCCTGCCAAGCGTGGCGATCATGGCAACCCCCCCCCCCTTTTGGGGGAGGCCTATGTCCATCAGTGGACGTCTTTCGGTTGATATGAGACCCTAAATGTGATGCAATGACCCTTTCAGTAAAGTTCCATCGGAAGTATACATTAGCACCGCTGCTATTATATGCGGCATTCCAAATCCGGGGCTGTAGGATAACCCTGGTTCCATCCTCAGGCCCATATTGCTATAAGTAGTAAATAGTTTCATCCTGATTGTTGTTTCATCCACGGAACATCTTCAAGACTTATACCAAATCATGGAAAAATACTTGTATTAAACTACTTAACCGTCACTGGAAGCTTTCATATGAGATGGCATGTCCGTTTCCCATCGATTTCTTACCAGTTTTCGTACTTTTATCCCCTCTATACTTCCGGCTTAGTGGCACCACCTGAGGTTTGCGGGTAGTTTTTAGTTTTCTTAAAAAAGTGGCATTTTTGTTCACACTCCTCGCGAGCATGTCAAAATAACTGTACAAATGTTACAAAAACTGGGGTGTAAAAGAAATTTCGAAAAATCTGTTGTTTCTCCTCAAAAGATAATTTATTTAGGGATACTATAGAAACCATGGGAAAATAAAAAAATCATACCAAAACAAAAGATTCAGGACATCATTACAAAGATAAATCAGGCTATCAGGATAAATCAGGCGAACAAGAGCGGTTAACTTTGAAGGAGTTGCATAAAATAATGGGACTTATAAATTTTGCCAGTTTTGTTGTCCCTCGGGGTCGGCTCTATCATCGACAGTTACTAATGTTCGTAAATTCGCTGCCAGTCCTGCCATCAAAGACCTACCCACTACCACAAGGTGTCTTAGAGGAACTAAACTGGTGGGCCCAAAATTGTCAAAGGTCAACACCCCTTCAGTACCTACCCTCCTCCAATAAATTTTCTAACGACAGATGCGTCGGATCAAGCGAACAATTTAGCTCTGTCAGGAACTTGCTTGCCGCATTGCAATGAAAAAGAAATGCTTGCAATTTTATATGCTCTTCAGAACTAATTTCAATGGCTTCATCAAAGTTCGATCTTCATTCAAAGCGACAACAGAACTGCGGTCACCTACTTACGAAAGGAAGGACGTACAAGGACATTATCCCTGTTGGAAATAACCTATCGAATTCTGAATTTGTTAGACCAACATCAGATACACTTCAACATACACTTCATTCCGGGCAAATACAACAATCATGCGGACCATTTATCGCGCCTTCGCCAACCTCCAGAATGACACTTACTACCGACTTGTGTTGAAACAGTGTTTGCAAAATGGGGAACCCCAATAGTAGATCTATTTGCCTCGGCGACTGCTCACGTAGTGTACAATTACGTGTCCCTACATCTGAGAGATCCTCAAGCTCTGTTCCACGATGCCTTCAGTGCCCCATGGAATTAAGAGCTCGCATGGATATTCCCACCACCTTTCCTAGTCCCCAAAGTCCTGTCTCACTTAAAACAGTCGATAGAAATATTCCTATTAGTAGTACCTCGATGGGAGAGGGTATTCTGGCGTGCCGATCTCAAAGCCCGAGCGCTCGCAGCTCCTTTAACTCTGAGAAACCTACAGAGATACCTAATAGACACGTCGACGGAACTCCCACCACCGCAGGTCGAGAACATTGTCCTCGATGTTTGGAAGTGTGGGGGTGGTCCGACGCGATAAAGACATTGAACGCTCAACAACTATCACTACTTAAGAATTCTTGGCGAAAATCTACACTAAAAACCTACGAGGTAGCCTAAAAATGTTGTTTACCTAGAACAGATATTCTTAAATTGGTTGGTTTTATTTCAGATAAAACGCTGATATTGTATTGTACTGTATTGGTCTTCGTAAACTATACCTACCAAGACTTTTGATAGGTTGGAATGGCGGAAAAATGTTAACCTTATTCTGATGATTGTAATGTTTATTGTCGTAAAAGCGAAGGAAAGTAAGCGTTTTAAACAAATTTGGACGGCAAAAATTAAAAAATAATCTATAATTTTTTCGCCGACTTTATGAGAAGGCTTGATTTACATTCTGTTTTATTGGCGATATACCTAATGAGATGTTGAAAATGCGTCATAACTAACTAAAGGCTTTGAAATTACGTCATTGTCAATTAAATTGAACTTGCTAATATTTTATTTTTACAAAAATATGTCTGTGGTACGAGATGAAGTAAGGCTGAAATGATGAGGGATAAAGAGTCATAAAATATCAAGAGCCCAGAATTATGATAAATTAAAATTGGCCTAACAACTATTACAACATCATATTGATTTAGATTTATAACATTAGTAGGATTAAATATTTTTCATTTATTTCTGGTTAAAAAAAAGGTACTTCTAAAACCCACGCAGAAAAGTCGGGGTAAAAAGCTAGTATTTACTTAACACATTTTTCACAGTTCAAACGCGACTCCATAATTTTCTCTAGGCTTGTTGCCTTTGACATTTAACACATTCTTGACACATTGATGTTTGACGTATTTCAATCCTAAAATGAAAACATTTATTTTAGCGTGTGTCTTGAGTTAAAATGTAAGAATAACGCTGAATAAATAGGCACTCCAAAATAGAAAACATAATGTTTACCCAATATTGCTTTGTGAGATGAGAACATTGGAGGATACAGTACGTATGTACAAGTAAAGGTGATGACTTGGAGACTTTATTTTCTTCAAGCCGTTGCTATTCATTTCCTGGTAAACGAGTCCATTGTCGCCTTCAGGTAGGAAGTCCCAACGACGTTGTACTTTGTTTAGTTTTGCTCTATTATTTCATACCAATTTTATACATAATTCAAAAATTAGTGTGGATAGAAAAATATTGCGTTTTATATTGTTCAAGGTCATAAAAATACACATTCACATGGTGCAGACATTTTTTAACACTAAATTTATCTATAAACGGCTAAACTATTAGCATTTACTGTAAAAAATATTATTGAAATTACGACGATCTGACAGCTCCGATTTGCAGAAAAGTGATACAGGTCCTGCTTGCAAGAGCTCCACGGAGCATCTGAAGAACTGAACAAATGAGAGAGATGCAAATACTTGTGCAAGGCAAAAGATGAGATGAAGATAATAAGAGTGTAGCTCGGAATAAAAAAACGTAAGTGCCAAAATAAATTTTCGGATTTGATAACATAAAAGTATTATTATATCGAAATCTGTTCAGTTGAAACCTCGATAAGGTTATTTTATATGCTTTAAAGTTATTTTCATAGGATCAATCTAAAGCGTTGCGTCTTGTAGCTAAAAAAAGTAAAAAGATATTTCGAACTTTGTGATTTTTTTCTATCGAGAAAATTTCTTCGTATCGTGTATTTCTTCAGTTGGATACTAGATCATAAAGTTAAAAAGCATATACCGTAATCTCACATCCCTGTTCGAGGTACCTAACAAGATACGTTAAAACGAAAAACGGCCTTATTCTAAAGGTATCCCCTTAAAACATGCGTCATCGGCGCGTTAAAAATACGCAGTGCGCCAACGTTTGCACTTCACAAATTTAAATATGCACCGCGCGACGTTGCATGTTTGACAATATAGCGTTCTGATACTGTTTTGACAATGGAGGTGAGGATGTATCTGGGGTGTATGCGTTTCTCACCCACACAAAATTGTCATAACACAATGTCTGCACAAACATGAATACGGGCCATAAATGAACAAATCTATGCATTTTAAGAATGTTATGCTACAGGCTGTCCGTGCTGGCAGACGATTAATTTTAGCGTAGATGAATTCTAGTTCTTTGAATGTAATTAGGGGAGTAAAACGATGTTGGGTTTTTTGATAGTAAGCGAGTGATCTGGATGGCGTTTTCTTCTCACAGCCCAAGGATTAGCTGATGCTTTGCACACCTCACGAATAATCGAACAAAACCTAAGTACACTTTTTCTTTCCCCTCTAGTTTTAATAATTTCCTCCAGTCTGCTCAATCAAACTGACAGCCATAGGTCGAATGAAGGGTTTTGTCGAAACGTCTTTTATTGGAGAAAGATTCCTTCAAAAGAACTTAGAATATAGCTACTTTTGAAGTTCGGCGATTGTCACTATAGCCTTACAAACTACGGCAAAGCAATTTCGTGAATGCAAGCCCTTAATCAGTGATGGTGAGATACTAGCCGCTCGAGCCAGCCCGTTTATGAGCTGTTATCAGACCGACCACAGCGATCACAGCTCTACCACGCCGAAAAACTATCTAATTTGATTTAGGTATCGAGTATAAAACCTGTAATTAAGGCGTTAGGTCCGGTATCCGATTTAGACCAAATTAATGGAAATAGGGTCGCCAGTTATCGGGGTCAGTTTCACGTTAATCATAGGACAAAGAAGATATTGGCGTAAGTCCGTAAGTGCCGAACAGGCAGAGCTGTTCCAAACCCGATTACGGGCGTGAAGCAAACTAATTTTAAATGAATATTTTGTCTGAGCGTACCAGAGTATTTTAAGTTTTGTGTCGGTCTATTTTCCTTTGCGAGAATCCTACTAATTAGAATTTTATTTTTTAACTTTCTCTTTAATGTGGGTTTCTGATTGCAGCTTGGGGATTCGAGGTTTTATAGCTGCAGGATTGCTTTTGAAATGCTAAAGAAAACAGTTAAAGAAATGTTTGATTAGTGGTTTTCTGTTCCCCGCATGGCAATGGACGGTTATTTTAACATATTTAGCATTTTAGACGTCGGTTTTCTTAATAAATTAGGTTAGTAATAGCTATTTATGTAATCATATAATATATAGTTTTATACGTTTAAAGTTTGAAAGCCGCATGAAATTGGAACATTGTCGGTTAAACTAAAGCTCATTATAAACACGGCAATTTAATCAGATAAATTAATTTACAGGACGTACATGTCACCATTACACTGATTTAAATTCAAAGAGAAATGGTAAACAAATAGCACAAAAATAATATTTTGAAGTGCAAAATACATATTGTGTAATTATGGCGCGCAACCACAGGGGGAAGCACGCACGATGAACGACATTTTAACAAACGCGGCAATCCGACGTGAAAATAACGAATCGTTTTTAAATTTCCATTATTTTAAGAGCAAAACAAGCAAGGAGTGGGGTACCTAAGTATTTCAGTAGCGTGCTATAATGTTCTCTAATTAAAATCTTGTTTATTGATTGAAAATTAAAACTAGTGGGAAAAAGCTTTTAGACTAAGAAACCGTATTTTAGCGCGTGTGCCTGCTCTTTTTAAGAAGGATTTAAATAGCATCTCAGCCTGGTCTATGGGAAACTCCCTGCATTTGAATTTAGTATAATCAACATATATATACATGGAAACTGAAAAAATACCCGAAACCTCTTAATCTTGACTTCGTATCATGACCCTGAACAACATTTGCTACGACTTTTCAAAATTCGAAACATTTTTTTGAAGTGAAAACTTCTTTAGCGGCGTTGAGCACTTTTTCTGTAATGGGTATAAAATCTTAAACTCGCGTCAGGACACGTGACCTGATCGAAAAAGCGTATGACGGACTCGCGTCAGGGTCACGTGATGCTGATCGAAAAAGCGTAAGACGGACTCGCGTCAGGGTCACGTGATGCTGATCGAAAAAGCGTAAGATCGAGGGGAAGGGAGAGGAACTAGTATCTCCCACTCTTTCTACCGTGCCTGAGTGTGCTGCTCCGCTTAGGCGGCACAGGGCGCTTGCGCGAATGTCCGTCTGTGTTTATGTACAGCGTGCCACGCGTATCCAAGGATACGAAATTACGGAATTACGAAATTATGGATGAAAGTTGATTTTTCTAAGAGATAAAAATTAATGTAATATATAAATAAATAACGATATAATATTATGAATAATAACATGTAAATTGTCATATTTGTGTACGATAGCGCAATAAATAAACATTGTATTCTACCTCATAAATGATAGTATTCTTGTACTTATAATTAAACACAACGTTAATACTAAAGTTTTCACTTCTGCCGGCACTCCCGGAGTGCTACCGGTGTTTTTTTTCATACAAAAAATATAAACATAGTCTAAATTTTGCATATGCTTTATGAGACGGCCGACGAAGTCTGTCGCCCGGCCGGGGCGCGGCGGCGCGGCACTGGGTGCGCGCGCGTTGTATACGTGAATTTTACAGACTTCAATTAAATGAAATTAAATTGTGTTTGGCTACATTGTTCAGTTGAGGTCAAAGGCGTAGAACAAATGTTGTTCAGGGTCATGATACGATGTCAGGATTAAGAGGTTTTGGGTATTTTTTCAATTTCCCTGTATAATCACTAGCTTTTGTCCGCGACTTTGTACGTGCATAATTATCCTTTTATTTCGTTTCCGTATAGCCTTCCTCATAAATGTGGGTATCATATACAAAAGGAATTTTCTATATCCGACAAGTAATTCTGGAGATTAACACGTTCAAACTGACTCGCGCAACTTCGTCTGCGACACATTTTTCATTAATGCTCCGCTCGTATTGATCGTGGCATCATGTTATAGCCTATTTATTACCTGCCTCGACAAATGAGCTGTTCAACACTAAAAAAAAATACAATTCGAACCAGCAGTTCCTGAGATAAAGCGCGTTCAACCAAACAAACTCTTCAGCTTTTATAATGTTAGTAGGAGATTTAGATGGGATATGGAGATTTTAAAAATAAAGTGGGTGATGGCGAGTTGGACTAACAGGTTGACGGGCTATTGAAAGGGTGCAGGCAGCCCGAAATCTTTGTGTCCTTCAATCAAGGAGGCTGTGCGCAACTTCTAACGAAACCAAACAATAGAAGTGCATGATAGCTTTAATTGACTCATCGTTCATCAACTCTTGTTATACAATCTCCATCATACACTACACGATAAATCATGTCAATCATGCGATGGAATGTTCATAAAAGAATATCCTTTACATAATGCCGCGGGCCTTGTTGTAATGCTGCAGAAATAAATATCTGTGCGTTTTAGCTTTTCTCTCGCTTTTCTCTCATTTTTCTCGCGTGGCAAGTTGTGAGTCGCGTAACATACATTCAATTGAAACATGCACTAGTTTCGCATCGCCACCGTCTGTTAGAACAAACAGACTTTTGTATACAAAATAATGCAGTGTAAATATCAATAATGTACTATTATTGATCGAAGCATAACTTACAAGATTACCTACTTTCGTTTGGCCTGACACTTGGTTAAAAAACGGTTGTATTAATCCGCTTTTATAAAAATCCAGCCATGTGCGACTCGGACTCTCCTCAAAGGGTTCCGTACTTTTAAAAAAACTTTTCTTTATGGGAAACCCCTTTAATTTTTTTAATTAATTTAATTTTTATTATTTGTTGTTATAGGGGCAATAACACACTCAGTGAAAATTTCAACTGTCTACCTATTACGGTTCTTGAGATCCCACTGCCAGCCCGCTGACCGACGGAGGGACGGACAACAGAGGCTTAGTAACAGGGTTCCGTTGTTTACCCTTCGAGTACGGTACCCTATAATGTAACAGGAATTAATTTGACTCAGTTAGGTTTCCAATATACCATATCCAATATAACCCATGGGCATGCCATTGAGCGGTCTCAATGTTCATTCATTATAAATCGTACCTTCACATTGAAACTTTTCCGGAGAACTCAATCGCAGAGTGAAATGAATAGGTCTTCTATGATAGATGAAAAAGGCTCTTCAACTATTAGATGGGACTTATACATAACGAGCGAAATTTTTGTACTAAGTTTACATGGGAATGTAAAATTATTACAAAAAAAAAATGAATTTCACAGACCAATAAAAATTAGTCAGGTTTGTGGAATTTGTTCGAATGAGTCACCGCGGCCCTAGAACGCAAAGGGCATTTGGAGGAACACGGATGGGTTTAGTCAGTAAGAGTCTGACACTCCCTTCCACTCCGCTAAGAGCTGAAGGAGGCATTTGATGATTTTCCATCCGTGACACTCTGCCGGTACACCACTGTCGGGCCCTACGCGGAAGGTTTGGTATTATGTTACGGGTTCAATAGTAGGTACATAGATACTCGTTCCACAATCTCCGTACAACCATTTATCAAAACCCATTATTCAATTTCGTGCGAATGTATGGTGGATTGGAAATTACCATATAAGCCATTTGAGGTTCCTGCGGCTTATTCGAAGACATACGGATTGATCGATAGCCATGGAGGAGTTAATAAGCATTGGAGTGGTGGAATGTTTTGACAAAATATATGTGACACATTGCTAAATGAACAAATGCACTGGAAGATAAAAAAAAACATGAGCTTTGTTGTTTAGAAATTTTGAGTAATAGCCGAACCGTTGCTCCCGGCTGTCATTTTTGAACTTTGATTATTATCGTTACAGGTAGTTCAGGAATTCCGGGACCCTGGAGACGGTTGTAGGCTGCTTTTTTTTAGAAATTCTATATTAACGCGAGCCACGCCGGTGGCAAAAACTAGTAAGCCAAAAGTTAGTTGGAAAGTCGAGTTTACAAGAGTCTTGCATCGGCAGTAAACAGTGCTGCTGGGCTTGGCATCAGCTGTTCTCAACAAAACGATTATTGGCAGTTAGCTGGTGTAGCCTCAGGGCCGGCTAAAATGTTTTTAGGCTCCAGTTTATAACACAATTAGGTTCCCAGAGCGTAAAAAACTATATAAAACCTATTGAAGCGTAGTATTAAAATATTTTCCTATAATATTTCAGGCTTTACAGATACTCAGAGGAAAATTCCACTCGCTATATATAATTTAATTTAGACATTCTTTTGAATTTTATTATATCGTACTAAGTTATTAAGGTAGGTACTGATCCTTCCTTACTTTTGACAAATTAATTATTTCATCATCATATCAGCCGAAACACGTCCACTGCTGGACATAGACCCCCAAGCGATTTATTCCTTAATTAATTATTTAGGTGACAAATAAATACTTTTAGTCGAAAAACTCGATTCGCGTGTAATTAGTTTTATGTATTGGTGACACAAATATTGTGATTGCCGATTTTGAATCAAAGTGCTATAGCTATATTTTCGATTCAATCATTCGAATTTATGTCGCGATAGCTATTAGTGTACGATAAAGCTGTCTAACAAATGTAAAACAAAGTAAGTATCCATTATTTCTTTACCACAATCATTGCTATTATAAACCAACGGAAGAATATTTCTCAAGGCGCAATTACACTAGGGCGCTTACCCAAATTCGATTGCAAATGGAATTCGGGCAAATGAATGGGTACGAGTAACCTAGTCCAGCTTCAGCTATCCGACTAAATTCAAACTACTCATAGTAGCTCGTATTTCAGTGTGATGACCAGTTTAATATTATGAAAAATGATAAATGATATTTTTGCAAATAAATGATATTTATTTTGCAAATAGGTTACAAGTAACATTTTTACACGTCAATTAAGGACATCAGGTGACCGAATTCGAGTAAAGTCTTCTGAGCTCCCGAATACGGGCTAGCGATCAAGTGTCATTGCGCCAGTGGAGTTACATTGATATAAAAGGGTTATATAGGCTAGGCTTCCTCAGTGATAAATATTTTACAAACCAGAAAATTTAACATTGTTACATGCTTTAGGGAATATATTTAGTGGCTCTATCCCTTGCTAAGCTAAGTTAGATTTTAGAGTCTAGATAAACTTAGGCACTTCTAGACGAATTGGTCTAGGTTTTTCCATTCTCAAACTTAGCTAGACAGACGATAAACAACGTTGGTAAAATATATCTTTATTTATCCACAGATACCCCTAATTGCTACATGATAGTGATTTAGCTAGATTAAGTAGGTATTATATTATTACTGCGCGTACTATATTCCATTTGGACCTGAACTAAGTAACCAGAAGACAATTAATCACTTAGGAAATAAATGTTCGTATGTTAGCAATAAATTTCTCCGCAACGCGATGTGGCCAACAAAATGTTCGTAGAGATACGCATAGCAAATTGTAGGATTACGAGTTGTTAGGCGACAAACCAAATACAGGCCTGCCGTTATGTGGCTGTGTGAGATTGGGAACATTCTGCAAATCCTGCTCATCTTTCGGAAGAAGATATCTAAATATAAAAGGATTGTTAGCTAGCTTGTCTATTTTTGTGTGAAAAATCCTGAATGCTTTATATAATAATAAAATATAGTGTCGGAAACTTTTATAGTAATGATTTGGTAACTCGAGTGCCATCACAGATACCCGACGTTACAAAATACATGTATCTGACATCAAGATACGAAGCTACCTGGATCCTCGAAAAAATGCCAGCTTACAGCGTTTACGGCTTCCGATAAATTCCGACTGATATTGTCACATATATCTAGAAAAATAAATGTCGTAAGACTAACAAGGTGAGCTTATTACCGGGACTCTTATTAATTTATATGAGTATGTTCAAGCGAAGTGTAACGTTACAACACTGAACTCGTCCCTTACGCTGTCTCTCGTACCTACGATCTACCTTATTTAATTTTATTATGTCACCGACCCCTTGTTATCCACGCCATAACCTACTTCAAACGAGGAAATATAATTAGCATCATCGAAAGCAATTAACATAATATTAATTTTAAATGTTAACGCAACGTGTGCTAGATAGAATTAAATTGTGTCTTTACAGTATTTATATGAAACCCAAATTATGTGATGAGTTATTTAGAAAAACTTACAAACAATGAAAGTAACCCGTTTGTTAGATATAAATTTTACTAAAAATATTGTTATAAAATAATAATATGTTATTGTTTGGCTGAAAATCAAAAAATATTTATCATAACTTTTAAACAACCAAAAGGACAGAATTATCGATTTTCGTATAATTAATTATAAACTTATCAACACACGAGTATTGCTAGAGTTGGAATAAAAGTAGTCAACTTATATTGTTTGTACCGTCGCAAATGAGACGTGTAATTGGCAAAAGTTCTGATTTGATTACAAGCTTGATATCTGTCGCACGGAACATATTATTATTGTTATTTCAGAGTACGTCTGCACATCTAGAATCCACGCTTCTTTCTGAGCCATCAACGTAGTTATTTGATATAATATGAATCTATTACATATATTATGATGCTTGATGACTCCCGATCATTTAGTAAAGAATAAAAAGTCTGGTTTCACTTTTGTTTTTCTCACCTATATGCTTATAATGGTTCATAACCAGCTCGTTTATTCCGGAATCATAACATACCAAGGAATATTCTCAGTACTCAAAACCCATTTCTTTGTTCTGAAAATGTCATAATCGTAAAATAAATCAGAGCTCTGCGAAAGTTAGGACTGAAATTCCAGGCAGCGCTGCGGGGCGTCTCTAGTAGTTTCATAAATGTATTCATAGTATGGGAGCTACGTGCCTCTCTTTGCTACGGAGAGTCTACGGCGCCTACGCCGTAGCACTGATTAGATTGAACTGAACGAGAACGCAACAAGTCCACGATAACTTATTAGATTTTCCCATCATTTTATTTTTTCGTATTTATAAAACAGTTTTACGAGCAAAGGATCGCGTTAATGGTCGCGATAACAGTTGGGCGGCGTTATAAAAATATTTTTTTATACATTGATCGTCACGCACGCGGTTTACACACAATAAATTCTCTCTTTTGTCTGAGCTGGTTTTCAATATGTTAAATAAAAATACCAGTTCAATTTAAAAGCAATTAAAAACTACTCAGCTGCCGCTTACCATGATTGAGCGAGATTGGCCATTCAATACAATGCTTCAATATCCAGCGATGTATAAGATCGTTACAATTAATTAACTGTTAATAGTAGCATAGTCTTGTTCACAATTCTTCTTTGACTTCTGTCTTTTACAATAAGGTATGCAGGGGAAATAATGACCAAAGACGAAGCTACAATATTAAAATTTCTTTCAAAGCTTTAATCTTTCATAAATCTTTGATTCACGGAGGATAAAATGTATGGTATATCAACTGTGGGTGTCATAAAATGTAACCAGGAGATTAAATCGAGGGCGTGGGCAGCAGTGTCCTTTTAATGTGGGTGCTCAAAAGTCAAGTGTGTTTTAAAGATTTGCAGTCGGTTAAATTCATATTTCTAGTTTTTTTTACATTACATGTTTAGCTTAGTACCCAACTAATGATATTACAAACTCTGGCAACTCTTTGAGTCAGGAACTGGTTGCATAGTGCTTACATGTAGAATTCAATAAACAAGTTGTAAACATATCGTATACTGATTGTCATTTCATGAAGTGGCCGAGATTAGTATAGGTTATGTTTGAGGTGGCTATTTAATGATATGGCCGATTTTACGATGTGACCCCGACATACACGTTATATTTAGTTATTTATTTATATAGTACAAAACACTGTACAAAGGCGGACTTCACCCTACCACCCCCTACCTCCGTACCTAGTATATCACTATTGTATTCCCTGAAAGGTTATGCACAAGTTTATATGGTTGCTCTTTTCCTACATTACACCAGTGATGTACTCTCATCTGGTGAGCCTATTGCTACTTACCAGGCACAAATCCTGGCAACGGGCTGCTAATGAGAAATTCTTTTTTATTTTTATTTGTGATGGGTTTGCTCTTGACTCTAGTCTAGGTCAGAGATGACAGAGACAAAGTCTACGATGGAGCGAGCTTACCCAGAAGGAGCCTGTTCACTCTAATATTCAAGAGATTAGGGTTGTAAGCGTTTGGAAACATAGACGCAGGCAGAGAGTTCCACTCCTTTGCTGTGCGCATTATAAAAGACGTTTGGAAACGCTTAGTGCGAATTGGTGGAATAGGAACAAGGTAGGGATGGTAAGATGCAGTGCGTCTGGATGTCCGATGGTAGGAGGGGGATGAGGTCGTGGAGTTCTTGGGCACACTCACCGAAGTACAATCTGTAGAAGACCGACAAGCAGGCAACCTTACGGCGATGATCCAAGTTACGAGTATATAGCTTGGCGACCACCAGTTTTACGTCACAGATGAGCCTCTTAGCTCTGCGTTCCACCGAGTCAAGCGCGGCAAGCTGATACTTAGCTGAGCCATCCCAAAGGCGGCTACAATACTCCATGCAGGATCGGACTTGTGATTTGTATAGGGTTAAAAGCTGTCCAGCCCTGAAGTATCGCTTCACCCTATTTAGGATGCCCAGCAATTCGACATGGAAAAACCCGAATACTCTTTGCTCAACCCGGGAATTGAACCCAGAATCTCATGCTCAGCAGTGTTACTTGCGACAGCTTGTTCAAGAGGACGGTAAGGCTCCGTTTTCGCGGAGCGAGGATGCGCAGCGAAGGATGTGTTTGTTAAGAACCAATAGAATCGCTTGCACTGAGCGAGGCTACGTAAATGAAGCGGTTGTATTGGTTCTTAACAAACACATCCTTCGCCACGCATCTTGCACCTCGCACATCTCTAGTGGAAACACAGCCTTAATCTTGGTTAATCCGCCGATAAAAGAATCTAATTGTCTTCTGTAGGTCAAAACCCGGTCAAGAGCGAGTCGGACTCGCGCACCGAGGATTCCGTACTACCATATAAAACGTAAAATGTTTTTAAATTTTCATCGGCCTATATTCGTCAGAGAATATACAATATATACTGCGGTGTATATATTGCAGTTTTAGATCAGCACCATGTCTTGACTGCTAATGGAACTAATGTAATTTTAGTTGATTTCTGTAAAAGTGTGCTATTTAGAGACATCGTTTTATTTTTTCTGTAATCTTTACACAAACTTCCATTACATAGAGTAATTTTAGATTTTTCTCTCTACAAATTTCGGAGATAAGGAGGTAATTTTTTTTAATTTTTTCGTCAAAAGTCGAAAATTATGCAACCAAAATAATTTTTTTTTGAGAATATGCAAGTAGCGCTCTTTCATATGATACACCAAATGCCCTAGGAGCCCCACTTCGAATTTTTAAGAACCCCATTCAATCGCTGTTGCAAAAAATATACATTTTGTATCTTTCTTATTTGTAAAATAGTTGAGCAAACGACATCTAAAACTATTCCAAATTTCAAGTTGATAGCATTAGTAGTTCTTGAGATATCTAGCTGTGACAAAAGGACAGACTTAGTCACACCATAAGGGTTCCTTTTAACCATTTTGGTACGGAACCCTTAAAACAAAACATCTTGAACTGCGCTTCAAGTCTGATGCGACCAAATACAAATTAGTATTTTATTATTTGCGATTCCGAATGCGTAGGACATTCAACCTCGGCTTAAGGGAAATTGGGAGATTTTCCCCTAACACTGTCAATGTATTCCATGGGGAGTGAGAATAAATTTATTTTTATGGTATTCCTTTTGTATTATAATGTGGTTATTGTGCGTTTTGGATCCCGATTCTCCTTTCGAGGTTTTGGCTTGACTGTTAGTAGGTTATTGAAATGGTTATCCGTTCTGTAATGTTCATCGACAGAGTAATATACATAACTGGCATTATTACTTAGTTGATCTCGATCTTTTTTTCTGTTTTGGGTATTTTGTTTGTTAGTAGGTCACCAACGGTGATAATTGTCCAACATGTTGTTTAACATCTTTGTCCAACCAAAGTTTTTTTCAGATATTTCTTTATTTAGTATTTGATATATTATAATGATTGTAAATGTAAACTTACCACAGTACCTTACAAGTGGCTTACAAATAAAAAAATCGTGATACATATACATATAACATGTACCTAATATATTTACTTCTAAAAGACAGTTATCAATTATTTTGAAAATGAATTTGACGGTGATCACCAAAAAAAACTACCTATAGATTTTGTCAACACTTTTTAATTAAAACAATCACTGGGAACTGTTAATGAATAAAGATAAAACCTCAAAACTGCGTCATAAAACAGAACAAAAATTTAAATCGTTCAACAACATGATTGCGGAGCGCGGCGCCGGAAAATGGTGTGTTCCGAATATTTTCGTACATCAGTGATTTCGTATTTACAGAACAAACTTTTATTCAGTTATTGGTCACCGGCAAATTCACTGTGTAAAGGAAACTTATTGTAACTGCGTCACGCTCTGATAATAAAAAAAAACTTCCCTTATCGGGCCAAGTTGTAGCCATTTGTCAAATTTATCCTTCATGCCACGAAAATAGAATAACAGCTTTAGGAAACTGGGTAACTAAGTCATCTCAAGTCATGTCAAGCACATATTTTACCTCTTTGTGTCATGATAGTGTGTGATAGCGATACGAAGAGGCATCAAAACTTGAGATTATAAGTTGAGCTAAGAAGGTTCTCACCTCCTAAAATGTTATTCTTCAGGGATATTTAATGTCTGAAGGGTGCCTACCATTCAGATATTAAAATTACTGCCTTTTTGGAGACTTAACAAGGCAGAAAAGCTTTACAAAAAATAACTAAAGGAAATCGTGGCTTTATTTATTAACAATATAAATAAAATGATAAATTATATATTTATTTGCAAAAAACACGGTAGGTATATAAAGTTGTCAAAATAAGTGTAAGATGTTATGTTTGGAATTAAAATTTTTCTAGTTAATACATTGAACCAACAAAAGAAAACCTGGCCAAGTGCGAGTCGGACTCGCGTGCAAAGGGTTCCGAAAGAATTTTATTTTTTTAACATGTTACTGAAAGCACTCTAGACTTCTTATAGGTTTTCCTGTAATCTATAGGTAAAGATCTATTAGGTCCATTTTTTTTTTCAAAATTTTAGGCTCAGTAGTTTCGGAGATAAGGGGGGAATGGTCATTTTTCGTCTAATTTCTTGAATAACTTCTAAACCATTTATTTTAAAATTATGATTAAAACTCTCACAGTAAGCCCTTTCATTTGATATGTCACACGATGTTGTTAAAAAACTTTTTTTTTTAATTTTCGAGTTTTACCCCCAAAAGTGACCCATACTAAAAATTTAAAAATTATGGAACGCGTCCATGTTTTAGTCACAGAAGTCCATATGTGTACCAAATTCCAACAAAATCGGTTCAGTGGATCCGGAGAAAACTGGCAGTGACAGAAAGACAGACAGACAGACACCCGAGTGATCCTATAAGGGCTCCGTTTTTTGTTCGGAACCCTAAAAAAAAGAATAATACTACAGTCTATGTTCCAAAAATTGCTTAGTACTATAAAAAATATGTTAAATCAACCATTAATACAGAATAACTTTAAACAGCTAATAATCACGTACCAGAACAATGTTTGTACAAATGTTTAAAAATGGTGCCGTTATAAGCGATGGCATTCCGATACTAGAAGGAAGTAAATAACCTCAGGTGCGGTAGTAGTACCCACATTAAATATTACAACTGTAATAATGTAACTACCCCTTTATCCGGGTATGATTATTACTTCAGTTAAATGGAGAGATTTTAACTGTAGGACTGTAACTATGTCCTTATATAACCTCTGTTTAATAGTCCGTACCATACCATGATAGTTCTATTTGCCTACTTTATTTGAATATTCGCCCAAACTCGGAAGCGTGGGCCTATAGTTACGTCTCTAATGTAATGTTATGTCGTATTTTTAGTGTTGTATTCATTTTTAGTAGGTACCTACGGTATATTAATGTCCCGTTTAATAGGTGGCAAGCAAAAATCATCAAACAAGCAAAAAACCTGATTCTGAGGAATTCCAGACGGAAACACCAAATAACAATTTGTTCATCCCGGAAATCGAACCTAGGACTTCATATTCAACAGTAGCGCTTGCGACGACCGTGCCAACCAATATCTAAGTACTTATCACTTACAATACGGTAATTTAAATCACTGAATAATATAATGATAAGCTTGATGTTGGTTATCACTTACATTCGAACTGACACATATTGGGGACTACAAATGAGCCACGCTGTGACCGATGAGATTAAATTAGGATGATAGATGATCATCCAGTATGGTCTGTAATAAATGTGGCTTGTTTATCGATTTGCCCGTCAAGAAGAGACATTGATATGCATAATTGTTTATTACTATTGAGGTAGACGATTTAGTTGCTATCGTATCCTACATTCTCCTTTAATTCTACTTCATTTTATAAATGTGAATTTTTGTGGAGATGGATGGATGTTTGTAACTCTTTTATGAAAATTCTACTGAACGGGTTTGAATGGCACACATATAGTTTAGGTAATAAACTAAATATGTGGGCATCCAAATATATTAGTCCACGCTGAGGTAGTCGGCGGTAGAAGCATTCTGTCTCGACATCTATCATGAACACATGTGCCTCTACATGTACCTACGATTAAAGTATTTAAACAGACCTTTGCCTTCAAATGACCTCGTAAAAGGTATTGTTATGGTGAACCCAGAGACAATTGATAACACCATGACATTGTTTGTCTGTAAACCTCTTGGTTAAGACAAGACTTTGTTCTGAAGGACCTGTTCATCCTTTGAGGTGTTTAAGCCAGTGGCCGACCAAAAACTAAGCTGAATTACCTCTTGTTTAGCTTACCTTGCCTCGACTATGCTAGCTAAGCTTAAGAGTGCTATTACAATTTTTCTTGGATTTGAGCGTTTGACTCGACTTTGATTATGGTTTAGGTATAGCTACAAATTAAAAAAAAATATGGCCAAGTAAGTTTGATTCTTTTTATTGGGAGTGCTTTAAATAAATATTTCAATTTGTTTACATAAATTAGTAAAAACCTTGTCTCTGCAAAGGATGTTTCATAAAATTTTAAAGTTAAATCGACGATATAATAATTAAATCATTCATAAAATGTTTGTGGTACAACTGTATCTTTTACTTTGGAAAATTTTTGCTTAATTCAATTTATTACGTTTCATACAGTAATACACCAAATATAATTACGTGAAACAAAGAGTTACTGATAATTTTCCGTCGAAAATTATATTTTTTATCAATGAAAGTATAATGCAAATTCAAACAAGAAAGTAACTAATAGCTAAGTTTACTATGTTACCTTGCTTGAAAGAAAATATTGTATATTTAAATGGAAAACATTATTTTTAAACAATTGTTGCATGCAGTGCTACAATCACTATAAATCTCAGGAAACGCGGTCTGTAGCTTTAGTCCGCGCCAAGCGCTTGATTTTGTAATAGTGCCCTTAAACTAAGTTATCAATGTGGTGTTAGTTATAAATGGTACCTGGTCTGCAACCGGCTTTACAATCGGAATTAATATTTTTAACTATCAAATTAATGTTTTTGATATTGTTTTCGGTTTTGATTCAGGACCTCATCACGCAAAAAAACTTTTTAGTCCGATTTTGATCATCCTTTTTTATTGAATAGGGTCCTCGAAAGTGGTCCCATATAAATTTGTAAAATTTGGACAAAACAGAAAACAAAAAAATTAAACCTCCGAAAAAACTAAAAAACAAAAAATGATAAACCTTTTTACAAAACATAACTTCATGGTAATTTCGGAAGTCGGTGTTTTTGATTGTTTTTTCGTATTTTAACTCCGACTTCCGTAATTACCTAAAGTTATTTTTTGTAAAAGGTTTATCATTTTTTGCTTTTCAGTTTATCGGAGGTTTAATTTTTTGTTAAAAAGTTTTTATTTTATAATTTTTTTGTGGCTACAATCTAAAAATTACCACATACTTAATTTTTGATTACTTTTAATATAGCTTGCTTTAGCTATTAACTATTATATAATCCTACTTTAACTATTACTTGTTGTATAATATAAATACTTAAAAAAAACAGACTTTATATACCAACATGGCCTACAAAAAATGCTACACAACTCTGCACTAAAATCTGTGAGTGAACAATAAATCACCCCTATTTTCCCACTCTTAGTGTAAGATTTTTTTCAAAATTTATATGGGACCAACTTCGGAGTAAACTTCCCTTTCCAATAAAAAAAGAATAATTAAAATCGGACTACTCTGTAAAAAGTTATGCGTGTTCATGCATATATATGTATAATACGCGTCGACTTGAGAACCTACTCCGTTTTTTCGTCGGTTAAAAAGGTCGCGTGTCAAACTATTCAACAGTGCTGAAATAACTGTTAACAATATAATCATTATAGGTATCTACCTATCCACTTACCTACCTATAAAGGTATAGATAGGTAATAGATACTAGCTACCTATACCTTTTATCAAAGTACCTATCTCGATTTTTAAAAAGTAGGCCGTTTTCTCTTAGATGGTACTGATCAGATCTACTTTAGTGCCACAAAGGCAACTTTGTCCAGGTTTTTTAGGGTTCCGTACCCAAAGGGTAATCAACGGAACCCTATTACTAAGCCTTCGCTGTCCGTCCGCCCGTCTGTCTGTCAGCGGGCTGTATCTCAAGAACCGTAATAAGTGAATTTTTTACAGATTGTGTATTTATATTGTCGCTATGACAACAGATAATAAAAGTTAACGTTTATGGTACGGGACCCTTCGTGTTCGACGAGAGTTCGACTCGCACTTAGCCGGTTTTTTCCGCTGCTCTGCTTCTGTGGCCTATCTTGAGCAGTCGTGTATTTTTCCTCTGAGATTTCTTCCTACAAACAAACAATCACACCTTCGTCTTATACTATTATAAACAAAGTTCAAGGTTAAATGGAACATATTACACAGTACATGAATATTTTGTCCGACAGATTCATGATGACATAGTGTCAAACTGATTTTATGTTTTGATGCAAAATAAAGCTCTATTGCAATTGAAATTTCTATTTGAATGTATATAATATACCACATAAACTTAGGTCTAAGACAACGAATTGTAAACTATTGTATGCCTGACATGGTACCTAGAGCAGTGCAAACGCACTCCAATTAATTGAATAACAACTCTGTTACCACTGTTTCACAATAAAAATCTTTGACTTTGACATTGAAGGTCATAAGTTAAGGTAGGTACGTTTTCAATCCCGTTCTACTTTTCAAATCTCTAAGGTCTAAATAGTATAAACAAAATCGCTGTTTGCCTCGTGTCGGTTTCTTGGCTTACTTCTCCTGAACCACACAACTGATTATGAAACGTTTTTCGCTAATAGAAAAAGCGATAAACACAAAAGGCTTTGGCTGGACTATGACGGTGTTATTAATCGCTCCCGTGCGAAGCCGGGGCGGGCGGGTCGTTAGTATGAATGTATCTAACATTAGAAAGTTTTAATGTATAACGTTAATCAATCATGCCTGTTTAAACCGTTCAACTGTTTAGTTGAAAGATGATGTGTCTACTAATTTTTCAGCAACGTTTGCATTCGCATGGCAGTCGCAAATGTAGGGCAATTAATTGCTTAAAGATTAGATAGTAGTATTGGACCTCTTGTTTAGGTGATAAGATCATTTTTAACCCGTTAGTACATTCCCTTGTAATAACAAAACTCTTTTCACAATGGCAAAGCCGCAGGTAGAAGCTAGTTTAGTTAGATAGGTAATTCGTAAATTGAATGATTCGATATTTCCATGTTACAGAATATTTCTCGAAGAGTTTCGAGTTACAGAGTATAAAGTTGCCGAAGAGCGCTGTTTGTTTATGCTTTTTATATTTGTTAGCTCCGCAGTTCGCATTTCATTCAGTTATTTACTTACTTCGGTTATTGGTTTCGAATAAATTATTTAAATTTATAAATCCTGGAATTACATTAGGTCGTTGTTTAAACATCTAAGGTATTGTGTGAAGGATATCTAGCTATATGAGACGAAATGTTTCTTGTTAGATAAGTCACGTTTCCCTGAAAAGTATTCTAAATGAAAGTCTAATTTTGTTCATTACCGAATGTTTGTAAGTGAAATGACGTCTAAAATGGTGAAATGTGTATCAAGTAGAACATACTTAAATGTAAAAGAAGTCGATATGTGAATAGCATAAATTGGTATATGATACAAATAGTAAATAGGTAAAGTGTGCTTGACGAGTATCTAGGTATTGATGCTGCGTGGGCGAGACGCTGAACTTTAGCGGGGCTTCGAGACGACATCGGCACCATTTTTATAGAACTCGCTAAGCGACTGAAGAAGTCTGCAGGTGGATCGCATTCTGTGCGAGTTTCAGGTTTCTTTCCGGCCCAGTTATGCGGCTGTCATTTTCATTAAATAGAGTTTAATCTCATGCCTCTAAGTCCTACAATTTATAAGAATTCCGCAAGGCTTATAAAGCACTAGCACTTCGCCCGCGACTTCGTCTGCGTAGACTTTAGAGGTGGTGCGCAACTTCTTTGTCCCATATTCTCATTCGCGGAATTCATTTTCATGATTCTTTATTCTGATAGTTTGTGATTCTTTACTGTTCGTACTTTCAGCCCCGGAACTACTTTGACATGTTTCTGGTATTCTGGTACTTGTAAATCTTTCGCTCATAACTCCAGCCCAAAAGAAACTTCGATATGTTTCGGTTCGCCTGGTATTTTTAAATGCAAACCACTCATAATTCAAGCTTTGGAACTACTTCGACATGTTTCTGGTATCCTGGTACTTGGGAATCTTTAACGCTCATCATTACAGCCCAGAAAAAACCGCTATATGTTTTGTTCTCCTGGTACTTTTGACTCCTAACCACTCAAAATTCTAGCGCCGGAAACATTAAAACATGTTTCTGGTCTCCTGGTATCTACTTTTGTATCTGTAGCGCTCATAATTACAGCCCCGAAAATACTTCGAAATATTTCTAATCTCCTGGTACTTTTAAATCCTAACCGCACACATTTCGAACCCTGAAAATACTTCGACATGTTTCTAGTCTCCTAGTACATACTGAATCTTTAACGCTCATAATTGCTGCCCGGAAAAACCTCCACATTCTTCTGTTGTTCAATCCTAACCGCTCACGAATCCAGCCCCGAAAATACTTCGACATGTTTCTGATCTCTTGGTACTTTTGAATCCTATCCGCTCACAATTCCACCCCTGGAAATACTTCGACGTGTTTCTGATCTCCTGGTACATAATGAATCTTTAGCGCTCATAATTCCTGCCCGGGAAAAACTTCCACATTTTTCTGTTGTTTTGTTACTTTTAAATCCTTACCGCACATATTTCTAGCGCAGAAATATTTTGACATGATTCTGGCCTCCTGGTACTTATGAATATTTATCATTCACAATCCTAGCCCCTAAAATACTTGGACATGTTTCTGGTCTCTTGGTACTTTTGAATTCTAACCGGTCACAATTCAAGCGCCGGAAATATTTCGACATGATTATGGTCTCCTGGTACTTGTGAATCTTTAGCGCTCATTATTTCAGCCAAAGAAATACTTCGACATGGTTCTGGTCTCCTGTCACATGTGAATCTATAGCGTTTACAATTGTTACCCGGAAAAATATTCAACACACATATTTCTGTTCGAAGGTTAAAAAAACATAACAAAAAATATTCGGGCCCAAAAATACATTTACATCGTTCTGTTCTCCTGGTACTTGTGAATCTTTAGCGCTCTCAATTTCAGACCCGGAAATACTATGACATGTTTCTGTCCTCCTGGTACTTGTGAATTTGAAGTACTAAGGCAGCAGAAGCGCTAGGTTTCCAATTCCTCCTCAATCTCCATTAGGCCATGCCTTTTACCGGGATAAAAAGTAGCCTATGTTTGATTCCAGTATGTGAACTATATGTGTGCCAAATTTCATCCAAATCCCTTCAGCCATTTTTGCGTGATTGAGGCACAAACATACAAACATACAAACATTCACATCCTACTAAGCACCAGAATACCAGAAACATGTCGATGTAGTTCCGGAGCTGAAAGTACTGACAGTAAAGACTCATAAACTATCAGAATAAAGAATCATGAAGATGAATGAATCTTTAGCGCTCATAATTCCAGCCCGGAAAATATATCCACATTTTTCTGTTGTTCTGGTACTTTTGAACCCTAACCGCTCATAATTATTGCTCTGGAATTATTTCGACATGTTTCTGGTCTCCTTGTACTTGTGAATCTTTAGCATTCACAATCCTAGCCACGAAAATACTTCGTCATGTTTTTGGTCTCCTGGTACAAAAAGAATGTTTGAACGCTCATAATTCCAGCCCAGAAAATACTTCGACATTTTTCTGTTCTCCTGATACCTTTGAGTCCTAGCCACTCACGATTCCAGCGCCGGAAATATTTCGACATTTTTCTGGTTTCCTGGTACTTGTGGATCTTTAGCGCTCACACTTTCGGCCAAAAAATACTTGGACATTTTTCTAGTCCCCTGTTACTTGTGAATCTATAGCATTTACAATTCCAGCCCGGAAAAAACATCGACACAAATATTAATTTCTGTTTGACTTTAAAAAAACAAAAAACTATTCGAGCCCAAAAATACTTTAACATCGTTCTGTTCTCCTGGTACTTGTGAAGCTGTAGCGCTCATTATTCCAGCCCCGAAAATACTTCTACATGTATCTGATCTCCTGGTGCTTTTGAATCCTAACTGCTCACAATTCCAACCCTGGAAATACTTCGACATGTTTCTGGTCTCGAGGCATATAATGAATCTTTAGCGCTCATGATTCCTGCCCGGGAAAATCTTCCACATTTTTCTGTTATTTTGGTACTTTTGAATCTCTACCGCACATATTTCTAGCGCGGAAATATTTCGACATATTTTTGGCCTTCTGGTACTTATGAATCTTTAGCATTCACAATCCTAGCCCCGAAAATACTTCGACATGTTTCTGGTCTCCTAGTAGTTTTGAAATCTAACCGGTCACAATTCCAGCGCCGGAAATATTTTGACATATTTTATGGTCTACTGGTACTTGTGAATCTTTAGCGCTCATAATTTCAACCAAAGCATTACTTCTTCACCATGTTTCTGGTCTCCTTCCTGCCTGTCACATGTGAATCTATCGCGTTTACAATTGCTGCCCGGAAAAAATTTCAACATACATATTTCTGTGCGACGGTTAAAAAAAAAACAAAAAATATTCTAGCCCAAAAATACTTTAATATCGTTATGTTCTCCTGGTACTTGTGAATCTTTCGCGCTCCCAATTTCAGCCCCGGAAATACTACGACATGTTTCTGTTCTCCTGGTACTTATAATTCTGAAGTACTAAGGCAGCAGAAGCGCTGGGTTTCCACTTCCTCCTCAGTCTCCATTAAGCCATGCCTTTTACCGGAATAGAAAGTAGCCTATGTTTGATTCCAGGATGTGTACTATATGTGTGCCAAATTTCATCCAAATCCCTTCAGCCATTTTTGCCTGATTGAGGCACAAACATACAAACATACAAACATACAAACATACAAACTTTCACATTTATAATATTAGTAGGATTCCTTTTATTTGTTCCTTTGAATTGAAATGTCTTTTAACGTTCAATTTCATCGTATACCTGGATGATTGAGGTAATCTTTTAGAAAATGTAAAACTCTACGACTTTTTAACTGCCTGAAAGTAGAATTTGCTGTAGTAGACCCATAATTTTTGTTTTATTCGTTACATTTATTTACCTAGAATTTTCTTTACGAGTTTCACCCCTTTCAGTTTTGGATAAAAATAACATTTGCTTTTATGAAAATACGATTGAAGCTGAATTATACTGTGAGCAGTCGATTTGTGTTTTAGCCAATATTTCAATAGGAACTGATTTTCCCAATGTGAAAACCAAGAGAATATATGTAAGAAAACAAAGCTAGTAGGAAAAAGTTAGTGGAGTTTAGACCACGAGCAAATAGCTGTGAGAGAAAACTCTATTTAAATAGCGAATGAAAAACAGTCGGATGCTGAACGGATCTCGGCGGGATCATAAATATTAACGGATAGTTTGAGGCACTTCCGGCTATCTTTGATAGAACCATCTCAGCACCGTATCAAACCCAGTTCACAATAAAATCTTGGCTTTGACCCAATTTAGATTTTTCGATGACGAAGTATGAAGCTGTAGATATAAAGTGTTAAGTTCTAGAGAAATAATATCGAGGTGAAAACTTGTAGTATTGTTTTACTCCAAGGTTGGTACAAAATCAGAAAAACTTGCTACAAGGTATTTTATTTTAGCCTTATGATTAAATAGTACCTATTACTCTAGAGTACTGCTTTTTACTTGATGTTTAGTATTACATTAATAAAGTGAAAGAAACAAATTACAGTGAAATATTTTGTTACTGAATCTTACCTAGCCTTTGTAATGTCTCAGTCTAATGAACACAGACTACGAACAGACAAGCGTCTGGTAATCAAATACGAGCTGAAAATCTAGAACATCGTAATACTTACTTACATTTCGAATTAAAATATTTAAACAAAAAAGTAAGTAGGTCCCAAATGAAACAAAGTGATGGATAGACTAGCTGGTTTTAAAACAGTTCTCGATTAGAATATAGGTCTCATCATTCTCTTATTTATTTAAATTCTATGTATAGCGGTGGCACATATACCGTCAACCTTTGATTTAAAGAGACACACTGTAGTAGGTGTATAAAAATGCTCACCGTCTGATACGCATAAGAACCAGGCCCGGGTTGACGGCGCGTTGTGTTCCACACGCGTCTCAAAGAGATGTCAGGATAGTAGACGGGGCCCGCTAGGGCCAGTGCCTGTTTGGTTGCGGAATTTGTTCGAAAAAGTCACCGCGGCTCTGGAACGCAAAGGGCATTAGGAGGAACACATATGGGTTTTAGTCAGTAAGAGTCTGACACTTCCTGAAGGAGTAATTTTATGCTTAAAAAAAGGTATACAAAAAATAATATTTGAGAAATAAAGTAGTTTCGTAAAGATTACCTGTAGGTTTTTCCTGTTCTCCTACCCTTAACACAAATTATTTGAAATCAGTGTAGCATGTCTTCTTCCGGACTTCTCTATAAGTCGCCATCTTGGTGCTAACATTCTTTCTAGCCATTTCCCCTTTCACAGTCCATTCATAGGTTTTTGGTCTTCAACCCTTATATAAACGTCTCAGAAAAATTTGAAGATTGCCACTATGTTTGATTGCATTCATAATCATAGTTACAGACATTAGAAAATAAACCACTGAACACATTTTTTTTTTGCCAAGTAATGCAAAATACAAACTGTAAGAGATTTATTTATTCCTAAAAAAGACGTGTGTCAGCTTCTCAAGCAAATTGGAAAAGCAGAATGCTTTTACATCAGACGCTTTCGAAGGGATTCCACATAAATTTAATTTCGGCTGATGTCAGTAGCTAATAAGGTACTTTGATGAACACATGGAAATACTATTAGGTAACTTCTTACAGTACAGTTTTAGTAACTGACAATAGTCAACCTGATCTAAATTGGGACAATGCAGGGTTCTTAGATCTGTGCCGGAAACTGACTAGTTTGTGTTGACATTAACATGTCTTACAGCAATCAATAGTGCTGAAGCTTTTGATACCATGAGACATAAGGACTGAGGCTGATTATATTCCTACTAGTACATTAAATGCTCCGATTGGCTTGTTCGTTCATATTACCTTCAATTTGATACTCGATGAACAAAAGTGGCGAGATGTAATTTTATTTTAGGTTCACCTCTGTTTAATCCTCCGATGAATTGCGTGATGATTTTTTTATCGATTGCCTGATAGCTTATGTGTGTAAATCCCCTTAAGGATAAGGTAAGTTATGTTTTCTTTTGCAAGACGATAATATTATGCAATGCCCGACTGCATAATGACTATCAATTTTATTCTCATTTCATCGTCGTAGTCTTCTCCCATTGGGCGTTGCCATTTCAATTTCAACTTATAGTGAGCTTTTATTCCGCTCTTTATTTTTTAGGTTAGATGTCGAGAGAAAAAGCTTTTAGCGACAATGTGTATGAAAAAGAAAAAAACTACACTATCTTCCTACGTAAACTCACGTTTTTTGTATTGTATAATTCTGTTGGTGTCGGGAATTTCAATGGAAATGAAAGCAATCTCACCGTAAAGCTGAAAACGTTTTTACCAAATCCCGGTGCGCGCACAAAGCCATAGGAAAATTATTTCTGAAATAGATGGCCAAGGGAGACCATTGTATAATAAGCCGGGCCAATCTTTTACACTTGAATTTACGGATTAAAAAGTTCAAACTGCAAGATAAAAATATCACTTAGGAGCTTTTATCTTACTTTTTTTAACTAAGATAACTTTTAAGAGCATGAAGCGATCTAGCTATCTTCCATTTGAAAATGACATTCTTCAGGTGAGATCGGAAGGAGCATTACTAACGAAACGCAATATTCAGTAATAGAAGCGGGTGTGTTGGACTTAAGTGTAGTTAAATTCTCTGGATGGAGCGCATCGCTTAAGTTATTACGGAGAATTATTGTGTTGTGCCGGCGGCGCTCAGGCTGCGTGAGTTGTGGCGTGGGCTGCGGCGTGAGTTGCACGACTCGGTTGACGTCAGGACCAGCGCTCGTGTCCATACGCTCAGCACTTAACTGTGGCTCTAGAATAACCACTACCTACTGAAATTGTAGGTACTACTTGTGTAAAATCTCGACAATCGTAACATATTCTGCTGCATTAAATTGGGGTCCTGGTTTCTCCATTTTATCTGTTGCCTGAATGTTGTGTTGTTACTTCACGTCAATTTATTTGATAAGCATAATCGAATGTAAACGTTATATAGGTATATGCCTACTTGACTTAATACGAAGATTTAATAAGAATTACTCGCAGCACTATTGAAATAAATTAGCATAAGATTCGTTGACATAAAAAATATTAGGTACCTACTTATTATAATGACTTGGTACTCCACCGTGACCCAAACTACTTAAATAATGCAAATATATCATAAAGTTTTATAATGAAAATGTAAACTTCGCTCCTTTCATTATTGCGTATGAAAAGACATTTTACATATTATTAAAAAAAAGGCTTTCTTTGTTATCAACGGGATTGATAACCCTGTGTATAGACCGAAACCAAATATACCTACTACCAACATTTTTTTAATCTGAAACATCGTTATTTACAGTTTTGAAATACATAGTTTATTGCTGTATTCGTTGGTGACTATTTTGTCTCTCAAATTCTGCTTTTTTTTTCTAGAATAAAAGGACTTACCCCTGAAATTTATACCTAATAGAAACTACTATCTAACTATCAGCAATAAACTTTATTTAAAATCTTTAATATTATAATAACACCCACCTAATAACCATCTATTCACTATTTTCTACTTAAACTTTACCAAAAGTATTAGAAACTTAGACCACTTGGGATAAACTGTATATAGTTAAGGCATGAGAGATAAAAATTTGAATACAGTAGCTTTTTTAAAACATAGCTATCGACTTCTAAGAATAGTATGCCTCTGAAAATTTCAGTTTGCTTAGAGTTATTCTAGGGCAGGAGAAGGATCTGCTTAAATAAAATTGTAGTAGGTATTTTCAGGACACTATGTACTGTTCCAAGAAATACGGAGCTAGAAAGCGGTTGAGTGCCGAGTTACTGTTCTAGTAGATAGGAACATAACCGTTTTTTACTAGGTACCGTTGAGTACCAAAATGTGAACCAGAACATTTTCTTAGAAGTACACAATATTTACTTATTATTTTTCTAACCTTGGCAAGCTCGTTACGTATGTAGACATTTACTTTATTTTACCATTCAACTCGCCATTTGGGTGCCATACTCGTAAACACCACGTAAGCCTCATGAATCGTTTAATATGAATATCAGCTTCGGTTTTCCTTTATTTTCTAATAAACCTCAATATGAACTTCACTTATTCCACAAACTCTTGACCAGATAGCGTAACTTTACAGGAACTAAGTTCCATTTATAATAAACGACGTATAAAAGTGGAAAACTCGTATAATCGAGCCACTTCTCATGTCATTCATATTAATATATACTTCAGTTATAAAGAATTATGACTTGGTCGTCAGGAGCTCGCAGTAAGAATACCCGTTTGTATAAATCGGCGATGTTATCACGGGCCGTTTGAGTGCAAAGTATAGGTAGACTACATTAGAACGCAGCCCCTGATAATGCGCGGGTAACAGAGCGCAAACAGGCGTTAGCCCTTCTCTATTAGCGCAGAATTACCCAGAATAAAAAAACTGATGTACTCTGCATCGTTTGACCTTTCAGAACTTACGCATTTGCTTTTCAGTATAGTAAATCAGTTTTATGCCACGCTTTTTCATGATGTTTGCCGGGAAATCCCGTGTAGTTGGAGTTTTGTACATACGTGTGATGTAAGTGCAGACAGGTGTAGTTTTTAGAAATTTTGTTTTAGTAATTTATAAAAGTTAGTAGGTGTTGTAGAACCGGGTCATAAGAGAACCATAAAGAGTTGAAGCTTTCAACTTCTAGGAACAATAAGTTTGGTTATTGCTAAAATAAGAATGTCACTATTCCATATTGAAATAGAACAAGGGGTAGACTGCATGGGCTACATTGGCTGAGGGACGGAATATTATTATGGAAATGTCTGATATCCTGAATTATTCCTATATATCTTGTGAACGACATCAGTGTTTGATATCCGTGGGTAGTAGAGTATGAAATGCAAGTAGGTAATCGAACTGAATAACCTCAATGATGTCTTGTTATAATCTCCGTAACATAAAGTAAAAGTGCCAATTATCTTGCCTGAATGGTTAATGAATTGCCAGTGCATAACTAATTGGTCAATTCGTTATCTATGTCCATCAGGTGCTACACGACCAATCATCCTGAAACTAGGCGCCGATCTCGATTAATTAGCTGAGAAGCTAAACACACTGTATCTATAAGTACACCTAGGTAGTAAATTAGTTTCGTTATTAACAAAAGAACCGGTCAAGAGCGAGTCGGACTCGCGCACCGAGGGTTCCGTACCATCATATAAAACGTGAATTATTTCTAAATTTTCATCGGCGAGGCATCAAAGAATTTTAATACTGCGATGTATATTGCAGTTTTAGATCAGTGCCATCTCTTGACCGATAATAGTACTAATGTAATTTTTGTAGATGATTTCTGAAAAGTGTGCTATTCAGAGACATCATTTTATTTTTCCTGTAATGTTTACATAAACTTCCATCACATAAATAATTTCAGATTTTTCTCTATGCAAACTTCGGAAATAAGGGAGAGAATATTTTTTGTCAAAAAGTCGAAAACCATGCTGTCTAAAAGAAACCGGTCAGGAGCGAGTCGGACTCGCGCACCGAGGGTTCCGTACAAATTTGTAAGTACGTATTATAAATAGTTCAGGAATCAAGTCTCGCAGTTTTTTCCGAGCTAAGAATCTATCGCGGAGGCTTAATATAGTAGGGTCCCGTCAGCACCTTTGGTACGGAACCCTACAGCCCTGATCCGCAAGTCGGACCGTGCGCGTGCGGTACTTCGCGAGTACCAAATTAGTTCAAGACAGTTCTACGATGAATGCTAAATTAATGTACGATTAACGAACCAGAATAAATCAGAGATTTAACTAATTTGTGTGTTGTTTTGTTTTTTTTTGTGTTGTTTGTGTTTTTTTTTTTTGGGTTTTGTTTGTTTGTTTTTTTTTTTTCTTTTTTTGGAGATTTTGCCCTAGCAGATACTTTTCGAGACCTTTTGCGTTGTGCTGTTTAAAAATCGTTTTCCATTGGAGAACGATCCAATGGAAAATATTAACACCGCGATTCAGAAAACGCGTCATCGGTGTAACGCCATCTATCGACCATTTCGTAAACTAAGTATTTGGCATCGAAAAACGTTAAAAGAACGTATGTTACGCATAATAACGATATGGTTTTAAAATGTTCACTATAATTTTGGTGCATATTAAAAGGAGATCCGCAAACAGTCCTAATAAATTAGGCCTCAATAAACAAAAATGAAATAATTTGGGTTTTCAAGGAGTAATATTAGTCTTTAATACTGTGTAATTAGTTTTTTATATGACATGGGATACGAAAATTAAAAAATAAAAACTTTATTTCAGACAGTAGTCAATAAATCCCATTAACATATTTGTTTCCGCTCTTTTATTAGGTAATGAGTTTTAGTGATTTTAATATGAGGTGAAACTTACAGAATGTTGAATTTAAATTCCTTAGCTGCACATGGTCAGGGATTTTAAAGAAAAAAAAAACCAATTCAAGTTAATTGAAAATATTTTATTAATTGTTTTCCACATCATCGGTTATTAATATACTATCGAGATGCTGGGCGGGAGGTACCACATTGTCTTGGTACCTAGCCCACCCTAAGTACCATAGTTTACATAAAATATGTGCACAGCAGCCTACTGTTCTCTTGCCTACATTACAATTGCAATAGTGTTGTAGTATTGCGTCCCTACCGTTAAGAGAGCCGTCGACCAAAATATAAACAAAGTATATTTTACGGCCTACATGGCGCGATTGTATTTTGCCTCTTAGCAGCCAAACACTATTTTCAGTCGACAGCTCTCTCAGTAGACTGCTGTCAACCTCTCTGCATACCTCAATTGTGAAAGATCCATTGGCTCTTATGTGCTCGCCGTAATAGGAACGTGCCTGTTTTATTTGGTACGTTCCTAAACACACCAATATCAGTTCATTGTAGGTGAGCCGGGGAAAATCACTGACATTATTGTCATCCACATTTATTCTTTGAAAATTCGTTCGTCTTCTATTTAAGTTATTATTAATAACTACAGTACTTAAACTATTTTCTGAGTACATTTTCTGATTTACTATATTAAGAATTTCCCCAGCATCATTCCTGTCTTCGATAAGAGGGTGAAAGGCATTAATCAGGGCAGCAGCTACAGTAAAATCTTTCATCAAATTGCGAGATGCGGCATTAAAATACTCTTGGCGAAAAAGCTTAAAGTCACGTTTAAACCTACCATTAATCACCTCTATGACCCAACGACATATTGTCACTGCCCTGGAACGATTAGCCTCTAGTGTAGATAATTGTGTTTCACCCTCTTGAACTGTGGCTGGTGTATAAACACGGTACCCACAATTGTTTAGTAATGACAGAGAGTCTCTAAAGCCCCTATCCAGTATAAAAACATCATTTGGAGCAAAAAATCTTCTTAATGGTTGATTTTCATCACGGAATTCTTTTAACGTTATTTCAGCATCTGATGTTGTTGCTGGATAGGGGCCAAGCACTTCGATAATATATCCGTCTGTGCTGACAATTATAAACATTTTTACAAGGTTTCGATATTTGTGTAAAGAATAAGTATTTTTTTGATATAAATAATTGGAACTCTTTTGTACATAAACATAAGTACCATCAGCTATCACAATTGCACTGGTTCTATTGTTGGCTCCATAAATCCCATTGGGAATCATAAGATTTATCTGGGCAATTTGTTCTCTGGTTATGTGATTTACACCTAAGTGCAGAGGGACATAGTCTTGTACTAGGAAATCTCTAGCACGTGATATTAAAGAGGATGTTGTTCTTGTTGGTACTTGAATTAAAGAAGAGATTCTTTCAAATGAGTCTCCTGTTCTTAATTTGATTAAATATGCTGCTAGGGCAAGCGATCCATTACGCATTTGTGAGAGCCGAGGTACTTCATTAAGTATTTCAGCAAATTGCTGTTTAGTTCGACCAAACCAATAGTGGACTAAATGGTCTGGCATATTCTCAATATTATTAAAATCTATACTTAGAGGACTTGCATTTAATGTCATCAAGTCCTATATTTGTAAAGCAGTAAACATGTGGTTGCTATTGTGAGGGGGATTATTCAAAAAATCCCATGAACCATGACTTACATGTCTGGAACATACACGGTTATTCATAGGAACATAAAAATTGTAGTTTTTTAGAAGTAATTGTCTTAGAGAGAATGGTATGGTAAGACGTTCAGTGCGATGGCAGCCCGAGACAAAGCAACGATTTTGTGACTCTGCAGCTCTTGCATATAAAGGCATCATTATGTGATCTCGAACATTTGGTGGTACCTCAATAGTAGGCTCAGGAATAGGATTGTCACTGGATTCTCTTGATGTTCTGACTACATGTGGAGCTCTGTCAGCACGCTGCCAGCATGGATGACAAATAGAGCTTGTAGAAGTTACCTATAAAAAGAAACATGTTTTATTTATATTGTATCAAAAATCCTAACACCAACTCAGAAAAATAGTAGAATCAACGACTGCAGTAGAAAAAAAATGAACTTGTTTATGTGGGAAAAATAACACTATGCAAACAAAATGACTATTTTGAAAATCAATACATATTACTATGGAAAAAAAACATTGAATGTAATTCATTTATGTGGGGATTAACAACACTGTATAAACAAGCCAGGACTAGAAACTTGTTTGTTACTCTTTATATAGCTATATGTGCTGTCAGATTATTAAGTACTTACTTGTCGAGGGTGAATCCATTCTGTTCATCAAAAATATGGCGTTCACGCTGTGTTGAATCTTGTGTCAGTGTATGGGATGTCATGCGCAATAAAGATCTTCCACAACTAATGCAAACATGACGATGGCCAACATTCAAGTTAGATCCAATATTCGAATCAGCACTGGTTCCTGGTAATGACTGTGTAGCTACCATCCAGCATGAGTCGCACACATGGTCCGATGCAGTGACCTGAAATATAGATTAACTATAAATATACAAACGCTTCATTGCTACATATCTTTGGTACCAAAGTGATAAGCACCTGCGTATGCAGGTGCATAGATGGTGGTGCATTATTTGTTGTTTCCTGTTTAACAAGCAACACACAAAATGTAAGTATAGGTGGTGTTTTTTACTTGCGTTCGTTAATAATGCAAGCTTTATATAAAATTAAACAAACCAGTATATCATTTTATCCAACCTTGCAATGAGTGTTTAAGTCTAATAAGTAATTAAAATAACAATAAAATAACACTTACTTGACGTGGAGATATCCATTCTCTAATCACCGATAGTATGTCGATTGAGTTTAGCGAGTTCCTTCTCATGCGAGCAGTGGATATGCCACAATTGATGCAGCGGAGATTATCCATCGTAAACAACAGGTAACAATGTCAAAAGGCAAATACGGAGTCCAAAATGCGTGCAAAGTTCAATCGGTATTTCTGGAAGAACGGAGTCCAAGAACGCAATAGGGTCGGTCACAAAGGCAGTCACAATCGTCCAACAACACAGCAAGGGTCGGTAATTAAAAGTAGCACACAAAGTAAAGATATAACGTAAGCCCACAACACGAGCGAGAAACGTTATGACGCTATCCGGCAATCTGTTGTTGACAACCGATTGTTTGACAAGTGACAGCCGTATCGAGTGTTGTAGTTCGCAAAAATGCAAATCGATTTTTCTAAAAAATCAGTAAAATAAGTTAACAACAACAAAAAAATACTTTATCTCTAATAATTGTTTCGCAATAAACTTATAAAAATACTTTTTGGAGTGAAAAGAAATATTAATCGAACATTATAGTACAAATCTTTTACTGCAAAAAATATTTTTATTTAAAAATGGCTTAATATGGTAACATCGGTTGTTATTAACAACTGCAGCACGAGGAATACATCAACTGACTTTTCTTTTTTATTAATTCCTTATTCCTAGGGTTTTTCGAGAAATGATAGAATAAAGTAGGGCTTATAATTATTTAAATATTTTTTCGAATGGTCTAATACTTTGTCTATCGAGGCCATGGCTCGCCGATCTCCTTTAACAAATAACTCAAGAATTTGTTATGGTGTTATAATCATGGTTTCGTGCATTTTTATTTTTTCTCAATAGATGGCGCTCTGACTGATCAACATTAGAAAGTTTCTTCCTTTTTTTTATTTGTGATGGGTTTGCTCTTGACTCTAGTCTAGGTCAAAGATGACAGAGACAAAGTCTACGATGGAGCGAGCTTACCCAGAAGGAGCCTGTTCACTCTAACTTTGAAGAGATTAGGGTTGTGAGCGTTTGGAAACACAGACGCAGGCAGAGAGTTCCACTCCTTTGTTGTGCGCATTATAAAAGACGTTTGGAAACACTTAGTGCGAATTGGTGGAATAGTAACAAGGTAGGGATGGCAAGATGCAGTGCGTCTGGATGTCCGATGGTAGAAGGGGGCCGGTGGGATGACATGATGAATCAAAATATGTTTTCTATAGAAGTAGCAAATTGAATTAAAAATAAATATTTTATTATTATAATTATATAAATATTTATTACATAATATATTGAATGAACTGAAATTGAATGAATATAGAATGAAATGAACGCATGTGTCGCGAATTTCAAAGATTTTTTAATATGGGAAGAAAAATTTGAACCGCGAGCGGGTTTCGAACCTCATCGTAAGACGTTAGAAATGGTTTGTAGAATTTGGCACTTGTAGGTAAGAGCCTCGGTGGCTCGGTTGGTAAGAGCATCGGATGTACTGACTCCGAAGGTCACATATTCGAATCCCACTCGCAGTTTAAAATTTTCTTCCCATATAAAAAAAAAACATAATATATTATTATATTATACCACGCAAGGATAGAGAATTAAAGAAATTTAATTAATTATAATAATTCAATTTAAAAAATAATTCAATTAAAATAATTAAAGACTTAAAAATGAATTAAAAAGTGTACGAACAAATAATTATCCCCGACATCATTGTTATTGTTGCCCTTGCCCACAAAACTTGAAAAACAAAAGGAAAATAATGTGCATAAACTAAACGCATCCTGAGATAAAAACTAATTACTAGGTACTGGTCTTAATTTGCCACTTCTAAAGAAATATACTGATTCTTTCAGTATTTTGTATTTATTGTTTGACGTAAGTATTAAAAAAGCGCTTTGAAGAGTTATTTAATAAAATTTACCACATTCTAAATATTGGAAATTTTGGGAGTTGGACGTTTTGAGAATTGGACATTTTAAGAATTGGACATTTTGGGAATTGGACGTTTTGAGAATTGGACATTTTGAGAATTGGACGTTTTGACACCGTTGGACATTTTGAGAATTGGACATTTTGAACCTGAACGTCAGCGTGGGCGCATTCTGCATTATACCAAGGCCGGGATTTGTGACCGAGCGGGATGTTGGAGAATGGAATAAAATACTCCATCCCCTGCCGAATCACGTCCGCAATCATGTCAGCACAGCACGAGGGGTCACTCGAGGAGACGCACACTTGCCGCCATGGATAAGAAGCAAAAAAGTGCCGTATCTCATCCCAAGCTGCTGACGCGTATCGCCATACTCATCTCGTGCCTCTAGGACTCTTATCTGGAGGAGAGCAGGTCAGTACGGATTTTACCAGGCAGTGGTCAGACGTTCCCAGCGGAGCTGAGACCGATACTGAATGACTGCCCGGATCAGTTGTCAGCAGAAGGTCCAAGCAATTGGGTGTATGGGCGTCAACATCCGGTACCCGCGTTGCCACATTCACCAGCTGGGTTAGATCTAGCGTTAAAGCAAACTTGCGCGCCTCTAACCCGGCATGGTCATTTTTCTGGTACGGAAACAACCACTCTTTATGGTGGGCGTTGAAGTCCCCCAGAAAAATGAGCTTCGCTGTTGGGTACCGTTGCTGGGCTACGTCCGTCGACTCCACGAGGGAATTTTAAACAGCGCTGTTGTCTCTTGGTCACCGCTGTGCGATCAGTATACGCCGATGTAGATGAATTTCCCACGCCAGTGTCCACAAGTAGCCATATGGCAGAAAACCCGATTTCTCAAAGCAACGGAGACGACGACAACAAATGTCATCGCGGACGTACACACAGACCCCAGCCTGCTTCTTGAACTTGTGTTCCAGAGAGTAGCCCGGGTAGTTGAGGTACGCCACGTCCGACGGGGTTGTTATCTTCGTCTCCGTTAGGAAAAACAGGTGCGGCTTCTCGGTGATGGACCGGATCGAGATTGGAGTGCAACCCCCTAATATTAGTAAGGTGCACTTTTAGCGGGAGGAAGTGCAGCCGTTGTTTAACCTTATTTTTCGTGGCGATGCTCAGTGAACCAAGTGGAACACTAGAGCTAAACTAACCTATGGGGAACTCATTTGGAGACTGCAGGAACGCCCAAACCCCCCCGGATATGGCCACCGGGTCCTCCCATCCAGTCGCCGGCTGGCACGGTGGAGCATATCGGGATTTTTCCCTAGTTGGCGGGGCAGCCTTTGACACGTGGCTGGCGTGCTACTTGGGCCCCCTACTAACTGCGGTCGGCCAAGGGCTGGCACCGTGCTTCGGATCCCGCTACCCTCCAAAATGGTTATATCCGGAAAGCCTAGCCCAGCGACCAAGACCGGTTCTGAGCAGAGCAACTGACAATCTCCTTCTCCCCCAAAGGCACTGGCACTCCCGCACACCGACGAAACACAGCAAGCTGCTTGGTGCCGCACTTCGGCGGGATGGGGGTAGCGAGCCAGGCTCCTTGCGGAGCCTACCACCGCATTTAGTGGGATCGTTCTGCCGCATCACAGGCAAGCCTGTGGTGCCGTTGACCGGGTAGGACCGCGAGGAGGTAGATCCCAAACCACCCCCAAAATTTCCTAAATTTAAAAATTCAATATCTTTTGATTTTGTCGTTCGATTTTGATGAAGTAAACGCTAAATGTTACTCGAGATAACACTTAATTTTTTTAAGTGCCTAAACTTTTTATCCAATCGGTGGTTTATTACGCTCGGTGATTTATAACGCACTTTTACTAAAGACTTTCATGATTTAATTTTAAATTTGTAGTTTTTAGACTTTTTCCTATACCTGTAGTATAAGACGGTATTACTTGCCAAATTTCATAGTTCTAGGTCAGCCCCCGCTGACCTAGAACTATGACTTTTGATTCCTACTGATGACCCTTTGAATTTTGATTCCCTTGAGAGTGTCGAAATATTCGTTTTTTGTGGCATAAACGGCCGTATCTTTTTTGTGTTAACTGTGATTTTTTCACAGCTTCAAGGGACCGTAGACTTGCGTCTATGGTTCAAATTCCAACTTGATACCTCCACGCGTTCCCGAGATAAGGGGTCTTGACAGACAGACTGACGGACAACAAAGTGATCCTATAAGGGTTCCGTTTTTTCCTTTTGAGGTACGAAACCCTAAAAATGTTGTTTTTTTGTAATTTGACTTTAGAGACTATTGATCTCTTAACATGGCTTGGTATCATCGTTCAAAGAACATTAATGACTTGACAAGATATTGTCATAACTAAATTTAGTTACGAAAAAAATTTTATTTTAATTGAACTAGGCTGCTGTTCCAAGCTTCGAATCTGGGTTATATTAGGTAGAATTAGAACTTCATCATCATCTTTTCCGCCCTTATCCCATGTTACTTAGGGTCGGCGCAACACGTTTTTTTCATCCATTTTGTCCTATCAGCCGTCACGCTATCACTAACGCCCTTTCCTTTCATATCACTCCTCACACAATCCATTCATTTTTTCTTTGGCCTAATCCTCTATAAGCCACGTGGTCCAATACTAAAAAAAGAGACTGAAACAAAGTTGAAGATTTCTTATGATTTTTCGATTGGTTCTCCCCATTGAAAAGTCATAACATGATAAATCTTACATTTTTAAAACACATAGATTGTCATATGTCAATGTTGCCTTTTCTCATATTGATGTCTCAGGGTGTGACTGTGTCTACCAAGGCTGGTTCCCTAGACGTCCCGACTTTGTTACCCACTGCGTAAAGATGCTGACTCATCAGCGCTGATCAATCCAACAGGTACCTATTATAACCTTCCGAATCGCTCTGCACGCTTCCACTCCAAAATCTCACCTATGTCATAATAATGTAGTTACGTTAGCACAAACGAAACTTGTCCCGACGTGGTTAGAATAGTACACTTGATGTTTGTCGCCGGGTTATGTAGACACCCAATTATTGCCGCCACATAATCTAGGGAGCGAGTTAGTGACCTTTGCCAGGTGTTCGCAGTTTGCAACTATTTTGGGCAGGCGGAAATTGAACTGTGGGTAGACAAGTTAGAGAAACTACGGTAACTGTATTATTTGTATTGTTTCTGGCTAGTTGGTATAGTGTTCGCTTCTGTTGAGCATGAGTTTCTGGGGGGCTACTCTTTAAGCCCGAAGTCCGTAGTTTCTTCTTATTCTACTCTATATCATCTACGGACTTACGATTAGTCCCAAACCCGAACTAAGAATGAATGACAACACGATTTGACAGTAACTGACAAATCCTGTTGTCATTAAATTCTTATTGGTTAGGTTAGATTAGAGAGTAGACCCCCAGAGCTCGATTCCCATGTAGGGCAAAGTGATATTGGGCCTTTCCAGACTGGGTTTGTGATCGGTTGATGAGTGATTCTTAAACTGGAGTTAAATTTAGTCAAATTGAAGTGTAAAGGTCAGTGCCTTTACACTTCAATGTCACTCCCCAATTTCGCAACCCTGGTAAAGGTTGCGAGATTTGTTCAAAAAAATCACCGCGGTCCTAGAATGCAAAGGGCATTAGGAGGAACACGGATGGGTTTTAGTCGGTAAGAGTCCGATACTCCCTTCCAAGTTCCACTCCGTCCAGACTCCTACTCCTTCCACTCTTTCTTTCCTTAAAACAAAAGAAGTACCACAGGTATATCTGTGCGTAACCCAGTGAGGTTATTTAAAGGGAAATATATTTTTGTACGTTGTTTAAGTATTTATTGTTATTTTGTTTATATTTTTGCAATCTTAAGGCAATTTAGAATTTTCTTTGATAAAGGTATGTGACGCACTTGTGGTACCCCTGCCTGGAATTGGATAAATGTATTTAGGCGACTGTGCCAATGCAGACATTAAACATCATAATCAGTGTCGGAAAGGTAGTTCTCGCATTTTCTATCTCGCCTATGCAGGATTATTTGAGGCGAGAAAATCTTCTAGTATAAATTATGAGATATATATCTTTGCATTTTTGTTATTGTGTATAGTTTTATTTTACCTTTTTCCTATAACTTGATTGCCAAAAACCTTTATTACGTTTGAGGCATAGTATAGACCGAAAAACTTCACTGTAATGTAAGTTATTCCTGCCGTACAGAGTTATTTACCCTTTTCAGACGATTTATTTTTAATCGTAGTTTGCATACAATTCAGACAATTACAGAAATATATCGTTCTTCGAAGCAAGTGTTCTTCGGACACTGGGATTTTTGGCACAGGCGTTTTCAGCCGGAATGCTGTAACTCACGGTTTTCACAGAGAGGCACATAATTAATTAGACAAGCATTTTGGTGACTTCCGTATTTGTGCTCTTGAACATTAGTGAGGCAATTTAAATTACTCATTGTTGTGCTTATTTTAAGATATTTTTGTCTTCTTCTTTTCGTGTCGATTGACTCTTACTAAGTTTTGTCCGACCAGTATTGAGCAACCTGTACAGCTCTATTATTGGCCTCATTCAAATCTTGGATGGTACAGGTAGTTGTACTGAAGGGCAATGGTGGAGCATGTTCTGTAAAGGGGCTCCGCACTGGCACTTTTTTTGGGATGGGTGGAGGATGCCCCATTTGGCCAGGTTATGTTTACAGCGGCCAACCTGGGTCCGCAGTCGGTTAAGAGATTTCCAGATTGACCACTGAAGTTCGCATCCAGGGGGTAGATGTTCTTCGGGGGGGATAAAGTATGGAGGGGGAGGGTGTTTGCGCCTCCACAGAGCACATCTCTCATCTCCCGCACTGTCCTCTGACGAGGTCGTACATTTCATTAAACTTTTATGGCTCTTTAGGCGTGCAGGTATTGGTTTGTGACCATACAGGGGGTGACATTCGTCTTGTTCCTATTTCCCCTTCTCAATACGGCTTGCTATTTCGCGGCGTCACATCTGGTGGAGCTTTCTTGCCAATGGGTACAACATCATGAGAGGGGTTGGTTTTAGGCACCCACTTACGATGCGACAGGTATCATTCAGGGCTACGTCTACTTCTTTGGCATGGGCGGAACGATGCTACACTGAGCATGCGAACTCCCCAGCTGAAAACGATAGACATAGGCCAGTTGTGCGAAGGACCTGTGAAGACGCTCCCCGGTTAGTGGATGTCAGGCGGCGCAGGATGTTGGTTCTAGTCCCGACATTTTGAGAGCTTTTTGTGCGGAATATGCATGAGGAAAGTGATTATGTGGGTAGCTTCATAAAATAGAGTTTAGTTTAATGAAAGTAAGGAATAAACTTTGATCTCAAAAAAAATATGTCACATAGTTAATTGTCACCAGCTCACAGCAGTCCACTGCTGGCCATAGATAGGTTTCGTATCTTAGGTAAAAATGATAATTTAATATGCATGAGGCAAGTGATTATGTGTGTAGCTTCATAAAATAGAGTTTAGTTTAATGAAAGTAAGAGATTATTATATCTCAAAAAAAAAAAAAATGTAACATAGTTCATTATCACCAGCTCACAGCAGTCCACTGCTGGATATACATAGGTTTCGTATTTTAGGTAAAAATGATAATTTCTCGGTCACCACTCCGCTCCTCATTTGCAGTTCCTACAAATGACATTTTATTACTTTCACATAAAAGTGCCAGCTTGCGGAAAACTATTCGTTGGAATCTGTGTTAAGTACCCTCCACTTACCTTAATTGCATGCAAAGGGGAGAGAGAAAAAATTTACCTCTAGAATGTTGATTGACTTCTTATAAAATTGTTGGATAATTTCTCCTTCCGATTTTAGGAAAAATAGGTATAGGAATCTCATTTTATATTTAAACTTTTTGATTGTTTATAGGAAAAGTTTGTAAGTGCGACTGGTTAGCTATGCTAGAGCTTCGTAAAAATTAACTTCTGACTGAAACAGTACAGTAGGCGGATTTTATGCCTCTCAACATCATCATTATCATATCAGCCGAAAGACGTCCACTGCTGGACATAGGTCCCCTAAGTGACGTCATAACAAACAGACCTGTTCACCTCGCATCCATCGGCCACCCGTGACCCTCACCAGGTCATCGGTCCACCTTGTGGGAGCACCAGCCAACAAAATAATAGTCAGGAGAAAAAAATAACAAAGACAGTAAAAATATTTTATCAACGATAAAATTGCTTTCCAGCGGAAGCCAGTTCCGTGTTTTCAGCATGAAAAAAAATCAATTTGCCTTTAACGAGGTTCTAAACCGTTACATGTTGCAACAGTAGTTAACTTTTAGTATTCTATTAATTCATTTAATAGCGTGCTTCCTATATTTCCCGATTCGCTGAAGTACGGCAGTGTATTTGCAAAACACTTGTGTAGGTAGCGGTAGATAAAAGATTGCAGTTTAACCTGATTAGACGAGTAAAGTATATGCACTTTGCGAAAGTGCTTAGTAATTAATATTAATATGAAGAAATTACCTAGCTATGTAGCTAGATAATTACCTGTAGCTTATCCATTTTTCCATACTAATATTACAAATGAGAACGTAACTCTACCTGTTTATTTGTTACCTGTTCACGTCTAAACGGCTGAACGGATTTTGTAAATAGTTTTCTATAATTGGGTTCTTTCCTAGACAGAAAAATAGCAATTTTATTAGGCCATCCATTAGATTTTCAAAAAATATTGGACAGGTAATGTTTACCATATCAAATCTATAAAAATTCTGCTAAATCCGGCTTGACTGGAAGCCGACCCCAAATTAGTTGGGAAAAGGCTAGGCAGATGATGATGATGAAATCTATAAAAATTAGGTAAAGAGCATCAAACTTCAAGAGCCCGGGCTGGTGACGTCACATTTGAGAAAAAAGTGTACTAATAACGTGACGTCACCCGAGATTTCGATGCACTGAGTATCGTCTTCATCTTTTATATACGTGACAAAGAATACTACGTGTACAATATTTTTTGTAAATCCATCTGACGGACTAATTATTTTTTTTTTCAGGAATGGTCCTAATTGTAGTTCTAACAGCAGGTACTAGCCATTTATGGTTAAATTTGAAGCCCAACCCAACGCTGTTGGGGAAACCTAGGCTTAGGTAGATTATGACTAGGCAGCTGGTTACTCAACTATCCAGTATGATCTTAACATTTATTTTTATTTGCACGTAACATATAAAAGAAAGTCTTATCATGTTCATATTCCGCTGCGAAAAATAAAATCTGACATATTTAATGGGGTGTAAATTATCATGGAGAATGCTTGACATACGATGTTCTGCGGACTGGCATTCATGCCCAATGTGACGATGAGTGTTCCTATCTGCAAGGATTTCCCGTATTATTTTCCTTAATCTTAATGGTGAATGGTATGTTTATTTTACTGAGGATGATGTTATTTAGTGACCTAAATATTTTACTCACGTTAGTATGTAAAAAATGTGGGTCTGAAATATGACAGTCTCCCAAAAAGCGCGCCCGTCACTACTTCCTAGTGTTTAAATGAGCTGAAAAAGTGGCGCAACAATTTCCGCAGAGTCATTAAGATTGTAATTACCACAAGATCTCAGTAAGATTCTCAATATAGAGAAATATTACTTAGAACAAGATTTCTTATAAAACTGTGTTTTGGGGTTTACATAATTTCCCTCGAGTAAAGCTTGGACTTCGAGGTCAATAAATAAAATCAAATAACAAATATTGGTATGTCGGTAGTAGTTTTGTTTCCAAGTGTATTTTGTAATTTCGCGTCATTCGAACGGGTGTTTTCGGCTGGCGAGCCGCCAACCTCTCCGGAACTTATTTATTTACGTATTTTAATAAATGTCGCCTGTTCCATTCGTTGCTGTGAAAAATCAGAAAACACTGTAGGGACAAGTATTTTAAACGAATAAAAAAGCTTTTTTACAGTTGGTAGAAATGAGAATTATAATTTCGTGGAAAGTAGCAAAGTTATGGAGTAATTTGGTTAATGGAATAACCGTTCTGAAAATAATATTTTACACAATTTACGCAAATTAGCTAAGTAGTTACATTTTACTGTTACGTCAAGGCCTTTTTGCTATTTTTCTTGCCTTAGCGGATAGGGTAAACCTTTTCTTATGAAATTACACAATAAACTAAATATATGAATGTTACTATTGTTTGAGATACGGCACACACGTTGAATTATTTTGTTATTAAAACAATAAATTACGCACAATAATATTCCTGTAACGCAATATGAATACAATAACAAATGGCGGGACCCTTGGGCCGCGTTTAGCGATGAGATGATAACAAAACAAATAGCGATCTCTGATAACACATAAATATTATATAAGATATTATTATAGTTATATTAGGCTGCTCCCTAACATGTGTGGGGAACTATACATGGCCCAATTTTGTGTGACGCCGTGTAAAAGTTTACATAGTCACCCTCTTGGACTATTCTTCATCATTGATGAAGGAACTACACGTAATGTCCTTAATCAATTCATAAAGCCAGAAATGTTTTTGTCTAAGGCTAAGATTTACAAATGGTGCATTTAAAAGTGGCTCCTAGCAAGTACACCTAGTCAATACACTTTCTTGGTACAACCACTTCGATTATTATCTACAAAACATCTACTTTAAATGTGAGAACCTCAGTGAACCCAGTCTAAAAAAACAATTTCTCGAATATCAAAGGAGATTCAATTAGCGAAACGTCAAACGCCGTCTAAAGCCGATTTGACAATGTTCATCAAAAGTCGTGACGTTCATTTAACTGAGAGTTCAACGTTCAACGACGCTCGCGTATGTCTGCTGGGCCTAGAATAATCCCTTTCCGAATATTCTCCGTAATGTGGTTTTTATATTGTATTTGATTCGCCATTTATCGGATATGTTTACTGAGTAAATAGAGTGTCCTGATTTTCATATAATTAATGTTTAGTCAGTTTTTTTATTTTGATAATTCACTAATGAGACCACTAACATACTGAAAGTATTTTAATTTTCTGAGTTACACGGTGCGGTGAGCTATGCTACGCTGGGCTAAGTATCGTGCTACATCGTAGCACCGTGCTACGAGCTACGCTTCCGACTCTGCTTGTACTTGGTATGTACTTTTTGAGATGTATGGCTTCTACCTTTTATCGTAGGAGAGCTATCTGTCGGATGCTTTATGCCTTGTTGTCAATACTTGTCTCACGAATAAACCTGATACAAGTATAAAATAGCGGGTATATTTTATTAAAATAACTCAGTTTACGTGGTAAATTCAAACGTGTACCGGATAAATTATTTTTTAGGGAATCATAATCTTAGTCTGTCCGTATAGTTTTTTCCCAGTCTTGTCTGGTCTATTTTCTTTGTGACACTATAAAATCAACATAACATCAATGTTTACAAAATTATGCTCTGTATGATGAATGGTTTGTACAACTTCTCATTTATATGCAGCATATTATTACTAGACAGTATAGTACGAGTACGTTGTATAATGTGCCTAATAAATACTCCAGTCGGATCGTGACTGTTCATTGGATCAGAGCATTACTGTCGCAGGTCATCAAATCTGTCTATCCTCCATCCATCTTGACGGCTGAAGTTTGGGTTGTTAGCATAGTAGGTAGGAACAGTTGACTGCACGTCAGTAGTAACACCATACAAATTGTGTTGGCCTAGCGTAGGAGGTAGTTTTAATTGAAAACTAGGCCAGCTTATACTAGTTTTGTTACCATGACGTTCAACTTATTCTACCTACTTTATCGGTCGTCTGTTTAAAGGATTAAGCTTTGTTATGGATAGATCACACAACGACATAATCGTTTGCCTGATATTAGGGTGGATGTGGATATATATCATAGCAAATGTAAATTTTCAGTCTTTAGTGATGAGTTTAAAATTATAAACTTAGTAACTACATTAGCGACAAAATTATATAAAAGGTTCTTAACAAAGTGATAATCCTAATCTCGGTCAATACACGGGTTATTCCAATTTTAATGTTATTATTCCATTAGGTACCCGGCTGCGTAAGATACCATGAAAATTTAATGTGTCCCCGAAACTAATTACAAACTCCGTTATAATATTATTAAATGTAGTCATAGACTTGATACCTACTCGAGATTCACAGACAATTTAACTGTTAAGTTTACTAGGTTAGTAAGAACGTCTATAATAATAATTAATAGTCCTTCGGTATAATAAGTTGTTTTTTTTTTGCTGTAAATTGTTCAAAAACTAAAATAAAACTCATAGGCACTAAAATGAGTTTTAAAAATTACCGCAACAGTAATGATATGACGTTACCTCTTTTTAGATTATTTTAGGTAGACCGATAAAAAGAACTGGCCATTTCATCTTAAAAAATCTTGGATGACATATAATTTTGTTTTCATCATATTTTTAATTTCGATAAAAGGCTTTACATCACTTTTTACAACGTAAGCTGGCCTGTGCGGCAACAAGTGTTGTGCAACCTTTTTGTTCTTTTTAATTTATTAAAAGAACAATTGGCAATTTTACTTAAAAAAATTCAGGATGCCATTAAATCTTTTTTTTTAAACATTTACTTTAAATTTTTTAATGGTTCCTAACAGTGTTTTGAACGTCACAGGCCACTGTCTGTATTTTTCATGTTTCCATAACTCATAACTTTATTACATCTATGCTCGTAACCTTTTTGGTTTGATGTTATATTAAAGTATTTCCCTGTCTGAATAAAAGGTAACCAGTAAACAGTTCTATTATTATTTTCCTACTAGCTTCTGTCAGCGGCTTCGCCCGCGTAATTCCTAAGGAACATACCTACTCCCGGGATATAAAGTAGCCTATGTGCTATTCCAGACTATATCTACCTTTGTGCCAAATTTCATAAAGATCCTTTCAGGCGTTCTGAAGTGAGAGAATACAAATATCCATTCTCACAAACTTTTGCATTTATAATATTAATAGGAAGGACTATATTTATTGCCATTTTATTTATTATTTTTTAAATAATGAACTACTAAAAGTCAACGGCAAAAACATATTTATTTTTCAGAACATACAGTTTTAAGTGCTCCTTATTTTAAATCTTGTCAACTATGAATTGCATTATTTACACTACCGAATCGTTAGTTGATGTCGTCTTCTGTGTTATACTTTTTCGGCTCAGAACGCGTGGAGTCTTCAGCAGATCCTGAAAATAAAAACGATTAATCTTAAATACTAGCCGATCTTTTAAAATGGAAGTAGGTAGGTGAAGTAATTTAAGTAGTTCGGCGAAAAACATAGAAAGAGGATACAAAAATATTATTTTTGAAAGACGGTTTACAATATTCAAGAGCGACGTAGGTAAAGAATAACTAAGTAAGTAATGAAAATTTTATAAAATTGGTGCCTCATTTCTACGGGGGGTATTAATTGACCTACTAGATATAGAAATACAGTACAAAGTCAGTAGGTATTTCAATAAAATTACCTGTCTGACAAGCACAACTACTTTGCACAAGTTAGTGTAATAAATCCATTTTTTTTATTTAATAGTATATGTTATTGTATTTTAACGTAAGTTTGTTCAGTAAATAAAACCAAAACAATGCGTAGGGCATTTACTTTGACTAAAGTATGTCAGGCCTAATATGGCACTTGACGGTACACGGCACAGTTCTTAAAACTTATTTTTAAAATGTCCTTCCATGAATGACCCCATATTATTTTTTTTTTGTTCCACGCTCTTGTTCAGGTCAAAGAAATTTATATGAGTACCAAATTTGGGCTCAAACGGTCCAGTACACTGGGACCAAATTGGCTGTGCAAAACGGACAGACAGTGAAAGTGACCGACACACGAAAGATACCATAACGGTACCATTTTTCCAGTCATACTTCGAAACCCCCCTAATTAAAACATTAAATCTGTGGAATTTATGACTTGTTTTAGACAGCATTAAGCCGCTCAAACCTTTGTAACAACTAACAATGGTCGCCATTTCCAGTGGACACGCCTGTTCGTTACAAGCTTCAGTTTGGCAGCTTTCCAATTGAATTTTAACTGCCTCACAGTCGAGCTTCATCATTAATTTCACACGTGTTTCCGAAACACTTTTATAACTTTTTAATAGAAGATTTCCTATTTAACTGTTCTATTGCCACAAATTGTTTTTTTTTTGCTTTAATTTATTAATCGTTTAATATCATGTCATGATGTGATTAATTATTATTATAAATTGTTTCTAACTGTTTTTAAGTCCTACCCAACATGAATTGTGAAACGAAAGAAAAAGGCCAGTGCGTACGTTAGAAACGGTAACGTGCGTAAATTAGAAAAGCCTATGATACAGGATCCAGTCAATCTGCTAAAATTAGGTTTCGAGGTCGATGTTTATATCAATACCCGTATCATTAGGAGCACCGCACAGCACCTTTAATAAACATATAATTTTGATAAGGTTTTGTCATTGATTGTCCGCAAGACGATATTGCGTCCAAATTTTGAACGTTTTAAATGACAGGGGTTGGTTTTAGAAGGCCAATTCCCGTGCTGGTTTAAAAATTTTCAAGCTCAAGTCTTTTTGACAAAAAGTTGTCAAAATTAAAGATGTTTTTGACAGTTGGCGCCTGCGATACGAATGCGAACGCTCCTCAAAAATACGAGAACCGTCCCTAAGAATGCCAATTCTACTAATTTCCAAGAAACATTTGCATTTGCATGACAATCGCAATCCGTCACAAATGTATGGTAATGGTAATGTATGTATGAATCCAAAGGTTGTCTTGAAAAGATCGCTTTTAGCGATAAGGCCGCCCATTGTGTCACCCTATGTAATGTTTTCTTAATCTATTTTTTCTGTAACTTATATGGTGTACATAATAAAGAATATTCTATTCTATTCTATTCTATTCTATTCTATTCTATTCTATTCTATTCTATTCTATTCTATTCTATTCTATTCTATTCTATTCTATTCTATTCTATTCTATTCTATTCTATTCTATTCTATTCTATTCTATTCTATTCTATTCTATTCTATTCTATTCTATTCTATTCTATTCTATTCTATTCTATTCTATTCTATTCTATTCTATTCTATTCTATTCTATTCTATTCTATTCTATTCTATTCTATTCTATTCTATTCTATTCTATTCTATTCTATTCTATTCTATTCTATTCTATTCTATTCTATTCTATGGAAATTGAGGTTTTTTTGACAAATCCGACCGTTATTTAAAAAATTGTAGAATTAGCCCTTTGATCTCGACACAAGTTAGCTTTCATCAAAGTTGTGTCCAACTTCAGGGGTATTCAGCACTGTATGCTGCATAGTCACGTAGATATTATAATAAAGCGCAGATGTGTTTTATGGACGCAGTAAACTTGCACTACCGTCCGACAGTGGCAACGACAAGCACTTGTGAGCAGACAAAATATTTGCTTATAGGACCGCTATGCAAGCAATTTATTTTGGAGAATACCTATATAGAGTGAGGCACGTGGCTTAATAATTTTAGTCGCATGGATCGATTTTCGAGGTTAAGCGATGCTTGCCGAGGACAGGCCCTGGATGGATGACCATCCAATATATAAAAAGACTCCTTGTTGGTACTGGCTACCTATTGTAAATGACAGTCGTTAAGGATAGATAACCGTTTAGTTCGGTACTAGTACCTAAAGGTACTAAGAGTTACGTCATACGACATCCTTTTTATAAATGTTGTTATTGACAAAGTTGCTTAAAAAATCTTATGTATGAGCGTTAATTAAAACAATTGGATAAAAAGGTCATATGATAGCGCTAATAATTCTTTTGAATTTAACCCGCAAGTTTTCTATTTTCCATCAATAAAATCAAAGTGTGTGATAATCGCCATCCACCATCAACAATATCATTTTTTTTTAATTTTTAGTGTGTAGCAAAACGATTATGATAATCGATATTTCTTTCAAATTTGATCGTCCCGATTAATTTAAATGAGCGATTATAGTATATTCAATTCTAAAAAAAAATTGAAAATACGTTAAAGGCATGAAATACAATATGCAATAATGATGATTATTATTTATGTTTTCTCATGTTATTTAAACAGGGTTTGGACATTAGGAATAAAATAAAACTAACTCAACAAATTACCCACTAATAAAACTAATTTCGCTAATTGCTTATACTCAAAATTTAAGTTCAGAATGCGCGCGTGTTTCAAAAATATTTTATTAGATTGAAAATATTGAGAGTTTTTGTAGATATTTTCAGCATAAATGTAAACTGGGCATTCTATATGAAACCTACACAGAATGCCCAGTATACATTTATGTAGGTATGTCAAGTGGTTGTAGGACTTTGGATCAATTAAAAAAAAAACAACTTTATAATGAGTAAAGTTAAGTATTGCATCGGGTTGTATTCTTTTTATAATGCATGCAAATTGGTTTGTGTGGATAAGTGCATACTTGTTATAGATACGTTCAGAAGTTTTATTCTCCTGCTGCAAAACGAAGGTGCGAATGCTTTTTGGCAGTATGAATGGAAGTGTGCATGTTTGGATGTTTGTAAGTAGGTATGTTTATTTCTTTGAAGCGCCTGGTAGCTGAAGGGTGCTTTAAAACAAAATACAATACAACACATCCTCGCGTATCTCTGTGGAAACGCAGCCTAACGACTGGATAAATTTTTCAAATGAGGAGTCATTAGGTTTGTCTTCAAGTGTCGAAATAACACAGGCTCAGTGGCGTAACTAGCATGAGTGACATCCGGTGCGTATAATGTGTTCACCCCACAAATCGACCCCCTCCCAATAATCATGCAAGAATTATTTTGTGTGCTAAGGCGAGCTCGAAAAATGATGCACCCCGCCTAGATAATGTTTGATACCCCGAAAAAAAAGTCAAGGATCAGTCGCATTTCACACCTAAACGGGTTTGTAACTAAAGTTTTTAAATTTTCTAGTTTGACCCCCAAGAGTGACCCCCGTACTAAAAATTTAATAATTTACGTAACGCATCCGTGTTTGGGTCACAGAAGTCCATATGTGTACCAAATTTCAACAGAATCGGTCCAGTGGATCCGGAGAAAACTGGCTGTGACAGACAGACAGACAGACGGACAGACAGACGGACAAACAGACGGACAGACAGACGGATAGACAGACAGACACACACAGACAGACACTCGAGTGGTCCTATAAGGGTTCCGTTTTTTGTTCGGAACCCTAAAAAGGGGCTCAAGATTCCAGAAATGTATCGCACTAAGATGTAGCGACTTTTAAACATTTGTAACGATTTTTTGTGGATTTTTTTTTGCTCATTCTCGTTATTAGCGACCCCATGTCAACCACGACAACCATGAAAATGACAACCATGTCAAAAATCTTGCAAATTTTTGTCGGTGCCCTTTCTTACTTACGTACCTATTAAAATTGATTTAGAATGAAATTTATTTCATATAGAATTTTGCCTAAGTAACCCAAATAATCTAAATTTTCTGTCTTAGTATACAAAACTAGAAGACAGGTTGTAGATGTTCAATATGAAAATAATTTTTATTTGTAATTTGCATCGCCGAAAACACAGTCATTATGTTATTTCGATGCATTTGCATTATTAATTTATTAGTTAGCCGTTAGTTTACCGGGCGATCTAAATAAAAAACAGACATACAAGTGTCGATTTGTAATATCAAAATAACAGCTTTTTTTCTAAATACATATGAAATTATATTCGATAGCTAAAACAAAAACACGTTTTTAATGATGTTAGAATAAGTAACTCATTTTTGAAAGGATTAGGGTTCCGTCTACAAAATCAAAACCCATGAAAATACTAATTACGCGGGCGAAGCGCGTGCAGAAACAAGTCAAACATAAAACTCGCAATAATTTTAGTTTTTTTTTTTTTCTGAAACACGAGCACATTCTAAATTTAAATTTCGAATAAAAGAAAATTCCGCGCGAAATTGATCATGGGTCCGATGAGTTTCTTGACTTTTTTTTTAATTCTCAAAATTTGCTGCCCAAAAACCTATAAAAATGTAATAAGAAACCATGAATAATTGTTATTATAAGTTCTTATTGTATTTTAAGCCTTAAAAGTATTTTTTCTAGTTACTAAGAATCGATTTATGAAAATCACTCTTTTACATTCATCGAGTCGAATGAAATTAAAAAAAAAATAGATTAGCATAATCGACTTTTTTAACCATTTTTTTATTGTTAAGGTGTGCCATACACCCTAACAATAAAAAAAAAAGAAAATGGGTGAAAATTTTGAATACGAATAAAGTGTAGTGGTAATGAAATTACGTGTTATTGGATTTGTGTTTGTAAATTGCATTTAGATCTGGGGTTTTTAATGTTCTTCATTATATTTAGATTCATAATTGTCAAATTTTTGATCGTATTTACATGTGTGTGGGTGATATTTGTGCAAAATAAAAACGTAAACAAACACAGTTGGCGCGAAACTTCGAGTCAAATGATGAGCAAATCACTACTCCCGTAATGGAGTTTAGTTATCCGAAATCTACAATTTTCATGTTTTTTAGCCACCAACATCGCTGTCACCAAAATTGCAACGTAGATAATTTTTTGTCAAGATTCGATCGTATTTTTAATTAACTTATGTATGAATAAGGACAAAACGAAGAATGCAAATATAATAATTATGCCTTGATTTTACCCTTTTGCATCTTTTTAGCAAGCGAGAAGTTTGTTAACTCTTATATATTCATAAAATCTAAGTTGACTGACTACCTTTTTGAGAGGTGAAGTAATTGATATTTAAGACACATTTTTAAGTAGACTGCAGCGATTTGAACGACCTAAACTTGTAATTTAAGATATTTCTCACAAACTTATCGTATAATGTAGCTATGGAAACAAATTTTTCATAGTAAATTCGATTGCCGAAATTTGATATAATTCCTGAATTTGATGACGTAATTCGCAAAATCCCGTCGACTCAACTGGTGTGTCAAATGTCAAAATCTAGTGGTGCAGAGTGGTTAAAAGCCAGAAAAATTGACACCATGTTCCACAACCAAGGGGTCGTTTTACCCAGTTGTTGGGTTACGGAGCGATAAATTAGGTACCTACTATCAGTTGAAGAATTTTCGTAAACCGAACAGAATTCCTAGATACTGCTTTCAACACTACAGACAAACGTGTTTCCCTTTTTTCAGGGTACGGGAAACTGAAAAAAAGGAAACACGTTTGTCTGTAGTACCCAAAGAGTAACCAACGTTATCATAAACCCTATAATTAAACCTACGCATGTCCGTCCGTCCGTTTATCCGTCTGCCTGTCAGCGTACTGTAACCGGCTCATGAACTGTAACAAGTAGACTGCTGAAATGTTCACAGAGTATTTATTTCTACTGGCACTATAACAACAAGTAATAAAACAAACCCCATACAAAAAATAGTACGGAATCCTTCGAGTGCGAATCAGACACGCACTTGGCCGGTTTTTAATTTTACATCGCGTAAACCACTTCAGCGCAGATGATACAATATTACAGCTTTTGTCAGAAAACGCTACTGAGGCGACATTTTAATTGCCTTAGATCTAAAGCCAACTATTTGTATTTAAGCAGCCATGGCCTGACAACCTGTTGGATCAAAGATCTTCGAATAACTTTATTATGAAGATTACGAACCAGTAAGCTTTGAGAAGTGACTTAGTTTATGCGATCATTAATATTAATTGCATTATAACGATACCGTAACAGCATGTACCTACAGGTAATATAGATAGTGGTACGGTAGGTATGTGGAGACTATCGAATTAGGCAAGGTAATTAATTGGGTATTATAATTACTGCTAGGACTGTAATTATGTCATTTAGGTAGGATAATACTAATCATAGGCTGAATTAGAAGTCAGGTTTAAGAAAAGAGGTACATATTTCACGCGGCCAACATTTCCAAAGTCTTTTTGAGGGAAATTTCCTACATTCCATTCGAGTATGCTATGACAACGGAAAATCTCTCGAGTCGAATGACGATATTAAAATGTTAATAAACTTCAAACTACTCGTATAACTGTCAATTTGATTGAGGAAGGCTAATGCCCGGTTTCTAAGGCTTTTATCGGTTGTTTATCTGTCCGTTAACGCTATTTAATAATAAAATAATAATAATAAAAAAAAAATTCAGACCGTAGTCCAAAACCTCAACAAAAGCTACACACACATACACATAAATACAAAAAAAAAACAGAAATTAAAAACACATACAGAAGCAGTTATTTAACATAATTAAATGACGCACGATGTGTCGTCACCCAGTGCCACATCATTGGGCTATCTGTTCTGCCAGCCACAATCGACACCAAGCTGTTGGAGCTATCGCGCACTCGCCGCATCAGGGATGCTATTCGTGCCCGCATAATAGAATAAAAATCGGACACGCCATACTCCGCGAACATCCCAGATGCACTGCAAAACCGCGGTAGCCCCGACATTACTCTGAAGGCGTTATTATATAGGCAGGCAGGTAGGTAGGTATGCAGGGTAGGTGGGTAGGCAGGGTAAGCAGGGTAGGCAGGGTAGGCTGGATAGGCAGGGTAGGCAGGGTAGGCAGGGTAGGCAGGGTAGGTAAGGTAGGTACGGTGGGTAGGGTAGGTAGGGTGGGTAGGGTAGGTATTAGGGTCTAAAATTGAGCCTACTGATTAAGTTTATATTTGTTAATAATAAAAAATATATAATTATAAATAAAAAAAATAAAAAATATTACAATTCCTTCACTAATTACTTCTCCGAACTTCGTTCCATCCGGTTCGTTCCTCTCAAGTTTTTATTTGTCATAACGCGTGGTTTAGTAGTTAACGGACAGATAAACGACTGATAAATTATCTCAGAAGCCGGGCATGAGTCGAGGTTTAGTCGGGTGGAGGAAATGGCTGAATTTGTGATGTGGGTGTTAATCCTTCGATATATCCTATCAGCCCCATCTGCTTTTTACAGGTCGTCGTACCCTCAGGTAGAGTCTAACTACCGTCCTTTCTAAAACTTTTAAACAAGTCTCAAGAGCAACATAAAGTGTAAAGACCTCACACTGGTCGGTCGTGTGTGTGTCCCAATGATGTATGTATCTACAGCTTATCTACCCTCGCACTAAAGTTCAGGCCATCCCATCTCCCAGACGAAGTTCGGAGTAAACGCAAACTTACTTTAAACGCTTGTCGAAATTTCCGGGACATTAGACTGTAGAGTATCGGGTTCGCAGCAGTCGACAGGTATCCATTATAGCACAGATAGTTCACAATTTTCCACACCTGAAAAAATATGTATCTATTTCAGAAATAATAAAAGTTTGAAATCCAATTTGGGCATCAAAAGTATCAGAATAACTATTTTTCTTGTTAAAATTTACATTTTTATTGCATGGCGTGATGTGCAGTGAGATTAAGTATACAATGTTAATAAAGAGTTTTAATGATTTTGTTCTCAAGGGACATGAACCAGACTGCAACAATGACTGTGTGAACTGTAGTTTGTTCTCTGCAGGTAAACTGGTTATTCATGAGTTGGTTTGAATTCAGTAACGATTTTTAAAGGTTCATAAAGTAGTTTTCATTGTAATTTGAAACTGAAAGAAAAATTGTGTGAACCACTTCATAACGCAACAGGGCTTGGTGATTCTTTTAGATGTATTTATGTTTATTTTTTATTTACCCCAGATTTTTTTTTTAAATCTAGGCGTCATGAAGGGCTTACAGTCTCTGCTTCATAATGATACTTACATTATAATAATCCTCATAATCGAGTTTTGGCAACACCATCATAATGCGGAAAATACAATATGGCGTCCACGAGAGAAAGAAAGATGCAGCAACGGCCGCTGAAAATAAAACGTAAATTACAGTTTCAGTGTCAACCTGCTTTACATGATATTTAAATTCTATTCTTGTACAGTTTTGTTGTCCAAACAAAGCGGAATTTCATTAGATTGGGTACTGCAAAGCATGTTTTCTTGACTACCGCACTTGGACGGGCGTCATTTAAGTTTTTGTTTTGCAATTTATATGTAGCTTAAGCTTATCCAGTTAGATTCTAGAACTATTCATTTATTGCATTCTCATGTTTCACTTTAGGTATTCTATGTACACATGTGGCAACATGTTTTCAACTAAAAAGTATGTATTAAACAAAATAAACGAAGTATTCCTCCGCATCGCTGTCATGCGGAAACGTGCCCAGAAGACTGTTAGCATTGCCACGTTGAATGGCAATGCTAATTATTTGGGCAAAGAACTAGCCAGCCCTATATTCTCAATCTTAATGTAAAAACATTTATATTTATTCTATTGTCGCACTTAGTAGATCGTGTTGCTTCTCACAAGGAAATGAGCTCGCTTAAAAGGAGTCCAACTTTAAGTACACAAGATACATTGCACGCTTGCACGGACTGTTTAGCAAAGTAATTAACACCACTTTGTGCAGGCACTTGCACAAAACTTAGTTAATAAAATCAAAACAAAGAGGTTCCATAAGCTCAAGGAAGAAGACAATCTTTTTCTTTATCTTATTGCTCTTCAAGTAAAAAAAAACTTGATTGAAATATTATGAGCGACTTCAAAGAGCTGGTTCTGGGAACTTGAGGAGAAAACTTTACCTACGTACAATATTGTAATTTTCTTATTATCAAGATATTCTTGTTTATGACTGCTTAGATAGTAATAGGTACCTATTTGACTGGATTTATTACATTACTCAATACCGATGCAGTTAGCAAAAAATGGCGGTGTTGTCAGCATTTTAAAATCTGTGATTAACAGAGACAGCACTAATTGCGTGTGATTTCACTCACAAGTCTCGCCATATTGAATAGAAGCCATCCAATACAAACGACATGTGTGACAAGGATAGAAGAATAACTTCAAAAACGTATAACTTTTCTGTCTTTCCACCAATTTTATTTATTTGTCACCAAGTATAAGTATTCATGTATATTTACAGTAGTCAAATACCTTATTCTGTTATTTAAACTGTTTTAAGTAACAGGTGAAAATATCATCGATATTTTTAAAATATACGATAATTGTTTTTAAACGTTCTCTGCTGATCGTGTTTCACTTTCCACGTCTAACATTGTTAAACAAAATGATAAAATAAGATGATACTAACCGATCATTTTCACCGCCTTGTCTCTGTTTTGTTTTCCAACAACGGGACTGCTCCGTAGTTTTTTCTGTGCCGACTTCAATTTGATTGTTATTTTGATATACAGGACCAATATCGTCGTCATTGGTATTACGAAGAAAATGAAAATCTCGATAGCGACCACGGTGCTCGCAGCTTTTGTCAACGTATAGTAACAGAACACGTACTCTTTTCTTTCTAATAAATCTATGTAGAACACGTCAGGGATGCAAAAGCTAAGCGAGATGACCCATATGACTCCTACAATTTTGAAGACGCGAGAGTTCATTGTCAACTTTTGCCGAAAAAAGGGTTTCGTCACTATGATGTAGCGTTCAATTGTGAAAGCAGTAATGATGAGTAGACTGCAGTTACTGAACACGTCCCAGAGGATGTAATGTATTCGACATCCTACTTCTCCTAGAGGATAGAAGTCTGGTACGAAGATGATGTATATTTCGAGCGGGATGAAGAGGGCGGTGAGTAGGTCGGTAATGGCGAGGTTGGCGAGGTAGCAGTTGGTGGGCGTCCGCATGGTGGGGTCCCGCGCGATCACTGCCAGCGTGCATATGTTGCCGATCACGCTCACCACCATGAAGAACCCCAGGATGATGCTCACGACTATCTTCACTGTGTACGTGTCTTCTAAAACGTTGCTGTCGTCGAAGAACATCCCCACTGGCCCAAAAAAAGAGAACGAGTTGTTCCCGTATTCGCTGTCGTTTATTAACGACATTTCTGTTTCGTTTGTCTATCTTAAAACTACTTAAAACTTTTCATTTGATGATTTTAAACTAACAACCCTAACTGTTGAATTCAATGGAGTGTTCAATATACCTATTGGCTGAGCACAGTGTCGCTCTGGCTAGCGATAGGGAAGTACTGATAAAAAATAAATTTCGTCAGGCCTTGACGCACCCTTATACAGTATGATGTTAAGGTAAGATGTTTATTTTGTACCATTTTGATAGGAAATAATAATTTGATTAAATATATTCAATTGTGACAATGCTATTGACGCTTGATCATAATGAAATCTAAAAAATAAATGAGCTTCTCATTATGTAAAGCAATTGATATACCACAAACGTTTATTTCTTCTTTCTGGTACAAATTAATCCCATTTACAGAGATGAATAAACCGAGCTCATTTGTTACTCGGCTGACCGACCGTTTTGCCGACCAGGGAGTACAACCCAGTACCTCGTTAGTGGCTTTAACAGAATACACGAGCGGTTTATCTTGTACAACTTATACAATAAATCGAAACTTACGACCATAGAGTATAAAATTACTTTTAATAGCTTTGTCAAAAAATTGTGTTGAAGCAAAACTTCGAATTTTTATAAGTCTCAAGTATTACAATGTGTCTGGTTTATTCCTCTCGTAAAAGCGACACGTTTCATGACGTTTACGTTGTATAGTCAAGACTACGTTGTCATTTTTATGACGTTAAACGCAGCAACTTTGCCGGGGCAATTAAGTGGAAGCCTCTCTTAGAGAACATGAGTGAACTCTCGTTAGCAGTAATAAAAGCGGTTCTGTGAAATAGAAAAAGGCCCAAATAGAAAGATAGAAACGGGATAAGTTTCTTAAAGGTGTACCTACTGTATTTTTGATTGGTTAAGATATCTTTTAACACTAAAACGTTGTTTTTGAAATATCCAAGTCATTCATGTCCTTCTCAATTAATCTCAATAATAATATTAAAACAGGTCTCATAAAGTTGTCAAAAATACTATCTTATCTTGCTACTCTTTATCCCAGGAAAATTTATGGTTCCTATGGGAGGGACCACGGCCGCAGAGCAACGGGAATAAAAAATCGGCTAAGTTCGAGTCGGAATCGCGCATGAAGGGTTCCGAAGTACAAGATTTTTTATACCTTTTTTGTTTTTTTTTTGTCGTTATAGCGGGAACAGAAAAACATACACATACACACAAAGACAGACAGACAGACGAAGCTTAGAAATAGGGTCTCGTTAGCTTTTGGGTACGGAATCCTAAATCCTAAAATGTATCTAATATTTAGAGGTCTTTCCAGTACTTTGCCAAGCTGACGCTCATACTTCAGCTAGTCTAGTAATTTATCGCAGTAGACTAGCCGGTCCGCTATAAGAATGCTGTAAACTTTTTCATAAAATAATATACCTATGGTAAGCGCCAGATTTGGACTTATTTCTGACGGATTGACCGGAGAAGACACCAGATTAAGTTGGCTGGAAAAATATGGGGGAGGCCTTTGCCCAGCGTGGGACAACATAGGCTAGCAAAAAAAAAAACGGCAGATAAACTTGCGATAAAGTACCTTTCCCTAATATCCTTTCGTAGATCCCGAACAAAAAAAATTTGTACCGTTTTTCGTTACTAGAGAACGTAAAGGATCACGATAGAAGATGATTCAGGACAGCTTTATGTGTCTACCAGCGGCTTCGCCCGCGTAGTCCCTAGGGAACATACTCACGGAATAAAAAGTATCCTATGTCCTTTCTCAGGCTCTAGACTATCTCTGTACCAAATTTTATTTAAATCGGTTCAGTAGTTTTGGGGTGAAAGCGCGACAGACAGACCGACAAACAGACAGACAGTTACTTTCGCATTTATAATATTAGTAAGCACTTCTGTTTTTGATATTAAGAAGGTCAATAAAATGTATGTGGGTCAATGACCGTTTTTGCACATTTATCTGGTGGCTATCATAGCAACTAGTTAACAATCTAGAATAATCTTACAAAAACTTAAAGCTGTGAGTAAAAAAGTTATTTTACTGTTCGTGCTAGATTGGCTAGTAAACATAAAAATATTTACAAGCCAATCTACTTTTAGGTTTCGACGTAAAATTACTTTTTCTCTTATCAGCATGTTTGATCCTTAAAGCTTAATATATTTAGGTTCCATCCACTACGTACGATGCCGCAAGAAAATAACCATTTTTTCTCGTACATAGGGCTCATGATGTCGGGGTTACAGAAATTAAAAAAGTTGGTTCTAATTTCTTTCATTTTCTTCGGTCCTGACTCAGCATTACCGACGTTTCCCCCAAAATTGTCACCTCCAGTATTACGTGGCACGTTTACAGCGATGCAGAGAGGTGATAAAAGAAATATATCGGAGCCCTAAAACATTTCTTTATTGTTATTACGTTCGACGATTACCTTCAGTCGATTTCGATCTTTAGAGCCGCAGTACAAAAGACTGGGAAGTGAATTAGATTTCACTTTATGGGAAATTACATTATATTTAAGTGGATATTTACTTTTTGAAAGTTAAGATCGGTATTGCAGAAAAGAGGGGCTGAATTTTCAAGAAAGAAAGTAACCTACTTCGCGATTTTCTCATTTACGAAGCCTTTGAAGTTCGGATATTTTAACGTCGACACACCAGAGACAGTCATTCCACAAGGGAATTAAGAGAGCGTAAACATTTGGGAAGTGGATTCTGTAAAATGAAAGAGTAATTTATGAATCCTGTTCTACGATATTCCAGGGAAGGCAAATTTTTCTGATGCATTATGTATTACGCATTGCATTATTATTCGACCGACCGTATTAAAACAGTTTAAAACAGACAGAAAATATTTGGATTTATTTTACAGAACAATATATATTTTATTAAGTTGAAATTCACACGATTATCGATTTTAATATAGGTATAACTTAAAATGGCAGAAAACTTAAAAATGCAGAGCCTAGAAAAAATATTAGTCTCAAAGGGTTTTCCTTTAACCATATCAATAATGTTCAGGATAAACAAAAAAATGTACCTCATAAATAATAATTGAGCAAAATGGCTACACCCTGGCTATAAAAGTAATTGCGTTGATCTAAACAAGCGGTCAAATTGCGGCAACCATACAGTGCAGACACACGGTCACCCCTAATTGAAATTACAGCCTGAAGACACATACATAACGCCTGAACAGAACATCGTCATAATATAGTGGGCGGAGAGGAACAAACTGTTTTTTTTTTTTGATATTTGTCTAGTTGTTGTCTCATGAAATGAAGTAATAATTGAACATTTGTTTTTCTGGGTCTTGTTTGCGAAATGAATGCATGTAATACTGACTTTGATCATTGTGCCTAGTGTTGAGGTCTTTTCCAGGGTTTGTTGGAGTCGACCTCCAGTCTAACTGGGTGCTGCTGAATACCAGTATTTTACATGGAGCGTCTGTCTATTTGACCTCCACAAGACACAACTTCGTTACTGGGTACCACGTTACCCATTGGTAATTCCACCTTAGTTGGGACATATTTTTCTGTCAGCATTGTCTCGCCAGCAAAGACATGCAATGTAATCTTAAGACTATCCCATTTCCTACGTTCTTAACTTAAAGGGGCTATAATAAATAGGCACCTAGATATACTTACTATGTCGTAGGCCTAATATGATAAATGGGCCTTATTGTGTCGAATGTCATAATCCTAATGCATGTCATCATACTGCCTCGCCCACACTAACATAATTAATTCTCAAATGACAGGAGAGTCTACCTATTTTACGTATTTGTGTCTATTTATAGTTCAAGACGTACGTCTTCGGTAAGGTTCGACGACTTTGGCCAAAGTATCATTCATTTTACTTTATATACTGTGGCTACAACATTTTTATTAAGTAATTATTAAAATGGAGACATTGTTGTTATAACCTTATCTACTGCTAGTTTATATTGTCTCAATCCTGGAAAAAGCCCCCCCCCCCTCAGTCCTTCCACATATCGAGAACCCACGGTTTAATTTTGCCGAAATCTGTCTAGGTCTTGCCGCCATCTCCCCCGTGGTCTGCCGGGACAATCGTGGTCACAGACAACCAGCTCTGTGCTACTTGCGGTAGACCTTACATGTCTTGCCCAGTTGGAGGCATTGGCGCGCCTAGCAAGGGGACATAATTTAAGTTTTGCGGATTTTTTTCGAAAGAGTCACCGCAGCCCTGGAACGCAAAGACCTTAGAAGGAACACTGATGGGTTTCAGTCAGTAAGAGTCTGACACTCCCTTCCGCTCCGCTCAGAGCGGAAGAAGTCATTTGATGATACCCCATCCATAAAAAATATAAACAAAAAAGTATCATTTAAGTTGAGCAGTCTTTAGAAACACGTCAGCTACTTGGTTTTGGAGCCCAGTAAATGTAGTGTTTTGAATAGGATCTCTAGTTCACTGCGCTCTGATGCTCGATGGCTGTGAATGTAAGTGCAATACCAAGTCAGATCATTTATCTCTTGTTCTTATATCTATGTATCACTCCGAGATGTGTAAATCTTGCGGAGCTGAACTTAATTTGACCCTCATTTGGAAGTGTGAAACGATAAATTGATTATGATTGCGTAATTGACCCAATTATGAAAATTGGGTCAATTTCATCATTATCATCTCGAAGATTACCTGTCGTACATTTTCATCTCAGAGAAGTTATTTATAGATGGATACAATTACTACCAACGTATTTACTTTCAGACAATGCAATTAATTATTATCTTTGTTTTTATAACAAACCGTAGTAGGTAGGTACAAAAAGACCTTTAATATTAGCTGAGAAAACAATGAGAAATAAGTCTTATGTTTTATAGAAGGAACAGGAGAACATAAATGTTTTTGAGCGAGTACAGGTGATTCTTTTCCAAGTTGATAATTCAAAGATAATAAATTAAAAATAAAGACGATTGTAGCTATGCAAAACTCAGACTTATTGTAAAAACAACGCGTGATTCACACGCGTGATAATGTAATAAAAACTTAGTATGACAGTGTTCTCAAGGTCGAGAATTGAATAAAAATGAGGAGATAAGAAAAGTATTGTGTTAATTTGTCTGTAGTGTATCCGATCAATCGCTTCGGCGGAGAATGTGATGCTTCTGGAAGTTAATGGTGAACATTTCATTAAGTCACTTCGAAGGTTCTGTTATAGCTCTATGGAAAATGTAGAAGAAAATTGCAAAATTCGAGGATTGTCGGTACTCATTAATATTGGAAGCCTTTCCTAACACTATTCATCAAGAGCTTTTTATTCAGTTGATTTATTAGTAAGTACAGCTGGTTTTACAAGAATAAAAATATTATTTTGGTATTATTTATTGTATTCTGTCTACAGGAAACAGATGGGCATCATTTGTTAAAAATCTAAGAATTAATTCTAAAAGTCTTGATAACCATTATCACTGCGAATTATAAATAAAATAAATAATATTACTGGGATCACTTTCCCTCACATTTAGTATAATACACGTACACCCTTCGATTTAAAACTAATGGAATTTGACCAAACGGGGTCGGTTTGATTATTCAGTCTTCTCTGGGTTAATAATAGCTGCTAATTTCTTGTCCTCTTGGTGGACCTCCTTGTCATCCCAGCCCCACACTGCGTGGCTGCCATCGCCGGTCCTCTTCACGCGTTTCTGGATGACGTCGGTCGACACCGTCTTGAGGTCGTATGCCCATCCGATAGCGGCCATGGTGTCAATGAAAAGTTTAGTGAGGTTGAGGGAGTAGTCCCCGAGCTCAGCGGTCTTGTAGTCCCAGGGGAAGGTGTGATGGTAGTTGTGGAAGCCCTCGCCGAGTACCACGAGGGAGACGGGTTTGGTTTCCACGGGGTTGATGTTCTTGTCGTAAGGCTTGGCGCCCCACAGGTGAGCGGCGGAGTTCACCAGCCAGGTCACGTTCAGGACGTACACGTAGCGGAAGATGGAGCACACGAAGTACGCGTTCCACAGCGACTCGCCCCACAGCGTGGGGATGTAACTCGGCATGATGAAGCAAACCAGCGGCATCAGGATCAGGTAGTGTCTGCAAACGAAGTTATGACGTTAGTATAACATACATAAATTGTGAATTGTTTCAAAGAAAATACAACCTACATGATATAATGTAGAGCAAAACACGTAGGCAGTAAGTAGGTAAATTTTTGTCTTAACAGCTTAGTCTATTTTTAGACAAGCTCAAGAATCACGTAAAAATGTAAACGGTCTTGAAGCATAGTGAAACGCCTATAAAAGACTGAATGGAGATTGTATGTGTGTGAGAGCAATATGTTTCGAACATCTTTGTAATATTCTGTCGCGTGAATACAAATCAATCGAAACACATGTTTATCAAGGCACTGCTACATCTTACTCAATGTGAATGTCGAAAATTACCTTATGGGAACGTACTAACAGGATAAAATGTATTATCTCTGAGTCTACTTTTGTTCCAAACATTCGAATCCGTGCAGCCGTTGGATCATGATTGACAAATATCCAGGGTTTTGGTTTTGTAATACTAGATAGTATTATACTTGGATTATTGCCTCAATGGTTTAGTAGTAAGTGCTCCTGCCGAAAACGACGTCCTGGTTTCGATTCCCTAATCCGGCAATGCGTTATCGAGTTTTTATATCTGGAATTTCTCAGCAGCAGCCCTGCAGAGTACTTAAACACCACCGGTGAAATGTAGGTGGACTATAGGCACGCCTCTGCCTCATCCTTCGAGGAATTAAGGCGTCATATTTATTTATTTTTATCATTAAAACATAAACTTACTTCTTCTGGAAGCGCAGAATAGGGTCACTTTTGAGGTCAGAAAGGTCAATGGTGTGTCCCTTAGCCTTGATCTGCGGGTGTTTCCTGACCAGCAACCAGCCCACGTGGGCGAAAAAGAAGCCTCGTGTCGCATTATGAGGATCAGCATCTGTTTCTGAGTACTTGTGATGCATCCGATGGTCACGTGCCCAGTCGATTACGGCATCCTGGAAGCAAGGAAAAAAGTTGAGTGGAGATCTTTCAAGATATAGAATACCGGGTCAGTCAATCAGACAAGTCTTTTTCCAACTATGTTGGGACGGCTTCTAGTCTAACGACCGCAACGGAGTCCAATCTTTTGCATGGAGCGCCTACCTACCTGACTTCCACAACAATAGCAAGATGGGTGGCAGATGTACCTGGCTCCTAAATACCCGTAACGACTTTCAAATGATAGCCGGGACCAACAGCTTTAAGTGCTTTTCGAGGTACGGAGGAGCCTCATATATGGTCACCCATCCACGGACTGACCTCGGCAAGCATCGCTTATCCAATAAAATCGAAACGTGCGGCTGCTAATACTTAGTTAATGTATGTAATTCAAAACTCTAAATGTACTTTGGACACACATCGTAGCAACTACGGTGCTGCGTAGCCCCGACGTATATGTATTTTATGCAATGGTCTAACTAAAGGTGCGCTTACATCTAATCTAATCTAGCCCGTTATGTCCCACTGCTCCCTCTCTCTTTCCCACATGGACAATGAAAATTGATCAAATTATAAAAATAATACTGGTGCCAGAATGGTCGGCAATACATAAGAAATTTAGTTGAAAAAAAAAAACAAAACAAAGAGAGTGAAGAAACAATATTGCCGAAACAATTGCCGCATTTAATTGAAGTTGCTGCATATTGCTCCACTATTTGCTCCAGAATTATCCATATGTTTGCGGAGCAATAACTGCTCAATAAATTGCTCGTGTAAACGCACCTTTACACAAGTAGAAACACTTTTGATATCTACTTGGCCATCTTTTGTTCTTATCTAAAAAGTGTGTCATCAACAGGCTAACCACCTATGTAGATTGGCAAATGTTTGTAGAAATACTTTGTCAACCGCTTCGCAAATCTACTGCAAATCTCTTATCAGTCAATACGATACGAATAATTTGATATTGTGTTGTTTTTCACACCTGTTTCATGAATTTAACGAATCATTGTTTGTTTACTTTGACGCAATTCAATAACAATTAATTATATCTTTATCATAATCTGTTTGATCTCTATTGTTACCTGATTTTTAGGGTTCCGTACCTCAAAAGGAAAAAACGGAACCCTTAAGAGATCACTTTTTTGTCCGTCCGTCTGTCTGTCAAGACGCTTTATTTCGGAAACTCGTAAAGGTATCGAGTTGAAATTAAAACCATATACTCAAGTCTACGGTCCCTTAAATCTGTGAAAAATCAAAGTTCTAAGCTAACGTAAAAAAAAGATACAGCCGTTTATGCCACAAAAAAAATGTATATTTCGACACTCTCAAGGGAATTAAAATGTATAGGGTATTTCCCGTTGACCTAGATCTATGAAATTTGGCAATTAATACCGTCTTGTACTACAAGTACAGGAAAAATCTGAAAACTTTGCATTTGTAATGAAATCATAAAAAAATATTTTATTTTTACGGAACCCTCGGTGGGCGAGTCCGACTCGAACTTGGCCGGTTTTTTATAAAAACAAATGGGTTTTTTAGGGTATTCAAAACTTGAAAGTAATTATAAATAAGTACAGTATCTAACACACGTACAAGATAAGGTAACTTATCAATCAATGATATCGGCTCATCGTAGTGTTATGTTCTCTAGCTTAACACTACGATGAGCTGGATCGCTAGGGAAAAACACAAATCGATGTAGGCGGTTGTAACTCTTAGGTATAGTCTACAAAGATTCGATATTCTTCCCTTAGTTATTTTTTTTTCTGATTTAATTGAAGATCATGCATGAGAATTTACCGTGGAAGGCATACTCTTGTTTGGAATGCATTCTACTATTTAAGAGCTAACATAATAAATAAATCATGGCATTCAATACTAAAGCTACAATTCCATGACCAATCTCCATAATTTATTAACTTACTTCATTAGTCTGTTTCTCATTACAATCGTGCATGTTTAATATTTATTTTAGTTTATTCAAGAATTATATTCCATTAATGTTATGTTCGGCAAATTACTACAGATAAGACATTGTTTATTATAGAAAGTACCAATCGATCACGCAGATCATTACTTACCACAGATAACTTAATTAAGTCAGAGGGTAATTCACAGATAATGGTGTTAAAAGGTGATGCTGATAACGCTAGTTTCTCACGTGTGATAAGCACATGCATGGCTTGATAGATAGCTTTTGTTCACGTGGGGAAGCCATACCTTACCCACGTGAACAAGTCCTCACTCTTATCTCTATTTTTAAAGTCCCTAAACATGGGCTTTTAAGCCAGCTGACAATTGAAATTGATGATGGTCTAGAAGAAATTAGATAATCACAACATTCACAACGCATACTTTAACTTGATAAGATTGCTAAAAATACACTTGAAAGGCATTAATAATGGAGCTTTAAATCGTTTTGGGTAAAGAGCTACGAAGATCTGATCTATAAATCTTGGTTACCGGATCGTGAAAGATGGGCTATGAAAAGCTAACTTCAGTAACTTGTGTCAATCTATTTTTAGACCTAAACGATATTGCTGAAGGTGACTTTAAATATCATTCAAGTAATTTTGCCCGCTTTCTTAGAAAATGTAACATGGCGTCATAACTAACGTAGGGCGCTATCATTTACGCACGCAATTTCTATGCGTTTTAACCTCTATGTACTGGATGTACGTGCTTCAATATAGTAAACTAACTTTTGTCCCGACTTCGTTCGCGCATATCCCGTATTTACCCTTTCCTGTGGTAATTTCAGGAAATCCACTTATAGTGCTCCCTACACTTCCCAATGAACCTACATGCTAAATTTCAGCTTACTACGATCGGTAGTTTCGGCTCTGCGTTATCCGAGAGTCACTCAGTCACTCATCAGTAGGTAACGGAAGAGTTTTATACAAATTGATTGATAATTACAACGCACATGGCTTTTCATAAGACCAATGTCCTTCCTTAGCCCTCTACATTTGAAGTCAAAAACCTTTTTAAATATGTACTTTTTAAAATTCAGTTATGAAAAGCAATTTCGATAAACATTTCTTGGTTTTTGTTAATCTTTGATCTTTCATCAATATTAAGTGGCATTTTATGTTTCTTATTGGTACGTTAGTATAATATTGACTTCCTTTGTCATTTGTCCAAATGAATAGGTACTGAAATTAAATATTGCGTAGTCAGAATTTCCCTTTTTATAAACATGTTTAAATAAATGTTTACGATAACAAGAAACAAGTTTAGGGAGAAATATTTGAGATATTTTTTTAAGATTTAGTAGCTGCCGCCCTCGTGGAATAAGAACTTCCCGCCATTATCGACTATAGCATGTGTAAATCTGTACTTATATTATTAAAAAGCTGAAGAGTTTCTTTGATTGTTTGGTTGAACGCGCTAATATCAGAAATACTGGTGGAAAATTTATTTTAGCGTTGGATAGCCCATTTATTGAGGAAGGTTATAGGCTACATAACATCACGCTACGGCCAATAGGAGCGGAGCATTCATAAAAAATGTGACAGAAGAAATAACACGCGGGTCAGCTAGTCTGATATATAAGCCATATTACTGTTTAGTTTCATCATAAAATTCCGTTCTCTTGGTTAGTTGTTCAAAACTTACTTGGAAGGCCAAGGTGTTGAAGAGAGTAAGCAGAATTCTGAGTGGCAGACGCGCTTTGTATGACTTGTGAGCCCATAGCCTGTGCGCACCGGCGGTGATGCCCAGGCCTGAGCATATGTACAAGAACACAGCTGGAAACAAACAAACAAATAACATTAATAAACAATGTAAATACAAATAAAGTTTTTCAAGGAAATAGATGCCAGGTCAGAACAGGCTCTAGCCTTTTTTCGTATGTACACCCATTAAATACGGAAAAAGATAGAAAACTCACAAATATAGCGACAATAGGGAGTTGAGAAATGGAAACGGTCTTCTTGTCTACAAAATTATAGCAAGCGTAGGCCCTGGAGCGGGTTGAGTGGAATAATGAGCATTTACAATAAAAAGCAGTGGGACAACATTACAAGACATACTCCATTATTATTGTTAAAGGTACTTTTAAACAATGTTCAATGTTATAAATACCTACTACCAATAAGTTTAATTATTACTTTTAGCCGAAAAAAAAATCGCTAATGTAGATTACTTTTAGTATTTATTATTTTCACGTCTCATTTAATTAATAATGAATTTATTTGGTGTACAGCGTAAAGAGAACAATATAATTAATTTCATGGAATTGCTTCAATGAAACTGTAATATTTGTTCGAGTTTATCATTAATTCGTAACTTCTATAGAAAACGACACGTTTTAAGGAATTAAATTCAGACAAGTGTTTTACGACGAATTTGTTTGAGCTATATATATATTTTTTTACTATACATACGTTTGACCACTATCTCACCTGATGGTAAGCGATGATGCAGTCGAAGATGGAGCACGTTTGCCTAGAAGTAATCTATACCTATATATTACCTGAACCTTACAGAAGTTCCAAGTATTGACAACTGGTGAACTTTTCTCTTTCCTCATTCATAGTGAGAAGTACGTAAACTCCATGTATAGTTGTTGCGTTTTGAGGTCAAAATAGTGGTAATGGACAGGTGTCCATGACCACTATTTTCTCGTAAATTAAGAATGTTAGTAAATGTAGGTACATTTACTATTATTCTTAATTTGAACGGCGATATAAAGCCGTCTTGAACGAATAACTACAGTAATCCTCTACTAGTTTTATTTTATTAATATAAACACGAGCTGTTAATGTAAAAGCCGATTCTTTTCGATTTTAAGATATTTTTATTAGATAGTTTATATTTTAATTGAAACAAATATTGTGCACTTATTCAAAATTTTGACTCCCTACATACTTGACGCAAATTTTAATTATGCAGCGCAGCGGACACTTGCGTCTACATATTTACCTGTTTTATAATGTTTCTGGATTAAAAGGAGTTTTATTCGCACATTGATGACGTGTCTAGTTTTTTAATTTACTTATACTTTTACGTCAAGTTCTACTTTAAAATCTCATGTTTAAAATTGAGGGAATGCGCATTATCAGTATAAACGAGAAATAAATTGAGACAATGAGGTAAACAATAAAAATAATGACAGATTGGTCCGAAAAATTAGCTTATGATAAAAGTATTTTAAAAAGAACGGGAGGTGTTTGACCGGCAGCGGATCAACCAAAATAATTAAATGACGTCACACTGTCAAAATAAAAATTTTGCAACTACCTAAAAAAAGAAAGAAACTTACCAAATAGACACGTCGTCCACATCGCTTTTGTAAGGAAGAGATAGGCACCATACACTCCTCCAATGTGGAGTAATCCCATGAGGATGACGTTTCTCCATACTATCTTCCACACCCTTTTCTCGGCCGAAGGCGGTACGATGACTGGGGCATCTGTGTCCTCATTCCCAGCATCCGTTTCATAGAGGACCCAGGAGCCACCAGTTTGCCCTTGAGGAGGCATTTTATCTGCAAAAAAAGAAAAACTATGGTCAAAGTTGTTCCAAATTTAAACCTACTGTAATAGAATATTCATTTTCTTTTGTTTTAATTGACACGATGCGTTAATCAAAAGAAATAAAAATAAACTGGCGTGTCCAGTGTAATGTTACATTGCTCTCACCTTTCATTTTAACAAATAAACATTAAATCGATAACGCTAATTAACTGCTAACTAGATCACAGGCCACAAAATTTTGCAGCATCACAATGTACACGCAGAAACAAATGTTAATCGGTACTTCCACGGCACTTTCGAATTCGTTAATGAAACTGCGTCATATTTATGCTAAAATGCTATTTCATTATCTTTTAATTGAGGTAGCTGTAACCTTTATCTAACATAAGATTCCGATACCTACTTCAATTTCAGACTGTCACAATATTTTAAATAGTGCACGGATAATGTAGAAACTTTACAGAACCGAAAGTTGGGAAGTTACAGCCAAGATTCGATACCGGGATTCAAGAGATTCGTGCAAGATAAAAGTGTGCCAAATCTGAGCCGTCAAGTCGGTAATATAATGCTGGCTACACAAGTTTTAGCTTTTGTTCTTTGGTTAACTTACGTAGTTTATGTGGATTAGGGAGAACGTAGTATGAGCACCAGTTAAGACGTCTGGGGTGGATGGGAGAACTTTGTCAAGTGCACTGGATGCATAGCGTCGGATGTTTTTATTGGTCTCGTGACTAGTTGCGACTCTTACTTATCTATCACGTTTCAAAGCATTGTAACTTTCCATAGTGTTCGAATTACGTTTCATCCCTGTTACAGCATCAAAGTGTTGTGACTATGTCGTTTCAACATAAAGAGTCTTTGTGACTTTGTGTTGTTACTATTCAGAGATATTACAAAATCATCACAAAAAAACTTGAGAGGTGTCAAGGGACACCCGGATGGAACGAAGTTAAGTAATAACATTTTTTTTAAGTTATAATAATATATAAAAAAAACTTAATAATAATAAAAAAAAATATTATTAACAAATATAATGTAAACAGAAATAGAAAGACGAAACGAAAATAACTGACTTGCTTTCTATGAGAGAGAGAGAGAGACAGACAGAGAAACACGCGCACGCCGCACGGCTTACATCTATAGCAAAAAGTGTCTTTACAACTTTTCGTATGATTTTTTCCGTCTAGCCCGAACTTCGTTCCAAAAATGTTGAAATAAATTCAGTGCAAAGACTGCATCCACAACCACCACCTGCAGTATGAACCGACCTTATTTGTAAATGTACCAGGTGCACCCAATGATTCACTTAATCTGTCTCGCATATTTTGAAAGATTATGTGATTATAAACAATATACCTAAGTAATAAGAATGATTAAATCAAAAATTACATGACTGATAAAATACTTACACTGTGGCCGCGCTCTTGTTTGTTTTCGCTAATTGCAACTTGCACCAAAAAGGGCGGTGTGGCAAATTACCTACATTGTATTAATTAAAAAGTAATATTTAGCCACCTTCAGTTCACCAACAAAAGTTGCAATGGCACTACTTTCATAGCTTCTAGGGTACCAACGAAAACCTATTGATAAGCCTTCGCGGTGTATGATACGTAACCCTACGGTTTTTCAATACGGACACGAACCCTAAAGTACCTACGTAAATAAGTGCTACTTTTATTTATTGTTTTACGAGCTGTCCCGCGCAACTTCGTCTGCGTCACAATTTTCATAACTGCTCCGTTCCTATTGGTCTTAGCGTGATGATATATTGCCTATAGCCTTCCTCGATAAATGGGCTATCTAACACTGAAAGAATTTTTCAAATCGGACCAGTAGTTCCTGAGATTAGCGCGTTCAAGCAAACAAACAAACAAACAAACAAACTCTTCAGCTTTATATATTAGTATAGATATAGATATATAGATATAGATAAAAGTTATCGATTTTACTATTTAGTTTCTCAGAATTTTTAAAGACTATTTTGTTCGCTATTCCTCATATTTTCGGATTTGAAATCATGCTCCTATGAAAAGCTCGTAACTATTATGTAGGTTCATTCGCAACGTGCTACGTGCACCTGTAATATAATCATACAAACAGACAAAATAAACAACAAACACTAATCCACACGCGATAACGATAGTAATATCACTAATTACAAACGATATTCATATACGATCAGCTTGATTATTCTATTGCAAAATAATAAATCACGTGCAATTTGCAAGACACCTATTTTCCTTGTTTTTTAACTTACGGCTGCCTTATCGCATTCCGCGCATTTTAGTTTTAAATACGTTTGTATTCCATTAGGATAGATATCAAAATGTTACAATAAATAAAGGTAATCAAAAGAGCCAAGATCTCGATTAAGAAAACTGCAATAGCAACTGCAAAGCTTCGCTTTTACTTTCGTATTCTTATCTCAGTCTGAATCTGTCAAAGAGTCCTCTAATATAGCCACATTTTGATACTGATTGACACTGAGAAGATATAGCGTGTGTTCTAAATATAACCCATTATACTGGCCAGTGCTCATGACGTCATGAATCCGACGCTATATTGTACTGGTGTGCCATCATATTGTACTGGTGAGACAAGTGTGACGTATATAGTAGTATATCAAACGGGCGCGTGTGCATCAGACTTTGAGAAGTTTTTTTTTATTTATTATTTGTAATATTTGCAATACTGATTGTTGTTAGCGAGCACAAACACTATTCTCTATAACGCGTCGACTAACGCCAGTATATTTTGGAACGAATCAATAATATGGCGTCGGATTCATGACGTCATGAGCACTGGGCAATAACTGGGTTATATTTCGGAATACACCCAATATGACTTGAATTAAATCGTTCTGAGCACGAGTATTAGGTATTCATCTGCTCTGTTTCACTACCTTTGACGAAATTCCCGTTAACTCACTTGGAAGACAATTTTCACACAAATTGAGTTCCATATTCGAATTTATTCAATTACCTTTCTCAGACAGCGTGTGGTCCTAAGTCTAAAAAAAAATTAAACATATGTGGTAAAAAGACGCTTCTTCATACCCAAAAATCAATACATGTTTTGGTTTTTGCGTGAAGTCGCGTACACAACTAGTTTCGTAGGTACCTAACAAAAGTGACTGCATAGCCGCGTCCATAATTTTTGATGTGAAAATGGCGAAGAATGCAAAAACGCTGAAAATGGCTCCGGTGGCGTCAGATGCGTTTTATTTCAACACGTCATCCTACTGAACGTTTTAACGTTCACTTTGTAAAGTTATAGCAAGAAAGCAAATTCAGTACCCATTTTTCATGATAAATGTAATCAGGACTTTGTGAACGAAATAGCCCAATGTTAAAAAACTGCTTGAACGTACGTACACTTCATTCTTGAAGCAATTCGTTTCGTTTCGGTCTCAGCTAGGAAACACCGGTCTCATCTGGTTTAAATTGACGAATAAAAAAATTTACTTTAAAAAGTTATTTATAGTCAACTAGCTTTTGCCCGCGACTTTGTACGCGTTTATTTCCGTTCCCGTAGGAACTTCGGGAAATGCTCTCTTAATGCTCCCCTACACTCTCCAAGGAACCTACATGCCAAATTTCAGCTTCGTACGACCAGTAGTTTCGACTGTGCGTTGTCTGTCAGTCACTCACTCAATCAGTCAGTAACGGAAGAATTTTATTAGGATTTGCAAAATAAATATCATTTATCAGTTTTGATAGACTCTACAGTTAAATAAACGCTAACATTAGTTATGCGATCGTAAAACATTTATGACGAAATCTCACGCGACTTGTTTTAGTCACGTTTTCGACAAGAATATTTCAAAAAGATAGAGATAGATTTATTGCCTCTTATTGTGATACACCAAAACTGATCTCTCTTTTAATAATTTATTTATTTTCTTATTATGATCTCTTATTAAATAAGTGTTGTAAAATAGTACGTAATGATTTTAAGAAAACACCGAAGAGTAATATAGTATTTTTTATGTTATTGTAATCAACCAAATTGAAATAGGTATGTGTACCTAACTAGTTTTCTACGATTTATTTTAAAGTATTAATAATAATATGTGTTATGTGAGTATAAAAACACCATTTGTTGTGCCCTAACAGGCTCAACGGCTACAACGGTTCCTACTGTAAGACATTTTTAACATCTGTATTTACGTTATGGAATGCAAAATAAATGAATATTTTACGCATATTCAATGCATTTGTTTTTCAAACAAGAGGTGAGATAAGTCAGCTAAAATTTAAGTTGGTCTCGTGACAAATCCAGCATCTACCTTCTATCCAGACAATTGCAAAGCTAGCGAGAAACTGGGAGCTAGTTGAAAGTGAAGCAGACGAAGCTATTTATACAGGTCGGGTCGGGTGCACACCTACGTATGCTAATACTTATTGAATGTTCGTATCTACAGGGGAATTGTAAACATCTGAAGAGGGTCTCCTCTAAACTTTATTGGTACCGACTGTAACCTTTCCGATTTATTCTATTGCGTTACTGTACCTATACTGTTTATCATAATTACAAATGTAATTATGTTTTAATTTTTAATATCAACGACATTTTATTAATTAATTTTGTACGCCTTCTGTCTGGCATAACATATCGCCCTTTTATTTTATTTTTATAACATCGATTTATTTGTGCCTTTGTTAACAAATCAATAAATGACTTATGACTTATCTTTTTATGTTATGTCCAGATGCTGATTTGTATATGCATATTTTTAAAATTTACATTAGTGATTCAATGATCATTTACCTCGTAATGGATTTTGTGTGGGAATGACTAAAACAACACAATTGTTGTTATTAGTAGATGCTGTTTCACGGATTCATGATGATAGTGAATCATTATCTCACGTTCATCTAAATAGGTATAAAGCTGCGTTTTCTTGAGAGATGTTTTCAATCGCTAGTACGCCAGCTGATATCTTCTTTTTTTATTTGTGATGGGTTTGCTCTTGACTCTAGTCTAGGTCAGAGATAACAGAGACAAAGTCTACGATGGAGCGAGCTTACCCAGGAGGAGCCTGTTCACTCTAACTTTGAAGAGATTAGGGTTGTAAGCGTTCGGAAACACAGACGCAGGCAGAATTCCACTCCTTTGCTGTGCGCATTATAAAAGACGTTTGGAAACGCTTAGTGCGAATTGGTGGAATAGCAACAAGGTAGGGATGGTAATTAAGTTGCAGTGCATCTGGTCTGTCTGATGGTAGAAGGGGGTCCGATGGTAGACCTCAACCCCTTATTAGATAGATTGTATTTCAGTGAGTGTGCCCAAGAAGTCCACTTGTTAGGTACACTCACCGAAGTACAATCTATAGAAGACCGACAAGCAAGCAAACTTGCGGCGATGAGCCAAGCTGTGTAGCTTGGCATCCACCAATTTTACGTCTTTTATTTTTCGTGATGTCTGTGAATTTATCTTGAGACGCGCAATTTTACCAAACTTTCATGGCTTCAGCAGCCTATTTGCGTAATTAAAAATCATTCAGATCATTTTTACATTGCAACAGTATTCATTGCGTATTTTACGTTGCCAAACAAACAATGTTTTAAACATATGACCTAAGCAATGAATCTGGAGTTACTGTTGACTGTGCACTATAGGTATGTTGTGATGTGTCGAATGTTATTTTATTTACAAAAGACTGTCTTCAATATGAAACCGAAATAAACGGCTGCATACATACGAGGTTTTGTCTTCGATATCTTCTAAAACGGAACAGACAAAGAATAGTGCTGAATCTCCGTAGGTACTGTTGCTTTGTTCGTACTTCAAAGTTTACAGAGCCGCGAACCTACTATCAGACTTAGGTACAGTTTAATGTTCCACTTAAAACTCTAATCGATAGGTAACCCACGACAAAAAAAATACCCGTAACACTTAACTTCAGGTTTAAAAATTATCAGTTAGAAGTAGTTAATAAATTCACCCTATTAGGCTTAGACATAAACACACACATAAATTGAAAGTCGCATATTTAAAAATTAAAAGCAAAATTATCTAAATTTTCATATGCGCTTCGGGAAATTAAAAAAAAAAACAACAGACCTAAATACTGCGTTGGTAACATATTACGCATATGCTTATGCATGGCTGAAATACGGTGTCATACTATGGGGAAACAGTACAGACAAACCCACACTATTCACCCTACAAAAGAAACTTATTAGAATTCTAGTCAACATTGACCAAACTGATAGCTGTAACCCACACTTCCAGGAATTGAACATTTTAACCCGACCGTGTCTCTACATCTTTAAGCTCTGTAAATTAGTACATAATTCTACACAAAAAGACAAGATATTCAAACCAAAATATTTTTATAAATAAATTAAAACTATTTCTGTTAAACAATTACGATATATATGAATATTTAAATGATAAAGGCAATGAATATGTACATTCTTAAATATATATTATGTATTTTATTTTTGGCTACTTAAATATTTTAATTAAATATAGTTATAGGTCAAGAAGATTATTTAACACTACAGAATTTTATCTACTGAGTGTGTAAATTGCCTCTAAATGTGAAACACGTAAAAATGACCTCATTGTTAATAATTTATTTGTATTCTTAAATGATCTCTTATTAAATAAGTGTTTTCATAGTTTGGGTACCTAAATACAACTTTCTCTCACGTAAAAAAAGTAAATTATGTATTTTAAGAAAATATCTGACCCAATATAGTATTATTTATGCTATTGTTATTAGCATTTAACCAAATAGAATTATGCATAACGAGTTTTTAAATATTAGTTTCTACGAATTCAATTTTATAAGGTGATGATAATAATATGTAGCTATGAGATAACAATACCTTTTGCTGTGCTCTAACAAGGTCTATATGGTTCTTAGCTGTAAGCATATTTTTTGACATCTTTTGTATGAATATGAATATGAATAAATATGAATATGAATAACTTTGGTCTGACCGTCTCACCTTTTAAGTTTTTGACTGTCAAGATTTGTAGAAATGAATAATATAATATTCATTTCGTAAAACTAGCCTCATTGAAATTCCTACTTTTTCTACATTAAAAATAATATGCATGACACCGGATTATTATAAACAACGCACCGTAAGTGCCTTCAAATTTTTCGCAAAGTCCCGCGCGGCGGCAGCGCTACAGCTGCGCGGCACTTAGCGTTTGCAGGTGCCTTTGGTTATTTTTACCTCACTAAAACCACCCCGGTGATCACCATCAGCACATAAAAGGGGCCTAGTTACTTCTGAAAAGACCACCCCGGAACCCCCTCTGTGAAATGCCTGTTAGGGCACATCCCTGGGAAGACTGTAAAGGGGTCTCCCCTTAACCTCGCTGTGCACGGCAGTACGTGGTCACGGGCTACGTTCTTTACATAAATAGTCCTTTTGCTTCATTTACGTTCAGAAATCCCATTATGAACCCATGATACTTTTTTATGTTAGAATATTGTATTGGAACATCGTTATTGGTTGAATTCAGAAGTCAAGTAAGGGGTTTAATGTTTTTGGCGGTCTAATTTTTTTGGTAAACAATTATGAAATCACGATCAAAAGGTAAATTGCAGCACGTGACAACTGACACGTACCGCGTTTGTGCCTCTCTCGGGAAGCCGTTAAGCCTTAAGCTCGACATCCAATCACACGTGAAGGCGCGTTTACATTGGTCGAGTTGATGGATCTGAAAATACCATTACTAGCACGTGTTTTCAATTCTGCAGTTTAGGCTAGGGCGCCTAAAAGACTCAACTCAATATCAACGAAAAGGAATCGATTTTAAATTCACATACTGCGATAGTGCTTCTTGAACAAGGTATGAGATTGCCTGAAAGAGCTCCAGTTTATCAACCATAGAAATATTAAAAAAAGCATTGATCAACCTATCGGTCTTTCGATAGTATCTGAAGTCGACTGACCATCGTCAAAAATTGCATAACTTTAGTCGATCTTACCAATTTAGTGCTGCATATTTAAATTGATTTGATCGACCGTTGGCAAGTGCGACTGGTCAGTATAGAGGCAGTCCAGATAGTGAGTGTGAACGAGCCTACAGCTGCTGTCTTATTACGCTACAATGTTGTTTAGGAAAACATAATAACAGCTAAGTCCAAAATAATTTAAGACATAAGAAGCTTTGATATTACACTATCACAATCTCGAAAGACAGCCGACCTTGGGGATAAGTCGAAAACAAAATATTATCTGTAACTAAAACACTTAAAGAACGCGTGCAGAATAGGTACTATTTTGGTTGTATAACTATCTATTTGTCATTTATATTCATAGTAGTAATGGTAAATTTAATGTAAGGTGTTCTTACCAATGACATTTTCGCTGAATCATTTTCGTTATATTCGTCATCTACACTAATATAATAAAGAGGAAAGATTTTTTTGTTTGTTTGTTTGATTGAAATGAATAGGCTCCGAAACTACTGGACCGATTTGAAAAATTCTTTCAGCAATGGATAGCCACATTATCAAGGAGTAACATAGGCTATATATTATCCCTGTACTCCTACGGGAACGGGAACTACGCGGGTGAAACCGCGTGACGTCCACTAGTTTATTCTAATTATGGTAGAATGCCTAAAATAACTTGAGATAATCTATAAATAGACAGGCAGATATATTTTTATCAAAATATTGCAGCCTTCGTATATTATAAACTAGCTTCTGCCAGCGGCTTTGCCCGCGTGATCCCTAGGGAACATACTCCCGGGATAAAAAGTGCCTGTGTCCTTTCTCAGGCTCTAGACTATCTGTGTACCAAATTTCATTTAAATCGGTTCTGGAGTTTTGGCGTGAAAGCGCGACAGACAGACAGAGTTACCTACTTTCGCATTAACAATATTAAAACAAGGATGAGTTAGTATATTCGTTGGTACACTATGACCTTATTTTATGCACGAAATTGATTTTTGTATATTATAGGCACGTAGTTTGAGCTGCTATGGATCTCGGAAAAATGCATTGTTTCTGTAAAAGAGGTCTTGGAGGAAGCCGCGGGTGGACTCAAGTTACAATACAATTTAACCTAGTGTTAATTCGAATGAGATACCAATGCTCACGCGTCATGGAATTTGAAAATGAAGGCTTTTATACATGCCAATGACCTTGTGCATACAAACGGAGCTATCTACTCCTCTACGCACCACTCCGCTACCCGCATTTTTAATTTATGAAGTATAAAAAAATAATACATATTTTAAAAAGTAACAAAACCAAATTATTTTCGTTTGTATTGCAAAGCATTAGATATATTTTTTTAGACTTTCGTTAAAAAATGAAGGAGTAAAATGGTTTCATCTCAACGATATGGAGGTGATTTGGTGTTTTTTTTTTATATGTTGTAGTACCGATACATAAATTCTGGCTAAATTATTACGTATCATATCATGTAGATTGCTACCTATTTTCTTCAGATGTAATTTCTCAGTAAATGCCTACGAAAAGTTGCTTCATCTGTACGCTGTTTTTAAGCATTTCTCGAGAGAGCAGCCTTAAATAAAACAAAACATCTGACAGAACAAGGGGTCTAGAAAGGCCACTTTAGCAGAATCAGAAAGCACATCACGCTACCTGTCACTGTCAAATTTTCCAATCAACCTTGAACCTAATGCGTTAGCGATAAAGATGAAAATGAAATTTGACAGATTGTTGTGTGGTTAATATTATGATTCTAATAATTATGATTCTGCTAAAGTGGCCCTTTTAGACCCGAAGAGGGTCTAGCACGAATTTTTTGACGTATAGTAGTATCCTTATCCTTACTAGTATTTTGGTTTAATTGGCGGCATACACAATTTTGTATCACACTAAAATATGAGTAGATGTAGTATCCAATTCAAATAAATATTATGTGCGAAACGAGTATTATACATAATCTATGGTAGACGTCAGATACCCGTGCGATAACGGTCATTGACCCACATAATTTTTTTTTTCTTAATATCAAAAACAGAAATAAAGACATAAAGCAGTCCTGAATCGACTTCTATCGTGATCCTTTACGTTCTCTAGTAATGAAAAACGGTTCATAATTTATTGTTGGAGTATCTACGAAGGGATATTCAGGAAAGGTCAATGCACTTAATTGCACGTGTATCTGGCGCCCACCATAGTAAAACTTTTTGTTACGTTATTTTATGACGAAAAAATTCGTGCTAGGGGCCTAGCACGAATTTTTTAATGGAAGAAAAGGACGTATTGCGCCGACCACAAGTAACATGGGACCGGGGAAAAGCAGGAAGATGATGCTATGTAATTTAATGGTATGGTATTTCGATGGCTTGTGACTGTTACACAAGCCATCGGAGTAAAATTCTGTAAATGACAGTAAAAACTGTGTCAAAATTCGTAGCGTACCTAATTTTGAAGAAAAATGCGGCACCGCACGAACTTTAAAGGTGACTTTATAACACTGACGACGAAAATCAACTAACTTATAATACTAAATACAATACCGAATATAAATGTAGATAACCGTTTAGTGAGACGTAACATCACATTTTGCATGTTATTTGAAAACAATCGTACTTCATTTGAGCTTGTTATGACGACATCTGATGATACACACGCAATAATTACATATCTACTTGATATGAAAAAAAAAACAGCTGTTCAGTACATTTTTGATCGCAACACACTACAAAATGTGAGTAACAATTGTTTTTTTTCGCGATTTCAGTGTTAGTCTCATAGTAGATGGGTAGGTACCATAGTATCACTCCCGGAAAGATTCAAAAGTAGCCTTGAATAAATACATACTGTTGTTATTATTTTGTGCACTACGTTCAGTTTATACAAAAAAAAAAAAGAATTTACCTACATTAAGTACAAGTATTTGTGAACACTACTATTGTTTTTAAAGTTTTTATTAAACTCAAGAAGTAGGCTATTTTTAACCAATTTTATTATTAACCGGCGTTGGTTGAGGTTCACCTATTTTCACCTGTAATGCAAAGTAGTAACATAATATGGCAAATTAACATGATAATAAATTCAGGTGAGTTGTGTAAATTATTATCTATTGTATGCTTATATATCGTATATAAAATAGCATGAAGAAAAAAAGATCAGAAAATAGATTTAATTGATTTGTTGAAGAATAGAAAAACATTATTTTATTTGGACTTGAACTGAAGACTGAAGAGAACTTGATAAGACATGGTCTACAAATTTACAGATGTTTGACTTATTTCTTACGTCAACAATTCATGGTCTTTAAAATTGTGACAAACTCTATTCTTCCAACCATGGTCTAACATTGCGAACTATGCGGATTCGTGTCCAGTCTAGCTATAGATGTGTGTGTCGCCGCGGTGACGCGTGCGCGGGAGTGGCGTGATCCCGCTGATGCGATCACAATCGGGCGAGATCGCGAGATAGACCGCGCTTTGTGTGCAATGAAAGGTGACAGTTCGCGATCTCACGCGCTTCACAGACGAGTCGTTTATATTAGTAACCTTTTATTATCGGACGACGCGTTAAATAAGTAGTAACTATGGTCAGTTTTAATTGTAATCAATTAAATGTATTGCTGAATAATTTTTACACCATCAATTTTGGTAATAATTTCTATGAACTTTGTCATTATTAAGTCATTTTGAATGAATTATCTCAATAATAAAGCAAACAAATAACTATAGTTTCCATTGACCTTATTAAAATCGGTTTATGTCGAATTTAAATTGTATGCATTCGACAGGTTTTCAGGTCTATTATAAAATAAACTTTGAAATATTTAACTATTATAATATTATAACTTGTTTCATAAATAATGCCGGGTAGAAACATTAAGAATATTAAGGCACGTTACTTATTTATTGCATGATTTAATTGAGTGAGCCGGCAACAGCTGAGCAGGCGTATTTATTACCAGAAAAATAATATTTACACAAACGAAATGGCATTAAAAAAATATTTGTTAGGTACTACGGACCACCCAGCACCACCCAGCGAAATTTTTGTTTATAGTGCTTTTCTCGTGAATCTGACAATAGAACAGATAGGTAGGGTTTAAAAGCTAGATAAATATAATTATTATATTTCACACATTGATATATAAAAAACCCAAGATGCACAGTCTCGAACAAATGCAACACTCGAAAGTGTGTGTGTCATGTGTGAGTTGTTATACGATAAACATTTTTTTTTTGTAAATTCAACCTTACATGGATCGCTTAAAGTTGTTTTTACAAAGCAGTGCAGTATGGCGAGTGATGCGCATTTTTTTTTTGCAAATTCAACCTTACACGGATTGCTTAAAGTTGTTTTTACAAAACAGTGCAGTATGGGGAGCGATGCGAGACTGTTTGAAACTAGAGCACAATTATACATATTGCACTTGTTCGACTTGAGATGTTGAGTGTGTATCTTAGGTTTTTTATACATATCAATGATTTCACATGAAAAACTTGACAAAATACTAACAAAATTAACATGTAATATCAGCCATGTAAATTAATTGCCATGATTGAATGATGATCGTACTAATTAGTGATGCTAAATTAGGCTTAGTGCTCATTGTAATAACGTGTTAGGCGAGCATAATCCCAATAATTAACTCACTGATTGGCTAGTGTCAATAAGCGTGATCTTTTTATAATAATAATAAAAAATATTTTTTTTTATGAAATGGATAAAGGACATAATTATAAAAAAAATGTTTATGAGGGCACTAAGTCCCAATACTACAATTAATAAATAATAATAACAAATAATTAATTTATGATACTCCTGTGAGTTTTACGCCAGTCACCTAAAAATTGAAATAATAGTATAAGGCCCACTTGCACAACAGAGTTATGTTTAACTTTAAGTTAGTTGCTAACCCGGGGCTATTATTGTGTATGAAATATTTGTTTATCACCTCGTGATAACACAAAGTCAGAAGATTCTTCTTCTTTGCGTGTCGTTTGAGTCATTTTATATTTTGTCTGACCAGTATTGGGCAACCTGTACAGCTCTATCATTGGTCTCGTTCAAATCTTGGATGATGCAGGTGGTGCTGCACGACAGGCAATTCAGAAGGTATGCATGTCCTGTGACGGAGCTCCGCACTGGCACTGCGTTTAGGATGGGTGAAGAATGCCCCATTTGGTCAGATTATTTTTACAGAGGTGACTCAAACTCTAAAGATATCACTGATTTGCACAAATGGGCCATACGAAATCATGTCGTTTACTTATTGACATATGAGATTTAGGGTCCCGAAAAAAGTCAGAAAAGAATATGGCCAAGAAAATTTTAGGGCTGTGTGTGTGCTTTAAAAATGATGACGCGGCAGGGCTCGTTGACACGTTATTGAAATAATTAATTGTGATATATGTTATAAATGACAACACAACGCATCGCAGCATCCTAGGTGGTTCCCATTTCGAGACTATTAGGCTGCGTTTCCAACAGTTGTGTTTATTAAGAACCACAAGTAAGTGAAGCGATTCTATTGGCTTTTAACAAACACATTCCTAGCTATGCATCCTCGCACATCTTTGTTGGAAACGCAGCCTTAATCTGGACCAAGATCATATTAGTATGTTCCTTTCTTATGCCCTTGTCTTGGCTATTAGCCCTTTCGGGCAATCTTGTTTTACAGGAAGTTACTTTAGTGTCAGTGTTTATACAGACGATAATACCTAATATTTTTATCTTATATCAACTATTTTGTTTCAAACTTCAATAAGTGCCAACAATTTTGTGCAAAGTAATTTTACGGAAGTAGGTACTTTATATCTCATCTTCAGTACACAAGCTACCAATATTAAGTTGATAAAAACTTTGTTTTGCTGTTATTTAAGTTCATTTTGAAACCGAAACTTAACTTCACTTAAAATAAATGTTTCACTTTTAAATAGTTATCTAATTTGTTACTGTTAAATAGTTAGCTAAAGTTAATAGTGCACCAAATAAAGGAAAAAAATCAAGTGGGTACCTATGCTGTTTTCATTGCTGCATATTTATTTTATTTGTAACCTTCTAAATAGCCGGCGTTTAGTTATTGTAATGTACACTCTTTTAATATGCATGGAAATGCACGCACGTTTACATACGAATTAAATATTTTTTTCTAGATAAGTAGTTAATAATGAATTGATTTATTTCCATTTCTATTTTAAAGAAATAACTTTCAATGTAACATATTTATATATATGAATATGATGAGACAAACTTTATAAACTTAATACCATATGTACATACCTACCCTGTTCTGACAAATAAATGATGTTTGATTGAAAAAATGCTGAATTTCTCAGAAATTAAATTGTTGCAGATATTTATGTTTTAATTACTGTTAATTTTATGCACACAAAATAAGATTTATGGTTTCCCACTTAATATAAACACTAGTCAGATGTACTGTTTTAATTTATTATATTACAACACTTTTTAAGTTCGTAAGAAGTTACAACACTTATTAGTTAAAAACACTCATATCTTTTAAAACAAAAGAAACCCAGCAGTTACTTTAAACTTAAAAAGTATAATAAAATAGAAGACTTACCTGTGCAGTTTTTTAGAACGAAGTAATAGCAGAACTAGCGGGAGAGGGTATCATCCACTCAATATCACGCCTAGTTGAACCCGTTAGATGTGATTGATGACAGACGCACCGCAGAAGACTGGCAGTTGAATTTCCTCGCGACCGATTATATACAAATGCGATTTCACGATCGCGATCGCGGGAAGACCGACGCGCGCGCATTGCGTGACGTCGTTGCAAGGACTTAGGGTCAAAATACACAATCCCGCGTGTAGATCAGCGGGTAGAGTGATGCACGCAGCCGCTTGTTTTGGTGACCCTTGGACCAAAGTCACCCTTTATGATGATATGACGTTGTTATGAAGTGCCAAAGTCCACCGGTACCAACACAGATCTAGGCTTATGAAACTTATTTTGCAGTTGCAAAGTTCATCGCAATTAAAAACTTCCTGAATTTATTTCCTAGTGGAAGCTACCGTTAAATAATATGCTTCAAATTGCAAAATTTGTGTGATTGTGATTTAAATTTTTGAAGGAAAATAAGATCAGTTTAAATTTATTTGTATATGTATATTTAGGTGCATGATAGCATTAATGTTATGATTACTGACCACGCCCAAAAGATAAACCTGAATTGATAAGCGTTGCAAACTGTAGGTAGTTAATTAGAAGTTGTTTTATCGGAATTCAGCTCTTTTCTTATTACCAAAAAAAAAATTTACAAAAGAACAGATTTTTTTTTTGCTAAAAACAGAGGTTTTATCGAAACGGAACACACGTTCCTCTGGCTTTTCAATGAAAGCCCTTTTCCATCATTGTAATAATTTACTTGCGCCTTTCCCAAATTACTTAGGGTTGGCGCAACAAATCTTCCATACTCCTCTATTATTCGTCTTTTCAGTAAACTTTTCAATATATGTCGAAGAAACGGGGGATGAACTGAGTCAAAGACACTGTTCATCCCATTCTTTATTTTTTAAGGATGGGAAACCATCAAATGACTCCTTCCGCTCTGTTTCCGTCTTCCGAACTTCCGTTCCAGGGTCAATATATTCTGCAACCCTGGTAGGCACTGGCCCTAGTGGGCCCTGTCTACTATGCTGATATCTCTGAGGCGTGCTTGGAACACAACGCGCCGTCGACCCAGGCCAGGTTCTGATCGGATGGCGAGCCACCCAACGTTCGCTGTCCGCAGGCCTACAATAACCAGGAATCGCTCTACGACTCTAGACGCCCGGGGCGTCTTCTTCTGTTGCGGCGGCTCCGGCGTGAGATTTGCCTCCCCCTTACGCGGCCCGCCTCCTCCTTCGCTAGCATTACTGCGTCGCAGAAGGAGGTGACTGTTTCCCATGCCTCCTCGCCCCAGACCATGGACTCCTTCGATATCCACATTCATTCTAAAAACATTCGTCAAGCGCGCCATTTTGTAACCACCAAGTCGCAGCTACGCTTAATATTTTTGCTGTAGCCTGTTTTTGAGGCCTGTGTTATTTTGATCAAAGGTTCTATTTTGAAAATATTTCAGACACACAATCACAGTTTTTAGGGTTCTGTACCCAGAGGGTAACCAACGGAGCCATACTACAAAGCCTCCGCTGTCCGTCCGTCCGTCTGTCTGGCAGCGGGCTATATCTCAATAACCGTAACAGTTTAACAGCTAATTAAAATTAAAGGGGGCTCCCATACAAGAAACGTGTTTTTTTTTGGTTTATGGTACGGAACCTTTCGTATGTGAGTCCAACCCGCACTGTGCCGGTTTTTTTGGTTCACAGGTTTATGTTTATCAGCAAGTATGATAAACCTGTGAACTAAAAAAACCGGCACAGTGCGGCCGGTTTTTTTAGTTCACAGGTTTATGTTTATCAGCAAGTATGGTAAAGGCTGATTTTAGATGTGAGCGGGAAACTCAATATTGTTCTGTCTTTGTTAGTAAAAATCTGGACCACTTTCAGTCTCTTTATTCGCTTCTATTACTTTTTTTTTCAAACAAGTGTATACTATATTTTATTCTATTACAATTTTACTCGCCAAACTTATTAGTTTGATGGCGAGAAGCGCTTGTGATATGGCATCGTGGCATGCACCTCTATTTGCTATCCAGACTATGCTGGAGAAGCTTAGCTGTTTGGTTTTCAAAAGTCTCATACAGCTGCTCAGTACTCGTATTTTGAACAATCGACAGCACAATCTTTATCATTTGTATAAACTACCTATCCCAATAAGTAGATTGAATTAATGTCTATCTACATCAAGTGAGCAGGTTTTAATTGAATCAAGCACTAGATCCACCAAGTAATTTGCTCATCCATCACTTTTGGACTGGACGGCATACTAAAGGTTATGGCACATTATAACGGCACCGCAACGGCACAGCAGCAGCACGGCTACGGCTAGCTGCCAGCGTGCTAACTACGCGCTGGCCGCGAAGTGCCAGCTCGCCGTCCGACGTTGTTTCGCTGGCGACTCGGTATCGGCGCGCTGTAAGCACACGGTCGGCGCGCTGTAAGCACACGGTCGGCGCGCTGAAAGCAAGCGGTCGGCGCGCTATAAGCACGCGGTCAGCGTGCTGTAAGCACGTGGTCAGCGTGCTGTAAGCACGCGGTTGGCCCTCCGTTGGCTTCCTTATATTGACATTATGAAATATATTTTACGAGACACGATTCAATGCTCTAATTTGAATGACAAGTAAATTGCCGTGTTGCTGCTGTGCCATTATAATCTGTCATGACCTTTATAATACCTATCTAAAAGAATTTCCACCGCAATCGCTCAGATCTGGTGTCCTAAAATAGGGGTCGCGGCAGACTATGAAGGAGACGGCTGCGATGTCGTGTCGACATGGATGGCTTCCTAAATTGGAAAGGAGAGGCTCAAAATCGTCACCGTTGGAAGGAAGGCCTTAGCCCAGCAGTCGGTCTAAATCAGTACGGGCTGGTAATAATAATAATAAGTAAGCCAGCTGAAGTATCATCAACATTTCAGCCGAAAAGAGTCCACTACTGGACACAGACCGGCCCCAAGACAAAAAAATTGACTAAATAATAATATTTTCTTTAAAACTTTTCCAAACTCGAGTAGTTTACAATCTCTCGTATGTTTATAAAATATACCCATTATTATCCGATACTTTTCATTATGCTTTTAACATAACATAACATCATGCCCATAAACCCAGTTGGTAAGGCAGACGTAACCTGAATTGTAATAATAATGTTTGTTTATCTTCAAAAAATTACACCATTTACACTTTTTAAGTTGACAGAAAGTTTGGCAAAACAATTGTAATTTGTGGGAGATCTGGAGTCTGAACTAAGCCTAGGCCTGTATTTCAGAGCTCCAGGCTCCCATCACATCCTGAACAGAAAAGATTGTCAACGTCTAATCAGTGCGATGGTGCATGTGTGTGTGTGTATAATATGTGATAAGTTTTATAAATTATAAAAGAAGAATATAATAATATTATATGTTCACATACCACCTGTCCCAATGTCACCGGGTAACTTCCTATTAAGTTGGCCACCCAGATCGTGTCAAACAGGATTAATCAATTGAGATAGCAGTGCACCCAAAATTCAACATTTATATGTTTTTTTAAGCCCCGTGGGTGTGGGTGTGTTCTTTGCCATCAAACGAACATAAATAGTTATTAGCATTAGAAGGCCAATCCTCGTACTTCTTATCATTTTTTTGTGTACGGCAAGCAGAGCCGATGTCGACTATTCTGCCAATGTGTGTTTTAATTCTCGTCTGTCAAAAAATCCGTTAATTTTCCTACATTTAAAAAGTTTTAAACATGATTGTCACTGAGATGAGATTGGCTCTTGTTTTGAAATGACAGAATTGTTTTAAAATGAACCCTAAAGTAGGGTTGGTAGGACTTTTCTGGGTGTGCCTTTTCAAATAGGGTTCTATAACGACTTCGTTTCGAACCAATCTGTGTGTAAATGTCCACCAGCTACTATGTCGCAGAATATGTTGTTAGCCTTCGTGAGGTTGTCTTCATCATCATCTTCCTGCCCTCATCCCATGTTACTTGGGGTCGGCGCAACACGTTGTTTTCTTCCATTCTGTTCTATCAGTCGTCACTCTATCACTAAGTCCCTTTTCTTTCATATCGCTCCTCACACAATCCATCCATCTTTTTTTTGGCCTTCCTCTCCCTCTCCATCTATCCACATTCAAGTTCATAACTCTTCTAGTTACATGCGTTTCATCCCTCCTCTTCACATGACCATACCAAGACAAGCGATTCCCTTTTAACTTTTCCGTCACTGGTGCCACTTTTAAACTACCTCTAATGTACTCATTTCAATGTATTAATTGCAAAATGAATGAAATGGAAACTCACAAACAGATAGAGAAACAATCACTCGTAAGCACCATGCTAATTGGGAATTAATTTTGAGAAGGCCAGCTGTACCAAATAGAACTTAAGAGAAGGTTGCAGCTGTCATTATGCCACCCCCTTTCATCCTTCTATTATTCTACCTAAATGTGTCATCATCATATCGCCTCAACCACCGGTCCTGTGCGTCTCGCATGCGTCGACCACCTGCGACCCTCACCAGGTCATCGGTCCATCTTAAATTTAATTAATCAGACCTCTTCTGTGTTGGATTTGAATGGGAAAACGGATTATAACATGAGATAAGTACTTTTAATCCGGATACTAAGTTCTCGTGAGATGATTTTCGACAAACATGCGGGTAAAGCCGGTGACAAAATCTAGTCGTCCCATAGTTGCTATCTAGGTAAATAGGTCATGGGTAAATTAGGGTTGGTCTAAACTGATTTTTTAGACGGACTGAGTTGATGGTCAAACCTATGGGCAAATATCTTAATTAAAAGCTCCATATAATTAGGACTACAGTAGGTATATTATGATGATAACAAAATATTCAGCTACATTTTGCTGATTGTCACCGGGCCAAAGTACAATATTAATGGGTGCCGAAACTCAGTCATGTCTGATGCATGAAACTATGTGATGCTAGGCAGTAATCAGACAATAAAAAATGTCTTTAACTTACATAGTTATTACAGGTTGATAAACATACATGACCTGACCCCAGGTTCCCCGTCGAATATCATGTAAACTACTTGTGAATAACAAAAAGCGATTCCTTTTCTAACTGAAAAGGAGGAGGTTCTAAATTCAACTGAATATTTTTTTTATATGACAGTTCAGCGAATTTTTCGCCAATTTTCAACCTATTTGGATGATGAAGAGCTTCGGATATAGGCAACGGAACTCTTCAATAAATGAGAGCAAATGACCCAGGATAGCTGAAACCGCATGTCTGTTTATCGTTTACACCAGTTCATAACATTACATCACGCGGATACGCTATGAAGGGGAATGAAGAGAGACTTGGACTGCGAAGGCACTAAAAGTAACTTTAAAAAAAAATGTTTTCAAAACCTATGACGGGGGTTACCAAGATAAAGCGCTCGCGGAGACCAAAAATGAAACTCACTATAATGTAGGAAAAATAAATTAACTTCGTCAAAAAAACCGACCGGTAAAATTACTAAAAAGTTCTAAACAAGTCGCTTTTCAAGCAGTCCGATGCAGTTCAATCACATATCTGAAACAGCAACTCGACCACGCGAACATGGCACTATTAGCAAATTCGCGCCAATTTCAATTTAGGAAGGTCAAAGATTGATGCGACTTTCCGACTGCTAGGTAAGAACATAAAGTTTGTTTCATTACCTATTGTGCTATTTTCTCGCAAATGTGTTGAAAAACGTTTTTTGACACACGTCCGAAAATTGGTTTTTACAAACTCGGGACTATGGTAAGCCCTCGATTTCGTCTCGGGCTTACATTCGTCTACTCGTTTGTAAAAACCAATTAACTATGAATTTATCGCACTGGTATCATAAATAACTATTAATTTCGGAAGTCGGTGTCAAAAAATGAAGTAACAAAACCAAAAAGCACCGACTTTCGAAATATGACTTACATAATTAATAACGATTATGATTTTTTTTTAAATGAATGGAAAACAGAGTTAAGGTGGAGCAGAAACAAATCCCTCTAGGATCACCGTTCTAGAGGGAGTTATTCCTGTTTTCCTGTTAGTTGTAATAACGAGATAGTTGCAATTATAAGATTCTACTCTACACGCTTTTGAATGGCGCAAATTCGCTATGGCGATTCTTGCAAGTGAGGTCACACGCAATAAGCACTGTCACAATTTTTCGAGATTTTTGAACTTAGTTTCTCTAGGTGAAAAATACTAAAAATGAGCACAAATTGAAAAAAAATGCATATCTTAAATATGCATTTTTTTTCAATTTGTGCTCATTTTTAGTATTTTTAGGAATCCGTACCTCAAAAGGAAAAACGGAACCTATTTAGGATCACTTTGTTGTTCATCCGTCCGTTCGTCTGTCTTTCGAGACTTTATCTCAGGAACGCGAGGAGGTATCGAGTTGAAATTAAAACCAAATACTCAGGTCGACAGTTTCTTGAAGCTGTGAAAAAATCAAACTAGCATAAGTGAACGTAAAAAAACGATACGGCCGTTTATGCCGCAAAAAAAACGTATCTTTCGACACTCGAGGGAATCAAAATTTATAGGGTATTTCCCATTGACCTAGAACTATGAAATTTGGTAAGTAACACTGTCTTATACTACATATATAGGGAAAAATCTGAAAACCATACATTTGTAACTAAAACTTAAAAAAAGTCTTTATCTAAATTAACATGTACCTATAAGTTTTTACGGAACCCTCAGTGAGCGAGTTCGATTCGCACTTGTCCGGTTTTTTTTCTTTTAATTTAAGTTTGCCACTTCTTTGGTAATTACTTATTGAACCGAATTTCACAAGGAGCTTTTATTTAAAAAAAAAATAAGACATTATAAGATAGTTTATACAAACTACTCTAATCACACATTCCACACATTAGGCTACTTTCCATTCTATTCAGCAATAGTTCACTAAAATTTAATCAGTATTGGCATTTAAATAAATAATTGGGCATCAAAAAATTCATCCACGTTGCCGTCAGTGGCAAAAGTGCCGAGAACACTGAAGCATTGCCGCGTTGAATGACAATGCTGATTCTTTGGCCAACAAAAAGCCAGCCCTCTGGTCACGTGAACTGTCGACAAGTTGTTTCCTGATATCCCGAAAGACTCGATGCGCACTCGAACCCCATGGGCCTAATGTTTGCCCCAATCGGCTCAAATGTACAACTCCCAATTAGGTTGCTATATTTGCGCCGTTTGAGATTTTTAGCACCTGCAGCAACCGCCCCAGTGCAGCCCGCCGTGCTAAGATGGGATGGCGCAAGGGTGTCGACACGTCATGTTGCATCCCACACCAAAAGGCCTGCCTACCCACGCACCTTACAAGGTATTACGGTCATCCTATCTGTTCTCTTTCCATTGTTCGTTCATCATTTATCTCCCCATTGGCAATTATAATAACATTTCTTGTTACCGCTACATTTTACTTGATTCTTTCTAGATGATTTTCGATTCCGGAAAACACGAAAAAAGCCGCAAACATAAATAAAATCATGAATTAATGATTTATTCATGAGTTTATGAGCTGTCACGTTTATATTACAATATTGTGCAAGTTTATGCAAACACGCTTTGCGCATTTTGCGTGAATCACTATCAAACGATAACCTTTAATTTATTAAGTGCAACTAGAAACATTGACGGACAGATAAGCTTGCAGTATCTACGTGATGGCTTTAGCGTCTCTACCATGTTCTCGTTATTTTCCACGTAAGTAGATCACGTTCTGTAGCGAAACTAACGTGATAACGATAACTCCTGAACTTGTAGTCTAAAAATACCTGAATTTGATAAACTGTTCGGGGCTGCACTCAATGATAACAATGACATGCATTTAACAGTTACATAACTACACCTTGTTCGCTGGTTTCCGCATCGGCGTTGAATGACTAGAAACAAATCTCTGAATTTCTTGTATTTATCGCTGAACAAAGACTTCCGTTAAGCATCACAACCGTCCATCTGTTTGTCTCTTTGTTGCCCACATTGAGTGGACTATGCGGCCTTCACAGAGCCGTGGGCTCATCTAGTGGAACCACCCATGCCGTGCCTTTCGGTACGCGATCACCACTCCGCACTTTCCGCCGCAGTGGCCATCTAAGCTTAGAGCTATTCCAGGCGTGCGGGATCGGTCAAAAGAGTTATCGCGGCCCTAGAACTCAAAAGGCATCTAAACACAGTGTTAGACTCTTACTGACTAAAACACGACTGGGTCTGATATTCCCTCCCTCTCCGCCCAGAGCGGGAAGAGTCATTTGACGATTTCCCATCCATAAAAAAGGGCAAAGTTATTTTTGCCCTTGGGGCGCTTTTACGAATCAGGTGTTGAATATTTTCACGACTAAAACAATGTCCTGAAAACGCATAAGAAGGTTTGTAAAAAGTGCATTATCAATACATTATGGCTCCCTATCGCTCCTGTTGATTTATCGCCAAACGTGTGTGAAGTGCGCTGAAAGGGCGTGCTTGTGCATTGATTTTAAGTGTTCCAAGTGTGCTGAACTGACTAAACGGCATGTTCATACATTAAGCTTCCTACATTTGCTATACATAGCTGCTCGATTGTTTTTATTGTTCGAGTTCGAGCTCATAATACTTGAACCCCCGAGATTCTCTTGGGCGTCTAGGGATCGAAGGGAAGGGATATCGAAGATCTTGTTATAAAGAAATGGCAATTGCCAATTATCTAGAGCCACGTATAAAAATGGTCATAATTTTCGGTTAAAAAAACATTTTCCACGTCTTTATATAAAACTACCGAGTAATAAGAATTTAGGTACCATCTCGACGTAACCCATTCAGATTAAGATTTAAGGTTAGGCCATAAAGTTCAATAAAACTCCTATTGGAATCTGTCCAGCCTATAACGTGACGTGAATACAAATAGAAAAGTCATAGTGCTGATGAAAATGTTAGAAAGACTTTCTCAATACATAAACATAGTGTGTGGTCTATCAGTCAAGTTCAAGGAAAGTGATATGATTTGAGATCACGACCTTTATCATCTTTGATGTGAACTGTCACGTTTCGCTGTGCGTGATTCTAAGTTTCATAAGAGAAAATATATATGACGGAAGGCAGTTTCCATACAAAACCAGCAGTTTTACTTGCTGAAAGTCACGTGAGAAATATGCACTGTAAAATGAGCAGTTGTTGAATGTTTTTTAAAAAAGAAACAAAAAGCCTATTGTAAAATTCAGTTCCAAAAGCTTTTTTCATTTTTGCATAAAAAAATAGTGTTTTTTTTACGATTTTTCACGTGTGTTTGTTTTCACATTAAAAACATTCTTTAATTTTCTCGAACGACTTTGTTTACGGGGGTTAGTCTCTCATATCTTATTTTAGCCAATTTGATACCTCGTAAGGATACGGCAGGTCCGTATTGTACACAAATTGCTAAATTGATGCACGGCTCCGATTCGCAACACATTGTCAATTGGCTAAAAGCAAGCGTGGCGACACGAGAACATCAAGCATCTTTCTGACTCTTTTAGTTTGTGTTTACCTTGGAGACCTATATCTAGCTATTTACTAAGTGAATACTAAGCTTCTTGTTGTATTACGCCCAGTTATTACGTGGAAGTATTTTTAAAAGATTCCCGTTTCAGTGAGCGCTAGAAAGAAACACTTGTAATAATATCAGAGGAGCTCAAACACAAATAAAATTGTCTGTTCTTGTTAGTTTTTAATCGACTTCAAAAAAGGAGGAGATCCTCATTTCAATTGAATGTTTGTTGCACTAATAACATAACGCCAGTCGGTACCTATTCCCGAAGGATTGGGCAGAGGTGTAGATACAGTACACCCAAATTTTGCCAATTGTATTTAATTAAGTCTCATGTTATAGGGGATTTGCAATCGACAGGTCACGAGACCGGGCTCCGTGCTGCTACTAAGAAATTCCAGATGGGAAATCCATAGAAATGGGAATCGAGCCTTTGACGATAACACCTCATGTTCACTGCTAAGTTGTAGCTTGCAACGACCACACCAACGAGGGCGGAAGGTTATTTTATGTTTTCATTATATTGGACCTCACTATATTGGTAAAATACATACATACATACATCCTTCACATCCTTCTTATTCAGTTTGTGAAATACCTCTTATCTATCCGATATTGGAGGAGAAAACAGTCGAGAGCCAAACCTCGAATTATGGCTTTTTACATACAAAGGCTCGCCGCCAGCATTTCCTCTTAACATGCTTTCCGCCAACTTCCAAAGTCCAAGCTTTCACAGAGAAATTTCTTATGGAAAAACCCAATAATACTTCTTACCCGAACTGGGAATCGAGCCCAGTACCCCACGCTAACATCATAAGATCAACGAAACTCTTGGATATACCTATATTTTATGTGGATGTTTATAATCATAGAAGGGATAATGTTGATGTTATTTCTCCAGAGGTGATCGGTCATGCGTTACCGTCATATATGCGTACATGGAGATCATTATCTTGACTGTAATTAATTTATTATGTCAATTAAATGCGATCCTTAAACATAATATTATAGCAGAAATTTAAAAATAGCCGACTTTTTTCATGCATTCGTTTATAAACTGTACTGAAATCCGATTCGAGAATTCGAGAGTTACGGTAAGTTTCAATGCAAAAGTAGAACTCTACTTATCTTCAGAATAGCAATTCGTCAGTGGGTGTGGGTTCAAACTGTCTATAGTAGTTCTAAAAAGCTATGGACAAACCATAGCTTCTTACACTGTAAAAACAAAAGTAATATAAGAGTACCATACAGCCTAAAGATAAAAACATATTTAGGCTGTATGGTAGACTATTCTTTATGAAATTTGATCAACTATAACTGTCTATGCAATACTGGTCGATTGTGACGTCAAAAAATATCAAGCAATTTACGACAACGACAGCAAGCTTCAATTTAGCTAATTTTTTTGCATTGACAATAATAATATTGAGCGATATGGAGAAACTCCAAGGAACTAGGTAATACACGAGTAATTTAGCTGAAAAATAAAACAGAACACAGAGAGAGCAATATGGGTTATATAAAGCTATTAGAAACAATCTTGTCGAAACTATTGTCGCACTTTATTGAAATTGCTGCGGATTGCTCCACTAATTGCTGCGGATTGATCTATAGGCGTTGTCGAGCAATATATGCCTAAAAAATTTCCCGTGTAACACACTTTTTTTTGCCGACATACCTATCTATACGTTGTCATTCGCAAATACCTAACGCATTGTTTTATTTAACGCCTAGCGGTTTGTTGTAGCTATCTTTTTATCATCACAACGCATACCTATATAGTAGATTTTTTTATATATTTCGAGACTGCAGGTCTCGGGCATTTGGAAGTCGTGGCGAGGATGAGATTTATTTTTTCACAAAAAACGCTGATTCAATCCACAGGTCTCACTAATAATGTATTTTAGTTTCTAAGAATAATTTTAAGCCTTAGCGTAAAGTGCTAAGATGTTCATCTTTTTAAATGTAATTTTTTACTTTTAACTTGTTAGTCCTTTGACATCCAAACGCATGCGCGCTTTTAAAAACATTTTTGCTGAAAGAAAGAAATTTTATTTGCTCAAACATGTGTTTACATACAAAATTAAAATAATACATGCATGCAAGATCTTAAATAAGTGTGGCTCACGACATGTTTGCCATTTCTCATGGCGTGCAAATATCTTGGGGGAAATAAATATTATTAATTCATTGATTTTTAAATATTACGCTTATACATTAATTAATATCAGTTAAACAAATTTCTTATATTCAATCATTTACATTATCCAATTATTCATTATATATTTTCCTAGTCCAATAATATAGATTACAATAAAATTATACTATGAAGATTTACATCAATTTAATAGGCATTCAATTAAATTACATTTATAATAGCATATTTAAGTTCTCCACTACTACATGACCATAATTACTATATTATTTATTTATAATAATCACCATGAGTCGTTTAAAAATTCTGCAATGCTATAATATGCTTTTTGTGCCAAAAACAATTTCATTGTTTGTTTAAGTTTAAGTATTGTTAGCTCTCTCCAACTTTTGGGCAATTTGTTGTAGACAATTGGTGCCATGCAAAAAACACTCTTGCGCATAAGTGCAGTTTTCGATGTATGTCCACATAGTTTACTATCATCACGTCTATTTCTTGGGAAGTTGTCTGCCATACGAGGAAACAACTGTGGATTTGCTTTTACGAACATTGCTATTTCTAATATATAAAGTGAGGGTAATGTTAATATATGATATTTAATTAAATATGTTTTGCAGCTATCAGTAGTTTTGAGATTGAACATAGATCTCAAGCAGCACTTTTGTCTTTTAAAAATGATATCCCTGTCGGTTGAGTTACCCCAGAAGATAACCCCATATCTAATGACGGATTCAATTAAACCATAGTAGGCCGTTAATAGCGCTTCTATATTTAGAGTGCGTGATAATTTCAGAAAAAGGATTAAAAAAGATTACAGGGCTCTTTTAATTTTTTTCTACTTTGCTATGTTAATAAGAAATTATGCATTTATTATTAGCCGTGGCCAGATTAGACTTCGTTGACATGAAAAAATTATAAGTGAAAATATTTTTTTTTTATGTCTACTTACTTACAAAAAATATCTTTTTTTTATTTCTAAATTATCTATAAATATGCACTTAAACAAATGAAATTTTAAAAAAACGTTGCCTCACACTAGGAATTTTTGACATTCGATGGATAGGACTCGTTGCAATGGCTTTTCGGCGAAACGGACGTTTACTCTGATGACTTCGGGGAATTAGCCATCGCGCATGTGATATTCGAAATCAAGCAGTAAATTCAGGTCTGACTGTGTCAAGTAGAAGTTATTATAATACCTATGTACTGAAAAAAAAAAACCGGTCAAGAGCGAGTCGGACTCGCACACCGAAGGTTCCGTACCATCATATAAAAAGTGAAATGTTTTTAAATTTTCATCAGTGAGGCATATTCGTCAGAGAATTTTAACACTGTAGTGTATATTGCAGTTTTAGATCAGCGTCATCTCTTGACCGATAGTGGAACTGATGTAATGTTTGTTGATGATTTCTGAAAAAGTGTGCTATTTAGAGACATCGTTTTATTTTTTCTGTAATCTTTACATAAACTTCTATCACATATAATTATTTCAGATTTTTCTCTGTGCAAACTTTGGAGATGGGGGGGGGATGATCAAAATTTTTACATCTTCCATCAAAAGTTGAAAACCAAATTGCAAATTGCGTTCTTTCATATCCTAGTAGCCCCACTTCATTTTTTAGGGTTCCGTACCCAAAGGATAACCAACGGAATCCTATTACTAAGCCTCCGCTGTCCGTCCGTCCGTCTGTCTGTCAGAGGGCTGTATCTCAGGAACCGTTATAGGTAGACAGTTCAAATTTTCACAGATAGTGTATTTTGACTGTCGATGTCGCTATAACAACAAATAATAAAAATTAAGGTTTATGGTACGGAACCCTTCGTGTGCGTGTCCGACTCGCACTTGGCCGGTTTTTTTTAAGAAACCCTTTCAGTCGCTGTTGCAAAAAAAACAAATTACATTTTTATTTCTTTCTCATATGCAAAATATTTGAACAATCGTCACCTAAAACTATTCCAAATTTTAAGTTGATAGCATTAGAAGTTTTTAAGATATCCAGCTGTCACAGACGGACAGACTTAGTCCCACCATTAGGGTTCCTTTTTACCATTTTGATACCGAACCCTAAAAACGAATTAATGCATTTTTGTTGCATTACTAATATGTATAAACTAGACTCTCCGTCTACGGTTAAGTACGAACTATAAACTAAAATTCCCATTTAGGTAATGACTGACGTTTTTTGGTCATTATCTAAAATGGCCAGTAGGTAAAAGTATAAAAAAGCCAAGTGCGAGTCAGAATCTCACACGAAGGGTTCCGTACCATAAACCGAACAATAACTGTTTCTTACATCCCTTAAATTTTCAGTATTTGTTATTATAGCAGCAATAATAGAAACCGTAATAAGTTGACAGTTGGTTGGTGATGGGTTGGTTCTTGAGATACAGCCCGCTGACAGACAGACAGACGGACGGACAGACAGAGGAGGATTAGTAATAGGGATCCGTAGGGGTCCTTCGGGTACGGAACCCTAAAAATGCAGTACTTACCGACGACGGTCTTGTTTAACCATACAGCAGGCAGCTTCGATGGTGATCTAATTTTGCTCTTTCAAGTTCGAGGACTAATAAAATTAAAACTTTTAAAACGTCTCGTTCAAGTTATTAAAAATACGCAAAGGTGGATTTTAAAGGTTCTTTTTTTATCTTCGCTCTTATTACTCTGAGACGACCTCCTAGTTGCGGAATCCGAAACAAAGAACATTGAATGCACCGATAGCTGGGTTCCGGCTCCGCCCCTTCTTAGGGTTTTGTACCTCAAAAAGAAAAAAACGGAACCCTTAGGTTCTTGAACCCGAATTCTGTGTAATTATTATTGTATATATTTATCTACTAGCTGTTGCCCGCGACTTCGTTCGCGTGTATGTTGAAAAATAAAATGATGTCGCTCTGTAAGATCGCTAAGATAAGATATACAAACAGTCAATATCTGGCATTGCTAGACCCCTCTTAGAATAAGGAATTTGGAAGACTTTTAGGCGATTAACACACGGCACCGCGCACCGCCGCGGTAGGCGGTGAAGCGGATCTCATCTCGCATTAGCTTCTAATAAATCCGTTGATGCCTAACACACGTAAACTGCTTTACCGCGCGGAGCACCGCTACGAAATCCATGCCGTGTGATAAAGGCCTTATGCAAGGCAGTGACTGTATCCTCTCTTCTGTGGTAATGCCGTCCAGCCCTAGTAATTTTTCGTAATATTCGTAATGAGAAACTTCTGTACACGCTGTTGATGAAAGTTGCTAGGGTAATTAATATGCAATAGAGCTACCTACATAAATTTGGCCATGGGTATATCAACCAGAAAAGAAGTCTACCCCCGCAACAAATGGAGTAGAGACTCCGTAATCCGAATTAGACTCCCATTCGGTCCATTGCGCGTAAGTGTTCTGGCTAAGTTAGCTAACCTAGCTCCACCTAAATGCATAGAAGCCTCCTGACCTCACCATTCCGAAGATTTGTTCACGTCGGGAAGCAAATGCCTCATTTCCAGGACGAAGTGGGCGACTGATTTCTCGGCGTCGAAGCAACCTCTGCAAATTGGGCTGCCTATGGCGCCTTTGTTGTAGAAATGTTTTTTTTTAGAGGGCCAAGCGTCATCGCGTCGGGGACCGCTAATAATACTTATCTATACTAATACATAAAGCTGAAGAGTTTGTTTGTTTGAATTTAAAGAAAAGAATTTGTTTTTCATTTACGAAACTGTGAGACAGGTAGCAGGAAGAGTGGGTATGGGTCCAGCACTACCACCTTGGAAACTGCCCAGGGATCTACAGTTCCCCATGATCCACTGGAGGGTGAAGCCCGCAACGGATAATTTCTGGCCCTGAGCTGGTCATGACGTAGGCGTACCTATCATAGGCTCACTGGGAATTTAACAGTTTAGAAAGTAAATGGAAAATAATTGGGAATGAGGGGGATTCTGGGAATGATCACATCGTCACCGGAGCAATCAGCCGAAATCTTATTTCAGCTACTATAACAGTTTGTTGGATATGTGTGACTTTCTGGCGAGTTCCTTTAAAAAATTTAACCGAAATTTATATGTATTTAAAAATCATAGAACTTAATAGGATGATGTGTACCATTTCATCCACGCCGCGTTTTCTGGAAATATTTTCCCCACAAACATTTGTCAATATTATGCGTATCGATGGTTGCTGCTTGGTCGGTGAGTTCCCCGTACACAGAAGAAATGAATTAATGTTGAAGCAAAAGGACAACACAAACTATCTTCTAAAATAACCTAACCACCTTCTTGATTGTGGTAGGTATACGCCGTTTTTAACAGTATTCGTAAAATTATGCGCATTTGAGTGGCCTTCTTCTTCTTTGTCGTCGTTTCGTCACTGCTGAGGATCGCGACCACATACGTCGCGTCTCCAAGCCACTCGGTCTTCTGCAGTGTGGATCGCTCTGTAATGCTACCTCCAACAGCCTTCTTTATGGCGTCGGACCATAAAGAAGACCATATGTTTGCATATTTGAACTTTAACGTGTTGATATTGCATTGCGCTACATGGATGGTGTTATTCTTCTAACTACGAAGTTAAGAAACTACTTTTTTTTTTTTGGTATCTCGATGATGGTACCCTTGGAGGCGATGTAAATTTGGTATTAAATGATCTACAATTTTTAAAAAATCGACTTCATTCCATTGGACTTGATCTGAACTATTCCAAATGCGAATTATTTTTGTCTGACAGTACTGACCGACAATTCACACTTTCAAAATTCAACGCAATAGCCCCTGGAATCAAAATTATGGACAAAAGCTCTCTTCACCTTCTTGCGTCACCAATCTTTGAAAATTTATTACCCAATTTTGTCGAAGAAAAAATTCAAAATTTCAAAGACGTTTCGGAAAGACTGTTAAAAATTAACATGCATTCGGCTATCACCATAATTCGTTACTGCTGTTTCGGTCCTAAATTGACATATTTCCTTCGTGCTTCCCATATGTGGAAGCACCCTCACCTTTTAGAAAAAATGGACCAAATTATCAAGCATACACTATCTTCAATTTTAAATGTGACCATGGACGACCGAGCTTGGGCTCAAGCTACTCTTCCCATTCGTATGGGAGGCCTCGGCGTCCGCAAAATTACCAGTATTAGTTTACCGGCTTTTATATCTTCGGTTCATGGCACTGATAAATTAATCAGGAATATCCTAGCTTCCACACTGATTGATTTTAATGTGCCGTGCTTCACCGAGGCTGTGAATGCCTGAAAACTCGCTTGCCCGAATGTAAATCTACCCGACAACCCATCATACCAGAGACAGTGGGATGAGCCGGTCTGCAGAGAAGTTCAGAGGAACCTTATAGCCACTTCTACTTCTACTGCGGAGCGTGCGCGCCTGCTGGCTGTGGGTGAGTGGGAGTCGGGCCTCTGGCTTCACGCACTACCGTCGTCGAACTTAGGCACCTTGTTCGACGATACAACTTTCCGCCTCGCTGCTTCCCTTCGCTTAGGCGCATCGTGTTGTTCTCCTCATCGTTGTCACTGTGGCGAAGCTGTCAACAGCCTTGGGCACCACGGTCTCTCATGCAGTCGAAGTGCGGGTCGCTTTGCACGGCACGCAAATATCAACGACATTATCCGACGCGCTCTTGTCGCCGTCGGCGTTCCAGCCGTACTAGAACCCAATGGCCTGGCACGCGACGACGGCAAGCGACCGGACGGTATGTCTTTGTTTCCATGGAAGATGGGTAGGCCTTTAGTGTGGGACGCTACTTGTGTCGATACTCCTGCGCCATCCCATCTTCCTAGCTCGTCGTGCTGTGCTGGTACTGCCGCTGCGGCTGCTGAGAACCTCAAGCGGCGGAAATATAATAACCTTGTTGGCAATTATATTTTTGAGCCGTTTGGGGTTGAAACTCTTGGACCGTGGGGTCCGAGTGCTCATGTCTTATTTAAAGATCTTTCTAAACGCTTAGTTGACACTTCGCGTGACCCAAGGGCTGGCTTTTACCTCGGACAGAGGATAAGCATTGCCATACAACGTGGCAATGCCGCCAGTCTTTTGCGCTCACTTCCGGTGGACAGCGATGCGGACGAATTTTTTGACGCCTTATCTTAGTTAGGATATTTTATTTTAAGTGTATTTATTTAGTACTTTATGGTATTATTTTAATAATGATAATAAATAAATAAAATACCTTTTATTGTAGTCTTTATGAATAAAGTTGATTCCTAATTTATTTCGAACGAACGTAAAATCATAACTATGTTAAGTTTTTAGAACACAGTTAGACAGCCGATTACAGAGCTCATTCAACTGTTTTTGCGACTCCTCTATCATGGGACTTCGCCACCTGCTCGCGGGCCTCGCCCTGGCTTCGGGCCTGTGAACGTTCTTTCTTTTTCTTTTCGAGTCGATGGTTAACTCTTCATACTGTTTTGGTCCAGTAGGTGGCTACGTTCATTGCAAAATCGGTGGCATTCATTAAATCCTGCAAAGTACAGGTGTTATTGGGCAGCTTTAGCTTAGCAAACACAACAACAAATAACAGCGGTGCAGTGTTAAGATTACAGTATTTGCAACTTGCGTGCGCAAATGTAAGCGCACGCAAGTTGCAAATATTGTAATCTTAACACTGCACCGCAATAAATGACATCAAATCTATGGAATATGAAGTTGAACTATCAAAAGATAAGTAAAGACGTTTTAAATGTACCACTAATAACTAAAAAATATGTTTTGGTGTAATCTCATGCTGTCGAAAGTACTACTTGGGTCAATAGATGGCATTGCATGTATCTTTTTAGGGTTCCGAAAAAAAAAAACGGAACCCTTATAGGATCACTCGGGTGTCTGTCTGTCTGTCCGTCTGTCACAGCCAGTATTCTGTTGAAATTTTAGTATGGGGTTCACTTTTGGGGGTCAAACTAGAAAATTAAAAAAAAGCATTTTGAACAATATCGTGTCACATATCAAATGAAAGGGCTTACTGTAAGGGTTATAATTATATTTTTTTGATAATTTTAAAATAAATGTTTTTGGAGTTATTCAAGAAATTAGACGAAAAATGATCCGAAACTACTGAACCTGAAATTTTGAAAAAAAAAAATGGAGATAATAGATGTTTACCTACAGATTACAGGAAAACCTGTTAGAAGTCTGTAGTGTTAAAATAACATGTTAAAAAAAATAATTTGTTCGGAACCCTTTGCACGCGAGTCCGACTTGCACTTGGCCAGGTTTTTTTTTATCGCCCCTACTTGATTTTTGTTTAATGTACAGAAATCACGGTCTCTACTCAAATCAAAACTTAAAAAATCGAAACTAAAACTTAAAATTACTATTTTATTATATGTATAGATTATGAATTATTTGTATAAATAGTACACCTAAAACTACCTACAGTACTATCTTTCTTTTTTCTCTTTAAAATCTATCCAAATGTTATCTTGAAAAGATCGCTTTTAGCGATAAGGCCGCCCATTGTGTCACCCTATGTTATATTTTCCTCTAGTATCTTTTTTGTAACTTAGGTTTATGGTGTACATAATAAAGAGTATTCTAATCTATTCTGTCTATTACAGTGGAGCGAGGCAGCGGAGCGAAGAAACGGAGAAATTTTAACCAATGGAATTGCATAAAATCTCCACACCACGTGAGTCACTGACATTTCGACTGACATGATTGGTTAATATATCTCCGTTTCTCCGCTCCGCTGCCTCGCTCCGCTGTATTGGACAGGTACCCTTATAGAATCACTTTATTGTCCCCTGATGCCCGATTTAAAAAAATGTATATTAATACTTATAAATTGCCTACCTACTCCAAGTCACGATGTAAACCTAATTCACAAAAGAGAGTCTATTGTATCTGTAATTTTCTTTGTTCTGTGTCAGATAGTGTATTCTTACTACTTACACCCTTTAAACGAGTGAGTCTCGGGCAATGGAGTACGATAGCCCTATGATGACGTAAAATAGTGTTGTGTTATTTCCATGCAAATGAGTAACTGGAATATATCACAGGTAATGAATATTTAAAGAGTCATTTGACAGAAGCAGAACCACAACACGGTGGACATTAATTTCTTTATCCTTATGGTGTGGTCCTCGAGAGCATGTTAATGCTGTATCCCATCACGAATCTTTGTTGTTAGAGCATCGAGAGTAGGTAATCTATATGCATGCTTATTTTACCAATTGAAAAAAAAACTCAGTTTTTCTACCTGTTTCTTACTGTATTTTTTTTTAATTACTGTGTTTAAAAACCCCTATTTGTGTCTGCGAGCTGATTAAAAATTGGCCACCTGAAAAAAGGAAAAAGTTTAATATTTACACTGAGAGGACCAGTCTGCCTCCTTTGGAGGAGCCAAGAAAGTTACTTGTGTGTTTACAAGGTTGAACATGCACAGGCAATAAGCAAAAGCACGAAGGTAAGAAGATACCTTTTCTATGGATTTTAATGTTAGGTCTTTTAGGAGGTACTTACTCGTGAAGAAAGAGTCTAATATTTGACAGATGTGTGTTCAAAAGTCGAAGCTTGAGAATCGCCAAACTGAAGTGGATGTGGGTGGGACATTGCTCGCAGAACAGATGGTCAATGGGGCCGAAAGGTTCTGTGGCGACCGCGTACCAGAACACAGCACTGGAAAGCATCCCACAAGGTGTGCGGGAATCTGCTGAATGTGAGACGCACAGGACCGGACGATTTGGTGACCCTTGGTGGAGGCCTGTGTCCAGTATAGGACGTCTTTCGGAAATGATCAGGATAATTATAAATTATGATGTCTTCATGGTCTTGCTATGCCAAACGTAGTAGGCAGATATTGGGTTTAAGACTAAAGGCTTTACTATGCTTGGCTCTGGCGTACCTGAGGATGGGCCCAGTACACTCGAGCAGTTGTGGCTACGTCACCATTCCTCAATGTTTTGTGGCATAAATTCGGGACGTGTTCTGGTTTTTGCTTGTAGGATATGCTACAGCGAGGAAAATATGTAGCACGGCTCTTATTTATGAAACTTTGATTACAGCGCCATCGTACTGCAGTGAACTGAACTAAATATTCAGATTCTTCGCTAATGTCCCGCGCGAATTGTGTTTTGGTAGTTTTCAGCTAAGGCTCAGTTGTTCGGAAAATCACCACTAGATGTAGATACAATGTGTTGCTTTTCTTTTTTAAATTATATATCCCATCAAAAACATAAATGTGAAAATGGGAGCCAAAATTAGTGTTAATAATATCCGTGACTGTCGACTTCAACGACAACGTTCTTTAGATAATCCTGAAATAAGACAGTTATTACCTAAGGCTCGAGATTCGACGTAGCCAGTTTTCACATAGATACGTTATCATAAATTTAGTTTAACTGATCATCTTTACGTTATACTAGTACGCAAGTTAAAGATTTTATAATGAAAGGTCAACATTGGTATCTTACTCTTTTAAAAAAATAAAAAATATTTGCGGTGTTAAATATCTACTAGCCAAGAAAAATCTTGAGCCTTAATCCGATCCAATTATGTTAATCCGATTTTTTCCTTTGTACACACAACTTAATCATATGGAAGTATTTATTTAAAAAAACAACGTTGCCCCACACCAGGAATTTCTCCTGTATCGTGAGTGCGTTCACAAACATACAAACTCACATACAAAACGGCCAAACCCGGAACAACTATCTGTAGGTCATACAAATATTTGTTCCGTGCGGGAATCGAACCCGCGACACGCAGCGCAGCAGTCAATCGCTCAACCACTGTGCCAACCGTGTCGTCAAGTAGGGTAGGTTTTTGATATATTAAATCAGTGAATGAGTCAGTTAGTCATAAACGCCGATTTCGTTAAATATCAATAACTGTTTGAGCTACATTTATGAAATGGGTTAATGGGTTCCATACATGCTAAGGGGCTATAATAAATGTGCCAAATTTTATTTATAGTTCAAAAGTAGCTTGAAATGGTTTGTGTAACATTACACGCGGCTGCTGTGTCACCAGTTTCTTTTTCTTTGAACTTGGCTGAACACGCAGCCACGAGTCTAGACTATACTATTTATCTGGTCTCATGTACGCAATGTATGCAACGCATTTACTCATGTTTTTTATGAAAAACTATGCAATAAACTATCGATTATCGACTATAAAGCATAAAGTACAAGGTATAAAATATAAAGTATGAAGTATAAAGTAGTCCACATCCTGGAATAAAACATAGGCTACTTGTTGTCCCGGTAAAAGGCATGGCTTAATGAAGACTGAAGAGGAAATGGAAACCCAGAGCCGCTGCTGCCTCAGTACTTCAGATTTACAAGTACCAGGAGAACAGAAACATGTCGTAGTATTTTCGGGGCTGAAATCGGGAGTGCTAAAGTTTCACAAGTACCAGGAGAACAGACGATGTTAAAGTATTATAGTTTGTTTTTTTTAAATACTCGAACAGAAATACTTATGTATGTTGATTTTTTTCTATAAACAATAAACTGTTAACTGTAAACTATAAAATAGATAGTTTACCATAAAATAGATAGAACCATAATGTTACCATCTTACCTACCTTTTAACCAATTGTGCTTGCATTGTTGAAAGTATTATTTTTATTCCGTGTTAACCATTTCTGTGTTAAATATTATAATTTGTTTAGAATAGAATTTGGAACTGAACTTGACTCCAAGCTTTTTTTTTATCTATTTAGGGATATTTAAAATCGCAATGCGTATGTCAGTCCCATCGTACCCTAAATACAGACTCCAAGCTTTGTTTTGATAGCATTTTTTACTGATTTTAATGGTTAATTATAATTTAACGGTTTATTACCAAAATTGTCCTGGATTACATATTTATGAATATCTTATCATTTTCCTATGACGTAATCATTCTTACAGAGACCTGGATAATAGAGAGTATATCTGATGGTGAGTTTATTGATGATCGATAACCGCGACCGCTGCCCCACGGGGAAGCGTGATGGTGGCGGGGTATTGATAGCCGTTCTACGTACTTTACGACCAACTAGTATTTTTACGAGCCCTTCTCACGCTGATACTGAACATGTCTTGGTCCAGCTGCCGGGGTCGCATCCTACAAAGCGCCATATTATAAGTGCTGCTTACATACCGCCGCGTTCTCCTTACGACTTGTATACATCACATTTAGAAAAATTGCCGGATGTAATTAATACTGCGAGTACTGACACATTCTACATAACAGGCGATTATAATTTACCGGGCATTAACTGGCTTGATCGTAGTGGATGTAAATATATTGTTCCACAACCGACCGTAAATGTGAGCTGTCATCCATGCAACTTTATTTCCCTAATTAATATTTCTCAATATAACACACTGAGGAATAACCTAGGACGTATACCGGACTTTTTTATGTCTAACGTTGACTGTGAGTCTTAAACATGTACACCAATTCTACCGATCGATGTTCACCATCCGCCTTTCTCGATGTTACCTTCACTTAATACAAAATTTATGCCAATGAAACGTCACTTATCTACAAGACACAATATTTCTTTAAAGTTAACTATGCACTTTTCAATGAAGAATTTAGTACATTGGACTGGAATCAATTGTTTTACTGCCTTTCTGCTGAGCAATCCGTTAATGTATTTTACGATAAAATCTATAGTATAATCAAAAGGCATATACCGCTATCGCGTCTCAGGAATTCTCGTTTTCCTGTATGGTTTTCTCCTTCACTTATCCGTATTTTTAAAAAAAATATTTAATTTCTCAATTGGAATTCACAGTATAGACTTGGAGTCCCATTTTGATATTTATATAAAAAGAATTGAAATGGTTCAGAAAAAATATTTACGTGCTATGCACCACAGATGCACAAGTCTAAATTACCCAGAACCGTTATGCGCCGAGAGGCGCGTGTGCTCCGACTTTTCTATACTGCAAGGTGCAGAACTCACGCTAGTGCACGGGCGACTCTACGACGCATTGTAGATACGTATAACACCCACTTCATTAATTTGGATATTTTCGCGCTTTCACACCATAAGTTCAAAAAGATTCAATATTTTTTATGGCTATTCTAAAGATTCGGCTATTCATTCCAAAGATTCAATAGCCGATTTGTACTCATTATAAATACGAACGAGTACTTCTTACTTTTCTGCAATATCAACGCACGCTAAAATTTATAATAATAACAATAACATCGTTTATTTATAATAATAATATCGTTTATTTATTATAAAACAGGGCACATTTACAATAAAATATCTTACATTTTTTTTTTGCTGATTTGCCTGAACTAGATTGAAACCTGTGCTTCAGGCTAGATAGTGCTTATGTAAACATCAATAATAAAATAACAATTTATCAATTACTTATAATAAAAACTTAAAATTAAAGGACACATCATGTTTTATTTACATACAAACAGAAGGTCTTCCGCCTCTACGTACGAGATGCTTAATAAATATTGCACAATTGTCTTTTTACAGCTATAATAATTTAACTTACAGATACTTAGTTTCTTATTAAGTCTATTGTATAGAAATGGACCTAAAAATGTAAAAAATCTTTTTACAAAAACTAATTTTAAAATTAATTAGAATTGCAGACAATATCATTCCGTCTCTTATTAATATTTTCGGTGTTGTAAGTAAGCATGGTGCGCTGTTTTATTACCAATTGCATAATGAAAAGCTGGCGAACAGTCAGTACAGAGTTATTATCTTATGAATAATTTAAAAATAACCTAATTTTTGAGCCGTTTGGGGTTGAAACTCTTGGACCGTTGGGTCCGAGTGCTCATGCCTTATATAAAGATCTTTCTAAACGCTTTGTTGACACTTCACGTGACTCAAGGGCTGGCTTTTACCTCGGACAGAGGATAAGCATTGCCATACAACGTGGCAATGCCGCCAGTCTTTTGGGCTCACTTCCGGTGGACAGCGATGCGGACGAATTTTTTGACGCCTTATCTTAGTTAGGATATTTTATTTTAAGTGTATATATTTAGTACTTTAATGCTGTACCTAGTTCATATCTAAATAATTATTATATGATCAACTCATGAAAGCAAATAAATCATTTTAAATAATTTAAATTTAATTTTTATTTGATAATTTTCTTTATGAAAAAAAGAGGTTTCTGATCGATCTAATTTATTTATTTACTTAATGTTAATAAATTAATAAATAAAAAAAACATTTATTTAGTAACAATTTGTTTTGAAAAACTCAACATTGTAAGAAATTATCAAAGCTAAAGAAAAATTGTTCAATACAAATCAAATTAAATCAAATCAATCAAATCAAATCGTATATTTCAAATAAACCATTTACAGGCACTTTTGAACTGTCAAAGTCGGTCAGTCCAAAAAGATGAAGCTATTTGCACGTTCCAAAGCGTAGATCTCTATGGAGAAGAACGTGCAAGAAACTCCACGGACACTCTTTTAAAAAATAATAAATTGTTACAAATTTTTGTTTACATCAAGTTGAAATTATACAAACATGTGAGAACGATGTAAAAGACGAGCAGGATAAAAGCGTCCGGGAAAAAAGGAACAATTCAAAGAAATATTTAAAATAAACCATGGCAAGTGAGAAATGACCAGTCCCAACTGACAGCGCCCGTTCACGAACATGACGCATGCGCTAGCACCATTCGGCTCAACCATTTTGAAGGGAGCCAAATGATCCTCCATACGCCACCATCAGCCAGAATTTTGTGTGAGCATGACACTCCCAACCGCCAGGGTACATTCAAGTCAAAAACAAACCTAAAACTGATAGCTATAGCTTAAGTTTAAGGTACACAGTATTCACACATGTGCCGTTAAAATGGATGAAATTATATATTGCTAAATAAATTGAGTCTATACAATGCAAGTATTGTTTTATTAAAAATTTTTAGCCGGTCCAACATTGTTTCCAAATGCTAACCGATTATTTTGTGCGCCCTAGTGGCTGTGGAGCCGGACCAGCATTCAGCCAAGCATTTTTTATCTTCAATATAATCCCCCAACTTATAATATGCTTGCCTGCATAGTGTGCGTTTAATACAAGATTTCAATTTTGTCTCATTAAGTTCTACTATATGGGGAGGTATCTTTTTATAACATTTTAAACAATAAAAGATGAGGCAACTTTAGCCAGTCTGAAACCTGGTTGAACTAATTGATCCCTATTTCTAGTACCATAATTATGTCTGTCGCTTCTTTTACTAAAAAGATGTAAATTCTTTCTGACATACATGATGTTTTCGTAAATGTATTGACAAGGTACCGTCATGATGTTAATATTCTTAAACAGTTCCCTTAGAGAATCGCGCCGGCGGAGACTGTATATCGCTTTGATGGCTCTTTTCTGCAGAATAAATATAGACTCAATTTCTGCAGCTCGTCCCCATAGTAAAATACCGTAAGACATGATACTGTGAAAGTAACTAAAATAGACCAGTCTCGCGGTATCGACATCCGTTAGTTGGCGGATTTTCCTAACAGCATAAGCTGCTGAACTTAGCCGTCCAGAAAGAGATGTTATATGAGGGCCCCATTGTAGCCTTGGGTCAAGCGTAATTCCCAGGAAAACCGTTTTATCGACAAATTATAGTTTTTCTCTATTCAATACTATGTCACAATCACTGCTTTTGACATTGGGTAAAGCAAATCTTATACATTTCGTTTTCTTTTCATTCAAAACCAAATTATTCGCCGTGAACCAATTTTGGACTTGCATTAGGGCATTATTTATGATATCAACATTGTCTGTCTGTCTATTTATCTTAAAAAATTAAGGAGGTATCGTCGGCAAACAGCACCATCAAGTTTTTGTTGCAATAAATAGGGTAAATCATTGAAATATACCAAAAATAAGAAAGGACCCAAAATCGAGCCCTGGGGAACGCCCATTATCACGTTTAATCCCGACGAATTGACACCGTTTATTTGAACTAATTGCCGTCTATCATTCAAATAAGATTTGAACAAGTTTAACGCTGTTTTGACCAGTCCGTAATGCCCGAGCTTCAGGAGTAATGTATCGTGATCAACGCAATCAAACGCCTTGAGAGATCACAAAAGACACCTATGGCACCCTGTGCGTTCTCCCACGCATTAAAGATGTGCTTTAGTAAGGTAACACCAGCGTCAGTTGTACAACGTCCCTTGGTGAAACTATACTGTTTATCATGAAAGATGTTATTCGTGTTAAAAAGATTAAGCATCTGATTTAGCATCACTTTTTCTAATACCTTACTAAACACTGGCAACACAGTCTTTTCCAGATTTAAAAAGTGGTATCACCTTACTGAATTTCATTAGGTCCGGAAAGACTCCTTGATCCACACACAAATTAAATATTATAGCTAAGTACGGCGCTACAGTCTCGATGATTGAGGTACAAACTTTGATAGACAATCCCCATAGATCTTCGGTCAATTTAATTTTGATTTGTTTAAAAACTTTTATTACTACTATGCGGTTTATATGTTTAAAATTAAATTCAGTCGGGCTGGCTGAAAAGTTCGCCTGTAATAAATCAAAAGCAAGTGAAGGCGAGGAATTTAAGGCTTCAGTAGTTTTAATAGGGATACTCGTAAAGAAATTTACAAATTCTTGAGCAACTTGTTTGTTATCGCTAATAAGTCCATGAGAAGTCTCCAATCCGTAATCAGTGTTATGTCTTTTGTTCCTATTTGTTTCATTGTTTATAATTTTCCAAACCATCTTTATTTTATTGTCTGCTGTTTTTACCTTATTACTTATATATAAAGCCTTAGCTACCTTACAAGTGTTTTTATAAATTTTTGAGTAGGTAGCTACATACTTATTAAAAGTCTCAGTGTTAATAAAAGGCTTAAGGCCATACAGCTCATAAAGTCTTTCCCTACTTTTTCTGAGTCCTTTAGTTGCCCAGTCACTAAATAAAAAATTAGGGCAGATAGTTTTAGTTGTCTTTTTAAAAGTATTATTGAATTCGGTTTGGACTAAAGAAAAAAAATCTGTATACAAAATATTAGCATTGTTCATTGTAAGGTTCTAATCACTTAACTTCCCGATTAAAGTGCGGATAAATTTATTTAAATTACCGGATGTTATTGGTCTAGTTTGTATTTGCACTTGTTGAATTGGAATGTTGGACTCAAAAGATACCAGTAGCCCACCGTGATCAGAAGGAAGGTAATTTACAATGGCTTTCTCTAAGTAGTTGCCACAACAAAAAACATTATCAATACATGTAGCAGTAGTTGTACGGGTTGGTTCTATGAACACATTAGACAAATTGAATGATTTAAAGAGATTTAATAATCTACAGCTATCTGAATTGTTTTCTAAGATATTAATATTAAAATCTCCACAGATGATTACTAGTTTATTACCAGTTGCAAGTTTTGCCAATACATCTTCCATCACTGACTCAAATATAGCGTAGTTCAGATAATTAGGGGGTCTGTAAACGCACACTATGACATGCTTATCTAGCTCAACACAGGACAGTTCAATGCTATGTTCAACAGACAAGTTAACAATGTATTTACGGGTTTTAAATTTATTATATTTTTTTACTAAAATTATTGAACCCCCACGTAGCATTGTCTTTCGATTAAAAGAACTTCCCACACTATAATTGTCGTAATTAATCAACATTTCAAAATCCTTTAACCAATGCTCAGTGAAACAAATAATGTCAAACATTGTTTTTTCTAAAAATAACTCTATTTCCAGCTGTTTACAAGAAAACCCTTGAATATTCTGATAGAATAATTTCAAGGATTTCTGCTTAGCCCCTTTATTAAAATTAGCTATGCGAGAGCAAGAAGATACCTGGTTCATGGTAGAATTGGTAGATGTAACTAAACTTTATCTGTATGCACTTAATATTGAAATTTGCACGCCACAATTGGCAGAATATGATGATACCACTAAATAATTTTAAGACCATTGTATCATATTCAAACAAATAAATGATTATTATTTCGTTTATTTATTTTTTTAACATATAAATTATATTTTTAAATATTTCAATAAAAACATTAAAAAAAAAACATTTCAAAATATAAAAATAGTAGCCCACCGGTATCGGGAACAGGGTTCAAGCTACCGGCGGTCAGGGCTCCAGAGAGAGGAACCTCCTAACAATACGAGCCGTGTCCAGAAGTACCGCTTTCTGAATCAAGCCTTTGATCCAGCTGCCTAACGAGAGCCTCCTGAGGTGTTGGTTGAGGCTCGTAGCTATTAAGCCATTGGCTGATATGACTATCGGTACAATGATTGCGGAATCCACATCCCACATGTCGACAACCTCGCAAGCCAAGTCAATATACTTGATTTGTTTATCTTTCTCGGCTTTCACAAGGTTCTCGTCATGCGGGACGGTTATGTCTACAATCATTGCACGCCTCACTATTCGGTCCACCACCACTATATCAGGCTTATTGGCAACAATAGTCCTGTCAGTGATGATGGACCGATCCCAATACAATGTGATATTGCCATTATCGAGAACTGGGTCGGGCGCATACCTGTAGTACGGCACCTCCGACTCCACAAGAGAGTATTTCAGAGCAAGTTGCTGATGGATAATCCTGGCTACAAGGTTGTGCCTATGCAAGTATTCTCCGTTAGCTAGACGAGAACAACCAGAGATAATGTGGCGAATTGATTCTTCCGGACGGTGACATGCCCGACATATGTCGACCGTGCCGTCCTTCACAATAAATCTCCGGTAGTTCTTTGTCATGATAACTTCGTCCATAATTGCACAAACAAAACCTTCGGTTTCTCCAAACAGATCACCAATACGCAGCCAGGCTACGGACGCTAGTTGGTCTACGTCCGACCCATGTAGGGCCCTGAAAAGCGTCCGTGAAGCTCTTTACTCTGCCATACCGCCCTGCGATCGTTAGTGTCAAGCAACGCAGGTTTGCACCAGTTCTCATTTGCCAAGGAGAGCGGGGTGAGTCCCTTATCCACCGCCACTACATCTCGATGCATACCCACGTCGACAGCTAGGAAATATTCCCTGAGACTGCATATCTCGCGATTGTGGAGAGTCTTAGCATTTAAAAAGCCTCGACCTCCACACTTTCGCGGGATATACAGTCTCATTACCGACGACCGTGGATGATGCATTCGATATGCAGTAAGCAGTGTGCGGACCCGCCTATCCAGAGCGTCAAGTTCCGTTTGAGTCCATTTGAGTACGCCGAAAGAGTACATCAATACCGGCATGACCCAACCATTGAAGGCGCGCACCTTGTTTCCGCCTGATAGAAGGCTATTGAATACCTTCTTCAGGCGGCCAAAGAAGCGCTCCTTCAACGATTGCTTCATGTCAGTAACATTGATACCTAACGCTTCCGTCATACCCAAATACTTGTAAGTTTTAGTTGAAGAGAGAGATCTCAGGTTTATGGAATCCGAGAGTTGAGTTCCGACGGATCCCATAATCTCTCCTATTATTATTATTGGTATCCTCTGTTGTCGTACAAATTAGTTTAAAGGAACATCCGGAGCGAGCCCCACGACTCCCATGCCATCACTAGGCACCAAGATCCTGCTACTTGTGGACCCCACATTAAAAGAATTGTCCAAAGTGACACATGGATTCTCCTTCGTACAGTTATTGTAAATATTTATAGCATTAGTGCTACAGTACAAAAATATCATCTGTACCTTTTAAATTATATTTTGTTTGGGTATGATTGTTTTTCCTCAGCCGACAAGTCTGGGTCATCCCACCCCCACACCGGGTGAGTTCCGTCCCCAGTTCTCTTCACCCGTGCCTCTATCAATTTATCCGGAACTATCTTCAAATCATATGCCCATCCGATTTTAGCCATAAGGTCGATGAATAATTTTGTTAAATTGTGAGAATAACCACCAAGTTCAGCTGTTCTGTAGTCCCAGGGGAAAGTGTGATGGTAGTTGTGGAAGCCTTCTCCAATTGCTAAAAACGAAACGATCTTCGATTCTACTGGTCCAATGTGTTTATCGTAGGGTCTGTTGCCCCACATGTGCGCTGCAGAATTCACCAGTGCAGTCACGTGAATAGTGAATATGTATCGGAAGAACACACAGACAAAGATTGCGTTCCATACTTCTTCCCCCCAAAGAGTAGGGAGATAAGTCGGTACTATGAAAAACGCAATTAGTAGCAGATACCAATAATATCTGAAAAAAAAAAGAAAATACATTAGATATTAGTAATTTTCTTAATTCGCTAAATATAATACTGCTGAGCATTACACACTGCAAAAACATAATTATCACCGGTGACATAAACATAAACATCCATGATCGATGTCTCGACTCAACAAAACATAGCTACTTAAATCTATTAGTCACACATGGTCTGTCCCTGCACATACATTGCCCACCCGACTTCAAACCTATCTTGATCACTTCATTTAAAAACCACCCTACCGGCGTCAACTTTTGTAGCCCACTCTGACTATGAAACTGTCTTATTGTTCCTAGTCAAAAAAATGCCAAAAATAACTGCAAAAAAAACCGTTGTCCGCATCAATTATGATCACTTAGACGCTCAATTAAGATAACTTGACTTCGGTCAAGTTTACCGCACACAGAACCTTCATATAGCTGCAGAGGAAATGATCAGGCTTATTACACAGGTGATTGAATCTAATTCGAAAACCCTTAAGGTACCTAATCGGAAAAAAATAATGAAACCCTGGCTCACCCCGGGCCTTCTTCGATGTGTCCGGCATAGAGACAATTTACACAAAAACCTGAAAAAGTCACCCGAAAATGAAATTCTAAGATCATCCTTTGTTAGATACAGGAACTACTGCAATAAACTATTGAAATAAACTAAAATAGAATTTGAAAAACAAGAATTAAGTGATGCCGGTAATAATACCAAACAAATCTGGACAGCTATAAACACTATAACAAACCGAACTAAAAAAAGGGACGATACATCACATCTGCCACATATGACAGCTACTCCGCTACAATCTGCTAACCTCGTCAACAAATACTTTGCGGAAATAGGCAAAAAACTCGCGGAAAACATTGTCAATGGATCAACTTCCGATGAATCAAACACTGTAAATTATGGACTCTTGCAATCTATGGCACTGTTACCGACGGACGAAAATGAAGTTACTAAACTGATAATATCTCTGCGTAACGACTGTGCTGCGGGATGGGACCGAATTACAAGTGGCCTCTTAAAAAAGCACTTGTACATAGTTGTATCACCTCTTACATACATTTGCTACCTCGCTCTTACCACTGGTCAATTTCCCAAAGCCTTTAAAAATTTTTCATACATCCTATCTTTAAGAGTGGGGACAGGGGCCGTGTCAACAACTATAGACCTATTGCAGTTCTTCCTGCCCTATCCAAGGTACTAGAGCAATTTAATATACTGTCGCCCTCACAATATGGTTTTCGGGCTGGATAGTCCACGTCCGATGCGGTTCATGATCTGACGAAAACTATGATGTTGTCGAAAACTTGGATGGTGGGCAAAAGGTCTTGGGCATCTTTTTAGACCTTGCCAAAGCTTTTGACACGGTTTCTGTACCCATTCTGATTCAGAAGATGGAAAGATTGGGAATAAGGGGTGTACAACTGAAACTATTTGAGGACTATCTGAGTGAGCGTACCCAGTGCGTTAAGATCAATGACGTCGTCAGCGAGGAACGCTCTGTCTCCTATGGCGTGCACAAGGTAGCGTACTTGGCCCGACCCTCTTTTTTATATACATCAACGAGCTGGGTTTGCTTACTCTCCCCAAAGGTAAAATTATAACTTTAGCTGATGACACTGCCCTTCTTTTCAGCGCTGGCACATGGCATGAAGTATATGAGCATGCTCAAGCAGGCTTTAACGTTGTAACGGAGTGGCTGCATAGTAACGTTCTAACACTAAACGCCGACAAAACAAACTACATTGCCTTTTCCCTAAAAAATTACACGTGACCAACTCCTACGGTACCATTGTATTCTATTATAGCCCACTCCTGTTCCAACCAAAATGACAATACGTGTACCTGCACACGTATACAAAAAGAAAGCAGCGTAAAATACTAAGGTATTATAATAGACTACAACTTAAGATTTCAGGAGCACATCAACACCCTTAGCAATAGATTGCGTAAATTAATATGTCTTCAGACCCTGAGACAAGTGGCAGACGAAAAGCTGAGGAAATCAATCCACTTTGCCCTCGTCCAATCGCTATTAACCTACTGTATAACATCTTGGGGTGGTGCAGCTAAATCCACAATCTTAGAACTGGAGAGAACGCAGAGAGCTGTTTAGAGAGTGTCTTCCTTCCTACCATTCCGATATCCGACAGCGCTCCTTTACAAAGAGTCTAAAGTTCTAACTGTACGTCAGCTGTTTATATTACAAACGGTCCTAAAACAGCATAGAATAGTTACCTTTAACCCACTTCTATCACATGGTAAAAGACGATTTGATCCCATAGACCGTAATCAAAATAGGCTCACTACTGTTTTCTCTAAACGCTTCTTTTGCTACCTGGGTAGCTTTCTATACAATAACATAAATAGGACGCTCTCTGTTTACAGTCTTACCAGTAAAAAGTGCGAAATGAAAGTAAGGAATTGGCTTCAGAAATTAAACTATGACGACACGGAAAAGCTTCTTGCTGTCCCGGTGTAACTTGTTAACGTTTTTAAAGCAATGTGCCAATTTAATAATTAAATATATTTTAATACAATTTTAATACCTCACGATCATTCCCATTATTGGCACACTCATAACTTTCTTAATCTCAGTCATACTCCCTCAAACATACGCACACACACAACACACACACACACACACATACAGCATGACATAACACTATTCACTAAAATACTAACACTGCAATGAATTATTGTATAAAATACCTACATGTTATAAAACCTTATGGCATTTAATAATGTGTGAATACATAACCTACAAAATGTGACTATCTCCGAATGGGGGGAGTCCTGGCGTCCTGAAATACAGGCTTTACGTCTAGTTTAGGCACCAGTCTTCCACAATATAATTATTAAACTGTAGCTGTTATGTATTGTTCTTGATACGAAGTTAAATGTACCTACTTTATATTGTGGTGAGAAATAAATCTTTATTATTATTATTATTTATATTTCCCCTGATACAAGATTCGCTTTCATAAATCTCTTTTAAAACTTACTTGTGTTGGAAGCGCAGCAACGGATCCTCCTTAACATCGCTCAAATCAACAGTGTGAGCTCTGACTTGAGGATGTTTTCTGATCATCAGCCACCCCATGTGAGAGAAGAAGAAGCCCCTCTTCGCGTTGTGAGGGTCAGCATCCGTGTCGGCGTACTTGTGGTGCATACGATGGATTCGTACCCAGGAGATACAGGAATCCTATTAGAAAAATATAAACAAGATGTAAATGTACTATTTCGAGTGAGGAATTTCATGAATCTATCATGCAATGAAACAGTTTTGAATTTCGGCCCAAGCTGCTATATGCGTAAGTTAAAAGTAAATACTAATACTACCTACTCTAGGCGTACCACACATTTTTTTAGTGAGAAAATAAGAGAGCTCTGGCCGCTCTGGGATCTCAGTCCACAGTAGAAGCTGGAAGGTCTTAGTTTTGACAGCTCGAAAAAGGATATGACTTGATTTTCCTATTGTTGGGCCGGTGAGGATTAGTCAATGTTTTATTGATGTGTGTAATGAAAACTGGTTAAAATATACGTAGTTAGACACACCTGAAACGCCATAGTGAAGAGTGACAAAAGTAAAATGCGTAGAGGCAGGTTGGCTTTGTATGATTTGTGTGACCATAGTCTGTGGGCACCAGCCGTAACACTAACTGATGTAGCCATGTGCACCAAATATGCTGCAAGGGCGGAAAAAAACTAATATTGTACCATAGTTCTTAAGCTAAGATTTTTGTAAACTTTTAAAAATAAAATATATCTAAAAAAGGTGTGCGTAGTCCCAGCGGAAAAGTGTCGTTTTTTTTTTTTAACTTCAGTTTAGCAGATATTTAGTGTATAAAATGTCCTCTTCACAAGGGAAATTCTCACAGTGGTAGCGTGACGAAGGCGATTGTCAAAACGTCAAACGTTTCAAAACAATTCTTGAATAAGTTACTAATAAACTAATTACTTTCGTGATACATACGGTAGATTGCTCGTTTTTTTTCTTAAACTTATGAAATTATACCGAAAATAATTGCATCTGTATTAACAAATGTATTTATTTGTCAAAATATTACAAAAAGTTGTTACACTAGGTAATTGTTAAGTCTGTTAAACCGTTTTTGTTGAATAACTCCCTAATGGTTAGATGCACAAATTCGTACTTACCATACACAATTACAGGACGTCATACACTAAATATCTGCTAAACTGAAATTTAAAAAAACGACACTTTTCCACTGGGACTACTTCGTCATGTGGGATAAAAAAGTTGGGATCATCACGGCGGGCATCATCACCCTCTGAACGTGGAATAAATTCCGTGGGAACAAATCTTTGTATATGTTATAGCTATTTTAAGGTTCAAGACGAAGTAGGTACCATTCTATCAGCGATAGCGATTGTTGAAATTATAAGGGATTGATCACGTGACATTTCGACAGCGTTTTTCGACATTTGACGTATTGACAATCGCCTTCGTCACGCTACCACTGTGAGAATTTCCCTTGTGAAGAGGATATTTTATCATACTTAACAAACATAACGATTTTACTAGTACTTACCAAATAGACAAGTCTGCCACTTCACTGCCACCAGGAATAGATAAGCGCCGTAAATAGCCCCGACATGCACAATGAACATGATTGTCACATCTCTCCACACTATGTCCCATTTCATTGGATGAGGTAGTAGCATCTCATTATTTTTAGTACCCTTCAAATGCTTTGAATCTTCGGTCATGCATTGTTCACTGAAATTTAAGAAAATCGACCTTTTCCAAATAACGCCACGCCTTGAGAACTCCCGCCCAAGAGTTGGCACCGCCTAATTTTGTTCAAAATGTATTCAGTTAGGACGTTTAGAATCGAATGCCCATTTTCAATCAATAAATAGACAATACCTTAATGAAAGCGAACAATTGAAAATGCAAGTTTATATTGGCTTTCAACTGATGAAGTTGCCGTTTTTTTAGCTAACTTTGAACAACAGTACGAGTAACTTCAGTTGAAATTGGAATTTATGTAGAATAAGAACCCCTTTAAACTGTCAGTTTACTAGTAAAACCGCAATTTTGGCGATAAATTAAAGTGTTTTATTTTTTTGGGTGTGCTCTATTTTACATGGTTTTTTTTAGGGTTTAAAGGGATACATATATGGGGCAATTTCAGAAAACAAGGCAACCCAATAACACATTAAACTGATTTCAAAAAGGGAAAGACATGTTTTAAATACGTTTATTTCAAATATAGTTCCAACCTAAGTCATACCAAAGTGTACCAATGAATTAATTTGGCAAAACGGGCATTAGAACAAGGAAGTCCTGGAATATTAACACACCATAGATAGATAGATAAATCATAATATTAGTAGATTGTTTTCTTACCTCTTCATTGTCATCCGTATTGGTTGTAAAGACTTCGAAGTATTTATTTATTTCTTGGAAGACCAACACAAATATGTTTCTTGATAAGGTTTAATTGATTGACGTTACACCTGTAATGTAAAATTAATACTGTTGAAATAGTAGTTCAGTTTGGAAGACTTTAAGTTTTATTTGGGACTAGCTGTTGCCCATGACTTCGTTCGGAAACTGAAACGGTTTACCAACAGTCGATTGGTCCATGAACCATTGGTCAACATATTTTTAGGGTGGTTAGGGATCTACCTCCCCGCGGTCCACCCCGGGCAACGGCACCACAGGCTTGCCTGAGTTACGGCAGAACGATCCCACCAAAAGCGTTGGTAGGCTCCGCAAGGAGCCGCCTGGCTCGCTACCAACATCCCGCCGAAGCCCGGCGCCAAGCAGCTTACTTTGTTCCGTCGGTGTGCGGGAGTGCCAGTGCCTTTGGAGGAGAAAGAGATTGTCAGCTGCTCTGCTCAGAACCGGTCTTGATCGCTGGGCTGGGCTTTCCGGGTAAATAATTTTGGAGGGTAGCGGGATCCGAAGCACGGTGCCAGCCGTTGGCCGACCGCAGTTAGTAGGGGGCCCAAGTAGCACGACAGCCACGTGTCAAAGGCTGCCCCGCCAACTAGCGAAAAATCCCGGTATGCTCCACCGTGCCAGCCAGCGACTGGATGGGTGGACCCGGTGGCCATATCCGGGGGGGTTCGGACGTCCCCGCAGTCTCCAAATGAGTTCTCTACAGGTTAGTTTAGCTCTTGTGTTCCACTTGGTTCACTGAGCAGCGCCTTGACAGTTCGACTTTTCTCCCCAACTACTCTCCATGATGACTAAAGTTTAAAAGAAAAATAAGGTAAAACAAGGGCTGAACTTCCTCCCACTAAAAGTGCACCTCACTAATATTAGGAGGTTGCACTCCAATCTCGATCCGGTCCATCACCATCTTGAGACCGAGAAGCCGCACCTGTTTTTCTTAACGGAGACGAAGATAACAACCCCATCGGACGTAGCGTACCTCAACTACCCGGGCTACTCTCTGGAACACAAGTTCAAGAAGCAGGCTGGGGTCTGTGTGTACGTCCGCAATGACATTTATTGTCGTCGTCTCCGTTGCTTTGAGAAATCGGGTTTTTCTGCCATATGGCTACTTATGGACACAGGCGTGGAGAAATTTATCTACATCGGCGTATACCGTTCGCACAGCGGTGATCAGGAGACAACAGCGCTGTTCAATTCCCTCGTGGAGTCGGCCGACGTAGCCCAGCAACGGTACCCAACAGCGAAGCTTTTGGGGGACGCCCACCATAAAGAGTGGTTGTTCCCGTACCAGAAAACTGACCATGCCGGGTTGGAGGCGCGTAAGTTTGCTTTAACGCTTGATCTAACCCAGCTGGTGAATGTGGCAACGCGGGTACAAGATGTTGACGCCCATACACCTAATTTCATGGATCTTCTGCTGACAACTGATCCGGGCAGTCATTCAGTATCGGTCTCAGCCCCGCTGGGAACGTCTGACCACTGCCTGGTGAAATTCGTATTGGCCTGCTCTTCTCCAGATAAGACTTCTCCAGATCTTAGAGGCACGAGACGAGTATGGCGATACGAGTCAGCAGATTGGGATGAGATGCGGCACTTTTTTGCATCTTATCCATGACGGCAAGTGTGCTTCTCCCCGGGTGACCCCTCGCGCTGTGCTGACATGATTGCGGACGTGATTCGGCAGGGGATGGAGTATTTTATTCCATTCTCCGACATCCCGCTCGGTCACAAATCCCGGCCTTGGTATAATGCAGAATGCGCCCACGCTGAGGCTCGTAAAGAGTCTGCATACCAAGCGTGGACAAAGGCCCGCGACCGAAAGGTTAAAGCACGTAGGGTTCGCGCGAGGAAAAGAGCCTTTAAATCTGCCGCCAAGTTCTGCAAGCGGGTTTTACGTAGGGCACGTTTTGACCATGTCGGACGTATCGGGGCCAAACTAGCATTGCACCCTCCAGGTAGTAAGCAGTTTTGGTCCCTGTCGAAAGCGGTTGAAACGAATTTCTGTCGACCCACTTTGCCTCCAATGTTGAAACCTGATGGCTCGCTAGCTCACTCTGCAAGTGAGAAAGCAAATTTATTTGCAACTCTCTTTGCAAGCAATTCGCGTCTGGACGCTGGCTCCAAGCAACCACCAACTTTACCTCGTTGTGACTCTTCGATGCCGGAGCTCACAGTTCACATTAAAGAGGTCCGAAGAGTATTGTGCAGTCTAGACGTGAATAAGGCCAGCGGGCCTGACGGTATTCCAGCGAGTGTGTTACGGTGTGTGTGCGAGGTGTCACTTTTTGTCTAATTTCTTGAATAATTTCAAAACCATTTATTTGAAAATTATGAAAAAAATGTAATTAAATCCCTCACAGTAAGCCCTTTCATGTGATTTGTCACACGATATTGTTCAAAAACTTTTATTTTTAATTTTCTAGTTTGACCCCCAAACGTGACCCCCATACTAAAAATTTAATGATTTACCTAACGCGCCCGTGTTTGGGTCGTAGAAATCCATATGTGTACCACAACAGAATCGGTCCAGTGGATCCGGAGAAAACTGGCTGTGACAGACGGACAGACAGACAGACACCCGAGTGATTCTATAAGGGTTCCGTTTTTTTTTCGGAACTCTAAAAAGAACGGCGCCGAAATCATGGAATATTGCGAATGTGCAACCGGTGCCTAAAAAGGGAGACCGTGCTGACCCTGCATATTACCGTCCGATCGCCATTACCTCCATCCTGTGCAAGTTTATGAAAAGGGTTCTAAACAGTAAGCTGTTGACCTACCTTGAAGACAATGATCTCCTCAGTGACCGTCAATATGGCTTTCGCCGGGGACGGTCAACTGGCGATCTTCTTGTGTATGTCACGCACTGCTCGGTGAGGCCATCGAGAGAGACGGCGAAGCAGTTGCCGTGTCACTCGACATCTCGAAGGCCTTTGACAGGGTTTGGCACGCAGGTCTACTCAGCAAGCTTCCTGCCTATGGTATCCCAGCTGGTTTTGTAGCTGGATATCAGACTTCCTGAGTGAACGGTCGATCCGAGTAGTCGTTGACGGCTGCTCCTCTGATCTCATGGCTATTGATGCCGGAGTTCCTCAGGGGTCTGTTCTCTCTGCAACTCTTTTCCTGCTGCACATCAATGACCTACTTCAGCTTGGTCTTGTTGGGTACGCAGATGACAGTACGGTTTCAGGGAAATACTTGTCCAGCGCAACAACCAGCTGGGATGAAGTTCGTTCCTTGAGAGAGGCCATGGTAGAGCGGACAAATTTGACCTTAAGCCTTGTCTCCTAGTGGGGTGATGACAATGTGGTCACTTTTAACGCCACCAAAACACAGGCGTGTCTTTTTACCGCAAAAAGGAGTCGTTTTGACCAAACTCCTACTTTTCGGGGTGCATCAGTTCCTGTGACTGATCGGCTCGAGCTCCTAGGCATGGAGTTGACATCCAGTCTCAACTTCGGCGCCACCATCGAGTACAAAGCCCAAACCGCAGCCAAAAAGCTGGGCATCCTAAATAGGGTGAAGCGATACTTCAGGCCTGGACAGCTTTTAACCCTATATAAAGCGCAAGTCCGATCCTGCATGGAGTATTGTAGCCACCTTTGGGATGGCTCAGCTAAGTATCAGCTTGCCGCGCTTGACTCGGTGGAACGCAGAGCTAAGAGGCTCATCGGTGACGTAAAACTGGTGGATGCCAAGCTACATAGCTTGGCTCATCGGCGTAAGGTTGCCTGCTTGGCGGTCTTCTACAGATTGTACTTCGGTAAGTGTGCCCAAGAACTCCACGACCTCATCCCACCGGCCCCCTTCTACCATCGGACATCCAGACGCACTGCATCTTACCAACCCTACCTTGTTACTATTCCATCAATTCGCACTAAGCGTTTCCAAACGTCTTTTATAATGCGCGCAGCAAAGGAGTGGAACTCTCTGCCTGCGTCCGTGTTTCCAAACGCTTACAACCCTAATCTCTTCAAAGTTAGAGAGAACAGGCTCCTTCTGGGTAAGCTCGCTCCATCGTAGACTTTGTCTCTGTCATCTCTGACCTAGACTAGAGTCAAGAGCAAACCCATGAAAATAATTTTTTTACATCAATTAATTTTTTTTTTTAAATATATGCCAACACCAACAGGCTAAAATGCCCGGCAATATTTTAGGAGGATGTAATTGTAATCGATCATAATTAATAAATAAGATGATCCATTTTTACGTATGTCGATAACTGTGAAAAGTGTTTGTTATTGTAGTGTATGTAGATATATTTATGATTTGTCTCGAGCGCATACTATTCCTTTACTGTTACCTCATAAAGCACTAACATAGAAATAAAGATCTAGGCCAAATATCGCACTAAAGGGTGATATATTTTTTTAAGTTGTTTTCAAAACTATTTTTTCCTTACTTAGACATTACTTAGAGTAAAAAAAAATGTAAATATATAATAAGGGGAACAGGTAAAAGCAACATTTGACCACACGTCATATATTGCTACAAGGGTTGGGACAAACTCCATACAAGTCTGCCTATTGTCCTTTAAAAGACAGATGTGTTGCTGGGGAGTTATTGCACCACTTCTTCCCCGTTAAAACACTAGGAAGTGGTGACGGTGCGGTGATTTGGGATACTCTCTTCATTAACCGACTTTCAAAAAAGGAGGAGATTCTCAATTCGGTGGGTATTTTTTATTTTTTTATGTATGTACACCGATTACTCCGAGGTTTCTGATCCAATTTTCTGTGATTCTCTTTAGTTCGATGCGGTATACTTGCCATTTGGTCCCGTAAACATTTCATGCAGTTTGGTTTTGTAGTTTTAATTTTATGAGCATTTTTGCTTATTTCAATTTCTACGTCGTCCAAGTATTACCACTTAAAAGTGAATGAAAAAAAAAAATTATATACTTTTTTACAAAAAAATACAACCGACTTCCAAACTTATTTTATTTTGTTATACTTTTTTGTAAAAAAAATTTTTTGACTTTCAAAAAATGCCTAGCCTAGTTTGAATAAATGACTTTGGTTTTGTTTTTGGTTAGGTAAGGATGTATTTATTTTTTCGTTTTAAAATTGAATTGTTTTGTAGCTTAGGTATAAACCACCACTACTGCATCCAATTAAATATTTACTTTTCTAGTTTATTCTATCTATTTTTCATCCTTGATAGGTGTAGCGTCCGGTACTTACAGGTTTTGGTCACATAAATCCTACCATGCCGAACTACCTCATGATTACGATGCGCAAAGGCAGTTTGGTTATGCCAAAACAACTTTAAGTAGCCGCACGCTTTAAAAAAAAATGTTAGGTACTTACCTAAGTAGCAAACAAATACATGCATGATATATAATAGTGTAACACAATAGAATCCGAGGCACACTTGCACATATCAGTTTTATTTTTTAACTCAGAATTATTTAGTAGCCAAGACGCGGTTAACATCCACCATTATGTACCTATGTATGTAGGTGCAGGTTAGTAACTCTGATTTAAAAAATAAGTACCTTTACCATGCAAACGTTGCTTAAAAATAAGTAAAAAATAAGCCCTCTGGTGTATGCAAGTGAGCCCTAGCGTTTTAAATAAACACCTACCTGATAATGTATCCTGGAGTTAACCTGAATAGCAGTTTTTCATAGAACGACTACCCCACTACCCCTTGGTAAGACTGGCTGAAAGATACTGGTGTTTATATAAAGAAACCTTCTATTTACAAACTTTTTCGTTTAATTTTGACGCTTTCAATACCTAATTAAAAATAATAAGTAGGTAATCTAAATACAATGTAACTAGGTAAGTTTCCCGATACGTTTTCCGCGTTAACTGGGTCAGAAGGCTAGGTACCTCGACATTGCCAGCAAAAATAAATTATATTATTATTCTAGAACATCGCCCGCGGTTTCGAATGGATTTAGTAGGTACTCCACGAACTTCAACGCCCCTCCTACCCCTTTTTAAGGATAGTTCTGGAAAATTAATCATAACGATTTTCATTTTTTTTTATCAACTTATAGGTATCTACTGTCCCACAGCTGGGCAAATTCTTCCCCCAACTCCTATTCAACAGAAGGTATGCTAATTTATAAAGGTCTTTTCAGAATTAAGTCGAAAATAAAAATGACATGATAGTTAAAATATGTACTATATTTAAAACAACATAATAAGTTCCTACCTATCAAATAAATTTTGTTCAAACATATGAAATAATCCAACGTATATTGTTACGCGCCAGAATTAATGTTGGGTACATAACGACATTTACATATTAGTGGCGTCATCTAATATCGAGTAGCGGAATTAGTAGAGTCAAGATGTTTCTAGACTTTTCTATGATAGAACATTCTCGATGTTTCGACACGTGGTCAGTCGGGGCCGGAATGTACCTGAACTTTCCAGATGTTTCCATATTATAAGGTTCTAGAAATAACTGTCGGTATATAAAGGGCGGACATCCGGCGACTGCAGTCTCAAGTCCGGTTAAGTAGTTGCAACCTTCCCAGGTTTGTAACTGCGAGTGGCCATCGTCCAAAAAAAAAGCGACTGCAGTCAGTATTGAGTTGGCGATACAAGCGATAACTTCGAGAGCAATCTTCAACTGCGAATTGTAGTGAAGTGAAGTGTTCAGTAGTGCGATTGTGTGTTATAATTAGAGTATTTTAAAGTGCTAATTAGTGTTGTAAATTAAAGTGTCAGTTTTGGTTAATTTATCGGCTGTTTTTATTGTCACGAACCCCAAGCTCGTAACAATATTATAACGTATAGTAGGTAGGTCGTCATTTCACCCTTTCAGTCACAACCTACTTGTGACTGAACATTTAATTTTGGTAGTAAACTTTGGCTACTTTCAGATTTTAGTAACCAGCTCAAACCTCAAAATTAAATTTTTGGCCCAGTTTTCCCTTCCTCTGGTAAGTCAGGGACATCCCAGCCCCACACCGGATGTGTTCCATCCCCAGTTCTCTTCACCCGTCTCTCTACCAATTCATCTGGTACTATCTTCATATCATAAGCCCATCCGATTTTTGCCATGATGTCGATAAATAGCTTCGTAAAGTTAAGAGAATAGCCACCAAGCTCAGCTGTTCTGTAGTCCCATGGGAAAGTGTGATGGTAGTTGTGGAAGCCTTCTCCAACTGCTAAAAACGAAACGATCTTCGTTTCTGCTGGTCGAATGTGTTTCTCATAAGGCTTGGTGCCCCACATGTGCGCTGCAGAATTCACCAGCCAAGTCACGTGAAGAGTGAATACATATCGGAAGAACACACAGGCAAATAATGCGTTCCATACTTGTTCCTTCCAAAAGGTAGGTATGTATGTAGGTAAGATGAAACAAAATATAATTACTAGTGTCATGTAGTTTCTGAAAACAAAAATAGATGGTTGAGGATAAGTAGGCATGAAATACATAACAGACATAAAGGAGTTAGCTTAAAATGTAAAGGCATATCAAAAAACCTTACTTATGCTGGAACTGCAGTAACGGATCATTCCATAAATCACTCATATCAACACTGTGTCCTTTAATTCTGACATCAGGGTGTTTCCTGACCATCAGCCACCCCATGTGAGAAAAAAAGAAGCCCCTCTCAGCATTGTGAGGGTCAGCATCCGTGTCGCAGTACTTGTGGTGCATGCGGTGGTCACGAACCCACTCTATCACGGAATTCTGAAAGATTGAGTATTTGGACAGTTTGAGTCGAGTTACCTAGTTTTGGAGGATAAGGAAAGTGTTGACGAATGATGATCTTCATCTTGAAGCTCTAGACAAGTGAGATTCTATCAGCAAATGTGATTGGCGAAAGGTCAAGATAAGAGAGATTGATCGCGTGACAGTTCGACAGCGTTTGTGAATAGCAAACATATTTGTCGTTTTAACAATTGCCTCGCCAGCGCTAACTGAATGCCACTTGTCTAGAGCCTTTGTATAGTAATTGCATCCTGGGCGACTATACCTCATGAATTTAATATAATCTTACAGCAGTAGTTGAGATGTGACACAATACAAAATTAAATTTCAGAGAAAGAGTACTAACCTGGAACGCCGTAGTATAGAACGTCAGCAGTATGATGCGCAGGGGCAGCTTGGCTTTGTATGCTTTGTGTGACCATAGTCTATGGACTCCAGCGGTGACGCTAGTTGCTGTAGCAACGTACAAGAGATATGCTGTAACAACATCATTGGTATTATAAACTACCACTATATAAACTACTTTTAAATCCTCAAGGTTGGAGCTGGTCTCCGCTTTCGTTTTCCGACTGTGAATGAAATGACCTGTACAAAGAATGGGACATTCTCAGTCAGACAAACGTTCATACTACTTACAGTAATTAAAAACATTCTCAAATGCAGTTTGACGCGAAGCTACTCAAAGATAACCGACGAAAGGGTAGGGTATGTCCCACGGCTTAATTCAAATCCACACTCCCTAAAATATTCTTTTGCTTCCTTGGGCATTACCTTCACAATAAATTGAATAAATCCCTAAACCTATATCCAAAAACTCGATCAAGCTGTATTAAAGAAATAAAAAAATACTTTAAAACCCAAGACTATCTTAAAACAGAGAATCTTTTGACTGTTCTGAAATAAAACTAATTTAGACCAAACACATAGCTATGTGTTTGATCAAAATTAGGGTCAGGAACAGCTGTTCCTGAACTTCTTGTAAAATAACTCTCGCTGCACTCACACACTGCCCATCTGAATTGCTCACATACATCTCCTACTAGTTTAACACTTCACACAAGATAAACTCTCACTCACACATCGTCTCACAAAATGACTCAATAACTTCTGCAGAATAATAGGTAGGTATTTTATAATTTTATTTTTGTTATCTATAACACTTAGGTACTTAGTTTATATTTTTGTTATGCATATTGTTTTACGGAATATTATTTGGTCTCAAATAAATAGCCGGTTACTTGATAGCATTTTCAATATTAAATTAAAATAGTGACATAAGTCAATATGTTGTGCTACATAATTTGGTGACAAAAACGAATCGCTGCAAAACCGACTTCACGCAGTTTTGTCTGCCCTACCCCTAGAATATAATTTAAGCCCGCGTAGGCGAGGAGCGGTGGGGCGGCCCGTGAGCCGAGGAGCAGGTGGTGATCGTTAAAACTATCTGCAACGACAAGATCGCGTGGAGCTGCCCCAAGCCCGCAGCGCCGGAGCCGTGACAGAAACAATGCTTGCTGCATGTTGCATGCCTACTTGCATGTTGCATGCTTGTTTGCACGCTGCATGCTTGCTTGCATGCTGCATGTTTGTTTGCATGCTGCCATATGCCTGCTTGCATGCTGCATGCCTGCTTGCACGCTGCATGCCTGCTTGCACGGTACACGCCTGCTTACATGCTGCATGCTTAAAACAAGCATCCTTGTTTGCATGCTTCTTGCTGGGACCACTTCAAACCACTTTGTTAACCACTACCATCAACACCACCACTGAACCACCATTACACCACTTAAAACAGTGGTATAATGAATTTCCGGAAACATAATTATTCTTCGAACAAATGTTGTTTCCGTTAAGTGTAACTTCGGTAAAAAGTTTTTCGACCAAATGAAACGTCGGAGTAACGAAAATATCGAGTTGGTAATAGGTCAACTGATACAATGGCAGACGTAACTTCGATGAAGTAATAAAAACGAAACGATAATAGTTGAAAAGTTTAAGGTAAAACGAAATTTGGTCACATATTTTTCGAACTTATGATAGGTAACCACCGTAGGCGCGGGTCTGCGGACGGTGAGCGTTGGGTGGCTCGCCGTTCAACGCTCGATAAGAACCAGTCCCGGGTCGACGATGCGTTCAAATAGACGAGGCTCGCTAGGGCAGTGTCATCAAGGCTGCGGAGTTTGTTCGAAAGAATCACCGCGACTCTGGAACGCAAAGGGCATTTGGAGGAACACGGACGGGTTTTAGTCAGTAAGAGTCTGTAGGTACTCCCTACCACTCCACCGATAGGAGTCATTGATGATTTTCTATCCTCAACAAAAGACAGCGCGGCTTTTGTACATAGGTACTTAGCATTTAGGAACAATACATTTTTATACGCGCTGCAAAATTTTGCATGCATAAGCAAACTGTCAAATTATAATACCTAATTAATTTGTGTTTCGTCGGTGATGGGCAAAAAGTTAATCTATTAATTCATAAAGCGTAATACTTACCGAATACACAGGTCTGCCACTTAGACCTCGTGCAGAACAGATAGGCGCCATAGAAAGCCGCTATGTGTAGGACCAGAAACATTAAAACATTCTGCCATACTATCACCATTCGTCTCCGAGATGGCTTCAAAGGTTCTTCGGTATCTTTTGAAGTGATGTTGGCGCTATCCGTCGTGTAGACCTCATTGGTCATTCTTGACACACTGTAAAATATGAGACAGTGAATTTCGTTAAGTGATGAAAAACGGTTGAGAAACACCAAAGACAGCAATGATGACACACATATTATATACATATCTAATACCTCTAAACGAGCAATTTTTATATATATAGATATATGTCGGATATAGGTCAGTCAATTGAACAATCGGGATGCCAACGCCAACTAGTGCCGTTCGATGGAGTCCAGGACGTTGTGCTCGACAGAGGATGATCTCAGTCTACTGGTGGCTGTCCAGTAGTGCACACGTGTCTAGAACCCGCCGTGTGTTCCGAATACTTGTTCAGTGTACCTATTGTATGAGAATATTGTTATTGTAGTTGGTTATGTGATTTAAAAACAAACAGTTTTTCTATTGCGCAATAACCAACACTTACGTTGTGCTCGACAGAGTCTGAGCTCAGTCTACTGGTGGCGGTCGAGCAGTGCACACGTATCTAGGACCCGCCGCGTATTCCGAATACTTGTTCAGTGTACCTATTGTATGAGATTATTGTTATTGTACTTGGTTGTACGTGATTTACAATTTAAATTTAAATCATGCGAGTACTTATTGAAGCACTATAAGTGCTCAAGCAGAATGCATTGGCTAGAGTTAACCCATAAAAAGTAGATACGGATGCGAGATCATGATGAGCGACAGCAGAGAAAGTGCTACATCGCCTTAAGCGTAGAGTCAAGCAGCATCGCAGTTGGCAGCAAAGTCCTTCATATGCCGTGCCTGTGGAATGCCAGGACATATCCCGATGCCGCAGCACGATGGACGAGTGCAAGCGGCGACAGCCAAGTAGTCAGCGGAGCAGCTGCTTCAGGTAGTGAACGGCGAGTAGATGCTTGAGTCGTACAACGACGTACAACGTACTACCGCCACACGCGTCAAATGATAAAAGTGAACCGCATTTTTTATTCTGGTGCTAATTGTTTGTTGTGCATCCTAATTAAGTGACGTAAAGTTCTTGCGTTGACGAATACTGGCAAACACGTGTATTCAGCCACGGAACAGATGTTATTTTGTGGAACGGTAACATGTGGAGACAATGCTAGTGAGCTACGTGGCGGTTACGTTTTGAAAAGCAAAACACGTGGTGACAGTGATAGTGGAAATTGCGGTTTGTTTTGTTTTTTTTTTTTCGACGCTAAAAACTCTTTGTGTGCCGTGGATCTCGATCCGATAAACTCAAGTTCGACGCGCAAAGCAGTATGGCTTCACCGCGGTCATATGTTTTATCGAGGATACAGTGTGTTGTGCAGTGCAGCTTATTTTGGCTTTTAGTAAGGCGCTGAAGAGCTTCGCGTCTGTATGCCAGTCGTAGATAACCCATATGGGTTCAACGTAGGACCAATTCAAGGACTGAACAGTGAAAACTAGTGTGGAACGGAGGCAAGGAACTTCACAACAGCTGCCAGGTCAAGGAAGTTCAAGAAGTGTGTGGAGGAGTGTGAAGATCATCACGTCAATCTGGTGAGTTATTTTTATTTTGTAATTGCTATGGAGCTGAGGCGCTCAGTAGTTAACATTTTCTATTTTGGTTATGAGTGAACGTTTTTGCTGTGGAGACCGACTCACAAAGAGCTACGGTTTCATGATTGGCGATTATCGATGTTTGATAATTGACAAGTCACTTTATGGCTCCATGCTAAAGTGAGGCTATAATTCTCATGTTGACCGCCTTTGTGTAGTAGTAGTTTAGGTATTATGGCTTTGGTGTTGCTGGTTATGGCGTTTCAAGTAATGCTGATGAAGCCATATTATTCTGCTATCGCTGGTAGAGAAATAGACTGAAGTGCTTAGTGCTATTGTTATTGGGACATTAGAGATAAATGGTCACACTACCAACATCATCACCTTACACTTAATTCTGGAAATATTGATAATTGCAAAAGCAATGTTATGACTTATCATCACCTTCCATAACCTGACTGCCCACTGCTGGGCGAGATTTTGATTGACTTTGATACTGTGACTACTACGCTAAACTGAAACCCTTATTCCCACCACAGCTTTTATTGGACTTGTACTCTCGTAGTGTTCTCAGTTTCAGATATCGTATCATGGTGGATGAAGCCAGCAGGAGGCTTGCGGTTCGCATGCTGCTATAACTGCTAACCAGCTTTAACTGCTGAGCAGTTCTGAGCGTGACAGATCGATGGTCGGAAACAGTTGGCAGGCTGCAGTAGCCGAGTATCACATCAACATCTGTGGGGTTAAAAACCTTCAAGGCCGACTAGAATACTTGGTAAGTCGCTCAAGTTTTATTTGAATAGCAAACAAAGCTTTAAAGGACCGGGGTTGATACCAATTCAGTGGTGGGATTGATAGTGCTGGGTCATTTTGTACGTAGAGATAGTGCGATCGTTGGCCCTGTATGGGGCCCTGATCTGGGCGGCTGACCTGACGGCCAGCACCATCACTGTTCTGCGGAAGCCGCAGAGGGTGATGGCCGTCAGAGTCATGAGGGGTTATCGCACAAAATCCTACGAGGCGGCTTGCGTACTGGCCGGATCTCTGCCCTGGGACTTGGAGGCAAAAGTCCTCGCGTCACTGCATCGGTGGCGTGAGAAAGCGCGGGCGCGCGGCGAGTGACTGATGCAGCGGTACATTGAGCTGCGTCGGTCGCAGCTACACGAGGTCCTGGTGGCGGAATGGCGGGACAGGCTCTCACGCCCTTCCGCCAGCCTCGTCGCTATCGAGGCCATCCGGCCAGTGCTCGACCTGTGGCTCGGGAGAAGGCACGGCTCCCTGTCATTTCGTGTGACGCAGGTCCTCTTGGGGCATGGCTGCTTCGGGAGGTTTCTGTGTCGCATAGGCAGGGAGCCGGACGCTCGGTGTCACCACTGCCTCGACTGTCGGGAGGACACGGCGCGGCATACGCTGGCAGAGTGTGCCGCTTGGGAGGAGCCGCGCCGTGCCCTCATCTCTGTGGTAGGCAGCGACCTCTCGCTGCCGGCCGTAGTCCGTGCTATGGTTAACGGCGAGGAGTCCTGGGACGCGGTGGTCTCCTTCTGCGAAACAGTTATCGCGCAGAAGGAGGCTGCGGAAAGGGAGAGGGAGATCTCGACCTCTCTCCCGGCCCGCATAGGTGCACCGGGCGTCGGTTGAGGGCATACGCTGCCCTCTTTCGGCCCCCCTAACTGGGTCCAAGGGCGGCAGACTTGGGGATGTCCGTCGCCCCCCATTCATCCGGACCCGAGGTGGCGGCGCGAAGTGTTCCGTTCCCGTGCGCCCCTCTTTGACATCGCGGGGGGACAAGCCCGCCACACATTCCCAACCACTGCGACTCCTGAAAGCCAGAATCAACAGTGGCGACCACCAGAAAAACGCCGAGCCAATGAAGCCCGACGAGTCCCGGAGAAACGATTTAACTGTCTTGGATCCTGCAACGAATTTAATCAGAAAAGTACAGCGGACCCGAGGATTACGGAAGTCGCAAGTTCCCGCGATCCCCGTCGTGGGTGAGAGATGGAACACCGGGGTGGTTTTAGTCAGTAAAAGTCTGACAGACCCCAGACATTTACCCCCGTTAAAAAAAGGTCATTTTGACATACTTAGAACAAAGCGAGTACTTAAAGAGTTTCCCATTGGCGGTAACAGTTTCAACATTTTACTCAGTGCAGACTTTAGAATGAGAGAGCTGCGCGGCTGAGGCTGGCCGGCTTAGCCGGCCAGCCTCAGCCGCGACAGCGAGCGTTAAAACCATCTGCGACGAGAAGTTCGCAGAGGACCGCTGGAGCCCCGCAGCGCCGAAGCCGTGACAGAGACCATGCCTGCTGCATACTGCGTGCTTGCTTGCTTGCATAATGCATGCTTGCTTGCATGCTGCATGCTTGCCTGCATGCTTGTTTGCGTGCTGCATGCTTGCTTGCATGCAGCTTGCATCTGTCATTAGTTTTTTAATTCTACCTCCTCATACTAAACATAATAATAAACTTTGTTCTAACTAGCAATTGTGTTTATTTGTCTAGCTATTCAGTTTTTTACCGACGAAAAAACGGAGGAGGTTCTCAAGTCGAAGCGTATATTTAAAAAAAAAATATCCAACCCTAAGGGTAGGAAAACAAGGGATGATTGATTGTTCACTCACTGATTGCAATGTATGACCACGCATAACTTTTTACAGAGTAGTCCGATATTAATATTTCTTTTTTAATTGGTTAGGTTGGGTATACCTCGAAATTGGTCCCATATAAAGTAAATAAAAATCCTACCCTGAGGGGGGGGAAATAGAGGTTATTGTTCACTCACAGATTTTAGTGCAGAGTTGTGTAGCATTTTTGTAGGCCTACCCATGTGGGTATGTAGGTAAAGCCGTATTTATATTTAACATCAAGTAATAGTTAAAGTAGGATTATATAACAGTTAATAGCTAAAGTAAGATAGGTAGCTATTTTAAAAGTAATTAAAAATTAAGCATGTATTAATTATTAGATTATAGCCACAAAAAAGTATAAAATAAAAACTTTTTAAGAAAAAAAGAAAACCTCCGAACAAACTGAAAAGCAAAAAATAATAAACCTTTTTCCAAAAAATAACTTTAGGTAATTTCAGAAGTCGGGGTTTTTTATTGTTTCTTCGTATTTCAACATTTTTGGATATTTTTTTTTGTTAAAAAGTTTTTAACAAAGCGTTTTTTAAGAGGAATTCTGATTAATATGTATTCTAATAATCGGAATTCTTTTTTTTGATGTTTCGAATGATTAAGTCTGACTTTTTGTTATTCGACCTACTGAAACTCGGTATTTTAAGAATAGTAATTATAAACATTAGGAATATTGATATGTTGGAGTTATACAAAAAAGATTAATGATAAATCGGACTTGTTACATTAGGAATTTTGAACCATTCGGAATTATGATAATCGGTATTTTGAAATTCGTATTTGTTAATGTCGGAATAAAGTTTTTCGTATTAATGTAGTGTACCCCTACTAAGTATGCGAGTTGATACGAGTGAGATTAAAATAAGATAAATTAAATCAAACTGCACAGCGTAGCGACGACCGTTATGTTTGTAGGTTAACGTAGAGTAATTCGTAAGCGTAGCTCCTTTACATGAACGATAGACGGAAAAATTGTCAGGCCTAGTTTTTCTTTTTGTAAGCTCCGATAAGCATAGCTGACCGGTCGGTATTTTTTAAAATCTCTCTGTCGGCAAGTTGCCCGAGGCCAAGTACCAATTGACCTTGTGAAGTAATAAAGTAGACGATGACTTGTCATCAATTTTGTTTGTGTGAACAGTTTCTGAGTTCTGTGGATTGGTGACTGTACCAGAGTATCGAATGGTAGCCCTGGATGGCATAGAAGAGAGAGTCTAAACCAAGGTATCGTTGCGGTAGCTCTAGGTAGTGTAGTCAAGAGAGTTGACTGGACATTCCCTTGGAGAAGTGCGAGAACAGCAATTGTGTTTTACTGAGCTATGAGATAGCTGTTGACAGTGAATAAGATACCTGTTGTTTTGATTGTTCGATTTAATGTTTGTTTGATGACTGTCAGTTGTACTTGGACTTGATAATCCCGAATACAAGTGAATCACGAATCAAATTCAAACCCAAAGTATTTATTAAAATCGAACTATTTTTCATCAGATTTGGAATTGTCATGGCTGACTGACCAGGCCGATTAATCAGAAACATGAAAATGAGGAATAGCTCTGTGTATTAAAGTTTGTAGACAATCCTTAATCTTTACTTTCGCGTTACGTAATATAGATTCCAAAGTCTACATTTATGAGGTCCGAAAATGGCATTAGAATATAAAGCTACACTTGATAGTAGAATGGCAGCTAAAGTAAAGTTTTTGAAACTGAAATCAGACTAAGTTAGATGAAAAGTTAAAAGGCCCATTAATGGTAGCAAAGGTTTTGGATGATAATTGTTATACGCTTAAAGTTCTGAACTCATAAGTGTGATTAAGAATAGGCTAACGATAGGGCAGTAGTTCCCAAACTTATTTTGTCTACTGCCCACTTTGAGAATAAATTATTTTTTCACCTGCTTAAAAACCACTGTAACTTCAAATTAAATTAATTAATGATTATTTATTATTAGCGGAGATTAAAAATTCATTCTAAAAGAGACTTCTACTATAACCCGCAAGAGTTAACTTGAGACCTAAGCGCAGCAGGTAAGTAGTATACAACAGCGCTCAGGTCTCAAGTTAACTCTTACAGGCTACACCTGCCAATGAGAGATTACTGAAACGCAACTTTATAGTATGAATACTATAAAGACAGAGTATCTTTTGTTCAAAATAAAACAAACAATCGATTCTTATATAAAAACACAAACTCAATTTACTCAAAAACAACCGCAAGTCGCCACGTTCGGTAACATGCAAACGATTTCTCTTTTTAGTAAGCAGCGTTAACACAGCACTAAATCCACGTTCACACAAATATGACAATGGGAATGCTATCAAGAATCGTTGAACGATTGACCACAATCCTGGTTACAATTGCGGGATCGGTTTTTGTAGCCAAAATTCTTGGTAGCCATTTTTGAACTTGATTTTAATTTTCTCGTTTGTTGTTAATTCTATAAGTTCTTCTTCCAGCTGAGGTGACATTGCTGTGTTGACATTTGAAAACGGATCCAACACCTAGTCTGATATTTCCAAGTTCAAAATGTCCTGGTATCGTTCGGTAAAGTCAATGTGGAGGTTTTCCAAATGTTGGCAGTAGGCAAACAAGTCATCGTTACTGCAGGATAATGATAAATTTGGAAAACTGTGTAACTAACGTCTGCCCATATTTTTTTTGTGTAGAAGTAGTTTGGCTGCGAAAGCAGCAACAACATTTTTTGTTTTAATTAAATTTTATTCATCGCCTTGCAGTTGGAGATTCATGTCGTTGAACAATTTATAAAGGTCTTCGAGTCAGACAATTGCCTTTTGATAGCCAACGAACTTCTGTATGAAACAACAAACGGTTGAAATCTTCGTCATCAGTAACACAAAGCTGATGAAATAATCTATCATTTAAAGATGAACTATTTTTTAGATTATCCAAAGTACGAACATCTTTCATGAGGTACTGTATTAAATGTTACAACAAAATTTCTTCTGACATATTAGAATTAAATGAAAGAAAATTTAAAACGTGTGTAAAAACACACACTTTGTGAACAAGCATATTACAAATTAGATGATTATATTCAAGATAAGAATGCTTGGAAACATGCTAGTCCTGCTCCATAGAACAATCTATGGTGTAATAGACATAGTGACACTGGTTGATATGTTTGTGTTTATTATATCAATATTTACTTTATATACAGGTGTACCTATTTCCTGATTTTTATATTTAATTTAACTCACACACTGATCACATAAATCAATGTTGCAAAATTTGTACGTATGTGAGTACTATGTCCCCTAACTAGCAAACGTCTATTTTACCTCTGCTGTGTTTTTTGGGAGCATCGCCCTCACATATTATCAATTGAACCATAAGAATCTACCTTTTGCGAACGGACGACTAGAGTCACTATAATATTTTATTTTCATTTGACATTCAAAAGTGCCTTTATTGGTCTAGTTGAAATAAATCATTTGACTTTGAAAGAGCTGTTACGGATTTTATTGACTGCTTTGAAGACATATTGCAGCGATTGAAATAGTCGTTCACTTAACTTTCTAGCAACCAAATGTTGTCTATGAGTACAGCAAGGACATCTGGGATTTTATTTTTTATGTACGCTATGAAGCCTTTTTGGCACCCTGTCATAGCCGAAGCGCCATCCGTAGCAACTGATATAATATTTTTCAAGGGAATGTAAAAGTATTGAATATGGTTTCGCCTTTTGTATCAGTCTCTAAATTCTTTTGTATCAGTCTCTAAATTTCTGAAAACAATAGTTCTTCACATATTTTCTCATCTATACATATAATAAATCTGTTGAAGAGTCGTTTTTGTACATTCAAAACAATAAAAAAAAAATAGCTAGGGAGATAAAGGGTAACTTACAGAACCCATTTCCATCATTTTTGGAATTTTTATCTATTTATCTGTTTGGATGTGCAGGCATCACGTCAAAAGTACAGAAATAACGTAGATAACTTTCACGCATTAAAATTGTACGTAACTGGAGGTATAACTTAGTTTTTGTTTCATCGCAATCGGTTCACTCTATCAAAAGATATTTGTATTCAAAGGTTTCGTTTAAAGTTTCATTACGTGAAGCACATACATGCACCGCCATCTATTGAGATTAAATAGTAACAGTTTAGAACTGTTTCATGAATGAATGCGTATATTATTATTTTGTGAAACTCTTAATACCAAAGGAAAAAAATATAACATTTAGTCATATCGTTTCATATATCGTAACATGTGAGCTTCTAAGTTTGAACTTATATTTTGACAGTTCAACTACATTGTCGATTGATGGCGATGTCCTAATGATGCGTTTTTCTGAATTGCGGTGTTATCAGCAGATTGGTCAATGTCTGACAAATAAAGTTTGGATACCTATGTTATGTAGCTAATTAGAAGGTGATATCGATATGTTTGACCGAAAAAGAAAAAAGAGAAGAAAGATCCATGAATTTTATTGTGATTCGAATCGACATAATTAATCTATATCAGCCGCACGGGTCGATCTTCAGGGTTAAGCAACGCTTGCCAAGGTTGGTATGTAGATTATGTAGATGGGAGACCATCATAACATACCGAGTTTCCTCCGTGCCTCGGAAAGCACGTTAAGCCGTTGGTCCCGTCTGTCATTTGAAGATCTTTGGCAGTCGTTACGGATTCCGTCTTGCCGTGTTACCCAAATAATGGGTTGTGGTTGTGGTCTGGTAGGCAGCCGCTTCACGTAAAATATTGGTATTCAGCTAAATCCGGTTTGACTGGAAGCCAATATAGTTGGGAAAAGGTTAGGCAGATGATGAGTTGCACGAGTCTTCAAGATTAAGCTACGCTTTCCGAGATCGGTCTGTGGATGGGTGACCATTTTAACATATCGAGATTTCTACGTACCTCGGCATATAATAGCCGTCCGGGTCGATCTTCAAGGTTAAGCAACGCTTGCCAAGGTTAGTCTGTGGATGGGTGACCATTTTAATATACCGAGATTCCTACGTACCTCGGAATATAATAGCCGCCCGTGTCGATCTTCAAGGTTAAGCAACGCTTGCCAAGGTCAGTCTGTGGGTGGGTGACCATTTTAACATACCGAGATTCCTACGTACCACGGAATATAATAGCCGCCCGGGTAGATCTTCAAGGTTAAGCAACGCTTGCCAAGGTCAGTCTGTGGATGGGTGACCATTTTAACATACCTACCGAGAAGAGATCTCAGGCAGTCTTTACGGATTGTCAGAAGCCGACAAATCTGACACCTACAGTCTTGCCAAGAAGTATCGTGTTACCCAGTATTGTAGGGTTGTAGAGGTCTGGTAGGCAGCCGCTCCAATCCCGTTTGACTGGAAGCTGACTCCAATATACCTAGGAAAAGGCTAGGCAGATGATGCTTCATGGTAAAAAACTGAAATGATTTGCGAAAAACACTTAATCTTCAGTTGGCAAAACTGGGCACAGATTACAAACGTAATTTTGTTTCAATTTCCTTTATCCACTAGGAAGACGGTCTAAGTGACATCCCGGCATTTAATAGAATTTAGGATTCCCAAAAAATAAATAAATTCATAATTATATTTTCGTCACACCTACACTATTCATAGACGGCCTAAGGATCTGCCAGCCTGTTCATTAAATGTTGTCACATGACAGACCTAATATTTTTGAAAAAATACCTAGTAATTTCCATTTTATGTAAAAGAAAATTTATAAAATAAGTTGTATACCTCTTAACTTTAAGATTCAGATTATACAAGGTGGCCCCTGTATAATCTGAATTTCGGAAACGGCTCCAACGGTTTTTATGAATTTTTTTACGCAGGGGGTTTCGGGTGCGATAAATCGATCTAGTATGATTTCATTTTTATAAAAATTCGTAAAAAAATCCGAGCAAAGCTCTGTTATCCAGGTACTATTGTAACATAGACGTAAACTCACGCGGCGTTTCCCCATGGTCGAATGCTGCCTACCACCATGCCTTCATCAATAAATAGGTAGGGTAAGGTGGGGGACAGTATTACGAAAATGACAAACGACAATGTAGCGACAAAAATATTTTTTTAATCAACTTCTAACCGGCATGGATAATAACTATAACAGTTCCTCTTCACTTAAAATTATTTAAAAGTGTCTTTTATTAGCAACTCGGTACTTAAATTGGTAACACTGAACCCCGTATAGAGAGAGTAGAGTTTTTCATTGAATGACGTTTTTATAATGTGCAGCCAGCGGGCCCTTTTTTAAATATTACTATTTTATATCAATAGTGTTAGGAGCTTGATACTATTATGTACCTTACAAATACAAAATTTCAACTTTCTGTGAGCATCTTCAGAAGATATTCGTTATTTAATCAAACGTCTAGCCAGCGGGCCCCTTTTTAAATATTACTCTTTTATATCAAACAATAGTGTTCTAGCTAACGATAATTTGAAACTAAATATACAGGGAACGGAGGAAAATCACAATCGCTTACCTATATGTAATACACCAGGAAAGAAATCATAAACTTTGACGTGGTTTTTTCTGCGTTTGATCATACAAATTCGTTTTTAGGGTTCCGAACAAAAAATGGAACCCTTATAGGATCACTCGGGTGTCTGTCTGTCTGTCCGTCTGTCACAGCCAGTTTTCTCCGGATCCACTGGACCGATTCTGTTGAAATCTGGTACACATATGGTTACGCTTATCTCCGAAACTATGAGCCTAAAATTTTGAAAAAAAAAATGGAGGTAATAGATCTTTACCTATAGATTACAGGAAAACATATATAAGAAGTCTATAGTGTTAAAATAACATGTTAAAAAATTGTTCGGAACCCTTTGAACGCGAGTCCGACTCGCACTTGGCCAGTTTTTTGTTAACTATCTCTAAAACGCAGCACAAACTGAGGCAATGGCAACAGTTTAAAGATGACCGCCCATTCGCTTGTCCAAACTGTATAGGTACCTACCAGCATAATAAAAGTGGATGACAGAAACGGAGATTATTGCGTTGTAACAGTGTACCCCATGTAATACTGTGTCCCGCCTTACCGTACTCACTCCTTTTGACTCGTTTACGTTCATACAAAACTTTATTCCCCTATTCAATTCCTTACGGGGATGAATTAAAAATGAATTCAAAAATCGTTCATATCGCCTTAAGGAACCATTGTGCGAAATAAGATGTTTCTAAACCCAACAGTTTCGTTACGCCTGGTCACTCAAATTGCCCACGGTATAAAAAAAAACTGGAATTTCCCAAACCAGACCTTGGCGCATTGACATTATTCTAATAGGCATCTACATAATACTTACCAAATTAATTGCTGATGACACAGTCAGCTTTATTTCATTGCTCCCACTAAAAATATTTAATCATCAAACTAATAGTTAAATCGTGTCAGTAAAAAATAGCCCTATTGTTGATCTCGATGTGATCGTGTCTCTAATATTGTATGGCAATAAAAACTATATGGATTTGGGATGTAGCCAGTATAAATGTGATGGGATTCATGAATGGTTGCCAAAGAACCGAGTACCACTAGAGATGGTTAGTGTGTTATTTTTTTTCTCGATCTCTGGTTGCAAGTATTAGAACATTGAGGAATGGTTCAGGCTATTATAATCCCGAAAGACAAAAATCACAAAGATCACCAATAATATTTTCCCAATTTATTGTGCTCGGTGCAGAAAAAGAATCGTTTTCTTCTTCTTTACTTTTCTAATAGTCACTCAGTAGTTAGTCATCCGATTGTCTAGTCACATCTTTTTCACGATCCGTCCATTGTTTATTTAAAAAGTAAACACTGATTTATTCACCATTATTTCTCTTATTTCAGTGGAAGATTCTAGTGCTTGTGCTAATTGCTACAGCCGCAGCAGTCATCGCCAGCCGGGATGTCCGTTCTCCAGGTAAATAGGTCCACATTATTTGATGGTCTTCTGTTCAGTTTTTCATAATTTGTAATTTAGATTGACTCGTAGAACTCTGTACATTTGTTTGTTTGTGTATTAATCCTAATATATAAAATTCTTCCGTTACTGACTGATTGAGTGACTAACAAACAACGCACAGCCTAAACCGCTGGTTGTACCTAGAAAGTTGAAATTTGGCATGTAGGTTTCTTGGGGAGTGTAGGGGAACACTAAGAGAGGATTTCCCGAAATTCCTACGGGAACGGGAAAAAACGGGACATGCGTGTACGAAGTCGCGGGCAAAAGCTAGTAAATACATAAATTTGGAAGAATTTTTAGGCTGAGAAACTGGGGGCACTCCAACGCAAACTCACCAAATTGGCAGGATTGGGCAGAATAGTGTTGAGATCTTTGCTGGCAAAGTCTGTTCTCTCTGCAACTTCAATCTTTCCTGCAGCACATCAATTACCTACTTCAGCTTGGTCTTGTTGGGTACGCAGATACCAGTACGGTTTCAGAGAGATACTTGTCAAGCGCAACCACCAGCGGGGATGAAGTTTGTTCCTTGAGAGAGGCCATGGTAGAGCGGAAAAATATGACCTTAAGCCTTGTCTCCCAGTGGGCGATGACAATCTGGTCACTTTTAACGCCGCCAAAACGCAGGCGTAACTTTTTACCGCTAAAAGAAGTCGTTTCGACCAAACTCCTACTTTACGGGGTGCATCTGTTCCTATGACTCATCTGCTCGAGCTCCTAGACATGGAGTTGACATCTAATCTCAACGTCGGCGCTACTATTGAGTTCAAAGCCCAAACTGCGGCCAAAAAGCAGGGCATCCTAAATAGAGCGAAATGATACTTCAGGCCTGGACAGCTTTTAACCTTATACAAAGCACAAGTCCGATCCTGCATGGAGTATTGCAGCCATGTTTGGGATGGCTTAGCTAAATACCAGCTTGCTGCGCTCGACTCGATGGAACGCAGAGCTAAGAGGCTCATCGGCGACGTAATACTGGTGGATGCCCAGCTACACAGCTTGGCTCCCAAGAACTCCACGACCTCATCCCACCGGCCCCTTCTACCATCGGACATCCAGACGCACTGCAACTTATCATCACTACCTTGTTGCTATTCCAGCAATTCGCACCAAGCGTTTCCAAATCTCTTATATAACGAGCACAGCAAAGGAGTGCTTGCCAACTCTCTGCCTGCGTCTGTGTTTCCGAACGCTTACAACCCTAATCTCTTCAAAGTTAGAGTCAACAGGCTCCTTCTGGGTAAGCTCGCTCCATTGTCGACTTTGTCTTTGTCATCTCTGACCTAGACTAGAGTCAAACCCATCACAAATAAAAACATTATAATAATGATTATATTAGGTTTTTTATTTCACCAAACTCGTTTGTGAAATTTCGGCAACATTAGTGTAGAATCAGTGTGACATTCAGTGATCGCTAAGGTGACTTCTACCTCCCTCACACTTAAAATAATTTAAAGATATTATGCTATTTCTTCACAGCCCACGTAAAATTTTACCCAAACCTATTTTTGTGAATTTGTTTAAGTTAAAATGGTTCTAAGATTTCAAACATTTTAAGACGGCCTATGGCCGTCTTAAAATGTTTGCAATGGGGCTTGGGCTGCGAGAGTTTCTTATAGCTCATTTGCAGCTTAAACATTAGTTGTTAGTTAGTTATTAACTCAACAATATATTACACTCCAGAGAAGCGTAACCATGGATGTTGAGTGCAGTAGTGTTATTCTGTAACAATCTTACTGTGATATCTTAGGTGGAGTGAGGTTCAAGTGAGTTGTCAACCTCTAGCATCAATTGGAATGACAGCTCTCTTCACCTAAGTTTTCACGGTCCGATGTTTACAGTATCGCTCTGCTATAGGTAGTGGTATGTACCTATTGCCCCAATAAAAATAACCACTATTGTGACTTCCCAGGTGGCAGGGGCTGGCAAGGAAGCAGTTTCGGCGGAGGACCTTCCTCTGGTTTCGCGCGCTCTTCTAGCGGCGGCTGGTCTGGCTCTGGAAGTGGTTTGGGCCGATCAACCAGTGCTGGATGGGGCGGGACCTCTTCATTCAGATCAAGTGCCCGCAGCCGAAGTGGAATCGGCAACTGGAGCCCTTCAAGCAGTGATTGGTCTCAAAGTGGATACAGCTCCAACGGTGGAGGAAATTCCATCAGATCGTCTCCCGGATGGAACGACAGATTTGCAGACTCTACTGTGATCGAGAGTCTCGATTCTTCCAACGGCTGGGATGAACCAGGCTTAGGCTTCCGCTCTAACAGTGGCTGGCAGTCTTCGGCATGGTAAACTTGATCCGATACAGTGAAAATGGCATTATATTTTACAAATAATAGCTCGAGCTTTTCTGTGTTACTTAATTTTTCAATAAATAAATGATGAATAATGCATTCTATTTTATTTAATAGAACACACACGTCGCGGTTAATTGCATAATTAGTAAATATTGTGATCCAGGGAAATTGTGCAGGTGTTTTACCAAGTGTTTGTTTTCCATTGATACCTACATGGAAAGGGCGGAGTATCTACTCAACCAAATTGATCCCTAATGCAATAGAAAATGACGCAATTAGAAATGCTACGGCAGTCAAAAGTGGACTGTACAAACCTAGAAAGAACTTCTAGTACCTAGATTTATGAAAATGAAAACTGCTAATGCCTCTAGTACCTAGGTAACATAATTAACTCTAATGACCTGCATTTATTGAAATAATTGACTATCGACCTACCTAAACAAATACTTAGTTCTTTATAAGTATCTCTATAACAAGCATGTAATTAAAAAAGTTTGTAATGATAATAATTGCGATATCATTATACAATTTAATTACCAAGAGAAACATAATAAGTAGGTATGTATTTACTTACTTATGTTTAATTCTATTAATTTGCCTGTAATCATGTAGCCGTTATTTAGCGGCAATGTAACTGCAGTAACTGTTTTATTTTCTACCACTGCAGTCATTTTGCGTGCCTAAGACTTAAGTTTCGGACTCGCGTGCGAAGGGTTCCGAACGATTTTTTTTGCAGTTATTTTAACACTATAGATTTCTTATAGGTTTTTTTTGTAATCTATAGGTAAAGATCTATTATCTCCATATTTTCAAAAACTATAGACTCCGTACTTTCGGAGATAAGGGGGGGGATGGTCATTTTTCGTCTAATTTCTTGAATAACTTCAAAACCATTTATTTCAAAATTATGACAAAAGTATAATTGAAACCTTCGCAGTAAGCTCTTTCATTTGATATGTCACACAATATTGTTCAAGTCCTTTTTTTATTTTCTAGTTTGACCCCGTTTACGTTATGCGTCCCTATTTGGGTCACAGAAATCCATATATGTACCAAATTTCAAAATAGTTGAGCAAATGTCATCTAAAACTATTCTAAATTTCAAGTTGATATCATTAGTAGTTCTTGAGATATACAGCTGTGACAGAAAGACAGACTTAGTCACACCATAAGGGTTCCTTTTTACCATTTTGGTACGGAACCCTAACAATATGCATTATTATAAAGTAGTTGAAACTAATGCTGGATTATCTATAGTTTATTGTTAGCTCCAAAATCAAAGTAAATGATTAAATTTAGATGCAGTAAATAGCATTGACTTGGCCTACCTAATATCCAAAGGAAGTCCTTTTTTCGCTAACACGTAATTCGTGACTTTTTGGAAATTTTAACACTCGTAGTTATTTGACATTTCTAGATACTGAATTTCTACTTTTACCGTCGCATAAAATAAATAAACACTTAATAAGTAGTTTACGTCTGAAGGCACAGCTTTCACGAACAATAAGTATCACATACCTATCAAACATTATAAGGCTCAAGACTGTTGAGGACGGGAAGTGATTTGAGTTTATGATGTTGTCTAAGGTTTGTTCATTAAGTGCCTACCTGGTTTATTTACCCTAAATGTTTTATTTACTCTGATATTGTGAAAAATCTGAGATATTTTTATATTCTATCTATTGCAGGTTACGAAGCCACTTCGGTTTTTGGTAGGCAGTGATGGCGAAACTGATGACCTGGTTTCTCTGATCACCCATCTGATTCACAACACAGGCCTCTGTTCATACCTTACGATGCACAAAGTACACTGGGTGGCCAACTTTTCCACATTCTGTTTCTTGATAACATTCGTCTTTCAAGTCATAGCACTATTCATGGCTAAAGACGATCCTGAAAGGCTCTTCGAATGCTTCAGTGTTCTCGCGTTTTGTGGCATGGGGGTTCTCAAACTACTTTCACTGCGCAGAAGCCATCAGAGCTGGCGTAAACTGCTCACTCAAATCGCATTGTTGGAAAACACACAGTTGAGCAAAGATCCCGTCTCACACGCTGAATACCAGTCGGATAACGAGGAGTGTGACAACTTCTCTGACCCCATCAACGTTTACACAAATAAGTTTAGGAATACAGCAACCATTCTGACCAGAATCTATAGCTTTACAGCGGTTATCTTTATAGTGTCCCCGTTTGTGGAACATTTTCTGTGCAAGATGCGTGGAATGGAATGTCTGGGGTATCCCCACATCTTGCCCGTCTGGGCTACTCTCGATGACTTCAGCATTTTCGGTTATATTTTGATAGTTCTATGCGAATTTGTGTCTGCTGTTTATTGTGTCTGCATTCACATTGCATTTGATTTGACAGCTATTGGCATCATGGTATTTGTTTGTGGCCAGTTTTCTATGTTACGCGATTATAGTTCACGAATTGGCGGAAAGGGAAAACGGTGCAATATTTCGAAGAGGAGAGACGTTAGAGCTCACTTCAGGATTATACGGTGCCATGAGACTAACAACTTTCTTTTAAAGTTAGTATGTTGATGCAACTAGCGCCCATCTCATTATTCCACCTACCTACTTAATACCGATCTTGTGTCTGCTTGTTTTAGTTCAATTACTGAGCTAGACAAGTTGTTGAGCGATATCATCGGGGTGTATTTCTTCTTTGCCACGCTAACGTTGTGCTCAGTTGCTGTCAGGTTAAAGGCCGTAAGTGATTACTTACATATTTTTAATTTCTTCTAATAAATGCTTTAATCAAGTTGAACTATTATTCGAATTTAATCTAATGCGTATAAGCCGTTATTATTTAATTTATAATGATGATTATTTTTCTCAGATGGCGACTTTACTTGAAAATAACTCGACAAAGTGGCACTTTAGGGCACCATATTTCTAACATTTTTTGTTTGTTTAAGTGTCCTCTACCCTACTATGGCGTAGATGTGACGTTACATCTAAACAGATTGGTCGCCATTATATGTCGCAATGACTTCGAGAGATTATAGACCATCAAATTTTGATGCGTAAAAAAGTATTCCAAATGTTCAGTTGACAATTTATCGAGAGTTTACAATGTGTCAACATATTTTGTAGTCTTACGTATTTTGCAATTATCCGGTGACATATATTTACATACATAAATATATATATACTAGCTGACTCGGCAAACGTTGTTTTACAAAAAAAAAATAGCCTACCTATACCTATATATTCTCATACCTACCAAATATACACACAAAATTTCATGAAAATCGGTCGAGCCGTTACGGAGGAGTTAGGTAACAAATACCGTGATACGAAATTTTTATATATTAGAAGATAGATAACAATTTCATCGTACGCCGCGAATTTGAAAAAAAAACTTTGTAAATAAAATAACAACAACTTGTCATTAAAGGTTAAAATCTTTATCTCTAGATCATATCGGTCGATATCTCTTGGTCTTTAATAAACTGCATTTTTCGTAGGATGAATTATTTTAAAACGTATAGGTACGAACCTTTTAAGAAAAATAAGATCCTGGCACCTTAAGAAGTTTTTCTTGCCCTCGCACCTTCCGACAATGGTTTCTTAATTCCGATGTTTTTTTTTTTTTATTTTGAAAAGGTTTTCTCACATTTCAGGAACACATGAGCATAATGCAGCTCGTGTCACTAACACAGTACATGTGTGCTACTCTGACACAACTCTTTTTATTTTGCCGATATGGTGACGCAGTCCTAAATGAGGTAAGTATACCGAAGTGCACTATGCATACAGCTACCTCATTTTTTTGTGATAAAGACGTATGGGCAACATAAAACAAGTTTGAAACCAGAAAAAGAAACATAAGTCGTTAATTATAACTTCGTAACGAGAGTGGGTAAGAACATAAGATCATTATATTTTTAGGGTAAATCCGTACCAAAATGATAAAAAGGAACCCTAATGGTGTGACTAAGTCTATCGTCTGTCATAGCTCGTTATCTAAAGAACTATTAATGCTATCAACCTGTTTGGAAAAGTTTGAGTGACGTTTGTTCAACTATTTTGCAAATAAGAAAGAAAGAAAAATGTTTTTTTTTTGCAATAGCGTGTGAAACGTGTTCTTAAAAATTGTAAGTGGGGCTACTAGGGCATGTAGAGTATCATATGAAAGAGCGCTATTAGCACATTCTGAAATATGTTTTCTATTTTTTTAGGGTTTTTGTCTTTTGACGAAAAATGTGTAAAAAATGCCGTTCTCCTCCGTATCTCCAAAGTCTGAAAACTCTGAAATTATTCTGTGTGATAGAAGTTTATGGAAAGACTAGCTGACCCACGCAACTTCGTCTGCGTCACAATTTTCATTGCTGCTCCGATCCTATTAGTCTTAGCGTGATGATATATAGCCAATAGCCTTCCTCGATAAATTGGCTAACACTGAAAGATTTTTTCAAATCGGACCTGTAGTTCCTGAGATTAGCGCGTTCAAGCAAACAAACAAACTCTTCAGCTTTATACATTAGTGTAGATATAGATTACAGGAAAAATAAAACGATGTCTCTAAATAGCACACTTTTTTTGGTCAAGAGACGGCGCTGATCTAAAACTGCAATATACACCGCAGTGTTAAAATTCTCTGACGAATATAGACCTCGCCGATGAATCTTTAAAAAAAAACACTCTTTGTATGCTACAAAGAGTGTTTTTTTTTAAAGATTCATCATAGTTTTTACGGAATCGGTAAAGGTACGGAATCCTCGGTGCACGAGTACAACTCGCTCTTGATCGGTTTTTTAATCTAGAATACCTTGTTTTATATTAGAGCTCAATGAGTATGGGCCAAGGACCGTTTGCAGCTGCGTCCTGGTGCCTGAGCCCTCGTGTCAGACGGGAACTGACGCTGCTCAGCGTCGGCATGATCAGTCCAAGACGCCTACACGCGGGACCCTTCAATTTCCTCGATTTGCCTTCGTTTATACAGGTACGCATTGGGGTTACCCTTGTTTCATCGAAAATAAAATGACAAATTACCACTTCCCAAACAATTTTCCGCATAATATCATTGGCCAAATTATTACTTAACAAAAAAACACTTCACAAATACTTGTAACGCAAACCTAATGTTTGGCAAGTGAACGTTTCAACAATAACTTGCTTACCAACTAGTACTTTAGCAAGCATGCAGCTTGCAAGCACGTAAGCAAACATGTAGCATGCAAGTGAGCATGCGGCCCCGGCGGTCCCGCGCGAACTTATCGTTGCAGATGGTTTAACGCTCACCACCGTGATTCGTCCAGCTGGCCGGCGAATCGCAGGCCGCCTCGCCTCTCCGCGCCTACGCGATTCTAAATTATACTCTAGGGGTAGGGCAGACAAGACTGTGTGGAGTCGGATTTACAGCGATTCCTTTGTCACTAATACCTAATTTTTAGCAAAAATTTGGTTTTGTCATAACAAAACATTTCACGAAATGTTTATTCTCTAAAGATTGTTTGCTGTAATAAATCATTTGATTAAAGACCAAATGCCTTTATGACATTATGGTAATATTCTGCCTAGTAAAAATTTGTTCAAATGAAAATGTGCGTACTAAAATTATTCCAAATATTGCATTAGTGTTAAAAAGGTTGCTAAAATTTGTTTGGATAGTGAAATATTATCAAAATCATTTTTGGCAAAACGGCAGGATCCCAACGCATTGTTTTTTTTTTTTTTTTTTTTTATTTGTGATGGATTTGCTCTTGACTCTAGTCTAGGTCAGAGATGACAGATTTTCTTAGAAATAAACAATGGTAACTTTTGAGACCTTCTCAAAGGTTTGATTAGCAACAAAAGTCGATTTTTACTTACAAACATTACTTACAAACTCCAAAGGTCAGCGCCCACATACGACAATGCTTACAGAGGCCAGATGTATCGCGAAGAACGACGCCGCGAATTATTTCACTGAAATGTGAACCTTTTCATGTTGTTTATAAAGTTCTGTATTGTATCGCTATCTTACAAGCGTAAGCAACGTCTGTGTCAGCTGACCTATGTACCATAAATACATTATGAAATGATGAGAACTTCGATTACTCTGCACAAAGACCTGTAGTAAGAGCTACCTAGAATCTAATAGAATAAAACCTAATCAAGAAATCATGATTTCATGCATTCGTTCCAAAATTAAATTCATGCTGTGATTTTATTGCAGGTAGTAAGAGCCGCCTACAGTTACTACGCTGTTTTGGGCAAAAAAGAGTAACTTGAATACGCATTTTTTACCATTTATAACAAGTAATACAGAATCAAAATAATAATGGCCAATCAAAATACACTCTTTGATATTTCAACTCCGTCATTACGATTGATGTATAACTACAAAAAAAAACCTACAAAAGATTAAGAAAAAACTAATATGCACTGATGGCACAATATTGTATTTTAAAGTTGATACCTTCACAAAAACTCCACAATATTTAAGTTACACATATATAAATTACATTTATATGTAACATTTACTTAATAAGTACTTAATTATATTTATTAAGGTCACATTGCTGCAATATCGATAAAGACTATAATTGTCGTCACTTGCACGTCATAGGCACAAACGCCCTTCGAGTTTATGTATCTTAATTAAATTGTGTATTGATAAGAAATAAATATTCAAAAGGATATTACTTCAGTTTTATTACATATCTAAAACAGAGTTACAGACAAGTTACAAATGCTTGACCAATCGCTTTATGACGTTTTAATGTCATTATGATTCCTGTGCGAGAGAGAGACGCAGCTTTACATGGCCCGATAGTGCCATCCTTTTTATGGACTGGAATCATGATGGTATTAATATTTTATAATCCGGGCCCAGAATATAGTTGTATTTGTGAGTTATTTAAATATTCGAATAAAGTCGAGGTCAGAATAGGTTAGTCTCCTTAAGATCTGTTTTTGTTTGCTCTGTTCACGATAGAATATAATTTACTGCTTTCTGACTCTGCTCTCAGACTCAGCATAGCCATGATGTCATTATCATATTATGACACTAAGGCCCACTTGGACAAACCAGTTATTTAAAAAAAAACTGAGTTAGATACCCGGGGCCATTAGGTATGTATGAAATATTTGTTATTTAAACTTGATTTGTGAACACGGTCCTTAGTTCCTTATTTAAAATGTGACATGAATTATAAATAAAATCTGTTCCATTTAATAGTCAGTCAATGGAACAGATTCCATTTGTACTTTTTAACAAAAAGGCTAGTTGATTAAAACGCTTTTAGATTGATGTCGATTTAATCAGTTACCTACACTGATTAAATCGGTTTCAGGTTTATAACTTGGTTTTTATTTTTGAAATAGATAAATTATAATATTCTACGCAAAAGGTAAGAAGATTTTTACATTAGTTAACTTTAACATTAGTTAAGTGACTTCTAGAAGTATCCTTGTATGTTCTTTTGAATCCCACTGACTTGATCTAACTTATGCAAAGAGTGGATTCACAGCGGCTGTCGTTGTAAGCTCAAATCCGATCTGGTGTGATTCCAAGCTTTGTTAGTTCCAGGTAGAGCCCTTCGAGCTGTTGTTATACTTAAGACTATTTCGATAATGGTGAAATATGTTGGTACCAAATCGCAAGACTGTATTAAAATTCAGAATTCGAGATAATTCCAATTCATCGCCACCAATTGAAGTATCGACTTTACCATTGTGTATTTTTATGTAACCAATGCTGCAATGGAATATTAACATAGAATTTTTTGCTCCAAAATTTGAAATTTTCTCAAATTTTGAATTCAAAATTAGTAATATTTACGTCGTAAATCATTACCACTGTGGGTTACGTTATTATTTGTAATGATTTTACCATAAAGGTACACTTCTCGCCAAACTATTTGGCCGTTCTGAAGTTGGCTAGAATAGCTGCGCAGTAGTAAATCTCATACAAAAATAGCACCGCGCCGTGCCTTGCGCATCGGAAAGCCAACTTCAGGGCGGCCAAAAAGTTTGACAAGAACTATACCCATCGAGATCATCAACAATTTATTAACAAACATTAAAGATGCTCTACAATGGCTTTCATCAATGTGGTCTATTTTTTCACTTAGGTATATTGTTTCCTATTCTTTTCTTATTCATATTTTCTGAGTCAATAAATGCATTATAAATGTAAGTACCTACAGAGTTTTAATAAATCTGACCAACTGGCAGGAACATTTAAAATTTCATACAAAAGTTCTACGTTTCTACGCATACATATTAAAGATACTTACACAACTGTAGGTATTTTATTACTGCTTATGATTAAAACCTGCATAGATCAAATCCTCCATTTTCTTTTCATCCAACCACACCACGCTTGGCGCAAACTGTCAAATCTCACTCAGTTCACAACGCTATCCTCACTCGCATCCTAAATATTTTAATAGACACCAAGATAAATACTTCAAAAAGTTATGCTACGCATACACTATGCTCGCAAAATAATGCTCGGCCCGGTTACTGTCTCATTAGACAGTTTTGTGTACGAGAAAGAAGCGATATGTTTCGAGAATGATTCGCGGGCATGGTGTACACGCAGCTTTATATCACATTCAGTACCCCGATGTTAAGTACTAATGCCATAAACAAATTCTTCTAGATACCACATTACACGCAGTTTACATTCATCACTATTATAAGGTTGTCATAAGGGCACAACATTTTAAACTGAGGTTTCAGAGATTTGCATGTTTCAAATAAGATACCGGTATTTGGCTTAGTTCATTGGATGCGTATTTTATTAAGCTATCCGATGTAATTAAAATGAATCTTACAATTTTATTTTGAGGTACCGCTTTTGCGCTCAGCACGTGAACAGTGTAGCAGTACAAGCTAGCTGTGGCTATACAAAGATGTTACTGCTCGTGATTCTATTTACAAAAACCATAGATATTTCCCACTTACCAACAGCACCCCACTGAAAATGTCATTAAACAGTCAAAAGTTCTTGGTACTATTGACCTAAGTTTCCTACCATTTATAAAATAATTGACATGCCACACTGATGTTAGACCTGACCCGCTCCTTAAAATTTACAAGGTATCTAGAGAGAAGGTTGTCTATGACTTATGCCTTCGAATTTTAAACGCGATGGTTGTTGTTGATCCACGCCGTCACTTGGTTGAGATGGTACGAGTTCCAGCGAATGTTGTTCCGGACCGTTTCAAGCGCGCGCTTCCGAGCGGCCTCGCCTGCACCCGCTTCGGGGTATTGAGCGAAAAATGCTTCCATCTACAAAAAGAAAAAATAAAGTATAAGTTTCTACTAGGATACTTTTAATTTACTGTAATAAGTCGATAAAAATGCAAATCGATTTGTCATACCTCACCAACACTGGAAATTAGAAAAATACGCAAACACAACTTTGAACGATAGCTAGATACCTACGAATTTATCGATTGTCAAATAAACAGTAGTATTTCTTGACGGCGGATGTTGTTGAAAACAAGATCTCGGATATTTTTTTTTTATTAAAAAAAAAACGTTGCCCCACACTAGGAATGTCTCCTGTATCGTGGGTCCGTTTACAAACAACTATCTGTAGGCCATACAAATATTTGTTCCGTGCGGGAATCGACGTCATCTTGGATGGGTCCAAGTCTTATCGTTTTTTGCACCACAAATTAAAATCATCATTCCATTTATGTGAATCTTTTGAAGATGATAGACGCAGAATGATTTATAAATCCGTCAAATTCATATAGTGACTTGGTGTCTTTAATTAGTCTATAGATACAACACCCACCTCTTTCAGCTTCAGTTCGGTATTGAAGGACGCAGTGACCTGCGGTACCATGCCGCCGAGGTAGCGGCTGTTGAGCGAGAACCTCTGCACCAGCTGCGGCCAGCGCGAGCGCACGTCGTCCCACACCAGCGCCGTGCCCGACGGGTTCGCGCTGATCTGCGCGATCACGGTCAAGTAGTCTTGACTGCGAATGTTGCTCTCGTCCCAGGCCATTAGCAGGAATCTAGGAAAAGTTTTTTAAATGACCAAAGACATCAACATAATTATTCTCTTTCAGCCTACATAGATGAGAAGGCTGTTTAAATTTTAAATTATTTTAGTACCAAACCCCATACATTTATTGAACGTCTACTTTTGATTCGTAAAAAAGTATTCCAAATGTTCAGTTGACAATTTATCGAAAGTTTATTATTTCTTCTTTAGGGAGTCGACTGTTTTTTCGCGATTTCAGTGCATTTTTGTAGTCATTGCATTTTATCAACATTGACAACATAACATTTCAATGCAAGGTTTTCAACTGCAAACTTCGCTGCGATTCTCCAAGCCTGGTCACCGAGCATTGAAATATATAGGTACTGTGGCACATCCTCCTTGGTTGCCTCATTCTCCGTGGACCTCCGTCAACTTAATTATAAAAAAAAGCTTTAGAAGAATTAAAAAAGACAGTTCATAATTTAGAATAGGTTCAAATAATGACATACGATGATTGATATGTTTTATTGACGGAACTGTAAAAGCTTTCTAGGGAGCACCAGCTCAATATAATGATATCTTAAATCACTAAGTTTATTTTTTTAACCACGATCCCCTGACGTTGCAGAAGCCCTAACCTGAACGTCTACAGTACCTTTATTTGATTGGATAACTATTAAATTCAATTGATAAATTAAAAATCCTCTGCCATCTCGTCCGCCAATCTGCGCAAGCCATTATTTGGCAAAAAGATGGTTACTGGAATAAAAATTCTAAGCAAGTATTGTGAACTAGCCACTTACTTGCGCAATATAGTAGTATCACGTGGCGCCGCTAAAGCTGCACGAAGTTTCGTCTTCTCTTGAACGTCTTCCTCCTTTTGATACAACTGCCACAGGGCGTCCCAATCAGCCATGGACGCTGATTTCATACCTGTGTCAAAAAATAAGTGTGTAGCTTTGAAACTGTCTTACGGTTTAACTTATTGCATCGGGAATACATAGTGCGGGTGTAAAACAGCATTTTTGCTTTTGAGAGAAATTACTTCACCGTATGGCTTCCCGTTAAGTAACTCTTTTTCTCTAATTTTGATCATGCATGCAAATTAGCCCCGCCCCCATCTTTCGTTTAGGCTCCATACTGCTTTTTCGTGCCTGTGGCACAACAGTGCGTTCGCGATTTAGTTTCCAAAAATGCAAGATATGTATTTTTGGAATAACAACTTTAATTACGTTCAGTTTGCGCTTATACTTCAACGTTTGACTTTAAGAATAGTATAGTAATTCTGAAGTCAACTTTATTTTCACCTGAATAAAGTAGATATTAATTTGAGCAGCGGATCTAAAAAGGCCAATTTAGCGGTATACCGCCGTTTGCCCGAATTTTATTTACCCTAATATCATTTGCCATAATAGACAACAGCCATAATATTATACGATGTAATATTCATTTGCCCTACTCTTATTTGCTATATTAGTCACGTGCTAGAAGCTTTGTTTCCCATAAAGTCACTTACCATAACATCATTTCTCATAATCATTGTAAGCCCTAATTATCACATGTCCTAATTATCACATGCCCTAATTATCACATGCCATAATTATCATATGCCATAACATCATTTGCCATCGACATTGGGTATGTAACGGTTGTTATATCAGGAGAAACTGGATGCAATCGGGACTTTAGGGCACTCCGACTCGGATAGGTTAGGTTAGAAGGGGATGGCGGGGTCGTGTGAGCGAGCGAAGCGAGCGAATGGACCCCGCCATCCCCTTCGTGGTTATTTTTTATAAACCACACAGAAGTAGGAGCCGTCGATCAAGCCCACCATCAAATTTTAAGGTTTGGCTAGGTCTATTCGCTCGCTTCGCTCGCTCAAACGACCCCGCCATCCCCTTCGTGGTCATTTTTAATGGCACTTAAAAATATGAAAAACAATACGTATGGCACTCGTATCTTATGGTATCTAAGTTTCGGGCAATTAACAGTATGTCATATGTCTTTTAGGGCAAATAAAACATTCGGGCAAATGAAATTCGGTTAAATGAAATTCGGGAATATGATGATCATGGTATATAATCTTCGAGTAAACAATAGACAAACCAATTTAGCAGAATCAGCCAAAACATCAAGGTACCCGAAACTGTCAAATATTTTCAATCAACCTTGAACCTAATGCTTTAGCGATAAAGATGAAAATTAAATTTGACAGATTTTTGTATGATTAATATTATGATCCTAATATGATTCTACAGTTCGCATCACGTAAGTTTACCTCTCTGAAGTACGTCGCAAAAAACAAAGGACAGCGCATGCGCGGGGCCCAAGATGGCGCGTGTAATGGCGTCTCTGTCGCTCGTATATGTTCCATGTATAATTGTGTCCCGCTTGCTCAATGCAATACGAACATTGATGCGAAAAGTGTTACATGCTATTATTGTTTTTAATTAGTTATTTTGGTTATTTCTTACCGTTTGATTTGTGTTTTTGTGTAATATGTGTCACTTTTTGATATTGTTATTGTTACTGGTAGTCTTTGTTACTTGTTTATAATATAATACGTATTAACAAAAAAATATTCTAGGAACGTAACACTTTTTTACGCGATTGCACCTGCGCGATCGTCACTAAAACCTAACTTTCGAGCGGCAAAAAACCGAGGAGCGAACTGTGCTAAAGTGGCCTTTTTAGGCCCGTAGAAATAACATCAATTGTAAACAAGGATTTGAATAGACTTTGCCTAATTTTCCTGCTATTTAATATAAAATACCGATCAAAACATCCTCTAATTTTACTTATTTGTAAGATTGTAACAAAACATGAGTAGCCTAGCCTTACCATGATAATACACGAGGTCTCTGAGGTCCTGTTGTATAGGTTTGCTCCCAGGCTTGCCATGTTCGTTCAACCACACTTGGAACATACTCTTCACTCTCTCTTCAGCCTCTGGTAATTGATAGCGTACTGCCAACGACAGTATCAATGTTCGTAGCAAGCTGTAACAAAACTTTCATTTGGAATATTGTTTTTTTTAGAATTGGCTTGGGAATGATGACATTTTATGGAATGACTTATTGGTCAAGCAAAAGCGGCAAAATTCTTTAAAATGTCATCTAAATCGGATAGTGAATCATCTCTAAGCCTATTGACTTATCGTCGTCTTCGAGTGAAAACCTCGGGAATGCATTTTTGCTCAAATTTATTTTATTGCGATTCTAGGAAGAAAACCAAAGAACGCACATCTTGATCTGACCAATTTTTTCATTCGATACTCGTAGCGCCATCTATGACAGTAAATGAGAACCTCGTAAATACTCGCATCTGTCAGTTTGGGGTGAATACCTTGCAACGAACGTGTTGTTTTATGCATTTCGGACAATCTTATAGTATCGAACAATTCTGGATATAAAAGCGGGTTAAATTTCCATATTAATTAATAAAAAGACGCTGTACAAAAATTTTACAGCACGCAGTCTTTTTTTCCTCCTGAAAAGTTACTTCTTTTACACTTACGAGGTGTTCACTCTAAGGCGTCGTTATATAGTTAGGGCAGGGCGGACCCCACGTTTTTCTGTTGCCACAAATTATTTCGAAAGTCCGAAGCAAAACGCGTTCGGAAATTTTCAGGAGCAGTCGTGTGCTTTAGACATTAAAAATGCATTGTTTCTGATATGAAAACATGTATAAACAAACGTTCGAGCAGCCTTATCTTTACGATTTAAATTTCTGCCTAAACGTTATTTACAATAGTAAGATGTTGGCGTAATAATTATACCTATCTTGTACGGGTAAATTCTCAGCATCCCAGTCTTGTTTCACGTAAATTGGTCGAATTATACGTTGAACGTATTTCTGTCAACAACAAAAAAAAAAACATTGGACATTATTCCACATACAAAAAAAAATCCATCATTAAAAAAACATGAGTAACAATGGCGGCCTAAGCCCGTCAGAGGCACGAGGCGGCAAAGCTGAATGAGACCCCTAGTTTAAGAAGTTGATGTAATTTTCGAAGCTTTTTATTTACACACTTTTTGTTCACATTCGTATGTATAAGTGATTATGTTTATTTAGATTATTACGGGAATTTATTTATGCTGTATTTATTTATTCGTATTTTATCTGTGTGAGATGATATTTGTATGAGACCTCCCAACTGGAGTTGGGTATATTTTTAATCCCTTGGTTAGTAGTTGATTAAGGGACCATGTAGGTGTTTGGAGGCCCCTCAAGACCAGGGGGCTACTCTCTAACGAAATCCGTAGTTACGGGCTTAGTTGCGGGCGGGCATTTTCTACTCCGTATCACCTAACCACTGAGAACTAATGATACTGTGAATGTTACTGTGAAATCGTGTTGTCATTCATTCTCAGTTCGGGTTCGGGACTAATCGTAAGTCTGTAGGTGATACGGAATAGAATACGCCCGCCCGCAACTAAGCCCGAAACTACGGATTTCGTTAGAGAGTAGCCCCCCAGAGGCCAGTTGCCACCCCTTCCCCCCCCCTCCGTTAGTTCGCCATTGGTAACAAAATTCCATACGTACCATAAGATTATCATACGCCAAAGTGTTATGCAGCCTTACTGCAAGGTCCTTGAAGATAGAGGCAGCCGTCTGCCAAGGAACGAGGTCATTCTCCACCAGCAAGTAGGTGGTTAGGTTCAGCGCCATATTGAACGGTACAGCGCGTGATTCGGCCAGCGCGAATATATCATCCATTAAGTTTGATCTGTCTGCTGGGGTGAGCTGGAAAAAGAAGACATTTATTGTATACGGGACCAAAAGATTTTACGGCATTCATCAAATTAATAAGTAATTATAGATTCTATAATCATGCTGTTTTCTTGGCAATTCTCTGAGAACTATTTTACGATGCTTAAGTGTTACAACAAAATAGTTTAACCGCCCAACTGCATACTACTAGACGAAAACCGCCATTAGTACTACGTGATAAAGACACAGTCATAGACAAATTATACCCAATGACGTGAGGTTGACTGCTTGTTCGTGACAGTTAAAATAATTGTGTAAGGGCTAATACCTGTTTAGATTTAGACTTCATGGCTTCAATCAGTGTCTGCCACATGGGCAGTGAGTAATTGACTCTGTAGTATCCAACTTGATTGATATTCAGCTTGACCCAGCGATGGCCTTCATCACCCCTTAATTTTACTGAAAAATAAAAACATTGATATTCCTAATTCTTTCAATGTAAACATTGTATTTCAAATTCTAGTTACTCTTACCGTTTTGAGCAGTATCTGACAGCCAGACGATTTCTTCGTTTGTTGCCGTGTCTGTCTTAAATGTTATTGGCACAAACCAACGGTAGCTAAATATAAAAGAAGATACGTTTTTAGTTTTATAGTTGCATTTCATGAGGTTTGTTCTTAAATCTCACATAACATGTGTTCGTAATTGTTTCACCACAAGAAAGGAACGGCACTATTCGTTCGTACCTATACATCCATCTCTTTTTAGCACTAGAGCAATAATGACTGACACATCGATATACGACCCTTGATCATTACCAGTGTGGAATACACTGGTTGAAAACTATGCAAGTTATCCGCACAGAGCACCGAGACGTCTCAGCGGCAACAGTTAGTGACGAAATTTAAAAACTAAGCTGGTAAACTCATGAGTGTCAATCATTGATATATAAAAACCCAAAATGCACAGTCTCGAACAAATGCAACACTCGAAACTGTCGTCAAAAACTGACATGTATCAAGTGTCATGTGTGAGTTGTGTGTAGTTATTTTGTTTGCAAATTCAACCTGATACGGATGGCTTAAAGTTGTTTTTACAAAGCAGTGCAGTATGACGAGCGATGTGAGACTGTTTGAAACTAGCGCACAATTATACATTGTGCGCTTGTTTTTTGCGGACGTTTTTGAGATGCTGAGTGTGTATCTTGGGTTTTTTATATATCAATGGTGTCAACGTTTGCCGATAGTCGCTGCAGGCACTGCAATTCCGTGCTTGTAAGGCGCCCATTACACGCTCATGCAAACGTCACTCTTTTTTTATTTTTATTTGTGATGGGTTTGCTCTTGACTCTAGTCTAGGTCAGAGATGACCGAGACAAAGTCTACGATGGAGCGAGCTTACTCAGAAGGAGCCTGTTCACTCTAACTTTGAAGAGATTAGGGTTGTAAGCGTTTGGAAACACGGACGCAGGCAGAGAGTCCCACTCCTTTGCTGTGCGCATTATAAAAGACGTTTGGAAACGCTTAGTGCGAGTTGGTGGAATAGCAACAAGGTAGGGATGGTAAGATGCAGTGCGTCTGGATGTCCGATGGTAGAAGGGGGCCGGTGGGATGAGGTCGTGGAGTTCTTGGGCACACTCACCGAAGTACAATCTGTAGAAGACCGACAAGCAGGCAACCTTACGGCGATGAGCCAAGCTCTGCAGCTTGGCATCCACCAGTTTTACGTCACCGATGAGCCTCTTAGCTCTGCGTTCAAACGACTCTTTTTTGCGGTAAAAAGACACGCCTGTGTTTTGGTGGCGTTAAAAGTGGCCACATTGTCATCACCCCACTGGGAGACAAGGCTTAAGGTCAAATTTGTCCGCTCTACCATGGCCTCTCTCAAGGAACGAACTTCATCCCCGCTGGTTGTTGCGCTGGACAAGTATCTTTCTGAAACCGTACTGTCATCTGTGTACCCAACAAGACCAAGCTGAAGTAGGTCATTGATGTGCAGCAGGAAAAGAGTTGCAGAGAGAACAGACCCCTGAGGAACTCCGGCATCAATAACCATGAGGTCAGAGGAGCAGCCGTCAACGACTACTTGGATCGACCGTTCACTCAGGAAGTCTGATATCCAGCTACAAAAACTAGCTGGGATGCCATAAGCAGGAAGCTTGCTCAGTAGACCTGCGTGCCAAACCCTGTCAAAGGCCTTCGAGATGTCGAGCGACACGGCAACTGCTTCGCCGTCTCTCTCGATGGCCTCACCGAGCAGTGCGTGACATACAAAAGAAGATCGCCAGTTGACCGTACCCGGCGAAAGCCATATCGACGGTCACTGAGGAGATCATTGTCTTCAAGGTAGGTCAGCAGCTTACTGTTAAGAACCCTTTCCATAACCTTGCAAAGGATGGAGGTAATGGGCAGGGTCAGCACGGTCTCCCTTTTTGGGCACCGGTTGCACATTCGCAAGCTTCCATGATTCCGGCACCGTTCTTTTTTCAAGAGAGAGTCGGTACAGGCGTGCCAACACAGGAGACAGTTCAGGTGCACATTGCCTCAACACTCTCGCTGGAATGCCGTCAGGCCCGCTGGCCTTATTCACATCTAGACTGCACAATACTTTTCGGACCTCTTTAATGTGAACTGTGATCTCCGGCATCGAAGAGTCACAACGAGGTAAAGTTGGTGGTTGCTTGGAGCCAACGTCCAGACGCGAATTGCTTGCAAAGAGAGTTGCAAATAAATTTGCTTTCTCACTTGCAGAGTAAGCTAGCGAGCCATCAGGTTTCAACATTGGAGGCAAAGTGGGTCGACAGAAATTCGTTTCAACCGCTTTCGACAGGGACCAAAACTGCTTACTACCTGAAGGGTGCAATGCTAGTTTGGCCCCGATACGTCCGACATGGTCAAAACGTGCCCTACGTAAAACCCGCTCTCAATTCCAAAAGTCATGAATGACGATGGTGATTGATGGAATTCAATCAACATTAGACGCTCATTCTCAAAACGCGACGATATATTATTATTACCTGATATACGGGATTCGAAAAGGACAAGAACTGAACTATTACCCATTCCATAAACATATAAAAACAAACCCATTCACTTAAAAGTCGTGAATAATAAAATATCCAGATTTTCGTCAGTCAATTTTATGCAACCATCAGTCACTGCATTACACGATAGGTTATCCGTCAGTCACAGCGTTGACTGTGGTTAAATGGACAGCTAAACCTACCGTGTAATGGGCGCCTAGTTGTGGTTAACCGCCATACTATTGGATGACAAAGCAAGTGAATGGTTACTTACTTGAACTGAGAATCGTTAGTGTATTCCGCATCAGGGTCGATAAGGAACCGTGTCTGTGACACGAAGTAAGTGTTTGGCATGTCACCCAACTTTACTTCCAACACTGGATAACCCATCTGCCGCGTCCAAGTATCCATTACGTATCTAAAACATGTGAATAATAACACTTTAATATCTACTTATCATAAATCAAAAGTAAAATCAGTGTAAAAATTAAGGGACAGTCAAAAGAACATACATTGTAACACTTGGAAGGACTACGAAAACCACCCTAACTGTTATGACGAAAAGGCGCTACCAATGTCAAATTATTCTCATTAATGTTCGGATGACTGTACGGTTGGGCAGGTGACACAAGTTTATTGTTAGTTACATGCAATTCCGCAAGAACTCATAACAAGAAGATACAGAACTCATACGCGTAAAATCGTAAGTTTTGATTAAATTATCTTCTAGACGAGCCATACTATAAGAAGCTATCACTAGCCTTACAGACTTCTATAATTAAAATTATCGTTATTAAATAAGGGTACATACGAAAGATTCAAATCAGGATAGTCCTTCTTGAAGTAAGGTTCCAATGTCGACAGCAGGTCTTGAGTGACAGTGTTGCCAAACTCAAACTTCTTTAAGTAATCAGACACCCCTAAACGGAAATTCTCATGGCCAATGAAACCTTCCAACATTCTTAAGATTGACGCTCCCTGTAAAGAATAATAGTAAGTATTTCAATTGTAAAGTTAAAATAGTGGGAGTTCGATACGGTACTAGAAAAATAAGAAAGAACGGTTGAAGAAAACCGTGTTAGGTCACGTTTCCGCTCGCGACTAGGTCACATGCAAGTTTTACTACATAGCGGAATAGTAATATAAACAATGGCAGGAAAATTATTAACTGTCAGACATCATTTTTAGGGTTCCGTTCCCAAAGGTAACCAACGGAACTCTATAAGACTCCGCTGTCCGTCCGTCCGTCTGTCTGTCAGCGGGCTATCTCAAGAACCGTAATAAGTAGACAGCTGAAATTTTTACAGAGTGTGTATTTCTATCGCCGCAAATTTTTTTTCCATGTGAGAGTCCGACTCGCACTTGACCGGTTTTTAGTACACCCTAGCTCATGCTTCTTTGTGCCAAAAATAAACAAACCTTATTATACGAGATCGAGTCAAATATGGCCGTAATTTGATCTGGAGTGTCCACAGTTTGCACTATAGGGTGGCTTGACAGTTTTGCATCAGTCACCAACACTGGTTGTAAGGTTTTGGTTAAAAAGTGATCCAACTGAAAGAAAATAAAACAATTAAGTGTAAGCAATAACCTCTCGTATAACAAGTAAGATAAGACACAAAACGGGTTGTGCTGTGTAACTAGAGAAGTACCGTTAGTGTGGTGAGGTACAGAATTATTTTATAAAGGTTGAGCCAATTCCACCCAGCTCCATCTTTTTGAGGTGTAACCGTGCCGCAAACCGACCGACTTGAGCTTCTTGGTGTTACGTTAACATCTACCCTCAATTTTGGCCAGAAAGTTGGGGGTCCTAGCAAAGGTGAGACGGTACTTCACGCTGGAACAGCTGCTTAAGCTCTATCAAGCGCAAGTTCGATCGTGTATGGAGTACTGCTCTCATCTTTGGGACGGATCTGCCAAATACCAGCTTGATGCCCTTGAGTCAATTGAGAAACGAGCCAAGAGGATCATCGGTAATGACAGGCTCGTCGAATCGAAGCTCCAAAGTCTTGAGCATCGACGCCGAGTTGCTGGCCTGTCGGTTGCATTTTGGGGAGTGTGCGACGGAATTGCATGATTTAATATCGCCAAGCCCGTTCCATCATCGGACCACAAGACGAACGGCGATGCGCCACCGGTACATGCTGGACATCCCACCTACACGCACAAAACGTTTTGGGAACACATGCATAGTGTATACAGCTAAGGAGTGGAATTCCCTGCCAGAGTCTGTGTTTCCAGATAGCTACAACCTGGGAGTCTTTAAGACAAGAGTGAATAGGTTGCCTCTAGGCAAACGTGCTCCATCTTCGACCGCATCATCGCTTACCATCAGGTGAGATAGCGGTCAAATGTATTCCATTATGTTTCAGTTATTTAGGGCTCTGAGCATTTGGGTGAAAACAGAAAAACGGAACCCTAACCGACAAACAAACACGATCAATTCTATAAGGGTTCTGTTTTTTATCATTGGGACATACAGAACCCAAAAAACAACAGATGACCTCACTATTTCATGAAAATTCAAATAACTTACAACTTTCCATGTTGGCTCAATAGTATCTAAAGCTTTGACTTGCATGTATGATGCAAAGCCTTCATTTAGCCAAACTTCATCCCACCACTTCATGGTTACTGAAAAGATTTACATAATCATTAAAATATAACAATGAGCAAATACATATACATAAATCTTTTGCTACACATATCTGTGTAATATGAGTTGCGGCTGCAAAGCCATAAAAATAAAATATTGATACATAAAATGAAACAGCTGTTACCTAAGTTGCCAAACCACATATGAGCCAGTTCGTGTGTTATGGTATTGGCAACACTAATTTTGTTGCTAGCTGATGCCTTAGCCTCATCAACTAGGAATGCAGTCTCCCTGTAAGTGATCAGACCCCAGTGCTCTGTTGCACCTGATACGTAATCAGGAATACCAATCATGTCTGAAAAACAATAAAGTTAAATTGGGTACTTTTCTAGACAAATAAAATATAATTCTATGTAGTCCATTCATAAAATTTTGAAAAAATATTGGGCACATATTTTTTGCAATTTAAAATGATAAAAATTGATAAAGATAACTGCCTCCGTGGTCGAGTGGTTTAAGTGTTTGCTTTGTAACCCGGTGGTCGTGGGTTCGATTCCCACAGGAAGCATACTTTGAAAAGTTGTGTCCAGTTTGGCTAGGACATTGCAGGCTTGAATCACCTGATTTTCTGATAAAAAAGATGATTCTGTGCTTCGGAAGGCACGTATAAGCCGGTGGTCCCGGCCGCCAAATGGCGGTCGTCAAATAAACCATGTCAGAGGCCCTTGAGGAGGTTTAGAAACTCTGACACTAGGGTGTGTGGGGTCGTTAGACCTTACTGCCCACACGATAAGAAGAAGAAGATAAAGATAAAGCGCATCAATTTTGTTAAAACAGTACAGAGTTTTCAATGCACTGTATCATCATAATTTTTTGTACATGTGAAAAAAGAAAATATATGTGAATAAAATATTTTTTGGAAATCTATCTGATGGACTAATTAGAGATTTTTTTTAGGAAATTATCCAATTGAAACTGAAACAATAACTAGTTCAACTGGTTAACTTCCTTATTTATTTCAAGTTCATGTTCATTATGGGTACATAGGTTAATCAATGCCCCAAGGCAATACAACCTTTAAGTTAAATGACAAAAATTGTGGTCTTAAGAATGTTTAAGATTTTACTTTAGCATCATAAGGTCTATTTATACACACTGTGTCTTCATTTCTCAAAGCAAGAAATAAGCAGCACCTATATGCCCTTCATGCTTATTTCTTCTGTCTTGAAATTGTTTTAAAAAAATGCACTTAAAAAAATAAATAAGATTTTATACCCACCTAGTTTAGGTAGAGGAAAAGGCACTTCATAATATTTGATGTAGAACTCAGTGGCCCTTTTTCCAATATCTTGAGCAAAGTCAATTTTATGCAATTCTTGTTTCTGAGCAAATGAGCGAAGTGTGAATGTCTTTCCAATGCCTCCAGTATTAATTTCAGTCTCCTTGTGATCAAAATCACAGACAACGAAGCATGCTAAATATGTGGACATAGGCACACTTGTAGCGAATGTCACCTGGTCCATATTAGCATCTTTGTTGAATGTTGTTGATATTTCCTAGAGAGAGAAAATTCAAATTGTATCTTACGAAAAAGACATTTGAATACTTGAAGAACGATTATATTACAACAAAATTTCTAAAAATTTGATAATAAGTATGATAATGTTATTGCTTTCTATGTCCCTTATTAAATAAAATAGAAATGATCTGTAGTAGTCTGTGAGATACTTACATTCATATTAGAAAGTGCAATGTAAGATGGTGGCTTATACAAAGTTATATCATACGTAGCCTTAAAGTCCGGTTCGTCAAAGCAAGGGAATGTTTGGCGAGCATAGGTGGGTTGGAATTTACTTGCCACCATTTTCCTGAAACAGTGACATACATGAAGACAATTCTGTGCAAATTGCAAGTCATACAACAAAAAATAGTAAAAAAGTATCATAGGGGTCTCATTTACCTAGAGTCATACAAACGTGAGGAATAGAACCCAACAATGTCTCTGGTTAGATCCCCATTGAATTTGATACAGATTTTGTAGTTCCCTGCACTAAGAGCTGAATCAAAATGAATGAATAATTGTTCCAACTCTTTCATCTCACAAAACTTTGAGACGGGGACCTCATCTGTTCCTTTGTGTACCTTTACTTCAGTGATATTGAGAAATTTTGTATGCAGACATAAAAGATTTCTTTCTTCTTTGACTACAACGTCAATTTTCACGCTCCCTTGAAATTCACCTTCTTCTAAATCTGGGCGTAATTCTAGGTTGTAGTTCACAGGACGAACCAATGGCGAGAGCCGGTCAGATAATTTCGCGGTTGGAGTCATAACTTCTATGGTATTCGTATTAGAAGCAAAATTGACCCGGCTTTGTCGAGTTACAACAACATCAGTAAACCTAAATAGCTGTCGGCGAATGCGACGCCGGATAGGTATAAAGTTCACGTCCAAAACCTTTTTAATTAATAAAGCCCGAGAACATAACATTAATGATGAATTACAATATCTTGAACTTAATTTTATTTTGATTGATTTACAGTTTCACAGCTGATTTTACGCAGCAGTGAAATGTCATCTGTCAAATGCAGCGTTACCAACCCCAATTTATCAAATTCCCCGAAAATCTAAGTCGCATTCTTCAATTTGGGGACAAAAAATCTACTGATTCCTCACAAATTTCCCTAAACGTTTTTTAAAAGAAATTAAACAAGTTTCAACTGATTTTATAAGATTTCTTTTGTCCTTTACTTTTATTTTTTCACAATTTTGCGTTACAAGCGTTTTGCTCGATGAAGTAAACTTGACACTGACACCCAGTGTTTAATTCCTGTCCCTAAAAGTACTACAGTATCTGTATTTAAATACTTACAGTAAATTTTAAAGACACTACAGTTTTGCTTGATCGATTGCCAGCATTTGATAACGTCAGTAGGATTTTTTTTCAAGTTGGTTGTTAGCAACCAAAGACTAGAAAAAGTTACTTACAAATGGCGTGTACACAACCCGTTTATAGGAAGCAAAGGGAAGGCGTTATATTAAGACAAGTATTTAGATTTCTTGAAAAAGTGTTCTGACTTGGCCCGGTATATCGAAATTCAAAATCACCGCATTTTCCCCACATTTTGCCAATCCCCAATAAATCCCCAATCAACTTGAGATTCCCCGCAATTTGGGAAATTTCCCACACATTAGCAACGCTGGTCTGCTGTCAATGTGACTTTACGTTTTAGTAAGCGTGAAACTGGGTGTTTTCAGTCAGAAAAAGTAACAAATCGAACATCTTCTAATAACTAATATATAAAAATCACGGGTCATAATTTTGGCTATCGAACTCCTCTAAAACGGCTTGACCGATTTTTTGACGTGATAATGTCTTATGAATCGATGAACGCCGGCTGCACGCACGAAAAAGTGTCACGTTCCGAGAGCGAGAGCGCGGAACAAGCGATAGAGAGGCACGATTGGCCTAAGCGTTCGGCTTGTTTGTTATGAATTCAATTCTTTTCTTCTGACGTTATCATGTAAAATTATCCGTCCTTAAACCGACTTTACACACAACCAATTTTTTTTTGTGTAGGTATATTTATTTGGTAGGTCTGAGAATAGGTCGTAGGCTATTTTTCAGCAAACAACGTTTGCCGGATCAGCTAGTTATAATACAATGTAAAACTCCAATAAATTACTAGGCCAAAAATGTTGACCACTAAGGCACGTGCGGACAACTTAATTTATGTACCTACCTACCTAGATGGTTGGTGAATAAATGAATGTGGTAGCTGATGCGTTGTCTACTTACCCACCATTTTTCAAATGGCTTCCATAAAATCCGACGATTTTTTTATCCAATCTTCCAGAAAATAAGATGAACAACTCGTAGTATTCCTTGTGTATCTCATGCTCTAAATTAATAATCAGCAGTTCTCTTTTATCTAGTGTCTTGTTAGTAGACAAAATTGTTACGCTTTGATTATTATTGCTTTTTTTTAAGCTGGCTGAATGAATCGTCAAATTATTAGTATGCAACGTTATTGTTTGAATTGTCTGCTTTACTTTTAATGTTATCAAAACAGATCCATAAAAGGTATTATTCGTCATGTTAGGTTTCAACGTAAGTCTATAATTTTTAGGTTCAACGGTTCTTGGTAGTCGGTAATAGTTTTTATCCTAGAAAAAAAAGGTGAAATGAAACGTTTTTTTCTCTTCAGTTACAAAATTCCCGCGTTTTTGGATGAGCGCTAATAGTGTTTGAATTCGTATCGACATTGTGTTATGAAACACTAAACGTTGTGAGCTGTTCTCGCGTCAGAGCGTTACTAAGAAACTAGTTATTGTTTCTACAATGCAGACATTGTTACAAGTAGTTACATAGGTGAGGTGCATTACTGACTGCACAGTTCCTTGCCCCTAAGACACCCATTAGGTACACGCTCATGCAAACGTCACTCAATTCTAAAAGTCATGAATGTCGAATCTGCTTCTTCTTCTTTTCGAATCGATGCCAACTCCCTAGATCGTTTTCCTGTAGGTGGCTACATTAATTGCAGCATCAGTGGCATTCATCAAATTTCCCATAGTACAGGTGTATGAGCTAGCTACTTGGGGCACTCCAACATCTGGCTCATATTCTGAACACACTCACTGAGTGTTCAATGGGTCTATGAAACCTCATTTCGCCAAGATATGTTTGCAGCGGCCTACCTGGAATGTCTACCATGAATGTCGAATGACTGATGGTGATTGATTCAATCGACATCAGACGCCGACGATATATTTTACTACGGGATTCGAAAAAGGACAAGGACTGAATTGTTATCCATTTTATAAACATATAAAAACAGACACATTCAAAAAGTCGTGATTAATTAAATAAGTATTCTGTTTTGCGTCAACTGGAAGCCGACCACAATATAGTTGGGAAAAGGCTACGCAGATGATGAATTTCATGAAACCATCAGTCACTGCATTACACAGTAGGTTATCCGTCAGTCACAGAGTTGACTGTGGTTAAACCGACAGCAAAACCTACCGTGTAACGTGCGCTTCAGGCTTCGGACACGAAGTTAGCGGGCGCGGGGAGCGGCGCGGTTAAGCAGGACCCGAAGCTAGCGGGCAGATCGAACGGCGCTAGAGCGGCGCGCAGTGTCGTGTTATGTTATGTTATGTTATGAGAAACAAGTGTACGTTCGCGAACGAAATGTCTAAACAGCGACGACATGTTGTCGTCGCTGTTTAGACTGAGCGCCTTTTTCGCTGTTTAGACTGAGCGCCTGTTTAGACTGAGAGCCTTTTAATACAAATTTTGAAACGTTGGTCACTACGTCAATGCAGACGTACGGGCACCGCTAGACTCCTATATACAATGTACTCTGTGGCTAGACTGGTGCTCATCGCTCGTACGCCGCTCCCCGCGCCGATGCCTTTGAGGCCAGTTCAGACAGAGGCCAAAATTCAGGCACCTACCTCCATATTTGTTGCATTCTTTTCTTCTTTCGATATCTTAGCTTCAAGTTTCTCATCTTCGATAAGCTGTGTGCATGCTTCTCTGTCTATTGTTGCTAAAGCAACGGTGGACACGAAGAGGCTTAGAGCCGCCAGTATGAAAAATATCAGTAATTTGTTATGACTAGTCCATTTTCTCAGTTTGGAATTACTCATCTGAAAGGAAAAGTAGAGCTTTTGGTCTTGTAACTTGAAAAATCAAAACTTCCAGCCCTCTCTACATTTGAAAAAAGCTAATGGTTATCTAGTGGCCGAAATTCGGGCAATTTTTTTCTTTTTTAAACATTTATAAAAATTATTTAGCTTCTACTCTCCTTCTTCTTACAACGTAAAATACCTCAACACTGAAATCGCGACAAGAATCTACTTGACTAAGTACCTACTGAACAGTTGCATGTTTTATTTTTCGCGATTTTAGGGGTTGGTCTCCTAGTAAAGTTGCTCATAATATTGAGTACATTTACCCCTTAAGACAAATTGCGATTATTTTGTTACACGTTGTATAAACTTTAATGATGCCTTTCATACTCCTCCGTCCGCGTAATTTTCGTTTAAAAGGGGTACAACGTTTTTGTTTCACGTAAGTATCTATTTAAATATATGTAGGTAGATTTTGATGTTGTCAGGTTCTCGGTAAGTATGTAGGTATGTAGGTATACCTACGTATACCAATGTAGCTGGACAGGTAAACATAGTGATTACTTTACACAATAATGACACACAATGTAGTCATTTATGCTGTTTGCATAAATGCGTGTCATGCCCACTGCCTGATAGCGAATGGCATAAAATGCACATTTTATTGCTATGTGATAATTCTGATTGGCAGAGTGGGTAATACGAAACAAATCTTAAATATTATTCAATTAATTTGTCTAGCAAGTTCCCAACTAGGTTTGTTGTTTTTAGGATGCAGCAGCTGAGTACAGGGGGGCTAAAAAGGCCACTTAAGGAGAATCATAATATTAATCACACAACAATCCGTCAATTTTAATTTTCATCTGTATCACTAAAGCATTAGGTTCAAGGTTGATTGGGAAAGTTTGACAGTGACGGTGATTTGCTTTCTGATTCAGCTAAAGTGGCCTTTTTAGACGCGCAGGTCGTTTTTGAAGTCCCCTTCGTACTGTGTAGTTTCCCCCTGTCATCATCTCCGCTGTCACATGAATTTTGTATTGCGCAGCGACTCGCTTCGTGTTTCAAGCCATCAGTGAATCTACCAGCCGGTCTATTCCAGTGCAATTCTGATAACACGAAGTGAGCTGTCAATCCATATAATCAAGATGGAATGACAGTTCACTTCGCTCTCACTTTACCCAAGCGTTCATTTCGACATGTTAACAGAATCGACCGGCTGACCGTGTACACTTAGGTGAAGTGAAAGACAAGCGAGCCGTCATTTCATCTTATTTGCATGGTTTGACAGCTCACTTGTCGTTCAATTCGCATAAGTTTTCACATCGACATGCTCACAGTATCGCTGCTGTACTACGTATTCACAGCCTAAGGAGCGACCACTTGTCTGACATTCAGAACCCAGTAGGTAACTGGGTCACACTGAACCTCTTGGCAAGACTCGTCAGATTCTCTTGCTTTTGTCTATTTCGATACTGACTTGGTCTAAGATCAAACTAGATCAAAGATCCACAAATGATAGCCGAGACCAATAGCATAACGTGCATTCTGAGACACGGAATCATAAATGTGTTTTGTTTTTTGTTTATAGAAATAAATTAATTCGCCACCTATAATTTGGCTCTCTTTAAATTATTCATAGGTATCGGTAATGACAGGCTCGTCGAGTCGAAGCTCCAAAGTCTTGAGCATCGACGCCGAGTTGTTGGCCTGTCGGTTTTCTATCGCTTGCATTTTGGGGAGTGTGCGACGGAATTGCATGATTTAATTCCGCTAAGCCCGTTCCATCATCGGACCACAAGACGAACGGCGATGCGCCATGTACCGGTGTACATGGTGGACATCCCACCGACACGCACTAAACGTTTTGGGAACACATTTATAGTGCGTACAGCTAAGGAGTGGAATTCTCTGCCAGAGTCTGTGTTTCCACATAGCTACAACCTGGGAGTCTTTGAGACAAGAGTGAATAGGTTGCTTCTAGGCAAACGTGCTCCATCTTCGACCGCATCATCGCTTACCATCAGGTGAGATTGTGGTCAAACGCGAGCCTCAATAGTAATAAAAAATAATAATAATTCGTAAGTAACTATTTCTAGGTAATAGTAAAATAAGTATTCCCGGAAAGTGACACAATGACCTAACAGACTATCTACTGCTTGAGAGAATCAGACAGATTAGACTACTGCTCACAGACAAGCAATTAAGACTAATAAAGCCAGTCAAAAGATAATTACACTAGAGGTGAACTAAATTAACTATATGTCTCTTCACTACCGCCTGTTCACTTTCTCAGTTTACTCTCTTCGTCACTAATCTAATGATAATTTAATCATTTGCATTGAATGCGCGAATTATACAATGTGGGTAACGAAAATACTGGCAATGAGTAATTTGAAATAGAAGTAGGCATTACATACATAGATCTTAGTTTCGACAAATGATTTTTCAGACAAACGAAATGGTTGATAGTGTATGTAATGAACCGACTTTAAGTTTTGCCTGTCTTATTAACAACTCTATTTATATCAAGTAGGTACTAGCTTTGGCCCGCGACTTCTTACGCGCTTATCCCGTTTTTCAAACATTTTATTGTCTTACCTAGTATATGGATGGTATTTATGTAACCCATGTACTAGGATCGCTTTGAATGCTGACTAGGAACGTCATCACACGTTTAAATGACTAACTTACATATATTGTAGTCCCCACCCTAAATCTAGGTATATCTACCCCACTGAGTACTCTATATTATTATGTACGTTTATTGCCAGCACCGTCAAATAACGAAAAAAAACTCTCTTTAAAAATATCACTTACCTTGCGGAAAATAATGAACTAGGTACTAGGTATCCTTTCACTTTTATATCACAGTGGACACTATTACGTTATTCTTAGTTACAATTTTATTATCAGTATTTACCTATTTGCTTACAAATAAAAGGAACGAAGATGTGGCCTGTACTGGCTGGACCGAGTCAGCCACAACTACGATTAAAATGCTCGCACTAGCTATCGATGTTACGACACAAGTTTCACTTGCTCGCTGTGGCCGTCACTCTACTCTAGATGGACGCAATACTTTGACAAAATAATGTAACCATGTTGTTACGACTATTAAATTCTTACCTGCTTAACAAAATACCTGCTTTTGTCTACTTTTAGGGTTCCGAACATTCGTAAAACCGGAACCCTTATAGGATCACTCGGGTGTCTGTCCGTCTGTCACAGACAGTTTTCTCCGAATCTACTGGATAGGACTCTATATATATGTATACCAAATTCCAAAAGAATCGTCTTTTGGAATTTGGTATACATATAGACTTCTGTGACCTAAACACGGACGTATTACGTAAACGAATAAATTTTTATTATGGGGTCACTTTTGGGGCTCAAACTAAACAATAAAAATAAAAGTTTTTCAAACTATAGTGTGTGACATATCAAATAAAAGGGTTTACTGTGAGGGTTTTGAATATTTTTTTACATAATTTTGAAATAAATAGTTTTGAAGTTATTCAAGAAATTAGACCAAAAATTACCATGCCCCCTTATCTCCAAAACTACTGAGCCTAAAATTTTGGAAAAAATGCAGATAATAGTTCTATACCTAAAGATTACAGGAAAACCTGTAAGAAGTCTAAAGTGTTAAAATAACATGTTAAAAATATGAAATTGGTTCGAAACCCTTTGCACGCGAGTCCGACTCGCACTTGGCCAGATTTTTTTGTACTTTCACCTACATTTTTCCGTGACTCCTCTTATCTTTTGTAGTATCTAGTAGGTAACAAATGATTCTAAAATAAAAGCGTTAAATGTTAGATACCACAGGATATGTACTTTTGCAAATGAACTCTTACCTAATCCTAACTAAAGGTTCCTTTTATCGGACAGTGATTGTCTGGTCTTCATCCAATGTTAAACCTGGAACAATGGCCTAACAAAACAAAGACGAATTTTGAAAATTATCTTCCGGCTTTAATTAAGTAGGTAAGTAATTTCAAACAACGCAGGCTTTTTGTATTGAAGGCTCAAGCTCAATACAAAAAGCCTGTGGAAGTAATTAATCAAAATGAAACAGAATCTTATGATCCATTGCTGTATTACTACTATTATTAATTTAATTAATTTAATTATGCTAGGATATAACCATTTAAATAATTTACCCTTACTTACAAGGCTTTGTAAAGTTTGTCTAATAACAAAGACCACTAATAATTTAGCGTTTGGCTTTTATTGATTTAAATATAAAAATGATAGGCTCGCTTTTGACCTACACCTGATGATAAGCGATGTTGTGGTCGACGAAAGAGCACGCTTGCCTAGAAGTAACTTAATATGCACTTTTGACTTAAAGAACACCAGGTTGTAGCTATCAGGAAACACAGACTCCGGTAGAGAACTCTATTTCTTGGTCTAGTAGTCGCAATCGCTACATTTTGTTAAGAATGAAGTCCTGTGGTGTTTTATTCCCGTGTTGGCCAAATTATTATTATTTAGGGTTCCCAACAAAAAACGGAACCCTTATAGGATCTCTCGGTTGTATGTCTGTCTGTCACTGCCAGTTTTCTCCGGCTCCACTGGACCGATTCTGTTGAAATTTGGTACACATATGGACTTCTGTGATCCAAACACGGATGCGTTACGTAAATCACAATTTTTTTAATATGGGGTTCACTTTTGGGGGTAAAACTAGAAAATGAAAAAAAGGTTTTCGAACAATATTGTGTGACATATCAAATGATAGGGCTTTTAAAATTTTTAAGGGTAAGGGTTTTAAAAATTTTTTTTTTCATGGTTTTAAAATAAATAGTTTTGAAGTTATTCAAGAAATTAGACGAAAAATTACCATTCCCCCCCCTTATCTCCGAAACTAGTGGACGTCACGCGGTTTCACCCGCGTAGTTCCCGTTCCCGTGGGAATACGGGGATAATATATAGCCTATGTTACTCCCTGATAATGTAGCTATCCAATGCTAAAAGAATTTTTCAAATCGGTCCAGTAGTTTCGGAGCCTATTCAATTCAAACAAACAAACAAACAAACAAATCTTTCCTCTTTATAATATTAGTGTAGACTACTGAGCCGAAAATTTTGAAAAAGTGGAGGTATTAGATATTTACCTATAGATTACAGGAAAACCAGTAAGAAGTTTATGGTATTAAAATAACACGTAAAAAAAAAATCGTTCGGAACCCTTAGCACGCGAACCCGACTCGCACATGGCCAGTTTTTTTCTCATCTGGAATTACTCAGTTGCAGATGGGTGTCGATTTATATCCATTTAATGGCAATAGACTTGCCCGTTATTGGGTCTAAAAATAACTGGTGAAATATGGCTGTGCACTCTGCCAAACCCTTATTAGATATAGGAGTAATGTTAAGTTTTTGTCATCTTTGGTTTAAATCGTTATCCTTGTACCAAAAAAGTACCCATTAGTATGAAACAAGTTATACAACAATTACAAAATTTACTTTAATATTAAAATTATGTTAAAGGTCAATATACCTACGTACCTAAACCTGTTTATTTAATTAATCAAGGGAAAATGTAAAGTGCAAAATGTAGGCCTTTGCATAAAACGTATATATACAAATTCTATATCTAACTTGTAGTTATGGTAAGTTTTGAAAGCATCCCTAAACAGCCATTTAAAATCTAGGCTAAGCCATAGTTTTTTTGTGACAGGCCATAACAGCAACTTTCGTTCTTAGAAGAAACAGTAAGATCGTGATTATTTTAATAATATCATGTTCTTGGTAATAACTTCTATCTACACTAATATTATAAAGAGGAAAGATTTGTTTGTTTGAAATGAATAGGCTCCGAAACTACTGGACCGATTTAAAAAATTCTTTCAGTAATGGATAGCTATATTATCAGGGAGTAACATAGGCTATATTTTATCCCCGTGCTCCCACGGGAACGGGAACTACGCGGGTGAAACCGCGTGACGTCCACTAGTAACTTCTATAGCTTCATAATCCTAGATTCTTACATCGCAAAATTTAATAAATTTCTATGTTCACTTCAGTATAGATTGGTTGCTCAAATAACTGGGTCCAATATTAAAAGTGACTGAATCAAACAAAGTTGACTTCAGGTTTGATTTGATAACCAATATATTAAAACTCTACCGTTACTGAGTGACTGACAGACAACGCACAGCCGAAACTACAGGTACCGTACCTACAGGAATCTACATGCCAAGTTCCAGCATTGTTTCCTTGGGAAGTATAGGGATAAGAGAGAATTTCCCGAAATTCCTACGGGAACGGGAAAAACAGAATACGCGGGTACAAAGTTGCGGGCAAAAGCTAGGAAAATATAAAATAAACCTAACACACAAGAGTATTGCCCTATTTAATGACCATTCGTGAAATTTTTAGTCAGATTTAAGAAAACAACCGACGGCGATGTATTCCATTTTGAGGTTACCTACTTTCGATTTTTGGGTTGTAACAAAAAGGGTAATGTGAAGGTGCTACTCGTATTAAAGGAAATAACTATCTCGAAAATATCTAACTACTTATCTACGTATTTAGTACTAAATAATCAGCTGCCTTTTGATTTAATGTGTGGTCAACTTATCTTAGTTTGCTCAACACTATTGTTTTAACAATATTAACATTTTAACTATTTTCGTTAGTCATTACGAGAACAATGTACTGATATAAGTTTGAATTAACACTAATAGAATTGGTCTGAGTGTACTTACAAATATATCTTTGGACACGTAAAAGAAAATTAATTATTACTTGCTCAGAATTTAACGTTGAAAAAGCCTACTTGTGTAATGTACCTTTGAGAAATCTTATTTTGTTGCGAGCGATGACCAAATTGAAAAATTAAGTCGAATTATATTATATTTTTTCTTTTTATCGATGTTGCAGTAATTTGTCGGTCATAGACAATGGGGAAAAACCACCGGACAAGTGCTAGTCATACTTGCGCAAAGGGGTAGAGATATCACCAAAAATGTTACAGTTTAATTGTTTCCTTTTTTGTCATGATAGTAACATAACACGACAAGGTTTTAAAAACTTCAACTGACTACCGATCTTAAGTTATGTTATAAATGCGAAAGTGAGTTTGTATGTTTGATACGCTTTAACGCCTAAATTGCTGAATCGATTTTGATGAATTTTGGTAGGTAGAGAGATAGATAGGACCTGAAAGACAGTTAGAGGTGACTTTAATGTGGGCAAAGAGAGGGGCAAAAGCTAGTTACAGATAAAATTTTAATAGCTCTATGGTAGACAGACACGTCTATAGTGAGTCTCTGTGAGCAGGTTTGGTGCGTCTTGCTTAATAGAAAAGGTCAGGCGCTCATGAGCTGCTGAAGACCAGTTTTCTCATCCATAACATTTCGAATTTCTAATTTTATGCTCAGCTTAGCCTTTTGACCTGCGCCTTTCTTGGGAAAATACATACGTACTACTTGTTTTCTCAGTAATAAGTATTCTTGACTTACCGCCTATTATTATTTTATCGTCGCAGGACGCAGAGGACATTCGAAAGAACACGGAATTGAGTCTCGATTTATTCCGATCATTACCGAAAGTGCATAAACTTTGCAAGCGCTCTCATTACTTTGATAAAAAATAAGTAGAAAGGATTGAAGAACAAACTTTACTTTTCAGATGAGAAAATGTTCTCTCACACATAGATGTCACCTCACGCAGCGGGGCTCCGTCAACCTGACGTCGAACGTCTTCTTCTGAAATATAATAAAAATATGAAAAAATGGAATTTCGTTTAGTATATTTTTATTTAGTATACTTAACGTTCTTTTGATCTTATTATCATCTTTTATGATTGACAGTTGATCTAACCTCTGAACACAGAGCGACCGCGCCAGCTCGGGAACTTAGGGTACCCCGACACATATAGGTTAGGTCCGAATGGGGTTGCGGGAGCTAGAGTGAGCGAGCGAAGCGAGCGAACTTAGCCCCGTCGACCGAATAAACAGTAGGCGAGTCGTCCATTAGGTGTTTCATACATAGTTGACATATCCAACATCTTAAACAATCATTAGATTAATCGTTCGTTACTAAAATTAATTTTAGCTCAATCATAATTAAGTAACTCAAACAGTAGTTCAGTCGACCAATATGTGTTATGAACGTATGTGAATCAACCGTAGTTATATCGAAAATGGTTATAATAACTTTAGATATTATAATACGTAACCCAGATTATAAATAACTTTGCAAATTTTGCAGGGAAGCGTGGGACTAAAAACGACGGTTCCAAGGGTGAGCGAAGAGTGTTCGTTTTGTACCTCACCTCGGTTGTGCTAGGTTCTCTTATATTACGTACATGTTTTCGAAAATATGTTTTATTTTTTATGTGGTCGTATCTAAAGCCAGGGAAGTGTAAGTGCACCCCCCTTCCGGCACCCATGATTGATTTTATAAGAAGTTACACAGGCTACTTTTACTCATTTTCACGAGGGCGAAGCCGCGAGCAGATACTATGCCATGCTATTCTTGTCCCGCTAATTGATTTGATTTCCTATTATAGTAACAATCTATTATGTTGTATGTTAAGTACATAATGACAACTGAAAACATCACATTATTCGCACTCAGTTTAGATATTATTGATTGTTACTCACCTGCCTAGCCTTTTCCCAAACTATATTGGGGGCGGCTTCCAGTTAAACCAGATTCAGCCAAAAACCACGATTTTACGTGGAGCGAACTGACTTCCACAACCCAGTAACTAAATGGTTTACTCTTACTATACTATTACTCTTACGGTACTTCTTGGCAAGATTGGTGGATTTGCTGGCTTCTGACAATCCGTAACGACTGCCAAAGATCAATAAATGACAGCCGGGACCAACGGCTTAACGTGCTTTCCGAGGTACAGAGGAGTCTTGGTATGTCAAGATGGTTACCCATCCGAAGGACGCAAGCATTACTTAACCTTGCAGATCGACCCGTGCGGTTGTTATTATTTAATCACGAGCTCGTATGGATCCACGTGTAACCTACATAATCCTTTTCTAAGGTCAATCAACCTATTTTATATTCAATGAAGTAAATTTAGTGTATAAATCTTCTATCGTACCTGAGAAGCCTTACCTTACACATTGAATTGCTGCACTTCTATACTAATATTATAAAGAAGAAAGATTTGTTTGCTTGTTTGTTTATTTGAATTAAATAGGCTCCGAAACTACCGGACCGATTTGAACAATTCTTTTAGCATTGGATAGCTACATTTTCAGGGAGTAACATAGGCTATATATTATCCCCGTCCTCCCATGGGAACGGGAACTACGCGGGTGAAGCGTGACGTCCACTAGTAATTTATAAGTCGGTTTAGATTTTATTTAAGAATAGGAAAAGATTTTATTTCTTGAACACCTCTGAGGCAGCCCAAGACTGATTTTTTTAAAGTAGGGAACTGAATTTTAGGAGCTTTTAGCCTGCATTTTATTAAATATCGTTGCATAATACTATGTTTCCTTTTAGGACTGGATACTTCAACTCCTATTATGACGTGACAATGCCATAATGATTCCGTCGTGAGAAAGAGACGGAGCGATGCAGGATGAATAGCACTATCTCATTTTCTTCATGATGTCATTGACAAACCCGTAGTTTGTTGTGGTTGAACCGAATACGAACACTATTTTGCTAATTGAAAACAACAGCATTGAGCACTACTAGACATACATATTTTTTATCCGCACAATGCACCGTTCCTCGTGCCGCGGGACAAAACTACTCCGCTATAATTTCAGTGTATCGTAGACCACATGTTGTAATAGGAAAACGTAATTCAATTTAGGATGAATAATTAAGCCGACATGCTACACAACATACCCGGTAATGGAAAATAATTCTATTGGAACTACATAATTATGTAATTTGAAAGGTGATTGAAATTAATTGCACTGGAAGTATTCTGTTAATTGAATGAGAGTAATAAACCAGAATTCGCATTTAATCATAAAATTGTTTGACCCGGCAACTATAAATTGGTGTCTTTCGAAAATACTCTTTTGTAACTTCAATAGTATGGGGGCTGCTCTGTTGATCTCGCGATCGCAAACGCAACTACCGAGTGGAGTCATATGGGTTCGATTCTCAAGTCGGTAAAAAAAAAAGTTTTACTTTCGTTCTCGGTGACAGCCCAGAGTTCGGGTGTAACACCCCCGTGCCTCGGAAAGCACGTAAAGCCGTTGGTCCTGCGCCAGATCTCTCTCCGTTCGTGTCGGGTTGCCGTCCCATCGAAATATGAGAGCTATGGAAGTGGAAGTGCACTTGTGTTTGCACTCACTTGTGCACTATAATATGTCCCGCGCCAATAGCTAGTCTCCATTGAGATTGGCCGACATGGCCGAAATCAGTCAGGAGAACTATATAGTATGGGTTACCTAACATTCTTGATATATTCTGCAAGGAAGGGCTGACACATAAGTGCACATAACTTTTCTTAGTACATACCTTCCGGTTTCTGTTTGACGATTTGAAGTTAAGGACTTGGCAAAATTTACAACACTGCTTACAACACAAGTCGACTTTCCGACCTTTCTCAACTTTAGCTTCTAGTTTCTACATACATTTATACCATTGGGTCAAATATTGATTGATATTGCATAAACTTATGCAATATCAATCAATATAACAACAATAAAACGAAATCAAACTCAATAAAAATTCATATCCAAATATAATGCTAAACGGTTTACATAAAATTTTATTTTGAATTTCATAATAATTTACTCTTTTACGGTAGGTAGTAAAGAAATAGAAATCCTAATATATAAAAATTCTTCCGTAACTGACTGATAGAAATAGCACAGCCTAAACTACTAGTCGTGTATTTGCATGGAAATGGCACGTAAAATCTAATTAGGACTGATCCAAGAGATATACGTTCTAATAACTTTAAATTACTTAGTATTAGAAAGGTACCTATGCGAAGTAGCATGTCCCCGTGGATTTAAACGGCGCGCCGTCGCCGCTGGAATGATCCGGCGCGCCACCGCGAAGCATTTTTTGTGTTTATTCGTAACAGCGACAAAGTATGCAAGCGTTTTAAACGAATTTTAACTTTGAATATTTATTAAAAATGTTGTAACTAACGTCAGCCATGCCTAGGAAAAGGTGGCGAGACGACCTAAACGCCTATTGCCTGGGTTAGTTCGAGCTGGCTCGGTACAAAAAAAAACTGGAAGGACTTGGGGGAGGCTTTTTCCCAGCAGTGAGACAATGTAGGCTAAATAAAATAAACAAAAATCTTGAGTAGCTCCATCTCTCTCACATCACATCACATCAGAATCATGACGGAATTCAAGTACCTAAGTACTGAGATGTCAATTGTCCGAATACGGCGACAATAAACGTTCAAACCAAGGACCAGAAAAATGAACAAAGCATAGATACTACGTCCAGCATAGTCTACGTCAGCTGGATGTAAGTTACTCGAAATGATTGACAAACGCATTGGATAATGTTAAAAATATAGATACTTTCCGGTCCTTATGTTGAAGATAACTCAGCAAGCTATAGAACATGTTATGCTCTAAGGGATTCACAGGGTGTTATGTCGAGGATCGAGATGAATGACATGCAATTGGGGACGCCATATTCGCAATAGATTGCTTTAGGTTGACGATGACAATGGGGGCAGAGTCCAAAATGGATTTGAAGGATTTTTGTTTTTAATTTTACGCCGCCCGTCCGACAGATGGCTATTTTCTTTAAAGCGCTCCCTCAGTGATTGGTTCAAGTCCGCGCCGCCGGCGGGCGGCCGCCGCTGTGAAAAGTTACCTTCACGCCGCCGCCGTCAAAAATCGCCACGGCGCTCATATCTAAATGCGAAGTCATTATAATCTACTAGATTCTGCCAGTAGTTTCACCCGTATCACAGTCGAGAAAAATCCCAAGAAAGCATGCTCCTTGGTAAAAAAAAAAACTATCCCATGTCATTCCTGGTCTGACGCGTGGTAAATTAAATCAAAATCAGCTGTTCAGACGTGATGAGGTAACAAATAGAGCTCTCATCGCACTTATGATATTTGTAGAAGGCATGAAATTCATGAGTGACTGATTTGTATCAGTGGCCAGATTGGCCCGCTCTAGCTAGAAATAGAATTTGATGGAGAAAGGGAGAGTAAAGCCTTTGCAGAGGGGAAATAATAGGTTAGATTTTATTAGGTTAAATGAGGTTTAACGTTGTACTTGCGTAGAGTTATGAATATTAATGAGATGAATGGAGAGGGCGACCAAGGAAAAGATAGACGGATTGTGTGACTAGTGAAAGAAATATAAGTTAGTGATAGCGTGGCAGCTGATAGAACAGAATGAAAGAAAAAAACGTGTTGAAACCTGAACCCAAGTAACATGGGATAAGGGCAGGAAGATAATGTTGCACTTACATAGGTAAAGCACTGCAAATCTGAGAAAAGTTTTTATTGTTTTTCATTACCTGTTACTTCATAGGTACCTACTTGATATCAGTTACTGACCAGCATAAGCAGACGATAATGTTCCCACTCCTGAGACACAGGCCTCCTCTGTGACTCCACTGTGAAGAAGTGGACTGTAATCTTTGAAGCGAGCCCAGTGTGAATAGGTGAATGTCGATTATATTTTTTAATTTGCCGTACTTTAAATACGCAGCTTTTCTTTTCCTTGTGACTTACGGCATTGAGTGAGTTCCTACTTATATTTTCAATGATTAAACTTGCCTTAAGAGGAAATGCTGGCGGCGAGACTTTGTATGTAAAAAGTCATAATTCGAGGTTTGGCTCTCGACTGTTTTCTCCTCCAATAATGGACCGATAAAACAGATATTTCACAAACTGAATAAGAAGGAGGTATACTGTGTCTCTATGTACAATGGTTATGTGTGGTTATGTGTTCCGTACAATAGGGCTCTATTGCCAGCGATTTATCGGACAGTTTTGAGCATTTTTTGAGAGCTCTAGTGCTTATACGGTGTATAAATCATCAAAAAGGAACACAGTATATATCCTTCTTATTCAGTTTGTGAAATATCTTTTAAATCGGTCCAACATTGGAGGAGAAAACAGTCGAGAGCCAAACCTCGAATTATGACTTTTTACATACAAAGTCTCGCCGCCCGCATTTCCTCTTAAGGTGCTTTCCACCAAAGATTAGCGAGGTAGCGTGGCGGTGCGATGATGCTTAGCGAAGCTGAGAAATGTTGTGTAGCTGTGTGGTGTGAAGCTGCGTAGCGGACACTTTTTAGAATTACTCGCACAAATTCCTCGAATGCGTCCCTCTTACATATTCCGCCTAAACTCAATTTTTTGTAGATATGTAAAATACCTAGTGTAAGGCTGCGTTACGTCTGGCTAGCAAAATGATGAGATCATATTGGTAATTTTTTCCACGCGCATCGCTCGATACCTCGCACCTATCTTTTATGGAAAAGCACCCTGATACATGAGATCTTATTTGTTAATACGTTTGTGCTTGTATAATTAAGATCAGACTATATACAGCGTGTATAAAATATTATAACGTCTGTCTATTTATGTTTAGAAATATTATGCCCGAAGATTTAACTTTATGAAATACCTAAGTTAATATTATATATTTCAATTTATTTAAGTTTCTCTTTAGGTGAACTGTAATTTGTTCTTTGAGAAATTAAATGTCTTTAAACCGAAGTCACATTTAGAATTAAATTGCAGTTTGCGGCTTACTCGTGAGTCTTAATTGAAACAAAACACTGAAATAAAAGTAAACATTTGTTTGTTTATTTAAGAAATAATTATTATCATTTCAGTCTCAGTTAGTTTGAGCAACAATACAGAATTAATTGCAAAAAGCTTTAGTACCTCCACGAACACAGTTCTAAAATAAATTAATTAACAACCAAGTAATTTAAACAATTAAGATTAACTATAACTAAAATAAATAAGTTAACACACACTTGTCATCAATGTGATAACATTCATTCAAGGCAACAATAATGAAATAAATAAATAAAACACACAAATAAATTATTATTACAAATGACTACCTAGCGTTACAATAACATTAATTATAAAATAAATAAACTTAAAACACACAAGGGCCGATTTTTCAATCTTCAGATAAGTTTTACCTGAGGAATAAAAATTACAGTTTTTCAGCTTTTGTATGGAAAATGTGTAACACCGACATATAATTATGTGCTTCAGATGAAAGTTATCTGAATGTTGAAAATCTGCTCAAATGAATAAAATATTTTTTTGTTGTAGAATTATCTAAAACGAAACCTCGCCAAATCCAGGAAACGTTTATGTGCTGTGTATTGTCATATTTGACACATTAATAAGCGGTGGTAAATAATAATAACATTGAAGAGTTTTAAATAAATGAGTTATATATATCACTAAAAAGTTAGATATTTGATTATATTGAGAACAAATGGATACCCATGGTTACATTTATTAATATTGTTGTTTTTTCTAAAATTTTATCATTATTTTGCGTACAATCTGATATTAATTATATTTTACGAAGGCTGTATATATATACATATATATATATATGTACCTATATTGAACATAGGTTGATCAGAGGCGAAGAGAGCTTCAATCATTGACAATATTGAGGAATTGCTTTCCTGTCATATTCATTTAACCCGGAATTTAAAAAAATATTATTTTAAAGAAGAAATTGTTACAAAAAACCTTTTTGGCTGATTTAATTTTACTATTTCACAAATTTCAACCTACCTGCCTGAACTGAACTTAGCCTTGTGCTCAGAATAACTCAACAATTAACTAAAATGATGTTATAATTGACCATAGAACAATTTAAACAGGCTTCCAAATAATCGGATAGTGAAGAACATAATTGTCTGAAAATTGCTTTAAAGTAATTTCGATGATCGTCGGATTAATATCTATGTTTGTGTTAATTATTCGACCAGATTACATTCTGCGTACTCTACTTACATCTAGACCTCATAATTACAGCATCATTTAGATACAATGTATCATACTATTACATATTATTTCATAATAATCCACTGCTGCGTTCATTGCTAATTCCACTGTCCAGATACTCTGTCTCCACATTTTTCTTATAGTCTTGTTTCATTGGTCTATTTTGTGTACATAATAAGTTATTTTTTTTATTAACCTTTATTCTCCTACTGCTGGGCAAAGGTCTCCCCCACAGCCTTCCACCCTTCCCGGTGTGTTTACAGATTGGTGGAGAGAGAGTTAATAAATTAATAAAGAAAAATAAAAATGATAAAACTAGAAATTACATTCACAGATTAAATAAAAACATTGCACTAAGCACATCTTGCAGTACCAGCTGAAGAAAAACTCTAAAGTATCACAAAAGACTTTCAATTTAGGTAAGACGCATAGTGTTCTATTCCATTATCATGGTAGCCATAGTGAGCACTCGCCACTTCAGCATCTCTTCCCTTGAAGGAGTTGTGATTCTTAAATGCATTGATCATGATGAGAGTGAGAGCTAGTTTCCCTACTAGGAAGGACTTCACTAGCATGAATTTCAGCATGCCCATGACGAGGGGCATTATCGCTGACTGCAGGACGAACGGCAATATGAACATCGGTAGTATTTTCTGCATCATGTTTTTCTTTTTGCTTCGACCTGAAAAATAAAGGACAACAAGATATAAGTATATACTATGATATATTTATGAAACCACTTACGGGGTGCTTTAAGCTAGTCAAAGAGTCAGTCAGTCACAAATGAAGCTACTTGTATGTTCTCTATGAAAAAGATCGCGCAAGGTGCTTCATGTTAACATTTTAAATATAAAAAAAAAACTTTAACGGACAGTTTTTACGGTTCCCAACAAAAAACAGAACCCTTATAGGATCAGTCAGGTGTCTGTCTGTCCGTCCGTCCGTCTGTCTGTCTGTCCGTCTGTCACAGCCAGTTTTCTCCGGATCCACCGGACCGATTCTGTTGAAATTTGGCAAACATATGGATTTCTGCGACCCAAATACGGACATGTTACGTAAATTATTAAATTTTTAGTATGGGGGTCAAACCAGATAATTAAAAAAAAGGTTTTTTAACGATATCGTGTGACATATCAAATAAAAGAGCTTACTGTGAGGGTTTTAACTAATTTTTTTTCATAATTTTAATATAAATGGTTTTGAAGTTATTCAACAAATAAGACGAAAAATGACTATACCCCTTATCTCCGAAACTACTGAATCTAAAATTTTGAAAAAAAAAAATGAAAATAATACATCTTTACCTATAGATTCCAAGAAAACCTTTGAGAAGTCTATAGTATTAAAATAACATGTTAAAAAAATTATTCGTTCGGAACCCTTTGCACGCGAGTCCGACTCGCACTTGGCCAATTTTTAACACTCAGGATATTTTTGACTCAAGAACAAATACAGCTAATTGACCATAATTACTATACAAAAGCTCTCAAATCGCCATTTTTGTTTTTTTGTTAAAAGTTTTCTGAATATTGTAAAAGCACCTAAGTTTTGAAAACGGTCATTTACAAGCTACGATTATAATATTAAAGATAATTAAATGACTTAAATCTCTATATTGTCTGCAGTCTCTGCAGTTAAAAAAAAAACAACATGTCTTTAAGACCGTAATTGTACATAGGTAAGTCAAGTGAAAATACGTAACAGACTTGCGGATACGTATACATTATTTTTTTTCGAACGCCATTAGCACTGTCTCCCACATTATCAGCAGATAAAAAATCTCACATTGTGTTATCTACATAAATCGCTGCCTGTGTTAAGCAAACGGACGTGAAATTCTACAAAGTTACTTTTGCGTGACAAAATGCAATGCATTCTGCATTACTTTCACGATAATTCATATAAAATAAAACAAAAATATATCTAAGAACTGTTGTAAAAAGAAAAAGTGAAAAATTATAATAGGTACCGTTTCTTTATTCTACATTCAAATAATAATAAGTTACGAAATAATTAGCTTTGAGTAAAGTATTTAATTAGTTATCTGGCAATAATTAAATAGTATTTTAAATAATAAAATAAATTCAAAATTATTGACAAAAAAACTTCAGCCAAACATTTATTGCTGTCGGATCAATTTTATACTTATTTTCTATCATCGGCCTGTTCTGACCTAAATAGGAAACCCTATTAGCCTCCAGTAGGCAGCCACTTTATACCTATTTCTCCTTAGAGTTTATACAAAAAGATTAAAAACAAACACAACCTGTGCGAGTTTGGTCGTTTGTAAATACGAGTATTTTAATACTCTGCAAAAGTGTAAACAAATATAGGTACCTATCAGTAGCGTAGCGAGGGGGGGGCGGGGGGTGCGGCGCGCACCGGGTGACACCCGCTTAGGGGTGACACTCGACCGCTCGTTGACTGGTTTTTGTCACTACCGGGTGGCACCCCTAAACGTTTGACGCAATGGAACCTGTCGGAAGTAGGATGCAAAAATTTTGGAGCTCGCTTCGCTCGCTCTTGTATTTTGCACTCTCTGACTTCCAGAGTTTTTCTATATAAATCAACAAAAAAACTTAAATTTCAATTTCAACATGAGTGTTCAAAGTACAATAAAACCCTTCCGAGATGGGGATGCAAAAATTTATTTTTGTCCTTCAGGTATTCTGCATTTAGGGGTGACTCGTTCGTTCGCTTTTAGTCACGGTCGGGTGTCACCTCTTAACGGGCGACGACATAACGAATCCCGTCCGTGATGGGGTGTAAAAAATTTCGAGCTCGCTTCGCTCGCTCTTACTTTCTACCCTCTCTTTTTTCTCTAGCGTTTCTGTATGTCTCAATAAAATCACTATGTTTGTGTATGAAATGATTAAAAGAAAACAAAACCTTTCCGAGTTGGGGTGCATGAATTTTCGAACTCGCTTCGCTCGCTCTTGTGTTCTGCCCTCTCTCAGTTAATGAGCTTTCTTGCATCACACCATAAAGTTATTTCTATTTAAGTATGAATGATCAAAATAATATAAAACTTATCCGAGGTGGGATGCGAAAATTTTTGAGCTCGCTCTTGTGTTCTGCCCTCTTTTACTTCCTGAGTTTACTTGCGTTACTCAACAAAGTTGGGTTTAGATAATGATGAAAACAAAATCAAAATAATCTAGTTTTCGAGATTTTGTTTATAAGTATGCTGTAAGAACATTCCTGAAAATAAAAATCTGCAGCGCAAATGGCACACCTTCCCCCCTCCCTTCTGAAAAATGGCTTGCGATTGCCGTCACCAGAACGAAAGGCCAAAGGTGCAACTCATAATTATTTGGGGGGGGGGGAGGGTTCATTTGTGGGGTGACACCACATTATCCGCCCCGGGTGTCACCCATGCTAGCTACGCTACTGGTACCTATTGCCTATAGTTATTGCCACACCATTGGGGGTCCACAACACAGTGTTCCAAGCTGAATGCATGAGTATTTCTCTGGCGGCATCAGCCATCCTAACCAGGGAAGTTAAGGACCACTCAATACGCATACTCTCGGACAGCATGGCCGTCCTGCAAGCTCTGAACAGCCACACGGTCAACTCTGGGCTGATTCTCGAGTGTCACCAACGTCTTAATCAGGTAGGTAGACATAATAAAGTAACCATTCAATGGATCAAGGGACACAGCGAGTCCCGAGGCAACGATGCAGCGGGTGAACTCGCCAGATGGGGTTCGAGTATGGCAGCGATGGGACCCGAACCCATCGTGCCTCTACCTTTCGGGTACATACGCAATCTGGAAAGGAAACGCACCGAAGAAAACATCACAAGCTATGGGTTGACCATGGTGAGTGCAGGCTGGCCAAAGAGGCACTTCCCTCTATAGATGGCCGATTCACTAAACAAGCCCTAAGACTGACTAAACAACAGTTGCGTACAGTCACAGCCGTAACAACTGGCCACGGGTCTTTTAATAAACACCTCTATGCTATAGGAGTCACTGACAGCCCGCTATGCAGAGCCTGCATGGAGGAGAATGAGACAGCAGCACACTTGCTTCTAAGCTGCCTGAACAACTTTTACTCTGAGACCAATCCCGAAATCGTGAAATAAAATCAGCTGTTCAGTAAATTTTGTCGAGTTATGCGCATATAAATGTATGGGGGAGTTGATATTTTTTTTGCGATTTCAGTGTTGGACCCATAGTGAAAGTTGTTCATTATGACGAGTTTAATGACCCCTTAAGAGGTATTGCGTTTATTCTGTTACAGGTTGTATGTATTCATTCCCGGGTGGAAATTAAAAGTAACAGAAAACTACTAAACCAACTGTTAAAATAACTTTTGTACTTCGTGTAATTGAAATAAAGCGATCCTTTGAAAAGGGGCAATTTAGTTTGTGTGTTTACATCGTTCATTATCCCTAGCCTTTTCCCAACTATATAGGGGTAAGCTTCCAGTCAAACCGGATTCAGCTGAATACCAGTAATGAATGTGGAGCGAGAGCCCATCTGACCACCGATGTGTATTTAAATCGTTAATTCCCCAAAAGGTCATCGACATGCCAATGTGAACCGAGCCAGACTTCGGCACAAAAAGTAGCCACAAGCTATCTTTTGTCTCGCCTTCACAAAGTGCATTATAAAAAGTAGCAGTCAAGTCCATGGTCCTGAGATCAAACCGGTTTGCTTGCGATCGCCGCGCTTTCAAGTGCTCTAATTATTTCGGCAACTTCACAAGTGCAGTTGGCGTATAGTATAAAAATCTCGACAATGTGTCTATAAATGACACAACTTGTAAATTCTGAAGCATCATGTAGGTACAGGTAGGGAAATAAATTGTATATTTCTTATTTTCATTCAATGATACCGCCCCGCCTGTCATAAAATTATAAGGCACCGTATTATCTTGCGACTGATAGTGTCAATTTACTGGGAGTAATTGTTTGTTCATAAACGAAAAATTAATTTTCTCAACTTAACCTAGGTACGTAATGCAGGCTATACACGTTCAAATAATTTGATCAAACATGCTGGCTCAAACAGTTTAATCAAATTGGCATACGTGTGTGGGAAAATTTTATTAAATATGTGTCGTCAAATGGCATGAACAAATACGAAATTTCGTATTTCTATTCGACCAAACAGTTTGAACCATCCTGTTTGGTCAAATTACTTGAATGTGTATGGACTGCTTTATAAACAAGTGATAAAGACAGCTGCTATAATATAATCTACAAGCAACGAGTTTAAGAAATAAACCCCGAAGATGTACCATGTTCTGGTAATGGAACAAGATCCCGGAACCCCCCGACATTACTTATTTACTCAATGTATGGAATAGCGTATTGTGGATGGTACTTGTGTAGTTGAATTGAGTATTCTTATCACACTTCTCCAAATAAACAATAAATTGCCGTCAGTCACGCTTCTGATTATTACCTATTTGTATGTCGTACGCATTTCACTGGACTTTCTAGGTTCGACATATGAACCGCAATAAACCTATGAATTAGGGCAGCCACTGATCAGATTTCCTTTCCAGTAAAGTAGGTTTTGCTACCAGACTGTTGGGTTGGTTTTTGAAATCATTGGCCCTAGTGAAAAAATATGATTATGATATTTGGAGTTTCTGGCACTACTAAAATGTCGTAAGGTCAATCCCTTAAATTTTTTACCCAATTAGTCCAGGAGGGTAATTTTTAGCTTTTGTTAATCTTTATAGCTGATAGAATATATAAAAATAATAGTCTAGATGCCCTTTGAAAGGAAAACATTGGGACACAGTATATATCCTTCTTATTCGAAATCGGCCCAATATTGGAGGAGAAAACAGTCGAGAGCCAAACCTTGAATTATGACTTTTTACATACAAAGTCTTGCCGCCAGCATTTCCTCTTAAGGCTGCTCTCTCGAAAAAAGCTTAAAAACAGCGTGCAGATGAAGCAGCTTTTTATCGCCACTTACAGAGAAACTACATCTAAAAAAAATAGTTAGTTATCTACATATATGATACGTAATTTGGTTTAACCAGAATTTATGTATCGGTATCACATAATAAGAAAAAATACCACGAAATCGTTGAGATGAAACAATTTTACTCCTTATTTTTTTATCAAAAGAGTATAAAAAATTTATTTACTGGTTTTGAATACCAACGAAAATAATTTGATTTTGTTACTTTTAAAAACATGTATTATTTTTATTATAAAAAAATTAAAACGCGGGTAGCGGAGTGGCGCGTAGAGGGGTAGTTAGCTCCGTTCATATGCACAAGGTCATTGGCATGAATACAAGCCTTAACGTACTCTAATTTATTTGACTCGAAAATATTAACTTTAGTTGGACTTTTGCTTACCGCCAGCTACTGCATGATAATCGCTTACCATGTGGTAAGATAGCAGTTAAACGAGAGTCTATCAAAATAACCTTTTCTTCTTAATAAGCAGCCATTATTACGTCTCCACTCATATCTCTAATAGCTTCATCTATTCTAGTCCAGCCATAGTTATCAATTCTAGCACGTAAATGTTTAAAAACACCTATATAAGTATATTTTCCGACGACCACGCACTTACAATACATCAACGTCTAGAGAAGCTGACTAATATCGTTAACAGAAGGAATTTACAGTTACGTCAATCATATCTTGATTGGAGCTTATCACATAACACATCACAGCACCAAAACATATCGGCTAGCTGGAATTTAGTAACATAGAAGCCGTCTATCTGATTGGTCGTGGATTGATTTCTCATCGACAACTTCACAGCAGCCTTAGTTTCCAATAAACAATAATGGAACTAACTTTATCTTTCGATTTATTATTAACTAGCTTTCGCCCGCGGCTTCGCTCGCGTTAGGAAGTTTAAAATTGACAAAGTTTCATACAAACTTTCATCCCCTATTTTATCCCTTTGGGGGTAGAATTGATCAAAATCCTTTCTTAGCGGATGCCTACTGGTTTGGGCTGTGCGCTGATAGATCACTATGTCAGTCAGTCAGTCAGTCACCTTTGAGTTATATATATTTAGATTAATACAAGTCCAAATACTGAATCCAAAATTTCCAACTTTTTAAAATGACGAATTTGGCTTAAATCTTTGAATCCCTTGAGGAGAAATCTACTCTTAGTGCTCATCTCCGGTTTTCAAGGAAATCTTGTGAACGTGTTTCGAGACCCAGTCGTTTATGGTGTGCATTGTCTGCCAGAGATTGTTCCTTTTTCTTAAAAAAAAAACAGTATGTAACTAGCAATTAATGACTCTAAAACTAGCGGCTATTTAATCTTCATCTAATGCACCAGAAGTATTTTTCAGAGGGTTAATGACAGTGTGGTGTAATACTATCTCTCCTAGTGAAATCGTTTGGGTAATGTAGGTAATAAGCATTTGATTCAGTAGTGAATTCTGCCTCAAACCCTGCACGTACCCATTGCAGCATAAGCCTGTGCCATTGGTGTTGAATAGTTTAATTCTATGCCTCTATCTGGCACGTCAGTCGCGTATCCACCATTCCTCCTTGCTATAATTCCACCATTGACACATTCAATACGGGATTAATGCCCAATATATAACCTAACATACACTAACACTGAGTGGCACCTAAATGACATAAAGGTGAAATTTCAAAGCTTGTCACAACACCTACAGCTTTGAGGCATTAATTTAAGTGTCGCCTGATGTTAGTGATAACTGACACTGACATCCGAGCTTTATTTTTTACGAGTTTTTTAGAAGTAAAATAAACAAACATTAAATGAAAATTCATTACGAACTAGTCTTGACTTTACATAAAGCTTTACAAGGACTGCCTATCAAAACCAGTTACTAAAGTAATAGGTCTGTCTGTTACGTAGTTACATGCTGTAAAACTAGTCACTTATTTTGTTGAAATTCCGTACAACTCTAGGTCAACCGAAATGCCGTCAATTGTTCTAGGATCCAAGGCTAAAGTTGGTGTTTATCTATAAGCTCTTTAGCTATCCATGTGTCTGTAAAGTTTCAAGTCCTGAGATGGCTGTGACGTAATCTAGGCTGTCTAAGACCCGTCTGAGTAGCTCCCCTATGTGGGACGAACAAACACAGAGTTGACACAAGTTTGAATTGCCAACAGCGCAAAATGTGATGGGCGGTGCGTTGCTTGAATATGCATAAATCTAAAGTGCCGCCATCTACGTAAAATGACGGAAATTATAACTTTAGTGAACGTGACGCTTTTAAGTATTTAACTTAGAAGTAGGTGCTAGGATAGATGGATATAATATCTACTCTTTATTTTACTCCATAAAACAAAGCAATCCAAATAAAAATCGATTTTAAATCACTATTACTATCAATAAAGCTTCAACACGTTATCAGAATAAAATGTCTGTTGTCTGATTTTCATAATTTCATCGCTACTTTCAATCATTAGATAATTATTTTTGTATGAGTACAAAAGCAAAACAGATAGGAAAATAATGAGTTTTGAGAGATTATAATGACGTACAAAACCAATAAAGTTTTTTATTCATAGGCTTCTTTTCATGCTTCTGCTATCAAAAATCACACATTAAAATAATAATCTCTGCAAGTCTGCACTGTTTAGCATTTGATTTGCAAAGTTCTTTGTTGAGAATTTGAATAAAAAATCTGCTTAACTCAACAGGTGCTTAGCAGTTCAGAGTTAAAAGAAAAAGTATTTTTATGATAAGGGCAATAATTACAATATAAACAATCACTTACCTTCGCTCAAGCTCGTGTCATTATCCAGTTCAAAAGACAGCATCCTTCCCGTGCTATTATCCTTAGGTATGCTCACGTAAACACCGTCGAACAGTTCCATTCTTTCATCCTCCACGTGATCTTGCGTCGGTACATTGTGCGCAGACGCCGCACAGATAAAAAGGAGTAGCGCGAAAATGCACAAAGTCCGCGACGTTTGCGATGCGTCCATTCTGCCGGTCGTTTGGGCAGTGCACCTGTGCCCGCGCGCCCCTCTACACCTCCCACTGTACCCCTAAACTGATCTAAGTCAAGCGCGACCATGTTTTCCACGATCACACTCTCGATATTCAATTTCACTTTTTATTTGTTTGTGAAACGTAATGTTACACAAAATTTGCAATTAGGGAAGGAAAGTTTAAGTTTGTAATTTATTTGCTGTGTCACTCATTCATAACACTTTATATTTTGATGTATGTATTCCGCAACTCCACGTTTAAGCAAGTGTTTTGCGTGAAGAATTATTTTTCGAATGTTTATGTACAATACTAGTTTTTGCCCGCGACTTGGTACACGCATATCCCGCTTTTTCCTGTTCCCGTAGGAATTTCGCGTTACCCTCTCTTAGTGCTCCCCTACGGAGTGTATCAAGCTACATGCCAAATTCTTTCAGCTTTCTACGACCAGTAGTTTCGGCTGTGTGTTGTCTGTCAGTTATTCATTCTCATTGCAGCATTGGAGCATTGAATCACTACATCATGATTAATACTGTGTAACTGTTTATTTCTTTATAAATATTAACTGCCTCATTTGACCTAGCCAGTTTATGAATTTCCACGGACCGAATAAACCACGCTAAATTGTATTGAACCTGAAACACAATAATAAAGAACAGTTTCATGAGTGATGTTTTCGGATTACTTTTATAAACTACAAATTTTTGATTTTTGAAAGGCGTGCACCGTTTGTCTACCTTTCACTAGATACATAATCATGCTAGACTGTAAAGCTAGATTTACACATTTACAGTTCTGTGTTGTGTTGTGTCGTGACGAGGGATCCACCAATCAAAAGTATCTATTCAGGCCTACGACATACATGAATAAGTCTTGTAGCCAATAAAATGCGCCAGAAGGCACTAAACAATAACGTATGCGCCGTTTAAACCTCCTAAGTATATATACTGAGTCTTTCGGTAGTCTTAATAATATTATTCATATTCGTCATCTGCTTAGCCTTTTCCGAACTATATGCTGAAGCTGAATACCAGTATTTTACCTAGAGCAGCTGCCTACCAGACCTCCACAACCCATTAACATTATTCAATGACAGTTTTAATAATATTATTGTTTAAAGTAAATATACCTACTCGTAAGATCTAGAACTTCCTGATTGGTGGTTACTATTTTCTGTGTCATAGTTGTTTCTAAATTCTAGAAGCGCAGGAGTCAGGAATTACTTTGTTTGAATTGTATTATTTATGCCAGTAATAAATAACACAGTCGCGACAAAAAAAGAACTACCATCTTCTAAATTCCGTTATTCAAACCTAGTAGTGAAGACTAAACAAAGATAGTTGATATCAAAATACAATAATATGAGACCAGTCTAGATGTTGCAAATGGTAGCTAACGGAAGAAGTGGAGCACGTCGACAGACCACTTACCTCACTGAAGCGAAACAAACCTGAACTGCAATGTTGCTTGCTCTTTCTGACCCATTACACTTGTATTTAGTAGATAATAGAGCTGTACCTACGCCACAGACACTAGAGCTGTGACTAGTCGGTAAAGTTATCCGGCCACATTTCTAGTCACCAAAAGATGCTGAGTAGTCGGCACTTTATGAGCCACAGGAAAACGGGACATGATATTAATAAGTCTAATATAAAACTTATGGGAAGTACTGTACTTACTATACGTTCTCAATTTAAAAATAAAATCTGTCTTACAAAAATAGCAGTATCAAATTACAATTTGTAATTAACTCAACGAAACTCGAATGTTTTTTTTTGTTATAAAAGCAAACATAAAGATAATGAAGATAGACTGAATAGTCGCGAAAGCAAACTTTCTGGTCACATTTAAGTCGGCCGATAGGCGCCGACTAGTCAGTGGTCTATTCGACCCATCTCGAGTAAATAGGTACTTACCTAAACACAGTATTGAGGTCTCAACATTTGAATTACAAACTCAAGAAAACAGAAAAGAAACTCTTAAAACAAGTTAATTACGTAATTTAAAAGTACCAAGCTTTCGTTTAAGGACCCTAGTACTAAGTAATCTGTTTATATTCAGAAGCTGTTGTTTAACGCTAATCAAGTTTCTATGTCGAGGTCCACTTGCACTGCTCCTTGATATAGATATAGGGAAGTAAACAATATGTTTTTTAGGGTTCCGAACAAAAAACAGAACCCTTATAGGATCACACGGGTGTCTGTCCGTCTGTGTGTCTGTCCGTCTGTCTGTCTATCTGTCCGTCTGTCACAGCCAGTTTTCTCCGGATCAACTCAACCGATTCTGTTGAAATTTGGTACACGTATGGATTTCTGTGACCCAAACACGGACGCGTGACGTAAATCATTAAACTTTAGTATGGGGGTCACTTTTAGGGGTCAAACTAGTAGATTTCAAAAAAAAATTTTTGAACAATATCGTGTGACATATCAAATGAAGGATAAAGTAATACTATAATAATACTAATACTGTAAGGATTTTAACAATATTTTTTTCGTAATTTAAAAATAAATGGTTTTGAAGTTATTCAAGAAATTAGACGAAAAATGACCATTACCCCGACATATCTCCGAAACTACTAAGCCTAAAATTTTGAAAAAAAAATGGAAATAATAGATTTTTGCCTGTAGATTACAGGAATACTATAAGATGTTTACAGTGTTAATATAACACGTTAAAAAAATTAAATTCGTTCGGAACCCGTTGCACGCGAGTCTGACTCGCACTTGGCCAGTTTTTTCTTACTTAGGCGCTGTTGTTTAATTCGTTTCGGGATCCAAGACGTTTGAAAAGTTTCTCCGGGACTCGTCGCGCTTCATCACGATGTCTCGGTGCTTTTTGCCACTGTTCCTACCTACTGTCAGGAGTAAGTGCGAATTTGTTTTAAAAAAAAAGTAAGGCCAGCTTGCACTACAAGTAGCTAAATTCAGAGGATCTTGTAGCTAAATAATAACAAGCGCACGGATCGATCTTTAAGGCTAAGCTACACTTGCTTAGGTCGGTCTGTGGATGGATGAACATCATCATCAACTTTGTTATAACTATTATAATATTTAACCTGGAGAAAGGCAGAGCTTCCTAACACAAGCAAACTTTTTGCTTAAAGGATGCCCCACATTGTAAGCACAATAAGAATTTCAGTTGATGCAATAAACATTTTTTATTTTTATTTATTTATTTATGATATTTTAATATACATAGGTAACGATACTCTTCCGTGCCTGGAGAAGTTAAGCTCGTCTGACAATTGTAGATCTTTGACAGTCGTTACGGATTGTCAGGAGCTAGGAAATCTGACACCAATATTGCCAAGCTTCATGTAAAATACTGGTATTCAGCTGAATCCAGTTTGACTGGAAGCCGAACCCAATATAGTTGGGACAAGGCTGGGTCTTTGATGCCTCATCTTTAAATTTTATAAGCATTAGTTGTGTTTTAGATTTCTGGTGCAAACGGGGTTTAGTTCTCGTATTTTTGGGGTTGGGAATTAAAACGGAATTAGGATTTATTATAATTACGACTTTTATTTATAAAGAAGATAACACTTTCAAATTAATCTTAACATCGTGTCATACTGGATGCTAATTTTATCATGCTTATATTTAGTCATCTAATGAAAATAGGTAAATTTAGACTTAATAAGAATTGCTTGCTTTGAAAGTCATGGCGGTAATATTAATATCGTCATATCCCTTTTGTTCAAGTCATGTTATCAAGTTATATTTCTTGATATAAATCCACTCATAAATTCTCATTATAAAGATCGTACAACATTCACTGTAGGATTTAAGAATGTCCTTTCTCCGGATAATCTCACTTACCTACGATTTTGTTTTTCATTAATTTGGGAATGTATTATTCAAAGCTTTATTCGGTATTCATATATTTCAATTCTCACACCCCAGTGTGCAGTGGTTGGTAAGATTGTATCGTTCACAACTTACTGTCTTAGAGAAAGAAAGAAAAGAAAGAAAGAAAAATGTTTATTTGGGACTCGCACAAGACATATATATCAATCAATACATATAAGCGGCATCTTAAAATTAATTTGTGCGAGGCCAAAAAGGTCCCTGTCTCAGCTTATGCTGCGATATTTAAAAAATAAATATCACAGCGCTGGTGTTATGACAGGGCCTGATGTGATGACACGGACACACATACGGAACACAACACTAAGATATATATACAAATAAAATAATGAATATAATAATTTGTCTAAAAATAAAACAATATAAAATGTGGAATACATAAATACATACAAAAAACACCGGTAGCACTCCGGGAGTGCCGGCAGAAGTGAAAACTTTAGTATTAACGTTGTGTTTAATTATAAGTACAAAAATACTATCATTTATGAGGTAGAATACAATGTTTATTTATTGCGCTATCGTACACAAATATGACAATTTACATGTTATTATTCATAATATTATATCGTTATTTATTTATATATTACATTAATTTTTATCTCTTAGAAAAATCAACTTTCATCCATAATTTCGTAATTCCGTAATTTCGTATCCTTGGATACGCGTGGCACGCTGTACATAAACACAGACGGACATTCGCGCAAGCGCCCTGTGCCGCCTAAGCGGAGCAGCACACTCAGGCACGGTAGAAAGAGTGGGAGATACTAGTTCCTCTCCCTTCCCCTCGATCTTACGCTTTTTCGATCAGCATCACGTGACCCTGACGCGAGTCCGTCTTACGCTTTTTCGATCAGCATCACGTGACCCTGACGCGAGTCCGTCTTACGCTTTTTCGATCAGGTCACGTGTCCTGACGCGAGTTTAAGATTTTATACCCATTACAGAAAAAGTGCTCAACGCCGCTAAAGAAGTTTTCACTTCAATAAAAAATTTCAAAATTAACCAAATCTCAATGGCCCAGTGCTCCAGTATCATTTGTCAATGTCATAGACAAATGACGGAACGCGCGGGCGCACTGTTTGAGACTATGGTCCTTATACCTACTACGTACCTATATAGTAACAGTAACTACAAGCGCCACAGTCCGTTATCAAAAAAAGAAATTCAAACATCATCAATGTCTTTATGGGCACTGAGAGCCCCGGCAGAAGACTGTAGGTACAACGAAATTAGAATTTTAGTTGCTAAAGATATCAATCAATTATCTCAGACAGCCTATCGCAGATTAAAGTATCCTAGCTATAAGCCTTTTAGGCTGCGTTTCCACCAGAGTTATGCGAGGATGCGTACCGAGGTATGTGTTTTTTATGAACCAATACAATCGCTTCATTTACCTAGCTTAGCTCAGCGCAAGCGATCCTATTCATTTGCTTAACATTTTTATTTATTTATTTATATATGCTTTATTGTACACCAAAATATAAAAACATAAAGAAAACCTTAAACTAAAAAATATACAATTGGCGGCCTTATCGCATTCCGCGATCTCTTCCAGGCAACTTGGAATGGAAAGAGATAGCCTGGACATGAAATGGGGCTACACTTGGTGCAAATATCAACAATTTTAATAGAGAAACGACGACTGAAACGTAATACAAATAATACAATATACGAAATATATACATAAATACATACATACTTAATATACAAGCAAAAGGATATACTAATAATAAGAACATCATATTGACAAGTAGTGATCCTTAACATAAATGGCTTTTTCAGCTTGCGCCAGCCATGAACAACTAAGATAGATATTCTAGTTCGCCTACATAATAGCGACCTGTCTCCCTCAGTTGTTTTGCAACTCAGCAGGATGACACAAGTCTGATACACTTCTAGAGTTTCCACAAAGGCGTGAGATATTTTTATTCCCACACAATAGAACCAACTTTCCATTACTTAGAAATATGAAAATAATAATAATAGTAATATAGCACTTTCTACGTTACCATTAAACTACTTTTCACAGTCGGAAAATATTGAAGGCAATGGGAAAAATACGCAAATAAATAAGGAAAGAATTTGTAAGGGGAGACAGTTCGCTGTCGGAATGTTCCCCAAACGAATTCTGTTATTACTTTTGGGTGACAGGCGTATTTATACATATTTATAAATTATCCCTCTTTGTTTCTGAACGGTCGCTTATTAAAATTCCAGGCATTTAAGGCTATGATGGTATATGACATTTTTTTTTTGTATTAAGCCCGCCACACATTCCCAACCACTGCAACTCCTGAATGCTAGAAAGAATCAACAGTGGCGATCACCAGAAAAACGCCGAGCCAATGAAGCTCGACGAGTCCCGGAGGAATAGAAAAGGTAAATGACATATGGTAAGGTGTATGATAGACACATGTTGCTTGCTCCCACTGCTTGTTGATGTCGTGGTCGTGGCGACTGCCGCTGGATCCTGGTTTCGATTCCCAAGTTGTGCAAAAAGTGTTATTGCGGTTTTCCATTAGGAATTTTTCAGTAGCACACCAGAGTTTGGAAGTTGGTGGTGCGAGACCCCCGTGACTCAGAAAGCACGTAAAGCAATTGATCCTGATGTGTCCAATTGCCGTCCAATCGCACTTTAAGAGAAAAAGAACAGAGAGTGCACCTGTGTTTGCGCACACACTTGGGCACTACCTATGTTGTCTCCTGCGTACCTACTACTTGGCAAAACTCCGTTAAGATTTGTCACCATGACCAAAACTTGGTTGGGAGTATTATTTTAATTTAACAAATGGGCAAGAGCTGCAGAAAAAGTACACAGTTTTTGAAGTAGTAGAATAAAAATGTATTCGTAAAGAATAAAAAAGGCTAGCTTAACTTCTTTAAGTATAACTTTTAGATGATTTGGATTATAAAAGTGGCAAATAGTATTTTCTTTTATGACAATTAGATAACTTTTTTTTTCCAAAATTTATTAAACTCTAAATAAATTAAAGTCTTACCAATGTAACAAAAGTATTAAGGCATCTTTCATCACAAAATCCACGAAATAAAATATAAAAAGACGAGCACGAATAAAAAAAGAATCTGTCACATCAAATTAAAAATTAATCAATGTTTTGTGCGCACGATTAACATGACCGTCAGGCAGACAGCTGTAAAATTATTTGTTTTCCTTTCGTCAGAGGGCCAATTATTCATATTTTTAAGTAAAGTTTAAATTTTTAAAGATCCCTTTTTGCTCTCTAGCCGGCCAATTGTACAAATTTTTTTGATGTTTGTTGATGATTTCTGAAAAAGTGTGCTATTTAGAGACATCATTTTATTTTTTCTGTAATCTACATCTACACTAATATTATAAAGAAGAAAGATTTGTTTGTTTGTTTGAAATGAATAGGCTCCGAAACTACTGGACCGATTTGAAAAATACTTTCAGCAATGGATAGCTACATTATCAGGGAGTAACATAGGCTAAGTTTTATCCCCGTACTCCCAAGGGAATGGGAACTACGCGGGCGAAACCGCGTGACGTCCACTAGTCTTTACATAAACTTCTATCACATATAATTATTTCAGATTTTTCTCTGTGCAAACTTTGGAGATGGGGGGGGGAATTGTCAAAAATTTTACATCTTCCATCAAATTTTGCGTTCTTTCATATCCTAGTAGCCCCACTTCATTTTTTAGGGTTCCGTACCAAAAGGGTAACCAAAGAAACCCTATTACTACGCTTCCGCTGTCGTTCGTCCGTCCATCCAGCCGTCCGTCTATCTATCAGCGAGCTGTAGCTCAAGAATCGTTAGGTAGACCATTGAAATTTTCACAGATTGTGTATTTCTATTGCCAATATAACAACAAATAATAAAAATTAAGGTTTATGGTTCGGAACCCTTCGTGTGCGAGACCGACTCACATTTGGCCGGTTTTAAGGGTGCTATTACAAAATCGAGCGCTTGGCCCGGACTAAAGCTACAGACCGCGTTTCCCGAGATCTATAGTGATTGTAGCGATGTATACAATAATTGTTTAAAAATATTATTTTACATATAAATAGACAATTTTTTTACCTTATTACCTTAGTTATTAGTTACTTTTGTTTGAATTTGGATTATATTTTCATAGAAAAAAAAAAATATAATTTCGGACGAAACATTCAATCAAATCAAATCGTATATTTCAAATAAACCATTTACAGGCACTTTTGAATTGTCAAGGTCGGTCAGTCCAAAAAGATGAAGCTATTTGCACGTTCCAAAGCGTAGATCTCTATGGAGAAGAACGTGCAATAAACTCCACGGACACTCTTTTAAAAATAATAAATTGTTACAAAGTTTTGTTTACATCAAGTTAAAATTATACAAACATGTGAGAACGATGTAAAAGACGAGCAGGATAAAAGCAGAAAACAAATATTTAAAATAAACCATGGCAACTGAGGAATGACCAGTCCCAACTGATTATCAGTAACTCTCTGTTTTACGGATTTTTTTTTGGTGTATTACTGTAGAAACATAATAAATTGAATAAAGCACTCCAAAGTAGAAGACATAGTTGTACCATAAACATTTTTATTAATGATTAAATTATTATATCTTCGATGTAACAAAGCATCAAGAGATGCCTAAAGTAAAATTTTATGAAATATCCTTTGCAGAGACAAGGTTTTTACTAATTTACGTAAACAAACAAATATTTATTTAAAGCAATCTCATGAAAAAGAATCAAACTTTCTTGTAATATTTATTTTTTTAAATTTGTGGCTATATGTAAACCATAATCACACATCAAAACTCGAGCCAAATGCTCAAATCGCACAAAAAATGTAATAGCCCTCTTAAGCAACGGTCACATTCACTTAGCAGTCGCAATTTGCCAATCTAGGGAACATACAAGCTTTTTTGACAAGACCAAAAATTAATTTTCAATAAAAAAAATTCTTCGCAAAAATTACTATGTTTCTCTCCATACGTATAAAACTTGTCTTGTATAGATATCCACGTAATGCAACTGGAGAATGCACATTAATTCAATCAATAGACCTGTATTAAACTGGTTAGAAACTCTAGGTTAGCTGCCACATAGTCTAGATAGATTTTATGGCTGTTTGTAGGTATAAAAGCCCTCGATACGTTTATGGAGTACTAGATAATAGAAAAAAAGAAATATAAGAACTGTGTTTCGTATTTAGTTTTCAAATTTCCAAACAAATAAACTTTACAAGCCAAACATAAAATATAGTTTGCATTTATATCTACTGAGCGAATCTTAATTCTTTCAGTTGAAATTTATGTAAATGGAGATAATATCAAATTCAAACAATGCTTTGAAGAGTTCACAAATATAAAATGGTTTGATTTAGCGGTTGTATTTTTCATCTTATACAAAAGCGACAAATTGAATCTTCTTCTTGACTGTTTTTTGCCGTATAATAAATAAAACAACGAATTCCCTTTGTAAGTAATGTTTTACGGCAGGATTATGTTTTTCACGCATAGGATCTTTAATGTTTCATTTTTGTGGGACTTTTATAACCTTGTCACATCGTGTTGACCACGAGATGGATTTTTTTAATCACCTGACATGTTTTCAGATAATTTTATTTTTTCACAAAAATAATTGTTTCCGACTCTTTGTTTCGTTTGTTAAGTTACAACATACAATAGTACTTAGTGTTACTATACAATTCATATGATGTTTTTAGACGATTTTAGAAGATTACGGAGTTTATTCCATAAATGCTACATTTTATTAATCAGTATTCATAATACATTAAAACCATCAGCTCAGCTGGAGACTCCTTATCTAATCTTCCTGATTAGGTAATAATTTAGCTCCGTAAAGTTTCCGCTCGGTTATTTAACCGTGCTTCAGCAAAATGAAAGTAAAAAAATAATGTTTTTTAAAGTATCAATATAGTGTGATTTTGAATTAATAGTCAATTTTTCAGAGGGTGAAAGTAATCATGAATATGAACAACTTTTACAATTAGACTTGATTAGCGCCTTATACCCGTTTTTATCCTTTTTATCGCTAATTTAATTCGTTACTGCTGTTTCGGTCCTAAATTGACATATTTTCTTCGTGCTTCCCATATGTGGAAGCACCCTCACCTTTTAGAAAAAATGGACCAAATTATCAAGCATACACTATCTTCAATTTTAAATGTGGCCATGGACGACCGAGCTTGGGCTCAAGCTACTCTTCCCATTCGTATGGGAGGCCTCGGCGTCCGCAAAATTACCAGTATTAGTTTACCGGCTTTTATATCTTCGGTTCATGGCACTGATAAATTAATCAGGAATATCCTAGCTTCCACACTGATTGATTTTGATGTGCCGTGCTTCACCGAGGCTGTGAATGCTTGGAAACTCGCTTGCCCGAATGTAAATCTACCCGACAACCCATCATACCAGAGACAGTGGGATGAGCCGGTCTGCAGAGAAGTTCAGAGGAACCTTATAGCCACTTCTACTTCTACTGCGGAGCGTGCGCGCCTGCTGGCTGTGGGTGAGTGGGAGTCGGGCCTCTGGCTTCACGCACTACCGTCGTCGAACTTAGGCACCTTGTTCGACGATACAACTTTCCGCCTCGCTGCTTCCCTTCGCTTAGGCGCATCGTGTTGTTCTCCTCATCGTTGTCACTGTGGTGAAGCTGTCAACAGCCTCGGGCACCACGGTCTCTCATGCAGTCGAAGTGCGGGTCGCTTTGCACGGCACGCAAACATCAACGACATTATCCGACGCGCTCTTGTCGCCGTCGGCGTTCCAGCCGTACTAGAACCCAATGGCCTGGCACGCGACGACGGCAAGCGACCGGACGGTATGTCTTTGTTTCCATGGAAGATGGGTAGGCCTTTAGTGTGGGACGCTACTTGTGTCGATACTCTTGCGCCATCCCATCTTCCTAGCTCGTCGTGCTGTGCTGGTACTGCCGCTGCGGCTGCTGAGAACCTCAAGCGGCGGAAATATAATAATCTTGTTGGCAATTATATTTTTGAGCCGTTTGGGGTTGAAACTCTTGGACCGTGGGGTCCGAGTGCTCATGCCTTATTTAAAGATCTATCTAAACGCTTAGTTGACACTTCGCGTGACCCAAGGGCTGGCTTTTACCTCGGACAGAGGATAAGCATTGCCATACAACGTGGCAATGCCGCCAGTCTTTTGGGCTCACTTCCGGTGGACAGCGATGCGGACGAATTTTTTGACGCCTTATCTTAGTTAGGATATTTTATTTTAAGTGTATATATATTTAGTATTCTATCTTATTCAATCATAGTATTCTGTTCAGTTTTATTTCATTTTATCGCATTGTCGTAAATTTTCACTTAAGTAAAATCGTATGGGAAAAAGAGGTTTTTCGTTATTGTCACCAGAGATCAGACTACTAAAATCTACTGCCGCCGCTGTCAACGGAGCAAATACGGCTCGAATAGTACAGCATGTAAATGTACTATCGACACGAAAAGTAGAAGACCAGACGGCGTTTGTTCAGTTTTACTTAGTACTAATTGACGTTTGCGTTAACTCAATTGAGAACTTACGTTTAAAAGCTTGCACTTATGCTACAAATATCTTTTCGCACCACATGCACGAAAACGTCAGAATTATGTAACGTTATGCAAATTCAACCTAAAGCAAGTCATTATTGCATTACTTTAGGTTGAATTGGATTGTAATGAATTTCAGTACAATATTATTGCCCTGTAATCCTGGATGGGCTGTCGAATGCCGTGGATCCCCTACTACGGAGGGAGCAGGCTGGTTTTCGACCGAACCGCCCGTGCACGGACCAGATCAACACTCTCGGTATCATACTGGAGCAGGCATCAGAATGGCAAAGAATTATTTATCTTACCTTTGTCGACTTCGAAAAGGCCTTTGACACGTTGAAGTGGTCCAGTATCTGGTCCCGCCTTTTGGACATTGGGGTGTCGCCAAAAATGGTCCGCCCGTTGGAGAGTATCTACAAGAAATATTCTTGCAAAGTGACTCACGGTGGCCTCATCTCGGACGATATCGCAGTCCATGCAGGTGTCCGCCAAGGCTGCCTCCTTTCGCCTCTTCTTTTCATAGTCGTTTTCGACGGAATTATGCTTCGCATATATGACAAAAGGCGCCGCGGGATAGAGTGGGGATTATCCAACGTCTTGGAAGATCTAGACTACGCCGATGACCTATGCCTGCTGAATCATACACACGTCGACATGCAAGCAAAATTGAACGACCTGTGCCAGGAGGCAGCGAAAACCGGTCTTATAATTCAAACCAGGAAGACTCAAGAGATGCGTACGGGAGTGAAGAATTCTACTCCGTTGCTTATCGTCACAGAGGCAGTGGAACGCGTCCACAAGCTTACTTATCTCGGGAGTGTCGTGTCGGAGACTGGAGGAATAGAAGAGGACATCATTTCTCAGATAGCCAAAGCCTGAGCTACCTTCGTGCTGCTGAGACCTGTCTGGCAATCACGGAAACTGACTAGAAAAGTCAAACTCAAAATCATCGGATCCAAAGTCAAATCCGTGCTGCTCTACGGGTGCGAAACGTGGAAGGTAATCAAGGACACCTCACGTCAAATCCAGGTCTTCGTCAACCGACGCCTTCGCCGTATCCTCGGGATTTACTGGCCCGAGGCGATCTCTAACGTAGAGCTATTGGAGCCAAATTCCACGAGAACTCTATCGATCGCCAGATCAAGCGTCGTAAGTGGAGGTGGGTTGGTCACACGCTCCGGAGGGATCCCGATCATATTCCCAAACAGGCTAGGAATTGGAATTCTCAAGGGAAAAGGAAGCGTTGCCGTCCCCGACAAACCTGGCGACGCACTGTGTTGGCAGAAGCGACGAGCATCGGATTGACATGGAGTGAATTGAAGTGTGAAACTCAAGACCACTCGCGATGGAGGCTAGGGGTCATAGTACCTTAAGTCAGTAAGTCATTATTCTGTGGTCAATAATTTGATTTGAATTTGGAACTCAATTTGGAGGCTGACGGGAACCGTTCGCGGCCAGCCACCTCTCTTCATGATTTCCAGTAGGTGACTTGCAGTGGGTGTGAAAACTAGATAGTGTCTTTGCCTTGGCCTAGCTTGAATCCCTCGCTGCATTCATGAAGATTGTAAGAAATCAATATTTGCGTTATATAGACTCAATTTATTTAGTATTGTATTGTGTGAGTACTGTGTACCTTAAACTATAGCTATCACATTTATGTTTGTTTTTGACTTGAATTTACCCTGGCGGTTGGGAGTGTTATGCTCCCTCAAAAATCTAGGTGATGGCGGCGTATGTGTTGGATCATTTGACTCCCTTCAAAATAGTTGAGCCAAATGGTGCTAGTGCATGCGTCATAATGTTCGTGAGCGGGCGCCGTCAGTTGGGGCTTGGGACTGGTGATTTCTCAGCTGCCACGTTTTATTTTGATTAATTCTTTGAATTGATTCTTTTTTTTTACATCGTTCTCACATGTATGTAACCATACTTTTGTAACCATTTATTATTTTTAAAAGGGTGTCCTTGGAGTTTCCTGCACGTTCTTCACCATAGAGATCTACGCTTTGGAACGTGCAAATAGCTTCAAATTTTTGACCAACCGGCTTTAAAAATTCAAAGATGCCTGTAAATTGTTTATTTGAAATAATTATATGCTTTGAGATTGATTTTATAATATCGATAGAACGAGTGAAAGTAGCTGAGCACCTCTCACCAATGTGTTCACTCATTTGTTTAAGTTGTGATATACAATAATACAATATATTGTATAGTATCACTATACAATTCATATGATGGTTTTAGACAATTTTAGAAGATTATGGAGTTTATTCCACAAATGCTACATTTCATTTATCAGTTTCAATGTATTCATAATACATTGAAACCATCAGCACAGCTAGAGATTTCTTATCTAATCTTCCTGACTAGGTAATAATTTAGCTCCGTCTACGCTTTGAAACGTGCAAATAGCTTCATATTTTTGACCGACCGGCTTTGAAAATTCAAAAGTAGGCGTAAATTGTTTATTTGAATTCGTTATATGCTTTGAGATTGATTATATAATATAGATAGAACGATTGAAAGTAGCTGAGCACCTCTCACCAATGTGTTCACTCAAATTTTTTTTCAGCTTCATCATCAGACCCCGATTTTTATCTTTTTATAACCTATTTATTAAAACTATTACAATGAACAGAGACACGTAACTCCTGCTGTGAGTAAGTGAGGATTTGGTTATCCTGCATATTTCAGGTCATGCTGTAGCATCAGGTCAAAGTTACTAATCTAACTATCATTTGATCATTCAAGCCACTCCAGTGAGCCTAAACACGATACCTCTGCTGTAACTAAGTGAGAAGTTGGGTATTCTGCAGGCCGCCAAATCCTATTTTGGGAAACAGGTGATATTTTTTTTAGGGTTCTTTCTGTACCTCAAAAGGAAAAATACGGAACCCTTATAGGATCACTTTGTTGTCCGTCCGTCCATCGGTCTGTCTGTCAAGATCCTTTATCTCGGGAACGTATAGAGGTATCAAGTTGAAATTAAACCAATGTACTCAAGTCTATAGTTCCTTGAAGCTGTGAAAAAATCAAACTTCTAAGTTAACGTAAAAATAAGATACGGCTATGAAACGTACCTATATTTCGACACTCTCAAGGGAATCAAAATTTGTAGGGTATTTCCCGTTGACTTAGAACTATGAAATTAGGCAAGTAATACCGTCTTATACTACAAGTATAGGGAAAAATCTGAAAACTGTACATTTGTAATTACATCATAAAAAAATATAGTATTTGTTTTAAGTAAATCCTACAAAGTACGAACCCGCGGTGGGTGAGTCTGACTAGCACTTGTCGGGTTTTTTCAAGCTACTTCCGACCTCTTGCTTTCCCAGAATTTACTTACACAGTTTTATATTTATTTTCTATACTTTCTTATTCACACATTTATTTACATATTTTCTTTTTATAAATTTTACTTGGGTGTATTTATAATTTATTGTAATTACTAAGTTTCTATTTTAATTGTTTGTTTTAAATATAATGATAAAATGCGTCGGCGCGCATCGTCGCGGCTCGAAGCGAAATCATCATATAATGAATGCTTAAAAATTAGAAAAATTTAATTTATGACTTACTTATGAAGAGTAAAACTTTTTAAGCAATTGCACGAAAACTGGCTCATATACTTTTTATATCCGTTTTTTAACATTTTTAATTGCGCACACGGCGACGTCTGGTTCGAGGTTGCGCAGGAAAACAGTGTCTGGAAGGATATTTGTCCAGCAGTGAGACACAATAGGCTAATAAAAACAAAAAAACCTTTTTCATACAAGGCTTGTTGCGACCCATGAACAAAAATTGAACACGGCGCACGAAGATACGACAGAACCCGAATATATCTTCGGTGTTCATAAAAAGACGTATCGTGATCAATCTCAATCACTAAATCAGAACATTTTCTACTTTTAGGGTTCCGAAAAAAAAGGAACCCTTATAGGATCACTCGAGTGTCTGTCTGTCCGTCTGTCACAGCCAGTTTTCTCCGGATCCACTGGACCGATTCTGTTGAAATTTGGTACACATATGGACTTCTATAAGCCAAACACGGACGCGTTACGTAAATTATTATTTTTTTAGTATGTGGATCACTTTTGGGGGTCAAACTAGAAAATTAAAAATAAAAGTTTTTACAATATCGTGTGACATATCAAATGAAAGGGATTACTGTGATGGTTTTAATTATATTTTTTTCTTAATTTTAAAATAAATGGTTTTGAAGTTATTCAAGAAATAAGACGAAAAATGACCATTCCCCCCCTTATCTCCGAAACTACTGAGCCTAAAATTTTGAAAAAAATGGAGATAATGGATCTTTATCAAAAGATTACAGGAAAACCTATTAGAAGTCTGTAGTGTTAAAATAACATGTAAAAAAAATATATTCGTTCGGAACCCTTCGCACGCGAGTCCGACTCGCACTTGGCCAGTTTTTTGAGATAGGTACCTAATAAAGTATGCGAAATATTAATGAGAAACAGACAGGTGAAGATTTGGCAGGTGTTGATATCCGTCCAAAATACCCAGTCTCAAAAATGTATAATATTTAAAACGGTTTATGTCCGAGTAGACCATCTTGTATGTCCTTCTTTATGTATACCTTCAGGCAATACATTTGACACAGTATATGAACCTTCTAGAGCTTGGCTAAAGATGGTATAAAACCTAGAAATCGTCATTAAAACCGGTTGAATGCCCAGTTTTAATTATGTTGTATCTTTTACAGTTTTTCGGGGACGGGGCGGGAGCGCCTTGGGGGAGAAGCCCTAGAAGGGTATACACATAACTTATTGGTGAAGTATTTCAAATAGTACTGCAGCGTGCGGATTAGACCATAGAGGGGCAATTAACGTATTTATTTTTTATTTGTTAAGTAGCGTTCGCGATTTTTGCTGTCAAAAACCATTTGTTAAAAACCCCTATGTGTAATTTTTCCCTACGTGTCGACAAGTTTTTGACATTGGCTGTCGCTGAGATGATATTTTCGACTTGTATGTGTACGCATTTTAAGCACGAGAGTTTTATTAGTCCTAATACTCGTATGTATGAACGTAAACAAAGCAAGGAGTGTGCAAGGATCATAACAGGAGGCGTTCTGGTAGATTTCACTTACCATCATGGCAAAAGTCGTGAGTTTATGTATCACTAATTGCAGTTTGCCCGCGACTTCGTCCGCGCGGAATTAGTACCTTCGGCTATGAACTTCAACTCCCGCTCTAGTTCCTATAGAGGGTAGTTTTAGATAATTATCCAGCCATTTTTGCTGCTGAGACCACGGGACCTGCGCAACTGTTGAACACTTCACCCCGTTGGGGATTATAAAGAAATCGTATGCTGCGCTTCAATTATTCCAATTTTATATTGTTTATACTAATTTCCAAGTAAATTGAGGCAAGCAGTAATATGTTTCACTAAAAACTTCATCACCATTTTACACCTTTAGGAGTTGATATTAAAAAAAATAACCCGTCACTCAATTTTTTTATTAAAACGCTTTCAACTTCGTTGGACCACGCATTAAGATTCTTCCATAACTTTAACATCCACAAAATCCAGGGCGGTGGGGGTCCTTTTGAAAAACGATTTATGATATCCTTACTTCCTTACTAATATTATAAATGCGAAAGTAACTCTGTCTGTCTATCTGTCTGTCTCGCTTTCACGCTAAAACTACTGAACCGATTTAAATGAAATTTGGTACAGATAGTATAGAGCCTGAGCAAGGACATAGGCTACTTTTTATCCCGGGAATATGTTCCCTAGGGACCACGCGGGCGAAGCCGCTGGCAGAAGCTAGTTATTTATAATTAATTTAGTCCAATTTAAGTGCCAAGTTTCAAGTTTATAAACCCAAGAAAAAATATTATATCATAAAAACTTTAACACCCCCTAAACTCTCTTTTGGGCGTAAAAAAACTCATAATTAAAAAATTTATACCTAGTTCACTCAGGTAACTCTAAGGAATAATATTTTTCATACAACTTAAAAATAGGGGGACCTATTTCACTCCTGTATGGAGGGAGTTTCCTAAAATATTTTCTTTGCTGACGTCTCCTACCCTGTGCCAGTCAATTTCATCTTCGCTGATCTAGTAGTTATCGAGATATTATGTTTAATCAGTGAGTGAATTACCTTTCCAGACTAGGTTTTGCCCGTAAGGGTGCTTACATAAAGAAACAGGTTTCCGGCACAGACAACCCTGTGCGGGTCGGTACCGATCGGTCTTATATGTATGTATTGATTGATATGTATGTCTTGTGCGAGTCCCAAATAAATATTTTTCTTTCTTTCTTTCTTTCTTTCTTTATTATCCAGCATAAAGAAACAGGTAAAACAATCCTTATTGACAACTATTTCCTCCAGTTCGTCGAACATATGGCTGGGTCCAGGTAGTCGGTACTGGTCGGCACCGACAAGTTTAAACCTGTTTCTTTATAAATGAGCGCATAAGACAACCTGGGAATATTATACCTGCACCGATCGGTACCGGTCCGCACAGACCTGCCTGCACCGGAAACCTGTATCTTTATGTAAGCACCCTAACGTCGTACGCGCATACCCCGTTTTTTTATCGTTCCCGTAGGAATTTCCGGGAACCCTCTCTTAGTGCTCACGGAGCTTTCTACGACCAGTAAGTAGTTTTGGCTGTGCATTGTCTGTTAGTCACTCCGTAACGGACGAATTTTATATACCTATACTAGTTGACTCGGCAAACGTTGTTTTGCAATACAAAAACATTACCCTACCACCTATTCTCATACCTACCGAATATACACACAAAATTTCATGAAAATCGGTCGAGCCGTTTCGGAGGAGTTCGGTAACAAACACCGTGACACGAGATTTTTATATATTAAAAGACTAGATTAGGATTTCGATTTCTTAGCTAGCCATACAATATTTTATAATACCTACCGTGAAAAAAACTGTAGAAAGCAATAAATGAATATTTAATTAATGTATTGCATTCTCCAGTGCTATTTTTAGATGCTACGTATGTGTTACATAAACGTTATACACAACATACTGTCTGGCTGCTGTCTGACAGAATTATTTATATGTCGGTGGCAACATTAGATAGCCAACTTATTTTTAGAATTCGTGAAGTTGGGTTCATCGACTTCGAACCCAAACAAGTTATTTTTACACCAGGTCAACACAAGTCTTGTTTCCTTTAATTGTTTATTCTGTTATTAGGTATTTCTATGGCCCTAACTATGAAAAAAATACTGGGAGATTACTAAAAGCTTTACTTTTTGAAATATACAGTTTTATTATTTTGACAAAAAAATACAGAAAATTAATACATTATGTTAACAAAATTTCTATTGAACACTATTTAATTATCGTTTATAAGATTTTTTTGTGAATAGGTAGATCAAACATCATTTTGTTGTGTCTCAAAGGTTTTAGGCAGCGTTTTCGTTGAAAGCTCCCAGACGGCTTATTTTTTTCCAACACCTCTAATAAATATCATTTTATTTTAGCCAATGTATACAAAAACTTGACAAATTAGCTACTAAAACCTTTCTCGAGTACCACTCTATCCATTAGTGAAAACAGCATGAAAATCGGTGCAGTAGTTTTTGAGTTTATCGCGAACAGACAGACAGACCCAGCGGAGGACTTTGTTTTATAATATGTAGTGATGAGTCTTTATAATGTGCACATCTGAAAATGAGAGGTACGTAATTTCATTGACGGAAAACGTATTAATTATTTTTTTTAATTTTTTAAAAAGTTTGTTCACAACTGTGACCCCAGTGTAACTTTTCAACTCAATGATCTATCGCAGTGGAACAAACTGTAATTCGCTGCACCAGTCAATCAACTTTGTAAATCAATAAATAATGAAATTTAAATCCGTTTAGGTACGAAGCGTAACGTACCGCGTACGTTTACTATTTAATTACCAACGACATCGTATTTCATGAGAGTAATTCAGTATCTACACAGACTGCTGGCATTTGCAAAAATAAAACAAAAAGAGACTGTAGATTCCAAGTGAGAAAGCAAAGTTATTACACAAGCTGTAGCCATTATGTGATACGTGCACCAGTCGTGCAGCCATTTTAATTTCATTTCGCGCCATCATGAAAGTGCAACATACAGTGAAAAAGTGTCATTGTTTGAATCATTTTATTGAATAATAAATACTTAAAATTAGTTCCGATCGTCTATTATTATTTTTATTATATACTTTATTGTACACCTCATATTTAAAACAGAGTAAAATTCTATAAAACAAGTGTACAATGGGCGGTCTTATCGCACAAGGCAATCTCTTACAGACAACCTTTGGATAGACTAAACGAAAGGAGATAGAGTTAGGGCTGTCAGTGTACAAGCGTTCTAACTAATACTAATTATACATAATAATATAAAATACGTAAATACAATACTAATAAATATCATATACTAATCATCATCGTCTATCTTCCACAAAATCTCACAGTTTTCGCGAGAGGCAGACGAACACTTACGTAAACACATCGATAAAATCTTATCACTTTTGTGAAAGGAAAAGTAATCATGTCTATAAATAAATTATCTACAAATAATTTTTATTTAATCTTTGAATAAATTAGTTCTTAGCGAATAAATAAATGCATATTAGTTGAACTGATTCGCTCAGTCGTTGAGGTAGCCGTAGCGTTTACTCGATTGGTGGGTTTTCGATTGTGAGTCACCAGGACATGTGCCTACTTAATAAATATTTCTTTACATGGAGTAAGAACAAACAATGGAGCACTAAGGGATCAATGAACTCTCAATAACAGCAGCGCAATAGGTTTCACCGACTCTAGACAGCGGATGGATGCGGACTGCTCAAGACCGGGATGGTCGGCGCTCTTCGAGGGAGGCTTACATTCAGCAGTGGACGGCAATTGGCTGATATGATGAGACAGCGATGACAGAAGTTTATCTAAGTGCAGTAATTGTTTTTTTTTTTAATCCTATCCTATCACCATTCCTTTCTTATTACTCCATGACTTTTTCCAAAAAATCCTAACAGGCGCTGGAGTTGCAGTTGATCTAGTCGGAGATGGGAGCGTCGTTGTCAGACCTGGCCCAGGGCGATAGTAGGGGTCCAGGTGCGGGCCAGGGGGCGGGGATGGCGGGCGCGGGCAGCAACTCAGCACGGGGGTGTAGGTGCACCAGGGATTGTGGCGCGGCAGCCGATAAGAACAGCCTGGATACAGCCTGAAAAAGAAAATAAATAATTTATTTGCATGGTTGGTCATATGTTGATAATGTCATTATGGTGTCTTTTTTATGGGGCGAGACAGCCACAATCTTTCAAAGACCTGCAACTCCTGTAGTGCGATTCTGTTAACATGTAAGCTTAGGTGAAGTAAACTTGAAGTTAGCCGTCAATCCATAAAAACGAGATAGAATGACAGTTCACTTCATGCACACTCCACCTAAGGCACTTGTCTCACCGCCGACGATCAGCAAGAAGCGGCTAAGGCTAGAAACTAGATACGAGTTGGTGAGCAGCGAGAAGCGAGTGTGCAGTACCGATAGTTTTATCGCTTTGTGCGACGGGTGATTACTCGCACCACTGGCTCCGGCCAGCACTATAGGTAGAAATTACCGCTGTTTGGTCTCTCGGCGTGAGTTCTGACCGGCAAGCGAGCTGATAGCTCTTGTCGCTGTGACAAACTAATGGTAAGAGAGTTCTCGTCGGCAGTGTGTACAGACAGCTATCGACTATAAAATGTATGAATCTCTTTTACTCACACGGGATCTATATCTTTTGTCCGTTTCCTCAGCGAGAAAATAGTCGATAGCTAATCGCTTCCTCGTCGGCGGTGAGACAATTGCCTTAATTTACACTGCGCGACTGAAAGTAAGAATCAACAGTGCAGTGGCTTCCACCTGAAAAGCGCTGAAACTCGACGAGTCCCGGGGAAGCGATTAAAACTGTCTTTGATCCCGCAACGAAATTAATCAATAAAGGACAAACAAGATTCTATAATTTCCAGTTACATACTAAGTTTGTTGTTTATTATGTGTGTTATTAATTTTCAATAAAGATTTTCTGTAAAGTATTATACAAGAACATAAAATAACAGCAGAAAGTAAGAAGTAAATTATATATGAAAGTATGCTGCAACAGTCGTAAGCCAGTTTGATACTGACGTCATGCTCATGACTCAGATCTAGACGAAACGAACGAAAATAAACTCAACGTGTTAGTTAATTTGAATAGGTATAAATATAGCAACATTTTTTTTGTTACAGTACAAACTTCTTTTAAGAAGTTTAAAAAGCATGTTCACAGAAGGAAACGAATCTATTTCCTCATTCAACTTGGCGCTTGTACACGGAGAATGTTCAGAATAGTACTCTCCGTATATGCCAAAGGTTGTCGGTAGCACCGCCCTGTTAAGCCCTATTATTTTTCAAGCTCCTTAGGTAATTTGTTTTAGTTCACAATAAAGAGTGTTCCTACCGAACTCTAGAATTAATTCTTAAATATTTCCTTACCTGGCTCACAGCTACAATGAGCAGCATGACTCCAATGGCCAAGTTCTTCACCGAGATGACGGCGAGGGCCATCAGGAGAGTGGAGATGACGCCCAGCGTGAACATGACGGGCAGGAAAATGAAGGACAGCCTCTTGAGGGCATTGTGACCAAACGTACGGCCGACGCTTAAGTCTAAAAAAATTATAACATACATAATTTATAAAGTTCTATCCGCCCCCTGCCCCGCACCGTTTTTATGGTATAAAGACTCCAGATAAACTTGCAATATCCCTTCGTTCATACCCGAAAAATACATTTATAAACCGTTTTTCATAACTAGATAACGTAAAAGATCACGATAGAAATCGATTTAGGATTCTGCACAAAAAAAAAATACCAGAGCTATATGAGCTTTGCTAATTAGTGTTATTTAGACGCTTCAAGAAATTCCAAAGTACACTCACTAAGTTCCATAATGTAACATCATTTACACGAAACGTTTTAGCGATCCGTCAACGAGGACGCATATGAATTTTACGCTTGCTGGCACTGACCAGCAAGCGTAAAAAAGCGTAAAGCGTTCTTATGCGTCCATTGCAGTCAATGGGATGCTTGCAGTTATGAATGAATATAATACCTACACAGGAGCAGGTTTCTGAATAGCAACGTAATGATCGTTTCAAGGTCAACATGAGAACAATAATAATGTAATATGCGTCGCGTGTGGTTACCCAAGTTATGTAGTGTATCGCACGGTTGTGCGATGCCTACACTTACTTGGGTTAAGCTTCAGACGTGAATTATAACGTACTTAAGAGCATAACGTTTACTTTTATGTTTGGCAATAATATTATAAGTCATATCATAACCCAGATTAGTATAACTCGGTCAACTTGAGAATCGCACTAAGACAGGAGTCGCGTTTGTGACAACCCTAGCTGTTTCAGAAGTTATTTATGTAGGTAACCTTACTACTTGATAAAGGACATCCTTATCAAAATATGTAATGGGTTAAGTTTGTTTTTTCATGTTTTTAAAAGGAAATCTCTGAAAGAATGAAAATTTTCTCACAGTTGTAGGTAACTAGGAAAAGGAAACACCTTTTTGAATCTCAATATTAACAGTTTATTATTCTTTTCTCTATGTACAAGAAAGTATGTTTCAATAATCTTCCTAGTAAAGTAAAAGGAGTGCCATATCCTAGTTTTCAGGTCAGAAAAATGCACGCTGTGCGCAGTACTCCGACAAAAAGTAATTTTTAGACCACGGGAGCAGAGCCGCGGGGTAAAGTTCTATATACCTACCTACACGTGTTTTGTAAACACAGATTAGTTCACTAATCTTTTAAGCTCTTAAGATGCTCCGTAACGTAAACAGTAAATCCCGTAGATTTTGGGCGGCAATTCGGGTATTTAGATTTAAAATTAAACATGAGTTTCATTTAAATAATTTTAAATTGTTTTTTTTAGTAATATAAAGTTATTTCGGAAAATATTATAAGAACTATGAGAAAATCGAATTGTTTGAAATAAAATGTCTCATCAGAAAACGGATTGGAAGATTGTTATGTGGTGAATTCATTCCGATGCTTAAAAAAGTGAACTGAACCAGGGGGGCTACTCTCTAAACCCGAAGTCCGTAGTTTCGGACTTAGTTGCGTGCATATTTTACTCCGTATCACCTAACCACTGAGAACTAATGATAACACGATTTGACAGTTACTGTGAAATCGTGTTGTCATTCATTCTTAGTTCGGGTTTGGGACTAATCGTACGTCTGTAGGTGATACGGAGCAGCAACTAAGCCCGAAACTACGGACTTCGGACTTAGAGAGTAGCCCCCCTGGATGCTATTCAAATTCCAATGTATGATGATTCATTATTAATTTGTCTAATCTTATAAGTTCTTAAGACTTTCTTAACTACAAATTAAATAATTTGCGGTGCCTTAAATTGCATATAAACTAAATTATTTTGATTTTTATTTGGCATTTACCGTCTGAATCGATGTTTCGTTTAACTGTTATGGTTCTGGTTTTGTTTATGAAATAAATAACTTGAACTTGAACTTCTTTTACATCAAGTAATTCAGTTCATTTAAAAAAAAACCTATTATAATAAATAATTATTGTTTTAGGCGTAACTTGTTATGTAACGATAGATAGAACATATTTTATTACAAAATTCAAGATCTCAAAAGACGGATAACTAACGCAATGCGATGTGTTTGCCTGACCGGCTGAGCGTGTCGTGTGACGGATTCGATTTTCAGGATTTTTTCAGCAAAATACTAGCAGTATTATTCTAGATGCACCATTTTCATATTGGATTTTATTAATACCGAATTTAGTGTAACTTTAAGGTACAACGCAGACGTTAGACTATCCGTGACGCACTTTTTAGTCTGTGAAAATAAAATCTAAGCAATAACGCTAAGCAGGAACGTAATAACATTTTGTGCGCCACAGACTCGATCGCACAAAAAGTGTGTCGCCTGCGCAGCACCTTAATTAAACAATGCAGTTTTCTGTCTATTCTTGTCCCATAAAAGTCTACCTCTGCCATGGACCACTTAAGTTCCTTTTTTAGTTTTAATGTTTACGTTCAAAATTTCATCTCAATGGCTAATTGAAATGAATGTTTTGACTTTGAATAATTACCTTGACTCAAGAAATCCTTTGCTTCCACATTATCACACTGCACTACAGAGACGAAGACGACGACGTACGTCAACGTCAACAGGGTGAGTTTGTTGCACATTTCGGCTGACACTTAATAATTTCGGCAAAACAATTAGCTGGTGATCTCCAGACAACTGCTGGTGTGTGACTGATTGGTTACCTGCTTGCATGCCAGGATATAAAGTCTCCTACAAAAGACAATGGCCGGCGAGACCAAAGAATCACGACAAAAGAAAGCGCAGGACAACGTGACGGCTCGGTAGAAATGTCGCCCCCGATATCCACGCTGCATAAGGACTAATGTTGATTCATTAACGGTGTGAGGCTCCCCTTGGACATTGTAGTGATCGTTATCGAAGCGAATGAAAGGTGAAAGTGACGATCACTTCCTCCTCAGGATATGCAGGATTTATTAAATCTAACTTTGTTTGGTATTCGCTACAAGGACTATTAGGACTAGTTTGTTTGGTGAATTGTTAGAGTGCTAAGAAATTCAGGAGTAGTAAAATCTGCTCGTATCTGGCCTGGCAGCTTTTAGTGTTTCCAATAACAATAGGAACAATAAACGTTAATTTGTTTGGATAACTATCTTCTACTTGTTAGATAGTAATCTAACTTAGATGATTGGTAAATATTGTAATCGGACTGGAGTATTTTGTTTCTGAATTTAATAAATCTGATAGTGTTTATTAATTAAATTTCACAATAATGGTTTACTGTTTCTATTCTTATCGAATGCCCATTATTGCACGTAATTAAACTAATTTAAGTTAGCACTGAAGCGGGAATAAAAATCAATCATAAAGTTTATATCTCCTGTAAGTTTTGCTTTCGTTTAATTGCGGCTCATGTAAGAATAATTAGTGAAAATTATGATTTGCGTGTGTGGCGCATAATTAGTGGACATTAATCAGGAATCTTGTCACGTACGGCGTAGAGAAACTCGATCGTGGGGCAGCGGCGCGCGACACTGCGCAGGCGCATCGCGCGTGTCCGTGACCGCTGTATGCAAATCACACACTATGTTCGGCAATATAGGCCATTTCCTCAATGCCGAAAAATCGACAACAACCGATCGCCTAGAATTTGGGTCCGAAATTAGTGCTTTCACGCTTCTCATTTGTGATTGAGATACAAGCTTGTCATGTTGATTTACATTCGGCATTCGTGTCGTGAACATGGAAATGTATTCACGTCTTGGAATCTGGTGCTCAGACGGTGTCGGTCGTTAAGATCTTATTCAGGAAGTTTGAGTATTCGTTCCGTGTAGTAGATCTTCATAGGTGGTCGTGATCTCAACCATGTTTTAGACTTGACCGAAATATAGCTGAAACCTTATTTCATTACAAAAATGATTGATATATATGTAGGTATTGGAAAAAACAACACAATACTGTTAGATACCCACCATCTATTGTAACCACTCGTGCATGGTTGATGTTATGATCGAAGAAGACAATCGTACATAATCAACTTTTTTCACTCAGCATAAACATGAGAGAATATCATCAAAACAAGACATGCAAAAAGCGGTTGTTAATTCTCCCGTGACACAATATCTGTAACTATAATGCATGGGAAACAAAAATCGAAATCAACGATACTGAAACAATCGACGCATCTTGTTTCTTGGCATACGAGTACTATACTCTACACATATATTATAAAGAAGAAAGATTTGTTTGTTTGTTTGAATTGAATAGGCTCCGAAACTACTGGACCGATTTGAAAAATTCTTTTAGCATTGGATAGCTACATTATCAGGGAGTAACATAGGCTATATAGTATCCCCATACTCCCACGGAAACGGGAACTACGCGGGTGAAACCGCGTGACGTCCACTAGTGTTTAATAAAAAAACCTTGTAACACCGTTAAATGGTTGATAAAAGCGTACTTAGCACATGCATTACTGAACAATAGTGACGCATCTTGTCATACAGCAATTAAAAACATATTATTGTTTTATAAACGTTTGCAAAAACTTTAAATCACGTAACTCTTACATTCTCTAAAATTGATTGTTTCACACTGATATCATGCGCGCGCGCATAAGAACTAAATTCCATACGCAGTTTATTCTATTCTACGTTATAAACTAACCGTTCGATATCGATTATAATGACTTATGTCTAGACGTTGCTTTATTAACCGCACTTTCCATTGCATTTGCGCATTACGAAAAAAAAACTGTATCTTTAGTCTGTGGCTGCTTTCATTTGTTACCGTCAGTCATACAAAGGCATATAGCGTGCATAGTTGGTCAGTTTTAAAATACAATTTATATGCACATCCTCGTCACTAATTAGGTATTTTTTTTATGAAATTATTATGCTTTAAAGTCACGCGAGTATTATACAGGTGTGACATTATAACATTTGAACATACCGAAACGATCCTTATGTAATTAGTAAGTAGACTGTTTCGTTTAGAACCTGCTTCCTTGTTTGCAAGTTTCAATTTAAATCGGTTCAGTACCTAGTTTTGGCGTGAAAGCGCGACAGACAGACAGACAGAGTTACTTTCGCATTTATAATATTAGTAAGGATAGTAAGAAAGTATGTAAGGATAATTCCAGATAGTAGGACGACACTGCGCGTTGTAGGTACTGATGCCTTAAACTTCGATGTCACATAACCCGTGTATTCCCTCGAGTAATTCAACATACGGAGTCCCTACACTCAAACATGATTAGTTATTATGGTTAAGGTCCATTTAGTTTAGGCTGGAGCTTATTTTTAATTTTGGGCCATTCTTGTACCTACTCCTTCTACGTCGTATCGATGATTCCAAGGTATATTTGTTTTGATCAAAATTCAGCTACGTCGACCGTGTCAGCGTTTGCCTCTTAAAAGTTTTTGAAGTGTAATTTTTTTCTTAACCCATACTGTCCTACTGCTGGGCAAGGCCTCCCCTAAGTCCTTCGCGGCCACAGAATACTAATTCTGTGGTCGCGGGAATTTAGTTATTTTTAGGTTAGGTACATAAAATTAGTATTTTATGTACATAACCTTAAAATAATTAATGGGTGACCACTTTCGCCTTTAGTTCAGAATGTACGGAAGCGATAATCCAACGGTTAAGGCCACTGACTAAAGTATATCGGAAGTACAAACAGACCGAACAACTTGTGGTTAACAGTAAATATTGTGACTTGAACGATTAACTGTAGGTAATGATAGAGAACCGGTGGAATTTTATTACTCACTATGTATTGCTTGCGGCTTCGCTCGCATGGTGGGTTAGTATAAAATATTCTATGTCGTTCTTCAGGCGTAATGTTTGTTGAATTTCATAAAGATGGGCATTGGCCTCTAACCTGAGATGCGACGCCTTACATAAGAACAGTTGGTGAGCACTATAATAACGGAATTTTAGGCCCATCACCATAGACAGAAAAAATCTCCTGACATCAATCGGCACCGGACACACAACTCGCTCGCGCCCCTTCTGTAAAATTCCACACTTTGCCTCACTCGAAATTTGAACCTAGGACCCAATGCTTAGCAGTAGCTTTTGCCATTAATGGACTAACGATGTAGTCAGCGGGATTTTTTATTTACTTATGACAACTTTGAATTCATTGGTCTGTATTCTTGCCAATGGTTTTAAGTCCGCCATTAATTTTAATTTTGTGCATGCCGTTTAAAATAAATAAACTAAATTTTAAGGGTGCAAGCAGGCGTGTTAAAACGTTTACAGAATGATACTGAAATATTGTCTGGCGTTTCATACAAAATACTTACCAAATGGAACTGATGTTTTTTTAGCTACTTATATCAGAACTAGCTTCTGCCAGCGGCTTCGCCTGCGTGTTCCCTAGGGAGCATACTCCCGGGATAAAAGTAGCCTTAGATGTCCTTTCTCAGGCTCTAGACTATCTGTGTACCAAATTTCATTTAAATTAGGTGTTTTAATTCGGTTTAGTAGTTTTGGCGTGAAAGCGCGACAGACAGACAGACAGAGTTACTTTCGCATTTATAATATTAGTAAGGAAGTAAGGATTGTTCCTTCAGTAAAAGTTGTTCATATTCATGTCTTGAGCTTGATTTGATAGAATATATCTATTGCAAAACAGGTTCTAACTATGTAGTTATATGTAGTATATATTATGAATGCATGATCTAATCTCTTATAGTAAGTATCATACATTAAAATGATGTTAGATGTCTATAACCGTTGCATTTTAGCATGGCAATAGCGGTCATTGATCCACCTTGATATATTTGACGTTCTGAATATTTCAAAAATGGAAATTAAAAATATTCTATCAGTGACAACGATTTTCTAAAACTCAAAAGTGTATAAAATTGACGTTGACGTGCACTGTCAAAATTTTATGTTGTCAATCCCTTAAATTTAGACGTTTCAATAGTCGATATTGCTGATATAACATTTTTTCCTACCGAAAAACGCTATGTATTATTACTAGTGGTCGCCCAGTGGTCGAAATTCGATCGTAATTCATTTAAATTTTAAGTTTGAACGTTATTAAACAAAATAGTATCATCATCTGCCTAGCCATTTCCCAACTATATTAGGGTCGGCTTCCTGTCAAACCAGATTCAGCTTAATACCAGTATTAAACAAAATAGTGGTACCTATATATTTGTATTTGACCACAGACACAAAGGAGTACGTATATGTGTATTTATTTATTTAATTTTGTGTATCAAACGCATGGTAGTGTACATAGTGTTTTTTTTTTAAATCTAATATATATAAATCTCGTGTCACAATGTTTGTCCTCAATGGACTCCTAAACCACTTAACCGATTATAATAAAATTTGCACAAAATGTGCAGTTCGATCCAACTTGAGAGATAGGATAGTTTTAAGGGACGGGAAAAAACGGGATACGGGAAAATCGGGATATGCGCGTACGAAGTCGCGGGAAATAGCTAGTTAGTTAAATATATTTTAAACATTATTATAGATAATTAATATTAGCTTTCTGCACTCCTTCTCCATATACAATTTAACTGTGCCAAATTTCATACTCCTCCGTCTGCGTAATTTTTGTACAAAGGGGTACAATGTTTTTATATACGATTTATTGTCCGGGTTCCTTCTAAAAAAATATTAGGGAAAGGGCAATGACCGCTATTGTAGTGCTACAACGAAAGCACTATAGATGATGGTTATGAAGTCTGGAGAAAGTCGAATTAAAACAATATTTTATTTTATTAATTAAAACTTAGCCAACTGGTTCCCATCCTGCACAATAGAAAGTGGCAGTCACCTGAAACACAAAGGTACTGGCTGACCTTCTAGAAACAAAGGTGAAAAGTCTCGGGTGTGTAATATGGCAGGTTACCGAATTAACCTTTAAAGGTGCAATGGAATGCTGCTCGGTGACAGTAATAATACAGCAACGAGTACCATCATTGGTAGTGTAGAAGCTGGAAAAGCTTTTTGAGCTTTTTGGATAAAACTAAATGCAACAGAAGGCATTTATGGAAATACTCTTCCACCCACGTCAACTTTGTCACTTTTATTTGTTTACTGTCGATATCTACTGTTCAATGTGCTGATTATGTTTTAGTCAAAAACTAGCCAGCCCTCCTGGTCACACAAAGTGTCGACCAGTGAACTCAAACTTTAATTAGGTATTCATGAAAAAAGTCGATGTCAAAAAAATTAGTGCTGCTTCGTTAGGTACCTACTACTGAAAACCGCGAAAGTTATAGTCTATCTAGCGAAAGTGGATAGATTACTGAGTTACGAAAGACTAGGTAGGCCTAATACTGTGATAGATCGAGTTGATGGATACCTATTAACCATTATTTTTTGATGGTACGCGCCGAAGATTGCGTTTTGCTCATTTAATTGGCATCTCATAATTTGCAGTCTAAGAGCAATCAAGTGTAAATATTAGTATCTGAATTTTTAATAATACAACAAACACTTTTTACTTTTATTAAGTACCAGATTTTAATAGGTGTGAATTGTGTAATGTGAAAAATGAAATTTCATTAACTATTTGTCGGAAATAAATAAAGGTAGGTACGTACGGCGAAACAAGGTATTAAATCACTGATAAAACGCAACTTCTACCTTTCGGGAAACGTTACAAACTTACTACTTAGGGAAACATAATCCTCGACAAAGTATTTTTTTCGTGCGCGTCCAAACATCGCTTTCGCCGGTTGTGGCGATGCACTTAGCATTTGGAGCGAGTAGTGAGTAGTGAGGGAACCTGCTTTGGCGTCAGTTCAACCGCAGCGATGCGCCCGCTCACCGCACTGCTGCTACTGGTCGCGAGCCAGTGCGTGCACGCACAGCAGCTGTCGCGCGAGCAGCTCGATACCACGCTACGCTCGCTCCTGGGACAACACTACCAGCCTGTACAACGCATTTTCTCCTGTGCACGCGTTCTAGGACTTACAAAATGTCTCAGTGCTCTAAGTGTGTGGCGTGCAGAACGCGCTATCGACGCCTACGCCAAAGATCCCGCCACCCGGTTCAACCTGACTGAGGATGTGGAACAGTTCCCATGGCTGAAGTACAGTAACACCACAGATGAACAGTTATACTCAAAGCTGTATGACGATACCAAGAAATTGCTACAGTATCGACCCCTGGGATTCAACATGATACCCGGCTATAAATTACAACTCGGTTCTAAAGGAAATGGAACGATGAAGTTTGATATTTATACAAGTAAGTTTATATTTGTTTTCTTTGCTTAATACCAACTTGTTACTTATTGGGATGAATGAACTCCAATAACGTAAACACTGCAGACGTAAATAAATACATTCCTAATGAAAACTTTTGTTCAATAATATAAAAGTGGAACCATTGCATAAGTTAATAAGCTGTATAAATTATTTAGGTAAGCTCTGTTTGTGTCGTTGCCTTGAAAGTTATGACTTTAATAAACACAATTTTAATTAGTCATGAAAATGAAAGTAACCACATAATATGAACAAGTACCTACGCAATTTTGATAACATCAGTATAATTAATATAGTTTGTTGTTATTTAAATCTGTGAAAGTGGAATGACGGCTACCAAATTGTTAGATATAAAATAATTTCGTAATTTCTACTTTCAGGTGACACAGCAGAAACAGGTCGGAGCACCATGAAGAAACTAAAGAAATATATGTACAAGTTCGCGCCTTTAATGTTAGTGCCTGGGCTGGTGATGTCAGCTATCTTCCCTTTCATCCTGCCAGGGCTGAAGATGATGACTCTGATGGTGGGAATGATGAACAACATGGCGCTGATGGGAGCAATATTCACTATTCTAAGAAACAATGCCTTTAACGACAAGTATGAACACAAAGTGGTTTACGTTAACGATGGATACAATAATGAGAAGTATGCAGCGACAAACATTGAAGAGCATGTCCATTCAGATCACTTTGGACTTCTGTACGATGAGACTAAGAGGCCTCCTCAGCATGAAGATCACCATACTTTTGGTGAAGATTTTGACCACGTAGAAGGGGGAGCATCTTTCTCTGTTAACCCAGAATGGCTAAAAGCATACGCTGATGGCAAAATGTTGGCGTTTGTTGGGAAAGATAATAAAATTCATAATTTGAAACATTAGACACAAACATTTTATGTTACGTAATTGCCTACAAGAAATTAACTTGCCAGTTCTGTTTAGTTATAAATTCTTAGAACAGAATTTAAAATTTCAATGCTTTAATATTATTTTTATATCAAAGAAAATATGTTGTAAATGTTGGAGTACATGTTGATGTAGCATTAGTATTTATTTAATATTAGTAAGGTAGTTATAAGCTTGTTACCAAGACCCGTTAATCTCGTTTCGTTTGTATAATAATTCAGCACTCAATGAGCTAATTGTCTATAAAGTTACTTCCAGTAATTTTAATTTTATTTCATTATTTATTCTTTTACAAAATCACTGTCAATTACTGTTACTTTATTAAAATTAGTTAAAATCTTCACTATTTTTGTTATTTTAATGAAACTTTCACTTGTTGCTTGCTATTTAAATTGTTTTTAGTTGAATAAACTACCTACTTGATGAAATCATTATTAATTAGCTTTGTGTTTAGTTACTCAAATTTTAACAGGTTTATTCCGAAGATTATTCCGTGCTTCGGAAGGCACGTATAAGCCGGTGGTCCCGGCCGTCAAATGGCGGTCGTCAAATAAACCATGTCAGAGGCTCTTGAGGCGGTTTAGAAACTCTGACACTAGGGTGTGTTGGGTCGTTAGACCTTACTGCCCATACGATAAGAAGAAGAAGACAGGTTTATTTTAAAACTTAAATTAATATTCACAGTAAATATTTAAATGGCATATTTTTAAGTAATTTTACTTAGGACAACATTTTAGTAGCAAGAATCTATTTAACAATTGGAATAAATTTAGAATTAATCAACCATAATTTACATTTCAGCAAATGTAATTAACTCTATAAAATGCCATTTGCTGATAGTATAAGAAAATCAGAAAAAGATATAGAAATAGTTAACTTCTATGATCCACAGTTGTATTCAGTAACTGGAAAGTTCAAAGCCAAATTATCTTGCCATTCTACAACTAATAATTATGGCGTTGTAACGATTTGTAATAATTTAAAAAATTTCAATTTATTTAAAACGCGTTCGTACAATTGAAATATGGTAAATATCATGCAGATATTTTAATAATAATAAAAAATGCAATCTTACAAGATTGCAGACTGATGATTTTACGAAAAAGACTCGCTTAAATTTTCAACTTTACTTGGCCAAAGAGTCATTTATTTTCTAATCATTGACATTTAAAGGATATTAGACAAGACAAGAAGACAAGAGTGAATAGGTTGCTTCTAGGCAAACGTGCTCCATCTTCGACCGCATCATCGCTTACCATCAGGTGAGATTGTGGTCAAACGTATGCCTATATATAGTAAAAAAAAAAAACACCGGTAGCACTCCGGGAGTGCCGGCAGAAGTGAAAACATGTAAATAATACATCCTTACTGTCGCGGTCACATCATAGACAAACCACCGACAACAAAATAAACAAAAAGACACTGACGTGTGGCCGCGACAGCGACTGTCAGTGACAGATGTCAATCTTGACACAGTTCCTGACATAAACAAAACGAACCATAAAAACAACAAAAAATAACGTTGTGTTTAATTATAAGTACAAAAATACTATCATTTATGAGGTAGAATACAATGTTTATTTATTGCGCTATCGTACACAAATATGACAATTTACATGTTATTATTCATAATATTATATCGTTATTTATTTATATATTACATTAATTTTTATCTCTTAGAAAAATCAACTTTCATCCATAATTTCGTAATTCCGTAATTTCGTATCCTTGGATACGCGTGGCACGCTGTACATAAACACAGACGGACATTCGCGCAAGCGCCCTGTGCCGCCTAAGCGGAGCAGCACACTCAGGCACGGTAGAAAGAGTGGGAGATACTAGTTCCTCTCCCTTCCCCTCGATCTTACGCTTTTTCGCATCACGTGACCCTGACGCGAGTCCGTCTTACGCTTTTTGCGATCAGGTCACGTGACCCTGACGCGAGTTTAAGATTTTATACCCATTACAGAAAAGTGCTCAACGCCGCTAAAGAAGTTTTCACTTCAAAAAAAATTAGATCAGTCATTAATATTTTGAGTTGTACTTACTATACTTACTTCTATACAAATGTTATAAAGAAGAAAGATTTGTTTGTTTGAATTGAATAGGCTCCGAAACTACTGGACCGATTTGAAAATTTCTTTTAGCATTGGATAGCTACATTATCAGGGAGTAATATAAGCTATATATTATCCCCGTACTCCCACGGGAACGGGAACTACGCCGGTGAAACCGCGTGACGTCCACTAGTATTTTATATGTAGGGGAAGGTTGCTATGAATGGACCACCTAACTTTACAACCTCATAATTCAAAAAGTATGTGTTAAAATGAAAACAGTTTATTATTATATTTTTTTATTTCGTAGGACTTTTATTTGTAATAATCAACCGCACAAATAGTTGGGGCTGTTTGATGTAAACGAAGTAAACTAAATCTCTGGGTGCTGCCTTCCTTGGACCATGGGCACCTTCATAGAACCACCAAGTTGCCATCAATGGACTTCGAAAAATATGTTATAGAGGTCCAATCGAGGCAACTAATATTTTTTGGTGCTTTATGCACTCCACATATTCTGCTTGCTTTAATTAAAACAACTCTTTGTTTCCATACTGATTCTAAAGCACGATTCATACTTGTTTCATTCCATGCAAAGTGTTTTCTTTTTTCGGCGACATTCTGGAATTTTAAATTTGTAATGATTTTTCCATGGCTTTAATTAAATATAATAAGTGAAAAACATAATAAATAATTAGTAAAATACATTTCTATGAATGAATTGAAATAAAATAAGTGAAATAGTCATAATAATGGGACCTATTCCTGTTATTAAAACAAAAAAAAAACGATAAAAAGTTGCTATGATTGGACCGGTCCCACGGTGGAACTCTCTTGAGGTCCATTGATGGCACAAGGTACTGTTTAAGAAAAACTAATCTTAATAAAATATAAATGGTCATGATTAGACAAAATTGAATAACCTCATGGAATCTCAAATAAACTGTCCAATATTTCAAAACAGTGTACGTAGACAAATATGAATACAAAGATACTTACGTCAAATTGTCCTGAGTGAAATTATTAGATTTGACCGTAACAAAAACAACCAGACGCGTATCACCTCGCTACGTCCTGTAATGTCACTGGGATAAGAGGGGGGTGCAACCAGGTGCAACTTAGTTGCCACGGATATTCCGTTTCCGTAGGAATTTCGCAAAACTATTTCAGCTTTCTACGACCAGTAGTTTCGGCTGTGCGTTGTCTGTCAGACACTCAGTGACGGCAGAATTTTTATATATATTGATGATTGATATATTAGGATTGGTGATTATAGGTAAAACTAATGAAATAAATTATAGCAATAGTTTTTTTTTTTATTTCAGCAAAAAATCACTGCTAGGCAATTGAACGACTATGTATGTAGTTAGATTTAAAAGCAAAGATTTGGTGTAAAATTCCTGAAATAACGAAAAGGGGACTTGGAAAGAATTTTTGAAAATTCGTTGTCCTGAAGGATATAAGGGGTGAAATTATGTATGGAAGTTCTATAAGTAAAGTAGTAGTTTTAGGACTCTACTATTTTATTTTTCCGATGGTAGTTTTTGGAATCGGGGCCGTCAATTGTGAATTATATCATAGGGAAACTACCGCTGTTTTTTAAGGATGGGAAATCATCAAATGACTACTTCCGCTCTGGGCGGAACGGAAGGGAGTGTCAGAATTTTATTGACTAAACCCATCCCTCTTCCTCCACATGCCGTTTGCGTCCAGGCCGCGGTGACTTTTTAGGCTGCAACCCTGTCAGGAGGAATTTAACGCTATCGCCAATGGTAAACTTGTCGTCCAGACGCAGAATATTCTTTTTTTTTTATGTTCGGTGTTCGGCGGTGGCAGCGAGCGCTCAGGCTAAAAGTTCTTTTTTGGAAGTCTACTTCTATCATTTTATCTTTTTCTTACCGACACAGGGACCTTTTTGGCCTCGCACAGATTAATTTAAGGATGCCGCTTAACTGTGTAAACATATTTTTAAAACCGTTAGTTTTACTTATTTTACGTTTATGTGTCTTGTGCGTGTCCCAAATAAACATTTTTCTTTCTTTCTTAATATCCCCACAGTGCAATAAATTGCGCCTGCGCAGCGCTCGATGCACCAAGTTGTCAAAATTTTAAAAATTCTCTGTGATCTCAGGCGTTGTCCTAATAAAAAGCGTAGGTATTCAAATGTATTAGGTTGATGCCCTTCACTATCTTTCTCTAATACTGTTCTTACTCACATCATTTTTAACTCCCTCTTTTTAAGGTTCCTTACCCAACGGGTAACCAACGGACAAGACAATTGAAGACAAATTTATTATTTAAATTCAATTAATAGTGTGTGTGACAATTTAATAATTATTTTAATTTTTTTTAATGACTTTTTATCTATATTTTGTATGCCACAAAGGCCGAATATGACTGATCTTTTTTGTTTATGAATAACCTGCATTTCTTTTATGTATACTCATGTTTCTATACTAATATTATAAAGAGGAAAGATTTGTTTGTTTGTTTGAAATGAATAGGCTCCGAAACTACCGGACCGATTTGAAAAATTCTTTTACCATTGGATAGCTACATAATCAGGGAGTAACATAGGCTATATTTTATCCCCGTACTCCCACGGGAACGGGAGATACGCGGGTGAAACCGCGTGACGTCCACAAGTCTACAAATAAATGTCTTGTCTTGTCTTGTCCTATTATTAAGCCTCCTCTGTCCGTCCGCCTGTCTGTCAGCTTAATAGGTAATTTTATTACGGAGCGTGTATTCCTATTGCTGTGTATTCTAACAAAAAATAAATTAAATTAAGAATTAAAGGGGGCTTAATACAAAAACCCTGTCTTTTTCTGGTTTATGGTATGCAACCCTTCGTGTTCGAGTCCGGTTCGTACTTTTTCTGTCACACTATACTTCCTTCAAAATGTCCGATTCTATTATTGTACGCAAATAATATTATATGTTTAAAGTTAGCTTGGCTTAGATAAGCTATTAATTTTATAAAAACTCTGTAGATAGGGATACATGAATCAAAAGAAAGGTATCAAGATATTTATAATCTTAACCAATAAAACAGAACAATAACGTTTCACTATTTATTAAAATATTAAGATTTAATTTAAAAAATGTGTTATACTAATGCCCGCACTCATATACGTCAGTAAACGTTGAAGAGCCATTGTGACTCTGAGTGTAGGCGTTATAACAATATTTAAAGCAGCTCTCCATTCCAAATGTTTCGCAGCTAAATAAATTAAAACTTACATCAAGTTTGTGTCAAGTTTCACTAAGAGCCTGAAACACATTAAAATAAGCGTCGTTTGATAGATCGTAAAATGAGTTCACTTCTTATAGAAACGAGACGCTTTTCAGGCCCTTAATAAAGTAATAAATTACAAAATAAATATCTTTAACAGTCACCATCAGAACAGTATCACATACAAAGTGTACGAAATAAACTGAATACTAACATAGTATTAGATACATAAGTCGATTCAGTCACTTATGAATAATACCTACCTACAATCTCTTGCGTATATTAGTTACTTACTTATCTTTACGCAAGTTATCGGTCGAATTCCGTTCTTAATTTTGATAACGATGTATCCCATCATCATTTACAACAAAACCAGGAAAGTTCGTAAGTACGTATATACCTAGTATACTTTTACATTACATTCACGATTTGTTATTTACAAAATTACAACCACTAGAACTTCTTTGTTTGGTTCTCCCTAATATTGGATTCACAAAGAAACGACACGACGTATCTAAAAAAAATCTTGAGCAATGTGTATCGAATTTCAAGCACGTTCTAACGTGCGTGATGTAACTAAAAAATATTACAATAACATTTAAAGATAAAATGCTCACAAAATACAATAACAGTCAGTCACCAGAAATAGGTAAAGGGACGTTCATTCGTACAGAAGAAAAAATAAAACAAATTCCATAACTTGAGGAATCTATTCAGTTTTTCTGTGGACGATTTCTGCAAATTGTTTCTCTTCTTCGGTCATGTCGGTGTCTTCCCAGCCCCACACTGGGTTTTCTGGGTGGTAGTGCTCCTCCTCTTCCAGACTCTCCTTGGACCACGCGTGGGTACCGTCCCCTGTCCTGTTCACTCTCTGTCGGATCATGTCGGCTGACACTGTCTTCAAATCGTAAGCCAAACCTGTGAAAAAAAAACGCAATAGTTTTATTCTTTTCATTTAAAAACTTTTTTACAAAAAGTACAACCGGCTTTCAAATGGTGTTTTTGGTTGTTGGACATCGACTTCCAAAATAAAAGTTAATTTATACTTTGTAGTGTTTTTTATTTGGAAGTCGGTTGTACTTTTTTGGAAAAACGTTTTTATTTTTCAGTTTTTAGAGGTAAAAATGAGTGGTTGTACTATTTATCTGCCATCAAGGAGTTACTTTGTGTACCTTCGCAGTCCAAGCAAGTCTGGACCAGATCGTGGTTAAATATTTACTTTGCTTTAAGATTGAAATTTATAAACCTAACAATGTCTCACTTCACTAGATTTAATTGATTTTAAGTTGAGTCGCTGGTTTATCTTTGAAGTTCAACATCCAATTCAAATTCAATATAGCTATAACTTAATACAAAACTAATCATCAAGATCGGTTCATAAACAATAAAGATATGCCCAAATAGATAATCCCTACAATAAACGGTAGATAACCAACACGTCACATCATGCACACTCATGTACGTCAGGTCATGCCATGTGCAGATGTGTACACATCTGCGTACCCTTTCACAGCGTACCGGCGTGATATTATGTTATGAACTGGTGTAAGCAAAAGCAGACACGCGATTTCAGAAATCCCGGGAGATTTTCTATCATTTATTGAAGCGTTCCGTTATCTATCTCTGAATGCTCTTTCAAACAATAAAAGAACTATCCAAATCGTTTGACAATTGGCGAATATATCGCTAAACAAAGAAACAAAGAAAAACATTCAGTCGAATTGAGAACCTCCTCCTATTATTGGGAAATGGGAAAGCTTATTTCTGCCAACAGGTTGCAATCGGTAGGTATGCGAAATTTCACGCCCCAAAACTGATGGACTTCCGAGAACCAGCCAAAAAAACTCGAGGATTGCTTAGACACAAATGGGACATAGCAATAAGAAAAATAATACTGCACTGGAAATTGATAGATGGCATATCTACGTGCAATTTTTTTGGCACCTGTGAACCTACAATTTTCAATACTATCGACGTAATTTCGACTACAGGGTATGTTTATTTGTTTTTACAGAGCATACGACGCGATTTTGTATGGAGAGGGAAATTATTTACTGACAGAACTTACTCTCATGTTACCTAATTTAAGTCAATCTGCCCAGCCTTTTCCCAATCATAAAGGGGTGAGCGTCCCGTCGAATTGGATCCTGTTGATTGTCAATGTTTTGCATGGATCGACTGCCTATCTAACCTTTAAAGCACAGTAACTAAGTAATACGATTCCCCTTGCCAAGACTGGTGTCAAATTTTCTGGCTTCTGACTGTCCATAATTACTGTCAGAAATCAAAAAATGACAACCGGAACATTGGTCCCGCTTCCGTGCCTCAGTGTGTAATAGATGCCGTGGATAATCCAATCGTTGCATAGGAGGAAATGCGGGCGGCGAGACTTTGTGTGTAAAAAATCATAATTCGAGGTTTGGCTCTCGACTGTTTTCTCCTCCAATATTGGACCGATATAAGAGATATTTCACAAACTAAATAAGAAGGATGTATCAGTTGTCTCTCTCTATGTCTCTCTCTATGTTTTTCATTTTTGATTAATTGTTGCCAAATTTGTACACTAGGTTTCTGTTGACAGCGATTTATAGGACAATTTTGAGCATTATGCGTGAGTTCTAGTGCTTATACGGTTAATAAATCATCAAAAAGGAAAACATAGGGACACAGTATATATCGTATTCAGATTGTAAATATCTCTTAAATCGGTCCAATATTGGAGGAGAAAACAGTCGAGAGCCAAACCTCGAATTATGACTTTTTACCTAAAAAGTCTCGCTGCCAGCATTCGTGTGGCAGTCATTACTTACCACGAGCTCCTCGATTATAATAACTAAAGACACAACATTATATCAAGACCAGTCTTACCGTGTTTAGCAGCGAAGTCTATCAAGGCAGTAGATAGGTTTGTGCTGTAGTTTCCAAGCTCAGCTGCTTTGTAGTCCCAAGGAAAGACGTGGTGGTAGTTGTGCCATCCTTCGCCGAACGCACAGATTGCGACCGCCTTGTTGTCAGTAGCGCCTATGTTTCTGGAATAGCAATATGTTGCGTTAGTAAAATAGTTTCTTTTGCTCTTTATTTTCCCGTAGGTAAAAACTGACGAAAATAAATTATCGCGACGATTGTAATTTTGGTAATGCCTTCTAAATGTTTGCCATCACGATGTTAATTCAAAGGAAAATGATTTAAGCGTAATATAACTTGTACACAGTAGATAAGCATTGTGTATTAAAATTATTATTCTGCATGAATGATGTTAATCACGTGTCACTTTTCAAGGCAGCATCCAACAGTATAGGAGAATACATCCAATCAATCATTAGGAAACGGTTCGTTTTGTTTATTAATCGTACCTTTTAGTAAAGGTTCTCACTGACAGGCGTGCTGCGACAAGGTGACAAACAATTAATATATTCTTAGAAGTAATATTTCTATCAAAAGATTGTTGCAATATCGCATCGTGGCGTCGCGCCCGTCTGTGAGATCCTTAATGATGACGAAACCTGCTAGATACCTATTGGAAATGAACTTTATCTTGCCATTTTTATTTCGGTGTAAATTTTAATGTCGGTTAATAATAGGTACCTACAGATATTCAATTTTAATATTATTCGTCGCCTTTCCAACAGCTGTTTTTATTACAAACACTACAGTAGGTAATTCAATAAAAGGTAATAGTAAATTCTGTAACTGACCAAATAAATTGACTGAAACATCAGGACGTTGGTAGTTACAGTCTCTATTACATAACAAACATCACGCGATCAACAGCTACTAGAGGTAGTACACATCGAACGTGACCTAAAATTCGTGTTAGCAAATAAATGGACTTGGGTTTTTTTTTCATTGTTTCTAAATGTACCGTTAACAACGAAATACTACTTTAATTTTTTTTAGGCAAACAATAATGATCATAGAAAGTTATAGCAAGAAAATGTTTTTTTTTTGTGATTTAATCTGAACTCTTTAAAAGATCTATGCGAGGCCAAAAAGGCACCGATTTCAGCAAATGCTGCGATATATGAAAAAAGCCGGCGAGGTGCTAGTCAGACTCGCCAACTGAGGGTTCCGTACAAATTTATAGCTACAAACTAGCTGACCCGCGCAACTTCGTCTGCGTCACAATTTTCATTACTGCTCCGCTCCTATTGGCATGATAATGTATAGTCTATAGCCTTCCTCGATAAATGCCTATTTATTTATATCCAACACTGAAAGAATTTTTCAAATCGGACCAGTAGTTCCTGAGATTAGTGAGTTCAAGCAAACAAACAAACAAACTCTTCAGCTTTATATATTAGTATGGATTTCTTTAAATAAAGATATTTTTTTATGATTTAATTACAAATGTAGGTATATTTTCAGACTTTTCCCTAAACACGTAGTATGAGACGGTATTATTTGCCAAATTTTGTAGTTATAGGTCAGCGGAAAATACCCTATAAATTTTGATTCCCTTGAGAAAGTCGAAATATATGTTTTTTGCCTTATAAACGACTGTATCTTTTTTTAAGTTGACTTAGAAGTTTGATTTTTTCACAGCTTCAAGCGACTGTAGACCTGAGTACCTATACAGTTTTTTTTTTCAACACGATACCTCGAGATAAAGGGTATTGACAGACAGAATGGCATACAGCAAAGTGATCCTATAAGGTTTCCGTTTTATCCTTATGAGATACGGAATCCTAAAAAAGCAAAACAACGGTTCCCGAGTCAGCTAGTAAATCTATATTATCTAATTAATATAATAAAGCTGAAGAGGTTGTTTGTTTGTTTGGTTGAACGCGCTAATCTCAGGAACTACTGTTTCGAATTAAAAACATATTTTAGTGTTGGATAGCCCATTTATCGAATAATGCTATAGGCTATAGATATAACATAACGCTACGACCAATAGGAACGGAGCATTAATGAAAAATGTGACGCAGACGAAGTTCAGAATCAACTAGATTTATAAATTGTTATTTTCTAACTTCTCTGTTCTCAATCCCATTCGTCGTCTCCAGCCGACTTTGCCCTATGATACTTGGGTTCTGCGCAACTTATTTTCTATCCATTCTCAAGTAAAACGATTCGCTATCATGCGCTAACTTCTATTTCATGTCATTGCTTACAAAAATCTCCTTCTATCCATCAACATTATCTAGCTGGTTTTTGTAAAAGTTAGAGTATTATTCTATCTTTTAACAAAAACCAGATATTTTATATAAATTTATAGAAGAAACATATTTTATTTCCGTTGCGAACATCGGAAATCTTAGGTTCTTTAAAAATTCATCGCTTACTTTTGATGTTGACTGTATCTACGTATTACAAAATGTTATTGCTTTCACGAATTTGCAGCACTATGAATCGCGTATTTTTATGTCTGTTATATTTTTATTTATTGTCCTATTTAGGTAATACCGTTGTCACAATCGAGAAGCATACTTTTTGAGGGCTATAAAGATTTTGAAGGTTATTTAAACCCCCTCCTATGATTAAATGACAACTAGGTCACTGATATGTCAAATTAGTACGATTTGTCGTTCTGAAATGGTCTCCACAATAAAATTAACCCCCAACGTAAAAATATAAATTAAGTAAATTAATAAAAGTTTATTTCGGAACAATAACACAAGACTACGTACAGCAAGTAAAAAATGATAGCTGCAAAAGTTTAAAATGCAGAATGGAATTATGTTCTATTGTTCTATGCAAAAAGTGTTGAACAGGTAATTAATTTAATTTAGTTAATTTAGATTTAGTTATTTTCATCACCATCTGCCTAGCCTTTTCCCAACTATATTGGGGTCGGCTCCGATTTAGTCACTTTATAATAAAAAAAGCAAGTGTGGTGAATGGGTGTGCATGAGTAATGAGTGTAATGAGCAGGTCCACAAGTTCCACAAGTTTCTCTGTTTCATAATAATTTTGTGATTTTAGCCAGGGGTCAAGTTTCATTTTACATTTGCTCTTGGTTAATGGGTAGATGTGTAGGTTTTTGTTTAATTTGTTATAGATTTTGGAACTTATGTGTTTGTAGTGACGACTTGCAGCTACGGTCCTAAAAGACTCAGTGCTATTCAATCTAATAACTTAACTAACGTAAAAATAACTATCTCTAAAATTATCCGGAAACACAACTTACAGGAAACTTAAGTACTACCGTTAAACTTATACCATTAATAACAAAGTGCTCACAATAGTAATAACAAAGTAAGTAACTAATAATTATTTCGTTCAATAAATCAGTAAGTTAACCGAGCCGTAACCGGGTCAAGTATTCGCTGCATTTTTTTTCCAACTTTCACCGAATGTTCGTAAAACTTGACTTAAAAGTGAAAAGTTGATCACTTACTTGTCGTAGGGCCTATTGCCCCAGATGTGGGCGGCGGAGTTGACGAGCCAGGTGAAGTGGAGGGCCACTGTGTATCTGGTGATGGACGCCACGTACCACGAGATCCAGGCGTTCTCGCCCCAGAAGTAGACGGGGATCCAGGCGGGGATTATGAAGCAGAGGATTGGCATCACCACGAGATATGTTCTGGAAAGAGATTGTAAACGTTTTTAAGATGGCGAAGTAAAATTATTGATTAAGGAACCATAGAATGTTCTGTCAAACACAAAGACCAAATAAACCTCGAAATTGTATACAATATATTATTATCCAAACAACAAGAAAATTCGTGTTAAAATAGACCAATCAATTTTTGTTCAAAATTCAAAGTAATATCTTCATACAACTAACTAGGTAAAAGGAAATACGCACTAGGATCAAATCAGGTATTTATAAACAAACTGGATCTTGAAAACTTAGTTTTAGGAATATTTGTCAATCGATTTGTTTTCAATTTATGAAAGTTTACCAAGCGACTGCTTGTGATTGATCTCGGAACTTGTGGAAGGAGTAAAACATTGTTTATTAAATAAAATAGGAAAAGGATTCTGTGGAGTTATATCTGATCGCTACAAGCTGGGAGTCTTTAATTCAAGAGTAAATAGGATACGTCTATGCAAACTTGCTCATCATTCGGTCACATCATCACTTTCCATCAGGTAATATTGTAACTAAATGCCTATCAACAATAAATAAATGACACAAACAAAATACTGACACGTTTTCAAAATTTGATCAATTCCTCGAAAATGAGAACACGAGTCTAGAATGAAAATGGAGTCCACAAGAACACACGAGCACTATTTACGAAATTGCTCGAATATTTTTGAAGCCTTTGCGTACTCGTTCAACTCAGACTTACCTTCCAAGTCTTTGATTCTTCGTCAAGATAAATTAAATACCTACCTTAGCAAGCCGAAATCTCAGGAAGTCTAAGGCATTATGAACATTTTATTAGCACAACTTTTACAGAATTACCAGGATGAGAAGTAGTGACAGCTGGGTTGAGGAGTCTAGCAATCAGAATTTATAAGTTATTAAGATAGAAACGTTTCAATACCCCGTTGGCTAGAATTTGTTTTCGGGAACCATCATACAAGGTGTAACAAAAAAAACGCGAAAACCTGATAATGGGTCATTTTACTCATCATTATAAATAACTTTTACTACCTACGGTTCCAACCAACAAAATGTAATCTGGGGGGCTAAAAAGGCCACTTCAGCAGAATCAGAAAGCACATCACGCTACCCGTCACTGTCAAATTTTCCCAATCAACCTTGAACCTAATGCGTTAGCGATAAAGATGAAAATGAAATTTTACATATTGTTGTGTGATTAATACTATGATTCTAATATGATTCTCCTAAGTAGCCTTTATAACACCCCAGGTATTAAAAAGGCTACTTTAGGATATTTTGAGGTATGTTTGCATAACTCGACAAAATGTACTAAACTGCTTTTCGTTTTTTTGTTATTTCAGGGTTGATCTCATAGCAATAGTAGATTGTTACACAAGGAGCTAAAATGAACCAATAAATACGAAGTAGTTTTGGAACTACGTGTACGTAGTTCCAGGTTTGAGGGTCCCTCGTTCGAATATTATGAATAGAGAATCAGCTGAGTTGAGTCATCGAGAGATAGTTGAGAGAATATTGATGCGTTTGCATCTGTGGTAAGCTGGGTGATATCTTATTTGTTTTTGTAACCTACAAAAACAAATAAGATATCACCGTTGTGAGCACACTTTTCCCCTAGCTAGAGGATAGTATGCTATTTTAACCCCGCCCTGGTACGCTACTTTTTGAGCAAGAGGAGTGAAAAAGTTGTACAAAATGATGAGTACAATAACCCCTTCTCAGTTCTTGAGTTATTTCTGCTACACCCTGTATTTATATTTAGTTGCCTCTCAGTTAATAACATTTACTGTAGAAACATACTCTGTTTGCGAAACGTCGGTAAAATAGATTGTGCTCACTTGGTTTCCAAGAAAAGCAATCTTGAGATACGGATAAAGAGCTTATAACCTCCATGGAAATTTAATAGGTAAACAAGGATGAAATGAACATTAATAATTAATGTCCTTTAGTTATTTCAAAGCTAAAGATAACGTGTGTACGATAATACAGGCTTGATTTTAAGTTTTATAGAAGCTAGAAACAAGTAAAATTTAAGTAAAATTGTTACAATTTTTTTATTTTTTTTTATTATTAATGTACACACAGAAAAACAGTAAAAGTTAACATTATAAACATGAGTACAAAGGAACTGCTTATTTCTAATGAAATTTCTTCCAGCAGAGAATTTTATACATTGAGAATCAATTGATTATTGAAATGTAATTTCTTCGAACGATTAAAATAAGATTTTTGGGAACACTAGTCAAGTACCCTAATTACTGTGACAAAAAATGTGTTGGGAGTTGCGGTTAGTGGAATTCCAAAAAACCGGACAAGTGCGAGTCGGATTCGCCCACCGAGGGTCCTGTACAAATTTGTAGGTACATATTACTTTAAATAATGACTATATTTTTATGATTTAATTACAAATGTATAGTTTTCAGATTTTCTCTATACTTTTCATGTAAGACGGTATTTCTTGCTAAATTTCATAGTTCTAGGTCAACGGAAAATACCCTATAAATTTTGATTACCTTGGGAGTGCCGTAATATACGTTCTTTGCGGCATGAATGGCAGTATCTTTTTTTTACGTTAATTAAGAAGTTTATTTTTTTCACAGCTTCAAGGGACCGTAGACCTTAGTATATGGTTTTAATTTCAACTCGATATCTCCACGCGTTCCTGAGATAAAGGGTCTTACCAGACAGACGGACGGATGGACGTACGGACAACAAAGTGATAAGGGTGCCGGTTTTCCGACTGAGTAACGGAACCCTAAAAACAATTGACTTTTACATAATTTTCGTGTTATTTCTACATATTACAGGTATTATGTCAAATATTATTGTTGCGAAGCATGTTTTGTGGTAGATGAACTATAATTGACACAATGAATGATAAACGCCCAAAAAATATGAAAATTATTTCTCAAAAAGAAAAAACCTGACGTAGGTTCATTTCTATTATTTGTAAAGAAATCGTATTCTGAAGCTATCTTGAGGTACAATAAACCGAATGGAAATAAACATTTTTCTGCTTACCTACTACTTAAGTTACTACAATCGAGTGATTGTGATAGTCAACAATGTTGGGCTCGTTTCAAAGGTTTCAAGTGGGCTGTCAACCTCAATTAATGGAAATACTGCTTTTGATTTATACAAATGGTTGATCTTTCTTTGACCTGTTTTGAAGTAACGTAACTTTTCCTTAGGAACCCAAAATGATCTACTTCTCTGACATATACAATGTTATTTCTAAGAAAAGTTGAGGGGTGAGTGGAAAAATCTGCCCTATCACAATCTGAAGGATTTGGAAGGAATAGCCAAAAACGTTTGAAAAAGTCGTCTCGTCACCGCAAATATTTCAATGAATGTTATTGAATTGTCAAAATAAAAGACTACTCTGGCAAGTACTCTATAAGGTAGCCGGGGGATGCATGGAACTGGGAAATATACCAGAAAGGAGGAGGACGAGGTCGCAGTCACCCATCGATCTAGATCAGGGCTTATCAAATGGCGGACTGCGGTGTGGACCCGGACCGCCAACCTGTTTTGTCAAGTGTGGACCATAAGTAAAAAGTACATACATAAAACAGAAATAAATACACAGAACTAAAAAAAAAACCACTCCGAAATTTGTACGTATGTTTAGGTCAACATATTCCTTATGGGAAGCATTTTCCAAGATGGACTTCAAAAAAATGGGGGGAGTAGATGACTTTGCAACTCATCTAGTGTATAAAAAAAGTACATACGAACCGCGACAGTCATATTATTTTAAAAAGACCAAATGAAACTAATTCTCTTGATCTAGAGGATGAGTGAGAGCCACATTATCAGCCGTCCATTTTAAGAGCAATGTCTTCGCCATATTTGAAATATCGAATTGCTAAAATTAGCCAACTTACTTCTTTTGGAACATAACAATCGGGTCTTTCTCCAGGTCGGACATGTCGACAGTGGCGCCCTTCTCGAACACGTCCTTGTGTTTGCGCACCATCAGCCAGCCGATGTGAGAGAAGAAGAAGCCGCGCTTCGCGTTGTGAGGGTCCGCGTCCGTCTCCGTGAACTTGTGGTGGACTCTGGAGAAAGAAAGTAATTGCATATTAACAATGAACTGCAAAAACGAGGTTATTTATTTTTTCACGTCTTTGCGACTGAACGAATTCGGATGAAACTAGGCATACTTGAAGACCAAATCCTTGAATAGTTCATAGGACTTTTTGTCCCAGCAGTATGGTCTTTTGACATAAATTTCGAGTTTCGCGCGATTCACATAAAAATAAGAACTTAGTTGGCACTGAGGATTTCAATTTCGATCTTATGTTTTGGTTCGTTCTTAAGGGTTCTCTTACTGAACGTGTAAAGCGACTGCTATAGTCACACAGCTATCTACCCTAAATTCAAGCAAACGTTGAGTACTACAATAAGCTTTAATTAACGTATAGATTCAGACACAGAGTCACAATTTATACCGGTCGCTGACAAAGAGCAGATGCAGTGCAATTCTGACTTATTTGTGTGTAAACCGCAGACTGAGCTCTATGTAAACTAAACTGTGTAACTATGGACATTTACCACAGCTTTGCGAAGTAAGTTGAACTTAATTAGTTTAGACAGAAAGAAAAACGCTTAGCTCTTGTTCTAAAATCGGTTTGAACCAGACCTCAACAAGATGCAACTGTTATTCATTTAATTTAGTTTTCGAACAAAAAGAAACCTTTGTGAAAAATAAGTAAAACATATATATACTTTAAAATTAAAAAGGTACATCGTTTGAGTCGGACTCACACACCAGGGAACCAACACAAAAAGATCATCTAAACACTCCATGGGTGTCTACGTATTTGTGAGAACCTTTTAAATTTACTTAAACGTGTCTGGAGAATATAATATACCTATTAACATTTAATTTCAGACTAAAAATATCAGAACTGTAACTTTCTTAATTACGTTGGATACCTTCTTATATAAAATCTACGGGCGTATCTTCTAACGTGATTCGAATTATCCGGAGTAATTAGTTTGTTATATCTAATGAGTAATGACCTAAGCGACAAATTTTTCAAGTGTAGAAACCATAATGTATATGAGTAATTTGCAATTCCTTAGTACCTAAAGCAATTCGATCTGATCGTGTTCCATCAATATCTAATTTTAACATTTTAATGTTTATTTTAACGCATCCTTTCAGCGAGTTCTTTTTACAAAAACTACTAACATAACATAAACGTAGAGAATGAAAACAAGATATACATCTATAATAAAGTAATTAAAGTGTTCAACTGTGCGTTGCGAATTTAAATGACGTCTATGAGTCCCTGTTGAGTCGTAATAAACTTCCCGTCCTAACATTCATCATCTAAGAGTTACTGGTAGGTACGATAGAACGAGATGTTTCCTAAGATGTAGAAATACAACACCTAGATGTCAAAACCCTCTAGAAATATTTTGGATGCACCGTTTTTATTTTTTCGATGGGAAATCATGATATGACTCCTATCAATAACACTCACTATTTTTTATATATTTTGACATTGACGGTCGCAGATTATATTGCGACTTGAATTTGGACGTTTTTAATTACCTACGAAAATTGGCCTGCTGGCAGGGAAGTTTGGAACTAAAAGCATTCATTTGTTTCCCGGCTATCGCAGACACTCCATTTAATTAAAACTACGTTTTATTTGAACCCACAATTTGAACTATAATATTTTCAAATTAAATTCCCAACTAAGTTTTTAATTTCAGGCTTCATTCGGGATTGCAAATCAAAACTTCAGAATGGTTTCGTACAAGTTCATAACTAGTAAGGGAATCTCGATAAGATAATATATGTAGGCACACGACTGCGAAACCACAAATACTGTTATTTACTATGCAAAACATCGATCAACGCAGAGATACAAATTTTTATCGAAATATCCGGCACATTGAAGTTAGGCACATCATTGGTAATATTTATTGATATCGTCTATGTATATGCAAGCATTTAGTGGCCTCTGGTGAGCCCATCATATTGTCAAACACTGTTGTCAAATAACTATCAATAAACTATTGATACTAAAAGCAAACCTAACGAGCGCCTAATTTTCCTTGCTTCGAATAAATATAGGGACAAAACCAAAGTCCAGTCGCCAAAAAGCATACTAGTGCTAATTAGTAAACTTTATCGCAAAATCACGAATTTATTTGGTAACGCTCTAATACCTAATAATATTTATTTTTCAGGGGTTTGGCGATAACAATATCATTCTTCTTCTCTGATGCTGCGTGTGTTGCTATGCTCTTAAGAACCATTACTTTCAATGTCGTTTACCTTATTTTGCACGTTGTAAAAATTACTTTGGTGTCAAAAGTAAATAGGAAAAAAGACGCTTATTTACACGACACGAATCATTATCATATCAATTTGATAAAAATTAATTAAGGTAACAATTTTTTTTCTAACTTTTCTCCTGGCTTTGCTTCCGTGGTCTATTCCATAGGAACCTTGCATTTTCCGGGTTAAAAACGTATGCCACTGAGCGATTGCATATCTTTTTAACAGTGGGAGATTTTTTATCAGGTTTGTACTTAACACACATCATCATCTTGCCCAGCCTCCCAACTATATTGGGGTCGGCTTCCAGTCAAGCCGGATTTAGCTGAATATCAGTATTTTACATGGAGCGGCTGCCTACCAGACCTCCACAATCCATTTACTGGGAAACACGGTACTTTATGGCAAGACTGGAGTCAGATTTATTGGCTTCTGACTATCCGTAACGACTGGCAAAGATCTAGAAATGACAGCTGGGACCAACGGCTTAACGTGCTTTCCGAGGCACGGAGGAAACTCGGTATGTTAAGATGGTCACCTATCCACGGACCAACCTTGGCAAGCGTTGCTTAACATTGAAGATCGACTCGTGCGGCTGTTATTATCGAGCCACGAACGCTGTACTTAACACACAATTTACAAAAAAACGTTTATATACCTATCTAACTCATTTATTTCAGTCGCATGCCTATTATATTACTGAAAGGAACGAAAATGATCGATCATGTACGAGGAAGAACTAAAGCAATGTATATTATTTAAAACTAGTGGACCGCACGCGGTTTCACCCGCGTAGTTCCCGTTCCCGTGGGAGTACGGGGATAAAATATAGCTTATGTTACTCCCTGATAATGTAGCTATCCATTGCTGAAAGAATTTTTCAAATCGGTCCAGTCGTTTCGGAGACTATTCATTTCAAACAAAGAAACAAACAAAAAAATAAAGAGGAAAGATTTTCCTCTTTATAATATTAGTGTAGACAAACAATCTTTCCTCTTTATTAAAATATTAGTGTAGATGACTGACCTGTGATCTCGCACCCATTCGTAGATGTGGTTCTGAAAGGCCATCGTCTGCATGAAGGCGAGGAACAGCCGCAGAGGCCACCGCGCCTTGTACGAACGATGCGCCCACAGCCTGTGGGCTCCCGCTGTCACGCCCATACCCGACATGATTGCGAAGCTTACACCTGAAAGCAGAAGGAAATAGTTATTTTTTTTTATTACTGATAGGCACGCGTTTGACCACCATCACACCTGATGATAAGCGATGAGGTGATCGACGATGGAGCACGCTAGCGCAATAGTAACCTATTCAGTCTAGACATAGACCATCAAGTTGTAGCTATCAGGAAACACGTGCTCCGGTAGGCAATTTCACTTTTTAGCTGTACGCACAGTGAAAGTATTTTCAAACCGTTTTGTACGTATGAGTGACATTTTAAGTAGATTTTTTCATCCAGAATTTAAATGGGCTTAATATTTATAATATTCTACCCAACAGTCTAATTCATCAATCAAATTTCGAGTAATATATCGAGTATTTGTGTATTTTAACCAGTCAGTCCCTTTCGGTCTTACTATTGTCTTTTAATTTTGCGGAGCCTGACTGGTTTAGTTGACTGTTATATGCCCATTCATAACAGAGTTTGTTGATCCAAAATTTGATAATCATCTCCAATTTTAGTAATTATCTATGAAGGTCAATTTATTCAAGCCTTAGGGGAAATTGAAATATAACGTGATCTTTGATTTTTTTAAATGCTTATAATTTATTATCATTTGAAAATTCATTGCAAACTAACAACCTTTTCAGGGCAGAATCCTGTCAAATTTTATCGTGTTTCTACTACCATGAACGAAGTAAATTGAATGTCCTGGTGGCTCAAAAGATTTCTTACGTCACAGTGAAGAAGGGGCCTCGTTTTGTCTCCTTTTACCATGCTGTAGAGCAAAATGTGCTGTGTTTTGAAAAGACTTGGGTGTTTATTTACAGAGGACTGTTTTTGTTGACTAGATATATATAAAATAGACTGCCTCGTTGGTCTAGCTAGTCTACATAAATAAATAAACCTTTTGTGAATAAGAACATGATGATATAAAATGCTTTAAATATGAGCTTACCAAATAAAACGGTCCACAATTTGACTTTTCCGGTGAACATCAAGTAGAATCCATATAACGCTGCTGCGTGCAAATATACAAACGCCAGCACGTTTCTCCATACAACTTGCCATCTGTAATTAACATGATTGCCATAAGAAAAACAGTAGCTGTGTTAATTGCTTATAATAATTAGATAAGTAACGGGTGTGACTTGCAACTACAAACAGCTAATTGTTCTGTATTGCTGGTACTGTTTCCTTCTTCTTTTTAGGGTTTCGTGCCTCAAAAGGAAAAAACGGAACCCTTATAAGATCACTTGTTGTCCGTCCATCTGTTTGTCAAGACCCGTTATCTCAGGAACGCGTGGATGTATCGAGTTGAAATGAACCTGAAACCATATACTCAGATCTACGGTCCCTTAAAGATGTGAAAAAAAAACAAACTTCTAAGTTAACGTAATAAAAAGATACGGCTGTTTATGCCGCAAATAAAAATGTGTAGGGTATTTCCCGTGGACCTAGAACTATGAAATTTGGCAAATAATACCGTCTTATACTACAAATATAAGAAAAAGTCTGAAAACTATACATCTGTAATTAAATCATAAAAAATATAGTATTTATTTAAAATAATATATACCTACAAATTTGTACGGAGCCCTCGGTGGGCGAGTCCGACTCGCACTTAGCCGGTTTTTTTATACTGAACTCTCATTTTTGAGTAATTTTGGTAGGTAATTCAGATAATAATATTCATAACTATAAGTAAAAACGCCATAATTGTTTAGGTATTTTGTTGTTGTTCCGCATAAATGCCTGAACTCTTCATTGTGTTTCTACACGCATGAAAGAATCTTTTATTTACCCTTCCTAATTTGCAATTGCTATGAATCAAAATTAAAAAAGCTTTTGACTCTGTCGTTTATAGTTTCCTCAGTGGCCATTTAGTAAGATTCCCGCAAACAAACACGACAGTGCAGCGACCATGTGACATTTTGCAAATGCGACAATATTGTTGGTCACTCTCAAAGCTCAGTCGTTCATATTCGAGGGCATTTTTTCACTCCTGAAACATTGCTAATGAATTAAAAATTCACCCGGTACGAACTTGTTCTTAATTACCGTGGGTACGACTTAACAGGAGATGAGGCCTACTATTCATTAATACCATTAGCCTACCTACTCTTTGGGAAGCAGTACAAGTAGATTTTAAGATATCAAAACCATACCTGCTTTTTGTGTTATCACACACAAAAGCCGAAAATCCCGCTACCACGGATTCTAGGAACCATTAGCTGATTCGTCACTCCTTTGAAGCACGGTAAGCCGAAAGATCGTCGTGTACATCACAGAATGGATGGATTGGATTCAATACATAAAGAGAAATAACAAGTACCGACTTACTAACGAGTTCCCAGAGCTGTTTTTTCCATTTCAATGGAAAATATATAAGATTTCGTGTAGGTAATAATCTCTTTGTCTGTATATTTCTTGGAAACAAATTGAAACGTAAATAACTTGACAATTTATGTTCAATGAAAATTATAGCTAGGTAACACTGTATCAGAAATGGTTATTACCGAGCTTTCGTTAATTAAGTGAAGCCCATTAGATTGTAGAAAAGCCCCGAAGAACCTAATAACAATAAAAAATATAGGATTGAAAAGTCCCTATACAATAACAGCATGAAAATACTCACTACCAACTTTCAGAACCCAATAAAATCAGGAGCAACGACAAACTTTAATGCGATTATTTTGTCTTTCTGTTGTTAAGGAAAAAAACTCGTTTTTTCCCACTGATAAAAGCCAAGCTAATAAAAGTTTCAGACTACGATATTTTCTAGGTTAGGTGTTGTTTGACGGACAGGCGGAATTATTTTGTTTGTTAAAGTTTCATAACACGTTTTCCTATGAAACTATTGATTTAAAAAAACGGGCAACTGCGAGTCGGACTCGCGCATGAAGGGTTCCGTACTATCATATTTTTTTGTTAAATCGGCAACAGAAATACACACTCTGTTAAAATTTCAACTGTCTACCTATTATGGTTCGGACCGTAACGGACGGGCGGACGGACGGACAGCGGAGGCTTAGTAATAGGGGCCTTCAGGTACGGCACCCTAAAAATCTAGATCGAGAACCATAATTTCATTTTAAGCAAACATGATATTTGTGTTGTTATGACTTTTCCCAAAAATATTCCAGTTTTATTATACCCATATTGAAATAGTAGTTTCAGCTTAAATTGTTTCTGACTCGAATATTTATTACAATATTATGCTAACAGGTTAAAAATCACGTACACACCATGTAGGTACTTTAGGATTTTTGCATGAATAATATGTATAATAGTAATTATATTGTGATAATTAATTGACTTTACTATTTAATATAGATACATGAAATATTATTGTGCACATGTAATATATATGTTGGTAACATGCTAATTTAATATGTGTAACTATATTAGTAAGTATGTAATTATTTATATTATAATATATTAAATCTTTATAATTTTGAAGGGTTTATTCAACAGTTTATGTTATTATTTATTTATTTATTCATTCATTATTATTATTATTGTTGTTCATTATTAGTTCCATTGTTTGGTTGAACGCGCTAATCTCAGAAACTATTAGTTCGAATTGAAACATTCTTGTGTTGGATAGCCTAAGGAAGGTTATGACTTTATGAGCTATATAACATCACGCTACGACCAATAGAAGCGGAGCATTATAAAACAATGTGACGCAGTCGAAGTTGCGCAGGTCAGCTAGTTCTATTATAATAATAATTAATTTTTGTATTAACTCTGTTAAAATTTATATTAGACATCTCTTTTGTGAAAGACGGACACAATGGCGTATGTTCCAAAAGTCAATATGCCTAGTATTTTCCTAACTCTGTTGTTCTTGTAGTTAGTAAAACTTAACTGAGGGATTGTTATACATTGTTGAGGCTGGAGAGTTTACTGCGTCACTTCATCATTCCAGCAAAACACTAGGAAATGGTGGTGGACGGTTTTGGAGGCCATCTTAATGTAAAACTTTGAAGTTCATAAACTAACTAACCCTAAAATCTTAAGTGTACCTAAGTCATTTATTTTAATGAGGATGCTCATTTTTAGGGTTCCGTACTAAAATGGTAAAAAGGAATCCTTTTGGTGTGACTAAGTCTGTCCGTCTGTATCAGCTGGATGTCTCAAGAACTACTTATGCTATCATCTTGAAATTTGGAACAGTTTTAGATGACGTTTGCTCAACTATTTTGCAAATTAGAAAGAAATAAAAATGTTTATATTGTTTTTTTGCAACAGCGACTGTAATGGGTTCTTGAAAACTCGAAGTAGGGCTACTGGGCATGTGGGGTATCATACAAAATAGCGCTATTTGTTTATTCTCAAACATTTTTTTTTAGGCCGCATAGGTTTCGAATTTTGACGAAAAATTTAAAAATTTGACCATTCTCCGCCTCCCCCCCCCCTCTTATTTCCGAATTTTGCATAGAGAAAATCTGAAATTATTCTATGTGATAGAAGTTTATGTAAAGAAAACAGGAAAAATAATACGATGGCTCTTAATAGCACACTTTTTCAGAAATCAACAAAAAATACATTACTTCCACTATCGGTCAAGAGACGGCGCTGATCTAAAACAAAAATACACCGCAGTATTAAAATTCTCTGACGAATATAGGCCTCGTCGATGAAAATTTAAAAACATTTCACGTTTTATATGATGGTACGGAACCCTCGGTGGGCGAGTCCGACTCGCTCTTGGCCAGTTTTTAATTGGTGGAATCGACTTTCAGTTTAACCGGATGTATCTAAACACCAATATTTTTCATGGAGCGACTGCCTGTCAGGTCCTTTTAACCCAGAAGCTATAACTCGACGCCCCTTGACAATCTCGGGATTAAAATTGTACGGCTTTTGATAGATACATAGAATATAAAAACTAGGAGTACTTACTCTTGTATCTATGTACATAATGGAAATTGGGATGTTTATCAGAAACCAATCACAATTATTTGTAGACAATAATGAAAATTGTAAATATAAATCAAGAGACCCTACTAAATTGAAAACTCATACTTCTTGTAAAAGCGCATTGCATAAAAGGAATACTTATAGGTTGTCCATTAAAGTTTATAATCATATTCCACGTCTGTTGAGAGAGCTTCCTTTATATAAGTTTAAAAAACAAATGAAACTATGGTTACAGGAGAACTGCTTTTATACCTTAGATGATTTTTTTAACTGTAAGACTTAATCTCTGTAAATTATGAGTTGATCTCTTGTATTTGTGAACCATTTTATTCTATTTAACTATACCTAGTATGCCTCCTATTGGTGAGATGTGTAAAACTCTACCTACTTTCTTGTAACACCCATTGTACCAAATCTCTGGCGAAATAGGCGAAATAAATGATTTATACTTCATTCCCAACTAAATTGGGATCAGGCAAGCCGGATTCAGTTTCATACCAGTATAAAGAGTAACACGGTACTCCTTGGCAAGACTGGTGTCAGATTTTCATGCTTCTGACAATCCGTTACGACTGCCAAAGTTCTAGAAATGGCACCTGGGACCAACGGATTAACGTGCTTTCTGAGGCACTTAGGAGCCTCGGTATGTTAAGAAGGTCACCCATCCACAGACCAACCTTGGAAAGTGAGGCTTAACCTTGAAGATTGACCCGTACGGCAGTTATTATATAATTATTTTACTACTGTTTCTCTAGTTTCATGAAATGGTACTTACTCGTAATCTCGGTTCTTGCGTTTGACCGGCTCAGCGTATCTGATGTCATCGTCTTGCAGCTTGCTGGTCAGCATCGTGTTGGCCAGGAGCAGGGGGGCACTCGACATCGCAGCCATACCTCCTCGCTGCCTGCAAGCGAATAGACAACGTTATTACTTTGAATTTGAGCATGTTGAGCACTTGGACGAGGATTTAAGCTGATAACACATACCTACATGCAGAGTAATAAGTTAGGTTTTAAGTAGGTCGTAAGTGATTTTACAGATGCGATTTAAATTGTAGTAAAGTCCTATGTACTGTGCGAGGACTAACTGGGCTTAAAATTAAGACTCTAACGGAAATTACTTTTTGAATAATCTAGGGAAATAGGATTTTCCAGAACCTCACAGTTAGTAATCTCAGAGGAGAACTTCTTAACAAAGTTCACAATCAAAATTTATGTGTCAGAACATGATCGGTATGTATAATACATGGTCTTAAGTTTCATTACGCCGATTTAGCGCTGGAAAAGTTAAACATATTAGTAAGTTGTGTTGTTCCCTTTATTATTTTGCGACAAGATGGATTCAGGATTCCGTACGTCGGCAAAAACGGAACTTATGGGATCACTTTGTTGTTCGTCTGTCTAAACCCTTTTTACTCAGGATCGCGTGTGGGAAAGCTGAAATTTATATCGAATACTCATATCTGCTACCCTTTGAAGCAGTGAAATTATCAAACTTCTAAGTCAACGCAATCTAAAGATAATAAGGCCGTTTATACTTCTCTTATGGTGCATGTTTTGACGCTTGCCAGGTAATCAAAACCTATAAGGTACTTTCCGTTGACCTAAAGATAGTTCTTACAGCACAAGTAAAGGAAAATGTTTCATTACATATAAAACAAAAACATTTCTTGCGATCTAAAACTTATATTTTCGGTTGAAGAATTAACCGTGACGTACATTGATGTATAGAAGAACATTTATTGAACACAAAGTTGAATTTGACCTTTCAGTCTAATCGGCTATATTTTGCTTCCATAGTTTTTATACTGCCTTAGGTAATGTACCTATACTCGGAAAAAATCAAGATTCGATCGAATCCCTCGGTGCGCAAGTCTGAACTTGTCCGGCTTTTTTCACGAATAAAAGGGCTGTTATATTAAACTACGAGTAGTAATAGTAATCGAACGTATTCAGTACGTCTACTATGAGTTTAATCAATCTATACTCGCTAGCGACTGTAGTTAAAAAAATGTGTGAAAACTTTTATAAAACAAGTTTCTAATTTATTTTTTTAATTGTTAACTAAAGTTTTACTTGCAAGTTGCTTGCTTGTTAGGTAACAACTTAAAAAAATAAAATAAAATATAGATACTATAACCGTAACTAGGTGCTAGATATCTATCAATAACTTTAGGTAGGTTTCACCTGAACACGAGACCTTGTAGCAACATGATCACGTGAATAATTTTGCGAACATTACATAATGTACATGTAAATATTGAATGATTAACTTAGAATAGTCCTGTTATCTAAGATCTCAAGCACAAAATTGTGCTAATTAGATTATTTGCAGCCAAAGTTAAGTTGTTATGAACCTAATATATGAATATTTTCTTGTCAAAATATAGCGACACAGGTGTTAATGTACTTTTGGACTTCAAATACTACGTCTTTGTTTCCGAACGCTTATAACCTTCATCTCTTTAAAGTCAGAGAGAACAGGCTCCTTCTGGGTAAGCTCGTAGACTTTGTCTCCGTCATCTCTGACCTAGACTAGAGTCAAGAGCAAACCCACATAATATAAATACAAAATACGCTTGAAGTCAATCAATCTGCTTAGCTTCTTCCTTACTACGTCCGAGCGACTGCCTATCTGACCTCAAGAACCCAGTAACTGGGTAAGACTATCCTTGGTAAGACTGGTGCTGGGTTTCTTTGTTTCTCAGTATCAGTAACGTTTATCAAAGTTCTACCAATGACAGCCGGGACTTTCAACTTAACGTGCTTTCCGGGGAACAAAGGATTATCATCTTAAGATGGTCACCAATCCGCGGACCGGCCTCGGCGAGCGTTGCTTAACCTTGAAGATCGACCCGTGCGTCTGTTATTATTTACATAGTCACGACCTTAAAAATACTCTCCAAGTGATGGAATCATTTTTCTGTGGTCAAGTAATTCGAGAATGGTCGTTATTTCGCACCTTAGCTTTATAGAGAGTTCGACGACGCCGTTAGGAGATCTGAAGTGGTCCATCGCATTATCGTGTAAGTGCTTATAGAAAGTGGTGTTATTTTTTATTGGACATCTCATTATTGAGATTGCGTCGCAGAAATCGAACTCCCCGCTACTAAATCACTCCACATGACTTGATGTTCCCATAATGCTGCGTTAATGTCCTCTTTTTGGTCCCGGACGAGTCGTAAAAGTTGAGTATATAGGTTATGCAAAAACCCTGAGATTTTGACCTTACCCCTTAACCCTAATTATATTATTAACTAGAGATAAATTTGTAACCTCTGCATGGTTTGAATAGTCATCATGGGCGGCTATGAATAATTTTGTAAGTAGCGTAATTGTTCTAAAAATTAAAATAACTTTTATGAGAAATCGTTGTGCATCGGTATTACAGATACTGTTGCGCCGTACCTATCTGTGGGAGCGTTTATTTCCTGCGTTTTTAATTAGCTAGCGATACAAATCGTGAGGTCCTGATTTCAGAATCATAGCAATTCCTTGGGTTTTAGAAGCTTCACTAAACACTTTGCCTATTTCCTACAGGATACCTTGATTGCCGATGAATACTTAATGAAAGAAAAATGTTTATTTGGGACTCGCACAAGATAGACAAAAAGTAAAATAAATTTAAAACTAACAGTACCTAAAAGTTAATAAGTAAAAGCTAACAAACTTTGGTCTTACAAACCTTGAAGTCCTGAAATGGGTATTATTTCAGAATCTGAGCAGGTTTTTAGAAAATTTTACTATGCTTTTTCCCTGTCCTTGATAACCAAAGTATAGGGGAAAAACCAATGCCCCTCTACTGTGCACACAAGTCGGTTCGTATGCTATTATGTTAGTCATTTCCCTTGTGAAAAGGACTAGCTAAATGTGTAGGCGCACGATCGGTTTAATTTTAAACGAGCCGACCTTGGCACAGGTCGGGAAATCGGTACGTTAGCCTTGCTGGGTCATTATTTTTTTGTTTTAATGGCTTGTTGCATTAATTCCGCCTATGTACTACAATTTTACATAAAGTTTAAATAAATAAGCGTTTCCAAACATATTTTATAATGCGCACAGCAAAGGAGTGGAACTCTCTGCCTGCGGCTGTGTTTCCAAACGCTTACAATCCTAATCTCTTCAGAGTTAGAGTGCACAGACTCCTTCTGGGTAAGCTCGCTCGGTCGTAGACTTTGTCTCTGTCATTTCTGACCTAGACTTGAGTCAAGAGCAAACCCATTAGAAATAAAAAAAGAATTATAATAATAAATTATTATATTTGAGTAATCATCGTGAAATAATGTGAAATACACACGATTATATAATGGAAAGATGAATGGATTGTATGAGGAATGGTGTGGAAGGAAACGGTACTCAGTAGTGGGGTGACAATTTATAGAATTGAAGGGAAGAAGGAAATGTGTAGCGCGTACCCTAAGAAGATGGGCAAAAGGCAGGAAGATGATGTCAAACGAATATAGAAATCTTGATAGGGGAACATAAACATAAACACGGGATCAAAAGTATGTATAGGTATGTCCTAATCTATAATATCAGTCCGTTTCATCTAAATGCATTCAATCGGTAAGAGGTAAATAATTATAATGGTAACAAACTCACAGACAGAGAGAGTTAATTTAGCATTTTTAGGGTTCCGAAAAAAAAGGAACCCTTATAGGATCACTCGGGTGTCTGTCTGTCTGTCTGTCCGTCTGTCACAGCCAGTTTTCTCCGGATCCACTGGACCGATTCTGTTGAAATTTGATACACATATGGACTTCTATGACCCAAACACGGACGCGTTACGTAAATTATAAAATTTTTAGTATGGGGTCACTTTTGGGGGTCAAACTATAAAATTAAAAAAAAAAATTTTTGAACAATATCGTGTGACATATCAAATGAAAGGGCTTACTGTGAGGGTTTAAATTATATTTTTTCATAATTTTAAAATAAATGATTTAATAAAAAAAAAGTATAATAGTGCATTCTTTACGCTTCTTGGAGAGAAAAAGTGTCACTGGAAAGGCAAAATTACATAGCCGCCCATTATGGCGGTTAAGTAATTTTGCCTTTCCAGTGACGAATTTACGTGTGTTTTTATAAGAGTTATGATCATGAGGATCAGGTTCACATTGAAGTGCCCTAATTGCACACGTGACAGTTGTTCCAAGATTGAAGAAGTGAACATTATCTTAAGTATTAATTGTAACTATTTCTACCAAACAGGAAAAAGGTTACATAGACATTGATCTGCGGGTCTAAAAAAGCCACTTTTGCAGAATCATAATATTAATCACACAACAATGTGCCAAATTTCATTTTCACCTTTATCGCTAACGCATTAGGTTCAAGGTTGATTGGGAAAATTTGACAGTGACAGGTAGCGTGATGTGCTTTCTGATTCTGCTAAAGTGGCCTGTTTAGACCCGCTGGATGTTCGCTCAAATAGAGTGCGGGCTCTACTTGGCTTGAACAATAAGGAAGTAACCCAAAGTACAGGAAGTTTGGAGGACTGAATTATTGCCCATGATACGACAATTCACGTAGCCCAAACAGTCTCAGGAGTTTTCATCGACACGAAAATAAAAAAGAAGATCCTGCTTATGACAAGGGGCATAAGGTAGAACAAAAACATAGGCTAAAAGTATCTACAAAGTCAGGCGGCTGTCTCAGCAACTTGATATTATAAGAGACACTGGCTTTTATTATTATTTGAGATACAATTATTTATAAGTTATCAAAGCTATACAAGTTATCTAAATCTTAACTAATGCTATAAAGAGATGAAACTATTTCTAATTTGATGTTTACACACATGTTAAAAAAACAAGTACATAGTTACGAAAACTATTTCACATGTGGAAACTAGACAATCGCCAATTTATATATAATAACTGCATTTATAATACGAAAAATTGCTAGACTACGCTACAGGGGCAAAGCTGCGGGGCAATTCTAGTATTTCATAGTTAGTGTCTACCTATCGATATACCCTTGTTATACCACAGCATTGAAAATCAAAAACAGAAACAGGAGAATGCTACGTGCATCGACAAAGGAATAAATGCAGTCCAATTAGTCGGGGTACATTTTGCAGCAATCTAGGTCGGCTGAAAGCTGGTGTCAGATCATTTTCAAGCAAGAGCCGAGAATTCCAGTCAATTTCGTAATGAATTACGAATATTTTATAGTGTAGTGTCAGTAAACCGATACAATTTTAAAATATGTTATAGGTACTGGCTTTTGCCAGCAGCTTTGCTCGCGTTTAAGTTGTTTTTTGCAAAAAAAATAGCCATTAACCGTCTCCAGGGCTTCATTTATCTCAAAAGTTCATCAAAATCGGTTCAGCAATTTAGGCGTGAACGCGTAACAAACAAATGAAAAAAATAATAATATCGTTTTTGTATTATTACTAGCTGACTCGGCAAACGTTGTTTTGCAAAAAAAAAATAGCCTACCACCTATACCTACTCATAGCTGCCAAATATACACACAAAATTTCATGAAATTCGGTCGAGCCGTTTCGGAGGAGTTTGGTAACAAACACCGTGACACGAGATTTTTATATTTTAAAAGATAAAAAGGAAATGATTTTTTTTTTTATATTATTATTTTAATAGGTATCCGCTTAAGAATAGAGAGGCAGGTGAAGTCGGTCTTTGGATATTGATGAGGAAACTGCGGTAGTCTATGATTACATTCACTTTCTATCTCTAACACTACATAACACGACGTCTGTGTTCCTCGAAAGAACCTCTGGGATTGGCAGAAGTGTACTTATATTATGGTAGGCTCCAATTTTTTTTTTTAATAATAAACCTTTTCCTAATAAATCTTCATAGATACCCAAAAAAATAATTAGGAATTTTTAACTACTTGAAAATGTAAGTAATCACTATAGGTGTCGTCGATCCAGGACTGCTTCATGTCTTAATTTCCATTTTTGAAATTTTGCAAAGATCGTTATTGCAAACTTATTTGGCGCCTTCCATACACCCGCATTTCGTCATCAAGGGCCAAAGGTCAAATCCAATAAGACTGCGCTTCCACCAGTTAGTGCGAAGATACGTAGCGAAGGATGTGTGTGTTAAGAATCGCTTTATTTCCCTAGCCAATAGATTCGCTTGCGCTGAGGGAGGCAAACGAAGCGCGCATCCTCGCACGTCTCTGGTGGAACGTAGGCTAACACTGCCCGACCGGGTATCGGCAACATGTTTTTTTTTCTCTTAATTCGTATAAAGGGGCTTTTACGCATAACGTATGTCAGTCCCATGTTATCCTAAACATTATTTTACTATCACAAGATGTGAGCCATGAATTGGAATAAACCCTTTGCATCGTTGTCATTTGGTTGGAATAGAATTGTGTGGAACATGCCTACATCAGTTCTGTTCAAATTCAGGGACCTAACTAAATTATTTCTACGAGACTCATAGTGGACCGGCAACATGTTCTGCAGTACCACTTGAGGCCATTCTGTAGACCAACACAGCGCTACAATAGTACCTATAGGTAGTAATAGATGATTAATGATTACTTTGACTATTATTCTCCCACGTTCCACATGTTTCAATGTCATCAGTAGAAGGGATATCTTTACGAGGAAAGTAGCATTATCCTTTTATATATACTTACATACGTAGATATAACAAATAATAGATGATAACATCTACTGTTGTTCTACAGTTGTTGTTGTCATGGTCATCAATCCCGGTGTACAACTTTTTTCTGCTCATCATTGTTTCTATAATATCTAAGAAAATCGTTACAAACGAGCCTATCGATCTGTTATTCGTAAAGTTTTTTATTTTTCACTTTCAAGTATCACCACTTAAAAGTGAAAAATAAAAAACTTTTTTACAAAAAAAATTAACCGACTTCCAAACAAAATACTAAGAAGTATAAAATAACCCTAATTTCGGAGTTGGTGTTAAAAAACAAAGATACAAAACCAAATGCACCGGAAGTCGGTTATATTTTTTTTATGATTTAATTACAAATGTAATGCTATAGTTTTCAGACTATTACCTATACTTGTAGTATAAGACGGTATTAATTTCATAGTTCTAGGGCAACGGGAAATACCCTATATATTTTGATTTGGTGACGGGCTGAGCGATTTGACGTTCAAAAAGTGCTGATTTTCAGCCTAGTTTGTATAAATACCTTTTGATTTTGATTCCCTTGAGAGTGTCGAAATATACTTTTTTTGCAGCATAAACGACCGCATCTTTTCTTTACATTAACTTAGAAGTTTGATTTTTTCACAGCTGCAAAGGGCCCTAGACTTGAGTATAGGGATTTAATTTCAACTCGTTACTTCAACGCATTCCCGAGATAAACGGTCTTGACAGATAGACGGGTAGACAACAAAGTGATCCTATAAGGGTTCCGTTCGAACGGAACATGATAATTCAAGACCATACGTCGCGTCGAAGGAAACTTGTGTATGACGATTAAACGATATTGATTCTTATGTACCTAAATAGGTATATATGTACAACCTGACTTGGATCATGTGCACTAGTATGTTTTTTTTTTATGGATGGGAAATCCTCAAATGACTTCTTCTGCTCTGGGCGGAGCGGAAGGGAGTGTCAGACTCTATCACTGACTAAAACCCATCCATGTTTATTATTATTTATTTATTAAATACTTTATTGCACATCTTATCATCATCATGTTCCTCCTAAAGCTATTCGCGTTCCAGGGCGGTGACTCTTTCGAACAAATACCGCAACCACACCTGTCTGGGTAGGTACGTGATCATTAGTTTATCGACAATATCGATTAATGTCTAAAACAAAAAGGTACTTTGTATTTATTTATTCTTGTATTTTAATTTCCCCTTCATTTGACTGTCGGTGTAAAGGGCCACTATTAATTACTATTTGCTACGGAATATATTACTAGGTGTAGTCATAATTATGCTGGTACTTAACGTGGCGTATTTGCGGTGGATGTTAGTAACTACCTACATCCTTGACCACAATATAATCCCCTAAAATTGTTATATTATTCGTACTAGGAAGAACTAATTTAAAAAAAAGTTTTCAGTAAAATATTATCAATACAATTATTTAAAAAAAGTAATTGTGCCTAGAGGTGGTTTATGTCGGGTACATTAAGTGGGCCGCCTTTGTAGGACGAGTAAATGGCGGTGTGTATAATAATAATTTCCGACATAATAATTACGCTGGGAAGTACATAAATTGAAGACGTCACTCAATTTCATCTCTTGTCTAGTTAGGAAGCATCCAACCATGTCTGATAGTACCCACGGACGAGCTTGTCTTATTACTTTATCTATCTGTGATGCGCGAGAGTGAACATGCAGTTAAGAGGTGCTATCTCCTGCATACCTAAGCACTAAATACATTGAAATCAGATTTTGATTTGTACTAAATATGTACATTGAAATCTTGATTTGTACTGACTGCACTTTGTTTAGCGTCACTTTGGATAATCTCCTTTCAAACATCGGAACAGTTAAGGTTTATAATACTTTCTTTCTTGGCTTATTTCAGACGTTTAATGTAACAGTAAAACACACACACACACAGTATTGGGTGTTGGCAAAATAAGTGGTAGGTTTGATTGGTACATACAAATAATAATATCTACAACAGGTGTTTGAAAAAAAGCGACTTTTGTTCAAAGATCTCCTAAAACTATTATCTTCTCACTGTAGATTCGTACATAATCAAGTTCTAAGACATAATGTACCTCATTACCATTGTGTAAACTTACGCATACATAAAGAAAAAGGACAATAAAGTCCGTGAGAAGACACCTACATAAGGGCACGTTGTTTGAACGTATTCGCGACGCTAATTCCTTTTCCATTAACCTTCTAGAAAGATGGATGTTTATTCTCTAACTCTTAACGTTATTCGAAAGTTATCTCTTTGAGAAAATGAAGGAAAGGTGACAAGAGCGTACTTTCACAACCGCCGTATAGCTAGTGGCTCTTGATAGGTACATTATGACATGTGTCAAGCACTGTACGTAGGTATGTACGTCGCTTGTTGACTAATTACTCAAGAACTGGGCAACTGGGAACTGGGTACGGTATCTGACCAATCAAATTGAGGCCTGAAATTACATAGTGTAGCTTTTTATGCGGCATATGGAACGAATAAAGGTTGGTCAAGTATCTCAATGACGAATGACCTCATTTTTTTCGCTTATGTTCTTATTTTCTGTTTTTGGAAGCCCAGCACCTGAATACCTTTGGACGTAGGTAACGAGGGGTATATGTGCCTCGTGCAAACTTTTTAATTTTTAATATACATACTTATTGTGAGTTTCCAAGATCTATTTGTAGTTCCATTACGCATCATTTTACTTGGTATTTAATCAGCAATGTCTCCAAGAAGCTGCAAAACGGATGTTTATTTTTCGTCTTCTTTAGGCCTCTGCCTACATCCGTTTGTACATTTAAGGTTTTCAAAACCTTATCTTGACATGTTGAACAACATTTACCTTGACCCATTTACAAATAAAACACTCCTTTTTTTGAAGAATGGCAAACAAGAAACTTAAACAGAATTTTCCATTCGAGAAAAATGAAATGAAAACACGATAAATCAGCTATTTTCTTTGTAAATAGTGGGTATTAGCATTGCAACAGCTGACGGAGGCAAACGGGTTGGTAAGATGCATTCTTGCAATCTTTGGACTCGATATACTAACCGCGCGAAGGGTGAAGTGACAGTATTTGAAGCTATTTCACTATTTAAAGTATACGAAAAACTTTTTCGTATGCTTTACAACTCAGTACCGTTTAACTGCAGCATTGTCAAGTTCTGGATATATCGATAATAATGCCGATTAATGAATACCGGCTTGCACACCACGTTCTGTTAATACAAACTGTGATCGCTAAACCTACTTTCTTGCGGTTCGGTACATACCAAACCATTTTATGCATAGTCAGATGACATTGTGACTTCAAATCCGTTACATTCCAAAATTGACAACACGATGTCTTTGTCTAAGCACTCCCATCTGTGAATTCCAAAGCGCATACAATAGATTTCGCAAAGGAAAGTTTTACAAACGTCAGTGAGAGAAAGAAGTAAATATTTCTAGAGTCAACCAACACGGCACATGGCATACAGCCGTTGGCAAAATATCGACACATCACACGTCGTAATTTCTTCACAAAGCTTCGCTAACTTTTACTGGCTCTCAAAGAAAAGTAAATAATGGGAACGAGACTTGCTGTGCGCTTGACCCCGAGTGAGCCCGAGTTTAACCGAATGCGGTGAATGAGATTGCGTGGGGATCGCCGGACACTTTCTCCGGCGCGGGCGCATGACGACGTACTTGCGGAACCGGTGGACAGTGACCACGTGCTCGGCGGCCGGCGAATCATGCCTTCTAGAGCTTACGATGCGCCAAAGCTTGTCTCGTGAAGACTTGACAATTTTGATGTTCTTGTGTGGTTATCGAATGGAAAAATATCTTCGCCCAAAAGATACCTATGTGTCTCTTGCCTTAACAATTTCGTACATAAATTAGATCCTAAAGATTTGCTATGTTAAAGGTCGACTAACCTACTTTTCTCATGATACTGGTGAGCATCAGATTACTTTCATTATATTCTACTTATTTTGGGCAAGTCACGAGATTTAGTGAGACGAATTAACTCATACGATTATTTAAGGAAACCTCAGTCTATCAGGCTTTAAAATTTTCCAGCGGTGGCCTTTAAGACATTTTTAAGTTGATAATTCTTATGCAAACCTAAGCAAGGTTCAATGTCTATTGTCATCTTCTGTCGTGGTTTTCCTCATTGTTGGAAATTGTGCGAGTGAGACATTTGTTTTCGGTCATTTATTTTTTATTATGTAAATGACCTTCTTCATGAAATTATTTATTTACGGAAGCAGACAGTTTGTCAAGCTCTAGTTAAAATTAAGTACAGTGAAATGTTTTTTTTTTTTGTATTCTAATTTACGATAACTGAGGAAAAACGGCTCAGTTAGTTACATTCTTTATTTGGGGTAAAATCTCTTAAATAATTTAAATAATAATAAAAAAAAATATTTAGGTTGTTTAAAATAAGAAAACTTTAGATATCAATTTGCACTGAGTTGACTCAGAGAAAGACGGTACAATGCCGATTGATTAAAAAAAAACAACTGTCATAAAAACTGCCGTTTTATACCTTGTTATTTTATTTAATTGACACTTCTCTGTTAAAACATCATTCACTTTTCAAGAGTGAAATGGTGTTAGATTAAATTAAGGCAAAAACATACACAAACGTATAAAACTCTTTTTCCTTTTTTTCTTAAAAACTTGTTTAGGTGTTACTCGTGGGCTCAATTCTCATTCAAAATTTAGGGTATTTCTTTTTATGTTCCTGTGTATATTCTTATCGGATCTAGATCCCTAGCATGATTGAAATATGACCTCGGACATAATGCCTAGTAAGAGTTACCAAGAGTCACAGAAATAATTCTTTTTTTCTGATCTCATTACGTCCTACATGATTGGTACGTGTCGTTGGCCCTATATTATCTATACTAATATATAAAGCTGAAGAGTTTGTTTGTTTGTTTGCTTGCTTGAACGCGCTAATCTCAGGAACTACTGGTCCGATTTGAAAAATTCTTTCAATGTTAGATAGCCCATTTATCGAGGAAGGCCATAGGCTATATATCATCACGCTAAGACCAATTGGAGCTGAGCAGACGAAGTTGCGCGGGTCAACTAGTTATTATTATATATGTAAATGTTGTGAGATCATAAAAAAACTACTACCGATTTAATAAAAATTTTAAGTAGCCTCCTAGTTACTTGAAAAACTCAGACTTACAAATAAAAAAAAAACAGAATTCAAAACGTACCGCGTCAGCGATTCAAAAAACGAACATCATTTTCACCGTACAAATAGTGATGTGAAGCGGTTGAGTTTCAATCGTAACTTCATAATCGGAAGTGGGTCAAAGTCAGCTGACCTTGATAGTTACTCCAATCTTAAAAACCGTAACTCTTTACCGCTAATGAGACTTGTAGCATTAATTTTCGACGATTTACTGTAGATATTTGCTTTGAAATGTAAAACATGACAACAAATCATAGGAATCAAGATGCTGGAAGTTACAAAAGATTGGGTCGTCATTTGAGTAGCTTTTACTCTTCTACGCATTTCTACCATTCCAGTTTTTCTATGCATGCATATTAATTGATTCGTTACCATTATAAATGAGAAAAACGTGTTTTACTACATACTATTATTATAAAACCTTCTTAAAAAGTTTAGACTAAAATGTTACGTTACTTTTCTTTTTTTTTTCTTCAAATAATGAATAGACACTGTGTTAGATTTTTTTCGTAATATTGTTAACAAGTTCATGTTTGGTCGTTAGTAACAGAGAAATAATAAAAACAAGTACAATAGTTATGGATAACTAGATACAAGTACAGCAGATTAGAAACGCTAATGATTCCTTGAAGAACGTTTAAATTTCACGAACTAATTATATCTACTAGAACCGTTACACGTGCGGTAGAACTATATTTTTTAAATAAACACAACACTAGTATTTTAAATAGACTTATTGTTTTTTTTTAATAACTGATGACTGATATATTTTTAGAGCCTATCTGTCATGTACTCATGTCATACGTATAAAATTGTAAGCACTTTTTATTTTATAATTAAATCATTAAAAGAGAAAGTTCTGTATAGGTACCAACTAAGCAAATGTAATTAATCACACTCATTAAAGTAGCTTAAAGAGATATAAGGTTTCAATTACACATAAGAAAAGCAACAAGACTTATAATTAGAAATGTTGTTATTTTTAAATAACTATGGATGATGAACTAACTGTAAAATAAAGAATAACCTTCCACGATGTACAAAATACCGATCGGTAAATAAAAGTGGGTTTCTTCGATGTATAAATTCATTACGATTAGTAATACCCTACAATTTATACATACGTGTGTAAGATTTGGAAACAATTGGTCAAGTATTGGCCGAGTTATTAAGCAATAAACAAATGAACCAACTGCAGTCAGTGCATTTTCGCAGTCACAGGATAATTAAAAACTCATAACACTTACACTTTCTGTTTGTTGTTATATATATTTGGTTTTATTTATCACGTGAATAAATCAAATTTATAAATATATCTGTTTGTTAAAATTTACTTTCATTTGTTGATATTTTTAAATGCATGTTGGTAAATGATATGTCTCTGCATCAGCCAAAGATTGACTGACAGAAAATACCTAGAACATTAATTCTGTTTCTTTGTAATGTTCTAGTTCATAAATCATAGATAAATAAATAAACTCAATCTTAACAGTCGGCTACTAAAAAAATAAAGTTAATGCTTATTAGTGGGTGGTTTTCTTAATTTATTAGGAAAACAACAATTGTGTTTATGGCCTAAACGTTTAGGGTTTTAAGTTTGTTTCCGAACACATAGGTACTCGTAGTTTACTAGCGTGGCCTACAAACTGTGGCTCGTAAAGTTTATTCAACCAACACAAAGAGGTTGCACTGATGCACTGTTTAGCAACTTTGCTTACCTCTACAATGCTTAGCAATAGCTAGAAAATTCCATATGATTAACTTGTGTTTGTTGTTTTTTTTTTCATAAAAATATTTTCAAAGCAGTTTTTTTTTTCAATGTGTGAGAATTCACCAATTAAAAAAAAATCCGTGAATAAAAATCACTATATTTTTTAAAATAATAATTTTAAGGAATGCAGGTGATAAAATGATTAATTTAACTTTATGTACCTATTATTTTATCCACACAGATATGATTTGTTCAACCCACGAATGTTTGCAACCTTGAATCTGTCACAGTAAGTTATTTAATTATTTAGTTAAAAGAGGCTTCTACTTTCATTAGGAAACAAAAGCTACAGATATAGACACAGATCAAACACAGTTCAAAATTAATTTATATGAAGTGGGCCATTATTATTAATGCAGACTCATCTATTTCGCGTCTGCTGTTGAAAAAGATGGATATGTGTTTGTCTGTGACAATGAAAGTGAATACTTAAAACGTTTGCTTAAATAGTTAGCGGGACTTTATCTTTCAACTTTCCAAAGAAGATAATGACAGCATTATCTTTGTATGCGATTCTTAATGAGATACTAATTGCTTTATTATTTTCTTAAAAAGTAGCTTGGTCTAAGATTGAGGTAAACAAAATAGCATTCATGACAGTCTCCAAAGAATCGATGGAAGACTGTGTAGAAGAGGATATGACTAGAAAGGGTTTTTGTTAATGAATGAAATCACCAAATGACTCTCTGGGCGGACCGGAAGGCAGTGTCAGACTCTTACTGACCAAAACCCATCCGAGTTCCTCCAAATGCCTTAGCGTTTCAGGGCCGCGGTGACTCTTTCGAACAAATTCTGCAATTCTGGAGAAACAGGTTGACAACTGAAATGGTGACTAATAAAAAAGTATGAAGGATTAGAGGACATGATGAGCTCAATCAATTGGGATAGAACAAGAGAATTATGATAATGATCAAACTGGTGAAAGATGATATTTATGGAAAGGACTACTGAGATGATGAATAATAAAGAAGTGTCGAATAAGAGGACATGGGCACACTGAGCTCAATCAATTGGGATAGAACAAGAGAATGATGATGATGATCCGACTGGTGAAAGATGATATTAATGGAAAGAACTACTGAGATGATGAATAAATAGAAGTGTCAAAGAAGAGGACATGGTACACTGAGCTCAGTCAATTGGGATAGAACAAGAGAATTATGATAATGATCAAACTGGTGAAAGATGATCTGAACGGAAAGGGATGGATTACTAAAATAGCGACTTATGAAAAAGTATGAAAGATTAGAGGACATGGCACACTGAGCTCATTGCATTGGGATAGAACAAGAGCATGATGATGATGATTCAACTGGTGAAAGATGATATGAATGGAAGGGACTACTGAGATGATGAATAATAAAGAAGTGTCAAAGAGGACATGTTGCACCTAGCTTAATCAATTAGGATAGAAAAAGAGAATCAATAAGATGATCCAAATAGTGAAAGATGATATAAATGGAAAGGGATTGATTATTGAAACAGCGACTAATTTAAAAGTATGAAAGATTATGAAGAGAAGATGATTTGAATGTAAAGGGGGTAAATTACTGAAATACTATAATTAAATAAAGAAGTATAGAAAAAGAAGGCATGTTGCATCGAGTCCAATAAACTGGGATAAGAGAAAGTGCATAATGATTATCTGACTGAAGAATTATGACTGGTCTCTGAGCTTACCAGAATGAAATACGGTTTATGGTGGTACCTCATGGATGACTTGTCAAAGCAAACCTAACGCCAAGATAAGATGACCAAGGACCCTAAGTGAATACTTATACATATATGGGATAGCACAAAGATAGAGATCGCGCTGTGTGTTTTTTTTGTCTTAAAAAATTTATATTCATACGGACTTATACAGTGTACATGGTATAAAGTATGCAATTTTATTCTATAGTTAGATATAACAGTAATGAAATTGTTTTACTTGGAAAATCTGCCAATTATTTAAACTAAGAATATAAATATATAAAGTTGAACATGAACGAATAGTTAAATAAATACGTGATTTAAATCGGCACGTTTTGGACATGGGTTTACGATGATTATGTATTGTTTATTGTAAACAACAAATTCTTGTTTTATACGGAATCAACAAAATTCCCCGGAAAGCAAAATGGTATAAGCAATAATTTACTTTAAGAAAATATCTTTAGTAGCTGCCGCGGCTTCACTCCCGTGGCTAATCTCGCAGGAGCCTTACATTTTCCGGGACAAAAGCCTACGGCACTCAGCGAGAGTAAGAGCGAGAGAAATCTAAAAATGAAATAGTTTTTAACATTGTATCGTAACTTCCAACAAACACACGATTTTACATGTTTGTAATATTATTTCAGATTACGTATTTATGATATTATTTCAGAATCAGAAATATACAAATACTTAATTGCATGTCTGAGTTTTTCATTAAAAGTATACCTCGAACTGTAAAATTTACTTTCAAAATCAAAACTCAAATCATAGTTCCAAAATACGAGAAAAAGTAAATTTTGATATTTTCCTCAAAAAACAAAAAATCTAAACGAGCCCACTGTAATTTAAAAAAGATTATGAATATCGTTAACATACATTTCACTAAGATGTGCGTAGTCTCGATGTTCATAAAACCAAAACCTCAAACAACGGCCTATAGCGGTTCAACTAAAAACATTATTTTGTCTGTTAACACTACTTTTTGTTTATTTTTGGAGCGTGTAATTTTGATAAAATTATGAATAGTTGAATCAAGAATTTTCTTGGATGCCTGTAATTAATAAAATTGAAATTAGAGTGAGGTGTTTATTTGTAGGAGGCAAAACAGTAGTAGTAAGTATCTAAAAGTACCTATCCGGCTAGTGTCAATATTTCACTGACAGAAAGCCACAATATCGCTGAGTGCCATAAAACTTGGCTGGGACAGATAGGTTCACGAGTGATCCTAAAAGGCCTCCGTTTTTTAATTCAGATATACAGAACCCTAAAAACGAATGTATAAAACAATCCTGTATTTATTCAAAGCAAATTACTGATTCTTAGTAACAACTTACTGGATCACCCACCACGCCATTACAAAAGTATCGGGGCTAAACTTATGACTAAATAATTATGATGACATCCGCAGTGTCAATGTACAGACAGCAAAGGAAAGACTTTCACGAAATTATTATTTTTTTGTGAGGAATCTTGACTCAGTAAATACTTAATTTCATGAATAGAGTCGAATACAGTTACTTGCAAAGTTGCAAGTGATTGTATAGGTAAGTCTACGTCAGATGATAACAGATAATCTTTTTCAAGCGATTATGACTTGTATGCAAGTGATTTAAAAATACATTTGAGAATCAATTGTTTATTTTTTCAGCTATTTGATATCTAACTATTCGACGTTCTTAAATAATAAGCTAACTGTCGATAGAGAATTGGTAAGGTCAGCAGAAGCTACGCGAATCTATTAAACACTACTGCACTCAATTTAATTGAATTCCTAGACAACTTAGGAAAGCAAAGAGAAAAAAATTAAAACGATTGCAAGTAAGTCATTAACTAGCAACTTGTGACTACTTACCTACATCTAGTTATGAATGTTGAACCTCACTTGCTACAAACACAACTGGTTAAGAGAAGGTGACGTATATGTCGACATAGATCAATAAGAAAGTGCATGTAGATAACCATAATTATGAGAAGTTGATCATTTTGGAGTATGTAAGGATCTTAGCAGGTGGCATTCCGTAGTTTCTTCCGACCCTCATACGAATGTTTAAATCATGTCCACCTCGTATGGTTATATATCACTAGATTTAGCCCGCGATTTCGTACGTGCATATCCCGTTTTTTCCCGTTCCCTTAAGAACTTCGGGAAATCCTCTCTTAGTGCTCCCCTACACTCTCCAAGGAACCTACATGCCAAATTTCAGCTTACTTAGACCAGGAGTTGCTGACCGGCTGTGCGTTGTCTGTCAATCACTCAGCCACTATACAGTAACAAAATTTTATATATGTATTAAGATTTCGGCATCAGAGTCAGCCAGTGCATTAAACAACATACCCTGTCCTTATCCCTATATAATAATAATATTTTCTATTGCAAACGATAAAGTATATTATCCTCAGCTATAAGTCTTGCTGTCATGTCCAGTATTGAATGATATTTTTTTCCCAACCCTGATTGCTTATAATATAATTAATAATATAAACTACATGTAATTTTAGAAGAGAATTAAGTATTTTTGGTAGCCATCTACCAAAAATACTTAATTAATTCATCAAATACTGAAATGACGGCTGTAATAATTTGTACTGAAGAAAAAGATTCGCTGTGACGACCCCAAATTATTTTGGGATAAATGCGACAGAAGGATGAATGAAATACATTATCGATAATTGTGTTTTATAATTGAGTTCTATAAATGGACTGTGTAGGAGATATGTCTACATAGAGGGTGATTGTTAAAATGTTGACTAATAGAGAAGTATGTAGGACGACATTATGCTGACCCTTTATAGGGTTACTTCAGAGACGTCGTTATGGGTAGTCAGAAGACAGAAAATCTGATACCAGTCTTGCCAAGGAGTACCGTGTTACCCAGTTAATGAGTTGTGGAGGTCTAGTAGGCAGCCGCTCCACGTAAAATACTAGTATTCAGCGGAATCCAGTTTGACTGGAAGACAAGTCCAATATATTTGGGAAAAGGCTAGGAAGATGACCACTTTTCGAACAAAAAAATTAAAAGTCAAGTAATCATAGCGAAATTTAGAAAAAAAAAAAACATGAAATATCGCTATTTAACGGTACTGATTGCATGGATGAAAAATGCCCACTGTCTCCGGAGTAAACCTGCATAAGTTAGGATAAGGGAGAGAATGAATGAATGAATAGAGTTCTATAAATAAGTACTTGTTTCAGATAAGTACTTCGCGACGGTTACGTGGTAAACATTACGTCTGCTTGCGGTTGCGCCGCCATTGATTGTTTTCAGTTGCATCTGCATCTTAGCCTTCAACGTCTCATTTGACGGTTCATTGCCATAAAAAACCTTAGAGTCCCTTTCATTCTGAATGTTGAAATTTCAAAACAGGTGAGTAAGTAATCATTGGCATTGCGGGTAGAACCTAGATGAAGCTGGCACAGGAGCGTAGGTATTGGCACAGGAAAATAGAGGCCAATACTCCGCAGTGGGTGAAGTCGGGCTCGGGATGATGATGATGAAGTAAGTAGGCAAAGCCTACTTTATTCATGAAAATTTGTTTTCCAAAAGTGCCTTTTCAGGCACACTATGTTGCGATTTTACAGCGGTAACATGAAAATTCGCTTTAAAAACAACTGATATCGAAACAATTTTCAATATATTTGATTTATGCGATATCATGACTGACACGAATTCTAGTACAAATGTAATTCACGCTATCGGCTGTCTATTACTCGTTGTCGTTGGTTACGGCCGTGAAAAGTACCGTAGATGTTTAGCCCAGTTCATCACTCAATAAGTTTGTAAATGGGTTTCTTTGCAAATAAATGTTAGTTTTATTCGTTTTTGGGTAGATATTTAGAACAAAATATTAACGTCATCAGTTTAACAACTTGACTTTTTTTTTTTAAATTGATGTTCATAAAAATTTTTTTTAGACATTAAAATATTTATGATAGTGACATTTATCTAGCTCTAGAAAACATTTACTTACGTAACTGAAATATCACTAATTTTTTTTTTTATTTCAGAGGAATACAATCTCATTATTACTGATGAGTTTTCCGACAAAAATAAAAATAAATTTAAACCTTACCTTATTTCAAAATAGGGATGATGTTTTGAATCCAGAAATGACAACACACACTGTTACTGGAAATGTCACTAGGAATTCGAAAGTTTAATATGTAGCTGGTTTTTAGGGCATGAGGCACACCGACGCCCGTGACACTGCGCGCAGGTCGGAGCTTTGAGTGGCGCGTGCGCATACGCCTTCTACTTATAGTTTCAGCGCGCGGTGTAACACTTTCCCCACCTATCTTCATCTCTTTATAAATTGTGAGAGATATTCCAATTTCTCTTTCGTTATAGATAAGGAAAATGAATAAGGAAAATCTTTTCTTTTTTCTTTTTAGTGAGAGTTTTCATATTATATGCTCGCATGATTTTGGGTGTCTTTAAAAAACAATTTAAATTAATGATTTTAAAAACTTCCAACAAGGTTTTTGCTGTACATAAAATGTCTAGGTACGGTCGGAACTCTGCATTGACCTTTCTACCTAAGCCATTCTTAATGAATATTACCATGTATTTTCAAAACATGAACATAAAAATAAAATAAAAAATACCTTATCACGAGATGCGAAAGCGGATTAACCCTGTCCCACTAAGCAACAAAAGAAAGATTAGACTGTTGAAATACCGAAAATATATTGATTGACCCCCATAACTCAACCTTCCAAGGTGCCTAAGTTCAATATGGTCATCTCGTGGTTGATAGACAGTAACTTATAAAACAAACATATGTGAATACGAGGTATAGGTAGGTACTTTTATATTATGTTCTATGATATGCCTTAACCGAAGTGGTCTTGTAGAAAATGCTGTTAACCCCCGGTTTATCGGGTAAATAAACTATGGACTTGTGACAAATTAAACGCAAGTTCAACCATTCACAGATATATATCTCATGTTTGATAATTTGTCACAATAATTTTCAAACTGTTTTTCAGTTTAAGGTTACCTTTATGTATTTTTAATTTGGTGTACAATAAAGTATATATAAATAAATTAATAAAGCAAACTGTTTCAACTGATAGTATTTCAGCATGGAGAATATGCAGTATTTGGTAGGCTTGCTTACTTATTAATAAATAGGTAAGTCTACATCGATCTGAACCAATAAAAATTGCTATCGAAAGAAAGATAATTTAATAACGAACATAATCGTATATGTTTGCCTGCAAAAAAATAAATTTGAAAAATAGTGTGTTTATAAAACAAAAAAAATGTCTCATCTGGTTATCACGTAGGTGAAGGTCGATTTTTCACCGTCTCTCCTACTATATCTAATATCGTTCGAGAAACTGGGCCTAAGTCCGCCTTTATACAGTTTTTTTTTTTACTAGTGCATAAAGTTTGAATCATCATCTACCAAGTCTTATCCCAACTACATTGGACTCGGCTTCTACTCAAACTGGATTCGTGGTGGTACTTCTTGCCAAGACTAGGACTCCAGTCAGACTAATATTTCTGACTTCTGACAATCCGTAACGACTGCTAAAGATCTACAAATGAAAAATAAATATTGCTTAATTTGTAGAATAAACCACGAAAGTAGAACAGGCCGCTGTGAACGAATATACATAATCAAGGCAAGGATTGCTAGCTCTTAGATAATGCGACCACAAATGTTCTCTCTCAGATAGCCTTCAGGCTTAAGGCTTAGATGGAACTAATTTCTGGATAGTAGGTACTTGCTTTGTGCCTGCCTTCATCGTGACATCATCATCCGTTTTAGGTTCGTTACTTTGAGTTATAGCTTTATTTGGAAGCCTAGATTATCTACGGTGCCAAATTTATGGCCTGGAATTAGAGAATGCTGAGGTTTGATTGCTTTTTAACTGACTTTGAAAAGTCAGTTTCTCAATTTTTGTGTTTTTACTCTCAATGACCACTGACGGGCAATTCCCGTACTTATAAAGGAACGTTTGCATTTGCATCTCAGTAGCAATCTGTCGATGGAGCAGACATGTGTTAGAGTTGAGACCGCGTATGGATGAACGTAGTGTGGGACGCCCTGCGGCACGATGGATGGATTTAAAGAAGGTGGCTGGCAGCAGATGTACGCGGACTCTCAAGACCGGGATGGTTGGCGCTCTTTGGGGAAGGCTTACTACGTTCAGCAGTGGATGGCAATTGGCTGAAATGACGATGATGAGCAATCTGTCAAAAACACCAGAAACCCTACATTTTGACTGATAGCAACGGCTATGCGAATTTTCATTAAATTTTACGGGACTTGGCAATTAAAGGAGGGCGGAGGCGCGGAGGTATTTTTTTGCGAACTCTTTCAGAGGAAGTCCTATAGCAAATGTGGCTTTGACTTGTCAAATACAAGTCACCTGTGTTGGTTAACTCAGTCATCATCATAACAGCAAACTCTATCAAGCGCAAGTTCGATCATGTATGGAGTACTGCTCTCATCTTTGGGATGGATCTGCCAGATACCAGCTTGATGCCCTTGAGTCAATTGAGAAACGAGCCAAGAGGATCATTGGCAATGATAGGCTCGTCGCGACGAAGCTCCAAAGTCTTGAACATCGACGACGAGTAGCTAGCCAGTCGGTTTTCTACCGGTTGCATTTTGGGGAATGTGCGACGGAATTGTATGATTTAATTCCGCCAAGCCCGTTCCATCATCGGACCACAAGACAAACGGCGACATGGTGAACGTCCCACCCACACGCACAAAACGTTTTGGGAACACATTCATAGTGCGTACAGTTAAAGAGTGGAATTCCCTGCCGGAGTCTGTGTTTTCTGATAGCTACAACCTGAGAGTCTTTAAGTCAAGAGTGAATAGGTTACTTCTAGGCAAGCGTGCTCCATCTTCAACCACATCATCGCTTACCAACAGGTGAGATAGTGGTCAAATGCCACGTGCCTATCAATAGAAAAAAAAACAACCGAAAGACGTCCACTGCTGGATATAGGCTTCCCCCAAGTGTCCATCAAAGGATGGTTGTTGTAGTAACCTGGTGTGGTGAGACAATGGGCTACCCGCGACTCTCACCAGATCATCGGTTCACCTTGTGGGAGGCCTTGAAACGCTGCGTCAACTCAGTACGTCCTTGAAATAACAAAAAAGTCTTAATTGTAAACAATCAAAAATAAGTAGTGGGTATTATACAAATATCTTTAAAGCACCTCATATCAATTCCGGACTATGCAATAAAGATATGTTCTAATTTCAATGCACTTTAACAAATTGCATTAGTTAATGAAAAGAGAAATTCAAACAATAAGTATTAGATACTCCACGTACCTGTTGTTATGTATGTAAATCTGAACTATTTAATGTTAAGTGATTTTTATACTTTTGTAAAAGGTTATCTCTGGAAGTTCTTATCCGATAAGCAAAGCTACAGTAGCGCTGACTGTGTTACAAATTTTTATCTAAAAAAGCGGCCAAGTGCGAGTCGGACTCGCCCATGAAGGGTTCCGTAGCAGCAAGTAACATAATATAAAAGTTCTTCTATTTCTTTGTAACTTATTTATTATTAGAAAATAATGGTTCACGGTTTATGCAAAAGGTTCTTTTTCATATTTGAGTTGATTGAATGAAAGGTAAATTGCGGTTTACGATTTATGACGTATTAAAAAAACTACTTACTAGATCTCGTTCAAACCAATTTTCGGTGGAAGTTTGCATGGTAATGTACATCATATATTTTTTTTAGTTTTATCATTCTCTTATTTTAGAAGTTACACACATTTTACCACTTTGGAAGTGTCTCTCGCGCAAACTATTCAGTATAGAAAAAAAAATATATTAAAAACCTCAATATCATTTTTGAAGACCTATCCGTAAATATCCCACATGTATGGGTTTGATGAAAAAAAAAATTGAGTTTCAGTTCTAAGTATGGGGAAACCCCAAAATTTGTTTTTTCTATTTTTGTATGAAAATCTTAATGCGGTTCACAGAATACATCTACTTACCAAGTTTCAACAGTATAGGTCTTATAGTTTCGGAAAAAAGTGGCTGTGACACGGACGGACAGACAGACAGACAGACATGATGAATCCATAAGGGGTTCCGTTTTTTGCCATTTGGCTACGGAATCCTTAAAATGTACATTGAAACCACTGAACAAAAGCTAGCAAATTAACAAACAACACTTCTAATTTCCCTACACGTTGACAAGTTTGTGACATTGATTGTTGTTGAGATGACGCGATTGAATTCGATCGTTTTTAATTACGAGAGTTGGCCGTCTTTAATATCTGAGAGCCAATCGGATTGGTCGCAATCTCTCAAAAAACCTAAATTTCCATTCATTTTTGAGCGAATGCGACTGAGATTCGAATGTGAACGTTGTTTTATAAAACCAGCCAAGTGCGAGTCGAACTCTCACACGAAGGGTTCCGTTCCATGATCGGATTAAAACAAATTTCTTAATTATCCCTTTTCTCTCTTTTCTAACTTAAAATCCTTTAATTTTTAATTTATTTTAAGTTTTATTATTTGTTGTTATAGCGACAATAGAAATGAACACTATGTGGAAATTTCAACTGTCTACCTTCTGCAGTTCTTGGGATACAGTCCGCTGACAGACGAACGGACAGACGGAGAGTGGGAGCTAAGTAATAGTTTTCTGTTGGTTACTCTTCGGATACGTAACCCTAAAAATTAGTAAAATAGGCTCTCAGGTGCAGTGAATTCTAAACTGTAGTCAAACGTCACTATGGGTATTTGATTAGCTATTTGCATACATTTTAGATAATATCGCTTGGATTCCGGCGACCAAAAATCAACTTGGCTATTAAGCATGCTCAATTTAACGGGAAATATTTGTCTGTATTATATTTATATAAGGTTTAAAAGCCGTATGGTGTCGTACTTCCCGTGGGTGTCGTAAGAGGCGACTAAGGGACTCACCAGAGAATGGGCAGCAGCGTTCTCTGTAAAACTCAACACCATATACTGCGATAGCCAACCCGCCTGCCAAGCGTGGCGATTATGTTAACCCCCCCCCACTTTGGGGCAGGCCTATGTCCAGCAGTGGACGTCTTTCGGCTGTTATGATGATGATGATGAAGATATATAAGAAGTTGTTGTGTAGGTGCACATTTTACTATAGAACCCAGACCCACCCTAAAAACGCGACAGAACAACAGCTGCTCCCTACATTTTGACAAGTATATAAAAATATATACATTTATTCTTCCGTTACTGATGAGTGACTGAGTGACTGACTAGAAAGCTGAAATTTGGCATGTAGTGCAGGTCCCCTACACTGCGCTGGAGGGGAGCACTAATAGACGATTTTTTGATAAAATATGTGCGTACAAAGTCGTGGGCAAAAGCTAGTCAAACATAAAATGTAAAAGAATCTATGAAAAATGTACGTAGCAGCTCTTTATTTTTCGTGATCTCAGTCTAGTGTCAATGGGAGCAATAAAGTTTTTCATAATTACGTATGTGTGCATTTTTCTTGTTCCCAAAACGCATGTACCCACATGCACAAAACGTTTTGGGAACACATTCATTGAGCGTGCAGCTAAGGAGTGAAATTCCCTGCCAGAGTCTGTGTTTCCTGATAGCTACAACCTGGGAGTCTTTACATCAAGATTGAATAGGTTACTTCTAGGCAAGCGTGCTCTGTCTGATGGTCAAACACGTGCCTAATAACAGTAAAAAATGCACACATAGTTATGAAAAACTTTAAAAATGCTCCCATTGACACTAGACTGAGATCACGAAAAATAAACAGCTGCTACGTACATTGTCCATAGATTCTTTAACATTTTATGTTTGACTCCCCCATGTACTGGTGCATCGCCGTAAGTCTTTTGGTCCGATGATGGAACGGGCTTGGTGGAATTAAATTATGCAATTCCGTCGCAAACTCCCAAAAATGCAACCGGTAGAAAACCGACAAGCTAGCAATTAGGCGCCGAGGCTCAAGACTTTGGAGCTTCGACATGATGCCTATCACACGTCCACCACCCATCCTTCATAATATACCTCTGGTAGTTATTCATCAAGATAACTTCGTCCATAATCGCACAGACAAAACTTTCAGTTTTCCCGAAGAGATCACTGAAACGTAGCTAGGTCACGGACGCTAAAAAATTTACATCGGGCCCATGAAGAGCCCGATAGAAGTGCCCGTGAAGCTCATTGCTTCATCTGTGGTAAGCACTACAGGTTTGCGCCAATTCTCTTTAGCCATAGACGGGGTGAGTCCCTTGTCCACTGCGACCACATCTCGGTGCATACCCACCTCAGCCTTGAGAAAATATTCTCTGAGTCTGCATATCTTGCGGTTGTGGAGAGTCTTAGCATTTAAAAAGCCTCGACTTCCACACTTCCGCGGGATGTAGGTACAGTCTCATTACCGACAATCGTGGGTGATGCATCCGGTTGCAGTCAGCAGTGTACGGACCCTCTTATCCAGGGCGTCGAGTTCAGTTTGAGTACATTTGAGTATGCCGAAAGAGTACGTTAATACTGGCATGACCCAACCGTTGAAGGCGCGCACCTTATTTCCGCCTGACAAATGGCTATTTAAAACCTTTTTAGGCAGCCAAAGAAGCGTTCCTTCAGCGCGGTGTTTCATGTCAGCAACATTAATACCCAACGCTTCCGACATACCCAAATACTTGTAGGTTTCTTTCGAGCTGAGGCATCTAAGCTGTATGGAATCCGAGAGTTGGATTCCCTGAGATTCCATAATCTCCCCTTTCTATGCATTTTGTCCACACCAAATTCTATCCTGATGAGACTACTGAAGGTTTCAGTTACCTTCAGTAGCTCCATCAGTCGCAAATTGTTGGGAGCAAAGAGTTTCAGATTATCCACATAAAGAAACTGAGATATGGCTTGACCACCTCTTCTCAACCGATAGTCTAGGAATAAATCCTCCAGCAGTGGGCTTAAAGGATTTAGAGCTAAGCAAAACCAAAGTAAACTCAAACTGTCACCCTGAAATATTCTCCGTTTAAAAGGTGCTTAGAGTTGCATCTATTTTATACAACTCCAACACCTTCATGAGCCATGTATGTGGCGCAGAATTTATTCAAAATGTCGATAGATCCTTGCGAGATCGACGAACCTGTTGGCTTATGGCCATGTCTATGAGGAGAAGTAACTTAGTGCCATGGGACTCCCTCCTATATCCATTCAGAGAGGCGGACATAATTGAGTTACTCTCAATGCGCTCATTCATTTTCACTCTCAGGATGGATGTAAGAAAGATTTATAGACCGTCAACCAACAGGTAATCGGTCTATAATTCTTAGGTACCGCGGGAATACCTGTCTTATGGAGCAGGTGGGTCACGACAGTTGTTAAAAACTGTGGCAGTGACCCCGACTCTAAATATGACTGGACTTGAGATGAGAATGGTATAGCAGCAGACTTACGCTCCTGGGAGCGTAAGCCTGCTGCTATACCATTTTAGGTAGAAGTTATGCAGTCCGTCCGGTCCCGGAAATTTCCAGTTCGGTAACGGACGGACTGTTTTGGCTACATCCAATGGGGTGATGACAATTGGTTCCATTTCACGTATAGCTTTACACATTTCAGACACCCTCGGTACGACTGACATTTATTTATTTATTTAATATTTTATTAATATCCAGCAATCTATACAAGGTATAGGATAGATACAAGGATCCCTCAGGAAATCTGCAATCCAATCACATAATCCGGCGGGCAGACCGAAGGAACGAAGCTTAACATAAGGCTATCGTGCCCTGTTAAAGGCCTTCGAGATGTCAAGGGAGACCGCTAGTTCCGGGGAGGTGTTTCTCGATGGCCTCACTCCAGATGTGAATGGCATACGCTAGAAGATCCTCACTTGACCGTTTTCGGCGCAAGCCGGATTGTCAGTCACTCAGAATATCGTTAGCTTCTAAGTAAAGGTAGGTTCCCAGAAAAAGTGCCAGAAAATATCCAGCGACATTGCGGCAAAACTATGCGAAGATGGCGGGACGAGCCTGACATCTATCAATAGACTTGGTCCACACTTGCCGAAAGCCAGGAGGAATGGAAGGAAGAAAGCAGTGGGACAAAACAGACTGAAAATAGTTTTAATGGGTGTTGTTTTGCTGGCCTAGATGTCCGGGTTAAGCAGTGTTATAAGATTTCTTCATCTGAAGTTTCACAGTAGCAGCATGACCAGTTGCCAGCAATAGATTCGCTCCTATAACATGGAACTTAAACGTGACTGGCAAAATTGCAATAGAATTATATACTACCTCCCTTTACCCACATTTGGATGTTATAAAAATAAAGTTACTAGTACCTAAGTAGGGTTTTTCAATAGGGACGCTCGAACTTTGACAGTTCATAAAGGCCACCTTGGAAAACCGATAGCTGTCAAAGGCAGGAATACATATTATATTTATTCGTGACATTTCCCCGTGAAAAAGCTACACGCTTCAATAACGCGTAGAAATTGTTAAAATTTAATATCAAACAGGACATTGTAAAAAGTGGCCTATGAATCAACACGTATAAAACCTTTACCATATTTCCTAGTTATTTTTTATAATTTACATTTTAATTATTACAATAGAACGGACACTTCATTATTACGAAAACATTTTAAAAAGTATTTTTTTTCTTTTGATGTATCAAGTAGTCAAGAGGTAGTCTTGCATTCTCCCAAATTCTGTCAGAATTTAGCTTTCGTTATTTGCACCTAGTAAATAACCTGTTCCCAAATTACAGCCTATATTAATATATAGGTGAAAATAAATAAAAGATTACTAAGAAAATGCAACGAACGTATATTGTTAGCACAAAGGTTAAAAATTAAAAAAAAATAATGTTGCCAACTTATGATAAATATGGTTGCGTTCTTACTTGCCAAGCCTTGCAGTCAAGTTATCAGCTAACATGTTGCTACTATTTGCAAATTTAAATTTAACTTTAGAAATAATAATATTGTCTCGAAGAAAATGAAAACGAATATCTATATGTTTAGTTTTTGGTTCATAACAGTCTGTTGATGCCAGTCTTATTGCACTTTAGTTGTCACAGTGGATGAGTAGCGCGCTGTCCTCGCCTTGAAAGAGCTCGGCCTGCAGTTGCCGCAGCAACTTTATTTATTTTGTCTTCAGGATTTTTCTCAAATTTTGCATTCACCTCTATCGGGGTACAAACTGGTTTGCATTCAGACATATTAAAGCGGTCCAATACTAGGTTATGTATTTTTCTTGATCTAACATAATCATACCTGCCTCTCGATTCCTGTTTATGTTTATGCCGATACAATTCTTCATTTCACCTAGGTCTTTCATACTGCATTCTCCTTTTAACGTAATTTTAATCTCTGTTGTTTTATCCTTATTATTTGTGAATATCAAAGATCATTCACCCACACTGCAATGAATATAGCTGTAGACTCATTTACTGAATAATAATAAATACATGGATCCACATGTGATCTTTGTAAGCCAATTTTTAATCAAATATTTTTCATTTTAAGGCTCCACTGCCGGCTAACTTGATTCTATAAATTGATTTATGTAAAATACATACTTGGTCATTTTCTTTGTAGTATTCTGGTTGTGACATGTATATCACAGTATCTATGTCACCCTGAAGTAAAGCACTTATGGCGTCCATCTGCAACATTTCTAAATCACACATCGTAGCCAGTGAAAGTAAGAATCGAACAGATGTATATCTTACAACAGGAGCATATGTCTCATCATAGTCACTTCCTTTTCTCTGAGCATACCCTTTGATAACAAATCTTGGTTTAAAACGAATAATCTCACCTTTTTCATTTGTTTTAGTTTTATATACCCATTTACATAGTAAGACTCTTTTCCCAGATGATGCATCAACCAATGACCCAGTTTTGTTTTGTTTTTGATCAGAGAGTCATACTTTTTTTGTATAGCCTTTTTCCATTGATCAGCATGAGATGATGATAAAGCTTCGTCTGCTGTTTGTGGATCATTTAGATTAAGTATTGGACAGAAGGAACTTACATCATGTTCATCTGTTTCTGCACACTGAACAGTTCTCCGTGGACGTAAATTAATGGTTCTTGTTGGTGACTCGAGATCTATCGATTGTTCTGGTATGTAAGATGAATCGACATTCTCGCCAGACTCGTAGTCCTCGCTTGACTCACCAGCAAAATGGTCTGTGCTTTCCTCTAATTCTTCTTTACTGATTTCTTCGAGTGGCTGTATCTGTGGACTGCTCCCAAAGATTCTTGCTCCTTTGGTCCACATAAATCAGTGTAGATCAGCTACAGTGGTTGTGAAGAACTTGAACCAATGTTGTTAAAGGGCAATCTGGTATGTGTCCCCGAGAGACAGGTAGTACAAGTAATAGAACCTTTATTTTTATCAGAGAATGGCTGAACTCCCTCAGCATACTCAGCTTGTTAACATCTGAAAAATTCAGATATCCCATGCGTCTGAATTTTACTTTTTTTATTATTATTTAGCAATAAATTGACCTTTCCCATACTTTTCACAGGTAGCGGTGTCTTATGGCAACAGTTATGGTGAGTATCGGTGGACTTGTAACATAAATAAATAAATCATACATCCAGTCACATCTATTTGACATATGCATGGAGGCACCCGAGTCTACATATCAGGTCCGGATTCATTGTCTAAGTTTTCTAATCTAAGGAGATGCTGAAAAAACTGCAACAAAACTTTTATTTCACATTTATTACCACTTTTATTAACAAAGTTTTGTTGCAGTTTTTTCAGCATATAAGGAGATGACATATGACAGATGAGACAAAACTTTTATTTCCTTCTGTATTTTCTATATTCTTTTTTTTCGGAGCACGACAATTCTTAGCAAAGTGTCCATGCTTGTTACAATTATAACATCGGGGTCCTTTATGGGCCTTTGTTGAATCATGTTGATTTCTTTGAATGACCTTTTTCCTTGTGAAGAATGCTGAATTTTAGGAGCATTGAACTTCCTGCAGGAGTCAGGATCATGGGCTTATAAGCTTCAGGGAGGCCGGCTAACATCAGTGTACCGAGCCATTCATCATCAATGTCAAACTTAATATTCCTGAGCTTGTGGGCGACATTATTTTAATCACCTACGCTTCGAGAAGATTCCAATGTAGTGGTTATCAGGTGTCTCATCAAAGCCACTCTCCTGTACAACCCGCTGTCATCAAAAGCCTGTTCCTAACTCTCCCAGACTTCTTTACAAGTAGTTGCATTCTGAACATGTACGTAAATGATAGGGTCCAGTAATAAAATCAACTTAGATTTCGCCTTGGTTTCCTTATTTTGGTCTGTATTGGTACCGGTGACACAACTCCATAAATCGTTGAGTTTTTACCATCCCTACCTTGTTACTATTCCACCAATTCGCACTAAGCGTTTCCAAACGTCTTTTATAATGCGCACTGCAAAGGAGTGGAACCCTCTGCCTGCGACTGTGTTTCCAAACGCTTACAACTCTAATCTCTTCAAAGTTAGAGTGAACAGGCTCCTTCTGGGTAAGTTCGCTCCATCGTAGACTTACCTAGACTAGAGTCAAGAGCAAACCCATCACAAATAAAAAAATAAAAAAGTTCGAAATATGCTTGGACTGCAAACTTCCAACTGGCATAGTTATCTCTTTCAACTAGTCTGTCAAAATGGAATAGATTATAACCTGAACTCGACATCTTCTATGCGTATTTATATTATTTTCACGTGATATCTGACCGAGCACGCCGCCCCGGTTAACCTCAAAATGTTTGACGGACAAAACACGCCGGCCGGGTTTCTTAGTTTTTACTGCGTTTACTTTTTTCTTTTATTTCCACAAGTAGCAATTAATCACACTCTGCTACCATGTTGATATATAGGTGGAAATAAATAAAAGATTACTAAGAAAATGCAACGAACCTATATTGTTAGCACAAAGGTTACAAGCTTACGTTTCAGACAGATTAAAAAAAAATGTTGCCAACTTATGATAAATATGGTTGCGTTCTTACTTGCCAACAGCCTTGCGTTTGAAACATACATAAAAATCAGTACCCAGACTTAAAAAAAGTGATTTAATGGCTTTGACACCTGATACCTGGAAATCGGCCGTCAGCCTAAATTACCACATTTGCGTATGTTAAAAGAACATATCTTATTTGACCACCAGACTTACAGTAGCTATGTTGAGTGACACCTCAACGCTAATGTTAACAAACTAAGAGGAAGTGTGCAGTACCCTGTCCTGAAATAATCAAGCATTACAACTAGCAAATGGGGGACGTAGACCTTGCGGACATGCTCATCGCCAGGTTTAGAACAAACCTCTAAGGCCACCGTTGGTATATGTATATGTGGGTTTTAATTATATTTTTTTCATAATTTTAAATAAATAGCTTTGAAGTTATTCAAGAAATTAGACGAAAAATGACCATTCCCCCCTTATCTCCGAAACTACTGAGCCTAAAATTTTGAAAAAAAAATGTAGATAATAGATCTTTACCTAATGATTACAAGAAAACCTATTAGAAGTCTGTAGTGTTAAAATAAAATGTTAAAAAAAATCGTTCGGAACCCTTTGCACGCGAGTCCGACTCGCACTTGGCCAGTTTTTTTATTTTGGTGTTAAAAAATGAATAAAGTAAAAACTTCGTAAATTCGTAAATACTTCATTTAAAAATCTTACGTATTATTGTATATAGTTACGAATATGGAAAAACATTAAAACCCGCGTTTATTCTGCGGGACATAATTTCATTAAATGTTGTTTAATATAAAATAAAATAACGTATGTGGCAATATCACTTAAACAGTTTGTTTTATTCCATCTTAAAGTTCGAGCGCTCCTAACGAATAGCCAAAAGAAAGAGATACTTAAATAAATGTATAGCCCAGCTGAGTTGTGGCGTTCATTCATTATTTTACTATCGCCAGTTAACTAGGCGAGATTTCCCGTCATGAAGCGCTCACTACTCTAATATTAATTGTTATAATATGTTATGTTAATTGACAGCTTATTGGTCGTTGAATTAATCCCTTATGTAAATGTATAAATAAATTATGGTATTAATATGGATCTAATTATAAAAGTCAAATATAGATTGCAGTTATATAATTGTAATCTGAAATTAAAATGGAATTTTTAATGTTCACAGTAGGATTGACCCGTCAGGCACCGAGCACGCAAGACAATTGAAAGAAAATACCTTTTGGCCCCAATCGGGCCTAACGGTCCTTGACTGGTACTGACTAATCTATCATCTTATGTCGTTATGTTGTTACTCAATGTCAAAGGCCCAAACTAATCATTTCAAACGATGCACTGAAGTTTACAGGTTACTGAAAATGCCATTGTTTTTAACCTCTCTTGATTTCTATTTTGTTATTTTTATGAGCCCCTGACGTGCCAAGGCCCGTGCACGTCACGGCCAGCTCCCGGCTTTGTACTCATTGACAATTAATTAATAATTCAACTAAGCATTACAAAAATATTAAAATAGAAATATAAACAATAAATTATGTGTATTTAGTCATACAAATTTATAAGAGTAGGAATAATAGCGAATCCTGAATGTACAAAGGTAAAAACATGTACAATCATACAATTTCCTATGATTGTGCCTAACTGTTAGGTGGTAAATAATAGATATTCCTATGTAATACGTGTTTTGAATATAATTGTTTGTAGCTACATACAAGAATCCCTTGATTGTTTTAAATAAGAAAAAAGTATTGTTAAATAAAAACGTTCTCGGAATAATTATAATAATACACACGTGTTGTCAATTATTATGGTAAAGCTGGTTAATTCTATTCTATTAATTAAAAAAACTAATTTATAGAATTAATTAAATCACTTATGTAGGTACCGGTGCTGTAGTACATTCGAAATGTTCTTAATTTATTTTGGAAATTAATTAAACCTAAACATAATTATGTGAATATGGTGTAATTTATTTAAATCATTCATCATTTAAAAAAAAATTACCTCTCTTAAAATTAAATTAACATCACATACAGAATAATTATTTACTTCGTGAATAATAATTTGGGAATTTATTTTTGGACAATTCCTCATATTGTTCATATCCTGAATACTTTTTTCCGGACAACATCCAAATTTTTTCTAATGTAATGAAACTGTGTGAATATCTCATGATAGCCAGTATACTTTTCTAGAAAACATTTCCACCTACCAAACAATCGATTAATTTTGTGATTAGTAAATTAGCTCTGTTGTTATTGTTATTAAAAAAGTGTGCATACATTCAGTTTTACATTTCAAAGTTAGCTTGCAACCAGCTAAAATCTTTTTGATAAGAACACGCAATACCTACTACTAGAACATTCTTTGCAACTCATTAAAGTGGGTTCACATTTCCAATTTAGAGGAATTTTGTCCTAAATCACTTGGGGCTTACAATTACAACTTTAAACCCAAATTACATGTAGAAGTGCTATTTATACTTATTGGCTTTTCGTACTTAGGTTGTTCTTCTTCTCTTCCTACAATCGCTCAGTACAAAAAGAGTGACGGCGGCGTATATATTCCGTTCACCATGTCACGCTCACTTAAAATAAATATAAAAAAAAAATAAAAAAAATGCAATAATTGTACACATTAAAATTCAATATCGTTTACATAAAAAAAAAACATGTTCCGTATGGGGCGGATGTAAAAGAATAACTCCATCCCATCACTTCCCGTGGGTGTCGTAAGAGGCGACTAAGGGACTCACTAGAGAATGGGCTGCAGCATTCCCTGTAAAATGCAACAGCATACACTGCGATTGCCAACCCGTCTGCCAAACGTGGCGATTATGGCAAACCCCCCCAAAATAACAAGCACAAACAAGAAATGACCTCTAGTGCCCGGTAGCCCGTCTACCCTTGACTCCGGTAGCGGTCAAGTTCACGGCGAGGCAAGGGGTGCGAAGAATCCCCGGAGTGAACCCGGCTACCCCAAAAAACACCGACGACTGGACCTGGCAATACTAAACACGAGAACATTCCGGACCGACGAGAAGATCATCGAACTTGAAGAGGAATTGAGCAGGTTGCGTCCGACAATACTCCTTGTATTGTTAGATTGTCTGAAGCCCGAAGAGACGGGGACACGATAATTCTCAAATTCGGCAATCTGCTCTATTTCCTCGAGAGAACCTAAGTTACCGACATAGTCCTAAGGATCACCAAACTGAAGCGGAAGTGGGCAGAGGACATTGCTCGCAGGACGGATGGTCGATGGGGCCGAAAAGTTCTGGAGTGACGACCGCACACCGGAAGACGCAACGTTGGAAGGCCTCCCACAAGGTGGACCGATGACCTGGTGAGAGTCGCGGGTAGCCGATGGATGCGAGACGCACAGGACCGGTTGTTGTGGCGACACTTGGGAAAGCCTATGTCCAGCAGTGGACGTTTTTCGGTTGATATGATGATGATGATGATAATGATGAAAAAAAAAAACAAACGTTTTTGAAGTACATACTTACTTTCGATTTTAACGACAAGCTGTTGTCCATTTAACGGTATTTTGACATTAGAGTTGAATTTTGACATTTGAATTGTATATCGACATTTGAATTGTTTTTTCCCATATTCATTGTATTTGGACTGGATTGATTTTAATTGCATTGAACTATTAATTTTTTATCTTATAATTGTGATTAGTGTTCCATCCATTTAAATTTTGCATGTCAAATCTTGGGCAGAATGTATGGCTCAACTTTTATACTTCACGACCTCATTTGTATACCTGCATTCTCGCAAATAAATAATTTGATTTGATTTAGAAAAGAAGAACGATCCACCTATAGATTTAGTTAAAGCATGCATGTAGTCGGATTAATATTCAAGAAGATACATACTTACTGAATTGTTTGTTTATAAATAAGTCCATGGATGTATATAAAAGAAGATAAGGGTGTTGGTTAGTGACTGTTCTATTCAATTACTTCATTTGACAGGTTACGAACATACAATTACATACCTAGGTGTTCGCGGTGACGTTTTCCGTTAGCCTAATTTAGTAAATTAGTAAATAAAATATTTAATTTACTTACAAATGGGCTAATTGACCATTCTACAATTAGAACCCACTATGGTTCTAATTGTAGAATGGTCAATTAGCCCATTTGTAAGTAAATTAAATATTTTATTTGGGAATAGGTGTATTTCTGCCTTAATTCACGTTCTCGTTTCTATTTTATCCAAAGAGCATTGTACCTATCTTACAATTTTTTGGAAATAGCTCCAAATCGGAAGACGCAATTGGACATCTCAAGTATAATCTTGTGTAATACGCCTCTCAAAAACTCATATTTCTTTTGAAAAGTTAATTAGGACTCACTTCAAAGCAAAGTGATCTGCTTTAGTCATTTAACGAGATACCAATTTATGTGTTTCCAGCACCTATAAACATATAAGTAAGGAGCTCGCGGCTAAACAGGAGTTCGTGGGTAAAGAATAACAGCCGCACGGGTCGATCTTCAAGGTTAAGCAACGCTTGCCAAGGTTGGTCTGTGGACGGGTGACCATCTCGGAAAGCACGTTCAGTCGTCGGTCCCGCCTGTCATTTGTAGATCTTTGGCAGTCGTTACGTTCACTTTATTTTAGCAAGCAATTTCTTAAAAAGGGGATATAATTTTTGTGACATTGCCCTCCCGGCCGCCATTTTGATTATTTTTTCGAAGTTGCAGCACACGATTTAATATGCATCTAGAGACACTTCTTGGTAGAGGACACTTCAACAAACTAAACATGTTAGAAACATGGTAGCCTGAAGTGCCACGTTGCCGAGATATTTCGAGGTAAAGTCGCTATGTGAAAAATATTATGACTATCATTAAAAATGACTTACTTAATATGTGCTTGTATTTGAATTAGATTAAATTCAAAGAATAGCTTGATTTCGAGCTGCTTTTGACCCCTTCACAACTCGAAACTTGGCTCATTTATTAAAGCTCCTTCGCTTGTCTAGAATACAAAATTTCATAAATGTAGCTCAATTTTTTTTTTTATATTAACGTTTAAAAACCGGCATTTTTATGACTGACTGACTCACTGACATATAGATCAAAATACCTAACCCACTTCCAGATGTCTCAGAAAGTTGAAATTTGGCATGCAGCTAGGTAATTATGTGTATACAAAGGAAAAATCATCTGAAAACCGGGAATTTCCAAGCTTGTTAATTTTTCCAATCAATCGATTTTGTTAGTTAACACTTAGCACATTTCAAAATTATAAAAGCAACTGCTTTCTTCTTCGCAAGAGAATAAATCCCATAATGAAAGGTCGTTTTTATAGTTATTAACAAATTATTTATAAAACTTATACAACCGATACTAACACTTACTGCTCCTGGAAGCGGCGGCTCAGCGTTTTGACATCATTGCGAACAATTGTAACTAAACGAGAGAAATACATCCGTATACAATCTTGCGCGAGAACGCGGAGGTACGTGTTGAAAGATGAATAAAAACAGTTTCTTTACAAAAAGTAGTGATATCCCATCAAAAATATAAATGTGAAAAAGGGACCCAAAGTTCAATGTTAATAATATTCGATTGTCGATTTCAGCGAAAAAACTAAACGAGATCTAAATGGGCGCCAAGTTCTGTAGATAATCCTGAAATAAGGTAAATGAAGGTTCAAGATTTAACTTAATTTGGCGGCTTTATTAGTTCTCATAGAATAATGTCCGAACCCCTCTGTTCAATTTTAATATACTGAAACAGGAGCTTAATATGGTTAGACTTGTAGAATTCCATAAAAATTGCAGATCGCGATTGTTTTTGTAATGGAATAACAGAAAACATGTGACAATCATTTACTTTAGGTATTATTTCAGTGATGATACTATTAATTGAATTTAAGCGGTTTCTTCGAATCTGTATAGGATGTGTTATTCATTTTAGCTGTTGCGTGTTGCTGTTGCGGCGATCTATACTCACCTTAGAGATGTGCATTAGTGGTCAATGACTCAACTGCAGTATTGAATATTTTTAATTGCAACATTGGAGATAAAGACATTATTATAGCGGTAGTCCTGAATCGGAGTAATTCATCTACACGTCCTACATGCCATCGGCCCATTTAGTCAGACTTGAAGAAAATCAAAATAAATCATATTTTCATTCTGCAATGCATCTTAAAGTCATGTCTTATAGACCCCTAGACATTAGAAAACACAGATTCGGATAGGGAATTCCACTCCTTAGCAGCACGCATTGTGAAATTTACGGATATTTGCACATTGTGCGGACATGAATATTATTTAGAACAATGAGGTCTCTATTCACTGCAAGCGCGGCGATTCCGTGCTCACACAGAATGGTTTCCTGCAACAAATCAACACAAACAACCGGAACAACTATTGATACAATACTCAGCCCCTATTGTGCAAATCTAATCACTCAGCCTCTGTCATTTGCATCGCCTCATTGGTCTCCTGCGTTGCAAGCGCGACTGCCGAGCGTGCCTCGATTCCCAAGTCGTATCATAAGCCTTATTGGGTTTTCCCGTTTAATATTTCTCAGTAGCAGCCCTGATTTTTGAGATTGGTCATGTGACACCTCCGTGGCTCGGAAAACACGAACAGAGCTCCTACGCCTAATCTGTCCCCGGACGTGTCGGCCGGTACAGAGAGTGCTCTTATATTTGTGCACACACTATTGTGCACTATACATTGTTATATAAAAAAACCCAAGATACACACTCAGCATCTCAAAAACGTCCGCAAAAAACAAGCGTATAATGTATAATTGTGCGCAAGTTTCAAACAGTCTCGGATCGCTCGCCATACTGCACTGCTTTGTAAAAACAACTTTAAGCGATCCGTGTAAGGTTGAATTTGCAGAGAGAATTGAGAATGGCCACCGTGACAGAAACTCGGTCTAGAGGGTTATTTTTTATCCCTTACGTCCAATCAATCCGGGCTTCAATGAAGATGACAGCTATTCAAGGTTCATAAACCATCTATAAATAGTTTTTTTGCTTAGAGCAGCCCACAAAATATTATTATTAAAATAGTACCTACACCTACCATCCGAAGAAAAAGGGGCGCATTTGCCCTTTTAGATAAAATCTGAGTTATTTACATATACGTGAGTGGCAGATTGCCCAGAAAATCATGAAAATAATACGCATGGAATAAACACGTCTTATAGTCCTCTATGAGCTTGCATTTGCGAGTTACTTCTAGTCTAGTTTCGCCGAACAAAATGTTCAACATTTCAGATTTTTTTCTCCGTTTTGTATTTTGGTCGGATATGCCTTTTTTACTTTCGGCGGCAGAATAAGGGTGCCTGTCCATTTGCACGGTGCGAGGCAGCGGAGCGGAGAAATGAAGAAATATTAACGAATCATGTCAATCAAAATGTCAGTGACTCACGTAGTGTGGATTTTATGCAAAAATTTCTCCGTTTTCCGCTCCGCTGCCTCGGTTCGCTGTAATGGACAAGCACCCTAATAATCACACATTCCCCGTCTAATGATGTGTTAGCCGATGTGCGTCATGGTATTTTCAGAGCTCAGACATAACAGTAAATGATGAATGGAGAACGGGAGCAAATCATTTTGATTTAAATTCGTTAACTGCGACCACACCTTAATCTTTATAGGTATAGATAGTAAACTTTGGAATGGACTTGTTAGTTCCTATCTAGGAACTAACAGTTAGTACTTGAACTATTCGTACCAGACTATCCAGGGTATCAGAATTTGTTCGAAAGAGTCACCGCAGCCCTGGAACGCAAAGGGCAATTGGAGGAACACGGATGAGTTTTAGTCAGTAAGAATCTGTCACTCCCTTCCGATCTGGCCAGAGCGGAGTCATTTGATGATTTCCCATCCAAAAAAAAACCCAACTATGGATTTCGGTTTTACCCTGAAAATGAACCCTACATGACTGTATCTTGTTCTGGGTTGGAGCGTTGACTGTGTTTCTTTGTGTGCGAGTTGAAAACAGTGAAATCAATTTTTAGTTTCTATAGAAAATCTTAAATCAGACAATAGTTCTTCTGTAACTTTTTAGATCTAGCTATCTAGCGAACCATACCGCTTTTGTTCGTATGAAATACCATGAGAAATAAATGCTCCAACCCAGAACAAGATACAGTCATGTAGGGTTCATTTTCAGGGTAAAACCGAAATCCATAGTTGGGTTTTTTTTTTTGGATGGGAAATCATCAAATGACTCCGCTCTGGCCAGATCGGAAGGGAGTGACAGATTCTTACTGACTAAAACCCATCCGTGTTCCTCCAATTGCCCTTTGCGTTCCAGGGCTGCGGTGACTCTTTCGAACAAATTCTGATATCCTGGATAGTCTGGTACGAATAGTTCAAGTACTAACTGTTAGTTCCTAGATAGGAACTAACAAGTCCATTCCAAAGTTTACTATCTATACCTATAAAGATTAAGGTGTGGTCGCAGTTAACGAATTTAAATCAAAATGATTTGCTCCCGTTCTCCATTCATCATTTACTGTTATGTCTGAGCTCTGAAAATACCATGACGCATAGACTTCTAATAGGTTTCCTATAACCTATAAGTAAAGTACTATTAACTGATTTTTTTGAGATTAAGACACCCAAGTGATCCTTATAATAATAATAATAATAATAATCTGTGGCTCGGCTGTCAAGTCAACTGACAAAAAGAAATTTTCATCCCGTATTTTTACCAAATTTTATTCAAAAAACCCACACATTATGCATTTTATATGGAATAAAACAAGAGAAAAAAACAGAACTATATTACAATAATAATTTATACACGAAATGGAAACATGAAAATGGACAATAACGAAAAACAATGTTGACAAGAAGCCGGGCACGATTGCAAGACGCACCAACACCATCTTCGGGTTCGTCGCTCAGCTCCGCCTCGCAGCCGCCGGGACCAGCGCCAGCCGTGAGTCCTGAGATTCCGGTAGCTGCAGTTGCGTCGAGCTCGAGCGACGAATACTTCTCGCCGCCGACGACACCACCACCTGCGCGTCGGCGCGGGCGAGGCCGACCACCGGCCTGCTTGGGACCTCGAGGCCCACCGGTCTCTGATAGGGTCCTCGCTATCGGTGGAAGTGTGCAGCGCATGCGATGGACACAATCCATTAACGAGAATGTCATGCGCTCATACTTTGGGGCTACAGAGGGGGGAACTAACCTGACTGCGTACCGTGGTCGGATGCTCTCTCTGTTTCAGGTACTTGAACCAGCTGTCAACGTGTCGGCCCAACGACTGTCGGATCAAGTGCGCGTCATCCAGCGTAACCGTATGTTGGATGATAGTGTACTTGATCGCCTCCGAACTGAAATGTGTAGCCATGTCATTGCTACTTCGTTGCAGACTGTGGCACCACAACAGTCAACGCAGATTCCTAGCCATGCTGACGAGGAGAGTAATGACAGGGTTACAAACGTAAGTACCCAGTGCAATGACGAATTGAGGAGTGCTTTGGAGTGTGCTATTCAGGAATATCGCTACATGCCGCCTGAACTTAGACCACCTTTACCTCGTTTGCCCATGCATAACAAGAACAGGGCGCTGGTGGCTGCTCTGGATTCGCAGTTGTCACATCATTTTGATGACTGCGAAGACCTCACTGATGCACACTCGATAATGTACTGCGCGGCTGTAGCGGCATGTCGTGTAGCTCATGTCAAAATAACCAATGACAGAGTTACACGACCAAAACCAGCCGTACCAGCTTGGCAGTGCAGGATCGAGCGTCGTATCGGTGAGGCCAGAGCGCTAATCGGCAAACTGACCTGCTTCAGGGAGGGCAACAGTCGCCCTAGAGTGATGCGCTTTGTGAGACGGGCGTTTTCGGGGACTGATGTCAATCCCCGAGACTATATATCTCGTGTCACAGAGCGCATCGATTTCCTGAAGCAGAAGGTGTATGCATGGGCAAGCCGTATTCGTAGGTATAGGCGGCGAGTGGAGCGATACACCCAGAATCGCACATTCCGAAGTAATGAAAGGTGGGTATATAGGGATTGGGAGCGACCGGACCAAGGTGTGACTGATATGCGCCTGCCGGATGATGATGCCATGTGCTCATTCTGGCGCAGCATCTGGTCGGTCCCTGTCAGTCATACTGCGGGCGATTGGACTCGGGAGGTCGAGCGCGTGTGCGATGTGATACCAGAAATGGGGGCAATTACCATCAGCCCCCAAGATGTAACTTGTGCAGTTCGTCCGTTGCCTAACTGGAAATCTCCAGGGCCGGACGGGCTGCACAATTTCTGGATTAAATGGTTCACAAGATCGCACACTTGCTTGGCGTCTCAATTCCAGTCTGCCTTAGAGTCTGGGTCGCTACCCCAGTTCTTAACTACAGGAATAACCCACCTGCTCCATAAATCAGGTAGTACTGCGGACCCTAAAAATTATAGACCGATCACGTGTTTACCGACGGTCTATAAAGTTCTTACATCCATTTTGAGGGCAAAGATTAATAGTCATATTAACAACAACAACATCATGTCTGCCTCTCAAAATGGATGTAGGAATGGGTCCCGCGGTACTAAGGAGCTACTCCTAATTGATATGGCCATTAGCCAACAGGTTCGTCGTTCCCGAAAGGATCTGTCGACATGCTGGATAGACTATAAGAAGGCCTACGACTCGGTGCCTCATACATGGCTCATGAAGGTGCTAGAATTGTATAAAATTGATACAACGCTACGCACTTTCCTGATGTCGTGTATGGGGCAATGGAGGACAGTCCTTCGCTATCCAGGATGTCGAAATATCCAGAGGAATAGCGAACCGGTAAGGATTGAGCGAGGTATATTTCAGGGCGATAGTTTGAGTCCGCTTTGGTTTTGTCTAGCCTTGAATCCTCTTAGTACACTGCTAGAGAATTCAGGGCTAGGCTATCGGTTGAAGAGAGGTGGTCAGGTTATATCTCACCTCCTTTACATGGATGATCTGAAACTCTTTGCCCCCACTAATCTGCAACTGATGGAGCTACTGAAGGTAACTGAAACTTTCAGTGACGCCATCAGGATGGAGTTTGGTGTGGACAAATGTGCAGTCATGCATGTAAAGCGAGGAGAGATTATGGGATCCGTGGGAACTCAACTCTCGGATTCCATAAACCTGAGATCTCTCTCTTCAACTGAAACTTACAAGTATTTGGGTATGTCGGAAGCGTTAGGTATCAATGTTACTGACATGAAGCAATCGTTGAAGGAGCGCTTCTTTGGTCGCCTGAAGAAGGTATTCAATAGCCTTCTATCAGGCGGAAACAAGGTGCGCGCCTTCAACGGTTGGGTCATGCCGGTATTGATGTACTCTTTCGGCGTACTCAAATGGACTCAAACGGAACTTGACGCTCTGGATAGGCGGGTCCGCACACTGCTTACTACATATCGAATGCATCATCCACGGTCGTCGGTAATGAGACTGTATATCCCGCGAAAGTGTGGAGGTCGAGGCTTTTTAAATGCTAAGACTCTCCACAATCGCGAGATATGCAGTCTCAGGGAATATTTCCTAGCTGTCGACGTGGGTATGCATCGAGATGTAGTGGCGGTGGACAAGGGACTCACCCCGCTCTCCTTGGCAAATGAGAACTGGCGCAAACCTGCGGTGCTTGACACTAACGATCGCAGGGCGGTATGGCAGAGTAAGGAGCTTCACGGACGCTTTTTCCGGGCCCTACATGGGTCGGACGTAGACCAAGTAGCGTCCGTAGCCTGGCTGCGTTTTGGTGATCTGTTTGGAGAAACCGAAGGTTTTGTCTGTGCAATTATGGACGAAGTTATCATGACAAAGAACTACCGGAGATTTATTGTGAAGGACGGCACGGTCGACATATGTCGGGCATGTCACCGTCCGGGAGAATCAATTCGCCACATTATCTCTGGTTGTTCTCGTCTAGCTAACGGAGAATACTTGCATAGGCACAACCTTGTAGCCAGGATTATCCATCAGCAACTTGCTCTGAAATACTCTCTTGTGGAGTCGGAGGTGCCGTACTACAGGTATGCGCCCGACCCAGTTCTCGATAATGACAATATCACATTGTACTGGGATCGGTCCATCATCACTGACAGGACTATTGTTGCCAATAAGCCTGATATAGTGGTGGTGGACCGAATAGAGAGGCGTGCAATGATTGTAGACATAACCGTCCCGCATGACGAGAACCTTGTGAAAGCCGAGAAAGATAAACAAATCAAGTATATTGACTTGGCTCGCGAGGTTGTCGACATGTGGGATGTGGATTCCGCAATCATTGTACCGATAGTCATATCAGCCAATGGCTTAATAGCTACGAGCCTCGACCAACACCTCAGGAGGCTCTCGTTAGGCAGCTGGATCAAGGGCTTGATTCAGAAAGCGGTACTTCTGGACACGGCTCGTATTGTTAGGAGGTTCCTCTCTCTGGAGCCCTGACCGCCGGTAGCTTGGACCCTGTTCCCGATACCGGTGGGCTACTATTTTTATATTTTTAAATGTTTTTTTTTAATGTTTCCATTGAATTGAAATATTTAAAAATATAATGTATATGTTAAAAAAAATAAATAAACGAAATAATAATAATCTTTCTTGCCTTAATCGGCCGGTCTGAGTGGAGATTCGCAAGAGCAAACGTGCTCGGGAGAGGGATGTATAATCCAGTAAGATGCTGGTAGGGATCTTGACCGTACTTCCGGGATTGTCCTGATAGCCGTGGTATACCTCTCCACTCCTCTAGCACCTCAGGATATGTTGCCTCCTTGGAGCTACGTCACTTTGTGCACGCGACCGTTTTCGGGGGCCCATTTATTGAGTGTGCAAGTCACCCCCTGCCATTTTAAAGCCGTGTATATTTTCAGTGGTCAGGCAGGGGCCAATAGTTCTTTCATAGTATACGTTAATGAATCCACTAAACCACCCAAACCCATAGCCAGTCACCTTTTGTTTCCATATTATGCAATAGTTTTGCACCTACCGGGGATTGTCCTTAGGTATACTTTGATAGTGCATATAGGGATAATCGTCGGTTGGTGCCCCATTCCATTAGAAATGTCTAACGGGGCCTCTGCGAGTTGGCTTCGGCCCCTCGTACGCCTACCAAAGGACCGGGACCTCAGGGTCCCGAGATTGTATAAGACATGCCTTAAATAATAATAACAGTACTCTTCGATACGGCTCGTATTGTGAGGAGGTTCCTTTCCCTGGAGCCCTAGCCGCCGGTAGCTTGGACCCTGCTTCCGACACCGGCGGACAATTTTTTTTTTTTTTAATGTATTATTTAACTTTTTTTGTAAGATATAATTAATATGTGTATAAAAATAAATAAACGAAATAAACCATGAAAATAATGAATAGTTCATAGAAATATTTTGAAACTACTCGTTTATACTTTTAATTTTATAAAGCTGAAGAGTGTTGGATAGTCCATTTATCGAGAAAGGCTATAGGCTATATAACATTAAGTTATGACCAATAGGAGCGGAGCATTAATGAAAAAAAAAATATGACGAAGACGAAGTAGTATCAAATGTAACATCGAAGTTCGTTATTTTAGTTGATCGGAAGACTCATCGGGCGCACAGCTCGTTGTATTATAAAATCAGAATTCAAGAAACGCTTTAATTTATAACAACGAATAAATAAAATAAACTGAAAATATAATTAATATGTGTATATAAATAAATAAACGAAATAAAGCATAAAATAATTAATACTTCATAGAAATATTTTGAAACTACTCTTCCATACTTTTAATATTATAAAGCTGAAGAGCATTGGATAGTCCATTTATCGAGGAAGGCTAAAGGCTATATAACATTAAGTTATAACCAATAGGAGCGGAGCATTAATGAAAAATATGACGAAGACGAAGTAGTATCAAATGTAACGTCGAAGTTCGTTATTTTAGTTGATCGGAAGACTCATAGGGCGCACAGCTCGTTGTATTATAAAATCAGAATTCAAGAAACGCTTTGATTTAAAACAACGAGTAAATAAAATAAACTGAAAATCTATTTCTAGCTTTCTCAGAAAACTTATTTGAATATTGGAAAACATCTTCGGAAAACAGTTTCAATAGCAATATTGCATAGTATTTATGTCAAGTTTCTGGGAAATTTTATAGTAGAGGAGACGGTGGAAGAACGACCTTCACCCACGTGATAACCAGATGAGACATCTATACCAATATATAAAGCTGAAGAGTTTGTTTGTTTGCTTGAACGCGCTAATCTCAGGAACACCTGTCCGATTTAAAAATCTTTCAGTGTTAGATAGCCCATTTATTGAGGAAGGCTATAAGCTATACCTATATCATCACGCTGCGGAGCAGACGAAGTTGCGTGGATCAACTAGTTGATTTATAAACACGCCTACGATAGCTTACTAATCGAAAATTGTTCAATCATTGGCATGGCATGGGTTCAAGCATAATTAAACGATTATTTTCGTAATTAAATTATCTTTCTTTCGATGGTACCAATTTTTATTGGTTCAGATCGATGTAGTTGCCTTTATTGACTTAGATACCTGTTCCTAACTGCTTGCCAGGTAGCTATGAAAAGAAATAAATTGGTAGGCAAGCATATTCTCTATGCTAAATACTATTAGTTGAAACTAAATTTGTTCGGTTATGAAAAGAAATATGATTAAAATTACTCCACTTTTGTCCTTACTAATATTAACCCGAAAGTAACTCTGTCTGTCTGTCGGTCTGTCTGTCTGTCTGTCTGTCGCGCTTTGACGTCAAAACATCTGAACCGATTTAAATGAAATTTGGTACACTTATAGTCTAGAGCCTGAGAAAGGACATAGGCTACTTTTTATCCCGGGAGTATGTTCCCTAGGAACCACGCGGGCGAAGCCGCTGGCAGAAGCTAGTGGTTCCTTTTGGATCCAGTGGGTTCTTAGATATTAAAAATAGCCATGAACAATTTTTATAAATCAATTAATTTTGAAAACAAATATTTCTCATCTGGTTATCATGTGGGTGAAAATCGATCTTCCACCGTCTTTTAGCATATTAAGTATACAAACCAATGTCAAAATATGGGTTTTATTAAGGGAAAAGGGGTTAAAATAAAATCAGTGGTACGTTCCTACAAGTTCGGCGAGACATCTAGTTTGAAATCGTCATCAATCAATATATATAAAATTCTTCAGTTACTGACTGATTGAGTGACTGACAGACAACGCACAGCCAAAACTACTGGTCCGTAGAACGCTCAAGTTTGGCGTGTAGGTTCCTTGGAGAGTGTAGGGTAGCAATAAGAGAGGATTTCCCGAAATTCCTACGAGAAAGGGGAAAAACGGGATATGCGTACGAAGTCGCGGGCAAAAGCTAGTATCATATAAACCTTAGGCCAAACTACATTTCGTTATTTTTAAACAATAAGATGGTCAAGTAGTGATGTGTTGTTTTTGTTTCTCTTTAGCGATAAATAATATCTATTTCATTACATTTCCTTTATTTTGCAGGAAACACCGTGCTGCCTGCCCTTTTTCTTAAAGGTAATGTACCAGGAACAAACACCACAGAGTACCTACAAACAGAACACTAGGGTAACTGATATGGACAGTATGCCAACAACAGTTCATATTTATTTACTTTACTCCTTATGGTCCTTTGTCCGTCCGCCGTAGGCTAATTTATTTTAAAGGTTTGTAACTAGGTATGAGAATTGTGAGTTGAAAGCGATTTAAAGCTCTTCAAACAGGTACATTGTTTTATCTACAAAATATATACTTTGATAGTTGACGGCCGCTTTGTTTGTTTAGATACAAAATCCTGAGATTCTGCAGAATTTAATGAGAATGACAACCATAAAATGAAAATTATTTTAAAAGTTACAGTACAAAGGACTTTTTCGACTATGCTCGAGGCACCACCCCTTTATGCTTGTTAACTACAGATAAAAAAACTCTGAGTTTTTCCGCTAGTGCTGATTTTTCTTTCTGTTTTTATGGTTCCGTACCCGAAGACTATCGAACGAACCTTATTACTAAACCTCCGCTGTCCGTCCATGCGTCCGACCGTCCGTCTTGCCGCAACAAAATATGATAAAATAAAATAAATTAATTAAATATTACACTGGCTCTCACAACGATTCTCAGTGTCTACTTAATAAATATATTATTCGAATACTACTTTTCGATTAAGCGCCTGATTTTAAAATGATGTTTGCATAACGCAAAACAGCAAGCATTTCCAGATGTTTTTGGCGGTGCTGGCGCACAAACAGCTTCTGATGAAATCCTTTTAAGGGTTCCGTACCCGAAGAACCATAACCAACGCAACCGTATTACTAAGCCTCTGGTGTCCGTCCGTCTGTCCATCCGTTTTGTCACTGGGCTATATCTCAAGAATCGTAATAGTTGAAATTTTCATAAAAAATAACAAAAATTAAAAATAAAAGGGGGCTCCCATACAAGGAACGTGTTTATTCGGATCATGATACGGAACCTTTCGTGTCCAACTCGCACTTGGCCTTTTCTTTATTACAACCTTCTTGTTCTTCGTGTCGCTGGCCCGACAGGTTTTTTTTACATTTGGGTGCCCCAATACATTGCCACCACGACTTCACTGGTGGCAGCACCTAGGTCTCCTTAGTTGCATTTATTACATCGATTACATTCCTCCTTATTCCATTGACAACTTAATAAGCAAAATTCTATCGGCCACCCAAACTTTTGTGAATATTAGTCCTTGAGAGCACGTTATAACGGAGGCCTGAATTAAACGATACCCTTGTAAATCTACCTATAACGTATACAATTATTATGTGGAGCCTTTTGTAGCATTATTTTGAGTATTTATTCACTTTTATTATCAACGCACAGTTAGTAAATTGTAAGCAATAAAACGCCTGTTATTGCTTTACGAGCTCCAAAGCTGCAGAAGTTCATTGCTCTGACCTGTCGTCAGGCGTTTCGTGGAATTCATAAAGGTCCTCATGGGACTTCTATTTTCAAGGTGTCGCTTCAGCGTCAGAGGAATAGATACTCTATTTACCAATTTTGAATTAAGGTAAATTTTTATTTTATAGTTTATGTATTAGGTACCTTCTGACTTACAATTAACTCGGCGCGACCTAAACAACTGAGGACATTTAGTTATTTTTTTAAGAAATAATATACTCACCTATCTTTAGGAGCTAATAATTGAAAGTTCGTAAGAACCTACCTACTTTTAATTATCCTCAATAGTATCCTGAATAAGGTATATTGATAACTGCTCGAAATGTAGTTCCCACGAAATTTTACATAGAGGTACCGTCAACAAAGCTATTTGGTATACAGGCAAAAAAAAATTCCACTGCACTGCCAATATTTGTTTCTAACGTGTGCATGATAGCGTTTTAAGCTTATGATATACGAGTGTGGTGTACAATAATTGTCTACTCAGCACACTCACAACATTGTTTAAGAGTTGTTGCAAGTTAGCAGCCTGCATAGCACATAGCTTTGTTGACTGAACTTAAAATAGTGTTGTGTTTACAGTATTTTATCTAAAACAATATTGTATGAGAGTCTACTGCACTTTCTTGTTAATTCATGGAAATAAATTAACAAGAAAAGGAGGTACGTAAGTATGTAGGTACAGGTAGGTACTAATTAATTAAACCTTCGGTGAGTGTGCCCAAGAACTCCACGACCTCATCCCACCGGTCTCCTTCTACCATCGGACATCCAGACGCACTGCATCTTACCATCCTTACCTTATTGCTATTCCACCAATTCGCACTAAGCGTTTCCAAACGTCTTTTATAATGCGCACAGCAAAGGAGTGAAACTTTCTGCCTGCGTCTGTGTTTCCAAACGCTTACAACCCTAATCTGTTCAAAGTCAGAGTGCACAGGCTCCTTCTGGGTAAGCTCACTCCATCGTAGACTTTGTCTCTGTCATCTCTGACCTAGACTAGAGTCAAGAGCAAAACGATCACAAATTAAAAAAAACGCAAAATATAAACTAAAATTATTGTAATTGAAATGATAAAGAGAGGATTACCGCAAAATTCATAGTGATCAATGTATTAAATGTGTTTGCATACATCGGCTGTCCCAACATCGTCATAAATACCTGAACTGTTTTACTGTAATTTTATATGATACAATTTTTTACTTTTGTATGATACAAATTGTGTATGTCACATAAAATGATAGAAGGGGTCTAGAGTAAATAAAACGGAACGTCTTTACACTACGAACTATTTAATCAGACTGAAGAAAGAACAGGGTACAGGGCTAGTTTTAACGTGCTAATGCCATCATGATTTAGCTGTGAAATAGAGATAGTGTTATGCTTCTTGTATAACTCCGTCTCTCTCCCACACCGTTATCATGATGGTTTTAAGATGTCATAATAGGTACCTAGGTCACTACTCTAATGTTAATTGTACATTTGTTTATAATACGTTGCTACACATAACTAAATCTAAGTGCAAAATACTATGGAGTTGTAGTTTTTAAAATTCACTTACGTTAACGACACTGTAACATTACTATACACGTCATAACATTCGTGCTAGGGCCCTCTATTTTCATTTAAACATCTTGTTTTTATACATTAAAGTATATGATTATACGGTACTGTTCGATCTACTTACGAGTTAGGCAAAGCTAAAAAGATTGAGAAAGATTATATGTTATTATAGTCAAAAGGAAATGTTCAAAACATCTCCAGTATTTTTTCACAAATGTTAGTTATTTTTTAATATTTATAAAATTCTGTAACTATTTGCCTAAATTAATCCGCCTATACAAATACTACAAGCAGGAAACTATGACAAACATGTATCAACCTTCATAATCTATTAGAACATAGGCCACATAGTTTCAGTGGATTTCCCATTGACTCTAGTAGAGCTGAGCTCAGTGAAAATAGGTAATTCAATTTAACATAATGCAATAATTTCATTTACGGCTGAAATAAACCGGCGATCAAATATATTTCCTGCTGTCGTTACTAATATGGCTGACTTTAAAAGATGGAATAATATACGTCTATAAAGATGGAATAGTACCTATGTCTGTCAATATGTCTGGGGTGGTGTCTCTTTATAACTGGTATTTTGATAAGGTAAAATTTCCCTTATTCTTCAATATAGAGAATTCTGTCTATAGAATATTTATCTCCTCTTACTATTTACTTGACACTTCAAAACTTCCGTCTTACTGAGGAATTCTTAAATTAATCTAATAAAATAAAACTTTTTCAACTTAGGAATCTGACCCAGGACAGACAATTATCTACAAACCAAGGACCGTATCAATATTAACTAGTACCCGGCCCTGACATGGCATTAAGCAAAGTGCAATAGCGAAAGAGCATCTGGGGCTAATACCGCAATTTCTGTGAACTCTTAGGCCCGATTTTTCCATACTTAGATAAAACTTATTCGTCGAATATCGTATTAAACAACCATTTCAAAACTGTGTTCTAATTGCTCATCTTTTGTTATTTTACAGGTAACATTTTTATATTATTGTGTAATACTTTATTAGACGGATAATTTATAAGGATTGAAAAATAAGCTCTTTGGGCCGATTTTTCAATAGTCAGATAAATGATATCAGAGGAATAAAAATGGCGGTTTGACAGCTTTTGCATTGAAAATGTGTCAAACAGCCATATTTATTCTTCAGTTAAAAATTATCAGACTATTGAAAAATCAGCCCTTAAACGAATAGTCTACTCTTCAAGTGCTTTTTTGTTCAACTTTTTTCACCAGTCTTGGGAAAATATGAATGAGGTGTCATTCGATTCAGAATAGCATGTAACTGATTATTAAAAAATAAGATCCACTCAAAAAATTGGAAAATTATAAACAATTTACTGAAAAAAGGGAGGTTTGGCTTTTTGCAAATATCTCAAAAACTCATTAAGATTTTGTTTGTTTGTTTAGAGATATTTTCAAAACACCTTTTTTTTTCGGTATGTTGTTTATAACTTTTGCAATTTTTTTCAAAAATCGTCTCATGTTATTTATTCCGAATCGAGTGGAATCACATTAATATTTTTCCAAGACTGCTGAAAAAAGTGGAACAAAAAGCACTTGTTGACTAGGGAGCTCGTTCATTATTTAGTGAGGAAATCACGGCAAACAAATGGAAATGTTTGCAACTTTTCAGTCAGAAATAATTATTTTCAGATTAAATTCTGGTGTTGGCTGAACCCATTATAAATTTTCTCTTTCAGATTGGTGTCAAAAGCAGAAAAATTGCTTTTAGAAAATACTCTTATCTTGGTTCACTCTGATTTAAGGGGCAGCTCACAACGGACACTTGCTTGATACGGATGAGCCGACACCGCAAGGCGCATCGTGAAGCTGCAGTTTCGGATAGTTTGAATTCGCAGGCGCTGTAAGGGCTCATCAGTGGTTTCTTGCACATCGCGTCTACCAGTGAAGCATCAAGGGACGCATTCAAATTATGGGGTCAAACTAGAAAATTAAAAAAGGGTTTTCAAACTGTTTTGTGTGACTGTATACCATAATTTAAAAAAAAATAGTTTGTAAGTTATTCAAGAATCTAGTTGACCCGCGCAACTTCGTCTGCTCCGCTCCTATTGGTCTTAGCGTGATGATAGCCTATAACCTTTCTCGATAAATGGGCTATCTAACACTGAAAGAATTTTTCAAATCGGACCAGTAGTTCCTGAGATTAGCGCGTTCAAGCAAACAAACAAGCAAACAAACAAACAAACTTTTCAGCTTTATATATCAGTATAGATATAGATAAGACCAAAAATTACCATTCCCCCCTTATCTGCGAAACTAAAGAGACTTAAATTAAAAAAAACAATTGCAGGTAATTGTTCTTTTTATACCTAAAGATTACAGGAAAACCTATAAGAATTCTATAGTGTTAAAATAATATGTTAAAAAATTAAATTCGTTCGGAACCCTTCGCACGCGAGTCTGACTCGCACTTGCCCAGTTTTTTTTAAATCATCCGACTGTGCACTACTCGCATCCAGCGAACTTCCGCAGGCTTTACCAGCCGGTCTATTCTGTCAACACTTGACCGTTTACACGTAGGTCGATAAAGCACGAAGTGAACTGTCATTCCATCTTTATTGACAGCTCACTTCATGTTCACTTGAGTGTACAGGGGAGGGGGTTATTAAGGGTTACAGGTTATCGGTCCACCTTATGAGAGGCCTGCCAATTATGTTACGCCTTCCGACGTGCGGTTGATAATCCAAAACATTTTGGCCCTCTTTGGGTTGGATTTAATTCTTAAGCGTGGTTCTTAAGAGTCACATTTGAAAACTGCTAAAAATATAACACAGATACCAAAGTCATTGTCCATGTACGTGCTCCATGGCCATGTAGCACCAACCTGGTACAAAAATAACAAACCTATAAAATTTTGGATCATCTGACTTTTTTCCACAGTTATCAGCACCTAGGTAGTTGTGCTTAAAATATTTCATTGTAATGTAACAGGCCATTGCAGCATTTATAAAAAAAGACATGACAATATAAATAATAAAGTACCAACCATTGGTACCAACGCGTTATATTTTCAATGACCTGGTTGTTTAGAGGTTATTGCGAATTGTAAAAAGAAAAGTTCAATATGCTACGAGCTTGTATTTCCCGAATGGTTAGGCCGAGAATTACCCAATAATAGTAGTACATTTAGGTTATGTAAAGTTCCTATGTAACATAATGGTATTATCGACCTGGTACCAATCAGACTTCGGGCTGCTCTAGGTCCGGGGTTTGATTCTCGGGTCGAGCAGAATGTTGGTGTACTTAAGGTGCAGCGCAGACGACACAGTTTTTGTGCGATCGAGTCGGTGGCGCCCAAAATTTTAGGTTCTATTGAATTTTAGGTTATTCACAGACTAAAGATTAAAAATTTAATTAACTCCCGACAGTAAAAAAATTTAAAAGGTAAAAAATAATTTCTATTGATCCTTTAAATTTAATTCGCCTCGGGAGAGCGCAAATCTTTTGTATTTACTTCTATAAGTATTATTAGCGGTCTCCCGACGCGATGACGCTTGGCCTGAAGAATCGTACCTATGGTAAACTAAAAGGATCGATAGAAATTATTTTTTACTTTTTAACGTTTTTTTTTTTTTGCTGTCGGGGTTTTTTTTAATTCTTGAATTAATTTTTATTTCCTTCTTTTTAAATTATAATTTCATTTCGTAAGTTAATATTTCTCATTTCCTTTCAATATAGTGTACACTATTCTACTAGTCAAGCCCTTTCATTTCATACCATTATTGAGGAAGTTGTGAAAAAAAAAACATAAATCCGCCATTTTGTGGTGGCGGCCATCTTGGATTTCTAATTTTTCATAGTGTATGGTATTCTACTAGTCAAGCCCTTTCACTCATATTGAGGGAGTTGTGAAAAAATATGCAATTTTCGCCATTTTGTGGCGGTGGCCGTCTTGGACCGATTTTCATCAAACATATAAGAACACTCCCGACTTATTCATCTATCAAACAAAAACAAACAAAATCAAAATCGGTTCATCCGTTCGGGAGCTACAATGCACACAGACACACACACACACACAAACACACCATGACACGTTAAACTTATAACACCCCGTCGTTTTTGCATCGGGAATAAAAATTGCGTCACGGATAGTCTGTCGTTTGCGCTGCACCTTCTTATTATTATTTTGTTCCTTCCTACCTTGCTTCCCTTGACAGTTATTATATCAGCCAATTGCCGTCCACTGCTGAACGTAAGCCTCAAGAGCGCCAACCATCTCGGTCTTCAGCAGTCCGCATCTATCCGCTCTGCCAGCCACCTTCTTCAAATAATGGATTCATCTTGCCGCAGGGCGTCCAACATTACGTATTAGTAATATATTACGTGGTTTTTCCGTTATTTAAATGGTAAATAAATAAGGTAAGGTAAAAGTTTTAGTTGTTTTGCCGCAGGTGGAAAATATAGGTCGACGGCATGGTTGGCGCAGTGGTTGAGCGATTGACTGCTGCGCTGCGTGTCGCGGGTTCGATTCCCACACGGAACAAATATTTATATGGCCTACAGATAGTTGTTCCGGGTCTGGCTGTTTGTATAAGTGAGTTTGTATGTTTGTAAACGCACCCACGATACAGGATAAATTCCTAGTGTGGGGCAAAGTTTTTTTTTTTCAATTGGAATTTCGGACCTAGTATGGGCACAAAATTTATTAATCATCCCACTAATGTCATACTATGTATCTTTCATTTGTTAGTTAAATGTCTATGACGCATTAAACTATGAAAAAACAGTAAATTGATGGAAACAATATGACTCACTTTCACGTAGACTGCGCTGTACGTAGGTGACCTAATTTTGATACATTTTTATCAAAATTCACGATTTAACTATGTCTACTTATAACTAGGCGGCACCTACCTGTAAATTAATGTATAATATAATCACTGCATACATTAGTGTTCATATTATGACTAATCAATATTAGTAAACAAACTTGTTCTATCAATACGTGACATGAGTCACATTCGATTATCACTTTATCAGATTGCAGGTAAAAATTGGCTCAAATGAAATTGGTCACTGATAAGACCACTCACGTCACTCAATGATGATAGGTCTAAAGTCTACTAAAGTCAGAAATTAAATATGAGGGTAACCTACCTAACTAAATGATGGGTATGTTAAAATTCAAGATATTAGACAAGACATGGCATGTACAGTTTGATTGGTAAAAGAACTCAATTACCATTTCCTCCAAATGCGATGAATCCAATTTGTAAGTATACACCTGGTTCCCGGCGGGATCATGATTATTGCATATTAGCTCAAGAACATCCCATATTGTACATTTCTTTTTCATATTATTTATTTGCCGATATCCAGCCTTTGTTTTATGTGCTCACAGTCACCCAAAGAGTGACCTATGTTCAGAGTTTCCTGGCGTGATCGAACTAGAATATAAGATATGCGCAGTAGAACCGAGGTTGCCGACAAACAGCCTGAACAATCGCCAAACTTAAGTGGCAGTGGGTATATTGCTTGCAGAACAGATAGCCGATGGGGTCGAAAGGTTCTAGAGTAGCGACCTCGACTGAAACAAGCAGCAATCAAAGGCCTCCCACAAGGAGAACCGATGACCTGGTGAAGGTCGCGGGGATCCGTTGGATGCGCGATGCACAGGACCGCGACACCTGGGGCAGCGGAGCGGGAGCATTGATATGTACATACAAGACAGCTAACTCCCACATCAGAACCCATTTCGCCTCCACGCTCACCTTCCTCGTACACCTTTGTAGGAAAGACACCGTTGTATTGTTCCGCTAATCTCTTTCCTTGCACTTCACCACTCAATTTCTTTGCATATCTATGGTGAAAACGCACCCTGATCCGTGGAATAATAAAGAACGAAAACATGCTTATTTGCCACAAATGTAGGAACAAATACAAGGAAACTTAATATTAAAACAATAATTGTGTGCCTCACGACTGCATCAAATAGGTCCAGTTCAGCAAAATGCCTGGCATTTCAAAGGGGAACCAAAATACTACGAAATATTTTATTCCGAATTTCGATATTCCGATTTTCATAATACCTAAGAATTATAATGTCTATTATTAAAAATCACGAAACTTATTTGACCGAAAGTCGTAAATGCGATTTGTTTGTTTTCCGATTTTCATACGATGGATTTTCGGTCCGAAAAACGACATTCCGATTTTCAATACTTCGAATAAAACTACTAAAATTAAGATTTTGATTTAGGTTCAATTAAATTAACTATTTTCGAAATAACTACGGTCAAAGCCCTTCTGTTTAATATACCTAACAAATATTTTTGAGCATTTTGAACCTAAAACTAAAATATTGTCTTAAACAGTCAGTTTTGTTACAAAAGTAAGTGACACAAACGAATCGCTGTAAAACCGACTCCACGTAGTCTTGTCTGCCCTACACCTAGAGTGTTATTTAAGCCCGCGTAGACGTGGAGGGGCGAGGCGGCCCGCGAGCTGAGGAGCAGGTGTTATAACGTCCGCCACCGCGGTTGAGGCTGGCCGGCGAAGCAAGCCGTAGCTGCAATGGTGAGCGTTAAAACCATCTGCGACGATAAGTTCGCGGGGGACCGCCGAAGCCCCGCAGCGCCGGAGCCGTGACAGAAACCATGCATGCTGCATGCTTGCTTGCTTAGATGCTTGATTGCATGCTTACTTACATGCTGCATGCTTGCTTGCATGCAGCTTGCATCTTTCATTAGTTTTTTAATTCTACCTCATAGTTAACATAATAATACACTTTGATCTGACGAGCAATTGTGTTTATTTGTCTTGCTATTCAGTTTTACAAGGAGTTTTTTATTTCGGAATTTTAATACTCGCGCAAGTGAATATAATATTGATGAATTCTACACTACAATCGAGAAAGCCTTGGACACAGCACACAAAACCACAATACTAATGCGAGACTTTAACGCCAAGGTTGGAACTCCCAAAGCTGATGAATATTTGGTTGCTAGAAAGCACGGATATGGCGAGAGAAATGTAAGAAGACAGAGACTGGTAGATTTTGCGCTCCAACATAAACTAATGATAATAAAAACATGCTTTAAAAAAAACAAAGTCGAAGACGGACCTGACGATCCCCTAACGGACAATACAAAAACGAAATCGATTTTATCTTGTCAAATCAACCAGGAATATTCCAAAACATCGAGACGTTGAACCTGAACTACCATTCGGACCATAAAATACTCAGATTAACAATAACACTAACCAAACGAAAAATATCTAGAGCCAAATTTACAAATTGCCAAATCAGTCAACTTAAGAGCGAAGACGAAATAAGCAAGTACAATGAAAGCCTAATTATATCACAGTTATCTGCAGCTCCAACTATTTGCGAAAACACCTCGTTACAATATTGCTACGACAGGATAGAAAAGGCTATTACTTTTAGTTTAAAACAAGCCCGCCCAAAGAGAGAAGAAAATAAACAACACAAAATCCTATCCGCAAGTACAGTAAAGCTATTAAAGAGAAGAAAAGAATGTCAGAGAACTAAAAATAAATCACGAAGTGACAAAAATGAACTGACCGCACTATATAAAGTAGTCAATAAATATATAAAAGCAGATTACGCAAAATATAGACAAGACACAATAATAGAACATTTACAAAGCACTGGAAGTACAAAGAAGGCCTATAAGAAACTCAGAACTAATACAACATGGATAGAAGGACTGAGAAAAAAAGATACAGACCTGTACACGACAAGAACAACAAGAAGAAGAGAATAGTAATTATAAATATTAGGAATATTGATATGTCGGAATTATAAAAAAGGATGAATGATAAATCGGAGTTATTATATTAGGAGTTTTGTACCATTCGGAATTATGAAAACGGGAATTTTAAAATTCGTATTTGTAACTGTCGGAATAAAGATTTGCGTATTAATGTAGTGTACCCATTTTAAAGGCAACAGTGGAAAATTAGGATTATCAATCATGCCAATACCTATGACCTAATATTTAGGTTTTCGAGCAATGACTATGGTACTTTCAGTAGTTTCCGGCCATGAACTCAAGCCTATATAATGGTTTAAACGACCTTCCAGTTCGTAATAACATGTCTAGAAATTACACCAAAAGCCGTTACAATAGCGTCAATAAAGTTAATGATAAAGTCATTAATTTTGTGCCGTAGATTACCTGCGTTTGCGTTGTGTAACGTATCCGTGTTAATGCCTAGGTAAGTTTTTGACGTTGGTAACCTTGTGTGTAGGAACTGTGTACATTATACTGTGTAAGTAAGTACTAAATTCCGGTTTTGAGCAAACGTTATGTCACACCTTGTTACCTCCAGTGAACAAGGTCATTTAGATACTTTAAAAATTCATTTAGCAACTACCGTTTTACAGAATTTTCAGTAAGGTTCCTTTAAAGGTTAGAAGGGAAATAATCCTTGAGGCATTTAGATTTATTTGAGCAACTTGACGTTGTCTGAAACATCAACATTTTTCCATGAAACGACTTGAGTTATCAATCTTAGATCTTTTACAAGTAGGTATATTTCTTGATACTGCTCATACAATATACATATTTCTTAAAATGGGATTGTTATGGATCTCAAGGCAACTTAGCTCTTAGCACTCGAGTTTTCTAGGACTTAAATAAAATTCCCGTTAGCTTGACGTACTTGTGAAAGCGATCCCTAATAGCTAACTATGAGTCAGGCAAACTAGAATTTAGTAGAATGTAAATGACGGTAAAAATTGTGTGTGGTTTTCATTACTAATTCACTTTGTTTTAATGAAACTGACTTTCGGCTAGTTCCATTAAATTCAGACACATTTACGTGGAAAAGGCGTAGTCGTTGTTGGAAAGTAAATTGGTTTGAATTTGTAGTTTTCTGGAATTATCCGGATTGATTACCGTGGCAACTAAATTGCGAAAAATGGCGAATACCATAAATTAGGAACGTAATCACCAGTTACCACTCTGCTAAAAACTTATTCCCAGCAACATACATACTTGCGGAAGCTTTGAACCATACAATGAATCATCATCATAATCATCATATCAGCCGAAAGTCGTCTACTGCTGGATAGAGGCCTGCCCCAAGTGTCGCCACAACGACAGTGAATTAATGCCTGAATTTAATTGTATCCTGGCCCCCCGACGCATGGTAGTGGTAGGTACTGTCAGTGGCGTGCCTAGGGTTTCAAAATAAGGCAAGCCCAATAAAATTTTAACCGATTTCAAAAAAAGAAAGTTCAGTTTTCGACTGAGTCTGTAGGTACCTTCGTATGTATCATCGCAATTTTCTCATAAACTGATATAGATGTCTCAATTCGTTGTTTACCGAAATTACCGAAAGAAACCATTGCACACAGGTGTTTATAGAAATTTGCGTGCCTTTTAATGGCGCCAGATATGTTATTTAAATCATTATAACCAGATGTATTCCAAACGGAATCTTCATTCGAAAAAAATAGGCAGCAAAACGAACACAACTTATTAGTGTGCGAACAGCCAACAATCCAAGTAGTTTTATACACTGATATATTAAATTTTCGTTTATGCGATTTACTAGTCTGAGAAAAACACAGATTAGGCGTCGGTTTTAATGAAGAATTTAACTGTTTTTTCTGAGCAAGGTTTAAGGTTTTACCTTATCTTCGCCAATCAAAACTTGAACGCATTTTAAATCCTCACAAAGTACAATTACCTCCATTGTTGTACGTAAGTCACCAAAACAATTGTATCACTGAGAAAATCTAAGAAAACACTCAAAAAACTTTAACAACATAACTTTTCAACTCTCAAGCAAATAAAACTGAAGTGAGTTGCACTCCGGTGTCAAGAACTACTTACGCAGAGTTGCAGTGTTGTCATTTAGGCAAAAAAGTCACCAGGTATATGAAAAATCTAGCTAGATGTCGCAAATTTTTTATTTTTAAGATATTGCTTGAGTATTTAATTTCGTTATTTTAAAAAGTCGCTAGTTTTTATTGTTGCTAAATCTTGAAAAAAGTCCCCAAACTCGTTAAAAATCTCCAAGATCTCACAACGTCGCTAAAACGGCAACACTGCAGAGTTGGCAAGGTGACAAGGTCACGCATACGCGCGCAACTTCATACGCATGCACGGCTTAATCTTCAATACTGATCGATTTGTAGGCGCACAAGGTTTAGAACTCGTTATACGGCACATCGCTATAAGTGCGAAAATGACGGAGATAGTATTTGAAAGCCCGGTAAAAGCCGGTACGTGTAAGCGAGATAGCTATATGTAGACGCTGCAAATGCGAAACTCTGCGCGCGAACAATCGCGATGTGTAGTTATGTAGTAATGTGGCATAGGTAGCATACTTTGTGTTATTTTGATAAGAATTAAGCGCGCGAACTTTTAAATAGTTCGGGTTTGATATTGATTCTCTATCGAGCATTTTAGTAAGGCTTTTGGGCTTATATGAAGGTAACGCCACTGGGTACTGTGGGATTTTAGTCAGTAAGAGTCCGACAAAACACTCCGTGTTCCCCAGACTACTAGGTACAGGTACCTAGGTAAAATAGTTCTGACGGCGCCAATGCTACTAGGTACCTGTACCTAGTAGCATTGGCGCCGTCAGAACTATTTTCAGGGATTGCATCGTACTCCGCCTCGAATAGGACAGGTTTTCTATCCCATGCACACAGATATAGAAATAACTTTGTCGATTTGCGCAGAGAAGCTTGAGAACTGAAGAAGATGAGAGAACAAAATAAGTTATAAGGCCGAGTAAAGTGAACTCGCAAATTTGCAACTCACCTCTGATGTGCTAGGTTCTCTTATATTAGATAGCTACATAATTTTTTCGAATACATTTAAAATTCTTATTTTGCCTGATGCTGGTTTTCCGATTTATAGTCTCCACTCAAGAACACGGATACCCCATCGGTCATCGGTTCAATCTGACAGCAATGTGTGGCAATTAGCTTTCTGGATTTGTTTTTTATTTCTAGGCATGCAAATATTTACTACTTCCCTTATAGTTTCGTCATGTCCGTCTGTCTCTCTGTCTGTCAGTCTATCCTAGGTTTTGCTAAGAGACCGTTAATACTAGAAAGCTGTAATTTTATAGTAGTTTGTATATCAATCACGCCAACAAAGTGGTAAAATAAAATTTTAATAAATTATTTTTATTTATTTATTTGTATATGCTTTATTGTACACCAAAATATAAAAAAAAACGTAAAGAAAACCTTAAACTAAAAAATATACAATTGGTAGCCTTATCGCATTCCGCGATCTCTTCCAGGCAATCTGGAATGGAAAGAGATAGCCTGGACATGAAATGGGGCTACACTTGGTGCAAATATCAACAATTTTAATAGAGAAACGACGACTGAAACGTAATACAAATAATACAATATACAAAAATATATACATAAACACGTACATACTTAATATACAAGCAAAAGGATGTACTAATAATTAGAACATCATAGTGACAAGTAGTGATCCTTAACTAGTCTTTTAAAAACAGGCAGTGATTGCACGCGATATATTGACACAGACAACGCATTCCATAAACGAGTGGCCTGAACTGTGAAAGATTTATCTAAAAAAGTTGTGGAATGCATTGGCATTATAAGTTTCAAGTTATCTGATGACCTAAGAAATCTTGTGTGAGAGTCACACAGAAACTGGAAACGTTTCTTTTGGTAAAGAGGGGTATTTGGGGAAAAAAGCACATTGTACAAGAGGGAAGAATATGGGCATTCCGGCGAAGGCGAATTGGCAACCACTTGAGTTTAACACGGAATTCTGAGACATAGTCATATTTGCGCAAACCAGATATGAACTTTATGCAGAAATTTTGAAGTCGCTCAAGTTTATCAAGTTATACTTCAGTGAGTCAAGATAACTGACATCAGCATAATCAAGGATGGATAGAAGAAGAGATTGTGCAAGCGCAATCTTGGTGGCAGTCGGCAGAAAATTATGCAGTCTCCTCAAAGATGCAGCAGATGCAAATAGCTTGCGACTAACCTCCTGTAGCTGGGCAGTCCAAGAAAAGTTCATGTCGATTAAAACCCCCAAGTTCTTAACTTTCTCACTAAGCGGAATAACTAAGTTTTCAAAACAAACTTGGGGAAGAGTCGTCCAGTTAATCCTTGAGATCGTCCTAGAACTGCCCATCTCCAACGGATCCAAGTGGATTTCGCGTATAAATTTGAAGATCATCTGCATAAAGGTGGTAAGAAGAAATTAATTCGTTGGAGATTGAGTTAATGAAAACTGCGAAAAGTAAAAGAGATAAAACGCCACCCTGTGGTACCCCGGCGGACGTACTTACTACACCAGGAAGACATAGTCTCTCCGATGCAGATACGTTGCCGGCGACCGAACAGGTAACTACGAAACCAGTCAATAACCGATGGAGATATGTTAAGAGAGCAAAGAATGCCAAGCAGAACATCAAAATCCACAGTGTTAAATGCATTACTGAAATCTAGCAGAGTCAAAACTGTTACATTTCCCATTTCTTTGGCTGTCACCTTATGTCTTCCGTAATGTTCAGAAGCGCTGTAGAAGTGCTATGACCAGGACGGAAGCCAGACTGGAAGGGGTTGAGGAGATTATTTTTGGAAAAGAAAGCGCTTATTTGGTTGTGGATTAACAAAAAAAAAAAAAATTATTTTTTGGCTTGATTTTTCGAATGGTATGTTCTAATGTCAAAACCACATCAAATATTCAATTTAGTTTCTTCAGAATACAATAAACGTGCAACTTTCAAACCCTTGAGTTATTTATTTTTGTAAAGTAATAAGATAGCAGTTCCATGCCTACATATTACAGGAAAAAGAAGTCCTTGATTTTATTTAATTTGTTTTCAGTTGTTTCATAGATTTATTATACTTACGTTTACTTCGATATTGCGAAACATGTTCCTATAGGGATAAAATTAATTAATAATTGAAAACTTGCTGCTTACGTAAAAATCTATATAGATTCTAGATCTTCCGGATAGATTATTAGTTACCGTGTAGGTACGTACAGGAAATAACATCTATACCAGTATTATAAAGCTGAACAGTTTGTTTGATTGTTTATTTGGTTGAACGCACTAATCTCAGGAACTACTGGGTCGAATTGAAAAATTCTCGTGTTGAATGGCTCATTTATCGAGGAAGGCTAAAGGTAGGTATAAGCTATATAAAATCTTGCTATGACCGGTAGGAGAGGAGCATTATTGAAAAATGTGACGCATATAAAGTTGCGCGGGTCTAGCTGTCCCATAAATAATTTTACACCTTTTTTCTTGTATTGGGTAGGCAGACGTTTTGTCATTTTGTCGATCCGTTTCAAGTCCCATGTAAAATGGTCCCAAAGTCGTATTTTCTTTGAAAACCCACTAGTTATTTATCGAGGGGATCATACCGAAAACCACAGTTGTTTTTTCAACTATTTATTTGAATCAACATTTAGATTGATAAACCATAAGCAGTGAATGAGGTTCACAATTCCCGTAATAGAAAGGTCGCTTGCAACCTCATTAGTCGCATGACTGATTGGCTGCACAGCTTACACTGCGGCTATTGTGAACTAATCAATATAAATATACATTCGTTCAAAAAAGTTTCAGGAATGGATGATTTGTTAATGGTTCCAAATACAATTTTTTGTTATTGTTGTTGTTAGATTGGCACAACTGTTATCCATTTTGGCGCGGAGTTTGAGTTACATCTGTTATTTAGATAAAATACAGTGCTATTTTAGTTATATCATATCTAGTATGTATTGCGAATTTCATAATGGACGAAAACGTCGAACAGAGAGTTTGTCTTAAATTTTGCATCGCCAATGGAATTTTGTGTTCGCAGTCACTGAAAATGTTACAGAAGGCTTACGGTGAATTGACTTTTTGTCTCTTATGATGGAAGATTTGCCTCGCTCTGGTAGGAAATCAACGTCTGCAACTGAACTTCCTGAAACTGAACAATCTGAAATTAACATCGCAAAAGTGAAGGAAACAGTGACTGAAAATCTTCATTCACTTTTGAGAGATATAGCCGCCGACTTTCTGTGTCTCACGAGTCAGTCCGTACCATTTTAAATAATCACTTGGGTATGAAACATGTTGCCGCTCGGCTAGTCCCAAAAGAACTGAATTTTCTCCAAAAACTCAATAGCACCAGAGTCGCTGAGGTCGTGCTAGAACGAGTCAATTCCGACCCAATATTCATGAAACGCATTGTTACTGGAGATGAGACGTGGGTTTATGAGTTTGACATGCAAACTAGTCAGCAAGCTTCGGAATGGCGCCTTCCAACTGAACCAAAACCGAAAAAACCACGCCAAAGTCGATCAAAAGTCAAAGTCATGTTGACTGTTGTCTTTGACTATCGCGGTGTTGTGCACTCAGAATTCTTGCCGGAAGATCAAACGGTAAATATAGAATATTATTTGAGCATTATGCGGCTTTTAAGAGAGCAAATAAGACGAAAAAGGCCAGATTTGTGCAAAGAAATTTTTTGGATTTTGCACCACAATAATGCGCCTTCGCACAAGCCCATCATTGTGAACGAATTTTTGACCAAACACTCAACAAATACCATTGAACAACCACTTTATTCACCAGATATGGCTCCAGCCGACTGGTCTTTTTTTCCTAAACTCAAATTACCACTTCGTGGCACTCGTTTTCATTCTGAACTGAACTAGATTCCGGAAAAAACGTTTAAAAATTGTTTAGATGGTTGGATTATTCGTTGGCGTAATTGTATAGTTTCTGAAGGAGCATAATATGTACTTTGAAGGTGATCAAATAAATTAGGATGAATAACTAACATTTTGTGTATTATTGATCTTTTCCCAGTACTTTCTTGACAGAGTAGCAAAAAAAATTCTTCCGTTACTGAGTGACTGAGTCTATTCTGTAATTAACTATTTCGATATCGAGCTTCACCTGAGTGACAAAGCTCACAAAGTGAGCTATTTTACACACAGCATAAGTTTTATTCAAATACGATTTTGATACCTCACCTCGGATTCCGCTGTCTGGGAAGTGTAGGGGAGGATTAAGACAAGATTTCCCGAAATTCCTACAGGAATGGTAAAAAAACCGGATAACGCGTACGAAGTCGCGGGAAAAAGTTAGTAGATATATAAAACTCTTCCGTTACTGAGAGGTTGAGTGACTGATAGACAACGCACAGCCAAAACTACTGGTCGTAGAAAGCTGATATTAGCATATAGATTCCTTGGGGAGTGTAGGGGAGAAATAAGACAGGATCTCCCAAAATTCCTACGGGAATGGGAAAAAACGGTATATGCGCGTATGAAGTCGCGGACAAAAGCTAGTAGATAAATGTATAAAACTCTTCCGTTACCGAGTGACTGACTGCATGACTGACAGACAACGCACAGCTGAAACTACTAGTCGCAGAAAGCTACGATTTGGCATGTAGGTTCCTTGGGGAGTGTAGAGCGAGGCTAAGCGAGCGCTAAGCGAGGATTTCCCGAAATTCCTACGGAAATGGGAAAAACGGGATAACTGGTAAAACTGTTTGTTTGCAGAATAGCTCACATCTGACAGTAAAGATCCGATAACGACTATAGGGTAGGTATTTGTCTGGTACCTATTAAAATTATATTTCTCAAAACCTTGAGAAAAGAAGACGCAGTACGCAGTAAAAAAAAAACAAAAACTTAAAGAGTGAAAGCGTTTTAAAGCTATGATAATCAAAGTCAGGGCTAATATCGTGTGACGTCACTTGCAAGATACGTCATAGTGAATTAGCGCCATTCGGATAAACGACGTTTTACACAACAAGGATGAAAAAATAAAATATTAAATAATTCAAAAGCGTGCAACTTGTCTGTTCTTCTCGTTGGAAAAATCGATATTTTATTTATATTTTCATAAATCGTACCATTTTAGTAACATCTTTGAAATACACATTTAGGTACTAATGAAGATTTTTATAGCAGTCAAATATCGTACTTACACCGAAAGGAAGGTACACTGTTACTAAGTGTTATAGGATTTTTAGCCAAAAAAATACACGATTGATTCCCTTAAGAATTACCTCTGTAGCGAAGCCGCGGGAAAAAGTAGTGTCCAATATTCAACGGAAAAAATAGTAGGTAGGTGTTATTTACGTCCTTTAACTGTAGCATAATAAACATTATACAATATAGGCACGTTATAATTCCCCCCTTTCATACACCTCACCTCACCACACCACACCACACCACACCACACCACAACACAACACAACACAACACAACACAACAAACACAACACAACAAACACAACACAACACAACACAACCCAACACAACACAACACAACACAGCACACCACACCGCACCCCATCCCACTCACACAGCCATCCGTCCCTCCCCCCTTTTACACACAAACTCATGAATTCATATTCATAGTTTATAGGTCATTATAGGTTTATAAACACACATACGCACATTAAGGCCTTTTTTGTACACGAAGTTACAGTAGAACACTGACTCCTAAGTCACAGGGTCCCCCTAGTTTAGGAAGCAGGGTTTTCACCACATGCGCGCCTTTTCCCAAAATCTAATGCACCTATGTAAAATGTATTGGTATTGTATGCAAAAGGTATTGTATCGGACATCCAGACGCACTGCATCTTACCATCCCTACCTTGTTGCTATTCCACCAATTCGCACTAAGCGTTTCCAAACGTCTTTTATTATGTGCACAGCAAAGGAGTGGAACTCTCTGCCTGCGTCTGTGTTTCCAAACGCATACAAACCTAATCTCTTCAAAGTTAGAGTGAACAGGCTCCTTCTGGGTAAGCTCGCTCCATCGTAGACTTTGTCTCTGTCATCTCTGACCTAGACTAGAGTCAAGAGCAAACACATCACAAATAAAAATAAAAAAAAAAGGTATTTTGTGGCAATAAACTTTTTTTTTTACTTTGTCCAAGGTTAACGTTTGATAGATAATGGATTATTTAAGCGGTGTGATCGAGAACATTCTTTCTCCCAAATGTTGTGTTCATGGGGATTCCTCATGGTTTTTCGTAAAACTCATCCATCTATTAAATTGGAGGCAAACGTGTACATATAACAGCTTTCGGCCATCAGTTAATTAATATTCTGTAGCAACAGATGGTTTTGAAAATATGTGGGGAGTGCTGGCATTTATTTACGATCTGCCGCCATAGGTATAATTTTTCGTGATCAAAATTACGGAATGGGTAGATGTGATGAGAAGCAAGTTACTGCAAAATCTGCAAGAAGATTGATCTATCTATAAAAATAATGCCAATTCTAAAAACAGTTTACAGATAAATATATTTGACGCTCATAAACGTCAAATTCGCGCCGCATCTAAACGCCAGCCACCAAAATAATATAAAGTGTGTCAGACACGTGCGAGGAAAATTACCTACGTAGCGCAAGTAGTGTGATGTGCGATGTGTGTGCGATGGATGAGCCAGCGAGCGCCGAGCAACGAGCTAGCGAGAGCGACGCGACGGCGGAGAGCGTCGCGAGGCGCGTGGGTCGCGCCCCGCTGCCGCCACGATGACGCATCGTGTCGGCTCTGACGCAACTGAGACCAGCCAACACCATGATATCCTACGATAAAAAAATCATGCAAGAAAAAATACGAAAACTCCTGAACCTGAACCATTGAAAAGCTCGATGTAAGTACAAAAGCATGGGCAGAAAAAAAAAAGTCTTTATAGACTTTTTTTTTATTTATATAAAAAACATGTATCCACTAAAAACTAGAACAAAAAAAAATTAGAACAACAACACAATGTTTTAAATTCACACAATAGAAAACCTACATACAATTCGAGTTTCATTAGCATACGTAACCGGAGCAACAAACAAAAATATCTCGGGAAGTATCGTCGGAATGGTCGCCGAGTTTGTGTCGTGGCGGAGACACACAAGTGGAATAGGTCGTTAGTACTTATTCTTATCTATGGAATAGGTAGTGCAGTGTTTGGACGGCCGGCCCCGACCCCATCCCATCCGTGGTGTTGAGCAGTCCACCATAGAACGCCGCGCGCGCCGCCTGTACCGCACCACACCACGTGTCGCTACCGCTCAATTGTGCGCCGATTGTGAAAACGTGAAATAACCTAGCTTTTCGTCCCGCAAAAAGTGACAAGGTCGTTTTAGAGTCAAGCCAGTGTTAAAACTCGTGCCACCGTATCGCTCAAGGAAATTTTTGCTTCAATGCAGTTTTCTGTTTACAGTGAATGTAAATAATCGCAGAGACGCCGCTTTTCAGGTAGTGTGTCAAGGCCATTGTGCGTACTTCTAAGTTAGTGTTAAGCTTTGTAACCCATCTGTGCATGATAGATTTTCTTTTGATTTGGCAATATTTCATACTGCTTTTTTATTTTCTGAAAATTCGGTTGTGTTTACATTTTAGCGAGAAAATGAGAAAAATAAAACTGACCGTATCTTGGTTACAATCGTTTTGTACCTCCAAGTCGCGGTTGAGGTCTAGGATTCGATTCTCAAAACGCGTGACTCGCATAGTGACGAGGCCAGAACATTACGCTTGACATCTCATATTTACCAGAGCGAAAGATTTGTTGTGCATTGACTGAGAACTTGGTAATATTAACTAAGCATTCATTAGTAGTCCGTTCACCGCCTTTGGTAAACAGTACCTTAACTGTTCTGTACGCTATTTAGATAGGTCTAGATATTACAATCTGTGATTTATGAAGTTTTACATCATTCTATTGAGTCCGCATCATTGAACTATTGGGCAACTTTGCAATGACATCACTTTCTACTTACTTAAACGAATAAAAATCTAAAATGTTTGTACAAAAACAAAACGTCAATTTATCATTGTTATTATGTCATCACAAAACGCTTTAAATATTCCAAATATGTAGGTACTTGGAATAATTGCGGCATACTCACTCATTCTTTATCTGATACAAGTATTTGACAACTAAAAACGCCTCGTTCTACGAATGGTTGTTCGCAGGGCATGACGCTCCTCAGGGTCATCGTATGAATCGTTGGAATTAACGCAGAGTCGTAGATATTTGATAGGCTTTCTCTTTTTCTGTCGCAACGCTCGGTTACGAGATCTCGTGTCGTGGGCGATACACTAAGAACTTGTTACTCCTACAAAACTATGATCTATGTTGATGCGTTTTAAATGTGTGTTGTGGCATGTTGGTAACGTTATTTTTGTACGTGTTCATTATTTTAATGATTTTGTATTTAATGTTTTTTCATACGTGCCAAATCAGTCAACTAACTAAACAATATCGGGAATAGCAGAATTTATCTCATTTACACAAAAATGTGAGTACCTAAAATAAATATGATTACGCGATACCCGGCGTAAAATCTGCAACTATGTGTTGATTTACATTGTTGATAGGTCGTTTATAGTTTGTTTATTGTTCATTGTTTTTACTATGCACTATATTGTCATCGTCTAGGTACTTATATGTGGAACAGAAGGTACTTATTTTTGACTATTTACCCAATTATGTCAAAAAAGCATCTGAATATGTATGAAAAAAAAAACCGCATTAAATCGGTTCACCCATTTAAGAGCTACAGTTCCACATACAGACAGACACACTTTTTTGCGTCAGAGGTTAAAAAATGAGAGACACCAAATTTTAGTTTAAAAATTAAACATACCTAAATACCCAGTAACTATCGGCTTTGGTGTTGACTAAAAACCGGTACCGGCACTATTAGGAATTTACACTTTAACGGCTTATTCGATCGCGGAAAAAAACTAGCATTCGACTTCCCGTAGGTTGGTAAAAGCTAAGCACCATTCTGATTACAGACACGTTTTAAAAGCATGGTTACATAAACATACCATCACGTATTACTCAAAAGGATAGGCAGAAGTATCTTCGGGGTAGGTTGGGTGGATGGGTGGATTTCTTAGGCCTTTCGCCAAGTACGTTATGTAAATAAGGTGATATTGGAATTCTCTTTAAAATTATAAAGCTGTATAACTTCATCACTGATGAACATATTTGTAAAAAATATTTTATAATTGTTAACCAAACCTAATAAGTATTTTATTTTAATAACAGGAATGTAGGGAACATTCCTGTTATTTTGTACTACGGTTAGAAACTTGCCAAATTGTATTACCTATATTGTTTAATGCCTGTTTATCTTTCTTCATCATGCATCCTCTTCTGATATAAGATGACTTACCTATTTAGATTTATAATGCTGCCTGGCACGAAGCTGTCAAGTACCAAGCCATATAAGGGGCCTTTAAATTGCCATTAACACCTGGATTGCCAGAAATTCAGAAATTTAGATTTCTATCGAAAGAACGAATCGCCTGAATCAAATCAACGATTCATTCAATGCATGTAAACAACACACCAAATATTGACACTAACGACAGTGTATTGTTTTACTATAGCCAATATTTTACTGCCTGGTAATAAGAACCAAAAGAAGTTACAAGTTATAGGTAGATACAGACACCGGACTTTATCTTATCTTTTGCATAATTACCTAAGACCTACATTAATGTAGGTAGGTAAGTAAGTGTATTATAAGATGTTCAAAGTCGTCTCAAATATACAACGTGTTCAACTCTAGGGTATCAATGAATCATGTAGCACATGCTTTTTGTTTTCGTTTTCATTTTTCATACAAAATAATTCGACAGTATAAGTCACGATATTTATGTTAAATACCCTGACGTGAAATTTGACAACGTCGCATTTGCTCAGCTTTAAATATGAATGATTGATTTGAATGAAAATGATTTACTTACTCGTACTTTTCAATGAAACTTAGATACATCGTACACATAACGAGAGTCTAGTGTTAGTTTTATCAAAATTTGTGTTAAATACCAATATGTGTATTTCATCAAAACAACTAGAAATAGTATATAGTAACTGAAATCGGTTTAGACTTCTGGTACCTTATATTGACAAATAAACAGTTGTGACAGACAGATAGTCACCATAATTATACTAAAAATAATAATGTTAATTTTTGCCATTTCAGTACAGGCCGAGCCCTAAAAATAGCTAGGAGACTGTAACGTACTATGAACCTTACCTACTACATACTATAATATAGTAAAGTAGGTGGGTACTTACTCGTCCAGTAAAAAGTAGCCATGACCGAAGTTTATACCAAATTGACTGTGGACACGCATCATTACCCATTCAATGGAAACAGACTGTCGACTGTTTTTCTAGAACGAATTCTAACGTTCTAGAACTGTCGAAAATTTGTATAAATAAGTTTTTGCCTGAATCATTTCGAATTGTAGAAAAATATAGGGGCATTGATAGTATATCATTGGTCTCAATAAGTTAGTGACATGTTTTAATCACAATTACAGTATTTTATATAAATGACTAGCTGGTTTGGCAAACGTTGCTTTCTTTTTTTATATATATAGAATACCATAATACCCTACGACCTATTCTCAGACCTTCCAAATATACACAAAAAGATCATAAAAATCGGTCAAGCCGTTTCGGAGGAGTTTGATAACAAACACCGTGACACGAGATTTTTATATGTAAATGGTCCCGTAAAAATTAATTCAGTTTGGCTCAGTAGTGTTTGCATGAAAGAGTAAAAATCATCTATCCGTCCACTTACCAAACTTTCACATTTATTAAAATATTGGTAGCATTATCAACTAACTCAGCCTAATACAGTCCACTGGTGGAAACTTTCCCCAACCTGAGCCACACCATACGAAACTCCACCATTTGCATAATAAATATACCTATCGTTAAACAATAAGTATAGATAGTGTGGCCAAATTGTGACAGCATTTTCTGCATACTACCCACTATTTCCAACAATGTTCGAAGATAAGTCAACAAAACAATGGCTATACTATACAGCTCGTTAATTAGAATAAAAACGACGCACTTTGACGGCTAAAGGTATTTCGTAAATTGTAAAACAAATATACATTCAGATACGAATTATACCTATCTATACATACGTTCTATATTCGCGAATGTATCATCGCCGTTGAGAGCTCCAACCTAAATCTTATGCATATAGTGTACGAGTGTACGTCAAAATGGCACATGAATGACGTCAGACTTCTGCCCCCATAGTTAAGTAATACGATTATAATACTTTCTCCCCTAGTCGTTCCAGGCAGTCGTTTGGAGCCGGCCTTGGATGATCACATTAATATAAATATGACACAATCTAGTCAATGATGTCATTTCAGAAGATATTAGACATGACACACGAACGCAACTAGAGGCACGTGTAACATGAAATTCGAGAGCGAATTTCTCTCATTTATTGATCTTATGTTATTTGCTCAAATGCATACCGAACAGCTGAAAGCACAAAGTACGATTGTAGTTTGCAAATATTTCACAATGGCAGCTTCATTAGAAAATAGCTTTTTGGAAGTCACAGTTGAAACGCAGTCATGTTTACAAATATATTTTTGCACATAAGTGTACCTATGTAGAATAATATGAAAGTATATGTATGCACAAAAGTGTTCACGGAATGTATAACTTTATATCTATCATAAAACATGGGCCATTTATCTAAAGTAAAGCACTAAATTTTAATACCACAATAAATCTTTGCAAGCATTAGTTCAGTGTTATTAAAACTGAAACGTAATTACGAAAGTAAAGAAAATTAACTTTTCTTATCGTGTGTTTTCCTTTACATGGATTATAATGGCGAATTAAAAAATTAAAAGCATAATATGGAATAATAAGTAACGTCAGACGTCAGTTTACTATTAAAATAAAACGTTTCATTGATAATACGGAGCTGTGTGTTTGTTTATACCGCTACGGTGTGTATGTGTGAGTGTGTAAGCGAGAGTCAGTGACTGGCTGCCACACGTGTATCCAAAAATCGAAATAGCATAGCAACAAGCTCACTCACGCACACACATAGGGGCGCGTCCACAAACGTGTGAGTGAATTTAATGTGTCGAAGTATTTTGTCATCTTACTGTGCCACTTACTTTGCTCGCAAGTGTATCTGGATCTGTTAATTTGTCCCCCCCCCCGCGTCCATAAAAATAGTTTGGAGGTCATTGACATACCTACATTTTTGTTTATCTATGTGATGAACGCAGCTAATGGAGAGATGTTCTGAAATTATTGGGAGAAGACAACATGAATTTGTTGAAAGAGGTGGCTAGAATTTTGTCATTCGTAAATTAAAAGCAAATAAAATATTTTCTGGGTTATTTGGTTAGAATTTATTTTTACAAGCATGCTATAGTTTATTCTCGTCACATGTCTGGCATAAATTAAGTGTGCATAATCATTCATCAATTGCTACCTACGCTATTTTCAGCTGTTTCAATAAAAACATAATATCCTTGAACAATGTAGGTATGTACTTTTACCCACCGTATGTGTAATTCATACATGACTAAGTTAGATGTTCATGTTGTGACGTCCTTGATGCCACAGGGAATTACCTCCACGGCTGTTGAGTTATCCTTATGAAGTTTTCCGTAGTAGAAAAGAAATCGAAAACCACTGTACCTACTATTTACAAAACTTTGGTTAGGTAGGTATTCGAAGTTTCCTTATTAGGTTATTTACGCACGTAGACTGTAGAGGTACCTACAGTCAGAGAAAAGTAACTGTTCACATGACAAGCTCTATTTGTCTAAGTGACAAATTAGATAGTTTCGACTTAGTAAATGTAGGGTCGCCTACTGCCCACACGATACGAAGAAGAACTCAGTGAATGAGAGTTTTCAGGAAAATTCGAGAGGTAAAGGGAATTTATGAGGTAAACGTGAAGTTGGGGTATATTCAATTAATGTCAGAAAACATAAACGTTTTGAAAGTTGCCGGGACCTTCACGACGGATGTCGACAACCTCACCTCCACGACCTCATCCCACCGGCCCCCTTCTACCATTGGACATCAAGACGGACTGCAAGTTACTGTCCATACGTGGTTGATATTCAACCAATTATTATTCATACTAAGCGTTTTCAAAAATCTTTTACAATGCGCACAGCAAAGGACTGAAATTTTCTACCTGCGCCTTTGTTTCTGAACACATTCAAACTAAATCTCTTCAAAGTTAGAGTAAATAGGCTTCTTGTGGGGAAGCTCACTCCATTGTCTACTAGAATCATGAGCAAACCCATTTCAAATTATCGTCATTTGAGAAAACTTGCATTTTTTTACCTACTATTGATAGGCATACGTTTGACTACTACCCCACCTGTGCATTTACCATTTACTGGGTATTGCTGCCAAAATGATTAAATAGTCCTGACTTTACCATGATTATTATGAATTAAACCTTACATTTCTGAAGTTAAGCCTGTTTTGCGAGTGATTAATAATAAGTCTTCAATCTTAAAATCTTAACCGGTTTTAACGAACATTTTTTTTGTATAAAAATACCTATGTTGTAATACAAAGTCGCACATACATAATTTATGAATTCTAAACAGGTAAAACACCTTGGATTTTTTTAAATGTCTAATTATAAACACGTGTAGGTAAATACTGAAAAATTAAAAAGTAGGATATTCATCCTCTTTATGTTGTTTGTTAAGTGCTGCCGAGCGTCGTTATTTGATTTTATTTTTTTTATTTTTTTTTTGTTTATATATGTGTTTATTTGGTCTGCTGTAGTGCGTCAGAGATCTTAGTGTCCCGATGTTACTTAACTTGGTCTGACCATTGTCCACTTCGTATTCTGATATCCATAAGTTTTTTTAGATATTCAGATGGATCAGGCGATATGAATGAATTCATCATCTGTCCTAAGCCTTTTCCCAACTATATTGGGGTCGGCTTCCAGTCAAGCCGGATTTAGCTGAATACCAGTATTTTACGTGGAGCGGCTGCCTACCAGACCTCCAGAAACCCATTAACTGAGTGACATGGTACTTCATGGCAAGACTGGTGTTAGATTTACTGGCTTCTGACTATGCGTAACGAGTAACGACTGCCAAAGATCTACAAATTACAGCCGGGACCAACGGCTTAACGTGCTTTCCGAGGCACGGAGGAAATTCAGTATGTTAAGATCACGCATCCACGGACAAACCTTGGCAAGCGTTGCTTAACCATGAAGATCGACCCGTGCGGCTGTTATTATCTAGCCACGAGCTCCTCGATATGGATGAATTATTGATAGATATCGTAAATATTTTATTAATAATGCGATCAAGTTCGAATAGGATCAACCCTTTACACTATGATCAAACAAATAATGTAGTTAACTTCAATCGATTCACATTAGGAAAGATTCCTAATAAAATGTGCTGACTCATCGGAGTTGTTGTAACACCAAAGTCAAGGTCAAACCGATTTTATTTTTTATGCGTACAGCAGAGTAACAGTTACTGATAAATTGATAATACCTACATTTACGAACCAATCTAGTGATGTTTATGCAAACAACTTAACTATATTTGTACAGAAAATATGATTTCATGGTTGACTCAGAATTATTCATAATTGACGTTTATATTTTTCATTATTTGTTGATGCGGTAGTAGAAATATCTGCGATCTGTGAACATTTTAAGTGTCTACCTATTACGGTTCTAGAGATACAGCCCTCTGACAGACAGACGGACAGACGGACGGACGGACAGCGGAGGCCTAGTAATAGGGTTCCGTTGGTTACCTTTTGGATACGGAACCCTAAAAAGCTTTTGGATAGCTCGCCAAGTTGTATAACGCTCCACTCCTGGCACCCATTGATGACGTAATGTAACCATGGTTGAATGATTTTTTAATGTTTTTGATGCCATTTTCCGCGATTCGTGAGCGAATTGTATGTAGGCCTTCTTCTTCTTGGATTAAAAACACTGCACAAAACCGTGCTCCAAGGAAAATAAAGTGGGAGTTATGCGGATCCCAAAAAAACGGGACATACGGTTTAAGTTGTAAAAGATGTGAGTTACCAACGTCTATAACAACTCATTCATTGTGAATTTGTTGTCCGTAAAGCTTTCCCCATGGTATACAATAAAGTATATTCTAAGTATTAACTATCTATTTATACCTATTTACTTTTATACCGTCATCTACTGAATAGATACAACCTCCGCTCCCCATCAGTATCGAGTTACCTATCCCTACTTATGAAGCGCTTACGTCACGTGGCTAAATAAAACCGTAGCTATTTAACAATAGAGCTTCTTTTCAGAGGGCTTTTCTAACAAATCGTATACACTCACACCTTTTACCAGAGGGGGTAAGCAGAAACTTCAGAACGCAACCTGTTACCATCCTTACATTATCTACTCCTTTTGCTTCGGTTACGTTCATACATTTGGCCATGCCACCGCTTGTGAGTAGGTACAAAGCACTTCGATCTGTACTAAAGGGATAGGTAGATATTCTTCCTGCATTTTATTTTTATTTTGATTTTTATCTTCTTTCCAGATACTGACATTCTCTTCCTAATTTGACAAAGCATTAGTAATCCCCCATAGTGTTGCATTTATGGTAGGCGCCAGATAAACTTCCAATAAAGTGCATTTCCTAATATCCCTTCGTATATACCCGAACAATAAATTATAAACCGTTTTTCATCACTAGATAACGCAAAGGATCACGATAGAAGTCGATACAGGATAGATTTATGTTTTTATTTCTGTTTTTGATATTAAGAAAGTCAATTAATGTATGTGGGTCAATGACCGTTATTGCACATTTATCTGGCACCTGCCATAGGCTACATCAGGCGGACCGTCAGGTGGCCATTTCCTTCATGGTTGAATGAGATTAATTTTGAGGGGAACACCTTTTTCGTATTTCACCTGATATTCGCTTCATAATTGAAATATTCATATTTACCCTGGAATAAATGGGAGCACTGAGGTCAGGAAATTCACTTTTAGTCAAACACATGTACGGTACATTTAGTCCAATTAAATGAATTAATGCAAGTCCCGGCTTCAGTTACATAAATTAATTAAAGTCGTAACACTAGTATTACAGTCGTAACTGCTTATGAGAGAACTTCACGACATGTTGGTAAAGTTTTCGCGTCACGCCACGACGAACTGATAACATACAGGATTGTATCTGTAAATAGTCAAGCCAATGACTGACGGACTACCAGATAGTCAATACTTACAAAGTTACTTACTAGTTGACTATCTTCATGCTGACGTGACACTGAAACGAATGACTAAATAAAATGCGTCCTAAGCTGTTGCATTGGCCATTACCTACGCTCCGCGCAACGCCAAGAGTTCAAAACCGATTTTGTAATAATGGGTGCTTTCAAGTGTTCTTGAAAATGGCCATCAGCCCATTTGGTATTACGGGCTATTTCATGCATCCTCATGAAAAGTTACTCATTGTTTAGTTTAAGTATCTGGCGGATAATTTTATTCAAATTTATGATTCTATATGGTGGATTGTGTTTATTTGAAGACAGTAAAACAAGACATCAGTCTTGACAAAATAGCAAATTAATTAAAACATCGTCCTTGAAAACAGCAACCTTATTTTCAATTTAACATACGGGTAGGTACGTTGATCAACATAAGTGTTTTAATTTATCGTCTTGTGGTTAGCCAACAATTGTTCACAACATATTATTTACAGTAAGTTTATTTGTTATGCCTACATTTATTTTATAAGTGTAACAACTACTTATGGGCTAACACCACATACACTAACAATAAATCATTACATTGGCTACCAATCAAATCTATACTAATCTATACTAAAATGTAAAACTGAAGAGTTTGTTTGTTAACAAATAAACAAACAAACTCTTTTTGCTTTTGTTTGCTTGCTTGAACGCGCTAATCTCAGGAACTACTGGTCCGATTCGAAAAATTATTTCAGTGTTAGATAGCCCATTTATCGAGAAAGGCTATAGGCTATATCATCACGGTAAGACCATTAGGAGCAGAGCAGTCATGAAAAATGTGACGCAGTTTTTGCGTAAAATGACTAACTTTGGCTTTCTTATTCTCAGAAACTGAAATATTTAGACAACTTAGGCTTATTGGGTAGTTGAGAATAGTTATTAGTATTGAGCATAGGGGCCTTACTTTTCGCATTTTTCTCTTACCTATTTGTAAAAAGCCACAATTCCGAAGTAAGTTTCTCATGAAAAGCGTGACGGCACTTATTCGAGCTCGTGGATTGAACTACTGTACTAACCAAATGAAATGAAAAATATACCGTAATATTCCAATTAATTATAGTGGTTTCAGTCATAGCGGCCTCAGAAATTTGAAATAAGCATGGAATATCCGTAAAAAAATCCCATTCAAATCCATAAAAACTATAAATAAATAAAATAAAATATCTTTATTTCAGACATTACTAGCCCATAAGTTGTTAGTACTGAGTTAATAACAGATTATGCTTATATGCTATATTAGTGTTATTAGTAATACTTAAACTAGTTTGTTTAGCTACATAACCCTATAGCTACCTTCACCCAGTGTCTTTGGATGAGGCAGTCGGGTCTGTCAACAATCATTTTCAGGATGCTGTTCCGAGTGTTACGCAAGCGCTGCAGTAAGGATGCCGCTTTTTTACGCATGATGGCGTGAAAATCATCAGTGCGAGCTTCAGCGAACATGCCTGACGCACTACAGCGCCACGGCAGCCGCAACAACATCCTGAAGGCGTTGTTGTATTGAACTCGCAGGACGTTGTAGGCTCGGCTCGTATATAATACCCATAGGCCGCTCGAGTAGAAAGACTGGCAGAAAATAAACTTACTTTGACGTCTGCCGTACATCGAGCGAACCTACGGGCCAGCATATTGCTCCTCACCGCCAACGCCCTGCGCTCGCGTTCTATATCGCTGTCATCCCGTAGGTCACTGGTGACAATGTGACCCAGGTACCTAAAACTATTAACCACACTGAGTACTACGCCGTTGAGATATACAGGAGGTACACGACGGGGCTGTTGCTTAGGTGCTTTAAACACTAGGATCTCACTCTTTTTTGAGTTGTATTTAAGGCCGTGCACCTCCGCATACGTCTCGCAGGTCGACAATAACTTTTTCAGCCCGCCTATCGATGGACTGAGCAGCACCATGTCGTCAGCGTAGCTTATGTTATTGACACAAGTACTGTCAATGTGACAGCCGACATGCATGCTGCTCAGTCGCTCGATAAGCTGGTCTATATATAGGTTAAATAACAGCGGCGAGCTTAACCCCCCCTGCCTTACACCACATTCCATCCTGTACTCATCCGACAGAGTACCGACCCACCTCACCCGGTTTGTCACTATTAAAAACGCTCAGAATTAACTGTAAATTTCTCCTTAGTACATTAATACGTAAAATGTATACCAAAATAAACCAGAGTTCATTAGAAATGAAAATTTAATAAATTATTATGAAATAAATTAATAATAAACCCTGCAATAATCATTATTGCAACCGCCTAATTTCTACATAATGCGATGAGTCAGCAGTTTTGTGAGTGAAAAACGCAATTCTGTGATAGGGCTCTTAAGCCTAAGAACCGCTCATGCTGATAGAATCCCACTATGTATGGAGCCTATAAGTAACTTTAAATAGAGCGGAGTAAAAGGAGAGCAGTGCCCAAAAGATTGGCGGCATTGCCACGTTGTATGGCAATGCTTATCCTTTGTCCAAGGTAAAAGCCAGCCCTTGGATCACGCCTGTCAATTAAGCGTGTTCAGAGATCTTTAAACAAGTTACGAGCACTCGGACCTCACGAACCGAGAGTTTCAACTCCAAACGGCTCGAAAATATAACTATCGACGATGTTATTTTAGTTTTCCGAAGCCGCACCGGCAGCGCCAGCAAGGCAAGAAGAGTTAGGAAGGTGGGATGGCGCAAGAGTATCGACAAGTAACGTTTCAGACTAAAGGCAGACATCTTGCATGGTAATAACGACATGTCGTCCGGTCTCTTGCCATCGTCACTTGCCACGCTCATCTCATTTTACGTCTGTTTTGTGCGAGTTCCGAATAAACATTTTTCTTTCTTTCTTTCTCATCATATCTTCCAAAAGACATCCACTGCTGGAAATACGCCTCTCTAAGTGTCGCCACAACAACCGATCGTGTGCGTTTCGCATCCATCGTCTACCCGCGACCCTCACCAGACCATCGGTCCACCTTGTGGGAGGTCTTCCAACGTTGCGTCTTCCGGTACGCCTGGCTATTGGGTTCTTATTTAGCCGAACGCCAACGGTCCCAAAATGTTCAGGATTAACCACGAGATATCACACTAACGAATGTCAGTCCCATATTATTGGACTTTTGGACAATCGCTAAGTAGTCGCTTATAGAATGTCACCGTATTTGGGACCTAAAGTTCAATAGGTATTACAGACTTATAACAAATCAGCATTTAACCAGTCATTTTGAAATATTTATATCCTACTACAAGAGAATACATAATATCTCTGAAAGATGTTACTGGATTGATGAAACGTCTATAAACGTCGCTAGCAGCTTCATTTATATGTCTAATTCTGGGTGAGGCAAGAGATAATAAATTCTGTTGAAATTAGTTTCTTGCTTAATCGATTGAGGAATGATCCAAGACAAAGTTATGGTTTAAAAAAAGAATTTGTGTACTGAGAAATAAAGGATATGGTTTGGTCATGTTCAGAGGATGAATGAATTTTCAAAAGATCTTTATATAAGGCAGATAATAATAAAAGCTTCGTTAGGGAACGCCCCAGAAACCCATTCTTAGATCTCTATAATGTTGTTCTTCGGAAAGCCAGGTGGTATGGGCGTAGTACCCACAATAGAATAGAAATACTCTTTTTGCATAACCCAAAGGATCGCCAAACTAAAGTGGCAGTGGGCAGGGCACATTGCTCTCAGAACAGGTGGTCGATGTGGCCGAAAAGTTCTGGAGTGACGACCGCGTACCGGAAGACGCAACGTTGGAAGGCCTCCCACGAGGTGGACCGATGACCTGGTGAAGGTCGCGGGTAGCCGATGGATGCGAGACGCACAAGACCGGTTGTTGTGGCGACGCTTGGGGGAGGCCTATGTCCAGCAGTGGACGTCTTTCGGCTGATATGATGATGACTCTTTTTGAATTAATATTCTTTCTCTGTATGACTAAATGTATGAACATAAATGAAGCAAAGTTTATAAGAAAATAGTAGTACGCGGAAGTAACGCGTGGATTTTGTAATATGTTTCTGTTATAAACAAATTGCTTCGATACAGTCGATTTTCGCTTTCAAGGTCATCTCTAAGGAAGAGAAAGTTCGGCTAGCAATAGCGATTCTGATAATCTGATTCGAATAGGCCCGTGCCATCGTTGGCGTACTAAAGTATTGGATGAGTTACTGAAATACAAATCAAAATCTCTTTATGCATATATCGAGTTTCATTCATTCATCCATTCCATCGTCGACTTTGTCTATGTCTAACTTACTTACACTAGAGTCAAGAGTGGGGTATTTGAGTTGGGGTTAACTAACTCAAATAAAAAAAAGTTTATAAGAGTTCGTTGCGCCACTTCTTCTTTCCATCGAAAAAGAACTGGTGGCTGCAGCTGTTTTGGGGGACTGGCTTTAAACTGAATAAATGATTTTTAATTACGATTTTGAAACGTAACTCTCTAGGTGTATTTAGACCCACCGTTATTTTTAGTACTCTCCCCATTCATAATATAGACCTGCCTATTTCTAATTTGGAGGCTATTTTGTTCCTCGATATACAGGATAGACTTGTGTAAGTAATGAGATTGCGTACTGTTCCATTACCTATGACTCGACCAAATTAAGCATTGCACATGACACTCAAACATGACGCGCGGCGCCATAGAACACTATCGCGGCGCGCTGTTACACCGAACGTGTTCGTATTATCTCGGTAATTTTGGCTATGCGTGCAAGTGAGAAAGAGCATGCGCCGATCGTCTGGCTGCTAAATAAAGGTGGAATCATATTATTGGAAGCGTCCATAAGCCGCAGCTTATGGACGCGACTTAGAGGTATCTGGATAATGAATTTACATTGAACTGTACACACTATCGGACATCATCCGCGGACGCAACCTTGGGCTGACCTTGAGCGTTCGGACGTCCGATAGAAATCTGGCTCGCTGGATGTTTTTGTCAGTCGAAAATGTCCGCGGACAGTGTGCACGGGGTGCGGGACGCGTCCGTGCGTCAGAAGGACACGGATTACGTAGGAAGTTGCACGTACATGCGAGATAAATATTATAGGTACCTAATAATGGAAGAAAAACTCATTGAATGTGTTCGCACTTTCGCAGTCAAGAATTGCTCTATAATTATAAGTGTAAAGACTAAAAACATGTTTCGTTAAAACAAACAACAAATTAAGCGTGCACACTTTCCGTTTATATATATTTACAACTCTAAATAAAAATTTTGCATTAAAATTTTACACAATAGTTGTTTTTTTATCTAATTATGATTTGGAAAAAAAAACAACTTTTGTTTAAAATTTTAATGCAAAATTTATTAGATGATTTCGTAACGCTCAAAAAATAATTATTTAACTAGAGCTAGAGTTACAAAAAAAAAATGTAAAAGTTAAATTTGAAAAAAAAATGGAGAGTTTTTGAAGTAGCTGAAGTTACCGCAATGAATGCAACTTTAATTAAATTCAGTTTGAATTTGGCGCGCAAGCGCCTTTCCGTTTTCCATATTTATATTTCTTTGCACTGTATGATTCTGTGTCGAGTGAACAAAAAATGTATTTATTACAAGGCAGTAGCAAATGAAGGTATATATTTTTCATGTCCAGCTAGCCGACAGAAAAATAAAACCATTTGAAATTTTCTACAGTAAAATCCGCTTTCTTACTGAAGAAGAATAGCACGTAAAGACATCTAGAAAGATGTCTTTACGTGTCGCTATGTCAATAACTAAAATAGATTAGCTGGATTGGGTTATTTCAGGGCCATTACTTGTAATTAAAATATATCTAAAAATATAGAGCCTCTAAAAAAATATTAACAGGCACACTTATTTACCCCCTAAATTTGGGGAGAAATCCCCTAAGTTGGGAACTCTGGCTACCTATCAGCCGATTACCGGCGCTAGAAACATATTATTGGACGCGTCCATAAGCTGCAGCTTATGGACGTAACTTAGAGGTATCTGCATAATGAATGTACATTGAACTGTACACACTATCGGACAACATCCGCGGACGCAACCTTGGGCTGTCCTTGAGCGGTCAGCCGTCCGGTAGAAATCTGGTTAGTTGGACGTCCACCGACTATACACACTGCTCAGTCGCGTCCATAAGCTGCGGCTGATGGACGCGTCCGATAATATGATTCCACCTTGAGTGAACTATTATTTAGAACCGTATGATTAAAATTATAAGGTTTACGTTTTATTAACACCGCGGACTGACGAGGTATAGTTACGTGATGTTTTAAATCATGACTACGCGCACTGTAGGTAATACCGGGCGCATTGCGTTTGGCGATTGTCATATCACACCATAATATAACGCGCATGATGTATAGCTTCTACAACGCGAGCATTTCAATCTATAACCACCGAGTGGCGCGTCATTTCGCGTCATGTTTGGAGTCATGGTGTAATGCAGCATTCCTCGGTACGAAAAGTAATGTCATATTACATGACTTTAAAACGCACTGTTTTGCGCAACTCTAATACAGGACCCCAAACAATTGCCATACTATCAACGATATATAACTACGTCAATGCAATCCCACATATATGATAATATTTTAAACGTTTTGACATTAGTTTTGATTGAATGTAATACAGCATTCAGCAAATGAAATACTAGAATTTTGTTGAATATGGTAGGAATTTCCTTTCATATGGTAGGTACCTAATTGCTGATATATTTATTTATTTATTCACAAAATCTACAGCTCTTTAACAATTTTACTTAAAATAAATAAACCGATCTTACAGCCAATTACGGATTTACAATTTATTAACTACTAGCTTCTGCCAGCGGCTTCGCCCGCGTGGTCCCTAAGGAACATACTCCCGGGATAAGAAGTAGCTTAAGTCCTTTCTCAGGCTCTAGAATATCTGTGTACCAAATTTCATTTAAATCGGTTCAGTAGTTGTGGCGTGAAAGCGCGACAGACAGACAAACAGAGTTACTTTCGCATTTATAATATTAAGTAAGGATTATAAGAATAGTTGAGTTTTTTTGCGCCTTTGCCACCAACACTAGTCGAAATTCTATTAACGAATCGTGTAATAGAGAATAAATTAAAATCTACACGATTAAATTTCGTCGTGTCGACGATACCAAGTTATCTATCTATTAATTTAATTTGCATTACAATATCGAGATATTACAAAACACTACAGTAAGTTAAATGTCTAGGACACTGGTGTAAATTGATATGCCTAACAAATGAGGTAATTCTATACTCGTATGAGGTTGACTTGCATATTTCTTTACACGGAATATTTTCAAAAGTCAAAATATTTAAAATACGGGACCGGTAAATGAATATGATAATTTTACAATTACGTAACCAATTAATTTATAACAGACTGATCTTAGTGATCATAATAACCGTCGAAAATTGAAAGTATTCCTGTTTTGCTCAAGAGCGTTTTATTATTTTACTCACGATACTTCATACAAACTCGCAGGTATTAATTTCGGCAATGAATGAGACGGTTTTAATTAAACTTATACGAATACGTAGGTCTAAAAAGTTAGTTTCAAGTCTGCCATGCTCTTCCACTCAAATGGCTAAATGGGGTATCCTTGATCCATCCCAAAAAACTGGCCAAGTGCAAGTCGGACTCGCGTGCAAAGGGTTCCAAACCAATTTTATTTTTTAACATATTATTTTTCAAGGTTTTCCAGTAATCTTTAGGTATAGAACTGTTCTATTATCTGCATTTTTTTTTTCTAAATTTTAGGGTTAGTAGTTTCGGAGATAAACTCTTATCTCCGGGGAATGGTCATTTTTTATCTAATTCTTGAATAACTTTAAAACTACTTACTTTAAAATTATGAAAAAATTATAATTAAAACCCTCACAGGAAGCTCTTTCATTTGATTTGTCACACGACACAGTTTGAATTTGTTTTTAATTTTCTAGTTTGACTCCGGAAAGTAGTACCCCCATACTAAAACAATATTCTTTACATAACGCGCCCGTGTTTGGGTCACAGAAGTCCGTATGTAAACAGAATTTCAACAGAATCGGTCCATTAGATCCGGAGAAAACTGGCTGTGACAGACGGACAGACAGACAGACACCCGAGTGATCCTAAAAGGTTGTTATTTTTACAGATGTACGGAACCCTAAAAATAGCGCTATCTGGGCTCCCCTTTTTTTAAGGATGCGAAATCATCAAATGACTCCTCTATCTCGCTCTGGGCGGAGCAGAAGGTAGTATCAGACTCCTACTGACTAAAACCCATCCGTGTTTCTCCTAATGCCCTTTGCGATCCATGGCCAGGGTGACTCTTTTGAACAAATTCCGTAACCCTGGAGCTTGGAGCCCCTAGCATGATAATTGTAATCCTCCTCTTCTTCAGCATCGACAAGCCCTTGCACAAAGACAATTACAACTTTAATCTGGTGGCCAAAAGTAAACGAGGTTCTAACAAATACCTGAGTAGAAAAATATGCATGACAGTAAGTATAAACTGTAATTTGATAACACATTTTTAGTTAAACAGTCCTGTTTCATAAATCCAGAAACACAAGGTAAATTTAAATTTAAGATTTATTATTCGGCTCGGATTTTCTGAAATCTTTTCATACTTTACCCTTTGTTCTGTTTTACCGTTCGGATTCTGTTAGTTTACTCCGCGGTAGTAGACAGCTGTGTGATCAACAAAGATGTTAATTGAATATAGGTACTCTTCTCTTTTTTGATAGTACTGTGAACTCCTTGGAGGCACGCCACTGTCAGACAAGTTAGTCGTAGGAACTTTGGAATCGCCCGGTCAAAAATAAAAAGTATCTAATACCTTTAAACGAGCAATTCTTGTATATATGTATACTAGTTGACCCGCGCAACTACGTCTGCTCCGCTCCTATTGGTTTTAGCATGATGATATATAGCCTATAGCATTCCCCGATAAATGGGCTATCGTTACACTGGAAGATTTTTTCTAATCGGACTAGTAGACCTGAGATTAGCGCGTTCAAGCAAACAAACAATCTCTTCAACTTTATATAGAGTATAGAAGTATTGATATAATCTGAATCTCGGAAACGGCTCTAACTATTTTCATAGTATGCAGGGGATTTCGGGAGCGATAAATCGATCTAGCTAGGTTTCATTTTTACAAAACGTAAAAAAGAACCCAGCAAAGCTCGGTCACCCAGGTAGATACTTTAAATATGAATGGTAGAAGTATACTTTGTTTTAATAATTGAGCTCGCTTCCTACCTATTCATTTGATCATAATTCATTTTTTATTGAATACGGGCAGCATCCTGTGGTATTACCGTAAGAAGCCTGTAATGTTTCCACATTATAGGCCCCCTTTTTATAAGCAGTAATGAAACATTCGGGGTCAGTGTGGATGTCACGGTTACGTGTTCGAACTAGTACAACAACAACATATACGTACCAGTTTCCTCATGACAGTACCTAAATGAGTCTACTTCCATTCTTACCGATTGCAACTGAAAACCAGTGACCAGTGACTGCCCATCCGACCTCCATAACCCAGTAACTAGGTAACTAGCGGTATCCCTTGGCAAGACCGGTGTCAGTTTTTTATAGGTTCTGATTACCTACTGTATGGACTGACAAATCTTCAAACGACAACCGTGACCAACGGTGAGCACGGTGGATAAATGATAAATAATCAATTCAGCCAATATCCGTCCACTGCTGAACATAAGCCTCCCCCAAAGAGCGCCAACCATCCAGGTCCTGAGCAGTACGCATCCATCCGCCACCAGCCACCTTCTTCAAATTATCGATCCATCGTGCCGCAGGGCGTCCCACACTACGTTTGCCCATACGCGGTCTCCACTCTAACACATGTCTGCTCCATCGACCGTCTGTTCGTCTGCAGACTTGGCCGGCCCACTTCCACTTCAGCATGCTGATACTACGCGCAATGTCGGTGACTTTAGTTCTCTTGCCATGTGGTATCCGAAAAGCAAAAAGAATAGACCAACCCATCTCCCGTCCTCATCCCGTGGGTGTCGTATGAGGCGATTAAGGGATATTAGCCGAAATATAAGCTAACAACATCGCATCCGCTTTTGGCTCCGGTAACCGATACATGGTGGTATATGAACCATGCTGGAATGCTTCCAGGAACTGCAGTCACCAACCCGCCTGCCAAGCGTGGTGATACACGGCCCCCAGTTTCCGGAAGCTGCACTATTCCTGGCCATGGTACCGGCCACGGTAACGGTGCGGTGGGGGGTGCTAAGAATCCCCGGGCTACGGCAGGGTATCTATCCCGTAAAATTTACCTGGCAACGTATAATGGACGCTCCCTGCGGCTGAACGAGCACATCGCTGAATTGGAAGTAGCGTTAAGTCGTATTAACTGGTACATCGTGGGACTATCGGAGATCTGAAGACAGGGGGAGGAGACGATAACCCTCGATAGTCGACTTGCTCTACTTCCGAGAGGGACACCAACCGTCCCAAGTCGGCGTCGGTTTTATGACCCACAAGTCAATCAGGGGCAAGGATGGCATATCAGAAAGGTACTCTTTAAAGATTATACAAGTGTACGCCCCAACGTCCGCACACCCTGACGAAGAAGTCGAGGCCATGTACGAAGACATAGTCAATGCTATGTCTCATACCAAAACATTCTACACTGTTGTCATGGACGACTTCAACGCTAAAGTGGGAGTACAAGAGAGTGGTGAGTCGAGAGTAGGTCCATTCGGCTATGGGCGCATTAATCAGAGGGGGCGAATGCTGGTAAACTTCCTCGAGGCTCAGGGGCTTTTTCTGATGAACTTTTTTTCCAGAAGAACTCTCAAAGGAAGTGGACCTGGCAAAGCCCCGATAACGTGATAAAGAATGATCGACTTCGTTATGTCTGATAAGCGCCAGATATTCAGATGATGTCCATGTGATCAACAGGGTCAATACCAGAAATGATCACCGACTGATTAGAGGCACTTTGAATATTAATGTTAAAATCGAAAGAGCGCGCCTAACGAAATCGACCGTCAGACCAACGCTGCCCCAGGTCAAAGCTAGGGAAAAGCTTACAGTTGGAACTACAGAACCGATTCGTCATGTTGGAAACCACTGAGGACATTAACGATGCCACCGAAAGCCTGCTATGTGTCATCCGCAAGGTGGGTTATAAACATTTTCGACCAGTGAGTTATGTACGTAAGTCAGTACTCACCAGCGAGACTCTGGAACTGATGAGGAAACGACGAGAACTTTCGAATGCCACACCGTCTGAGTGTCAGGTACTTAACAAAGAAGTCAAGAAGCTAATAAGATGCGACACTCGGAGCGCAAATAGCCGAGTGATCGAGCAAGCCATAGCGCGGAACAAGGGTTGGAAGGTATTTGCCAAGCCCCATACCTCCCATTGTCACCTGACGAAACTCAAAACGTTACAGGGCACCACCGTCACCTCGAAGCCAGAGATACTCGCTGAAGTGGAAAAGTTCTATGGAGACTTATATGCTCAAAAAACATTTCACTTCAGGTCCACGATGCGGATGATCCACGGGCCAGGCTTACACGCCATCTCACAGACGAGCTTCCCGTCATTGACATGCTTGAGATTAGAATAGCTCTTGAACAACTTCATAACAACAAAGCTCCGGGGGATTACGGGATAACCACAGAACTGCTCAAAGCAGGAGGGACACCTGTCTTGTCAGAGCTTATAAAGCTCTTCAATTCCGTCATTCACACTGGCATAACAAATATTTGAGCGGAATTTGAAATGCCCGTTCAAAAGAATAGAATAGGAAATATTTATTCAGCATATACACAAACTCACAGCAACATAGAAAAAGTGAACAGAAATAAAAGCTAGAACTTTTTCGGCGGAGCTGCGTTTATATGGCTAATTTACAATGCTTTGCTAAGGACAATTACTCAACTCAGCATCCTCAGTTAAGTTCCATCCAATAAGTTTTCTGTTACGTTGTGGAAGTGGTTGTTACAAGTTAGAGTGAAGATCGACCCGTTAGTATTTAGACACGAGGTCCTCGTCCTCAAGACAGTGAATACCTTATTTAAATCGCAAAGATGTCTATTTTGGTTAGCAAACAGTAGATTTGAGAACATCCATCAAATATGACATCAGCTTATAATTCTTCCGCACAATAGATCAAGCTGACGTTTTAACATCTATGTCTGTTTTCGTTTTGGAGAGTTCTATTTAAGCGTCAGTAACTCTTCAATGAACATTGAAGTGTGTTCAAACGGCCTTTGTACAGTAGTCATTGTCTTAATAGGCAATGATATCCGCTGTCAAAAGTGACACAAACTTAGTTGATGGAGATGAGGTCATTTAAATATTCCTAGACCACTGACCCGTCTGTTAATTATTTGGTTTTCTCGCCACAAAAAAGAAAATTGTGTATAAGAATCTACGTGTATAGTCTACAAGTGGATCCTTATTTAGAAATGCTTAAGTTATTAACCTTGGTTTTTAGAATTCAAAACTATCAAATTAAGGTTTTAAAAATTCAAAATGAAATATGCACACATACATAAAATAAAGTTTTCTAATAGCGTATAGCGGCATCAATGCCGCTACAAGGTAAAAACCAACGAAGCAAATCTATATCGCAACAAAAAGAACCGCTACACCATCTATCCAACTAGCAGCGAACTACTACGTCAAAATTCTGCATCGTGCAAGCAGAGTTTACCGTGAGATTTGACCATATGCATCAGCCCGAATATCAATTATCGGGCAGTTGCCCGCCAGACGCAACAACCGTCTGGTAGGAGGATCCTCCCTTTTCAACGGAGGTTTGCGGGACTTTGTTTTGCGAAAGAACGTTAGCGTAGTGTTTGTGCTACTACGTGACGTCATCATCACTTCTCCTCAACGTGACCTCCAGGTCTCGAGCAGCGAGTCATTCAGCCAGCCAGTACCTACGGCTTCTACAGGTAACCTGACCACCAGAATGCAGCGGCCGCGTATTCTTGGTCAGCATCCTCAGCCTCTATCATCACCCTCTATCTTCCTCATCAGCGACTTTGGCAAGCACACTACACCTTCGGCCAGTCACACGAAGAGCCATGAAGAACCTCTCCTGGTCGACGCCAGCAGTCACGTCACTACGTCGCACTCCGACTCACTGAAGCCAGCAGCAGCAGCAGCAGCAGCACCACTCCGACTCACTGGGATCTCATCATCCCTTCACTGGGGCACCGGCGACAGTTCCGACTCACCGAGAACTCTGCGACTTTCGGTTCCGACTCACTGGAGCCAACCTTCAACTGACCTGGCAAGCATCTCAAGATGCATGGACGACTCATCCACTATCGACCTCCGGTCTCCGGAGAACGTCGAATATGCAAAACTTAAAAAAAAAAATTGGAAAAACCCCCGACTGATAAAAAGTTAAAAATAAAACGTGTTGATCCTTTTAATTTAATATAGGTACGTGTCTTTGGGCCAAGCGTCATTGCGTCGGGAGACCGCTAAAAATATAAAAAATCGGAGGATATTTAAATTTAATTTTTATTTCACGCTTTTTAAACTTAATTTACTTAATAGGTACAGCTGATATGATGATGATGTACTACTAGAAAACCTATGATCTTATCATCTTTCTGCCCTTATTCCTTGTTACTTGGGGTCGGCACAACACATTTTTTACTTTCATTCTATTCTATCACTAACTCCCTTTTCTTTCATATTGCTCCTCACACAATCCATTCATTTTTTTTGCCTTCCTCTCCCACTCCATCCATCCACATAATTATGATCTACACTCATCGAAACGGCACTACATCCTACATCGTATACCAAAATATCATATCGGTAGAACGAGTGAAAGTAGCTCAGCATCTCTCAGCAATGTATTCATTAATTTCTCTTTTTTGCTTCTTCATCAGGCCCTGATCACAATCTATTTATAACCTATTCGTGTTTATTCTTTAAATAAACATTATTATTATTATTATTATTTATTATTATTCATTGCGACTATTTAAATTAATACGAAAACTGAAGATCTGCTGTAAGTGAGGAGTTGGGTATCCTACAGATTTCAGGACATGCTTCAGCATCAGGTTAAGGTTACTGATCTAAATATAATCTGTTCATTGAAACCATTCCAGTGAGTCTAAACACGATACCTCTGCTGTTACTTCGTGAGTTGGTTAATCTGCAGACCTCAAGTTGTACTACAGCATCAAGTCAATATAACCATGTTATTGCAATGTCATTGAAGTAACAGAATACCAAATTTCGCATCGATCAAACTCGTAAAAGCTTGTTAAATGCCTTCATCAACTAGAAAAGAGCTGACGATCTTCAAACGGCTCCACCGATTTTTATAAAACTTATCTAAGAACCACTGCAAGGAGCCTTTAAATTAAAAAAAAACCGCATCGAAATCGGTCCATCCGTTTGAGAGCTACGATGCCACAGACAGACACACACACACAGAGACAGACATCGACGTCAAACTTATAACAACCCTCTTTTTTGGTCGGGGGTTAACCTGTTACCTATCATCCTGTGAATTTCTTCCTATAAGTAGTATATCCATAAAGTAGGCAGAGGATAGCTTGAAATTCTTACTTAGTAACCAAGCCCATAATAGGGTAACATAAAGATAACTAATTGACATAATAGTAATAATATTAGTACAAACAGCGAAGTTCTTAGTAAATACTTAAATAAGATTTACGTTAAGTAGATATTTCTTATGTGATGAAGGTCATGTCACAATTGACACTTAAATACATAATACCTACCTACTCTAATGCCAAAATTCACGCTTCCTGAATTGAGAAATTATGGGTAGGTATGTAGGTACCTAATATTGTTGGAAATGTATGTATAGTAATAATTAATGTCTTCTCCAACAATGATTCTCATTTATATTCCCACAAATTGATATTCATTTCAGAAGGTATATAATAAATTATAGTTTTTATAAAAGGAAAACCAAAACCGATAATTATGAGCAAACAATTTAAATATTCCAATCATTCATCAATTGACAGCATTGTAACAGAGCAAACGGTAATGTAAATTGTATACCTGAGTGCTATTCTCTAACAACATTTTCGTATCTCGACAGTAGAATTCGAGGTGAGTTTCAAATGAAGACCTTTATGTTGTGTGCAATAAAGCTCATTTTGTGAGTTTGATCACTCAGGTGAAGCTCGATATCGAAATAGTTTCTTACAGAATAGACTAGCTGGTCTTTAAAGACGTAGAGGCGAATAGACGCACAGTATTTCTGTATACAACGTGTAAAAGAATAAACGCAATACCTCTTAAGGGAACATTGTACTCATCATTATGAACAACTTTTAATATGGGACCAATCCCGAAGTTATGAAAATAAACAGCTGTTTAGAACATTTTCTCGAGTTATGCTCACATAAATGTATGGGGGAGTCAATTTTTTTGCGATTTCAGTGTTGGCCCCATAGTGAGTTCAATGAACCCTTAAGAGGTATTGCGTTTATTCTGTTACAGGTTGTATTTCGAGGGGTGAAAAGCTTGTTTGAAGCGACATTTTGGGCGATATTGAGTTATATACATATTCGGATTCAGCGTGTTTTCTGCTTCGGATGGGCCGAGTTTCGTACAATTCTGAGCACATTTTTGGCGCTTAAGACAATGCAATTTTAGTAAATAATGTTCAAACATGATGTATGATCCGACATCACATTTGCCATATTTTTCTAGAACTTCATTTAAGCTGTACACAAAAATATAGAATCGGAGCTTTAGCCGTTATTATCGTCCAAATATTTCTGGCAGATAATGCATTTTTCGAAATAGCAAACTTTAGATGAAAAGTCCTTTCATACATTTTGCTTTCCACTACTAGCACTGTGCAATGTCGCTTCAACCAATTTGCCGTCAGCCAAATTCAATAAGACACGTCGCTTCAACTCTTTTCCGCTGCAACTGTTCTACACTCTGTTTGGAGCTTCAAACAATGTTTCTTCTTAATAGTAATGAAGTGTACAAATGTACTTAGGAAGTATGTATAGAGAATGAGAAATAAACGCTTACAGCCGTGTTCTATTGAGCTTCATACTACATTGTGACCCACCCTGCCAGTTCCCATGAATTATGGAGCTCAATAACTTAGAATAGAAAGGATTTTATCAACAACCATGTTTCATTAATTCTTTCGAAACATGAGACATCAAACACTCAATAAGAATGTCTATCGTTGTTTAAGTAAACTTGCTTGTATCGTTAAACCCAATTGGTAGTTAAACAAAATAGCTTATTCCTGTAATCATTGACTAACGTCAATAAGGCGATACAGATCATTTTGTATTAAGCAACATTTATCTTGGAACTCATAACTTTTATGTTATTGAAAATTATACCAAAACATTAAGGGTTTTTTTTTTTCATAAAGATACCCAATCCCCATTAAAGTAAGAGCAGTAGTTTTTTATTAACGATTTTTTTTCCAAATTTTGAATCTTTAAATGTCTCTCCTGTAAAGTTCATAAAATGTCGCTTCAAACAAATAGCCATTCACCCCTCGATTTGTAGACCCAATACAGTAATGCTGTGTATCTACTAGCCCCGCGTTACTGTACCTATCTTGTCATGTAAGACAGTCAGTAGACGCATGAACTTGCATCTGAGTATTCCCTACAACATTTTTTTTTACTCGTCGTCTTCAAAAATGCCACAGGATCCAGCTAGTACCTTACCTAGTCGGATACAGCTTACATTTTACAGACTTCCAGGTCCAGCTATAACGCATAATGTCGTATTATGATTACTATTTCCTGCGTTGTAACATGTGACAAAATGAAAATATATATATATTTTGGCACTATGGTGAGGGCTTGGAGATTCGTAACACCCGGTATCCCTAGGAAATACTCTCGGCAATGAGCTGTATTGATATACACTATGAATTATGTTACGCACTACTAAAGAGGTAAAAAACAAGCTTAACTATTTAAATTTATAATTGAAAACAAAAGGTCAGCTTGCAGGTTGGTAGTTCCAAGCGTGTAACCAGAAACAGGCCGATTCCACGAGTACTAATTTTAAAGCAACGTTTGTTTTCACATTTCAGTCGTAATCTGTCAAAAATGTAGAGAAATTAATGTTTTTTGGAACTCTGGGATTACACAAATTTTTTATCAACATTCGAATTCGGATGTCAGTCGTAATCTGCCACAAATGTGTGAAAATATAGGCTTTTTGACAGTTTGCGAATGCGAACGTTGTATGAAATTAGTAGAAAATGGCCCTCAGTACTTTAAACACAGTAAAACAGATGTTCCGCTTCACCGAAGAGATCACTCGTCATAGTCGGATGGGAACCTTGTGAGAACATCAAAGATGCATCCAGTAAACATAATCGTAAACATTTACGTGGCCTTGGCTCATCATCTTAGTGATCTTGGAATTAGGAAGCTTTACAACAGGAAGATGTTTCGCTTCCATGAAACACTTAGCGAGTGTTCCCAATTTGTCGTGATGACAGACAGCTAGGTTGTCTGGTATTTAAAGTGTAGTGGCATGTATTACTTAAATGGAGTCATATCCAAGGTATTCATAATACCATTAAGACTCATGTTGATAGACAAGAATACAACATTTGCCAAAAAAATTTGTTTTACCTGACTACAAGAGCCTTCATTGGTGACCACAATAATTTTGCAGTGAGTGAAACCAAAGTTCCGTTACCCAAGTATAACTAACAGAATCCTATTTACTAAGCTGGAGGCTTAGTAAATAGGATTCTGTTAGCTCGCGTCACTTATACTAGATTTTTGGCGTACTTTGCTCGATCCTAATAAGGGCAACAGGTAGACGCATGCAATGCTTTCAAGAGTTTTTTATTGCTTTATTCGCTAAAAATAAATCTTCACTAATAAATAATATGGGTACGTATTTGAATATTGAAGATTAAAATACCTACGCTTAAAATGCCAACGTTCAAAACATCAAAAGTTTAAATACCGATTTTATCAAAATATCGAAAGTTGTTAAACCTACGCTTAAAACGTCGAAGTTTGAAATTCGGAGTGATTAAAATATCGAATGATCTAGAATATCAAATGACATTAAACCTAAGTTCAAAATATCAACATTTAATACATCTAAGTTCGTAAAATCTACGTTAAAAATACCTACTAATTGAAATACCGAAGAAATTTTTAAACAGGCTGTATGATTGTATTCATAAATGTAGGTAGATTTGAAATTGTCACACTCTGCAAACGCGTTGCTATTAGTCATTAGTCTGTCTACTGCAAAAGTTTAAAGAATTGTTTAGAGAATATTATCATGTCAGAACACAGATTAGAAGCATGCAAGCGAGCATGGATTCTGTCACGGCTCCGGCGCTGCGGGGCTCCGGCAGTCCCACCCGAGCTTATCGTCGCAGAGGGTTTAAATGCTCACCGCAGATTCGGCTTACTGGCCGGCCTCGCCGGCCAGCCTCAGCCGCGGCGGCGGGTGAGGCTTAATTACACTCTAGGGGTAGGGCAGACAAGACTACATGGAGTCGGATTTGCAGCGATTCGTTTCTGTCACTTACTTCTGTAGCACTACATATTGACTTTCTTGTCTGTCTTGATACAATATATTAATTCAAAGAGCTAAATAATACTTTCACGATTGACCTACGCTTGTACACTGGACACCGATTTTCATGAAAAAAATAGGTCGAAATTGTTCCAAAACCGAATCGGGGCACCCCGACTTTACCTAGTCTTTTAACTGTTACCCCTAGAATATATATAGAAATCCGGAGGCGCGAAGGGAGACGCAAGGGCGAAGGGGTTGCACTTCCCGTAGCGCCGGAAACGTTGCAGAAGCAACTTTTTGGCAAATTTGTCCGATATTTTAACTTGTACGTATTTTTAAAGTGAATATAAATAATGAATGTATTAAATGTTGAAAATTAACCCATTTTTATACGTAGGTATTTTAATTTTCGATGTTCAAATATGTACTCATCGATATTTAGGACGTTCGATACTCTGTACTTCGATATTTAAGACATTCGATGTAACTTTTTTAGATATATTAGACGTAGATTATTTAACCATTCGATTATATAAAATTTCGTTATTTTAATTTTCGGTTTTACGGTCGTTCGATATTTCAATTTTCGATGTTTTGAACATTGACATTTTAAGCGTAGGTATTTTAATTTTCGATATTCAAATACGTACCCAAATAAAATATGCTAAAAATGTACTATACTGCACTAAGCAAGTTATTTGAAAAAAAAAAACCGGCCAAGTGTGAGTCGGACTCACACACGAATGGTTCCGTACCATATATTTTAATTTTTATTGTTTGTTGTTATAGCGGCAATAGAAATACACAATCTGTGATAATTTCAACTGTCTACCTGTTACGGTTCTTGAGACCAGCCCGCTGACCGACAGACGGACGGACGGACAGCGGAGGCTTAGTAATAGGGTTTCGTTGGATACCCTTTGGGTACGGAACCCTAAAAAGATGCTTATAACGCGTACGCTGCGGAAACTATTGACAATAGAGCAAAGTTATATACTACAATTTTATAGAGGAAATAAATATCTATTAAAAAATCTGCCAGGGTATATTTATAACTACTATGGTTAAGTCACAATGACCGTTTTTTGTTCAAATTATTCAATCAAAACCAGGGTGAAATGGTAAAGTGGTGATTTTAGAATCATGTTATTAATCCTTATCTATTTAAATTGTTTAATAATGAAGGTTAGTTATGTACATGTAAATTACATTTTAAATTACTCAAATCAAACCTTTCGTTTAAAAGTTACGGCGCGTATAAAAATACTGTCAGTCAGAAAAATGTTGCGGTTTGAGCGAACTGCCCTACGTTTAGTCTATTTATAAGAAATTTATACATCAACCTTTAAGAGTCTAGAGGGGAGATGAAGTTCGTGGAGTACCAACTTAACCCACGCGAACGAAGTCACGGGCGATGTGCTGTTAAAAATATATTTAAAAAATTGAAGGGATTTAACAAAAACAAGGAAAAAGCACAATTTATTAAAGGAAAATGAAGTTGTTCTTACAATAATATAAAGTTTCTGGTTTTTCCTTTATACCTAAGTACCACACAATGTTGAAAAAAGAGAATAATATGATTGTTACTGTAGTATATTTTAGTAATTTTTTTCCGTCTTTTTCCTTTTATTTTATAACAAAAGAAAACTAAAATCAAAGGAGAAAACATTTCATTTCTAAGTATTGTAATATCCATACTGTGATCATTCGTCAATAACTCAAAAGCATTGAGTATAGAAAAAATGCACATGCCTATGAAACCGCGGTGACGTAACACGAGGCTATAATTGTATGAATCATGACCAAGTCCAATGGTGTCGTAATGGGTACCGATAGTGTGAAGTGTTTCAAGAGTAGGTAATAGCTTCGCTGGAAATAACAATAACGGCAAAGCTGCCTTTATGTATGTAACACAATATTATAATAACAAGCATCCCGCCCCGACTTCTTCAACACGAAATCTTCCACAATCATTGTCATACTTTAGTCAATTTATACAAACCTTTAATGATAACCTTCCTCATGAGTCACTCCATAAATTGGTGTAATGGTATGAAAATCTGTTCGACAGTTTTTTAGTTTAACACGTACACGTACATGCCAGACAGGACTTTGTGATAGTGATGATATGTAGTGATAGTGAAATGATGTTTTAACACTACCCATCACCATCAGGGAGCAAATCCTGCATCTTTGGAAAAACTCCGCATAGTAGTCGAAGTCTGTCTAAAACGTCTCTAATTTCGAAACAAAGTATAATTTAAAATTTTGTTTGGATACACCTTCAATTTAGCCAAAGAACTCTGAATCATCTATGAATAAAATCATGCGTGAATAACTGGATCTCAAGTAATAAAAGTACCCGAACGGATGGATAGAAAGATGATGTTTTATAGCATGAGGAATAACAATCGCAAAGAATCGCAAGTCGAAACGTAGATCACTCTTTTAATTTGTTTACGTGATTGTCTGGTAGTTTCAGTGGTTTATTATGACTGCGACGACTTTAAATGTATGTGCGAACTCGTGGATTTTCGTGTACGTTCGTCTGCATCAAAATAGCTTTCATTGCTTCGCCCGTTTCTTGCTTATATTCACGTTTTAATTGACTCACTTGAAAATGAGGTCAGCGGCATTTTCAATGAATAGTTTTTGTTTTCCACTTTGTATTTAAATCAGGCATGTTTTAATGTGTCGGAACTGAATTCGAAAATAAATATAGTGCTGATAAAATTAACACCGTTATCAATATTTAGGTTATTAAATTACACGAACACTTGATAAGAGTTATCACAGACGAAGAGTGACTGTTATTTTTAATAATAACTAGTGGTCCCGGTGAACTTCGTACCGCCTCAGTATTAATTTTTGCCGTATTTTGTTTTTATCACGTATCAGAAACGGCAACGCCATTTCTGATACGCCATTGCTGTTTAAAGTCATAAGAGTAAATGATTTGTATACTTATTTTTCTTTCATTTTTGGTGATGTTACAATAATATGTGTCAATTTTGCGGAAGGTACATTAGATGAATAGGTTAGGTAGCTAACTTATTGTTGTCTACTATTAAAAATTTTAACTTCTTACACAAACATTTTTACCAAATCAAAACCTTCGTCACTTGTATTTAGGTGGGTAGATAATTAATTCAATAAGAGGTATTAATACCAAGCAAAGTATTCAATACCTAATACAAGCATTCTATTGAAGTAAAGTCGTTAAAACCACAGAATCTAAGGGCGCCTTCAAATTTGTCCCAAAGTGCCGTGCGGTAACAGCGCGGCTGCAGCGCAAAAAGTCGGTTGGAAACTGAAATCTCCTACTATCTATCAAATTGCATTACGTGTTCATTTCATTTTATAACTAACACGGTGATTTTCCTGTTTCTTTCTTTAAATGATGTTTTTTATAAATCATTCGAAAAAAAAAACTATTTACCTCTTTTTTGGCGCAATTCTTGCAATGCCGGCCGTCCGAAATGTATGGAATTAGCTTATCTAGACGAGTTACACCGGATAACTTGCATCCATCAGAGGGCTTAGTACGAGTTTTTTAACGTACTCGATCACGTTAACGTAAACGTTCGCTTATGTCAAATTGTATGGAAGAAACAAGCTTTCCGTTATTGTCACCAGACGGAGCGCTTATTCAGTTTTAATACAAATTGACATTTACACTAACGTGATCATAAACGTTAAAAACTCGCACTTAGGCCACAAGTAATCAACGACAGATGTCCATTCCTTTTGTGGGCCGCTGATCGTTCATCTGCGGTAACACGTGGCCAAACGAATTAATTTTGGACACGTGACACGTGTCCAAATTAATCAACCCGTACAGTACACAGAGAGCATAATAAGTCCATCACGACAGATGACGTCACTTGGTGATCGTCATTACAGGAATTAACTCACGAGAACTGTGTCTGTGACATAATCGTAAATTATTATAGATCACATAGTTGCATAATGTTATAGTTATGTATGTGTAGGGTTTACATAAGTGTTTATTCAGCTATTGAATTCTACATCTCTGTACATCTTGCATCTGTGGATCTCCGTATAAAATGACGTCTGTGTGCGAGCCAGAAAATCTGAAAGCCAGGCTTGCCAAGGAGTGTCAAGTTACCCAGTTACTGGGTTATGAAAGTCAGACAGTCACTCCATGTAAAGTAGATATTACTCCATTTAAAAAGAGACAGTTAAAATTCTAAAATAAACACACACTAAACAATTCCTAATTAAAACTGCGAAAAGGTTAAACAAAATCCACTTTTTATAATTTAAATTGAAGTAGATACAGATGATGACCATGATAGAGATATAATTCATTGAATAATAATTCAATAATAAAACAAATAAGTTATTATATAACTAGCTGCCGCCCCCAGCTCCGCCCGGGTGGTTGTCGAAAATGATCCCAAAGGAACATACTCCCTGAATTAAAAAGTATTCTATCTGCTATTCCAGACTATAATATTTAATTTTGTGCCAAATTTCATCTAGATACGTTCAGCCGTTCTACCGTGTTTGAGTAATAAACATCAAACTTTTGCATTATAATATTAGTAATTAGTATGAAGTAAGATAAAATATTTAATAATTATAATTACATACTTAAAACTAATTTATAATTAAATAGTATAAATATGATACCAATGAATAAATGCGAATGGGTGGCAGTATTAAAATCGACAAATAATTTGAATTTAAGTTCAATTTGTACGACTATGCATGTCAGTTTTGTGATAGTAAACACGTTATCTTTCAAACAAATACAGAAAACTCGAAAAGTAAAATCGAAAACCAAAAATACTGTTAAAATAATATATTCGCTATGTTGAATTTATAAATGCATGTTTCTGTAACAAAAAAGCATGTGAATAGTTTAAATACTGATAAGCGGATCCTACATCACAATTCTCTATAGAGGTACAAAATTTGCTAAGTAGTATATTTACTTAGCATGTGGTTATTTTTTAACTAGCCTATAAAACATTATTCTATTTAGATCTAGAAATTATAAGATAACAGCCATAAGAAAATCAAAAAGACATTTAATACGCCTTCTCTTTAATCTCATGGTTTAGGAGCAATCGACAATAGAATGCATTATCGTGTGTGGAGAAAAACAATGGTAATTGTGTGCAATTAAAATGCGTGACTTATGAGCTATTCACATTGTTGTGTCGCGAGGTTTGCCATGGCATTGCAGATAAGATGAATTATGATTGTTGGTGTTCAAAATACTTAAACATTCATTATATTGTCATCATCTACCTACCCTTTTCCCAAATACATTGGAGTTTGTTTCCAGACAAACCCTATTCAACTTAGTTCACGTAGAGCGACTGCCTATTTGAGCTCCTCAACCCAGTAACTGCGTAACACGGTACTTACTTTTAGGGAAGACTGTTGTCAGATTTTCTGGCTTTTGGCAATCCGTAATGACTGTGAAAGATGTACAAATGTGCTTTCCTAGGCATCGATCTCAGCAAGCGTTGCGTAACGCTTGAGTGCGTGAGGTGTGTTAGGTTTAGATTATCTTTTCAAAACAGCATTTGTAAAATTAATTTCCTTTAACAAATTTACAAAGTTTAAATACGAAAGTGAGTTTGTTTGTTTCGCTTTTATGCTAAAAAAATAACTGGCCAAGGGCAAGTCGGACTCGCGTGCAAAGGGTTCCGAACGAATTTCATTTTTTTTCAACATGTTTATAACACTATAGACTTCTTATAGGCTTTTTGTAATCTGTAGGTAAAGATCTATTATACCCATTTTTTCAAAATTTTAGGCTCAGTAGTTTCGAAATAAGGGGGGGGGGGTATATTAAATTTTTGAATGAGGGTTAAACTAGAAAAAAAAAGATTTTTGAACAATATCGTGTGACATATCAAATAAAAGGACTTACTGTGAGGGTTTTAATTATATTTTCTTCTTAATATCAAAATAAATAGTTTTGAAGTCATTCAAGAAATTAGACGAAAAATGACCATTATCTCTGAAACTACTGAGACTAAAATTTTGAAAAAATAAATGGAGATAAGAGATCTTTACCCAAAGATTACAGGAAAACCTACAAGAAGTCTGTAGTTTTAAAATGACGTGTTAAAAAAAAATGAATTTGTTGAGGAAATTCGTTCGGAACCCTTTGCACGCGAGTCCGACTCGCACTTGGCCAGTTTTTAGTTATTAAATAATACAGCTTTGGTCGGTTTCATTTATCATTACTTTTGTTTACAGGGATACGAGTAGAGCATGAACTCGACAAGATAAAGGGTTATTTCATCCCTGTAGAATATTTTTTGGCATTCACGTAGGTGCTAGTTGGCATGATTAGTGGGTGTAGTTTTACTTAAAATTTCGTTTTCTCCGGAAAATCCTTTCCAATGTTTACTTGTATTAAGTTTCTTGTCAGAGTATTCTGTGTAAACCAATAAAAACAAATCTGTATTTCTCTCCCGCCTCGGTTTGTTTAATGAAATACCAAGGGTGATTTTTCTGTCAAGCTTTTCAATGTTGTAGACAGTTCAAGTCATTCTTTCTCGGGCTAATTTTAAACTCAACCCTTTGCTGTTGTTGATTTACAAACAACTAAATTCAGCCAGCCAGCGGTTTCGCCCGCGTGACCACTGGATATTATCCTAAAGGATACTCCTGGAATTAAAATGTATTCTATATCGTTCTCCAAAGTACAATCTATTTTGAAACGACTTCCAAAAACGGAGGAGGGGCTCAGGCGCAAAACGTCTCTTTCGCAAAATGTCCCCTGGTCGTAAAACGTCTCTTTTGCAGAATGTCTCTTTCGTAAAATGTCTCTTTCGCAGAATGTCTCTTTCGCAGAATGTCTCTTTCGCAAAATGTCGCGCCAGGGACTTAAGAATAAAATTTTGATTTTCAAAACAAAAAATCATTTATTAAAATTATAGTGCAATTATGATGTAAAAATTTTGGTACTTAAATTTACTTAAGAATGTATTCCAAATAAAAAAATATATTTTGATACAGTTAAAAATAATATTTTGGTACAATTTAAAGTTCAGTGATGGCAACATTTATAATAATATGTGAGGGTAGTTAGAAAAAAACTTATAAATGTATGTGTCATTCATTAATTGCCGAGCTGTGTTTTGTCTGTTACTTTTTATTGAAAAACAGTAGTGAATTTGAGTTTTAATATGGATCAAGAAATCGAATACATTCGTAATAAAAAAGGACATAGAACACTTATACATTGTGAGTACAGATATCATAAGAGCAAAACAAATAAAAGTGGAACTACTTTCTGGCGGTGCATAAATAGGCGAGACTGTAATGCGTCACTAACATTAGACAAAACAGGAAAAATTATCATTAAACAGAAATCAGTGCATACATGTGAGTCAATGGAATTTAAAAATATAATTAAAAAACACATAACATTATTAAAACATATTGTTTGCAAAGATTTTCGCCCCATACAGCAAATTTATGAAGAAAATGATAAAAAAATTCGTAACAAAATACCCAATAGTGAACACTATCGAATTCCTACGTTTAAATCAATTAAAGACACTTTATATAGGGCACGAAAGTCTTATTTGAACGTAGATCGACTACAACATACCAGTGCCGAAACTGCAATTGTACCAGAAGTTTTAGGTAAAAATTTCCTTATTTGTGAAGATGGACAAAGTGAAAAAATTTTGGTATTTGCAACACTTGATAATAGCTCAAGTAAATAATAATGCCAAAATTTATTTATTTGACATTTTAATATTAAATATATATTTTTTAATCATTTTAAAAATGGTAAAAGAAATATTTTCGTTTGCAATACTTAGTTAATGTTTAGTTACTATTAGTAATAGCTCCTATTATATTATCTGTGGATATGTTTACTAACAGTATTGATTCTTTTGATCTAAATTTTGAATGTGTGTAAAATGTTTGATACCTATTGATATTGTTTTTATTTTGAATACATACTTAAGTAAATTTAAGTACCAACATTTTTACATCATAATTGCACTATAATTTTAATAAATGTTTTTTTGTTTTGAAAATCAAAATTTTATTCTTAAGTCCCTGGCGCGACATTTTGCGAAAGAGACATTCTGCGAAAGAGACATTTTACGAAAGAGACATTCTGCGAAAGAGACGTTTTACGACCAGGGGACATTTTGCGAAAGAGACGTTTTGCGCCTGAGCCGGAGGAGGATCTCAATTCGGCGGGTATTTTTTTTATTTGTAGTTTTCTGATCCGATTTCTGTGATTCTTTTTTAGTTCGATGCAGTATACTTGCCGTTTGGTCTCATAAAAATTTGATTCACTTTGGTTCTGTAGTTTTTATTTTATGAGCATTTTTGCTTATTTCAATTTCTGCGTTGACGAAGACGTCGTCCAAGTATCACCACTTAAAAGTGAAAAATAAAAATCTTTTTTGGAAGTCGGTTATATTTTTTTGTAAAAAGTTTTTTTTATACTAAAACTAGCTGACTCGGCAAACGATGTTTTGCTAAACAAAAAAAAATACCTATTCGCATACCTACCGAATATACACACAAAATTTCATGAAATTCGGTCAAGCCGTTTCGGATTCGGAGGAAATCGGTAACAAACACCGTGATATGAGGTTTTTATATATTAGATTAATCTAAACAAACCGGTTTAGATTAGCAGTATAGACGTGAAAACTGAACAAAAATACAGACAGACCTGTAAGTTTAAATTATTAGCCACTAACAATTGTTAATTCGCAATTTTGTGTTGTTCACGTAAAAAAATAAAAGTACCAATAAATTATAGTTAAAGGTAGATTTGGGACGCATAATAAGCCGTATTTATGAAATAAACCCGTAGTATGATTAAGTGATTATTTCAGGGCAGAATTGAAATTATTATTTTTTTATTTGAGTTGGGTTGGGGATGGGTTTATATATGTACAGTTAAGAATACGGTAATAAGTGCTAATGAGACTAATCATGTAATGGTTAAAAAGTTTTCATAAATAATAGCACCGCGCATGTGTTGCAAACAAACTGCTGGAACTCGATGTTGATCGCACGTAACACAGGTGTTTGATGAAATGGTGTAGGTCAAAATTTTACTATTTTTCTGTCAGCAGCAGCAGGCGACGTCGTCGGCTGCTGCCGTCGGCTGCGGAATCACACCTTAAGTAATCGAGTTGTATGTACGCCACTCTACTGATGAGAACAGTCATACCACCAAAAAATGTAGCACGTGTCTTGTCTCGTAAGTTTGTGCGAGACCGCTGCCAATCATTATAAATTAATTTATATGTATTTTTTTCTTTTATAATTAGCTATTTAATGGCGGCAGGCGACAACTGCAAGCGACGTTGTCTGCTGCTGCAAGCTACAGTCTTTAATATTTCAGCCTTGAAATAAGATACATGTAGCACGATAGTCGGTAGAACAACACCAACAATGTGAAAAAAATGCAATTTTCAAAAACGGCCTTGTATGCACGGTAAATTAGGCACGAAGGTATAATAATACAGTACTGACAATATTTTTAGACCGAAACATCTGGCTATCTACTGTAGATATCACACTCGATGCGTCAGCGGAAGACCTATCTTCGGCCACTTTATCAAAATGTAGGTAGGATAGCTATGAGTAGCAAATACTGCGTCAGTTTCCATATAAGTTTCGGAACACCTGTGTTTACTAATACAGCGATAAGGCTTACGCTAACTGATTATCCAGAAACTTGTAAATAAAATAGATAAAGTGAATACATATTAGGTTGTGATTCACATGCATAACAAACGGTTGTCCGCTGTCTAACAAGCAAGGCACGGCCATAATTTATAATTTATCTCGATTTATTTTGTACGCTCTAAGAAGTTTTTCTTTATTGTTCAGTCGCATAAGTTGTCGCAGTCTAGTCGCTATCAAAATTTTGTACAAACATTTTTTTGAAAACAATTTTCTTTTTCCTCCACAGAATGGCTCCAGCGCAACAGAACATGGAAATGTGCGGTGAAGAAATGCGTTCGGAACTAAAAACAGTTACGTATAAAAATGGAAAAGTTTCACATTTAGAGAACAATAATACAGTGTTACCGGACAGTGCTAGTGAAGTGACATGTGACACGGACTTTGATATAAAAAAATATGAGGCCATGGAATTTAAGGCGCAGTGGCGATGGCCGGACCTTACTGTACAAGTTCTTTTGCATTTAGTTTCATTATACGGACTGTACCTGATGATAAGTAACCAAGTTAAGCTGTACACTATATTATTTGGTAAGTTGATACATACATCTATACTAATATATAAGGCTGAAGAGTTTGTTTGTTTGCTTGAACGCGCTAATCTCAGGAACTACTGGTCCGATGTGAAAAATTCTTTCAGTGTTGGATAGCCCATTTACCGAGGAAGGCTATAGGCTATATACTATCACGCTAAGACCAATAGGAGCGGAACAGTAATGAAAATTGTGACGCAGACGAAGCTGCGCGGGTCAACTAGTTTTCAATAATCTGGCCAAATAGCCCTATTTGGCCAGATTATTTATGGACTATTGAGGATGCCCATCCTCAATAGGGACGTCAATGATCAAGTTGTATAGGTTGCTAAACAGATACTGGTCGGTCAAAATTTAATTTGAGTCAGTCGACAAGAAGAAGTTACCTATATAATTACACACTCCTTAGTACCTCTGTCATGATTTATAGAAACACATCGAAGTTAAAGCTGACTTCTGGCTGGGCTTTTCTTTTCTGAGATTATGAGAAAATAAGAGTGCGGGTCTAAAAAGGCCACTTTAGCAGAATCAAAAAACCAAATCACGCTACACGTCACAGTCAAATTTTCCCAATCAACTTTAAACCTAATGCGTTAGCAATAAAGATGAAAACTAAATTTGATAGATTGTTGTGTGATTAATATTATGATTCCAATATGATTCTCCTAAAGTGGCCTTTTTAGCCCCCCTGGTCTATTACATTAGAAATTACAATTTTGCTGTAGTTTTTTTTTTGTTATTCGAATTAGAGGAATTTGTTTTGAATTGAGAAAGTTTTGAAACTAAAGCTTTACTTCTGAAAAATGCATTTAAGACACAGATTTAAAAGGTTTCTGAACATCGCAAGCTTTTCAAATAAATTCCGAGAATTAAACTTGTAGAGATATGAAGATTTTCAATAATATTTCGACGAAAAAAACCAAAGAAAATTTGGTTTTGTTTTATCTACGTGTTCATCCACGTCTACGTGTAATTCTAACTTTCGTACCTCAATAACATTTTCAGTTTTGGGAATCACTGAATTGAACATAAAATTGAATACGTAAAATCTTGTTAAAATAAATCCCAGTAAGTTGCAAAAAAATGTTACCAAATCAAAATCACAAACTTCAGAAACTTTCCAACGCAACATGTAAATTTTTTCATTCCTTTTTTTAATCCATTTTTTTTTATTAGTTTTATATTTAGTATCAGGCATACTCATAAAAAATCTTTCATGAAAATTGAATAAAGTAGATTCTTTATTCAATTTTCTATGTAGAATTTGAATTTGGAATCTGCTAATCAGTATTATTAAGCTTATGGTTTAAAGTTTTGTGAATAAGGCTGTATATTTTAATTGTAGTGCCAACGGGCTAAGTTCAAACCTAGGGCTTTTTAAATAAAACCGTGGTTTTTTTTTTCAGCATTAGGCACGATATACACGTCCGGTTTCGGGATCACGGCGGGCGTGCACAGGCTGTGGTCACACCGGGCGTACCGCGCGCGATTACCGTTGCGGATACTGCTTGCCATTCTGTTCACTATTACTGGACAGGTAAGACTTATTTTCTTTTAACTAGATTTATTCTAGATTTTAAGACAAGTAGGCGTTTTTTGTCATTCTGGTTCTGGTTGACGAGGGACCGAGAGTGCAATGTCAAAAGCTCATGTGTATTACGCAAAGTTTTAAACACTCGCTCTTGAGTCGACATAAACATAACATTCGTAACAAAATTATTTTATTTATTTATTATTTATTTTATCATTGAATTATTATAACACCTTTACAGATTGCTCCAAGACGATGTTATAACTTATATATTACAAAAAATATACATTACAGCAATCATCATTTAATTATTATTTAAATGTCCAGACCTTTTTCAATTAAATTTTGCGCTGCTTTGATAAATCTCGGCAGGTTTTGGCAAAATATATCTTCCGATGTGACTGATATATCATTAATCAAACGTATGGCTCGCGACATAGGGGCAAACTTGAGTAAATTCGTCCTCGCCAATGGAACGTCTAACAGAGTAGACAATTAACAGAGTAGAGAATTATATTGTTTTTGTTAGAAATAGCGTATAGATTCGCAAATATCTTTTCGTGTTAGGTGTTTGATTTTTACAGAAGAGGTAAGCCGCTTATCAGCCCGTTTATCAACACATTTTAAATATTCACAAAACTGTTATTCCTAAAAGGCATCAGCCTCGTAGTTGAAATAAAAATAAAATCTACTCTGCTTAAAACGTATTAAATCATATCTGTTGCCATAACGCACGATTGCAATTATGAAAAATAAACAGACGAGTATAAAATGCACCGCATTGAGAACCGAACCACTGCGATGAAAGCCATTTTCGAGTGAGTTAAAAAATATAGTACAAGTAACTTACTTATTCTACAGTTACAAGGAATATATACTTCATTGGTTCTTGAGAACTAATTTAATTGGTTCCTGGAAAGTAAAAAGGGAGTGTGAAGGAAACGCTACGAAAAAAGTGCTACATCATTATTTATTTCCGAAAAATTCTTCATGAAAAAATTTTTTTTTCTTATTTATTTAATCAATGTAGATATGTGCGAATATGTGCGTCGAATGAGTGGTAGAATGTTGTTCTAGTAGGTCAATGTAGGCCAACGTGAGATTGGCAAATCGTATCTCTGAGTAGCACAATTTTTATAGGTGGTTTTGAGAAACTTGAAGGAATTTGGAACAAATTTTCATCATCTAACTATTTATTATTATATCTATGTATTTTCGTACGTATGAGTAGGCACAAGTTAAATCATTTTTGAACTTATAGTCTATACTAATATTATAAAGAGGAAAGATTTGTTTGTTTGTATGTTTGTTTGAAATGAATAGGCTCCGAAACTACTGGACCGATTTGAAAAAATCTTTCAGCAATGGATAGCTACATTATCAGGGAGTAACATATGCTATATTTTATCCTCGTACTCCCACGGGAACGGGAAGTACGCGGGTGAAACCGCGTGATGTCCACTAGTGTGTAATAAATTGAAATGAATTATTACATAATTATAACCAGAGGTATGTTTAACGAAAAGTATTGAGAGTGTTTAAGGAGTAACATTTACAAAAAATATTTTTCAGTCGACCACGAGTAGCTACTTAGGTAAGTATATAATTTATTGGTAAGAAAATTGGACATCGAATCTACAACACGTATCCAACGGACCAGATTACAAGTCCCACATGGATAATGTTCATTCACAGTTGTATCAAACAGAATAATAGCTGTTGGCAACCGGAGCGATTTTCTCGACACAAGGAAATTAATCCCTGAGTGAATCCGTAAACAACACTTCTAATTACCAATATTTTGAGAATTTTGTTTGACAGTGATTGTGACCAAGATTAGATTGTGACTGAAATTGGACGCTTTCATTTTATCAGGAAATAAATTAAACTTCCTCATGTATCTGTCTGGCACAGACAATTCGTGACAAATCTACCAGACCGATTCAGTTGAAATATGATATACGTATTATGAACTTCTGTGTCAAAAACACGTAAGCATAACGTTCATACAAATTTTGAGTATAGGGTCACTTTTAGGGGACAATTAGAAAATTAAAATGATTTTCAAACTGATTTGCGGTTCTTACGGTTCTAACAAATATTTTATACCTACATAATTTTAAAAGTAATTTTTTTTTGTATGATCTTGTAAGTTCCTTTGCATTCAGACTTACAAAACCCTAAGAACTACAAAAAATCCATCGACTAATATCTTAACATGATATGAAGCATTTTTCGTAGTGAAAACATGACATCATGCCTGTAGACCTAAGGCGCCATCTCCACAAGCGAGTATATTACCGTGAGTTGACATTTTTTCACTCGTCGAATCGCCGCGATAATATCGCCGTGAGGAAACACGTTCATAGAGTTGTTATAGAAATACGTGGCACGACGATAATCTCGCCCCGATTCTCTCGCTCGTGGAGACGGTCCCTTAGGAACAAGCATACCGTATCGTACCTACATATACATAACTAGCTTTTGCCCGGGACTTCGTACGCGCGTATCCCGTTTCCGAAGGAATTTCTCTCTTAGTGCTCCCCTACACTCCCCATTTCAGTTTTCTACAACCTGCAATTTCGACTGTGCGTTGTCTGTCAGTCACTCAATCAATCAGTAATGCAAGAGTTTTATATTATACTAGTGGACGTCACGCGGTTTCACCCGCGTAGTTCCCGTTCCCGTGGAAGTACGGGGATAATATATAGCCTATATTACTCCCTGATAATGTAGCTATCCAATGCTAAAAGAATTTTTCAAATCGGTCCAGTACTTTCGGAGCCTATTCAATTCAAACAAGCAAATCTTTCTTCTTTATAATATTAGTGTAGATGTAGATATCATTGCAACTCCTTTTAAAATCTTTTCACTTTTCATTGGCTTGCACAAACCATGGCGTGCTAACAAGAGCTCTGCTTTACACGCCATCAGGTCTAGCCAATGTCCCCGGGTACTACTCGGTCGACGGACTACACATAAATTTAATTCCCCTCGGCCACCTTCAACGGTTCGTGGCTTTTTAATCACAAAGGTCACGGTCATAGCAACGAGACTCGCAAAAACGTTTCAGGTCAGGCGAATGAGTGATTTAGTCACTTTCCCTGGTTTTTATGGCCAGTAACTATCGGTTTCCACATTCATAAAACAATTTCTATGAATACATACGACCTTCTTGTTATGTTGCTAACAGCTGTGATAATTCGAGTGCTGTTAAGATGTTACGTATGTGTTTGCTATTTCCAAAGCTAAATCTAGATGTAGCTAGTCTAAAAAAAACTGCAAATATGCAGATTTTGAAACTCGAAATATGTTTCTCATTTTAATAACGGTCGCGTTGTAAAATTGATATAATGGTAATTTACATATGGAATGCGTATTTTCTATGAAACATTCACTTTATTTAATAGGCATCAGGCATCATCCAGTATTAAATCCGTTAGGTATACCAGTAATTGAATATTCAATGACATCATTAAATTGATTTCTTCGAAGAAACTTTATTCTTAAAAACAAAACTGGCAGAGTTTCGTACTAGGTATAGTAGGTAGTATACCCAAATTTTATAAATTATGTTTAGGATTCATATAATGATACGAGCACATTGACATCAACTACGCACAAATCCAGACTCCGGGGAGTTGAGTTGATAATCCAAATTATTTAGTTACTACTTTTTCCCGCGACTTCGTACGCGCATATCCCGTTTATCCGTTCCCGTATAGCCTTCCTCATGAATGTGGCTATCACATACAAAAATAATTTTCCAAATCCAACAGGTAGTTCCAAAGATAAGCGCGTTCGAACAAACAAACTCTTCAGCTTTATTAATTTATGTCATTAATTTATTACTATATTCTGGAGAAAAGCTAAGTTCATTCTATAATGAATCCAAACAGCTTCCACGGCACCTTTTGAATACTTATGCTCTTCCATCCTTCCTCTTAATTCTGTGTTTTATTAATTAATCAACGGTGTGAGCTGGATGAGTAGGTATCCGAGTCGACTACACTTAATCTGAATTAGTACATAGGATAGATTTTTTTTCTACTACGTTCCCCTTATTTTGACATTTTTGTAATTTTCGAAACATTTCTATTGTTATTAAACTATATGTGGGATTGTTTCTCTGCATGTAACACCAACTTTTTCAACTTTAACCACCTTCCATAAGTAACTTTTACAATATTCCGCTTATTTTACAAAGGAATTCATTAGCTGCAGCACCTGGCGTAAAACTGAGGAATAATTTTAAACAGCACAGTCATTTGCAGGAAAAATGTTGTAATAGGTAACACTGGTCAACAAGATTTTGCCACAAGAAATGTGCTTACTAATTTTGAATTACCTACCTACCCTTATCACGAAACCATATTTATTTTGCTTTGATTAGGTCTAGTTTTTGTGTTATAACTACTATCAGGGTTATTCATTTTCCCTTTAGCTTGTAAATTAAGATTTTTTGTTTTTCGATAAAATAGCTGGTTTTTTCAGTTTACTGAGTTATTTTATTCTTTTTAAATGTGTAAGAAGTGACCAAAAGATTCTGAAAAGTTTCTTTACATTAATGGTGAAATTATTTTAAAACTCAAAAGAGAAATTCTGCACGATCAGTAAAAAAAAATCAATAAAAATGTGAGCTTTCTTTTGGGATTTTTGAATACAAAGGGATAGTTGAGTAGTCTGACGTACCATCAGCTGCACAGTCAATCCTTTAACTTGATAATGTGCCTGTACTAGAACCACCTGAAAACTTCAGTTTTCGCCTCAAAGCTCCACTTCAAAATCATATTACAGGAAAACTGTATGTGTCTCAATAATTCTGATTTCAGTTCTATGATTTAAAAACATGTTCTTAACATAATTATTTAAAAACATTCTTGTTACATACAAAAAGTGTTTTTTGTTGACCAGTGTAACAGGTAAAGTCGATAGGTAACGTAATCTGTGAACACAATCTTTGTGTTGACACGAAAAATTACTTACGTACTGACGAGTCTTTGCTATTCGTTATCACGCAGGTGTTTTAACTATAAGGCCACGTTTCCAGAGGGGAAATTCACGTATTTTTAAGAACCATGATAGACGTACGAGCAAGTACGCGGGCTTACGGCTCGACGACCTTTTTCGCTCGTGTGTCACCCTAAGTACGCGTACTTAAGTAGTCGAGCCATAAGTACGCGTACGTCTATCACCCCACTTGAGAAGCGTGATGCGCAGTCGCAAACAGGCAAAAACCCTACTAATGGGGATGTTGACTAAACAAATGTAATTAGTCCGTCAGATAGATGTCCAAATAATATTGGACACGCATTTTTTCTTTATTCACGTAAACACAAAATGAAGATGATAAAGTGCGTTGAAAATTCGTATGATCACATTCCGATACAATTTTTATCGGAAAGTGACATCACAAGCCCCACTCCTGATCTATGATACGTTTTATCTTCGTCAATTTATATTGATTTGATAAAATAAAAATACGACATTTTTCAATTATCTAACTAAATATAATAATAATGGAAACATCTTTATTTGACAACAATTTGACAAGTTTTGGACTTTGATTTTCGTTGAGATGATATTGCGACATGAATAACGCTTTTAAGTACGAGTATTTATTGGCCTTCAGCGGAGAATGAATTTAATCAATCCCATCAGCTGTCGTGGGGCTGGTATACATATTTTTCACATTTTTGCGACCATTTTCGCTCCAAAAACTGAACTATTTTCAGAAAATGGTCCAATATTTAGCGAATTTATTGAGTTAAAAACACCCACCGCAATTTATCAAAAGCATGTATGAATTAATGGTTCAAAAATAAACAAATGTGTGTCTAATAAATGGAAAAAACTTGGAACATATGCCACGTGTCATGTTTTTTTCCGCATTTTCCTTAATGAAAGAAAATCAAAGATCTGTACTAGAACTAATTGGACGTCTAAATGAAATTAAAAAGATACAAAACGTTCTCTTTGAGGACATCCAACACACACGCTCAGTTTTAATTAAACTAGACTTACAGGGACTAACATATTTGTGATGTCTGATGAATGAGTACCGAGAAATCGGCGAATCAAATGAAAAGACAAACAAACCGTCTGCGACATAATGTCGACTAGCTTCTGCCAAAGGCTTTGCTCTCTTAAAAGTTATTTTGGATAAAATTCCTATTTCATTCTCTAAAGTCCAATGAAATCCATCTCTATACCCAAAACTGTTTCAGTGCTTTAGATGTGAATATGTACCAAACAAACTGATAAAGTTACTTTCAGTATTCAGTATTAATTATTTATTTGTTAACATAGGTAAAGAAATACATATCTTATGATAGATTAACGGAGCGCTATGTTATGCCAGGACTGCCAGGAGGTGTACAAATATCGTGTACAAAAATCTAGCTGAGGATTACAAATTAAAATTTACTGAAAATGTTAAAAAACAGGCATAATCATGGTATTAAATAAGAAAATAAATTGAACAATTACATATTATTTAATACTCCAATTATGTCAGACCTAAATGAAGAATTATTAAAATATTAAAAATATAAATATAAAATCTCTGTCAAAATAGTAAAAATTACAAAAATAAAATAAAAATAAAAACGAATACAAAAGAACAACATAATACCACATTGAAACAACAACTTTTGATGTTCACAGGGTGTCCTGTCTGATACAGCTTTTTATAAAATTGATAAAATATTTCAAACAAATCTATACATATAATAAAATCGTAGACTAACCGTGTCTGTACATTGAATATTTTTCCATGAAAATTACACAGAAAACTCAGGAAAAAGGTATAAAACACAAAAATGCAATTTTTGAAATTTTTGTCTGTTTGTCTGTTTGTCTGTGCGTTTGTGGGAGCATCACGCATAAACCACAGATTGGATTGCAAATCTAAGTACTTAAAAATATTAAGTAATAACCCGAGTAACATTTAGCGTTTATTTCATCAAAATCGACCCACAAAATCAAAAGATATTGAATTTTTAAGTTTAGGAAGAAACTTCCTAATGTATTCTGATGAGTCAGAGCGCCATCTATTGAGAAAAAAATAAAATGCACGAAAGCATTCAAAATTGTTGTGTTATTCGTGAAACTTTTAATATGTGGCAAAATAAAAGTGACCATTTTTATACCTTTTCGTTATTTATCGTTACAATCGATCCACAAAATCAAAATATATTGTATTTTTAGTTTAGTAAGAAACTTCCTACTGTGTTCTGATCAGTCAGAGCGCCATCTATTGAGGAACCAAAAAATGCATGAAAGTATGAATGTTACACCAAAACACATTAATTGAGTTATTTGTGAAACTTTTAATGCGTAGACGTAGCAAAATAAAAGTAAACATTTTAATACCTTATCGTTATTTATCGTTACATACGGGCTTCTTATTTAACGTCTTCTGCTGCCAAATATTTTGTCAGTTTACATGGTCGATAGATGGCGTTGCACTGATGACGCGTTTTTCTGAATTGCGGTGTTAATATTTTCCGCTGAAGAATGACCTCACACGATTATTATACACTGTCGTAGTTCGTAGGAATTTCGGTTTGGCCTCTGGAAGGTCTTAAACGACTAGGGGCCAAAATTGCTTAAATCTCTGAGTTGTGCTGGTTTCGTTTAAAGTGCTTTTATCGTAAAGTGTTAAACTGATTTAGAACTCAGTAGTTTTGTGAAGTACTGGACGGTTCGAATTGCGGATCAGGCCTGTAGGGTTCCGTACCAAAGGTGCTGACAGGACCCTACTTCTAAGGCCTCCGCGTTTGATTCCGTTTAGAGCGAAGCGGTTCGATTTGCGAAACAAGGCTAATAATAATAAGGAACCGTACCAAAGGTGGTCACGGTGACGGTAGCGATCGATTTTGGTGGGGCTACGTTCTAAGTCCGAAGTCCGTAGTTTCGGGCTTAGTTGCGGACGTATTCTACTCCGTATCACCTACAGACTTACGATTAATCCCGAACCCGAACTAAGAATGAATGACAACACGATTTCACAGTAACTGTCAAATCGAGTTATCATTAGTTCTCTGTGGTTAGGTGATACGGAGTAGATTTTTTTTAAATATAGATAGGCATACGTTTGACCACTATCTCACCTGATGGTAAGCGATGATGAGGTTGCAGATGGAGCACGTTTGCCTAGAAGCAACCTATTCACTTTTGTCTTAAAGACTCCCAGGTTGCCCGCAACTAAGTTTTTAATTCGTGCTAAGTATCAGACGGTTCGATTTGCGAGCCAAGGCAAATTATAGGGTTCCTTGCCAAAGTTGCTACTGGGACCCTATTATTTAAGCCTTCGCGTACGATCTTGATTCGTGCGAACCAAGTCAATTTTTAGGTTTCCATACCAAGGTTGCTAACGGAACCCTATTTATTAATAAGCCACCGCTGTCCATCTTCCTTCAGTTTATTAACCGACTTCAAAAAAAGGAGGAGGTTATCAATTCGACTGTTTTTTTTTTTTGTTTGTTACCTCATATTAACCGACTGGATGAACCGATTTTCATGATTTTTTTTTTATTTGAAAGCTGGTGCTTCCCGTGTGGTCCCATTGCCACCACGTCAGGATCTGATGATGGAAACCCTGAGAAATCGAGGGCAACTCTCGAAAATTGTAGGCACGTATTTGGTAAAAACTTGATATTCGTGCGTATATCGGGTGATACTACAAAAGAATGAAAGTTTGGATCAGACCTGATGATGGAGACGACAGAGAGTCAAGGGAACTCCACATCGGTATGTAGGAACTACCAAGTGTTTGAGCTTATTTCATTCGTATTGACGAGACCTTTACACCGAAAGCACTTAGTAAGTTTTATTTTCATAACATAACATCACGCCAGTACGCTGTGAATGGGTACGCAGGTACCACTAAAAACTGAAAAATAAAAACTTTTTTACAAAAAATGTAACCGACTTCCAAAACTAAACACTACAAAGTATAAAATAACTTTAATTTCGGAAGTCGGTGTCAAGAAGCGAAAATACTAAAAACACCGACTTCCGAAATTAAAGTTATTTTATACTTTGTAGTGTTTTGTTTTGGAAGTCGGTTACATTTTTTGTATAAAAAGTTTTTTTCGTTTTATTTCTGTCTCGCTGATATAAAAATGTCTTCTAGAAAAAGGTCGAATCTTTCACAATATAGCAAAATTCTCAAAGTCGGGTTTGTTCGAACACTATTCTAACTAACTCGAGAACGGCTCGACCGATTTTCATAGTTTTTGTGTTTTATTCGGGACGAAGACTAATTCCTTCGTCCGGAATAGCATAGGTAATAAGAATTAAAATACAAAAAAAAAATGAGTATGTAGGTAGGGTAGGTAGGCAGGTAGGTAGGGTAGGTAGACAGGTAGGTAGGGAAGGTAGGCTGGTAGGTAGGGTAGGTAGGCAGGTAGGTAGGGTAGGTAGGTAAGGTAGGTGAGGTAGGGTAGCTATGGTAGGTTGGTATGGTAGGTAAGTAGGTAGGTAGGGTAGGTAGGTTAGGGTCGGTAGGTAGAGTAGCCAGTTGACGGGAGCGAAGCCGCGCGGGTCAGCTAGTATTTGAATATTTAGACATTCAATTTAAATATTTTTTTACAAACAAAGGCTCAAAGCTATGTTTATCTTGTATTTGACGTGAATGTAGCCTATTTCAACGTAATAAAACTGTGGTGCCTTTCAGCAATGGCAAAGGAATCGCAAAAATGAAAATTTTAAAAGAGACATTTATTTTTATAAATAAGTTCTTAATTATTATCCACCCTGTATAAAGAGTAACCAACATCCACATGTTGGTTACTCTTTTTGTCAAACCGATGGATAAGTTAGATTGAGTCAAGAGGCAGAGGATTAAACTTGCTACTTTTAAGAGTAGCAAATTTTAGTCACTGGATTTAAAGCTTAAAAACCAAGTGGGTACTTAGATGAATGATTGCTATCCCTGTCTACGTACTTTCTTTGGTCAATCAAACTGTATTAAGGAAAAAGAACTCCTAAGAACATGAAAAGGCTTTTCTTAATTCATTTCATGATAACGAATTTTCAGCAAGTAAGCAGACTGTAATTGTGATTAAAATGTGTTCTTTCTAACTTATAAAAGCTGGCCAAGTGCGAGTCGGAATTTCACACGAAAGGTTCCGTACAATAAACCAAAACAAACCGTTTCTTGTATGGGAGCCCCCTTTGACTTTTAATTTTATTGTTTTTTTTTGTTATGGTGGCAATAGGATTACACACTCCGTGAGAATTTGAACTATCTGCCTATTTATTTATTTATTTATTGATAGGAAACTCAACAGCTTGTTTTTACAACGTTCAAGATATGGTAACAATGGCATATGGGGTTCTAAAGCCTATTATAGAGTTTCACAGCATGCATTATATAAAACTAGAAAATAGAAGAAAACTTAGCTTAAATATTGTAGTTAAAAAATTGGTGGTTGTAAAACTTTAACTAAAATGAAAAGAAAATAAAACAACTGATAAAAAAATATACGAATATTATTCACTTATTGATGAGTATTTTTCAAGAGATTTACGAAACGCTACCTTTGATAACTGGAATATATCCAGGCTTTCAAATTTGTCTATATATAAGCGAGGCAGTCGAGTCATAACAGCATTCTGCCCATAATTGGAACGGTGTAAAGGTACACTAAATAAGTGGGTATGTCTTGTGCGAGACCTTTGCGTGCAAAATTCTATGCATGACAAAAGGTCACTGCAGTCAATCTCCCCACGAAGAATATCAAATAAGAGCTGCATATCCATCATTTAACGTCTATCATTGAGTGGAAGCAAGCAATAGTGACTAGAGTCTGCAAGATAAGAAGCATGACGCTTGTTGCTTTTAAAGTTTAAAAATTTTACAAATCGTTTTTGTAAACTTTCTATTCTAGAAATATACACATTATACTGAGGTGACCAGACTGGACTGCAATACTCTAGAATACTTCGAACATAGGCACAGTATACAATCTTAAGACTATATTAATAATTATATATATAATAATTATTAAGGTTCTTTAGATATAGCCCGCTGACAGACAGACAGACCCACGGACGGACAGTGGAGGCTTAGTAATAGAGTTCCGTTGATTACCCTTTGGGTACGGAACCCTAAAAAGCATTTTTTAACACGTTTTATGATAAAAATTATCAGCAAGTAATAGACTGACCTGATGAGGGTCGCGGGTAGCCGATAAAACTGAGACGCACAGGACTGGTTATTGTGGCAACACTTGGGGGAGGCTCATGTCCAGCAGTGGACGTCTTTCGGCTGATGTGATGATGATGAAGCAGACTGTAATTATGATGAAAATGTATTCTTTTCTAACTCATAAAATCCTGTAGTATAACGCTGAGCTCCTGAGCTATAACGCTGAGCTTCTGAGCTGTAGCGCCTAAGTATTCGCTGTGAGATAATTATGCTTTCTTCATAGATCGCTTCCTACTGAAATGCTACGATACATAAACTCATACATATGTTACTTGTTAGTCCCCACATTTCTCAAACTTAACAAACTTCAGTAACTGCGTTATTTTTAAATATAAAAGCAAGCCGCTGCAATTCTCTTTGGTGCAATTCCATTATTAAGATATTGTCAGTGAAATTGTATTCCCTACCTTATTTTATTACATAAATGCTACTTTAAACTGCAATTTTGAATTCAATCGACAGCATTCTTTGCCGTCGACCTAATTCAAAATGGCAGTCGTTGTTGCCTTTTTTTATAATTATTTAGAAATATAGTAGTTCCCGGTGAAAGGAAACATTTCAAAGAAACGTAGAATTAGACTTTAGTAGCAAACGTGGTGTATAATATTTTTTCATCTCTCATTTTATTTATATTTTTTTTTATAAAGATAAGACAGAAATGCATCCAATCAAGAAAAAAACTTCCGGGTTAGTGCATCGCTAACCAAGGAGAGTGACTTGCAGGGGGTTCGTTTTAATTTGAAGTTAGCTTATTAAAATTAATAAGCTTTAGCTATTTGAAGTTAGCTTGATGATATCTGGACCAAATGGTCCTGATAGCATTATTCAACGATATTTTTTTATCACTCCTATAACTTCTTTTACATAAACAAGTAGATATTACAGCTGTGTAATTTTTAACGGATCAAAACGTCCTTTCAAAACCTTATATATTGTGCCAGAGCACTTGTTTACAAAACCAAGGCGATTTCATCGAGTATTAACCATCTGAGAGAGCTGAGACTACATCGGATTCGGAGAAAACCGAAATAACCTACGACATTGTGGGTACATAATGATGATGACACACGAACACAGATTTAGGTACTCACTATCAATTTAATCTAAGTTATACCTAGGTACGATCTATTTTGTTTCACAATCCCAACTTTAGTCCTTCAGAGTTTCAATGTACGAATTTGCCTGACAATAAAGTAAGTTATGTCTAATTTTATGTATTACTTTATTATGAACGCTGTAGAACGGAAAGCGCCCTAATAAGGAACGGGTCGGTACCTACTTATGCGTTAAATTTGAGTGTTCGATTTTCGTAGTGCACGGGACAGTACTCCAGTACTTTACCCTGTTCCCGCCAAGCAGTTTAATGTGTTCTGGTTTGAAGATCGACGTCAAGCCGTTGGTCCCGGCTGACATTAATAGTACATTGTTATCTTAAGGCTGAAAGTAACTGATCTAGTCCCGAGACGGCGTTTGACGCCCGAACGTAGCGAGGGCGCCAATAGTTCGAGGGACTAAATAAGTCTTTCACCTGTGGTAAACTGTGCTTTTCATTACGAATACAAGAAAAGTAAAAATAAAAACACGAATTAGTTAAGGAAAAAAATCTATATCTAAATCTGATGAACTCATCGACGTGTCAAATACAAATCTGTATGAAAAACTTTACAACTCAAAAAAACAAATGAAGATCGGACTGCCGCTTTCCAGACTATTTTTTGTTTTTTTTTTCTGTGACCGGCCAGCTATTCAGCCATTATTTTACATTTTCATCATTGGAAAAATGGTAAAAATTTTGCCCAAATCTATGTTATTTTAAAGAAATAGTTGAAAGTAAATTATAATAAAGTCAAAAAATAAAATTTTTAGTTAATACTCTTAACGTTATTTCAATTTTAAATCGCGCTGTAACTGACTGGCGGTATATAAAGCTGGAACATGGTTCAATAGGAATTTTGAACCATTTTTTTTTATTATTTGACGGCTGTCAGTTGAAAACGATTCTCCCCAGGGTTGAAAAGTAATACTTTCAACCCGGAGCGGGTTGAAAGTATTACTTTTCAGGCAACTTCAGGCCTACTTTCCGAGTATGAGTAATCAAAACATATTTGAATACTAGCGCGGTTACTGGTAGTAAAAAGCCAGAAAATTAAACCCAAGGGTATCGTTTTATCCAGTTACTGGGTTTTGGTGGTCACACAGGCGGTCGCTCTATGTAAAATACTTGTATGCAGGTGTATCCGGTTAGACTAGAAGGCGACCTCAATATTATAATTGCAAAATGGCTAAACAGATGGTCAGCTCACATAAAGAGGCGACGCGATAAGTTGCGAAATTTAAAAAAAAAACGCTTCATTATTGAACTTTTATACTCAGTACACAAAAAGCTACTCATTTCAGTGAACGAATTCGAATTCCAAAGGGTGTTTGAATGACGTTCGACTTCTCTCATTGAAGTATGTACCTTGCATGTAGTAAAATAAAGTCCAAGATTCTATAGACATGACACTTGTTTGTGAACCAAAAAGTTCCTACATTATTTCAGCCAGTATGGAATGTTCCCGAAACCGTCACCGCATCATGTTATTGTCAATTACATTGAAAGTTGTTTAGTACGAATATATTAGTAATTACAGTACCCGCTGTTGTTGCTGGCTCGTGATCACCATGATCAAACGAAGTCAATTGCACGCATTGACCTCCGCCAACCTTGGCGACAGAGCATCATAAAATAAACTGTATGCCTGCTAGTTATAAAATCAAGAATTCTACATAACAATGTCTCCTTTAGGTACAAATATTTCTTTACAGAATACTAAATATTTAATTAAATAATGCGTTTTCAGCATCATGATGAAGATTGTAAATTCAACTGGTTGCTGGAAATGTAATACATAAATTATACGAAGAAAACGTCTGGCTTCTGCAGACAGGCGTTGCGCTGCAATACAAAATTATTCCTCGGATATGTCGTCGACTCGTAGAAAGTTTCTATATAAACGAACATAAGCTGGAACCTTAAAGAATTTTGAAATAGGTGGTTGGCTTTAATGCCTTAAAATCAATAAAAGCACCAAACCAGAAGAACGTTTGAGGGTCAGGAGCGATTCATCAAACGATATTTCTGGTTTCAAATGTTTGTCGTTTGTCAATATGAAAGTCTGCATTCAGCAGTTTTTATCATTCACGACAGAAGTTTGAGTCTACAAACTCATGGCTCATGGCAGGGTAGATATTGTTTGTTTTTATGTTTTGCTGCGTTTTTCATACTATAAAATAACTGTACTTCTATTAGAATGCGTGGGGGACGCCCAAGAAGGACGTACACTGAACTTAAGGCTGCACTCTCGAGAAATGCTTAAAAACAGCGTGCAGTTGAAGCAACTCTTCGTCGGCATTTACTGAGAAATTGCATCAAAAAAAAATTATATTAATCTACATGATACGACACGTAATTTGATTTAGACAGAATTTATGTATCAGTATCACATAATAAGAAAAAAAAACACCAAATCACCTCCAAATTGTTGAGGTGAAACCATTTTACTCCTTTCTTTCATTCTAAAAAAATATCTACTGCATTGCAATACAAACGAAAATAATTTGGTTTTGTTACTGTTTTAAAATATGTGTCATTTTTTATAATAAAATAAAAACTCGGGTAGCGGAGTGGCGCGTAGAGGAGTAGTTAGCTCCGTTTATATGCACAAGGTCATTGGCATGTATACAAGCCTTAACAGTGATGTTCTTCAATGGGTTTCTATGTTTGAATGTTACCGAAGCAAAAGGCGTTTGTAAAAATCGTAGCAGAATTTGTTCAAAAGAGTCAACGCGGCCCTGGAACGCAAAGGGCTTTAGGAGGATCACGGATGGGTTTTAGTCAGTAAGAGTCTGATACTCCCGCTCCGCTCAGAGCGGGAGTCACTTGATGATTTCCCATCCTTAAAAAAAAGGATTTAATGTATGAAGTTATTAAAAATATCACTACAGGTTGAAATAAATTGACAACTCATCTTCAACATCTTATTCTAGCGCATATCCTGACTTGTTTGTGGTCGCCAGAACATTATTCTTTTCCATCTGCTCAAAGTACGAAACGATAAATAATATTTGGAAAGCTTTTCCTAATGAAACATTACATGAACTCAATTAGAATTTATTAGCTTTAGCGAATGATACGCAAACTCGGAATATTCGACCTCATTAATTTGACTTAGATAAATGCTATCTTCCGTTTCTGTTAATCAAAGGAGCTAGCTGTTCTTCTGTATTCATAAAACATTTGTTTAAAGCTGTTAACACATAAAGGACGCATTAAAAAAAAAACTGAATACCTACTACTATTACACTAACCGTTTATAATATAAAAGTAAGTGTGATAGTATGGCACCGGTCTCTGTAAAGTTCTGTGGAAATTTCGTGAGGAAAGTTTTGAGTATGAATGTTTGGCTCTAAAGTCCCATGCACCGAAATGTTTGTTTCACAATAACACGTTAGGTACAATTTTAAACTAAAAGGCAGATGACCATAGAGAAGAAAAGTTGTGAAATATTCATTGATGGCGCCTGAAAAAAGGAAGACCAAATAAGCAATAGGTCGACTGTGTAAAAGATAATTTCACAAGAAAAGGTGTGACTACTGAGATGACGACTAATAATAAAAATAATAATAATATAATAATAGAAGTATGGAAGGAGAGGCCAAATTGGAATAAACAGAATGATGTTTGAATATCACTAACCAAACTTTGCACACGATGCTTCCCTTACAACTGTGATCGCGATCGATTAAAATATAAACTCACACTAATTTGCTTTCGTTAAAAAAATATTCTGAAGCCGAGTTCCGCTCAGTATGAACTTTTAGGGCATCAAACTTTAAAACTTAAGTTTCCTAAAACACCCGTTACCACTTCCAGGTTTTTTACCTGGGAGGAAGTGGCTACGCCACGAGACTCTCCATGTATAAAGACCCTTAGATTACAAGTATATAAATTCATATCTTTGTGCTGTCGCACGTTACACGTTCTTGTAAAATTATAAAATAACTTGGCAGCACGTGCAAATACGACGTACAGGACTAAGAACCCTTGGTATAATACATATATAATTCAAAACCTAATAAAGCGTGGTATTTACTTGCCCTTTCGAATTATATTCGGGAAACTAATTTTCGTGCATCACGAAACTAGGACGGTCAAAATAGAGCTAGGGCAAATAAGTGTGTACATATCTATACATACACAGTTACACAACCTGTTTTTTGTCACCACCCAATATTGTTCCAGGTGTTAAGTACCGATATCAGGCACTGTTTATGCAAAAAAAAAAACTCCATTAAAATCAGACTTACTAAAGTAATTTTATAAGAGGTTAAGTAGTTTGTTTCTTTAAACCACTATTTCCTAGTATCTAGTAGTAAATGTCGATGACTGCTTTATTGCACACTGATTACGATTGGACCAAACTCACCAAACGTGTGCATTCCTAATGGAAATCTTAACGTCTGATTGCTTTGCGGGACACGTTCTTATTTCACCAGAAAAAAATAAAATGAAGCGGGTACAACGTTTTAAATATTAGCATCTAAATAAATTGTGCACAAATTCTTATTTATCTCACAACTTTTTGTTTCAATTTACTTTTATGTCGTTGTTTGATTCATTTCAATGACCCATCCATTTTCGTTTCACAAATTAAAGTCTAGTAAGTATATTTCTATACTATTAATATTAAAAAGAAGAAAGATTTGTTTGTTTGAATTGAATAGGCTCCGAAACTACTGGACCGATTTGAAAAATTCTTTTAGTATTGGATAGCTACATTATCATGGAGTAACATAGGCTATATATTATCCCCGTACTCCCACGGGGACGGGAACTACGCGGGTGAAAACGCGTGACGTCCACTAGTAATAATATGAAACTAATAACTTATAATAAAAAATTGGTTGTCTGAAAAGTTGGTTTACGGACGATAATTTTACGTGATAACGTCATAAGAAAACAATTGAATTCTTAACAAACAAGCCGAACGCTTAGGCCGATCGTGCCTCTCTATCGCTTGTATCGCACTCTCGCTTGCGGAACGTGACACTTTTTCGTACGTGCAGCCGGCGTTCATCGATTTATAAGACGTTATCACGTTAAAAAATACTTAATTATATATGTGACTGTTCTTAAATTACCTTGTGCTTTTGAAATTCATGTTTTTCCTGAGATACTGCAACTCGCTTTTTTATATTTTCCCATTCTTTCATATTTACCTGACTGCCCTGGGAGGGGCAGTCGTTTGGACGACAGACCTCGGTATCAAATATAGAATAGGATAGATATATCGATATTGCAAGATGCTCAGAATCATTTCATTTCGCGTGTAAGGATTCGGTACGTGGTCGTGGTCGATTCTGAATAACCTTTACGGATCGAAAAGGGTTTCATTATTAAGTACACTATGTTCGGTACAAGCTTCAGAAATTCAACCCCCATGAGGATGACAAAATTGGATTATAGGAAAGGTGTATTTATTGATTGATAACACTTTGAAGGAGGCACAAAACGTGATACCAGATCTAAGTAATAAAAATCTTGTAAGTTAAAATCGGCGTTTGTAATCAGATATTGCAAACGCTGTAAGTTCATAAAATACCGCGAGAAATTGTAAAATCATTTTTCTCAATAAGACACGGATAAATTAGATAATATTGAATTTGGATGGGATTTATTGTTTTTAAAATTATCTGGTTCACAATGTATCCAATTTTTTTAATGTAATAAAGATTTATTACAATTTCACGTGATTCTATAAGTTATTCGTAAATCTTCTTTGATTACGAAAGTGAGAAGAAAGTATTTATGAAAATAAAAACCTAATAATAGATGAAAGTTCTTTAATTTTGCCCATGCGAAATTACATCGAGCACAGGACCTGAACAAAATACATAAAAATCCAAAAATAAGTGTGCCTGGTTGAAGCCGGGCTTCCGCGGCAGCGATATGCAACATACCTACTTTTATTTATCAGCTTTTAAGGACTGTTTCACCGCCGATAGTAAAATTCCTGTTAACCTAATTGGCAGATAATTTCATACAAATTCTGTTCAATTTTTGAATTTATTCAGTATGTACTGGCTATTCGGATATCGTGGTCATTAGAATCTGCTAATCATTATTTAAACTTATCATAATGTTTTTTTTATTATATGCCTGTAAATTTTTGTTTATTATTGTATCCTATAAGCAACAATTAGCACGAACAATACATTACTATGAAACCGATCTAGCTTACAATGGAGCTCTTAATAATTATGTTCCAATCCGTTCAACACCGACGTGCTGGCTAAAAGGAAAATTAATAATGTGAACGTAATTGTAGATACAAATAGATAATTAATATATAAACCAATATCCACAGATGAACGATGGCCACTCAATTGTACACGGACTGTTAGTATTATAAGTTGTTTTGGTGTACAATCAATAATTAAGGAATGGATTTTGGGAAATCTTGGTCCTACTATGACGTCTTCAAACTGTCAGTATTCTGGTGTGAGAGAGACAGCACAGATCTCAACATGGCGAATATCCCTTCTCCACAACGAAATGATGATGACATGGGCACTTCCTAGTACGGCCCCTGAGGGCTGTCAAAATTATTAGAAATGTGGACGCCTATGTATAACCTCACAGCAAACACTTGTATCATTTTACATTCTATTATAATATAGAGAACGCTAGGCTCTCAATTTGTCAAAACTGTCATACCCCCAGTTCGTTATTGTGTCACCACAAAATGACACTAGGTATTTCAAATGCAGCACAAACTTGAAGTTTCTTGGAACTGCTGAAAGTTCATTTGACGTACGCGGTGTTGAAATCGTGCGCCAAACACTTAGCTGCGGACCATTTTTATAAATCTTCTCACAATGCAAGGTGGTTTTTGAATGGTTATCTAAAGAAAACAGTGTCTCATTATCTCGAATGTATATATTTGTTTACAAGATTAATCTATCAAATATTGCCTTGCCTAATTCCAACAGGTTATGGGCCCAGACAGGGAAAATTAGAGGTGTTTAGGAAAATGACATTGAGATTAAGATTCGAATGCAACAAGGGCATTTCCAGTCTAAATTTTTATATCGGCTTAACACGCTCGTGTTTCAATGTTCTACTTACTCGTATAATATTCTAAAACGATGTGTTCAAGGGCGATATCTCAGCAGTGTAAAAAATGAATGCGTTATTTTTATGACGTCAAGCGATATCTCGCATCTGTAAACTAGATGAAATTGGCAATATACGTCTGAAAGACGCTTCCGGGAACTGGTTGAGAAATAAATAGGAAAAAGTGCCGTATAATTCCATGATGACAAATTCAGCGAATCTTGTACACGGGAGGGCGTTAGCGTTCTTGAAACCAAGTTTTGGAAAAGGAAGAAGGGGGAAGTTCCTCTATTAAAAAGGGTTACTCTCACCACACGTCTTGCAGTTCCTTTCTACATAATTATTTCGTATATTTTTATGTTGCCAGAATTTCAAACATAATCTGAACTTGATTTTTTTCTTTCAGCGCGACATCTACATCTGGGCTCTGGACCACAGGGTGCACCACAAGTACTCGGAGACAGTAGCAGACCCTCACGATGTCAGGCGAGGGTTTTGGTTTGCGCACGTCGGATGGCTGGTGCTGACCCCCCATCCGGCTGTGGAGGACCGCCGCATCGCGCTGCGACCAACGTGTGCAGACCTGCTGGCTGACCCAGTTGTCAGACTACAGAAGAAGTAAGTCGTTTTAACACTGTTTTTTCCACTAATACAGGTTCACGTGTGGTGCGCAAATTTTACATGTAGCAAACTAATTAAAAATAAATAGATTTTCTTGTTTCAATGTGTTTCGTACACAAAAAAAATGCATTAACAATATTGATTGCACGGAAGAAAATCTTTTTTACAAAAAAATACAACCGATCTCCAAATAAAAAACACTGCAAAGTATAAAATAACTTTAATTTCAAAATTTGGTGTCAAAAAACAACTTTAAAATTTAAGTTACCTATTCTATACTTTGTAGTGTTGTTTTATTAATTGGAAATAGGTTATTTTTTGTAACAACGTTTCTTTTTAGTGTTCCCATAATGAGTAGATGCGCCATTTGCCGACCCTTAATGAGGCAAAGGGAATATTTTTCCCACCATATTTTTCAGCTAATTAATCAAATAATGAGTTTCTAGTAGCTATTCCATTGTTGTACAAAGGAAGGTTATTTAAAGACTTATCAATCACTCATTAAATATTCAAAGAACATAATTTGTTTAAAAAGTGAAAAATATTTTCTACCAATAATAGCTGCCTATTTGGCATTATTTTCCGATTCCCAGTTCGTTATGCCCGTTTAAGGGTTAAGGAGTTACTTTGTGTGCCTTCGCAGTCTAAGTCCAGACCAGCTCATAGTTTAAAATCTACTTTGCTTTGGGATTGACATAAACCTAACAATGTCACTTAACTCGATTTTAAGTTGAGGAGGTTTATCTTCGAAGTTCTTATATAGCTATAACTAAACCTGACGCAAAAACAAATCATCAAGATCGGTTAATAAACAATAGAGTTATGCCCGAAGAGATAACCCCAAAAACACGGAAATTCGGGTTGACCCGTAGGTATGCATCTGCGTACCCCTTCACAGCGGACTGACGTGATATTATGTTATGAACTATTGTAAACAATACACAGAAATGTGATTTCAGCAATCCGCGAGGTTCGCTATTATTTATTGAAGAGTTCCGTTGCCTACCACCGAAGTTCTTCATCAGATCTTCACCAAATTCAAATTGGACCAGTAAAAAAAAATACTCTTCCAAACAATAAAAAACATTTTATGTGACAATAAAATTTGAGAGTTGCCCTCGATTACTCTGGAACCCGTCATTAGATTCTGACTTGATGACAATAGAACCACACCAAGGACTTTAGCCTTTCGAATAAAAAAATATTTTGGTCCATAATTGTCGGAGAAATCGGTGAACATACATAAAAAATATACATACAGCCGAACACAGAACCTCCTCCTTTTTGAAGAAGTCAGTTAAAAAATGCGCACTGTCTCCGTAGAAACCCTATATTTCCCATCATCAAGTCTTAAGGTGAGCTGAATGCATTTCGCGACAAAAACCACCTTTCCGGTAAGCGACTACCAATTTAAAATAACACGTTATTTGTATCAGCGGTACTGAAATATATACTTAGTTTACTACGAGTATGCTACTCTAAACAACGAACCTGTTGAGTCTTAACTTTTCTAAGTACGTGAAATGGTAGTAAAATATTGATTAAGCGGCGAAATGAACTTCAAAGTGTAGCTTAAACCAAGGCACCTTTAATACCTCATACTAACCGTAGCTCCCAAAGCATTAAATATAAAGCATCCAGAATTAACGTATCTTGCAGCATTCAATTTTTTTCGAACAATTTCGTACTTTGTATTTCATACCCGAATACTAAATACTTAATAATGTTTACAGTTCCTGAGCGACAATATTCTGACGATAGTTCATATAAACAGACAATCAATGAAATCGGTTTGTCTCTGCAGATGCTCATTGAACACACCTAAATATAGCCACTAAGGCCATAACAAACCATAAAAATAATTATGGGAAAGATTTACGATAATTACGCTAACATAAACGATTTGCAATAGATGTCATCGACGTGCGAAGAATTAGAAATAAGTCTTCTTTGGTGAAATAGTTTTAGAAGCTCTAATTGGAAAAATCCGACTTGTATTATCTTTTTTCTCTCGAGGAGCACGTAAGTCTTCTGCTCCAGGGGTTGATTCCAAAGTCGGTCCTTGGATTCGTAACCATCCTTCACATACCAAAACTCCTCGATGACCTTTTTAGTGTAGCCGTGAGACACACACTTGTTTCTGGCATACCTTTTTTTCTATGTACCGTGCGTGTTTCATGTACGTGCTAAATAGATTTTATTATTTCTTTCTTTCGATGCTTCGGAATTGTTTTGAAGAATTTAGACAGTTCTTACGGATAGTCAGGAGCCAGAAAATCTGACAGCAGACTTGCCATAGGGCAACGTGTTACCCAGTTACTGGGTTGTGGAGGTGCTATTCTGTAAGAACATTTTCGTGTCTCGACAGCGGAATCCGAAGTGAGTTTTAAATTAAGACCTTTATGTTGTTTGCAATACAGCTCACTTTGTGAGTTTCATCACTCAAGTGAAACTCGATATCGAAATATTTATTTACAGAATAGACTAGCAGGTAGGCAGTCGCTCTATGTAAAATACTAGTACTCAGTTGCATCCGGCTGGAATGGAACCAGATTACCATCCCTAACTTGTTGCTATTCCACCACTTCGCACTAAGCGTTTCCAAACGTTTTTTATAATGCGCACAGCATAGGAGTGGAACTCTCTACCTACTGCGTCTGTTTCCGAACGTTTGCAACCCTAATCTCTTCAAAGACATACTAATCTCTTACTAATACTAAACTCCATCATAGACTCTGTCTCTGTCATCTCTGACCTAGGCTAGACTCAAGAGCAAACCCATCAAAATAAAAAAAGATGGTTCCCGTTTTCCAATATAGTTGGGAAACAGTAAACCTGTAGTATAAATGCTTTTTCGGTATTTTTCGAGGTTTCTACCAATTAATTACAATGTTATGCAAAATTTGATAAAGGTTGTGGATAAGAATAGAATAGAATAGAATAGAATAGAATAGAATACTCTTTATTATGTACACCATATAAGTTACAGAAAAAAATAGATGAAGAAAACATTACATAGGGTGACAATCAAGATTACTTTTATACTGGTAGAAATTTTCCCGTGGAATTATTTTCGACTTTCATGAGGGTAAAGTAGAAAAAACATGTAAAAAATAAATACCTACAAACAAAATCATTTCCTGGCTTTCACTAAATCTCCATTGACGTTATTTTCTATAAATAAGTGATACTGCATTCTACTTCTGGCATCGACCTCATTTAGCGGCATTCCGGGTTTTCGGGCCGATGTTATTATTAAAAATTATGAAATACGGCTTACATTTTAATCAAAAACACATATAATGATTTTTTTAAAGCGTATGGAAATATATTTGTGCTGAATTGTTAAAGTCCAAAAGTTCAAGTCAGGAAATAAAAGGAAATGGTGAAAAGTGGCCTATGAATCAACACGTATGAAACCTTTATCATAATTCCTAGTTTTTTTTTTTATAACTTACTTTTTAATGATTACAATAGAATGGACACCTTATAATTACCGGCGTCTTTATTTTTTCAGCGTTCGATCTATCAGTAAGATTTTTAGTTACAAAAAGAATAAAGCGATTGAAAGCGCTGTGTGAGACGAGCAACATCGACACTGACAGTCGATGAATTGATAGATGACACTTTGGCAATTTGTCAATTTAGACTGAGATCCCAGACCTCCTTTATTTTCTCACTAACAAAATATGTGGAATATAATAGTGATAGTATATACTTTTAACATACGCATACCTGCTAGGTTGGGCTGACGGCGGTTTTTTTTTTCTTTGATATATCAAAGGTATTTCAGTAGTCAAGGAGGTAGTTTTACATTCTGTCAGACTTTACCTATCGTTATTTGCACCTAGTAAATGAACTATGCCCAAATTATAGCCTTGTGATGGATATCACTTGTACTGTAAAACATACATAAAAATCAGCACTCAGACTTAAAAAAAGTGATCCAGGTATCAGGTGCTAAAGCCATTAAGGCTTTGGCACCTGATACCTGGAAATCAGCCATCGGCAAAAGTTACTACGTTTGCGTAGTTAAAAGAACATACTAACACTAATAAAAATTGTTGATAAACTTGATAAGGAGGGTCCGTGGTCTCCTTTGTATCAAGAGTTCAAGGCTAATAGATCTGTCGACCTTGTGTACGTTCAGAACATTAAAGTAAATAATAAACATACCACCGGCATTGAAGAAACAACTAATGTTTTGCTTAATTCTCTTATACCAGACGATTCATCAGTAAATGATAATGAATACCACCAACAGATTAGAGCGTGGGCCGCGGAGCCACCTGAATCACTGGAGTCAGATCTTCCATCCACTGATGAATTCATAAGCGTTGTCAAGAGACTACCTCTCAAAAAATCATCCGGTGAAGATAAAATATCTAATAGAATGATTATAGAAGCGTGTAAAACAGCGGGTGACGCGATCTTATCTGTATATAACCGAAGAAGGCAGAAGATATTGCAGAAGGTATTTTTGCTCGAATATGGCGACAAGGCTTTATACGCATTATTCCGAAGAGTGGCGATAAGCCCCCCTATGACCCTAAGTCCTACCGGTCCATAACACTACTTCCACCTTTGGGAAAACTCTTAGAGCGACTAATCATTCCGCGCTTGCTACCGAACGGACCTAAATTTCATATTAATCAATTTGATTTCACTATTGGTAATTCCACAGTCGACGCGGCTCTCTTTATCCGTAAAATTGTTAACTTATCGGAACATAAATACGTGGTTGGAATCTTTCTCGACATATCTATCCGCTTTTGATAACGCATGGTGGCCGATGCTACTACTTAAAATGAAAACCCGTGATTGCTACAAAAATATCTATAATCTGATTCTTTCGTACTTTCTAAAAGGCTCCGCAAAACTCAAACTTGGACATCATTCCATTTTTAAGTCTCTAACCATGGGATGTCCTCAGGGCTCAGTTATCGGTCCATATGTATGGAATTTTGGCTACGATGATTTCCTCGCGCTTCCGCTCCCATGCGGCTGTTCATTAACCGGTTACGCGGACGATGGCTTACTGCTCATTGAGACAAGCACTCGGGCTGGACTCGAGAACTTGGCTGACACATGTCTACGTTTAATATCTCAGTGTGGCGATCGAAACCATCTGACCTTTGCACCGCATAAAACCTATCAACTTATTTTAAAAGGACATCTAAAATCCTGCCTAGTATTCAATTTAATAACGAACCCGTTAAAAGAAGAGAATCTGTGTGCTACCTCGGTATGCTACTAGAAAGGAACTTTTTATTTATTGATCACATAATAAAAGTAGGTGAAAAAGCAAAAAAAAACTTCTAAGCCTTGACGAGAATATCCAAAGCTACTTGGGGCCTATCATTTCAAACCTCAAAAACTATTTATGGGGCTATTTACTTGAGTTGTATGTGCTACGGGGCACCTGTCGGGGCTGACAGGGCCACCATAGGGGCGGTACGCCGTAAATTGCTGCAAAGCCAGTATTTGGCTTTGACATTCTTATGCAAGGCGTATAGGACGGCTAGTACTGAAGCCTTACCGGTGCTGGCGGGTGTTCTTCCAGTCGGTCTAGAGGTGCAGCGGCGTGCTGCAATGTACTACTACGCTAGAAAGATCACGGACCCAGAGTTTTTAGCGCAACGCGACCGTGCTAAGATTTCTAGATTACTAAAATCCCAGACTGACGTCTGGGAGGAACTTTTATCCGAATGGCAATGTAGGTGGGAAAATTCCACTAAAGGCCGTCACCTCCACGTTCGTGAGCGGCTGGTTAGGACATGGCTGGAGGTGGATCATTGTGTTGCCCAATTTCTCACAGGTCATGGCAACTTTAAGAGTAAATTATTTTCCTTTAGGCTTTTGGCTTCGCCTTTATGTCAATGTTCTACAGCTGACCATGAATACGAACAGTCCGCACACCACATTTTATGGGAGTGTATTTTTTGGCAACTGAACGTAATATTATGTTAGATAGTATTCGGTTACATCTGGAGTAGTTTACTACACGGACCTTGTAGAAACCAGAACAAATTTCCGTGCGTTCAAGCGTTTTTGCCATACTTATTACTGGAATCAAAAGTAACTCACAATTTAGGACCCATTAGTTTTTAGTGTTAAAATATAATCCGTGGTGCTTGACAACTAGGCTTAACCCAGTTGTATATGTCCCTTGGTGCATATTGGCCTCGCTCTATTCTGTCTCCTGCTTGATAAGGAGGGAAGTGGAAAATATATATATATATATTCTTCCTACTCCTCACCTGTACTTTTCTGATTAAATTCGTTGCAAGATCCAAGACAGTTAAATCTTTTCTCCGGGACTCGTCTCAAAAAAAAAAAATACTAACACTACTCTATACCACACATTTTGTTGGTAATATAGTAAGAGCCTCAAAACACGAAAGCATTTTGGATTGTTTACAATTCTGAAAAGTTTCCGTGATTTTAATTTTGTTTCAGTCTAATATGTACGCATTATTTAATACAGAAAGTAAATTCATGGCTCTGTTGGTTCTTCGGCGAACGATGTATGGATGCCGAGCAATGCTTATCCTTTCATTATTTTAGTCGATTCTTTTAAACTTTTACAATAAAACAAAATTAACTATAAATATACGTATAATTATGTAGAAATTCAATTAATTTCCACACACATACAAACTTATCATATGGTATTTACAAGCTAAAAATAAAATATTGTGTATTGGTTCTTAAATAATTATGTTCCAAACGCAAATATACCAACAATGGTACATATTTTTAGAGATAACTGAAGTCTACGTATTCGTACGAAACTAGTACACATAGTATACGTATTTGTACGAAACTGAAACATACAAGTAAAGTTGATTGGACAGCTTAGTTACTAGGAAACGGCTGAAACCATGTTAATACTACATACGAGTATTTTTGACCGGTTTCCCTCATAAGTAGGTTTAATTGGGAAAAGTCGTCACTCGTGCCGAATCCTGATTCAGTGACACAAATAGTATAATACTCATAGTACCTACTAAGGTATGAAAAGGCTTTATGTTACACGAGGCAAGTGTTTTGTTCCCATGAGCAACGTGGAAAAATTTCCACTAAAAATACCGACTGAATTAAGACAGATTGATGAGTGGCGACCGCATACCAGAAGACGCAGCGTTGGAAGACCTCCGACAAGGTGGGCTGACTGATGGTGAAGGTTGCGAGTAGCCGATGGTTGCAAGACGCATAGGACCGTTTGCTGAGGCGACCCTTGGGGGAGACCTATGTCCAGCAGTTAACGTCTTTCAGCTGATATGATGATGAAAGACTAAAAGATAGTAGTGGTGTTCGTTCATCTGCCTAGTCTTTTCCCAACGATATTGGAATCGGGTCCCAGTCAAACCGGATTCAGCTGAATACAATATTTTACCCAGTAACTGGGGAAGACGGTAAACTAGGGGTTTTCGTTGCGGCAGATTATAAAAATCTATTCTGTAATAGGGAATATGCACGATTAAAATATTTATTATCTATACAGTTTATCTAAAAATATACACAAATATAATACTAACAGTGAAAATAGAATCAAAATTGCTCGAAAAACAAATGAGATATAACAAATATATCTGTCCCTCTCGCGAAAACGCTGTTTTCTATGGCAGCTGTATAGGCGCCAAGAACTTTGACGTCACAATTCATATCGGACTTCTCTTTCTAATAGTAAACTTTGAAGCCTTGTAACTTCATCGCTGATGAAGGTATTTAAAAAATAATTTCATAATTGTTTATTAGAGCTAATTTGTATTCCATTTTGCAAATAAAAAAATTGCATGCATATTCCCTATTCCAATGCCATTTTACATTCAATAAGTACTTTCCAAATAATGTTATTTTATACTAGCTGCCGCGACTTCGTACGCGCATATCCTGGTTTTTCCCGTTCCCGTAGGAATTTCGGTCAATCCTCCCAAGCACTACGTACACTCCCCAAGGAATCTATATGCCAAATAACAGCTTTCTACGACCAGTGGTTTCGGATATGCTTTGTCTGTCAGTCACTCAGTCAGTAACGAAAGAATTTAGTCCTTATATTTTATTATAATATATACCTATCATAGGTAGCCAACATATTTTTATTATTTAATCAGTAAAGATGCAGGTGCACCCATGGGTAGTTATCTAATATCTTATCAAAGTATTTCAATAACGATACGTGTCTACTTCACCAAATATAATGTTAAAGTTTTTTGTGGATACGTAAAATTATCATATACGAGTAAAAACTGAATCAGTCACATTTTGCAGTCGCCGATGATGATCGAATTAAGAAAACTCAGTTATCAGCATTTTAACTATTAACCTAACGCTGAAGCCAAGCTAAAACGATGCAAAATTTTGAATTCTAACTGAAAACAGTTTTCTTATTCATCTAGTTTTATACCTATCGGTTTTCATTGAGAGTGTAGGCCAGAAGTTTTAAACGGGTTTCAGACTACGCTATAATATAATAGCATATAGCACTACAATATCGCTCACCTTACATTTATTTAGAACACGTTCACACTTAGGTATAATATAGTACTGATTTGCTTGAATTGCTGTACTATATAGCAGAATAGTATAGCGTAGTCTGAAACCCGCTTTAGATACGAGGACGCAGACTAGCATGTGTGAATGGCTTACCATCGCGCAAACTAGCATAGCGGCAATGCATGGGTGGTCGCTAGCCGTTCATGCATCGTGAATGGCATGCGACCACACACATATGAACCACAAACAAGCCCCGCTCAACTGTATGAGTAGCTGTGGCAGTAGGTACTAGTGGGAAGGGGGTCCTACGAATATTGACGGCCATTTCGTTTTTTTGATTCTGTATAATTAAGTATTATATGTATAATTGAGTTTATATGGTACCATTTTAGTCATCTTACAACGGCAGCCCACTACTACACATTCATAAAAAAAAAGATTTTTAAGAACATTGAAATTATGAAAAAAATGTAAATATTGTTCAGTATCGTGACGGATGACGTAGTTTGAAACATCCAAGAGCGAGCGCAGTCCGAGCCTTGTGTTCCTGTAGTGCTATTCTGTAACAACATTTTCGTATCTCGACAGTGGAATCCGAGGTGAGTTTCAAATTAAGACCTTTATGGTTTGTGCAATAAAGCTCATTTTGCGAGTTTTGTCACTCAGGTGAAGCTCGATATCGAAATAGTTGTTTACAGAATAGACTAGCTGGACGGCGCGGATTGGGACGTTGACAATGTTTTGATACGTAAACATTATTAACAGTTTGTTTCATATTATTTATTTTAATTTTTGCATTTTTTTTTTTACAGTATCTATCTTAATTAATTATTTAGAAAAAATATCGCACCTAGAGGTTGTGTATGTCGGGTACATGAAGTGGGCCGCCTTTGTATGACGATGATGAGACGATCGCCTACCCATGTTCCAAATTGTATCGAAATCAATGTACTCGTACCCGTGATTCATAAATACAAACTTCGCTAATATTGACCAAAAAATGGAGTTCATTAGGTAGATACGGAATCTCAGAATTTAGGTTGTCATGTAGCTTTAGCTATTTTATGACTACATCGTTATTATTGGAAATAGAACATGAAAAACAAACAAAGTAACGTAAAAGTATTAGAGTATTATTCTTGTTAAAAAAATTCTATTGTTTTGTGACACAAAAACATGTTTCATAAGCAAACATAAATTTTGTAAACCAAATTATAAAGGTTACCGCAACTGGCCGGAAGGCTTTTGAAAATTTGTAGGCCTTTTCTTATCACAAATAGATAAGGAAACGGATTAACTTGCTGTATTAATAACCTTAATAAATAACATGTCACTTACTTGAAAACATTAGTCAAAGTTATTCGGGGGATCGAATTTTCAGATAAGTCTAAATAATTGCTGCTTCAGTTTTGAAGCTCTATAAAGTATGTGCATACAATCTACATACAATAAGTCTTTACACTCGTTTTCACTAACACTATAAGACGCCTAAATGAATCTTCTTGTATTTAGGATGTGAGAAAATATATATTGGTTTAATGTTTCAAGGCTTTTATGCTTAGTATGCTTATTACAGACAAATTGTTTGCGAAAAGAGCTGTTATGAACCTGTCTTGTTTACAACATTTTTTTTTACTGATTTGGAACGAGTCTTCGCTATGTTAACAAAATGTAGGTAAGTTTAGTTCCAAAAACCTGAAATTCCAATAACACGGAAGTCTCGACACAAATCAACACCGAAAATGAGGAAAAAACTTTAAAAAAGTTATCAAATCAAATAAAAAGTTGCCACTAACGTTCGCAGTAACATTCAAAACAAAGTCCACATATATTTTTTTTTTTGGCCTGCCAGGATTGCGGAATTTGTTTGAAAGAGTCACCGCAGCCCTGTTACGCAAAGGGCATTAGAAGAAACACGGATGGGTTTTAGTCAGTAAGAGTTTGACACTCCCTTCTTCTCCGCCCAAAGCGGAAGGAGTCACTTGATGATTTCCCATTTGGACTTTCAACTTTTCAAACGTCAAGCGACTTCCTCGTCTCTCACAAAAGTACTTAATAAATTTCTTAATAGGTAAAAACTGCAAAATCACGGAAAGATTCACGTTTGATATTTACGTTGTCGTGAAAATATTATAAGTTAGTACTTTAACATTTTTTTTCCTTATTTGTAGTACAAAAAGAAATCGGTCCGAATATGTAATCCCCAAAGTCCAAACGTTAGCCTTGTTAGAGAGTTTTTACAAGGTCTGATTTATCGAAAGTTATTTGAATTGACCCACAGCTGTGCTCACAACCTTGGGAACTCTTAATATTTGTTATTTGTGATTTTCCTTAAGGAGCACCGAGTGTATCATTGTATGTAGGTATCTCTACTTCCCTATCCAAAAAAACATTTTCGTCGATATTCTTTTACGTAGTACAATTTATATAACAAAGGGTTGTCTGTTGTATCGATGTCGACTGTCGCGTCACGCCTGTTATGGTGGGAAAACGAATGGGTAATTTGTCAATCAGGCTCCAACATTTTAATCTGTATTAATTTATTTCGGCATAGCTTATCACAAAGCTGTAAACTAAATGCAAACATTAAATCAAAGCTTGTTAAATATTTTGTATTTAATAAAATAACGTTTTTATAAAAAATACAACCGACTTCCAAATAAAAAAAAGACTACAAAGTATTTTAACACCGACTTCCGAAATTAAAGTTATTTTATACTTTGTAGTGTTTTTTTTTTTTGGAACGAAGTTCCTTATCGCGCGTTGTGAAAGGGGGCTAGATGGAAAAAAATCTCACAAAAAGTTGTAACGACACTTTTTGCTACAGTTGTAAGCCGTGCGACGTGCGCGTGTTTCTCTGTCTCTCTCTCTCTCTCTCTCTCATAGGACACAAGCCAGTTATTTTCGTTTCGTCTTTCTATTTCTGTTTACATTATATTTGTAAGGTAGGCAGGGCAGGCAGGGTAGGCAGGGTAGGCAGGGTAGGTAGGGTAGGCAGGGTAGGCAGGGTAGGCAGGGTAGGCAGGGTAGGCAGGGTAGGCAGGGTAGGCAGGGTAGGCAGGGTAGGCAGGGTAGGCAGGGTAGGCAGGGTAGGCAGGGTAGGCAGGGTAGGCAGGGTAGGCAGGGTAGGCAGGGTAGGCAGGGTAGGCAGGGTAGGCAGGGTAGGCAGGGTAGGCAGGGTAGGCAGGGTAGGCAGGGTAGGTGGGTAGGCAGGGTAGGCAGGGTAGGTGGGTAGGCAGGGTAGGCAGGGTAGGCAGAGTAGGCAGGGTAGGCAGGGTAGGCAGGGTAGGCAGGGTAGGTGGGTAGGCAGGGTAGGCAGGGTAGGCAGGGTAGGCAGGGTAGGCAGGGTAGGTAGGGTGGGTAGGGTAGGCAGGGTAGGTGGGTAGGCAGGGTAGGTGGGTAGGCAGGGTAGGCAGGGTAGGCAGGGTAGGCAGGGTAGGCAGGGTAGGCAGGGTCTAAAATTGAGCTAAAGATTAGTTAAAAAATACAACTGTAAAGTGCATAAGGCTGCTAACTAGATGAAGAAACGAATTTCATAAGGTAGCTGATAGGCGCTGGATGAAAGTGGTCGAGGAGAAATTAAATTCCTGCTTTTAAGAGTAGAGTTCATGATGAAGTACTGATTCGAGTACGGAATGTCACTGAAAGAAAGCTACACTATTATTGCGAGTGTCACGGGCTACATTTAAACTGCAAAAAATGCACGATGTGTGCGGCCATTAGGTTTTTTTTTTTGTTAAAGCGGTTACAGATAATATACGGTCTGAAAATTTTAACTTTTGTAAGACATAACCTGGTGGTAAATAGAACACCGCGGAGACTTAGTAAAAGGTTAATTTACAAAGCAGCTAGATTATTGATGTCATGTTTATTACAATTATCTTTTTAAATCTTGCGCTAGCTCCATTTATTGCAATGACATATTATGCAGGGTTGCTTCGGAGAAATTTCAATAATTTCTCATTTATTTTATCTACACTATATAATAATAATATTATAAAGAGGAAAGATTTGTTTGTTTGTTTGAATTGAATAGGCTCCGAAACTACTGGACCGATTTCAAAAATTCTTTCAGCAATAGATAGCTACATTATTAGGGAGTAACATAGGCTATATTTTATCCCCGTACTCCCACGGGAACGGGAACTACGCGGGTGAAACCGCGTGACGTCCACTAGTGTATTCTAAATAGAATTAATCTTTGTTTCAGGTTCTTCATTCCAATGTTCGCGTTACTGAACATCGGACTCCCCATCTTTGTGCCGTGGTACTTCTGGAACGAGACCCTGGTCAACAGCTTCGTCATCAGCTTCGTGACGAGGTTCACCATCACGCTGAACATCGCTTTCTGCGTCAACAGCTTCGCTCATCTGTGGGGCAACAAGCCTTATGACAGGTAAGATAGCAAGTTAATGACCTGTTTACCTTCTGATTACTTGTTTTACTCTTCTAGGATATGGGTACCGTTGTATGATGATGTCCATCTCTGAAGATTTTTTGAAGTTATCGTTATTTAACATTATGATATCAAAACTTTTTCTTTTTTGTAGTAAGGGCCTTTTGTACACGGCGTTTTTTTATCGCGCCGATAACGTGCAGATAACGCGTGCTAATGCGCTTTAAACGAAATTCAGACGCAGACAGTATTGCTTTTTGGTCATCTACAGCGCCGTGACCACGCGTTCTTAAAACTTGCGTCGTCGTCGGCGCGCTACAAATACGCCATGTGCATGACTGCATGGTCTCCTCAACGCTCTTCTTCCATTCCACTCTGTTTCTGGCCTCCCTTCACAGAAATATTTGCCTGTCTATGCTCCTCACGACATATTTCTTCTTTGGTCTTCCTCTGGATCTCTCGCGTGCAAAGGGTTCCAAACGAATTAAAAAATTTTAACATGTTATTTTAACACTACAGACTTCTAATAGGTTTTTCTGTAATCTTTAGGTAAAGATCTATTATATCCATTTTTTTTTTTAATTTTAGACTCATTTTTTCGGAGATAAGGGGGGAATGGTCATTTTTCGTCAAATTTCTTGATTAACTTCAAAACCATTTATTTTAAAATTATAAAAAAAATATAATTAAAACCCTCACAGTAAGCCCTTTCATTTGATATTTCACACGATATTGTTCAAAAACTTTTTTTTTTATTTTCTAGTTTGACCCCCAAAAGTGACCCCCTGGATACTAAAAATTTAATAATTTACGTAACGCGTCCGTGTTTGGGTCATAGAAGTCCGTATGTGTACCAAATTTCAACAGAATCGGTCCAGTTGATCCGGAGAAAACTGGCTGTGACAGACGGACTGACAGACACCCGAGTGATCCTATAAGGGTTCCTTTTTTTCCATGCAAGAAACATGATTCTTAGGCTTATGCTACGGAACCCTTCGTGTACAAGTCCGACTTGCACTTGGCCGGTTTTTAAATAAATGTCCAAAACAGGCGCTAAACTAACACTTAAATTGGCTTTTTGAATTAATTTTCAACGTAATTTAATTGAATCTAAACGGCGTTTAAATGCTGTGAGTGGAATTTACTATAGGCTACGCACAAAATGATAAATCTCGGGTCTTCAAGATCTTAACGAGTAATGGACATTGCCTAATGACTAAGGGTCGGGTAATCTTGATCTTTCTTACACTTCATTGGGCAGCTACTGAATAATCTCGCAGCGTAAGAAACATTCAACCTTATAGTTAGTAGAAATGCTATTAGTTAGTACCTCGCAGTCTATATCGGAAAATATTTAGCAATCTGTCATAATTACGTTGATCTTTGACCTAGCCAGAAGCCAAAAGGTCCGACACTAGTTTAGCCAATGTATTGTGTTACCTAATTACCTACTAGATTGGCAGTTCATCATCCGCTTAGCGTTTTCCCAACTAAATTGGGGTCGAACTTCCAGTCAAACCGGATTCAGTTGAATATCAGTATTTTACGTGGAGCGGCTGCCTACCAGACCTCCACAACCCATTAACTGGGTAACACGGTAGTTCTTGGTAAGACTGGAGTCAGATTTATTGGCTTCTGACAATCCATAACGAATGCCAGAGATCTACAAATGAAAGACGGCAGACATAACGGCATAATGTGCTTTCCGAGGCAGGGAGGAAACTCGGTAGCTATGTTAAGATGGTCACCCATCCACAGATAAAACTTGGCAGGTGTTGCATAACCTTGAAGAGACCCGTGCAACTCTGTTCGTTATCCACGAGGTCATAGACTGGAAACTAAACCTAAAATAGTTTAAGACACATTTAGCAAACAGTCTTGACAAAAGTGACCAAATAATCCAATTCAATTGTGTTTCTTCAGACAATTGTATCGTAATGACGTTATTTCCATACATTTTATTACGGTTAACTATCCATAAATGCAGGAAGTATAATATTAGGTACTTCTTTACGAGCTACATCGTAAATGTAATGTTTTCCATATTCTACGGACAAAACAATATTCTTGAGATAGGCGTAAACATTATTATGAGTTCACACGTTCCCTCTATTAAGTTTATTTAACTTAGTTTTAGACAATCCAAAAATTTAAATATATTCATAGTTAATATTAGAATAAAACTGAACAGAATACTATGATTGAATAAGATAGAATACTAAATATATACACTTAAAATAAAATATCCTAAATAAGATAAGGCGTCAAAAAATTCGTCCGCATCGCTGTCCACCGGAAGTGAGCCCAAAAGACTGGCGGCATTGCCACGTTGTATGGCAATGCTTATCCTCTGTCCCAGGTAAAAGCCAGCCCTTGGGTCACGCGAAGTGTCAACTAAGCGTTTAGATAGATCTTTAAATAAGGCATGAGCACTCGGACCCCACGGTCCAAGAGTTTCAACCCCAAACGGCTCAAAAATATAATTGCCAACAAGATTATTATATTTCCGCCGCTTGAGGTTCTCAGCAGCCGCAGCGGCAGTACCAGCACAGCACGACGAGCTAGGAAGATGGGATGGCGCAAGAGTATCGACACAAGTAGCGTCCCACACTAAAGGCCTACCCATCTTCCATGGAAACAAAGACATACCGTCCGGTCGCTTGCCGTCGTCGCGTGCCAGGCCATTGGGTTCTAGTACGGCTGGAACGCCGACGGCGACAAGAGCGCGTCGGATAATGTCGTTGATGTTTGCGTGCCGTGCAAAGCGACCCGCACTTCGACTGCATGAGAGACCGTGGTGCCCAAGGCTGTTGACAGCTTCACCACAGTGACAACGATGAGGAGAACAACACGATGCGCCTAAGCGAAGGGAAGCAGCGAGGCGGAAAGTTGTATCGTCGAACAAGGTGCCTAAGTTCGACGACGGTAGTGCGTGAAGCCAGAGGCCCGACTCCCACTCACCCACAGCCAGCAGGCGCGCACGCTCCGCAGTAGAAGTAGAAGTGGCTATAAGGTTCCTCTGAACTTCTCTGCAGACCGGCTCATCCCACTGTCTCTGGTATGATGGGTTGTCGGGTAGATTTACATTCGGGCAAGCGAGTTTCCAAGCATTCACAACCTCGGTGAAGCACGGCACATCAAAATCAATCAGTGTGGAAATACTTAGTTTTATAGGTATACTAGCACTTCGCCCGCGACTTCGTCCGAACTGCAATTTTCTTAAGGATCTCTATTTTTTTTTAAGTAAATTATAGCCTTTGTGACTTTTTGATAATTCAGGTTTCTATTGATGAAAAAATGGTTAAAATCGGTCTAATAGTATCGGAGCCTTATCGGTACAAAAAAAAAAAACAAACAAAGAAATCATTCCTCTGTATGATATTATTATTAGTACAGATGTACAGTATAATAAGTGCTGGTTGCCTCGTCGGTCTAGCCGTCGTAAGTAGTACAGCTGAGGCCATGGTGCTGTGTTTGAGTCCGAAGTCGGGAAAGACGTTCTTGAGTTTGTAGATCAAGAATTTCTCAGTAGCAGCAGTCTGGAAGTATGTTCGACTAGCTGACTGGCGCAACTTTGTCTGCGTCACATTTTTGATGATGATGTTATGTAGCCTATAGCCTTCTTCGAAAATGGTGTATCCAACACTAAAATAATTTTTCAATAGTTTCTGAGATTAGCGCGTTCAACCAAACAAACTTCATTTTTATAATATTATATATAGTAAAGATTAGTACAGATGACAACAGGTTCAGCTCCTGTTTCATGGGACTTAGACGTTACTGGAGAAGTGTTGGTTTAGTGGCACCTCTACCTAAACACTTCGATGAATACCGGCGTGATGCTTTGATATGGCCCGACCATAAATAGATACCTACTTCTAGCACACTGTGAACCCGCAATACTTACTCATCAATCAATCAACATCAGAAGAAATACAAACAAGGTAGGCACACTACTTCAACTACTCCATTCCTTCGATCGATAGATAAGCGATATAATACTTAGGTACGATCACTTAGTAAAATGAATATCACCATAAAAACACCTGTGTATAAGAAATAATGGATTCCGCTTAGATACGGGGCGTCTACTTGCCTATGTTGGTGCAAATCCATTATGGAATTAATGGATTCTTGCCAATAATGAATAATGTGCGATTTGAACCTGAAGTAGGGGGAAAAAGTGCAGAAAATTAACTGATTACAATAAAATGAGGGGAATTGATGAACGAAATATCACATCGTTTTTTTTTACTTTAAATTACCTGTAGGTTCCTGAGAGAGCCACACTTTTTTCTTACGATGGGAAATCATCAAATGACTCCTTCCATTCTGGGTGGAGCGGAAGGGAATGTCAGACTCTTACTGAATAAAACTCCTCCGTGTTCCTCCAAATGCCCCTTGCGTTCCAGGGCCGCGGTGACTCTTTCGAACAAATTCCACAACCCTGGCAGGAAAGTCATGCCTTGGAATGCCTTTACCATCTTACACCTTTCCCGTTACAATGTAGTCCTTTAGAGATGACACGTTTGGTTTGTATGGAAAGTTACAATGTCAACTTTAGAAGTGGCCGTCAAAGCGTCTTCGTGCTCTGTATATTTTACAAACCGTAATGACTACGAAACTTTGTAATCAATCATTGGAAAAGTTTACGAGTCCCAATTTATGTTAATACTTTGGAACGTTGTTATAAAGTGCTTATTTTTTATCAAAGTGGCGAGAGAATTAGCGGGAGGGAACTTTCCTATTTCTAAGCCCGATTTCGGATATGGAAAATCAGTCAGATTAGCTAGTTTAAATTATCAAGTAGATAAATGATATTTATTATGTAAATAAGTTGAAAGTAACACTTTTACACCTCATTCATAGTAAAATTTGTATCGATCCCTTCAAATATTCAATCACAAGGTAAACTCTAGTACCCAAAGTTTATCAGAAAAGCCTGAATCGAGGCACAATTTATCACAGTATCTACTAAGCATTTAGTACCATTATATTATTCTATTTCTCCTTCCTACTAGTCCAACGTAGACGTCTAATCTCATTTACTAGAAATACTCTCAAGCAAATTAACAATCTCGTAATGTAACTAAAGCGCTTTGCAAGTCTATTAGATTTCAATCGGTTAGAACAAGTGCACCGTCTCACAAAAGCCGATCCGACTCTCCTTAGGAAAACCCTTACAGGGAATTTGTAAGGCGCTTAGAGTAAATTGAATTAGAACACAACTATGTTCTAGAACAATGTTCAACATGGATCGCGAATTAAAACTCACGTCCCGGTTCATCTTCATCATCTGCTTAACCATTTCCCACCTATATTGGGGTCGGCTTCCAGTCAAACCAGATTTAGTTGAACACCAGTATTTTATGTGGAGCTGCTGCCTACCAGACCTCCACAGCCCATTAACTGGTCCAACCCGGTTCATTATTGAAAAAATAATCTTGGTTGTTAATTGTTCGGATCATCATCACGCCGCAACGGTTGAATAGAATTGGATATTTTGAACACGGGTCGTGGTTTCAATTACGCTAAATAGATATCTCCACATCATAGTATTTTTTTAACTTTTCCTCAACATCGTTTTGAAGTATATAGAATAGAACAGCCATACGCAATACTGAACCCAATAACCCATAGGCGAATAGTCAGTATTTACTTTGATGAAAAACCAGGCGGGAAGTCTTGATTGAGCATACTTATTATTTTATATTTGACTAGCAGTCCTGGTTTGCCTTGTTTGGTTTGCAGTTTGCCGTATAGTGTCGGCCGGTGCCGTTTGGTGCTGTAAAAGAATAATACCATTCCATCACTTCCCGTGGGTGTCGTAAGAGGCGACTAAGGGACTCACCAGAGAATGTGCTGCAGAGTTTTCTGTAAAACGCAACACCATACACTGCGATCGCCAACCAGCCTGCCAAGCGTGGCGATTATGGCAAACCCCCCCTTTGGGGGAGGCCTACGTCCAGCAGTGGACGTCTTTCGGTTGATAGCGATCCTCGTGATTTTCATACCGCCTCAGAATAAATTTATTGTCATGTCTCAGAGAAAATTAATTCTCTTCGTATTTTTTTCTTAGGTATATAAATGGCGCACTTGCCGATTTTGTTTTATCTAATCTTCTAATACATAAAAATCTCGTGTCACGGTGTTTTTACCGAACTCCTCCGAAACGGCTCGACCGATTTTCATGAAATTTTGTGTGTATATTCGGTAGGTATGAGAATAGGTGGTAGGGTATTATTAATTTTTTTGTATGGCAAAACAACGTTTGCCGAGTTAGCTAGTAGTTATATAGATATATTGAGACCGATGATTTGTGAACGTATTACATGTCTATGTATCCTGTCACTGCAACCGCAACTCCAATCAGGTAATCAGCAATTAGTCCGGATCATGATACATAAGCCATATAGTCTTAGGAATCTGACATTCCCTCCCGCTCCGCCCAGAGTGGGAGAAGTCATTTGATGATTTCCTATCCACAAAAAGGTAATTCTGATAAGTTAGGAAGACCAGTTTAATTCATACAACATTAGCAATTCGTCTAGAATCGTATTAACATTATAGCATCAAAAAAATTTATTAACACACTCAGATCGTCAAAGTATGTTCCATTAAACTGTCTTAAATTTGGAATATAATATTGCATCCAATACTGCTTTTTTCTTTTCTTATTTTTATGAGCAACCACAGTAAACACAGCGCCGAATTCCATTTTCAAACTGTTTTTATCCGCGTACGCGAAGCGCTTAATATTCGCCACCGTCTAAATACCTATACAATTTAGCGCACGATTTGTAATTGTGCGGATCCCGCGTGTCTGAACGAGCACAAATGTACCTCTGAATATTTTTTTGCTACTTAAGGACGGCTATAAAGAAGAATTAATGAAAAATCTACTCAAAAGAGGTCTAAGTTCAAAAACTTTACGAATCTTCAGAACGATCGATTAAAAAGCATTAGCATCAAAAATAAGCCCTTAGCAACCCAATTTTCTGAAAATGTGTTTGAAAAAAGTTTCTCAAAAATTCTATAACGCGAAATTCTCTATCTTGTTCTAGATGTAGAAAAAAGAAACTATAATTACAAAAATTTGTATGTTTAAATAACCAGGTTTTTTTTTTAAAAAAAAGGCAACCTCCATCTTAAATCCAAGGCTGTCTGGTAGAAAGTGGGTACAACATTATTTTGCTGATCAGGCCTTACATTGATTTAATATTCAATACAACGTATTCATTCACAATTTTTTGGGGGTACATAGATTTTAAATTTTCTTTCATTCAGTTCTAATATTGTTACAAGGTATTTTGTTGTAACATTTAACACAGGACCCCATGAAAAATGTGTTTACTTTAGCTAATCTATAAAATGGTTGATCTAATTTATCTTTATTTTTAGTATTAAAATTATATCTATTATTAATTTTACTCATAAAAAGATGTCGATTTTTCCTTACATACATTATATTTTCAGTACATTGATGACCGAGCTTGGCTCGGTTTTTTTTTTGACGTTTTCTAAAAATGAAACCTAGCTAGATCGATTTATCGCCCCCGAAATCCCCTGCATACTAAATCTCATGAAAATTGTTGGAGCCGAAGAATTGCTCGTTTAAAAGTATTAAATAAATGAATTGGGATGAAATATTTTTAATATTTTTAAAAAGTTTCTTAAGTCCCTAAGCGAATTGCGGTAATGCAGGTTATAAAGGGCTCTGACAGCTCTCTATTGCAAAATAAATATGGATTCAATGTCAGCAGCCCGACCCCACAACAAAACATAAAAATGGACCAAACGTGCGATTTTTACATCTGTTAACTGCCTTATCTTTCTAACAGCATAAATGGCTGAAATTAGCCGAGCCGCAAGAGATGTTATAATTAATCATTATTATTTTTGTTTCTTCGCTAGGTTCATAAAGTCAGTGGAGAACAGCCTGGTGAGTCTGGCCGCCCTGGGCGAGGGCTGGCACAACTACCACCACGTGTTCCCCTGGGACTACAGGACCTCAGAGCTCGGCAAGATGAACGTGTCCACCGGCTTCATCGACCTCTTTGCCAAGATTGGATGGGCTTATGACTGTAAGTTATTTTTTTACTATTTAATTTATTTAAAAAAAAAAACATATAAATTCCTTCATGGTTTACCAAAATATCCGAGCTGCTTGAGTGCTTTAAATGAATACAGTAAAAAAAGAGGTTGACCACAGAATAAAACTTTATAAGGTGCGCATTGAAAAGCCCGTCAACAACCTGGCTTCTGTATTGATTAATCCACTTGAGCATCTCGATTGAAAAGACAGTGCTAATGGATTTAGAAGCCAAACGCGAGATAAAAGAAAAAAAACATATATGTATTTTTTATTATTGATAGTCATTTTAGTGATTGATAGTTGATGAGTTCGAATGATTCTGGAGTGGTGACCGCGTACCGGAAAGCGAAGCATTGGAAAGCCTCCCACAAGGTAAACCAATGATCTGGTGAAGCCCGCGGGCTGATCCTCGCGGGCTTCACCAGATCATTGGTTTTTGGATGCGAGACGCGTGAGACTGGTCGATGTGGCGACACATTGGGAGGCCTAAAAAATAATGATGGTGATGATTATTGCTCGCGTATGACTACTAAATACTTCAACTAATGGTAAACAATCATTCGCTCTACGATGGAGCACGCTTTTTAAGAAGTAACATATTCATTCTTTATTTAAAAACCCTTATTTATACACACAGAGAAAGTATTCACCCGCATGAATCAATTGATAAGGTTTTTAACGCTTGCCTAGTTCGCAGCTGACACTCGTAAAATGATAGTTAGAAGCCCGAGAATCTTTAATCAGCTTAAGTCCATATCGTGTTATCGAGTTACTAGGTTCAGGAGGACAAATGTTGATTCGATTTTACGTGAAGTAGGCGAAAACTTTAATAAACCCCACTAACTTAATATTCATCACTCAACAATATGTGATATTGAATTTCTTGAAAAATTGATGTTGTAATACACAAATGTACGACTACATGTACGGCTTATGATAAAGGTCAGCATGATAAGGATTAAACCTCGGCTTGGGCTTAAAATAGTCTGTTGACGTGGTTAAGTGTCCCTTTGCACTCGGGTTAAGGGTTGATAATATAAATAATCTTAACTCATTATTATAAAGATGTAGAATTGTTTGTTTACATAGTTGTACATCTATGGAAGTAAGTGTGAGTTTTTAAATCGCGTTAATGTTAATATTTACTTATGTATGTAAAATAGAAAAAGAAAGGTTTACCGTTTTTGTCACCAAACGGCGCTTATCGAGTTTTAATACAAATTTACGTTTACGTTAACGCATAATGGGATCGGCGGTCTTAGTTCGAGTTTTCCAACGTATTCGTTGAAGAACCCGAACTAAGGTTTCTCATCCGTCAAAGTTTCACTAATAGAAAGCTGCACTATGGCTCTATAGCTGAGTATCAAAGGCTACTTGTAACCCAGAAAAAAATCTGTTCCACGGGAGCTACGCCAGGGTAGAAGCTAGTATTCCTTATTGAAGTATTCTTTGCCGCCGATATTAAAAGTCCTACAAGACGAGGGTACACCCAATTGAAAAATATTCTGAAAGCTAATAATGTTTTATACCTTACATAAAAATAATATCGATTGTACCAAGCCTGTAAATGTCCGATACAGTACAGGGACCTCTAAATAAGAATAGAGCCGCCAAAATGACGTCAGAATGGCGGGTAGTAACATGAGAGTATTGAAATTGAAATAACTTATGTACACCTGCGGTATTGTGAAACTGAGAGGGCTTCGTGCTAACGAAGGATCGGTATTAATAAAAAACTATCAGGGCTTGAATAGTTTATTTTTAGACCCTAGAATATTGTTACATATATTCACTCTCAACTAAGATAGATAAAATCTCTGAACTGAGGGGCATTCTGGTATTTTTAGGAGCGCTCGCAGTCGCATCGCAATTACAAACTGTCAAAAGAACTTCTTATTTATTTATTTATTTTATTTTAAAGAAAGCTTACAGACCAACAATACAACAACAACAAACACAACACAATTTTGGACATTGACTACGGCTGAGATGATATTTCAACTTGAATTTAAATGCTTCGTACCGAAAGTACTAAAATTGGCTTTCTGATGATAAATAGTTTACAGGTTTTTATAAATAAAGCTTAATTTCTCTAACAAAATCACAATCGTGATTCACAGTCACTCAGTCAAATCAACATAACTAAGAAATATATTTAACCGACTTCTTCAAAAAGGTCCTATGCTCGGCTGTATGTTTTTTTTATGCATGTTCACCGATTTCTCCTATAATTGTGGACCGATTTAAAAAATTCTTTATTTTTTATTCTAAAGCTTCTGAGGACGTCCCATTGACACCAAGTCAGAATCTGATGATGAGATCCCATGAAAATCGAGGGAAACCCTCAAATTTTATAGGCACATACAATGTTTGTCCTATATTTTCTAACGCAACTCAGATATTTATGTGTGGTAATCAATATCTTATGTTGCTGAGCTGATGATGGAAGGTATAAGTTAAAAAGGAAAACATAAAGACACAGTATATATCCTTCTTATTCTGTTTGTGAATTATCTCTTAAATCGGTCCAATATTGGAGGAGAAAACAGTCGAGAGCCAAACCTCAAATTATGACTTTTTTCATACAAAGTCTCGCCGCCAGGACTGACTAAAACCCATCCGTGTTCCTCCTAATGCCCTTTGCGTTCCTGGGTCGCGGTGACTCTTTCGCAACCCCAGCAGGCACTGCCGCGTCTTCTATTCTGACAGCTCTTGGAGGCGCGCGTGGAACGCAGCGCGCCGTGGACCCGGGCCTGGTTTTGATCGGAAGGCGAACCACCCAATGCTCGCTGTCCGCAGGCCCGCGCCTACGGGAATCGCCTTGCGACTCCCGAAACCCGGGGCGTCTACTTCTGTTGCGGCGGCCGGGGCGTGACGTTCTCCACTCTCACACGTTCGGCCTCCACCTTCGCTAGCATTACTGCTTCGCAGAAGGAGGTGACGGCTTCCCATGCCTCCTCCGGACCATATATTGAACCAGATAACATAGTCGCGATAACAGTTAAAATTGCTTCTAAAAATTTTCAAAGAAGCAGCTGAACTGATCAAAAAGTTACTTTTGGTAAACGGAATTACCAGATCTTTAAACGAGGTTAATTTTATTTGCTATCTGTAAATTTGTTCAATCATTTATTCGATGTTAATAAATTCAATTTGTATGTTAAATTAGAAGAGTTAATTTTAAGATTATAAATTAACTTATTTTTGCCCGCTGCTTCGCTTGCTTTAAAGTAGCCTTTTACTGTATTCAGTTTCTCACCTATCTCTGTACCAACATTCACCAAAATCGGTTCGGATCGGTCGGTCGGTCGCACTTAACGAATACTATAAAAGGATCATCTAGGTTCCTCCCACACACTTAATGGCACTAACCTTTCGCTGCGATTAATTCCAAAGTTTTAACCAAGAATTTACAATGTATATATCTATATAAAGAGATCTCGAACGATCCTTCAATTAAAATATAAAATTAGATACCTGATTTATTTGAAAATGCTACTATGCTAGAGCTCGGTGAATAATACTGATGTTGAAACTTAATTAGATTGGAACCATTAATATTCTCGGCACAGTGATCGCTGTGAGTCTATTATAAAATAAAGCAGTTCAATCATGTTACTTGCAAATAATGTTCGGGATTCAAATGTTGGCTAAGTTTTTAAAATTCGCTGCAGAACCCCAAGAAGTCTTTACGGCCAATGCTAAAAACCGCATTGTCAAAACTTTCCACATCGATAAAACGGGGTGAATAGAAACAAAACTTTAAATTGTATTTTTACTTGAATGGCCATATTATTGGTTTCTACATAAAAAAAATATCAATCTTGTAAAACTAATATTGATTTTAAAAAATGGAGTCCTTAAATGCTGCCAGCAGAATTTAAATAAAGCGAAAATCCCCTTCAGAGTTTTGTTTCTATTCACTCCGTTTTACGGTACAAACAAAGTGTGTCAGAGAACCACCATTTACCCTAAGAAACAAATAGATTAGGTAACTTATATCGTAACTCTACATGAATTAATATTTATTTATATATGTACATAATGTTACGGCCTACCCGAATGCGCTCAATGAGCGAAAAAACAGCTCACAACACGTTGTGGCTTGTTACAAAATTTCATATCACGAATTTCGCGACGTGGCCCTTAAGAACGTTTTCTTAAGAACCACAACACGATGTGGCTGCTTTTGGGGTTATTTTCCTGACCTTGTCACACATAGCATCGTTTAAAAATACTCACAACATAGTAATATTTTGAAAAGATGTTATTAAAAACAAGTGAGGTTTATAATTAACTTTATGGAATAACGTTAACAGTTTGAGTTCATTGATTCGAGAGCCGACCCCAAAACTTGTTGGCTATTAGATAAATGAGGTAGTATTATTATCCTAGCCCTGTTCTAGTTAAGAGTGCTTAATTGAGGGTAATGGAAAATCAATGAACGTAATGATAAATTTTTTGCAACCTCATAATTAGATATTAGTACATCGCCATAGGTATTTTACATAACTTTAATGTAAGACATAGTTTTACAAATGCTGGTTTTCATATTTTGGCCTAAAGAATGTTTGATTTGCAATAGTTTTCATCTCAAAAGGGATTTAACAGCTGATTTGTATCCACAGACGATATTTTATTTATACAGTTAAATAAGTTTTTCTATACTTATAGATCAAAAAGAAAATGATTTATGGACTTATGCCCTTTCCAATATAGGTTAGGCAAAACAAAATAACACACCACCTGCTACGATACTTATATACTACTTTTTCTTCGTGATCGTTCAAACATCACGTAATACACGATAGCATATTACGTGATGAAGAGTATAAAAGTTATACTAAGAGGCTCTCGTTGGTGCTCTTAGCAAAGATTACTCGGTACTTAAGCGTCCGTTAGCTCGTAGCAATTATCTGTAGCCCATATCCATCTCGTAGTATATTTGTAGCCGTAGCCATCTCGTAGCTCATTCGTAGCCCGTAGCCGTGCAGTAGAACATTCGTAGCCCGTAGCCATTTCGTAGCAATATCGTAGCCCCAATACCTCGTATAGGGTAGTTGCTCTTTTAATTATTGAGTCAATGACTCTGCTACGAGTTGATTAAATGGAGTAGGTAATACCATTATAGTTAAGAAGTTAAGAAAAATATATGTAGTGGTACAAGCAAATTCAATTAATGAAATTGCTCAAAATTAAAATTGGTATTGCACTTCAATTAAATATTAACCTTTATTTTTACAAATTAAAATGAAAAAGTAAATTAAAGTTTAAAAAATAAGTATTTATACTAGCTCCGTAGTCTCCGTTAAATCTATTCATTAGGCAATCATATTTCTCTGCTCCTTATTAATTGGCGCTATCAATATTACAAATGTACACCAAATGGTTAATATATATATATATATATATATAAGTTGATATACCTGCAGTGATATATATCAAGCTATTGATTATTGTGTTCCGATAGTCAAAGTAGGTTCCGTTGGTTTTGCCGGGGCACTTAATCGTGTGTGTTCCGTCAAAGCCTATTCAGCTTCCAATATTGCATTGTAGCTGTTCGTACTTTACGTGTACTCGTGATCTCGGGCAATATTCTCTCCCTGAATGTTCTTTGATTTTACTGGCCAAAAGGTAATAACACCTACTTAAGACTACCTTAAGATTTGAAACGGAATTAAAAATAATGAATTAAAAGATTACCACTTCTGAAGTCAATAGGCGAGTAATATTTTCAAGAGAATGGAAGGGTTTACTTGGTTGGGAAATAAGGATATTGGTACATCATAACAAATAATCATTTAAAAAGAATAGGGTAAAACTTTGGACAGTTTTATTATTAAAAGAGATCTTTTACCCTATTAGCTTTTATGCCAAAGAAGAAATATCTAAACTCAAAACCTCATTTTATTATTTTTATATTAGCGAGTCTCAACATTCAACCACAGCTCAGTTTCTAGAAGGAAAAAAACGGTCGCCGCCTTTGTAAGACTAAAATGGACATATGGATTTTATGACATCATTTTCCATTCAGAAACAGGGCATAAAAATCCTAAAACGTATCTCTTCCGCGACGAAAAAAGGCAATAACATAAAAATATTTATTGTTTCAGTGAAAGCCGCCACAAACGACATGATAGCAAAGAGAGCTAAGCGCAGTGGAGACGGAACATTCGGGGAGTCGGAGGAGCCTTATCCCACGTCAGAGCATTGTCATTCCGAGTGAAAACCTACTGAAGTTTGCGACACATGTAAAATAATTGTTAAGAGAATACTTTTTTCCTTGTAAACGTGCAATGGAGACAATTTACTTTTGTTTTTTTTTTACTTACTACTAAGGTCTAATTTTTCAATCATCAATAACTTTTATTTGAGAATAAATATCGCGGTTTACTTTTTGTCTTTCTCTTTATCAACGCTTAGCAAACAATACTCCCCAAGTCATTTGACTAAATTCACAGTAGAACAAAAAAAATGGATTTAATTTATATTAAGCAATGTACTGGGGCGCTTTGATAACCACTTGGATATCGGCCTACGTTCGGTTTGACCACAATCTCACCTGATGGTAAGCGATGATGTGGTCGAAGATGGAGCACGTTTGCCTAGAAGCAACCTATTCACTCTTGTCTTAAAGACTCCCAGGTTGTAGCTATCTGGAAACACAGACTCTGGTAGGGAATTCCACTCCTTAGCTGTACGCACTATGAATGTGTGGTTGATCGCCTAAAGTGTAGTCCGTCGGTTCGATACGTGACAAAGAGTTTATTTTCGACTTGTGCTGTATTGTTTGCTAAGCAAAGATATAGAAGCTGACAAACTGTCATATTTATTCTTCCGTTAAAAGTATTCTCACTATTAAAATCGACACGATTAAATTTTTATTTTAGTTCTGTAGAATTTAAGTTAATACTAAAGCCGTTGAACTTTTGTCTTTACTTTTCATGAAAAAAATGTTTACGTAACTTTAAAAACAAATCGTCGGAATTCGTAATTGTATTTGTATTAATTTGTTAGAACACTTAACACTAAGTTCGTTCACGGACGATTTTAAGAATTAAGACTTGTTTGTTTTTAAACTTAACTTGAAATTAGTACAAGTGTTTAATTAAAGTTTTCAAAAGTATTTTAAAGTATAGAAAATACCTTTTTAGTACTTACAAATTTCAGAAATATAGTAGTATAAAATATTTCAATCTTTTAAGTAAAGTACTTATACTTCTAAGTAATAATATGTTTTGTTATCATTGTGGTATAATAATATATTTTGTTACACCTAAGCTATCGTTTTGTTTAAATTCCTAAACGTCAGATTCCCTCGACGTTAATACTTTTGTTAATTTATTACCAATGTTTGTTATCGATATATCATATATAGTGTACCTACCTGTTTTCAAATGTATACATATTTATTTATTGTTGTTGTATTCATCGATAAGAAGATAATCTTCTAATAATGGTAACCGACATAAATTTATATACAACGTGTAATAATGTAAAATGTAAAGGGGTCATTAATATACTCATTATTATGAACAACTTTTACTATAGAACCATCACTAAAATCACGATAAAAATCGACTGCTCCATATATTTCTGTGCACATAACTCGTCAAACTGTAAAATTTGTTCATAATGATGAGTAAAATGACACATTTTCAAGTATTGCTTTTATTCTGTTACATTTTGTATAAAGATGAGCGAAACCAGATGTACTTATAACAAATCGTGATGGGTACAATTAAAAGCAGTCAAAAAAAATTTATCTAAATAATTTTACTTGACCCTGTATTTCATCATCAGTAGTGCAGTAACCAAATAAGTAACTGATATTGATTTAAACTCGATCAAATACTAGTTACTTATTTGGTCAAACAGTGTAAGCTGAAAGCTAAGACGAGAGTACCTATAAACCTCAATGTATAATCCTCCCTATATTGCAATACTTAAATATCTACAAAAAATTGATATTTATTTAAATAAGCAATAAATCCTAACTATATACATATGAATATACAAAAAACAAATACACTCAGGCGTTGAAGAATTCCTCCGCATCGCTGTCATCCGGAAACGTGCCCAGAAGACTGGCAGCATTGCCACGTTGAATGGCAATACTAATTCTTTGAGCAAAGAACGAGCCAGCCCTCTGGTCACGCAAAGTGTCGATCAGTCGGCGAGAAATATCCTTAAAAAGGAGACGCGCACTCGGACCCCATGACCCTAGTGTATAATATCTACATAAATATAATGTCATATTCATTTCGCTGATCAATTGTGAAATAGGTATAAAATAAGTACAGCTATTTTCTTACCATATTTTTGTAACTAACGAGAATCAGGGTGGAAAGTATATTTTTATAATATCGAGTCATCAAGTAAAAAAAGTGTAGATTTATATAATATATATTTTTTCAAGGTCAGCCTGTTTGGTACGGTTTTTCGGCTTTACGTCTAATCTAATTTTGGTGAGATTTAGCAGACAGGCAGCTTTATACCCGAACATTATTTTGCGTATACTCTATACGGGTCCATTTAAATATGTACTTCATCAGCATTAATGCCATCGAAATTCTGTTGTGAAAATGGGATGGTGATATCTGTCAAATATAGCTGCGTCTCTTTCTCGCATCTGGAATCATGGTGGCATTAATTAAATAAGGCACCTACCATCAACACAAACTAGCTAGATATAAAGGCACCCTTTAAAATTATTCTTTGTTTTTAATTTGTAAAAGTAGAGGGAAGGGGTGGTAATTTGGAACCCTACTTTGTTTCTTAAGTATTTTAGAAAAACTATTTAACTAATCATTTCGAAAAAATATTTTATATACTAAAAAACTTATTAACTTTTATATTAGGAACGAATTAACGAAATAAAACCACGCATTAAGGGAAATAATTTGCTTTATTGAAAAATTGAAAAAAATGTGTTCGGAGCTCTGGTGCTGGTATTATGGAACCCGGGTTCCAAATTACAAGTATGGAATAAATTTATTTACAAAAATCACAAATATAATATTCTGCGTCGCATCCTGAGCATTCAATATGTGCCCACAACCCACATGATTGGCACTGAATCCAAGTTTCACCACGTCGATCATTGGAGTAATTTTCAGAGCAAAAAATGCAACAAGCGTCATCTTCGTTTGTGGGCTGGGCATGTGCAGTAGCATTTTCTGACACTACAGTGTCACCTGAAGAAACTGATGATATGATCAATCATATTATTCCTGGCCCAAGTTTTTCTTTTCGACTTCGGCTTTGGTGACAATTGAGTTCGAGGCATGACTGGAATCAGGAAAAAAGTGATGTTAATGCACTGCGGGTAATTTGGAACCCGGTTCCATATTACCCGCACCTATGGGGTTCCAAATTCAAAACCTTACTATGTTATCAAATAATTAAGAAAACTAAAACTCGTTAAAACAAACCTTAAAACTTACCTGTGACAATTTGAACTTATGCGTAAAGTACTTCCCTTAACACCCACTGTATTAGTTTTAGACTAAAATAAAAACTTTTGACAATATAAACGAATAAAAGAAAAAACATTTGCCGGTGACATAAAATTTCAACTTTGAATGACAGGTTCAAACTCGATGCAAAACTGGCGCTAGTGGCAGTGAATACATTCTATGATACCAGTTCAACGTAATTGCATAGTTTTTTAACAGATGTCGCTGTCTGTTTCTGAGATATTAAGGGGTTCCAAATTAACAGCGGGTTCCAAATTACCACCCCTTCCTCTACATTTTTACATGTATATAAATGTGGTGATAATGTATAGAGTTTAAAATATATTTTAAGTGATATAGTAATTCCATACTTATATTTATCTACCTGTGAAATATACCATTGAGAATAGGAAGTTGTTTCTGTTAAGATGATATAGATAAGTTTCCTTCAGATTGCTTGGCGTACAAAAATATTAAAATGATAAATTTCAAAATAAATGTAATACTATTACGGATATGAGAGTCCAGTGATCTATACAGTGCACCTAAGCGTATTAAAATATTTATATGAATGGCTTTTATAAAACAAAAATATATCTTTATATATTTGATCCAGCTATAATAATGCCATTGTTTAAGTTTGGCATTCACAAATAATACTGTCAAATTATCAATTGCTAATGGCGCTATTTTATCGGAGTTAGAGTTAATAAAGTTAATAAATTAAAAAGAACATACATTTTTATTATTAAATGAATTAGACACTGTTCTGGTTTAAGGCTCGGTCAAGATTTTTTTCGTCAATAAAAATGCTTCTTAATAGATCAGACCTACTTATTAAAAAACGTAAAACCTTAATTATGTTTTATATGTACACCTAATTTAATTTTTCTGATCTTGAAATAGCTTTCAAAGGTCCCTCACAGAACTTGTTCTTCAGACAGGAATGATCTCAAGAATCTTTACACGTATTTTGGCAAAGTTATACATCAAAGAAGTTTACAAAGCGTTATCTTCTGTGGAACGCCAAACATTTCATCGACTTCGTTAGTTATGCCAGCCATATAATTATGTCAGCTAACTATAACGCTAGTTAATAACGATTTTGCTATACTACTCGTACAATCATCGTGGCTTACTCGTATAATCATCAATCATCAATATATATAAAACTCTTCCGTTACCGAGTGACTGGGTGACAGACAGACATCGCACATTCGAAACTGCTGGTCGTCGAAAGCTGAAGGCCTGTAGGTTCCTTGGGGAGTGTAGAGGAGCACTAAGAGATGATTTCCTGAAATTATACCGGGAAAAAAGCTAGTTACTTATAAAGTTTGAGAGAGTTCATAACCACTTATCTCTTTTTTAAGGATTTAAATACTTGAAATAAAATAAAAACCGGGGTGAACTGTGATAGCTCTATATTCCAACACGAAATCGATCATATACCTATTATTATCTTAATTAACTCTTTGCAACCAAATCATATTGTAAGTGATCATCAAGTATCAATATTGTATAAACTATTATCCCTTCAGCTGAAAGCTTTTGTACCTACCTGTATTTTGATGAAATGTTATTTGATGGGTGATGTTTTTAATGAATAAATAAAATTATTTTGAAAGTATATTGTTTCACTTCGTAACTACATGAAATCTGACTGACGGGGAGCGGAGACTTTATAAAATTCCATTGGTTAAATTTTCTCCGCTCTTCTCCTCTACTCTCATGTGTTGATTCGGACGTGCTCATCATTTTTGCCGCTAGGAAATCTTCACTGATTATTACCACACGGATTCCTTCCTACCTTTGGGCAGGACGATAGAGATCTTGCGCAGTTCATTAAACTCCCCAGCCAGGTATTGGCCAGCATAAATTCATGCGAACCCCATCATCCTATACGGCAGTCTTGTCGTAGTAGTCGTAGACCGGTGTTAACCATTCTGTCAGCGGTTGTCGGCTCCCTTTGCGCCACAGGTACTTTCCGGAGCACTTGTGTCAGCCACTCTCAGTGTCTCTAGCCTCAAAATAGTGTGTAGGTATACTCAGACACCCCTTACTTATTCTACAAAGCATTTTAACACCCTGCTGAAACTATATGGAGGCACTGGATTAAATCCTCGCACACAGGCTTCATTCATTCCTCGTATTTGCGTTTACAAACGGATGCTTGCACTTATTAGTTAGTCATCTCCTTTAGTGATGTTTCTATGTGTGTGATACTCGCAATTATTGCAAGCGTCTGAAACATGTAAGCTCATGAACAAGGCGTTTAATCATATGTGATCCTTCTTCTTTACGTAGTCCGGTCAAAATCTAAATTCGAGGTTACTATAATTCGCATAGAGTTAAAAATTGTTACGAATATTCGGAAAACTATCATAAATGAAATGTGTAAAGTCCTCATCGATTCCACAAAGTGTTTTTTTTTACGTTTTTCAGCTAAACGGTAGGAGACTAGGAGTTTTATCATTAAATAGATCAGATAAAAATTGAAGATCATGCAGTTGTCTAAAAAATTGTATTTAAACATTTTTCTTACGAGTCATCGTTTCTGAGATATAAAAAAAAAATACATCAATGGAGCTGTTATAACTGGTTTGGTCTATTAGTGACTATAGTAGACGTCAGATACCCGTGCAATAACGGTTGTCCTGAATCGACTTCTATCGTGATCCTTGCTGTCCTATGCCACTATCCTTGATCCGGGATGCTTTGATGCCAAAGAATCAGTCGCCCACGTCATCCTGGAATGCGAGGCCGTGGCTACCCAACGTAAACAAATCCTCGGAAGGGTGAGGTTGCTCTGCGAAGCCTGTGAAGCTCCTAAGAAACTTCTGTGCTTTTGGGCGGAGCTAGGCAGGCTAACTTAGCCAGGAAACCTACGCACAACCAAATGAGAGTCTAAGTGCAGAAATTGGATTCCCTAATCTATCTATCTATCTATCGTGATCCTTTACGTTCTCTAGTAATTAAAAATGGTTCATAACTTATTGTTCGAGTATCTACGAAGGGATATTAGGAAAAGGTCAATGTACTTTATTGCACATTTATCTGGCGCACTATAGCACAAACACATGTAATGGATGACAGCCAGATAAAGAAAAAACTTTTGTTTATTGATTACAAGTGACCCGGCCCGGCTTCCCATGGTTACAAATTATAAATTATTTACACAGAACCTTCCTCATTTATCTACTTGCTCTTTCTATATATGACAACCGTATAAAAATTAGTGGCACGAGACAGAAGAGGTAAGCGGAGGAACAGACGAACCAAACATAAAAAAAAGAGTAAGTGAAAGATACTGTTTATTTCTAAAAAATACTGCCAGCATTCCTGCTTTTAAAGAGCTCCGCAAATATTTTCTAAAAATTGATGCACGCGTCTAACTTATTATACAGTACAAAATTAAAGAATATTTGCAGTGTTACGCTTATGTTTTTATGTTCTTTAGGAGTGTTATCACATTTCAGCGCTAGGTCCTAGCACGTATAGTAACGTAACGTAAAATTGTATTATAAATAATACTCGTTTTGCACATAACATTAATTAGATTTGGATACAAATTGTGTATGTCGCATCAAATTAAACCAAAATACTGTTGGGTTGTATGTAGTCTTTTATATTCAAATCAAATCGTATATTTCAAATAAACCATTCACAGGCACTTTTAAATTGTCAAAGTCGGTCAGTCAAAAACATGAAGCTATTTGCACGTTCCAAAGCGTAGATCTCTATGGAGAAGAACGTGCAAGAAACTCCACGGACACTCTTTTAAGCCATGTGATGTATTACAAAAATCTTGTTAACATTAACTTTGATTGCTTCTATATGTGAGGACAAAGCAAAGAACAAGAAATTATATAAACAATTCAAAGTGTAGGTACAGATTAAAATAAGCCAGTGGCAGATAAAAGATGACCAGTCTCAACTGACGGCGCCCGTTCACGAACATGACGCGTGCATCAGCACCATCTAACTCAACCATTTTGAAGGGAACCAAATGATCCAAAACCCGCGCCACTATCTGCAAAACATTTGTGTGGGCATGACAAGCTCTCAACTGCCACGCTCGTTCATGTCAAACTAATTTAATAACGAAATCTATAACTAATTGCATATATTTGCGGGCGGCTGCACGTTGTCTGTCAGTCACTCAATCAGACAGTAACGGCGGTCGCCAAATACAGGATGTCAGAGGCCCTTGAGGCGGTTTAAATACTCTGACACTAGGGTGTGTGGGGTCGTAAGACCTTACTGCCCACACGATAAGAAGAAAAAGACAGTAACAGAAAATATATTGATTTAAGAACTTTAACTTAGTGTTTATTTTCCTTTGTTTTCTTAGAAACGAGATTCATTTCACTTGGTTTCTTAATGCCATCTTGTAGTTCCTGAATAAAGTTTGGAAAAAAGTTTAAACCTACTAGTTTTAGAAAAAAAAATTATAATTATATCAACTCCAGCGAAATGTAACACCAATATGATAAACGTGAAAGTGAGTTTGTTTGTGTTTTGGTTTATTTATTTGGTTGTTACCTCTTCACGTTATAATGGCTAAACGAATTTGGGTGAAACTTGGCATATGGGCAGAAAATGTCGATAGTGGTATGGAGCTAGTTTGCTATATTAAAAGAAAAACCATCTTTCAGTGCACATCTCAACACTTCCTGAATAACGAAGTTTGTGAATAATTATTGCTTTTTGGTTCAACTTTTTTCAGCAGTCTCGAAAAAATTTAAATGTGGTGCCATTCGATTAGGAATAGCATGCATATTGGTCCTACAGTTCCGGGAGTCAAGTTTTTTTTGGACATTGCCTCCACTTTTTGCACCTTCTTTTTCTAGGTTTAAAAAATCTTAACAGTTTTTGAAATATGTGCAAAGAACCAACAATTTACTAAAAAAGGGGGAGGGGTTTAGTAAATTGTTTAGAACTTTTACAATTTTTTCGAGCGAAACTTTTTTTTTCAAAAATCATGCACATAATATTCCGAATCCAATGACACCTCATTTATATTACATTACATGGTACATCATGGACAGTACATGGTATCGCGATACGACATCGCAACGTATCACAATGTGACGTCGATCGTGTTAAGACTTTTGGCTCAGTTTTTTTACTCTCTCAGAAAGCTTTTGATGCTAAAAGCTTTCAAAGCTAGCGGCGCCCTGGTATTGTCAACTCATGGGCAGAAATACTAGTGAGTGTTAAAGGAATTTTGCTGTTGAGGTCAGTTTCCCCTCAAATAATGCTTACAGTGTACTAATGGATTACAGTGGCACGAATATTTTCCACCTTACAAACTGGAAATAAAAACTACACGCGTTCAAAAGTCTATACCAGAGCACAACAACATTGCCGCCGTCTCGGGCGCCGTTTTCGATGAAATCTGGATTTAAAGTTTATACCACACTTAATTAGTCCTTTAGATAAACACAGTTTTTTTTTACTCAGATGACAACTGTATAATTTACAAGTTTTGACTGTTTGTTTTATGATTGTCACATCTGCCTTTTGGAATTCCATATGGGTGTCGCATACGAGATGTTAGGAAGTAGACCAGAAAATAAACCAAACAATCAATCACTGCCAGACGCTGGTGGTAAGTAATCCTTTGAAGCTGATCAGTACAGTGATGGATAGGCAACGTTAACACAGCCAGTGCAATTTATTGATTAGATATTCTCTAATTAGCTTCTTTGCCCTGCTTTAAGTTTTAATTTTGAGGGAGCCAATCTACTGGCGGGACTGAATTCAGGATATGCTCTACCAGCCGATTTCATACAAATTCTTGCAGACGTTGGGCGTGATTGATTTGTTGTATGCAGATTACATTTAAGTTATAATCGACATTATAAAATGAACCACTTCTCTTTGGTCAGCGCATCACTAGGTACAGTTAGATGAATTTCAAATAAGGTTTCCAGAGAAGGAAACCTTAAAAAACATGCCTGGAAAATACCAAAAATTTGGATAAAACTGAAAATGCTTTTTCCTTGGAATTTTTGTATCAGCTATTTTGAAAGAACAACGTTCGTCGGTTCAGGTGTCTTAATTGTCTTATCATATTAGTTAAAACAAACTCTAATTTTATATAGATATAGCACATAAGCACCCGCTGGTGCGTAGATAACAAGAGATACCGCACTTGGTTCCGACTCACCTAATTGGACCTTGGAGATTACTAACCTCACATGTGGTCGCTAACGGTGGAAGCTGGTATCAAATTAATTATTTGTGTAGAGGGACGAAATTTAGCTAAGGATTGTGTATTTGGAAGTATACGGCAAATAAAATAAATTGTTGGAACTGGTTTATCATGCCAAATAAATGTATATCTTTTAACCCAGATTCACTAGTACGACAGTTTTTAGGGTTCCCTACCCAACGGAACCCTATTACTAAGCCTCCGCTGTCCATCCGTCTGTCTGTCAGCGGGCTGTATCTCAAGAACCATAATAGGTAGACAGTTGAAATTTTCACAGATTGCCAATGATATATAAAAAACCCAAGACGCACAGTCTCGAACAACTGCAACTTTTGCGAAATTGTCGTCAAAAACTGACATGTATCAAGTGTCATGTGTGAGTTGTGTGTAGTTATACTATAAATATTTTTTTTGCAAATACAACCTTACACGGATCGCTTAAAGTTGTTTTTACAGAGCAGTGCAGTATGGCGAGCGATGCGAGACTGTTTGAAACTAGCTTGTTTTATGCGGACGTTTTTGATATGCTGAGTGTGTATCTTGGGTTTTTATATATCAATGCAGATTGTGTATTTCTATTGCCGCTCTATCAATAAATAATAAAAATAAGGTTTATGGTACGGAACCCTTCGTGTGCGAGTCAGACTCGCACTTAGCCGATTTTTTAGACATCTTAGTAGCTGCAGTTTGAGGATTATATTTTTATTACTTTTCTGTAAAACGAATTTTAACCACTGTCAAAGAGTTCAACAAAGTCGTAAATTTTCAATTTGTAAGTAAACTTATTTTACAAATAACCCACCACTATCAAGTTAAGTACTGTACCTAGTGTACCGTACAATGTTGTTGTTTAACATACTTAGTTTAAGTCAGTTAATAAAACTAGTTTTGTTCAACTTAAACTTACATTTGCGTGGAGGTATCGAGTTGAAATTAAAATCATGTACTCAAATCAACAACTTTTATAAATGTTATGTATTTATATATAATAAATAGCATACAAACGGTTTTTAGATCAAAGATTTAACAAAAAAAAACTGGATTATAAATGTTTTTGGAAAAAAAGCTGAATTTGACAGCCTGTCATGACAACCTGTCATGACTTTATTTTCTGTATCTTTCTTTAAGTTAGTTGCATTTTTTTTACTTTATTTAACTTTCTTTAGGTATATTATTTTCTTTACTCGTGGCTAAATAATAACAAAAAAATAATAATAACAGACACACGGGTCAATGTCCAAATCTAAGCAACCCTTGTCGTGGTCGGTTTGTGGACGGGAACCATACTATCATACCCAGACTCCTTTGTGCCTCGTAGGTAAAGCACGTTAAGCCGTTGATCTGTTGGTTGGTAATGGTATGTTGAGGTAATCCGTAATAGGTAAAAGGAAATCCGTCCATGGTACCATTGGATTTGTCTAAATCGACATTTCCGGAATAGCTCTACGGAGCTAAAATTTTAACGGAAATTAGTAATTCTCTTTTGCAAAGCTGTATTCATAAAGTTGTATACTGGCTGGTAAACTGATGTAATATGCGCCGAAGTTTTGTAGTATATTGGCAATATTAGCATACTACCATTTCTCATTTTATGAGAAATCTGAATAGTTTAGCTCGTGAAAAGCAAAATTTGTAATGAAAAAACAATGGTACACCCTATTTTAAAATCAAATGTTTTTTTTTTGTTTTAAAAGATTAAGTGAAATATTCGAATAGTGTTTTTTATAGACCTAGTATACTGGTAACCATTAATATCATAGGCTTCAGTTTCTTAATTGTTAAAAGCGTGAGTTTGGAGTCTTCCAATCTTCCTGATCGAGACGAAAATTAAAATGATGAAAAATGTTCGACCCTTCACGGTACGGTCAGCATCGAAAGGAAAGGCCTCGACGGCTGCTGCTGCTCGATAAAAATCAAGCGTGCCAACGTTAACTATTCAAATAATATAATATTAGAACAACATTCTTGATACTCATCGTATTATAAATACTTTGCGAGATTAAATCAAAATTAGATATAATATTTTTAACTCAGGTCAGATCATAGAACTGATGTACTTTATGGATTAAGTTTTGGATGTACATAATTATTGAGATCACAAATGATCGAAATAAACAGTACTGTTTCTTACTGTAGGTACCTGTTTGTAGGTTAATAAATTGAAAAGTTGTTAAATATTTGACCAGACATTTTTTTTGGTTTTGGCAGTGTTTTAAACTTCAGCGTGGGCTATAACGCGGTAATTGTTGCCTCGGGTCTCATATTTTTAATATGTATCCACTTTTTTATTCACGTTGGCATTTTTAAAAATAGGTTGCTCTTTTCCGCGAGTGAATTGCATCCAAGTTGCAAACCTTTCCTGCGTGATTTGTCTAAATCAACATTGCCAGAATAGCTCTAGGCCATTTTACGCTTTAGATGACGTAGTAGCGATTAAAAAAATAGCGCGCGAGATTGCGAGAATCGTGTCTCTGATTGAAAGAGCCACATTCATACATTAAATATATCTATCTTAAAACATATAAGAAGAGTTTTGGTGGGTGAGTATTGGTCGGTAGGAATATGGCGCCCTAGGGTTATGCCCGACACGTGGTTGTGGTAGGAACCGAAAGATTATAGTCGATAGGAATCCAACGGGTACACTACATTAATACGAAAAACTTTATTCCGACAGTCACAAATACGGATTTCAAAAAACCGCTTTTCATAATTCCGAATGGTTCAAAATTCCTAACATCATTCATTCTTTTTTATAATTCCGACATATCAATATTCCTAATATTTATAATGACTATTCTTAAAATACCGAGTTTCAATAGATCGAATAATAAAAAGTCCGAATTAATGATAATGGGAAACATCAAAAATACGAATTCCGATTATTAAAATACCTATTAATTAAAATTCCGAAATAAAAAACGCCTTGTAAAACTGAATAACAATACAAATAAACACAATTGCTCGTCAGAACAAAGTATAATGTTTCATGAACATGCAGCTTGTAAGTAAGCATGCAGCATGCAAGTAAGCATTCAGCTTGCAAGCAAGCATGCAGCATGCAAGCAAAGCATGCATTATGCAACATGGTTTCTGTCACGGCTCCAGCGCTGCAGGGCTCCGGCGGTCCCCCGCGAACTTATCGTCGCAGATGGTTTTAACGCTCATCACCGCAGCTGAGGATGGCCGGCGAAACCGGCCAGCAAGCCGATGCTGTAACAACTGCTCCGCAGTTCGCGGGCCGCCTCGCCCCTCCACGCCTACTCGGGCTTAAATTACACTCTAGGTGTAGGGCAGACAAGACTACGTGGAGTCGGTTTTACAGCGATTCGTTCCTGTCACTTACTTTTGTAGCAAAACTTATTGACTGTGTAAGGTTCAAAATGCTTCAAAATATTCGTAAGGTATATTAAACAGTAGTCTTTTGACCGTAGTTATTTCGAAAATAGTTAAAATATCTTTGGATGTAATAATATGTAACTAAATTAATATTATCCTGATTAAACCTAAACCCTAAACCTTAATTTTAGCAGTTTCATTCGAAGTATTGAAAATCGGAATGTCGTTTTTCGGACCGAAAACCCATCGAACATTTGATTCTTCGGACGTATAAAAATCAGAAAACCAACAAATCGCATTTACGACTTTCGGCAAAATAATTTTCGTCATCATCATCATCATATCAGCCGAAAGACGTCCACTGCTGGACATAGGTCCTGTGCGTCTCGCATCCATCGGCTACCCGCGACCTTCACCAGGTCATCGGTCCACCTTGTGGGAGGCCTTCCAACGTCTTCCGGTACGCGGTCGCCACTCCAGAACTTTTCGGCCCCATCGACCATCTGTTCTGCGAGCAATGTGCCCTGCCCACTGCCACTTTAGTTTGGCGATCCTTCGGGCTATGTCGCTAACCTTGGTTCTCTTGCGGATATCATCATTTCTGATTCGATCACACAAGGAAACTCCAAGCATTGCCCTCTCCATTGCCCTTTGAGTAATTTTCGTGATTTTTAATAATAGACATTATAATTCTAAGGTATTATGATATTCGGAGATTTGAAAATTGGAGTAAAATCGGAGAAGAATCGGAGAGATATTTCCGAGTATTTGGGTGTTACCGAGTTGAAAAAATAACCCGACAAACAAAATATCAAGTTCGTAATACGGGCCCGCAAATCACAAACTCTCAGATAGTTAAATAGTGCCAACCGATGATGAAGCAGTGCGTCAAGACCTGAGGCTGCAATATAGGCAGACACGCAAGAATATTTACCGCAGTACCCATCGTGATCGGCGAGTACGGGCGGATAGTGTGGCAGATTGCGCCCAACGTGCTGTTGACTCCGGTAATCTCAGAGAGATAAACAAGGCAACGAAGACCTTGGCCGGAAATCGCAACTAGAGGAAAAAAAGGCCAGGGAAGGCCTACTAATCATGACATCGGAGGGGCAGCTTCAACGCTGGCGGGAGCACTTCCAGGACATCTTCTGAGTCCCAGTTGACTGCGCTGTCATGAACTCACCAGTGGCCAGCTTTCCTGCACAAATCCTAGACATCGAAGTGTCTCCTCCCACCACAGAGGAAGTAGTGAAAGCCTCTCTCACTCACTCACTTAAGAACAGTAAAGCTCCAGGAGTCGACCTCATCATGGCGGAAATGCTTAAAGCTGACGTGTCCACCGCCGCAAACGTGCTGACACCCCTCTTGCGAAATATCTGGTCAACCGAAGAGTTACCTGACGACTGGAATAACGGTCTCCTAATCACCGTTCCTAGGAAGGGAGACCTCAGTGAATGTGGCAACTGGAGAGGCATCACCTTGCTCTCAGCCCCGTCTAAAGTGCGTTGCAGGATCATCCTAGACCGGCTGGCGGGGGCTATTGAACCTCTTCTTCGCGGAGAGCAGGCTGGATTTCGACCTAATCGATCATGTACGGACCAGATTAATACCTTGCGCATTATACTCGAACAGGCATCAGAATGGCAGAGGGAAATGTATTTCTGCAAAATCCTTGATACATATAAGGAAACGTAAAGTTAATTACTTAAGGGTTGAAGGATGAAGGATTCTATTTCAGCAGACATTAATTTTTAATTAAGTGAACTTCTTCTCTGTTGAACCCAATAAAGGGCATGTGCTCACAAAGGTCTCTGAAAACACAAGCATTTTCTCGAATTTTAGAAGTATTGTACTCATTAAATTAATTTACTCGTATTATAAGACCTTCGAACTAATTTCCGTTACAGAGGACCTCTCATTACTTCTTTGGAAACTTAATCTTTGAGTTATGTAGTTTTCCACTGATACTTAATTATACCAATAATTGGATTTTTAATTCGAGATAATTTGAATACATAGCCAAAAAGTCAAGTGTGAACTTTATAGTTATGTATTTTCAACAAAACAATAATTGTTTAAAGTGTTAACGTAACCGTGATTTACGATATTAGTGCGGTAAGTTGGTTTTTACACACGAGTAGACGAATGTAAGCCCGAGACGAAGTCGAGGGCTTACCATAGTCACGAGTTTGTAAATACCAATATCCGCACGTGTATCATACAACGTTTTACGACACATTTGCGAGAAAACAGTACAATAGATAATGAGACAAACTTCTTGTTTTAAGATATAAGTCGGAAAGTCGTAACAAGCTTTGCAGTATAAAAATGGCACCAATTATCAAATTTAAAATTAGAACCACATCGTCGTCTCATTTTCTCTTTATTGCGCTTCCAAGGAGGTTCGATCATTCAGCTTATTAACTGTTACCTTTTATAATTTGGTAATATAAATATAATTTTGTTAATAATTAATTGAGTATTATAGAAAAATATAAAGAAGCATTGGAAAGTATTATACGCTTTACGTCACCTCCTAGCTTCTGAACTTTTCTTATTCTCATATTGTGAAACTCTTTGATGGAATTCCTTGTAATTAAATTTAAAAAAAAAGGAACCGTAAAGAAAACACACCGCATGTAAGTACCTACTTTACCGCACGCTCCGTTGTATGGAGCGTGCGGTAAAGTAGGTACTTAGGTGAGAGTACCTATTTCAGGCTTCGTAAATGCATTTTTTGACCAAATGTGTCGTAAAAAATGTAACGACGAATTTCTCACCTTAACAGTCAAGGACTGTTAAAGTGAGACATTCGTCAAGAAAACTTGCTCTCAAAAAGTAAACAAGAGTTTTTCAGAAAGTTTGTTAGAAACCTAGTAAAATAATAAAATCGTCTAGTAAGACTCGTTTACCGAGAGTTGGACCTTGGAAAGGAAAATAATTGTTTATATATTTTTAGTGCCGCTTTGTGCTATTTTTAGTGTCGTTTATTTGTAAAAGATTTTGCTGATTACTATCAATACAAATGAAGCCCTTTCCAAAGTGATTTCTATCTTGACCTAGTTACTTCACTTACAAAAATAATTCTCCTCAATTTTTTTTTATTCGTTTTGCCAACCATTTTTGATAACCAAAATATACTTTGGTATATTCTTGAGGTCGATTTGATGGCCTCAGTAGGAAAAGCTGTGACATTCATACATTTTGGTACGGAACTCTAAAACCAACGTAACAATAAAATGAGTGTGAGAACGAAAACAAGTGACCTTTTAGTACCCTACCAAAAGTGAGGCCTCGTGATGCGTTAACCTAGTCATTTTAATTTAATTTATGAAATGCTACATATCCTATGAGGACATTTGAACGAACGGCGTAACCGAGACAGGCCAATTCAATGCTCGCGCGATGATTTGGCGGTCTTATCGCGGAATGCGATAAGGCCGCCAATTGTATTTTTTTTAGTTTAAGATTTTCTTTATGTTTTTATATTTTGGTATACAATAAAGCATATACAAATAAATAAATAAAATAGCATAAGAAAAAATAAAAATGGTATGATTCATTTAAACACTAGCCTTACAGGAACACCGTTGGTCTGGAGGGTACCGTAGCTCTCAGAACATGGGGAACACTGGGCACAAGCGGGGCTATAAACTACAAGGAAAATTATCAATTACCGGATCGTTTGAGAAAAGCAGCCAAGCTTTACACTTGTTGTATTTATTACTGAACAGTCTGAACTAAGTTCTACTACTGTTTTTATCCGACTTCTAAAAAAGAAGGAGGTTCTCAATTCGACAGCGTATATATCCTACTAATATTATAAATGTGAAAGTTTGTATGTTTGTGCCTCCATCAGGCAAAAATGGCTGAAGGGATTTGTATGAAATTTGGTACACATATAGTTCACATACTGGAATCAAACATAAGCTACTTTTTATCCCGATAAAAAGCAGGGCTTAATGGAGTCTGAGGAGGAAGTGGAAACCCAGCGCTTCTGCTGCCTTAGTACTTCAGATTCACAAGTACCAGGAGAACAGAAATATGTCGTAGTATTTCCGGGGCTGAAATTGGGAGCACTTAAGATTTACAAGTACCAGGAGAACAGAATGATGTTATATGTATGTTGAAGTTTTGTCCGGGCTGGAATTGTAAATGCGATAGATTCACATGTGACAGGATACCAGAAACATGTCGAAGTATTTCTTTGGCTGAAATTATGAGCGCTAAAGATTCACAAGTGACTATAAACATGTCGAAATATTTCCGGCGCTGGAATTATGACCGGTTAGAGTTCAAAAGTACCAGGAGACCAGAAACATGTCGAAGTATTTTCGGGGCTAGGATTATGAATGCCAAAGATTCATAAATACCAGGAGGCCAGAAACGTGTTGAAATATTTCCGGCGCTAGAAATAATGAGCGGTAGGTATTCAAAAGTACCACGACAACAGAAAATGTGGAAGATATTCCCGGACAGGAATTATGAGCGCTAAAGATTCATTATGTACCAGGAGACCAGAAACATGTCGAAGTATTTCCAGGGTCGGAATTGTGAGAGGTTAGGATTCAAAAGCACCAGGAGACATGAAACATGTAGAAGTATTTTTGGGGCTGGAATTATGAGCGCTACAGATGCACAAGTACCAGGAGAACAGAACGATGTTAAAGTAGTTTTGGGATAGAATATTTTTTGTTTTTTTTTTACAGGCAAACAGAAATATTCATGTTGCTGGTTTTTCCGGGCTGGAATTGTGAATGCTATAGATTCACAAGTATCAGGAGACTAGAAACATGTAAATGTATTTTTCTTTTCTGAAATTGTGAGCGCTATGGATTCACAAGTACCAGGAGACCAGAAAAATGTCGTCGTATTTCCAGGGTTGGAATTGTGAGCGGTTAGGATTCAAAAGTACCAGCAGATCAGAAACATGTCGAAGTAATTTCGGGGCTGGAGTTATAAGCGCTACAGATTCACAAGTAGATACCAGGAGACCAGAAACATGTCAAATTAATTATATTTTTGGCAGAAAAGTAAGATTCAAAAGAACCAGGAGAACAGAAACATGTGGAAGTTTTTTCCGGGCCGTAATTATGAGTGGTTAGGATTCAAAAATACCAAGAGAACATAAAAATATCGAAGTTTTTGCTGGACTGTAATTATGAGCGCTAAAGATTCACAAATACCAGAAACAACACAACAACAACATGTCGAAGTAGTTCCGGGGCTGAAAGTACGGACAGTAAAGACTCACAAACTATCAGAATAAAGAATCATGAAGATGAATTTCCGAGAATGAGAACTAGGGACAAAGAAGTTGCGCGCCGCCTCTAAAGTCTACACAGACGAAGTCGCGGGCGAAGTGCTCGTACGACATATATCTCGGATCACAGTGCTGGTTATCAAACTCCTCCGAAATGGCTTGACCGATTTTTATGAAATTTTTCGCGTGTATTTATATGGCAAAACAACGTTTGCCGGGTCAGCTAGCATATATATATTTTTATGTGTGTCCGCGGATAACTTCGTCGTTTATAATCCGATTTCGATTAATCTTTTTTTATATGAAAGGGTATTCTTTCTTGATAATTCCATTGCCACCACGTCAGGATCTGATGATGGAAACCCTGAGAACTAGAGGGCAACTCTCGAAAATTGTAGGCACGCATCTGGTAAAAACTTGATATTCGTGAGTATATCGGGTGATACTTCAAAAGAATGAAGGTTTGGATCAGACCTGATGATGGAGACGACTTATTTCATTCGTATTGACGAAACCTTTACACCGAAAGCACTTAGTAAGTTTTATTTTCACAACATAACATCACGCCGGTACGATATGAATGGGTACGCAGGTACCACTAAAGATTGAAAAATAAAAAAAATTATGCCAAAAATATAACCGACTTTCAAAACAAAACACTACAAAGTATAAAATAACTTTAATTTCGGAAGTCGGTGTCAAAAAACGAAACAACCAAAAACACCGACTGAAGGAATAATTTTCTGGACCCATTTAATGTAAGACCAGAGAAGCTTGTCGTTCTAACCTCATTTATTAATCGTCTTCTATGTAGTTAGTCGGTCGGTTAGCCTGGTCGTATCTTTTGAAACCGCACGGTCCATCCAGGTCTCAATACCCAGACATCCCGTAATCTTATAGCAATCACTTTCACATCCAAAACTTTTCTCACGTACTCATATACACATATAATAAAATAGTAAATCTTAAGGTGTATGTTTCCAACTGGCGAGAAAACCACAGAACCGATTTTGTTCAAATTTTGCATAAATAATCCTTATAGGTCCGGTCAGGTTACAGGCTATATATTTTCACGCTTTGTGCTATGGAGGTTAAGCAATACTCAAAAATGTCTGTTTTGAACGAGAGAGTGCACATGGTTCGAGCCTCACCAACAGATATTATTTTTGCATTTATTTTCTCTTTTGAAATGTATTTTTACACCATAATAAGGTTAAATTAAAAATAAAATGGGTTTTCGCGTACTTAAAATAACATTTCAATTAATATTCGACATTTTTCCCAACAGTTTAGCGAGGAATTGTTATAAGAAGCAACAGAAACAATGCATTGTTGCTTAGCAATGTTTATCATCACGCTATACTTTCAAGGAGCTGTGCAGCGAAAAACCATGACATAAATAAGATCGGCTATTTCATTCGTAAAATATTTTCAAATATTCATAAAATGTTATTGTTGTATTTGAGACATTTTTTTAGCATTTATCCAAGTATGCTAAATATAATGCCAGACTGTTAAAGTATACTTAACAGAACCTATTTTCTCTTTATCTGTATTCTGTGTTGTTTGTTTACTGTGTAAAAATGTACAAAACCAATGTAGATAAGTTTAACACATAAACCTGATAGGAATTGTAGCAATTTTCTAGAAGTGATCAACGTAAACGAAAGTGGCAGGGCACATTGCTTGCAGAACAGATGGTCGATGGGGCCGAAAAGTTCTGAAGAGGCGACCGCGTGCTGGAAGTCGTAACGTTGGAAGGCCTCCCACAAGGTGGACCGATGACCTGGTGAAGGCCGCGGGTAGCCGATGGATGCGAGACGCACAGGACAGGTCGTTGTGGCGACGCTTGGGGGAGGCCTATGTCCAGCAGTGGACGTCTTTCGGCTGATATGATGATGATGATGATGATCAACGTATTATTCTACGCAATGCATATAAACGCAGTGCCATCTATTGACTGACATATTACTATCGACAGCGTGAGGATTACACTAGAAAATATATTTTTGTATTTATTACTTTTACAACGTCTTAATTTTAAGGAATATTATGTACATAATATTCCTATTAATTAAAATTAAAACAAACTCCGAACTTATATTTTAACAGTTCAACTACATATTCCATAGATGGCGTTATGCATTTGATCTCATTTTTTGAATTGCGCTATTAAGATTTGAATATTGGTCAACAGGCGCGCGCTTACATTTGCTAAGCTTTGCTAAAGTTACCCAATACTGGGTCCATACGGGCTTGGAGCCAGGGGTCACGTAATATCACCCACGAGCAGTTGGCGAAGTCCCATGATAGAGGAGTGGAAAAAATTGCATTAGTTCCGCTGAAATTGGGTTTCTGTGTTTTAAAAACATAAAATTGTTTCGATTTGCGTTCTTGGTTCGGAATACATAAAAAATTAACATGGTTCATCAAGTAGTTTCAAGAAGATTGTTTGGTTAATTTAGAAGATAGCCTGTACTATCCCGTTGCTACACAGCATGAATTTATTTCTTCTGCCATGTGTACGGGGATCCTACCGACCAAGCATCAATCATCAATACACATACTATTGACAAATTTTTCTGGAGAATTTAAGGAATATATTTCCATGAAAATGATCATGGAAGAAAATATCACATCATCCGATTACGTTTTATGATTTCTATTTTATAGATATTTAACTTCTATAAAACTTTGCATAGTCACATAAATCCAACAAATTGTTTTCTGTTTAGTTTCAAAACTATTCAACTCCCAGTGAGCCTATGAAACGTCATGACCAGCACATGGTCACAAATTATCTGTTGCGGGTTTCACTGTCCAGTGGTTCAAGGGGAACTGTAGATCCCTAGGCAATGACGTCACAGACGAACTCGCGAAGAGAGGTTCCGAGATGGTAGTGCTGGACCCGTACCCACTCCCCCTCTCACCTTTTCCATAGTTTCGTACATGAATTTGCCAGAGATCAACTGAATTTCGTGACAACAAATGGTCACGGGCTACAAATTGCAGGCAGTCAAAACTGTCAACGTCAAGCCTATACACGCAACTAACTAAACGGTTTCTCAGCCCAAGTAGAAATACCATCCGAATTATAATAGGTATGATTACGGATCATTGGTCCCTAAAAAACATCTTTGCAACATAGACACTGTAGACAGCCCAATTTGCAGAGGGTACTTCGAACCGAGGAATCAGTTGCCCACGTCATCCAAAAAGTAATGCCGAGGCTGGCCAACGTGAACAAATTCTTGGAACGGTGAGGTCGCTCCGCTAAACCTGTGAAGCACCCAGGAAACATCTGTGCATTTGGGCGGAGCTAGCTAAAAAAAAAAAAAAAAGGCTGGCTAACTTAGCCAGGACTGATTGAGAATGGGAGTTTAACATGGTACGGATAGGCGGAGTCTCTACTTTACTCATATCTCTCCGTTGCAGGGGTAGGCTTCTCTTCTGGTGGGTTTGCCATAGTTAACTTTATGTAGCTCTATTGCACGTTAACAACCCTTTTTATTAATTTTTAATGGATGGGTAATCATCAAATAAGCCCTCCCGCTCTAGGCGGAGCAGAAGGTAGTGTCAGACTCTTGCTGACTAAAACCCACCCTTGTTTCTCCTAATGAACAAATTCCGGAACGTGTTAACAACCCTAGTAACTTTCTCTAATTAACATCATGTATTAGAAGCGTTATCATTAAAATGTTACTCATTACGAGAAATTACTAGGGATGGTCGGCATTTGGAACAGAAGAGGAAAAACAGCCATGCCTTGCATAATACTCTTCCAAATTTCTAAATCTAAGAGGAATCAATGCAGCAATGCTAGATATTGCCAGTTTGTATATGTCTTATCTTAGAGATCTTTTCTAGCGACAACATTTTGCTTTCCGGCTTACTCCTGAACGAAGTCGCGGCAACAGCTAGTTATATATAATATTATACACACCCGGGGGTGTATATAATTATTTTTATTATAACTGCTAATGATCACACAACTTCTCAGATGTACTTAAAAAGACAACAAGTAATCTTTACGAAGCTGAATAAGAGCAAATTTCACCTATGCAACTGATCGCGATCAGTGCATGTAAACTGCGTTCAAGAGCTGTCAGTGTCAATATTCCACAGAAAATAATTAAACTGACAACTCGTCAACGTGGTTTATAAGCTGAACGCGTTCAGTTTCATTATTGAAATCCGCCAGATATTTACTAATATCTTTTTGCAGAATACACAGTGTAGTCAGTGTAGTTTTTTGTTTTTACGGATTAGCAGCAGCGTCCGCAGGGTGGATGTGGAGCCGAATCAGCAACCACCTCCACCACCTCCACCTCTTTTCTTGCCCTCTGTGCTACAAAACATGCAGTCAAAGTGACCTTCTCGTATGTATCGCCACTAACGCCGCCGTGAAACTGTCAATGTTTTCGCCCACAAGTTATGTGTGTACCAGTGACACGAAGAAGAAGGACCCAAGGGTTGATTGGTAGAGAATGCTTTGTTGCATTAAACTCGACTTTGTACCACTGCTGGACATAAATTTAAAGGACAAATAAATAGCCACAAACTGTGTTAGTTTCCATTTATGAAATGGAAAATTTAATGAAACGTTTGCCTGCTTACCATTCTTACGGAGTATTGAAATAAACTTGAACGTTTTTACTCGGCAATTAGGTACTGAAGGTCCTACTTTCCTTTCCAATAATCCTGCTTATTAAATACATATTATCCTACTATAATAATATTATTATGAATTTAAAGTATGTCTTGAACAATCTCGGGACACTGAGGTCCCGGTCCTTTGGTAGGCGTACGAGGGGCCGAAGCCAACTCGCAGAGGCCCCGTTAGACATTTCTAATGGAATGGGGCACCAATCGTCGATTATCCCCATATGCACTATCAAAGTATACCTAAGGACAGTCTTGACAGATTGTGTTTTATAATTAGTGTGTTTTAAAGTGCTAATTAGTGTTATAAATTTAAGTGTCAGTTTTGGTTGTTTAATCGGCTGTTTATATTGTAACGAACCATAAGCTCGTGACAATATCATAGGTAATTCACGACAAGCAATTTACATTTAGTAAAGAAGTATTGTTGAAGCTCTCCCAAATATTATTTAGACGAAACTTAGATGTAACCACTTTTTACTTATATTTTAACTTTCCTTACTCTTCTCTAATACTACTATAAAATTGTGAAAGTCTGTAAGTTTGGATGTATAGACGATGTATTTTGTGTGTCGCCTTCGGGGCCAAACGGATTCCAATATTTGAAACACAGGCAAACCGTGGCCGTGGCTTGGATTAGGATGTAAGATAATGTTTATATCGCCTTTCATACGATCAAAACCGCCCCAAAATACCTAAAGTAATGTTACGCGCCAAAATTAATGTTGGGTACATGGCGGCATTTGCGTACTGCTCCACCTAGTTTCAAGTAACGGAAACCAACCAAACATTTACGTGCTGCCATCTAGTATCGAGTAGCAGACACTTGCGTGCTGCTGGCGCCATCTAGTATCCAGTAGCAGGCATTTACGTGCTCGATGTTTAGACACCTGGTCGGCCGGGACCCGTGTATGCCCGAACTTTCCAGAGGTTTCCATACAGGAGGGTTCTGGAAATGACTGTCGGTATATAAAGGGCGGACATCCGGCGACGGCAGTCAGTATTCAATTGGCGATACAAACGATAATTTCGAGAGCGATCTTCAACTGCGAATTATAGTGAAGTGAAGTGTTCAGTAGTGCGATTGTGTTTTATAATTAGTGTGTTTTAAAGTGCTAATTAGTGTTATAAATTAAAGTGTCAGTTTTGGTTGTTTAATCGGCTGTTTTTATTGTAACGAACCCTAAGCTCGTAACAATTGGTGTCAGAATAGTGGATAATCATGCCGATTCTGCCAAAGGACGACACGGAGGGTATCCGTACCCGTAGTCAACGCCAGCAGGAGACGGACCAGAGGCGTTTTGGTGGTGCAACGCCGCAGACGTCGGAAGGTCAGCTACCGACCATGGAGGCCGGCCCGTCCATAGCAGCTCCGGCATCATCAGCACCAGACTTTGCTGCTCTGATGATGATGTTGCAGGAGCAGGCTCGCCGACAGGAGGAACAGGCTCGCCGACAGGAGGAACAGGCCCGCCGACAGGAGGAACAGGCCCGTCGGTTGGAAGAACAGTTGCAGCACGACAAGGCGGAGCAGGCCCGACGACAGGAGGAGCAGGCCCGACGACAGGAGGAGCAGGCTCGACGACAGGAGGAACAGGCCCGTCGCTTGGAAGAGCAGCTCAAGCTTGACAAGGAGGAGCAGGCGCGCCGCCAGGAAGAACAGATGCTCCTCATGAAGGAACTTCACGCGTCCTTCAGGAAAGACATGAAGGAGGTGAAGGATAAGGTTGCTCAGCATGACAACCGCTTGTCAGACGCTGAAACCAGGATCAGCAAGTTTGATGACGTCATTGCGGATGTGAAAAAGGAGTTGGGCAACCTTAAACTTGGAGATGGAATTGCTACTTCAGCAGCCACTACACCTTCGCCACGTGGGTTCAAAGTGCCGCCGTTCGATGGGACGTCTTCTTGGTCGGCCTACAAGATTCAGTTTGAGGCTTTCATGAAGGCGAACGGGTGGAGTAAAAATCAGGCCATGACTGCCCTCACCCTAGGCCTGCGCGACCAGGCCTTAACTGTCCTGGAAGCTCTCGGTAAGGATGTGACTTACGAGCAGCTGCTTGAGGCGTTGGAAGCCAGGTATGGCGACGCTCATTTGGAGCACGTGTTTCGTGCGCAGTTAAGGGATCGCGTGCAACGCAGCGGTGAGAACCTGCAGCAGTGGGCCCTTGAAGTGGAGAAGCTGGTACGAAAAGCGTACCAGTCTGCACCAGCGCTCATTGAAGGGAACCTGGTGTAGGCATTCATCGACGGCATCCGCGACCTTGAGGTTAGGGCTGCAGTGAGGCTCGGACACCACGGGACGCTTAAGGACGCCTTGGCCCATGCACTGGAGGTGGAAGCTGTGCGGCAAGATCATCGTTACCACCGCGTCAGGGAGGTTGCAGCGATTACAGTTCGCGATCGTGTAAAAGGATTCAGCCCTAGGTGCTACGGCTGTGGTGAAAGGGGTCACCTTCGACCTAGTTGCCCTAAGCGAACTACAGAAAGGGAAGCTTTGCGGCAGGATTATCGTCCGCACCGTGGCAAGGAGGTTGCAGCAGCTGCAGTTCGTGACCGTTTTAAAGGGTATAGCCCTAGATGCTATGGCTGTGGAGAGAGGGGCCACATACGATCCAGTTGCCCTAAGCGAACTACAGAAAGGGCAGATAGCCGATCTCCGGGCGACAGGGCGGCTAACAATAGCGCCCAGCGGCTTCAGGAAAACGACTTTGTGGTCGAACATCGCATTGGGAAATGTCATAGCAACGCAGATGCATTGTCAAGAAGACCTTGCCCTGAAGACTGCAAGCATTGTACTAGGCAAGAGGGTAAAGAAGTCGTAACTGTGAAGATGCTCAAGACAGACCTCAGCAAGGAGTGGAAGGAGAGCATACAACGTGCGCAGCAGGAAGATTCGGACATCAAGCCGCTTCTTGAGTGGATGAAGGCCAGTGCTCCTAAGCCCACGTGGAGTGATGTCTCAGCGATGAGTTCGACCACAAAAAGCTATTGGGCCCAATGGGACAGCTTAGTGATGCAGGATGGATTACTGTGCCGTAAATGGGAAAATGTTAGGGGCGACAGCTGCCATTTGCAAATGGTTGTCCCTAAAGCTAAAGTACCGGATGTTTTACTGCTGTACCATGATGGTTGTTCAGGAGGCCATATGGGAGTTAAGCGAACTCTACTGAAGATACGGGAACGGTTTTACTGGGTACATTGTCGTGACGATGTCGAGGACTGGTGTCGCAAATGTATAAGTTGTGCGGCTGTAAAAGGACCTCAGACTCGTAGCAGAGGTGCATTGAAATTGTACAATGTTGGTGCACCATGGGAAAGGATAGCTCTGGATGTTGCGGGACCGTTTCCGGAAAGTGAAAGTGGTAACAAGTATTTCATGGTTGTAATGGATTACTTCACTAAATGGCCGGAAGTCTTCGCCATTCCAAATCAAGAAGCTTCAACAGTTGCAGATAAACTGGTTCATGAAGTCTTCTGTCGCTTTGGAGTACCTTTGGAAATTCACAGCGATCAAGGAAGAAATTTCGAGTCACAAATATTCCAGGAAACTTGTAGAGTTATGGGTACTCATAAAACGAGAACAACTTCTTAACACCCACAATCGGATGGAATGGTGGAACGATTCAATCAGACATTGGAGAGATACCTGACAAAAGTTGTGGAAAATCGGCAACGCGATTGGGACAAGCATATACAACCGTTTTTGTTGTCATACCGAAGTGCTATTCACGAAAGCACATCAGTGACACCAGCTTTCGCAAACTTTGGTAGAGAATTACGGCTGCCGGCAGATCTGATCACTGGAATGCCACCTGATGCCCCACGTAGTATAACCGATTATGCGAATGACTTGCGGAACAAAATTAATGACATTTATGAGCACGTTAGAGAATCGGGCCAGCAAATGTCTAACAAGATGAAAACCCGTTATGACCGCAAAATGAACAATAAAGGGTTCGATGAAGGTTCACTAGTGTGGTTGCACAATCCAGTTCGCAGTAAAGGGAAATCTCCTAAGCTTCAAGCTAAATGGGACGGGCCGTACCGGATTGTGACAAAAATCAATGACGTGACCTACCGTATACAAAAAGGTACAAGAAGTGCTCCTAAAATCGTTCACGTGGATCGACTGGCGCGTTATTATGGGGCCGATAATGCTCGAGACGAGCATGTCTTAGGAGGGGGCAGTGTTACGCACCAGAATTAATGTTGGGTACATGGCGGCATTTGCGTACTGCTAACGCCATCTAGTTTTAAGTAACGGAAACCAACCAAACATTTACGTGCTGCCATCTAGTATCGAGTAGCAGACACTTGCGTGCTGCTGGCGCCATCTAGTATCCAGTAGCAGGCATTTACGTGCTCGATGTTTAGACACCTGGTCGGCCGGGACCCGTGCATGCCCGAACTTTCCAGAGGTTTCCATACAGGAGGGTTCTGGAAATGACTGTCGGTATATAAAGGGCGGACATCCGGCGACGGCAGTCAGTATTCAATTGGCGATACAAACGATAACTTCGAGAGCGATCTTCAACTGCGAATTATAGTGAAGTGAAGTGTTCAGTAGTGCGATTGTGTTTTATAATTAGTGTGTTTTAAAGTGCTAATTAGTGTTATAAATTAAAGTGTCAGTTTTGGTTGTTTAATCGGCTGTTTTTATTGTAACGAACCCTAAGCTCGTAACAGTAATATTATGATAACTTAAACATTCTACTCATTCACTGTACTTTTTTCTAATTAATTTCGTTGCGGGATCCAAGACAGTTGAATTGTTTCTCCAAAACTCGACGAGCTTAATTGACTCGGCGGTTTTCTGGTGGTCACAACTGTTTTTTCTGGTTTTCAGAAGTTGCAGTGCTTGGGAATGTGTGGTTTGACTAGTAGCAAAAAAAAATTAAACATATCTTACAATTTTCCAAAGTATAAATATAGTAGTTTTAAAAAGTCAACAAACTTATTCTGATTTTATTTCGAAAATATTTCAATGTTAAACTAGTCTAGGGAGTTGATCCAAATCACGAGTAACCCTAGGGACATAATAAAATATATTCTAGTGTCATATTACTAGGGTCAACTCCTGGGGACTCGACCTTAAGCCTCTGATATTATTATTACTCTAGTACATTATAATAATAGACCATGACCGCGAAATTTAACCTACAAGGCACCCGTAGATACGACAGATGCGACTGGACAGGTCTTTTTTTTATAGTTTTTTTTTCCTAAGTATAGGACAATTTTTCAGAAACCGCGTTGTCGCATTGTTCACCCTTGTAACAATTCCCAGGCCAACCAACATGCCTGTCTACGGGGGCCTAAGCACTACACTACTACGAGTAGCTACAGCAGTTTTAAGTTTTAATAGAAAGTGAAAAATTTATCTCTCTTACCCTCTGTACCTACTCTTTTTCGAAAAAGTTCTTAACTAACTCTTTAGATTAGATATTGTGTATTACATGTGTAGATACCAAGTTTCATTAAAACACTTTGTATGAAACACCGTGACGAGTAAAGGCTTAAGTGAAACTCTTGGTTTTGTTGTGTAGTAAATACATACATGGCGGGTTTTCATGAGTCTGCGATTAAAATGAAACGCAAGCACCTTTGTTAATTGGCGTTGGGTGAAGTCTAGAGACAAGTGTCGATATGGACCTTAGAATGACATTCGACAATGTTCGTTCGAACACGATCGCGACAGATACTGATCTAGGAACTACTCGGTGTGTCCTTTTAATAGTTCAGAGTACCTACTAGTTAGTACAGTAGTAAGACTCGGTTCCAAAATAAACTGTGTGTAGAGTTAAAAAGTTATTTCTCATGTTTGCCTGCATCCACGAGCCCACGGTTGTAATTTGACTCGTTAAATGTCTAAACATTTATGTATCGGCTATTTTGTTAAATGCTATTGTTGACTGTATTATTGGTGACATGACCGCAAAAGTTGAGGGTAACATCCAGGATACAAGCCAAGTTAATGTATTTTGAAAATATTTTCAATGTATTATTCAAAGTCAGACATTAAATTTACTTCAAAGCAATATAGTTCTGAGATTACTAGTTAGACATCATGTGTTGCTCAACACCGTACACCTGCACCACCCTAAGGTCGACTAGTAAAAAATGCACAAGGTCTGCCTATGTAGTTTTTATTTTAGTACTGAGGAAAATTTAAATAAGTGCTTAAATCAATCTACCTAGCCTTTTCAAAACTTTTTTGAGGTCGGCGTGTAGCGTTTTTTTTTTTTAAATCTTTTTTTATTTAAAGGGGTTTTATCACTTAGTGATAATGTCACCCCCATTAAAGAGAACAATCAATAATTTATATCTTAAGGCTTGTATACATGCCAATGACCTTGTGCAAATAAACGGAGCTAACTACTCCTCTACACGCACTCCGCTACCCGCATTTTTAATTTATTATAAAAAAATAACACATATTTTAAAAAAGTGACAAAACCAAATTATTTTCGTTCGTATTGCAACGCAGTAGATATTTTTTTTAGACTTTTGGTTAAAAAATGAAGAAGTAAAATGGTTTCATCTCAGCGATTTGGAGGTGATTTGGTGATTTTTTTCTTATTATGTGATACCGATACATATATTCTGGCTAAACCATATATATGGCGTATCATATCATGTAAATTACTACCTATTTTTTCAGATGTAATTTCTCAGTAAATGCCGACGAAAAGTTGCTTCATCTGCAAGCTGTTTTTAAGCATTTCTCGAGAGAGCAGCCTTAACACAGTGGTAAAACACGTTACTGTCATAAATTGTATAATGGCCTATTCATTCTGGTAGACAACCAATAAAAGGCTACACAACGCAGCCTCCTCCGATCTCAGGGACGCTAAGATGCTGTGACGTGCTCCAACCTCACATACCACACCAAACAGACATTGTCTTTCTTGAATGTTCCGGTCACATTCCATCAACACGTGATAAATTTCTGCGTGCCAGCTGAATGCCAGTATTTTATATAGAGTGTCAACTAATCTGACCTCTGAGTAATAAGGTTTTTTTTTTTAAGGATGGGATATCATCAAATGACTCCTCCCGCTCTGGGTGGAGCAGAAGTGAGTATCAGACTCTTACTGACTAAAACCCATCCGTGATCCTCCTAATGCCCTTTGCGTTCCAGGGCCGCGGCGACTCTCTCGAACAAATCCCGCAACCCCGGCAGGCACTGGCCCTAGCGGGCCCCGTCCTTTATGCTGACAGCTCCTTGAAGCGCGCGTGGAACACAGCGCGCCGTCGACCCGGGCTTGGTTCTGATCAGACGGCGAGCCACCCAATGCTCACCGTCCGCAGGTCCGCGCCTACGGTGGCCGAGAATCGCCCGGGGCGTCTTCTTCTGTTGCGGCGGCTGGGGCGTGAGGTTTCCCTCTCTCTCACGCGTTCGGCCTCCTCCTTTGCTAGCATTACTGCTTCGCAGAAGGAGGTGACCGCTTCCCATGCCTCCTCGCTCCGGACCATGGATTGGACCGGACGCGAGAGGTCGCCGCCGCCAATCGCCTCGACGAGGACGCGGCGGTGTTCCGCCCAAGTAGGGCAGACCTCCACCGTATGCTCCACCGTATCCTCCGGGCGATCCTCGCAGTGTTGACCCCCAGGCATATCCTCCCGCCGAATTCGAAACAGGTACTTCCCAAAACAACCGTGTCCGGTGAGTACCTGCGTCAAGCGGAAGGTGAGGACGCCGTGGCGCCGCTCTAGCCACTCCTCAAAGAGGGGACTTATCGCCGCAATTGTGGCGTGCCCAGCGCTGGGTTGCGACAGTCGTTGTCTCGAGTAATACGGTACCCCTTGGCTATACTGGTGTCAGATTTTCTGGTAAAATAAGTACCCAAATAAATAACACAATTCAAAAACCAGCCTTACTAGAATAAAATACTTACTAGAATTAAAATTGCGCGAGTAGACTACTCGGGTACAAACTACTACTCCCAAATTTCTGGCCGACACTGAGATTTTAACCCTGTTAAACATTATAACTTTATCTAGATAATTAACGAAATGTTATGAGTAACTATAATACATAACTTATTCCATGCTCGGCCAGCCGTGTATTCTAAGCACAGAACGATATTAGTGTTAGTCTGGCAAGAGATTTAACTACCATTTATAGTTTTCGTAGTCCCGAAAACGTTTACAAAACTACGAGGCAAAAATTCTATTTCTTTTTATTCACTTTTTGCAATGACTTAAACTATGTAGGAACTACTTAGAGCCTACATACCACGTAGCTCTCGAATACCATTACATCATTTTTTATAAGCATCTGGTACTGAAGTCGCGAAATAGCTAAAAATAAACGTAATTGCTCTAGAATAAAAATAATTTTCGTATAAAGGTAAGTATTGACTGGTGTTACGGGTCGTAATGTAACTTAAATTTTGATTGAAAAATAATCTAATAAAATCAATGATCCCAACAAAATCACGTCGTCAGACATTTTGACTGAGACTTGTTGCGAATATGAAGCACGGGCGAGCAAAGAGATCGAAACGAGCATCCATGTTACATTGATTTTAGGATATGGCGTAACGTAACATGCTCGCTGCGAATGGTACATTATGGCCAGTAACACCGGTCAGTAACCACCTTTAAAATCAAAACTATGACTGACGTGATAAGCTTTCTCCTGTGGCATATTCCACAGGAACGGTTATTGATTTAGGATAAAAAAATAATCATTGATACTCCACGAAAGTACAGCATTTTATTTATTTATTTTATTATTTAAGTACACACAGAAAAACAGTAAAAATTAACATTATAAATATGAGTACAAAGGAACTGCTTATTTTTATGAAATTTCTTCCAGCAGCCCGGCGACAGGAGAAATGAAAAAGAAATGTAGACAATAGTATGTAACAACAAGAGAAGAGTATGTAAAGTCTTAAATTATCTGTGAAAGAACTTTCGTGATCGGCCCAGCATCTTCCAAACTTTCTGGTATTCTCTGGAATTACTGATCCGAAGACGAAAATTGTCTGTTTGAAAGGATTAACAAATTAAAAAGTATCACCATTACAATAGTAATTTAGATTAAGTATAGAGACACCAGACGCACAAAAACTAAAGTAACAAATTACAAACCAAGAAGAGAACGGTGATAACCAAAAACCGGTTTTACATAGAGATAGCCACAGTTTTTTGTTATTCTACCGAATAATAAATTAGTACTTAGTTTATTTGTAGAAAAAGAATATCCACGGTTCTGCTAAGATACTATGAGAAAATTAAATTTCTATTCAGAAAGCTAACAGCGATACAATATAGATTGATTCTGTTTTATTCGATTATCGGGATCGCTTGGCAGTGTAATAGGTAAGGATTTTCACGCAACTGCCTACAAGAATGGATCAAAAATAGAGAAAATGAAAAAAAAATATTGGTACTTACATAAAAAACTGGCCAAATGCGAGTTGGACTCTTTTATAGAGTTCCGAACGAATCACATTTTTAACATATTTCTTCAAAACCAAAGATTTCTTGCGGGTTTTTTTTTGTCCGATACTCAAAATTTATTTGTTTGCGGCACGCATCCATTTTTGGGGCACAGAAGTTCATAATTATGTGTACCAAATTACAAATGGATCCAGTAGATTCAGAGAAAATTGGCTGTGACAGGCAGATAGTCGTACGATTCTAAAATTATTCCGGAAAATCTTAATGATGACTTGAAGCGTTTGGAAACATTACCGCAAACGTTGTACGTTGTCCGTTGTTGTTGTTGTGTTGACTTCCATAATACAAGTCTTACTTAGTTTGGAATTCAGGAGTTCCCTTCCTTGTACATTTTTAATGAGCAATGATAATCTATCTATCTACAACTATCTACCTTTCTCTCTTTAAGATGAATCCTTTGTCCGGAAAAATAACAAGCTTGTATTGTTAATATTCGGCGAAAAGGTTATATTCTTGCGTCTCCCCATACCCCGGATACTACCATTAGTTTTTAATTCTAAGAAATCTATTTAGGTATGAGTACCTAGTAGTAGCTACGCACAACAGACCGAATGGGAGTCGAAGTGCGGAAAATTGAGTCCCCACTCTACTCTACCTAGTAGTAGCAGAAATAGTTATTATTATGTGTCACAAACCTAGGGCTTCTACCTATATCATTTGAATACAGATACTGATTTTGCAGGATGTATTTTTATTCAGGCTAGGGTTTAAGTTTTAATTATTACGTTAAGTCATAAGTTATTTATTAATTTGCTAACAAAGGTATAATAAATAATTGTTATAAAATTATCATGTTATGCCAGACCACTTTAGGAGAATCATATTAAAATCACAATATCATACAACAATCTGTCAAATTTAATTTTCATCTTTATCGCTAACGCATTAGGTTCAAGGTGATTGGGAAATATCTGGCTTGCTTTCTATGAGAGAGAGAGAGAGAGAGACAGACAGAGAAACACGCGCACGTCGCACGGCTTACAACTATAGCAAAAAGTGTCGTTAGAACTTTTCGTGAGATTTTTTTCCGTCTAGCCCCCTTTCACAAAGTGCGATAAGGAACTTCGTTACAAAAAAAAAATGCAATTCCTTCACTAATTACTTCTCCGAAATTCGTTTCATCCCAGTGTCCCTTGAAACCTCTCAAGTTTTTTGAAAGAATATACTTACTTGTGTATTTATCTAAATCTGGTTCTGCGGAAAAGATCCATCAGGAATAGAGGGAAATTCTCAAATTAAAGCGATTTCGATACTTTCGTCAAACATTCAAACATTTACTTTCATAAAACTATTATTTAGTTAGGAGGAACTGATAAAGTAGACCACATACGACGATGGTGATCCTCAATACACTGGATCGTAAAAATAAACCACAACATTTTAATTTTTTGGAACTTAGTTTTTTTATGAATTGCCTTTAACTCATTTTAATCGCCATGCAGCTGTTTCTATACAAATCTGTATCCAACGACATTCGTCTATTACAAATATGATATAGCCATAGACGATATCATTCAATGATTTTGTAATCTAGAAGAGAAAAAAGTATTGATCATTACATTTTTCATAAAATCACTGCTTTTTTTTTCTCTCCGGTCAGTGATTTTGGCAGTTTATTAAATTGTTTATTTATAATGAACTAATTTTAACTTAAAATTCTGGTTAAAAAATAATAAACTTATTTGAGCCAATTAGGTAGCTTCAACAGGTATTAGAACTGACAAACTGTAATAACTTTGTAATATGCAGGCAAAAGGTTCTATCAAATATGGTGACACCACCCACCATACCACCTCATGGTGATCAAAAATATCAGAGCCATGTATTAAACAACAGAGTTATTTCGCGATGTGGTTGAAGCTTTTGGTGTCCTTTGATTTTATTCGCCTTTGTGTTCAATTTCGTCAATTTATTACTTTAATTATATATTAGTATTAAGTAGGTACTTAATGTAAGTATAGTACATCTACAAGTGCATTATACGTATATAATTATTGTAAAAAAACGATTAGAACCACAGCGAACTGACGTCTTTCAATATCACCTAGCCTATAAGTAATATAAAAAATAGCCATAAACAGTTTTCCTCGATGTTTTCAGTGGCACATAAAAATATTCCGTATGTAATCCATCGTCATGCATGACTGGGAGGTATGCTCTAGTAATTTTTAGACTTGAAATAAGAGAAAACTCAAAAACTAACCAAAAAAGTAAACTCCATAATGCCATGATTCTTCTTACCTGTAAAGTTGTGCTCATTAATTTGTAGGTTAAAGTATCTTTATTTCTCACAAGATCATAATAAATTGCGTTATATTATGTCATTTAAATTTTAACATTAATAACCGACTAAGACAAAACATGCATAGGCAGAATTGAGATTCATTTTTACAATAATCGTTAAAATTACGAATACATGACATACAAATTGAAACAAGTGAGTGCATGCATAACACGCATATAGAACCTCATTCCATTCGAAACAGCGACCTAATAACATTTGACTATATTATTATCAATTGCCCATAAATCATTTGAAAACCAACCACGGACAGTTTTCCACGATGTGATGGGAAAACTTGTAAATAATGTCTGTTTTCCCAACCGTTCAGTGTTTGGCGGAAATCTGCGGCGTTGGTTCAGTCAAGTGGGTAGTGTTGAGCAGAACAGACGCGCGCGAGGCGGCTCGCCGCTGCATTTCGCGGAGTTGTCATGTGAAGTTTTAACAATAATAAAAACATGCAATATTGTGATACACATGGTTTTAGTTCCCAACAATAGTGTATTGAACTTGTGCAAATGTTACAACTTTTTCACTTGGCTGTGGTGAGTTTTAAAAAGTTTTTGTTATTCTTAACTTTCTTCGATAAACAAATTAGTATTTCTAAAGTTCTTTGAAAATAATACAATTATAAACCCTTCTTTGACCTCGCGTGTCTCATTCAATTATCTTGTAAAAAGCGTAAAAATGCAATTAGGTTTCCGTTACTTGTCATGTAAATAAATGGTTACAAAAACGTTTATTAAGCGCACGCTTATTGTTCAACTAATGTAATTATTTAAAGTGAGTTTTTATGAAGCGTGTGTTTCTTTTATAGTAAAAAAACTAATTAATTACTACTTATTCAAATTCACGACGGGCGCGCACACGACTCGCTGGAATTTAAAATTTTATTCAAATATTATGTTACATGCTCAGCTAAGATCGCCTAAATTTTTGCATGATTCAAAAATATATACATTCGAGTAATAAAATTGTGCTTACCAACTTTTTGCCCACTAGGCACCATTTTAATACAAATGACCTTTCTGCTGTTCTTAAAATACCTGCGTTTATAGCTATAAATAAAATCTCAGTCTAGACGACTGTCAAAACCTAACGAATATAAAATTAAACTATCGATAATTTGTAAATCGGAAGTTCACCCATGCCCGCTTTCCGAGGTTTTTATCGGTCGTTTATCTATCCGTGAACGCAATTTTTCATAACGCCATTGGTTGGTCAGTGGTTAACGGATAGATAAACGACCGATAAAGTACCTACCTCAGATGAAGAATGATTTTTGGATTACAGACAGTGTATGTACAAAACAGACAAAGTCGCACAATAAGGATTCCTCTAATAACACTTTCTTACCATGACTTTAAGATTTTCGTACCCAATACATTTTATATCTACTATGACCCTAAAGTAGGGTAACTGCCAATATCTAAGCCCTAAAAACACGTCCTCTTATGGTAGGGTTCCTCGGAATCCCTTAGTCACTGTTACCCACGGATCTATTTGTTACTTTCCTCAGTCTATTCAAGTCATGGCGGCAAAAACAACCTTTTACAGACATACCTAGGTAATATATATATATAGCGTAAAGAAAAACGAAGTTAAAAAGCGATCTGCAAAAATAAGTTGTAAGTATAAATCGGTATCCGATTTTAAACTTTGAATTTATTTTAACCTTTGGCTCTTCCGTCTTCGTCAAAGAGTCCCAAAATGTGTGGGATTGGTGTTCGTTACTAAAATGTAACGAAGTCGATCAATCAATATTATATAAATAAAAAGGAAAAAGCTGATATTTGGCATATAGGTTCCTTCGGCAGTGTAGGGGAGCACTATGGAGGATTTTCCGAAATTCCTACGGGAAAGAAAAAACGGGATATGCGCGGACGAAATCGCGGGCGAAACCTATTACTTTATATTATTCATCACTGGCTGACTCGGCAAACGTTGTTTTGCCAAATACAAAAAAAAATACCCTACCACCTATTCTCATACCTACCGAATATACACACAAAATTTTATGAAAATCGGTCGACCCGTTTCGGAGGAGTTCGGTAACAAAAACCGTGGTCCGTGACACGAGATTTTTATATATTACATTATATTTTAACTGTTCGAAAAGTCACCGTGTCTAGAGCTCTTCATATGAGTAAAATGACCTACCTACAAAGTACCTACTAGTGTAGTTGTACTACGTACTACCTACCTATTATCTACAAATTGTTAACAATAAATTAGTAGGTAATTGACAGTGACATATTATTATTTTAAGCATTGAGAAATGAGGATCTTTTGTCTGCACTTCCTTAAAAAAGTTTAACAATAAAATACACAATTTGAAATTTTATTTAACAGACAGACGCGTAAAAAACGATACCTAGGTGCAAATGACTTAAAATTTACATTTTGATACTTAAATTGCTACAATAAAATAACACATTATAAAATGAAAGGCCACGGTGCAAAAAACTAGTATAAAGTTATTATATTTCTCTATGTTATCGTTGACAGTGTTATATTACGCTGAGACCAGCATTCCGGGAACGAGTAAGCAAGCTAGCTATACTGTCACCTATCAGCAACTTGTCATGACAGACCACTTTTCTGTCTTTTAAAATACTATTGTTAAACACCAAAATTATTACTCAACTATTAAGAATGTTCTAGTAATGATTGTGGCAATCTACTCAAGAAAACTGTTCTTCAAGATACCTAAAGGATTTTCCGAGTTTGAAGGACAGTGGTCTCATAATAGTCATAGTATGGCTAGTTAGCCATTCTTGTAGTAACAACATCAGTGTTGTTACTACAAGAATGGCCTAGGTTACATCACTGTAACCTAGGCCTTTTTTTACTAGGTACTTACTTATTTCTCACGCATGGTTGCTCAATATACAGATTTGTTATTTTTAACCCCCGACGCAAAAACGACGGAGTGTTATAAGTTTGACGTGTCTGTGTGTGTGTGTGTGTGTCTGTCTGTGGCATCGTAGCTCCCGAACCGATGAACCGATTTTGTTTTTGTTTGAAAGGTGAATTAGTCGGGAGTGTTCTTAGCTATGTTCGATCAAAATCGGTCCAAGATGGCCGCCGCCACAAAATGGGAGATGACATATTTTTTCACAACTGCCTCAATATGGGTATCAAATGAAAGGGCTTGACTAGTACAATACTATACACTATGACAAATTTCAATCCAAGATGGCCGCCACCACAAAATGGCGCTTTACATTTTTTTTTCACAAATCTCTCAATATGGGTATCAAAAGAAAGGGTTTGACTAGTATAATAATGTACACTGTATTGAAAGAGAATGAGGAATATTAACTAACGAAATGAAAATAAGATAAGTTTAAATAGCATGAAATAATAAAAACCGGCCAAGTGCGAGTCGGACTCTGGGCCAAGCGTAATCACATCGGTAGTTTATTTTTTTGTATTATTACTATAGGCTTGCGTTTAACCACTATCTCTCCTGATGGTATAAACAATGATTTGGTCGATAATAGAGCACGCTTGCCTAGAGGTTATTAGACTTAAAGACTCCTAGGCTCTAGCTGTAGCTTTTATGAAACACAGATTCCGGAAGGAATAGAGAAAATATTTCAGGTCAGTTAAAATTTTGACTTCCTTCGACTTTTAAAAGTTTACAAGTCACATGTATACTAAACTTTAGCTTTGTTGATGATTTAGTTAGTTCAATAGTCAATTCAATTTAAATCTCTATTCCTCCGGCTCCACAGCCACAGCAGCATGGGTCCACTAGTTAGGTTTTTGATAATTGGAAAAAATGCTTACCCTTTTTTTGTTCTCCTATGCAATCATTTATTTATTATTTCTTTGCATTATTGTATTAGCAATGTATACACAATAAAGCAGCCTTCTTTTTTTTCTTTTCTTATTTACTTGAAACCATAGGTTTGAATAACGTAGAAGCATATTTTAATTTTTTTGTAATTGTAGCACTATGGAGCCATTTACATTATGTAATTAGTTATAGATTTCGTTATTAAATTAGTTTGACATGAACGAGCGTGGCAGTTGAGAGCTTGTCATGCTCACACAAATGTTTCGCTGATGGTGGCGCGTGTCTTGGATCATTTGGTTCCCTTCAAAATGGTTGAGTTAGATGGTGCTGATGCACGCGTCATGTTCGTGAACGGGCGCCGTCAGTTGAGACTGTCATCTCTTACCTGCCACTGGCTTATTTTAATCTGTACCTACATTTTGAATTGTTTATATATTTTCTTGTTCTTTGCATTTACCTCACATATAGAAGCAATCAAAGATAATGTTAACAAGATTTTTGTAATACACCACATGGTTTAAAAGAGTGTCCGTGGAGTTTCTTGCACGTTCTTCTCCATAGAGATCTACGCTTTGGAACTTGCAAATAGCTTCATGTTTTTGACTGACCGACTTTGACAATTCAAAAGTGCCGATAAATGGTTTATTTGAAATATACGATTTGATTTGATTCACTCTTGACTTAAAGACTCTCAGGTTGTAGTTATCAGAAGATACAGGTTCTGGCAGGGAGTTCCACTCCTTCAATAGTGAAAGTATTTCCAGTAACCTAAAATTAGGACTTTGGTCGACGTTTTAGAGTTAGCCTAACAAGTTTTATGTAGTAGAGTTGAGCTTTGTTAACAATTCAGGGTTTGTATAACGGGTGGATCACTGAGCTAAGCCTAATAGTTCAGAATCTCGTACTTGATAGATAGTTTGTATAAACTCTTTATTGTATGTACATCATAATAAATTACAGCAAAGACTTAAAAATAAAAGGATGTAACAATGGACGGTCTTATCGCTCACCATCATCATTATCATATCAGCCGAAAGACGTCCGCTGTTGGACATAGGCCTCCCCCAAGGGTCGCCACAACAACCGGTCCTGTGCGTCTCGCATCCATCGGCTACCCGCGACCCTCACCAGGTCATCGGTCCACCTTGTGGGAGGCCTTCCAACGGTACGTCTTCCGGTACGCGGTTGACACTCCAGAACTTTTCGGCCCCATCTGTTCTGCGAGCAATAAGCCCTGCCCACTGCCACTTTAGTTTGGCGATCCTTCGGGCTATGTCGGTAACCTTGGTTCTCTTGCGGATATAATCATTCCTGATTCGATCCCGCAAGGAAACTCCGAGCATTGCCCTCTCCATCGCCCTTTGAGTGACTTTGTCTCATTGCTAAGAGTGATCTTTTACAGACAACCTTTTTTCGGGCGTACGTTAAAAGCCGATAGGTTGTTTGTATGTTGGTACTTACATTTCCAGCACTGGTCAGCTTAGTACGTTACTGACAAAAATGTTACAGGCAGTGAGTAATCCTTCCGTAGTTTGAGTACATAAACCTTTACCACTTCTATATACGCTTCGGAGGACAAAATCCAACAAGCTTGTGCTAGATTCCAGGTACTAGGGAATAAAAAGATTATGGCTGAATCCATTTCAACACACATCCCGAAGGCGACGTGAGAAAACTTTTTGCATTCTTAACACTTCGTCGAGCGTTGCAGCCGGAATGTGTGAGCTTAAGTATTTATTTATTTCCGTTCAAGTTTCTGTCTTCATCGGTCATTTTTGTGGAATTTCATTGGTTTTGTTGGAAATCGAATTCCGGTGTTACCTACCTGTTCTAACTAATATTATTTGCGAAACTAAGATTGTTCGTTTGTTTGTTATGGTTTCACGCCTAAATCGCAGAACTGATTTCGATGAATTTTGGTACATTGATAATGAGGGCAATTGCGTTTGAATTCAACGCTAGAGGCGCTTATGTAGCGTGAGGTTTTAAATGTCAAATTTCACTCTCGGTTGGCTATTTATGCGAGTTTATGTACTTATTTGTTCTGATTTTATTATTTGATTTTAGTATTTTTTATTTTCCTTGTAACTTTGTTCACGTGCGCGTAACAACAACATTAATGCTATGATTAAGAATCTTAATCGACAGAGGCGGCAACTGGTAAGTAGCATAGAGTATTAGGTAGAGCAAAAACGGTAGCCTAAAGTTGTTGTCCTAAAGATTGTCCTAGAGACGTTTATTTATTATTTGTTTGCGAAAATCTACATTAATTATTTGGAACTCCTAACAAAAAAATCATAAGACGTTGTTTTGGTGTTGCCGTATTCAAGTAAAAATAATTAAGTTTTGGTTGTGCGCGTAGCATACTCAATATTTTGTATGTATCTCTTCTGTTCGTTTCTACCCAAACTGCGGTCAAAAAGCTGGGCAACCAAAATAGAGTGAAGCGATACTTCACGCCTGGACAGCTTTTAACCCTTTACAAAGCACAAGTCTGATCCTGCATGGAGTATTGCAGCCACCTTTACTTACTTAGTGTAGACTTAGTGGAACGGAGAGCTCGGAGGCTCATTCATTGGCGACGTAAAACTAGTGGATTCAAGATTGGAAGATTGAATTAGCTTATTAGAATTGATTTAGCTTCACAGCAAGATTGCCTGCTTGTCGGTCTTCTAAAGATTGTACTTCGGTGATTGGGGTCATCCAATAAACCTGTGCTAAGTGTCATCCAACTGTCCCCTTCTCTCTACCATCGGACATCTAGATGCACTGCAAGATAAATACCATCCCTACCTTTTAGCTATTCCACCAATTTGCGCTAAGCGTTTCCAAACGTCTTTTATAACGCGCACAGCAAAGGAGTGGAACTCTCTACCTCCGCCTGTGTTACCGAACTCATTCAATCCTAATCCCTTCAAAGTAAGAGTGAACAGGCTTCTTCTGGGAAGTTCACTCCATCATCGACTTTGTCTCTGTCACCAAACCACATAAAATAAAATAAAATCTCAATCGCACTGAGGTTTGCTTTTTGGATTCCAGATCTGGGTTAAGCTCGCCTTTGTAGTTGTGTTTTTTTTGTGTATTGCACACACAACTACAATGGCGAGCCGAGAAAAGACTATCTAAATAAAAAGAAAAGTTTCCATATATTAAAAAGAATGAATAAAGAATAGGCACGTGCATAAAAATGAGTCGCATTTACTGGTAAAATAACATCGAACCGAAAACAATCCATGATTTATAAGAATATGGCTCGAACGATGTCAGTCAATTGCAAAAAGTGCATTTGATTTGTTTCCAACTGTATATGAGGATGTTTGTTTGTCAAACCTTTAAATGTACAAAACATTTAAAGGTTTGACAAACAAACATCCTACATATTTTTTAATATTAAAAACAGCAATCGGAAATAAGTATTTAATTTCAATTAAAATGACCACGACCAATTTACGTTTCTTATTCATGTTCTGTTTTGAGTTATAAATTGTGTGTGTGTTAATTTGCGGCCGGACAAACGCAAATTTTGTTGATCAATGTTTGGATACGAAAAGTTCATGATTTTATTAAATGGATTAGTACCATTTGTTGGATCGAACTCAGTAAATAGTAAGTATAATATGAATTCCTTTTTAAAAACTACTATAACATGAGAAACGGCTTAACTCTTACTGGCTGTAACTTTGTCACAAAATCTATGATTGCCGTTAGCCTTCACTCAAAAGTTTAGGAAATCATTAAATCGGTTTTGGGTTTCCGTATAACCAACGGAACCCTATTCCGTCCGTCCGTCCTTCTATCTGTCAGCGGGTGTATCTCAAGAACCATAATAGGTAGACAGTTGAAATTTTCATTGAGTGTATTTTTATTGCCACTATAACAACAAATAATAAATATTAAAGGGGCTCGCATACAAGAACCGTTTTTTTTTTCGGTTTATGGTACGGAACCTTTCGTGTTCGAGTCCGACTCGCACTTGGCGGGTTTTCCTGAAGCAACCATAGTTAAAGTAGCCCAGTTTCAAGAATCCACCCTTATGGCGCAATCACTCTTGACCGTCAGGCCGTATTCGATTACTTTTGGAATTCGAGCAGGTGTAGGTTAATGAACGGGGTCAAGTACACCCGTTTTCGGAAAATCGAGTCCAGCTTCATCGTTTCGGATATCCGACGCCTGTTTCCGTTTCACTTCTTCATTGAAACTTCTTTATAAACTAGTCGTAGTCGCGAGCCCTTATTCCAGTGTAATTAATTCATTAGGTGCCCGAATTCGAGCGACATTTCCATTTTGACACCCTATAAAATACACCTTAGAGTGGAAACGTATGTCCGAGAATCCATCCTGAGCCACAGTGGAATGTACAGAGCAACAGATGGAATCTGTGTCGAATCGATATGGTTTTTCCACCATAGGTACAGTGAAGCACACATCAACCGACTACAATAATACCCCCAATGTACGAGTAAGTTTTATGAACATTTATCTTGTAATATCTCAGGGTGGATTCTCGGACATACGTTTCCAAGTATCCACCCAAAGGTGGATTCTATGGGGTGTCATATTCGAGTAGTCTTTCAAGTACCCGAATATCGGAAAACTATGTGTAAGAGATCACGAATATTTTAAAAAATCTGCCTATTTTTAGTCAGATTAAGAAGAATATTGCAATTTGGAGACGGAAGCTCTATCTCCAAATAAATGTACTTAATGTAATTCTTCCATTCTAAATATGAATCGTTTCGTCCTAATATGCCATTAACTTTTTGAATCTTCAAGATGGCGACTTGACTAGCTTCTATAGGAAGTACTTACGTAAAAGAAACACAGACTTTACGTTACGGTGTACCTAAATAGCGGGAACATTTTAGTTAACTTGGAGATCATTTCTATAGAAAAATACAACTAAAGATTATACAGTTTGACGTTACGGGCCTGTTTCACGACCTATGATTAAGTACTTGTTAACTTACTATGCAAATTATTTTATACAAAAATAATAAAAAACCGGCCAAGTACGAGTCGGATTCGCACACGAAGGGTTCCGTACCATAAGCCTTAATTTTATTATTTGTTGTTAAAGTGGCAATAGAAGTATAGTAAAAGTAGTATACTAGAAATATAGTAGTATAGTGAAAATTTCAACTATCTACCTATTACAGTTCTTGAGATGTCCGTGGAGTTTCTTGCACGTTCTTCTCCATAGCCATAGAGATCTACGCTTTGGAACGTGCAAATAGCTTCATGTTTTTGACTGACCGACTTTGACAATTCAAAAGTGCCTGTAAATGGTTTATTTGAAATATACGATTTGATTTGATTTGATATAGCCCGCTGACAGACAGACGGATGGACGGATGAACTGACAGCGGAGGCTTAGCTAGCTTGGCTAGTTACCCTTTGGCCACGGAACCCTAAAAAATAATGAAATACTGAAACTGAAAAATACTGCTCTATTTTAGAATTCATTCAATAAGTAGTGGCTATTTGGACATCGTGAAGCAGGCCCTTATTTAATGAAACCCAGCGAGCGAGCTTCAAACATTACTGCGACTGATCATTTCCTTATACTTCACAAAAGACAAGAGTTATTTAATTTCTGGTCTACTAATTTACCAATTGAGAAAACAAAATTAGATGTATTATCAATTGAAGACAAGTTGGCTGCAATACATCCTCGACCTTTCAATCTGACGCAATTAAAATATAATTTAAATATGAACTATTGATATTTTATGCAAATCCTTTCAGGAAGTAGGTAGGTACTATTTTTATAGAGCTTAATAATGTAGCCGTGATATACCTAAACACGCATATATATGTCTTATAGTTATCGCGTTGGGAGACCGTTAATAATACTTATACTTAGTAAATACAAAAGATTTGCGGTCTCCCGAGGCGAAGACGCTTGGCTCAAAGAATGTACCTATATTAAACTAAAAGTATCAATTGAAATTATTTTTTACTTTTTGAAAGATTTTTTTTGTCGGGTTTTTTTAAATTTATAATTTAATTTTTGTACCTATCTGTAAATGGCGCCTTTCACTGAAAAGGTTAGGCAGCGAATTAAACAGCTGATTAAGCCAGTTGGTTGTGATGTGACATATTATACATGTCAAATTCCTGATCTGATTAAAAAGTAATGTATAAAATAAACATGTAGATAAACGATGTATTGAACATCAAAAATTCGGTCCAAATACTGTAGTAAAAAAACAATACATTTGTTCGAACAAAATAGTCATTCAACTGATTAGCATTTTACGCAATCGATGGTGACTAATAAAGAGTAATTTCGGTCGGATCCCTTGATCTGATTCCCTGCAGATTATTATAATGTTTTAATTCCTGTCTGATCCACTATAAACTTCATTCCAGTCCACTTCTTAGATTATCACGAATAAAGTTTTTAACTAATGTGACTTAGTATAACTAAGTAGGTAATTTAAATATTTTTCCCGAACTCGGGAGTCCAACCCAAGACCTCTTGCGACTGCGGCTTGCAGTAGTAGCAAGAGGTCATGGCTTGGTCTAGCGTTTGCGACCCCTAGACCAAGAAAACAGTCTAAATATAACGTTTTTGAAATTCAAATCGTGATTTTGGAGGTCGGAAGCAGACAAAAGACCGATAAATGTAAACAATAGGTAGGTACTGAAGATCACGCTGCAATAGCATTGTCCTAATTCAGCTTGTTCGGTTTTAGACAGACCAAATTCTATTTAGGCATAAATAGAATAGCCCTAGCCATTCGACGGCTATTTCTGTTTCGTGTTTGGGTATATCTTGTTTGTTTTGTATTTAATAACATCATCATTTAGTACCATCAAGCACATCGTCAGTTTTTCTAAAATCTGAATTTTTTATGTCTCTCTATCGCTCAATGGTTTGCTGGGATAAAACGCATCTTTGAGTTAAGCTCGCTTTTCTATACATTAAGTTCTATTATTAAATATTGTAAAACACATGAAATTGTAATAAAGAATTAAATTGAACTTTATTGGCACTGCCTTTGGTATTCAATAAAAGCTTCAACACTAATCATCTTCCTAGCCTTTTCCCACTTAAGGTGGATGACTCCACGGTGCTTATAACGGCATCAATGCCGTCACAAAAAAACTAACGAAGCGAAATTTGTAAGTACAACAACAAAACTAACCGCGACGTCATCTATCCCACCAGCAGCCAACTACTAACGAAATCCTGCATCGCGGTATCAGATTTTTCCTTTTCCGTGAGTTTGAACATGTACAACAGCCCGAATATCAACTATAGGGCAGTTGCCCACCGAATACAACAACCGTCCGATAGGAGGATCCTCCCTTTCCAATGAAGGTTTGCGGGACTTTACTATTTGTTCCGCATACTTCTACAAGGTCTTATAATCTCAAAGCGCCGAGACGTTCTTTCCAGGGTTGTTGAGTCAGGTAGTTTCTCACTCTTAAGGTTCACTATACCAGTCCACCATGTCAAAGGAGGTGGTTCTCAACCTCCCCTGCCATCTGGTAGGCTCAGAGCTGTCATCACAACGCGCTCCTCTGGCTGGTTCGTACCATCTCAATCTGCATTCTGTAAATAAATTGTCCTGCATTGTATCTATTATATCAAAAATCAACTAAGTTTTTCTTTTTTCCATTAGCTACCGTGTTTATTCAATTTACTGCAAAAAGTTGATTTTATTAAAAGGTCGTAATTAAAAGTACTGTAGACGGTCAGGTTAGGGCTTCTGAAACGTCTGGGATCGATATGAAATCAAAGACTTTTGGCGATTTAAGAGATCATTATACTGGTGCTCTCAAGAAAACTTTTACAGTTCTGTCAGACAAACAAATCAATCATCGTATGTCATTATTTGAACCTATTCTAAATATCTAATTCTTCTAAAGCTTCTTTTTATGATTAAGTTAACGGAGGTCCCCGGAGGGTGAGGCAACCAAGGAGGTTGTGCCACAGTACCTACATTTCACTGAACGTTTAATGCAGGCTGCGCTGAATTGCACAATAAAACACATTTACAGATAAGTTAGAAAGAATAATAAATTGTCAGTCATAAAAATTAATTAAGACTCAGTTTAAAATTAGCAATAAAGTATAATATAAGTAATTATTTACTCCACTTGTCAGAAAGGCAGGAATGAAGCATATTTTAAACCTGTTGGTGTGATGACTTCTTTTTCGTTTTCTTATGTTCTATTAGTAGTTTCGGAGGTTTTAAAATGACGAGAAAATTATACTTTGTACCTCACCATTTAAATATATTTTATACCTTCTCATTTGATATGTCACAATCTTTGTTTATAAAAAAAAAATGATAATTAGATATTTGCTAAACAGTCCCGAAAAGTTATTTTATTCTAAGCCGTGCAGGAACTGGGTTTTTACGAGTATATCCAGGATCAAAAATGGCTTATGAAAGTCAGGAATAGCCTAAATTTCTATCAATTAAAGGATTTTCCTAATCGGGTCACCTACTTCCAGAGTTAAACTACTATACAAATATCTTAGTAAACAAACAAATTAATTCAGATGAAGGGATCATTTGAAAAAGTTTGGCGAAAACAATACATGCCAAACCTCAGAGCTTGTCAATATTATTTTCCAAGTGTCAGAGACATTTTGTTTTGGAGAGCCCAATACGGTCTCCACGTAGAGACTATTTCGGGCGTGTCAATGAATCTGCTGTCAATTCAATTCGAGTTGTGATTAGTAATGTTATAGTGGAACAAACGAACGAAAGTTTCTCGAATATGAGTTGACATTGAAATTAAATAGATTGGATGGGCTTTTAGGAACATTGGGATGTAGTGACGTTTGCATTATAACCAGTGGCGATTTTGTTAATGCTATTTCCAGAGTCGTCTGACGGCTGACCCATCAGCTAACTGAATAGAGACATGGCCGTAGTTCTTTTCCAAATACCTTTGTTTTTCCAGATAGGTTGTTATGAGAACAAATAAAGTTGATAAATGTAATTCTTACAATGACAATACCTAGTTTACAAAAAGTTAATTTATTTCAGATAATTAACACTCATTGGCAAGTTAAACGTAGAATAAAATAAAGATATTTTTTAAACAAATTAAATTCAATAAAATAATTTAAAAAAAAACGGAGTACTACCCAAACGACACAAAAACAGGTTTATAAAATACATTTTGCGATTATTCTTTAAAGTTTATTCTAAACCAAAATAAGATAATAGGTCTGTAGTTCTAAACCAAATTAAGGTTGTAGGCACTGGTTGTAGGTAGTTTGTACTCGGATATCAAATCTGCAAAATCTATGCTTGTGAGAAATACTTAAGTTGACTTCGAACAACAACAAATACAATTTAATTTTTTATGTTTTTCTTACCAAAGCTTTGAAGTTAGATATTTGAAATAAATCCTGTAATCTTTTTCGATATTTTTGCCATTGTTAGCGTGTCATCTTCGAAAAGGCTTTCATGACAAATGATACGTAAGCTTCTCACATCAGATTATGTGTCTTTGGCTATTCAATGTTTCGTTGTCCTTGATTCATAAAATCTATTCTCTGAGATTCTGGAAGCGAAGTTCACTGAACTGATTGTCTTGATGTCGAATTAAATACCTATCTATTTTGATAACAATGACTTTAGTGTCTTTCTCCTTTTAGGAGTTGCCATCCTTTTTCAGCCAGTATCATAATTTTCTTGTATTTTTCCAATGAAAAAAAGAACATAGGAATCTGCTTCTACCATACTTTTCTATTAGTTGTTATGTTTAGTCTTTTCCATCCATTCTTATTATTTCGTTAAAATCATAACGAAAATAGAATGTGGCTGTCTTGAGGTATGAGCTGCACTAAAACAAGAATAAAGGTTAATCCAAATAAATCCAGTACGTCTACCATGACTTTTATCAATCTATACTCGCTCGATGTATTAAAACTTTTAAAAATTGAGTTTCTAATTTATTTGTTTAGGTCGTTAACTAACAAGCAAGCAAGTTGCAAGTAAAACTTTAGTTAACAACTAAAAAATAAATTAGAAACTTGTTTTTTTTTTTAATTTTCATACATATTTTTAACTACAGTCGCTAGCGAGTATAGATTGATAAAACTCAGGGTAGACGTACTGGCTGTGCCCGAGGCTTGGGCGGACTGTGGGCCGTCTACAGCTCTGAAAATTATCGGTGCGTACATTTTATATGAACTCGTCTCACACGCCGTGTTGAGCCGTGCCCGAGACATGTCAGGCGATGTTGTGACGGACCACGGTTGGCCCACGTCCTGGGGTAGGCCCAGATATGTAAGGAACTGTTGATCAACCTCACTGATGTACTCTAACCGGAAGTTAATGCACCTTAAGAATCCCATAAATTATTGTTGCCATATTATGTTTTTTCGATACTTTCTACAAAGACTAAAGTCATGCCAAGTCTAATCCTAGAAACTAAGTTGGTATGCTTGGTATTACCTTACACCACGTCTTGTCGTCTATTAATAACGGGACATATAAATATTTGGTAAGTAACTACATACTACTCGTATTAAATTTTTGACCAAAAGCTATCAATAGACCTTTAGTCTCTTTCAGTATACTAGTATTTTACATAGAGCGTCTCATCTGATTACTGACTCATCATTGTGCGACCGCACAATGGTAATCGATGTTACCATTCCACATGACGAGAATCTCGTGAAAGCTGAGAAAGAGAAACAAATTACCTATCTCGACTTAGCACACCAGGTTGTCGGCGGCATGTGGAATGTGGACTTGGCTGTCATTGTTAAGTTAATTCTTTTTTTGCCGATTGTCGTTTCGGCCAATGGCCTAATGTCTAAAAGCTTCGACGACTACCTGTCGAAGTTGGCGTTACGCGGTTGGGTAAAGGGCCTAATACAGAAGGCAGTACTCCTCGATACGGCTCGTTTTTGAGGAGGTTCCTTTCTCTGGAGCCCTAACTACCGGTGGCTTTTTTATATTTTTTAATGGTTTTGTTAAGATATATTCAAAGATATAATCTACTAGTGGACGTCACGCGGTTTCACCCGCGTAATTCCCGTTCCCGTAGGAGTACGGGGATAATATATAGCCTATGTTACTCCCTGATAATGTAGCTATCCAATGCTAAAAGAGTTTTTCAAATCGGTCCAGTGATTTCGGAGCTTATTCAAACAAACAAACAAATCTTTCCTCTTTATAATATTAGTGTAGATGTAGATATGCATATAAAAATAAATAAACGAAATTATGTATATCTATATGTTTATTTAAAAAAAATTAAACCTCTGAAAAAACTAAAAACCAAAAAAATAATAAACATTTTAAAAAAATATTTCCCATAAAAAAAGAATTATCAAAATCGGACTACTCTGTAAAAAGTTATGCGTTCATACATAACAAAATAATAATGATATAAGCTGGCGTTACGCGGTTGGATAAAGGGTCTGATACAGAAGGCAGTACTCCTCGATACGGCTCGTATTGTGAGGAGATTCCTTTCTGAAGCCCTAACCACCGGTAGCTTAGACCCTGCTCCCGACACCGGCGGACTACTGCTTTTTTACATTTTTAAATGTTTTTTTTAATGTTAAGAAATATATAAAAATTAAATTATGTATGTACAGCAAGAATAAAGAGAATAATAATAATAATGCTTTATTGTCAGGCGACTAAATACACTAATACATATTAAAATCATAAAAACTAAATCTATTTGCTACGTTGGGTCAAAGACGTATTGCGCTGAGTCGTGGTGTCGGGTAGCCCTCCGCGAAAACGCCGATAGACGACACCCGTCGGCCAAAATTCTACCATCAAGAAGGCCTTCCAGGTGATGAGTCGGAACCCGCACCACAAAAGATTTAAAGTTAATTTTGTGGCGCGACTCCAACCGCTCGAGTCTTAAAGTGAATTTGGTTTTCATCTTGATGTACTCCACAACATCCTCTACCTGCGTCGTGTGATGCAGACGTGACACGTACAGCTGCGTCGATGGAATAGCAGGACGCAGCAACATGTTTGGTTCAGTCAATGCGGTACCGCACTGATTGCGGCTTCTTCTTTTTCTTCACTACAGGAATGAAGCCTTCTTCATCGGCCTGTCCATGGCTTGTTCCCACTGGTAACGAGCTTCAAACGAAATCGGAGGGAACCTGGGCATCCCTCCAATATAACCCCAAAAAAATATTGAAGAATTTCTCTCGAAAAGTACATGGTGTGTGGAGGCGTAATGGGACGATGAAAAAAGGGTTTACACAGTGATGTTCGAAAAAAAACTACAGTACATTCCACTCCATACCTACACATTTCGCCACTTTTTACGAACCCACATGGTGGCTTTTCCACCAAAACCTTACGGGGAAGCTGAGTAGTGCGCAAATGCTTAGCGGACTATGAGGTTAGCGGTCTAAATTTTGTATATAAAAAACTAGCTAGAAACGCAAAGGCCGCACACATCCCTTGCGAGCATTCATCGCACTCACCCTTCGAATTTGTTTCTCGAGGAATTTAAATAATTAAAGAAAATGAATGAATAACATTTATTTGACACAATTGAGACATGAAACACAAAAATGAAACATAATAATAACAAAAACACAACATTTAGATGTGTGCACTTGTTTTGCAGTACAAGATCACATTACATCTGCTATGCCCCTTTGTGAAAAAAGTAATCCCATTGGTGTGTATCGCACACATTCCTCGCTACCTATCCGCGCACATCCCTGTACGAGACGCACTCTTAAAGCTCTTTGTCAAAGAACGCGTTCATAAGTGAAAGTACTCATCGATTCGATACGATGTAGTTTGAGCATTACTCCATGTGATAGATGTATATATCAACGTTTATTCTCTCTCGTTTATCTATCGTTTCACCGAATGCCCTGTTTAACGCCCAAATTTATAAATGGGGATAAAAACGAGTCGACCAGTCTGTAGGAGCCTCTATTCTTTTGATCCATGTAAAAGAATGGAAGCCAAGATGAGAATAGAGGGTTATTATGTGACGTGAATGGATGGATGTGATTATAAATTTAAGGGATAGTGTGACAGTATACACGGATGACAACGTGACATCTAATAAAATGACCTCGTAAAATAGATGGATGTTCTGTTTTCCGCTTAACTCCGGATCACGGAAATAACCTTCAGGTCTAAAATTATGCATTCACGTTTTAGGACATTGCTAAATTTCAAACAGTAGAATAAAGCTTACACAAACAGGCTCAACGCGGAAGTGCGACAGTGATGACCATTTGTCGTATTATTGTCATATTGTCGCGGCGTTGTAGTCTGTTGTAGCCTTTATAAAAAACTGCCACAGCTAAAACGAACCTACAAGGCAATATATTATGCCAATCTCAGCGCAAACGTGACGACAAATTGTATAGTATAATAAAATGCAATTAATAAAGTTGAATGAAATCGTTTGGCAATGCTAAAATATCAGCTATTAACATATTTTATTATAAGCGCCGCTTCAATTAGTCCATAGGTTACTGGAGCTCTGCATATTTTTGCATGAATTAACAGCTCGGAGAAAATGCCGGTGTCCGATTCTATAAAACGATTAGATAGGTACTGACTCAGAACTTTGCTACCGGTGTGAAAACAAAACGTTGGCTCATTCTTCTTTAGGCGTCCATTACATGATTATGCAATCGTCACTCAATTCCAAAAGTCATGAATGTCGAAAGACTGATGGTGAGTGATGGAATTCAATCGACATTAAACGCTCATTCTTAAATACGCGACGATATGTTATTAGCTGATATACGGGATTCACAGAAGGACAAGAACTGAACTATTACCCATTCCTTAAACATATTTTATAAAAATAGACCCATTCTCTTAAAAGTTGTGACTACTCGTGACTAATGAAATATTCATATTTTCGTCTATAAATTTGATGCAACCATCAGTCACTGGATTACACGATCACGATAGGTTATGTGTCAGTTACAGCGTTGATTGTAGGTGAACTGATAGCAAAACCTACCGTGGAATGGGTGCCTAAGATGGGTGTAAGTTTTACTCTTGTAAAAGATAAACGTAAGGTATAAAATATTAGGTACACAATCTCAATACCTACATTATTATTGTATTGTTCCCTATTCGTAAGTTTACAAAAGTAAGCCCCTAGTCAGTGTGTCGAACCGACGCAGAATCGTGACGTAATGCGCAAACAGAACCTTGCATTGCTAAGTAATATCATACAATATCACTTAGGAACTTCATCTAATTCCTATTTCATTTAATAGCTTAGTGTTATTTGTGTATCTCCTTTAGCCCTTAACCAGGCTTAGGTCATCATGCTCCCATTTTTACAAGGTTCTGGTTTTATACATATATAATCCCCAAACCAATAGAATGTCGTCCCAAATATGTTATACATGTATGCAACGAAAGTGAACGAGCTTGTATCGGAATGTAAATGTCACTGTTTGGATTTTCGACCAAGTTGAGACAATTTTGTAAATAATGTCGAAACCATCAAAGATAAATCTTGCTATTTTTAATATGTTGTAGATTATGAGTTTTTATTGTGGTGTTTTCATATTTCTGAACAGATTACTGGATACTTTTTTTACAACAACCTCTAAAAGTATGTGGGAGAACAGCTGTGACCATTGCCCGACTAGGTGGAGACATGGTGGGAGATATATGCCCCCAGCCTGACAATGCTTTTATTTCTGTAATTAGAAAAAGCATTGTGAGGCTGGGGGCATATATCTTCCACCTGTAAAAGACCACGAAAATTTTAACAATTAAGTCGTAGTAATAATATTATGTTAAAAAAACTGGCCAAGTGCAAGTCGGACTCGCGTGCAAAGGGTTCCGAACGAATTTAATTTTTTAACATGTTATTTTAACACTACAGACTTCTAATACTATAATTTTCCTGTAATCTTTAGGTAAAGATCTATTTTCTCCATTTTTTTCAAAATTTTAGGCTCAGTAGTTTCGGAGACAAGGGGGGGAATGCTCATTTTTCGTCTAATTTCTTGAATAACTTCAAAACCATTTATTTTAAAATTATTAAACAAATATAATTAAAACCTTCACAGTAAGCCCTTTCATTTGGTATGTCACACAAAATTGTTCAAAAAACTTTTTTTTTAATTTTCTAGTTTGACCCCCAAAAGTGACCCCCATACTAAAAATTTAATGATTTACGTAACGCGTCCGTGTTTGGGTTATAGAAGTCCATATGTGTACCAAATTTCAACAGAATCGGTCCAGTGGATCCGGAGAAAACTGGCTGTGACAGACGGACAGACAGACAGACAGACAGACACCCGAGTGATCCTATAAGGATTCCTTTTTTTTCGGAACCCTATAAAATAGATTTATAGTCGATGTAAATTTCTCCATTATATGCCTACCAAGGCAAAGAGATAATGTTTTCCCACATTATTTTCTTAGTTTTTCTATGCATTTTTCCATTTTTCACCGACTACGCATCATAATAGGCGCAAATACATAATAAATTAAATCCATAGAAACCACTAGCCCAGTTTTAGCGGTTTTTTTGGGCCTGGTTAAGGGTTAACTTACCTTTACTGTAACGAAGGAAGGTAGGTAACTTAACGAACACCCTTCAAGTTAAGTGACCCACTCCACGGGTGTTAAAGTTACCTATGGTAACATTATAATATCTTGTTACCCACACTTACCCTTTACAATATGCCATCGCTTAAGTTCTATCACCGCGAATGTCAAAATCGGCAACTTATCACGAATTCAGGAGAAAAAATACATATTTTGTTTAACAGTTGCACGTAACTCAGTTTTTTGAAATAGCTGAGTACCTAGGTAATGCGTTGTTGTCATGGCAATAAAACTGACTTGCACAAATTTGCTGTGGATTCCTTTACACTTATATACGCGATGTTTTGCTTTTTTGAATAATACCTCACCATTGGTTCAAAATCTAGTGCTTGATTCGTCAAACGATTCCCTATCAAATGACATACGAAACATACTTCGTTTAAAAAACTTCCGCGCTTTTACAACTTATGTAAAGTTGGTCGTCCAAGGCCACATTTAAAAGTGAAGTGAATGTTTGACGGATGATTTGGTCCATTTTTTCCAAAAGGTGAGGGTGCTTTCATAAATGGGAAACACGAAGAAAGTATTGTAATTTAGGGCCAAAACAACAGTACCTAAGTAACGAAGTATGGTAAGTTGCCAAATGCCTGTTAATTTTGTGAGTAATCTAACTTTTCAGTTAGATTACATTAAAATTTTGTATTTTTTCCGAAACAAAATTGGGAAAGGATTGGTTGGAGACCCAAGGAAGCGAAGATAACTTTTTCAGTAACTTTGATTTCTGAAGCTATTGCGTTGAATTTTGGAAAGTCAGCTGTCTGTCTGTCTGTAATTATGTAACTAAAGGTTAAGTAATAACGATGGTGTACGAGATCAAACGAACACCAACTACCAGGAAAATGAAACGGTTACCGATACCAACTTTGTTCAGAGGGGCTTTAACGTAGGTACTCGATCGTGCTAATGTCAAATTGTATGGAAAAAACGTTTCCTGCTATTGTCACCAAACGGCGCTTATTCAGGGGGGCTTCTCTCTAACGAAATCCGTAGTTTCGGGCTTAGTTGCGGGCGGGCGTATTCTACTCCGTATCACCTACAGACTTACGATTAGATCCGAACCCGAACTGAGAATGAATGACAACACGATTTCACAGTAACTGTCAAATCGTGTTATCATTAGTTCTCAGTGGTTAGGTGATACGAAGTAGAAAATGCCCGCCCGAAACTACGGATTTCGTTAGAGAGTAGCCCCCCAGTTTCAATACAAATCGAAGTTTACGCTAACGCGATCGAGAACGTTAAAAAACTCGCATTAAGACGTCATGCTATTACTTGGGAACATTAACGAGTGCCTAAATAATAAAAACTTTTCTGTCAGCAGTAGAAATAACGTGCACGGAGTTAGTAAATACTACAACTACTAGATGTCGCTGTACAAAATGTCGACCACATGACATGATGCCAAGTGTGACCTCGGCAAGAAGGAATCTTTCAATAAATTTCTTTAGAACTTAAATTCTTTAGACTATGTTTTTATTTATTTTTTAAATTGAATTTTAACATTTTGGTTCTCATTAGGTTTGGAAAATAACCTGTCGCAATTAATTTTTACATACAGGTGACGATATGCTCATATACTTTTTAAATATTTTTTAGTTTTTGGCATTTGTTAGCAATGTGTATAATTTGTTCCACAGTACATTTATACCAGACAAGCTCTATATGTGAAGACCTGTAATTAGCTGTCAGATTAAAATACTATTATTTATCACCATTGTATTTAGCTGTAAGTCTTCCATAGTCTTTAAATAAATAAATAAATAAATTATTTGAACTTTTGAATTTATCTGTTCTTGCTGTTACAATCTCATTTTACACTCAATGTTACACTCGGTGTTACACTCAAGATCCTCTTGAATTTAATTTACACGTATTGTCTTCGGTTTCGTTTACCTAAAATCTAGGTAGAAATTGAAAATTGAATCTAAGATAGGTTTTCTACAATTTTCAATTCCAGCGTGATTTGCATTATTATTCACTTTCTTTTATTCTCCATGTGAGTTACTCGGATGTTCAAATTGAAGCTTATCTAGATAGCCGATAGAAACATGATAGGTAGGTACAAAATACTGATATCATATTTTGTATCAGATTTTATTGCATTTCGATAAAAAAAAAAACACTTTTCTGATAGCATAGCAAAGGATCATGTTCGTATAAATGTACTTAACGACGTGTATAGTCTAAGAGACGAGTAGAGTTTGATATTGTTTCACATTTGCTATTTTTTCTTACTTTGTGACCGCATTGTTAAAGTTGTCTTAAAGATATTTTAAAGAACTACAAGTACTTAGGGCATTTTTTTAGGACCGTAGTAACCTTAACCAATTTTTAAAATTGTGAAAAAAACCGGACAAGTGCGAGTCGGACTCGCTCACCGAGGGTTCCGCACAAATTCGTAGGAACATAATATTACTTAAAATATTGAATACCTACTTATAATGCTACTTAGCCCTCTTGCTAATTTTTGCTGTGCCCGACAGGGTCCATACTGATCTTTTGCCTTGTTTATACCATGATACCATCTATGTAATACATATGGAACATATTAAGCATTGAGTATTGGAGTATTCTTACATGTAGGGTAAGTTTTTATGACCAATAAAACGTTTATGTAATATTTTACACGTGTAAATTCGGCGATGGTGTTCACTCCATGTAACAGATTTTCCGGGGGCGTTTTATTTCTTAATGCTGCTCTTTCGAGATATGCTTAAAAACAGCGTGCAGATGGAGCAACTTTTCGTCGGCACTAACAGAGAAATTACATCTGAATAAATAGTAATCTACATGTTATGATACGTAATTTGGTTTAGCCAGAATTTATCTATCAGTATCACAAAATAAGAAAACAAACCACCAAATCGCCTCCAAATTCTTGAGATGAAACCATTTTACTCCTTATTTTTTTATCAAAAGAGTACAAAAAATATATTTACTGCTTTGCAATACAAACGAAAATGATACAATTAGAAAGCTGCACTATCTTTGTCTGTTAGGACTGGTGTTCCCTTGTTTCGCAGACAGAAATTTGATAGAATTTCATTTCGCAGAAATTTTATTTCTGCGAAATGCATAATTTTATGTCGAATATTATTGTTTCAACAACTATTTACTTCAATGAAACATATTTCACAGAAACATAATTCAATGTATTTCTATTATTTTTTTTTTATTTAACAAACTTTTCAAACAGTAGAATTATTTTTTAACGAATATTATTTGTTCGTTATATTTTTCCATGGTATTGTATTTCAATGAAAATGTAATCAATACTTAATATTATTGTTTTATATGTCCGAATTTACAATGGTATACTTTGAAGATGGCAGTATAATAATTTTACTAGGAACAGTGCCATTTTTTATACAATAGCTTTTTTAACCCTACTTTAAAATTAAAATAAGTCTTAAAAAGTCAATATTTTGTGCTACAAAACTTATTGGCAGAAACGAATCGCTGTAAAACCGACCCCACGTAGTCTTGTCTGCCCTACCCCTAGAGTGTAATTTAAGCCCGCGAAGGGGCGAGGTGGCCCGCGAACTGAGGAGCAGGTGTTGTTACGCACGCTGCCGCGGCTAAGGCTGGCCGGCGAAACCGGTTAGCAAGCCGAAGCTGCAGTGGTGAGCGTTAAAACCATCTGCGACGATAAGTTCGCGTGGGATCGCCGAAACCCCGCAGCTCCGGAGCCGTGATAGAAACCATGCCTGCTGCATGTTGCATGCTTGCTCGTATGCTGCATGTTGCATGCTTGCTTGCATGCTGTATGCATGCTTGCTTGCATGCTGTATGCTTGCTGCATGCTTGCCTGCATGCTGCATGCTTGCTGCATGCATGGTGTATGCTTGTTTGTATGTTTGCATAGTTTTGTCTTTTATCCCCATCGCCATTTCCCGCCACCATCGCTTCGAGGGGCTCCATCGACTGGGCCCGAATGAAAAATTTTGGCTTGACTAGAATTTGCCCGCGTTGTTTCTGTGAACGCGGTGTAGGAAGGTATGCACATTGACAAATGGTGGAATTGAAATATTTAGAAACTGTCACTTGATAAAATGTTTTTCTTGGTAACAAGTTTTATATTAACTAATCAATATGAGGACAAAGAATATTATTTTGATTTGTTATTCTATGATATTTATTTTATTTATTTATTTATGTACACACAATAACTTAAAAAAAGATAATTAAATACAGACAAAATAGCACAAAGGTACTGTTGTTTCAATAGAAATTTCTTCCAGCAGACCTGCGACAGAAGAGTGGGATAAGACACGTAGACACAGTGTGTAGAGAGACAGAGAAGGAAACTTAAAATAGACTATACTAACTTAACTAAATTATATTATGTACTACGCAATAATAAATATAAACTACAATAAACATACAAATAAATATACACAAATAGATTAGCCTAAATACATAATTATAATAAAATAATACATACCTATAATATATAAAGATTATCGAAACAAAGTTTATTTGTAACAAAAATCTATGATTTCAATTTATTCAAAGTGAGTATTCTGCGTATTGAGTATTCTATGAAATGATAATACGAGTAAAATTTTATGTGAAACGAAATTCTATTAAACTATTTTCTATAAAACAACGTACAACCGTTAGGACTTCCCTAGAAAAAAGATTTCGACGATTCCTGCAGATTACACCACGAAAGCAAAGCCGTAGAAAAATAAATTTTTAGAACTTCTTAAAACTAGAATTTAATAACAAGATCTTGCAAATTCACAACAAATAAACGTAAATGAGTCAATGCGATCATCACCCAAGACGACAATCGACAAGAATGGTTATTCATATACCTACAATTATCGACAGTCATAACATGGTGTTTATGATCCTAGACTACTATACTAGATGCATAGTACATAGTAGGTATATCCTCAAAGATAACAACAATCTAACAATCTTGTTTTATTAATAAAGTTATTTAATCTAGGTAGTTTCATGTATTTCTTAGTTACCAACTTCTAAGTTCTGCCGGCGTCGCCTACCTGAAAATTGGAGCTATCCCAAGGTGAAATACTTCCATAAAAAGTATCCCAAGTCCTAATTCAAGACCATGTCTATCTGTGGGCCAAATCCGTTGTGCCACTAAGACGTGAACAGGTAAGAAATAAACATGCAGGCAGTTACTTTCCCTTTTAAAATATTAATACGGATACGTTTTATGGATTTTTATGAGTTCCCGAAAAGGATAGAGGCTCCTGATTTTGAAATCGCCTTTGAGGCAACTTCAATCTTTTACCAACCTGGTTTATCTATACTAATATATAAAGCTAAAGAGTTTGTTTGTTTGTTTCCTTGAACGCGCTAATCTCAGGAACTACTGATCCGACTTAAAAATTCTTTCAGTGTTAGATAGCCCATTTATTGAGAAAGGCTATAGACTATATATCATCACGCTTAGACCAAAAGGAGCGGAGCAGTAATGAAAATTGTGACGCAGACGAAGTTACGCGGGCCAGCTAGTTTCTCATAATGATTAACTTATTGTATAGTCCACTAAACGAAAACCAAAAACTGCCAAATAGGGGAACTAATTCGTGTATAAGCAAATTTTGGTATAGTTGTAGGGAATGGTATTTTGCTGGAGCTGCGGACTTTGTTCGAAAGAGTCACCGCGGCCCTGGAACGCAAAGGGCACTAGTAGGAACACGGATAGGTTTTAGTCAGTAAGAGTCTGACACTCCCTCCTGCTTCACTCAGAGCGGGAGCAGTCATTTGATGATTTCCCATCTTTAAAAAAAAGGAATGGTGTTTTAAACAACATACTAAAAGTGCTAATTGGTGGGGGTGGAGCTTTCTTCGTCAAGGTCCTTTTTTCAGTTTTTCTTAAATAACTCATGAACGGTGGTCCACAGCAAAAAATGTTTCAGTATATTACCAACCAATCTACATAAAATTTTCTGCAAAAAAAAAAAGTGAGAGATATGGAGGTAAGAAGATGGACATTAACAAAAAAAAAGGAAAGAAGTCATCTTTCTACGATGTTATGCCAGGAGAGAACAACACAACTCTCGATCTCAACCAAAGAACCAATATGGTTGATGGTGGGTTCCTTCTGCACCGCATGAAATGGAAACCCTCCTCCAACGTTTCTTCGATTTGTCATCAGTACATTACCTACGTACAGAAACATTACGGTCCAAATTGTATGGTGTTTGGTTTTTGATGGTTACGGTGATGTCAACCGAACACAAGCGACGAGGTCTGACAAAAACTTCGGTTGACTTTAACTGTATCGAAAATATAATCGTCACTGTTCAACAAAAGCAGTTTCTCGCCAATGGAAGGAATAAAACGAGGCTGGTTCAGTTCCTCACCGAGAAGATGACATCAGCAGAGGTCGAAACCATGGAGGATGGTTTGGGAACCATCCTCCAACTTTGAGGATGGTTTGGGAACCATCCTCCAAAATAGGTTTCATGCGGTGTAGAAGGAACCCACCAGCTGCGTTGTTCTCTACTGGCATAACATTGTAGAGGGATGACTTGTTCCCTTTTGATTTCTCTTAGTTATTAAGGTTGTATTAACCAGTATTATTACCAGTGGCACCTGACTCCATTGTCAACACCATTTTTGACGATGCACGACTGGGTGTGGCTCAAGCTAAAATCCACCAAGCCGTTTACAGAAGCCGGCTACAGAACATGCCTAATGAATATACATACGAGTACATACACTCGAAACTCCTTCTGGTGCAGTCGGTAAAAACAGTTAAGAAAGTGATAGGTAAAGATACTGAATAAACGTTCATGGCCGGCTTGCCTCGTCCAATCTCTGCCTATGAAATCAATACAGACTAGATAATCTAGGTATACACACTTCCGTTCGAAAATATTTGGCCACCTTTGTGTGAGACCGTCACAAAAACAACAAAAATGGACGCATATAAATTACTAGATGACCCGTACCAACTTTGTTGGGCGGTATTTTCGGCAGTATGGTCGGGTTAATATATAGCCTATAACACTCCTAAATAACATGGCTTTCTATTGGTAGAAAAAATTCAAAATCGTTTCAGTAGATCCAGAGATTATCCCCTACAACCCAGAAACTTTACCTCTTTATAATATTAATATAATTGAGTCTAAAATTCAAAAACAGTATAATGATTCCTCGTAACTTTGAACTTAACTAACGAGCCTCTGCGAGTTGGCTTCTGCCCCTTGCACGTATTTCAGTATCCGGAAAAAAAAACACTTTCTTTATTACGTAAAAGGAATTGCTAATAAATAATTAAAATGACTATGAAGTCGTCTCATTTATTCAAACTTTTAATAAAATCCCTTTTTCTGGGTGGTCAAATACTTTTGATGGCTAGTTTATGTATGTACTATAGCTTGCAATGCCGTTGATTAACTACGAACAGATTAAATGCGTAATCATACATATTACTGGTTTATGAGCAAATTATTGTTTTTCCTATATTGTCGTTTACTTCGAAGGTCAGATACAGGAAATTCCCTCTTAACTCGACATGTGTATTCTTTGAAAATACACGAGGAATAGTCGACATGTGTGTGTATGCATATAATATTGTATTCTCAAAAGGTGTTTTTATCATAATTTTATTATCATCACTCGTAAGGTCGCACCTACTTGTCGAATAATTAAGTCATAACATAGCATAATTAACCCCCCCCCCCTTGATCCGCACATGCCACGCTGCTTTCAAAAACAAGAATAACTAAGAAGGCGGTCAGATTCAAACGAGATTGGGAAAAATCTCCACATGATGAATGTCTGACAACGGACGATACCTCCAAGGTCGAAGCGAGGATTGGCTCCAAACGAAACAATTAGTACTCTTCAACGGCCAACAGTAAAGAGACTAATTTTTATATGGGTACGTGTAAGTTATACAAAATAAGTTACTTATACCTGATTCTCCGTCTAGGAATGGCTAAGAATTTCGGGAAGGAAAAATGTTGGGCTAAGATATTTAAATTAAAAGTAAAATATCACTTATCAACATTTTTTTTGAATGTTGATAATAAAAATCAGGCTGTACTTCTTAGTTTTATCTTTATTTTGAGCACAGTTTAGGTAAATTGTAAGTACCATTTTTTTTGTAGCCAACAAATACATTAAAAAAATCTTCCGTTACTAACTGATTGAGTGACTGAGTGACTGACAGACAACCCACAGCCGAAACTAATGGTCGTAGAAAGCTTAAATTTTAAGCTGAGCACTAAGAGAGGATTTCCCGAAATTCCTACGGGAACGGGAAAATGGCGGATATGCGCGTGCAAAGGCGCGTGACTATAAAGCAACTTCCTGGTGTTTAAACTATTCAAAACAGACACAACACTTACTTGTTGGCAATTATCGAAACGCAAACGTCATTAATAGCTTGTTTACATAGATAGTATAATCAAGTTTGACTGGAATATATAGAATTATACACTTATACATACATTTATTAAAATAAATATGACCAGTGCGTGATGCCAGTGATGACATATGGAACTGAAACGTGGTCGCTCACAATGGGCCTCATCAGAAGTCCTATGCTAAGTCCTATGAAAGAGCTATGCTGAGATTTTCCCTGAGTGATCGAATCAAGAATGAAAATATACCGTAGGTTACCGACATTTCTCGAAGAATCGCCTAACTTAACTAGCAGTGGACAGGACACGTTTCTATCAGAACAGATAGTCGATGGAGACAAAATGAAAGGGTGGTGACACTGTAGTGGCGACCGCGTACTGGAAAATAGAAGCGTTGGAGGGTCTCCCACAAGGTGGACAGATGACCTGGTGAAAGCCGTGGGATTGGGAAACCGCTGGACCAGACGAAGTGAGTCGCACAGGACCGGTCGATGTAGCAACACTTGGAGCAGGTCTATAACAACAGTGGGCGCTTTTCGGCTGAAATAATGATGATGATAAAACAATCATAGACCAAATCAATCACACAAAAGAAATTACAAGTTACATTACAATTACAACAATGAATAATCATTGTTAGGTACTCGTTTTGTTGCAAAATTTTGAAAAACACGTAAATTCAGCGATACCGGTTTATCGATTGCATGACCGCATTAATTGCAAAAGGTACGGCCACACATTCGCGTTATCAGCATTCGACGATGAGCATTTGTATGGGTATACTGAACCGATCAGAGCTGGAATGTGAGTATGAAGTTTATTTGGTGAGGATTTACGAACAGGCACCTCTACAAATCAATGTCGCATTTCGCATACAAATAATATTAAAATTTGAAACTAACATTGTTCACGTAAAATCTTTGCGAATGCACGCTTAAAAATTCCTGCAGTGTGGCCACACCTTAGTAGATAATTCATATGCAAAACAAGTGGTAATTTTAAATTCAAAATTCATTGCTCCGATAAATGAATAAGTTATTTCACTGAAGAGCACGACCAAGCAATTTATTAAATGGAGGCAGAAATGAAGCTTCAATAAATAAAATTACAGACTCAGTGGAGTTATATATATTATAAGAACATGGAATTCCTACCGGTTTCACAAACTGGTTTTAGCAACAGCACCTAGAATCATAAAATAACTTCCGTATTTCTGAGCTTAGATTATAATAAAAGTTTCCGCATACAAACAAACTCGAATATTATGCGACATTGCAACGGCCACATTTAATAGAAATTGTTCCAAATAAAGTACGCAGGTAATGATGCTTCGTCGTCGCATTGTAGTATGACTGCCTACGAGAGCCTTTAGAAGGAGTTTTACATGGAAGACTTATAAGAATTCCAAGTACCTAGATATCAATTCTGCACAATATTTACAAAGTGCAAAAAAGTGCAGCTTTCTCTCAGTGAAAACATTTCGTAATCGGATCAGTACTTTCAAATTATAAATAATCCGCCTATAAATACCTCTTTACAATAGTATATAATTATGATTTGGAGTAAACTATTAATACATTAATTTCTGATCGACCATTTTATTGAATATACTTATAACATTCGTTCACGATTCACAAGCACGTACGATAGATTGAACTTTTTAAGTTACCAAACTTTAAATAGCCAAAGTTAAACGCAATTATTGAAACTTCTTATGTTACAATATATCTACATACCTATGTTGCGACAGTTTCTTGAACATATATTCAGTATTCAGAAATATTTTAAGACGTAAAGAAAGCTCTTTAGAGAGCGGACAACTGAAGTATCCTTGGCGACTTTTACTGTAACGTACAAGTTCTTAGTGATCTTTTCTTTTTATCAAGTATTGTAGGAAAAATTACACCTTTTGTGACATCAAAGGTTCCACGTTACTGTGTTGCGGCAGGTAAATAAAACATACGTTAAAAATATGTAAATGTGGATACAGTTCCCGACAAGGTAGTCTTTTGATGGTGGTTGGTAGCACACATTTTCCGATGCACGCTTTGCTTGTTTCGGAGTTGTAACTCGAAAACAATCCAATTTAGGCCCTAAGTTTTCGGGAGCAAACATTGCGAACTAACTCTAGTACACTATTTCAAGGAACGCCCTCAATTACCAGTCACTCTATATTTCACTGCTGGTTACCAGAAAGAGTTGAAAATTAACACAGTAGGTACCTATGTCATAAAAACATGGCTTATTGATTAAGGAACCTGAACAGCTTGTTTTATCATACTTTGAATTCGATACTCGTCAACTCAGTGACGTTTTTGCCAGCAGGTTGGTTACCAAGCCACCACTAGCAAACCCGTCTACAGTAACTTTCAGACCGGAACAGCGTAGTATAGAAGCGTACTGTAGACGAAATGACACTTTATCATTATATATAGAAGGTATATATTTCGTGGAGCCCACATACAATTTCGTTACTAAGCTGCTTTGACGAACAAGAAGTGCTCATCCAATGTGGCGTACTGGAAATCCGGCTGACCTTGAGGTAGCCGCATTACATCGTTTTGCAATCCAGCGCGCCTTCTTGTAATACGGCGCGTTATGCGATATGGCTGCGACATAATACAAAGTGTCATTTCGTATATAAACCAAGTGATAGCATCTCCAGTCGCTGCTGGCACGGCGATTCCTAGCTGTATCTCAAGCACATTGCTATTCGCAGATATTGCACTACGATTTATTTATTTATTAAAACTTGATGCACTAGTAAAAATACTGTACAAAGGCGGACTTCGATTTGGGTTCATTGTCCGTAGAGGATCTATTATCACTGACAGGCCACTATTTAGTCGAAGCGCTTTGGATTAAGGTGACTCAGCGCGATAGAGTAATTGACATTGCTGACAGTGGTGGCAGAGGGTGGTTCCGTTAACCATTTTTGTCGTGTATATGTCACCGGAAAATGGCAGACTCCATAAGATTGTAATAAATCTTGATAAGATTATAATTTATCGCTATATTATGAAAAAATCGCTTTGTATGCAATAAATCTTGTATATAATAAATGTCTTATTTAGAAAAAAAAAGTTTACAATTTCTCGCGATATTTTACAATCTTACGGAGTTTGACATTTTCCGGTGACATATATATATATTTAAGACGACACAATATAATTCAATGTTCAACCCTTCTTTCAATAAGGCTGTGATAATGACAAAATATTTGACAATCGAAAATCATGACTGATCCTTTTTAACCAATTTCAAAAATGGAGGAGATTCTCAATCCGTTGTACTTTTTTTATTTTTTATGTATGTTCCTCGATTACTCGAGTAGATTCGTCAGAAGCCCGAAAAATCTGACAATAGTTTTGCTAAGGAGTACCGTGTTACCCACTTAATGGCTTGTCTAGGTCTGGTAGGTAATTCGGTTTAATTGGATGCGGACCCCAATATAGTTGGTAAAAGGCTAAGCAGATGATTCTAAGACGCCTGGACCGATATAGAAAATTATTTCTTTGTTACAAAGGGTCGGCTTTCCAGGTGATGTATGGTCATCAAGTCAGGACCTGATTCTGGGATCCTGGGGAAATAGAGAGAACTCTTCAAATTTTATAGGCATACTTAAAGCGATTGGAGTATTTTTAGATCCATTTCAATTTGGTGAAGATCTGATGAAGAACGAACTGAAGAGAGACAAGCAACGAAACTCTTCAACAAATGATAGTAAGGACCGGGATTGCTGAAGTCACGTGGCAACATCACGCTATGAAGGGGAACGCACATGTGAATGTCAATTTAACTGTGGGTGTACCACAGAAAGTAAAAAATAACAAACTTTTTTACGTAAAAATTCCACAAGCGACTTCCAAATAAAAACACGAAGAAACAAAACCAAAAACGCTGACGAAATTAAAGTTATTTTATTCTTTGTGTTTATTTGGATGTCGGTTGTACTTTTTTTTAAGTAATAATCGTCTTATTTATTTGAGCATGTTTTGGGTTTCCATGAAAAGTAAAACAAAGTAATGTTGCCTAAGAGTGAAAATTTTAGGGTTAAAAGCAAACAAAAGGCAAAGGCAATATTTCAGGGTATGTCTTTTATTTGAAAACGTATACATTTGTTTTGTAATTTAAATTGATAAGCGAAGCTGTGCAAACGTGATGAGTATTGACGTTATGACAATAACCAAAAAAAAAATGGTATACCAGCGGCTGTTGACCCCGTAGTCAGTTAATTTGATTGGTCCCTGATAGTTGAGTTTTTTAAACCTACGGGGTACGGACACTAAGGCACAATGAAAACATTGCCGAAATAAAAATTATCAGAAAAATTAACGTTAATCGTTTAAGGTTTTTACTGAAAAAGAATAATTTTATTATGCCTTGCAACGTTCTGAAAACATCAAAGGAAATCTTAACAATTGTTTTGGCGAAATAAAAAAAAATGTTATATTATGAATGTAGGTAATCACCCATTTACAATATTGTAGGAATTAAATGTAAGCATTTGCTAAGTTGATTCTTGACAGATGAAGATTAAAAAAAACAAGAATACTGTTTGTAGTTTGTTTCGTTACGTTCCATTTCTCTTTAAAAAAAATACATAATTAAATAATCATCTTTGCTGTTTATATTTATTTCCTTTACATATACATATGTATGGTAGGGTTTTTTTTTAAGGATGGGAAATCATCAAATGACTCCTCCCGCTCTGGGTGAAGCAGAAGGGAGTGTCAGACTCTTACTGACTAAAACCCATCCGTGTTCCTCCTAATGCCCTTTGCGTTCCAGGGCCGCGGCGACTCTCTCGAACAAATCCCGCAACCCCGGCAGGCACTGGCCCTAGCGGGCCCCGTCCTTTATGCTGACAGCTCCTTGAGGCGCGCGTGGAACACAGCGCGCCGTCGACCCGGGCCTGGTTCTGATCAGACGGCGAGTCACCCAATGCTCGCCGTCCGCAGGCCCGCGCCTACGGTGGCCGAGAATCGCCCTGCGACTCCCGACGCCCGGGGCGTCTTCTTCTGTTGCGGCGGCTGGGGCGTGAGGTTTCCCTCTCTCTCACGCGTTCGGCCTCCTCCTTTGCTAGCATTACTGCTTCGCAGAAGGAGGTGATCGCTTCCCATGCCTCCTCGCTGCGGACCATGGATTGGACAAGGGCCGGACGCGAGAGGTCGCCGCCGATGGTAGGGTACTAGTGGAACTAAATCTTAAGAAATATATTACATGGAAAAAGCAAAAACTTTTTAAGGACACTATCAATCTTTTATGATAAAATAATGTTAACATTGATTAAAAACAAAGTTTAGTCATAGAGTATCTGAAATACCGGTATTATAGTTTTGCGTATGTACCAATACTACTAGCTGTAATACTGGAGGAATTAACGTTATTCTATTATATTCTATCTAAACTTTAGTATACCAAAGGTATTCGAAATATACCTAACACATTTCAACTAAATCAATCTTCTAGTAAAATTAAATTGTAATCAAAGGATTAAGTGCTAATTATTAACATACAAATAACATCACTAAACGTGTCAGAAACAGCGGGCAATTAAACATCAGTGGTAAAAAATCATAAAATGGGTTTATACTGAGAGCAATCTTTGTATCACTTTTACTTGTGAATTTAACGTCAACGCATTCCACAATTTTAGTAAAAATAAATATGTCGTTATAATTGTTAACTAAAACAGCAAAAGAACATTAATTTCAACTAAACCATTTACGGACTTATGATTTTCAAGGAGGCGGTCAGTAATCACCTAGTCAGAAAGTTGACAACATGAAAGTTTACATTTTCAAGCCTTGAAATAACTAACTAGCCATAGAACAAATCGGGCAAATGCCCGATGGACCGGAAAGTGACGAACTTCGTAACTAAGTTTCCTTGCTGCTCCTTCGCTAACGTGGCTTATTCAACAGGAACTGCCTTTGTTCCGGGACACAAAATTAGCTTCTAATAACAACATGACAATATTATGATATACGGATACATGGGGATTCAGTACATCATTCTGAACTCTATGGGTTTTCTTCCTATTTAAAATTTAAATAAGGTACCTGCAATTTACACTAGAAACTTCAAGAATACAAAAAGAAAGCTGTCTAAGTGAACGATACGAAACCAAATAGGAAGCTAAAATATCTCATGCTGCTTGCACACGATGATTCTTTTGCTTAAAGGATTTATGTGTATTTTGTCCGTTTAAACAAAAAAACAATGGAATGAAAACTTTGATTGGCCGGAAAAACAGAAGTAAAGCGGAATTCTGACTGTGATTGTTCAAAAAACGTTCGATTGGCCGAGAAAATATATTTTCACAAGATTGAGCTAATTAACGAAAATTCAGATTTCTGCTCTTGATAGTATCAATAAAGGGTGACTTTTAAATAGCTCAGAATAGTTCGTATAAATACAACAGAGTCGGGAAATCAACTGTTCCCTATTTCCTACGTTTTATCTAGTTATACGACCACATGTAATATACTAAACAGCAGATTTTTTTTAAATCTGCATATAGTAACCACTTATACAATTAATGTCACCTAACTTGTTGCGCAACATAAAATATGAATAAGTAATAAGATATTCAAATATTTTTATATTTTCAGTAAGTCATATTCACAGTCAGTCTATAAAAAAATACTGAAATAATTAAAAACCAGTTTTATTTTAGTAAATAATATTGTAGAACATAAAACCAGTAAATGACGATGTGAACCAGCTAATAGAGAGATAAGGTATTTTGATAATATAATTTGACGATTCTCCCACAATATCACAATGTGTTTTGTATATTACATAAACGATTATGAATTTAAAGATTACTATCGTAAACATTGTTGGTACTTGTAGCATGTTTTTTATATAAAATCGCAAGCTTAAATTGCAAGAATGGTGTCTAAATTGTGCTTATTTGGTTTTTATTTTATTATTTAAATAATTTATTCAATGTCCTCTAAATTAACTAGCAATGTGAACCTGGTGCCTATTGCCAAAATATGAATGCAATAAATATTATATGTATAAAATCGGTTTTTATTCATACCTGCCGTTCTTGTATGCGATAATCTGTTGACGGATATTAACAAGTTTGCCACACTCTAAATTGCATTTTTACATTGCAAAAGATTACAGTATATTTTCTTCCATAAGCCTAACCTGTAAGTTACATGTTTCGATAACCCTGTACCTACATGTAGCTAGGTAGAACACATTTACTAACTTAGAGCAATGCCTCGAATGTATCCAACTTCAAAGCATTACTGTGCCGACGTCGTATTGAGATTTGTATAAGATACGTAGAATTGGATTGATATATCGTTTAAATTGCATTTAATTTGCCTCAATTTATTAGCATCCTCGTGTATGCAAGAGCGTGGTGAATAGTTACTAATTTGTTATAGTATCTTGCGGGTACGGAATAATTCTGAACAATACATTAAATTAACATTTGATTCCATTCCATTACATGCATGAGAAACTGCAAGGAAGAGTTCGTCGCTAAATAATTATTTATATTTTATATATTGACCAAAGGATTTCGTGTTACTCAGTAACTTGGTAGTGGAAGTCAGATAGGCATATATCTGGTTAGACTAGAAGTCAGATAGGCATATATCTGGTTAGACTGGAAGCCGATCGCAACATAGTTGAGACAAGGCTGTGCAAATTGATTGCATGACAAACTGCGATTATCTGGTCTCTATACTAACTATTATATGTATTTAACCCTCAACACGGTAGGGTCTGTCAAACCCGCCTTGTTATTTAAACCGTTGTATTTAAGAGCATTGGTTAATAAACTTAGAGCAATGACAATGGTTACTGATAGCAATCAATATTAGTTTCTGATAGTTCGAAAGGCGTGGCTTAGCATCCGTCTCCCCGAGTGCACCGCACACTCTCCTCGTACTCCCGCATCGAAAGTTCAGAAAATCGAATATAGCGACACCCCGTCAACTAATTCAAACCGCCAAATGATTCAGGGTTGCTCGCAACCAAATTATATTAACATATATCTATACTCTTAATAACAACCTTTTCAAAGATGAATAAAATAAATATTCAAAGTAGACAAATAATAAAGTTATTCGTGTTATATCATCATCTACCTAGCACTATCCCAACTATATTCTGTTCGGCTTCCAGTCATACCCGACTAAGCTGAATACGTATTTTACGTAGAGCGGCTACCTTTTTTTTAAGGAGGGGAAATCATCAAATGACTCCTCCCGCTCTGGGTGATGTAGAAGGGAGTGTTAGACTCTTACTTACTAAAAACCATCCGTGTTCCTCCTAATGCCCTTTGTGTTCCAGGGCCGCGGTGACTCTTTCGAACAGATTCCGCAACCTCGGTAGGCACTGGCCCTAGCGGGCCCCGACTTCTACACTGACAGCTCTTTGAGGCGCACGTGGAACACAGCGAGCCGTCGACCCGAGGTTCTGATCTGACGGCGAGCCACCCAATTCTCGCCGTCCGCAGGCCTGCGCCTATGATGGCCGGGAATCGCCCTGCGCCTCCTGTTGCGGTGGCTGGGGCGTGAGGTTTCCCTCTCTCTCACACGTTCGACCTCCTCCTTCGCTAGCATTACTGCTTCGCAGAAAGAGGTGACCGTTTCCCATGCCTCCTCGCTCCGGACCATAGATTAAACCAGAGCCGGACGCGAGAGGTCACCGCCACCAATCGCCTCGACGAGGACACGGCAGTGCTCTGCCCAAGCAGGGCAGACCTCCACCGTATGCTCCACTGTGCCCTCCGGGCGATCCTCGCAGTGTTGACAACAGGGCGTGTCCTCCCGCCGAATCCGAAATAGTTACCTCCCGAAATAAACGTGTCCGGTGAGGACCTGCGTCAAGCGGAAGGTGAGAACGCCGTGGCGCCGCTCTAGCCACTCCTCAAAGAGGAGGTGGAGCGGCTACCTACCAGACCTCCACGTCTACAATCCTTTAACTGGGTACCACGGAACTTCTTGGCAAGCCAGGAGTCAAGTTTATTGGCTTCTGACTGCCAAAGATTTACAACTGACAGCCGGGACTAACGGCTTAACGTGCTTTCCGACGCATGGAGGAAACTCGGTGTGTTAAGATGATCACCCAACCACAGACCAACCTCGGCAAGCGTTGCTTTACCTTCAACATCGACCTGTGCGGCTGTTATTCTTTAGCCACGAGCTCCTCCATTCTCGTAATAAACGGTGGTCAAATCGGATGTTCAACTTTATTTTGCCACCAAGTTAAGGCCAAGGACTGCAGTTCAAAGGCCGCCATTTTGTTTTCGAGAGTTTTCAAGACATTGATCACTGCATTAACTTCATTAGGTAGTTCTAATACAATTGAAGAACTTCCAAATCATATACATTGCTGATAGTATGTAATAATGTAAGAGTCTATGCACACGACGTATTTTTACCACGCCGACGACACACGTTTTGCGAACGCGGGCTCACGGCGCTATAGATAAAAAGACCAAAAAGTAGATTGTCGCATTTGTATCGATTCAAACGTGCGTACAAAGCGATATAAACGCGCGCGACAAGCGCATTCAAAGTTCGTGTGTATTGAGTTTGTTTATTAATTGTTGGAGAAAAGTGTGGGGAGGGGCACTACATAGTTCACTTGTCACACGACATCTGATAGCAGTAGCAGAATTTTTCTCCCGTCTTTTATGTTTGGTCAATGTTTTAAAAGTTGTATTAAAATGAGCATCACTCAATCTTCTTTCGCTCTTGAATGGGTTTATCCCATAATGTCGCTTATTTTTTTATACTATCAGTAATAAAGCCAGCGTGAGCAGTGCTGTCTCATCAGACTCCATTTCACTGCTGTTGAGTAACCATAGGCTTTGAAACGGCAAGCATTGTCAATATAGTCCGGTCAATTTAGACATCTGAGAGTACAAAAATTTGCACCCAGCTCAAAGTTGGAAAGATTGTTCAAAACACCATCATAAATGAAACCTAAAAAGTCCTCATCGATCCGATACCTGGAAAAAAATTACTCGGGTTCAAAGGTCACAAACACGGGTTTTTCGCGATTTTCAGCAAAACAATAAGTTTTTTTTTACTATTGATAGGAACGCGTTTGACCACTATCTCACCTGTTGGTAAGCGATGATGTGGTAGAAGATAGAGCACGCTTGCCTAGAAGTAACCTATTCACTCTTGACTTAAAGACTCCCAGGTTGCAGCTATCAGGAAACAGACTCCGGCAAGGAATTCCACTCTTTAGCTGTACGCACTATAAATGTGTTCCCAAAACGTTTTGTGCGTTAGGGTGGGATGCCCACCATGTACCGATGGCGCATCGCCGTTCGTCTTGTGGTCTGATGATGGAACGGGCTTGGCGGAATTAAATTATGTAATTCCGTCGCACATTCCCTAAAATGCAAACGGTAGAAAACCGACAGGCTAGCAACTCGTCGTCGATGCTCAAGACTTTGGAGCTTCATCGCGACGAGCCTATCATTGCCGATCATCCTCTAGGCTCGTTTCTCAATTGACTCAAGAGCATCAAGCTGGTATCTGACAGATCCGTCCCAAAGATGAGAGCAGTACTCCATACACAATCGAACTTGCGCTTGATACAGTTTGAGCAGCTGTTCCGGTGAGAAGTATCGTCTCACCTTTGCTAAGATCCCCAACTTCTTTGCAGCCGCTTGAGCTTTTGCCTCTATGAAAGGGCCAAAATTAAGAGTAGATATTAATGTAACCCCAGAAGCTCAAGTTGGTCGGTTATCGGCACGGTTGCACCTCGGAAAGATGGAGCTGGGTGGAATTGGCTCCTTTTTGCGGAAAACAGACACGCTTGGGTCTTAGGAGCATTGAACTTAATCAGATTGGCATCGCCCCATCCAGAGACAGCCTGTAAGGACAAGTTCAAACGGTCAACCATAGCCTCCTGGAGAGACCGGATCTGTGACCCACCAGCACGTGCATCGGACACGTATCTCTCAGCAACAGTGCTGTCGTCTGCATACCCAAAGGTACCGAGTTTAAGCAGATCATTAATATGCAGCCAGAACAGTGTTGCCGAAAGCACCGACCTCTGAGGAACCCCGGCATTAATATCCAACAGTCCAGACGAGCAGCCATCAATGCTCACCCGGATAGACCGATCCCTCAGGAAATCCGCGATCCAATCACACAATCCGGCGGGCAGACCGAAGGAAGGAAGCTTACTAATAAGGCAATCGTGCCAGACCCTGTCGAAGGCCTTCGAGATGTGAAGAGAGACCGCTAGTGCCTCCCCGTGCCTCTCTATGGCCTTACTCCAAATGTGAATGGCATACGCTAGAAGATCCCCAGTTGACCGATTTCGGCGGAAACCGTATTGTCGGTCACTAAGGATATCATTCACTTCTAGGTATAATTCAGCACACGTTCCATGCTCTTACAGAGTACGGACGTTACCGAGATGGGTCTATAATTCCAGGTATCGATGAGGACTTTTCAGTTTTTTTAATCCTACCATTTTTGAGCTACATAGGTGCGAATAATTGTAACTTTACTCCTATTTTTTTGGTCTAATTTGACTGTACTAATACCTATTGCTTGGTTTTGGAAATAAATATTTTAATTATGTACTGCAATAACATTTTAAATCAAATAATACACATCAAATCATCTAATTAAAGGCGTCAATGTCTAAAAGAATCACGAATAAGTGTGTTTTGGGCTAGAATTATGAGCAGTAGAAACTACAAACTACAAGGAGGTCAGAATCATGAAGGAGTAAAATTACCGGGAGTAACAACTATTCATTTACTCTTCATTTCTTTTTTTTGAGACTACTGACCTCATTTCCCTCTTCATGACTATGGGTTATACGTTTTTTTTTTAATTTTTCTCACTTCCCTAGTTCTAAAATTCACGCAGATGAAGTCGCAGGCAGAGGCCAGTCAAAAACTCAATTTTTTTCGTATGCTGGCAAGTTTAATCACTTGACATATTGATATTTGACGTATTTCAAAGCATGAAATAAATAAATATATTTTAGCCTGTTTCTTGAGATAAATGTGAGATAAAATCTATAGAAAACAGACACTCCTGTCTTGAAAAAAAAAATATTTAAAAAAAAAACGCCCCGCACTAGGAATTTCTCCTGTATCGTGGGTGCTTTTACAAACATACAATTTCACATACACAAACAGCCAGACCCGGAACAACCTGCGACACGCAGCGCAGCAGTCGATCGCTCCACCACTGCGCCAACCGTGTCGTCAACAAGCCGTGTTTTGCTGTATTACTTTACGTGAGGGAAAAATAATGTTTGTGGATGTTCTATACACAGAAGTGAAAGTGGCGATTTTATCATCATTTACCGGTGTTATTAGCCACTATTAATTTCTTGTGATATGGATCCTTTGTTACGTTCAAGTATGTTCCCAAATGTTGTCCTTTAGGCACTTTTAGTCTTTTATTTCATAACATTTTTATTAATAATTTCAATGTTGGTACGAATATAAAATGACTACGGTTATTTGCTGTCCAAGGTCACAAAAATACACACTCACACGGTGGAAATAATTTTATGTTACTAATTTTAACAAATTACAACTTTAAGCTGCTTATCTATGTAAAATATTGTTAAAAAAATAATTTATTACGAAAATCTGACAGCTCTGATCTGCAAAAAAAGTGACATAGGTATTACCTCGACAAGGCCCACAGACCATCTGAATTGATCTGAATAGACTGATGCAAATACTTTTAAAAGTCAAACGAAGAGATGGCGATAGAATGAGAATAAATAACGTAAGTGCCAAAAGTAAATTTCGGATTTTATAAGATAAAAGTATTATGAAATTAAAATCTGTTATAATCTGGCTAAATAAGGTTATTTTTTATGTTTAAAAGCGGTTTTCATAACATCAAACTAATGCATTACGTCACAAAAATATAAAATGGCAAAAAGACAGATCGAACTTTGTATTTTTTTTCTATCAAGAAAATTTCTTCGCATCGTGTATTCCTTTTGAATTTAGGTAGATAATATAGTCAAGAAACATAAACCAAAAACTCAAATCATTATAACAGGTACTTTACAAGAAAAAACAATTCTCAAAAAAGCCTTATTATTCGCTATCGATCTAACACAAAACAAGAATCAGAAGGCCAATCCTTCTACTCAAAAAGCGTTCAAATTCAGTAGTTCCATTAACAAAATATTGGGAATACCTGTTTTTTAACACGGTTTCAGGGTTTGTCCCGTCATAAAAGTTTTGACCCGCTAAAACATCGACTATGAATAAAAATTCACCCTGTATAATATATCCAAGTTTAACTTATTGTTTGGATTTTTTATTCGGCTGGTAATTAAAATCGAAGAACAGGTGGGAATATAATTTTATCAATAATAAACCCCAGACTCATACCCCATGGTAGTCTAAATATATTAGAAACTAGCTGTCTCCCGCGGCTTCGCTCCAGTCAACTGGAACTTTTATATTTTTTTCTTTCATAGGAATCTTTTCCTGACAGTAACAAACAACAGAAAAAGAATTAGCGAAATCGTCCCATCCGTTCACGTGTGATGCGACCAAGGGAAATAGGGATTCATTTTATATAAGTATAACTTAATCAAAATTATAAACCTTAAATTGCAGTGTTTTATTTTCACTCTCCATTTTTTTAATCAGTTTCTAAATATGTTCCTATTCTGCGTTACCTAGACTCATTCTCTAGACTCATTTATAAGTTGATTCTAAATGAGTATTTTTTTACTCTGAGTGTATTTTTAATGACACCGAAATGTCCTATTCTTATACTGAGCAATAAAATTTGTCCTTCAAAAACAAAATACATTATTCATTCGTTTCTAGGCATTTGAATACAATGTAGTTACTAAAAGTAGGGAGCCAAATTACTGTGACACACATTAATAAAAAAGAATATAAAATATAAAAAAAACTGATTATAGGTTACGAAATAATGTTAGTTAATTAGATTTGCATCACACGTAATTAATGCAAATGATACTTATTTTTAGGGTTCCGTACTAAAATAGTAAAAGGAACCCTTATATGTGACTAAGTCTGTCCGTCTGTCACAGCTGGATATCTTGGTTAGTTTGGAATAGTTCTAGATGACGTTTGCTCAAATATTTTGCAAATAAAAAGGAAATAAACATGTTTTTTTTTTGCGACTGAAAGGGATTCTTAAAATTCGAAGTGGAGCTACTAGGGCATGAGGAGTATCATATTAAAGAGCGCTATTTGCACATTCTCAAACATTTCTTTTTATGCCGCATTTCTTATTTTGAAGAAAAATGTAATAAAAGACCATTTCGTTATTTTCGAAGTTTGCATAGAAAAAAATCTGAATTATTCTATGTGATAGAAGTTTATGTAAAGATTACAGGAAAAATAAAACGATATCTCTAAATAGCACACATTTTCAGAAATCACAAACAAATAGTTCCACTAGCGGTCAAGAGATGGCGGTGATCTATATATAACTGCAATATACACCGCAGTATTAAAATTCCCTGACGAATATAGGCCTCGCCGTTGAAAATTTAAAATCATTTCACGTTTTAGATGATGGTATGATGGTACGGGACCCACGGTGTGCGAGTCCGACTCGCTCTTGACCGGTTTTTAAAACTACGTTTATGTAGTCTCGTCATATTCATGTTGACGTGTGAGTATGTAGCTATAACCGATTTTTATTTTTGGAACATACTCGCCATAACATTCCCAACCACTGCAACCTGAAAGCCAGAATCGACAGTGGCGACTACCCGAAAAAGGCTGAATCAATAAAGCTCAACGAGGACAAAAGATTCAACTGACTGAAACTTGTAACGGAATCAGTCAGAAAAGAATAGCGGAGGAGTAAAACTAAACCAACCATATTATATGAAAACCAGTGACTCGCCCCGCTTTAATTGACACTAAGCTTCTTCGTTTATTAGTATTTCTATTAGTGAAAATCCGTTTACGTGTTTTAGTTAGTTAAACGGAGTTAGTTAAACGGAGAATCAGACAGAGACACAGCGAATTTGTTTTATACTATTTAGAGAAGAAGTAGAGCAGTTGACCTTTTGAACGATTTTTTGTATGATTCCCGAACAAAATGCCAAAAAGATTTTCTTTAAGTTTTGTTCTATTTTAACATTTTTATCATAATTGGTTCTAAATATGAACTAAAGACTGGCAATTTAATTCAAGTTACCAAGATACACTGATAAAACAAATCATGCGATATTATACAATTTCGTGCCTAAAAACCCTTTTCATTATTTTATCTAGACCTCTGTAATCAATCAGCTGTGGCCGATATTCACCGGATGACGACCTACTAAAGTCCCCGGCAGAGTAATCAGACCGGCTATCTCATGCGTCACGGCCTCACGGGCCATGGGAGTGTACCCCATAAAACATGACCTAGCTAAACCATAAACAAGAATGTAGTAAAAGCTCCTACGTTCACAACCACGGTGGGTGATTTAAAGGAAAGCATTGAAAAAAACAAACAAAAAACTTATGTAATAAGCCTAAGAAATTTCAGCGAAAAAACTTCTTAGGCACTTTCACCGGCTTGACCTAAAAAAAACATTATTGTCAAAGTTCCCAGCATAAATTTTTATTACTAGTTTTTGTCCGCAGCTTCGCCTGCATCAATGTAGTATGTATAAGGTTTCAGCTCAGCATCCGAGTCCCTTTCGGGGCAAAACGCCCCAACTGTCGGAATCCGTAAGCCCATTTCGGGACAAGCCAACGCTCGCGCGATTGCGCACACGATTTTGTCCCGAAAGGGACTACCGGATACTGAGTCGTTAACAAAATTAATCAAAATTGGTTCAGCAATTTACATGTGAAAGCGTAAGAAACGTACTTTCGTATTCGTAATATTAGTTAGGGTTAAGAGGAACGGAGAAGTCTCACGTAAGATGCACTAAGTAATGGTCATTACCTAGTAACAGTTGCCAACATTAAGGTGAAGAAAAACCTTTTTTACAAAAAAATACAACCGACTTCTAAGTATTTTAACACCGACTTGTAAAATGAAAGTTATGATGTATATACTTTTTAGTGTTATTTTTTTTTAATGTGGAAGTCGGCTGTATGGTTGTTTTGAAAAAAAGTTTTTTATTTTTCTCTTTTTATTGGTACTACTTACCCACCACTGGAAACGCGTAGGAAAGCAAAAAACGCAATTTCGTTTACCTACTTGAATGACAGTCAAAATATGTCATGCAAGTAAACGAATTCTTGCTATTTTGATTTAAAGACCAAACTCCTGGTACCAATTGGAAAGTACTTACTACTTTCACATAAAACAAGAATTTTTCACATCGGGTCATAAATAACGAGTTATGAGGTAACAAATATAGAAAAAAAATCAACCGAATTGAGAATCTCTTCCTTTTTAGGGTTCCGTACCTCAAAAAGAAAAACGGAACCCTTACAAGATCACTTTACTGTCCGTCCGTCTGTCTGTCAAGACCCTTTATCTCGGGAACGCGTGGAGATATCTTATTACTACTTACTGTTATTACTTGCGGAATGAACACAATAGTGGCACAACGTTTCAAATATACAAAGACGGGATTTAGAACTAGTCTACAATCAATCAATCAATCATCAATCAATACCCTAATATATCAAACTAGTGGACGTCACGCGGTTTCACCCGCGTAGTTCCCGTTCCCGTGGGAGAACGGGGATAATATATAGCCTATGTTACTCCCTGATAATGTAGCTATCCAATGCTAAAAGAATTTTTCAAATCGGTCCAGTAGTTTCGGATCCTATTCAATTCAAACAAACAAACAAACAAATCTTTCTTCTTTATAATATTATAAGTAAGTATAGATTCCTCCGTTACTGACTGATTGAGTGACTGACAGACAATGCACAGCCGAAACTACTTGTCGTAGGAAACTGAAGTTTGGCATGTAGCTTCCTTTCACGCCGTAAGGGTGCACTAAGAGAGGATTTCCCGAAATTCCTACGGAAACGGGAAAAAACGGGATACGCGCATACGAACTCGCGCGCAAAAGCTAGTAATAATAAAATTGTTTCGTTGCTGAGTGGTTGAGCGAATGACAGACAACGCACAGCCGAAACTACTGGTCATAGAAAGCTGAAATTTGTCATGTAAGTTTCTTGGGAAATGTAGGAGAGCACTAATAGAGAATTTCCTGAAATTCTTACGAAAAATGGGGATATGCGCGTACAAAGTCGCGGGTAAAAGCTAGTCTTTTTAGGGTAGCGAATTAGCGTAGCGAATAATTTAATTAGGGTAGCGAATTGGGAATTCTTTAGCTCACTTTTTGCTTGTCATGCCAAAGACTTCACTCGCGATGGACTGTCAGCTGAGGAAAGTGCTGAGATAATGTCAGACACCTTCACTTACTGTGCTGACATTGCTATTGGTCGCGCATCTATGACCAATATTCGTAGATGTGATTGGTGGAATGACTACCTTGTTGAACAACGTAAAAGCTATCGCAGAGCGCGCAGACAACTTAATAAGCTTAAAAAACGTAAGGTTATCGGGGACCCCCTTAATCTTGCTTTAAGTACTTTTAGAGTTGCCAAGTCGCGCTACAGAGCATCGGTTGAAAAAGCTAAGGTTAATTTACTCCGGAAAATTGTTGATAAACTTGATAAGGAGGGTCCGTGGTCTCCTTTGTACCACGAGCTCAAGGCTAATAGATCTGTCGACCTTGCGTACGTTCAGAACATTAAAGTAAATAATAAACATACTACCGGCATTGAAGAAACAACTGATGTTTTGCTTAATTCTCTAATACCAGACGATTCATCAGTAAATGATAATGAATACCACCAACACAGATTAGAGCGTGGGCCGCGGTGTCACCTGAATCACCGGAGTCAGACCTTCCATCCACTGACGAATTCATAAACGTTGTCAAGAGACAACCTCTCAAAAAATCATCCGGTGAAGATAAAATATCTAATAGAATGATTATAGAAGCGTGTAAAACAGCGGGCGACGCGATCTTATCCGTATATAACCGATGCATTGCAGAAGGTATTTTTCCTCGAATATGGCGACAAGGCTTTATACGCATTCTTCCGAAGAGTGGCGATAAGCCCCCGGATGACCCTAAGTCCTACCGGCCCATAACACTACTTCCATCTTTGGGGAAACTCTTAGAGCGACTAATCGTTCCGCGCTTGCTACCGAATGGACCTAAATTTCATATTAATCAATTTGGTTTCACTATTGGTAAATCCACAGTCGACGCGGCTCTCTCTGTCCGTAAAATTGTTAACTTATCGGAACATAAATACGTGGTTGGAATCTTTCTCGACATATCTGGCGCTTTTGATAACGCATGGTGGCCGATGCTACTACTTAAAATGAAAACCCGTGGTTGCTACAAAAATATCTATAATCTGATTCTTTCGTATTTTCTAAACGGCTCCGCGAAACTCAAACTTGGACATCATTCCATTTCTAAGTCTCTAACCATGGGATGTCCTCAGGGCTCAGTTATCGGTCCATATGTATGGAATTTTGGCTACGATGATTTCCTCGCGCTTCCGCTCCCATGCGGCTGTTCATTAACCGGTTACGCGGACGATGGCTTACTGCTCATTGAGGCAAGCACTCGGGCGGGACTCGAGAACTTGGCTGACACATGTCTACGTTTAATATCACAGTGGGGCGATCGAAACCGTCTGACCTTTGCACCGCATAAAACCTATCAACTTATTTTAAAAGGGAACCTAAAATCCTGGCCTGGTATTAAATTTAATAACGTACCCGTTAAAAGAAAAGAATCCGTGTGCTACCTCGGTATGCTACTAGAAAGGAACTTTTCATTTATTGATCATATAAAAACAGTAGGTGAAAAAGCAAAAAAGAACTTCTACGCCTTGATGAGAATATCCAAAGCTACTTGGGGTCTCTCATTTCAAACCTTAAAAGCTATTTATGAGGCTACTTACTTGGTTTGTATGTGCTACGGGGCACCTGTCTGGGCTGACAGGGCCACCATAGGGGCGGTACGCCGTAAATTGCTGCAAAGCCCGCGTTTGGCTTTGATATTCTTATGCAAGGCGTATAGGACGGTTAGTACTGAAGCCTTACCGAAGCTGGCGGGTGTTCTCCCAGTCGATCTAGAGGTGCAGCGGCGTGCTGCAATGTACTACTACGCTAGAAAGATCACGGACCCAGAGTTTTTACCGCAACGCGACCGTGCTAAGATCTGTAGATTACTAAAACCCCAGACTGACGTCTGGGAGGAACTTTTATCCGAATGGCAATGTAGGTGGGAAAATTCCATTAAAGGCCGACACCTCCATCAGTTTTTTCCATCCGTTCGTGAGCGGCTGGATAGGACATGGCTGGAGGTGGATCATTGTGTTGCCCAATTTCTCACAGGTCATGGCAACTTTAAGAGTAAATTATTTTCCTTTAGGCTTGTGGCCTCGCCTTTATGTCAATGTTCTACAGCCGACTATGAATACGAACAATCCGCACACCACATCTTATGGGAGTGTATTCTTTGGCAAACTGAACGCAATATTATGTTAGATAGTATTCAGGTTACATCTGGAGTAGTTTACTACACGGACCTTGTAGAAACCAGAACAAATTTCTGTGCTTTCAGGCGATTTTGCCATACCTATTACTGGAATCAAAAGTAGCTCACAATTTAGGACCCATTAGTTTTTAATTAATATATAATCCGTGGTGCTTGACAACTGGGCTTAACCCAGTTGTATATGTCCCTTGGTGCCTATTGGCCTAGCTCTATTCTGTCTCCTGCTTGAAAAGGAGGGAAGTGGAAATTATACATATATTTATTTTCCTACTCCTCCGCTGTACTTTTCTGATTAAATTCGTTGCAGGATCCAAGACAGTTAAATCGTTTCTCCGGGACTCGTCGGGCTTCATTGGCTCGGCGTTTTTCTGGTGGTCGCCACTGTTGATTCTGGCTTTCAGGAGTTGCAGTGGTTGGGAATGTGTGGCGGGCTTGTCCCAAAAAAAAAATAAAAAAAATAAAAGTCTTTTTAGGGTTCCGTAACTCAAAAGAAAAAAACGGAATCCTTATAGAATCACTTTGTTGTCCGTCCGTCTGTCTGTCAAGACCCTTTATCCCGGGAACGCGTGGAGGTATCAAGTTGAAATAAAAACCATATCCTCAGATCTACAGTCCTTTGAATCTGTGAAAAAAATCAAAATTCAAAGTTAACATAAAAAAGATACGGCCGTTTATGCCGCATAAACGTATATTTAGACACTCTCAAGAGAACCAGAATGTATAGGGTATTTCCCGTTGACCGAGGACTATGAAATTTGGCAATTAATACCTTATATTAATTAGTCTTATACTACAAGTATAGGAAAAAGTCTGAAAACTATACAATTGTAATAATTAAATATAATCTTTAGGTATTTAAAGTAATAATTACCTACAAATTTGTACGGAAACCTCGGTGGGCGAGTCCGACTCGCACTTAGCCAGTTTTTTTCATTATTTTACTTTTAATAGGCACGCGTTTGGCCACTATCTCACCTGATGGTAAGCGTTGATGTGGTCGAAGATAGAGAACGCTTGCCTAGAAGTAAACTATTCACTCTTGACTTAAAGACTCCCAGGCTGTAGCTATCAGGAAACACAGACTCCGGCAGGGAATTCCACTCCTTAGCTGTACGCACTATGAATGTGTTTCCAAAACGTTTTGTGCGTGTGGGTGGAATGTCCACCATGTACCGGTGGTGCATCGCCGTTCGTCTTGTGGTCCGATGATGGAACGGGCTTGGCGGAATTAAATTATGCAATTCCGTCGCACACTCCCCAAAATGCAACCGGTAGAAACTCGGCGACGGTCCAAGACTTTGGAGTTTCGACTCGACAAGCCTATCATTGCCGATGATCCTCTTGCCTCGTTTCAAAATTGGCTGAAGAGCATTAAGCTATCTGGCAGATTCATCTCAAAGATGAGAGCAGTACTCCATACACGACCGAAATTACACTTGATAGAGTTTGAGCAGCTGTTCCGGCGTGAAGTACCGTCTCACCTTTGCTAGGATCCCCCACTTTTTTGCAGCCACTTGAGCTTTTGCCTCTGCTGAAAGTGCCAACATTGAGGGTAGATGTTAATGTAACCCCAAGAAGCTCAAATTGGTCGGGTATTGGCACGGTCACACCTCGGAAAGATGGAGCTGGGTGGAATTGGCTCCTTTTGGCGGTAAAAAGACACGCATAGGTCTTAGCAGCATTGAACTTGACCAGATTGGCATCGTCCCATCCAGAGACAGCCTGTAAGGACACGTTCAAACGCTCAGCCATAGCCTCCCGGAGAGACCAGACCTGCGACCCACCAGCTCGTGCGTCCTTAATTAAATCACGTCCCTTTCCCACTATTGAATTCAGTCAACGAAATACTTACCTACTTAGCAATATAATTTATGCTACAAAGTAACAATACAGACATTTGAGTCACAAATCATGCTAATAAAAAACCCAAATGAAACAATTCAATGTCATGAAGTGTCGAGGCGACCACGCGGGGTAATAATTTGTTAAAACTATTGTTTAGACTTTTTAAATATTCGTGGACTGAATTTATATGAGAATTTTTAGTATTTACGAGTACCTAAACATATTAAGTACCTACCTAATGTGTATGTGATAATGTTTCAAAATGACGATCCTGCTTTTTAGCAGTAGATATGTGAAAAAAATACTGACACGTATTTCATTTTATAAGTATACCTATATATACGTAGCGTTTATAAACGTAGTACGTATGTAGTATACACGTTTTCGTTAAATATTTTTATACTTATTTTTTTAACTGTTTGATTTTATCGGTTTTCAATACATACTTATACCTGTTTAATTTATTAAAAACTTTTTTCTAAATCCAATTCAATTCAATTTTATTACTTCCTAATTCAGAAACTGCGAAAACAGTTACTAACATAACAAACTGACATAATAACATTAGTATTTTATAACAATAAAATGCTATTAGAGTTTTATTGAATTTTACACGAAATGGTTCCTAAGATTTTAATTAAAAATTTTAATTCTTTTTTGTTGTTAGAATTTTATTATAATGGCTTTACACGCGGCTTCGCCTGTTTTTATTCTTTTTATGGAGGAATGGGCTTGCTCTTGACCTCGATCACTTAATGGAAAATGATGGAGAAGGAGAATGATAGCCTATGCCACAGTAATAGTGTATTTTTTACGGGATAAAAAGTTACCTTCATCTGACATTTAGAGATAGTGTAGATTTCTATAACTGTAGGAATGTTCGTATTTGGATTAAGTAATGCTTTTTGAAAATAGCTCAAACATCAAGCTGCTGCCAGCAGCTTTATCCTCGTGATATAAAACTATACGACAAAGATACAAAACTGTTACTGAGTGACTGAAAGACTACGCACAGCATATTATGCTACCGGTCGTAGAAATCTGAAATTTGGCATTTAAGTTCCTTGGGGAGTGTAGGGATAGCCTGTGTTATTCTGATGTACAAGCTACACTTAATACAGTAAAGTTTCATCAAAATTCGTTTAGTAGTTTTTCGTAAAGAGTAACTAAGAAACATCCATCCATCCTCACAAATATTTCTCATTGATAATCTAAGTAGGATCAATTTTATATCTTTAGTAGCTGTCCCGCGTAACTTCGTCTGCGACAAATCTTTAATTCATCCTCCGCTTCTATTAAAGAAAAAGGAAGAGTATAGGAACTTTATCCTTCCTCGAAAAACGGGCTATCCAACACAAAAAGATTTTTTTTAATTCGAACCAGTAGTTCCTGATATTAGCGCGTTCAACCAAACAAGCAAACAAACTCTTCAGCTTTTTACTAGCTGACCCGCGCAACTTCGACTGCGTCACAATTTTCGTTAATGCTCCGCTCCTATTGGTCTTAGCGTGATGATATATAGCCTATAGCCTTCCTCGATAAATGGGCTATTTAACAAAGAAAGAATTTTTCAAATCGGACCAGTAGTTCCTGAGATTAGCGTGTTCAAGCAAACAAACAAACAAACTCTTCAGCTTTATATATTAGTATAGACTAGTTGACCCGCGCAACTTCGTCTGCTCCGCTCCAATTAGTCTTAGCGTGATGATATATAGCCTTCCTCGATAAATGGGCTATCTAACACTGAAAGAATTTTTCAAATCCGACCAGTAGTTCCTGAGATTAGCGCGTTCAAGCAAATAAACAAACAAACAAACTCTTCAGCTTTATTTATTAGTATAGATAGATAATATTACTTCCGATCGCCTGTCTATCCCCGTCGCCTTTGATCGCAAGCGGGACGTGTAATGGAGAATCGATTCGAAATAGATGCCGAATATCTCTGTTAATCTACTCCACCATCGTAATAAAGATCAACTCGCTTCGCTAATTTTATGCGAGCACTGTGTCACTGAGCACAGAATGTTATTTGTGTCAAAAAAACATTTATTAAATGTGGGCTGATTTATCGTAACTATAATGAGTTTGTTTGTTAGTTGCATCTTCACGTCGTAACTGCTATACAGATTGAGATGAAACTAGGCAGGCTGGTAGACCGTATACTGAGTTAAGGACACTTTTTGTCCTTGGAATACTTCAGACTTCATTCAGAATTTTTTTATTTTTTTTTTACTACGGTTGCGTTAGCTTAATTATAATTAAGCTCACTAAATTAAATTTACCTCGTGTTATTAGAATAGTTTATCCGGGTCCATCGCCTCATGGTGAAACAGTGCTCGACAAGCTGGCCCAATTTGTTTGTCATTTCAAAGTTAGTAGTAGTAGTAGCATACCTGAGTTCTACCGCTCTGGGTAACGTTGGTTAAATTAGTTTAACCCGATAGTTACCTCCAGACTTTCCATATTTCGCATAGCTTTTGAATATAAAACAACATAAATAACCATTAGCCCTATTGCCTGACTGGATTATATTAATTGAAACGTATATGTATAGATTTTTATAAACTTCAGTATATCCAAAGTTGTAGGTACCTTCGTAAGATACAGCCTGAAGATGATTATAAGCCCACAGTGTCCCACTGCAGGGCAAAGACTCCCTTCATTCTTTCCACCTCAATACTTACTTTACAGTAGGTACATGCCAAATGTTAGCTTTTTACGACCAGTGGTTTCGACTGTGCGTTGTCTGGTAGTCACTAAAAATTTTATACATTAGGATTATGGTCATCGGACCGATGCCTAAAGCCTAGATAAAATCTCTTAATCGTCTTCAATACCACAAACATGGTCCTGTCTTATTACAAAAATGGCAATTACTTGACGTTTTAGGGAATTTGAGGAACTATACAGGTTGTGAAGCAAACATTTGCACATTAGTATATTCCCAGTGGACATCTACAGCACGTGTATACCGTTTTAGACATGGTAACATAGGATTTTACAGCAAATTGTTGCCTTCAGGCAATTTGTTTGGCAGTTGCCACAATTATTTCTGCAGTGTGCAGTCATAACTTCATTACGTTATTATCTTTAAGCGCATTGTCGTCGGGCATAATTATTATGGTTTGGTCTGCCTCTTTTATCTGCCTTAATTAATCTAATTGCTAACAATCAAATCATAATTCCGTCCACTGAGGTAATTGCGAAGGTGCGATACGCGGACCAACAATGGAAACAATGAATGGCCCCCTCTTTAATGTCATAACACAAGGGCCCCCTTATAATGTCATAACATTAATTCGATTGCATAAATCTCCTGATTGCATGGCGACATTTACAAAGCCCTGCCTGGTCCAATTGCTATCAACACGTCAGCCATCAAGCCCCTCGACTGTTTGACTTGTCCTAACGACCATCGTCACGTAATGGGTGCCATTAAAGTAACTTGGAAATTTTAGAATGACCTGAAAACTATGACAGGGTAAAATGGAAGTCATCAGCAGATGCGATCGGGTTGCGTGCTAGGATTAATTATGGCGTCCATTGCCGACGAGCGATCTTGTAACAATCTGCGCGACCCGCTTATGAGACCACAGAACAAATGGAGTGCTTGTTATGAGATAGATTTTGCGATGTGATAGCGAGATACCCATAAAAGGAGTTCGAAAATAAATATTATTCGTTGATAGATTTTAAATAAACAGTGTTTAAATAACATCTGAACTAATAATAGAACAACGTCAAGACTCTAGAATTGGATGTCAATCGCATTGTCTACATAAATCATCAAGTTCCTGAGTTTAATTCAGAGTATTACTGGGATTTGTCATGTTAAATTTCTCAGCAGCAGACAGAAGTGTGGATTTAGGTCCGGTTCAAGGCAAAAGACACACTCCCTATAACGTTGGACTTAAACATAACTGAGGGCTTAGTCTAAGTTTTTTAACGCACTCGATCGCGTTAACGTACACGTTCCCTTATGTCAAAATGTATAGAAAAAAAGGTTTTGTTATTGTCACCAGATGGCGCTTATTTAGTTTCAATACAAATTGACGTTTACGCTAACGCGATCGAGAACATTAAAAAACTCGTACTAAGGCCACTGGTGACTTGAGAGTGTAGTAGACACATCTCCGCTCAATTCTTGGGAAAATGAAGGCGTGTTGTGTTTTTGTTATGTTTAAATGTTAAATACATTTTCTTAAAACATAAACAACAACAACAATAAAATTCACTCCAAAGCATTAAGCACTGCCTGCAGCGTTAAACGTAAATTCTATTACATAAAAGCAACTTTGTTGAGTTTCCCGGAAGTAAATAGTGTTAGAGAACTGGTGAACGCGTTTCTAAAAACTGTTTTGGTTTACCAAGTGAGTTTAGTTAGTAAGTAAGTATGTTTATTTTATTTTTACATCAAACAGTCATATACGAACAACATATAATTCTTAAGACAATTGGTTCCTTACAATAGACCTTCAGTGCCGACAATTTAATTATTCAGAATATCGAGGCTCAAAAACAAAAGTTCAAATTATGCATATCATAACCATTGTTTAAATTATATATTAGACTAGCTGACCCGCGCAACTTCGTCTGCGTCACAATTTTCATTACTGCTCTACTCCTATTGGTCTTAGCGTGATGATATATAGCCTATAGCCTTCCTCGATAAATGGGCTATCTAACACTGAAAGAATTTTTCAAATCGGACCAGTAGTTCCTGAAATTAGCGCGTTCAAGCAAACAAACTCTTCAGCTTTATATATTAGTATAGATTTATCAAATAAGATATTCATTGTTAAAATTTCTGGTTGCCAATTCAAGTAAACGCCAATAATGAAGTAACGGTCGGTTACATTATGTCAAAACAAACGTCCTCCTGACGAATTCCGGCCTTTAGAGGCGGCTTATATCAAGGCAAACGAGCCATCGGTGAGGCAGATATTATAGCCCACAAGTAGGTATGTGCGTAAGCATAAATGCACTCCCTTTTCCATCACTCACATAATCCGATACGATGGTAATCCCATACGACCGGAAAAAGATCTGGCACAAGATCATTGGCTTAACGTGCTTTCCGAGACTCAGAGGTGTCACATCACCAACTTCCAACAGCACCGCTGCTGAGAAATTCCTAATCCCAATAACAGCTTTTACCCTTTTGCTTCTTGTTCTGGATTCGATAATGTAATGCATAGCAAATAAATTAAAGTTTTACAAGACACTGCATCAATGTAATTTTGGTGTAAAAGAAGGCACAATCCTAATACCATAAAATTCTTCCGTTACTAAGTGAGTGAGTGACCTCGGAATATATTAAGTAACTCTTCTGACTTGAATCCATCTAGGGCCCTAGGGCTTCTTAACATACCGAGATTTGAAATTTTGCATGGTTAACATCCTTCCTAATACATAAAATTCTTCCGTTACTGAGTGAGTGAGTGACTGACAGACAACGCACAGCCGAAACTACTATTCGTAGAAACCTGAAATTGGCATACAGGTTCCTTGGGGGCTGCAGGAGAGCACTAAGAGATGATTTGCTGAATTCCTACGGAAACGGGAGAAAACGAGATATACACGTACGAAGTTGCGGGCATAAGTTGTGTTGTTTGTGTGTTTTTTAACCATTTGGTTTGGAAAATACATTTTGTTGAATCTATAAAATAGCTGAAAGATATCTTATTTTGCAGATGTAGGATTCTGGAAAACTAGAAACTGAATCATAAATTAAGTCAGAACTATCAGGTGAAAACCTTTTGAGTTTTGAGCCACAGTAGCAAAATCGATTTATTGATTGCTCATAAGTATTTGACCAACTGGCCTTTGACAGGTCATCATTAAAAAAACATCGGCCAAACGCTAATCGTACTCGCCTACTGAGGGTTCCGTACAGCTGTAGCTACAAATTACTTTAAAAAAAGACTAAAATTTTTTAATGTTTAATTACAAATGTATAATTTTTAGACTTTTCCCTACACTTGTAGTATAAGACGGTTTTACTTGCTAAATTTCATAGTTCAAGGTCAACGGTAAATATCCTATACATTTTTATTCCCTTAAGACAGTCGAAATATACGTTTTTTTGCGTCAAGAACGACCATATCTTTTTTACGTTAACCTAGAATTTTGATTTTTTCACAGCTTTAATAGACTATAGACTTGAGTACATGGTTTTAATTTCAACTCGATACCTCCACGCGTTCCCGACATAAACGGTCTTGACAGAGAAACGGATGAACAACCTGTGAAAGTGATCCTATAAGGGTTCCGTTTTTCCTTTTGATGTACGGAGCCCTAAAAAAGTGGCCACATATTATTATCTAATAAAAATAATATTGCACGTTCATAAAATTATTAATAAATGACTAAGTCGTTTCATTCATTCAAACATTTATAAGAACTTTTTCTTGGTGTTCTAATGTTTTTGAGCGGAAGTTTAATTGGTTAATATCTCGGCAATCATTCAAATCTTTTTTTTTTTACTTTTGATAGGCACGCGTTTGACCACTATCTCACCTGATGGTGAGCGATGATGTGGTCGAAGATGGAGCACGCTTGCCTAGAAGTAACCTATTCACTCTTGACTTAAAGACTCCCAGGTTGTAGCTATCAGGAAACACGAGACTCCGGCAGGGAATTCCACTCCTTAGCTGTACGCACCATGAATGTGTTCCCAAAACGTTTTGTGCGCGTGGGTGGGATGTCCACCATGTACCGGTGGCGCATCGCCGTTCGTCTTGTCGTCCTATGATGGAACAGGCTTGGTGGAATTAAATTATGCAATTCCGTCGCACATTCCCCAAAATGCAACCGGTAGAAAACCGACAGGCTAGCAACTCGTCGTCGATGCTCAAAACTTTGGAGCTTCGTAGCGACGAACCTATCATTGTCAAATACTCTTGATAAAAGCCAAATTGGTACTACGTAGTTTGCAATCTGTCAGAGCACTTTGTAAGTTCGCCAGCGGATGCTGACCCATGAATACAAAGTTTTGTACCTATAGCATTTTATTTATTTAAATATTATACTACCTTTTGCCCACAGCTTCACTCGCGATCAAATAACCTATTCATCTCCAAGGACATCATCAACGTGTGTTACTCTTGGCAAAAAAAGCTCACTTTCACATTAAAATACTAATTTTATCATTCATGACATTAACGTATTGTGTGCTTTACATATATTATTAGTTTAGTTTATTTAAGCAAAGATTAAATTATTAAGAAATGTTTAGTTTTGGTAGGCACTTCTTTATACTGTCCTTTACAATTTATTCTATCGCACTGAGGTTTGCAGTCAGAAAACCTAACGCTGGGTAAAGCTCACTTTTGCACATAAGTTGCTCTAATTCTGTCGTCATAAGAGAAAAGGTCGTATCGACATAAAACAAAGTAACTGGTTTCTTAACTTAAGTTTTTTGATGTAAAGTCGGAACTCGATTAGTTTGTTTTGTGTAGATACGTCCTTTTTTCTTATGACGACTGAACTGTATTTGTATGTTCTTGTGTGTCCTATAAAGAATAAGAACGAATCATTTTTAGACGAAACGTAGCCAAATACAAATACATATTTGTGGTGAAGATGACAGACTGAACTTTACTTTAGGTATTTGAAATGTAATTTAACTTTGAATCTTATTTATACTCTGCTTTGTTTCGGTCTAAACTAGTAGTACAATGAAAGTAAAATAGAGGACTGTAGAAGTTTCAAAGAAACTTATATTATTAAATTGTCGCCCCGAAAACCCCAAATCAAAAGCTAACCCACAGGATCGTAGGTACTGTCGAGATAAAAAGTAGTAAAGAGTTGTGTAACAATTTTTAGTGTACAATCTATCTATCTTAATTAAAATGAATCACCGAAATTTATGTACGCGCATAACTTCGTAACAACAAATAATATAATAAAAATATAATAATAAACATAACAAAAAAAAAACCGGGTGATGTCGGGGCGGCTAGCAAAGTATGTTTGTATATATATATTCCATTCATTTCAGTTTAGCCGTTAATACGTCAATCACGTCTTTCACATATACTTGAAGAAATAAACAAAAATTAAAAGAAAGGATATTCCTCCATGAATAAAATTTGAATGTATGTAAGTGTGCGTACTTACTTATTACACTTACGATAAAAGAGCAGTCTTCATCAAAGTAAAAGGTTTATGTTACAAAAGATGCCAACCATTCAAGTTTCATGCTTATATATGAGTGACACACGTTCTGAGAGCTGCAAAATATAGGGTTACTTTGAGACAGTACGTATTTTTCTGCCATGCAATCAGTATCCTAAATAGAACAAATTTTACAAAAAAAAATTACCTTTTTATTATTTTGGAAAAAATGGCATGACTTCTCTCGTTGTTAAGAATCGAAAAAGTAACTACGATTTTTTTTTTTAACGTGATAAAACAAAAAAAAAACGATTAAGTTAGTCAGACTCTCACTCGAAGGGTTCCGTACCATAAACCGAAAAAACACGTTTCTGGTATGGCAGCCCCTTTAATTTTTATTAGGGTTCTGTACCTCAAAAGGATAAAACGGAAGCCTTATAAGATCACTTTGTTGTCCGTCCATCTGTCTGTCAAGATCCTCGGGAACGCGTGAAGGTATCGAGTTGAAAAAAGATACGGCCGTTTATGCCGCAAAAAATGTATATCTCGACCTCTCAAGGGAATCAAAATGTATAGAGTATTTCCCGTTGACCTAGAACTATGAAATTTGCCAAGTAATACTGTCTTATACAGCAAGTATAGGGAAAAGTCCGAAAACTGTACATTTGTAATTAAATCATAAAAAAATAATCTTTATTTAAAGTAATTTGTACGGAACCCTCGGTGAGCGAGTCCGACACGTACTTGGCCGGTTTTTTGGTTGTTATAGCGGCAACAGAAATAAATACACACGGTGAAAATGACAACTGTCTGTCTTTTACGGTTCTTGAGATACTCACTGATAGACAGACGGATAGACAGCGAAGCGAAGGCTTAGTAATAGGGTTTCGTTGGTTAGCCTTTGGTTACACAACTCTAAAAAGAGGTGTGCATTTATTTTTAATGATCTTGCCATTAGCGCACTGTTTCCAAAATGATCCTGTATAGCCGGTGCTTCGTAAAACAAACTAAGTGTAGGGTAGATAACATGACTTTTACTCCCGTGTGCTACACGTTCCCCCAGAACAACAACCCGGCCGGCACACTAGGTCGAGTGCCTTATTCTGCAAAATAAAACACTTCACTTCATTTACAGGACTTTGAACCCTCTTCACTAAGTATTTGCAGTTCTTTTAGATTGTTTTGTTTATCTTTCAGTTCATTAATTCAGTTTGATATAAGTTTGGGGATTATTCTATACGCAGTAAATTATACCGACCCTTGTTTGTTATGGTTTGTGGTCCTGAAGGTGTAATTTTAGTTGGTTTGTAATATACAGTGAAAACTGGATAACTGGGACCTTAAGGGACCTGCAAATTTGTCTCACCTAAAGAGGTATTCCACTTACCCAGTGTCTCAGATATCCAGGTAAAAATAAATATCAGTCTCATTTACAGATGGTTCCATTAATAGAGGTGAGAATAGTGGTTATATCGGTTAAAGAGGTGCAATTATTAAATGAAATAACAACTCATCTTTGTTAACAATAAAAAAGTTTTTGAACAAAAATAATTAAGCACGTTTTTTATAAACAAACGTTTTAGATTTGGCACAATAAATTTGGCACAGACTTCATCGCGCGTCTTTCCACTTTCATAAACGGATATTAACAATAGTTTTTACGTACTGAAAAAGACTTAAAGCCTTCGCTTCGGCATTTTCAAATAAACATCCGGACGATAGCAAAACCAAACTAAAACTGGAGGACACTTTTACACAATTAGCCTAGTGCGGAATTTGCGGGTAGAATAAGAATTAGTAAACAAAACGGTACACAAAATATAGTCTCGGTAAAAGAGGTAAAATACAGTCGCTGTCTCAATTATACAGGTAATTATGACGATAAAATCGAAAAAACTAATCCCAGATATAGAGGTTTCTTTTGTCCCACTAACAGAGGTAATTCAGTGCTAGTGTTGGGACCTAAGCATGAGTTCCAGCTATGGAGGTTTCTCACTTATCCAGATCCCACTTAACCAAGTTTTACTGTATAATATTTGACCGTAAAAACCCGATCTATGGTAAATGCTTGGATTTAGAGTTTTAACAGTAACATTATACATAATAAGGAAACTGAGAATAATTTGAGTAATTCCGGCTTATAACTTCTAACAAATATTTATGTAAAACAAATCTTGTAAACAAGTGAATGGCTTTTATTTATTAAATCCCTATTGGTACATCGAACAAACTTTGGACGAACGCTTTTTCAACTGACTGAAAATTTTGCGCGTTCAAAAAAGACAACAAGAGATTACTGAGATTCAGCCAATTTGGTTGAAGCGTTGAGAACCGATCATCGCCGCCTAAACTCTCAAGTTTAAAAAGTACCTTATAAAGAAATGGCGCCATCCCAGGAATGTAACGACTTCACTGTAATCCGTTGGATGGATTCTGGCGACACTTCTGTTTATCCTTTCAAATTTGAACACGCTTATAACGGTCGATCAAATTAGTTTATCTCTGTCCATTGTCGCATGACACCAGAAGGTCTATTCTACTTAAAAGTACCAGGAGAACAGAAACATTCCGAAGACTTTTTCCAGACTGAAAATATGAGCGCTAAAGAATCACAAGTACTAGAAGACCAGAGACATTAAAATAATTTCTTATTTGATGATAATTAATTTCTTCTTGAAAATTTTAAATACAAATGTCTTTTGATAGAGTGAACCGATTACGATGAAACAAAAACTAAGTTATACCCTGAGTTACGTACAATTTTAATGTATGAAAGTTATCTACATTATTTTTGTACTTTTTACGTGATGCGCGAACATCTTTAAATAGACAAACAGACAAAAAATCCAAAAATGATTAAAATGGGTTCTTTTAGTTATCCTTTATCCCCCTCGCTATTTAAAAAAATTATTTTGAATGTATAAAAACGACTCTTCAACAGATTTATTATACATATATATTAATTAATATGCAACATATTGGACTGAGATATATAAATAAAAATTAACCAAAACGGTTCAGTCGTTGCTAAATTATGCTATTACTCATGCATAGCATTTCGTTTATATTAATAAATTCACTAAAGTGATAATCTGGTTGCTACATTTGAAGTTGTGTGTAGATAAGGAACAAGTTTTACTAGCTTTTATTGAGGATGCCCAAATTCACGTGAATTCATGTATTATTATAGCAAACTTTCTTAGAGCAGCCATAACTTTAAATAATAAGTTTATATAAACAAAGAGACGGAGTTATATAATTTAAATGTATTATCTAACTACTGACTTATGTAATTGTAAAGATATGCACGTAATCCTTATGCAACCAATGAATTAGGTATCAATCAAAGACACGATTTATTAAAAAATCAAGCGTGCCTATACCATAACACAATTTAGATATACCTTTTTTTACTTAAGATGGGTTTGCTCTAGACTCTAGTTTAAAGTGACAGAATATACCTGAGTAAAACAAAATCGGAAGACCCTTCAGTAAAGTAAATAGAAATCCAATATAACATTCCACTCTCGAGCCCGTCTAGGTGGCTATACTGACAACCCATAGAAAATCATATCGCTTGCTAAGAAAGTATATCGTAAAAATCCTTCGATTTTGATGAAAAACATTAAAATATATTATTTACGTCAAACACGTATGTTTATTGAGTACCAATTGTTTTTAAATATATTAATTTGGATGTTACCGTCGTTTTTCTTGCTTCATTAGTTTAGTAATCTTTTTCAAAGACCTTTGCCCCGCGTTGCTTAACAACTATACCTAAAATATAGAACTATTTACACAAAATAAGAACCCAAAAAATACTTTGAAGTAAACAGTTAAAAACTAGCCTTTTAAGAAAACAGGTAGCCTTTCAAATAACAAAATAAAAATAATTATGCTACCAAAAAGCGGAAAGAGAGTACTCGTAGCGCTGCTACGGCGTAGCACTGCTACGAAGGACATGCGAGAGCGATGACAACGATTAGGGTATGACCATAGATATAATAAATAAGGAGATATTATGCCCATTAGACGAAAATGTACCGGGACCCTGTGTCTCCAGTCTTCCCCTTCCATAAGGCAACTACTACACGTGCACGTCAGTAAAAGCAATAGATACGCAGTCGCGCATACACCCGCATTTCTGAAAACAGAACGTACTGCACAATCAATTATAAACCTTATTGCATCAAGCACAGCGTGCATTTACCACGCACACAAAAACAACGGTCGATATCGTTGTGCTGTGCAAAAGCAATTTATTTCACATATATGCTAGTGATTGACTAAATCAGAAAGTTATTGAATCTTCCATTTATTATTGGACAAAAACATTTTTGAGGCCTAACAATAAAATAAATAAAAAACGGCATGTCCAGAAAATATTATAAACACTCCACCGATTATTAACCTAAAATTAAATTAACTCACTTTACAAAAGTTAGTTACGCATTTCTCTATTACGTTGTAAATAAGTAAAAAGCGTTATTTTACATCGATCTTATAACCGGGTTAAAACGGTTGACAAATAGAAAATAAACTTTTATAGCAAGATTTCATTCGTCAATCGACATTGTGTCGACAACCTACGTAGGTGGATCTGCAAAAGCACATCATTAACTCGTCATCATTAACACATCAAAACTATCGTTTTGTAATATTTACATTGCTGGTCCAGTGACTTAGTGAAAAACTTAGGTAGTGGATAAGAAGCAATGTATTTATTGTAAAAATAATACAGTCGCTGTGATATTTGAAAACAAGAATAATATAGTAAGAGCAAGACATATTTTACGATTTGTTGTTTTTCATGATTTTAAAGACTAAATAAAGTAAATATAGTAAATTACTTATATTTAGACAGTGTAAGTGATTCCTTGATTTATAAAGTCTTGGTTTAGGCTGCGGTTTCTTCAAGAAAACACTGAACAACACGGAATTCTTATATATTGTCACGATCGCGGTCGAAAGCGCACTAGTTCGCCGAGACGATAATATGCTCAATTTGAGCATGTTGCGCGGACACGAACACGCCCCCTTGCCACTTCTCCTGTTTTTAATATTTCTATGGGCACGACCTTAGCGTATCCCCTAGGTTACTTAGGGTTTTTTTTTTTTTTTTTTAATGATGGGAAATCATCAAATGACTTCTCCCGCTCTGGGTGAAGCGGAAGGGAGTGTCAGACTCTTACTGACTAAAACCCATCCGTGTTCCTCCTAATGCCCTTTGCGTTCCAGGGCCGCGGCGACTCTCTCGAACAAATCCCGCAACCCCGGCAGGCACTGGCCCTAGCGGGCCCCGTCCTTTATGCTGACAGCTCCTTGAGGCGCGCGTGGAACACAACGCGCCGTCGACCCGGGCCTGGTTCTGATCAGACGTCGAGCCACCCAATGCTCGCCGTCCGCAGGCCCGCGCCTACGGTGGCCGAAAATCGCCCTGCGACTCCCGACGCCCGGGGCGTCTTCTTCTGTTGCGGCGGCTGGGGCGTGAGGTTTCCCCCTCTCTCACGCGTTCGGCCTCCTCCTTTGTCAGCATTATTAAAAAAAAAAAAAAAAAGTTTACTTAGGGTGAACTTTTTGATCCGTAGTTACCTATTGGTTAACACAATTTAACCATAAAACTTTATTTAAAATGTGTTTATCGACCAATTGTTGCTTATAAATAACTAGTATGTAGTTGGAAACTATTAGTATTCTAAATACAAGTAATTTAGTTGGAACCTATAAGTAAGTTAATACTTATAGTTTCTAACTACTAGTTATTTATTAGACCATTATTCAAGCTAAACATTGATCGAAAAACGCAAATCCTGATTTTTGAACACTAGAAACTAAATAATATTCATGTTTTGACACCTAAATGCTATGGGTAAATAAAATTGCACTGTTTTCCACAACAGCACAAACATAGTGTCGCCTAATGGTACGATCAGTGCTGGCACAACAATTACTGTAATCTGCTTGAGCAGTTTTATTGTGTTCTTTCTTAATAGTTTATAAAGACGCTCTCTGTCTTTGTCTGTTCCTTTGCTTATTTCTTCAAAACCACCAGTTTTTGATACGGTTAATTGTCACTAACAGAATAAGGGCGAAACGAGGACGGATCGTGTATATAATTGACATCCGTGTAAACATGAAATGACAACAGAAATAGAGTTCAAAATAACAGAGATTATTCTCAGTGGCGTGTGTCAAATTGCCTGCACATTGTATGCTATTTTATTTTTACAACTCAATTGAAATTTTCACTCCGCTGAATATTAATTGAAACTACTCAAGAAGTTTGCAATTTGTTACCATCATAGTAATTGTTTGATCTACTAGACAGTTAACACAAAATTAATTAATCAATTAACTTCAAAATCACTCGCTTAATATTCGCCTATTGTAAATTAGTTTGAAAATCGAGAACTTCTTTATTTAGTCAGGTTTGTTAAATTATGTGTAAGCTGAGATGAGTCAATAGGAATCTCAATCGAGTTCAATCATGCTTGAAAAACTGAACCTCTAAATCTGGAACAGTAGGGTAAAATACGGCCTGGATTAGAACATAGCTATGACAATTTGTTATGTATGTATTGTTATGTTGTTGTAAATAAACGATGATCTTATCCTGCGTTTTATCTCAGTAGTTCTTTCCCGACAATATTCGACCTTCACGCGGGCGAAACTGCTGTCAGATTGCGAGATTGTAGATATATTTTGATGAATTCTCATACTTCTAGAGAAATGCAGCAGACCATTGCCCTCAAAAGAATTGCAATTTATTTGATTGCGTTGTAACTTATACGGTTACGGAGTGAAGTTACGTGTACTGAGCTAAATGAAAAATTTTAATCAATTGAGTGAGCAGTGCTCGAGATACGGATTTCATCAATTGTACCTGTTCTAAATAAAGCCTGCCACAAGCTAGTAACATTGCATTTGCAATAACATTTGATAATCATCATTTTTCGACGACACGGTTGGTGGTTGAGTGATTCGATTCCCGCACGGAAAAAATATTTTGTATGGCCTACAGATAGTTGGTTCGGGTCTGGCTGTTTGTGTAGTGGATGCGTTCACAAACATATACCTACCTACATATAAAGTCACAAAAGTTTATATCATGTTTGTGAACGCACCCACGATAGGTATAGGAGAAATTTCTAGTGCATTTTTGTTGCATTATCACAAAACAACGGTCTGCAAAAACTCTAATCCAGAACTTACCTATAATTCCAATTATTGACAGTTACAGCTAAATCACATATATCTTATCAAAATGGTATTGTTCTCTGAAATTATGTCGTTTTCCAAAATGATTGGTACGTGTTAATTTAATCAAATTAAGAATCGTGGTTCATGTTATTCTAAAATCTCGTGCGTTGTTACAGCGGAAATATAAAGACACATATTGTGAAGATTTCAACTTTCTGACTATTACGGTTCTTGAGATACAGCAAGCTGACAGACAGACAATAGGGGTCCGTTGGTTACCCTTTGGGTACGGAACCCAAAAAATGCAAATTGTTGTTATCTTTCACATTTATATGTGAACTAGCACTTCGCCCGCGACTTCGTTCGCGCGGGTTTAATTGTTACTCCACGAACTTCATCTTCCCTCTACCCTCTTAAAAGGTAATGTGTAAATTACTTATTATTGGACAAAGTAGGACATTTTGCTCAAACAGCATAATTTTTCTTACGTAGATTATTTTTATATCCGTCGTAACTTTTAAACGAAAGGTCCGATTTGAATAATTTAAAGTGTAATTTACATGTACATATCCAACCTTAATTTTTAAACAATTTAAATAGATAGGGATTAATATCACGATACTAAAATCACCACTATTCCATTTCACCCGGGTTTTGATTGAATAATTTGAACAAAAAGCGGTCATTGTGATGTATTCATAATAGTTAGATATATACCCTTGCGGACTTTTCTATATATATTAATGTCCTCTATAAAACTGCAGTACATCACTTTGCTCTATTATCAATAGTTTCCGCAGCGTACGCGATATAAGGATCTTTTCTGGTATTTTTTTCACACATTGGGTTACATTATCGAAGTTTTCATACGGATCCCTAACTTTTTGAAAATATTCTATAGCCTACGGTCATCAGGAATAATGTAGGATTCGAATGGTGAAAGAATTATTCAAATCGATCCAGTAGTTTTGGAGCCTATTCATTTCAAACAAACAAACAAATCTTTCCTCTTTATAATATTAGTGTAGACGTAGATTAGTGTAGATTAAAGTTAACTTCAATCTCAAAACCTTTCATACGAGTGGAGAAGGTTTCCAAATTGATATTCATCTTTTTTTTTTAATCGGGCCCAGAATATCTGCGCACATTTAAACTGGTCATCATAATTGCTTCGTTTTTAAGCCAAGCTATGAAAAAGGTATTTTTCTGACTACTTTTATATTCTCTGTAACATAAAATCATGATTTATTTAATCAACCATAACAAGAAACTGTCAACTGAGAACCAATAAAGTTAATCATATCCCAAAACTGCGAATACCCACCTAAATCAAATTCCTTTTTAATTGTCGCCGTAATTCCGGCGACAGCATCCTAATAAACTTTTAATGAGTGATTTGTCTTTGAGTCATATTGTTACCGGCACAGCTGTAACAGTGTGACTTCCCCTTAATTCTAAAGGTGAAGGTCTTTATTGAAGGTTACAGAGAATATTGCCGAAATTATTTCGAGTTTTTGGATTTGTAATCAAATCTATACTAATATATAAAGCTGAAGAGTTTGTTTGTTTGTTTGCTTGAACGCGCTAATATCAGGAACTGCTGGTCCGATTTGAAAAATTCTTTCAGTGTTAGATAGCCCATTTATCGAGGAAAGCTAGGCTATATATCATCACGCTAAGACCAATAGGAGCGGAGCAGTAATGAAAATTGTGACGCAGACGAAGTTGCGCGGGTCAGCTAGTTATCAATATATTGATTATTTAATACACAATAAATACGACTGACGAGAATATATCTAAATCATTAAAGTTGTGTTGTTCTGTTGAAATAATTAAATTATATTTTATGGATATTCATAATCATCTGCGTAGCCTTTTTCCCAACTATATTGAGGACGGTTTCCAATCAAACTGGATTTAGCAGAATCCCAGTATTTTAATATTTTCAATGAAAAATGTTTCATATAACTTTCAATCGAGACTGACGCTTATGATTCCGTATAAACTGTTGATTTATACTCTTATTATGCAAGGCCATTTTTGCCGAACTCATCATGAAGAGTTATAAAATATTGACGGCATTTCATGGCAAAAAAAAAACGGAAAAAATAATTGAATGGACCTGCACGCGGTTAGGCTCGAAACCGACCCTTACATGTTTAGTTGGGAAAATGAGGTAGATGATCATAAATTATATGGAGAACCACGCTGACCCAATGGTAACAAAGTCAAATTATCTAATTTCATAGAGTCTACATGGGCACTTATAAATCATCATCATCATCATCATCATTTCAGCCGAAAGACGTCCACTGCTGGACATAGGCCTACCCCAAGCGTCGCCACAACGACTGGTCCTGCGCGTCTCCCATCCATCGGCTACCCGCGACCTTCACCAGGTCATCGGTCCACCTTGTGGGAGGCCTTCCAACATTACGTCTTCCGATACGCGGTTACCACTCCAGAACTTTTCGGCCCCATCGACCATCTGTTCTGCGAGCAATGTGCCCTGCCCACTGCCACTTTAGTTCGGCGATCCTTCGGGCTATGTCGGTTACCTTGGTAACTCTTGCTTACTCATAAATAATAATAATAAAAAAATCAGGCCACAGATTCATAACAAACGAGTAAAATAATTTGGTACTTTACTAACTGAAACGAACGTCGACAAAAGAAATCAAAGATTACGGTTCTAAAAATGATTGGTTGATTTGGTTTCTGGATTGATAGGTATGAAAGTGCATCAGTAAATATAGTTACCAAGTATATTATATTATATTTGAATGTTCGGTTCTGTTCGAATTCGAACCCAGGCAAGCATGACTCCACCGTATTCACCGTTTCTAAGATGGGCAGAGCCATCTCGTCTGAACATGCATCGAAACAACCATATGGTTGAACAATTAATTGATAATATCTTTATACTGGTTTCTGGAAAGAAATTATCGACGCATCACAAATTCAAGCAAGTCAAGTCATAAGATAGGCTGTTCTAAATTCATTCAAATGATCATAACAAAACTTTGCGAGAATTTTCTAGTAAAAATGAGACCATTGCAACTAGTAGCTTTTCACAAGAGCAATAACATTTAGTTCGTAACCCAAATACTTTCCATGTAGGGCGAGCTAAATATATCTTAAACTAAGGAAGTTTTGGTTAAGTTTTCCATCCGAAAAATATCCTAAAACTGACCCAAGGCGTCGCAAGTCGCCATTCTAAAAGACATTATGTTTTATAGTCCATAAAATGGATGTAGCTGAAGACAAGGTCCCTTAGTATCACGACTTTATGCCACGCATTCCGTCAACGCTAAACACAAGTATAGGTTGGAGAAAATAAAATAATTTGCTTTTAGTTTAGTAGTATGAAATGATTTATTAAATTATTTTATTCGAAAATAAGTCTAGTTTAAACGAGTATGGAATCGCTGCACTGACAGATACGCCAATCAGTTACAAGTATCGCCTGTCATAGTGATGGAAAAATCGTTACGAGCCGCCAATTTGTATCAATGAATTGTTATCGGTAAAATTCACTGACGCATTTCATTTGTATCCAAACATAATGTGTCCTGATGCTCTATGATCGTATTAAATTTATTTTTCAGCAAATTTGGCAATTTGGCAAAATTTATTTTAAGTAATTATTGTATTCTACTTGATTTTGGTATTATACTTGATTGGTATTTTGGTAGCACACAGACCAGTCTCAAAAAAAACTGGCCAAGTGCGAGTCGGACTCGCCGCACACACTACTGCGCTAGGTTATAAAATGTTGACTAAAAAAAACTGGCCAAGTGCGAGTCGGACTCGCATGCAAAGGGTTCCGAACGAATTAAATTTTTTTTAACATGTTATTTTAACACTACAGACTTCTAATAGGTTTTCCTGTAATATTTAGGTAAAGATCTATTATCTCTATTTTTTTCAAAATTTTAGGCTTAGTAGTTTCGGAGATAAGGGGGAGGAATGGTAATTTTTCGTCTAATTTCTTGAATAACTTAAAAACTATTTATTTTAAAATAATGAAAAAAATATAATTAAAACCCTCACAGTAAGCCCTTTCATTTGATATGTCACACGATATTGTTCAAAAAACTTTTTTTTTTTAATTTTCTAGTTTGACCCCTAAAAGTGACCCCCATACTAAAAATTTAATGACTTACGTAACGCGTCCGTGTTTGGGTCATAGAAGTCCATATGGATACCAAATTTCAACAGAATCGGTCTAGTGGATCCGGAGAAAACTGGCTGTGACAGACGGACAGACAGACACCCGAGTGATCCTATAAGGGTTCCTTTTTTTTCGGAACCCTAAAAATGGTGTTAAACTCATTTTTTACAACGTTTCGAATTTCAACGGAATGAATGTGAGTGCCAATTGTACTAATTTTCAAACTACGTTCGCATTCGTATCTAAGTCGCAAATTATGAGGTTTCTTGTATATATTTATAAAAACTCTATATATTTTGCTGTACAAGAAAAATAGGGATGCTTCGATGGCAAACGAAAGTTAATTTAAGCTTTTGGAGGGATGCGGAATAGAGAGTAAAGTCCCGCAAACCTTCGTTGTAAAGGGAGGATCCTCCTACCAGACCGGTGTTGTGCCTGGCGGGCTACTGCCCGATACTTGATATTCGTGTTGATGTATATGTTCAAATCGCAAGGTAAACTCTGCTTGCGCGATGCAGAATTTCAACCTAGTAGTTCGCTGCTAGTTGTATAGATGGCGTCGCGGTTCTTTTTGTTGCGATGTAGATTTGCTCCGTTGGTTTTTCTTGTGGCGGCATTGATGCCGCTACACACTATTCAAAAGCTATTTAACTTGCCTTAAAACTTTACAGTTGTATCCTGACATGAGTAACTGCGGGTGGAATTTCATAGCGGATATGTGTAGTACATTCTGTCAAAACATTTATATTGGAAATAGCACTTCACCCGCGACTTCGTCTATACAGATTAAGCTCATACAATTTCCCCCTTTTCACCCCCTTGAAGGTTAAATTTCCAAAAATCGTCTCTGTAATCAAATCTAAATCGCTCACTTAATTCACAAAAGCAAGCCTTCTGTAAATTTCATCTTCCTATTCATAGTCATTTCGGTTGCGTGTTGATAAGTCAATCAGTCAGTTTCCCTTTTATATATTACTCGCTTTTGCCCGCGACTTCGTACTCGCAAATCCCGTTTTTTACCGTCTCCGTAGGAATTTCGGAAAATCCTCCCTTAGTGCTCCCCTAAGGAGTGTAGGAAAGTTTCATGCCAAATTTCAGCTTTTTACGACCAGTAGTTTCGGCTGTGCGTTATCTGTCAGTCAATCAATCAGTCGGTAACGGAAGAATTTTATATATATTGATTATCACATCTTGTAATAATGTAGTTTGAAATTTCAACTGGTAAAACTAATCCATTTAAAATTCATCAAGTGAACCTTTATATACATTATAATACCTACATACAAGGTTTAACAATAGCAATTTAATATACAACAAATAGTAATGCAAAAAACCATCAATTCTGAGAATTCCACGCTGTATATTCATCTATTATGTTCACATATACCTAGACTAATCATTTTCTAGTTATAATGTAATTAATCGTCAAAGGTATGTAGAGTTACATGAGAGGATTACAATAACAACATTTTTTGATCGAATAATAAACAAGATGTACACATTTATGTATGTAGACGGATAATGTTGCAGGTATTTTTAATCGACTTCAAAAAGGAGGAGGTTTCTCAAGTCGTCGTAATTTTTATTTTTAATCGACTTGCCGATGCAGTTTAGTTGCTATTTGGTCCCGGAAAATTTCGATTCAGTTTGGTTCAGTAGTTTTTATGTAATGAGCATTTTTGGTTATTTTAATTTCTGTGTTTACGAAGACGTCCAAGTATGACCACTTAATAGTGAAAAATATAAATATTTTTTCAAAAAAATATAACCGACTTCCAAACAAAACACTACAAAGAATAAAGTTACACCAGTTCATAACATAACATCACGCGAGTACGCTGAGTGTACGCACACGTGAAAGTAAATTTCGTTAAGAATAAAAACACACAAATTATAAAAACTTAAAACGAAGAAACAAAACCAAAAACACCGGCTCCCGGAATTATAATTTTTATACTTTGCAGTGTTTTAATTTGGAAGTCAGTTGTATTTTTAATGCAGTAGATAAGAAACCCCCTTTCGCTGCTGGTTAGTACTTCTGTAACTGTTGCTTCGGTTGTTGTTGTTACAATAAATTTCCAGATTTATTGTATTATTTACAACAAATTTTGTTATCAATATATATGAAATTCTTCCGTTACTGGTGGCTCACTAAGTGATTGAATGACTGTCAGACAACGCACAGCCGAAACTGCTGGTCGTAGGAAGCTAAAATTTGGCACGTAGGTTCCTTAAGGAGTTTAAGGAAGCACTAAGAGAGGATTTCCCGAAATTCCTACGGGACGGGAAAAACAGACTATGGGCGTACGTAGTCGCGGGCAAAAGCTTCTACACAAATATGTGAAATTCCTATGGGATTGGTTCCGAAAGCGAAACCGCGAGAACTATAAAATGTCTTTAAACATACCTAACAATCTTCTCATTTCGCAACAATATAATTAGGTATATTCACAGACAGTTAAATGTTATATTTTATGCAGTCAACGTGCTCAGCATAAAATAATGACAGTGAGTCGCGTTGAAGAATATCCACGTTTAATTATAAAGTACTTACCAAACTTACGAACCTATCGATAAAGTAATGCCTGGAATTTGTTTAAAATAAAAAGGTCTTTGCGATCCAGCAATTTAAGAATTCTATAACTATTACTCAAGCGTCTACTAGGTTATATCGATTGAAAGAATATTCAAATTATCTAGACAGTAGCAATTTAAATGTCGACTTAAAACCAGAATAAAATACGTGAAAAACGGCCTAAAATCTTTTGAATTTATAAATTTAGTTTAATTTATCCCTTGTTCGACAATAGTACTATCCGCCTCGCTGCTTCCCTTCGCTCAGGCGCATCCTGTTGTTCTCCTCATAGCTGTCACTGTGGCAAAGCTGTCAACAGCCTCGGGCTCCACGGCCTGTCACGCAGTCGAAGTGCGGGTCACATAGCACGGCACGCAAACATCAACGACATTATCCGACACGCTCCCGTCGGCGTTCCAGCCGTACTAGAACCCATTGGCCTGGCACGCGACGATGGCAAGCGACCGGGCATGCCTTTATTTCCTTGGAAGATGCGTAGGCCTTTAGTGTGGGCCGCTACTTGTGTCGATACTCTTGCGCCATCCTATCTTCCTAGTTCGTCGTGCTGTGCTGGTTCTGTCGCTGCGGCTGCTGAGAACCTCAAACGGCGGAAATATAGTAGCCTTGTTGTCAATTATATTTTTGAGCCGTTCGTGATTGAAACTCTTGGACCGTGGGGTCCGAGTGCTCACGTTTTATTTAAAGAACTAGCTTAACGTTTAGTTGACACTCCCCGTGACCCAAGGGCTGGCTTTTACCTCGGACAGAGGATAAGCATTGCCATACAACGTGGCAATGCTGCCGGTCTTTTGGGCTCCCTTCCAGAGAACAGTGATGCGGACGAATTTTTTGACGCCATATTTTAGTTAGAAGTTTTATTTTCTATTTTAAGTGTATGAGTTTGTTATTTTAATAAAGGAAAATATCAGTTTTAAAAAAGATATCATTTTAATTTTATTTATTTTTGTTTACTCTTTCTCATTCTTTCTTTCTTTCTTGTAATAGTTTTAACAAAAAAAAAGAGGTACTTTTCCTAAAACTATTAATTAATATGTTTTTACGGATAAATATGGGCCAAAGGAAAAAGACATCATAACAAACACAAATTATTTTCTTCTTACTTATGTATCTATAGGTACCTTAGTAAGTAGAAAAGTATGTATGTATGTCACCGACATAATATAACAAATGGTCGGGAAGAAACCATTCAATAAAACACAAGAAATGCGTCCTACGCGCTTTGAGAGACGAAATATCAAAGTTCAATCTAACTGAAAACATAAAAGCGACCCCTTGTATGCTAATATATAATAATACGAGTATGTATGGATGTACACACAATGTCTGACAAACATATTACTTTTCTAAGAAAAAGATAGATGCCATGGAGCCAATCTGTTTGAAAACCATCTTCATTGGTAGCATTCTAGTTTCGAAATTAACTTCTGCCAAGGTCTACCAGTCCTTAGACCAGTTCAGAGCTTCAAAGGAAATATTGTCTTTCACTTTGTTAAGTTCGCAATTAATACACAATTTAATTGTTAACTCTCCAAAGTTTTTGACGCTGAATCGCAATTACTTCATTCTACATGAAATACGCAGACTCGTGACAAGGGACAAGTTTGCTATACCACTGCTGATTCAGAACTAGGGATGGGCAAATGAAAAATAGTTATTTATGATATTAGTGCGGTAAATTGGTTTTTACAAACGAGTAGACGAATGTAAATAAATATAAATGTGCTTACCATAGTCACGAGTTTGTAAATACCAATCCGCACGTGTATCATACAACGTTTTACAATACATTTGCGAAAAACAGTACAATATGTAATTAGACAAACATCTTCTTTTTAGATATCAATCGGAGTCGCAACAAGCTGTGCAGTATAGAAATGGCACGAATTTTCAAATTTAAAATTACAACTACATCCTCGTCTCATCTTTGTCTCATTTTCTCTTTAGTATTGAGCAAGAGCGCTTCCAAGGAGGTTCGATCATTCAGTTTATTAACTTTATTATTTTGATGATATTCTATTTTTTTAAACTGAACTTCAAAATACTTGAAATGAATAAGCATTCGTTTTCGGATGTTCCATTTTTAATTCAGTTGAAATTAAAGTAATTTACCTACATAAAATGAAGGAGCTTTAGTTTTATGTGGCGGTCATTTTTAATCTGTGGTATTCGCGATTTTCCCGCCAAGGAGAGTTTAATATAATTTTGATAATAATTAGTTTTTTTTTTCGATAATACTCGATTATAATTAATTGAGTATTATCGAAAAATATTAGGAAGCATTGGAAAGTATAATGCGCTTTATTTCACCTCCTAGCTTCTGAACTTTTCTTCTCGTATTGTGAAACTCCTTGGTGGAATTCTTGTATTTTTTTTTTCTTTAAGGAAATTAAAAAAATAAAGAACCATAGAGGATAAGCACTTCATCGCACGTTCCATTGTATGGTGCGTAATTTTTAACTTTCGAACAATGTAAACAGGCTTCGTAAATGCATTTTTTGAGCAAGTATGTTGTAAAATATATTTATAGATGTTTATCGTATCGACATTTTTAATAAGTGTCAAAAATAATCGAATGACAAATATCGATATACCGAATATTCGTATGATATTAATAAATTTTCCCAAAACATTCCAAATTCGTAAAAAATATACACATTTACTTTAACGCTTGAATTTCTATACACAATACAATAAGTTTATATATGTCACCGGATAATCGCAAACTCCGTAAGATTGTAAAATATCGCGTTAAATTGCAAACTCATTTTTCTCTAATGTATTTGAAACTGTTTAATTCGGATAGGATTTATCGTATACAAAACGATTTTTTTTATTATTATATATCGGGAAATTATAATCTAAATAGATTTATTACAATCTTACGGAGTTTGCAATTTTCCGGTGACATATATCTTTGTGTTCAACCCACAGTGGACAGCAGTCAAACTAGTAACGGTAAATACGAAACTAGAGTTGCGTTAATTTGATACGAATTCGATGTTTTAAATCAATATCGAGTATCAATAAAGGGCGATTAAAATTACTCACGATATGCCCAAGCCTATTCAGAACAATTCGGAATGTTATATATTTTGTAAACGAATGGAATTTCTTGGACCTCTGTCTGAAGCAGAGAAAGCTTTGGTAAAGTTATTAGGAAACCCTAAAATGTGACCTAAATCGGCCGAGCTATAAATATACCAAACCGACTTGGCTGTACTTTTAGGCAATAAACAGTGCCTATACACAGATACTCGCTATAGACTACATTGCTCAATGTATCAAACTAGACTGAGTACAGGTACGATGCGGTTCAATAAAGGGATTGGTTTCCAGACAAAGCAATTTTAGCGTCTATTTATACCAGTAAGTACCAATAAACATATTTATTTTCCAATACACTTTATCGTCTGGTATAGCTAGTTTTAATAGCTTTTTGAAGAAAAGTCAGCTGCAAACCGAGAGCGAAACTAAGCGTATAGAAGCGTTCGCATTCACATCGCACTCACAAATTGTTACATCATCATCATCATATCAGCCGAAAGACGTCCACTGCTGGACATAGGCCTCCCCCATGCGTCGCCACAACGACCGGTCCTGTGCGTCTCGCATCCATCGGCTACCCGTGAACTTCACCAGGGATTACTATTGTTAGATACACCTCTTATTTCTCTACATTTGGACATAGATTGTCACTGAACAAATATTGCGACTTGTATTCTAACGCATTTTAAGTAAAGTTGAGCTTTAGATAAAAGTACCAGACAGAGATAGGGCAAAAGCCCTTCAGCTCAGGTTATTTTCCATACGAAATGATGATTCAGAATTAACTCAGCTATGAGAGCTAACCTAAACTAAAGCAAAGCTTTGCGCTTCGTCTGCAACTTGCTTTAGAATAGATTAGGTACGGTAATTGCGGTGGTAGGTGTAGGCTTTTAGCGCGAATATTTTCTTCAAACGGTTTTAAGCAGTTTTGTATTTTTAGAACTTGATTTTAACCCCTGTCAATCACCAGTAGGGTTACTTTCATTACACGTGTTTTGTACTTATACATTCCAGGAAAACCAATAAGAAGTCTGTGGTTTTAAAATGCAATGCTAAAAATATGATTAATACGGATATATGCCTTCTTGTATGAAAATCGTTTTTGGTGCCTTCTATCCATTGGTATACAGACTTGAAGGCACTCCAGCGCCACTACCTCACAAATTTATTATCATTATTTCAATTATTCCAACTGAAATAACTTAACTAAATACGTGTGTAAAAAAAAACACATAATTTTAATTGGTCTTTCAGGCTCCAGTGACTTTTCATATGCTACTTTATTTAGGAGTATGTCACTTTCACGCTCGGTACGTAGGTATCTATTTTTACATATTCGTGTAAAATAGTCCTATCAATATGCCATGACCTCTACTAATTAACATACAGCAAGTAATAGTGCTCAGTTTTTCTTCAATAGTGCAACAAGTTAGGTTTCGAACTTTAAACGGGTTAAGGTTGATTCCACGCATATCAGGGTTGTGGCCGGGGACGTATCAGGGCCGAGGTCTGACACGTCCCGAGCCCGGCCCGTGCAAGGACGTGTGAAGTAAGCCTAGTGTACGTCTTGCTACTCTAGGCAGGCAGTCTGCTGTCTTGATTACCTACTTCTTTAAAACACATTTGCTCCGAAAGAAAGGGAAAGTGTAAAAATCATTTGCATCGATCTATGTATTTCGATCACAGACTGCCCCCTTGTTTACCGATTCTTCGTTATTTATGAATTTACTAGTTTGTTTTGCTCCGATAACTTACCGTTTAACCCACTCTTGTCTTTTAAGTTGTCTATAGTTATCTTTATTTGGGTGAAGGTCGCGTCTCGATTGAATGGCTTTCTTATTGATATAAAGTAAACGAGATTTGGTGAGGCGACAGTATGATTTATTTTCTGGATATTGGTAACCAAGCCATACTTTTTCGTCTTCTCGCCGGATGTAACGAATTGGTATATTATAGTTACATCCGGTTAGACTGAAAGACGAATAATGATGTATTTATCATGAAGCGACTGCCTCTGACCCCACTGCTCAACTTACAGTAGCTAGAATAGAATAATCACCACCCTTTCAACGAACTGGAGGGAGTGTTGAATTTCAAAACCACGCGGTCGAAGTCGCGAGCGAAGTGCTTGCGAAGGGCGAAATATGATGTCACCAAGATATTCGCTGAAAGAGTACCCATTACTGCCTTTTGGGTTTGACTTGTGTGATTTATGTTTGGGTTGCTAACCTCTCACATAACCGCTACTTGCGGTTAGGTGAGAAAGAGACTACACATTTAGTGCCAAGAACTCAGCGTATGGGCCGAGCAGTGATTCGTTCATGTGCCCACAATCCGTATCTGAGTCGTCATTTTAAGTAGCTATATGTGACTTGTGTTCATGCGCGGGTTGTGGGCACACGAACGAATTGTTCTTCAGCGCATGTGTTGAGTGCTTGTCACGGAAAGTGTTAAGTACCAACCTAAAGCGGCTCAAAAATATTGCTTACAAAGTACCTAACAAGTCTACAAAAACATTTATTTTTTTGCCGTACGCTGCTGAAGTTATTTCGAAGAAGAAAGATAGATAAAGACATAGAAAATACTCCTATTGGAATGTTTATGTACAAACAGACAAACACACACGACCTTATCGCATTCGGTGATCTCTTTCAGGCAACCTCGAAATGACAACACAAACACACGGGGACACACACACATATCTAAATGTAGCAAGTACTACCTACTACAATTATGCACCAAAACAATTACATAAATACACACGTACAGAGTGCACACACATTTTTATTAAGAAATTCCATTTAATTAGTCGCTGAGCAAGTCGTGAACAAGCTGCAAGGGATAACAGGGACGGGCGAAATCAAGTAAGTGCCGTAATATTTACCCATTATTACTGAGTCGTTTTTGAAAGGCACAGCAGAAAAAACGAGGGAGTAACACAGCTATTAGGATAACTGTCCAATGGAGAAAATTAACCACACGATTGATCCTATATACAAATAATCAGTTAAAGCAAAACCTTGTACCCTTTTATCTCCCGTTAATTCTCTTAAACATGGGAACTTCCCATTCCTGCACATCACATCCCATAACATCCATCCCATGACCACCGCTTTCCCAAAACATTATCATATCTGTTACCACTTTCAAACTTCTTCTCACATACTCATTTCTTATTCATACTACATACATACCACACGTCCTTCATACTTAATTAATAGGGTACTGTGAAATGGATGTGCGTGGGAGGGAATCTGCAGTGATATTTGATCTTCAGATAATAATGCATCTGCCACTGAATCGTGAATAGATTAATTGACAGCTGGCGCGCAATCATCCAGTCAGCCATCATTAATAGTTACCTGGAACTGCGGACAACGGCCTCGTATATAATATAATAATCTGTTGTAATCAGAATAGTTAGCAGACACCCGCTTGATAACACGTCTCAGTGCGAATTTAGATGGAAACGTATGATAGAAATCTTTAGGTACCTTACCTTTTCTCTCAATTATTGCCAACATTTTCTGGCCCTACTCCCAATTTATTTATTTATTTGGGGTCTGTGCAACATGTTTGTTCCCCTATATTGTTGTACACGTCACTAAACTCAAATAGTAACTTTAAAAGTGATAAGAGTGTTGCAATATGATGTCACTTATGGTAGGCGTCAGATAATCTTGCAATAAAGAACATAGCCTTCCTAACCTTATCTTACCCTAATATCCCTTCGTAGATACCCGAGCAATAAATTATGAACCGTTTTTACTACAAAACGTACAGGACATCATGATAGAAGTTGATGCAGGACAGCTTTGTGTGTAATAATAAATTATGTCTTTACTTCAGTTTTTGATATTAAGAAAGTCAATAAATGTATGTGAGTCGATGACCGTTATTGCACATTTATCTGGCGCCACCGTAGTAATAACCCCTAATTCAGACCAACGAAAAATGGAGACAAGCTTCACAGTAAGGCATCGTTCTAGTACAAAGCGACCATTGCGAGATTACGCGACAGTTGCGTTCTTTTGTACGGCAAGCCCGATCGCGTCTTCGCGCCGACAGTGGGCGCCAACCGGTTTCGCCGAACATAAACGCGACGATCGCGTATTCGCGCGATTATCGTTTTCTATTATTATCATAAACCTCAAGATATTAACCCTGCCTGCTCTATATATCTACGCGGCCTCAATTTTAGTTAAATCGAATATCAGTAGCTATGACACATTAAGAAGCAGTAGACTTAAAAATACATTACGCAATAAAACAGCCCACACTGCAGTTTATAGCAATAGTATATTTTGTATGGGCATAAAAATATATAATAAGCTACCCAGAGACATTAAGAACATACATTCAATTGGTATTTTTAAAAGAAAGCTGAAAGACTTCCTGATTAATAAGGCGTATTATTCTATAAAAGAATTTTTCGAAGAAAAATAATTATACATAAGATAAAAGAGATCTAATACTAAGCATAATGGGATATATGTAAATCATACAAAATAATGAGAACATGTAAAATTTATGAAAAATTTTAATTAATATACTATTACCTAAGTTATCTATAATATTCAATGAAGAGATATATGTTTCAATTTTAATTGCAATGCCTAAACAGGCAACTAAGTTATAAGAACCTTCCTATTTTTGTTAACATCTGTCCTGTACCTACCCGACACTTAGTTCGCAATAAAGAATTTTGACTTTTGACTTTTGACTATTAGGACAACACCTAATAGACACTAATAATATTAACTTTATCTTGATGACTCCGAGACATCATGTCAGAGACGTCTTGTATTGTAGATATAATGTTGAAGTTTACTAGTATTATAAATGTGGAAGACACGTTAATCAATCACGCCTGGTTTAGATTATTAGATTGAACAGACTTCTTCTGGGTAAGCTCACTCCATCGTCGACTTTATCTCTATCACCTCTGAGCCCCTGACCTATAGAGTCAAGAGCCAACCCATGTCAAGTAAAAACTAGAACGTGTAAGAAATAGAAACATTGTACATCATTGCGGTACATCATTGCGTAGCGATGATATTCACTGGCAAATGCCAGTATTAAATATCCTTAATGACCTCGTAAGCACTAAAACGACATTTTGACTGTCATTTGGCCTATTCGGTGAAACGTGAACCTAGAGGGACATGTTAGGACAATTGCCTCCCGTTACGAGCTCTTTGTCTTTTCAAGATTGACGTAAAATCTAATACTGGCCTAGATTCTAGTAATCTTGATTACAGAAATACATAGAGAGATTACTGGTTATTGTGGTTAGGGGCGCAAAGGTCGTACTCAGTTAGAAATGTATTATTTAATGTTAGCCGTAACCCTGATATTAATATAAAAAACAGCTGGTCGGATCTGCCGCCACTTCAACTCTGCGACACTGCGCTGGTATAGGTTGACAGCGTAAAATACTTAGGTCATGTAATAACAGCCGACCTGTCCGATCACGCTGATATAGATAGGCAGAGAAGAGCCATCTCAGTGCGTGGCAACATGTTAGCGAGGCGGTTTAGCCGCTGTAGCGACGCCGTGAAATCGCAGCTCTTTATAAGTTATTGCACAAACGTCTACATAGTTGAGTTGTGGGCTAACTACACCAAGGCTGCACTCAGCGACATGCGAGTGCAGTACAACGACGCGTGGCGCGCCATGTTCCGACTGCCTCGGTGGTGCAGCGCGAGCGCCATGTTTTGCGAGGGCCGCGCGCCCGGCTGGCCGGCGCTCCTGAGGAGCCGCTCGGCCGCCGCACGCTCCGCCATACATCATTCCGCCAACTCCTTGGTGGCCACGGTGCGAGACTGGAACAACAGCCCTCTGCATCAAAAGTGGCAGTCCTACCATACGCCGATAACATAAGTCGCGGCTTCTAAATTTATTTATTTATTGTTATTGTTATCTATACATATCAATACCTATTTAATTTAATTGGATGTAAATCTGGAAATAAATAAATAATCATTTCATTTTTCAATATAATTTTTTTAATACCTGCTTCTGAAAAGTTGAATTGTTCTAATTTCAAATGCATTTATAGTATATTCAGCGTGATAATGAGGAACAGGAATTTAAAGTAAATTAATCACTTAAACCTAAATTCAGTTAAATCGAGGCTAAACTGATAAAATACGAACGTCAATAATTAATTTGCGTCTGTATTTATTCGTTGCATCACACATTAAGTATTTCACACGTTATTATTAAACTAGTCACTATTTATCGTTTTAAAACGTACACCAATCAACGACCATACATGTGACGAAAACAAATATTTAAACCAAAATGAGAAGGGATCGCTGTATTCATCGTTATGAAAAACTTTTACTATGGACCAACCCCGAAATCGTTAACTCTGTTACACGTTTAGAAGCGCCATACTTGGCGGCGCTAACTATTCATTGGTAACTATAAAGCTACCAAATAAACTCGAGATTCACGCCAATATAAATTTTATTTAGTCCAGACATTTTGATTTGTCTAGGATTTAGAGTTAGAGCTGGCTTTTCTTAACTAGCGGATATATCAAGGAAAACCGTCTGTCTGCCAACTGCTTCTAAAGACTAACCATGTGTCAAGACCCAGTGTGTTCCTAGATCCCTGAGTGTCACTGCTCCAATGTATGTCATTTAACACTCTTCTTCATACTTTGGGCGTGGCGGTTAATTTCGCAAATACTGGTACAATGTGCACGATGTTGATGACTATGATGACCTGTCTGTTTAATTCATTTATATTTATAGTTATATTTATATTTATAGTTTAATTGAATAAAGAATGAATGATATTATAAGTCCTAAAAAAAAATAAAAAAAATATTTATTTTAATTTTGACGACACGGTTGGCACAGTGGTGGAGCGATCGCTGCGCGGCGTGTCGCGGGTTCGGTTCCCGCACGGACAAATATTTGTATGGCCTACAGATAATTGTTCCGGGTCGGCCGTGTGTGTATGTGAAATCGCATGTTTGTAAACGCACCCACGATACATGAGAAATTCCTAGTGTGGGGCAACGTTTTAAAAAAAAAATATATATAAATATAAATAAATAAATATGTTAATGATGACTCACAAATACTTAGCAGCGAGTCATCGTTCGTTTGTTTGCGGTGCCCTAACAGGGTTTATGTGCAAATTCAAAAAATCATTAAATTTTTACATGGCGTGTAGTGTGCATGAGAGCAAATAAAAATAATAAAAAACAAACAGGAGGTATACGTTGAAAACAGACCCTAGCCGTAATTGCCATGCACCAATTAATCAATTACTAATCAAATGGTCAGTAATTAACTAATTACTAACCAAATGGTTAGTAATTGATTAATTGGTGCATTTAACAGTACGCCTGTTTTCCCCTAAAGGGTAGGCAATGTGTACAATTATGTAAAACTAGCTTTTGCCCGCGACTTCGTACGCGCACATATCCCGTTTTTTCCCGTACCTGCAAAAATTTCGGGAAACCCTCTCTTAGTGCTCCCCTACACTCCCCAAGGAACCTACATGGCAAATTTCAGCTTCTTACGACGTATTTTATATACCTATTAGGATTACAGTTTTACTGATTTCATAGAATCGATTTATTGTGTAAGAATAATCGTTTTTTAAAATAGATATTTAGTAGGTAGCTAAGTAATAATAGTAGCACGGGTCCATCGACCCGTATGTATGTTAAAATGGTCACCCATCCTCAGACCGACCTCGGCAAGTGTTGCTTAACCTTGAAGATCGACCCGTGTGACTGGTATATCCCAAGGCACGCTAATATCTCGGTATATTAAAATGGTCACCAGTCCATAGACCAACCTCGGCAAGCGTAACTTAACCTTGAAGATCGACCCATGCGACTGTTTTAGTTTAGCCACCATAAAATAATACCAAAAATCCGTACACCGCTAATGTAAGTAAAACAGTTTACCTTCTCCAAACCCCAAGTAGATTCGAAAGTCAAATCGAACAACGATCGATAGCTTTTTAGTATCGACTAACCATACAGATTGTAAAAATAATCGTTGCTAAACAAAACATCGTCAACATCGTCATGGGCTGAGGTCATATTTCTGCTGAGAAACTAAACCCCGCCTTTCAGAAAAACGCGTCATCAGTATAACGCCATCTATCGACAACGTTGTTGAACTATTAAATATTAGATCGAAGTCAGAAGCTCACGATTGTTACGACGAAATAATGATAAGACAGTAAAATGTTCACTTTTCTTTTACTACATATTAAAAGTATAACAAATAACACAACAATATGTTAATGTGTTCTTTTCACATATTTCTTACTACTAATTTTCTCAATAGATGGCATTGCAAGTATCTGGAGTCTCAATGAAAACTACCTATTTTAGCGCTCGATGAAGTTTCTTCCTAAACTTAAAAATTCAATATCTTTTTATTTATGGGTCGATTTTGATGAAATAGACGCTAAATGTTACTCGGGTTATCACTTAATATTTTTAAATGGATTTGGAATCCAATCTGTGGTTTATGCGTGATGCTCCCACAAACGCACAGACAAACAGAAAAACAGACAAAAATTTCAAATATTGCATTTTTGTTTTATATCTTTTTCTAACTTTTGTATGTAATTTTTATGCAAAAATATTCTATGTACAGACACGGTTAGTCTACGATTTTATTATATGTATATTGTGATACATCCTCCTTGGATGGCTCACCCTCCGGGAACCTCCGTCAATTTAATAATTAAAAAAGCTTTAGAAGAATTAGGAATTTAGAATAGGTTTAAATATTGACATAAAAATGATTGATTTGTTTTTAAGACAGTTCTGTAAAAGTTTTTCTTGAGAGCACCAGCTCAATATAATAATCTCTTAAATCGCTTAAAGGCTGTTTTATTGAATCGATTCCGGGGGCGTTCCAGAAGCCCTAGTGGTGTGCCCTACATGTGGTGGAGGCGCCGGGTACTTAATAAATAGAAAAGTACGTTTTTCGCGTATACAGGGCGTACACTGTATAAAGATAATTTCGCGTATGCACTGCGTAAAAAGTGCATGAAGACCCCCATTTTATAGTGATGCTCAGGCGAAATTTCTACGCCTAGATAAGTATAAAGATAAGTGGTTTTTATTAAATAAATATAATTTAGCAAGATGGCGAAAGTAGTATCCTTCACGGGTACGGGTTCCACCTGCTCGTTCGACGATTTCCTTACACAGTTTCGCCAAATCGCAGCCATTAATAGATGGCCGGAGAGTGATTTAGCCCTCATTGTGGGTGCTTATTTGGACGGCCCGGCCCTAGCTTTTTTCAAATTTACGTACAAAGAAGGGGTGTCATTTAAGGTAATTTGCGACAGCCTGAAGTCTGAATTCCCATGAATAGATTTTGTTGAGAAATTCTACAATGCGCGTCAAGACACTAAAGAAGACATAGTCGCATTTTTCTATAGACTGGCTGATTACGGATTACAGTCCGGAATTACCGACGAAAAGATATTCATTAAGATTTTCTTGAAGGGTATAAATATGCATTATAAATTAAAGCTGGGGACCCGATTATATAACTCAAAAGCTGAGTTGCGTGCCACCATTGACCAAATAAAAGAAATATTTGAGGAGACGCAGCCCGACCGGGCAAATTTTTCGTTGCACCCTCCGCGGGTCAGTTTTGATCATTTTCCAGCCGGAAGTCAGAGATACCCAACTTCACCGAGACCAACGAGCCCGGGGCAGACGGCTTCAGGATCGACGCCAAACCTAGCCGGTGATACGGATACGTATCACACTCCGAGGTATAATTTGCGGCCGAGACGTCGGTTTGATAATAGAAATAACCGTTTTCCCATTACCCCCAGCTCAAGAAGCCCACGTTCTGATGGCCACCCAAACGCGGAAGGGCACAGTCGATAAATAATGAAGTGGAGTTGCAGGCTGTGTCCGAAAGAGATCAACTCCTAAAGAAAAATAGCAAATGCGGTGACCTCAATCCATTTATTAACATTACAATAGATAATCAAGCCTGTTCTGCTCTGATAGACACCGGAGCATCGATTTCGTGTATATCAGATCAATATGCGTTGAATCTCAATCTAAATCATACCAGTGACAAGGCAAATCATTTTGTGAAGTCAATATCGGGATCATGCTTAGAAGTTGTCGGGAAAACGACGATAAGTTTTATAGTGGACTCTAGTGTCTTTGTGAATGATTTCCTGATTATTAAAAACATTAACCAGAGATTAGTCCTGGGACAGGATTTCTTTCGTAAATACGAAGCAGTTATCGATTTTTCTAATGGGTGTATTACTTTAATGGGAAGATGTTGTATAAATTTTCACAAATGTACTGAACAAAATGCTATGTCAGAATCGCAAGTGGTGTGCCATGACCATAATAATGAAATAATTCCAAATAACAACATTATGAAGGTTCGTGGATCTAAGGGAGAAGGGAGTTTTAATTCTGTATCGGAAACTGATTATTTATATTTTTCGAATTTAGTTAAAAACTGTGATGATAATTTTTTATCGAAAGTAGCTAATGCTGATGTAGTTAATGAACTTGATGTTAATTTAGGTTTAAGCTCGGAGAAAAGAAACAGACTGAGAACCCTTCTTACCTTATACAGAGATAACTTCGCTTTTAAAGCCTCTGAATTAGGTAGTTGTAGCATAGAAGAAATCACTATTAGAACTGTAGATGATATACCAGTTCATCACCCACCATATAAGGTTTCACCCAAGCAGCGAGACATAATAAATACACAAGTCAAGGAAATGTTGGCTAATAAAGTTATTCGGGAATCCAGAAGTGCATATGCATCCCCGGTAGTACTGGTGCAGAAGCCAGACCAGTCGTGGAGATTTTGTGTAGATTATAGGAAGTTGAATAAAAAGGTGATAACAGATAGCTATCCATTACCGATTATTGAGGATATTATGATATACTTATCGGGAGCCAGATATTTTGCAGATTTAGATCTAAATTCAGGTTATTGGCAACATAGATTGTGTGAAGAAGATAAGCATAAAACTGCATTTATTACTTCTTCAGGTTTATATGAATTCAATGTTTTACCTTTTGGACTTAAAACAAGTCAAGCTGTTTTCCAAAGAGTCATGGACAAAGTACTGGCTGGAATAAAATATAAAAAGGCCATTTGTTATGTAGATAATATTTTGGTTTGGGAAAATAGTTTTGAGGAATTTATTGAATCGTTAGAAGAGATTATGTTACGTTTAAAGAAAGCAAATCTTACCTTAAAACCAAGCAAGTGTAGTTTTGGGTATAGTAAAATTTCAGTCTTGGGACATGAGATATCAGGAGATGGTGTCAGACCCGATAATAAGAAATTACAATCTTTAAAAACTTTGAAAACACCAAAAAACGCAAAGCAAGTTAAATCCGTCTTAGGGTTGTTTTCATACTATAGAAAGTTTATTAGTGATTTTGCACAGATTGTATTACCACTAACAAAGCTTTAAAAAAAAAATAAAGCGTTTGTTTGGGGTAGTAAGGAAGAAGAAGCATTTCGAAAGATTATAAAGATAATGGAATCACCACCTATTCTGCATTTTTATTCAACTGATAAAAACATGGTCACTAGGTTGTATGTAGATGCCAGTGATGAAGCAGTTGGTTGTTGTTTCATGCAAGGTGAAGAGGTAATGTTTCCTATTTCATATGCATCAAGGAAGCTAAGCGATGGGGAAAAGAAATATTCAATCACGGAGAAAGAATGTCTTGCTTTGGTATGGGCATTGAATTATTTCAAACATTTTCTATGGGGTTTGACTTTTCAGGTGATGACTGACCACAAAGCCCTATGTTGGTTAAGGAGCAGAAAGGATATGAATGGAAGGTTAGCTAGGTGGTCGCTGTGTATCCAGGCATATGATTTCAACATAGTGCATTGTGCAGGGAAGGACAACGTCATAGCGGATTTTTTGAGTAGGAATCCCTTAGCCGAGGAAAAGGAGGAGGAGTCAAAGTTGTCCGAGAAAAAGTTAGAGGACGGCATGCAGTTGTATAGGATAGAGGTTGTGAGGATGCGAGAAGAGCAGCTGCGAGATGAGTTTTGTAGAGGTTGGTTTGATAAACTGGCAGCTAGTAGTGGAAGTACACTCAAAGGTTTTAGTGTCATAGATGGTGTATTATGTAAACAAGCAAGGAGATTGAATAGGGTTCGAGAGTTGATAGTGATCCCAGGTTGTTTGCTGAAGGAGATATTAAGGGAATTGCATGATGATCCATGGTCAGGTGGTCACTTAGGTCTAGCCAAGACGTTAGGTAAATTTCGAGCAGGATATTACATAAAGGATGCTGAGAGGAAGATAGATAAATATGTGAGAAGTTGTCGGTTATGTCAGGAGCGCAAGAAATGTAAGCAGTTGGCACAGTTACAGCCAGTCCAGGTGAACCATTTGATGGAGAAAGTAGGCATTGATGTTCTAGGGCCTTTTAGGAAGTCGATGAAAGGTAATCGGTATATTATCGTTAGTGTAGAATATGCTACGAGATATGCAGTCTGCAAGGCGGTTCCTAGAGCGACGGCACAAAGAATTAGTGAGTTCCTAATTGAAGAAATCTTCTGTAGGTATGGTGGTGTAAAAGAAATAGTGTCGGATAGGGGGTCGGTTTTTACGTCACACTTGGTGAAGGACACTGTTGAATTCTTCGAGGCGAAGTCACGCTTCACCACAGCATTTCACCCCGCATCGAACGGTCTGGTCGAACGTTTTAACCAGACTTTAACCCAAATGTTGTCCATGTATGTTGCTACGGATCAGAGAAATTGGTGTAGCTATGTTCCTCTCGTGTGTTTCGCGTATAATACCAGTAAGCAGTCAAGCACCAAGATTTCACCTTACGTATTATTATATGCTAAGGAACCATCATTTCTTACAGATTTAACGATAAATATTGGGGAACAGAATCAGTAATTAGATTTTGTAGGACGTCATAGTCTGAAAAGTCAGCTGTCACGCTGTGCCATAGATAATATAAAAAAGGCGCAGGTCCGACAGAAAGCTATTTATGATAAGAAGGCGAAAGTCAGGAATTTTGTAGTAAATCAATTGGTAATGGTTTATACTCCTAGGCGACATATAGGTAGAAGCACGAAACTTTGTAGGTTGTATAAAGGACCATACAAAATTGTTAGGCGGGTTTCAGAAGTAAATTATGTGATAAGTAAACCTAACAACAGGAGATTCAGAGATATTGTCCATGTGAATAGGTTGAAACCATTTTACGTTAGACTTTAAAAAAAAAACGGATCTATGGTAGGAAAATATGATGTCAAATCAAATGTCAATACTATAATCATTTTATGTAAACAAAACATTATTTTAGTTTGGGTATGTTGAATAGTTTATTAATCGGTTTTTCTTTTTCATGTGATGTTGGAATACGGATGATGATAGACTACTTCGATGATGCTGCCGGGTGGAGAAGAGAAGGTCGCGAGTAATAACGATATTTAGCTAGGCCGAAGTTATTCCAGTTTTATATTTGTATTAAGGTTTCAGCGTCCACTGTAACGCAATTGAAGGACTCCATGGGCGGTGATACCAACTTTGCATACGGGGCATAGCCTTCGCAAGGGGTGGCAAGTTGTCACCATTGGTTGAGCTGTTCGATGGAGGCAAATAGTTTCAATTCATATATTTTCTAACAGACTTTGAATTACTGGAGTGAGTTCGATGTTAGGAGTTAATTCTTTGACAGAATAGACCTTCGCTTCTTAACCGTCTGGCTGCCGCGTAGACTAGTTAGGGTAGCTTTCGAGAGGTCAATCCCTTCTGGATGGATGTGATTTGTCACATCATTTTGTTTACGTTTGGCGGTGTGCTGCAGATTTTAGGGGGGTTTTACTGCAGCAGGGTTTCAGCATGTCTGCGTTATTGTCCAGCGTAAATGGCGCATAAGAATTTAAAAGTATAATGCTTATCGCAGGACATGACTGAAGCTGCTTCTAAAGAAGCATATGCCCCCCTGGCAGCGAATATTCCCCCCATAGGCAGGAACTCCTGGTTAGGGATAGGTAGGTGCTTAACTCTTCCAAAGCTTGGAATAAAAGATTACAGGAAGACTTTCCTAGTATCTTCTATTCGTGAGGGCGTAGCTCATGTGATACATCCTCCTTGGATGGCTCACCCTCCGGGAACCTCCGTCAATTTAATAATTAAAAAAGCTTTAGAAGAATTAGGAATTTAGAATAGGTTTAAATATTGACATAAAAATGATTGATTTGTTTTTAAGACAGTTCTGTAAAAGTTTTTCTTGAGAGCACCAGCTCAATATAATAATCTCTTATATCGCTTAAAGGCTGTTTTATTGAATCGATTCCGGGGGCGTTCCAGAAGCCCTAGTGGTGTGCCCTACAATATATATATAGATATAGATAGAAGATACTCACGTTTCACCAGTTACCTATAGACGTGTGGTGTACGTTTTTATTAGTCTGTAGAGTGTATGCTATGTGGGTAAACTAAATACTTAGGTACTGGACATAGCATATAATAACGTAATTATTATTAGATACGGTCAGTAGAGTAGTGAGGGGGGGGGCGGGGGAGAGCGTGCCCCGGGTGACACCCGCTTAGTGGTGACACCTGACCGCTCGTTGACTGGTTTTTGTCACTATCGGGTGGCACGCCTAAACGTTTGACGCAATGAAACCTGTCGGGAGCAGGGTGCAAAAATTTTTAAGCTCGCCTCGCTCGCTGTTGCATTTTGCGCTCTCTGACTTCTTGAGTTTTTCTGTATAAATCAACAAAAAACTTAAATTTCAGTATGAATGTTTAAAATACAATAAAACCCTTCCGAGATGAGGTGCAAAAATTTCTTTAGTCCTTCAGGTTTTCTGCATTTGCACACTCGTTCGTTGACTTTTTGTCACGGTCGGGTGCCCTTTACGGGCGACGTAATAAAACCCGTCCGTGATGGGGTGTAATAATTTTCGAGCTCGCTTCGGTCGCTCTTACTTTCTGCCCTCTCTTTTTTCTCGAGCGTTTCTGTATGTCTCAATAAAATCACTATGTTTGTATATGAAATGATAAAAATAAAACAAAACCTTTCCGAGTTGGGGTGCATGAATTTTTGAGCTCGCTTCGCTTGCTCTTGTGTTCTGCGCTCTCTCAGTTAATGAGCTTTCTTGCATCACTCCATAAAGGTATTTTTATTTAAGTATGAATGATCAAAAGAAATTAAAACCTATCCGAGGTGGGATGCGAAAATTTTCGAGCTCGCTTCGCTCGTTCTTGTGTTCTGCCCTCTTTTAGTTCTTGAGTTTACTTGTGTTACTCAACAAAGTTGGTTTTAGATAATGATGAAAACAAAATCAAAATAATCTAATTTTCGAGATTTTGTTTGATGATATGATGTAAGAACATTTCTGAAAATAAAAACCTGCAGCGCAAATGGCACACCATCCCCTCCCTTCCGAAAAACCGGCTTGCGATTGTCGTCATCAAAACGAAAGGCCAAAGGCGCAACTCATAATTATTAGGGGTGGGGGGGGTGTTCATTTGTGGGGTGACACCACATTATCCGCCCCGGGTGTCACCCATGCTAGCTACGCTACTGGATACGGTGCTTTGTAAGTTTTCAGAACGCGTCCAAATAAACGTTCACTTATATAAAAAATCGTTTTCACTAATACTAGGTAGCATCTAAATTAATGCCTCAGCTTTGCTACCTAGGCTATGAGTTCCATACGTCGCAGTATTTGAAAAAAAAACTGTACTGTTAAAGTAGAAATATTTTGAAAGACTGAAGTTTAGTAGAAGCATTTAATTAAGAAATGAGCAAATTCATCTGTGTTGTCTTCTGAGACTAAGTGGCTCTAATCCAACCCGTTGTTGTTTACAAAGCCTCCCAAAATTTCTACCAGATCTTAAGATATGTTTTAGTACATTCAATTCTTAAAGGCAAAGATGTTGCGGCACGCGATGTCGGTAATTGTCAAGAAAAGTCGTAATCTAAGTACCAAATTCCTAATTCATCCTAATAGTAGCTCTTTATCTTGAGAAACAAAGTTTAAACTTTTGAGACTTGTATTAATAACAAAGACGAAGTAAAATTACCATTATAACCATTGATATATAAAAACCCAAGATACACACTCAGCATCTCAAAACCGTCCCCGCATAAAACAAGCGCACTATTTAAAATTATGCGCTAGTTTCAAACAGTCTCGCATCGCTCGCCATACTGCACTGCTTTGTAAAAACAACTTTAAGCGATCCGTGTAAGATTGAATTTGCAAAAAAAAATGTTTATAGTTTAACTACACACAACTTACACATGACACTCGATACATTGCAGTTTTTGACGACAGTTTCGAGTGGTGCATTTGTTCGAGACTGTGCATCTTGGGTTTTTTATATATCAATGATTACACACAGAAGGCCAATTTTCGTACTTAAAATGACATTACCTTGCCTTTTGGGGCAGTCGGGAAAAAAACGTTAAAATTCAAGCCATAATATCATCTCAGCCACAATCAATGTGAAAATGTAGGGAAATTAGTTGTTTTGACAGATTGCGACTTCGATGCGAATGTGAACACTCCTTAAAAATACGAGATTGCTCCCAATGTTAGTTTGGTTTTGCCGCTTTCTGCCGGTCGATTCTGTAAACATTTCGAAGTGAAGTGATCACAAAGTGAGCTGTCAATCCATGTAATCGATGTGGAATGACAGCTCATTAACTGATCACTTTACCCAAGCCTTCACTTCAACATGTTTACAAAATCGACCGGCTGATCCGCATCGCATCAAGAGCTGCTGTTTTACTGAGACTTTTATGTTATCTCTATCTGCCTTTACTGCGCAGTCACATTGGCCTATTTCAAAGGAGCCACATGCCGCGAACACTATTTCACATTTCACGCTGTACTCCCCATAGGGTTTGACGGAAGTAAAGGTGAAGATAGTTAGTCTAGTTTAACTCGACAAAAATTTACGTCTACAAGTGTAACATTTGCTAAATAAATATCATTTATAGTACACTCACGTTGTCATTGCAAGTATCAAAAAGTAAAATGATTTCAAATCCTTGCACCAAAAATAATAATTGTTCAATTTCAATTCATGACAGTAACAATTTTATACGTTACAATAGCAATTGGCTTTATTTATTACTACGATAAAATAAAGCTTTTAAAGCAAACTGTTGCTTTTGCTGACATATTGAAACTAAAAAGTGTTATAAATATAAATACATGCAACACTAAAAAAAAAAATGCTAATGCATATATGTCATTATTATTAGGTTCCTACATTAATGAAATTAAAACAATTTTTTTCAAAATTTACTCATTTTTAGCTCTGATCGCATTCGCATGTCAGTCGCAATTTGTCAAAAATGTTTGGAAATTGACGCTTTTTTGACAGATTGCGATTAAGATGCGAATGTTGCTTTTGGAGAGGAATTCCAAAGTTACATTTATTTTAAACTTAGGCTTGCGTATTCGTGTTCCGTCGATTCACTTGTTTTAATGCCATTTGATTTGTTTTTTTTTTTGACATCGTTCTATCCTTACTAATATTCCTTCTTTTCTTTCCTTATTCCTTACTTTTGGTGTACAATGAAGTATATAAATAAATAAATAAATAAATAAATGCGAAAGTAACTCTGTCTGTCTTTCTGTCTGTCTCGCTTTCACGCCAAAACTACTGAACCGATTTAAATGAAATTTGGTACACAGATAGTCTAGAGCCTGAGAAAGGACATAGGCTACTTTTTATCCCGGGAGTATGTTCCCTAGGGACCACGCGGGCGAAGCCGCTGGCAGAAGCTAGTTTACAATATGTGAAACTTAAAATTTGGTACACAGATAGTCTAGAGCCTGAGAAAGGACATAGGCTACTTTTTATCCCGGGAGTATGTTCCCTAGGGACCACGCGGGCGAAGCCGCTGGCAGTAGCTAGTTCACAATATGTGAAACTTAAAATGTCGCGTTATTTACGAATAAGAGTTCCATCGTGGCACCAGCGCTGCAGAAACAGCTGTAAGAATTAATTATGTGTATGGTGAAGCAACCGTAAAATAAAAATAAAAAAATGTCTTTATTGGAGACATATTTAGCCCATAAGTTGTTAGTAATTAGGTAGTAACAGATTATGCTTTTATGCTATATTAGTGTTATTAGTAGGTAAGTACTTAAATAAGAGAAAACTCAGTATATTTTTGATTTCAACGTTTTCGTTCTGGATTTTTTTACCTACAGATCGAAACCCGTGGATGGCCGGGTCCTAATATTATACTAACCCATACTATCTCAATGCTGGGCAACGAAATCCTTCTATTTCGTGCGTTTCACTAAAGTTTTCGATGGTAAAATCTGATAAAACTTTGTCCGACCCAAGAATGGAAGTCAGGATCGCTTGCCACCACAAGACCTACGAGACTATCACAAAATATGCTTTTTCAGTATACATAACTACAATCAACAACAAATGAATAATACCTCAATACCTATTTTCTTCAAGGTTTCAAACATCGAATGCTGTGTTTGTTGGAACTGACGTTTTATAAAAGACTAGCTGACCTGTGGCCACTTCCTTGGGCGGTATTTTTCGGGTTAATATATAGTTAATCTATATAGATGACACACACAAATAACGTGGCTAGAGAATTTTCTAAATCGGTTCAGTAGATCCAGAGATTACCCCCTACAACCTCACAAACTCACAAACTTTACCTTTTTATAATATTAGTATAGAAGTATAGATAAGCGGGAAAACAATAGCGTCTATATAATTTGATGGTTCTATGCCAACCCTACCCCCTCAAGCGCGTGATTAAGGGGTTCTCGTTCTATTTTCTGTATGAAAAGATGCTTTTCAACGTTAACTCAGTACGTTCACCCCCTAAGTGTCCCACTCAATCAAGAACTCTTTAGAGTTTATTGACACTGAACTTTAAAGTAACCTACTGAATTAATAAAATGAGTTTTCACAGTAACAACTGTATAATTGTATGTTTTGTTTAGTTTTTACTACAAGTGAGGGACAAAATCTTTAAGGTACGTTCGTATGATGAAGATGATATTATGACTTGAATATAAACGCTCTTTTTAAAATACGAAAATTGCCCCTCTAAAACTCAATGCTTGTATTTTTGAGGAGCGTTCGCATACGCATTACAGTCATGATCTGTTAAGAGCCCTATCACAGAATTAAGTTTTCACTCACAAAACTGCTGACACATCGCATCATGTAAAAATTAGGCAGTTGCAATTACGTTTATTTTAGAGTTAATTTTAATTTATTTAATGAATATTCATCAAATTATAATTTCCTATGAACTACGGTTTATTTTGGTATTAATTTGACGTAATCATATTAATCAATTAAGGAGAAATTTACAGTTAATTCTGAGCGTTTTTAGTAGTTTTTATGCGTTTGGGTGGGATTTTTTTACGGATATTCCATTTTTTTTTAAATTTCTGAGGCCGCTATGCACGAAACCACTGTATAAAGAATATTATGATATATTTTTCATTTCATTTCAATTCACGAGCTCAAAAAAGTGCAGTCGCGCTTTTCATGAGAAACGTACTTCGGAATTTTGGCTTTTTAGGGTTCCGAAAAAAAAAAGGAACCCTTATAGGATCACTCGGGTGTCTGTCTGTCTGTTTGTCTGTCTGTCTGTCTGTCTGTCTGTCTGTCTGTCTGTCTGTCCGTCTGTCACAGCCAGTTTTCTCCGGATCCACTGGACCGATTCTGTTGAAATTTAGTACACATATGGACTTCTATGACCCAAACACGGACGCGTTACGTAAATTATAAAATTTTTAGGATGGGGGTCACTTTTGGGGGTCAAACTAGAAAATTAAAAAAAAAAGATTTTTGATCAATATCGTGTGGCATATCAAATGAAAGGGCTTACTGTGAGGGTTTAAATTATGTTTTTTCATAATTTTAAAATAAATGATTTAGAAGTTATTCAAGAAATTAGACGAAAAATGACCATTCCCCCCCCCCTTATCTCCGGAACTACTGAGCCTAAAATTTTGAAAAAAATGGAGATAATAGATCTTTACCTAAAGATTACAGGAAAACCTATTAGAAGTCTGTGGTGTTAAAATAACATGTTAAAAAAATTTAATTCGTTCGGAACCCTTTGCACGCGAGTCCGACTCGCACTTGGCCAGTTTTTTTTACAAATAGATAAGAGAATAATGCGAAATGTGAGGCCTTTATGTTCAATACTAATAACTATTCTCAACTACCCAATAAGCCAAATTTGTCTAAATATTTCAATTTCTGGGAATAAGAAAGCCAAAGTTGGTCAATTTACGCAAAGAACACAGTCAAAGTGTAACAGGCCTCTTAAAAACACTTCATATAGACAAGTTTTTAACATTGATTGTCGCTGAGATGATGTTGCGACTTGAATTTGAGCGTTCTTTTTCAAATACTAGAATGGTATTCTGTACTTTGCGAAGTCTTAATGACTTTGCAAACATGGTTCACTCACAAAAGGGAAATTTTTTTTTCCAACTGTTTAATATACTCGTTAATTGAATAAAAACATCGTTTTTTTTCACGGGCACAAGATACGACTCGAGACATTTATCGAGTAAAGGTCCTTTGAGACAATTTAACTTTATTTTCATTTTATGATTCAAATGGAGTACCTACAGTGCAATAACTTTATAATTTTCTACTTTTTCCCGGATTTCTGGGAAAAAGTAGAAAATTATAATAATTAAAATATATAATTAAATGGTAGTATTGTTTGTAAAAAGTTTCCTGTCCTGAACATCCCTTAAAATAGAAAAATCTCTAGTTTATATGATACTTATACGATAATACGAGTACTTCTCTAAAAAACTCACCAATTTGCAAATCACTGCACGAATGTTGCAACTTTGAAAAATACCGAGAGCGAAATTTGAATTTATAATATATTTTTCATTTCTTGCGGAAGCTTAGCTTTTTAATTTCAGTGGTCAATTTCGGGAGAGGTTACAACCGTAGCCGTGGCGAACATTTTTTTACCTGTATTATGACACTGTTGGACAATTTCGAATTTTGAAGCGGCCGAAGCAGCTGCAAACAACTCGTAGTAATACGTACGCAATAATACGATCATCGGATAGTCAGTTATTATACAACCAAAGTGCTGTCCAACGCAAGACATTGTTATTCACTGAGTTCTGTTTTCAAATTATTTAATTTAATTTATACTAATATATAAAGCTGAAGAGTTTGTTTGTTTGCTTGAACGCGCTGGTCTCAGGAAGTACTGGTCCGATTTGAAAAATTCTTTCAGTGTTAGATAGCCTTTTTATCGACGAAGGCTATAGGCTATATATCATCACGCTAAGACCAAAAGAAGCGGAGCAGACGAAGTTGCGCGGATCAACTGCCGACACGGTTGGCGCAGTGGTTGAGCGATTGACTGCTGCGCTGCGTGTCGCGGGTTCGATTCCCGTACGGAACAAACATTTGTATGGCCTACAGATAGTTGTTCCGGGTCTGGCTGTTTGTGTATGTGTATTTATATGTTTGTAAACGCACCCACGATACAGGAGAAATTCCTAGTGTGGGGCAACGTTTTCTTTAAAAAAAAAACTATTACTTTATTGTACACAAAATTAAAAATACACAAAGGAAACCCTAAACTAAAAAAACATACAATTAGCGGCCTTATCTCTCTACGATCTCTTCCAGGCAGCCTGAAATGGATAGAGATAGTGTGGACACGAAATGGGTTTGCACTTGGTGCAAATAAAGATAAGAAATTTGTTGCACAGACATAAAGTAATACAATATACTAAAAATAACATCGAAAAAGTAATCACAATAACAAGTAGTGTTCCTTAACAAGTATTTTTAAAAGACGCAGCGATTGCGCGCGTTTAATTGACACTGGCAATGCATTCCACAAACGGGCAGCTTGTACCTGTTGAATTATCGTTATTTTTTTTTTCTTTTGTTTTACCCAGAATCTATTGGCTACATCACTATTCTAAGTGACAAGCTTGCAGCTGTATAATAAAAGCCACTTTGGTGGATATGCTTCACATACCGGGGCTGATCCGTACTAAACTATTGGTTCTGGCTATTAGTTGTAGATTGATATTGTATTTAAATAACAAAGTAAATACACTTAAAATAGAAAAAAAACTCCTAACTATAATATGGCGTCAAAAAATTGGTCCGCATCGCTGCCGACTGGAAGTGTGTCAACTAAACGTTTAGCTAGTTCTTTAAATTTTAATTTCTTTTAGTTGTAGATTTAAACAACCATTACGGGCTGACAGGTACGAGATGGAAGGTACTAGTTTTCGGTTACATAGTTACACTAGAACCAGGGGGGCTACTCTCTAACGAAATCCGTAGTTTCGGGCTTAGTTGCGGGCGGGCATTTTCTACTCCGTATCACCTAACCACTGAGAACTAATGATAACACGATTTGACAGTTACTGTGAAATCGTGTTGTCATTCATTCTCAGTTCGGGTTCGGGACTAAACGTAAGTCTGTAGGTGATACGGAGTAGAATACGCCCGCCCGCAACTAAGCCCGAAACTACGGATTTCGTTAGAGAGTAGCCCCCCTGACTCCAAAATACTTGAGGAAAGGCTAGGTAAATTGACAGTTCCAAATGTAATACCTCCATCATTGTCCACATCAGATACGAAGCTCAATGATTTGTAACTTCGCCATTGGATAAGTACTGTGATGATATCGAAGTATTTATCAAGTCATTAGGATTGAACACTAATCGCGGTATTTTAAAGTTCGTTCCTTAAATGCCGATTCATATCTATAAACCTTGCGTGTTTCATGACTGTAAAAACTCTTAGTTTTCTTTCTTCGACTAACTAAGAGCAGAATATAAGTTTTAAATTTTTTATAATTTAGTCTAGGGTAGAAATCCATTTCAGTCAAGCAGGTGAATAGTGCACCTGCTGCAGTATTATTCATAAACAAAGACAAAGTTCAAGCTAGCGTGAAGCTAAACTGCATTCACTCTAGAACTACTTTGGTATAAGTACCTACGTTTATTAACTTAGGTGTTTTGCTTTGTAACTTTTATTTACGCTTTGGTTTTGAAAGTAACTTCTGAAAGCTGTAACGTAAGTAGTGTTGCGAGACCGTCTTAAATAAAAGGCTCATTCACGCATTGATAAATTTATCCTTACTATCCTTACTTCCTTACTAAACTAATATTATAAATGCGAAAGTAACTGTCTGTCTATCTCTCTGTCCATCTGTTGCGCTTTCACGCCAAAACTACTAAACCGATTTAAATGAAATTTGGTACACAGATAGTCTAAAACCTGAGAAAGGACATAGGCTACTTTTTATCCCGGGAGTATGTTCCCTAGGGACCACGCGGGCGAAGCCGCTGGCAGAAGCTAGTTCCTATATAATTACGCGTCAGACGGCTGTAGGACGCCTAACGATTCGATTATGTCTGCATTTTAAAATTCAAATCATTGAATGTCTTTGTAATTCCCTCCCAAACCACAATCCTCTAAAAGGGTTCTGATGCTCTACAGTGGATACTGTGAAACAAAAATGTGCTATACCGCGATCAAAAGCCAGTACAATAACTACATAATAGGAACACAATCTATTTAAGTGTTAATTTAATAAATTTTAAATTAACACTTAAATGGATTGGGGAGGCCTATGTTTGGGGGAGGCCTATGTCCAGCAGTGGATGTCTTTCGGCTGATATGATTATAAATTTTATATGATAACCCGCCAAGTAGGTTACTGCTGCCAATTGATTAGTGCACAAGTAAAACATAGGGACACAGTATACATATATCCTTCTTATTCAGTTTATGAAATATCTCTTAAATCGGTCTAATATTGGAGGAGAAAACAGTCGAGAGCCAAACCTCGATTTATGACTTTTTACATACAAAGTCTCGCCGTCCATGTTTCCTCTTACATAAGTCAACACATCTATACTAATATATAAAGCTGAAGAGTTTGTTTGTTTGTTTGTTTGCTTGAACGCGCTAATCTCAGGAACTACAGGTCCGATTTGAAAAATTCTTTCAGTGTTAGATAGCCATATGTCGAGGAAGGCTATAGGCTATACGGGAATGGGAAATTCCTACGGGAACGGGAAAAAAACGGGATATGCGCGTACGTAGTCGCGGGCAAAAGCTAGTACCTAATATGTTAGTTTACTTTGTAAACAGTCACTAAATAAGGGCTCTGTAATAGCTACTCGCACGTGTATATTTCGCGTTCGATGAAAAATTAACTTAATCCTCTGTGGATTTTTACGAGCCAATTAACTAACCAAACCACTACTCGTATTAACAAGATCCAATAATGTGATGAGTATTTACAATCAATTAATACAATAGCAATAACAAATTCGTGGCACGGGTAATAACCATTGATTTCTGCTTGATTTAATTATGCATTAAATAATGTGCAATTATATAATAATTAAAAGGTTTCAAAGAAGTAGTTTTTAAAATGTTCAACTGATAAAACAATGCCTAGATATATGTTCACTGCTATTGGTTGACTGGTAGAGGATGGTTAGGGCATTAAGTCCGCCTCAGTACCTACGTGCATGAAATCAATAAATAAACCCAAAAGGAAACTGAATGAAAACCTAAGAGGGCAAGTGGGAGTCATACTTGTGTGGAAAAGGTACGGAACTAATTTCATTGTTGTAAAACCATATCTAGTCGTCTTATATTTTTTTCAACATTTTACGCTCAGTAATTTCAGAGGTAAGGACCAATCGTCATTTTGCTCTGAAAATTTACTGTGACAGATTGATAGATAGTCACAAGTGTGATGTTATAAGAATTCCGTTTTTACGGACGCTCGGAACCCTAAATAAATAAAATCGGATTATAAAGACTAAAATGTGCAAATAATGTCACATTAAAAGTAAAATCACGTCTCCTCTGACAGCTAAGCTTCATCCATAAAAAAGACATTGTTGCCAGTTCATTCACACTACCATGGTTCCCTTCACTGGCTGTCCTTCTCAGATCAAAGGATGTGATTGATAGTGATAGATCAGCTTAGCCAACCTCCATTATTTTTACTTTCACATTTCCTCGTGTCTATGTCGTCACTCGTTTGGTCTGACATTTCGAGGAAATGTTTTTCCTTGATTTTTTTTTTCAGAACGTAACACTCTCTCAATGCACCAAGATGTTTTTTTAGGTATCGGGTATTTTAGCTATGAAATTTCCGATGAATTAAATAAAAAGCAAACACCCACGACTAAAGTATGCGCCAGTATTTTGTACCCTACCTAGTTTATGAAATTTGTAGAGCTGTCGGATAAACAAATTGTTGGCTGTTGGTTTAATTAAATAGTTCTCTGGTGGCACCTGTCACCTTTTATTAAAAGTTACGTAATATTACAGAACATGGGGTTGACCGCGGTTCTATAACATTCACATTTCGGTAGTAACGTTAAAAGCACTGGTTTCCCGGTACGGCCAACCAAATAATGTAAAACTTTTTTTGAAAAAAGTGAACTAATATGAAGTTTCTTATCCGTTCTTCTCCGTATGAATGGAATCTAGAGTTTCTATAATTTTAGGCATTTAAACTATAAATTTTGCCATGTGCCATTTTATAGAGAGATAAATATATTGCATTTGCACTTTGACTCTAACAAAGACCATGAATGTATTTTTTTATATAAATTCTAATCTACGGATTATACATCACACCATTTCTGGGAGGCTTTAGTGCCGTCAGTGGTCATGTTTGCGATTGCGTCACCTATGAAAAATATTTTGATTTTACAATAAATATAAAATCATATGTAAAAAGAATATAATAAAAAGAACCATACCTACACATGCTACAAACTCGGGATTACCCAGTTCATGACTTATCTAGTTTCCAACATTCTGACGATAATCATGTTCATTTACCTTGTCTTGTCCCGTGTTGGTGACATTCGCGACGGAACTCGTTTCAATGTCGCAGTCGTTATGCAATTACCGCTGATTGATAATTACGGTGCAATTTATACGATGCAGGCACTTTATTGCAATAACAACGTAAACAATAATATGCACAGTATTGCACGCGCGTGGACTCTTAGCTGTGATAACCTACCGTTATTATGTTACGCAACCTGTGAAGAGGAATAGTCTCATGGATGTTGTGATATTTTTACGATCGTTCACTTTTTTCTTGCATGACTTCACTTGGAATTAGTTTGGGTCTTTAATTTAATAGTAAGCTTGCAGTCGTTTACACCTTTTTTCTACGGACGAATTCCTTTTATAAAAGAATCTTGAATCTCTAGACTCAATATCACAAGAAAAACCCCTAATATAATCTACCTTTTATTCACATTTTTTACACTGGTTGTTTGCCACTTGTAATTTAAACGGTTTTAGGTAACCAACAGAATCCTACTACTTACCTACTTACTAATTCTTCGCTGTATGTCCGTCCGTCTGTTTTTCGGCAGGTTGTATTCATCGAACCGAATAAGATAAAAAAGCTGAATGTTTCGCAGTATATATTTCAAAACAATTTTTATTTATTAAATTCATGTTCCCTGGATGGAGGGCCCGTACAAGAAACGTATTTTTTAATTCTGTTTACGGTTACCCCTTCGTGTGCTAGTCACCTTTACAAAAGCAGCATACTTCTTTAAGTTTTTATGAAGTACCAAACATATCAAGTTTATTCTGAAAAGTGCGTCTTGACAGCTGCCCGCCAACACGGAAAAAATTCCAGAGTGAAAATAACAAAAAATAGGCTTAACGAGGTAGCAAGTGGGCTCATGAAAATGGAAGCCTCCAGAAGTAAGGTTCACAAACGCTTTTGAATGGAAGTACCCGCAAAATCGAAATAACTTTTACCTTTCTAGAGTAGGGTAAGGATTTCATTGGGCACATAAGTGAATGAGCTATTTATCTTTATTATTGTTTCTAGGCAGTAAGGCTTACTATTAATATTATTGTTATTTCAGTCTGTGTAGTGAAATTTGTCGGACACATGAATTTAAACTTTTCTAAACACACCTGGGGGTTACTCTTTAAGCCCGAAATCCGTAGTTTCGGCCTTAGATCCACCTGCCCATTTTTGGTCAGACGGATATTTTTTTAATACTTACTAATAAACTGAAAAATGCGAGGTAGTATAAAAAAGAGATCTGTACAACGCGTAGGATGAATAAAAGGCGGAAGTAATGACCGAAAACAACGCAGTCTAATATAATATGTACATAGGTACAACAATATCTACACAAATTTATGACCATATTTTTCAAAAAAACATCGTGATGCTCTTGGTAATAGTTGGAACTATGGTTGGGATCTTTGAAGGACGCTATTTTATTATTTATTTATTAAGGTAGACTTATACAACGTGAACCAGATTAAGCGCAATCATATCTGATTCTGATTGGGGTGGTTCACGACACCCCAATCAGAATATTAAAATTATAAGTCCAAAACAACATCCGTAATTAAATAAAGGAGATGTTTCACTTTTGGCCATCAGATGTATATTTATCGAAAAAGGGGGAAAAATACCACTACCAATACAAATTGAGGAAAAGTATTCTTTTATTAATATACTAGCTGACCCGCGCGGCTTCGCTCCCGTCAGCTGTCTACCCTATCTACTTACCCTACCCTATTCAAGTTCCATCGTGTATGGAGTACTGCTCTCATTTTTGGGACGGATCTGCCAGATACCATTTTCTTGAGTCAATTGAGAAACGAGCCAAGAGGATCATCGGCAATGATAGGCTCGTCGAGTCGAAGCTCCAAAGTCTTGAGCATCGACGGCGAGTTGCTAGCCTTTCGGTTTTCTACCGGTTGCATTTTGGGGAGTGTGCGACGGAATTTCATAATTTAATTCTGCCAAGCCCGTTCCATCATCGGATCATAAGACGCACGGCGATGCGCCACCGGTACATAGTAGACATCCCACCCATATGCATTGGGCCCGCGTGTTGGATTACGGCCCATTCCCTCTCCTAGAGAGGAGGCCTGAGTCCCAACAGTAGGAACATTATAAGGCTAAGGCTATGCTATGCACCCACACGCACAAAACGTTTTGAGAACACATTCATAATGCGTACAGCTAAGGAGTGGAATTCCCTGCCGGAGTCTGTGTGTCCTGATAGCTACAACCTGGTCTTTTAGTCAAGAGTGAATAGGTTACCTCTAGACAAGCGTGCTCCATCTTCGACCACATCGTCGCTTACCATCAGGCGAGATAGTAGTCAAACGCGTGCCTATCAATAGTAAAAATATAAATAATTAAAGTTAGGTATTTTATACTTTGTAGTGTTTTTATTTGAAATTTGGTTCTATTTTGTTTTGTCAAACAAATTTTTTGTCACTTTTTAGTGGTGATTCTCCACAAATAAATAGACATTCACATGTGCGTACTCCGTCAAAGCGTAACGGCGTGATGTTATGGTGCGGCATGCGACTTCAGCAAACCGGTCCATTTGCTATCATATACTGAGGAGTTCCTTCGCCTATCTCCGAAGTTCTTCATCAGATCTTCACCAAATTGAAATGGAAACACTCCGAAAAAATACTTTTCCAATAACTACCCAAATCGCTTCAAGTTTGCCTATAAAATTTGAAGAGTTCCATTCCATCATCAGATCCTGACCTGATTATCACGGAACTATCTGGGGAGTCTACCCTTTCAAACAAAAAAATAATTTTCCAAATCGGTCCAGGCGTCTTCGAGTAATCGTGGAACATACATAAAAAAAGAAGATTCCGTCGAATTGAAAACCTTCTGTTTTTTGAAGTCGGTTAAAAATAGTAAAACCATCCAAATCAAATCAAATTGCTTTGTGTCTGAATGTGGAACTTAACCTTCTAATTTGCGCAACGGTAACGGTTTTCACCAAAACTTAGAACTGAGAAGTTATTCCGGATGTGTATGTGTAAATCTTGGTGTTTTAGTTAGTCATATAAAACTGGGGCGGATCGCTAGTAATATATAAAACAACAGTTTTTAACCAAATGAAAGATCCCTTGGTTCGTTTTGAATCTCCACTGAAAAGCAATTGGGTTTCTGAAACATACACCTAGTTGATTTTGTTTTAATCGTTTAGTAACTAAAAACATTTTTTTCGCGGGTTTAACAGTGTTATGGCCAGTCACGGCAACTCGGTGTTACAAAATATTTTTAGACTAGCTTCAGCCAGCGGCTTCGCCCGCTTTGTCCCTAGGCAACATACTCCCGGAATAAAAGTAGCCTATGTCTTTTCTCTGGCTCTAGATTAATTTTGTACCAAATTTCATTTAAATCGGTTCAGTAGTTTTGGCGTGAAAGCGCGACAGACAGACAGACAGAATTACTTTCGCATTTATAATATTAGTAAGGATTAATATAGTATGAAAGTATACCATTCTCTGCTCACCAGAGTATGGGCAGCAGCGTTCTCTGTAAAACTTAACACCATATACTGCGATCGCCAACCCGCCTGCCAAGCATGGCGATTATGGCAAACCCACCCCCTTTGGGGAAGGTCTATGTCCACCAGTGAACGTCTTTTCGCTGTTATGATGATGATGATGATGGAAGTATGGATTAACAATTAGGTAGTTATATGTATATAACTCATCATTTAAAAAGACATATTCTAGATCGCCTTGCAATCTAGAAAGTATCTCTTCAGCACTCTTGAGCAGTTTTTTGCATTTATTGCATTACAGATTTCCAAAGGTAAGTTATTCATATATACTCTGAATAATCCAGAATTACTAACTTCTGCCCGTGAATATGAAATTCAGAAATCGATACAGTACAAGCTACTAAAATTTTATACATAAAAAAATTGTATGTTGTAAATAGTTGTTAGACAATGAATTCTTTCCCCTTTTTAAACGCGCTTGTATATAGTTTGTGATTATAGATCCAAAATACGTCGTTAACCCTGAAAATTTTACTTATTCTTGGAAATAATATTTTCATTTACTCTTAGGAAAATTTTTGATAGAACATTGGGCCATTACTTCACAATTTAATTTATGAACACTGCTTTAAATAAACTAACAGTTAAAGTATTCCTTTTAGTTTTATACCTGCTCTTATTTAATAACGCTTATTAGTTTCATGCCCGTGCCTTTGACGAAGCCTTTGTCGGAACATGGACATCCTGATTTTATTTAAATCATTTGATATTTTTATTACATTATTGAGAACAAAGAGTTGAATGGAAATATTACTTACTAGCTTCTGTCAGCGGCTTCGCCCGCGTAGTCCCTAAGGATTATACTCCCGGGATAAAAAGCCTATATCCTTTCTCAGGCTCTTGACTATCAGTGTACCAAATTTCATTTAAATCGGTTCACTAGTTTTGGCGTGAAAGCGCGACAGACAGACAGAGTTACTTTCGCATTTATAATATTAGTAAGGAGTAAGGAAGTAAGGATTAAACAAAGAAGAAGGTATTTTGATTAATTCAAGTTAACAAATCTCATCTCATCCACTTTAGTTACATTGTATTTCCACAGAATAATCGTCACGTTTTTTTCGTCCACCACGTGACTAAGTTTCTGAAAAAATTAATGTCGACCCGTCACAAACTAGTCAAGTGATGCGACAGGCTTTCGAAAACTCATTCAACCAATCACGGCACAATCGTTGTGTATTCATTTTCGTACGAAGCACTCGGCATAAATATATTACCCAAAAATTATGTTAACATTAATTTATCTGTCTTCTAATGTAATGAAAAAAGGTGTCAATTAATCTGTAGAAAATTGTTGTCTACTACACCTATGCCTCTGTTCTTTTTAAAGGTTTTTCAAATACACATTAAAGGCAAAATTCCCGAAACAGACGGTGGAGTATTCCATAAGTGTTCTCTTCGTTAATTCAAACAAAAAAACACCAATAAAATGAAAAAGCGGGACTACACAGCCTAGGGCCAATTAGACTTTCAAAAGAAGATTTTAAATGACAAAGAGGATTTATTGCCAGCTGAACTTCACTCTCAGGGAGCAAAAACGAATAACCTTATTGTGCAGTGCGTTGGAGTTTGCTGAAAAATGATATAACTTTTGTTCTTAAACTTATTGCAAGAAGTATTTCTGTTCCGTTTTGCAGAGCTATTTTACGAAATACGTACTTGTCGTTCAAATCCAACAAATGGATTGTGATTTTATTCAGCAAAAAAAGACGAAAGACATATTGATTTTTATTATGATTATAATATTTATTGATATAAATATTTAGTAGATTATCATAATTGCTGCTTGTTTAATTAATTTTGATTCACCTACAACAAGGCAGCCGAGTTATTTCCGATTTTTGTGGTTTGAGCTCTGCTTCTCCAGAAACGTAAACTTGATAGTCCGAGCAAAAATCTTGTTTGCATTTGCCGGTCAATGAACCGTATCGCAATATTTTTTGATTTTTAGAATTTTCTCCCTGCGTAACACCTTTATTTTGGTTTGCAACCTTTTTTAACCCTCGACGCAAAAACGACGGGGTTTGACGTGTCTGTGTGTGTGTGTGTTGTGTGTCTGTGGCATCGTAGCTCCCGAACAGATGAACCAATTTAGATTTTGTTTTTTTTTTTTGAAAGGTGTATTAGTCGGGAGTGTTCTTAGCTGTTTGATGAAAATCGGTTCAAGATGGCCGCTGTCACAACTACCTCTATATGGGTATCAAATAAAACGGCTTGACTAGTAGAATGTACACTATATTGAATGGTAATGAGGAATATGAACTAAACGATTTGAAGATTCGATTCGGGAGCAAAACAAAAGATTTACGGTCTCCCGAATCGAAGAATCTTGGCCCAAAGAATCGTATCTATATTAAACTAAAAGGATCAATAGAAATTATTTTTTACTTTTTAAAGTTTTTTTGTCGGGGGTTTTTAAAATTTTCAATTTTATTTTTAAGCATTCCAATTTACACCACATTTATAAGAATCGTATGCAGTATAAAATGTATATGGCCAAAATGGCAGGAAGCATTGTATTTATATGAATATAAATGTCAACCACAGCTGCAAATAATTCATAAATACGTTTGGTTATAACAATAATGCACTCAAATTGCATTGACACCACATTATGCTTGATAAGATAATTGTTTTTGTAACTCGTAGATTTTAACCCTGTATCCTATTTACAATACTTACTGTATACTAAACTATTACAGGTATTTTTAATCAACTATCCCTTTTTTATGTATGTGAAATCATTAAATGACTCCTCCCGCTCCGGGCGGAGCAGAAGGGAGTGTCAGACTCTTACTGACTAAAACCCATTCGTGTTCCTCCTAGTGCCCTTTGTGTTCCAGGACCGCGGTGACTCTTTCAAAAAAATTCCGCAATTCTAGATGGAATCAACTATGCCTCGTTTAAATACGAGTGCGAAATTTTCAAAGTACCTGCGGTAAACAACTACGGTTACAGTTTGAAAATCCAATTTAGTTAAAATGGATTTAGAAGGAGTTTAGTGATAAGTTTGCTGTAACGTTTTACCCAGAACATTGACGAAGCCAAAACTTCTGTCTCGAGAACTCTTGCCTTTTGTATCGACAGTTCATAATATTGCTTGTTTATTCAGATAGTTTTTAACCGAAGTATAAATATGACTGACATTTTATGTATTCAAAAGTTGTCACACACTCATTTAATTCATCATTTCAGGTTACATTTCTTGCATTCTGAAAAATCGGTCTAAGTGTAGGTACTAATTAGATAGCAATCTATACATATGATAAAAGAGTAGAGACCGTGATTTCTGTATATTAAACTAAAATACCTAAAATCGAGTAGGGGCGATCAAAAAAATAGCTATAGAACATAAAAAGAGCATTTTCATTTTTTTGGTCTATCTGTCTGTTTGTTAACGCTAATCTCCGAAAATACTGGACAGATTTTGTAGGGGTTTTCAAATTAAAATTCTATTTGTTTTTGAACAACATTAAGTCTTTGTTTCTTTAAAATTGGTGGCCAGAAAAAAAAGTTATGGACATTTAAAGATTTAAAATTTCGTATTAACGATTTTCGATAAGTTTTGTTCAACTTTCATTTATTCGTTCACTTAAGCATAAAACTAGCCTTTTAAACATATTCTTAGAAATTGTAATCATCACGCTATATCTTCGAGGAGCTAAGCCGTCAATAACCATAACTTATAATATCGGCTATTTAAATCAAACGTCAACTGAATTCATTCACCCGGCAGTACAATGACTGGCTTCCGAATGATTCGGTGTAAGTTCGAACCCCAGTTTTCGCAACTTTTAAAAATTATTATAGACTCGTTTTTGACTTTTTATGTTCCTGCTCTAATAATATTTTCGTTGGCCGTGACTTCGTTTGCCTGTACATTTAAAAATGTGTGGAACTGGATGTGACGAAGTACTGAAATTCCGGATTAGTAGGATAATTAACAGAACCTATTTTCTGTTTTTCAATATTCTTCATTTGTTCGTATCACGATAAAAAGTACAAAACCAAAGTAGATAACTTTTACACATAAACCTGATAGTAATTTGTGGCAATGTAGATAAAATCAACTTACTACGTAATAAATATACCTGCAATGCCATCTATTGACCCAAATCGTACTTTCGACGGCACGAGATTACACCAAAACATATTTTTAGTTATTAGTGGTTATTTACAACGTGGGGCATTTAAAACGCCTTAAAAAAAGTGATTATTTTAATACCTTAAGAAATATCGTTCTCAATGAATGTAATATTCCTGTCAATAAAATAAAACGAACTCTAAACTAAACTTTTGATAGTTCGACTTCATATTCCATAGATGGCTTTATGCATTTGATCTCATTTTCGCGGTATTATGATTACAATATTCGTCAACTTGCGCGCGCTTAAATTTGCTAAGCTTAACAAGCTAAAGCTGCTCAATAAGACCTGCACTTTGCAGGATTTAATGAATGCCACCGATACTGCAATTAACATAACCACCTAATGGGTCAAAACAGCATAAAGAGTTGTGACTGTGTTAATTCCCGAAATAGAGGAGTCGCGATAGTTGAGTTAATCGGATGTCTAACTGTGTTCCAAAATCTTAACATCGTTATGAATTACAATCCTGTTTCGAAATAAATAAAAAATCAACTTTATTCATAAAGTAGTTCCTTAACTTCGTAGTTTGAAGAATAGCACCATTCATTTAGCGCAATATAATATCAACACGTTAAAATTCAAATATGCAAACATATGGTCTTCTTTATGGTCCGACGCCATAAAAAAGGCTGTTGGAGGTAGCATTACAGAGCGATCCACACTGCAGATGATCGAATGGCTTGGAGATGCGACATATGTGGTCGCGATCCTCAGCAGTGAGGAAACGACGACGAAGAAGGCCACTCAAATGCGTATAATTTTACGAATACTGTTAAAACTTGCTGACGACGTATACCACAATAAAGAAGGTGGTTAGGTTATTTTAGAAGATAGCCTGTATTGTCCTGTTGCTTCAGCATTAATTCATTTTTTCTGTGTTCGGGGAATCCAACGACCAAGCAGCAACCATCAATACGCATAATGTTGACAAATGTTAGTGGGGCAAATATTTCCATGCCATGGGCATGAAAGAAATGGTACACATTATGCTATTAAGTTCTATGATTTTATTTACATATTTAATTTTGATTAAATTTTGCAAAGTTACACTTATCCAACAAACTGTATAGTAGCTTAAATAAGATTTCGGCTGATTGCTCTGGTGACGTGATCATTCCCAGAATCCCCTTCATTCCCAATTATTTTCTATTTATTTTAAAACTATTAAATTCACAGTGAGCCTATAATACGTACGTCATGACGAGCTCAGGGCCAGAAATTATTCTTCGAGGGCTTCATCCTCCATTGGATCATGGGGAACTATAGGTCTAGCACGCAACAGACAAACTCGACCCACTCTTCCTGCTACCTTTCTCACAGTTTCATACATGACTTTGCCAGAGATCAACTAAACTTCATGAGAACTAATGGTTACGGGCTAAAAATTGCAGGCAGTCAATAATGGCAATGTCAAGCCTATACACGCGATTAACTTAACTACTTCCCAGCCTAAGTAGATATACCTTCCGAATAAACCTTCCGAATAATAATAGGTATAATCACGGGTCATTGCCTTCTAAAAAAACATTTCTACAACAAAGGCGCCATAGACAGCTCAATTTGCAGAGGTTGCTTCGACGCCGAAAAGCCAGTCAAACCTACTTCATCCTTGAAATGAGGTTGTTGCTTCCGACGTGAACAAATCCTCGGAACGGTGAGGTCGCACCGTGAAACCTGTGGAGCACCCAGGAGGATCCTGTGCATTTGGGCGGAGCTAGGCTGGTTAACATAGCCAACACTTACGCGCAATGGACCGAATGGGAGTCTAAATGCGGATTACAGAGTGTCTACTCCATCAGTTGCTAGGGATAGACTACTTTTCTGGTTGGTATACCCATGGCCAACTTTATGTAGCTCTATCGCGTGTTAACAACTCTAGCAACTTTCTTCAACATCGTATACAGAAGTATCTCATTACGAAAATTACGAAAAATGGCTAGGGCTGGACAGCATAACAGTCTTCCAAATTCGTTATTCTAAAAGGGATCCAGCAATGCTAGATATTGACTGTAAACCTTATCTTAGCGATCTTACATAGTGACATAATTTTACTTTTCGACATACACGCGTACGAACTCGCAGGCAACAGCTAGTAAATAGTAAGTCTGTAGTTATGGCGAACCTTGAGGGATGCCTTTGTCCATCAGTGGACGTCTACTAAGTCCAAAATAATATTAAAAGAACATAAAATGCAGTAGATAGCTCATTATTTGTTTGTTTTTCGCACACGAAGCAACGGAACATCGGATTATCGGATCGACATAACTGTTATTTCCAAAAATTATCCACACGGAAGCGAAACTACAAACGAACAAATGCTTTGTCAAAGTAAAGATTTTTCATGTATCCAACCAACAAGTACCTACTTACTGTAGTATTGGCAGTAGCACCGATCATTATTATAAGCTTAAAATACCGTACAAAAAATTACTCCCATATCAGTCGTTGCCAAGGTTTCACAAATATCAGTGCCGCTTTTCACAAGCTCCCAACACAACACTGCGGATTTGCTTAGTTAATGGTAGGTTGTAAATAATACTTTCCTAGCTGACTAGCCTGAGAAGAAACACCGAAACAAGCTCAGAGGTCAAAGTCTTTTGAAGTCCATACAATTGTACTGGTGTAATAATAAGTTAGGAGCAGAGAGCCTAATTCTTGTTAGTTGGTAACTTTCACATTCGCATTGCAGTGGCAATCTGTCCAAAATAGAAATTTTAGTTTAGAGGTGAGTGGCATGAGCGTCTGAATTTCCAGATTGGGCAAAGTATCGTTGGGTATTTTTTTTATCAGGATTTTCTCAGTTCAAAAGAGTCAAAGCAAAACTTGGTGTACTTAACACAAATTCAGCCTGCGTCTTTGAGTAGAAAAGTCGTGGTGCTACCATATAGTTAAACCTACTGTAAAATTGAATATAATTCAATAAGTTTAGCTGTAGATACGATCGTTAGGTTAGGTTAGGTGGTTTAACTGAATCTGAAGTGACTCTAGTGGAGAGACTGGGTTAAGGGTTTTTAGCACTGAGTGCTAGATCCCAACGGATAGCAATGTGTTGCCTTTCTCCACTTATCTTAAGTATTTATGTTGTCTTCTTTCATGAGAACCTGAAAATAACTTTATTGGTTAAAAATAAATAAAGACGCAGCTTTAGAACATATAAATCATTTTTAATAACAGCAATTGCACGAGAAACTTCAAAACGAATTAGATTATTTAAGATATAAATTAATTGTAAGTATTCTTTTCTTTGCATGAACCCCTCATGCAAAGAAAAGAATACTTACAATTAATTTACATATTTTTCTTAGAAGTGACAAATTATGAAATAGTAATAGTTGCATCAATCATATCGATGCTAATAACTTGTTCGTGAAACCACATTATATTTAGCTCGAGTCAAAATAATAACAGCCGCACGGATCGAACTTACAGGTTAAGCTAAGCTTGCTGAGGTCGGTCGGTGGATGGCTGACCGTACACTACATACTGAGTTCCTCCGTGCCTCGGAAAGCACGTTTATTTGTTGGTCGCAGGTGTCATTTGTACATCTTTGACAGTCGTTTCGGGTAGTTAACATCCAATTAATAATTTGTCATCAGTCTTGCCAAGGAAAGTCGTGCTGATCAGTTACTGGGATATGCAAGTCAGTTATTCAGAATTTATTCATCCTTAAAACATATTGGTATTCATCTACATCCAGTTAGACTGGAATCCGACCGTTGGGGTCAGGCAAGGCAGATTGATCCTCCAATTAGAGGCTGTCAGCTCGGTCAGACTAGTCGAGTCTGCGTGCAAGCTTCAATGGTTATCTAACATTTATCAAAATGTGGTCTGAGTTCACCTTAACTTTCGTGTGCCGAGAATTTAAGTTTACGTCATAAATAATAGCAGTTTATTTATTAGACGGGAACAATAAATGACGACGAGGCGCTAAATATTTTTGAAAAACAACAATTTTCAAATGACGAAAAGATTGAAGAACGGAAAGCTATTTCAATCCCGTGATTTGTAAGTATGCTCACTTACTATTTCTACTATTTATAACTATGATAATAGGCGCATGGTTCGTTAGTCAAGTCGTCAACACAGTCGCGAATAATTTATCATCCTGTAGGTATTTCAGCCGTTCGCGTCACCCCTTGTCGTGGGAGGGACGGGTGAAGCCTGCTTAATCCGCCCCTACATTTGTTTACAATAGTAAAGTCGTTTTAGAGAGGAAATTGTACCTACAATGGCCCGGAGACAAGACTTCATAGTGACGTCACGTTGATGACATTTCCGCAGTTTAATGATTTTCATGTTTTCGTTTTAAATACACAGATCATACACAATAGTAAAAAGGTATATTTGACTTGCATATTTATTGCATACGTGATAAAGTTCAAATATTATTGCAGCCCATAATTATTAGGGCTTCTTTCAACAACTTAAAAATCCACTTGTACTGGAGTCGGTGGTGATAAACTGAAATTATCTCGAATTATGTAGATATTCAAGTGTTTAAATTATAAAATTAATTTTACACTTTGAATAATTTAATCTCGTAAAATTAAGCACATACTCGTAGTACGTATAATAGAAGTGCCTAATAGGTACATTTATAAGTCATTTTAGAATCAACAGCTGTACTCGGAGCCGGATCTTCCTGTCTCAGTAGCCTTACGTAACATCGAAAATTATATACTTTTCGTTCGCGCTGGCAACGTCGCTAGTAAAAGCTAGTTGGTATCAAAATTATCATTAATTCGGTGTCAACGAGCAATCAAAGACTGTATAGAAGTATGCAGTAGCGGGGATTACGGCCAGGGCGACTCGGGCGGTCGCCTGGGGCGCCGGCAACTGGAGGGCGCCAGGACATACAGAGCGCTGCGCGTGATTTGAATACCTATTTCTTGCGTTATAAAGAAAAACTCAGACATTGATGGTGATTTGTTGTACGTTGAAATTTTGTGTCGGAAACACAATCTCGAAGACAACAGCTATCGCAAACTTAAATTTTATTAAAAAGCACACTCTTTAAAAATTACCTATATCCTTGGATATCGCTGCATATTCTGCTAACAATACTAGTGAGCGTTGCAAGAGGTGAACAGTTTTTTTAAATTTAAATTTAGCTCACCAAACGAAAACCACAAACTGCCAAATAGGGGAAATAAGCGAATTTTGGTGTACATAGTAGTAGGGAATGATGTTTTAAACAACATAGTAAAACTACGTAAGTAATGGGTGGGGGTGAAGCTATTGGGGGCGTGAAATGGTTTTTCAAAAAAGTTATTTTTAATTATATTGGAATATTAAAGGACGCCAAATGACTCGCCCGGGGCGCTTAGATGGTTAAGGCCGGCCCTGGGAGTATGAAAGGATGCAAAGTTGGGTGATGAGTACATCTGCACTGCACGACGAAACTCTGACAGTTACATACATATGTCAACAACAGCCCGTCTATTCTGTCAACAACTCACCATGTTAACTCAGGTGGAGTGAGCATGAAGTGAACTGTCAAACCGCCATGTATGTTTGGATTGACAGTAAAAGCTAACACGATGAAAAATTTAGAGAATTGAACTCCATATATCGAGAGCTAAATATTTTTATATAGTTATTCTAACACTGTATCACTATTATTGTTATCACTCTACACTATTGCTGTCCCCCACACTAAGTGATGACTTTCAACAATCCTACTACATCCTATCCTACTTACATTATTTGTTAAAGATTTTTTGGATGTTTGTTAATGAATCACGCATCAACAGATATTCGAGGGACGTTGCTTGACATACGAGTAGACCATGGCTTGGGGCCCTACTATGGCGTCTTCCCCACACACCTAAATCATGATGGTTAATGAGGCGCCGACCCCACTCCACGCGGTCTAGCGGTCAGAGTTCCGAGTTCTGTGTTTCGCGTCCACTGTAATCTATGCGGTGGCTAAGAATCCTACACACACAGAAGCTGTTAGACCGTGACGGTCAAAATGGACGCGCGTTCTGTCGGAGTTCTATTTTTTTGCAAAAGCTGGAAGGTCACGATGTCCGACGAGATCGAAATGTTTATTTAATTAGTGAGAGAGAAACATTTTCTTTATGATTTGCGAGACATTTGGTTGAGAGTGACATTTGGTTTTCAGTAAAAAGAGGGTGCGACGTATTATCACTGCTTAAGATTCCTGAACTCCAGATTTTTAGACCGCTCGCAGTGTACACGTGTGTGGACGCGGAACGGGCCACGGAAAGGACCGTGGAACAGACGCGCCTGATTCTGGTGTGGGAAAAAGACAGAGATAGAACTAGTGATGGCGTTATAGTACCCTGGAGTTGGACATAATGGGTATGGGTACCTTTTATATTGGTAGTATGTTTCCATGACATATTAGCGGGTCAGTTAATAACATTATTAATGCGAAAGTTTCGATGTTTGGATGGATGGATGGATGTTTGTTACTCAATCACAACAGAACAGGTGAACAGATCTTGACGAAATTTGGCACAGAGGTAGATTTATAGCCTGGAAGAATAATAATATTAAAAAAGATAATTGAGATAATTTTAAACATTCACGCGGGCGGCAGCTAGTATAGAATATAATTGACATGAAAAGTAGCATCTGATACTTATTGAAAAAGAGATATCCTTTTTATTTTCTACTTTTTCTAAAACTTGATCTCAATGTTCAGAACTATTCTCACGGCATACCTATTCCTTGGATGGGTTCTGCAGATGTGTAGGTATACATACCTACCGATAAGCACACGCTACTCACGCTTAAGTCCCACGTAATGGTAAGGACCCTTCTGTCATCAAACGGACACAAATACCGATTCCTGGCTACCTTTTAGAAAAACCCAATGACATTTTGCCCGACCCGGGAATCGAACCCAAGGTCTCATGCTTGACAGTAGAGCCTTTAACCATTAGACCAATGAGGCACTTCCCTAATATTATAATTGCGAATTTCGCAAACATTCTTTGTGGTAGTTTTTCATAACCAACTTAAGTAAACTTTTAACTCCCTCCAAACGAATTCAATTCAAGTGACAGGCTTATTCTGTAAAAATCTCACAGTGAAGTGAAAGCTAAAGTAGAGTGAGTTAGAAGTAAACTGTCTACACTAGGTATTGACATCATCATCATTATGAACAACCCGACTTCGCGCACTGTTAAGCTTTAGGCCACTCTTTTCTTGTGCATATCCCCACGTTCCTTTGCCAGCCCCATTCAGATTTGCCAGTCCATTTAAAAAAATTAAAGTTCTAACGTTAACAGGCCTTTTTATATTGCAAGCTGGTATTTTTGTAAAAGAGCAGTCCAATTTTATTAAAGCATGTGACCTACACTCATTATATATCCGTCGTGACCCTACACGGTAAAATATGCCTACCTATAAAAGCAAATTATGCTATGAAAATAGTTACGTAACATCGATAAAAATTTACAATAATATACCTAAACAAATTAGTGAGCTCCCATTAAAATATTTTAAATCCTAATTAAAGAAATGGTTAATTGATCATTGTTTTTATTATAGCTACTGACTGCTATATATGCTCCTATTGACTTAATGTGGTTGGTATACTAATATCATATATGTTAAAATTTGAAGAAGGTATTATTTCCAACTAACTTAAGAAATCATTGAAAGAGTTACTTACCAAACATATGATAGAGCTAATTTTATTTTAATATTATGTAAACTTGTTTTAATAAGAATTTGAATTTTTATAATAATTTTAGTTATGTTAGTTAGAACTAGTTTTTTTTTAAACATTTGTTAAAAAGTTATTAAATTATTACTATTGTTCGAATTTTGTACGCCAGTGAATGGCGAAACATGTCAGATCCTAGTCCTCTATTTAATAAGACCTTAAATGTACCATGTTTCTATACAAATAAAATATTCTTATTCTTATACCCACGATGGAAAGTATGTCGTTAGCACATCTCCCCGCAGGGCGACTAACTAAAAATGATTTCAGACAGAGTAGACTGTCTTTAGGTGGTTCGCTGCTGTCAGTTAAATGTGTCATCGTACTCACCGTATCGTGTTGTTTACTAACACTTAGTTTTAAGGACTATGTTACTAACCATATTATGAGTCTTTGCTCGAAATAAAGTTTTTGAATCAAATTAATTGAATTGATAGACCGATCTTTCCAAATTCACTTCTTTCTTAGTTTTTGTGTTCAGGTTTCAGAATGCATCGGCAATTCTGTGGTGAAAAGAAAGCGTGAAGTATCATTGACAATACACGCTTATCTGAAAAACGATAGTACTCAGAAACCAGATGTTTCAATCATATGTTTACTTGAATGAGCAAACTTGGGCCCCGGAGACTTTGCTTAGAAATATATTTAGTCCATCAGTTAGATTACTAAATTAAAAATAATAATTAAAAATGTTGAAAAAACCCACGATGAAAACATAAATGAAAAAGGATAAAATAGTTTTAAAACCCCCGACTTAAAGAATTTATATCCGTCTGAGGCCACCAAATGCACAATTTTTTTTGCAGTTTTGTAATAACGTGAATAATGGAAATATTTTATTGCTATACTTATTTATATGTATGTTGAAATTTAAAATGGTGATAGGCCCCCCTATTACGTAATACTCGTGGGTTTTTCCATTTTTTTTAATTTTGCTTTTTATTTAAAACTTTTTAGAGAGCATATAATCGTATTATGTACGTTGTACTACATATCGATATAGTTTTTTTGAACTACTGGAAACCGCGTCAAACTCAGACTAGTAGTTTTGGAGATAAATGACAACATTCGTTTGCATAAACAGACAAACAAACATCCTCTCACCCCAAACGCCGTCTCCGTGCCGCCGCGGGTAAAAATATTGGATTTGTCCTGATCCTTTTTTACGTAAAAAAATTAAGACGGACTCTGGTCAAGTCACGCGTTTGGTCACATTTTACAAACAAGTGACATCACCTGAATTTTGATGCGCTTTATCGTTGTAATTTTAACCGACTGCGCCAGGGGAAGGTTATGTTTTTATTGATTTGAAAAGACGACGTATGTATACGTATCCAAATTGAAAATCTAATTATTATTTTCCTTTGCACGAAAATACACTAATATAATAATCTGAGAGAAAATTGTAATATTTTTAAGGAGCGTTTGCATTCGCATCGCAGTCAAAAACTGTCAAAAACACCTCTTTCCTCCATTTTTACAATATTGAATTTGAACGCACACACACAAAGGAACACAAAGGTTTTGCTGATGGTGGCACATGTTTTGAATCATTTGGTTCCCTTCAAAATGGTTGAGTTAGATGGTGCTGATGCACGCGTCATGTTCGTGAACGGGCGCCGTCAGTTGAGACTGGTCATCTCTTATCTGCCACTGACTTATTTTAATCTGTACCTATATTTTGAATTGTTTATATATTTTCTTGTTCTTTGCTTTGTCCTCGCATATAGAAGCAATCAAAGAGAATGTTAACAAGATTTCGTAATACATCACATGGTTTAAAAGAGTGTCCGTGGAGTTTCTTGCACGTTCTTCTCCATAGAGATCTACGCTTTGGAACGTGCAAATAGCTTCATGTTTTTGACTGACCGACTTTGACAATTCAAAAGTGCCTGTAAATGGTTTATTTGAAATATACGATTTGAGTTAAGTTAAAAAAATGTCACAATGCACTAGAACGCATCATGGTGACCAACCGCAACACTGTGACGCTGCAGTGGATAAAAAGACACAGCCGATCACAAGAAAATGACGCGTCCGATGAGCTAGCCAGGAGGGGATCTGATACTGTGGCTGTTGGAGCCGAACTCATAGTACTACTCTCCTTCGGCCAGCTGCGCACATGGCTACAAGAACACACCCACAAACAAGCGGAACGCTGGTGGGCCTTAGCACCCCGCAACAGGCAGTCTAGGGAGGATATGCCATCCTTGAACAAACACTTACACACGATAGCTATTACGGACAGTTCTTTATGCAAAGCATGCATGGAGGAGGAGGAAACGGTATCGCACGTACTCCTTGAGTGCACAGGCGTTATCGAAATACGGAGTCAAACAATAGGGTCATAGAACTCACTTACAGATGTTTTTACACACCGGGAAAATTAATCTGTTTCTGGACCCCATCTGGACCCTGTTTCTGGAGCCAATACTCCAACCAGCCAACCTCCCGTTGGCTGGTTGGAGTATTGGCTCACGCACAATGGTCCAACATCAGGACTAAGTGCGGAAACCAAATCCTAATAGATAGATACCGTTTTGCTAAAAATCGCGAAAAAACGTTTTTGTGACTTTTGCCCCCAAGTAATTTTTTTCCAGGTATCGGATCGATGAGGCCTTTTTAGATTTAATTTATCATAGTGTTTTGTTAATTTTGAGCTGGGTGCGATTATTGTAACTTTTCTCCTATTTTTTGGTCTAATATGACCGGACTTAACCTATTGATTGGTTTTAGAACTAATATTTTTATTCTGTACCTCAACAACATTATAAAGCAAATAATAAACATCAAATCATCTAAATAAAGGCGTCAATGTCTAATAGAATCACGAATAAGTATGTTTGGAGCTAGAATTATGAGCAGTAGAGACTACAAGGAGGTCAGAATCATGAAGGAGTAAAATTTTCGGGACTGACTACTATTTATTTCTTTTAAAGTAGGTTTTGAGGCCTCTGACCTCATTTTCCTCTTTATGAGTATGGGTTATACATTTTTTCAATTATTCTCACTTCCCTCTTGACCTAGTTCTGAAATTCACGCAGATGAAGTCGCGGGCAGAAGCAAGTTTCTAAACTCAATTTTTTTCGTAAGCTGGCAAGTTTAATTTCTTGACATATTGATCTTTGACGTCTTTCAAAGCACGAAATAAATTAATTTATTTTAGCCTGTTTCTTAAGATACATTTTGAGATAAAAGCTATAAAAATAGACACTCCAGGCCAGAAAAAAAATGATATATCTATATTACTTTACGTAAGTGAAAAATAATGTTTGTGGATGTTCTATACACAGAAGTGAAAGTGATGATTTTATCATGATTTGCCGGTGTTATTATATTATTCAAAGTTACAAAAAAACAGTGAAAATTATTTCATAGCACGAATTTTAATAAATTACAACTTTAAACTGCTGAACTATGTAAAATATTGTAAAAAATAATATTTAATTTACGAAAGATTATTAGATTAGCAGAGACTATTTAGCTCGGATATGCAAAAAAGTGACGTAGGTACTACGTTGACAAGGCCCACGGACCATCTAAATTGATCTGAATCGACAGTGATGCAAATACTTTTAAAAGGCAAAAGATGAAATGGCGATAGAATGAGGGCGCTCGGAATAAATAACGTAAGTGCCAAAATTAATTTTCAGATTTTATAACATAAAGTATAACGAAATCAAAATATGTTAAGAATTTAGCTAGATAAGATTATTTTCTATGTTTAAAAGTAGTTTTCATAAAATCAATACAATGCATTACGCCATGAAAATGAAAATGGCAAAAAGACAGACCAAACTTTGCAATTTATTTCTATCGAGAAAATTTCTTCGTATCGTGTATTCCTTTAGAATTTAGGTAGATCATAAAGCCAAGAAACATGAACCGAAATATCAACTCCCTATTATAGTTACTATACGAGAAAAAACAATTCTCAAAACGGCCTTATTATTCGCATAGCCCCTAAATAAGTACCTACGAGAGTTGGCTGTCTATAATTGAAATTAGTATCATACAAATGAATATAGTATCCAATTTAAATAAATATTTTGTGCGAAACGAGTACTCTAATTTTAATTATCTATAATATATGTATACACCAAAAAAACAATCGGACTCTCTGGTCACATTAACTTAGCAACGCAATGTAAAATCAGGCTGACCATTACAAAAAAGAAAACATAACTTGCCAGGTAATAGATTCAAAATGGAAGTAGGTAATGTATATTTTAATTAATTTATAAGAGTAGCTGTAGTCAGTACCCAAGCTTTAATAGATAATTATACATTCCGTCTCCATGTTTTGGAACCTATAAATATGAACCGTAATGTTTTTTTTTTACCAACGTGTCATGTAGGAAACTTTTTTAATATCCATTCCATGACCCTTGATCAACGAATATTTAAACTGAAGGAGAACGGCACCGACACGGAATAACATTAAATTATTGACTAGAAAGAGCGGAATTAAAGTACTGTGATCCTCCAGCTACTGCCTGCCTATGCTAGAGTTAGTATTTAAGTTTCATGTTAATTTAGTTGCAAAAGTAGTGTCTTCTGTAATTGAAGTTTTGCACCAAGCTGAAACTGTAGGTTAAAAATTTTTTGGAGGTCCATAATAAATAAATAAATAAAACTAACATACTAAATAGCATGTTAAGGCTGCCTGTCCATTGACGCGGAGCGAGGCAGCGGAGCGGAGAAACGGAGAAATATTAACCAATGGAATTGCACAAAATTACCGTACCTCGTGAATCACTGACATTTTATGGAATTCCTTTGGTTAATATTTCTCCGTTTCTCCGCTCCGCTGCCTCGCTCCGCGTCAATGGACAGGCTGCCTTAATGTGTAAGATTCTTAAGTATTTGCTTCACAAATTCAATAAGTTTTAATACCTAGATAAAATTGACTGTAGACTGTAGGGAAAAATCTTCCAATAGGGAATATGCATGCGATTTTTTTATTTGCAAAATGAAATACTTATTAGCTCTAATAAACAATTATGAAATTATTTTTCAAATACCTTCATCGGCGATGAAGTTATAAAGCTTCAAAGTTTACAATTAGAAAGAGAAGTCCGACATGAATTGTGACGTCAAAGTTCTTGGCGCCTATACAGCTGCCATAGAAAACAGCGTTTTCGCGAGAGGGACAAATATATTTGTTTAAAATAATTATATCTCGTTTGTTTTACAATCGATTTTGATTCTATTTTCACTTTTAGTATTATATTTGTATATATTTTTGGATAAACTGTATAGATAATAGATATTTAATTCGTGCATATTCCCTATTCTAGTTGCTTCCAACCTCAGACCAAACCAATGTAAACACGCGCCTTCACCTACCTGTAATATAAACATGAATAAATATGAAAAGCCTTGGTTATTATTCTTCCCGGCTTCTTATCTACCACAAACAGGGAACGATTTAAAGGTATTTCATTGATAATCAAACAAAATTGAATCGGAAAATATCAACTTATTATTCAAACGATCGCATTATAAGATGGCGTGGAACACTCAATCCAATCACGGTGAAAATACACAAGAAATTTATTCTAATGGGAGAAATACACACACAATGTATTCTAATGCAGCTTCTCGAAGGTGTCCTGTTTGTTCCATTTCTACCACATTTGCAATTATAATTGTGTCAATATCGTTCGCACACCCTGTTTTGGAAGTATGCTCACAAATTGTACTTGCGTTACGAATTTTATTCCTCTTTCTCATAACCAAAACATAATTCTATCTGAATAATGGTGTTTGTGCTACATCTTTTCGTAATAATTCGAGAAATAGAATGAAGTCATTTGTTTTTTTCTGTGATTACCTAGAAACAAAATAAACATAGTTTTTTCGTCCACTCCAAATATGTTTCAGGTCCTATCATCCTACACAAATATTGTATCGTAACGTGTACAAACAGATCTTACATTAGGGAAAACAAATTCTATTATTTGGAGTTTATTATACGTATTGGGCGATTTTCAGTGGACTCCAATATTACTCCCAAGGCCTCGGGGTAATCTTTCGCTTAACGGTTGAATGCTTTTAAAGAGGAAAAAAGACGGATTCAAGTGGCATTATATTTCTGTGAAAAGTATTCTATCCCAATGAAATATACAACCGAGATAAAATAGTACCCTGTGTGATAATCATATCTCCTAATAATCCTAATCCATAGCATGGTCTATCCAAGTGTCCAGCATCATCCAAATCCGTTCAGCCATTGATACATGATTGATTAACAAATATTCAAACATACAAAGATTCATTTTTGTGATAATTTAAAACATATTTAAAGTTGGCGTACAGGGAGACTACATCCGGATTTCGACTCTTGGGATAATTTATTTACGACATTTACGCAAGCGATGCCCCTGGCTAAAGCTAATTTATAATATTACTAGCTTTTGCCCGCGGTTTCGTACTCTATAATCCCATTATTTCCCGTTTCCGTAGGATTTTCGGGAAATCCTCCTACGGAGTGCAAGAAAGCTACATGCCAAATTTCAGCTTTCTACGACCAGTAGTTTCGGCTTCGCGTTGTCTGTCAGTCAAAGTCAAATGATTTATTTCAACTAGACCAATAACGGCACTTTTGAACGTCAAATTAAAATAAAATATTATAGTGACTCTAGTCGTCCGTTCGCAAAAGGTAGATTCTTATGGACAAGAACGGACGAGAAACTCCATAGTTACTCTTTTCAAAAATAAGCTCAACAATATTTGCATACATTAATCAGTTGATTATATGTGAGGACGATGCTCCCAAAAAAACACTTATATACTACTAATAGGTACAATAAAGAAATGCTAGCAGAGGTAAAATTAATAAGTTTTCTAGTCAGGGAACATAATACTCACATATGTACAAATTTTTGCAACTATTCATTTATATGATCAGTGTGTGAGTTAAATTAAATATAAAAATCAGTAAATACACCTGTATATATAGCAAATATTAATACACTCACTCAATCAGTTAGTACCGGAAGAATTTTATATATTAGGATAATAGAAATATTATTTGCCAATTGCTACGGATCTTCTATTGTTGCAAAAAGCCAAGCTCCAACTCCCTTGTAAACCAGTTAAACTTAAATCTCGTCAGCGAGGACTCAACGGTAAGCGTCTTACGAGGCACCCGCCTCTGTATCACTCCACTGCACTTGCGGTATCTAAAGCGGCTGAATTAATTAACTTAGGGTAGATTGTCTCGTGTTATTATTCATGTAATACATCATCATCTGCCTAGCCTTTTCCCAACTATATTGGGGTCGGCATTCAGTCAAACCGGATTCAGCTGAATACTAGTATTTTACGTGGAGTGGTTGCCTACCAGACCAGATCTCCACAACCCATTAACTGGGTAACACGGTAGTTCTTAGCAAGACTGGAGTCAGATTTACTCAGTGGCGGGGCAAGACTAAAATTTGATGTGGGTAAGATTGGCATTTTGCGAGGCCCTTTAGGTCCTCGCAAAATGAGTAATCTCTCTATTCCTGGCTAAGAATAGAGTGATTTTTTGAGGATTTCAGAAGTTGGTTTCTACGATGTAGTGTAAGATGCGATGAACTCAATCGCACCCCGCCACTAGTAGTATAGAATTTCTTTGGCTTTTGTGCAAAAATAGTAAATATTGGGCGAGTGTGGGAAAATTCAAGAAATAACTAAACAAAAAGAAGCTATGATGCAGAACGATCGTAGTGAGCTTGTACGAGTAAATCATAGTGCCTATCCTGCCGCGGCTAATATTATGACGAAACTTACTGAAGCGAACCTTAACAATAAACGAATTCAAATAGAAAGAGCAAGCAAAGTGAGCTCAAAAATATTTGAAAATAGACACGGAAAGTTGCTTTTTATGGCTTTAGCTACGGTTTTTCTAAGTTGAAAAAAAGCCAAAGCTGCGAGGCAATTGGGACCGCGAGGCCGTGGGCGGTGGCCCACGTCCCCAGCCCTGCGCCGCCTCTTTACTGGCTTCTGACAATCTGTTACGACTTAATACAAAATAGTAATTATTCATAAAATGAATGAATCCAATTATTTTGTACTTATTAATAATATTTAATAACATATTTTTCTTTGTTTCAGATAAACATACCAAAAGACTAAAGCATTTTGATGCAAACGCCCAACCAGGGCTCGGTACAATGACCACCATGAGCCCCATCAGCGAGGTGGCCAACCTCACTGACAACGCCTCTGCTCCCGTAGATCCCACGGTTATCTTCGGCCCCCAACGGGACCCTCTCTTCATCGTACTACCTATAACCATCGTATATTCAGTTATATTCTTCACTGGGGTTCTGGGCAATATCTTTACATGTTTAGTGATAGTTAGGAACAAAAGTATGCATACAGCTACCAATTATTATTTATTTAGTTTAGCGATCTCAGATCTTCTGTTACTTATAAGTGGAATGCCTCAGGAGATGTATTCGATATGGTCGAAATGGCCTTATGTGTTTGGACACAGTTTTTGTGTGATTAGAGGTTTAGCGGCTGAGGCTTCAACGAATGCCAGTGTGTTAACAATAACATTGTTTACGGTGGAGAGGTATCTAGCGATCTGTCACCCGTTTGTGTCTCACAAGATGTCGAAGCTGTCGCGAGCTACGAAGCACGTGTTGTTCCTGTGGGTGGCGGCCGTGGGGCTGGCGCTGCCCCAGGCACTGCAGTTCGGCATCCGGGAGCACAGCGGCGTCACCATGTGCCTGCAGACCAGAGTCATCATAGAACACTCCTTTGAGATATCAACGTTCTTCTTCTTCTTCGCGCCGATGGTGCTTATCACAGTGCTATACTCGCTGATAGGCTTGAAGTTGAGAGAAACCAACATAAGCAAAGAGCAGAGCCAGAAAGACTTCGACACGACCATGAGATACACTCATAAGATCAGGCGGAAACATAGCCAGTCTACGAGGAGAGTCGTCAAGATGTTAGGTAAGCAGCACTGCATTTTGAAGTCTGTTGTACAATAACAATGAGGTCAATTACCAACACAAGGACCAAGGGTCATAAGTAAATAATAATAAATAACACCTTTGTACACTTGGTTCGCAATAAACGTTTTGACTTTGACTTTAAATTCGTTTGTATTCAATGTAAATTTACAAATGGCAGCATCCACGTACTAAGCATAGATTTAAATTGTGAATGTTCAATGGTTGAATACATTTGAATACACCTCCCATTTGTAGCATCTAATTAATTATACAAAAACAATTTAACTACACAAACCTCAAAAAAAGCTAATTAACATTATAATGAGCATATACATGTTTATAATTCTAGTTCAGGACTTAGCTTCCAAACTACAACAAAAACATAATAATAAATTTAAAAAAGAAAAAAGTTGGATAACTAGAAACTTCACATAGAACAAGCAAGAATGAGTCAATGCGCTTTTGTTTTTTTTTAAACGAAGTTGATGTTGGTTTCTTATTTAGCGTACCTTTTTCATTACTCTAAGGTTTTTTTTCACCGTTTTTAGGGTTCCGTATCCAAAAGGTAACAAACGGAACCCTATTACTAAGCCTCCGCTGTCCGTCCGTCAGTCCGTCTGTCTGTCTGTCAGCGGGCTGTATCTCAAGAACAGGGACAGAGGTAGACACTTGAAATTTTCTCAGATTGTGTATTTCTATTGCCACTATAACAACAAATAATAAAAATTAAGGTTTATGGTACGGAACCCTTCATGTGCGAGTCCAACTCGTACTTGGCCGGTTTTTTTTTAAAGGAACAAAACAGAATCACAACGAAAATACCTCGCGGCATTGCATTGCTCATGCTCACGCAGCATTTCATCGTCCAATGTAGAAAAACGGTTAGTGTGGAAGAAAAAAACCTGGGGCTCCGTACAAATTTGTAGGTTATACCTACAAATTTGTACGGAGCCCCAGGTTTTTTTTTTTACTACGTATTATAAATAGTTCAGGAATCAAGTATTGCAGTTTTTTCCGAGCTAAGAATCTATCGCGGAGGCTTAATATAGTAGGGTCCCGTCAGCACCTTTGGTACGGAACCCTATAGTCCGCAAGTCGAACCGTCCAGTACTTCGCAAGTACTAAATAAGTTCAAGTCAGTTTTACGATAAATGTTCAATTAGAGATTTAACGAATTCATACCTCGGCAGATAGTACTTTTCAAGACCTTTTAGAAACCGAACCTAAACCCCTAACGAACTACAACGCTTTGCTGCAACGCTTTTTAAAATGAATAATATTTGATAATATTAACACCACGATTCAGAAAAACGCGTCATCAGTGCCATCGCCATCTATCGACCATTTCGTAAACTGAAAAAATATTTGGCAGCGGAAGACTTAATAAGAACATATGTTACGATAAGGTATTAAAATGTTCATTTCTTATTTTGGTACGTATGAAAAGTTTAACAAATATCTCAACAATTTGATAATGTGTTATTTTTATGCTTTCGTGCATTTTATTTTTTCTCAATAGATGGCGAACAGAATACATTAGGAAGTTTCTTCCTAAACTTAAAAATTCATTATCTTTTGATTTTGTGGGTTAATTTTGAGTTAGTAAACGCTATAACGGATACGGAGAAGGGATAACATATTTGTTAAGCTATATTTTGAATCCAATCAGTGGTTTATTACGCTCGAAGATTACGTCCCTAGAAGCCTAATCTACGTCTGCGAGGCGTACACGCAACCGAATATTGTTTGTCTCTTTGTAATGGTTGAAGCTAGCGCGTCGTGCTCTTTTGCCAACTCTGTGGCCGACGGGAGCTAGCGGACGGTGCTCGTTTCGTTAAGATAAGTCCCGCCATTTTTGATTCATCGAAGTATAGAACGCCTGCAACGCGTATGTTTAGGCTTTGTGTAACTTTTAACTAGGTTTGTGTGATTTTACTTTTGTTTGTTTTTCGTATATTTTATGTCTATTTTCGGCGTTGTTTCTGGTATAAATATATCACGGTCTAAAAGATTAGACGAAGCTGATATTTTAGCAATCTTAAACGGGGAAGTTCCTTCTTTGGAAGATTCAGATTCCGAAGTTTAGGATGATCAGAAAATATAAACCAAATACTCGTAAAACCTGCTGATTCAAATAATGAAAATCGAGAAGAGGAACCCGAACCACAAAATCGTAAATACTGCGCCTTTTGCTCCTATAAAAAAAGGAGAATGTCAAAATTAGTGTGTTATAAATGTAAAAAATCTGTGTGTGAAGAGCACAAGGTTGATATGTGTGTAGACTGCTCTTAAAGTTTAGCTAGTCTTTTAAATTCTAATTAGTTTAAATTTTTGCTTTAAGAATAACTAATAAGCTTTAAAAAAAAAGATTTTCTTAAAAAAATTTGTATATGAATTGATTTACAATTTTTGTAACAATTTATACATATTGTTTTTTCGTTGTAATAAATAACTGTGATTATAGTTATAATTCATAAAAGTGTTGTTTTATTTTTAGTTTATATTCCAAGTTTAAATTTCCGCTAAATAATATTTCTAAAATAGGGCTTTTTTGAATACAGATTGTAATTTATACGTGTACGCCTTTGAGACGTATATTAAGGCTTTGTGTTATTTTAAAATAGATAAGGCTTCTAGGGTTAAATAAAGACTTTTTTTATGATTTATGATAAGACGGTATTACTTGCCAAATTTCATAGTTCTAGCTCGACGAGAAATACTACCACACCACTACCACACACACATTACCCACACACACCACACCCACACACACCGCCTACACACACACACACCACACACCACCTACTTCTCTCTCTCTAATTTTGATTCCCTTGAGAGTGTCGAATCATAAGTTTTTTTCGCGGCATAAACGGCCGTATCTTTTTTTACGTTAACTTAGAACTTTGATATTTTCACTGCTTCAAGGGACCCTAGACTTAAGTAAATGTTTTAAATTCCAACTCGATACCTTCACGCGTTCCTGAGATAAAGGGTCTTGACAGACAGACGGACGGACAACAAAGTTATCCTATAAGGGTTCCGTTTTTTCCTTTTGAGGTACGGAACCCTAAAAAGACATAATAATACTAGGGACCGTTAAGAGAAAAATCTAGAATAGTTTCTGTCCAAAACTTTGGCAGCGTAAAGTTTCCATTAGATTTATCTTACGACTCAACAGTACCTTAGCCAATAACCTGACTTTCTATCAGTGAACCAAAAGTCAAAAGTCTCACTAAAACTGGCGACAGGGTCTGATATTGTAGTGGTATCAATGCTGCCACAAGGAAAACTAACGAACCGAAAGATCATTGGGCGGAATCTGACCCGGTTAGTGACACATTCCGTACAATAACCAAATTAGATTTTAACTGTCAAGTTGTACTCTACTTTTCATTTTCTATATTTTTTTATACCGTGGTTATAAGATATAATCGATTAATGAAAAATCGTATTTTTGTTCAAGACATCCTTACAAAATACCCATTACTTATACCCATACTACGGCGTTTTGCTAGTATCTACTACGGTAATCGCCGACTCTTAAATAATAATAATAATATATATAATATAGAAGTAATACTTAAATTTATTTTTTAACCAAAAATCTTCATACTAGTTTTTCCGCTCTGGGCGGAGCAAGGGGGAGGGAAGGTAGTGTCAGACTCTTGCTGACTAAAACCCATCCGTATCCGTATCCTCCTAATGCCCTTTGCGTTCCAGGGCTGCGGTGACTCTTTTGATCAAATTCCGCAATCCTGGCAGGCATTGGCCTGGCCCTAGCGGGCCCAAGCCCGCCACACATTCCCAACCACTGCAACTCCTGAAAGCCAGAATCAACAGAGGCGACCTCCAGAAAAACGCCGAGCCAATGAAGCCCGGCGAGTCCCGGAGAAACGATTTAACTGTTTTGGATCCTGCAACGAATTTAATCAGAAAAGTACAGCGGAGGAGTAGGAAAAAAAATATAATTTCCACTTCCCTTCCTATCAAGCAGGAGACAGAATAGAGCTAGGCCAATAGGCACCAAGGGACATATACAACTGGGTTAAGCCCAGTTGTCAAGCACCACGGATTATAGCCCAGTCTACTATGTTTGAGGCGCGCGTGGAACACCACGCGCCGTCGACCCGAGCCTGGTCGTGATCGGACAGCGAACCACCCAACGTGAGCCTGCCGCAGGTCCGCACCTATGGTGGCAGGGAATCACCCTGCGACTCTAGACGCACGGGCCGTTGGCCTCCTCGTGATGTGACCGCTTTCCATGCCTATTCGCTGCAGACCATGGACTGAACCAGGGCCGGACGCGAGAGGTCACCGCTGCCGATCGCCTCAACGACGATACAGCGGTGCTCCGCTCAAGCAGGGTAGACCTCCTCTGTATGCTCCACCGTGTCCTCCGGGTGATCTTCGCAGTATTGACACCCGTCTGTGTCCATCCGCCGAATCCGGAACAGATATCTCCCGAAACATTTGTGTCCGATGAGTACCTGAGTCAGGCGGAAGGTGAGGACGCCGTGGCGCCGCTCTAGCTACTCCTCAAAGAGAGGACTTATTGATTACATACAGCCCACGTAAGTTCCGAAACCCAGTGAAGCCTGTTTTTGATTGTTTGTACAGATGGTTGGTTAAATTTTAGATGTTGTGGGACCTTTCGCAGCAACAACGTCGGATGCCACAATTATGCGCAGCCTAATAGAAGACGAAACCTATGAATGGCATGCATTTCTTAGGCCTAACGACGTATTTTACTAGACCGCGGCTTTAGGGACTCGATTCCTTGTATTCAAGAATGTGGCTACAATCCTCATATGCCACCAACTAGATCCCGGATAGAACAGTTGACAATAGCAGATGCGAATAAATCGAGACTTATCACAATGGTCCGATGGGTGGTTGAAACCGTAAATGGTATATTTAAAAAATACTTTAAAATATTTCGGCACGTCTATTTTAATGTTTCTTTGCCAAATATGATGATAGACTTCCAAATCACAGCGCCAATCATTAACGCAACTCAACGTCCTTCCGAAGACAGCACATACGCCGAAAAATTCATGGAGCGCAACCTCAATAGGCAAAGAGTTGCTTTCGTGTCAATGGATGCGAATAATGCTCATATGTGAATTGTGGGAATTCAATGATTTCCCACAACTCACATATGAGGATTTGATCTTATTTACATTGGGGACGTATCATTTTAAGATCGCGAGATCATACTTACATGAGCCATACGACCAAACGGTCTCTATATTGTGGAGCTATGTCGACACCACGAATTGATTAATAATAAAATATTAATAAGAGGAACAATCCAATCGAGACATACGAGGAGCAAACAGTATTACACATAATATGTTGGTGAACCCAACCGAACGCGGTAGACAGAACATACAAGGATAACACTGTTTTTGCATTCACGGCTGCCGCACCATTGGAAGCTGCGCGCATATAGCCAGCGTGGTTTATTTTATCTTGGGCTAGACATTAAGATCAAACACATGCACCTGCGGCTTTTCTAGATCATATAATTGAACCTATAGATATTGACAACATCGAATGATGAAAAGATTGCGTCAATATGCTGTGAAATGAATAAAAGCAATAATTAATTGATTATAATTGTATGTGATTTCGAAGCTAAAAAATAAATGAATAATTAACGACACAATTAAGGATGAAGTTATCATGATGAATAATTTCTAGAGATTTATTGTTTAGTTCAGCACAGTCGACATATGTCGGGCTTGTTACCGTCCGGGAGAATAAGTTCACCACATTATCTCTGGTTGTTCTCGTCTAGCGAACGGAGAATACTTGCACAAGCACAACCTTGTAGCCAGAATTATTCATCAGCATCTTGCTCTGAAATACTCTCTTGTGGAGTCGGAAGTGCCGTACTACAGGTATGCACCCGACCCAGTTCTCGATAATGGCAATATCACATTGTACTGGGATCGGTCCATCATCACTGACAGGACTATTGTTGCAAATAAGCCTGATGTAGTGGTGTTGGAACGAACTGTGAGGCGTGCAATGATTGTAGGCATAACCGTCCCGCATGACGAGAACCTCGTGAAAGCCGAAAAAGATAAACAAATCAAATATCTTGATTGCCTTTATGTCAATGTTCTACAGCTGACCATAAATACGAACAATCCGCACACCACATCTTATGGGAGTGTATTCTTTGGCAAACTGAACGCAATATTATGTTAGATAGTATTCAGGTTACATCTGGAGTAGTTTACTACGCGGACCTTGTAGAAACAAGAATAAATTTCCGTGCGTTCAAGCGATTTTGCCATACCTATTACTAGAATCAAAAGTAGGTCACAATTTAGGACCCATTAGTTTTAGTGCTAATATATAATCCGTGGTGCTTGGCAACTGGGCTTAACCCAGTTATATATGTCCCTTAGTGCCTATTGGCCTAGCTCTATTATATCTCCTGCTTGATAAGGAGAAAAGTGGAAATCCTTAATTAATGTTATAAATGCGAAAGTAACTGTCTGTCTGTCTCGCTTTCACGCCAAAACTTCTGAACCGATTTAAATGAAATTTGGTACAGAGATAGTCGAAAGCCTGAGAAAGGACATAGGCTACTTTTTATCCCGGGAGTATGTTCCCTAGGGACCACGCGGGCGAAGCCGCTGGCAGAAGCTAGTTATATATATATTTTTCTTCCTACTCCTCCGCTGTACTTTTCTGATTAAATTCATTGCAAGATCCAAGACAATTGAATCGTATCTCCGGGACTCGTCGGGCTTCATTGGCTCGGCTTTTTTTTGGTGGTCGCCACTGTTGATTCTGGCTTTCAGGAGTTGCAGTGGTTGGGAATGTGTGGCGGACTTGTCCCAAAAAAAACGTCTTTGTTCGACACTCATGAAAGCATTTCCAAAATAATATCAAAGTCCTGGAGACGCTATTTTTCTTTGAGAAATAAACCAAAAATTAATCGAGCCACTCCTGCAAAAACCCGTCTATCAACGTTGTATCCGAAAATAATGTGCAAATGTTTAATTTTAGTCACTTTCCATAATATTGACGCACCTTTCTCTAGAAATAAATTACATTTTAATATCCTCCATTGCCAAAGTTCACAAAATGTTATTATTGCAACAGATGCGACTGTGAATAGAATATCTACGAAGTATACGAGGATCTATTAATAGTCACGTTTTGATTCTTCCGCTGTAAAAGTTTTCGCATTCTCGAATATTAAAGTTCTCCGTACTGCAAATAAGGTTTCCAGTCGTCCAAACCAGGCTTTTTGAGAAGGTTGTGGCTAAATAATAACAGCACCACGGATCAATCTTCAAGGATGTCCATCTTAATATAAATACCGAGATTAGCTAAGCTAGCTGTGTTTCCGGATAGCTACAACCTGGGAGTCTTTAAGACAAGAGTGAATAGGTTGCGTCTAGGCAAACGTGGTCCATCTTCGACCGCATCATCGCTTACCATCAGGTGAGATAGTGATCAAACGTATACCTATCAATAGTAAAAAAAAGAGATTCCTCCGGTCCTCGGACAGCATGTTATGCTGTTGTTCCTATCATTTCTAGATCTTGACAAACGTTACAGGAAAACAGAATCCAAGAAATCTGGTCCCAATCTTACCAAGAGGTACCATGCTACCCAGTTACTCGGTTGTAGTGGTCAGATAGGCAGACACTGCATGCAAAATACTGATACTCAGCTACATCCGGTTATACAATCCGGTCATTTACAATCTCCGCCGGCGCGATTCCCTAAGGGAACTGTTTAAGGATATTGACATCATGACGGTACCTTGTCAATACATATATGAAAACTTTATGTATGTTCGGAAAAATCTTCATCTCTTCAGCAAATTAGTGATAGGCATAATTTTAATAGTAGACATCGGAACAAATTAGATCAACCCCGATTCAGATGAGCTAAAGTACACACTTTTTTATGGTGTACTGTGTTAAATTTTATAATAAAATTGATATTCTCGAACTGAATGAGAGAAAATTTAAAACATGCACACTACACGCACACTATATAGACAAGCATACTATAAACTGGAAGATTTTATCCTTGATAAAAATGCTTGGCTAAATGCCGGTCCTGCTCCACAGCCACAGCAGCATGGGTCCACTAGTTAGGTTTTTGATAATTGGAAGAAATGCTTACCATTTTTTTGTTCTCCTATATTATAATTTATTTATTATTTCTTTGCAATATTGTATTAGCAGAGTAATTATGGAGCCATTTACATATGTAATTAGTAATAAATTTCGTTACCTATTAAATTAGTTTGACATGAACGAGCGTGGCAGTTACAAAGTAAACAAAGTGCTCAGGTCAAGGAAACAAACCACTTATTTAATGAATTAATTAGTTCAAATAATTGTAACCCTCATTCCTTAGTCACGATTGACCTAACCGAGGATTCCATATTGAAACAGAACTGTAGTTATAAAAGTAATCATAATAAGTTAAAAAAGTATGCAAAAATAAATAAATTTATCAAAAAATGTTATAGGTACAAGAAGCAGTATAAACACTCTTCCAAGACTATTCCACTCAGGAAAGAATGTGTTGAACTTATTAGTAAATTAAATTATTATCAAATTAAACTTGAGGACAGCATAAAAATATATGAAATTGATACACAGCACTTACAGTCTGAAATACAGGTACTCGAAGCTTCACTGAGTTCATTTAACAACAATAATAAACTGTTATTTATTTAAATAAGCAATAAATCCTAACTATATACATATGAATATACAAAAAACAAATACACTCAGGCGTTGAAGAATTCCTCCGCATCGCTGTCATCCGGAAACGTGCCCAGAAGACTGGCAGCATTGCCACGTTGAATGGCAATACTAATTCTCACTTAACTATAAATATGTTCAATCTCAGAATCAAGTAAAAGATCATATTCTTGCTACAAATGAGTTAGTTATGTGTCCGTGTACTTGCCAGACAGTATCAAACCTTTATACCGTCCAGCCTGAGGCAACGGTGGTCCCGTCCCAGGTACAGATTTTGTCTCAAGACTGTGTCATCGAACAAAATTTAATTGATTCTGAACAGGATTTGACTCAAATTGATCAGCCTGACATTGGTGGTATTTTATCTGTGAATAGTAGTTATCATTCAGTTATGTTTTCAGACAGTATAGGAAGAGGTTTAGGGAAATTAGTTAGTAACAACCTGAGTTATTCTACACACAAAATTATTGTATGCCAGGTTCATCATACAAACATATTATGGCATCATTAATAAATTGCCTTCCGGCAAATCAAAATTAAATTGACTGAAGATATATGGGGAATGTCTATCAAAGTGTGCACGTCCATAATTGAGACCATAGCACCATACTTGGCTCTAATATTTAATTTATGTGTAGACCAAGGGGTCTTTCCGGTTATAATGAAATATAGTAAGGTGATACCACTTTTTAAATCTGGAGATAATAAAGACACTAATAATTATAGACCTGTATCCGTATTGCCGGTTTTCAGCAAAGTGTTTGAAAAATTAATGCTCAATCAAATGCTCAATCATTTTAACACCAATCAAATCTTACACGAACAACAATATGGTTTTACCAAAGGTCGTTGTACGACGGACGCTGGAGTCACCTTGTTAAAACACATATATATAGCATGGAAAGAGGCGCAAGATGCCATAGGAATCTTTTGTGACCTCTCCAAGGCATTTGATTGTGTAAATCACGAAACCTTGCCCCTAAAACCAGAACATTACGGACTGGATAAACTTGCACTCAGTTTAGTGAGGTCTTATTTAAATAACAGACAGCAGCAAGTTCAAATAAATGGTGTCAATTCCCGGGGTCTGAAAGTTAAAATGGGGGTACCACAAGGCTCAATATTGGGTCCGTTCCTCTTCCTAGTATACATTAATGATCTTCCCCATCTTTTAAAAAATCAAACTCTAATGGTGTTATTTGCTGACGATACGTCCTTAATTTTTAAGATAGATAGGCGTGCCACAAGTCTTGACGATGTAAATAACGCCCTTCAGCAGGTCCAAAATTGGTTTACTGCTAATAATTTAGTTTTAAATTTGAAAAAAACTAAGTGTATCAGATTTGCTTTACCGAATGTTAAAAGTAATAATTGCGATATAGTATTGAACCAAGAGAAACTTGAATTCGTCGAAGACACAGTTTTCTTGGGGATCACGCTTGACTCAAGGCTACAATGGGGTCCTCATTTAACATCTCTTGCGGGACGGCTGAGTTCAGCAGCATATGCTGTCAGAAAAATCCGTCAATTTACTGATATAGATACCGCGAGCCTGGTCTGTTTTAGTTACTTTCATAGTATCATGTCTTACGGTATCTTATTATGGGGACGTGCTGCAGACAGCACTCTATATTTATTCTGCAAAAAAGAGCTATCAGAGCCATTTACAATCTCCGCCGGCGCGATTCCCTAAGGGAACTGTTTAAAGATATTAACATCATGACGGTACCTTGTCAATACATATATGAAAACATTATGTATGTTCATCTTTTTAGTAAAATTAGTGATAGGCATAACTTTAATACTAGAAATCGGAACAAATTAGATCAACCCCGATTCAGATTAGCTAAAGTACACACTTCTTTTATGGGGTACTGTGTTAAATTTTATAATAAAATAACACTTGATATTCTCGAAATGAATGAGAGAAAATTTAAAACATGTATAAAACGCCCACTATGTAGACAACCATATTATAAACTTGAAGATTATGTCTTCGATAAAAATGCTTGGCTAAATGCCGGTCCTGCTCCACAGCCACAGCCACATGGGTCCACTAGTTAGGTTGATAATTGGAAGAAATGCTTACCCTTTTTTGTTCTCCTTTACTATAATTTATTTATTATTTCTTTGCAATATTGTTATTAGCAAAGTAAGTATACACAATAAAGCAGCCTTCTTTTTTTTCATCTCTTAGTTGCTTGAAAACCATAGTTTTGTATAATGTAGAAGCATATTTTAATTTTTTTGTAAATGAGAGCACTATGGAGCCATTTACATATGTAATTAGTAATAGATTTTGTTATTAAATTAGTTTGACATGAACGAACGTGGCAGTTGTGGCTTGTCATGTTCACACAAAGGTTTTGCTGATGGTGGCGCGTGTTTTGGATCATTTGGTTCCCTTCAAAATGGTTGAGTTAGATGGTGCTGATGCACGCGTCATGTTCGTGAACGGGCGCCGTCAGTTGAGACTGGTCATCTCTTACCTGCCACGGGCTTATTTTAATCTGTACCTACATTTTGAATTGTTTATATATTTTCTTGTTCTTTGCATTGTCCTCACATACAGAAGCAATCAAAGATCATGTTACCAAGATTTTTGTAATACATCATATGGTTTAAAAGAGTGCCCGTGGAATTTCTTGTACGTTCTTTTCCATAGAGATCTACGCTTTGGAACGTGCAAATAGCTTCATGTTTTTGACTGACCGACTTTGACAATTCAAAAGTGCCTGTAGATGGTTTATTTGAAATATACGCTTTGAGTTAAAGTTTGATACCGGAGGCCGGCACCAAAATATTTGATATAAGGCTAATCAGTTTGATTGAACTGTAAGGTTTTTTGCATGGGTGTCCAGTCAAACTAGACGATGGCCGGCCTATCTGGCTTCTTTTAGGGCCATGTGACATTTCTAGAGTTAGTTACTAATTTCGTTTTGTCGTTATTTCCATAATAAATATATTTATCGTAATAAAAATATATATAATTATATAATTTTAATTATATAAATATAATTTAAGTATTATTTGTTACACTTATAGTATTATAGTGGGACCGATTCTTCTTAGTGAACATCGCTGGGCAGTGCAATCATTATTATTTAAAAATCCAAGTTAAATAAAATGCCAGAATTGCGGATTTTTTCTAAAAAGTTACCGCGGTCCTGAAACGCAAAGTTTATTTGAAAGAAGACGGATGAGTTTTAATCAGTAAGAGTCTTACACTCACATACAGTTTAATGAGACTCGTCAACAAAAAAAGTGACATAAAATATTAAGCATTTTAGAGACGCAAAATAATATTTAAACATTATTTAAGCACATCACTAAGACGTTTATCGCAGTATTTAAAACCAGCCAGCCGTAACTTCTCACATGTCACGGAATTTATAATATTACTTAGTTTTAACAATCACTGTTTAAAACCACAAATTATGATAATGGTTTTCTTTTACTTGGTATACTTTTATGTACGAAAAAGTAAATCAATTTAATGATTTGTTGAAATGAGAACTTCCTCCTTTTTGAAGTCAGTTAAAATACACAAGGTATGCTTTTTGGGGTTCCGTACTCAAAGAGTAACCAACGGAACCCTATTACTAAGCCTCCACTGTCCGTGCTTCCGTCCGTCCATCCGTCCGTCTGTCTGTCAGCGGGCTGTATCTCAAGAACTGTAACAAATAGTCGAAATGTTCACAAATTGTGTATTTCTATTGCCGCTTTAAAAACAAATAATAAAAATTAAGGTTTACAATACGGAACCCTTCGTGTGCGAGTCTGACTCGCACTTGGCCGGTTTTTATCAAAAAAATTACGATTACTTATTGACTTCGGCATGTTAGTTTAATTTATATTAACACTTTCAATTTCTGCGGGTTGAGCAGTTTTATAAACTACCAGTTGTTACTAGTATCACAACTAAGGCTCACATATACCATACTTAAATATAGGATAAAAAGTAGCTTATTCCGTTGAGTGGATTTTTTATTAGTTTGAATAATATTATAACGCTGAAATACACAAAGCCTGTAAGGGTTTAACGCTGGTAGTATGACAGGAAAAATAACTGCGTTAACTGCATGTTTTCACTGCGGTCACGTGACTGTCAATGTTCCTCATTTGACATTTGATTTCCGCGCTTGACTCGGTGGAACGCAGAGCTAAGAGGCTCATCGGTGACGTAAAACTAGTGGATGCTAAGCTACATAACTTGACTCATCGCCGTAAGGTTGCCTGCTTGTCGGTCTTCTACAGATTGCACTTCGGTGAGTGTGCCCAAGAACTCCACGACCTCATCCCACCGGCCCCCTTCTACCATCGGACATCCAGACGCACTGCATCTTACCGTCCCTACCTTGTTGCTATTCCACCTATTCGCACTAAGCGTTTCCAAACGTCTTTTATAATGCGCACAGCAAAGGAGTACAACTCTTTGCCTGCGTCTGTGTTTCCAAACGTATACAACCCTAATCTCTTCAAAGTTAGAGAGCATAGGCTCCTTCTGGGTAAGCTCGCTCCATCGTAGACTTTGTTACTGTCATCTCTGACCTAGACTAGAGTCAAAAGCAAACCCATCACAAATAAAAAAACAAAAATAGGTCGTCATTCCTAACTTAAAAAGGAAATGGGAAAGTATACGTTATAATACCTACCTATTCCCGCATTTCACAAAAACAGTAGGTAATTATGTTCCAAGTATCCAAGTAATGGAGGGATACCATATTGCCATTTTCACTTGAAAAAACTAATTAACGTTTTGCTTAAGCTAAAAATCGCTCATCTTGCGACTACAAGAATGGCGAGTCATCGGATTTCTTTCTCATTTAGGTATTCCAAAAAAAGAATAGGAAGTACTCTATCAATGCCATATAATAACTGTAGCTTAAACAAACTTCACATTTGCGTTAATTAGTTCAGTCCACACTGCTTCAGTCAGAGAGTTGAACTACGTAGAGCTAGGTAGGTGAATAAACTTTTAATTTTACACAGGTATGTAGGAGCGAGGATAAAAAAGGCGAAAAAAACACATAAAATGGATTTGAGTAGTGATTAGTTAGAACTGGTATGTATTTTACTTCTGTTAACATGTTAAAACAATGTAATCTCATTACAAATACTACTGGTCGTCTGATTGATCTTGTGCTATCCACAATACATCTATGTTGTGTAAGTGAAAGTGTATATCCTTTAAGTAATGTGGATCAACAGCATCCCCCTTTGGATATTTTTATTACATTTAACAGGGAGACTAAGCTCCCATACAATTCTGCGAGGGCAACACCTGACTTCCATTGGGCGGATTCTCCCAATTCGTAAATTCTTAAAAGAGTTAGATTGGGACTCATTACTCTGTGGACAGAGTGATGTGAATGCGATGGTGGAGGTCTTCTACGATACTCTTGGTACCGCGATACAAACATTTTTGCCATTGCGCAAACCTAAAAACCGAAAATTCCGGTCATGGTTTAGCCGTACACTGATTAAAATGCTTACTGAAAAAAATAAGATTAGGAAGCGCTTCAAAAAATATAGAAACCCATTAAATGCTATAGAGTTAAAACTAATAAGCAAACGTTGTGAAAATCTCACCACTACTTGTTATAAAACCTATATAAAACTATTAGAAAACGAAATGGCATCAAACCCTAAGTTACTTTGGACTTATATAAAGGACAAGCGAGGGTGTTCCAGTGCTTACCCCTTAACTATGACCGACGGAACTACCGCTACGTCAGACGGGTCAAAAGTGTGGGAGTATTTGCCGACTATTTTTCCTCCGTTTATTGCCCTAATTATAGTAGTGGTGATGAATAAAATTCCGAATTCCTGCAATTCGTAGATAATAATAGTTTATGTCTAGTTAGACATAAACTATTATTATCTACGAATTGCAGCCCGAATTGCTCCTGTTATTTCTTGTGAATCCCTTTGTAAGAAACTGCAAAGATTAGATCCAAAAAAAGGGGCAGGACCAGATGGAATACCTCCAGTATTTATTACAGAGTGTTCATCTGAGCTGGCTTACCCACTTAGTTGATTTTTAACAAGTCATTAACATCGGGTATATTCCCTTCAAAATGGAAAATTGCAAAAGTCGTACCTGCTCACAAATCGGAAGACAATGACGTTGTAACCAATTATAGGCCAATTTCAATTCTATCCACATTTGCCAAAGTCAATGATCTGTCCACATTTTCAGGGTCACTTAAAGATGTATTTAAGCGATCATCATCATGGATTTGTTAGAGCCCGTTCGACTAGTCGAACGCTCGAGTCTAGTGTCTTTCACAGAACTTCTCATTAAGGCTACGAAGCTGGCGCCATATATGCAGACTTCAGCAAAGCTTTTGACAGGGTATCCCACCAAATCTTAATGACTGAGTTGCGCGCCTACGGCATCTCCGGATCTTTGTTAGGATGGCTTGGCTCATATTTAAGCGATAGGATTTTCTTTGTTGTAGTTAATGGCTATAAATCACCCCCGCAGCGCGTCTCTTCCGGTTTCCCAGGGTTCACATTTGGGACCTATATTGTTTATATATTTTAAAAATGATATTCCAAAGTGTTTTCTACACTCAGAGTATTTTATGTACGCAGATGATTTAAAGTTTTTGAAAATCATTAAGTCTGAGGAAGATAAACAACATGGAACTCAATCCAAAACAATGTTACCATGTTAAATTCTCAAGAAAGATTTTTCCAATATGCAGTGATTACCATATTTCTGATTAACTTTTACTCCTCACCTAGATAATATTATGAAAAAAGCATCGAGAACGTTAGGGTTCATTTTAAGATATTGTAAAACTTTTCGTAATAATCAAACAATAATACTGCTTTATAACAGTTTCATTCGTAGCACATTGGAATATAATAGTGTGGTTTGGCGTCCTCACTACGCCTCGCATTCGTTGCGTCTTGAACGTGTCCAGAAAAGTTTCACGTGGCATCTAACATTTTCCAATGGTATCGCAAAAAAAAATACGCTCGTACAACGGTAGGCTAAACCATTTCAAAATGAAATCTCTAGAATCACGTAGACACTTAATTGACGCAATGTTTGCCTATAAAAATTTTAATCATGAAATAGACAGTCCCAGCCTGCTTGCCCATTTCAACTTTCGTGCACCTTCTACAATCCCACGTAATGCTATTACACTTCTTTTCCCACCTTTTAGAAGAACTGTTTTGGGAGCCAATTGGCCTGTGCAAGAATGTGCAAAACAGTAAATGCCTATAGTGATGTTATCGATCTCCACTTTGACACTCTTGCTAGACAAAAAAACATTATTAATCGTTTAATGAGTAACCCTTAATCTTAATAATTATTTCAATTACACATTGTTGTTTTTATTTTTAAATTCCTATCAATTTATTACAACATTTTTTACATGTTTTTTATCAATGTATGTACTCAATCGATTTAATCAATGTTATATAATTGTAATATCTTTTCAAAATACTTAAATTGTGAATCGTATTAGAGTTAAATGTTATGTTATTTTACCAATTTTAGTTTTAATTTTCCAAAGATATTATCTGTTTATTTATTTGATTCTTAATTTTATAAAATTTGGTTAAATAATTTGACTAGCGCTTATTACTTATTTAAGTTAGCTTAACTTTCCAATTTCTTATTTTATGCATGTGGTGTTTACCTTTAAGTAATTATTACACTGTACATATATTTTAAGGCATGTGTTCCTTATACGAATTCAGTGTAAATAATTGTTGGTAAACCTAAAATAAATAAATAAAAATCCTTTTTTCGGATCGCTTGAAGGTCTTGATGAACAAGGAACTAAAATAAGATTTTTAGTTATTTGTGTTGATTACATATAGAGGACATCATTGAATTATTAATACCTGCTTAGGTATGGACGAAAAAGACGTGTTATGTCGACCCCAAGTAAATTTAGTATATGGGAAGAAGTCGGTGATTACGACGACACATAACACAAATACACACCCTTTAATAAAATTAAAAAATATATATAAATCCAAAATTTCAACAACTTCCACTGCATCGTCGTCGGCGCAGAGGTCACTTTGGTTGCATGTTCTGGGGCACCCATAAACTATGCAACCAGTTTTCAAGTTACTATTTATTAATTATTTTGTTTTGTTTACAGTTGCAGTCGTCGTGGCGTTTTTCATTTGTTGGGCGCCATTCCACGCGCAGCGGCTAGTCGCGATATACGGAACCACTGAGAACCATCTCGCTCGATCACCGATTCTACTGTCTGTGTACTCTTTCCTCACATACATCTCCGGAGTTTTCTACTACATGTCTACGTGCATCAACCCGATATTCTACCACATCATGTCCAACAAGTTCAGGGATGCTTTCAAGGTAACTGTATATCAATTTCTTACATTCTCGCATTGAAATTGGAGGCGTGTGCAGAAAGCTGTCTGAATATTGCTATCTCTGTACATGCTCCAGCCCCGCGTCTGTTGCAACAGCCAACGCAGCCATTCAAAATTCATGATTTTGTCTTTATGTTCGGTTCTTTAAAAAAATATTAATTAGAACTTAATGTTTTTCCAGTTGTTTTTTACAACTGTGTCTAGACAGTGTATGCTTCTTTCCTATTTAAATAAGATGAGCAATTAGTAAGAAAACACGCCATTTGCCTGCGCCGTAATAATGTGTGAAATGTAATATTTCGTTCTAGATAAGAATTTTACTTACTTACCTACCTAAGTTATTAGTAGTAAATGCCAGTCAGAAATTATGTGCTTTGTAATATCTACGTTACCTAGCTCGACGAGCCCAAAATATAGCTCATTAGTGTTCGTGAAAATTAAAGTAAGCAGACGCTCTGTTCCAGAACTCAATGATGATGTGGTGCTGCCGCTCCAGCGAGAGAGCCGCCGCCAAGCGCTGCTCCTACACCGCCATGGCCTTCCAGAGAAACCCCACCTCCAGCGGTACTGTCAACTCAGGTTATTTTACACCGCATATTATACTGAACTCGTTCGCAAATTTGACAGTCACCCCAATCAATTGGCAGTACAACTGTAACTCACAATACCACATTGAGACAGCAGTCTCAAAACTCAACCCACAGCTAGATAGCTTACTCATAGATTTAAATACATAGTAAAGACAGAGCCATCTCTTTGGTCTAGACGAGCCAATTATGGGCCAAAATATACGACCCGCTCCGTCCTAACTAAATAGTAAATGAAGCTGCTATTAAAAATAACTACAATATAAGCGCATGAAAAACGCGTAAGTCCAACAACTTGTCAAGGTAATAACAAAATCAGTATAAAAAAATAATTTATTACCATTGTATTACCTATTATCTTTTTCGTTTGGCAATACTTGTGTTTCCTTTCTATATATTTCTTTCAACCTACAGGCATGCGTTTTCTGTCAAAGGCTTACATAATTTTATTTGTTAAGTACTTATAAAATCTTAACTAAACCAGTATTACAGACAGAATGAAATTAAATAGGTATAGCAAACTAGCAGTTAATAGGCAGCTAACACGGGTAGACCTAAGGTTTGATCCCACGCTATTTACCTAATACGACTTCAAGATCAAATTATTCGTATAGACTTGGCTTATTATACAAGGTTACATTTTAATAAACAGCTATAATTAAATTTACCTGCCTTATACATATATTTAGTGGGTATTATATACAAAGTGTAACAAAATAAACGCAGAAATCAACGAAATCAACTGCTTCACACATTTATGTGCGCATAACTCGACAAAATGTACCGAACAGCTGATTAATTTTTCGCGATTACGGGGTTGGTCCCATAGTAAAAGTTGTTCATAATGGTGAGTACAATAACCCCCTAAGAGATATTGCGTTTATTCTGTTACACATTGATATTATGTACTTTTAAACAGAAAATAATGTGCAAGCAATGGAGAGGGTTAATAACTAGATCACAAAAAAAAACTAAATTCAATCATGTTTTACAGGAAATTCAATGAAAAACTCGTTGCGAAACGACCCGAGCAACCGCTACAAAGTGGGACGCCAGGACGTGAGGGACCGATGCGTGCCCACCGTCCACGTCTGCCACAACGGCAGGACCATCGTTACGCCCCCTGTGCACGACTGCAGGACATGCAGCAACCAATGCTTCCCACAGACCCTCAAAGAGGAAATCATAAACAACAGGAACTCGTACTTAGACACCGCCATACAACTGGCCAACGAAAAACGAAGATCTTGCTCACCAGTCTGCTGCACCTACCCCTCATCACCCACTGAAACCATAACAGTCACACCCGACGCCAAAGTCAGTAACATCTCTGAAGAAAAGAGAAATTACTCCGCGGATGAACCCGAAAAATATTTGAAAGAGATCAAATTAAGAATTATACAACGCGAGAAAGAATACGGATAAAATTATATTTGAAAAACTGTGAATGTGAAGTTCTTAAACAACTAAATGAGAACAATTCTTTACGTTTCAATTTCTTGACGTCGAACTGTAAATATAAAAGTATAATGGCGTACAAGATAAAAAAAAAAACAATTTTCAATAAGTTTCAATTTGTAATTGTGTAAGTAATGTGATTTGGAGTGAAGAACTATGTCTAGTGTTAACACAATTTGTCATGTTGTTATGAATTTTAATAAACTTTGCATTTTACGTGCGTACTAGGTAAGCATTCAGTAAATAAGGGGTCAAATTAAATTAACTAACTGAACTTCACGTCTGGTTGAATGTACGATGTGTAATAGTTTGGAATATAATTTATTTTATTGTTTTAAAATGTTAATAAAAATAATAATAAATCTTTATTTTTTTATCTTTATATTTTTTTAACTTTATCTTTTTTTTTATATGGCTAACCATCAAGTCTGAAGTTTTGCTGGTTAATTAAATTTGACGCTGTATACCTACTCGTTACTAATCAGAGCTCCTAGTGCGAGTTTTTTTAACTTACTCGATCAAATTTAAACGTTTACTTACGTTTACTCGTTTGGTAAAAAAGAGGTCTTCCGTTATTTTCACCAGAAGCTCTTTTTCAGTTTTAGTAGACACAATTGACGTTTACGCTAACGCGATCGAGTTACGTTAAAATACAAGCACTAAGGAACTGTTCGTTTTACGATTCGTATTTTTGTAACAACTTGAAGAAATCCCCTGAATATCATTTAAAACCAGTATTCGTAATCTTTTGAATACAATTGTTCCTAATGACTTGTCCCAGTAAGCGATTTTTCTGGCAGAAATAAAAATGTGTGTATATAAGATCTTTGGAGCTCTAGACTAATCTACATGAGTGACATTCTATCAGCGAAAAGCAATGTCAAAAAATCCACAACTTATGGGATTGACGTACGATATCGAAATGTCACAGAATCAACCTTTTTAATTTTTTTACTTTGACAATCATTATCACTTTTAGAATGCCACTTTGTATTGAGCCCCCGAGAAATTTTTAGTGACAGCATATTTTCCCTGGAGGCCTCTTCACATTTTATAGCTTGATTAAAATACGATTCTATATAGCAAGATGAGGCAACACTCCCGATATATTAAAGGCCACAACGAAAATTTTGGCGTGTCAATTAAATATTACCTAACTAAAGAAATATCTAAACAATTGTAAAATAAAAGTATTTACTTGTGATACCTAACAATATTTTCTCTTACGATTCACACATATTTGGGTCTCAAAATACGAGTATGAAGACGAGCTTTATTAAACAAAGTTATGTATTTCTTGGTCGGTAATTTTAACCAAGAATTTTATATTCATATGTATATGAATCTTCGGCTAGTATAAAATATTATGAGGATAAACAAAATTAACGTTACTACCTACTATGTTTTGGAGACTTTAACAAATTATTTATTTTTGGAGATAATCAAATACCAATCTTTCTAATTTTTCATGTACAAGTACCTACCAGTGTAAGAAAAGATTTGGATTAAATATTTTATATTATATATACGGCGCTCAGCACCCCAATGGCGTAACTCATAAAATATTTTTCACAATTAAGAAGTATTCATGTCTACAATTTCGACTGTTCAACATCATACAACACGCATTAAATACAGTTAAAACAGAATCAAAGAATATGCCAACGATTGCGATCATTGTTGTGTATAACGCTACTAGGCTGAAGGTCTTATAGTTTGCAAGTGGTTCCAGCCAAAGTGCCATCGGCGCAGAGTAACAAATAGTCGCAAACATTACCGGTCAAGTAGATTTTTGCGATTTCTCCTTTTTAATGTCATTGGATATAACTCTTTGTCGGGGATTGAACTGACAGTAGGTATTACACTTGGCGATCGACCAAACCTAGACCAACATTTAGATATAAAATAGTTGACACAGTGCCCCAGACATATTCCGCTGTTTGTTAAGGCGAAATATAGACTATGACAATCGTTATCGCTAGTACGATTGTCACTTTGTCACGAGCCAGAACAATAATCAAAAGTCAAAAGTCGTTTATTCAAATTAGGCTGAGAGCCAGCACTTTTTGAACGCCAAGTTTTACAAAAGACAGTCCCCAAAACACCCGCCCGTCATGATTTCATACATTATTTTGATAGCTTACCGATTGTTTCGTAAAAGTAAGTTAATTATTATAATTTTTTCCAATTTAAAGATAATTATGAATATTTAACAAAAGTATGAAACCAAAGATGTCCTGAGCTTGTGTCCTAAACCTCTCTTGGAAAATGCTCCGCCATTCATCTTAAACTCTTCTAAAAAAGTATATCAATCAAAGATCGATTAATTTCAAACTTCACTACAACTATACAAACTCTATCTAGCCCATTTCTAAGGCCGTTACCAGATTGGTCGAAGGCTCGATGTAATATCCTACCGCATTATTACGAACTTCTTAGTATCTCGACCGTCGGCTTTTGCGACGCAGCTTAAATCAAAATCGTTTTCAACAAAGTAAAAGATCATAATTATTCTTATTTTTTTTTCACATTTTGTACTTTTCATATTTTAATTGAATAATAAATGTATTTTATGCCTATTTATCTTTATGGGAAGGACTTTGATGCGAGTCCACGAAGAAAGACTGAAATTTAAAAATTACTAATGTTTCACCAAAACACAAGAGTACTTAGTATTTTTCTCATTTATTAAGTTTTTTTTATACATTGTAATGATTATCCCCGTACGTAAGCTAACAACAATAAAAGGCATTAATTATTTAATTTGTAAATACATTGCATTTTCAATGTGAATAAAACCTAAAGATTTACATTTATTGCTATCGTTAAGATTAAAATAGAAAGAGCCACATTATTTTTCGGATTTCCTGAATTTGTAGAATGGTCTTAGTTTATACAAGCGCTTTTCAAACTGCAGTGTGTTTTTCCACGCATCAGGAAAAGTACCTCCCTATCATTTTCCAGCTATGCTTTTATATTTTCATAACTCGACGAATGTACTGAACAGCTGATTTGTTTGCGTTTTCAGGGCTCCCATTATAAGTTGTTCATAAATGATGCGTACAATGACACCTTCTCAGGTTTTGTGTTTAATTTTTTACACCCTATTTTTTATTTGAGATGGGTTTGCTCTTGACTCTAGTCTAGGTCAGAGATGACAGATAACCCTTCGTATTGAAAAGGTGCTTGACATATTACGGTACAAGCAGCAGCAGCAGCGGCTAGTTACGAAACGTAAAAGTATTTCATAGAAATACATAGAAACCGGCAGAAACGCGGCGACACGTCGCCTGCTGCTGCTGCCGCCTGCAGTCGGCTATTAACTACCTTTAGACTGTTGTCTTTGAAACACGAACATTTAAAGAAAATCTTATTATGAACAGATAAATACTATATTTACTGTTATATGCGAGATGCCTAAGAAATAACTTTTGTTATTTGTTATTAATAATTAGAAAATAAACTTAACGGTTTAACTTAAAGGTTTGTCTACACAAGTTTCCATGTAATTTAAAATGTGGTTTCTATAATTGTATTTTTCTTAAAGACACTTCACAATTAAAATTGTAGATCAAAAGATATATTGTGTGATTTAAACGATAATAAAGAGGGTAGACTTTGTTCATTGTTTGTATTGTCTTTTATTTTTACTATGTTTGTCCTTTTCAAACTGAATTTCTACAAAGATGCCTGAGTTATAGAGAAAAACAGTTTCAGTGTATTCCTAAATTTTCAAAATTTTCAGGCAAAAAAAACAGGGACACAATATACATCCTTTTATTCATTGTGTGAAATATCTTTTAAATCGGTCTAATATTGGAGGAGGAAACAGGCGGGAGCCAAACCTCGAATTATGACTTTTTACATACAAAGTCTCTCCGCCCGCATTTCCTCTTTACTTCTTTCCTACGCAAACCGGGGCAAAATGGCAGAGGATTTAAAATTTACCAAAGGACATTCAAACTTATCTTGTAGGAATACGATACATCGGAAGGGATTGATTAACGCGCTAAGGGATCCTGCGGTGGCTTGCCGCGGCACGTCGCGGGATGTCTTGGTAGGCTGCCAGAATGCTACAGTTAGCATTCCGGCGGCCTACCGCGACGTGCCACGGCATTCCGCCGCGGGATCTAAGCGGCTAGTGTGCGCTGACCGGTGGCAAAATCGTCTGTCATTCCATCACTGTGTGCGTAGGCCATAAGTGGCCCAAAAGCTAGAAGTCTAGACAACACATGAAAACTCACAAAGGGCATGCATTGCATGTAATTTTGTGAGTTTTCTTGACATATTCTTGAAATTTTGTTACACGTGTTTCGGTTTTTGTGTTTACTAAAAATATCTTCTTAATATAGTGTAGGTTCATATTTTTCCTCGAACGCGTTGAAAGTACTTGAAACAGTGAATTTTCTTTTAATCTTTCGTTTCTTGGATATCAGTCTATTTCAGTAGTTTATCGACAAAGTGTCTTCCTTAATGTGGTCCGAAAATATAAATAATTCAAATTCATAAGGAACTGTCTCGAAGCCTCGGTTTTTCGTAAACAAGTATTACTAAGGAATTTTGACTCCTTAGGCTGCCTGTCAGGTACCCTTATACTGGCGATATTTCATACGAGCTTTCAAGTTGTTATTCAAATGAATGAACCGTTTTAATGAAACTTGGTACACCCTACGCATACGGCGGAAGATACTAGTAGTAGATAGATACTTAGTAAAGACCTTTTTCGAAAAAAAGTTTACAGGAAAAGGGAGAGTGTGATTTTCCACTACCTATCTACAGAAGTTGCTTCCCTCCGGACTATTTTCGCTTTATTGCATTTTAATAACCAGTTTCTAGTCTGAACACTCGTTCAGTGATTATATTTTCTCGTATTTCATCATAATTAAAACGTCACTTGTCCCGATATTTATCAGTGAAAGTTACTCCGGTACCATTTATTATTTATTAGCTTCTGCCAGCAGCTTCGCCCGCGTGATCCCTAGGGAACATACTCCCGGAATAAAAAGAGCCTATGTCCTTTCTCAGGCTCTAGACTATTTCTGTACCAAATTTCTTTTTTTGTACTGTAGATAGGCATACGTTTGACCACTATCTCACCTGATGGTAAGCGATGATGCGGTGCGAAGCGATGATCATTTAAATCGGTTCAGTAGTTTTGGCGTGAAAGCGCGACAGACAGACAGAGTTACTTTCGCATTTATAATATTACTAGTGGACGTCACGCGGTTTCACCCGCGTAGTTCCCGTTCCTGTGGGAATACGGGGATAATATATAGCCCATGTTACTCCCTGATCATGTAGGTATCCAATGCTAAAAGATATTTTCAAATCGGTCCAGTAATGTCGGAGCCTATTCAATTCAAACAAACAAACAAATCTTTCCTCTTTATAATAGAAGTAAGGATTAATAATATTAAGTAAGGATTAATTCCAATGCAAATACTTGTGACATGCTGGAAGCAAGCCAACATTGAGCAATATTTGCCCTCTATCTTGTTTCCGTACCAAAGCGTCTACTTTCTAAGCCCGAAGTCCGTAGCTTCGGCCTTAATTACGGGCGTTTTCTACTCCGTATCACCTACGGACTTACGATTAGTCCCGAACCCGACCTAAGAACTTCGGACACAGAGAGTAAACCCCTGAACATTTAAAGCACGGGAGAGTGCCAATTTTTAGGGCTCCGTTCCTTAGAAGGAAAACACGGAACCCTTATAGGATTCGTCCATCTGTCTGACAGTCTGCCAAGACCCCTTTTCAAAGAAACGCGTTGAGGAATGCGAAACCGAAAAAAAAATAAGTTTTTAAGTCAACGCAATAAAAAATACGGCCGGTTATGCGACATATTGCATACAGAATCACGAAAGGCAAGAAGCAAGTTTTCACAACATCAGTATAGAGAGAGATAAAAGTCCGGTGTCATTTTATCTCATTAAAAATATTCTTTGCGATTAAAGTTAATTAGTTATAACTAGTCATGATTAATTTTTCAACTTCAAATGTAAGCTCATTTAAAGTTGAAAAATTAACCATGACTAGCTTTTGCCCTCGACTTCGTACGCATATATATCGTTTCTTCCCGTTCCCGTAGGAATTTCGGGAAATCCTCTACATTCCCCAAAGAACCTACATGCCAAATTTCTGCTTTCCACGACCAGTAGTTTCGGCTGAATTTTATATGTATTGATTGATTGACAACCGTGATGGAGCTTTTTCATTTATGCCCGGTTTCTGAAGTCAGTACTTTATCGGCCGTTTATCTGTCCGGTAACCACTAACCAACCAACGACCGATAAAAACCACAAAAACCATATTCATCGATTGCAAAACAAAATGTCCTTCAAACCTATTTATGGTTTGGTCTCAATAAATAAAATGACTCCTTATATTAAAGAAGCCTCATGTGCAGACCGGGTATTTATTTATAGCATGAACTTTTTAGCGACTAGGAAATCTTTCAAGATTCGTTTTTCGGCGACCTAATTCCTTTTCCGGTTCGACGTTAAAATAGTGCTCTACAAGGATTACTTCCATGACAGCAAACAATTTCAATTGTTTGTCTACACTAATATTATAAAGAGGAAAGATTTGTTTGTTTGTTTGAAATGAATAGGCTCCGAAACTAATGGACCGATTTGAAAAATTCTTTCAGCAATGGATAGCTACATTATCAGGGAGTAACATAGGCTATATTTTATCCCCGTGCTCCCACGGGAACGGGAGCTACGCGGGTGAAACCGCGTGACGTCCACTAGTCTCTGATATGTTACTAGCAACAAGCTAAATATTTTTACAAAATACCACTGAGAGTGTATTTAAACCGAACGCAAAAGTCTACTCGCTGCTGCAGAAAGTAATACTTTCAAGTCACTGAAAGCCAAGCTTACTGTACTTTAGCCGAGTCGGCGCGCGTGAATTTTATTGTATCCCGGGCCTCCCACTTATGGTAACGGTAGGAACTGTGGGGTTTTAGTCGGTAGGAGTCCGACATAGCAATCCGTCTCCCCAGATGGAGTATATCCATGAGGATTTCCCCACAGAAAAAAAAAAAAAAAAAAAAAAAAAAAAAAAGGTCGCAGTTGAAGTGACTCGCTGTTCTGTTCAATATTCTGAGGCACTTGAGAAATGCCAATTTATAAATGATATACAGCAGTGAGAGATAACAGGGTCATTAGTACCTACATTTACTGTTCCGTAAAATTTCTTTGTAGGAACCCGAAAAATGACAGTTATACTTCCGTTTTTTATTGAAAATGTCAATAAATGTAGGTGGGTCAATTACCGCTATTGCAAATTTATTAGGCGCCTATCATAAACATTGTGATATATGTGAATGAGGTTTCGTCAATATTACTTTACTCTGTGGGTTGCGTGCTGTAAACAAACCTTAAGGGCCGATTTTTCAATCGTCAGATAACCTTTCACTGAGGAATAAAAATGGCGGTTTGACTTATTTTCTTTATAAAATCTGTCAAACGGCCATTTTTATTCCACAGTTAAAAGTTAACCGACTATTGAAAAACAGCCCTAAGGCTTGTAGCCTGACAGGTAATAATACTTCTAGCTGCTTTTGAAGTATCATCCGAATCTATACTAATATTATTAAGCTAAAGAGTTTGTTTGTGTGGTTGAATGCGCTAATCTCGGGAACTTCTGGTGCAAATTGAAAAAAATATTTTAATGTTGGATAGCCTCTTTATCGAGGAAAGCAATATAAAATAAAAAAATATGTATAAAATCACGCTACGACCAATAGGAGCGGAGCATTTATGAAAAATGTGACGAGACCAAGTTGCGCAAGTCAGCTAGTTTCAGATAAGTTTTGGAAAGGTTTATCTTAGCTGCGAAAGAGATCGGTTAAAATTAAATTGAGACCTGGCGTCGTGTTGTTCCAACAGAAGTCCCTGCGGTTCGGTTTCGAAAGATAAAACAGTATCAGAACAACAGATCTCAGTCCTAATAGGACCCCGCCTATTGTGAAGAACGCGGTAAGTATTGCTAGTTTATTGACTACAATTAGGGCTTAGTAATTGACGTGCCGTGCCGTCAAGCTGTTATTAAATATTTATACCTTCATAGTGACACGACATGAATCTAGCACTAAAGTTTTTAAAACAGAGAAAATCTAGACGTTACAGAGTCTCCTTTTGAACGGCATTTTAATTTTTTAAAGTGTGATTACCTAGCAAGTGAGTACATACAACAGAACTTTTTACCGTCCAAAATATTACCAGACATTAGATATCAATCAACTACACGATTTATGAAGAAATAGTTTATAATAAAACATACAATAAGTACCTACTATATACATAGTTAGCTTGAGTTACTAATTAAAAACAAATTAAGGGTACAGGCGAAAAAAGTCACATAAAATTGTCACAACAAAAAATGTCATAAAAGGAGAATGACCAAATTGGACCAAAAATTGGTAAAAAAAGTCAAAGTCTGCCCCCAGATTTGCCACATAGCTCATTTGAAAGAAGAGTTCAAATGCAACATTTTATTCTATGGAACCGAAAAAATCTGTCCCACAGAAACATAAATATAACCTAAAATGTGATTTTATGAAAAAGTTGCATATTTTACTTTTTTACACAGGTAGATGATTTCTTATCGCAGATAATTAGCTTACACGCGAGTTTGCTTTCTTTGTACATTGTTCAATAGTTGTGTGAGCGACAAGGCGATAGAGCCACCTTCTCGCTCACACATGTATGCGTTTTGTATTGCAACTGTGCAGTCCTTCTGTAACACTCTTCGCTTATAGTTGTGTACTGCGCGAATATTTTCTGTGGATATCCTGTGATTACGTGTTTGACCCTTGCATTACGTTACCTGGACCTGATTTTAAGCCCTGTGATTTGGATACACTGTTTTAAAGATGTTTCGTGCATCTGCTGGACAAGTGTGTCTAGTGTGTGGTAGATCAGTGCGGTCGATCAGAAGAAAAACATTAACTACGCAGCTTTTTGAAGAATATCCAATCGCTGCAAACAATATAACTGAACGAGTTCTTCCTTATCATGTGAGTAACTAAATAAAATACTTAAATGATTGCAATAATGACTTATTTAACCATGTAACAATGCATAGAGTGCATGTCACGAAAGAAAGCCCGCGGAAAATTGGGGTACTACATTTTTTTATGCAATGTAATGTAATGACATAGACAAAGGGACTTCAGTAGCGGCGCTATTCATTCATTGGTTTATTCATGTACTGAATAACATTTGTTAAAAAGATGTGTATGTGTGATGTGTTAACGCCGAGTTTATCTGTCAGCCTTGCTGGCGACGCGAGGCGTACCCACCAAGACGTCGTGCGTCCAGTGAACGAGAACAAGAACCACCAGTACGCCCTTCTGAACAGCCAGCAGATCAACCTGTGATAGAACCAGATCAAGCCGAGGTACAACCAGATCAAGCTGTGGTACCGCATGCTGGTGATCAACGTGGAGCAATAGTTGACGAACAAGATATTCAACATTTTATTATACAGTTACCACATATTAGTCAGGCACCGAATACTTCAAACTCTTGCATTTTATTCGGATGTACAGGCGAGACAAGGCATCGAATACCAAAGCACATGAAAATCCGTTTGTTGAAAGATTTTAACTACTACGCACCACCTTTTGCACGCGTTTGTGAAGAATATTTGCTTTTAAATGATTTTGAGATTTTACTGTCAGCCAGAAATGTAAGTCATGACTTTAACGAAGCTCACATCATGGACATGATGCAGATTTTGAAAACTATGCCGCAAGAGGGAAGGGTGGATTTTGAAAATATAGAAACCATGGATCCAAATGAAGTTTACTTTTCGACTGGTCGAAGTTTCGAACAGTTCAACAGAATGTTTGTAGAAACGCCATCTTTGTCTAGAAGGAGCAAAAGACCCAAAACCGCTTTGGCAGCATATTTGATTAAGTTAAGAACTGGTGAAGCCAATACAAGACTGGCAGATATGTTTCACATAAGCCGAACAACTTTAGAAAGAGAAATGAAAACCGCAAGAGACTGTATAAAAGAAGAATTTACACCTCTACATTTGGGTTAAGCCGAATTTATCATATATATATACTTGTAAACTCAGACCACCTTGGGTTGGAGGCTTTAAATCATTATTATTGTTCATGTAAGAGTGACAGACGTACTTTGGGCACATGTGCTCATGTAATGTCTATAGTATGGTTTTTGGCATATGCGCGGTACGAAAATATTGACCATCCAGCACAGTTTTTAGACAGTATTGTAATAGATGAAAATGATTTATAATACGCATTCTATATTACCATCTGTGCAGAATAGGGAGTCATGAATAACATTTAAAATAAATTGTTCGAAAATAAACAATTATTAAATAACTATGTCGTTTTTTTAATTCATTATTCATCTATTTATTTAGTGAATCCTTATAACAACATTTTTAACAAGCAGAAATAATGTACAAAAAAAAATTGGTGCAAGCGAAAGTGTATTGTTGCAGTATTATATAACGTCAAATTACTCTGTAACTGTGGGTTGGAATTTGATTCGCATTTGCACACATAGTTAGTCCAACAGTATTAACCCACCAACAAAGGGTCAACCCTGGGGGCAGCAATATTTTTTTTTGGTCCAGTGCCCATACTAATTTGGTCATTCTCCTTTGATTTGACTTTTTTTGGCTTTAACAATTAGTTACCAAGGCTTCTTTGTACCTAAAGATAATGTCAGTGGGGTAAATTTGAGCTGCTATTACTAATATTTAAGATTAGATACGTAAAAGAAAGTCCACTTTGAAAAATTAAAATGTAAATTACACAAAAACTGGTTTTTGTGACATTCCTTGTTTTTGCCTATGCCTTTCATGGTTTTGTTAGTAAATTAACAAACACCTAAATTAAAAAGAAATCTCTACGTTATTTGCAAAGACAGATTTCCTAGAGTCGCAGTTTTCAATTTCGGAATCTATTCATATAAATCTAGATAACTTTAATTCCGTAGGTCGCTTTCCGCTAACAAAGCCAACTTTAGCAGAATCAGAAAGCACATCGCGTTACCCGTCACTGTCAAATTTTCCCAATCAACCTTGAACTTAATTTGTTAGCGATAAAGATGAAATTGAAATTTGACAGATAGTTGCGTGATTAATATTATGATTCTAATATGATTCTCCAAAAGTGGTCTTTTTAGCCCCCCCTGGCCTAAGCTCTGGACAAACTGAACCGAGTTCGTGGCGGGATGCTGGATGATATTTCCTCACGTTTATCTTGGCAACTAAATTGTATGAATGTGTGACTGCACAGGCGCGAATAGTTTTTGATCTTATATAACAATCATTCACGTAGCATCCCGTATCCCGCGCGGGATTCGCCTCAATATAGCTAGTGCTTTAAATTGCTTCACATTAGTAAATACCTACTTTGGGATCTAAATAATTCTTGGGTAGCGTCCCAGAGCCATTCCATATTAAATTATTCATATTGGCTAACTTTTCTACAGAATATCTCTTAACTCAGGCGTGCACCAATCTGCGAATAGTTCAAAATCTCGTTACTGAGATATGAATAAAATACGAAAGACATAAGGCTTCCATTCTTTGTGAGTTAATTTTAGTTTTGTTTTCTCCTTTGTCCCAAATTTGCTTTATTAACAATACTAAGAAATGCCTCTGGATTCAAAATAGCCAAAAGGCTGGGTTCAATCTTCAAACAAAACGTCCAATAAAACAATGCCATAATATGAGATTTTCAGAATAAGTTATTTCTATGTGTACTGTATAGACGCTAATAAAATATTATATAATCTACATTTAGTAATGATTTTTTTAATGAAATTATAAACACCAGCCAGCCAATTCATAGAGTTTATTCGACAGAAAAGCAAAATCATTATGGCCTGAAGATATACCTACGTATATTATGCATACAAATATGGTTATTATAAAATCAAATAATAGTCAGATATGCAGCATTCGATCAAAAGCTTTTTGCTTTGTCCTAAACCGACTAAAATCTTTTTTGAATTCGCTGACAAAATATTTTGCAATGACGAGACGTAGTCGTGTCACTTTGACAGTTCAATTAGGTATTGACATTTCTTTGTTAGCATTTAATCTAAAGACCCTAGGTAGGTAAAGTAACTTTATAAATTAATAAATATTGACTAGAATTAAATATATTCTTGTTCGTCATTAAATAACTTGAACTATTCATTCGAAGAAATCAGATGTAAAGCTCTCTCTTTTTCAATACTCCAAATAATAAACCAACTTATTTTAGCATCTAAAACATGAAAAAAAAATAAACAAATTATTCTTGGATTGCATTAGCCGCACGTTTAAAATATAGCCTCTCGCTAAAAGGTGCTGAATATACTTATTAGTTTGCGGACGATTTGCTGAACAAACTGAATTTCGCGACACCAGACTTATTACCCCGACAAGTAACGATAAAACTCGATTTACCGTTATTCATCTAACTAGAAAATCGTATCCGAACGACTACGGTGAAGAGGTTATATTTTATTTTGTTTGGTAAAGTAAAAAATAAGTACCTATTAATAATAATAGTTTAATAATAATAATAAATATAATAATTAATAATAGTTTTGTATTAATAATTCGAAAAAATAATCGTTTAGATTAAACGTTTGAAAGCTGAATAATAATTTATACGCGGTTTGCGGAACAAACTGAATTTCGCGACACCTGACTTTATTAAGTAGGTACCTAACGATAAAAAAACTCAATTTATCAATACTCGTTGTACTAAACAATCATATCTGAAAGACACATTTGAAATTTTGAAACGAAATTTATAATATTAATAGTTTTTCTAGAGTAAAAATTTGGTGCTGTTAGACTTTTAATTGCACAAGTTTTACTAAAACTTGAAACAAAAAAACTGGCCAAGTGCGAGTCGGACTCGCGTGCAAAGGGTTCCGAACGAATTTAATTTTTTTAACATGTTATTTTAACACTTCAGACTTCTAATAGGTTTTCCTGTAATCTTTAGGTAAAGATCTATTAACTCCATTTTTTTTCAAAATTTTAGGCTCAGTAGTTTCGGAGATAAGGGGGGGGGAATGGTCATTTTTCGTCTAATTTCTTGAATAACTTCAAAACCATTTATTTTAAAATTATGAAAAAAATATAATTAAAACCCTCATAGTAAGCCCTTTCATTTGATATGTCACACGATATTGTTAAAAAAACTTTTTTTTTTAATTTTCTACTTTGACCCCCAAAAGTGACCCCCATACTAAAAATTTAATAATTTACGTAACGCGTCCATGTTTGGGTCATAGAAGTCCATATGTGTACCAAATTTCAACAGAATCGGTTCAGTGGATCCGGAGAAAACTGGCTGTGACAGACGGACAGACAGACAGACAGACAGACAGACAGACAGACAGACAGACAGACAGACAGACACACGAGTGATCCTATAAGGGTTCCTTTTTTTTCGGAACCCTAAAAAAAGAGCTTGATTTCAATTAATTGAATTTTTGAAAAGTAAATATATAAATCACCTCTAAAGGTGCTGATTGAATTACAAGTGCACGGCTTGCTGATTAAACCGAATTTCGCGACACTCGATTCATCGATATTCTTTTACAAAAACCAAATTGTATCCGATCGAATTAGGTGGAATAAGTTGAAGAGGTTATATTCCCAGTTTAATTGAATGGTCAATAAAACAGTTATATTTTAATGCGGTGTATTGTTGTAGGTATCGTGTGTAATTAACCGTGTAACTTGGCTCAGGTCTTGTGCATGTATAATGATCTGAGTACCGGTTGTGCCTTGTCACTGTGTCGTGTTCATCGATTACGGTTGCCTGTCGCTCCTGCCAGCGAGGTGAGTCGATTTCTTTTCTTTTTTTAAGGCATCGGCGGACCACCTTAAACATACAGCAAGGGTTAATTTTAAAATTAGAATAGACGCCTTAAAATATAGCTAGAAATTCTAAATACTAACAAAAGATGATCATATAGGTTGCACATAGGTGATTTTTATGGCGAAGAAAATAAGCTTACATATTTTAATCGGATTGCTAAAAGCGGGTTCGTTGAGAACTTTCTGTTAGCTAATTACGTGTTGTTTTTAAAGATTGCAACACCTTTTAAATAGTATTAAAGGATTTATATGGTTATTATTTTTTATAATCAAATTAGTTACTAAGGAACTAAGTGGGTATTCTTTATGATGTTACATGTACCTAAATAACTTTTATTTAGATCAACTTTACGTAGATGCAGCCATCAGCGCTAACTAATTTGAAAAAAGCTAGGTATTTTGCAACATAGCTAGATACGTACTTAACTACCGGATAGCTTTTAGGTTACCGGGATATATTTCTAAAAATATTTTGCAACTGCGAACGTGCTCATATTTCCTACTGAGCGTTGCAACAATGCATGTGCTGCTGAGGTTTAATTTTTAACAAACCATTGCGCGTAGTTAGACCGAGTTGGTTGCATAAACAATAACGGTAAAAAAACTATCTTTCAGTGCAGTCGTTCATATTTTTCAATGACCAGAAGCCTATAGTGACCGACAGGATTAGTGCGTAGATAACAATCAATTACAATGACTTTCATTTTAATAATACAACAACATTAATTCCGAGTTAGGTAGATACGCGCGTTTTGTCGAGCAAACATTTCAAATGTGTGTAGCAATTTCCTTCATTATTTATTTTTCGCATTGTCATGGAAAATATGTTACGCTATTGGAATACTGATTAGCACGTAGATACGTTGCGGGTCTCGGGTTTGATTCCCGCACGATCCAAATATTAGTATTTGTTCAGTATTAGGGGTTGAACGATTTGGGTCAATGAACTCATTGTGTTGTTGACACATGTTTTTTTTTTTCAACCTATACTGTCCCACTGCTGGGCAAAGCTCTCCGTCATAGCCTTCCACTCTTCCCGGTGTATTGCTTTCTCCGGCCAATCCGTCATGAACGCCTCCAAGTCGTCACGCCAGCGTTTCCTAGGCCTTTCTCGGCGACGACGCGATGACACACGATTAATATTAACTATCATCGTCTCATCGTATATTCTCCTAACAAACTACGTACGTATATATGTTAGGTATAAGACTAGCAGTAGACTCATTTTTAGGGTTCCGTACCTCAAAAGGAAAAAACGGTATAGGATCACTTTGTAGTCCGTCCGTCTGTCTGTCAAAACCCTTTATCTCGGGAACGCGTGGAGGTATCGAGTTGGAATTTAAACCATATACTCAGGTCTACGGTCCCTTGAAGCTATGAAGTAAGATAGTTATAAGTTAACATAAAAAAGATACGGCCGTTTATGCTGCAATAAACGAATATTTCGACACTCTTCCGTCACTCGTCCTAGAACTATGAAATTTGGCAAGTAATACCGTCTTATACTACAGGCACAGATAATATCATACTAGCGTACAGATGCCTCATCTCATACAAAGAAACGCGACCGCCCGTAAGAAAATAATTCACGCGCGAATAATAAAAATATCGTTTATAATTTGACAAGTTACTTTTATTGTTCAAACCAAATAGATTGGATAGAATTCGATAAAACTCTGTAAAGTGCCTATAAAACCGGTCAAGTGTGAGTCGGACTCTCACACGAAGGGTTCCGAACCAGAAACAAAACACGTTTCTTGTATGGGAGCTCCCTTTAGTTTTTTGTATAGCGGTAATAGAAATACACATTCTGTGAAAATTTCAATTAGGTATTTGTTGATAAAGCGGCCATAGAAAATTTAAATTCGACAATAAGTTACTTTTATTTTCAAAACCAAATAGATTGGATATAATAAATGAAAATCTGTAAATACCTATAGATTTTAGTAAAGATACCTCAAAGTATGAAACCGGCCAAGTGCGAGGCGGACTCTTATACGAAGGTTTCCATACCATAATCCGAAAAAAACCGTTTCCTGTGTGGGGAGTCCCCCTTCTTTTTGTATTTTTTCTTATAGTGGCAATAGAAATACTCATTCTGTTAATATTTCAACTGTCTACCTATTACGGTTCTTACACTGAAATGGCGAAAAAAAAATCGCCGGTCACATACATTTCTGTGCGCATAACTAGACAAAATGTACCGAACAGCTGATTATTTTTTTCGCGATTTTGGGATTGGTCCCACAGTAAAAGTTGTTCATAATAATGAGTACGATGACCCCTTAAGAGGTATTGCGTTTATTCTGTTACACGTTGTAAATACGAATATTTTTGTTCCTTAATCTATCACTGCAACTGTATGTAGGTAGGTAGGTAGCATCCCCTATGTAGGAGGTGGATTTATCGGCACCAAAGCCGGGGTCGGAGTTTTTAAATTTGGTTCGCCATATTATTCGTTCAGCCTAGACGGAGACCCCACTACGGGTTCTACTGCTACTGCTAGGTAGGCCACAGATAATTTACCTAAAACTAGACTTGACCTTGAAGCTTGCGTTGTCACAAATTTTCTTATATGCCTACTTTGTGGTGATTATTCGGTTATGCTAGTATAGGTAATTATTATAGGTAGTCGTCCTGACCAGTTTCGGCCATAGCGGTTAATCTGAACGCGGTGCGGGCGAGACAAATAGTGCACAAGCACACACACACAGCGACTTAGTCAGCGGCTCAGCGCGTCCATTTAAAATGCGCGTAGATACCTACAAACGCGAGACTGAGTTGCCCTCCGTAACACCCGCGCGCGCGGCTTTCCGCCCGCGCCGTGCCGTTGTGTTTACACCTATTAATTGTTGTTATTTTCATCGAAATCGAATTATTCCATTTGAGTTCAAATCATTCACATTAAATTAAATTAGGTACATAACATAACTCGATTCTTAAATTTAAAAAAAAAAACCGTAAAATTAATAGGTACATTAGGTTAATATTGAATCTTGATTCCAGTTTCGGATTCCTAGTACTGATTTGCTATTCTACTGTAATAATCTTTCTATGATTGAGATTAGTGTTTACTATGAATGTTTACTTGAAAATAGATCGCGATGTAGGTAACTGGTTTTTTTTAAGTTTAATGGCTAAATATTCTTAATATTATGTAGGCAAATGCAAGATACTATCTAATACAGACTCATACATTCGATTTAATAATAAACCTACATGTACAAGTTTAAAAAAAAACCTAAGTAATAATTTTCGTAAAAGAATTTGAAATGGTAACATATTATTTTTTGGACTCTGTACTTTGCACTTGCACAAACCTCATTCGAGGCAGTTAACAAGCAACTCGCCCGAGTAGTAGTATTTAATTTTATGAATGAGTTGAATAGAAAACTCTAAACTTTCGAACAGCGCCATCTATTGCCACATAATGTACAAATTTCAAATAATTCGTTCCAATAATCTTCCAAACTTCAGTAAGAAGCCCATTATTCCATAATTTAGGGCTCAGGGGAGGTTATTAAATAAGAACATACTATTCTAAAGACCATTCAAAAGAAAAAAAAATAATTTTACACACACTTCAATAAAATACGATACATGTCGCGCCATCTATTATTATTTATTAGAACTAAATTTTCTTTCTTCGTGTTGGGACCCCATGCTACAGTTATAGGAAAAGTCTAAAATATATACATTTGTAATTAAATTATGAAAATTGTCTTTATTTAAAGTACGTAACAATCACCGAGCGTAATAAACCACTAATTGGATTCAAAATCTAGGTACTTAAAAAAATTAAGCGTTATCCCGAGCTACATTTTTCAAAATCGACCCACAAAATCAAAAAATATTGAATTTTAAGTTTAGGAAGATACTTCCTAATGTATTCTGATCAGTCAGATCGCATACTATTGAGAAGAAATAAAATCCACGAAAGCATGAAAATTTATTTATTTGTGATGGGTTTGCTCTTGACTCTAGTCTAAGTCAGAGATGACAGAACACCATAACAAATTGTTGAGTTATTTGTCAATTCAAATGCCTATACTCCTGAGGTGGTCTCATTCTCACCAAGTCAGAATCTAATGATGCGATCTCAGGGAAATCGTGGGCAACCCTCAAATTTTATAGGCACATACAGTGTTTTTTTTTTTGTTACTCTCCTGTAAAGTAGACTTTTTTTACTTACGCGCTGTTAGAACTTCACTGACGATATACTTTCTAACGCAATTCAGATATTTGTGTCTGGTAATCATCATCTCATGTTAATGAGCTGATAAAGGAAGGTATAAGTTAAGATCTGATCATGGGATCATTGGTGATCATTTGATTTCGGAAGTCGGCATAAAAAAGGTTTTTCTAAAGTGAAATGTTTGGTAAATATTATTCCTTCGGAACCCTTTGCACGCGAGCCCGACTCGCACTTGGCCAGTTTTTTTTCTAATGACGGCAACGCTGTCAGCCGCCTCACAATTCTTTTCATGTTTTAAAATTCGAATCAGTGTTTAAGTACCTATTTATTTAATATTAAATGTGCCATTACAATAAGTTGCTTAACCCTTAATGAGGTTCTGATAGAGCGGATTTCTGAGAGGAGACAGTACATGCCCCGCGTGTTTCAGGCCTTTCTTTAAAATTTAGTCTCAGGATGACTTGTAGATTTTAAATAAAGTTCATTACATTTTTTTTTTGTTTTTATTTACATCCAAAAAGTTCCTATTTATTATTATTAACCTGTTGTAAGCGTTATATTATACTGTATTATATGATTTAGTTTTTACATTATGTGAGATTCAAGAAAAAAGGCAGACGTAGTGACCTATACTAATTATCTTCGGTCTATATTTGCCCTTTTTCGTTATTTCTTTTTCTTATATGGTGTAGGTACATAATAAAGAAAATTATATTCTATTCTATTCTATTAAATGTTTTGTGTGTCCATAAATGAATAGGTACGTGAATTGGTAATTTGAACACCAGTCGGCACAAAAATTCGAACTAAGTAGTTTTGTAATTTTTTTACAAGATATACTCGACTATCAGTCAGCAATATCGACGGTCACAACTTGTTGAAATGTTATTGTAATTTCAAATGACGCGTTTTGGAAAGTTCACTCTTTTATTAACATACAATGGGTTTATTTGCCCTCCCGAACTTAACATCGACACACTGTCTTTGTTTCAATACGATCTTGGCATAGCATTGACGGGTATTAACTAAAAAACTAACGACATCCATTGAGAAAAGAAAAAATAGGTAAGTTGGCTGAAGTGAAATGTTTAAAAATAAAAAGTAACGAATTACATTTTTATGTTAATAATGGGGGAATTAAAGTATCTGAAACAAAGTTTATTTTAAAGCGATTACAGTTGAATCGCTTTCAAATAATTAAATATTTACATTTTTATTTGAAGCGTAACCGCTGCCTGACCTTTATAAAAGGAAGGAAATAGAGGCGTGAAATAATGAAATGTTCATAATGATGCCGCTAAAGTTTTGTGTGAGACCATCTGCCAATCAATCAATCAAATTTATTCGTAAATGTAGGTTTCAATACAACATGATGTTACATTAATATGGTCAGTTCGTTACATTTTACTCGAGAGCATACAAATAATAATGTTGCTAGTATCGAAACAACAGACACACTTTTAAAATAAAATAACTAAATTACTCACATACTAACAATACACAATTAACAATGTCAAAATAATGATAATAATCTAAATGTAATATTATACAAGCTAAATGTCAGTTGTGTCCTCCATAAACTCAGTTGTGGAGTAGTAACATCTAGAATTAAAAAAAAAATAGTTTCTTTTAAACATATTATTATTAAGATTCTTTATCTGTAGTCGAATTTTATGGAAAATAAGTGGAGCCATTCGGTAAATACTTTAACGTAGGAGTTTTAATGCGATCAAATCTGAACCGTGGGTCGCGTGTATGTCGCGCTATGTCGAGACTTCCCGTCCTGGGCATGCCTTACCATGGCTTACATAGAAAATTCATAATAGACTCCGCACTCAAGTCGGCCGCAGTAAAAGACCACACAAGTTTCGGGTGACTCCAATAGTCAGTGTTTATCGCAAATCATGGTCCACCTTTCGTCTTTCGCCGTAAGCCCTATCACGTGAACATGTATGTCTGTATGTCTTATAGCTGCGTCAGCAAATGGGGTTACTATAGCTGAATATTGGGCAAAACATAATATTTAATAACGAAAAATGAATTTTCAGCAACCACAACAACTGAAACCACAAATAATAATAGCCAAGAAAAAAAGGGAAAATCGATTAAAAATACCCCCGCCTATTAAATGATGTCCTATTTCTGGAACCCGGAATTACAGTGTTGAAATCTGAATTGTTAATCACGTCAAACCTTATTTCGCGATGAACACCTGAATTATGTATAACTTGGGGAAAATAGGACGTTTCTTACATACGTATGGTTCACGTAAATACTCGTGTTTATGTGCATGTATGAAATGTACCAGATTTAGAATACCTACATATATTAATGTACAAGGACTTCTATTTGATATTACATTTCGATATTGTGTAATCATGTCAATTTTCCGTATCAGGAGTTCTAGACTTGTTCAAGACGAAATAAAGGGGTTCGAACTTGTTTTCTATAGGAACTGGCATGGTACTATGCCAGTTCCCATAGAAAAAAAGTCGCCGCCATTTTGATATTTTTTCAAAGTTGCGGCGCATGGTCTAACTCTAAAGTGTCGCATATATGCATAACTAGCTTATGCCAGCGGCTTCGCCCGCGTGGTTCCTAGGGAACATATTCCCGGAATAAAAAGTAGCTTATGTCCTTTCTCAGCCTCTAGACCATCTGTGTACCAAATTTTATTTAAATCGGTGCAGTAGTTTTGGCGTGAAAGCGCGACAGACAGACAGACAGACAGAGTTACTTTCGCATTTATAATATTAGTAAGGATTAGACATACCTCGAAATATCTCGGCAACGTGACACTTTAGGGCACCATGTTCCTAACATTATTAATGTTTGTTGGCGTGTCCTCTACCCATTATGCAATTTAGAACGTGCGCGGGGATTTTTCTTTGGTATATACATGTATGTAGTCTGATAGAAATCTATGTACCTATATCAACTTGTGAAAAGCAGAGTTGTCAAACTGATTTCATCTTTCTTACAGAAATATAATTTCCTCTCATTTCTTACACTAAAAATCGTGTCCAAGTTTCAGATCTCGAGAAAAAATGGTGGAAGTGAGTGATACAGTCCCAGGGCCAGAGGAGCCCAAGCTCAGCAAGGGACGGGAGCCGAACTGGCCCGCAGTGCTGGTCTTCATACACATTCACCTCCTCTCTCTGTATGGAACATGGCTGCTGATCTACGAAGTCAAACTGATGACCCTGATTTTCCGTAAGTCTTATAAAAGACAATAATAAATAACCATGACATACCTACATATGCACTACGTATGCAGACAATATGTTACAGAGAAAATGAATAAAGACATGCTCACGGTATTTCAAATTTCATACAAACTCGCAAGTCACGATAGCAGAGGAGACTGTAGAAGATCGACCTGCACCTACCTAATAACCAGATGAGTCATATTGTTTTTGAAATTTCATTGATTTATAAACACCCCTATCATAGCTTGCCTATATAAAATTTTTTATTTATTTATTTATTTAACAATTTATGTACACACATGACATAGGAAGATAAAAAGAAGGAAACAGAAAAATAGGTACAAAGGTAATGCTTATTCCAAAAGAAATCTCTTCCAGCGCTCTTCTCTTTCGCTTCCATTGTTCATGGCTATTTTTTATTAAATTAATTTAAGTCAATTTTTTTCTCATCTGGTTATCAGGTGGATGAAGGTCGATCTCCCATCGCCTCTTAGTCCATAAACTGCTTTGAATGACACTTGATACGCAAGATACCTAAGTCTCAAAAGTTATTCGAGAAATAGTTAATAGAGCAAGATCGCAAGACTACAAATCGATTGTTATGTCAATAAAATAATAAGGCTTAAACTGCTTTCGGTTTCTCGCTAAACTCTTTCTGGCAAAAGTTACTATATGTATAACTTTCAGGCCTGGGTACTATGTGTATCAAGCTTCATTACAATCGGATCATTCATTTTTATTTTATTTTATTAGGGTCAACAAACAGCAGTATATAATACAAAAATCTCAACAATATTCAATAGGAGTTTAGTAACAGATTATTATACAAAATAGGTAGCTGTTAAAAGACAATATCGATATAACTTAATCTAGACTATTTTTTATTTTTTTTACTATTTATAGGCACGCGTTTGACCACTATCTCACCTGATGGTAAGCGCTGATGTGGTCGAAGATGGAGCACGTTTGCCTAGAAGTAACCTATTCACTCTTGACTTAAAGACTCCCAGGTTGTAGTTACATAATATAATATTATAGTTATTATTAGGTTGGAAGAGAAAGATAGACACAAATTCAAGAACTCTGTAGTACAGTAAATTTCCAAGAATACGGTCTATGGAGTTTGTATGAAGAGAGGAGTAAACGCTCATATCAAACCTTATTCTATTTAAATACCTACATAATGCTTGTCGAGCGCTTCAAAGGTTTACATATTAGATACTCATTTCTTGTGATAATAATCCGTATTCCGAACTTATTAGAAATATCAACATGTATTACATATTCTTCGAAAGGGTTGGGGCAACGGTTAAGTAAATATGTAGTAACTCTACACCCACAATTCGTTAAGTATGATTAAGTCCTACCACGGTAAAAATATATACAGTATTCTATCTTCATACAAACGGTCGGAACACGAGTCATACCTACGAGCCTCGAGTTCAGAGAGCTCTCTGGCCCCAAGCAGTTTTTGGTTACTTGGACGCAATCAAAAATATCATTTTACCTGGTACATAATTTGTTCTTTTTATTAATAGGTAGGTATTTCGCTTTTTCTATCGATGAAAACACCTAACGGCATTCATAAATGAATGAGTGGTTAGGATGAAAAAATTTACACACGAGTGAACCACTACGATCTGTTATACGGTACCCCGAAAACCAGGTTTTAAAAAAAACACTTTTGATTACACTAAAGAAATAGTTTTAATTAGGGGTTTGACCTCGATACAATTCGGGCTTAACTAATTCGGAACTGGCAGACACAACGATATGGATACAGAGATGATACCGGTTCAGCGAATGGAATGAGACTGAAGCGCCACGGGAGCGGGACGCGGTGCTGGCTTTAAACTGATGACAATGCAATTTAGAGAAATCTATGTAATCAATAATTATTGTTAATTAAGGGTTTTCCCTAGCATTGGGAAACCATAACAGCCCCCCGATTTAGAGTAAACTACACCCTTCAAGGTGAAGTTTATGTTTAAGTAAATGAAATATAAGTCAGCCAATTCTAAGGGAAGGTCCCGTGTTTACGTTTGAGGGGTTAATGTCATCTAATTCATGGTCATTATTTTCAGGAGTATTGTTTTCTCTAGATCTCATTATTCTCTTGTGTATGCCAGTTTTATACACCTTATAGATAATAAATAATATAATAGAAATTATGATTACAATTGTAATACCTGAATAATATTTTTGATACAAAACAATATGTGGCTTTTCAATTATATTGTTAAGGCTTTTCAGGATTTCAGGATTATCATAAGCTAAGGAATCTAAGTTAACATTCTTAAGATTAACTACAGGTAAGTTGGATACATTGTTATTATATGCTACAATATTACAACAAGAATCATTTAAGATATTAAAATTAGAAACAATAGGTTTAAATTGAACTTTACGGTTTTCATGTGGAGTTAAACGAGTGTCCTTGCAGTAAGCAATACATTCAGAAGGTAAGTACAATATACCATTTCCACTAAACTCTATTTCAGTAGATTGGGAATTGTTACATTCAATACTTATTTTAGTTTTTTCTGACATTACAAATAACCATCTACTATGGCGTAGTGGCTGCCAAATGCTAACGTGACCGTGAATGAATTTAGTTTCACAAATAGAAGGGATTGAGGTAAGTACCTTTGTAATTATTTCCGTTTCGCAGGAAGGTGTCGCGGAAGAAGAGTACAATATTGATGTTTCGCAAAGGTAATGGTCATTATTAATTATCTTACAATAATCAAGGTTATCTAATTTGCAATACATAGACCTGTCTCTGCTTATACCGATATATTTGGAGGATGGAATGATGGTCGAGTATGACTCCGGATTATTTCTATCATGAGGAACCAGTGAAGGTAAATTATGATACACATTTAATTGTATAGGGTTAATAAGAGGAATTTTTACTATAAATACTACTTTTTCTTTATTGAAGTAACTAGATATTTCTGATATATTTAAAATAGTGTGCATGTTATCGAGGTTTAGGGGAACTGGAAGTTGTTTAGATTCGGGTAAGAATCTGTAGTTGTCCACCAATTCAGTGTAAAGTTCTTTAGGTGTTAAGATAGTGGGGTATAGAACATTAGATTTGCTAAACATGATGGAGTTAATTATGTCTTCAACTTTGAAGGACAAGGCTAGGAGGCTATTTTCAATCATGGAAGTTAATTCCAGCATGCGAGACCTAATACCTAATTCTTTTGAAACGTAAGTAAGATTTAGAATATCTTGAGACAGTTCATCTATTGCATTTTTCAAATGCTTTTCATTTAGTTTAATTATGGACAGAGTTTTATTGAAAGATTTAAGTGAAGAGGTAGTGACTAATATATTTTCCTTCATTAAAAGGGCTAGTTTCTTTTGGTCTGTTTCTACTTCATTAATGGCACTGTCGTACCGGATGGCATCGTCTTCGTCCATAGTGCCAAATAGTTTTTTCGAAATAGTGCCTACGAATCCTAAAAGTGCAGATCTTCTCGACTGGCGAGATGTAAGGTGAAAAATAGCTTCGCTGTCATGGGCTATATCATTATAACGGGTGTTCAATGGTTCAAAGAGATTAGTACATTCCAAATAATCAAAGACCTTACCATTGTCACATACTTGTTTGGATTTCTCGAGAATAAGACGAAGGTTTAGAATATGTGGATTAATAAAGGATACATCATATGGGATAACTATACTAAGATGACTATCAATTAAACTTAAAGAACCTAAAGGGTCGAAGTAGATGCCAGGACTGTTCGTCAAGGGCGTTATGAACTCCTGACCCAGCGCAGAATTGCTGTAATAGAATATAATTAAAATTAGTATTAAGATTATAACTAGAGCTACGTTTCAGATCTAGGAGCTAGTTTGACTTCGTCATAGTGATGCGTCACATGACGTCTATTTATGAGTAAGGTCAAGGTGCTTCTACCATTGACCTTTACTACCTTGTACGGTCCTTTCCAAATTGGTGAAAGGGCTTTGCGCAGACGTAAGTGATTTTTGAGATACACGTAGTCTCCTACTTTATACTGAACAGGTCGCGAACGGGTGTCATAATATTGTTTAGATCTTTCCTTAGATCTTTGTATATTTTCGATGGCTTTTTCACGTGAAAGTTTAAGACGATGATGCAGGGATTTGAGGTATTCCGGGTATGTAAGGTCTGATTGCAATTCGTAGACGGAATCCGGGATAAAAGGTTTTTGACCGAAGAGGAGCTCGTAGGGTGTGAAGTTAGTAGTGGAATGAGTGGAGGTATTATACGCCAACATAGCAGTATAGACATACTTATGCCAATCAGAATGATTTTCATTTACATAAGATTTAAGGTATTCCTTAAGTGTGGAGTGACTACGTTCAAGTGCACCTTGTGTTTGAGGATGATATGGGGAAGACCAGATTTGTTTAATTTTCAGGAAACTGCAAGTTCTTTTAAATAAATCTGCGGTGAAGTTTGTGCCTTGATCGGTTAAAATAGATTTTGGAATGCCGAAAATAGAGATAAAGTGCACTAGACACTCGCATGTTTCTTCTGCAGTCGCATTAGCGATAGGGTAAGCGAGGGAATATTTGGTGAGGTCGTCCTGTAATGTGACAATGAATTTGAGCTTAGTAAGGCCAGCTTCTGGAAGGGGGCCCACGAGGTCGAGGCTGAGTCGTTCAAATGGCTTCGTTGAAGTGGTAGTTATTTGCATTGGAGATTTATTGATTTGTCTTAGAGCTTTGTTATTTTGGCATTGGGAGCAATTTCTTACGTATGTTTCGATATCTGTCCGCATATTTTTCCAGAAATACCTTTCTTTTACACGGTTAAACATTCGCGTTGATCCTAAATGTCCGGCAATAGGAATGTCATGGTTTTCGCGGAGTATTTTAGGTATCTCTGAGGGTGTAGGATAGATTATAGTATTGTGATAAATATAAACCGTAACCTGAGTGTCGTTAAAGATATAGCAAAACATATTGTATATTTTTGCCCAGATGTGTTTGTCGAAAGGATTTTGGAAATCAGTAATGGCTAAATTTACGTCAGAAACAGTAGGATTACGTAATATGTCTGATCGAAGATTTTGTATACTTTTATAAATTTCTTCATAAGTACTGTTATCAAAGTGGTATACTTTAGTGAATAGGAAATATATTGATTTTCCCTTATGTTCGAATGAGATAAAGGAGTAGAGAGTTCTTTCTCTTTCTAGGAGTTCTTTAGAGTCTTCGAGGTTACTCAGGATTTCTTCTACGTGAGGGTTGGAGTCATCGAGGTCGATAGAAGTAGGTATGGCAATGATTTTGCAGTTGCTTTTCAGGATGCTTTCGTTGTGTTCTATGATTTTAGCATTACTATTAAAGTCTTTGTTGCTCATTGTTTTCAGGAATTTGCTATAATTATCGTCACGAGGAGGATTTGTATTGAGATTTGGAGATTTATTAGATGTAGTCGGTGTTGAAGGATCGTAAATTCCTGGCGGGGAATCATCGTTTTCTAAAAGGTCTACAGAAGGTAGTTTATCGTCAAGGTCTAGGGAGCCAGGAGGTAGTTGGATATCAAGATCCTCGAGAGTAAGAGGGCTAAATTGAGGTGTAGCATTATCCGCATTTTGGCTAGAAGTGGATGGAATAGGATCACAGTCTGACGGTTGAATTGGGTTTACAGGATATCGGGATAAGGCATCAGCAGCGGCATTAAGTTTTCCTTTTTGGTAATCGATTTCATACTCGTATTCGAGTAGTTTCAAGCGCCATCTCTGTAATTTGCTACTAGGATCTTTATGATTAAATAACCACTTTAATGGCCTATGATCAGTAATGATCAGGAATTTTCGTCCATAGAGATAGGGGCCAAAGATTTTGCAACCAAACAAAATAGCAAGGAGTTCCTTTTCAGTGGTATTGTAGTTAGATTCACTTTTGTTGAGGGTTCGAGAGGCATAGGCTATTGGCCTATCTTTACCAACTGGACCTTGACTGAGTACGGCACCGATGGCATAATTAGAGGCATCACACGTTAAGATGAAAGGGGCAGAAAAATCTGGATAAATGAGGACAGGAGCAGAGGTTAGTTTGTGCTTAAGTTCATCAAAGGCGACTTGTTGTTGATTTTCCCATAGGAAGGTGACATCCTTTTTTAAAAGTTGAGTTAATGGTTTTGCAATTTTCGCGAGATTAGGAATGAAACGGCGATAATAGGATACAAGACCGAGGAAGGACTTAATGTCCTTAGGAGATTTAGGAGTTGGAAATTGAGTTACTGCTTTTATCTTTTCAGGGTTAGGTTTTACACCATCTTTGGTTATTTGATGGCCAAGATATGCGACTTCACGTCGAAGGAACTCACACTTGTCAGGTTGAAGTTTTAGATTATAATCTCGAAGCCTTTGGAATACTGACGAAAGATTTTCAATGTGAGAATTCAAGTCGTGACTATAGATAACTATATCATCCAAGTAAACGAAACAACGTATGCCTTGGAGGCCTGTAAGAGCGGTATTCATTAACCGTTGGAAAGTAGCGGGTGCGTTCTTTAAGCCAAATGGTATTCTTGTAAATTGATAATGTCCTTGGGGTACACTAAACGCCGTTTTAGGGGCGTCCTCCTCATTAATTAATATTTGATGGAAACCTGATGCAAGGTCAAGGGTTGAGAAGTATTTACTTTGACCCAGCTGATCTAAAATTTCGGATATCTGCGGAATAGGGCAGCTGTCACCAACAGTGATGTCATTTAGTTTTCGGTAATCGATAACTATGCGCCATTTTTGCTGTCCGGATGCATCGATTTTTTTTGGAACAATCCAAATTGGTGAAGACCATGGAGACTCTGAGTGTTTAATGATTCCTTGTTCGAGCATTTGGTCAATTTGTTTGTTGACTTCTTGTTTGTGTACCTCTGGGAACCGATAAGATTTTACATTTATTGGATTTTGATCACTCGTCTTTATGTTATGTTTAAGAGCATTTGTGTGAGACAGTTTGTCACCAGGGATAAAGAATACATCTGAGTAATCAGAGCAAACGTCGTGAAGAGCATTCGCTTCTTCAGAATTAAGGTGAGAGATTCTGAGAAGGTTTAATACTTCTTGTGTTCGGAGGTAAGAGTCAGTGCTTTTGAAATGAGAAACTGTATGAGTGTTTGTTGGATAAAAAGTTTTCATTAAAGAACTTAAAGGGATGAGTGTGATATCAAGGTTCGACTTGAGGGTTATGGGAGTTTCCGACGTATTGATTATTGATAAATTTATTCTTTTGTTTTCCTTGACTGAGACGAGGCAATTAGCGATCAGTAAATCTTCATGATAACATTGGTCTAGTACGAGTCCTTCTTTCACCTCAGGGTTGGAGACAGAGCATTCTATGACAGTTTCAGACCTGGGAGGAATTACATAAGTGGGCTCATTGAAATGTGGTTTTATTTCGTTTTCACCTATTTTCAGGATTTCGCGGGTTAGTCAATTGTGCAGCCGAAAGCGATTAACATATCAGTGCCAAGTATACCATCATAGGGTAAGTGAATTCGGGGTATTATATGGAATCTATGTGTGATACTATTTTTTTCATTAATTTTTAATTTAAGTGGAAAATGGTCCATGGTTGGTGAAGGTTGATCAATGGGGTCAATACCCTTCAAAAAGATTATTTCTGTTGAAATATCAACTGGTATTTCGATAGAGGATTTTTTCAGTACGCTTACAGTTGCACCAGAATCTACAAGGAGAGATAAGGTGGTATCCGACACTGAAGAATGGATGAGGATATGAGGTAAGCGTTTCTTAAATGGACCAATATTAATTTCATAAATTTTTGTTTCAGGAATTGGACGAGGAGCAGTTGAGTTTATGGTAGAGTCAGTGGATACAGAGGACACAGCGGTGCGACTAGTTTGTGGGTTGGTATTGTTAAGTGATACAGCGGAAGCAGAGGATACAGCGGGTGTAGAGGGTACAACGGATGTAGAGGATACAGCGGATGTAGGAGATGTAGTGTTGCGGTTTTTACGCGAGTCCCTATTATGAGGGGATACAGAGGATACAGTGGTGCGATTTGTTCGCAAGTCCCTATCATTAGGGGATACAGAGGATACAGTGGTGCGATTTGTTCGCAAGTCCCTATCATTAGGGGATACAGAGGATACAGAGGATATAGCATTGGTGCCTTTGATATAGCAACGTTTTGGTTGAACTTGAGGTTTGGGCCTCACGAGACACCACCGTGAGCCCTTTATTCGTTTAAATCATCATTTGACTTATCCTGAGTTTCATTCGTGTAGTCATGACTTTCGTTATTATTTATCGCGTGAATTTGAGCTTGGTTGTTTTGAAAACGCCTTGGAAATGGTCTTTGATTATTTTGGTCTCTAAAGCGATTATTATTGAACTCTCGTTTTCTACATTCCTCAATGGTGTGGCCTGAGTTTTTACAATAGCGGCACACTGGAGGACCTGAAGTCGATGGTTTTTGATAATTGGGCTCATTTGGATAAACTTGCTGGGTAAAGTTTCGGTTCTGTTGGATTCGACGCTGAGACCAACGTCCTTGATTAAGTGAATTGGTATTAGTTGTTGATGGATTACGTTTAGAAATAGTCTGCAATATTTTTTCTTCGGATACAGCGAAACCAATGGCTTCGTTTAAAGTTTCAGGGTCACGGCATCTGACTACAGGAGACAATCGAGAATTTAAGCCGCTAATATTAATGTAATAATGCTAAGTCTTGCATTGCAGCGACACGGCCAGTCAGTTCGCCTTTCTTTTTCGTGGGTATAGATATATTAATTTCAGTTAACAGTTTAGCTAGGCATGTCTCTACGCGTAATGCGAACTGGTTGACGGTTTCGCTATTTGTTTGACAACAATCTTGGAGGTCCGAGAGTAGTGCAGCGTAATGTTTCTTTTCGCCAAATTGATTTTTCAGAAATTCTTCTAATTGTTGCCAATTATCAAATTCTTTAATGGAGCACGCACTTTCGGCACGGCCTTCAAGTTGGCTCAGGATGTATTTTAACACAATATCTTGTTGAAATGGTGACGCAAGGCTAATTGCATTTCTGCAATTATTTAAAAATGCATTTAGTTTTTCGCGGCTACCATCGAATTTATTTATAAACTTGCTAATGAAATTCATATCTAATTCTTTTGTTTCTTTAGACATAACAGTAGGCTCGTCTTTAGGCATGGCTAGTCAGACTAAACAAAGATAACGCGCAATGTGCGGGGGTGGAATGGAATGTTGCACTATTCTCGGGACTGAATGATAAGAGCTAATACACGGGAACAATTTTATCAACTGAATATTACTAAGAAGCACTTTGGAATTTGAACTGAATTGGAACTATGATGAACTTGAATTTTGAATCACTGGCACTATTTTCACCTTTTCGTAACACGGATAGTTTCGATGTAGAACTGATGTACTTACAGGAACACTGCAACTGCGACGGCAACACGAATCATTTCGTTGCCAGGCGAGATCACCCAAGGTGAGTGGTAGAACTTCGGAGAATGCCCAAAAGGGCACGTGAGGGTCTGATAAGACCAGCAGGATACAGCGACGTTGAACGGATATACACAGCGACACAGAGGTGAGATTGGATTTCGGCACTTTTCACTGTCACAATCACAGCACAAGTAGGTTTACTGAATTGAGGCGTTCCGAGGATTTATTTTTTTAAAATCCCTTAAGCTGCCACCAATGTTATACGGGACCCCGAAAACCAGGTTTAAAAAAAAACACTTTTGATTACACTAAAGAAATAGTTTTAATTAGGGGTTTGACCTCGATACAATTCGGGCTTAACTAATTCGGAACTGGCAGACACAACGATATGGATACAGAGATGATACCGGTTCAGCGAATGGAATGAGACTGAAGCGCCACGGGAGCGGGACGCGGTGCTGGCTTTAAACTGATGACAATGCAATTTAGAGAAATCTATGTAATCAATAATTATTGTTAATTAAGGGTTTTCCCTAGCATTGGGAAACCATAACAGATCGCATTAAAAAAAATTGTAGGTAGTTTCATAGGTTAGGCTATCGACTCGCATAAATATGTACTTAGCTACTAACATTTATATGAGGTATTGAATTAGACGAAATATCACCATGAAATGATTACGTATGAGAGTCGAGTAGGTACCTACCTAGTAAGATTACCTACCAGTTTAATTTACTTTTAAGTAAGATTTTGCAGTAGATAGTTAGAGGTTTTGATTGCTATAGGTAGCGCACTCACGATGCGATGGTTGATCTTGATAGTAAGTACTAACGTACTAACGTTTTTAAAGGTTTGTTTGACATCGGCTGAGTGACCAAAAATATTGTTATTTCGAGTTGCTCCATGCTATAGGTAATGGGGACGAAATAATAAGCTGAGATAAAAAGATAATGTCAGCCGTTTCTTGCATTTTGGTTGAGTAGGTAGGTAAGTTTGTAAGAATTTAAGATTGGTAAACTTCGGCGACAACAGTTTATTTCTTTTTTAATGTTTTTTAAATAAAAAAGCTTATAGGCGTATTGTCAGGATTGGATATTTTAAAGTAAAAAGTAGGTAGTTTACTTATTAATCAATTTTATTCGATTAACTCACTTAATTTATAATAACTGTGAACTCAATTAATTATCATATCATAATTATTAACTGAAAGGTTTTAACACGATATTAGCAAATCTAGGCGCTATGACAACACGTGCATCGGACCGAGGTCTAGAATAGAATACCCCGATCGCTCCGCGCGGTCTCCTTTTACGTCCGAGCACAAACAAGTCGAGTAGTGGGGGAGGTGGGGATGGCGACATCGCCTGATCGGTCCGGTGCACGTGCCGTGTACAACCGTACGATGACGTAGCGCCGTCACGGCCATTCTGATGTGCGTACGTCCTCGGACGCGCACTTTAGAAGCACTTAGGGATCTTTAATGAGAACCACAATTTTACTGTTCGTTCATCCTGACATTAAAATCTTATCTCATGGTCTGGTCCGGTCCTACGACCCTTCAGAGTAATAATCTTCTGGTCCGGTCCTAAGACCCTTCAGAGTAACATCTTCTGGTCCGGTCCTAAGACCCTTCAGAGTAATATCTTCTGGTCCGGTCCTATGACCCTTCAGAATTATACTACTGGTCCAGTCTGTTGACCCTTCAGAGTAATATCTTCTGGTCCGGTCCTATGACCCTTCAGAATTATACTACTGGTCCAGTCTGATGACCCTTAAGAGTTATAATTTTCTGGTCCGGTCTAAAGACCCTTCAGATTTGTAACTACTGGTCCGGTTCTAACGACCCTTCAGTGTTAAAATCTCCCGGTCCGGTTTAACTAGCCCTTCAGGATTATTACTGCTTGGTCCGGCCATGGAAGACTCTTCAAGCTTTTTTAATTCTTTTTTCGTTCCTTGTTTTTCTTTTTTTTTTCTTTCCTTTTAAACGCTGCCCCGCACTAGGAATCTATCCTGTTTTGTGGGTGAGTTCACAAACATACAAACTCACTCGCACAGACCAGACCCGGAACAACTATCTGTAGGCCATACAAATATTTGTTCCGTGTGGAAATCGAACCTACGTCACGCAGCGCAGCAGCCAAGCGCCCAAGTACTGCGCCAACCGTGGCGTATCTTTTAATTTAAACTGTTCCTAGATTTGCTAGGCCAGACTAAACTGGTCCCTGTAGCTAATATAATAATAAATTAACTCGTGATTTGTCCTTGTTCTATTGAATCAATTTTCTCTATGAATTTAAAGCACTTGTCACAACGTTAATTGGTTTAGGATCCAAAAACCCTTCCAATGATGTAACTACATGATCTATTAAGTTACCTACTGCTACTGGCTTTTTAAGTACGAGAGTCGGCCATTTTTTTTTAAAGTGTGAGCCCTAAAATAGTACCACTTATAACTTTATTTTTATGGGAAGTTTCATGAACAAGTTCTTCATTATTATTCGCCGTCACGTCATCACTGATATTTTCTGCATCTAACGTTCATGTCAACACTCACGAATTACTTTACGTTAATCTAAAATCATCAAAATCATCGCTGCGCTGTGCGGTTCGAATCAATCAATGTTATTATAATCTCACCCGTATTAAATTGCACAAAATGGAAAATCTATTTAGAACTTGTAATAGCTCAGAATTCTCTGTACCTTTAAAGCTTTTATCAATGTCATTAATATCAAATTGCTATTCATGATAGTTTTGATACTATCAAATTTACTAACTGATGTTATGTATGGCAAACTGCCTCCGTACGTTAATACGAAAGTCTAGATCCAAATTTTCACTAAAAAAAACGTCTAAGTTGAAACATGACCTTGTGGTACTTGCTATGCGATAACTAAACCTAAAGCTCACACTGAATAAAATTTTGACACTATTACCGCCAATGGGAAACTCTTTTAAGTACTCGCTTTGTGCTAACTATGTCAAAATTACCTAGCACTATCAATGCAACCACCGAATTGGTATCAACCCCTTTAAAGCTTCGTTTGCTATTCAAATAAAACTTGAGCGACTCACCAAGTATTCCAGTCGGCCTTGAACGCTCTTAACCCCACAGATGTTGACATGATACTTGGCTACTGCAGTTTGCCAACCTTCGGTCTGCCACGCTCAGAACCGTTCAGAAGTTGCAGCTGCTCAGCAGTTGTTGCAACTGCTCAGCAGTTATGGCAGCATGCCAACCGCTAGCCTCCTGCTGGCTTTATACACCATGATACGATGTCTGAAACCGAAAAATGCTACGACAGTACAAGTCCAATAAAAGCTGTGGTGGGCCAAAAGGTTTCAGGTAAGTGTAGTAGTCACAGTATCAAAGTAAATAAAAATCTAAATTTTATCGGACCATTGGCACAAGAAAGCGGCCTATGCCTATGAATGGTGATATAAAATCAAAATATTCAAAATAAAGTGTTAGGTAACTAAATCGCTCTTATGTCCAAAAAAAATAAAAGCTCTCTGGTATTTCACTTCATGACTCGATCAGCGATAGCAGAATAATATCGCTTGATCAGCATTATTTGACCAATGACCAAGGCTTTGTGCCCATTTCAAGCGAACTCCTGTGCAACCGCCACTTCCAGGTATGTGCTTCCAATTCACCAAGAGTAGATAGCGACGGCAAAAGAATGGTCTCCCTTAGGGCAGTGTGTTGGCGCCGACGCTTTTTTTAACATCTACGCGAACGAACCGCCTTCCACCTAACACACGGAGCGATTCTTGTACGCGGATTACCTGGCCCTAGCAAACCAAGCAGCGACTTTTATGGACGTGGAGCATAAACGTACAATGGCACTCAGTGTACTGCGAGATTAGTGTGACCACAACGCTCTACAGCCGAACCCATCTAAGAGACAGTCGTGCGCCTTCCATCTCTGCTATAGGCCCGCAAATCGAATGCTTAACATCACATGGCGTAGAGCCAAGGTCCAACACTGCTCGAATCCAAAATATCTCGGTGTGACGTTAGATATGGCCTAAGCGTAAAAGTCAAACTGTTACAATACTTAGCTCCGTCGAACCCGGAATAACTTGCTCAGTCACCTAATTTCCATCAATTCGGGAGCGGCACCCGATGTTCTCCGTACAACCGGCATGTCCCTATTTTTTCTGCTGGCGTGTTTGCTTGCACAGTGTGGCACCGACCTGCTCTTTCTCGTAAAGTAGACATTGCCCTAAACGAAACGTGTCAGATAATATCAGGCTGATTAAAATAGACTCCACAAAACAAACTATCCGCTTGCAGGCATCGCACCTCCTGCTGTTCGAAGGATCTGAAAACCGATTCCCGACATCCCTGTATGGCCACATGCCAACTTCGGGAAGACTAAAAAGTCGCAAGAGCTTCCTTATTTCTACACAGGCGATCCTGGATATGCCATCTAAAGGGAGAAGCAGACTGTGGGAAGAGAAGTATCCACCACCTCACGACTTCATAAAACCCAAAGAGCAATTGCCCCTGGTCGTGAATCGCAATGGCCTTTGGAAAGCGTTAAATCGCGCGCCAGCGCAATTTGCGCACCCAGGTAGGCCGTTGCAAACACAACTTGGCGAAATGAGGATGTAATGATCTGTTGTATACCCAACGTGAGTGCAGTGCCCGTTTTCAGAGCACGAGCCATATGTTACAGTGCCCCAAGTGCCCATTCTCCTGTAATTTGGAGTATCTAATGAATGCCACTGTTGCTGCAATTAACGTAACTACCTACTGGTCCAAAACAATAAAAAAAGTTAACGATTGAATCGAAAAGAAGAAGTATTATTGAAAATGCTATCGCTTAATCTGCAACACTTATGCTATTAATAATAGCTTCACTTTAAGATAAAGCGACAGGCCAATTATCAAACATCGATAATTGCCATCCATAAAGGCGTTGCCTTTTGTAAGTCAGTCTCCACATCATAAAAATGAACACTCGTAAACGAAATAAAAAGCAGCTCTACAGCAATTAAAAAGTTTAAACGACTCACCAGATTGGCGTAGAAATCTTCATATAAATTCACACTCCTCTCCTTGACCTGACCAGCTGTTGTGAAGTTGCTTGCCTCCGGACGGAACTGGTTTAGTTCAGGTTGATGAGGGTAGCCGCATAAAACTCGTCGAAAAGGAATTCGGCGAAAAGCTCTTCAGCGCCATATGGTAAAACAATAAACTGCTCTGCACATCACTGTATCCTCGACAAAACATACCACCACGGTGACACACTATGATCGTGTGTCGAACTTCGGCCTATCGACACTTCACGGCACACATCAAGTTTTTAGCTGTTTTTAAGTTTTTTCTGGATAAACGCATGCGTTTTAAAAACAAACCGCAATTTTCACTATCACTGTCATTACATTTCAAAACGTAACCGCCACATATTTCACTAGCATTGTCACGAATCTCCATGTCAATTAATTATCATATCATAATTATTAACTGAAAGGTTTTAACACGATATTAGCAAATCTAGGCGCTATGACAACACGTGCATCGGACCGAGGTCTAGAATAGAATGCCCCGATCGCTCCGCGCGGTCTCCTTTTACGTCCGAGCACAAACAAGTCGAGTAGTGGGGGAGGTGGGGATGGCGACATCGCCTGATCGGTCCGGTGCACGTGCCGTGTACAACCGTACGATGACGTAGCGCCGTCAAGCTTTTATTTAAAATCACAAAAATAGAAAGAAACTCAAGTAGGCAAGTTGATAAAATTTTAATACTGGAGGTGGGCAGCCTATCGTGTGTTTGCGTACCACGCGGCTGTAGGTAATTATTTCAAGGAGAGGGCCGAGTCACAATACTGGTAGATATTTATACTGTGGTCCTACTGTGCTCAGTCCGGACTCCAAGCTGTTTTCCAAATAGAAAAATCCTATGTCAATACAATGTCAAGTTGATGAATATTCTTATTTATTAAACAAACAAAGAAATTAAAATGTCAACGAACGAAACCTCTCGAGAAAAGGGAATATGCACGAAAAAAATATTTATTATCTATACAGTTTATCTAAAAATATACACAAATATAATACTAACAGTGAAAATAGAATCAAAATTGCTGGGGACTCGGGTCGGTAATTTTTGGGACTTTCTCCATACAAACGCATTCCTCTGTTTTCTTATAACAGGAGACTTCCATATAACAGGAGACCAGAAACATGTTGAAGAATTTCTTTGGCTGAAATTGTGAGCGCTAAAGATTCATAAGTACCAGGAGGCCAGAAACATGTCGAAATATAATACGGCGCTAGAATTATGAGCGGTATGGATTCAAAAGTACCAGGACAAAAGAAAAAAATAGTTTTTCCCGGGCAGGAATTATGAGCGCTAAAGATTCATAATGTACCAGGAGACCAGAGACATGTCGAAGTATTTTCAGGGTTGGAATTGTGAGCGGTTAGGATTCAAAAGCACCAGGAGATAAGAAACATGTAGAAGTATTTTCGGGGCTGGAATTATGAGCGCTACAAATTCACAAGTACCAGTAGAACAGAACGATGTTAGAATATTTTTGGGTTAGAATATTTTTTGTTTTTTTTTTTAACATTCACACAGAATGTCTCTGTTATTTCTGGGCTGAAATTGTAAATGCTATAGATTCACAAGTAACAGGAGACTAGAAACGTGTCAAAGTATTTTTTTGGCTGGAATTGTGAGCGCTAAAGATTCACAAGTACCAGGAGACCAGAAACATGTCGAAATGTTTCCGGGCAGGAATAATGAGCGCTGTAGATTCCTTATGTACCAGGAGACCAAAATCATGTCGAAGTATTTTCGGGGCTAGGATTGTGAATGCTAAAGTTTCATAAGTACAAGGAGACCAGAAACATGTCGAATATTTCTGGGCAGGAATTATGAGCGCTAAAGTTTATTTATGTACCAGGAGATCAGAAGCATGTAGAAGTATTTCCAGGGTTGGAATTGTGAGCGGTTAGGATTCAAAAGTACCAAGAGATCAGAAACATGTCGAAGTAATTTCGGGGCTGGAATAATGAGCGCTAAAGATTCACAAGTACATAGAATACCAGAAACATGTCGAAGTAGTTCCGGGGCTGAAAAAACGAACAGTAAAGACTCACAAACTATGAGAATAAAAAAGCATCATGAAGATGAACTTCCGAGAATGAGAATATGGAACAATGAAGTTGCGCGCCACTTCTAAAGTCTACGCAGACGAAGTCGCGGGTGAAGTGTTAGTACTAAATATATCGCCTTAATTATTAGTAACGCTCGGTAGACAGCGTATAACAGGATGCCCAAAAAAATATTCATATAATTCAGGAATGTTTTAAGTGGCCTCATTTGATCACGGAGATTTTTATTTGGATATATCTGTGAAGCTCGAGGCTACCGAACTACACTTTATATTATTTCAGCGTTATACAACGCTTTTATTGATGGCTGTTAATCAATATCGATAGCTTATCGCCAGATGCATAAACTCCACCGAGACGCCCAGCGACCGTTGCTAGAGGCGATAATTTCAAAATGTCTCCTGTTTTTCACAAAATCCGAGGGTGTTAGTATATGTCACCGTCTACTCATAGAAACTGACGGACCGTGGCAGTTCTGACTACATATTATGTGCTAGCAATGTGGGCCGTTGACTTGGTTAAGTCCGCGATAATTCGCTGAATGCGAGAAGCAAAGGGTTGTTTTTGTAAACTTTGCCCCACACTAGGAATTTCTTCTGTATCATGGGTGCGTTCACAAACATATAAATATACATACACAAACAGCCAGATCTAGAACAACTATGTGTAGGCCATACGAATATTTGTTCCGTGCGGGAATCGAACCCGCGACACGCAGCACAGCAGTCAATCGCTCAACCACTGCGCAAACCGTGCCGTCAAAGTAGGTTAGTCGACGTAGTGACGCTTGAGGGAGGGAGGCTTGCGTCCAGCAGTGGACGTCTTTCAGCTGAAATGATTATAATGAAAATATGATATCCAAAGTTTGTGCTCAGCGCACCTGGAGCGGGAATGAATATTATTAGCACCAGGCGTCTCTAGTGGACTCCGTGCTTTGTAACGCCCACCAATATCGCACAACTTTATTATAAAATATAAAATAAAATATTTTAAGTTGAACTTCGTGCTTGAATAGTTCCCTTTTTTCTCTTGCTATATTTTCATTAGTACTACCGACTTGCGTAGCGAGTGGTCGTGTTCACCTTTTACTTGTGACAAATACAAAATTTAAAATAGTAGTGCTGTACAATTTTTAACTTAATTGTGTCCGACATATAGTGTATTTTCATATAATGCGGTGAGTGTCACACAGAACCATAGAAAGCGTTAGAACGAAGCGGATAGACTCGCTCCATACTGCTTCCGCACTGTAAAGGTCACCCACATATTAACTGAGCGAAGCGATAAGCGGAGCGGAAGAATACGGTTACACTTATGAATGTCCTACGTTCACCCACTGATAAATCCAGCAACAAAATGAGTGTTACTGGTGGAAATAGTAGTTCTCAGCCCGATCTATCATCTTTCGGAACTTCTGACTATAATGAATATGTTTCACATCGCAAAAGAAAAACGCCGGAGGATGATTTCTCGTACCAATTTAGTGAATTTAAAAAGGAAATTATGGGATTACTTAAGGATTTTGGTAATTCTCAGACAGAAAATATCAATACTATTAATAAATAAATAAATAAATAAATAAAAATTTATTCAGTTCAATAACAGATTGTACAATATTTAGACAATTTTGCGATACATAAGAGCCTTAAGTGCTAGGTTTCTTCAAATTCCCTGGATCCCACACTAGGATTCCCTGTGTCGTGGGGTCCAGTCTCTTCCCCAAGTAAGGCAACAATATTTTATTTATTTATAAAACTATTTACTAAAAAAAAACCGGATAGTGAAAAATAAAATGCTTAATTACATGACCATAAAAGTCATAAGTATGTGCTTAACTAAGATTTTACATAAATTAAAAAAATAAAAATTATAGAACATTAAAATGATGGGTGGTCGATAAGGGGTGTCTTTTTCTCGGTGTGTGTGTATGTGTATTTGTGGAGTGTGCAGTATGTGGGGTATGTGTGTAGAGTAAGTGGGTGCATGCTAGTTACTTATTTTTTTTTTTTTTGGCAAATTCATTCAAGACTGTATGTGCAAAAGTTCTTCGGTTAAATTATAATTTTTGGGATTTAGCCATTTAAATATAGCCTTCTTTAAACATCTGTAACTAAGCATCAATATAGTCACATTTTGAGAGTAGAACCTTGTGTACAGGAAGGGCCCAAGAAATGCAAAAGATCTTCTGGCAAAAGCAGAGTGTACTCTTGGTCGATCCCATTTTAACGTTCTCGATGAATGGCGAGCCAGCTTTTTAGCATCTCTATGAAATCGTAGGAGTGTCGCGTGGATGAACAATTGCCTAACACGGAGGAGTTTACATTCCAAGTATAAAGTATCAGTAGAATATTGCCAGGGTTTTTTGTACGCTATCTTTAGAATAGCTCGTTGAGCTCGCTCTAGCCTAAGCAAAGTAGTTTTGTTTGCAGCTCCCCAGATTGATACACAGTAACCTAATATTGGCTGGCACAGAGTAAGGTACACCATACGGATCAGCTTAGGTGTTGCGATAGTTTTTAATTTTTTGAAAAATATGTGAAAGTTTTCTGGTGCGTTTCACAAGTGCATCAATTTGTGCTTTCCATGTTAGGTGCTCATCAATTTGTAAGCCTAGGTATTTGATGGTCGTAACTTGTTCAATTTGCAAGCAGAGACAGCCTTCACCATCGACACTACCGCAAACATGTAGTTTAATTTGCAAATCATGGTCGGGCGCAGACCGATCAGTAATACTAAAACACATCAATTTAGTTTTGCCGACGTTTAAGGTTAGCAGGTTGTTTTGTAGCCAACTGGCAACCTTCCCAAGTCCCTCCTGAGCCACACACACGACATCACCCCAAGTTTTTGCATGAAAGATTATTGCGGTATCATCAGCGAAAGTAAATATGCTGGCATTTTTAAGTTCAAGAGAACATAGGTCGTTTATGTAGATCAGGAACAACGTGGGGCCTAGAACACTGCCTTGCGGTACGCCGTAATCTACATCTGCAATACCACTGATGTGCTCACCGATACACACACGCTGTTTTCGCTCGCATAAATAGGACGTAAACCAATCTAGAGCTAAGCCTCTGATTCCAAAAGTCTCCAGTTTTCTTAGCAGTATCGGCCGGGAAACAGTGTCGAAGGCTTTTGCTAGATCCAGGAAAACACCGGCGCATCTTTGCCCATTTTCTATTTTCCTAATGACAGTGTCAACGAGTTGTGTGACGGCATCCTCCGTGGACCTGCCAGCACGAAAGCCAAACTGGTTCCCGGCCAATAGGCCGTTTTGTTCAAGATACTTAAGTAACCTTACATTAACTACCTTTTCAATTACTTTTGATAACGTGCTAAGAAGCGAAATAGGCCTGTAGTTTACTGGCTGACAAGAGTCACCTGATTTCAGGATTGGTATTACATTGGCTACCTTCAGGTCACCAGGCACAACACCAGAGGACATGCTTAAGTTGCAAATATATGTTATAGGGCTTGCTATAACATATTTTGTCAGTTTTAGCATATTATTACTAATATTATCATGTCCACTAGCTGTGCTTGATTTTAGTGAACTAATTAGTTTAATAATTTCAATTTCATCTGTCGGTGAAAGAAATACTGAATCTGGTAATGTTTTTCCTGTATATCTTAAATTATTCGCTAGTTCAGTTTCTGTTTGTTCTAGTCTATTAAGCACCTCACTTGCCAACTGATTGCCAATGGAGCTAAAATAGTTGTTCACTTCATTCAGTGACTCTGTAGAATTGTGGTTTATTTTTAGCAGGTCTTCGTTTTTATTGTGGACTTTACTAATATTACAAATAGTTTTAATTGAGTCCCATGTTTTTTTTATGTTATGTTGGTTTTCAGTTAACAATTTTTGTTCATAATAGTTTTTTTGATTCTGTAATACATTGGTACAGAAATTTCTGTACTGTCTGTATTTTTCCTGTAAGTTGTGGTCATTACGATTTTTTCTAGCTTTACTATGCAACTCATCGCGGCGTCTTATACACTTCAAGAGACCAGGCGTTATCCATTTCTTAACTATTACATCTGCACTGCTAACTTTACGTGTGCATTTATTTTGTTCAATGACTAAATTAATTTTCTCAATAAAAAGTTTAGTAGCTTCGTTAATTTCAGTTATATTATACAGGTCGGACCAATCAATTTCTCTGAGATCTTTAAGTAGGTTTTCATAATCAATTTTGGTACATGTTTTAATTTTTTGTTCCTTAGGATACGATGATCCCATGGTGCATAATATGGTGCTATGGTCAGTGATGTCAGAATGGCAGACAATTGTTCTAGATACAAGTTTAGATTTAATCATACAATGATCTAGGCTATTTGTACCACGCGTAGGAAATGTGTGGCCGGGTACATACCCATAATGAGCTATAAGGCTTAGGTACTCATCGACGCGTGGATCAGTGTATGTTTCTTTTATATCAAGATTAATATCACCAACTAACGCACAATGCTGGCTGGTGCAATTGCCTAGTACGTTTTGTAAAGATGTCAAAAAGTTACTTATATTATGAAACGATGGTGATCGATAGATAATTATAACAGAGTATGATTGACCAACAACGTCTACTTGTAAACAATTGGCATTGTTAAAAGGGGGCTCTTGTATAAGAACGCTAAGCTCCGATTTAGAAAACACCACGATGCCGTCGCTTTTGTTAATGTAATTTTTTGAATAATTACAGTTATAGCCCTCGAGACAGATACTATTAAAAGTTTCATCAATCCAACACTCAGTCAATATTATAAGATCGGGCTTGAATTTTAAGCGTTGCAGGAATACAAGTAATGTATCAAAGTTCTTATTTATACTGCGTATATTCTGAGATAAGATTGTAAGTTTGCCATGTGATACATTAAGATACTCCTTACAAGGATCAGGGGTATCGAGTTCAATACAATTTGAGAGGCACGTGCTATCAACATCCTCAAGAAATAAGCTGTTATCTAACATTGTGTTGTGGTGGAATTATTACTATTGGTGTGAAATAAACTAGGTCTTTATTATAGAATATTAACCAGCATACCCCAATCGAAACCGTCAGTCGCCATATTGTTATAATGACTCTTTTATTTATAAATATTTTGCAAGTTTTGTTACGTTTAAAAATGAAGTCTTGGCATTTTTTAGGTACAAATTTAATCAAACGAATTGAAAACAAAAAAGTCAGTAAATTATTATGTATTTGGTCATATTTCCCGCCATAACAGACCATTTTTATTTTTCTATGTCCTAAAATGAAGTTTTTATAAAAAGTATAATTATGAAATGTGAATTGTGTGTGTGTGTGTGTCATCATGTGTAAATGTAGATTGTGAGCACCCATATAAATAAAAATCGTTGAATAAATAGAGTTTGATACATAATTGATAAAACAAAACGATTTTAGCATGCATGAAATAATTAGAAAAAATAGAAAATCTAGTCAATTAGACTGCCTTAACTTATTTATATGCTGTTCATCGCTGATACGTATATATTCAGAACCATCTTGCTTCTTGACGTACACGTTACCGTTTGATGTCCAACAATATTTGTATTTTTCTGTTCTTGCAAAGTCCCTTGCGAGGAAGTGAAGACGCCTAGTTTTTGCGGTGAGAGATTCCGACACAAAGAGCAGTGACGAGTTATCTATTCCCAAGTGGCTGACTTTTAGCTCTTTGGTTTTGTTGAAATTTTTCACAGAAGCCAGAAAATTATTTTTGGTTAAGGTATTAGAAAGTTCCACAATTACAGTTGACTTGGCTGGATCTTTTCTATTAGGAATGCGATAAACATCGCGCACGTCACCAGGACTCAGAGAAATGTTAAGGCAATTGGAAAGCTGTGAAACATATTTGAAGAGAGTTTCCTTGTTTTCTTTATCCGTTCGAGGAATAAACCTTAATTCAATACTCGTCTTTTTAAGAGACTTTTCCAAGAAATCACATTTTTGTTCAATGTTATATAGATGTGAATTGAGATCGTTCCGTTGTTTTTCCAGCCCATCAATTTTGGACTGCACACAATGCAGCTGGTCGTTCATATCCTCTAGCGCTTTTTCTATTTCTTGGTTAGTGCTGCGTATCGATGATGTCTGTGACTTAACTTCTTCTAAATGCTTATTTAGTAAATCGAACTTTTTATTTTGGGTTTCTTGAAAACTTTGCAACAGTTCTCGCATTTCCATCTTAAAAGCCGTAAGTTCATCATAATCATCACCAGACAGCCGGCGACGTTTATCTCTCATGGTAACATTCGGCTGATTGTTATCCCCGGCTGATACTTTAGCCATAATATTGCTGTCAGAGGATGATTGGGCCTTGTTTAGTGGCGGAGAGTGCAACATATTTTGTTGTAAATAAATCGTAAAGTTGTAAGCTCAATAGATTATAATGTTTTGTAAGTCGTGCTAATGTCTAAATCAACGCTCAAGCGCTTTTTTGCGTTCAGAACGGTAATCAGCGACAGTAGGCTCAACAACAATACAAAATACCAGGCGCACAGATATATGTACAAGCTCAAATAGTTATTATGTCTCGGTAGTTAGGAACTATTTTAAAGAAATTGAGTGTAATACGTATTGACTCACGCGTCCTAATGAGCTTCCTAATGAGCTTCGTCGTTATAGGCGCGCGGCAAAGCAGGCGGCGCTCGCGCAGTTGACGGTCCTCCACTGCTGGCGTTATCCGCTACAAGGAGGTGGTGCTGCGTCTCAGCGAAGGATGGCTTCTCTGCAGTGGGACGGGCCGTTCTTTTCTTGTAGTTGTCGGTTTCGCGTTGACGGTTGACTCTTCGATTTTTATGAACTCCGAATATTTCACTTGATTTTTTTTTACTATTTAAATGAATTTAAATTAAATAACAAAGGAGCAGCAGTTTAGCAGACGTTAGCTCGTGTTCGAGGTCCGGGGGGAAGAGGAATTAAAAAAGATATCTCATCTATAAATAATCAACTTACTGAAATGAAGACAAAAACGGATCAATTGATTATGGAACATCACACCTTTAAGTCGGAAATTCAAAACCTAACAAGTACTGTCAATAAGAATCAGGAAAAATTAAGTGTATTGAAAACGATGTACAGGCTCTACAGAGTATTCAAACCACTTCACACTCGTCAGAACATCTTACTTCAACACCTATTTATGGTAACATAATGATCGAACTACAAGAGCGTGTGGAGCGCAGTAAAAATATAATAATCACTGGTATCTCTGAACCGCATTCAGAAAACATGGAAAAGAAGAGAGAAACCGATAGATGTGAAGTGAAGAAAATATTATCAGACATATATCCACTGTATCCTGAACCGGAAAAAATAATGCGCTTAGGCAAATATGACGGAAAGAAAACACGCCCCCTTAAAGTCTGTTTCTCAACACCAGAAATAGCTAAATTAATACTGAAAAATAAAGTTAACTGCAAGGATAATAATATTAAAATCTACTCCGACCAGACACCAAATCAAAAACAGGATATGGCAAACCTCCGAGAAGAGTTACGCAGACGCAAAGAGAAAGTGACCTAATTATAAAATATGTAAAAGGAACCCCGAAAATAATAAAACAACAGCCAAAAAACGAGACACAAGAGAAAATACAATAAGTAAAACTAAAGGTAACAGTTTTATAACTCATACAATTTGTAATAACTATGCCGATGTAATGATTACGAACAAAGCACTAAAATTCTTGTATGCGAATGTCCGCAGTATAGTGAAACCAGGGAAATTGGATGAAATACGGTGTATAATAGAATCGTTCGAAACTAAAGTTCATGTTATAATTATTACGGAAACTTGGATAAAAAATGAAGACGAAGCACAGAGGTTAAAACTGCCAAATTATACTCACTACTATAACTACAAAAAAAAATCCAGAGGTGGTGGAGTATCTCTGTTCATTCATAACAGTTTAAAACATGAATTTTTGGAAGAACAATGCGAAGATGGAAACCATTTTCTATGGGTACATCTTGACACATTTTCCCTGGACATAGGAGCCATATATAAACAACCAGTTGCAAACACTGACAAGTTTCTCGAAAACTATAACCAACATCTTGCAAGAAGAAAACGTGTCATTGTCTTCGGCGATCTAAACCTAAATTTACTAACTAACGAAAAACCTGTCAAGGAATACAAGGAAATCCTGCGAGAGAACAATATAAAAATATTGAATAAGATCACCCCAGAACATTGTACTCGTGAGACCACATCCTCAAAAACAATCATAGACCATGTATGTACAAACTTACAGAACAACACATTCCAGATGTCTGTTATTGAGTCCTCCATAGCTGATCACAAGCAAATCTATCTTGAGCTAAACAGATCTAAAACCGAACGTATAAAAAGAGTTCAATATGAGTCAGTAAACTATACTAACTTACAGAACGATTTTAAAGAAATATCTCACACAAAACCATTGAATGAATATGAAGAACTGGAATCTCAGCTGTTAAAAACAATTGCAAAAAACAAAACAAGGAAATCAAAAATGTTAAATCCTCCTTGCAAAGAGTGGATAAATAAGGACCTTATAACATTAATAAACAAAAGGAACCAACTGTGGCACAGCTTGAAACAAACACCCAGAGACGAAAACTTGCGTAAAGAATTTGTAAAACAAAGACATCACACCTCTGTAAACATCCAATTAGCTAAAACGCAATACTACTACAAGGCTTTTGCAAACTGTCAGAAATATCCTTTAAAAATGTGGCAACTTATTAATAGACTATCAAAAAATAAAGCAGAAATGGCTGATCTCGGGCATTTAAAAATCAATACCTTCAATGGTCAAATCTCAGATACACAAGAAATTTGCGAATACTTTAACAGTTTTTTTGCGACAATAGGTACTGAACTTGCTAATAAAATACCACAAAAATACCACAACAACTTAACTCAGACATTAACATATAATAAGCCTAAAAATAACAATCCTGGATTATTACAGTTAAAACCAACCACTGCAGACGAGGTATTAAAAATTATAAAAAACTTAAATTCTAACACTAGCTCCGGTTTAGATGGCATTAGTACAAAATCCATAAAATGTGTCAAAGATAATTTAGCGGAAAGCTTAGCAAACTGTATTAATAAATGCTTAAACGAAGGTTATTTCCCCAACCGCCTTAAAATTGCGAAGGTTAGCCCAATATTTAAATCAGGTAGCAAACTGGACCCTAGCAACTATCGACCTATATCAGTACTACCAGTGATGTCGAAAATATTTGAAAAAATACTACATAAACAATTATATGAATTCCTAACTACAACTGATTACCTATACAAAAAGCAATACGGCTTCCGCCCCAAATCAAACACTATTTCCGCGACTGTCGACTTAGTAACCAATATTAGACTAAATATTGATCAGAAAAAAATTACTCTAGGAATTTTCATTGATTTAAAAAAGGCATTCGACACTGTTAGCCACGACATACTTCTATCGAAACTAAAAGACATAGGTGTAACTGGTAAAGCATATGAAATTTTTAAATCATACCTTACAGACAGATCTCAAGTTGTCAAAATTAATAATCATCAAAGTGGCCCTCAATCGATTACTTGTGGCATTCCCCAAGGTTCAATTTTGGGACCCTTGTTATTCCTTGTTTATGTCAATAACATATATGAGATTGGGCTAAAGGGAGACATTACTTTATACGCCGACGATACTAGCCTGTTTTATTCTGGTCACTCATTAGAAACAGTAGTAAACCAAGCTCAGCATGATCTGCATCTGTTACACATCTGGTTACAGTCAAATTTACTTACTATTAATGCGTCGAAAACGAAATATATTATTTTCTCTGCTAAAAACAAAAAAAATGAAAATCATAGTCCTCTTACTATTAATGGTGAAAAAATAACTAAAGTTAATAATGAAAAATATTTAGGCCTTGTTATTGACAGTCAGCTTACCTGGAAAACACAAATCGAAAAAATCCGCAAAAAAATAAATTCACTAAGGGGCGCGCTAAAAGGAATAGTGAGATGTCTCCCAAGAAATGTTCGATACACAATATATAACTCTTTGGTCAAGTCTCGTATAGATTATTTAGTGGAGGTATGGGGTTCAGCAACTAAATCAAACTTGCAAAAACTGCAAGTTGCACAAAACAGAATTATTAAAACATTATTTCAATATGATTATCTAACACCAACTATCAAAATTTATAAAGAAACAAAATTATTCAATCTGGCCCAAACACATAAATATAATACATGCATTTTTATTAGAAAAATACTTACGAAAGATATCCACTCACAAATTTCATTCACAAAAAAGATAGATTACCATAAACGCATGACAAGGCAAGCCAATAATCTGTGCCTAAGAAGACATAGAACGAACTATGGAAAAAAGAGTATTCTATTTGATGGGGCAAAACAATACAACGATTTACCTAAAAATATAAAAGAAGCAAAATCTCTGTTTACTTTTAAAAGACTACTTAAAAGCCACATTTTAAAGGATTTTTCATTAATAAGAGCTTAATATTAAGTTAAGCGGTAGTAATTACTAATTTACAGCGTAATATAAGTGCAACCTGCAACACATAAAGTTCAAAATATATCTTACTAAAAATTAGTCACATTTAAATATAACACACATAAATTACCATAGCATAACATACACACTACCTATCACGCTTAAATACATTTAAACAAAATATAATATACATACGAGTATATTGTATAAGTACACTATATTTTAATCTACATAAAATTATGTCTAAATAAATATACTTACAAACAATAATAATTTAAATATTTCAAAATACGTATTAGATACTACCTACACTAACTACTAAATATACCGAGTTGATACGACAGAGGGGCTTTCCTTTAAACTGCCTATACTAGGTACCATTTCCAAGCTCTGTACCAAAAATCAATTAAATAGGAGCAGTAGTTTAGTCGCAAATAATTTTTTAAGTTTTTGCCTCAATTGAACACGATGTATCTTTTTCCTAACAGCTGATTATGCCTACGCATCGGTCATGCACCTTAAAACGATAAATCGAGTATAACCTACGATGCGTTGTTGCCGCTCCGACGCAATTCATAAGTACAACCAAATTTTCACTAAAAAGATGGCAATGCAAAAAAGGAAGCAATAAACACACACTTGCACTTTCATTACGAGAGTGACAATCATAGCAAAACATACCGCGCGTAAAAGAAATAGAAATAGGTCAGTGTGTTGTTATTGCATTCTAGATATTTGCGATCGGTAAGTGGGGCCTCAGTGTGCCGATGTCTTCCTTCCGAAACGTATGTTACGTAACACGGAAGCTGGTGCGCCCGCGCGCAAACAATTGATTTTGTTTTGTTATTGTGATAAGATACTAAATAAGTTTAAGACAGTATTTCTTTTTTTATTGTGACAGGACACGTAACTTGGGATTATTATTATTAGTGTTAGTGTTTTTTTTTTTGTGATCGACTGTTTTTTATTGTGATAGGACACGTAATTAAACTTTGGTTGTGTGTGCGTGTAATTAAAGTGTTCAACAATGCCTCGTGTAACTAACACGGCGGCAGACTACACGGACATGATTTTAATTGTGAATTAGGTATGTTTGTGATTTTTTTTTGTGAATTGTGAATTTTTAAATTGTCGATGTGTCCTCCACACATCGAGAATTTAAAAATTTAGTGTTTTTGTTGTGATTGTTGTTGTGTGCGTACCTACTTCAAAACCTTACCTATCATAAAAGCGGGCGCGAGCGGAGGCCTAAGCTCGCGCCTGCGCCACCGCCGGCCGCCCGCCCTTACACAATTATACCCACACCGCGCTCAGGCGCGCGCGCGACGTTGCCGCTTTTCCCTAGGTCAGTTGAATTTATTTGCACAGGGTGGTTGCGTTTTACTCTGATTTGTAAGCTATTTAGTTTGTTTGAAAGAAAAAAAATCTCAATTTTGTAGCTTTTTATTTTTATACCGTATCGGATTAATACTAAACACGTATAGTATACGTAGTGTAATTTAATGCCCCTCTGTCGTATCAACGTTGTATATATGTATATACAAGATTAATACATTTATATAAACTCAAGTATGCAAAAAAAAAAACCATGTAGTAATATAATTATAATAAGGTTCATAACATAACAAAAATAAGTTACAAATTAAATTTACGAACACAATAATAACATCTATTTAAATGCTTTAAGCGACTGCACTAACAATCACTGTGTCGTGGGCCTTAATAAACATAAACATGTATTTATAATTTGTATCCCACAACTCATGCGCACCTACCCGCAGGGGCCTTAATAAACATCTATTGTATCCCACAACTCATGCGCCCCTACCCGCAGTGTTGATGCGTGTTGGTTTTGTATGAACATTTTTTTTTTTTTTTTCTACCACTACCTTGTTATTAAATGTTATTTGTTGTTATATTTTGTCATAGTAACTAACTCGCTACGCCAATTGGTTTCATGTAATTTTAAGCTAAAATATTGTATTTTCTCTATAAGTGATTGTAAATCTTTTGAGAAAATAAATGTCTAAAACCGTAAAACCGTATATTTTCGGCAAACTTCGGGGTAATCCAAGTATCATCGCCTCTTGTTTATTAACCCCCGACGCAAAATTAATATCGGTCGAAATAAATCCGTTGGGGCTGCTATCCCTTGCCCTGAAACGGAATAAATGATCGCAATTCTACAGATTATGTGAGCAATCATTGTATTCTGTAATTCCAGGACAGCAAATGGCAGCCCCGACTGATTTTTTTCTGCACTAGCTTCTGTCTGTTCTCAGCGGTAGTTATTATTTTTGACTTTTTAAATGTTCGTTTGTAGCGATATTAATGCCGCGGATGCCGCCGCCACAAGAAAAACCAACGGAGCAAATCTACATTGCAAAAAAAAGAACCGCGATGCCATCTATCCAACTAGCAGCGAACTACTAGGTTGAAATCCTGAATCGCGCAAGCAGGGTTTACCGTGCGATTTGAACATATACATCAACCCGAATATCAATTATCGGGCAGTAGCCCGCCAGGCACAACAACTGTCTGATCGGAGGATCCTCCCTTTACAATAGTGTGCGGAACTTTACTCTCCGTACCGCATACCCTCCAAACGATTTTCTTTTTTTGCGTTGGGGGTTTTTTAAACTTTTAATTTAATTTCATTTTTCAACTACATATTTCAGAGTTCAGAGGGTTTATTTATTCCTAAAATTGCTACTTTTATAATTTTGTACCTAGTTTGTTTATACTTTCTTTTTCTAGACTACATTTCAAAAAATGAATGTGGAACCTTTTAATTTTGGTGGTGTGTTTATGATCAAAAATTTAATTCCATGTTTCACAAAACAACAAGCTAAATAATGCGGTTTGTAATTTTTGGATCACACGTTCAAAATTAAGGGCAAATAAAATCAACACAAATTGATAGGTCTTTAAAAAAAAATAAGTCGCAAATGGGAAGGAGGTATTTTATGACTTTAAATCAAGCGACTCTTTCTCAAACGAGACGGTCGAGAGTTCATTATCATCACCCGACGCCATTCTGTCATCCGTGTCATGGCCAGTTTCTTATTTAAATCGTTAAGTCGACATATAACTTAGCGTGTCTTCGTGCCCTTACGGAAATTTCCGATCCTACTCTTTTTTTTCAATTGATTACTGCTCAGCGCTCAGTAGACCGTCAGTTACAACAAAATCAGTTTAAGCTTATCTCTTACACTCGGTCTCTGGCAGTAAACTATCGACGCGTCACTTTGACATAACTTACATGATGCGAATGGCGGTTTAAAATTCATTCAACAAATCACAGCAGCTAACGCTCGATTCACACTTTTTGACACATTTTAATAAATGGGTTAACTAACGAAAATTATTGTTAATTTTATAAATTAATCAATCTGCCTAGGCTTTTCCTAACTATATTGGAGTCATCTTCAGTCGAACCATAACTGAGTACAAGTATTTTAAATGGAGCGACTGCCTGTTTGACTTCCTCAACTCAGTATGTGGGTACATTGGCAAGACTGAAGCCCAGATTTTATTTTTAAATATCTTCACGTCACAGCCGGAAGCACCGGCTTAACGTGCTTTTCACGGACCAACCTCGGCAAGGGTCGCTTAATCTAGAAGATTATCCCATGCGGCTGTTATTACATAGCCACGAGCCCCTCCACTCTATAAATTAAAAAAATAAATATAAAAATATATATTTAAAAATGTAATTGATATGTTAAAAAATAAATAAACGAGAAAAAAATAATAATAATCATTACCTTGAATTTCCAGTTATCGTCCTGACCTTGGTAGCAATCTTGGGCATGACCACGGGAGCCCATCGGCTATGGGCACACGGGGCATACAAGGCTAGCACAGGACTGCGGATCGTACTCATGCTGTTCCAAACATTAGCTGGAGTTGTAAGTACTGTGCTTTATTTTTCATAGATGACTGACAAGAGCCTATAAATTATCACGTGGTCAATCACAAACATTATTTATTAAATTTTTTTTTTTTTTGGTTAGCCAACAGTTGTTTACACAACACATTTACAGTTTCTTTAATTGTTATGCCTACATTAGTAAGTGTAACAATTACTTATAGGCTAACACGACATACACAATTATTGGTTAAACAATATAACAAATCATAACATTAAATTTCAATAAAAAAATATTAAAAAATAAATAAATTGATCATTACAAATTGCAAATATAATAAAAACAAGTTTAAAAAAAATGTTTGAAATTAAAATTGATTTTAAGTGTATATATTTAGTATAGTTTAATTGCATAAAGAAATTAATAAGAAAAAAATATTTATAGTTTAATAGTTAAAATAACAATAACAGTTTAGGTACATACAATTGACATATAATATTAAAAGCATTCAAATAAATTAAAATCAAAACAGTTAATAAATAAAATTACATCAAAACACATCAATTAATTAAATCAAATTATAACTTTCTAAAACCGCTATCGCCATTAGGATGTCGCTTGAGGCTCTAGACAAGTGATATATCAGCGGTAGCGTGACGAAGGTGATTGCCAAAACGTCAAAAATGTGTAGGATTGACGATGTCGAAATGTCATGTGATCAGATAAATGCCTTATATTTTGGCATTCCGACAATCGCCATCGCTAATAGTATGGCAGCTTGTCCTAAGCTTGGTGTAGAGACTTTGGCCGAGCCTAAGGACCAATATCAGACATGGAGGAATTTATAATAGATAGGTACTACTCAATATACCACTCTAGAACCATTACGTTATATCAACTATATTCCTTAAGATGTCTGATCTCGAATGAGAATGCATTAGATATTTATTGCTTTCGACGGTAAATTTTACAATACCGTCGAAATCTAACATTGCCTTCTTACAAACACAGTTTTTATGTTAAACATATACCTGCAGTAGATGTTGAAATGGCCCTTTCTCTTTGGCTTGGCGACGCGCTACGCCTACAAAAATCTCTGCTTTAGTTTTGTTCACGTCTTAGGTGCACTTTGTTCCACGTCCCATTATTTCCTACTCTTTCTTCTCCATCCTTATCTAAACTTTGGATTGGCATTAATTCTCGCACTGTCCTACAGCCTTAACAAACAAAGGAAACAGGAAATGATCTGGAAGAAATGAATGCTCTACCTTTGATATCAATCAAAGTATCCAAAGTTACGAATGGATAGATGGACATTGAAATATGGCTAACACCTCTCATTTGTTCAAAGACCAAAAGAGGGCCCCCTCCCCTATCTTATCCCTTTTCCACTTCAGATGGTTGCTTCTTAAATAATTATATTAATGATCAATAATAAAATATCTCATCTATCTTCGAAGACAACGCTTTTCGACGCAACTGAAGCATATGATATTAATGCAATATTATTATGAATTAATTTTTAAGTAATTCAGGTTCAATCATTTGTGATGCGATTACTTGCTTTTTCTCTGGGTGTGCAATGAAATTATATTGTTAATGCGTAAAATATGGTATGAGGTTTGTCGTGCATAAAATACTAACGCCACTGGCCTAAGGCGCAATATTATTTGACGCAAATCCCAAACAGTAACTTATAAATTTGAGCGAAAAAGTTAAGCGAATATTTTTTTAAATAAATTATTAGCCTTCTGCATCCTTCATCAGACCATCGATGGAAATTTATCCCATTTATTATTATACAAAGAACCTTGCCTATATATGGAATTTTGTCTGAAGTAAATGATTTTTTTTTATCATTATTTTAAGCCCATAGTGTCTCACGGCAGGGCAAAGGCCTCCTTTTCTTCTTTGCACTTTAATCTGAGCAATCTTTATCCCAATTACTGCTAAAAGAAATAAGCACATGAAGCTGCTGTAAACCATTAGGAGCTCCCTCGACTGTCTTTGGTCTCGATTTGATAATCGAGACGAAATGATGATAATGTGATCTCTAGATGTTTATCACGTTGTAGTCATATTAGAACCACATATCTGGGGGCAATTTTACTATTTTTTCCCTAAATTTTTGACAGATTGCGACTGAGATGCGAATGGGAACGTTGCTTAAAAAAAAAGTAGAATTAACCCTGCGTACCAAGTTTCAACAGAACCGGTTCAAAGGTGTAAATTTAGTGGGTGAACATTTCTTTCATCCCTGTTTGCTCTAACTACAAACGTGATTTTTCTATGACTAAGGAGGACAAGTGTGCACGCTATAATGTCTAAAAAGGTCACCGAGATATAATACGGAATGGTCGGATCGGTCACATGAAACGTATGAAGTTCAAAATATTTATTCTATCTTTAAAACCCCTAATACAACAAGAAAGAAACTTAAAATAAAACAAAATATATACACTTAAAATAAATAAAAAATCCTAACTAAAATAAGGCGTCATAAAATTCGTCCGCATCGCTGTCCACTGGAAGTGAGCCCAAAAGACTGGCTGCATTGCCACGGTGTATGGCAATACTTATCCTCTATCCGAGGTAAAAGCCAGCCCTTGAGTCACGCGAAGTGTCAACTAAGCGTTTAGAAAGATCTTTAAATAAGGCATGAGCACTCGGACCCCACGGTCCAAGAGTTTCGACCCCAAACGGCTCAAAAATATAATTGCCAACAAGGTTATTATATTTTACTTACTTCAAAATTGTTATTTCATTTCCCAGGGCTCCATTTACGAGTGGGTGCAGTACCACAGACTCCACCATGCCCATTTCGCCACAGACAATGATCCTTACGATTACAACAAGGGCTTCGTGTACTCGCACTTCCTGACTCGGCTGAGGAAACTGAGCCCACACCAGGAGAAGTTGAAGGACGCTATTGATATGTCAGACCTTGAAAAAGATTCAGTTGTTATGTTTCAAAAGAGGTGAGATTTAATTAAGATGTTATAATGAATTCCGTTGATTTTAATTTAATCAACCGAATTATTCATTGAAAATTTTTACGCAAAGAAATATGGATTTCAAATTCTCCACTCTTTACATCTAACGTGAATTATGGAAATGTACATGTCGACCCTACCATTGAGCAAACGGAGGGGCTGTTCCAGGCGCCAAGGCCCAGTGGGCGCCTCAATATTTTTTTATTAATATATTTTTATTAATTTTATGCGCCTGAGCCAACCCTACCAGAATAGGTAACAATTTTGCGGGCTCTTAAGAAGCTTAGCTGAGTGTCTTTAGAAGCTTTCCTTTGCTCATATGCCTCAGTGGTCAAGAAAAATTCCTCGTTTTTTAATATTTTAGTTTCGAACGTGAGGAGTGCAGTGCCACGAACATAGCTGTTTTCAATCGACAAATTAGACCTAGATATAAGATGATGAGATCTTCCCAATAGGGGCAAGCAAGGAGGAAAATCGAACAATAGTATAGTTCGATTTATTTCTGAAACTTTCCTGGGAATACTTTCAAAATTTCGCTACATCGACTCTACATGTATTTTCAATAGACATTGTCTGACCTTTAAAAGAAACTTACTCCTGAGTTTGTTGCCGCTTTTTTCCCAGAAGTTGTCACATCAGAGACTCAAGTTCTAATCAGTGATATTTAAAACTTTAGAAGATAGTACTTAAACAATTTCTGATAACTAATTTTTCAAAAACACTTGCACTACTAGTTCTTCGTAGATTTTGATATGTCATGTTTATTTCAGATTGTACTGGGGACTATACGCAGTGCTGTTCCTGCTGCTACCTCTGAACGCTCCCTTAGAGTATTGGGATGACACAGTTCTCAGCTCAGTTTTCGTCATCGGCTTCCTTCGGTACCTGGTCGTGCTCCACGCCTCCTGGTTGATCGAGAGCGCCATTTGTGTGTGGGGACTGAGGCCTGGTGAGAAGTAAGTAACCCTAGGAATATCTATCTGTTGCGGAATTTGTTCGTAAGAGTCACTGCGGCCCTGGAACGCAAAAGGCATGGAGGAACACGGATGGGTTTCGGTCAGTTAGAGCCTGACACTCCCTTCCACTCCGCCCAGAACGCAAGAAATTATTTGATGATTTCCGATCCTTACAGAAAATGGAATATCTATTTATCTACATAGTTAGCCTATCATATCCTACTGCTGAGCCAACATCTCCCTCTTCCTTTTCCATACACGTCTGTCCTCTGCCATCGCGGGCCAGTCCTTCCCGTAAGAGTCAAGTTCTTATCTCCTCATCCTTCTCTTCGTCTCGGTGTAGGAACGTGATGTTTTTCATGAATTAAACTTTACCATCCAATCAAGACGAACCTATCAATTGAACGCATTGCTAATCGTAGGATTTAGGTATTACGAGGAATTCGCTTTTAATATCTAGTGTTTTAACCAATGAAAACATACTATTTAACAGCGTTTTTATATTAGTTTTCCACGTTGAAACCACGTTACTTTTTTAACTACATTTTTATTTAATTCCTGTAAGTAAGCAAAAGAGTCCTTTACATAATAATAATAATAAAAGAAAGATAAACAAATCTAGTATATTGACTTCGCTCGCGAAGTTTTCTACATGTGGGATGTGGATTCCGCAGTCATTGTACCGATAGTCGTGTCGGCCAATGGCTTAATAGCCACGAGCCTCGACCAACACCTCAGAAGGCTCTCGTTGGGCAGCTGGATCAAGGGCTTGATTCAGATAGCGGTACTTCTGGACACGGCTCGCATTGTCAGGAGGTTCCTCTCTCTGGAGCCCTGACCGCCGGTAGCTTTGACCCTGTTCCCGATACCGGTGGGCTACTATTTTTTACATTTTTAAATGATTTTTATATATTTTTTGAAATATTTAAAGATGTAATTTATATGTGGAACTCTCTGACTGCGTCCGTGTTTCCAAACGCTTACAACCCTAATCTCTTCAAAGTTAGAGTGAACAGGCTCCTTCTGGGTAAGCTCGCTCCATCGTAGACTTTGTCTCGGTCATCTCTGACCTAGACTAGAGTCAAGAGCAAACCCATAACATATAAAAAAAAATGTAAAACAAAAATAAACGAAATAATAATAATAAGTTTATTGCCAATGAAAAATACATGACGTGTTCCATTCCATGAAAACTTTTTTTACACTTAATTTTTTTTATGAATAATGTCCCCTATGCTAGGAAAGTCCTGTATTATAGGGGACATCTTTTCGTCCGTTGTTACAATCCACAAGAATACGGTGAACCAAACGTGTAACTTTAGTAATAATTTATGTACGTGTGAGGAGCGCGCGTGCGTGAGTAGTGTGTATGTATGAGAGAGAGTGAGTCTGTGTGTGTGGGAGCGAAAGTGTGATATGGTGTGTAAGTGATGGTGTGTGTGTGATAGTGTCTGGTCGTGTGTAAGTTTATATGGTGATTATGTTAGGTGTTTTATGTGGATGAGGGTTTTACCAGTGCTTCTGTCTCGTCATTAGCTAGGGTAAGTAGAAAAGTTTTAAGTATTTTTTTACAAACATGCTTAACACTTTTATTCAGAGACCGTGCTTTACGTTTTTATGCGTTTTGTCCCAATTTGATTGAGTAGAATCCAATTAATTCTCGCGGGTGTTTATCAAGTAAGTCATATAGTACATACAGTCCCATTTAAAATTAAAATTCTGCAAAAGGCTGTTGAAATTGGAACTATTTCAATTTCCCCGAGTATGCCTCGTTGAGCCGGTTTATCATTTTGGCTCAGAAAGAGAAAATTTCAAAATTTGTTCACGTTATTATTAAACCGACAGAGCAATATCTGTCTCTATTATGTATGACTAGCTGACCCGCGCAACTTCGTCTGCCTCACAATTTTGATTACTGATCCGCTCCTATTAGTCTTACCGTGATGATATATATAGTCTATAGCCTTCCTCGATAAATGGGCTATCCAGCACAGAATTTTTCAAATCGGACCAGTAGTTCCTGAGATCAGCGCGTTCAAGCAAAGCGAGGAAGACTATAGGCTATATATCATCACGCTAAGACCAATAGGAGCGGAGCAGTAATGAAAATTGTGGCGCAGATGAAGTTGCGCGGGTCAGCTAGTTCAAAATAAGTTCACTAGACACTTGTATTACAAGCTGTATGGGGTATATCCATTTTACCCATTGATGTACCCTACACTATTTGTTCTAGGTATGGTAGGGTATAACACTTTAAGGGTACGACGGGAATTTTCGCTCGTAGCGTATGTAGTGAAGCTACTTCGTGGCGTGGCGCATAGCCCAGGAGTGCTGCGGCACCTAGAGCTTTGCGTGCCAGACCGGTACGTGTGGAGGCGGCAACGCCCGCCCCTGCTTGCTGCGCCTGCTACCAGAACCAATCTGCTGGCGAGAACTCCTCTCACTAGAGTCATATGGGTGGTGAATGAGGTTCAAAGGAGGGTTGATGTACTGTGGTGCAACTTTAGTGAATTCGCAAAAGTTGCATTATATATATTAAGTTATAGTGATTAATATTAAGAATAAAGTTTATTATTTTATAAGATGTACGGTTTAGTTTGTAAGGCCACTCTATCGCATTGGATCGCTGATCTGTAATGATAGTTTAGGCAAGATTTGTATAAATAAAAATTTACCCTACCTAATGAGATTAATCTAAAACTATTGAGGTTAATCTAACCAGATTTAGCCTATACACAAGATTATTGAAGCGACAAAAGATATGCGACAACGTGTTTTCAAGTCGGTTCGTTTTGTCTGCGGTGACCTAAATATTTACAAGGAAATTAACCCACTTGGCTACGTGATATTTATTTTATCCGTGATTGATTGCCACCGAGGCCCTCGGATGCTGTTTCATAGCGGCTTACATTACCAGAATTCACCCTCATCATTTATTTTAATACTGGTGGCTTCGACCTTATTCCAGATGCCCCCGAACCAAGTTATTCGTTACTGAACCAGTTTTAGACTGTCTTCTTAAACCATCTATTGGTTAATTTACAAACCAATACATCTTTTTTCAAACTCGTGTCAATCTTTTTTTCTCTTACTATAGAAGCTAAGCTTTTATAAGTAACGAACTAAAGGTTCGGCTAAACGTAAGCAGCCGGTCGATTCACACTCGGCCGGTCGGTCAGCAAGAATAGAAGAACCTAACGCCAAAAGCTTAAAGCGCCCTTTAGACATTTTAGTTTTTGAAATAAATTAGGTAGGCTATTTTGGTAAAAAGTTTAAGGGAAATCCCTTTAATTAAAAAAAGCTTTTTTACCCTTTCTGGCATCAACACGCTCCGGCCGCTAACCTATGAAAATTCACTAAATACGAGAAAGATATATACGATTAGAATAGCAGCTTAAGATACTATCGCATAACAACGGTTATCTATACATGAGTACAAATTTACATTTCACGTTTGAAAAAATTTTTTTTTCTTTTTAGTTTCACATCGGCTATAAACGTTTACGTTACGGTTGCGTTAATATGTATTTTTCAAATAAGCTTCGGCATTGTTGGAACTTTACGATATTAGATTAAATAAATGGGTTTTTCGTTGATTTTATGAGAATTTAGAACTGAAACTACACATCTACTAGTCCTATAGTCTAGTCAACAAGTGGTTTCTTGTTAATTTTTTTTCAGCAGTCTCGGAAAAATATGAATGAAGTGTCATTCGATTCGGGCTTTAAATTCCTGTTCTTTTTTAATCTTTTTTATATTTCAAAAATCTTAATTAAATTTTGAGATATTTGCGAAAACTAAAGCCCTCTTTCTTTTTTCAATAAATAGTTTATAACTTTTGCATTGTCTTTCGAACGGAACAATATTATTTATTTATTTCAAAAATCGTCTATATTTCTCCCGAATCGTAGTCTAGTCAAGACTACTAATACAAATGCGTAAGTCAAACATTATATCGCGAGATTGTACTTCCGGGATAAAAAATATCCTATGCCTCGATCACGGCGTTGTCCATGTTCAAAATAAATCATGGACCAAAAACCAAATCCGTTCAGCCGTTGAGGCAATAAACATCCAAACAAACACATATACAGTAATAGGTAGTAGGACAAATCCTTTTAAAAGATCACAAAACAAGCAAATTCCACATTATATTATAAGGAATTCTGAAGTGGATTACATTTTCGTACTCGTATTGAGTTCCAAAGGTCTTTCTCTAAATAGATGTGCTCGTAGTAAAATATTTAAGGAATTGCGTGGGCTCAGCCTCTTACATTCGTGAAATGAAAAGAATTTTGAATACCGTATATTGGGGTGGCCAAATCGAATGTATAGATACAAGTTTGTTTTGCTACCAATACTATTTAAGATCATTTTTTTATTTGGTAGTTAATAGGTATCCATATTTTAATTAAAGAACTGTTATTTTGTTTTTGATAGTTTTTAAGGCCCCCTTTTCAGTGATTGTATTTGAAAAAGCAAAATAATATGACCAACATTTTCTTTTTGGGTAACAAATTAATTGACCCCAAAACTCACGAAATCCAAACATTTTACAAACATAGGCTCTAGACAAGTGGCAATCGCAATCGCTACTAAGCTTCTCGATTTCGATAGCGCTGGCGTGACGAAGGTTCGTTTCGGTTTCGATTCGATGTCGCTTGTCAACATTTGAAGCTACCATAAGTAACCAAAGAAGTGCTCACATGTGTGTTATACAAGCGTTTTCTTAGTAGGTACTAAATGAATTCAATCGTCATTTGTGAATGTTGTTCGTATGTTCTCTATAAACTCTGTGGTTTTTCGTTGCTCTAGCAACAAAATCCACCTACACTTTTCGTCAAAGGTCAATCCTGTCATGTATTTTGACAAGCGTTCGGCAGTATCGATTTGCTGAATGAAACATATTGTCCAGCAACGTTCGCTTAGCCACGTGACTTTTCGTTAGATAAATATCATTTATATTTTGACTGCCGTTTTCAAAGGCAGACTGTTTCTTTGTCTTCACCAGGCGCTATCGTTTCAGTTAGCGGAGTCTGATTAACGACACCTTGTCTAGCCAATTTCGATCGACCACGTGACTTCTCGATTCTCAAATGTCATTCCCATATATTTTGAACTTTTCGATAAGCGTTAGCGTCAGTCGACTGACACCTTGTTGTATGAGCCTCAGGTCAAAATTTGGTATCTGTTGTTATCCATTTAAAAGCGCAAAGCCTGATACAATTGTGAAAAGATCCGGTATTTTTCGATTGATAATAGAAATTATCTTAAAGTTGTATACATCCGACTTGGCCACCCTGTATTTGGTATTTTACGTGCAAAACATTGAATAGGGAACTATGATACGGAATCATTGCGAGCAGCTTAAAAGGATCCTTTTCATTTCAGCGAATTTTCCGGTGTTCCTTTTAGGTGTACATTCACGGTAAGGTTGTGATTTGGCTCATAAAGCGTTTTTCGATGTAGGGTATGTTACAAGTACGCCTCGAAAATCGTATCATCATCATCATCATATCAGCCGAAAGACGTCCACTGCTGGACATAGGCCTCCCCCAAGCGTCGCCACAACGACCGGTCCTGTGCGTCTCGCATCCATCGGCTACCCGCGACCTTCACCAGGTCATCGGTCCACCTTGTGGGAGGCAAAAATCGTATAGACAAACTAAATTGAAAATATCCCTACAATATTATCTAAGAATGGTGATTATGGTTCAAGTTGATGGAGGGCGTCCAAGCTTTTTCCCTTTCATTAATGAACGGGGGAAAAAGCTAGGACGTGGTCAAAATTTAATCACGTCGACTTTGAGTACCAAAGCATCCATTGGGTTGGTAGTGTTGGTATCTTAAGTCATTGTAACGGTCAAATTTAACGTATATTTTTTTTATCATCATCATATCAGCCATAAGACGTCCACTGCTGGACATAGGTCTTTCTTTATTTTTTTATGGGTAATCCTAATCATCAAATGACTCCTTCCGGTCTGGACCGAGCGAATTCAGAATCCTTACGGCCCTATTGGGGCTAAGCCGACTCGCGCGTTGTAAACGTTACTTGTATGCGTTTTGCGGATTATTTTCGTTTATTTTTATTTTTTAATATTTCCCCAGTTAGTAAACAAAACAAAGGTTCATTGGCACACGGATGTGCCATTGGGTGTCAACTGCAATTGACGCATAATGGCATCCCACATGCCATACCTAATCACGCGGTTTAAACTTCTTATTTTAAAAAACGCAGTGTTTAATATCCTATGGCCCCCGATCGACCAAAAAACATGGCGGCCGCCGATTTTTCTACACTAATATTATAAAGAGGAAAGATTTGTTTGTTTGTTTGAAATGAATAGGCTCCGAAACTACTGGACCGATTTCAAAAATTCTTTCAGCTCTAGATAGCTACATTATCAGGGAGTAACATAGGCTTTTTTATCCCTGTACTCCCACGGGAACGGGAACTATGCGGGTGAAACCGCGTGACGTCCACTAGTTTACAATAAATGATTCAATTGTTGTTGCGTCGCGACGGCTATTACGACCGGGTGCTCACAGGTTTACCTACTTTCTTTACTATACGCCGCTGAAAGATATGCACATGAGTCAACTTTATTTCTAAAAAATCTACAGGCTAAAAACCAAACACATTCATTTAAAAAAAAACGTAGTTTGAATAGGTACTAATTAGCAGATAGATCATTTTCAAACCAATGGATAATTTGTATTTAGGACTGATAATTTCTAGTACGGTTTCTAACTACCTACCAGACATTGACCCCGTAGTCGTGGTTACCTAAAGAATGTTTCGTTTAACCATCATTAGAACAGTGGAGTTTCGCTAACTAAATTTTACCCGGTTTATTGTCCATTACCAAGTTTCGCCACAACACGGGGTTTGCTGTGGCGAAACTGGCGGGACTTGGAAGAGAGTTCACGGTCTCTATCGTTGGCCCGTTTAAATCACTTTGTTTAAGTGGTATCACAATTTTAAGCAATAAAAGTAAGTTCAAAAACTAAAACCGACTACTAAAAAATCACTCTGTGAAAAGTACTTATCAAACAATAACATATTCATATAAGAAACCTCTTATATGTATATGTTTTTTTTTTGTTTTTGTTAGTTAAAAGTGGCATACCACTGCGCCATTGCGCTGTGGCTATGACATTTTGCGCTTAAGCTTATGAATATGATCGATAACTACTTTTGGAATGTATTGTTTTGTTAGAGTAAAATCATAACCCTCCTTTTGCTTCGCCGTAGTCGGCTAAAGAGAAGTTTGCGTTTTAGATATTTACATCTCCCCATGCCTCCGTGCATTATCACATGAACCATTCTTGCGCTGCCTGCTTCCCACGATCTTCACTAAGAACGATCGCAGATCCCAGACATGACAAAACGTCAAAAATGTTTGGAATAGAGTATTTGAATAATATCTTGTTTTTGACTACTGTAATATTTTTTTACTACACTTCTCAAACAGCATTAATTATTGCCTCTGTGCACTCACAGGTCACGCCAGGGTGAATTTGCTCCATCCAGTACAAAGGTTTTGCGTGACAAGGCCAAAATTCTGTAAAACATTAATAAAATCAGCACTCAGAGTGAAAAGTGGTTTTTTTTTTAATTTTCGCACCGGATTATTGTAAATTGGCCCAAGCTAGCAGTTATACGTACATTCAAAGTACCTACTAAGACTATTCCATCCCAAACATTTTGTTGCTGAGAAACTATGTAACGAGTCTGGGAGCTCTGGGATTTTGCTCTATTTTGAACTTTTGACAATCGTTATCGACGATTAACGTCACTAGCTAGCAGCTACAATCTTCTTTCTTTTGTTTCAGATCTCCACCTGACTCCAACGCAGTATTTATATTGACTAAGACATTCTGGCCTCACTACCACTACCTCGTGCCATATGACTACAAATCTGGAGAATACGGAACTTACGGTAAGTTCTCTACCAAATAAACCCATCAAATGCTATGGTAAGCACCAGACAAACTTGCAATAAAGTACATTGACCTTTCCCTAATATCCCTTCGAAGAGACCCGGACAATAAATGATGAACCGTTTTTCATTACTGGAGAACGTAAAAGATCACGATAGAAGTCGATTCAGGGCAGCGTTATGTCTTTATTAGTTCTGTTTAAGATATTACAAAGTCAATAAATGTATGTGGGACAATGACCGTTATTGTACTTTAGCTGGTGTCTACCATATACCTTATCTACCAGTACCTTATCTTCTATACTAATATATAAAGCTGAAGAGTTTGTTTGTTTGCTTGAACGCGCTAATCTCAGGAACTACATGTCCGATTTGAAAAAAATCTTTCAGTGTTAGATAGCCCATTTGTCGAGGAAGGTTATAGGCTATATATCATCACGCTAAGACCAATAGGAGCGGAGCAGTAATGAAAATTGTGTCGCAAACGAAGTTGCGCGGGTCAGCTAGTAATATTAAAATCTATACTTAATATATAAAGCTGAAGAGTTTGTTTGTTTGTTTGCTTGAACGCGCTAATCTCAGGAACTACTGGTCCGATTTGAAAAATTCTTTCAGTGTTAGATAGCCCATTTATCGAGGACTGCTATAGGCTAAATTATGATGCAAACGAAGTTGCGCGGGTCAGCTAGTTTACTTAGAAATTCAATCTACGTACAACTATGATTCAAGAAATTAAAACTTATGGATGTGCCGCATGATGCAACTTGTACAGGTTATTAATTTTGATTTGTCCGCGTTTTACGGCATGCGTCATGCTAGCCTCAAATAAACTTTTTGTTGAAAACATCATGTTTATATTGTAGATATTAAATTAAATTCTTGCAAAAGCCAACAAAAGGTTGAAATGTGGAAAAAACGATAGTTGAATTAAAGAACATTGGCCATTTTGACAGGGCCAATCTGTCAAAATGGCTGAATTTAAATTGTAATGCATTCGAGTCGCGTATGACTTGGTCTTTTCGTCATTTATTCTTGAATACCTATTTGAAAGATATTGTTAGCATAATGAAACATTGGCTTTTTTGCCAAGGATCGGAAAAACATCTAAGTTTACTGTAAGCTGTTTCCTCGCTATTGTTAGACCGTATTATACCATATTTTATAACTTACACGAGCATAAAGAATATGTCCAACAGTCAAAATATTCAGTATTGTTCTAAAAACAGTTTTTTTTAACAAAGCTTTCTTTATTTTCGCAGCAAAAATATACGGAATAGATGTTTATATATTAATTATATCCTGACTTCGTTAACAAAGCCAATATTTTGTTACTCTAAAATAATTGCATTAACTGTATTCAATTTTTATTGTTAGAGACATTTTTTTCTTTTCTGCTCTCTAAACAAATGTTTCAATTAAACTAACACTGTTTTGTTGGTAAGGTGTCTTGTCTATGAGATATATTTTAAGAGTTTCGAACCCAAAAGGTAACCAACGGAACCCTATTACTCCTCCTTGCCTCCGCTGTCCAACCGTCCATCCGTCTGTTTCTCAGCGGGCTGTATCTCAAGAACCGTAATAGGTAGACAGTTGAAATTTTCACAGAGTGTATTTATTTCTATTTCCGCTATAACAACAACTAATAAATAAGTAAAAATTAAATTTAAAAATGTAAAAAACCCCCGACAAAAAAAAACTTTGAAAAGTAAAAAAGTCAAGTCCTTTCATTTGATACCCATATTGAGGGAGTTGTAAAAAAATATGTAATCCGCCATTTTGTGACGGCGGTCATCTTGGACCGATTTTCATCAAACATAGCTAAGAACACTCCCGATTAATTCACCTTTCAAACAAAAAATTAAACAAAATCAAAATCGGTTCATTCGTTTCGAAGCACAGACACGTCAAACTTATAACTCCCCGTAGTTGTTGCGTCAGGGGTTAAAAATTAAAGGGCTCCCATACAAAAAAAAAACATGTTTTTTTTTGGTTTGGTACGGAACCCTTTGTGTGAGAGTCTGAGTCGCACTTGACCAGTTTTTTTTATGTATGCGTTATTACTTTTTACAGATTGTGGCTGCTCGACAGCCTTTATCCGTGTGTGGGCAGCTCTGGGCCTGGCCACAAACCTACAAACAGTAGAAACCACCACCATCCAGAAGGCGCTAGCTGATGCTGCTAGAACCAAGAAGGATCTGAAGACCTGCATCGACGCAGCTGTCACCAAACAAAAGTTGCCTGAAGAACATTACCTTAAAAGAGGATAGTCTTCAGTGTTACTTTTATTTTTAATTTAGATTTTATTGTACGGTATTATAATAAATCTATGTTTAGTACCTACTGCTTGTTTTATTTGCCTATGTATGCTGTGAAGGTTCGAACTGTCCAGCAAAAATAAGTACACTCTTCAAAAAGGTTTAATATCACACGTAACAAGAACTTTAAATAATTCCATGCGCTTATTTTCTATTACTCCATCCCTCATTCTCTACCCCACATTTCTAATTCTACACATAAATTTGAATAATCGTGCTTTATTCATTCTTTATGATCGCTACTACTATAATGAACTCAATCACAATATAATTTAAGATCATTTTCATCAACGTCTTGCGACATAGGTCGCACTTAATGCAATACAATATTTATTATTCTGCGATAACAGCCAGCCAAGAAAGTCTTCAACTCCTTCCGATTTTTCCAGCAGTACTCTCCCAAACCTGAAACAATATTTTATTACTTGTGAAACTGTCACAGTAAACGACAACATGTCGTACATACAAAATGCTACATTTTCCAGCAGTTTTGCCCGCAGTAGCGTAGCGAGGGGGGCACCGGGTGACACCCGCTTAGGGGTGACACCCGACCGCTCAGTGCAGTGTGGTGACCCAACGTTGTAAGGCCTCCCACAAGGTGAACCGATGACCTGGTGAAGGGTCTCGGGTAGCCGATGGATGCGAGACGCACAGGACCGATTGTTGTGGCGACATTAGGGGTAGGCCTATGCCCAGCAGTGGACGTCTTTCGGCTAATATGATGATGATAAGTACCTTTTAGCTTACAATTCCCCCCCCCCCTTATCTCCGAAAGTACTCAGCCTAAAATTTTGAAAAAAATGGAGATAATAGATCTTAACCTATAGATTACAGGAAAACATATAAGAAGTCTATAGTGTTAAAATAACATGTTAAAAAAAATTCGTTCGGAACCTTTTGCACGCGAGTCCGACTCGCACTTGGCCAGTTTTTTTTCTTTGGTCGCCATTTTTAAATTTGGACCGAAACGGATGATTTCCTCTCATCAGGGGTGTAATCTTTGATTGATCCAGTCAAGTTTATGTAAATAACCAGATTTTCATCTCCTACAGATTAACCAAAAAAAAAACCATTTTATATAACCTCTGTGCTATGTGTAATATAGGCGATGACTTACATAGTAGACGTATTACGATAAACCTTTTTACTGATCCTCAATAAATACCAATCTTTGCCTACGCAAATAAATGTGACATAAATCCTGTTGATTTATTTATTTTACGAAAAAGCTGCCAAAATTCTAAGAAATTACCCTTATAGCAAAAACTAATGTGGACGTATGCTGCCTTTTTAGGAGCACCTTGTTCCCGACCTTGGCCTGCCTTCTTCCATTGTTTATGATCAAAAGTGCAAGTAGTAGGTACTTACAGCCGGCTCCAAAACATGTCTGGTGGATTACCTTGTGATGTTTTACCTCAGCCGATTGTGAGAAATGCACCAATGACGTCAGATAGCAGATGGTCATCGCAACTTGCGCGTGCCCTTATGATAGGGCCCTGACATTATCATCGACATCGGATGAAATTATAAACACAACTTTAAGGGTCAGAGGTTTTATCATCTGCATCTTACTAAGTATTAAAATTAATCAAAAACCTACGTGCACGTTTGTTTATTGAAATATCAAGTGTGGTACGGAAACCCAAAATGTTTGTCCTGAGTCTTCCAATGCTATATTACCTTCCTTTAGATACATACATGGCATAGGTATTCTTTAATGAACACCAGAATTTATAGCAACACTGCAGCGCGATTCGGTAAACCGGTCACCGTGAATGCTTAAGTGAAGAAAATATGAAGTGAGTTGTCAATCCATACAAAAAAGATGGAATGACATTTCACTTCGTGTTCACTCCATCTAATCATAAACGGTGATGTGTTGACAGAATAGACCGGCTGTATATATATTAATGGCGCCCTTGTTAGATCTGTAATAATCAGTCATGAACCAGTTTCCTAGATCAACACCTATTCAACGAAACACAGTAACTTTTTCGTCCTAACTTTTCATAAACTTACCTAAAAACAGCGAAGTGATGAGTCCTACGATAAGTAAGATGAGAGCGGATCGTACGTCAGTGGCTCTAGCTGAGGCGAAACCGGGAGGCGGTGCACACTGCGGCATGTCGGGCACCAACGCGGCTTCCAGGCGAGCCAGCGCGCCGCCACTGCGCAGCTGCAACAGACTAACAAAAACGTTTTTTTTACGATCATCAATCATCAAATGACTCCTCCCGCTCTGGGCCGAGCAGTCCCTTCTGCTCGTGTCAGACTCTTACTGACTAAAACCCATCTATGATCCTTCTAACGCCCTTTGCGTCCCAGGGCCGCGTGACTTTTTCCAACAAATTCCGCAACCAATAAAAACGGGTACAGTAACAACAAACGACTGTAAGGAAACTTCACACGAACGCACCGTACTAAGAGCGCACCGAGGTGTTGGTTTAGGTATTCTATGCGGCCCGTGTATCTGTGCGAAGGTGCAGGCGAAAACCGTACGTAAGCACAGGACTAGAGTTCAATGTCCGACGGCCGAAGCAAGGCTAAAGCAGAAAGGGAGGAAGCGAGGCGGCTCTAGCTAAGATGGACATAACGCGCGCTATTATTAAAATTTTGTCTATCCGTAATGCGTAGAAGCTATAAAACTATAAAATATAATCGCTTCGATCGACGATCTTCGTGTATCCGAATGAGCCCGAATGAGGGCCACACAATCACCCTGACAGAAGCAAAGCTTCTATGTAAGTTTGTGTTGCCGCGCTTTGTACTGAAGTTCTTATAACGGTGCGTTTGTACGAAGTTTTTTCTCTGCCTGGCTACCTACTGCGATCGCAGGTCTGTCAAGCTTGGCCTCTTGATTGAAACGCATAATAATCCTTAGGCTTAAAGAAGGTCACTAGTCTAAAGTGACCTTCTGTCAGCGGTAGCGTGGCGACGGCGATTATAAAACGTCAAAAATGTATGGGACTGACAAACGCTGTCAAACTGCCACGTGATCAATCCCTTATATTTTGGCATTTCGATCATCGTATTTGCTAATAGAATGTCAATTTGTCTAGAAACTCTTCTCACTGCTGACACATACTAACTATTATAAGGTTTTCATACAATCGATACAATTACCACAGCGTTGTGCGTTCCGGTCTAGAAACCAAAACTTTACTTAAGTTTCGAAAATATACGAGTTGTAAATCTATTTTAATCCTTACTTTCTTACTAATATTATAAATGCGAAAGTAACTCTATCTGTCTGTCGCGCTTTCACGCCAAAACTACTGAACCGATTTCAATGAAATTTGGTAGACAGATAGTCTAGAGCCTGAGAAAGGACATAGGCTACTTTTTATCCCGGGAGTATGTTCACTAGGAACCACGCAGGCGAAGCCGCTGACAGAAGCTAGTCTAGTATAATTAAATGGCCAAGTATTTCCATAGTAACAGCTCTATAATATATATCACCATCGTCCTTTCGTATTTCCGAAGACACGACGATGATAATTCTAAACTTTTATTTGGGATATCAGTATCCAATCTATATCGCCAGATGAACAAAATAGTGTGTGCTAAATTAAGTGGTTAAAGATTGATTCTTCCTATAACTCCTGCGTTTAACTGTTACAAATAAAAGCTTGTTTTGTATCCAAATAAAAACTTCGGTTTAAAAACCGATCCTTTTAATTTTTCCTGGTATCATTAATCTACACATCTTATAAAAAAAACCTTATTACTAATGTATAGTTTTTAGGCTTTTCCCTATACATATAGTATAAGACGGACCTGCGGTCACCCGGGTGCAATAGCCGTTGCGACGCAACTACAATTGAATAGTTTTATTGAAAAAAAATCGGTGCCCGCCATGGTTTTTGGTCGATCGGGGGCCATAGGATATTAAACGAACGGCGATGCGCCACCGGTACACGGTGGACATCCCACCCACACGCACAAAACGTTTTGGGAACACATTCATAGTGCGTACAGCTAAGGAGTGGAATTCCCTGCCAGAGTCTGTGTTTCCAGATAGCTACAACCTGGGAGTCTTTAAGACAAGAGTGAATATGTTGCTTCTAGGCAAACGTGCTCCATCTTCGACCGCATCATCGCTTACCATCAGGTGAGATAGTGGTCAAACGTATGCCTATCTATAGTAAAAAAGAACACCGTGTTATTTAAAAAAGAAGTTTAAACCGCGTGATTTGGTATGGGTTTGGTATGGCATGTGGGATACCAAATTTCAGTTGACGCCCGATGGCACACCCGTGTGCCATCGAAAAATCACAAGTTAATTGCCAAATTTCATAGTTCTAGGTCAACGGGAAATACCCTATACATTTTGATTCCCTTGAGAGTGTCGTATACACGTTTTTTGCAGCATAAAGGCCGTATCTTTTTTTTCTATTAACTTAGAAGTTTGTTTTTTTCACAGCTGAGCCATAGACCTGAGTATATGGTTTTAATTTCACTCGATACCTCCACGCGTTCCCGAAATAAACGGTCTTACAGACAGACGAACGGACAACAACGTGATCCTATAAGGGTTCCGTTTTTTCCCTTTGAGGTACGGAATCCTAAAAATACTTGGATTGTATCCATCAGGCTGGATGACTTTAAAAACTTATCTAAAATACAAAAATCTCGTGTCACGATGTTTGTTACCGAACTCCTCCGAAACAGCTCGACCGATTTTTATGAAATTTTGTGAATATATTCGGTAGGTATGAGAATAGGTGGTAGGGTATTTTTTTTTATTTGGCGAAACAACGTTTGCCCAGTCAGCTAGTAATGATATAAGTTTTTTCATATTCAAAACTGATAAAATATAATTTTTGTAAATCTAAATAAAAGTAATCAAGTATCCACGTAATTAAGCTAATGAAAAGCACAAGGTTAACTACTTGAAAGGAAAAACTATTAGCTGAATTAAATACTACACTCGCGAGCAATAAACTGGAATCACTTCATCACGCGTTGCTCAAAACATTTTTTTGCAATTTCTGTGCAATGAACTATGGATTGTGGATTATCGTTTGAAAGCATTGATATACATAAAAACCCAAGATGCACAGTCTCGAACAAAATGCAACACTCGAAACTGTCGTCAAAAACTGACATGTATCAAGTGTCATGTGTGAGTTGTGTGTAGTTATACTATAAAATTTTTTTTTTGCAAATTCAACCTTACACGCATCACTTAAAGTTGTTTTTACAAAGCAGTTCAATATGGCAAGCGATGCGCATTTTTTTTTCAAATTCAACCTTACACGGATCGCTTAAAGTTGTTTTTACAAAGCAGTGCACTATGGCGAGCGATGCGAGATTGTTTGAAACTTGCGCATATTGCGCTTATTTTCGCGGACGTTTTTGAGATGCTGAGTGTGTATCTTGGGTTTTTTATATATCAATGTTTGAAAGGTAATTTTGCTAACTGACAACCTCTTTCACTATCTTAAACAGAAATTATTCACCTTATGTTATGGAACATAAAAACAAAAGACATCAATTTTTAAAACAAAACACCATATTGTTTGGTAATCCTGAAGTGAACGTTTAAGAAAATTGGTCATCAGTTCAATGTTTCACGTCATTGGGAACACTGAAGCTAAAAGAAAACTGAAACCACGCCTTAAGAGGGCGCTTAAGTCGTTATCCTAATCCAGCAAGGGTTATCTCAGCGAACTATCGCTCGACAGCTTCATCTGAGCCAGTCTACAAGACTTGCTCTAAGGTATGCAAGAGGTTCAGGGAGACTGGAAACTTAGTCTGGAGACCAGGATCTGGACGACAGCGATGCACTTCGTAGAGAGATGACCGATGTATTGTCACCTCTTCACTCCGAAATCGACACCTGACCAGCGTGGACGTCCAGCAGAACCTCAGAGAAATTCGAGGGAGGGCCGTCAGCGAGTGGACAGTCAGGTGAGAGTCATGAAGACCAGCCACGGGAACCATATTGTTACCCATGTTGGGTGGTAAATATCATGTTTTTTTTATCTTTTCATATTACTGCCTATTCATTTAGACGTCCACAACTTCGACCATTACATATATATTGCAATAATTCCCTAAATTGTGGTAGAGAATTTAGATATCATTTGAAAACTAATAAAATTACCTATCAAATGATATACCATAATCCATAGTTTATTGTAAAGAAATCGTAAAAAAATATATTTTGAGCTACGCGCTATGAAGTCGTCATCTGCCTGATTCCAATTTGTTGCTCGTAAGTGTATAATGCATAATTTAGGATATAATATATGAATATTAATTAGCTTATAACATGAATAACTAACTTAGCTAACTTTTTGGGGGGAAAAAATACAACAATGGTTTTCATACAAACTAAAAGATAAATTAGTTAAGATAAACGCATTTTTTTACCTGTTACACATACTTATGCAAATACATAGTATATATTTAAGCAGTTAGGAAACTAACCAAGAACCTACCTACCGCGCCAAAAATAACGCAAATATTGGCAATCTTCGGCCAGTTTAAGTGAATTCACATAAATACAATATTTAAATAAAATAGGTAAGGGCGAACTTTTTATATGTACTTCATCATCATCATCATAACAGCCGAAATACGTCCACTGCTGGACATAGGCCTCTCCCAAAGGCGGGGGTTTGCCATAATCACCAGGCTTGGCAGGCGGGTTGGCGGTCGCAGTGTCTGGTGTTGCGTGTTACAGAGAACGCTGCTGCCCATTCTAAGTTTTAGTTTTATGACAAACAGTTTTTCCCTTGAAAAGTGTTTACGTGACTCAGACAGCGTCGTGCAAACGTACCTTAAGGATGCCATTACAGCGGAGCAAGGCAGCGGAGCGGAGAAACGGAGAAATTTTAAGAGGAAATGCTGGCGGCGAGACTTTGTGTGTAAAAAGTTATAATTCGAGGTTTGGATCTTGACTGTTTTCCCTACAATATTGGACCGATATAAGAGATATTTCACAAACTAAATAAGAAGGATGTATACTGTATCTCTATGTTTTCTTTTTTTGATTAATATTTGCCAAATTTGTACACTAGTGCTCTGTTGACAGCGATTTAGCGGACGTTATTGAGCATTTTGTAAGAGTTCTAGTGCTTATACGGTTAATAAATTATCAAAATGGAAAACATAGGGACACAGTATATATTCTTATTAGTTTGTGAAATATCTCTTAAATCGGTCCAGTATTGGAGGAGAAAACAGTCGAGAGCCACACCTCGATTTTGACTTTTCGCCTCCGCCGCCTCGCTCCGCTGTAATGGACAGGCACCCTTAACATACGTTTGCACGACGCTGTCCGAGTCACGTAAGCACTTTTCAAGGGAAAAACTGTTTGTGATAAAACTAAAACTACAAATGTGACCTTTATTTAAATATAAAATACAATTTCAATTAGAATGCAAAATAATCCAGTGTCCAGTGCAACAATATACATCAAAGCGTGCGTCAAATCCAGTAGGTAGTTCTGATTTTTTGCAGACTTGTTTCCAATGTTATCCCGATGAATAATCCAAGTTTGTCCAATCCTCGAGCGCCGAACGCAACTTTGTCAAAAATGGAAAAATACGGTTTTTTTTTCAGATTTTGGCGATTATAACCCTAAAAGACTAGTTATTGATTGTACTTTTTCAGGCCTTTTTTACAGTAGACTAAATTTACTACAATTTGAGACTAGAATTGTCTATTTTGTTATTTGGGTCACAAAAGTCCATGTGTGTACCAAACAACAAAATCGGTCCAGTGGATCCGGAGAAAACTGGCTGTGACAGACGGACAGACAAACAGACACCCGAGTGATCCTATAAGGGTTCCGCTTTTTGTTCGGAACCCTGAAAACTAGTCCTTTAGAGTTATAATCGCCAAAATCCGAAAAAAAAAAAAAATTCGCGGTTTTTTCTTGTTTTGACAAAGTTTCGTTCGGCGCACGAGGTCACAAACTTGCATTATCCCTTGGTCCAACATCTTAAACAAGTCTGCAAAAAACCAGAATTACCGGATTTGACGCAATGTATGTACCCCGTACTTTCAGGCGACACGGTTTTGGCACAAGATTTAGTCGGCCCTCTGCCTGACTCAAAAATAAACTTTCCCTCTTCTTGAAAAAGTTGTTGCTTCTTGTTTAGCAGCCATCGCGTGGGAGACAAGCTGCTTAATAGTCTCGTCACCCCGGTGTGTGTAGATTAACTTAAGTTTCAAACTCCCTTAGTCCTACAGCATCAAAAGGCTGAAATGAGGTGGCACATTTCCATAATGTAAGGCGCAAATATTTACTCAAAATAATTGACACTGTAAACCTAATTCTGTTTTGTTGGCCAAAAATTGAATAAATAATTTAAACTTACGAGAGTAGGGTAGGTCTGGCGTACGGCGACTGTCGCGGCAGAGGGAATGCGAGGTGCGCCCGAGTGGAGTGAACAGGGAGCTCCCTCACCGCGCACCGCCCGCGAGCTTGACTTAGAGACCTGTACAATAAATACGCATCATCATCCTCCACCTAGCCTTGGCGTTATGTTGGAGTCGGTTTTCAATCTAACCGGATGCAGCTAAATACAGTATTTTAAGAACGATTGCCTATCTGATAGCTACCATTTACTGGGTAATACGATAACCCTCCGTTAGGCTGCCTGTCCATTGACGCGGAGCGAGGCAGTGGAGCGGAGAAACGAAGAAATATTAACTAATGGAACTACTTAAAAGTTCAGTCACAGCCCCCCTAGCCAAGTTGCAAACGATAAACGTGAACGCTTAGTAATCTCCAATAGATTTTCAACTTTATAACTATGAGCATAAAGTTGAAAATCTATTAAAGACTACTGAGCGTTAGCGACCGGAACGAACGAAAACACTATGTAATCTTCAATAGATTATCAACTTTAAATCCAATAACATAAAGTTGAAAATCTATTAAAGACTACTGAGAGTTTACGTTTATCGTTTGTGACTTGGCTTGTTCGGCAGACATTTTATACAATTCCATTGTTTAATATTTCTTTTCACAGACATTTTATGCAATTCCATTGTTTAACATAACTCCGTTTCTCCGCTCCGCTGCCTCGCTCCGCGTCTATGTACATTGTACAGGCAGCCTAAGAGTGCCTGTCCATTACAGTGGAGCGAGTCAGCAGAGCGGAGAACCGGAGAAACTGAGAAATTTTGTTATTGCTGCTGTTATTATGTTGCTATTATTATTTTAGCAAGCAAATATGTTCTTGCTATGTCCATAAAATATGAAATCCCAAGTAAAACTAGAATGCCAGTCCTATTTTTTAACATTTCAGGTTTAAATTCAACCTTCTAAAGTATGGAAGAAACTTTGTGTTGAATTCCCATAAAATACATAGATAATTAAACTCCTAGTCGAAGTCCTAACTAATACCGATAACAATGCACAGGTAAGAAAACTATCTACTCGTTTATAAGTTATTTGTGGATGCGTTAATATTTCTAGACTTTCTTATTCTAATGGCTCATATTAACTAACAAATGAATGCTGTAATATTATTGCACTGTTGGATTTTCAACTGTGCGATAAAATTTTCTGTAACTTTTGCGTCTCTACCAGACGTAACTAAGTTCTGTAGGCGTTTTCAAGAGTCGTGCATTAATGCTTTCATTTTTTTTATTAATTTTCACAGCACTGAACATAATTCCAATGATGAAAAATATTCGGAAAATATAAAAAATGATGTTTTACCACCTCATCCAAGAAAACGAGACATAGTGTGGAGGGAGGTGACAATCTTTTCACTTATGCATATCGGAGGTGTTTATGGCGCTTATCTGTTTCTGATGGTGGCGAAGTGGCAAACTTGTCTGTTTGGTAAGCATCAACATTATTTGTGGTGTAAAAAAACGGGGACACGTCCATTTAACAAACGATATTACATCTATGGAAGGCTTGAACACTGAGTTAACCAGTGATTTTGGTAGCAGGGTCTAAGTTGAATACCCAGAGGCGAAATCGTTTTTTCACACCACCTGCGCGCAATATTTCAGATTACATGTCATACAAATTCAACCTAAAGTACCAACAACCTAAAACCAATATTTCCGGGGTTATAATGAAATTCAGTACAATATTATTGGCCGGAAGTCAATAATGTGTTTTCAATTTGGAACCCTACTTGGAAGCCGACGAGAACCGCTCGAGGCCAGTCACCCCTCTCCATGACTTGCGAACAATTTTCTCCCAGCGGGTGTGAAAAGTAGAGTATGCTCCTGCGGGATAAAGGTGTCTTTGCCTTGGGCTAGCTGGAATCCCTCGCTGCATTCAGCATTCTTGTATAAACTCCCCCAGTTCGGGATTCAATATGACGCCCGTGACATAAGACACTGCTTTATCCCTTCGGTGTATAATGACAAAAAAACTACTAAGTTTTTTCTTTACTTGCAGCTTGCCTGATAAACATAGCCTCATTATTAGGCGTTACGGCTGGTGCCCATAGACTCTGGACACACAAAGCATACAAAGCCAACTTGCCTCTACGCATCATACTTTTGTCAGCCTTTACTATGGCATTTCAGGTGTGTACCTAAGTAAACTACCTATACGTACATTTCATTATATATATCCTTCATACATGGCGGTCCATAAATGGCCGGGTATACATTCTCGTATACCCGGCCATTTATGGACCGGCTATGACACACAAGATGGAGAATCATCTACACTAATATCATAAAGAAGAAAGATTTGTTTGTTTGTTTGAATTGAATAGGCTCCGAAACTACTGGACCAATTTGAAAAATTCTTTTAGCATTGGATAGCTACATTATCAGGGAGTAACATAGGCTATATATTATCCCCGTACTCCCACGGGAACAGGAACTACGCGGGTGAAACCGCGTGACGTCCACTAGTGTCAAATATTTTCCAAACTACTTTGCGTTGGAACTTACTAGATGGCTATCGAATTGTTTTAATATCTCTAGTGCCTTCAATAAGAGTTGCGCTAGCCTGTGGTTGATGATTATATAATGCTGGATTGCAATAGTCTTGTATGTATGCGTGAAAGAATTTTCTGGAACATTTATTAACTTTTTTGGTTTCTTAATACATAGTATTCCTGTATCTCCTGGGTACGAAATCACCGCATGCACCACAAATACTGCGACACAGATGCCGACCCTCACAATGCGAAAAGGGGCTTCTTCTTCTCTCACATAGGGTGGATGATGATCAGAAAACATCCTCAAGTCAGAGCACACTCTGTTGATATGAACGATCTCATGGAGGATCCCTTGCTGCGCTTCCAACACAAGTACGTTTCATTATCAAAAAGATTTTTAAGAACAAACCTTTAATCGTATAAGGACATAATAACAATAACTGTTGTATTTTACTTTTTTTCTCAGATATTACTGGTCTCTGGTACTCATCGTGTGTTTCATAATACCGACATATATCCCAACTTGGTGGGGGGAAGAGGCAAAGGTCGCGTTTTACGTTTGTGTCTGCTTAAAATACATATGCACACTTCATGTGATTTGCTTAGTGAACTCTGCAGCGCACATGTGGGGCACCAGGCCCTACGATAAACACATTGGACCAGTAGAAACGAAGATTGTCTCATTCTTGGCAGTTGGAGAAGGCTTCCACAACTTCCACCACACATTCCCTTGGGATTACAGAATAGCCGAATTAGGCGGTTATTCTTTTAATGCTGGCAAATTGTTTGTTGATATCATGTCAAAGATTGGATGGGCGTATGATTTGAAGATAGCACCGGACGAATTGGTAGAGAAACGGGTCAAAAGAACTGGGGATGGAACTCATTCGGTGTGGAGGTGGGATGGCCCTGACTTGTCACCTGAGGATAAGCAATAATTGTAGTGACATACAAACCAAACCAAACCTACCAAACCAAACCAACATAACCAATATAACCAACCAAACCTACATGGGCATGTAGTGAAAAAGTATACATTTAAAGTGACAATGTCATACCTGTCTCTAATAATACATAAACATTATGAACGTGTGTATGTCACTGAATCTTAACGACTGGGTCGATTTTGATGTTTTTTTTTCGTGTGTGTTTGAGTGGGTCTCTGGATGGTTAAGATTCAATTGGACCCGGGGGTGACCATCAAATGGGTTCTTGGTTTTTTTATTATTTTATGTTATAATGAAGAGTTTCAGAAAAGATTCACAATTTGACCCGGTGACACAGCAATCTGGCCCTGATTTTTTTTTTAAATATCTGCTCGGCCTATATAATATAATAATATATACCTAGGTAATATTCAGGTGTAATTTGTAATTTTTGACCCCTTTGTACTATGATAACTGCTGTAGGAATTAGAATTTTTAATTCAAATAAACTTTACATTTACTTACCAAATCAAGCATGTTATTTTTGTTACAATATCAGTTATTAATAATTAGAAATTCATTCCGTCTAACATATCTAACTATGATATAATAATAACTATAATATATTGGAACTATTGAAGGTAACGATGCGTCATTAAATGTTATTTTTCCTGTTTTTACTTTATATGTATATGAAAATTTATCTACACTAATATTATAAAGAAGAAAGATTTGTTTGTTTGTTTGAATTGAATAGGCTCCGAAACTACTGGACCAATTTGAAAAAATATTTTAGCATTGGATAACTACATGATCAGGGAGTAACATAGGCTATATATATTATCCCCGTACTCCCACGGGAACGGGAACTACGCGGGTGAAACCATGTGACGTCCACTAGTGATCTATAATATAATAACCTAGACAGCCTAGACATCTGCCAGTCTCTGTATGATTAAAAGAAATGTTTAATAGGTTTATTTTATTTAAGTTTTTTTTTTAGTGATGGTAGAAATCGTTTTATGTTAAAATTTGCATTTTTTTTTGTTTTCAATATTTTTTCTTGTTTAATAATGTCCTGTATTTTTCTAAATTTTAAATTTATTAGTTGTTTCTTGAGCATACTGGGATCTCCTGTAAGTGTAGGGATACACTGTCTTAATACCCAAATACTGCTTCTGCAATAAATTGTGTGTATACCCGTTGTTGTTAATCTTTAATAAATAAATACACATCATCTAACTCTAACTAGATCGGATGAAATGTCTTTATTTCCATGGAAGATGGGTAGGCAATTAGTGTGGGACGCATGTGTCGATACTCTTGCACCATCTCATCTTCCTAGCTTTTTGTGCTGTGCTGGCACTGCCACTGCAGGTACAGAGATCTTCAAGCGACAGGAATAGTAAAACCTCGTTCGAGTCTTTTGGGATTGAAACTTGTTTAAAGATCCGTCACGACGCTTAGTTGAGACGTCGTCGCGTGACCCAAGGGCTGACCTTTACTTAAGACAAATGATAAGCATTGCCGTGCAACGTGGCAATACTGCCACCCTTTTGCCGCATTACGAGTGGCCAGCGATGCAGGGGAATTTTTCGACGCCATATTTTTGGATAATTTAAGTCGTAGTTAGTTAAGTTTTATTAATTTTTATTGAAATATATGTATCGTAATAGTTAGTGGTTTATTTTTTTATATAACGGAATATCAGTAATATTTTATAAATCTAATTGCTTACCTGCGCCGTCATCGGCAATCCTGACAACAATACCTAAGGTTAGAAAAACTTTATTCTCAATCATTTAATTGTTTTCACAAAACAGTACTGACCAGTTAACATGACACACAAATAAAAAATTAAAACCTTGTAGAACATTGAAATAATCACCCAGAGCTGGACCATGGCGATCCACATTTAAAATCAGAGTTTTAGCTGCTATTTTACTATAAGGTAGAGCTTTATCACATTCCGCACATCGTTCTCTAATGCCATCTTTCGGGTCTCATAAATGTAGACTTTGGTATCTACGAGTACATACTACGTATTAACAACAATAATCTCGCAACTTGCTAATTAAAAGCTCTACTGATAAAGCTTTTTTTTTAACGAGGTTTATTTAAAACTATATTTCACCAATATTTATTTTATCGCGAAAGTAGAGATTAGGGATTATCTACAAACATTTTATTACACATATATACCGATTAGTCAGCTATAACAGATCGAAATTTGATTTAAATAAATGCTTTGGTTTTGAGTTTAATTCGAGATCACTTGTTTTCGGGATTATCAAGTTTAAGTACCACACACAGTCATAAAACAAACATTAAATCGAACAAACAAAAAACAGGTGTCTTATTCATAGTCATAAGCTATCTCATAGCTCAGCAAAACAATTGCTACACTCGCACTTCCCCACGGGAACGCCGAGTCAACTCTCTTGACTATACTACCTAGAGCTACCGCAACGATACCCTGGTCCAGACTCTCCCGTCTATGCCATCCAGGGCTACCGCTCGATATTCTGGTGCAGTCACCGACCCACAGAACAAAGAACCTGTTCACACAAACTAAATTGATGCTCAGTCATCATCTACTTAGTAATTTCACTAAGTCAATTGGTACTAGGCCTTGGGCATCTTCCCTACAAAGATATTTAAAAACATTCCAACCGGTCAGGTATGTACATCGGAGCTCACAAAAAGAAGAACAACTAGGCTTGACAATTTTTCAATCCAACTTTCATGTGAAGGAGCTACATCCACGAATTACTCTACGGTATTCTAAGAACATCACGGTCATCTCTACATGTTACAGTTTGAATTAATAAATCTTATTCTAATCTCACCCGTATTAACTCACATACCTAGTAGACAACCCGGCAGCGAAAAATTGAAAATCTACTTAGAAATAGATTTTCTATTTTTCACTGCCGCGGGTTTCTCTTATTTATATGTATTTATCTATTATGTAATTATTGTATATATAAATAGTACACCTAAGACTACCTACAGTACTGTCACTCCTCTCTTTAAAATCCATTCAAAGGTTGTCTTTAAAAGATCGCTTTTAGCGATAAGGCCGCCCATTGTGTCACCCTATGTAATGTTTTCTTCATCTATTTTTTTTTCTGTAACTTATATGGTGTACATAATAAAGAGTATTCTATTCTATTCTATAGAAATAGTAAAGCTCCGAATTCTCTGTATCTTCGATCAATTGGTGTAGTAACACCGTATTAACGCCACAATTCCACTTGGAAGCTTTAATCAATGTCATTAAAATCAAATAGCTATTCATGATCGTTTACTATCGAATTGACTAACTGTTATGTTAGAAAAAATGTCTCCGACACGTTAATAAACACGTTAAGACTAGGTTCAATTTTTCACTAAGTCGTGACATGACCTCTTTTTTTAGGGTTCCGTACCCAAAGGGTAACCAACGGAACCCAACCAAGCCTCCGCTGTCCGTCCGTGCGTCCGTCCGCCAGCAGGTAGCATCTTAAAAACCGTAATAGGCAGAAAGTGGCTGCTACAACAACAAACAGTAAAATTAAATTTAATAAAAAATTAAAGGGGGCTCCTATAAGAAACTTGTTTTTTTTTTCGGCTTATGGTACAGAAACCCTCACGCGAGAGTCCGACTCGTACGTGGCTTTGGCTTTTTTTATTAGAATTGGGTTAGTTCTTGACTCTAGTCTAGGTCAGAGATGACCTTGACCTTGTGGGAACCTTGCCATGCAATATCTCACTCTAAAGTTCACACTGAATAAAATGTTGAAATTACTACCGCCAGTGGAAAACTGTTTAAGTACGAGCTTTGTACTAAGTATGTCAAAATTACCTAGCACTATCAAGCCCATCACTGAATTGATATGAACAACTTTAAAAATAAAAATAATATATTTCCTGGAATATGAGTACATACATGTGGAGGCAAAGCCGGGCTATGGATGGTGATGATAAATCAAAACATTGCTTTTGCAATTATCACAGTTTTCAGAATAAAGCGTTAGGTAGGTGCGGTATTGTGACTAAGTAGCTCTAATGACCCAACAACAAAAGCACTAAACATTATAGTCTGTTACTCAAATAGCGATAGCAGAATAATATCGCTTTATCAGGATTATTTAAAGCATCGCTTAACCAGCAACAAGTTGTTCAATCATGTTTTGTAGGGTCTTTGGGTCTTCGCATATTAGTATAAGGTTGTCGGCGAATCTTAGGTTGTTAAGTAATAATACTCCATTAACATTTATATATAAACTCCATTCGAGCTGACGAAATACATGTTTTAGGGTCGCCGAGAAGTTTGGGTGATAATGGGTCTCCTTGTCTGACTCCTCGTCTAATGGGGAAATATTCTCCAACTTTATCTGTGCGTATTTTGGCTTTCATATTTTCGTATATGTTTCTAATTATGCGAATGTACTAATTCTGGGGGGCTACTCTCTAACGAAATCCGTAGTTTCGGGCTTAGTTGCGGGCGGGCGTATTCTACTCCGTATCACCTACAGACTTACGATTAGTCCCGAACCCGAACTGAGAATGATGACAACACGATTTCACAGTAACTGTCAAATCGTGTTATCATTAGTTCTCAGTGGTTAGGTGATACGGAGTAGAAAATGCCCGCCCGCAACTGAGCCCGAAACTACGGAAATCGTTAGAGAGTAGCCCCCCTGGACCCCTTGTGAGGCAAGGGCTTCCCATATTTTCACATGTTTGGGCGAGTCAAATGCTTTATTATAGTCTATAAACGCTAGGTAATAGTTTAAGATAGGGTTATATATTCGTTACATTTCTAAATTATCTGCTTTATGGTATGAATGTGGTTTATAGTTGAAGCCACTTCGAAACCCTGCCTGTTAAAGTCTTTGATACTTAATCGCTTTACATTATCTTGGAGAATATTTTATACTAGTGGACGTCACGCGGTTTCACCCGCGTAGTTCCCGTTCCCGTGGGAATATGGGGATAATATATAGCCTATGTTACTCCCTGATAATGTAGCTATCCAATGCTAAAAGAATTTTGCAAATCGGTCTAGTAGTTTCGGAGCCTATTCAATTCAAACAAACAAACAAACATACAAACAAACAAATCTTTCCTCTTTATAATATTAGTGTAGACTAGCTGACCCGCGCAACTCCGTTTGCGTCACATTTTTCATCACTGCTCCGCTCCTATTTGTCTTAGCGTGATGATATATAGCCTATAGCCTTCCTCGATAAATGGACTATCTAACACTGAAAGAATTTTTCAAATCGGACCAGTAGCTCCTGAGATTAGCGCGTTCAAGCAAACAAACAAACAAACTCTTCAGCTTTATATATTAGTATAGATACATTAGACATTAGCGAGATAGGTCTGTAGTTAGAAATATCATCTGTTCTTCCTTTCTTATGAAATAGAATTATAGTCGACGTGGTCCATTGATGAGGTATATATTCTGTTGTTAATATTTCGTTGAATAGATCCGTAAGTGTGTTCAAAATGATTTCAGATGCTCCAGTTAATAGTTCATTTGATATGTTATCTTCACCTGGTGTTTTTCCTCTTTTTTGTGACTTTATGGCCTTGATAACTTCGTCTCCTAGAATGTCTGGAATGAGTTCTTCGATGACTTTCTTGTTGCTTGTAGTACATGTTTTTGCTCGTTATTGTAATAACGCATAAGTTCACGATAAAAATCGGTCGCTGTTTCTAGTGTTTAGTTTCTTTTGGATTTATGTTTTTTAGTTTTATAGTGTGTTACGTTACTAATCCAATTTGTATTTTCTCGAAGTGATTTCCATGCATTCTTGATTCCGCCTGATTTTGCTATGTAAAATTGAATTGCTTCTATCCTCAGTTTATGTCTGTGCTATCTTAATTCTAAATTATTTCTCTACTAAGTTTTGTTGTCTTTTTTATTATTTTTCCTGTTTTCAAATAAAGAAGCCCTTCGTTGAATTTACTGCCTGGCTTCTGATCCTAATTTATCTTTTAGTGTTTTGTCTCTTTGTAGTTTTTTGGCGGTTTCTGTTATTTCTTCTTCTAAAGTGTCGTATTCTTCCTGGATCGTTTTGAGTGTGGTTATTGATATTCATTTAGTATTTAAGATTCTAAGACGTAACTTGGTGTAGGGGTAGTTAATGGGTAAGCTTTGTATTTTGTATATGTTTTCGTGCTTTGGCTCAATCATGTATGAATGACCTCGGAGTAACCTGTGGTCAGTATTGTACTTAAAATTGTTAAGAATGTCCACGTTTAAGAAAAACTTTGGTTTGTTCGTAGTTATAAAATCTATCTCGTTTCTTATCAATCCATTGGGAGATTCACACGTCCATTTTCTCTGTTTTCTTTTTTTAAAACTATTCATAATTTGTAAGTTATTTTCTAACGCGAAGTTTATCAATCTTTGTCCGTTATTATTCCTTTTGCCGGTTGTATGGGGTCTAAGTATTTTATCTTCATTTCTTTCTCTGTGGCCAATTTGGCTGTTAAAATCTCCCATCACAATATCGGTGTTATAGAAAGTCTCCATTATTTGTTTAGATTTTATAAAAGTCATTTTTAACTTCGTTTTTTGCTACCTCGGTAGGCGCATATATCTGAACTATTGAAGTCGGATATTTGTGACCAGGTAGTATGATGTTTAAAATGGCTATTCTGTCTGGCACTCCTTTGAATTCTATTATATATATTTTTTAATTACTTCTTAACTAAGAAACCCACGCATCCTGGTGTTTCATTTTTATGATTCTTCGTATTCTTCAATTTTATCCTCTGATCTCAGTACATCACTTATGCCAAGAATATCACAACTAAGATTATTCAACGCTTGTTCTAGTTCTGTGAAATGTTCCTGCGATTTTTGTGATCTTGTATTCAATGTTGCTATGTGTAGTCTCTTTTTTCGAATAGTTGATATTGTTTGGTTTTTCATCGATCTTATGAGATCTGGGGGGTTTGGTCAATAATTCCGTGGTGACCGACCGTGTTGGGGCTTTTGTTGTTTTTTCTAAATGTTTTTCCTTTATTGTTTGTTTAGTTTCGTTGCCGGTGTCTAATAGTTCCTATGCTTTATATTGCTGAGATGGTTTTTCAGTCAGAGATGAGGTTCTTGTTCTCATGTGCTCAAATGCATTTGTTTTTTTGCAGTTTCGGAGGTGCAATAATATTTTTCGCACCACTGTAGTGTGCTGATTCATGTATGTTGTTGGGTGACGTCGAGGCATATCTCTTTCTTTTCTCTGCATCTGATTTTTCACTAATTACTATTTTATTGTTTCGAATGAATGCGTATTTTACGCTCTGTTTTTCTTGTCTAAGTTTTTCTTGGAGGTTCTTGCGTATTTCTAACGTTTCTTTAGAAAAATCTTCAGTTATATACGTTTGTTTAGGCATTTTAATCTTATTTTTTTTGTATTATTATCTTTTTTTGGAATGTCGTAAAAGTTATAAGTATTGGTCTTACTTTTTTTTTCTCATCTTGTTTCCTTCCCGGTCTATAAAAAATATTTATTTCGTAGGTGTCGATGTTAATATCTAGGTTTTTTAGGTTTTCTTTTATTATATTAAATAATTCTAGGTGATTATTTTCAGTTTCTTTTATACCGAGTAGTATCAAATTATTTTTCCTATTTTTATATTCCAAATGTTTCACTTTTTCATTCAACCTTTGTATCTCAGTTTTCAGGTATTTATTTTCTTCCAAAATTGGTTGTAATTTTTCATCTATGTTGCACATGATATTTTCAGTTACATGCTTTGTAATTGTTACGGGTTGTTGGTTAAGTTCAGATTTCATCATCTGGAATAGCCTTGCCAACTCTAATGACATTTCAGTAGTACTCATGTTGCAAAAACAAAACTTTTTACTTTGTCTGTAGTATTGGAACGTAAACTGGGTGACGTGTTTGTTGTCACTATCATGTGACACTGTCCAATCCGATGTGTCAGTTGATAGTGAAATGTTTTCTAACCTCACAACAAATGATATCTTCTTTGCAGTTTTGTCGAATTAATCGGCTTTTCTTGCATATTTTCTTATTATATCTGCGTTCATATTTCTTCCTGTGTTTAAATTATGCGGTACACGGCTGAAATTCGTTGTTTTTTCACTGTGTTTTCGATTAAAACCGGGAGCACTTTTACGCACACTGTTGTTGTTTTGACAACCGGAAGCGAAACCCTACAAAACATGATTGAACGACTAGTACATGTGAGCGAAAAGGTCGGATTATCAATTAATACAAGTAAAACAAACTGATGACTAATTGCACAAAAAAAATCCTATTAAACTTAACAACATTACTGAACTGGATTATATAAACGAGTATACATACCTTGGCCAAATAATCTCACCCACAGACCTCAAGACAAAAGAAATCAATAATAGAGTAAACATAGGATGGAAGAGATACTGGTCTCTAAAAGATGACATGAAAAACCCGAATATACCAATTAAAAGAAAAAGGAAAATATTCAATACATACATGTATTCTACCAAGCATGACCTACAGACGTCAGACATGAAGTTGTACAAATAAAATATGAAATCACTAGAAACTTGTCAACATAGAATGGAAAGAAGTAAACTTAATATAAAATTATAAAGAAACAAACCAAGATTATAGATATAAAAACTGGCCAAGTGCGAGTCGGACTCACGTGCAAAGGGTTCCGAACGATTTTAATTTTTTTAACGTGTTATTTTAACACTGTAGACTTCTTATAGGTTTCCTGTAATCTATAGGTAAAGATCTATTATCTCCATTTTGTCAAAATTTTAGGCTCAGTAGTTTCGGAGATAAGGGGGTAATGGTCATTTTTCGTCCAATTTCTTGAATAACTTCAAAACCATTTATTTTAAAATTATGTAAAAAATATATTTAAATCTCTTACAGTAAGCCCTGTCATTTGATATATCACACGATATTGTTCGAAAAACTTTTTCTTTTGAAATTTCTTATTTTGACCCCCTAAAAGACCCCCATACTAAAAATTTAATGATTTACGTAACGCGTCCGTGTTTGAGTCACAGAAGTTCATATGTGAACAAAATTTCTACCGAGTGAAAGAACTAAAATAGAAATGGGTAGGACATTTAATAAGTAAGACAGAAAAGTGGGCCAAAGAAGTAATGGAATGGTGCCCTAGATATAAAACGAGAAGTAAAAGTAGACAGTATCGTAGATGGGAAGATGATATTAAAAAAGGTAGCAGGAACGACGTGGACAAGGAAAGCAAGAGATAGGTCTCTGTGTCTCCACAGAGACCTATCTCTTGCTTTCCTTGTCCACGTCAGTGATTGATCTTGACTGAAAAGCAAGACAGTCAAGATCAATCAGTGTCTAATATAACATTAAGTATTTACATTTTACTTATCTAAACTAATTTTATTTTATTATTATAATTAGAAATAAGATGAAATGTAACTCATAAGATTGTTAATAAAGGCTTTTATTATTATATTAACCAGCAACACCAAATCTATAGCGCTTAAACTACTTCTACACTAAAGCGATAGCCAACATGAGAATAACACCCTTACTTTAGCATAGGGCAATAAAGTGAAAATTCAATTATCAAACATCGATAATCGCCAATTATGAGACCTTAGCCCTTTGAAGGTCAGTCTCCAAAGCATAAAAATGTTCACTCATAAAAAAATAGTAAAATGTTAACTAATGAACGCTACAGCTCCACAGCAATAACAAAACAAAAAGGCTTACCAGATTAATGTGAAGATCCTCACACATATCCACACACTTCTCCTTGATCTGACCAGCTGTTGTGAAGTTGCTTGCCTCAGTTCTTGAATGGTTTTTCATATTTTTCGATTTGACGAGGGTAGCTGGAGAAAACTCGACAAATAGGAGTTTGACCTTGGAATTTTCCTTAAATTGGTTCCACGTTGAACCCATAGAATAGGTTATCTACGATAGGCGCGAAACTTTTCAGCATCTTACATCTAGTCAAAAATAAACTGCACTGCACAACATTACATCCTTGCCAAAATATACCACCGCGGTGACGCACTATTATCGCACGTCGAACTTGAGCTTTTTTGGCGTTAAAATGACACTTGCTTAGGTTTATACCGTCTGGATTTTCACGCGCATTTTAAAATAAAATGCAACCGGTTTTCACTATCACGTCGTGACACGAATCTCCATGTGAGTAATTTGAGTTACAATCCCACGCCTGATAACCACTCAAGCGTCCACGGGGAGTGTAGTCACCACAAGAATTCTTGCCTATACCGTCCACGGTGACTACAATCACCAAACGACATCGTTCAATTTAAACGTGTACAGCGCTAAAGTTAGCTCTTAATAATACATTAGAAAATTTTTAGCTGGCGCTATATGAAGTTTGTCATCCGTAAGAGTGAATTTTATCCATGCAGTGGCAACTAAATATTCAGAAAAAAATGCGGAAATGACAGTTCGCCATTTTTGTTTGTAAACTGTTAAAGTGTGTGGAGATGGAACACAAATCTGCTAAGTTTTCTGTTTTTATTCGTTATTTCTAATGTTGTTGCATATCAAATTAATTGTGAAGACATATTTTTTACGAAATTTGTATCATTACTACAATTCCAAAACGTTTATTTGTAATAATTGAGCTGCAAAAGTTATGTTGTTATATGATCCCTACGCGGTCAACGTTTGATGATTAAACGTTGTTTAAAATGTATTCTTATCGGTTTTATTTGTTATATAAATGCCAAATATAAGAATACTTCACTATTATCACGTTAATAACTATTTACAAACAAAATATGTTGAAATGTGTCTAGAAATGATTAAAACGCAACTCGTTATCCATCATTTGAGTGTTTAGGAGCACAGTCCCTGTGGCTTTGTTTCTATTGTTTTGCACAGAAAGCTAACTAAAATATTGGTATATTTATATTAAAATATTGGTATCATTTTAAAGAGCACATTCACACTTCAATTTTCGCACATATGCTTTGAAGATGATCGTTACGGTCACGTCTGCACGCAGCTTTTATTCGAGAAGATTTATCGTTTAAGCTCTTTACATCAGCTCCCTGTGCCTTCATTTTCTGTCTTTCCTCTACAAGGGTCAGAGTGTCGTCGCTCATCCAATGTTGTTGCTTGTAAGTGCAGCTGGGTGGTTTGGATAAATTGACAGCGGTCTTAAAGAGCTCTTTAGCACCCTCCCACAGGTGATTGGGGGGGGCGGACTGAGCATTTATACTACTCCATTTATTCCAATTTTGTTCTACTGCAGTAACAAACATTGATTTTTCCACAGGCTGCAGTCTTTTCTGGCCGCTCTAAGTTTAAGTTCAATTTTTGCTACCAGAAGTTGATGGTCAGATCCACAGTCGGCTCCAGGCAGACTGTGAACATTTCTAACAGCAGTTTTTCATCGCGAACCAATCATGATGTATTCGATTTGGTTTCGACATTTGCTATGAGGTGAGATCCAGGTATAAAGTCGCCGTTGGTGGTTTTGGAAAAAATTATTTGATATCACCAGATTGTTTTCGGCGGCAAATTGTATAAGACGTTCATCTCTTTCGTTACGCTGCCCCAATCCAAATTTTCCAGCACCATGGTGTGACGCTTAATCAGTCCTAATAATGCAAACTATTTATTTTGTATCGAAACGCTCACATGTTGTCAGACACTTAGAAAAATCATAAATTTTACTTTTAATGGTAATAAGGGCCAACCTGTCACTTTTACTATTCCGAGAATTACAAAATATGTTATCAGCTTTTAAATTGCGTAGCTATTGGAGAGGCACTCAATATTTAATTTAGGGTACGCACACATTTGCTTGTAGAATGCAATATTTTACATTAGTTGAAATGCGACCTTTTTCTACGATTTCTTAGAGTCGATATTGGAATAGCCGCGAGCACGTCGCACTTATCAAAAACGTCTGGGTACCTGCTTATGACCGACCCTTACGAGAATGAAGATACAAGAAAAACAAAAGTGTTTTGGAAGTTTCTAGAAAGCAGCCTGCTATCTTGGGCCAACGATTTGGAAAAGGCGGGGATTCAAGCTTTGGCCACGCTAGTAAACAGACGTCTGTTTAAGGTTAACGGGAGTTAGGGTTGGTTAGTTCGGAGGCGATGTCTCTGTATAGGCTAAGAGACTCATTGAATGCCAAATGGCGAGTTGTGTTGTTCTAACCCATAGTTTATCCAGTATTATTTATTAAGTTAAATATAAGGTAGATTAATTTAGTTTTAATATGTGTGGTGTGTGTGTGTTGGTGAACTAATGGGTGAGTGTTGTGTGTATTATCCTACCTTATTACCCTCTCTGACATAAACGAGGTAACCGACATATGTGTTTGGTTCTAGGGAGTCGGAGAAGGCCTTCCTATAAAGTGTGCTTTAGACATAGCAACAGACTGTATACAACAATGACTCTAAACTGACTTTAGACAAACTTTACCAAGACACTGCACTAAGACACTGCTTATGGAAGGCTGAACCGAATAATACTCGCCACAAGTTAGGGCCTGTTTGAACTATAATGTTTCCTTGCAATATCTAAGGTTATGTCATATCAACCAAACATTAGTAGAGGTTGCCTCTCCCTATGGACTGACTGAGTGCAGGATACTTTGCACTGTTCTTGATATTTGCACACTTCCATTGGGGTAGGCTTCACCAAGTATGGGTTGAAGTGAATTGATAGCCCTCCTAATGGACGATAGGGATTGTATCTCGCTAAATCACACCCGGCCCCCGAGGCCTCTCACTGATATAAAAAAATAATATTTAGCGAAATACTTATATTATGAAGCCTAGATGGAACGCTCGTTGCCAGACGTGGTAGCGGTTGCTGCAGTACTCTAGTGTTTTCCCAAAATAGGTAGATTATGGAAGTGTGAAGCGACGAACCCAAAATCCGCTACCGCAGATAACAAGAATCGGTGCAAAGAGTTATGCAAACGACTGACAACGCGGTACGCTTGTGCTAAGTTATATAATGCGTTAGCAAAGGGTTGATAGGCCGATGTAAGGGGCTAATTTATATAGCGCGCGTCCAGTATTTCTGGAAACATGTCTCGCTCAATGACAGAGGCACTTCGCAGTCCTCTGCCTTAGGATTGTGTAAGACATGCTTGAGTGTAGGGAACGTGTACTGTTGTGACCGCAGCAGGTTCTCTCTAGACCTATGCACGTTAAGATCGACGGCACACCTCCGATGTACAGGCAGTTGTAAGACGGCCGTACATCACTGGGATGGGTCTCTAGATTATTGTAAAGAAATTCACCATCGCGCTTTGAAATCAACTATTTCACACAAGAGTTACGTGTCATTTTCCCTTTTGCAGTCCTCTTGTCTTCATAACTTCATACATTGTAATCTCGTTATTATTATATTTATTGTTTTACGTATATATACTAACCGTGAATTCCCAATATTAACTTCACCTTGCATCCCCTCCTTGTCCCGCAGCCTCAAAGGTTGGACAAGGCAGTAGTTTCGGGGAATTCATTTCTTACTATTGGCGGGAGGGTGTCCAGTCTGGGACGAGCCCTACGGGACCACGCGGCTGGCGGGGCGTGGTCCTCCTGCCTACCGGCAGGACCTGCCTTAACAATTAGGTTAATTTAAGGAAAAACGAAAAATTTATCAGCCTAGCCTTTCCGGTTGCTAAGTGGATCGCAGGGCCACTTCTCTACTATTTGTTGTACTTTCATGACGACTTTATTGGGAATATAGTGTGGTGGTTTCCCCTAGCCTTCCACACCAGTCCTTTAGAGGTTATTTAATTCCTCACGGCCACTGTAACCGACCTGAACAGCTGGGTGTGTCCAGGTATGTCGGGATAATGAACCGCCGCCCGATGCTCGGCGTTACTACTCATTTGGCACCACCCGAACGATCAAAACACTACGAGAGTGCAAGTCCAATCAATGCTGTGGTAGGAATAAATGTTTCAGGTTAGCGTAGTAGCCACAAAATCAAGTAAATACTATCAAATGCTGCATTTGACTACTTTGTGTAAATTGTGCGTGACGGGACATACGGCTCTACGTTCGACTCTACATTCGACTCTACTTCTATTTCCGCGCATATGCTTTGATGATGATCGTTACGGTCACGTCTGCACGCAGCTTTTATTCGAGAAGATTTATTGTTTAAGCTCTTTACATCAGCTCCCTGTGCCTTCATTTTCCGTCTTTCCTCTACAAGGGTCAGAGTGTCGTCGCTCATCCAAAGTTGTTGCTTGTAAGTGCAGCTACATTCGACTCTGCATTCGAATCAGTAACAGTGTTATAACTGCATAGCCCTTTTTTTACTTTTACAAGTATTCTTTGCGTTGCCCTAATTATATTTTTGTAATTATGTTTGTTAAACATAACACAGTCCCTTATTTAGGTTCTTAATTAATTTACGTGGCCTTTAACTGAACCTTTATGAAAACCATGATTTTCTCAATATAAATTGTGCAAGTATACAATTAGGTAAGTCATCTGCCTAGCCTTTTCCCAACTGTATTGGGGTTGGCTTGCAGTCAAACTGGATTCAGCTGAATACCAGTATTATACGTGGACGGGTGCCTACCAGACCTCTACAACCCATTAACTGGGTAACACGGTACTTCTTGGCAAGACTGGAGTCAGATTTTACTGACTTCTGACAATCCGTAACGACTGCCAAAGATCCGTAAATGACAGCCGGGACCAACAGCTTAACGAGGCACAGAGGAAACTCGGTATGTTAAGATGGTCAGTCATCCACAGACCAACCTTGGCAAGCGTTGCTTAACCTGGAAGATCGACCCGTGCGGCTGTTATTCTTTAGCGACGAGCTCCTCTATATAATTTGTTAAGTACCTAATTTAAATATTGTGACGTAATTGTCGCTAATCCATAGTTAAATAATAAAAGCTGAAGAGCTTCTGTTTGTTTGAACGCGCCAACCTCTGGAAGTACCAGTTGGTTCTGTATACCATGCCCAAACCCAACAGAATTATTATTCCAATTACAAATCTTCAATTTATTACTTAAAACTATACATAATACGTTACGTACGTAAGTACGTATGTTTTTCCTGTACCTACCTACTTGTTATGAGGTGTACAATTAATAAAAGTATACAGTAGTAGTAAATTATAACACAAAACTTTGAAATCGGCATTATGTTATTATAAAGACTACGATTAAACCATGAGTTGTGTAAAAAAAGACACTATAATATATCATTTTCTATTTTATTTTTAACCGATTTCTAAAAAAGAAGGTGGTTCTCAATTCCACAGCGTTATATATATATACCAAGAATCCGATTCCCGACATCCTCTTTATGATCATACAATAGTCCCGGGTAGGCTTAAGAGCCGGAAGAGTTTTCTTCGTCGCACAGAGGCCATCCAAGACCGTCCCCCTAATGCGAGAACTAGGCTGTGGGAAGATCATCCCCCACCACCTGACTACTTGCAGCCCCAGGAAAATCTGCCTCCAGGACGTGATCTGCAGTGGCCTATTTGGAAGACACTGAACCGTTTGCGTACTCAGGTAGGCCGCTGCAGACACAATCTGGCGAAACGGGGATTCATGGACCCGTCGGATACTCAATGTGAGTGCGGTGCTCCTGTTCAGACCATGAGCCACACGTTGGAGTGCCCCAAGTGCCCATACACCTGTACTTTGGGGTATTTAATGAATGCCACAGACGCTGCAATTAACGTAACCACCTACTGGGCCCAAAAAATCTAAGAAGTTAACCATCGACTCGAAAAGAAGAAGATATATATATACATTTTTTTTATGTGTCTTCGCGGATAACTTCGTTGTTTATGGTCCGATTTCGATTAACCTTTTTAAATATAAAAGGGTATGCTTCCGAAATGGTCCCATTGCAACCACGTCAGGATCTGATGATGGAAACCCTGAGAAATCGAGGGCAACTCTCGAAAATTGTAGGCATGCATCTGGTAAAAACTAGATGGTCGTGTGTATCTCGGGTGATACTACAAAAGGATAAAGGTTTGGATCAGACCTAATGATGGAGACGACAGAGAGTCAAGGGAACTCCACATCGGTATGTAGGAACTACCAAGTGTTTGGGCTTATTTCATTCGTATTGACGAGACCTTTACACCGAAAGCACTTAGTAAGTTTTATTTTCATAACATAACATCACGCAGGTACAACTAAAAAGTAAAAAAAAAAAAAATTATATAACCGACTTCCAAAACAAAACACTACAAAGTATAAAATAACTTTAATTTCGGAAGTCGGTGTCAAAAAACGAAATAACCAAAAACACCGACTTCCGAAATTAAAGTTATTTTATATACTTTGTAGTGTTTTGTTTTGGAAGTCGGTTATATTTTTTGTAAAAAAGTTTTTGATTTTTTATTATCTCGATCATAATAATAGTTCTTTTTGTAGGTAGGTACTGTTTGGTAGTTAGGATGTATATGTCGGCGTAGGATCGCCGTCGTTGTCGAAATCACACATAATTTTCAGCAATATATCCACACAAACAGTAAAATGCAATAGTTCAAGGTTATAGTAGCAACAAAGAAATACTTTACTTGAGTCCAAGGTGTTTATTTCACGAACAGCCAAAGAATTAAGAATGATCTTAAATTCGCATTACATCGGTTTTTATACACAGAAAATGACATCATGAAGTTGGCAGTGGATGTTAAAATTACACAAAAAAGGCGGGAAACATTAAAGAGAAGGTAACAGAATAAATCTTTATAATTTTAACTCAGACATAAGTAATACGGAAATTGTCAAGTAACTTCTTATTTAAATATAACTGGATGCTAAATGAAATAAAAAGAAGCTACCTATCAAATTAAAGCCTTATTAAAATCCAACAGAACTTACAATATTTCTTTAAAGAATAACAGAGTATTGCAATATTTAAAATAAATAAAAAGGAAGTTAACAAGTTAAATACTTATAGAAACCAAACAGGATGTTACAATATTTGTTAAATAAGACGGAATCGCTAACATTAATCCAATTCAACATGAAAGTCAAATTAAATACAAGATAATTATTAAAACAAGCAAAACCATACCAAATAATGGTTTGGCGCCCATACGGCCATTCTGATCCAGCGCGTTCTCTGCGCTGTACAACATTTCACATCCAACGCCAAAGTCAAAACGTTTATTTCTATTAGGCCATTAAACGGTACTTTTGAACGTTATCATTAACATTTAAAATAAAATAATAAAATGACTCTACTGTCCATTCGGAAAGGTAGATTCTTATGGAGAAGAACGGACAAGAAACTCCATAGTTACTCTTTTCAAATAAATGTTTTACAATATCTGGTACCTATACAAAAAAATTGTATACAGTATACCCAGTATCATACATAAAATTGGCGTCACCCTCATCAGGTTAGCTTAAACAACAAAGCACCAAACATAAATATGCATCAAATCGGCGTCAATCACATATCGGCGTCACCCACAAAAGGTTTGCCTTAATTACTCAGCATCAAACACAAATATTTAGGCATCAAATCGGCGTCACCCACTTAGAGTTAGCCTCAGTTACACAGCATCAAATATAAGCATGCATCAATCACATATCGGCGTCACCCACATAGGTTTAGCCTAAATTACACAGCATAAAACATTTTATGTGAAATCGGCATTATTACCTACACGGCATCACCCGCCTAGGATCTAGCCATATCTTATGGCATCACCCGCCTTGGTTATAGCCCCTTATCTAGCATCACCCGCCTTGGATCTAGCCATACTCCTTCATGGCATCACCCGCATAGGATCAGCTCTAGACCGGGATAAAGGATACGCTGGTGATCAATCAACGCTTAAGGAGGGATAGTTTGGATAGGTTCGAACAGGAAATTTACACATTTATTTTATATTAACACAGTGTACCGATTCACACAAATCACATAAAATAAACGGCATCACCCGCCTTGGATCTAGCCATATTCGTTCATGGCATCACCCGCCTAGGATATAGCCCCCTAACTAGCATCACCCGCCTTGGTTCTAGCCATATCCCTTCATGGCATCACCCGCATAGGATCAGCTCTTAGACCGGGAAAAAGGATACGCATGGTGGCCAGCCAGCGTAATAGGTGGGAAAGTGGAACTTGTTAATACAATAAAACCTCCGCCCATACGGTCGGTTTCAAAAATAAATAAATTATGACCAGCGATCTTTTCGGAACATCTCCATAAAATCACATGGCTTAGCTTATAGCAATTATTTGGCAGTTCTCTCAGAACTTCTATACCTAGAAACTTCATATTTAGGTAAAATATAGTCATTAATGTTTGTCATGCTTATGCATTACGACAAATTCACTTTTTCAAAAGGGTCTGATTCGAGCTTTTACCGTGTCAAAACATATCTCGAAATGATCGTTCGTCCATCCTAAATTTGCATACGAGAGCTTAACACACAGTGGCGAAAATGCAACAACATGGGTAACATTCTTGTACAATTTGAAACGGTAAACAAAATAAAAATAAACGATAACAAGCACAATACTGGTTGGTGTGGCGACCCTTGGAGAAGCTTCTAAATCCCGAGGGTAGGTGACATTCATACACCCCGTATGTGAGCCCAAAGGATCGTCAGGCTTACCATAAAGAATCGACCTTGAATCTTTCAGCTGATATGATGATGAAACCAACTGCAAATCTCGAATAACAGTGCCATAGTTTAATAAACACAAGGGGAACAAAAGGTTCCACTGAGACCGTAGAGATTATAGATTATACTCTGCAACTTTTAAGATTTTCATAGTACCTACATACGTGTGTCAACCTGACAGTCTGCCCCACTAGCATCTTTAGCTACTAGGTGTGTGATAACTACTGAATCTCAATGCTTAATTGTTAGAAAAAGATATTGATTTCAAACTTATTTTTGAGTAACTAAAATAAATGACTAAAATATTTAACACCAACACAAATTATACCCGTTAAAGAATGTCAATTAATTGACAAGTAAGACTTCAAATTATTGACAAGTAAAGACTAACTCAAATGTTGTCTAATTATAACCATCGTAAAAATATTTACAAGTAGGTACTGGCATTCAGCTGAATCCAGTTTTACTGGAAGGCGACCCCAATAATAGCTATGAAAAGACCAGGCAGATGATGAATAATGTTTACAAGTTTTTATTTTCTACTAGCTAATACCCGTGACTTCGTTCGCGCATATCCCCTTTTTCCCGTTCCCGTAGGAATTTCCGGGAATTCTCTCTTAGTACGGGGAGCACTAGCTTATGCCCGTGACTTCGTTCGCGCATATCCTCTTTTTCCCGTTCCCGTGGGAATTTTGGGAAATTCTCTCTTACTACTCCCCTGTTCTATCCAAGGAACTTACATGCCAAATTTTAGCTTTCTACGACTAGTAGTTTCGACTGTGCGTTGTCTGTCAGTCACTCACTTAGTAACGGAACAATTCTATATATTAGGATATGAAGTTTGCGTCTGAACAATTTATTCTGGTCTAAGGCGCCCACACGTTCACACACATCACACGCTCATGCAAACGTCACCCAATTCCAAAAGTCATGATTGATGAATTTTAATAGATATTAGACACTATTTCTCAAATACGTGACAATATAGCATTAACTGTTAGACCGAATTCGAAAAAGGACAAGGACTGAACTATTACCCTTTCCATAAACATATGAAAACAGACCCATTCACTTAAAAGTCGTGACTAGTGAAATATTCAGATTTTGGTCAATCAATTTCATGCAACTATCAGTCACTGCATTATACGATAGGTTATCCGTCAGTCACAGCGTTGACTATGGTTAAACTGACAGCAAAACCTTACCTTACGGAATTGTATCAGAAACCGAGTCCTGTTTTTGTTCTATTCAAAGTCAGAAAGTAAATAGTATAGAAAATATTGAAAATGGCATTGAGATTTCGAATAAATAAAAACTGGCATAAGTAAATCGCATCACTTTTCCTATACTCAATACCAAATTTTGATTTGTACAGAAACGTACAAACGGTGTAATTTTCTGGTACTACTTAAAAGAATCTGCCATACAAGAACTGGCGGAAATTTTAATAGTTAGACTACAGCCGTTACGAGCTTATATGAATGGTACGGGCTCCCAGCATAGTCTTTCACATACTTAGATGAGTAAAGTGAAATAATTATGTCGCTGAATGAAAATTACCATAACCTAAATAACTAGCGTGTATCAAGGTCAAAGACTAAACCAGATCCAAAAATATTCAACAGAGAAAACGTTTAACAATCTCTCAAAATTACCAAAATACTATGTTGATTACCCACAATTATCTATAATAATTATTAGCAGGCTAATAAACAGACTGAGTGAGCCCAAAAATCGTGCTCAAAATCTATTTTAATATGAACGGACATTGTTGTTAACAAATAAGGTTCACATTTTTAATTCTACATGACAAAATTCATGTTACTGGAATCGAACCAGTACTAATGACAGAAATCCGCAAACGATCGAAATCGTTTTAATTTTGAGGGTAGTTATGAAACAAAAAGAAATCTAGAATATCGAATTTCTACTTTTGATCGGTCGATTTTGAGTTTTAATTTTGACGATAGTTATAGAAAAAAAGAAATCTAGAATATCGAAGTTCAATTTTTAATCGGTCATTTTTGATCTTTGATCATTTTGCCTATGGCAACCAGATTTTTCTGCATTACCCTTTTATGCAATAATCACATTCTACGACAACTATTTTTTTTTCTGAATGACCCTTTTTATGGCAATAATCACATTCTACTGTCTTTTGATCGTCTGATGTAATCAAGGAGTTTGGTTTAGCGGAAATATTAGAATTTTAAGCTATAGATTTTTCCTTACCGTCACAGATAAGGTGACCAGGTTTTTAACAATGGAAACAAGTTGATAAATGGCGCGATGATTCTGGGGTTGCCGAAAGCCGGGGTATTTTGATAGAATTATTTCTCTCAGTACCTACTAACAGTTTTCAGTAGGTCACGTTTACGAAAATTTTTAAGACAGACTAGTTTGGGCAGAGTCAGGCGCGTATTACGCAACAATTCACATTTCATAAAAGCAGGGTAGATACCAGTAATAAAAGTGTCATACCTGAGCATCCGTGGCTTTGGGCCGCACTCACTTGAACAACATCCATACCATGGTTGCGTAGCTGCCCGCCTGCTCCGACGTGTAGTCACGCCACCTCTGGATGTAGTCAACATACCGGAACTCTTCGCCAAACCTCTGGATCAGATCTTGCTTGACTTGCTCCCAAGGTACAGGTCTTCGCTCCTCCCATCAGTTGCAGTATTTCATGAGAGCTTCTTGTGGCGATATGCCAATAGTTGAAATGGTGTCGTCAACATTGGCACACAAGTCCCTGATGTCGTCAGAGCGCACATCGGGATAGAATGGCGGTAGGTAGAAATTGCCACGATCCCGTGAAGGCGCAGGGGTAGCAGACAGCGCTGCAGTCACGGCGCTTAATGTGGCTTGCTTCGTGATGGACGTCACGGACTCATCACTTGCTCCGTCGAGAAAGTTGGGTCGGCACAGGTTTGCGGACCCGGAATCCAGAAGACTTCAGTAGGGGTGAGCTGGATCCCACCGCTGCTGTCGGCGTAGGATCGCCGTCGTTGTCGAAATCACACATAATTTTCAGCAATATATCCACACAAACAGTAAAATGCAATAGTTCAAGGTTATAGTAGCAACAAAGAAATACTTTACTTGAGTCCAAGGTGTTTATTTCACGAACAGCCAAAGAATTAAGAATGATCTTAAATTCGCATTACATCGGTTTTTATACACAGAAAATGACATCATGAAGTTGGCAGTGGATGTTAAAATTACACAAAAAAGGCGGGAAACATTAAAGAGAAGGTAACAGAATAAATCTTTATAATTTTAACTCAGACATAAGTAATACGGAAATTGTCAAGTAACTTCTTATTTAAATATAACTGGATGCTAAATGAAATAAAAAGAAGCTACCTATCAAATTAAAGCCTTATTAAAATCCAACAGAACTTACAATATTTCTTTAAAGAATAACAGAGTATTGCAATATTTAAAATAAATAAAAAGGAAGTTAACAAGTTAAATACTTATAGAAACCAAACAGGATGTTACAATATTTGTTAAATAAGACGGAATCGCTAACATTAATCCAATTCAACATGAAAGTCAAATTAAATACAAGATAATTATTAAAACAAGCAAAACCATACCAAATAATGGTTTGGCGCCCATATATACGTACAAAACACATTATTTTTGTAATATCTATATACAACCATGGTTTAGTTTTTTTGCGTGGCCTTATTTTCTTTCTATCCGATACGATGCATGGCCATTACCATTGTTTACATACTGACTCGGTTCATAAGTGATTTTAATTTAGGTATAACTAAATTAAACTCATTGTGTAATGAGTGTTCATTTCCATAAAGCAAACGTTTACATGCTACTATAAGACCAACAATTTGTAAGAAGCTATTTGGAACGGAGCTACGCGTAAACAACCGGTAGACAAAATTAATAATTTATTATTTTTTCCTTCCTTTTTTTCTTTTGTAGGATTAATTTGTACTCACTTTTTTCCTCGTCGCCACTTGTAATGACTCGAGAGCCTATAAACTCCCTTTTTTAAATTCCGATAAATATACGGTATGCGATATACTGAACACGTGCGTCGGGCTACGACTTGTGAGCGGCAGTCTGTCGCTGCCATAATGATACCATTATAATGTCACCATCTGGGTACATACACTACAAATACTATTAGACAAAATTACACAATCAATTTTAGTTCAGAAATTTGTTAATAGTCAACGTAACTTAAATGTTGGATTCCCCTTTTATTTAGCTGCGCGCCATATTATATAAATAAAAAATTATTATACAGTTTACTCTACATTCAAGACTGTAATAGTTTTAGCATGGAACTATTTTTTACGTAATGAAAACTGCTGTTTTAATTAATCGAATAGAACCTTTTACATTTACGTTTTACGAAGACAAGGTAGGCTACACATCTTTTCACTAAAGAATAGGTTTATATTTTCAACATACTGCGATATTTTGACCTCGTCAAAATTTGCGTCTTATATTGACTAGTGACTGAGCCAAATTTGCTTCAACCTGTACCTACTTCTTGAAGAAAAAACATTACGTAAGTTAGAGAGGGCCTATTTTTGAGAAGAGATACGTGCTGATAGACCTCAGACGTTGACCTACGCGGTTATCATATGATTTCACCAGTACGGATTGTATGGACATAAAAAACATTGTTGACCACTGTGTTTGTTTCCGTGTTTCTTCTCAGGGTAGTCAACTGTGAAACACCGGTCTCGTTTAGTTTTAACTGACCAAAATGATTGCCATGTAAATGTGTTTTTTTTAAGAATTTACAAATTAAATAATTAGAATCAATTTTAATACGTACTAACAGTTTCTGGTGATAAGTGTTATTCATTTACCTCAATGTAGATCTTGCAACTCTTTGCCCTGCGAAGAATGCATAGTCCTGCCTCGCGGCTCTAGCCAGTCCCTCTTCGGCCGACGACACCAAGTTTTCGGCATCCGAATAACCTCGAATGTAGAAAGCATTCAACAGCACGTCTTTTGTGGACTGCAATGGAAAGAATAAATAACTTCACCAACATTTTTCGAAACGGAGAACGCTATTTTATAACCCAGATAGGTACTTCCTCACAATTCCATTTCGTTCGTATCGTGAGTTTAAATCTTCTTTTTCATAAAATAATATTAAGAGGGCCTGATATTTCAATAGTGAGATAAGTTTTAACTAAGGAAGAAATATTTTAACATTATTTTCTATAAAAAAGTTATCAAACCACATTTTTTAATTTCACCGATAACAGTTGCCGGAGTATTGTAAAGTCGAGCCCTAAAGATTAAGAAACAAACTTATATATGTGTAGGTAACAAGTAATCACAAATATAATATAATACTTGTGTAGTAGATTGGTTGAGAATTCGAATAGAAAACCAGCAGAATCACCGCTCACTGCGCCGTCCATAGGCCAGGCCATGCTGAGCCAGCACAGCAAACTGTCCCTGAAATGCAAGCTGCGCATTTACACCACTTGCATTCGCCCCATCATGACTTATGCGTGTGCTACATTCGCCCATGTAAAGTCATACCGGATCCATAGGTTGCAGTCCCTCCAAAACCGTTTTCTCCGAAAGGCCACGGGTGCTCCGTGGTTCGTTAGGAATGAGCGACTCCATGTCGATCTCAAAGTCCCGACCATCAAGCAGTTTATGAAACGCCTCACAAAGCGTTTCATCGAATCTGCTGAAAAACATCAGAACCCACTAATCGCATCGGCTACCAGATACGCTCCCTCCCAGATCAGTAGGATCCGCCGTCCGCGGCACACCCTACTCGAACCCGACGAGACGTCCAAGAGAGCTGTAGGGAAACCAGTACTTTGAAACAAGCACACAAACCGCGACCCGCCGCCTTCCGGCCTCGCCGCCGAGGCCCCGCGCGACGTCCCAGTAGTAATAATAGCAATGTTGTTGTTGCTCCCCGTCTTTTGCCTAACGAGCCAGCCCGCGCCGCTGAGCCATTAGCTTTAAACTCCCAAAATAATATTGTCATGACCCAGCCTGTCCCTTGCTGCCTTCCCGATAACGATGCCGCTGAGCCGAGGCCCGTACCCCACAGGGGGTGGCCCCAGCGAGCAGAGTTGTAGGTTAAGTATTTGTTTGCCTTGGCTGGGGGCTTTAAAGTCATTCTGAGGCCACCACAGGCTAGCCCGGTTGAGCAGTAACCACCCGTAGAGAGGTGAACTGCGAGTGGTCCCGTCCAAAAAAAAAAAAAACAGGAGTCCTGAATTCTAGTATCCCTTATCCACTCAAATATGTCCATCCATAGGCACTGATCACTATTATTGATCATCAAAAGATATTGTGCGATGGCGCTCACAAGCAGCAGCATCAAGCCTACAGCGAGCAGCGTCAAATCTACGAAACGATTCTGCGCCAAGTAAATAGTGGAAAGGCGGGATCGGGTAAGTTTGTGCTGAATCTTCTGCTGGTCCAACTCCGCAAGGGCTGCAATATAGCTCTGGCTGTGGCTTCCCCGGACATTGCTGCAACTTTGCCTAGCGGTGGTCGGACTGCACATTCCGTTTTTAAGTTGCCGCTTAATCTTGCAAGCAAAGATTGGGGTATCTTTGCTAGATGCAATATTATCAAAAACAGCGACCGGGGAGTCCTTTTGTAGCAGTGCAAAACGACGACCACGTGTCGCCAAAGAATGAGTGGGTGACGTAACGCCGTTTAATTTTGTTTAGGAATTCTACCGCCCAAATCCACACCAATACCATCACCACATAGATCACATTTTGATCAGGCGGTCCGTTCTAACACATTAAAAATTTCCACGCGAACGAAGTCGCGGGCAACAGCTAGTAACAATTTAAAACAGATTTTGTATATTTTTACACTTTACAAGGCGCTTACGCGACAAAATATTGACATTGACCGTGCCATTAATTCGACCCCGTTTCTTGCAATTTTAAACGTTTCCGAATAATGCTCAAGTTGCAGCATGGACGAAAACAAATCAATCAGCGTCGATTATAAGGATACGTTTGGCAAGCAAAATATTGTAGTTGATAGATTTCTGCCCTTTCTGCCCTTCAGCTCTAGGCAGAGTGAAAGGGAGTGTCAGACTCTTAAACCCCCACCCGTGTTCCTCCAAATGCCCTTTGCGTTTCAAGGCCGCGGTAATTTTTAGGGTTCCGAAAAAAAAGGAACCCTTATAGGATCACTCGGGTGTCTGTCTGTCTGTCTGTCTGTCTGTCTGTCTGTCTGTCTGTCTGTCTGTCTGTCTGTCTGTCTGTCTGTCCGTCTGTCACAGCCAGTTTTTTCCGGATCCACTGGACCGATTCTGTTGAAATTTGGTACACATATGGACTTCTATGACCCAAACACAGACGCGTTACGTAAATTATTAAATTTTTAGTACGAAGGTCACTTTTGGGGGTCAACGTAGGAAATTAAAAAAAAAGTTTTTTGAACAATATTGTGTGACATATCAAATGAAAGGGCTCACTGTGAGGGTTTTAATTATATTTTTTTCATAATTTTAAAATAAATGATGTTGAAGTTATTCAAGAAATAAGACGAAAAATGACCATTCCCCCCCCCCTTATCTCCGAAACTACTGAGCCTAAAATTTTGGAAAAAATGGAGACAATAGATATTTACCTAAAGATTACAGGAAAACCTATTAGAAGTCTGTAGTGTAAAAATAACATGTTAAAAAAAAATAATTTGTTCGGAACCCTTTGCACGCGAGTCCGACTCGCACTTGGCCAGTTTTTTCGAACAAATTCCGCAACCCAGACAGGCACTGGAGATTTCTGCCCTGGTGCCAAAATTACTCCACCTTCCTGTGCTATCAAATTGAGAGGTCTATTAAACCAAAAAGAATCGTGGTTTTTTGGGTCTCATTTCACGGTAGCACAATTTTACCAACCTTATAGTTACTAATCATCTTCATCGAACGAATTAAATTCAGTTTCTGAAGAAGACGATTCATAAATTCTACTTATATTTTCGACAACAGCGAGCACGTCTAATTTAATGGTTCTCAACAGAGCTTAAGTGACTTTGAACCAAAGCCAGGTCAAGATTAACTTAATGATCTTTTTTGTCACGCACAAAAAAAAAACCATAATGAAAATTCCCATTCAAAGCCAAATGCGTCTTACTTTTTAACACATACGATGTTTTTTCTAATTCGTTTTTAATAGTCAGGTGGACAAATATTTTATTTATGTTAGCGGTTTAAAACAATTAGTTGTTTTGTATTCACGTTCGCAGAAATTATTTTTGCCAAAGTCAAAGAGCAAATTAGACGTCGTCGTTTACAAATGTCCCGTATCAATGTTGTCGGATAAGAATCTTGATTTATATTGGAAAGCTCCTGAAAATGTGCGAGATGAATTTCTTTTGTAAATTCAAGGTTGATAAATTAATGAAAAATCTATCTGAAATCTCAATTTCAGCGACGGGGTTTCAAGATCTTTTTCATTCTGGTTGTTGTGTTCCATTTTTTCATTCAAAACTCCGTGGTATTTATATTTAACATTCAATTTCATACGTACTCGTACCTAATTAATTGCTTTGAAACAAAAGTGAAAAACGAATCATCATACGATTAGCGTTTTCCCAACTTTATTGGGGTCGCCTTCCAGTCAAACCGGATTCAGCTGAATACTAGTATTTAACGCGGAGCGGCGGCGGCGGCCTACCAGACCCCCACATCCCATTAACTTGGTAATGGTCTGGCTACACGCTCCGTCTTACCTGTTCAGTCCAGGCCTGTGCAGTCATGGTCATGACTGTACAAAAATGCGGAACTTCCGGGACTGCGCGAACTACCGTCTTGCCGTCCACACACACACACGCGCCTACCTGCGCAAACTGGATCGTGCAGGCATGCTCAAGACGGAGCGTGTAGCCAGGCCGTAACACGGTATTCCTTCCACGAAAATGAAAAACGAATAAACTGTAGAAAATAAGCTGCAATAGAGAATTGGAACGCCTTGGAACTTGTTGTTCATCTTCATTTCAACAAGTTCCATTTGTTTTCTTCAGTTATTTTTGTTTGATAAATTTGAAATAAAATAAATTCTTCAAAAAACAAGATTGATGCGTATGCCGTAACCTTAAAGACTTACCATAAGGTACATCTGATCAGCCCCATTCCGTATATACCCGATCTTGAAGTTAGGCGAGTGTAGCACAGCGGATATAGTATCGACGCTGGCCACTCGGACTGACAGCACGGAGGTTATGAAGGCCGCATACGCATTGTACGTGACCACGGCGAATAGCAGGCATACGATCAGCAGGACACTGCCAGATGGATTGCTGGGTGTCCATGTTCCACCTGAACAAAGAATATAAAACAAAAGAAGGCATACTTAAAGATGTCAAACCTATCATGTGGTTAGACAACATTGATATATAAACACCCAAGATACACACTCAGCATCTCAAAAACGTCCGCAAAAAACAAGCGCACTATTTAGAATTATGCGCTAGTTTCAAACAATCTCACATCGCTCGCCATACTGCACTGCTTTGTAAAAACAACTTTAAGCGATACGTGTAAGGTTGAATTTGCAAAAAAAAATGCGCATCACTCGCCACTGCACTGCTTTGTAAAAACAACTTTAAGCGATCCGTGTAAGGTCGAATTTGCAAAAAAATTGTTTATAGTATAACTACACACAACTCACACATGACACTTGATACATGTCAGTTTTTGACGACAGTTTCGAGTGTTGCATTTGTTCGAAACTGTGCATCTTGGGTTTTTTATATATCAATGCTTTGACATTGAACTTTGTCCTGAGAGACAATTGTACTAATTTTTAAGCAACGGTCGCTTTCGCATGTCAGTCACAAATCAATCTATCAAAAATGTATGGAAATTGAGGCTTTTGTGTCATATTGCGACTGAGAAACGAATGCCAACGTTATTTAAAAATTCTTAGAATTGGCACTCTTATTTCCGGCAACTTCAACGGAATCCACGACAAACATCCGACTCTAGCTTGACCGGAAAGCTGCCGCGATCTTACTGCTTACGTAAACACAACATCATTAATAAAAGACATCATTTAGCCAAAACACATGTAGTTGGTATCCAACGGTAGGAGAAGGCACAAGTGGTAAAACAGTATGCTATCTATCTCCTCTTAATTTAAAAGCAGATGTAAGTGTAACTTTGAAGCAGCGCAGATACAAGAGATTGGCTTTGCATCACTTTCAATTCCAAGTAAGTGACATAACAATAAATAATTTATAATTCAGGACAAATCTAAGGACTAAATTATTCTCGTGGTTTCGCTCCCATGGGTTATGCATTTATATTTTGTATCTATGCATTTTTTCCCGGAATAAAGGTGTTTTTCTATTACAGCGAGGCAGCAGAGCAGAGAAACGGAGAAATTTTAACCAATGGAATTGCATAAAATCTCCGCACCACGTGTCCCACTGACATTTTGACTGACATGATTGGTTAATATTTCTCTGGTTCTCCGCTGCCTCGCTCCGCTGCAATGGACAGGCACCCTAAAGAAGCATTTCCATTCTTTTTAATGCAATTATGTTTCTACCTAATTTAATTTCTTCCATCATTAAGAGACCTATTACAATTTCACTGTGCTTTTTTGCGCAAAATGACCAACTTTGGCTTATTCTTAGAAACTGAAATATTTAGACAACTTTGGCTTATTGGGTGGTTGAGAATAGTTGTTAGTATTGTTTATAGCGGCCTCACTTTTCGCATTTTTCTCTCACCTATTTGTAAAAAGCCAAAATTCCGAAGTAAGTTTCTCATGAAAAGCGCGACGCACTTTTTTGAGCTCGTGGATTGAACTACAGTACTAACCAAATGAAAAATATATCATAATATTCCTTATACAAGTGATTTCGATTATAGCGCCCTTAGAAATTTGAAATAAAAATGGAATGTCCGTAAAAAAACATTGGGATGTTTTTTACAGACATTCCATTCTTATTTCAAATTTGAATGGGTTCAAATCCATATAAACTACTAAAACACTGAGAATTAACTGTAAATTTCTCCTTAATATATCAATATTATTACGTAAAATTTATACCAAAATAAACCATAGTTCATCATAAATATTCATTAAATAAATTAATAATAAACCCTAAAATAAACGTAATTGCAACTACCTCATTTCTACATAAAGCGATGAGTCAGCAGCTTTATGAAAAACGCAATCCTATGATAGAGCTCTTAACCCTTATTTTTTTCTACTATCTATAAAACTGTATAACAACTAATATGCAATTTTTTAATATTTTATATAAGTTGCTATAATATTTTTTATGTATATACATAGGTATTGCGTTTATTCTGTTACAGGTTGTATATATCTTTTTATTTTAATGTAAAATTTTCCATCCAAAGAGCGGTCGGTATCGGTAACAGCGATAATACAGCCACTGTACACAGTGCTGAATTAAGGTTTTGTAAAGGAGTTGTGTAACTATTTACACTTCGACGATCCATGGAAGAAAAGGGTGCAAGAAGTGGGTTCGCAAAACTTAACTGTTGTGCGAACCGACTTCTTGTTTAAACTCCGAAACAAAATAAGCGTCGAACTAGATAAAATTTACAGAATTAGATTCATTCTAATGTCAATCAACTTAAACGAATCATTAATGTAAGAGTGTAAATAGGTACCCTATTTTAAAAGTTGATGTTATTTTTTTAAATATAGAGAGGCATGTATTTTTTTATGCCAATATCATGTACAGGGACAAGAAAAACATTAGTAAAAGTGCTTTGAAATTAAATTCTTTAGTGACATTTACTTTCTATGTACTGTAGACGATAACTGTAATTTTTGATAAACTTTACAATACAGATCGATATACCATCATTTAAAGAATCTAATTTTTCATCGCCCATTTTTTATCATTATCATAATAAGAGGTATTTTTTATAGCTTAATCAATATACATGTATAAAATTCTTCCGTTACTGAGTGAGTGAATGAGTGAGTGACTGACACCAACGCACAGCCGAATCTACAGTACATCTACCATGAGTTTTATCAAACTATACTCGCTATACTCGCTAGCGAATGTAGTTAAAAAAAATGTAAAACTAAAGTTTTACTTGCAACAAAGCTTGCTTGTTAGTTAATAACTAAACAAATAAATAAGAAACTTGTTTTTTAAAAGTTTTCATTTATTTTTTAAACTACAGTCGATAGCGAGTATAGATTGATAAAACTCATGGTAGACGTCCTGATCGTAGAAAGCTGAAATTTTTCATGTAGCTTCCCTATACTCCGCAGGGGAGCACTAAGAGGATTTCCCGAAATTCTTAAGAGAACAGGAAAAATAGTACGATACTTATGCGCGTACGAAGTCACGGGCAAAAGCTAGAATTACTAAAAACAGCAGCTATGAATTCGTTGAATAAATTGACCATAGATGTAATAAACAAGCGAGTCTTTTATGACTTTGATCATACGGTACAATGATTTGAGTGAAAAGAAAACATGATTGGAAGAAAGTAAATCAAAATGTTCAAGCTAAAGTTTTAAAATATACGAAAAAAATAAAAATCATATGCCATAAAAACTCTGCCAAGCTCAATATATTTTATATATTTTTGTTTATGAATTTATCATATACAATAATAATTTTATTTGACAAGCTAAAAAAATATATATATGTTTATATATTTTATTTTTTAATAAACTTAACTTTAAGGGTGCCTGTCCATTACAGCGGAGCAAGGCAGCGTAGCGAAGAAACGGAGAAATTTTAACCAATGGAACTGCATAAAATCGCCGCACCACATGAGTCACTGACATTTTGACTGACATGATTGGTTAATATTTCTCCGTTTCTCCACTCCGCTGCCTCGCTCCGCACAAATGGACAGGCACCCTAAGGGTCAATTAATTTAACAGGTAGCCTATATTGAATTTCTTGCATTATTCTTTCGGTTTCATTCTACTATGAAAACATCAACCCCTTTTTGGTTTGTAGATGCCTACCACTTGCCACCATGATGTTTGCCAGGTTTGTGGTGGTAAAACCCGGAAAACTTACAAGGGATCAATTTAACTCTAGACCACTATTTATTCCCACTGCTGGATAAAGGTTTAGGTTTTCACGGAGCACCAATCAGTCACTAAACAAACGCCTCTAAAAAAAAGGTCACTTGAGTGTGAGGTACGACTCGTACTCAAGTGCCTTTTTTTTAGAGATTCGTAATCATAAAATGACTCCTCCCGCTCTGGCGATGACACAACAATGGATATGTTAAATCTCAAAACTGCTTTCATGATGTCAAACAAATTTAATTAAAGCTGAAGGCTGATTGTAAATAGAAAAGGAAAGAAAAAACACGCTGAACGGAGTCAGGAAGATGTGTAATAAAAAAAAACAGCGACAAACCTTGCTGACACAGTATTCCAGTAGACCAAATGAGTGCCTCAGTGTAGCCCATGCGCCGTTCATTGTTGCACACAGTGGACGAGGCCCGGCTGATGATGACGATAGCGATGGCAGCGATCAGAACCACGGCCACCACACACGCCACCAGACGAACGCTGAACGGAGCCAGGAAGATGTCCCGCACTGTCGATGTCTCTTGCTGGCGAATGTAGATGTTGCACCTGAGAAGAAAGATTTTTACAAGTGCGAATCAAGCGAACTCAAAAATTACATCTCCTGGCCTCAGATTTGCCAGGATTTAGAAAACTTTATCAGGCAACCAGGTCTTAAAATATTATATGAAGACTCTTTTATATTTTTGAAAAATTTATACATTATATTGAAAGTCCAAGTGCACCCCCTTGCACCCCCCTCCCGGCTTCTATGCCAGAAAACTATCCTTACTAATCCTTACTTCCTTACTAATATTATAAATGTAAAAGTAACTCTGTCTGTCTGTTGGTCTGTCTGTCTGTCTGACGCGCTTTCACGCCAAAACTACTGAACCGATTTAAATGAAATTTGGTACACAGATAGTCTAGAGCCTGAGAAAGGACATAGGCTACTTTTCATCCCGGGAATATGTTCCCTGGGGATCACGCGGGCGAAGCCGCTGACAGAAGCTAGTGTTCATATAAATACTTTTTAGAGTTCCGAACATCCGTAAAAAAACTGAACCCTTATAGGATCACTCGGGTGTCTGTCTGTCCGTCTGTCACAGCCAGTTTTCTCCGGATCTACTGGGCCGATTCTGTTGAAATTTGGTATACATATGGACTTCTGTGATCCAAACACGGATGTTTTATGTATATTAAGAAATTTTTAGTATGGTGGTCAGTTTTGGGGTCAAACTAGAAAATTTAAACAAAAAGTTTTCAAACTATATCGTGTGACATATCAAATCAAAGGGCTTACTGTGTGGTTTTAATTAATTTTTTTCATTAACTTTAAAATGTATAGTTTTGAAGTTATTCAAGACAAAACTACTGAGCCTAAAGTTTTGAAAAACAAATGCAGAAAATAGTTCTATACCTAAAGATAACAGGAAAAGTTATAAGAAGTCTGTAGTGTTAAAATAACATGTTAAAACAATTATATTGATTCGGAACCCTTTGCACGCGAGTCCGACTCGCACTTGCCCAGTTTTTATACAAGCTTTTTCCCGCATCTTTGCTCTGTGGCCTTTCCCGCTGGTACCGTACATTACCCCAATATAAAAATGCACTCAACGGTAATACATCTTGCTATCAGTTAAGATTTTTTTTAATTGTATCAGAGGTTCTACTATTTTTTAAGCAAAACGTTTCGCATTCGCATCTCATTCGCAATCTATCAAAAATGCAGGTATGGAAATTTTAGTGTTTTTGACAGCTTGTGACAGGGTTGTACATTGTTTTCTATAAGACAGTTATAGAATTACGTTTCACATATAATTTTTCTCGTATATCATTTCATAGAATAATCAATACGCAGAATACTTACTTTGAATAAATTTAAATCATAGATATTTGTTACAAATAAACTTTGTTTCGATATTCATGATATCATAGAATAACAAATCAAATATTCTTCATATTGAGTAGTTAATATAAAACTTGTTTCCAAGAAAAACATTTTATCGAGTGGCAGTTGCTAAACGTTTGTATACACTTCTATAAAATTACATCATCATCATCATAACAGCCAAAAGACGTCCACTGCTGGACACAGACCTCCCCAAAAGAGGGGTTTTGCCATAATCGCCACGCTTGGCAGGCGGGTAGACGATCGCAGTGTATGGTGTTGCGTTTTACAGAGAACGCTACTGCCCATTCTCTGATGAGTCCCTTAGTCGCCTCTTACGACAACCACGGGAAGTGATGGGATGGCATTATTATTTTACGGCACCATACGGGACCGGCCGACACCAAACGGCACAATTTTACAACATCGCGTTCACAAAAACAATGCGGGTAAATTCTAGTCAAGCAAAACTTTTCATTCAGGCCCGGTCGGCAGAACCCCGTGAAGCGGCAATGGTGGCAAATGGCGATGGGAATAGAAGACAAAACTATGCATACAAGCATACACCATGAATGCAGCAAGCGTACAGCAAGCATGCAGCAAGCATGCGGCATGCAACATGCAGCATGCAGCACGCAACGAGCATGCAACATGCAGAATGCAAGCAAGCATGCAGTATAACACCTGCTCCTCAGTTGGTGGGCCGCCTCGCCCCTCCGCGCCTACGCGGGCTTAAATTACACTCTAGGAGTCGCTACTCCTAGAGTAGACTACGTGGCGTCGGTTTTACAGCGATTCCTTTCTGTCAGTAATTTTTTTAGCACACATATTGATATTTTAAGATCATATTTCAATTTTGATTTAAGGTTAAAAAGCTATTTTATAGAAATGGCAATATGCTTAGTAAAATTATTCCGAATAAAATTCTGCCATATTAAAAGAATGCCATGGACATATTATAAATCAATAATATTTAATTATAATTACATTTTCACTGAAATATAAAATACCATGGAAAAATACACCGGACAAACAATTTTCGTTCAAATAATTCTGTTGTTTAATAAGTTTGTTAAATAAAAAAAAATGTGATCATGTAATTAATTGAATTGTGTTTTTGTGAAATAGGTTTCATTCAAGTAAATAGTCTTTGAAACACTAATATTCGACATAAAATTACAAGGACCAAATATTATATGAAACATTTTCTGCGGATCGAAATTCTGTGAAATTTCTGTCTGCGAAACAAAGGTACACCTTGTGATAGATCGTTTATTTATTTATCGAATAATAAAAGAACAGCGGGTCTAAAAAGGCCACTTTAGCAGAATCAGAAAGCAAATCATGCTACCCGTCACTGTCAAATTTTCCCAATCAACCTCGAACCTAATTCGTAAGCGATAAAGATGAAAATGAAATTTGACTGATTTTTGTGTGATTAATGATTCTAATATGATTCTCCTAAAGTGGCCTTAAAAAGTCTCACCTGAAATTCGAACCCAGACCTAAGTATTTCACTATCCTATACGCTACGACATTAGCTATCTAACTATTCACAATTGTTAAAAAGCTTGTTTAACAATTGTGAATTTTAGCAACGCTATGAACCAAGATCATACGTAATTACATACTCTGCGTGTGTGAAAAAGCGACTAGATGTTTTTTTGTTTTGTTCGACGCCAGTGTGTGATTCTGAGGTGTCCGTTCGGTGATCAATGTTCCGCGTTCACACATAGATGCAGGTACGGCCTGTACTGCACGTTCACAGCAATACAAACTTTAGCAGGATACTGCACTTTTGAGCGATGACTGTACCTACAGTAGGTATATTCGATTGGTAGAGTAACTTACAAGTTTTAGGTTTTCACGGAACAGCTAAATTCGTTTATTCTCATAAAATTCGTCTTCAATAAATATAATATTTAACGTAGTTTTCGATTTCAAAGGAATGTTTCACGTCAAACACAGTTTTTTTATACTTTTCTTACTCGCTAACATTACTTGTAATATTAACGAATAAGCTGGTAAGCAAGCGTCTTTGCCACAAAGGCCTTTTCAAAATCCACAGTAAACAAAGCCCTTTTATTACGATTTCGCTACAACTTTGGCAATACATATTTTTAACCCCCGACGCAAAAACGAAGTTTGACGTGTCTGTATGTGTGTGTGTGTGTGTGTGTTTCTGTTTGTGGCATCGTAGCTCCCGAATGGATGAACCGATTTTGATTTTTTTGTTTGAAAGGTGAATTAGTCGGGAGTGAGCTATGTTTGATGAAAATCGGTCCAAGATGGCCGCCGCCACAAAATGGCGGATTACATATTTTTTCACAACTCCCTCAATATGGGTATCAAATGAAAGGTGTTACTAGTAAAATACTACACACACTGAGACAAATTTTAAATCCAAGATGGCCGACACCATAAATAGGCGAATTACTTTTTTTGATCACAACTTCCTCAATATGGGTATCAAATGAAAGGGCTTAACTAGTAGAATAACGTACAGTACATTGAAAGGGCATGAGGAATATTAACGAACGAAATAAATATTAAGTTTAAAAAGCATGAAATAAAAATTAAATTAAAAAATTTAAAAACCCCCTCCAAAAAAAACTTATAACAGTAAAAAATAATTTCTATTGATCCTTTTAGTTTAATATAGGTACGATTCTTTAGGACTAGCGTCTTCGCCTCGGGAGACCGCAAATCTTTTGTATTTACTAAATATAAGTATTATTAGCGGTCTCCCGACACGATGACGTACCGAGCCCCCGCTCGGTACTTCTTATTTAGCTGAATTTACTTATTTAGCTTAAGACGACAATTTTCATCTATTTTTAGGTTCTTCTTCTTATCGTGTGCGCCAGTAAGGTCTAACGACCCCACACACCCTATTGTCAGAGTTTCTAAAACTGCCTCAAGGGCCTCTGACATGGTTTATTTGACGACCGCCATTTGGCGGCCGGGACTACCGGCTTATACGTGACTTCACGGAATCATCTTTTATCAGACAATCAGGTGATTCAAGCCTGCAATGTCCTAGCCAAACTGGAAACCACTTTACAAAGTATGCTTCCCGTGGAAATCGAACCCATGACCACCGGTTCACAAGGCAAACGCCTAAACCACTCGACCACGGAGGCAGTTATTTGAAGAATGCACGGAGGCAGTTAAGTGATATGAAGATACATCTAGTAAACGTGTATGATATACGTATCTACCTATATTATGTAGCACCTAACTTAACCTGAGCAAAAAAATGCCTTTTCCAAAGATTCTAATCGTGTATGTAAAATATGTGACAAAAACAATAAACAAATATATGATAGACAAACATTTTGCCTGGGACTTCGTCCGCGCTGTAAGGATCCTTAGGCTTTTCTTAAGGATCCCTAGTTTTTTCTGGTAATAAATATAGCATATGTTACTCAGGGATAATGTAGCTTACTAATGTTGAAAGAAAATTTAAAATCGGTCAAGTAGTTTTTTAATTAAATTATAACAAACAAACAAAAAATCAAATCTTTCCTCTTTTTAATATTATTCTAGTTTAGATAATTATGTAAATCTACACTAATATTATAAAGAGGAAAGATTTGTTTGTTTGAAATGAATAGGCTCCGAAACTACTGGACCGATTTAAAAAATTCTTTCAGCAATGGATAGCTACATTATCAGGGAGTAACATAGGCTATATTTTATCTCCGTGCTCCCACGGGAACGGGAGCTACGCGGGTGAAACCGCGTGACGTCCACTAGTATTCAAATAAGCTTTTATAGTGTCATGAAAAAAGGAACTCGCATTCATTATAGGCATGAATACACTTTATTTTTACTGTAAACAAATTGTAAATTAACTACTAAAGTCTCAAGAACCATTTCCCTCAAAATATATTTGAGCGTATCATTAATCTATTTCCAAAGTACCGATTCCAAATTCAAAGCACGAGGTTGTTTGTCATGTGCGTTACTTCGGATGTCTCGGATGACTCATCCAATAATATAAGTGAATTTTATTATGCTTAACTTGATACCTATTCGATCGTTTTGTTTACTTCCGGCATCGAAATTTTCAGTAACATACTTTTCGTTAACTTTTGATGAATATTCTATTCGTAAGTAACATCAAGTCAAACCACGTGCTAGTTAGGATAATAATAAGTTAGGATACTCATTTACAGGGTTTAACACAAACGAAAACCATGGATTCAGATATGATTCTGGGCCCACCAGCGCTGGACTTTTCATCGGTTTTTCTAATTATAGAAGAGAAACACTATAAAACCAATGTACTATTCTGTAAAGAAAGTACCAGGAAAATATCAATAATACACAAAATGTTAGTTATTCATCCAAATTTATTTTATCGCCTTCAAAGTATGCTCCTTCAGAAACGATACACTTGCGCCAACAAATAATCCAATCATCAAAACATTTTTACACGCTTTTTCCGGAATCGAGTTCAGTTCTCGCCGCGAATTCTCCTTTATGTTTTCTACCAAATGAAAACTGGTGCCAGAGAATGGTGTTTGAATTTAGGAAAAAGAGAGAACTCGGCTGGAACCATATCTGGTGAATAAAGTGGTTGCTCGATGGTAATTGTTGAGTTTTTGGTCAAAAATTCGTTCACAATAATGGGTTTGTGCGAAGGCGCATTATCGTGATGCAAAATCCAAGAATATTCTTTCCACAAATCTGGCATTTTTCGTCTAATTTGGTCTCTTAAACGTCGCATAATGCTCAAATAATATTCTTTATTTACCGTTTGACGTGCCGGCAAGAATTCTGAGTGCACAACATTACGATAGTCAAAGAAAACAGTCAACATGACTTTGACTTTTGATCGACTTTTGCGTGGTTTCTTCGGTTTCGGTACAGTTGGAAGGCGCCACTCCGAAGCTTGTTGACTAGTTTGCATGTCAAATTCGTAAACCCATGTCTCATCGCCAGTAACAATGCGTTTCATGCATGTTGGTTCCGAATTGACTCGTTCTAGCCTCGTCCTCAGCGACTCTTATGCAATTGAGTTTTTGGAGAAAATTCTGGTCTTCAGGGAATAGCCGACCAGCAACATGTTCCATACAAGTGATTATTTAAAATGGTACGGACCGACTCGTGAGAGACAGAAAGTTCGGCGGTTATCTCTCTCAAACTTGAATGAGGATTTTCAGTCACTATTTGCTTCACTTTTGCGATGTTAACTTCAGTTGCAGACGTTGATGGCCTACCAGAGCGAAAGCGGTCGAGATATGATGGAAGATTTGTAATCTTCCATCACATCTCGACCGCTTTTGAACGCTTTGTAGGTACCGCTCATAAGCACGTGTTTTTGATAAAGTCGATTCACCGTGTAAGCCTAAAAGGAGTCACTGAAAATGTTACTTCTGTAACATTTTCAGTGACTCCGAACACGAAATTCCATTGGCGATGCAAAATTTAATACAAACATTTTTTTCAATTTTTTTGTCCATTTTGAAATTCGCAATACGCACTAGATATGATATATGTAACTAAAATAGCACTGTATTAAATCTAAATAACAGATGTAACTAAAAATCCGCGCCAAAATGGAAAACAGTTGTGCCAATCTAACAACAACAAAAAAAATAACAAAAATTGAATTTGGAACCATAAACAAATCATCCATTCCCAAAACTTTTTGACTGAATGTAAATAGCTGTAGACCTATTTACAATAGACGGAACTCAAACTCAAAGTTTTTAATTCAATTAAACACAGTATTAGTAAGTAGTGTAGACTACACTCACATAGTCTCAGCAATAGGAAAGATAAAATCCATATCTTGTAGTCGAGCAGCGTGTACCGTCACTGGTTCCAACGCCACGTCTACCGTATGGTCCATTAGCGCCCCAAGCAAGCCGGTCCAAGTGCCCTCGTATGTACGGAACCCCAGCTTACTATAGTACCGAATCGATGAGCTGCGGACAAACATCATAACTTTTCTGAACATGAAGCACTTGTTTTGACGATAACGAATCTTTATGAACCTCATATTTTCATTGAACCATAAAAGCATATCAATCTTAATAAAGGTTTAACCAAAATGAGGTAATTTATGTTAAGAAGACACTAAAATTATAATCAAGGTGAAAACAAACTTACGTAGTGTTCAATCGCACTGACAAGAAATGAAGAATATCATCCAACATGGTTTCAGCTGATGGGCCATCGTCGTCCAGTGAAGGACCCCCATCCCCAGTAGAGTTGCATCGTCCTACCACCAGCTCTTCTCCCAAGAAGTTACGAGATTCCACTGGATAAGGAACCTCCACTCCTGACATAGACTGGACGCGATCCCAATTACCTGTATTTCAGAATATTATTATGAAAGAACCAAGAATAGATTATGATGATGATGAATGATTATGAAAGAATCAATTTTTTCAAATACATTGCTCTAGCCTAACTTGTAGACCGGATTAGCCCTGGGGTGGCTTAGCGACCGATATTGTATGGATTTTTTCCGAGGCTTTAGATTTGGCTTTCATTGTTATATTTTTCAGAAAAATAGAAGATAAATATTCTTAAGCTCGAAAAGTAAAAGAAACAAACAAGTACTCACCTAAAAAATGGGCATACAGCGTAGAATTCGTGCGTACTTTGAAATACTGCAAAACGCTAACCACCCTCTCTGTTGGCTCAAGACGCTGAACTAGGCTCCACTTCCTAAACTGGAGACTCAGTGAAAATCTACTGACATTCAGCATGTGAAATATCCTTGAATAGTTGTAATTCAGGACTCCTGACTGGAACAGGGGTAGCACATTACCATCCCTTTTGTACGTGTTATTTCTCGTTAGGTTCCTGAATCGTTCTGAAGTGCGGTAGTAGTTTCTTTCATAATCCGTTTTCATGTTCTGAATTTCGTAAATATCCCGAAATTCATTATGGTTGTACCCCCGATGGACTCGCCGACTGTTAGAATTACTTCTGGCTTTGTAAATGAAATTTCCACGGCACAGACTGAAGTCCTTACTTTTCGGAACGTATTTACTTTGTGTGTAGGCGACGACAACATTTTGATCGAAGCGAACTGAAGTAGCATTCAGTACTTCATTTATGAAACTGAAATCTTTATTTGATCGTGCTGTTACAAGCCAGTCGTATGATGATGTGTCCATTTTTTGGTCTTGTAACTAAAAAGTATTAATTTAACTTTAATAAGAGAAAACATAATAAATAAAATGTTCTCATTTAAACGAAACTGTAATTATATGGTAAACTTTTAAAAGGGAAAATATAATGGTTTACCATAAAAGAATATTTTCAAACCGCAAAATGAAGGCGAAATTATTGTTTTTCGCCAAAATTACGTTTTTGAATTTAGTATTGAAATATCTTTTCACTCTTCCCACAACTGGCCCTGGCTCATTCCTTACACAGTGTAGGATCTTCTTTATTAAATATAAAATATACAACGAGTAACAGAATAAACCCAATACCTCTTCAGGGGTCATTGTACTAATCATTATGAACAACTTTTACTATGGGACCAATCCCGAAATCCCGAAGAAAAATCAGCTGTTCAGTACATTTTGTCAAGTTATGCGCACATAAATATATGGGGGAGTCGATTTTTCTTTCGCGATTTCCGTTTTGGTCCCATAGTGAAAGTTGTTCATAATGATGAGTTCAATGACCCCTTAAGAGGTATTGCGTTTATACTGTAACAGGTTGTATAACCTACATATCCCCGTTTTCTAAATAATAATTTAAAGGTGAGTGAGAGATTTGCCAAAATCTATTTAAGCCTGAATATCTATCAAAGGGGTTTGAACTTTTTTGAATACAAAAAACATGAGGGGCTATCCCCCCATCGCCATTTTGATATTTTTTCAAAATCGCGGCGCACAATGTTACATACATGTTTGGGTAGAGGACATTTAAACTAACAAAAATTATTAGCAACATGGTGCCCTAAAGTGTCACGTTGCCGAGATATTTGAAGTTAAAGTTAAATTTACCATATGAAAACAATGAAAATCATTAAAAATTAACTTATCACGCGCTTATGTGCAGCAGATTGTATTCTCATAATATTTCTAGGCTTGATTTAACCATTTATATAAATTAAACACTATTCTTTTGCGAAGTTCTTAATAAAGTGGTTTTCACGTGTTTTTATTTTTATTTTCTTCCAAAAAATGATTAAATCAAGCTGGGAACTACTATTTGAATTTAATCTAATGCATGATAGTCATGATGTTAAATGGTGACTTTACCTCGAAATATCTCGTCAACGTGATACTTTATGCCACCATGTTCCTAACATGTTTTCTTTGTTGAAGTGTCCTCTACATGTGGTGCACGATCTATCGTGGGCTGCAACTTTGAAAAAAAAAGGTCTTTGACGTAGGTAGGTGAAAGTAGGATTTGACGTGTTCCTAACCCTAAATACGTATTCGCGTATTGAAAGGCTCGTGCTTGAACACTATCTCACCTGAAGGAAAGTAATCATGTAGTCGATGATGGAGTACGCTTGTAAGTAACCTATTCACCCTTGACTTAAAGACCCCGTGATAGCTGTCAGGAAACACAATTATTTAACAATAAAATTCTAATTACCTTCTTGACGAGTTTCGTAAGGTTGGCAGTAGCGTTTCGTCTCAGACGCGGAGATAAGATGATGATGCCGAGGTTAGCTCGTAAGCGAACATTCTGCAGTGATTCAGAGGCAGTAGCCACTCCATTGACACTCAGACATTTCATCAGACGGACAATGGTCCACTGGCAACCTGCGGAAAAAACATCGTAGGTATTGCCTCAAGTTAAACAGCCATATTATAAGTCATGCCTCAATTAAAGGGGTTTGAACTTCCTTTTAAAGGAGCTTTTTGAATTTTATTCAAAGTAGCGGCCTAACATGCATATTATGTGTATAGGACACTAAAACAAAGAACAAACGTTAATCACTTGCCCTAAAGTGTCACGGATATTTAAAGGTGAAGTCACCATGTTAAAAATGGTTGACTTTTGACATGTGTTTATTACCCGACTGCGCCAGAAGGAGGGTTATATTTTTTCCATTTGTCATTTGTTTTGATTGGTTATTATGACTATGGCAGATTAAGTTACGGTTCTACCGACCACTGCATAGAAACTTTTTTGTCTTTATGTGTGCGTCCTTGTTTTTTTTTTCGATTATGATGAGTCCGCTTAACAGTGCAGGACGATCTACGTAGTATTTAATCGCACATTTACTGCATTATAAATTATTTTCCTTCTAACTTTGTTCACAAGCGCGTAATAACAACTTTAATGCTATGCTTAAGGACCGTACTCATCAGTTGCACCAACTGGTGAGCACGAAAACGGTAGCGCCCACGTCGAGTTTCTCTCATCTTATCAATTTTATAAAAATATTACGTAGTTTAAGTCTGACCTAGTCCTAAAGCTGTTTTGTTCTATAAATACTTTTAAAATGACGAAATGTTTTAACTTCAAAAAGACTGTGGACAAAACCAACATTATCCACCTTCTTTTTGAAGAGAGAACACTGCGCCACAGTATTTTCTCAAGATTATTTTTAAGATAAGCATAGCCATTTTTAAAAATACTCTATATTATATAATCTTCTATCTTTCTATAAAAAAAAAATGGCTTGACCAATTTAATTTTTAGGGTTCCGTAGCCAAATGGCAAAAAACGGAACCTCTATGGATTCGTCATGTCTGTCTGTCTGTCCGTTCGTGTCACAGCCACTTTTTTCCGAAACTATAAAACTATACTGTTGAAAATTGGTAAGTAGATGTATTCTGTGAAACGCATTAAGATTTCTACACAAAAAAAAATCAAAAAGAAATTGAGGTTCCCCATACTTAGAACTGAAACTCAATTTTTTTTTTTTTCATCAAACCCATTCCTGTGGGATATCTTTGGATAGGTCTTCATGATATTGAGGTTTCTTATATCATTTTTTTCTAAACTGATTAGTTTGCGCGAGAGACACTTCCAAAGTGGTAAAATGTGCCCCCCCCCCTGTAACTTCTAAAATAAGAGAATGATAAAACTAAAAAATATATGATGTACATTACCATGCAAACTTCCACCGAAAATTGGTTCGAACGAGATCTAGTAAGTAGTTTTTTTTAATACGTCATAAATCGTAAACCGTAATTAACCTTTCATTCAACTCAAATATATAAAAAAAAAACATTTAATTTCATAAACATAAACCTTATGCATAAACCGTGAACCATTATTTTCTAATAATAAATCTGTAATAGTAGCCTAAGTAAATAATAAATTATAAAGTTACAACGAACTACAAGAACTTTTATATTATGTTACTTGCTGCTACGGAACCCTTCATGGGCGAGTCCGACTCGCACTTGGCCGCTTTTTTTTGTTTTGTTCGTTATTGTTAGCATGAGGATAAGAAAGAAGAAGGCAGATGTTGAAACGGCATCACGGTTTTTACAGAAGGTTTTTTTTACTTCTAATATTTTAATGATGAAGTATAACTACTCCAACGTATCCGTTTTATAAAACAAATGAATTTCATACTCATCGGAATTTTGCTGTCAAGTATCAAGGACCTCCTAAAAAATCTCAGCACTTTAGCAGGCTAAAGTGCTAAGATTTTGAAACACCATAAAATACAAAGATCTACCATTACAATGTTCACTGTTCGTGTTCTCAACAATGCATTACACTAAAACATGGATGTATTTCTCACATATTTTTAATTGATTATAAAACTGCTCACATTCGGAAAACCCCCGTCAATAATATATCATATTTTGTAAATGTAATGTTAATAATTTTTTGATCAAATAAAGTGAATATGCCAGTAATTTAAAACATCTTACGTCGCAATAAACTGCACTGTTCTGATTTTTTTAGATATTATTAGGATAGATGCCAGTAGTGTACACCCAATTTTACAACTTTGAAAGACCTGTGCTAACTGCGTGCTGCTCGGAAATCTTCATAATTTTTGTTATAACTTTGGTTTTTATCTTCTAAAGGGTACATTCGACTTAAAAAGTCAATCAGTACATTTTTAACTCATTAACCAATCAATTTTATTTTCATACTATTCTATGAACATGTTGTTAATAATACTTTTGCAATTCGTAACAATCAATGTATTTTTTTTTGTTTGTAATTCAATGTTATGATTTATTGTATTGTTTAACCAAAAATTGTGTACGTGGTGTTAGCCTATAAGTAATTGTTACACTTAATAATGTAGACATAACAATTATAGAAACAGTAAACGTGTTGCATAAACAATTGTTGGCGTACCAAATAAATAAATAAAGTAGACAGAATTTGCTACAGTTAAATTGCAAGTGCAGCTTAATTGGTTTAATAGGTATTAAGATACAGCACTTCAAACATGAACCATTTTTCCCAAAAGTTCGAAATTGAAGTTTCAAAACTGGATCACTGAGAATTGCAGGACTTTCGAAAAGGACATGAAAGATAGCTCAGAGGAAAATGGTTCTTATCATGTAAAATAAAATCGAGTGCAATGATTAAAAATGTATAAATTTATCAATCTTAAATATTACAATTATTTTAACAGTGTTCAAGTTTGGAGGAACGTTAAGGGAAATTATTAACTTTACGTAATGACGGCTCAGTTTAAATTATTATTTGTAAGTAGGTAGGTAATCAAAAATAATGGATAAAGCTTAAAAGAAGAACATTTGCTATTAACATAATTTTTATTGTAAGTCAGATTGAAGTATATTATGTGAAAATTGGACACCGAAGTTAAGGTTTCTTTATGGCATCCAATAGCCATAAGCTCCTTCAATAGAAAGAGCTTTTCGAGAAGTATTTATCTACTACAACGACATTTATAACGACATACAGCGTTTCCAAACGTCTTTTATAATGCGCACAGCAAAGGAGTGAAACTCTCTGCCTGCGTCAGTGTTCCCAAACGCTTACAACCCTAATCTCTTCAAAGTTAGAGTGCACAGGCTCCTTCTGGGTAAGCTCGCTCCATCGTAAACTTTGTCTCTGTCATCTCTGACCTAGACTAGAGTCAAGAGCAAACCCAACACAAATGAAAAAATAAAAAACATTTGCTAATTGTTACTTACCTTACCTTTTAAATCCACAAAGCTAAAGTTGCCCTCAAATTATAGCAAATTTTGTCTGTTTCTTTAAAAGCCTCCTGATTGACTTTCTCCATGGAACGCACCGTTTAGAAGAATTAGACCGAAATCTTAAAAAAAGAACTTTTTTACAAAAAATGTAACCAATTTTTTTTATTTTTCACTTTTTAGTGGTACCCGCGTACCCATTCACAGCGTACCGGCGTGATGTTATGTTATGAAAATAAAACTTACTAAGTGCTTTCGGTGTAAAGGTCTCGTCAATACGAATGAAATAAGCCCAAACACCAGTATGTAGTTCCTACATACCGATGTGGAGTTCCCTTGACTCTCTGTCGTCTCCATCATCAGGTCTAATCCAAACCTTCATTCTTTTGTAGTATCACCCGATACACACACGAATATCATGTTTTTACCACATGCGTGCCTACAATTTTCGAGAGTTACCCTCGATTTCTCAGGGTTTCCATCATCAGATCCTGACGTGGTAGCAATGGGACCATTTCGGAAGCATACCCTTTCATATAAAAAAGATTCATCGAAATCGGATCATAAACGACGAAGTTATCCGCGAAAACACATAAAGAAAATATATATATATATACGTTGTCGAATTGAGAACCACCTTCTTTTTTAGAAGTCGGTTAAAACTGACGGAGAATTTAGAAGTTTTCCGAGCATCACGCAGTTAGAACAGGTATTTCGAAGTTGAAAAGTTGGGTGGATAATCCTGACATCTATCTTAACAGCATCCCAAAAAGGACAGTTCAATTTACTGCGACCTAACGCGTTTAATCTGTCTACGGTGACTGGCCAAAACTGAAAAATGAGGTCAATATTCTCTGTTCCATTCATACATACCCAGCAAATATTCATCCTATCTAAACATATTTTTACAGCACTATTGAAAGAGGGATATTTTTTAAGTAAAACACGTTTATTGTTAGAGCCAAAGGTCGATGTGTAGCCTGTTCGTGACCGAAATAGATTCCAATTTTTGCCTTTAGTCGCAAAGGCAAAAATTGGAATCTAATTATTTATTAAGCAATAAACGAGTTTCAGTGAAAGACATGTTGATCACTCCTAGAAATATTATTAATCAGTTAGTGAAAAGCCGAAACATGCTGTTGGTTGGCAAGACATCTTATATGACTAGCCAAACCTAGGAGCACCGGAGTGTCGTTGTTTGACTGCAATATTTATAAGATATTTCAGTGCTAGTGCTTCTAAACAATTGTTAACGGTCTGGTGGCCGCATCTACTTAAAACAGAAATATTTACTATCAAAATTTAGCTGAATATTATTATAAGACTAAAATTTTATTATAAGAATATTATTTGTTTCAAAACAACGTTTAACAGAATAAACGTAATACCTCTTAAGGGGCATTGTACTCATCATTATGAACATCTTTTACTAAGGGACCAAAAGGGTGGTTTTAATTTAAGATATATATTTTATTTCAAATTAAGATTTATTTCCTTTTTATTAATATTAATTTCAATATTATATTTACGGATATTATATTCTGCTTTTGAAAAAATCACAAACGTTTTCAAATATATGTTGCATTTATTGGTCATACACCTGAGAAACTACCTAATAATGTTTATTTATGATCTGTCTCGATATCAATAAATGCACTTAAATATCTCAAGAGGTTCAATTGCTGGTACCTCTGGACGAACTGATTCGATTCCGGAATTCTTTCATTCATAGAAAGTGACCCTATAACTGAGTATCATTTGCTACTTTATATATTGGAAAATGCAAGCTTTTCAAGGGAATAGAATATGGGAGCGAATCCACGGGAAAAAGGTTTATAAATAGGTAATATAATAAAATACTTATGTCACGCAATCGAGCGATAAAACTAATAGAACTATATTGATATTGAGATTTTCCATGTTTATTATTCTATTGTTACGAACAATTTTAATCATAACCTCAATTTCTTTTTCATGTTCAATGAGTTATACCAACTACTTACGATGAATTTTATGAAATATCGTATAAAAGATAATATTTACGATGAATTTTATAAAATATCGTATAAAAGACAGATCGTATTAATCCCTTGATGGTTGTAATGATTCATAACCGCGGTGTAATGAAGTTAATCGATGGCACATCATTGTAGTGAGTGAAAGTACGTGACAAGGTTTCGGCTGAGCAAATTTTGAACAGTGCTCGAGACACGTAGGAGGAGCAAACGTGAGTCGCAGGCGCACGCCAGAGTCTCGTACACTACACAGATGTTAGTTCGACAGACGCACACGTGATTAATTGTGGTGACAGGATTTTTTAATGTTGTGAATTACAGTGTAATTTTTAAGCCGGAAAATTATTGGTGAGTTTTAATAGTTCTGCTTTAATCTAATTATCCATATTAGGCTTTTATTATTTTAATTAATTTTTCAAACAACGTTTTTTTTTTTAAATTTAAATACAAAAAAAAAACAAACATCACAAACTTTACAAACAATGTTTACAATTGAGTACAAAAGCATGCTATTAAAAATAGGTAATAATTAAAACTTTATGCACGAGTACAAAACACTGTAGATACAAAAGCGGAATATTCATTTGTGACTTTAGGTTATTTCATAAATATAAATCTATATTTTAAATAGTCACCTACAATAGCTGCTTATTTTTTTGAAATTGTAGCCGATAAGTCGAATAGGTTTAGGAATAGGTATTTTCAAGAAATAAGTCAACCAACCTACACATAGTTTATAATATCTTACATTATAATGTAAGAATTTATAATAATAAAATATCACACGTATAAGATAAAGATTTACATGCCTTGTTCCAAACAAGTCTGCCATAAGCACCAAAAATCGCTAACAATGCAAACGAAACAATTTTACTTAATATAAAAAAGGATTAAATCGTGTGTTAATTAATTAAAACAATCGTTTATAAACATAAAACAAAAGAACGATACTTCAAATATAAACGGCTTTATCAGCACCCGCGAAAGTAAAGATCTCAAAGATTCGTACGTGCCGTATCTAGACGATGTAAAGAAAACATACATTCCAGCATTTTTGTTAACGAACTCATAATTTTATCAATGGATCATGTGATACAATTTGCTGAGGTAATCTGAAATTAGCAACACATAATACCTACTTTGAGAAAAGTTTTGAGTTGAGACAGGATTATATGCAAATGCATATGCATTCACACATTTAGCCCCTTCTCAGCGGTAGTATTTAATTTTTAGCGCATTTAAAAATTAAATCTTGCATATACTCGTATATGCTCGATCTCGTTCATCGTTCAGATGTCTTACATAGTGACACCAGAGACGTCACCCAGTTAACTCAGTGGACGTAGAACGGTCCTTTTTCGCTTACAAAAATATACATATTAACCTTCTGAGCGCCACGTTCGGCTATAGCCGACAAACGAAAAAGTGCCCAACACGCCACCGTCGGCTATAGCCGACAAGCAAAAAACATTTTTAAGTCATCATTATATCAGCCGAAACTGCTGGACATAGGCCTCCCGCAAAGGGAGGGGTTTGCCATAATCGCCACGCTTCGCAGGCGGGTTGGCGATCGCAGTGTATGGTATTGAGTTTTACAGAGAAAGCTACTACCCATTCTCTGGCGAGTCCCTTAGTCGCCTCTTACGACACACACGGGAAGTGATGGGATGGTATTATTCTTTTACGGCACCATCCGGCACCGGCCGACACCATACGGCATACATGTTTAAGTAAAAAAATAATATACTAAATCAAGTTTTCTGTGATTTGATTACGTTACGAGTAAAATTTTATTTTAAAAATTTGGAACAAAAAGCAATTATTAGTTGGTGTTTAATAAGATGTTGGAATCCGTACTTTTTTGTTTAGATATTTGCGCTGAATTTTGCCTGGCGTGGGAGGGACGCCGATGCGTGTACGTACGCTCTGGCAGTCAAAAGGTTAAGTGATCGTAGACACAACTTGTCCACAGATCATTTAGAACAACACTTATCGTTTACATTTTGAATGGTAAATTGTAATATGTAATTGATATTTTCGCAAATAATATGATTGTTATTGTTGAGTAATTATAACCTTTTAAAATATTTAAAAAAATATACGAATTTTTTTATTATTTCATTTTGCATGTTTTGGGCTCTTTTTGTGGATTTTCGTGCATATTTTAGCTATTTTTCTTGCATATTTTCGTCTTTTATGTTTCATATATCTCTATTTATGAGTATGAATGTGGACGCAAATTGTAATCTACACTAATATTATAACTAATAGATTTGTTTGTTTGAATTGAATAGGTAATCCGAAACTACTGGACCAATTTGAAAAATTCTTTTAGCATTGGATAGCTACATTATCAGAGAGGAACATAGGCTATATATTATCCCTGTACTCTCACAGGAACGGGAACTACGCGGGTGAAACCGCGTGACGAAGTGAAGTTTATTATAAAATCAGATAATAAATAAATATTATCGTTTAAGAGCCCTATCACAATATTGCGTTTTCACTCACAAAACTGCTGACTCATCGCATTGTGTAGAAATTTGGCAGTTACAATTTTTTATTTTTTATTAATATTTATTAAATTTTAATTTCATATGAAGTATGATTTATTTTGGTATTAATTTACAGTTCATTCTGAGCGTTTTTTTACGGATATTCCAAATTGTCGCTATGAACTTAAACCACTATATGTATAAGGAATATGATATATTTTTCATTTCATTTGGTTAGTACAGTAGTTCAATTCACGAGCTCGAAAAAGTGCCGTCGCGCTGTTCGCGAGAAACTTACTTCTGAAGTTTGGCTTTTTACAAGTAAATAAGAGATGAGAAATGCGAAAAAAGAGGCCGCAATAAACAATACTAATAACTATTCTCAACTACCCAATAAGCCAAAGTCGTCTATATATTTCAGTTTCTAAGAATAACAAAGCCAAAGTTGGCCATTTTACGCAAAAAAAAAACAGATAAATTGTAATAGAACTCTTAACTACTTTTTTGTAACTATCCATAGTTTAGGTTCTATTTATTTAAATTATACATACCTCATAACTATCTACTTGTTGCTGTGCCCTGACAGGTTCCAAAATTGTACTTAGCCATAAGTCTTTATGTAACATCTTAAATAACAATATGGAATACAATGAATTACTAATAAACGAGGGATGACTTGTGTGAACAATGATGTCGCTGGAACTAGAAAGGAGGTGGTTAGTGAGATTATTAGTTCCCGTAGGAATTTCTGGAAATTCTCTCTTAGTGCTCCCCTACACTCCCCAAGGAACCTACATGCCAAATTTTAGCTTTCTACGACCAGTAGTTTCGGCTGTGCGTTGTCGGTCAGTCACTCAATCAGTCAGTAACGGAAGAATTTTATATAAATTGATAATTGTTTTTTTTTTACTTTAGAGTAGCCTCCCCGGCTTCGGACGAGTGCAAATTACATGTGTACCGTATTTTTTTTTTGTAAATTATGTTTTCGTGATGATTCCTATTTCACAAATGATTTAATTATACTTACACAACAAATCATCATTCGCCTACATTTTATAAAAAAATATTTTTTAATGGTCCGCAAGTCAGCAACATATTTCCATGACCAAGTTTCTCCCGGACGAAAACTTGTAAAATAGTTAAGAGAGCTTTATTATGGAGTTCTGTGAACGTCAGCTGCGATACGGTGGGTGGGTTAAGCAGCGGCAGTCTCCCAAACACGTTAAAAAAAATAATTATTCAATCGTTTCCTCTCGAATGAAAATAGGGTCAGATTATAACAAACCCAATATCTTGCAAAAAACACAATGTCAGCTGGCTGTAGCTCGGTGGGAAGGTCGTCAGCTAGCGCCCTGAAGGGGGCATCTATCGCCTACTTAAATTCATCAGCTGACGAGTTTTCCCTCGGCATCTTGCCAGCTGATTAATTTTATTACTCACAGGATCATATTAACTATCAGCTGACAATTTTTTATCCCGTATGTAGTCGGCCGGTGCCATATGGTGCCTTAAAAGAATAATACCATCCCAAGACTTCCCGTGGGTGTCGGAAGAGGCGACTAAGGGACTCACCAGAGAATGGGCAGCAGCGTTCTCTGTAAAACACAACACCATACACTACGATCGCAAGATATTAGGTTGGCTATAATCTGACACTATTTTCATTCGGGAGGAAAAAGTTTTTATTCGACGTGTTTGTGAGGCTGCCGCTGCTTAACCCACCCACCAAATCGCAGCTGACGATCACAGAGGTCCATAATAAAGTTCTGTTAACCATCTTACAAGTTTTCGTCCGGGAGGAAATGTATGACAAAAATTTGAGCCTGGCTCGAATAAAAATTTCGTTTGTGTCAACTATTTATGAGAATTTCTTTAATAACTACTTTTCCTTAGTGGCGAGAACCTATGAGCAATTCAGACCACTGTTTATCTATATCCCAAATCACATCTGAATCCGTTCAGCCGTCAAAGATTGATTGAGGAACTAACACTATATAAAAACTTCCGAGCTTTCTCGTTTAAAAATACTTATCGCAAAGCAGGAAACAAATATTATGCCCAAAAGTCTTTTCTACCCTTGAATTACGATAAACTTCCAGCGAACTTGACTTTCAGAAATAAACTTATAATTTAATGATGTAAGGCTAACCGGAGCTTTTGAAGAACACGCCTTGACTGGCGTGAACTTACCGATTCCGAATGACTGAGCTCACTGTCTTTCATTGACCTATATAAAACATACGTATTATTTACCAACAAATTGCAGACTTCATTATTACTTCATGTTTCACAACACCGAACCCTTATCACCGACATAAGTAAAAAATGTCCAAAAAGGCAAATTTTGCCTTAAGCGCTTGTAGCTTAAGATCTAAAATGCCTTCTCGAAAACATGACACTTACGATAAGTCAGCGGTAAGGACTCGATTATTTTGCACGTTACATAACCATTCCGGTTATGATCTTCGAAGTTCAACATGGAGCTGTTGGTTAACCTACCTGTATTGATATGTGAAGATTTTACATTTAAGTACGAGTATGCTCAAATCCAATGTTAACCATGACAACTGTTCAAAACCTGGCACTATTAACACGAAGACGCTTTCAGGATTTATACATATAGGTATGAGGACTATTTTGTGCTTCAATACAGTATTGGCCCTGATTAGACAAATTATGATGAATTTGGAGCTTTATCTCTTGATAGTAAAAGATATCCATCTTTCTAGCACCGTCTAACTGGCTCTATCCTCGTTCTTCATCCCAAATGCCACCCATTAACAATATAGGGTGGCATTTGGGATGAAGAACGGACCTACAGTTCAGAATCATAATGTGAAAGAACTTCTCTAGAACCTTTACCTAATATGACCTAAGCTCTAACAGCTGTAAGCTTCCAAATTGTCTCTATCGTCTGTATGACATTCATTCAAAGAACAGCTGTTTTATATCAGTCTAAGGATATCTATTTAAATCTAGATTCATGATTCAGCATTTTTTTAAATAAAATAAGAATGAACGAATGACGTATGTCAATCTTGTGTGGTGTAACAGTATTGTAATCATTATCTGCACGTGTGGTCTATCAATTAGCAAGCTTACTTGAAAATCACAAAAACTACTAAATCTGGGATTCTCTTCAATGACATTGCAGTTATTTTCCCTTTACCTAAATACATACGAGTATACAAATACAAAATTACTTTTGATTTATTTTCAATTTTTTAGTAGGTACTCGTAGTTACAGATCCCACTCACATAACAGTAAGTGTGGTACCTAACAACACTACAACCCCGAGACATTTTTGGCTGTTCCCTACATTTTTTCAAATTATGCGAAAATAATTGTGCAAAATAGTTGATTCTACATAAGTACAGAAATAATAAAATATTTCCAATGTTCTCATAACCAAAGGTTGACTGGTAGAGAATACCTTGTTGCATCAAGTCCGCCCATGTACCTACCACTATAATTGTTCATAAAGTTTAAATAAATAAGTTAATATATGAATGATTTCCAATGAATTTTAAAGTCAACCTGCATAGGAGTGCGATATCATATTCAATGACATACCTTGCTCGAGGTCTGGAGCATAAATAACAGCTTGGTGCCATCCTCTCCACACCGCGTACTCCAACACAAATGGAAGCGGCGCCTGCGCAGCCTCGGGGCAGTAAGCGTTGACGGGCAACGCCTTCGCAATCAGTATTGCGCACACCACATGAAATAGCTTCATTACAGTATTGGTTGGTCTAAAATAATAAAAATAGTAAGATGAGTACGTTAGAGAAGAAGTTTTCTCCTCAGCATAGTCAGTGTACGTTGGTCTCGTGGGCGTCATTGGGGTAAAATGCGAGCACAAAACAAACTACATATTTATAGAATACTAGCGGACGTCACGCGGTTTCACCCGCGTAGTTCCCGTTCCCGTGGGAGTACTGCGATAAAATATAGCCTATGATACTCGCTTATAATGTAGCTATCCATTGCTGAAAGAATTTTTCAAATCGGTCCAGTACTTTTGAGTTTATTCGTTACATACAAAAATACAAATCTTTCCTCTTTATAATATTAGTATAGAAGTATAGATTTCATAGTATCTACTTAAAATGTTATTAAGGTTTCATAACAAAGTTGACTGGTTGTTTAGTGTGTAATTAATAGGTACTAAAACGATAATCCAATTATTTTAGTAGCCAACCAGGAGGTTTGCGACACCAATTTCAATTCATCACTATTTTGTCCAAGATCCGACTCGATCAGCAAACACAAATATTTTGCCTCTAAAAATCCACCATTCGTCAATATGAAGCTGAAAGAAAAATAAAAAAAAACCTCTGCTCTGATTGTATGTAAAAAGTTACTTCAATACAGTACCAACAAAAAAGAATAGCAAAATTAGCATCAAGGTGCATACTTCTCTAATCGACCTATAGGTAGTTATTGAAGTCCATTTTTGATCAGTTTTACCGTAATATTAAGAAAAACACGTCAAAATGTTAACCTAAGCAAGCATCCTACGTGAATAACTTTTGTTTTGAGTATGCACGTCATACGTTTTTTTATTGAACAAAAAAATGGTAAGTATAAAAAGAATATAATGAATTAATTTTCTGGTTAGCTTGAAATCACGTTAAGGAACGTAGGTAACTAAACAAATCACACTAGCGAGGCAGCGATACAAAAGAGGAACAACCAAACGAACGTACGACTCAAAATAGAGTCAGAATACAATCCATTGTAGATCATAGTAAGTTTGAGACATATTCAAATAAACACATGTTAATAAATTATTCCAACAAATCAATCATTCAATTCGTGTGAGGTTGTGATTGATATGTTCTGACTCTACATTGTTCTGGCCTAGTCTATTCATTCACTGTGCCACGCACGAAACTTCGTATGGTAGGCGCCAGATAAACTTGCAATAAAGTACATTGACTTTTCCCTAATATCCCTTCGTAGGTATTCGAACATTGATATATAAAAAACCCTCCGAACGATAAATTATGAACCGTTTTTTCATTACTAGAAAACGTAAAGGATCACGATAGAAGTCGATTCAGGACAGCTTGACTTATGTCTTTATTTCTGTTTTTTTTTTATATTAAAAAAGTCAATAAATTTATGTGGGCTGACCGTTATTGCACATTTATCTGGCGCTTGTTCGAAACCTATGAATAGAGTTGACCATCCACTTGCACTGCTACGTAAGATGTTATCGGAGAGGTTTGCCATTTTGGCTGCGTGGTTCATTTATGTAGTTTATCAGTCAGCCACACATCCGTGCGTAGCGTGTCAACAAGTCGCAAACACCGCTGTGAACAGAATGTCACTATCCGTCACTTTAAACAAAATACATATTTATTTTATTTCGAAACGCTTCACATGTTGTCAGACACTTAGAAAAATCATAAATTGTCCTTTTAATAGTAAGGGCCAGCCTGTCACTTCATTTTGAGAATAACAAAATATGTTATCCGCTTTTAAATTGCGAAACTATTGGAAAGCCACTCGATCTTTGTTTTAGGGTAGTTTGACGCACACAGAATAGAAAGATAAAACAATCATAACTCTGCCTTTTGGCTTTGCCGTAGGCAGGTAAAAATAGCAATAAGCATGGTAAAAGAGAAGATAAATAATAGTAGAAATTACGCTGCCGTTCCCACCCATACCCAAAGGGTTACCAGTGATCATCCCGCCTACATTTTTATCCGCAGGCATGAATTTTAATCTTTGTGTTACTAAAATGTATGACTTTATTTTTTACTGTTGATCATAAATCAATGCTGTTGATATAGTTTCCGAAGTTTCGCCTGAATATTTATCCTGCATTACATCAATAAAGCCATGAATACAAACAAAGCCATTTTATCGATTAGGGTCTACAAAACAATGTCCGGAAGCAGGTAGGTAGGTACCTAAAGGATATTCTCGAGAATTAAGACATTAATGACGACCTTAGAGCAAAAGGTGACAACGCAACTGAGTATCCACACTTTAAAGCCTTTGCTGGATGTACTAATTTTATGAAGAACGACGATGGACTTGCGCACTCAGGGTTCCGTACAAAATCTAGATACTTCACCCATTAGGGTGCCTGTCCATTTGCGCGGAGCAAGGCAGCGAAGCGGAAAAACGGAGAAATATTAACCAATCATGTCAGTCAAAATGTCAGTGACGCATAATTATGGTGCGGAGATTTTATGCGGAATTGCATAATATTCAAAATTGGTTAAAATTTCTCCGGTTTAAATATTTTGTCTATATGTCACCGGATAATTGCAAACTCTATTTTCACGATATATTGTGATCATATCATTTTTAATACAATAAATCCCATCCAAATTCAATAGTTTCCAATGTAAATGTGCCTTATTAAGAAAAAATTGTGTACGTTTTCACGCGATATTTTACAATCTTACGGTGTCTGCCATTTTCTGGTAACATGTACATTACCAGTTGCAGTTCGCTATTAGAGCACCGAACAATAGATACTCTCGCAAAAAAAATAACTTTAATTTAACTTGTAAGTACCAAAATTTACTTTATGTTTCAACTTTTTTTATTTTTCGGAATTTTCACTTTACTTGTGCTAATGTAGACCTTGCTTTTAACCAGAATTGACAATTCTTGGTCAACCGGCAGTACACTATAGGTTTTGGGTCCAAAACCTATATGGTAGTTTGCGTTGACCTAGAATCACGAAATTTGGCAAGTAATACCGGCCTATACTATAAGTATAGGGAAAAATCTGAAAACTATACATTTGTAATTTAATCATAAAAATATAGTCTTTATTTAAAGTAATTTTACGAAACCCTCGGTGGGCGAGACCGGCTCGCACTTGGCCGGTTTTTTTATTTTGTAAAAAAAGTCTTTTATTTTTCACTTTTTAGTGGTGATACCGAGGGCGTCCAGGTTTCACCGGGTTTGTCCTAGTTCGGAAGGCGTCCGAGGAACGTCCGGGCGGGGTTTTCAAAAAGGGGCCGGGTAAAACCCGAACACTTTTTTGTGTCTGGGGAAGCGAAGAAGATTGAATTAGTTCGTAATTGTAAGCCGCATGTTGGCATATAGGCAAATTTTTTTTTTATCGAACAAGATATAGTGTTTGTTTATTACAAATATCAACTCAACTCAAAATATTTATTTCAAATAAACCATTTACAGGCACTTTTGAATTGTCAAGGTCGGTCGGTCCAAAAAGATAAAGCTATTTGCACGTTCCAGAGCGTAGATCTCATGGAAACGTGCAAGAAACTCCACGGACACTCTTTTAAAAATAATAAATTATTACAAAGTTTTGTTTACATCAAGTTGAAATTATACATACATGTGAGAACGATGTAAAAGACGAGCAGGATAAAAGCGTCCTGAAAAAAGGAACAATTCAAAGAAATAATTAAAATAAACCATGGCAGCTGAGAAATGACCAGTCCCAACTGACGGCACCCGTTCACGAACATGACGAATGCGCTAGCGCCATTCGGCTCAACCACTTTGAAGGGAGCCAAATGATCCAATGCATACGCCACCATCAGCTAGACTTTTGAGTGAGCATGACACTCCCAACCGCCTGACTTGAGTGTACCCTTACATTCAAGTCAAAAAAAAAATAATCAGATCCGAGCCGGGGTAATATTAGCCCACTCGCTTCGCTCGCTCTCGATTTCGAGTTCGCTTGATTGTTACAGCATTTCCGCATAAGCGCGTTTCTGCAAATAATAAGTAGTCAAAAACATAAGGTATTAACCCTACGAGCTCCTAAAATTGTCACTTTTAATGTTGATTGTATTTTATTTTTTATTTTTGTAAAAACACCGTAAACAACTGTGAAAGCGTCTAACACTTTGTGACAATGAAATTCTCCCCCGTACAGACCAATATTTGCGACCCTCCTGGAGCGAAATCCTGGATCTGCATCTGAGTTACATTCTACATTCGATTATTATAAATCAAATAAGCAATATATTGCTTATTTGATGGAACAAAAGCTTATAATAATAAATAGTTTTAACTTGATGCCAAAAGCACGGAGTAGTTGATTTTGTAGCCAGATTTATTATACGTGAGAAAGTGAAGAGTGTATAATTCAATTTGAGTTGATATTTAATTTTTTAAAACCAGCCAAGTGTGAGTCGGACTCATACGCGAAGGGTTTCGTACCATTAACCTTCATTTTTATTATTTATTGTTATAGCGGCAATAGAAATACACAATCTGTGAAAGTTCAACGTCTACCTATTACGCTTCTTGAGATACAGTCTACTGACAGACAGACGGACGGACGGACGGATGGTTGGACGGACGGACGGACAACGGAGGCTTAGTTATAGGGTTCCGTTGGTAAATGATTAAAAAAAAATTAGAAGATTTGAAGAAATAATGTCCGGAGTTTTTTAAGTTTTTTTTCGGCGGCAGCGTCGGCAAATTAAGTGATGGCAGCCCCACAGCTATTATCCCCATAACGAGTGGTTGCGTTATTTGCTGTTAGAGTAAACTTTGTGTGCCTTCGCAGTCCAAGTCCAGACCAGCTCATACTTAAAATATATTTTTCTTTGGGACTGACATAAACCTAATAATATGTCACTTTAGTACATTTATTGATTTTAATTCTTGGCTGTCACTGGTTTATCTTCAAAGTTCAACGTCCATTGCAAATGCAATATAGCCATAACTAAACCCAACGCATCAAGATTGGTGCATAAACAATAAAGTTATACCCGAATAGATAACCCCAAACTGGACTGAAAACTGGACCTGGCAACACTGAACACGAGAACACTCCGGACCGACGAAAAGATCACCGAACTTGAGGAGGAATCGAGTAGGTTGCGATGGAGTATTGTAGGATTGTCTGAAGTCCGAAGAGAGGGGGAGGACACGATAATTCTCAAATCCGGCAATCTGCTCTATTTCCGGGAGGGTGACCAGAAGTCCCAGGGTGGTGTCGGGTTCATCGATCACAGGTCCCTTGTGTCCAATGTGGTGAGCATCGAGAGTGTGTCGACCAGGGTGGCGTACCTGATACTTAGAATATCGTCAAGATATTCGTTGAAGGTCGTACAGGTTTACGCCCCAACCTCGACACACCCCGACGACGAAATAGAGACCATGTATGAGGATATATCCAGAGCCATACATGGTCATAAAACTCACTTCACCGTGGTCATGGGGGACTTCAACGCGAAACTGGGCAAACGAGACGGTGACGAGCTGCGAGTGGGGCAATTTGGATTTGGACGTCGGAACCACCAGGGACACTTACTGGCTAGTTTTATGGAGAAGGAGGGCCTCTATATGATGAACTCCTTCTTCAGAAAGCGTGAGCACAGGAAGTGGACCTGGCAGAGCCCAGACGGTATAACTAAAAATGAGATTGACTTCATCATGTCGACGAAGAAGCAAATATTCAATGATGTATCTGTGATTAACGCGGTGAAAACCGGAAGTGATCACCGCATGGTAAGAGGCACATTGAATCTGAATATCAAGCTTGAAAGGTCCCGACCGCTCCGTCCAGCACAGATCCAGATCCAAAACTCCGAGAGCTTTCAGCTCGAACTTCAGAACCGTTTCGAGTGCCTAGGGAGCTCCGTGGACGAATGTAACGATGGGTTCGTGGAAACTGTCCATACGGTCGGGTCTAAGTTTTTCAAGACTCGCCGTACAGATAGGAACAAGAGGGTCTCTGATCCTACTTTAAAGCTCATGAAGGAGAGGCGGGATATGATTCTGCAGTCTTCAGAAGATGCGTGCAGATACCGGCGGCCGAATGGACGGATCTCCAAGTCCTTGAAAAGAGACCTCCGCCGCTTTAATACTGCAAAGATTAAAGACGCGATAGAGCGGAATAAGGGCTCCAAGGTCTTTGCTAGAGATCTGTCTATTGGGCAGAGCCAGCTCACAAAACTGAAGACCGCTGATGGCAGAACCATATCCGCCAAATCGGAGCTTCTGAGAGAGATCAAGACGTTCTACGGACAATTATACACGTCAATGACTAAACCCGATACGAATCCAGCTAACGACCCAAGAGCTAGATTGACCCGGCACTATACCGAGGACATCCCGGACGTCAGCCTGTATGAGATTAGGATGGCTCTGAAGCAGCTAAAAAACAACAGGGCGTCGGGTGAGGACGGAATTACGGCCGAACTCCTGAAGGCGGGTGGAAGACCGGTCCTTAAGGCCCTTCAGGAACTGTTCAATTCCGTCATACTTGAAGGGAAAACGCCACAGGCATGGAGCAGAGGTGTGGTGGTACTCTTCTTTAAGAAGGGCGACAATGCCTTGCTTAAGAACTATAGGCCCATCTCACTTCTGAGCCATGTCTACAAGCTGTTTTCCAGAGTCATCACGAACCGTCTCGCACGCAGGTTTGACGACTTCCAGCCTCCCGAACAAGCCGGATTCCGAAAAGGCTTCAGCACCGTAGACCACATACATACGCTCCGGCAGGTTATACAGAAGACCGAAGAGTATAATCTGCCCCTCTGCTTAGCGTTTGCGGACTACGAGAAAGCCTTTGATTCGATCGAGACTTGGGCTGTGCTGCAGTCTCTCCAACGGTGCCAGATCGACTATCGGTAAATCGAGGTGCTGAAATCGTTGTACAAAAACGCCATGTCAGTCCGACTTCAGGATCAGACCTCGAAACCTATCCTCCTGCAGCGGGGTGTGAGGCAGGGAGACGTCATTTCTCCGAAACTGTTTACAGCCGCAATGGAGGATGTCTTCAAGGTTTTGGACTGGAGAAGGCTAGGCATTTGAGTTCTCCCAAGCTCTTTAACTTGTACGTGAATGAACTTATAGTTGAGCTCAGCAGCACACGGGTAGGATGCTGGATCGACGATGTATGTATGAACAACTTTAGTTACGCGGATGACATGGTGCTGCTGACCCCAACTGTAAGCGCAATGAGACAGTTGCTAGCCATATGTGAAACATATAGTTATAAGCATGGTTTGGTCTATAATTGTATTCTTACAATTATAGACCAAACCATGCTTATAACCTTCAAGGCCTCCGGTAAGTGTCCGTCAAATGTGCCTGCGATAACGCTGAATGGTGCTGAACTGAAGCGGGTACAACAGTTCAAATACCTCGGACATTACGTTACTGAGGGCCTTGACGACAATGTTGACATAGAAAGGGAACGTAGGGCATTGGCGGTCAGAAGTAATATGCTGGCCCGCAGGTTTGCGCGTTGTAGTGACCAAGTTAAAGTCACACTATTTAGAGCTTACTGTCAGACTTTCTACACGTGCAGCCTGTGGTTCGGGTATACGCAGAGGTCGCTCAGTGCCCTACGTGTCCAATATAACAATGGATTTAGGATGTTATTAGGGTTGCCCCGCTTTTGTAGTGCCTCCGGTATGTTTGTGGAGGCCAGGGTAGACAGCTTCCATGCCATCGTACGCAAGCGGCTCGCGTCGTTGTTAAGCAGAGTCCGGGGTAGCACTAATAGCATCCTAATGGTTATCGCGGATAAACAGGACTCAAGTATCCTGAAAACTTTCCTTCATGCTCAAATTTTATAATCTTGATTTATTTATGGACATGGTCTGAAATAAAGATTTATTATTATTATTATTAATGTCAATGGCGAGTACATCAGTCACCTTCGATTTGCCGACGATATAGTCGTCTTGGCTGAGACTACGGAGGACCTCAGTACAATGCTCGATGACCTCAGTAGAGCTTCCGAAAGGGTGGGTCTCAAAATGAACATGGACAAAACCAAGATCATGGTAAATACCCATGTGGCACCCACTCCCATCAAGATCGGAAACTCTACACTCGAAGTTGTAGACGAGTACGTCTACCTAGGACAAACGGTCCAGCTAGGCAGGGCCAACTTCGAGAAAGAGGTCAACCGTCGAATCCGACTCGGCTGGGCAGCGTTCGGGAAGTTGCGCGGTATCTTCTCGTCCCACATAGTGGTATGTGGGACGAGAAGATACCGCGCAACTGTGTCTCAAGACGAAAGTCTATGATCAGTGCGTGTTGCCAGTGATGACATACGGAACTGAAACGTGGTCGCTTACAATGGGCCTCATCAGAAGGCTCAAAGTCACTCAAAGGGCAATGGAGAGGGCAATGCTTGGAGTTTCCTTGCGTGATCGAATCAGGAATGATGATATCCGCAAGAGAACCAAGGTTACCGACATAGCCCGAAGGATCGCCAAACTAAAGTGGCAGTGGGCAGGGCACATTGCTCGCAGAACAGATGGTCGATGGGGCCGAAAAGTTCTGGAGTGGCGACCGCGTACCGGAAGACGTAACGTTGGCGAAGGCCTCCCACAAGGTGGACCGATGACCTGGTGAAGGTCGCGGGTAGCCGATGGATGCGAGACGCACAGGACCGGTCGTTGTGGCGACGCTTGGGGGAGGCCTATGTCCAGCAGTGGACGTCTTTCGGCTGATATGATGATGTGATGATGATGAGATAACCCCAAAAAATGCAAATTTGGGTTGACTTGTATGCATCTGCGTAACCCTTTACAGCGTACCGGCCTGATGTTATGTTATGAACTGATGTAAACAATAAAAAAACATGCGATTTCAGCAATACCGGGACATTTGCTATTATTTATTGAAGACTTCCGTTGCTTACCTCCGAAGTTCTTCACCAAATTTAAATGGGACCAGTATTCCAAACAAAAAAAGAATCATCTAAATCGGTTAACAATTGGCGAAAATATAGCTCAACAAACATAGCTACAAAAGAAAAATCAGTCTAATTGAGAACCTCCTCCTTTTTTTGAAGTCGGTTAAAAAGATAAGCAGCATTGAAAAGGACAAACCTAACTTTGTACTTAGTTGAAAATATTGTTTCGATCCTCTGCGGCTGCGTTACGAGAGCCTCGGTAACCCGTTTCGGTAACTTTAACCAACTGCTTCCAGCAAATCCCCTGTCATTTACGCCCTCTAAATTGAATCTGACCAAATTTTTACCTATCTTTCTCAGTAACAATGGCTCCAATAACTTTTACGGAGACTGAATTGGAGCAACCGCTCCACACGACAGACTACATACAATACAAGCTCCATCACCCAGCAAAGGACACCAATGAAACCAGAGCCAATGTCAAACTGTACCAGACCAGTCCCTACGACCAGATGCTAAGTAAAGATGACCCTAAGTTCCTCGCACCGATACGAAGATGGGAGAAAAGTATGGGATTTGTAACTCCAATCAGATGGGTCAACACAATATCGATCACAGTGCTCCACGTTATAGCCGTCATATGGCTCTATAACTACATGTTCCTCAACCGTAAACCGTTCAAATGGCAGACTTTCGCATTCGGTAAGTGAGATTAATTTATGCGCACCGTGTAGGTTAATCAGTGCTTATTTCTTTCATTTTATGAATACAGTTCTGTAGGTAATCTGCAAAGATGACACGCACACTTGTATTTGTCCTTATTTGTGTAATCATGCATGTGATTGTGTAGCCTCTGTTGGCGATCCAATAAATAAATAAACGTCCCAAAATGTGTACGAATAAAGACACTAACATAATTAGATTCCCATTATTGGCAGCGTGCCAAACGTAGTCGGCCAGTTCCTAGTTGTACGGTTGTACCTTCATTGTTTATAGACATCATCAGCCTATTAAATGTCCGTCACTACAATGTTTCAGGATATTTCACCGGTCTGGTTGCTGGGTTCGGAGTGACCGGAGGAGTCCATCGGTACTGGTGTCACCGCTCCTATAAAGCCAAGCTGCCCCTACAATGGATTCTAATCATATGCTACTCCGTGGCCGGTCAGGTAGTATTTTACATTCGCCATGTTGTTTGTATGGATTGGCAGCTTACTTCACCTAAGTTTACACGATGACATGTCGAAGTGAAGGCTTGGGTGAAGTCGTCTCGAAGTGAATCGTCATTCCATCTAGATTACCTACTTTTTTTTTACTATAGATAGGCATACGTTTGACCACTATCTCACCTGATGGTAAGCGATGATGCGGTCGAAGATGGAGCACGTTTGCCTAGAAAAAACCTATTCACTCTTGTCTTAAAGACTCTCAGGTTGTAGTTATCTGGAAACACAGACTCTGGCAGGGAATTCCACTCCTTAGCTGTACGCACTATGAATGTGTTCCCAAATCGTTTTGTGCATGTGGGTGGGATGTCCACCATGTACCGATGGCGCATTGCCGTTCGTGTTGTGGTCCTATGATGGAACGGGCTTGGCGGAATTAAATCATACAATTCCGTCGCACACTCCAACCGATAGAAAACCGACAGGCCAGCAACTCGGCGTCGATGCTCAAGACTTTGAAGCTTCGACTCGACGAGCCTGTCATTATCAATGATCCTCTTGGCTCGTTTCACAATTGACTCAAGGGCATCAAGCTGGTATTTGGCAGATCCGTCCCAAAGATGAGAGCAGTACTCCATACACAATCGACCTTGCGCTTGATAGAACTTGAGCAGCTGTTCCGGCGTGAAGTACCGTCTCACCTTTGCTAGGACCCCCAACTTTCTGGCAGCCACTTGAGCCTTTGCCTCTATGAAAGGGCCAAAATTGAGGGTAGATGTTAACGTAACACCAAGAAACTCAAGTCGGTCGGTTATTGGCACGGTTACACCTCGAAAAGACGGAGCTGGGTGGAATTGGCTCCTTTTAGCGGAAAAAAGACACGCCTGGGTCTTAGCAGCATTGAACTTGGATTGATAGCTCACTTCGTGATCACTTCACCCAAGCCTTCACTTCGACATGTTTACAGAATCGCACTGCAGAATCTATATTGACAGAAAGTTACGATTTTCAATTGTTTTAAATAAAATTACGTTACACTTCACACTTAGCACATATAGCTGCTGTGTTCTCTAGTGATGACACGAAAAAATCTTTCGCAAAGATAAACAAAGTGTTTGTCACCTTCACTTTTTATTTGATCTACGATTATGATGAAACACACTCAACACTTACGTTTCATAAAAAATATGAAGATTTATGATGGCGTAGATCTCCGGGACATAATTAATTTATTACCTACGTATCTTTGTGAACAGAACACCATATATGAGTGGGTACGGGACCATCGTGTACACCACAAGTACTCCGAAACGTCAGCGGACCCCCACGACGCCAACCGAGGGTTCTTCTTCTCGCACGTCGGCTGGCTAATGATGAAGAAGCACCCTGACGTGCTGAAGCAGGGTGTCAAGATCGACATGAGCGACATCGTCAATGATCCCCTCATTCAGTTCCATACCAGGTAGGTAGACTATTACTGACTATATATCTCGAAAAATTATATAAATGAAAAAATTTTTTTAAGTGCTTCCTGTTTAGTTAGCAGTTATCTACTTCAAAGACATACTTAACTAAGTACATACCTACCTATCAGGTACACGTGGACATTATACATACTTTACCTACCTACCCAGACAAAACTTAATTTAAGGAGGTAAGATATAACCTGACCACCTCTCTTCAACTGATAGCCTAGCCCTGAATTCTCTAGCAGTGTGCTAAGAGGATTCAAGGCTAAGCAAAACCAAAGCGAACTCAAACTATCGCCCTGAAATATACCCCGCTAGATCCTTACCGGTTCGCTATTCCTCTGGATATTTCGACATCCTGGATAGCGAAGGATTGTCCTCCATTGCCTCATACACGACATCAGGAAGGTGCGTAGAGTTGCATCAATTGTATACAATTCCAGCACCCTCATGAGCCATGTATGAGGCACCGAGTCGTAGACCTTTTTAAAGTCTATCCAACATGTCGAAAGATCCTTTCGGGAATGTCAAACCTGTTGGCTAATGGCCATATCAATAAGAAGTAGCTCTTTAATACCGCGGGACCCATTCCTACATCCATTTTGAGAGGCAGACATGATGTTGTTTTGTTATTATGGCTATTAATCCCTACCTGGCTACCCTCAAAATGGATGTAAGAACTTTATAGACCGTCGGTAAACACGTGATCGGTCTATCTGGGCTCCCCAGTACTACCTGATTTATGGAGCAGGTGGGTTATTCCTGTAGTTAAGAACTGGGGTAGCGACCCAGACTATGGGGCACTGGAATTGAGACGCCAAGCAAGCGTGCGATCTTGTAAACCATTTTATCTAGAAACTAGTTGTACCCGCGCAACTTCGTCTGTTCCGCTCCTATTGGTCTTATCGTGATGATTAGTCCATAGCCTTCCTCGATAAATGGGCTATCTAACACTGAAATATTTTTTCAAATCGGACCAGCAGTTCCTGAGATTAGCGCGTTCAAGCAAACAAACAAACAAACTATTCAGCTTTATATATTAGTAGTATATAGATTATAGATAGATTGTGCCCGCCCGGCCCTGGAGATTTCCAGTTAGGCAACGGACGGACTGCACGAGCTACTTCTTGGGGGCTAATGGTAATTGCCCCTGTTTCTGATATCGGATCGCCCCATTTCCTTTAGTTTGCCGTATGTTATTACTTCCCAAAATTTGATCCTTATTAGCTACACTTTCGGATGGTGTAATAACACAGGCTGGGTAGGAATAACGATTTTTCAAAAATCCAAAGATGCAGTTTTAGTTTTCATCAAAATTGAGGTCGAGAATCCTTTCAGTGCTTTTCGATATTCCTTATAGTTTCGGAGTCTCCGAAAACGCACGCCCGTTTATCATTATTATTATCACTAGCCCGTACTGTCCCACTGCTGGGCAAAGGCTTCCCTCCGTTCCTTCCAATGCTCACGGTGTTGTGCCTCTTCCTTCCAATTCGTAAGGAAGACATCCAGGTCGTCCCGCCATCTCCTTCGCTATCTGCTGCGGCCTCATCTCGCTGTTTCAGGGTACCAATCCTGTAATTTACGGGCCCACAGCTTTTCATGGCATGCGACAGACATGTACCTATATAGGCAGGTATTCCTAAATCCTATCAACATCAGAAGCCTATCTAAACATTTTAACTCTTGTAACATTCTAGGTACTTCCTGCTATTCAAGATAGCTTGCTGCTGGGTTGTGCCGTCGCTGATCCCAGCGCTGTGCTGGAACGAATGCTGGGAAACGTCCATCATGTCTCAGGCCGTACTGCGGTACTTGCTGAGCCTCAACTTCACTTGGTCCGTCAACAGCTTCGCGCATTTGTGGGGCAATAAGCCTTATGACAAGTAAGATTCATTTATACATACATATGAAGCCTTTATCCCATGAGGTACGCAGAAACTATAATTCCTTAAATTCACTAGTTATAATTTTAAAATCAATGGTTTTGAAGTTATTCAAAAAATTAGATGAAAAATGACCATCCCCCCCCTTATCTCCGAAACTACTGAGCCAAAAATTTTGAAAAAAATGGAGATAATAGATCTTTAGATTATAGGAAAACCTATAACAAGTCTTATAGTGTTAAAATAACATGTAAAAAAATCAAAATTGGTTCGGAACCCTTTGCACGCGAGTCCGACTCGCACTTGGCCAGTTTTTTTTTAATTAGTTTTGTTGAACCTTTTTTCCTAACTAATTATTTTGAGAATAGGTACAGAAAAACCGGTCAAGAGCGGATCGCGCACCGAGGGTTCCGTACCATTAGAGATGGGTAACTCAGGAGATATAGATAAAAAAGATATATGAATCAATCCGTTTCCATCAATCACTCTTTGTATCCGATCACATCTGAATGTGTCAGTGTATCAGTATATCTTTATAACTCATTCACTCACGACGTCTTTTTCTATCTGTCTCGCAACCGTATAGCTAGCGCACATCTATGCATTCGATCTTTTGGACCTCCACGGTCAAATTCAAGCGTCTTTCACACTTCCGTATTTGTAATGTTCTGTCGCACTTTGACATTATCTATCGCTCTCACTGATACAATGGTTTGAGTTGAGCGAAGCGACTAAGCGAGTCACGCTGAATAGCGTGGGCTACATCTAATATATAAAAATCTCGTGTCACAGTGTTTGTTACCGAACTCCTCCGAAACGGCGCGACCGATTTTCATGAAATTTTTTGTGTGTATTCGGTAGGTATGAAAATAGGTACTTATTTATTTTTTTGTATGACTCGGCAAAGTAACGTTTGCCGAGTCAGCTAGTAAGGATATAAAGAAACAAAAGTGATACATATCCCAGTGATCAAAAGATACATTTCAATCTTTTCTTTTTAGTGATACATTTTGCCCATGTCTATGTACCTTCATACAAAACGTGAAATGTTTTAAATTTTCATCGGCGAGGCCTTTATTCGTTGGGCATTTTAACACTGCGGTGTATATTGCAAATTTGCAATCTTAGATCAGCGACATCTCTTGCTTAATGGAAACGGAATGGAACTAATGTAGTGTTTGTTAATGATTTCTGAAAAAGTGCGCTTTTTACAGACACTGTTTTATTTTTCCTGTAATCTTTACATAAACTTCTATCACATAAAATATTTTTATATTTTTCTCTATGCAAACTTCGGAGATAAGGGGTGTCAAAATTTCAACATTTTTCGACATCAAATCGAAAACCGTGCGGCCTAAAAAGAAAAACAAATGTTTGAGAATGTGTAAACATCGCTCTTTCATATACCCTGGTAAACCCACTTTGAATTTTTAATTATCCCTTTCAGTCGCTGTTGCAAGAAAAATATATAATATTTGTAATTCTTTCTTATTTGCAAAATAGTTGAACAAACGTCATCTAAAACTATTCCAAATTTCAAGTTGATAGCATTAGTAGTTCTTGAGATATCTAGCTGTGACAGACAGACAGACTTAGTCACACCATGAGGGTTCCTTTTTACCATTTTGATACGGAACCCTAATAGAATAAAATATTTGCCGATGAAAGAGCTGATGCTCGTTTTCAGTATCTAACACTTAGGAGTACCAACTCTCAGCGCTGAGTCGAGCATTGAAAATTCAAGCATTAATTTAGCATTACATTAGGTAGTAAAACCGGCCATGAGCATGACTAGCAATATATCTAAAATCTCTTTCAGTATCTGATTTCCATGTCTACTATTTTCTATTCTCAAGTTTTGTAAAAACAGATTTCAGAAATAAGTAGAAAGGCATGTCTACCCATAGGTAAACAACAGTACATGTTGAAATAAGAATCTACAGTGTCTCTATTTAAAACTGATATCTTATAGCTCTTTTACCATTTCAGGAACATAATGCCAGTTGAAAATTGGGGAGTTTCCATAGTAGCCATGGGTGAAGGCTGGCACAACTACCATCACACCTTCCCGTGGGACTACAAGGCAGCCGAACTCGGCATACCCATGAACATGACCACATCACTATTGAACTACTTCGCGAGTATAGGGTGGGCGTACGACATGAAGGAAGCTTCGCCGACTCTCGTCAGGTCGGTGGCGAAGGCTCGGGGAGAACCACGGGACGAAGACGATTAAATTATCAAGCAATCATTTCATAGAACAATTTCGTAAAGTAGTGCGATTCGAACTTAATAGCGGCTGTGAAGTGTGCTTTTCGCTGTGCAGTACTGCAGTGAGATTCTGTAAACCACTCACCGTTAAAGGCTTAGGAGAAGTGGACACTAAGTCAGCTGTCAATCCAGAAAAACAAGATGGACTTACCCTCGCTATCACATGCATTTCAGTTTGAATCGAATTATAGCACGCACTCTCTTGGTGCTAAAACTCGGTATTACATTTCAAATAGGTACCTGTATTTAATTAACATCAAATGAATTATATTTTATACGTAGTATTTAGACCTTTAAGTGTATAAGCTTAGAATAAGGGCAAACGTGATCTTAGGTTTTATTTATTGATTAATTAATTAATTTAATTGGTTTATATTAGGTATTTTTATACGGAGCGGATATGGAAAATAGAGTAGTTGACTAAAATATCTAATTAGTCCGTCAGATAGATATCCAAAAAATATTGGACTAGTATTTTTTTCTTTTTTCACAAAGGTAAACAAAAAATGAAGAAATGACGTCACACGAGTTTTCAACGTCAACTCTGTGCGTTGAAAACTCGTGCGACCGCATTTCCGATACGCTTTTTACCGGATAGTGACGTCACAAGCAGAGGCATTTTTTATTGACTTGATAAAAAAAAAACATATCCAATACTTTTCGATAATCTGACGGACTGAATATAAATATTTTTTTTTTACTCTGGAAACATCCCTATAGTACTTTATTCCCACTTGTTTTCAATCTGGGGATTGAAATATAATGTAATCTTTTGTATGTAGCACCTAATTGGACGAGGGTAGGAGGATGAATCGAATATTCAAGGTCGGGTCGAGAACGTTTTCCTAAAGGTATGAGGGAAGTAAAAATAGATAGTAATAATAAAGAATTCCTATTTATTTAGTCGGTGTAGGTAGACGACTTAGCGCTATTTCACATGGGCAGCTAAATATCTGCTATGTTAGGCTCCTTACATCGAAATTTTCACAATAAGACCCCTGACTGCACCCAGTCATGAGGAAAGCTCTATAAGTTATCTAAGTTATTGATTTACATACAATAACTAAGTTCTGATTTCGCAAAATCCTTGTGACTCCATAGTTATAATGATTAAAGATGTAAGCTACAATGAACATGAAAGTAAATAGTTTTCAAATCACAGTATAGGAAAACATCGTGAAGAAACATGGACTAGATAGTGTACAATTACAGAGCGGTGTTACTAATGAATGATACATGCTGACTTAGGCTGCGTTCCCAGTAGACGTGCGAGGATGAAGCGATTCTATTGGTTCTTAAAGGTACATCTCTCGCTACGAATCCTCGCGCTTCTCTGGAGCAAACGCAGCCTTAAGTAGGTGATAGACGTACGAGTAAGTACGCGTACTTATGGCTCGACGACCTTTTTCTCTACGCGTCTTGTTTTTAAGTACGCGTACTTAGGGTGACACACGAGCGAAAAAGATCGTCGAGTCGTAGATACAAGTACTTGCTCGTACGTCTATCACCCACATTCGCTAAACGCTACGAATCGCGAAGCTACGACGTCAAGCGGCGTGAACATTGTGGGCACGTCTATGACTATATGAACCTCAGTCACTGCTCATACCCCTAATTTTCTTGTTCAATATTACATATATTAACATGAATTCCTTTCCTCGGGCTTATTGTTTTGTATTAATCCAGTCTCAAGTTGATTGTCTATGATGTACTCTAAGTATATGGAAACATGTATTGTAAGACTTATTGATAATAAGATAAATTATATAAGTCTAGATGCGGCAATAATACTTGTTTTATTTACTTCACATGTTGCTCAAGCAGTAATTATTATACGACCACTTAAATTTACACAACAATTTTAATATAGCAGCTATAAATCTTTTTTTTTTTCATAATAATATAAAAAGCTTCTTGAGCAAGTCTTACAATAAGTAGGTAATTATTTTTTGTAAGGCTTCCTCCGAATGCTTGTATTTTATAATATATTATGTGTTTGAAGCATGACGTCCCCTAGCAAGTTTTTAGCGCAAGTCGGGCAGTTCAGTAACTTGAAAGCCACATGTCTCCTAAGCGCTCGGTGGAAACACTCACAGCAAGTCTACTTGCTGACAAACAGTGAACTCGTGTTAAACCTGAGTTTTAATTTTTTGACGACATGGTTGGCGCAGTGGTTGAGCGATCGGCTGCTGCGCTGCGTGTCGCGGGTTCGATTCCCGCACTGAACAAATATTTGTAATGCCTACAGATAGTTGTTCTGGGTCTGGCTGTTTGTGTATGTGAGTTTGTATGTTTGTGAACGCACCCACGATACAGGAGAAATTCCTAGCGTTTCTAACGTTTTTCAAAGACAAAAAAAAATTGCACAACTTTGCTTCTTGTATGTTCACACAGCTGATCTGTTGCGTGCGACAACTTGCGTAATGTACCTTGCTAGGGGGCATTGTGCAAAAGTTCTAAATAAAATCACAATACAGCACCAACACTTCACCAACACGCTAAAATAACAAATTAAAGTTAAAAGACAAACAAAACAATCATTCAATATATCTTACTGCTCTGACATTAAATTTAAAATAAGAGCCTGTTTACAACAAGAACATGATTGTTATCATAGAATGTTGTTAAAGCAACAATAAAATTTTAAAATTTCTGAGAATAAAACAAAATAAAATATAATAAAATGGCATTCCCTTTTCTAAGAACAGCGCCTAGAATACAGAATAGAATCATGTTGAACAGGTTTCATGCAATGACCAAAATCATTAAGATTAAAACTAAAAGGCATTCCATATTTTTAGAATTAAAATTTAGGACTTCTATAAAGACTCCATGATGTAAACTACATAGTGTAATTCAACACAGAATCTGGGTTCCATAAAACTCATATAGCCAGTCATTTATACATAAAGGCTCCATACAGTATTTAAAATCAAATTCCATGATTAATATGCTATGAGCTATTTATATACAAAATCTACCATCTACAATTTCGGAATTACAGTGACTTTGTTTAATGCCATCAATTTATACCTTTGGATTATACAAATAGACATCTCACAAAACAAAAACATGTTACAAAATTATCTTTTTCAAAAGACATATAGAATGTATTTCCATTTTCTTCAAATAATTTATTCATCTAAAATTCCAAAATTTAAAGATAGGTAGTGCTTCAGTCTTCAATCAAACTAAACAGGTCTTTCTTAGGCTTCACAGGAATCACTCCAGACACAGCTTCTAGTTTATCTGTGCTCATCTTAGCTTCCTTTACAGGTCTATTATTCTCATCCTTAGATGGTTTTCTTTTTAAGCTCAAAACTTTGTTAGTGTAGATGCCATCACTGCCATTGTGGTCACTAGTTGATACCTTTCTTTTCTTAGTCTTAGTGATGACAAAGTCCAGGTCTGAAGAATCATCATCAAAATCTGCATAAACGGGCACAGACCTGCCACTTCTAGTAGATCTTACTGGTTGTACTCTAGTGGTTTCTTCAATAATCTGCAGCGGTGGGGGCCATGCAGCAAAGTTTGCTGACTGTCTGGCCTGGTGGTAGCTGTTCAGTGACATAAGTTTTATATAAACAGCTAGACTGCGGGCCTTTTCAGCTGGTGATATTGTGGTGGGTAGTAAGCTCCATGGCAAGCGTCTGTCTCTTACATTTAAGAACCTTCTTTTCATGGGTTTTTTGGGAGAGGTACTAGTGGTACTGGTACTAGAACCAGTAGCACCAGTAATACCAGAACCAGATTGATTGTTCTCAACCTGAAACAGAAAATAATTCAACTTAATGAGACAGTTACATGAAATAATTCAAAATACATCAGAGGATATGTAATACCTTTCTCAAATATTCACACAGGCCCTAGAGCCCTAGATGCAGTGTGGATATATGTTAATATAGGAATATAGGTTTGTATGGAAGCTTTTATACTTAACAATGCTGCACTAGAGCTTCTGGGTTGCTCTAGTGTGTGAAAAGGGAGTAATAATTCTTTAAACAAACTCAACTAACATTTCCTCCGTCGCGAGCAACTTCTTCTAGTTTTTCTGATGATTTTGAATTCTTCAAAGCTTTCAAAAGATCACTCATTTCTTCCTTGCTCAGATTTTCTTCCTCCAAACCAAATTCTAGGATAATGAAATATGTTGGTAAAGTAAACATTACCAAAGATTAATATATAATTAAAAATGCCCAATAATTATTCAAAGGGTAATTAGCAATACCGCAACAAATTGGGAAAGTGATACATACAAATATCAGAAACAAATTGAACTAGAAAGAAGCTAGTTAAGATCACGCTAAACATTAAGTTCAATTAATTATTTTCTATTTATATACTGTCTATAGATACATTTAAATTTCTATTACCGATCAATTCATTCTTCATCAGCTTCATTTCTGAATCGCAACTATCGTCAGAAGATAGCGCGGGCTCCATTTTTGAATTGTTTACTTCGGACAACTATGCTATTTTACTTAATCTACATTGCTGTTTGGTCTAGAGTTAATTAAACAGCGCAAAAGATAAAAACAATGAAAGTTGATAAACACAATTCCAATCAAATAATCTTCCTACTTCCTTCCTATTTACAAACTGTCAAATCGTTATTGACAAATTGTTTTGACAATAATTTTCTTAATGTTGGCGATAGACTAGGTTACGTGCAAAAAAAAAATGTTTCAATTTCCAAAATAATGATCTTAAAAACCGGTAACCAATACCCGAGTACGCGAGTTGGTGGCGCAACTTGTAATATTATCTGCAAATCAAATCATGTCGATCATGGTGTTATTTTGTTTTCCTACAAATAACTTTATAGTACCAGGCCGGAATTTCTATTGCTGCACGAGATGGATATATACGGACATTGCTAGGCTGCAAGCTCGCTTGCATTCTTGTTGTAGACCAAATAAACGTAAATGGATGCATATGCAATCGAGAGAGCATTCCATCGCTGCATCGTTAGCACTTTATTCGCTTGTTTAGACTGTACCTGGCACTATTAAACTCATTGTTTCTTGTAGTTCCTACTATTTTAGGTCCAAACTCCTTCGGGAAATACAGCAGTGGCAGTTTTATGTTAATAAAATAATGGTTTTATTTAAGAAAAAACCGAAAATTCATAAATTAGTTTATAGTCGATTCTGGTCAACTCTAAATGTTTTATACACTGTATCTGAGTGTGACAGACCATAACTTGTCTTGTATTGTATTCATAGAGTATAGTAATTCTTGACTGTGTCTGTAGTTGTCTGTGTTGCAAATGTAATGCAATGCATGCATGTTGCGTTATTTTTATTGTTAATTTTATTTATTTATCACTAACTTCAACTCAAACAATGTAATCTAGTAAATTAGAGTATGTGATGTGAATTAAAATTAATGGTCATAGTGGTTTTATACTTCAATCCAGTTATAACAAAATGGAAGAGGAGATAAGATGTTTTGTTTGTAAAGAATTCTACAGGGAACCAGTATTACTACCTTGCGGGCATGCACTTTGTAGGGTTTGTGCAGTAAATTTACAGACTCACATACACGAAGGAGATAATTCTGCAGCCTCGAACGATTATCAAGAAGCGGACAAAGCCTCAGTGTCTAGCGAAACTGACAGTGGAGTAGTATGTGGATCAAGGCCTAATAGTTACGCAGGAACCCCGGCTGCGCCCGCGTATTCGAGCGCAGCATTTTCAATAACATGCCCATCCTGCAGTAAGTTAGTTTTCTTGGACGATAATGGAGCTGAGGGACTTCCACCGTTTCGCGTTATGCGAACTATTGTTGAGCGGTTCGGAGGGGTCACGGGTGCTCCACCTGCTGAGGAGGCCTGTCAGATGTGCGAAGGGGAACGGCGCGCGGCGGTGGTGCGCTGTGAGCAGTGCTCGGTGCGCTACTGCGCGGGCTGCCGCGACGCCTGGCACCCCACCCGCGGCCCGCTGGCGCAGCACGAGCTGCGGCCGCTGGGCACCACGTGCGCCGACCATGGCTCGCCCCCTGTCCTGTACTGCAATGCCTGCCTTTTACCTATCTGTCAACGCTGTCTTGCTGAAAGGCACTCAACACATGAAACACAGGCATTGTCTGTTGCTGCCAGAGCCCATAAGGTAACATAAAACTTGGATGACAAAACATTTTAAACTACATTTTGTAATCAAATGATAGACCACTAGCCAAATCCTGTCAGATGCTTATTACTTGATGAGAAATCAAATCTGAGGCCAATAATAATTGCAATCCCAGCCTCTACTTTGCTGCCTCACCATTTAATTTCAGTAATATAGGTGATTTAGCTGACTGAGAATAAACTGGGTGCTGACTATTGGCACATATTCAACATTGTTTCACTATTTTTATTTCAGACTGAGTTATCACAATCATTACAACATCTATCTGAACAAGCCAAAGCCATGACAGAATACATACAGTTAGTAAAAGGAACAGGTGATAAAATTAATGTAAGTACTTAGATAGTAGACCCTACTTATTATAATGGTTACTATAGTGTACTTTACCCCAGCAGGAAAGTGTCTCCTAGAGTGACATGAGCGGAACGTATATTTAGTGTGTAATCTGCTATAAATGTGCGCTACTTATAGAATTTGTGCACTTGGCCGTATTGGAAAAAAAAAACAGAAAAACGATTCCTGCTAGGATATCGTTTTTCTAGCAGGAAAATTCTAAACTTATGATCGGAGAGAGAAATTTTGCGCATGGGCAGAGAGCTTATATTTGTGCAAAAATGTGCCCCGAATACATAATTTGTCTGTCTCCAGGTTTTCGAGATATTGCGTTTCCTGCTGGAGTAACGTTTTGCAGAATCGTGCATCTCTAAAACCATCGTATGTGCGCCTGTAGAAAAAACGTACATGAGTAGCTCTTAATTTGTGCCAGAATTAGATTTAGAAAAATATTTATAACTTTCAACTAATCGCACTTTCTCGAAAACCCGAAAAAAAATCGTAGCTCCTAAATGAGAAAACGTATAAGCTCGCTGAAAACTGTATTCGGTCCTTCTTGACGCTTTTAATAACCATTAAAAGTTTCAAAAGTGTACATGCATGCGTTATTGAATAATATTGCTAAAAATCAAAACGACGGTGTCATAACTTTGACGGCAAAATACTAGAAACCGGCTCAACCCAAGATGTGTGGCTTTAAACCAAGATTTAGTGCATTAAGTCAAAAATATATAGTGAAAATATTCACCTTGGAATGTTTCGCATTAAGTAAATATGAACAAAAAACAAAACATGTAAACAACAGCTGGTTATCCGACCAAATACGAATGACTCCAAGAAGCGGTGGATTCATACATTAGGGTGACCATATTTATTGGACGTATTAAACCTAAGCTGTTGTCTGTACAGTCGCGTTCAAACGTTTATAGGCAATCATACTATTATTCTAGACCTCAGAATGACTTTTACTTGTTAACAAAGTCAAGTTGAATCCTTTCACTTTATACTTTATCAATTTAATAGCATAACATACAGTACTAGTAATCGTCCCAAAAGGGAATTCCCAACCTCGTGATTTTAATTACTTGGTCGTAACAACCAAGAATAATCGTTATAAACGCGACAAGTCTGTTTTACGAGCAGTGTAGTTTGAATTTATGTACTAATGAGTTTTGACTGTATTAGTTTACTTTTCTCTACTGCTTTCTTTTGAATCAAATTGTTTTTTTTTTTTACATTTTATAGGCACACGCTTGACCACTATCTCACCTGATGATAAGCTATGATGTGATCAAGGATGAAATGGAGCATGCTTGCCTAGAAGTAACCTATTCACTCTTGACTTAAAGACTCCCGGGTTGTAGCTATCAGGAAACACAGACTCTGGTAGGGAATTCCACCCGTTAAGGCCGCTCTCTCGAAAAAAGTTTAAAAACAGCGTTCATCATTTACTGAAAAACAACATCTGAAAAAAATAGGATAATAAAACCAAATTACGTAATTTGGTTTAGCCAGAATTTATATATCGGTATCACATAATAAGAAAAAAATCACCAAATCTCGTCCAAATCGTTGAGATAAAACCTTTTTACTCCTTCATTTTTTAACAAAAGACTAAAAAAAATTAAACAAAATTTAAATCTTGTATAAAACGCACACTATGCAGGCAAGCATATTATAAGTTGGGGCATTATATTGAAGTTAAAAATGCTTGCCTGGATGCTGGTCCTGCTCCACAACCACTAGGGCTCACAAAATAAACTGTTAGTTAGCATTTGGAAACATTGTTGATCCGGCTGAAGATTGTAAGGAACCAATATTTGCATTGTATAGACTCAATTCATTTAGCATTGTATAATTTCATCCATTTTAACGGCACATGTGTGAGTACTGTGTATCTTAAACTTAAGCTATAGCTATCAGTTTTAGGTTTGTTTTTGACTTGAATGTACCCTGGGGGTTGGGAATGTCATGCTCACTCAAAAGTCTAGCTGCTGGTGGCATGTGCGTTGGATCATTTGGCTCCCTTCAAAATGGTTGAGCCGAATGGTGCTAGCGCATGTGTCATGTTCGTGAACGGGCGCTGTCACTTGGGACTAGTCATTTCTCAGCTGCCATGGTTTATTTTAAAAATTTCTTTGAATTGTTCCTATTTTTCCGGACGCTGTTATCCTGCTCGTCTTTTATATCGTTCTCACATATATGTATAATTTTAACATGATGTAAAAAAAACTTTGTAACAATTTATTATTTTTAAAAGAGTGTCCGTAGAGTTTCTTGCGCGTTCTTCTCCATAGAGATCTACGCTTTGGAACGTGCAATTAGCTTCATCTTTTTGGACCGACCGACCTTGACAATTCAAAAGAGCCTGTAAATGGTTTATTTGAAATAAATATTTTTTGAGTTTGCGTCAGCGGATGTCGTGGGGCTAGAAGGTAAGTCTGAGTTGCGGTGGCGAGGCGTAAAAAGGAATCTTGTATTGATGATTAAAAATCTTATCATTAATTCATCTAACCTACGGCTTAAATCAATGTATTTAGATACTTCATGTCTTCTACGGTTGTGTTAATTAGCTTTTGTTAATAAAATGTATCTGCAGACTCTTTTACACACATTTCTTGATCTATATTTTTTTTTAAAACAATCGCCAATCATATTTTTGTTCTTTATAGCACCTACGTTTTTTCTTCCTTTGAGGGGCTCGTGGCTAAGCACTACACTTTTACACTTCAGTGTACTCGGGCACAACACGTTTCAATCGATTCGTGAGTAAAGTTAAGAAGGTCACCGTTATGTAGGTATGAGTACACCGCTTTTTTGTAGTCATTCGAATTTGGTCGGATAACCAGCCGTTGTTTACATGTTTTGTTTTTTGTTTATATTCACTTAATGCGAAACATTCCAAGGTGAATATTTTCACTATATATTTTTGACTTAACGCACTAAATCCTGGTTTAAAGCCACACATCTTGGGTTGAGCCGATTTCCTGTATTTTGCCGTCAAAGTTATGACACCGTCGTTTTGATTTTTAGCAATATTATTCAATAACGCATGCATGTACACTTTTGAAACTTTTAATGGTTATTAAAAGCGTCAAGAAGGACCGAATACAATTTTCAGCGAGCTTATACGTTTTCTCATTCAGGAGCTACGATTTTTTTTTCGGGTTTTCGAAAAAGTGAGATGTGCGATTTCTTGAAAGTTATAAATATTTTTCTAAATATAATTCTGGCACGAATTAAGAGCTACTCGTGTACGTTTATTCTACAGGCGCACATACGATGGTTTTAAAGATACACGATTCTGCAAAACGTTACTCCAGCAGGAAACGCAATATCTCGGAAACCTGAAGACGCACAAATTATATTTTCGGGGCACATTATTGCACAAATATAAGCTCTCTGCCCATGCGCAAAATTTCTCTCTCCGATCATTCGTTTATTATTTTCCTGCTAGAAAAACGTTACCCTAGCAGGAATCATTTTTTTCCAAAACGGCCAGGCGCACAATTTCTATAAGTAGCGCACATTTATAGCAGATTACGCACTAAATATACGTTCCACTCATATCACTCTAGGAGACACTTTCCTGCTGGGGTAACGTACACGTTACTATAATTAAAGCATGTAGTGAAAAGTATATAACCATAAAAATCAGGGACAGTATAGTATATCTTTCTAACAGTGAAGGAATGTTCATAATTCAGTGTTGCGGAGATTATTTTTCAAAAACTATTACACTGATTTACCTCTATATTATATTAGTTAAGAAAAGTGTAGTATTGTGTATATTATAGTGTGTAGTTACCAGAATAACAATTATACTATTTAGTATTCCATTGTATCAATGCAAGGAACAACTATAAAGAGTTATTCAGGTTGGCTCCCCTAATCTGATCTGCTGCTGGTTATTAATGTCTAATCCACTATAAACTTTGTCATTCTGGTCTGATCCCCTTACTCTTTATGACAGGTAAGTACAGTCAACTTTAAAACAGTGCATGTAATAATTATTTGTTTTTAGGGTTCTGAACATCCATAAAAAACGGAACCCTTATAGGATCACTCGGGTGTCTGTCTGTCACAGACAGTTTTCTCCGGATCAACTGGACTGATTCTGTTAAAATTTGGTATACGTATGGACTTCTAACCCAAACACGGACGCTTTACGTAAATAAATATTTTTTTAGTATGGGAACCAAACTAGAAAATTAAAAAAAAAACTTTTTTAAACTGTATCATGTGACATATCAAATGAAGGGGCTTACTGTGAGGGTTTTAATTATTTTTTTTTTTCATAATTTTAAAATAAACAGTTTTTAAGTTATGCAAGAAATTAGACCAAAAATGACCATTCCCCCCTTATCTCCGAAACTACAGAGCACAAAATTTATAGTTCTATACCTAAATATTACAGGAAAACCTATATGAATGTAGTGTGAAACTAACATATTAAAAAAAAATGTAATTTGTTCGGAACCCTTTGCACGCGAGTCCGACTCGCACTTGGCTAGTTTTTTATTTGTTTCCATTACAATAAGAATTACAAAGATGCGTATTAACTATTTAAAAAAAAAAATACCAAAAATTTTAGTTAATAGATAAGTTGGGTATCCAACTGGATAATTTTTTTTAATTAATTTGTGATACCCTGCACGGTGCATCAGACCGGAATCTGAATAAAAAATATTATAAAATAAAACTTATCCCCAGGGTATCAAATATGGGGTATCCAACCGAAATAACTCGACTATAATAATGGCTCTGCTGTCCTAGCTGGTTTACAGAGAAACCTGTGACAATATGACTGACATCTTTCAATACATCAACGAAATCAAAGTTTTCTGATTATCTTTTCTTGTACCAGAAAGAAGCCCATATAACAGGAAATCTAACTTAGTTTATCTTTCAAGTTTCACTACAGAGTGGTACTGTTTGCAGAGGACTTCAGTCTTGATCTTGTTTGCATAAGATTAAAACTAGACTGTTTCACAAAAATGTAGCTCTGTTTTTTATTGTTTCAACAGGAATCTTGTGAAGAGTTGGAAAAACAAATAGACCACACTTGCTCTGAAGTAACTCGTGCCATAGAGAGGAGACGAGATGAGCTCATTCGTGCAGCTCGGAACACCCGGTCTCAGGCCATAACCAACATGCGGTCCCTTACATCTCATGCTGCTCAGAAACTGCGAGAAGCGACTGCTCTGTTACATTTCTCCATTGAAGCTCTTAAAGAATCTGACCATGCAGCTTTTCTTCAGGTAACAAAATTATTAATGGTGTAATTCAAGCATCGAATCCTACTCTATGAAACTGAAGGTATCTCAGAAAAAACTGGGGGTTTATTGGTTTTTAAGGTTCTGAATGCCCCCCATATAGAAAACTAGCTGACCCGCTCAACTTCATCTGCGTCACAAATTTTCGTTAATGCTCCGCTCCTATTGGTCTTAGCGTGATAATATATATATAGCCTTCCTCAATAAATGGGCTATCTAACACTGAAAGAATTTTACAAAACGGACCAGTGGTTCCTGAGATTAGCGTGTTCAAGCAATCAAACAAACTTCAGCTTTATATATTAGTATAGATGGAACCCATATAGAATCACTTGTGTGTTTGTGGGACTGCTAAAATGATAATATGTAAGAAAAGTAGCTTAGTTTTTGGCACACTGACTGATTTCTTAAATGTTTTCACATTTGACAAGCTTATCAATTCAATATTATTAGATTGACCTCATTCTAATGTGTGCTAGTATCAGTCAGCAAACAGTATTACAAACAAACTCTTCAGCTTTATATATTAGTATAGATGGAACCCATATAAAATCACTTGTGTGTTTGTGGGACTACTAACTAAAACTTCCAAAAGGGGTAAAATGATAATATGTATAAGAAAAGTAGCTTAGTTTCTGGCACACTGACTGATTTCTTAAATGTTTTCACATTTGACAAGCTTATCAATTCAATATTATTAGATTGACCTCATTCTAATGTGTGCTAGTATCAGTCAGCAAACAGTATTACAAACAAACTCTTCAGCTTTATATATTAGTATAGATGGAACCCATATAAAATCACTTGTGTTCCAAAAGGGGTAAAATGATAATATGTATAAGAAAAGTAGCTTAGTTTCTGGCACACTGACTGATTTCACATTTGACAAGCTTATCAATTCAATATTATTAGATTGACCTCATTCTAATGTGTGCTAGTATCAGTCAGCAAACAGTATTACATTATGTACTGTCACACTGATAAAGCTTATCTACCATGTTATAATGTTACACATTAATAGGCCTCAGCATAATTGATGGGATATACGTATATAGCATTTTATTGATGATAAAACAATGTAAATGTTTATTTTCCTGGGTAAAGGTAACTCATAAGGAAAAAGCAATTTCTAAGTACTGTAATATTTTTGCTATCCCAGGTGTCTCCTATCAATGAGTAAAGCTATCTATTAGTGAAATGTAAGCAAATCAATGACACCTTCATACAACTATAGTGTAGACGAGATGGTTCTAACTCAAAGATAGATATAAATAACATCATGTTTTACTTATGGAGCATGCAATATACTGGCATTAAAGTAGGTTCCTTAATAGATATTATGCATTCCACTCTCCGACTAATTTGTTACGCAACGTTTTCAATGTGCAGCTGGTACATCGTGCCTTAATAATAAATGGTCCTTGTAAAAATGACATTTGTTTTGTCAGGTGGGGAATATTCTGTCGGCGCGGGCGCAGGAGACCGCGTCCAATCTGTGCTCGTCACTGGACTCCCCTCCCGCGGCGCCCGCGCTCACGCTCGACGTCGAGCCGGTGCTCCGTACCGTCAGGAGTATGAACTTCGTGGAATGCATACGTAAGTTAACCAGCTATAGTTAACAATATGTTACCTTTATTAATAAAATAAATCAACTCCTGTTATAACACTAATTTCTCTCTCCCAATTTCTTTTGCGTACATTGGATATACAGCTGCGGAATGTCTAATGAAATCATCAGGTAAATACATTATCCTTCTAACAATTTTCTGCTATTTCTTCGCCTTTGCGTTTATGGCACGTGAACAGTGGCGTATCTAGCATAGGAGCACTTGTTATGGATATTATGGTTTCATTCCGAGGAATAAAATAAATAATCCTATAAATCTAAAGTATGGGAAAAAAATAAAGGGGTGATGAAGCAGTAAAGGGAGATCTTACAAATGATAGAAGGATTGTGTAAGATGATATGTCATGTCCAAAAACGGGATGACTACTGAGATGAAGACTAATAGAGAAGAATGGAACAAGAAGACTTGTGACCAATAAATTGGGATAAAGACAAAAGAATGGCGATGACATGTGTATGTGTGCCTATGCACACGGCGTATTTTTAACGCTCCGACGACGCACGTTCTACGAACGCGCACCCACGGTGCTATAGCTATGACCAAAAATCAGTACTGTCTGCATCTGAATTTCGTTAGCGCACGTCGTTGGCGCGTTAGAAAAACGCCGTGTGGAAAGGCCCTAAGGCCTTCTTGCACAAAACCAAGTAATCTTTTATATGAGTTAGTTCTATCCCAGGTTCATTATATAATAAGTATTTGTTATTTAACCTCTAGTTAGTAATTAACGCTGAGTTAAAATAACTCTGATTTACGCAAGTGGGCCTAAGCGAGTCGAATCCTCGCTAGTATTATCAAAGCTGATGTCCCGCAGCGCCGGGCGCGCCGGAGATGGCGGTGGAGGCGTGCGCGGCGCGCGGCTGCTCGTGCACGCTGGCGTGGCGCGCGCCCGCGCAGCCGCACGCCGTGCGCGGCTACGTGCTGGAGCTAGACGACGGGCTGGGCGGACCGTTCCGGGTAAGCGAAATTTCCAGCCACGCGGTCACAGACCTACTTCACTTATTGATAAACGCGTAGTAACGTTATGCTAACTTTTTTAAAATCTTTAGTAAAATTATGCCAAACTTGCTTTTTCTCGCGGCTTTGCTTGCATTAAAATAGGTTATAACCGGTTCCAAGTTCTCATCTATCTCTATACAAAAATTGAAGCTTTTGTTTTAAAAATACTGCCAAGTGCGAGTCGGACTCGCGTGCAAAGGATTCCGAACGAATTTTTTTTTTAACATATTATTTTAAAATTATAGACTTCTTATAGGTTTTCCTGTAATCTATAGGTAATATCTATCTCCATTTTTTTTTTTTAATTTTAGGCTCAGTAGTTTCGAAGATAAGGGTTGGGAAATGGTCATTTTTCGCCTTATTTCTTGAATAACTTCAAAACCATTTATTTTAAAATTATGAAAAAAAATATATAACTAAAACCCTCATAGTAAGCCCTTTCATTTGATATGTCACACGATATTGTTCAAAAAACTTTTTGTTTTTAATTTTCCAGTTTGCCCTCAAAAGTGACCTTTTGTGACCCGTTTGGGTCACAAAAGTCCATATGTGTACCAAATTTCAACAGAATAGGTCCAGTGGATCCGGAGAAAACTGGCTGTGACAGACGGACAGACAGACAGACAGACACCCGAGATCCTATAAGGGTTCCGTTTTTTGTTCGGAACCCTAAAAATAAGAGCTTTCTTTTAGTTTACCATGTGTAATTACTTCCCAGCATTTGACCCTTATTAGCATTGTTTTCCCATATTTTTCATTTCGGATTTGGCCATTCAGGCACATATAAATTCATTCTGTATATCTACTTAGTAAATGCTTCACTTTTTCCAATAAACCCTGTGTGTCCTAAGCCTCTTGATACCATTTCAGCTTAATTAGGAAAAACAAGCCTAAGCAATTTCGGAACAGTCAAATCTTCTATTCTTCTAAAGAATGGACTACTGCTTCTACAATAAGTATATCTCTTTTACCACTATAAGGCGGGTGGAGTGTCGTGCTCACATCCTTCTTTTCACATAAGGGCTAGTCGTAAAGTCGATAGTCTACTCAAAAAAACATTCAGTTAATTCGAGAAGCTGGGCTTTTTTAAACTCGATTATTGAAACGTCGCTACATAAACAACGACGAGTCCATTGTTTTTTAAAAGCATCATGCGTTGCATTTATAAAATCAAACTGATAATATTCGGACCTGCCATTGTCCCGATCGCGATCAATGGTTGGCAAAACATGAATTGGGTTACTTGAAGATGCCAATTCACTACCAAAACCAACTAGTAATCTAATCACATTTGTTACAATATTGATGAGTAAGTTTTGAATTATTATCGACTAGACTAGAATATACGCAGCAAATATTTTTCAGCTATACCTACCTAAACCGTCCTTGACGCATATGGGTTTGATTACCATATTATGGCTCATTGTTTTCCCTCACTAACCATGCTCATCCCATTACTCATACTGAGTTTATTTTATAGCACATTATCATCTATGTTTATCTAATGTAGCTTATGTGGCCTTGTGTATTTTTTAGATAGATAAGCAATCGTACTATTTTAAACGGTGCCTATTTTAGTGCTATCTCATTGTTTACCGAAATGTTTTTAACTTTTTATCACTTGGAATTAGGTAATGGTAGCGTGTTATCTGACGTCTTTTATTTATTTTATGTTTTGGTTTTGATAAAGATGTTCTTAATCAAAACAAGGCCTGTAATCTATGTTTTTGCGTATATTTTCTAAGTTACGTAGTATAAGTATGATGTTTACAGGAAGTATACTGCGGACGAGAAACAGTTTGCACCATAGACGGACTTCACTATGCTTCGTTGTACAGTGCTCGGGTCAAGGCTTTCAATGGCGCAGGGGAAGGGCCCTACAGTGAAGTTATTGGGCTACAAACATCTCCAGGTACCGTCCGATTTTTCGTAATGCTATTTGAACCGTGAAGGAAAACATCATGAAGAAATCGACTTATCCTAAAATCCAATAGGAGCCAGCCGGAACATTTATAAGTTACTGCCACCCGTGGTGTGGCTATTTCAAAAGTAACTCATGTTTGTCTTTAACCGGAATGATACCTCTCCCAGTGGCATGGTTCACCTGGGACGCTCGCTGCGCGGAGGCGGAGGGCGGCGTGACGCTGAGCGCGGACGGGCTGGGCGCCGCGGCGGCGGGCTGGCAGCCGCGCGTGGCGCTGGCCGACCAGCCGCTGGCGCGCGGCCTGCACTACTGGCGCCTGCGCATCGACCGCTACGACGGCGACGCCGACCCCGCCTTCGGGATCGCCAGGGCCGATGTTGCCAGGGATAAAATGCTTGGTAACTTATATTCTTTGATAGTCCTCGTCATGTCAGACACAGTCAGATAAAGGAACTTTCATGGACGACCACCAGACCTTATGTCGACTCCGATCATATCGCTATAAACAAATCCGACGAATTTTTTACCTTGTTAAGGGGCCTTTTAGGTGGCTTAGTAGAACTACTTACCTTCTGATAATGAAGACGTTTACGCCAAAACTCTCTATCTATCGTCTGCCGTCTGCCATTGCGGTCGTCCTTCTATTAGAAGTCCAATTCGTCTCGCCACTTTCGTGTTGGTCAGCCGAGTGTACGACTAAACGCCGACAGACACTACGCCTACAGACTTAACACCGACAAGACTTTACTTCGACGGGACTCTTCGCTGACAGGACACTTCGCCGACAGGACTCTTCGCCGACAGGGCTCATCAGCGACGCAACTTATGCTTGTGCGACACACTGAAGATCGGGAGTCCCGCTTCGCGGGGCTCCTATTTCTGGGTGGTTTAAAAAAAATAACCACGAAGGCTAAGGCGAGAACTCCGCTCCGCTTCGCTCCCGCCTTAGCCTTCTAACCTAACCTATCCGAGTCGGGGTGTTGTCGACCTTCAGTCGCACAAAAGGTACCATAATATACGTTACAATGTTGTAACGTCACATTAGGTATTAATGTTATTATAAAACCCAATGCAAGATCTTTATTTTTTATGAATTGTATAATTACACGAAAAGCATATTCAAATTGCAAATCTGAGTATCGGAGATAAGTTGCGTCGCTGATGAGCCCTGTCGGCGAAGAGTCCTGTCGGCGAAGTGTCCTTTCGGCGAAGAGTCCCGTCGAAGTAGTCTTGTCCGTGTTCAGTCTGTCGGCGTAGTGTCTGTCAGCGTTTAGTCGTACACCGGGTCAGTCACGATATCGCCAGTCATTTAATGGGGCCCAATTAGTGTTTTTTTAACCCATTTAGCTCATCTGACATGCGGCACACAATATGTCCGGCCCAATCCCTCTTAAGAATAACAGCTGAAGCTTATACGGCAATATGAATGGTTGTTTGTGGGTGCGCAGGCAGCGACGCGCTGGGCTGGGCCATGTACATCGACGGCGCGCGCTCGTGGTTCGTGCACGGCGGCGCGCACGGCGGCCGCGCGGCCGGCGGCATCGCGCGCGGCGCCTGCGTGGGCGTGCTGCTGGACCTCACGCGCGGCACGCTCAGCTTCACCGTCGACGACCAGCCGCAGGTAACTCATACTTTTCCGCCAAATATATTAGTTCTATTTTTGTGGTCGGGAAATCATCAAGTGACTCCCCTCGCTATGGGCGGAGCTTTAGGGAGTGACTGACTCTTACTGACTAAAGCCCACCCGTGTTCCCTCAAATGCCCTTTACGTTCCAGGTTAGCTGTAACTTTTTCCAACGATTCCACAACCCTTTCAGGAAAAATAAAACTTGAGAATCTAAGACATTTGGCCATTTCGCAAGGTCATTTAAATGAGCTCTGACCTGTTCCTCCCTCAAATTTTGCTCTTCGTAAATGCTCACATTTGCCGATCCATATAATGTTTCGGATAATATTGAACGTGTTACACCGACTTGGGGACTACGGTGGTAATAAAGGGCAAAGGCAAGAAAATGATGACGATGTTCTGTTTCGGATGGTAACAAGTTGGGTGTACGTTTGCAGGGCGACATAGCGTTTACCGGATTACGCGGCGCGTTTTACCCGGCCGTTTCGCTGAACCGCGGCGTGGCCGTCACGCTGCAGCCGGGCCTGCCGCCGCCGCCCGACCTGCTCATGTCGCAGCTCTCCATCGACTGAACCCACACATACCCGGCCGTGTTGCTGAACCGCGGCGTGGCCGTCACGCTGCAGCCGGGCCTCCCGCCGCCGCCCGACCTGCTCATGTCGCAGCTCTCCATCGACTGAACCCACACATACCCGGCCGTGTTGCTGAACCGCGGCGTGGCCGTCACGCTGCAGCCGGGCCTCCCGCCGCCGCCCGACCTGCTCATGTCGCAGCTCTCCATCGACTGAACCCACACATACCCGGCCGTGTTGCTGAACCGCGGCGTGGCCGTCACGCTGCAGCCGGGCCTCCCGCCGCCGCCCGACCTGCTCATGTCGCAGCTCTCCATCGACTGAACCCACACATACCCGGCCGTGTTGCTGAACCGCGGCGTGGCCGTCACGCTGCAGCCGGGCCTCCCGCCGCCGCCCGACCTGCTCATGTCGCAGCTCTCCATCGACTGAACCCACACATACCCGGCCGTGTTGCTGAACCGCGGCGTGGCCGTCACGCTGCAGCCGGGCCTCCCGCCGCCGCCCGACCTGCTCATGTCGCAGCTCTCCATCGACTGAACCCACGCATACCCGGCCGTGTCGCTGAACCGCGGCGTGGCCGTCACGCTGCAGCCGGGCCTCCCGCCGCCGCCCGACCTGCTCATGTCGCAGCTCTCCATCGACTGAACCCACGCATACCCGGCCGTGTCGCTGAACCGCGGCGTGGCCGTCACGCTGCAGCTGGGCCTGCCGCCGCCGCCCGATCTGCTCATGTCGCAGCTCTTCATCAACTGAACCCACGCAGACCAGCTCATCACTCGCGCACAAGAAACAGTGGGAGGCTAGCTAAGAACGCGTACTTCTGTTAGAACAACATACGCCCTAAGCGTTAACTCCCAACTTTTTCCTAAACAACTAGAACTATTTGTCGCCCGAGGCGATAGGTACGTTAACTTTTGTTTAATAGAGAATATAATAACTATACCCAGTTAAACTTACTGTCTTCGAGTTTATATCGACGCCTTTTTATTAGTTAAAAATAACGTGACCAGAGAGTACATTTTTGTTAGTAAGACGAACATGATTCACGCACATTATTCTTCTTGTATTCGTTCTTACTGTAACCTTAGAAAACATGGACGTAAAATCGCCTACTGTAAAATACGCAATAGAGTATCGAATTTACATTAATTGTTATTAAATACATATTTTGTAATGGCCCCCATAGTTGTAAGCTGCGTTTAAATACTAATACATATATTTAATGTCATAGATAGGTATAGAAATTGGATTGTGTGAGATTTTGGTTTGCTTACTATATATGTTGACTATTTTGAAACGGTTTGCCATAAAATGCTATTAATTTGACAATTATTGACGTAAATAATAGACTTCTCGTTAAGTGAAATTTAAACTTGTACTTAAAATAATTAACATGATTTGATCTCTTGAATTAAACTTAATTAGTCATGAACGAACAAAATGTGTAACATAAAACAAAAGATTGCTAAGAGATGACATTGCCGTAAGTTATATTCCCTTATTTGTAAGTTTAAAAGTTTTTGTGTTCTTATTTATAATCTGATTAACAAAGTTATACATATTGTATTATATCAGGGGACCTGAAGTGTAACTAAAATATTCCAATACCCACCAGAACTGTCTGAAAACATTTCGTTACTCATAAGGCAGCTAGTTTTTTTATTAAATTTTACGTTATTTAACTTATATTTTGAATATGATATTTCTTTCATTAGTTAAACAATGTGTTAAAAATTTTATTACTTAGTATTTTTTATAAAAAAAACCCTTGAATCATAAAAATAAATTGAAGGTGATTGTTATTGTAAATCTACACCATGCCGGATTTAGTCCGCAAATTAACCTAATTGATTTTATAGAGACTTATAATGTGTATACTGTTTAGGTAGTTAATAAATAAAGGTAAACCAGCTTGATGTGACTTTTTACACAAACACATATTAAACAAATAAACTACTGTTTAAACTAATGCTTCAATTGATTTACTAATCGTTATTGTTTTATTTACATTGGTTTTTAGTTGCATTTTATTTTTAAACTGAGTTTTTAAATAAAAAGACATCAAGATTGTTTACCTTTGTTTAACTGTCTAAAGCTTTCTTTTATAGCTCAAAATTGGAGATGCCTACATCATAGAGCAATCTTTTTGAGATTTCATATCATTTCGTTATGGCCTTTACCTTGGCAATGTCCTTCTGTATCGAATATCATAGTTAGCTAACAGCTTAGAAATCGGCGTATCTTAGATACAACATAGGTATTATATTATTTATTTATTTCTTAGCTTAATAAAACCAGCCTTTAAATTCATGTATCGTCTAACTGCTGGACTAAAGCCATTTCTCATATAATTTTGTGAAAAACTACATATCCTATAGAGAAAAAATACTTGTAAATTATTTAATTTCGTCTTATTTATTATCTAAGTGAAGTGGTTGAAATATATATGAATGACATAATTAATCATAGAAATATAAGACGTTTATTTTAATAAAAGCAGTGCTATGACATCCATTACATGAACTGTGTATGTACTTAATTATGACTGATTTTCATTAAATACTTTTATTACATATATCCACGCGTATCATTGTTAAAACCTTAAACATTACTATCGTAAACAAGCAAAAAATACAGAATTAATGATTTAGAACAATTTGAGAAAATTACGAAAATACTCATGTTTAAAATTATACGCTTTGAAAGCCGTATTAATAGTAAATTATTCAACGAGAGTATACAGCAGTGTCTTATGTCACGGGCTTTATATTGAATTCCGAACGCAATGAAGGATTCGGGAGTTAAAGAGGGGGCCTCGGGTCGGTAACTCTTGGGCCATTCTCCACACAAACGCATTCCGCTGTTTTATTCGTGGATAATGCTGCTAGAGCAATGATTTTTTTCTAAAAAATCTAGATCGAATTAATACGTGCGTCTATCATTTTCTTTTTTCCAAGACATAATTACTTAAGGGATTATGACAATCCAAAAACCTGAAAAAACATGCCGTCGTTGTTACCGCCATGTTCAGACGACTGTCAGACAAGTTTGTAACAAAATAGAAAATAATAGAAGCAGAGGTAGATATAGTCTTCCTCTAAATTTTGATATATGATTTTTTACATCAGTCCAGTTTTGAAGAAGAAAACAGCGGGATTCAAAACGTCTTTTAAATCAAGGTAAAAATCAGCCTGAGCTGCAGTTGTCGCTTTCGCACTTTACTTATTAGGGCACAGTGCGACGCATCGGCAATAGTTCCTTCAAATACCTATTTCTCAAATTCCTCGGGACTAGTCGGTAACTCTTAGGCCTTTCTCCATATAAACGCATTCCGCTGTTTTCTTCGTGAATAATGCTGCTAGAGCAATGATTTTTTTCCAAAAAATCAAGATCGAATTAAAACGTGCCTCTATCATTTTCTTTTTTAGGTAATCAACGGAACCCTATTACTAAGCCTCCGCTGTCCTTCCATCCGTCCGTCTGTCTGTCAGCGGGCTGTATCTCAAGAACCGCAATAGTAGACAGTTGAAATTTTCACAGATTGTGTTTTTCTATTGTCGCTATAAAAATAAATAATAAAAATTAAGGTTTATGGTACGGAACCCTTCGTGTCTGACTCGCACTTGGCCGGTTTTTCTAATAATTACTTAAAGAATTATGGCAATCTAAAAACCCGAAAAAACAGCCCGTTTTTACCGCTATGTTCAGACGACTATCAGACTTTGATAAGATTTTTAACAAAATAGAAAATAATAGGAGCGTAGATATTATAGTCTTCCTCTAAATTTTGATATATAATTTTTATAGATCAGTCCAGTTTTGAAGAACAAAACAGCGGAATACAAAACGTCTTTTGGTCAAGGTTTTTATAGATAAAATCAGCCTGAGCTGCAGTTGTCGCTTTCGCACTTCAGTAGGAAGACGCAGCGCGACGGTATCAGCAATAGTTTCTCTAAATACCTATTTTTCAAATTCCTCAGGACTAGAGTCCCCTCCTAAGAGTTTAACTCACGGTCACGAGCGAAGCTAGGGAGTACAAGAATCCTGAATGCAGTGGGGGATTCAAGCTAGCCCAAGGCAAACACACCTTTATCCCCGAGGAGGATACTCTACTTTTCACCACCTACTGCGAGAAAATTGTTCGCAAGTCATGAAGAGAGATGGGTTCCCGTCGGTTTCAAAGTTGAGTTCCAAATTCAAATCACACTATTGACCTCCGGGCAATAATATTGAACTGAATTTCATAATGACCCGCCGGGCAATAATGACTAACTTGAGGTTGAGTTTGCATGACATATAATGTGAAGTTTTCGTGCAGGTGGTGTGAAAAAATACTATTCGAAGCCTGAAGCATAGAGTACGAGTATCTTTATCCTGTAAAAATTGCCTTAATATTTACTAACTACTTGGAACCACGGTAAGGCTATTGCAATAAAAATCAAACCTTTTAAACAATCGTTATGAATGGAATTACTGACATGTTTTTAGGTTTCTGTATCCAAAGGGAGTAACCAACGGAACCCTATTACTTAGCCTCCGCTGTCCTCCATCCGTCGTATGTCTGTCAGCGGGTTGTATCTCAAGAACTGTAATAGGTAGACAGTTGTAATGTTCACAGATTGTGTATTTGTATTACCTTTATAACAACTAATAATAAGTAATCAATTAAACTAAAAATTTAATAGGGCTCCCATACACGAAACGTGTTTTTTTTTTCGGTTTATGGTACGGAACCCTTCGTGTGAGAATTCGACTAGTACTTGGCCGGTTTTTAAAGCATAATTACTGCATAAAAGAGCATCTGCTAGCAGCTTAGCCTGCGTGAAAGTCGAAATAATCGCAAGGAAACGACGGGGGGTGATGAATAGCACTGCTAGTATTATATTATCTGTGATAGCACCTATGTTATGACCTTCGTGGTCATTGACTACTTTTGTGCCAACTTGCATCAAAGTCAATCAGCATCAATCATGTTTAAGAAACGTAGACTTTCACATTTATAATTTCAGTAGATAGGATTGCCCATTTGACTATTTAGATAGGATCTTTCAAAACGCTGTCCGAATCATTTAAGTAACTATTTTGAAATAATAAACAACCAAGCTCAAGCAATATTAAAACGTTATGTGTGTGATTAAAAGGCCATAGACGAATGTGCTTAGGCGATATAGTAAATTCATAAAGGTTCCTTCCCACTGCGGGTTCGGTGCCGGATACATACGTTCTAAGTTTGGGTAGACGACAAGCTATTCGGAAGTGGTGATATTATCCCGAGCTGATATGTATTCGATACCTTTAGGCTACGTTTCCACCGGAGATTTTTTTTCCAACTTTGCTTCTTTTCTTGAGATGGGATGGGGAATTCTTCAAAATAAGAACTCAATAATTTTCTATTTCTCTTCTCTATTTCACATGAACAGCTTTATTCAAAGTATACACTACCAGCTACCAATTAACAAGCGTGGAGATTTAAACAAATCATTTCATACCGGTATCGACTTTATCCTAATATCCTGTCGTCGCCAATAGCGTACGTTATTCCTAGACCAGGCAAATTCCGCTGAAAATTAGGCTAACTTAGCAATAATTCTTAACTCTGATTTGTAGAGTAGGTATAGGCAGGGATGTTAAAATGTATCCCGCAAAAAGTTTACCGTGTGACTGACACGTCTGGGATGGCCACCATCAGGGATTTTAATTTTGATACCATAAAAAATAATCGCTAACTAGTCGCCAAATATCACAATTAGTCTGTCACTGGTTCAAAAGTTATAAAGGTTTATAGGTGGCTGGTCTGGCGTGAGCGCCTTTTCTTTTTTTTTTTTTGTTGCCTGGGTGGACCGCCACCCCAGTGTTCCTTCTTACACTTGAACCGAGGATCGTGAGAACTAATACGCCTTCCACAATCCCAGGCTAGTGCCGGCTCGCCTATGCCGGCCACCTCAGGCCCGCGGTAGGAGTGAGGTGTTCTCCCCCCGCGACGTCCAATAGGGGCGCATCTGGAACAATACGCGCCACCAGACGGTGGCGCGTATTGTTCCAGATGCGGGTTCTGCTGGATGGGGCCGGCGGACGACCCCGAGTCCACCGTCCCTCCGGACCTTTCTAGGGGGACTGGAAGAGGGCGTTGTCCGCCTTCCGCCGACGTCCGGTTCGCTTGCTGCGGTAGTGGCCACGGCCTCCCTCTCCCTCTCCGCAGCCTCCTTTTGCGAAATTACGATTTCGCAAAAGGAGTGCACCACTCGGCGCTCCCGACCATCGAACGAGCGATGACGAGTCCCACTTCGAATACGAGGGCACGGCGCTGCTCCTCCCATGTATGTAAATCGGGCTGGTTTCCGCAACTCCACGACTAAGCGCGTATTTTACGTACAGGTGGGACAAATGTGTCATTCGATCCACCGCAGCTCCCCAAGGAAGGCCAGCAACGCCTTGGTGTTACCAACTATATCAGAGGCCGAGAGTACCTGAGTTTCCGAAGTACTTAGCCCTGTAATCCGTGACTACCGGGCAGCTTAGAAGCAGGTGTGCTGAGCTGTCTCAATCTCCTCCATGCAGGCTCTGCATAGCGGGCTGTCAGTGACTCCTATAGCATAGAGGTGTTTATTAAAAGACCCGTGGCCCGTTGTTACGGCTGTGACTGTACGCAACTGTTGTTTAGTCAGTCTTAGGGCTTGTTTTGTAAATCGGCCATCTATAGAGGGAAGTGCCTCTTTGGCATGCTTACACTCAGAATGGTCAGCCCATAGCTTGTGATGTTTATCTCCGGTGCGTTTCCTTACCAGATTGCGTAGGTACCCGAAAGGCAGCGGCACGAAGGGTTCAGGTCCCATCGCTGCCATACTCAAACCCTTCTGGCGAGTTCATCCGCTGCATCGTTGCCTCGGGATTCACTGTGCTGCTCCTCCCATGCGGCACACTCTGCCAGTGTGTGCTGCGCCGTGTCCTCCCGACAATCGGTGCAGTGATGGCACCGAGCGTCCGCCTGTTTATGCGACATAGGTACTTCCCGAAGCAGCCATGCCCGAGAGCACCTGCTTCGCCTGAAACGACAGGGAGCCGTGCTTCCTCCCGAGCCAGGAGCACTGGCCGGATAGCCTCGATAGTGACGAGGCCGGCGGTAGGTCGCGAAAGCCTATCCCGCCATTCCCTCACCATGACCTCGCGGAGCTGTGACTGACGCAACTCGATCTCGCGCCGCATCGGTTCACCGCCGCGCGTACACACTTCCTCGCGCCACTGGTACAGCGAGACGAGAACCCTCGCCTCGCTGTGAAGTTCCAGGGTGGTGATCCGGCCAGTGCACAACCCGCCTCGTAAGAGATCGTGCGATACCCCCTGATAGCTCTGCGGTCTTCGCAGTATCGCAATGCCGCCGGCCGTCAGATCAGAAGCCCACACCGGGGGCTGGGGTGAGCGCCTTTTTTTTTAACGTGGGGAAATCCTCTTGGATGTCATTCGCCCTGGGGAGGGCGGAGGGGTCTGTCAGACTCTTACTGACTAAAACCACCCCGGTGTTCCATCTCTCACCCACGCCGGGAATCGCGGGATCTTGCGACTTTCGTAATCCCCGGCTAGTGCCGGACCGCCTCTGCGGGCCACCTCGGGTCAGTGGGGAGAGTGAGGTGTTTGACTCCCCCTGCGACGCCAGAGGGAAGCATGGGAACACCACGCGCCGCCACCTCGGATCCGGATGAATGGGGGGCGACGGACATTGGGGTGAGCGCCTTGGGGTAGGCGCTCACCCCAATGGCCAATTTGAATCTCAAAAGATAGGGTACCTAGCGTAATGTTTTCTCCCAAATTTAGTCGGTAATTAGTCGCAATTTTTCGCCAAGTCAGATTTATTCGGGTCTTGGTTTAGAAGATATAATGAATTCAATTTTTGAGGTATAGTACAAGAGCAAGAACGAAGAGTTTAAGAATTTATCTATCTCTGACATGACAAGTACTTGAGACCGATAAAACAAGAAGTATATTATTACACAAATATTAATAAAAAAAAAATTTCTTGGCAATGTTTCGTAATCTCTTCAATCTAGCTCTTAGCCTACCTACTTACCTTAAAAATTGAAGTGTGGGTATCTTCTAAATTCAGACCCGAATAAATCTGTAACTAGGCGAAATGTCAGTCAGACGATTTGTAAGGGTATCCACTGTATTTGCGAACCTCTTGCGCTCCGCTCTTCTGGAACTATCCACATGTGAAGCAGTAGCGAGAGTAGTGGAGATCGCGTATCTCGGCAAGCGTTGCGTGGAATGCCTCCGAATTAGGTGAAGCGGACCAACGATCTTCCTAACGTTTTGTAGGACAGAATGGAACCCAATGCATTTAGTGCTAAACGAATTTAGTTTTATTTCTGTCAATCTTTTGAAGACAGATACGGAATGATTTTAATTACCTAGGTACCTAAGTTACATGTATTGTTACTTGTGGTGCCTCATTTGTCGGAATAAAAAACTTGATCGAACTCAATTCATGAGACCTGGTGGAAGTCCATAAAAATACATAGTTTTAAAGAACAAGGCACATTGAAACGTCAATCTAAAATTTACATAAAGTGAGAGGTCAATATGCTATGGTAATTTCGATTGACGCTTCGACACTGCATGTTTGAAAATGAAACAGATAAATGGCGTGAAGAGTTTATTTTTGGCCCGTTTTTTAACAACAATATATTTCTGAAATAGATAAAACAAGATAAACAATTATTAAATTACAGAATATGCCACTGCCAATATAGGTCACCTCTAGAATGTAAACTTTTCCGACACATATTTTGTATATGAGCATGATTTATTGAAACTATAACATCTATATAAAATCTTATCTGATATGCTTTCTATTTCGGGTTTCAAAAATCTTGTGTAGCTAATTACATAACTGTCACTTCCCGGATTGCAGGCGCGACGTTGACGCAAGGTTTACCTTTTTTACATCGTTAGTTTTTTTTAACACAGGTTCAGTTGGTGTCAAAACTTCATACGCATAATTGAACTGAAATTAAGAGATCAAAAACGCATAAGTTTGGCAATCAGTTTAAAGCATTGTTTCAGTTTGCAAGCGATTAGAATGAGCAAAGTGAGTACCTATCGAGCGTTATCAGACGCCAAACACATAAGGTAGGCAACCAATAATCAACGTCACATGTTTTAATAACATATTCTATTCATCGGGATATTGCCACTTTATTTTATTAACCTGCGTCGATTCGTTATATTAAATGATCAGTTACATTTACACATACTTCCGAGATTATCGGAAGACTAAATAATTAAATGTATAGTTAGAGGGTACACACACAAATTTTAATCTTATCTAAATCCAGTTATGCATGATCAGCAACACAGATGATTATATTTTTTTTTTACATAATAACCATTTATTCAGTATATTTAATAAGAACTATAAACATTATCGCTGTGTTGCTGGGTGTACCATGAAACCATCATCAACCTTTATCACAGATATATTTTGTCAAAATCATTTTTCCTGACTCACAACATTTGTATGCAATTACCACCAAATATTAATTGAATTTCAAGCTTCCATTTTCCAAAACAACCCTTATACTAAATACAATCGTCCAGCAAAGCAATCTTTACAAACTCCCAACTTGGTCTATCCATCACTTACAACCTGCATTTGCACCAATGCTTTTCTTCTAAGTCAAATTTAACAGGCTAATAAAATAAATAATTCTTGACTCTATGTTAACTAAACAATCTGAAACACCGAATTTGTAATTTCACCAGTTTCGTAAAAACTGGTTTGTTTGCAATTTTGATCATTTGACTTCAAACAAATAGTATATAAATTGACAGGACATATATGTAAATAAGTGATATTTAAGTGTGTATACAGAGTTACAAAACAAATATTCAATTAGAACAACTTAAAATATTTGATGAACATTGATTGTACTCTATACTTCCTGTAAGGCCTGCTTACCAAATTAACTCTTCACTTGACATCCCGAATTGTTTTTATCCCCAGAGAGTAGATGTTAGTTTCATTAGTTAAAACGAAATTCTCTCAAAATAATCCCCAGTATGAGCAATGTGCCATATCTGCAAGCCGTACCAGAATGGTTCAATGCTCAACTTTTATGTCACAGTTCCATGCAAATATTGTTTAATTTTTTTAAAGCAACATGCCATTTTCCTACCCAATAAGATCTGGAGAACCTGACAAAATAGGAATGATATTTATATTTATTGCCATTCAAAAAGTTTTGAGATTAAAAATAGATGGCTATTTCCAATAAGTTTAATAATTTGATATTTATCAGGTCCTCCAAAGCCAAATATCATATTGTAAATTACTAAAATCTGTGACAAAACCGCTTAACTATTAAATTAAATCAATACATGATAACAATTCTTCAAAGCTAGGTCAAAATGGTACTTCACCTAGACAAAAAAAAACTGAAAAATTGTTTTTTCTTTTGATTATACACATATTTGGGTATCAGTTTAAATCTTGTCTTAAAGGATTAGTATCAAGATGACCTCCCTTTTATAAACACGGCTTGATGACAAATATTGTTCCAAGCGGCCAGAAACAATACGATTTACACTGAAATGTTTCTTTGTTTAACAATAGATGTTGTTTGAGCTAGGCTTACTATCTACCCACCTTACAGAATTTAAGTTTTTTTTTTTAAATTTAAAATAAAACAGGTGCTAGCTCAAACTAATATATAAGGTGTGGGTAGACATTTGTGATATCAGCAGAAAGTCAACCACAATTTATGTAAGATGATGGACAAATCTAGGTAGACTCTCACAGATGATGCTCAAATAAATATTTTTTATATTTTAACAATGTAGGAATTCGCACACAGTATCCAATATGGACAAAGTACACAAGATACCTTTTGTTTATGTCCTGATGTGTGGTTTATTTACACTTTAAAAAAGTAACCCATTTCAGGTCAAAGTCTTACTCACGATAAACTATTTACACTCACATTTTGTTACAATAAATTCATTACACTTTTTTACAAATAAGTTTTTTGTTTTTAAAGATTTAAACTATGTAGTTCCTTTCACCAGTCAGCAAGTCCAGTTAGTAGCGGTACGCGCGGCGAGCTCGTGCGCGAGCGGAGCGACGGCGGCACGGCGTTACTTGTCGGCCGAGTCGTCGTCGTCCGCCGGGCGCGCCACGTACAGCGCCGGGTCGATCACCTTCGGGATCGGCTTGATCTCCGTGCCCAGTTCCTGCTCGATGCGGTGCAGAGCGAAACGGTCCTCGTACGTGATTAGGTTGATAGCGATACCCAGGTGGCCGAAGCGTCCCGAACGACCGATGCGATGCAGGTAAGTTTCGGCCATACGCGGGAAATCAAAATTGATGACGACGTTGACGGCTTGCACGTCGATACCTCTAGTAAAGAGGTCTGAGCACACGAGATTGCGGCAGAGTCCCGCGCGGAAGTCGTGGAACACACGATTGCGGTGTGCCTGCGCCATGCGCGCGTGAATGTAGTAACAGCAGTAACCTAGCTCAGTTATTTTCTTCGCAAGCAACTCCACACGCTGAGTTGAATTACAGAATATTATAGACTGGTTTATTTGCAACTGAAACAATAAAAAAATACAATTTAATGCAAATTCAAACTGACGATTAATTTCACATGAAAAAAATAAACAAAAGATATTCAGACCTTTACCTTTGAAAAAAGTGTATTTAAACAATGCACTTTCTGCCTCTCTTGTACAAATGCATAGTACTGTGTAACTCCCTTCAGTGTTAACTCCTCCATGAGATTAATCTCATACGGCTCTCTTAAGTGCTTTTCCATGAATTGTTTCACACTCAGTGGGAAGGTGGCAGAGAACAGCAAGATCTGGCGTTCTTTGGGTAACCTGTGGAATAATATTATTAAGTACCTTTTAACACTCCCTAAGATAAATTAATGCAGGTAGTAATAACAATCAGTATATACGGGTTTTATCACTTATACAGAAGTGAAGGGGAATCCAAAAGTATCATCATTGAGGTTATTTAGGGCTTTATTGTACTCTATGGGCTGATTTTTCAATAGTCCTAAAACTTTTACACAGGGAACAAAATGGCCGTTTGACAGTTTTTTTATAGAAAATGTCAATATGACAAATTTAGTCTTCCAATAAAAATTATGTGACTAATGAAATCAGGGCGTATTGTCCCCAAACGTCTGCCCCCAAATGGGAATTTTCGTGTCATCTGTCCCTGAAATATTTATTAATAAGTGTTTGTCTCCAAATGGTGTCCCATTTAGAGATAGACACTTACAATTAAAATTTACTAAGAAACCAGAAACATGTTGAAGTATCTCTGGGGTTGGAATTGTGAGCAGTTAGGATTCAAAAGTACAAGGAAGCCAGAAACATTTCGAAATATTTCCGAATTCGAATACCAGGAGAACAAAAACGTCAAAGTGCATGCAGGCAGAAGCTAGTTACAAAACATTTCAGGGACAGATGAAACTTTTCACTCCCTTCTGTCCCCATTTATAAATTTGGGGCAGATGACAGGAAAATTCCCATTTGTCCCCATTTTGGGACAGACGTTCGGGGACAGATGGGAACACTCTGAAATCAGCCCTTAAACTAATAAATAATAAAACCAGGCAAAATTATCTATACATGTGTAATAATGATATTTGTTTGGAATTTGCCCAGGGAAAAAGTAATTTAAGACTTGGTCATCATTAAGTGTTACGAACCGTGAAATAACCATATCAAGCATTCCTTTGAAGTCTTGAGAAAGAAGTTTATCTGCCTCATCAAGAACCAGCATCCTGCACTGGTCCATCTTGGCAACTTGTTTATCCATGAGATCAATCATACGACCTGGCGTAGCTATAATAACTTGAACTGAAACAAAAACATGACACTTATGTAACAAAGATAAAAATATTATGTATTATATATAACATTAAAAATACAATTGGGTCTTTACCATTTTGATAAATACGCATAATGTCATCCCGGAGATTAGTACCTCCTGTAGTAACCATTACGCGAATATCTGTGTGTTTTGCCAGTTCAATGCAAATTTGTGATGTCTGGAGCGCTAACTCCCTAGTTGGTACCACAATTAAAGCTTGAATAGCATCTTTTTTAGGATCCACCTAAATATAGAAAAAAGAAAAATATTTATAAAGTACTAACACTTCCTAAGACAATATAATAAGTGGTGGTGATAACAATCAGTAAATACGGGTTTTATCACTTATAGAGAAGTGAAGGGGAATCCAAAAATATCATCATTTAGGTTATTTAGGAGATAATTGTACAATCACAACTATTAAAGTAATAAAATTATGTCAAACCTGTTCTAAAACTGGAATACAATAAGCGCCAGTTTTTCCAGTTCCATTTTTAGCTCTTGCAAGGACATCTTTACCACTGAGTGCGATAGGAATAGAAGCCTCTTGAATGGGGGAAGGTTTTTCCCATCCTTTCTCAAAAATTCCCATCAGCAGCTCACGTTTTAGGCAAAACTCTTCAAACTCATTACCTCTTGTGTCTGTTACATCCTTTAAATCCAAGAAAACGCAATGAGCAAATTCATTGAAGTTGACTGAATATATCCTAACACAAAGACATTTATAGTACATGAGAAAAAAACGGGTGTCTAGAACCAATTTCAGAATAAAGATATGTTGTACGTCTTGTTTTTTTGGAGCTGTTTGTTATGTGTATCCCAAATATTATTAAGTGGTTGTATCACCATCTAATCCCAAAACAAATTTGCTTATAGTCATACAGCAGTTTTATGCAAAAAAAAAATATAAATAAGTTATTAAAAATACACAACATTCACTACAGAACCGTTACTGAACTTATCATTTGTAAAAGCAGTGACATGCAATTGTACCGAGATAAGGGAAAAATAAAACTTGTTTATTATTTATACCAAGGTCAAAATTTCAAAATTAATCATCAAGAACTTTGCTTCGACTTTAGTTACATACCTAAATAAAACGATTAACAAAAAGGGACTAGTCCCATAGTAGTTTTTTAAGTGACTATTTGTCAAAAAAGAGGGTATTTATGAAATTTGTTAACTTACACTAGTCTTTATTCTCCTGTCTTTCGGGGGTATTTTTAATTTTGATTTCCAACCGATGTCATCGATACTTTTATCGACATCTCTGAAAAAAGAAGTAATATTTAAGAAAACTTAACGACTAAAGAAAAAAAAATAGGCAAAATATTTTAGCAACAAAGAGATACGAACCCCTTATTCTGACTGGCCATACTGTTTCCGACGTGATTACTTGAACTAATTCTATTTTCGGTCATCATTTTGCCAAATAATCCCACTAGGGACACGACTAAAATTAGAAACTTAGAATCACAATTCTTTGTCCAAGTCCGACACTAAACAAATTTTACGATAAGTCACTTTTCGATACATAAGCTATTTAGAAGTTTATCACGTTCACCAACTTAGTCCGGGGATATCTGAAACAATAAATAGACCATAATAATCAATTAACATTAAAGTAAAGATAAGTACGCGAAAGCAAGATAGGTAAACGAGATTACGAGACGCGTCAACAAGCACCAAAATAAGTACAAATAAATTACAAAACAGAAAATTCTGTCTTGAAAACAAATACCTACTGTAACTAATGTAAATTAAATAACGCGTATATAATTTAATTGCGATTTGTTGTCTATTTAGACGTAAATAGAACAAGATTAGAGAGATTATACAGGATAAAACAAAGTCGTAGTTTTATCTTCCAATTTTAATATGGCCGCCAAGAAATTTACAAATGACAAGTAGTTAGTAGCGACTTAAATTACTGAAATAGTTAAACAATACCCTATTTTTTACTTACACTTAATTGAAGTGAAAATAAATCATGCAAAATTCATAAATAAACATTACCTTGATAAAATTCTACAAAAGACGACGACACTCGATACTCGAAGACGACATCACAATGTAACCAAAAACAGTGTTGCCATCTGGACAACGATATATGTGCCTCCGTACATAAACAATATTATTACAGAGCAGCGCTCTAGAGGACATCTTGGCACGCGGTGAAATATGGAACTAAAGACGTTGCATAATAAGTGGTATGATAAAACGTGTTCTACGCGGATGTAATCTAATGTCCAATCCAAGGTGACTTTGGTGGGACTGCCAATTTTGTATGAATTTGGATTGCATCTGACGTCTACACGGAGGCAATCCAGCAGGGTCACCTTCGATTGGATTGGATTGAACGCTAGATTACATCCGTGAAGAAGGCCTTTAAGTAAAACGGCACCACTCCTGTAAACTCACATTTCAAAATACATAAGCTTTCTAGCATGTTTCATTTTTATGATGTTATTTTAGGATAAATTCTTAAAAACAAAAATGTTTTAATGTTGTGTTGTGTGTGCTGTTGCCCGCGGCAAAAAGGAGCACAAACGCATATTGGGCCCCATGCAACTCTACGTGGGTCTGGGTGGATTTACCCAACAAAAATTTCTCCGAACAAAAAATTCAAAAAAATTAAAACACATTGGAATGCCAGTAAAACTAGATAAAATCATTGGAGGATAACTTTAATGTACCTACATTGTGTTTAGACCAACATTTTAAGTGTAGATCAGAAGATATCAGCATTCCAATAAAAAGAGGGGAGATGGTGATGACGACGGTGGTATGGTACTGATTTATCTATGGATGGTGATGATTTCGTGTGTATGGTGATGACGCTATATACATGAATGTCAAATTAAAAACAACAAAATATATGCAAATTAACATTTTTAATGATTTAAATAACACTCATAATTTCTATTCCCACCAGTCATAGACATTTTTCTCCAAACTAAGGGTCTTGAGCAGTCCACATTCATCAGCTGCCAGCCACCTTCCATCGGCATGGGCGTCCCCGCAGTCTCCCAACTAGTACCCCAATGATGTCGTCCTGTTTGAGCGTGCCTGAGGGTTAGCAGCATGGAACCTCATTTCACTTCCTTCTCCTCTCCCTCCTTCACTCAAATACATAAAAAAGGAACTAAATTGGAAAAGCTGTACAGCAGCAGCACTCCCTCACTCACAAAGTGCACAGCAATATTCAAGGTCTGCACTCAAATCTCGCCGCAGTCCATCACCACCTTGAGACTGAGAAACCAGTGCTCTTCTTCCTTTCCGAGACGCAGATCGGATGTTCGTCAGACGTGTCGCACCTGTCCTACCCAGGGTTTACCCTGGAGCAAAACTTTAAATCACGCGCGGGCGTATGTATGTACGCCCGGGACGACATTTGCTATCGGCGTCTCCGCAACCTTGAGGACTCCAGGTTCTCAACGCTATGGGTTCTACCGTTTCTGTTCCGTTCTGCCTGTGTCTACCGTTCGCACAGCGGTGATTTGAAGACAACTGGGCTCACACAACACCTAAGTGAGACGGCGGATGCGGCTCAGCAGCGGTACCCTTCTGCCCAATTGGTGTTACTGGGGGACTTCAACGTCCACCATCAGGAGTGGCTCTTCCCATACCAGTGCACAGACCATGCTGGACGAGAGACGCAACAGCTAGTAAGATTTAACGCTAAACGTTAAATCTTACACAGCTGGTCCAGGGGGCAACGAGGATGCCGGATGTTGATTCGCACACTGCCGATTGCTTGGACCTTTTGCTGACAACAAATCCAGACCGTAACTCGGTGTCGATTTCTACACCACTGGGTAGTTCCGACCACTGTCTGGTGAAGTCTGTGTCCGTTTACTCCCAGCACGATCCTAGCCCGTGAGGCACCCGGCGGATTTGGCGATACAGGTCAGCAGATTGGGATGGCATGCGATCTTTCTTCGCATGTTATCCTTGGCAGCCTACTTGCTTTTCTTCGACGGACGGTTCGTCGTGCGCGGACGCCGTGATGGATGATTGAGGAGGGGGATGGAGTACTACATTCCGTTCACTGACGTAACAATGTCTGGCACCGCTCGTCCATGGTTTGGTGCCGAGTGCAATCGCGCTGATGCGCTTAAGCACGCAGCGTACCTAGCATGGGTCGACGCTCGTACGCACAAAGCAAATGACGTGAGTTTAAGAAGAGAGCCTTCAACAGGGCTGCCAAGTCCTGCAAGAAGGTGTTGCGGAGGGCTCGGTTTGACCACATTAGCCGAATAGAGAACAAACTTGCTTCATACCAAGCAGGTAGTAAGGCTTTTTGGTCCCTGGCTAAGTCTGTCGAATCGAACTTCTGCCGCCCCTAACTACCAGCAATGCTGAGACCCGACGGTTCGCTGGCCCACTCCACTGAGAAGAAAGCGAACTTGTTTTTTTCTTTGTTTGCGGATTTTTAACGTCTAGATGGACGCGTTCCGGTGGCGTTCGACCCCCTGCTTCTCTTGATGGATGCGAGTCGAGTATGTCGAACATTCGCATTCATCAGTACGTCTACCATGACTTTTATCAATATATACTCGCTAGCGAGTGTACTTATAAAAATATGAAAACTTTTAAAAAACAAGTTTCTAATTTATTGTTTAAGTTGTCAATTAACAAGCAAGCAAGTTGCAGGTAAAACTTAAGTTAACAACTAAAAAAAATAACTAGATACGCTTATTTCGCCTTTCGTTTGAGACTGGAAAAGTGCCGATGGCTTGGAAGCAGGCTAACGTGCTGTCCGTGCCCGAGAAGGGTAGTCGAGCTGACCCAACAAATTACAGGCCTATCTCGGTAACTTCCGTACTCTGTAAGAGTATGGAACGAGTACTGAATCTTAAGCTCCTGGCGTACCTAGAAGCGAACGATATCCTTAGTGACCGACAATACGGTTTCCGTCGAAATCGGTCAACTGGGGATCTTTTAGCGTATGCCATTCACATCTGCATTGAGGCTATCGAGAAATACGGGGAGGCACTTTTGGTCTCCCTTAACATCTCGAAGGCCTTCCACAGGGTCTGGCACTATAGCCTTATTTATTAGTAAGGTTCCTTCCTTCGGTCTGCCCGCCGGATTTTGTGATTGGATCGCAGAGGGATCGATATATCCCAGTGATCATAGATGGCTGCTCGTCTGGACTGCTGGTTATTAATGCCGGGGTTCCTCAGGGGTCGGTGCTGTCGGCAACACTGTTCTTGCTGCATATTAATTATCTTCTTAAACCCGGTATGCAGACGACAGCACTGTTGCTGAGAGGTAAGTGTCCTAAGCACGAGCTGGTGGGTCGCAGATCCGGTCTCCGGCCGGAGACCGGATCTGCGTGAACGTGTCTTTACTGGCTGTCTCTGATTGGGGCGATGCCAATCTGGTCAAGTTCAATGCTGCTGAGACACAATACAAGCGTGTCTTTTTTTCGCCAAAAGGAGCCAATTCCATCCAGCTTCATCTTTCCGAGCTCAAACTCTCTCAAGCGCCAGTTCGATCGCGTATGGAGCGTAGAGAGCAGTAGCTCTCATCTTTGGGATGGATCTGCGGGTACCAGCTTGATGCCCTTGAGTCAATTCAAAAACGAGCCAAGAGGATCATCGGCAGTGATAGGCTTGTCGAGTCGAGGCTCCAAAGTCTGGAGCATCGACGCCGAGTTGCTAGCCTGTCGGTTTTCTCCCGGTTGCATTTTGGGGAATATGCGACGGAACTGCATAATTTTATTCCGCCAAGACCGTTCCAATATCGGACCACAAGATGAACGGCGATGCGCCACCGGTACATGGTCGGCATCCCACCCACACGCACGAAACCTTTTTGGGAACACATTCAAAGTGCGTACAGCTAAGGAGTGGAATTCCCTGCCGGAGTCTGTGTTTCCTGATAGCTACAACCTGGAAGTCTTTGAGTCAAGAGTGAATTGGTTACTTCTAGGCAAGCGTGCTCCATCTTCGACCACATCATCGCTTACCATCAGGTGAGATAGTGGTTAAACGCGTGCCCTTCAAAAGTAAACAATTACCAAAATGGTCATCACCATACACTTGAGTTCATCACCGTTCATTATTTGTAAATGGTGATGATGGGTATGGTGATGATGATTGGGACGCTATTTCGATTTTTCTAGAAAAGTAACAACAATAGTAGGAAACCCCTTTTTTCTTTAGCATCTTCACTTATAACTAAGTCTTGTTGAAATTAATCGTAATGTTATTTTAAGTACTTACCTTGAACTACAGCCTGACGGGAATGACGCAACTTTGTCTAAACATCGTTTTTGGTCAGTTCACAACATTTTTTTCTGTCTGAGCGCGTGTTATAACGACGTGCGGCTCGCTTCGTGGTTTGCTATGAACTGAGGAAGCGGGGCAGGGTATTTCGGGCCGCGTAAATGCTACACATGCAGAACTACCTTCACTTTGATATTGCCGTGACGGTGATGACGAATTTCGATACTAAAATTTCATTTATTTATTGATTATTTATTTTACGAAGAAATTATAATTTACTTTTCCAGAAAGTTATATACAATATCAATAAAAGTAAATAATAAATTACAATCTACTTCATATGTCGGGTATTCGACTTTTTTGCCGGCAAACATAAAGAGTAGCATTTTTTTCACAGACGGTGATGATTTTGATAGCAGTTTTCATTTTTTTATTAAAAATCTATTGAGTTTGAGTATATTTGGGTTAAAGCACATTGTAAAACAAGGCTATATACACCCTGTAAATGTAAAAAAAATACGATAATGGAGCAATATAATTTTTTTTTTGCCCAAAACGTGAATTTTCGACAGTATTGTAAATCCACCCGTCTACTCTGTACCAAAATTTATCAAGATTGTTTCAGCCACAGAACAGAAGTTTCAGCAACAGCAATAAGCGCAAAATGTAACCAACAAACAACTTTCACATTTATAATGGATATTCGTTAATCATTAGGATTATTAATGCTTAAAATAAAAATATAGTAACCACCATAAATATACCATAAATTGGGTCAAATCAAACAGTCAAGAAAAAAAGTATGTTTTCATTCATAAGACGGATAAACGTGAGGAGCTTGTGGTTAAATAAATACTATCAACCGCACATGTCGATTTCAAGGTTAAACAACGCTTGTAGAGGTTGGTCTGTGGATGGGTGACATTCTTAACCGTATATATCCTGATACTCCTCCGTCCTAAGAAAGCACATTAAGCCATTGGTCCAGGCTGTCATTTGTACATCTTTGGCAGTCGTAACGGATAGTCAGAAGCCAGAAAATCTGACACTAGTCTTGTCAATGAGTACCGTGTTACCCAGTTAATGGGTTATGGAGGTCTGGTAGGCAGCCACTCTACGTAAAATACCTTTATTCAGCTGAATCCGGTTTTACTGGAAGCCGACACTAATATACTTGAGAAAAGGCTAGGCAGATGGAGACGGGAGACGGATAGATGCGAAAATAAGGGCTATGGAAATACTTTATGGACAAACAATAAAAATAGAATTTGTAATGACTAAACTATGTTGGATAATCTAACCCAATGTCAAACTATTGACTACCTTGCTGGTCTGACGCGTTCCAATATTGCCCCGCTTTGTTTTCACCCCAGTCGATCCGGGAAAGATCAAAAGAATCATCCTATCCATTAAATCCAAAGCCGTGGGCTGCGATAACAGTCGTCATGTGATCATTTCGGCTTTGGATCAACTCTTCCTGCCATAGCCCACATAGTTAACTTTTCCCTTTACTCTGCTACGTTTCCTTCCCTGTGGCATTAAGCTCATGTTCGGCACTCTTGCCAATCACTTTCGTCCTATTTCCATCCTGCCCTTTCTGCCCAAAGTGCTCGAGGCCTGTGTTCATAAACAGTTTACCAGTTATATTTACTACAACTCCCTCATAAGCCCATTTTAATCTGGTTTCAGGCCCGTTCACAGTACCGCAACAGCTCTCCTTAAAGTGACTGATGATAATAGGTGGGGAAGTGAAGATATTATAGTTACTGTTTTAGTGTTGATCGACTTCTCCAACACGTTTAATACCATCAGGCACGAAGTCCTCTTATCTATCCTGTCATATCTTATGGTCTCCCCCGAGGTACTTCGGGGGCGTCAGCAATCAGTTCTTGCTGGAGACTGTTCGTCTGGGTGGTGTGACCTTGCAGCTGGCCTGGGATCAAGGAGGTATTTTATCTCTTTTGTTTTCAATTTTAATAATCTTATAACTACTCAGCTTCAGTGTGCCTATCATCTCTATGCTGACGACTTACAGCTATATCGTCAGGCGGGTGTTGACAACTTATCGCATGCGATCGAGGAGCTCAACCAGAATTTGTGTATTATTTAGAACTGGTCAGACCGATTCGGATAGCAGGTAACCCTTTAAAGTGTCAGGCTATAATATTTGGGAGTCCCCATATCTTGAGAAAACTGAATGGCTTAACTGTACCACCCGTAATCTTTGACAATACAGTCATTCCGTTTGGCTTCGAGGTTAAGGATCTTGGTTTGCTTGTCGACACTGGTCTTGAATGGAGTAAGCAGGTCTCGAGTATCAGTCCAAAAGTATCCGGAGAAGATTTTTCAGTCGATGCAGTGACCGCAACGGTCACTGTATCGACTGAAAAATCTTCTCCCAGCTCACATAAAGGCAATGCTTGTACAGTCCCTAATTTTCTCCATAATTGACTATGGTGATGTGTTCTACTATGACCTGAATGCAGATCTCTTCAATAAACTTGATCGCCTCCTAAATAACTGCATTTGATTCGTCTTCAACCTTCGTAAGTATGATCACATATCCGCGCATCGATCACTGTTAAAATGGTTACCCATTCGCCAGCGTAGAGCGCTGAGGGCCTTGACTCGTCTGTTTTCTTCCTTCTCCCTCTTATCTAACTTCACAAATTAATTCCTTTGCTCCGCCCACAGTAAAAACTGCTGGAGCTGGGTGTGTGTGGAAGATTATTGGTAGACCAATAATCTCCTTCTACGGTATCCTTCACACCGCTCTGGGTTTATCAGCCTTGGAACTAGAGGGGGGCAAACCGGGGCACGTGCCGCGGGCAGCAAGTTCAAGAGTCACCAAATACAAATGTTGGAAAAAAAACTTAATGGATGTGGGGTGGAAAAATTGTCGGGCTCGCTTCGCTCGCCTTCGCCAGGCATGGCTGTTTTAGAACCCAACGGCTTGGCACACGACGACGGGAAAAGGCCAGATGGGATGACCACAATGCCTTGGAAGGTAGGTAGGCCTTTGGTGTGGAATGCAAAATATGTTGACACCCTTGCGCCATCCCATCTACTTAACTCGGCGGGTTACGCTGGGGCGGCTGCTGCAGGTGCAGAAAATCTCAAACGACGCAAATATAACTACATTGAAGACGAATCAAATGCAGTTATTTAGGAGGCGATCAAGTTTATTGAAGAGATCTGCATTCAGGTCATAGTAGAACACATCACCATAGTCAATTTTGGGGAAAATTAGGGACTGTACAAGCATTGCCTTTATGTGAGCTGGGAGAAGATTTTCATCTTAAAGGAACTATAGTTCAACAACGTGACAGTTTAACTGTTAGATTTTAATCACTATTACAAGTTAGAACAAAAAGATTGCGATTAAGTCATGAATAAGTACATTATTTATTTATTCTTACACCAACTTCGTCCATTCATTACACAAACTACCTTTTTTTGTGATTATATTTTTCGTGAACTTTAGTAGCCAAGTCAAAATAAAAAAAAATAAGTTATGACGTTTATGATGTCACTGTCAATGTTAAAGGTGGAATCATATTATGGGACGCGTCCATCAGCCGCAGCTTATGGACGCGACTGAGCAGTGTGTACAGTCGGTGGACGTCCAGCGAACCAGATTTCTACCGGACGGCTGACCGCTCAAGGACAGCCCAAGGTTGCGTCCGCGGATGTTGTCCGATAGTGTGTACAGTTCAATGTACATTCATTATGCAGATACCTCTAAGTTACGTCCATAAGCTGCAGCTTATGGACGCGTCCGATAATATGTTTCTAGCGCCGGTAATCGGCTGATAGGTAGCCAGAGTTCCCAACTTAGGGGATTTCTCCCCAAATTTAGGGGGTAAATAAGTGTGCCTGTTAATATTTTTTTAGAGACTCTATATTTTTAGATATATTTTAATTACAAGTATTGGCCCTGAAATAACCCAATCCAGCTAATCTATTTTAGTTATTGACATAGCGACACGTAAAGACATCTTTCTAGATGTCTTTACGTGCTATTCTTCTTCAGTAAGAAAGCGGATTTTACTTTAGAAAATTTTAAAAGGTTTTATTTTTCTGTCGGCTAACTGGACATGAAAAATATATACCTTCATTTGCAACTGCCTTGTAATAAATACATTTTTTGTTCACTCGACACAGAATCATACAGTGCCAAGAGATATAAATATGGAAAACGGAAAGGCGCTTGCGCGCCAAATTCAAACTGAATTTAATTAAAGTTGCATTCGTTGCGGTAACTTCAGCTATTTCAAAAACTCTCCAATTTTTTTTCAAATTTAAGTTTTACATTTTTTTGTAACTCTAGCTCTAGTTAAATAATTATTTTTTGAGCGTTAGGAAATCATCTAATAAATTTTGCATTAAAATTTTACACAATACTTGTTTTTTTTTCTAAATCATAATTAGATAAAAAAAAAACAACTATTGTGTAAAATTTTAATGCAAAATTTTTATTTAGAGTTTGTAAATATATATAAACGGAAAGTGTGCACGCTTAATTTGTTGTTTGTTTTAACGAAGCATGTTTTTAGTCTTTACACTTATAATTATAGAGCAATTCTTGACTGCGAAAGTGCGAACACATTCAATGAGTTTTTCTTCCATTATTAGGTACCTACAATATTTATCTCGCATGTACGTGCAACTTCCTACGTAATCCGTGTCCTTCTGACGCACGGACGCGTCCCGTACCCCGTGCACACTGTCCGCGGACATTTTCGACTGACAAAAACATCCAGCGAGCCAGATTTCTATCAGACGTCCGAACGCTCAAGGTCAGCCCAAGGTTGCGTCCGCGGATGATGTCCGATAGTGTGTACAGTTCAATGTAAATTCATTATCCAGATACCTCTAAGTCGCGTCCATAAGCTGCGGCTTATGGACGCGTCCAACAATATGATTCCACCTTTATTCGACAAGTTCGACACTTCGACAGACTATATAGCCATTGATTTGCATTGGTTTGGTTTGTTTTGTGTACGAAATAAAACGACGTGTTTGATGCCATATAGTAATTTTAATAATTACTGCGCTGCGTTTCTAATTCATACAGTAAAGGTGTTAATAATTGATCGACCATAACACCTTAAACCACCACCCTTGCCTTCAAATATTGTCCAGAAAACTTCGTAAATACTATGTAAGAAAAGTTCACTCGAATTATACCCCAAAACCCATTTACGTGAAAATTTGTGATACTTTGTTCTTTTTTAGTAAACTTTTTACCTAATCAAACAAAACAAAAAAAATTTTTTCAGGACGGAATACTGGAAGTCTCAAGCACGAAAGTATTGCGAATTTTGCAAGTGTTGGTTTGCTGATAACAAAGTAGTAAGGACTCAAAACATACTAATTTGGTTGTTAATGCTTGTGTAATAGTTAAAACTTTTTCTTTTGGTTAGTTATTATTTTATACGAAAACTTTAACTGAAAAAAGTAACAATGGATTTTCTTATCCATTTTTCTTATCTACTATATTTTTTCATCTGAAAATGTTGGTCTAAAGTGCTTTTTAATGGACTAATTATAATTTTAAACCCAATGAAACTTGAACTTTTAGTTTTCATAGAATCTTGTTCCCACCATAAGTACACACCATAATTTATCTTTTCAGTCAATTTCATTTCATGAAAATGGTAAGCGTCACAAGGAGAATGTTCAAAAACACATATCACAGCTTAGTAAAAAAAGTGCTAAAGAATTCAAGCAGAAAGAAAAAATTGATGATGATATAAAAAAAATGGAAGCGGCTGCTATGGCTGCTTACTTGAATGATGTGAAGAACAATGCTGACATCACATCACAGGTAGTAATTTGAAAAGTTAATATAAATTCAAAAGTTCTTACGAAAGGTTTACGTAGTTAAGTAATTTACCTATTTCATATATGTACCTATTTCAGTTGGTACAACATTCTCTAAACAATGCTCTTCATTTTTTTTATTGATTGTTTTTTTTTTTCAGAATATAAATGAATTGCTAAATCAGAGTGGTAGCAGTGAAACTACAATAGTAGTTGCTAATGTTCCCACATCAAAGGCGGCCCCTGCCTGGGAAGAAGTGAAGAGTGAAGATGGGAGTTCCTATTACTGGAATACTGTGACAAATGGTACCGAATAATGGTTAACTTCAACTCTGCACTCCATTTCCGCTGCAAAGGGTGTAAAACCCATTTTGGGAAATTGTTTTTGCACTCTTACTTAATCTTTGACAATATTTCGATCTGTATATTTAATACTCAATACTTTATTGCATTCCACAATGTAGTGTGTGTTTAAATTGCTGCACAGTGAACACACAGTGCTATATAAACATATCCTTAAGCTAAACATCACTTTAGCAACCATTTTGTTTTTTGCTTGTTGCCATAAGTATGAGATTGTACTTATGCCCTTTGTAGCAGTAAGGGCTGATGTGTTCATTTTATTGTATTAAAAGATTGTGGAAAAACTAACTACTCCAACTAAATTGGTGTCGGCTTCCAGTCAAACCGGATTCAGCTGAATACCAGTATTATATGTGGAGCGGCTCCCTACCAGACCTCATATACAACATACAAATAATTTTATTGCTGTATAGTATAATTTTAGATTCATTTGCTAACTAGACAAAACTAAATTTTCCTTCTAATTAAATATTCTAATACTATCTGTTTTTGATTATAGAAACCACCTGGGATACTCCAGATGAGTTTGTGTCAGTGGCAGATCAAGAAAAGAACAAATTGAAAGATGAAACACAGGATAAAAAGAAGCAGAAACTAAAGTAAGTAAAGCAGTGGCGAACAACAGAATAAATAGCGGCTTAAGGTTAACTGAACTTTAATTAAATTTACACAACATGTTTTTTTTACCATCCACATTGCATTAGGACATTGTCATGGACATGATTTCAGCAAAAAGCAACTATCTATAAAGAAAAACAAAGTCAGCTATTTAGTACACTTTTGCTTGCATAATTTATCAAAATGTAAGGAACAGCTGATTTTTTTCCTTTGTAGTTTGAAGGAGCAAGCAGTTTCATCTTACCCCAACTGAGAGTACAATATGTACATGTTTACCATAATAATATTTATTAGCTTTATTACACTAACATTTATTTATATCTCCTATTTCCAGAAAGCAACAACAAAAGCAAGCCCAAAAGGATGTGCATATGGAGGTAAATGCTCACATAGCAAGAGAAAGAATGAGAGAGCTAGCAGTGAACAAGGACCCATCGCCTGTCAAGAAGTTTGTGGACTACGGGCCAGCCCCGCGCGCTACGAAGCCCTATGGCTCCTGGACTCCAGTAGTTAATGAGTAAGTCAATTTTATCTGCAATAATCTATGCTACTATCATTTGAAGTAAATCAATTTCATTGGAGAGATAATCTGTTAAGCTTTAGAACAGTACACATGTAGGTACAAGCAAAAGTACCCTTAATGTCACAAAAAATACTCCACCCTCTGCAGGAGCGGATCCAGGATTGTCATTTGGGGGGATTCGTTCTGTGTACTATCCGCTAGGAGTCGTGTAGGTATATTTCTGGGATATAAAGTATCCTAGGGCACTGCGATAGTGTAGCTGTATCTTTTATTAAAACAGTTTTCGCATAAGCGTAGTTTTTCTAGTACACATAGTTTGGTTTTTGCTAGTTTTAAGAGAACTTTCCCTGTTCCCTCTGCTGGGCAAAGTTCTCCAATTTCTTCTTCCAAACCTCTCTGTTTAAGGCGATCTCTGGTCTAGTCTTACATACATGTAGTTTAGATACCTATAATGAGTAGGCGCCAGACATTGATACATAAAAAACCCAAGATGCACAGTCTTGAACAAATGCAACACTCGAAACTGTCGCCAAAAACTGACATGTATCAAGTGTCATGTGTGAGTTGTGTGTAGTTATACTATAAACAATTTTTTTGCAAATTCAACCTTACACGGATCGCTTAAAGTTGTTTTTACAAAGCAGTTCAGTATGGCGAGTGATGCGCAATTTTTTTTGCAAATTCAACCTTACACGGATCGCTTAAAGTTGTTTTTACAAAGCAGTGCAGTATGGCGAGCGATGCGAGACTGTTTGAAAATAGCGCACAATAGGGAATATGCATGCGATTTTTTTATTTGCAAAATGAAATACTTATAAAGTCTGATAAACAATTATGAAATTATTTTTTAAATACCTTCATCAGCGATGAAGTTATAAAGCTTCAAAGTTTACAATTAGAAAGAGAAGTCCGATATGAATTGTGACGTCAAAGTTCTTGGCGCCTATACAGCTGCCATAGAAAACAGCGTTTTCGCGAGAGGGACAGATACATTTGTTTAAAATAATTGTATGTCGTTTGTTTTTCGAGCAATTTTGATTCTATTTTCACTGTTAGTATTATATTTGTGTATATTTTTAGATAAACTGTATAGATAATAAAATTTTTTTTCGTGCATATTCCCTATTATACATTGTGCGCATGTTTTTTGCGGACGTTTTTGAGATGCTGAGTGTGTGTTTTGGGTTTTTATATATCCATGGCGCCAGATAATTGTGCAATAACGGTCATCGGCCCGCATATTTTTATTGACTTTCTTAATATCAAAAACAGAAATAACAACAAACCTGTCCTGACTCGACTTCTATCGTGATACATCGTGATAATTTATTGTTCGGGTATCTACGAAGGGATATTAGTGAAAGGGCCATGTACTTTATTGCAAGTTTATCTGGCGCCTACCACAGTCTTACAACTACCCTGTTGGTAGGAAGAGAATGCCTTGTTGCATTAAGTCCGCCTGTGTAACATCATCATCATCAGCCTAATCTTTTCCCAACTGTATTGGGGTCTACTCTCAGTCAAACCGGATTCAGCTGAATACCAGCATTTTACGTGGAGCGGCTGCCTACCGCATCCGCCTTTGTAACATTTGATCGTGATTTTCCAGACCAGTAGAACATATCGATCTTCAGCTACCAAAGCCTGAAAAGGAGCTGCCTCCGCCTCCGGTGATCGTGCAGCCAGAAATCATTCAGTTCAAGGAGAAGCGCGTCGAGTCGCTCGGCGACGAACCCGTCGAGTTCAAGAAGAGAAAGTTCAATAACCCCAAAAGAAATATGCGTCAAAAATTAGATGATGATTAAATAACTGAATAGTGATAGCAATTGAGTTTGTAAATAAAATCAAATACTGCACTATACTGTTTTTAATTTTTTTGGAGAGCTTACGAGGTGTTTATGTCGATCTTCTGTAGGCTTAGAAAAGGCTTCGTTCCTACATCCAGCTCATGAAAGCACTTGAACTCTATAATTATTGAAGAGTAAACATAGGTTATTATAGTGCTATGACAACGTCAATTTTGTCATAACCTCGCAACGTGATTTAACTAATTATCGTGCGAGAATAAATAACAATTTAAAATGAATACGGTTAAACCATGGAAAAAAGGAAAAGAAGTGGTGCAGTTAAAAATAAACTTTTAAAATAATACAATAAGCAAAGGAAAAAGGATAGTAAAAATCTCCTTCATTTATACCTTTTGGTCTTATTGAGCACTTACATAAGGTAACTACTTGCAGCCATTTAATAAAAATTTAGGTTTTCTTTTAAAAGCATTGCATACAAATTACCATTTTGTAGTAGGTACAATGTTAGGTAAGCCAAACATGCTTAAGTATATATGTACCTAATGGGTGGGTAAGTAGGTACTATTGAGTGTGTTTTAAAATATTTTAAATAACTCTTTTTATAGTGGATAGTGGATATTGATATCTTTTTCGTAATCCGTTGTATCTGTTTCACATTCACTTTCATCGCTATTGTTAGAACCGGAATTAAGACTTGAATCTGCCACTTCAAAGTCTTCAGAGCTGCTATCTTCATGTTTTTGTACGGAACCATCGAACGATTTACTGGCTTCATCGTTTTCTATCGTAGTTCTACTACCAAGTAGCTTTTTTTGTGAGCTTGTGTATTTTTGTTATCTTTTCCATTTTTCAAACTCCAGGCTGAACTGTTACAAAACTTAGCGTTGTTTATACGAATATAATGGCCGACATTCGTAATAAAGTGTTCACAAGTCTTTTAAAAGACGAAATATTCTGATAGAGCTCTACAATTATTCCTCTTCTCTTTAATTTGACTCAAAGAAGACAATTCACACTCACAACTTGTTGGTTGTTGGTTTTATAGTAGTTTTATGTAGAACTTTATTAAGAGCAAAAGTATTATAAAACACTCAATGCAGACTCTACTAAGAAAGAATGTACTTCTAAGATGATTTTTAAGTGCAAATAATATTCAAGAGCAATTGCTGTTTAAAAATACACTTGTAAAACAACTGTGCTGATAAATGTGTTACAACGATTCTTTATAGACATCTATAAGAGCACGTACAAAGTGTAAGTATTCTTTAAGTACAAAACGCTTTAAATCATGTTTTTATAAGATGTATTGTCTTAGTCTAGACACTCTTTAAGTCTGCTGTAACACCTTAGTTCTTATATCAGCGTATCCACAAAAGAAAATTGCTAGTTGGGTAGGTAGCGGGCCTAGCCTTTCCATTGAATGGCACCGTTCAATCAGCTACCAAAATGACATCTAGCCAATGCATGGGTCTAATACAGTCGTACTCAACCTTTTTAGGGTTCCGTACCAAAATGGTAAAAATAAACTCTTACGGTGTGACTAAGTCTGTCTGTCTGTCACAGCTGGATATCTCAAGAACTACTAATACTACGAACTTGAAATTTGGAATAGTTTTAGATGACATTTGATCAACTATTTTGCAAATAAGAAAGACATAAAAATATGTATATTTTTCTCGCAACAGCGACTGAAAGGGATTATGAAAAAATCAAAGTGGGGCATGTGGTGTGTGGGAGTGTGTGTGTGTGTGTGGGAGTGTGTGTGTGTGTGTGTGTGTGGGGTGTCATATGAAAGAAAGCTGTTTACAAATTCTCAAACATATTTTATTTCTTTTTAGACCGCATGGTTTTCGACTTATGGTGAAAAATGTTGAAATGACCATTCCCCCCCCCCCCTTATTTCCGAAGTTTGCATAGAGAAAAATCTGAAAATATTCTGTCATAGAAGTGTATGTAAAGATTACAGGAAAAGTAAAACGATGTCTCTAAATGGAACAGTTTTTCAGAAATCAACAGATCAACAAAAAATAAATCAGTTCCATTATCTGTAAAGAGAAAGCGCTGACCAAAACCTGCATATAACTACTAATTTTATAAAGAGGTAAAGTTTGTGAGTTTGGAAGGTAATCTCTGGATCTAATATACTGATTTCAATTTTTTTTTGTTACCAACAGGAAGCCCCGTTATTTGTGAGTGTCATAGGCGAAGAAACAAAATTTAGTTCTAATAAATTCTAATAGATGGCGCGATATGTATCGACATTCATTGAAGTTGTCGTAGAATGAAGTTTTTCTTTTTAATTATGTTAAGAATGATATGTAATTCTATACAAATTTTATAAAGAGGTAATGTTTGTGAGGTAATTTCTGGATCTGCTTAACCGACTTTGAAAATTATTTTACCAATAGAAAGCCCCGTTATTTGTGAGTGTCATAGGCTATATATTAACCTGAAAAATATCGCCCAGCGAATTAGGCACGGGTCAGCTAGTATTTTGTAACCTCCCGTGGAATAATGGGCTCCAAATTCAAATCCGTACAGTACCTACGTGCCAGTTGATGGTGCTGTTTGAAAGTTTCGAGATTTTCTGTTTAACTCATTCATTAGATTTGTTTAAATAAGTAGGGAGAAGGAGGCACCTTAGCACAGAGGCAGATTTGAACATGTTGATTTCTGAACGCAGCTTTATGTAAATCTATGCCGCAAATCCATTTTAATATTGGCAACACTGGCTGTGACAAACGTCAAGTCACAAGCGCGCGTGTTTCGTTGTCAAAAAGAGCTTATAACTTGTCGTCGTATTTGTACCGGCGAAGTAAAAAATAAAAATAAATATTGTAAGGGATTTACAATGACGTGAGTAAAGGTTTCTAACTAATTATTTCAAAAAATTGTGCAATACTTATTAGTTTTCAATCCACCTTGTTGTTTTTGCTTGCCAGTTATTTCACGTTATTTTTTTTGTAATATTTTATCTTCCAAGTGACCATGGGGCAGATTGGATCAAAACAAACGGGGCTGATTTGAACGGGACGTTCAAATGTGTTTTACTTTCCTGAAAAAGTTGATAGATGCTCTGTCACAATTTTGGATATAGTAACAAAACTGCCAGCACCTAATAATGCTCCTGCCACGTCCAGAACTGCAGGAAGGTTTTCTTTTAATTTCAATTTTTCTTTTTTTCATATGGGATAGGTAGGACAGGACCTACCTAAGATGATTACTCTAATATAATTGTGCAACATGATTATTTTTGTTACCAAATTGGAAGTCTGACTAAATTAAAAAGTATTATTAAGTTTAGAATTTTGATATTAAGTTTATTTTATGTTTAATTTTGTGTCTGTAGTATTATATAATTATTATTACTATAAACTAACACACTTGTGCAATTTTTGTTAACCAGGAGGAAGTCAGACACAATTAAAAACTATAATTTTTATATTTGTTACTGTAATGCAAGATTTAACTTTAGAAGTTTCGTATAAGTTTATTTTATATTTTAATAAATATCATTATAATAAAGAGAAATTATTACTCTATCCTCTCTTTTTTCTGGTTTTTAACCAATTTTTCAAAACTGCCCCATGTCGATTCAAATGTGCCTCCATGGGGCGGCAGATTTGAACAAATTTGAGTTTAAAAAAAACTCATTTTTCTCTTTAACGTTTGCAACAAACTCAAACATTTTTATATTAACAAAGGAGTAAGTAAGCTAAGAAAAATATGTTTTTTCAATTTCTCTTCACAGTTCATTTTTTATGAGCCCAAATATGAAAAATGTGCTAATGTGCCTCCTTCTCCCTTACTTACTACTAGACTCGTTTCCTATGCGTACGTTCATTTTTTTAACCGACTTCTAAAAAAGAAGGTGGTTGTCAATTCGACAGCGTATATCTATATTTATATATATATTTTTTTTATGTGTGTTCGCGGATAACTTCGTCGTTTATGATCCGATTTCGATGAATCTTTTTTTATATGAAACGGTATGCTTCCGAGATGGTCCCATTGCCACCACGTCAGGATCTGATGATGGAAATCCTGAGAAATCGAGGACAACTCTCGAAAATTGTAGTCACGCATCTGGTAAAAACTTGATATTCGTGTGTATATCGGGTGATACTACAAAAGAATGAAGGATACATACTGTACTGTACGCTAGTATTATATTATCAGTGACTAAAAAGCCCCAATTTTTAAGATAAATAGACAGACGGACAATGTTGACATCATAAATAATGCCCTAATGCAAGTCCGAAATTGGTTCATGGCTAATAATTTGGTTCTGAATGAAAAGAAAACAAAATGTATAAGATTTGCCTTACCCAATGTCAAAAGCGGTGATTGTGACATAGTATTGAACAGGGAAAAACTAGAATACGTCGATAAAACGGTTTTCCAGGGAATTACGCTTGACCCAAGGCTACAATGGGCCCTCATATAACATCCCTTTCTGGACGGCTAAGTTCAGTAGCTTATGCTGTTAGGAAAATCCGCCAATTAACGGATGTCGATATCGTGAGACTGGTCTATTTTAGTTACTTTCACAGTATCATGTCTTACGGTATTTTACTACGGGGACGGGCTGCAGACATTGAGTCTATTTTTATTCTGCAGAGAGCCATCAAAGCGATATACAATCTCCGCCGGCGCGATTCTCTAAGGGAACTGTTTAAGAATATTAACATCATGACGGTACCTTGTCAATACATTTACGAAAACATCATGTATGTCAGAAAGAATTTACATCTTTTTAGTAAAAGAGGCGACAGACATAATTATGTTACTAGAAATAGGGACCAATTAGTTCAACCAGGTTTCAGACTGGCTAAAGTTGCCTCATCTTTTATGGGGTTCTGTTTAAAATGTGATAATAAGATACCTCCCCATATATTAGAACTTAATGAGACAAAATTTAAATCTTGTATTAAACGCACACTATGCAGGCAAGCATATTATATGTTGGGGGATTATATTGAAGATAAAAATGCTTGGCTGAATCCTGGTCCTGCTCCACAGCCACTAGGGCGCACAAAATAATCTGTTAGCTTTTGGAAACATTGTTGGACCGGCTGAAGATTGTAAAAAAACAATATTTGCATTGTATAGACTCAATTTATTTAGCAATGTATAATTTCATCCATTTTAACGGCACATGTGTGAGTACTGTGTACCTTAAACTTAAGCTATAGCTATCAGTTTTAGGTTTGTTTTTGACTTGAATGTACCCTGGCGGTTGGGAGTGTCATGCTCACACAAAAGTCTGGCTGATGGTGGCGTATGCGTTGGATCATTTGGCTCCCTTCAAAATGGTTGAGCCGAATGGTGCTAGCGCATGCGTCATGTTCGTGAACGGGCGCTGTCAGTTGGGACCGGTCATTTCTCAGTTGCCATGGTTTATTTTAAATATTTCTTTGAATTGTTCCTTTTTTACCGGGCGTTTTTATCCTGCTCATCTTTTACATCGTTCTCACATGTTTGTATAATTTCAACTTGATGTAAACAAAACTTTGTAACAATTTATTATTTTTAAAAGAGTGTCCGTGGAGTTTCTTGCACTTTCTTCTCCATAGAGATCTACGCTTTGGAACGTGCAAATAGCTTCATCTTTTTGGACTGACCGACCTTGACAATTCAAAAGTGCCTGTAAATGGTTTATTTGAAATATACGATTTGATTTGATTGATTTGATTTGATTTGATTTGTAAATGTCTAACAATAGATAAAGTAACTCATACGAAATACTTAGGAGTGGTTGTTGACCAAAGGCTATCTTGGTACTAACATCTCGAACAAGTTACAAACAGAGTCAGAAAGCTTAGCTGGTTATTTAACTCTTTGCGACATGTCGTCCCAAAATCTTTCCATACTCGCCACAATTCAAAAAGAAACCTTCTGAATGAAATATATATTACTCTAGTACAGTCAGTTTTGACGTACTGCATCCCTGTTTGGGGAGGGGCTAGTAAATCAAAATTCATAGATGTTGAACGCGCTTTAATAAAAATTATGTATTTTAAAAAAGTGAGATTCCACACTGACGAACTATTTCAGATCCGTGATCTGCTGTCTGTAAGAAAATTATATATTATACAGACTATCTTGAAAATGCACAAAACTATACCGTTCGACTCCTCCAAATTAACAAAAAGACGAAAGGACAATATTGCACAAATTCCCCAATCACGAACTCGGTTTGCTAGGATTCAATTACAAAAACGTTCAGCCCATTTATATAATAGGATTAATAGGGAAATAAACACATATACAAAACAATACTATGAATGCAAACATTCTTTAATTAATCGGATTAAACTTTTAAACTATGATGAAACAGAAGCACTGCTGACACTTGTATCATGATGCTTGTTCTGTCCACTAGAACGGCTGATTTTGCTTGCAATCGAGTGCAACAGTTTCTAGTTTTTGTTGGGATAGTGGGTGAATCGCACTCACCTCACATCCTATGTAGGCACACTTATCTTACTCACATACAAACCTGCTCACACATTCACACATATACACAATTACACAAACATATTCTCACACACTCACACAAATATTGTTTGCAAATATAAAAATATTGATAGTTGATATGAAAGAGCGGAATTTCCCAATATAGGCATTACTTTGCTTAAAGGGAGGCTCCAATCACTAATTCTGCTTAATCACTAATTCTGCTTAAAAAATCAAAATCAAAAAACATTTATTTCTTCAGCAAAGTAACGCTAAAGATATAAATGTTTTTTTGATTTTGATTTCTTGATTTTGATTGAAAACTAATAAGTATTGCACAATTTTGTGAAAGAATTAGTTAGAAACCTTTACTCACGTCATTGTAAATCCCTTAAAATATTTATTTTTATTTTTTACTTCGCCGGCACAAATACGACGACAAGTTATAAGCTCTTTTTGACAACGAAACACGCGCGCTTTGTGACTTGACGTTTGTCACAGCCAGTGTTGCCAATATTAAAATGGAGTTGCGGCATAGATTTACATAAAGCTGCGTTCAGAAATCAACATGTTCAAATCTGCCTCTGTGCTAAGGTGCCTCCTTCTCCCTACTTATTTAAACAAATTTTAATGAATGAGTTGAACAGAAAATCTCGAAACTTTCAAAGAGCACCATCAACTGGCACGTAGGTACTGTACGGATTTGAATTTGGAGCCCATTATTCCACGGGAGGTTACAAAATACTAGCTGACCCGTGCCTAATTCGCTGGGCGATATTTTTCAGGTTAATATATAGCCTATGACACTCACAAATAACGGGGCTTTCTATGTATTAGTAAAATAATTTTCAAAGTCGGTTAAGCAGATCCAGAAATTATCTAGAAATTTATCTCATATTAAATCTCATATATTATTATTTATGCGTTACCTATCGAAATCGTTAAAAAAATGATTTTCTTGTTCTACTTTAGATGTTAAAAAAAACTATGATATGTCTCAATATTTCTGGGTCAGAAATTACCATTCGTCTTTGTATGATTTATGTTTTTTTGTTATTTTATAAATGTTAGGTATTGAATAATGATGTCAAATGAATTTGAATAACAATGTCAATTTAAAATATAATTCGAATAATAATGTCAAAGTAATATAAAAAAAATACATGCACAAATATTGTTTTATTTTACCGTCCCAACTACGATGCTTACCCAGAGCGAGTGTATTGGATACTGAAATTTACCAGAAACTATCCTCTGAAAGTTGTTGCTGCTGCAGCGCACTCTGCGCAACAACGACGACACACGCTTGCGTCTTATTGGGTAAAAGTCATCCGTACGCGCTTCGGCAAACATCGCGGACGCACTGCAGAACGGCGGCAACTGCAACAACATCCTGAAAGCACTAAGTAAGTTTTATTTTCATAACGTAACATCACGCCGGTACGCTGTGAATGGGTATCCACTAAAAAGTGAAAAATAAAAACGGAAACCCTTCGTGTGAGAGTCCGACTCGCAATTGGCCGGTTTTTATTATAGACAGACGGACAAACGGATGGACGAACGGACGGACGGACAGCAGAGGCTTAGTAATAGGGTTCCGTTGGTTACCTTTTGGGTACGGAACCCTAAAAAACGAACATCCGGGGGATAACTATTTGCGAGATCCATTTTAACATAATTGCAAAAAATCAAAGTCAAGAATTATGGCTAAGTTAGCCTAATTTTCAGCGTAATTGGCCTGGACTATAGAACGTTCCTTTACAGATATATCAATGTCGTAGGTACATCGTTGAATTGGCCATTTTACTAATATGGTAGCCCCGCTCAGCGAGGCTCCTATTTCTGTCTGTAGGGTTTAAAGGAACCTAACCATGAATAAAATGACGGCAGCTAAGTTCGAACCTAACTTTCGTCTTCCTCCGTGTCAGGCTTTCAGGGTGCGCCAAGTTCCCTGTGCCCTAAGTTCCCAAATGACTTGGCTAGGCAAATAATAAAATTATTTCAAACCAAGTTATTTCCCTAGCTGTTCAATTACATGAAGAGATGTCGCTAAGGCCGCTGATTAAACGGCGCCGTTCAATGAACAGGCTAGGCCGCTAACTAAATGTCTGCGACAGATACACCATCTACGTATGAACGTATGTATGAACGTATTGAAGAAGTACAGAACAGAACGTATTGTCTGGTCCAAGCTATCAACTTAAATTACTTACACGGTATCAAAATAAACTTCCACGGAACATGAAAAGTTAAGGAAATGGAAACCATACTTTTTGTAATTATACTCACCTCTGTAGGGCTTCACCTCGATAACAGAAGGGTTCCCCTTATTTGAAAAAACTGGCCAAGTGCGAGTCGGACTCGCGTGCCAAGGGTTCCGAACGAATTTATTTTTTTTAGCATTTTATTTTAACACTACAGACTTCTAATAGGTTTTCCTGTAATCTATAGGTAAAGATCTATTATCTCCATTTTTTTTAACATTTTAGGCTCAGTAGCTTCGGAGATAAGGGCCCCCCCTTATCTCCGAAGCTACTGAGCTGAGCTACTGAGAATGGTAATTTTTCGTCTAAATTCTTGAATAACTTCAAAACCATTTTTAAATTATGAAAAAAATATAATTAAAACCCTCACAGTAAGCCCTTTCATTTGATATGTTACACAATATTGCACAAAAAAACTTTTTTTTAAATTTTCTAGTTTGACCCCCAAAAGTGACCTCCATACAAAAAATTTAATTATTTACGTAACGCGTCCGTGTTTGGGTCATAGAAATCCATATGTGTACCAAATTTCAACAGAATCGGTCCAGTGGATCCGGAGAAAACTGGCTGTGACAGACGGACAGACAGACAGACAGACACCCGAGTGATCCTATAAGGGTTCCGTTTTTTTTTCGTAACCCTAAAAATGTTCATAGTTTGTGTTTAGACAGATATGGGTCTTCGGAAAATGTTTGTGTATATTTTCTTAACAGAGATTTTAATATTCAATGAATCTTGTTTCATACTTGAGATTCGATTAAGTAAAGGAGACGCGGGTAGCGAACCTACCTCAGTTGTTCGCAGACTGTGTGTGGGTGTATAATTCTTTGTTCGTAGTTTACCATTCTAAGAACATGGATAATGAATCTGGATTATTCTTCACAACCTTGGTATGACGAATTATACAAATTAATTATTCCCAAAAACATTTTCACAAACGTGATTTGAATAGGTACCTATCTACACACATGGATGTAAACAAAAAAGTTTTTGTTTTGTATTCAATACACAGCCAATGAGATATTATTATTGATGCAAACACGTCGGTCGCGGACACAGCTAGTATACACTAAGATCCTGATTCCCGGATCTTAGTGTATACTAGCTGTGTCCGTGACTTCGTTCGCGTGGATGACGAAAAATGTGTTTCATAGATAAAACCTACTCTCGGCATAGATAACGATCGCGTAGCGACCGAATTTGGTCGTTAGGTCCTAAGGCGGCCGCGGTACACAGTAAATTTCGAACGCGATCCACGGATCATACCATTGATATTGACCGTGGAATGCGTTCGAGATTGTCTGTGTACGGGTGACTACCGAATTCGGTCGCTAGGCGATCGGTAAGTATGTCGAGACTTCCCGCCCTGATCTCTCTCAGAATTAAGAAAATAGGAAGAGGGTACCTAGTGCAGAGCACTGTATCATTTCTTCCGGTTGGAATGCCGACCAGTCTAGGTAATCTCCTGTCTAATTAAAACTACAAAACAAAGAAGATTTTTTGAGTTGATTCTTAATTTCGTCCAGCCCAAAAAGAAACACAGTTTCTTCGATTTTCACTGATAATTGGAGATTATAGAACACTGATTAATTAAATTCCTTTTTACATTTTATATTAAACAGTTTTACCGGGTTCATAGAATCGATTTACTGTCTAAGAATAATCGAATTTTTTAAATTGATATTTAGTAGGGTACTGAATGAGGAGACTGATTGAATGAGGAGCTCGTAGCTAAATAATAGTAATATAAGATCTTCATGGTTAGCCAACTCTTGCCGAGATCGGTCAATGGATAAGTGATTATATTATTTAACATACCGGACTCCGCCGTGCTGATGGGAAGTTGATCCCAATATATTTAGGAAAAGGCTAGGCGTATATTAAAAAAGTTAATCTTTATTATTATTGTCGCAGCCAACTGGTTTAATCTGCCGTTTTATTGGCCTTTTCATTGAACGGCTGTTTAATTTCTACTGACCACAGACCTTCCCCTCTCCCACAAGGACAGCTACTGGGTCGTCACTCGCTCCATACGAACGCAACTAGACAGTGGCCGGTCAGAGCCGAAGGACAGTGAACGCCTGGACAGTCAGATGTTTTCTTCTGCCTTTTGAGAATTTCCATCAAATGTTCACCAAGGAGTAGGTAATGCCAATAGTCGTATATTTTTTCTAATTATATCGCGCTGATCAGCCACTTTGCTGGTCTCGTGAAAACGCAATGGGTCAGAAACACCAGGCCAGAACTTGTAACACAGTAGCTGTGCAGTGGTGTAGCTAGCATGGTTTACACCCGGGGTGGACAATGTGGTGTCACCCCACAAATGAACCTCCCCCCCTCATGTAAGGAGTTGCGCTTTTCTTTCTGGTGACGGCAGTCACAAGCCATTTTTCAGAAGGAGGGAAGGTGTTCCATTTGGGCTGCAGGTTTGTATTTTCAGGAATGTTCTTACATCACACTTACAAACAAAATCTCGTGTGCTCCTCGCCTCGGATTATTTTGATTTTCTTTTCATGCATTAACTCAACTTTGTTGACTGACGCAAGCAATCTCAAGAACTAAGAGAGGGTAGAACGTAAGAGCGAGCGCAGCGAGCTCGTGATTATTTACACCCCACCTCGGACGGGTTCTATTACGTCACCTGTTTAGGGGTGACACTCGACAGAGAAAAATGGCAACCAATGGTCGAGTGTTTTGTGATCATTCATACTTAAATAGACGTCTTTTTTTCATTTATACAGAAAAGCTCATGAAATTAGAGAGTGCATAGTGCAAGAGCGAGCGAAGCGAGCTCAAAATTTTTAACTAGGTGGCGTTGCGTGTATGTGACGAATTTGTGATTATTATCGTTACGTCTCACGTAGTGATAATAATTAATTTCTTCTTGAGAAGTTTAAATACGAATATCTTTTGATAGAGTGAACCGATTACGATGAAACAAATAAAAAGAAAGAAAGAAAGACGTTTATTTCACCGAAAGCGACGCACAAAACACAAAATTAAAAGGAAATATCTTATAACTAACTTACTAAGTTACTACTCCCAGTTACGTACAATTTTAATGCATGAATGTTATCTACATTATTTTTGTACTTTTTAAGTGATGCCCTGAACTCTAAATCTATCTAAATAGACAAACAGACAAAAATTTCAAAAATGATGGAAATGGGTTCTGTTAGTCATCCTTTATCTCCCTGGCTATTTTTTTTTATTATGTTGAATGTACAAAAACGACTCTTCAACAGATTTATTATATGTATAGACTAGCCATGCCCGCGATTTCGTTCGCGTGGATGTCGAAAAACATCTGTTGCATAGATAAAATCTACTTTAAGTTAATACCTTGCGTATTCTGAACTGTCTCAAAATTAAGAAGATAGGAAGAGGGTACCTAATGCAGGGCACTCTATCATCTCTTCCGGTTGAAATGCCGATTAGCCCAGGTAATCTCCTGGTACATACCTACCTCGAGGTAGGTATCAAAATCAACAAAACCGACTAGAGAACGAACGGTGGCAGGTAGTCTTCAAACTACGAAACAAAGAAACTGATGAATCAAGTTGATTCTTAATTTTGTCCAGTTAAAAAAGAAACAGACAATGATCTCCTCAGTGACCGTCAATATGGCTTTCGCCGGGGACGGTCAACTGGCGATCTTCTTGTGTATGTCACGCACTGCTGGGGCGAGGCCATCGAGAGACACGGCGAAGCACTTGCCGTGTCGCTCGATATCTCGAAGGCCTTTGACAGGGTTTGGCACGCAGGTCTGCTCAGCAAGCTTCCTGCTTATGGCATCCCAGTTGGTTTTTGTAGCTGGATATCAGACTTCCTGAGTGAACAGGCGATCCGAGTAGTCGTTGACGGCTGCTCCTCTGACCTCATGGCTATTGATGCCGGAGTTCCTCAGGGGTCCGTTCTCTCTGCAACTCTTTTCCTGCTGCACATCAATGACCTACTTCAGCTTGGTATTGTTGGGTACGCAGATGACAGTACGGTTTCAGAGAGATACTTGTCCAGCGCAACAACCAGCGGGGATGAAGTTCGTTCCTTGAGAGAGGCCGTGGTAGAGCGGACAAATTCGACCTTAAGCCTTGTCTCCCAGTGGGGTGATGACAATGTGGTCACTTTTAACGCCACCAAAACACAGGCGTGTCTTTTTACCGCAAAAAGGAGTCGTTTTGACCAAACTCCTACTTTTCGGGGTGCATCTGTTCCTGTGACTGATCGGCTCGAGCTCCTAGGCATGGAGTTGACATCCAGTCTCAACTTTGGCGCCACCATCGAGTACAAAGCCCAAACCGCTGCCAAAAAGCTGGGCATCCTAAATAGGGTGAAGCGATACTTCAAGCCTGGACAGCTTGACAGGTGACGAAAAACTGGTGGATACCAAGCTACATAGCTTGGCTCATCGCCGTAAGGTTGCCTGCTTGTCGGTCTTCTACAGATTGTACTTCGGTGAGTGTGCCCAAGAACTCCACGACCTCATTCCACCGGCCCCCTTCTACCATCGGACATCCAGACGCACTGCATCTTACCATCCCTACCTTGTTACTGTTCCACCAATTCGCACTAAGCGTTTCCAAACGTCTTTTATAATGCCTGCGTCTGTGTTTCCAACCGCTTACAACCCTAATCTCTTCAAAGTTAGAGTGAACAGGCTCCTTGTGGGTAAGCTCGCTCCATCGTAGACTTTGTCTCTGTCATCTCTGACCTAGACTAGAGTCAAGAGCAAACCCATCACAAAAAAAAAAACAGTTTTGTTTGACTTTCACTGACCGTTGCACACAGAACACCGATTATTTTTTACATTTTATGTTAAACAGTTCTACCGGGTTCATAGAATCGATTTACTGTGTTAATCGAATTATTAAAATCGATATTTAGTAGGCACTGAATGAGGAGCTCGTAGCTAAATAATAACAGTCGCACGGGTCGATTTGCATGGTTTACCAACTCTTGCCTAGGTCGCTCTGTGGATAGGTGACTATATCTATACTAATCGGCTTGTGCTTGAACGCGCTAATCTCAGGAACTACTGGTCCGATTTGAAAAATTCTTTCAGTGTTAGGTAGCCCATTTATCGAGGAATGCTATATATCATCACGCTAAAACTAATAGGAGCGGAGCAGTAATGAAAATTGTGACGTAGACGAAGTTGCGCGGGACAGCTAGTTATTTAATATACCGAGACTCCGCCATGCTGATCGGAAGCTGATCCGAATAGAGTTGGCAAAAGGTTAGGCATATATTAAAAAAGTAAAATGTTATTATTATTGCCGCAGCCAACTGCCCGTCAGGCACCGAGCATGCAAGACAATTGAAAAACCCAATTGGAGCTGACGGTCCTTGAGAGAGTAACTCTGCCGTTTTATTGGTATTTTCACTGAATGGCGGTTAATCAGCGGCCTAAATGATCCCCAATGCCCAAATGTGTCAAAGTGGCCAATGTGTCTAATACAACAGTTAATGAAGAGACTGGCAGATGCTTAGGCCATCTATGAATAGGGTAGGTAAATGTGTAATGAAAATATAATTATGAATTTATTTATTTTTTGGGAATCCGAAATTCAATTAAATGCCGGGATGTCACTTAAGCCGTCTCTCTAGTGGATAAAAGAAATTGAAACAAAATTACGTTTGTAATCTGTGCCCAGTTTTGCTAACTGTAGATTTTCGCAAATCATTTTAGTTTTTTATCATGAAGCATCATCTGCCTAACCTTTTCCCAGCTATATTGGAGTCAGCTTCCAGTCAAACCGGATTCAGTTGAAAAAAAAAGTTTACGTGGAGCGTTTGCCTACCAGACCTCTACAACCCTACAATACTGGCTAACACGGTACTTCTTGGCAAGACTGTAGGTGTCCGTTTTTCGGCTTCTGACAATCCGTAAAGACTGCCAGAGATCTCTTCTCAGTATGTTAAAATGTTCAACCATCCACAGACTGACCTTAGCAAGCGTTGCTTAACCTTGAAAATCGACCCGGGCGGCTATTGTATTACGAGGCACGTAGGAATCTCGGTATGTTAAAATGGTTACCAATCCACAGACCGACCTCGGCAAGCGTAGCTTAACCTTAAATATGGACTCGTGCAACTCATCATCTGCCTAACCTTTTCCCAACTAAATTGGGGTTGGCTTCCATTTAAACCGGATTTAGCTGAATACCAGTATTTTACGTGGAGCGGCTGCCTACCAGACCTCCACAACCCATTAATTGAATAACACGGAACTTCTTGGTAAGACTGGAGCCAGATTTACTGGCTTCTGACAATCCGTAACGACTGCCAAAGATCTTCAAATGACAGCCGGGACCAACGGCTTAACGTGCTTTCCGAGGCACGGAGGAAACTCGGTATGTTAAGATGGTCACCCATCCTCATACCAACCTTGGCAAGCGATGCTTAACCTTGAAGATCGACTCGTGCAACTCTTATCTGTATTTTAGCCATGCGGCTGTTTATATTCCGAGACACGGAGGAATCTCGTTATGTTACAATGGCCATCCATCCACAGACCGACCTCGGCAAGCGTTGCTTGACCTTGAAGTCGACCCGTGCGGCTGATATAGATTAATTATGTCGATTCGAATCACAATACAATTCAGCAATCACTTCTCTTTTTTCTTTTCCCCTCTTCTAATTAGCAACACATAGGTATCCAAACTTTATTTGTCAGACATGAACCAAGGTCATGTATATCAGTACATCGCCATCTACCGACAATGTAGTTTGAACTGTCAAAATATAAGTTCAAACTTAGAAGTTCACATGTTACAATAAATAAAATGATAAAATAACTAATGTTAATTTTTTTCCTTTGGTATTAAGAGTTTCCAAAAATGATGGAAATGGGTTCTGTTATTTATCCTTTATCTCCCTGGCTATTTTTTTATTTTTTTTAAATGTACAAAAACGATTCTTCTACTGTTTTATTATATGTATATAGATATAGATTTTATAGTGCCTACCTATCTACTATACGTATAATGCTACATTCTTAGAGTATCTGTTTTTATTTCCTGACGTACTGTACTTATGTGATTTTAGAAAGATATAGGCACCATGTAGGTTCCCTTCTACTCCACCCAGAGCGGATGGAGTCATTTGATGATTTCCCATCCTTAAAAAAAAGGTTCACATAGGGCATCACTGAGTAGTTAAGTAGCCCACCAAAGGAATCGGGACTGCTACGAAATGTCTACGAGACTGCCAGAAGACTTCTACGAGACGGCTGCGAGATACCTGCAAGACCTCCATGAGACTGCTAGATCTCTATGAGACTGTTACATGACGTCTACGTTCGAGATTGCTATTGCGTGACCTTTTCGAGACCTCCACAACACTTCTTCGAGTCTTATACAAGACTTCTACGAGATACCAACGAGACTGCTACGAAACCTCTACGAGACTGCTGCGAGACCGCTACGAGAAACTTACGAGACCGCTACGAGAAACCTACGAAACTCACACACACACGACACACACGACTCACGTCACATAGTCGTAAAAATGAATCTACTACAAACTACACAACAAGACACTAAATGATCTATAAACCTACGTCATATTATTCTCAAGTTAGTAGGTATACTAGGTATATAGGTGCTACAAGTGCAGCTAGTTTAACAAACGACTAGTTCCAGTTATTGGAACTACATTTGCAAGCTCTATTAAAAATAATTGGTTGGCATTTCACAGAGCAGCTGCGTCTTTTAATAATTTATCCATGCTTTGTAAGTTTTCGGAACAACAAACGAAGTGTCATAGTCTCCATTATTTTTCAGTAGCAACATCCTTGCCCGACCCGTAGATGTCCGCTATGTGATAATTGTTATGACTTCTTTTGAATACTAATGAGAACGGTTGCTTATCGTGTTCTTATGCACAATAATACTAATTACAGAAACATAATCAAACTTATTATAATCTTGTTATAATTCATCTAAACAAACAAGCCACCTTGTTGATTTATTGGAATGGATTAGCACCCATTTGCCACAGTTTTATTCACGTTATGTAAAACATTTTCATTTATACATCGTCACTGAGACCTGGGAAAATCGCCTCAAAGTATGCTTTATTATCTTTAACTTATTAGAATAAAATCATTAACCAGAATAATGTTTTTTGCTGCACATTTTTAGAAATGCAACATTAGCACGAAAAACATTACTTTCCTTCTGGCGTGGTCCATATCCATATCACTACTGATATTTATATGGACTCCCCAGAAGGAAGGCAATGTTTTGAGTATGTCTATTTGTTTATGACGCAATGAAGCTTATTGGATTTTTAAAAATTAGATATCATTTGGTTTTTATTGATACCCCATACTGTAACCGTTTTCGAGTATTTTGAATTTCTGATGCAGTTGGCAGCAGTTACTTTAGTTCAATCTGGGATTCATTCATTACCAGCAGCCACCAGGAAATTATTAGTTGCTTTTATTTTTAACCGACTTTCAAAAAAGGAGGAGGTTCTCAATTTGGTAGGTATTTTTTTTAAATGAAGTTACACCGATTACTCCGAGTTTTCTGATCCGATTTCTGTGATTCTTTTTAGGTCGATGCGGTGTACTTGTCATTTTGTCCCGTAAAAATTTAATTCAGTTTGGTTTCGTAGTTTTTATTTTATGAGCATATTTGCTTATTTCAATTTCTGCGTAGACGAAGACGTTGTCTAAGTATCACCACTTAAAAATGAATAATAAAAAAAAAATATAACCGACTTCCAAACAAAACTATACAAAGTATAAAATAAATTTAATTTCGGAACTCGGTGTTAAAAAACAGAAACAACACCAAAAACATTTTGTTTGGAATTCGGTAACATTTTTTGGTAAAAAAAAAGTATTTTTTCCTTTTGTGTTTTTGACACTTTCAATTTTTATTTATGTAGGTACCTATTTAGATAAGCCGACTTACCATAATTTGGTAAGTTGGTATTATAAAAAAAAAAAATACTTATTACACATAAAATTATTATAAGCTCGTTAAAATGATAAGCAAGTTAAATATTATTATTAATATTTTAAAGCAGTTTGAGAGTAAAGCTTGACCATGGATGTATGTTTAGGTATATCTAAACATCGCAGGCTCTGTAGGTTTAACTATTCCATTCAATTTAAATTAAAACAGATAAGTACAACATCTTAAAATAGCCTCAATATAAATACCTCAGATCTAAGTTTAACGTGTTAAGTGTTACATAAGCTTTTGTCTGTCTGTTTATACTTTTTGCTGCCATTAATCCGGCGTCGAATCTTCTACGCGTCTATTGTCACACTCTGATCCGGGTCCAATATGGAAATGAAGTACTATTAACTGTTAATGCGACATTGTGTATAACATTTTTTACATCCTATATGCAGCATGTAGAGGACGGTCGCAGGATCATTAGTTTTTCCAATCACGGATGGGACGCCTCTGGGCTCCGTATATAAGCTGGAGCGCGGGAGAAGATGCCATGATATCAAGCGTCGCATCCATCGACTACAGTCCTGTCTAGTGTCTACTAGATTTTGCTTGGTGCTGTGTCTTTGAGGAGTATTTGAAAATCTTCAATATGTTCAAATTGGTGAGTATTCTAATTATTTTTTATCAGTCTTATTCATAATAAAATCTATGATCCTGTTTTGTTACTCATTAACAATAAGTACCTACCTCTGAATCTACTTAAAAGGTGCTACTATCACTCTGTCTGAACAGTTCAGATTTTTTATTAATAATACTGCATACCTATTAAACCAAGTGTTGTTCGATTTTTTCATAATTTCTTATAGGAAAACGTGTTAATGATTTCGGATATTTGTCCCTTGGATTTCTAGTTAGAAAAATGCGTAGTGGCCGGACGTAGCTAGGCGTGTATCGAGGGTTCGATTCCCAGGTTTTAGTGCTAAACGGATATGTTTACGTTTGATTTAATAAATGAAGGTTCTAATATCAAGTCTCAAAGCACAGGACAGCTATCGAAGAGCTCTATGTAACTCCCTATTATTTGAGGTCGATAGAACATCTAGCTACCAGTAAAGTGAATTTTATAATGAAGGTTATATGCATATGTATGTAACAATTTGCACTGTACGTTCCGTAAAAATGATTTAACCATTTTTAAGTAATATGACTGAATCATACACCCAGTTACTGGGTTGTGGAGGTCAGGTAGACAAGCGCTCCATGTAAAATGCTGGTATTTAGCTGAAGACGGATAGACTAGAAGCCGACCCTAAATTAGTTGAGAGAAGGCTAGGCAGATTGATTTTAAAGTACTTAATATGATTGAACACTGTTGGGAAGTGAGTTTCTAATAGGAACTCTTATTTATTTATTTATTTATTTATTTAAACTTTATGTACAGTAGTGGTACATGGGCGGACTTAATGCAACAAGGCAAACAAACACACACACACACACACACACACTTATATGCAAACTCTGTTGTTAGAAGGTCCTTTCACGTTTAATACAAGCTAAAAGTTAGTAATCTGTTTATTTCTTCCCCCAGTTGATGCTGATCGCCTTCGCCGCGGCGCTGATGGTGAGCCCCGCAGTGGCTAAGCCTCAGGTGCTGTTGGACTATTCCTACCCCTACTCCGCGTACTACAGCCCGCTAGCGTACACCTACTCCTACCCTTACGCGTACACGTATGGCGGCTATCCGATAGCCTACTACTAGCATTAAAATGCTCTCCACAACAACCCACCAAAGCGCTCATACCTTAGGTATATACCATGAAAATTCATGTTAATAATCAGTATTTAAAGTCATTGCAAAATTGTATTGTGAATGTGTGATAATTATGTTTTAAATATGTAAGTCGGAGGTATTGTTATCAATAAATGTATCTTACTGAACTGCGTTCTTTCTGTTATTTTTCCTACCTTTTCATTTTTAGTTGTGAGTCGAAACAGAGCTTTGAAGTATCCCTTAGAATCTATAAGCTTGAATCTATATTGATTTCGAAGGCACCGAAGTTATGTAGTTTCATTTATACAAAAGTAAATAAATTGCAATATTAGGTACCCTTTACAAACCTAGGTTCTCCAACAACAGTTAGGTCGCTTGTTCATTTGCGCGGAGCGAGGCAGCGGAGCGGAGAAACGGAGAAAGATTAACCAAACTTGTCAGTAAAAATGTCAGTGACTCACGTGCTGCGGAGATTTTATGCAATTCCATTGGTTTAAATCCTATAATCCTATTGGTTCTAATTCTATTCGCTGCCTCGCTCCGCTCGCAATGGTCAGGCACCCTTAGGGTAGGTTAGATGTGTATTTGTTTCAGAAAATCGCCAATAATAATTTATCGTAGCCGCCAAATGACGCATATAGACTTGAATGGTGACGGTGCCGCTAATAAATATGCTGAACTAAGAATGGATCTGATTTGCATAACAATTAAAAATAGAATGAGTCGTCGTACGTTTAGGTACGAATGTGTAATGTTTATGACTCTAATAACTGACACTAATATTTTTATGTATGTATTGTAAATTGTTCTGCAGTATCGATCGCCGCGCTCAAACTTGTACACAGACAAAGTACGAGGCGGACTCGCACACGAAAGGTTCCGTCAAAAATCACGTTTCAATAATAGGCCCCGTTTCATTTCTGTTATTTTTTGTTACAGAGGTAATAATATTTTTTCTGTGTAAATTTCTTCCGTCTACCTAATTACCAGTTCATGAGATATGAGCCCGCTGGCAGACACACGAACGGCCGGGCGGTTAGCGGGGGTACCGTTGGTTACCCTTCGAGAGCTATATTTCGTCAACATATCTATCTATCGCCTCTATGTAAGTAGCAATTAATAACTCATCTACATAAATATGACCAAAAAATATTGACGTGTAAACGAGTTACTAGTAAACTATTTGCAAAATAAATATCATTTATCTTTTACTAAACTTTAACTAAAATATGTTCAGCATGCTATCCTTACCTACCATCTAACGTTGTAATCAACACCTATTCAGATTATTTAATGTATATACATAATATGACGTTATTGTACCTAGTTGTTGTTTTAATTTGCTGTCTCGACTACACAAAGAACAGTTTGAAATCAAAATAACCGAACATGAAACTAACTAGTTTTAACTAGGTAATCCTTTTGATTCGGGCTGAATTAAGATTGGGCCGCATGCCCTCGTACATAATTAACTAAGCTAGCGAAGTACCTGTTACTTGAGGAATTGTGTGTACCTACACCTAGGTAGGTACTCATTGCGCGTACGTAGGCTTTGATCAAGGGTTTTCGTTACAACCCAGTGTTTAGATAGCTATTCGCTCCATGATAAATATAATGGTACTAGCTGTCCCGCGCAACTTCACCTGCGTCACATTTTTCATTAATGCTCCACTCCTTGGTCGTAGCGTGATGTTATATAGCCTATATCCTTCCTCGATAAATGGGCTATCCAACACTAAAAGATTTTTTCACCAGTACAGAACCAGTAGTTTTTAGTAATAGTAGCTTTATAATATTGTATAGATTCTGTTAGACTACAAGCCGTCCTCAACATAGCCGAGAAAATGCAACCTTTAGAAAAGTCCAGCGAGTCTAAAAAGGCTACTTTTGCAGAATCAGAAGGCACATCACCTAGCTGTCACTGTCAAATTTTCCCAATCATTCTTGAACCTAATGCGTTAGCGATAAAGATGGAATTTGAAAAATTTTTGTGTGAGCAATATTATGATTCCAATCTAGACACGCGGCAGCGTGTCCAGCCAAAAGTTCAAAGAAAAAGGAACTGGCGAAGCAGCAGCCGTGTGTATAATATTACACGAACCATTTCGAGCTACTTTTGACCCCTGCACGACTCAAAACATATTTAACCTACATACATGAAAATTGGCACATTTATTAAAGCCCCTTAGCATGTCTAGACATCCAAAATTTCATAAATGTAACTCAAACAGTTTTTGATATACTAACGTTTAAAAACCGGCATTTTTATAAAAAAAAACCTTACCCACTTCCAGATGTCCTAGAAAGTTGAAATTTGGCATCCAGCTAAGTAATTGTATGTATATAAAGGAAAAACCTGAAAACCGGCTATTTTTAAGATTTTAAATTTTTCCAATGAAAAGATTTTGTTAAGTAACACTTAGCGCTTTTCAAAATTACCAGAGCAAAAATTTCTGCTTTCTTCTTACCTGTAGAATAATAAGTTCCATGATGAAAGGTTGTTTTTATAGGTACTTACGAATTATTTATAAAACTCAGACAACCGATAATAACACTAAATGCTTCTGGAAGCGCCGGCTCAGCGTTCTGACATCATTGTGAAAAATTATTGTAACATATTATGTGATAAATTAGAGAAATATGTTCTTATATTGCGTGCGCGGGAACGCGGGGCACGGGTTGAAAGATGACTAAAAATAGTTTACAAAAAGTAGTGATATCCCATAAAAATATAAATGTGAAAAAGGGAGCCAAAAGTTCAATGCTAATAATATCCGTGTGTGTAGATTTTAGCGGAAAAAGAATTTAGATGTAAATGGGCACCAAGTTCTGTAGATAATCCTGAAATAAGACAAATTAAGGCTCAAAATTTGACTGGAGATTACTACTGAGAAATCCCTAATCCCAAAACCTAATAACACTTAACACCTGGAGTCATTGTACCTAGACAATAATAAAGAAATAGGTCCAGATCATTGATTAATTTACCAATTATGTTATCCTACCTGACCAACAATTCAACATGTCGCCGAAGAAACCGATGATCAGTTGGTACTTGCCTGTATGCGGTCACATCATTGTCCACTCACGTTAACACGCGCGTATCTACAGTACTCGAGGTGTTATATTAATCGAGATGACATAGCCAATGACACAATAATGGTGGCAGCTCAAGGCCACACTTACATCAGTCCTCATATTCCTCACGCTCATTTGTATGCCGGTGCAATAGGAGCACCATCCTTCGACACACAATGATACCTAATCCGCCTTTGGGAACCCCATTAACGTTATCGTGACATGTCATCGACTAAGGAAAATACCTTGGTGTTATGGATTAGAGTGTGAATTTAATTGGAGGTAGCTGACGTTTGAATGGTGCCCTAAAAGTATCTTCCTCAATGATAGAAGTGTCGAAGACGCAGCTAGTGTTGTGAAGGAAAATACACTTCAATTAGGTAATGTGGCTTATAGTTTTCTATCTGCAGTCTGCAGACTGTGTTGTCATTGATGAGCATAAGCTGCCATGATTGTTCGAGGTACCTAGATGTGATGTTTTTCTTAAAGGTAGGTAAGGGTTTTTGTGTGTAGCGTCTTTTAGTTTATTTACAATATACAATATCAATCAAGTATATTGGCTGTGTACTGCTGCTCCTCGTTCTAACCCATCAAAGTAAAAAAAATGCAGACGTGATTAGGTACCTATATTATGTAATTACAGATCTAATTACTTTTTTATCTATATAAACCTTACATTCAGTTAAGTACTATGGTAGGCGCCAGATAAGTGCGCAATAACAATCATTGACCCACATACATTTATTGACTTTCTTAATATAAAAAAAACTGGCCAAGTGCGAGTCGGACTCGCGTGCAAAGGGTTCCGAACCAATTTAACTTTTTTAACATGTTATTTTTACACTACAGACTTCTTATAGGCTTTCCTGTAATCTTTAGGTATAGAACTATTATCTGCATTTTAGGCTCAGTAGTTTCGGAGTTAGGGGGGGAATGGTAATTTTTGTTCTAATATCTTTAATAACTTCTAAACTATGAAAAAAATATAGTTAAAACCCTCAACCCCTTTCATTTGATATGTCACCAGTTTGGAAAACTTAAACTTAAAAAAAAACAAAAGTGCCCCCCATCCTCAAAATCTAATCATTTACGTAACGCGTCTGTGTTTGGGTCACAGAATTCCATATGTTTACCAAATTTCAATAGAATCGGTCCAGTAGATCCGGAGAAAACTGGCTGTGACAGACGAACAGGCAGACGGACAGACAGACAGACAGACGGACAGACAGACAGCCGAGTGATCCTATAAGGGTTCCGTTTTTATGGATGTTCGGAACCCTAAAACAGAAATAAAGACATACAAGTACAAGCTGTCCTGAATCGACTTCTATCGTGATACTTTACGTTCTCTACTAATGAAAAACGATTCATAATTTACTGTTCTGATATCTACGAAAGGATATTAGGAAAAGGTAAATGTACTTTATTGCAAGTTTATCTGGCGCCTACCATGTTGCAATAAAGCTTTGACTGTCACGAAGCAAGATATTAACATAGACAAGACAGTGGTTTTCTTGTTGCACCAATTTCAACCTCAAATAAATAACAAGTAAATGAACAACTTTGATTAAAAATTCAAATTGAAAAAAATCCAAAGCTAAATCCAAAATAGAGTTCGTCCTTGGATGTTCTAGAAACTGCAATAGTATACAATGGATGGCCTCAAAACGTTTCTAAAGCTGTCTAGTTTACATTAGAAGAATACATAAGTAGGAACTAGGAGCCATTGTAAAGCATAATTGCATATTTTTAAGTCTAAAATAAAAATAGACTTGCTTTAAATGTCTCGTAAGAGAAGCACTTGAGACATCTAGTAAAATATTTAAATGCACATGTGTGTCTATAACAGATTTTGTTGCAGTATAGGTGGGTACTGCAACAAAATCTGTACAAGTTTTGGAACTAAAAAGTCTTTCGGTAAAAAACATTTATATATTTATATGTAATAATTCACAGTTAGCTCCTGATTCTTAGTTAGCTCTATCTATGTAACTACGAGAACAAGACAGATAAAGAAAAATAATATAATCCATACTTATTACATAAAAGATAACGCCAGTTCGATCTTTAACTTTGTACGGTGATAAGTGTCCATTCACACAAATATTTATATTTTTCACGCTCTTCCTGAAAATCAAAATGTTTGTAGGTGAAAAGTCTTCTACGTACATTTGCATTTTGCGACTCTGATATCAATTTGATAGGTAAAATCAATCGAAGCATTTTAGTTTTCTATTTCGATTGAGAAATAAAACGTGTGTTTTTACATAAAACCGTCTATATATTTTTTTAATCCATATCGTTCTAAATATTGCTCTCACGTTACGTAGGTAACTGCACTTCCCACAACTTTCCAAGTGGCTTTGTCTACTCTTGGTGGCTTTGAAACCCTACTATTTACACTCACACCAATAAACGAGCCTGAAAAAAGAGTTTTACCCAAGTCCCACTACCCGGTAGACGTAGTACCTACCTGAGTAATAGAAGTGAGGTAACGTATGTCCTATCTTCAAGGCAGATTACAAAAATCCCACGGTAAACCTTGAAGTTTCTCTACCATTTCAGTATTCCTATAATGTAAACCAGTTTTAATTTTAAATACAGGTGATTTTTATTTTCATTAATGATTTAAGTTCTTTATAATACCTAGGCGTAACATGTTGCTAAAACATTTATATAGATAGGTACTGAATTATCAGAAAGCGGAATTTCTAATCGTTGAAGTAATATTTTCTATTTTGTCGATCAATACTATAATTTACATCAAGGGAATGATCATGTAATTTAGTATGCGTTGATATTACACATTTATCTACATTTAGTAGGAGAGAGGTTATTTCAATAGTAAAATAAAACGTTTAGTCGAAGAGGAAGTCGATAAGCGCTGGTTCTATTCTACATACGTAAGTAGTACATAATATATTATGCCTCTAAACATTTTACATTCTTATTTCACGATAAGCTATGATAAGTTTTCCTATGAATAGGCAAGTAAATTGAGTTAGATATAATTCACAATTCAGATATCTCTACCAGTCAGAATAATTCACAACACATAGTTCACTGTCGTCCTCGCACTGAGTTTAGAAGTAGCACAAACACTTGAGATGGCACGTTTAAACACTTGTCTGGTGAACAGTACTTAGTTCATGTCTGTTGTAGGTGTTCACGAATGTCCTGGTGTTTGGAAGGCTGGTGTTTAGGCGACCTCCAGGTCGGAGTCGGAGTCGTCGGAGTAGGGGCGCGGCGTGGGGGGCGCAGGAGGCGCGAGTGCTGGGGAATGCGCGGGTGAGGGCGGCGGCCGCGCCAGCAGAGGTGCGCGGCCGCACGCGCGCTCTTCCTGCAGCTTGCGCAGGCGCTCCTGCTCCTCACGCTTCTGCTTGCGCCATTTCGCGCGACGGTTCTTGAACCAGACCTGCCAAATACAATTAAAATTCAATTAAAGTGTTTTTGAGTTCGAAGGTAGAGTTCCCGTGTGTCGCGGATCACGCGGAGAACGGCAGTCGCTGCAATTCCAAGACCATCCAGTCATGAAGATACAATGAAAATAATGGGTATTAAATAATATGGGTATTACTCAATAATAGTAACACATTTATTTCAGATAACACGGATCCATTGGGTTAGTAACAATAGTCTTAAACCTATGTTAGTACTTAATTAATAACTTCGCCAATGTACAGATGACAAGCGACCGCACCAACGAGCTATTATGCCTATCGGCTATAGCACGTAGAATACTGCTGGCAGCATTGAAGCCGTCGGTACGTGCTTCAGCGAACATAGTTGACGCGCTACAGATCCGAGGCACACGCAACAGCACTCTAAATGCGTTGTTATATTGGATCCGCAGAGTATTGTAGGCCTTTTAGGTGTAGCTGAACCACACGCTCCCCGAATACAGCGACATGCAATATGCTTTAAACAGCGTTATTTTGACCGCCGCTGTACGTCTGAAGAACCGGCGGGCCAACATATTAGCCCGAACCGACAATGCTCTGCGCTCCCTCTCCATATCCGCGTCGTCCTTCAAATTGTCCGTCACCAAGTGGCCCAGATATTTAAAAGAGTACACCCTGTGCAACTCCACACCGTTCAGTGAATTTTGACTGAAGACCATGAATTTTGACTTGCCTTCATTGTATACAAGGCCATGAGAAGCAGCGTACGACTCGCAAACATCGAGAAGCTTACGGAGCGCACCGACCGAGGGGGCCAGCAGAACCATGTCGTCTGCATAGCTTAAATTATTGAAACATATTCCATCAATGAAGCAGCTGACCCGTGTGCTGCAGAGCCGCTCGATCAGTGCATTCATGTACAGACTGAATAACAAAGGTGAGGTTAGGCCACCCTGCCTCACGCCGCACTCTGGCCTACTTGGCTCTGAGAGCTGTCCTGCCCATCGCACCCGACTCCCCTGATTAATGTACCAGTACCGCAGAAGTGAGACGAGCTCCAGCGGCACCGCGGCATCAGATAATTTCTTCCAGAGAACGTCGAAAGAGACAAGATCAAAAGCCATATAGGTATTTTTCTCTTACTTGCATCCAGCAAATACCTAGATACTAACCAGGTCCTTAAAGTTAAAGGATCAAATAAAATTGAACTTATTTCCTGCAGTAACAATAAAACTGAAGCTTGTAAATGTTGTAACAAATATTTGCAAATACTCAAATTCTATCAACCGATTTCATATCATCATATTGCTAAATCTGTGTATTGGTTCAGAAACCGAAAAATAGGGTACATTTTTTCTTTAAGGGTAACAGAGATCCAAATATACGGTGTGATATCATAACTCCAAGGTTTCTTAAATATTGAATCATTGAGTACGGGAGCTAATACGAGCCGAGCCCATTTCTTGTGAGCGATCAATTGATTGTTATACACTGTGTTATCTACGGACAATTGGAACGACCCAATTTTGTAGCAAACATTGACCGAGCTACTGAACTACATAAAAGTAGAAAAAACCTCAAAGGTAGCATTGTTGTTGAGGTATCATTGATATTTCCCGGTAGAGAGGGGCTGCGGGCTCGCTTCCACTCGAGTGGGCCGGCACAAGTGCGCGGCGTTCCCAGACTGCGGGTGGTCGCGCGGCCGCAGTCCGGCTGCAGCATTGTAGCACCTCGCCGTCACAACACTGGACCAGCCTTCTTCTCAATCGCATAAATGCACACGAATCTATTTGTAATCTCTCATCTTCTTTGCAAAACTGACGGACATTGATGTTGTATGTGAATGTAATTATAATGGAACTCTTTACAGAAAACTATCATGCGTGCAGGCGTAGCGAAACTAATTCGTTACGCTCTAATAATAAATAAATAAGTAATCAATTGTAAGAATATTATGTATTCTATCTCGTCGTATTTAATGTAGGTCCAAAATATAGCTGCTTCTAAGAATATAAGTACCTACCTAAGTAATTAAATTTATTTAAATCAAGTAATAAAGGTCTACTACTAGATCTAAAAGTCTAAAAAGTAGGTAGGTCTACTTTTTATGTCTGAAAAGACTGGGTTCTTCAAGAACAATTTTCAGTAGTTCTTAATTTTTGTTAAGTGAAACTTCTATTTGGCACATAAGTAATTAAGGAATGTATATGATGCGACTGTCTTCTTTAGTTATATTATATGTTATAGCCCAAGGCGCGTGCGTCTACAGAACGCTCAACTGTTAATATAATAAAATCTTGCAAGTTTGGAACTAACCACAATTTTCTAGCCCTTATAAAATGCCAGTAAAAAATTGTACTCCACAGCTTTTTCCAAATGATAAGACAAGTTGATCCGTCGCCGGATATTATACCATACAAAATCTACATTTAAAAGGGGCACCCTGAGCTTATTCAGTAGGAGCCTTTAAAATTAATTCGTTAGCGATAGCACCATTGTCGGAGTTAATTGCATTACAAGAGTCGGTCGGCGGCCGACAAAGGTCCCATTAACTTTCGATGAACGAGTGACGGGGTTTTCGCGTTCGGCGTCCGCCCGCGCCCCCCGCTCATTGGGCGCCACTCGAGCGGCAAATATGGCCGCTGCCACCGCCAGACTCCGGGGCTCCGGCGCGCGGCTCCTTACACCTCGCAGGCTCGCACTGTTCGCACCCGACGCCTTTGTCATTCCTCACCCACAATAAGATTAGCCCGATGTTCTTTTGTGTACTACTGATTGTGTTTGGTTTAACTCGTTTGCTGTTTTCATTGCAGCCGATGAGTTCATTTTCTGTAATAAAAGCACCCCTGTTTTCTGCGTATCGTTAAGTGCGTTAGTACTTATCCGTTTGGGAGATATACAAACATTGGAATATTTTGAATGAAAAATATTGGTAATTTATCTCAAGAGCCGATTGATGGCGATTGGGGCGGCTAGATATCTAGTTGTTGAGGTTGCATAAATTATAGATATAGGTATGTTTAATGGTATCACAGGCGTGTCTTTTTACCGCAAAAAGGAGTCGTTTTGACCAAACTCCTACTTTTCGGGGTGCATCTGTTCCTGTGACTGATTGGCTCGAGCTCCTAAGCATGGAGTTGACATCCAGTCTCAACTTCGGCGCCACCATCGAGTACAAAGCCCAAACGGCGACCAAAAAGCTGGGCATCCTAAATAGGGTGAAGCGATACTTCAGGCCTGGACAGCTTTTAACCCTGTATAAAGCGCAAGTCCGATCCTGCATGGAGTATTGTAGCCACCTTTGGGATGGCTCAGCTAAGTATCAGCTTGCCGCGCTTGACTCGGTGGAACGCAGAGCTAAGAGGCTCATCGGTGACGTAAAACTGGTGGATGCCAAGCTGCATAGCTTGGCTCATCGCCGTAAGGTTGCCTGCTTGTCGGTCTTCTACAGATTGTACTTCGGTGAGTGTGCCCAAGAACTCCACGACCTCATCCCACCGGCCCCCTTCTACCATCGGACATCCAGACGCACTGCATCTTACCATCCCTACCTTGTTGCTATTCCACCAACTCGCACTAAGCGTTTCCAAACGTCTTTTATAATGCGCACAGCAAAGGAGTGGAACTCTCTGCCTGCGTCCGTGTTTCCAAACGCTTACAACCCTAATCTCTTCAAAGTTAGAGTGAACAGGCTCCTTCTGGGTAAGCTCGCTCCATCGTAGACTTTGTCTCGGTCATCTTTGACCTAGACTGGAGTCAAGAGCAAACCCATCACAAATAAAAAAAAAAAAAAAAAAAAATACCATGCCCAGACCTAAAAGAGAAACTGGCACACTGATTACCTACAGGAAGAATGAAAACGTCGAGAAGAAGGAGTACTAAACATAAAATAAATATCAATCAATATCTAGGTAAGTTTCCTTTACAGGACCTGTTTCTTTTACAGGAAAGTAAGAGTACCTCGTATTAGACTTCCTCTGTATGAGAGACATTTCTGTTACTCTGAAAATCTGCTTACACATTACAATCAGAAAAGTTTGACTGCTGTTCTATTATAACCGCACTCGTACAATCACCACAGCGTTACAAAATCGAGGCCTTGCATTCAGCCGGGACCTATTGTTCACACGGGTACCTAGATTAAAATAGATTAACTTCATTAAGCGACGTCGAAACTCTCGGAAGCTTATAGGCATAGCTTACATTGGAAGTTTGATATTCCCCTTTGTTTTAATTCCATTGAGAGCGTGGAGAATTCCCAAATTCTATTGTACGCCACCGCTGCAGCGGACTGGCATCATGCATGCATAATTTGAATGCGGTAATGTTCATTCTGCTGAAAACAAACACGGTATTGAAGACCTAAACTATAATGGTATACCTAGCGTTATCATAACTAACTAGATGAACCATTGTTTATTAAGTACTTGTTTATGTAAATCAAGACCAATCAAGAGTTTCTGGAATGTAAATTATTATGTTATTTAATCCAGTTTGTTTTAGCGGGTGGAAATGCATGTTTTTAATAGCATATGATAGAAACAGGTTGGTAAGGATATTAGTATCTATGTTCCTCAGCTGAAGTAGAGGAGGTAAATCAAATCCTTATTCAGGAAAGTTTCGCAACGTTTTTCAAATCGTAGCTTATTGACGATGTTGAAGATTATCAGCGAATGAAGTCGCGAGCAACAACATACTAGTTGTTGCTCGCGGCTTATTATAATTGTCAACAGAAGGTGACATAATTATTATAATTAAAGGACAGATGGTTGGATAAACACGAGTTTGAATACGATTAATATAGTTATGTTAAGACAACTCACGCTTTGGAATATTTATTAGATCAATTTAATCAATAAGTATAAATAAACGTTTAACTTAGTCATAAAGAATAAACAAATAATTAGTTTAAATACTGATTAGCAGATAATCTTTAGATAAGATGAATTTAGAATCTGTCAATCAGTATCTAGACTAAGCAATCATAGTGTTATATTTTTTATGAATTAGTCTTTAAGTACTAGCCAGCCTTTTAAGCTTCTTTAGAAAATTAGACGATTTAATGCCCTTCCACCTTTATATTTTTTTGCTTATACATATTGTATTAACTTTATGTAGACTGATATTAAAAATATTTTGAACCTACTAGTAAGTAGTAGTTCATTAGCACGGTGCACACCGGTGCGGTGGTGTGGTTGTGTCGTGTGGGAAGACAAACAGATGAGACGCAGGGCGGGGCGCTGCCCGGGGCCCTGCGCACCACGCCTCGACGCCTGCCCACCCCCGCGCCCAACACTAGCTGCTTAGCGGGACACTGGCCTAACCATAACTATAACTTGCCATAGTCTCTACCATAACACCTTAACATAATATTTTGCGGATTTTCCGGTGAGAATTGCAGTGAGAGGCAAATTAATTGATTATAATAGTCCTATCGTTTTGTAGATACAAACCGACGCGTATCATTAATAACGTAATCATTAACGAATAAATAGACGGCACGGTTGGCGCAGTGGTTGAGCGATTGACTGCAGCGCTGCGTGTCGCGGGTTCGATTCCCGCACGGAACAAATATTTGTATGGGCTATAGACAGTTGTTCCGGGTCTGGCTGTTTGTGTATGTGAGATTATAAGTATATAAACGCACCCACGATACAGGAGGAATTTCTAGTGTGGGGCAACGTTTAAAAAAATAAAAACAGATTCACTAACCCGCGATTTCTGCATTAGGTATTTGAAGTTGAGCATTTCTCAAACTTTACTTTTGTTGGAAAACCTGTTAACATTCAGTATTAGAGTGTGGTTTGGCACATATACCTACTCAACTTTTTTAATTTAAGGTAGGTTTGCTCTTGACTCTAGTCTGGGTATAGGTGACAGAGACAAAGTCGACGATAGAGTGAGCTTAATCAGAAGAAGCACTCTAACTTTGAAGGGATTAGGGTTTAATGTGTTTGGAAACAGACGGAGGTAAAGAGTTGCGCTCCTTTTCTGTGCGCATTATAAAAGAGTTTCGGAAACGCTTAGTGCGGATTGGTGGAACAGCAACAAGGTAGGGATGGTAAGTTGCAGTGCATCTGGATGTCCGATGGTAGAAGGGGGCCTGGAGGATGAGGTCTTGAAGTTCTTGGGTACATCCACCGAAGTACAATCTGTAGAAGACCGACAAGCAGGCAACCTTAATGCTTGGCATCCACCAGTTTTTCGTCACACTTGTGCTTTGTAAAGGGTTAAAAGGTGTCACTCTATTTAGGATGTCCAGCTTTTTGACCGTAGTTTGGGCTTTGTACTCAATGGTGGCTCGAGCAAATCAGTTACAAGAACAGATCCACTCCGAAAAGTAGGAGTTTGGTCGAAACGACTCCTTTTTGCGGTAAAAGATGGCGCTAAAAGACACCAGATTGTCATCACCCCACTGGGAGACAAGGCTTAAGGTCAGAATCCGCTCTACCATAAGATAAGATAATTTATTTCTGAGTATATGGTTCATTAAGATCTTAATAATTATACAGTTTCACATACACTACCGTTGCCGGTAGCATAGCCTAGCATAGCATAGCCTCTCTCAAAGAACGAAATTCATACCCGCTGGTTTTTGCGCTGGACAAGTATCTCTCTGAAACTGTACAGTTATCTGCGTACCCAACAATACAAGAGAGAACAGACCCCTGAAGATCTTCGGCATCAATAGCCATGCGGTCAGAGGAGCAGCCGTCAACGACCACTCGGACAACTCAGTAAGAAACTATTTCGATATCGAGCTTCACCTGAGTGATAAAACTCACAAAGTGAACTTTATTGCACACAACATAAAGACCTTCATTTGAAACTCACCTCGAATTCTACTGTCGAGATACGAAAATGTTGTTAGAGAATAGCACTACTGTATTGCAAACAACATAAAGGTCTTAATTAAAAACTCACTTCGAATTCTACTGTCGAGATACGAAAATGTTGTTACAGAATAGCACTACTGAACTATATAAGTGTGACCAAAATCGTTCAGCAAAACGCGAATGGAGCTGAATAAGTGTGAGTAGTCCCTAAGAGGTTTTATCCAGTTAACACCACATAAAAAATAGATTTTAATAAAACATGTCGAATTAACGGTGATGAAACGATTACTTTTGTGAGTTATATATAAATGATAGTGGGTTACATTCTGGTTTCGTAGAAAATTTATTCAATTCCAAAGTTTTCCTGGACCCACGTCACGTAGCTAGACACAACGCGGCCCTGTGTCAAAAAAGAAATAGGTACTCTCATTTTACTCGACTGCGGGAAAGCCTAAAAGGCGTGCTATTTGTTTTCAATATAGACCCCCATAAGCACAGAATTGTTGCTCATATCACTATTATTAATTTATTAGCAGCTGCCTGCGGCTCCGCCCGCGTCAAAGGTGGGTTGATCCCAAAGGAACATACTCCCGGGATAAAAAAGAAATGGCCAGCCCGTGTGCCAAGTATCATCCAAATCCATATAGCTGTTAATACGTTAAGAGATAATAAATAAACTCATTTTCGCATTTATAATATTACCGTTAGAATGTTTTGCTTCCACACGTCGGGCCCCCATGTTGTCCGGAGCCCCGTATCATTGATACGGCTGATACGGCGGTAGCTACGTCCCTGTGTAGATACTACACGTTAACAAAACTGTAAAATCAGGTGACCACAGATATAATAGATGTTGATGTTGCTGCGTGGTGGGCTAGTCATGCTGGTTTCCTGATTAGTAGATATGTTCCAAAAGTTGTAATTTTAATGCTTATACAACTGGATCAAACTTTTCAAACGGAGACTATCTTCTATTACTGGGAGACTCCCCGAAGTCTTGCGAAAAAGAGTTTAGATAGAAAGAAGATTTTTCACTTTCTACTGAAAACTTAAAACAGCTCTCACTGTCTCTTCAAGCTCATACTCCAAATTGCTCTCAACTAACTATTTAGGTGGAGCTAGAAATATCTTGCATATGTATATCAAGTTAAAATCAGTTCAATAACTCTCAATACACAGAAGGCCTAACAGTAATGTTTTGACGTATAGTAACGTTATAATATGGTTACGTTAACTACTACTAACATGTTACGTCCCCAGAACTCAAAGACTCAGAACTGAAAAACCTCCTTCCACTTTTCCTCTAGTAACTTAGGGACGTTAGGCTGCCTGTCCATTGACGCGGAGCGAGGCAGCGGAGCGGAGAAACGGAAAAATATTAACCAATGGAATTGCATAAAATCTCCGCACCACGTGAGTCACTGGCATTTTGACTTTTTTTTTTACTGTAGATAGGCATACGTTTGACCACTATCTCACCTGATGGTAAGCGATGATGTGGTCGAAGATGGAGCACGTTTGCCTAGAAGCAACCTATTCACTCTTGTCCTAAAGATTCCCAGGTTGTAGCTATCTGGAAACACAGACTCTGGCAGGGAATTCCACTCCTTAGCTGTACGCACTATGAATGTGTTCCCAAAACTGACATTACCAAGACTGATATTATTGGTTAATATTTCTCCGTTTCTCCGCCCCGCTGCCTCGCTCGCGCAAATGGACAGGCATCCTTAAAGTTCGCTACCATAGAATGTTTTTACACGGAATTAATTTTGTAGCGGACGCTACCCACAACTTCATTCCATGAACCCTTCAACTCCTACAAGTACAATAATTTGTATGAACTCATCTCAATCTGTTAGTAGTCTTCCTATTACGAGGCGCACTTGTGCGACTTCTCCCGATAGAAACGTTTAATCGGCATCAGTTAAGTGACAAAGTAATATCTTACTATCGGTACCTATCTGTTTTGTATCATCTATGAGATCTACTGAAACAAATCATGTAGTAGTCCATATGTCATTTCATTATGTGACTATACTAAACACGCGTGGAAATGCTTTCCCGACGGAAAATAAGTTCTTTTTGTCTATTGTTATTTTTAAGACTTTGTAAATAGTGAATTTTCAACATTTAGCAAAATATTCGTGATTTTGTGAATCACTAAAGAGATTTTCTGGAAAACGTATTGGCAAGAAAAGCAACCCGTTTTTAGTCGAGACAAAAACCGAGAATCCAACGTACAAAAATTTTACCTGTCCGATAATACGTATTATCCTTAGACTTATTCACGTTTACAATTTTCTGAGTGTAGGTTTCTATATTTTTCCAAAGTGTTATTCTTTTTTACTTTTATTTAAATGATGATGAAACAGGCGAACCAGCTTATTGGAATACTGATGTCAACAGGATACCCGATTTAGTAGACTTTTTCATTGTGAAAGGCCTGTCAGATATATATTTTGATGTAGAATCATCGCTCTATAGCGTATCTGATCATACCCCTATCTTAGCAACATTTAGCGTGTCGGCAATGCACAGGCCACAGAGACCAGCACTATATAATCATAAAACAGACTGGAATGCCTTTAATAAATACCTGGAAAGTGAAGTTAAATTAAAGGTTAAACTGAAAACAGAAGAAGACATAGTCGAGGCTACATTCTACATCACAAACCTCATACAAGTTGCTGTTTGGCGTGCTACCCCGACCTTGAGCTCTTCCACCAGAATAAATAATATACCACTGGAAATACGCAACAAACTACAAGAAAAACGTAGACTACGAAGGCAATTGCACTCAAGCAGATCAGACTTAGATAGAACCGAATACAATCGAGTCTCTATAGAATTAAAAGAGCTAATCAGGGATAATCAGAATATAACTTTCCAAGAAAAACTTAGTACTCTCTCAGCTCATAAGAAGGACAATTACTCACTATGTAAAATACCTAAGAACTTTATAAGACCATATAATCATGTGCCACCTGTAAGGAAATTTTCAAACGATCCTTGGGTTACAAGCGGAAGTGAAAAAGCTGAACTTTTCGCTAAACATCTAAGCGACATCATCACTCCAAACCAGTCATCCATGATCGAGTTTAAAAAGGAAGTGGACGAAACTATCAACAGTAGCATCTGCCAGCAGCTATCACCACCGCTAAAACTAGTCACTCCAAAGGAACTAGCACGAACAATAAGCTACATGGAAAGCAAAAAAGCTCCTGGTTTCGACCTAATAATGGGTGAAAACCTTAAACAATTATCTAGAAAAGCAATAGTCTTCCTAACACTGGTCAATGCCATCTTTAGAATACAGTATTATCCAAAGATGTGGAAAATATCACAAATGTGTATAACACAAGTTAAAAACCCTCCTACCAAATTCCTTCTACATGATCCTAAAACCTTACTTGGATCAAAGAAGATTCCAAGTAAAATACGAGGAAGAACTTTCAAAGCTTTACTACATTACTGCTTCAGTACCTCAGGGATCTGTGCTTGGCCCGGTTCTGTATTCAATACTAGTGGACGTCACGCGGTTTCACCCGCGTAGTTCCCGTTCCCGTGGGAATACGGGAATAATATACAGCCTATGTTACTCCCTGATAATGTAGCTATCCAATGCTAAAAGAATTTTTCAAATCGGTCCAGTAGTTTCGGAGCCTATTCAATTCAAACAAACAAACAAACATACAAACAAACAAACAAATCTTTCCTCTTTATAATATTAGTATTCAATATATACGGCAGACTTGCCTGAAACAGAAAATGTGGTAACAGCAACTTACGCAGATGACACTGCATGCCTTGCTAGTGACAAGAATTCGGACAACACATCACTGAAAATATAGGAACAACTCAATAAAGTTAATGTGTGGCTACAAAAGTGGAGAATTAAACTTAGCGTAACTAAGTCGACACAAGTTACATTTACACTCCGAAGAGGTGACTGTCCACCTGTGCGTATGGAAGATAAACCACTACCAAGCAATAACAGCGCCAAATATCTCGGCGTACACGTGGATAGAAGACTGACCTGGGCTAACCACATCAAAGCCAAAAAAACAGAAGCCTTACAATTCAAAAGACTGTCTTGGCTACTAGGTCGCCAATCCCGGCTGTCCCTCAGTAACAAGCTGCTTGTATACAAGGTCATCATAAAACCAATCTGGACCTACGGCATAGAACTCTGGGGCAGTGCTAGCAACTCCAACATCGAGATACTCCAGAGATTTCAAAACATTGCTCTAAGAAATCGCTCAAGTGCACACTGGTTCGTGAGAAACTCACAAATACACAAGTATCTGGAGATGCCGACCGTAAGGGAGGAAGTTTGCAAAAATAGCAGGAGACACAAGGAAAGGCTCAATAAACACACAAACGAACTGGCTAGCAACCTGTTAATACCACAGGAAGATGTAAACCGCCTAAAAAGATGGCAAAAACTAGACCTTGACCAGAGAAACTGATTTTATTAAGTCTCTACCAACTTTTACGGTGGTATTTAATGGAACGCACCCAATCTAATCCGTCTCAGAAACGATTTGATTATGGCTTAAGGCCGATTCCAAATTTATAAGAGAAGAAAAAATAAATAAATAGGGATATAAACAAAAAAAAAAAATTAGCTGTTCAGTACATTTTGTCGAGTTATGCGCACAGAAATGTATAGGGGAGTCGATTTTCTTTTCGCGATTTCAGTGTTGGTCCCATAGTGAAAGTTGTTCATAATGATGAGTTCAAATGACCCCTTAAGAGGTATTGCGTTTATTCTGTTACACGTTGTTAGCCGCAATGCATTTAACAGACCTATCATATCCTAAATACATAGTACTGCTTCGGATTACCTATATGTGGGCCATGAACCTGAACAGACTTTTTGCATGATCATAAAGTGATATTCAGATTGTAATAACTGACATCAAGATTGCAAAACGAAAGACATACAAATCGTCAGTTTTGTAAAGGTTGTTTTGTAATATAAATTTGTTCGTGATGTATGTTTAAGGTTTGCAACGGCAAACCATCGTGTGAACCGCGCGGATGGGGCGGTGCGCGAGCGGGCGCGGTGCGGCGCGGCGGCGGAGCGGCGGCGAACCGAACCCAAACTTATTGTAATAATGTTGTTAGAACAAACACCGCGCTCCCTCCGCCTTGTTTGAGATTACAATTACGGTTTTAGCGAACTGATTTATTAATGGACCGCCTGATCCGCCCTTGATACTTTAATGTCGATTTAATTTGCATATCTAGGTAAGTAGATGCTTGTGTTTAAGATCTAGCTGATTTTTTAAGTAACTTTAGCTGTTTGTTAACATTCGCGTCTTAACACACGTAACAAACTGTTACGACTGGATTGGATACCATCATACCACTATTAGCAGCAAACCTGTAATACTGCTTTCATTAAGGTGGTAAGTCAAACTCTCATAAAAACTTCTTATTTCTTACAAACCGAAGTGCTTTATTTATATTTGACATAACAAAAATTGCGATTGTGCTAGTCTACATACTAACGTCGATCTACTGCAAAAAAAAACTAAACTTACTAACTGGTTTGCTCCCCTAGTCTCCATCGGCTCTACCCAATTAATTAAAAAACTCAGTAAGGCTGTCAACCCGTGAAATGTCGCACATCAAACAATTTTATATTGAAATCAACCAAACCAAAGTCGTTGTTTTTTTAATCCGGCGCGTCGTTAAAACCCTCGCACCTGTCGTATTCCATTTCCCCATTAGCAACGAAATGCATTAGTCAATATTAAAGACGCCATCCGCGACTATAATTCCACAAAGGGCACTTCAAATCACACCCATCTCTTTTCGCTTGATGTCAAAACATTACTCCTCTCCACGGCCGGAGGCTGAAAAAGTATCCCCTCGTGTCTGTCACTTCGTATCAATTACCGCACGCAAACACCCATGCACGCTCTGCGACGAAAAGTCGTATCTGCGCTGTGCGCGCCACTCGAACCGAAATTCAATTGTCAAAAGATTGCTTTAATAGTACCACAATACCTTCACAAAGCGAAAAAGTATTTCGTTCTGGCGATAGTCTTACAAAATAACACTTAAAGCTACATAAGTAAATGTCAAATTCGTTGAGCCGCACTAGCCCGTAGGGAGTCCCCGAGGGTCGTTCTGCAAACAACGCTCCCCTAAACGTTATACTTTGAAAACAATAATTTGTATTGCGTATCGAACGCGTCTATAAATAATAGAGTGATACTTCACTCGCTGATGTGACCGCGTTGTTACATTCAACGAGCTCAAAATAATAATTTAATTTATAGCAGTTTTAGGGGCAATTTTATGCGTTAAATCGTTTATTTTGATTACTTTATTAGTAGTACTTATTGTGTTGGGGTGTTTTACGAAGATACTTTAATATTCCAGCTAATGTTTAAGCCAACATTTTCTAAAGTTTCCATAGCCAAACCTTTATGTCATATATTTATCTTGTCATAAAGCACTGGAACATCTCCGCACCAATGGAAGCTTTCTAGGATTACGCCTATACCGAAGACAGGAGTTAAAACTACTGTTCTTGTGTCTTCTGTCAGCAATAGGACTACCATGCCTATTGCTATATTGTTGGTCCCTGCTAAATGTATTTGAATACATATTATATAAGACACACATATTATATAAGAAATCCAAAGGCAAGTCGACATCTATCGACGGTTTTCACAATAAAAAGTCTGTTAACACCAGTTTGCTAACCTTAGTTGACTATATTTCTGCTCGAATGGACCGAGGACAGCAAGTGGATATGATGTGCTTTGATTTCCGCAAGGCCTTTATAACATACGTTAAGTGTCATAAGATTCATACCTAGTCTTCTTCTCCTGATTTCTGACTATTTCGGGCCCGCCAGCAATTTGTTTGTCTTGGTTCATACAACATGCTTATCATACACGATCAGGAGTAAGTCAGGGTTCCATTTTAGGACCACTGCTCTTTTTGATTATGCAGTTTAACGATCTGCCACGATTAATAAAATAGGCGAAATGTTTACCTACTGTATGCCGACGACTTGAAGATTTACGCCACTGTTACCTCTGTGTATGATTGTGTAGCTCTTCAGCGTGATATTGATGCCCTGAATGAATGGGCCTCTACCAACAAAATGGAGTTTAATACCTCTAAATGCCAAATTATGAGCTTTGGCCGCATACAGAGTCCTATGCAGTACGACTACAGCCTGAGTAACAATCTTATAGCCAGAGTATTGAACGTAAAAGACTTTGGTGTTCTGTTTGGCACCAAACTGACCTTCCATTCACAATCATATGCCTGGCTAAAGAATCATTTAGACGGTTAAATGAAAGACGCTTAATTTTTGTTTTACGCAACTGCAAAGGTTTTAAAATCCAAGCAGTTATAAGACTCCTGTTTAACGCTTTAGTCCGGTGCAAGCTTTGAAACCAGCTGCGCTTGTGCATGGAATCCTCACAAGGTAACCTACAGACTCATTCTGGAAAATGTTCAATAAGCGTTTCTCAGTTTCTTATACAAGCGAGTTTTAAGATATTTTCCATATATGTAGGTACCCTACACAGTTTCTTGTAGGGTGTTTGAATTTAAATTCTCTTAAAGTTAGACGGCTGTTGACTAAATAACAGCCTATAAAATTCTTCACGGTTACACCGATTGTCGGACTTGCATTCGGAGCTGTTATTTGTTCCCAATAATTATAATCGCTCTAGAAAGCACAAATTAAATTATTTAATGTACTATTTTGTCACACTGTAGCTCGATCCACTTCCCCTATAACGCGTATGTTAAATCGTGGAGACCAACCCTAGATTGGATTTGTTTGCTGATGAATGGAAGACGATATTGTTAGAATGTTTTGCGGTTCTGTGAGAAAATAGAGTGAAAGGTTTTAATTAATTTAAAACACTAGAAAGGAATTCGTTTTTTGTTTTAATCTACACTAATATTATAAAGAGGAAAGATTTGTTTGTTTGTTTGTTTGAAATGAATAGGCTCCGAAATTACTGGACCGATTTGAAAAATTCTTTCAGCAATGGATAGCTACATTATCAGGGAGTAACATAGGCTATATTTTATCCCCGTACTCCTACGGGAACGGGAACTACGCGGGTGAAACCGCGTGACATCCACTAGTTTATTATAAGTGGCTCATTTGATGTATATTCGGTTTTCTTGCTTGAAATAAATCGCGCCGAACTTTTTTCTACCTTCTTTGTGACTAATGTCTACGTCAAATCTCTTTAGGAACGACATAAATTTATTTCTTATAACTAGGATACCAAAACTATAACTATCAACTAAGAAATGTATATTTACTAATTTTACCAATTTAGGTACCATAACTTTGTTTGAACCTGTAGTTGTAACGATCAATCATGGCTGTTGTGTACCTGACACCTAGGCATATGCGGAAACGTTGAATCCCTATTCCGGGTACTGGGGGGCTACTCTCTAACGAAATCCGTAGTTTCGGGCTTAGTTGCGGGCGGGCGTATTCTAGTCCGTATCACCTACAGACTTACGATTAGTCCCGAACCCGAACTGAGAATGAATGACAACACGATTTCACAGTAACTGTCAAATCGTGTTATCATTAGTTCTCAGTGGTTAGGTGATACGAAGTAGAAAATGCCCGCCCGAAACTAAGCCCGAAACTACGGATTTCGTTAGAGAGTAGCCCCCCTGAATACGTAACACTTAAAAGCCAGTCATTTCATCCGACCGCCTCATAGGGAGGGTTATGTTTTTTTATCAATAAAATTCTTAAAATCTCTCGTTACGCGGTTTCAAGTCAAGATGTTTATACATACAACGTGTAACAGAATAAACGCAATCAAGCCCGAAATTGCGAGAGAAAAATCAGCTGTTCAGTACATTTTATCGAGTTATGCGCACATAAATGTAGGGGGGAGTCGATTTTTTTTCGTGATTTCAGTGTTGGTCCCATATTGGAAGTTGTTCATAATGATGAGTTCAATAACCCCTTAAGAGGTATTTCGTTTATTCTGTTACACGTTACAGGTTGTATTACTTTCGTTCTCACCAAAAAGAATTCGCACCCGCCAATTTTGAGTTTATAATTATGATGTCCGTCTGTCTCAAAGTTTATTCTCAGTAAGTAACTATTAGATGAAGAAATAAGAATTATTGTTTTGAGGTTACACCATGCGCTAGCTGGCTAATATTTTAATGTTAGCCTGCTAGTACATAGTAGCAATGTGTTGCAGCAGTTCTACTTACAGTGGTTTTTCAATCAGGCTGTCAAGTACGAATGGAAAAACTGTTTCTAAAAAAAGATTCTTCCTAGCGTGTTTTACAGTCAGTATGTACAAGAACAAAAAATATAAACAGGTGCTTGTATGTCTCGGTATTCCTAGATCATGTTAGGAAAGTACACACATACTCGCAGGCGCTACCTCTCAGTAAAATAATTGCCAACAAACACGAACAAATATCATTATTTGAACAGTGTATATGATACCTAGAAAAAAGAATTGAAAGATTGTGTTATCACCGTTTCGTTTGACAATGAAAGAGGAGCAACAAGCGTAAAATGAAACAGGACGAGCTCTTTGATCACTTGATGCCGGCTCGCTGCTCAGCTCATAAAGGCGTTATTGCTTTCAGGCGACACGGAAGCGCAGGACAAAATGGCGCCGCTTTATTACTTAGTAACACATTGCTAGCGTATCTGTTTTATTGTAGCTACCTATTAGGAGATAAGTCTTGAGGGGGGAGGCTGCAGATCACAAGAAAGCGTGGCCGCGCTGGGGGCTGGGCGGAGCGTCACGCCCACTTTTTCTTGTTCATCGCTGTGTAGGGATGCTCCTCCGTTTGTATCATCTGCTCGCACACGAGCAACGAGAATCGCTATCGCTACACCAATATCATAATGAATGCTGTGTATCCACTTCGATACAAATGGTTACGGAAAAAGAGGTTACGGTGTACGGAGGAGGAAGATTTGTAAAGTGCATTTTTTCGCTAGCGATATTATTTCAGATAAGTAAACTTAATAAAAATACATTTTTTTCTTGTTGTTTCAGTGGCCTGTTGTGAATGAAATTGTTTAGATTATTCTGTGCGTACACAGCTCTTTGGGCTTTACTGACAAATCCCATAGACGTCGTTAGTCAAGCGAAAAAAGGAATCCGAAAAATTAATTCAAGTTCACTTTGGAAGATTTCCCGACCTGAATAAAAAACAAAAATTCAGAGAAAACCTTAGCACATTTAATGTTCTGAGCTACTTACTTACAATGTTTCTTATTCGCCCGTTGCGAATAAGAAATTTTCATAGTTATGGAGAAAAACGTAATGGATAATTTCAATATAGGAGACCGAACGCTTTAGAAAATTGGGTCAAGTTACTATTAATTCATTAAATGTAGAATTTTAGAAATAAATTTCTTCAAATGATGAAAATAGATTGCCAGCTTCCGAATTCACTGTTCTGTAGTTATGCATTTGTGCAGTGAAGCGTTACGTGGATACTTCGACACAAATCCGCTCGGCTGAATTACAAGCACATTGCCAATATTACTTCATTTACTATTCTGCAATAAATTGTATCATGCTGAAATATGAAATCAGTCAGGTTACAAATCTGCATCAAAAGACTGGAATTAATATCTACCGTGGATATTAGAATCGGCAAACCATTATATGTAGGTCCAGTTACGAGACGAGACACCAGGGTTTGAAATAAAGCAATGTATATCTAAGCAACTTATCCAAATAAGTACCATTATTGGTTGTTAACTAGGCATCAGTTTGTGAGCTTGAAGATCAATTATTATTATTAAAAGTGGTCAGATACCTAGATGGTAGGCGCCAGATTCATGGGCGTACCCAGCTTCTGGCCTAGGGGGGACAAGTATGATTTTATAGGTCAAAAAAAAAAAAAAAACAAAAAGGCATTTATTCAAACTAGGCTGAAAATCAGCACTTTTTGAACGTCAAAATTTACATGAAGACAGTCCCCCAAATCGCCCAGCCCGTCACCACTTCCTAGTGTTTTAGCTGGGAAGAAGAAGTGGCCAACAAACTCCCCAGCAACACAACTGTCTGTAAGTTTAAAGAACTTGAACATTATTCAACATTTTATGATAGATGTCGATCATTAAATTAAATAAATGGATGGCACATGTCCGCTAGCATACTATTTTATCCCAAAAATTACAAATGAAACAATGATAAAACTAATTACATATATAGGTAATTAAATAAGTAAACTCAAGCATACAATACTAATCAAAATGAGCCTCCAGGAATAAATGGCGTGCCCGCTTATATGTTCAACAATGCAATTTAACCATAATCTGTGACCCAAAGTCACAAGTGATAAACTAGGACCATCGCAGTTAAATTATAACACTAAAATTTTAACAATAATAAACCACGGACAGCAAGACGACCAGTCACCACAAGCAGCACCCGTTCACGAGCATAACGCAAAGATCAGCCATTACCTCCCTCGCCATATTAGAGGGAAGGAGGTAACCCGATCCCCGACGCTACCGCAAGCAGCGACGTCTAAGGGAGCATGACGAACCTGCTGCCGGTTTCTCAGACAAAATCATACTTATCAATTTGTCGAGGTCGCTAGTTAATCACATACTGCAATACAACTCATAAAAAACAAGCTAATGAGAAGATTATGTCAATAAATAAAAATAAAAAAAAACCAAAAATGACCTATACGGTCAGAATAATAAACAATGTCATCTTGAGCAAGTAAAGAATCTACGAAAGAACATTTAGCATTGTCTCGTGTTCAACACAGCGACCAACTATTTTTATCGTCGAAGTAATCGTTTATAGTATAGTATGCCTTCGAAATAAGGTTAGATTTCACTTTCGCTTTAAAAGCATTAAAAGGCAAGTCTAGAAAAGAAAGAGGTAACTTATTATAAAAGCGGATACCGATCCCCACAAAATGGCCCTGGACCTTACGAAGACGGTGGAAAGGAGCATGTAGTTTGTGCTTATTTCTGGTGTTAAAGCTGTGGATATCACTAGTTTTGGCATATAAATGTATATTTTGCCTGATATACACTATGTTGGCAAAAATGAACTGCGAAGCAACCGTGAGAATACCTATTTCTTTAAAAAGTTCCCTTAAAGAGACCCTGGACCCTAGCTGGTATATCGCTCGTGACGGTCAGACGCGTTTAGTCATAAACAATAGTGTTTATTTTATTTTTTATTTATTTAATACTTTACGCACATAGATGTACAGAGGCGGACTTAATGCCTTAGGCATTTTCTACCAGTCAACCTTTGGGTGATGAAGAGAATAATAGTGGTAGGTGCAATGTGGATAAAAAAAACCAGAAACGCGATTAAAATGAATACAAAGATAAATATATATAAACTATACATACAATATAATATATACTCAAATTAATAAACTAATACACAAATATACTTTAACAGTTTATGCAAACAAATAATGAGAGAAAAAAATAAAATAAAAAGAAAATTAGCGCTGTGACGATACTACTGCCAACTTCTTACGAATATGCTCTCGAACCTTAACTTTGAAAGTTAATCGGTTGGTTGCCATCCTGATTTCCTGGGGAAGCGCATTCCACATAGAAATGGATTGTATAAAAAAAGAATCGTGAATTTAATCAGTACGGTGAGATGGACAGTGAAGAAGACGATTATGGGATGAGCGTAGATTTCTATTGTGGTTGGCGCAAATGTATTGGAACTAAGGGGCTAGATAACTTGGGGAATTAGGAGAGTAAAGAAATGAGAACAAGGTAGTTAGAGCCCTCTGCTCTCTGCGCTGACGTATGGGTAACCACTTTAGAAGCGAGCGGTGCGCAGAGACATGACACACTACATAAAGACACCTACATGAAACATTAGGTATATGTATTGTAGTGTGTAGGTCAAACAGGCGCAAATGATCCTGCTTTATGGTACCTAGTTAATTAAATAAAAGTAAATTTGACTATGCTGTTTTTTTTTGTTTAAATTGTTTCATTCGACTTCTACTTTAAAAGTAACTTTCGAAGATCTTCAGCAAAACGATTTATGACGTCTTCCGTTGAAGAATCGCCCAAACTGTTTACAAGGTTGCAATGTTTACATGCCTAATGTAAGGTAGATTGTACATGGCTCATCCATCTTTCTGTAACACCTTATTTTAAGTACCTGCAATCTTAGCAAATAAACTCAACTTTACTTTACTTTACTAAGGTTTTTATGTACACTGAGCATACAAAGTCCATATAACCTGTCTTCGATCATGCATTTTGCCAGTGTCTACTGCGCGGTTTATTCAAAAATCAGCGCATAAGGCCACGTGTACGTTTCTGCGAGATTTCCAGGGGGGGGGGGGCAGCTGCCCTCCCCTGCCCCCCTGGGTACGCTCATGGCCAGATTAACTTGCGGTAAAGAAGAATGACCCTTCCCTAACATCCCTTCGTAAATAACCGAACAATAAATTATTATAGGTGTTATGAAAGTCTTTTACTACATACAGTACTTCATTGTTAATTACTCGTATCTATTAATTATTAGCTAAAGCATAAGCCGATTTTGGCCGGTTTTCAGTTTAAAATCTCGTTAGTCCGGGCGGCGGCTGCTAGAATTCAACCCGATAATGTTAGTAGAAAATAGTGCCCGCTGTTCAAAAAACAACCTGTAATATGAAAAAAACTGGCCAAGTGCGAGTCGGACTCGCGTGCAAAGGGTTCCGAACGTATTTAATTTTTTTAACATGTTATTTTAACACTACAGACTTCTAATAGGTTTTCCTGTAATCTTTAGGTAAAGATCTATTATCTCCATTTTTTTTTTAATTTTAGGCTCAGTTGTTTCGGAGATAAGGGGGGGAATGGTCATTTTTCGTCTAATTTCGTGAATAACTTCAAAACCATTTATTTTAAAATTATGAAAAAAATATAATTAAAACCCTCACAGTAAGCCCTTTCATTTGATACGTCACACGATATTGTTCAAATAATTTTCTAGTTTGACCCCAAAAGTGACCCCCATGCTAAAAATCTAATGATTTACGTAACGCGTCCGTGTTCGGGTCACAGAAGTCCATATGTGTACCAAATTTCAACAGAATCGGTCCAGACGGACAGACAGACAGACAGACAGACACCCGAGTGATCCTATAAGGGTTCCTTTTTTTTCGGAACCCTAAAAAACAACCAATTTAATTGTGTGTGCCGATGCTCAGCTTGGAGGCTTCTTCTTAACTAATTATATATTGTCCGTTTCGACAGTTATGTAATTTTACCTCATACGTACTGATAAAAATAGAATCATAAAAATCGGTTGACAATTGGCAAAGATATCGCTGAACAAACATACTTCCAAAAAAAAAACATTCCATTCCAATATTTCAGTCGAATTGAGAAGAACCTCCTTTTTTTGAAATCGGTTAAAAATACTGGTCTCTCGAGACCTATTAGGGGTTGCTTTGGAAGGCGTACCTAACTTCATCGAGTTAAAGGACGAACTAAGGTCTCGCACTATCATAGGCGCCACATAAATGTGCAATAACGGTCATTGACCCACACATGTATGTTTATTGACTTTCTTGAATACAAAAACAGAAACATAGACATAAAGCTGTCCTAAATCGACTTCTACCGTGATCCTTTACGTTTTAGTAATGAAAAAATAGTTAATTTTTGGTTATTATTTTCAGTAGGTAGTGTTAGTACACTGAGCGTAATACATATGGCCTAAACCTTCTAATCTTACAACAATATTAAATAAAATAACTTTTGTAATCTAGGAGCTGTCTTTTCAAGACCTTGATGATACCTCACAATACCTACATAGAACTTTTATTCTATTGAACGAACTCCCCAAATAGCTTTTGCCCGCTACTTCGTACGCGCATATCCCGCTATTTTCCCATTCCCGTAGGAATTTCGGGAAATCCTCTCTTAGTGCTCCGCTGACCATACACTCAGCTTTTTACGACCTGTAATTTCGGTTGTGCGTTGACTTTCAGTAACTCAGTAACGGAAGAGTTTTATATACATGTGTACAGACATGTCGGTAGTCAAAAACAGAGAAACAATCGAGACCAAAAATGTTGTTAAAATTCAAAGTCTATCGTTGCAAAAGTCTCGAGATAAACTTAAAGGACAGACGCGACGTACAAAGAGGTTCTGTTTTTCAAACCCTAGTATGATCAAGAAAATACTTTTTGACCGACTTCTTCAAAAAGGAGGAGGTTCTATGTTCGGCTGTATCAGAATCAGAAATCGTTTATTTGCACAGAATGTAGGTAACAAAACATAGTTTTGATGGAAAAATAAAACATGTGGATCCAGTTCCTTTTACCGTATGGCAAGCAAACATTAAGCACTATAATAATCATGTATCATCATTATGTATGTTTTTTTTTGTCGCCAAGTCAGAAACTGATGATGGGATCCCATAAAAATCGAGGAAAACCCTTTAATTTTATAGGCACATACAATATTTTTCATAAACTTTCTAACGCAATTCAGATATTTGTGCCTGGTAATCATCATCTCATGTTGCTGAGCTCATGATGAAAGGTATAAGTTAGGATCTAATGATGGGATCCCATGAAAATGTTTGTTCAGCGATATTTTCGAGAATTGTTAACCGTTTTGGATGATTCTTTTTTTTGTTTGGAAGAAATGCTCTTCCAAAAATAAAACACTACAAGTAAAAACTAAGATTAATTTCGGAAGTCGGTGTCAAAAAAACAAATAACCAAAAACACCGATTTCCGAAATTAAAGTTATTTTATACTTTGTAGTTTTTGTTTTTGGAAGTCGGTTGTACATCATTAACTCTCATAATATTTCTCACAAAAGAAGATATTTCCTAAAAGCAGTTCCTTACCATTGGTAAATAATTAGAAAATCTCACTTGTTTTAATACTAACACAAAATCCTGAATCTTGTTCAGATTAGTTAGTTACCTACGCACGAGTTAGCATACTATTTTCACACACACCCAACGTTAAGATAATATTACGATTATAATCGAAAGAGCACACGGGTTGTGGCGCATTATTATGGTTTAATTATGAATATCGTTAGAAAACATAAATCGTGGAGTTATATTAAGTGAATATAAGCCATTCAGTTAATCAGACAGTGGTGGCGTAAGATCAACATTGTGGCGCGCGCCCGCGGGCTTGCCAGCACTCTCGGAGACAACTAGATTACACCTCACTTAATAATTAATTTGTGTAAAGAGTTGAACGTCTATCGCACAATGGAAGATTGCGAACCACCCTTCGTTGTCTTTTCGTTTACTCAGCCGCCGTTCTTCCTTAAATATTGACACAGCGAGTTTTTATTCAGCAAACCTACCGGGAAGATGTCTCAAGTCAAACCGATCTTGCATAAACGTAGCACGGACGCGGAATTTATGTATTCTGTATACTGAGAAACTCGAAAACTATCCAAAAGTAATTATTCCAGTTTTGACAAGCGCTGAGTTGACAATAAGGAATACCAATCAATCCATACTGACTGGCCAAGGACTCATGTCCCCACACCATTTACCTACTCAGTAACCCCAAATGAAAGAAAGCTAGACGTTCTACATAATTTCGGGAATTTCCAATTTTATAACGTAGCTAGTCGGCGTAGTACCTACGGCGTAGCGTCGCGTAGCATGACGTAGCACGGCGTAGGCGTACAATAAAATCATTGAAAATAGTTTATTTAGAATTAGTCACTGTGCAGAATTCAGATGCAAGTCTTTATTATTAGTGTCGTACATAATCTAACCCATTGTGGAAGAAAGCTTGGTTTTTTTATCCGTTTGGATTTTATCACGTCGATGAGTAAACGCTGGATACACTGATAGTTTTCCTACATATCAACTTTTCACACTTGGTTATTATTACAATACTTATTTATTTTCATAACTGTACTTTACCCAGCTCACTGCATCAGTTAATGCTACAAACAAAAAAGTCAAATCCAATTCAGAAACAAAGCAATAGCTATGAGCGAGCGCTCGATTTCGAGCAAGTGTTGTGATGCCTAAACAAAAGCGTTTTAATAATGCAATTTCCAATTGCCGCTGCGCAAATAACAGGGGCAACAACGAAACCGAGTGTATTGCTCCAACAACTCACACTTTTGTTGTATCTACAATGTACTCCTCCACACAACCAGCCACAGCTAAATTATAAAACGTTTCGAATGTTCTTTTAAAGAGGTTGTGCCACGAGTAGTTTTTATTTTATCGAGCTCATATAGGTAAATAAGACGAACAAAAGTATATTTTTGCAAGGTATCTACATATTTCTATTTAAGTGCCATTTGGTTTCCGTGCGTAGGTTAGAAATTCAAAGATTTATGCGATCAAGATCTAGGCACCTACATAAACCATTATAACCTATTTTTTACTTCAAATCGAACAGCGTAAGTATTTTTACGTAGTTTTATTCTTGTTCATAAAACATCACAAATGTTGATTAATGCAACAACCCTGAAACTTTATGGTTCAAATTACATAAGATTTTTATTAAAGTAACTGTTCTAACAGTTTCTTTAAAACGCTGCTCGGCCTTTACTCAACATTTGACCTTCGTTTATAATATCTCACCCCTTTTTACAGTGAATCAAGACAAACAAGAATCTTGTTACACTAGACAAATCTTGAAGCAGTCTTGCGTCATTTTTCACTGCTTCATTCAAAGAAATAAAAATATAACATGTTGATGCTCTACTAATTCGTAAGCACCATTGTTTAAGAAAAACAATTTTATTGCTACTCCGGCACATCTACGGCTTCGTTTTTAAAAGTTTGAGTATGAAAACAATGAATCCTTCAACAAATTAAACCTGGCCAATGATAAATGAAATTAACAGCTTCGCATAAAGAATAACTTTGGTTGATTACTCAAGTTGTAAGTTACGCAAATCGGAAAAACTCTGTTATCCGGGAAAAAGCCGTAAAAGTGACCCTCATTAGTCGTATTGTTGTGCTTTTATCGTTCCCTCCGCTCCGGTCGGGGCAGCATAAATAAATCAAATTTAATTAACTCAGATTAATTTTCGCGGCGCCGTCTCACCGCGTCGGGCGTCCCTTTTTATTTGCCCTGAGGCAAAATTCTACTCGGTTGAAAACTCTACCCGCCCGCGGTGATTTACTATGGATTCCTTAATAAAAAGTTTACACTAAAGCAAATTTCACATGTAGACCGTTGCTCTCAGCCAGACAAGCCATAGAAGTCGTTTAAATTACTTATTTATATTATGTACTGATCTTTTAACTTGTTTACATATCGGGCTTCATTTTACCAATTAAGACGAAAAATTAATGAAGTTCGACAAGTCGTTACGAATTAAAAACGTATATTTGGTACTGAAACATTAAAACTGAAGATCGATGTAAGCTATGAGAAATTACGACTCTTACCAATCACCAGCAGTTTATTAATTGAGGTAGAAATTGAAACACTTATGTATATGATAATTTCAATCAAATAGGTGTCAACGAATTGAAACCTGCCTATAATTAGTTACGACTTAACCTATACCTATCAACTTCATTCAGCCTTGACGAGTATTCACGCTGAAGCAAAAATGCCGTTTTTAAATATTTTCTCCAAGTCTATAACCTATAATGAGGTATATTATCCGTGTCTTACCTACATACGCACATAATGTCGAGCCAACACTTGATGATGAATTTCATTAGACCTTCGAAAGTTAAGAACTACAGAATGTCATTTGGATTTGCGCAGTCCGTGGCCGGATAAGATGAGTGTGTGTGTAAACAGAGCGGCCGGCTGGGTGGCACGTCGAGTGGTTGGCACACACCGCCAACACCGGTAGCTGACCGGCGCGCGGCGGCCCACAAACATATCCCGACTTACTTTCAACATCACAAATTCTATTGAGAGCACTCTGTGTTCTAGTACCTAGCTACAGATGCTCAGGCTAATCTTACACTGCAGCAGCAAAGCTTAGAACTGAGCTATAGACAATTAACTAGGTGGTTAAAATTGGTACCTACCTAGTTGTGATAGAAGTACTACTCGGTAGAGGAGGAATCAGTATGACCTACAGCGCAGTTACGAATCGGTTGTGAAATAAATCAGATAAAGAAACATTATGAAGAACTACGAGTATGTAGACAACGACGAAACTCAGTCCTTTTGCCAGCAACTGAAAAACTCTGTGCAAGACCCGAAATCTCATCAAGAATGGCGTCATAGTCTTGGTTCTAGAGAAAACATGTTCAGTTGACGCGTTTCATATAACGGCCGACCACCCACATGGCGTCGGAGAATATGTCTCGTCACTGTTGACTCGGCCCTTCGCTACTACTAAACGTTACGCCCCGTTAATCTCGTCACTCTTCGTCACATACCAGCCCACGGGCGCCCAAACAGATTTTTTTTTGGTTCGAGAAAGGATTAGGCAACAGTCTGTTTATGCCTATTATAATTGTTAATTGCATGCGTTTTGAAATTTACGTGATCGGCATGATGTAACAAGTGACGTAAAATCTTAGGTTCCTATAGGGGTATGTTTGTGAAAAAGTGATGAATTTAAGAATCAATGTATAACAGAGATCTTTCCACAAATCTTTATTTGATGAAATTGCGATGTTTTCAATACCTATACAAACAGACCTAGGTAGGTACTAACTACAGAACCACGTAACTATATTAATCGTGGGTGTTGTGCAATGGAGAGCAAATGAAAAGACTAACAAGCCTAATGCTCGGGGCGGTATCAATAAGTATGGCTAAGCTTCTCTTTATTCTCCACCAATCTGTCTAGCTTTTCCACAACTACCTATCTATACATAGGGTTGAGCTTCCAGTGTAACGGATGCAGCTAAATATCAGTGTTTTACATGGAGCGAGATTTCCTGTCTTCAGACTACCCTTAAGCGTTTACCTACTCGTCTCGGTTTAAACGCTCTGAAGCAGTTGCTGACATTTCGGTTCAAGTCCTCATTCTTGGTAATGAATGAACCGATTCTAAGTAATTAACTAACTTGGTACGCATACGCAAGATACCTAGGGTTATTTTTGTTAAAAAAAAGGCTCGGGGTCTCAAAAGTTGTGTTATTCTTTTTGGTGTTCAATAAAGTAAATCCCAAAATGAAAAAAAAAAATTGTGAGCCCTGATTCTGCCTAATCCAGGCATATAAACCTCTCGAGCCTCAGACTCTACCCCCAAAAATAAAAGAAAGAAAAATGTTTTTTTGATCAACTTATGTAAGTAACAAATACAATATTAGGAACTACCTTTTAAGCAAAAAATGCTTGTGTTAGGTACTTCCACTATTTGAAAATTAGTGATAATTTTAAATACATGGTTGAATTAATTAAAATAAACAAAGTTCGAACTAGAATAATACTTGAGAGAAATAGTTGGCATGCTATCAGGGCCTCACAGTACCTATTCATAAAGAAATAAGTATGGTACGGCAACGAAGACGTTTAAAAGTAGTTTTAATATGGTTATATGTGATACCTCAATTTGATGTATAGTAGTATTCGGTGCACTACCCCAGAACTGACTGACAGACTGACAAATCGTGCCTCAGTGTTACCATTGTTTTAGTTACTTAAACCAAATCTCTTTTTGCTTAGTAAAAACCATTGGAGGCTTGATAACGAACTAGGCACGTTAAAGTCTGGTGCTGAATCATTTCAGCTTAATGAAGATTTAGGTTCAAGCCTGAGTAAAAAAACATATTATATGAAAACTTATTGAATTTTGTTAATACAAATACAAAATCTATCTAATCTAATCCCTTATCCTATCGACTACAGGAAAAGGATTTTTTGTAATCTACTAAATGTTTCGATTCCTTTAATAAAATACAAAAGTCTGTAGGTAAGTAAGTAGGTAAATAAAGAATTAGGTGTTCTGAACATTCAACGAAAGTGCCAAATACGCGTAGTTACCTTATACCGATAAAAAAAAACGTATTTCTCTTTATTACTTAACATTTTAACGTGAAGCCGTACACAACAAAGGAAAACAAATACGTTTTTCTGTTGGTATTATGAACTAAGTAGATTTCCTATTTAACTTTGTTTGGAGGAAAGCAGTGAAACAAAGAAACGTCACAATTCCGTCATTAGATATAGATATCAGTCTTATTGTAACAATCGCCGATAAATGGGACACGACCGACGGAGGAAAATCGATACATGATTTATTTTAAGAACGTCCTTTTTTACATTTGTTCGATGATTTTATTCGACTGTGAGACTGTCTGCTTTATACAGGGACCTACAAACTGTCTAAGAATATTTTATATAAATATACATGTAACCTCTACCTAGCAAGGAGTAGGTTCTACGGGTGTTAATTTTGAACAATAAGCTGTTTCAAAGGCAATATCTGGTAAAAAAAATTGTGCAAAAAATTACCTCTTTGGCGGAAAAGCCAGATTTCGAGATTTGAATTGGGTCATTCAATTCAACAGAGATCCAAATCGTTTTGATAATTAAATTTAAGGTATTATGGTGAATATTCGTAGTCTCGACGCATCCATAGTCAACGTGTTATTAAGAATAATTATGCTTGTTACTAGATTTAAAATAAAGGTGTCAAGTCATACCTCAACCCTCTCCTCTTTCAAGTCGACCCGCAACGCGAGCTGTTCTCTCAGAACGACGTCGGGGTAGTGCGTCTTGTCGAAGGTGCTCTCGAGCTGCTCCAGCTGCTCCTCCGTGAAGATGGTGCGGTGGCGGCGCTTGCGCTTGGGGGGCGGGCCCGCGAGCCCGGCCAGCGCGGCCGCCGCGTACCCGCCGTACAGCCCCGCGTAGCCGCCCGCGCCGGACACCGCGCTGCCCACGCCGCTCACACCTGCGTGGAAGAATTAGTTGTAGGTGAACAAGAGACGAATTGAAATTGTCATTATACAGTCGAATGCTGTAGGATCCTTACAAAAACTAGAATAGCATGACAAGCAAAATAAGCCCGCTACTCTGGATGTCGAGGAGTCGTGTAGAAAGCGGATGTATGTAGAATAGGCGTGTGATGCGGAGGAATGAGGAAAATGCCGTGACGATAAAGCTTTAAGAATGAATAAAGCCGGAAAACTAAAGAAGTGATGGATGAAGGGACTAATTACAAAATAAAAACAAATTTCCCTGACAAAATTTTGGTCACGGCACCCAATCTCAGCGGAGAGTAGCAATCAACGCAAGACCCTGCAAGACCCTAGATATTATATCACATTTTCCTACATTAGGTGAAATTTACTGTTATAGGTCATCAGTAATTTTTAGAAATAAGGTACTAATAAAGTAGAGATAATTATTAGTATAATAGGGAATATGCACGAAAAAAATATTTATTATCTATACAGTTTATCTTTAGTTTATAAAATATACACAAATATAATACTAACAGTGTAAATAGAATCAAAATTGCTCGAAAAACAAACGAGATATAATTATTTTAAGCAAATGTATCTGTCCCTCTCGCGAAAACGCTGTTTTATATGGCAGCTGTATAGACGCCAAGAACTTTGACGTCACAATTCATATCGGACTTCTCTTTCTAATAGTAAACTTTGAAGCTTTATAACTTCATCGCTGATGAAGGTATTTAAAAAATAATTTCATAACTGTTTATTAGAGTTAATAAGTATTTCATTTTTCAAATAAAAAATCGCATGCATATTCTCTCAGGAGAAGGAGACAGTAGGAAATTGTTATCGTATACTAATTTGATCAAAACTGCTATATTAACAAATCAATTAGACACTTGTTGGGAATAATAAAAAATTTGGCCAATTGCGAGTTGGAATCTCACACGAAGGGTTCCGTTCCATAAACCGAAACAAAAACCATTGCTTAAACTCGATCATTGATTACGTAGTAAAGACTGTTTTTTTGTGATTTAATAACTAATGTATAGTTTTCAGATATTTCCCTATGCTTGGAGTATAAGACGGTATTATTTGCCAAATTTCATAGTTCTAGGTCAACGGTAAAATACCCCATAAATTTTGATTCCCTTGAGAGTGTCGATATATACGTTTTATGCGGCATAACTTAGAAGTTTAACTTAGAAGCGGTTAACTTAGAAGTTTGATTTTTTCACAGCTTTAAGGGACTGTGGACCTGAGTATATGGTTTTAATTTCAACTCGATACCGTCACGCGTTCCCGATATAAAGGATCTTGACAGACAGACGGACGGACGGACAAACAACAAAGTGATCCTATAAGGGTTCCGTTTTTTCCTTTTGAGGTACGGAACCCTAAAAATGACTTGAGCCAGGAAAAAGCAATGCGTTTTTCCGGAAAATTATGACTGCAGGTATAAACACTGCAGCAGGACCTTTAGATCTACACCTGTTTTTCACATTAGAATATTTAAAAATAAATCTGAACTTAAAAATAGGATGCGTCGCCACGTATCAGTATTATACGCGTTCGAGCAGGCGGTGCGTGAAGATCTGAGCTTAGAACCCCATGAGCTCCCCAGGGGCCGCGCTCCAAAGCGAACCGTTCAAAATATTAGTGCCAAGAATAAAAATTGAATATTTCCATACAGTGCCGGAAACGCGAGAGGCATTACACTGTATTATTTCTTAAAGGAATATAAAAGCTTTTAAGGCCGGCGGCACGTTGCTAAGGCGCTCTCGGCAGTATTCCACACGCGCCACCGCAGCGCCTCCGCCCGCCTAAGCCCTATCGATTTTGAATACAATAAAATCCTGTACTACGCGAAAATGTCAGTTGTGTTTATTAAGATGTAGCAACACAGTCTGTTATGAACAGAACAATATAAGAAGGCGATTATTCTCTTATTTATTAGGTTGGGTGTCACGTGGTAAACTGTTTCGTATAAAATCAAAACTAACGCTTCCAACATTCCTACTCAAATTATTTTGATGGACGCCAAATGATTCCAACTGACATGATATATGAGCAATTTACAATTAGGGGTCAAACAGGAGTTTGACCCCTAATTGTAAATTAATTTGAGAATCACCCTCAAAGAGGGTTGTCGGAGGGAGCAATTCAAATTAATTGTAGTGTCAAAGTATCAACTTAATTGAATTAACAAACAGAAGTTTAGGGTTAAATGACGTGATCACTGTTCAATGATTTCCTGATTATCTCTTCATTAGGAAGAAGACGAGAAATGTCATCTATCCAAACTATATTTTTTGATAAGTATTATTATTAATCTTGTAATGAGAGAGTGTGAATTTCAGGCAAAACCGGGATCGAGACGCTAGTTACAAATAATTTATTTGAACGAAATAGATTTATTACACTTAATTACTAGCTGACTTGGCAAACGTTGTTTTGCCATACAAAAAAAATACCCTACCACCTATTCTCATACCTGCCGAATATACACACAAAATTTCATGAAAATCGGTCGAGCCGTTTTGGAGAAGTTCGGTAACAAACACCTTGACACGAGATTTTTATATATTAGATAAGTACCTAGATTAATATTATATGGTACTTCTAATTATAAATTGGGGGCACTTCGGGACACATCGTGAGACCGAGTATTGTTGCCAAATATTATATCGTTGTACCCGTTATTTTTGATTAACTAAACGGCTACTTATCGGTTATTTTTATACTTTCAATAAGATTTGGATTGAGTTATTTAAAGTAGATATTTAGTCTAAACATCCAAAGTTATTTGCGGACTCAATAAAAGAAAATAAAAGTTTGTTTTTGTTATGGCAACGATTCACCGAACCCTGGGGATATTGAAATTTTAAAATGTTCGCTTGGATAAGAGAAAAAAAGATTTTAATTGAGATAAGCCGTCTTCTCCCTCGCTGCGGTTTGGCGTGTATCCGAGGGATCGCCCGCGGCTCGCCCGGTGTCTTGCACTTAACCGCTAAAGTACATAGACGGGTAAAGTTTCATAAGTTCAGTACTAACACACGTACTGACGAAAAAGTCAGAATGAACCGACAAAAAAAAACGGAACGTTTAAAAAATATTTTCATAGCAGCTGAAATCGTACTTGAGTTTTCATTTTAATTCTAATTATGTTACATAACTATAGGTAGGCATATATGTATAAGTTTTACAAGTAACCGCATCATTATGTAAACTTATGTGCAGTCAACAAAGCTATTCGGTATACAAGCAAAAATATTCTTTTTTTCACAGCACTGCCTACGTTTATTTCTAATGTGGCACTATATTTTTTTAAGCTTTTGACATACTTACAAGTATGTTGTACAATAATTGTCTACTCAGCACACTCACAACATTGTTTAAAGTAGTTGCAAGTTAGCTGCCTGCATACCCAAAAGCTTTATTGACTGTACACGGAACGAATGAGCCTGGAACACAGAACACAGGGAATCCTAGTTTGAGTAGCAGAAATCAATGAATTGAAATAATAAATTATTCTATTCTATTCTTTTGCGATCATTCTGATATATCATACATCCACTAAATAATATATTATTTTTTCATGACGGACTAAATTATACGATATCCGTTGAATTTATAAACCAAAACTAATATTTAAAAAGGCCGGGGGGTCTAAAAAGGCCACTTTAGCAGAATCAGAAAGCACATCACGCTATCCGTCACTGTCAAATTTTCACAATCAACTTTAAACCTAATGCGTTAGCGATAAAGATTAAAATGAATGTTGACAGATTTTTATGTGGTTAATATTATGATTCTAATATGATCCTGCTAAACTGTCCTTTTTAGGCCCGCGGATAGAATAATTAATTTAATTAATTTGGCCCTGTTTAATATAACTGACAATGCGACTTTGTCGAAAACTGACATAATTGTTACAATTTCGCGACAGGTGTTGTTTACTAAAGTAGAAACTTTTTTTTGTTATTATTGATTGATAACGTTTGACCACTATCTCACCTGATGGTAAGCGATGATACGGTCGAAGATGGAGCACGCTTGCCTAAAAGTAACCTATTCTAGTTTGTAGCTATCAGGAAACACAGACTCTGGCAGGGAATTCCACTCCTTAGCTGTACGCACAATTAATGTGTTCCCAAAACGTTTTGTGCATGTGGGTGGGATGTCTACCATGTACCGGTGGCGCATCGCCGTTTGTCTTGTGGTCCGATGATGGAACGGGCTTGGCGGAATTAAATTATGCAATTCCGTCGCACACTCCCCAAAATGCAACCGATAGAAAACCGACAGGCCAGCAACTCGGCGTCGATGCTCAAGACTTTGGAGCTTCGACTCGACGAGCCTGTCATTGCCGATGATCCTCGTAGCTCGTTTCTAAATTGACTCAAGGGCATCAAGCTGGTATCTGGCAGATCCGTCCCAAAGATGAGAGCAGTACTCCATACACGATCCAACTTGCGCTTGATAGAATTTGAGCAGCTGTTCCGGCGTGAAAACCGTCTCACCTTTGCTAGGATCCCCAATTTTCTGGCAGTCACTTGAGCCTTTGCCTCTATGAAAGGGCGAAAATTGAGGGTAGATGTTAACGTAACACCAAGAAGCTCAAGTCAGTCGGTTATCGGCACGATTACACCTCGGAAAGACAGAGCTGGGTGGAATTGGCTCCTTTTAGCGGAAAAAAGACACGCTTGGGTCCTAGCAGCATTGAACTTGACCAGCTCTATCTCTGTTAACATTTTCTAACTTTCAATATTCCAACCTTATTCTTAAAAACTTTTTGCAAAGCAATAATTAATCCTTGTCTAAGCCAATTTTATAAACTGTCACCCCAATCTGCTAAAACATTCAACCTTTAGAGAAAGTAGCGTCATTACAAATCACTAAGATAACAATATTGTTGCATTTATTCCTCACCTAAACTGTTTTTAGGGTTCCGAAAAAAAAACGGGACCCTTATAGGATCACTCGGGTGTCTGTCTGTCCGTCTGTCACGGCCAGTTTTCTCCGGATCCACTGGACCGATTTTGTTGAAACTTGGTACACATATGGACTTCGGTGACCCAAACACGGTCGCGTTACGAAAATTATTAAATGTTTAGTATGGGGGTCACTTTTGGGGATCAACCTGGAAAATTAAAACAAAAAGTTTTTAAACAATATCGTGTCACGTATCAAATGAAAGGGCTTACTGTGAGGGTTTTAATTATATTTTTTTCATAATTTTAAAATGGTTTTGAAGTTATTCAACAAATTAGACGAAAAAGGACCATTCCCCCGTATCTCCGAAACTACTGAGCCTAAAATTTTGAAAAAAATGTAGATAATAGATCTTGACCTAAAGATTACAGAAAACCTATTAGATGTCTGTAGTGTTAAAATAATATGTTAAAAAAATAAATTCGTTCGGAACCCTTTGCACGCGAGTCCGACTCGCACTTGTTTTTACTCTTCTAGATTTTGAATTAGGCAATTTTTTTAATGATGATTGAACTAGAAAATAATAACCATAACTCATCACTCATTTTTTTAAACCATAACTCATTACAAATTGGACCAAAAATCCCTGTCTCCTTTCTATAAATAATTTGTTTTTAAAATGTGCTAAGCAGTACTTAAACTAAGCATATGGTTAGATTTTTAAGAGTAAGCCTGTTTATGTTAAGGTTTGTATGACGTATAATTTGACAGTGAGTGGTGGTTCGAGCAAGTGGTGTCAAAATATTATTTTTAGCGGGTCAAAAAAAGTCACTTTAGCAGAATCAGAAAGCAAATCACGTTACCCGTCACTGTCAAATTTCCCAATCAATCTCGAACTCGATTTCATTTTCATCTTTATCGCTAACGAATTAGCGTTAGCGATAAAGATGAAAATTAAATTTGACAGATTGTTGCGTGATTAATACTATGATTCTAATATGATTCTGCTAAAGTGGCCTTTTTAGCCCTCCTGAATAACTACGCAGGGCGTTGTGTAAGCCTTTTGCATCATCTGATAAGTCCTCCGTGATCGTATGACCTAAGTACTTAAACTGATGATTTAAATAACACGCTCCAACTGTAACACAATCCTCCTGAGATGATAAGAGGACTAAATAAAAAATCAAATCATATTTTAGTCCGTCATTTAGTTAACCAAACAATATTGCACAAGTTTTTATTGGTAAACAAACTGATGGACTAACTATAATATCTTAGAAATCTTACTTATTGTGATTTCTTGACATTATAAATGTGTGAGTACACGTGTCATCGCATAGGACTCACACACAACAAGCACTAGTCGGAGGGCACCTCAGTAGCACCATTTCGATTGCATTGCTCCGATGATTTACCGTGCAGCCGACATTGACTCTGTTAGTGTATTAAATCAGCAGAGACGATTTAGGCTCAACTAATCATTTTATAAATGTACAGGTTAAATCGAGCAACCAATGTTAGCTCACCCTGTCTAACACTAACTACACCAAAAATACGGCACGGAAGACACGTGATTCCACCAAAAACGATTTGTCTGTGAGCTGTACGGACACTTTAAGAAGTTCAGTTCTAAAAGTAATCAAATTAAAGCCATGCAAGTTCGGCGTTTTTTTTTATATGAGGTGGGTTTGCTCTTGACTCTAGTCTAGGGCAGAGATGACAGAGACAAAGTCTACGAGCTTACCCAGAAGGAGCCTGTTCCCTCTAACTTTGAAGAGATTATTGTGAACCTTTCACAATATTAACTGATAAGAATACGTACGATATACACCACTGAATAAAATTAAGACAAGCATACTAATGACGTTAACGAGATCTAACAAAGGTCAGCCGATGAAATATTCAAATTCTGATAAAAACTACTCAGAAACGGACTAGTGAACCTATCTTTCTGTATTAATCATATCTTCCTTCAATTGCCGTTTATTAGGACGCAAACGGCGCGAAACGAATTTTATTCATTTATTATCCTTACCACAGCTTTAAATCTAATATAACGAATCTCCGACAGGATCGTCCTAGTTCGTATGATGTAGAATCCCAGGGCCTGCGCTACGGCGTAGCACCTGCGTAACGTCGTAGCACTTGGCCTAGACCTAGCCCTATTTTGTACCCGACTGCGCGATGCAAAGGCGGGTAATGTGTTTATGATAGATCTTCCACATCTATCATCTTATTTCTATTATTTTTAGCAAGCCCTTTCTGTTCCACACCCGTGCAAAGACCTTCTTCCACCTTTCGCAAAGCCGCCAGCAGTCTTTCCAGTTTTGTGAAATCTGTCTAGTTCGGCTCACCATGTCCCTCGTGTTCTCCGAGTAGGGGGCCTCCGGTCTCACTGAGTTCTGGTACCAGCTCTGCACTACTTTGATTCGAAATGCGGTAAACATCCAGTCCGATTTAAGTTGGGCAGCCTTTTGTGCCTGGTTTGGGTAGCACGGAAGCTTGCTTGCTCGGGGGGCTTTTTTGTTCAGAATATTATAATAATCAAATTTATTGGCCTATTAACGCACAATCAAATTTACTACATCAAGAAACCATATGAAAGTCTTTGTTTTTTGAAGCCGACATCTACGCGGAAAGAATCGCTAGCGTCGACTATTATATTTAATACTATTGCAAAAGTTTGTTAATCAGCGGTATCCGGGTTGACTGGAAGCCGATCCCAATATACCTAGCTGGGAAAAGGCTAGGATGATTATAGTTTGTTAAACTCTCCTTTATTCAGAAAACTCATCAAACTTTGGCATTAATGTAGGGTCCAAATACTCAATATCATCACATCAGCCGAAAGACGTCCACTGCTGGACATAGGCCTCCCCCAAGCGTCGCCACAACGACCGGTCCTGTGCGTCTCGCATCCATCGGCTACCCGCGACCTTCGCCAAGTCAATATACCTCTTTTGAATATTGTCAGAATATAGGTGATTATAAAACATTGTAGTAACCTATTTTATATACCTTCGCTTTTAGCAGATTTCAGATCATCATAATATGATAATTATTTTAATTTATTCGATTTTATGTTAATTTTTTTTTGTATTTGATGTTATTGTTGTTTATTTTATTTGATTTTATTATTGTTTCTGTTTTATTGTTTTTTAATTTGGTTCGATTGTTGTTTTTACTATTTTATTGATGTTTTTAAGGATATTTGATTTTGTTATTTTGTTATTGTGAATTTTTGATTTTATGATTGTAATTTATTTGATTTTAATTATTGAAATATATTTGATTTTAACTTACTGTAACTATTCTCATCTTAATCACTTAATTTGTTTGAATTAGATAATTTATTGTAAATTTTAAGCAGTCTTGAAGCGCGTAATAAGTATTCTTCCTGTATTTTGTGAATAACGCTGTTGATTACATAATTGTTAATTTTATATTTAATGTAAGTATTTTATATTATGTAATTGTTAGTTGTTCCAAATAAATAAATTAAAATACCTTTGCTCTGTTCGTTTGCTTTTTACTACTTCCGCATTTTGCAGTGCTTTGTTCATGTCCGAGGGCAGGAGTCACCACTACGATTCACCACGAGGCAAGTAAGATCGGTGATAAATAGTATGAGTGGAGGCAAATCCCCTGGGCATGATGGGCTTAGCATCGAGCATTTAAAATATGCAGACATGCATATGCCGAGGGTCCTGTCCTTGTTCTATACGATGTGTCTCAACCATTCGTATCTGCCGGCACACTTAATCAAGACCATTGTAGTACCCATCGTGAAGAATAGGACAGGAGACATCTCGGACATAAGCAACTACTCTCTCTTGCAACTGTGATGGCCAAAGTGTTGGACAGTTTGCTTGACTCTTATTTGGCGAAATATGTTAAGTTGCATGATGCACAGTTTAGGTTTTGTCCTGGATTATCAACCGAAAGTGCTATCCTAAGTGTCAAGCATACTGTCAAATACTACACTGACCGGAAGACGCCTGCTTTCTTGATCTCTCCAAAGCTTTCTTGTTTCTTACGATCTGCTTTGGAGAAAGTTGAGGAGTAGGGGTATACCGGAGGAACTGCTCAGTGTTTTGCAGTATTGGTATCGTTGTCAAACATACCGTGTTAAATGGTCTAATGCGCTCTCGGAATCGTATGGGTTGGAGTGCGGAGTGAGGCAGGGTGGTTTGTCGTCTCCCCGGCTCTTCAATCTATATGTTAATGACATCATTGCCGAGCTCAGCAGCATACGTGTCGGATGCAGAGTAAATGGTGTGAGATGCAACAACATCAGTTACGCGGTTGACATGGTGCTGCTGGGCCCGTCGCCAGGAGCGATCATGGAGTTGCTTAAGGTGTGTGAGACCTTCGCTGCTGCACATGGACTGGTCTATAATGCCAATAAGTGTGAATACATGGTCTTTGGGGTCGCTAGTAAGTGCCGAGTAAGTACACTCGAATTTACTATAAACGGTAAGTCAATTCGTAGAGTGAAAAAGTTTAAATATCTTGGTCATTTTCTTACTGACGACCTCAGTGACCATGTTGACATTGAACGGGAGCGTAGGGCTCTGGCGGTCAGGGGTAATATGTTGGCACGAAGATTTGCTCGGTGTACTGACCAAGTAAAGATAACGCTTTTTAAAGCTTATTGTCAGAGTTTTTACACCGCTAATCTTTGGGTCAATTACTCGAAAAGATCGCTGGATGTCCTACGCGTCCAATATAATAATATTTTTAGGATGCTGTTGCGATTGCCTCGTTTTAGCAGTGCCTCTGAAACGTTCGCGATAACCCATATCGATGGGTTTCATGCTATCATACACAAGAAAACGGCCTCGCTCCTGAGCAGAATAAGAGGCAGTCGCAATAGCATCCTGAAGGCTGTGGCGGCTGATACTTCCTCCACCATAGTAAGGCAATTGGTGAGAAGACTTATACCCTAGTATGTTGGTATTTAGTAGATGGGTGGTCCTCTCATTAACTAACAATAGTGTACAACCGACTTCCAAATAAAAAAACACTACAAAGTAAAAAATAACTTTAATTTCGGAAGTCGGTGTCAAAACACGAAGAAACTACCAAAAACACCGACTTCCGAAATTAAAGTCATTTTTTACTTTGTAGTGCTTTTTTCTCATCTTCGTATGGGTCACTCTACAAGTAACACTCATTTTAATCATCATATTTTTAATTTTAATGGTAATGGGTGCAACCACGGCACCCCTATTATTTTCGTGGCTTATTTTTTTTCAATAAGTAGGTAGGTACTCCTAGCGTTATTAATTGCTAAACCCTTAAACCATTACTCTTCAGCCACACTTGGCATAACATAAAAACTTCCCAACTTTTTGCATTGATATCATAACACGGATGAATGTTACATAATCACTGAATTGATTGTGACGCCTAAAAGCAGGATTTGTCCGCACTTGCCCCGCGCCGGGAGGAATGGACGTTAGAGAAGGTTCCTTTGCCCTGCAGTGGGGCAGGAAAAGTGTGGTGTTTAACAAGGGCAAAGTAAGACCAAAGAAATAATGAAAGATTTTGTAAAAGACGATTTGGCTTGAAAGGAGGCGACTATTGAGATGAGGGCAAACAGAGATGTGCATGGAGGAAGAAGACCCCAAACAAATTGAGGGAGGATGATTTTTAGGCTTGCATCATTTGTAAATAACGTTAGTTCATTATCAAGTGCGAGTTGGACTCGCCCATGAAGGGTTCCGTAGCAGCAAATAACATAATATAAAAGTTCTTGTAGTTCGTTGTAACTTTATAATTATAATTTACTTAGGCACCTATTATAGATTTATTATTAGAAAATAATGGTTCATGGTTTATGCATAAGGTTTATGTTAAAGATTTTTTTTTTTATATTTGATTTGATTGAATGAAAGGTAAATTGCAGTTTACGATTTATGACGTATTAAAAAAAAACTAATTACTAGATCTCGTTCAAACCAATTTTCGGTGGAAGTTTGCATGGTAATGTACATCATATTTTTTTTAGTTTAATCATTCTCTTATTTTAGAAGTTACAGGGGGGGGGGGACACATTTTAACACTTTGGAAGTGTCTCTCGCGCAAACTATTCAGTTTAGAAAAAAATGATAATAGAAACCTCAATATCATTTTTGAAGACCTATCCATAGATACCCCACACGTATGGGTTTGATGAAAAAAAAAAATTGAGTTTCAGTTCTAAGTATGGGGAAACCCAAATTTTTTTTTCTATTTTTGTGTGAAAATCTTGATGCGGTTCACAGAATACATCTACTTACCAAGTTTCAACAGTATAGTTCTTATAGTTTCGGAAAAAAGTGGCTGTGACATACGGACGGACAGATAGACAGACGGATATGACGAATCCATAAGGGTTCCGTTTTTTACCATTTGGCTACGGAACCCTAAAAAGAGATGAAGTGAAATTTGAAAAGTTGTCGTTGACTTTGTTTAATCAACTAAAAATGTGTCAATAAAAGCTTTTTTACACAAAATGACCAAAAAGAGCAGTGTTATAAATTTGACGTGTACATCTATGTTTCTGTATATATTTTAGTGTCTGTCTTTGGCATTTTAGCTCCACCTTTTATGGTTTTTTGACGAGATAACGTCTTATAAATCGATGAACACCGGCTGCACGCACGAAAAAGTGTCACGGTCACGTTCCACACGTTCAATTGTTTTCTTATGACGTTATCACATAAAATTATCGTCCGTAAAGCGACTTTACAGACAACCAATTTTTTTTAAGTTCTGGCTAATAAAATCGTTTTATTATTTAAACAGTTGTAAGATTTTTTCATAGAATGTTATTGTATACTTATAACTATAAATTCATACCTACCTTCATTGGATCTCTCCAGATTGTAAGATATTTAGTCTATGTTTTTTTTAAATAATGTACCTGACAAATCATGTTTTGTTTGAATGGTTTCATCTCAATGAAAATTACATAGGTTATCTTGTTACAATCTACCTTTTGTTTATTTACCAGTGGATATTATTTTGGAGTCATTCACATTGATAGAATATTTTGATACATACCTAATAAGATGAAGTATTTAAATATTTCCTAAAATAATAACGTAATTTTTAAGTTTTGGTTGCATAATAAGTTTCTGTTGCAGCTAAATAGTATCTACGCCGTAGAAGTGTCCTCGTAGCACGCGTAGCGTGTAGCATCCCCGTAGCACTTGTCTCCGTAAATAATCATTGTAATGCGTTTTAGTGTGTTTCATAGTATTTTGTGTGTACCTGTATATTAATTAACCCTATGTAAATAACCCCTATGTAGATTTAGTTTTTTTTTGTTGGTACTCGTTCGTATCCAAAAATTTTTCACAAAGATTGCAACATTAGAACAAATAATAAAAGTAATGTACGTTGTAGTAGACTATGTCAATATTAATTCCTGTGGCCCATGTTCAGTGGTTCAAAATAACAAAGTTGGGAACAGCGAACTTTCACATTTAGCCAAATAACTAATTCGACTCTTAACAAAATATCGTGAAGGGTGTTTACCTAAGCTGTTGGCAAACGTACCAAAGAGATCATGCGCTCTATGGAACGGCGAGTGCGCCAGGTGCTGAAGCTGCAGCGGCGGCAGCGGCGGGTGCGGGCGCGGCGCCAAGATGCTGTCGATGGTGAAGAGCGGCGCGGCAGGCCGCTCGGGCAGCGCGCCGCCCAGCAGCAGCGCCGTGCTCAGCAGCGCCGGCGCCTCGCGCGCCCAGCCGCCGCCCGCGCCGCCCATGCCGCCTTCCTGCGTCGCCACGGCGCCGACCAGCGCCCCCGCGACCACGATCACGACCACGACCACACGACCCTCACCGGCCCCCCAGGGGCACGCGCGCCGCACTACCGACCCGCACCGCACACCACATCATACCCAACTTAATAAAGTTTTTAAGAACATTTTAAACACTCTCTTTTAAATTTTTTCATTCACTTTGTCCAACTTAAATTCGTTAATTAATTGTAATCAGCGATCGAATTAACTATTAGCCTCGAAACCGGAAAAGCGTCGATTTTTGATGTGATGATGGGATAATGCTCGGGTGATGCGATTGCGAGCAAATCGTTTTAGTGAGTAAGAGCGGGCGCAGCCGACTACCGGGCGCGGCGTGTGTGGGGTGAGCAGCAGGCGTGCGGGGGGCGTGCGGGGGGCGTGGCGCACGCGGCTCCGCCCCCGGCACAGCTTAATGGATGTGACAATACGACGCGACGCTCCCGAACAGTTGATATAATAGTAATCTGTGTATCCCTCTCCGTAAGTTGTAATCTGTTATAATGAAACGCGTAGCTATGTCGCTTACGTCGCATCGCGCTCGCCGAACCGGCTAGCGCTCCACTTCATATTAATTCGTGGTAATATCAAAATGATTGGTGATAATCAGAATGACTGGCTTCTTCATAAAATATTGTTAACATATCTGCTTATTATAATCAAACGTGGTAGCCAGATCCTAGAATATTCTAATTCAATTAATAAAATATTACACGTCCTGTCCGTATAACAAGTGCTTACTCTCATCAATATGCTCTCGTCTCACTTACTGCAATGTCTCAAGACAAAAGTATTTGACCAGTGTGAAGGTATCATCAACGATGACCGACGTATGATACTGAAACGTGTTCGATCTTATCAGAAGACTGAAAGTCACCCAAAGAGCAATGTTCAGGGCCATGCTTGAAATTCCCAAGAGTGATCGGATGGTGATAAGCAGGTAACCAATGAATACTGGTCGACTGAAATGGTGATAATTATTACATGATATAAGAAGGTCTGTATGTTATGCCTGCAGTTTATTCTCTCTTTACCTCTACGAGTAGGTTACTCTGTGGTAAATTGAATTCTATAGATATAAGAATCGGAGACTAGGATAGAATGATCAATTTAGGAGCATTTTTACTAAACGCACGGTACAACTGTGTTTCTTCTTCTTCTTCTCGTGTGGGCAGTAAGGTCTAACAACCCTACACACCCTAGTGTCAGAGTTTCTAAATTGCTTCAAGGGCCTCTGACATGGTTTATTTGACGACGGCCATTTCGCAGCCGGGACCACAGGCTTGTACGTGCCTTCCGCAGCACGGAATCATCTTTTTTATCAGACAATCAGGTGATTCAAGCCTGCAATGTCCTAGCCAAACTGGAAAACAACTTTACAAAGTATGCTTTCCCTTGGGAATCGAACCCCCGACACCGGGCCACAAGGCAAACGCATAAACCACTCGACCACCGAGGCCATGACCGGAGGGCCACGACTACTCGACACTGATTCAGAATATAAGAATCGGTTATTGCCCTTTAATGGTAGTGTGCTGGCAACCGTTATTGGTTGCTACCTATCCTACATACATAAAAGTTAGAATAGAAAACTTAGATATCTTTTAAGCCATAAGTGGGACGAAAGTCAATACCATAAACCATGGCTGATGGAGTCGTTCACTTACCAACGAGCTTGTAACATTACCTCTTGTCCAAACTTCGACCTTAAAGAAACCTGTTAGATAGTTAATTATTTATCAATTATGAGCCTAAACTCTCCTTAAACCACTGGTCTCTCTCCAGGACTATTTGAGACCAGTCTTTTTCGAAGAAGTCCGAGCTCATCCCACAATCTTCGACTGCATGCCGCGATGACGCCTGCCATGTGAAGGGTTTTATATTCTTTCATGAATTTCAAAATATAATTAAAGGCTTTACCTTCGTAGGTACGTAACTGCTTGTATACCGCGATCTCTCTACTCACTATTTTCTTTTGTTCACATTCCGCCCACCCACTATATTCACATTTTAATATAACTCTTATTTTTTCTTCTTAATACAGTATAATACGTCCTACACTTCCGAGGAATTCGGGGCACATGATCACGACTCAGCCTTTTTGTGACAATTGTGGAAACACGAGGGATTACAACTTGTAGGTACCTAACAGCGAACAAATTGAAAAAGTTGTTTTGTCAAAAGTTGCGCCCGCGGCGTTCGCGACGTGTTCGTCTTTTTGCAGCTTATGAGAATCGTATAACAATACCTAATACTCACACACTAACACACGTCTTGTATTATAAGGATAAAGGGTAAAAAAAGGTTCTTGTCAATCTGTGGAGGTAAAAGAAATTAAATGGGTGTTATTAGATGGTATAAAGCTATCGTGAAAAGAACATTGAATTAAATTAAACAAATATGCGCGATTCGGGCTCAACAAATAAACAAAAACTTATTTTTTTCCCTTTGTTTAGCAGTTGGCTGTAGCAATACTCTGTGAGTTTAGAAATTCAGAGTTTCATTGTTCCACTTTAAGGATTACCAACTTGAAATCTCATGCAAGCAAAATGCTGACCATCTCAAATATTCCCATCTGCGATCTTTTCTTTGTAACTTAATGTTAGAGTCGCGTTAAGTTTGGAACGTAAATAATCTCGCGCTGGAAAGTTCCCCATTAGTGGTGTAGGTATGAGGATGACCTTGTGCATTAATAATGTCCACAGCTAGCGACAGCGCGGCGCGCGGCGTTGCGTACACGAGTGTCCATTCGGGGCGGGAGCGCGGCCACTCGCCAAATATTGACAAAGGTGGAGCGAAACCCGAGCATGGCTCTGTTTGCCTGTAATTGATGTAATTAGTCGTGTCGCCCAGCTGCCTACGATAAAACCTCCGATCCAATGTTTGCACTGTTAATATGATACTTTTACGAACCGGAAACATCTTTACGGTGTTCTATTCCGACAAATATTGGTCACTCGACGATGCGTGACAGTAAGTCAAGATTACCTGTAAAATCAAGGTATTTTTTTCTACCAGATGAATGCAAACAATTTAAAATTCGTTTACGAAACGACAAAAGCAAACAGAAGCTTATTGCCTCAGTTGTTAAAACAACAATCGAAAATATTCTCTACTTGGGTAAAACATTAGGACTGGTTGGGCGTGAACAGATCTGCGTAAACTGTCAGATGAATACCTATACAACTTTGGTACCTACCTACAACAACACATAAGTACAATGTGGGAACACTTATAAAGATAAAGATAAAGATAAAGATGCATTTATTTGTATAAACATGTGTAACATGATACATAGATATATGCACATATGACACATCATAAATTCTTAATAACCGAATCATAACATCCGGTGACGTTGGTTGAATAAAATATTGATTTGGCATTAATATTGTCAAAATTAACTAGAATGTAACGTGGGACAACATAATACATGTAAATAATACATTCGTCGTACTGTATGGATGTCGCCGAGCTATGTCGCGGCAGTAAGCAGCTGCCAATCCCTCTGATACGAGCCAATGGAAAATTAACTCTATATAATACGGCGATTATCCGCGTATGACTTAATACAGCATACACACAAAGGGCATAAGCATTAAAATAGCTAACAATAGCCCGGATTATCCGGGGCTAACCTCCTGATTGCTAACAATGTGTTGTTCAAACCGCGTTCGCCATGCTGTCAACATTACATGGGTATCGATACACACACGCATTTATCAAGTCTGTACAATACAATGCGAGCGTTTAAATACATGCTCGCTGAATATATAATTCAGTGATGATTGTTGGGTAAAAATAATTACTTACTGATGTGAATTATATTCGTTTCTTTCTACGTAATTCTATTACGTTTCTTAGTACGAAATATTGTGAGTCTGATAAACTTTCTTCACTAGAGGGTATTTACTAAACTTACTACAACGTATGAATTTGTTGGCACTTATCGTAATCATAAATCCAGCTGATTTCGTCATCTAATATAAATTCGATGAGCGAATTGGTTGTTCTTTCCTAAGAATAAAAGTCACACAATAGAAAGTTAGCTTGCGAACAACAAATATTATAAACACAACTCCTAACTAGTCCTACAAACCCTACTCACCTATATCTAAATATTGTTTTAATCCTAAGAATATAATGTTACAGTAATAACAGTGTTAGTAAAGGCCGCTAACAAGATCGAGTGATGTAGGGCTAGGCTACTTAGCGCCTAATGCCCTAAGCACGGCGCCCTGGATGCACTAAGAGCATTACGGCCGTGTGGCGCACAGGAACTGGGGCTCCGGTATACGATTTCTTTGAACAGATTTACGAGTAATAAGTTCATAGCTTCGTATCACCTGCTTATGACTGATAACCTATGTTATATGAGTAAAAGCAGATAAAAAAACTTATTTTTTACCAACAGTTTCTGTAAATGTAAACATCAAAATAATAAATTACTAATTGAAATAAATAAATTAAATTATAAAGGTTCACCAACAGTTTCTGTGCAAAACATACATTAGTAATTAAAATGATGGTATCAAAATAAAATAATAAAGAAAAATAATAATTTAGAGTTGTTAAAACATAACTGTAAACAACAGATATCATAAATGATGAATACGCTTAATTGTTTTCCAGACCTATTACTTTTTAGGGTTCTGTGGAAACAAGGAACTCTGATAGCTTCGCTATGTCCGTCTGTCTCTCTGTCCGCGGTTTAGCTCGTTTAGCACTAGAAAGTTGGAATTTGGTATGAGTATAGGTACAGTCAACAAAGCTATTAGGTATAGGTACAGGCAAACATATTATTTTTAACACTGCACTGCCAATATTCATTGTTAATGCAACACATGCATTGCATGCATTGCATTGTTTGTTTGTTGTTGTTGTTTGGCATTGTTAATGTGTGCATTATAACTTTTTAAGCTTGTGACGTAGACGTACGAGTATGGTGTACAATAATTGTCTACTCAGTAGTACTACGTACTCGTAACTACTTTTAAACAATGTTGTGAGTGTACTCACTCACAATATTGTTTAAAAATAGTTGCAAGTTAGCTGCCCGCATACTCAATAGATTTGTTGACTGTACTGTTTATATTAATCACGCCGACTGTAGTAAAATAAAATATTGATAAAAGATTTAGGGTACGTAAAATGGCAATCATTTTTTTAACGTCTTACCAATGGTGTGCGAAAACCATTTTTCCATCCAAGGATCCGTTTGTGATAGTGGCAAAAAACTGTCACAGCTAAGTAGGCTTAACAAGTTAGCGAGTAATAGTCGAACAACCTATAAAATGTTACAATTGGGACGTGCAACTACGGAACCTTACACAGCGCGTGGTTTTTTTACTGTCAACACGGTTGGCGCAGCAGTCTAGCGATTGGCTGCTGCGCTGCGTGTCGCGGGTTCGATTCCCGCACGGAACAAATACTTGTATGCCCTACAGATAGTTGTTCCGGGTCTTGCTGTTCGTGTTTGTGAGTTTGTATGTTTGTGAACGCACCCACAATACAGGAGAAATTCCTAACAACCCGGAAACCGGAACAACGTTTAAAAAAAAATTAACACACTTATACAATATCGTGTTCTTAGCGGTCTCGTATCGTTCATATGTATGGTGTGAAACTAAAAAGCTATAGAACACATTATAAAAACACCACGAAACTATGATTTTAACATCGAGATATAAATAGATGTATTTTGTATGAAACTAAATATTTTTGACTGCTACACACTCACATATGTCTTACTGCTACGAACATGTGCTACGGCTACGAGACTGCTACACGGATTTCACGTCTACGAGGGACGGTGTGTGCGGTCACGCGTTATCTGTAATCTAAATAGTGAGACTAATAGAAAGACCACGAAACGAGGAAGGTTTGTGAATATAATTTCCACAACTGAGAAGTAGGTATGATATCAAAAACTCTAAAAATCCAGTCGTTTCCTTTATTGCATTCTTGATATGATTTTTTGCGGAATTATTTGAAAGAGTTACCGCAGCTCTGGAACCTGGAACACACCGCGGATATTTTGTTTGAACGAACACGGATGGGTTCAGTAAGACTCTGACACTTCCTGATGTCGTTATTTGATGATTTCCCACAACATCCTCGATCACTACAACTTGTCGTGAACGCGAACTTCAATGATAACCCGACGTGCTTTTAGGCTCTAAACAGTTCCATTATATAAGCCAATCTGATTGTGGATAGACCAAAATCACGTGATCGATATGTTGTCGATCACATGACATTTAAACAGCGTTTTTCAATCCACGCTACCGCTGACAGAACGTCACTTGTGTAGAGCGTCCGGTCAGCGTTGCCGTCGCCGTTCAGTTTGTATTAGAACCCAATGGCCTGGCACGCGACGATAGCAAACGACATGGCTTTATTTCCATGGAAGATGGGTGGGGCTTTATGCGAGAAGCACAGGATCAGTCGATATGGTGACGCTTAGAGGAGGTCCAGCAATGATCTTAAGGCATTTTTTTTTAAGGATGGGATATCATCAAATGTCTCCTACCGCTCTGGGCGGAGTAGTAAGGAGTGTCTCGATAAACTGTGTGTGTTTTATGATTTTATTTTTAACCGAGACATCTGAAATATTGTTATTTTAATTCAATTGCAATCAATCTATGTTAATCCTTTATTATCTGTATGTACTTAATATAGAAGTCTGCACGCTACAATTGGCAGAATATGATGATAGCACTAAATAATTTTAAGACCACAAATAAAACCCATCTGTGTTCCTCCTAGTGCCCTTTGCGTTCCAGGGCCGCGGTGACTCTTTCGAACAAATTCCGCAACCCTGGCAGGCACTGACCCTAGCGGGCCCCGTCTACTATACTGACATCTCCTTGAAGCGCGCGTGGAAAACAATGCGCCGTCGACCCGGGCATGGTTCTGATCGGACGGTGAGCTACCCAATGCTCGCCATCCGGAGGCCCGAGCCTGCAGTGGGAGGGAATCGCCCTGTGACTCCCGACGCCCGGGGCGTCTTCTTCTGTTGCGGCAGCTGGATGAGGTTTCCCTCTCTCTCACGCGTTCGGCCTCCTCCTTCGCTAGCATTACTGCTTCGCAGAAGGAGGTGACCGCTTCCCATGCCTACTCACTCCGGACCATGGATTGAACCAGGGCCGAACGCGATAGGTCGCCGCCGCTGATCGCCTCGACTAGGACACGGCGATGCTCTGCCCAAGCAGGGCAGACCTCCACCGTGTCCTAATAGTCTTCGGCTAAAGTGATGATTATGCAAGCTAGGCTCAATTAACTTACCTAACTCTTGGTCTGTTAACGCCTTTATCCTGACCACAAGGATAATTTGTGTAGTAGGGTGTATGAGTGTCGGTGTCGTCCCGGAAGTGTAGCCGAACCCATGCCATTAGAAACCCGGATAGTACCTACTTAGGTAGTCTAAATTTAACATTTATTAGGTAACTTATTCAACTTGTCACTGAATTTCATTTAACAACAATACAAGAGTAAATGTAAGTAATTATATTTTGCAAACGGCTGTCAACCTACTTTAGCTGTCAATTGAATTAGTAAATAGGTATATTTATATAACACATAAGTATACAGAGGTACATTTTGTCAAGTAGATAGCTATTCATATCATAGATTGATTTTACTACATAAATATACTGACTGTAGAAATGTTGATGGTTGGATTGGACAGAAAGGGGAGTGAATCGGGATGTCGGTTGACAGGGAAGAATGGAAGAAGAAAATGTGTTGTGCTATGGTAGACACCAGATAAATGTGCAATAACGGTCATCGACCCAGAAATAAAGAAATAAAGTTGTCCTGAATCGACTTCTATCGTGATCCTCATCCTCTAGTAATGAAAAACGGTTCATAATTTATTGTTAGGGTATCTACGAAGGGATATTAGGGAAAGTTCAATGTACGTTATTCCAAGTTTATCTGGCGCCTACCATAAACCCAAGTAACATACGATAGGGGCAAGAGACAAAGATGCTGAACGTTGACTGGAAAGAGCATCAAGACTACGTACTTAAAATTAGTTTTTATTTTCCAGCTATGATTTATTTATATGAATGCTATTCTAGAGAAACTTTACAAATTGGGTCTTAGTACCTACTCGAATTACAAATTGGATTTATTTAATAACATACATGACATATTTTTGTACTCCAGTAAATAGCAAGTCCACATAATGTTTAGGTAATTGTTCCATAGCAAGCGAAAGTACTTAAGAAGGCCACGGCGCCGGCCTTGAAAACTCGGGGCTCTTTTGAAAGCGAACCTTTAGAAAAGAGCTCGATGGACCGTGACGATCATGAACTTACTGCTCATAATTATTAATTTGTGCAAGAGACATGTTTTTATTGATATTCATAACACCTAATTTCATTTACATAATACCTATTTTTTTTCCTTTATGGGTAGTTAAGTGGTAATGCTCGGTAAACTAGCTTGAAAAACTTTCTGACATCTTGCTAATGATGTATACGGAATAAGATATCCAAAGAAAAACTAATACCTAGTAATTTTTCAAAAAAGCAGTGCATACATATGGAGGAAATAATAAGGTAGGTAGGTATGGTAGTAACATAAAGTTGCCTAAAAAAAATGTAATCGACAGTTAATGTCCCACCGAACCTAATTTGCAGTGAATTCAATTTGTAAGTGTTGAGTCATCTACCAATTAACGTAACCTAGTAATGCTGCACCAGTCTGAATTTGAAGGAGTTCGACATCTCTCGCAAACTGTGGTCTTGCTAATACTTTATTTCATCATATTTATACGGAAAATTTGCAGCCTGTTATCCGTAGTCGTATCTACAGATAATGTCTCACTATTCAAAACAGTTAAAATATAATCACCGTCAAAATTATTAACATAATATTAATACAATCTAAAAGGCTTGGGTGACATCAAACCGTAGGGTATGTAATAATGGTTTTACGAATGTATTTATTTGAACGAGTATCTTTAACGAACGAATGAACCAAATCGCAGAAAAATCCCCACAAAAATACCTAACTCTGTACATAAAATGCACCGTATAATACTTAATGTAATAAGTATAATAACTAGAATGTTTACAAAAGACCGTGATGAACTCATAAGCGTAAATAATCAAGCTGAATACTCAAACAGATCTGCATTATGTTGTAGAGATCCGGACATGGACCAACAAGGGCGAGGATTAACCGTGCTAAGTCATTCGGAAGAATTGTTTAACGCTATCCAAATAGCGGCGAATGGAACGCGAAAAGACCCACTAAGCAGATAATTTTCGATAGACTTCAGCTTATGAGCCGTCAATCAACTGTGTGTTACGTTGAATGAAGATTTCTACGAGGTGAGGTTCTCAATGCCGCCATTGATGTCGAGGTCTATTCAATCGAGTCTACGTTAGCTACGCACTCGCTCGACCGGCAGTTCCCTACTCGGCAAATATGAACACTTGCTCATAATCGTGTACCTGAAAGTATGGGTCTCATAGTTATCACGACCTGTTTGTGAGTAGAATAACTATATCAGTTACCTACTTAAAGATTTGATGTTTTCAGTAAATTGGACTCTATAATCTATTTTTCTTATTGTTTTGAAGAAACCCCATTGTTTTGAGGAAAACCTTGATACTAGCAGGAAAATGAATAACAATAGTTTAATTACACATGCATACATTTAGGGTGCCACTGCACCCTCAATGAAACTCACTAGTTTAATTAATGAACACCTTGTATCTCTGCGAGCCTGCATGCAGGGGTGACCACGACGCGTAGCATAGTAGGTACCTAATCGTTACGTAAGCTCTGCCTCAGGCGAATGCCCACCAGAGCGAGATAAGGGCGCAGAAAATGATTGTATGAAACAGTCCTATAATAGGTTCCATTAATTTTTTCTTGTATATACGTAGCCCCACACTAGGAATTTCTCCTATATCGTGGGTGCGTTCACAAACAAATAACTCGCATACACAAACAGCCAGACCCGGTACAACACCTCTATGCTATACGAATATTTGTTCCGTGCGGGAATCGAACCCGCAACACGCTGTGCAGCAGTCAATCGCTCAACCACTGCGCCAACTGTGTCGTCAATTGAAAATCAAATATTTAATAATATACCTTACGTACCTACTAATTGTTCAGAAGTTATTATTTTCTGTTAACGGGAGGGTTTTCCGTATATTTATATTCTTATGACATCAAGGATTTTTCCTTGATGTCCTAACCTAACCATAAACCTACATAATACGAATGGGGAAACAAAAAAACGCCTTTTAGGGTGCCTGTCAAAATGTCAGTGACTCACGTAGTGCGGGGATTTTGTGCCATTCCATTGGTTAGATTTCTCCGTTTCTCCGCTCCGCTGCCGCGCTCCGCTGAAATGGACAGGCAGCCTTAAGCCTACCTGGATATAAATTATAAACAGGTGAGACTGAAATTGTATGCTTTGGGCACCTACTAATTCTCGGCCTGTCTGTCAGACCCACCCGGAACTCTTCAGGCGCGAGTCCGATTCGCCCTAGGCCGGTTTCCAATCATGTCAGTCAAAATGTCAGTGACTCACGTGGTGCGGAGATTTTATACAATTCCATTGGTTAAAATTTCTCCGTTTCTCCGCTCCGCTGCCTCGCTCCGCTGTAATGGACAGGCACCCTTAAAGTCGGTTAAAAATAGACAAAGGGAGGGCTTCGAGAGGAGAGAACTTCAGAGTACATTGTTAGCTGGAATTACTTTACCAACAGCTCATGATAATAGCTATGGGACAGCGTTATCAACTAGGTTCTTTGATTAAAATTTAAAAAAAATTATTCACTCCCGAAAGTTTTACACAAGTTCACCTAAGTCATCACATAAGTATTATGGCTCCTGCATACTGAGGAGTTTTCGATGGATTATGGAAAACAGGGGACATCATTCAAAGGGTTGATAATTTGTAAAATCGGAGAATGAGAAAGCCTATTAAAAAAAAACGGCCAAGTGCGAGTCGGACTCGCCCACCGAGGGTTCCGTATAAATTTATAGATACATATTACTTTAAATAAAAACTATATTTCTTATGATTTAATAGGCTAGTTTCCACCATCAATAAATTGCAAATCTATTTAGTCCGTCAGTTAGAGTATTGAAAAATAATGGACATGTATTTTTTGTTCTTGTAAATCAATGAATATTGACAAAGATAAAACGCATCAAAACTCGGGAGAGGGGGCTGGTGACGTCACGTCGCTAGTAAAATTGTACTATCGTAGTGACGTCACGCGAGTTTTCGATGTACTGTCTTCGTAATTTTTTGTTTACGTGAAAAAAGAAAAAATACGTATCCAATATATTTTGGAAATCAATCTGACGGACTAATTCGTTTTTTTTTTCAGTCAAATACCCTATTACAAATGTATAGTTTTCAGACTGCCAAATTTCATAGTTCTAGGTCAACGGGAAATACCCTATACATAGTGATTCCCTTGAGAGTGTCGAAATATACGTTTTTGCGGCATAAAAGGCAGTATTTTTTTTACGTTAACTTAGAAGTTTGATTTTTTCACAGCTTCAGGGGACCGTAGACCTGAGTACATGGTTTAAATCCAACTCGATACCTTCACGCGTTCCAGACAGACGGACGGACAACAAAGTAATCCTATAAGGATTCCGTTTTTTCCTTTTGAGTTACGGAACCCTAAAAAACCAGAAAAAAAAAGTTTTTTGTATGGGAGCCCCCTTTAATTTTTAATTTAATTTTATTTTATTATTTGTTGTTACCCATAGAGGCAATAGAATTACACAATATGTGAATAAAATCAACTGTATACCTGTTAAGGTTATTGAGATACGACTGACTGACGGACGGATGAACAGCGGAGGCTTAGTAATAGGCTTTTATTGGTTACCCTTTAGGTACAAAACCCTAAAAAAGACGGACGACCCCGAAAGAGAAGTAGAAAACAAATTTAAAATGACATAGTACTTACCTAACAAGGAAGTACCTACCTAATCATCAAGTATAGTGTACTTATACTATTTATAAACGTAATAAAACGGTTGCACATAAACAGGCTGTTAACACTTCACATCCTTATCTCTGAAAGGATTTACAAAAGGGCGCGGTTTTTTTTGAGGATTCACTCTGGACTCCATTTAAAGATTTGGACTCGAGTGTAAGTAGAGACTAGATCATTGTTCAAACGACTAAAACATCAAACAAAATGACGGTTGCCTTCTTGAATTTGTCCATGAACTAGTACGGGCGCTTGCGGAATAATTTCTCCACCGCTGTAGACGGTGCTCTACTACTTACCGATATAAATAGGCAATCAATGTATCAGAGGTCAGTTACAACCGGACTTCCTCTCAGGACTTACCTACCGAGGAAGTACAACACTAATCATGAGGGGGCTTCTAGTAGTTGGTGTGCTGTGCCTGGCGGCAGTGTGCTGCGCCAGCGAGGCCGACCGCGACGACCAAGCGGTGGCCGCGTCCGGGCACCACCACGAGCATGGCGGCGGCCACGAGCACCACGCGCACCATCACCATGACCACGGCGGCCATGGACACAAGGGGCATAAGGGACACCACCACCACCACAAGGGCGACCACGGTGACCACGGCAAGCATCACCATGAGGAACATCACCACGAGCACGGCGGCGGCCACAAGAAGCACTGGGACGAGCACGACCACCACGGTGAACACCACGAGCACGGACACCACCACAAGGGCGGCAAGCACGGACACAAGGAGCACCACGACAAGGGCGAACACGTCGACGGCTACCACAAGAAGCACCACAAGGATCACTTCCACAAGGACCACCACTTCCACGACGGCCACCACCACGAAGGCAAACACCACAAGCACGATCACCACCACGGACACCACGAGAAACACGGTGGACACCACAAGAAGGGCGGTCACCACCACTCCGGCCACCACGAGGGACATCACGGCAAACACGGCCACCACGACAAGCACCACTACGACGAGGACCACCACGGACACAAGGGACACCACGGACACGAAGGACACCACCACCACCACCATGATCACGGCAAAAAGGGCGAACACGAGGACCACAAGCACTGGGGTTTCCACCACGGCAAGCACTGATACCGCTCTATCCTGTATCCAGTATCCTGATTGTTATGAATTATTATTGTTAAGAATGGATGTTGTTATTGTTGTTGTTCTTATTTTTTTACAAAGTAAATAATTTTTCGTAAATCTGCTTTCTCTCTCACTCCTTAAACATTTTGTAACCCTGACAACCCTTAAAACTAAATATACTTACTCGCAACAAGATGCGTTAAAATAACAACAGGTCCAATTAGCTTTAATAGGTAGGTAATAATCACAGTAATGTTGTTAGTTAATTATTTCTCTTAATAAGTAATTGTGTATCCATCCTCACCTAGCTAATCGTTTTGATTTCTTAATACATAATGTCGACCGTGTACTCGTACTGCTACGTAGGATATTCATATTAAACAAAAGATGGTAACAAAAGTAAAAAAACAAAAACTAATTGTAGACTCTAATAGGGCACGCACCGCTACATACCATTATAAGTACCTAACTAGTGAGATAACCTAGCATAGTACATGTCGCGAAGAGGTTTACTACGTTGAACCTACTGTAAGCTACACGGTTGATTTGTTTGCCAGCTACGCGTTCGTGCGTAGCGATGCCGTGGTCTTCGTAGCCGCAGTCGCAGTGGATGATCCCTTCGCCTTTTTTACTACAATACAAATGTACTAGCTTACCTACGTTATGTTTATTTATTGTTGTTTATATCAGCATCGCGCGACGAAGCTCCAAAGTCTTGAGCATCGACGACGAGTTGCTAGCCTGTCGGTTTTCTACCGGTTGCATTTTGGGGAATGTGCGACGGAATTGCATAATTTGATTCCGCCAAGCCCGTTCCATCATCGGACCACAAGACGAACGGCAATGCGCCACCGGTACACGGTGGACATCCCACCCACGCGCACAAAACGTTTTGGGAACACATTCATAGTGCGTGCGGCTAAGGAGTGGAATTCCCTGCCGGAGTCGGTGTTTCCTGATAGCTACAACCTGGGAGTCTTTAAGTCTAGAGTGAATAGGTTACTTCTAGGCAAGCGTGCTCTATCTTCGACCACATCATCGCTTACCATCAGGTGAGATAGTGGTCAAACGCGAGCCTATAAATAGTAATAAAAAAGCATTAAATATAAGGCTGATCAAAAACAGAATTATGCTTAGCTAAATTAGTAACTAACCTGTTCGTCCTATTATTATTTGCATTGTTTTATGTTCGAGTGTCGCGAATAACCAAGCGTGCCTTTTATTTTGAAAATCTAAGATTTAACATTCACTAAGATCACCTTTTATGTTGTCAAGCAGAAAATTTTTATACAATGGTAGCCCATTGTAGGTGTAAGATTTGTCTGCTTCTGAAATCGCGAAAAAAAATCAACTCTCCAATACATTTATGTAACTACGCATAACTCGACAAAATGACGTTGACGTTGATGTTGACTACGGAACCCCAAAAAAAATCATTTACAATTTGTTAGTGTAACATCTTTCATAGTTTCGTATTTACCTGTTCGGTCGCCGGCAACGTATATGCTTTGGAGAGACCTTGTCCTCCTGGTGTCGTACTGCTGCCGGGGTTCCACAGGGTGGCGTTTTATCCCCTTTACTTTTCGCTATTTTTATTAACTCAATTTCTAATGAACTAACTTCTTCCTACCATCTATATGCAGACGATCTACAAATATACTCGCGTGCTCCTCTTGAGAACCTGCATGAGGCCATTATCACCATCAACCGTGATCTGGCTCGCATATGCCAATGGAGCAAGCGATATGGACTCATGGTCAACCCCGCAAAGACGCAGATTATCGTCGTGGGCAGTTCCAGGATGGTCTCAAGGATCGACTGGACATCTCTTACCCAAGTTTTCTTCGATGACTCAGTTATTCCCTTCTCAGAAAAAGTAAAAAAACTTGGGGATATTCATTGACAAAAACTTTTCTTGGACTGCCCAACTGCAGGAAGTTAGCAGGAAGCTATTTGCGTCTGCTGCGTCGTTGAGAAGACTGCGAAATTTTCTTCCGATCGCCACCAAGATTGCGCTTGCACAATCACTGCTTCTTCCCACCCTTGATTATGCTGATGCCAGCTATCTTGACCTAACTCAAGAACAACTAGATAAACTTGAGCGGCTTCAAAATTTCTGTATCAGGTTCATATTCGGTTTACGCAAATATGACCATGTTTCCGAATTTCGTGTGAAGCTCAAGTGATTGCCAATTCGCCTTCGCCGGAATGCTCATATTCTTTCACTTTTATACAATGTTCTTTTTTCTCCTTTCACCCCTCTTTACCTTAAGAAACGTTTTCAGTTTCTCGGCGATTCCCACACTAGATATCTGAGGTCATCAGATAATTTGCGACTGAAAATGCCGATGCATTCCACAACTTTCATGGATAAATCTTTTACTGTACAGGCTGCCCGTCTGTGGAATGCATTGCCAGTTCCAGTAAGACGCGCTCAGTCGTTACATACTTTTAAAAAACTTGTCAAAGAACATTACCTATCGCTGTAATTATGTCCATAGCTGTCAGTTATTTTTACTGCCTGTATATTTAGTATTTATGTATCTATTACACATATAGCGTATTATTTATGTATCTGTGTATCTATTATGTTATATTATAATTATTACCCGTCACACCAACGACAGCCCCAATTTCATGTCCAGACAAAAACTGTCCATTCCAGGTTGCCTGGAAGAGATCGCGGAATGCGATAAGGCCGCCCATTGTATGTGTTTTAGTTTTAAGTTTCCTTTTGTATTTAATTATTGGTGTACAATAAAGTATAAAATAAATAAATAAATCTCGTCTATCATTTTATACTTAGACATAGCTTTAGCCCGCGACTTCGTACGCGCATATCCCGTTTTTTCCCGTTCCCGTAGGAATTTCGGGAAATCCTCTCTTAGTGCTCCTCTACGGAGTGTAGGAAGGAAGCTTCATAGCAAATTTCAGTTATCTACGACCATTACTTTCAGTTGTGCGTTATCTTTCAGTCACTAAGTCACTCAATCAGTCGGTAACGGAGAATTTTATATAATACTAGCTGACCCGCGCAACTTCGTCTGCGTCACATTTTTCATTACTACTCCGCTCCTTTTGGTCTTAGCTTGATGATATATAGCCTATAGCCTTCCTCAATAAATGGGCTATCTAACACTGAAAGAATTTTTCAAATCGGACCAGTAGTTCCCGACATTAGCGCGTTCAAGCAAATCAAATCAAATCAAATCGTATATTTCAAATAAACCATTTACAGGCACTTTTGAATTGTCAAAGTCGGTCAGTCAAAAACATGAAGCTATTTGCACGTTCCAAAGCGTAGATCTCTATGGAGAAGAACGTGCAAGAAACTCCACGGACACTCTTTTAAACCATGTGATGTGTTACAAAAATCTTGTTAACATTAACATTGATTGCTTCTATATGTGAGGACAATGCAAAGAACAAGAAAACATATAAACAATTCAAAATGCAGGTACAGATTAAAATAAGCCAGTGGCAGGTAAGAGATGACCAGTTTCAACTGACGGCGCCCGTTCACGAACATGACGCGTGCATCAGCACCATCTAACTCAACCATTTTGAAGGGAATCAAATGATCCAAAACACGCGCCACCATCAGCAAAACATTTGTGTGAGCATGACAAGCTCTCAACTGCCACGCTCGTTCATGTCAAACTAATTTAATAACGAAATCTATAATTACATATGTAAATGGCTCCATAGTGCTCACATTTACAAAAAATTGAAAATATGCTTCTACGTTATACAAAACTATGGTTTCAAGTAAATAAGAAAAGAAAAAAAAAAAGAAGGCTGGTTTATTGTGTATACTTTGCTAATACAATAATGCAAAGAAATGATAAATAAATGATTGTATAGGAGAACAAAAAAAGGGTAAGCATTTCTTCCAATTATCGAAAACCTAACAAGTGGACCCATGCTGCTGTGGCTGTGGAGCAAACAAACTCTTCAGATTTATAGACTAGCCGACTCGGCAAACGTTGTTTTGCAAAAACAAAAAAATAGCCTACCACCTATTCTCATACCTACCAAATAATGAAACACAAAATTTCATGAAAATCGGTCGAGCCGTTTCGAAGGAGTTCGGTAACAAACACCATGACACGAGATTTTTATATATTAGATATATATTGTTTTAAATATTGATTTAACTAGCTTTTGCCCGCGACTAAGTACGCGCAAATTCCGTTTTTCCCGTTCCCGTAAGAATTTCGGGAAATCCTTTTAGTGCTCGTCTACACTCTCCAAGGCACACAGACAAAGCTGTAATTTGGCATGTAGGTTACATGCCAAATTACAGCTTTGTACAACCAGTAGTTTCGGCTGTGCGTTGTCTGTCAGTCACTCACTTAGTCACCAGCAACGGATGAATTTGACATACAACGAAACGCAATACCTCTTAAGGGGTCATTGTACTCATCATTATGAACAAGTTTTACTATGGGTGAAATCCCGAAATAGCGAAAAAAATATCAGCTGTTCAGTACATTTTGTCGAGTTATGAGCACATGAATGTATGGGGGAGTCGATTTTTTTTCGCGATTTCAGTGTTGGTCCCATAGTGAAAGTTGTTCATAATGATGAGTTCAATGACCCCTTAAGAGGAATTGCGTTTATTCTGTTACAGGTTGTATAATTTGTCAGTGAAGTTCTAACAGCGCGTAAGTCAAAAAAGTCTACTTTACAGGAGAGTAACAAAACTATAAAATATTCGTTAGCAACCCTTGATGTTTACATATTTGGAAAAAGGATTTAAAATCATTCGGGTCAGCTATCTCCATTCTGATTGGTAGAATGAAAGCACGTGAACTATCTTCATAGAATGGCATTCAAATAAAAAAAAACCCGCCAAAAATGACTTACGCACTGTTAGAACTTCACTGACGAATTATCTATTGTTATTTCCGACTTTTTACCTCAATTACGACTTAGGCGATAGGAGGTACGAATTAGCCTTAATCGTACGGAATGTTTTTTTTTATATTTTTACACATTATCTATTACTAGACATTAAATTATTATGTATAAGTACTACATACAATATATTTACCCGTATAATTGATACCTTACAAAACTGGTTTACATCCGTACCTACACTTCGACGTCAGGTTCAGTTGAAAACCAGCGTCAGGCAGCTCCTAGTTGTCTGGCATTTTACTGAACTGGACCTATTTGGTGCAGCCGCGGGGCACACAATGTTATTGTTTTGTTTTTAAAATTAAGTTTTCTTTTATTGTCATCCCTTTATTGTACCTACCTACATTGTGTGTATTCGTGTGTGCCAAATAAATTAGTTTCTTTCTTTCAATGTACGTTTTAGAAAAAGGGTTTAGTTGATAATTATAATTTTTTAATTTTATGAACAAAAAAGTTTATAAGTTTCACCTGAATTGGTCCAACAGATTCGGACCAAATAGGCTGTGCCAGGTGGACAGACAGACGGCACCCGAGTGATCCTATAAGGATTTTGTGAAAACAGCTGATGATCTTCGAACGGCTCAACCGATTTTGATAAAACTTGTCTAAGAACCACCACTAGAAAACCTGCTTTTAAATGAAAAAACCGCATCGAAATCGGTCCATACCTTTGAGAGCTACGATGCCACAGACAGACACACACACACAGACATCGACGACAAACTTATAACACCTCTCTTTTTTGGTCGGGGGTTAAAAATACCGATTTCTGCGACTTTGGAAGGGAATTACTTATCAAATTACAATAATATTTAAACAATAGTATTTTTCGAAGCAGAAAACCAATAGAGTTTAAAAATGAAATAAGTAGTTTAATATCTTAAAAAGTATATAGGTAGATTTGCTTCAATAGGCTCTAAGGAAACAAATCCCAAAATAGGAGCACACTAGGCTTAGGGTCTTTCTATGTCCTTTAGTAGCTGAAACTGCATTCAAATTCCGGCCTCAATCGTACATATTAAACCCAGACTGGGTTATATACTACCGAGAAATTTCAAATGAGACAAGTCATAACAATTTTCCCGACAGGAATCAAACCAAGGACAAGGAGGAGGAGTTTTCTAAATTATGCAAATAGTGTCTTGTGCTGAAACATCAATGAAATACAACCATTGAATACAACGGTTTAAGTAACAGGGTGGATCTGACAGACAGACCCTACCAGGCATGCGAAGGATTAAGTAGGTGCCTAAATCATACAATTTCCGGCTCACCTGTTTTTAATTTATATCTAGAAAGGCTTAAGGGTGCCTGTCGATTACAGCGGAGCCAGGCAGCGGAGCGGAGAAACGTAGAAATTTTAACCAATGGAATTGCATAAAATCTCCGTAACACGTGAGTCACTGACATTTTGACTGACATGATTGGTTACAATTTCTCCGTTTCTCCGCTGCGCTGCCTCGCTCCGCTGTAATGGACAGGCACCCTTATCCTTGTCTTTCGTAACATAAATGCCCGTTTTCAACAACACTTGACTACACCTAAATAAAAACACGCTGTTAGATTATTAACTTTCGGCGCTGAGTCCAACAGCACGTTTTTATTAAGGGTCTTGTCTAGGATATAAGTCATTTATTTCAAAACAACATACATTGTGTATAAATTTATAAAAACATCGGCAACAAAACATTAGGTAGGTACTTCTTAAAACAAACAAAAAAAAACAAAACAAACAAACCCGAAAACACAGTTACTTAATTAATTAATACTTACCCTATAATTTAATAATAAAAATAAAAACTGGCCAAGTGCGAGTCGGACTCGCGTGCTAGGGGTTCAGAACGATATTTTTTGTTAACGTGTTATTTTAACACTATAGACTTCTTATAGGTTTTCCTGTAATCTATAGGTATCTATGATCTCTATTTTTTTTTTTAATTTTAGGCTCACTAGTTTCGGAGATAAATGGGGGAATGGTCATTTTTCGTCTAATTTCTTGAATAACTTCAAAACCCTAACAGTAAGCCCTTTCATTTGATATGTCACACAATATTGATAAAAAAAAACTTTTTATTTTATTTTCTAGTTTGACCCCCCCAACTAAAAAAAATATAATTTACGTAAGGCGTCCGTGTTTGGGTCACAGAAGTCCAAATGTGTACCAAATTTCAACAGAATCGGTCCAGTGGATCCAGACAGACACCCGAGTGATCCTATAAGTTCCGTTTTTTGTTCGGAACCCCAAAAACATATTTGAATAAAAAATCAAATTGATATAATACAACAGAAATGTCAACCCATACCATAAACAAAAAAAAATAATAATAATCCACATTCATAATAACAAAATATTCAACATCCATTAATTTCTATTAACCATGGATACTGTACTTAATAGGCCTTCCTAGATAAAAACGTTTTTAATTTGTTTTTAAATAACTAGGTTTGTTTGAGCTACCTACGTACTTTGTGGTTGCGGAATTTATTCGAAGGAGTGCAAAGGGCATTAGGAGGACCTAATGCCCTTTGCATTCCAGGGCCGCGGTGACTCAATCGCGGTGAAACCCATCCGTGTTCCTACACGGATGGGTTTTAGTCAGTAAGAGTTTGACACTCCCTTCCTCTCCGCCCAAAGCGGAAGGAGTCATGTGATGATTTCCAAATTTTCCAATCCTTGAGCTATTTATGCTTTTAAATTTTAAAGGTAGGTAGGTACCTAACTTCTTGTAGAGAAAGACAGATTGATGACTTGTACTATGATGAACCACGATCAGTTTAGGTTGGATTAAGTTTGGTAAGTCTTTCCTACGAGTCCATCTCTAGCTTTTTTTGCTCATTGTTTCAAAATTGAGCAAATTCTTGACAAAAAAATAATTCGACTCTTTCCGCTACAAAGGGCGTAAAGACCATTTTGGCCTTTACTTTTTGATGCAGTCTTACTTAGTTTTTCAAGTTCTTTCTATCTGTATATTTAAAACCATCAAAAACATAACTTGCAAAAAAAATCAAGTCTCGCAACTCAGTTCTTCTACCGTAAAAAGTTGTGTGATCCAAGTAATACTAAGTCAGTTTATTTATTCAGTCCCTAAAGTATTAAGGTTCCTTCTGTCGTATTAAGTTATTACGTAACTAGCTAACCTAACAACATCCTATAGTGAAAGCGACCATATCAATATCATAAAAATATTGTATGTTTTAAATAAATAGATTGCCATCGCATGAAAACAAAATGTATCTCACAAGTAATACATTTCTATTATATTAAATTACATTGTTTATACTTTATATAAAGAAAACATTATAAATAGAAATTTTATCAAAATCGGTCAGGAAGTTTGGCTTTTATATCAAAATAGCTGGAATTCGTTTACTTGGATGACAGTTTTTTGACATCCAAGTAAACGAAATAGTGTATTTTGCTTTCCTGCGATTTTCCAGTGGTGTTGTTAGGTGTGGGGTACGACTAAAAAAAACCGACTTTACTACCAAAAAAAGTTTTTTTTAGTGTTTTGCTCATTGCCAAAAGTATGGGATTTGGAGTTACGGTAAGTAGCGGAAAGAGTCGGTATGGTTAGCAGCACCAGAATATAGAGACATGGCACAGTTAAAATATTGAAGTCTGATCGTGGTCCCTGCACGATTCTGTCTGGTATAAGAAGAGCAAAAGCAAAAGGGGCATTAGAGTCAACTACGAATGAATTCATTAGTAGTAAGGAACGGCCGGCTAAAACCTATCTGTGTGTTTCAGTTAGGTACAAAAGCTTAGGTGGTAAGCAGCAGTGCCGTAAATAGGGCGGTGATACCGGTGCCCAGGCACAGGGCGTAAACCCTGGGGGCGCAAGAATGGCCAGATTAGGCAGGACTATTACTTTTTCGGTTTGCTCCTGATAAGTTCCCGCTGCGCCCCTAGTGCTCGATTCCAACACATACGTACCTACATGCAATTTATATAACGTTGCCTTCCTTATTCAAAAATCTACCATACCAAGTACTTAATTTACAGTTTACTGAAACTTTTCAGGATGTTATCTTCTGATATATAAAAATCTCGTGTCACGGTGTTTGTTACCGAACTCCTCCGAAACGGCTCAACCGATTTCCATGAAATGTTGTGTGTATATTCGGTAGGTACCTATGAGAATAGGCGGTAGACATTTTTTTATTTGGCAAACCTTTGCCGAGTCAGCTAGTTTTATTACAGAAGTATGAAGACCAAAGTGGCCTTAAAATTAAATCTTAAGCATCAGGGTAGGCAACGCATTTGCACTAGTGAACTGGCGTCAGAGTTTTAGTGAGTGAGACACAGTGGGTGATATAATAGGCGAAGTGTCCACTTAAATAGCTCGTCTGCTTGTTTGCCTACATCCTACAGATCTAGTTCTTAAAAAAAAAAAAATGATGTAATAAAGTAGGCCTACTCGTATACATAGCATTGCTCCTAGGGTACCCATACTATCTAAAAAACAAGGGCGCAGTTATACAAGCTCGAACAGGGCGCAGAAAAGGTTGTTTACGGCACTGGTCATCTATGGCTAACCTAAACTTCAGCTTTCACACCTTTTTGATCTTAGTAACCCTAAGTAGGTTAAAACTATTATCGGGCAGGCGGAGATATTGCTATCGAGGATGTATTGTGAATAAATGGCCAGGCAATGGCTGCCTTGCTACTAAGTAGGTACTCAGCTCGATCCATTCGAATTCAGGCATTAGGCAATTTTATAAAAACATCGAACTTACCAAGTATTTTGGTAACAAAAACTGAATTGTTATTAGGTGTCAACGTACGTACAGCAGTTTCTGTGAGTACATTGATTGTTTTGTTTGTGAATTAACTGATAAGTACCTGTATTGTTTTTTGCGTAGGCATTTAGACATGTCGCAATGGTAAGGCGTAACGCGCTGACGGCGTGGCGTCCTTGCCGATGGTTTCACCGACTGCAACCCGCAAATCTAATGATATAAAATGCTGTCACGGGCGGCTTACAGGCAGTTCAGTCCCAGTAGCCAAATACAGAACAAACAGCGAAGTAAAACAATAACAATGAGGTCGCTAGTGGCCCTTGCCGTGCTAGGATGTGTCATAGTAGCGTGTGCGGGACGGGAAGAGGAGCAGGGAGACCTGGTCGCCGCGGCCAGCGGTCACCACCACGAGGAGGGCGGCGGCAAGGAGCACCACTCCCACCATCACCACGAACATGGTGAAAAGGGACACAAAGGACATAAGGGACATCACCACCACCACAAAGGAGAACATGGTCACCACGGCAAGCACCACAAAGCCGGACACCATCACGAGCACGGAGGCCATCACAAGAAGCACTGGGACGAGCACGACCACCATGGCAAGCACCACGAGCACGGACACCACCATAAGGGCGGCAAGCACCACCACAAGAAACATCACGATAAGGGCGAAGAAGTTGAGGGCTACCACAAGAAATACCACAAAGACGAGTACCACAAGGATCACCACTTCTACGATGACCACCACAAGGAAGGCAAGCACCACAAACACGGCCACCACCACGGACACCACGAGAAGAAAGGAGGTGGTCACAAGAAGGGCGGTCACCACCACTCCGGTCACCACGAGGAGCACCATGGCAAACACGGCCACCATGACAAGCATCATTATGATGAGGACCACAAGGGTCACAAGGGCCATCACGGACACGAAGAACACCACCACCACCACCACGACCACGGCAAAAAGGGTGGCCACGAGGACCACAAACACTGGGGATTCCACCACGGCAAGCACTGAGAATGTACCTACTGTTAAGATTACGTTATTGTTTATTTTGTTACTTTACGCATTACCTCTTTGTAAATAAACTTAAACCAATTTAAAAAAATATCATGTTTCACTCCTAACTCTTATACATTCAATCATTAACCACATCTACAATCTTGAATCTATACCTACTCAATAGTCTAAAAGTTCCTGTAAAGCCAACCAATAAGTGCCACTATAATAATTGGCAGTCGGTCTAACGGAACTAATTCAGTTTAACCATAACATAATGTCGTCATCGCCACTGCGGCGCGGCGATGCCGTCGCCGTCGCGGGCTCATTCATCCAGAAATCTGCAGCAACAATTGCCAAACAGCACTCTGCAATCGACGTCAGATGAAAGCGATCTAATCTATAAATTCAAAGTGCGGAAACAGTTTTGACACTGTTATCGTAGCTTTGGTGACGGCTACGTCTTTAGTCGAGCCAGACAAAGTGAGTTGGACTTTATTTTATTATTCAGTTCATAACTTATGCCATCTGATAGGATGCATTCACGTAGAAAGCAGGCGACTGGCGCCTACACAACTAATTCTGGTTCATCAGTTATCAACTTTCTAAGTGAATGAATGCGCCCATAGTTACTCAGCTATCAATAAATATGTCATGTAGCGTTTATATATAGATATCTACTATTAACTTTTCTTTTTTTTTTTCAGTCATGAGGCTCCTGACTTTAATACAGCTTCTGGCATGCGTGGTGCTAGTCGCGCATGCTCGGAATGTAGCCAATGCTAAAGGTGAAAAGGAAATCGCACCTGTCAAGGCTGCCCCGGAATTAACAGCACCAACAGGCGGCGACCTGTCGGCAGCCGGTAGTGAACCCGGCGACCAAGCGATAGCGGGCACCGAGCACAAGAAGGCGAAGGACAGCCACCACGAACAAGGCGGCGGCCATGAGCACCACGCCCATCACCATGAGGAGCACGGGGAGAAAGGAGACAAGGGATACAAGTCGCATCACCATCACGATAAAGGCGAGCACGGCAAACACGCGAAACACCACCACGAAGGACATCACGACGAACACGGAGGGCACAAGAAGAAGCATCACGATGAACACGACCACCACGGTGAACACCACGAGGCCGCGCACGGTCACAAGGGAGGGAAATTCGGACACAAAAAAGGCCACAAAAAGGGTTCAAAGACCACCGGTTTCCACCATAAGTCCCATAAAGACGAATACCACAAGGAACACAAGTTCTACGACGACTTCCACAAGGGGGGACACCATCACAAACACGGTGACTTCCATGGCCATCACGATAAGAAGGGCGGACACCACAAGAAAGGTGGCCACCATGAAAAGGGTCATCACGAGAAACACCATGGCAAGAAAGGACATCACGACAAAGGACATTACGACGAAGACCACAAAGGGCACAAGGGCCACCACGGTCATGAGGAACACTTTGCGCATCACCACGACCACGGCAAGAAGGGAGGTCATGCCGGCGGCAAGGAGCATGGTTACAGCCACGCAAAGAAGGCGTAAAGACGATACGACGTACCCACTTAATTATTTGTTAAATTATGTTGTTGTTGTTTTTTATAGTTATGTTTTTCAACAAGTCATTAGTAGTCAAGTACATAAAAGTTTACGTAAGACATTAATAATTTAAATTAAAATTCAGTTCAAAAATTGTCTCACGACTATGACTCATTTTCTAACCCAAATATTAACACACAGATATTTACAGGAATAAGGTATTTAGTAGTATTTTATAAGAGAAATATCCTGAATTTTTGTGTATGACTAACAAATATGTTTATACTAAAATTAACTTATTCGATAAACTATTTAGTCATGTAAGAATCCAAAGTTGTCTGTTTTTTTATCCTTTCAAACTTAACCTAGGCTATGGGGCAAAGCATTTCTAATACTGGTATTGAAAAAAAGAAATCAACTAGCACAATGCAAAAAAAAAGAAAAAACATAACATAATTCCTAAGTGATGATGAAAGCAATCAGAGCAAGAAATTACACAATTATTTTACTTTAAATTTATTCAATACAGTTGCATAAGATTTACAACAAAGCCATCAGTGGAGCCAGATGGTCGAACTCAATCTTCTCAGTGATGTTCTTTGTCTTTATGTTTTCATCTTGGTTAGCAATGAAGATAAGGTTTCCATCATCTCTCCATCCATATTTTTTCACCCAGTGTTTCAAGGTAACATCTAAAAACAGACAAACAGATTGTTTGAGGGATCCATATAGAGTTACTATCTACTTCACTTTTAACTACCCACTGCTAAATGCAAGTGGATCATCTAATATATAAAAATCTCATGTCACAGTGTTTGTAATCGAACTCCTCTGAAAAGGCTTGTGATTTTTATAAAAAAAAATTGTGTATATTTGGTCTGAGAATAGGTTGTAGGCCATTTTTTTAAATTTTATATGGCAAAACAACATTTGCCAGATCAGCTGATAAAAATATAATGGTCACTCTTATTCCAAAACGATGGCAGATCAGAGACGGCAACTCGCAACATTGTAGATGGAGGGAACTGCTGTTGCCTTCTTGATTCTGATTGTCTTCAGAATTGTTCCTTTATATTTTATAATGTTTAAATCTATTTGATTTAAAAATTAGATAATACTTCCTGAATGATCACTATGCACAGGAACAGATCAATGTTATGACAAAGTGAAAGAAATGGCAAGACTCACACCTAGATGAGGACAAAATGTCTTGTGGACTTAAGCCTGCCATAACACTATCATCCACTCTACATAAAGTTTAAATAAATTACTGACCATCAATCCCTCCTAATAAGTTAGCAAGGTTGTTCTTATCAATTGTCTGGAAGGTAATGCCAACAACATGGCAAACAAACTTCCTGATGGAGTCATGGAAACCGCTGATACGGTTGCAAAGCTCAGGCATTTGATGTACTCTATTCCAAAATTGTGCAAAGTCACACTGCTCTAGAATGTCAGCCAGATATTTGATTTGTGATATGGTCTCATTCTCAACCTAAAAAAAACAAACATATAAACTTGATACAAAGGAGGGAAAAATAACCACAGACATTCAACAGATATTTTTTAGTTTTGCAAAAAGCTTTTATAGTGACTCACTACAAAATAAATGGCTATGTAAAAAAAAATTGCTGATATTTGTAGGATTGACTTGTAGACTGAACCATTGAATGATTAGTCACAACTTTGGTCTTGGTTTGAATATTTTCATTCTGATGTTAATATGATGACATGGTAATGTTGAGCTGGTCTGATGATGGAGCTGGGAGCAGAATAGTTATAACTATTTAATTTCTGCAACCACAATGAAACAACAGTCTGGGTTCTTCAAATGTAAAAAAATGAGTCCTGGTCACTTTACTGATGACTAGATGGAAAGTAAACCAATATGCACTGCCTAGTTAACCCATTTAGTGCCAGTCACCATTCAAGGGTGTCATACATTAAAATATCTTCAAACTATTAAATACTAAAACAAAGACCAGTAAAAGTGATATGCAATAGTTTTGTTATCAGGCATCCAGGGGCCCTGTTATGAAATACCAATGCCATCATGATTCCAAAATATGAATTGCGATATTACTAAATTACTAATAATTGATGGCTAACAAGTATAATAATTTATAGTTAGCGAATCCGTCAGTAAAAATTAGTCTCAAACATTTCTTAGAATATTTTTTAACACTTACCACAGATTCCAGAAGCAGACACTTGCACAAAGTAAAATCAGTATGTGGGAAGTTAGTCAAGGCTTTCAAAAGTATCTGACACGTGATGTCAGCATTGAACTTCTCTGGATTGAATTGGTACAGTTTTAAAACTGCCAGATTTGCTTCCAAATCATAAGTATTTTCTCGTGACTGCATTTCAACATACCTCTCCAAAGTTTGAAGATTGGCGGGATTGTATCTATAAACAACGTTACAGAACAATGTTAGCTACTTATGTTCATATGTTAAATAAAGAAAGCCGAATTTCTTTCTAACATCTACCAAAAAATATCGCATTATTTCCAATACATAACCTTACACAAAAATGAACGTCAGTGCATGAACTTACCTTTCAATACTTTTTAGTATAGTTGCGACTGTTTGCTTCATAGTCTCAGCCATTGTTAAGGCTTAATAAATCTCAATAATAACGAGATATAAAATAAAATATTTAATAAGCGTGGCAGTCTTCAATACACAAATGCATCAAAGGTTGACAATGTTGACATGACATTGACAGTTTGACACTGACATGACAGCATAGATAGTCAGACCACAAAGCTAGGGACCAGTGAGTGATAGACGTACGACCTTATAGTACGCGGTTTATAAGATCGCGAACTTACTCGGCTCGACGTCGATGACACACGTGAAAGCTTGCTCATTACTCTGGTGCCAGGGGTACCGCGATGTCGTCAATGGAGGAAACTTTTTACTGAAGGAATAATATTTTCACAGGACATTTTGACAGGATACTTGTATGAGAGAAGCCTAGAAAAGAATTATGTTAAAAATTTGTATAATATCAATCAATCAATCAATCAATCAAATCGTATATTTCAAATAAACCATTTACAGGCACTTTTGAATTGTCAAAGTCGGTCAGTCAAAAACATGAAGCTATTTGCACGTTCCAAAGCGTAGATCTCTATGGAGAAGAACGTGCAAGAAACTCCACGGACACTCTTTTAAACCATGTGATGTGTTACAAAAATCTTGTTAACATTAACATTGATTGCTTCTATATGTGAGGACAATGCAAAGAACAAGAAAACATATAAACAATTCAAAATGCAGGTACAGATTAAAATAAGCCAGTGGCAGGTAAGAGATGACCAGTTTCAACTGACGGCGCCCGTTCACGAACATGACGCGTGCATCAGCACCATCTAACTCAACCATTTTGAAGGGAATCAAATGATCCAAAACACGCGCCACCATCAGCAAAACATTTGTGTGAGCATGACAAGCTCTCAACTGCCACGCTCGTTCATGTCAAACTAATTTAATAACGAAATCTATAATTACATATGTAAATGGCTCCATAGTGCTCACATTTACAAAAAATTGAAAATATGCTTCTACGTTATACAAAACTATGGTTTCAAGTAACTAAGAAAAGAAAAAAAAGAAGGCTGCTTTATTGTGTATACTTTGCTAATACAATAATGCAAAGAAATGATAAATAAATGACTGTATAGGAGAACAAAAAAAGGGTAAGCATTTCTTCCAATTATCGAAAACCTAACAAGTGGACCCATGCTGCTGTGGCTGTGGAGCAGGACCGGCATTTAGCCAAGCATTTTTATCAATGACATAATCCTCCAGTTTATAATATGCTTGTCTACATAATGTGCGTTTTATACATGTTTTAAATTTCCTCTCATTCAGTTCGAGAATATTAAGTGGTATTTTATTATAAAATTTAACACAGTACCCCATAAAAGAAGTGTGTACTTTAGCTAATCTGAATCGGGGTTGATCTAATTTGTTCCGATTTCTAGTATTAAAATTATGCCTATCACGAATTTTACTAAAAAGATGAAGATTTTTCCGAACATACATAATGTTTTCATATATGTATTGACAAGGTACCGTCATGATGTTAATATCCTTAAACAGTTCCCTTAGGGAATCGCGCCGGCGGAGATTGTAAATGGCTCTGATAGCTCTTTTCTGCAGAATAAATATAGACTCGATGTCTGCAGCACGTCCCCATAATAAGATACCGTAAGACATGATACTATGAAAGTAACTAAAATAGACCAGCCTCGCGGTATCTATATCAGTAAATTGACGGATTTTTCTGACAGCATATGCTGCTGAACTTAGCCGTCCCGCAAGAGACGTTAAATGAGGACCCCATTGTAGCCTTGAGTCAAGCGTGATCCCCAAGAAAACTGTGTCATCGACGAACTCAAGTTTCTCTTGGTTCAATACTATGTCACAATTAATACTTTTCACGTTCGGTAATGCAAATCTGATACACTTTGTTTTTTTCTCATTTAAAACTAAATTATTAGCAGTAAACCAATTTTGGACCTGCTGAAGGGCGTTATTTACATCGTCAAGACTTGTGGCACGCCTATCTATCTTAAAAATTAAGGACGTATCGTCTGCAAATAACACCATTTGAGTTTGATTTTTTAAAAGATGGGGAAGATCATTAATGTATACCAGAAAGAGGAACGGACCCAATATTGAGCCTTGTGGTACCCCCATTTTAACTTTCAGACCCCGTGAATTGACACCATTTATTTGAACTTGCTGCTGTCTGTCATTTAAATAAGACCTCACTAAACTGAGTGCAAGTTTACCCAGTCCGTAATGTTCTAGTTTTAGGAGCAAGGTTTCGTGATTTACACAATCAAATGCCTTGGAGAGGTCACAAAAGATTCCTATGGCATCTTGCGCCTCTTCCCACGCTGTATAAATGTGTTTTAACAACGTGACTCCAGCGTCAGTCGTACAACGACCTTTGGTAAAACCATACTGTTGTTCGTGTAAGATTTTATTGTTGTTAAAATGATTGAGCATTTGATTGAGCATTACTTTTTCAAACACTTTGCTGAAAACCGGCAATACAGATACAGGTCTATAATTATTAGTATCTTTATTATCTCCAGATTTAAAAAGTGGTATCACCCTACTATATTTCATTATATCCGGAAAGACCCCTTGGTCAACACATAAATTAAATATTAGTGCCAAGTATGGTGCTATGGTCTCAAATATGGACGTGCACACTTTGATAGACATTCCCCATATGTCTTCAGTCAATTTAATTTTGATTTGCCGGAAAGCTTTAATAACTGTCATAGGGTTGATATGTTTGAATTGGAATTCAACCGTACAACCTGGAATGTTTGCTCTTAATAAATCAAATGAGACCTCGGGTGAAGAATTTAAAGCTTCAGTTGTTTTTGATGGTATATCAGTGAAAAATTTTACAAATTCTTGAGCTACTTCTAAATTAGAGCTTATGGCACCATGCGCAGTCTCTAGTAAATAGTCAGTGTTTCGAACTTTATTTCTGTTAGTTTCATTATTGATAACTTTCCAAACTGTCTTTATTTTATTATCTGCCAATTTGATCTTGTTGCTTATGAACAGGGCTTTAGCTACTTTACAAGTATTTCTGAAAACCTTAGAATATTTGTTTACATACTTATTAAAGGATTCAGTGTTAATGAAAGACTTAAGGCCGTATAGATCATATAGTCTTTCCCTACTTATCCTAATGCCTTTAGTCGCCCAATCACTAAATATAAACTTAGGGAAAGTATCTTTGGACTTCTTTTCAAAAGTTGCATTGAATTCTTTTAGTACCACTGAAAAGAAACCATCATAAAATTTATTCGCATCCTCAATATTGTGGCCTAGAGCATTTAACTTATTTTGTAAGGACCCATTAAATTTTGCTAGTTTGCCAGTTGTTATTGGCCTAAATTGTATTTGAACTTTTTGCAAGGCTGCTTTATACTTAAATGTTACCAGTTGACCACTGTGATCAGATTGAAGGTAATTAACTATAGCTTTATCTAAATAATCACAATCGCAGAATACATTATCAATACATGTTGCAGAAGTTGGAGTTATTCTAGTTGGTTCTGTAAAAACATTAGACAGATTGAACGATTTAAAAAGACTTAAAAATCTGCTGCTATTTCAAAGTGTTTGAAATAAATTTGAATTATTTTCTAAAATATTAATATTAAAATCTCCACAAATAATCACGGATTTGTTACCTGCTGCAAGTTTCGCAAGGACATCTTCCATTGTTGTTTCAAATAACGTAAAGTTTTGAGGGTTAGGGGGTCTATACACGCACACTATAACATGCTTATCTAGCTCAACACAGGACAGTTCGATGCAATGTTCCACTGACAAGCTAACAATGTCATTACGTTGCTTAAATTTTAAACATTTTTTAACTAAGATGAGGGAACCACCGCGCGACTTAGATTTGCGGTTAAAACAGCTGCCCACACTATAATTTTCATAACTAATTAGCATCTGGTAATCCTTCAACCAGTGCTCACTAAAACATACAATGTCATTCATGGTTTTCTCTAAAAACATTTCAATTTCTAATATTTTGGAAGAATAAGCTAAGTATTAGTATAAGGAGCTTCACGGACGCTTTTATCGGGTCCTACATGGGCCCGATGTAGACCTCTTAGCGTCCGTAGCCTGGCTGCGTTTTGGTGACCTCTTTGGGGAAACCGAAGGTTTTGTCTGTGCGATTATGGACGAAGTTATGATGACGAACAACTACCGGAAATACATTGTGAAGGACGGTACGGTTGACAAATGTCGGGCATGTCACCGACCCGGGGAATCCATCCGCCACATTATTTCCGGTTGTTCTAATCTTGCTAACGGAGACTATTTGCACAGGCACAACCTTGTAGCCAGGATTATCCACCAGCAACTTGCTCTTAAATACAATCTTGTGGAATCGGAAGTACCGTACTAGAGGTATGTGCCCGACCCAGTTCTCGAAAATGGCAATTGCACGTTGTATTGGGATCGGTCTATCATCACTGACAGGACTATTGTTGCCAATAAGCCTGACATCGTGGTGATAGACCGAATAGAGCGTCGCGCAATGATTGTTGATATAACAGTCCCTCATGACGAGAACCTCGTGAAGGCTGAGAAAGATAAAAAAACTAAGTATCTTGACTTGGCTCGCGAGGTTGTCGACATGTGGGATGTGAACACAGCAGTCATTGTGCCGATAGTCGTGACGGCCAATGGCGTAATTGCCAAGAGCCTCGACCAACATCTGAGGAGGCTCTCGTTGGGCAGCTGGATCAATGGCTTGATCCAGAAAGCAGTACTCCTGGACACGGCACGCATCGTTAGAAGGTTCCTCTCTCAGGAGCCCTGACCACCGGTAGCTTAGACCCTGTTCCCGATACCGGTGGGCTAGTATTTTTTATATTTTAAAATGTTTTTTTTTTTATTTTTTATAGAAATATTTAAAAACGTAATTTATAGGAATATGTATTGAATAAAGGAGTATAATAACTTCGAAAATCAGTAATTTTTGCAACACAATAGCACTCGACGAGTCACAAAACAAAGTAATGGCTTGCGGCTCGCGGCGTTGACAGACGTGCGAGCCAAGGCGAACTACGAACAAAATTTCAAACCTGTTGGATCACCAACGAACTTGCTTAAACATAAAAACCGCCGGGTTTTTATGTACACGGACTTACAGTGACACACGAGCGAAAAAGCTCGTCGAGCCAAAAGGACGCGTACTTGCTTACACGTCTATCACTGCCTTTATGATCCATAAACTATGGACCAAATGAATAACTCTACTCCTTTTTAGTCCCGCAGACGCAAGCATCTGCGGATTCGTTACATCCTGGAGCACTTCGGAACAACCATTGGTCAACGACAAAAACATTTAAACTAAAGACAGCTTCGCTTGCTCTTAGACCTTGTTTCACTTACACACAATAAAGCAATTCCAATTCGCATTTTTTTTCTCAAAGCATTGCCCCACACAAGGAATTTCTCCGATATCGTGGGTGCGTTTAAAAACTCACATACACAAACAGCCAAACGTGGAACAACTATCTGTAGTCCATACAAATATTTGTTCCATGCGGGTGTCGAACCTGCTACACGCAGTACAGTACAGCAGCCAATCGCTCAACCACTGCGTCAACCGTGTCGTCATTTAAGAGGGGACTCTAGTCCCGAGGAATTTGTAAAATAGTTATTTTAACTATTGCCGCTGCGTCGCACTGCGCCATATCAAGTAAAGTGCGAAAGTGACAACTGCAGCTCAGGCTGATTTTACCTATAAAAACCTTGACCAAAAGACAAGAAACGAGACCAATAGACAGTGTTCCGCTGTTTTCTTCTTCAAAACTGGACTGATCTATAAAAATTATACAATATTTAGAGAAAGACTATATCTATGCTTCATTATTTTCTATTTTGTTAAAAACTTATCAAACATGGCGGTAAAAACGGGCTGTTTTTTCGGCTTTTAAGATTGTCATAATTCTTTAAGTGATTTGATTATGTTTCGGAAAAAAGAAGATGATAGAGGCACGTATCAATTTAATCTAGATTTTTATATCAATCCAACATGATTCTTTTAAGTTTACGCAATGTCTGGTAAAGAACTCTTATTTTTACAGAATGGTGAACGGAAAACCTCTCCTTACTAACGGCACGGCACCAAACAACCACCACCATCCATGCATGCCAACTACTTACGTCGTTCATATTGCAAAGAGGGCTACCGCATTTGAATTCGCCGCTAGAGGCGCTAGTGTAGCGTGAGGTTTTAAATGTCAAAATTTCACTGTTGGTTGGCTTATTTAGGAGTTTATTTACTTATTTGTTTCGATTTTTTTTCCTTCTAACTTTGTTTACATGCGCGTAAAAACAAGGTAAGCGATTAAGGTTCTTAATCAAAGCATGATGCTATGATTAAGAACCTTACTCGACAGTGGCGTCAACTGGTGAGAACAAAAACGGTAGCCCTTATTAGTTCTATGTCAAAAATGACAAGTTAACAGGAGGGTAAAAAAGCATACTGGAAAAAAATGTTTTAAGACACCAAAATGTTTTTAACTAAGGTTCCTAACCTAACTATTGTGTTCTACTAAATGTGCATTTTGAAATTTCCAATTTCCAATAATTATACTTTGTTAGAAAGATTTACCCTTGGTCTTGGTCCCATACAAGATCATTAACCCGGCCCCAGGGGTAGCAGAGTCCCCCACCGAGGGTGTCCCCACGTTGCCGTCGTGGTGCGGCTTGTGTGTCTCAATGATCTTGGAGCTCTGCCGGTAGAGTTACTCATGCCGGAAAGGTTCAAGTGAGAGACCAGATAAAGAGGGACACGAGAGGGGTACACCGTCCGAAAACCCGAGCTGCAATGCTCAGGTTTTCGGACAGTGTGCGTTTCATAGGAAGGAATCTTGCTCACTATTGTCGTGACGTGACTTTGAGAGCAGTGAGCAAGCAAGAAGAGAGAGGAGAAAGGTGAAGGGTGAAGGGAGAAGAGAAGGACCACACCCTTTAAAAGGAAAAAAAAAAACATGAAAAAGACAGACGGAAAAATTCTACCCCAGGGCGGTACCAGCTCTTCAGAAGCGGGAGAATCCGCCACTTCTCCTTTGGAAGCGTCATGCCCCTCGTATTCTGGGGGGGGGGGGGGGCAACGGATGTCTTTCGATTGCCAGTGGCAACAAGAGCCGAGGAGGCTACCGATCTGCAGTATCCTTTAAGGAATTGGTCGATTAATGGGATGCCTTATTGAAAGCATTGGCGATGATGCAACCCTGATGCAGTCCTGATGCAACTCCAGGACAGGGTATTGGTCCTGCCCTGGAGTTGCATCAGGGCTGCAGGCACCGGATACCGACCTACCTTCGTCGTGTAGTCGAGGCTTATCTGACGGACAGGGCCGTCATCTAAACTGGTCACCTAGGAGAGTGGAACCGGCGAGAGATGTCATGCGGTGTTCGTGGGGGCTGCCTTCAAGCGGCTTCTGCCCAATCTAGGGGGTACAAACGCCTCCTGCCGGAGACTTTACGCGGGGGTCGTGCGATCCATGGCCCTTTATGGAGCGCCGGTGTGGGTGCCTACCTTGAGGAAGCGACCTGCCCTTTACCTCCCCCTTTGCGTCCCAGAGAGTCATGGCTATCCGGCTGGCCCGGGGATACCGCACGGTCTCTGACGAGATGGCGAGCCTCCTTGCCGAACTGCCGCCATGGGATCTGGAGGCGAGAGCTGTCGCAACTCAGCGGTGAGCACACTACAATTGCGGCGGTAAGTGGCTAGAGCGGCGCCATGGCGTCCTCACCTTCCGCCTGACGCAGGTACTCACCGGACACGTTTGTTTCGGGAGATGCCTGTTTCGAATTCAGCGGGAGGACAAGCCCGGGTGTTAACACTGTGAGGGGCGCCCGGAAGACACGGTGGAACATACGGTGGAGGTCTGCCCTGCTTGGGCGGAGCACCGCCGGGTCCTCGGCGAGGCAATCGGCGGCGGTGACCTCTCGCGACCGGCCCTGGTTCAATCTATGGTCCCCAACCCCATTAGTATGCAATGGACCATTGCATACTAATTATTTCGTTTATGAGGACAGGCATCAGAGTCATTAAAAGGGTAATAATCTTGAATCAGTGGTTTTAATTCTTCTAAATGTATAAATTTTGCAGTGTCAAAAGGGAGAAATGATTGATAAAGGGCAGTATTATCAGTTCGTGTGTAGTTTTTGTTTGAGCGTCGCCGTAATTCTTTGAAATCGTCATTAAAGTCCAACTTATACCGTATGATCCAATCTGGATTATATTGCAGGCTTACAATGTCGACTACAAGTGGATCGCCCTTTTTGTTTCCTGGTAGAATGATGGAGTATCTACGACCTTCACACCTGCTGAAATCAATGTAGCTTAGAAAAACTACTTTATACTGTTTAGGCTTGCTTCTTGCGCTCTTTATTATATTAATGTAGTCTCCAGGAATGAAAATATCTTGATGAGGTGGCAACTTTCTTTCGATGCTGCCATGTATCGAGTCGACCTCCATCTGGGTGTGCCCAACTTCGAGGTATTTTTGTTTGATGATTATGTTCTTTTCGACTGATAATTCAATTAGAGCATTAGACAAATTCAAGGATCGGTTATGGTAACCACACCCGTCACTCGAGTATTTTTTTTTGGTATTTGGTGCCTTTTCTAGTTCTGCCTTTAGGTGTTTCATCATAATAGACGTAAAGACTTCACTGTCTAAGCCACCGTTTCCCGCATGCCATGGATAGCTAATCACTTCTTTTGTTTTTAAATGTGTGTGCAATTGTGAACTTTATGTTTTGTTTTATAGTAAACGGCTGATGCCTGGATTCTTGGGCATAGAAGTACCGCTTAGACATCCATATTGTACATTAATACATTATCTTTAGTATTGTTTTTGTCACTATCCTTACTGTTTCTTGCTGTCTCTTATTGTTATTTGAACAAAACTTTTTATATTCAGCATACAGATCACCATGAACACTATTCCAGATTGGTTCTAAATATAATTTTGAGGAAGACGATCTGCAATAATGGGACTCTTCTTACGGCAGACTGTCGAAAAATTCTCGAATTGAATCGAATGCATTATTTTGAGTCTTTACAATACAATAATTATCATTTTGAGAGATAATAGAACTTTCTGTCGCATCTTTATTAGGTATAACCCAATCCCTCAGTTGTCTTTGGCCAATGCACAAATTTTTCATAAACATTTGCTAAGAGAGTTCATGTTTGTATAAATTAACATTCTTAACATTATCTTTCAAAGATAGGATATATTTAAATGCTTTGTCTTTCCGAGAATCTACGCTTAAAGAACGTTGATGCTGTGGTGCATACACTCACTAAACTTCGGACGTATACTTTACGAGCTTCCCAAGAACTCAGTGCCCAGTAAGAATCAAAAATCAGTTTTCGGTCTTCTTCGGTTAACATTTCACATTCAAACCTTTGTTTCGGTCCCCCATGTTTCACTTCGGTATGCCCACCACATCTTTCCTGTAAGCTGTAGCTGGTCTTAATACTGTTTGTTTGTATTTTCCATTCCTATCCTTCTCAAAACCTTCACAATTTTTACCTTTTAACGTAGCCTTAGAGTTTCTTTATCTCTTCCATTTTGTTTGATCTGCTTGACCCTTACGACTGCGTTTCCTTATCACTGAGTATCCTTACGAGTAAGCACTCCTGTCTCCTAATCAAGAATCTCTTCGTAGGAGCTCGTACTTTCTTCTAATGCATTAGAAAGAAAGCCAACACTACTTTCTTCTAGCACGTAGTCTGAGCCAGAAGAAGACTCTTCTTCGAACAAGACCTCTTCACTAGACGTGTCACACTGCTGCAGAGTTTCATCGTCATACGACTGGCCAGTAGCTTCGTTCAGTCGCTGCTGGCGAGGATGTTGAAAGGAACTAGTAGCTAACTGTACTAACCGCCTTCCTCTTGTGTCATCTGCAACAATCAACCACCAAGCCATGCATACGAAACTTAAGCAAAATTCAAAAGGTTCTATGTCGCGTTTATAACTACGCTACGTATTGCAACATAGATCTTATTGTTTTATTGGCATTATTTACAAAAAAGGGCAAAATAAAGAAATTTTTTTTTTGAATAAACGTTATCTGTTAAGAGGCGGTTTACAGTCCACTAGCGCCGCCAATCGAAAAAATGTCATAACTCGTAAATAGAATCAAAAATACAAAATATGTTCTATTATTACTGTGGAAAAGGCAATAACGTAATTTAAAACACCTTGTCAACACTTGAAATATAGCTGTTCAGCTAAATCGTGCATTTGTAACAAAAACGGCCGTTTATGTTTTCGTTTTGAGATTCGCGTCACTATAGGTCTTAAGCGCTTAACAGTAAAAAAACGGACTCACGGTGCTTTTTCTTAAAAGTTAGGTTAAGATTTCTCATAAGTGTAATTAAAACCAGGATATTAACGAAAACCAACCAAAACCAGCACAAAATGATACGTAATTTATGATAAATTATCAACTTACCTCAGAAACAAAGCACAATATTGTAACTTAATAATTTTTACTTGTTTTTTCTCAGAGCAAAAATCCGTTGCCGCTCAAACTTTGACATAGAACAATTTGTCGTCTATTATTTACTGCTGAGATGATCATGTGACATATTGCAAGTTTCGAACGCCGCTTTCTTATTGGTAGATGACATTGAAACTTTTTCGGTCGTGTTCAAAATTTCATTTTTTTTTATTTCTAAGGTGTGCTTTAATTTTTAAAGCATACCTTAGAAATAAAAAAACGAAATTTTTGACATTGAACAAATTGCAATATGAACGACGTATGTAAAGCGATAGACGTGCGAGTGTACGCGTACTTGTGGCTCGACGAGCTTTTTCGCTCGTGTGTCACCGTAAGTACGCGTACATAAAAACCGCAGAGTAAGTTCGTTGGTGATCCAACAAGTTTGAAATTTTGCTCGTAGCTCGCCTCGGTTCGGACGTCTGTCAACGCCGCGAGCCGCAAGCCATTACTTTGTTTTGTGACACGTCGAGTGCTATTGTGTTGCTAAAATTACTAATTTTCGAAGCTATTCACACTAATAACTAACAAAATTCTTTTCTATGTTTCTCTCATACCTACAAGTATCCTGTCTGGCTATAGTAAAATATTATTCCTGAATAACAAAAAGTTTCCGCCATTGACGACATCGCGGTTCCCCTGATACCAGAGTAATGAACAAGCTTTTACGTGTGTTACCGACGTCGAGCCGTGTAAGTTCGCGTTCTTAAAAACCACGTACTATTAGTTCGTACGTCTATTACCCACTTAATAAGTGCTGACCCATCATTGGATGAGGGAGAGTTGGTGCAAATTTTGTGGTAGGGATCACGACTCTCACGAGAAATAATACATATATCTATATAATAGAATAATAATACTCTATGATCCGTTTTTAGACAAGTATTCCGGACGCAAACGCATGCGTCTGTGTGGTACTTTTGGTGACCAACAACTGCTCCACCATAGACATTTAGTTCTATGAGTTCCACAAACTAATAGAAATAATAATAATTGAAAATGACATGAGACTGACACCACATGTTTGACACTGACAGTTTGGTTGGCGATGGAGGCAACAAACTGTGAACTGAATTTTGTGATGCTTTTCGCTTTCTGACGAATGAGGAAAGGCGGTGATTTAGATAATATTAACTTAAAGGCCACTTATTTACTGGAAATTGATTGTAGCAAAAAAACATTCCTCAACACAGTGATTCAGATTTTAGTTCGATACGATCGGAAACTGAAAAACAAACTTCAAAATGGATCAAATGCTACCGAGTCCGTACAACATACCTGGCATAGGTACTCCTTTGCATCAGCCAGAAGAAGACCAACAGATTTTGCCCAATGCTATGCAACAGCAGCATCAGCAGCAGCAACAACAACAGCAACATGCCCTTGCTGCTATGGGCTCCTCACCACTCGTCGGCTTTGGTACATCGCTAATGGGAACTCCTCAACGATCAGTCCATACATACGCGCCAGCCGCCAGCTATGCTACACCTCAACAAATGATGCAGCCACAAACACCAGTAATTATTGCTGTCTTGATATTTTAAGTACAGCCATACAAGTTCTAATCATGTTATATTGTTATAACTTTACATCTCCATTCCTCTATCCTGATTTTCTAACAAGACAATACCAGAATTTATTGTTCTATTTATTCAGACTGTTATCAAAAACCAAAAACCACTGTAAAGTATATTCAAGACTCCACAAGAGTTAAGCTATTATGCCTCAAAACTGTTACTATATTCTATTAATATTGACTTATTTTTATTTAGCAAAACTTAATGTCACCCCTGATCACAAGTAGCAGTATAGCAGCCCAGCAGATGATGAGCCAAGCTAGTCCGGCACCAATGACACCTATGACTCCACACTCGGCTGACCCTGGAATCTTACCACAGTTGCAGTAAGTAGTCATGAACATGTTTTGTTTGATCAGGCTCTGTGAAATAAACAACAGTAGATAAATATTTTTTAAGTTTTCTATAGTTCAAAACAAATGTGAAAAACTTATCCAAATATTTTTATATTTCAGAAATATAGTTTCAACAGTGAACCTAAATTGTAAATTAGACTTAAAAAAAATTGCCCTTCATGCAAGAAATGCAGAATACAACCCAAAGAGATTTGCTGCAGTAATTATGAGAATAAGAGAACCTAGGACTACAGCACTGATATTTTCATCAGGAAAGATGGTTTGCACAGGAGCTAAAAGTGAAGAAGACTCTCGTCTCGCTGCTCGGAAATATGCTAGAATTATTCAGAAGCTTGGTTTTTATGTAAGTGTTAAACCATAATAACACAATTACTGTCTTTTTATATATTTTTAATCATAACCTAATTTTTTGCTATTAATTGGTCATCATAATATATTTCACAACACTGAAAACAGTAACAACAGCTTGGATAAAATTGACAATAATAAAATTGTATCTGACAGAAGTGAGCTGCAAATATTTACAGCAAAAACGCAGCTTGCATACATATATTATATAAGCTGAATTTTTAAGTGTGCCTTCAGGGCCAAATCCGAAACTATGAATTATATCGATTAATCCAAAGATGCAGTTTTACTTTTCATCAAAATCAGGCTCGAGACTCCTTTCAGTGTTTTTCGATATTCCTCATAGTTTTGGATTTGGCCCCGAAGGCACACTTAGAAAACTCAACCTGTATATTATTCATCATTCAATCGTTTGTATGACGTCATTTGTCGCTTACGTCTGTTTAGAATAGTAAGAATTTCAAAGACGTTTTTTAAAATGAAAACTAAGAAAAAATTAATAAATAAAAAATATGGGTGTCTTAATTTTGAATCTAGTTTCATTTAACCACAAAATATATGCATCATTGATGTATAAAAAACCCAAGATACACACTCAGCATCTCAAAATAGTCCACAAAAAACAAGTGCAATATGTATAATTGTGCGCAAGTTTCAAACAGTCTCGCATCGCTCGCCATACTGCACTGCTTTGTAAAAACAACTTTAAGCGATCTGTGTAAGGTTGAATTTGCAAAAAGGTTTGTGTATAGTATAACTACACACAACTCACACATGACACTTGATACATGTAAGATTTTGACGAGTTTCGAGTGTTGCATTTGTTCGAGAATGTGCATCTTGGGTTTTTTTATATATCAATGACATGCATCTTAAAAATATGAAATGTTGTCAAGAACAGTTTTGGAACTGTTCTTTATTAAAATTTAGTTCAGTACATTTTCAGGACTGGATAACTTATTGGATATGAATGCCAATAAAACCCTATCATAAGTAAAAAAATATGCCATGATAATATATTTTGTTTTTTTTTTACAGGCCAAGTTTTTAGACTTTAAGATACAAAACATGGTTGGAAGTTGTGATGTGAAGTTCCCAATTCGACTAGAAGGCTTAGTACTGACACATGGTCAGTTCAGTTCATATGAACCAGAGTTATTCCCAGGCCTTATTTACAGAATGGTAAAACCAAGAATAGTATTATTGATCTTTGTTTCTGGAAAAGTCGTGTTAACTGGTGCTAAAGTAAGAGAAGAAATATATGAGGCATTTGATAACATTTATCCAATATTAAAGAGTTTTAAGAAGCAATAAGTTGTAAGTATGTTTTTGCTTATGTGAATTAATAAATTTTGTTCTATTATTATTTTATAAATTTTATTTTGTAGTTTTATTTGCATTATTTCTCTGAATTCCTTTCTTTCCTGTTTTAAATGAACTGCACAATTGGAGCATCTGAGATATACAGCTGACTATTTTTATCAAATTAAGGCGAAGGCTAAAGGCAGGGTTATGATTTTGCAGTCTATTGTATGTGTATATTTATTTACGAGGTATGTTCCACCATAGTCGAAACTACTAAATATACTTTGATTAAGGTGGTGTCAAACACGTCATTAAAAAAAATCCGGGCAGCAAAGGAAAGTTAAAAAATGTCACAGACATTAAATGGAGTGGAGGTACCTGGTTTTTTTATAAATCTAATTGAGAGCAATATCCAACGAAAAAGAGATCATTCTGAGTCCGAAAGTATAAATTTACACTATATCTATAAAATTTTGTAGGTACATTTCTATTTATGAATACTACTCCAGATATTCTATTTCACGAAGTCCGTTCGGCTTTAATTGTAGTAGTGACGTATCCCGACAAGCGCGCTTGTGTGTGTAAAAGTGGGTAACGTTAGCAAAGAAATCTGATAATATTCAAGTCGAGATTTAATAATCGAAATAAAATTTTGGTTTTAAAAGTATATACTTTTTGTAAATAAATTAGATTTGGTTGCAGTAAATACAAAAATATTAAGAAGATGTAGGCATTTAATTAAGCATTAGGACTATTCAGTATTTTCAGTCACTATCAGATAAATTTTCGATGCTCGATATTTTTAGATGCGACGTAATTTTTAACGATCCCCCAAATATTTTCGATCGTATTTAATTCTGGGTGATAGGGCATCAAATCCCTTGCTCTTTATAAAATCGTCAATCTTGTAGATTACGTGTTGGGCTTTGCAGTTCTTTATTATATCGTACAATTCCAATTTAAGAAGAGATTTATCAAATGCTATACCCTTATCCCTGAGCCATTGCTGCATATCGGCTTTCTTTGTAGATTGCGTCGGTAGTCGTTCAGCCCGTGTGTTGTGATAAGATGCATTGTCTAAGACAATGACAGCGCGAAGGTAAATTGGGTAGCAATTTTTCATTTAGCCACTTTACATAGTTACGAGTATCATAGCTCATATTTTAATGATAATCACCAGCTGTTGAGTTGGCCTTATAAACCAAAGAAGCATTTTCAGTAAAACCATCCTTGGTTCCCGCGTGCACTAAAATAAAGCGAGTGCCTGTTCTATTTTTTTTTTAAAAAACGGAGTGCTTTCCTTTTTTTTTGCCCAGGTGTTGTTTCGCACGTGTGTCAAAAGGGCGTAGCTCTCATCGGTGTAGACAATGGGCCGACTCTGAGAGCGCTACTCTTTTATCTTTTTTAAATATTTTAGACGCCACATTTGTATATCATGACGCTCCGTCAAGACTTTACGGTTGTTCTATGTTTTGCGCCACTTGTAACCTAATTTCAATAGTAACTTGCGAACAGTTTCTAAACAACCTTCGAATCCGATTTTTTCATTCAATGCTGTTCTTAACTTTGCTAATGTTGGAATTTGTTTATGGACAATATGGAAATCTTGTACAGTACTGCGAACCACATCGGCTGTAAAATTATCTATATCCGCTATATAGATAATTTTACAGCAGTAGTATGTATATTATCTCGCTTTCTACTTTTTTTCGTAGGTGAAGTGAATTTTGATGAAGTGGATGGCAATTCCTTCTCCTTTTTTAATATTCTTCGAACTATTTTTTTTGGCTAACACCCGTAGCTTTAGCTGTATGCCGTGTAATGTCTCGTAAATGAGACAAATCACAGTTGGGTTCCATGAATGATTTTGTAATTTCATATTCTTCTCGCAGAAAATGATAAACACTGGCTATCATGTTTCGACCCTAAAACAAAATGTAATCAAAATAATTAAGAAATATAAACATTTTATAACACAAAAAACATTCAGTTTATAAATACTTCTATTGCTATATTAAGTATCTTTGTATAAAATTTTAATTGAAAACGTATAAATAAATATTACCTCACTATGGACAACTCTTCTTCGTTTTGTTGCCATGCTGACCTTACTCCGTGAAATAATTTGGCGCGAACTAAAAACTCTACTAGTGCTATTCTGTAACAACAATTTCGTATCTCGACAGCGGAATCTGAAGTGAGTTTTAAATTAAGACCTTTATGTTGTGAGCAATAAAGCTCACTTTGTGAGTTTTATCACTCAGGTGAAGCTCGATATCGAAATATTTATTTACAGAATAGACTAGCTGATCCGGACCGTGTCCCGATCGACACGAGCGCTCTCGAGGTTACGCACACAAAAACAATGTGCATGTGCACGCTTGACAACATTCATAGCCAAACGGACTTCGTGACATAGAACATCTATAATATTATTGAATTACTATTGTTGAGCTACCTATGATAATTCAGATGTATCAATTTCATGATGTCTTCTACTTCTTTGCAACTGACAATTTCTTAAGCTTCTGATCTCCAACGTTCGGAACCCTAAAAATCATTCCAAAAGTTTTGATTTGCCGCGGTATGATATTGCATTTTAAGGGGGTAATCCATTGGCGAGCCGGCGAGTTAACCGTATAAAAAGGGTTAAACTGTTGGCTCATTGGGTTGTTCTCTCGCGTTGGTGATCCATTGACGTACCAAACAGTTGACTCTCGACCGCCGTGTAGAAATGGTGTGCTCAGTCAGAGTTACTTTGTTATTTAGGTATAATGTTACAACAAAAATAACCAAAGAAAAGAAATGACGCCACAAAGTGTGGGTCAAAAACTGGTTGCAAGAGAGACAACGCTTGCCCCTTGTAAATTTAGTGACAGAACTTATTGGTATATCAAAAGATTATCCAAATTATATATGAGGATGACCTAGGGAGTATTTATGGAGCTGCTGGATTTGACGTCCCCTTTAATAACCACCACTGAATATAGCCCTTTAGCACATGCGTTCGCTACAGCAGCGTGAAAAAAAAGTGTCGTCTCGCAGGCTCGTCTGATCCACCGGCGGTTTATTATACCGAGGTCTTAGGATTTCAAACATGCCCCAAGAGCCAACGTGGCAAACCGCGATTAAGTTTAATTTATTACTAGCACTTCGGCCGCGACTTCATTCGCGCGGCTTTTGTAGGTACTCCACGAACTTCATCTCCTATAGCTAAATACTCGTAGTAATAGATTCGCTCTAACCGTAACATTGTTCTTACTTAGAGCATTTTATACCCGTCGTAACTTTTAAACGAAAGGTCAGATTTGAATAATTTAAAGTGTAATTAACTTGTACATAATCAACCTTAATTATCAAACCATTTAAATCGATTAAAATTAATCATGATACCAAAATCACCACTATTCCATTCCTCCCGGGTTTTGATTCAATTATTTGAATAAAAAGCGGTCATTGCGACTTAACCATAATAGTTAGACATATACCGTCGCGGAATTTTTTATAGGTAATAATGAGTACTTCAATTTTCTCAGCGCACGCCAAATAATGAATTTTATAGGCAAAAGTTTGCTACTTTGGGTTACATTATTGCAATTTTCTTAAGGATCTCTCATTTTTCTGAAAATATAATATAGTCTATGTTCATCAGCGATAATGTAGGATTTTAATTGTGAAAGAATTTTTCAAATCGGTCCAGTAGTTTCGGAGCCTATTTATTTCAAACAAACAAACAAACAAATCTTTCCTCTTTATAATATTAGTGTAGATGTAGATGACCGAGGGAAAAGTATTTATGGAGCTGCTGGATTTGGTGTCCCCTTTAATATCGGCCACTGAATAAGTACGAGTATAGCCGTTTAGCAGATACGATCGCTACAGCAGCGTGAAAAAAACTGTCGGCTCGCAGGTTCGGCTGATCAACCGGCGGTTTATTATACCGCGGCACAGATAATATAATACTAGCGTACAGATGCCTCATCTCATACAAAGAAACGCGACCGCCCTTAAAAAAATAATTCAGGCGAATTATCTTGGTTTTGAGTCCGCGTGCTAGATGGTGTTAGCAGTGACAACTTGCAAGCGCGCTTTCCTCGAATTCACACTAATAGATGGCGTTGAAAGCGTATTGTAGGTACTGTATTGTTTGTCACTTATCCACTTGACCTTGAAGCTGACGTCGTCGTTACGAGAGTAATGTGGAGATTTCAACAAATATTTAAAATGACTAATATTTACTCAAAATAGTGGAATAGTGAAAACATCGTTTAAAATTATAAGTTACTTTTATTATTCAAACCAAATAGATTGGATAGAATTAGATAAAACTCTGTAAAGTGCCTATAGAACCGGTCACGTGTGAGTCGGACTCTCACACGAAGGGTTCCGAACCAGGGGGGCTACTCTCTAACGAAATCCGTAATTTCGGGCTTAGTTGCGGGCGGGCATTTTCTACTCCGTATCACCTAACCACTGAGAACTAATGATAACACGATTTGACAGTTACTGTGAAATCGTGTTGTCATTCATTCTCAGTTCGGGTTCGGGACTAATCGTAAGTGGTAAGGTGTTACGGAGTAGAATACGCCCGCCCGCAACTAAGCCCGAAACTACGGATTTCGTTAGAGAGTAGCCCCCCAGAAACAAAACACGTTTCTTGAATGGGAGCTCCCTTTACTTTTTTGGGAAATTTTGAATTCGACAATAAGTTACTTTTATTTTCAAAACCTATGGTATGGTAAATTGGATATAATAAATGAAAATCTGTAAACAACTATAGATTTTAGTAAACATAATATTCAAAGTATGAAACCGGCCAAGTGCGAGTCGGACTCTTATACGAAGGTTTCCGTACCATAACCCGAAAATAACCGTTTCTTGTGTGGGAGCCCCCCTTTTTAAGGTTCCGAAAAAAAAGGAACCCTTATAGGATCACTCGGGTGTCTGTCTGTCTGTCCGTCTGTCACAGCCAGTTTTCTCCGGATCCACTGGACCGATTCTGTTAAAATTTGCTACACATATGGACTTCTAAGACCCAAACACGGACGCGTTACGTAAACTATAAAATTTTTAGTATGGATGTCACTTTTGGGGGTCAAACTAAAAAATAAAAAAAAGCTTTTTGAACAATATTGTGTGACATATCAAATGAATGGGTTTACTATGAGGGTTTTAAATATATTTTTTTTCATAATCTTAAAATGAATGGTTTTGAAGTTATTCAAGAAATTAGACGAAAAAGGACCATTCCCCCCCTTATCTCCGAATCTACTGAGCCTAAAATTTTGAAAAAAAAAATAGAGATAATAGATCTTTACCTAAAGATTACAGGAAAACCTATAAGAAGTCTGTAGTGTTAAAATAACATGTTAAAAAAATAAATTCGTTCGGAACCCTTTGCACGCGAGTCCGACTCGCACTTGTCCAGTTTTTTTGTATTAGCGGCAATAGATACACATTCTGTGAATAATTCAACTGTCTACCTATCACGGTTCTTACACTGAAATCGCAAAAAAAAAACTTCGCCCCCATACTTTTCTGTGCGCTTAACTAGGCAAAATGTACTGAACAGCTGTTTTTTTTTCGCGATTTCGTGATTGGTCCCATAGTAAAAGTTGTTCATAATGATGAGTACAATGACCCCTTAAGAGGTATTGCGTTTATTCTGTAACACGTTGTAAATACGAATATTTTTGTTCCTTAATCTATCACTGCAACTGTATGTAGGTAGGTAGGTAGCATCCCTACAATGTTACGGAGGTGGATTTATCAGCACCAAAGTCGGGGTCGGAGTTTTTAAATTTGGTGCGCCATATTATTCGTTCAGCCTAGACGGAGACCCCACTACAGGTTCTACTACTACTGCTAGCTAGGCCACAGATACTATACCTAATAATAGACTTGACCTTGAAGCTTGCGTTGTCACAAATTTTCTTATATGCCTACTTTGTGGTGATTATTCGGTTATGCTAGTACCTATAGGTAATTATTATAGGTAGTCAGTCCTCCTGACCCGTTTCGGCCATAGCGGCCAATCTGAACGCGTTGCGGGCGAGACAAAAAGTGCACAAGCACACACACAGCGACTTTAGTTGCGGCTCAGCGCGTCCATTTGAAATGCGCGTACATACCTACAAACGCGAGACTGAGCTGCCCTCCGTAATCCCGCGCGCGCGCGGCTCTCCGCCGTGACGTCGAAGAGACAGTAGGGATAGCATCATTATCATCATCCGTTGCGTTTACACCTATTAATTATTGTTGTTTTCATCGAAATCGAATTGTTCCATTTAAGTTCAAATTATTCACATTAAATTTACTTAATTGTTTAAATTACTTGAATACTTATTCAAGTTAATGAAACAATTAAATTAGGTACATAACCTTACTCGATTCTTAAGTTAAAAAAAAACGTAACATTAATAGGTACCTCATTAGGTATTAATATTGAATCATTATTTCAGTTTGGGATTCCTAGCACTGATTTGCTATTCTACTATAATAATCTTTCTATGATTGAGATTAGTGTTTATTATGAATGTTTCCTTGAAAATAGATCGCGATATAATTGTTTATAAAGATTTGAATGGCTAAATTATTGTGTTGGTAAATGCAAGATAACTAATACAGATTCATACATTCGATTTAATAATAAACCTACGAGTACATGTTTAAAAAAAAAAACAAAATAATAATTTTCGTAAAAGAATATGAAATGATAACAAAAATTTTTTTGCACACTGCACTTTGCACAAACGTCATTCGAGGCAGTTACCAAGCAACTCGCCCGAGTAGTAGTATTTAATTTAATGAATGAGTTGAATAGCAAACTCTAAAATTTCGAACAGCGCCATCTATTGCTACATAATATACGGATTTTAAATGATTCGTTCCAATAATCTTCCAAACTTGAGTAAGAAGCCCATTATTCCATAATTTAGGGCTTAGGGGAGGTTATTAAATAAGAACATACTATTCTAGAGACCATTAAAAAGAAAAAAAAACACCGGTAGCACTCCGGGAGTGCCGGCAGAAGTGAAAACTTTAGTATTAACGTTGTGTTTAATTATAAGTACAAAAATACTATCATTTATGAGGTAGAATACAATGTTTATTTATTGCGCTATCGTACACAAATATGACAATTTACATGTTATTATTCATAATATTATATCGTTATTTATTTATATATTACATTAATTTTTATCTCTTAGAAAAATCAACTTTCATCCATAATTTCGTAATTCCGTAATTTCGTATCCTTGGATACGCGTGGCACGCTGTACATAAACACAGACGGACATTCGCGCAAGCGCCCTGTGCCGCCTAAGCGGAGCAGCACACTCAGGCACGGTAGAAAGAGTGGGAGATACTAGTTCCTCTCCCTTCCCCTCGATCTTACGCTTTTTCGATCAGCATCACGTGACCCTGACGCGAGTCCGTCTTACGCTTTTTCGATCAGCATCACGTGACCCTGACGCGAGTCCGTCTTACGCTTTTTCGATCAGGTCACGTGTCCTGACGCGAGTTTAAGATTTTATACCCATTACAGAAAAAGTGCTCAACGCCGCTAAAGAAGTTTTCACTTCAAAAATATTTTTACACAAACTTCAATAAAATCGATACATGTCACGCCATCTATTATTATTTATTAGAACTAAATTTTCTTTCTTCGTGTTGGGACCCCATGACCGCGGTCTTTGAATTTCAGACATGCACGAAGAAGCAACGTGCCAAATAGCGATACTTTAAAACCGCGGTTTCGTAGGTGCTCCATTGGCGGCCTATACCTTTGGCTCGCGGCTCGCTAGCGTCCCAGCGGTTTTACTCCCATTGGCGAGTAACCGGATCACCACCTTTAGTATGAGATTATGTTTATTTTTATAAATTTCTGGAGAATTTAACTGAGACACTCAGACGTTTTAAATTTCGCGTAGCATAGATGAATATAGGGCGAACCACATACGAGCACGCTACCCCTTCATGATAATAGTGGTAGAATTAGCGTGCACAGCCTCGGTAAGATTCGGTGACCTCTGAGGAAATCGAAGATTTTGTTTGTGCAATTATGGACGATGATATTATGACGCAAACTACTAGAGGTTTATCGTCAAGGACGGGATGGTCTACATCTGTCGGGCATGTCACCAACCAGATCAGGACAATCAATCCGCCGCAGTATCTCTGGTGGTTGTACCTACTTGTAATATTTGCATATTACTGGAATCAATTCATCATCGCTGACAGGACTATAGTGGCCAATAAGCCAGATATAATAATCTCGGACCGAATCATGCTTTGATTGTTGATTTAACCATCCTGCATAACGATAACCTCCCGAAAGCCGAGAAAGATAAGCAAATTAAGTAAATGTTTTGACTAGACTTCACTCGCGAGATTTGTGTCATGTAGACGAAGCCATGATCGTTGTGCCGATAGTTGTCAGCCATTTGCCACGACCCTCGACCAACACCTTAGGAGGCTCTTTGAACTGGATGAGGGGTTTGATTCAGAAAGTGGCACTTCAGCATAGTTATTCACAACCATTCGATTCCATCCCGAAACGAATAGTTTTTGTTCTGTTGTGTGTTTTGTAAGGTTCGTGTATCCAAAAAGTCATAGAATTCCGTGGAAAAAAATTAAGCCCTACAAATTGTTAACAGACGTGGACGAAGTCGTGGCTGCTTTTGCATTTTTAATCTCTCTCAAAACATTACTTCCACCAGTTCGGTAAAAGTGTAATGAATGAGTGCAACATAAGATGAATGAACGATACAAAAGGTTTCCTGACGAAACAAAATATGCCTAATAGCATAAAATGTCAAAGATTCATAATGTCAAAAAAACGTCAAATGAAAGCCTGCTATTCTGACCGTAAGCTAATGTCAAGATTAAAAAACAACTTTGTTGTGGGAGGATCCAGTATAGACGGAGAATTAAAACAAATATTATGATCATATAACGCAGTGTTTAAAATAAAGTATTTTTCGTTTCATTACAGTAATCTATTTTCAATTGTTGAAATAAAATACATATTATTTGAAAAATTGTGGTATGCCATGTGATGGATCACAGTTTATTACAAAGTTCTTCTACACAATTATCTGTTATTAAACACGTCAGCAATTTTAGATCAGAGGGACATTGATCAGAGAAAATAATTCAATTTTGGTAAATAGACCACTACAGCAATGAGAACTGACATAGAGAAAGAGGCTGGGACTTGGCTTCTCAAAAGATATGGCCAGTTTTTTAAAGCGCAGTATCAAGATCTTGCCTCTGCAATAAAATATGAATTCTGGGAAGAAAACAGGACCTATTTGCCAGTACAAGTAGTAATGACACCAGAAGAACTCATTCCGATAACAGAATTGGTTTCATCTGATAACACTTTGATGATGAAGGTGTTGAGTGTGCTTTCTTCTTTATGTATTGAAGTGGTGGCTCTTAAGAAGGAAGCATTTGAAAGGTGTTATGAAATTTATTTAGCAGAACATAATTTTTTGTTTTTTTTTTTTTTTAATAATGATGTTAGAAGAAACAAAAAAATATGTTAAAGTGAGCTTATCACATTCTATTTCAGGCATTTCAGTTTTTTATCAGTGTATGAAGAATATAATAACAATGATATTAGTACACAAATGGAGTCAATTTGTTCACTGAGTGCATTCACCAGTCGCTGTGATGAAGTTCTGCGGAACCTATGCAGTCAAGTGTTTGCTATATTCACCAAAGGTGCCATTAATATCAGTAAGTTGATATCAACCAGGTTTTAACCAAAGTAAAAAATTGGATTTTTAATAAATTTTTAAATTTCATATTTCAGATGGGATACAACTACATTACATTATAAACCACATAGGAGAAATATTTGCAGTTCTTATTTTGTTAGAAATATTAATATCTAACACTTCTTTGGTCACTAATTGGAATAAATACTGCAAAACTATAAAATCCTTCAGCCATGTACCAGAAAATCTGGATTTAATGGAGGACAAATACAAGGCTATGATGGGGGCTATAAATACTATCACAAATAAAATTATGAATGATGACATTGTACAAAGGAGTCTTCAGAACCTTACAGCATTAAGAAGCAGTTTAGTTGACAAGAACTGTTCACTGGTAGCAACAGAATTCACTCAGTATCTGAAGCAAGCGATAGCTAATCTAGACAGGCTGGTACAAGAGCAGCCCGATGTGAGCAATATGTACAAATGCATCAAAGTGAATGGCCTGTATGTACTTTCTGCACACTTGTTTGGAAACAGCGACAGGAAGATTTTCAAAGCTTTAATTGATTTAAATACGAAGGTAATTATATCAACTAAGAACAAAAATAACTAATAGTTCTACCATCCACTTTTCTGTTCTTTGTCACCATAACATCTTGGCATCAAAGAAATTAAAATGGGAGGTACACCCCTTTTTCCTAGGACAGCAGATCTACAAATAATATAATAATAATAAGCCTTTTATGTTTTTCGTGCTACTAAATAATCTCTAGTACACTCACTCACAACAAGTCCCTTATTTCGGTGTGCCTTAGGCATAGGCCTCCTCCAATGTCTTCCACTGTTTCCTATCGGTTTGCAATTCTTAGCCAAAGGGGACCTAGAGTCAACTTCAGATCATCTTTGTCATTTGATGTCTGTGAGTTAAGTCTTGCGTCTGATATCCACATTCCTGACTCTATCCTTTAACTTTAGCCCCAGCAAGCAGCAAGCTTTTCCCTTTGATTTTTTGTCAAAGCCCAGGTTTCACAGCCGTATGTGATGCAAGGAAGAATGCATGTGTCAAAAGTTTTCTTCTTGATCTTGATGCTGAGTTCCTTGCTTTTCATGATTTCTTTCAAGGCCCAAAACTTTTTCCACCCAGTAGCGATTCTTTTGTCAATTTCTTTGGACATTTGGTCGCTTTACTCTCGCTGTAGATCTTTTTGATGATGTTTACGTAAGCATACTGTACTCCCTACTCCATAAGACTTTGCCATACAAACCTATGTATATCATCCTTTGAACCTTTCTTAAATAGAAGTATTATGTGAGATTCTGCCCATTGGCTTGGGATGTTGCCAGTAAAAAGTATCTCATTGAACACCTTTGTTAGTATCGGACTTAATTCGTCGACTGTTCCTCGTATCAATTCGTTTGGAATTCTATCAGGGCCAGGAGATTTTTCCATCTTTTGACTATTTATAGCTTTTACTACTTCTGATTTTAGTATTTGTGGTACTTCTCCGATATTTTTTATTGCGTTTTCTAGTCTAGGTTCTCTGTTGGTTGATTTTACATTTGGCTGAATGGAATATACCTGGCGATAGTAGTCTGTTGCAATGTTTAGAATCGTACTGCGTGTAGTGGTTAGTCGATCTTTGTCTCATAGCCTTAGCACGCACTGCGATTAAACGCGCGCGGTTTAGTAATAGCTGAAAACGCAAAAACGCGCATCAACACGCACTGCGGCTAGCGTTTTGCTTAAATTTATTTAATTTCACCATGGATTTCTGGCGAGCAGCATGTGTTGTAACTTTGATACCGATTGAAATTATCAGTCGAGACTGAATAAAAACCGAATGCGATTAACCGCCGTGCGTGCGCCACAGTACTGTTACTATGGGACACAAAAAAACCGCGCGTTTTCAAACCGTGGTAAAAACGTAACAAGTTGCGTTTTTAAAATCAGTCACTGAAAAAAGTCACTAATGCGTGCGCTTGTATAGAAAGCTATGTGTTACATTTTTTTGCGGTTTCAGACCTGCGGTTAAACGCGGGCGTTTAATCGCAGTGCGTGCTAAGCCTTAACTTTGGTATCCATTCTTTTCCCTTTTCTCTGAGTTCCTTGAGAACTTTTCGTGTGCCTCCCGTTTTGATAATGTGGTTTTCTAGGGTTTTGATTCTCCTATTTTTCCTGTCTTTCCTCATATTTACACGAATGCTTTTGCTTAAGTGCGAAATATATTTAATACTTTCCTTCTTTTTTGCTATTAAATTCCTTCTATCTTCAATTAATTTTAGAGTTTCCTGGCTTAGATGGGATTCTTTGTTCTTACCTGTATTTGCTTGTTCTTGGAGCTTGCTTTCTACTCTGGCATATTTTTCGTTTAGTTTCTTGTTGGAAGTAACAATTTCCATCAGCTCCTCCGTAGAATCTTTTTGAACCTTCTCATTGTTGAACGTTTGTATGTGCTTAATTTGAAATGCTTTCGGCCTAGGTTTTCTTGGGGACTGCTCAGAAAGACAACATCGTACCATACGGTGGTTAGTATTGAAGTTCAGGTATTGTATTACACTTGTGCCACTGAACAGTCTTGCTTTGTTAAACAAGATGTAGTCTATCTCATTTCTAACCTTTCCATCTGGAGATATCCAAGTCCATTTAGATTTTTGTTTTTTTTTTTGCGGAATATGTAGTTTAGCAGCGTTAGGTTATGTTCGAGCAGGAACTCTACCAGTTTTACACCATTGTTGCTTCGTTTGCCTCTTCCAAATTTTCCTATTACATGTTCTTCTCCAGGTGTTTGAGGAGTTTGAGTACCTACTTGAGCATTAAAATCTCCCATGATTACTATATTATTATCCGAGTATTTTTCAGTAACTTCTCTAAGACTGTTGTAAAACATTTCTATATCTGTTGCAGTAGCTAGTTCCGTCGTTGAATAAACTTGAATAATGGTCCACTGTTTTGTATAGTTCGTTACGTTCATATGAACTATTGCTATTCGGTCTGACATGCCTTCAAACCCAATAATTTGTTTTTTGAGTTTTGACTTTATCATGAAGCCTACTCCTCTGTGTCCAGCCACTTCACCCTTGTAGAACATAACATAATGACTCCTCTCTTCTATTCCTTCACCCACTCTCCGCATCTCACTTATACCCAGGACGTCCCATTTCATATTTTCAACTGCCAGCTCTAGCTCCTGTAAACTTCCTGGTGTTCTCAGCGTTTGTGTGTTCAACGTACATAAATATATATTATATGCATTTCGTTTCTGTTTTATTTCATTTGTTGGAGGGTAGCGGTCTTCTTCCCCCACGGTGACCAGCCGGCTTGGGGTGTGTTTTTCCATTATTGGTTTATTTAAATTTGTGGTTTGTGTTTTGGTTTGATTTCGGCTGCCGGCGATCATCACAGGTTTTTGGAGTGTCAGACAAAGATGGTGTTCTCGTGCAACATAGTTTAGGATATTGGGTTTTATAATTTCCTTTGAAGTTCCCTTGGTAGTTTGTGGTGTCTGGGTATCGTTACTGTTAATTTTTTTCTGAGTTGACGAGTTGGGTGAGCCTGACTCCTCCCTTTTTCTTTTGTCCGTAGTATTATTTTTCTTGTATCACAATTATTTTATCATATTTTAGATAGGCTACATTTCCCTTTTTCTTTTCTTCATAACTTGGGTTTGAAGCTGCTTCCTCTTTTTTTACGAATATTCCTGGTGGAAATCCTCTCTTATTCTTTAGTATGATGTGTTTTTTCCACATGGATGTAATAGACACTATAATAGGCCGATTCTCGTCTGTATCTTTCTTGCCAATTCTATATATGTTACTGATTTCTTGGCTGTCAAGGTGTGTTCCTGTTCCTATTACTGTTTCTTTAATGTAGTCTACTAGCTCTGCTTCTGATTTTCCTGTCTCTTCTAATCCAAAGAACACTAAGTTGTATTTCCGTTTTTCCTTGTCCATTACGCTGATTTTCTGTTCTAATGACGATATTTTCGCTTTAAGTTTGGTATTTTCTTCTACTATTGTTTTGAGTCTTTCGTCTAATGCTTCCATAACGCATTTTGTCACTGATGCAGTGATTACTTTTGTTTGTTGTTTTCATTTTTCGTCTAGTTTTGACAGCAATAACTCCATAATAGTTGGTTAAAAAAATCTATCCTTTGTCTGAAGAAAAGCAAAAGGTCCTATTAAATTTAATATGTCTGCCCTGTGGGGCTGACCCTGACTTAATATTGGTTCTAATTGTAAAGTCAAATAAAATTGTAAATTGTTACAGGCACACAGTATAAATATTATTGGAACAACAATCTGGTTTCCTGAACAATTTCTTCAAAGACATGTTGCATCACAGTTTGCTAAACATGACAAAATATCACAAACAATGGTTAAGGCAAGACAAGCGTATATCAGTACGAAGAAAAGTAGCTTAGCCAAGGACATTGCAAATCTTCACATGATATGTACACAGTGGGTTCTTCATATTGAAGAAATATTTTCTTCTAATCAGTACAAATTGAGTGCTGCTGAAATGAGTTTGCATGCGAAAACTCTTTTGGAAGGTCTTGATATTGCATCCAGAACAAACCATTCAGTGCTCACTTTAATTAATTTACATCTCACCCTGGGTATACCTCTGCCTAAAAGTATGTTGATATCTTTGTTTGAGATAATGTACATGTTAAAAACCTTAAAGAACGCAGTAACCCGCAATCGTAATCAAATAATTATTTCGATTAACATGATTCTGCAGCACCTCGTGTTTCAGTCAACTTCCTCTATACTTGAAGTAAAAAAGTCTTTAATGACTGATAAAAATTACGCAAATAAGCGACTTGATGAACTGACATGCCTAGTGATTGCGGAAAGAGCACTAAAAGGAGCTGCAACCATCGAAAGAAATATAGCAGCTAATATTGCCTTGAGCTTTGTTCCCGACACAACTTATTTGGAAGACAGCTACATTAGACTTGGGAAACTACTTGAGAAAATCCAAACTTTATCAAATTTTATACACTCAATGGATAATTTATGCAATTGCTCATGGTTATTGTGGCACCAAAATATTATCCCCTTTTATTTTGAACAAAATTTCAGCTTGCAGTTGAATACTTTGAAATTGAAATATTTTCTTATGGTATTGGAAGACTGCATTGTATTGTTGCATAAAACTGATAAATATTATGAGATGACAAAGTACCAACAGTTTCTTAACAACATGAAATCTATGATCGAGAATAAGATAATACTAAGTGCAAGTCAAAATATTGAGACAAATTTGAGACTCCATATTCATTCACACTTGCAGTTGGATGTTGTCAATCCATTTACATTTGATATGACCAAGAAATTATTACTTATTGTGGATAACTTTAGGATGCAATTCCTGTACATGTCCATTGTGCCTTCAGTAGAACATTACTTGTCTACTATGTACTACAACCTGACAACAGTTGTTCTATCCGATTGGAAAACGTATGGTGAAATGCGACAAATGGCGAAATTCAAATTTAATCTGAAGACAGTACAAGATAATCTACCCACGCAGACCTTAGAACAAGGTTTGGATGTGTTAGAAATAATGCGCAACATTCATATATTTGTTTCTAAATACTTGTACAACTTGAACAACCAAATATTTATTGAAAAAAGCAGTAATAACAAACATTTAAATTCTATAAATATCAGGCACATCGCAAACTCTATAAGAACTCATGGAACTGGCATTATGAATACGACTGTTAATTTCACTTACCAGTTCTTGAAGAAGAAGTTCTTCATTTTTTCTCAATTCATGTATGATGAACACATCAAGTCAAGATTGATTAAAGATCTTAGAAACTTCAAGGAAACTGCTGATGCTAATGGAAATGTATATTCATATAAAAATGCCGAAAAATTCAACAAGGGTATACGAGTGCTCGGACTAAATGAAGATGGACTGAGCTATTTAGATTTGTTTCGTGACCTCATAAGTCAAATAGGAAATGCCATGGGATACGTTAGAATGATTCGGTCAGGAGGCCGACACTGCTGCTCTGATGCCACCATGTTTTTGCCCACTCTCGATAATGTAGAATCATTCAAACAATTTAGTGAGGAAAGTGATCTTGGACTAAGAACTATTGAATCATCGGAAAATCTAGATCATAATGTCAATGACTTGATAACGAATTTTATTCAAGGAACAGAATATTTTAAATTACTCGTCGATGTATTCGCACCTGTATTTCGAAATCCTAAAAATATTCATCTTAAAAATTTCTACATCATAATTCCTCCATTAACTTTAAATTTTGTAGAACACATGATATTATCTAAAGACAAAATGTCAAAGAAAAATAAAATCGGTGCAGCGTTTACTGATGATGGCTTTGCAATGGGTGTCGCTTATATTATGAAATTACTGGACCAGGTACGTATTATCGCAAAACATTTGTAATTCTTTTATTTTAAAGGCTATTCGGCCATTCAGATCGTGGCGATTTTCACTACGCTGCTTGTAGTTAAAAATAGTTATTTTTTATCCGCTGTAATAAAATGAACCTGGGACTGGGATGATAGAGTTGAATAGGCATTTCAAAATATTTGATAAGTTTGACTCATTTTTGTGGACAATTCGCTCTTGATCCTAAAGACAGTTTCCCTAATAAAGCAAGTTTAAACAAAAAGCTTCCTCGTTTACCGCGCTTTCTATCAGCAAAACCCCTATCAACATATAGGTAACATAAGCTTTTCAAAATTTATAAAATTCCATTTAATTTTGCAGGACTCGAACTTTGAAGGTCTTCATTGGTTTGATTCTGTTTGGAAGCACATCAGTGACGAAAGGAAGCTCTTGCAAGAACAACAACATAGGGGCTCTGTGCAATTGCAGCAGGCGTTAGCGCTCACTGAGAAGAAAATCAAAACATTGGAAGAAGAGTACAAATTACTGTATTACAGTCTTACGAGTGCGAGGATATTTTTCAGATAGGAACATATTTTAGGCCCCTCCCTTATTGATGGCGATACCCTTAACATACCTATTATCTCTCATAATTTCAGCCAATTTCCGTCCACTGCTGAAAGTAAGCCTCCCCCAAAGAGCGCCAACCATCCTGGTCTGCTGCAGGGCGTCCCACACTACGTTTGCCCATACGCGGCTCCTCCACTCTAACACATGTCGGCTCCATCGACCGTCTGTCCGTCTGCAGACATGGCCGGCCCACTTCGACTTCAGCATGCTGATTCTACGCGCAATGTCGGTGACTTTAGTTCTCTGGCGAATGACTTCGTTGCGAATTCTATCCACCAGAGAAACCCCGAGCATTGCTCTCTCTATTGCACGCTGAGCAACCTTGAATTTGTGGACCAGGCCTATGGTGAGTGTCTACGTTTCAGCTCCGTAAGTCATTACGGGTAGGACGCACTGGTTATAGAACCTGGTCTTAAGGGATTGTGGGGTCGACGACTCAAAGATATCACGCAGCTTTCCGAATGCCGTCCAGCCCAAGCGAATGAGGGCTACCGTTTTTGTACTCACCAGTTGGCGCCACTGTCGAGTAAGGTCCTTAATCGTAGCATTAAAGTACTTATTACGTGCATGTGAACAAAGTTAGAAGGAAAATAATTTATGAGACCGTAAAAGTGCGGCTTAATACAACATAGATAGTGTCGCAGTGTTACGTGGAGTCATTATAATGGAAAAAAAGAAGGACATATACATGTTTCCGGCAAAGAAAAAGTTCAATGCAGTGGTTCGGTAGTATCGTAACTTAATCTGCCATAGTCAGGCTGTTTATTTATTTAAACATTATGCACAATTGTGGTACATAGGCGGACTTAATGCAACAAGGCATTCTCTACCAGTCAACCTTTGGGTTAAAAAGATTACGCTGTGGTAGGTTTACAACGAATAAATAAAATTTAAAGTAGAATTTTGTTTCGGGAAGAATATACAAATAATATATATAATACTAATTAAATACATATATACGCTTAAATAATAAACTAATAAATATGATGTTATATATAAATCTTTCTGATTAGAGAACTCAAAAATCATGACTAGACCAAACTATGAATGACAGGCTTTTAAGTAGTGATTTCGGATTTTACGCTTAAAGGAAAATTTAGACTCAGCCTTGTTGATGTCAAGGGGAAGCATATTCCAGAGTTTGATGGTTGAAATAGCAAAGGAATTAGACATAAACCCGAAGAAGTAAGTTTTTGGAAGCTCGAAGGTTAATACTGTGAGAACTGCCCAACACAATAAAATATTGTTTTAAATAATCAACCGCCTTTAAGAATCGCTCAGGCTGTTCAGCATCACCTCCAGCTCCTGCAGAGATTCCGCTATGATGACAATGTCATCCGCAAATCGGACGTGCGAGATGTACTGACCGTTGATATTTATGCCCCGTCCTTTCCAATTCCAGTTTCGGACACCTCGACGCAGTTGGATTGGTTTTGTGCTGTTCTTGTACTGTCGGACGGTCTTTGTTGCGGCCTTATACAGACATCTCATCACCTCTACGTAGCGGCAGTCGATGAGACATCTCTGCATGGACTCCAGGACAGCCCAGGTCTCGACGGTATCGAAGGCTTTCTCGTAATCCACATACGCTAGGCACAGAGGCAGATTATATTTCTCGGTCTTTTGGATTATTTGCCTGAGTGTGGTATGTGATGTGTATGTGGTCCACGGTGCTGTAGCCTTTTCGAAACCCGGCCTGGTCCGGCGGTTGGAAGTCATCGAACTTTTGGGCGAGACGATTCGAGATAACCCTCTAAAACAGCTTGTAGACATGGCTCAGAAGTGAAATGGGGCGGCAGTTCTTGAGGAGCGTGTTATCGCCCTTCTTGAAAAATAATACAACCACGCTCAAAGGAGCGTATGGCACAGGCCATGCCTCCGGTGTTATGCCAGTGTAGATGACGGAATTGAAGAGCTTTACAAGCTCTGTCAAGACAGGTGTTCCTCCTGCCTTGAGCAGCTCTGTGGTTATCCCGTCATCCCCCGGAGCTTTGTTGTTATGAAGTTGTCCGAGAGCTATTCTAATCTCACACATGTCAATGTCGGGAAGCTCGTCTGTGAAATCGCGTGTAAGCCTGGCCCGTGGATCATCCGCGCCGTGGGCCTGTGGTGGGCATGTTTTTCCGGTATTGACCCTGTTGATCACAGAGGCATCTCTGAATATATGGCACTTATCAGATATAACGACGCCAATCTTATTCTTTGTCACGTTATCGGGGCTTCGCCAGGTCCACTTCCTTTGGAGCTTCTTCTGGAAAAAAAGAGTTCATCAGGAAAAGCCCCTGAGCCTCGAGGAAGTTTACCAGCATTCGCACCCTGTGATTTCTGCGCCCATAGCCGAATGGACCTACTCTCGATTCGCCACCCTCTTGTACTCCTTTTTTATATTTTTTTTTAAGGATGAGAAATCATCAAATGACTCCTCCCGCTCTGGGTGAAGCAGGAGGGAGTGTCAGACTCTTACTGACTAAAACCCATCCGTGTTCCTCCTAGTGCCCTTTGCGTTCCAGGGCCGCGGTGACTCTTTCGAATGAATCCCGCAACCTCGGCAGGCATTGGCCCTAGCGGGCCCCGTCTTTCATGCTGACAGCTCTTTGAGGCGCGCGTGGAACACAGCGCGCCGTCGACCCGGGCCTGGTTCTGATCGGACGGCGAGCCACCCAATGCTCGCCGTCCGCAGGCCCGCGCCTACAGTGGCCGGGAATCGCCCTGCGACTCCCTACGCCCGGGGCGTCTTCTTCTGTTGCGGCGCCTGGGGCGTGCGGTTTCCCTCTCTCTCACTCGTTCGGCTTCCTCCTTTGCTAGCATTACTGCTTCGCAGAAGGGGGTGACCGCTTCCCATGTCCCTTCGCTCCGGACCATAGTTCGAACCAGGGCCGAACGCGAGAGGTCACCGCCGCCGATCGCCTCGACGAGGACACGGCGCTGCTCCGCCCAAGCAGGGCAGACCTCCACCGTATGCTCCACCGTGTCCTCCGGGCGATCCTCGCAGTGTTGACACCCGGGCGTGTCCTCCCGTCGAATTCGAAACAGGTACCTCGCGAAACAACCCTCTTGTACTCCTACTTTAGCGCTGAAGTTACCCATGACAACAGTGTAGAATGTTTTGGTACAAGACATAGCTTTCACTATGTCTTCGTACATACTATCTCTAAGTAGCTCTTATTGCACTGCTTTAAGGTTTACAATGCAGACTATTTAACAACTGTAAGTGCGCGTTTCACCTGTAGCACAATGAAACTAGTGCGTAGTGACTAGGTACTGAAACACAGTGCCTAGTCACTACGCGCTAGGTATTTCTCCAGTATCGTGGGTGAGTTTACAAACAAACAAAGTCACATACACAAACAGCCAGACCTGGAACAACTATGTGTAGGTCACTCAAATATTTGTTCCGTGCGGGAATCGAACCCACGGCACGCGGCGCAGCAGCCAATCGCTCAATCACTGCGCCAACCGAGTCGCCGAAATTGAAAATGTTAAGTTTTTATAATTAGGTATTAGTTTATTGTTTATTAGCATTTACCGTAGGTTTCCTTTTCATAGCATATTGTTAATTTTGAAAATAATGTCATGTTCAAAACAAAGAGACTACTATCAAAGGAAGGTTTAGGAGCCAAGTTAAGGAGCGAGTGTCTCTCAAATCTTGTCGATATTATCATCCTGCCACTTCATTCAAAACCTAATGTACGCGACGAATCTCTACTCTCCCCTCGCGGCGGGTCGACGAGTGACATTGACGAGCTATACGTCAACCCGCAGCAATTCACTCGCTCGTGGAGGTGGCGCCTAAGGATCAGCTTACACTGAGACTTGTAGCACTTTATATATAATATAGACCTTTATTTGTTATACAAAAACGTAGACATACTTATTTGGAATTCAAATTCGAATTTAATTCATGTGGCGTCGCGTCTCGGTGTGAGCTGACCCTGAGATAATGAGCAGGAGTATACGCCTAGCTGTTCAATTAAATTCCGGGATGTCACTTAGGCCGCTGATCAAACGGTGCCAATCAATGAAAAGGCTAGGCAGACAATTAAACCGCTGATTAAGCCAGTTGGCTGCGACATTTATATGATTCCATATAGGTACTCTTAAGCTTCATTTGATAAGATCTATGATTCTGAAGTTGTCGGAGTAGTGATCACTGTTATTTGGGCCTGGTGCCCTACAATAATTTTTTGAACATTCTTTTTCGAAATCTTCGGTGTAACTTGGCTCCATTTGTGTATCTATATAACCGGCGTTTGATACGTGTTAACATTTTGTAAGGTATTTTATGGTCCTCATGGTATATCCTTCTGTGCGTTCAGTTATCGCGAAATGATACAAGTACACAGCTGTGCCGCCCGTGCCGTACCGACTCCGTGTGCTTGAAATAAATTGTTCGATACTTCGCAATAACGCAACCCACGGTTTTGAGTGAAAGCTTGTATATAAATGCCTAAACCAAAGTCATACCACCCATGTAGACGGTATCTTTTCGCTTGCTTTGCGAAACGGGTTCCGCCACGACGGCGACACATTAAATAGTTTCGCCACCCATAGCGGTAGCGATATTCCCTTAAGTTTAAACATTAGGTTTACCGCATTACCCACTCTGCTTACGCTACCGTTCTGGGTAGCGAAAGCAGAGTGCAGCTGGTGGGCGGTTACCGCGTAAGCCTGAACAGGCCTTTACTTGCCCGTCGCGGTGCTGTTGAAGCAGTGTATGTGTGAAAAGTGCTCAGTTATTCCCTTCTCAGAAAAAGTAAAAAACTTGGGGATATTCATTGACAAAAACTTTTCTTGGACTGGCCAACTGCAGGAAGTTAGCCGGAAGCTATTTGCATCTGGTGCGTCGTTGAGAAGGCTGCGAAATTTTCTTCCGATTGCCACCAAGATTGCGCTTGCACAATCACTGCTTCTTCCCATCCTTGCTGATGCATCCTTGATTATGCTGATGCCAGCTATCTTGACTTAACTCAAAAACAACTAGATAAACTTGAGCGGCTTCAAAATTTCGGTATGAGGTTCACATTCGGTTTACGCAAATATGACCATGTTTCTGAATTTCGTGTGAAGCTCAAGTGGTTGCCAATTCGCCTTCGTCGGAAAGCTCATATTCTTTCCCTTTTATACAATGTTCTTTTTTCACCTTTTAACCCTCTTTACCTTAAGAAACGTTTTCAGTTTCTCGGCGATTCTTGTGATCTCGGCGATTCTTGTGAATCTTTTACTGTACAGGCTGCCCGTCTGTGAAATGCATTGCCAGTTCCAGTAAGACGCGCTCAGTCGTTACATACTTCTAAAAAAACTTTTCAAAAAACATTACCTGTCGCTGTAATTATGCCCATAGCCGTCATTTATTTTGACTGCCTGTATATTTAGTATTTATGTATCTATTAAACATATAGCGTATTATTTATGTATCTGTGTATCTATTATGTTATATTATAATTACTTCCCGTCACACCAACGACAGCCCCAATTTCATGTCCAGGCAAAAACTGTCCATTCCAGGTTGACTGGAAGAGATCGCGGAATGCGATAAGGCCGCCCATTGTATGTGTTTTAGTTTTAAGTTTCCTTTTATATTTAATTTTTGTGTACAATAAAGTATATAATAAATAAATAATACGCGATTATCTCGTTAATTTGTTTAACAAAACCGGAAGGCGTCCTCCGTCGTCGCTACGACGCAATCGCTTGCCGTACAAATTAGCGTGACGATCGCGCTTTGTATTAGGACGATAACGCCTAATACTTCTAGGCTGACCGGGCCTTATAGATTCTCAATAAGAATCAATGTACTAACTGCCTGATATAGGCACGGCCGGCAAGCAACCGCGCGGCGCGGGCTGTGTTAGGGAATGTCTGTAAGAAACGAAATAAATACCTAGTGAAGAAATGTCTCGATGGACTTGTCTTGCCATGCGTGTAATTAATGGGCCCTTTTGCAGCAAACGATTAATTTTCTTTTTTTTTGCTGCTTTGGGTTTCAGTAACAAGTTCGAATCCCGAAAAAATTCGAAGCAAGCAATGCTATGCAAGTTTTAACATTTTATGTAAGACTATGATTAAGTGTATATTTTGTATATTTATTAAATAAACTATTTCATTGTATCTGTGGAATCAATAAAACATATTCTATTTAAAACAATATTTTATTTAAATGGAATCATTTGTACTAGCTATAATTTGGTGCATTTGCAAAAGTGCTCCATATTCAAGATGATTTTCCAGATATTTGGCATATTTCATAATAGAACTTCCTGCACCCTCTCCTTGTAGATAAGAAACAATTCTTTTCATAGCCTGATATGCCTCCATTCCTGATGTCGACTGACATACTTTTTGACTTAACACTTCAGTAGCCTGCATACTTTCATCCAGTTGTCCACAAAAAATACATGGCAGTTTCTTGTCACAATAAATATATTTATCTAATGAACTTGGGCAATGTTCTGAATTTAGTGGAACATTGTACATCTTGCACCACCGCGATAAACTATGATCACTGTCACTGTCCTCTTTTACATTAAAGAATAGACTGCCATCCGCGGGTGGGAAGCAAAGACTCCAGACATACTTCTGAGGTATATTATACCATGCCATGCCTATCATATGAATGTAATCCATAAATGATGAGTTGTCTTTACCATAGGTTAGAGATCTACTTATTTGTAATCTTCGATAATGGTACTTAAAACATTCCACTACCTTCTCGAAAATATTTGTCACATAGTTCAGGTCGGCAGTACTGACTATTCTTATATTTTCAAAATGTAGATTTTGTGTCAAGTTTTCTGGGATATCTAATACCAATGTTACATGGTTACCTTTAGATCCTAATTCATTTTCCCATTTTGTTAAGAAACTCTGGACTATAGAATAATTTATTTGTGAATTCATACAATAGTAATAGTTAACTGGTAAGCTTCTAACATGCGATTCTTGTTCCATCAAGTCATTACCAACAACTGCCACTTCCCTTTTAACAGTTCCTAAAGTATTGACTATAAACAGTAATGAAACATAACTATCCGTATGCTGCCCACTTAGGTAGCTGTTGTAGTCAAGATTGTGTGATAATGCACAAACACCACCCAAATAAATATCAGTGGAATCTGAACTACTGAGAAACCTTTTCCAATCTTCTTTAGCTTTTTCACTGCACACATTATCTGATGTGTATTTAGAAATATTATGTCTTGTGCGAAAACTTAACAGCCAATCATCAATGCAAGTCAATTCTTCACTCGATCCCTCAAGTATGTCCTTTGCTTTGTTGCAAAGATTATCTTCTGTGATAACATTGCCACTTTTAAATTGTTGTTCAAACCAATCCAAAAGGTTTTGTTCTAGATTAAGACTACGAATTTCCTTTAGAAAGTTATATTTCTGGGCATATTTCTTTATGATAGAATCTTTCTGTTTGTAAATATATGTGATAGTCTGGGGATGAACACCATATTCTCTAGCTATATCGGCTTTACATTGACCATTATCTAGAGCTTGAATTACTTGTAGTTTTGATGTAGCATCAATTTTGGTGTATGGTTTCCTGGGTAAATCTGTTAGATATTCCGATTGATCTTCAACCACATTTTTGTGACCAGAGCTCCAAATTGACATGCTTTATTTATAGCGAAATTTTCACTATCTACTTATACAAAATTATTGATTTTAACTTGATAAATTTCTCAATGTAAATACTTATTTTCATTTAAACGCGTACGGTTTTCTTTACGTTTATGAAATGTCAGTCATCTTATCATTAACTGTCAACTCAGGTGGGATGTCATCATCATCAATGTCATGTCTGTCACAGAATATAAAATAATGTTTCGGATATTATTATGTTAGCTCTTTACACTTCTTAACAGTGCCGCTACCACAAATTGAAAATGCTGATGATATCAATTTACTTGTTTACGTCGCCTACAATAGGAATCGTAATAGATGTAAATCTATGGCCGCTAACTTCCCTTTTAAACAAAACACTACAATATTATTTGCCGTAGTTTTATTGCATTGCTCATACTCCTATGTCTTTGAAGGTAAATATAACTTACAGGGTGGCACGGGGCGGGGTAGCGCATTTGGTAACATTTTTGAACTTTTTTCCTAAACTTGTATTTAAAAACAAAAAGATTTAGCGTTAGGTATGATTTTGGCCTCGCACGGTAGGACGTAATAGAGTAACGAAGCGGAGCAGAGCTTAGCAGCATATGATTAGATCAATCACAAGTTCACAACGCCAGAAATATCCGCTCGGCTTCAGCGGAAACTAAGCAGAGTAAGAGGAGCTTTTTAGTCAATACTCAATACTCAAAACTTTATTGCGTTCCATATGTATAACATAGATGGTATAACAAGGTTAGAGATCAATATGGACCCTGTCGGGCACAGCAAACATTAGGAGAGAGGAAGACGGCTAAGTAGCATTTCAAGGTATTCAGAATTTTCAAAAATTATTTTAAATGTAGAATTGTATTTATGAATGTTATTAGGTCCGAGTTTGTATAATAGGGGAAAAAAATGTCTAAACGTAATCGGTATATAAATGTCAAATTGTATGTATCATTATGTATATATTTATTAGGTCTGTGTTCGTAGTCTATGAATTGATTGTAAAAAAAAAAAAGAACAATAGGTCAAAAAATGTCAAAATTAAATAGGTTAATAAATGTCAAAAAGTAATAGGTAAATAAATGTCAAAATTTAATAGGTTAAAAATGTCAAATTGTATGTATCATTATGTATATATTTATTAGGTCTGTGTTTGTTGGTGTACTATTATTATAAATTTAATAAGAATAATAGGTATTTTGAAATTGTTTGAAGTATATTCATTCATTAAGATTAATTATGTTATTGTTTATGTATTCATATTTCTATTTTACGTTTGATTTTTATACGTACCTGTGTTTGGTGAATAATAGAGAGAATAATTTTACTTTACAATTCATTTGTCATCAAAAAACTCTTTTTACTGAGTAATATGACTTGGATTCCAGAAATTGTTTCAATTTATTCATAAATATATTTGTTTTGCTTACTTCTCTAATATCATTTGGCAGATTATTATAAATTTTTATGGACATTACTAAAGGGCTGGTTGAGTGCATTTGAGTCGATGGTAGTTAGCCATTTTTGGGCCCAGTAGGAGGCACCGTCGCGGCCGGCCTAAGCAAGTCTAACGCGGTGTCCCACATGGTGGATTCAACGCGACGCAATGGCTTTGTCCTACGTGCGTGCGAAGTCGCCGCTTCAGCCGCCGCTGCCGTTCAGCACCCTGCGTAACAAGTCACCGCACCGCAAGAGATCGCGCGAAAATATCAAACTAACTGATCGCGTCCGCTTCTCTTCGCACGTCGCTGCACCGCACCCACGTACGTTTGGTTACGTAGGTCACCGCAATAGAGTATGGTTGTTTGTTCCATTCGCGCCGCTTCGCTTGGCGATCGCGCTCGTGGTTGAATCGCCTATACTGTAGGACACCGCGTTTGGCCTCATTTACGGAGACACGGGGTGACGGGGCATCGCGCGTCGCGTTCGCATTCTCGGCCCACAATCCCCATACTAAATTCAAACTTAGATCGTTTTATGAGGGCGTTTACGGAGAGGCGACTTTACACGGGTTTGCTTGAAACGCGACATGGAAGCATTTCGACCAGCTAATCCTGCAATTCTCTGTTCCCCTTTGGCTATCAATAAATCGTGCGAAAACATGAAGAAATAAAAATAAAAAAAATAGAAAAGCGGATAGAAAAGCGTGTTGCTAAAATAGTATTTTGAGGTAGGTTTTGCTGTGCAATCAGTATTTTTTTTATTACTATTGGGTTTTTTTTTTATAAAAAGTAAGTTTTTTTTTAATTTACTTATCACCCGTAGTTAATAAATAAAATTGAAGTGTGAAATTGGTGTCCATGGTATAATTTATGCCTTCTACCATTTCCAGAATACTAATTTATGAACATATTAGAATGAAGAATGCAGTAGGTCCTATTGCCCCTGAAAAGGCTCAATGTTTTTGTTTTCTTATTTAATTTAGTATTTTGGAAAAAAATACAATAAATCTTGCACGAACATGCACGCCGTGGACTATGCCATCTAGGTGAAGCATATTCGAAACTTTAAGGCTACCTGCGGTTCCTGCAAGCTCAGGGGAACGTGCACGAAGACTGCCATCTAGCGTTGCCATTTCGTTTATTTATACATATAATAAAATCGTAGACTTGCCGTGTCTGTATCTGTACATTAAATATTTTTGCATAAAAATTACATAGAAAAGTTAGGAAAAAGATATAAAACACAAAAATGCAATTTTTGTCTGTTTGTGGGAGCATCACGCATAGACAACCGATTGAATTCCAAATCTAGGTACTTAACAATATTAAGTGATAACTCGAGTAACATTAGTAACATCTTTGAGGTGGCTTTAAACTATCAGTCGCACGCACGGGTCGATCTTCAAAGTTAAGCAACACTTGCCGAGGTCGGTCTGAGGATGGGTGACCATTTTAACATACCTACGGGTCGACCGACCCGTGCTTCTGTTATTCAATCAGTCTCCTCATTCAGTACTTACTAAATATCTATTGAAAAAATCGATTATTCTTACACAATAAATCGATTCTATGAAACCGGTGAAACTGTAATCTTATTTAAGTATATAAAATTCGTCGTAGGAAGCTAAAATTTGACATTTAGGTTCCTTGGGGAGTGTAGGAGAGTAGTAAGAGAGGATTTCCCGAAAGTCGCGGGCAAAAGCTAGTAGGTAATAGTACATTGTTATCTAAGGGGTGAAAGTAACTGATTTAGTCCCGAGATGTTTGGCGCCCGAGCGTAGCGAGGGTGCCAATAGTTCGAGGGACTAATAAGTATTTCACCCGAGGTTAACACTGTGCTTTTCATTACGGTGGCCGGCCAGTTATTCAGCCGTTTTGTTACATTTTCATAATTGAAAAAATGGTCAATATTTTGCTCAAATCTATGTTATTTTAAAGAAATAGTAAGTAAATTATAATAATGTCATTAAAAAAATATAAACTTTAATTAATACTCATCTTTATGTTATTTAAATTTTACATCGCGCTATAATTGAGAGGCTGTATAGAAAGTCGTATAGAAGTTTTTTTTTATAATTTGACGGCTGTCAGTTGAAATTTGATTTTGATTCTCCCTAGGGCTGAAAAGTAATACTTTCAACCCGCTCCTTAGGCAACTTCAGGCCTACTTTCCGAGTACGAGTAATGAAAAATATATTTGACAATGACATTTCTGTGCTGTCACCTATAGTTTCTGCACGTTCCCGGGTGGATTTACAATACTGTTGAAAAATCACGTTTAGTGCAAAAAATATATATATATTGCTCGATTATCGTAACTTTTTTACATTTACAGGGTGTATATAGCCTTGTTTTACAATGTGCTTTAACCCAAATATACTCAAACTCAATACATTTTTAAAATAAAATGAAAACTTCTATCAAAATCAGCACCGTCTGTGAAAAAAATGCTATTCTTTACTTTTGCCGGCAAAAGTCGTATACCCGACATATGAAGTAGATTATAATTTATTACTTACTTTTATTCATATTGTATAATAAAATAACTTTCTAGAAAAGTAAATAATAATTTCTTCGTAAAATAAATAATCAATAAATAAATAAAATTTTAGCATCGAAATTCGTCAACGGCAATATCAAAGTGAAGGTAGTTCTGTATGCGTAGCATTTACAGTTCGCATCACCGTTGTTTGCCCCTCCGAAGTCAGGGGGGCTACTCTCTAACGAAATCCGTAGTTTCGGGCTTAGTTGCGGGCGGGCGTATTCTACTCCGTATCACCTACAGACTTACGATTAGTCCCGAACCCGAACTGAGAATGAATGACAACACGATTTCACTGTAACTGTCAAATCGTGTTATCATTAGTTCTCAGTGGTTAGATGATACGAAGTAGAAAATGCCCGCCCGCAACTAACTAAGCCCGTAACTAACTAAGACTTCGGAGGGGCAAACGCGTAAACAAGTGTTACGTTCCTAGAATATTTTTTTGTTCATACGTATTGTATTATAAACAAGTAACAAAGACTACCAGTAACAATAACAATATCAAAAAGTAACACCACAAATACATACACCACAAAAACAAATCAAATAGTAAGAAATAACCAAAATAATTAATTAAAAACAATAACAACGTGTAACATTTTTCGCATCAACAGTCGTATTGCATTGAGCAAGCGGGTCACACGTATACATCGAACGTATACGAGCGAGCGAGATGCCATTACACACGCCATCTTGCGCGAACACGCGCACGCGGGCATTTTCACTTTTAAGTGTACCCTGATAAAAAGTGTCCGTCACCAAACTGACGTCACATTCAGGGAAAGATTTAAAGAAAAAAGTTTTCTAATCACAATTAGATATTTTGTAAGAATAAATTATTTCAAAATATTTCTATCTGATTCGTTTGAAATAGTTGAAGGATGTAAAACGCCTATATTAAACAAGGAAATAACGTCACTAAGCTGACCAAAAGTGGACTCAGCTGCCCAGACGAACAAAAATACCCTTTTACTCGAGACACTGTTTTGTAACTAACGTTTTTTAATGCCTGCCGTGATCTTCTTCACAAATGTTGTCATTTTAGGAAATATCAGTTCATTTAGTAATTATTTTGAACAACTGGAACCGTCACTAAACATGTCCTTAGACATGTCCGACCGGTTCAAGTTTAGAAAATTTATTTGAAAATGTATTTTTAGCCTGTTTTGTTACGAGTTTCTTGTACAAATTTAATTCATGTGGCGACAAAAACAACACACTATGGTTGCACCAAAACTTTTTAGTGATTTTGGCCAATTCAATGTCGATAAGTGGTGGGACATGCCAAAAACAGTTACTATGAATATTTAAAACTAGCTGACCCGCGCAACTTCGTCTGCGTCACAATTTTCATTACTGCTCCGCTCCTATTGGTATTAACGTGATGATATATAGCCTATACCCTTCCTCGATAAATGAGCTATCTAACACTGAGCTGTAATTTGGCACACAGGTTCCCTTTATAATTTACTAGCTGACCCACGCAACTTCGTCTACGTCATCATTACTGCTCCGCTCCTATTGGTCTTAGCGCGATGATATATAACCTATAGCCTTCCTCGATAAATGGGCTACCTAACACTGAAAGAATTTTTCAAATCGGACCAGTAGTTCCTGAGATTAGCGCGTTCAAGCAAACAAACAAACAAACTCTTCAGCTTTATATATTAAGTATAGTATATACAACGTGTTGTTTCGCATCCTCGTCAAATTTCAGGAGGTTGTCATAAAAGACATAAATAATGAATCGAAAGTACGGTAGCGGGCAATAACTAATACGCGCTGCTTTTTTTTGTTGTTGAAATTTAACAGTATTTCAGAATTAAGCCCTTAATTCAATACAAATAAAACAGAATCATCGACTACGCACACAGCGACAATGCAGCTGTGTGCGTGAGTGTCGACGTCTTACCTACGAAATGCAAGCGCGCGCAAGCGCGACGGATCAATGACCGGTAGGGCGGTAGCAATAATTTTATTTCGAAAATCACTTACATTATTGTCATAAATTTCGCTTGATAATTAACTCATCTTTGAGCATCATTGGAATACGGAAATCTTACTAATGACAATAATACTAGTGCGCCAAAGAAAAGTTCACTGACCTGTTATCAGATGATTAATAAAATGTTAGTTTTGCTTTTCGTAGTGATTTTGTTTTTATTTGTGGATTTCCTTCCTACTTAACGGGCTTAGGACCGGCAAGAATGCCTTAGTTAGTGTAGCGATCTACTAAGTCTAAAAATGTTTTCTACGTTTGATGGAAATGGAAAGACGTGCTTGTTAAGTGAAAGTACGTGGTGATATTTTCGACTCTTAGGTATTATTGGCGTAGTTAAAAATAAAATTTGAAATCAACTTATTTACACTAATAAAATTGATTAAGCTTACAACGTATTTACAAAATGTACAAATAAATAAATTACCTACTTAAGTTACCCGGAGGTATTGTTCAAAGTTGCCACCATCACACTCTTCGCACAATCGAGCACAACGTAGCTGGTTTTCCCTTAGCTTACGTAACACTAACACATTCGTTTTTAAAGTGTCGAAAGCACTAATGATCCTTGCATGTAATTCTGTTACACTTGTCACTTCCTCCGTGTAAAGTACCTTTTAACGTCTCCCCACAAATAAAAGTCTACAGGCGTCAGGTCTGGAGAACGCGGAGGCCAGGCCACAGGTCTTCCGCGACCGATCGAGTGGTCACCAACTTTTCGGTCAAGTACTCGCGTACTTGCCGACCATAGTGAGAGGGAGCGCCATCCTGCTGGAAGTAGAGGTTGTGCCTTGCGGTAGTGGAACGTGTGTTGAAGTTCACGTTTCAGTAGGCGCCACACTGTGGTGTGGTGCACTCCTAAGTGTTGACCAGCCTCCCGCGTGCTTGCCCGTGGGTCTCGCTGGAAGTATTCCAGGATGTCTTCCTGCAAGGCGACAGGCAGGCCTACGCTGCCGCGAGCATGAGCATGCCGGGGAACGTCAAACTGCCGATGATCCCACAGTCCCTGCGTAGCAGCCAGCATGACGCTCTGTGATGGGGGTTCCCGATCGGGAAACATTTCCGTGAATATCCGGTTGGCTCCACGTAGGCTGTCTCCACTGATGGCATACAGGCGGACCATCTCCACCTTCTCGACTTTGAATAATTGTCCGTCATCTTGCACAATTCGCAAACGCGCGCACGCTTCGGCGACATCAAACACACTGTTAGTTCCGGGGCCGCGGGGGCCGAGGGCGTGGCTAGGAGCTTGCGCGGGAGAATCCCCGTACCGTGATTGGGGTGCGATTGATTACCTACGAATTTATCGAATGATCGTTGCGTATGCGTTGTGTATGTATTGTTTGCGTTTGTTTGTGTGTGAAAGCGCGATTATAAGGCTAGTAACAGACGGGCCGCGGCTGGTTTACACTTACGGATTTCCGTAAATAAAAAAATAAAATTAAAAAAAAACCTACCCATTTTACTGTCGATTTGGGTCGAGAATCATTAGCATAATTACGTCCTTGAATTTGACTAGGATGCAAATCAACACGTTGACGTGGCAAGCACGCGGGAGGCTGGTCAACACTTAGGAGTGCACCACACCACAGTGTGGCGCCTACTGAAACGTGAACTTCAACACCCGTTCCACTACCGCAAGGCACAACCTCTACTTCCAGCAGGATGGCGCTCCCTCTCACTATGGTCGGCAAGTACGCGAGTACTTGACCGAAAAGTTGGTGACCACTCGATCGGTCGCGGAAGACCTGTGGCCTGGCCTCCGCGTTCTCCAGACCTGACGCCTGTAGACTTTTATTTGTGAAGGTTAGTTTACACGGAGGAAGTGACAAGTGTAACAGAATTACATGCAAGGATCATTAGTGCTTTCGACACTTTAAAAACGAATGTGTTAGTGTTACGTAAGCTGAAGGAAAACCAGCTACGTTGTGCTCGATTGTGCAAAGAGTGTGATGGTGGCAACTTTGAACAATACCTCCGGGTAACTAAAGTAGGTAATTTATTTATTTGTACATTTTGTAAATACGTTGTAAGCTTAATCAATTTTATTAGTGTAAATAAGTTGATTTCAAATTTTATTTTTAACTACGCCAATAATACCTAAGAGTCGAAAATATCACCACGTACTTTCACTTAACAAGCACGTCTTTCCATTTCCATCAAACGTAGAAAACATTTTTAGACTTAGTAGATCGCTACACTAACTAAGGCATTCTTGCCGGTCCTAAGCCCGTTAAGTAGGAAGGAAATCCACAAATAAAAACAAAATCACTACGAAAAGCAAAACTAACATTTTATTAATCATCTGATAACAGGTCAGTGAACTTTTCTTTGGCGCACTAGTATTATTGTCATTAGTAAGATTTCCGTATTCCAATGATGCTCAAAGATGAGTTAATTATCAAGCGAAATTTATGACAATAATGTAAGTGATTTTCGAAATAAAATTATTGCTACCGCCCTACCGGTCATTGATCCGTCGCGCTTGCGCGCGCTTGCATTTCGTAGGTAAGACGTCGACACTCACGCACACAGCTGCATTGTCGCTGTGTGCGTAGTCGGGTGATTCTGTTTGAATTAAGGGCTTAATTCTGAAATACTGTTAAATTTCAACAACAAAAAAAGCAGCGCTTATTAGTTATTGCCCGCTACCGTACTTTCGATTGATTATTTATGTCTTTTATGACAACCTCCTGAAATTTGACGAGGATGCAAAACAACACGTTGTATAAGGAAGTTTCTTACTAAACTAAAAATTCAATATATTTTGATTTTGTGGATCGATTGTATCGATCAATAACGAAAAGGTTTAAAATGATCACTCTTATTTTGCCACGTATTAAAAGTTTCACAAATAACTCAACAATTTTGAATGCTTTCGTGCATTTTATTTTTCTCAATAGATGGCGCTCTGACTCATCAGAATACATTAGGAAGTTTCTTCCTAAACTTAAAAATTCAATATCTTTTGATTTTGTGGGTCGATTTTGATGAAATAAACGCTAAATGTTACTCGGGTTATCACTTAATATTTTTAAGTACTTAGATTTGCAACCTAATCTGTGGTTTAAGCGTGATGCTCCCACAAACGCACAGACAAACAGACAAAAATTTCAAAAATTGCATTTTTGTGTTTTATACTATTTTCCTGAGTTTTCTGTGTAATTTTCATGCAAAAATATTCAATGTACAGACACGGTTAGTCTACGATTTTATTATATGTATAGATTAGACAATATGGACGTTATTTATCTCGCTATAAAATTTTGAATATGTGAGACAGGACACACTTAAAACTGAAACGATGTCCTATGTTTTTTGTCAAATTGACATTTTGCGCAGTTGGCGTACTTCGGAGAGGTAAGCTTGCGTGACGGGAACTGTACGCGGTTCGTAATACCCATAGACATATAAAAAGTATGGACTGGAAATACCTACAAAAAAAAAAGGTGCATACCTACAATTCAAAGTGGCGCATAAAATGGCTGCCAATGCTAGGGTTGTACCAATCAGGGAATACAGTGTTACTATAACGATACTATAAAAAGTATCGGTACTAATACTACATACTAGTATTACGAGTCTTACTAGACATCATGTTTGAATCAAAAGTATAATTTATATTCTTACAATCTGTTGTAACAAAACAATGAGTAAAGGCTCACTCCTTTCTGTCAATGACAGTTAATGTAGAGTTTTTTCTACACAGATTTTAAAAACACTTTTACTTGCATCACTTTTACGCTTTCGCTTATTTTGTATCTGGTCTGTAGCGTCTGGTAAGTATGTGGACTAGGTTTGCCAGATACAGTCATTTCATTTCCGGGACAATTCGAGGGATACTAATTTGGTGTGTACGAAAATAGATAGTGGTCTTTGTAAATTGCATTTCTAGTAATATTTTACAAACGTACCAATACACCTATTTCAAAAACGAACTTACCAGCTTCCATTGCTCTTACAATGCAGATTATTTTTAAAATATTAAAACATAACCATAAATTGTGCATCGCACCTCGCTTTTACTTATTCATTAAATAAAACTTGCATGCTGGTACCATTTGCTCAAAGTTCTTGTGTGAGTAAGCATGTATTGTAAGTTCGCCTTATATAATTATAGGCGGGGATAAAAATGCAACGTTAATGCAAACTCTCGGATTTCTTCAGAGTATCCTTTCGTTGAAGCGCTTAATTTTTTTCTGTTTATTGACATATTTTTCAATCTTAATTTTTCCAGTTTGTGCAACCTGAAAAAGAGAAAACAACTACTTCAATCGTATCCGTAGTTTAAACCTGTCTGTAGAACCTCTACAGAACAGAGAGGTTAATCCTTCATTTTTAGGAAACCTCTAAAAAGGTTTACATTTTTATGAATAAATCATTTGGTTCGAGTTGTTAAAATACGTAATTAAAAAATTAAAACAAATAACAAAATGATGTCTTATTTCCGGATCTTGTATAACCAATCATCATAAAAGTCTGGGGAACGATCTCTCAGTGCTGTGAACAGCGAGCTGGACCTAACAAGGTCACTCGAACCGATTAGAACACGTATTATACCGATATTGTATCAGCGCAGCGAAGGAACTAGTATCGGAAAATATTACGGCAACGGTACTACACGTCTACACTATTCCATCATGACATATTATTGTAAACAAACGAATGAAATGATGAAATTAAAAAAAGGTCTGTTGGACGAGAATAAGCCCAAATATGAAAACTACAACCATAAATATGTGGTAGCTTAGCATTTTTTTCATCGAAAATGTATTACTATGTGTAATATTGCATGAAAACCGGTTACTAACCTGTGCAAAGACAATTGAGGTTGATTTTCTTTTTTTCTTGCACCAAACTCCATAATACAACGCACAGGCATCTTGAATGGCTGTTTTCCATCATATACGTGCAATTTGAAAGATAGAATTCTCGTAATTTTCTCACAAATCACAATAAATACAAAAGTAAACACTCATCTGACAGCAGAACTACCACGAGACTTGGCGCATAAAATGGCGAAAACGGCACTTACCTACAATTGTCACAACGTCACAAGAAATGTTGCCATGATGAGCAACAACTGAAATACTGTTGTCTCTTTTATCACATACGATTACCACATTAGAAATAATGAAACAAAACGATATTTCACAATCATATTTGTATAAGCAAAGGTAGATATAGATTGTCGCGGCGCCTCCATATATTTTCTATCTCTATGGTAATACCCGGCCCCGCTTTCTCAGTTCATAGCAAACCGCGAAGTGAGCCGCACGTCGGCATAACACGCGCTCCGAAAGAAAAAAATGTTGTGAACTGACCAAAAAACTTGTTTATACAAAGTTGCGTCAGTCCCGTCAGGCTGTGGTTCAAGACATAAAATAACATTACAATTAATTTCAACAAAAACTTAACAATAAGTGAAGATGCTAAAGAAAAAAAGGGGTATCTTTCTATTGTTATTAGTTTTCTATAAAAATCGACGTTGCGTCCCAATCGTCATCACCATACCCATCATTACCGTTTACAAATCACCACTATCTCACCTGATGGTAAGCGATGATGTGATCGAAGATGGAGCACGCTTGCCTAGAAGCAACCTTTACACTCTTGACTTAAAGAATCCCAGGTTGTAGCTATCAGGAAACACAGACTCCGGCAGGGAATTCCACTCCTTAGCTGTACGCACTATGAATGTGTTCCCAAAACGTTTTTGTGCGTGTGGGTGGGATGTCCACCATGTACCGGTGGCGCATCGCCGTTCGTCTTGTGGTCGGATATTGGCGTTCCAACATCCGAAATTTAGTTAAATTATGCAATTCCGTCGCACACTCCCCAAAATGCAAGCGACGTGGAAATCCGACAGGCTAGCAACTCGGCGTCGATGTTCCAGACTTTGGAGCCTCGACTCGACGAGCCTATTATTGCCGATGATCTTCTTGGCTCGTTTCTCAATTGACTCAAGGGCATCCAGCTGGTATCTGGCAGATCCATCCCAAAGATGAGAGCAGTACTCAATACAGGGGGGCTACTCTCTAACGAAATCCGTAGTTTCGGGCTTAGTTGCGGGCGGGCGTACCCAAACTAAGAATGAATGACAACACGATTTCACAGTAACTGTCAAATCGTGTTATCATTAGTTCTTAGTGGTTAGGTGATACGGGGTAGAAAATGCCCGCCCGCAACTAAGCCCGAAACTACGGATTTCGTTAGAGAGTAGCCCCCCAGGATTGAACTTGCGCTTGATAGAGTTTGAGCAGCTGTTCCGGCGTGAAGTACCGTCTCACCTTCGCTAGGATCCCCAACTTTTTTGCAGCCACTTGAGCTTTTGCCTCTCTGAAAGGGTCAAAATTGATGGTAGATTTTTTTTATGGAGCTGGGTGGAATTGGCTCCTTTTGGCGGACAAAAGACACGCTAGGGTCTTAGCAGCGTTGAACTTGACCAGATTGGCATCGCCCCAATCGGATATAGCCTGTAAAGACACGTTCAAACGCTCAACCATAGCCTCCCAGAGAGACCGGATCTGCCACCCACCAGCTCGTGCGTCGGACAGTAACAGTGCTGTTGTCTGCATACCCAAAGATACCGGATTTAAGCAGATAATTAATATGTAGCAAGAACAGTGTTGCCGAAAGGACCAACCCCTGAGGAACCCCGACATTAATATCCAGCAGTCCATACGAGCAGCCATATATGACCACTCGGATAGCCTGCTCCCTCAGGAAATCTGCGATCCAATCACACGATCCGGCGGGCAAACCGAAGGAAGGAAGCTTACTAATAAGGCTATCGTGCCAGACCCTGTCGAAGGCCTTCGAGATGTCGAGAGAGACCGCAGGTCCTTCCGCGTGTTTCACGATGGCCTCAATCCAGAAGTAAATGGCATAAGCTAGAAGATCCCCAGTTGACCGATTTCGGCAGTAACCGTATTGTCGGTCACTAAGGATATCATTCGCTTCTAGGTATGCCAGGAACTTACGATTTAGTACCGGTACCGGTATGCAAGTTACCGAGATAGGCCTCAAACGAAACGCGAAATAATAGCGTGTTAAGATCGGGGACAACTAAGGCGCACAAGTCTTCAGAACAATTGCCGGTATCCCGTCGAGGCCACTAGCCTCGTTCACGTCTAGGTTACGCAGTACTCTACGGACGTCTTTCTGATGAATGCGAATGTTCGACATACTCGAGTCGCATCCATCAGGAGAAGCAGTGGTAGTTAGAGGCGAAAAAACCTTACTACCTGCTGGGTATGAAGCAAGTTTGTTTCTTATTCGGCTAATGTGGTTAAACCAAGCCCTCCGCAACACTTTCTTGCAGAACTTAGCAGCCCTGTTGAAGGCACTCTTCTTCTGACTCACGTCATTTACTTTGTGCGTACGAGAGTCGACCCATGCTAGGTGTGCCGCGCATCAGCGCGATTGCACTCGGCACCAAATCATGGACGAGCTTCGACAGACATTGTTAAGTCAGAGAACGGAATGTAGTAGGTACTCCATCCCCCTCTGCAACACATCCGTCATGGCGTCCGTGCACGACGAAGCGTCAGTCGAAGAAAAGCAAGTAGGCTGTCAAGGATAGCATGCGAAGAAAGATCGCATGCCATCCCAATCTGCTGACCTGTATCGCCAAATCTACGGATGCCTCTCGGGCTAGGATCGGGACAGACTTCACCAGACAGTGGTCGAAACTACCGCGAGTCGTCGTCGAGTGGCACCGAGTAGCGGTCTGGATTTTTGTCAGCAGAAGGTCCAAAGGCAATTGGCAGTGTGGGAATCAACATCAACCCTCGTTGCCCCCTGGACCAGCTGGGTAAGATTTAACGCTAAAGCTAGCTTTCGCGTCTCTCGTCCAGGATGGTCTGTGCACTGGTATGGGAAGAGCTCTCACTCCTGATGGTGGGCGTTGAAGTCCCCTAGTAACACTGGTAATAGAATAATGATTGATTAAATCATTAAAAGTTGATTTTAATATATTTCGTTGTTTTTAATTTGACATTCATGTATAAAGCGTCATCAGCATACACACGAAATCGCCATCCATAGATAAATCAGTGCCATACCACGGTCGTCATCACCATCTCACCTCTTTTTATTGAAATGCTAATATCTTTTAATCTACGCTTAAAATGTTGGTGTAAACACAATGTAGGAACATTATAGTTATCCTCCAATGATTTTGTATAGTTTTACTAGCAATTCCAATAAGTTTTAAATTTTTTGAATATTTTGTTCGGAGAAATTTTTTGTTGGGTAAATCCACCCTCCCTATATATACGAAACGGTTCTTTACTGGATTTTCGACGACAGAGAGCTGACGTTATGAGTAACTTTTATTCGATTACAAAAAAAAAATGGATTCCGTGGAAAAATATTGAAACCCATTTTCACGCGGGCGAAGTGGCGGGCAGAAGCCAGTTTTTCATAAGACACATCTTAATTATTATTTAAGACCAACAAAAGCAATATACAGCGGGTCTAAAACTGCCACTTTAGCAGAATCAGAAAGCAAATCACGCCACCCGTCACGTGTAAAATTTTTCCAATCAGCCTTGAACCTAATGCGTTAGCGATAAAGACGAAAATTAAATTTGACAGATTGTTGTGATTAATACTATGATTCTCCTAAAGTGGCCTTTTAGCCCATCAGATGTAACCACTCTTTTAATTGACTAACTTGGGTAAATTTCACCTGTATGCGGGGTTTTTGAAGTTTTGATATGTTATAAGTGATGCAATACTTTTGGAGAAGTTTTGCCAACGATGTTGACGAACACTTTAATTACTCGTTAATAGACGTCGCAATTATTCAGAGTCAAATTAAATTAGCTAGCGAAAACAAGCAGTCCTGATGAATTTTCACCACTACCACTATTGTACAAGTCTAAATAAAGAAATAAATTAAAAGTTTTACTTTTATTTTATCGTGTTAGAAAACAAAACCATAACGTTTGCGAAGTTTTGCTAGTTAATATAATTTGATTCTGTGTAGAATTCAGAAGACATGTAGGTAGTATAAAAATAACATTAATTGTTATCACGAAACAATCAATGGCAAGTATTGAATCCTTGATATTCCATTAAAATGTAATAATTATGTAAACATGTTTATCAAACGCTGCGTACGTTTGCATTTTGAAACAATCCTATAGTGTGTAATATCATTAAAACATTAAATTGCATAATATATTTATTTATTACCCATCTATGTATCATAATAGCAACAAATCCGAGAACACTTATGATTTACTAGTAGAGAAACTAGTATGTTAACTTCCATTTATTGAATTAAAATCTATACAGTGAATTAGTAAAGATATATTTTAATAACCTAGCTGAGTAGTATACATAATACGTCGGTAAAAAAATCACACAAATCAAACTGTAGCTTTGATTGCCTAGGCTATTTTAAATAAACCCTATGCAATGTTACTGGAATGCGTCATTTTTTTAACTTTTCACCAAATTGTGCGCAACTGAATGCACTGCCCAGCTTCGACAATATAATTGTATGTATTCTGTAACTAAATTCTAAAACTTATTGCTAACAGATGACATAATTACATCAGACACTTACTGTGTAACATGTAATAAACAATATCTAATACTTTTTAACAAGCTATTCTTGTATATATGTATTTTAAATTGGAATTTAGTATGCAGGGAGTTTCGGGAGCGATAAATCGATCTAGCTAGGTTTAATTTTTAGAAAATGTCGTAAAAAAAACCGAGCGATGCTCGGTCATCCAGGTACTAATAATAAGTTACGCATATTATAATATTATTCGTTCAGTCTCAATGCGATCCCATAATGTCTACTTCGAGAAAAATAAGAACCTTATTTTGCAATAAAAACATATTTCCGCTTTACTTACTTTTTATGTTTTTTTGGAAAACACAAAAAGTCACACTCGTCACATCACCTTAAATGCTCACGACAACACCGATAGCGTCTTGAGTATGTTTTCCTTCTGCACTACACATCAGTAGTGTCTAGATAAACTTAAACACGTTTCTACTTATTATGCCAAGAATTCGCGCATTCCTCTTTGAAACACGTCGTTGGTGGCTGCGCCGCGAGGGGCTGCTATAACACCTGGACCCCAAGTCTGCTATTACAATAGTGTCAGAATGGTCTATCATTGATTTCATAATGGTTGATTTTGACAAGATTCTATGCCATTTCTTTGAATGGAGTGTCGGTGGTTGACCACTGCATATAAAAGCGTCATTATGACTTTCCAGTATTGTAATAGCAGACTTGGGGCCCAATGACTAGACGGTTCTAGACGTCTTGCTTGTACAGTTTTCTACGTACGCATTTTAGGCACGATGTTTTTCATTGAAACCGGACAAGGTTAAGACCACAGAACAACATTAGTTAATCAAATATTTTGCGACTGAACGAGATTCTTTATTACATCTATTTCTTTTGTCATACAGTCAATGGAACATTCAATATCAAATACATAAAGATGAATACACTCACTATTTTCTATTTATTTATTGTAGTCGTTAAAATAAGCAGCTAATGAAAGTCATCATTCAGAAGCACTTAATTCTTACACAAATATCTTTTCGTTTTCAATTTTCGTAATATATGATACAGTTGAAAGTTTCTAAATAAATATGTTTCTTGTATTTATCTATGAGAGCACACGGAACCATAAAATACATTATTGCTTAGCGCGTAAGCCGCGACGTACGTACGGTCTTGATAGAGTTTAAACGGTAATAAAGTAATAATGTTATACTTTAAATTATTCCTGATTAGGCATGAATTCATATCATAATATCACGTAAGAACATAACAAGTTTATGGTGAATAATCGTCGAGCTGGATGTGCGCGTCATCCTCAGCGACGTGTTCCCCAGGCACGGTGTGACCGCCGGGCTCGGCGTGGGCGCCGGACGCGGCTTGGGCGTCGGGACCGGCGTGGGCGCCGGGCGCTGCGTGGGCGCCGGGCGCGGCCTGGGCGCCGGGCGCGGCCTGGGCGCCGGGCGCGGCGTGGGCGCCAGGCGCGGTTTGGGCGCTGGGCATGCTGGCGCTGGCCGCGCTGTCACTGGGCGCGCTGGCGCTGGCACCCGACGTGACGGTGGCCGGCTTGGGGTAGTCGTTGAAGATGTGGATGTGCGTGACGCGACGTCAGTCCGCCTCGTGCTCGTGCAGCTGCGCCAGCAAAGCCGCGCGCCGCGACTCCAGCTCCGCGTCGCTCCACGCCGTCGAGCCGCTGGACCTGTACACACGCACACGCGTGTTCCTTTATTGTGTTTCATAATCAAATTGAACTATCGGCCTAATCACAGATCATGCTAGAAGGTAAGGTAGCGATTGACACATTTTGGCAGAAACACTTTGTAAGTTTGATATGCATATGGTATCGCACATGTGTGTACACACCGTTCTTTCTTGTCTTTCTTGTCCTTCTTCTTCTTAGGCTTGTGGGAGAGCTCGTGCGCCTCCTCCTCAGGACTGCTGGGGGCGCTGCGCTTCGACTTCTTAGTCTTGTGGCGAATCGTCTCCTCGTCCGATATGCCTCCCTCTTCTGGCGTTGGAGATTTCTAACAAAATCAAATATTTTCATGTTAGACTATGTACATTTACTGGCACGCAGAAAAATTGTACTCATAGGTATAATAGACCAAAGCAGGAGCGAAGAGATAGAGTACAGTTTCACAAGAAATATGAATTTAAAATCAGATTAATTAATTGGCTACCGAGCAGTACTTACAGGCAACGGCGAGTGTTTGCGGTGCTTCTTCTTAGACTTCTTGTGTTTCTTGCCTTCGTCCGAGGTCCAGGTGCCGTGGCTGGGCGCGGGCGACGGCGAGCGCGCCGGCTGCAGCGGCGACGCCGAGCGCGAGCGCGACTGAAGTGTACACATACACCATGAATGTGCAAGCTTGCATGTACGAGAATGCCCATAGCTTATTCTAATTAAAGCAATACTGTTTCCAGCTATCGGGCAATTGCCCACTGTACACTACAACCGTCCGGTCGGAGAATCCTCCCTATTCAATGGAGGTTTGCGGGTCTCTACACTCTGTACCGCATCCCTCTATGCTCTTATACGACAGTCAAACATATTCGAAGGTAGTATTGGGATTTAACTGAAAATTGTTATTTAATATCTTTTTTGCAAACAAAAACTACGACAGAACGCCACCTGCTATGATAATATGTACTATTTTGGCTGCATTTACATTAATATGCCAGGTTCAAAACACACGCTGGCTGTACGCTATTTTGATAAGAACCTGAACAACTCACCAGTGAGGCCGAATGCGATCGCTTCTTTTTCTTCGAGCGCTTTGCTTTTCTGGATTTAGGATGATGGTAGTGCATGCAGCTCTCTTCTTGTTCATGTTGGAAGTCCTGCAAGAAAACAATATTAGATTGGGATACTGCGTAATTCATCCATGATAATGATAACAGAAATAATAATTATGAATAACTTCTTTACTTTGTGCATGGACGGAAATATGCCAGTTGCTTGTAATAATAAAATTGCTTCTAGCTCTAAGGATTGTTCGTTAACAGAGATCGACGTTTCGGGGACAGAGTCACACTTCGTTTTCCTAAGGCAAGAAGTTCGTACCATACCGCCCCATAACGATGTGGATGAGACATCATCATCATCTTCCTGGCATTATCCTATGATACTTGGGGTCGGCACAACACGATTTTTTTCTTCCATTCTGTCCTATCAGCCGTCACGCTATCACTAACTTTTTTTTATTTTATTTGTGACGGGTTTGCTCTTGACTCTAGTCTAGGTCAGAGATGACAGAGACAAAGTCTACGATAGAGCGAGCTTACCCAGAAGGAGCCTGTTCACTCTAACTTTGAAGAGATTAGGGTTGTAAGCGTTTGGAAACACAGACGCAGGCAGAGAGTTCCACTCCTTTGCTGTGCGCATTATAAAAGACGTTTCGAAACGCTTATTGCGTATTGGTGGAATAGTAACAAGGTAGGGATGGTAAGATGCAGTGCGTCTGGATGTCCGATGGTAGAAGGGGGCCGGTGGGAGCCAAGAACTCCACGACCTCATGGTCGTGGAGTTCTTGGGCACAATCACCGAAGTACAATCTGTAGAAGACCGACAAGCAGGCAACCTTACGGCGATGAGCCAAGCTATGTAGCTTGGCATCCACCAGTTTTACGTCACCGATGAGCCTCTTAGCTCTGCGTTCCACCGAGTCAAGCGCGGCAAGCTGATACTTAGCTGAGCCACCCCAAAGGTGGCTACAATACTCCATGCAGGATCGGACTTGCGCTTTATATAGGGTTAAAAGCTGTCCAGGCCTGAAGTATCGCTTCACCCTTTTAAGGATGCCCAGCTTTTTGGCTGCGGTTTGGGCTTTGTACTCGATGGTGGCACCAAAGTTGAGACTGGATGTCAACTCCATGCCTAGGAGCTCGAGCCGATCAGTCACAGGAACAGATGCACCCCGAAAAGTAGGAGTTTGGTCAAAACGACTCCTTTTTGCGGTAAAAGACACGCCTGTGTTTTGGTGGCGTTAAAAGTGACCACATTGTCATCACCCCACTGGGAGACAAGGCTTAACGTCAAATTTGTTCGCTCTACCATGGCCTCTTTCAAGGAACGAACTTCATCCCCGCTGGTTGTTGCGCTGGACAAGTATCTCTCTGAAACCGTACTGTCATCTGCGTACCCAACAAGACCATGCTGAAGTAGGTCATTGATGTGCAGCCGGAAGAGTTGCAGAGAGGACAGACCCCTGAGGAACTCCGGCATCAATAGCCATGAGGTCATAGGAACAGCCGTCAACGACTACTCGGATCGACCGTTCACTCAGGAAGTCAGATATTCAGCTACAAAAACCAGCTGGGATGCCATAAGCAGGAAGCTTGCTGAGTAGACCTGCGTGCCAAACCCTGTCAAAGGCCTTGGAGATGTCGAGCGACACGGCAAGTGCTTCGCCGTGTCTCTCCATGGCCTCGCCCCAGCAGTGCGTGACATACACAAGAAGATCACCAGTTGACCGTCCCCGGCGAAAGCCATATTGACGGTCACTGAGGAGATCATTGTCTTCAAGGTAGGTCAGCAACTTACTGTTAAGAACCCTTTCCATAACCTTGCATAGGGTGGAGGTAATGGCGATCGGACGGTAATGTGCAGGGTCAGCACGGTCTCCCTTTTTGGGCACCGGTTGCACATTCGCAAGCTTCCATGATTTCGGTACCGTTCTTTTTTCAAGAGAGAGGCGCTTCAGGCGTGCCAACACAGGAGACAGTTCAGGTGCACATTGCCTCAACACTCTCGCTGGAATGCCGTCAGGCCCGCTGGCCTTATTCACGTCTAGTCTGCACAATACTCTTCGGACCTCTTTAATGTGAACTGGGATATCCGGCATCGAAGAGTCACAACGAGGTAAAGTTGGTGGTTGCTTGGAGCCAGCGTCCAGACGCGAATTGCTTGCAAAGAGAGTTGCAAATAAATTTTCTTTCTCACTTGCAGAGTGAGCCAGCGAGCCATCAGGTTTCAACATTGGAGGCAAAGTGGGTCGACAGAAATTCGTTTCAACCGCTTTCGACAGGGACCAAAACTGCTTACTACCTGGAGGGTGCAATGTAGTTTGGCCCCGATACGTCCGACATGGTCAAAACGTGCCCTACGTAAAACCCGCTTGCAGAACTTAGCGGCAGAATTAAAGGCTCTTTTCCTCTCGCGAACCCTACGTGCTTTAACCTTTCGGTCGCGAGCCTTGATCCACGCTTGGTATGCAGACTCTTTACGGGCCTCAGCGTGGGCGCATTCTGCATTATACCAAGGCCGGAATTTGTGACCGAGCGGGATGTCGGAGAATGGAATAAAATACTCCATCACCTGTCGAATCACGTCCGCAATCATGTCAGCACAGCACGAGGGGTCACCCGAGGATAAGCACACTTGCCGCCATGCAAAAAAGTGCCGCATCTCATCCCAATCTGCTGACTCGTATCGCCATACTCGTCTCGTGCCTCTAGGACTCTTATCTGGAGGAGAGCAGGTCAATACGGATTTCACCAGGCAGTGGTCAGAAGTTCCCAGCGGGGCTGAGACCAATACTGAATGACTGCCCGGATCAGTTGTCAGCAGAAGGTCCAAGCAATTGGGAGTATGAGCGTCAACATCCGGTACCCGCGTTGCCACATTCACCAGCTGGGTTAGATCTAGCGTTAAAGCAAACTTACGCGCCTCTAACCCGGCATGGTCAGTTTTCTAGTACGGGAACAACCACTCTTTATGGTGGGCGTTAAAGTCCCCCAGGAAAATGACCTTCGCTTTTGGGTACCGTTACTGGGCTACGTCGGTAGACTCCACGAGGGAATTAAACAGCGCTGTTGTCTCCTGGTCACCGCTGTGCGATCGGTATACGCGGGTGTAGATGAATTTGTCCACGCCAGTGTCCACAAGTAGCCATATGGCAGAAAAACCCGATTTCTCTAAGCAACGGAGACGACGACAACAAATGTCATCGCGGACGTACACACAGACCCCAGCCTGCTTCTTGAACTTGTGTTCCAGGGAGTAGCCCGGGTAGTTGAGGTACGCCGCGTCCAACGGGGTTGTTATCTTCGTCTCCGTTAGGAAAGAAGGTGCGGTTTCTCGGTCTCAAGATGGTGATGGACCGGATCGAGATTGGAGTGCAACCCCCTGATATAAGTGAGGTGCACTTATAGCGGGAGGAAGTGCAGCCGTTGTTTCACCTTCTTTTTCTTCGCTTTATTCATGTTATGAAGAGAGTAGTTGGGGAAAAAAGTCGAACTGTCGAGGCGCTGCTCAGTGAACCAAGTGGAACACTAGAACTAAATTAACCTATGGGGAACTCATTTGGAGACTGCGGGTACGCCCGAACCCCCCCGGATATGGCCACCGGGTCCTCCCATCCAGTCACCGGCTGGTACGGTGGGGCATATTGGAATTTTTCGCTAGTTGGTGGGCAGTCTTTAACACGTGGCTGGCGTGCTACTTGGGCCCCCTACTAACTGCGGTCGGCCAACGGCTGACACCGTGTTTTAGATCCCGCTACCCTCCAAAATGAGTTACCCGGAAAGCCCAGCGACCAAGACCGGTTCTGAGCAGAGCAACTGACAAACTCCTTCTCCCCCAAAGGCACTGTAACTCCCACACACCGACGGAACACAGCAAGCTGCTTGGCGCCGGACTTTGGCGGGATGGTGGTAGCGAGCCAGGCGGCTCCTTGCGGTAGGCTCCGCAAGGAGCCGCCTGGTTCGCTACCACCACCGCTTTTAGTGGGATCTTTCTGCCGTTGCCGGTGCCGTTGCTCGGGGTGGACTGCGAGGAAGTAGATCCCAAACCACCCCGCAAACTCCCTTTTCTTTCATATCGCTCATCACACAATTTATACATCTTTACTTTGGCCACCCTCTCCCACTCCATCCATCCATATTTATATTCAAAACTCCTTTAGTTACATGCGTTTCATTCCTCCTCTTCACTTGACCATACCAAGACAAGCGGTTCTTTTCCAAATATCGATATTTGATGATACGAGATAAGGACGACTAAAATGTATGACGTACCTTAAATATTCTAACTCTATCTTCCTCGTAGGGCACGGCCGCGAACTCCGGCGCGTTCAGATCGAGCTTCTCTTTGACCTCGTTCCACGGCAGCGTATGGTCGATATTCGCTTCACTCAGGGCCCATTTAAATGCACTCTCTACTTTCTTCTGAGCTTTGGACTCTTCTTTCATTTTCTCTTTATTTCTAGCTTCAGCCTGAATAAAAATAAATGTTTGTTTTATAAGCAAAAAATCGGGTAGACCGTATTGGAGACGCAGCCGCAGTAGAGTACGTGAAACATGCGGTAAATTTAGGTCCGAAAGCGTGCTATGCGCAATTAAAGCGCTATTTACGTCAGTGGAATAAGGACTACCGAATAATAGAAGTCGTTACTAGGTAGTGCTTATTCCACTAAATGACTACCTTTTAAATAATGGTACACTGCCACAGTAACTATACTTCCAGAGTTATAAGCCATAACATTCAGAAATGAGTCCGTTGGCAAGGACTAATTTGCTTTAGTTTACCCCTATGACACGAGCCATACGTTTTATAAATGGTATAACGTTATCGGAAGACATATTTTGCCAAAACCTGCCGAGATTTGTTCAAGTAGCGTAAAACTTTAATTGAAAGAGGTCTTACCGTTTAAACAATGATTGTTGAGTTGCAATGTTTTTGTGACGTTTGATGTATTCTTGTCACGTTTTATATGTACGTTATAACATCGCCTTGGATGTGTCTGTTAGGGTGTTATAATAATAATAATGAATGAATAAATCAATAAAAATGAAATAGGGAAACAGAATATTTACCTTTTCAAGCAATGAATTATACGTGAGCTTTACGTTGCCCGCGTCCAAAGAAGCAGACTTGCTGTCCTCGCAGACGACGGTTGCAAACTCTTCGAAGGTAGTGTCGGGCTTCACTTCAAAACTCTTCTCCCTTAATATTTCTTTTATAACCTTCTTTTCATCGTGGAACCGCGCTTTAAGGTTTTCTACATAAAATTTGAATAAATCCAGTGGAGTAGACCCATTTTGACCTGAAAAGTTTAACTTTAATAATATGATTACCCTAAACCTGTTTTTTTTATGGGTTAGCGGGTCGCGGCGACGCGTCGCCACACTCAGTGGCGTAGCTAGCATGGGTGCCACCCGGGGCGGGTAATGTGATGTCACCCCAAAAATGAAAGCCCCCCGCAAGCCATTTTTCGGGAGGGGGGGAGGTGTTTCATTTGTGCTGCAGGTTTTATTTTCAGGAATGTTCTTACATCATACTTATAAACAAAATCTCGAAAAGGACATCATCACGTTCCATACATTTTTGGTTCAAATTTAAAAGTGGCGGCCAAAGAAAAAAAATATAATATTCTGTTAGAACTTGTTCTCCGTATTTTATTATGGCACCTGTAACTGTAACTGTGGGACCATTGCCCTCGGTTTTATTTTGAGTTCAAATATCTTTTATTATTTTCTAGGAAATGAATTAAAAAAGGACTAAACTATATTGCAATAGTTTAAAAACATACAATATCGATAAAATACAGCCTGCCTGTAGTTGTTTTTTTATTACGTTATTTTTTGTGGTTTATGGGATTTTCTAATCAAAGATCAGGAGTGGGAGATTTTGACGTTATTATTATATAAAAAGTATACTTACATGCACACGAGTTTTTAACGCACTGTGTCGCCTTAATAATTTGTTTACGCAAAAATAAAAATACGTGTACAATATTTTTTTTTTAAATCTGTCTGACGGACTTCTTAGACTTTTTTAGACATCCTTTAATTATTTATAATGTAGCGGTATCAATGCCGCCACAAGAAAAAACCAACGGAGCAAATCTACATCGCAACAAAAAGAACCGCGACGCCATCTATCCAACTAGCAGCGAACTACTAGGTTGAAATCCTGCATCGCGCAAGCAGAGTTTACCGTGCGATTTGAACACATACATCAGCCCGATAGTTAAGCCGCCTGGTCGGAGGATCCTCCCTTTACAACGCAGGTTTGCGGGACTTTACTCTCTGTTCCGCATACCTCAAAACTGGTGACCCTCGAAATTGAACGTCAGCGCAACCTTCGTGCAACTACTTCAGCGCGACGTCATCATCACTTCTCTTCATCGTGACCTCAAGCTCTCGAGCAGTGAGTCATACAGCCAGCCTGTACCCACGGCTTCTACGGGTATCCTGACCACCAGCATGCAGCAGCCGCGCATTCTTGGTCAGCATCCTCAGCCTCTACCCTCAACCTAGCGACCTTGGCAAGCACACTGCACCTTTGGTCTGTCACATGAAGAGCCACAAAGAAACTCTCCTGGTCGACGCCAGCAGTCACGCCACTACGTCGCACAGCAACGCTGTCCCACATCCGACGCCGCAAAAACGCAGCACTGTGACACGTCCGACTCACTGGAGCATAACACAGTGCTGTGCCAGATCAGGCAACTGGAGCATAGCAGCATCATCCCGAATCACTGGGATCTCATCACCCCGACTCACTGGAGCACCGCAGACAGTTCCGACTCACCGAGAACTCTGCGACTTCCGGTTCCGACTCACTGGAACCAACCTTCCACTGGCCTGGCAAGCATCTCAAGATGTATGGACGACTCATCCAATATCGACCTCCGGTCTCCGGAGGGGAGTGATGTAACGGCATCAATGCCGCCACAAGAAAAACCAACGGAGCAAATTACATCGCAACAAAAAGAACCGCGACGCCATCTACCCAACTAGTGGCGAACTACTAGGTTGAAATCCTGCATCGCGCAAGCAGAGTTTACCGTGCGATTTGAACATATACATCAGCCCGAAGATTAATTATCGGGCAGTTGCCCGCCAGACACAACAACTGTCTGATAGGAGGATCCTCTCTTTACAATGGAGATGTGCGGGACTATACTCTCTGTACCGCAAACCTCCAAAATAAAAGTACATGTACGTCTTACAAGTATGTTAATACATAACACATTGTTAAACTAGTATATCATCATTTACAGGTGTTAGAAAACATTATTGCAGTTAATTATTGTACGTTTTTCATATACTATATTATGCACATAGTACGCGAACAGCATCCAATCGTTCTTTTTCCTAATGTGCTCGTGCAATAATAATGGCGGATTACGCTTCGACCGGATGATGTTCCAGATTATTACAATGTAGGTATAATATTCGAGCTCGGACATGTCGAGATTGCAGTCGTCCTCTTATCATCCACAGATCCTTGTAAATCTTCCAAGTGTTCATTTGGCATTTCATTACTGAGCTCAAATTGAAAACGATCCATTTTGGAGGATGTTCACCATAGTATCTTTTGGTTTTGGACTGGAGAAGGCTAGGCATTAATGTCAATGGCGAGTATATCACTCACCTTCGATTTGCCGACGACATAGTCTTCATGGTTGAGACTACTGAACACCTTATTACAATGCTCGATGACCTCAACAGAGCTTCTGAAAGCATGGGCCTCAAAATGAACATGGACAAAACCAAGATCATGGTAAATACCCATGTAGTAGTCCTATCAATATCGGAGACTCTACAATCGAAGTTGTAAACGAATACGTCAACCTGGGACAAACGGTCCAGTTAGGTAGGGGTATATATAGTTATCAATGACCAGTGCGTGTTGTCAGTGATAACTTTTGGTGCTGAAACGTGGTCGCTCACAATGGGCCTCATCAGAAGGTTTAAAGTAACTCAAAGGGTAATGGCGAGGGCAATGCTTGGAGTTTGCTTGCGTGATGGAATGAGGAATTATGATATTCGCAAGAGAACCAAGGTTACCGACACCGAGCCCGAAGGGTCCCCAAACTGAAGTGGCAGTGGGCAGGGCACATTGCTCGCAGAACAGATGGTCGATGGGGCCGAAAAGTTCTGGAGTGGCGACCGCGTACCGGAAGACGCAGTGTTGGAAGGCCTCCCATAAGGTGGACTGATGACCTGGTGAGGGTCACGGGTAGCTGATGGATGCGAGAAGCATTGGACCGATTGTTGTGGCGACATTTGGGGGAAGCCTATGTCCAGCAGTGGAAGTCTTTCGGCTGATATGATGATGATAATGATGAGTATCTTTTAGCTTGTTTTAATTGGTATACGCCAAGAGCGAATAAAAAGAGATCATCTTCACTCGCCTCGAAAAAACAAAGTAACAGTTGTGAATTTATGATGCGCGGTGCGGGGCAGGTCGTTCAGCGGGCAAGGGAGAGTCATCACATTGCGTGGCGGCAAATGGCAGTTACCCAGAAGTTTCTATTCAAGCTAAATCCTTTGTTTTGACAATTCATGTTACGAAAAATATGTGCAACTTTTAACTCAAATAAAACCGAGGGCAATGGTCCCTCAGTTTTGGTGCCATAATAAAAAATGTTAAGGAGAACAAGTTCTAACAGAATATTGTATTTCTTTTTCTTTGGCCGCCATTTTCAAATTTGTACCAAAATGGATGATGTCCTTTGTGTGATTATTTGATTTTCTTTTCATCATTATCTAAACTAAATTTGTTGAAGAACCAAGAGAGGGTAGAACGCAAGAGCGAGCGAAGCAAACTCTAAATTTTTTGAATCCTAATTGGATAGTAACTTTATGGAGCGATGCAAGAAAGCTCATTAGTTAAGAAGAGGACAAAACACAAGAACGACCATAGCGAGCTCGAAAATTTTTGCATCCCGCCTCGGATAGGTTTTGATTTCTTTTTATCATTCATACTTTAATAGAAGTATCTTTGTGGACTATTGCAAGAAAGCTCATTAATTGAGAGAGAGCAGAACACAAGAGTGCGCAAAGCGAGCTCAAAAATTTTTGCATCCCGCCTCGGATAGGTTTTATTTTCTTTTGATCATTCATACTTAAATAGAAGTAACTTAATAGACTGATGCAAGAAAGCGTACAAATTGAGAGAGGGCAGAACACAAGAGCGAGAAAAGCGAGCTCGAAAATTAATGGACCTGGAAAGGTTTTATTTCTTTTGATAATTCATACTTAAATAGAAGTAACTTTATGAACTGATGCAAGAAAGCTCATTAACCGAGAGAGGGCAGAACACAACAGCGAAGCGAGCTCGAATATTCATACACCCCAAATCGGAAAGGCTTTATTTTCTTTTGATCATTTCATACATAAACAGTCATTTTGTTGAATTATACAGAAAAGCTCGAGAACAAAGAGATAAAGAACATAAGAGCGAGCGAAGCGAACTCGAAATTTTTTACACCCCTCCTCGGACGGGTTTTGAATACGTCACCCGTTTAGGGGTGACACCCGACCGAGAGTCAACGAACGGTCGAATGTCACCCCTAAATGCAGAAAACCTCAAGAAGTAAAGAAATTTTTGCACCTCATCTCGGAAAGGTTTTACTGTATATTGATCATTAGTACTGAAATAGAAGTCTTTTGTTGATTGATACAGAAACGCTCATACAGTTAGAGAGTGCAAAATGCAAGAGCGAGCGAAGCAAGCTCAAATATTTTGCTCGCTCGCTCCGGGGCGGTTCCGACTGGTTTCATTGCCTCAAACGTTTAAGGGTGCCACCCGAAAGTGACAAAAACCAGTCAACTAACGGTCGGGTATCACCCGGTGCGGAACCCCCCCCCCCTCGCTACGCTACTGGCCACACTATATGATAGTATGAAATATTTGTCTCAATAAAAAATGAATTTTTAATTTTTATATTAGATCAATTTAATTTTTTGTTAATTAAATAATCATCTTTTTCTATAAAAAATCTGAATATTTTATTATTGATTATGCCGTAAATTAGTTTCTTTTCATAAACTGTCCTTTTATGCGTATTATCTGTACAAAATAATTTCGATGCTTCACATCTGCCGTCGTTCCGCGACGGCACATTTTTTATTTATTTATAAGACGAGAGAGTGAAAGAAGGTTGAGTCACAGTCTTCATGTTGTTAAAATCTAAACTGGTATTTATTTGGAAAATTCCAGGCTCGTTCCTTCAGTGCTCATGCACAGAATGTATTTATGTGTGTCACTCACCAAGCATAGCTGAGAAACGCATATCTGCCGATATGACTGGGTACAACTCCACCCACAGCGACATGGAAGTCAGTTTACCTTCTTCATGCAAACCGTCGAGCAAGACCTGTAAGTTACACAGACATTCATGAAGTGTCCTTATATCGCGGACACGACGTGTTCTATAAGAGCTACGCACGCGGCTTCTCCATATAAGTGAAAGGAATCGACTTAAGAAAAATAGCATAAAAATATAAGTATTTGGAGATGAGATATACCTGCCATTCTCCATACCCGGCCTTTAAGGTATGGGTATCACTAAATACCTGGTACAAATACCAGGTATCAAAATACTTCTAAGTATTTGGGTGTGGTAGGATTTCGATAAGTAAACGTATGCGATAAGTATGGTATGCCTCCAATATAATGTAGGTACGACGTTTCAAGTACCTATACGTAATTATGCATTATGAGATATGAAATCTTTCCTTCCTACTTTACCAGGCTTAAGACTGTCGGCTAAGAGTATGACGATGGTTATTAATGAATTCTAGTTATTTCTACATAAATTACACAACGTAATCAGACAACGTAAACATTCAAACACGTAATAATATTCCCTAACATAAACAAACTAAGGAACTCTTTCACGTCGTGACAAAAAATGTAATTATGCTACTATGTTCCTAATGCAAATAAAAATAAGTACCCATTTTGTCTAACTAAATTAAATCAACCGAATGTTCGTAAAGCACGAATGACGTTTCGGGTCCCTTCGTAAGCTGTCGGGTAGCTTCGGGTTGCTTCGGCGTACCGAACTACCGATAAAACTGGGCGCTACCTTGTGGTAGCGGTTCGTATCGTACTATGCGTCTGACGTCATACCTTCAAGGTATTTACCCAGTATTTCGGTCCGTACCCGGTCTACGTACTGGGAAGCACATACTTGGTATATATACCTCTACCAGTATATACGTCTCATCTCTATATTTGATTTGGCTATAATGTTATATGAACAAAATATTGCATGTTTATTGCGTTTGCAATATATTTATAAAATTACGGACAATATTTTGCCTATTGCTAAAATAATGTAACATCATACCAAAAAATTGTCTCTGTTTTTTCTTTGCTGCCTCTTATTCCGTTTTTTGACCTGTTCTCGTTCTTGCAAGTATTCTGCTTCTAGATTTCTAATATGTTGTTCAAACACTGAAAGGAATTACAAAATTAAAACGATGACTTCGTAAGTAAAGCGCACCAACTATTATGAGCTATTGAGATTATTTGAAAAAGCTGTATACAGCTTACCGATAAGTGCGTCTTCTTTGTCCATGCCCAGCAAGCTCACATCGTTCTTGAAAGCCGAGTTTTCTAACAATAATACCTGCGCTTCGCTCCAAGTGCTACTGTATGTTATTTCACTCATATTCTCTAAAACCTGTTTTAGTAAAATACAATATATAAAACATTTCATGGCGTGAAATTGTCGTTATGAAATATAAAATACGAATAATACAAAAATATTATGCTTTTTTATGTTGGGCAAAAGCGTCTCCCAAGTCTCTCCAGGAATACTTTCCCCGCGCAACTTCCTACCATCCCTCACGGTACGCTTCTAGGTCTTAGCGTATCTTTAGCACGACTGTACACATCTAACTCTGATAAAATTAAAATAATGCTAACGGCAGGTATTCAAGTATTCAATAACCCCTGTTTGATATGCCAAGTTGCCATGGAAAGGAGTATACTAAACAAACGGAAAAGTAACAGGATTCGAAACAGATACATTTTTTTATTGTGAAATAGGTAAGTCACGGTTTAAAAAAAAAAACACATTTTCAATAGTCCTATATGTTGTCCTATATGTAGTGGAAATCTATACTAATATATAAAGCTGAAGAGTTTGTTTGTTTGCTTGAACGCGCTAATCTCTGGAACTACTAGTCCTATTTGAAAAATTCTTTCCTATTGGTCTTAGCGTGATGATATATAGCCTATAGCCTTCCTCGATAAATGGGCTATCTAACACTGAAAGAATTTTTAAAATCGGACCAGTAGTTCCTGAGATTAGCGCGTTCAAGCAAACAAACAAACTCTTCAGCTTTATATATTAGTATAGATTTTTTTTTCCTACTTCTCCGCTGTACTTTTCTGATTAAATTCGTTGCAGGATCCAAGACAGTTAAATCGTTTCTCCGGGACTCGTCGGGGCTTCACTAGCTCGGCGTTTTTCTGGTGGTCGCCACTGTTGATTCTGGCTTTCAGGAGTTGCAGTGGTTGGGAATGTGTGGCGGGCTTTTCCCAAAAAAAAAGTCCTATATGTTACCTGTGCCAGCATCTTCATGTTGCGTTTTTTCAAAGCCTTAGCTTCTTCCTTCTCACGTTTGGTTATCGTAAATATACAATCTTCAAATATGTCTCTCCGATCGGATTCAGGAACACATCTCCATATCTAAGGGTTTTTAACGGAAATCGTTATATTCTGTTTTGCTAGTTGCCAAATATATTCAGCTTCTCGTAGTAGAGTTGTTTATGTAATGACTATAGTATGAGAAATACCTTACCTCAAGATTATTGAACATTTCCTCGCATTTATAATATTTCGTTAGTGACGTAACACGGTCACAGCTTAGCAAAAACTCTTCCAAGTTTTCTCTATTTTTCTTTGTTTTCAATCTAGAATTCAAGATTCAATTGGCTAATGAAGTAATATGGACAACATACATTGTAGGAATATAGAAAAATAAGATGATACATATTTAATGCTGTTGTAAAAAAAAAAAATTTTTACCTCTGCTCCTCTCTTTCGTCCTTTAATTTTTGTGTTTTGTATGCATTGAATGCCTGTTTCTTCTCGTTAAGCTTTTTAAATGTTAAATAACGAGGATCTTTAGATATTATCTTCACACATTGTTCCCAAGTTGCATTTGATGGCACATTCTGCAAAGTAAATTCGTTTAATAATAAGTAAATTATTTTACTGAGAGAAACCTCAATACTTTTAATTGCAGTTGGATCCAGGTGTTGTGATCATGATTCCCTTTGATGATTCAAAATCAAATGTATCTCATGAAAGGAATCAATGCTAATAAATAACATTGAATTGTCGGTTTGTAATATACAAATAACAGCTTTTTAAGAAGGGACTCTATTCCCGTGGAATTTGAAAAATAGGTATTTGAAGAAACTATTGCCGATGCGTCGCACTGCGCCTTATCGAGTAAAGTGCGAAAGCGACAACTGCAGCAGAGGCTGATTTTACCTACAAAAACCTTGACCAAAAGACGTTTTGTATTCCGCTGTTTTCTTCTTCAAAACTGGACTTATCTATAATTTTTTTATCTAAATTTAGAGGAAGACTATATCTCCTTAAGTTTTCTTTATTAATGTTATTTTAATACGTTACGAACTAAATAACTAATACACCTAACTATAATATTCATATGTATATAACATATGAATATACAAAAACAAATACACTCAGGCGTCGAAGAATTCCTCCGCATCGCTGTCATCCGGAAACGTGCCCAGAAGATTGGCAGCATTGCCACGTTGAATGGCAATACTAATTCTTTGAGCAAAGAACGAGCCAGCCCTCTGGTCACGCAAAGTGTCGATCAGTCGGCGAGAAATATCCTTAAAAAGGAGACGCGCACTCGGACCCCATGACCCTAGCGTTTCGACCCCAAACGGCTCAAAACTGTAATTACCAATAAGGTATTTGCGCCGCTTGAGGGCCTTAGCAGTCGCAGCAGCAGCGCCGGCACAGCTCGCCGTACTTGGAACATGTGATGGCGCAAGGGTGTCGACACATGTAGCGTCCCACTCCGGAGGCCTACCCACCTTCCACGGCACCAACGTCATACTATCTGGTCTCTTCCCATCGTCACATATCAAGCCACTAGGTTCTAATACTGCAGGTACGTTGACAAGAGCTCGACGAATAATATCATTGATGATAGCGTGCCGTGCTATGCGGACTGCGCTCTTGCAGCAGGAAAGGCCATGGTGTCCGAGGCTGTCGACAGCTACTCCGCAGTGACACCGATGCGGAGCAACACAAGGTGCGCCTAAGCGGAGACAGACCGCGATCCGAAACGATGCGTCATCCATCATAGGTAGTACCTATGGTGACGGGAGTGCTTGAAGCCACAAACCCGACTCCCACTCTCCCACAGCTAACAGACGTGCGCGCTCAGCAGTATTCCATGATTTATTGATCAAGTTACTCCGTACAATACTGCAGAGCGGCACATCCCATCGTATCTGAGAGGTCAGGTTGTCGGGCAAATCCGAGTTGGGACAAGCCATTTTCCAAGCATTCAACGCATCGGTCAAACGCGGTACCTCAAAATTAACCAGTGAGGATGATAAAATATTCCTGGTTAATGTATCAGTACTGTGGACCGAGGAGAGGAAGGCCGGTAAACTAATACTTGAAGTTTTGCGGACGCCGAGTCCACCCATGCGAATGACAAGTGTGGCTTGCTGCCATGCTCGGTCGTCCAAGGCCACATTTAGGATTGAAGAAACACACTTTCTTCAATCCTAAATGTGGCCTTTCTAATAATTTGGTCTACTTTTTCCAAAAGATGTGAATGTTTCCATAGATGGGAGGAGCGAAGGCTATATGTGAATTTTGGTCCAAAGCAACAGTATCGAATAAGTGTAAAGGCCGAATGCAAGTTAATTTTGAAAAGTCTTTCCGAAACATCATTAAAATTTTGTATTTTCTGCTTAATTAATGTTGCAAAGGATTCATCAAAGATTGGGGAGCCCAGGAGGTGAAGAGAATTCTTATCAGTGATTATGATATTCGGAGCTATAGTAGGTAGTCTGTGTGTCAGTCGTTTGGGGGAGGTAAATTTCGCATTTCGAAAGGTTGAGTTCTAGCCCTGAACTAAATTTATTCATCAAAAAGGCTAAATCTTTAGGGACTGTATCTACATCACCTCCTACAGTTCCGTCATCCAAATACCAAACATTAAATTTAGAATTTAGCTGCCGAATTATGGGATTTATTGCCAAACTGATAATGACTGGCCCAAGAGGGTCACCTTGTTGACAACCGACTGCTGACTCCAAAAGGTTTTCTTTATACAGTAATTTAGAAGGATGCCTGTAGACTATATCTATGCTTCTATTATTTTCTATTTTGTTAAAAACTTATCAAGTTTGTCTGATAGTCTTCTGAAGATAGCGGTAAAAACGGGCTGCTTTTTCGGGTTTTTGGATTGTCATAATTCTTAAGTTCATCATAACAACATTATGAAGTAATAACATATGGCAAACTAACGGAAAGCTCTAATTTTTTTCAAATTAGTTTTAATATTTCTGACTAAAGCTACCTCTATATAAACCGTAACTGATATTTTTTCAAAAATCCAATGATGCAGTTTTACTTTTCATCAAAATCAGGCTCGAGATTCCTTTCAGTGTTTTTCGATATTTCTCATAGTTTCAGATTTGGCCCTGAAGGCATACTTTAAAAACTCACCCTGTATACAAAAACACATTTTTTTTATTTTGTCTTGTCTGTTTGTTCCGGGTTGTCTCCGAAACAGCTGAACCGATTTTGATGGCCAGATAGCTGATGTTATAAGAAGTTGTATATAACTTAGGTCACTTTTATTTTAGAAAAAGAATTAGGGTTCCTTGCAAAAAAATGAAACATTTACAGCCGGCTTTACAATTTCTATATATAGGTATACTAAAAAATATTGGATTCCGTGCAAAAAAAAAAGCAATTTCACGCAAGTGAAGCCGCGGGCGGAAGCTAGATTTAGTTGAAAAAAAACCGGAAAAACAAAAGTTAGTTTGCGGAGGGTGCTAGGAGAGCCGCAAGCTTATCTTCGTGCCGAGAAATTTAAAGTAATGGATTGGCAGGTCTTAATTTGTGTAACATTATGTATGATGATCAAATCACATTTTTGATTTTATAAAACAATATCATTTCAGAACCTGGACCAAACTGTGGGAAGTAAGCTATTGCATGTATCTGTATATAAAAAGAAAAATCCTAACTGATTCATCAAGGTCCAAACCTTGGGACCTAGAGAGCTGTAATTTGGCACACAGGTTCCCTTTATAATTTACTAGCTGACCCACGCAACTTCGTCTACGTCATCATTACTGCTCCGCTCCTATTGGTATTAGCGCGATGATATATAGCCTATAGCCTTCCTCGATAAATGGGCTACCTAACACTGAAAGAATTTTTCAAATCGGACCAGTAGTTCCTGAGATTAGCGCGTTCAAGCAAACAAACAAACTCTTCAGCTTTATATATTAGTATAGATACAAGAAATGCGGCAAGATACATTGAAATTCAACCCCTGAGGAGTTGAGAGAAATAGCCATGTTTATATGGAAAATATTTTAGTTTGTGGTCAGACTTTTCACTTTTAACGCGAGCGAAGACGCGCGCACCAGCTGGTAATGAAAAATCGATGAATTTCTTACCCTATCTTTTAGAAGTTCTTTGAATGCCTCAATGGCTTCCTTCTTGTCCTTATATTGTGGTTCCGGCGGTTGTTCTGAGTTCTCATTATTACTGCCTTGTGGTGGTACCGTCATTTCTTCGGGCTTGCCTAAACCATAAAAAATATTTGTGAAACAAAAGTGTGTTATACTGTAGTGCTGCACTCTGTTACTAAACTACTTGTTGCGTTAAAAATAACACTGTCACACATACTGATATGCAGAAAACCGTGCATGCGATTACAATACGGCCGACGTATCTTGGCGAGTTCGGACTTCGCGCAAACGGTTGCGCAGTAACGTTTTTTAGAAACCAAATGGTAGCATGAGACGACGTGCAGGGGCGGTGATCTAGGGTAGAGATGCGACTTATGTAAACACAATCAATCCTTTATTCATTCAAATATCGCAATAGTTTACTTTCATTTAGAATTCATTGGTTTTTGTTTATATTAATAATTATTAATGAGATTGAATTACTAATGGAGTTAAATTGTTGTTAACAATTGAGTTTGCCTCAAATATAAAAAAAAGTTTAATAAAAGTCTATTTTCTGTGTTAAAAGGCATTATTTACTAAAATATCAATAATCTTTTAACGATTACTTGAGTGACGACTGTTTGAGTAAATTTCAAACCTCGTTATAAAATTGAACAGAAATATATTTTTATTACTTAATTTAAATCGATTAAACAACACGTACAGACACATTTGGTCATTCCTGTTTGTTTACTTCGTAAGCTTCGTGCTTATTCGGCAATGCTCGGTACTCTAGGTAAATATATCTCACTCACGCGTAAGCATAAAAGTGCAGACCCACCGCTGCGCACGGATAGGGTACGCACGTGTGTTAAGAGGGGACTCTAGTACCGAGGAATTTGAAAAATAGGTATTTGAAGAAACTATTGCCGATGCCGTCGCGCTGCGCCCTATCAAGTAAAGTGCGAAAGCGACAACTGCAACAGAGGCTGATATTACCTATAAAAACCTTTCAATTTTGTTAAAAACTTATCAAATTTGTCTGATAGTCGTCTGACCATGGCGGTAAAAACAGGCTGTTTTTTTTTCGGATTGTCATAATTCTTTAAGTAATTATGTTTTGGAAAAAAGAAAATGATAGAGGCACGTATTAATTCGATCTTGATTTTTTGAAAACAAAAAAACATTGCTCTAGCAGTATTATCCACGAAGAAAACAGCGGAATGCATTTGTATGGGAAAAGGCTCAAGAGTTACCGACTAGAGTCCCCTCTTAAGCTTGGCTTTGCATGAAAATGTATGTAGATTTTGATGCCCTTTTGCACAAGAATATAGTTGAGGCATCCCCATAGAAATACCACTACAGTATCGCTATTGGTTCATAGACCACTTCCCATACAAATTAAAACAGTCTCCTTTATGATAAGTACCTGTGTTTGTGATAAAACACTGCCATCATCGAAGTGATTCGAGTCGAAATTGAAACCTATTTTGATAGGTTATGTCTTTAGTTTATCTGGCAATATTAGTTAATTAATCGGAACCAAAATAATATTGTTATATTTTGGTTCTTTTTATTTTTTAACTATCTTTTTATATTCTTCTTATAATATCTTCTTATTATTAATTAACACGATTTTAATTTATGAAATAGAAAACTATTAGATATTGTGTTGCTCTTAAAATATTAAAAAATAGGCTTCACGAATAACATTTTTCTGCTTAACTGTACAAAACATCGGATACTAAGCTGCTAATTTGCGAAGATTACCTGTACGTATGGTGATGTCGCATTTACGTGACCTTTTCAATTTGGTCGGCTTATTAGAGAATTGCCATATTGACATATTCTTGTTTTTGATATAACTTTCATTAAAGCCGTATTTGAAAGCCGAAATTAACAGGAACGAATTTTCATGAATCATTTGAATTTGTTCACAAGTACGAGATGCTTCTTAACGTTATGGGAACTACGACTTCGATCGCTAAAGTACGACCAGTCTAACATTAATCAAACTTGTTTTGTCTTTATATCGTGTAAAGTTACAAAATCTAAAATTCCTGACGTTATAAGCGTCTACCACGAGTATTTTTTAGAGTTGTTTATTTGGTTACTAGTGTATTGGTTTACTTGCAAATTCGATTTTTCTGATTTAACAAACTAATAAAAAAAAAAAAAAAAAATAATAAATTTAACAAATTCTCTAATTGGTATTTTTCGAGAACTGGAAAATCCCATAACGTTACCGCAGCAAAATCTTAAATAACTTAAGAACCATAACACACACAAATTTTGCTATTTACAAACATTTACTACGCAACAAAAGCTATCTATTTATGTATTTGGTTTCGGCCTGAAATGAATTTTTGAAAATCGATAAGGTCGATCGATAAGGTTTTTCAAAAATTCATTTCGAACGTTATTCCAGCAAAATTTGTTTTTCTCAAATATCTTGAAACCAACAATTCGAACAAATTTTGCTTTTAGTGAACAAATTGCTCCTCTTGTTGAAGTAATTATTTGTTATAATCTCACCTCTCTTAAGCACAACATTTTGCTACACACTTTTTTTGCGAGTGTACATGCGCAATAGTTCGCAGTGCCTATGTTCAGATTCGCCAAGATCCGTCGGCCGTATTGTAATACATAACTTAAACTACTAGACTTATGATTATGACTGAAGTCGTTTTTAACCAACTTCAAATAAGGTTATGCACCTTTTTTTGAAGTTGCTTAAAAACGACCAATACAGCAAAAACACTTACTTTCTTCTGGTATTGGTATGGAGTTTGCAAGTGATGGATCAATCGCTGCAAGAGTTTTTGCCATTGCTTCATCTAAGGCGGAGCTTCCAGATTGATTTGATGGAGACATTGGCAATGGCACTTCTCCAGGAGGCATTTCTGCACTTAGTGCTGCTCTGTAAGTATTTAGCAATGATTATAATAACGCCACTGTTTATTGGTTGGTTTCTACAAATCATCATCAAGGTCCTTAGTAAAAAAAAGTCTGTCCAAGTGAGAGTCGGACTCGCGTGCAAAGGATTCCGAACCAATTTAATTTTTGTAAGATGTTATTTTAACACTATAGACTTCTTTTTTAAACATGAGCCAATAAAACTTTATCTTTTTGACTAAAGTGACCATATTAATTAATAGATTTGTAACTGCAATCAATAGCATAGTTATATACGATTACACTAAAAAAAAAACACTGTAAAATTAGGAAATTTGTGATCACAGGACCTAAATATGTGATCTAGGGTGTTGATTTTCAACATTTTCAAAAGTATTCCTATTCACTTAACCAAGTAACATGGATTTTTTTTTGCCTGAACTGGTATAACCTAGTCTATCGCCCCGTACCCGCGACTTTGAGTTCGGGACGCCCTGTATACATTAATAATAATTACATAACTAATCTCTATTTAAGTTGCCGCCCGCGCCGCGTGAGTTTTGAAAATTATCCCAAGGAAACATTCTCCCGGGATAAAAAGTATCCCCCCATGTGTACATCCGCTCATGTACCACTAATATTATAATTTGTATACATAAAAAAAGAATCGAAATTAGGCAGTAGAACAAATAACCAATTGAAAAATTAATCATTCTCAGTAGAAACTTTCTCACTACTGTCACAGAGGATATAAAAAAAACTGGCCAAGTGGTGCTTTCGAGTCTGTCTTTTGAGTGAGTCGATGTGAGTGATTTTGTGATAATGGAAAAAAAATAGTATCGCTGCAGTCATTTTTTTTAAAGGCAAATTTAAGATGAGTTAGACTCTGTGTATGGAGACTCTGCACCATCATTTACCACAGTAAAATTTTGGGCAGCTGAATTTAAACGTGGCCGTGAGAGCTTGGGAGACGATGAAAGTTCGGGACGTCCAAAAACTACAGCTTCTGACGATAACATTGCTAAGTTCACCAAGTGTAGCTAGACGACCGCTGAATTAAAGTGAGACAGATAGCAGAGGCTATGAAAGTGTTTGTCACATATTAAATCAAGAATTATGAGCCCTTTCACAGAATTGCGTTTTCACTCTCAAAACTGCTGACTCAGGGTATGTAGAAATTAGGCAGCTAAAATTACGTTTATTTTAGGGTTTATTATTCATCTATTTAATGAATATTTATTAAATTTTCATTTTTTATGAACTATGGTCTATTTTGGTATACATTTTACGTAATAATATTAATGTATTAAGGAGAAAACAGTTAATTCTGAGCGTTTTTAGTAGTTTTTATGGATATGAATGGGATTGTTTTTACGGATATCCCATTCTTATTTCAAATTTCTGGGGCCGGTATGCACGAAACCACTATATCCTAACTAATATTATAAATGCGAAATTAACTCTGTCTGTCTGTCTGTCTGTCGCGCTTTCACGCCAAAACTACTGAGCCGATTTAAATGGGTACACAGATAGTTTAGAGCCTGAGAAAGGACATAGGCTACTTTTTATCTCGGGAGTATGCTCCTTAGGGACCACGCGGGCGAAGCCGCTGGCAGAAGCTAGTAAGGAATATTATGATATATTTTTCATTTCATTTGGTTAGTACAGTAGTTCAATCCACGAGCTCAAAAAAGTGCGTCGCGCTTTTCATGAGAAACTTACTTCGGAATTTTGGCTTTTTACAAATAGATAAGAGAATTAGAAAGCCAAAGTCGGTAATTTTACCCAAAAAACACAGTCAAATTGTAATAGGCCTCTTAAGGCGTAAGAAAGCTTTCCGCGTTGGCTGCCGCGTTTGTCACGTTAGGTTTAGTTTAGGCGCAATAAATCCGAGTTTTGGCGCCGATTAACTACTTTAGATGAAACTATATAAAAATAAATTTTAAGAAAAAATGTCTTGTATCTATTAGGTTGGAAACTTTTCAGGCCACCCTTGTATTTAGAATATCTGAAAGATTTCAGCAAGATTGAATTTGAGCTATAGCCATAATGTTTTTAAAAAAGTATTGATATTTACTGTGCAGCTTCCTCAGCAGCAATTTTTTCTTTGATCTCGTGAAGCTCCTGTGGTATAATCCAGCTCGATTCTTTAGTTTCAATGTTATGATAATACACACGCCCAGCATCAGTTGTGTATTCTTTCCAAACACAGGCAGACAGTAATTTCTGGAAACCGAGAAAAGAATATGTTGTTAAGGTTGCCACATTAGTAAGTTATGGCTTATAGTATTTTCCTATAAGCCATAACTCAAAATATTTTGCTTTTGGTTAAAACATACCCAAAGCAAAATTCAAAATAGCTTATAGCTATGTATATTATCTGAAAACTTATATCTCTAATATGATATTATTTACATACAAACTTATTAAATACTATACATATACAACTTACTAAAAAATATGTATAAATGTACAAGCAATACTGACAACATTGCCACATTGAATGGCTGATTCTTTGGCAATACAAAACCAATCATTTGTTACATCATAATGACAATTATCTTAATTGAGAACCAACCAATACCATCACAGACCTTGATAGGTAAATTTAACTTCATTCATGGAGGTATTCAAAATTGAATTTAATTAGATATTCAAAATGAATTGAATTTTTGTTTTAAACCTTTTTCTTGCTATGGGTGTTAATTGAATAGCATTACTTTAATCTAAATTACAAGTAGATAGCTTAACGAGTTTAGGAAATAACTGCTTTGTCAGACAAAGATCATAACAGTTAATTTTTTTGCCAATTCAATATGAAAACCTAAAACATCATAAACAATTTGGGGTTTCTTATTTTGAATAATGCTTACTTCTGCTGGAGTTTTCAAATCATCAGGTTTCTCCCAGAGACTTTGTTTACTAACAGAGTTGTAGTAATATGTTCTTCCATCTGGAGCTTTATGTTCAGACCAAGGACTGCTTTGGTTGGCCATCGGGGCCACCTCCGGAGCTGGAGCACTCATATCCTGCAATTGTTGGATGCTCTTACACATCATTAGTAAGTACATGTTTAGCAAAGCAGTCTTGCATAAATTACAAATTATGAAATATTTTAGCAGCAGGGATTTATTAATTTACAAAAACAAATGTTCTTTACCTAATAGTGGTTTTCATATGAAACAAATTGAAATTGTATTTGTAACTAGATAATTGCAAATGTAAAATTGTAAAATATTGTGTGAAATTGTAAAATATTGTGTGAAATTGTAAAATATTGTGTGAAATTTCACACAATTATTATAATATAATAATTGTGTGAAATTGTTAACTATTTTTAATAAATAAGACACAGACATATTGGAAACTATTGAATTTGGATGGGATTCATTGTATACAAAACGATTTTTTAAAAACATATCAAGAAACTATAACATAAGACAGATTTATTTCAATCTTACGGAGTTTGCATTTTTCCGGTGACATGTCCAATGGCTTATAACAAAAGCAGAACAGAATAGTAGCATACTTTAAAGCTAATTACAGAAGCACTTGATACTTATATTAACCATATTTCTATGTAGTTAGTGTACATAATCATAATATGAGACCAATATCAAGCATTTTTCATAATAAACATGAAAATTAGATGATTATGGTTCTTATAAATAAGAATTGCTTACTATACTAAGATCTACATGCAGAAGACACATTAGAATATACTTTGGTATATGCTGCCAGTCATTCAGCACCAAAAAGCTTAAATGGATCAGAAAATCGAGTTAGAAACATAGTCCCACTGTAATTAACATAACTAAGAATTTACCTAATAAAAATACTTACAGGTTTAAAAGCAGGAAAGCCTGGAGGCGGCATGGAAAATGGTGGTATCATAGGCGGAAAACCCATGGGTGGTGGCATGCCGGCCATGTTTGGTGGCATTCCAGGCACTGGAGGCATACCAACGGATGGAGGCATAGGCGGAGGCAAGCCACCTAGCATCGTAGGAGGTATGAGAGGCCCCGAACCAATCAGACCAGGTGAACTGGTGCCAGAATTAGGCGGTTCCTGAAAGCAATAATACGCAAATTTACACTGACATACCAACTTATATATTGAGGATTCTTTTATCAGTGTATACAAGGCCAATTTATCTAAAACGTTACATATTTACGTTTATGCATGGTTACAATTACTTTTAGAGCGAATCGGCTACCAAAAAACATGTACGTAGTGACAATAAAAATATAAATACATGTCATACATAACCTTACCATTATGGGTTAGAGATCGTTTTTATTTCAGTGTAACACAAAATTTTAAAAAGAGAAATGGAATATAATCAGCATCATTTCAGGATGACACAAATATACAATTATATTGGCAAAATTTCAATCAATAAAAGATGATGAATTATTACACCCAACATACACACACAAACTTTAGACGAGGAGAAGTGACATGGATGTAGAGGTGTGACGTATATACTGGAATAGGTTTTTGGAGCAGGTTTTTGTCTGGACGCGTAAAGATCTGTTCCGTGACGGGGGGACTGTCTATTTGTAAACGTTGACGTTTAAAAAGTGCTGGTACTCAGCCTAATTTGAATAAATGACTTTTGATTTTGATTTTCGTGCGCACCACATAAACGCGTCTCGAGTATTTAGGCGCATGGCGTTTGTTACTATATTCGCGTCTTTTACGAGTTTTGCGACTTGCGACCCACAAGCTCGGTCAAGCTCGATTTGTTCCGGAGACGTTCGGTTCGGCAGTCGAAGTAGCGTGCAAGCGTTGCGATAACTTAAGTAAGAAGTTACCTATCAAATCAGTATTCTGAGATTTTAATTAGCAATATAATAATATATTTATACTTATTTATATTTATCTTATAAATATACCCCTTTTCTTTGATATAAGTACCAAACATTTTTTTCTACGATTCTATTAATATAAGCCGACAGTCCTAAGACTGTAAAGTATGAATGGAAGTTTTCAATAACATATAATAGGAAAAGCGTCTTTACGTAAAAAAATCCATAAACTGAAATACTTCATTACTCCGATTACTCGATCTCGAAGTTACGAAGACTCGCTAGCTATGGAAACGTCAATAAACTTGATACGCCAAAATACTCGTGGACCTAGTTTTTGGAATAAGTATTTGAGCGAACGCGTACTTCTAAGACTCAGTTCGCGTTTTACCTAGTACGTCTCACCTCTACATGGATGACATCCAACATCCAAACTCCAGTGTTGCCAGATCGAATCTGAAGGACAACGATCAACGACGATCATCGACGATCAACATTCGTTGGCACGGTGTGTGTTGTCCCAGCGGAAAAATGTCGAAAAATTTCAGTAGATATTTAGTGTATGACGTCCTGTAATAGGAAATATACACAAATGTAATACTAACAGTGAAAATATAATCAAAATTGCTCGAAAAACAAACGAGATATAATTATTTTAAACAAGTGTATCTGTCCCTCTCGCGAAAACGATGTTGCAGCTGTATAGGCGCCAAGAACTTTGACGTCACAATTCATGTCGGACTTTTCTTTCTAATTGTAAACTTTGAAGCTTTATAACTTCATCGCTGATGTAGGTATTTAAAAAATAATTTGAAGAGGCAGGACGGCCTGGAGGCCCTTCACCAGAACTCATCTTCTTCTAACTATGAGGGCAGGTGGGCGCGGAAAAAGGAATAAATGCTTCAGATCACAATCGACGTATTTTAATTAGTAATTCACAGGAATCACGATGTAATTAGGTAACTAGCGATTACTACTACACGAAATCAACTTAATTAAATCTTGAAATAGCGTGATGGCAAAGATTCTGAGCGATTCGTCACAAGCGTGGTGCGCGGGCGCCGTCTCGTTCAAAAGTGAGTTTCAAGATGGCCGCCCGCACTACCATCGACAATGACGCTTCGCTAGGTTGACATTGACAGTCCTGTCAACCTGACGTTTGACGTAAACGCCGTCACGGCCGGACTGACTTGCGACCGTCCTCGGGCGATTTATCTGAAACAAATTATGATAGCTGCATAGTACGTTCGCTCATCCTGACTTAATCATTTTCATCAGTACACATCCACTAAAATCGTTTAATGACTTGGACTAACTAGGCAAGTGTATCGCTTAGTCAACCGTAAGGTGTGACTCGGACTACACTTCAGTAAGACCAGTCGACAACGCGTTAGATAAGCACCAATTCAGGCTAGAATTCAGCCTAGACAACACATTTACGTCCTTGTTAACATCTAGACAAGCCAATCCTAACAAGGATGTGACCCGGACGACACAATTCGTCTCACGATAGCAAGCGATCATCCAGGACAAGTCAGCACCTGACTCGGACGACAAAATTCGTCAGATGACGCTAAATAAACCACTGTGACAAGTCAATCAGACAATGACTCGGACGACACATTTCGTCTACCTTCTGTGACGAGTGAAGTGTGCCCTCTTACTACTCACCCTGGAATAGTAAGGACGACACTTCTTCGCCCAGGATCAACTATTTGTACAGTTTATCGTAATTATAGGAATGTTACGGTACAGTAACGATAGTTTGTACTATACCTACCTATGATAGTGAATTGTCCTGTTCCGTGTGCACTTCAACTTCATGAAGGACCTCCCATGTTTCAGGGTCTGAATGTACGCTCAGGGTGTCTGAGTTTGCAGTGACAGTGTGTGAGTCAGCCGAAGCAGTGTCCGAGCATACGGTCAAGGTGTCAAGACGGTCTAATGACTCATTATCATTATTTAAGCACAAAGTATTTTCTACATCATTAGACGCCGTCTCGGCCTCAACTTCATTTAAAAGACTAGACGCGATTTCAAGTAATCCATCATGTCCCCGGGGTACTGCACGCAAATTCTCGTGGGAATATTTAAGAGTTCGATTGGAAGCATCCACTATGCTTTTAAGTTCATAGCGATCATTATTTAGAACTTCTATTATCATGAATGGACCCCTAAATTTCCTATCCAATTTTGTTTGATTACGTTCACAGTTTTTGATGAACACGTAATCACCTTTAGAAAATGGTTTAACTTTTGCGCGACCACGATTGAACCTAACAGTTTCGGATTCAGCAGCTTTCTGGATGTTTGCTGATGCATCCTCCCTAACCGAATCAATATCCAAGCGAACCTCGTTGTCTTTATCAGTGCAGTTTATTTTGGACATACCCAGCGAATCGGAACGAATCCCGAACATAAGCTCTGATGGCGAATATTTGGTTACGGTAGATTTTGTACTATTTAGGGCAAGCTGAATATTTCCTAATTCGTCGCGCCACGTCTTATTAGGATCGTTTTCGACGATAGTTAAAAGGCTCTTTAAAGTACGCATCACTCGTTCAACCTGGCCATTGGCTCTACTTGCACCCGTCGCAATAAAGTGAAGTTCTATTTTATGCTCGCCACAAAAGCTTTTAAAATCAGAACTGATGTAGCAACGACCTTGATCTGCGATAATTCTTTTTGGCGCTCCAAAAAGGTAAACTGCTTTTTGCAGTGCATATATTGCACTCTTTGCATCAACAGACGTGGTATGTTCGAGTAAAACGTACTTCGTAAAACCGTCAATAATTACTGAGCAATACTCCTTCCGATCGCTCTTCCCGCTAAGCTTTCCCGAAAAGTCAATATGAACTGTGTGCCAAGGCACAGACACTTTAGGAATCGGATGAAGCTGAACGGGTTGAGCTCCCGATGGGCCTTTAGAAGCCTTGCAAACTATGCACGAATCTATGAATTTCCGAACACATTTAGACATATCTGGAAACCAATACTTCTCATAGAGCTTGTCTAACGTTTTATCTCTACCTAAATGTTGTAATTCATTGTGAACATGATTTATGAGTGTCCAAATAAGAGATCGCGGAACTACTGGCAGCCAGGAGATCAATTTATTACGAACAATTTTCCTATAAAGGATGCCTTCTCTAACATCATATGTTTGGGCAACTGTTTCAGGAAAACTGTTACTGTGGTATTTTGTGATAAGGTCTTGGATTTCAGCATCCCTTTTTTGTTCTACTGATAACCAACCTTGGTGGAGCTCAACAAATTGAACAGATTTAGTTAGCACCTTTTCAGATTCTAAGGGAGTAACCGTATCAGAATTTCGAACAGGATTTCGGGACAAAAAGTCAGCGTGTTCCATTCTGCTGCCTTCACGATAAACGATATCAAAGTCGTAAGCCTGCAAATATGCCCACCAACGATATACACGGGGAGTTAAATCCTTCTTAGACTTTGACGCCTTTAATGAATTGCAGTCCGTAACAACTACAAAATTCCTACCATAAAGATAGTGCCTGAAATGTTCTACCGCTCTAACGACAGCTAACGTCTCTAGCTCATAAGAGTGGTAGCGAGATTCCGCATCTGACGTTCGACGGCTAAAGTATTCTACAACGTGGGGAAGGTTGTCTTTCTTTTGTAAAAGGATCGCTCCGTAACCGTCCGAGCTAGCGTCTGTATGTAATTCTACAGGGAGTACCGGATCAAATATGGTAAGTACGGGTTCAGATGTAAGAATATCTATTAACCTTTTGCGTATTCTCTCATGTTCAGTAGTCCAAGTAATTCGTCCTTTTAATTTTGTAAGAGGATATAAGGGACCCACAACACGGGTGAAATCAGGGATGAATTTCCGGAAATAAGACGCCAATCCCAGGAATTGTCGGACATTCGTAGCTGACTTTGGTTCAGGAGCATCTACCAATGCTTGAATTTTCCGCGAATTGGGTCTGATCACACCAGATTGCACAGAATATCCTAAATAATCGATTTTTTGCTTCATGAATTTACATTTTTTTAGGTTAAGTGAAAAGCCAGCTTCCGATAATGCGTCCAAAACATCGTCAAGACGCTGCAGACCCTTAGAGATGTCCACAGAGTGGCACAATACATCATCCATGTAGATTAATGGTTTATCTTTTAATTGACTAATGGCTTTTGTGATACATCTCTGAAAGACTGCAGGCGCATTTCGCAAGCCAAAGGGCATAGCCAGATATTCATATTGGCCCTCATTGGTGATAAAAGCTGTTTTCTGCACTGAATCGGGATGAACAGGAATCTGGTGGAACCCAGCTGCCATATCTAACGAGGAGAAGAAATTGGCCCCAACAAGTTGATCGATTTGTTCCTCTATACGAGGCAAAGGGTAACGTTCGGGCACGGTATTGGAATTAAGCTCCCTGTAATCGACACATAATCTATCTGTATTGTCCTTCTTTTTAACAAGGACAATGGGGCTGGCAAAGGGGGAAGAACTCTCCTGAATCACTCCTGCATCTAATAATTTTTGGACCTGTTCCCTGATTATTTGTTTTTCTATGGGGGCGCGTTTAGTGGGACACCTATATACGACCTTTTGCGGTTCTACTAATCTAAGTTCACATACCCCTGTCTTAACCCGTTTGGTAGGTATTCCTTCTATAAAATGATTTGCATACTTACTTAAAATTGTAATCAACATTTCTTTATCGTGCCCCTGCAGATCTGTGTCAATATGATTTAAATCTGATGTATCTAAATTGTTATTACAAAAATTTGATTGCTCTTTGGTGTATATTACTAGGTTATCATTATCAATTTTCACGCATAAGCCTAAACCAAAAATATCCCTACCAATTATTATAGGATCTGATATATTACAATCGGGGACCACATGGAACAGCAAGCTTATTAAACGTTCATCGATCTTAACTTCGCTCTGAATTTGTGTAGTGCATTGAATGTCATTACCTCCTATTCCACTAAGATAAACGATATCTTTACGCACAGTACCCAAGAGGTGATCGCAAAAACTTTCCTTTAAAAGTGAACAAGACGATCCACTATCGAATAAAAAAGGAACAAGCTCACCGGATGATGTTTCCAAAGTACCCCTAGAAGGGCGGTGCTCGCAATGATGAACCTCTTTGACCGCAGCCTTGCTTCCGTTCTTCTTGTCGGGGCAGTTAGTTGTCACATGCCCCTTCTGTCCACACGTGTAGCAGGTCACAGAAGTAATGTTCTCCGAAGTGCGTGAAGAACTCGGTGTGTCTTGAGATATAGGTCCGGAATTATCACGACGTTTTCTACATTCTGCGATGCGGTGACCCATTATTCCACAGAAGCTACATCTGCCTGAGAACCTTTCGGTGGGACGATAGCGCTTGATCTCAGGTTCGTTGATTTCTCCACCATCCGACCGACGTTTGAGAGGTACACCTCCCAGTATCCGGAATAATTGAGTGCGAGTGGTGATATTGTGAGCGTTTAACTCGCGACGTATCAAGCTGTCCTTTTGACAAAGTACTGAAATCACAAATCCAGTCACCACTTCTTCGGGCATCACGGTCTTTGGAATTCGTTCTATCAAGTTCCACAGCCGAAGTGCAGATTCTGAAGCTGTTTCTTTGGCTCCGATTTGGAATCGTAGAATGTCATCAAAGTAGTCCTGAAGTAATTTAGGTTTAGAAAACTTCGCTATAAGAGACTGCTTGACTACGCTCCAGGTCATATCTTGTAGGTTCAATTTGGTAATGCAAGATGCAGCTCGTCCTTTCAAAGCACTGGTAAGAGCCATGAGTAAGTCTATTCCATCCAGACCCCTCTTCTGAACGATGGCTTCAGTTATATTGCACCAACCGTCAATGTCGGCATCAGGGTCGTCTGGATTGAAGGGTAGCAGTTGCGTAGGATGATTAGTGTTCAAAGTTGGTACTTGCTGAACAGCGAGAACTCGAGATAAAAGCGTCTCCATGCTGTTGAGTAATTTCTCGGCATCCGTTTTGATCCTCTGGTCCTCAACTTGGGTCCCGTCGGATCCCACTTCTGATGAAGAGGCAGGACGGCCTGGAGGCCCTTCACCAGAACTCATCTTCTTCTAACTATGAGGGCAGGTGGGCGCGGAAAAAGGAATAAATGCTTCAGATCACAATCGACGTATTTTAATTAGTAATTCACAGGAATCACGATGTAATTAGGTAACTAGCGATTACTACTACACGAAATCAACTTAATTAAATCTTGAAATAGCGTGATGGCAAAGATTCTGAGCGATTCGTCACAAGCGTGGTGCGCGGGCGCCGTCTCGTTCAAAAGTGAGTTTCAAGATGGCCGCCCGCACTACCATCGACAATGACGCTTCGCTAGGTTGACATTGACAGTCCTGTCAACCTGACGTTTGACGTAAACGCCGTCAAATTTTATAATTGTTTATTATTCTTAGAGCAAATAAGTTTTTTATTTTGCAAATAAAAAAATCGTATGCATATTCCCTATTGTGTATGGTAAGTACGAATTTGTGCATCTAACCATTAGGGAGTCAGTCAACAAAAACAGTTTCCGCTGGGGCTACGTCATCCTAACGGCAATTTTTTTCCTATGGATGTACAAGAAAAAAACACATTCAATAATTAGTGTGTAAATGTGTATCTATCTATCTATACTAATATATAAAGCTGAAGAGTTTGTTTGTTTGTTTGCTTGAACGCGCTAATCTCAGGAACTACTGGTCCGATTTGAAAAATTCTTTCAGTGTTAGATAGTGTTCCATTTATCGAGGAAGGCTATAGGCTATATATCATATCACGCTAAGACCAATAGGAGCGGGGCAGTAATGAAAAATGTGACGCAAACGTAATTGCGCGGGTCAGTTATCTAATATATAAAAATCTCGTGTCACGGTGTTTGTTACCGAACTCCTCCGAAACGGCTCGACCGATTTTCATGAAATTTTGTTAATTTTGTGTGTATATTTGGCAGGTATGAGAATAGGTGGTAGGCTATTTTTTTTGCAAAACTATATTTGCCGAGTCAGCTAGTACTAATATATAAAGCTGAAGAGTTTGTTTACTTGAACGCGCTAATCTCAGGAACTACGGGTCCGATTTGAAAAATTCTTTCAGTTTTGAATAGCCCATTTATCGAGGAAGGCTATAGGCATATATATCATCACGCTAAGACCAATAGGAGCGGAGCAGACGAAGTTGCGCGGGTCAACTAGTGTTTAAATAAAATTTGTGTGTCATGAAACTGCGCAGATATATATATAACAAACAAAATCTCGAAAATTTGTCACACAACACCTCGGGTTATTTGATTTTCTTTTCATTTTTATCTGAACACAACTTTGTTGATTGACGCAAGTAAGCTCAAGAACTAAGAGAGAGTAGAACGCAAGAGCGAGCTCGAAAATTTTTGCATCCCATCTCTGATAAGTTATAGGTAATTTCTCTTGATCATTCATACTTAAATGTACATACAAAGTAACTTTGTGCAAGAAAGCTCACATAAGCATTTAAGTTATTTTGTTGAGTTAAACTGAAAAGCTCGAGAACAAAGAGAGTGTATTATGCAAGAGCGAGCGAAGCGAGCTTGAAATTTTTACACCCTTCCTCATACAGGATGCGTTACACCACCCGTTTAGGGGTGACACCCGACCGTGACAAAAAGTCAACGACTTGTCGATTGCCACACCTAAAACGACTTGTCGATTGCCACACCTAAATGCAGAAAATCTCAAGAAATAAAAACTTTTTGCACCTCATCTCGGAAGACTTTTATTGTCTTTTGATCACTCATACGTTTTTTTTTGTTTTGTACACATCAAATGTCTGCCATCGGCTGTTCAGCCATAATCAGATTTTCTGTCTTCTTTGTTTCAGGAGGTATTTCAGCAAATACTCTCCTCCAATCCTCAATTTAGTGTCTTTGGTCCACTTGCAATATTTGCCATCGTTTCAGCCTTGTTCTTGGTATTATTATTAACCAGGTCCCTGGCGAGTTGATTTGTATGCCTTTGAAGCCTATCTTTGTATTTTGTGGCGTATTTATTTACTTTCTCTTAATGGTGGGCACATTTAGGTATTCATGTATTTCTACATTTCTCGTAAACCATGGTGCATTTGATATTGCTCTTAGGACATTATTCTAGAATCTTTGTAGGATCTCAAGGTTTGAGTTACTGGCAGATCTCAGAGCTAAATTCCATATGACCAAATGGGTTTTATGATGCATTTATAAACCAATAGTTTATTAGACAGATTTAGCGGTGACTGTCGGCCTATTAACCAGTACAACCGTTTGAAATTGAGATCTGCTTCTTTCCTTTTGGCTTTTATATGATTGACCCACGTTAACCTTCGATCTAGATGAAGCCCAAGGTACCTCACACAGTTTTCTTTAGGTAGTTGTTCACCTCTTAGAGTTACTGGTGGACATTCTCCTCTACGTAGTGTGAATGTGATTTGTAAGGATTTGGATACACTTGGTTTAATTCTCCACTTTTCCAGCCACTCGTCTATTTGATACAGATGAGTTTGCAGCATTTCTGCTGCCACAGTTGAGTCATTGTGGCTTGCTAGGCAGGCAGTATCATCCACATATGTTGCTGTTACTACATTCTCACTGCATGGAAGGTCAGTTGTGTTCATTGAGTACAGGACAGGACCGAGCACGGAGCCTTGAGGAACAGAGGCCCCAATGTGACACTGAACAATGACAATGTGAACTGTGACACTTCATCACCAAATTTAACTTGAATTTTTTTGCCCATCAGGTATGATTTCAACACCATGTAATAAGAGTTTGGTAGTAAAGTTTTGAGCTTATACAGTAATCATTCATGCCAGACTCTGTCAAATGCCTGTTGGATATCCAGGAAGACTGCGGCACAGTATTCTTTTTTTCCAGTGACTGCCTTATCTTCTTTACCACAAGATGCACTTGGTTCAACTGTGGAGTATTGTTCCCGAAATCCAAACTGGTGGTTAGGGATTATAGCTGCTTCTTCCAGAATTGGCTTTAGTCTGCTCAGGAAAATCCTTTCTAATAGTTTGGACAGTGTTGGAAGAAGGCTGATCGGTCTGTAGGAACTGGGTTCTGTTGGTGGTTTTCCGGGTTTAGGTAGCATACATATCTGGGAGAGCTTCCACAATTTAGGATAGTAGTGCATTCTCATAATGGCATTACATAGCATTGTCAGAAAGATAACGGTTTTTTTTGGTAATCGTTTCAGGACTTCACTAGTGATCAAGTCAAAACCAGGGGCTTTTTTATTACTTGATGATACTTGATAAATTACCGCAACTATTTCGGTGTAATAAGTTTTATTGGTAACGATAATTGTTGATCACATTCCAGGAAGGAGTTAACCTCACGGTCAAAGTCAGTTGTTGAGTTGTAGGTACGTTTGTTTGAAACACTTAAGAGAGATGTTGTGCAAAAAGTTCAGCTTTTTCCTTAAAACCTTTAGCCCATCCTCCCAGCTGTGATCTTAATGGTGGAACTGGCTATTGTGGCCTCTTAAACTGCTTTGTGAGTTTCAACAGTGTGTAGTCATCACACCTCCTTGTGACACAGTGATGACAGTTTCTGTTGGAAGGTGAGGTTTTCATTCTTATTTATCACTTCCTTAATTTCTCTAGCTGCCTTGTTGTACAGTCTCCTATCTTCGGGATGCCTACTCAATTGCCAGACTCTTCTTAACCTTCTTTTTTCAGCTAGTTTCCCCCGTATTTGTAGTGGGATCAGTAGCGTAGCTAGCATGGGTGACGCCCGGGGCGGATAATGTGGCGTCACTTCAAAAATGAACCCCCCCAAATAATTATGAGTTGCACCTTTGGCCTTTCGTTCTGGTGACAGCAAACGCAAGCCATTTTTTGGAAGGCAGGGGGAAAGTGTGCCATTTGCGCTGCAGGTTTTTATTTTCAGGAATGTTCTTACATCATACGTACAAACAAAATCTCGAAACTTAGATTATTTTTATTTTGTTTTCATCATTAACTAAACCCAACTTTGTTGAGTAACGGAAGTAAACTCAAGAACTAAAAGAAGGCAGAACACAAGAGCGAGCAAAGCGAGCTCGAAAATTTTCGCATCCCACCTCGATTAGGTTTTGTATTCTTTTGATCATTAATAATAATAATAATAATTATCCAGCATTTGTGGCGGAAACAAGTCTTTAGACTTAAAACATTCTTCCAATCTAAATCTCGTACAAGCAATATCCATAAAGCCATAGTTTTAAATGATTTTAATTACACTCCACTTAACTTAAATGAACAGTTAGATACAGATATTATAAATAATAACCCGCACACACAAAAAATTGAGGAGTGGAAGAAAAAAGTCCTACATGGCCGACATCCTCACGACTTAGAACAAGCCCATATAAACAAAGCAGCTTCGAACAAATGGCTAAAAGTAGGTAATTTATTCCCGGAAACTGAAGGATTTATGATTGCAATACAAGACCAAATAATCAACACTAGAAATTACAGAAAATATATTATCAAGGATCCTTCAGTAACAAATGATAAATGTCGTAAATGCCACATTCAACCAGAAACCATCCAGCATATAACCGGAGCGTGCACAACTCTCACGCAAACAGACTATACTCACAGACACAATCAGGTGGCAAATGTAATACATCAATAATTAGCAATTAAGTACGCACTCATACAAGATACAAATACACCTTATTATAATTATACACCACAAACTATCCTAGAAAATGACACACATAAACTTTACTTTGACCGCGCCATTCTTACCGATAAGACAATCCACTACAATAGACCAGACATAACCCTACAAGATAAAATCAATAAAGTTACTTATTTAATAGATATTGCTGTACCCAATACTCACAACATACTGAAGACAATCACTGAAAAAATTAACATGCAGAACTCAAGGATGAAATAACTAGAATATGGCGACAAGGTAAAGTTTATGTGGTCCCTATTGTCCTCTCCACAACAGGCGTTATCCCGAATCATCTACTACACAGTCTGAAATTGCTTGCTTTAAAAGAAACTCTATATATCACTCTTCAAAAAGCTGCTATCTTAAATACATGTCGAATTGTAAGAAAGTTCATGCAAATAGATGAAAACGAAATAGCTGCTCCTCATAACACACCCCCAACATAAGATACCACTCGCTGCATTTACTTGGTTTCGGCCCGTAAATGTAGCATAAAACCAGCCAAAGAGCTGAGAAGAAAAAAACACATTCCAAAAATAATAATACAGTTTATTGTTCTTCTCTCACATAGAATTTTACAAACAATATAAAAAAACAAACAAAACATTAGCGATAATTGTTGTGATCTATGTGAGAGACTGGTTTCTGTACTAGGAGACCTGTATGACAGATTACCAGCCTCTCCAGACTCCGGACAATAGGTGACAGCTGCATACCACATCAGTGAGAAGTAATAATTAAGGGGGATTAAGCTAAGTGCAGTGAGATTGTTGCTGTTGTGAGGGTGGGTACAAAGTGGTGCAGTGAGATTGTTGCTGTTATGGGGGTAAAAGTGGGTGAGAGGAACTATATTGAATGAGTGAGTAATTGAGTATGTGTGCGTGTGTATGTGTGCGCGAGTGTGAGTACGAGTGTGTGGGAGCGTGTATGTGTCTGTGTGAGTGTGTGGGAGAGAGTGAGTGTGTGTGTGAGTGCGTGTGAGCGGGGTGAAGGAGGTGAGAGCATACGCAGTTGGTTAGGATGGTACAATAAGCAGATTTTCAGTGTCATCGTAGTTGAGGGACTTAAGCCAGGCAGTAATAACCCTCTTACAATTAGCTCTTGTAAGAGGGTAAACTGTTAGCTTCTTATTTATCTTATTATACAGATGTCCATCAGTGCCGCGTTGACCGTTGAGGCGTACGAACGTCTTAATTAGTTTCTCGTGTCGTTTTTACTATTATTTACACTAATGTTACTAAATTATTTAGACAATGGATAGTTTTGGAAGATCTTTAAGTACGGAGTCTAGTAAACCAGATGAAAGTTGTATGAATGAAGAGATGATGGAGAATACCACAGATGAAACTATTATAGAAGGAAGAACAACAAATGTAGAAGAAGAAAGACAGAGAAATGTTGAAAAAAGAATGAGAGAAGATAGCGAAGAAATTATCGAAGAGGATGGATTTACCACTGTTAAAAGAAAACCGAAAAGAATATTACGAAGCAATTCACTGGATAATTATCGTAATGTGGGTAGATTTGAAAATAATACACAGCAAGCAGAATATTATGAGGTATGTCTTACATCTAAGACAGTACTTCCTAAAATGGTTGGTATGGCTAAATTGTTTAAGGTACAAAATATTAATGATATCCTTACGGTCAAATATAAAAGTCCATACAAAATATTTATAAAACTTAAAAATATAGAAGACACCAAGTCCTTAACTGTGAAAAGTTTAGAGAATTAGAATTTAGATGTCAAAGAACCGACCAATTGAATATTATATATGATATTGTTAGAAATATTGACTTGGAATTAAAGGATAGCGAGCTCGCAGAGATATTTGAAAGTGAATCAGACATTTGTGCGGTTAAAAGACTTAAACGATTAACTAATGATGGGCAGTGGGTTAATAGCGAAGTTATACGAGTCGCTTTTAAAGGTTCAATTTTACCCTCACATATATACGGATATGGATGCCGTTTTAAGGTTGAATCATATTTGTTCCCGGTCACCCAATGTTCCGGTTGCTGGAAATTTGGACACATGAAGCGTTTCTGTCCTACCCAAAAGATAAAATGTCCTAAATGTGGGAAAGAACATGATAATTGTGAAACCGTTGAGTTCTCCTGTATTAACTGCAAAGGCCCACACATGGCACTTAATAAAAGCTGCCCAGTCTATCTTAAAGAAAAAATGATAAGGGATATAATGAGCAAGAATAGCTGTTCTTATAAGGTGGTAACCTTGTTAGTTCCTATAAGTGTGACTAATGCAGGCATTGAAATAATTAATATAATTTTTTTTAATTATAATTTAATTACTAATATAGTGTCGGTCTACTGCCCGTCTTCTGTGAGAACCTCCCAAGAGGACTGGGAACATATTTTTTCAAAATTTCCGGTAAGCACTATTATTGCAGGCGATTTTAATGGTCACCACCCTTGCTGGTCTAATAGAAGTGATTCGCGCGGGAATCAATTATTTGAAGTTGCAACTGAAAATCAGTTTTTCCCATTAAATAATGGCGATCCTACTAGAATGAAGCTCGTGAATGGTTTTTTGCAAAAAACCTCCCCTGATGTTTCATTTTGCACTACAGATATTGCTATTAATGGTTCATGGAGTGTTAGTAACGAAAGCCTAGGAAGTGACCATTTAATAATTAAAATAAATTTTGAATATATAGACTCTTCCAATATCACCTTAAAGCGGAATTTTTTGAAGGCAGATTGGACTAGCTACTGTCAAACTATTTCCAATTATTTTTAGAAGATTCGCCGCCTTCTGGTAACGTTCAAGATATGTATGACTTTCTTATTGCGCAAATTAATAAAGCTGCAGATAAAACAATTCCGTTCATTAAGCTGTGTCATAATCAGGGACTGAAAGCGGTTTCGGTAGAGGTTAAGATACCTCAAAAATATATCGGTACCAGTTTACGATAAAGGTTGAGCTTTACCGAAACCTTTATAAATAAAGGTTGGACTATACCGTTATTTAACCTTTATCCGATTTCGGTACCGAAAAACATGCGTAAAACACGCGGCGAGAGTGCCTGGAGTCGATGCAGGTGGCTCGAACGCGTTAGAACTAGTGCATTTTGTATATTTTGTTTGTCGTAGGTACTCTTTTACTTATTTCTTAGTTTCTTGCAGACTGCGTGCCGCGTAATACGTTATTATTTTGTCGACCGCTGATCGTTCATCAACGTAATAAATACTATATACGAATACAAATTTTAAAAGTAGAAACTACGAGCACAGATAGACAGCCTGAAGATGAAACTCCGAGCACATCGCAACTAGTTTCTGAAGCTGTGGATGAAATAGAATCAATTCTAGCCGAAACCGTAAGAATGAAAAGCCGTGACCGCCGTGACCATTACGTCCAGACTCAGGCGAATATAACAGCTCTTTTAGAGAACTTTTCTTGCCATCCACGTATAGTAAAAAACTCGCGTCAAAAGCCAACCAACAGTGAAAGGAGACGTTCAATAAATGTATGGAGCTTGGTACTAAAATAATTGATAATTAAAACAGCCTTCTGAGCTGTATTTGCTGAAAGAGTGTAATTATGTTAATGTGTTTGCGCATTTTTTTTTAAGTGTTGAAAATTAACAAAATTTATATTTTAGGGTTGGCAACCCTGTGGATTTGCCATTTGACAATGACAGTGACAGTCTCAGTCAGCAAGACTCGTGTCTAGGCATGGGCAATATCGTTTTTACACTATAGCTTAACTTATAAATGTAGCGGAATTTCGAATATTGCATTTATACATTTTAATTTCGATGGCTGAATAAATATTGTTTAAGACGAAATCATTGTCATTTATATTTATATTATTTTTAGTACGACTAAGCTCGATAGATGGCGTTGGCGTCGAGTTAGATGGCGGTATGGTTTCGTTACTGCCGTTTAATAGGGTCTTGTCAATGAATTTTCTGCAATAAATTAACCAGCTAAAACCAGGGGGGCTACTCTCTAACGAAATCCGTAGTTTCGGGCTTAGTTGCGGGCGGGCGTATTCTACTCCGTATCACCTACAGACTTACGATTAGTCTCGAACCCGAACTAAGAATGAATGACGACACGATTTCACAGTAACTGTCAAATCGTGTTATCATTAGTTCTCAGTGGTTAGGTGATACGGAGTAGAAAATGCCCGCCCGCAACTAAGCCCGAAACTACGGATTTCGTTAGAGAGTAGTCCCCCTGATCAGTTCATAACACAAGTTTGGAGTTTTATTTTAAACCTTACTTGTGCTAACAAAAGGTCAAAATTACTACTTCGGTAGTAAAAATTGGTCCATCGACCCTGGATCAGACGCAGGAACAGTCTGAATTTTTGTTAAAGTTCAGCGGAACCAGCTCTGCTGGTCCGCAGCCCGAGGTACTCGCAGTGGATCGCTGCGGCTAGAGTCCCGGGAACCCACAGCGGCAGCATCAGCATGCAGCGTTAGCCGTGGGAGTTCCAGTTCATCGTGACGTCACTGAAGGCGCCATCACCAGAGGAGTACAACACCAGAGCAACGGTCCAGTGCAACCAACCTTACGTGTGTATGTGTGAGTGAAGTGCAAACGTGAGTACAATTTACTATATAAATAGGCGCAGTGAGAAAAATATTTGCCAAACGATTCAGAACTTTATTCTCTTTAAACTTTTAACTTTAAAAATTGTTCAGGTTAATTAGAGACTTAGAATAATTTCATAAAAAACGACGGAACGGGAAACCTATGCCCGATTTCTGCCAGAGCATTTGTATTAAAAAAACACTTGTAAATAATTTTGCTATTTTTAGGACTTCATTTATATGCATTTTGTTTGGTAAGAAAACTTATTTTTTGGTTCTTCAAGATGGAGGGACAAATTAATATTTTGAAAGACCTACAAAAGGCTTTCTTTCACTAATTTTAAAAAGTGTCCAAAAGATAGGCTTTCGGTAGAGTACATTGAGACAAGGCTTGAACTATTAGAACAAGATTGGTCGTCATTTAAAGTCACCAAAACCCAACTTTACGGTCGTTTTAACGTTGAAGACAAAGCTGAAATGCTTGATGATATATATGACACAACTGAAGATGTTTATATATCATGTAAATGTTTAATGAAAACAGCTCTAAATAAGTTCATGGTTAAAGAACCACAAGATAGTACACCAGACCATAATTCGTCTAAGTCATGCAGTTCATTCGTAAAGTTACCTAAGATCGCAATCCCTACCTTTTCTGGCAAGTATAGTGAATGGACAACTTTTTACAATCTTTTTACTTCACTTATTCACAACAACACCTCTATGGATAATGTGCAAAAACTGCACTATCTTAAAAGCCACCTTACTGGTGAAGCAGAACAACTGATTAGGCACACGCCAATCACAGACACTAACTATAGTATATGTTGGTCTCAGTTAGAAAAGCGCTATGCTAATAAAAAATATTTAACTAATTGTATCATGAACAGGTTGTTCAGCCAAAAACGATTGTACATAGAATCAGCTGTCGCATTAAAGGAGCTGTTAGATACTACAAGTGACTGTTTAAATGCACTTACTAATTTGAAAATCGATGTGAGCACATGGGACGTTATGATTATCCATCTAGTCACTTTCAAATTAGATAGCGAAACGCGAAAGCAATGGGAGTTCAGCGTTTCTAACGACTCCAGCAGCGACTTGCCAACCTTTGAACAGTTAAGGACATTTATTGAGAGTCGCTATCGCGCATTAGAATTTATGGAACCAAGGGAGGTTGTGGCTAAACAGGTCAATAATAGTTCACATGCTCATCATGTTCATCATTTAACAGCAATGTTAGCCACAACCAAAAAGTCATCCAAAATGCGTTGCGAATACTGCTCGGAATACCACAAGCTCTGCTTCTGTAAGCGATTTGCAAAACAGTCCACAGAAAGCAGGCGTCAGTTTGTAGCAAAAAATAAAATCTGCTTCAATTGTTTAGGCAGCAATCATAGAATATATTACTGTAAAAAGCAAACCGCTTGTCGAGTTTGCAATAAGCGTCATCATTCGCTGTTGCACCTGACTAGAGAATCTCAAGATCAAAACCAAGATGCTACAGTAAAGACTGCTGTCAAGAATCTACAACACAAAAACTAGTTCGTCAACTAGTAAAGATCAGGCAAAAAATATATGTGTGCATTTTGCTCAATTCAATGAGGACAGCCTTCTAAAAACGTTTAGGGAAGTTGAAGAATTTAGTACAAAGAAAATAAGATTTAAATAATTAGAAAAACGACTAACTCAGGACACAGATATTAAAGAAAAAATAGAGCAAAAATCAAATGTACATAAAAATTGATATATGAGGGCAAACAGGACATACAGGAAAGGAAAGACAATAAGTACATAGAAATATACTAACACAGCTAGGTGAATATATCATAACCCGGTGTGGTCACATTGAGAACAAAGTTTTATAATTATGATTAAAAGGCCAACATCCAAATGTAGTTTACCAATTGAAGTTCAATGAATTGATATTTTCTGTATATTTTAAGGATGTGTAAAATGTGTTATTTTTTAGTTCAAATGAATAGTCTTTTTTATTTTTTAGTTTTATTCTTGTTTTTCTAATTTTAGAGCAAATGTTTAAGTTTATTTCTTAGTTCAAATGAATTGTAATTTATTTCATATTTTTGATCTTTGTTTTTCTAGTTAGAGCACAGATGTTTAAGTTTAGTTTTGCAGTTCAAATGTATATTGTTATTAGTAAAAGTGCAAGTTATAGATTTAACTACAATTTAAGAAGGGCATTCCGTCACTAAATGCCCTTGGTGGGCGGTATGTTTAAGACGAAATCATTGTCATTTATATTTATATTATTTTTAGTACGACTAAGCTCGATAGATGGCGTTGGCGTCGAGTTAGATGGCGGTATGGTTTCGTTACCGCCGTTTTATAGGGTCAATGAATTTTCTGCAACAAATTAACCAGCTAAAACCAGATCAGTTCATAACACAAGTTTGGAGTTTTATTTTAAACCTTACTTGTGCTAACAAAAGGTCAAAATTACTACTTCGGTAGTAAACAAATATGGAACTCGGAAGTGATAGGTAAGGGTACCTACTATGATTGTTAGGTTTCGGTTTTTATCGATTTATATACACTGTATTTTATTTGGAACTGTATATTCGACGAAGTCCCGCGCGTATCGCAATCGCACATGGAAGCACAGTATTTCAAGTACCCGACTCGGTTTGAACCAAATATCATAGCGCGATACGGTCTTGTGTAGTTCTGAGGCTCATAGCAACATTAACGTATTAGTTACGCGGATACCTGATACATAGATTTAGTGCGATCAAATATATAGGTACTAGATATGCCTATTTCACTTAAACCCAAAGCCATGTTCTCAAAACTCTAAGGTTCATACATTCTTTCCACCTTAAACCCCAAATATTTCTATACCCACTTCAATTTCACTTAAACCACAAAACGGTATAGTCCAGTCATTTCGTCCGAAAAAAAGGCAAATAAAAGAAAATGAATTTGCGCTTCTAATTTTTTAATATGTTGTAGGGGATACCTAGAAAAGCTTAACTTGAGATTGTCGACCAAGCTTTCCTAGGAGCTTTCGCCGCCATCTTGGAAAACGCTTAAAATTTGTTTTTCGGCAATAACTCGGCTATCCGATGAGATTCGAAAATTTTTGTAAGACACTTTTTGTAGCTTTCTTTGTGCTCTACAATAACGCCTGAATCATTTTTAGCGTATCAGGCATCGTTATCGAGATATCGATCGATAAAGTCAAAAATTTAGGACACAATTTTTATTTTTTCCTTTTTTTTTCTTTGGGTCTTAATAAATATGAAAAATTGTGGAATTCAAACTTGTAGAGCATATTCAGACCTACAATTTCCTTCTTGGATTTTTTTATGTTGGACAAAAATTACGATCTCCAGCGCGCCGCAAAGTCGGTGAATCCACACTCAGCGTCGAGCGCGCTCAAGTTAGTATATCGTATCGTGTTGAGTTCCGGACGTATCTCCAAGTTCAAACCTGGCTCGGATTTTTCAAGGATCCACAAGGATGGGGTTGGCGACAGACCAATCGAGGGCTCGAACCAATCACCAGCACCGCCGAACCCGCTCCGCCTGAACTATTAAAGCTCATTTCCTGTAAGTGTAAAGGAAATTGTGAGGCCGCCTGTGGGTGCAGAAAAGCGGGAATCAGTTGCTCCGTTATTTGCATGCACTGCAGTGGGCAAACATGCAGTAACGTCGTCAGAGTCGACATTTTGCTTGACGACGACGACGATGTTTGTAACGATGATGATGACGATGCTCTCATCGAATCAGCATCATTTCCAGCGTTTCAACAGACACAACAACTCGAAGAGTTTACGGAGGACGAAGATCTTCAGCCTGGACCATCCAAGCGAAAAAAGACATGAAAAAAGTCCATCGTTCGTGTCTCGAGTGCAGAAAAAAATATTTTTCTTTCCGTTTATTTTGTTTTGTTTATTTTGTATTGTAAAAAAATAATATTTTTTACTGCACAAACAAATTATTTGTTTAATAAATTACTATTGTGTGATCCTTAATTTGTTGCTCTATGTACTTATTTTTTATCCCATCAATTTCCTGAACAATTTCCCATTCGATTCGACATCCAGACACAACCGAGCGAGCAGCTCGCTCGACGCTGAGTGTGGATTCACCGACTTTGCGGCGCGCTGGAGATCGTAATTTTTGTCCAACATAAAAAAATCCAAGAAGGAAATTGTAGGTCTGAATATGCTCTACAAGTTTGAATTCCACAATTTTTCATATTTATTAAGAGCCAAAGAAAAAAAAAACAAAAACAAAAATTGTGTCCTAAATTTTTGACTTTATCGATCGATATCTCGATAACGATGCATGAAACGCTAAAAATGATTCAGGCGTTATTGTAGAGCACAAAGAAAGCTACAAAAAGTGTCCTACAAAAATTTTCGAAATCTCATCGGATAGCCGAGTTATTGCCGAGAAACAAATTTTACCCCTTTTTTCAACATGGCGGCGAAAGCTCCTAGGAAAGCTTGGTCGACAATCTCAAGTTAAGCTTTTCTAGGTATACCCTACAACATATTAAAAAGTTAGAAGCGCAAATTCATTTTCTTTTTTGAATGTACGTAATGACTGGACTAGTAATGTTTTGGCAGGTTGTATCATGACTACATGAGTCTTCTACCACTGTGAAGCGTACTTCTACACTTTAGGATAAGGACTTTCTACTCCTCTTCATTGCAGGTTTTACTTGTTTTTCTTTTATAACCAAAGAAATAAGTACCTACCTATTTACAAACTTGTAATTTATAAAATACATTTGTTGATATATTTCTCTACATATAAAACTGCTCTTCTCACCTATTTATCACATGTTTTGCGAATAAAAACTTACGAACACTCCGCCTCGCAGACTCAGTAGATATTAGGAATAGGCGATGCAGATCAAATATAGATACAATACATATGTATTGGCACAGTAACTAATACCTATGTATTTGATTTCACTGAATCTATGTTTATTTTATATATATGTTTAGTTATATACTTTATTGTACAGAATAACAAGCACAGGATAAACGCTTATAAAAACAAGTGTACAATGGATGGTCTATACAGGCTAAATTTTTAAATTGTGCCTTCATTGCCAAATCTGAAACTATGAGGAATGTCGAAAAACGCTGAAAGGAGTCTCGAGCCCGATTTTGATGAAAAGTAAAACTGCATCATTGGATTTTTTAAAAATCGTATTACTACCCGCGAATCGAACCGGTTGATTTAAAAATTACACACCCTGTATTATTGCACCATCCAAAAGTGTAGCTAATAAGAATCAAATTTTGGGAAGTAATAACATATGTCAAACTAAAGGAAAGCTTTTATTTTTAATAAATTAATTTTCAAAAACACACAAAACCGTATCGCACTATGATATTCGGTTCAAACCGATTCGGGTAGGTACTTGAAATACTACGCTACACTTTCCTTCCTTCGACTTTGTCGAGTGTATGTACAGTTACAAATAAAAAAATACAATGATGTATGTAAATCGAAAAAAACCGAAACCTAAAAATCATAGTACCTTATCTACCACTTCCGAGTTCCACATAGATATAGCCAATAATATATCTTGGGTGTCTTTTTTATTTCAACGTCATTCTGACGTTTACAGATTTTATCTTTTTTAGACACATTTTGATATTGCAATGTAATGATAATCAATATTTTTTGTCTTAATTTTATGGAGCTGCAGCAAACATTATAATAAAATCTTAAAGATTTAATAAAAACGGATACTTTATACGAATAAGTACGCCGTATGGTGTCGGCCGGTCCCGTATGGTGCCGTAAAAGAATAACACCATGCCATCACTTCCCGCGGGTGTCGTAAGAGGCGACTAAGGGACTCACCAGAGAATGGGCAGCAGCGTTCTCTGTAAAATACAACACCATACACTGCGATCGCCAACCCGCCTGCCAAGCGTGGCGTTTATGGCAACCCCCCCCCTTTTGGGGGAGGCCTATGTCCAGCAGTGGACGTATTTCGGCTGTTATGATGATGGATACTTAAACCACTTTTAAAATAAGTATATTAAAAAAAAAATGAATTAATAAAGAATGAAATGAATAAAGTCTATTTGAGTTTTGTTTGTACTGAAACAATTTTATTATCTCTCTTTTTTTAAAAACACGCATCTGGAAAACTATAATCGAGTAGCTTTCTACTAAGGTATATCACATTAGCGTTTAAAAATCTTCAGAATACTGTACTTTTGAACGTGTCCTTTGATATTTCGAAGACCTCACGCTACACTAGCGCCTCTAGCGGCGAATTCAAAGGCGATCGCCCTCATTGTACCCCTCCACGAGTACCTAGTATTGATTTTCTTTTGAATTTTTGTGCAAAAAATGTAAATATTGGCGAATGTAGGAAAATTCAAGAAAGATCTAAACTAAAAGATGTAAGAGCGAGCGTAGTGAGCTTGTACGAATAAATCATAGAGCCTATCCTGTCGTGGCTAATATATTGAAAAAACTTACTGAAGCAAACCTTAACAATAAAAAAATCAAAAAAGCAAGAGCAAACCAAGCGAGCTTAAAAAATTTGAAAGTATTCTCGGATAAGTTGGCTTAGCTACGATTTTTCTGAATTGAAAAAAGCCAAAGCTGCGTGGCCCTTCGGACCGCAAGGCCGTAGGCGGTGGCCCAAGTCGCCCACGCCTTGCACCGCCTCTGGATTTTTGTAATGACTAATTAACGAAATTCAAAAAGGAGAATTCACCTACGGTTTGTTCTACAGTTAATAAACCTAAGGTTGATTAAAATAAAGGGCAATACACTTGGCATAAATAATCTTCTTGAAACGAATATTTTTAGGCATTTTAACCTTAAATAAAAATTAAAAAATTGTCTTAAATTAAAATTTAAAATTGTTTTAAACAATAAATATGTTTTGATACAAAAGTAAGTGACAGAAACGAATTGCTGTAAAACCAACTCCACGAAGTCTTGTCTGCCCTTCCCCTTTTTTTTTAAGGATGGGAAATCATGAAATGACTCCTGCCGATCTGGGTGAAGCAGGAGGGAGTGTGAGACTCTTACTGACTAAAACCCAACCGTGTTCCTCCTAGTGCCCTTTGCGTTCCAGGGCTGCGGTGACTCTTTCGAACAAAGTCCGCAGCAGGCACTGGCCCTAGCGGGCCCCGTCTTTTATGCTGGCAGCTCTTTGAGGCGCGCGTGGAACACTGCGCGCCGTCGACCCGGGCCTGGTTCTGATCAGACGGCGAGCCACCCAATGCTCGCCGTCCGCAGGCCCGCGCCTACGGTGGCCGAGAATCGTCCAGCGACTCCCGACGCCCGGGGCGGCTTCTTCCGTTGCGGCGGCTAGGGCGTGAGGTATCCCTCTCTCTCATGCGTTCGGCTTCCTCCTTCGCTAGCATTACTGCTTCGCAGAAGGAGGTGACCGCTACCCTTGTCTCCTCGCTCCGGACCATGGCTTGGAACAGGGCCGAACGCGAGAGGTCGCCGCCGCCGATCGCCTCGACGAGGGCACGGCGGTGCTCCGCCCAAGCAGGGCAGACCTCCACCAGTATGCTCCGTCTGCACTCTACTCTAGGGGTATGCCCCTAGAGTGCAATTTAAGCCCGCGTAGGCGCGGAGGGGCGAGGCGGACCGCTGGAGCCCCGCAGCGCCGGAGCCGTGACAGGAACCATACTTGCTGCATGTTGCATGCTCACTTGCATACTTCTTGCTTGCTTGCATGCTGCATGCTCGCTTGCATGCTGCATGCTTGATTGCATGCTGCACGCTTGCTTGCATGCTGCACGCTTGCTACATGCTTGCTGCATGCTTGCTGCATGCATGGTGTATGCTGCACACTGTGTCTCCAACAAATATCACAGAACTCTTCACTAAATTCAACACCTCACTTAACATCACAATAACTGCTTGAGTTAACCAGTTAGCCGTAGCTAATAATCCACTGAATTTTGAGTAAATTTCGTCACAAATATTAATTATAGCATCTTGTATGTAAATTAATTGATAGATAAATGCATCAACGATCCCGTGAGCCGAAGCCGGTATTTCTTCAGTAAATATGGATACATTGTCTTCATACACTATTTGAAAGAAGAACAGTACGCTTTTGAGAGTGCCTAATATTATAGACACGATCCATGTTACAGTTGAAACTATTAATTTTCCTGTAAACGATGCTAAAAGAAGAACAGTTTGAAGACTCGTAGCAAATATGTTGATCATTTTGGCCACAAGGGAAATCATGTTTGCATGCTCATGCTTGAGATAATAACATGAAAATGATTATGTTATATGCTTCTAGTAATTCCATGTATTATTGTAATAATTCCTTATTCCATGGATTACAGATGGATCACAACATAACAGTCTGTCAAACATTGACATGACAAATTGACAATGATAACGGTCTGTGATAGCATGGAGAAGAGGCCGACTGGCGAGGAGGACTATCTCTCTGTGTATGAAAAACGTTCGTCGAAATAGGTCGAAATGCGTTAAATTAGGGTGGCACTATAATCGCATTAGGGTAAGTTTAAAAAACAATGCCAAAATTTATTAGAATAGGGTAGAAAAATAAACAAGGAAAGAACAAACTTCCGCTTCGTTATTATTTCGTTATAGCGCAAGTAAGAAAAAATCATACATAATTAAATTATTGTGTATTATTTTCAACGCTTAAGAGGGGACTCTAGTCCCAAGGAATTTGAAAAATAGCTATTTGAAAAAACTATTGCCGATGCCATGCCGTCGCGCAAAGAATCATGACAATCCAAAAACCCGAATATACGGCCCATCTTTACCGCCATGTTCAGACGACTATCAGACAAATTTGACAAGTTTTTAACAAAATAATATAAGCATAGATATAGTCTTCCTCAAAATTTTGATAGATGATTTTTTTAGATCACTCATGTTTTGAAGAAGAAAACAGCGGAATCATTCACTATGTTTTGGCAAAAATAAAAGAAGGGCACATATTGATTAGACCTAGTTTTTTTCGGAAAAAAACATTGCTCTAGAAGCATTATCCACGAAGAAAACAGTGTAATATGTTTACATGGAGAAAGGCAAAATGGAGTTCCATCTAAGTCAATATTTAAAAAAAAATCCAATGATACGATGAGAAAATGATATGTTCAAAAAAAAGTCTAGAAACGGAAATTTTACGTATTTGTAAACTTTGTTTACTATGAAACTTCATTATTTTGGGAATGTTGCCAACGAACAAAAAAATTAGTTCCGTTGTAAAGGTGGAAAGACTAAGAGGTATTTGTGTAATGAATGTACATTGAACTGTGCACACTATCGGACATTATCCGCGGACGCAACCTTGGGCTGTCTTTGAGCGGTCGGACGTCCGATAGAAACTGGCTCGCTGGATGTCCGCCGACTGTACACACTACTCAGCCGCGGCTGTCAGCCGTGTCCATTGGACGCGTCCTATAATATTGTTCCACCTTAAGTTCGTTGGCGATCCAACAGGTCTGTTTTTTTTTGTTTTTTCCTTGTTTATTTTTCTATCCTACTCTAATAACTTTTGGCGCTGTTTAAAATTTACCCTGATGTGATTGTAGCGCCACCATAATTTAACGCATTTCGACGGACACTTTTCATACACAGAGGTAGTCCTCCTAGTAGCAGTTGTAGACGGATTGAAGAATTTGATAAACTTTTGTTCTCGTTATTTTGAACACATTATTTTTTTTTTATATTTACTTAGAGGGAACTCTATTTTGCCTTAGTCCATGTAAACGTATTACACTGTTTTCTTCGTGGATAATGCCTCCAGAGCAATGTTTTTTCCCAAAAAAACTAGGTCTAATCAATATGTGCCCTTATTTTATTTTTGCCAAAACATAATGAATGACTAAAAGAATCATGACAATCCAACAACCCGAATATACAGCCCATCTTTACCGCCATGTTCAGACGACTATCAGACAAATATGACAAGTTTTTAACAAAATATTAGAAGCATAGATATAGTCTTCCTCTAAATTTTGATATATGATTTTTTTAGATCACTCATGTTTTGAAGAAGAAAACAGCGGAATACAAAACGTCTTTTCATCAAGGTTTTTATAGGTAAAATCAATGTGAGTTGCAGTTGTCGCTTTCGCACTTTACTTGATAGGGCGCAGCGCGACGGCATGGCATCGGCAATAGTTTCTTCAAATAGCTATTTTTCAAATTCCTTGGGACTAGAGTCCCCTCTTAAGCGTTGAAAATAATACACAAAAATTTAATTATGTATGATTTTTTTCTTACTTGCGCTATAACGAAATAATAACGAAGCGGAAGTTTGTTCTTTCCTTGTTTCTTTTTCTACCCTATTCTAATAAATTTTGGCATTGTTTATTAAACTTACCCTAATGCGATTATAGTGCCACCCTAATTTAACGCATTTCGACCTATTTCGACGAACGTTTTTCATACACAGAGAGATAGTCCTCCTCGCCAGTCGGCCTCTTCTCCATGCTATCACAGACCGTTATCATTGTCAATTTGTCATGTCAATGTTTGACAGACTGTTATGTTGTGATCCATCTGTAATCCATGGAATAAGGAATTATTACAATAATACATGGAATTACTAGAAGCATATAACATAATCATTTTCATGTTATTATCTCAAGCATGAGCATGCAAACATGATTTCCCTTGTGGCCAAAATTATCAACATATTTGCTACGAGTCTTCAAACTGTTCTTCTTTTAGCATCGTTTACAGGAAAATTAATAGTTTCAACTGTAACATGGATCGTGTCTATAATATTAGGCACTCTCAAAAGCGTACTGTTCTTCTTTCAAATAGTGTATGAAGACAATGTATCCATATTTACTGAAGAAATACCGGCTTCGGCTCACGGGATCGTTGATGCATTTATCTATCAATTAATTTACATACAAGATGCTATAATTAATATTTGTGACGAAATTTACTCAAAATTCAGTGGATTATTAGCTACGGCTAACTGGTTAACTCAAGCAGTTATTGTGATGTTAAGTGAGGTGTTGAATTTAGTGAAGAGTTCTGTGATATTTGTTGGAGACACTGTGTGGCTTATAGTAACATTTTTACCGATACATCTCCCACAATTGTTGCGGGCCGTGTTCAAGTATATTGGCCATGTGATAGGGAGTTTAATTGTAGATGCATATATGACTTTATTAAAATTCACTAATTATTTAACAGAAGTGCCTTTACAATCCTTTATGGGAATCACAAGTGCTATAATAATTGTTCGCTTGTGTGTGCATTTTAGAGAAACAATAGTTATTAGAATAAACATGTGGTACTGGTCATTAATAAGGAATATTTTGTATTTATACTATGTACTTTTAAATTATTTTACCAACTCAGAAGTTGGCATAATAACACAAATGGCCGGTGGGCAAGACTTAGGTTCTGGAGATGTCAACATTAGTTCCCCATCTATTGATGATGCTGCAAATGCTGCTGATTCACTATGTGTGATATGTCAAGAGAGACAGAAATGTGTACTTACACTGCCATGTCGCCATGTATGCTTGTGCACAGATTGTTGTAGACGCTTGTATGGATATCAGCGCACTTGTCCCATTTGCAGAACATTTATTTATCATACAGTGACAGTGTATTTGTGACATTCAGATTTTTTTTTTATTTAATGTCTACATTCCTTGAGTTCAAAGCATTTATATTTTTGACTATCAATTACCTACTTTCTGACTGAATCTCATGTTATGAACATTGTCACAATTTGTGTCAAACGTACTGTGTTTATTGTTAGAGATCTCCAATTCTTGAGAGCTAATGTTTATTTTGTAAAATAAATAATAGCTAACAATAGGTAAGTTGAAAATAAAACATTTTTTTTAATGTTTTGGAAATCAATTATTTTACTTTCAAATGTCAACAGGTCAGTTATAAATAGTTACTTATAATCATACAATTACTAAAATTGAATCAAGAAATTTTAAAAAGATAACTTTGTTTCTGTCCTATTACATTTTTAAAACACAAATATTCCAATATGGGTTTGTTTTCATCTATAAAATCTACTTTCTATTTGAACTCTACATTGCAAATAAATATTCTAATGAATAAAATAGTGCATTACATTTAAAGAAAGGCTGAACTTGATTAAATGATCAAGCCATAATAAGGTACATTCATTTAGGAATTCACATCATTTCTGTTTCTTTTTACCACTGTTAATAGTACTTACTTCTGTAGATAGAATGCATGTCTATTGTGAAGTACTTGACTTATATTGCTCACAGCAAAGGAGTGGAACTCTCTGTCTGCGTCTGTTTCTGAACGCTTACAACCCTAATCTCTTCAAAGTTAGAATGAACAGGCTGCTTCTGAGAAAGCTCGCTCCATCATAGACTTTGTCTCTGTCATCTCTGACCTAGGCTAGAGTGAAGAGCAAACCCATCACAAATAAAAAACCAAAAATAATACACACTTAATTAAAAGTTCTAATCATCTCTTAATTTGAGAGTAGGTTGAGGTTACACAAAATAAATATATTGTAGGTACCTTATTAAACTTACATAAATTATGAAATAAATAAGTTATCATCACCTAAGTTAATCCTGTCATATTTTTTGAACCTACTTAATATAAATAATGCATTGACTGATAGCTTTGTATACAATTAAAATGTTGATGCATATATGTATTAAACAGTTTTTAATTACACATTTAACAAATTCATTTAAGTTCATGCTACAACTGTCTCATGCGTGAGCTTAATGCATAATTCTCAGGTTCTCTTGCTTCTGCAGTGTGCAAATTTAATGTGCTCCTCCTCTGTCGAGTATTAAGATTTAAGTCTTTCAATGAAATTTGAAAATCTTTAAATGCATTTAACATAAACACTGCTGTAATCACTATGAGGAAGCCACATATGCAACCTATGATGTCAGGAGTGCTCATGTGATCCCATTCCTTAAACAGGATACCTGATGCTATTATCACTAGTATGGTAAACATGACATAGTACACAGGAGTGACAATGCTTGTGTTGAATATGTCTAGAGACTTGTTCAAATAATTCATTTGAATCATAATACATATGACAGCAGTGATTAATAATAACCAAAACACATAATTAGAAAAATTGTTTACATGTCCAGAAAAACTTTCCCTTACACCTAAAGCAACTCCTTTACAGAATACCACAGTCAGGCTACCAATTGATGAACACAGTAACAAGTAAACTGCAATGTTTGTGTTTCCAAACCTTGGTATAAAAACTAATTTTATTATCAAACACATCAAAAAAATTGTTCCAACATATGTTAGGAACAAATAATCAAATAACTTATCTACTAATTCACTAAAACCTGTGATTTCTTCTGATTTTGGTGAATGAATCACAAATATTATTGATCCAATAATACAAAGAAAGCATCCAATCTGTAATAAAACAGTATTCTTTTAGAACTTTTCAATGCTTAAGAAAGATGATGTTTTCAATAATATAATAAGACAATAACTTACTTTTCCAATGAAATTAAGTTTCTCATTGAGAAACTTGGAAGAAAGCACTGCTGCAACTAGAACACTAAGAGCACCTAATGGAGTCACCAGTGCTGCAGGAGCAAATGCATATGCTAGAAGATTGGCTGCTTCACCAATGCCCACTGTAAGGAATTTTTCTTCAGTAAAAGTTGTCTTGGAAATGTTTAGTGAAACTTACATGATTAAAGTTAGGTACCTACTTGTTATCAGACCAAGCCACCACAGCCACTGTTTTAAGTAAGCAAACCCACCCGCTGATGCCCGAACATTTCCGGAGGCTTGAAGTTTTTTTAAAGCAACTTTTTTTATAATGAAACTGGACCCGATAAAAACACTAGATGATATAGCAAGACTTAAACCTATTGTGAAGTGGCTATTATTGTACGTCTGTCCATTTATAGTTAATTGCGAGGTCTTCATTGTAACACGTATTTTTAAACATTACCTACCAAACAAGTAGCCTAGCAAGAATGTATGAATCATAAATTCATAAACGAGGTAGGTACTGTATTCTTATCAGATAGAGATACCTCAATCGAGATTTTACCATCGTAAAAACTACTGACCAAAAGATGTCGAAGTAAGTTCAATTTATTATAATCCTACTGGAATTTAAAGAAAATGTCATAATTTTGTTTATTTTTACCATATTTTTGTTACAGAAACTAGCTTGTCTAATAATATTGTAATAGTAACAACAATTTAGTTGTGATTGTGAGTTGTGACAGATTCTCAGGTGACACTGACAGCTAGAGATGGGCGTTGAATGAACGAACTAGTTAATTCAACCGTCTACGTACAATCAACGATTAGACGGTTGACCGTTAATCAACGGACTATATAGTTGATTTCGTAGACGGCTAAACTGGGACTCCACTACGATCATGTCGATTTAACGCGATGATCGAGGCAAGAACTTAGTCAGGTAATAAAAGTTCATTCGTCTAAAAAAATAATAACTATGGAAGAACAACGAGCAAACTAATTTTACCTCTAACTCGAGCTGCAAAGAGTTGATATATCTATGGGCCAAATGCCATTGTGGAGTAAAAATGCATTGTATTCTAAGAAGAAGGGAAGTTCAAATACTAACTTTAAAACTCATTTTTAACTTATTTACTTACCTAACCACAAAATAAGTTTAATATTCTGAGGATGCACATATCATTATTTTAAATAAAAGCTACGCGACGCTACGGTAGTCCACCTACAAACTATGTTGAATCGTCGAGCCGTCCAACGTAGACGTCGCGCGTCTCGTCCGCGTCGCCGCGTCGTCGCAAAGTTAACAAAGTTTACGTCGCGGACTAGTCGACAAATTCAACTAGTTGATCGACGCGTCGATGAACGGAAATGGACGGTCTCGTTTCGTTGACAATAAATACGTCGACGACACATCACTACTGACAGCAATTGACACTGTAAGAGCGTTTTCACATTATCCGATCCGATATCGGTGTCGGACGCCGATCCGATATCGGGGTAAGTAAAATATATGAAATATTATGTATCTGTCTTTCATATTGTCCGGCCCGATATCGGATATCGGAGCCGGCACCGATATGCTGGCGGCACCATCGGACGCCCGTGAGCCGTCGGGCGATAATGTTTGTATGTGTGCTATACGTGTATCTAAATTGTCTGTTGTGTGCGTAGACCCCGATACGCGGGTGCCATTTTGAGCTTGTTTGCTAGTTTGGTTGTCATCATGGCGTCGTCATCATTTAAATACGATATAATTACATTAATTGAACTGGTAGACTCTAAACCATGCTTGTGGGATGAAACTCACGAGGAATATAAAAATAAAATACTCCGAGACAATAATTAGCGAGAAGAATGTGAATACCTTGAAGAGGGATATGAAGTTTTAAATCAGGATGTGAAAAAAAAAGACTGGTATGTAATTTACACTTTTAATAAATCTGAAAACAGAACTACACGTTTACATACGAGTACATTATAATACCTACATGGGTTATTTACATCTGACAAGCAACCTAAAATTCATAAACAAACTTCACAAAATTATAACCCCAAAATTGTATCATAATGTGATTGTCTATTATAGGTATAATGTCTGTTTGTTTAATGTATAGGTACGTATAGTAGGACCATTAGCAACTGAGCGTTGGGACACAGATTAGATAATAGTTACTACGTAAAAATATTTATTGCCCCAACGTTCAGTTGCTAATGGCCAATGTACAAGTTATGTAAATATTTATTTTTATGACCTAGATCTTGGACAGTTGCCATGGTAATTTACCTACATCTGAAACGAAATAATCAGCACAGGTTGCACGGACTCCACGTCCTGTTTTATTTGTGGATTTTGTCTGGGGACTGGACAAAGTTTCTAGAGATGATCTCTCACTTAAAATGATACCGTCTATTCGATATCCATCACGCTTCCTCACGATGTTATGTAAAATAACACAAGCTTTCACTATGTTTTTGGCAAATTTTGGGTACACATCACAGACACATGATGGGTCGATGGGATATTCTCCATTTATTACTCATAATAAAATTCCAAATGCACACTCAACATACCGACGTGCTCTGCAAAGTTTGTAGTTAAATACGCGTTGTTTTTGACTTAGATTATGTCCAGAATAGCTTCGTAACATATTATGTTCATTCGTTGGGAATGCATCATCAGCAACAAATACGTAGGGAACTGTAAGTCCTCCTTCAGTAATGGGTTTTGGCTGTGGAATGTGTAAATTTCGTTGCATCAACAATTTCCAAAAATGAGTGTTTTGTAGTATAAAGAAATCACAATCTTTGCCATATGCGCCTGAACGAATAATCTGAATCTACAACTGCCAAAAGGACAATTGAAAAGAATTTCTTGTAATTCATATACATTGAACCGCCGTGTGGAAATTTTTGAATGCGTATGTGCTTTCCGTCTATAGCACCGAAGCAATTGGGAAAAGTTGCTCTTTTTTTGAAATCCTCTGCTACTGTTTTCCACTTTTGTTCAGACATATTTTCTAAATGTTCGCTACGGAAGTTTTCCCATATGTTTTGGCAAACAAATTTTTAATTTTACTCCATGTACTGATTCCTAGCCTGTAATTGTAGTGCAGATCGGTCAGAGAGCAACCACTGGCCAGGTACCTGAAAAGTTAAAAATAAATTGTAATCTTGTTTATTAATGCTCTTTTAAAAATTGTGGTTACATAAACTTTGCCTCAGCCTATTTAAACTATGTAATGATACCTAAGTACATTTGTATTAATAAGCTAATTATTGTTTCAGCACAACTCATTAGAAACAAATGGAATAATATAAGAGACGCGTTCATTAGATCTCTTAATGTAAAGTCAGGGCAAGCTGCAAAAAAACCATATGTGTTTCATGAAAACCTAAAATGTTTACTGAAATTTACAAAAAAAGCTGAAACTGATGCCAACATTGTTGAAGAAACGGAACAGGAGCATGAAGTGATCGCTGCTAATGATAATGAACATTCTGATAATGTTGCTATACCTATGCCTAAGAAGGAGCCGTCAAAAAATAAAAGAAAAATATACAACATTGAGGCCGCAATATTAAAAGAAAAGAAAACAAAACTACCAATTCTGAAAGAGTGTTAATAGAGGACAGTTTCTTAACGTCTTTTATACCATATGTTAAAGATATGTCAGAACCAGAGAAAATACAGCTACAAATGGACCTTCTATCTATTTTACAAAAAATTAAAAAAAACCGGGTCCTTCATCAACCTGTACAATCACCATATATAAACCCTACACCTGGATATATCCAAAACATGGCCATTCGATGCATAGCAATTCAATAAATTCTCCCTCACCTATATTACTGACATCTTCACCTACAAGCAACTCCTATATTGATGTACCAAGTCCACAATCAGTTGTAATTCAACAAACATCGACTACAAGCAAGTCCTGTGAATCGGTTACAGAATTCCAGAATCCCAGAATCTTTCAGCAATTTTTCGATAAATATTCCGATTTGTAAGTTTACCTTGTCATATGCTATTTCATGTCCATTTTGATTATAATACTTTTTATAACAATACCTGTTTCTGATTATAATACTTTTTATAACGAACTTTCTTTAATTATAACTAAATAATAATGTATGGTGGCCAGTGTATCAAGCTACACACACTAGCGCTCTGCGCCCCGTTACCTTATGGGCTATTTTACAATTATTGTGTCCTGCTTGATGTGCTGCCCACTATACATGTAAAGTGTTGACCACCAGCCAACAAACGATAATAATAGAAACCAATGATTAAAAAACAAACATGAAAATAGTAAACTTACCTTAATGTCACAGCCAGCATTTCTTTAGGCCCCACAGCCATTCGAAAATGTGGGTCTTGTTTCTTGATACTGTTTGTGAGATGAATTAGTAAATAATTGAATGTGGATTCACTCATACGAAAGTAATTAAAAAACTTTCTAGGTGCGTTTTGTAGCTTGCTAAAAAGAGTATAAAATGCTCCCTCTGAATATCTAGCTTCCACAATGGGATGTACCCAATACTGTCTGTGGTCAGATCTTTTTTTGCGTCTCAAATATAATAGATACAGCAAATAAAGTTTTCTATTATAGTCTGCCATGATGACCTGCCTGCACTAAGCTATCGAGCAAATGGCCGTATCGGAACGATTTTGTCGGAAATATGTGAAAACAGCACATGGTGTCGGCTATCGTCGTCCGACACCGATATCGGATCGGATAATATGAAAACGCTCTAAGTCTGTGACAGTACACTTAGCCAATATACGTGCTGCAGGATCCATGTGCAAGATTATTGTAGAAAAACGATTGTTTTATAAAAATATCCTGGGATTACCACAAAGGACCGGATGATTTGAAACTAAGATCGAATTTCATAATACGAGCTTATGCAGGCTCGCTCACTGGTAAAAAAATTTTATAAATTAGTTCCAAAGTTCGCCGTCTGTAACGGCGGCGTAAGAGGGCCATCATGACACGACAGCGTCGTACCCGCCTCGCAACTTACGATTTGGTTTAACTGCCAAGGCGCGCTAATAGGTGTTTCATATCAAAAATCTAATTCAAACGCCTGCGTCTGCGGCATCGTACAAATCAAATCAAATCAAAATTGTCTATTTGTGAGAATATGGTACAATAGATGTTATATTATAATAATGGTTCCAGCATATCCTGACATATTATGGCGTACAGATATTTCGATATAAAAATAAAAGATGCTATGGATTACAGATTAAAATATGAATTTATAATATTTAATAAATAAGGATTGAAATTGTATTGTATTGGAATTGTAATGATTAATTTAAAAAAAAATACAAAATTGTATTATATTATTAACGACATCTTCTAAATATTCTTGAAAACTGTAGTAATTTTTTTCTAGTAAAAAACTGAACAATACCCTTTTGAACAACGGCAATGGTAAATCTTGAGTATTATTTGGTAAGTGGTTATATACAATAATTGTCATGCAGTACGTATTTCTTTTAAATAGCATTAATTTTATTTGGGGTAATTTTAATTTGTCTTTGTGTCGTGTTCTACTATTTATTTTGTAACTGCTTTTTTCAAGTAAATGATCATTCTTTTTTACAGAGTGTACGCTATACCACACTAATGGCATACCATCTTCCATTCAATGCAAATTAAGACATGGTGCCTGATCTCTTACCATCATCAGGTGCCATGAGATTGGGTTCTTCGATAGTTCTAATAAAGTTCTAAAAGAGTTCGACGGCTGATGTCGTTACACACATCAAAAAAAGTTTGTGGTCACTAGCATAAGCTAATATAATTTTTTCTTTAAACAGTACAACCCTTTTTTAAATTAAAAAATAAAGTTATTTTTTATTGACAAAAATTGAGTAATTAATCAGAATTTAAATGTAACAGGAATTTGATAGAAAGAAAAAGACTGTTTAACCAAACTTAAACAACAATTTATTAATAAAAGGTTTATATTCAATATAACTCCTCCCCTGGCTCGAACACATGCGGCTATCCTCCTGGGCATGCTGAGGATCAAGTTATCCAGCATTTCTTGGGGTAACCTGTCCCATTCTTGAATAGCGGTTTCCCTGAGCTCTGGCACTGTCTGGGGACGTGGCAGGCGAGCCGGCAGGCCAGTCTAACCTTGTGATGTGTTATTCTTGGAGAGCAGCATTGACGCGTTGAGCTTCTCGATTCGTCAACGAAGAGACAGTTTTGCCAAATGTTTTCTTCTTCATTTTGCCGAAGCCTAGCCCACTGCAATCTCCGTCGTTGACGTTGCCGGGAATTCAGAGGCGCTCGCCAAAACCTCCGTGCTCGTAATCCAGCCTGGTGCAAGCAATTCCGAATAGTCCGAGTGCTATCTTTAAGCCCAGAGGCGGCTCGAACTTCTGCTTTTATTTAAGTAGCGTTGATTGTTGGGTCACGGGCTGCCAGCAATCTAATATAGCGCTATTGGGCAGCAGTATTGGCTAACAGATGGGCTACATGCGGGGTCGGTCAGCTAAATTACCCATCCCGTGGTACCACTGCGACGTGGTCACGACACAGGATTGAGATATAGCAACTCTGCGTGCTATTTCTCTCGTGGTGTTTCCTTCTTCCCTCAAAGTAACTATTCTTGCTCGTAAAACTTCTGATAATCCTCTTGGCATTTTTTCAATTAGGTACAACTTTCCACAAAAATGTATATCCGTTAAAATTGACTAAATCAAAATTCTGAATTAGCGTAAGCTAGGACTGAAAGCCTTTTTACATGGAAAAACAATTGACCCGTTTTATTGTTTTATATTCTAATTCTAGGTATATTTATAAATAAAGAATCTAAAACGAAGAAGAAATCATAATATAATCAACCGTAACAAAAAAGATTTCGATTTTTCAAAGTGATCGCAAACTTTTTTTGATGTGTGTATATCATATCAGTGCGCAGCGTTACGGCTGCATGACAGGCCGCGAGCCGTGGTGATAATATTACACAGACCTCTTCACACAGACAGGAACAGGCAGGAGTCGACCAAATATTATGTGCCGAAATTATGGCACTAAAGTCAACTGCTATTCAATGTGAAATTGCTTCTCTCATACAAGTATCCTGTCTGGCTATAATAAAATATTATTCCTGAATAACAAAAAGTGTCCTCCATTGACGACAACGTGGTCCCCCTGGTACCAGAGTAATGAGCAAGCTTTCACGTGTGTCACCGACGTCGAGCCGAGTAAGTTCGCGATATTAAAAACCGCGTACTATAAGTTCGTACGTCTATCACCCACTTTATAATTCGGTAGATTTGTTTTAGGATTATCGCATTAGGTACGTTAAAAAATCTGTAATGATAGCCCTAAAAAAAATTTATCCGATAAAAACTAAAAAAACAATTAAACTATGTTTGAGTAGGTATATTATAAGTACTATATCTAAAATGGGGTTGGCAAGTGAAAGCTGATCTGAGATGGCGCCACAACTACACGAACCCTTGTCAAAGTGAGATAAACACTATCGTAGTCTGTATTATAATTTTTGAGATTGATTTGTTCGTTTGTTTGTGTATTATGGTCAGTCTGTTATTTTTAAGGTTTATTAAATCGGATTCGCATTATCTTAAATTATAGGTTATGTGATGCTGGTAGTATTGGGTTCGTACAAATAAGAGGAAATAGTTTTTGACGATCTAATCAAACTGAAAATAATCATTTTTAATACATACCAGAGTATTTACCCATCTTTTCTTCAAAAACTAATAATAATAATAACCCCACCACCGTATCTCTACGTTGAAATCTGGGTGGGGCTTGCGTGCCCCAATGAACCTTAGGTACTCATACTTAGGGTGAGGGGCCAGACAAAGAGAGATACAATCCGCAAGGCAGTTTTGTGGCGAACTGTTAGGCAGTAGCGACCCCACGGACCATCTCCCGGGAGAAGTCTTGTTCTTCATCTCCGGCTTGCCTTTATTGGCTGGCTGAAGTAAACACTGACGAGGAACAGAGCTCCCACCTCTTTCTTGCCTTAATCGGCCGGTATGAGTGGAGATTCGCAAGAGCAAACGTGCTCGGGAGAAGGATGTATAATCCAGTAAGATGCTGGTTGGGATCTTGACCGTACTTCCGGGATTGTCCTGATAGCCGTGGTATACCTCTCCACTCCTCTAGCACCTCAGGATATGTTGCCTCCTTGGAGCTACGTCACTTTGTGCTAGCGACCGTTTTCGGGGGCCCATTTATTGAGTGTGCAAGTCACCCCCTGCCATTTTAAAGCCGTGTATATTTTCAGTGGTCAGGCAGGGGCCAACAGTTCTTTCATAGTATACGTTAATGAATCCACTAAACCACCCAAACCCATAGCCTGTCAGCTTTTGTTTCTATATTATGCAATAGTTTTGCACCTACCGGGGATTGTCCTTAGGTATACTTTGATAGTGCATATAGGGATAATCGTCGGTTGGTGCCCCATTCCATTAGAAATGTCTAACGGGGCCTCTGCGAGTTGGCTTCGGCCCCTCGTACGCCTACCAAAGGACCGTGACCTCAGAGTCCCGAGATTGTTCAAGACATACCTTAAATAATAATAATAAATTGTTTATTGGACTAAAAAATTTTGTACAATCAAACACTCACGAAAAACTATTATGTAACAAGAACAAAAACATATCAGAGAGTAACAATAGTGTCAGTAGTATTTGTATTGAATTCTGGTACCCAAGGAAAGATTTAACTTGTGTTATGGGTACCAGGATTCTACGCTAGTTTATTAGTCAATAGTTACATCAGAAGGCCAAAAGTTGAACAAGTGATAATTTGAGAAAAAGCCCTTTTATGTGTGTGAGTGTTGTGCCTTAGTGAGGTTGGGTGTTGGTTGTTGTACTGTGAGGAATTCATGTGATTGGTCGTGTATTAGAGAAATGACAACCTTAGTAGTTTTTCTGTTTCAACATAGCTCTGCATCTGTAACCAGCCATACACCGTTCTTTTACATTTCTGAAGAGTTGTCGAATAAATGGAGCAATGTTTGTTAGTTTCATTGTATAGGTGACTTCCAATCCCATAATAATGTCTCCGAGCAAGTGCAGTCCTACAGCTTTGAGTGGGGCATACCCAATAGCGTTGGCGCTTATTTCCAGAACTAGTATCATACTTCAGCGAAATGTGCTTACGCATAACCACATGGAGCACAAAGAGCTGCCTAACAGAAAGAACACAACAGTCTCTAAATAAGCTGACTGTGGGATATCTAAAGGGTTTGTAGGACATGACTTTCAGGACAGCCCTTTGTGCCCGCTCAAGATGAATAAGGTGAGTCTTGGGTGCACCTCCCCACACAGTGACACAATATGTTAGCAGTGACTGGCACAGCGCGTAATAAACTGTTTTTAGGGTAGTTTGGTCAGCTGAATTGCTTAATTTTTTGAAAATATAAATTAATTTTCGAACACGAGAAGTGATTCCATCGACATGAGATTTCCAATTTAAAAGGCTGTCAATTTGTACCCCAAGATATTTAATGGTAGCTGATCTCACCAACGGAGGGCAGGAACATTGTGTGATGTGTGAGTTTGGAAAACAAGAATGAGCTTTTAGAACAATTGCATCTGGGGAGGGCAATGCAACGGCCTGCGATGAAAAGGGTAAAAATTTGGTTTTTGAGACGTTAATGGTGAGAAGGTTATCATACAGCCAGCTCATCACTGATGCCAGGGCATTCTCGGCATAAGTCGTTGCCTCAGTCCAGCTATCACCGTGTACAAGTAAAGCTGTGTCATCTGCATAAGCAAATATTGAGCAATTCTTTAGGGAAAGTTTGCACAAGTTGTTGACGTAAACTAGAAAGAGGGTTGGTCCCAGGATGGAGCCCTGTGGCACACCGAAACTAATAGTTTTGCTGTCGCTAACTATCCCATCAATCCTGACACACTGCTCCCGATCACTGAGGTAATCTTGAAAAATTTTTAGGGTATCACCCCGCACCCCAATTGCTTCTAGTTTCGAAAGGAGGTGTGGAACAGACAGTGTCAAAAGCCTTGGAAAGATCCAGAAAGATACCCATGCACTTCTTCCTGGACTCAAGCTTAGCGATCGTACAGTCTATAAAAGAACTAACCGCGTCTTCAGTCGATTTGCATCTTCTGAAGCCATACTGGTTATCAGCTAAGAGATGGTGTGATTCCAGGAAGTTGGTCAATCTATTGTTGAGAATTTTCTCCAAAACTTTGTATAAGGCAGGTAAAACAGATATAGGTCTATAATTGGTAACACTGTGTCTGTCCCCACTTTTGAAGATTGGATGTACAACGGCTTTTTTAAAAGCTTTGGGGAAGCAGCCCGACCTAATAGCGCAATTGCAAATATGAGTTATAGCTGGGACAAGAGCATGTGAGCAGGATTTCAAGAGGCGTGACGGTATTCCATCCCAACCCATTGCGGCATACGAACGCAGACCATTGATATTTTTTTCAAACTCTGCTTCGTCGGTCGGTAACAGAACGAAGGAGCTGACAGGAGTGTCGCATACGGGTCCTCTGGTAGGTGACCTAGGGGTAAACTTTTCAGCAAGATTTTTGCCTATATTTGCGAAAAAATCGTTAACACTATTAATTGAAATTGTTGTATCTGGGTTAGTATTAAGTAACTTGGTAGGAGAAGATTCAGTTCGATGCTTGTTAGTAATGTTCTTAATCACTTTCCATGTAGCTTTAGGATTGTTTTTAGCTTTTTGAAATTCAGTTGTTTCATACGCAATTTTTTAATTCTTAAGTAATTTGTTGCAGAAATTCCGATATCTGGTTAAGGTAAGTTTAAGAGTAAGGTTGGTCTTTATTACGAATACAACGAAGTAAGCCGCTGGTTATCCAGGGTTTAATGATTCTGTGCCTGGAGGGTACATGTACTGACTTAGAATGCCTTTTTATAATCGAGCCAATACCAGATATCAGTAGATCTGCAGCAGTATTCACGTCATTGACTTGAAGAATTGGACAAAAGTCCATAGCTGCGATCTCTGAAATTACAGAGGGGTAATCCACAACAATACGGTTACATTTGGGTTTAATTGCTACCACTGTTGGTTTTAAATCAAGAAGTGTTGGCCTGTGATCAGTTATGTGCGTGTCAAGGATCAAAGTCGTCGTATCTAGAGCAGTCTTGACCATTACATGATCCAGACAATTTAAACCACGGGTGGAATATACGTGTGACGGAAGCAGGCCGTGAGAAGCGGCTAGATTTAGGTATTCGTTACCTTGCTGGCTTAGAGTAGATGGAATGATATTGATGTTAGTGTCACCCATTAAAACAATATTTTTATAAACGGACTCAGCTGTAAGCACCGTATTTAACCCATTAAGAAAGTTATCGATATTCCGTGTAGAGGGTGAACGATAAAGAGCAACTATACTTAGATCAACATCCCTTAAGTGACACAGCAGGCAGCTAACTTCTGAAAACTGAGGTTCCGTGACAGAGTGAGGCAAATCAGCTCTTACGTAGACTATGACTCCATCATTTTGGTTCCTAGGCGCGGTAGTATTGTAAGCCGTGTACCCCTCAAGTGGCGGAATCGCTGTGTACCGACTAAGCCAGCATTCAGATAAGATAATCACATCGCACTCAATTGTAATGCTAACAAGAAATACTCTGAAACTTTCGAAATTACAAAGAACACTGCGAATTTTTAGTTGTAAGATTGTAATAGATTTACTAGGGTTAACAAGAAATTTAGTGCACAATTCAGGTTTGCAAACAAAAGCTTGGGTAGCACCAAAAGAATCGATCTCATCAGAAACTTTGCCTATGTCAAACATTCTTAATCGAGATTAACCAATGTGCAGGAAATGTGAACCACATCGGGAGTCTTAAAACATTTTAGCTGACAGTTATCATTATAGCTGACAATTGAGCAAAACCTGTACAAATGAACAAGCACGATACAATGTGCATGATTTTAGGCAAACCATTAGCGTTTACGTTATAGTAGGAGGAACAGAAGGTTTTCATTTCGCAATCACGGCGAGAATGTGTGTTTAGTGTACGGAGGTATAGTGCTATGTGACGGGGCTTATACGAGTATTTAAAACATACATGAGTTTTGTTACAGATACGTGTTAAGCAGTTTTCAAGTGCTTCAGTACAATTAATAAAAAAACAATAAAAACAAAGCATATTATGTTGTTTAGAATTAAGATTAAGTTGTAATTTACAAGTTGGTATAAAATTCAAAAATAAATCATGCAACCTACTGAGATAAAATAAAAAGGGAAGAGAACAACTTACTGGGTTTTTGAACTTTTTTAAGACACGATACATTATAAATAATAGTGGGTTTAAGACCCTCATTTTCGCGGAGAAATACCTTTCCATTTTGAAACCAGCAAAATTTATAGTTATTGGTTTTTGCAAAATTACGTGCTTCGAAAAATAACTTCCTCATACTGGTGGGGAGATGTTCGGCTACATAAATTGGTTTTTGTTGACCAACAATTCCAATATGCCCAGTATTAAGTTTGTCCGTCATTGCCCGGTTCTTATTGAACGTACGAGACGCGTCAATAATTTTTGATTTGATCGGAACTGTCAAAAACTCGGCAATAATCGGCCTGTTAACTCTTTTTTGCCAGGAAGTCGATATACGTCGCGGATTTGGCATGAATCCACCGGCACCTGGAGGGCATTGCAGGTTTTTAGCACTACATCGGTGAGGTTGGCGGTTGACTCATTTTCTCTGGAAGCGACATTTCTTATCTCAATGGCAGAGGAACGGGAACCGGATTGCAAATCTTCAACCTTCTTTTCTAGCTCAGTTATGTATTCACGCTGATCTAAACGCTCCTTTTCCAATTTCGAAATTCTAAGTTTCATACTTTCATATTCTACATCCATGTATCCCTCCACTTTTCGGTTTCAGTGTAACTTTTTTGAATCTCCTTAACCTGTTGCTTAAGATCAGTCATGTCCGATGTTAGACGTTTTAGCAAGCTATCCTGTTCTTTTTTCCATGATGTAAGTAAATCCATAATGTTTGTTTCAAATGTATGTGAATAGGGCGTTTCAGGTGAGGAGTCTGGTCGTAGGCGTTTGCTTTTGTTTCTGGAAGTGATATTACTCAGCCCAGGAACAGGTTCATACAGAGTTGCCGTCACGTCAGGAGAGGATCGAGCTCGTGTTATATCCCCAACAGGAGTAGAAGGTGGTGAGCGTTCAACGCGAGGCATTATAGAAAAGTTATAATGATGTAGAGGAATAACAAAAATATATTATGGGTTATTTGTTATTGCGATACGTAGCTGACAACTTATTATCTTCGGAGCGCTCTTCGTAAACACGCCGTTACTGCCAAACAGGTTCGCCGCTCGAATCAAACTCGACAGCGATACGTCACTGACTTGCGCTGCGCGCCACTGTCTTATCTTATCCACGCTCCTGACTGTGGCAGATTAAGTTATGGTTCTCCCAACCATTGCATTGAACTTTTTTTTTGTCGGAAATATGTAGTATCCTTCTTTTTGAAGTGAAAACTTCTTTAGCGGCGTTGAGCACTTTTTCTGTAATGGGTATAAAATCTTAACAACTTCCCTGTCCCCATACAACTCATTTTGATAATGCCCTACGTCCAAAGGTTTTACTTATTGTTACGCTTATTAGCTTTTTTGAGTCACATGTGACTCACGAACGTAGGGCGTTAATTTTTCTTTACCACGTTTAATGAGTCATATGTGAACACACACACACAAATGCATTTATTGAGTGACACTAACAATACATCATCCGTCAAATGTCAATAAACTGTCATAACTACAATTAGATTAGAAAATTGAATGTTTATTTGAGGTTATATCATCGATTACAATGATGCCAAAAAAGGCATCGATATTTCAGACCAACTTGCTTCCTTTCATTCGCCGTTACGTAAAAGTTTATCGTGGTACAAAAAGATAGCAATAGATTTGCTATTTCAAGTCGCCATTATCAATGCCAGATGCATCTACAACGAGTTGGCAGACGGCCCTAAGTTGTCAGTTTTACAAGTCCAAGAACATCTAGTCCGACATTTCCTTGGACCTGCAGCATTAACCTCAGAAAGTAACCAACCTAAAAGATCTTCAATCTCCTGTAGCTCTCCAAGCTCTTCAATAGCCTCTTCAAGTCATTCTGGACATTCTCTACAAGAAATACCTCGAAATGCAAACAATAAACTTGTCCGAAAAAGATGCACTGGGTGCTATGTCAAATTGAAAAACGAAGGATTATTGGCAAGAAAAGCTAAGCAAGTACACACTGAGTGCAAAAGGTGTGAAAAAGCATTCTGTTTAGAATGTTATAATGAGAAACATGCTTGATTTTTTAATATTTTCTTGTAATAAAATCCTTACATTGCAGTATTAGTTTTATTTATGGCAAATTTTTATAGTGATTAAATGATAAATATAAAAAAATCGCGAAATTTTCTTTTATCATTGTAAACATTAGGCTTTTTGCTATACGTCCACGTATGATTTAAATAAATATCATGTCACGTTCATACCGAAAAATGTGCCTCAAATTGTATAAAGAAATGAGTCACCTGTGACTCATGAACTTATTCTAGTACGTTCCTATGAGTCATATATGACTCATTGGACAGGGAAGTTGTTAAGTTTTCTATGGGTCTATGCCACCCGAAATAAAAGTTTTATTATTATTTCGTTTATTTATTTGTATATACATATAAGTTACATTTTTAAATATATCTATAAAAAAAATTAAAAAAAACATTTAAAAGTATAAAAAATAGTAGTCCGCCGGTGTTGGGAGCAGGGTCCAAGCTACCGGTGGTTAGAGCCCCAGAGAAAGGAACCGCCTCACAATACGAGCCGTATCGAGGAGTACTGCCTTCTGTATCAGGCCCTTTATCCAACCGGGTAACGCCAACTTCGACGGGTGGTCGTCGAAGCTTTTGGCCATCAGGCCATTGGCCGTAACGACTATCGGCACAATGACAGCTGAGTCCACATTCCACATGTCGACAACCTCGTGTGCTAAGTCGAGATACTTGATTTGCTTCTCTTTCTCAGCTTTCTCGAGGTTCTCGTCATGCGGGATGGTAACATCAATTATCATTGTGCGGCGCGCTAATCGGTCTATCACCACTATGTCAGGCTTATTGGCAACAATAGTCCTATTAGTGATGATAGACCGCTCCCAGTACAACGTAACATGGTCATTTTCGAGAACTAGGTCGGGCACATACTTGTAATACGGTACCTCAGAATCCACAAGTTTTTATTTCCGTGAAGCTCCTTGCCTTTCCATACCTCCTTGCGGTCATCTGTGGTAAGTATCACAGGTTTGCGCCAGTTCTCTTTAGCTGCTTTTGTCCATTGCGACTACATCTCGGTGCATACCCACATCGACTTTGAGAAAATATTCTCTGAGACTGCACATCTCGCGGTTGTGGAGAGTCTTGGCGTTTAAAAAGCCCCGACCTCCACACTTCCGCGGGATGTACAGTCTCATCACCGACGATCGTGGGTGATGCATCCGGTTTGCTGTCAGCAGTGTGCGGACTCTCCTATCCAGGGCGTCGAGTTCAGTTTGAGTCCATTTGAGTGTGCCGAAAGAGTACATTAATACTGGCATGACCCAACCGTTGAAGGCGCGCACCTTATTTCCGCCCGACAAAAGGCTATTCAAAACCTTTACCAGGCGGCCAAAGAAGCGCTCCTTCGACGATTGCTTCATGTCAGCAACATTAATGCCCAACGCTTCTGAAATACCCAAATACTTATAGGTTTCGGTTGAGCTGAGGGATCTAACCTGTATGGAATCCGAGAGTTGAATTCCCTCAGATTCCATAATCTCCCCTTTCTTTACATGCATGACTGCACATTTGTCCGAATCAAATTTCATCCTGCGCTACGAAGTATGCGCGGTAAGGAAGGGGAAGGCGACAGTAGCCTCCCTCCACGTGACATAGAGGGCGCTCATTGGTACAAAACATTGTTGCCACACGTAAAATCCAGGATGTTCTCTCACCAGTGGGTCAAGCTGCGGCTGGAACCTAAATATTCGTTTACCCTTCGGGGGGAAAACGGTTTTATTTTCACACTAATTATTAACAGAATTCTTTTTTTTGCTTGTCTTATACAGGTATCCTGCCGCGTTACGACTGCATGACAGCCGCGAGCCGTAGTGATAATATTATACAGATCTCTTCACACAGACAGGAACAGGTTCAGGATTCGACCAAATATTATGTGCCGAAATTACGGCACTTAGTCAACTGCTATTCAATGTGAAATTGCTTCTCTCATACAAGTATCCTGTCTGGCTATAATAAAATATTATTCCTGAATAACAAAAAGTTTCCATCATTGACGACATCGCGGTCCCCCTGGTACCAGAGTAATGAGCAAGCTTTCACGTGTGTCACCGACGTGTGTCGAGCCGAGTAAGTTCGCGATCTTAAAAACCGCGTACTATAAGTTCGTACGTCTATCACCTACTTTACACTGGTTATTGTTTTGTGACTTGTGACACTGACTCATGAGTATGATAGGTAACATATTGAATTGACCAGTGTTACCACTTTAGCCACTTTGTCCCTAGATCTAGCGAGTTTTATATGAGTTCAGGGAGTTTGATTCAAAGTTTAGAGCCAAAAAATATTCTGGAGGCTTTTAGCGACATTTGCATTATCTGTACCTACACTACATTTTATTTGTATTATTGAACAAACAATAACGATTGTGGAATAAAACTTCAGTAAAAAATAAACACAAAAAACGGTTGTCGTCATTTCTTCAATTCAAACTACACTTAACAATTGAAACAAAAAAATCATAGGCTGATGTTGTGAACTTGCGTCCAGATGTTAGATCACTCTATTAGACCATGGTTCAAAGGCGTTTTGAAAGAACTTTACTCTTTAAATTAAAATAGAGTTTAAAGCACTGACGTATAAATCATATGGACTTGGCATACCTACAAAAAAAACGTGCATACCTACACTTTACCGAGAAGATAAAATGGCGGCTAATAGGGCAGCCCTTAGCGATATTTCTCTACAATAACATCGATAAAAAATTGTGAGAATGTTTCCATATTGTCACGGTACAATATCAACGGGTATTTTTTTACACACTTTTCTTAACTTAAATTTTATATGACTAACAAAATAACTGGTAACAAACGTAAACAAATCTTAAAAGTTATTTTTTTGACCCACACTTCCCGGTTTTTGATAAAGCTAAAATTTTGCGTAGGTACATGTTTAGTTTGGATGACATTGTTGCCGATTCTCTTGTTCAATAACTATTCTAATAAAATTAGAGTATCTCTATCTTTTACTAAAAGGCAGTGCGAAAATACGGCTATAGCTATGAACCAAGTTAGAAATGTCAAACTAATTTATGAGTTTATGCCTTGCGCTTCACCATGTTTTTAGGCGACAGGTTTTTACGTGCACCAACCTTAATTAATTTGTATGGAAAAATTAGTTCAATTTAATAAAATTTGACAGCTCTAAATTACGTCTGTCTCTTTCTCGTTTTATTAGAGAGAAAAAGATAGCAATAGCCTAAATTTAGTTTGTGCACAACAGAATCGACACCAATGCATGGTCAGCTAACTGCTAACTGATGTCATTCTAAGGCCGTGGACACGAACTCAGCGGCGCGGCGGCGGCGCGTTCAAATGCATAGATTAGGGGTGGCCAACTTGATTAGACCCAAAATCGACTTTTTATTGACGAAATCCTGTACGGTCTACGAATTACACAGGTACTTCTTAAAACTACAAATGAAACGGTGGGGTAAAGACATTTATGTAGTATTTTATTAACATAACCTATTCAGTATTTAACACGTAACGTTGGAAGGCCTCCCACAAGGTGGACCGATGACCTGGTGAAGGTCGCGAGTAGCCGATGGATGCGAGACGCACAGGACCGGTCGTTGTGGCGACGTTTGGGGGAGGCCTATGTCCAGCAGTGGACGTCTTTCGGCTGATATGATGATGATGATGATTCAGTATTTACTTACATCGTGCGCAGTCTGTTATACGAACCTATTTATATTTTTTGTCTCGCCGCGATCGACTGGACTAATAGCCGCGATCGACCGGTTGGCCATCCCTGGCATAGATTTATATGGAACTCTTCACGAAGGCAGCGGCGCGCGAGAAGCGTGGCGGCGGCGTACGAGCGGCAAAGTGTTATTCTAGAGCCTTTAGTTGTTAAATTCACATAAAACTAGGGATTTTTGATAGCAGTCTAGCGACCTACACTAATTCAATGTGGCAACACTGGAATTGACACGTCGACAGTCTTTGAAAACAGCTGGTTTTACTTTTTAGTGGTTGTCATTTTGTCAGGACAAAAATATTTATTTCTTCACTGTAATTCATCGTATTTTGCTTTAACTTATGTTTATTCGGTGAATAATTGTAGTAAATTGATATTTTTTTTTCTGAAAATACTAAAGAATGCAATGCTCCCTCGTCGGCGAAACATTGGTGGTGTGACAGAGCGACCACTTTTGGAAAACGATTCAGATTCTTATGATAAACTAGACAAAAAAGGGGCTCAATCGTCGAATAATAATTCAAGTATTTTCAATCCGTTTCCAAAAATACAAGTGAAACAAGTGCAGTCAAATCATACAGCAGAACCAGATATAACATTTGAGATTCTTGAAGAGTTTGTCTTTGAGCCCGTGATGGCTGCTAGAGACAGAACAAATGAATTCATATCCGCTGTTCGAAGTTTGCAGGGTAGAACTCTGGCCAGACCAGTGGTCAGAGATGAGCGAAAAGCTCAAATGTTGGAGACATACTCCCAATTTATGGGCATGGCAAAAGTTATCAGTAAAAACATAACAAGTACTTACGCTAAACTTGAAAAATTGGCTATGTGTGAGTATATAAAATTTTTGAGAGATGCATTTCAAGATTTAATAGATTTTGATTAATAATATGTATATTTGTTTTCATCTTTTCTTCAGTGGCCAAAAAGAAGTCGTTGTTTGATGATCGACCAACAGAGATACAAGAGTTGACTTATATAATTAAAGGAGATTTGAGCTCTTTGAATCAACAAATTGCTAGACTGGGTGAGATGCCAAGAGGTCGCAGAAGTATGCACAGCCACTCATCTAGTGTGGTGCTTGCTTTACAATCGCGATTAGCTTCAATGAGCAATCAATTTAAACAGGTAATAATACTTATTGTAAAGGGTAGTGATTTAATTGCAAGACCTGCCACTTTTTGAGGAATGGGGGAAGTCAGTTGGACTGTGATTATAAGTTTTTTGTAATAGCACTTAAAAGTATAGTTTCCTGCATGATTATGCTTTTACATAGTTAAATAATTTTTTTTTATGTTTACTTTTAAGGTCCTTGAAGTTAGATCTGAAAACTTAAAACATCAAAACAACAGACGAGAACAGTTTTCAAGAGTGGCACCTTTAGTTAAAGAGATCCCATCTCTCTTGCAACAGGATGATGTTAGCATAGACTTGGGTGATGCACCAAGCATTCAAACACAACAATTAGCTATGCGAGATGACTCAGACACTTATGTTCAGCAAAGGGCTGAAACCATGCACAATATTGAGAGTACCATTGTTGAGTTAGGAGGAATATTTCAGCAGTTGGCACACATGGTGAAAGAACAAGATGAAGCTATTGGTAGAATTGATGCAAATATTCAAGAAGCAGAAATGAATGTTGAAGCTGGTCACAGAGAAATCATGAAGTACTTCCAAAGTGTCACAGGCAATAGGGCCTTAATGTTTAAAGTTTTCGGTGTCTTGATATTCTTCTTCATATTCTTTGTTGTGGTAATGGCTTAAAAATGAAATTCATTTGTGATATTGTTTATTTGGAAACAATTAAAAACAGAAATGTTATCCTGTTAGTATGTGAAAGAAATTTGTAAAAATTACCAATGATCACTTTAAATGAATCTATAAGCTAAACTTGCACTGCACATTATGAAGGTATGGGTTCCCTATTCTAAATTGAATGATATTTGATTAAATAACAAATGCATAAAACTTAGAACTAGCTTGTGCCCAGGGTTTCACCAGAGTGAATAGGATTTTCATGGGTTTTTATATTTTTTTCCCAGAACCTTAATCCATTATAAAATAAGTTACTCCTTATAATATCTATATGCTAGTGAAAGCCCTGCCAAAATCGATCCTGGCGTTCTGGACATTGCTTAATTTTGTAACTTTTCTGAAAATACGATTGATGTTTGTTCAAGAAACCATGTTGGGCATGAAGAAGTAACTTCATGATATATTGATGTATCATTATAGTGATCTCGCTTCAATAAGGTACTATGACGTAACGTTTTTGAGCAAGTGATATTCTAGCGTTAATCGATTTTAAATAGAAAACCCCATAGATATGCAGAAAGCCACACAAATTATGTAGTTTTTATTAAGATTTTAGCCGACTGTCGACCTCGTAATTATGGGTGCCGTTCATTTCATTTGCTCAGTACGTTATGACCTTATGACAATTACCTACTTCATCTAGCAACTCTACATAATTTTCATTTGATATAACATTCAGTATGTATAACAACATAATTATGTTATAATAAATCTATCTCTAACGTTAGTTTAGTATATTCTAATTTAGAATAACTTCTTTTGAATTAATAACATCTTGTGTAATTGACATTTCATTGGATAGGTTAGGTTCGAATGGAATGGCGAGAGCTAGAGCCAGCGAGCGAACTTGGTTCCCGTTCACGTTAGGTTCCTTTAAACCTTACAGGCAAAAATAGGACCCCCGCAGCGGGGCTCCGTCAACTTTTTTGGTCACGGACGTGATTTAAGCCCAATGTACATAAATTCGATAAAATTAGTGATTATAAGATCTGTGGCGCTTACAAGTGCCACATCTTGTTCGAGACGGCAACTTGGCCATAAGTACCTACGCAGGACGCATTTACTAACTCCGTGCATGTCATGTTGACGGTTCGAAAGAAATTACAATACGAACATTACCTATAACTTCCGGTACAGATAGTCTAGTCGACAAGTGCTTTTTAAAAAACAACCATTATTTGTTTTCTACGATATTTTTTAGCATCGAAATGTATTTTTTTTCCTAAAACGCAACTCATGGTTGTTTTTGTTTCATTAGGTAGAGGAAGAAAAACAATTGAGATACAAATTTAATTGCTTATTAAGTACAGTTATTTTATTAAAATACAATGAAAAATTAGTAAATCCAATCTTGTTCTTTTTATTTTGAAGAACAAGTTAACTTATTATTAAAGATATATTAAAAAAAAAAACAATTATTCATTCAAGTTTTTATTTTTTAAACTACAAATATTTAAAAAGTTTAAGAATATTTTTTTTTTGTTTTTCCAACGGGGATATGTTCTGAAACCTTTTAAAAATAGCTCCACTGAAGGAAAAAAAACGCAAATTTATAGTTTAACAATTATCACATTTGCATGTTCATGCTCAAACAGAAAAAAATTGTTAGTTAACTGTTGCATAACTAATTGAAAAATCGCGATAAAAGCACATTGCAGGCGGATTATTGTGCAAATCGAGTAATTGCCTGATTTGTTTAGTTTCTTAATTTTGATATTTAATATGTATAAATCAAGTTTATTGTTAAAGTGGCCAAAGCGGGCGTGGCTTGCGTAAGCCAGAGTACCTGTTTTCGGTGGTAGTTTCATCCCTCTGGGAAAGTTATAAATATTGGTCTTATAGTTCCAAGACTTTTTCTTAGGAAATTTCCTCCTCTATTTCAAAAATATTGATAACATTTTGGGATATTTGCAAAAGACCAAACCCTTCTTTCTTTTTTCAGTACCAAAAAGTTTATAATTTTTGCTTTTTTTTTTGGAGCGGTAGGTACTTAATTTTTTTCAAAATTCATCCACATGCTCTTCCAAATCGAATGACACCTGTTTTTTTTGCATTCACTGATGACACCTCATTCATATTTTTCCGAGACTGCTGAAAAAGTAGACCAAAAAAGCTCTTGTTGACTAGACTAAGAAGGCATTCGATAACGTGATGATTTGTCAACTGAAGCTTATATAAAATTAATTTAATCTCAATCTTTTGGATGTACGAGTATATCCTAAGTTGTTCTGTAATAGCAAAAGATGATTAAGTATAACAAATGAGAATTATATCGTACGTTATTATCTCAAAAAAAAAAAAAAAATATAGGTACCTAACATGAAAAGAAAGAGTAAAAAAGTAAAGAAAAGAAAGAAAAAAACAAGTAAAGAAACAAAGAGAAGAAAAGAAAAAAAGAGAAGAGGTAGGGGTAGTGAAGTAGAGTATTCTATTCTACACCCTATAATTATTGCAACTTTTGAAAAATTCTCATTGAATTTATACAATCTAACTGATGCAACTTGACTAAAGACGACTACATACGAGGTCGACTAGTCATTATATTAAAAAAATAGATAGGTACCTGCATGTTTTAGGTATTCTAAAGTTATTTCGTTTTAAGTCCTTATAAAATGAGTGAAACAATATATATAGGTATATAAATAAATTGTATAAAATAGGGAAACTGCGTTGTTTTTTTTCTTTAAATGTCTGGTCTTTTATAGACTTGTGTAAGTAATGAGATTGTTGCATTGCGCGTCATATAACCCAACCGCGTACTGTTCCATTACCTATGACTCTACCAAATTAAGCATTGCGCAAGACTCTCAAACATGACGCGCTGCGCAACAGAACACTATCGCGGCGCGCTGTTAGGTTCGGTGTTCGTATTATCTCGGTAATTTTGGCTATGTGTGCAAGTGAGAAGGAGCATGCGCCGATCGGCTGGCTGCTAAATAAGTGAACTATTATTTAGAACCGTATGATTCAAGTTATAAGGTTTACGTTTATTAACACCGCGGACTGCCGAGGTATAGTTACGTGATGTTTTAAATCATGACTGTCGCACTACGCGCACTGTAGGTAATACCGGGCGCATTGCGTTTGGCGATTGTCATATCACACCATAATATAACGCGCATGATGTATATCTTCTACAACGCGAGCATTTCATAACAATATCACCGTGTGGCGCGTCATTTTGCGTCATGTTTGGAGTCATGGTGTAATGCAGCATTCCTCGGTACGAAAAGTAATGTCATATTACATGACTTTAAAACGCACTGTTTTGCACAACTCTAGTCTTTTATTAGTCTATATAAACGCACTGACACGACTTAGCACCCAGTGTTGTTACCTGTTGAGAGCGAAGTGCATAAAATATTTATAATCGGTTGTACGAGATAGGGGAACCTGGGGAGGGTTGATCACCCCTTTTGATTTTGAACTCTATTTTTTTATGTATTGGAAGACCTGAGGTCAAACGATTTAGAATTTATCAATCCATTGATAATTTGCATGAGAACTAGAGTAGGTAGAGTAGGTTTTAATATTTATTGATGTGCATTACCCTAGCAAAATGTTTTGCTTTAGAGAGGTGAGACTATAACAAATAATATAATTAGTGTATCATCAGGAACAATTTGTTCACTAAAAAGCAAAATCTGTTCAAGTTGTAGTTTTGAAGTTATTTGAGAAAAACAGATTTTGCTTTAGTAACGTTTGAAACGTTACCCTGGCAAAATCGTTTTTCAAAAATTCGTTTTATTCGTTTCCGAAACCAAATAAATGAATAGATAGCTTTTGTTGCGTAGTAAATGTTTGTAAATAGCAAAATGTATGTGTTATGGTTCTTAGTTTATTCAAGATTTTGCCGTGGTAACGTTATGGGATTTCCCAGATTTCGAAAACGACTCAACGCATAAGTTTGAAAAATATACCAATAAGAAACCTTATTTTGGTCAAATTTTTTCAATCATTTTCTTTTTGATTTGGTTGACGTAAACGCAATTAAATAGTTTAAGAAATCAGAAAAATCGGATTTGCAAGTAAACCAATACACTTGTAACCAAATAAACAGCTGTAAAAAATACTCGTGGTAGGCGCTTAAAACGTCAGGAATTTTAGATTTTGAAACTACGTGATATGAAGATAGAAACAAGTTTGATTAATGTTCCTGTTAATTTCAGCTTTCAATTACGGCTTTAATCCTTACTATCCTTACTAATATTATAAATGCGAAAGTAACTCTGTCTGTCTGTCGCGCTTTCACGCCAAAACTACTGAACCGATTTATATGAAATTTGGTACACAGATAGTCTAGAGCCTGAGAAAGGACATATGCTACTTTTTATCCCGGGAATATGTTCCCTAGGGGCCACGCGGGCGTAGCTGCTGGCAGAAGCTAGTAATAATAATAAGTCTGTGACATTATGGACGAAGTTATCTTGACGAATAACTACCGGAAGCATATTATGATGGACGGGACGGTGGACGTGTGTCGGGCATGCCACCGTCCGGTTGAGACCATCAGACATATTATCTCTGGTTGTTCTCGTTTGGCTAACGGCGAGTACTTGCACAGGCACAACCAAGTGGCCAGGATTATCCATCAGCAACTTGCTTTGAAATACAAACTTGGGGATTCTGATGAACCGTATTACAAGCAAATCAAGTATCTCGACTTCGATAGTTCGATAGTTGTTACGGCCAATGGCCTGATGGCCAATAGCTTCGACGACCGTCTGTCGAAGCTGGCGTTACGCGGTTGGATAAAGGGCCTAATACAGAAGGCATTACTCTTCGATACGGCTCGTATTGTTTTATTTATTTATTTCCACCATACAGTTATCATTACAGGTTTACCACCTAATGCGATAATGTAGTCAACTATTATTTATTTATTTTATTTGGTTCACCAACAACTGTATACACTGGTATATACAAATGAAACAGAAGCGACAAATCAGAACAAAGTGTAACAATCACTTACAGGTAAACTCTGCGTGCACACAAAACGTTGTCGTAAGTTACAAAAAAAAAACAAAATAATAAAAAGCTTCATCAATGTTGAACTTAATTAAACTTAAACTTAACAGATTAATTGAACTAAATTAAAAAAATAAACTAAATAGATCTAGGTAGGTAGGTGATACATACTGCAATTCACCCATCCTAATTCACCTAGTGAGACAATGCAGGGCTAACTAACTTAATGTTCGGGGAGATACTTATAAAAACTGGCTTTCAATTTCCTTAAACCATCGAAATGGAGGTCGATCCGATCACTGCAACTGTTCACAACCCTGCAAAATCTCGCGTAGGGAGAATTTGCACCCAGAACCGTTCTTCTCTGTGGAGGTTATTAAAGCTAAACAATTAAAAAACTAACAGCTTTCGGTCTTAGTACGCATTGCTAATACAATCACTATGTCACAGCAGGACCATAACATATCCCAAAGAGAGCTCTTACTATGAACACACCCAGAGTACAACAAAATAGGTCTATGTCTTCTGCTATACTGTTGAGGATACGGAGTGCGCGCGAAACCGCCTTATTTGCCAGCTTAGTGCGGCCGCGCGGCACTACGAGCAGCCGCGGCCGCCGCCGCCGCCACATGCATCTGTCCGGAAAACACATGCACACTTGTTGCAATACGTCTGGATTCTGAGGAGGTTCCTTTCTCTGGAGCCTTAACCACTGGTAGCTTGGACCCTGCTACCGACACCGGCGGACTAGTATAATTTTATATTTTAAAATGTTTTTTTTTTTATATTGTGTTGTTTTTAAGAAATATTTATAAATTGGTATGTAAGATTAACGAATAAAGAGTATAATAATAAACAGGGCCGGACGGGCGGCACAAATTTTGGATTAAATGGTTCAAGAGATCGCACGCTCGCTTGGCATCTCAATTCCAGTCTGCCTTAGAGTCAGGGTCGCTGCCCCAGTTCCTAACTACAGGAATCACCCACCTGCTCCATAAATCAAGTAGTACCGCGGAGCCTAAAAATTATAGACCGATCACGTGTTTACCGACGGTCTATAGAGTTCTTATATACATTTTGAGAGGAAAGATTAACCATCATATTGATAGTAATTCAATAATGTCTGCTTCTCAGAATGGATGTAGTAACGGGTTCCGCGGTACTAAGGAATTGCTCCTCATCGACATAGCCATGAGCCAACAGATTCGACGTTCCTGAAGGGATCTGTCGACATGCTGGATAGATGATAAGGCCTGTGACTCGGGGCCCCATACATGGCTCATGAGGGTGCTGTAGATGTGCAAAGTTGATGAAGTTCTACGCACCTTCCTGATGTCGTGTATGGGGCAGTGGAGGACGGTTCTTCACTATCCAGGGTGTCGACAGACCCAGGCGAACAGCGGACCGATAAGGATCGAGCGTGGAATATTTCAGGGTGACAGTCTCGAGTCCACTGTGGTTTGGTTTGGCCCTCAACCCTCTCAGTACAATGCTGGAGGGTTCGGGCCAAGACTACCGGTTGAGAAGAGGTTGTCAGGTCATATCGCACCTGCTTTACATGGATTACTTGAAACTCTTTGCTCCTAACTTGCAACTGATGAAGTTTCTGAAGGTAACAGAAACCTTCAGTAGCGCCATCAGGATGGAATTTGGTTTGGACAAATGTGCGTTCATGCACGTAAAGCGAGGGGAGATTATAGAATCCGTGGGAACTCAACTCTCGGATTCCATACACCTTAGGTCCCTCTCCTCAACCGAAACTTGCAAGTATTTGGGTATGTCGTAAGCGTTAGGCATCAATGCTGCTGACATGAAACAATCGTTGAAGGAGCGCTTCTTTGGCCGCCTGAACAAAGTACTTAATAGTCTTTTATCAGGCGGAAACAAGGTGCGCGCCTTCAACGGTTGGGTCACGCCGGTTTTGATGTCCTCGCGTCACTGCATCGGTGGCGTGAGGACGCGCGGGCGCGCGGCGAGCGACTGATGCAGCGGCACGTTGAGCTGCGTCGATCGCAGCTGCGCGAGGTCCTGGTGGCGGAATGGCGGGACAGACTCTCACGCCCTTCCGCCGGCCTCGTCACTATCGAGGCCGTCCGGCCAGTGCTCGATCTGTGGCTCGGGAGAAGGCACGGCTCCTTGTCCTCCTGTGTGACGCAGGTCCTCTCGGGTCATGGCTGCTTCGGGAGGTTCCTGTGTTGCATAGGCAGGGTGCCGGACGCTCGGCGTCACCACAGCGTCGACTGTCGGGAGGACACGGCGTGGCATACGCTGGCAGAGTGTGCCGCTTGGGAGGAGCCGCGCCGTGCCCTCATCTCTGTGATAGGCAGTGACCTCTCGCTAACGGCCGTCGTCAGTGCTATAGTCGACGGTGAGGAGTCCTGGGACGCGGTGGTCTCCTTCTGCGAAACAGTTATCGCGCAGGAGGCTGCGGAAAGAGAGAGGGAGATCTCGACCTCTCTCACGGCCCGCAGCAGGCGCACCGGGCGTCGGAGGAGGGCATACACTGCCCTCTTCCGGCCCCCTAACTGGGTCCAGGGGCGTCGGACTTGGGGATGTCCGTCGTCCCCCATTCACCCGGACCCGACCCCCGCACCCGCACCCCTCTTTGACGTCGCAGGGGGAGTTAAACACCTCACTGACCCGAGGTGGCCCGCATAGGCGGGCCCGCACCAGCCGGGGATTACGGAAGTCGCATAAGTTCCCACGATCACCGGTGTAGGTGAGAGATGTAACACCGGGGTGGTTTTAGTCAGTAAGAGCCTGACAGCCCCCTGTGCCCGCCCCAGGGTGGAGGACATCCATGAGGATTTCCCCACGTTAAGAAAAAATGCCGGTTTTGATGCACTCTTTCGGCAAACTCAAATGACTTAGACGGAACTTGACGCCCTGGACAGGAGGGTACACTTACTGCTTAGTACCGCAAATCGGATGCATCACCCACGATCATCGGTGATGAGGCTGTATTCCCGCGGAAGTGCGGGGATCGTGGCTTCTTAAATGCTAAGACCCTGCACAACCGCGAGGTATGCAGCCTTAGGGAATACTTCCTTGAGGCCGACGTGGGTAAGCATCGAGATGTGGTAGCAGTGGACAAAGGCCTTACTGCGCTCTCTTTGGCTAACGAGTACTGGCACAAACCTGTAGTATTAGATACTAATGACCGCAGGGAGGTATGGCAGAGCAAGGAGCTTCACGGACGCTTCTATTGGGTCCTACATGGGCCCGATGTAGACCTTTTAGGGTCCGTAGTCTGGCTGCGTTTTGGTGACCTCTTTGGGGGAACCGAAGGTTTTGTCTGTGCGATTATAGACGAAGTTATGATGACGAACAAGTACCGGAAATACATTGTGAAAGACAGTACGGTTGACATATGTCGGGCATGTCACCGGCCCGGGTAATCCGTCCTCCACATTATTTCCGGTTGTTCTAGTCTGGCTAACGGAGACTATTTGCACAGGCACAACCTTGTAGCCAGGATTGTCCTCCAGCAACATGCTCTTAAATACAATCTTATTGAATCGGAAGTACCGTACCATAGGTATGTGCCCGACAGTTCTCGAAAATGACCATGTCACGTTGCCCTGGGATCGGTCTATCGTCACTGACAGGACTATTGTTGTCAATAAGCCTGACATAGTGGTGATAGACCGACTAGAGCCCCGCGCAATGATTGTTGATATAGCAGTCCCTCATGACGAGAACCTCGTGAAGGCTGAGAAAGATAAAAAAAACTAAGTATCTTGACTTGGCTCGCGAGGTTGTTGACATGTGGGATGTGAACACAGCAGTCATTGTGCCGATAGCCGTGACGGCCAATGGCATAATTGCCAAGAGTCTCGACCAACATCTAAGGAGACTCTCATTGGGCAGCTGAATCAAGGGCTTGATACAGAAAGCAGTAATCTTGGACACGGCGCGCATAGTTAGGAGGTTCCTCTCTCAGGAGCCCTGACCGCCGGTAGCTTGGACCCTGTTCCCGATACCGGTGGGCTACTATTTTTATATTTTAAAAGTTTTTTTATTATAATTTTTACTAATGAAATAATTAAGAATGTAAAATGATATGTAAATAAAATGAATAAAGGGTATAATAATAATAAGCCGACCAAATTGAAAAGGTCTCGCAAATGCGACCGCACCCTACATAAGCGCGTGTGCGTAGTCCCAGCAGAATAGTGTAATTTTTTTTTAATTTCAGTTTAGCAGATATTTAGTGTATGACGTCCTGTAATTGTGTATGGTAAGTACGAATTTGTGCATCCAACCATTAGGGAGTTATTCAACAAAAACAGTTTCGGAACTTCTTTTTTCCTATGGACGTACAAGAAAAAAATATAAGTACATACAATAATTTGTGTGTAAATGTGTATGTTAAAATGTAATTTGTGTGTCATGAAACTGCGCAGATATTCAAGTTTCCGCTGCGCTTACGTTTGGCTATTTGATGAAAATCATATAAAACGGTTTAGTGGAGCGTTGTATTTTTTACGCACGTTGCTTTGAATTTGTGTGTTATCTTTACGAAAACAGAAGTTGCAAAAAACAAACTGTTCAGAAGATATATCCTTAAAAGTAAAATAAGGTTATTAGGTCCTAGTACTTAAAATAGGAACTCTAGAGCCTAACTTATGACGTTTATTAGTATCTTGTAAGGGTCTACAATGTCCTGCCAAGTTTCAATTATGTGCTCTTTGTAATTACTGAGCAATGGCATAATTTACTACGACCGGACCACTATGTTTTATGACATCCGATTGTACGACTATTTAAAAGAAAAGCAAAATAAAACATATTCCAATATTTAGTGTATTAAAGCCACTATTCACATGTTAAATTTCAGCTTATTACACTGAATAATTAAAGAGATATAAATAAAAATACCAGAACCACCACAAAACATGGATAATCCGACCAAGTTTGAATGGCTATAAAGAGGCGCCCGTTTAGTATACAGAGCTAACGTTCTAAAATTTCCAGTATAGTATCGTTGTTGTGTTTAATAGTTTCGTACAGGTGCGTACACAATAGTTTAGCAGGAAATAAAACAACTGAATTAACTTTGTACTCTGACCAATTAAAATAAAAATAAAAACAACATCATTATCAATGTCAACATCAATATCATTGATATTCAAAGAATCAGTGTTTGTTTTTTAAATATAAATAACAAATACTTATATTGCCTACTGTTAAAGCCGATATAAGTATTAATAAACATAAAGTCAAGGGTTTTACTTGCAAATTTTAGGGAGTTGATCTTCTCGTTCCAGCTTTTACAGCAACAAATAAGTAGGTATGTTATACAATCACAGATGACAGAAAACAGAAATACCGTACGAGGCAGGACTAAAGCGGATAGCTTAGAGTTACTATTCCGCCAAATTAAATACTCTTTTTTATTAATTTTTAAAAGTCACACTGGCTGTTTATGCATTCACAAGACCGCAGCATTTCTATTTTAATCGATATTTTTCATAATTAGGTAGGTAAGGTAGGTACCTATGTACATTTTTCGTAGCCGACTCGGAAGCGAGGCGGCTCTATCTAGATTGGATGGAACGCGCGCTAATTTGGTTATTTCGTTCGTTTTTTATATCTCATTAATTATTCAGTGTAATGAGCTGAAATTTAACATGTGAATAGTTGCTTTAATACACTAAATATTGGAATATGTTTTATTTTGCTTTTCTTTTAAATAGTCGTACAATCGGATGTCATAAAACATAGTGGTCCGGTCGTAGTAAATTATGCCATTGCTCAGTAATTACAAAGAGCACATAATTGAAACTTGGCAGGACATTGTAGACCCTTACAAGATACAAATAAACGTCATAGGTTAGGCTCTAGAGTTCCATTTTAAGTACTAGGACCTAATTAATAACCTTATTTTACTTTTACGGATATATCTTCTGAACAGTTTGTTTTTTGCAAATTCTGTTTTCGCAAAGATTACACACAAATTCAAAGCAACGTGCGTAAAAAATACAACGCTCCACTAAACAGTGTTATATGATTTTCATCAAATAGCCAAACGTCAGCGCAGCGGAAACTTGAATATTTGCGCAGTTTCATGACACACACATTACATTTTAACATACACATTTACACACAAATACACACCAATTATTGTATGTACTTATAGTTTTTTCTTGTACGTCCTTAGGAAAAAAAGAAGTTCCGAAACTGTTTTTGTTGAATAACTCCCTAATGGTTGGATGCACAAATTCGTACTTACCATACACAATTACAGGACGTCATACACTAAATATCTGCTGAACTGAAATTAAAAAAAAAAACTACACTATTCCGCTGGGACTACGCACACGCGCTTATGTACGGTGCGGTCGCATTTACGAGACCTTTTCAATTTGGTCGGCTTATTATTATTATATCCTTTATTCATTTTATTTACATATAATTTTACATTCTTAAATATTTCATTAGTAAATATTATAATAAAAAAACTTTTAAAAATATAAAAAATAGTAGCCCACCGGTATCGGGAACAGGGTCCAAGCTACCGGTGGTCAGGGCTCCTGAGAGAGGAACCTCCTAACTATGCGCGCCGTGTCCAAGATTACTGCTTTCTGTATCAAGCCTTTGATCCCAACGAGTCTCCTTAGATGTTGGTCGAGACTCTTGGCAATTATGCCATTGGCCGTCACGACTATTTAGTACAGTACTCAGACCGGCGACTAACCTGGCGAAAACATAGATTTACGAAGAGTAAAGCACTCAGCCTACAACTCTGAAAACACTATTGGCTAATATTAAAAATCCAAGCTCTCCCCGAAAAATCAACTCAGGATTTATAAGTTTGTCAATTATGACAAACTTATAAATCCTGAGTTGATTTTCCGGGCATTAGCCTATCTGTACATACGGAATATTGCGACCAATTCAAATATTGACATACAATTCACGCAAGCAGTCAGTGCATACAAGAATAGGATTTATCCTAGTAAACTGGCATCAAACCCAAACCATAAGCCTGTGTTATAGGTGCCAGTGCCCTCTCCGAAAGGAGACAATTGGATTTTATGCAACAGAAGATTTTTTATTTAGGAGGTAACTATGATTTTTGCGATGTGATAGCGCGGCCTCTGTGGCAGTCTTCGTAAGTTGGGGAAACTATAAATACTTAAATAAGAATGTACCATGGATACGTTTAACCTTTTTATTTTATATATTGAATAGGCACTTAAAACTTACATGATTAAAATTATTACTACTTACTACTTAGTTTAAAATCGGCAGAAATGGATTGTATATGTGTGCATTATATAAAGTTGTTTCTTTTCAGCGTGGCGTTAAGGTAATTTTGCCCTTTTCCTATATAGAAACCCTATCAATAAACTACCTATATTTATAGTTTTTTTATTCTGATTAAATTAAATTATTTACGATACCCATTCCGCTTATTTCGATCTGAAACGAACACCGACGTACTTGTTGAATGAGACCAATTCACAATTACATTTAATTTTTCTTATAACATTATTTTCTCTGCAACTATATTTTTTTTTTAAATTTTACATGTTGACTTAGTACTTGAAGTTTAAAGCATAACAGGATAAAACAATCCCATATTGGTTTGAATCCACATATTATGTTTTTAATTAATAGGCTCTAAAATTACTCGACTGATTTAAAAAAAAAAATTCCAGAAGAAAGCTTTAACTGAATAACATTTTTTTCTCAGCAAAGTCATTTCATTAGGAAAAAATGTTGCGAATCGCGGTAGATTTCGAGTCAGGACAGTAAAGGGCTACATATGGTACTCTAACAGGGTTCCCAAGTAATTTAGTGTATTTGGTAAAATAACTGCTATTGTCATGCTTAAATGCAACAACTTTGTGATGAAATCGGAATATTACGTTTAGAATTAAATCTGACCATAATTTTGTACTCTTCCAATTAAAAAAAAAACAGATGTGGAAACAAAAAAACACATTAAATGCGAAAACCAGATCTTTCCAAAATTCCAGAAAATTACTACCACGGATGACACAATTAGGAGCCACAGCTCATACATTCATCCTTATTCTGTAAAGAGCAAGTAATTGCGGCCATATTGGCATCATCAACCTCTGACTTTCCATTAGTTTCAGATTTTCCATTTGTGACCCTGCTCTTTACCTTAGATTTATCAACAGTAAACTGTATAGCATTCACAGCAGGTTTTGTTCGAAGGTAGTACATTCCAGTTTTCAAACCCATTTTCCACGCATAGAAATGAATAGATGACAATTTACCGTAGTTTGGTTCAGCAACATGGATATTAAAGGACTGGCTTTGATCAATAAATGCACCTCTGTCGGCAGCCATTTGTATTGTAGTTTTTACTGAAATCTCCCAGACAGTTTTATACAAGTCTCTTATTTCTTTAGGAATAGATTCAATGTTTTGAATAGATCCATTATTGTGGATAATAAGATTTTTCATATCTTCATCCCATAAATCAGCTTCAGTTAGATCATGTAACAAGTGATGATTTACCACTTGGAACTCACCTGACAAGACACGTCTTTGGTAAATGTTTGATGTAAATGGTTCAAATGATTCATTATTTCCCAATATCTGTGCAGTGGAAGCAGTTGGCATAGGTGCTAACAAAAGTGAATTTCTAAGACCATGTTTTGCAATCTTCTCTTTTAGTGAATCCCAGTCCCACAAATCTGTTGGGGTCTTGTTCCACATGTCATACTGCAAAATACCTTGGCTTGCAGGGCTGCCTTCATAAGTCTCGTATACTCCATGTTTCTCGGCTAATTCACAGCTAGCCTCCAGTGCACCATAGTAGATTGTTTCAAATATTTGTTGGTTTAATTTTATAGCAGCTTCGCTTTCATATGGTATACGCATTAAAACAAAAGCATCAGCTAATCCTTGAACTCCAATTCCAATGGGTCTGTGCCTCATATTTGATTTTTTTGCCTCTGGTACAGGATAAAAGTTCACATCAATAATTTTGTTGAGATTTTCAGTTATAGTTTTAGTGACTTCCTTCAATTTGATAAAATTGTATGTTTTATCATCATTCACAAACATATTTAATGCAATTGAAGCTAAATTGCACACAGCAACTTCATCTGCTGAAGTATATTCCACAATTTCAGTGCAAAGGTTGCTGCATTTAATGGTGCCTAGATTCTTCTGGTTACTCTTTCTGTTGCATGAATCTTTATAAAGCATGTATGGAGTTCCTGTTTCAACTTGTGCTTCAATTATAGCTTTCCACAAAATCTGAGCTCTCACTTGTTTTACAAAGCGACCTTCCTGTTCATATTTCTCATACAATGCTTCAAATTCTTCCCCCCAACAATCGGATAAACCAGGGCAATCATGAGGACACATTATACTCCAATCTTGATTGTTTTCAACTCTTTTCATAAATAAATCAGGTATCCATAAGGCATAAAATAGTTCCCTAGCACGTACTTCTTCTTTCCCAGTATTCTTTTTCAAATCTAAGAATTCAAATATGTCAGCATGCCATGGTTCCAAATATATGGCAAATGCGCCAGGTCTTTTATTACCTCCTTGATCAACATAACGCGCTGTGTTGTTGTAAACTCTTAACATGGGCACAAGACCATTGGACACACCATTTGTACCAGCTATGTATGTACCTTTGGATCTAATGCAGTGTACATGGAGGCCAATCCCACCTGCTGATTTAGAAATGAGTGCACATTGTTTTAAAGTATCATAAATTCCTTCAATACTATCATCTTTCATAGCTATGAGGAAGCAAGAAGATAGTTGAGGGCGTGGGGTGGCTGCTGAGAAAAGAGTTGGGCTTGCATGTGTAAAATATTTTTCAGATAGTAAATTGTAGGTGTTAATAGCTCCGTCAATATCTTCGCCATGAATGCCAATGGAAACCCGCATAAGCATGTGCTGCGGCCTTTCAGCAACCTGAAATGGTGTAGTATGGTTATAACTAAGGCGAACATTTAGTCCTTAACCATGACAACAAAACTTAATACTGATAATTTAAATTATTATGATGCATGTGTACCTTGTTATTGATTTTCAACAAATATGACCTTTCTAAAGTCTTAAATCCAAAATAGTTGTACTTAAAATCTCTGTCATACACAATGGCGGAGTCTAACCTCTCTTTATTTTGTATGATCAAATTGTAATGAAAATCAGAAATCATTGGAGTCCTTTTCTTGGTATGTGGATTAATTATGTTGTATAAATCAGACATCACATCTGAAATAATAAGAAAATATTGTTATGGGGGTATAACCTAGGTGACATAGGCCCCGCTGCATTTCGATTTTTTTTCAAGTTGCGGTTTATATGATAGAGGACTGAATGATTTTCATTGTTCTCACATGGTGACTATCTCGAAATATCTCAGCAACGGGACACTTTAGGGCACCATGATTTTAACCTTTTTTTGTTTGTTGAAGTGTCTTCTATGTGTTTACTAAGTGTCTTTTAAGCATGTTAGATCATATGTGATATTTATAAATTATATGATAATTTCAGTGGATTAAAAAACGTTACCTTCTTGAGATAGAATGCTGTTTGCTCAAATAATAAAATCTCGAAAACAACTGGCATGTACTCAAGAATGAAGTTTCACTTGAATAGCTTATGAGCTCGAAATCTTGGTAAACCCCAATGACAATATCTTATAGAAATATCAGATGCCGAACGACATTTATTTCAAATTAACAGAATTGTTCCATGTTTTTTTTTTATTCAACTTGTCAATATTTCCAGCTTAAGCTGCGTTTGAACTGTCCTTATCATGTAAGTGCATCTTTACAGATAGCTATTCAAGATATTGATGCATCCTGGGAATGTACTATGACCTTCTTCAGTACATTCAGGATTATGTTTTCAAGATTATGTTGTTCGAGCAAACAACATTCAATCTCTCTTAGGTAACCCATGTAAAAACACTTGCCGCATGGATGGGAACTGCAGTGGTTTATATGGTTAGCTTTCAATTGATAACATATCCAAGAAGGCTGGTGCAAACACAACTTAGCAAAATGGGGTTTAACCAGCTCATCTTATACCCGATGTGAGTGTGGTGCCCCTGTCTATTTACATGCTGCAATGTCCCAACTAAGTTGTCATACACCTGCACTTTGTAATGTCTCTTTGTTCTAGCTATTTTCGAAAATGGCTAGACCAATATTAATAGGATTTTTATTGGCAGATAGCTGATGTTTTGATGCAGATGAAGTGACAGGCAACAACTAGAACTTAATAAAATCATGTCACAATTAATAATTACCAGAAAAGTGTTTTTTTGTTTCTTTATGTAAATTAGAAATGGCCAATCTTGCAGCAAGTATTGCATAATCTGGATGATCAGTAGTCATGGTTGCTGCTGTTTCAGCAGCTAAGTTATCAAGTTCCACAGTTGTCACACCAGAGTATATACCACTGATGACTTTCAGAGTTATAGATACCTGCAATTATAATAGTAATTATTTATAATAGTCCCACATAACAGTTACCTTTTGAAAGCTGAGAAAGATAAATTAATGAAGCATCTTGATTTGAACACAAGTTATGTTAAAAGTAACTTGAGTTTGAGATCAGAATAGAAAATTATTTTGAAATAGTTTCAATGTTTATAAAAAGTTGCAAATACTCACCGGGTCCACAAAGTCCATATTGAGACCGTAACATAACTTCTTTATTCTTGAAGTGATCTTATCAATATGTACCTCTTCCATTCTTCCACCTGCAAAAAATCAATATTTAATCGAACTTTATTACTACTTTTTTTTATTTTCTTATGTATCACAATAGATTTGAAACTAGGATTTTTACACTGAAACTTTGTGAGTGTTCTACAGGAAAAGTGCTTCACATAAAACAATATGAAGCAAATCAGTGGGGTATAGTATACCGTGGACTGGATCCCCCAAAGCAAACTCACAAAATGGATGACAAAAAAAAGGTTATGACCAAACATGACATACAAAAGAATTGAAAACTTATTCCTGTTTTGGGAAGTCTGATTTGTTTTTGTATTCCTAACTACTCATGTTCTATTCATCCTATGCTAAAGGGAACTCTTTAACTCCAGTGGTTAGTGACCATGTCAGATAGTATGGTCATGGTTAAGGTTAAGTAGGAGAATAAAAATCACTACAATGTTTTTTGATAAACCCAAGTTTCCTTACCTCTTTTGAGAACAAACAGCCTATTGAGTTTGCCAACCATGATGCTTATTATTGATGATCAGTACTGTAGGTACTGTAGTAGTTTCGAATACAAACACTTATGAAAATTGAGAATTTGTATCAATCTTCTTAGTCTTGTCTTCGGGATTCGGAAGGAAAAAATAAGTAGTTTCGAAACTGAAACTAAACTAACGAACGAGCCGGTCGCGCAAGAAAAGTTTAACAAAGCTAGTCAGAGCAAGTCCAAGCTGACGTTATTTATGGCGGGAATGCCGGGCAGGGCACAGATTACTAATATCAAATTTGTAGCAACCAGGTGTTCCCTTGTTTCGCAGACAGTTTGATAGAATTTCATTTCGCAGAATATGTTTCACATAGTATTTTGATCCTTATAATTTTATGTCGAATATTATTGTTTCAACAACTATTTACTTGAATGAAACATATTTCACAGAAACACAATTCAATGATTTTCTATTCACATTTTTTTTATTTTTAACTAACTTATCAAACAGTAGAATTATTTTTTACGTATTTCAATGAAAATGTAATCAATACTTAATATTATTGTTTTATATGTCCGAATTTACAATGGTATACTTTGAAGATGGCAGATTTTTTTGGAATAATTTTACTAGACACAGTGCCATCTTTATAAAATAACATTAATTTTTAACCCTACTTTAAAATTAAAATACGTCTTAAAAAGTCAATATTTTGTGCTACAAAACTTAGTGACAGAAACGAATCGCTGTAAAACCGACCCCACGTAATCTTGTCTGCCCTACCCCTAGAGTGTAATTTCAGCCCGCGAAGGCGCGGAGGGGCGAGGCGGCCCGCGAGCTGAGGAGCAGGTGTTATAACGCACGCCGCCGCGGCTGAGGCTGGCCGGCCAGCAAGTCGAAGCTGCGATCGTGAGTGTTAAAACCATCTGCGACGATAAGTTCGCGTGGGATCGCCGAAGCCCCGCAGCGCCGGAGCCGTGACAGAAACCATGCCTGCTGCATGTTGCATGCTTGCTCGTATGCTGCATGTTGCATGGTTGCTTGCATGCTTGCTTGCATGCTGTATGCTTGCTGCATGCTTACTTGCGTGCTGCATGCTTGCTGCATGCATGGTGTATGCTTGTTTGTATGTTTGTATAGTTTTGTCTTTTATCCCCATCGCCATTTCCCGCCACCATTGCTTCGAGGGGCTCCATCGACTGGGCCCAAATGAAAAGTTTTGGCTTGACTAGAATTTACCCGCGTTTTTTTGTGAACGCGATGTAGGAGGGTATGCACATTGACAAAGGGGGGAATTGAAACATTTAGAAACTATCACTTGATAAAATGTTTTTCTTGGTAACAAGTTTTATAATCAATATGAGGACAAAGAATATTTGATTTGTTATTCTATGATATAATGATTATCGAGACAAAGTTTATTTGTAACAAAAATCTATGATTTAAATTTATTCAAAGTGAGTATTCTACGTATTGAGTATTCTATGAAATGACAATACGAGTAAAATTTTATGTGAAACGAAATTCTATCAAACTATTTTCTATAAAACAACGTACAACCGTAGCAACCATGAAGGTATGGTAGCAACCTAATGCCGGGAATAGGAGAATGAGAGCTATCGCGTTTAAATTCGCCGCTAGAGGCGCTAGTGTAGCGTGAGGTTTCCGAAATGTCAAATTTCACTGTTGGTTGGCTATTGACGCAAGTTAATTTACTTATTTGTTTTGATTTTTGTGAATATTTTTCTAAAATAGCCTGACTGTGGCAGATTAAGTCATGGTTCTCCCAACCATTGCATTGAACTTTTTTTTGTCGGAAATATGTAGTATCCTTCTTTTTTTTCATAGTGATGAGTCCACTAAACACAGCGATACTATGTTTGTTGTATTAAATCGCACGTTAACGGCATCATTAATTATTTTCCTTCTAACTTTGTTCACATTCGCGCAATGTACCTTACTCGACAGTGGCGTCAACTGGTGAGTATAAAAATGGTAGCCCTCATTGTCAACATAGTGACAGGCAGTGTTGGACTGGAAATACCTACAAAAAAGGTGCATACGTCTACAATCCAAAGCGTCTCATAAAATGGCTGCCAATGCTAGGGTTGGACCAATCAGGGAATATAGTGTTATATAACCATACTATAAAAGTATCGATACTAATACTACTAATAGTATTACGAGTCTTACTAGATATCACGTTTGAATCATAAGTATAATTTATATTCTTACAGTCTGTTGTAACAGAAACATAAGTGAAAGGCTTACTTATTTCTGTTAATGACAGTTAATGTAGTTTATTCAGATTTTAAAAACACTTTTACTTGCATCACTTTTGCGCTTTTGCATATTTTATATCTGGTCTGTAGCTTCTGGTAGGTATGTGGACTAAGTTTGCCAGACACAGTCATTTCATTTCCGGGACAATTCGAGTGATACTAATTTGGTGGATACGAAAATAGATATTAGTCTTTGTAAATTGCATTTCTTGTAATATTTTCCAAACGTACCAATACACCTATTTCAAAAATGAACTTACAAGCTTCCATTGCTCATACAATGCAGATTATTTTTAAAATATTAAAACACAACCATAAATTGTGCATCGCACCTCGCTTTTACTTATTCATTAAATAAAACTTCAACGTGTCATTGGCTAAATGCACAAACCGTGCGAAGCCATAGAAAAAAAAAAAAAAAAAAAAAAACTTCGGTAAAAATCAACTTAAGTGTTTTATTTATTCAATAAACATTAATTTGGTATGACACTTCCTTGCGCTTTAATTTTTAAAGTTTCTTTCGTGAATCCCGGTTCCCAATTTACATGCTGGTACCATTTTCTCAAAGTTCTTGTGTGAGTAAGCATGTATTGTAAGTTCGCCTTTTATAATTATAGGCCTTGGGGGATAAAAAAATGAACTTTCGGATTTCTTCAGAGTATCCTTTCGTTGAGGCGCTTAATTTTTTTCTGTTGACTGACATATTTTTCAGTCTTAATTTTTCTAGTTTGTGCAACCTGAAAAAGAAAAGAAAATTACTTCAATCCTTAAGTTATATCGAAAACGCTGCTTTGTACCCGTAGTTTAAACCTGTAGATACTCTACAGAACAGAGAGGTTCATCAATCATTTTAATACTCACTTACCGAAAATATTGTAGTAAAAGTAAGTCTCTTTCTACCGTTTTACCACCCCACCATTGATGTATATAAGCAGAGTAAAGTCCTAACGGTTCGTCAACTTTATATTCTGCATACTGTTAGGTACTAAACAACATTCCTTATTGTCATACGAACCCAAGTTGATTGAAAAAAAGCGTAGAAATGACATAGTCTGCAGTAAACCACCATTTAAAACCAGTTTTGCACACCGTTTCTTCAGCTACCAAGGGTGTATAATGTACAATAAAATTAACAGGTTCTTGTCAATTTACCTTCATCCAAAAAACAAATGTAAGGTAGAAGTTAGAGACTGGTTGCAAAATTTGGACTATAGTTCCACGGAGGACCTACTTAACTGTTATAGACTAACAAAAGTAGAAAACTAGGTAAATACACACAATTAGACATTTATAATTCGCTGACAGAGCAAGACATTGTCATACTTTCGGCTTTCGGTAGGCACAAATGATTGTAATCCATCTCTTTTGTTGAAGGAATTGTGTAGGTAGCACTTAATAACTTAAAAATGTGCCAACAAATATTTTTACTAGGTGTACCTACAGTGTAATTTTTATTTAAATAAGAATATGTTGAACGAAAGCATAAAACTGTTGACGCAATTTTTTTCTAACTGCACATAATATGTTAACTTAAGTGAATTTTCCTATTATAAGCGTTACTTTTATATGAAAAAAAAACAATCGCACTTATTTAAATGAGCTTAGCTCTAAATTGAATATTGAAATTGACTATTTGAAATACAAACAAGCATTTCTTATGAAAAGACCGCGATTTTTCACTACCCAAAATCAGGAAAGAAATACTAATTGTGGGATTTCAAAAGATCAGAATAAAACCAAAACTAAAAATAATCGTTTTTTTTCGATCCATCTGATCAAAAAGAAAAGATTACGCATGATACTGCTAATTAAACAATTTTTCATCAAAATGTATGTGGAATTAGCAATAAAAAAGACGAACTAGAACTTTATGTGGAAAATATAGTGCCTAAATTGGATATCATCTGTGTTACTGAACATTTCCTCAACAAATTAAATGCTCCTTTATTTGCATTAGCCAGATATCGGTCATCAACTCATCATAAGTATAGTGACCAAAACACTAGGTAGTTCCGTTTTTCTTAAAGTTAAGAATCCATTTAATAATCACAATTTAAAGGCAAATACTTAATGCCCACCCCAAACTATGCCTCTGACCATTGGATATGTTTTGAACTGATATGTTTTGGGGTGTAGTGAGTTGTCAGCGTCGGATTTCGGCCAGTCGACCTAAACAAGTATTATGCCTAGTCAAAATCGTTGGTATATACAAACTCTCATCAATGGCTCCAACTAGCTGTTTCTGCACGCAGCGGCCACATCCCGGTAACAACATCGGCTCGTGGGCTAAACCTGGTAGAGAGGGGCTTGGTCTCGGTCAATGGCAATCCAACTTCGGTGGTGAGGCAGCTAGGCATAGTGGAAGGCCTAAAGAGCGGCTAAGACATGTAGTTTCTTTCTGCCAGACTCTGCATCCAACCTCCTTCCAGCCGTAGCGGTCCCCGTTCTATTGGATCAATTTCAACCGACCATAAGTAGTAGGTAAATACCATACTTCGTCTCCGTAATTTATACAAAACCACTATCTACTTACGTTACTAAGTTGCCATAAAAATATGCCACAGGCATCAGTTAAGGCGTCGACATACGCCAGCGACCTTAAGGCCGCGGACACGAACTCAGCGGCGCGGCAGGCGGCGGCGCGGGCAGTTACATAATACATATATGCATTTGACGCGACCAGCGCTGCAGTGGCGCGTTCAAATGCGGAGATGTAGGTATAATGTAATTTCCCGCGCCGCCCACCGCGCCGCTGAGTTCGTGTCTGCGCACAGTGTGTTATGAAGCCATTTTTTCGGACATGGTGTTTTTATTACACAAACGTACATATATATTCATACATAACGTTAGAGTAGAACCCTCGAGGGCCAATTTTCTTTAGTTAATGAAATATTGTTTTTGAAAATCGAGAAATAAAAATCCGGATATTATTAAAATAAAATCCTACGTGGAAGATAAAAATAAAATACATAGTTGGTTACAAAGAAAACTTTGTAACTCTCTTAGAACAAAAAATATAGTTATTTTTCGTTTTATATTTTTTCTCCGTCAAGCCACTGTATCTGGAAAAGTTAGTTATAAGGAAATTAAGATGTTAGAATTATCTACTTAGAATAAAAAAAACACGACCAGATCGCGTGGCTTCTAGAAATTATAAGAAAATTTAGGACTTGTTTAGGAGGCAGCAGTTCACTTTTGTTGTGTCTCAATGTACAACATTTTGTTTGCAATTGTGTTCTGGATGCTCAATTGTAAATGTACAAATAAAATTAATTGTCTGTCAGGGTTGTCACTTTTTGTGGTTCTTTGATATCCGGTTATAAATAAGATGCCTCTACGACCTAGTTCTAGAGTTATCATAAGCGAATCATATTAAGTTTATACTTAATCTGTCTCTCTCAATCACTCATTTCATAATTGAAATTATTTTTTTAATTTCACTAAATAACTCTCACTTTATTAACTTCAAAATGCAACTAGGTTTAAATAACTCACTAACTTTCGTTTTGAAGTCTACAGTTAACATGTTCGTTGCTAGCAGGTGCATTTTTATGGCAAACCTAAACTAATCATACAGTGGATATTTTTACCCGACTGCGCCAGAAGGAGGGTTATATGTATTTTTTGAGAGTATGTATGTAAAATTGTTTGGCACGCTCTGCGGCCTGATCGGCTCGATTGATTTTAGCTTGAGAGGTGTCGTTATATTCGTCTTGATTGTGAGAGTGACATAGGGTATATAAAAATTAAAATGGCCGATTTTTGGCGCCATAAGTCGAATAAGTCGCTTTTCAAGCAGTCTGATGCAGTTCAATCACTAATCTGATGCTATCAACTGCATCAGACTGCTTGAAAAGCAACTTGTATCGAACTTTTTAGTCGTTTTTAAAAATTCTCCGCAGCTAAAATCGTATCCCCGTCCCAGCCTGTGGATTGTCGCACAGACTAGAAAACAACTCAATAAGTTTACTTTTTTGTTCAAAAACCGTGTATGTCCAACGAGTTGCGGGAGCATTAGGCAATTTTTTGCTGCAATGAGTATCGTAAAAAGTAGCTCGTTTTGTACTATTACTAAAAAAATTTCACAAAGCCTGAAGGGCTGAAAAAAATAAACTAACCTCCTGAATTCCATTGCATGATTTAGACTACACTAAGGCCAAAATATGTGCATTACACCAAATGTAAATTGCTTGTGGACAAACATCTTTAACTTTTTGTTGCACTCCATTTCTTACACCGGACATTACACTAGCACCGTCATAGCTTTGCGCTACTAATTTTGCGATGCAATCATGTCTATTCAATAATTCTAAAATAATATTAGAGAGTGAGTCTGCTGTGCGACTTTCCGACACATTAAGAAAGCCCAAAAAACGGTCATGAATTTCATTTTTATAATAATATCTGAGAATCAAGCACAGTTGTTCTCTATGACTGACATCGGGGGTTTCGTAAGTAATAATTGAAACAAATTTTGTTTGCCTAACTTCGTAATCGATGCAAGTTTGCATCACATCGGCTACGGAATGAATAATATCGTTTTGAATCTTGTTAGATAAATAACTCGGCCCCGGTTTGTCACTTTCCTGATGCTGCATATGCTTTTCGAAAACGACAGCGTATTTTGAAATTATCGAGACCAGTTCTAAAAAAATGCCTTTATTTAATGAAGTTTAGGACTCATCATGTCCTCTTAAAGGAAGTTCCTGTTGTGCTAAATGACAAACAATATCGACTAATCTTTGAAATACACTACGGTTGTTATCAACGCGCGTGTTTTATTTTGAAATTTCCTCAGATAACTGGCGTGATATAATGTCTCAATTCGTTGTTTACCAAAATTACCGAAAGAAACCATTGCACACAGGAGTTTAATGGGAATTTGCGTGCCTTTTAATGGCGCCAGATATGTTATTTAAATCATTATAACCAGATGTATTCCAAACGGAATCTTCACTCGAAAAAAATATGACACCAGCAATACAACTTATTAGTGTGCAAACAGCCAACAATCCAACTAGTTTTATACACTGATCTTTTAAATTTTCGTTTATGCGATTTACTAGTCTGAGAAATACACAGATTAGGCGTCGGTTTTAATGAAGAAATTAACTGTTTTTTTCTGAGCAAAGTTTAAAGATTTTACCTTATCTTCGCCAATCAAAACTTGAACGCATTTTAAATCCTCACAAGGTACAATTACCTCCATTGTTGTAGGTACGTCACCAAAACAATTGTATCACTGAGAAAATCTAAGAAAACACACAAAAAACTTTAACAACAAAACTTTTGCCACTCTAGCAAATGAAACTGAAGTGAGTTGCACTCGGGTGTCGGGAACTACTTACGCAGAGTTGCAGTGTTGTCAATAGGCAAAAAAGTCGCCAGGTATATGAAAAATCTAGCTAGATGTCGCAAATTTTTTATTTTTAAGATATTGCTTGAATATTTAATTTCGTTACTTTAAAAAGTCGCTAGTTTTTATTGTTGCTAAATCTTAAAAAAGTCTCCAAACTCGTTAAAAATCTCCAAGATCTCACAACGTCGCTAAAACGGCAACACTGCAGAGTTGGCAAGGTGACAAGGTCACGCATACGCGTGCAACTTCATATGCATGCACGGCTTAAATCTTCCATACTGATCGATTTGTAGACGCACAAAGTTCTAACTCGTTATACGGCACATCGCTATTAGTGCGAAAGTGACAGAGATAGTATTTGAAAGCCCGGCAAAAGCCGGTAAGTGTAAGCGAGATAGCTATATGTAGATGCTGCAAATACGATACTCTGCGCGCGAACAATCGCGATGTGTAGTAGTGTGGCATAGGTAGATACTTTGTGTTATTTTGATAACAATTAAGCGCGCGAGCTTTTAAATAGTTCGGGTTTGATATTGATTCTCTATCAAGCATTTTAGCAAAGGCATGGCTTTTGGGCTTATATGAATGTACCGCCACTGATGCGCTGCCATCTGTATGAAGCTCTATTGGGTAATTTTCTTTAAATATGGTAAGCAGCGGTGCTGAAGTCAGATAATTAATTATCTTGGATCGTACAGCTTCATGATCCTCAGTCCAATTCCATTTTACACCTGATTTGGTCAAGTTGTATAATGGTATCATTATGGTTGAGAAGTTGGATACAAATCGACGAAAATACCCTGCCAAGCCATTGAATTGTCTTAGTTGTTTCACATTTTCGGGAGGAGGGGTTCTTGCCAATGCATCAACTTTAGATGAACTTGGCCTCACCTTTCCATCGCTAACTACGAACCCAAGATTTTCAATAGAAACCTTAAAAAATGAACACTTTTTAATATATATGGAGAAGCCACATTTGGTAAGAGCTTCTAGAACTTTTTCCAGTTTTTGGAAACCTTCAGCAACTGTTTTACTTGGTATAAGTACATCATCCATGTACACAAGCGCGATTTTAACTCGGAGACCTCCCAAAGCCTTATTTATAGCCCGTTGCTATCAACGGGCTATAAATAAGGCTTTGCCTAGACAGACGGTGCATTTGTTAATCTGAAAGGCATTGTCAAATATTCATATTGGCCGTCGGGGGTGATAAATGCAGTCTTCTCAATTGATTCAGGAGAAATAGGGATTTGATGAAATCCCGCTGCCATATCAAGACAAGTGAAATATTTTGCATCAGCGAGTTGATCGAGTTGTTCCGAGATTAATGGCAGTGGGTAATGGTCGCGTACAGTATTTGCGTTTAACTCCCTGTAGTCCACGCATAACCGATCTTCGCCATTTTTCTTTTTAACCATTATAATGGGGCTTGCAAAAGGTGAATTGCTTAAAGAAAAAGCTCTTTAATAATTGTCTGAACTTTCTCGCGTTCGACTGGTGCCAGTCTGTATGATCGTCGATTTACAATTTTGTCGGGGTTTTTTTAATCGAATAGTTAATTCCCCTGTCGTAATTCTCGACCCCGTCACGCTTTCCGTGAAGTATTCTTTGTATTTGTTCAATATTTTCATCAAGTTGTCTATTTCCTCCTTGTTGGTCATATCCGTGTTTATAGTGCTTGAAGATAGATTCCATATTTCTGTTGTGTTTCGGCGTTGCTCATCTCTAGAAATTGATATTCCATTGTTTGTCAATGTGACTTTTATACCTGGAATAGTCAACATCTCTTCCGATTAGAATATCTGCTGGTAGTTCGTGGTCCAGCACTATGTGAAGGTCGAGATCAAGATGTATGCTATTCATTCTGCACACAGATGTTACTTTGCTAAAGGATATGACAGAAACCGGCCCGATACCCTTTAGATAAGTCGTCTTGTTTGTTTTTGTTCCAGGAAGAGTGAGGGCTATCGATTCCCTCACCAGTGAACAATCAGCTCCGCTGTCAAATATGGCTTGAAAATGCTTATTGTCAATTGTAATGGATATAACATTTTCGGCACTTTTTCCTTTAACAAATTAACATTTTTTTCAGCATTAAGTCGTTTGTCACAAGTTTCATAAGTGTGTCCGGGAATAGAGCAGTAAGAGAATTCCTTTCCCTTTTTATCTTTGTTCTTGGCTACTTGCGTTTCTCTGGAAGTGGATGTACTTGGTTGTTGTGGTTGTTCTGTGCGAGCACGTGCAAATGAGTTTTGGCTAAACCACCGAGCACGATGTCCTTGTTTGCCACAAACAAAACATGTCAAACCCTGGTCTGACTTCTTGCCGTCGCTCTTTAGCTTCTTGTTTGGTATACGCTCTTGTGTCGATGGAAGCTTACGTTTGCGCATTGTTTTTGAACAGTGGCGGTTCTTTCATATAAGCCCAAAAGCCTCGATAGAGAATCAATATCAAACCCGAACTATTTAAAAGTTCGCGCGAATTAAGTAAGCGACAAACGGAAGTATTTAAAAATAACTTTATTCTGACAGAGTTACAGCTAAACAGTAATCTCCCAATCTAATAAAAATTTCATCTTATATACTAACTTTATTGCTAACGTAGTACATGCATAACGTGATCAGAGATGACGCACGTCCTAGATTATTCTGAGTGCTGATCAAGCGATGGAATATTTGGAAATAATATTTCTAATAAATACTTAATGGCTGACAAAGCTAATACTGGTAGATTGGGGTTCCTTAACTCCTCCCTCCCCAAGAGAGAAATTGTCCGAAGGTGTCGCAGACGGTTTCGGAGAATTTCGACAAAAATTTATAAACTGAAATTTTTACATTATAAAGATAACTACTGCTATTACAATAATCACATACTCGAAGATATATACTAATTTCTATTGTCACTGTTTGGGTCGAATCGTCTATTTCACTAAATTTTGCACTTTGTAACACTTCTTTCACATCACTGAAGTCCACATTTCTCAGATCCACTTTCTTTGACGTTCTCTGGATGTCCTGTTGTAGCTCTGGCATCTGGATCAATGGTAGCTGAAGACTAGAAACTGTAGTGTTTGTGGTAGCGGCAACGATGAATTCGCCTATTTGTGTCTCGCATTGTTGGCCTGGAGTCACGATGTAGGTCCCAAGAACAGTGTATTTCAGAATTTCTGTATTGCAATTCTCGGTGATGATGAGATTTTCTTCTGAGTAAACCAACCATTGGTTGTCGGTTACTTTTTGTATCTTAGTTTTCTCTATTTCAATATGGTTCTGTATGCAGTTTTTGTAGTTATTCTTCATCAACATTATTTGTTCAATGTAGGTCACAGTTGGATACTGGGCTAAGTTAGTTTCAGCGCATAGAAATTTATCCTTTTCAATCTCAGCACATGGGCTTACCACGGGCATGTATTTCAACCTATTCACCAACAGGTAAGGGTATTTGGGTATAATAGTAAAGGTATTTGGAGAATGGAATATAGGAATGGGTATAACCTTGTAATAATTATATGTTTCGTTATCTATTAGGGTGACTTCTAAAACAAAAACTAACTTGTTGTTACTTATGTATGATTTAAGTCTGATATTACGTTCTAATTTTATTAAATTACGTTTGCTTACTGGATATATTGTTCTAGCATGTTTAGAAATGACTTCTAACGTATAATAGAATTCTGTACTATTTATAATGGATTGGTGCAATGTATTTAATTTGATAAAGGCTATTGCCGTCTCAATCTCTTGTATGGTTTCGTAACAAGTTCGAAAGTTATTTAAAATTTGATACATAGTATTCAATATTTGGAAAAGTTTGTTAAACCTGAACTCATGTTCAACTATTTTTTCCATTTCATTGGTGTAAACCCAAGTTTTTTATATTTGAATTAATTATTTCAGAGTCATTTACTAATTTATCGAAAGCCTTTTGCATTGATGATACTTTACGTTCGACTATATGCTCTTTGTTCTGTATCATTTGAATTTCTCTATCATATTTAATTGCATCATCTTCATCTAAATTTCCCGAAATAGCTTTTACAAGTGAGCCTAATGGATTGAATAAGGCTCGTTTACTCCTATAATGAAAAGGTAAGTTTTGAAAAAATCTACTCTTAGTTAGTTTAATTAGATATTCGATTTGACTTTCTATTCCTACGGTTTCGTTACTAACTCTACTTTCCTTAATTTTTATTTTTAAATTACTAAAATCCCGAATATTATTATCTATTTGCAAGCCTATTGACTCTAAATCTACAGTTTTATATATTTTCCAATAACTATTCCTCTTCACTGCTACTCCCCGCTTGATCGCTGCTATCCCCGGGTTCTGACCGAGGTTTTGAAGGTCCAGCGTGAATGTTGACACCACTAATACCAGAAGTACCAGGCACGATCTGTGGAGGACGTTTTACATTTTTTAACACTACTCTAGTTTTCCTTTTCTTTACTTCTACTGGTACTATATTTCTTTCAACTTCACCAATTACTTTAGCTTTTTCATATCGCGGTTTTTCTTTAGCTTTTCTAATTCTAGTATCTTTCATACAAATACTATCGTCTGGCTCAAGTACCGGTGTCGTTTCACCACATTATTTATTTATCACTTTAATTTTGTCGTATTCTAATTTTTCTGTTATGAATTCATAAAGTATTTTAAGGCGTTTTCTATGATCTAACAATAGTTTCTGAGTTAAATTCTTTTCTCTATCCACGTTAAATACATTATCTGAATAAGTGTGACCAAATACTAATTCAAAAGGCGTAAGGTCTGTTGTTGAGTGAATGGTGTTGTTATAGGCCATGATGGCGTAAGTCATAACAGATGCTGCATCTAAATCGCTTTTATCGTATTTTGCTATACGGTAAATCTCTATAATAGTAGAATGAAACCTTTCTACTATTGCCATTGAACTGGGATTGTTTGGAGTCCCGATATGAAGTTCAATTTTGTACAAGCTTAACATTTCCTTAACCAAAGCGTTATTGAATTCTGTACCGGAATCACAACTAATTTTCCTAGGTAGGCCATACATGCTAAAGTACTTAATCAATGCCCTAACTATCTCTGGTGTACTCCTATTTGGTATCTCTATGGCTTGTGCTATCTTACTAAATGCATCTACTATAGTTAAATAATATTTCCCCTCGATATATAATAAATCCATAAAAGCTTCCTGAAAAGGGCCATCCTGCGTTTGTGTTAATTGAATGTGAGGTTTGATCGGCTTTCTGTCGTATTTCATGCGTTTACATGTTTCGCAAGCGTTTATGATTGCCGTAACTGTCTCTTTCATGTTTGCCCACCAATAATGTCTTTTAAGTTTGGTTAAAGTTTATTTAATACCTCTATGACACGTTTTCCCGTCGTGGTATTTAAAAATAACTTCTTTTTGATCTTCTTCAAATTCTGTCAAATTTATAACTCTTTCTGTACATTCTGTTAGCTTAATAGAATCCTTTTTAAATAACTTTATTGCCATGTTTGAAAAAGTTTTTCTAAAACATGGGTGTTCAAAGTATATAAAGTACTTATGTTTTGGTTCTATATACTCTTTTAAAAAGTCTTTAACTAATTTATCGTTATTTGCCGGCAAGTGAACTTCAAGAATTTTTTGTTTCTTATTAGAAATATTTTTTACGGCTAAGTTATTTTTAAACCATGAATGAACTAAAATCTGTCTTGGTTTAGTATCGACAGCTTCGTTTAAAATAGGAATGCCTTCGTGTTCTCTATTTGAAACTGAATTGGCAGTGACCCCATCATCAGAATCCGAAAGTTCTATCGTTTCTATTGGAGCTTCGAGGTCTTGCAATTCGTTATCTATTATTTTTTGTATTCGTTCTTGCCTATCCCCTACATTTACGAATATTGAATCTAAATCATCATCAATTGCATTAATCTTAATCCTAGATAAAGCATCTGCATTCGTGTTTTGAGGGCCTTTCTTATATTTTATTTCGAAATCGTACTCTTCTAACCTTAACCGCCATCGCGTGAGTTTACTATTGGGCTCTTTCAATGAATACAGCCATGCTAATGGTCTATGGTCTGTAAATATGGTAATTTTGTTACCATACAGATACGGTCGAAAGTGCCCATATTATGGCTAATAGTTCCTTCTCGATAGTGCTATATTTTACTTCAGTGTCGCTCTAAGTTCTACTAGCATATGCTACAGGCTTATCTGAGCCTATTGTTCCTTGTGATAATACAGCCCCGATTGCAAAATTGGATGCATCAGTGGTTAGGATAAAAGTTTTGCTAAAGTCTGGAAACTGTAACAAAGGTGCATTTGTTAAAAGCTTTTTACAAGTCTCAAAGCATTCTTTATATTCTTCATTAATAATAATTTTGCGACCTTTCTTTAAACAAGCTGTTAATGGTCTAGTTATTTTGGCAAAATCTTTGATGAATTTCCTATAATATCCGATAAGTCCTAAAAAGCTTTTAATTTGTGTAACCGTTTCTGGTATGGGATACCTAAGAACAGCATCTATTTTATCATTATTTGGCTTCAAACCTTCACTCGTAATAATATGCCCTAAGTAAAGTAATTCCTTTCTAAGAAAATGTGACTTATCTAATTGAACTTTTAAATTTGTTTGACGGAAGCGGTCAAAAACTGCTCTAAGTTTTTCTACATGTTCAGGCAAACTTTTTGAAAAAATGATGACGTCATCGAGGTATACTAGGCAATGTAAGCCTTGAAGGCCTCGTAGGACGTTATCCATCGCTCGCTGACAGGTTGCAGGTGCTGTCTTTAACCCAAACGGCATTCTGTTAAATTCGTAATGATCTGAAGGTGTGCTAAATGCGGTTTTAGCTCTATCCTGTTCCTGGACCTCTAATTGATGGTACCCGCTAGCTAAATCGAGGGTTGTAAAGTAGGTCCTTTTACCTAGCATGTCAAATAAATCGTTAATGTTGGGCAAGGGATATTTGTCATCAATTGTAATTTCATTGAGCCGCCTATAGTCAACTACCATCCTCCATTTTTGTTGGCCTGATGCGTCTAACTTTTTCGGCACCAAATGCACGGGAGCACTCCAGGGAGAATGCGATTCCTGGATAATTTTATCCCTTAACATTTTCTCAACTTGATTCTTGATTTCTTTTGTTTGAATAGGGGGTAACCTATGTGCCTTAATGTTTATTGGGTCTTCATTTTTCGTTCTTATTCTATGTTTAACCTGATTTGTGAAGGTTAATGGAATATTTTCACATTATAAAATATGTCTTTGTATTCTCTACAAAGTCCCTCAATAACCCTACGTTCTTCTGAGTTCATATGATCTAACTGTAATTTTTCTAAATTATTTGTTAGCAATCTGTCCACTTCTATATTATTATCCATGAAATTAACACTAACAGATGGGTTCTGTATGTATGGATCTACTTGAAAAGGTCCCGTAACTACAAAAATTCTATTTTGATGACTGTAATTCTGAATAACAGTTGTTGCATAGCCTTTAACACACGTAACTAATGCGGCGGGCATTCGAATCCCTTCCGTAAACTGTTTAAAATCTAGCACAGGAATCTCAGTATTTTTTAAATGTAATATCTGACTTTCCATATTAATCTTTGCCTGTAATTGCTTCAGCAAATTGCTACCTATTAATCCGTCATATCTATCGTCAACGCTGTAGACATAAAATTTATGGAACTCTTTACTTCCAAAGGTAACCGGTAATGGAATAACTGCCGTTTCACTATGAACGCTTGATGCGTGAGTGCTAACAACTTCGAAGGGTTCATACTGTAAATAGTTTTTAAAATATTTATTCGCTAAATAAGGACTAATAAACGACCTAACACTCCCCGTATCTATCACTGAAAACTGCTTTTAATTCTGGTAAAACTATATGTGGTAAATTTAAGCGTTCATTGCAATTTAGTTTTATTCGTTCTCTATGGTAGAGGCCATTATGCAAAAAAATTCCCGCCCCGGGATCTTCAGGAGAAAATTCCTGACCCTCGTTGTATGAATTACTTGAACTCTGTTCATTATTACTAGAGTTATCTATGTAATTAACACGTCGCGAACTCGCAGTACGCATGGTGACGTCAGTATTCGCACCTGACGTAGATGCTTGCGCTGCAAAAGTCGATGTGCTCAGTGCATGTGCCGCGAACTGTTGGCTCTGTTGTGCAACCGAAAAAGATGACCTACTTGACTGCGGTGACGAATTATTATTGATTGTACGATTACAACTATCTTGATTTCTTTGAATATTACTTTGTTGCTTATAATGCCTGGACTGATGCGAATTGTTCGATGTAGATGTGCTGTTTGTTGCATTATTCGGTACATGTGCACTTGATACGCTATGAGAATCTTTCTTTTGATTATTAGATTCAGATGCATTTTGATAATTAGGCAAATTGGGTATTTTAGTTCTACTAAGATTACGCCTATCGTTTGTTTTAGAATCATAGACTGCCTGGAAGTTTTGTTCTTCTAAGACTATTTTTAACGCATCCTCTAGCGTTGTAACGTTGCGCAAACGAACTAATCTAACTAGAAATGGTGGTAAATTAAACAAGAAAACATTCATCGCTCTGTTACTATTAATTATTTGCTTCGCCTTACATAGAGAGTCATCAATGATTGTTTCTGATATTTTGGCGAATAAAACACTTTTCATCCGCTGTATCCTATGGCAAAAATCTAAATAACTTTCGCCCTTATTTATTCTACAAGATTCTAACTCCATTGCTAAACAATCCTCTGTGCATGGATCACCGAAGTGTTGGTTTAACAACTTCTTCAGTTCATCCCACGTATCTATAGAGTCTCTTTCGCCAACTAAACTGGCTGCTTCGCCTGATAACCTACTTGTTACCACATGAAATAAATATTCATTTTGGGCCACGGTCCCTTGGAACGTAGACAGTATGTATTTACATTTTTTTATACAACGTGTTGATTTGCATCCTAGTCAAATTCAAGGACGTAATTATGCTAATGATTCTCGACCCAAATCGACAGTAAAATGGGTAGGTATTTTTTCAATTTTATTTTTTTATTTACGGAAATCCGTAAGTGTAAACCAGCCGCGGCCCGTCTGTTACTAGCCTTATAATCGCGCTTTCACACACAAACAAACGCAAACAATACATACACAACGCATACGCAACGATCATTCGATAAATTCGTAGGTAATCAATCGCACCCCAATCACGGTACGGGGATTCTCCCGCGCAAGCTCCTAGCCACGCCCCCGGCCCCCGCGGCCCCGGAACTAACAGTGTGTTTGATGTCGCCGAAGCGTGCGCGCGTTTGCGAATTGTGCAAGATGACGGACAATTATTCAAAGTCGAGAAGGTGGAGATGGTCCGCCTGTATGCCATCAGTGGAGACAGCCTACGTGGAGCCAACCGGATATTCACGGAAATGTTTCCCGATCGGGAACCCCCATCACAGAGCGTCATGCTGGCTGCTACGCAGGGACTGTGGGATCATCGGCAGTTTGACGTTCCCCGGCATGCTCATGCTCGCGGCAGCGTAGGCCTGCCTGTCGCCTTGCAGGAAGACATCCTGGAATACTTCCAGCGAGACCCACGGGCAAGCACGCGGGAGGCTGGTCAACACTTAGGAGTGCACCACACCACAGTGTGGCGCCTACTGAAACGTGAACTTCAACACACGTTCCACTACCGCAAGGCACAACCTCTACTTCCAGCAGGATGGCGCTCCCTCTCACTATGGTCGGCAAGTACGCGAGTACTTGACCGAAAAGTTGGTGACCACTCGATCGGTCGCGGAAGACCTGTGGCCTGGCCTCCGCGTTCTCCAGACCTGACGCCTGTAGACTTTTATTTGTGAAGGTTAGTTTACACGGAGGAAGTGACAAGTGTAACAGAATTACATGCAAGGATCATTAGTGCTTTCGACACTTTAAAAAAGAATGTGTTAGTGTTACGTAAGCTGAAGGAAAACCAGCTACGTTGTGCTCGATTGTGCGAAGAGTGTGATGGTGGCAACTTTGAACAATACCTCCGGGTAACTTAAGTAGGTAATTTATTTATTTGTACATTTTGTAAATACGTTGTAAGCTTAATCAATTTTATTAGTGTAAATAAGTTGATTTCAAATTTTATTTTTAACTACGCCAATAATACCTAAGAGTCGAAAATATCACCACGTACTTTCACTTAACTAGCACGTCTTTCCATTTCCATCAAACGTAGAAAACATTTTTAGACTTAGTAGATCGCTACACTTACTAAGGCATTCTTGCCGGTCCTAAGCCCGTTAAGTAGGAAGGAAATCCACAAATAAAAACAAAATCACTACGAAAAGCAAAACTAACATTTTATTAATCATCTGATAACAGGTCAGTGAACTTTTCTTTGGCGCACTAGTATTATTGTCATTAGTAAGATTTCCGTATTCCAATGATGCTCAAAGATGAGTTAATTTTCAAGCGAAATTTATGACAATAATGTAAGTGATTTTCGAAATAAAATTAGGTAAAATTATTGCTACCGGTCATTGATCGGTCGCGCTCGCGCGCGCTTGCATTTCGTAGGTAAGACACTCACGCACACAGCTGCATTGTCGCTGTGTGCGTAGTCGGTGATTCTGTTTTATTTGTATTGAATTAAGGGCTTAATTCTGAAATACTGTTAAATTTCAACAACAAAAAAAAGCAGCGCTTATTAGTTATTGCCCGCTACCGTACTTTCGATTGATTATTTATGTCTTTTATGACAACCTCCTGAAATTTGACGAGGATGCAAAACAACACGTTGTATATAAGGGTAACGTTCTAGTGTCGCCACTGAATATTGGTATGATGTTAACCAATTCCTGTGGGACACGGGTTACGTTTTCCATTATGAAAAAGTTACGAAAGTAACACAACGAAAAGAGAGAAGGAAAAAAAAAATCACATTAATGTGCTACTAAAATATCACTACTCTAAAATATTAATACAATTAAAATCTATGCAAATATTATTACGGCGTTGTCCAATCCCTAAACACACACATAGACTTGTTACAAGGTTGGGATATCAATGAAAGAGCTGAGAGGAAGGTGAAAAAGGTTTACTCACAATTCCGCAGCCAGCTTCATGCTCCGTGGATTACTGCTGTGGCTGGTCCTCTTCCGTAACTCGAAGTGGCTTCTTAATGAATTTATTTGTTCGGCGATCTCTGCTAAACCGTAGACACGGACGTCGGCTGCTCCACGTAGAATTGTATACACGGCAGACTGACTACAGAGATCCTACCGGCTGCGCCAATTAAGTAAGCGACAACGGAAGTATTTAAAAATAACTTTATTCCGACAGAGTTACAGCTAAACAGTAATCTCCCAATCTAATCAAATATTCATCTTATATACTAACTTTATTGCTAACGTAGTACATGCATAACGTGATCAGAGATGACGCACGTCCTAGATTATTCTGAGTGCTGATCAAGCGATGGAATATTTGGAAATAATATTTCTAATAAATACTTAATGGCTGACAAAGCTAATATTGGTAGATTGGGGTTCCTTAACACGCGCTTAATTCTTATCAAAATAACACAAAGTATCTACCTATGCCACACTACATATCGCGATTGTTCGCGCGCAGTTTCGTATTTGCAGCATCTACACATAGCTATCTCGCTTACACGTACCGGCTTTTGCCGGGCTTTCAAATACTATCTCTGTCACTTTCGCACTTATAGCGATGTGCCGTATAACGAGTTAGAAACTTGTGCGTCTACAAATCGATCAGTATGAAAGATTTAAGCCGTGCATGCGTATGAAGTTGCACGCGTATGCGTGACCTTGTCACCTTGCCAACTCTGCAGTGTTGCCGTTTTAGCGACGTTGTGAGATCTTGGAGATTTTTAACGAGTTTGGAGACTTTTTTAAGATTTAGCAACAATAAAAACTAGCGACTTTTTAAAGTAACGAAATTAAATATTCAAGCAATATCTTAAAAATAAAGAATTTGCGACATCTAGCTAGATTTTTCATATACCTGGCGACTTTTTTGCCTATTGACAACACTGCAACTCTGCGTAAGTAGTTCCCGACACCCGAGTGCAACTCACTTCAGTTTCATTTGCTAGAGTGGCAAAAGTTTTGTTGTTAAAGTTTTTTGTGTGTTTTCTTAGATTTTCTCAGTGATATAATTGTTTTGGTGACGTACCTACAACAATGGAGGTAATTGTACCTTGTGAGGATTTAAAATGTGTTCAAGTTTTGATTGGCGAAGATAAGGTAAAATCTTTAAACTTTGCTCAGAAAAAAACAGTTAATTTCTTCATTAAAACCGACGCCTAATCTGTGTATTTCTCAGACTAGTAAATCGCATAAACGAAAATTTAAAAGATCAGTGTATAAAACTAGTTGGATTGTTGGCTGTTTGCACACTAATAAGTTGTATTGCTGGTGTCATATTTTTTTCGAGTGAAGATTCCGTTTGGAATACATCTGGTTATAATGATTTAAATAACATATCTGGCGCCATTAAAAGGCACGCAAATTCCCATTAAACTCCTGTAAATTTTGAAAAAAAAAAATGGAGATAATAGATCTTTACCTAAAGATTACAGGAAAACCTATTAGAAGTCTGTAGGGTTAAAATAACATGTTAAAAAAAAATTCGTTCGGAACCCTTTGCACGCGAGTCCGACTCGCACTTACTTAAAGAACACATCCTAGCTGCAAATAAGCTGGTGATGTGTCAGTGTACCTGTCAGACGGTATCAAAAATAAATTCTGACCAGCTTGAGGCTACGGAGGACCCGTCCCAAGCTGAAAGGTTGAATCAGGACTGTGTGATAACTGATATTACACAAGGTTTATGTCAAGTGGGCCAGCCTGAGACAACTAGCATTCCATTTTATAATAGTAATGATAGTTTTCATTCGGTTATGTTCTCAGATAGTATAGGGAGAGGTTTAGGTAAATTATTAAATAACAACCTTAGTTATTGTACTCATAATTATTGTATACCTGGGTCAAACTACAAACATATAATGGATTTGGTAACAAGAAATGTTTATAAACCAGAAACCAATATTACTGTGTTTATAGGTAATAGTTCTAATTTAAAAAAAGAACAAATAACTGACTTTGTAACTGAAATACTAAAGATAAGTTGCAATAAAATAATACTGTGTGCTTTCCCATATTTTGAAAAATTGTCAAATAGACAAAATAATTATATTCACATGCTTAATAAGCATATACATTTCTTAGTTAGTCATCACAGTGACAAACTTGTTTTTCTAGACATCAACTTATACGTTGATAAATTAAAGTCGACTAGGGATACAGTGTATCTGCCTATTAGGTTTAGACATCAAATAGCTAGGCTAATAGCATATTATATAAACTCAGACATAAGTAGTATGTCGACGTCTTGTACTATAATTAGCACTGCAATTATTAGTAATAATACTAATGTACAGGTGGATACCTTAATGAACTGTAGCACTAATGCTATAAATATTTACAATAACTGTACGAAGGAGAATCCATGTGTCACTTTGGACAATTCTTTTAATTTCGGGTCCACAAGTAGCAGGATCTTGGTGCCTAGTGATGGCATGGGAGTCGTGGGGCTCGCTCCGGATATTCCTTTAAACTGATTTGTACGACAACAGAGGATACCAATAACAGTATAGATACATCTATCAATTCTACCATGAACCAGGTATCTTCTTGCTCTCGCATAGCTAATTTTAATAAAGGGGCTAAGCAGAAGTCCTTTAAATTATTCTATCAGAATATTCAAGGGTTTTCTTCAAAACAGCTGGAAATAGAGTTATTTTTAGAAAAAACAATGTTTGACATTATTTGTTTCACTGAGCATTGGTTAAAGGATTTTGAAATGTTGATTAATTACGAGAATTATAGTGTGGGAAGTTCTTTTAACCGAAAGACAATGCTACGTGGGGGTTCACTAATATTAGTAAAAAAATGTATTAAATTTAAAACCCGTAAAGACATAGTTAACTTGTCTGTTGAACATAGCATTGAGCTGTCCTGTGTTGAGCTAGATAAGCATGTCATAGTGTGCGTTTACAGACCCCCTAATTATCTGAACTACGCTATATTTGAGTCAGTGATGGAAGATGTATTGGCAAAACTTGCAACTGGTAATAAACTAGTAATCATCTGTGGAGATTTTAATATTAATATCTTAGATAACAATTCAGATAGCTGTAGATTATTAAATCTCTTTAAATCATTCAATTTGTCTAATGTGTTCATAGAACCAACCCGTACAACTACAACTACTGCTACATGTATTGATAATGTTTTTTGTTGTGGCAACTACTTAGAGAAAGCCATTGTAAATTACCTTCCTTCTGATCACAGTGGGCTACTGGTATCTTTTGAGTCCAACATTCCAATTCAACAAGTGCAAATACAAACTAGACCAATAACATCCGGTAATTTAAATAAATTTAACCGCACTTTAATCGGGAAGTTAAGTGATTGGAACCTTGCTAATAATGCTAATATTTTGTATACAGATTTTTTTTCTTTAGTCCAAACCGAATTCAATAATACTTTTAAAAAGAAAACTAAAACTATCTGCCCTAAGTTTTTATTTAGTGACTGGGCAACTAAAGGACTCCGAAAAAGTAGGGAAAGACTTTATGAGTTGTATGGCCTTAAGCCTTTTATTAACACTGAGACTTTTAATAAGTATGTAGCTACCTACTCAAAGATTTATAAAAACACTTGTAAGGTAGCTAAGGCTTTATATATAAGTAATAAGGTAAAAACAGCAGACAATAAAATAAAGACGGTTTGGAAAATTATAAACAATGAAACAAATAGGAACAAAAGACAACACTGATTACGGATTGGAGACTTCTCATGGACTTATTAGCGATAACAAACAAGTTGCTCAAGAATTTGTAAATTTCTTTACGAGTATCCCTATTAAAACTACTGAAGCCTTAAATTCCTCGCCTTCACTTGCTTTTGATTTATTACAGGCGAACGTTTCAGCCAGCCCGACTGAATTTAATTTTAAACATATAAACCCCATAGTAGTAATAAAAACTTTTAAACAAATCAAAATTAAATTGACCGAAGATCTATGGGGATTGTCTATCAAAGTTTGTACCTCAATCATCGAGACTGCAGCGCCGTACTTAGCTGTAATATTTAATTTGTGTGTGGATCAAGGAGTCTTTCCGGACCTAATGAAATTCAGTAAGGTGATACCACTTTTTAAATCTGGGGATAGTAAAGACACAAATAGTTATAGACCAGTATCTGTGTTGCCAGTGTTTAGTAAGGTATTTGAAAAAGTGATGCTAAATCAGATGCTTAATCATTTTAACACGAATAACATCTTTCATGATAAACAGTATGGTTTCACCAAGGGACGTTGTACAACTGACGCTGGTGTTACCTTACTAAAGCACATCTTTAATGCGTGGGAGGACGCACAGGATGCCATAGGTGTCTTTTGTGATCTCTCGAAGGCGTTTGATTGCGTTGATCACGATACATTACTCCTGAAGCTCGGGCATTACGGACTGGTCAAAACAGCGTTAAACTTGGTCAAATCTTATTTGAATGATAGACGGCAATTGGTTCAAATAAACGGTGTCAATTCGTCGGGATTAAACGTGATAATGGGCGTTCCCCAGGGCTCGATTTTGGGTCCTTTCTTGTTTTTGGTATATATCAACAATTTACCCTATTTATTGCAACAAAAACTTGATATGGTGCTGTTTGCCGACGATACCTCCTTAATTTTTAAGATAAATAGACAGACAGACAATGTTGATATAATAAATAATGCCCTAATGCAAGTCCAAAATTGGTTCACGGCGAATAATTTGGTTTTGAATGAAAAGAAAACGAAATGTATAAGATTTGCTTTACCCAATGTCAAAAGCAGTGATTGTGACATAGTATTGAATAGGGAAAAACTAGAATTTGTCGATAAAACGGTTTTCCTGGGAATTACGCTTGACCCAAGGCTACAATGGGGCCCTCATATAACATCTCTTTCTGGACGGCTAAGTTCAGCAGCTTATGCTGTTAGGAAAATCCGCCAACTAACGGATGTCGATACCGCGAGACTGGTCTATTTTAGTTACTTTCACAGTATCATGTCTTACGGTATTTTACTACGGGGACGGGCTGCAGACATTGAGTCTATTTTTATTCTGCAGAAAAGAGCCATCAAAGCGATTTACAATCTCCGCCGGCGCGATTCTCTAAGGGAACTGTTTAAGAATATTAACATCATGACGGTACCTTGTCAATACATTTACGAGAACATCATGTATGTCAGAAAGAATTTACATCTTTTTAGTAAAAGAGGCGACAGACATAATTATGGTACTAGAAATAGGGATCAATTAGTTCAACCAGGTTTCAGACTGGCTAAAGTTGCCTCATCTTTTATGGGGTACTGTTTAAAATGTTATAATAAGATACCTCCCCATATATTAGAACTTAATGAGACAAAATTTAAATCTTGTATTAAACGCACACTATGCAGGCAAGCATATTATAAGTTGGGGGATTATATTGAAGATAAAATGCTTGGCTGAATGCTGTTCCGGCTCCACAGCCACTAGGGCGCACAAAATAATCTGTTAGCATTTGGAATTCATTGTTACGTTGTTTGTTCAATATTTGCATTGTATAGACTCAATTTATTTAGCAATGTATAATTTCATCCATTTTAACGGCACATGTGTGAGTACTGTGTACCTTAAACTTAAGCTATAGCTATCAGTTTTAGGTTTGTTTTTGACTTGAATGTACCCTGGCGGTTGGGAGTGTCATGCTCACACAAAAGTCTGGCTGATGGTGGCGTATGCGTTGGATCATTTGGCTCCCTTCAAAATGGTTGAGCCGAATGGTGCTAGCGCATGCGTCATGTTCGTGAACGGGCGCTGTCAGTTGGGACTAGTCATTTCTCAGTTGCCATGGTTTATTTTAAATATTTCTTTGAATTGTTCCTTTTTTCCCGGACGCTTTTATCCTGCTCGTCTTTTACATCGTTCTCACATGTTTGTATAATTTCAACTTGATGTAAACAAAAATTTGTAACAATTTATTATTTTTTAAAAGAGTGTCCGTGGAGTTTCTTGCACGTTCTTCTCCATAGAGATCTACGCTTTGGAACGTGCAAATAGCTTCATCTTGTTGGACTGACCGACCTTGACAATTCAAAAGTGCCTTTAAATGGTTTATTTGAAATATACGATTTGATTTGATTTGAACTTGGCCAGTTTTTTTCACATGCGCTCTGCACATTGTTGATGTGCCGTTTTTTAAAGTGTGTAATAGTTGCGCCGATTTAAATACTATATTTTTTATGATTTAATTACAAATCCATTCAGACTTTTCCCTGTACTTGTAGTATAAGACGGTGTAACTAACAAAAACGGCTGCAATACAAAACAGCTCATAACCTACTCGCTAGTGTCTGTACTGTACTATGATCGCGTTCGGAACGGCAACGTCGCACAAATGCGACGAATCGAATCTTAGTTTGACCTTGACCTAGGGACAAGGACCACGTGAGTTATATAGGGGGGGGGGGGGGGGTGGATATCTTGTCTCCCACCATAAATCAGGTTTATGATGTCTGGTTTTCGTGATAAGTAGATCTTCCAGTAAATAAGACTCTGAAGTTTTTTGTCCAGTATTGGAACTTGGGGCTCCCCGACTCGGATAGGTTTGTTTAGAAGGGTATGGCTGGGTCTGAAAGACCTCCATGCCCTTCGTGGTAATTTTTCTTAAACCACCCAGAAGTAGGAGCCCGCAAAGCGGGACTCCGTTGCATTACAACTGGGTTCGGACAGACTATAATTGCGTTAAGTCATTCGCAAGATAATGCAGCACAGACTATGGGTGTCTGTGTTGCAGCCGCTTTTGTATTTACGCGACTCGCTCACGAAACCAGCGTGCAGATCGCGCGGCGGCAGCGCTAGAGCGGCGTAGTGTTGTGTTATGTTATGAGAAATTAGTGTCTTTTTCACGAACAAAATGTTTAAACAGCGACGAAAACATCTTTTTGATACAGATTCTGAAACGCATTTTGAAACGTCAGTTGTTAAAACTAAATTAAATGCTCAACACTACGTCACTGCAGACGCGCGGACATCGCTCGACTGGCGCGCACCGCTCGCTCGTATGCCGTCGCCGCGCCGCTCCCCGCGCTGCTGCCTTCGTGGCCTATTCCATATAATCTGCCTTCGTGCCCGCGGCTTGAAGGACAGCGGAGGCTTAGTAATAGAGTTCTGTTGGTTACCCTTTGGGTACGGAACCCTAAAAAAAGTAATCGTAGGCACATATTAATCCAAATATGATCTGGTACCCATGCTAAGCCGGGGCCAGTCGCTAGTTAACAATAAAAAATGTATTTAATATTAAATATTTAATTAATTATGAATAAAATTATTGCTGTATCTAGTGAATGATGATTAAATAATTGTGTTCATGAATAAATTAACTTATTCGATAACTCCTTAAAATTGGATAAATTATGTCCAGGGCTTCGTTGATTTCACCTCTTGTTTTGCCACCTGCAACAAAGAAAATATTACAAGTTAGCATAGGACGGATGGATGGACGGACGGACAGCGGAGGCTCTGTAATAGAGTTCTGTTGGTTACCCTTTGGGTACGGAACTCTATATTAATATATAATTACTAGCTGACTCGGCAAACGTTGTTTTGCCATACAAAAAAAAAGTACCCTACCACCTATTCTCATACCTACCGAATATACACACAATATTTCATGAAAATCGGTCGAGCCGTTTCGGAGGAGTTCGGTAACAAACACCACGGTGTTTGTTACCACGCTCGTGTCACGACACGAGCGTGGTAAATAGGAATGCAGGGTGAATCGAAACAAAACTTTGATAGGGATTTTATAGACATTATTCAAATCATGTTTCACCATCCAAATTCCCACTGAAATGTGCTACTCCAATATAATTTTACTCCACAAAAAAGAGACAAAGCTGAGATCTCAATCTATCCACCAATAAGCCTATTATCACATTTATATGAGCGATACGGTTTTGTATTACTTTTATAAATAGTTTTATTTATAAAAGTAATACAAAACCGTATCGCTCGGACGCTTGACCTTCACCAATCTCCCGAACAGGTAGGATTTGTGAACATCAGAAAGACTGACCAAAATGACCGATCAGCTTTAAAAAGTTACTAAAATCTAATGTCTATTGGCTACTATTTGATACCTTTGTTTAAATAATTGGTACCTTACTGATAACTCAGCAAAGAAATAAAAAAAAACCGGTCAAGAGCGAGTCAGACTCGCGCACTGAGGGTTTCGTACCATCATATAAAACGTGCATTGTTTTTAAATTTTCCTCGGCGAGGCGTTTTATTTTCACACTGCGGTGTATATTGCAGTCTGAGATCAGCGACATCTCTTGCCCGCTAGTGGAACTAATGTAATGTTTATTAAAAAAAAGTGGGCTTTCTACATACGTTTTATTTTTGCTGTAATCTTTACATAAACTTCTATCACATAGAATAATTCCGATTTTTAACCGATTTAAAAAAAAGGAGGTTCTCAGTTCGACCCGTATGTTTGTTTGTATGTTTGTCCGCGATTATCTCAAGTTTGGCTGAACCGATTTTGATGCGGTTTTCAGCGAAGTATTTGCTACATTCTGGAGAAGGTTTTAGTATACAATAAATCCATATCCAGTGTCGTTCGATCCGATATTAAGCGATATATTAGTTCGACTCGCCCGGTTTTGTTGATGCGGTTGCAATAAATCAGGTTCTACTCAACTGATTTTCTTGCGATATTAAGTAATGTATTACTAATATCCTGGGGAAAGTTTTAATGTTATAATAATCAACTTTCCACCAAAATCTGTTGTGAAGTAGCTACGATTTGTTATGTTCAGCGAGTGGTTTTTACGCAGTTGTGGTTTGTAATTTATTTATTACACACAGTACCTATTCTATAGTTATTCTATGGAGGAACTCGTGGCTAAATAAGAACAGCTACATGGGTCGATCTTCAAGGTTAAGCAACGCTTGCCAAGATTGGTCTGTGGATGGGTGAACATCTTAACATACTGAGTTTCCTCCGTGCCTCGGAAAGCACGTTAAGCCGCTGGTTCCAGCTGTCATTTGTAGATCTTTGGCAGTCGTTACGGATTGTCAGAAGCCAGTAAATCTGACTTCAATATTGCCAAGAAGTACCGTGTTATCTAGTTAATGGGTTGTGGAGGTCTGGTAGGGAGCCGCTCCACGCTCACTCAAATCTCGATCCGGTCCATCATCACCCAGAGACCGAGAAGCCGCACCTGTTTTTTCCTAACGGAGACAAAAATATCAACCCCGTCGGACGTGGCGTACCTCAACTACCCGGGTTACTCTCTTGAACACAAGTTCAAGAAGCAATATGGGGTCCGTGTGTACGTCCGCGATGACGTCTTTTGTCGTCGTCTCCGTTGCTTTGAAAAATCGGGTTTTCTGTCATGTGGCTACTTGTGGACATTGGCGTGGAGAAATCCCTTTTCATCGGCGTCTACAGATCGCACAGCGGTGACCAGGAGACAACAGCGCTGATCCGGGCAGTCATTCAGTGTTGGTCTCAGCCCCGCTGGGAAAGTCTGACCACTGCCTGGTGAAATGCGTATCGACCTGCTCTCCTCCGGATGGGAGCCTTTTTTTTAAGTATGGGAAATCATCAAATGACTCCTCCCGCTCTGGGCGAGGCAGGAGGGAGTGTCAAACTCTTACTGACTAAAACCCATCCGTGTTTCTCCTAATGCCCTTTGCATTCCAGGGCCACGGTGACTCATTCGAACAAATTCCGCAGCCCCGGCAGGCACTGGCCCTAGCGGCCCCTTCTTCTATGCTCTTTGAGGCGCGCGTGGAACACAGGTCGCCGTGGGCTTTTCGGCGGCGTGCGCTCTGGCCGGCACCCCTCCTTGGGAGTTGGAAGCGTGGGTGCTCGCCAGAGTGTACGAGAGGACGGCGCGCCGAAAAGCGCTCGGGGAGCGGCCGGTCGCGGAGTAGCGGGAGGACGTGCGGCGGGAGGCGAGTGACGCCATTATCGTCCATTGGACGGAAGACCTCGCCTCCGCCACCTTTGGTCGCCGAACCCTGGACGCGCTCGGTCCAGTCTTGTGGGACTGGCTCGAGCGCTCCCACGGTTTCCTCTCATTCCGTCTGGTGCAGGTGTTATCAGGCCATGGCTGCTTTGAATCGCACCTGCACTGGATCGGGAGGGAAAAGACTCCGGCGTACCATGACTGCGGCGGAGGACACAGAACACCCTCGAGGTGTGCCTGGCTTGGTCCGAGCTGCGCCGCAGTCTAACCGCGGAGATCGGACAGGACCTGTCACTTACCGGCGTGGTCAGTTCCATGCTGGAAAGTGAGGGGGCCTGGGCAGCGGTGGCCTCCTTTTGCGAGATTACATCCTCGCAAAAGGCGGCGGAGCGCGCGCGTGAGGACGACCCTCTCGCTGTGCCGCTCCGTAGGCGAAGAAGAGGTCGGAGAAGGCGTCGCTTTCTTCCTCCTCGTGGTGGTGATGGGCGGGCGCCAGGCGCGGGGGCGCCTTCGAGCTTATTTCGCTCGCTCTTTTGTTCTGCCCAATCTTAATTAATGAGCTTTCTTGTATTAGTCCATAAAGTAACTTCTTTTTAAGTATGAATAATCGAAAGAAAACAAAACTTATGCCAGGTGGGATGTAAAATTTTTTGAGCTTGCTTTGCTCGCTCTTGTACTCTGCTCTTTCTCAATTAATTAGGCATCAGATCATAAACTATCCGAGGTGGCTACGCTCGCTCTTGTGTTCTGCCCTCTCTCGGTTAATGAGCTTTTTTGCATGACTCCATAAAGTTACTTCTCTTTAAGTATGAATGATCAAAACAAAATAAAACCTGTCCGAGGTGGGATGCAAAAAGTTTCGAGATGACTTCGCTCGTTCTCATGTTCTGCCCTCTTTTAGTTCTTAAGCTTACTTGCGTTACTCAACAATATTGGGTTTAGATAATGATAAAAACAAAATCAAAATAACCACACTTATTTTCGAGATTTTGTTTGTAAGTATGATGTAAGAACATTCCTGAAAATAAAAACCTGCAGCGCAAATGGCAGACTTTCCCCCCCTTTCGAAAAATGGTTTTCGATTACCGTCACAAGAACGAAAGGCCAAAAGCGCAACTCAAATTATTTGGGGGGAAGGGGGCGTTCATATGTGGGGTGACACCACATTCTCCGCCCCGGGTGTCACCCATGCTGGCTACGCTACTGGATCTAAGATCCAGGTGATGAACAATATAGCACGAAACGTAGGATCGAGGGTCTACCTCGGCAAGTGTTGCAATTTATGTCGATAAGAACACGTATTAGGCCAAATAGTGTCTTTTAAAAATAGGCAAGACAAGGAGGTCGAAAGACCTTTAAATTATCAGTATTTGACCTCAACCCAGACGACATATTCAAGACCTATCGAAAAGTTAGTTGTGCTAAGAGAAACTCCCAGAAGACCTAGCCCCCTGCAGTTATAATCGGACTCCGTGAAGGCAATCAAGACCAGTGGCTGCTGGCTTCAAAAACAAAAAATAAATATTCTGAAAGGATATGGCAGAAGTTGACAACAAAATATACTTCCGTGAGTCACTTTCACCAGTCAGGCCGTAAAGCATGCACTACGAAATAAAATGTTGCGAATTTTAAATTTTCGCAGTGCATGGACTGATCTACAGGTGAATTTTTTAAGTGTGCCTTCAGGGCCAAATCCGAACCTATAAGGAATATCGAATAACACTGAAAGGAGTCTCGAGCCCGATTTTGTTGAAAACTAAAACTGCATCATTGGATTTTTGAAAAATCGTTTTTCCTACCCAGGAATCGAACCAGTTGATTTTGAAAAAAAAAAAACATCCTATATTATTACACCATCCAAAAGTTTTTCCGTTAATTATACCCTATTTACCACCTAGTATCTATAAAACGATCAAATTTAACGACCTTGCACCATAAAGGGTTAACATACCGAGATTCCTCCGTGCCTCGGAATATAACAGCCGCACGGGTCGATCTTTAAGGTTAAGCAAAGCTTGCCAAGGTCAGTCTGTGGATGTGTAACCATTTTAACATACCGAGAAGAGATCTTTGGCAGTCGTTACGGATTGTCAGAAGCCGAAAATCTGACAAGCTAACCCCAATCATCATCTGCCTAGCCTTTTCCCAGACCAGACCTCCACAACCCATTAACAACACGGAACACGGTACTTCTTGGCAAGACTGGAGTCAGATTTATTGGCCTCTGACAATCTGTAACTGACCCCAATATGTATAACTAGGAAAAAGCTAGGCAGATGATGCTTCTTGGTGAAAAACTGAAACGATTTGCGAAAAACATTAAATCTACAGCTGTTAATAAAAACTGCATGATTGGCAAAACTGGGCACAGATTACAAACGTAATTTCGTTTCAATTTCCTTATCCACTAGGGAGACGGCCTAAGTGATATCCCGGCATTTAATTGAATTTAGAATTCCCAAAAATAAATAAATTCATAATTATATTTTCGTCACACAGTTAACCCTATTCTATAGACGGCCTAAGCATCTGCCAGCCTGTTCATTAAATTTTGTATTAGACACGTTGGCTGGATTTCATTCAGGCCGCTTATTAAACCGCTTTTCAATGAAAAGGCTAATAAAACGGCAGATTAAACCAGTTGGCTACGACAATAATAATAACGATTTACTTTTTAGGATTCCGAGCATCCGTAAAAAACTAACCCTTATAGGATCACTCGGGTGTCTGTCTGGTCTGTCTGTCCGTCTGTCACAGCCAGTTTTCCCCGGATCTACTGGTCCGATTCTGTTGAAACTTGGTACACATATGGACTTCTGTGACCCAAACACGGACGCTTCATGTAAATAAACAAAACTATAGTATGGGGGTCACTTTTGGGAGTCAAACCAGAAAATTAAAAACTGGCCAAGTGTGAGTCGGACGCGCGTGCAAAGGGTTCCGAACGAATTTCATTTTTTTTAAATCTTATTTTAACATCATCACATACAACATAGTATAACATTGGTAAAAATCTATTATCTCCATTTTGTTCATAATTTTCGACTCAGTAGTTTCGGAGATAAGGGGGGAAATGGTCATTTTTCGTCTAATTTCTTGAATAACTTAAAAATACAAATGAAACACACACAAACAAAACACACATATCAAATGAAAGAGCTTACTGTGAGGGTTTTAATTATATTTTTTCATAATATTAAAATAAATAGTTTTGAAGTTATTCAAGAAATTAGACCGAAAATTACCATTCCCCCCACCCTTATGTCCGACACTACTGAGCCTAAAATAATAAAAAATGCAGATAATAGTTCTATACCTATAGATTACAGGAAAACCTATAAGAAGTCTATAATGTCAAGATAATATGTTAAAAAAATGAAATTGGTTCGGAATCCTTTGCACACGAGTCCGGCTCGCGCTTGGGCAGTTTTGTAATATATGCCTAGCCGTTTCTCAACTATACTGGGATCAGCTTCCGATCAGCACGGCGGAGTCTCGGTATGTTAAATAATATGGTCACCTATCCACAGACCGACCTGGGCAAGAGTTGGTTAACCATGAAGATCGACCCGTGCGACTGTTATTATTTAGCTACGAGCTCCTCATTCAATCACTCTCCTCATTCAGTACCTACTATATATCGATTTAAAAAATTCGATTATTCATACACAATAAATGGATTCTATGAACCTGGTAAAACTGTTTAATTTATATTGTAAAAATAAATTAAATTAATCAGTGTTCTATAATCTGCAATTGTCAGTGAAAATCGTTAATCGGTCCCGTTCCATCATCGGACCACAAGACGAACGGCGATGCGCCACCGGTACATGGTGGACATCCCACCCACACGCACAAAACGCTTTGGGAACACATTCACAGTGCGTAAAGCTAAGGAGTGCAATTCCCTGCCAGAGTCTGTGTTTCCAGATAGCTACAACCTAGGAGTCTTTAAGACAAGAGTGAATAGGTTGCTTCTAGGCAAACGTGCTCCATCTTCGACCGCATCATCGCTTACCATCAGGTGCGGTATAGCGGTCAAACGTATGCCTATCTATAGTAAAAAAAGTGGGCTGGACAAAATTAGGAATCAACTTGATTCATCAATTTCTTTGTTTCGTAGATTGATGACTACCTACCATCATTCGTTCGATAGTCGGTTTTGTTGATTTTGATAACTAACTCGAGATAGGCATGTACCAGGATATAGGATATTACCTGGGTAGGTCGGCATTTCAACCGGAAGAGATGATACAGTGCCATGCATCAGGTACCCTCGTCCTGTTTCTTGATTCTGAGAGAGATCAGGATTAAGAATGAACTTAAAGTAACTTTATCTATGTCCCACATACATATTTTTCGACTACCACGCGAACGAACTCGCAGGCACAGCTAGTAGTAGTACCTATATTAATTTATGTTGTTCACAGATAGGCGATTATTTATTATACGGAATGATTAAAATTAATTCAAAGTCCGCAATTAGCCTAAAGTCACACGTAGTGAATTTGCTCACAGCAAACTAGTTGGTGTAAATAAATCTCTTCTGATTTTCAGATGAAGCAACTGCGATTTGTGTCTACATTTACATATGAATTCAACTTTGAATACAAATATTTATACTTTACCTGTAAACACGATCTTTCCGTTGACGAATATTAATAAAACCACTCTTGGTCGTACCATTCTATACACTAGACCAGGAAATAATTCAGGTTCATAAGATGCAAATTGGCCATGTGCTTGTTGTAGTGCCTCTAATCGTATTGGAAACCTTAAATCAGCAGTAGCAATAAAATTTTGAATTTTAAAATCCAAAAACTTAGCCTGAAATAAAAAAAAAAACATTATAATGTTTATCCAAGCATGATCAATCAATTTCAATACATTGTTTATAATTATATTCTGAGTACATACAGGATATCCTAGTTTTTGAATAATTCGTGCAAATTTTCTAGCTGCTATATAGGAATCATGTTCATTTCTTAGCCCAGTACAGAGTACCTTCCCAGATCTGTGAACAGAAATCTTTTTAAAATAAAGAAATTACCAAGTCTGACCAATCTTTTGTGAATAAAATAATGAAAACCAATATGTCCAATATATAGGTTTCTGAAGATTGAAGGTGTGGTGCCTCACCCAACAGGCACTCATGTCAATGTACATGACCTGCTCAATCCCATTTGAGCCTGGCATGGCAGTCTTTAATTTATGACCAGTTCTTGGAGCATGGTCTGTAGTTACGAGTTACAGTGGCCCAAAAGGCTATGTAGTTGGTAAATCGGATATCATCAGCCTACTATGATTTGACTTCTATGCTCTTGGTGTTCCACCAGGCTGCCTGTGACTTAAATTTCTCTTCTAGCATGCTTGTAAACAATTTGGGAAAGACTTAGTCAATCTGCTTAGCATCATTTCAAATTTTAAAAGAAGATTCAGTTGCATTTGTGATTATTTCAAATAAGGTATGACATTTTTTTACCTAAACACCAATGCTGTAGCTCTTGGGTCAACTATTTTCATGACTACTCCATGAAACCTTGCTGGATTATATTCAGAAAAACGGGTTCTACAGTAAATATCCAACAGTTTTAATTCACAACCCAAATTTATAGTTGATACACAGTTTCTGTAACAAAAATATATCAATCATATGTGTACCAATTCCACCACAAATGATGTTTCAACACATTTACTCAAAATATAAGGTAATTTCATAAACACAATATTTAGTAATAATGGTTAGAAATGTCTCATGGATGCTAAAAAGAAATATAATAATAAATATATTACTAGTTATTATTATAGCTCTAGTGCCCAATTAAAATCAATTAGTGGGAGAGTAGACATCAAAATTGTGACCAGCTTACTTTGCCCCACTGCTGCACTGCTTGGGCACACTATTGTGTATAACACACTCACAATAATTCATATTAATGTTTGCCTTTTGCTTATTATGAGGTGGTATTTAATAATATATAATCGAACTATAGGATGGTGCTTTAAATTAACAGTAATTGAAACATAGAGTTACTTACTGGACTTTTATACTGTTCTTAGCTTGATCAGTTCCACTCACCATTGGGGTGATAGCAGTCATTGCACTATGGGGATTAATGGCTTGAGGAGTGAAAGCACTGTGGGTAGGTGTAAGTGCAACATCCCCAGCAATATGTGACTGTGAAGTTGGCATTGCAGGAGTAGTCAGTGAGGAGCCACTAGCTCTACAGAGGACAGGAGTATGATTCATATTTGTACTGTACCCCTTGTTTGTATCACCTATCTGATTTGAAACTCTACTTATTACAGAAACCCTGCTATTTAAAGAGATATCTTCAGTGTCAAAATTATTTTCTTTCTTTTTTCCAGCCCTTTCTTCTTCACCATTCTCCATCTAATAAACAGATATTTATTTAGTGGGTGTACTAGAAAGGTTGGGTAGTTAAATAAAGATAAACAATGTTGATGTGATTTACACAAAAACATACTAAACAAATAAACTACGGCTTAAATTAATGGTTCAATTGATTTAGTAATTGTTTTTGTTGTATTTACATTTGTTTTTAGTTGCATTTTATTTTTAAAGTGACTTAAATAAAAAACTGACGAAGTGCGAGTCAGACTCACCTGCAAAGGGATCCGAAACAATTTTATTTTTTTGCATGTTATTTTTAATTTTACCTTTCTTATAGGTTTTCCTGTAATCTGTAGGTAAAGAAGCATTTTTTTTTTGCATTTTTTTTTTCACAATATTTGGCTCATTAGTTTCGGAGATAAGGGGGAGGAAAGGTCTTTTTGGTCTAATTTCTTGAATAACTTCAAAACCATTTATTTTAAAAAGATAAAATAATAATTAAAAACCTCACAAAATCCCTTTCATTTGATATGTCACATGGTACAGTTTGAAAAACACCTTTTTTAAAATTTTATAGTTTAGGCTCCCAAAAGTGACCTACCCCCATACTCAAAATTTATTTGTTTGCGTAACACGTCCGTGTTTGGGTTACAGAAATCCATATGTGAACCAAATTTCAATGGAATCGGTCCAATAGATCTGGAGAAAACTGGCTGTAACAGACGGATAGACAGACAAGACACCCGAGTGATCCTATAAGGTTCCGTTTCTTACGGATGTTCGGAACGCTAAAAGGATTAAAAAGACACATCAAGATTGTTTACCTTTATTTAACTACCTAAACCATTCTAGTTTAGGTATTGATATTGACCATTGTTTTCGAAAGGCGTTACAAAATTGTGGATGCGAGGGTCGAAACGGACTTCTAGTTAGTGAAAGTCAGTTCATAGAAGTAGCAATCAATTTTAGCCCAAACAATACTTAAGAATTTTACCTCAGTGTTCAAGTTAGTGGACCAATCAGGTGTTGGAACACATGGCGTTTTTTTCTCTATATTTTGTACTGACATTGGGTTACTTGAAGATACGTAAAATCAAATGATAGAATTACAATTAATAAAGAATTCAAAACTGGTTCTGCGACTAAGAGTTGAACTGATAAATATCGTCACAAAATAATATGCAATCGCAACCCGAGTTTCAATTGAAGCAAGGACTTTGACATTGACAATGACATATTATATCAAAGCAAAATACTAGGGATGAAACTTACGATACATCAATAAATCGATATTTTTCACTAAATTTTTTTTTTAAATCTATTTTCATGATCATGGAATTGGATACAGAGTTTTTGAGTCATGGTCCTAAGTTTTTTTAACACATACTATAGTGAACCTGCTTAGCAAGCTTCGCAGCGGTAGTCAAAACAAATTATCAAGCCATAGGGTGCCGATCATCTAAACTAATATTATAAACGGCCTTTCTTGTAGCCGCAGCGCGGTACAGTTTGCGCGACACGCTAACTTAAACGACATTATCCGAAGAGCTCTTGCCACCATCGGTGTTCCAGCTATGTTACGTTGTTAGAACCCATTGGTTTGGCACGTGATAATGGCAAAAGACCGGTCGGCATGTCTTTTTTTCCATGGAAGATGAGTGGGCCTTTAGTGTGGGACGCAACCTGCGTCGATACGTCGTTAGTCCGTTCGTATGTATAAAGAATTCCAGTTACAGAGGGAAACCTATTATTAGCCATACAATACTGTTATACTAATAATCTGTAATATATTTTAAGTATCGCCGTTGGTTACCTAAATAAAGAAAATAAAATAAAATACTCTTACTCCATCCCATCTTCCTAGTTCATAGTGTTGTGCTGGCGCTGCCGCTGCGACTGCGGAAAACCTCAAGCGGCGTAAATATAGTAGTCTTATTGGTAACTATTTTTGATTCAGCTGAAACCTGGACCAATTCCACATACGAGCTCACAAACGATAACTACATTGGAGTTAAAGCAATGGCCTTGGCCAAAATCGGTCGGACTCGGATCACATCATCATATTTTTGAGCCGTTTGGGCTTGAAACCCTTGTGCCGTGGGGCCCTTGTACTCACAGCCTATTCAAAGAAAGAAGAATGAGCAAAATGGTACCCGGCTCCAATAGATATGATTGTAGTGTCGTTTAAAAGGTCTTACCAAGAGGAACAATTTTTACTATAGCCGCCACTCTCAAATCTGATTGCGTTTGAAGATAAACGACAGTCTTACTAACTAATAAAAACCCTGTTCCTTCAGTTTCCCTTTGCTTTCCAGGGCCACAGTAACCTGTTTAGACAGTCTCGTGGCCCCGGCGATAAACATACATATACGAGTATATTAGTTACCACTTATTTATGTAAGAAAATGAGTACCAAGGTAATATTTTCGGCATTTCCGTTCATGTTTTCTATTAATAACGTTTTTACGTAAGACTTTGCCATGCACTCCTCATTTTAACTCGAGTCCCGTTGCTCCTGAGCGCGGGGTGTGCGCAAGAGCAGCGGGGGACGGAGAGGAGGGGATCGACTGACACCAGACGTGTTCGCGTCCTGCGTCAGTCGCTCGTTCGTTTTGCGCTCGTGACGACGTTTAGCTGCTGTTTGAGTTTCTTTTGTGCTTTCATAACTCGGTTTTATTAACTACTGACCCCTGCGCTCCTACTGGACTACCCGCTCTAATTAACGCTGACCTGTGCTAGTGTTGTGGACTATACTGATTTGCTTTTCGAACTGGAATATCGCAATGGAACGTCTCAACTGTGTAATGTGTCGGCGAGCTTTATATACCAGAAGATACCAACAACATGTTTTGACAACTAATCTGTCAAGAACGCGCCCTGAGTTCGCTGCGTTTATTCATGAACATGCTGTTCTGGAGGTAAGCACTTCCATTATTATAATCAAGGTGTGGTTTTATTTCATCATCCCTTCGTCCGTGCCGTTTATACTCTTAATCTAAGTATAGCACAGGTGCTGCCACTTAAGACGGTCATTACCAATAACAATAGATAATGGTTAGCAGTACAAAGAAAAGGGCTTATCCTTTCTAACTCGATATTAGCTACCTGGACACTGTGCGCACGTGTGGAGTCATCGGACCTTCGAAAGTCACTTTTATTATTCCAATGCCCTATTATTTTGCATTAGCGTTCCATAAGCTTTATAAGTGCAAGCAAGATGGACATAGAGAAATGATTTATGGCCCGACGACTTTGTTGAATCTGCGCTTACTATAACAAAAGTGTTGTTAGGTTACGATCGACACTTTAATATTTTGTATTTACGTGACGTTGTTTTCTCAGTTTTTTAGCTTAGTTCCAAAAAATATATATATTAAATCATATTTTTACTACTTTCAGGTGGTATTCGATGGCACACGACGTGTGTGTCACCGATGTTGGCAGTCCGCTGATAATGCAGTGAGAAGACATGCGAACCCTGCCGTGCCCGTAGCAATGCCTGAAGCAATGCCAGATGCAGTGCCAGAAGCAATGCCGGATGCAATGCCGGAAGCAGTGCCGGATGCAATGCCGGAAGCAGTGCCGGAAGCTGTGCAAAATGTTCAGGAATTTCAAGTTTCAGAGTATACACGTGCTCCAAACACACCACGGCATTGTATATTTAACAACTGTCCAAACGCAACTCGCCATCGAATCCCAATAACAATTAAAACTCACATCTTTTGTGAATATAAGCTTTATATTCCAAATGGTGCAAGAGTGTGTACACAGCACTTAGAGAACAACGTTTGGGATGAGCTACCTCAAACATGTAATGTCACTCATGATTTTAATACAGAACAGTTTACTGACATTTGTGACATGTTAAGAATGGCCTTACAACGTGGACCTCGGCTAGACTTCAACACGAGAGGCGCTTTAACCAACGAAGAAATGCACTTTTGGACAGGACGCAAGTGCGAAGAGTTTGATAATATATTGGTACAAACACCTGCACTAAATGAAAGATGTAGAGAGCCGAGAACTGCATTAGGTATTTATCTAACAAAACTGCGTTCTGGGGAGCCAAATGAAAGACTTGCGACATTATTTAACATGTCACGACGAAAGCTCGAACGTTTATTGGTTATTGTGAGGGAGTGTCTCAGTAACAATTATGTCGGGCTGCATTTGGGAGTGGATCACATTGACAGACAACAATTATTGGAAAAAAATCTAACTATACCAAAAGCATTATTTGGAAATGAAAATAATGATAAGTTATTATTGATTGGTGATGGTACTTACATTTACATAAATAAAAGCTCGAACTTTTTATTCCAAAGATTATCCTACAGTTTACACAAGTTTCAGAATCTACTGAAACCTTTCCTACTTGTATGTACTGATGGATATATATTGGATGTAATGGGTCCATACGCTGCAACAAAAACAGATGCGCAAATAATGGGCGATATTATGAATGATGGACAACATCCATTACATTGGTTACTCCGAACAAACGATGCTTTTATATTAGATCGAGGTTTTAGGGACAGCTTGGACCTCATTGATGAATGTGGGTATGAATCCTATGTCCCACCAACAAAGAACCGCCAAGAGACACAGCTGACCACTGAACAATCCAACGAAGCTCGATCGGTAACGCTATGCCGGTGGGTTGTGGAAGTGGCAAATGGCCGGTTTAAACGTGATTTTAAGCTCTTGCGGCAAAAATATTTTAATAAGTCACTGCCCAATATGTTCACTGATTTTAAGATTGCCGCAGCTATCACGAATCACTTCCACCAACCCATCGTGGATAGCGTACACGCAGAAGAATTCGTCCATATAATAAGGCAGAAAATAGATACCCCGAATCTTCTGCATATGTATGTAGAGAGAAAACGGCTTAACCACAGAAGAGTAGATTTTCAGAGGATGGAAGCGAGCCAGATTGAAAACTTCCCTTCAATGACGGAGGAGGATATAATTCTATTAGCGCTAGGTACATACCAACTCAAGCTGGCAAGATCTTACTGTGCCGAGCATTTATCAAATGGTCTATATATAATTGAAACGTACAGAGAGGGAGCACTTGATGATCTGCCAGACTATGGCATACACGAAGATGCCTGGCTTTTGCGTGGACGAATCCAGTCGCGACATGTCCGTGTAAAAACATATTTTTGTTATATATTAATCAGCAGTGCAAATAATATTGTCCAACAGTATTGCACATGTTTAACCGGGCGACGTACGATCGGCACTTGTGCACATATAGTGTCCATCGTATGGTACTTAGGCTATGCGAGGCATACGGGATTTACTGCTCCGGCATCTTTCCTCAATGCTGTTATAGTTGATACCGATATGTAATGTTTTAAATCTACTCACTTATTGATAAAATATATGTTTTGTATTTAAAGAATGCTTGTTTTCTTACTTCTTTTAATAATAGAATCCTAAATGTGTTATATCATGTTATTCTAGCTTTATTTTACTTATATAAGTAGTTTGTAATAAATTCTTCATCATTTATAAAACACAAGCTGTTCCCCGTGGTTTCACCCCTGCTGCTCGGCTCCTTTTAGTCGTAGCGTAGCGATGATATATAGCTTATAGCCTTCCTCAATAAATGGGCTATCTAACACTGAAAGAATTTTTTAAATCGGACTAGCAGTTCCTGAGATTAAAGCTTTATAATAATAAGTATAGATAGTGAGATTACTGCTTTCCAAACGTGAATAGGGACAGGCGCCATGGTAGACGTTTTTCTGCATCAAAATGTCTATTCAATGATATATTAATGAGGACTATTGGAGCGGGTACCACGTTCCATACATTTTTGCCCATTGTCCTTTCGTAACGGCTGGTTAACACTTCCCGTGACCCAATAGTTGGCTTTTACTTTGGCCAGAGGCTAAGCATTGCCATTCGACGTGGCAATGCCGCCAGTCTCTTGGACACGCTGATAGCGTTGAGAATGTTTTTTTTTTGATGCTGTGTATTTGTTCATTTTAGTTACTATCACTACATAATATAAAACAAAGTCGCTTTCTCTGTCCCTATATCCCTATGTATGCTTAAATATTTAAAACTACGCAACGGATTTTGTATCTGTTTACTATCTAGAACATTACAGACTAATATCACCACAACAATTTGGATTTCGTAAAAACAAGTCAACCTGTGACGCAGTTCTAGAATTAACTGATAACATCGTACGAAACCTAAACGCTTATAAAAACGTGATAACAACATTTCTAGACCTTGCGAAGGCATTCGAAACCGTTCCGTCTTACTCAAACTTGAAAGGATGGGTGTCAGGTGATTGCAACTTGACTTCTTTTAAATCTACCTCACAAATAGTTAGAGCCTCACAAATAATAGCACCCAGATAGCTAAGATTGATCGTCACAGCAGCAATGAGCTCCCGATCTATTATGGTTTTCCACAAGGAAGCATATTGGGTCCGACTTTATTTCTTGTTTTGATAAACGACTTGTACAATATAAATATCCCAAATGCCAAGATGACATCCTTTGCAGATGACACTGCCATAACTTTCGTCGCCAACACATGGTCTGATCTCGAGGACAAAGCACAGTATGGCTTCGATTTAGCGCTAAACTGGCTTCATTCCCATACTCTTACACTTAATACCTCCAAAACGAAGTTCATTACCTACTCGATCAGTTCTGCTACCCAACCAAACCCACCGATATCACTTAAAGCCCACACAATCAATTTGCTATCTCAAGTTTCATGCCGCTGTGCTCCTATATCCTCTACGGATGAAATCAAATACCTAGGTATAGTCATGGATAAGAAACTTAAATTTAAATCCCATATTAATGTCCTTACTGGCAGAGTTCGTAAACTTATATATATGTATATATATATTTAAAACATTAAGAAGTATTGCTAATCCTTTATATGCCTTATGCCTATCTATTATTACCTATTGTTTTCCATGTTGGGGTGGTGCTGCAAAAACTATCCTAAAACCGTTGGAAGTTGGAAATCGCGCCATACTGAAAGTGGCTACCTTTCGTCAACTAATCTACCCAACTAATGAGTATACAAAAACTGCAACCTCCTCAACGTAAGGCAACACTTTATTCTACAAACAATTCTGTTGCAACACCGCATAACCCCGTATATTGAAATTACCAAACGCCGAAAAGATGTAGTATATATCCCTCCAAAAACCCGGTTGTCGTTTACTAAAAGATTATTTTATTACTTAGGTCCTTCTCTTTACAATACAATAAATAAAAAATGTCCAATACATAAATTGACTTATATTTGTAAAAAGACTCTCCGCACATTCTTTCAAAATAAAACTTACGACGAAACAGAAAAATATTTAATTGAATTAAGTTATGACACGTTTTTAAATTGTACCACACACCCAAAACAGACCCCCCCACTAATCAAATCACCTTACTTACGCACGCATACACAGCCGCACGCTCACGCACATATAGCACACACGCACACACACACGCACACACACACGCACACACGCACTCACACTCACACGTACACACACACAAATGCGATCACGCACTAATATCTGTATTTGAAAATTTAAATACGTTAACTTGTACAAAAACAAAACAAAAAACTGTATTAAAAATTCAAACAATTAGAGGGGATCGGCACTGTTACTCCTTAATACAGGCTATTCCATAGCCTAGCAAGGGGAACAGCACGTCACCCATTTGATTGCAGAGATTTAATACTACCCACTTTGTGAAAACTGTAACATGTACTACAATCTGTGTGTTTTCTGTATAAATAAAGATTATTGTTATTATTATTTGATGGCCACCCCCGAGTCCAATTGAATCTTAATCACCCAGAGCCCCACTCAAACACACAAGAAAAAAAACATCAAAATCGATCAGTTACGATTCAGTGACATATACACGTTCATAGTGTATATATATGATTAAATAGGTATGACATTTTCACTTTAAATGTATACTTTTTCACTACATCATGTAGGTTTGTAACATTGTGCGGCACTACAATTTTATTATTGCTTATCTTCAGGTGACAAGTCAGGGTCATCCCACCTCCACACCGAATGTGTTCCATCTCCAGTTCTTTTGACCCGTCTCTCTACCAATTCATCCGGTGCTATCTTCAAATCATACGCCCATCCAATCTTTGACATGATATCAATAAACAACTTGCCAATATTAAAAGAATAACCGCCTAATTCGGCTATTCTGTAGTCCCAAGGGAATGTGTGATGGAAGTTGTGAAAGCCTTCTCCAAGTGCCAAGAATGAGACAATCTTCGTTTCTACTGGTCTAATGTGTTTATCGTAAGGCCTGGTGCCCCACATGTGCGCAGCAGAGTTCACTAACCAAAACGCATGAAGTGAGCATATGTATCTTAAGCAGACACAAACGTAAAACGCGATCTTTGCCTCTTCCCCCCACAAAGTAGGGATATATGTCGGTACTATGAAACACGCGATGAGTAGCAGAGACCAGTAATATCTGAGAAAAAAATAAGACACAACAGTTATAGTCATAATGTCCTTATACGATTAAAGGTTCGTTCTTAAAAATCTTCTTGATAATGAAACGTACTTGTGTTGGAAGCGCAGCAAGGGATCCTCCATAAGATCGTTCAAATCAACAGTGTGTGCTTTGACTTGAGGATGTTTTCTGATCATCATCCACCCTATGTGAGAGAAGAAGAAGCCCCTTTTCGCATTGTGAGGGTCAGCATCCGTGTCGCAGTATTTGTGGTGCATGCGGTGATTTCGGACCCAGCGGATACAGGAATACTATGTATTAAGAAATTAATAGAAATAAGTAAATAAATGCTCCAGAAAAATCTATCACGCATACATACAAGACTATTGCAATCCAGCATTATATAATCATCAACCACAGGCTAGCGCAAGTCTTATTGAAGTCACTGAAGGTATTATAACAATTCGATAGCCATCTAGTAAGTTCCAACACTAAGCAATTTGCAAAATATTTGACATGATTCTCCATCTTGTGTGTCATCGTCGGTCCATAAATGGCCAGGTGGGTATACGAGAATGTATGAAGGAAGGATTATGGTATCATAGGTAGTTTTACTTTGGTACACACCTGGAACGCCATAGTAAAGGCTGATAAAAGTATGATGCGTAGAGGCAAGTTGGCTTTGTATGCTTTGTGTGTCCATAGTCTATGGGCACCAGCCGTAACGCCTAATAATGAGGCTATGTATACCAGGCAAGCTGCAAGTAAAGAAAAAACTATTAAAAACGATTTTGCGACATAATGATGTTGAAGATTCATGGTTGAAAGTTTTGAATAACATGCAAAAGACTAAGAGATCGTTCTCAGAAGGAACTTCAAACTTAGGTCGACCGTTCAATGCATCAGTGCAAAAGTGCTGATTGTGGATATGGTTTGATTTAAATGATGAAATAGTTGATTATGCACCGAGGAAATAAAGCAGTGTCTTATGTCACGGGCGTTATGTTGAATCCCGAACCTAATGAAGTATGCGATGACGAGCGAAGCGAGAGAGTTAATACAAGAACCCTGAATGCAGTTAGGGATTCAAGCTAGCCCGGGGCAAAGACACCTTTATCCCGCAGGAACATACTCTACTTTTCACACCCACTGGGAGAAAATTGTTCACAAGTCATGGAGAGGGGTGACTGGCCTCGAGCGGTTCTCGTCGGTCTCCAAGTAGGGTTCCAAATTTTATTGAAATCACATTATTGACGTCCGGGCAATAATATTGTACAGAACTACATTATAACCCAAGGCAATAATGTCTTACTTTAGGTTGAGTTTGCATAACATATAATCTTACAGTTCCGTGCAGGTGGTGTGAAAAAACGATTTCGTGTCTGGGTATTCAACTTAGAATCTGCTCCCAAAACCACTGGTTAACTCAGTTTTCAAGCCTTCCAAAGGTATAATATCGTTTGTTAAATGGACATGTCCCCGTTTTTTTACTACACAAATAACATCAATGCTTACCAAATAGGCAAGTTTGCCACTTCGCCACCATCAGAAACAGATAAGCGCCATAAACAGCTCCGATGTGCATAAGTGAAAAGATTGTCACCTCCCTCCACACTATGTCTCGTTTTCTTGGATGAGGTGGTAAAACATCATTTTTTATATTTTCCGAAAATTTTTGATCATTGGAATTTTTGTTATGTTCAGTGTTGTGAAAACTACAAAAAAATTAAAGCATTAATGCAGTTCTCTAGAAAACGTCTTCAGATCTTTAAGTCTGATAGAGACCCAAATGTTAGAAATAGAAGCGCAGAGTTGAAAATCCAACAGTGCAATAAAAATACAGCATTCATTTGATAGTGAAAATGGGCCATTAGAATAAAAAAGTCTAGGAATATTAATGCATCTATAAATAACTTAATTGCATGCTACATTTTTTATTTATCCTTATTATAAACTATATAGTCGACCCGCGCAACTTCGTCTGCGCCACAATTTTCATTACTGCTCCGCTCCTATTGGTCTTAGCGTGATGATATATAGCCTATAGGTTTCCTCGATAAATGGGCTATCTAACACTGAAAGAATTTTTCAAATTGGACCCGCAGTTCCTGCGATTAGCGCGTTCAAGCAATCAAACAAACAAACTCTTCAGCTTTAAATATTAGTATAGATAAGATATATGCGAAAGTAACTCTGTCTGTCTGTCGCGCTTTCACGCCAAAACTACGAACCGATTAAATGAAATTTGGTACACAGTCTAGAGCCTGAGAAAGCACAAAGACTTCTTTATCCCTGGAGTATATTTACTCATTGTAGATTTTCCTTGCACAGCCGTCTGTTAATTATCATTTTTATCAATCTGCACCATGCATTCAAAGCCGCGCGTCTTTTTTTAACACGCTTTTATTAGCTTCACTTGTAACTATGTATGTAAGAAAATCTTGGAATCTTAATTTGACCCACTTCCCGGTCTTCGATTAGGATGAAATTTTGCACACGCTCTGAGCTCTGATGACAATTCATGACTAGCTAAGAAACGTCATTACTAATCCAATATGGCGGCCTCCCCAAGATGGCAGACTGGCTGTTTGAAATCCACCCCCATGATATGGGTATCAAATAAAAGGATTTGCTGTCAGAAAAACGAAAAAAATTGTCACGTGACTTAAATCCAACATGGCGGACATACAAGATGGCGGATTGGCTATTTGAAATGCACCCCCATGATATGGGTATTAAATGAAAGGGTTTGCTGAATGGGATACGAAAAAAATAATCACGTATAATATAATAAAAAGTATAAAATAAAAAGAATAGTTCAAAAAACTAAAAAACACGCTTTTAGCACGCACTAAAAATTACAAAATAATCCGGACATTTAGTTTGATGAAAGAAAGCGTGGAGCGTTTTGTCCAAAAAGAGTAAAGATTACATAAACGCTCCACGCTTTCTTTCATCAAACTAAATGTCCGGATTATTTTGTAATTTTTAGTGCGTGCTGAAAGCGTGTTTTTTAGTTTTTTTAACTATTATTTTTATAATCCTTATAAATTAAAAACGCGCGATTGCAGCGCTACACCCGCGCTGCGGCCGCGCATCAGTTCATCGATGCATTAGTGACGATGCGCTCGTAGATTTTGTTCAAGTCTAAACATGAACGAAAATCAGGTTGAATTCATCGATGAGGTTGAGAGTCGTCCAGCGGTATAGGATTCGAAGTCAGACAAGTACAGTAATAAAATCGAACAGAAAAAGGCTTTGGAAGAAATATGCAATATATTTATTGAGATCTTCACAAACAGGATTCCAACTGAAAAATAATAGTATTAATTAATTAATAGTAACACTAAGCCCCTGTCCGCACTGCGATATTTTAGCGCGCCATTTTTTTCTCGCAATTCTGTAACACATTGAATTTTCTACAAGTAGCCACACTGACGGTTAAAATTGATTTGATGCAAATTGAACGCGATGCGGTGCGGATTATTTCCGTGCGAATGTTTTGTAAAGTAAAAAGTAGTTATGGGTATATCGCTCAGTCAGATGATGATTTTAGACGTTCGTCTCAGCCCGGAATTGCATCGAATTGACAAAAATCGTAAGAAATTTTATTCGCAGTGCGTACAAGGTGTAATTCCGATCACGGAATTTTATACGCGAGAATAAAAATCGCACGATGAAATATCGCAGTGCGAACAAGGCCTAACAGCAGTGTTTCGTCGTCAGAGTCGCAAAACTAAATGTACACCACTACGATGCTCGAACCTAGCGGTTGCTGCCGCGCTGTCACCTGCCGGTGAACATAGTGCGACTGAGGCGCTGCCGCCGCGCTGCCACCGCGCGGCACGTTGCGGATAATTTTAAGGCCACGTACCAGAGCCACTTAGGATAAAACTGTGTCTCCTAAACACAGGCTATTTTGTAGCCTAGCTAGGAGAACAGAGCTTCACTCACCTTATTGATGACTACAATTATTTGTTACCTATTATTTGTAAAAAGTTGTAAATCTACAAATACATGTTATCATTATGATTAACTTATAAACGAGTAGATAGTTTTCGTACCTATGCATTGCCATCGGTATTAGTTAGAAGGACTTCGACTAAGACTACAACGTTCCTTCGATGCTTTAGAAGATTGACTTGAAACCTGAAATGTTAAAAATAGGACTGACATTCGAGTTTTACTTGGAATTTCATATTATATGTACATAGCAAGAACATATTTGCTTGCTAAAATAATAACAGCAGCTTGGACCAATTTTCTAGACATAGGAACGCTTGCCGTTGCGTATCCGTGGTCTTCGATGGCTGTCGTGTGTTGGTCCCCGCTGTCGTTCAAAGATCTTTCACAGTCATTACAGAGAGACAGGAGCCAGAAAGTACAATAGGTAACTGGTCTTACGGACCCCTATAGTATTATTCAGTAAATTGTGGCGATCAGATAGGCAGTCGCTCTTAAATACTGTATTTAGCTGCATCCAGTTAGATTGAAAACCGACTCCAACGTACTCAGTTGATAACAGGCTAGGTGGATGATGATGATGCATATTTTTTGCAAATTCGCGGGACGTGCGCGGTGAGGGAGCTCCCTGTTCACTCCACTCGGGCGCACCTCGTATTCCCTCTACCGCGACAGTCGCCGTACGCCAGACCTACCCTACTCTCGTAAGTTTAAATTACTTATTTTTTCAATCTTTGGCCAACAAAACAGAATTAGGTACAGAATGTCAATTATTTTGTGTAAATATTTATGAAAACACACAAACTTAACCCACCGCTGATATACGACACAAATGCCAATCTTTTAAATTATTACGAAGCATCGAAAGGAATTTCTTAACACGGCATTGGAGAGCACGCTAAGGGATCCCACGACGGGTTGTCGTAGCGCATTGCGGTATGCAGCGGTACGCCGAAGAACGCACATGCCGCGGGGTGAGGAAGTGAAAGCGGGAGTACATGCACACCACATTTGCCCATACCCTAACCCTATTACTAGCATGTGCACCTTCTTCCTCTGCAATAATCGATTTTAACACCAAATTCCAATCTATTATTTTAAAACTTTGAAGACACGACAACACTCGTTCAGACGTAACTTTAACTGAAAAGTGTATCAGGCAGCAGGTGCTGCCGATGCATACTTCGGCGTGACGCGGCATGTCGTGACATGTCGCGGGATGTCTTGGTAGGCCGCCGGAATCCTATCGAAGCGGCTAGTGTGCGCTGGCCGGTGGCAAAATCCTCTGCCATTCCGTCCCGGTGTGCGAAGGCCCTAAATTTCAAGCTCTCTTAGTCCTACAGCACCAAAACGATGTCTTGTGTCTCCCACGCGATGGCTGCTAAACAAGAAGCAACAACATTCATAAGAAGAGGGTAGGTTATTTTTGAGTCAGGCAGGCGGCCAGCTGTAACTCTTGTGCCAAAACCTTTTCCATTCTGATTGAAATTGTATTCTATATTTAAATAAAGTTAAATTTGTAGTTTTAGTATGGTTTTAGTTTTATAACTATCACAAACTGTTTTTCCCTTGAAAAGTGCTTACGTGACTCGAATAACGTATTGCAACCATTGCAACCGAACCTTTATAAGCGTGTGCAACCAAAACAAAAGATAAGCATTGAATTTTTGATTTCCGACTTTGATTTTATTGACCGCATTTCATGTTGCTGAATAAACTGATTTAATTATTATATTGTTTCAAAGCTGAATTTATACCCTGGTTGGTGGCTGGTAAGTATCTTTCAATAATTAACACTGTAGATGAATAATAAAACCGGCCCAGAGCGAGTCAGACTCGCGCACGGAGGGTTCCGTACCATTATATAAAACGTGAAATATTTTTAAATTTTCATCGGCCAGATTCGTGACAGAATTTTAATACTGGTGAACCTTCGTTCACTAAGGTTGAAACTTACAAACTATTCATCCATTAATAAACCATGTTATGATGTACAAATGAAATTAAACCGGTGATATACCTACGTACATACAGGTGATAAATAGTTTTTATACCTTTTATGTGTTTAGAATGTTTAGTAATAGTCTTTACTAAACATTCTAAACACGAAAAAAAAACAATTAATATTTACCAAATCTAATCTTCCAGACTCTCTCTACTTTAATTCCTGTTTGAGTTAATAACTTATCCCTATACTTTGTAAAAATTAAGAAAAATTGATATTTTTGCAAATTGTGGGAAAGTAACCTAAGTTAATGTCGTCAAATATATGGCAAAAATGAGGATTTCCATCAATTTTATTGTAAAGATAAAAAAATAATAATCTGTGTAAGTATACACCATTGTCACGAATCGCACTGATTGTGTGAACGTGCCCTACGTAAAACCCGCTTGCAGAACTTAGCGGCAGAATTAAAGGCTCTTTTCCTCGCGCGAACCCTACGTGCTTTAACCTTTCGGTCGCGGGCCTTGATCCACGCTTGGTATGCAGACTCTTTACGGGCCTCAGCGTGGGCGCATTCTGCATTATACCAAGGCCGGGATTTGTGACCGAGCGGGATGTCGGAGAATGGAATAAAATACTCCATCCCCTGCCGAATCACGTCCGCAATCAAGTCAGCACAGCATGAGGGGTCACCCGAGGAGAAGCACACTTGCCGCCATGGATAAGATGCAAAAAAGTGCCGCATCTCATCCCAATCTGCTGACTCGTATCGCCATACTCGTCTCGTGCCTCTAGGACTCTTATCTGGAGGAGAGCAGGTCAATTCGGATTTCACCAGGCAGTGGTCAGACGTTCCCAGCGGAGCTGAGACCGATACTGAATGACTGCCCGGATCAGTTGTCAGCAGAAGGTCCAAGCAATTGGGTGTATGGGCGTCAACATCCGGTACCCGTGTTGCCACATTCACCAGCTGGGTTAGATCTAGCGTTAAAGCAAACTTGCGCGCCTCTAACCCGGCATGGTCAGTTTTCTGGTACGGGACCAACCACTCTTTATGGTGGGCGTTGAAGTCCCCCAGAAAAATGAGCTTCGCTGTTGGGTACCGTTGCTGGGCTACGTCGGCCGACTCCACGAGGGAATTAAACAGCGCTGTTGTCTCCTGATCACCGCTGTGCGATCGGTATACGCCGATGTAAATAAATTTCTCCACGCCTGTGTCCAAAAGTAGCCATATGGCAGAAAAACCCGATTTCTCAAAGCAACGGAGACGACGACAACAAATGTCATCGCGGACGTACACACAGACCCCAGCCTGCTTCTTGAACTTGTGTTCCAGAGAGTAGCCCGGGTAGTTGAGGTACGCCACGTCCGACGGGGTTGTTATCTTCGTCTCCGTTAGGAAAAACAGGTGCGGCTTCTCGGTCTCAAGGTGGTGATGGACCGGATCGAGATTGGAGTGCAACCCCCTAATATTAGTGAGTTGCACTTTTAGTGGGAGGAGGTGCTGCCGTTGTTTTACCATATTTTTCTTCTTTGCTTTGGTCATCATGAGAGTAGATGGGGAGAAAAGTTGAACTGTCGAGGCGCTGCTCAGTGAACCAAGTGGAACACTAGAGCTAAACTGACCTGTGGAGAACCCATTTGGAGACTGCGGGGACGCCCGAACCCCCCCGGATATGGCCACCGGGTCCTCCCATCCAGTCGCCGGCTGGCACGGTGGAACATACCGGGATTTTTCGCTAGTTGGCGGGGCAGCCTTTCACACGTGGCTGGCGTGCTACTTGGGCCCCCTACTAACTGCGGTCGGCCAACGGCTGGCACCGTGCTTCGGATCCCGCTACCCTCCAAAATGAGTTACCCGGAAAGCCCAGCCCAGTGACCAAGACCGGTTCTGAGCAGAGCAACTGACAGTCTCCTTTTCCCCCAGAGGCACTGGCAATCCCGCACACCGACGGAACACAGCAAGCTGCTTGGCGCCGGACTTCGGCGGGATGGTGGTAGCGAGCCAGGCGGCTCCTTGCGGAGCCTACCACCGCTTTTAGTGGGATCGTTCTGCCGTACCACAGGCAAGCCTGTGGTGCCGTTGCCCGGGGTGGACCGCGAGGAGGTAGATCCAAAACCACCCCTGAGAAAAAAAATAATAGAAAAAAGCAGACTTAACTAAACTAATCTAAAATTATTATTGAAAACACGCGACTCCATAAATGTCTAATCCAGATCGAGATGATATTTATAAATATTGGTTTTTAATTGACTTAAAGAGTTAAAGTGCAGATCAATTATATTATGTCGCTACAATCATTAACAACCTTGCAAAATCTTGCGTAAGGAGAATTGGAGCCTAAAACTGTTCTTCTTTGCGGTGGACGCAGTGGTGTAATTTGGCTGCGAGGAATTCTTGAAGGTGCACGGAAATTGAAAGTGCTCAGTATTTGTGGACAGTCAATCTTGTGAGCCATAACTTTGCACACAAACGTTGCGTCATTTAGACGCCAGCGTTTATCTAGGGAAATCATTTTGAAATGTCTCAATCTATTGTTATAAGAACGTATTTTTTTAGCTATAGCCCCTAGAAAATGCCAGATGCCACAGAAAACGCTTTTGAACACGATCTAGACGCAACGAATGTGCAGCATAATGCGGTCGCCAAACTACGCTACAATATTCCAACACGCTTCGAACCAAAAAATTATAAAGCATGATTTTTGTCTTACAACTTCTAAACTGTTTCGTATTTCTTAAGACAAAACCCAGCATTTTAGAAGACTTTTTTATAATACTGTCTACGTGTGGAATAAAAGTTAATTTCCTGTCAAATGAAACGCCAAGGTCCCTTATTGTGTCCAGTTCACCAACTTTATCACCTTTAATATAATAGCTATGTTCTACTAAAGTATGCTTTCTGGAGAATTTTACATGGTAGCATTTTCGTGCATTAAGGTGCATTGCATTGTTATCGCACCATTGAACAAGCCTGTCTAGATCCCTCTGTAATTCATAGGCATCGTCTTTATTTTCAACAATTTTAACGAATTTTAAATCATCGGTGTACATAAAGATATTTGAATGTAGAAAACAGTAAGGAATATCATTGATGAAATAATTAAATAGAACTGGACCCAAATGAGATCCTTGTGGCACGCCAGATGAGATATATCGCGAAGTTGATTGAAATCCGTTCACCACTACAAAGAAAGACCGATCCACAAGATACGAACTCAACCTATATACCATTTCATCATAATAACTTGAGGAAGGGCCGCCCACGTTCTTTCTAACCATTCAAAAAGTTTTTGTGGGGTATGCACGGCATACTCGGCAGAGCATATCCCATATGCGCGCTCAATTGAGTTGAGGTCTGGCAATTGAGCAGGTCACGGCAGAAAGTTGATGCGAGCATCGGTAAGAGTGCGTATAACGAATGTAGCCGTGTGTGAACGTGCCGGTTGGGTCATTCGTCAACCGGCTTCACAAAGGGATGATCACGTCTAAAACAATCCTCTCCGCATAAATCTGAGCATTGAGGTTGCCCCTGATCCAAATGAGATCGATTCCTCCACCGATCCAACTACCGGCCCAAACCATTATTTTTTCCCTCCATAAGAATGAACTTCCTGACTTTCAAATGTTCTTGGGTGTCCAAACTTGAGTACGTCTTGTATCCGGCCTCATAACGGGAAAAGTTTCATCAGAAAAGCAAAAACAACGCCAGTTTTCTTTCTCCAAATTTCTGTGTTCGCGAGCCCATTGTAAACGGGCCCTTTTTTTAAGGATGGGAAATCATCAAATAACTCTTCCCGCTCTGGGTGAAGAAGGGAGTGTCAGACTCTTACTGACTAAAACCCATCCGTGTCCTCCTAATGCCCTTTATGTGCCCACCACGCGCCGTTCGTAAATAAGCACGAGGGCTCTCGCCTCCAGATCCCATGGCGGCAGTCCGGCAAGGAGGTTCTTCGCCGCCTCGCCAGAGACCGTGCGGTATCCCCGGGCCAGCCGGATGGCCATGACCCTCAGGGACGCGTTGAGGTAACGGGCAGGTCGCTTCCTCAAAGTAGGCGCCCACACCGGCGCATTGTAAACGGGCTCTACGATTGCGGGGTGCTATAGGTGGAACTCTCAGCGGCCTCCGAGAACGTAAACCCACTTCACGTAAACTATTCCGGATGGTTTGGTCGCTTATCAGCAAGCCTAAAAAGCTGTGGAGCCTTGTGGCCAACACTATGGCGGTCATGGTACGACTCGATCGAGTAAAATTTTTAATGTGTCCAGTCTTCAAGTGGTGATGCAAGATCATCCTCCATGTTGCTCGGCCACGCTGCCTGTGATACGATAGCGTGTCCAAAGGCGGCTGATGACGCTCTGAGTAGTACCAAGATCGACAGTACGTTGCTTTGAACAAGGGTGCAATATTCCGACGGCTCTCGTCATCTCTTCTCATGTCAAATGATGTCGTCGCTCCATTCCATATCTATACAATTTTCAAGTTCCGAAGCAGAAATTGTAATGGATTTGTAAAAACACAATTACTTACACACTTTTATAGGAATCCTGATTGACAGTTGATTATATCTATTTATGACTCTGCGCCAGGAGGAGGGTTATGTTTTTTTAATTAAAATTTAAAGAAAATTATTTAATTTATAATTCAAATTGTGAAATTCGCTAAAATAATCAATACCGACCCAAAAAAGTTAAAATAAATATCCTCAATTGTGGCGATACTGTAAAACATACTTCATCCCAAGACTATTTATACTGTGTATAAAGTTGAGTCCGACCGAAACAAGATTTTCAGCCGAAACCGAAACCGAACCTTCGTTTCTGATCTCAGTTTCGGCCGAAACCGAAACTTACCATCAATCTTCTATCTGTCTTCTAATATATATAAAGGGGTTGTTTCTTAGCTTTTTAACACCGATTTCCGAAATTAAGGTTATTTTACACTTTTTAGTGTTTTGTTTGGAAGTCGGTTATATTTGTTTGTAAAAAAGGTTTTTATTTTTCACTTTTATGTGGTGCTACTTGGACGACGTCTTTGTCTACGTAGAAATTGAAATAAACAAAAAAGCTCATAAAATAAAACTGCTTTGCCAAACTGAATTGTTTACGGGACGGTTCTTTGTAGCGGACGAAGTGTTTAGTCAGCTGAATGGTCTGCAGTCGGATATGCGACCACACACGGTAACGGTGGTCGGGACTGCATAATTGCTGGAGCTACTTTTGACAAACGTAGTTTCAACGAGTCCGCGTATGAAATTTTACAGTTATTGTTATATTGACAGGATTGGGATTGACACCGTTATTCGACTTGATTTTATCTGATTCGCGTTCCGTACTGGCTAACTTCGTTTCGTTGCATGATGATTTTATGGCCAGCATAGAAACAATGGCCGTGACACGCTGTGCCATATCTATGATGGCAGATTTATTTGCAAGTTAAGAGGGAACTCTAGTCCCGAGGAATTTGAAAAATAGGTATTTGAAGAAATTATTGCCGATGCCGTCGTGCTGCGCCCTATCAAGTAAAGTGCGAAAGCGACAACTGCAGCAGAGGCTGATTTTACCTATAAAAACCTTGATCAAAAGACGTTTTGTATTCCGCTGTTTTCTTCTTCAAAACTGGACTGATCTATAAAAATTATATATCAAAATTTAGAGGAAGACTATATCTATGCTTCTATTATTTTCTATTTTCTTAAAAACTTATCAAAGTCTGATAGTCGTCTGAACATGGCGGTAAAAACGGGCTGTTTTTTCGGGTTTTTGGATTGTCATAATTCTTCAAGTAATTATGTTTTGGAAAAAGATAGAGGCACGCATTAATTCGATCTAGATTTTTTGGAAAAAAATCATTGCTCTAGCAGTATTATCCACGAAGAAAACAGCGGAATGTGTTTGCATGGAGAAAGGCCCAAGAGTTACCGACTAGAGTCCCTTCTTCATGGGAGAGCCCTGATCATTGACTAGTTCGTTAATTTTAGACAGATATTGGGACGCTTCGGAAACTAAGTCACAATAATCGGTATGCCTCACATTACTAATAGGTATTTAAAATCGGCGAGGATTTTTCCATGGTTTCGAATGTTTGATGAAGCCGTTTTGACTTATCATCGGGCGAAATGTATGAGACGTATTTCGCTGAACAAACGTTTCGAATTAGCGGAGGTCTTTAGGTTTTTGTATTTCTACGAAATATTTCTCGATCTGGTGGATCATCATTTGTTGACATCATCATTGACGGAGAATACACTAAATAAACGTATTAGAACGCGGATGAAATAAATCAAAAGAACTAAAAAAATAAATAACGATCGATTAAGTTATTTCGCGGTATCCAGACACAAAGAAAATAAATGCACTTACCGAAGGCTGGAGAAATTGACTAATCTACACTAATATTATAAAGAGGAAAGATTTGTTTGTTTGTTTGAAATGAATAGGCTCCGAAAGTACCGGACCGATTTGAAAAATTATTTCAGAAATGGTTAGCTACATTATCAGGGAGTAACATAGGCTATATTTTATCCCCGTACTCCCACGGGAACGGGAACTACGCGGGTGAAACCGCGTGACGTCCGCTAGTTATCAATAAATGAATATAAACAGACACCTTTAAAAACTTAATAAGTAAACACGCAATCAGCACACTAGGGCACAGCTAGGAACAATTCACAATTCTAAAATAAGCACGCAACGCGATTTCCGAATTTACAAAACGGAGCGATAATAAACACCGCAGAGCGCAGGAGTGGGGAGAGAAGTCCAATTCTTACGGGAACGGGGAAACAAGGGATTTGCGCGTACGAAGTCTCGGGCAAAAGCTAGTATCCCGTTTCTCCGTAATCGAAAAAAAATCGACTGCCCCATAAATTTCTGTGCGCGTAACTGGACAAAATTTATTTTTCCTATAATTTGTTCATAATGTTGAGAACAATGACCCTTTTTCAGGTATTGCGTTTGTTCTGTTACACGTTGTATATTAAAAATTTCCCAACTAACAAGCGATCACAGGCAACGAACACACCCGTAATTAGCCTAACGACGCACGACAGTGAAAAACGCTGTGTTTCGGCAGGGTCGAAGGTTCGGTAAATTTTTGGCCGTAAACGAAACTGTGGCCGAAACTAAATTTTTGGACCAAAACTGGCCGAAACCGAAACGGAACCCTCGGACGGTTGGTTTACTAGAGAACCTACAGGATGAATTATGAATGGATGAACTCAACGAACAGTCGATAGTGATAACAAAATTTCGTTAAAATGCGCATTTCGATCAGTTTTGAGTTATTAACGAATACCTACTCACTTATTTGACCATTGATCGAAAAATGGATATTTTGGTTGCGTTAAGTACGGATAAAAGTTCACCGTCACTTATTTAATTTAAATATTGTATTATTTTATGTGAACTCACTTAATCGGTCCGAAGATTGCTAATATTTTCTTCGTTTACTCATGGATGTAAGCCGCGGTAGGTAGGTTCTTGGTTAGTTTTGCTTACTATCTAAATATATACTATTTGCTAATGCGTTTATCATACCTAATTTATCTTTAAGTTTAAATGAGAACCATTGTTGTATTTTTCCTGAAAAAGTTAGCTTAGGTATAATATGAATATAATTATATCCAAAATTATGCATTTTACACTCACGAGCAATAAATTGGAATCAGGCAGATGATGACTTCGTAGCGCGTTGTTCAAAATATATTTTTTACAAATTCTTTGCAATATAGGTACTACGGATTATGGTAGGTATATCATTTGAAATGTATTTTTTAGCTTTCAAATGATATAAAATACATTTTCTACCTAAATTTAGGGAATTATTGCAATAGATCGAAGTTGTGGACGGCTAAATGTATAATGCAAAGCAGCAATAATATGAAAAGATAATAAAAAAATACAATTTATGTTATTTACCACCCAACATGGGTACCTACAATATGGGTCCCGTAGCTGGCCTTTTTGGGGCCAAGTTCGCCTCTTTGAGTCTTCACTCACCTAACTGTTCATTCGCTGACATCCCTCCCTCGAATTTCTCTGAACTGCTGCTGGATATCTACGCCGCCGGTCAAGTGTCGATTTCGGAGAGAAGTGGTGACAGTAAATCGGTCATCTCTCACTGAAGTGCATGGCTGTTGTCCAGAACCTGGTCTACGGACTAAGTTTCCAATCTCCCTGAACCTCTTGTATACCTTTGAGCTACAAGACTGGCTCAGATGAAGCTGTCGAGCGATAGTCCGCTGAGACAACCCTTGCTGGATTAGGATGACGACATTTTCTTTTAGCTTCAGTGTTCAGTGGCGTGAAAAATAGGATTGACGATCAATTTTCATTAACGCTCACTTTTTATAGGGTTTCAGGACACCTAAACAATATGGTGTCACTTTTTTTAGTTGATGTCTTTTGTTTTTACGTTCCATGAAATAAGGTGAATTATCTTTGTTTATGATAGTGAGAATTTTTGTTATTCTAATAATGAGTGGTTGAGCTATTTACCGTTAAGTTTACCGTTACTTTGCGAAGGGATTGACATAAACTTAACAATATCTCATTTTACTAGATTTTATTGATTTTAAGTTGAGATCACTGGTTTATTATTGAAGTTCAACGTCCAATGCAAATGCAAGCTATAAATAAACCCAAAACCATAAAAAAATTTCCTCGGTTAGCTTGTGCAGGGGTTTGGCTATATCTGCAAAGTTCTTGACAAAACGCCTATAATAGGAGCACAAACCTAAAAATGCTCTGACCTGCGTCTTGTCTTTTGGAATTGGCCAATCCTTGACAGCAGCGATTTTTTCTGGATCCGTGCGGATACCTTCTTCCGACACAACATAACCCAAAAAGCTAACTTGCCGTTTGAAAAATGAACACTTTTTCGGACTCAACTTGAGGTTGGCACTCTGGATCTTCATGAGCACGCGTTCCAGGTTTTGAAGATGTTCTTCGGCCTACGACGGCCTACGATGATGATGTCATCCAAGTAGACAAGGCAGGCATCATCAATCAACCCGGTTAGTACCAGTTCCATCAATCTTTCAAACGTTGCCGGAGCGTTACACAATCCAAATGGCATAACTTTAAACTGCCACAGACCCTTTCCTGTCGAGAATGCAGTCTTCTCCTTGTCCTTAGGGTCGATTTCCACTTGCCAGTAGCCACTTTTTAGATCTAACGTGCTAAACCACTTTACTCCAGTAAGCATGTCCAGCGTGTCATCAATTCTTGGCAAGGGATAGCTGTCTTTCTTCGTAACGTCGTTCAGACGACGGTAATCAACACAAAACCGCATGCTGCCGTCCTTCTTTCTTACCAGCACTACAGGCGAACACCATGGACTGGATGAAGGTTCTATAACACCATCCTTCACCATTCCCTCAATCATGGTTTCCACTTCCTTTTCACGTGCTACCGGTAATCTTCTTGGCCGTTGACGGATAGGCAATTCTTCTCCCGTGTTTATTTTGTGTTGAACTAAGCCAGTCTTTCCGATGTCAGCATCGTTCGAAGAGAAAACATCGGCGTACTTGAGTAACATCCTATTTGCGTTGACCATTTCATTTTGAGACAGAGCGCTGCGACAGTCTTCTAAAAGTGTAGTCACTCTCGTTTGTGCATCCTTGCTGAGGGTCCCAGTTGATAGATATCGGCATCGACGCAACCAATCCACTTCCTCACAGGTACCCATCAGTGTGCCCTTTTCTATCACCTGTTTATACCCCTGAGATGTCGGTGGCTCTGACCAATGTTCGTGCCACTTTCCATGGAAGGTCATTGTCAACCCTTTCCACGAGTACGCAACGATGAGTCTGCCCAGGATTCCGAGGAAGACTAACCGGCACAACCGTTTCCGATCTCGGAGGAAGAACAATCTTCTTTAGGTTGTACACATTTCCAGGTAAAGCCACTTCCATGAAAAGTTCCTCTTGTCCACATTTCATAACTCCTTGATTAACGTCGATCTCACAACGATTCTTCCTCATAAAGTCTAAGCCCAGGATGCAATCGTCCATTATATCGGCTACAACAACATTATGCAGGTAGATTTTGTTGCCTAGCTTCAACTCCATCTCTTTTTCTCCTCGGACGGGTATGCGCTGACCGGTGGCTGTTACCAAATTTATGCGCTCTCGGTTGTATGCAGAGTCCCCAAGGAACCGACTTATAAGTTGGGAACTGACAACCGTGCGAGAGGCTCCAGTGTCTATCGTCAGCTTACATGACGTCCCGTTGACCTCGCCCTTGATGATAAGGCTGTTCCCGTCACGGGTTTGTGAGATCAAAATCCTTGGGGCTCCTTGAACATCAGCCAGCACCCGCCCCGCAGTCCTGGCTTCTACTCGTTTCCCTGCTGTTGCTGGGCGGTGCTATTAGCCGCCCTGCCCTCTGGAGATCGGCTACCTTCCCCTTCTGCAGTTCGCTTAGGGCAACTGGATCGAAGGTGGCCCCTTTCACCACAGCCGTAGCACCTAGGGCTGTATCCTTTTAAACGATCGCGAACTGTAACCGCTGCAACCTCCCTGACTCGGTGGGAACGATGATCTTGCCGCACAGCTTCCACCTCCAGTGCATGGGCCAAGGCGTCCTTAAGCGTCCCGTGGTGCCCGAGCCTCACTGCAGCCCTAACCTCAAGGTCGCGGATGCCGTCGATGAATGCCTGCACCAGGTTCCCTTCAATGAGCGCTGGTGCAGACTGGTACGCTTTTCGCACCAGCTTCTCCACTTCAAGAGCCCACTGCTGCAGGTTCTCACCGCTGCGTTGCACGCGATCCCTTAACTGCGCACGAAACACGTGCTCCAGATGAGCGTCGCCATACCTGGCTTCCAACGCCTCAAGCAGCTGCTTGTAAGTCACCTCCTTACCGAGAGCTTCCAGGACAGTTAAGGCCTGGTCGCGCAGGCCTAGGGTGAGGGCAGTCATGGCCTGATTTTTACTCCACCCGTTCGCCTTCATGACAGCCTCAAACTGAATCTTGTAGGCCGACCAAGAAGACGTCCCATCGAACGGCGGCACTTTGAACCCACGTGGTGAAGGTGTAGTGGCTGCTGAAGTAGCAATCCCATCTCCAAGTTTAAGGTTGTCCAACTCTTTCTTCACATCCGCAATGACGTCATCAAACTTGCTGATCCTGGTTTCAGCGTCTGACAAGCGGTTGTCATGCTGAGCAACCTTATCCTTCACCTCCTTCATGTCTTTCCTGAAGGACGCGTGAAGTTCCTTCATGAGGAGCATCTGTTCTTCCTGGCGGCGCGCCTGCTCCTCCTTGTCAAGCTTGAGCTGCTCTTCCAAGCGACGGGCCTGTTCCTCCTGTCGTCGGGCCTGCTCCTCCTGTCGTCGGGCCTGCTCCTCCTGTCGTCGGGCCTGCTCCGCCTTGTCGTGCTGCAACTGTTCTTCCAACCGACGGGCCTGTTCCTCCTGTCGGCGGGCCTGTTCCTCCTGTCGGCGAGCCTGCTCCGCCTTGTAGTGGTGCAACTGTTCTTCCAACCGACGGGCCTGTTCCTCCTGTCGGCGGGCCTGTTCCTCCTGTCGGCGAGCCTGCTCCTGCAACATCATCATCAGAGCAGCAAAGTCTGGTGCTGATGATGCCGGAGCTGCTATGGACGGGCCGGCCTCCATGGTCGGTAGCTGACCTTCCGACGTCTGCGGCGTTGCACCACCAAAACGCCTCTGGTCCGTCTCCTGCTGGCGTTGACTACGGGTACGGATACCCTCTGTGTCGTCCTTTGGCAGAATCGGCATGATTATCCACTCTTCTGACACCAATTGTTACGAGCTTGGGGTTCGTGACAATAAAAACAGCCGATTAAACAACCAAAATTGACACTTTAATAAAACACACTAATTATCACTTTAAACTCACTAATTATAACACACAATCGCACTACTGAACACTTCACTTCACTATAATTCGTAGTTGAAGATCGCTCTCGAAGTTATCGTTTGTATCGCCAATTCAATACTGACTGCCGTCGCCGGATGTCCGCCCTTTATACAACGTTGATACGACAGAGGGGCATTAAATTACACTACGTATACTATACGTGTTTAGTATTAATCCGATACGGTATAAAAATAAAAAGCTACAAAATTGAGATTTTTTTTCTTTCAAACAAACTAAATAGCTTACAAATCAGAGTAAAACGCAACCACCCTGTGCAAATAAATTCAACTGACCTAGGGAAAAGCGGCAACGTCGCGCACGCGCCTGAGCGCGGTGTGGGTAGGTATAATAAAATTGTGGTCGGGCGGGCGGCCGGCGGTGGCGCAGGCGCGAGCTTAGGCCTCCGCTCGCGCCCGCTTTTATGATAGGTAAGGTTTTGAAGTAGGTACGCACACAACAACAATCACAACAAAAACACAACATTTTTAAATTCTCGATGTGTGGAGGACACATCGACAATTTAAAAATTCACAATTCACAAAAAAAAAATCACAAACATACCTAATTCACAATTAAAATCATGTCCGTGTAGTCTGCCGCCGTGTTAGTTACACGAGACATTGTTGAACACTTTAATTACACGCACACACAACCAAAGTTTAATTACGTGTCCTATCACAATAAAAAACAGTCGATCACAAAAAAAAAAACACTAACACTAATAATAATAATCGCCAAGTTACGTGTCCTGTCACAATAAAAAAAGAAATACTGTCTTAAACTTATTTAGTATCTTATCACAATAACAAAACAAAATCAATTGTTTGCGCGCGGGCGCAGTGTTACGTAACATACGTTCCGGAAGGAAGACATCGGCACACTGAGGACCCACTTACCGATCGCAAATATCTAGAATGCAATAACAACACACTGACCTATTTCTATTTCTTTTACGCGCGGTATGTTTTGCTATGATTGTCACTCTCGTAATGAAAGTGCAAGTGTGTGTTTATTGCTTCCTTTTTTGCATTGCCTACTTTTTAGTGAAAATTTGGTTGTATGACTTGCGTCTGAGCGGCAACAACGCATCGTAGGTTATACTCAGATTTATCGTTTTAAGGTGAATGACCGATGCGTAGGCATAATCAGCTGTTAGAAAAGATACATCGTGTTCAATCGAGGCAAAAACTTAAAAAATTATTTGCGACTAAACTACTGCTCCTATTTAATTGATTTTTGGTACAGAGCTTGGAAATGGTACCTAGTATAGGCAGTTTAAAGGAAAGCCCCTCTGTCGTATCAACTCGGTATACCGACAGTCATTTCCAGAACCCTCCTGTATGGAAACCTCTGGAAAATTCGGGCACACACGGGTCCCGACCGACCAGGTGTCTACACATCGAGAATGTTCTAGCACGTAAATGCCTGCTACTGGATACTAGATGGCGCCAGTAGCACGCAAGTGTCTGCTACTCGATACTAGATGGCAGCACGTAAATGTTTGGTTGGTTTCCGTTACTTGATACTAGATGGCGTTAGCAGCATGTATATGTCGTTATGTAACCAGCATTAATTCTGGCGCGTAACAATACTCTTCTAAACAAAATAAGAATCATCCAAATCGTTTGATAACTGGCGAAATATAGCTGGACAAACATACAAAAAAACATCAGTCGAATTGAGAACCTGCTCCTCTTTTTGAAGTTGGTTAAAATTTACCTTCACAAATGATATACCACATTCCATAGTAGTTAGTAGATGAAGTGATTCCACTTTATTGTTCGCGAGTGTAGTAAGTACTTATCTAATGTATGCTAGGTCATAGTTATTTTCCAAATTGCGTTTAATTAGCTTAGTTAGTTTGATTTCTTTTTATTTAGATTTACAAAAATATCATTTTGACTAAGTAGGTATGTTTTATACAGTTTTGAAAGTCATCCGGCCGAATGGATAAAATATAAGTAAAATTAAAAGGATAGGTATTCACACCGAAGTTTTTATTTGAATACAAAACAAGGTCTTATTAGCAAAAACTTTAAGTGAAACGCAGTAGATAAAGGAAGGACCAATGTGTCATGTTTATTTTTAACAAACTTCAAAAAAGGAGGAGGTTCTCAATTCGGTTGTTTTTTTTTTAAAGTTTGTTACCTCATAACTCCGTCATTTATGAACCGATTTGAAAAAATCTTGTTTTATCTGAAAGGACATACTTCCCGATTGGTCTTATTGTGGCCTTTCCACCGAGATATAGCCAGCTGACGTATTTTTTTCTGCAAGATATTGGATTAGCTATAATCTGACACAATTTTCATTCAGGAGGAAATGACAGAAAAAAAAAAATTTCAACGTGTCTGGGAGGCTGCCACTGCTTCACCTACCTACCGTATCGCAGCTGACGTTCACAGAACTCCATGATAAAGCTGTCTTAACCATTTTACAAGTTATCGTCTGGGAGGAACTTGGTACAAATCTGTTGCTAGCTCGCAGACCATAAAGTTTTGCTTTCATTTTTGACGTTTTAACAATCGCCACGCTACCCCTTATATATGTAGAAGATCACTTGTTTAGAGCCTAAGGATTATTACTTATGCGTTTCGATCAAGTGGCCAAGCTTGACAGATCTGCTATTGCAAAACACCAATCTGCGGAAAAATTCCTAGCGAGCTGAATTTTTGTATACACCTTTATTACGGCGTTGTAATGATGAAGTGAAAATCGACATTGATATCGTGCCGACTAAAAAAGTTATAAAGGTCAAAAGGTCACGAAAATCAGTTTTTTACGAATATCTCGCGACCTATTGCTCGGAATTCAATAGAGGTCATTTCATTATAAAAATTGTTCGTCGTGAAATTATCTACAAAAAATGCCTCTTGCATTTTTCTGTAAAATTAACCGTTTTCGGAGTAGAGCGCTTCGAAAGCGACTAGAATGCACTCACATACGGTATTGTATACCGTACACCAAGGCATAAACTATTGCTTTTTATTCATGTTTTTAAGTGTCTTAAAAACTTCTATCTGATACTTGGGCATGTTGTGAAAAATATATTTCACAACATGCCCATGCCATTATTTTTTTTTTCTGCGTCACATTTTTCACTAATGCTTCGCTCCTATTGGTCTTAGCATGATGATATATAGCCTATAGCCTTCCGCGTGAAATGGGCTATCTAACACTGAAAGAATTTTTCAAATCGAACCAGTAGTTCCTGAGATTAGCGCGCCTTGCATTCCCACCTTGAAGGTGGTGAGGAAACGAGTGCAGTGTCATAATGTAGTCGCTTTTTCAGCTACTCTCTCTACTCCGAAAATGGTTAATTTTACAAAAAAGTGCAAGAGGCATTTTTTGTAGATTATTTCACGACAAACAATTTTTATAATGACCTCTATTGATCTCCGAGCAATAGATCGCGAGATATTACCTAAAATGACTATGGACTACAAACGCGATGTTATAAGTAGTCTAGTCAACAAGTGCTTTTTTGGTCAACTTTTATCAGCAGTCTCGGAAAAATATGAATGAGGTGTCATTCGATTCGGAAGAGCATGTAGATGATTTTTGAAAAAAAAAATAAGTACCGCTCGAAAAAATTGCAAAAGTTATAAACAATTTACTGAAAAAAGCAAGAAGGGTTTGGTCTTTTGCAAATAACTCAAAATCTCATCAATATTTTTGAAATCTAAAAAACGATTCGAGAAGAGAAGGAAATTTCCTAAGAAAAAGTCTGGACTCTCGGAACTGTAGGACCAATATTTATAACTTTCCCAGAGGAGTGAAAATACCACCGGAAGCGGGTACTCTGGCTTTCGCAAACTACTTTAACAATAAAATTGATTTATACACATTATATATCAAAATAAAGAAATGAAAAAAATCAGTCAATTACTAGATAGATGAATGCACAATAATCCGCTGGCAATTTATTTTTATCGCGATTTTTCAGTTCAATGGAGCTGCATTACTATTATTGTTAAAGCAAAAGTTATTATTGTTAAACTATAAATCTGAGATATTTTTCTTTCAATGGAGCTATTCTTAAAAGGTTTCAGAATATATCCCCGTTGGAAAAACAAAAAAAATAGATAATTTTCAATTTTTAATTAACAATTTACGTAGTTTAAATATTAAAAAACCATCAAAATCCATACCAATCATCATAATGATTGATAAAATATTTTTTTACATATTTTTTATGACTTGTTTTTTTATTATCCAAAGCTGCAGAAAAATGTTTTTTTTTTCATATTTTTATTTCCCATTGTTTAAGAAATTGTTTTAAACAAATGCTTTTTTATAACGTAATTGAATATTTTTTTTTGGAATCCTAATCTTTGATACAAATGATGATAGTTTAAAAAAAACCAATCCTTAAAATACAAAAATTGTGCTAAAAAACGTATTTCTTCACTAACATTCAAGGAAAAAAAATAACATTTCGATACTAAAATTAAAAATCTTAACAATCGTAAAAAAAATAAAGTAATGGTTGTTTTTGTTTGATTAAGTAGAGTGAGAAAAACAATATGAGGTAGAAATTTAATTACTTGTTACATTTTTTTTATTAAATAAACAATGACAAATTAAATAAATTGAATCTTCTTTCTTTTTATTTTGAATAACAAAATAAATAATGATTAAAAAAATAATGATACCTTAATACTAACTACAAGGCATACAAGGGGACCAAAAAAAATTTTTTTTTTTACTATATGTAGGCATACTTTTGACCACAATCTCACCTCATGGTAAGCGATGATGCGGTCGAAGATGGAGCACGTTTGCCTAGAAGCAACCTATTCACTCTTGTCTTAAAGACTCCCAGGTTGTAGCTATCTGGAAACACAGACTCTGGCAGGGAATTCCACTCCTTAGCTGTACGCACTATGAATGTGTTCCCAAAACGTTTAGTGCGTGTGGGTGGGATGTCCACCATGTACCGGTGGCGCATCGCCGTTCGTCTTGTGGTCCGATGATGGAACGGGCTTGGCGGAAATGTTAATGAACAAATACGTTTGTGAGCACATTTTTTATTTTATTTTAAGGATTGATTTTTTTTAAACTATCATCAAAGATTAGGATTCCAAAAACAAATATTCAGTTACCTTATACACAGCGCGTTTGTTTATAACATTTTATAAATAACAGGACAAAAAATTTAAAAAAAACATTTTCATGCAGCTATGGATAATAGAAAAACAATTCATTAAAAATATGTAAAAAAAAAAATTCAACAATTAATTTGTTTTTAATTTTTAAACTACGTAAATGGTTAATAAAATTTTTTTTTTTGTTTTTCCAACGGGGATATATTCTGAAACCTTTTAAGAATAGCTCCATTAAAAGAAAAATATCTCAGATTTATAGTTTAACAATAATAACTTTTGCAATGTTCATGTTCAAGCAGAAAAAAATGTTAATTAACTGTTGCATAAGTAATTGTAAAATCGCGATAAAAACAAATTGCCAGCGGATTATTGTGCATTCATCTATCTAGTAATTGACAGTTTTTTTTTCATTTCTTTATTTTGATATTTAATATGTATAAATCAATTTTATTGTTAAAGTAGCCGAAGCGGGCGTGGCTTGCGAAAGCCGCTTCCGGTGGTATTTTCACTCCTCTGGGAAAGTTATAAATATTGGTCCTACAGTTCCGAGAGTCCAGACTTTTTCTTAGGAAATTTCCTTCTCTTCTCGAATCGTTTTTTAGATTTCAAAAATATTGATGAGATTTTGAGATATTTGCAAAAGACCAAACCCTTCTTTCTTTTTTCAGTAAATTGCTTATAACTTTTGCAATTTTTTCGAGCGGTACTTATTTTTTTTTTCAAAAATCATCTACATGCTCTTCCGAATCGAATGACACCTCATTCATATATTTACGAGACTGCTGAAAAAGTTGACCAAAAAAGCACTTGTTGAGTAGACTAAAGAGCTTTAGTATAAAGCTCGTCAATACAAAACTTAGAAGCTTTGCTTCCGTCGGGGTGATTGTGTGGCCCTCATTTGTGCTCATTCGGATACACGAAGATTATTCTATCGAAGCGATTATATTTTGTTGTTTTATAGCTTTTACGCATTACGGATAGACGCAATCAAATATTCGAATTCAATTCAATTCATTTATTCAATAACGAGTTTTACATCGTTAGAAGAGTTGATCTGAAGTAGCCGCAGTACTTGTAGGAGGAGTTGCGCTTTAGATCTGAACTCTGCCCGTACAAATTCAGAATATCCAAAACTTAAATTCGGTGCCGGATAAAATAACCGCCACAGAGGCCGAAGTCGTCAGTTATCTAGGTACCGCCGCACTTTGTGATGCAGATGATAGAACCCTTAAAGTTGTGTTTTTAATTTCGTCCGATGTCGATGATAATGTCAGGGCCCTATCATAAGGGCACGCACAAGTTGCGATAACCATCTTCTATCTGACGTCAATGGTGCATTTCACACAAACGGCTGAGGTAAAACATCACAAGGTCACATGGTTTGGAGCCGGCTGTAAGTACCTATTACTTGCACTTTTGATCATAAGCAATGGAAGAAGGCAGGCCAAGGTCCTGAACAAGGTGATCCTAAAAAGGCAACATACTTCCATTGTAGTTTTTGCAATGAGAGTAATTTCTTAGAATTTTGGTTGTTGGGAACTTTTTCATATAATAAATAAATCAACAGGATTTATGTCACATTTATTTGCGTAGGCAAAGATTGGTATTTATTGCGGATCATTCAGTAAAAAGGTTTATCGTAATACGTGTGCTATTTAGGTCATCGTCTATTTTACACATAGCACAGAGGTTATATAAAATGGGTTTTTTGGGTAAATCTGTAGGAGTTGGAAATCCGGCTATTTACATAAACTTGACTGGATCAATCAAAGATGAAAGGACATTATCCATTTGGTCCAAATTTAAAAATGGCGGGCAAAGAAAAAAAAACAACAATATTCTGTAAGAACTTGTTCTCCTTAACATTTTTTATTTTCGCACCAAAACTGTGGAACCATTGCCCTGGGTTTTATTTGAGTTAAAAGTCGCACATATTTTTCGTAGGTAACATGAATGGTCAAAACAAAGGATTTAGCTTGAATAGAAACTTCCAGGTAACTGCCGTTTGCCGCCACGCAATGCGACGATCCCTTGCCCTCTGAACGACCCAGGAAACATGTCGAAGTAATTACGGTGCTGAAAGTACCTACGAACAGCAAAGACTCACAAACTAACAGGATACCAGAATAATGAAGATGTATGACGGGGATAAGGACGACAATATGAAACAAAGAAGTTGCGCGCCAGCTTTAAAGTTTACGCAGACGAAGTCGTAGGCAGAAGCTAGTTTAATATATTTTTATTAAATAAATGAATAAAATTAACCTTAAAATAAACATAATTGCGACTGCCTAATTTCTACATAAAGCAATGCGTCGGCACTTTTGTGAGTGTAAACGCATTTCTATAGTTGAATACGTACATGTAAATTACACTTGTTCCGTATGGTTTCGGACGTAAAAGAATAACACCATCCCATCACTTCCCGTGGGTGTCGTAAGAGGGGCGACTAAGGCCAGGGACTCGCCAGAGAATGGGCAGCAGCATTATCTATAAAATGCAAGAGCTATATTGCGATCGCCAACCCGCCTGCCAGGCGTGGCAAACCCCCCCAAATGGCAAGTATGTACAGCAAAAAAATGGCCCCAAGTGCCCGGCAGCCCGTCTACCTTTGGCTCTTATAGTGGTCAAGGTAACGGCGAGGCAAGGGGTGCGAAGTCAAATCAAATCAAATCAAATCGTATATTTCAAATAAACCATTTACGGGCACTTTTGAATTGTCAAAGTCAGTCAGTCAAAAACATGAAGCTATTTGCACGTTCCAAAGCGTAGATCTCTATGGAGAAGAACGTGCAAGAAACTCCACGGACACTCTTTTAAACCATGTGATGTATTACAAAAATCTTGTTAACATTATCTTTGATTGCTTCTATATGTGAGGACAATGCAAAGAACAAGAAAATATATAAACAATTCAAAATGCAGGTACAGATTAAAATAAGCCAGTGGCAGGTAAGAGATGACCAGTCTCAACTGACGGCGCCCGTTCACGAACATGACGCGTGCATCAGCACCATCTAACTCAACCATTTTGAAGGGAATCAAATGATCCAAAACACGCGCCACCATCAGCAAAACATTTGTGTGAGCATGACAAGCTCTCAACTGCCACGCTCGTTCATGTCAAACTAATTTAATAACGAAATCTATAATTACATAATTATGTAAATGGCTCCATAGTGCTCACATTTACAAAAAATTGAAAATATTTTTATTAAAAATCTTTGTACCTTACTCCAAACAGATTTTACTGCGTCAAACATTTAGGGGTGCCACCCGATAGTGACAAAAGCCGGTCAACGAGCGGTCGGGTGTCACCCGGTGCGGGCCGCCCCCCCCCCCTCGCTACGCTACTATGTGTAACTACCGAGCAAGCGGGGCCTTCTCGGAAACAGAGGGCACCCCAACATAGGTCAGATTCCTTTAGATATTTTTAGCAATAAGGTTAATCTAATAATTGATTGTTAATTTAGTTAAAAATTATTATACCGTAAAAATTTGCGTTTCTGATGAAAAAACTAACTCACCTAAATGTGTGGAGTATTGAGATATGGAACACCTATTGATGTATTATGTTAGATATGAGTCTGGGTCCTGGGAGAAATTATCTCTTTTGCGTCATTAGGTTGAACCGACTTGATTTAGGCGTATTCCATAAAATCTTTCGCAACCGTATAGTGATGATGCGTAGTCTGTTCATGATCCTAGCCTAAATGAAATGCGTAGCAAAATGTTTGTAGTTACTTACAGCAGAAGTATAGTGTTTGGGTTCACTGAAAAGATTTCAATGAACAGATTATAGGTAGATTAGTAACCTTAACCTGATGCTGCAGTATGACCTGAAATCTGCCGAATACCCAACTCCTCACTTACAGCAGACCTTTCGTTCGTGTTTGTAGTCATTTATATATCTCTTGACTCTCTGTCGTCTCCATCATCAGGTCTGATTGAAACCTTCATTCTTTTGTAGTATCACCCGATATACCTACACACGAATATCAAGTTTTTACCAGATGCGTGCCTACAAATGACTACAATCTACAAAACTTACAAATAGATTGTGATCAGGGTCCGATGATCAAGCTGAAAAGAGAATTACTCAATACATTGGTGAGAAATGCTTGGTACTTTCACTCTTTCTACCGATATGATATTTTGGTAAACGGTAGTGCCGTTTAAGGTGAGTTTAGATCATAGAGTTTCTAGTAGTATCTATTAGGTAAACTAAAGTGGGTGATAGACTTACGAGCAAGTACGCGTACTTATGGCTCGACGTCCTTTTTCGCTCCTGTGTCACCCTAAGTGCGCGTACTTTCTTGTGCGTCTATCACCCACTTACGTTTAAAAAGAATTAATAAAAAAAGCTTTTACAAAAAATATAACCGACTTCCAAAACAAAACACTACAAAGATTAAAATAACTTTAATTCCGGAAGTCGGTGTCTTTGGTTATTCCGTTTTTTGACACCGATTGCTTTTATTTTTAACTTTTTAGTGGTACCTGCGTACCCATTCACAGCGTACCGGCGTGATGATATGTTATCAAAATAAAACTTACTAAGTGCTTTCGGTGTAAAGGTCTCGTCAATACGAATTAAATAAGCCCAAACACTTGGTAGTTCCTACATACCGATGTGGAGATCTCTTGACTCTCTGTCGTCTCCATCATCAGGTCTGATTGAAACCTTCATTCTTTTGTAGTATCACCCGATATACACACGAATATCAAGTTTTTACCAGATGCGTGCCTACAATTGGGTTTCCATCATCAGATCCTGACGTGGTGGCAATGGGACCATCTCAGAAGCATACTCTTTCATATAAAAAAAGATTCATCGAAATCGGATCATAAACGACGAAATTATCCGCGAACACACTTTGATCCCACCGCAGTATGAGGGACGTTTGTGTTCACGAACGCGTCCTGCGGTACTCGTGGTGCGGTTTTATTTAAAAAAAAAAACGCTGCTATATACGCTGTCGAATTGAGAACCTCCTTCTTTTTTAGAAGTCGGTTAAAAATTAAATCAAAAATTTACAAACCTCCGACAAAAATACTTTAAAAGTAGGTAAAAAATAATTAATTTAATGTTTCACTATTGGGTCAATCGACTTCGTTATTTTTTTTTACAGCACTACCTTTTTCGTACAGAAACTGGTATCCCAACTACTGTCATTTTATTTATATTGACAGATGATGTTTAGAAAGAGTAATTATTAGAGATTAGTCGTACTAGGTAAATTTTGTACTAGGTGCACCTTGTCCGTACAAACACTCGATCCAAATACCTGTTCCACCTAGTCTGACCTAGTACGCATACATTCAAGTTTGCTTGGGCGTTGCGCTCCGGTACGTAGTATTAATGAATTGTAATCTTCCCTTTATAATTTTGTTGCCCTTTGTCCGTATAATGATCCCAAGCGACACTACTTCCTTTGGGGCCATTTGTTAAAACAATAACTTAATCGTAATACAAAATAAAATCAAAAGATTTTTAACCACATAATAAAAATTCGTTACGGAAACCAATTGCAAAATAAGTCCCAAACTATCGTGGTGTCGAGTGGGTAAATATCACAAAACGTCAAGACGGACGGTGGGGCGTCCTCCAAGATCATATTCGCACGAGTCCGCACTGGTCCGCACTTGAGACTTGACTGCACATTGTATCTAGTCCTAGTCCAAAGTCTTCATTCATTCGCATCGAATATTTGCAAGTATCTACCTAGTGTCGAGTATTGGCAGAAATGGCAGACAAAGATGGAAAGGCTGCGGCATAGTGTAGCTAAAAAAGGACAGATTATATACTTGCAGAACACCATTGCGTTTCGCGTCGCTTTTATGTCTATTGAAAATATGGTTCAAATTCAAATGACTGACACACAATTCACAAATGATTTAGGCAAAACGTGTGAGCGGCAAAGTAGACTCTCCATCTCGCTACGCCGCGGCGGTACCTACTTTGTTCGAATCGGGCGGTCCGCGCGTGTGCCGTGCACCGCGTACGCACAGTGAGACTTTATAGAGACTAGGTAGATCGAGTATTTTTATAATTGGAACAGGTGCGACCTAGTCTCTTTAAATAAATACCTAGTCCCAGGATCTGTTCCAGTATATACGCCTCATCTCTACTTCTCTAGTGTTATTTTATTTTACCATAAACTAATGTATGGATTCTCGGTTTCTCTGTCTATGCCTTTCTAAGCTATTTACGAAGAAATATCTGTGTGTCATCTGTGTGTACTGTCAGTACTGTGTACTTTAACTATTGATTAAACTGTTCGTTCGTTCTTGACAATAATACAATTTTCAGCAATTTACAGTACGATTACCACTGAAAGTAAAATGAACATGCAACAAAGAGAAGAAAAGCAACTGGAGACTACAATTCAAGCAATATTAAATAGAGTTAATGATTTAAAAACTGCAATCCAGGCACTTATAAATAAGCTCGAAAATGAATACGAAACTATCAACTGGCCTACGTTCCTGGATAACTATGCAATTTTATCAGGGCATGTAAGTTTTTGTACTTGTTTATTTATATTGTACTAGCTGACCCGTGCCCACTTCATTGGGCGGTATTTTTCGGGTTAATATATAGCCTTTGACACTCACAAATAATGTGGGTTTCTATTGGTAAAAAAAAATCCCCTACAACCTCACAAACTTTACCTCTTTATATTATTATTATAGTAAAGATTAATCAATTGATTTCCATTTTTTTTTTCTTTTTCCTTGTTTGATCTGCAATCAGTGGTCAACTTATAAGCGGATGTGGTGTGTGCGGAGTAGAGTATGTGTACGTCTTCCAGTGAAGATCGCCACTATATGAGGAGTAAGCTAGTAGAGCCTATTGTTGGTTGAGATGAAGGATTTCCTTCCTCTTGAGTCGCCTAATGCAATTCTGATCAGTTACAAGCTTGTTGGGATGCTTTGCTAGTCTTTTTTTGTAATTTGCAGAGCTGGAGTGAATTTCGTCCTTCAGTGTTGATTTTGCATTCCTCACGAATTTCAGCATTTGTTATGAACCATGGTATTTTAGCCACTGATCTTAGTATGACATTTTAGAGTCGCTGCAATATGCTAATGTTTCTGTCGTTAGCGCTGCCCCAGAGTTGTATGTCCACACTGGCTTCAGCTCAGTATTATAGATGAGAAGTTTCTGTCAGTTGACAGTTTAGAATTTCTACTCAACAACCAGTGCAGGTTTCTATAGCGAATGTCTTTTTCTTCTCTTTTCGTTTTAATATAATGTTGCCAAGTCAGTCTCCGATCAAGATGCATGCCCAAATATTTTACATGATCACTATGTGGTAAGATATGGTCATCTATGTTTACTGGTGGACAGTTTCTTTGTCTGAGTGTGAATGTCACTTGGGCTGACTTGCTGGCATTTGCATTAATTCTCCCTTTTTTCAGCCATTTATTTATTTCATGGAGACCTTGGAGTATATGCAATGCAGTTGTTGGTCTGAGCTACTGCCCAAGACAGCAGTGTGGACAGCAAATGTAGCAGCTGTTATATTTCGCTTTACTGGTAGATCAGCTGTATACAGGTGTCCCGAAACTCAACGTCAACCGGGTATGAGGCGATAGGCTAGGTTATACCAGTTCAGGCAAAAATAAATAATAAATTCCATGTAACTTGGTTAAGTGATAATAGGAATACTTGAAAATGTTGAAAATCAACAACCTAGATCACATATTTAGGTCCTGTGATCACAAATTTCCCAATTTTGTTGTGTTTTTTAAGGTAATCCTTAATTACTATGCTATTTATTGCAGTCACTAATTTAATCATTAATATGGTCACTTTAGTCAAAAAAAAAGTTTTATTGGGTTGTGTTTAAAAAACCTTTTCTTAGATAAATTGACACCTTCATCTTTCAAAAAAAAATGAACTATACTACCCTAGGCAAGGTATTTAAAAAAATGGCCCATTTAACCAAGATTTCAAAATGGTACAACACTTGCTACTTAACTTTCCATAAAAAATATAATCAATGTTATCAACCATTTAAAGCATTAAAAATTGGAACAAAATTACCAAAAGCAAAGAGAAAACTTTTACCTAAATTGTACTTTTATGTGCAAAAAGTTCTACATCACCTTAGACTATAGGATAGAGATAGGATAGTGACGCCAATGCCGGATAGTCAATAAAAATAAAAAAGCGACTAAATTTGAGAGAGAAAACAGATCTTCACTGGTTCTATTTGAATCTCTAAAGCTAGGTGCCCTAGCTTTAGAGATTCAAATAGACCAAGCTGGGGTAGGCGCACCCCAGATCGGCCACATATAAACCTTTATAACTTTTGAACCAGCGACCGACTAATTCTGATATTTGGCGACTAATTAGCGACAATTTTTTTAGGTTATCAAAATTAAAATCCCTGATGGTGGCCTTGCCAGTGTCAATCACACAAGGAGTCAAGAACCATCCGTGCACCGCGCTGTTCCGCCGCGTAAGGCCGCGTTCGACGCTGAATGCGGCGGAACAGCGCTGAACTCCATACATAGCACTTGCATGATAAAAACACATTTGTCCTCATTTTATACTTGTTTGCCGCGAAACCTGAAAAGACGCAGAAAGCTGAATGGATGCGGACGCATCGCCATACAAAATCGTTGTTTTCTATGGGCATAAGCTGAATAGAGCTGAAAGTGTGAGTACTCCCTTAGGTAAAAGTTTTCTCTTTGCTTTTTAGGTAATTTTGTTCGACTTTTTAATGCTCTAAATCAGTGTTTTTCAACCTTTTTCATGACACGGCCCCTTTAGTATAAAGAAATATTTCGGGACCCCCTACCCGTTGCTTTTTTCATGTGTTTTATTTTGTGACAAATATTCAATCCAAAATATTTATTCATTTTCATAATTCACAAGTTTACAAAAAAAAAAAAAAAATGTTAAAATTCATGGCTTTACAAACAAAATTGACTTGTGGTCATCGTCTCTAAATCAAAACCACTTCAATTCGTTTTCCTCGACAGTCTTCTATTGAAGAAGTCGGATATGAGATAAACATCAAGGAATTTATACCTGGTATGAAAATAGTGTTAGAAAAGTTAAACAAGAACTGTGTCATTACTTCTTAATGCAAGAGATGTCGAAGAATACTGGGCAACGGTGTATCTTAAATCCGTTTTTAAATGCAGATATAAATGAGGCATCTTTGGCAACCAAACTCAAAGAAAATCTGCTAAATTTAATTGCCGATGGGATGCTGCAATTGGAATTTAAGTCTGTCAATTTGGATACCTTTTGGTTAAAAAGGAAATCAGAATACCCAGAATTAACAATAGAGGCTTTGAAGTGTTCGATTCCATTTGCAACCTCGTACTTGTGCGAGTTGACATTTTCATCAATGACCCAAATAAAAAGTAAGGAAAGAAATCACTTAAATATGGAAAACGATTTAATTCTCAATGTAGCAAAAACGGATCAAGGATGGAAAAAAAAATGGTTAAAGAAAAACAAGCGCAACTTCGCAGTAAGAGTTCTCCTATGGTTTTTTTTTTGCTTATTTGATACTAGTGGACGTCACGCGGTTTCACCCGCGTAGTTCCCGTTCCCGTGGGAATACGGGGATAATATATAGCCTATGTTACTCCCTAATAATGTAGCTATCCAATGCTAAAAGAATTTTTCAAATCGGTCCAGTAGTTTCGGAGCCTATTCAATTCAAACAAACAAACAAACATACAAACCCCCTGTGGGTCGCGACCCCCAGGGGGTCGCGACCCACAGGTTGAAAAACATCGCTCTAAATGGTTGATAACATTGATTATATTTTTTATGAAAAGATAAGTACATCCACTATCGACCTCCGGTCTCCGGAGGGGAGTGATGTAGCGGCATCAATGCCACCACAAGTAAAACCCAACGGAGCAAATCTACATCGCAACAAAAAGTACCGCGACGCCAGCTGTCCAACTAGCAGTGAACTACTACGTCGAAATCCTGCATCGCCCAAGCAGAGTTTAACGTGCGATTTGAACATATACATCAGCCCGAATATCAACTATCGGGCAGTAGCCCGCCAAGCACGAAACCGGCCTGGTCGGAGGATCCTCCGTTTTCAATGGAGGTTTGCGGGACTTTACTCTCTGCAACGCATGCCCTCCATAAATCTTTCTGATAGATATGAAGAGAGTAGCGGAAGATACCTGTGTGGGAGGACTTTTCTCAATTTGCAAATTAGACCCTTGTGCCAGACCTTGTCGAAAGCTTGTTGTATGTCAATAAAAGCTGATGCACAGTACTCTTTCTGTTCTAGAGACTTTCTTATCCTATCACAAACCCTATGGACTTGCTCTGTTGTAGCGTGTTGCTGCCTAATTCCGAACTGGTGTTCTGGGATGGCATTGTTTTGTTTCAGGATAGGACTGATTATGTGTAACAAGGCTTTTTCAAAAAGTTTGGATAGTATAGGCAGCAAACTTATGGGTCTATATGATTTTATTTCGTTCTGCGGTTCTCCAGGCTTAGAAATCTATATATATAAAAATGAATTGGTGTTCGTTAGTCTCGCTAAAACTCGAGAACGGCTGGACCGATTTTAATAATTCTTTTTTTTTGGATTCGCCAAAATACAGGGAAGGTTTAAAAGCAAAAAAAAAATGGGTAGGTAGATAGGGTAGGTAGATAGGGTAGGTAGGTAGATAGGGTAGGTAGGTAGGGTAGGTAGGTAGGTAGGTAGGTAGGTAGGGTAGGTAGGTAGGTTAGGAGTAGGGTAGGAGTAGGGTAGGAGTAGGGTAGGAGTGGGGTAGGAGTAGGGTAGGAGTTATATTATAGATGAAAATTGTGACGCAGACGAAGTTGCGCGGGTCAGCTAGTCATTAATATTTGAGATACCTTCCATTGGTAAGGTCCGCAAAATACCATTAAATAGTTAGGTCAGAAATAGTATAGCTTTTTTTGGGATTTCCATCAGAATTTTCTTAGTTAGTAGGTAGGCTTCAAGATTTCTTATTAGTCTGGACACTTCCCGAGGAGTTACTGGTTTCGGAAGAACGTCAAGTTGGTAATCCTGGTCGACAGTAGCTTGTACATAATTCTCAAAATAAATATCATCAGACTCGTTAGGGGTGAATACTTCTGAGAGGTGTTTCGCAAAAATGTTTGCTTTCTCTTGGCTTGTTCTAGCCCATCCTCCGGAGTCTAATTTGAGTGGTGGTTTCGCTGCTTGGGGCCTGTCAAATGATTTGCTGAACTTCCTTATTAATACTGTGTTGCTCTAGTGGCACTAAGTGAAGTTAATCTTGACTCTAAAGTTGCTTCATTGGCTTTCTTAATCATTTCCTTTAGCTCTCGTGCAGCTCTGTTGAGAGCAGTTTTGTCTTGTGGGTGTCGCCTTGTGTGCCACATGCCTCGCAATCGGCGCTTTTCTTGAATTTTGTTTTTAATAGCTAGTGGCACATTGTTGATGGATGTTGAGATCTTTATTTAGCAGTGTAGGCGTGTTTATCCAGCAGGCCTCCTGAATCATGTTTGTGATATGTTTAGTAGCATATTCTACATCTTCAGGCGTTTTTAGAACTATATTTAATAATAATAATAATAAATGTTTTATTGTTTCTTATTACATTGTTATGCAACACAAAAATTGAGGCATCCCCGTTAAGTTAAAGAATACTTGTGATGGGATTGCCTCGCCCTTCCCTTAGTTTCTAAATTTACAATGATGTGACAAACAATTAAACATCGGTAAGGTAAGTTAAAATAAAGATAAAAATTAGGAACAAATTGGAGCATGTGAATGTGTATGAGTGTGTGTGTGTGTGGGGGTGTGTGTATGTGTTTGTGAGTGTGGATGGTGATTGTGAGACTTTCGCTAACAGATTCGAGCTAGAATAAGTTCTGTTTCATCGTATGATAAGGTTTTTAACCAATCAGTCAATACTTTTTTGCATTCATGTAGCAGCATGGGGTAAATATTTAATGTATGGTTCAATTTATTATATATGTAAGTTGACTGAATATTATATTGCCGTCTGGAAAACATAGTTCTGACCATCGGTGAGTGGGCCACGATATCTTTACGTCTTCTGTCTAACTTTGTAGCATCATATGTCAGTGATTTATGTAGGGTTAAGATTGTATTTAATATATATAATTTTCTGACCGAGAGCAGGTTACAGATCTTATAAAGATTGTCTGTGGAATATCTAAAGGGCTTAAAACACATAACTTTTAAAAGAGATCTCAGAGCTCTTTCAAGATCTAAGAATTTGGTTTTCGTGGCTCCACCCCAAACTGGTATACAATAGGTTGTAACCGATTGTGCGAGTGCGACATATATTTGGTTAAGCAACTGGGGTGGAACTACATGACGCAAAGTTTTGAAGATCCATATTAATTTTCTAATCCTGGTCATTGTATTTTCAATGTGGGCATGCCAAGACAGCCGTTGGTCAATTATTATTCCTAAATATTCAATTGATTTAACTTGACTGATGCGATTACAGTTACATTGATAGGGTGGATTAACACACTCATGGATCACGATACCAAAGTTTGGACCTGGCTGTGTCCTCTGATTGGGAGTAAAGCATATAAAATTTGTTTTACTGACGTTAAGGGATAAAAGACTTGCGTTTAGCCAACCGGCTATTTCCTTCAGACCACATTCAGCAGTCCTCTGCACGGCAGTCCAAGACTCACCGGCAAACACTACTGCAGTGTCATCAGCATATGAGAACATTCGTCCGCCGCTGCACCCAATATTACACAACTCATTTATATAAATCAGGAACAGCGTCGGACCAAGCACACTTCCCTGTGGCACCCCGAATTCAACCCTTTCTTCATCACTAAAATGTGATTTACCAAGTTTTACCTGTTGTGTTCGATCAGATAAATAACTTTTGAAGAGAGAAAGCTCCATGCCCCTTACACCAATCGATTCAAGCCTGTGCAGAAGGATTGGGACAGAGACGGTGTCAAAAGCTTTTTTTAGGTCCAGGAAAACTACTAGGCATTTTAACCCCTTATCAACATTGGCTACGATATCACTAGTTAACGCTTTAACAGCGTCTTGAGTAGAAAAACCCTTTCTAAAACCAAATTGTGATTTGGATAATAGCTTATATTTGTTCAAGTAACTGATAAGCCTATTGTTTAATATTTTCTCACAGATTTTTGCCATGCATGATATGACAGATATCGGACGGTAGTTGTTGACATCGTTCGTGTCCCCCCCCTTATGCACAGGTGTGACTATGGAACGCTTAAAAGCAGCAGGGAACTTCCCCGTTTCAAAACACAGGTTAACCAATTGAGATATAAGTGGGACAGTGACGTCTCTAGAGATTTTTAGAAATCTTGTCGGTATGCTATCCCAGCCAGGCGAGCTCTCAGAATCAAGACCCATGAGTATGCCGTCCACCTCCAAAGGATCAGTAGCAAGTAGAACAAAGGACGAAGCAGAACGGCGTGAAGAAGTGTGGCTTGGAAGAGTGCCTTTTTTATTATCTCATCGGCCAAAATCTTGCCAATTGTCACAAAAAACTGGTTAACGCGGTTTAGTGAATTTAAAGGATGTGGTGTCATATTGAGGAGAGATATACTAGATGACTTAGGGGGGTTTAAACTGTTTAATATCATTAATTTTTGACCAGAGTTTTTTCGGATTGTTTATAGAAGAATCTATTTGCTCTCTTTGGTATTTTCGTTTTAATTTTTTTATTAGATTTGTGCAGTAATTACGAAATGGTCTATATGTGATTTTTAGGCGTGTTTATCCAGCAGGCCTCCTGAATCATGTTTGTGATATGTTTAGTAGCATATTCTACATCTTCAGGCGTTTTTAGAACTATATTTAAGGAAATGTTATTGTTAAAATAGTCACGAAATGAGTCCCAATCTGTATATTTTTTATATAGTGTATCTGGTTTGTCAGTTTATAACTAGTACTAATATCGAGTAGAACTGGGGTGTGATCCGATGTCCCATCCAGACATGATTCTATTTTAATTTAAAGTAGTGTCTTGATAGTCCTCCTACTATGAAGTAGTCCAACAAATCTGGTATTTTGTTGACATCTGTTTGCCAGTAGGTGGGATGTAGTCATTTATGACAGATTATTATTATTATCAACACTTTTTTTGAGTTGATATTAGTCGGGATCCCCAAAAGGTGTTTCGCGTTCCAGTCTCCTCCAGCAAAAAGCGTGCCCCAAATTGTGAGAATAGTTGAGTAAACATATCTTCACTTATTTGATACTTCGGAGAGCAATAGATAGAAGCTAAGGAGAAATATCCAAATCTGTCCTTTACAGCAACAATAGTGGCCTGAATATGATTAGTCTAGAATTCAGGCAACAGGTGGTGTTTAATAATACTACGTACGATTATTGCAGTTCCTGCATGACCTGCTAGTCTATTCTGTAAGTAACCATTTCGATATCGAGCTTCACCTGAGTGAAAAAGCTCACAAAGTGAACTTTATAACACACAACATAAAGGTCTTATGTTTATACTCACCTCTGATTCCGCTGTCGAGACTCGAAAATGTTTCTACAGAATAGGACTACAGTTCCATCAGTGTGTTTGGTTGTATATCCTTGAATCTTAATACTGCTTTTATTGGTACAATGTGCCTCTGAGACAAGAACTGCATCAAGTTTATGTTGAATGATTAGCATCTGGAGTTCTTTCTTGTTTGGAGCCAACCCATTTATGTTCCAGGTTGCTATGCGAAGCCCAGTCATTTTGGAAGCTTAGATATGAGTGTTGCTATGAGATTCACAAGAGTACTTGTAGGACTATGTCAAACTTTTCATTTTGTTTTACTTGAATTTGCTCTTAAGTAGTTGGGGAGTGGGTCAGATTCTTGTCATTTAGAGTTGTTTGGTTATCTTTGTTTTTCATACGTTGGCATTTGTTCTCAGGTACATCTACTTGTGTTTAACTAGGTGGTTGTGTTGGATGTCTAACATTGGAAGTGTTTTCTTCTGGCGTTAAATTAGTAGCTCTCTTGAAGGGATTGTGGTTTGGATATTTTCGTGCTAAGATTTCTTTATATACCTCGCATCCTTTAAAATTTGCTGGGTGGGCACCCAAGCACAGGGCACACTTGGCTGGAGTACTTCGATCATGTTTTGGACACTCGGATGTTTTGTGTGATTCGGCACATTTCACACATCTGTACATACAATAGTTTTTACTATGCCCATATTGTTGGCATCGCTGGCACTGTACCATTGATTTCCGCTTTTTAGGGTCTTCCGATCATTACTGCTTGGTGGTATATATGTATTTATTTCTTTGGCTATCTTATTTTTAGGACTCTGAAGAAGGTTTACAAAGAAAATTGATGTGGGTTTTTTCTCTGGACCGTACTTGGCATTTATGATTTCTCCTGAGACTAGAATGCCTGTTTTTCTAAATCTTCTATAATTGCTGATATGGGAGTACTATGATGAAGGTTTCTGAAACATCTTTCCTCTTTTCTATTGAAAGTATGTCCTATCAGCTTGTTTTGCCTGATAACATCTATTAACTTTTTGTAGTCTTCGGTGTTTGGGCAATTAATTCTTAACTGGTTTTTGTTTATAGTCTTGTATGTGAATTTGTCTTTGTCCACTGCTGTCACTAGTAAATCTGTTAATTTATGTAGGTATGCCATTTAACATGATTGGTGGAGGTGAGCTTTCTTTCCTTTTAGTGGTAAGGTTACCTTCATCTACTTGGTTTATAGGTAATGAGCTAAATCTGTTTGTAACTGTAGTGCCTTCTGGTGATGGGCTGTTCAGTTTCTTCCTCTTGGGGTTTCTGGATTCGGGAACTCTTTGCCATGATGGTAGGCAGGATTACATCAGTTCATTGGAGATGTATGTGGAATCTGTATAAGTGGTATGTTGTTGCGTCAGTACCTCCTGTTGTGTTTGGCCATCAGGGTTGGTGTGTAGTATGTTCCCAACTGAAGAGCTTCTAGGTCTTGTGTTGAACATACGTAGATGGAATGTCTGTTGGACCGATTTTTGCCGACTAGGTTTTTTGGTCTGCTTGGGTTTTTTATATATCAATGGTCTGTCCTCTATTTCTTCACTGTCACTGAGTAGGATTGTGCCCCGAGAATACGTGGGGCTGCCTGAGCTTCCAGCATCGCTGGTACCCTCCTGAGGTAGTTTATTTTTCAATACTACGTCCACGATGTGAATTTACTTCTCTCCACTCCAGTCACTTTAAGGACTATTTAGGTCCCAACGCTAGCTGTAGCCTCTTCCAGTCAGTTACCTAACTGGGATTATGGTTATACCGCCATTGCTCGGTCGCCAGTGCCTCGTCTGTTATCTGGCAGGGAGCACCACAGAGTGAATTTCTGTCGCCTTAGGCGCGTGCAGGTGAGGTTGACTATTTGGCTGGAAAAAGATATTAAGTCCGTTCTCCCCTTACTCCCCGATTTCCAATTTAAGATGAATTTTGCAAGCAAGTAACATGGTAAGGATGAGAATAAAACCGAAAATTGATACTCCTCCAGACCGAATTTCGGTCACGATGGCCCGTCCCTGTGGAGAAAAACTGCGAGAGATATTATATTATAGTGCACAAGCATGTGTCCAATCACAAGAGAACACAATCGATCACCATCAGCACTGCTCGTTTTTAGGGTTCCGTACCCGAAGGATCAATGGAACCCTATTACTAAGTCTCCGGCTGTATCTTAAGAACTGTAATAGGTAGACAGAAAAAAATCACAGAGTGTGTATTTGTCTTGACGCTATCATCATCTGCCTAGCCTTTTCCCAACTACATTGGGGTCGGCTTCCAGTCAAGCCGGATTTAGCTGAATACCAGTATAACAACTAATAATAAAAATTAAATTGAATGAAAAATTAAAGGGGGCTCCCATACATGAAATATGTTTTTGGATTTATGGTATGGAACCCTTTGTGTGCGAGTCGCACTTGGCCAGTTTTTTTAAATTAATACTACAAGATTATATCAAATAATCATTTCTTTTTCAACAGTTGACTGGATTGAGTAAAATATTACAAGCAGAACTGGCAGCATCACTTAGGTCGCGTATTGTCTTGCCTCTTCAACTGAGCTGTGAGCGTGATGAAGCATTAGCACGATTGACGGAAGGTCGTGTTCCAGCATGCACTCATGACCTTGTCCCAGACTTACTACGTACCAAACCAGAGCCTCAAGCTGAACAGAGGCTTCAACAATTTAATCATAAAGCCAGTACCCTAAGCTATGACACAGCACAGGTAAAATTATGAAGATAGTACCTATTTTATTTTCAGCTACATAAAAATAAAAAACTGACTCATCTTTAATGTTTTTCGTTTTAGAAACAAGTTGCTCAATTTACTAAAGTGGTGAGCCATGTTTGGGAAATAATAACCAAAGGTCGGGAAGATTGGGATGGAGAGTCTATGCGATCAGCTGGTATGTATTTTATGCAGCGGCATAACTTGGATTTCTTTTAGTGACATATAAGACGAATCGGAAGTTTAGATACAGATAAATGTGTTTGCTTCGCAAACAGACTATACTCGCATAAATCCTGATTTTAGCTCGAGACTTAATTGGATAAATTTCGTATTTATACACTGACATATAAAGAAACTGTATTTTGAAAATATCTAATGTTGAAGAGCATTCTTGCTATATTGTTGAAAAAAATTGAATTGCCTGCTTTATGAATAATTTCTATCAATTATTGGGCAGAATATTAAAATACATCATGTTTTTTATGCTTTCCATATTCACGTTCAACGTTAAATCACAGGACTTAATCATTTTCGTTCCCGAAACTGGGCTTTAGTTTTGGGAACGAAAATTATTGCAACAAATATGACACAAGTGAGGGTTCGGCTTTGGGGGAGGGTTCTGTACTTATGTACACAACGACATGCTTCGCTGGCTTGGTAGTGTAGATACAGGCATACCCTAACTCCTCCCTTCTCGAACCTCAGACGTATCTAATATCACCCATAGTGGGGGAATTAAGCAATAGAGACTTCTGAAATAAGTTGGCACAGAATTCCCGAAGTGCATAACCCCAAGAAGAAGAAACCATCAGACAGTCCTCAACAGGTGCTGCAAACTAGATACCAATACAGCAGCATACCAATAGACCTAACAGAAGAAGATACACCAATTTTGAAAAAGCCAAGCCCCACCTATCATCAATCAATACATATGTATAAAGTTCTTCCGTTACTGACTGAGTGACTGACAGGCAACGCACAGCCGAAACTGCTGGTCGTAGAAAGCTGAAATTTGGCATGTAGGTTCCTTGGGGAGTGTTGGGGAGCACTAAGAGAGGCTTTCCTGAAATTCCTACGGGAACGGGAACAAAACGGGATATGCGCGTACGAATTCGAGGGCAAAAGCTAGTAATCTTGTACGGGACAGAGGATGTAAACAAACTCAAAGAACTGCTTGAAACTGTTAGTGACAAAAACCAATTCACCTATAAAATCATTAACAGAAACCATTTACGAATCATAAGTGCAGATGTCTACAAAAACCTTATTGTAATAATAAGAAAAACTGGACTCATTGGTCATACCTTCAACAAAAAGGATGAAAGATACTCGATAAGGATCATCATCAAGAACCTACATCATTCGACTCCAATGAACGCTATAAAGGAAAAGCTAGAAAGCACCGGAAATGTCGTTGAGGGCAAGATTATTAATGTTGAATTTGGACCCGATACCCAACCCCAACCAAACCTCACCTTTAACCTCAACTTTTTTGCAAACTTCGATCCAGAACCAAACAACATGCTTATTAAAGACATTAAATAAATATACCACCAATCGGTAGTGATAGAGGACCCTAAAAGAAAAAGGACAATTGTACAGTGTCAGAGGTGCCAACAATACTCCAAAGTATAGTAGAGTTTATTTGCTAAGATTGCAGGTACTTACTTAAAATAAAGTGTTACAGTAAGATGGGTGAGCCTTGTACAATCTATCTTACATTGGGCATGCAAACATTAGTGAATTTGTGAAACTAAATTAAATAATGACTTATAGTTAAAAGCAATAGTCGGCATGGTACATTCAAAATATAAAATAAAAATAAAATCTACTTAATACAATTGGAATAGAAACAACTATATGAAGCCCCATCGGTGCGTGCGTCAAATGCGCAGAAGCGCAGAAACCCTTGGATTGTTCTGAAAAAGAGCGAAATACATCAGCTCAGTGTGCCCTGTGTTTTGGAGCTCATCCAGCGATATTATAAGGGTTGTGAAGTTTATCTGAAGATTCTTTCTCGGAGGTCCAACTTGCAACAGGAAAGAAAACCGAAACAAACGATACTAATAGACATAATATCAACATATATTAGGCAGCAAAATATCAAGAACCGGAGGTAGATATATTTACGTGCACTCATATAAGATGAATTTTATGTTGTTGGCTTGTTATATACAATGTGCAAACTGTTAGTATAGTAAGCAATTGTTACGAAAATAAATAAATAAGACAAATCCGAAATACCTCCATCAAGCGCACGAAAAATAGATAAATCCTACGTCGAAGCGACAAAATCCAATGACAAGCATGCACGCGCAGAAAAACTAGACGAATCGAGTACTATGAAAAAAAGGTATTAATAAAACAATCGGAAAAAATCGACTCAATCCTCCAACAAATTAGTACGCTTATGAGTCTCATAAACTCATAAAAAACACCGGTAGCACTCCGGGAGTGCCGGCAGAAGTGAAAACTTTAGTATTAACGTTGTGTTTAATTATAAGTACAAAAATACTATCATTTATGAGGTAGAATACAATGTTTATTTATTGCACTATCGTACACAAATATGACAATTTACATGTTATTATTCATAATATTATATCGTTATTTATTTATATATTACATTAATTTTTATCTCTTAGAAAAATCAACTTTCATCCATAATTTCGTAATTCCGTAATTTCGTATCCTTGGATACGCGTGGCACGCTGTACATAAACACAGACGGACATTCGCGCAAGCGCCCTGTGCCGCCTAAGCGGAGCAGCACTCTCAGGCACGGTAGAAAGAGTGGGAGATACTAGTTCCTCTCCCTTCCCCTCGATCTTACGTTTTTTCGATCAGCATCACGTGACCCTGACGCGAGTTTGGAAGTTTTTACCCATCCAACAAAAAGTGCTCAGCGCCGCTAAAGAAGTTTTCACTTCAAAAAACTTAGCCTGTACTCTCGGTCTCAACATAAGCGGTTTGGCGCCGAGTGAACATGACGTAATACTTATTATCAAGGAACACAAACTGGACATTCTTCTCGTAACAGAAGCGAATTAATTCAACGTCCACAGTAGCGTAGCTAGCATGGGTGACACCCGGGGCGTATAATATGGTGTCACCCCACAAATTAACCCCCCCCCCCTCAAACAATTATGAGTTGCACCTTAGGCCTTTCGTTCTGGTGACAGCAATTGCAAGCCATTTTTCGGAAGGGAGAAGGGAAGATGTGCCATTTGCGCTCGCGCTGCAGGTTTTTACCTACAGGAATGTTCTTACATCATACTTACAAACAAAATCTCGAAAATTAGATTATTTTGATTTTGTTTTTATCATTATCTAAATCCAACTTTGTTGAGTAACGCAAGTAAACTCAAGAACTAAAAGAGGGCAGAACACAAGAGCGAGCGAAGCGAGCTCGAAAATTTTCGCATCCCACCTCGGATAGGTTTTATATTGTTTTGATTATCATCATCATCATAACAGCCGGAAGACGTCCACTGCTGGACAAAGGCCTCCCCCAAAGGGGAGGTTTGCCATAATCGCCACGCTTGGCAGGCGGGTTGGCGATCGCAGTGTTTGGTCTTTTGATCATTCATACTAAAATAGAAATAAATTTATGGAGTGATGCAAGAAAGCGCATTAACTGAGAGAAGGCAGAACACAAGAGCGAGCGAAGCGAGCTTTAAAATTCATGCACCCCAACTTGGAAAGGTTTTATTTTCTTTTGATCTTTTCAAACACAAACATAGTGATTTTATTGAGACATACAGGAACGCTCGAGAAAAGAGAGTGCAGAAAGTAACGAAATTTTTTACACCCCACCGCGTTCGGGTTTCATTACGTCGCCCGTTAAGGGGTGACACCCGACCGTGACAAAAAGTCAACGGCGGAGTGTCACCTCTAAATGCAGAAAACCAGAAGGAGTAAAGAAATTTTTGCACTTCATCTCGGAAGGGTTTTTATTGTATTTTGAACATTCATACTTAATTTTTTTTTTTGTTGATTTATATAGAAAAACTCAGGAAGTTAGAGAGAGCAAAATGCAAGAGCGAGCGTAGCGAGCTCAAAAATTTCTGCACCCTACTCCCGACAGGTTTCATTGCGTCAAACGTTTAGGGGTGCCACCCGATAGTGACAAAAACTAGTTAGCGAGCGGTCGGGTGTCACCCCTAAGCGGGTGTCACCCGGTGCGCGCCGCCCCCTCCCCCCCCCCCCCTCGCAACGCTACTGAACGTCCAACAACATTAGATTAAACGGCTATCTTACATATGTTACGCAATATCCTGTTGTGACTGGCCATGCAAGAAGCGCAGTCGTCATTCGTGAATTAATCTAACACCACTTGATGCCCGAATACAGACAAAACTCACAAGACAAGCCACGACGGTAGCAGTTGAGGATGTGCGAGGTTGTTTTAATGTCTCGGCTATATACTGTCCACTAAAATATAGTATAGACTCAGCAATATTTCTCGCCTATTTCTGGGGGAGATTGGAATGCCAAGCACACCTACTGGGATTCCTGACTAAATACCACAGGAGGCAGGCAACTCAAGTCTAGATACAAAACACCTCACTGCTATATCTACCTGCTAACCTAGCTACTGAGCTTCAGACCCCAAAAAAATTCCTGACCTAGATTTTTTCGTCATTAACGGATTTTCTAGACATAAAGAAGAAGAAGAAGCCTACTTGTCGCAATCAAAGCAGTACTGAACTGACAGGACCAAATATCCTGCTACATCCAGCAGTACCTACGACGTTCCTGTATGTGTCCCGACTATATCACTCCACGAAAGTTGAGGAGATCGTGGAGTACATGAAAGTGAAGACCAACTGAACCTTGAGGGTCTCAACCCTCAAGTTGAAATAAGAGAACTTCAAGTAGTTTGTGGTGCAGGTTCCGACACAACATCTCGACAAGTTCCTAAAGGAACAATTTTGGCCGAAGGGTGTTATAGTCTACCGACGTTTTCGTCGCAGAGTATGTGACACCGCGCAGCGTAACACCACGCCCGCCGGCACTTCGTGTGCCTTAGTTCATATTTTATATGTTGTATTAGTATCTAATCAATAAAAATCTCGTGTCACGGTGTTTGTCACCGAACTCCTCTGAAACGGCTCGACCTATTTTCATGATGTTTTGTGTGTATTTTTGGTAGGTATAAGAATAGGTGGTAGGCTACTTTTTATTTTTCTATGACAAAACAACGTTTGTCATAGAAAAATAGCCGAGTCAGCTAGTAATTTATATTTTGTTGCATAGGTGTATTGCATTTTGTATGGGCACTGCACCTTCACTAGATCTGTTGCCTGATAAAGGAATAATTATAATTATTATTATTATCCCAAGCAAAAAAATAAAGGTATCCGAGACAATTTGCTAAAAATTTTATGAGGTCGCTTCTCTCGCTCATACATTCTAGGTTCTCTTCGGACAACAGCTTTTCTGCAAAAGTTACTAACGTAACCCATCTGAGATGCTTCAAATTTCACCCCAGTATTGTCTGGGTGAACGAGTCCGTAGTTCGAATCACAGTTGGAAAATTTTAATTTTCGGCAGGGCAAATCAAATTTTTTGGCATGCGCCGTTCATGTCCATGTTATTGGAATGTGGTCATTATATTGAAATAAGTGGAAAGGGAGGAAGAAACTCACACACACTCATAACACTTGACCCTTTGTATCCAGTGAAGTTCTGAAAACCTGAGCAATTTCAAATGGAAAACCATCCTACTCGAATAACATTCACTAATTGTTTTTCCTTTTTCTTTTAAGGAATGCAACCAACTCACAGCATTTCCGATACTCATGCACTGGTAACTGCCGTGGGTACGGGTAAAGGGTTGCGTCCAGGAATACCATCAATAGTACCGCAAGGCGTAGCGCCAGGGATGGGCCCATCGCGAGGACCAACGCCACAACTTGGCCAGGCAACTCCGTCATTACCAAAAGCACCATCTGCTATTAAAACCAATATCAAAGCTGCCAACCAGATTCATCCCTATCAACGTTAGCTACTATGTCAAACCTATAGATTATGTATCGAAAATTCAGTTGGAGCGGCTCTTGGAGGGATATTACTTCAAATATTGATTCCATATTTTACTGAAAGAAGACATTCATTCAAACATTTTTGAAATCTTCTTGTTCCTCCGGTTTATTTTCATTTTTGTTCAAAATAAAACCCATAAAATGATTGTTTTTTTTTTCTCATCACTCCATCACTATATTATTATTTTTTGGTAACGGATTGGATGTTCTCTCCGCCCTGGGGCGGACAGAGAAGTCTGTCAAACTCCTATGACTAAAACCACCTCGTGTTCCCTCGCACACTTGCACCGGGGCTTACGGGAGCACTTAAGCAATCTTCAACGTAGCCCCCGACTGGTGCCCGCCTCTGCGGGCTCCGTCTTATCAAGCTGGGAGAGTGAAAGCAGTGGCGGTTCCTTCATATAAGCCCAAAAGCCCGGCATGCCTTACTAAAATGCTCGATACAGAATCAATATCAAACCCGAACTATTTAAAAGTTCCGCGCTTAATTCTTATCAAAATAACACAAAGTATCTACCTATGCCACATTACTACATAACTACACATCGCGATTGTTCGCGCGCAGAGTTTCGCATTTGCAGCATCTACATATAGCTATCTCCTTACACGTACCGGCTTTTACCGGGCTTTCAAATACTATCTCCGTCACTTTCGCACTTATAGCGATGTGCCGTATAACAAGTTCTAAACCTTGTGCGTCTACAAATCGATCAGTATGGAAGTTTAAGCCGTGCATGCGTATGAAGTTGCACGCGTATGCGTGACCTTGTCACCTTGCCAACTCTGCAGTGTTGCCGTTTTAGCGACGTTGTGAGATCTTGGAGATTTTCAACGAGTTTGGGGACTTTTTTTAAGATTTAGCAACAATAAAAACTAGCGACTTTTTAAAATAACAAAATTAAATATTCAAGCAATATCTTAAAAATAAAAAAATTGCGACATCTAGCTAGATTTTTCATATACCTGGCAACTTTTTTTGCCTAAATGACAACACTGCAACTCTGCGTAAGTAGTTCTTGACACCGGAGTGCAACTCACTTCAGTTTTATTTGCTTGAGAGTTGAAAAGTTATGTTGTTAAAGTTTTTTGTGTGTTTTCTTAGATTTTCTCAGTGATACAATTGTTTTGGTGACTTACCTACAACGATGGAGGTAATTGTACCTTGTGAGGATTTAAAATGCGTTCAAGTTTTGATTGGCGAAGATAAGGTAAAATCTTTAAACTTTGCTCAGAAAAAACAGTTAATTTCTTCATTAAAACCGACGCCTAATCTGTGTTTTTCTCAGACTAGTAAATCGCATAAACGAAAATTTAATAGATCAGTGTATAAAACTAGTTGGATTGTTGGCTGTTCGCACACTAATAAGTTGTGTTCGTGGTGCTGCCTATTTTTTTCGAATGAAGATTCCGTTTGGAATACATCTGGTTATAATGATTTAAATAACATATCTGGCGCCATTAAAAGGCACGCAAATTCCCATAAACACATGTGTGCAATGGTTTCTTTCGGTAATTTTGGTAAACAACGAATTGAGACATCTATATCAGTTTATGAGAAAATTGCGATGATACATACGAAGGTACCTACATACTCAGTCGAAAACTGAACTTTCTTTTTTTGAAATCGGTTAAAATTTTATTGGGCTTGCCTTATTTTGAAACCCTAGGCACGCCACTGAGTGAAAGGTTTAACTCCCCCGAGACATCAAAGGGGCGCACGCGAAAAATACGCGCCAGAGTCCGCCGTCCCTGGGGGGCTACTCTCTAACGAAATCCGTAGTTTCGGGCTTAGTTGCGGGCGTTCGTATTCTACTCCGTATCACCTACAGACTTACGATTAGTCCCGAACCCGAACTGAGAATGAATTTCAACACGATTTCACAATAACTGTCAAATCGTGTTATTATTAGTTCTCAGTGGTTAGGTGATACGAAGTAGAAAATGCCCGCCCGAAACTACGGATTTCGTTAGAGAGTAGCCCCCCTGGATCCATTTTATTCAAAATGGTGAATTTTTTTTGGTTGCGTCCGGGGAAAAATCTCAATTTCTTTCTTTTCTTCTTTCTTTAAATGTCCGGGGTTTTTAAAGTTTTTGTCAACGCCGGCAAATTTTGTGATGGCGGCCCTAGTCAAGAGCAAACCCATCTCAAATAAAATATATATATATATATCTCGATTAAATTCCAGTCTATTTACTTATTATATTTATTTCCCGTTGATCTAGAACTATAAAAGGAGATGGGGAGAAAATGTATGGGCTCAGGTCCAAGAAGCTATTGAGATTCTACTATACTCAAATCTACTGTCGTGTATGGTGATTTTTAAATACCAAAGCTCATGGAAATGGCTAAATAAAAAAGGTAAGGAAATATTGTTTTTTGTAAAAATTAGTTCTTGTCACACGTAACCTTCCACGTAAATATTGAGGGTGTGCGAAAACTATTTTTAAAAAGCAAAAGCGCAGAGTGTCATATTCTTTCTTGATAACGTGGCTAGTCTAAAAACCATAACCACAGACATAATGTGTTAGCAACAGCCATCATAATATACTTACGCAATAATAATGCATATGACAACTCATGGAAGCGCTTTAGCGTAGTAACTTTTTTTTAAATAATACACTTTTAACGAGCATCAAAATGATGTATGTTTCATTCACCGACGCTCCTTGTAACTCTTGCATTCGACGATTTATTTTCTCGCAAAACACATTTGTGGCTTCTAACTTTTTTCTCCATAGGGTGTTTTTTTTGTGTCTCTATTTAAAAAAAAAAAAACACACTTTTAACGAGCTGTGAAATGATGTTTGTCTCATTCACCGACGCTCCTTGTAAATCTTGTATTCGACGGTTTCTTTTCTCGCTAAACACATTTGTGGCTTCTAAATTTTTCTTCATTGGCCGATTTATATGTGTCCATAATAAAAAATAACACACTTTTAACGAGCTGTAAAATGATGTTTGTCTCATTCATCGACACTCTTTGTAACTCTGCATTCGACGATTTCTTTTCTTGCAAAACTCATTTATGGCTTCTAACTTTTTTCTCCATAGGCCGATTTATGTGTCCATAATAAAAAATAACACACTTTTAACGAGCTGTAAAATGATGTTTGTCTCATTCATCGACACTCTTTGTAACTCTGCATTCGACGATTTCTTTTCTTGCAAAACTCATTTATGGCTTCTAACTTTTTTCTCCATGAACCGATTTTTTTGTGTTGATAATGAAAAACAAAACACTTACAACAAGCTTTTAAATAAGATCCGTTTTATTATCCGATGTTTGCTATTATGCCTTCAATCATTGCGGTTCATTGTATGGTAAGTTTATTAAAGAACATTGCCATAAATAGAAAAAAAATCAATTACTTTCATTCCCTGTGAAAGTATAGTTTTTTAACACTCTTATCTTATTTTGGATCAGAAAAAACATCTCTGACTTCATTTCGGTAAACAGCAAGTCCTTGTTCAACCGCTTTAAAATTGAAGACAGTTTTGTACATGAATGTCCTAATTTGTGGTCAAATAACGCTTCGTTTCAAGAAGCCAGAAAAAAGTTTCGTCACTAAGGGTAGTAAACGATGTAGCCGGAAGAGCGGTTAAGTTAATGCAAGACTTTCATGGATTAATCACTGTTGAGGAGGAACAAAAACAAATTTTATTACGTTGTTTTTTTTTATGGGTTTGCTCTTGACTCTAGACCAGGTCAAAGATGACAAAGACAAAGTCTACTATGGAGCGAGCTTACCCAGAAGGAGCCTGTTCACTCTAACTTTGAAGAGATTACGTTGTGTACAAGAACACCGGAAAATTTATACTGGCTCTAAAAAACAAATATTAAAAAGAAAATTTGAACAATAATAATATTTTTTAATGTAAATGAATAAATAATATACTATATGGCTGTATTGGAGTTTTAATTAAGCAATAAAAATTAAGTACTTAATTCCTCCTACAGTTAGTCAGTACAAATTTTCATGTCAAAAGTTTGGCACGGGTTATCGTTGTCCAATCGCAATCATATTTATTATTTGCATCAATGTAATGCAAGAGCATTTGATTTCGCGAAAAAAAAATTTTCCCTTATGTCTTGGGACACCCTAGCGTACCTACACCCAATTTTTCAACCTCGCTTCTACCCTAATAACATCCCAAAAAATCAGGATGGTGCAAAATACTGCGACCTAAAATGTATTGTATGACTGGCTGATATTTCTGACTTCAAAATACTTAATGAATGTGTTTCTCTGCCAGATAGTCACTTGCCATCTCAACAGTATCGAATTTCAATATGTTTTTTTCCCAGTGCGTCGAAATCTTTATTACATTTTTTAAATTTTATGTTCACTTACTCGAAGACAGCAGGTAGTCTATTCTGTAAATAACAATTTCGATATCGAGCTTCACCTGAGTGACAAAGCTCACAAAGTGAGCTTTTACACAACATAAAGGTCTTATGTTTATAAGAATTTGATACTCACCTCAGATTCCGCTGTCGAGATACGAAAATGTTGTTACAGAATAGCACTACTGGACCGATTTAGAAAATTCTTTTATTATTTTAAAGGGTATGTTCCCTTTGTCACCAGGACAGGATCTTATGATGGGATCCTGGAGAATGTAGCAAGAAATGTGAATTATTTTTCTCAAAACTGCCAGGCTAGATTTTGATGTACAAGGATATAGTTGAGGCATCCCCACAGAAATACCACTACAGTATTATTACTATTGGATCATAGATCACTTCCCATACAAATTAAAACAGTCTCCTTTCTTAAGAACAATATTGTATAAAAATGTGTACTAGTGTCTAAAATTTTAGGAGTTAATTATAATGCTTATTTGATATGCCTATATAAAATATATGTTTTAATATCATTATGCGTAAATAAATATGCTTTAGAATGTTATGCTTAGTCATTATTACGATTAGAGAAATTATTCTTAAAAAAAGTATGCGTAAGCTGTTATGCGTAAATTTTATGCAAATGGATAGGGAACCGTTTTTGATTGCTGCTCCTATTGGTCGTAGCGTGATGTTATCAAGCCTTCCTCGATAAATGGGCTATCCAACACTAAAATAATTTTCAATTTGAACGGTAGTTCCTGAGAATAGCGCGTTCAATCGAACAAACACTCTTCATAATATAAGTGTAGATAAGATCTTTTAGGTACCTACTTATCCTACACCACTTCCTTTGTATGACGCAAATTATAACTTTATCTATACGTATAGATGGCTATCGGTGCCTACGGGAAGAGTAGCGATTTTCCAAGAAATTGAATTAAACACGGTGCCATTATTATAGTCGTCTTACAACGTTAGCCCACTTTTTCTATCGAAAATGTTATGCTCTGAGGGATCAGATATTCACAGGGTGACATCAGCAAGATGAGAGTTGTCGAGAATCGAGATGAGTGACAGGCAATTGACGCCATGTTTGCAATGGGCTGCTGTAGGTTGACGATGACAATGAGGGGCAGAGCCCAAATGAGATTTGAAATTTGAAGCAAATTTTTTTTTGTCTTCACGCCGCCCGAGTCCGCCCAACATAAGGCAGCAAAAAAACGCGCTCCTCCGGCGATTGTTGCAGGACCGCACCGCCGGCGCGCCGCCGCCGCCATGGAAAATTTACCTCCACGCCGCACGGTGGGCTGAAAATCGGCTTTCATAGACTTAGGGATTTCAATTTGCAAGTGCCGGATTTTTCGCTGGATATGGCTTCTATTATTTATTACTGTATACAAAAATGACAACAGAGTTAATTCTGCCAAAAAACGAAGGCATTATAATTTTTTTACGAAAAATTTGTATGAAGCGAGTATGAAAAATCTAAATATCTCTTAAACGAGAAGGAAAACCGTAATATCCTTACAAGTGGTTATAATACTAATTATTTATGATTTTTTGGCATATTTTACATCATTAAATTCAATGCCTTTTTTTTAAAAAAAAACATCAACATATTTTAACTTGAGGAACACGGACTTTTAACAACACGTAACATAAAATAGCATAACCCCTATATTCCCGAAGGATTAGGCAGGTTTATAGTACACCCAAACCTTGACAACTATTGTCGTCCAGTTCAGTTTACTTTTGTAAAGGAGAGCGAAGCAGTTGTCATTGATCACAAAAGACAAATGGATGATGAAATTGAGGCCCTCATCCCCACAGAGTGCAGTAATAGTAACAGGGTGAAACATCGTCTAATGATGACAATGATCAACGCTAAAGTCTGCACGTACCTTTCTGAAGCCAGATCAAATGCATCGTGCTACCTGTGCTTGGCAAAACCAACAGAAATGAACTGCTTAGATGCTGTAACATCAAAGACTGTGTTCTGACATATACGAATTCGATTTGTCATCCCTACACGCCCGTATAAATTGCATGGAATGTCTATTACACATTGCGTACAGGCTCGACTTCAAACAGTGGGCAGCGAGAAGTAACGAGCACAAAAAAATGTTGCAGACAAGAAAAAAATATTTCACAATAAATTCAAAGATTAGCTGAACCTGTTGATTGATATAGTGAAACAAGGCTCGGGAACTACCAATGACGGGAATACCGCAAGAAAGTTTTTCGAGTTTCCCAATAAAACTGCAGCTATTACCGGGTTGGATGAAGAGCTAATTAAAAGATTTGCTGTGATTTTGCAAGCAATAACATCTGGCGAGAAGATCGATGTAAGCAAATTTAAAGATTTTGCCCGCAAAACGGCCGAAAAGTACGTTGAGTTATACGACTGGTACTGTATGTCATCAACCGTACATAAATTATTAATATTAATTAAAAAAAAAGGCATTGAATTTAACCTTTTCGACGCCCATCTATAATATAATACGCGATGTGTCCTCCAGCGCCACGCAACAAATAAATAAAGTATCTATAGTAAAACGTAGGGATGGGATTAATATCCTATCGAAAAATAATATTACAAGTTGAAATTAATGTTTATTCACCAATTTACGAAGCTAAATGAAAACTGATGCCGTATTTTCATATTTTGTTTTATTTCATAAAAAAATCAATATGAAAACCTGGATAAGTATACTATAATAAAAGAAAAGAATTGTAAATTTATTAGACGTGTGTTCTAGAAGGCACATTCCTATTTGTCTCCAAATGTAATCCTTCTACTTCATATCAAGTCGTTGGCGCTCGAAGCACGTCAAAATCCTTTCTGATATAAGGATGTCTAGATGTCTATTAGCCTAAGATCCCGATATAAAACGACCTTCACCGAGATGCTTATTTAATGAAACGTATTTTATATTTAATTTAATATGTCAATAAATATGTATAATCCATATGGGTTGCCTAGCAAATTTCAGTCCAGTGTATGTTTAATTAATAATTTAAGAAAAATATTTTTTAAACATTTCACCGGTATGATTATTAGATAAATTCTATACCAATCGAAAGTATGAAGCCCATAGAATATGCAAACGTTAGGTTGCCTATTCTTTTCCGGTCACAACTATCGGGTTGCCAGGTATAAACAGGTAAATCTGTACTAGCATTTTGCAACGGTCTGTTTATTGAATGAAATTTAAATGAAATTAAAGATTATTTTATTCTGAACACGGTGGTATAGGGTTGCCTGCGAAAAATCAGTCCAGAATTGCGGTTGTCGAATTTTAAAAAGTAAAATATTGCTCCGAGTGAATGTGTGTGACTGAGAGGTCCCAACCGACCATCCCATGCGATAGAAGAGGACACAGCATAGCAGCTGCTTAAAGTCCGCCCACTTAAAGAAAGAGAGTGCGCATGCTATTTGGGCTTGGAAAAGAAAAGGATAGCGATAGACTCGTATATACTATGCATCATTTTGGAGTAGTTTATTATTTAAATAGAGAAATAGTTATTAGTTTAGGTATTAGTTTAGGTTTAGTATTATATATATATATATATATTAGTTTAGGTTTAGTATTAAATTTCTAGGCGCCAAAAGTTGTGTTTGAAGAGTGTTTGAAGATGGATTCACGAAGTATTGTTAAAAAAAAAATGTAGAATTACTGAGAAATAAATGTAGATTCCATATTGAGCAATACTTTTACGAAAAGTAATAAATATATCAGTGAAAAAGTAACGAAACTTTTGTAATGCACACATTTAGTGCACAACGGCCGCAATATTCTTGTATATAGTTTCAAATACACATAAGTAGCTAGCCTATTTATCTATGAACATAGTTTGGCTACTAGATAATAATATTGTTTCGTATTGATCGTAATCGTCTTTCAAAGAGTAAAAGTCCGCCGATATTCCCGCCATAACGCTCAGTACGCCATAAGTACAGTAAGTACAGTCTGGCAAAAAAAAATTACTTTTTTTTTATAACCTTTTTTTGTGTTAGTTGGACTTTTATTATATGTATATGTAATATAATTAAATCATTTTCTAATCGGTCGTATCTATGAATCTCTCAAACATTCACAGAGATATTGATGAACATACCATTCATAATACATCAATTTTGAAGTCGGTAATAAATAAATATTGTTATTTATAACATCGTAACGTTACAAACAGAACAAAATCACAATAACATTAAAAAAATAAAATAAACAAAAGAAGTAGTTTAAAATCATAACATTGAAATAATATTTTGTACGCGGCGTTTTTGCGCTAACAGTACTCGCAGCCAGTGTTTACATCGCGGCCGGCGGACTGGGCGCGCGTGATTTGTCGTTGCGTAAATAATACTTGTTTTTGTGCAAATATATGTTTCGAAGTGAAATAAGTTGTATTATGAATGTCTAAACATATGTGTTATCGTAATCAAGTGTTATTTTGGTGAATATGTGTGTAAATTCGATGTATGGTGATGAAGTTTCAAGGTTATGTGAACGAAAATTATCAAAATGAAAACATATCACGTCACTGTGAGGCCAGGTTAGTTTTAATTCTTTTAATATTTATACGAATAAAAAGGTAAATTCATAACGAATCCACGAAGGTATAATTTATAATGTGTTAATATCTGTATGATGACGAAATCTTCATTTATCCGAAGGTCTATCCAAAATAATTACATACCTACAAAATGCTTTGCAAAATGCTTTGCAAAAATACGTGTGTCGAAAATTAACAAAACCATAGGTGAATTTTACTAAAAATTATTTAAACATTAAAAAAATATAGATGTACTAGCTAAGATTATTTTAAAGATTCAATTATTATGTACTTACTGTATATTCAGCACTAAAATTAAGAAATTCTTCGTTATATTTTTTATTCAAAACGGTCACTTTTTTGTAGCACGTGGTATGATAACCTACAAATTGAAGAGACGCACTGGGTAGCTCAACAAAATTGTATTTAAAGTGTTTTTTTTTTTACGAAAAGCTAACTTTAATACACAGTTTTTAAAAGTTTCATCATTAAAATCAATTATTTCATCATCCGATCCACACAAAAAACACTTTTTTGCCATTATTTTCAGCAATAAATAGTAGCACGTTTTTTCAATTGTATTTATAGCGACACTCTACTCCAAAATGATGCATAGTATATACGAGTCTATCGCTATCCTTTTCTTTTCCAAGCCCAAATAGCATGCGCACTCTCTTTCTTTAAGTGGGCGGACTTTAAACAGCTGCTATGCTGTGTCCTCTTCTATCGCATGGGATGGTCGGTTGGGACCTCTCAGTCGCACACATTCACTCGGAGCAATATTTTACTTTTTAAAATTCGACAACCGCAATTCTGGACTGATTTTTCGCAGGCAACCCTATACCACCGTGTTCAGAATAATCTTTAATTTCATTTAAATTTCATTCAATAACAGACCGTTGCAAAATGCTAGTACAGATTTACCTGTTTATACCTGGCAACCCGATAGTTGTGACCGGAAAAGAATAGGCAACCTAACGTTTGCATATTCTATGGGCTTCATACTTTCGATTGATATATAATTTATCTAATAATCATACCGGTGAAATGGTTAAAAAAAAATTTTTTTTAATTATTAATAAAACATTCTCTGGACTGAAATTTGCTAGGCAACCCATATGGATTATATTTATTGACATATTAAATTAAATATAAAATACGTTTCATTAAATAAGCATCTCGGTGAAGGTCGTTTTATATCGGGATCTTATACTATGAAGTTAATATCATAAACATTCAAATAAGTAAAAAAAACAATGTTAGGTACATTCATTTAATATGCTTACATACTTTGTCGATGTTACGAATATGAACCTTAATTCCAAAAAAATGCTCCGCGTTGGCGCGCCGGATCATTCCAGCGGCGGTGTAAATTAGGTTTCAACAGAATCGGTCCGTAGATCCGGAGAAAACAGACACCCGAGCGTTAGTGTAAGGGTTCCACTTTTGACGGATGTTTGGAACCCTTATAAGATAAATTTAAAGATATAAATATAATGACTGTCCCTTCTCAGTTTATTTATGAAAATATTTTGTATGCCCATAAAAATATAAAAATGTTTAAAAAATACAGTGATATACATAATGTTAATACTAGGAATAAACACAAATTTGTTGTTCCTGTAACCAGGCTTAAAAAATAGGGGGCTCATTTAGATGCCAATGTATACGCTTTTATAATAAACTTCCAAGTCACATTCAAGATCTAAGCATAAATAAATTCAAAGCATTTGTAAAGCGTAAACTTTGCCAGAAGGCTTTTTACACCATAAAAGATTACCTTGAAGACAAAAAGGCTTGGGATTGAGCTGTTCCAATAAAATACACTTGCACAGTCTCTGTTTTTATTATTATTGTCAATATATATTTATTTGCTTGGTTTATACATTGACTTTTTTTTTATCAATTTTCTAGTTTTACTTTTGACATTTTCTTTTATTATACACAATTTGACTTTTGTACATTTTTTTTTTGTTTTTATATACAATTTGACATTTTTATTTTTATTATATACAATTTGACATTTTAATTTAATTTTTCATATACATTTTGACATAATTCTTTTGACATTATCATTATTTTTATTATGAATGGGGACTATGTGGATTATTTTTTATTTCATTGAGTAACTTTAATGTTTGTCTGGCAGTTTGAGTGCTTTGTACGGCCTACACAAATGTCCTTTCTTTGGTATTGTTCGTCGAGTTGTTGAGCTCCTATGTGGATCTGAGTTGAGCTACACGACTACTGACAAAGGCTTGCACTGACTGGACAGGTTCACTCAAATCTGTGTGGTTCTTTCTTCTAAAGACCATCTCAGACACTAATCTGCATGGTTCTTAAAATAAAATGATGTATTGTAAGTGTGAGGACTATGTAGGTCGTTATTTTAAGGATTGATTTCATGACTGTCTGGCAGTTTGAGTATATTATGCGGCTTACCCAAATGTCCTTACTTTGGTATTGTTCGTCGGTTCGTTGAGCTCCTCAAAGTTTTGAGTTGAGCTGCACGATTACTGACAAAGGCTTGCACTGTCTGGACAAGCCCACTCAAACCTGTGTGGTGCTTTCCTCAAAAGGCCACCTCAGACCTTAACCTACATGTTTTTCATATGTTATTGGCAATTGTATGGACTTCAAAAGAGACTGTGACCTCTGAGTTTGTTTCGGTGTTTCTTCTCAGGGTAGTCAGCTAGGAAACATCCGGCCTCATCTAGATAAATATGTCAAAAAAAAATAATTGACGTGTCAAAGAGTTACTTGTAACCTATTTGCAAAATAAATATCATTTATCATTTATAGATGGCTGGCTACGGTAAAATTATTCTTCCTATCCAGACTGTCAAACTCATTATCCTTCCTTTTAGGGTTCCGTACCAAAATGGTAAAAAGGAACCCTTATGGTGTGATAAGTCTGTCACATTTAGACGTTTGCCAACTACTTGGCAAATAAGAGAGAAAAAAAAATATATTATATTTTTTTTACAACAGCGACTGAAGCACACCTCAGAAATTATGAATGAAAATTACTTTGAATTCCACTAGCGGTCAAAAGATGGTGCTGATCTAAAACTGCCATATAAACCAGCGTTAAAATTCTCGGACGAATGTAGGTTCGACGATGAAAATTAATAACAACACGTTTTATATGATGGTACGGAACCCTCGGTGCGCGATTCCAACTAGTTCTCGACAGTTTCTTTTTCGTAGTAGGGTGATTAATCACCCTGCCTATTGATAGTCACCCTAAGGTGACTATCGGTTTTCTACGGGTACATGGGAATGGACTACCGGGAACAGTTTTAAAAGATAAAACAAACATATTTTAAATTTTTAGTTTATTTGGAAATAAATATCCATATTATAATACTCAAGTTATTCATTTAACAATCAGAAGTAATTAATGCAGTAAGTAAAACAATTATCTTTATGTAATATAAGCTTGGTGTGCACTCATGCACCTTCAGCAAATCGAAAGATAAAACTTAAATTACAAAGGTTTTGAGTGCCACTTTAATAACGTCATTACTGGCCATTAATATTATTTTTGTAATGACAAAAAATCGCAATTGATCAAAATTTTGATGTAATATATTATTATGCGCTGAGCAGCCCCTCGTGCAGAAGTAAAGGTATTTTAAATTAAGTCAAATGGATGCAATTTGGATAATACTCATTATTGAGAATGACTTAGTGGAGCTTGGATATTAATACTATGCAATAAGTTTCTTTTTTTCACTCTATTCCATCCTTATTCCTTTTGTACACAATATTCAGAAAGTCTCATTGCAAACTTGCAGCTTTCTAGATCTAAGGGTTTAGGTTGGGCGCCGATGTGTCAGCCAGGACTTTTCTTTTTATAATTAAGTATTGATTAATTAAATGCATTCAGCAACAACAGTCAATTAACACCGTCACTTTTACATATCATTAAAATGACAAAAAATATTAGGAAAAATGCTTTTCAGCATTTCATTTAATGAGTTTTTTTTTCTTTAAAATGCCTCTAGTTTAAAATAATATTATTCAATAACTAACATAAATAAAAACTGAAGTGTAAATCGACTGACATTGCTATCATGTGCAAACTGTGAAAGATACACAGTTTAATGCAAATATTAATTAATAAAGCGGTGTGTAAAGATAAAACTCAGGAGACCGTTAAAGCTTATTGTTTGTCCTCTAATTTAATGTGTTTACCTGGAACAACAAAAAAGGTACATATAAAATCAAGAATTTTAAGCAGACAGATTAAATTGCACTTGCAGATTAAAACACAATCATAACAACCTGTTTTTTTTTTAATGCTTGCGTTTACTGGTATACTCTTACAACGGTAAACAGAATAAACGCAATACCTTAAAGTTGTTCATAATGTCGAGTACAATGACCCCCATTGTACTCGACATTATGAACAACTTTTATTATGGGACCAAGAGAGAAATCGCGCTTAATTTATACACATTGGATAAATTAAGAATGTCATAGGTACTATATAATCTATAAAAGTTGAGTAATTATAACATTTTAGGGCTTCCCCTATAATAATAATAATAAGAGATTATTGCTGCCAATAAGGCTGATATAGTTGGTAAACATAACCGTCCCGCATGACGAGAACCTCGTGAAAGCCGAGAAATATAAACAAATCAAGTATATTGAAATGACTCGCGAGGTTGTCGACATGTGTGAAGTGGACTCCGCAATCTTTGTACCATAGTCGCGACAGCCAACGGCTTAATAGCCACGAGGCTCGACCAACACCTCAGGAGGCTCTCGTTAGGCAGCAGGATCAAGGGCTTGATTCAGAAAGCGGTACTTCTGGACACGGCTCGCATTGTTAGGAAGTTCCTCTCTCCCTGTTCCAAATACCAGTGGGCTACTATTTTTTATATATTTTCTTTTTTTTAAGAAATATTTAAAAATGTAATAGGTAAGTGTAAGAAAATGAATAAACGAAATTCTAAGAGATAAGAAACAGTCCATGTTTTCCTAAAAAATAATAATAATGTTTTATTATCAATGCATAGGTCAGAGTGCTGTTCTTCTACCTTGCAATAGTTAAGAGTATTTAAATGAATGGTCTTTTAATACATTTATTGTTAGTCCCTACACGTGGTCCCCGGGTAGTGCTAATCAGGTGACACTAAATGGTGGTAGGTTTCGGCCGATGGCTTGTGACCACCCACTGGAGACGTACCGCCAAGTGGCCTAGCCGCGTTCCGGTACGATGCTCAGTGTAGCCAATCCAGAGGAGTTGGGTCGAAATAGTTGTTCCAATGCAGGTAGACCGACCAGGCTCGCGTTGAAATGGGCGTATCGGGAGACTAGTCGCGGAGGGTAGCGGGATCCGAGGCACGGTGCGCCGCTGGCCGACCGCAGGCAGTTGGGGGCCCAAGTAGTGTACTAGCCATACATGAAAGGCTGCCCCGCCAACTGTCGAAAAATCCCGGAATGCACCATCGTGCTAGTTGGCGACCAGAGGAGAAGGCCCGATGGACATTTCCGGGGGGCTCGGGCGTCCCCGCAGTCTCCAGACTAGTCCTCCAATGATGATGTCCTGTCAGAGCGTGCCTGAGGGTTAGCGGCATGGAACCTCATTTCACTTCCTTCTCCTCTAACCTACTAACTCAAAACAATATGGCCAGGAACAATAAGAGAAAAGCTGTACAGCGGCAGCACTCTCTCTCACACAAAGTGAACCTCTCCAACATACGAGGTCTGCACTCAAATCTCACCGCAGTCCATTACCACCTAGAGACCGAGAAACCAGCGCTCTTGTTTCTGTCGGAGACGCAGATCGGATGTCCGTCTGACGTGTCGTATCTTACATACCCAGGGTTTACCCTGGAGCACCACTACAGACCACGCGCGGGCGGATGTATGAACGCCCGGGACGACATCTGCTATCGGCGTCTCCGTAATCTTGAGAACTCCAGGTTCTCAACGCTGTGGGCTTTAGTGGACACCGGCCTGGATAAAATTATCTACGCCTGTGTCTACCGTTCGCACAGCGGTGATCTGGAGACAACTGGGCTAATACAGCACCTCAGTGAGACGGCGGATGCGGCTCAGCAGCGGTACCCTTCTGCCCAGTTGGTGTTGCTGGGGGACTTCAACGCCCACCATCAGGAGTGGCTTTTCCCATACCAGCATACAGACCATGCTGGACGAGAGGCGCGAAAGCTAGCGCTTGCGTTAAAAATCACCCAGCTGGTCCAGGGGGCAACAAGGGTGCCGGAAGTTGATTCGCACACAGCCAATTACTTGGACCTTCTGCAGACAACAGATCCAGACCGGTACTTTGATTGATATATAGCATTTTGGCTTTTGTTGTGAGCGGACGTGCCGAAGAATTATAAAATTAATAAATAAAAACTCGCTGAATTGTGACCTGGTTTTACCTACTGGCCGGATAATTCTGTGAAACGTAGGCATAATATTTGCTAGTTATCTTACGTAACGAAATACAATGTGTAAAGTGTTACAAAGTCAATAACTGTGTCACAATGGCAAGCAGCCCCTTCAGTCGGGGTGACCGATGTGCTCGGAGTCCACCTGCGACACCCGTGCCCACAGCTGCACCCCAACCCGTGCCCGCACTCTCATCTCACTCCCAGACGCCTAACCAAAGAAACGAACTGGAAGTGATATCAACGCCTGAAATACAAAACTGGATGACGACTATTGAACAATGTCTAGGCGAAGTTTGCACTATTGCATCAGAGGGCAAATTAAATACTGACCAAAAGATGCGTATAAGTGCCTTGTGTAGAAAAATTGGTCACGGAACATCCCAGATGGCGGTCCAATACCAGTCCGTCAAAATGAGAGCAGTCATGGCTAACTCTACCGTACAAAACCTTGAAGACCAAATTGATCTGTCGCATCAACTGCAAGAGCTTAAGATGAAAGTTGGAGCCTCCAATCAAAATATGGGATCGTCCTTTGCTGATATGGTGAAGAAAGGTACCAACAAATTTATTCAGCCCTTAAATTTAAGCTCAGTGACCATCTATCCCAACGACAAACTGAAGTCTAGTGAGGAGACAAAGTCACTTGTACAAAAAATTATATGCCCAGAACAAATGAAAATACAAGTAAGAGGACTACGCAAGACAAAAAATGGCGGTGTCATCATCAGCACTGAGAGCAAGGACGACATAGAAAAGGTAAAGAAATCGATGCAGTCTTCAAATTCAGGCCTTACAGTTGACGAAACTCAGAAAAGAAAACCTAGAGTCGTAATTATCGGAGTGCCCTCATCCATGCAAGATAAAGAAGTTTTTACTTGTTTGTTCAACCAAAACCTAGCCGAAAAACTTCAGGATTGCAGCCTCGACACTTTTTTGTCCTACATTAAGCTGAGCCACAAGTCAGGTAAGAAGGATGCTGACACATGTAATTTTGTAATTGAAGTGTCGGCACACATACGTAAAGCCCTGATATGTAAAGACAGAGTATTTGTTAATTGGTCTTCCTGCCCTGTGAGAGACTTCACCCTAGTCACACGTTGTTATAAGTGCCAGCAATACGGACATGCGGCTAAATCATGTCGGGAGACCACCTACACGTGTGGCCATTGTGGTGAAGTAGGTCATTCCATCAAAGAATGCACTAAAAAAACAGAGGAACCAAAATGCGCTACTTGCTTGCACTTCAAAAAGCCAAGCAATCATAAGACAGGTGCAGCGGACTGTCCGGCAAAAATTATGGCAGAAAATAGGTACATAAACTCTATTGATTATGGAGGCGCCTAGGAGCGCCGTAAATTACGATTCTTTTTGGCCTTTACTGTTATTTTTAATAATAATTTAATATGATTAATAATCTAATTAGTGACATAGATAATTTCTCTGTATCTCAATCGGAAGTTTGTGACGTTGAACAGTGCAAACACTTTCTCTCCTCTTATACTAATCCATTAACCATATTAACCCAAAACATTCGCAGTGTTTTTAAGAATTTCGACAGTTTTAGCATTTTTCTAAAACGTCTAGACGTAAATTGTGACATTATTGTCCTAACTGAATGTTGGCTTGCTAAACAATATAACATACCACAAATCCCGGGGTATTGTATGTATAAGAGTAACTCAATTTCCAATCAGAACGATGGGGTGATAGTGTATGCAAGAGATCATCTAAATGTGACAGTCGTGGAACCAAACATGCACGACTGTAGCAGATTGTTAGTTAAAATCGTTATCTAATAAAATTATCAAGCAATTCAAAGACCTTTTAGTACCACCATTAACTTGCATTTTCAATAAATGTTTAACTACAGGGGTGTTCCCCAAGTGCTTAAAAAAAGCTGTTATTGTCCCAGTGTACAAATCAGGGAGTAAAGACCAAGTGACTAATTATAGGCCTATTTCCTTACTGCCTTCTATGTCTAAAATATTAGAAAAGATTATAAACAATAGGCTTTATAAATATTTGGAGGACAAATCTATTCTCTCTAGACGGCAGTTTGGATTTAGACCTAAAATATCTACAGATAATGCCGTACACCATCTGACTGACTATCTAGCACAAGAACTCGATAAAGGTAACCACACAGTAGGAATCTTCCTGGACCTCGCCAAAGCTTTTGATACAGTTTCTATTCCCATTTTGCTGCGCAAGCTTGAAGCCATAGGCATCAGGGAAATTCAGCTGAAACTATTTCAGAGCTATCTAGAAGAACGTACGCAATGTGTAAAGATTGGGAATGTTATCAGCAATGATGAAAATTGCACAGCTTTTGGAATTCCTCAAGGAAGTATTTTAGGGCCTTCACTCTTTTTAATTTACATAAACGATCTCTGTAATCTAAATTTAGATCATGGCCATATCGTTTGTTATGCCGACGACACTGCTCTGTTGTTTTCGGCTGACTCAGAAGAAAATGTCTACAAGTTTGCGCAACACGGATTCAATGTTATTAATAAATGGCTTCAAAATAATTCACTTACCTTAAACGCTGACAAGACAAATTACGTCAAGTTTTCGATGCGCAAACAAAAACTAACTTGCACTACCCCAACATTGTATGCTCATAACTGCACATCTAGCACAAATAACCAATGTGTTTGTCCTAAAATTAAAATGTCAGATACAGTAAAGTACCTTGGAATTATAATCGATAAGACACTTTCGTTTAAACCTCATATAGAGACTGTAAATAATAGGATTCGGAAATTGACATTTGTTTTTAAAAAATTACGCTTCATTGCAGACCCAAATATTGTGAGACAAGTCTACTTTGCCCTATGTCAATCGATAGTAACATACTGTATTACGACATGGGGTGGAGCGGGTAAAACATTGTTATTAACTATCGAAAGAGCTCAGAGGGCAATTCTCAAAGTGTCTACTTTCCGCCCTTTCCTTTTCCCTACCAACCTCCTATATAAGGAATGTGGAGTATTAACAGTCCGGCAGTTATTTATAATGGGTATTGTATTAAAACAGCACGCAGATCTAACATATAGCACGGAGTTTACTAACAAAAGACGTAAAGATTTAGTCTGTCCTCAAAACCATACCAAACATGCTTTCTCATCAAAATTTTATATGTTTCTTGGTCCTTTCCTCTACAATAGATTGAATGCGAAAGCAAACATTTATAGCCTGAATAAAGTTAACTGTAAGAGAATTTACTGGTTGTGCTAAAGTGATTTTGTTTATACAATTCTTGACCTAGTTTAAGTACCTTGTTATTTAAAAAACTGTACGATTTATACAATTTTAGACCTAGTTTAGTTAGTTATCTAGAAGTTAAGTTGTTAACTGTCTATATCACAGATTTTTTACACATTTGTATTGTACTATAGAATCTTTTTGATTATTTGTTAATTTTAAATTATTTTAGATCTTCTCGCCTGAAACACAGGATTTCCTAGTTCAGGCTCGTAATCCTTAGAATTAAGATATATATTTAAGACTCTATGTAATTTGTCCAGTAAAATTGGTAATAAATAAATAAATAAAAAAAAAATAAAAAAAATACTCGTTGTCGATTTCTTCTCCACTGGGTAGTTCCGACCACTGTCTGCTGAAGTCTGTGTCCGTCTACTCCCCGCCCGATCCTAGCCCAAGAGGCACCCGGCGGGTATGGCGATACAGGTCAGCAGATTGGGATGGCATGCGATCATTTTTCGCATGTTACCCTTGGCAGCCTACTTGCTTTTCTTCAACTGATGCTTCGTCGTACGCTGACGCCGTGACGGATGTGTTGCGCAAGGGAATGGAGTACTACATTCCGTTCTCAGACGTAGCAATGTCTGGCGAAGCTCGCCCATGGTTTGGTGCCGAGTGCAATCGCGGTAATGCGATAAAACATGCGGCGTACCTAGCATGGGTCGACGCCCGTGCGCGCAAAGCAAATGACGTGAGTCAGAAGAAGAGAGCCTTTAACAGGGCTGCCAAGTCCTGCAAGAAGGTGTTGCGGAGAGCTCGGTTTGACCACATTAGCCGAATAGGGAACAAACTTGCTTCATACCCAGCAGGTAGTAAAGCTTTTTGGTCCCTGGCTAAGTCGGTCGAATCGAACTTCTGCCGCCCCTCACTACCACCACTGCTGAGACCCGATGGGTCGCAGGCCCACTCCGCTGAGGAGAAAGCAAACTTGTTTGCTTCTATGTTTGAGGAATCGTCGTCTGGATCCTGGTGGCGCGAGGCCTCCTGCTTCTCGTGATGGATGCGAGTCGAGTATGTCGAACAATCGCATTCATCAGAAGGACGTTCTTCGGGTACTGCGTAAACTAGACGTGAATAAGGCTAGTGGCCCCGACGGGATACCGGCAATTGTTTTGAGGACTTGTGCGCCTGAGTTGTCTCCAATCTTGACACGCCTATTTCGTCTTTCGTTTGAGACTGGAAAAGTACCGAATGCTTGGAAGCAAGCTAACTTGCAGCCCGTGCCCAAGAAGGGTAGTCGAGCTGACCCGTCGAATTACAGACCCATCTCGGCGTGCTGAATCGTAAACTCATACCTAGAAGCGAATGATATCCTTAGCGACCGACAATTTGGGTTCCGCCGAAATCGGTCTACTGGGGATCTTCTAGCGTATGCCATTCACATCTGGAGTGAGGCCATAAAGAAGCACGGGGAGGCACTTGCGGTCTCCCTTGATATCTCGAAGGCCTTCGACAGGGTCTGGCACGATAGCCTTATTAGTAAGCTTCTTTCCTTCGGTCTTCGGTCATTTCCTGAGGGATCGGTCTATCCTAGTGGTCATAGATGGCTGCTCGTCCGGACTGCTGGATATTAATGCCGGGGTTCCTCAGGGGTCGGTGCTCTCGGCAACATTGTTCCTGCTGCATGTTAATGATCTGCTAAAACCCGGTACCTTTGGGTATGCAGACGACGGCACTGTTGCTGAGAGATACGTGTCCGACGCACGGGCTGGTGGGTCGCAGATCCGGTCTCACCGGGAGGCTATGGTTGAGCGCTTGAACTTGTCCTTACACGCTGTCTCTGAATGGGGCGATGCCAATCTGGTCAAGTTCAACGCTGCTAAGACCCAAGCGTGTCTTTTTTCCGCTAAAAGGAGCCAATTCCACCCAGCTCCATCTTTTCGTGGAGTAACCGTGCCGATAACCGTCCGACTTGAGCTTCTTGGTGTTACGTTAACATCTACCCTCAATTTTGGCCCCTTCATAGAGGCAAAGGCTCAAGTGGCTGCCAGAAAGTTGGGGGTCCTAGCAAAGGTTAGACGGTACTTCACGCCGGAACAACTGCTCAAGCTCTATCAAGAGCAAGTTCGATCGTGTATGGAGTACTGCTCTCATCTTTGGGACGGATCTACCAAATACCAGCTTGATGCCCTTGAGTCAATTGAGAAACGAGCCAAGAGGATCATCGGTAATGACAGGCTCTTCGAGTCAGTCTTGAGCATCGACGCTGAGTTGCTGGCTTGTCGGTTTTCTATCGCTTGCATTTTGGCGAGTGTGCGACGGAATTGCATAATTTAATTCCGCCAAGCCCGTTCCATCATCGGACCACAAGACGAACGGCGATGCGCCACCGGTACATGGTGGACATCCCACCGACACGCACTAAACGTTTTGGGAACACATTCATAGCGCGTACAGCTAAGGAGTGGAATTCCCTGCCAGAGTCTGTGTTTCCAGATAGCTACAACCTGGGAGTCTTTAAGACAAGAGTGAATAGGTTGCTTCTAGACAAACGTGCTCCATCTTCGACCGCATCATCGCTTACCAGGTGAGATTGCGGTCCAACGTTTGCCGGCCTATCCATAGTAAAAAAAAAACCGTGCTACTTACAATGTCGTCTATCTTGAGTATAGCGCGCACGGTCTCCGTGGAGAGCGCCAGCGCCGAGGCGGTGACGTGCAGCGGCTGCAGCACGTGCTCCTGGCGCATGTCGGTGACGCGGCCGCGCCGCACGTTGACGCCGGCGTTGGAGCCCACGCCGCTCTCGGCGCCGCCCGCGTGCGCGGCGCGCAGCTCCGTCACCGTCTCGATCGGGTTCAGACCTGTCAATGCACCATTCATTCGTTACTTTTTAATTCTTATGATATTTTGCATTTTTGTCTAAAAATGCCAATATCCTCTAGCTTAGTAATCAAATCAGTAGAAGACCAACACAATAAGCCATAATATAATAGGAACTGGCTACTTAAATTATACATTTTAAAAATGTTAATTCTCTCTGTATTTAGTTTTCTTTTAATTGAATAAATAAAAAAAGTAGCATTTTCTTGGTTTCCTACTCCACATGAAAAACTCCAAGCACTAGGGGACTGTACTTTAATCTAAATTGTTATTTGTCTCCATCGTAAACCTGATGCCATCATTGCATTTAGATTTATAAACTAGGGTTTTATTTGTGTGGTAATTTGCCTGTGCTGAAATAATCTATCTAATAGTATATTTGTTTACCATTAAAAACATGAATAAACTTTCACTGGCAGATAGCTGATGTTAAAAGGTTTACTTGTATTTTGTAAAAAGGTTCTGTGCAAAAATAATATTTTCACGCATGCGAAGCCGCGGGCTACGAAATATTTTGTGATATTAAATAAAATTAATGATTTATCAATTGAAAGCATTTCATAAAGGTTTTGAAAAATCGTAATTCTAGTCTTCACACTAGGGCGCGTTCCGGCCACAACGTATTTTGACAGACCCCATGTTTTGCCTAACATTTGATGCATTGTTAAAGTACGATTGTGTTTTATTGAGTTTGTAGTCGACATGACCTTTCCAGAGCAATGTGGTATCAAGGCCCACTCTCAAGTACTTGGAATTAAGTATCCGGATAGTACTATATGTGATATCCAGATACTAAATTTGACGGATATCCTCATTGCATGCCCTACTTATGTGCAAAAAAATACGACCCACCTCGTGAGTATTGGTTTATGGCATGAACAATCAAAAAGCAAAAATATTAATGAGCTAGTTTCAATACTGTGTGATAGACAGAAAAGTAAGTTTGTCTTTAACTTTTTTATCATCATTTTATTCAGCAACTATTCGGTATTCGGCTACTTTTTTGATTATTCGGTATTCAGCCGCATATTGCAAACCATTCGGCCGTATACCGAATACCAAAAATAATATTAGTCACATCTTTTTATTTTATCAAGAATTCAGCATATTTAATCCTTTTAAAATCTATCAGTGGTAAGTTATGTTGAGTAATGCTTTCTATTTTTTAAGATATAAGTACAGTTCGCATCACCGTTGTTTACCCCTCCGAAGTAAGGTTTTAGTGACGACCGCGCAGGTGCAATCGCGTATACAAGTGTTACGTTCCTAGAATATTTTTGTTTATACGTATTATATTATAAACAAGTAACAAAGACAGTAACAATACAAAAAAGTAACACCACAAAAACACACACAAAACAAATCAAATAGTAAGAAATAACCAAAATAATTAATTAAAAACAATAACAAACGTGTAACACTTTTCGCATCAACAGTCGTATTGCATTGAGAAAGCGGGTCACACGCGACCTCCCCGCGCATGCGCTGTCCTATGTTTTTTGTCAAATTGATATACTGCGCAGTCGATTGCGACGTACTTCGAGGAGGTAAACTTGCGTGACGGGAACTGTACAGTTTGATGTAACAAACAACACAAGAATACGTGTTCTGGCACGAGGTACTTACTAACAAATGAAACAAACTACGCCTACGGCGGCGTTTCGTCGCTTCGACCGAGGGCCTAGCCGTATATTCGGTATTCGGCAAAGTCACTATTCGTGGCATCTCTACCTCTACTTGAAACCAAAATCAGTTTGAAGTGAACAAAATTTATTAATTTATTTTTACCGGAAAATGATTATAAATATCAATACAATAAATTGTTTTGGTCACCCCTTGCTCTTATTGCTTCCATCCTGTTTTCGCTTAATGAGAGCTTATTAATGTTTTAACTAATTCCTGCGGTGGGATACCTCCTTCCCACTCCTCCTGGATAGCTACCTTTAGTTCCTGGAGGCTTTCCGAGTTCTAGCCCTAACGCGTCTCTTAAGCTCATCAAATAGATGCAAAATAGGATTAAGGTCAGGGCTCCTGGCTGGCGTTTCCAAACAGGAATTCCACAGGCAAAAAATGGACCAGCATTATCGCATGATCATAAAACCTTGCCTATAAAACCATGAAACGTATGAAATGACGTGATGCTTCAGCACCTCCTGGATGTAACGTTGTGCAGTCAGAGTGCCCAGACGACGCCCGGATATAAGCCCAAGTTCAGTTTGGCCTATAAGTTAAGGAAATACCGACTCAAACAGTCCACGACTCTTTCCCGAAGGCCACTCGTTCTTTAATATAGCACTATGCAAATTGCTCTACCTCGCTTCGGTACTTTTCTGCGTCCATAATTTCCATGAAGATTGATTTTACACTCATTCGCGAAAAACGAGCTTCCATTGTTCGAGCGACCAGCAACCGTTCGAAAACGAAGCCGTGTTTGGCGATGGCCAAATACGTTAATTTTATAATGTTAATAAGTTTTCGAACGTGTTTCGCTGGAGTTTATTTTGAACCGTTGTCAGCTTTATATGCATGTAAACTTCTCTGAAAGTCGTCGTCGTACTGTCCAATCACTTATAGTAACATTACGGACATTACGAAGTCGCTGTCGGACTTTAATACCGGTGAGATGTCGATTTTGTAAGGCCGTTGACACAATGAAGCAAGCATTTCTCTCTGATGTGACCCGATTTCTTCCCGAACCCGAACGCTGATCAAAGCTTCCAGTCTCTTAGAAACCTTTGGTACACCCGCCTTACTGCTGATCGACTCAAATGAAAACCATTCCACCACCACCAGCCATGACTCTCTGACTCAAGCCATCCTGGATCATTCCTACTAATTGAGCAACCTCAATTGGAGTAGTATCCATTTCTCGGAAGACTCTTAAACGATAATTTAATGATCAATATTAACAAATAACCATGAATTTGAAATTAACAAACACTTGGTTCATTTTAAAGACGCAGCGTCGCAGTGGTTCTGTGTGCAAAAATGTGAAATGAAGGAATCTGAAAATTTGAGTCGATTGTATTGTTACTTTTATCAATGTTTAACGTATGTGAAAATAAGGTTTTGAAACACAGTTAAAAAGTTTTGGCTGGCTTTTCTTATTTCTGATCAATCATATTTTTTTCATGCAAGTGTATGTCTGCGTCCACAAGTGAGGTTTCATGTTTAGCGTGACTGCGTCAGTGAGGCACTCACCAGCGTTCTCGGCGAGCGTGGAAGGCACGACCTCGAGCGCGTCGGCGTAGGCTCGCAGACAGTAGTGGTCGGCGCCGGGCGCCGCCAGCGACGCGCGCGCCAGAGCCGCGGCCGCCGCCGCCTCGGGCGCGCCGCCGCCCGCCAGCAGCGCCGGCCGCCGCGCCACGCAGCGCACGGCGCACAGCGCGTCGTGCAGCGAGCGCGCCGCCTCGGCCACCACGGCGCCGCTGGAGCCGCGCACCAGCACCGACACCGTGCGCCCGCCCGCCGCGCAGCCGCTCATCTGCAGGGCCGTGACGAACGGGTTAGCCGACTTGGACTTTTTAGCGAAAGTGTGTCGTGGCTTTACAGACATCATTATTTCTTTGCCATTGTCATGCAAGGTTTTATTTTTACGATTCAATATTTCATACTAATACTCACTTTGATGTACTTCCCAGCAGGCTCATTGACCTCTTCGACTAAATCGACGTTGACAAGGTTTTCTGCAGTAAAGTGGTCCAGTGAAGCAATAGGTCTGCACCCAAGAGTTTTGCACACAAACTCGATGTCTTCACGTTCAATGTCTTTAATTACCATTGTTTTGATCTTATCCAAGAAGTGAATAGCCAAGTCACTCAGAGCGTCACTGTAATTCAAATATCCAAGATTAATCAATGACATTTTCTAATTTAAATAGTTCTGTACAAGGCGTAAAAAAGCGTTAAATATCCACCAGCAAAGCCAACCTCTATGCATTCTGTTCATCAAACTAAGTGACATTGTAAATAAATAATAATTGCTGGGACTTCTTTTTTGGTACGAAAACATCCAAAAAGAAGAGTCAAGTATTTTAGTTACCCAAGTATGTAATATGAAACAGTAAGTATAATTATTAAATTGTTGAGGGTTAAAATTAGCCAATCAAAACAAAATTCATCAAAACATGACATCAATGAATGATTGCAGTAATGACAGGAAAGTGAACGAGAAATTACAGAATATTATTCAGATCTTTTTTGATGCATGATACTGTCATCGCTCATGTTAGTGTCATGACCCTTAGAAAAGAAAAAAAACTGGCAAGTGCGAATCGGATTCGCGAACGAAGGGTTCCGAACGAATTTTTTTTTAACATGTTATTCTTAAAGATAGGAGATAAGGGGAGAGGAATAGTCATTTTTCGTGTAATTTCATGAATAACTTCAAAACCATTTATTTCAAAATTATGAAAAAAATAATAATAATTAAAACCCTCACAGCAAGCCCTTTCTTTTGATATATCACACGATATTGTTCAAAAAACTTTGACCCCCAAAAGTGACCCCCATACTAAAAATTTAATGATTTACGTAAAGCATCCTTGTTTGGGTCACAGAAGTCCATGTGTACCAAATTTCAACAGAATCGGTCCAGTGGATCCGGAGATAACGGCTGTGGCATACGGACAGACAGACAGACAGACAGACAGACAGAGTCACTCGGGTCCATCTATCAGGGATCCATAAAAATAACTGACTTTCAGATTCCTAATCGTCTTTTTACGCCCATTATGTCATTAAGAATAACAACAACAAAAATGTTTACCGCAAAATTGACTTTTGCACCAAAAGTACGTTACATCCGGCTTTTTTTATTTGTTTGACGATATTCAAGATGTATTGACGTTCCTCTTTTAAGACGCGGTCCATTGCAGCGTAATCTGATACGATAACATTGTGGTCCATCTAAAACGAAAATACAAAGGGTACATTAGTCATTAAGACAAAATACCTCCTCCCTTATGAAAGAAGAATATAAATTTCTCCCAAATGCTGTAATAAATTTTGGTATGTATGTGTCACCGAAAAAAATTTCTAACGTCCTAGAATTGTAAAATATCTCGTGAAATTGTAAAATACTTTTTCTTAATAAGCCGCGAACATATTGGAAACTATTAATTTTGGGTGGGATTTATTGTATACAGAACGATTCTTTCATAATACATCGAGAACTCATAACCTAATAAATTACAATCTTTATACAATCATTAGGAGTATATTTATTACAATCTTTAGGAGTCTGCAATTTTCCGGTGTCATCGAGAACTCATAACCTAATAAATTACAATCTTTATACAATCATTAGGAGTATATTTATTACAATCTTTAGGAGTCTGCAATTTTCCGGTGTCACCGGAAAATGGCAAACTACGTAAGATGATAAAATAACTTGGGGGATAGTAAACTTTCGATAAATTGTCAACTGAACATTTGGACAACTGCAATACTTTCTTACGCATCAAAATTCTATAATATAAGTCTATACTTTCTCGCAGTCATTCGAGAAATTGTGAACCCAAAAAAACGTGGCGACCAATCAGAGCACAAATCTACAAGAAACAAAGCTCTCATTGGTTTGTTCAGGGCCCTGGATGTGACGTTACATGTGCGCCATAGAGTTACGAATCAAATGGACCTCCCATTGTCCGATGTTGGTTGTGTTTACTTAGGGTGCATTGGCGTATCTAGGATTTTTTCCAGGGGAGGCCTGGCCCCTAATCTGACATGCAACGCCCACACACCCACACCACAGTCGGTAATCATGATCAAAAATGGAATTATAGGCCCGTCGCCCGTCGCCCATCGCGGTCGTAACCTAAAACTTTAGGGGTTGAGGGGGGGGGGGGGGTGATCATGTTAATATAATAATTTGAAATAAATAGTTTCTAATTATAAAATATTAAGTCGAGAAAATCGGGCTGCGATCTAGTTCATGATCGATGTGTATACCATTGCATTCCTACAAGAGACCTTTAGAAAAATTATGACGCCCCGGCCAATAATACCTTTGAGTTCTCGAGGCCAAAACCGCGCGGGTAACGGTGGCGACTTTTGCTGAAAAACTTAAGAGGCCTATTACAATTTGACTGTATTTTTTGCGTAAAATGACTAACTTTGGCTTTCTTATTCTCAGAAACTGAAATATTTAGACAACTTTATCTTATTGGGTAGTTGAGAATAGTTATTAGCATTAAACATAGCGCCTCACTTCTATTTGTAAAAAGCCAAAATTTCCCATTACAAAAATCTCATTAAAATCCATAAAAAACTACTAAAAACGCTGAGAATTTACTACCAAAATAAACCATAGTTCAGAAGAAATGGAAATTTAATAAATATTCATTAAATAAATTAATAATAAACCCTAAAATAAACGTAATTGCAACGGCGTCAAACAATCATCGCATTATGTGGAAATGCAATGAGTCAGCAGTTTTGTGAGTAAAAACGCAATTCTGTGATAGGGCTCTTAAGCCTAAAGAAAACTGGACTAATAGATGTTTCTCAGCAGACCTAAAAATGCTAGAGCAAGTGAGCTCGAAAATTTTTAGCATCTCGCCTGGGAATCTGGGTTAGATTAGTTCTTTTCCACGAGCCCCCCCCCCCCCCCCATATACGCTATGCTAGCCCATATATGCTATGTTTGGGAATGTTAGGTATAACTCATTTTTAATATGAATGTTGGCGCGGTCGCTCTTTGTTCAGCAGTTAGATCAAATGTCAATTATACAAGATGATAATTAGATCAAAAGAACAAGAATAAGAATATACTAAATGAACAAATAGATCCCAATTTTTTGTCATGAGGCTTTTTAGGGTTCAGTACTTCAAAAGGAAAAACCGGGACTCTTATAAGATCACTTTGTTTTCCGTCTGTCTGTCAAGAACCTTTATCTCGAGAACATGTGAAGGTATCGAGCTGAAACTAAAACCATATACTCAGGTCTACGGTCCCTTGAAGCTGTGAAAAAATCAAAATTCTAAGTAAACTTAAAAAAAAATATGGCCGTTATAATCTTATGGATTTGCCATTTTCTGTTGACATATAAAAAACTATTCTATTACTGAGTGACAGACACAGAACACAGCTGAAACTACTGGTCACAGGAAGCTGAAATTCGGCATGTAGCTTCCTTGGGGAGTGTAGAATAGAATAGAATAGAATACTCTTTATTATGTACACCACATAAGTTACAGAAAAGATAGATGAGAAACATTACATAGGGTGACACAATGGGCGGCCTTATCGCTAAAAGCGATCTTACTAAGAGAGGATTTCCCGAAATTCCTATGGGAACGGTAAAAGCGAGATATACGTGTACGAAGTGTCAGGCAAAAGCTAATAATTTAATAAATAATACACTTACATCTGTCTTTGGTGGTGAAATACAGAATTGAATGAGTCCAACTTTCGCCTTTTCAATTCTATGTGGGCCATTCACATTGGATGCACGGTGGGGAATAACCAGTCCTTGAATCAGTTCAGTGTCTTCAACTGTCCCTCCAATGCGTTCAATTACTTTAACATCACGCAGATCAACACGTGCACCCACACCTCCCACTATAGGTTCCATTACTGTAAAAAAGATAAAAAAAATCCAAATATATAAAACTCTTCGGTTACAGAGTGATTGAGTGACTGACAGACAAAGCACAGCTGAAACTACTGGTCATAGAAAGCTGAAATTTGGCATGTATTTTTTTGGGGAGTGTAGGGAGCACTAAGAGAGGATATCCCAAAATTCCTACGGCAACAGGAAAAAACAGCATATGCACCTACAAAGTCGTGGGCAAAAGCTAGTTAAGAATATAATAATAAAATATTTTCAAAACAAGTATTGTTATACTGACCAGCACGAATAGCTTGAACAGCAATGGGAGCAAGGATGGTAGAATGCTGTGAAACAACTTTAGAGTTCAGAGATGTTGCTGCTGCCTTCAACAGAGCATCTTCATTTGACAAATCTACTGGAGTTGCCATACCTTCAACCACCTAAAAGAATAATTAAAACAAAGATTTTACAAATTTTTTATACACTATAATAACATCACATATATGTTTTTCCCTAACACTTAGACTAGGCACATAGTATTTTTAATAAGTGTGGGTTGCACCCCCTAGGTTGGGAAACATTATTGGTTTTCCATACACCTAAACATATTTAGGAATACCTGAAGACTAGATTTGTTCCCAATAAAAGCACGCACCATGCGGCACCAGTAACCTGGACTTACCTGGCCCTTAGAATCGAGTAGACAGGCAGATTATGCCTAGACTAACACACCATCTGTTATGGTCTTATATTCAAAACATTTTTTTTTTTTTAAACAAACTATTAGAAATACTTTACCTGTAAAGCCATCTGCAATGCCTTCTGGAAACCATCAGAAATTACTGTTGGGTGTATTCCTTTTTGCAGCAGCTTTTCTGCAGCATCCAATAGGGCACCAGCAATAACAACAACAGACGTAGTGCCATCACCAGCTTCAATATCTTGAGCCCGTGACAATTCCACCAACTATAATTAATTTTTTCATAGTTTTAATAAGTTCTACTTAAGTATGTCCATCATAAGGAAATGTGTTCCTTTGTCATTTGGTAATCGCTTACCATTTTAGCAGCTGGATGAATAACACTCATTTGCTTCAAAATAGTGGCACCATCATTAGTAATTGTTACTTCACCATTACTTGCTTGAATCTGAAAGAGTGGAGAGGGAAAAATTGAAGCCAAGCAGTAGACTCAATCTTAAATATTGTTTATATTAGATACCTAACACAAGTTACAAATACCTATTTAATCCTTCATCTTTTGTTTCAGTTACACGACAAAATTGACACAAGCAAATTGAAGTTTAGAGAAAATAATGTGACATAAAATATTATGATTTTACCATTTTATCCATACCACGAGGGCCCAAACTTGTGCGGATGGCATCAGATACAGCTGAAATTGATACAATGAAAACATATAACATATTTTGAACCAGAAATCGAATTTACAAAAAGAACAATGCTGGAGTAAACATACAACAAATTAAAATGAGTTTTCATGACTTTTGTGTTATTATTGTAAGATATTTGATTCTAAATCAAGGCAAACTATTATAATTTGTTGCTTAGACCATAGATAAGTTGAAGAATCACGAGTTTCAGGTTTTTTCAGCTATCAGTGGAAAGAAATCGGAAAACAATACAGGGTTAACGTTTATTACAAGTTTCTAGTGGGTTAAATGCAAATTATAACAAAGTTATTGTTATGAATAAGAAACTATCATAGAATTTTGTAACAGATGTTTTTACCTTTTGCGGCATTTATGTTGCTGAGCCGAATGTCAGTTGGTTTGCTTTTATCTTTGTATACCGCCGAATTAACTTTAGCAGAATCACCACCAGCTTTTGGAGCCATCGTAATATGTATTTATATTTAGTTCAACACAACGAAAATCAAGATGAAATTGGATGTAAATCTTTATTTTTATCAATGAAAGAAATAACTGACCACAGACTGATCTAATGAAATAGAATGAGACTGACAGAGACTTGACACTTTGACAGTGACAGTCAGTGTTGCCAACAGCTAAACTAGCTCTCCACTAGATTACACTATTAGACCACCAGAAAACCACTAACAAAATAAATCCTTCGACATGAAACCACATAAATTTCCACAATTTTTTTTGAAGCAATCATTCCATAAGTAATTTTAGTTTTTAGTTTCCTTTATAACTACGTAGCAAAAAAAAAACATTTAATCGACACACCAGACACTATTAGTTCCTAGAACATAGCAACGCACAAATAATTTAAAAACAAAAGCTATTCTAAAGTTCATCTTCAGACGAATCATTTTAATTTTGCACCATTATCGTCGTTGGGTACAAGATATGATTTTTTGATACCGATTCGTTTTACGTTTATCGGAATTGCATGTCGCTGTTATATGATTTATTTTCATTCTTCTTGTGCTTATTTTATACTAGCTTCTACCAGCGGCTTCGCCCGCATGGTCCCTAGGGAACACACTCCCGGGATAAAAAGTAACCTATGTCCTTTCTCAGGCTCTAGACTATCTGTGTATCAAATTTCATTTAAATCGGTTCAGTAGTTTTAGCGTGAAAGTGAGACAGACAGACAGAGTTACTTTTGCATTTATAATATTAGTAAGGATTACACTAGCACTTCGCCCGCGACTTCGTCTGCGTAGACTTAAGAGGTGGCGCGCTACTGGTACTTGTAAATCTTTAGCGCTCACAATTCCTGCTGAAAATATAATTTGACATGTTTCTAATCTCCTGGTACATAATACATCTTTAGCGCTCATAGCCAGGAAAAAACTCCGATATTTTGCTGTTCACCTGGTACTTTTGAATCCTAACCGCTCACTATTCCAACCTTGGAATTACTTCGACATGTTTTTGGTCTCCTGGTACTTGCGAATCTTTAGCGCTCACAATTTCAGCCAAAGAAATACGTCAACATGTTTCTTTTCCAGCCTGGAAAAAACTTCATCCGAGTGATTTAGCTATGAGCAGCAGAGCAGTGTACCTGCAGTAGGCGCGCGTTTGTAAAAAGTTATTTATCTTCCTCACACAGCTACCTTGCGGCGGCACATTTCCATAACACGTACTTCACTCCGCTGCATAGCTTAGCTTCAGTCGAAATGGTCACATAGTTTCGTAGCTTAGCTTTTACATTCTCGCCGCATAGCTGCATAGCAGTTCTCTGGTAATAAGGCACCACCTTAAAACACATATATGAACGTACGAGCTGTTGCCCGCGACTTCGTTCACGTGGAATTTTTTAATGTGTACTGTGTAAGAACGGACCGCCTGGTCAAAATGTGATCAATGTGGTGATGACTATTAAAGGTGTTCTTTTGGGCGCTGTAATTTGGGCGGTAGAATTCCTAAACAAAATTAAACGGCGTTAAGGCCACCTAACCCACTCGATCTTTGGCGACACGTCGTCGTCGTCGTTGTTTTGCACTGCTGCAAAAGGACTCCCCGGCCGCTGTTTTTGATAATATTGCATGTTGCAATATTGGGTATCTTTGCTTGAGGAAATGCTGGCGGCGAGACTTTGTATGTAATAACTAATAAGTCATAATTCGAGGTTTGGCTCTCGACTGTTTTCTCCTCCAATACTGGACCGATATAAGAGATATTTCACAAACTGAATAAGAAGGAAATCATTTTATCCTCAATCAATACCAAAGCATTGTCGCCATCGAGTCTTATGCTTAATATCTTCTGATAAAGCGTCCTTGTATTTATCCTAAAGCTGGCGTCGGCGGGCGTCGTCGGCCGTGGTCGGGCGTCGTCGGGCGTCGACGGGCTGTTTTGTTCGGTTTTGTTCTGTTTTGTTTTGTTTCGTTTTGTTTTGTTTTTTGTTTGTTTTGTTTTGTGAAAAAAAAATATAAGTACACGGTTCCTGTTTTGCCGTATGGTGCCGTAAAAGAATAATACCATCCCATCACATCCCGTGGGTGTCGTAAGAGGCGACTAAGGGACTTGCCAGAGAATGGGCAGCGTTTTCTGTAAAACTCAACACCATATACTGCTACCGCCAACCCGCCTGCCAAGCGTGGCGATTATGGCAAACCCCCCCAATGACAAGCACAACCAAAAACTGGCCCCTAGTGCCCGCCCGTCTACCCTTGACTCCGGTAGCGGTAAAGGTCACGGCGAGGCAAGGGGTGCGAAGAACCTCTGGAGTGAATTGAGTAGGTTGCGATGGAGTATTGTAGGACTGTCTGAAGTCCGAAGAGAGCTATTTCCGGGAGGGTGACCAGAAGTCTCAGGGTGGTGTCGGGTTCATCGTTCACAGGTCCCTTGTGTCCAATGTGGTGAGCATCGAGTGTGTCGACCAGGGTGGCGTACCTTTTTTTTTTTTTTAAGGATTGGAAATCATCAAATGACTCCTCCCGCTCTGGGTGAAGCAGAAGGGAGTGTCAGACTCTTACTGACTAAAACCCATCCGTGTTCCTCCTAATGCCCTTTGCATTCCAGGGCCGCGGCGACTCTCTCGAACAAATCCCCGGCAGGCACTGGCCCTAGCGGGCCCCGTTCTTTATGCTGACAGCTCCTTGAGGCGCGCGTGGAACACAGCGCGCCGTCGACCCGGGCCTGGTTCTGATCAGACGGCGAGCCACCCAATGCTCGCCGTCCGCAGGCCCGCGCCTACGGTGGCCGAGAATCGCCCTGCGACTCCCGACGCCCGGGGCGTCTTCTTCTGTTGCTGCGGCGGCTGGGGCGTGAGGTTTCCCTCGCTCTCACGCGTTCGGCCTCCTCCTTTGCTAGCGTTACTGCTTCGCAGAAGGAGGTGACCGCTTCCCATGCCTCCTCGCTCCGGACCATGGATTGGACCAGGGCCGGACGCGAGAGGTCGCCGCCGCCAATCGCCACGACGAGGACGCGGCGGTGTTCCGCCCAAGTGACGTACCTGATACTTAGAATATCGTCAAGATATTCGTTGAAGGTCGTACAGGTTTACGCCCCAATCTCGACACACCCCGACGACGAAATAGAGACCATGTATGAGGATATATCCAGAGCCATACATGGTCATAAAAATCACTTCACCGTGGTCATGGGGGACTTCAACACGAAACTGGGCAAACGAGACGGTGACGAGCTGCGAGTGGGGCAATTTGGATTTGGACGTCGGAACCACCGGGGACACTTACTGGCTAGTTTTATGGAGAAGGAGGGCCTCTATATGATGAACTCCTTCTTCAAAAAGCGTGAGCACAGGAAGTGGAACTGGCAGAGCCCAGACGGTATAACTAAAAATGAGATTGACTTCATCAAGTATTCAATGATGTCTCTCTGATTAACGCAGTGAAACCAGAAGTGATCACCGCATGGTAAGAGGCACATTGAATCTAACTATCAAGCTTGAAAGGTCTCGATTGATGAGGTCTACGCTCCGTCCAGCACACATCCAGATCAAAATTCCGAGAGCTTTCAGCTCGAACTTCAGAACCGTTTCGAGTGCCTAGGGAGCTCCGTGGACGATTGCAACGATGGGTTCGTGGAAACTGTCCATACGGTCGGGTCTAAGTTTTTCAAGACTCGCCGTACAGATAGGAACAAGAGGGTCTCTGATCCTACTTTGAAGCTCATGAAGGAGAGGCGGGATATGAATCTGCAGTCTTCAGAAGATGCGTGCAGATACCGGCAGCTCAATAAACGGATCTCAGTCTTTGAAAAGAGACCTCCGCCGCTTTAATACTGCAAAGATTAAAGACGCGATAGAGCGGAATAAGGGCTTCAGGGTCTTTGCCAGAGATCTGTCTATTGGGCAAAGCCAGCTCACGAAACTGAAGACCGCTGATGGCAGAACCATAACCGCCAAATCGGAGATTCTGAGAGAGATCGAGACGTTCTACGGACAGATATCACGTTAATGACTAAACCCGATACGAATCTAGCTTACGACCCAGAGCTAGATCGACCCGGCACTATACCGAGGACATCCCGGACGTCAGCCTGTATGAGATTAGGATGGCTCTGAAGCAGCTAAAAAACAACCGGGCGTCGGGTGAGGACGGAATTACGGCCGAATACCTGAAGGCGGTTGGAAGACCGGTCCTTAAGGCCCTTAAGGAACTGTTCAATTCCGTCATACTTGAAGGGAAAACGCCACAGGCAGAGGTGTGGTGGTACTCTTCTTTAAGAAGGGCGACAATGCTTTAGAACTATAGGCCCATCTCACTTCCGAGCCATGTCTACAAGCTGTTTTCCAGAGTCATCACGAACCGTCTCGCACGCAGGTTTGACGACTTCCAGCCTCCCGAACAAGCCGGATTCCGAAAAGGCTTCAGCACCGTATACCACATACATACGCTCCGTCAGATTATACAGAAGACCGAAGAGTATAATCTGCCCCTCTGCTTAGCGTTTGTGGACTACGAGAAAGCCTTTGATTCGATCGAGACTTGGGCTGTGCTGCAGTCTCTCCAACGGTGCCAGATCGACTATCGGTATCTACGAGCTGAAAGGTTTGTACAAAAATGCCACCATGTCAGTCCGACTTCAGGATCAGACTTCGAAACCTATCCTCCTGCAGCGGGGTGTGAGGCAGGGAGTCGTCATTTCTCCGAAACTGTTTACAGCCGCAATGGAGGATGTCTTCAAGGTTTTGGACTGGAGAAGGCTAGGCATTAATGTCAATGGCGAGTACATCAGTCACCTTCGATTTGCCGACGATATAGTCGTCATGGCTGAGACTATGGAGGACTTCAGTACAATGCTCGATGACCTCAGTAGAGCTTCCGAAAGGGTGGGTCTCAAAATGAACATGGACAAAACCAAGATCATGGTAAATACTCATGTAGCACCCACTCCCATCAAGATCGATAACTCTACACTCGAAGTTGTAGACGAGTACGTCTACCTAGGACAAACGGTCCAGCTAGGTAGGGCCAACTTTGAGAAAGAGGTCAACCGTCGAATCCGACACGGCTAGGCAGCGTTCGGGAAGTTGCGCGGTATCTTCTCGTCCCACATACCACAGTGTCTCAAGACGAAAGTCTATGATCAGTGCGTGTTGCCAGTGATGACATACGGAACTGAAACGTGGTCGCTTACAATGGGCCTCATCAGAAGGCTCAAAGTCACTCAAAGGGCAATGGAGAGGGCAATGCTTGGAGTTTCTTTGTGTGATCGAATCAGGAATGATGATATCCGCAAGAGAACCAAGGTTACCGACATAGCCCGAAGGATCACCAAACTAAAGCGGCAGTGGGCAGGACACATTGCTCGCAGAACAGATGGTCGATGGGGCCGAAAAGTTCTGGAGTGGCGACCGCGTTCCGGAAGACGTAACGTTGGAAGGCCTCCCACAAGGTGGACCGATGATCTGGTGAAGGTCGCGGGTGGCCGATGGATGCGAGACGCGCAGGACCGGTCGTTGTGGCGACGCTTTGGGGAGGCCGAATCAATTCAAACCCTTGCTCTGTAAAAAGTAAGATTTATCCCACGGGAACTGTACTTTTTTCTGGGATGTAAAAATAAGCCTATGTCATTTTTGCCCCCTAAAACAGTACTATACAAAAAATCATGTTAATCCCTTGCTCTCTGGAAAACAATAATAAATCTATCCCACGGGAACCGTAAACATTTTCGGCTCAGATTAAAGAATTTCGGGATAAAAAGTAGCCTATGTCCGTTTCATTTAAATCGGTTCAGTAGTTTTGGCGTGAAAGCGCGACAGACAGACAGAGTTACTTTCGCATTTACAATATTAGTAAGGATTATAATTTCGACCTTCAAATAGTAATTAAAATAGGTAAAACGTGACAAAACATGAAAAAAACCATTCGAAGTGCTGGCCGGGAAGTTATTTTTTATAAGGTGTACAGACGTTGTTAGCTGGACCATGTTGTTGTATGTGTCTACAGACCTCCAAGTTACCAGAATCTATCTGTGTTTGATTCTGTAATGGAAGATATGTTAAAAAAAAGTTTGTACTAGCAATAAATAAATAATAATATGTGGCGATTTTAATATTAACTTATTAGAAACTAACTCGAATAGTATCAGATTATTGAGTCTATTTAAATCATTTAATTTATCAAATGTTTTTATTGAACCTACCTGAGTAACCGCTTCGTCTGCGACTTGCATAGACAATATATTTTGCAATTGTGATTAATTACATAAAGAAATTGTGAATAAGTTGCCCTCTGATCACAGTGGAGAAACAATAACGTTTTGCACCTACATACCTTTACAAAAAATTCAAATTAAATTTAGACCATTCCAATAACAGATAAAAATTTAAAAAAACTTAATAGTACTTTGGCCAGTAAATTATGTGTTCAAAGTTTTAATAACATAGAAGACCCAAATGTGTTTTTTTTTGTGTGAATTTTTTTCATTACTCAACACTCAATTTTATGGTAATTTTCCAATAAAGTCTAAAAGTATTTACACTAAGTTTATATTCAGTGATTGGACGACTCCGGGCATTCGAATAAGTAGAGAAAAGCTATACGAACTATATGGCCTAAAGCAACATGTGAATAATATAAGCTTTCATAGAATAGAATAGAATAGAATACTCTTTATTATGTACACCATATAAGTTACGAAAATTGATGAAGAAAACATTACATAGGGTGACACAATGGGCGGCCTTATCGGTAAAAGCGATCTTTTAAAGACAACCTTTGGATGGATTTTAAAGAGAGAAGTGACAGTACTGCAGGTAGTCTTAGGTGTACTATTTATATATACAATAATTACATAATAGATAAATACATATAAACAATATAGCAGAGAACCCAAGTAAAGAGGAGAGAGATAATGATTTTTTACCATAGTTTTAAAAGCAGACAAAGATTGAGCACGCCTTTCCGACACCGGCAAGGCATTCCATAACCGCACCACCTGAATCGTAAAAGATTTGTCATAGAAGCTGGTGGAATGCATCTCTAGTCTCAAGTTTTCCGATGACCTTAGATATCTATTATGTGTGTCATGAAGGAACTTGAAACGTTCGTTAAGATAAGAGGGGGTCATAAGTATGTACGAAATATTCAAAAACATTTAAAACTGTATGCAAAATAGCTAAAGCTCTGTTTATCTACACTAATATTATAAAGAGGAAAGATTTGTTTGTTTGTATGTTTGTTTGAATTGAATAGGCTCCGAAACTACTGGACCGATTTGAAAAATTCTTTCAGCATTGGATAGCTACATTATCTGGGAGTAACATAGGCTATATATTATCCCCGTATTCCCACGGGAACGGGAACTACGCGGGTGAAACCGCGTGACGTCCACTAGTTGGCAATAAAATAAAATCAGCAGATGACAAAATAAAAACCACCTGGAAAATAATAAATAATGAAACAGGTAGGAAGAAAAAGCGTGAAACTAAATTTAATTTAAATACCGTACATGTTCCCCTAAACTCAGATGCAGAGGTAGCTCAGGAATTTGAAAACTTCTTTGCTGATATTCCTCGTAAAACTACACAAGCCTTTCTAAGGAAGACTGTCAAGGTATGCCCATCAGAGTTCAAGTTTCAACATACGAACCCCCCTTCCTAGCCATTATAAAGGCTTTTAAAGATCTTAAAATTAAATCAACAGAAGATCTTTGGGGAATGTCTGTAAAAGTCTGTAGATCTATTATTGAAACTATTACCCCTACTTAGCTCTCATATTTAACTCTAGTGTAGACCAGGGAGTATTTCCTGATCCCATGAAGCACAGTAAAGTCGTTCCACTGTTTAAATCGGGTGATAGTCAAGAACCCAACAATTACAGGCCGGTGTCAATCCTGCCGGTTCTCAGTAAGGTGTTTGAAAAGTTAAAATTCCGGTCCACATATTAACTTTAAATATTGGTAGCGATCTTCACGCAATAAATGTGGGTTCTCCATGTGCCAACCATGTACTTAGGTTGTGCAAGTTTAAATAATCGCCTTTTATAAAGGTGGTTTCAACAGTTCATAAAGAAATTTCGATTTCTCGCCAACATTGTTCTGCAAAAATCGATTCTGGTGCGTGGTACTAGCCCAGTTGAGCAGTATCCACCACCCTTAGAGAGCTGAACTGCGAGTGGTCCCGTCGTGGTGGGAGACAACGACACGAAAATGGACCGGCCGTATGAACACACGATGTGACACGAAAAATAAAAATATTAAAATGGCAATGGCCTGTCCATGTGTTAAGGTCCCAAACAGAAAATGGACAAACACTCACCGAGTGACCCAAGAGATGGTCAACGCCAGAGGCGAAGACAGATTTGTACCTAGATGGGATGATGATCTACTTAAGAACTGGAGATGAATATCCAAAGACGGAAATCTCTGGAGGCCTATGTACAAGGATAGCCTGATTAAAACGGATGCCAATGACCACAATAATATGTAAATACTAGGTACATAGTTATAGTAATTGTTACATTTGAAAATGTTCAAACATTTTGTATTTTAAACAAGTCAGTGAATAAAGGCTATCTTTAACCCCCGACCAAAAAAGTAGGGTGTTATAAGTTTGAACGCTATGTGTGTGTGTGTGTGTGTCTGTGTGTGTGTAGACAAGTTTTATTAAAATCGGTTGAGCCGTTTGAAGATCATCAGCTCTTTTCTAGTTGATGAAGACATTTAACTAGCTTTTACGGGTCTGATCAAAGCGAAATTTGGTATTCTGTTACTTCAATGACATTGCAAAAACATGGTTATATTGATATTTAGATCAGTAACCTTAACCTAACTGCCTCTGTGGTCGAGTGGTTTAGGCGTTTGCCTTGTGACCCGGTGGTCGTGGGTTCCAAACCATGTCAGAGGCCCTTGAGGCGGTTTAGAAACTCTGACACTAGGGTGTGTGGGGTCGCTAGACTTTACTGCCCACACGATAAGAAGACGAACCTTAACCTGATGCTGAAGCATGTCCTAAAATCTGCAGGATACCCAACTCCTCACTTACTTACAGCAGACCACCCGTTTTCGTATTCATTGAAATGGTCGCAATGAATCTACACTAATATTATAAAGAGTAAAGATTTGTTTGTTTGTTTGAATTGAATAGGCTCCGAAACTACTGGACCGATTTGAAAATTCTTTTAGCATTGGATAGCTACATTATCAGGGAGTAACATTGGCTATATATTATCCCCGTACTCCCATGGGAACGGGAACTACGCGGGTGAAACCGCGTGACGTCCACTAGTATGTTATAAATAGATTGTGATCAGGGTCTGATGATGAAGCAGAAAAGAGAAATGAGCTATACCTATTAGGTAAATTAAGTTTAAAAAGCATGAAATAAAAATTAAATTATAAATTTAAAAAAATAACCCGACAGAAAAATAACTTTAGAAACTGAAAAAAAAAGAGCCCAAAGAGTCGTATCTATATTAAAGTAAAAGGATCAATACGTATTATTTTCTCACTCTTTAAAGTTATTTTTCTGTCGGTTTTTTTTTAATTTTATTTGTTTATTTATTTTATTTTACAAAAATCATCATCATCATCATTATATCAGCCGAAAGACGTCCACTGCTGGGCCTATGCCCAGCAGTGGACGTCTTTCGGCTACAAGACCGGCCTATGCCTACAAGAATACAACACACTTTTTAACAAATATTTATTATGAATTTAAATTTTATGCTCATTGATATAGCGTCTATACCCAGCTGTCACCACTGAATTTGTCACCACTGGCGACAAATGTGAAAAAAAAACGTCGTCGAAGTAGGTAATCTCGACTGTATTTTATACTTATTTAGGTAAAAAAAGTATGTGTGGCAACAGTTGGGATATTTTTCCCATTTGTCACAAGTGGTGACAAAGTCTGTGATGATAACTGGGAATACACGTGATATAGACATCATCATCAGCATCCACAGCCCGACTTCGCCCACTGCTGAGCATAGAGCCTCTTTTCTTGTGCCAATCCCCCCGTTCGTGTGTCAGCCTCATCCAGGTTCTATCTGCGATGGCAACAATGGATATAGACATACTTACAGTAAGAAACAGCCAAATTTTTTATCATCATCGATTTTTTTCAATACATAGCAAAGATTAAATTCCATTGCAAAACATACTTTTTAAGGTTTTTTAATATAAATGTTCACTTAGAATATTATACAACATTAAAATCGACACTTGACTTGGTGAAGATAAATTAAAATTATATCGAATTATGAATTCAAGTGTAGGCATTACGTATGTACAGACGCCAGTACATCAAGCTACCCGAAATTCGATTTTTTCCAATCAATCTTGAACCTAATGTTTTAGCGATAAAGTTGAAAATCTATTAAAGAAATTTGACAGATTGTTGTAGCTTGATGTGCGTGTGTGATGGCGTCTGTACCTATCAATCAAATACAAACTTAGTAAATAATAAAAATGATTTTTAAGAGGTGCTTTCGCATAAATCTTTCTTTGATTGTTTAATCATTTAAAAACTATGCCGTAAAAAGTCTTACAGTTTACGCCTTGCCAACACTTCACAACTTTCAATGTAAAGTTCTGTAGTCTTAATGTTTTGAGAATTTATAGTATTATTTGCATTTTTTTTATCAATTTGGATAAGTATTTTTTCCAGCACCATTTTTGTTGTTGTCATTGAAGGATGCGCTGGTATTGAAGTATCTAACGTCTGTAACGAAAACAAAATTGTGTAAGCATTAACTAACTACTTTTCTACGCAATGTTTAACAATGACATGTAAAGCATAAACATAGACAGCTAATATCTCAAGAGCCCGCGGCGATCAGACCTTTTAGACCACAATACAGGCTCAAATTTTGTTATACATTTCCTCACGGACGATTCCTTGTAACATGGTAAAGAGAGCTTTATTACGGACCTCTGTGATCGTCAGCTGCGATTCGGTGGGTGGGTTAAGCAGCGGCAGTCTCCCAAACACGTTAAAAAAAATTTTTTTTTGAGTCATCTCCCGAATGAAAATTGTCAGATTATAGCTAACCCAATATCTTGCAGAAAACAAAACGTCAGCCGGCTGTATCTCATCTCGGTGGGAAGGTTGTCAGCTGGTACCACGAACATGTAATTTTTTTTTCATATTTTCAGTCATTTACTCCCGATTGAAAATTGTGTCAGGTTATAGCTAACCCAATATCTTGCAGGAAACAAAACGTCAGCCGGCTGTATCTCGGTGGGAAGGTCGTCAGCTAACGCCCTGAAGGGGGCATCTATCGACTACTTCAATTCACCAGCTGACGAGTTTTCCCTCAGCATATTGCCAGTTGATTTATTACTTACAGGATCATATTAACTATCAGCTGACAATTTTAATCTGGGAGGACATAACGTGTCTAAAGTTATTCGACTTTATGCTTCATGATCCGACTGAAAGATTAATCTTTGGAGCCTTTATTTATTATTTTTCCATGAAAAGCACTCACAATTTATACATATTTAGATTTGTAAGATCTTATTCTATAATATTTAGAGAGACCTTATTCTATAATATTTAGAGAGACCTTATTCTATAATATTTAGAGAGACCATATTCTATAATATTTAGAGAGACCATATTCTATAATATTTAGAGAGACCTTATTCTATAAGATTTAGAGAGACCTTATTCTATAAGATTTAGAGGGTTAGCTATAATCTGACACAATTTTCAATTGGGAGGAAATGACTGAAAATATGAAAAAAGAAGTACAATTTCGTGTAACCAGCCGACGACTTTCCCACCGAGATACAGCCGGCTGATGTTTTGTTTTCTGCAAGATATTGGGTTAGCTATAATTTGACACAATTTTCATTTGGGAGAAAATTACTGAAAAAAAAAATTTCAACGTGTTTGGGAGAGCTGCCACTGCTTCACCCATCGTATCGCAGCTGACGATCACAGAGGTCCATAAAGAAGCTCTCTTAACCATGTTACAAGTTATCGTCCGGGAGGAACTTGGTCATGGAAATCTGTTGCTGGCTCGCGGACCATTCGTTATTTTATAAAAGCGGAAAGTTTCTCTGTGTATTTGCCCAATATTATACAGGTAAGATCAATTCCCGACTATGAAGTTGGGATCATGGTGGCTTTGGTTGGTAACTGGTAGCAAAGGTGTATCAAATTGTACCTTAAATTCATTTAAGTATAACGCTCAGTTTTCGCATATTTTATTTGGAATAATATTAGAAATCACTTCGTCCATTGTTAGACACTTAGTAAGGTTGCAACTCCCTTTTTTTTTGCGCTGGGAAAAAATGCATTACGCATACCCTCCCATCGGAGGATGGGGGGCTATGTGGGACTCCCCGGGCTAGCCCGGTATACCCACTAAAATAACCCAGCGGCATTCCCGCATCGTCTGAGTGGAGGGGGACTGGGAGACCGGCACAGCCTTTACGTCCAGTCCCCCTCCGACGTCCGCCCGCCATCACGGCGGGCCCTTCACGCCCTCCCCGTTGGGGGAGGGCCGGGAATCGAGCCAGTCCCGTAAGACTGGACCGAGCGCGTCCAGGGTTCGGCGGCCAAAGGTGGCGGAGGCGAGGTCCTCCGTCCAATGGACGATGATGGCGTCCCTCGCCTCTCGCCGCACGGCCTCCCGCTCCTCCGTGACGGGGCGCTCACCCAGCGCCTTTCGCCGCGCCGTCCACTCGTACACTCTGGCTAGCACCCACGCCTCCAACTCCCAAGGCGGGGTGCCAGCCAGAGCGCACGCCGCCGAGAACCCCACTGAGCGGTATGCCCTCGCCACCCGCTGTGCAATGGCCCTTTGGGGCCTGCGGATGGCGGTGGCATTCTCCCTCCTGTGGAGGGAGTCCGCCCAGATGGGAGCCCCATATAAGGCCATGCTACGCAAGATGCCGGCATATAAGCGCCGGCATCGCGCGTTGGGCCCGCCCAGGTTCGGGAGGAGCCAGGACAGGGCGTCCGCAGATTTCAGCAGGCGCGTCGACAGCCCGCTGAAGTGCGGGCCGAAGCGCCACCTGCTGTCCAGCACTAGGCCCAGATATTTCATCTGGGCCTGGACCCCTATCCTGACGTCCTCCACGAATATGTGGGCGTCAGGAGGGCAGCGCTGCCAAGGCCCGTGGAAGAACACGGCCTCGGTCTTGTTCAGCGCCACCCTCAATCCCAGTCGGCGGATCCTCCCTGCGACCAAGGATCCGCCAGCCGAGGCCAAACAGGCCGCCTCCCCGAAGCTCCTCCCCCGGGCAGTGAGGAGAGTGTCATCCGCGTAGCAGATGACACTCGTGCCCTGGAGGAGGGCAAGGTTGCAACTCCCTGCCGGACACCCTTCAACTACGGTAAATTTAATTACAATTTATTATGGTTTTAGGGTGTCTGACATGGTCACGTTACTATCGTGGCGATAATTCCTGAAAGAGGGGGACCTTTGAGGAGAGGCTAGAGAAGCGCCACGGCGTCCTTCTCACCTTCAGCCTGACGCAAGTCCCAACCGGACACGGTTGTTTCGAGAGGTACCTGTGTCGGATTTGGCGGCAGGACACGCCCGGGTGTCACCATTGCCTGGATCACCCAGAGGACACGGTGGAGCATACGGTGGACGTCTGCCCTGCTTGGGCGGAGCACCGCTGTGCCCACGTCGCGGCGATCGACCGCAGCGGTCTCTCGCGCTTGTTCCTAGTCCAATAAATGGTACTGAGCGAGAGGGCATGGGAAGCAGTCACCTCCTGCGAAGCAGTAATGCTAGCAAAAGGGGAGGCAGGACGCATGGGAGAGAGGCAAACCTTAGCCGCCCGGGCCGGCCAAAGAAGCCCTGGGCGTTGGGAGTCGCAGGACGATTACCAGCTATCGTATAGGCGCGGGCACTTTGCACATAGAGCAATGGGTGGCTCGCTGTCCTATTAGGACCAGGTCGGGTCAATGGCGCGTTGTGTTCCACGCCACAGAAATAAATAACACAGGAGAACTGGCAAGGGGGCGTGTCCGTGTCCGCGCGACATGCTGAAGTTGAGCATGTCATAGGCAAATTGTCGTCTCGGCGAACTAGTGCGCTTTCGACCGCGATCGTGACAATTTAAAAGAATTCCGTGTTGTTCAGCGTTTTCTTGAAGAAACCGCAGCCTAAACCAAAACTTTGTAAATCAAGGAATCACTTACACTATCTGTATAAGTAATTTACTATATTTGACTATAAAATCATGAAAAACAACAAATCGTAAAATATGTCTTGCTCTTACTATATTATTCTAGTTTTCAAATATCACAGCGACTGTATCATTTTTACAATAAATACATTGCTTCTTATCCACTACCTACCTAAGTTTTTCACCAGGTCACTGGACAAGCAATGTAAATATTACAAAACGATACTTTATTAAGCGGATGCAACGCGTAATACGGCCGCTGCTTCTTGCGACGAGTTAATGATGTGCTTGTGCAGATCCACTTACGTAGATTATCGACACAATGTCGATTAACGAATGAAATCTTGCTATAAAAGTTTATTTCCTATTTGTCAACTGTTTTAACCCGGTTATAAGATCGATGTGAAATAACGCTTTTTACTTATTTACAGCGTAATAGAGAAATGCATAACTAACTTTCGTAAAGTGAGTTAATTAAATTTTAGGTTAATAATCGGTGAAGTGTTTATAATATTTTCTGGACATGTCGTTTTTTATTTATTTTATTTTTAGGCCCCAAAAATGTTTTTGTCCAATAATAAATGGAAGATTCGATAACTTTCCGATTTAGTCAATCACTAGCATATAATGTGAAATAAATTGCTTTTGCACAGCACAACGATATCGACCGTTGTTTTTGTGTGCGTAAGTTGTACGGTGCATGGTAAATGCACGCTGTGTTTGATGCAATAAGGTTTATAATTGACTAGCTGACCCGCGCAACGTTGTCTGCGTCACAATTTTCATTACTGCTCCGCTCCTATTGGCCTTAGCGTGATGATGTATAGCCTATAGCCTTCCTCGATAAATGGGCTATCTAACACTGAAAGAATTTTTCAAATCGGACCAGTAGTTCCTGAGATTAGCGCGTTCAAGCAAACAAACAAACAAACAAACAAACTCTTCAGCTTTATATATTAGTATAGATTGTATAGTACGTTCTGATTTGAGAAATGCGGTTGTGTGCGCGACTGCGTATCTATTGCTTTTATTGACGTGCATGTGTAGTAGTTGCCGTAAAGAAGGGGCATAGTGGAGACACAGGTTCCGGTACATTTTCGTCTATCGGGCATATCTCCTTATTTATTATATCTTTGGTTCCACGTGCGCCTCAAAGAAATGTCAGCAATATTGGACGGGACCCGCTAGTCAGTGCTTGCCAGGGTTGCAGAATTGTTCGAAACAGTTCGAAACAGTATAGTCAGTAAGAGTCTGACACTCCTTTCTGCTCCCCGAGAGCGGGAGTATTCTTTTGATGATTTCCCATGCAAAAAAGGGCGTACAACAGGGGTTGCAACCTTACTAAGTGTCGGGCAATTAACGAAGTGATTTCTAATATTATTCTAAATAAAATACGGGAAAACTGAGCTTTAAGGAATTTGAGGTATATTTGATACACCTTTGCTACCTGTTACCAACCAAAGCCACCATGATCCAAATTCATAGTTGGGGATTGATCTAGGGTTGCCAACCGTACTCTAAAATAGAGAATTGTACTACTATTTTGCATAGATGTACTTTAGAATCTAGAAGAGCAATAGATTACGCTAAAATACTCTATTTTGACTGTCTTTTAATTCAACTTAATGAATTAACTAAATCCCATTTCAGTATTCCACTGAAGTTTTTGTCGTTTCGGTTATAATTGCAAATTGGTGATAAAATAAATCCATGGCTTAGTTGGAATTCTCTAGTAGTCGTGCAATTGACTAAAAAACTACAACATTTTGCTTTCGCAATAAGTAATATTATAAAGTGAACTCTTTTTCTAGGACTACTCTTCATTTACCCTTTCTAAAATCGGAAATACTCTGTTTTCTAAACAAAAGTTGGCAACCCTAGATTGATCTTACCTGTATTAGGGACATACACAGTGAAAACTTCAGCTTTTATAAAATAACGAAGGTCAGATCGTCGCGGGCTCTTGCTCTAAAAAAAACGAAATCATAAAATGCTTTTTAGTCTGGAAAAGCAAAGCAAACGGTTTCTGTGTTAAACAGATGACTATGGTTAGTAAAATACTAACAGTATTTTGAAGGCGTTTGTAAAGTTGAGGTGGCACCGTAACTATCCACTCTGGCTGATTGCTTGATTGTTCCAAACTTCTCTTGAATCTTTGCGTAGTTATGGCTAAAAGCGATGGCAGCACTATTTCCGGTTCCTTAAGTAAGCCTATTATATTTTCAGCCAATATGTCATAGCCAAGATGGTATAGTGAAATTACCTGAAACAAATACAAAATAAAAACCTAGTTGGTTTGTAAAAACTTATTATGTTCGTGTATTTTCATCGCATTTACCTGCTGACGCCTTATAAAGTCGACATCAATATTCCACAATTCTGCTAGGAGGGTGATTCTTTCAATCCAAGCAAGACATTCTTTATTGTTATATGATTGGTAAGGTCCGTCACTTTCCGATGCGGAAATAGTCTCTACTGCCGAACGAATGAGTTTCGTTAAAAACTTCATCCTAGGATTTCTTAATTTTTCGGATGCTTTCATGTTTATTTCTCTGCTGTGTATGTTACCAGTCAATGCTTCAAATATATACTGGTAGTCAATATCATATAGACTGTCCAGTGGTTTGGAGAGTTTTACATTGAAATGACACATATAGTACACAGTGCACGATATTTGATAATTTAAATTTAATATATCCGTGTTAACATTCTTCGTATCCTGTGCCACTTCTACTAAAGAAGGCATACTTTCATCCCAAATTTTCTCAAATTGAATGTTTGTTTTATTTTGATTGATTGACACATTTGAACAGTTAAGGAATTCAAATAAATATTTCGAAGCAATTTCAAGGAATTTGACCATACTTGTGCTATCAAAGCCAACATCTTGAAGACACAATGGATCCTTTGGGAGTCTTCCGACTTTGTTTACTAGGCGACAACTCACTTCAAACACTTGCTTTATATATGTGGACCATATAATGGTAAATAAACCTAATCTAATATGCAAGTCTGATATACACGCAAGACATTGAAGGACGACTTCAAGTTGCTTACAGTTTTTCATGGATTTCTGCCAAGCCATAGAATATTCCCAGCACATGTTTGCAATAATGTAATTTGATGATGTGCTTAATGGAAATTGTTGTCTTAACAGAGACAGCCATTTAAATATCTTAGGGTTTTCATCAACATATATACGATTGTTTTCTATAAAAAGATATTCAGAATCGTTGTCATCATTGGCTTCGGGTGTTTCCAAACCCATACTGGCATGCTTTTCAAGTAGTTCGTTAGCAACAACTGCTTCGGGTACAACGCCCATTCCACATAACCATTTCGCTATTAATTCTGTCACAGATCCCTTCCCTCTTGTGTAAATGTATTTGAGATTTATGTTTAATTCAGTCATTTGCAATTTCGGTAAAGAATTTCCATTGAAGCAGTCTTTAAACATAAGGATAATACTTAGAATAGAAATATCCTCTAGCTTGCCGATTAGTATACCCCATTTAGCATTTTCTTTTGTAACAGATTCCCATATATCATCTTCTATCTCCTGACGTTTAGTTTCAAATATTCTACTTACTGCTTTACAAGCCATTGCAACTATCATGCTGCGCAACGGACAAGGCATGTCTACTAACACATCACGAATATCTTGCCACCAGGGTGATACCTCATTGTAAGCTATGTGGGTCGCCTCTTCTATAACATTACACAGGTAGTACAAAACTTGTATGAATTGTTCAATAAGTTCAACACTAATTTCTTCTAAGGGCATGTTCATTAACTGCATAATTAATAGTTTAACTATTTCCTTCGCGTCCATGTTACACTCTTTTACGAAATCACTTAACATTGTGATATCTTTTAATTTAAATATAGATTTAAAAATGATACTTGCAAGATTATTTATTTGGTCTTCAGTTGTGTCAATTTTCAAAGAAATGTTTTTACTTTGATCTAACTTGAAGCACGAAACAAACTCTTTGTAGGAACTGGTATTGTTAACGGCAAACGTAACTCTTGCGTGATGTTGTTCCTTGTAATTATTCTCTTGTGCTAAAGTCAACAATCTTTCCAATATACAATTATCGTCCTCCAAAAGATCGAAGCACAGAGTCTGGCAGTCTTCAGCTATCTGGACCTTTTCAATTTCAGTTTTTTCTGTATTTAAATGTAAGAAGGTGTGTATTTTAGATGTTAGTTCCTTCATGTCATCAGTGTTTTCTCCATTGATATGTCTAAAAAACAAAGTGGTTAACCCAAGGTTTGAAAAGTAGTGTTTGATTTCGATTTCTTGAGCATTCGGTTCATCACTTTCAGTGCTATCCCAAAACAAATTTAGACAAGTCATAACTGTTTTTGGAGAAATGTCATATTTTCTTACTAACATATCTAAACAGTGCTTTTTCAGGTCCAGCGTTTTTAATTCCAAGGCTTTTTTTAATAATTCGTCGACAAAATCCTCAGAGTCTGCAGAAGATTTTTTGAGATGATCGCGTATATCTCTCAAAGCATGAAGATCTTTAGATCTTTGGGAATGTTCTCCTTCCAAGGCATAAAAAAATGGAATATTAAACTTCTTCAACTTTCCGTCTGGGTCTATTAATACACATTGAAATTCGGGCAAATTGAGTTTTTTGTATGAATAATTTTTCTCAGCACCAACTAAACCACAAGTGTTGTATAGAAGTAAGCCGTTTTTCGTCGCGGTAAATGCTGCTACTCTGTTTCCTTTTTGCATTAATCTTATATCTATGAGCCCTTTCTTTGGGTTATAAATAATTAAAAATATGGCTCTTTTAAGTTCTTTAACAACTGATAGTTGGGGTTTTTTGTCGTCCATATCAAATATCTGCAAAAATATAACAGGTGTTTAAACAGGTAATCTTTATTTACAGGGTAAATTTTCAAAGTGTGCCTGGATGGCCAAATCCGAAACTATGAGGAACATCGAAAAACACTGAAAGGAATCTCGAGCCTGATTTTGATGAAAATTAAAACGGCATTATTAGATTTTTGAAAAATCTGTATTCCTAGCCCGGAAACAACGGATTGATATAAAAAAAACACCCCCTGTATTATTATACCATCTGAAAGTGTCGCTAATAAGGATCAAATTCTGAGAAGTAATAACATATGACTAACTCAAGAAATGTGCCCATTAACGGAATGCGCATATTCCGTTAAGTTTTTGCCCGCGACTTCATAAATTATAAAAGTGCCCTTTTATAATTTATGAAGTCGCGGGCAAAAGCTAGTAATAAATATAATGCGGGGGGCTGGGTAGTTTCTTGCTCCATTTATTCTATCTAGCCTAAATACTAAGTTGGAAATAGACAAGCAGGCCCTATTATTCCTCAAAGGGCCCGTTCGTCTACTGTAATTTTTGCACATACAAAAAGTGCCGATTCTCAGTCTTAATTGACGAATGATTTTTGATTTGATCGTTCTTATAATATTTATTAACTTATCAAAATAAGTTAACATTATAAGTGTGTCTGTAGGTTTGGATATTTCTGAAAGATGAGTTTTGGAACATGGGTAGACGTAAGCCTAGATCGGGCAACTATTCATACTAGTCAGTACTTTATAACACTAGGTATAAACTGACTTTTGCCAGCGACGATGACTGAAATACATACTTGAACAAATGCACACTGAGCATCTCGGCAACCTTTGATGAGTCTTATTAAATGTCCTCGTGTAACGTCCAGAACGGCAACGCGTCCGAAACTGTCGACGATGGCTGCCAGCCGTCGATCAGGCGACACAGCTACCACGTTGCCGTGTCGCTGCCCGTCGTATAAGCCGTTGCGCATCGATAAAGGTTCGGAACGAATCAATGGTTCATTTCCAGCCGTTGTGTTCTCTGTAGAGCCCCCTCCAAGCCAGCCCCTTTAATAAATACAAATAGGAACGTTATTGAAATCTTTTTGGCATCTTTATTATTGATACTGTAAGTCTATCCAAACGTGTACGACCGAAGCGGATGCGCGCGGAGTAGCGCGCAGGCTCGCGCAGCCGCGTTCCTGCGCTTTACCTTTCGCATGTAGTCGCTTCCATGCTGTTCAGGAATTAATTATTGCTGTGTTATTATTTTAGATATTATTTCAATACGCCGGCCCTATCTGTATGGCGATTTCAGGTTTTCAGGTGAAAGGCTTCAGGGTTGACTTGGTACTATCAAATCCGGTTAAGGAATTTCCTTCTATATCGAAAAAAAAATAAGTACAAAGTACGAAAAATGAAAACATACAATCAGGGACTGAATAAGCATATTAATCCTTAGCCAATCTTCCAAACAAACAAGGGTTCCAGTCTGTCTAAAGAGATAACAAATCCTGAACTTGGACCAGAGACAATGAAATTCTAAAGTTCACTTGTGAATATTCAATGGAAAATTGTCATGATATGGATGGTTAAAGTCTCATTATGGCCTTCAAACGTGTGGGTCATACAGTTATGGTAGTACGAAGCTTTTCAATAGGTATACGTTTCGACTCCTTGATAAGGGCTCGCTTGAGAGAATCCCGTTTTGGGTGAGAGTTTCTGCATGCCCTTAGCTCCAATTCAGTCCACAAAGAAAGAATCCAAAAGATTTGAATCAAGGCTCGACGACAATCTTCGCTCAGAATAAAGGCTGGCAATTTGGTCTCCAGCCAGCATTGGGTAGACTTAGCATTATGGAAGGGTCCTGTTGGGAATACCCAGTATTTTCTAGCGAATAGCATATCACGCAATGATTGAACCACCGCTTCCAATATGGCATTTTAACAATTTTGTGCCTTCACCTTGACGTCTTTCTGGCAAAAATGAAAAGCCTAGTATGAAACACCCCACCAAACTGACACACTCGCCGGATGATGATTACTGAACATCATGTACAGAAGGGTGGACGCCCTATAAACTTCTGGCGTAAGCCTTATTGGTCTGTGGGTTAAACATTTCTTCCACCGTAAAGATCTTCACCGAAACGGATTCCTATTAAAAAGCTTCGTGCCGCCAATTTTATTAGTTCAAATAAACGGTGTCAATTCGTCGGGATTAAACGTGATAATGGGTGTTCCCCAGGGCTCGATTTTGGGTCCTTTCTTGTTGTTGGTATATATCAATGATTTACCCTATGTATTGCAACAAAAACTTGATATGGTGCTGTTTGCCGACGATACCTCCTTAATTTTTAAGATAAATAGACAGACAGACAATGTTGATATCATAAATAATGCCCTAATGCAAGTCCAAAATTGGTTCACGGCGAATAATTTGGTTTTGAATGAAAAGAAAACGAAATGTATAAGGTTTGCTTTACCCAATGTCAAAAGCAGTGATTGTGACATAGTATTTAACAGGGAAAAACTAGAATTTGTCGACAAAACGGTTTTCCTGGGAATTACGCTTGACCCAAGGCTACAATGGGGCCCTCATATAGCATCTCTTTCTGGACGGCTAAGTTCAGCAGCTTATGCTGTTAGGAAAATCCGCCAATTAACGGATGTCGATACCGCGAGACTGGTCTATTTTAGTTACTTTCACAGTATCATGTCTTACGGTATTTTACTATGGGGACGGGCTGCAGACATTGAGTCTATTTTTATTCTGCAGAAAAGAGCCATCAAAGCGATATACAATCTCCGCCGGCGCGATTCTCTAAAGGAACTGTTTAAGAATATTAACATCATGACGGTACCTTGTCAATACATTTACGAAAACATCATGTATGTCAGAAAGAATTTACATCTTTTTAATAAAAGAGGCGACAGACATAATTATGTTACTAGAAATAGGGACCAATTAGTTCAACCAGGTTTCAGACTGGCTAAAGTTGCCTCATCTTTTATGGGGTACTGTTTAAAATGTTATAATAAGATACCTCCCCATATATTAGAACTTAATGAGACAAAATTTAAATCTTGTATTAAACGCACACTATGCAGGCAAGCATATTATAAGTTGGGGGATTATATTGAAGATAAAATGCTTGGCTGAATGCTGTTCCGGCTCCACAGCCACTAGGGCGCACAAAATAATCTGTTAGCATTTGGAATTCATTGTTACGTTGTTTGTTCAATATTTGCATTGTATAGACTCAATTTATTTAGCAATGTATAATTTCATCCATTTTAACGGCACATGTGTGAGTACTGTGTACCTTAAACTTAAGCTATAGCTATCAGTTTTAGGTTTGTTTTTGACTTGAATGTACCCTGGCGGTTGGGAGTATCATACTCACACAAAAGTCTGGCTGATGGTGGCGTATGCGTTGGATCATTTGGCTCCCTTCAAAATGGTTGAGCCGAATGTTGCTAGCGCATGCGTCATGTTCGGGAACGGGCACGGTCATTTCTCAGTTGCCATAGTTTATTTTAAATATTTCTTTGAATTGTTCCTTTTTTCCCGGACGCTTTTATCCTGCTCGTCTTTTACATCGTTCTCACATGTTTGTATAATTTCAACTTGATGTAAACAAAACTTTGTAACAATTTATTATTTTTAAAAGAGTGTCCGTGGAGTTTCTTACACGTTCTTCTCCATAGAGATCTACGCTTTGGAACGTGCAAATAGCTTCATCTTTTTGGACTGACCGACCTTGACAATTCAAAAGTGCCTGGAAATGGTTTATTTGAAATATACGATTTGATTTGATTTGAATAGGTGTATGGCCCACGCGTTTGAAGGCCTGCATTGAAAACAACGGTGGCCATTTTAAATGACTTATTAGAGTTCCGAACAAAAAACGGAACTCGTATAAGATCACTCGGGTGTCTGTCTGTCTGTCACCGCCAGATTTCTCCGGATCCACTGGACCGATTCTTTGGTACACATTTGGACTTTTGTGACCCAAACACGGACGCGTTACGTAAATTATTAAATTTTTAGTATGGGGGTCACTTTTGGGGGTCAAACTAGAAAATCTCAAAAAAAAGTTTTTTGGACAATATCGTGTGATATATCAAACGAAAGGGCTTACTGTGAGGGTTTTAATTATATTTTTTTCATCATTTTGTAATAACTGGTTTTGAAGTTATTCAAGAAATTACACGAACAATGACCATTCTTCCACCCCTCCCCTTATCTCCGAAACTACTGAGCTTAAAACTTAAAAAAGAATGGAAATAATAGATCTTTACCTATAGATTACAGGAAAACCTATAAGAAGTTTATAGTGTTAAAATAAAAAGTTAAAAAAATTAAATTCGCTCGGAACCATTTGTACGCAAATCCGACTCGCATTTGGCCAGTTTTTTTTTTTTTTATATAGAAATCTAGATGTCACTGGTTACTAATTAATGTAAACAATAAATGAATATTTATCATCACTACAAAAATATTTTAGTTTTACTTTGTCTCATGACTTATGACTTATGAACACACGAGGTAGGTATTATTGTTAAAGTTGGCAATTTGAATGTAATAAAAATAAATATCAAAAAGGAAAGAAAACAGAAAAAAAAAATTATACGAACAAAACATTACTAGGCAGGCAGTTCAACACTTACATAACATTTAATTGTGTATGTATGACTTATATTTAACCAGAGTATTAAAAAAATACGTTTTTACAAAAAATGTAACCAACTTCCAAAACAAAACACTACAAAGTATAAAATAACTTTAATTTCGTAAGTCGGTGTTTTTAGTAATTTCGTAAAAAAGCTTTTTTTTACTTTTTAGTGGTACTTTACTTACTACTTTACTTTTTGGTGGCGTGACGTTATGTTATGTAAATAAAACTTACTAAGTGCTTTCGGTGTAAAGGTCTCGTCAATACGAATGAAATAAGCCCAAACACTTAGTAGTTCCTACATGCTGATGTGGAGTGCCCTTGACTCTCTGTCGTCTCCATCATCAGGTCTGATCCAAACGTTCATTCTTTTGTAGTATCACCCGATATACACACGAATATCAAGATTTACTAGATGCGTGCCTACAATTTTCGAGAGTTGCCCTCGATTTCTCAGGGTTTCCATCATCAGATCCTGACGTGGTGTCAATGGGACCATCTCGGAAGCATACCCTTTCATATGAAAAAGTTTAATCGAAATTGGGTCATAAACGACGAAGTTATCCGAGAACACAAATAAAAAATATATATATACTAGCTGACCCGCGCAACTTCGCCTGCGTCACAATTTTCATTACTGCTCCGCTCCTATTGGTCTTACCGTGATGATATATAGCCTTCCTCGATAAATGGGCTATCTAACACTGAAAGAATTTTTCAAATCGGACCGGTAGTTCCTGAGATTAGCGCGTTCAAGCAAACAAACAAACTCTTCAGCTTTATATATTAGTATAGATACGCTGTCGAATTGAGAACCACCTTCTTTTTTAGAAGTTGGTTAAAAAATGTCTAAGCAAGTATTATATTTTTACACATAATCTCATACTTACGGAAGAGCAGACTTAATTTTATTAGCAACAGCTCTAGCCACATCTTGCAATGGGGGTGTAGTTCCGCCTTCCAGAGCATAGTGAAAACCAATATATGGCTTTACACCAGCCCCAAGAATCAAAGTGTTTACAGGGGGCACAGAACGATACCTGTAATATTAAAACAGTTTTTTTAGACTAACTTGGTATTCCACCAACACACACCAAAGGTTTTGGGAACACATTCATAGTACGTAAGCACTATGTATGTATGCACTGTGTATGTATGTATGTAGCTGTATAGCTAAGGAGTGGAATTCCCTGTCGGAGTCTGTGTTTCCTGATAGCTACAACCTGGGAGTCTTTAAGTCAAGAGTGAATAGGTTACTTCTAGGCAAGCATGCTCCATCTTCAACCACATGATCGCTTACCATCAGGTGAGATAGTGGCCAAAAGCGTGCCTATCAAAAGTAAAAAAATAAATAAATGTTTTGCATACACCTGAAATGTGTACCAATTGGCTGAATTGCTATTGCATTTATTAAAACAATGAATTTTAATTACCAGACATCATATCCACCATAAGTGGATGCTGCTAACAGGTGATCATAAGTGTTTTTGAGATCTAGTCCTACAACTGCTGCATCATTTATTACTTCTTGTTCATAAAATATCCATTTTCGTATATTGATGCTTCGGCTATCTACTGAATAGTCCCCCTGGATACCAGCTCGAACTACAATTATATTATACTATTATTTTTTAACTAAAGATAAGCTCTGATCATTCCCATTCATGTGATTACTCAACTGGCCAGGTAGATGCATATCTAGTATAGAAAAAGTTTTAGTATTTAATTATGCTTTCAAATCAAAACATAAAGTTGTGCCAAGTCTAGTAAACATTATTTGAGGAATTAAAGTTTAATGAGAAAGAAGAATGTAAGGTTCTAAAGATTTTTTAATGCATACTGTTAAAGTGTAAAATACCTCTGGCTAACTGGGCTTTTGCATTCCTGAGTGTTTGGTACAAGCTTGATCCTGAAATGATACACTCACAACTTTGAAAAAGTATGTGTATATCATCAGGTAAGGTTCCATAAGTCCCAGTGTGGCAAGATATTTTCACAACTGGCTTTTCATCTAACTTTTCAAGTAACAGCAAGTGACCAGTATTGGTATAGAAACCAACACTGCCATTTTTAAAGCCAACAATTATGCAGAACCAATCAGGTCCATTCTGTAAACAAGGTTATCATTATAAAGTAAGTCTTATGATTTAAATAAGTTGTGGGGTAGCAGTGATGAGGCCTACACATACTTTTAAACTATTTTGTATTAAACATTGTAAGAGATTATTTTTGCAAAAGCTAAACATTAATTGTTTGCCAACTCTTTGCTGGTTCTATTTTATCTTACTGGACATTTTCATCATATCTTTTTTTTTAAATTTCAAACCACTTTTATTGAGAATTTGAAAAACATTGTTGAAATAAATATTATCTTAATACAAAGACACCAGTGAACAGAATCCTGTATGTGTGTCAAGGTTCTAAAGCAACAAAAACATTACACATATGTTTAGAAAATTGTAACATGAAAATCAACTGTGGATATAGTGCAAGATCGACTATGGAAAATTTTATTATGAGATTTATATGGAAAACATAACATATGAAGCATCAAACAAGTTATGCTCATTAAAATTGGATGCTATATTTACCTGAGAAGATTGTTGCGAAGGGCAGATGGGTAATGCTAACACCACTGTTATTTCTGAAGGCAAAGTTCCACTCCATGATATAAGAAATGTGTGACTGTTTGTAAGACTAATCCATTGATTAGTAAGTAGACAGAGTCGATTCTTATAACCGACGGCCAATAAACTGCTGCAGGAAGACAAAGAAATCGCACACTGTGGCAGCCACTTAGTATCTGAAATTGTTATTTTTTTTTATTAGAAACAATTAAACGTACAACATAATCAATTTTATTAAAAGAATACCTTCTTTTTCTGATATGAACAAAGCTCTTCCTAAACTGGATATATCGCCACAGTCTGCTATTTGCTCCACTTGACAAGACATTTTAATATTCAGTTCTATTTTATATATTTTACTATTTAATGCATAGAAACTTTAATTAATAAAGCAGAAAACAGAAATCAAAGAATTTATACAAAGATTACAAATAAACTCTTTTAAATTGCGAAAACGTGCATTGCACTTTCATAATGATGCACAAACAGACGCACTGGATTATTATTGCTTTGATGTCAATTTGACATTAAGTTCAGCGCAGGAAGTACCATAGACATCAGTAGATTGCTTTCTGTTTTTCTGTTAGATAGAGATAGACCTCGTTCACAGCACGTCAGAATAGAATAGAATAAAATAGAATAGAATAATCGTTTATTTGCACAGAAAGCAGGTACAATATACAGATATTATTATTAGGGGAGCCATATACTTTCTACCTTGACTAAGGCATGCAAAAAGTAATATAAAGCTAATAAATTAAATACAACCATAATACATAAAATACAACCATAACAAAAATACAACCATAACACTACAAGCATAATTCAAGCATATTGATAAAATAAGTCATTAATTAAATTCACAAATAAAAAGATATTACCTACGAAAAATGCCAGTGAATATCCATAACATTCATTATACAGGTCAGAGTCAATAGCATCTTAGGTTAATATGTATTTTTCAGTACAATTGAATATAATTAAAAAATGTTTTATTAAAAATAGATACAGAATTTTAATATTAATTCAAAATTTATCGTTCAAAAAATCGCCTATCGAATAATAACATTTTTTTGTCAACAAATCTGGCAACTGCTTCTTGAAAACTGGAACAGTCTGTGTTTTTATTCTATCGGGTATTTTATTAAATATTGTCGGACCGTCGGACCCATATATAACACACTTTTCTTTAACAAGGCGGTGTCATAACTACTCACATTCAGCATGCTTTTATATTGTTTTCGTATTGGCCTATTTCTATTATCAGATGCTTTATTAAAAAGATGCATATTTGACTTGACGAAAGCAGCAATTTCAAAAATAATAGATGGGAATGTAAGTAATTTTAGGGACTTAAACATAGGTACGCAGCTATCTGTTACTGTTAAATTGCACATTGCTCTTAGACATCGTTTTTGAGCCTTTGAGTCAGATGCGTGCCTTTCCGTCCTAATAAGCCTGCACTACGCTACTCGCGATGTTGCTTCGAAAAAGTACTCTTCATATCTCTACGTAGTCTGTGGTACTCTTCGAAGCTGACCGAACTCCGAAGTACGTGACTATCATAGACATATAAATAGTAGTGACTATACACTCATGCAACACCGTCGCCAACTATGGCAACCAAATGACCGACCCGTAGTCACGGGTCGCGGTTGGATTCCGCGGGCAGGGGACGAAAGTCCCGGAACCGCTAGCCGCGCCCCCTGGCGGGGGCGCCGCGATCACCACCTATCATGCAACACACAATGAACATTCCGCGCGCGGCTCCCGACCGTGACGGACGTCTGCTCCCAGCCGCTCCGTGACTCATCGCTCGCTCGCTCCTGCTCGTCTCGCTCGCCGTGACGTCACTGTGGTCGCTGACTACACTTTTGATCCGACGCTGCCTTTTTCAAGGCAGCCGCGTGATATCTGTTTCTTTTTCGGGTACTGTCAAAGAAACGTGGTGACCCCTTCTGGGTAAATCCACGTTTCTCGTGGTCACTCGGTGGATACCTTACGGTGCCAACGAAGCCGAGTGGGTGTTGACCCGGCACACCGACCTAGCCCCATCAGGGCCTAGGTCAAGTCGGAAGGGTATTGGACCCGCGGCCTTGGGGGATCTCCTAGTCGCGACCAATTACTTAACCTCGCTCTCTTACAGCTTCGTCGGTCGGTCGCAAGACCCATAGGGACTCGCTGCACATTAAGATTGGCAGCAAGATCACAAGCTTAGGGCACACCCTAGGTACACACCTCCCTGTCTTCACCCGACAGGGAGGGTACACATCCCCGGGAACTCCCACCTGGGGAGTTAGGACAGTTAGGAGTTTAGGTTCCCTCCCCTGCCCCTAAGGCATATGTTTTTCCCCAAATCTCTCTAAATTCCCTCGCAAGATGGGCGTGGACGAGATCCTTTTGGATCTCGTCCAAAAACTCCTTGAGGACCACCCTAATCAGGAGCTGGTCCGAATTGTGAGCGACAGGCTCGACAAATTAGAGGCCTTAAAGGCCACCCACATTAGTGGGTTATGTACACCACCGCGTGTGGCAGTCTCCCCCGAGCCCCCTCAGGGCCCCTCCCCCCCCCCTCTCAAACTCCCTGTGACGTCACTGATTTCAGTGACGTCCTTGAGAGCACCCCGCTCACTCTGGAGCCAGACTCCCCCTCTCCCCCCCATGGACTATGAGTCCGGCACCGACTCCCAAACCTCCGACTCTTCCGCAGAGTTTACCCTTGTGGGTAAAGGTAAGCGGAAGAAGAAGAGCTCCGCCGCTACAGAGTCCGCCCCAAAAGCAAGGAAGACAGTGGTCCCGACTGTCTCCCCTGCCTCCTCCGCTGCCTCGACCTCCACAGCCCCCAAAGCCAGCACCTCCCAGCAGGCGACCCGTCCCCCCAGCCCGATGACCATTGCCCCCCCGGCCACCCAGACCAACCCGGCGCTTGTCAAGAAGACGAAGCCTCCGCCACCCCTCTTCATACACGAAGCGGCGAAGTGGACGGAGGTTTCGGGCGCTTGCAACGAGCGCCACATCCAATTCTCCCATGCCCGTGCAGTGGCAAATGGGATCAAAGTTCAGGTACCTTTTGCCCAGGACTACAGGGAGTTGCATAAACTCCTTGTAGCAAGAAAGGTACCATTCCATTCCTTCGCGTTCCAAGAGGAACAGTTAGTCCGAGTGGTCGTGAGGAATGTCCCTCACGCCATTACCCCCGAAGAGATCAGTAACGACCTCAAAAGACAGAATATCCTGGTCGCTGCGGTCCACCGCATGCACCGTCGTGGTGGAGCACCATACAACATGGTGCTCATCGTCTGTAACCCGACAGACGACAAATACCAACCGATATTCAAGATCTCCAAGATTTGTTTCTTGGAGGGCTTGAAAATCGAAAAGCCCCGCCGTAGCGGCATTATTGGCCAGTGCCATAATTGCCAGCTATACGGCCACTCCCAGCGCAATTGCTTCGGCAAGCCGCGCTGAGTCAAGTGCCTGGGCGATCACGGCACCTCTAACTGTCCCCGTCCCAAGAACCATACCCAGTGCGCCGACCCGCCCAGCTGTGTGCTGTGCGGGGAGGCTGGGCACCCGGCTAACTACCGTGGTTGTCCCAAGGCCCCCAAATCGTCCGTTCCCAAGCTGGCAAAGCGTGCAAACGCTCGCTAGCAGAGGGAAGCCCCCACGACCCAACCCCCCGTGGCCCTATACCCTCAGCGCCCCAGCCCATGGAACGCGCTGAACCATAGGGCCCATTTCCCGGCGCTCGGACCCGCGCCTACCCAGACCCAGGCCCCTGCGGCCCAAAAACCCTCCCCGGCCATTCCAGCCCTTATGGATGTAGCCATCCCACCCTTCCCCCGACCATCGGTCGCCGTCGTCGGAGCAGCCGCCCCTCAGGCAGCCACTCCTCCCCCCCCACCACCAAAGGCTACATCAAAAGCCCCCATCCACCCCATTCCCGCGAATGCGCCTGAAATGGCCATTCATATTAACATGGCCTTTTACAAGGCCTTCTACTCGCCCAAAGCTGTGGCAATGACCGACGCTCTGAAGGCTTCCGACATCACGGAGCACGGTGCCGTATACCGTGACTTCAGTGATGTAGTCCATTTTATAAGCCTGTACGAACGCCTCCATGGCTAGGTCCCAATCAGGTACATGTAGGTTTAGACCGAAGTCCCTCCGGATAGGGTACTTCAATTCCAATGGCCTCACAAGCCAACGCGATGAGATCGCCAACTTCCTCCGCGACCATCGCTTAGATCTGCTTCTGGTGCAGGAGACGTTCCTCAAGCCCCATCACCGGGACCCTAAAATTGCAAACTATCGTTTAGTTCGCAACGACAGGACCCGATGTCATGGGGGAGGCACTCTCATTTACTACAAATCGTCCCTATACTGCATCCCTATGGATCCGCCCACCACCCTAACCGAGCTTGAGGTCTCTGTCTGTCGGCTTGGCATGACAGGTCACCAACCCCTTACGGTCATCTCTGTTTACGAACCTCCCGCCAACGCTCCTATTGGCCCCTCCTTCAAAAAATCATGAAAAAACTAACAGAAGAACTGCAACACCGAACACAGAATGGTGAGAAAGATCTAATAATTAAATACGTTAATAATACACCGAAAATAACACACGACTTCAAAAAACCAAATGGAACAACGCAAGTACAACCAAACACTTGAAAAGACAAAAACACATACGAAATCACTAGCAGCTACAATAACCTAGGCACAAGTCGAACATCATTAAGGTTTTACATGCAAATATCCGTAGCCTGGTTAAACCTGGTAAATAGATGAACTTAACTGTATACTGTCAACAATTAGAAACATTCCAATAGTCGTACTAGTAGAAACATGGATTAAAAACGAAACAGAAGCCAAAAACTTACGATTACCCAACTACAAACATTATTATAACTTCAGAACACAGTCAAGAGGAGGCGGAGTCTCAATATTTGTCCACAAAAATATAAAACGAGTTTATAAGTGACAAATGCGAAGATGACAACCACTTTATATGGGTACATCTAGAAAAAAATTCTCTCGACGTTGGCGCCATATATAAACCAGAAAGAACCAATTCGAAAAAGTTTCTCGAGACCTTTTCGGATGAACTTCAGAAACGGAAACGAATAATCATATTTGGAGATTTTAACTACAACCTGCTTGTGCCAAACCGATCTACCACTGAATATACAGATGCACTCGTAGAACAGGGATACACCATATTGAACAAAATTGATGCTAAATACTGCACTAGGGAAACTTCAACCTCCAAGAGTATATTGGATCATGTATGCACTAGCCTCAAAGATCATAAAATGTATGTTACGCTTGTTACTAACTCAACAATTACTGACCATCACGCTGTTCTACTATCCTTAAACTTAATGCTGCCTTTGCTGAATCGTCACCAAACCAAAACACAATTAAATACAAACAAACTCGAATATGATTTATGCAAACTTGACTTTAGCCGAGTTTACAATACTGCTGACGCAAATTTTGCTTTATCGTACTTAATAAAACATGTGCAATTAGCAATATTACGTAACACTACGGTTATTACAACAAACAAGAAACTTAATAATATTAAACCGTGGATTACTCCTGGCCTGATTCGGTGTATAAGACACAGAGACAAACTTCATCAAACATCTAGGAAAAACCCAGGTAATATTATCATTAAAACCACTTATAAAAGATACAGAAATTTTTGTAACAATCTCTTAAAGAATTTGAAAAGGAATTACGATAAAAATGAATTAAACAGAGCAGGAAACAATTGCAAGCAACTTTGGAAACATATTAAAAACGTCACATATATGTCAAAACAGCGTGAATGAAATTCGAGTTTATTGTTAACTAATAGTTCACCCCTTTCATCAGCCAATCATGTCAACAACTTTTTCGTGAATGTTGGGAAAACTCTTGCCGAGCAGATTCCTCAGCATTACAGTGATCAACCATCTTCCCAAGAATTGAATAATAGGCGCGCACTACAATCTTTCGGATTCCTGGACACTGACGAAGACGAAATAACACGAATTATTAGTGGACTAAAAGATGATTGTGCTGTTGGATTGGGATAACATTTTTTTTTTTTTTTTATTTGTGATGGGTTTGCTCTTGACTCTAGTCTAGGTCAGAGATGACAGAGACAAAGTCTACGATGGAGCGAGCTTACCCAGAAGGAGCCTGTTCACTCTAACTTTGAAGAGATTAGGGTTGTATGCGTTTGGAAACACAGACGCAGGCAGAGAGTTCCACTCCTTTGCTGTGCGCATTATAAAAGACGTTTGGAAACGCTTAGTGCGAATTGGTGGAATAGTAACAAGGTAGGGATGGTAAGATGCAGTGCGTCTGGATGTCCGATGGTAGAAGGGGGCCGGTGGAATGAGGTCGTGGAGTTCTTGGGCACACTCACCGAAGTACAATCTGTAGAAGACCGACAAGCAGGCAACCTTACGGCGATGAGCCAAGCTGTGTAGCTTGGTATCCACCAGTTTTTCGTCACCGATGAGCCTCTTAGCTCTGCGTTCTACCGAGTCAAGCGCGGCAAGCTGATACTTAGCTGAGCCATCCCAAAGGTGGCTACAATACTCCAGGCAGGATCGGACTTGCGCTTACATTAGCAGTAAGATCCTTAAACAATTCAAGCATATCCTGGTACCTCCCTTAGCCCACATATTTCGTATCTGTTTTTCTGAAGGCATTTTTCCTAAATGCCTAAAAAAGCAGTTATAATCCCTATATTTAAATCTGGGATCAAAGACTCAGTTAATAACTATAGGTCAATATCGTTACTCTCATCAATCTCTAAAATACTTGAGAAAATTGTAAACAGCAGGCTAGTTAACTATTTAGAAAAAAATAATTTACTATCATCTACGCAATTTGGTTTTAGAGCCAAATTATCCACAGCCGATGCGGTGCACCACCTGACCGATTATGTCTCAGAGGAACTTGGCAAAGTAAACCAGACTATGGGGGTCTTCCTTGATCTAGCGAAAGCTTTTGACACAGTGTCCGTTTCTATGCTCCTAAACAAATTAGAGATCATGGGAATAAGGGGAACCCCGCTGTAACTCTTTGCTGACTACTTAGACGACAGATATCAGTGTGTTAGAATAGACAATATCACGAGCAATGAACAAAAAACTACTGGTTTTGGTGTTCCCCAGGGCAGCATTTTGGCCCCAACCCTTTTCCTCGTTTATATTAATGATTTGTGCAATTTGAACATACAACATGGCAAAATTGTTTCATATGCTGACGACACGGCCTTAGTATTTACCGCTAAAACCAGCAAAGAATTGTACGATTACGCTCAATTAGGTTTCAATACTGTGAAATTTACTAACGTTAAATTTTAAAATTAACGGGTGCATTACGTCGAATTGTGAGATGCTTCCCTCTTAAAGTCCGCCGCTCTATTTATAACTCATTGGTGAAACCACACATTGAATATCTTATAGAACTGTGGGGTTCAGCAGCTAAAACCAATCTAGAAAAGCTACAAAGAGCACAGAACAAAATTATAGAAGTCCTATTTCACTATCACTATCTGACCCCCACACACAAAATTTACAAAGAAACCAAGCTATTTAACATTTCTCATATATATATTCATATAACACATGTATTTTAATTCGCAAAATTCTATCCAAAGACTTACACACACAAATCACGTTCACAAAAAACATACAAGTACATAAACGTATTCTGAGGCTACTTACACATACCTAAAACTAGAACTAACTATGGAAAAAAAACAATACTTCACGAGGGAGCAAAACTTTATAACTCACTACCAAAAGACATAAAAACCACACAATCGCTATCACTATTTAAAAACCTACTCAAATGTCACATCTTGAAAGGTCATAAAAAATAATTCATTAATTAACTAATATAATTTATTTACCTCTAGTGTAAACGAATCCTTACATTTCAAACACAAAAACAAGATAACGAGACACCACACGTCGACCGCGTCAACGCGTCGAACGGCGGTAGTCAATACAAAATTCTTAAAAATTACCTTCATAAATTCGTAATGTTAACACCAAACCTCTCGATACTCCTGGACTTTAAAAATGTATACCTAAATCTAGATGTTAAGTATTTATTTCTGTACAAGTGATTTGTAATCTTTAGAAATAAATGAATTCAAACCGTAAATGCTGACAAGACAAAATATATTCAGTTCTCCATGCGCAAGCCTCAATTTATCATTACTCATCCTCATCTGTTTGCTCATAAATGTGCACTCCACCCAATTAGTACATGTGACTGTCCTTTTATCCTCCAAACATGCACCATTAAATATCTAGGAGTAATAATAGACGATACTCTCTCTTTTAGACCACATATTGAGAGTCTGGTTAAAAGAGTGCGCGAATTGACTGACTCAGAGTCCTGAATCTGAACAATTATTTTTTCAGCCCTTATTTGAATAAAGCTTGAATATTAAAATTAAGTCTTCGTAACGTAACAGTGATGTTTTTGTAATATCAATACTTAATCTATGTCTTCAAAAAACTGCGAGCTATTGCGGATCCAAAAGTTATCACACAAGTTTATTTGGCCCTAAGGCAATCCGTAATCCAGTACTGTATCACTTCATGGGGTGGAGCACCCAAAACTCACTTACTCCCTCTTGAAAGAGCTCAGAGAGCCATTTTAAAAGTAGCCAATTTCCATCCCTTTGTGTATCCCACAGATCTCCTATACAAATCCTGCAACGTACTGACTGTTCGCCAGCTTTTCATTATGCAATTGATACTAAAACAGCACACCATGCTTACTTACAACACCGAAAATACTAATAAGAGACGGAATGATATTGTCTGCGATTCTAATTCATTTTCAAAATATGTTTTTGTAAAAAGATTTTTTACATTTTTAGGTCCATTTCTATACAATAGACTAAATAAGAAACTAAGTATCTATAAGTTAAATTATTATAGCTGTAAAAAGACAATTGTGCAATATTTATTAAGCATCTCGTACGTAGAGACAGAAGACCTTCTTTTTGTATGTAAATAAAACATGATGTGTCCTTTAATTTTAAGTTTTTATTATAGGTAATTGATAAATTGTTATTTTATTATTGATGTTTACATAAGCACTATCTAGCCTGAAGCACAGGTTTCAACCTAATTCAGGCAAATCAGCAACTGTGTTCTTTAAAAAAATGTAAAATATTTTATTGTAAATGTGCCCTGTTTTATAAATAAACATTATTATTCATAGTTGTGATTAAATCTGTTGTGCTGAAAGAGTATTGGACTTAGATCGAAAACCATACTGTCGTTGAGAAAGGTAGTTGAATTTAAATATAGACTGAGCCGATTGTGCAAAAGCTTTTCAAAAACTTAAGACAGCACAGGCAAGACTGAAATCGGTCTATAATTTCCCGGGGACAATTTGGAGCCAGCTTTAGAAATAGGGGTAACTTTAGCGTATTTTAATGTGTCGGGGAAGTGACCTTCACTCAAACATTTATTGATACATTGAGTTAGACTTGGTAATATGAGGTTTTTTATACATTTGAGTGATTTGGCACTAATACTGTCTATCGTTGCTGGTGCTGTCTGAGAAAGTGTAGGTACATTTACGGTTTTGTTTAGCGTGATAGTGTAAGGCTGGTTATTATGATATTTAGCAGGTATCTGATTAGCTAGAAGTGTACCTATACCGGCGAAATAGTTGTTAAAACACTCACATATTTCCCCTGTTGGTGATTGTAATTTAGATGGAGCAACACTTTTCTTTGATTTATTATTAGACAAGCTATTTATCAATTGCCACATGGTAAGGGGTTTCCCCTCACATTCTTTAAAAGATTTATGATAATATTTGCTTTTTGTCGCTTGAATGTTCTCAAAAACCCTGTTTCTCTCTTTTGTAAATGATTCTTCTGATTCTATGTTATTTGGATTATCTTTGTAATTTTTGCACAATTCATTTCTTTTATCTATTTGATTAATTATGTCCTTATTTATCCAATCTGTCCTCGGAGGGTTTAGTATTTTAGTTTTAATTGTTTTGTTTCTCTTGATTGCCGACTGGATTGCTTCTTCTAACTTGGTATATTCCTCGCCGCTTTTATCGTAATCTAAGTCTTCGACAGTTTTATATAAGTTTGTGTATGATATAGCTTGAAATTTCACTTTTCTAATAGGCTCGGGCTTGTATCTCTCGACTTCTAAGAAGATTTGCTTGTGATCAGACATGACAGATTCTATAATAGCTAGGTGTATTTTATGATCTTTGAGGCTAGTGCATACATGATCCAATATACTCTTGGAGGTTGAAGTTTCCCTAGTGCAGTATTTAGCATCAATTTTGTTCAATATGGTGTATCCCTGTTCTACGAGTGCATCTGTATATTCAGTGGTAGATCGGTTTGGCACAAGCAGGTTGTAGTTAAAATCTCCAAATATGATTGTTCGTTTCCGTTTCTGAAGTTCATCCGGAAAGGTCTCGAGAAACTTTTTCGAATTGGTTCTTTCTGGTTTATATATGGCGCCAACGTCGAGAGAATTTTTTTCTAGATGTACCCATATAAAGTGGTTGTCATCTTCGCATTTGTCACTTATAAACTCGTTTTATATTTTTGTGGACAAATATTGAGACTCCGCCTCCTCTTGACTGTGTTCTGAAGTTATAATAATGTTTGTAGTTGGGTAATCGTAAGGTTTTAGCTTCTGTATCGTTGTTAATCCATGTTTCTACTAGTACGACTATATGAATGTTTCTAATTGTTGACAGTATACAGTTAAGTTCATCTATTTACCAGGTTTAACCAGGCTACGGATATTTGCATGTAAAACCTTAATGATGTTCGACTTGTGCCTAGGTTATTGTAGCTGCTAGTGATTTCGTATGTTATTTTGTCTTTTCAAGTGTTTGGTTGTACTTGCATTGTTCCATTTGGTTTTTTGAAGTCGTGTGTTATTTTCGGTGTATTAACGTATTTAATTATGAGATCTTTCTCACCATTCTGTGTTCGGTGTTGCAGTTCTTCTGTTAGTTTTTTCATGAATTTTTGTTGGTATGGGGTTTGATCTGAGTATATTTAAACAGTTTCGTTCTTTTAGATTAATTTATTACGGAGTATCGCTTTCACACCGTCTTGGGAAGGTAAATAGACCTTAGTATGACGAGTCTTTTCTGGTTTATAATAGCCAAGGCGCACTCAGGAAAAATAGTTTTTATAATTTTGTTGACCTCTCCACTGTCAGAAGCAGCTCGTTCCTCTTTGCCGTCGTTTTTAGCTTCAGGTATATCCACTATAATTATATTATTGCTTCTTAGTTCTCTTTAATGCAGCTCAGAAACGACATCTTCACAGGTTAGGCACTCAAGCTCTAAATCTGCTGGTGGGGCTGTTTTCAAGTTCTCAAATCAATTTCAATGCTATCAACTTTTCTATTAGTTGCAGCGCTGGCAAGTTTTAGATCTACTATATCAGATTTTATCTGGTTTTGTTCTGACACAAGTTCTCTCGTGATAGACTGGAGGCTTTACATTTCATACTTAGTAACTGACATCGTCTGATATTTTGTTGTGAATTGCCTTTTGAGTCTCAACAAAACCATTCAGATTGTTCATTATTTCTTTTCGGAAATCAGCGAAATCCGCCTTTAGATCTTCCTGTTCAGATTGTTTCCTCTTCCGAAAAGTAACTTGTGGCATTCCAGATTCTTCAGTATTAAGCTTGGAAAGATCCGGTTGGGATCCTCCACGGGAGTGTGGTTCGGTTGGTGATCGCATAATACTCATCATGGATCAGCAAATTTCTTTGTAAATTTGAATATAAATTCAACTAGTGTGTAAGCGTCCTTACCATTCTACGTACTTGGGTGACGTACTCGGCTGGTCAACTCTGCTATCAATTAAACGTTGTCCACGCAAAGCAGCCGGTTGATTCTGCAGTGCGAGTCTGTAAACATGTCGAAGTGAAGGCCTGGGTGAAGTGATCACGAAGTGAGCGGTCAATCCAAGTAATCAAGATGGAATGACAGCTCACTTCGTGACCCAAGCCTTCACTTCGACATGTTTACAGAATCGACCGGCTGGAATCATGGCTGGCTTTGGGGACCGACTCACCCGCGTCCGTAGGAGAATACCCATTGCTAGTCCCTACACGTGGTCCCCGGGTGGTGCTAATCAGGTGACACCAACTGGTGGTAGGTTTCGGCCAGTGGCTTGCGACCGCCCACTGGGCAAAGACGTACCGCCAAGTGGCCTAGCCGCGTTCCGGTACGATGCTCAGTGTAGCCAATTCAGAGGAGTTGGGTCGAAATAATTGTTCCAATGCAGGCAGACCGACCAGGCTTGCGTTGATATGGGCCTATCGCGGAGGGTAACCGGATCCGAGACACGGTGCGCCGCTGGCCGACCGCAGGTAGTTGGGGTCCCAAGTAGTGTGCTAGCCACACATGAAAGGCTGCCCCGCCAACAGTGGCGGTACCTTCATATAAGCCCAAAAGCCCGGCATGCCTTACTAAAATACTCGATAGAGAATCAATATCAAACCCGAACTATTTAAAAGTTCGCGCGCTTAATTCTTATCAAAATAACACAAAGTATTACCTATGCCACATTACTACATAACTACACATCGCGAGTGTTCGCGCGCAGAGTTTCGCATTTGCAGCATCTACATATAGCTATCTCGCTTACACGTACCGGCTTTTACCGGGCTTTCAAATACTATCTCCGTCACTTTCGCACTTATAGCGATGTGCCGTATAACGAGTTCTAAACCTTGTGCGTCTACAAATCGATCAGTATGGACGATTAAGCCGTGCATGCGTATGAAGTTGCACGCGTATGCGTGACCTTGTCACCTTGCCAACTCTGCAGTGTTTCCGTTTTAGCGACGTTGTGAGATCTTGGAGATTTTTAACGAGTTTGGAGACTTTTTTTAAGATTTAGCAACAATAAAAACTAGCGACTTTTTAAAATAACGAAATTAAATATTCAAGCAATATCTTAAAAATAAAAAAATTGCGACATCTAGCTAGATTTTTCATATACCTGGCGACTTTTTTTGCCTAAATGACAACACTGCAACTCTGCGTAAGTAGTTCTTGACACCCGAGTGCAACTCACTTCAGTTTCATTTGCTTGAGAGTTGAAAAGTTATGTTGTCAAAGTTTTTTGTGAGTTTTCTTAGATTTTCTCAGTGATACAATTTTTTTGGTGACTTACCTACAACAATGGAGGTAATTGTACCTTGTGAGGATTTAAAATGCGTTCAAGTTTTGATTGGCGAAGATAAGGTAAAATCTTTAAACTTTGCTCAGAAAAAACAGCTAATATCTTCAATAAAACCGACGCCTAATCTGTGTTTTTCTCAGACTAGTAAATCGCATAAACGAAAATTTAATAGATTAGTGTATAAAAGTTGGATTGTTGGCTGTTCGCACACTAATAAGTTGTATTGCTGGTGCTGTATATTTTTTTCGAATGAAGATTCCGTTTGGAATACATCTGGTTATAATGATTTAAATAACATATCTGGCGCCATTAAAAGGCACGCAAATTCCCATAAGTTTCTTTCGGTAATTTTGGTAAACAACGAATTGAGACATCTATATCAGTTTATGAGAAAATTGCGATGATACGTACGAGGGTACCTACATACTCAGTCGAAAACTGAACTTTCTTTTTTTGAAATCGGTTGCCCGATGGTCATTTCCAGGGGGACTCGGGCGTCCCCGCAGTCTCCAGACTAGTCCCCCAATGATGTCGTCCTGTTAGAGCGTGTCTGAGGGTTAGCAGCATGGAACCTCATTTCTCTTTCTTATCCTCTACCTTACTCACTCAAAACAATATTACTAAGAACAATAAGAATAAGAACGATAAGAAAAACAGCACTCCCTCTCACACAATGTGCACCTCTCTAACATACGAGATCCGCACTCAAATCTCGCCGCAGTCCATCACCACCGAGAGACTGAGAAACCAGCGCTCTTGTTCCTGTCGGAGACGCACATTGGAAGTCCGTCAGACGTGTCATACCTGTCTTACCCAGTGGAGCACCACTTCAGACCACGCGCGGGCGTATGTATGACCGCGCCCGGGACGACATCTGCTATCGGCGTCTCCGCAATCTTGAGAACTCCAGGTTCTCAACGCTGTAGGCTTTAGTGGACACCGGCTTGGATAAAATTATCTACGCCAGTGTCTACCGTTCGCACAGCGGTGATCTGGAGACAACTGGGCTAATACAGCACCTCAGTGAGGCGGCGGATGCGGCTCAGAAGCGGTACCCTTTGCCCGATTGGTATTGCTGGGGGACTTTAACGCCCACCATTAGGAGTGGCTTTTCCCATACCAGCACGCAGATCATGCTGGACGAGAGGCGCGAAAGCTAGCGCTTGCGTTAAATCTCACCCAGCTGGTCCAGGGGGCAAAGAGGGTGCCGCCATTCTTTGCATGTTACCCTTGGCAGCCAACTTGCTTTTCATCAACTGATGCTTCGTCGTGCGCTCACGCCGTGACGGAAGTGTTGTGAAAGGGAATGGAGTACTACATTCCGTCCTCAGATGTAGCAATGTCTGGCGAAGCTCGCCCATGGTTTGGTGCCGAGTGCAATCGCGCTAATGGGATAAAACATGCGGCGTCCCTAGCATAGGTCGACGCCCGTACCGTACCGTATTTGCAAAGCAAATGACGTGAGTCAGAAGAAGAGAGCTTTTAACAGAGCTGCCAAGTCCTGCAAGACGGTGTTGCGGAGAGCTCGGTTTGACCACATTAACCGAATAGGGAACAAACTTGCTTCATACCCAGCAGGTAGTAAGGCTTTTTGGCCCCTGGCTAAGTCGGTCGAATCGAATTTCTGCCGCCCTACACTACCACCACTGCTGAATCCCGATCGGTCGCTGGCCCGCTCCGCTGAGGAGAAACCAAACTTGTTTGCTTCTATGTTTGCGGAATCGTCGCGTCTGGATCTTGGTGGCGCGAGGCCCCCTGTTTCTTGTGATGGATGCGAGTCGAGTATGTCGAACAATCGCATTCATCAGAAGGACGTCCGTAGGGTACTGCGTAACCTAGACGTTAATAAGGCTAGTGGCCCCGACGGGATACCGGCAATTGTTTTGAGGACTTGTGCGCCTGAGTTGTCTCCAATCTCGATACGCCTATTTCGCCTTTCGTTTGAGACTGGAAAAGTACCGAATGCTTGGAAGCAAGCTAACGTACAGCCCGTGCCCAAGAAGGGTAGTCGAGCTGACCCGTCGAATTATAGACTCATCTCGGCAACGTCCATACTCTGTAAGAGTATGGAACGTGTGCTAAATCATAACCTCCTAGCATACCTAGAAGCGAATGATATTCTTAGCGGCCGACAATACGGGTTCCGCCGAAATCGGTCTACTGGGGATCTTCTAGCGTATGCCATTCACATCTGGAGTGAGGCCATAGAGAAGCATGGGGAGGCACTTGCGGTCTCCCTTGGTATCTCAAAGGCCTTTGAAAGGGTCTGGCACGATAGCCTTATTAGTAAGCTTCCTTCCTTCGGTCTGCCTGCCGGATTGTGTGATTGGATTGTAGATTTTCTGAGGGATCGGTCTATTCGAGTGGTTATAGATGGCTGCTCGACCGGACTGCTGGATATTAATGCCGGGGTTTCTCAGGGGTCGGTGCTCTCGGCAACATTGTTCATTTGCATGTTAATGATCTGCTAAAACCCGGTACCTATGGGTATGTAGACGACAGCATTGTCGCTGAGAGATAAGTGTCCGACGCACGAGCTGGGGGGTCGCTGATTCGGTCTCTCCAGGAGGCTATGGTTGAGCGCTTGAACTTGTTCTTACAGGCTGTCTCTGAATGGGGCAATGCCAATCTGGTCAAATTCTATGCTGCTAAGACCCAAGCGTGTCTGTATTTCGCTAAAAGGAGCCAATTCCACCCAACTCCATCTTTTCGAGGTGTAACCGTGCCGATAACCAACCGACTTGAGCTTTTTGGTGTTACGTTTACATCTACCCTCAATTTTGGCCCTTTCATAGAGGCAAAGGCTCAAGTGGCTGCCAGAAAGTTGGGGATCCTAGCAAAGGTGAGACGGTACTTCACCCCGGAACAGCTACTCAAACTATCAAGCGCAATTTCGATCATGTATGGAGTATGGCTCTCATCTATGGGACGGATCTGCCAGATACCAGCTTGATGCCCTTGAGTCAATTGAAAAACGAGCCAAGAGGATCATCGATAATGACAGGCTCGTCGAGTCGAAGCTCCAAAGTCTTGAGCATCGACACCGAGTTTCTGGCCTGTCGGTTTTCTATCGGTTGCGTTTTGGGGAGTGTGCGAAGGAATTGCATAATTTGATTCCGTCCAGCCCGTTTCATCATCGGACCACAAGACGAACGGCGATGCGCCACCGGTACATGGTGGACATCCCACCCACGCGCACAAAACGTTTTGGGAACACATTCATAGTGCGTGCAGCTAAGGAGTGGAATTCCCTGCCGGAGTCTGTGTTTCCTAATAGCTATAACCTGGGAGTATTTAAGTCAAAAGTGAATAGGTTACTTCTAGGCAAGCGTGCTCCATCTTCGACCACATCATCGCTTACCATCGGGTGAGATAGTGGTCAACCGTATGCCTAACTATAGTAAAAAAAAAACTCACAAAAATATTTTTTCTTGACACCAAAGAATATACTAATTCCATGCCTGCGCTGGAAACTGACAAAGTGACAAATGACATGACAACCTTTACTGATAGATAATTATGGTCCTCTCTTTACTCCATTCTCTATTTTGCTATTTTCTAATTAAGATCTAATCAACTCCGTCTTCTTATTTATACGCCAAGATAAAGATATTGGATAAACCAAATACACTTGTGACTTTTGGACATTTTAAATACTTTTCTTTTGATTTAAATGAATACACAAAGTGAAACCTGCTAGAGTATTATTAATATTGTTACTTATTGTGTAAAAAACATATTATGTTTCGCATATAGATATGTACACGAAAATAATGAAAGGAGGAACGTGATTGAATACTGCAAATTTAAAGTAAGGGTAAGTACCAAAAATTTGTTAATGTTATGTTATTTGTTTGCAATACAATAGGGTGAAATTTTGTGATAAATGTATTGTGAAAATAATATTCGTGATAAACACTACTGACAACTCGTTTATAATAGAAAGATTGACCATTGTGTTCTTATTATTATGTTAAAAGATCCTGATGCAAGACTTTATTTATTCAATATCGGCAGTTTTTTTAGAATAAAGTAAGGGTTACCTTTAGATTTTTAGTAACATTATGATAAGGCGTTTTTTCGGTATGATGAACACAAGCTATATTTTTCACCAAATAAATAAGGTTGTGAGAAAGGAAGGTGACATCAACATGATAACTGTAAAGCTGTGTTGCCTTGTGAATGCTATGTTCATTTAGAAGATTACAAAAACAGTGGTTAGCTCCCCAAAAATCCTTCCAGGTTAATTGGGGCGCGCAAGCCCTATCAGGATGTCGTAGCGATATGGCAGTGGGGTTAATGCATGCTCTGGGTTTTTCTGCCTTGATGGTCACAGGCTGAGTAGCTGATGCTGCCTGCAAAACATTCTCGGTAGATGTAACTGCTCTACTATTGTCCTTACTCTCTAGTCTGTCAGTCAATTCGGCTGTAGTATTTATATCGGGGAGAACCCACCTGCTCAGTCCCCCACCGCCCTTGGGTCGTATGATGTGACACCTAGTATCGGGTTTCCAGAGCCACGTTAGCTACGCCAGTAAATTCTCATTCGTCTATCTGTCTGCCCCCCACGTGATTAGATGGTCAGTCAGGACTGTGGTTGTTTATACTTAAAAAGAGAATATGCCTACTTATACTTTTTATCAATTAAGCCAATGGTTTTACTTATTCTTGCAGATTACGCAAATATATGGCAATTCGTTTTGAAATGTATAATGGGGTGCTTACACAGCAAGAAAGAAACTTCAGACTTGCATCCTAATGTGTTTCGAGTTGTGAACATTGATGAGAATGGTGTTGATTTGTGTTCTGGTCAGTTAGAGATAACTGAATCTGATATAATATTGTATCGCGAAGGAAGAGACTCAACTGTATGGCCTTTACACTCATTAAGAAGATATGGGTTTGAAGGAGATATATTCAGCTTTGAATCAGGTATGTGTTTACAATAATCCAATGTACACTACTATTATATTTATCATACCAATATTTACTGTTACCGCTAGTATCATATGAATTTTATGTTGCACTGCTTGGTCTTCCCAATCGATTATGAACTTGTGACATCAGTCACTTAATTGTCTTTTCTGATTAATAAGTCTTTAAACTAAATTAAATAAATATTAAAAAAAATGTTTATCTAGCTAAATTATCAATACTGTTTGGAAGTATGTGATGTAGTGGTAAGTACCTAAATAAGTTACCTACATATACTTAGGTACCTTTTTTTGATATCAATATTTTTGGGTTTTTCTCTTGACTCTAGTCTAGGTCAGAGATGACAGAGACAAAGTTTATGATGGAGCGAGCTTACCCAGAAGGAGCCTGTTCACTCTAAGGGAGTACTCACACTTTTTCAGCTCTATTCAGCTTATGCCCATAGAAAACAAAGATTTTGTATGGAGATGTGTCCGCATCCATTCAGCTTTCCGCGTCTTTTCAGCTTTCGCGGCAAAGAAGTATAAAATGACGACAAATGTGTTTTTATCATGCGAGTGCTATGTATGGAGTTCAGCGCTGTTCCGCCGCATTCAGCGTCGTACGCGGCCTTACGCGGCGGAACAGCGCGGTACACGGATGGTTCTCGACTCCTTGTGTGACTGACACTGGCATGGCCACCATCAGGGATTTTAATTTTAAAAATAAAAAAAAATTCGCTAAATAGTCGCCAAGTCACAGGTTTAATTGGTACGTCTACCATGAGTTTTATCAATCTATACTCGCTAGCGACTGTAGTTAAAAAATTGTTTGAAAACTTAAAAAAAACACGTTTTTAATTTATTTGTTTAGTTGTTAACTAACAAGCAAGCAAGTTGCAAGTAAAACTTCAGTTAACAACTTAACAGATCAGTTTAGAAGATACAATGAGTTCAATTTATAAGGTGGGTATAGTCCAAGAGCTAGATCGAAGGAATTGCCAAGAAAAATATTTCTCTTAATATGTGAATTATACTTTTAGTTTTATCGGTCTAGAGTCCGTAGAATTGTCAGAGAGAGATAAACTCTTAATCCTTCGATCTAGTTCTTTGACTGTACCTGTACTGGGTCGATCCACTGTCGTCTGCGTTTTAGTTTGATTTATTTCTTCTTACAAATGTCCATTTTCAGAGCACAATACTAAATGAGTAAAGAGCGTGACTACCGCCAGACCACCTTCAAAAATCGTTTTTTCGAAAACTACGTAGGTTCCAATTTTTTTGTTCGAGTATTCATAATTAGTACCAATTATTTACCAAATATGGAAGCGATTGGCGGCGGTGGTCCTGCGGTAGTCACGGACATCTTGCCGTCTTCGCCGCGTATTCAGCGCCTTTCTCATTCTTACGAGGCTGTACGCGGCTGATAGAAGCAGAGCTGAATAAGTGTGACCAGAATCATTCAGCGAAATGCGAATGGAGCTGAATAAATGTGAGTAGTCGCTAACTTTGAAGAGATTAGGGTTGTAAGCGTTTGGAAACACAGATGCAGGCAGAGAGTTCCACTCCTTTGCTGTGCGCATTATAAAAGACGTTTGGAAACGCTTAGTGCGAATTGGTGGAATAGCAACAAGGTAGGGATGGTAAGATGCAGTGCGTCTGGATGTCCGATGGTAGAAGGGGGCCGGTGGGATGAGGTTGTGGAGTTCTTGGGCACACTCACCGAAGTACAATCTGTAGAAGACCGACAAGCAGGTAACCTTATGGCGATGAGCCAAGCTATGTAGCTTGGCATCCACCAGTTTTATGTCACCGATGAGCCTCTTAGCTCTGCGTTCCACCGAGTCAAGCGCGGCAAGCTTTACTTAGCTGAGCCATTCCAAAGGTGGCTACAATATTCCATGCAGGATCGGACTTGTGCTTTGTATAGGGTTAAAAGCTGTCCAGGCCTGAAGTATCGCTTCACCTTATTTAGGATTGCCTAGCTTTTTGGCCGTGGTTTGAGCTTTGTACTCGACGGTGGCGCCAAAGTTGAGACTGGATGTCAACTCCATGTCCAGGAGCTCGAGCCGATCAGTCACAGGAACAGATGCCCCCCGAAAAGTAGGAGTTTGGTAAAAACGACTCCTTTTTGCGGTAAAATGACACGCCTGTGTTTTGGTGGCGTTAAAAGTGACCAGATTGTCATCATCCCTTTGGGAGACAAGGCTTAAGGTCAAATTTGTCCGCTCAACCATGGCCTCTCTCAAGGAACGAACTTCATCCCCGCTGGTTGTTGCGCTTGACGAGTATCTCTCTGAAACCGTACTGCCATCTGCGTACCCAACAAGACCAGGCTGAAGTAGGTCATTGATGTGCAGCAGGAAAAGAGTTGCAGAGAGAACAGACCCCTGAAGAACTTCAGCATCAATAGACAACAGGTCAGAGGAGCAGCCGTCAACGACTACTCGGATCGACCGTTCACTTAGAAAATCTGCTGGCTGGCATCCCAGCTGGTTTTTGTAGCTGGATAGCTACAAAAACCAGCTGGGATGCCATAAGCAGGAAGCTTGCTGAGTAGACCTGCGTGCCAGATCCTGTCAAAGGACTTCGAGATATCGAGCGACACGGCAAGTGCTTCTCCGTGTCTCTCGATGGCTGCGCTCCAGCAGTGCGTGATATACACAAGAAGATCGCCAGTTGACCGTCCCCGGCGAAAGCTATATTGACGGTCACTGAGGAGATCATTGTCTTCAAGGTAGGTCAGCAGCTTGCTGTTCAGAACCCTTTCCATAACCTTGTATAGGATGGAGGTAATGGCGATCGGACGGTAATGTGCAGGGTCAGCACGGTCTCCCTTTTTGGGCACCGGTTGCACATTCGCAAGCTTCCATGATTTCGGCACCGTTCTTTTTTCAGAGAGATGCGGTACAGGCATGTCAACACAGGAGACAGTTCAGGTGCACATTGCCTCAACACTCTCGCTGGAATGCCGTCAGGTCCGCTGGCCTCATTCACGTCTAGACTGCACAATACTCTTCGGATCTCTTTAATGTGAACTGCGATCTCTGGCATCGAAGAGTCACAACGAGGTAAAGTTGGTGGTTGCTTGGAGCCAGCTTGCCATCAGGTTTCAACATTGGAAGCAAAGTGGGTGGACAGAAATTCGTTTCAACCGCCTTCGACAGAGACCAAAACTGCTTACTACCCGGAGGGTGCAATGCTAGTTTGGCCCCGATACGTCCGACATGGTCAAAATGTGCCCTACGTAAAATTAAAGGCTCTTTTCCTCGCGCGTACCCTATGTGCTTTAACCTTTCGGTCGCGGGCCTTGATCCATGCTTAATGCATGGTAAGCAGACTACGAGCCTCAGGGTGGGCGCATTCTGCATTATACCAAGGCCGGGATTTGTGACCGAGCGGGATGTCGGAGAATGGAATAAAATACTCCATCCCCTGCCGAATCACGTCTGCAATCACGTCAGCACAGCACGAGGGGTCACCCGAGGAGAAGCACACTTGCCGCCATGGATAAGACGCAAAAAAAACCCGCATCTCATCTCAATCTGCTGATTCGTATCACCATACTCGCCTCGTGCCTCTAGGACTCTTTATCTGGAGGAGAGCAGGTCAACACGGATTTACCCAGGCAGTGGCCAGACGTTCCCAGCGGGGCTGAGACCGATACTGAATGACTGCCCGGATCAGTAGTCGGCAGAAGGTCCAAACAATTGAGTGTATGGGCGTCAACATCCGGTACCCGCGTTGCCACATTCACCAGCTGGGTTAGATCTAGCGTTAAAGCAAACTTGCGCGCCTCTAGCCATGGCATGGTCAGTTTTCTGGTACGGGAACAACCACTCTTTATGGTGGGCGTTGAAGTCCCCCAAAAAAATGTGCTTCGCTGTTGGGTATCGTTGCTGGGCTACGTCGGTCGACTCCACGAGGGAATTAAACAGCGTGTGGTCTGTTGTCTCTTGGTCACCGCTGTGCGATCGGTAAACGCCGATGTAGATAAATTTCTCCACGCCAGTGTCCACAAGTAGCCATATGGTAAAAAAAAAACCCGATTTCTCAAAGCAACGGAGACGACGACAACAAATGTCATCGCGGACGTACACACAGACCCCAGCCTGCTTCTTGAACTTGTGTTCCAGAGAGTAGCCCGGGTAGTTGAGGTACGCCACGCACCGCCAAACAGGTGCAGCTTCTCGGACTCAAGATGATGATGGACCGGATCGAGATTGGAGTGCAACCCCCTGATATTAGTGAGATGCACTTTTAGCAGGAGGAAGTGCAGCCGATGTTTTACCTTATTTTTCTTAGCTTTAGTCATCATGCAGAGTAGTTGGGGAAAAAAGTCGAATTGTCGAGGCGCTGCTCAGTGAACGAAGTGGAACACTAGAGCTAAACTAACCTATGGGAAACTCATTTGGAGATTGCGGGGACGCCCGAATCCCCCCGTATGTGGCCACCGGGTCCTCCCATCCAGTCGCCGGCGGGCACGGTGGAGCATACCGGGATTTTTCGCTAGTTGGCGTTGCAGCCTTTGACACGTGACTGGCGTGCTACTTGGGCCTCCTACTAACTGCGGTGAGGCCAGCGGCTGGCACCGTGTTTCGGATCCCGCTACCCTCCAAAATGAGTTACCCGGCAAGCCCAGCCCAGCGACCAAGACCGGTTCTGAGCAGAGCAACTCACAATCTCCTTCTCCCCCAAAGGCACTGGCACTCCCGCACACCGACGGAACACAGCAAGCTGCTTGGCGCCGGACTTCAGCGGGATGGTAGTAGCAAGCCAGGCGGCTCCTTGCGGAGCCTACCACCGCTTTTAATGGGATCGTTCTGCCGTACCACAGGCAAGCCTGTGGTGCCGTTGCCCGGGGTGGACCGCGAGGAGATAGATTTCTGCCTGACAACGGGGAGGAGGACAGAATCATAGGTGGCTGAGATATCTAGGAAAACTACTGCCACTGACTCATTCCTACTGAGGGCCAGCCGGATCTCTGATGTGAGGATACCCACACTATCAGCTGTATCCAGACTTTTTCTGAAACCAAATTGATTTGTTGGCAGCAGATTCCTGCTCTCCACAAACCATTCCATACGGTTTTTAATGAGATGTTACAAGAGTTTAATAAGTATGGAAGATAAAGAAATTGGTCTGTAAGAACAATGATCACTAAGATTTTTAACAGGTTTTAATATTGGAACAATCACTTGAACTTTCCACTCAGGAGGAACATAACCAGACAGAAAACAGTAATTGGCCAAGTCCAAGTAATACTGGTGGGTCTTATCCCCGGCTTTCACTATGAAGGAGTACGGGAATCCATCCACCCCAAGAGCAGAGTCCTTTACATGGATGAGGACAGATTTAAGCTCGGCTAAAGTAAATGGTCCATCCAGAGGATCATCTGATTCCAGCTGGGAGTTTGTTGAAACACATTCATCTACGCTGGGAACATAAGCCGGGGCCAACTTAGAAAAAAACTGGTGACCCAGCTCTTCAAACAGTATGCTCCCGGTCGGTGGTTCCACACTATTCCTATACGCCCTCAATCTACGCCACACAACTGAAGCTGGAGTGGATGGACTCAATGAACCGCAATACTTCCGCCAACCTTCTCTTTTTTTTTCTTCAGTAGTTTCTTGGACTTAGCCAACACGTGTTGATAATTGATAACATTTTCCAGGTTCATGTCTGGGTTGAACTTCATTTCGGCCTCATTCCTGGCTCTGATCACTGCAGAGCAATCCCTATCCCATCATGGCGGGGGCGGAATTTTGCCGGGTGGCGATTTTTTGGTAGGGAAGCAGTCGTCCGTTGTAGCGGATATGGTGTGGGAGAATGATGAAAAGCACTCGCAGTTTCGTCATTAATGGAAGGAAGGGAGGAGACAAGTAAATCGAAAATTTTAGTAAAGGTCCCAATCTACTGAATTCAGTTGGTATTTTAATAAGGGGGAGAGGATTTAACAGGAGTAGTTTTGGAGGGGATTTCAACCATGATGGGATAGTGATCACTCCCATAAGTCATATCCAGGCGACTCCAATTTGAAAGGCTGGCTATATTAGATGAACAAAACATCAGGACAACACAGCTGATGCTCTGTCGGCAAAGCCCGACGTGTGGCACAGCCATCATTAAGAACACATAAATTAAGTGCATCAAATGTGTCCACTCGACCTGTGCTAAAGTTGTCGCAGGTTTCTGACCCCCATCTATAGTGATGGCCATTAAAGTCACCCATAACAAGTTATGGGCCCTGTACATTACTCAACAATCTTTTTTGTGGGTGTGCAATATAAAAACTAAAAATATTTATATCCTCAGCCTTCACAGCAACAACATTGATGTTGTCTACAAAGGGTAGAGGAATCGGGGAGAATGGTACTTTGTTATTGATGAACAAAGCACATCCTCCATATCCATCTGATCTGTCATGTCGAACATCACTAAAACATGGGATCCTGAAATTGCTTCCAGGACGAAGCCATGTCTCAGCAATGCTGCAGATTGACGGTTTGAATTTATTAATTATATAGAGAAAGTCAGGTTTCCTGGGAGTAATACTCCTGACTTTCCACTGGAGATAAGTCAGGGCCCGGGAACATTGTGAATATAGTTCACTATGGATGACAATTTGTTGGCAACGTGGTCTGGTAGTGATTGGGCAGGGTTAGCTAAAACAGTCATAAGCATATTCGATATTATAATTTAAGGATGTTTTCTGAGGAAATAGGACTGAGACTAGGACTGTTTGCACTTTCCCGAGAGAAAGCGTAACCATTTTGAACTGGAGAGGAGTAGTTTTGAGTGAGGGCTTGATGAGCCTGTCTTTCATAACTAGGGGAGAGAGAGGTGTGGGATTTTGGTTTAAGGAAGACTGTTTTGCGGTATGATTTTTGAGTCTGGGGAGGGGGAGAAGATCTGGGACACTGAGCTGGATTGGATAAGGGTTTAGTTCTATTTTGGGGTATTCTAGACACTTCGGCATATGATCTCGAAACCAGAGGGAGTATCTGGCTTGCTTCCGCATAAGAAACAGATTTCTCAGCCATAAGTGCCTTTATGCCCTTCTGTCGACCCAATTCAGGACAAGCCTTTCGGTGGCATAGTGGTTTCCGGAACAAGACACACAGCAGGCACATTCAGTGGGAACTTGGCATCCGTCACCTGGGTGGTCTTCAGCACATTTGAAGCAACGGGGTTTCGATCAACATTTTGTGAGATCCTGCTGTTTTGCCGAAAAAAAGTTGACAAAATTTCAATACTCAAACAAATTTTAGAAACCTTTTTTATACCAATGCAATCTTTGGAATGATTTTAGTAAGCACATTTTCATTTGGTCAAATTTTTACTCGGCAGAATATTACTAAGGATAATGTCATTAAGGCATTTGGTCTTTTATCAAATGATTTATTACAGCAAACAATCTTTAGACATTAAACATTTAGTCAAATAAGTGTTATGACAAAACGTAATTTGCTAAAAATTTGGTTTTAGTGAAAGAAACGAATCGCTGTAAACCCGACTTCACGCAGTTTTGTCTGCCCTACCCCTAGAGTGTAATTTAGAATCGCGTATTCGCGGAGGTGCGAGGCGGCCGGCGAGTTGAGGAGCAGGTGGTTGCAATGCACGCCGCCGCGGCTGAGGCTGGCCGGCGAAGCTGCGGTGGTGAGCGTTAAACCATCTGCGACGATAAGCTCGCGCGGGACCGCCGGAGGCCCGCAGCGATGGAGCCGTGACAGAAACTATGCCTGCTGCATGCTCGCTTGCATGCTGCATGCTTGCTTGCATGCCTGCTGCATGCATGGTGTATGCTTGTTTGACCGAGTATATTTTATAACAAAAACGTATTTATCCTACTATTTCAAACAAAACTAAACAACAAGTGAACTGAACTACCTCAAAACAAGTCAGTAGATGAAAAAATATTGCCCGCTATCGTATACCTTGTATCTGCGTAACACCTGAGAGAAGTTCATAGCAAATGTAACGATTTCAAGAAACTTCCGCTACAAAACACAGTGATAGTGTTTGCACGATTAACTAACATTGAGCCTCATTTATGATTTACCACCACATAAAACACATAAAAAAATACATTGTAATTTAGTCACACATAACAAAATACATTGTTATTTAGGTTGTATATTCTGTGCAACTGACATAAAGATGCAAATCAAAAAACGGTAATAGAAAATTGACAATACTAAATATTTGACTTATTTATTTTGCGTAAATATGTTTTGGCAACTGAAATATTTGACTACATTAAAATTGGTAAAGTACTAGTTGGTAAGTAAGTTATTGTTTAAACGTTCACTTGCCAAACATTAGGTTTACGTTACAATTATTTGTGAAGAGTTTATTCGCTAAGTAATAATTTGGCAAATAAAATTATGCAGAAAGTTGTTTGGGAAGTGATAATTTGTTAATTTCTTTTCAACGAAACAAGGGTAACCCACAAACTGTACGTGTGTGACCATACCGACAACAATTAAAACATTGAATAACTGGGTACATGTACCTCTCAACCAAAAGGGCAGAATAAAAATAACAGACAATATTGGGTAAAACTTGGCCATCAAATGTCAGAATAACTGTGTGAGTGGGTTTCCATTCTGTAACGCCCAGAGAACTCACCTTTCGGTTTATTCTCCTGGCCTTAATCACGGGACCAAATCTAGCGGGAACCTTGATGTTCTCAAAAATTTTGTCCTGTGTCCATTCAACAGGTACATCCCTCACGAGACCAATGCGAGTAAAATTATATTATGGGACAAAAGCAATAAAACCATGGGGTAGTCGGGGGAGATGAAGCAGGTCTTTTTCTATGAGCCGATTCGGAGGCCATTGAAATTTCTAGCGGTTTGTCATCGGGAAGGGTAATCGTAAAAACTGGAGTAAAATCAAAGGGATCGGGGGGGCTTTTTGTTATCCATCTATACTAATATATAAAGCTGAAGAGTTTGTTTGTTTGCTTGAACGCGCTAATCTCAGGAAATACTGGTCCGATTTAAAATATTATTTCAGTGTTAGATAGCCCATTTATCGAGGAAGGCTATGGGCTATATATCATGACGCTAAGACCAATAGGAGCGGAGCAGTAATGAAAATTGTGACGTATCCGAAGTTGCGCGGGTCAGCTAGTGATATATAACGGCTAAAGTTCTTAAAATTAAGTATAATTTATGTTAAAACTAACCTTATGATACAACACAAACACAAAGAATAATCTCGATTGAAGTTCACATAAAAAAAACGTTCACGTTAAACACAAGCACGTGATTAACCTTCACCGCTACCAACGAAAGTCCGCGCTTAAAGATATTAAACTGGCAAAGACTGACAAGTCAGAATCGCCTTATTTTTACAATCTCGACAGTCAGATCATATTTTTTGCGACCGCAAAATACACACACGCTTCTTTCCGAACGTGCCGTGCCTGTTCTTTGAGTAATTAGTTTGATTTCCAGAGTATTCAAAACTTTAACTCTTTTCATTCATTTAAACCATTTACAGGCACTTTTGAATTGTCAAGGTTCCAAAGCGTAGATCTGTATGGAGAAGAACGTGCAAGAAACTCCACGGACACTCTTTTAAAAATAATAAATTATTACAAAGTTTTGTTTATATCATGTTGAAATTATATATACATGTGAGAACGATGTAAAAGACGAGCAGGATAAAGCGTCTGGTAAAAAAAGGAACAATTTAAAGAAATAATGAAAATAAACCATGGCAGCTGAGAAATGACCAGTTCTAACTGACGGCGCCCGTTCACGAACATGAAACTATTTGGGACTAAATTTTCATGGGTTCGAGTCGTCCAAGGGTACCTAGGTGTCGAGTTGTTCAGGCCGTTTCCAATTAGTTATTATGTTAGGATTGGCTTCCATTCTTGGATTTATCATTTGACCTACCTAAGCACGTTATTCGAAGATCTTTGACAAGTTATGCCTGTCAAAGATCTTCGAATATCTAGTTTAGGTATGTAATGGGTAACCCATCCACTAATTACTGAGCCAATCAACCTCGGCAAGCATGTAACTTTTAGCTTCATGTACCTAACAAAAAAAATGTTTTTGGTTTTCAGGTAGACGATGTGAGACTGGAGAGGGAATATATGCATTTCGCTGTCGAAGGGCTTCTCTGTTATTTCGTACACTACAACAACAAATTCAATTAAGGAATGTGATTCATGATTCGGTGCCATATCCTGTATCCAGATTGACGCCATCTCCTCAGGGCAGGCAAACATTACAAGCTAGTGTAGTTCATCGCTCTTCTATAGACAACGGCCAGCCAGACAATGTGCGCCCTGCTGTCAACAATAATCTCCCAAACATTATTTCAAATACGACTGTCCCACGCAATGCTACTCAGTCACCACGATCACCATCTAGTGCGGATATATTAGAGGTAATGCCATTGTATCCAAGATCTCAATCTAGTACCAATCAAGTCACGAACGTCTATCAGCTCAGAGAATTTAAGAGAGAACCTAATAATAATCAAGGAGAAGCACCTGCGCCGGCGCCGGCGCCGCTGCCTCTGCCACTGCCTGATAACCGAGCAACGGAAATTCGACATGTTTACTCAAATGATATCAATAGAGATTTAGCTTTCTTGCGGAGTACGTTACGACAAGATGCTGCTATGAATACGATGAAAGAAATAGAAGATGAAAATATATTTCTCAAAAGTTTGGATAACAATACTCCAAATAACAAACAAATCAACAGCCCTCTATCCCCAACGTTAAGTAACTCGAGTGAACACTACGCGCAATTGAGTCTGGAACAACAACAACAACAACAACAGCAGCAGCAAGATGCGGCTAGAATGTACATGAACATTGCTCGCAATGATGCAGAAGCCGGTAAGAGCGATACCGTGCCTACCACTCCATTGACACCAAAACAAGTAGAATATTGTAATTTATCTGTGGGGAATAAGCCAGAGATAAACACGTATGCAAATTTATCACTAGGTGATATGGGCGACAGTGTTAAGAACGCTAAACAAATATTAAGTTTCTCAGCACCCTCTGAGCACAACCAAAAATTCTCAGAGTCCGATACTTTTACCTCTATGTCACCTGTGGAAGAATTGGAAGTCAACTACGCAATATTAGATATTGATTCAAATAAAGAAATTGCAAAAATGACAAGGGATTTAACTTCCCCCGAGAGTCAATCCTTCAGCAGTTCTAAAAATGAAAGCGTTGCCTCGTATTCGTCGCAGCCACGCGGACGTCTTGTATCACAGTGCAGTGTAGAGAAAACGAGTCTTCTCGCCAACCCTGCTCCGGCGCCGTCTGCTGCCATCGGATACACGACAATTGACTTTGATAAAACCGTCGCGCTCACATCTGTAGCCGCCGGAGCAGATTGCGATGCAGATGGCAATCGCAAGACTAGACATAATTCATGTAATGTCATTTGCGGAAGCCCAGCCAGTAATGACAAAACAAAATAGAAGTTAAATATTGCACCCTATATATCAAAATATTTTAAGCCCGGCCAGAATACGAATTTGTATCACAAGTAAACGTACGATACTAGTCGTACAACGGAGTGCTCATACTGGTAGTATCTTCCGTCAGTCGTTTTGTGATATATCGACGCTCTATGCTATGACGAAAAATATTCAAACTAGATCTTCTTATTTAATACCGCGCGCCCTTCCATTTCATATACGCATTCAAACTATGTCAATACCTTCCACACACTTGAATTCATCCAACCGTTATTGGTTTTTTTTTTCATTCACTGTCACCGTGAGTCACTATGTACCTGTGGCAGTGACACAACAACCTTGGCATGTGTGCCCACGTGCAGCGAAGCAGGGGCCGAGTGCTCAATTTAAATTAGACAATCTATACCCGTAGTACTTGGTGGATCGGGCTCTTTTATCCGATTTTATCAGATGCCATACACAAATTCGTACATCTGTATAGTCCTATTAGACGTCTTTGGGATGGAGGGAGCCTAGAGAAGTACTACAGCCATTTCTACCGCCGAGCAGCGTTGTTTCGCTTTCCGGGGATTGAGTGTCAGTGAAAAATCATTAACATACGATGTTTCTACTTCTGGGATGGCAACGCACCTGAGGAATCGGTGAAGACTTACTATTAGGACTATCCGATGGATAGAAAGGCGTCAGAATTGGAGCCCGCTTCAAAATATTTAATTAATATATGGGGTGCAATATTAATCAATATTTCTTATACAGGAAAATAATGAATGGGACACAGTTGCATTAATAGGGTATTTCACACATTTTGAGATGCCCAAAGGAAAAAAAAAAGTCCTAAAATATATAAGTAAAATATTAGAACTCAATGCTGGCTTTTGCCTGAACATTTTTCTTGTTTACATCATTACATGTGCATTGTGCATAACAAATAATTTATCTATCCGATAAGCAATTATTTGAATTATGTAGTTCCTAATAAATCTATGTAAATATTTATATTGCATGTTGTTACCAAAGTAGATTTAACCAAATGTAAGTAAATGTAACCTTTGTTATAGGGGGTATTATACTATCATATATCTAGAAGCATATTATCCTTTACTCTGTATGAAATATCCTACTTCCTACGAAAATTGTCAAGGAACCATCCGTTACTAGTAAAATTTAAGATTATAAATGTGAAAGTCTGTATGCTGGGCGTACTACAAATATTATACTTAATTATCCCACGGGATCTTGCATGCTACCGGGATAAAATTATCATATTGGCTATAACATAATCCAGGCCATGGGCAACCCGTATTGCAAATGGCATCTAAATCTGTTCAGCAGAGACTTGATTCATAATTGTTTATTGTACACCAAAACAACTTAAAATACAGTGATTTATAGTTTTTGTACAAAGGTGAACTTAACACAAAGTTGAGTTTCTTCTCACCAAACCATTCAAAAATATGACTTTCACATTTATAGTAGGATACCAAAGCGCACAAATACTTAATCAAAATGGTTAACATAATTATTAGTTTTTGTCAAATAACAAAAATATGACTCGTGGATCTATGACCATTGAAATAAGATAGTGTAATATTCATACAACAACATAGGGTTCCTAAACCTAAAAGTAGAACACCAAAAATCGAACGAAGAAGGTAAATTATAACAAATATTTAAGCGTAACGTCTATGTCTGAACCTTAAAGTGCATAGGTTTAAATGTGTTAGTTATTAAGTACCTATTACTTGCTAAATAGCAATTATCAACGTTATTGTAAGCCAAAGACGAATTACTAGAAAATACTTACCACACATGATAATTTTTAATTTGATGGCAGATTTTTTGTTGTTAATTACGAGTGTAGTTGTTTAAAATAAACTGTAACACTACCGTCTTAAGCAAAATGATATACGAGGGCTGCTATTTATGTATTCGGAATAACAAAGTGAAACAAACATTTAGCATGTATTATGGTTTTATTGCTTTTTAAAATATTCGCCATGGTGATAGATGCACTTTTCCATACGTTTGAACCAATTTTCGTAGTACTTTTTCCATTCTGATTGAGGTATCTTCAAAACGTGCATTTGGAACGGCTCGAAAAACGTTGACCACGTAATTTATTCTTCACGATTGGATTTATTCCCAACCGTGAAGAATTCGTTGGGGGCCAAGTCGGGGCTGTACGGCGGATGATCCGTTAATTCGATCTTTTGACTTTCCAAATACCGAGTTGTTTCAGCCGATGTATGGCAGCTAGCATTGTCATGATGACGAAGGATTCTCCGTTGTCGGTTGTTCTTTCTTATTTCTTCAGAGACTTCTGGCAAACAAATGCTCGTGTACCATTCCGAATTAACCGTTTTACGATCCTCTAGTGGTACTGTAGCCACATGTCCATTTATACCAAAAAACAAGGAACCATTGGCTTCAAAGTGCTTTTTGAACGAATGAATTTTGTTGGGGTCGGCTCGTCTTGGAACACCCAAACCGTTGATTGTTGTTTAGTTTCTGGATCATACGCATATATCCAAGATTCATCACCTGTGTAGATATTACGCGGCTTTTGACGCACCTTTATTGTACTTTTGTAACATTCTTACACCAATCGACACAAGCCCATTTTTGGTCAATTCTCAAGTTAGATAAGATAAGATAAGATAAGATATTTATTTTGCAAATATGGGTACAAAAACACGGTGACATAATAATATAATTAGCAACAGCCATATTTTACCAGAAGGCATGCAAAAGTACAAAATACATTAATGATTCTACATAATAAAGATAAAAATGTCAATAAGTATAAAGATTAAAATTTCATTTCATTTCATAATAAAGATAACAATGTCAATATAAAGATCAAATATTACGATTAAAATTTCATTACAATATAATTAAATTAAAATTAAGATAAATAAAAGATTATATGTCATTTTTTCTAACTTCCAGTCAATATAAAAGTGATCAAGAGATTCCTTTCTCCATTAAAAACTCTGCCACGCTATAATACGCTTTGTCTACTAAAAAGTTTCGTAGTTTTTTTTTAATAACGCCAAAGTTAATTCTTTCCAACTCCTCGGTAATTTATTATAGATGACTGGCGCCATGTAGCAGACACTTTTGCGCATTAAAGTCGTTCTTGCACTAGGGAGACATAGCCTACTATTATCACGCCTATTTCGTGGAAATACGTCAGCTATGCGCTCAAAACGATCAGGGTTTAATTTTACAAACACTGCCATTTCTAAAATATATAAGCATGGTAAAGTTAATATTTTATTTTGTTTAAAATATGGGACGCAGCTATCAGTAGGTTGGAGTTTTAAAAATGACCGTATGCATCTTTTCTGTGCTTTGAATGCAGTTTCTCTTTCAGTGGAGTTACCCCAAAAGATAACGCCGTATCGTAGGTGGCATTCGACTAAACCATGGTATGCAGTCAAGAGTGCGTCTAGATTTATAATAGATGACAAAGTATGTAAAGCGTAAGCGGATGTGCTTAGTTTTTTGCAAAGTGTCTCTATGTGTTGTTTCCAGTTAAGTTTTTTGTCTATATCTAGCCCTAGAAATTTAGTACTTAATACATCGTTCACTGTGTCATTATTATATTGCACATGCAGATTGCTCCCATCTGGCATACGTTGATTAAAATGCATTACCTTAGTTTTACTTATATTAATTTTTAAGTTATTTTCGTCTAACCATTTTATAATTGAACAATTTGTTTTTACAGCTAAATGTTCGTGTAATATTTTGTACAGGGTGTCTCAACTCAACGTCAAGCGGGTACGGGGCGATAGGCTAGATTATACCAGTTCAGGAAAAAATAAATTCCTGTTGAAATGTTACTTGGTTAAGTGATAATAGGAATACTTTTGAAAACTCCACACACTCATTCACTACGGTGAAGTACTACGGCCGGGTTGTACGTTAGCGATGAAACCTTTAAAGTATTTTATGAAAATTTTCTATATATGAATGGAAAAAGACAATGATTCAAGGTTAATATTTATTTCAAACTGGCTTATGAACAATTCTCACAATATCTCACAGTTCCACTCAAGTCTCAAAATCACACTTAATACAGAATTGATTACTTTTACTTATGGACGAAAAAGTAACATTAGTATTAGTAATTATTCATTTTTGTTAAGTTTAAACAAGCAGGTCTTTCTCTTTACTCTTTATAGTGTCTATTTGAAAACACTATTAAAATAAGAAACTTATACATAACGCAGCTTAAAGTACTAAACGTGTCAACAACTTAAATTAGATAGATAGATAAACTTTGGGAGCTTTGGTATAAACAAAACAAATTCTTATTTGCTAAAAGTAAAGTAAGTATTATGTTTTTAAAAACAAACTTTGGCGATTAAGACTTGTGTAAACTAACAAAATGTAACGTAAAATTGGTTACGTTACGTTGGCTTCATAAGTATAATACAACAAAACAAAAAGTATATTCGGTTGCCATGCCAACGTACATTCTACGAGTTGGCGCTCCCGCGCCGCGCGCTGCGTTTGACTTACCGAGTCCGGTGACCAGGAGGCTACTCTCTAACGAAATCCATAGTTTAGGGCTTAGTTGCGGGCGGGCGTATTCTACTCCGTATCACCTACAGACTTACGATTAGTCCCGAACCCGAACTGAAAATGAATGACAACACGATTTCACAGTAACTGTCAAATCGTGTTATCATTAGTTCTCAGTGGTTAGGTGATACGGAGTAGAAAATGCCCGCCCGCAACTAAGCCCGAAACTACGGATTTCGTTAGAGAGCCCCCAGGCCCGGGCGGGCCCGGTTTGCAATCTCTAGTTCCCGCACAGCATTAATATTTTGAGGTACAACAACCGATTTAGGGCGACCTTCTTTAAATTCGTCCGTGAGCATAGACCGCCCACGATTAAACTCATTAAACCAGTATACACAGTAGTTTATGGTGTTTCGTCCCAAAAAGCCGATGTGAGTTGATCGATGCACTGTTTTTAACACTTTCAGTGCCAAGTACAAAAGTGTTTTTACAGTTTTAGTGCGAAGCACTCAACACATGGGCCGAACAACAATTCGTTCGTGTGCCCACAACCCGCGCATGAATACAAGTCACATATAGCTACTTAAAACGACGACTCCGATACGGGTTGTGGGCATATAACGAATCACTGCTCGACCCATACGCTGAGTTCTTGGCACTAAATGTGTAATTAACCATCGCCGAAAATCGTAAAAAATCGTAGCACAAAATTTTTTTCGAGTTAAATCCATGGTGATAGACACGCAATTTTTAAAATGACGCCGCAAAGTAATACCAAATGACAGCTACATGAAACAAATTGTATTCTTCAGCCAAAGAGTTCCATTTTTATATGTAGTAATTACTTTTTGTTTTGATATTGTTCTTTAACTGGCCAGTTCCGGATACATAAATAGCAGCCCTCATAGCATAGTTAGATAGTCCGTATTTCACCATCAACTCAAATGATTGTAACTGTTAAATGATATCAATGACACCTTGGTTTTAATCATTAAGTAACTGATTGTTAATGAGGCTTTATAGTATAATTGTTTTTGTACATTGAACTGAATTATTGTGTAAAGAAAACATATTTTTTCAAGTGTTTAGGGCATATTTTACTAATATTGTAAAATGGTAAAAGAATCTATTTGTAGATGGTACCTAAACCCTAAAATTAGTGATCCGATTGCCAAAATTCATTTTCAATTTGAAAGCAACGCTGTGGCTGAGTGCCATAGGTTACTTTAGATTCCCGTACGGTTCCTATGGGATAGGCCACGGGAACCAAGCCGCGAGAAAAAGCTAGTGTTCAGTAATTATGTTCAGGATAATAAATTGCACCGGTTATCTATGAGGTATTGAATGTTTACGAAATAATTTCGCCCTTAGGTTAGATAAGTTAGTGTGTAGATAGGTGCTTTGTTTGTGAAATTGTGAAAAAGGTGCTGAAAAAGCAAGGGTCTAACCTAAATATGAGTAATGGAAACCATATTATAGTGATTGTTACTAAATAAGTGACTGGCCTAACTTTAATTAAGTACATACTTTCCAACCAAATACCAATGTTTAAAAGCTTGCAATGATTGTAATAAATTGTAAATTAACAATTTATGCCCAGTCTTTGATGTACTTTATCGGTCGTTTATATGTCTGTTAACCACTAATCAACAAATGGCGTTATGACAAATAGCATTATTTGTAAAAATCCGGTATCTTTTAATTACGTTATCGTAGCAGTATTTTGACTAAATGTTTAGTTTTAGTCAAAATCACAATACACAGTCTGACTCGCTCTTTGCCGGTTTTTAAGCAAAAATGCAGAAAATGTTGTGGTATAAGTATTTAACATATTTTTTTTCGATAGTGAGATGTAAAACCAACAATTCGTTTTCCTTTTTAATGTTAATTTGTTATTGTATGAAACGATCGACGATTGAACTTTGATTGTGTTATGTATTTGAATTGGTAGGCTTTTATATTGCAGCTTATTGAAACTGATGACTCACTTCTATCCTTAGTGCTTTAGTAATGTATAAACCAAAGACTTACTTCAACCCATCCGATATATTGTGATGTTTTATGTTGTCCTTTATTTGACTGAACATAAGGATGTTTTTTTATTCATTTATTTACATGAAGTGTGCCATTTGAGGTAGGTACCTATATAAGTACCTATGATTTTTTTGAGATGCTGTGTATATAATTTTAGATTTATGAAATATACCTAGTAAATATATAGTTATAAAATATTAATTGGACATACATATATATAAATTAGCAATTTAAGGAAAAAATATAAGATATTGTTCTTTTAAGGTTTTGTTATTCCTTTGTCCTAACATTTGATACATAGCAATTTATTTGACAGTTAATTCTACTAATCTTGATACTAGATTTATAGAGTAAGATCCCAGAGCGATCAGACATAACTTATTTTCACATAGATGAAACCTTATGTTCTCAGTAGCGTCTCATGTTCTTTGAATACGTGTTTGTGAAGCTCGGGGCAGGTATCAGGTATAGTCCATTGAAATGTTACATGAGCTTTGCATTTTTTAGAGGACGCAATTTTTTTTTTGGGACATGTGTGGGGAATCAATAGAAGCTTAACCTTAAGTTTGTGGGGTCGCCATCTTGGAAAAAGGGGTGAAAACAAAAAAATCGTAAAGACATAATTTGGTAGCAAATTGCAAATATAACTTTTGCCCTAACTTATAAATTAAAGAAGTTATAAACAAAAAAGGGAGAAACTTAAAAAAAAAAATTTTTGGTCTATAACTTTATTATAGTACGTAAAAAAAAAATACCTCAGACCAATCTTGTAGATGATCTTTTGACGAATTTTTTTCCCTATATTTTTTTTTAAATTTCATTCATTTAAAACGCTGTTACAGCGCTCTACAGTTGACCGGACCGGGCTCATGAAAATCCGGTCAAAACGAATTTATTGTAAATATATTCTTACAATTTTTTTGTTAAATTCGTACAACTTTACTTATTCATTCCTAACTCTTTTCCCCGCCACCTATGAGGTAGAGTCTGTAGGCGCGTTTTGTTTACGTGGTACCCCAGTAGGCCCACTCCACGGACATCTTGCTTATAAGGTAATCCTCGACATCATAATATTTTCAATCACTTATTAGCTAGCTACTCTAATCTACTTTTCTTCAATGGTCCAGGCTGTGGCTCAGAATCTAAATCAACGTCAAATGTGAAAGTTTGAGGAATGACAGAAGTTAAAATTGGAGTCATAGTTGGAAGTTCATCTTCAAATTCATTTTCTTCCATTAACTTTAACATTTCCATAATGTTGCTGCATGTTTCGCCAGAACAATGGAGGCATACTGTAGAGCATTTCAGGCCTGCTTTTTTGCAGCCACACATGCTTCCACAGTTTCCTTTGCATCTGCAGAAAATTAATTTCATGAGATCGGGGGGTGCTGGAGGCTTGGAAGCTTGTATTGACATCCAAATGTTTGCATGCTTTTTTCAGCCCCAATCTTCAGGATTTTGATATCTTCCGAGCCACGACTGGACCTAGTGATATACTCGGAGACTGTGAAAGCGACCAGCATCTTGTGTTGGAGGCAGCAATGATAAATTAAATGATTTTGAATGAATTTAGTTAGGAATGAATAAGTAAATTTCCTTTCCTCCTCAAAAAAACACTATTCTTAGGTAGGGCCTCGCAAAATGCAATCTTGCCCACATAAAATTTTAGTCGTGCCCCAGCACTGCACGTGATTATCAGGTTTCGAAACAGTTTGCTAGATGGCGCTGTCCGTTGCACAGCAGGGCCATTAATCCACGACATACATGCACGTTTAAGAATATCAATTACTATAATATTTATTATTCACCCATTTAAGCAAGCAGTGAAATCCTCTCAAAAAAACTTTAACGCCCCTTTAGGGGTTGATTTTCGAAAAATCCAAATGCATGTAATTCTTACTTGTTTACCAAAATTACCAATAATACAGAATTTCAACTAGGTAAATCGGACTAAGCATACAAACTTTAACACCCCTTAAATCGTCTTATGGGGTTAGTTACGAAAAACTAATAATGACATATATTAGCTTTCACTTAGCCACTAGGCCAGTACTCGGTATCAATTTTCAAGAATGTTGCCCTAAGGAATAAGTCCGGTCTGCAGTGGGCACCACAGACAACTTCAGTGTGGCAGTCGGTTTGCAACAGGGGTCGACTCAGCTCTTAGTTACTCTTCCTGATGATAATGGAAGCTCTGACGTCGGTCATCCATGAAGAGGCTCCCTGGTGTATGCTGTTTGCTGATGACATTGTGCTGGTTGCCGAAAGCGGCTTAGAGGTCCAGAACAGATTGGAGACGTGGTGGCAAAGACTAGTGTTGGCCTGAAATTGAGCAGAACCAAAACAGAATACCTGTTGTGCGATTTCGGCGGTTTCTCCAGGCCTATGCCTATAGCTCTCACCGGAGCGGCTATACCGATCTTCTCTTACTTTTGGTACCTCGGGTCGCTTGTCCAGTGAGATGGCGATATAGAACGAGACGTAACGCACCGGATCAACTCAGGATGAATGAAATGGCGACAGGTCACTGAAACAACTTGCGAACAAGGAATATATATAAGTCCGTGATAAAACCTGTCGTAATTTATGGCTCAGAATGTAGGTCTATGAAATAGATTGCATGTAATGGAGAATAAATAGAAAGATGAATGTGTGGAGTAACGAGAATGGATAAAGTGCGAAATCAGTATATACAAGAGTTATGAATATAAATGTGGATGGATAGAGGAGAGGAAGGGCAAAGAAAAGATAGATAGTGTGAGGAGCGATCCAGGTAAAAGTATCAGATGACTGGACTAGATAGCGTGACGGCCAGGACAGAATGGAAGAAAAAAAATATGTTGCGCCGACCCCAAGTAACATGTCAATTTAACTATTCCGTGTGAATTTAAACTATTAATTTTCATACAACTTAGCGCCCGCCTACATGTTGTGGTTGTGGTACGTGTGAAACAAGTCTAGGATATTTTAAAAGCTACCTGATCTGATCTGAATAAAAGAGTTAATTTGCAACAATAGGTATCTTTTTATTAATATTGTAAATTGAAATAATATTTTACAGGTACTTACCAAGTAAAGCTTAATAAAATTAACACTTAGTTAAATAGTAACATAATAGCATATTACGTAATTAGTATCACAATAGAAGAGTCAGGGTGTCGCTTGTAGGAGCGTCCCCACGGCTGCCAGCATCAGCAGCGCCCGCGAGCTGTGAAGCCGAAAGCCGTCGTTACCTGGAAAGTATCAAAATAATGTGAACATACGTGTGAACCAATAGATAATTACCTTTTCGCTGATTCTTTACACGGAATAACTTAGGGATATATCTATGTTGAGTTAAATGTCTATCGAGAGTTCTACACTGCTTCTCCAAAAATACTAGAGACTACAAACATTGTAGACATCCTCAATGGATGACTGGATATTTTGGGAGGTAGGTTGTAGATATTTTTAACAGTGGATTTGCATAAGGAGGCATCTTAAATTGATCTACCTATGTGGGAGACATTATTTAATGCAGCGGCGGATCCAGGATTGACGTTGGGGGGAGGGTGGTGCTGAGGGTAGATTTTAGCAAATTAGCAACTATAAGGACAACAAAAATGAATGAGCTTAACGCCTCCTAGGATTACTTTTCGTAAAATCCTCAAAGACTTTGTTAGGATGTCCTTGTCTACCAAAGATATCTCGGTCTTTAAGGGGGGGCTTGAGCCCCTTAGCCCTCCCCCTGGATCCGCCAATGATTAAATTATAGATTAGAATACTCTCTATTATGTACACCATGTAGAGATAGATACGTATGTAGCTACAATAGATATAATTATCATGTTTCTCTGTAATATTAAGAGTATTTCTGAAATCAAATTGGGTTTGCTAAAAAATATAAAATTCATTATGAAACGGCGTGACGTATGACATTATTCTCGCAGTAGATTGTTATTATTGAATCGGGTTATAACCCGACTTGGGTTATCGGGTGTTACAAATTTAAAAAAAGTCAGGCGAATGCAAAACAAAAAAATACATCACATATGCAAATGAGTCAATAGCCACATACGGTGAGAAAATAGTTAATAATTCAGGTTAACCAATTTATTTTTAACCGACTGTTCAATCAATAAAATTGTCTTTACTCGTAATTTAATATTTATTTGCCTGCCCTGCAGGTTTCTATTTACCGTGAAATTGTGAGTTAGCATAAATTAGCCGCTGCCGTAGATCTTGTGAAGTTAATTTAATCACTAGCTTCCGTTCGCGTGAATGTCGAAAATTTACCCAAGAGATGAAAAGCCGAAATACGACTAATGCTCGACCTCTTCGACTACAGCTCGTTGTAAGCACGTGATTAGTTCATTTTTAATTATTTTCTTTGTCCTCACATGGTGACTTTACCGTGAAATATCTCAGCAACATGACACTTTAGGGCACCATGCTCCTAACATTGTTTTTTTTTTTTTCAATTTTTATTTTATTTTATTTTACACAGTAATTTTCTTTGATCGATACTCAAATCTCATTGCTATTGTTAGTTTTATTGTAATTGTATCATTTTATAGAATAATTTTGTTTATTGGATTCGGTTGTTTATTTTTGTGTCTATTTTTTGTTTTTTTTTTTTAATAACTATCATGTCTTGTGTTGTTATGGAATTGAATATTGTATTTTTTTTTTTACCTTGCCACAGTCAGTATTTTTATTTGTTGTTGTTTTAACTTCTATTGAAATCGTCAATGTAATTTATTTTATTGCATGTAAGTCTAATTTATAATCTAATTGTCATATTATAAATTATTATTTAACTTTTATCTTGTTTATCTTGTTTACTCGTTTATGATTTAATTTATTAAGTTAATTTTCACGTTTTATTAACTAGTATTTTTATGAATTTGTCATTATTTAATAATTAATGGTTTTACCACTGTTTTTTGTGCTAGCGGTGTTAACCTATGATTAATTGTTGCACCCGCAATTGTATCCTATTATAAATAATGAGCTACTAATGTACTGGTGTAAACAATTGTTGGTTAACCTGAATAAAATAAATAAATAAACATGCATGTATGATGCATGGAGTACAGGGGTCACTTTAGGGCAAAACCCAGAAAATTAAAAAAAAAACGTGTCTTGTGACTTATCAAATTAAAGGGTTTGTTGTGAAAATTCAACATTGTAGGCACTAAATATTTAAACTAATATAATTACAACAAAAAAAATTAGGTACGCGTTAGGCTACTCGAGCTGCAGGGCTACTATGACGTGCCAATGCGATCATGATTAAGCTGAGGAAAAGGGATAGTGTTATGCGTCTTGTATAACTCTGTCTCCTTCCCACACCTTAGACACGATCGTTTTAAGACGTCATAGTAGGCCAGCTGATACTTTACAGATCAAAAATGATTGAGAGTCTTTTTGTGTATTTCTTAAAACTATTATTACCATAAGACCCGTTTTTCAGGGTGTGGTAGCCAGGCTAGTCAACGTGAATAACCACGCTATGACACACATTAATACACACAATATAAAGTTTTAGTTAGGAAGTCATGTATCAGGCATATGGACGTGGCCAGGATCACCGGATGGGTAAAATATATAATTTCAAATATTTACAAAATCGAAATAAATAAACAAATTATAAGATAATACTGAATGAATATTATAAACATAATAATACATAAACTTACACGATGTATAGATAGGGTTCAAATATTCGTAATCTGTTATGATTGTATGATTATTGATTAAATATAATTATACTTGGTTAAACATTGAGATTCAGTCGTCAGACGTGTCGTGTAGTCCTTGGTGTGGTGTACCTAGTTCGTTTATGACTTACTGGGGTTTTGCAAGGAGTCGGGCGTAGGGTCCGGCTCGGTGGCGGCGGCGGGCGCGGCGGAGGGGGGCGCGGCGCGGCCTGGCGGCGACCACCACCACAACAACGTTAGTACACAGACAACACACACTGGCACACACTACTCTACGGCCAGCCACGGTACTCATTACGTCTTACTTTTTAACAACAGATTCATCCTACATCTTAGCACATAACATAATTATTCATTATTGATCTCCTGCATTTCATGCAGGCGCTAAAGTAAGCATTTCATTAGACTATCAAATTATTAGAAATGTATTTTAAATTGCAAAATGACAGATACAATTCATAGTGTTATCTTTGTGAAAATAACGCTGAACTGTTTTTAACGAATCCTGTAAAATACAAATAATTTAATTGGTTTGAAACCAAACACTGGGTTTATCCTATCCCTTTACTAAAAGCGAAATGCTGTTACTCTTCATGCTTCTGTTTTCAATATCAAAGTAGTGTGTAAAATGGGTAAATGTGCAATCATTATGAGAATGTTAAGTTGGTTGTGTACAGTCTGTGCTGTGCCTTACGTTGTCTAACCCACTATCTTGTTAAGCCATTTTAATCATAATCTTGTTGTCATTAAAGTTGAACGACTTTTAAATGACACGTGAAGTAAAATATAGTTACGTGTTGTTAGTTTTAGTTACATGGGGAAAATGGATACTCAATTTAGTATCCATCTACTACCCCACGAAGTCAATCAATTGATCTAAGTTATCTAAGTCAGTCTACCTAGGGATGGGCAAGTGAAAAAAATATATCGATATTTATCGTAATTGATAAAAAATCGAAATTGATACGAATTCGATACTCTAAAATAAATATCGAATATCGATATATTGCGATTAAAAATATCGACGCTATATATCGATAATTGTATGGAATAATATCGATATTTTGCTACATCGATATTTCATCAGTGACAAACATTTCTAAAACGTATGACGTAAATCGTGAAAACACAGCTTTTAGTTCATTAAATTGCTACATGACGCTTTGATGAATTTGGTGTAATGAAAGCTGTGTGTAGGTTATTCCCTGGTTTCGAACGCAGACAACGATGAATACCCATCTGTTTTAGTGACCATGAGACCAACTCATCTCTCATAAGATGTTTTGAAATTTGTCTTTAGTTGTGATGGTAGACGTTATATTCTAAAGAAAGTGGCCAAGTGCTAGTCGGACTCGCATGCAAAGGGTTCCGAACAAAAAACAGAACCCTTACAGGATCACTCGGGTGTCTGTCTGTCCGTCTGTCACAGCCAGTTTTCTCCGGACCCACTGGACCGATTCTGTTGAAATTTAGTACACATATTGACTTCTGTGACCCAAACACCGACCCGTTACGTAAATTATTATTTTTTTAGTATGGGGGTCACTTTTGGGGGCCAAACTAGAAAATTAAAAAAAAGTGTTTTGAACAATATCGTGTGACATATCAAATGAAAGGGTTTACTGTGAGGGCTTTAATTATATTTTTTTCATAATTTTAAAATAAACGGTTTTGAAGTTATTAAAGAAATTAGACGAAAAATTACCATCTCCCCCCCTTATCTCAGAAACTACTGAGCCTAAAATTTTGAAAAAAAATGTAGATAATAAGTCTTTACCTATAGATTACAGGAAAACTTATAAGTGTTAAAAAAACATGTTAAAAAAATTTAATTCGTTCGGAACCCTTTGCACGCGAGTCCGACTCGCACTTCCCGAAAAATGAATCATATCGTTTATTTTTATTAAGTTCATTATCGCACAGTCAAAAGCAGCTGTTAAATGAATCCCGGAATTAGAGTAGCCTTTAACTGTAGACAGATAACTTTAGTGTTGCTGATGCGAGATCGATATTTTTTTTATTAATCCACCCTCACCTTGGTTATTTTTAGGAGTCGCTTTAATTATTAGCCTTTCAACCTTAACGACAACAATATAATGATTACAATCGCCTAACAACATGTTTTATCGAAATGCTTGCACGGAATGTATTCGCGATAAGGTTTAAATTCGCTTTTACTCAATTGGGTTAGGTAGTGTTGCCCACAGACTGTACGTAAATGAAAAATGCAAATATGTAAGTACCATTCGTTGTCCGAATAAACAAAATAATGTGAAGACGTTCCAAAGCAACACATGTGTGCACTAAGCGACCAATTGAGGCATTCAATTTTTAAACTACACATCTTAACTTTATGCTGACCACGTTTTTATACCATTATTACTCAGCTAGGTACAGTATTGAACCCATAGTCATACAATTGAATAAAACGAGTGTTCTCGCTTCCTTCGTATCAAGTGAACATACCTGCAGGGATGTATGTCTTCACATCTACGTACGGATCGTGTTCTAGAGTGGTGTACGTTAGCTCGCAGCGTATTTCGCCTTCATCGACGTTTGCTGTACTAACGGTGGCATTAACGTATATGTTATATAAGCCATTTTCATTTGCGTCTTCTACAGCTTTTGATACGTTGATTGCTTTTCTGAAATAATAAAATGTTATTATTTTAGTGAGTACATAAGTAGGTAGGTGATTTTTCGTTTTTGAACAAAAGGTATTCATATTATTAGAATATCAATCTGTGAAATGGTATTACAGTATCACGGGCGGATCCAGGGTAGTTATTTGGGGGAGGGGGGGGTTGTTGACATCGCTGAGGGAGGGTTTTTTGCCAAGTAAACTCTAAGAAAAGCACATACAATTATATTTTGCTTAACTCATAACAAGTCTGCTTGGATTACTTTTCATAAATTCCTCAATGACTTGACTAGGTTTTAGACTAGGGATGGGCAAGAAATATCGATATATATTTCCATGAAATTATCGATATCTTTAATGGCGATATATCGATATTGATTTTAGAGTATCGAATCGTATCTAACGTCACTACTTGTATGCTGCCCACTGCGGGTTAACTACAAAGGTATAGTTTTTTAAACTCAAGCATAGTTAGAAAAGACTATTTTCTTCTCTGGTATTACTTTTTAGGAATTTTGAATGTTTTCGAAATATGTATGTAATGTATAAATAATCATACGAAAACTGACGATAGATCGATACTTTTTACTTGATATTATCGATATATTTAAAAAATATCGATTTATTTTTTCACTTGCTGATCCCTATTTTAGACTACCAAAGAAATTTGGGTCTTTGATTGCTTACGCCCGTTAGCCTCCTCCTGGAAAGTATAAACCTTAACTTAAGATTTATTGTACACAGAATCTGTTGGTGAACCTTATTAGGGTTCCGTAAAACACGGAACCCCTATAGGATCACTCGGGTGTCTGTCTGTCTATCTGTCCGTCTGTTACAGCCAGTTTTCTCCGGATCTACTGGACTGATTCTCTTGAGATTTGGTATGCATATGGACTTCTGTGACCCAAACACGGAAGCTTTACGTATTCATTTTTTTTTAGTATGTTTGACCCCCAAAAGTGCCCCACTTTTGGGGGTCAAACAAGAAAATTAATTTTACCGTTTGAGATATCAAATGAAAACGCATACATGGTTTGTCTATGAGACTATGACATGACCGCGACAGTTATGACTTTTTTATAATGCCCGTCCCTGACACAGGCTGGCAGTGGTTTTACGGACGAATGTTTGTCTCTTATTTTGTTTTATAGTTGTTTTTATTTGTGTATTTTAAAAACAATGCCATGTTAATGTGCGTCTGTTTGGGCGGAATAAACAATTTTCTTTCTTTCTTCTTTCTTACTGTGAGGGTATTGATTATATTTTTTTTTTCATAATTTTAAAATATTTTTTTAGTTATTCAAGAAATTAGAAATTAGACCAAAAATGACCATTCCCCCCTTATCTCTGAAACTACTGAGCCTAAAATTTTGAAGAAAAAGAAATGCAGATAATAGTTCTATACCTAAAGATTACAGGAAAACCTTTATGAAGTCTGTACTGTTAAAATAACATGTTAAAAAAATGAAATTGGTTCGGTACCCTTTGCACACGAGTCCGACTCGCACTTGGCCAGTTTTTTTTAATAAATAAATACAAAAGTTTCAAGAAGTTGTTGTTTTGAAAAATTCACTGACCGAACACTTTCCATTCTTTCAGTGTTTTCTTTATTGGTTTTCCTGTAACACCATAAACCCTGCGACGCTCTTTGGATTAAGACGACAAAATCGGAAACAGTGGTTCCCTTATAAGGGAACCCCGGTAAAACAATTGTTTTCACTAAAGACAAACAGGAAGGGAACCCAAGCCAAGTGTAGGCCTATACGATTGTCTGACCAAGATAATGCAACAGCTGGACGCTAAGATCTCTGTCGTGTTACAATTTATTTATTTTTTAATCTGACCACCCCTTTCTCAACTACGTTGAGATCGGTTGGTTCCCACTACAGCCAGATGCAGATGAATACCCTTATCTTACATGGAGCGACTACCAACTTTTCCTAAATTATCCTAGGCGGATGAAATTTTCGTTTTTCCTAAATTATTCCCCCTGGTTTCAGATTTTATTGCAGCCGAGATCAATGGCTTAGCGTTTTTCCAAGGAGGTTTAGTTCATAATGGGCGATGTCGGCAAGTATTGCTTAGCCTTAAAGATCAAACCGGTAGGCTGTTTTATTACTTAGTCACGAGCAGGATCAACTAAGGTTTGGTCGTATATCTTTAGCTTCAGAAAAAGTAAATATATAAATCAAAAACATACCCTTGAAAGGTGATGGCCATATCTGGCAAGGGTGCGACGTCTTCAGCTTCACATTGTATTAACAAACTATCGGCTTCATCCTCTGCCTTGCTTTTCATTAACGTGTAATTTATTGCCGGCCCGGTACCCTTCGCTGAGGACAAAAATTAAAACTTCATGAGTTTTAAATGTTTCGTTATCTTGCGTCACACGTACCACGCTACAAGATCACAAAAACCATCAAACACCGTCAGTCAGGTGAAATACCGTTAAAAATATGGTATCGTTACAACCTTTTGATGCAGATATTGTTAACTAATAAATCATCGTATCATATTTTACGTTATATCTGGCACATTTTATCGTTAAACATACTTAACGTTAAAATCTACGGTATCGATAATTTTATCGTTATGAGTTAATTTTGCTACCGTCGCTCTCGTTCAATTGCAAAAGAATGTCAGACTGCATCGACGCGAGACTGTGCCGTACAACTATTTGCGTGTTTAATATTCTCTTTGCTATTCTGAGTCTGTGTTTACGTCTGAGGACAAAGGTGATGATTTTGTTGGTTATGTATCCAACAAAGTGAGAAAATCTAGCCTGCATCTATGCTATCGACATCACTTTACACAAAAACGCACCAGGCGCGGCGCCTTGGAAAAACGGCAACGTCGCATAAAATCTCACCCTTATCTCTTTAAAGTTAGAGTGAACAGGCTCCTTCTGGGTAAGCTCGTTCCATCGTAGATTTGTCTCTGTCATCTCTGATCTAGACTAGAGTCAAGAGCAAAACCATCACAAATAAAAAAAAAATAACCAAGCTATACCGTGAATTGTTACCGTGATAGTAACACTACCAAATCGTACCGATATGCCAGGTATCTCTACGGAATACTTAACGTTACTTTTAATGTGAATTGGTAACGTTTTCAAGCCCTGCCGTCAGTATCTGATTATCAAACAATAACTGGCAAAAAACGGGTGTACCGTAATCCTCTGCTTTACTCTTGTTTCGGGAAACATGTTACGGTGTCAATGTTATGGTCCATAACGTCGGCACATTTTTAACCGACTTCCAAAAAAGGAGGAGGGTCTCAATTCGGTGGGTATTTTTTTTTGTGTATGTACTCCGATTACTCCGAGGTTTCTGATCCGATTTCTGAATTTGATTCAATTTGGTTCAGTAGTTTTTATTTTATGAGCATATTTTCTTATTTCAATTTTTGCGTAGACGAAGACTTTGTCCAAGTATCACCACGCCATAAAATAACCTTAATTTCGGAAGTCGGCGTTTTTGGTTTTGTTTCTTTGCGTTTTAACACCGACTTCCGAAAATAAGGTTATTTTATACTTTGTAGTGTTTTGTTTGGAAGTCGGTTATTTTTGTAAAAAGTTTTTTTTTGTAAATAAAATAGGCTTGTCCACTGAAAAAATCTAATTAGTCCTTCAGTTAGATTATCAATAAATATTTGAACCGTTTTTTTTCTTTTGTTACGGTAACCAAAATTGACGAAGATACGACGCTTTTAAAATTCTAAAACGTCACGCCGTGGTTTAATTTTTAGTGCGTTCTGACGTCACGAGCCCCCACTCCCGAGTTTTGATGGTTTTATCTTGGTCAATATTCATTGATTTACAAAGACAAAAAAAAAAATAGTAATAATTTTTCAATACTCTAACTGACGGACAAAATAGATATGCAATTTAAGTATTGATGGTGGAAACTAGCCTATTATGGGTATTACACTGATACTCACAAAATACAATAAGCTTTTCGTGCTTTCTTATTTCGTCGACAATTGTCACTTCACACTCGTAAACTCCAGAATCCACAGCGGTTACATTTAGCAAGACGATGGAATCGTTGCCTTTTATCTCTGAAACGTAATACAAAGGTTTGCTTTAAATATTGCTTATTTTATTTATTCGCCTAGTGGCTAGTGGGGTTTCTACGCTAGGGGCTCTATTTCTGTGGGGTCCTCCAGGATTTTAGAATCAATGGTTAATCGATTTGGATCATATTAGCTTCTGCTAGCGGAGAGTTGAGAGCGAGAAGCCGGAAATTAACCCAAGGGTCTTCCCTTACTACTCCTGGGATAAAAAGTATATCTTCTATCGTATATAGATATTTATAAAAGCGAAAGGTCACTCATTCATTAATTCACTCACTGATTAATCACGAAATCTTGAATTCTAATTGGCTTATGAATATGAAATTTTGCACGGAGGTAGATTATGAATAGGAGACGCCAGCTAAGAAAGGATTTTCAGAAACCCGTCAAGGGATGAAGTAGGGGATGGAAATTGTTTGTAATAAATCTACGCAGACAAAGACGCGGGCGAAGTGCTGGTCCTCTATATATTTGTCAATTTGCTATTCCAGACCTTAACTATCTCTGTGCCAAATTTCATCGAGATCTGTAGTGCTATTCTGTAACATTTTCGTATCTCGACATTGGAATCCGAAGTGAGTTTCAAATTAAGACCTTTATGTTGTGTGCAATAAAGCTCACTTTGTGAGTTTTGTCACTCAGGTGAAGCTCGATATCGAAATAGTTGTTTACAGAATAGACTGGCTGTTCAGCCGTTGTGGCGTGATTGAATAACAAACATCCATCCAAACTTTCGTATTTACAACACTAGTTTACAGTAAATCTGTTGCCGGAAAAATTTTGGCTGTTGCTGACTCCACAAGGTATGCTAAGTTCAAATAAACAAGTAGTTTTTTTTTATCACCTCTGGTTTTTGTGTTTCAGATTTTCTGGTTCTCGCCAAATGAATTTGAACGCTCATCTTTTGGCACTTTTACATAATCTATCATAAATATGTAATAAAAAATATTCAGTACACGCTTTACAAGTATAATCAGTTGCCCAAAGCATGTCATTTTAATACAAATGCATTCCAAAATACAGAGGAATTTCTAACAAACTCCGTTATAGCTTTTAAGTACATAATTATGTCCTCTACAAATATAGCAAAAAGATTTGGATTGGTTAAACAACATCTCCTTGAGCTATGTCGCAAACATTTTGATATTATTTCAAACACAGTAAATATACCTACGGTATCAACAAATCAAACTCTTCCGTTACTGAGTGACTGACTGACCAACGCACAGCTGAAACTACGGGTCGTAGAAAGCTGAAATTTGGCTTATATGTAGGTTCTTTGGAGAGTGTAGGAGAGTACTTCGAGAGAATTTCCTGACATTCCTACGGGAACGGGAAAAAAACGAGATAAGCCCGTACGAATTCGTGGTCAAAAGCTAGTAAACTATAAAATTAAATAAAAAACAAAAGATTTGAGCTGCACAATTTTTTTGAGGGTAGGTTTGAAAAAAACATGACAAAAGTAAACATCAACTACCAAGTCCGCGGCAACAGACAAAAAGTTACATTTTGTAAACTAGTGTAATAGTAGTAAGATTACTTGTGTAAATCTAGTTACTTATTTGGCTAGAGTTGTCGTGATGAATGGACTCTGCGACTTGTCCGATGAACCGCTGGTATATCTGCTGCTTGTCGTCTTCGCTGCCAGAGTCCGGCGTCCGCCACCACTTGACGTACACCGCGTCGGTCTCATTGTCTGCCAGATCGTACTGACATCGCAGTTCGGCATCGTTCCCCACTTCTACGGCTTTCGGTACTATAAATTCTTTTATCGATAATTGCCGACTGCCTGTAATAAAAATTGCTTTACTATATCTGCCTATATTTTATAAAATAAATTATCAGCTTTTGTGCTTTAGTTGCACTGTATGATTCACGAATTCACAACATAAATCATGACACTTAAGTTGTGAATAGATAATACCATCAAATAGTAGCTTATTGATAACCTAACGGTGTTTTAGTCGATATTCGCATTAAACATTTTTGACGGTGAAAACGTTAACGTATTTTTTTACGTGTCACAGAAAAAACGCAATACCTGAAAGGGGTCGTTGTACTCATCATTGTGCTTTCGCGATTTCAGTGAAAGAAGTTCATAATGATGAATACAATGACCCCTTAAGAGGTATTGCATTTATTCTTTAACACATTGTATAAGTCATTTTGAAATCTATGATTTAGAGCGAAGATCTTTTAAATAAACGAGCCAATAGTTAGGCTCGTTTATTTAAAGAAAAGATTAAGGTTCCCTATTTTCACACCTTGCCTACCTGTAGGTATTTTCATACCTCCCTTATACAAAACAATCTATACATTTATTAATAAGATAAAATTGATAAATCATAACATAACTCAATGAGTCCCAAGGCCATGAGATCTGAATTCTCAATAATTAACATGGTGGTTTCCTTGGTAGAGGCCCACCTCTACATTTGGGAACGCAGATAGAAGGTATTCTATCTGTCCCCTTGATGCGTCTTTTTTTTATCGATGGGAAACCATCAAATGACTCCTCCCGCTCTGGGCGAAGCAGAAGGGAGTGTCAGACTCTTACTGACTAAAACCCATCCGTGTTTCTCCTAGTGCCCTTTACGTTCCAGGGCCGCGGTGACCCTTACGAACAAATTCCGCAACCCTAAGTCATCTTAAGTGTTTAATTTAGAGCAAAACTGCCGTTCACACCATTTCATTTGGATGAATATCTTAGAAGACATCTCAAAATTAAAGTAAGTCGCGCACTGAGAGCAGACGTAGTTGACGGTTTTTATTGCATTTTTTATTTCAGCTTGAACCACAATATTATTGATTCTGGTAATTAGATGTTCACTATGTTAGTTTGGGCTAAATAAACATTTGCACCCGTGCGAGGCCGGGGCGGGTCGCTAGTTAATTATCTAAGTAAAGGTTACGTAATAACGATGCAGCACGGGATCAAACGAACGCCAATTACATATTGTTACGCGCCAGAATTAATGCTGGGTACATAACGACATTTAGATGCTGCTAGCGCCACCTAGTATCAAGTAGCAGAAACTAATCAGATCAAAGGAGTCAAGATGTTTCTAGACTTTTCTATGCTGGAACATTCTCGATGTTTCGACACCTGGTCCGTCGGGACCGGTATGTACCCGAACTTTCCGGAAGTTTCCATACTAGAAAGTTCTAGAAATAAATGTCGGTATATAAAGGGCAGACCTCCGGCGAATTTGTGCAAAGTTAATATAGGCTTATTCGGTGCAGATGCACTCGACGGTAGTACTCACAATACACGACTGTTCACACAGACACAAGACGGTTCTGCGGTCCGGATCGTAATTGGGTAGCTCTGAGATCGTGACGGACGGGAGCCACACACTTATCTGCAGGTGCGTCACCAAAGTCGGCACTCTCGTCGCTGGTCGTTCCCGCTGGGCCTCCCCCAGGTAACTGGGGGTGTCACCTGACGGGGATTGACCGCCGTATGTGCCGTGAAAAGGCGGCGCTGAGTTAGTGTCGCGGCGTGCCTGCAGTAAAACTCATCAGTTACACAACAGGCGTGCGTCTTATAGCTAAGATTTTTCTGGCAGGCGCACGCCAACACGTTAATGCCGACAGATGGCAACACAAGAGACGGGCCCGCGGTCGCGGGCCGAGGTGTGCCCCCCGGTCAGGGGGCTTCGCCCCGACACCGCTTGCCGCGCCCTCTTGCGGGGACGCAGCGAACTCGACACAAGTCTGGGTCAGTATTGAATTGGCGATACAAATTATAACTTCAAAAGCGATCTTCAACTGCGAATTATAGTGAAGTGCGAGTTGTGTGTTGTAAATTAAAGTGTCATTTTTGGTTAATTAATCGGCTGATTTTACTGTCACGAACCCCAAGCTCGTAACAATTGGTGTCAGAAGAGTGGATAATCATGCCGATTCTGCCAAAGGACAACACGGAGGGTATCTGTACCCGTAGTCAACGCCAGCAGGAGACGGACCAGAGGCGTTTTGGTGGAGCAATGCCGCAGACGTCGGAAGGGCAGCTACCGACTATCGAGGCCGGCCCATCCACAGCAGCTCCAGCATCACCAGCACCAGACTTAGCTGCTCTGATGATGATGCTGCAGAAGCAGGCCCGTCGGCAAGAGGAGCAGGCGCGACGCTTGGAAGAACAGCTGCAGCGCGACAAGGAAGAGCAGGCCCGCCGACAGGAGGAGCAGGCCCGACGACAGGAGGAACAGGCCCACCGACAGGAGGAGCAGTCCCGTCGCTTGGAAGAGCAGCTCAAGCTTGACAAGGAGGAGCAGGCGCGCCGCGCCCGACGCTTGGAAGAACAGCTGCAGCGCGACAAGGAGGAGCAGGCCCGCCGACAGGAGGAGCAGGCCCGTCGCTTGGAAGAGCAGCTCAAGCTTGACAAGGAGGAGCAGGCGTGCCGCCAGGAAGAACAGATGCTCCTCATGAAGGAACTTCACGCGTCCTTAGGGAAAGACATGAAGGAGGTGAAAGATAAGGTTGCTCAGCATGACAACCGTTGTCAGACACTGAAACCAGGATCAGCAAATTTGATGACGTCATTGCTGATGTGAAGAAGGAGTTGGGCAACCTTACACTTAGAGATGGAATTGCTACTTGCGCAGCCACTACACCTTCGCTACGTGGGTTCAAAGTGCCGCCGTTCGATAGCACGTCTTCTTGGTCGGCCTACAATACAGTTTGAGGCTGTTATAAAGGCGAACGGGTGGAGTAAAGACCAGGCCTTGACTGCCCCCACCCTAAGCCTGCGTGACCAGGCCTTAACTGTCTTGAAAGCTCTCGGTAAGGAGGTGGCTTACGAGCAGCTCCTTGAGGCGTTGGAAGCTAGGTATGGTGATGCTCACCTGGAACACGTTTTTCGCGCGCAGCTCAAGGATCGCGTGCAACGCAGCGGTGAGAACTTGCAGCAGTGGGCCCTGGAAGTGAGAAGTTGGTGCGGAAGGCATACCAGTGCTTCCACACAGTCCACCTGCGCTTATTGAAGGGGTCCTAGTGCAGGCATTCATCGATGGCATCCGCGACCTTGAGGTTAGGGCTACAGTGAGGCTCGGGCACCACGGGACACTTAAGGACGCTTTGGCCCATGCACTGGAGGTGGAAGTTGTGCGGCAGGATCATCGCTCCCACCGCGTTAGGGAGGTCCAGTTTAAAGGGTACAGCCCTAGATGCTACGGCTGTGGCGAAAGGGGCCACCTTCGATCCGGTTGCCCTAAGCGCACTACAGAGAAGGAAGATGGCAGATCTTCAGAGGGTAGGGCGGTTAACAGCACCGCCCAGCAACAGCAGGGAAACGAGTAAAAGCCAGGACTGCGGGGCGGGTGCTGGCTGATGTTCAAGGATCCCCAAGGATTTTGACCTCACAAATCCATGACGGGAACAGCCTTATTATCAAGGGCGAGGTCAACGGGACACCATGCACCATGCTAATGATAGACACAGGAGCTTCTCGCACGGTTGTCAGTTCCCAACTTATAAGTCAGTTCGTTGGGGACTCTGCATACAACCAAGACCGCATATATTTGGTAACAGCCACTGGTCAGCGCATACCCGTCCGAGGAGAGAGAGAGATGGCGTTGAAGCTAGGCAACAAAATCTACCTGCATAATATTGTTTTGGCCAATATAATGGACGACTGCATCCTGGGCTTAAACTTCATGAGGAAGAATCGTTGTGAGATCGACGTTAAACAAGGAGTTATGAAATGTGGACAAGAGGAATTTTTCATGGAAGGGGCTTTACCTGGAAATGTGTACAGCCTAAAGAAGATTGTTCTTCCTCCGAGATCGGAAACGGTTGTGCCGGTTAGTCTTCCTCGGAATCCTGGGCAGACTCATCGTTGTGTACTAGTGGAAAGGGTAGAAAATGACCTTCCATGAAAAGTGGCACGAATATTGGTCAGTGCCACCAACATCTGACAAGGAACATGTGATAAAAAGGGTACACTTGATGGTACCTGTGAAGAAGTGGATTGGTTGCGGTCGATGCTAATATCTATCAACTGGGATCCTCAGCAAGGATGCACAAACGAGAGTGACCACACTTTTAGAAGACTGTTGCAGCGCTCTGTCTCAAACTCAAAATGAAATGGTCAAGGCGAAGAGGATGTTACTCAAGTAAGCCGATGTTTTCTCTTCGAACGATGTTGACATCGGGAAGACTGGCGTAATTCAACACAAAATAAACACTGGAGAAGAATTGCCTATCCGTCAACGTCCAAGGAGATTACGAACACGTGAAAAAGAAGTGGAAACCATGATTGAGGGGATGGTGAAGGATGGTGTTATAGAACCCTCATCCAGTCCATGGTGCTCACATGTAGTGCTGGTAAGAAAGAAGGACGGCAGCATGCGGTTTTGTGTTGACTATCGTCGTCTGAACGACATTACGAAGAAGGTAGCTATGCTTTGGCAACAATTGATGACACGCTGGACATGCTTACTGGAGTAAAGTGATTAAGCACGTTAGATCCAAAAAGTTGTTACTGGCAAGTAGAAATCGACCCTAAGGACAAGGAGAAAACTGCATTCTCGACAGGCAAGTGTCTGAGGCAATTTAAAGTTATGCCGTTTGGATTGTGTAACGCTCCGGCAACGTTTGAAAGGTTGATGGAACTAGTACTAACCGGGTTAATTGGTGATGCCTGCCTTGTCTACTTGGATGACATCATCATCGTAGGCCGTACGTTTGAAGAACTTCTTCAAAACCTGGAATGCGTGCTCATGAAGATCCAGAGTGCCAACCTCAAGTTGAGTCCGAAAAAGTGTTCTCTTTTCAAACGGCAAGTTAGCTTTTTGGGGTATGTAGTGCCGGAAGAAGGTATCCGCACGGATCCAGAGAAAATCGCCGTGTAAAAGACAAGACGCAGGTCAGAGCATTTTTGGGCTTGTGCTCCTATTATCGGCGATTTGTCATGAACTTTGCAGATATAGCCAAACCCCTGCACAAGCTAACCGAGGAGAAGCGACATTTCTGTTGGGATGAAAGTTGCGACATCGCATTCGAAGAGCTAAAGGACCGTCTATGCAAAACACTTATTTTGGAGTATCCTGATACTAATAAGGAATTTATAGTTGACACAGACGCAAGTGATATAGGACTTGGCGGTGTGTTATCTCAACGCAATGGTGATCAAGAGGTTGTGATTGCGTACTTCAGCAAGTCGTTGTCGAAACCAGAGAGGAATTATTACGTCACGAGACGGGAATTGCTTGCTGTGGTAAAGTCATTGCAACATTTTAGCAAATATCTGCTGGGGCGGAAATTCCACCTTCGAACTGACGATGCTTATGCTGAAATGGCTATTGCAGTTCAAAAATCCAGAAGGACAAGTTGTGAGATGGATTGAACAACTGCAGGAATACGATTTTTTGGTCGAACATCGCAGCGGAAAATATCATGGCAACGTAGATGCATTGTCAAGAAGACCTTGCCTTGAAGACTGCATTGTACTAGGCAAGAGGGTAAAGAAGTCGTACATGTGAGGATGCTCAAGACAGACCTCAGCAACGAGTGGAAGGAAAGCCTAAAACATGCTCAGCAGTAAGATTCAGACATCAAGATGATTCTAGAGTTGATGAAGGCCAGTGCTCCTAAGCCCACGTGGAGTGATGTCTCAGCGATGAGTTCGATCACAAAAAGCTACTGGGCCCAGTGGGACAGCTTAGTGATTCAGGATGGAGTACTGTGCCGTAAATGGGAAAATGCTCGGGGAGACAGCTGTCATTTGCAAATGGTTGTCTCTAAAGGTAAGGTACCGGATATTTTACAGCTGTACCATGATGGTTGTTCAGGAGGCCATATTGGAGTTAAACGAACTCTACTGAAGATACGGGCTCGGTTTTACTGGATCCATTGTCGTGACGATGTCGAGGACTGGTGTCGCAAATGTACAAATTGTGCAGCTGTAAAAGGACCTCAGACTCGTAGCAGAGGTGCATTGAAATTGTACAACGTTGGTGCACCATGGGAAAGGATAGCCCTGGATGTTGCGGGACCGTTTCCGGAAAGTGAAAGTGGTAACAAGTATTTCATGGTTGTAATGGATTACTTCACTAAGTGGCCGGAAGTATTCGCCATTCCAAATCAAGAAGCCTTCTGTCGTTTTGGAGTACCCTTGGAGATTCACAGCGATCAATGAAGGAATTTTGAGTCACAAATATTTCAGGAAACTTGCCGAGTTATGGGTACATACTCATAAAACGAGAACAACTTCTTACCACCCACAATCGGATGGAATGGTGGAACGATTCAATCAGACATTGGAGAGATACCTGGCAAAAGTTTGACAAGCATATACAACCTTTTTAGCTGTCATACCGAAGTGCTGTTCACGAAAGCACACCGGTGACACCAGCTTTCGCAAACTTTGGTAAAGAATTACGGCTACCTGCAGACCTGATCACCAGAATACCACCTGATGCCCCACGCAGTATCTATACTAATATATAAAGCTGAAGAGTTTGTTTGTTTGTTTACTTGAACGCGCTAATCTCAGGAACTACTGGTCCGATTTGAAAAATTATTTAAGTGTTAGATAGCCCATTTAGCGAGGAAGGCTATATATCATTACGCTAAGACCAATAGGAGCGGAGCAGGAATGAAAATTATGACGCAGACGAAGTTGCGCGGGTCAGTTAGTAACCGAATATGCGAATGACTTGCGGAACAAAATGAATGACATTTATGAGCACGTCAGACAATCGGGATGTATGAATGTAAACAATTCAGTTCGCAGTAAAGGGAAATCTCCTAAGTTTCCAAGCTAAATGGGACGAGCCATACCGGTTTGTGACAAAAATCAATGACGTGACCTACCGTATACAAAAAGGTACAAGAAGTGCACGGCCTGTTTTTATTGTCACGAACCCCAAGCTCGTAATTTCCTCGGTGCCCCGTTAAGGATTGTGTAGATATAATTAACTATTACTAGATAACACAGAATGGACTAACGCAGTCCGTGTCTCGAGGCGGTTGACAAGTGAGAGAAGGCTAAGGGTGGCGCTTCGAATCGTATCTTGTGTTGCCATTTAACATCGGATAACATGCAATACTACATTTAAGGTGCGTTCACAGATGCACAATACTTGACGCCACAAATACTTGCCTTAGCCGCTCGATCGCTTCTTGCAACCACAGTTGCGAAGAAAAAGTTGTCAATTTTGCTTCGTGCAACTGTGGTTGCAAGGCGACGAAGTTTTTTTATTTTAATTTAGTCTCTATACCAAACGCATAGAGTCGTAGTAGTATGTATTTAAACCAAAGACAGATATATTTCTCATAGACGTGTGCCCATATTACCAACATCACGGTAGAAAAATAACGAAATATCGTCAGTTGTGTTTATGTGAGTGAAGTGACGTTATAGTGTTTTCAAGGAGGTGATAAAATATGCCGTAAGTATATTATTTTACTGATTTCTGCTGATGTTTATATACTAAATTAATCTCTAACGTGTGTGTTTTTATATTAAAGTAATATTTTTAAGTACATTGTAAGACAACATTTAAAAAATCGTCATTTAAAAACATACTCGCAGTGTCGTAGTCCGAAACTTAATTTTGTACTGCTATATTATCGTAAATACGATGTTTTTCTTAAACATACAATATTATTAATGATATTTGACTATATTTATTCAATTTAAGGTATTAAGTTGTGTAAATTGTTCTTCAGATTGTAACAGATTGCGAAAATTAAACCGCCCGGTAAGTTTTTACCTACTCAATTTGATATTGCCGCTTTGGTTGCGCGAAGCAATATACGTGTTTTGGCTTAGGGTTGGCGGTCGGTGATTTTTGTTGGCTTATTTTTATTTTATTTATTGGTGAAAGGTGACGAGTATTTTTTTCAAATCTAAGTTAATTATGTTTTTTTTTTAATTTTACACAATTTTAACACTTTTAAACGCTTACATAATTTATAAATCAAAACACAAACATGTGACACATCGTTGGTTCAGGGCTGAAGTAGCGGAAGAATTGCTGAAAATTATGAAACCTCCAGTCATAGAACACCCTTTAAAAGTTTCAGTTAACAAATACTTGGTTGGCCCAAAATCCAAAAACGTCCGTCCAATTTTGGAAGGAAACCACTTTTTAGGTACTGGGCCATCCAAGTACTCATCATGTGTATGGTGCAAAAAAAGCCGTACAAAATATGTTTGCAAGCAATGCCAAATCTCACTCTGCTTAGATATTTGTTTTGAGCAATATCACACAGTTCCTGAGCCACGTCAGACATAATCACGCGCACATTAACCTACCACACACCCTACACATAAATAAGAAATAAACACAACTCATACATACAACGTGTAACAGATTAAACGCAACACCTTAAAATTTTACAAATCATTCTGACAATTTTATTTTTTCTATAAATTCATAACCTTCATTTTTCGAAGTCGGTTAAAAACTATTTAAAATGTATGCAAAAATAAATAACATAAATAAATTTTGATTTTAAGAAAAAAACAAATTGATATATTTACACACTGTTGTTCTCTTAATTTAAGCAATATGTCGTAGTAGTTGACAACCCTAGCTAAGAATGGCCGCCATCTTGCGGTTCGGGCGTCAAATGCTTGATCTCAAGTCCCAGTCAAGTTACGTATGTGGCCGTTTTTATTTAATTTTTTTATTAATGTTAATAATACTTTATTTTTGAGATTTATGACGCTTTCGAAACGTCAGGATTTGGCCTATTTATTGTATGAGTAAATATGATTGCTTGGCGGTTTATATTTACAAATTTAAAGATTTAGGTAGGCAATGCAAATTGGCAAAAAATATGTGCCGCTTATTTTAATTTATAAATTTGATAAAAATTTAAGAATAACCCATTTAAACTATTATATTCATCTAAGAGTGAAGAAAATGACCTTTATAGAAGTGGTAATATTTTTGTTCTATGTACTTTAGTTTTAGTTTAAAGTGGCCTAAATTATACCTAAAAAAAGTTACGATCTTATACGCATCCGCGAATTCTGCACCATGTTTTACATAATATTTTTACTATATTCTTATGTGTAAATTGTTTTCAAATACTGTTAAATATGTATAGTAATAAACCTAGTTTAAGAATAAAATAAATAACTATATACTTATTGATCTTATTTTTTTTAAAACCCCTATGTTTTACAAAATGTCGCTAAAATGGGTGGTACTCTTAATTTAAACACTTGTAAAATATTATTGTAATCATATTTTTAAAATAAAGCGATCACACATTATTTCTTATCTCATGGACTACTCATAACAGTAAAAATATTTGAAGTGCTCCACTCGAGCAAGTCATAAATTAAGTTTTAGTAACAGCGAGTAGAACGCGCCGTAAGCGGTCCAAAGTAACTGGCAAAGTAAGGTACCCATTTTTTTTCGCGCAAGCGATCGAGCGGTTAGTTGTGAACTGCAGTGGCCTATATGGAAAGCTCTGAATCGTTTGCGTACCGAAGTAGGCCGCTGAAATATTCAAACTATTTCCCATTCTAGCGTCTGATATGCCCAAATCAGGAGTATGGGCTTGGCCTAGATGACTTTAACAACGCCTCCATCGAAGCAATAAACGTGGCATTCATTGGTCCCAAATAATATGAGATGATGAACCATCGTTACTATAAGAAGAAAGAAGTGTTGTTGACTTTCAAATTAGCTGTTGATTGATTAAATAATTAATATATAACAATACTTAGAATACAGTGAAATGAATGAATAATGCAAGCGAATCAGCTGCTTGTACCTAGTATTCAAAATCCTTATAATTAAACGCGATCGGCAACATTAATCTTCACACTTGGCAGGCAGATTGTTGGACGCAGTAAAATGTTATGGCGTTTGTTCGAAACTACTCATCCAAGGCTGTTCGTAAAAGCGGTTTAAGGTGAAGTCCATGTTCACCAGTTCAGCCGGTCTATTCTGCCAACGTCTCACCGTGTAAACTTAGGTGGAGTGAGCGTGAAGTGAACTGGCATTCCAGGTTATTTGTATGGATTGACAGCTCACTTCATCTAAGTTTACACAATTATGTTAACAAAATCGCATTGCTGGTCTATGACTGCTACTAAGCTGAAATTTGAAAAAATTATAACGTATATAAGTAATTATGCTGTCGAAGAATTAACTATGTTGACTAAAAATATTTAAATAACAACAAAACAACTAATTTGCAAGTGTTTATATTATTTTCACGTATTGATCCGTTTATGTTTTGGCTACAGAGCTCAGAGCGTCTAGTGTCAATTGTTTTATTGTTGTTGCAAAGACCTTAAGAATTGAAATTGACGCGCAGGAGCGGATCACTATCATTATGATTACGTGCGGAACTACTAGGGTGGACAGTAAATAAATCTGCATTACCAAAGATTTATGACCCCACACGGTTATTTAGACTTATATTTTTAGTACCTATGTAGGATATTGCTCATCACTGGAGTTTCCATAGTAATAGACCACGCACGCTACAAAATGAAAAAAATAAATAAAACACTGGCGTGCGGGATCATTTGTACTTTGCAATAGGCGTGTGTGGCTTGAGCTTGGCTAGCATGAGATATTCTAATGTAAACATAGCGCCGTGCTGCTGCACTTCATGTAAGTGCGGATGAACTAACTTCCGCATACAACACCTTAATGAGGTCGAACCTCTATTATGTTTATAATTCAGAAATGTTTGACTTTGCATCCATTCCTTTATGAATCTTCTATAAATAATTTGTTATAGGAAATTAGGTCATATCCCAATGAATAAGCGACTATCTTGGCTAACCTTGAGGCGGTCCGGGAATGTTAAAAATACCGCCGCGACCAGAGCGCACGCGGTGTGTGTCGACGCGATTTGTACTTATTCGATAAAATACCGACTAGTTGATCAACAATTGGCAAATGCACATCTTCCTATTTATGAAACCACTAAAACAATAAACAAACCCTAAAGGAAATAGAAATCACCTAAATATTGGTCACGTAGAGCGCGCACAAAAGCAAATTGCATACAAAAGTTTGTCTTCCTGTGGTGTTATGATTGGATGAGTCATGAGAAGTAGAACAGGGATTTGAACATCCTATTGTATCTATATGTACCTAAGTAAGATACATTGCTTTAGCGGCTGTTTAGTGTGGTTACCTATCTGCCCTACAAACATGTTCTTATAAGATTGTTTTAAGTATAAAATCTTGGGCACCTCCTTAGAACAATCTTACAAGACGATTTCATAATTCATCATGTAGGTACAATATCTTCGGCTTTAAACTCACTTTAAAACAAATCAGAATCCGAGTCTAAATGAATATCTAAAACAATATAAATAAACCTTGAAAACGATGTTATTTGTACTAGAAATATTCTAACCGATACAATACTATCAAAGAAAGCAAATAAAATGTAACTATTTAAAGAAAGATCACTGGCCGATTTAAATTTTCATATTTCGTGGGGTGTTTTTCGAAAATGGAACACGGAAGGTGAGCGCAGTGAGCACTATGCGCACGATGCTGGTCGGCTGGCGGCGGCATGGCGGCAGGGCGGCAGCGCGGCAGAGCTCACCTGCCAGGCACAGCAGCAGCACGGTGGCGCGCAGCAGCGCGGCGCGGGGCGCGGACATGGTGTGCGGAGCGCGCGCGGCGACACGACTGCGCGCCAGCCGCGCCGCCCGCCCTTCGGACCATCAATTATTGGCCTTGAGTCAGCGCGAGGTAACCACTAAATTGTACCCAACGACACTCGTAGCCCAACGTGAAGAAGCGCAGGAGCTCATTGTTGTGTCAACGAGGTGTATCGCAAAGAGTACAGTATTATTGTGTATCGTGTACGTGTGCGAGATCTAATACATGTCATGTCTCTCAATAATCGACTTCCCTACTTGTTTTGTTTATTTAGAATACTAAATATGAAATGTATTTCAAGAAAACGACACCTGGAATTGGAAGCTTGATTTTAGTCGATAGACTCGTACATTTAATTTTAAGCGTTGTAGTGTATTTTAGACCAAGGTAGCAAATCAAATCAATTTAACAATGCACGTACCTAGCATTGCTTCAGCATACTCCGCGCATTGAAAGCATAAAGCAATACAATTTCATCTTTTAATCAATTACAATTTCATTCTTAGAAAGAATCATTAAAACGATTCTGAACTATTAGTAGTAAGTTGGTGTGAATTAACTTTCGAAATACAAGTAGATAATAGACTGTTTGCACAGATATTATATTTACATTTATGTATTAAAATTGTGTGTATACCTACTAGGTTTATACTGTAAGCTACCTACTTCTACTAGGTTATACTGTAAGCACAGTACAGATGAAGGTAAGTAGGTGCGTGTTCAGTTTTTAGTTGATTTTTAACACTGTGGTGAATTCAAATTAAAGTTATATATAAATAATAATATATTTTATCATAATTTACACGTTTTTACAAATCTATAACTGTGTAATTATCTAAATTAACCGTAATAATAAAACGTAAATATTACCACCACGGTACCGAGCGTCATTCAGTGCAACATTCTGTTTGTTTTACAAAACCTTACAATTACTGTTAAGGGCACTGTTCCAATTTCCTCTGGAAGAGGGACATAATTACAAAACGAATTAGTTACTCGACTTAACAATTCAGGCGTTTTGCGGAATGTTAACTAAATATCGTCACTCTTCTATTTCCAGTTTCCAGCAAAACAAACGAACGTGTTACATGTGGATCGAATACGACAGGCGATGACGAGCGATCTATATCTGTTTTAGTATAAATAAGCGTGATATGTGTGAACTAGAGGTTAAAGTGCGCGAGCAGCCGGTCGCTGAAGGTGATGTGGCGGAACAGGTCGGGGTGCGCGGAGGCGCGCGGCGCGGGGCGGCTGGCCAGCGCGATGTGCACGGTGTCGCGCAGGCGCGCGCGCGGCACGTCGCCGCGCAGCCACAGCAGGCGCAGCAGCTGCTCCTCCGACATGTCCGGGCACTTGGCCACCACGCTGTGCAGGTCCAGCGACAGCATCTCGATGTCCTGGCAGCGCAGCACCTGCACACCGAACCCCGCTATAGACAACTAATGGACGCCAGCGTCCGCGCTTAGGGTGCTTTTCCACCAAAGATGTGCGAAGTAGCGTGGCGGTCAACCAACTGCCTAGCCTTTGGGACACCTAGTTTGGTGTAGGCTGCGAGTTTAACTAGATGCAGCTGAATACCAGTATTTTATATAGAGCAATAATTGTCTATCTGATTTTCGCCAATCCACTAATGGAATGACTTCATTTTCCTAGCCAGGCTCGATGAACGAAAAAAACTGGCCAAGTGCGAGTCGGACTCGCGTGCAAAGGGTTCCGAACGAATTTAATTTTTTTAACATGTTATTTTAACTATACAGACTCTAATAGGTTTTCCTGTAATTTTTAGGTAAAGATCTATTATCTCCATTTTTTTCAAAATTTTAGGCTCAGTAGTTTCGGAGATAAGGGGGGGGAATGGTCATCTTTCGTTTAATTTCTTGAATAACTTCAAAACCATTTATTTTAAAATAATGAAAAAAATATAATTATAACCCTCACAGTAAGCCCTTTCATTTGATAGGTCACACGGTTATTGTTCCAAAAACTTTTTTTTATTAATTTTCTATTTTGACCCCCAAATGTGACCCCCATACTAAAAATTTAATGATTTACGTAACGCGTCCGTGTTTGGGTCACAGAAGTCCATATGTGTACTAAATTTCAACAGAATCAGTCCAGTGGATCCGGAGAAAACTGGCTGTGACAGACGGACAGACGGACAGACAGACAGACAGATACCCGAGTGATCCTATAAGGGTTCCTTTTTTTTTTCGGAACCCTAAAAACTAACAGCACAACTAAACATCTAGCAGAACCAAATATATTTACGTAAAAGAAGCGAGAGATGTGTGCGAGAGATGCGAGCGAGAAATGTGTGCGAGAGACGTAGGGATATAAGCGATCAATTTGTGTGAGTACAGCTGAATAGACTCCGCTATGCATCCTCGCATCAGTCGTACCACTCGTCTACAAACCGTTTCGCATCCTCACATCGCGCAAACTTCACACATAGCTGATGAAAACAGTCACACATTATTGTACAGTTCCGCTACCAAGCACATCTCTGGTGGAAAAGCACCCCTTGATTTATTCAGTCCGTTGCGGTGCGATAACATCACAACACACAAACTGAAGTATTAAAAAACTTTTTTACAAAAAAAAACAACCGACTTCCAAATAAAAAAAAACTGACCAAGTGCGAATCGGACTTGCGTGCAAAGGGTTCCGAACCAATTTAATTTTTTTAACATGTTTTTTAACACTACAGACTTCTTATGGGTTTTCCTGTAATCTTTACGTATATAACTATTATTATCTGCATTTTTTTCAAAATTTTAGGCTTAGTAGTTTCGGAATGGTAACTTTTCGTCTAATTTCTTGAATTACTTGAAAACTATTTATTTTCGAATTATGAAGAAAATATAATTAAATCCCTTTCATTTCATATGTCACACAATAGTCTAAAAAACTTTTTTAAATTTTCTAGTTTGACCCTCAAAAGTGACTTCCATACTCAAAATTTATTTATTTACGTAACGCGTCCGTGTTTGGGTCACAGAAGTCCATACGTATACCAAATTTAAACAGAATCGGTCCAGTAGATCCGACGAAAACTGGCTGTGACAGACAGACAGACAGTTTTTACGGTTCGGAACCCTAAAAATCAAACTATTCTTACTCCGAAAACGTCACGTATGTATGATTAAAATAGAAAGCGAGTTTACTCTAGGTTAACTCACTTTATAGTCACACAAAATTTTTCTTTGTGGTTTTGAGAATAATAAAAATAAGTATTAGCAGCAACGATTCTTGCTTCCTAATTTGAGTCTTGAACTCACGAAATCGGACATGAGTGTATTATCCTGTATTTAAATTGAAATGTACGGATTATACTTGTGAGTTAAACGTGGCTTAGTTCTCATAGTTTTAGATAGTAGGCAATAGGCTTTTTAAAACTCAATCATGAGAAGGGATTGTAATATAGCCACAGCACTGGTTTAAAATCTGTTAAGATACGATGATATAAGTATTATGAAGAAATAAATAATGGCATGAACTTACTTCTGCTAGCATACTGATAACTTCGAAGGGCCAGTCCACGTTGACTCCCTCCGCCGCTATTTTCCTGAAGAACGACCTTATCTGATTCGCCTCCTTTACTATTTTCGTAGCCGCTTGCTGAGCTTCCTCCACATTTTTAAAGGCCACTTTCTTAGACAGCATCGCCGTAATATACTTTTTGTATACCAAGTTTTGCGCTTCGTTTATGACATACTCAAAGTTTTTATCTCTCAAATGATTGTAGTCTTGAAAATAGTCGTCGAGTGTGATGCAAATAGTGTCAACTGGAATGGTGGAAGGCAACCATTTCGCTGTAAATAGGTCGTCGAAATGAACTTCCAGGTCTAAGAACGCTTCCTCCAGAAGAAACTTTGCGGCTTCATCTCTTAAGTTCTAAAACAAAAATAACATATTTGCATAAAAAAGTATATTACAAGAGTGCTTACAAGGTCATGCAATGAATTTCGTGTTTTCAGATTAAATTAAATTTTAACTAACATTGTTTATACTAAAATACGTATGTGTCGTTTACACCAGAAATAAATAACTGATTAACATTAAGCTACTGTTAATCCATTTTTATGTAGCTTGGAAAGGCACCATTATCAGCGCCATCATAATTGTATGAGTAATTTTCTATTGCATGATCAATTGAGAAACAGTTTTAAATTATTTTTCAGTTCAAACTGATGGTAGTGTTAAACAAGCAAAACAAAGAAAGGGTTTTCAAAACTGATTGAAAACGCGACCCATTTTATAAATAAAATAAGTAAACAATACTTCAGGATTCGTTCTGAATTTAACAATGGAACTAAACATTGTCAACCTGGAAGGAAGTGGAAAGTAATGCCGCAAACGAACGAATTAATTGTAACAGCCTTGACACTATCGAGCAACTGTAAATTTCTTAACCGACACTGCAGTTTGGTATATAAATTCATTGCCAACGATGGATTGATATCATTCAGCTACAACTAGTCTAATCAATCATGAGGAGTATCCTTCTGGTGGCTTTTGGCCTTTTGGCCATCGCTGCCCTAAGCTCCGCCCGGGAGCTCCGCCAGAAGAGGGACGCCGACCTGGAGACCGCCGCGTCGGGCCACCATTGGGACAAGGGCGGCGGCCACGAGCACCACGGACACCACCACCACGACCACGGCGGCAAGCACCACAAAGGACACAAGGGCCACCACGAGCACCACCACGGCAAGCACGGCCACCACCATCACGAGGGGCACAAGGGCCACCACGGCGAGCACGGCGGCCACAAGAAGCACCACCACCACGACGACGGCTACCACCACCACGAGCACCACGGAGAGAAGGGCGACCACGGCCACGGCCACGAGGAGCATGGCCACTGGCACAAGGGACACGACACTAAGGGTCACCACGGCATCGAGAAGCATGACGAGTTCAAGAAGGACAAGCACTTCCACGACCACCACGGAGAGAAAGGCTTCCATGAGCACCACGGCGGCCACCACCACGAAGGCGGACACAAGAAGGGCGGCCACTTCCACAAGGGACACAAGCACGGCGGCCATCACGAGCACCACCACGGCAAGAAGGGCCACCACGAGCACGGCGGCCACCACCACCACCACAAGGGCCACCACGGCGAGGGCGGCCATCACGAACATCATGACCACCATCACCACCACGACAAGAAGGGCGGCCACGAAGACCACAAGCATTGGGGACACAAGAAGGGCCATTAAGCGATCGCTGAATGTAACCAAACTGTTATTTGTTGATATTACATTGTTAACGAGTGTTTTTGTTATGTTCTTACGCCAAAGAATAAAATTTTGTACAAAGTAAATGCTCAAACTTTATTTAAAACAAGCTGCGCCCTACTGTTTTCCCTACATGGAGATTTCTTTAGATTTTCCTTCTCTGGACATGTAATCCTTGTCACTCGAGCATAGCAACATTTCATAAGTAAAATAGGTATGGTTTATTCAAAAAGGTCGACTCGAGAATCATTATAAATTAATGCTAGGAAGAAAAAAAAAACAAACCTTCATTACAGGTTCGTTTTGTTTACTTTCAGTTCCAAGCATTGGTTTTCTGGTCATGGGCACGGTTTCTTCTATTTAGCGGTGCAAAAGTTATGCCAAAAAAAGTTGATTGAATGTGTCGAGTTTTTGTCGAAAGTGCACTAGTTGCTTTAGGAACTACTGTTCATTTTCATGCCAGGTTTTTTTCGCCGTTAACCGCGGAACGGCGCTTGACCTTGTAGCGATGAGAGTTATTTACACATAGAGATCTCACTGACCGTAGCGAACGTTGAACTGTCGCGATTGGCCCTGAATTTCAACGAAAGTGTCTATTTTTCAGTAACGTTTGTGAGGTCCAGGTCTAGATTAGTAAAGGAAAATGCAAGACTTAAAATTTTCCTTAATTGGGAAATAAAAATGGCGTATAGATGAGACGATATGAGAATGATAAATCCGAAAAAAAAAATATATCATTCATGGCTAGTTATTGTTCATAAGGTTATTTCAATTAAACTGAACATGGATAAATCTATACTCTATCTATACTTATATATAAAGCTGAAAAGTTTGTTTGTTTGTTTGCTTGAATGCGCTAATTTCAGGAACTACTGGTCTGATTTGAAAAATTCTTTCAGTGTTAGATAGCCCATTTATCGAGGAAGGCTATAGGCTATATATCATCACGCTAAGATCAATAGGAGGGGAGCAGACGAAGTTGCGTGGATCAACTAGTTTAAAATATAATATGTTTGAGCGATTGGCTGCTGCGCTACGTGACGCGGGTTCGATTCCCGCAAGGAACAATTATTTGTATGGCCTAAAGATAGTTGTTCCGGGTCTGGCTGTTTGAGTATGTGAGTTTATATATTTGTGAACGCACCCACGATACAGGAGAAATTCCTATTGTGGGACAACGTTTTTATAGAAAAAAAAAGTTATAAACAACCGAAATACCTGGGTGTAGTGATTGATGACGGACTGAAATGGTATAACCAAATAGACAACACTGCCTCAAAAGTCAGAAGAATTATCTATATTTTTAAATCTGAGACATTGCGCAGATATTACCATTATAAAATGGTTTATCTAGCACTCTGCCAGTCCGTTATCACCCACTGCATCCCGGTATGGGGATGCTAAGACTAAGTTTATTGTAGTGGAGCGTTAAGATGATGCTTGGCAGACCATTCAGATGTCCTACTACTGAATTATATGCGAACTGCAAATTACTTACTGTGAGACAGCTTTTTGTTTTTCGAGCCACTCTCAGAAAACATAAACAAATTCCCCCATTAGACCCTACTAAGCGTAAAGAAAAGAATGTATGCCCAACAGTACGCCACAAAACTGCATTCGCTAGGCGCCAGTTTTACGTACTAACTACTAAGTACATTAGTTTTTTAAAATATAACTGAAGCCGAATGGCTTCAGTTATACATAACTGGGCTAAATCACCATGATGCAAAGATTAAAGTTCAAAGTTGACTACTGGATCAAGACTATACTCGAACAGAAGAACTGCTACGACACCAGCAGTAGGCGTTAAAATATATAAGTCGGAATAAAATAAACCTGTATTCTATTGTTTCTAATTTTTTAACTTTATTTGGAACATATCAGCTAGACAAAAATACATATACAACACAATATCAAACACTTCAACATACCCTCAGTCTAGCACACACACACATCTCTACATAGTATAAAACAAAGTCGCTTCCCGCTGTCTGTCCCTATGTATGCTTAGATCTTTAAAACTACGCAACGGATTTTGATGCGGATATTTTTAGTAGATAGAGTGGTTTTCGAGGAAGGTTTTAATTTGTCAAGGTTTTGTGTAAATTGGCTGGTATATGAAGATTATTACTAAAGAGGTCGGAAAAAATGATTTAAAAATTCTTTACATAGCGTGCGCTGCGAAAACTATTGATGATAGAACAAAACGATGTACTACAGTTTTAGATTACACATCAATACCCACGAAAAAGTCCGCGATAGCATGTCTATCTTTTATGGTTGACTCACAATAACCATTTTTATGATATTCAAATTTGATATAAATACTGCTTCATTTGCAGAGGTGTTTTCACCGATATACATTGAAATATAAAAAACCCAAGATACACACTCAGCATCTCAAAAACGTTCGCAAAAAACAAGCGCACATTGTATCATTGTGCGCTAGTTTCAAAGAGTCTCGCATTGCTCGCCATATTGCGCTGCTTTGTAAAAACAACTTTAAGCGGTGCGTGTAAGATTCAAGTTGCAAAAACAAATGCGCATCACTCGCCATACTGCACTGCTTTGCAAAAACAACTTTAAGCAATCCGTGTAAGGTTGAATTTGCAAAAAAAAATGTTTATAGTATAACTACACACAACTCACACATGACACTTGATACATGTCAGTTTTTGACGACAGTTTCGAGTGTTGCATTTTTTCGAGACTATGCATCTTGGGTTTTAGGGTTCCGAAAAAAAAAGGAACCCTTATAGGATCACTCGGATGTCTGTCTGTCTGTCCGTCTGTCACAGACAGTTTTCTCCGGATCCACTGGACCGATTCTGTTAAAATTTGGTACACATATGGACTTCTATGACCCAAACACGGACGCGTTAGGTAAATCATATTTTTTTTTGTATATGGGTCACTTTTGGGGGTCACACTAGAAAATTATTAAAAGAAAGTTTTTTGAACAATATAGTGTGACATATCAAATGAAAGGGCTTACTGTGAGGGCTTTAATTATATTTTTTTCATAATTTTAAAATAAATGGTTTTGAAGTAATTTAAGAAATTAGACGAAAAATGACCATTCCCCCGGGCCCCTTATCTCCGAAACTTCTGAGCCTAAAATTAAAAAAAAAAAAATGGAGATAATAGATCTTTACCTAAATATTACAGGAAAACCTATTAGAAGTCTGTAGTGTTAAAATAACATGTTAAAAAAATTAAATTCGTTCGGAACCCTTTGCACGCGAGTCCGACTCGCACTTGGCCAGTTTTTTATATATCAATGCATTTATAGTACAAATCCTTATATAAATAAACTAGTTGACCCGCGCAACTTCGTCTGCGTCAATATTTTCATTACTGCTCCGCTCCTATTGGTCTTAGAGTGATGGTATAGCCTATAGCCTTCCTCGATAAATGGGCTATCCAATACTGAAAGAATTTTTCAAATCGGACCAGTAGTTCCTGAGATTAGCGCGTTCAAGCAAACAAACAAACAAACAAACTCTTCAGCTTTATATATTAGTATAGATATGTTAGTCATCTTGAGTGTTTAATTTAGAGCAAAATACCGTTCACACCATTTAATTTGGATGAATATCTTAGGAGATATCTCTAAATTAAAGTAAGTCGCGCAACCAAATAATTATAACGCAGGTAGAGATGTCACGAACTGGGGGGCTAAAAACGCTACTTTAGGAGAATCATATTAAAATAATATATTAATTAAAATTAAAAGTCAAGTTTCATTTTCATCTTTATCGCTGACGCATTAGGCACTTGTCTCACCGCCGGCGATCAGAGAGTAGCGAGCTTCAAACTCGAAATAGTTGACGATCAGCGAGTAGCAAGTCAAAAGTTTTGATAGTTTTGACGCTCGGCTTTCAGCGAGTGCTTTAGTGTGACGGGTTTTTACTCACAATACTCGCTCCGTCCCGCACTATAGTGAGAAATTACCGCAATTTGGTTGTTCTTCTCGAGCATCGCCGAGCGAGTGTCGCTGAGCGAGTACAATCTTTAATAGCTTTTGTCGCTGCGATCAACTAGAGGTAAGAGCCGCTCGCCGGCAGTGTGAACAGCCAGCTATCGACTATGAATATATGTGTCTCTTTTACTCACACGAGATATATATCTTTTGTCTCTTTCCTCAGCGATCAAATGGTCGGTAGCGTCGTTGACGGTTGTCTATTGCACTTCTTATTTCAGCCTGAATCACAATATTATTGATTCTGGTAATCAGATGTTCACTTTGTTAGTTTGGGCTAAATAAACATTTGCACCCGTGCGAAGCCGGGGCGGGTCGCTAGGGAGGTGGGCCTAAAACGGGTACCCCGCCTAAAGCGGGTAGGCTGTTAAATTTGCGTTCTGTAAGTAAAATTGCAAATGTGTGAGTGTAGTATCATGTCTCGAGCATCAACCAATGACATGCAGTCAGCTCGCTACAGTGATACAAGCGCTTTCAAGGTAAGATAAAAAATCTTTTTTTGCTATTTCTACTAAAAAATATTGGTTTGCAATAGTTGTGTTTACTTAAAAATGGTGTATGATATGTTCCCAAAAGTTTTACCCTATGATTTGGCTAGTATTGTGCTATTTTATCTTCGAAAACTTGTGGCTACCTGTGTTTTAAATTTAAAGTTATGAAGTCTAAAAACTAAAACTTGCTCTTAGGCAAAACGGGTAGGGGTAAATCGGGTACCCGCTTTGCCCTTACCTGTTTTGCCTTAGGTATGGCTTCGTGGGTTGACAGGCGTTACTTTGTTTAGTTTTTAATTCATAAATGAATGAAAAATGAGAATATAGCTTGTTAATGTAGGTATTGCCTCTTATTTTTATATGGTAAATAAAATATAAAAGATAAACCCCAAATGCATCCTGGGAAGAGGATATTAGAAAACTGGCAATGGAAGAAGCTGGCAAGACTTCAGTCAAAGGTGCAGCCAAGAAATACGGCATCAACTTATCAACATTACAGCGGCACATCAAAAAAGGATGCCCGAAAAAAAAACTGAAACTGTCACAGTTGTCAGGAATAACTTTAATTTTATAGTTAATAACTGAGACGTTAAAGTTTATTAATGATGATCCAAAAAATACCACAAGTTTAATAATCAAGACCGTCTTAATAGTATTAATATAGAATTAGTTAATTAACAAAATTTCACTGAAATGTGGATTGATCTCGATTATTACCCCATACCCGTTTTGCCCAAACGCCGTACCCGTTTTAGGCACCCCATGGGGAAAACGGGTAGTTTGAAGGTTTTTTTTTGTTTTTGTTCGAATTATGAAGAAAATGTTTATGTTTGTTCTTTATTTAGATTCAGTATTAAATAAATATTTGAAAAAGTAAAAATAGAAGTTTAATTTTCTTTTCTAGGACTTTTTTATTGATCATATCCCTTAGCGTACCCGTTTTGGGCCCACCTCCCCTACACTCTTAAAGTCGTTTCCAATATTTCTAAAAAATAAACGAAATACTCCTACGTTGTTAAATTTAATATACACACTTTGTAACCTGCAATGTCAATGACTACTTTTGTAATGTAAGAACACAACATAAAAGGTTTTTGGTATCACAGTGACAACAGAACACTGACTAAGTCACAGGATCACCTAGTTTAGGAGTCAGGGTTAACCTTATCCGTATGACCTTTAGTTAACCAAGTTATGTATCCTAGTCTTAAATACCAAAGGTGTTTGTATCAATAACGATTTTTATTTTATTATTATAAAACTTTAAATAAATGAAACGACTGTTACCTGGAAGGTATTGAGCATCTTGTCGAACTTGGCCTCTGCGGGCGGGTCATGGCGCGCGGGCGGCCAGTGGCGCGCCTGCGTCTGCTGCGCCAGCCGCACCATCTGCTCGCTATTGTTCACGATGGTGATCATGTGGTGCGTGAAGTACGCCACGCGGGACCGGTCCGCGAAGTGAGCGTTCTAATAAAACAAATCACTATCACAGTAACATACTAGAGGTACATCCCAAGGTATAAAATTCTTCCGTTACTGAGTGAGTGACAGACAACGCATAGCCGAAACTACTGGTCGTGGAAAGCGGAAACAGGAAAAAACGGGATATGCGCGTACAAAGCGGGCAAAAGTTAGTATTGTTCTAAAACAGCCTGAAGCGTCTGACTGTCTGTACGCACGCGATCAACTCAAAAACTACAGAACAGAGTGACTGAAATATGGATGATTGTGAGAGATGTCGAAAAAAAAACCTGCCAACTGGGATCTTAATTATGTTCTGCTACTTGTGCGAAGCCGGGGCGGGTTGCGATTTATTTTTATAAATCTTAAGCAGGACGAAACAGCAAAATTCTCAATTTTAAAATTATTCCGAGCTTACCTTAAATTGAATAACTCCATCCCTATACATATTCCCGTAACGTGTAACTTGATCGATACTGAGAAGCAACGCCTTAAACGTTATTTCTTTGCTTATAGTTTCAGTGACCTGCAAAAACATATAAATTAGGAACATGGAAAAAATAAGCATGGAAAGTTATTCAATAAGGCCGCTTTCGAAACGGTCGCAACGTCGGTTGACTTGCAGCAAGTTCAAGGTTATATTGATGGTACTTGCTTTAACGCTCTACAAAATAAACCCAACCTTGAAGATGTCGAAACTTTTGAATCCCAATTCAACGAAAAAAAAAGCAGTATAAATTGTTCAAGGTACTTAATCAAATTTAGAGATCGGTTATTCGGATGTATTTGCCTAAAGTTAAGATGTTGGCTATTAAGGAAGCGTGATTGTATTAAGAAGGTTCTACTGTTTTAATTTATGTTTTATTATTTAAGATTAATTATGTTATCCCGGAATCCCAGGATTTTATCAGTACATATCTACACTAATATTATAAAGAAGAAAGATTTGTTTGTTTGTTTGAATTGAATAGGCTCCGAAACTTCTGGACCGATTTGAAAAATTCTTTTAGCATTGGATAGCTTCATTATCAGGGAGTAACATAGGCTATATATTATCCCCGTACTCCCACGGGAACGGGAACTACGCGGGTGAAACCGCGTGACGTCCACTAGTTATAAAATAAAGTCCTCCGCCGCGTCTGTTTGTTTGTCTGTTCGCGATAAACTCAAAAACTACTGAACGGATTTTCATGCGGTTTTCACCAAGTGATTCATGAGGAAGTGTTAGGTATATAATTTGTTTTGTGTAAATTGGTTGAAATATGACGATTATTATTGAAGAGGTCGGAAATAACCTAAAACAGTCCTTACATCGCGTGCGCTGCGAAAGCTATTGATGATAGAACAATACAATGTAAAACAGTTTTAGAGAACAAATTAATACCTACAAACATTCCGCGATAGTATACAACCTGTAACAGAATTAACGTAATACCTCTTAAGGGGTCATTGAACTCATCATTATGAACAACTCACTATGGGACCAACACTGAAATCGTAAAAAGAAATCGACTCTCCCATACATTTATCTACATCTACACTAATATTATAAAGTGGAAAGATTTGTTTGAATTGAATAGCCTCTGAAACTACTCGATTTGAAAAATTCTTTCACCATTAGTATCCTACATTTTCCCTGACGAACATAGGCTATAGAATATTTTCAAAAAGTTAGGGATCCCTATGAAAACTTCGATAATGTAACCCAAGGTGTACGCTGTGGAAACTATTGACAATAGAGCAAAGTGATGTACTACAGTTTTATAGAAGACATAAATATCTACAAAAAAGTCCGCAAGGGTATGCATCTAACTTCTGGTTAAGTCACAATGAACGCTTTTTGTTTAAATCATTCAATCATAACCCGGTTGAAATGGAATATTGGTGATTTTAGTATCATGATATTAATCATTATCAATTTAAATAGGTTAATAATTAAGGTCGGTTATGTGCATGATAATTACTTTAAATTATTCAAATCGGACCCTTCGTTTAAAAGTTACGACAGTTTAAAAAATACTCTAAGTACGAAAAATGTTGCGAGTGAACTGCCCTACATTTAGTCTATTAATAAGTAATTTACACATACCCTTTAATCAGTGGCGGTACCTTCATATAAGCCCAAAAGCCTTACTAAAATGCTCGATAGAGAATCAATATCAAACCCGAACTATTTAAAAGTTCGCGCGCTTAATTCTTATCAAAATAACACAAAGTATGCTACCTATGCCACATTACTACATAACTACACATCGCGATTGTTCGCGCGCAGAGTTTCGCATTTGCAGCATCTACATATAGCTATCTCGCTTACACGTACCGGCTTTTACCGGGCTTTCAAATACTATCTCCGTCACTTTCGCACTTATAGCGATGTGCCGTATAACGAGTTCTAAACCTTGTGCGTCTACAAATCGATCAGTATGGAAGATTAAGCCGTGCATGCGTATGAAGTTGCACGCGTATACGTGACCTTGTCACCTTACCAACTCTGCAGTGTTGCCGTTTTAGCGACGTTGTGAGATCTTGGAGATTTTTAACGAGTTTGGGGACTTTTTTTAAGATTTAGCAACAATAAAAACCAGCGACTTTTTAAAATAACGAAATTAAATATTCAAGCAATATCTTAAAAATAAAAAATTTGCGACATCTAGCTAGATTTTTCATATACCTGGTGACTTTTTTGCCTAAATGACAACACTGCAACTCTGCGTAAGTAGGTCTTGACACCGGAGTGCAACCCACTTCAGTTTTATTTGCTTGAGAGTTGAAAAGTTATGTTGTTAAAGTTTTTTGTGTGTTTTCTTAGATTTTGTCAGTGATACAATTGTTTTGGTGACTTACCTACAACAATGGAGGTAATTGTACCTTGTGAGGATTTAAAATGCGTCCAAGTTTTGATTGGCGAAGATAAGGTAAAATCTTTAAACTTTGCTCAGAAAAAACAGTTAATTTCTTCATTAAAACCGACGCCTAATCTGTGTTTTTCTCAGACTAGTAAATCGCATAAACTAAAATTTAATAGATCAGTGTATAAAACTAGTTAGATTGTTGGCTGTTCGCACACTAATAAGTTGTGTTCGTGGTGCTGCCTATTTTTTTCGAATGAAGATTCCGTTTGGAATACATCTGGTTATAATGATTTAAATAACATATCTGGCGCCATTAAAAGGCACGCAAATTCCCATAAACACCTGTGTGCAATGGTTTCTTTCGGTAATTTTGGTAAACAACGAATTGAGACATCTATATCAGTTTATGAGAAAATTGCGATGATACATACGAAGGTACCTACATACTCAGTCGAAAACTGAACTTTCTTTTTTTGAAATCGGTTAAAATTTTATTGGGCTTGCCTTATTTTGAAACCCTAGGCACGCCACTGCCTTTAATACCCGGTACCTATACACAAGAAACGACTCGTTCTCCTTACTGATAGTAGTATTTACTACGAGGCGTAATTCAAAATCGTGCCTATATAAAACGTCTCGTTAGATAAGTTACCGACAACTTGCTGCGTAAGGATGGGAGGGTATCGAATTACGGATAGTGGCCAAATGTATACAGATGTCGGGCTATGGTGTGCCTATAACAAAAAGGAAAGGTCAACGAGCTGTCAAAGTAACGAGTTGTTAAGAAATATATTACCGCTCGATTTCGGTCGGTTGTTGGTCGGTTCTCTCTACAAGTTTTACTTATTGTGTGCTAACAACTGTAAATGATTATAAAATGTCTCGTTCAGATAGTGAATTAAGTGATTTAGAAAGGTTATCGGACTGGAGTAACTCTTAATCTGCTGAAGAAAGTAGTTCTAATCGAAGGAATTACAAAACGAGAGTCGACCATTATAATATCTTGGATAATAGCGAATTCCAAATTACATTTCGGCTAGATAAACCGTCTGTACAAAGTTTACTAGTCGAAATTTATACACATGCTCATCAGGTATGTATTATTGGCGCAGATTACAAAAGGGTTATTGCCGGACGTTAATAAATATTAGAAACAAATACATAATTCTGTTAATAGGTACGAACATAAAACTTTAACAAAAAAAAAACAACTAATGGATTTACGACAGGGGTCGGTCATAACTCAAGCAATAACAATAGTCTTACACATGTGGAGGGACTCGGTAAGTTGGTAACCGAGAGCAGTTCGTCGCCAGTAGATGACGAAATTTTTTTAGGAATCCTTAGTAACGACTGTTATTCGTAACTCAAAAACGTATCGTACCTTTTGTACAATAACTAATCGTTGAATATTGGCACCGGGCATAAGAGGTTAGATGGGAGATAAAGTTCGTGGAGTACCAACTAAACCCGCGCGAACGAAACAAAAATCGACAAAATGTACTGAACGGTGATTTTTTTTTCGCAATTTCAGGATTGGTCCCATAGTAGAAGTTGTTCATAATGATGAGTACAATGACTCCTTAAGAGGTATTTCGTTTATTCTGTTACACGTTGTATAGCTATCTTTTATGGTTGACCTACAAAATATGTTATTAAATTAACTTTAGGCAAATATGCATCCGATGTGTGGAGTGCGGCTCCACGTCGTATGTTTCCGATCATCCGATGTGTAATAATAATCGTGGCTTGCCTGCATGTTCTAGTCGATCATCTCGAAGATGATAACGGGCGTGTGCGTGTGGCAGGCGCTGGAGTGCGGCTCCACGTCGTATGCATCCGATCATCTGATGTGTAGTAATCATAGTAGCTTGCCTGCAAGTTCTGATCGATGATCTGGACGATGATGACGGGCGCGTGCGTGTGGCAGGCGCTGGAGTGCGGCTCCACGTCGTATGTTTCCGATCATCCAATGTGTAGTAATAATAGTAGCTTGCCTGCAAGTTCTGGTCGATCATCTGGAAGATGATGACGGGCGCGTGCGTGTGGTAGGCGCTGGAGTGCGGCTCCACGTCGTATGCATCCGATCATCCGATGTATAGTAATAATAGTAGCTTGCCTGCAAGTTCTGGTCGATCATCTGGAAGATGATGACGGGCGCGTGCGTGTGGTAGACGCTGGAGTGCGGCTCCACGTCGTATGCATCCGATCATCCAATGTGTAGTAATAATAGTAGCTTGCCTGCAAGTTCTGGTCGATCATCTGGACTGGAGTGCGGCTCCACGTCGTATGCATCCGATCATCTGATGTGTAGTAATAGGTAATAGTAGCTTGCCTGCAAGTTCTGATCGATGATCTGGACGATGATGACGGGCGCGTGCGTGTGGCAGGCGCTGGAGTGCGGCTCCACGTCGTATGCATCCGATCATCCAATGTGTAGTAATAATAGTAGCTTGCCTGCAAGTTCTGGTCGATCATCTGGAAGATGATGACGGGCGCATGCGTGTAGTAGGCGCTGGAGTGCGGCTCCACGTCGTATGCATCCGATCATCCGATGTATAGTAATAATAGTAGCTTACCTGCAAGTTCTGGTCGATCATCTGGAAGATGACGACGGGCGCGTGCGTGTGGTAGACGCTGGAGTGCGGCTCCACGTCGTATGCATCCGATCATCCAATGTGTAGTAATAATAGTAGCTTGCCTGCAAGTTCTGGTCGATCATCTGGAAGATGATGACGGGCGCGTGCGTGTGGTAGGCGCTGGAGTGCGGCTCCACGTCGTATGCATCCGATCATCCAATGTGTAGTAATAATAGTAGCTTGCCTGCAAGTTCTGGTCGATCATCTGGAAGATGATGACGGGCGCGTGCGTGTGGTAGGCGCTGGAGTGCGGCTCTACGTCGGGCGCGCGCTGCCCCGCCCACTCCGCGCGCTCCGACTCCAGCGTCTTCTCCATCCACTCCATGTAGTTCGATTCCATTTTCTACAAATGTACTAATCAATTACTACCAACGGCAACCCCACCAAAACCGAATTAATAATGTTCACTAACAAAAGAGTCCTTAGACCTCATAAACTTTCTAAACTCTTCAACACCGAATTAACACTTATAGAAGAAGTCAAGTACTTAGAAGTGATTCTTGATAGCAAATTGCTCTGGAATAAGCATCTTGGCTACAAAAGTACAATCGCACATACCAATGCAAAAAAGTGTAAAGAAAAACTTGGGGGCTGTCTCCAAAAATCACCCTGTAGCATTACACAGCTGTGATCATATCCATGCTGACTTATGGCGCCTTGGTTTGGTGGCCGAGAACTGAACTCTCCACCACCGTCTCCAGGCTCCAGCGGTTCCTAAGGCTAGCCTGTTCTGCTATCACTGGCTGTATGAGGACAATCCCAACTGCAGCAATGGAGATAGCCCTACAATTAACTCCCCTTGACTTGGACGCTGACATCCTGGACCAGGCGATTGAGTACCAGCCTTTCATGGCTGCCCCGTGTGATAGCACACCGAATAAACCTATGTTCAAAAAATAACATACAAACAACAGAGGAAGAAAGGGATCAGTCAGGAGTCAATGAAGTACGCATCTACACGGATCATAGGCGTATATATCGGGGAGCCGGGTGGGCCGTGAATTATCAAGTTCGCTTCGCTCGCTCTATAACCTTTCCTTTATGAGGCAAAAAGTTACTTCTATTTAGATATGAACGGCAAAAAATAAAACCTATGCGATAAAGGGTAAAAAAATATTTCGAGCTCGCTTCGCTCGCTCTTGCATTCTATGCTCTCTAAATTCTTGAGCTTGTCTGCATCAGTCAACAAAGTTACTTATATCGTCCCGGGCCTCGGGATTGTGGGGAGCTACCTGGGCCCATATTGCACTTTTGATCGTACAAACCACAACGATTTTTCTTATCGGGCGTCGCATCTCAGGTTGGGGGCCAGGCCCCCCCCCCCTGGAAAAAGTCCCTAGATACGCCAATGACACGGATGGCTCAAAAACTCAAAACGGTTCAGGGGTTGGCGTACGCTCCCTAGACCTCAACTTTAACTTTCACCTACCACTAGGCGAACACAACTCGATTTTCCAATGCGAGTGTGTCGCCCTAACACGAGCCACAACAGCCGTAAAGCGTCTAGGGATACACAACAACGCAATAAGATTCGTATCTGACAGCCTAGCTGTGCTCAAAGCCGTAGAAGACAAACAAACCAACATTAAATTAATCTTCGTAACGATGCCGCAGACGAACTTGCAAAGAGAGGTTCCGAGATGACAGTGCTAGGCCCGTACCCACTCCTCCCCCTACCTTTCTCGCAGTTTCGTTTATTGATTCGCCAGATATCAACTGAACTTCATTATAACAAATGGTCACAAGAGACAGTCAAAAATGGCAGTGCCAAGTCTACATCCGCGACTAACAAAACGACTACTCAGCTTAAGTAGAAATAACCTCATAATAATAATACGGACAATCACGGGCGCCCTAAACAAACATCTCTTTAACATAGAAGCCACAGACAGCCCACTCTCGGGGCTGCTTTGATGTCGAAGAATCAGCCGCCCACGTCATCCTGGAATGCGAGGCCGTGGCGACCCAACGACACAGCCCCGGATCTAGGGGCGGGGCGGGTGCATTTCAGCATAAAAGTAACTCCTAAGTAAGGTTTTCTTTAATATCTCCAGAAACAATGGTTTCCCAATGTCTAGAAAAAGAATTGATGCCAATGATTGGTATAATGGATCTTCGTTGTTGTTGTTAAGGGTATTTTTACATCCAACACCTAATTAAATTAATCACAAACGTGGAAGAGAGGGGCGCCACTACAATTTTTCGGCAACGATAGCAAATCGTCGAAACGGTGAGGTCGCTCTGCGAAGCCTGTGAAGTTCCCAGGAAACTTCTGTGCTTCTGGGCGGAGCTAGGCTGGCTAAGGTATTATTCACCAAGATTCACGGTTGACCATATATTATAGTATGGCTGAGCGCTGCGTGCTCTCCACCCTCTATCTCAAAAACGGTTAAGGCATGAAATAGGGTTCGTTATGAAAATTGTTGAAAATTTTACGCTCTACAATTTTGATCATAAGTGTTAACATCATTGGAGTTATAGAAACCGAGATAATCGTGAAACAACATTTAGAACGCCAAAATGAAGGTCTATACGAGTTTCCAGCTTAGTATTTCTAATTCCGAGATGAAACGCTAATTTGACTGGACTAGATGAACAACTTCGGAGAAAGACAGCTCAATAAATATGGACTGGTTGGAAGTTTTGGGAGGTAGTACTGAGAAGTGAAAAATAAAAAAGATTTTTACCACTACTATTTCATTTTGGTCAAATTGGTGTTTTTAGCTACATCTTAGTCACAATTCCATGTTATTGTTTTTATCGATCTAAAAACTCACCTGCAGGTATTCATCCTGCAACTTTTGCATGGTTTCCTTACTAAGCAAAGGTGGTAACGTCGATACGTCAATATTTAACTCTGAACTGCCCATTAATTCGTTTCCTGGATAGGTATTCAATATCCATGATAAAAGTGTTACATATTCATTGCCTTCTATGCCATTGGTTACTACATCTTGGAGCTGTAATAATGATAAAAAGAAACCAGTAAGAATGAAAATAAAGTAAATTGAAGTTATTATTACTTTTGTGATAAAAGCATATTTTTTTTATATCAGCTAATCGAAAGACATTGCACAGGCTGTGCTAGTGCTGTAGACTGCACGGCTAAAAAAAATACAAAGAACAGCAATATAAAACTTACACTTGCAGATAAACAAATGTGGTACATATTGACGTATTTGTTGACAATATCATAGTGCGGCGGGAAGCAGGGCACGCATAATGTTTTGACAACTCTCAGGTCCTCCAGAATGAGTTGTCTGGTGAGCTCCAAGTACCTCACCAGCCATAGTTTATTATCCTCACGCTCGTCTACACGCGTACCTTCTATACGCTGAGCGACAGCACATTCTAAGACTTCAAAAGCTTTGGCACGCCAGTTCTTAGGGCGACCCGGCGGCATAAAACCAGTTTGGTTTTGTTGCTGTAGATTGAAAAACAATTATTTTAGTCTGGGGATAAACTGTCGTATTTATAAAAACGCCCTTATAGTTAAAAAGTTTCTATAAATAAGGCCCTTATTGTTAGAGAAATGCAAGAACGAACCTGTAAAGCCATTTGATCTCTTTTCTCTTCTCTCTCTATAATCCTAAGTGCGGTAACAATGACAGTAGGCTCTTTACGAACAGTATTCAAAGTTCGCGCTAAAATCAGTTTAATCTGTTTTTCAAGTAAATTGGACACCATTTCAACATCTTCGAAATACGCCTTCAGCATAATTTTATCATGTGAGGATTGGTTGGGCAACCTGTGAAGCTCATACAGTAAGTCATCTCTTGAGTTCTCTAAATCATTCAGACACTGAAAGTAGAAACAAATATTATAACAACGCGTTCAAGGCGGTGATGGGGCTGCCCCGGTACTGTAGTGCCTCGGGTATGTTCGCAGAAGCGCGCACGGATTGCTTTCACGCGGTTATGCGCAAGCGCGCTGCGTACATGGTGAGCAGAGTGCGAGGCAGCTCCAACGCCGTGCTGGCCATGATTGCGGGAAGGCTGGATTATTCTTTCATTCGGCATTGTGCTAACAGGCATGCACAGTAGAGATAACAATTACTGTGTTATTTAATTGTCATTTTTAATTTATTTGATTTACTGACCTTTTAAAGTTTAATTAATTGACATTTTACAATTTAATTTATTCATTTTTAATTTATTGACATTTTTAAATTAAATTTACTGACATTTTGAATTTTAATTTATTGGCATTGTTAAATTTAACTTATTAACTTATTGATGGGATTCTAATTTATTGTTCTTATTTTGATTTGTGATTTTATGATTTTTGTGTTGTAATGGGTTGTAATTACCTGAACAAATGAATTTATTATTATTATTAAACTCTCGCTGACCCGCGCAACTTCGTCTGCGTCACATTTTTCATGAATGCTCCGCTCCTATTGTTTGTAGTGTGATGCTATATACCCTATAGCCTACCTCAATAAGTGGGCTATCCAACACTTAAATAATTTTTCAATTAGAACCAGCAGTTCTGAGATTAGCGCGTTCAAACAAACTCATCAGCTTTATAACCTATAAAAATCTCCTGTCACGGTGTTTGTTACCGAACTCCTCCGAAACGGCTCGACCGATCTTCTTGTAATTTTGTGTGTATATTCGGTAGGTATAAGAATAGGTGGTAGGGTATTTTTGGTTTTTTCTTTATAAGGGAAATAACGTTTGCCGAGTCAGCTAGTCTAAGATATACATATAAAGCTCGTGTCACAGTGTTTGTTAGTGAACACCTCTGAAACGGCTTGACCAATTTTTGTGAAATTTTTCAGGTATGTTTGGAAGGTCTGAGAATAGGTCGAAGGCTATTTTTTTTATATATGGCCAAACAAGACGGATCAGCTAGTATTAGTATAGATACCTGGAAAAGGTGTAATCAAGTGTTTTTATTTTTGATTAAGTGATGCTTATTTATATTTATTTATTTAACACTTTACGTACATAAACATACCTAATGCCATAGACATTCTCTACCAGTCAACTTTTGTTGGGTGATGTAGAGACAAAATTATGGTTGGTGCAATATGGAGACTAAAAATGTAATTGATCTTTACAACTCTGCAAAACGAGTATTAAAGAATTATAGCAGGTGGTATTTTTTTGTTTCTGTCTACACCCGTGGCAAAAAGGTGAATGCATTTAAATAAATGTATACAACTTAGGTATCATTATTTGAAATAACAACCAGACACTTACTTGATGGGCATGCAGTAACTTGCCTTCCCCTATCCATTGTTTAGTTTTGGCCACACTCTCTGGAACTGTAAATATGTGTTTCAGACTGTCCATAGCAGTGACGTATTGTGAGTGCCGTGAGTCCTCCTCTCTGACCGCTTGGAGGGATGCCACCAGGGGAGGCACACTCTTCAACAGCTCTTCCAATTCATCCATTCTGAAATAAGGTTTGTTTTAAATAATATATCTATATATAGCTAAACAGAGAATAGGCCTTACCATCATTTATTATTCATTGTCAGGTTTATGATTTATAGATGACAATAATATGATGAAAGAGAGATATATGAGAAAAAACCTGTTTGCACATTATGTACCCATAAAATTATGTTTAAAAAAAAACTCATTAATTTAAAAATCAAAGCCAGTGGTTACCCTAATTGGTAATGATCAGATTAAGACAGCTATATTCTCATTAAGTATTCTCAGTAAATCAGAGTCGGAGAACCAACTCTGACAGTAGTTGGTGTAATCTTTTTATTCCTATCTATACTAATATATAAAGCTGAAGAGTTTGTTTGTTAGCTCGAACGCGCGAATCTCAGGAACTACTGGTCTGATTTGAAAAATTCTTTCAGTGTTAGATAGCCCATTTATCGAGGTAGGCTATAGGCTATATATCTACACGCTAAGACCAATAGGAGCGGAGCAGTAATGAAAATTGTGACGCAGACGAAGTTGCGCGGGTCAGCTAGTCTTAGAATAAATATGAAAGTACATAATGATGTCATTAAATCAACCATGCCTCAATGGCTGAATGGATTGGTATGGATCTCTATAAGGGCATCATTTCCCTGTCTACTATTAATCTGAAGTGAAGCACATTCCCTTGGGAAGGTGTCTAGGTTTCATGCAGGTGCAGACTCGAGCAGATGCTAATAACACATACTTACTTAAGACTGACTTGCTGCACATCTTCCAGACACTCCTGCAACTGTTTCAAACCCACACTCACTCCATCTAGTTTGCCCTGCACGGCTGATTTCAGCTGAGCCTCAATGGATGCTTTCTTATGAGTGATCCTTTTCTTGTAATGTTCTACCTGGAAAACATACATGAAAATCTTTCTGCAAAATTTTGGATGGATGTTTGTTACTCAATCATACCGGTTAAACCATAATGGTTAAACAGATTTAGATGAAATTTGGCACAGAGATTATAATTTATAGTCTGGTATAACATGTAGGTTATCTATCCAGCATAGGCTTCTTATACTGGGATGTTATCTTGAGATAATTTCTTAAAAACATGTACTTAATCATCACAATACTTTAAAATCAAATAATACTAGCTTCTGCTTGTGGCAAGTGTTTAGTAGCTGACTGGCCATAGTTACAAAAAAGCTTCTGAAACATTGATATATGCCCTCTCATGTTGGCATTGTAGGTAATGAGATCGTGGACCAGTTGGCTAAAGAGACTATAACAGAGTGTTCCCCTCTGTTATAGTGTATTCCTGTTTGCCTTACTATACAGAGCGTTACTTTGGACTAAAAAACCGTTGTTATGACGAGTGCCAAGAATATTTTGATGAAAGAAGTCGTAGCAAAGGTATATGGTATGCCACTATACAGCCAAGCGTTCCTAAGAATACGTGGTTTGACAGTACCAACATGGGAAGGCAAACGATCACAACAGCCCTCCGGCTTCACTCCGGATACATACCCTTAAATAAATTCGCTTTTTTAATGTGTAAAGTTGAATCTCCAAATTGTGTAGAATGCAACGTAATAAAATTGAAGATGTGTACTATATCATGATGGAATGTGTGCGGAACGAGCCGGAGAGACAAGATTTGATAATGGTATTTAATAATATGAACGAGACTGGGGTATGTAACAGCATCCTTGCTGCTCCTACTTTGAAAGCAGCCAGGATGATGTACAGACTCGTTGTTATTGGGATTAAATGCAGGAGTAATTAAGCATAATGAGTTATTTATTTTGTTATTGTTAGTTTATAAAATTGATTTGTAACAATGAGGGTGGCATAATCTGTTTAGATTAAACCCTCTTTAATAAATAAAGAAAAAAAAAACATTGATATATATAAAAAACCCAAGATGCACAGTCTCAAACAAATGCAACACTCCAACCTGTCGTCAAAAACTGACATGTATCAAATGTCATGTGTGAGTTGTGTGTAGTTATACTATAAACATTTTTTTTGCAAATTCAACCTTACACGGATTGCTTAAAGTTGTTTTTACAAAGCAGTGCAGTATAGCGAGTGATGCACAATTTTTTTTGCAAATTCAACCTTACACGGATCATTTAAAGTTGGTTTTACAAAGCAGTGCAGTATGGTGAGCGATGCGAGACTGTTTGAAACTAGTGCACAATTATACATTGTGCGCTTGATTTTTGCGGAAAATTTTGAGATGCTGAATGTGTATCTTGGCTTATTTATATATCAATGTTCGGAAAAATTTAATTCCCTGACTGTCAAGTTGACAGTTTGCTTTGGAAAAGTCAGATCACTGATAAATATCTGTTGAACCAGAAACAAACAAATTACCACAGAAATCTTTGTACTAAAAAATGGTAACAGTACTTTAGGTACTTTAATTGAGATAGGTTTCACTGTGCACTATTCAACCAGGATATGAATGAAAGTATTACTTAAAATGTTTAATTTCGGTTAGTTCTAGCAACGCCCACAAACTATATCAACAATTAGTGTAGGTTTCTGGTCAAGCCTTGGAACTAGTTGAGTACGAGAATGCGTTATTATTAATTCTAGTTATAAGTTGATGTCCTCTTCTTACTTTTTCGAGCTGTCCTGGTCTCTGCATCATATTCATTACCATCTTTTCTGCTGCAGCTTTAGCTTCATCTTCTATTTCGTCCATGGTACTCATTTTAGTTTCGAAAACAATTTACCGTATCCTTTTGTTTGAACTATAACAACGTTCTGTGGATTATTCGTTCAGATTAATAAATGAAATAATAATTACGTTTATATTTCTTGAGAATTACAATTAATAATTAGCCAAAACACAATTTGTTGACAAAATCGTCTTGTTGACAGTGACATTGACATAATCACAGAACACATGACATAATGGAATTAGTAAATAGCACAGACTACAATGTAAATAGTAAGTATATACCGTCAGTGCGCTTGCCTTTGATATGTGTTTTTCATCAAGTTTAGAAGGGAGTCAATAATCTGTTTTATTTAACGACTAACTTTTGCCCGCGACTTCGTACGCGCGTATCCCGTTTTTTCCTGTTCCCGAAGGAATTTCGGGAAACTCTCTCTTAGTGCTCCACTACGGAGTGTAGGGAAGCTATATGCGACAGCTTTCTACGACTACGGCTTTTCGTTTTGGCTGTGCGTTGTCTGTCAGTCATTTAATCGTTCAGTAACGGAAGAATTTTACATAATGTTACCGGCAATCTGTATAATCCGGTATTCTATAGAATATCTAGGCAATGTATTTCATACATTACCTGAAAAAACATTCAGGTAATGTATGAAATATTATTCATTTTATACTTTGCTTAGGTATTGTATACAATACCGAATACGCAGCCGGCAATGTGTGTAAAAGACGATAACTGGGTAAGGGAAGACGTGTAGAGACGGCAGTAACGTTACGTTCACACGACATAAATTTCTTCGCCGGATCTGATATTTACAGGATACGGTTTAGTCACAATACAATTTATATGAATGAGTTCACACGCGCATTCGGTTTTAAGCTCCAACAAATAACCGAAACAGACGAAACTTAAGATCCGATTGTGTTGTGCGTATCACCTAGCCACAAATTCTTAGTTCGGGTTCGGGACTGATCTTAAGTCCATAGGTGATACGGAGTAGAATACGCCCGCAACTAAGCCCGAAACTACGGACTTCGGGCTTAGAGAGTTTTTTGTTTTGGGGGGTTACCCCAGATTCGGTCACACAACAAAATACCGAATATGGTTTAGTGGCAGTAGCATTTCAATACATGAGTTCACACGAGCGGTTCTTTACCGCAGGGCTTTTTAAGGTGTATAGTAGGCTCAATAACCTTGAGCATCTGGGCCACACATTCATATCTGCGCCGCACACACAAACATTTCCGTAGCGCACGCGCTACCTCAAAACTATTACCAAAGATTGTGCGAGGACGCAGACATGCGCGCCAAGCCGGCTTTTTTGCCTACGACTACACAAGAGTATGGCGATTGCACGGCTGATTTTTAGTTTAGATAGATACATAGTTACGTTACGCATATTTTTCGTCTTGCTGTGCTTTCTGCTTACGATCTATATAAAGATACTTGAAACTCGAGGTCAAACTGTTACCAGTGCACTGGTAACAGTTTGAACTTGAGTTTCGAGTATGCAGTGTACCTACTACTTTTTGTTTCTGCCTATACTACTTTATAGTCTCGTAAAAAGATTTCAAATAAAAAAGTACATACTAAAGTAAAGTAAAGTAAATGAAATAAATAAATTTTAAGCCTATTTCTTAGTTGCTAAATAATTTTGCAGCAATTTCATTAACTCAATAACTTCAGATTCTGTGATTCCTGTGAAAGTTTTAGGTGTTTAATTCATAACGTTTTTATATCGGTTTATTTTGTAAACTGGAAATACGACGATGATTGTTGCAAAAACCCGACCAAGTGACAGTGAAGACACACTGGAGAAATGTCTCTAAAAAAGAATTACCGCTGTAAATCCTTATTTGACTACGGAACCCTGCAAATTACATCCCTTTGCGTGCGCTGCGAAAAAGATTGATGAGATAAAAAAATAATAAACTCGAATTTTAGAGGACACATCAATATCTACAAACAGAAAAGGCAGTGATACCAAATGCCCAACTATTATTGTATGTCACTTTTTTTATTTAAATTTAATAGATACGACATGACAGACCAAAGCAGACCACGTTATTCGCACCTTGGTATCAGTTTTATCAAAATAAATCGTACTTCAATTCACTTATTTTTTTGAATTACTCAAATCGAAAATTCAAAAGATATCATAATTTTATCAAAACAATACAATTTAGCCAAACGGTCCCCCACAGACGCGACTGACACGCCGCATATACCGACCGAATAATGAAAATAAATGTTTGTTTATGAACTTGTGTTTATGTTTGTGTTGAAGAGCTGTGCACCTACCACAGTGTATATCTTTTAACCCAAAGGTTGACTAATAGAGAAGTCCTCGTTGCTGTGTGAAACTTTACAATGCGCCCACGCGCTTGTTAACAGATAATGATATATTATTTACGTTTATTTATATTAAGTCAATTATTTCTGTTAAAATTAATAAATTAAATAGACTCTTTAAATAATACAAGTTTTAATTACACAATTTTGTTTATTCATAGAAAATAATATATGAAATACCCGATTAGTTACAAATACAATAATAAAAAGAACATAGTAAACAAGTATACTTATCTATAATTTATTCAATCTCCAACACAGAGCTACGCCTGTTCGCGACGACTGACAGCTAACAAGTGTCCCCGCTACATATGTGGATGATCGCGGCGCCCCCGCAAGGGGGCGCGTCGAGCGGTATCGGGACTTGCGTCCCCTGCCCGCGGAATCCTTCCGCGGCCCGTGACTACGGGCCGGTCATTAGGTTGCCGTAGTTGGCGACGGCTGAGGGTGGCGTGCGCCTGCTAAAATAAATTAGCAACGCACGCCTGTGAGTAATTTGCTTGTGAGTTTTCTGCAGACGCGCCGCGGCGCTGTCCATCAGCGCCGCTTCTTCACGGCACCTACGGCGGTCAGTCCCCGCCGAGTGAGACCCCCAGTGACCTGGGGGAGGCCCAGCGAGGACGACCAGCGACGAGGGTGCCGACTTTGGGGGCGAGCCTGCAGAGGGTATGTGGCTCCCGTCCGCACCGATCTCAGATCTAGCCGATCACGGCCCGGACTGCAGAGCCGTCAGTGAGAGTGTGAGCGGTCGTGTGGTGTGGGTACACCGCCCATATGTATGTGTCGAATAAGCCTATATTAACCTAGCACCTATCCGACACGTGAGTCACAGCGAGTGTGAAGTGGCGAGTGTGTGAGTTTCGGAACGCGACCTGCCTATATTAACTTAGCACAGGCCGCGCGCCGGGGTGAGAGTATGTGTAGAGTCTTTATGTTCGAGTAGGCCGCGTGTAGCCTGGGGGCGGCCTACTCGGGAGTCCGGTCCGGTGCGATGGGGTCGTCGACGTCCGCCACCAGGTCGCGGGGCAGGCGTCTCGCGTCAGGTGGGCGCGCGTGCCAGGGCGCCAGGTGCTTGACATGGTGCCAAGCAGATGCGTCGGCACGCGCGAACAAGACCCTCGCGAGGCGTCGCACGAACTCGTCCAGGCTCTCAATCCCGAGGTCGCGCTGTATCACGTCGTTCCTCACGCAGTGAGGGGCGTCTAGTATGGTCCGCAGCGTCAGGTTCTGTTGCGCGCGGAGGAGCTTGCGATGTCCCTCGCTGGTGAGGGCGTACCATGCTGGTGTGGCGTACGTCAGGATCGAGCGTATGTACGTCTTGTACACGCCGATCCTGACACGCACTGGGAGTCGGGACGAGAGCACTGGACGGAGGAGCTGGCGTGCGATTCTGGCCTGCGCGGCGACCCTACGAACGTGCAACCCCATCGTGAGCCGACGGTCGATGGTCACACCCAGGTACTTGGCCTGGGGCGTCCAGTCGACGTCGGCTCCTTGGAGCTTCAGACGTGGTGGGAGGGGCGCGAACCCCGTGACTATCGCCTGCGTCTTACTCACATTGACCGACAGCCGCCACTTGGCGAGCCAGTCCGGGAGCAGATCGAGGGCGCGCTGCATCTTGACTGCCGCGTACCGCGCGTTCAACGAAGTTGTGATGTACGCGGCGTCGTCGGCGTACAGCGCGAGCGTCGATTCTGGCGTGGTGGGGATGTCGTCGGTGTAGTGTGAGTAACACGCCGGCGATACGCAGCTGCCCTGCGGCACACCCGCCCGCACGGGGCGAGGGGCGGACAGCGCTCCATCAACCACCACTCTGAAGCTCCGTTGGACAGAAAGGAAGAGACCACTCTTACTACGCGACGGGGCGTGTTGGATGTGGCCAACTTGTACACGAGGCCATCGTGCCACACGCGATCGAAGGCCTTCTCCATGTCGAGGAATACTGCAACCGCGTACTCCTTCTTGTTCATCGATGACGACAGCAGGTGCAGTACCCTCGACAATTGAAGCGTCGTGCTATGTTCCGCCCGAAACCCAAATTGTTCCGGACGCGGTGTGATGTGCGGTGTTAGGTGCCGCAACAGGAGTGATTCGAACACCTTGGAGATGGTCGACAGCAGCGTGATTGGCCGATAGCTCTCCGGCTTCAGTATGTTTTTCCCCGCCTTGGGCAGCATTATGACGCGCCCCTCCTTCCAGGCAGCAGGGAAGGTCCCCGTGCGCAGTATCGCCGTGAACAGGCGCGCCAGGGCCGCGACCATGCGGTGCGGCAGGTGGCGCAGCGCTGTATTGGTGATACTGTCAGCACCGGGGGCCTTTTTTAGCTTCGTCTTCAGGATGGCGCGTCTGACTGCGCCAGGCGAGAAAAAGATGGGATCCTCCTCGGGAGCTATCGGCGTAGCGAAGTGTCCCCGCTCCGGCGATACAACAGCTTTTATACACAAATACCCACTACTCAACAGTTACAAAACTGATAAACTTTTTAAATGGAACTTTATCCATAACGGGTATTAAAATCATATTTTAGCTTAATAATACATGACTTTGTCTAAAGTGACAGATTTCTTTTAAATTGATAATAATTGAGTATGTTTACAATATTATTTATACTGTAAACATACTCAATTATTATCAATTTAAAAGAAATCTGTCATTTATAAAATAACGGTCGCTAAACAAACTTTAAATATCGAATCATATTAACACAAATCGAAGAGACACATTAAATACAAGTTAACCCAAAACAAATAATAATTGAGCATGTCCGGAATCAAAATAGATTACCGAATAACAATATTCTAACACGCTCAATCAAGCTGGCTCCTCTGCAAAGAGCTAGTCTATGAACGCACACTAATACAAAAGTTCGTAAATATTTGCACTAACACATTCATATACGCGTAGTCGGTCGATAGCGCGAGCGGAGCAACGAGCGACACAGCCTCCCCGTCTCAATGCTAACGCACGACTGCCGCCTTCGCCCAAACAGAGCTTTAAAAATATGGGAGACGAACATTTTCTTTTCAAAATATTTATTGATTTATGTAGTGTCCACGCATCGTATCACTAATAGTAGGTATTTGGCTCGCCTACGCACCACCACGTGCTGCCTGACTGACAGTTGAACACTGACTGACTCCCACCCAGTCCGTACGTTGTGACGTACGCGCTCGAAAGCAATCATAAGTATATACATACACTACATCCCTTCCTTTTTTTTATTTGTGTATAAATACTTCCTGTAGTAAGTTTTTTTTATGGATCTAGGTACTTATAAATAATATATGTATGTATTTATTACTAAGTATTTATTTCCTTCCAAACACTGTACATGACACTAGAGGTATTTTACTCCTTTATTATTATTTTTTTTCGGTTAACGACCCGATTATACTATATTGTAATTATATACCAATTATATTTTTTTCAATGATCACATGTGAGATAATTGTTTTGATTTTCTTTATTGTATTCAATGTTATATGCCTTGATATTATTATTATCTCTATCTTTCTTCCCTTTTCTCTTTTTAATTTAGTCATAATTAATCAATCTTATTTATGAAGCAGATGTATCTTTTTGATTCAATTCCTTGGTTTTTTTTTTCATTAAAAACTTTCCACTGACATTCAATTTCTATAAATGTACGACATTTCTTTTTCATCATTTGTCCTGTTTCATCATTATATACTTCAATATCCCCCAAGAAATTTACTAACGTTAATCTCTACGGCAATTGTCTAAATTTTTTTTACACACAGAGCTATTCCAAATCTTCAGTTAACTGACTTTTCGTTCAGTGTTTTAGCCATTCGACAGTTCTAAACTGGCTGTAATCAATCCTTTAGGTTTGATTCGTGATTCACTAGTATTCGTGATTACCAAGTCCAAGCACCAATGAAGTCATAAAACTCACATTGATTTTAACAAAGAATGTCAAAGACTACGTATCTTATTCACAGTCAACATCTATCTCATAGCTCAGCAAAACACAATTCCTATACTCGCACTTCCCCATGGGAAGAATACCGAGTAAACTCTAATTTGTACCACCAATAGCAATGACACCCTGATACAGACTTCCTCGTCTATATCACTCTGTGATACTGCTACGATATCCTGGTACGCCCGCCGACCCACAGAACTAAGAACCTGTTCACACAAACTAATTTTATGCTTACTCGTCATCTATTTCATAACTTCACAACGTCAATTATTCATATACTTGGCCTTGGGCATCTTCCCGACAATGAGATTATAAAACATACCAACCGGTAAGTTATGCACATCAGAGTTTACGAAGAGAAGAGAACCTAGGCTTGTCAATGTTTGTGCCTACGTTCATGTGAAGGGGCTACGTTCATGAATTACTCTACGTCAATCTACGAGCATCATGGTCATAACTGCACCGAACAGTTTGAATCAATCAATATTATTTTAAATCTTACTTATATTAACTTACATCTACAGTAAGCAACCCGGTAGTGAAAAATCTATTCAGAAATTGTAATAGCTCAGAATTCTCTGTATCCCTACAGCTTTAATCAATGTCATTAATATCAAGTTACGGTTTATAATCGTTTACTATCGAATTTACGAACTGAATTTAATAACTTGTTATGTAAGAAAACTGTCACCGACACGTTAATATAAAAGCTTAAATCCAATTTTCACTAAACACGTCTAAGTTGGAACATGACCTTATGGCAACCTTGCCATGCAATATCTCATTCTTTAAGTTCGTACTGAATAAAATGTTGAAACTATTACCACCTACGGGAGTCTCTTTAAGTACTCGCTTTTTTATATTTATAGGCACCAATATCTCACCTGGCGGCAAGCGATGACGTGGTTGAAGATGGAGCACGCCTGCCCAGAAGCAACCCAATCACTCCTGACTCAAAGATTCCCAGCTTGCACCTATCAGGAAACACAGACTCTGGCAGGGAATTACGCTCCTTGAATATTTCTCCAACCATAATCATGTATTTGTCAGAATATGGTAGGTACATTATAGTCTTAAGATTAGTTACTGGTAACCGTTCTTTTATATTTTTTTTTCAACTTTTCTTCCTATTATCCTTCTTAATGATTGAGAAGCTGGTTGTACTTTCTCATCGATTGGCACTTCCACTAAAACATCATTGGATTTCGGAAACTGTCTTAGTTTCCATTTGGTCAATTTGTAATCCGATTTTAAGTACACCCATTATCAAAGTGTTACTTTTATCAAGTAAAAGTAACACTTTTTAAAGCATATTGCCAGGGTTTCTACACGGGGAATCTTTGGGTCAACTATACCAAAAGATCGCTGGATGACCTACGCGTCCAGTATAATAACATTTTTAGGATGCTGTTGGGACTGCCACGATGGTGCAGCGCTTCTGGTATGTTTGCGCAAAACCGAACCGATGGCTTCCACGCCGTCATTCGCAAAAAAACCGCGTCGCTGTTAACACAGACAGCATACTAAAAACTGTGGCGGAGAGTATCGACTCTTTGATAATTAAAAGTTTTGTGAGAAGGACTATCACTAACCATTAGATTGGGGTTGTCCTTTTCACAATAATATTTATTCTGTTCTGTCTTCTTCTCTGTTGTATTTTAGCTACTAACACTAGTAATAAGTTATAATATTGTTTACTAACACGCTGGATCATTGTTGTCCGAAAATAAAGAATTATTATTATTATTATAACTATAGCCATGGCAATTTCTTTCCCAAGTAGATCTCTAGTTCCATCAGAGATGCAAAAAAAGTAAAAAGTTGCATTTTCGGATCTATCCGCTATTTTTATATTTGCGTCAAATGGTCCTGTTAGGTCTTGACCTAACAAGACCATTAGGAAGAACCCCTTGGGTTTTCTTACTTTAAGAACCATAAAAGTCTTATTGCAACTGAATGTTTGGTTACCTTGTTTTGTTTCATATTTTCCCAAGTTTTGTGTGTGATTAAAGTTGGATTTACCTACACGCAGAGTCTACTAACATTTTTTTTTTTAACCTCCATTCCACCAATACGACAATCTAGTAAACTGTCATCGTCGATTTTGAACACATATTGTATGTCTTTCGACTCTGTTTGAACTGAAATCTGTCTGCTTATTGTCTAAGCCGTACTAAGAAATTTTTGAAACTTTTCATTTGCCCCTTGTTTGATCAATCAAAAAGAGTGACTTTCTTAATTCTCAATTTGTTTAGGTGTAAAGTATGCGTGGAGTTTGGTGATAGCCACTTCAAAGACATCCACTCCATCAGCAGGTGATATTTGTATCTGGTATATTATTAAACTAGCTGATCCGAGCAACCTCGTCTTCGTCACATAATCCATTAATGCTTTGCTACTATTGGTCGTAGCATGATGTTAGGTCCTATAGTCTTCCCCGATAAATAGGGCGTCCAACACTAAAATAGTCCTTCAACTCGAACCAGCAGTTCCCGAGACTAACGCGCTCAACCAAACAAACAAACTCCTCAGCTCTACAATATTAGTATAGACATTTTTAGCAATTCTAGTCCACAAAATGTAGCAGCAAAGCCCGTTACTTGTCACTACCCTTGATGCCAACAGCTTCCAGGTAGATCAAGAGTTCCTACGTCCAGCGTTTTTATCTCGTTCCTACTGATGAAGGTTCCCCCTCACAATCAAATTTGTCAATTTAATGACCAGTATGTACATAAAAAGTACCACTAGGCACTGCTGACCTATTTTGTCTTTGATAACTAACTGTCAATTTAATGACCAGAAGGTATATTCTGCTGTAATTACTGTCATTCAATGATGACTTGTCAATTTAATGACCAGTAGGTGTATTCTACTGTTATTACGGTCATTCAATGATGACTTGTCAATTTAATGACCAGTAGGTATGTTCTACTGCAATTACTGTCATTCAATGATGACTTGTCAATTTAATGACCAGTAGGTGTATTCTACTGTTATTACTGTCATTCAATGATGACTTGTCAATTTAATGACCAGTATGTGTATTCTACTGTTATTACTGTCATTCAATGATGACTTGTCAATTTAATGACCAGTAGGTATATTCTACTGCAATTACTGTCATTCAATGATGTCTTGTCAATTTAATGACCAGTAGGTATATTCTACTGTAATTACTGTCATTCAATGATGACTTATCAATTTAATGACCAGTAGGTATGTTCTACTGCAATTCCTGTCATTCAATGATGACTTGTCAATTTAATGACCAGTAGGTGTATTCTACTGTTATTACTGTCATTCAATGATGACTTGTCAATTTAATGACCAGTATGTGTATTCTACTGTTATTACTGTCATTCAATGATGACTTGTCAATTTAATGACCAGTAGGTATATTCTACTGCAATTAAATTTATGCGCTCTTTGATTTATTATTTTAGAACTAATCATGTAGTACAAATCAAATATCTAAGCATGAGGTCCCTGGTTAGACTCCCAGGTCGTTGCCTTTTTCTTTTCGATCTTGTCAATACCAGAAGCATCGAAATAGATAGTGTTCGTTTCATACGCTCCCATCTGACTCCAACCGAAGAACGTTCTCCTTCGCAGTCGAACTTCTCCAATGTGAGTTGGGACATGTTAGTGTTATATCGTGAACCAACTAGTTTGTTGTTTTTTCAATATCAATTTTTTATCACAAAATTCTGCTTCCTTTTTATAATGCGTCAATTTGATGACCAATAATGCTGTTGAGGATCCTCTGAACATAGTCAAACGGTGTCAATTTAATGACCAGCAATGCTGCTCCAACGTCATAATAAATCAGTATTATTATATCATTATACTGTTATAAAACTTGAAAATAACTTTATTATTTATTTGTCGATTAAATGACCAGGTACTACGCCAGTTTACATGGAATATAGGTAAGTTACTGGGGTATATCCATTTAATTAGGTAACGTCCAGACGGTCAATAATTGTTTTTGAACTTGTCCTAAATAACCACCAATAAATACCACAGTACTTAAATAATACTGCAACCTATCCTTCCGATAAGGCCAAGCATAATATTAGGGTTCAAAATAAGAAAATCATTAAAAATACTCCACGTCTCTGACCACGTAGATGTGGTGGTGTTTATTTTTCAGAATTATTGAAATATCCACTAATCACTTTGTTCATTATGGCACATGTAGGTACTTCAACAATTTAGCAATACCTATGAATATTATAATAATTACAAGATCACTGGGTAGGGTAAAACCGACATTATATTAATGTTTGTCGTAATTTATAACTTACGTAGGTGTAAATAAACAAACACAGTTTAACATTTTCTCTTCAATACCATTATGATTATTCTATAGTCCATTATTACTTTAGTGCGAGTTACTAAACAACAAAGAACATTCCTTAAAATGTTATCAGTGTAGCTGAACATTCCAATGTAATGACTTTTTCGTAAGTTAAGCAATAGTCACCACTGTTAAGTAGGTGTAAAGTTTTATAATTTTGAATCATAATGGGTATCTATTTGTTAATTAAAGTAAACTAATGGTTTAAACCATATTTTGGGTAAAGGTAATTATAATAGCTGAGAAATGTAAATGAAAATGTGGCATGTTTTCTTAGTTTGAATAAGTAACATTCATGTACCTAAGTAGCATAAGTAAATTATCTTGCCAGTCACATTTTCTCTTTTTTTTTTTTATAAAGTCACTTTACTTACAGTTTTAATTATTTTTGTTTTGTCCTCGTCGCCATATGTAGTGTCCACGCATCGTATCACTAATAGTAGGTATTTGGCTCGCCTACGCACCACCACGTGCTGCCTGACTGACAGTTGAACACTGACTGACTCCCACCCAGTCCGTACGTTGTGACGTACGCGCTCGAAAGCAATCATAAGTATATACATACACTACAATTTACATGAGCAATGTTCACTTTGTAGTACACTTTACCGGCAATTTTTCCATGTAAAAATATTTTTAAACTTCGAAGCCGTTTGGAAGAAATATCCAAAAAATAGCGTGTTGTTAAATATTTTTTTACAGCAAAACTAAAATTATTTCATACGAAAACGACAATTGTTGATATTGTTGTTTATGAATCTACCATTTACATATATTTTTTTTCCAATCTTTTGACCCAGCCGTTAATGTGGAATATCTTTTAGAAAGTAGCCTTTTGACGGCTCTAAAGCAGAGGTCCGCCTTAAGGCCCTCCTTAAGGCGGAAATTTTTCATTAATTTTGGGATAGGACACCGTTTTATTTCAAGATATAAGCAAATAAAAAGAACTGTTTTTGCACTCGAAGTCGGAACAGAGCATTCGGTTCTGTCGTATAATACGTAGGTACCCTACCTACCTACCTTACTTACCTACCCTACTTACCTACTCTACCTACCTACCTTACTTACCTACCCTACTTACCTACCCTACCTACCTACCTACACCACCTACCTACCCCACCTGCCTAACCCACCTACCTACACCACCTACCTACCCCACCTGCCTACACCACCTACCTACCCCACCTAACTACCCCAACTACCTACCCCACCTACCTACCCCACCTACCTACCCCACCTACCTACCCCACCTTCCTACCCCACCTTCCTACCCCACCTACCTACCCAACCTACCTACCCAACCTACCTACCCCACTTACCTAATTATGGATTAATTTATTTTGCGGCATTATGAAAGTATTAATTAATTTATATTTAATTAATTAATAATTTCATAATGCCGTATGAACTGAGGTACAAGTAAAAATGATAAAATGTACTGTTTATGTTCTTGATTTTTAAGGATATTTAGTAACAAGACAATATCATAGAAATGCACATATCAGATTTGGCAAGCGCACCGACGATAAATTTATACGGAAAAGTCATAGTGCTCGTCATTAATGCATCGCATTTCCAGATCACGCATCTGCCGCACCTGAAAGGCCCTATTTTCACTCTTTTCTTCATAAATACAACGTGTTGATTTGCATCCTAGTCAAATTCAAGGACGTAATTATGCTAATGATTCTCGACCCAAATCGACAATAAAATGGGTAGGTATTTTTTTTATTTTATTTTTTTATTTACGGAAATCCGTAAGTGTAAACCAGCCGCGGCCCGTCTGTTATTAGCCTTATAATCGCGCTTTCACACACAAACAAACGCAAACAATACATACACAACGCATACGCAACGATCATTCGATAAATTCGTAGGTAATCAATCGCACCCCAATCACGGTACGGGGATTCTCCCGCGCAAGCTCCTAGCCACGCCCCCGGCCCCCGCGGCCCCGGAACTAACAGTGTGTTTGATGTCGCCGAAGCGGGCGCGCGTTTGCGAATTATGCAAGATGACGGACAATTATTCAAAGTCGAGATGGTGGAGATGGTCCGCCTGTATGCCATCAGTGGAGACAGCCTACGTGGAGCCAACCGGATATTCACGGAAATGTTTCCCGATCGGGAACCCCCATCACAGAGCGTCATGCTGGCTGCTACGCAGGGACTGTGGGATCATCGGCAGTTTGACGTTCCCCGGCATGCTCATGCTCGCGGCAGCGTAGGCCTGCCTGTCGCCTTGCAGGAAGACATCCTGGAATACTTCCAGCGAGACCCACGGGCAAGCACGCGGGAGGCTGGTCAAGACTAAGAAGTGCACCACACCACAGTGTGGCGCCTACTGAAACGTGAACTTCAACACCCGTTCCACTACCGCAGGGCACAACCTCTACTTCCAGCAGGATGGCGCTCCCTCTCACTATGGTCGGCAAGTACGCGAGTACTTGACCGAAAAGTTGGTGACCACTCGATCGGTCGCGGAAGACCTGTGGCCTGGCCTCCGCGTTCTCTAGACCTGACGCCTGTAGACTTTTATTTGTGGGGAGACGTTAAAAGGAGGAAGTGACAAGTGTAACAGAATTACATGCAAGGATCATTAGTGCTTTCGACACTTTAAAAACGAATGTGTTAGTGTTACGTAAGCTGAAGGAAAACCAGCTACGTTGTGCTCGATTGTGCGAAGAGTGTGATGGTGGCAACTTTGAACAATACCTCCGGGTAACTTAAGTAGGTAATTTATTTATTTGTACATTTTGTAAATACGTTGTAAGCTGAATCAATTTTATTAGTGTAAATAAGTTGATTTCAAATTTTATTTTTAACTACGCCAATAATACCTAAGAGTCGAAAATATCACCACGTACTTTCACTTAACTAGCACGTCTTTCCATTTCCATCAAACGTAGAAAACATTTTTAGACTTAGTAGATCGCTACACTAACTAAGGCATTCTTGCCGGTCCTAAGCCCGTTAAGTAGGAAGGAAATCCACAAATAAAAACAAAATCACTACGAAAAGCAAAACTAACATTTTATTAATCATCTGATAACAGGTCAGTGAACTTTTCTTTGGCGCACTAGTATTATTGTCATTAGTAAGATTTCCGTATTCCAATGATGCTCAAAGATGAGTTAATTATCAAGCGAAATTTATGACAATAATGTAAGTGATTTTCGAAATAAAATTAGGTAAAATTATTGCTACCGGTCATTGATCGGTCGCGCTCGCGCGCGCTTGCATTTCGTAGGTAAGACGTCGACACTCACGCACACAGCTGCATTGTCGCTGTGTGCGTAGTCGGGTGTATCTGTTTTATTTGTAGTGAATTAAGGGCTTAATTCTGAAATACTGTTAAATTTCAACAACAAAAAAAAGCAGCGCTTATTAGTTATTGCCCGCTACCGTACTTTCGATTGATTATTTATGTCTTTTATGACAACCTCCTGAAATTTGACGAGGATGCAAAACAACACGTTGTATTATCCTATTAGCCCGGAATCAATAGTATAGCGAGAGGAGGCGGGGGGGGGGGGGGGGAGGTGGCCCGCACCTGGTGACACCCATTATTGGTGACACCCGACTGTTCCTTGACTGTTTTTTGTCTATCGGGTGTCAACCCTAATAGTTTATATAATGATGAAAAGAATATCAAAATAATCAAAGACCAGGTGCACAAATTTTCGAGATTATGTTTGGTGTGTGATGCATGAATATTCCTAAAATACAAAATCTGCAGCACGAATGGAACACCTCCCTCCCTCCCGAAAAATAGCTTGCGACTGCCGTCACCAAAACAAAAGGCGCAACCCATAATTGGAGGGTTCATTTGTGAGGTGACACCACATTATCCGCTCCAGGTGTCACCCCTGCTAGCTACGCCACTGCCCGGAATCACCCACTGCTGGGTACAGGGTTCCATTCCTGGTTTTCTTCCTTCCCAGTTTTGTGTGACCCTCATCCAGGTGTTTCTCACTACTCTGGGATATCGTCGAACCAACATGCTTTTGGACGTCTTTGACTGACACAAACTCTACTTTGTACCGGTTGGGAGTTGAGAGGTGGCCCAAGGCATAATCGTAAGTCTGTAGGTGATACGAAGTAGAAAATGCCCGCCCGTAACTAGGCCCGAAACTACGGATTTCGTTAGAGAGTAGCCCCCCTGACTCCAACGACCATCTTCGTATCTAACCACGTGCCCACGTACTCTTTCTAAGGGTCATGCGAAGCATGGCTTGCAAAAGTCACTCAGACGTTCACCCTTAATTAAATTGCACTGCGCACAATATTTATTAAATGCATCGCACAAAACTTATTAACCATCGCACAAATCTATAAGTTATCGAAAACCAATTAATTATTGCTTTTCGTCCCATATTTTGAAATAAAATATGACTTATTACATACCTATTTTATTTAATTTGATCCTATTTCGTATCATACTATCGTTAAAAAGCGGTTACAAAGTCCTAAATAACCTAAAATCAGACAGAACTACAAACGAATAAATCAAATAAGGATAAGGTACATCACTAATCTCGTTCGTGACGTCATGCGCTGTCGGGAAGAGCCGACTCTGGCGTGGCCGGCACATAGAGATAGAAAATATATGGAGGCGCCGCGACAATCTATATCTACTACCTTTGCTTATACAAATATGGGTGAAATACGAAACAGATTGTGAAATATCGTTTTGTTTCATTCTTTCTAATGTGGTAATCGTATTTGATAAAAGAGACAACAGTATTTCAGTTGTTGCTCATAATGGCAACATTTTCTTGTGACGTTGTGACAGTTGTAGGTAAGTGCCGTTTTCGCCATTTTATGCGCCAAGTCTCGTGGTAGTTCTGCTGTCAGATAAGTGTTTACTTTTGTATTTATTGTGATTTGTGAGAAAATTACGAGAATTTTATCTTTCAAATTGCACGTATATGATGGAAAACAGCCATTCAAGATGCCTGTGCGTTGTATTATGCAGTGTCGTGCAAGAAAGAAGGAAAATCAACCTGAGTTGTCTTTGCACAGGTTATTAACCGGTTTTCATGCAATATTACACATAGTAATACATTTTCGATGAAAAAAATGCTAAGCTACTACATATTTATGGTTGTAGTTATCATATTTGGGCTTATTCTCGTCCAACAGACCTTTTTTTAATTTCATAGTTTCATTCGTTTGTTTACAATAATATGTCATGATGGAATAGAGTAGTACCGTAATATTTTCCGATACTAGTTCCTTCGCTGCGCTGATACAACATCGGTATAATACGTGTTCTAATCGGTTCGAGTGACCTTGTTAAGTCCGGCTCGCTGTTCACAGCACTGAGAGATCGTTCCCCAGACTTTTATGATGATTATATACAAGATCCGGAAATAAGACATCATTTTGTTATTTGTTTTTATTTTTTATTACGTATTGTAACAACTCGAACCAAATTATTTATTGATAAAAATATTAACCTTTTTATAGGTTTCCTAAAAATGAACGATTAACCTCTCTGTTCTGTAGAGGTTCTACAGACAGGTTTAAACTACGGATACAAAGCAGCGTTTTCGATATAACTTAAGGATTGAAGTAGTTTTTTTCTCTTTTTCAGGTTGCACAAACTGGAAAAATTAAGACTGAAAAATATGTCAATAAACAGAAAAAAAAATAAGCGCTTCAACGAAAGGATACTCTGAAGAAATCCGAAAGTTCGCATTAACGTTGCATTTTTATCCCCGCCTATAATTATATAAGGCGAACTTACAATACATGCTTACTCACACAAGAACTTTGAGCAAATGGTACCAGCATGTAAATTGGGAACCGGGATTAACGAAAGAAGCATTTGTATAAATAATAAAGTGCAAGGAAGTGCAAAGTGTCATACCAAATGTTTATTGAATAAATAAAACACTTATGTTGATTATTACCGAAGTTTTATTTAATGAATAAGTAAAAGCGAGGTGCAATGCACAATTTATGGTTATGTTTTAATATTTTAAAAATAATCTGCATTGTATGAGCAATGGAAGCTGGTAAGTTCGTTTTTGAAATAGGTGTATTGGTACGTTTGTAAAATAGTACTAGAAATGCAATTTACAAAGACCACTATATATTTTTGTACACACCAAATTAGTATCCCTCGAATTGTCCCGGAAATGAAATGACTGTATCTGGCAAACCTAGTCCACATACCTACCAGAAGCTACAGACCAGATATAAAATAAGCGAAAGCGCAAAAGTGATGCAAGTAAAAGTGTTTTTAAAATCTGCAGAAAAAACTCTACATTAACTGTCATTAACAGAAAGGAGTAAGCCTTTACTCATTGTTTTGTTAAAACAGATTGTAAGAATATAAATTATACTTTTAATTCAAACGTGATGTCTAGTAAGACTCGTAATACTAGTATGTAGTATTAGTATCGATACTTTTATAGTATCGTTATAGTAACACTGTATTCCCTTATTGGTACAGCCCTAGCATTGGCAGCCATTTTATGCGCCACTTTGAATTGTAGGTATGCACCTTTTTTTTTGTAGGTATTTCCAGTCCATTCTTTTTATATGTCTATGGGCCGGCACGACATTTGACAACTTCTTCGAATGCGAGTAGGGATGTGACGTTGTGGGACAGAATAAATAATAATCATATAGGTAGTATTTAACAAAAAAAATACTCAATTTACTTATAATTAGTCTGAATCTTCATAGCTTGGCAAACTTATGTCATCTAAGTACTTCTGCTGTCACACTTTTCATAAAACGTTAAGTTTATTCACTTAAGTTACTGAACGCTTCTCTTCTGGCACTCGATTTCGATCCAGAATATTCAGTTGTCATAAAAAAAAATATCTGTCGAAGTAATAGTAAGCTTCTTTTAATAAAATATTTCACAAATTTTAAATATAAATTACCTTACTTACCCATCACTAGCTGTCGTGTCTTGCCGACTGTGGCGTGTGGAGGAACACTTTTTTACGGATTTCGATTAGCAGTTTTTGATGATTGTTTTTGTAGTGAAATGTAACTAATGGATATATCTTTGTGCCATTATACAATATATAATTAATGTAGTTTTAAATAATAGGAAAAAGAAACACAGAAAACTTAATTTAGTATATTTAATTTGTACTTAAAAAATGTCGTTATCTTGTCGCCTATAGCCGACGGTGGCGTGTTGGGCACGATTTCATTTGTCGGCTATAGCCGACCGTGGCGTTCAAAAGGTTAAATGCATCGCACAAAACTTATTAAATCCATGCCTTTCTGATGTCACTGTAGTGTCAGTCGTGTCACTACTCATCAGATGCCGCATCAGTGTCATAGTGTCATGTCAGCACTAGAGGTGAGACGTTCTAGGTAAAATGCGTACTGAGTCTTCAGGATACTTAGTCTATGGTCTTAGAAGTACGCGTCCGCCCAAATACTGATTCTAAATACTAGGTCCACGAGTAAATAGGCGTCTCCAGTTTGTTGATGTTTCTATAGCTAACGAGTCTTCGTAACGTAACTTCGAGATCGAGTAATCGGAGTAATGGAGTATTATACCTAAGAATTTTGATGTCTATTTTACCGAAAGTCATACATGCGAAGTGTTTGTTTTCCTATTTTAATATGTTCGAAGAATCAAATTCTCGGTCTGAAAAACGACATTCAGATTTTCAAGATACCGAGGTTCCTCTATCTGGCAGAATCTAGATGCTCCGAAATTTATTTGGCATAACACACTTGGCATAATCTTCTTTAAACGAATATTTATAAACATTTTCAAGGTTAATATGTTGTGCTACAAAAATAAGTGACAAAAACGAATTGCTGTAAAACTGACTCCTCGTAGTCTTGTCTGCCCTACCCCTACAGTGTAATTTAAGCCCGCGTAAGCGCGGAGGGGCGAGGCGAGCCGCTATCTGAGAAACAGGTGTTATAACGCCCGCCGCAGCGGCTGAGGCTGGCCGGCTTCGAAGCTGCGGTGGTGAGCGTTAAACTTAAAACCATCTGCGACGATAAGTTCACGAGGGACCGTCGGATCCCCGCAGCGCCGGAGCCGTGACAGAAACCATGCCTGCTGCACGTTGCATCAAAATGATCCCATGCGATACTTCTCTTCGGAGCCATGTTTAATTCAAATTTAGAATTAGATATATATACAATTATTTAAACACCAAAACACTCTTGAACAAAACTAAGTTCTTATATCGTCAGTGAAGTTCTAACAGTGCGTAAGTCATTTTTGGCGGGTTTTAAAATTTGAATGCCATTCGATGAAGATAGTTCACGTGCTTTCATTCTACCAATCAGAATAGAGATAGCTGACACGACTGATTTAAAATCCTTTTTCCAAGTATGTATACATCATGGGTTGCTTAAGAATATTTTATAGTTTTGTTACTCTCCTGTAAAGTAGACTTTTTTGACTTACGCGCTGTTAGAACTTCACTGACGATATGCTAAAAGTCACGTATCACCAAAAATCTTAAAGCGTACGTTAATGAAAACAATAACACAGCATTGGTCCTATGACTAATTGTGTAACGTACTGATTTAAAAAACAAAAAACTGTTAAACATTTTCACAGAATCTTGTATTGATATGCACTTACCAAGTTATCGCAACGCAATAGTGATTCTATTTGTATGGATATAAGGTTTAGAAACGCAAAACAAATAAATCGATTAGCTAATTTCAACTCCCGAACTGAACATTTCCGAAACTAACCGAGCTTGTGGGTCGCAACACTCGTCTACGCAAAACCGCACGGAATAGATATTTACGCGTCCAGCCAGATACCTATTCCAGTAAATACGTTTCACCTCTAGTCAGTATTCTGTCTGATGTCAGCATTTGCCAAACACTTAGCTAGCTGTCAAATCGATGTTATTGAAGAACTAGAGTTCGTTCTATTTCACTGTTTATCTTGCTAATGTTTTACTATTTCTCAAATAACCTGCAAGATGTGGGAAATAATTATATTACTAATACTGTCCGCGGTAGCGTTCTTCATAACAGATGAATTAATTCCCAACCTCACAGACTTGTTTGTTAAAGCCGGTCTATTTGGAATAGATCTATGTAAAACTAGTAAGAAAAAAATGTAAGTTATTGTAACATACTATTTTATTTATAGGTTTGAGTGGTGTCGGTGACAGAAAAGTTGTATTAAAATCGGTTGTCGAGGAGGAATGAGGGATAAGTCATTTGGAAAGGATGGAGTACTTATTACGATGGTTATAAGAGTAAAGAAGATCAAAGAAATGATAGACGTATTGTTGGAAACTGTTATGGCTAAAAAGGAAGTCACTATTGAGATGACGGCTTATAGGGCTGGATGGAGGAAGACAGGCTTTGCCACTGTCATATAAATTAGGATAGGAGCAGGAGTATGTTGCCTAGTTTGGTTAATGTTTTTTTTTCGAAGTACGCTGAAGTTGTAAACACTACTGCTGTCATTGATGGAGAGTCTGGAGCGGTCTACAGCTCTTTTTCTTACCCTCTCTTAATTACTATTTTCAGCCCAGAAGCAATAGGGGTTGTATCTGGATGTGTCTTCTTAATAACAAGCTTTCTGTTCATACCAATTGTCTTTGGTAATGGCTTGATGGACACACAGCACTTCCCTCACAATGAGGTAAGAAATTATTTTTATTTGTTGATTTAAGCCAGTTGGTAAAAATAGCATATCTAAATAATGAATCAATGAAAGCCAGAATAAAAATTACCTATTTCTAATACATACTTTTATCCCATATTTAACCCATACATACATTAGATGTTATGTTTGCATAAATCCTTCCCTTACTCACTTTTATTTTAAGGAAATCACATACAAAATTGTATGCTTCTACAACCAGTAGTTTAGGATATGCATTGTCTACCAACTTTATGTTTTAAGCAAGATGTTTTTTAGTTTGCAGAACTATTGGCGGGATTGTTATCCATCTGTTGTATGCTCCTACTTGGCTTCGCTGATGATGTCCTGGACTTGAGATGGAGATATAAACTGTTACTGCCAACAGTGGCATCACTACCCCTGCTTGTAGTTTACTATGTGAACTTCAACTCAACTACTTTTGTAGTTCCTATTCCTTTGAGGCAATGGTTAGGAGTATCCATCAACATTGGTAAGTACTGTTTTTAAAAAGATTTTGGTAATGGACGTAGAAGAGACTATGTTTAGAAACATTTCTCTTTCTGTTCTAGGTGTTCTATACTACATCTACATGGGAATGTTAGCCGTATTCTGCACAAATGCTATAAACATATTGGCTGGCATCAATGGACTTGAAGTTGGGCAGTCTGTTGTTATAGCCTTATCTATTGTTATTTTTGACATCATTGAATTGAGAGGAGACCAGTATAAAGCGCACACTTTCTCTTTACATATTATGATACCTTATCTTGCAACTACATTGGCGTTGTTGAAACATAATTGGTAAGCTATTGTTAAAATATATTTATTTCCTTATATCATCATACTAGTTGACAGGCGCAACTTCGTCTGCTCTGCTTCTATTGGTCTTAGCGTGATGATATATACCTCCATAAATGGGCTATCTAACACTGAAAGAATTTTTTAAATCGTACCAGTAGTTCCTGAGATTAGCGCGTTCAAGCACACAAACAAACTCTTCAGCTTTATATATTATTACTAATTAGTATAGATTCAGGCTACTATTTACAAAAGTCTTACACTATTAAGAGGCCTATAGATACTTTTATGGATTTGAATGGGATTTTCTTTACGGATATTCCATTCTTATTTCAAATTGAGGCCACTATGAACTAAACCACTATAAGGAATAGCATGATATATTTTTTATCTCATTTGATTACTACAGTAGTTCAATACACAATCTCCAAAAAGTGCCGTCGCGCATTTTATGAGAAACTTACTTCGGAATTTTAGCTTTTTACAAATAGAAAAGAGAAAAAAGTGTAAAGTGAAGCCACTATAAACTACTAATAATTATTCTCAACTACCCAATAAGCCAAAGTTGACCATTTAACGCAAAAAACACAGTCAGATTGTAATAGGCCTCTTGAGAAACCACTCCAGAAGAATGGTTTTACAGTGCGTAGATAAGTACATGATATCATTTGAAAATTACAGTTACAGAAAGATGTTCTAATTAAATTCAGTGCCAAACACATTTCATTTACAATGCAAGATAGCATATCAGTTGGGCGTTTATAATATTAAACTTTCCAAATCATTCAATTCAACAATCAAATAAGAAGAGGTCTCATCTTCAAATTCACTTTCATAAATAAAATAAAAAAGCCTTCATTATTCCATTGGCATTTAGGTACATTCGTATAAATTGTAATGGGTGTGGATATTGTTAATCTAACATGCATGCCATCTGGACCCCTCTTCGGGTGAAGGCCTCCTCCAGAGATTGCCACTCGTCGCGATTCCTTGCGAGGTTGGACCAATTTTGTGTTCCAACGGTCTCTATCTCGTTCTTCCATCTTGCCTTTGGTCTCCTTCTGCTTCTGTAGCCATGAGGTCCTCTACACATAATCATGGTTTTCGTCCACCTGTTGTCAGTGTAGCATGCCACGTGACATGCGAGCATGCCCGTCCACCTCTATTTCAGACCTTATGCGAAGGACAAGGCTAAACTTTCATAAATATATAACCATAATTTATAGCCATGAATACTGACTAAATTTTTATTTTCTATTTTCCAGGTATCCTTCAAAGGTGTTTGTTGGGGATACATTCTGTTACGTTTCTGGAATGACATTTGCAGTTGTCGGAATATTGAGTCATTTCAGTAAAACAGTTTTGCTATTTTTCTTACCACAAATCATAAACTTTCTGTATTCAGTGCCTCAACTATTCCATATTATTCCGTGCCCAAGACATCGCTTACCAAAGTATAGTGAAGAGACTGATTTACTTCATGCTAGCAGAACAATAATAGCTAAAAAAGAAATGACTGCCTTAACCAAATTGATACTTCGCGTGTTAACAATCTTACACTTAATTGATAAAACTGAAGATAAAGAAAGTATAACTATAAATAATATGACATTAATTAACTTATTTTTAATTAAGTTAGGGCCCATTCCTGAAGTTCAACTGACAACATGGCTTATGTCTTTTCAAATTGTCTGCACTTGTATAGCTTTTGTAATAAGATATCCATTAGCATCATATTTCTATGATAGTTAAAATTAGAAATCAAAAAGAAAATGTTCTTTTTTTCCTGTTTTTGTATAATTGTTTATTTGACCATATCAGCTTTTTTAAGGTAAGTACATACATATTTTAGAAGGTAAGCCAAAGATGAAAATGTGATAAAAAAACTAAATTGGCGCGAACAACAGTAATTCAATCATTGCTGCTCTTTGTTCTATTTTTGGTCCATAATATAATCGCTAAAAAATCCATTTAAATTATAATGGCTGTTAATATTTTTCTATGATTTTATCTATACTATACGTACAATAAAAAGTAATTTGTTAAACAAGTTCTTTATTTTAGATATCATCATCATAATCATCATATCAGCCGAAAGACGTCCACTTCTGGACATAGGCGAGCGATTTTTTTTAACCGACTTCTAAAAACGAAGGAGGTTCTCAATTCGATCCGTATATATATATATAATTTTTTATTTTAGATATAATTAACATAAATGACTATAAGTACATCCATCACAAAAATCGATTCTACATTAGTTAACTACATTTAAAAACTTGTACATATATCAAATGATTGTTTATGTGTGATTTGTGACAAGGAGTTACTGCAGATTATTATATGTATATATAAAAATAGGAATGTGTTGTTAGATACTAGACCATGACACTCGATAGATATATTCCTGGTGTAGTCAGCACTAAATGCGTTGCAGTAAATTCGTTCGTTGGACAGGAATCATTAAAATTATTATAGCGTTTGTTCCGCGCATGCGTATGTTCAGAGTACAGTCGACCGTACGTCAGTAGTGACAGGGCAAGAATTAGCAAATTTTTATCAAATAGAAACTAATAATTTACTAAATTACGCCAGCTCAAGGTTTCTTGTTACTACTGATGTGTGTTCGACTGTACATTGATAAACGCGTTTTGTAAGTATGAACACACTTTATGTAAGTACTAGCTTCTGCCAGCGGCTTCGCCCGCGTGAAAATCTGAAGTTGTTCAAAAGGAACGTACTACCGAGGTAAAAAGTATCCTATGTCCTTATCTAGGACTAGCTTCTGCCAGCGGTTTCGCCCGCGTCATGTTATTCCAGACTATAATTACCTCTGTGCCTAATTTCGTGAAGATTCTTTCAGGCGTTTTGAGGGGCAGTTTTTGGAAAATTAATAAAGATAACTTTTTTAGTCAATTGAGCCAGTATTCGTGCCAAGTTTCCAATATATTGGCACAAGGAATAAGATTCTCCCATACAAACTTTAACACCCCTTAATTCATTATTGATATTAAAAGCTGTAAAAAATCTTATTTCGTGGACCAACGTACTTGAAACTTAATAACAAACTGCCAACCGCTTTTTCATCCCCTTAGGAAATGAATTTTCAAGTCTCTTCGTATGAGATGCCTAAATCATGTAAGGAATACGTGCTCCAAACGTACGTGGTTGTCTTTAAAAGATCGCTTTTAGCGATAAGGCCGCCCATTGTGTCACCCTATGTAATGTTTTCTTCATCTATTTTTTTTTCTGTAACTTATATGGTGTACATAATAAAGAGTATTCTATTCTATTCCAAATTTCAAGTCGTAACTAGCGGTTTAGGCTGTGCGTTGATTCATCTATACATATATCAGAGAAGATAATCTAAACATATAATAAATCTGTAGAAGAATCGTTTTTGTACATTAAAAAAAAAATAAAAAAATTAGCCAGGGAGATAAAGGATAAATAACAGAAACCATTTCCATCACTTTTGGAATTTTTGTCTGTTAGTCTGTTTGGATGTGCAGGCATTAAAATACAGATAAGAGTTGCACGAGTCGATCTTCAGCGTTAAGCAACGCTTGCCAAGGTTGGTGTGTGGATGGGTGACCATCTTAACGTACCGAGTTTCCTCCGTGCCTCGGAAAGCACGTTATTTAGCTACAGCAAGATTTTTGGTAGTCGTTACGGATTGTCAGAAGCCAGTAAATCTGGCTCCAGTCTTGCCAAGAAGTATCGTGTTACCGGTGGCGGTTCCTTCATACAAGCCCAAAAGCCCGGCATGCCTTACTAAAATGCTCGATAGAGAATCAATATCAAACCCGAACTATTTAAAAGTTCGCGCGCTTAATTCTTATCAAAATAACACAAAGTACGCTACCTATGCCACATTACTACATAACTACACATCGCGATTGTTCGCGCGCAGAGTTTCGCATTTGCAGCGTCTACATATAGCTATCTCGCTTACACGTACCGGCTTTTACCGGGCTTTCAAATACTATCTCCGTCACTTTCGCACTTATAGCGATGTGCCGTATAACGAGTTCTAAACCTTGTGCGCCTACAAATCGATCAGTATTGAAGATTAAGCCGTGCTTGCGTATGAAGTTGGACGCGTATGCGTGACCTTGTCACCTTGCCAACTCTGCAGTGTTGCCGTTTTAGCGACGTTGTGAGATCTTGGAGATTTTTAACGAGTTTGGGGACTTTTTTTAAGATTTAGCAACAATAAAAACTAGCGACTTTTTAAAATAACGAAATTAAATACTCAAGCAATATCTTAAAAATAAAAAAATTGCGACATCTAGCTAGATTTTTCATATACCTGGTGACTTTTTTTGCCTAAATGACAACACTGCAACTCTGCGTAAGTAGTTCTTGACACCGGAGTGCAACTCACTTCAGTTTTATTTGCTTGAGAGTTGAAAAGTTATGTTGTTAAAGTTTTTTGTGTGTATTCTTAGATTTTCTCAGTGATACAATTGTTTTGGTGACTTACCTACAACAATGGAGGTAATTGTACCTTGTGAGGATTTAAAATGCGTTCAAGTTTTGATTGGCGAAGATAAGGTAAAATCTTTAAACTTTGCTCAGAAAAAACAGTTAATTTCTTCATTAAAACCGACGCCTAATCTGTGTTTTTCTAGACTAGTAAATCGCATAAACGAAATTTAATAGATCAGTGTATAAAACTAGTTGGATTGTTGGCTGTTCGCACACTAATAAGTTGTGTTCGTGGCCTATTTTTTTCGAATGAAGATTCCGTTTGGAATACATCTGGTTATAATGATTTAAATAACATATCTGGCGCCATTAAAAGGCACGCAAATTCCCATAAACACCTGTGTGCAATGGTTTCTTTCGGTAATTTTGGTAAACAACGAATTGAGACATCTATATCAGTTTATGAGAAAATTGCGATGATACATACGAAGGTACCTACAGACTCAGTCGAAAACTGAACTTTCTTTTTTTGAAATCGGTTAAAATTTTATTGGGCTTGCCTTATTTTGAAACCCTAGGCACGCCACTGCGTGTTACCCAGTATTGTAGGGTTGTAGAGGTCTGGTAGGCAGCCGCTCCCTGTAAAATACTGGAATTCAACTGAATCCGGGGTGACTGGAAGCTGACTCCAATATAGCTGGGAAAAGGCTAGGCAGATGAAGCTTCATAGTAAAAAACTGAAATGATTTGCGAAAAACAGTGAATCTACAGTTGGCAAAACTGGGCACAGATTACAAACGTAATTTTGTTTCAATTTCCTTTATCCACTAGGGAGACGGCCTAAGTGACATTTAATTGAATTTAGGATTCCCAAAAAATAAATAAATTCATAATTATATTCTCGTCACACATTTACCTACCCTATTCTATAGACGGCCTAAGCATCTGCCAGCCTGTTCATTAAATGTTGTATTAGACACATTGGCCACTTTGACACATTTGGCAATAATTTGGTCCACAGAGTGACCTAAGCAAGAGTTGGTTGGAACCATGAAAATCGACCCTTGCGACTGTTATTATTTAGCTACGAGCTCGTTATTCAATAAGTCTCCTCATTCAGTACCTACTAAATATCGATTTTAGAAATTCGATTATTCTTACACAGTAAATCGATTCTTTGAACCCGGGCTGCAATTGTCAGTGAAAATCAAAGAAACTGTTTCTTTTTGGGCTGGACGAAATTAAGAATCAACTTGATTCATCAGTTTCTTTGTTTCGTAGTATGAAGACTACCTACCACCGTTCGTTAGATAGTCGGTTTTGTTGATTTTGATACCTACCTCGAGGTAGGTATGTACCAGGAGAATACGTGGGCTAATCGGCATTTCAACCGGAAGAGATGATAGTGTCCTGCATTAAGTGCCCTCTTCCTATTTTCTTAATTTTGACAGAGATCAGGATACGCAAGGTATTAAGGTATTAGACGAAAATGTACCGGGACCCTGTGTCTCCAGTCTTCCCCTTCCATAAGACAACTACTACACATGCACGTCAGTAAAAGCAATAGATATGCAGTCGCGCATACACCCGCATTTTTCAAAACAGAACGTACTACAAAATCAATTATAAACCTTATTGCATTAAACACAGCGTGCATTTACCATACACCGTACAACTCACGCACACAAAAACAACGGCCGTTATCGTTGTGCTGTACAAAACTTTGTTACAAAGCGTGTCGTTTTGTAATTTTTACATTGCTTGTCCAGTGACTTAGTGAAAAACTTAGATAGTGAATAAGAAGCAATGTATTGTAAAAATAATACCGTCGCTGTGATATTTGAAAACAAGAATAATATAGTAAGAGCAAGACATATTTTACGGTTTGTCGTGTTTTATGATTTTAAAGACAAATATAGTAAATTACTTATATGTATTTAATAGTGTAAGTGTTTCCTTGATTATTATTATTCAAGAAAACACTGAACAACACGGAATTCTTATAAATTGTCACGATCGCGGGTCGAAAGCGCACTAGTTCGTCGAGACGACCATTTGCCTATGACATGCTCAACTTGAGCATGTCGCGCGGATACTGACACGCCCCCTTGCAACTTCTCCTGTTTTTTATATTTCTGTGGTAAGTAGTGTAGGGAAGCTACGTGCCAAATTTCAGCTGCCTACGACCAGTAGATTCGGCTGTGCGTTGTCTTATCAGTCACTCAATCAGTCAGTAACAGAAGAATTTTATATATATTGATTGATTGATGTGAACAAAGTCAAAACGAGAGTATCTGCTTTTCTTTTGTTTATAAGATTAACTACTAGGCCTGGTAGACGAATATTTCTGAATATTTTATAAAAAGATAACCACGAAGGGGATGCTGGCTCGTGACTCAAATAGTTATAGCCTTTGTAAATACGCTACCAAGAGTTAGTAGGTACGTAATATGCAGGGTCAGCAACAAAATAGATCACACTGTTACTTTTGCATAATAATGTTACGAGCTTGGGGTTCGTTACAATAAAAACAGCCGATTAAACAACCAAAACTGACACTTTAATCCACAACACTAATTATCACTTTAAAACACACTAATTATAAAACACAATCGCACTACTGAACACTTCACTTCACTATAATTCGCAGTCGAAGATCGCTCTCGAAGTTGTCGTTTGTATCGCCAATTCAATACTGACTGCCGTCGCCGGATGTCCGCCCTTTATATACCGACAGTCATTTCCAGAACCCTCCTGTATGGAAACCTCTGGAAAGTTCGGGCACACACAGGTCCCGTCAAAACATCGAGAATGTTCTAGCACGTAAATGTCAGCTACTGGATACTAGATGGCGCCAGCAGTATGCCAGTATCTGCTACTCGATACTAGATGGCAGGCACGTAAATGTTTGGTTTGTTTCCGCTACCTGCTACTAGATGGCGTTAGCAGCACGCAAATGCCGCCATGTCCCCAACATTAATTCTGGCGCGTAACACTGCCCCCTCCTAAGACATGCTCGCCCCGAGCATTATCGGCCCCATAATAACGCGCCAGTCGATCCACGTGGACGATTTTAGGAGCACTTCTTGTACCTTTTTGTATACGGTAGGTCACGTCATTGATTTTTGTCGCAATCCGGTACGGCCCGTCCCATTTAGCTTGAAGCTTAGGAGATTTGCCTTTACTGCGAACTGGATTGTGCAACCACACTAGTGAACCTTCATCGAACCCTTTATTGTTCATTTTGCGGTCATAACGGGTTTTCATCTTGTTAGACATTTGCTGGCCCGATTCTCTGACGTGCTCATAAATGTCATTCATTTTGTTCCGCAAGTCATTCGCATAATCGGTTATACTACGTGGGGCATCAGGTGGCATTCCAGTGATCAGGTCTGCCGGCAGCCGTAATTCTCTACCAAAGTTTGCGAAAGCTGGTGTCACTGATGTGCTTTCGTGAACAGCACTTCGGTATGACAGCAAAAATGGTTGTATATGCTTGTCCCAATCGCGTTGCCGGTTTTCCACAACTTTTGCCAGGTATCTCTCCAATGTCTGATTGAATCGTTCCACCATTCCATCCGATTGTGGGTGGTAAGAAGTTGTTCTCGTTTTATGAGTACCCATCACTCTACAAGTTTCCTGGAATATTTGTGACTCGAAATTCCTTCCTTGATCGCTGTGAATTTCCAAAGGTACTCCAAAACGACAGAAGACTTCATGAACCAGTTTATCTGCAACTGTTGAAGCTTCTTGATTTGGAATAGCGAAGACTTCCGGCCACTTAGTGAAGTAATCCATTACAACCATGAAGTACTTGTTACCACTTTCACTTTCCGGAAACGGTCCCGCAACATCCAGAGCTATCCTTTCCCATGGTGCACCAACATTGTACAATTGCAATGCACCTCTGCTACGAGTTTGAGGTCCTTTTACAGCCGCACAACTTGTACATTTGCGACACCAGTCCTCGACATCGGCACGACAATGGACCCAGTAAAACCGTTCCCGTATCTTCAGTAGAGTCCGTTTGACTCCCATATGGCCTCCTGAACAGCCATCATGGTACAGCTGTAGAACATCCGGTACTTTAGCTTTAGGGACAACCATTTGCAAATGACAGCTGTCTCCTCGAGCATTTTCCCATTTACGGCACAGTACTCTATCCTGAATCACTAAGCTATCCCATTGGGCCCAATAAATTTTTGTGATCGAACTCATCGCTGAGACATCACTCCACGTGGGCTTAGGAGCACTGGCCTTCATCCACTCCAGAATCGGCTTGATGTCTGAATCTTCGTGCTGAGCATGTTGTAGGCTTTCCTTCCACTCATTGCTGAGGTCTGTCTTGATCATCCTCACAGGTATGACTTCTTTACCCTCTTGCCTAGTACAATGCTTGCAGTCTTCAGGGCAAGGTCTTCTTGACAGTGCATCAGCGTTGCCATGAGATTTTCCGCTGCGATGTTCTACCACAAAGTCGTATTCCTGCAGTAGTTCAATCCATCTCGCAACTTGTCCTTCTGGATTTTTGAACTGCAATAGCCATTTCAGCGCAGCATGGTCAGTTCGTAGGTGAAATTTCCGCCCCAGTAGATATTTGCTAAAATGTTGCAATGACTTTACCACAGCAAGCAATTCCCGTCTCGTGACACAATAATTCCTCTCTGGTTTCGACAATGACTTGCTGAAGTACGCAATCACAACCTCTTGATCGCCATTCCGCTGAGATAACACACCGCCAAGTCCGATATCACTTGCGTCTGTGTCAACTATAAATTCCTTGCTGATATCAGGATACCCCAAAATAGGTGTTTTGCACAGACGGTCCTTTAGCTCCTGGAAAGCGATGTCGCAACTTTCATCCCAACAGAAATGTCGCTTTTCCTCAGTTAGCTTGTGCAGGGGTTTGGCTATATCTGCAAAGTTCTTGACAAAACGCCGATAATAGGAGCACAGACCTAAAAATGCTCTGACCTGCGTCTTGTCTTTTGGAATTGGCCAATCCTTGACAGCGGCGATTTTCTCTGGATCCGTACGGATACCTTCTTCCGACACAACATAACCCAAAAAGCTAACTTGCCGTTTGAAAAATGAACACTTTTTCGGACTCAACTTGAGGTTGGCACTCTGGATCTTCATGAGCACGCGTTCCAGGTTTTGAAGATGTTCTTCAAACGTACGGCCTACGATGATGATGTCATCCAAGTAGACAAGGCAGGCATCACCAATCAACCCGGTTAGTACCAGTTCCATCAATCTTTCAAACGTTGCCGGAGCGTTACACAATCCAAATGGCATAACTTTAAATTGCCATAGACCCTTTCCTGTCGAAAATGCAGTTTTCTCCTTGTCTTTCGGGTCAATTTCTACTTGCCAGTAGCCACTTTTTAGATCTAGTGTGCTAAACCACTTTACTCCAGTAAGCATGTCCAGCGTGTCATCAATTCTTGGCAAGGGATAGCTGTCTTTCTTCGTAACGTCGTTCAGACGACGATAATCAACACAAAACCGCATGCTGCCGTCCTTCTTCCTTACCAGCACTACCGGTGAACACCATGGACTGGATGAAGGTTCTATAACACCATCCTTCACCATTCCCTCGATCATGGTTTCCACTTCCTTTTCACGTGCTACCGGTAATCTCCTTGGCCGTTGACGGATAGGCAATTCTTCTCCTGTGTTAATTTTGTGTTGAACTAAGCCAGTCTTCCCCATGTCAGCATCGTTCGAAGAGAAAACATCGGTGTACTTAAGTAACATCCTCTTCGCCTTGACCATTTCATTTTGAGACAGAGCACTGCGACAGTCTTCTAAAAGTGTGGTCACTCTCGTTTGTGCATCCTTGCTGAGGGTCCCAGTTGATAGATATTGGCATCGACGCAACCAATCCACTTCCTCGCAGGTACCCATCAGTGTGCCCTTTTCTATCACCTGCTCCTTGTCACAAAGGTTCAGCACACGTACTCCTGAGATGTCGGTGGCTCTGACCAATGTTCGTGCCACTTTCCATGGAAGGTCATTGTCTACCCTTTCCACGAGTACGCAACGATGAGTTTGCCCAGGATTCCGAGGAAGACTAACCGGTACAATCGTTTCCGATCTCGGAGGAAGAACAATCTTCTTTAGGTTGTACACATTTCCAGGTAAAGCCCCTTCCATGAAAAGTTCCTCTTGTCCACATTTCATAACTCCTTGATTAACGTCGATCTCACAACGATTCTTCCTCATAAAGTCTAAGCCCAGGATGCAATCGTCCATTATATCGGCCACAACAACATTATGCAGGTAGCTTTTGTTGCCTAGCTTCAACTCCATCTCTCTTTCTCCTCGGACGGGTATGCGCTGACCGGTGGCTGTTACCAAATTTATGCGCTCTCGGTTGTATGCAGAGTCCCCAAGGAACCGACTTATAATTTGGGAACTGACAACCGTGCGAGAAGCTCCAGTGTCTATCGTCAGCTTACATGGTGTTCCGTTGACCTCGCCCTTGATGATAAGGCTGTTCCCGTCACGGGTTTGTGAGATCGAAATCCTTGGGGCTCCTTGAACATCAGCCAGCACCCGCCCCGTAGTCCTGGCTTTTACTCGTTTTCCTGCTGTTGCTGGGCGGTGCTATTAGCCGCCCTGCCCTCTGGAGATCGGCTACCTTCCCCTTCTGCAGTTCGCTTAGGGCAACTGGATCGAAGGTGGCCCCTTTCACCACAGCCGTAGCACCTAGGGCTGTATCCTTTAACACGATCGCGAACTGTAACCGCTGCAACCTCCCTGACGCGGTGGGAACGATGATCTTGCCGCACAGCTTCCACCTCCAGTGCATGGGCCAAGGCGTCCTTAAGCGTCCCGTGGTGCCCGAGCCTCACTGCAGCCCTAACCTCAAGGTCGCGGATGCCGTCGATGAATGCCTGCACCAGGTTCCCTTCAATGAGCGCTGGTGCAGACTGGTATGCTTTTCGCACCAGCTTCTCCACTTCCAGGGCCCACTGCTGCAGGTTCTCACCGCTGCGTTGCACGCGATCCCTTAACTGCGCACGAAACACGTGCTCCAGGTGGGCGTCGCCATACCTGGCTTCCAACGCCTCAAGCAGCTGCTCGTAAGTCACCTCCTTACCGAGAGCTTCCAGGACAGTTAAAGCCTGGTCGCGCAGGCCTAGGGTGAGGGCAGTCATGGCCTGATTTTTACTCCACCCGTTCGCCTTCATGACAGCCTCAAACTGAATCTTGTAGGCCGACCAAGAAGACGTCCCATCGAACGGCGGCACTTTGAACCCACGTGGCGAAGGTGTAGTGGCTGCTGAATTAGCAATCCCATCTCCAAGTTTAAGGTTGCCCAACTCCTTCTTCACATCCGCAATGACGTCATCAAACTTGCTGATCCTGGTTTCAGCGTCTGACAAGCGGTTGTCATGCTGAGCAACCTTATCCTTCACCTCCTTCATGTCTTTCCCGAAGGACGCGTGAAGTTCCTTTATGAGGAGCATCTGTTCTTCCTGGCGGCGCGCCTGCTCCTCCTGTCGGCGGGCCTGCTCCTCCTTGTCGCGCTGCAGCTGTTGTTCCAAGCGTCGGGCCTGCTCCTCCTGTCGGCGAGCCTGCTCCTGCAGCATCATCATCAGAGCAGCAAAGTCTGGTGCTGATGATGCCGGAGCTGCTGTGGACGGGCCGGCCTCCATGGACGGTAGCTGACCTTCCGACGTCTGCGGCGTTGCACCACCAAAACGCCTCTGGTCCGTCTCCTGCTGGCGTTGACTACGGGTACGGATACCCTCCGTGTCGTCCTTTGGCAGAATCGGCATGATTATCCACTCTTCTGACACCAATTGTTACGAGCTTGGGGTTCGTTACAATAAAAACAGCCGATTAAACAACCAAAACTGACACTTTAATCCACAACACTAATTATCACTTTAAAACACACTAATTATAAAACACAATCGCACTACTGAACACTTCACTTCACTATAATTCGCAGTCGAAGATCGCTCTCGAAGTTGTCGTTTGTATCGCCAATTCAATACTGACTGCCGTCGCCGGATGTCCGCCCTTTATATACCGACAGTCATTTCCAGAACCCTCCTGTATGGAAACCTCTGGAAAGTTCGGGCACACACAGGTCCCGTCAAAACATCGAGAATGTTCTAGCACGTAAATGTCAGCTACTGGATACTAGATGGCGCCAGCAGTATGCCAGTATCTGCTACTCGATACTAGATGGCAGGCACGTAAATGTTTGGTTTGTTTCCGCTACCTGCTACTAGATGGCGTTAGCAGCACGCAAATGCCGCCATGTCCCCAACATTAATTCTGGCGCGTAACAATAATTACGTTATCATGATATATTTCTGCCTCTGAGTACGTATGTATATAATCTTGTAAATTAAGACAAAAGTTGAAAGCGCTTTTTAACAGTTTCTTTAATCGATAAGAGCATACTATGCACACGGCATATTTTAAACACGCCGACGATGCACGTTTTAAGAACGCTCCCTCACGGCGCGGCGCTGTATGTTGATGACCAAAAAGCAGTGCGTCTGATGTTCGTTTAAAGAACATGTCGTCTGCAAGTCGTCGGCGCGTTAAAAAAATGCCATGTGTAAAGGTCTTAAGGGTTTTTATCATAAACATTTTTTTTTCTCATATTTTACACTAGCACTTCGCCCGCGACTTCGTTCGCGCGGGTTTAGTTGGTACTCCACGAACCTTATCTCCCATCTCTAACCTCTTAAAGGGTATGTGTAAATCACTTATTAATAGACTAAACGTAGGGCGCTTCACTCGCAACATTTTACTTACTTAGAATATTTTTAAAACCGTCGTATTTTTTAAACGAAAGGTTCGATTTGAATAAACTAAAGTGTAATTTAAATGCACATAACCAACCTTAATTATTAACCAATTTAAATAGATAAGGATTAATATCATGATACTAAAATCACCACTATTTTATTTCACCCGGGTTTTGATTGAATAATTTGAACAAAAAGCGATCATTGTGACTTAACCATAATAGTTAGATACATACCCTTACGGACTTTTTTGTAGATATTTATGTCTTCTATAAAACTGTAGTACATCACTTTGCTCTATTATCAATAGTTTCCGCAGCGTACGCGATATAAGGATCTTTTTTGGTATTTTTTTCACATCTTGGGTTACATCATCGAAGTTTTCATACGGATCCTTAAAAAATATTCTATAGCCTATGTTCATCAGGGATAATTTAGGATTCTAGTGGTGAAAGAATTTTTCAAGTCGGTCCAGTAGTTTTGGAGCCTATTCAATTCAAACAAACAAATCTTTCCTCTTTATAATATTAGTGTAGATTAGTGATGGGGAAAAGGAACATTCTCACAATGAGAATATTCTCGGAACGAGAATGTTCGGGAATATTCTCGTGAGCGGAGAACATACGAAAATTTATGAGAACTTATGAGAACTTAAAACGAGTCGGTGATCCTTCCTGTTTTAACATGAAAGAAATAACTTTGGTCATTTTTATTTTCATTATTAGATGTAATTTAACATATATTTCATTGTCTATAAATAGGACAGTGGTGACATAACTAGCAGCTATGATAACTTAATTACTTGTTTGATTCTGGACTTTGTAAAAGGATTTATGATAAAAACTCGATGATCTATTAAACAAAAACAGCCTGAAAATGACTTCAACATAAACCAAAGTAATTTAAATAAGAAAAATACTTTAGCAAAGATTATAGAATCTAGAAGTACTTAACTCCTATAAAATGCTATGAATATGTGATTTTAGTAGAAACCAACCAAGATTGAACCAAGATTAAATCAACAGAAATTAATATGACGTTCCTATTTTTATTTTATTTTGTCAATTTTTTTTATATGTGTCTTGTGCGAGTCCCAAATAAACATTTTTCTTTCTTTCTTTCTTTCTAAGAAATATCTTCTGGCGTATATCATTCACATCTGGAGTGAGGCCATCGAGAAACACGGGAAGGCACTTATGGTCTACCTAGACATCTCGAAGGCCTTCAACAGGGTCTAGCACGATAGCATTATTGGCAAGCTTCCTTCCTTTAGTCTGCCTGCCGGATTGTGTGATTGGATTTCAGATTTCCTGAGGGTTCGGTCTATCCGAATGGTCATAGATGGCTGCTCGTCCGGACTGCTGGATATTAGTGCCGGGGTTCCTCAGGGGTCGTTGCTCTCGGCAACATCGTTCCTGCTGCTTATTAATGAACTGCTAAAACCCGGTACCTTTGGGTTTGCAGACAAAAGCACTGTTGCTGAGAGATACGTGTCCAATGCACGAGCTGGTGGGTCGCAGGTCCAGTCTCTCCGGGAGGCTATGGTTGAGCACTTGAACATGTCCTAACAGGTTGTCTCTGAATGAGGCAAGTTCAATGCTGCTAAGACCCAGGCGAATCTTTTTACCGCTAAAAGGAGCCATTTCCATCCAGCTCCATTTTTCCGAGGTGTAACCGTGGCGATAACCGACCGACTTGAGCTTCTTGGTGTTACGTTAACATCTACCCTCAACTTTGGCCCTTTCATAGAGGCAAAGGCTCAAGTGGCTGCCAAAAACACGGGGATCCTAGCAAAGGTAAGACGGTACTTTACGCCGGTACAGCTGCTCAAACTTTATCAAGTGTAAATTCGATCGTGTATGGAGTACTGCTCTCATCTTTGTCAATCTGCGACGGAATTGCATAATTTAATTCCACCAAGCCCGTTCCATCATCGGACCACAAGACGTACGGCGCGGTGCGCCACCGGTACATGGTGGACATCCCACCTACATGCACAAAACGTTTTGGGAACACATTCATTGTGCGTATAGCTAAAGAGTGGAATTCCCTGCCGAAGTCTGTGTTTCCTGATAGCTACAACCTGGGAGTCTTCAAGTCAAGAGTGAATAGGTTACTTCGAGCAAGCATGTTCCATCTTCGACCGCATCATCGCTTACCGTCAAGTAAGATACTGGTCAAACGCTTGCCTAACTAGTAAAAAAATCTGGCCAAGTGCGAGTCGGACTTGCGTGCAAAGGGTTGCGAACCAATTTCATTTAAGTAACCAGGTTATTTTAACACTATAGATTTCTTATAGGTTTTCCTGTAATATTTAGGTAAAGAACTATTATTTGCATTTTTTTTTCAAAATTTCGTGTTCTGTAGTTTCGGATATAAGGGGTAAACGTTCATTTTTAGCCTAATTTCTTGAATAACTTCAAAACTATTCATTTTAAAATTATGAAAAAAATATAATTAAAATTTTCAGTCTTTTCAATTGATATGTCGCACGATAAGGTTCGAAATTTTTGAAATTTTCTTCTTTGACCCCCATTCTCAACATTTATTTATTTACGTAACGCGTCCGTGTTTGGGTCACAAAAGTCCATAATTATGTGTACCAAATTTCAACAGAGACGGTCCAGTAGATCCGGAGAAAACTGGCTGACGCAGACAGACAGATAAACAGACAGACACCCGAGTGAACCAATAAGGTTTCCGTTTTTTTTCGGAACCCTGAAAAAGCTAAAAAAGATGGAATACAGTACCAATTGATAACCAATTGGTACTGTATTTTAGATTCGAAATTCCCCATAATTTAGTTTCCTTCACGAAATGTTTCAAAATACATATAACATACAAGTAACACACTATAGATTTCATCTATCATACAAATTTCAAGACAGGATTAGATTAAAGTTAGGTTTTGTTACTCCGTTTTTAAGTTCTCGTAAATTCTCTGCTCGGAGAACATTCTCGAGAACATATCCGCAAAGTTCTCGCTAAGAGAATGTTCTCGAGAATTTCCCATCACTAGTGTAGATCAATATCATAGTTATCATGCTAACCGACTTTTTTGCTGATCTTACTATCAGTTTTTGCCATGGTTCTGTTATATTCGGTATGACTAGTTTCTTTAAAAATAATATCTTTAGTAAAACTGTCCTTTAAATCCAGAGGGTTTGAAGATTTACCAGAGTTGATTGATTTCTGGATCATATGCTATAGTGCCACAATCCACATTAAATTGCTTATCACTCACTGCTAACAATTTTATTATAAGCTGAATAGATTATGGAAAATAATAAGCATATCAGTAAAAAAGGTAGATAGGATTTAAATCTAGCAATGATTTTTATAGTCCTGGAATCGTGAGCAAGGAAATGCCAGGTGAGAGCTGGTATTTTTGGGACATAGTATGACATTCCTGTGTTGGATTATGTGTGAAAATTAAAGCGAAAATATGGCTAAGTAGGATGGGGTATCTGAATGAATTTGTAATAATTTGGTTTTTCTAGCACAATTACTGACAACCTGTTTCCCATAACAGAGGAGGAATATTAAATATGTGTAGGTACATAATATATCATTTGAACTTATTAAACAGTTTATTTACATAATACATACACAGTTTCGTTAGTCAATATTAGGTTTACAATTAAATTTTTCTTTGGCCTTTTACAAGTTGGGTTTTACCAAAGCTAATTTTTTATAACATGTCATTTTATTTAATTGTATACCATATTTAGAACAATAAATAGGTAGTGTTTAAAAAAAGAATAAGTATTTTTTACAAAAATGGCTACAGAATATTCTCTCTATACCTTATATGTGTAACTTAATTTAACCAAATATCATACAATATATTGTCCTCTGCATCATTTTCGTTTATCACGCGCAGTGTTTTAAGGGTTTGCAAGTAAAAAGTCAATTCTGAGGTGACTACACCATGCTGAGGACTACCATTTGCTACTATGTTCATCTTTACTAATTGTTCTCTGAGTTTATCCTTGAAGTTATCATGTACTCTTTTATAAATGGTCCTTATTTGTTCATTTGGAAATATATCAATAAGTGCTTCATGTAATTTAACTAAATGTTTAGAAATATTTCGGAATGTTTGAGATGGAACAGGGGGTTTGGCATCCCACCCTGTCAGCTGAGATGCAAGCATATTACTGACTATGAGACAAATCTTATTCTCTATTTCCTGCTTATGGCTTACTATATCACTTTCTATATTACTAAAACCATTCAGTGATAATTCCTTAGAATGCTGCCTTTCTAGCAATCCTCTTATCTTAGGTAGAAACCACATGACCACTTGCAGAGATCTAGACACTAAAGCAAGGTTTGATGTAGAAATCGTTTTTAAGCCAGCACTCTGTATTGCTCCAGCACCTAACACCAGTTGGCAGCACCGGGAATTGAACAAACGAATCAATTCCAACATGCAATGTACCAAGTACTGAACAATAACAGGGGACTGTTTTGTTGCATCACAATACTCCAGCAAGATTTTGATTAAAAGCTGTACCGTGGCGACAACAGCATAACTCTCTTTATTTATTAATAAATACTTCCCATCAGGCTTCCCACTGTCAAATTGTAGAGCATTTGGGATTTCACCTGATTCATGTATTTTATTTATCGCACTTTGCAATTCACAAGGTACATCTGCAGCTTTCCATCGCTCTGTATTTAGAGCAGAAGTCAATTGAGTCCGCCTTTCAGCATGTAAACATTGTATGTACTTCATTGCATAGCTTCGAAGAGCTAGCTTCATTGCATTACTGCAGTGTCCCGTGATACTTTCACATTCGTCACAGAAATTTTCAATGAGTTTGGACAGGATTGATAATTGGGACATATCAGAAAAAACATAATCCTTGTCAGTTTTGGTTACTATTAGATTAGCACATCGTTCATTACAGTAGTCAGAAAGAGAAGCAATCATTTTCTTTAACTTCTCTTCTACAAAAAGTAATTCCTCAGGTGACCAAACATCTTCACTATCATTTCCAGTAACATCATCCATTTGAGTTATTTCCAATATCAAGTTATTCAAGGATAAGATTCTTTTAAATAAGTTAATTAAGTTTGGAGTAACTTTCTGCAGAAATGTTATACCTTCGTTACACAGAAGCCATGTATTATCAGCGTTTGATCCTCTCAAAACAATTTCTGTGTTTCCATCTCTTTCTGAAATGATTTCTATTACAGATTGTTTGATTGTAGCTTGAATGGATGTCATTGCTTCTATTTTGAATGTATCAATAAAATCAAATTCCTTTAGGCGGAGGATTCCAGACACTATTGATACAATTTTTTCACGTTCAGGTATTTCAGTGTCATCTTTTGGAGGTCTGTTTAGGTCTGTGACAATGAATCTTAAAAATTCGTTGCTCAGCATTTTGTGTATTAATCTCTTCATTTCAGTAAGTTGTGGAGATAAATGACGAAATGCTTGTACACCTGACAGGCGTGTAGATAGCACCTTTTGGGTAGAACTGATCAAGTCCAAGGCAGCTACATAATCTGAAGTACTCAAGAGAAGCTGTATCATTGGTTGTGTCTGTTGTACGGTGCCCATTAACTTTAAAAGATCATGGACATTGTTCAAATTGTGATTAATTTTTGTTAAACTTGCTAATTTTAATGGACAGTCAGTTAAGTTTCCCTTTACATGTGTTAGATTTTGTCTGGTTTTTCTTACTGTATTCACTGCTCTGGCCATCTGCTCCATTATAGTGTCATGAGATAGCATTGCATGAAAAAATGCATCTGATTTTTGAGCTACTTGCTTTGAGATTTTCATCTCAATAACATCTAGGTATGTACTTAATGTTTCTTGGAGAGCTCTTATAGCAATACTGGGCTCTTCAGAATTACACAGACTAGGAAACACTTGGCTAAATACATCTGGATCATTTAATGGTAGTGATTGCTCATAGAATATGCTTGGTACCTCACATAAATTTTCTACTACAGGTGTTTTATTTTTGACTGGAACACTTTCTTTTAGTCTACAATGGCGTCGGTATTTTTTAGCAACTCTTTTGCAATAAGATTCAAAATGTGCTAATGTGATTTCAGGTAAATATGGACTAGGGTATATATCAACTTTATCAATAAAACTGTCTCCCCACGTCTTAGTGAAAAAATTGCTCTGTTTACCTCTGTTAGGATCATTTAATACTGCTGGAAGGTTTTGAGAGGAAGAGTAGAAAGTCCAGTCATCATTTGAGTCTTTTGTATATAAGTGATATTCTCTTACATGATACTTAAAGCCTGCCTTCCGCAAATCGCCAAACTGTAACGACGAACACATTCCATTTTGCCCATACTGACAGAGTATGATAGATCCCTCTTTAATACTGTGTTTCTCTTGAATATGCCTGCAACAAAACACATTTATGAAGCAGTGTTCTTAGAGTGCATATTGGTTTCAGCTTACCGATAAATACAAATAATAGGTGTCTAACCTTTCAAATTCCGTGGCAGAAGAGAAAAGTAGTCTCGGACAGTGAACACAGTTTTGCCATGTTGGCTTATTACAAGATGTAGAGTTGTCCTCCATACCATCTTTGTCTTATGGAACGGGAATTATTAATTATATGTTCAAGGTAATTAACATAGATATAAAATTTCGTAAATCCACCCAAGAAACTCATGACATGGTAAATAAAAATTGACAGACATGACACGATTTGACAACTGACATTGCATTGACAATTTGACAGCAGGACAGTCCCAGAAGGGTTGCCATTCGATGTGAAAGAGACTGAAATCAAGAGAGCAGCCGGTATACCCCACGTCATCTATTGTGTGCTCATTTCCTTTTGCTTTTAGATTTTTCGTCAGAAATTATATTTTTATCTATTAGAATATAATCCGAATTCAAACAACTTGCTTGAAAAAAAAGTGTCTATTTAAATGTCTATGGAAACGCGGTCTGTAGCTTTAGTCCGCGCCAAGCGCTCGATTTTGTAGTAGCGCTCTTAAGGATGTTTTATTAATAATCGTAAAATAAATAAATACGACGCCCGTCTTATTAAGAATTTTCATAAATTCGACCTGCGCACATTTAACAACAAAATTCCCAAAAAAAATGCCTTTCCACCTGCTAAACACTGTGCATAGCCGTGCGCTGGTCCTTTCATGAACAGTTGATAAGAAACGTTGACATTGAAATAAAAACATACAATTTTTACCACTAGGGGCCAATACGATGAAGAATAACTTAAAGTAATAAAAAAGGGAGGTAATGCGGCATCTTTTTGAGAAATTTTACGATTATTGTAAGAATTGATGAAAAAAAAAACCAGATTCTTGATAAAAAAACATGTTTATTTTCAATTGAGGGTAGTTTTGTTTTTTGTCCAGTGTTTTCATTTTATGAGGATGCCCAATTTTTTTCGATCATTATGGTGTTTGTTTCATTGCGATAGATCATTGAATTGAAAAGTAATAGAGTTGTTTACACTGGGGAAAAAATCCGTAAAAAACATTTTTAAATAAATAATTAAAATAAATGTAGAAGCTTAGAATAATAAAATATATTAAATATGTTTTTTATTATTATTAATAAAAAAATGAACATTTAGTTATCTTATATTTTTACAGTTCAACTACATTGTCGATAGATGATGATGATGATAGATGGCGATGTACTGATGACGCGTTTTTCTGAATCGTGGTGTTAAGATTCTCCGCTGAGACATCACGTTGGTCCATGTCTGACAATGAAAGTTTGGATACCTATGCTATGTAGCTAATTAGAAGGGGATAACGATATGATTGACCGAATAAGTAGAGATGAGTCGTACTAGTAGGGATGGGCAAGTGAAAAAATATATCGATATTCATCGTATCTTAATTTTGAAACAGTATCGATAATTAACGAGTGAAAAATATCGATAAAAATAACTTCGTAAAAAAGGATAGACGAAAATAGTATTTTTTAACAATGCTCGAGCCTAAATAATTTAATCAAACCAGTAGTTATCAGCTATGGACATTAGTATCTAATTACAACACGAAACCAAAGTTGCGTTAAAAAAATCGAAATTGGTACGAATTCGATACTCTAAAATAAAATATCGAATATCGATATAAGGCGATTAAAAATATCGACTATATATATCGATAATTGTATGGATATCGTTTTCTGAACTGCGGTGTTAAGATTTTCCGCTGGAGAATGACCTCACACGATTTTTGAACACAGTCGTGTTCGTAGGAATTGCGGTTTGGTCTCTGAAAGGTCTTAAACTTTTAGGGACCAAAATTGTTTAAATCTGCGAGTTGTGCTGGTTTCGTTTAAAGTGCATTTATCGTAGTTTTGCGAAGTACTGGACGGTTCGACTTGCGGATCATGCCTGTAGGGTCCCGTACCAAAGGTGCTGTGCTGACGGGACCCTACTGCTAAGCCTCCGCGATTGATTCCGTTTAGAGCGAAGCAACGTACGGTTCGATTTGCGAAACAAGGCTAATAATAATAAGGTACCGTACCAAAGGTGGTCACGGTGACGGGAACGATCAATTTTGGGGGGCTACTCTCTAAGTCCGAAGTCCGTAGTTTCGGGCTTAGTTGCGGGCGGGGCGTATTCTACTCCGTATCACCTACAGACTTACGATTAGCCCCGAACCCGAACTAAGAATGAATTACAACATGATTTCACAGTAACTGTCAATTTGTGTTATCATTAGTTCTCAGTGGTTAGGTGATACGGAGTAGTTTTTTTTTTTCTTCTTAATATATGATAAAACAAAGTCTGATTTGTTCGAACAGTTTTCTAACTAACTCGAGCGATTTTCATAGTTTTTGTGTTTTTGGATTAGTCTTCGTCCGGAATAGCATAATAAGAATTAAAATACAAAAACAATGAGTATGTAGGTAGGAAGAGTAGGTAGGTAGGCAGGTAGGTAGGGTAGGTAGGTAGGGTAGGTAAGGTAGGGTAGCTATGGTAGGTAGGTAGGTAGGGTAGGTAAGTAGGTAAGTTAGGGTCGGTAGGTAGAGTAGCCAGTTAACGGGAGCGAAGCCGCGCGGGTCAGCTAGTAACCAATACGCAGAATACTTACTTTGAATAAATTTAAATCAAAGATTTTTGTTACAAATACACTTTGTTTCGATATTCATCATATCGTAGAATAACAAATCAAATATTCTTTTTCCTCATATTGATCAGTTAATATAAAACTTGTTACCAAGAAAAACATTTTATCGAGTAACAGTTTCTAAACGTTTGACAAAATGCATACCCTCATTCGGACCCGCTCGACGGAACCCCGCGAAGCGGCAACGGTGGCAAATAGCCATGGGAATAAAAGACTAAACTATGCAAACAAATATACACCATGAATGCAGCAAGCATACAGCAAGCATGCGGCATGCAACATGCAGCATGCAAGCAAGTATGCAGGCGAGCATGCAACATAAATGCAGCAAGCATACAGCACGCATGCGGCATGCAGCATGCAGCAAGCATGCGGTATGCAACATGGAGCATACAGCAAGCATGCGGCATGCAACATGCAAGCAAGCAAGCATGCAGCACGCAAACGAGCATGCAACATGCAGAATGCAAGCAAGCATACGGTATGCAGGCGAGCATGCAGCAGGCATGGTTTCTGTCACGGCTTCGGCATTGCGGGGCTCCGGCGATCCCACGCGAACTTATCGTCGCAGATGGTTTTAACGCTCACCACCGCATAACACCTGCTCCTCAGCTCGCGGGCCGCCTCGCACCTCCTTGCCTACGCGGGCTTAAATTACACTCTAGGGGTAGGGCAGACAAGACTACGCTGAGTCAGTTTTACAGCGATTCGTTTCTGTCACAAATTTTTTTAACACACTTGTTGATATTTTTAAATCATATTTTAATTTTATTTAATGGTTAAAATGCTATTTTATAGACATTGCAATATGCATAGTAAAATTATTCCGAACAATTCTGACATCTTATTATGCCATGGACATATTATAAAACAATAATATTTAATTGTAATTACATTTACACTGAAATATAAAATACCATGGAAAAATACACCGGGCAAACAATATTCGATAAAAAATAATTCTGCTGTTTGATATTTTTGCTAAATAAAAAAATGTAATAATGAAATTCATTGAATTATTTTTATGTGAAATAGGTTTCATTCAAGTAAATAGTCTTTGAAACAATTATATTCGACATCAAATTACAAGAACCAAATATTATGTGAAACATTTTCTGCAAAACGAAATTCTATGAAATTTCTGTCTGCGAAACAAGGGTACACCAGTAGTAATTAATTGTAATCTTTCCATCATACTTTTGTTGCCTTTTGTCCGTAAAATGATCCCAAGCGACACTACTTCCATTGGGGGCCATTTTTAAAACAATAAATTAATATCGTAACTCAAAATAAAAATCAAAACCACATGATAAAAATTCGTTACGAAAACCAATTGCAAAATAAGTCCTAAACTATCGCGTATCCGATTGCAGCGTCGAGTGGGTAGAATATCACAAAACGTCAAGACGGTGGGGCGTCCTTCGAGATAATATTCGCTCCAGTAGCGTAGCTAGCATGGGTGACACCCGGGGCGGATAATGTGGTGTCACCCCACAAATGAACCCCCCCCCCCCCCCAAATAATTATGAGTTGCACCTTTTTTTAATCGATGGGAAATCATCAAATGACTCCTCCCGCTCTGGGCGAAGCAGAAGGGAGTGTCAGACTCTTACTGACTAAAACCCATCCATGTTCCTCTTAATGCCCTTTGCGTTCCAGGGCCGCGGTGACTCTTTCTAACAAATTCTGCAGCTGAGGTGCACCTTTGGCCTTTCGTTCTGGTGACGGCAATCCAAGCCATTTTTCGGAAGGGAGGGGGAAGGTGTATCATTTGCGCTGTAGGTTTTTATTTTCAGGAATTTTTTACATCATACTTACTTACAAACAAAATCTCGAAAATTTGATTATTTTGATTTTGTTTCATCATTATCTAAACCCAACTTTGTTGAGTAAGGCAAGTACACTCAAGAACTAAAAGAGGGCAGAATACAAGAGCGAGCGAAGCGAGCTCGAAAATTTTCGCATCCCACCTCGGATAGGTTTTATATTCTTTTGATCACTCATACAGAAAACAACATAACTAACATATATAGAAATAACTCATTAATTCATAGAAATAACTTTATGGAGTGATGCAAGAAAGCCCATTAACTGAGAGAGGGCAGAACACAAGAGTGAGCGAAGCGAGCTCGAAAATTCATGCAAACAGTGATTTTAATGAGACATACAGAAACGCTTGAGAAATAAGAGAGCGCAGAAAGTAAGAGCGAGCAAAGCGAGCTCGAAATTTTTTACACCCCACCACGGACGGGTTTCATTACGTCGCCCGTTAAGGGGTGACACCCGATCGTGACAAAATGTCAACGAACCCGTGTCACCCCTAAATGCAGAAAACCTAAAGGACTAAAGAAATTTTTGCACCTCATCTCGGAAGGGTTTTATTGTATTTTGAACATTCATACTGAAATTTAAGTTTTTTGTTGATTTATATAGAAAAACTCAGGAAGTCAGAGAGTGCAAAATGCAAGAGCGAGGGAAGCGAGCTCAAAATGTTTTGCACCCTTCTCCCGACAGGTTTCATTGCGTCAAACGTTTGGGGGTGCCACGCGATAGTGACAAAAACCAGTCAACGAGCGGTCGGGTGTCACCCCTAAGCGGGTGTCATCCGGTGCGCGCCGCGTGATTCGAATCGACATAATAAATCAATATTAACCGCACGAGTCGATCTTCAAGGTTAAGCAACATTTGCCGAGGTCGGTCTGCGGATGGGTGACCGTTTTGACATACCGAGATTCCTACGTCTCTCGAAATATAATAGCCGCCCGGGTTGATCTTCAAGGTTAGGCAACGCTTTCCAAGGTCAGTCTCTGGATGGGTGACCATTTAAACATACCTACCGAGAAAAGATCTCTGGCAATCTTTACGGAATGTCAGAAGCCCAAAATCTGACACCTACAGTCAAGAAGTATCGTGTTACCCAGTATTGTAGGTTTGTAGAGGTCTGGTAGGCAGCCGCTCCACGTAAAATACTGGAATTCAACTGAATCCGGTTTGACTGGAAGCTGACTCCAATATAGCTGGGAAAAGGCTAGGCAGATGATGCTTCATGGTAAAAACCTTATGCGAATTTTGAAAATGATTTGCGAAAAACAAAGAAACACAGTTTGCAAAACTGGGAACAGATTACAATCGTAATTTTGTTTCAATTTCCTTTATTAACTAGGGAGGCGGCCTAAGTGACATCCCGGCATTTAATTGATTTTGGGATTCCCAAAAAAATAATAAAAATATAATTATATTTTCGTCATACCTAACCATCTGCCGGCCTGTTCAGTATTAGACACATTTGGGCATAGGGATCATTTAGGCCGCTGGTTAACCGCCATTCAATAAAAAGGCCGATAAAACGCAGAGTTACTCTCTCATTAAATGATAAATGACGACGACGATGAATGAACGATCAGCACGGCGAAGTCGCGGTATGTTAAATAATATGGTCACCTATTCACAGAGCGAGCGGCCTAGGCAAGAGTTGGTAAACCATGAAAGTCGACCCGTGCGACTGTATTTAGCTACGAGCTCCTCATTCAATAAGTCTCCTCATTCAGTACCTTCTAAATATCGATTTTAATAATTTGATTATTCTTACACAGTAAATCGATTCTATGAACCCGGTAGAACTGTTTAACATAAAATGTATCGGTGTTCTGTAATCTGCAATTGTCAGTGAAAATCGAAGAAACTGTGTTTTTTTTTGGGCTGGACGAAATTAAGAATCAACTTGATTCATCAGTTTCTTTGTTTCGTAGTTTGAAGACTACCTACCACCGTTCGTTAGATAGTCAGTTTTGTTGATTTTGATACCTATCTCGAGGTAGGTATGTACCAGGAGATTACCTGAGCTAATCGGCATTTCAACCGAAAAAATCAAAATCAAAAGTCATTTATTCAAATTAGGCTGAGTACCAGCACTTTTTGAACGTCAACGTTTACAAATAGACAGTCCCCCAAAACGCCCGCCTGTCACCACTTCCTAGTGTTTTAGCTGTGGAGAAGAAGTGGCCAACAAACTTCCCAGCAACACATCTGTCTGTTGAGTTAGAAGAACTCGCATTTAAACAATAGTATGCAAAGCTTTATAACAAAGAAAATAATAGACTTTGGGTAACACGTACAACCTAAAAACTAAATCATTTGCCAATTGTAAGCTAGCACACTCCATTACGCCATCATAATCAGATAACTCAATGAATTAATAAATAAATAACTCAAGCATAAAAGCAATGTAAACCAAACTTAATAGGTATGCCTCCAGACATAAAGAGCGTGCACGCCTACACGTGCAGGGGTAGAATCGAACAATATATATATCTGTGACTCGACGCCACAAGTGATAAACTAGGGCCACCAAATTAAACAAAAAGCAGTTAATCATTGTAACATAAAAAAAAATAAACCATGGCTAACAAGACGACCATTCACCACAAGCAGCACCCGTTCACGAGCATAACGCAAAGATCAGCCATTACCTCACTCGCCATATTTGAGGAAAAGAGGTAACCCGACCTCCGACGCTACCGCAAGCAGTGAAATCTAAGGGAGCATGATGAACTTGCTGCCGGTTGCTCAGGATAGAATAATATCAAACAATTGTCTAAGTCACTAGTTAATCACATGTTGCAATACATTAAAAAAAACATTGTATACAAAGTATGTCAATACAAAAAAAAACAATAATTGACCTCTACGGACATATAAATCAACAAATATATTATGAACTCATAGAAACTGTCTTATGCTAACTATGAAGGAACATTAAAACGAAGTATGTCTTGTGTTCAACACTGCGACCAACTATTATTATCGTCTAAATAATTCTTGATTGCACTGTATGCCTTCGAACAAAGGTTAGATTTAACTTTAGCTTTAAAAGAGTTAAAAGGCAGCTCAAGATAAGAAGGGGGTAGCTTATTGTAAAAACGGATACCGAGCCCCACAAATGAGTCTTGAACCCTTCGAAGACGGTGGGATGGTGCATGTAGTTTGTGCTTGTTTCTAGTGTTAAAGTTATGGATATCACTGGTTTTAGTGTATAAATGTATATTTTGCCTAATATATAATATGTTTGCAAAAATGAATTGAGATGATACCGTGAGAATTCCAATGTCTTTGAAAATGTTTCTTAAAGAAACTCTTGACCCCAGCTGATATATTGCTCGTACAGCCCGTTTTTGTAAGACAAATATATTTTGTATATCAGCAGCTTTACCCCACAATAGGATACCGTAAGACATAACGCTATGGAAGTAACTGAAATATACTAACCGAGCTGTGTCAACGTCAGTAAATTGTCTTACTTTTCTGACGGCGTAGGCGGCTGAGCTGAGCCTTCCCGACAGGCTTGATATATGCGGGCCCCATTGAAGTTTGGAATCAACAGTTATTCCCAAGAACACTGCTGAGTGCACAGTTTCAAGCACCTCTTTGTTTAAGATGTCATTCGGTCCTAGATTTCTAACGTTAGGTAAGGCAAACTTGACACATTTCGTTTTCTTGGCGTTAAGAACTATGTTATTTGTCGTAAACCAATGCGTAACCATGGAGAGAGCACTGTCCACGTTTTCAAAATCTTGTTTATTTCTATAAAAATAAGAGAGGTGTCATCTGCAAATAGTACTACATCACAGATACCCTTTAAGAAATACGGTAAATCATTTATATACACTAGAAACAAGAACGGACCCAGTATAGAACCTTGAGGCACACCTAAATGAACTGGAAGCGCGGAGGACTTCACACCATTGATATCTACACACTGAAACCTATTATGTAAATATGAATCAATTACGTTAAGAGCTTCGTTTTGGAGACCATAATGACGTAGTTTACGCAAAAGCGTATCATGGTGTACACAATCAAAAGCTTTGGAGAGATCACAGAAAACTCCAATTGCATTTTGCGAGTTCTCCCATGCGTTAAAGATGTGTTTTAGGAGAGCAACCCCCGCGTCTGTAGTTGAACGGCCTTTTGTAAAGCCATACTGCTCATTATGTAGGAGGCTATTGACATTAAAATATTTTAGCAGTTGCTTGAGTATTAACTTTTCAAATATTTTACTAAACGCAGGTAAGATAGAAATGGGCCGGAAGTTTCCTATATCATTTTTATTACCGGATTTAAATAAAGGTATGACTTTACTACATTTCATGAGGTCAGGGAAAGTTCCCAAATCCACGCATTTATTAAAAGTAACAGCAAGGTAAGGGGCTACGATGTCTATTATGTTACTCAAAAGTTTGATGGAAATGCCCCGGGTAATCACCAGTGTTTTTTGACTTAAGTGTGTTGAAAACATTAACCACGTCACTAGGCGTTACGTGCTCTAAACAAACTAATTGACTACATTTAGTAAAAGGTTTTCAGCATTGGACGGGGACGAACTTAGGGAGCGAGTCGTAGTTATAGGTATGTTTGCAAAAAAGTAATTAAATACCTGAGCTACGTCAGCTGATTTACTTACTAATTTGTTGTCAACAATTATTTCTAATTGATTTTCTTGTTTAACTGAGTTGCCCGTTTCATTTTTAATGATTTTCTAAGTTGCTTTTACTTTATTTTTAGGATTTTTAATAGTTTCACTTACAAATTTAGAGTTGGCAGTAGCACAAATCTTTTTAAATAATTTAGAATAATTTCTAACATACTCTAAAAAAGGGGTATCAAATTTATATTTTTTTAAACCATATAATTCATATAGTCTCGCTTTACTTTTATAAATACCCGGTGTAGCCCATTGGTTGAAACCAAAGGAGGTACCTCTAGTGTTTAAAGTTTTCGACTTAAATGTAGATTGGTACTCATTTTGCACCACATCAAAAAGGGCTCTATAGATATCGTTAGGATCTTCATGTTCTACTATAGATGGTGAAATTTTTTTAGATACATCAATTTTAAACTTGTTGCAACGGCTAGATGTATAAGGCCGGTATACGATTTTATGTGGCATTATATTTAGTGGCATAGGGAAGCTAACTAGTAGTCCACAGTGGTCAGACGTTAGGTCACTTAACACAAATATATTTTTGGAATCACAATTGCTAAAAATATTATTAAGACAAGTAGATGAAGTTGCCGTGATTCTAGTTGGTTCAAAAAACAAGTTACCTAAATTATAAGACCTAAACAGCACTTACAAATGCACTTTGTATGGTAAAGTAATCGTTATTGATAAAAACTACTTCATGTTCCTTCAACCAATGTTCAGTAAGACATAAAACCTGAACATCATAGTTCTCCATAAATAAACTTAACTCTAATTCTTTGCCGGACAGACCTTGCATATTTTGATGTACAACATTCAACATATGAGGCTTTTCCGTTGTCGAACCTAATGGTTTAACTTAAAACTAAAACTAGGGGTATCAATAAAAATGTTAGTATCATTACTAACAGTAGTCTTTGGTACACTACATGTACCGGTGTCACACTGTATATTGTATGCTAAAAGATTAGCAATTTGTCTCCTACAAATAGGTGGTAAGAACATATCATAACTAGTCAGTTTGTAATCAGTAACAAATTGATTATAATCAAAATATAAAATAGCGTCACTATGACGACAGGTCCTATTATAAATGAGTAAATTCAAATCAAAAATGTATCTATTTTGCTCCTCAGATAAATATTGAGAATAAGATGACAGAGTGCCCTGCATTAGGTACCCTCTTCCTATTTTCTTAATTTTGAGAGAGATCAGGATACGCAAGGTTTTAAACTAAAGTAGATTTTATCTACGCAACAGATATTTTTCGCCATCCACGCGAACGAAGTCGCGGGCACAGCTAGTACTAAATGTAATTAGAGAAAATGAAAGTTATATGAAATATAACATTATTTGTTGTTATAGCGGCATAATAAATACACACAGTGAAAATTTCAACTGTGTCTACATTACGGTTCTCGCGATACGGCCCGCTGACAGACAGACGGAGTGACGGACGGACAAACGGATGGACGGACAAAGGCTTAGTAATAGGGTCCCGTTGGTTACCCTGTGGGTACGGAACCCTAAAAATACCAAATCGTTGTCAAAAGAAAAAAACTGGACAAGTGCGAGTCGGACTCGTGTGCAAAGGGTTCCGAACGAATTTAATTTTTTTAACATGTTATTTTAACACTACAGACTTCTAATAGGTTTTCCTGTAATCTATAGGTAAAGATCTATTATCTCCATTTTTTTCAAAATTGTAGGCTCAGTAGTTTCGGAGATAAGGGGGGGGAATGGTCATTTTTCGTCTAATTTCATGAATAACTTCTAAACCAATTATTTTAAAACTAGCTGACCCGCGCAACTTCGTCTCCGTCACAATTTTCATTACTGCTCCGCTCCTATTGGTCTTAGCGTGATGATATATAGCCTATAGCCTTCCTCAATAAATGGGCTATCTAACACTGAAAGAATTTTTCAAATCGGACCAGTAGTTCCTGAGATTAGCGCGTTCAAGCAAACAAACAAACAAACAAACAAACAAACTCTTCAGCTTTATACAGGGTGTCCCGTAAATAATGGATCAAACGTAACGGGTAGGTAGCTTACCTCATTTCCAACAACTAATTTGAACAGTAAAAAAAAAACCCATAAGGTAACCAAGATAATTTTTTTTTTCGATTTTTACTATTTTCTGTACCAGCATTCAGTGTTTTTAATGCTGTTGCTGCAAATGGTATCATATTTAGGTGTGATTTTTGTCATACATTTCTGAATAGTTTACTAGTGTTATAAGATACCATTTTTTTAAATAACATTTTATTTGCCTTAGAAAAAAAATCTTGAATTGAAAAGTTTTGTTTTTAAGATGAAAAGACCAGAATTGGAAAAATTCTCCTGTAAAAAAATTGTATGACACCGAAGTGTACCATTATTTTAAAAACTTGTACAATTACTAAGGTTTGCAGATTGGTATAAAACTTACGCCTAGTCTTTGTCGTTACAAAGATATTGCTATGAATCTGACAGAGGTGCAAAATTACGAAATAAAATAAAATTGAAAAAGTGTGCACAATTCAACTATTTTCTTAAAAATGTTTAGGTATCTCAGCGTATGAAAAAACTTAGGAGGTTAAATTTAAAAAAAAATACAAATAAATCGTTTATTTTGTTTTTACAGTAAATGTTCAAACTGACGTCCCCCTACGAGAATGCAAAGTCTGCACCTCCTAATAAAGGAAGCTCTTATCCGACGGACAAAATGGCTGTTGTTTATTTCTGATACAGCAGATTGGATGCGCTGACGTAATTCTTCTTCCGACGTTATTCGTTGTTTGTAAACTTTGTCTTTTAAACATCCCCAATAAAAAAAATCTAAGGGATTTAAATCCGGAGATCGCGGAGGCCACAAAATTGGTCCTAATCGGCCGATCCATCTGTCAGGGTAAGTTTCATTGAGTTGCGCCCTTACTGCCGTCGCATAGTGAGCGGGGCATCCATCATTTTGTAACCACATTGCTTGCCGCACGTCTTCTGGAATATTTTCTAATAACGTTGGCAACTCATTCCTTAAAAAATGCAGATAGTATTCGGCGTTTAGAGCTGCTGGTAGTTCAAAGGGCCCTATTATTTGCCCATTTATTATTCCTGCCCATAAATTTATTTTAAATTGATGTTGGCTCCTGTCCTCTCGCATCAAATGTGGGTTTACCAGCTGCCAACTGTGCAAATTATGCAAATTGAGATATCCATCTCGCCGGCATGAAGACTCGTCACTCCATAAAATTTTATTAAAAAACTGTGGGTCCGCCCGTATCATTCTAAGCATCCTTTGGCAAAATGCTACTCTTTGCGGGTAATCACGTGACGTCAGCGTTTGAACACGTTGCACGTGATATGGGTGCAACCGGTGCCTTTTTAGAACTCGATGTACCGTCGATCTTGGAATACCTGTGCGTTGCGCTATGACGCGAATTGAGACCGACGAATCTTCCTCGATTTCTCGAATAATAATTTCGTCATTGACTTGTGACGGTCGCCCTTCACTGGCACCCCCAACTCCGGTGCCAAGAATTCTTCCCTCAAGAAGCGCGTTATGCACTCTAATGAATACGCGATAGTCGGGATGTCGATCCCGGTTCGGGTATCTTTCACGATACAATCTTGCGGCCGCCCTGGCATTACCTCTTGCTTCTCCGTAGATAAAATGCATTTCGGCATACTCCCGTGGCGTGTACTCGTAACGAGGCATCGTACTACTGCACACACGTACAACCACACACAAACGATTGTTTTCGAAGTTCGTAGGATTGCCAAGTCATTCATCCAAAACACAAACAGTTCCAAATCGTTAGGCAAAGCAAAGTCCAAATACACCGCACAAGTTTAATTTTAAGGAACACAACAGTTAGGCACAGCAGGAGCGAAAGTAGTCTGACGTACGTATCAACTCGAAGAGAGATTCGTGTCAACTAAACAAATAAAATCAAGCAACATTACCAAAAATACAAAAGCGGCGCTATCTATCCCTTTCACACTGAGTGAGGTGCAACTCCGCAGGTAGCGGTCCCAAATGCCGAACAGATGACGTCATCGGCTCGGAATTACGCTACACGCTTAACCACATGCTTAGATTACAAGCATAAGCCATTACGAGAAAGAAAAGTTAGATTGTACCATTTTAATTTCTGTTCTGTCTTCTTCATCACATTCATACGAGTAGCAATATCTTTGTAACCGCAAGGACTAGACGTAAGTTTTATACCAATTTGCAAACCTTAGTAATTTTACAAGTTTTTAAAATAATGGTACACTTTGATGTCATACATTTTTTTTACAGGAGAATTTTTCCAATTCTGGTCTTTTCATCGTAAAAACAAAACTTTTCAATTCAAGATTTTTTTTCTAAGGCAAATAAAATGTTATTTAAAAAAATGGTATCTTATAACACTAGTAAACTATTCAGAAATGTATGACAAAAATCACACCTAAATATGATACCATTTGCAGCAACAGCATTAAAAACACTGAATGCTGGTACAGAAAATAGTAAAAATCGAAAAAAAAAATTATCTTGGTTACCTTATGGGTTTTTTTTTTACTGTTCAAATTAGTTGTTGGAAATGAGGTAAGCTACCTACCCGTTACGTTTGATCCATTATTTACGGGACACCCTGTATATTAGTATAGATTATGAAAAAAATATATTTAAGACCCCCACAGTAAGCCCTTTCATTTGATATGTCGCACTATATTGTTCAAAAAACTATGTTTTTAATTTTCTAGTCTGACCCCCAAAAGGGGGGTCACTTTTGGGGGTCAGACTAGACTAGGGGGTCATACTAAAAATTTAATGATTTACGTAACGCGTCCGTCTTTGGGTCATAGAAGTCCATATGTGTACCAAATTTCAACAGAATCGGTTCAGTGGATCCGGAGAAAACTGGCTGTGACAGACGGACAGACAGACAGACAGACACCCGAGTGATCCTATAAGGGTTCCTTTTTTTTTTCGGAGCCCTAAAAAAACATGGTTTGTACAGGAGAGGTATGGATCAGTATTATCTGAAGGTATTTATGGATCAAAGACTAGTTGTAAATTAGTCTAAGGAAACAAAGAAAGATACACATGGAGCTGTCGTTCGATATGTTTAATCGCACTTAAAGTTAATCAATTTTGTAGAAAATGTTGCAAGTTACATTAAAATTAAATTTATGGTACACGTAGGTAGATGTTAAGATGCAGGTACATAACATTTCAATGATTAACTAAAATTATATCCCTACAAGGCAATGAACGAACATTAGAAATTTTCTGCAGAAATTATTCCTTTTGACAATGGTAACAAGCACATGAAACTGCTGACTTAAATATCAAATTTCTTTCTCCATCTAAGCACAACACCTTAACTGGTACCTGAAATGGAGAGTGAAAAAAATTAATTAAAGTAGGTACCTAGTCTAATAGTGAAGTTACTAATTATCATCATACATACACACATATTATGTACATGTCATCACTACTTGATTGAGTTATGTAGATATGGTAAACTTACGTCTTCGGATTCCATGATATTGCAACACTGGCCCAAGGAGGTAACGGGATGTCGCTTGAAGCCCAACATGATGCTGGGCAGTGACCAGGACTCGCAGAAACCGCGACAGGCGTTTGTAGTTATTTTGAATTCTACGCAGTCTGGAATGCTTATGTTCCGCGTGTGACCTGAAACATGAAATTCAGTTTACCTTAAGTAGGTAGTTATTGGTAGGTGGGTATTGGTACCCTAGGTATAAATGGTTGAACTCCAATCTGTTAAGTACCTTCTATTTTTAGGGTTCCGAAAAAAAAGGAACCCTTATAGGATCACTCGGGTGTCTGTCTGTCTGTCTGTCTGTCTGTCTGTCCGTCTGTCACAGCCAGTTTTCTCCGGATCCATTGGACCGATTCTGTTGAAATTTGGTACGCATATGGACTTCTGTGACCCAAACACGAACGCGTTACGTAAATTATTATTTTTTTAGTATGGGGGTCACTTTTGGGGGTCAAACTAGAAAATTTAAAAAAAAAGTATTTTGAACAATATCGTGTGACATATCAAATGAAAGGGCTTACTGTGAGGGTTTTAATTATATTTTTTTCATAATTTAAAAAAAAAAAGGTTTTGAAGTTATTCAAGAAATTAGACGAAATATGACCATTCCCCCCCCCTTATCTCCGAAACTACTGAGCCTAAAATTTTGAAAAAAAATGGAGATAATAGATCTTTACCTAAAGTTTACAGGAAAACGTATTAGAAGTCTGTAGTGTTAAAATGACATGTCAAAAAAATTAAATTCGTTCGGAACCCTTTGCACGCGAGTCCGACTCGCACTTGGCCAGTTTTTTTTTTAGTATAGATCAAAAATGTAATAGATTCAAGTAGATAACAGGTAGCTTACCGATTCGGTGACATCCTGGTTTCCTCCATGATTCTGCAGTGAATACGTTGGTGAGAGATAAAAGTAGCACTAAACTCCACAGAAGCATTTTTGAACTGTTCCACTCGAACCACGGTTTGTGAATGAAAACTGATTCGTGATCCTGTGCTTTTATCATGAAACTAGCGAGCAGAGGTCGTCAATTTGGAGCACCGGCAAACAAAAAGTAAAAAGATAAAGCAAAGGTATATTTCTACGTTTTAAACTTTAATTTAATAGGTAAGTAAAAGGGATCGTTTGACGATGTTGTAATTATACATGTATTTATGATAGACGTCAGATACCCCTGCAATAACGATCATTGACCCGCATACATTTATTGACTTTCATAATATAAAAAATAATGACATAAAGCTGTCCTGAATCGACTTCCATCGTGATGCTTTACGTTCTCTAGTAATGAAAAACGGTTCATAATTTATTGTTCGAGTATCTACGAAGGGATTTTAGGGAAGGGTCAATGTACTTTATTGCACGTTTATCTGGCGCCTACATTAAAATACACCATGCAGACCCTTGTTGGGCGCAAATAGTGTATTTGGCGCCCAACGGTCCAACGTCAGCCAGTACACAATTCATTGGTGCCTAGTCAAACTACATGAAAACATGTTCACTGACTTGAAATATTTGTAAATTAATTTCATTTTTGGCTAACTAGAATGTGAGTGGTTTTCAGTATTTGAAGGTCTTTTCAAATAAAAAACTGAAAATCACTAACATTTGAAAAGTTAGTATTTTATATTATTTATTATGACCTAAAAGGTTGATAACATCTGTTTTTTTATTTTAAATGGAGTCTGTTTTCAGTTCATAAACTTCAGTGACGTTGGGCATAAAGTGTTATGGGGCGCGCGGCAAACAAGTAAACGGCCTGTGATAATTACTGTTATGGCGTTAAAACAGCAGTTTAACGTAGGTAAATAAATATACCAAAGCTTTGTTGGGTGGCGACCCTGGGCGACACAGCATGCCCGCAAAAGCAAATTCTAAGGTTTGTTGTTATGCTCGGTTGCTAGGCACCGAATATGTGCATTCTTAATTAAAACCTGTGAATATCGACACTTACAATGGAAGTCGAGTATAGAATATTAAATCTATACAAAACAAAACAATTCGATGAATGCCTCAAGTTGTGTGAAAAGGCCTTGCAAGAAAAAGATGACCGGATGATCGAGTTCATACGAATGCGTTCTATGACCATACAGGCGAAGGTCGTCGGCAATGGATACGAAGAAGTGGAGTATTATCCTCAACAAGATGAGCTTATGTCTACGGCGGTTGCCAAAACACCGAGACCTGGAACTTCATTTCAACGAGATACAAAAACGGGTCAGAATATTGATATATCATATCAGGTAAGAAAGCACACCAAAACGTAGTTCTGTCACAAAATATTAATCGGAGCTATACCTACATCTCTAGGGTTTCTGGTTTCTCGACCTTTTTAGAGTTCCGTACTAAAATAGTAAAAAGGAACCCTTATGGTGTGACTAAGTCTGTCTGTCTATCACAGCTGGATATCTCAAGAACTACTAATACTATGAATGTGAAATTTGGAATAGTTTTAGATGGCGTTTGTTCAATTATTTTACAAACTAGTTGACCCGCGCAACTTCGTCTGCGTCACTATTTTCATTACTGCTCCGCTCCTATTGGTCTTAGCGTGATGGTATAGCCTTCCTCGATAAATGGGCTATCCAACACTGAAAGAATTTTTCAAATCGGACCAGTAGTTCCTGAGATTAGCGCGTTCAAGCAAACAAACAAACAAACAAACAAACTCTTCAGCTTTATATATTAGTATAGATAAGAAAGACATAAAAATGTTTATATTTTTCTTGCAACAGCGACTGAAAGGGATTATGAAAAATTCAAAGTGCATGTGCATACTAGGGCATGTGAAAAGAAGGCTGTTTATTCTCAAACATTTTTTTATTTCTTTTAGGCCGCATGGTTTTCGACTTATGGCGAAATATGTTGAAATTTTGACCGGGAGATGGTCAAAATTTTATCCCCTTATCTCTGAAGTTTGCATAGACAAAATCAGAAAATATTCTATGTGATAGAAGTGTATGTAAAGACTACTGAAAAAATTAAACGATGTCTCTAAATAGCACAGTTTTTCAGAAATCAACAGATCAACAAAAAGAAATTAGTTCCATTATCTGTAAAGAGATGGCGCTAACCTAAACCTGCATATAACTACTAATTTTATAAAGAGGTAAAGTTTGTGAGTTTGTAAGGTAATCTCTGGAGAATTTTGAAAATTCTTGTACCAGTAGAAAGCCCCGTTATTTGTGAGTGTCATAGGCGAAGAAATAATTTTGTTCTAATAAATTCTAATAGATGGCGCGATATGTATCGATTTTCGTTGAAGTTTTCGTAAAATGAAGTTTTTTTCTTATTAATTATACTAAAAATGGTATGTTCTTCCATACTATTTTTTTTAAAGAGGTAAATTTTGAGAGTTTGTGAGGTAATCTTTGGATCTGCTAAACCGATTTTGAAAATTCTTTTACCAATAGAAAGCCCCGTTATTTGTGAATGTCATCCTTACTTCCTTACTATATTAATGTTATAAATGCGAAAGTAACTCTGTCTGTCTGTCTGTCTCGCTTTCACGCCAAAACTATTGAACCGATTAAAATGAAATTTGGTACACAGATAGTCTAGAGCCTGAGAAAGAACATAGGCTACTTTTTATCCCGGAAGTATGCTCCCTAGGGACCACGGGGGCGAAGCCGCTGGCAGAAGCTAATAGGCCATATATTAAAAAATACCACCCGAAAAATACCGCCTAACGTAGTGGGCACGGGTCAGCTAATATTTAGTAACCTTCCATGGAATAATGGGCTCCAAATTCAAATTCGCACAGTGCTTACGTGCCAGTAGATGGCGCTGTTTGAAAGTTTAGAGATTTTCTGTTCAACTCTTTAATTAAAATTTGTTTAAATAAGTAGATACTTACTACTACTCGTTTCCTATGCGTACGTACATGTAATCGAATACACGAATCTGTGTAAGGTAGGTAGTATCTTGAATTTACCTCAATACCTAGGTATTTGGTTTTAAAGCAAGTTTCAAGACCGAATTACAAGCTTGCCTTATACCTACTACAGATTTAAAATTAATGCAATCTCAAAACAACGAATCTCAAGTAAGTATCAACTTGTAATTTGGAATAGATTAAGATGACATTAACTCAACTTTCTTGCAAATAAGAAATAAATAAAATTGTAGGTATACAGTTTTTTTGCAACAGCGACTGAAAGGGGTTCTAAAACGAGGTGGGGCTACTAGCCCGGGCATATGGGGCATCATATGAAAGAGCGCTATTTGTAAATTCTCAGACATTTTTTGTTTTTGTTTAGGCCGCATGGTTTTCGACTTTTGACGAAAAAAATTAGAAAAATTATCTCCGAAGTTTGCATAGAGAAAAATCTGAATTATTCTATGTAATAGAAGTTTATGTAAAGATTACAGGAAAAATAAAACGATGTCTGTAAAAAGCGCACTTTTTCAGAAATCACCAACAAATATTACAATAGTTCTACTTGCGGGCAAGAGATGTCGCTGATCTGAGACTGCAATATACACCGCAATGTTAAAATTCTAAACGATTTTCATCGGCGAGGATAAAGGCCTCGCCGATGAAAATCGTTTAGAATTTTAAAAACAATTCACGTTTTATATGATGGTACGGAACCCTCGGTGCGCGAGTATCTCTCTTGACCGTTTTTATTTTTTATTTCTTGAGTCACGAGAATTATCGACCAGGATTTCTCAAGTTTTGTGAGATCTCGAGAAAGGACAATGCTCATAAATGTGTGGAATCTGGTACAACCCCCCAATAGCGATAAATTATATATTTTTGGTCGACTTCAGCGAAAAAAGAATTGAGATCTAAATGGGCGCAAAGTTCGTAGATAATCTTGAAATAAGGTAAATGAAGGTTCAAGATTCGACTTGGCTAGTTTTCAAAAAGGAGGAGGTTCTGTATTCGTCTGTATGTCATGTATTTTTGAAGTGAAAACTTCTTTAGCGGCGTTGAGCACTTTTTCTGTAATGGGTATAAAATCTTAAACTCGCGTCAGGACACGTGACCTGATCGAAAAAGCGTAAGACGGACTCGCGTCAGGGTCACGTGATGCTGATCGAAAAAGCGTAAGATCGAGGGGAAGGGAGAGGAACTAGTATCTCCCACTCTTTCTACCGTGCCTGAGTGTGCTGCTCCGCTTAGGCGGCACAGGGCGCTTGCGCGAATGTCCGTCTGTGTTTATGTACAGCGTGCCACGCGTATCCAAGGATACGAAATTACGAAATTATGGATGAAAGTTGATTTTTCTAAGAGATAAAAATTAATGTAATATATAAATAAATAAATAACGATATAATATTATGAATAATAACATGTAAATTGTCATATTTGTGTACGATAGCGCAATAAATAAACATTGTATTCTACCTCATAAATGATAGTATTTTTGTACTTATAATTAAACACAACGTTAATACTAAAGTTTTCACTTCTGCCGGCACTCCCGGAGTGCTACCGGTGTTTTTTTTATTATTTTACACCCATAACTTCGCTGTTAACGAACTTCTTTTGATAATTATTTTTTTGTTTCTCAAATTCCAGAAGCGAGCTACAGCCACGGTGCGGTCCCGTGCGGGCACCCACACGGCTGGCGCTCGCAGCGTGCGCACCGCCCTCAACACCGCCTCGAGGATGTCCCGCGCAGCCACCGCCCTCGCCGGAGGAGCACCCTTCACTCCTGGCGCACCACTGTCGCTTAGATTCCTTTCGAAAGAAGACAAACTGTTTGCTCCAGCTTCGAAGACTCTGTTTGAGTATGTGTTCTACTGTGAAGGGGATGTTAGGAAGGTAACTGTTTTGTCTGGACTATTCTATCTCCCACTACTTTTTTATCCCAGTAGTACGTTCCCATGGGATATTAAAACACTCATCACACGGGCGAAGCCGCAGACAGGTAGTTTAGTATAGAAACAAAAATCATGTACCTAACTATTTTTCATGTTTTATGGTTCTAAATTGTTGTCACTAACTTCGTATCTACTTACTTGATTCTTTATAAGACAAAATACTAACTTATTGATTTCGTTATTTAAACAGGCTATGGAAGTAGCATTTCAAGCACAGAAATCTGAAGACACTTCAGACTGGTGGTGGAATTTCTCGCTAGCTCGTTGCTACTACGCACTCGGCATGTACAGGAACACTGAAGATAGTCTGCGTCAGGCACTCAAACAAAACAAACACATTTCCATATACCTTCGTCTGGTAGCGATGTATGTGGGACTGAATCAACCGATTTCAGCGCTGGAGGTCTGTAAGCAAGGACTATCCGTGTTCCACGAATATACGCCGTTGCTGGTAGAGCAAGCAAGGATTCACGAGCAGATGGGCAACTCGGCGCTGGCCGTCAAGGAGTACCGCACGGTGGCGCTGGAGGACCCTTCCAATATGGAGGCCATCGCTAACATAGGGATGTATAATTTTTACAACGACCAACCAGAAATTGCTTTGAGATATTACAGGTAAGATAAACCTAAAGAAACCTCTAGTGACTTTAAACGCAGTTGGTTTGAAATTAATCCGATATAAAGGATGTTTGACGCTTGGGAGAGGCCTATGTCCAGCAGTGGACGTCTTTCGGCGATATGATGATGATGATGATGATGATGATGAAAGGATGTTTGATTTCCAGGAGGTTACTGGCTACAAACCCCGCAGGGCCGGAAATATACAACAACCTAGGACTCTGCTGTCTGTACTGTAATCAATGGGATTTGACAATACCATGCTTTCGGCAGGCTCTCTACTTTTCTGCGGATCCTGATATTCGATCGAACATTTGGTTTAATCTTGCTCATGTTGCTCTGGTAAGACTAAATTAAGTAGGTATTTAGTTTGTTCCTCGAAATTGTGATATTTAATAATCAGGTATTGCATTTTTTACAATTTTGTTTCATGATATCATGACAGTCAACTGGAGACGTGACTCTGGCCTACCGATGCTTACAAGTAAGTCTTGCAATTGACTCGAAGAACGAAGCTTCGCAGCATGCACTGCAAGCTTTGGATGCTAGATTGCGTGCAAGAAGAAGCAACATCATCAGTTATAATAATCATGTTAAAACTTAAATAATCGTCAATATGTTGTAAATGTATTAAAATGTTTCTTTGTTTTAATTACATAGACGCAGTATCGGCTTTAGGGCCAAACGACTCGGGCGGCCGCTTGGGGCGCCCGCAAGTGGTGGGCGCCGGCCCGCCGGGACATATAGAGCTCTGCGCGCGCTAGCTTGACTTAATCACTTAATTTACATACCTACCTATTTCTTTCGATATAAAGAAAAATTGAAATTATTATTACTAAATTCACCGTATTGACTTTTATAATCTTATTTTGTAGGAGTGACTGATTATGAGCAGGGCCGTAGCTAAGGTCCTGAGCGATCCTGGCAAGATAGGAATTTTGCGCCCTCCATTTTTATTTTTACCCGACTGCCCCAAGAGGGTACAGCTCTAACAGTAGGGTAGCGGGGGGGGGGGGGGGGCGGCCCGCACTGGGTTAAACACGCTTAGGGGTGACACCCGACCGCTCGTTGACTGGTTTTTGTCACTATCGGGTGGCACCCCTAAACGTTTGATGTAATGAAACCTGTCGGGAGTAGGGTGCAAAAATTTTTCTCTCTGACTTCCTGAGTTTTTCTATATAAATCAACAAAAAACTTCAATTTCAGTATGAATGTTCAAAATACAATTAAACCCTTCCGAGATAAGGTGCAAAAATGTTTTAGTCCTTCAGGTTTTCTGCATTTAAGGGTGACACTCGTTCGTGGACTTTTTGTCACGGTCGGTCCCCTTAACAGGCGACGTAATGAAACCCGTCCGTGGTGGGGTGGAAAAATTTTCGAGCTCGCTTCGCTCGCTCTTGTGTTCTGCCCTCTTTTAGTTCTTGGGTTTACTTGCGTTACTCAACAAAGTTGGGTTTAGATAATGATGAAAACAAAATCAAAATAATCAAGAGATTTTGTTTGTAAGTAAGTATGATGTAAGAACATTCCTGAAAATTAAACCTACAGCGCAAATGGCACACCTTTCGCCCCTCCCTTCCGAAAAATGGCTTGGATTTCCGTCACCAGAACGAAAGGCCAAAGGTGCAAATCATAATTATTTGGAAGGGGGGGGTTCATATTTGTGGGGTGACACCACATTATCCGCCCAGGGTGTCACCCATTCTAGCTACGCTACTGCCTCTAAACAGGTGTCACCCGCGCCGGGTAATCCCGCGCTGATCCTGTTGATGCTAAATCAAAGCTTTGGCTGTGGAAAAGGCGCCTCAGTGTTAAAAGTAAAATAAATCGAGGTATGTGATGTATGAGACGCCTTTGGGGCACAGTTATAATTATTGTCTGCCAGAAAATGCAGTGCCACATGAGTAGTTGTTGTTTTTAGTGTTTTTACCACTAACCAATAAATACAATACAGTATGCAACGAATTTATTGGCCTCAGCAGGCCCTTTGAGGTGAACGCGAGTTCGACTCGCACTCGGCCGGTTTTTCTTAATTTTAGAGCACAGTAGCCCTCACCAGCCACTGCAATAACTGCAACGGCAACCTTAAATAAATATTTATTTAGGAATAACTAACAGTTACACATATAACATTACAATATCTTATAAAATTACTATCTTATATGCATGATACCAGTGTGCAACTCACACTGTTATCCACAGCATACATACTTATAAATTTTGGTTATTAGCAAAACCAAACGGCCTTATTGAGGCCTTTTATGGCCTCAATAAGGCCGTTGCAAAACTCTTTAGCGGGCATTGCAAATATATCCAGCTCGGTACCTAAAAAGTTTATTAAAATTATTGCAAATACGGCACCAAGGTGCGCGGGCTTCAGCATTAGATCTACATGGAGCTACCGCGAAAAGTGGGCGTGCGCGCACCTCTCGCCTCAAAAGCAAAACACTTCTAGGAACAAAGTAATGTACTCTATTGATTATCTCTGAGCAGTCGTCCACACACGCTGAGCAGTCGTACCTGTTGTTGCACACATCCTAAAGAAACATCGTTTCAAGAAATAATCTTCTTAGTCGCTGTCGCGAAACCGTAGTGTACGGTTGAGTTTACAGATCCGCTGCTGTGTTCATTAGATTCGCGAATAGTGTTACTATATACTTAACCTTAATTTCGGAAGTCGGTGTTTTTGGTTTTATTTCTTTGTTTTTAACACCGACTTTCGAAATTAAAATTATTTTATTCTTTGTAGTGTTTTGTTTTGGAAGTCGGTTATATTTTTTGTAAATGAGTTTTTTTATTTTTCACTTTTTAGTGGTACCTGCGTACCCATTCACAGCGTACCGGCGGCGTGATGTTATGTTATGAAAATAAAACTTACTAAGTGCTTTCGGTGTAAAGGTCTCGTCAATACGAATGAAATAAGCCCAAACACTTGGTAGTTCCTAGATACCGATGTGGAGTTCCCTTGACTCTCTGTCGTCTTCATCATCAGGTCTGATCTGATGGTTTTGTAGTATCACCCGATATACACACGAATATCAAGTTTTTAGCAGATGCGTGCCTACAATTTTCGAGAGGTGCCCTCGATTTCTCAGGGTTTCCATCATCAGATCTCGAAATCATACCCTTTCATATAAAAAAAGATTCATCGAAATCGGATCATAAACGCCGAAGATATATATATACGCTGTCGAATTGAGAACCACCTTCTTTTTTAGAAGTCTGTTAAAAATACAGTGATATTTGTTATTGTTCCAGCTCCCCTTGGATGGATACGCTTATCACGATTGTTATAATTTATTTAATACCGAAGCTGTTGACAATGAGAGATTACTAGGACATACAATGGTCTGCCGTGGATGTGGTATCTCAGTTGGACTCAGCAATCTAAGACGCACGTTTCTATACTGTTGCAGTGGACAACCCTTTAGTACCCCTTATTTCCAATGAGAATAATTCAGGCGAATTATTTATTTTTATTATACCTATGTAGAAAGTAAATGGCAAAATGAATTGGACAGATCCGTCAAAACTGGAATCATGATCAATGGAAACGACTGTCAAGAAAAATGGAAAGAGTGTTCCTCATAGGTATAAAACATAAACTCATGCCAGCGATCCTCGAAGGATTTGGGGGAGGTGAACCAATAGTACACCCCACATTTCGCCAGTTATGTCAAGTCTTGTATTAAAATGTAATAATATTTTCAGAATATGGCCACAATTTATGCATGTCATGTCAAGCCTCTTGGGTTCGAGCGAATCGACACCTGGTTCATGACTCATCAAGGGACTTACAAGAGGATGTCGTTTCATGCGTGGAACATGGATCACCAACACCGCTGCCACAACAGTATCTTCCACCAACACCGCCGCCGCTACCACTACCACCTCCATTATCTCCAGTAGCACAACGAGGTGCTCGTACAGCATTAGCTGTAATCCTACCAAACTACAAGCGAGCCAGTAACACTTCAAGCCACTGTATATTTAATAGGTGTAACAATGGTACATCTCATTTGATACCTGCATTTGTTAAATGGATTCTATTTACCTTGTAGTTGCAGAGTGTGTCAGATATGGCACCAAAATAATGTCTCTAGAAGACGTTTAATTTTTCTATCATTTTAAGTATGTATCTACAATAAAAGATTTTGTTTGACAATATACATATTACATAGTTTTATTTATTATAATCCTAATTCAGTACCAACAAGTAGCTTAATATCTATACTAATATATAAAGCTGAAGAGTTTGTTTGTTTGTTTGTTTGTTTGCTTGAACGCGCTAATCTCAGGAACTACTGGTACGATTTGAAAAATTCTTTCAGTGTTGGATAGCCCATTTATCGAGGAAGGCTATAGGCTATATATCATCACGCTAAGACCAATAGGAGCGGAGTAGTAATGAAAGTGTGACGCAGACGACGTTGCGCGGGTCAGCTAGTAAATAATAATATGGGTATTGAAGATATAAACTCTATACTAATATATAAAGCTGAAGAGTTTGTTTGTTTGTTTGCTTGAACGCGCTAATCTCAGGAACTACTGGTACGATTTGAAAAATTCTTTCAGTGTTGGATAGCCCATTTATCGAGGAAGGCTATAGGCTATATATCATCACGCTAAGACCAATAGGAGCGGAGTAGTAATGAAATTGTGACGCAGACGACGTTGCGCGGGTCAGCTAGTACTAATATAAAAAGCTGAAAAGTTTGTTTGTTTGTTTGCTTGAACGCGCTAATCTCAGGAACTCCTGGTCCGATTTGAAAAATTCTTTCAGTGTTAGATAGCCCATTTATCGAGGAAGGCTATAGGCTATATATCATCACGCTAAGACCAATGGGAGCGGAGCAGTAATGAAAGAAAAAGTTGCGCGGGTCAGCTAGTAAATAATAATATGGGTATTGAAGATATAAACCAAATGTGAAGATATACCAATATCATATTAGGTATGTTCATTTATGTGTTAGTACAATAACGAATAAGAATTCTTTGCGGTAAAATTGAAAAAAATAATTTGACCTGGTAATTATTACTGCTCATGTAAAAGTGGTTGGCGCACTGTAGGCACATGCTCTGCACGTAATGTCAATTGCGTGGTTCTTGGCGTGGGGGCGTTTTAACAATATCCACAATCCAGCACAGTTCCTAGACAGTATCATTATTAATGAAACTGATTTATAGTTAATACTTTTTCCGAAAAGCGATAATAATATGGTTTTTGTTAATAAATGTTTTTAAGAACAAACGTTTTTCATTTATTAAATATAGCTTCTGCCCGCTACTTCGTACGCGCATATCCCGTTTTTTTCCCGTTCCCGTAGGAATTTCCCATTCCCGCATAGCCTATAGCCTTCCTCGATAAATGGGCTATCCAACACTGAAAGAATTTTTCAAATCGGACCAGTAGTTCCTGAGATTAGCGCGTTCAAGCAAACAAACAAACAAACAAACAAACAAACTCTTCAGCTTTATATATTAGTATAGATATAAAATGAAGATACATGGAAATAAATATACCAGATGATGAATACTAATCATCGATCGCAAACCTATATACTACTAGAACTAAAATAAGCCCCGCTGTCTTGTAGGAGTTTTAAAATAACTTAAGGTGTCTTCAAGGCTAGAGTGAATAGACTCTTAATATAGTGCGCTTCACCATCAACGATTGCATACTGCTTACCATCAGGTAGGATCGCAGTCATGCTTAGTGCATGACTGCGATCCTTATATAAATAAAAAAAACAATTTAAAAAAATGTAACTCTTGTAACCTTCAGGTTCGATTTCTTTCGTCTTTGCACACATAGTAACTTAAAATAGTAGTCCGCCGGTGTCGGAAGCAGAGTCCAAGCTACCGGTAGTTAGGGCTCCAGAGAAAGGAACCTCCTCACAATACGAGCCGTATCGAGGAGCTCTGCCTTCTTTATAGGCCCTTTATCCAACCGCGTAACGCCAGCTTCGACAGATGGTCGTCGAAGCTTTTGGCCATCAGGCCATTGGCCGTAACGACTATCGGCACAATGACAGCTGACTCCACATTCCACATGTCGACAACCTCGTGAGCTAAGTCGAGATATTTGATTTGTTTCTCTTTCTCAGCCTTCACGAGGTTTTCGTCATGCGGGATGGTAACATCAATTATCATTGTGCGGCGCGCTAATCGGTCTATCACCACTATATCAGGCTTATTGGCAACAATAGTCCGGTTAGTGATGATAGACCGATCCCAGTACAACGTAACATGGTCATTTTTTTCATGAGTCGATCAACAATGGGTTCATGCCTGGGGACCGCAGATTTTTTTTTTTGGACCAAGGCTCATAGTAAAAAAAACATTCTCCTTTGATGTAGGCATAATCCAATCCATCTTATCTGTAACACCTTTGGATATCTATTATTAAAAAGTTGTGCCATTTAATTACGGTCCTCCACGAATAACTCTAATTCATTAACTTTAAGTAATATTATAAACTAATACTGTTTCAGTAAGCCAATTAATGTAAAAGGGTACGATGGGGCTGACATATCTTTGACAAAAGCCCCTAAATAAAAATAGAATAAAAAAAATCTTCTACGCTGTAGGCTCATCATATAGTATTTTTTGAGCAAATCATTATACGACAGAAAGCTCCAGTTACAACGGTATTGCACGGATCTTAAAACAATATGTTGGACCTTCTCGAAGCTGTCTGCATATTTATTATAATAAGGGTTCCATATAACCACAGCGTATTCAAGTTGGGACCTTACAAGTTACCTATACAAATGGATGAAACTGCTAGTACGTTTAAAATCAGTTGTAGATCTCAGTACAAATCCGTACGTTTGTATAAAGAGCATTTACTTGAACTTGCTGATCCATGTTATTAAACAAGTAATCAGCAAAGATGAGTAGATTTACTTCTTTTTGATAAATCCATGCTGCTGTACTAAAATAATTTTGTAAACGGTCTCGTGTATCTTTATAGGCAAGCCTTTCGAAAAGCTTCGACAAGGCAGACAGAATGGATATGGGACTGTAATATTGAACGCCCTGTCTGGAACCGGTTTTATATACCGGGGTATTATTAATTAATAATAATAACAAATACCTACATGTTTAACGTTTTTTATTAGCTCAATAATAAAAAAATGTACAAAATTGAAAATAAGTTATAAATATAAAATTATAAAGAAATATAAAAGGGCACCAAATGCATGACTCGCCCGGGGGCTTAGATGGTTAAGGCCGGCCCTGCATGGACGTTCTTATTTCGGCAATGACATACATAATTATGTAAAAGCTCGACCATTTTCAGGATCGAGTAGAAGTTAAAGGACCCGCTAAAAACTGTCGTTTGTATAGTTTGCGTGAATGAGCTGTTAGAGAGGAGTCATGAACAAAACAACGATTGAAAATTAAATTATGTATTTAATGTCAACAAATAGTCAGTATTAATGTCCAGCGACTCCATGTTGCGCAGCTCATTATACTTGAGGGCCACGAGCGCGTCCAGTGCGGCTTCAGGATGAGCGAGCATCTGCGCAGGCGCCGACGTGTTCGACACACTGGTCACTGTGTTCGACGGTATGCGAGTTATGTGGCGGATCTTAACCTGGAATTATTTTAAGATGATTTTAAGGCATTGCAATTAGGGCATGCAAAAGCGGCCAAAATTAAAGTCCGTTTTTTTCTGGTACCGTACAAAAAAACCCGGTTTTCGGTGAAACCAGTTCGAAAATAAGTTTTCTAATTGTTTTTCTAAATGATATTTTTAAACGGATTGTAAGACCGCTTACATCTTGTTTCTTTTCAATTATTCAATAGAAACATCTATTAAAAGAAAGAAATAAATAATTTCAATAAAAACTTTTTTATAAAAAAATACAATCGCCTTCAAAATAAAAAAAAATACTACAAAGTATAAAATAACTTTAATTTCTGAAGACGGTGTTTTGGTTGGTTTTTTTTTTTTTGTAAAAAGGTTTTTATTTTTTCACTTTTTAGTGGTACTCCACACCACTGGAAAGTCGCAGGAAAACAAAATAAGCAAATTCATTTACTTGGATGATAAACAAAATACTTCATCCAAGTAGGTAAACTAATACTAGCTGTTTTGATTTAAAAGCAAAACTACAAAACCGATTTTGATGATTTTTTTATGGGACAATCTCTGAAGTATGATCTACCAAACAAAACAGAATCATCAAAATCGATTACTAATTGGCGGAATAATCGCGTAATGTTACATAAAAAAAAACGGTTAAGTGCGAGTCGCACCTCTCACACGAAGGGTTCCATACCATAAACCGTATGCGGTATAACTAAACCTTCGCTGTCCGTCCGTCCGTCCGTCTGTCTGTCTATCAGCGGGCTGTATCTCAAGAACCGTAATAGGTAGACAGTTTAAATTTTCACAGATTGTGTATTTCTATTGCTGCTATAACCACAAATAATAAAAATTACGGTTTATGGTATGGAACCCTTCGTGTGAGAGGTGCGCCTCGGTACGCAGGTACCACTAAAAAGTAAAAAATAAAAAACTTTTTTCAAAAAATGTAACCGACTTCCAAAACAAAACACTACAAAGTATAAAATAACTTTAATTATTATTATTATTATTTATTCATTTGTTTTGACTACAAAGGTCCAATTGTTAGTAAAATAAAAAACACGGGGAAAAAACTTAATCTACGGGTTAGTAACTTAATTAGAAACACACAAAAACACACAAAACAAAACGTATACATTTATGAGCGACAAGGTTGCCCTTGTCGCACCAATACATTTATAAAATGCCTCAGCATTGGGGCATCTTGCTGTCCAGCTAGGGCTTTCAGAATACTGTTGGAACTGCCACGCACTTTTGTAAGCAAAGAAGCGGTCTTTTTTCTTTGAATTGCGTAAAAGTCATCGATTCGCGCTTCCGCAAACATAGTGGAAGCACTGCAGTACCGAGGCAGCCCCAGCAGCATCCTGAAAGCATTATTGTACTGTATTCGTAGGAGGTCTAGAGCTTTACGCGTATAGTTGACCCATAGGCTGCCCGTGTAGAAGTTCTGACAGTACGCTGTGAACAGCGTGATTTTAGCTTCTGTACTACATCGGGAAAACCTATGTGCCAACATGTTACACCTTGCAGCTAGCATCCTACGCTCGCGTTCCATGTCCACCTGATCTTTAAGGTCCTCCGTAACATAGTGGCCAAGGTATTTAAAATGAGACACCCGTTTAAGCGGCTCGCCATTGATTGTCAACACAGGCTCATATGAAATTGGCCTCCCAGGAGTCCTAAAAATCAGGTATTCACTTTTTTTAACATTATAAACTAGGCCGTGTCTGGCTGCATACCTTTCGCATGTGTCTAACATTTCCCTGATTGAGCCAGCCGTTGGACCCAGCAGGACCATGTCATCCGCGTAGCTTAAATTGTTGACGCTAACATTGTCAATTTTGCATCCAACAGGTTTGCTGCTGAGTCCAGCAATTAGTTCATTTATGTACAGGTTGAAGAGCTTGGGAGAGCTTATACCCCCCTGCCTTTAATTTCGGAAGTCGGTGTTTTTAGTTTTTTCGCTTTTTGACACCGACTTCCGAAATTAAAGTTAGAGTTCCGAAAAAAAGTAGGGTACATTTTTTGAAAAAAGTGTTTTTTGGATGTGACATCGTCAAATGACCTGTCTGATAAAAAAAAACTTAAAAATGTCTTGTGTGTTTTCTTGAAATAGAAAAACCCTGTTTGAAATTAAGATTTTTTTTTTATTAAAAAATTGAGTAATTAATCAGAATGTAATCCAGGCTCGTAATCCAGCCTGGTGCCAGCAATTTCGAATGCATGAGTGCCAACTTCAAGCCCAGAGGCGGCCCGAACTTCTGCTTTTGTTTTAGTAGCGTTGATTGTTGGGTCACGGGCTGCCAGCAATCTGATATAGCGCTTTTGGGCAGCAATCCAAACAGTTGGACGACCACTGCGGGGTCGGTAAATTACCCATCCCGTGGTACTTCTGCAACGTGGTCACGACACAGGATTGGGATATAGCAACTCTGCGTGCTATTTCTCTCGTGGTGTATCCTTCTTCTCTCAAAGTTACTATTCTTGCTCGTAAAACTTCTGATAATCCTCTTGGAATTTTATTTCTGAATGAGCGTAAGCTAAGACTGAAAGCCTTTTTATATGGAAAAACAATTGAAATGTTTTATATTCTAATTCTATATTTTTAAACAAAGAATCTAAAAAGAAGAAGAAATCATAATATAATCTAACCATATTTAACGTAAAGAAAAAGATTTCGATTTTTCAAAGTGATCGCAAACTTTTTTGATGTGTGTATAAGCCGGTGGTCCCGGCCGCCAAATGGCGATCGTCAAATAAACCATGTCAGAGGCCCTTGAGGCGGTTTAGAGACTCTGACACTAGGGTGTCGTCTCGGGGTCGTTTGACCTTATTGCCCACACGATAAGAAGATTTCTTTGAGGCGCCGTCGGCCCGAGCCTGGTCCTTATCGGACGGCAAGCTACACATCGATCGTTCGCCGTCCGCGGGCCCGCGCCTAAGGAGGCCGGGAATCGCCCTGCGACTTCCTAAGCCCAGCACGTCTCCTACGGCGGTTGGAGCGTGAAGATTGCGTCTCCCTCACGCGTCTCGCCTCTTCCTTCGCTTGCATTACTGCTTTGCAGAAAAAGGTGACTATTTCCCATGCCCTCTCGCTCCAAACAATGGATTGGACCAGAAACCCGGAAGCGAGAGATCGCCGCTGCCGATCGCCGTTACAAGGACACGGCGGTGCTACGCCCAAGCGGGGCAGGCCTCCACCGTATGCTCTACCGTGTCCTGCGGACGATGCACACAATGGTGACACGTGCCCTACCGTGTCCGGTGAGGACCTGCGTCAGGAGGAAGGTGAGGATGCCGTGGCGCTTCTCTCACCTCTCCGCAAAGAGGTGACCTTTTCGATTGCGGCGTGCTTAGCGCTGGGTTGCTCTTTCCATACCGCCATGAGATGGCGCGGCCGGAGCTCTCTTCGACGTGCTGCGATTAGCCGCGCCAGCGGAGTTCCGCCCATAGCACCTCCACGCAACCTAAAAAACCAAACACCCCATGGTTCGGCCCTAGGGCCTGTGGAACGTTGATTATGACTGGGCACTGCGAGTTGCCCTTCCCGACGGCGTCGATGTTATATGTTACGCTAATGAAACCCTGGAGACGGCCCGCGGGCAATGTCATAATGGCATCAGCAAGCGGCAATACTGGCCACGGCAGGGGTTGTGCAGGTCGTCGGAAGGATCCGGCGTTTGCGTTTTGAAGTGGCCTTGCATAATTCCGAGGTCCTCTGTTTCCTCATAAAAATTTAGACAGACGCCACCTCGGGATTGAGTTCGCATCGGTATCGATCGACGATGGAGTACCTAGGACTTGTCCTCGATACCCGATGGACGGCACATTCAGCGGCTGGTCCCCAGGTTCTACTCAATTTAGGAGGGCCTTCTGCAGAAGATTCTATGTGGGGATCGCGCGGTGGTCCATCTGCCATATATGGGGCGCCCGTGTGGACGGAAAACCTAACAGCCTAAAACGCCGTGTACTGCGAAGATCGCGGAAAGCGATGGTTGTTAGGTTTCTGAGTGGCTGGATGGGTGACATGGCGCCCTCAGTTTCCGGCTGACGCAGGTGCTTACTGGACACGAATGCTTTTGGAAGAACCTGCGTTGCATGGGTCGGAAGCGGATACCCGTTTGTCACCAATGCGTACTACACCACATTTTGCGATCTATTATTTTTTAAAATTAATTAGCCGAACTTATGTAAGTACAGGTACAGCTGATTTAATGTGTTAAATATTAATATCAGTTACTTTTTTAATGTTTAGTTTCATCAGTTGTTTAAAAACGTTAACTAACATGTAACAGTGTTATTAAAAGTTGAATCTCGCTAGGACGAATTTTGAAAAAAATATACTACCCATCACGTGTGTGAAGTTTGGCTATTTAATTTAACGTAAATATAAGCCCTATTGCAAATGACTTGTATTCTGTTTAAGGCGATAAGCGAATATTAAGGCCGTTTTGAGAATAGTTTTTTTCTCGTAAGGTACCTATAATAGGGATTTGATATTTCGGTTTATGTTTCTATGCTTTATGATCTACCTAAATTCTAAAGGAGTAAAAATGCAAGGTTCGGTCTGTCTTTTTGTCAGTTTCATTTTCATGGCGTAATACATTATATTGATTTTATGAAAACTGCTTTTAAACATAGAAAATAACCTTTTCTAGCAAAATTCTTAACATATTTTGATTTCGTTATACTTTTATATTATAAAATCCGAAAATTAATTTTGGCACTTACGTTATTTATTCCGAGCCACCCTCATTCTATCGCCATCTCATCTTTTGCCTTTTAAAAGTATTTGCATCACTGTCGATTCAGATCAATTTAGATTGTCCGTGGGCCTTGTCAACGTAGTACCTATGTCACTTTTTCGCAGATCCGAGCTGTCAGATTTACGTAATTCAAATATATTTTTTTTACAATATTTAACAGTTGTAATGAGATTTGAGTTTTTTTTTTGAGTTTTGAGTGTATAGAACATCCATAAACATTATTATTCCTCCTCGTAAGGTAATGTTGCGAAAGCATTTTTTTTCTAGTTTGCAATGTACGTTTTATAGCATTAATCTCATATTTTATCTCAAGAAACATACACAACAACAACAAACAAATTATTTTATTTCAGGATTTGAAATACGTGAAATATCAATATGTCAAGTAAAACAAACTTGCCAGCTCACGGAAAAACAATGATTTTAGAAACTAGTCTCTTCCCGCGACTTCGTATGCGTGAATTTCAGAACTAGGTCAAGAGGGAGATGAGATAATTTAAAAAATGTAGTCCTACTGAAAAGAAATGAAATGTAAATAAATAGTTTTTAGTCCCGAAAATTTTACTTCGTGATTCTTATCTCATTGTAGTTTGTGAGTCTTGAGTCTCGACTGCTCATAATTCCAGCCCCGAAAATACTTCAACATTTTTCTGTTCTCCTGGTACTTTAAAATCCAAACCGCTCACAATTCCAGCGCCGGAAATATTTCGACATGTTTCTTGTCTCCTATTACTTATGAATGGTTAGCACTCACAATTCTAGCATTTCTAGCCCCGAAAAATACTTTGACATGTTTCTGATCTCCTGTTACTTTTGAATCCTAACCATCCACAATTCCAGGTCGGAAATACTTCGACATATTTCTGATCTCTTGGTACATAATGAATCTTTAGCACTCACAATTCTAGCATTTCTATCCCCGAAAATATTTCGACTTGTTTCTTCTGATCTCCTGGTAGGTACTTTTGAATCCTAACCGTCCACAATACCAGCCCGGATATACTTCGACATGTTTTTGGTCTCCTGGTACATAATGAATCTTTAGTGCTCATAATTCCAGCCCGGAATAAACTTCGACATGTTTCTGATCTCCTGTTACTTGTGAATCTATAGCGTTCATTTTCCAGCCCGGAAAAAAAACTTCAATGTACATATTTCAGTTCGACTATTAAAAAAAAAAACAAAATTCTAGCCCAAAAATACTTTTACATCGTCCTGTTCTCCTGATACTTTTGAATCTTTAGCGCTCCTAATTTCAGCCCCGGAAATACTACGATATATTTCTGTTCTCCTGGTACTTGTGAATCTGAAGTACTAAGGCAGCAGCGGCGCTGGGTTTTCACTTCCTCCTCAGTCTCCATTAAGCCATGCCTTTTACCGGGATTAAAAGTAGCCTATGTTTGATTCCAGGATGTTTCAATTTTGTATGTTCACATTTAAAATATTAGTAGGATTGCGGTATTCCTCTAAAGTTTTTAGAGTTCCGTATCCAAAGCGTAACCATCGGAACCCTATTACTAAGCCTCCGCTGTCCGTCCATCCGTCCGTCCGTTCGTCCGTCTGCCTGTCAGCGGCCTGTATCTCAAGAACAGTAATAGGTAGACAGTTGAAATTTTCACAAATTATGTATTTCTATTGCCGCTACAAAAACAAATAATAAAAATTAACGTTTATGGTACGGAACCCTTCGTATGCAGGTCCGACCCGCACTTGGCCGTTTTTTTTGTATAGATAAGCGTAGATTAGCGATTTTTTTAGCCTCACGAGATCAGTTTTTTCACAGTAGCGGCAAAATATACGGTCTTGAAATTACGATGTTAAATTCTGAGGATTTGTTCTAGCTTAATTATTATCAATCAAAACACGATTGGCGAAACTTACTTGATAAACTTATTTTTCAAAGTTAGCCCTTTTAATCCTCTAATAACGATTAATTACCGAATACAGAAATAGTTATTTTTATAGGATACGTTTGACATTGAGACTTTGTCGAATGTAAGTGTTACAAGGAGCATCGGTGAATATGACATACATAATTTTAAAGCTTGTTAGAATTGTTATAATGCGTTCAGAATGTTGTTGGGTTTGCCGTGGAGATGCAGCGCATCTGGGATGTTTGCTGAAGAACGCACTGATGGTTTCCAGGCCATCATACGCAAAAAAGTAGCTTCTCTGCTGACCCATATGCGGGGTAGCAACAACGCTGGACGCAATAGCTGTACGTTTCTATTCTCCCTTCCAAAATCACTGGGTCATGACTTGTGTTGGTGTGGCGAGTCATCCTACTAATATTATAAATGTGAAAGTTTGTATGTTTGTGCCTCAATCCGGCAAAAATGGCTGAAGGGATTTGGATGTAATTTGGCACACATATAGCTCACCGATAAAAGTTCCGACCTAATCGATCGTGTACGGACCAGATTAATACCTTGCGCATTATACACGAAAAGGCATCAGAATGGCAGAGGGAAATGTATTTGACCTTCGTGGACTTTGAAAAGGCCTTCGATACGCTGAAGTGGAGTTGCATCTGGGCCCGGCTGCGTGAAATTGGGGTCCCCGAGAAAATCACGAACTTAATCAAGGCCATCTACAAGAAGTATTCCTGTAGAGTGACACACGACGGCCTCATCTCGGAGGTCATACCGGTACATGCGGGAGTTCGACAGGGGTGTCTTCTCTCACCTCTCCTCTTCCTTGTTGTTCTGGATGGCATCATGCTCAATACATTGGGCAGCAAACGCCGCGGCATAGTGTGGGGACTGTCCAGCGTCTTGGAAGACCTGGATTATGCCGATGACCTATTCCTGCTGAGCCACACACGCTCTGACATGCAAGTCAAGCTGGACGACCTACGACGAGAGGCTAAGGAGGCGGGACTAAAAGTCAACATCCGGAAGACCCAGGCAATGAGGTGCGGGGCGACAAGCTCTTTGCCGTTGCTCATCGGCACAGAGAAGGTGGAGAGAGTCAACAAATTCAAATACCTCGGTAGTTTAGTGTCAGAAACTGGAGTAACTGAAGAAGACATCACTTCCAGAATTGCCAAGGCAAGAGCAACCTTTGCACAGCTCCGTCCTGTATGGTAATCAAGGAAATTGACCCAAAGAGTAAAACTCAAAATATCCAATATACCGGTCCAACATAAAAACCGTGTTGCTGTACGGATGTGAGACATGGAAGGTCACTAAGGACATCTCGCACAAACTCCAGGTCGTATCCTCGGTGTTTACTGGCCCGAGAAAATCTCCAACCAAGATCTGTGGGAACGCTGCGGTGAGACTCCTATCGACCAGCAGATCAAACGCCGCAAGTGGAACTGGATCGGCCACACGCTCCGAAGGGATCTTGAACACATACCGAGGCAAGCTCTAGACTGGAATCCCCAAGGAAAGCGTAAACGTGGTCGCCCCAAGCAGACCTGGCGCCGGACGATCATTGCAGAACGAAGCAATTGGGAAAGACCTGGAGCGAAATGAATCGCGAAGCTCAAGACCGTTCGGGATGGTGGCGCACTGTGGACGCCCTCTGCCCCATCTGTAGACTCACAAACTATCAGAATAAAGAATCATGAAAATGAATTTTCGAGAATGAGAATATAGGACAAAGAAGTTGCGAGCCATCTCTAAAGTCTACGCAGACGAAGTCGCGGGCGAAGTGCTAGTGGTAAATAAATGTGTACTGTGTTGACTAGGTTAAGTTTTCTAAGGGTCTATGCCACCAGAAATAAAAGTTTTATTATTATTGTATTATTTTTCATTATGGACAGTCAAAAATCGGCCCATGGATAAAAAAGTTAGAATCCATGTGTCTTGCCAGAATTAAAGTAATTAAAATGTTGCACAAAACAATGTATCTTTGAATCATATTCGGTCCATCAGTGTTCTTATTTATGTTACAGTGGACTAGTGGCGTGCCCACTTCGTTGGACGGTATTTTTCGGGTCAATATATAGCCTACTAGCGGACGTAACGCGGTTATACCCGCGTAGTTCCCGTTCTCGTAGGAGTACGGGGATAAAATATAGCCATGTTATTCCCTGATAATGTAGCTATCCATTGCTGAAAGAATTTTTCAAATTGGTCCAGTAGTTTTTAAATTTATTCGTCACGTACAAAAATAAAAATCTGTCCTCTTTATAATATTAGTATAGATTGCAAATTAATTGCATATTTTGCTGATGTAATATGTAATTTATTTTCATAAACTGTACATGACATACTTGCTTTTTTTTAGAGTTCCGAACAAAAAAGGAACCCTTTTAGGATCACTCGGGTGTCTGTCTGTCACAGCCAGTTTTCTCCGAATCCACTAAACCAGTTCTGTTGAAACTTGGTACACATATGGACTTCTGTGATCCAAACACAGAAATAGTTCAAATCAAAATACATATGTATTACCAGTAGAGTAGCGAGGGGGGGCGGGGGGTGCGGCGCGTACCGGGTGACACCCGCTTAGGGGTGACACCCGACCGCTCGTTGACTGGTTTTTTGTCACTATCGGGTGGCACCCCGAAACGTTTGACGCAATGGAACCTGTCGGGAGTAGGATGCAAAAATTTTTGAGCTCGCTTCGCTCGCTCTTGCATTTTGCAGTCTCTGACTTCCAGAGTTTTCCTATATAAATCAACAAAAAACTTAAATTTCAATATGAATGTTCAAAATACAATAAAACCCTTCCGAGATCGGGTGCAAAAATTTATTTTGTCCTTCAGGTATTCTGCATTTAGGGGTGACACTCGTTCTATGGCTTTTAGTCACGGTCGGGTGTCACCCCTTAACGGGCGACGACATAACGAAACCCGTCCGTGATGGGGTGTAAAAAATTTCGAGCTCGCTTCGCTCGCTCTTGTGTTCTGCCCTCTCTCAGTTTTCTTTTTTTTTTTTTTATCTTATTTATTTAAGGTACTTTTGTACACTTATGTGACGATGTCAGTCCCATCGTGCTGCTACAAATAATTTAACATAAAAAACTTAGTCTATTTTCTTAACTACTATAAAGGAATACAATATCTTTGCTGCTTCACAAGTAGGTTTGGCTAAAAAACCATGGAACATGCCAACATCCATAATTGAAACTTTTAAGAAGTTAAGCAGAGCAATTCTTTTGTTATTGTATCGGACACATTCCACCAACACATGATGTACATCCTCTTTTTTATTACAAATCTCGCAGTTGGGGGATTCCGTTTTTTTCATAAGAAAAGCAAAGTGGTTTAGCGGAATATGTCCTGACCGCAAACGATGCGCAGCTACAATTTGACAGCGACTCATTTTTGGATCAGAGAACCAGGGTATATGGGGAGGCTCACTCTGTATACTTTTATACCAGATTCCTTTTGATTTTGATCTTTCATTAAAATATTCCTTCCAAGATATACGATTAGTTTTTCTAAATTTACTTAATACTTCAGAATAACTTGGAAGTAAACCACATGACTGGTTGCCTAAAGTAATGCCTTTTTTGGCTAATCTGTCAGCCTCCTCATTACCCACAAGTCCTACATGAGACGGCACCCACTGGATAACTACGTTATGACCTATATGATTAAAGTGTCTTATTTGTTTTAAAATCGTGTACGCTATATCTAAACCTCTTGAACCGTTAAAAACACATTTAGAAATATGTTGTAAAGCACTCTTGCTGTCCGTGCATATGACCGCTTTTTTAGTGTTTATTTCCAAAACATATTTCAGAGCTTCAGAAATCGCAAGTAGTTCCGCTGTCATAATTGAAATGTGCATGTTCAATTTATATATTTTGTGACATTTATTGGCTAAATCACAATATGCTGCTCCTACTCCCTCAGACGTTTTGGAGCCATCTGTGTATATGATATGCCAGCCAGCGTATCGTTCACGTAATTCATTAAGGGTATTATACTTCAGGGAATTAATGTTATAACATGACTTTGGAGCATTAATGCTCACTAGATCACATCTAATAATATCTTCAATATTTGTGTTTGACACCCAAGTTTCTAGAGTGAACATTAAGACTGGATACGAAGAAGAAATCTCCTCAGCCTCCACCGAGTTTAGTGAAGTAGCAAGGAGAGGTTTCTTCCTCCCTCTCCAATATCTATTTTCAGTCATGTTACTCAGTTGTGATACCAAATCAGCTGACATATCATTAGTCCGGGATCTACGGTTATCTAAGTTATCGCTTAGAAACGATTCCAGTTTCTTTGCGATTATCACACGAAATTTTTAACACCATCATCAAATAACATGAGACTTAAAATGCCATATGCATGCGCCGCCACTACATTTTTAGATAAATAAGTATTTTTCAGTCAAGGCCGCTTGTCTTTTGTAATGCGCGCTTTTAAAAGACTTGTTAAGTAACTACTCTTTGTTACTGTGATTCCTTTCTCGTTGCAATTTTAACAATTCTTTTTCTTTCTATGTTAAATTTTTATATTTGCACCAAGTACAACCCCATTTTGTGTCCAGACTATCTTTGTCTATTCCAGGTTGCCTGGAAGAGATCGCGAAATGCGATAAGGCCGCCAATTGTACGTTTTTTAGGATTCCCTATGGAACCCTAACTAATTACTAAGCCTCCGCCATCCGACCGTACGTCTGTCCGTCCGTCCATCCGTCCGGGCTGTATATCAAGAACCGTAATAGGTAGACAGTTGAAATTTTCACTAAGTGTGTATTTTTATTGGCGCTGTAACAACAAATACAATCCGAACATACATGATGTTTTCATATATGTATTGACAAGGTACCGTCATGATGTTAATATCCTTAAACAGTTCCCTTAGGGAGTCGCGCCGGCGGATATTGTAGACGGCTCTGTTTGCAGCACGTCTCCATAATAAGATACCGTAAGACATGATACTATGAAAGTAACTAAAATAAACCAACCTCGCGGTGTCTATATCCACAGCACACACAGCAGACAGTTTACAGCGATCTGCGCGATCAATACAATAACGCGTTCCGGTGCTGATGATGAAACTTAAATTTCAGTATGATACAGAAAAGCTCAGGAAGTTAGAGAGTGTAATGCAAGAGCGAGCGGAACGAGTTCAAAAATTTTTGCACCCTGCTGCTGACAGGTTTCATTGCGTCACACGCTGGGGGGTGCCACCCGATAGTGACAAAAACCAGTCAACGAGCGGTCGGGGGTCACCCCTAAACGGGTGTTACCTTGTTCTTTGCATTGTCCAAACATTTAAGCAATCAAAGATAATGTTAACAAGATTTTTGTAATATATCACATGGTTTAAAAGAGTGTCCATGGAGTTTCTTGCACGTTCTTCTCCATAGAGATCTACGCTTTGGAACGTGCAAATAGCTTCATGTTTTTGACTGACCGACTTTGACAATTCAAAAGTGCCTGTAAATGGTTTACTTGAAATATACGCTTTGAGTTTGAGTTCAGGGGCAATAGGCTGATAGGTCTGTAGGATGAAGGATCCTCAGCTAGACTTGTTAATAAAGTCGAAAGTTGCTGTTAACCTAGTTTTCTAGAACGTCCTCGGATGGTGACTTACAGCTGGAGTCCTCGTATGGGTGTCTGTACAAGTAATGGTGTGTGTGTCTGTATGTCTGTGGCATCGTAGCTTCCGAACGGATGAACTGATTTTGAAATGTTTTTTTTTTTTTTGAAAGGTGGATTAGTCGAGAGTGTTCTTAGTTATGTTTGATGAAGATCGTTCCAAGATGGCCGCCGCCACAAAATGGCGGTTAACATATTTGTTAACTCCCTCAATATGGGTATCAAATGAAAGGGCTTGACTAGTAGAATAATCTACACTATATTGAAAGGGAATGAGGAATATTAACTAACGAAATGTAAATTAAGTTTAAAAAGCATGAAATAAAATTAAATTAAAAATTTAAAAACCCCATCCAAAAAATACCTTTTAAAAGTTAAAAATAATTTCGATTGCTCCTTTTAGTTTAATATAGGTAGGTACGATTCTTCGGGCCGGCGTTGTCTAGTGGAATAATGTACACTACATTGAAAGGGAATGAGGAATATTAACTAACGAAATGAAAATTTAATCAAAAATTTAAACAAGTCGCTAATTAGAAAAATAAAAAACCCGACAGCAAAAATTATTAAGTGCGAAAATTGTTTCATAACAACTAGTAGCTTATATATTTTTTTTTTGTAACCTCCATTTAATTTCCTTCATCTTGATACGATACTTGATAGGTTTGGTTAAAAAAAATATTAACGACTCATAAGTTAGCGCCCAATATCCGCCACATTGCTTTTTTTTAAATACCTATCTAAGGACACTTGGGTTTTTGAGATGAATCTAACGACACCTTAATAGTCAAAATCCATTCAGCCGTTTGGAAGGTACGAGGTAATAAATAAAGAAACATACATCTATACTTAATATATAAAGCTGAAGAGTTTGTTTGTTTGAACGCGCTAATCTAAGGAACTACTGGTCCGATTTGAAAAATTATTTCAGTGTAAGATAGCCCATTTATCGAGGAACGCTATAGGCTATATATCATCACGCTAAAACCAATAGGAGCGGAGCAGTAATGTAAATTGTGACGCAGATGAAGTTGCGCGGATCAGCTAGTAAAAGATACGCGCGAAAAACATAACCCTTCCTTGACAGTCAGGTAAAAACCCTCGACAAAAAAACCTTTACTTTTTTACGTTTTTTTACCGTACGTATATATATACCGTACGACAGAACCGAATGCTCTGTTCACACGGCATTCGGTTTTGCTTTTCTGAAAAAAAAAACAACCGGTCAAGAGCGAGTCGGACTCGCGCACCGAGGGTTCCGTACTACCATAATAATATATAAGTTCCTATTAGGTGTATAAAAATCAAGGTCCTGAGTCAACACGATTTAGATTTTCGCGAAAACTTGAAAAATCAATGCTTAATTTTTAACTTATTTTATTTTTTGGATTTTTTCCTTTATCAACGCAATTCGGCTTTTTTGCAGGAAAGCGCTCTGATAAACAGTTTTTTTTAATTTGTTTGTATCCCGAAAATGATGTGACCATCAATGAAAAATTCCCCCCCCCCATTGTGACCGATCTGGGGGCTACTCTCTAAGCCCGAAGTCCGTAGTTTTGGGCTTAGTTGTGGGCGTATTCTACTCCGTATCACCTACGGACTTACGACAGTCCTGAACCCGAATTAATTGAAATAATACAACACGATTTGACAGTAACTGTCAAATACATAATCGGATCTTAAGTTTTGCCCGTTTCGGTTAAGTATTTGTCGTATTTTAAAACCGAATGCACGTGTGAACTCATTCATATAAATTATATTGTAACTAAACAGTATCCTGTAAAAATCCGGCTAAGAAGTTTATGTCGTCGTGTGAACGTAGCGTAACCACACGTTTTCCCTTTCTCAGCTATAGTTTTTTACTCACATTACCGGCTGCGTATTCGGTATTGTATAGAATACCTAGGCAAAGTATAAAATGAATAATATTTCATACATTAACTTGAATGTTTTATGTAAGTATCCTATACATTGCCTAGGTATTCTAAAAAAAACCGGTCAAGAGCGAGTCGGCCTCACGCCATCTCTTGACCTACGATCATGCTGCTACGAAATAAAGGCTACGCTGTTACGAAGTAACGGCTACGTTGCTACGAAGTCACGGCTACGATGCTACGAAGGAACGAAAATGCTGCTACGAAGTAATTGCTACAGTACTACATAATAATTGCAACGATTCTAAGAAGGATCTGTTACACTAACTAGGAAGTAACGCAATGGCAACTGGTAGCAAAGCAGTAGCCTTGCTAGGTCAGTTGCGTTATTTTGCTCCGTAACCGGCTACTGCGTGTTGCATAATCGTGTCACATAATAAGTACTTACTATACCATCAGTTAAGTAAGCCACTAAATTGAAGCTACAAAACTCACTTGATCTATTGTAGATGGCGCCACTCCAATACTTTCCCAAGTATCCGAGTCTTTCGGTATGAACAAAGGCTTTGTGTAGTTCGTGTTCTTTTCTTTGATAGGAATACAATTCCCAAAAGCGATGTTGAACAGCATGTCTTTGGCGCGCCTCAGAAGTTGCGGCTCTTTAGACGAGTAGAACAATAAGTGCGCGTGATTGAGTAATGCGAAGCTTCTTAAGGTTGTGCAGATCATTTTCTTTATCTCGCTATCTGTAATTACATTTAGTGATTTGATTGGCTAGAAGTGCTGACTATCCTCTTCATTGTAATATACGCCAATGCTTTAGGCGCAAGTGTCAGGGTGTTGAAACTTACCAAAATTCTTAAAAAGATCATATTTCCCACAAATAATTATCAACTCTGGTAAACTTTCTGCAGTTGAATAGACATCGTTCATTGTTTGAGTGCAAGTTTCCAAAGTTTCCCAAATACTTTTCATTTTACAGAGATCTACCATGACACAGAAGAAGAACTTCCCGCCAAGAGGTGTAGCCCGCAGCACATTATTCAGTGTTTCCAATTTGCCGCCGTATTCCCAAATGTGACATAACGTTTTGTCGATTCCTTGTTTTTGATTCGACTTTCTCCCAAACGAGTATTCTACCACTAGTGTTTCTCGTGGTGGATCGTTTTTCTCCAGAAAGGTATACAGCAGAGTTGTCTTGCCCTAAAAGTTTTAAGTTTAGGATATGCATTCATCATCATCATCATAACAGCCGAAAGACGTCCACTGCTGGACATAGCCTCCCCCAAAGGGCGGGGGGGGGGGAGGGGCGTTGCCATAATCGCCATGCATAAAGGTTATGTATTTTAATACATAACCTTTATGCATGGCAAAATAATTAATCAATAAATTATATAACTTCAACTCACTACTGATTTGCTTCCAACAAGAAATATTGTTCGCGAGTTATTGTCGCTCACGTTTGTATGCGTTTTATCAATTATTTGAGTAGCTATTTCTGGTATCGATAACATAATTCTAGCAGACTGCTGCTGCTGACTTGAAAAACTACGCTTCACTTCGAAAATATGGTGTGGAACAAAGAGTAAGTACTAGATATAACTTTATACGGTTAGTGTGAAACCCGAATAACCCGAAAAACTCACAAAGGTAACTTGTAACACTACCTAAAGTTGTTTACCGGATTGTTATGAATATTGTGTTTCCTAGCAACCTAAGCGACAAACGTTACATCTGCCCATGGCGCTACCTCCACGAGCGAGTGTATCGCAAAGAGTACTATGAGTATACGGGTGTATCGCCGCGAGTTGACGTTTTGCTCGTCAATGGTGAATCGCCGCGATAATAGCGCCATGTGGAGACACGTTCATAGAGTTGTTATAGAAATACGTGGCACGACGATAATATCGCCGCGATTCTCTTGCTCGCCCCCTAAAGACGTCTTTAAGTGATATGCAAGCTAAGGTTGTACACAAATCAGCTCTTCAACCGAAGTCGTCTAACGATCCAGTGTGAACTTGTGATCATGACTCAGATCGCAGCCAAAGTCGGCCAAGTTTAGCGTCAAGTGACGCGGACAAGTTGGCAAGCCGAAAACAGAAGTAAAATCCGAGGTTTTAAGAACAAATAAAAGACACATTAATAATTTTCATATACTTCTTTATTATATTCGTTAATGAGAGCTATCGCGTTTGAATTTGCCGCTAGAGGCGCTAGTGTAGCGTGAGGTTTTCGATATGTCACATTTCACAGTTGGTTGGTTTTGACGCGAGTTTGTTTATTTATTTGTTTTTTGTTAATATTTTACTCAAACAGCCTGAATCATCATCTTCCTGCCCTCATCCCATGTTACTTGGGGTCGGCGCAACACGTTTTTTTCTTCCATTCTTCCATTCCATTCCATTCATTTCATTCTCAAACAGCCTGAATATGGTAGATTAAGTTACGGTTCTCCCGACCACTGCAATGAACTTTTTTTTTTCATTTTGATGAGTCCACGGAACACAGCAACGATATCTATGTTGTACTAGCTTCTGCCAGCGGCTTCACCCGCGTGGTCCCTAGGGATTATACTCTCGGGATAAAAAGTAGCCTATGTCCTTTCTCAGGTTATAGACTATCTGTGTGCCAAATTTCATTTAAATCGGTTCAGTAGTTTTGGCGTGAAAGCGCGACAGACAGACAGACAGAGTTACTTTCGCATTTATAATATTAGTAAGGATAAATCGCACGTTGACGGCATCATAATTTATTTTCCGTCTAAAAGAGACGTTTAATAAATGTATGAAGCTTGGTACTATATTAATTTATAATTTAAACAGCCTTCTGAGCTATACATATTATATGCTGAAAGAGTGTAATTATTTTAATGTGTTTGCGCATTTTTTTTTGAGCCATCCTTTTTTTTAAACAAGTGTTGAAAATTAAAATGCTTACATCACTAAATACAAACAATATTTATATTTTAGGGTTTGCAACCACAGGGATTTGCCATTTGACAATGACAGTGACAGTCTCAGTCAGCAAGACTCGGGTCTAGGCATGGATAATATCGTTTTTACACTATAGCTAAATTTTTAAATATAGCGGTTTAGAATATCGGTAATTTCATTTATATAAAACGACAATCGGAAATAAGTCAGTCAATTGAACAATCGGGACACTAACGCCATCTAGGGGCGTTCGACGGAGTCTAGGACATTATGCTCGACAGAAGCTGAGCTCAGTCTACTGGTGGCGGTCGAGCAGTGCAGACGTGCACACGTCTAGAAACCGCCGCGTGTTCCGAATACTTGTTCAGTGTACCTATTGTGTGAGAATATTGTAATTGAGACTTTGAGTGTGAATAATAAGTTGATTTAAAAGCAAACGTTGTTTCTATTGCGCAATTACCAACACTTCCCATAGTACGCCCACTGTAGTTCTAATATCCTGGCTGATGTAACCTAGAGAGTTGCACCTTCAGTGACATATTTTAATTTCGATGTATTGACTGAATCTATATGGAACTCGGAAGTGATAGGTAAGGTACTTTAGAGGGATGCGGTACAGAGAGTAGTCCCGCATACCTCCATTGTTGCACCTACCAGACAATTGTTGTGCCTGGCGGGAAACTGCCCGATACTTGATATTCGGGTTGATGTATAAGTTCAAATCGCACGGTAAACTCTGCTTGCGCGATGCAGGATTTTAACCTAGTAGTTCGCTGCTAGTTGGATAGATGGCGTCGCGGTTCTTTTTGTTGCGATGTTGATTTGCTCCGTTGGTTTTTCTTGTGGCTGCATTGATGCCGCTACAGTACTATGATTGTTAAGTTTCGGTTTTTGTCGATTTATATACATCATTGTATTTTATTTGGAACTATACAGTCGACAAAGTCCCGCGTGTATAGCAATCGAACACGGAAGCACGGTATTTCAAGTACCCGACTCGGTTTGAACCAAATATAATAGCGCTCAGCGCAAATATAATAGGCTCAGCTAAGTATCAGCTTGCCGCGCTTGACTCGGTGGAACACAGAGCTAAGAGGCTCATCGGTAACGAAAAACTGGTGGATGCCAAGCTACATAGCTTGGCTCATCGCCGTAAGGCTGCCTGCTTGTCGGTCTTCTACAGATTGTACTTCGGTGAGTGTGCCCAAGAACTCCACGACCTCATCCCACCGGCCCCCTTCTACCATCGGACATCCAGACGCACTGCATGTTACCATCCCTACCTTGTTACTATTCCACCAATTCACACTAAGCTTTTCCAAACGTCTTTTATAATGCGCACAGCAAAGGAGTGGAACTCTCTACCTGCGTCTGTGTTTCCAAACGCTTACAACCCTAATCTCTTCAAAGTTAGAGTGAACAGGCTCCTTCTGGGTAAGCTCGCTCCATCGTAGACTTTGTCTCGGTCATCTCTGACCTAGACTAGAGTCAAGAGCAAACCCATTACAAATAATAAAATAAAAAGCGCGATACGGTTTTGTGTGTAGTTCTGAGACTCATACCAACATTAACGTATTAGTAACGCGGATACCTGATATATAGATTCAGTACGATCAACTATATAGGCATTAGTTACTGTGCCAATACATAAGTGTTGTATCTATATTTAATCTGCATCGCCTATTCCTAATGTCCACTGAGTCCTCTCCTACTCGGATCAGACAGTGTACCGACACCATCGTATTCTGTTGCTCGTAATTTCGTTGTGCTTTGAGTTTTGTGTTGCTGTGTTCTTTCTTCCATTAGACCTTTGCATCTACCCTACGAACTCCGAAAACCCTCTTATTTATTATATACTTTATTGTACACCATAACAAGCACAGGAAAAACTCTTATTAAAACAAGTGTACAATGGATGGTCTGTACAGGCTGAATTTTTAAAGTGTGCCTTCTGGGTCAATTCTGAAATGAACCCGATTTTGATAAAAAGTAAAACTGCATCATTAGATTTTTGAAAAATCGTTATTCTTACCCGGGAATCGAACCGGTTGATTTAGAAAAAAAATAACACACCCTGTATTATTGCACCATCCAATAGTGTAGCTAGTAAGGATCAAATTCTGTGAAGTAATAACACATGGCAAACTAAAGGAAAGCTCTCATTTTTAACAAATTAGTTATAAAATACACACAACACCGTATCGCACTATGATATTCGGTTAACACATCTGTACGTCGCAGGTAGTGATGGGGAAAAAGAACATTCTCACAATGAGAATAATCTCGGAACGAGAATGTTCTGAAATATTCTCGTGAGCGGAGAACATACGAGAATTTATGAGAACTTAAAACGAGTAAAAATGGAAGGATTACCTCCTTCCATTTTTAACATGAAACAAATAACTTTGATAATTTTTATTTTCATTATTAGATGTAATTAACATATATTTCATTGTATATAAATAGGACAGTAGTGCCATAACTAGCAGCTATAATAAACTATATTACTTGTTTGATTCTGGACTTTGTAAAAGGTGTTTATTTTGAAATAAAACTCGATGATCCATTTAACCTGGACATATAAAAAAACAGCCTGAAAATGACTACCTAGTCTTTAATGAATAAATTGAATAATCAACATAAACCAAAGTGATTTAGATAAGAAAAGTTAATTAAGTTAATTGTACTTTAGCAAGGATAATCGAGAAACACGGGGAGGCACTTGTGGTCTCCCTAGACATCTCGAAGGCCTTCGACAGGGTCTGGCACGATAGCATTATTGGCAAGCTTCCTTCCTTCGGTCTGCCCGCCGGATTGTGTGATTAGATTTCAGATTTCCTGAGGGTTCAGTCCATCCGAGTGGTCATAGATGGCTGCTCGTCCGGACCGCTGGGTATTAGTGCCGGGGTTTCTCAGGGGTCGGTGCTCTCGGCAACATTGTTCCTGCTGCATAATGAACTGCTAAAACCCGGTACATTTGGGTATGCAGACGACAGCACTGTTGCTGAGAGATACGTGTCCGATGCATGAGCTGGTGGGTCACAGACCAACGTGAGCTTCTTGGTGTAACATTAACATCTACCTCCAACTTTGGTCCTTTCATAGATGCAAAGGCTCAAGTGGCTGCCAGAAACTTGGGGATCCTAGCAAAGGTGAGATGGTACTTTACGCCGGTACAGCTGCTCAAACTTTATCAAGCGCAAGTTCGATAGTGTATGGAGTACTGCTCTCATCTTTGGGATGGATTTACCAGATACCAGTTGGATGCCCTTGAATTAATTGAGAAACGAGCCAAGAGGATCATCGGCAATGATAGGCTCGTCGAAATGAATCTTCAAAGCATCGACGCCGAGTTACTGTCGGTTTTGTATCGGTTGCAATTCGGGGAATTTGCGACGGAATTACATAATTTAATTCCGCCAAGTCCGCTCTATCATTGGACCACAAGACGTGCGGCAGTGCGCCACCGGTACCTACATGGTGGACATCCCATCCATATGCACAAAACGTTTTGGGAACACATTCATTGTGCGTATAGCTAAGAAGTGGAATTCTCTGCCAGAGTCTGTTTCCTGATAGCTACAACTTACGAGTCTTTAAGTCAAGAGTAAATTGGTGAACGAATTGGGAGTGAACGTTTTCCTTAAGGATTGTAAAAAAAGATTTATCTTTTTAAGTATAAAACTTACAGGGACGACTGATTCGTCAAATTTTAGTACAACATTTTTCACAATTTCTGATGTATCTACCTTCTACCTTTAAGTTTTGGTTTGGTTTTGGATACTATATTTTAGTTTCAAAAAGCTTCACGAAATGTTTCAAAATATGTATAACATACGAAAACACACTATAAATTTCATCTATCATACCAATTTTAAGACAGGATTACATTAAAGTTAGGTTTTGTTACTTCGTTTTTAAATTCTCATAAGTTCTCTGCTTGGAGAACATTCTCGAGAACATATCCGCAAAGTTCTCACTAAGAGAATGTTCTCGAGAATTTCCCATCACTAGACTCGCAGGTAGCTGACGCAATTTTTTTTTGGAATGCTCCGAACCGTTCGTTACTCATAACTCAAAAACGCAACGTACCTAAATGTTTTATCTATCCATCTACGTACCTTTTGTACAATAACTAGTCGTTGAATATTGGCACCGGACATAAACCGATTCGGGTAGGTACTTGAAAAACTGCGCTACACCTTCCTTCATTCGACTTCGTCGAGTATACAAATAAAAAATATAATGATGTATGTAAATCGAAAAACCGAAACCTGAAAATCACAGTACCTTTTCTACCACTTCCGAGTTCCACATAGATTCAGCCAAATAACGTATTGAAACATATAACTTAAAAAAAAAACCAAACAAACAACCAACAAACCCAAAAGTTGACTGTTAGAGAATGCCTTGTTGCATTAAGTCTGCTTATGTACCACTATTGTATAATATGAAGTTTAAATAAATAAATAACTAAATGCGATAGCCGATATTCTCAGTAGCGTAGCTAGCATGGGTGACACCCGGGGCGGATCATGTGGTGTCACCCCTCAAATGACCCCCCCCCCCCAAATTATGAGTTGCGCCTTTGGCTTTTCGTTCAGGTGACTGCAATCGCAAGCCGATTTTCGGAAGGGATGGGGGGCGAAGGTGTGCGATTTGCGATGCAGGTTTTTATTTTCAGGAATGTTCTTACATCATGCTTACTTACAAAAAAAATCTCGAGAATTAGATTATTTTGAGTTTGTTTTCATAATTATCTAAACCCAACTTTGTTGAGTAACGCATGTAAACTCAAAAACTGAAAAAAGGGCAGAGCACAAGAGCGAGCGAAGCGAGCTCGAAAATTTTCGCATCCCACCTCGTATAGGTTTTATTTTCTTTTGATCATTCATACACAAACATAGTGATTTTACTGAATCGTACAGAAACGCTCGAGAAAAAAGAGAGTGCAGAAAGTAAGAGCGAGCGAAGCGACCTCGAAATATTTTTACATCCCACCACAGACGGATTTCATTACTTCGCCCGTTAAGGGGTGACACCCGACCGTGACAAAAAGTCAACGAACGAGTGTCACCCCTAAACGCAGAAAACCTGAAGAAATTTTTGCACCTCAACTCGGAAGGGTTTTATTGTATTTTGAACATTCATACTGAAATTTAAGTTTTTGTTGATTTATATAGAAAAACTGTGACTTCCTGTCAGAGAGTGCAAAATGCAAGAGCGAGCGAAGCGAGCTCAAACATTTTTGCACACTACTCCCGACAGGTTTCATTGCGTCAAACGTTTGGGGGTGCCAACCGATAGTGACAAAAACCAGTCAACGAGCGGTCGGGTGTCACCCCTAAGCGGGTGTCACCCGGTGCGCACCGCACCCCCCGCCCCCCCCTCGCTACGCTACTGGATATTCTAAATATTCGTGTAAAAGCAATATTGCCCATGCCTAGAGGTTAGGGTGTCTTTTTTATTTTAACGTCATTCTGACGTTTACAGATTTTACCTTTTTTCGACATGTTTTCATATTGCAATATTTTTTGTCTTAATTTCATGAAGCTGCAGCTAAAATTATAACAAAATCTTAAAAATTTAATAGAAACGGAAACTTAAGCCACATTTAAAATAAATATATTCCATAGAAATGAATAAAAACGCGTCTCTGTGCGTTTTGTTTCTACTGAAACATTTTTCCCTTTTTTTTCAAAAACACACGCCTGGAAAATTTGTGTTTAACTATAATCGAGTAGCTTGATTAATAAGCTTTCTAATATGGTATATCACATTAGCGTTTAAAAATCTTCAGAATATTGTACCACTTTTGAACGTGTCCTTTGTTTACATGCGCGTAATAACTACTTTATGCTACGATTAAGGACCTCACTCGACAGTGGCGCCTGCTGGTGAGTACAAAAACGGTAGCCCTCATTAGAAGAGGTGTATGCTCTATTAAAAAAGAAATCGCGTTTAGTGGCATGAGGTGTACCTCAGTTTGGTTTTTGAATTCCTTGTCTGTGGTTTGAGAAGCAAAGTTGTCACACTGTAATAATAGCATCTAAAAAAAAGTTTATTTATCTGTGGAAATGGCGATTGATGATCTTGGTGTCAAGAGATTTTTGTAGAAAATCTTGTGCGATTATATTGCGTTGTAATATCACCTGGGCGTTAATTCTTTTAAAACGAGCTTTGGATTTCTTTAAAATAGTTAGAAGTGCATTTTATTTGACATCGATGATTAGTGTCAACTGATTGCAAGTGGTAAGAAATACATTGTCACCTTCACTCTTGTCCTAAAACTTTATTTATTTATTGTGCTTATTTATCATTGTTTATGTTTTTAATCATGATTTACTGGTAACTGTAGTGTACATTTTCAATATATTAGAAAACGTGTTTGCGATCTGTTGAGTTGTTATTACGAAAGAGAAAGGACCATTCTCCACATTATTCTCATTCATATTATTCCGTAACCTACATAAAATTACAATTAAAATCATGTCTAACATTTGTAGTGTTCGATGTTTTTTTCTCTTTATCACGAACATGTTATTTTTTTCGATCTAACTGTTATTTGGAAACATAGGATGTTTATAAATAGTATATAGTTCAATGAACTAATTTCATAATTACGTTTCAACATCCTAGTAATAGCGTTATATCGACTTCATTAAGTTACCAAAAAATCAAAAGTAATGCAAACTTTTAAACATGAAGTGGTGACAAATGCATCATTCACAGTTACTTATTCCCATTTCAGGTGACCTGGGCCACTAAATCGAGAAGGTAGCTATGACTTTTATTGTACTTAATATTTTGTGTCATAATCTGAATTTGAAATTTCATAGAAAATTATTGTATTGTTGCAATATAAACATAATAGTGTGATATAGATGGCAGAAGTGGATCCGGAAACCCTGTTAGAATGGCTGCTGACGGGGCAGGGTGATGAGCGTGACATGCAGCTCATTGCTCTTGAACAACTGTGCATGTTGCTGCTTATGTCCGACAATGTTGACAGATGCTTTGAAAGGTAATTAATTCTAAAATTGAGTCAGCAGGCAGGCAGCCAAACTAAAGAGCTTAATATGAGACAAGCTTAGGAGAGGCTTGTGATAAGCTAAAGAGCCGGTTGATTGATGTGATTATCAATACCTTCTTTTTTTCAACATTCACTATCTATTTGTTTTTAGTACACATGTATGTTATATGCTTGTGCCTTCTCTATAAAAAATTATATTACTAAAAATTTTATCATAATAATAAGAAATAGTTTACCAATGCCTTAATACTCATGATACCCATAGTTAATTTTATGAGAGTTATCCTAATATACCAATTTAATTATAAACAATATTGTAAACAAAATCTATACTCAATCAAACAAAGAATCGTTGATAAGAATTGTTGGAATGTTAATATTACCTATATTGTTCAGTTCATTATATTATAGCGGGTTGAATGAGGTTAGTTCAATTTTAAAATGTGTACTGTGGTCTGTCTGTTTAGGACGTACTTTTCTCGTGTCCAAGCTATCATTTCCGAAATAAGGCACTTTTCATAGCTACAGGGACTTCACCCCTCTGTCCATAATCTATACTAATATTCTTCTTGTTTGTTGTTCACTCACTGTTGAGGATCGCAAACACATTCAATGTGTGTCCAAGCCTTGGGGTCCTCTGCAATATGGACCGCTCTGTACATGCTACCTCCAACAGCCTTCTTTATGGTGTAAAAGATTGAGAAGACCAGTTGCCACTAATATTATAAACCTGAAGAGTTTGTTTGTTTGGTTGAACATGCTAATCTCAGGGACTATTGGTTCGAATTGAAAAATTCTTTTAGTGTTGGATGGCCCATTTATTAAGGAAGGTTGAAGGCTATAAAACATCACACTGCAACCAATAGAAGCAGAGCACTCATGGAAAATGTGACGCAGACGAAGCTGCGTGTGTCAGCTTATAACAGGCTATAGGTTCAAAAGTTATTAATAGTATTATGAGCATTATGTGTGTTTTTACACTATATAAGCTATAGAATTTGTTTCAAAGAAATAGAATCATTCAAACATTTGGTCATATTATTCTTAATTTGTCTATATTTACAAATAGTATGATATTTTTGTTATCTTATCAAACATACAATGTTATGAAATTATCATATTGGTAGCAGCACATTGAATGTGACCTACTTTTTTTCCAGCTGCCCTCCAAGAACATTTCTTCCAGCATTGTGTAAAATATTCTTAGATGAATGTGCACCAGATAATGTGCTGGAGGTGACCGCCAGGGCTATCACATACTACTTGGATGTTTCTGGTAAGCCTCACAAAGAATATAATGCTACACATTGAAAATTAATGTTTAACTTTAATTCTGTTTATGTGTAAACAGAAATTTACTTTAATTGCACCTGGTTATGGTCACATGACCCATGACGCACTGTATAATTTATTAACATCTTTATTATTTTAATGATATGCAGATTTATGATTCCTGAAAAATTGTTATATTTAAGTAAAATTGTGTTTGAGATGCATTTAGGTATATACTAATTTGATTGTATTTTGCAGCTGAATGCACAAGGCGGATTGTTGCTATTGAAGGAGCAGTTAAGGCTATTTGCAGCAGACTGCTCACAGTAGATCCTAACAATCGTACCAGCAAGGACCTTGCTGAACAGTGCATTAAAGTAAGACTTGGAGCATTTCTTCTTGAAGTTGTAGTATTAGTTTTTAAAAGTTAAAGCAGTGTGTAACTGTACCTCCTGCCTCTGATCACAGGTATTAGAGTTAGTATGCACAAGGGAAGCAGGTGCTGTTTGGGAAGGTGGTGGCCTCCCTGCAGTATTACACTTCATTACACATCATGGGACATCTGTGCACAAGGATACACTCCACTCAGCTATGGCAGTTGTTTCAAGGTATTTTATTGATTACTTCCTGATGTATTTTATACTAGATTATGTCCAATTCTTAGTCTTTGTTATTCCTGGGAAAGTTCGTAATGTAATTGGTGTGATTGCCAAATATTTTTTATTTTGTCAGGGTTTGTGGCAAAATGGAGCCGGGTGATGCTCGCGTGGGTGACGCGGTGTCATCTCTATCGGCGCTGCTGCGTCACAATGACGCGCGGGTGGCGGACGCGGCGCTCCGATGCTTCGCGTCACTTGCTGACCGCTTCGCGCGCGCACATGCTGACCCGGCCCCGCTTGCTGAACATGGTATGTATTAGGAAGTGTTTTGTTTATTTATTTATTTGGAAACTCACAAAACACTTGTACTTTTAGTTGAATTATATTAATAAAAAAATACAATGTTTGTTTGTATTGGGAACTTTATTCTATACATATATGATGGGTTTAAAAAAATACTTTTCATCTCATCTCATTGTTTTCTTTTTGTTAATCATAGGATTGATCGAGGAACTAGTTCGCCGGCTGGGCAGTGCTGAAAGTGGTGACGACAAGTGCTCGGCTCCAGCTGTATCTACCACTGTCAGTCTGCTCTCTACATTGTGCCGTGGTTCCGCACAAATTACACATGTAAGTCGTCTTTTCTTGGTAAATGTAAATAATTGCATGACTTTCATTTTATGAACTTCGACATGTGTTTGCATTTAAAACTGGTTACTGAGTAGGAATTATATTTATGAATGACTAGCTGTGTTGCCCGCGACTTCGTTCGCGTGGAAATTTTTAATGTGTAAGAACGGACCGCCTGATCAAAATGTGATCAATGTGGTGACGACTATAAAAGGTGTTCTTTTGGGCGCTGTAATTTGGTCGGCAGAATTCTTAAACAAAATTAGACGGCGTAAAGGCCACCCACTCGTTCTTTGGCGACTGCACTGCCCTCTCACACAACCAGTCTTAATTGTTTATATTAATCTCCAAATTGGGAAAAAAGTGCATGATAATTTCATCTTCTGTAGCCACGGGATGGGCAAATTCTTCTGTGTCCGATTTCAGATGACCTTTTCCAATTTACAGTAGCTTATTTGCAGACTACGGTTCAACTCCTCTAATGCATGCTTGTGCGACATCGTGCACTCATTCTCGTGCGCTTGCACTGTTGCAAAAGGACTCCCCGGTGGCTATTTTTGATAATATTGCATGTTGGAGTATCTTTCCTTGCAAGGTTAAGCGGCAACTTAAAAACGGAATGTGCAGTCCGACCACCGCTAAGCAAAGTTGCAGCAATGCCTGAGAAAGCCACAGCCAGAGCTATATTGAGGCCCTTGCGGAGTTGGACCAGCAGAAGATTCAGCACAAACTTACCCGTACCTCCTGGTACGTCAAGAAGGAACAATTCCCCCTTTCCACTATTTACTCACTCAGAATCTAATCGCGCAGAATCGTTTCGTAGACTTGACGCTGCTCGAGAAGTAATCATGGTGACATTTCATTGACATGCATTTCTAAAGCCGTGGTATAGTTATTTAACTCATTACAACATCGCTTGACAATTCCCCTCTTCGCTGCCATTTTCCAGATATGGACATCATTTTATCCTCAATGAATACCAAAGCATTGTTAATGATTGGGTCATTGTGAGCGCCATCGAGCCCTATGCACAATATCTTCTGATAAAGCGTCCTTGTATTTATCGTAAAGCTGGAGGGGGTTGGATAGCCCGTAAGTGCTCACTAAAATTGCGAACAGGTCTCTAACTTTGGCTTTGAGCGACAAAGGACGGCTTCGGCAACGTTACTCGTTCTTGACTATCTACGGTTTTAAGCACCTGGAAACTGGTCGGGTCCAGTCAGTCAGTTCTGAAGTGCACTTCAGTTATTTCTGTCCAGCAAGGGTTGCACGTGAATGTATTGAACAGGTCTGATCGCCCGTAGTTGCAAACGTACGCAAATGCGTCGTGTGTACTCGTGAAGGTACCTTGGTTTACTTACAAAATAATGATGAGGCCCATGGCCCTATGGTCCTCAGGTCAGTATCTTATGATGGAATCCTGGAGAAATAGAGGGAACTCTTCAAATTTTAAACGCATACTTAAGCGATATGGATATTTTTTGTAAGAGTATTTTCTCGGAGTGGTCACATTTCAATTTAGTGAAGATCTGATGGAGAACCTCGAAGATAGGCAACGGAACTCCTCATTAAATTAGAACAATTTGGAACTGGATTGCTGAAATCGCGTGTCTGTTTATTGTTTACACCAGTTACTACATAACATCATGCCGGTATGTTGTGAAGGGGTACGCACATGTGGATTTCAACATAGTTTTGAAGAATCACCACTATAAAGTGACAAATAAAATACTTTTTCACATAATCATACAACCGACTTCTAAATAAAAACTTTAACTTCAAAAGTCGGTGTCAAAAAACGAAGAAACAAAACCAAAAACACCGACTTCCGAAATTAAAGTTATTTTATACTTTGTAGTGTTTTTGTTTGGAAGTCGGTTATATTGTTTTCTCTTGTCGTATCCTGTCGTGTCGTGTCGTGTCTTGTCTTGTGAACCGTGAATTTTTCTAGGATATAAAAAGTAGCCTATGTCATTCTCAGACCCCTAAAATACCATTATGCAAAAACCATGCCAATACCTTGCCCCATAAAAACAAAAACAATTATCCCACGGGAACCGTGCATTCTTCCAGGATAAAAAGTAGCTCTCGTCGTTCCATGACCTCAAAATTACCACTATGCAAAGAATCAATTCAAAGCCTTGCGCTGTAAAAAGTAAAACAGATTTATCCCACTGGAACCGTACTTTTTTCCGGGATGTAAAAATAAGCCTATGTCATTTTCTGAGCCCAAAACAACGATACAAAATATCATGTTAATCCCTTGCTCTCTCAATAATAAATCTATCCCACGGGAACCGTAAACATTTTCGGGAAAAAAGTAGCCTATGTCCTTTCTCAGGTTCTAGACTATCTGTGTACCAAATTTCATTTAAATCGGTTCAGTAATTTTGGCGTGAAAGCGCGACAGACAGACAGTTACTTTCGCATTTATAATATTAGTAAGGAAGTAAGGATATTAGTAAGGATGACACTCACAAATAACGTGGCTTTCTATTGGTAAAAGTATTTCTTTTAAAATCGGTTCAGTAGATCCAGAGATTTGTTTTTTTTTTTTTACTATTGATAAGCACGCGTTTGAACACTATCTCACCTGATGGTAAGCGATGATGTGGTCGAAGATGGAGCACGTTTGCCTAGAATTAACCTATTCACTCTTGACTTAAAGACTCCCAGGCTGTAGCCATCAGGAAACACGGACTCCGGCAGGGAATTCCACTCCTTAGCTGTACGCACCATGAATGTGTTCCCAAAACGTTTTGTGCGTGTGGGTGGAATGTCCACCATGTACCGGTGGCGCATCGCCATTCGTCTTGTGGTCCGATGATGGAACAGGCTTGGCGGAATTAAATTATGCAGTTCCGTCGCACATTCCTCAAAATGCAACCGGTAGAAAACGGACAGAGTAGCAACTCGTCGTCGATGCTCAAAATTTTGGAGCTTCGTCGCGACGAGCCTATCATTGCCGATGATCCTATTGGCTCGTTTCTCAATTGACTCAAGGGCGTCAAGCTGGTATCTAGGAGATCCGTCCCAAAGATGAGAGCAGTAATCCATGCACGATCGAACTTGCCCTCTACAACCTCACAAACTTTACCTCTTTATAATATTAGTATAGATATAAAATAATGCTATCATGATTGTTTGTAGGATCTCGTTCGGCTGGAGTTGTGCTCAGCGGTGGAGGCGGCCGTGCAGGCGGACGAGCGCTGGTGCCTGGAGTGCATGCGTCTGGTCGACTTGCTGCTGGTGCTCTTGTGCGAAGGCCGACATGCTATACAGAAGTAAGTCGCTGTACACATTGTGATTAGTTACGGTTTTATTTTATAGAAATTACTCCAACAGTTTCAGGAATGTCAAAACTATAGAATGAAATTAACCCGAATAGGAAACAAACCGTAAAGGAATGCCTGAATAAAAACGCACTTTTGCATACTTAATACTTGGCTCGGAAGCCTCGGCAGGAGTTAAAAATCCAACTATACAATAGTATTTTGGTTATTAAAAAGACATCTATCTATAGATTCAGCTTTTCAATATCTGACCACAAAAATGAAGAAAACAATGATTACGACGTCACTAAACAGGCTTAATAAAGAGTCCCGTGTTTGTTTCCGCGGTGGCAGCGGGTCGGCGCGCAACGGCAGCTCCACGTCGGCCGCGGGCGCCATGGGCGGCGCGGGCGGCGAGGGCGCGTCGGGCAGCGGCGCGCGCGGCGACAAGTCGCACCGCCAGCTCATCGACTGCATCCGCGGCAAGGACACGGACGCGCTGCTGGCCGCCGTGTCCAGCGGCGCCGTCGACGTCAACTTCACCGATGACGTCGGGCAGACCCTGCTCAATTGGGCCTCGGCGTTCGGTACACGGGAAATGGTCGAGTTCCTGTGTGAGAAAGGTGAGATTTTGTTCCAGTTTTATGAAGTATAACGGTCATACTCGGTGATTGCATATGTGTAGTATATGCAACCACAAAAAAGAAGTTAGTTATGGATTTAAGTTCTCTCCATTCTAAAATATTTCACAGAAATCGCTAATTCACCTAAGTATTTTTTGCTGTAATTGACGCGTAATAAATAATATAATGTTATACCAATCAATATATTTTTTTACTGATGATAGGCACGCGTTTGACCATTATCTCACCTGATGGTAATATAATATGATTATTATTAATTCTAACCCTTGTAAAATGATGTCTCATTTTATATTAGGTGCTGACGTAAATCGTGGTCAACGTAGTTCATCTCTGCATTACGCGGCCTGCTTCGGTCGCCCTGCTATTGCCAAGGTGCTTCTCCGTTACGGTGCCAATGCTGATCTACGAGACGAAGACGGAAAAACGCCTCTGGATAAGGCTCGCGAAAGGCACGACCAAGGTAACATTGAAATAAATTTATCCAACTGTTTTAAAAAGTAATTGACGGGTGTGTATAAAACGTGTTTTTTTGTAAACCCAGGTCACAGGGAAGTGGCAGCTATTCTTCAGTGTCCCGGCGAATGGTTGGTAGTCGGCAATCACGACTCCCCGTCGCCGACTAATGATGATGATTTCCCTGAAACTGGAGACAAGGAAATGGCAGCAGTATACCTTGAGTAAGTATTGATTATTCAGCCTCGTGTTTTCTTTTATAACGTTGAGTTAGAAATTATATTATGAAAGTTTTAGTAAGAAATTATATTATAAGTGTTACTGTGTTTCGACTTTGCAATAGGGATGCATTCGTGTCAACAAAAACATGATATTTTGCTATGGAAAAACTCGCACGAAATCTTTCGCTTATGAGTTACATATCAAGGAACATTCTGGCTTCTCGTACTAGGAATTCGTCATGTTCATAAAGCAGTGATCAGTGAGTAGTTTCGTAGGAGCTAGATATATGTATGATAATCGGGCCGCAGACGGCTGGTGCCGGTGTTCTGCTCGCGCTACCTGGGCGCGGGCGGCGCGGGCGTGCGGCGCGCGTGCCTGTCGCTGGTGCGCAAGATGGTGCACTACGCGCCCGCGCGCCTGCTGCGCGCCATCTCGCTGCGCCGCGAGCCGCACGCCGCCGCGCTGCTCACGCAGCTCGTGGCCGCCGTGCTGGACAACGCCGTGAGTACTCTTGTCTCTAGCGGCCCGCACTCCGCACTCCGCGCCACTACCGCACGCTATCTATATGCGGGTGATCGCAATGCTTATGCCATGACGTCATACTACAGTAAAAGTAACACATTTGTTACAGACATGATTTTATTGCTGTCAGTTTGCTGAAACCGAGTTATGATTATAAGCGTAAGGTCACGCAACTTCAAGAACGAACAATACCGCTATTTAAGTTATGCATCTCGGCAATTTTCGTATTTCTGATTTATTGCGAATAAATTACCATTTCAATGTCCGGCCGTCTTTTCGTCGGTGTCTGAAAAAGCCAAACATTGTTTTCGCGATACTATTGCGGCATCGCTCGCAATAACGTGGTGGTGTGGGCCGCGCTGACGTAGTGTGTGTGCCAGGGCGAGCTGGGCGCTGGGCGCCGCGCGCCGCCGCGAGTGCTGCGCAGCCGCTATATCCGCCCGCCCGCGGTAACGTTACGATGGTGTGATGCTCCTCAGCCTGCCGTGCAAGCCGGCTCTAAAATGACTGATTTACACTACAGCAATCAACATAAAAATCAGCAATTTCTCTGTCATAGAGAAGTCTCTAAAGGAGTCTCTTCAAACTGATCATACGTTTTAGAGCCGTAACCTCATTGCTTGAGACACCGTTGCACGGATTTTATGTGTATGTTTGAAATCCATGTTTGGCTTGAATCTGTCGAACGATGCCATCAACTGCGCTCAGCTTAGAACTTAGAATGGCTAAACACAAATAATGAATGTCAGTTATCATAAGCATCAGACTTATAATACTAATATTTTAATTTGTTATCTGCTGAGTTGATTAAGATTCTGATTTCTTGTTTTCTCACTATCATGTATTCTTGAATGCATCCACATTTTTGTAAAGACATCACACCATCGAAACTTACCTGCATCAACAATCCTTCTCTTGTGTTTATTTTTTTTGTGTTTAATATTAATTTATTTTTACTGTTGTAATTTGTTATCTCAATTTTGTGTATGTTTAATTACAGCCAAGAAATCCGTGTCAAATTAATGTGCTGTTTTTGTTGTATCTGTAATCTATATGTTAGAAAAAAAAAAAATTACTTAAAATAAAAAGCATTAAAATAATTCTCGCCGGATTAAACCTGGCATGTCATGTTGGGACGCAGGATGACGACGACGGGCACCTCATAGTGCTGGGCATCGCCGAGGAGCTGATGGTGAAGGCGTCCGACATCTACCTGGAGCAGTTCGCGCGCCTCGGCGTCTTCAGCAAGGTGGAGGGGCTGGCGGCTGCGCCGGCCGCCTTCCCTTCCTCTGACAGCGAGACCTCCAGTATTCCGGGTAAGGTGAAAAATGCTACCACACAGAAATAGTTTATTGGAATGTACAAATATTGGAAACATCTGATACATATGTTATCAATTTTTTTTTCCTTATTATGAGAATATCTGTCACTAGAGAGTGTATAGGCCGATTTCTTCTAATTACGCGAATCACTACACACGAGGAAGAATGCGCGGTTGCAATTGGTCAGTTCAAGGTCAAGTTGCGTACCTACGCAACCTACCCTATGGTTAGTGGTGGCTCCACTTGATAAAGGGAAAATAGTCTATATCAATGAAATGGATTTAACAAAAATTATTAAAAATACTCAATAAAAACAAACAGCGCTGTATTTTGTTGGAAACCAATTTTCCCTATTAACCTTGTCTACCCACTTTTCTTAATTAATAATAATAATTTTGAGATCTTTGAAAATTTAAAATGAAAACGTGTTTGTCAAACACACAGATGATAAATCTGAAACCCTCCTCCTTTTTTTAAAGTCGGTTAAAAGTAGTTAGGTATTTTATGACAGTTTGTGAATAGAATAAAAATGGTATTAAGTTTAATCTTTACGATAAAAATACAAAGGGAAAGAAAGGGATAAAATAATTAGAATTTTCTAATGAAAGAAAGGGTCTTTTCCAAAAGACATCAACGCGCGCGACTCATCGTGTGCTCGTTCACCCAACCATTTTAAATAGACCCCTGTGGTGGCTCATAATCTGATTAAATAAAAAATAATTTTCGTAGTCTTTACTTTCCGATGAAAACTTATGTCATCCTTTTTGTAACTAGATGTTTTGGAATGTTTCCCACACCACTACTGCGCATGATGGCATTTTTGTGCGTTATAAATTGCATAAAAAAGTTATAACAATTTGTAATAACTTATAGCGTGCACACAGGTCTAACAATTGGTCACAACTAAAATGGCAACTAATACCGCAGCCTATACATAGTCGACAAAATACTAATAGTTTTCGAGCGTCGGGGCACTGTATGCGCAGTCAAATGGTTTTATAGTCTTTGGTGGCTGCATTTAGGCTGTGGTTCAAAGAAGCGCGCTTCGGCGTGATGTCACGTCCTAACGAGTGAAAAGATCTTATTTATCCTCGAAAGTAGTGTGCCGTATGTTTGATAGCACTTAAGCCACCGCGAACTTGATCCATGTCGGCACATAACACACTTGTGGTTAGGCTGCAGCGAGGACGCGTCGTGCCTGGCCAGCGGCGTGGGCTACTCGTGGGCGGAGTGGGCGCTGTGCCGCGGCCGCGACGCGCTGTACGTGTGGAGCGACGCGGCGGCGCTGGAGCTCAGCACGGGCAGCAACGGCTGGTTCCGCTTCCTGCTGGACGGCAAACTCGCCACCATGTACTCCAGCGGCAGCCCCGAGCACCAGACTGACAACACCGGTCTGTTTTATTTCATTTTGTGTCGTTGTTGAGGGCGTTTTTAATGACATATTTGTATTTGTTTGATGATCAGTACTAAAATGGACTATGTTAATGTCTGTATATTATTTATATGACGGACATGGTTTCCATATAGTTAAATTTTTCACTATTTAATTCATTCATAATTCTAGCTTCATAATAAGTTTGCAATCTTCTATTATTTAGACGTGTTCACTGTTGTGAGAAAAAGGAAACAATTTTTTTTTACTCTTGAATTTAAATATTAAATATTAATAAACCGTTTGGCCGTGATTTTAAAAGTTACGTATTGCATGTTGTGTTGAGAAAAAATAGTGAGTTATGATTTAATTACAGAAAATCGCGGCGAATTTATCGACAAACTACAAAGAGCGCGTGCTTCAGTAAAGAATTCGGTCCCGCAACCAATTCTGTCAAAACCCGGAGCCTCTAAATTGATTATCGGCAACTGGGCTCTCTCATGTAAAAAGTAAGTAAATTGCATTTTCTGAACAAATAATGTAGTACATGGTCATTTAATACTATCATAAGACTTCATTGTATGTTCTTTTTCAGAGAAAAGGAACTACAAATCCATAATACGGATGGTCAGCAACAAACCACAATACTCAGGGAAGACTTGCCTGGTTTTATATTCGAATCTAACAGGGGTACCAAACATTCGTTCACAGCTGAAACCTTCTTAGGTAAGAATACAACACAAATGCATACCTACTCACTAAATAATGTATAAAGAATAACTAGTGTAAGAATAAAACGAAAGTTACAATAAATACTTCTTTTCTTTGTAACTTTCTGTGATTGATTTTTTTCGAACCTTTATTTTTGGTTTTGGACTTTTAAGATTTATTTTGATACAACGATTTTTTTTAGGTCCTGAGCTAGCGAGTGGCTGGACAGATCGCAGAACTGTAACGCCTCAAAACGCGGTAAACGCGAATCGCTCAAGGCTAGCGGCCAAAGCAGAGGCGTTGAAAGCACAGGTTTGTCAATTTGTCTTTCATAATCTGAATAATACGAATAAAATTACAATAAAACCTGATGTTTATTAATGTAAAATTTTAATTGGATAGCAAAGCCGACTTACCGAGATCTTGTCATATTTTGGTGATGTCTGTTTGACTCCCGAAAGTATCTAGCAAAACTTCAAACTACAAAAGTAGAAGAGAGTAGAAGATTTGCAAGTACAAGAGAAGCATGAAGTATTTTCAATTCGTGTTGGTATGCTTTAGGTATGCGAGCGTGCGCGCGCGCTGTACTCACGCCACCTGGCCAACGCCGCCACGCGCCAGCCGCGGCCGCCCGTGGCGCGGCTGCGCGCGCTGCTCGCACGCATGCAGCGCCTGGCCACGCAACCTACTGGTAAGCAAATATTATTTTTTTGAGTGGTGTCTTGTTGGTAGAGGTTGTTGTCTGCTAAACCGGACTTATTTTTGGCGGCTTTAATAGCTAAAAATAATTTTAGGACTTAATTAAAAAAAAAAAGTGACTACATACAAAAGGATACCCCAGTGTGGTTTTTTTTATTTGTGATGGGTTTGCTCTTGACTCTAGTCTAGGTTAGAGATGACAGAGACAAAGTCTACGATGGAGTGAGCTTACCCAGAAGGAGCCTGTGCACTCTTAGATTAGGGTTGTAAGCGTTTGGAAACACAGACACAGGCAGAGTGTTCCACTCCTTTGCTGTGCGCATTATAAAAGACGTTTGGAAGCGCTTAGTGCAGGTACAGACGTCGGGTTAGGGCGTCGCTGGGGGAGGTCAAACATTTAATAGGTTCTGGTACGATATAGATAATATAAATCTACTACTACTGAACATGAGGACCTGGTTTCGATTCCTGGATCGGGCAAAGGTTTAAGTTTTTCTATCTGAAATCTGTCATAAGGAAATAGATTTGTGCCCAGTTAAATAGAAGCAATGGGCTGGCCACCTATTTTATTACTGACTTTGATTTGATTTGATTATGAGACTGAATGTGGTTGTTCTACAAGCAATACAGGTATGATATTATGTTAATGTTATGACTTTTTTTCTTCAGGTTATTTATTTTGCTTTCTATTATTTACTAAAACTTGATCAATAAACAGAGCACTGGCAGAGCGAGCTGAACGAGTCGCTGGATCAGCTGACAGAGCTGTTGTGCGGAGACGAGCTGCTCTCGGCTTACGAGCTGCAGTCGTCTGGCTTAGCGCCTTCCTTGCTGCAAGTGCTGTCGCCGCAAGCTAATGGTAAGTAGCCAGCTGTACGATGTCCCTGATTATTGTAATGTGTTTCATGCGTATTTCTGAACAGAAAGAGAGAAAACTCTCTTCCATGAATTTGACAGTTTGCATATTTTCTAACATTTAAATAAGAATTTCTAGGACTAAAGAAAAATTAGCTCTTAGTGAACGATATTTATGGAAGATTCATGGATTTGCACAGGTCGCACTTATGAACGCTAGCAGTCATGATATTACCACTTGCTGCAGGATGAATGCTCAGAGGCGGAATACTAAACAAACATGGTCTTATTCACGGTGCCATTTTAGGCGTCTTACAAAGGCTGCCCACTCGATTTACATAAACAACTTCAAGGCGCGATTATTTTTTGAAATAATTTATTAAGATAATAGTAAAATAATAAAAAAAATGCATTAGAATTATGAAATACTCTGTTAATAATGTTTTCTCAAACATTCTTGACATTATTATGAGAATTATTTTGACAACCTTCTTCGAGGTAAATCGAAATTGCTGTCTGGCCAAATACATGCGAGCAGCGGCCGGCAAAAGTTGTATGAAAATCCATATCTGTCGTGGTTTAGCTGCCAAATAAATGGGGTTGGCAAGTGAAAGCTGATATCAGATGGCGCCACCACCACACGAACCCTTGTCAATGTGAGATAAACACTATTGTAGCTGTGATTGTAGTCTTTGACATTCATTTGTTCGTTTGTTTGTGTAATAGTGGCAGTCTGCTTTCTTTTAAGGTTTATTAAATCGGATTCGCATTATCTTATATTTTATTTTATTTCTTAAGAAAACTTACAGCTAGGATACAGATAGTTGACAGTTAGTGAAAGATGGCCAATTAAAAGTTTTCACTGAAAATATTAGGGTAGCAAAAGAAACAGTAGACAGGCAAGTAAAAGTAAGAAATAGTTAGCACTTGGAGATAAATTTAAAAATATTTTTTAGTGAACTTTAAAGAAAATAATTTTTAGTGAACTTCAAAGAAGTCATTATACAGTATTTTTTTTTTTAAATTTCGGAATACTGGTAGAGAACAAGTCAAGATCATCAATACTCTGACCCATCGAGTTGTATGCTCTGCTAGCTCTTATTATATATGAGTTTTGTCGGTATTTGCACTGCACAGAGAGAACATACAGTGGTCTATGATTCCTAAAGGTGAGGATGGAACAAGCAGCCCAATTTTGCCCATCAGTTCAGAACAGTTGGTTGAACCATTTGCCAAATTGAATAGAAATGCCATGTCGGCAAATTTTCTCCGCTCAATTAGTGGAAGAATGTGAAATTTCATGCAGCGGCTGTAATAGCTAAGTAAATAGGTTTTGGATCGAAACTGAATGTACCTCAAGAACTTTTTTTGAGTACTTTCGATGCTATTAACGTAAACGTTATAAATGGAATTCCATAATGGTGAGCAGTATTCGAGATGACTGCGCACAAACACACAATAGCACATTTAGTGCCAAGAACTCAGCGTATGGGTCGAGTAGTGATTCGTTATGTGCTCACAACCCGTATGTGAGTCGTTGTTTTAAGTAGCTATATGTGACTTGTGTTCTTGCACGGGTTGTGGGCACACGAACGAATGTTGTTCGGCCCATGTGTTGAGTGCTTCGCACTAAAACTGTAAAAACACTTTTGCAGTTGGCACTGAAAGTGATAGAGAATATTATAGGTTATGTGATGTAGGTAGGTTTGGGTTCGTAAAAATAAGAGGAAATAGTTTTTGACGATCTAATCAAGTGAACTGAAAGTAATCATTTTTAATACATACCTAAGTATTTACCCATCTTTTCATCAAAAACCGTTATTGGTCTGTGCGCTACTAGCGCCACTTTGATAGTTGTCGGCCCCATTACATAGTAAACTCATATCTGTTGTGAAATTAAATAATGGAACGATATTTTACTTCGAAACATGGCAACCAAGGAGGTAACTTATCAAAGGTTTTATTTAAATTTCGAACTGGCTTGAAAATAGAAAGCTGTTTAGGGGAAAAAAAAACAAATGAACACTTTAACGCGGGAAAAAATATTGTTGGTCGTCATTGATTTTGAAAAGTAATTGTATTTTAATTTCCGCGCATTTTTTAGCAAGCACAGTGGAATTTTGATGTACGAGTATAGTCCCATCTTATTATCTTGGATTATCGTATTGATCATCGCTGGTCTGCGGATGAGCCTATAAGATCGTGTATCGCTACAGACGCCCCCGGGCAAGCCGCGGAGCGCGCGCGCCTGGTGCGCGGCTGGGTGTCGCGGCGCGGCGGCGCGGCGGGCGGCGTGCTGGCGGCGCGCCTGGTGGCCGTGCTGGAGAGCGTGGAGCGCCTGCCCGTGCACGCGCCGCAGGGCGACGCGCCGCCGCCCTCCGCCGGCACGCTGCACCATCTCACCAAGAGGATCAGGTCACTGCCATGCTTCACACGAGGTTCACTGCTACAGAATGTCTAGGGCATTCAATTCGCCTTTTTACAATGCATGGAGTCTAAATAAATAAATATTACTGCTGCATCTACGAACCAATTAATATTACAGAAGCGATACTAAATCGAAATTTAGACGGCAGCTACAAAAACTTGTCGTCTTCAGTTTCGCTAGTCCTTTTTCTCATATTCTGTTACTGACAGCATTGCTGCGGTCGCTGCTTAACCGTAGCCGCAATTGACAATGTCACTAGTATTTCAATCTTCATTCATAATTATGTAGCGTGATTATTGCTTATGACACATCTATATTTGGCTATGTATTATACTATAGTAGGATAATTTATTTGCTCTGTGAAATACACGCTAACTTTAACCGTCCGTTCGTTTTAGGCTGCGTGTTGAACGTGCAAACGATGAGTCTACGGAAGACACAACATCGAATAACGGCAACAATGCTGGTCGCAATCTCAAGGTGGAAGCGTTGACGACAGTGCGACAGCTGGAGAGGTTCCTCGCCAAGTCCGTCGCGCGCCAGTGGTACGACATGGAGCGCACCACTTTTAACTTCGTGCAAAAGATAAAAGCAGAAGCTCCTATGACGTTTACTTACGATGTAAGAGGATTGCCATATTTGTATCTATATATTTTAAAATATTATTCATGAATATGGATATCATAAACATTTCTCTCTTGCAGCACGATTTCGACGAGAATGGTATTCTCTACTTTATTGGCAGCAATGGAGGTACTTGCGAATGGGTTAACCCCGGTGCGCACGGGCTGGTCAGCGTGTGGTCCTCTGACGGGAGGCAGTTACCTTACGGTCGCGCCGAGGATGCACTCTCGCGGTCTCCGGAGCCGCTGAACGTACACACGAACGATGATAGACGAGCCTTCATAGCGTGCGACCTGGGCTTACAAGTGGTGCCTTCGGCTTACACACTACGTCATGCTCGCGGGTATGGACGCTCGGCGCTCAGGAACTGGTTATTCCAAGTAAGTAAAGCTGAATCTTGTTCATTTATGAGAGAAACTAGCTTTTGCCCGCGGCTTCGTCCGCTCATATCCCGTTTTTTTCCCGTTCCCGTAGGAATTTCGGGAATTCCTCTCTTAGTGCTCCCCAACACTCCTCAAGAAACCTACATGCCTAATTTCAGCTTTCTACGGCCAGTAGTTTCGGCTACGCGTTGTCTGTCAGTCACTCAGTAACTGAAGAATTTTATATATTTAGGATAAGGTACTCTCATGGGAATCACTTCATGTATCCGGCTGATATGTATCCTAAGTCATAATCCAGGACATTGTCTATTAGTGTCCAAATAAGCTATCAATATTTGTTTTGTTTGACGTTTTTTTGGACATTTGTCGTATGTTTGGTAAGATGTCTGCGGACGGCGTGACGTGGAGCACGCTGTTGGCGCACAGCGACGAGCAGACGCTGCAGGAGCCGGGCAGCACGGCCACGTGGCGCATCCGCGCCGACGCGCCCTACCGCTTCCTCAGGATACAACAGAACGGCAAGAACGCCAGCGGACAGAGCCATTACTTGTCGCTTTCTGGTCTCGAGATCTACGGCAAGGTATGTCTTATATTTGATAGCAGCTGCGCACTTTTTGGATTGTAAATTCCAATCCGGCTTTTTAGCTCGTGCCGATTCGTAGTGACTTGTTGTGGAATAACAGCCGCACGGGTTGAGCAATGCTTGCCGAGATCTGTGGATGCGTGAGAATGCAATACATACCAATTACGTGCTTTAATGTTGTGTCGTTTATCTGGAATGTCATACATATGTCGTTTTTGGCGTTCCGAAGTGTAATGGTCTGCCAACCAGTCTTACCATGAAAGACTTACTGGGAGCGCTAATGTCTGACTCAGCTACTACGTGGTATCGATCAGATAGGCAGTCGCTCACATGTAAAAAAAATACTTATATTAAGCTGCAAATGGTTAGACTAGAAAGTCGACTCCAACATAGTTGAAAAAAGCTTGCCAGATATATCGTAATGAGTGGCTTATTTATTGTGTGGCAGGTGGTGAGCGTAAATGAAGTAGCTCCCCGTCAAGCGGGCGGGCCTAACGGCGGCGCCAGCGCTGCGGCCGGGGGAGGCGGGGGCGGCGGGGGCGGCGCGCGGGCACGGCGCTGGTCGCGCGGCGCGCGCGGCGTGTGTGCGGGCGCGCGCGTGCTGCGCGGGCCCGACTGGAAGTGGCGCGACCAGGACGGGCCGCACCCTGCGCTCGGCACCGTCACGTCCGACCTGCACAATGGATGGGTCGATGTTAGGTGAGCCGCATGCATTCACTTTGTCCACTTCGTTGTTCAACGCCTGTTACTAACGCTATTTTTGATAATTATGTCTGATTATTAGATTGTTTTCTTATCTGTTTTGTTCTTATATGATTGTGTGCATGCTATAATTGAATCGTGTGTAACATGAGGTGGGACCACGGCGGCCGCAACTCGTACCGCATGGGCGCGGAGGGCAAGTTCGACCTCAAGGTGGTGAGCGGCGGCGCCACGGGCGGCGAGGCCAAGCAGGGCCGCAAGAGCCACTCCACGCCCAGCCTGCCCGACGCCACGGCCGTCGATCATCAGGTAACTTAGCTGACAAAACAGACAATGAAATACAGTTAAACGAGAAAAGGTATGCAGTTCTATCTTCTTCACAAATCGTTAAGTTTGTGATAATGTTAATACAAAAAGATTCCAACGAATTTAGAACCTCCTCCTTTTTCAAGTCGGTTAAAAATAACAAAGGCAAGTAACTCACTTATTAATTCTGTTCGTATTTCCGAAGACACACTTTATTCCCAAAGCGCATACTTTACCTGGGATATCTACATTATGCTGTTTCACAATAATTTGACATGTGACCAACGTTTTAATTTGCTAACAATGTTTGTGGCAGGTATCGGTGGCTTCAACAGAGCAGGCGTCCTCTGCAGACAACATATCTTCTGAGGAGATGGCCAGCAACATGTCGCGCCCACGCACGCACGCCACTGACTTGTCTGCTATCAACAACTCCACTCATCATATCAATACAGGCAAGGGTTGCTTTCTTAAATATAAACTAGCCGTTGTTGTCCCACTGCTGGGCAAACGACTTAATGCAATGACTTGGTAAAAGCCAAGTCATTGCATTAACTCTTTTTCCCATGCTGTGATACTTGTTACTTTGCCTATGTGAGTCAGTTATAAAAGATCTTTATAATTGTCAAAGTATGTCGGTTCTCAAATACTTCAATTTCAATATATTTTTTTTTATTTTAGATCTGGCTACAATAGTAGAATCACTGACCCTGGGAGCTGAAAGCAATAACTGTATGACCGATTTGGGCAACACATCTTTCACTAATATGGAAATGGGACCCACAAGTATTACTGATATCACTAAGCCCTACCCTGCCAAAGAACCAGTACCGGAAACCAATACTCAAGAGGTCAGTCATATTTTAAAATACATATTTCATATTGTTTAGTCATCGCTATAATTATAATGAGATACACTCATGGACTATACCAACGAATGTATAAAATCTATGTTTTGTGTGCAATTAAGAGTACTGCACTGCCGATAATTTATGAACTTCAAAGTCGTTGCTGCAAAGTGTTAGATGCTGTTAAGGTTATGCGTAAGAGACGTCGGGTGGTGGTTTCATCATCGTTATGACAATTCCATTTTTGTGGTTCACTAAAATTGTAATAATGATACGCTACGCTTACAATTCTTGCTCCTCAGTTATAAATAAAATAAAAATGCTCCTCCAGTTATCATAATGAAATAGGGAGTTGATGCATTTTTTGCTCCATCGCCATCCGCCATCTTTTCTGCAGTGTTGCACATATAAGCATAGAAAAACAGTGGTGGCCCAAATACATATAAGCGGTATGCCTTATTGCTTATTAAAAAACAGGAAAACCGAATTTTATAACAGTTTGGGGTAGTCGTAAAGTGAGACTTGTGTGTGAGTGGTACGGTATATGTTGTGAATTTGATTGTGTTTATTGCCTGGTGATGAGAGAGTTAAGTTGATCTATATTGTTGTGTCGAGGTGTGTCGTAGTCGTTGCGGAATTTGCTTAATAAAACGTGATACCGATCTAGGAACGCCACGACATAAATGTCAACACAACATTGGGATTTAGGTTGCTTGTGAGTCTGTGTTTGTCGTGTGGCTGTGCTGGTATGGTTGGTACGGTAGAGCGGTGTGTGACGCGCGGTCCTGGCGCATGTCGCAGGCGGCGGAGGCGGTGCGCAACAGCACCAACGCGCTGCTGTCCAGGCAGCTGCTGGGCGTGCCCGCCTCGCTGCTGCACACTCTGCGCGACAATGCCGACCGCCTCCACATACAGGTACCGACGGCTCTATTCGCACTGCATTCGAGGCGCTCGTTGCTTTTGGGCCTACGCTTAGTTATGTCGCACGAGCACGAAAATCTAGCGCCGTGCATATGCGTGGATTTGTAAATCACGCGTGTCATAGCGGAGGCCCTTATTACTTTGTAGTCGTATAAGCTTTGTTATGGTTGTTGTGTAAATGTTGTGCGTCCCCGACGTGTGTGACTGATCCTACGAGTTGTTTGCAGTGCGAGGACAACGACGCTGCCGATGGTCAGTACGGTGACCACAAGAAGGACGGTCAGTCCGGCGGCTCGGGCGCCATGAGCGCTAGCGAACCAGATTTAACGCAACAGGTAAACAAATGCCGCGAAAATGTATTTTAAGCACTATTTGCGTGTTACTAAATGCTCTTTCTCTCGCTTTAAAAATCAAACATTCGTCTTTAGAATGTCAAAAATAAATTGTTGCCGTCTGTCGTTGTCCTCGCAGTGTAGGGTCCGATCACAACGACTTTTAAAAGTTTTTAAATTATGTATAACTTGCATGAGTCAGGTTTTTCTAGCTTTCATAAGATTATTTTTGATACTGGATACACATAGGGAATAACCATAGCATGTAGTAATCATTCAAATTATAATCAAACTACCAACCCTTCGCAAGAGTCACAAAACCTTAATGAATTATACACCTAAACCTTCCTCATGAATCACTATGTCATTGGTAAAAATCGTATAAAAATCCGTTCGTTTTGAGTTTAGGGCATACTGACAGACATAGACAGACGAAGCAGGGGGACTTTGTTTTATAATACGTAATAATGATAGTGATGGAATTATGTCTTTTATTCTCAGTGTACTGCATGACCTCTATTTTTTAAACTACTTTAAATTTAACTTTGACGGCACGGTTGGCGCAGTTGTTGAGCGATTGACTGATGCACTGCGTGTCGTGGGTTCGATTCCCGCACGGAACAAATATTTATATGGCCTACAGATAGTTGTTCTGGGTCTGGCTGTTTGTTTTTGTGAGATTATATGTATGTAAACGCACCCAAATACAGGAGAAATTCCTAGTGAGGGGCAAAGTTTAAAAATACTAATTTTTGAAATATTTGCGTCAATGCAGGGTGCCGCAAGATTGCTAGAATCTCTTGGAGTGGGACGTGGCGCGGGCGCGGGGCGCGGCAACAACCCGCAGCGCGCCGCCCGGACCAACCACTCTACTAGTCTGTTCCCAAGGTTAGTACCTACGTCACAGGAAACGACTTTATATTTGCACAGAATTCGGCAGCTTTGCAAAAAATGTGCTTGTCATATCTATCCCTCGGAAGACTAATCTCTCAAACTCTGGTGTCATATTTTTACGCCAGTATTTTGTGCTAATATTATTACTTCTGCATAAAATCTACGTTAGTGCTTTATAAACTTGTTGTTTTCAGTTTGGTGCGGTTGGCTCTGTCGAGCAACTTCCCGGGTGGTCTGTTATCCGCTGCTCAAAGCTATCCGTCGCTGGTACCAAACGCACAAAATGCTCTCACTCTGTCTCTCACGTCTACGTCTAGTGAAAGCGAACAGGTAAACTTTATCAATATTCGCACAACTCAGCAGAAGTATCTGTGGGCATCGACTATATCTTTCGGTCATTAGTTTTTGCATGATTGGATAAATATTGAAAACACATCACGCCTGTATTCCGAGAAGGGTTAGGCAGAGGTCTATACTACACTCACATTTCCCCAGATATGTTTAAGTGTCATGCAATAAGGGGCGAGCCTATTTCATGATAGAATAATCATGTCATTTGGATTGGTTCAGCTTCACAGATATTTCCGCAGAGTGACCACAATAAGTTGCACGTAGCAGTAGTTAGATATTTAATCTGGGTATAAATATTGAAAGTGGCTGCAGGTGTCGTTAGAAGACTTCCTGGAGTCGTGCCGAGCCCCCGCGCTGCTGACGGAGCTGGAGGATGACGACGAGGGGGACGACGCGCTGGACAGCGACAAAGAGAACGAGCCCACGTACCAGGAGGTAGTGAGTATACATTCTGTAAGTAGGTTGGATCATTCGTAGCTGCATGACTGTGTACACTCTACTGATTTTGGTAGTGTTTTCTTTTCATTAATTTGCTTTGTTTTCTTTTGCACCTGTATTATTCTTGCAAATACGCTAGATTATTTTCTTAGTTGATTACGTAATTTATTGATGGTATTAAGCTTCTAAATAGTTAAGTCAGAGAAAAATTAACATGCTGGTTTTATTTCCAAGAGTAAATAGCCTACTTTCAAAGTTGACTAATTGTATTAGGTTGAAAAATTTAAAAGTTGTTTTATTGCTAACATTGGTTTCGATGATTTTACGCTTTTTAAAAGTTAAATAAGTATTACTTAATGTATTGTATCGCTTGCCTATGAACTAAAAAATTATCTGGTTTTTGCGTATATGTGGAAAATCGTTATCATGTTGCTAACTTGTGTGCCACTATACTTCTGATCTTCAGATGGTTGACTTATTACTCGAATCATTTTCAGGTATCTCGGAACCTTCTGTCATTGATGGAAGAGGAAGCTTTGGAAGCAGTTCGCGGCAGCAGCGGTCAGGGAGGTCGCCAGCGTAAGCCCTGGGATGACGACTTCGTATTAAAACGACAGTTCTCAGCACTTATTCCGGCTTTTGACCCCCGCCCCGGAAGGACCAACCTGAACCAAACCGTTGGTAAGTAACTGATATCTGTACTTAATATGTAAAGCTGAAGAGTTTGTTTGTTTTTTTATTTGTGATGGGTTTGCTCTTGACTCTAGTCTAGGTCAGAGATGACAGAGACAAAGTCTACGATGGAGCAAGCTTACCCAGAAGGAGCCTGTTCACTCTAACTTTGAAGAGATTAGGGTTGTAAGCGTTTGGAAACACAGACGCAGGCAGAGAGTTCTACTCCTTTGCTGTGCGCATTATAAAAGACGTTTGGAAACGCTTAGTGCGAATTGGTGGAATAGTGTAGAAGTAAAGATGGTAGAAGGGGGCCGGTGGAATGAGGTCGTGGAGTTCTTGGGCACACTCACCGAAGTACAATCTGTAGAAGACCGACAAGCAGGCAACCTTACGGCGATGAGCCAAGCTATGTAGCTTGGCATCCACCAGTTTTTCGTCACCGATGAGCCTCTTAGCTCTGCGTTCCACCGAGTCAAGCGCGGCAAGCTGATAATTAGCTGAGCCATCCCAAAGGTGGCTACAATACTCCATGCAGGATCGGACTTGCGCTTTATATAGAGTTAAAAGCTGTCCAGGCTTGAAGTATCGCTTCACCCTATTTAGGATGCCCAGCTTTTTAGCAGCGGTTTGGGCTTTGTACTCGATGGTGGCGCCGAAGTTAAGACTGGATGTCAACTCCATGCCTAGGAGCTCGAGCCGATCAGTCACAGGAACAGATGCACCCCGAAAAGTAGGAGTTTGGTCAAAACGACTCCTTTTTGCGGTAAAAAGACACGTCTGTGTTTTGGTGGCGTTAAAAGTGACCACATTGTCATCAGCCCACTGGGAGACAAGGCTTAAGGTCGAATTTGTCCGCTCTACCATGGCCTCTCTCAAGGAACGAACTTCATCCCCGCTGGTTGTTGCGCTGGACAAGTATCTCTCTGAAACCGTACTGTCATCTGCGTACCCAACAAGACCAAGCTGAAGTAGGTCATTGATGTGCAGCAGGAAAAGAGTTGCAGAGAGAACGGACCCCTGAGGAACTCCGGCATCAATAGCCATGAGGTCAGAGGAGCAGCCGTCAACGACTACTCGGATCGACCGTTCACTCAGGAAGTCTGATATCCAGCTACAAAAACCAACTGGGATGCCATAAGCAGGAAGCTTGCTGAGCAGACCTGCGTGCCAAACCCTGTCAAAGGCCTTCGAGATATCGAGCGACACTGCAAGTGCTTCGTCGTGTCTCTCGATGGCCTCGCCCCAACAGTGCGTGACATACACAAGAAGATCGCCAGTTAACCGTCCCCGGCGAAAGCCATATTGACGGTCACTGAGGAGATCATTGTCTTCAAGGTAGGTCAGCAGCTTACTGTTAAGAACCCTTTCCATAACCTTGCATAGGATGGAGGTAATGGCGGACGGGAATGTGCAGGGTCAGCACGGTCTTCCTTTTTGGGCATCGGTTGCACATTCGCAAGCTTCCATGATTTCGGCACCGTTCTTTTCTCAAGAGAGAGGCGGTACAGGCGTGCTAACACAGGAGACAGTTCAGGTGCACATTGCCTCAACACTCTCGCTGGAATGCCGTCAGGCCCGCTGGCCTTATTCACGTCTTGACTGCACAATACTCTTCGGACCTCTTTAATGTGAACTGTGATCTTCGGCATCGAAGAGTCACAACGAGGTAAAGTCGGTGGTTGCTTGGAGCCAGCGTCCAGACGCGAATTGCTTGCAAAGAGAGTTGCAAATAAATTTGCTTTCTCACTTGCAGAGTGAGCCAGCGAGCCATCAGGTTTCAACATTGGAGGCAAAGTGGGTCGACAGAAATTCGTTTCAACCGCTTTCGACAGGGGCCAAAACTGCTTACTACCTGGAGGGTGCAATGCTAGTTTGGCCCCGATACGTCCGACATGGTCAAAACGTGCCCTACGTAAAACCCGCTTGCAGAACTTAGCGGCAGAATTAAAGGCTCTTTTCCTCGCGCGAACCCTACGTGCTTTAACCTTTCGGTCGCGGGCCTTGATCCACGCTTGGTATGCAGACTCTTTACGGGCCTCAGCGCATTCTGCATTATACCAAGGCCGGGATTTGTGACCGAGCGGGATGTCGGAGAATGGAATAAAATACCCCATCCCCTGCCGAATCACGTCCGCAATCATGTCAGCACAGCACGAGGGGTCACCCAAGGAGAAGCACACTTGCCGCCATGGATAAGATGCAAAAAAGTGCCGCATCTCATCCCAATCTGCTGACTCGTATCGCCATACTCGTCTCGTGCCTCTAGGACTCTTATCTGGAGGAGAGCAGGTCAATACGGATTTCACCAGGCAATGGTCAGACGTTCCCAGCGGGGCTGAGACCGATACTGAATGACTGCCCGGATCAGTTGTCAGCAGAAGGTCCAAGCAATTGGGTATATGGGCGTCAACATCCGGTACCCGCGTTGCCACATTCACCAGCTAGGTTAGATCTAGCGTTAAAGCTAACTTGCGCGCCTCTAACCCGGCATGGTCAGTTTTCTGGTACGGGAACAACCACTCTTTATGGTGGGCGTTAAAGTCCCCCGTTGTTGGGCTACGTCGGTCGACTCCACGAGGGAATTAAACAGCGCTGTTGTCTCCTGGTCACCGCTGTGCGATCGGTATACGCCGATGTAGATGAATTTCTCCACGCCAGTGTCCACAAGTAGCCATATGGCAGAAAAACCCGATTTCTCAAAGCAACGGAGACGACAACAACAAATGTCATCGCGGACGTACACACAGACCCCAGCCTGCTTCTTGAACTTGTGTTCCAGAGAGTAGCCCGGGTAGTTGAGGTACGCCACGTCCGACGGGGTTTTTATCTTCGTCTCCGTTAGGAAAAACAGGTGCGGCTTCTCGGTCTCAAGATGGTGATGGACCGGATCGAGATTGGAGTGCAACCCCCTGATATTAGTGAGGTGCACTTTTAGCGGGAGGAAGTGCAGCCCTTATTTTTCTTCGCTTTTTTCATTTTTTGGAGTGGAGAGTAGTTGGGGAAAAAGTCGAATTGTCGAGGCGCTGCTCAGTGAACCAAGTGGACACTAGAGCTAAACTAACCTATGGGGAACTCATTTGGAGTCTGCGGGGACGCCCGAACCCCCCCGGATATGGCCACCGGGTCCTCGGGTTTGTTTGCTTGAACGCGCTAATCTCAGGAACTATTGGTCCGATTTGAAAAATTCTTTCAGTGTTAGATAGTCCATTTATCGAGGAAGGCTATATGATATATATCATCACGCTAAGACCTATAGGAGCGGAGCAGTTATGAAAATTGTGACGCAGATAAAGTTGCGCGGGTCAGCTAGTCTACTATATTTGTGGCATTAAATTAACAAAATAAGCTTACTGGAGATGATATGGTGAATTGATTTTAACTTGTAAGCCTCATTCTTTAAAGTAGTAACTGGAAAGGAGATCCGCAAACAGTCCTAATAAATTAGGCCTCAATAAACAAAAATGAAATAATTTGGGTTTTCAAGGAGTAATATTAGTCTTTAATCCTGTGTAATTAGTTTTTTTATATGACATGGGATACGAAAATTAAAAAATAAAAACTTTATTTCAGACAGTAGTCAATAAATCCCATTAACATATTTGTTTCCGCTCTTTTATTAGGTAATGAGTTTTAGTGATTTTAATATGAGGTGAAACTTACAGAATGTTGAATTTAAATTCCTTAGCTGCACATGGTCAGGGATTTTAAAGAAAAAAAAAACCAATTCAAGTTAATTGAAAATATTTTATTAATTGTTTTCCACATCATCGGTTATTAATATACTATCGAGATGCTGGGCGGGAGGTACCACATTGTCTTGGTACCTAGCCCACCCTAAGTACCATATTATACATAAAATATGTGCACAGCAGCCTACTGTTCTCTTGCCTACATTACAATTGCAATAGTGTTGTAGTATTGCGTCCCTACCGTTAAGAGAGCCGTCGACCAAAATATAAACAAAGTATATTTTACGGCCTACATGGCGCGATTGTATTTTGCCTCTTAGCAGCCAAACACTATTTTCAGTCGACAGCTCTCTCAGTAGACTGCTGTCAACCTCTCTGCATACCTCAATTGTGAAAGATCCATTGGCTCTTATGTGCTCGCCGTAATAGGAACGTGCCTGTTTTATTTGGTACGTTCCTAAACACACCAATATCAGTTCATTGTAGGTGAGCCGGGGAAAATCACTGACATTATTGTCATCCACATTTATTCTTTGAAAATTCGTTCGTCTTCTATTTAAGTTATTATTAATAAGTACAGTACTTAAACTATTTTCTGAGTACATTTTCTGATTTACTATATTAAGAATTTCCCCAGCATCATTCCTGTCTTCGATAAGAGGGTGAAAGGCATTAATCAGGGCAGCAGCTACAGTAAAATCTTTCATCAAATTGCGAGATGCGGCATTAAAATACTCTTGGCGAAAAAGCTTAAAGTCACGTTTAAACCTACCATTAATCACCTCTATGACCCAACGACATATTGTCACTGCCCTGGAACGATTAGCCTCTAGTGTAGATAATTGTGTGTTCACCCTCTTGAACTGTGGCTGGTGTATAAACACGGTACCCACAATTGTTTAGTAATGACAGAGAGTCTCTAAAGCCCCTATCCAGTATAAAAACATCATTTGGAGCAAAAAATCTTCTTAATGGTTGATTTTCATCACGGAATTCTTTTAACGTTATTTCAGCATCTGATGTTGTTGCTGGATAGGGGCCAAGCACTTCGATAATATATCCGTCTGTGCTGACAATTATAAACATTTTTACAAGGTTTCGATACTTGTGTAAAGAATAAGTATTTTTGTGATATAAATAATTGGAACTCTTTTGTACATAAACATAAGTACCATCAGCTATCACAATTGCACTGGTTCTATTGTTGTCTCCATAAATCCCATTGGGAATCATAAGATTTCTCTGGGCAATTTGTTCTCTGGTTATGTGATTTACACCTAAGTGCAGAGGGACATAGTCTTGTACTAGGAAATCTCTAGCACGTGATATTAAAGAGGATGTTGTCCTTGTTGGTACTTGAATTAAAGAAGAGATTCTTTCAAATGAGTCTCCTGTTCTTAATTTGATTAAATATGCTGCTAGGGCAAGCGATCCATTACGCATTTGTGAGAGCCGAGGTACTTCATTAAGTATTTCAGCAAATTGCTGTTTAGTTCGACCAAACCAATAGTGGACTAAATGGTCTGGCATATTCTCAATATTATTAAAATCTATACTTAGAAGACTTGCATTTAATGTCATCAAGTCCTGTATTTGTAAAGCAGTAAACATGTGGTTGCTATTGTGAGGGGGATTATTCAAAAAATCCCATGAACCATGACTTACATGTCTGGAACATACACGGTTATTCATAGGAACATAAAAATTGTAGTTTTTTAGAAGTAATTGTCTTAGAGAGAATGGTATGGTAAGAGGTTCAGTGCGATGGCAGCCCGAGACAAAGCAACGATTTTGTGACTCTGCAGCTCTTGCATATAAAGGCATCATTATGTGATCTCGAACATTTGGTGGTACCTCAATAGTAGGCTCAGGAATAGGATTGTCACTGGATTCTCTTGATGTTCTGACTACATGTGGAGCTCTGTCAGCACGCTGCCAGCATGGATGACAAATAGAGCTTGTAGAAGTTACCTATAAAAAAAAACATGTTTTATTTATATTGTATCAAAAATCCTAACACCAACTCAGAAAAATAGTAGAATCAACGACTGCAGTAGAAAAAAAAATGAACTTGTTTATGTGGGAAAAATAACACTATGCAAACAAAATGACTATTTTGAAAATCAATACATATTACTATGGAAAAAAAACATTGAATGTAATTCATTTATGTGGGGATTAACAACACTGTATAAACAAGCCAGGACTAGAAACTTGTTTGTTACTCTTTAAATAGCTATATGTGCTGTCAGATTATTAAGTACTTACTTGTCGAGGGTGAATCCATTCTGTTATAACATCAAAAATGTGGCGTTCACGCTGTGTTGAATCTTGTGTCAGTGTATGGGATCTCATGCGCAATAAAGATCTTCCACAACTAATGCAAACATGACGATGGCCAACATTCAAGTTAGATACAATATTCGAATCAGCACTGGTTCCTGGCAATGACTGTGTAGCTACCATCCAGCATGAGTCGCACACATGGTCCGATGCAGTGACCTGAAATATAGATTAACTATAAATATACAAACGCTTCATTGCTACATATCTTTGGTACCAAAGTGATAAGCACCTGCGTATGCAGGTGCATAGATGGTGGTGCATTATTTGTTGTTTCCTGTTTAACAAGCAACACACAAAATGTAAGTATAGGTGGTGTTTTTTACTTGCGTTCGTTAATAATGCAAGCTTTATATAAAATTAAACAAACCAGTATATCATTTTATCCAACCTTGCAATGAGTGTTTAAGTCTAATAAGTAATTAAAATAACAATAAAATAACACTTACTTGACGTGGAGATATCCATTCTCTAATCACCGATAGTATGTCGATTGAGTTTAGCGAGTTCCTTCTCATGCGAGCAGTGGATATGCCACAATTGATGCAGCGGAGATTATCCATCGTAAACAACAGGTAACAATGTCAAAAGGCAAATACGGAGTCCAAAATGCGTGCAAAGTTCAATCGGTATTTCTGGAAGAACGGAGTCCAAGAACGAAATAGGGTCGGTCACAAAGGCAGTCACAATCGTCCAACAACACAGCAAGGGTCGGTAATTAAAAGTAGCACACAAAGTAAAGATATAACGTAAGTCCACAACACGAGCGAGAAACGTTATGACGCTATCCGGCAATCTGTTGTTGACAACCGATTGTTTGACAAGTGACAGCCGTATCGAGTGTTGTAGTTCGCAAAAATGCAAATCGATTTTTCTAAAAAATCAGTAAAATAAGTTAACAACAACAAAAAAATACTTTATCTCTAATAATTGTTTCTCAATAAACTTATAAAAATACTTTTTGGAGTGAAAAGAAATATTAATCGAACATTATAGTACAAATCTTTTACTGCAAAAAATATTTTTATTTAAAAATGGCTTAATATGGTAACATCGGTTGTTATTAACAACTGCAGCACGAGGAATACATCAACTGACTTTTCTTTTTTATTAATTCCTTATTCCTAGGGTTTTTCGAGAAATGATAGAATAAAGTAGGGCTTATAATTATTTAAATATTTTTTCGAATGGTCTAATACTTTGTCTATCGAGGCCATGGCTCGCCGATCTCCTTTAGTATCGATTTCTGTTAAATATTTTACTGATTCCAACTTTCTTAATAATATTCATTTTGCAGATCTCGAAATCCCACTAAACGAGTCGTCAGACGGCGAAGACAACAACAGCACAGATACAGCGAACGCCAGCGCTCGCGCGAGTGCTGGCGCCAGCAACAGCCCCGGGCGCCTGCCCGCGCTGCGCCTGGTGCTGAGCGCGGCGGGCGCGTCCGTGCCGCTGGAGCGTCCGTCGTGGACGCTGTACCGCGCCGTGCTGCAGCTCAATAACCGCCTGCCGCTGCTCGATACTCACCGCGACCTCACTTACACGTACGTATAAAGCTAGCTCTGGCTTTAGGTGTCCTTCAGATGATCAGATTAATGGTAGAATATACTACTAGAATATAGGCCTGAGACGCATGTCACCTGTACACATTCATCCTATGATTGAGATAGCAAGCAATGTTGTCATGGCTGAATTTTGGGGCCAAATATATTTTAATTTTGTAATCATTTATATAAGTTGCCATCGCCATAGGCTAAGAAAAATGTCCCAAGTTGATTATACTTTTTTTTTCAGATTGACATACAAGGAAATTGAGGGTATGGAAACATTTGCCTCATCCAGCGACAGCGAGGATGACGAACCATGTGATCCAGGTGAGAGAGATCTGTTCAAGAAACAAGTGCAAGTCGGACTCGCGTGCAAAGGGTTCCGAACGAATTTAATTTTTTAACATGTTATTTTAACACTAAAGACTTCTAATAGGTTCTCCTGTAATCTTTAGGTAACGATCTATTATCTCAAACGTTTCGGAGATAAGCCCCCCCCCCCTTATCTCCGAAACTACTGAGCCTGAGAATGGTCAATTTTCGTCTAATTTATTGAATAACTTCAAAACCAATTATTTCAACATTATGAAAAAAATATAATTAAAACCCTCACAGTAAGCCCTTTCATTTGGTATGTCACAAGATATTGTTCAAAAATCTTTTTTTAAAATTTTCTAGTTTGACCCCCAAAAGTGACCCTCGTACTAAAAATTTAACCATTTACGTAGCGCGTCCGTGTTTGGGTCATTAAAGTCCATATGTGTACCAAATTTCAACAAAATCGGTCCAGTGGGTCCGGAGAAAACTGGCTGTGACAGACGGACAGACGACACCTGAGTGATCCTATAAGGGTTCCGTTTTTTGTTCGGAACCCTAAAAAGTGAAACAGGTCTTTTGTTCGCTTAAAAATAATATAAGACAATTCTGACCCGGACAGACGTTGTTCCGTCAAAAGCTATTGAACTGTGGCAGTGACAGCTACGAACAGCTTGTATGGGAATAATGTGGCTTTTTACTTTCTTCCCTACCATTTTTCCAATTTTTCTCTTCATAAGAACCTTCCTCGGATTCCAACAAATATATGAGACAAAAAAATTGGCGAGTTGATCCAGCCATTCCCGAGTATTGCCCTTAGAAACACATAATTCTCACAATTTGATCTTTAGTAGCGACACTTTCAGATGGTGTAATAAAACAGGGTGTGTTTTATTTTCTCAAAATCAACTGGTTCGATTCCTACTTAGGAATACCGATTTTTCAAATATCCAATGATTCAGTTTTAGTTTTCATAAAAATCGGGCTCGAGACTTTAAGTGTCTTTCGCTAATCCTCATAGTTTCGGATTTGTCCATTCATGCACACTCTAAAAATTCACCCTGTAAAGATAGATATTGATATATGACTATCTTTACAGGGTTCGTGAAGTTTCGCTACCATATTTTGAGCCAGTGTATAACGCTTGTCTGTTTGTTCCAGAGCGCGGCATCGCAGGCGCGGAGGGCCCTGAGGGGGCGATGGCGACCTGCTGCGTGCGAGTGCTGCGGCGCCTGCGCAGTGCGGCGCCCTCGCTGCCGCCCGACGCCTTCGTGTCCACCAAGCTCACCAACAAACTGCACCAGCAGCTTCAGGAGCCTCTCACACTGGCCGCCGCGGCTACTCCGCTCTGGTTTGTTTGCTACTACTCGAAACAGATACTATCCATTATTTTGTATTGGTTTTATGGACATTGTGAAGTTAGTGAAAGTGAGACTGTATAAATATGTGCTCAAAAGAATACAAGCTAATAACTCAAACTGTTATTTATTTATTTAGATTACAATAGAATAGATATAGATATCATCGTGATATCCAAAAACGATTTATTCCCTCAGGTGCCAGCAGCTGAATGACTGGTGTCCGTTCCTGTTCCCGCTGGAGACTCGTCAGATGTTCTTCGCGTGCACCGCCTTCGGAACTTCCCGCACCATCGTGTGGCTGCAGGCTCAGAGGGATCGCGCCCTCGATAGACAAAGGTGATCCACTACTTTGTCTTAAATGCTTAGGCGACGTAACTGCAGTCAAAGCAGTGGACATGTGGGCCGCATGGAATCGAGAAGTACGACAGAAGAATAAGGAGGGCTATAACCAGCAGTGGGTGGTTATGGGCTCGGGTTATGATTATGATGAGTACGTCGGAACTACGGCCGCTATGGCTCCCGCACAGTGTTCCAACACAAGGAATACGTGCGGAAACCAAACCTCGATAAATAGTTCTACAAAAAACCTCAATATTTTTCGTAACTGGAAAAATAAAGCACTCTATAGTCTCTTTGCCTAGTCTATACTAATATGTAAAGCTGAAGAGTTTGTTTGTTTGTTTGTTTGCTTGCTTGAACGCGCTAATCTCGGGAACTATTGGTCCGATTTGAAAAATTCTTTCAGTGTTAGATAGCCCATTTATTGAGGAAGGCTATAGGCTGTATATCATCACGCTAAGATCAATAGGAGCGGAGCAGTAATGAAAATTGTGACGCAGACGAAGTTGCGCGGTTCAGCTAGTTTTAATATTAAAAAATATTTTCAAGTATCAAGATAAATAGTGTTAGTTGAAGTCAGATTTACTAATCATACTTTGAATGTTCTAGATCTGGTAACACGGTGTCTCCTCGTCGCGCGGAGCTGGAGGCGACAGAGTTCCGCATGGGCCGTCTGCGCCACGAGCGCGTGCGGATACCGCGCCAGCCAGACCTGCTGCGATCTGCTATGCAGGTACGATTTACTTTACAACCTAAAAGCTACATCAAAAGTGAGGAAACCGATAAATCGAAATATTGCATAGGTACATAATTATCTCTTTCTCGTGTCGACATGACATATTGAAGACAAATGTGTGACACATCTTTTAAAATAACGCGACGAAAGTTCGGAGGGCTTACATCTACAACCTGCACACGACGCCTGTCTCGTAAAGATTGCACTTTAGGGTATTAAACTCTGATTTTAAGTAGCCCCTATTGTGTTGTCTAGGTGATGCGCGTGCACGCGGGTCGCAAGTCGGTGCTGGAGGTGGAGTTCGCGGGCGAGGAGGGCACGGGGTTGGGTCCCACGCTGGAGTTCTACGCGCTGGTGGCGGCCGAGCTGCAGCGCGCCGACCTCGCCATGTGGCTGCACGACGCGCCCGGGGCCGCCACGCACGACGACGACAACGCGCCGCACCACCTGGTGCTGCCCGACGGTATGTTATGCGATAGCTGAATGTTACATCTCCACGCTGGAGTTCTACGCGCTGGTGCCGGCCGAGATGCAGCGCGCCGAACTCGCCATGTGGCTGCATGACGCCACGCACGACGATGAAAACGAGCCGCACCACCTGGTACTGCCCGAGGATATGTTATGTCCGAAAGCTGGAAATAGGTCTCCCCCAAATGTCACCACTTCGACCGGTTCTGTGCGACCCACCTAGCGGGCCCTCGCTAGGTCAACGGTCCAACATGAGGGTGGGTTTCAAACGCTGCGTCTTCCGGTACGCTGTCGCCACTCCTGGGTACCTATTATGACATCTTAGAGCCATCATGATAACGGTGTGGGAGGGAGACGGAGTTATACAAGACGCATAACACTATCTTTTTTCACAGCTTAATCATGATGGCATTAGCACATCATAATAGGGCCCCAGATCCTTGCGACCTGATCGACTATCTTTCCATTTTTACAATAATTTGCAATTTGATTTGTTATCAATTGTTCGCTAAATCGAAACTTATTAAAACAAGCTTAAAATAAACAATGTGCAAAGTGCATCTACTATAACTTAATATTTTATTTACAGAAAAGCCTCCGGGGTACTACGTGACGCGCTCAGGCGGCCTATTCCCAGCGCCGCTGCCTCAAGACTCCCCCATCTGTGATAGAGTTTGCAAATATTTCTGGTTCTTAGGAGTGTTCTTAGCAAAGGTACGACAAATCCCATTTTTCTTTTATAGCTTATTATCAATCGATCAATAAGAAACTAACAAAAGATTGTTACTTCATAGGTCCTGCAGGATGGACGGCTCGTTGATCTGCCGATCTCTGAGCCCTTCCTTCGTATTATGTGTGGCGAGGAATTGACCAATGAGTGTTTAGAAGAGATCGATCCCATTAGACATAGGTAAGTCACCGTCTTTTGTTTTGATGAAGTCCCTGCGACTTTGCTTCCGTGGTCTACTGCCTGTATGAACTGGGCGTTTTTTAGGACAAAAAGTTGCTTATGTATAGTCAACAAAGCTATTAGGTATACAGGCAAAAATATTTTTTTTTACACTACACTGCCAATATTCATTGCTTATGTGTGCATTATAACTTTTTAAGCTTATGACGTATGTACGAGTATGGTGTACAATAATTGTCTACTCAGCACACTCACAACATTGTTTAAAAGTAGTTGCAAGTTAGCTGCCTGCCTATCAAATAGATTTGTTGACTGTACTTAGTGATGGTGTAGCTGTCTATCAGTGAAAGTGTTTTTGTGTTTTTAGGGTTCCAAACATCCGTAAAAAACGGAACCTTTATAGGATTAATCGGGTGTCTGTCTGTCTGTCGGTTTGTCTGACGGTCTGTCTGTCTATCCGTCTGTCACAGCCAGTTTTCTCCGGATCTACTGGACCGATTCTTTTGAAATTTGGTAAACATATGGACTTCTGTGACCCAAACATAGACGCGTTACGTTACTTTTGGGGGTCAAACTAAAAAAAAAAAATGGTTGTCTGTAAAGTCAGTTTACGGACGATAATTTTACGTGATAACTTCATAAGAAAACAATTGAATTCATAACAAACAAGGCCGAAGGCCTAAGGCCGATCGTGCCTCTCTATCGTTCGTTCTGCGCTCTCGCTCTCGGAACGTGACATTTTTTCGTGCGTGCAGCCGGCGTTTATCGATTTAGAAGACGTTATCACGTCAAAAGTTTTTCAAACTGTGTCGTGCGACATATCAAATGAAAGGGATTACTGTGAGGATTTTAAGTTATTCAAGAAAATATACCAAAAATTACCATTGCCCTTATCTCCGAAACAACTGAGCCTAAAATGTTGAAAAAAATGCAGATAATAGTACTATGCCTAAGGAAGTCTGTAGTGTTGAAATAACATGTTAAAAAAAAGAAATTGATTCGGAACCCTTTGCACGCGCGTTCGACTCACACTTGGCCAGTTTTTTTTCAAACAAATGGATATTGGACAAACATAACTATGTTTTTCTTCATTATGGTATTCGACATATTGAAGACTAGCTGACCCGCGCAACTTCGCCTGCGTCACAATTTTCATTACTTCTCCGCTCCTATTGGTCTTAGCGTGATGATATATAGCCTATAGCCTTCCTCGATAAATGGGCTACTTAACATTGAAAGAATTTTTCAAATCGGACCAGTGGTTCCTGAGATTAGCGCGTTCAAGCAAACAAACAAACAAACAATCGCTTCAGCTTTATATATTAGTAAGTATAGATATAGATGTGGACCCTCTCCTAGAGAGGAGGCCTGAGTCCCAACAGTGGGAACATTATAAGGCCGACTATAAGGGCAGTTTTGGTGCTTCATTGACATGCTGTTGACCTTATGAACGTTTCCGTTACCAGATTCCTCCAGAGCGTGCTGTCCGCGGCGGAGCAGTACGATGCCATCATGCGCTCGCCGGCGCTGGACAGCAGCGCCCGCAGCGCGCGCGTGGCCGAGCTGACGGTGGAGGGCGCCACGTTCGAGCAGCTGGCGCTCAGCATGACGCACGTGGCGGCGCACCCCGACCCCGCCGTCGCCGTGCAGCCGCTCTGCGACAACGGGGACCTCATCGAGGTACGCACGACGAATCAAAGATGCCACGAAGCGTAACTCGCGATCAATAAACGAGCTTTTGTAAAAAAAATTGGTTGCCTGTAAAGTCGGTATACGGGCGAAAGTTTTACGTGACAACGACTTTGAGTGGTATAGGTATACGGTGTATGCCTATCTCTCTCACTCTCTCTCTCTCGCTCTGTCTCTCTCGCTCTGTCTCTCTCGCTCTGTCTCTCTCGCTCTTAGGCGGGCTAACTGTGCTCGAGTGGAAGGGACGCGTGCCTTTCACTTTTTATGTCTGTCTCTCTCGCTCTTAGGCGGGCTAGTGGAAGGGACGCGTGCCTCTCACTCGCTCTCATTGTGAGCGCATAACGTGAGCGGAGCGTAACGCAGTTTCTTGAAGTGTCACCCGGCAAACCAATTTATAAGACGTTGTCACGTCAAAACTTTTTCATAACATTGCCTGATACAACAATGTTGGAATAACTTCATACGAGGGAGATTATTTTAATGATTATTTTTATGATTCTCCAGGTGGGGCCACACAACGCGCGGGCGTACGCAGAGAGCAGCGCGCGTTGGATGGTGCGCGGCGGCGTGCGGCGCCAGACGGCGGCCTTCCGACGCGGCTTCGGCGCCGTGTTTCCGCCGCGCCGCCTGCGCGCCTTCTGCGCCGCCGAGCTGCGCCTGCTGCTGTGCGGCGAGCGTGGGCCCGTGTGGACCCGCGAACACCTGCTGCAGTACACCGAGCCCAAGCTGGGCTACACGCGCGACAGGTATGAGCACACTATGTACTTCTGCGCCGCCGAGCTGCGCCTGCTGCTGTGCGGCGAGCGCGGGCCCGTGTGGACCCGCGACCACCTGCTGCAGTACACCGAGCCCAAGCTGGGCTACACGCGCGACAGGTATGAGCACACTATGTACTTCTGCGCCGCCGAGCTGCGCCTGCTGCTGTGCGGCGAGCGCGGGCCCGTGTGGACCCGCGACCACCTGCTGCAGTACACCGAGCCCAAGCTGGGCTACACGCGCGACAGGTATGAGCACACTATGTACTTCTGCGCCGCCGAGCTGCGCCTGCTGCTGTGCGGCGAGCGCGGGCCCGTGTGGACCCGCGACCACCTGCTGCAGTACACCGAGCCCAAGCTGGGCTACACGCGCGACAGGTATGAGCACACTATGTACTTCTGCGCCGCCGAGCTGCGCCTGCTGCTGTGCGGCGAGCGCGGGCCCGTGTGGACCCGCGACCACCTGCTGCAGTACACCGAGCCCAAGCTGGGCTACACGCGCGACAGGTATGAGCACACTATGTACTTCTGCGCCGCCGAGCTGCGCCTGCTGCTGTGCGGCGAGCGCGGGCCCGTGTGGACCCGCGACCACCTGCTGCAGTACACCGAGCCCAAGCTGGGCTACACGCGCGACAGGTATGAGCACACTATGTACTTCTGCGCCGCCGAGCTGCGCCTGCTGCTGTGCGGCGAGCGCGGGCCCGTGTGGACCCGCGACCACCTGCTGCAGTACACCGAGCCCAAGCTGGGCTACACGCGCGACAGGTATGAGCACACTATGTACTTCTGCGCCGCCGAGCTGCGCCTGCTGCTGTGCGGCGAGCGCGGGCCCGTGTGGACCCGCGACCACCTGCTGCAGTACACCGAGCCCAAGCTGGGCTACACGCGCGACAGGTATGAGCACACTATGTACTTCTGCGCCGCCGAGCTGCGCCTGCTGCTGTGCGGCGAGCGCGGGCCCGTGTGGACCCGCGACCACCTGCTGCAGTACACCGAGCCCAAGCTGGGCTACACGCGCGACAGGTATGAGCACACTATGTACTTCTGCGCCGCCGAGCTGCGCCTGCTGCTGTGCGGCGAGCGCGGGCCCGTGTGGACCCGCGACCACCTGCTGCAGTACACCGAGCCCAAGCTGGGCTACACGCGCGACAGGTATGAGCACACTATGTACTTCTGCGCCGCCGAGCTGCGCCTGCTGCTGTGCGGCGAGCGCGGGCCCGTGTGGACCCGCGACCACCTGCTGCAGTACACCGAGCCCAAGCTGGGCTACACGCGCGACAGGTATGAGCACACTATGTACTTCTGCGCCGCCGAGCTGCGCCTGCTGCTGTGCGGCGAGCGCGGGCCCGTGTGGACCCGCGACCACCTGCTGCAGTACACCGAGCCCAAGCTGGGCTACACGCGCGACAGGTATGAGCACACTATGTACTTCTGCGCCGCCGAGCTGCGCCTGCTGCTGTGCGGCGAGCGCGGGCCCGTGTGGACCCGCGACCACCTGCTGCAGTACACCGAGCCCAAGCTGGGCTACACGCGCGACAGGTATGAGCACACTATGTACTTCTGCGCCGCCGAGCTGCGCCTGCTGCTGTGCGGCGAGCGCGGGCCCGTGTGGACCCGCGACCACCTGCTGCAGTACACCGAGCCCAAGCTGGGCTACACGCGCGACAGGTATGAGCACACTATGTACTTCTGCGCCGCCGAGCTGCGCCTGCTGCTGTGCGGCGAGCGCGGGCCCGTGTGGACCCGCGACCACCTGCTGCAGTACACCGAGCCCAAGCTGGGCTACACGCGCGACAGGTATGAGCACACTATGTACTTCTGCGCCGCCGAGCTGCGCCTGCTGCTGTGCGGCGAGCGCGGGCCCGTGTGGACCCGCGACCACCTGCTGCAGTACACCGAGCCCAAGCTGGGCTACACGCGCGACAGGTATGAGCACACTATGTACTTCTGCGCCGCCGAGCTGCGCCTGCTGCTGTGCGGCGAGCGCGGGCCCGTGTGGACCCGCGACCACCTGCTGCAGTACACCGAGCCCAAGCTGGGCTACACGCGCGACAGGTATGAGCACACTATGTACTTCTGCGCCGCCGAGCTGCGCCTGCTGCTGTGCGGCGAGCGCGGGCCCGTGTGGACCCGCGACCACCTGCTGCAGTACACCGAGCCCAAGCTGGGCTACACGCGCGACAGGTATGAGCACACTATGTACTTCTGCGCCGCCGAGCTGCGCCTGCTGCTGTGCGGCGAGCGCGGGCCCGTGTGGACCCGCGACCACCTGCTGCAGTACACCGAGCCCAAGCTGGGCTACACGCGCGACAGGTATGAGCACACTATGTACTTCTGCGCCGCCGAGCTGCGCCTGCTGCTGTGCGGCGAGCGCGGGCCCGTGTGGACCCGCGACCACCTGCTGCAGTACACCGAGCCCAAGCTGGGCTACACGCGCGACAGGTATGACTATAATAATCTAGTCCTCTCTCTATAGCTATAAACGCACATCGACACATAAAAATGTTTATTCTGTTATCGTAAGGACGCCATGAGTCTACCACCTTGAAAATTACAAACGAACTTGCAACAGCTCTTTTTAAATAAAGGCTGTTGATTATTGTATAAAATGGTGTTAAGTTCGAAGCTTTGGTCCGCCTGTGTTCCCGCAACAGTAGATAATGTTCTCGTTCGTTTCCAGCCCCGGCTTCCTGCGCCTGGTGGACGTGCTGGTGGAGATGTCAGTGCGCGAGCGCAAGGCGTTCCTGCAGTTCGCCACGGGCTGCAGCAGCCTGCCGCCCGGCGGGCTCGCCAACCTGCACCCGCGCCTCACTGTCGTGCGGAAGGTACGACTACAGACATCACATCCTTACTAATATTATAATTGCGAAAGTAACTCTGTCTGTCTGTCTGTTGCGCTTTCACGCCAAAACTACTCAACCGATTTAAATGAAATTTGGTACGCAGATATTCTAGAGCCTGAGAAAGGACATAGGGTACTTTTTATCCCGTGAGTATGCTCCCGCTGCTGCTGGCAGAAGCTAGTCTTTTATAATAACCATTATAAATATCAAGAATTAGCTTCTACCAGTGGCTTCGCCCGCGTGAATGTCGGTAATCACTCCAAGGGAACACACTCCCGGTATAAAGCCTTTGTGCTATTCCAGACTTATCTATCTCCGTCCAAAATTTCATTCAGATCCGTTCAGCCGTCCCTGAGAGTAACCAACACATAATCCAAACTTTCGGATTTATAATATAAGATTTCAATGACTCAAGTTGTGTTTCAGGATGAACACAGTACACGACTTTCTACCAACTGGACACATTTGTTTTTTTATTTAGTCAGATCATTTTAGAAATTATACAACTCAATGTTTTCAACTCCGACTCTACTTAATAATAGTTTGTGTTTCGATGTATGGACGTTCCTATAGTATTTTTATCTGTGCAGGTTGACGCCGGAGATGGATCCTACCCGTCGGTGAACACGTGCGTTCACTACCTGAAGCTGCCGGAGTATTCGTGCAAAGAGGTTCTGCGAGAAAGGCTGCTCGCCGCCACCAACGAGCGTGGCTTCCATCTCAACTAGATGCAACTATTACTGAGCAGTCCAGACCGTCGACGCCTGGACGATTCGGAATATGTTGAGAATAACTTTTACACTATTGTTACTCACGCACTTTCGCCTATGGACACGCGAAATTAGAAATAATTATCTATTTATTCAACATCAGTAGCCTTTATCCTTGACAGCTAAGCGAAATAAAAACCATAGTGCTCGTCAGACTTGAACCAACTGAAATAAATGACTTAACAGAGTACATTACATAAGAAGTTACAGTTATTTTTAACATATATATGTAACATTATAGTATTTCTGCTCATAATATAAAACTGATCTCTTGAAACATTTTTTTTTTCAAGACATTACTCCTTATGATATAAATAGTATTTTATTATATCGAAGTATTGATCTTATTCTCTGAAAGAAAAGTGTGTCGTTGGTCGTAATTTTTGTTATTATCATGCAATAATATATTTTATTTTTAATATTATGTATAAATAATTGCATGGGTTTATTATATTTTATAGAACGGTGTGACTGTGTGAAAAAAAAATTAGAGGCTGCCAACTGTAAACCCATTTATTATTGGGGATTAGTGGCAACATTGAAAGGATTTTTAAAACAAAAGTAATTTTCAGAGATTGACTTAAAAATATACATACATTGCAACATTCTAAACTGAATCCACAAATAAAAATATTTTTTGATATAAATATAATAATAAGATAAGCGATTTTTACTTCAATTTAACTTCGCTTTACTTCTAACATAAACATTTTAATGTTCATTACACCAAAAGTATAACAGTAGAATTTGTTTAAGTAACTTTTGTTTGAGTGTGTTTGAAGATAAATTGATGAAATACTATGTAGCGTTTCAAGCTAATTTTAGATAAATGTTTGTGTATGCTGTGGTAATAATTAGTTTTATTTTCGGATATGTAAGTTGTTCCAAGACGTGTTTAGTTGAAATGTAATCTCTGGTCGGTCAGCAATAAAAGAAGTGTTTCAAACTATTTAACTATAACTTTGTTTTGAATTTATACTTCCATCGTGATTTAATACGTTTTCTTTTGAAAACCAAACAAGTCGTAAAAATGATTTAAATGCTTCTAAATTTTGACTTCTTTCAATGAAGAATTGTAGTGAAACCAAAAACAAATTAATGCAAACTTTTCGGTAATCAACACATATTCTTGTGTAACGGCTAAAATGTTCTTGAGCACAATAATTCTATTTAATTTCTAACACAGAAACGCAGACAGCTAATGAAGATATTGAATACTGCGCAAACATTGTTGCTTGTAGCCGTTGCATTTTATATGTGCTTGTGATACCATAATTAGGACTGAAATTATGATAAAGTATATCAAATTTTAACTTTAGGGTGTGAAACACTGATGCGTTTCTACGAAAGATATTTAGATATGTTCCTTTAGTTTAAATAATTTTGTCAACTGAAAGTTGGTATATATTGTGATTTATTATTATAAAAGTACTTTACGAATTAAAATATATTTAGTTTAAATTTAATAGGTATTTAGATTAAAATTATTAACCATAATGGCATCATGTAGTGCTCATGTAATTGTTGTTGAGGATTGTATCAATAAATTAAGCAAAAATCATTTGCCTTTTTATATCTCGTGATAGATTCCCTTGGTTCAAATGGGCTGACGTTTTAAGGCTGATCTACACACATTCGGGCCGTGCTTGTGACGTGGGGAGCACTAAGAGAGGATTTTCCGAAATTCCTACGGGAACGGGTAAAAACAGGACGAATATGCACGAAGTCGCGGGCAAAGTCTAGTTTATATATACAATTCTCGTGTCACAGTGATATCGAACTCTTCCGAAACAGCATTTTTTGTGTATATTTGTTAGTTCTGAGAATAGGTCTAATAGGCTATTTATTTTTAATTTATCTGGCAAAACAACGTTTGCCCGGTCAGCTAGTAATAAAATATAATATACTAGCGGACGTCACGCGGTTTCACCCGCGTAGTTCCCGTTCCCGTGGGAGTACGTGGATAAAATGTAGCCTATGTTACTCGCTGATAATGTAGCTATCCATTGCTGAAAGATTTTTTTAAATCGGTCCAGTAGTTTTTAAGTTTATATTCGTTACATACAAAAATACAAGTCTTTCCTCTTTATAATATTAGTATAGATTAATGCGAAAGTTTTGATAGATGATTGTTACTCAATCACGTCAGAACGGCTGATCGGATCTTGATGAAATTTGGCCCAGACGTAGATTATAGTGTGGTATAACACATAAGATACTTTTCATCCCAGGAGTATAATCCTTGGGATAATTTTTGACATTCACGCGAGCTTAGCCGCGGGCGGTAGCTAGTAAGAAATGCAAGTTTATTTGTCCGTGTGTTTCCTATTATGTTGAGGTCTGCTTGAAGTCTAACCGAATGCAGTTTAGTACTAATATGCAAAAAAGGCCAGCGCACACAGCGACGGAATGGCAGAGGATTTATTTTTTTACCAAAGGACATTTTAATTATCTAGTAGGACGATTCACGATATACAACATAAATATCAATGTTATAAATTGATTCCGTGGCATCGATAGGGATTTCTTGACATTGCATTGGAGAGCGCGCTAAGGGATCCCGCGGCGGGATGCCGCGGCATGTCGCGGGATGTCTTGGTAAACCGCCGGAATGCTATAGTTTTAGCATGCCGGCGGAGCGGAGAAAAGGAGTAATGCGATGAGGAGTTTCGGACTGTATCTGTCCGTTGACGTGGAGTGAGGCAGCAGAGCGAGGTAGCGGAGCGGCCTGTGCGGAGCTAGTCTAGAGTTCACGCGACTAATAATTTGAGTGGGCGGCCGGCAGATTTTTCCGTTTCTCGGTTTTGTATGAATTTTTAAAGTAATTCGTAAATCCCTGTCCACGCAAGCGGAGCGGATAGTTTATGCAATTCCATGGGTTGATATCTCTCCGCCCCTCTCCTCTCCGCTTCAGTGAATAGTCTGCCTGAAGACCTAAGAAATAGGCGAATTGTACTAACTACTGTATAGTTCACTTTCATAGGACAATGTTACTGCAACCATGACTGAGGAGTTGGGTAGGAAGAGAGGAGAGGCTTTCATGAGTTTGCCCCTACAACATAGTACATAGGTAAACTGAAAATCCTATAAATCTCTACCCAGTAGTTATTATTACTTACAGACATTCCTAGTTTTTTCTTTTTGTTTTGTTTTGGCAGTAGTGGAAACCCAAACCGCCCCACAATATGAGACGTTTGGGGTAGTGCCGGACTCTTACCGGCTAAAACCCACTCCTGCCTTTCTATGTGTCCCCCTGAAATGGTCAGAGACCTTATTTAAGATTTTAAGATTATGGCTTTTGTTTTATTTTTTTAACTTTATAGGTACTTTAATTTTATCCAAATATTATGCAAGACATGTTTTTTTTTACTGTATTTTTATTTCTAGTTAAGGCCTTTATTTTCTAATATCGCGTGATATAAGACTATATAAGTAAAGCATAGTTTATAGGGCTTTATTTCGTTTTATAACTCTTTCTGAAATTTTTATACAGAAACGTAGTAGACTTTCTCTGTATTTTCTATTTTTGAACAGAACACTAATATTGTTTATATTATCGTCTCCAGTTCTTGTTCCAGCTCGCGTCTCTCCCCTTCAAACGCAGGACATTGGAGAATTATGTGCGGGACTGACTCGGGCACGCCCGGCTCACAGATGCACTATGGGTTCTTGAACTGTATGTACGTAGTATAAGTAGGTACTGACGTAATTATAAACATGTAAGTTAGTGAGGGTACTTACGCCAGTAATAAACTAGCTTTGGAGCAAAACGGTTGTTTAATTCGTTCGCACCAACATACCATTTGGCGACGAGTTTTTAATCTATTTACCCACATATTTCAATAAAATGTCGAATTTCATAGGAAATTTGAGCGTTTTCGAACATAAACTTCACGAATGGGAAGTTTTTCACGGCAGATTGACGCAGTTCATCAAGTTGAACAATATTTCGGACGTCAACAAGAGTGCAGTGTTGTTAACGCATTTGTCGGACGAATCCTACCGTTTGGTTCGGAACCTTGTGCATCCGAATAAGCTCGAAGGAATTACCTATGATGAGCTAGTGAATGTACTCAACAATCATTTCACGCCAAAGAGGTCAACATTCGCCGATAGGGCGAAGTTCTACGAAGCGACTAAATCCGACGGTGAGAGCATCGAGGAGTGGGCTGCGCGGCAGCGAGGGCTAGCTGTGTACTGCGATTTTGGTTCGGAGCTGGACACGCTTTTGCGTGACCGCTTCGTTCTAGGCTTCAGAACGGGACCGGAGCGTGATCGATTATTCGAGACTGATTCGAAGACCCTAACCCAAAGCAAAGCCCAAAGGCAGGCCCTAGAAGTTGCTCAGAAGGCTGCGTGTGCACGGCAGGCACGCGCCGACGTCGTGGTTAAGGAGGAGCAGGTGTTTCATGCGCATGCAGGTGGTCGACGCGTCGCGCGCAGTGGCGGTTTTGGCGCGCCTGGCCGTAAATCTGATGACGGCGAGCAATCACGTTGTGCAGTGTGTGGTTTAAAAAATCATAATGCGTCTCAGTGTAGATTTAAGAACTAAAAGTGTCTTATTTGTGGACAAAAAGGACATTTAAAAAAGTTATGTTCGGGTAGCAAATTTGCATAAAATCGACACGGAGGTAGCGGAGACATCTCAAGAAAGCGTTTGCAAAGAGTGTGAACTTTATAACTTGAGGTACGTTGACTATAGTCCTATTAAAATTACTGTTAATGTGAACAATATAGATATGTGCATGGAATTAGACACTGGGTCAAGAACAACGGTTATTTCAGAAACGTCGTATTTGCTTAATTTTTCTCATTTTATTTTGCATAAAAGTGATCTTAAGATGTGTTTATACAATGGTCATAAAATCACGCCCCTAGGATATTTCATAGCGAAAATATCATATTCAGGTTTATGCGATGAGATAAAAATGTATGTAATAGAAAACGGTGGACCACCTCTGTTGGGCCGTGATTTCATGACAAAATTCCGAATTTATTTTGCAACAGCAAATAACAGCATAGTATGTTCTGTGAATAAAAACGTTGAAGAAGTGCAACGGTTGTTGGACCAATACCCAGACATTTGGAAAGACGAACTAGGATGTTTTAATAAGTTTAAAGTCGATTTGCAGTTGAAAGACAATGCCACACCAAAATTTTTTAAGCCGCGTCCCGTACCATTTGCTCTGAAAGACAAAGTCAGTGCAGAACTGGACAGATTAGTTAGTTTAGGGGTTCTCGTGCCGGTTAATTATTCGGAATACGCAACACCCATAGTACCGGTTTTAAAACAAGACGGTAAATTAAAAATCGCGGGTGATTTTTCTTGTACACTGAATAAAGACCTGAAAGTGGACAAGTATCCTTTACCACGGATAGAAGAAGTATTTTCTAAGTTAGGTGGAGGGGAAGCGTATAGCAAAATTGATTTTAGTAACGCATATAACCAATTTCGCCTGTCGGAGCAATCTCAAAAGTTAACAACCATAAATACACATAAGGGTTTGTTTGCGTATACTCGTCTAGTCTATGGTTTGGCTAATGCTCCAGCTTTATTTCAAAGAACAATGGAAACATTGCTATCAGGTATAGAGGGAGTAAGTATTTGGCTAGATGACATCTGTATCACGGGCAAAACCAGAGAAATCCATTTGTCTAGATTACGAGAGGTATTAGGAAGAATTCAAGATGCAGGATTGCGTCTACAAAAGAACAAATGTGTGTTTTTTAAAAGTAGTGTAAATTATCTAGGTTAGTAATCGATAAGAATGGGTTGAGAACGTGTCCAACTAAAGTCGACGCGATTCTAAAAGCACCTGCGCCTACCAACGTATTAGGAGTGAAACAATTTTTAGGCGTAGTAAATTATTACAGGAATTTTATTCCGAGTGCTTCTTCTGTACTGAGCCCGCTGAACGAATTGCTGCGCACGGACGTAGAATGGCAGTGGGGCGAGCGACAGCAAGCGGCATTCAATAGGGTTAAAAGCGAGCTGGCCAGCGACCGGGTGCTGGCGCATTTCCAGCCGGATGCACCGCTGGTACTAACGGTGGACGCGGGGCCGTGCGGGCTCGGCGCCGTGCTCGCGCATCGGGACGTGGACGGCCGGGAGCGGCCAATCGCGTTCGCTTCACGATCACTGACGGTAAGTGAAAAGAACTATAGCCAAATTCACAAAGAGGCGACGGCTATTATATTCGGGGTGAAACATTTTCACCAATACCTTTATGGCCGTCAAGAGCCTTTTATTTTGAAGACTGACCATAAGCCTTTGCTATCAATTTTTGGCAAACGTAATCTTATATCTGTCACGGCCGCCCTGCGTCTACAGAGGTATGCAATAATTTTAGGCGCATACAACTATACGGTACAGTACGTAGATGCTACAAATAATCAAATAGCAGATTATTTTTCTCGGTCCCCGTTATCAGTAGCGGCCAGTGATAACGATAAGCAAGAGGACGGGTCCTCAAAGTACTTTCTTTTCTTAGACGCCAGCGTAGAACCGGTTTTGTTCGATGATATTAGACGGGCGACTGCTGCCGACAATGTATTGAAAACAGTTATAAAATATATGAATAATGGTTGGCCCAGGAAAATACAATGCAAATCCATATCGCCGTACTTTTATTGCAAAACAGATTTAGAAGTTATCGATGGTTGTTTGTTTCGCGGTCATAGGATAGTAATTCCGGCAATTTATAGGGACAAAATGTTAAAAGAATTGCATTCGGCACATTTTGGAATTGTTAAGACCAAGAGTGCAGCTCGGAGTCGAATGTGGTGGCCGGGGATCGATGCCGATATTGAGCGATGGGTGGGGGCGTGCGCCGCGTGCGCCAGCGTACGCTCTGCGCCGCCGCACGCGCCGCCCGCTCCCTGGCCGCGCCCCCCCTCCGCCTGGCACCGTATACATATTGATTATATGTCTATAGGGCAGGCAGTGTACCTTATTGTTGTTGATGCGTATTCCAAATGGCTAGAATGTGTTCATATGGATCGAGGCACTTCAACCAATGTTCTTATTCAAAAATTAAAAGATATGTTTTCTAGATTCGGTGTGCCTTATGTTATTGTATCAGATAATGATGTAAAAATTAGCTCAGGGGAATTTCATACATTTTGTCGAGTGAATGGAATTGAATATTTAAATTCGCCTATATCTATCACCCTGCTAGTAACGGGCAAGCAGAAACCTCTGTAAAAACTTGCAATAAAATGCATGTTCGCAGAAGATAGATTATGTCATAAAGATATTCAGGAAAAATTACAGGGTTTTCTGTTTGATTATAGGAATACTATTCATTGTGCGACTGGTCTCACGCCAGCTATGTTAATGTTAGGACGTAATTTAAGATGTAGGTTAGATTTGATTTTACCCCAAAATAAGAATATAGATACAAACACCGAACAAACAGCAATTAAGTGTAAGAGGTGTTTTCAAGTAGGAGAAACGGTATGGGCAAAATGGTTTATTGCAAGAAAATGTATATGGAGCCTAGGTGTCGTTAACAAGATAATAGGTAATAGAATGTATGTAATTTATTTCAACGATTACGGTACTAGCTGTAATAGACACGTAGATCAAATTAGAAAATATACTACTTCGAATAATAGTGATGTACCAGCTGTTAGTCCGTCGTCAGAGGGGGCGCTCGGTGTCCACAATGTACCAGACTGTAATCCACTGCCAGTGTCGGCGCCGGGCGCTCCATCGCCATCGCCACTGCATTCTCCATCCTCCGCATCGCTATCTAATGAGCGACCTACCGCGACCTCACCGTCGCCAGCGCCTCCAGCCCCATCGGCTAGCACCATGGAAGAGAGAGAGGTGCAGGCCACGGCTGACCGTGATAGGTGTACCGTAGCTATAAATGCTGATAGTGTGAGTGAACAGAGGGGTTCGGACGATGAGGATTGGATGGAGGCTTGCGAGGTCATGGAAGACAGAATCCGATCAGATGAACAGTGTGATCCAAATGAGGTTAATAACCCTAATGTTGCAAACACTACCCCGGTCGGACGTTCTAAGAGGCCCAGGGAACATGTTTGTTATAAAAAATATTTTAAGTAGGTTAGTACATATAATATCAAATAACGTTAAGTAATATTGTATCTTGTAAAAATGTTAATTGCTATTGTTATAGGTTTCCAAATTAATGTTGGAGGAGATGAACTGTATGTACGTAGTATAAGTAGGTACTGACGTAATTATAAACATGTAAGTTAGTGAGGGTACTTACGCCAGTAATAAACTAGCTTTGGAGCAAAACGGTTGTTTAATTCGTTCGCACAAACATACCAGCTCTCCTTACACTTGAAGCGGTGCAAGTATTCGGAGAACCCACCGTGCACCATCATAATTTGAGTAACAACCCCGGTTGGCTTCACCTGCTTAACAATTTTGAAGGCATCAAACGCGTCTGGGAGCGAAACCTTGATGACTGAGGCGGTCGCGCCCTCCTTATACCTCCGATTCCATTCGTCAAGTGACCCCATGCGGGTCTGTCGTTTGACGAATGATACCGGGCAGCGGTCATAGTCGGGCTTTTTGTTGCAATTAAGTGCAGCTTTTGCGAGGTGGCCTACGTGTTTATTCCCTTCCAGTCCAGCGTGTGCCTTTATCTAAAACAAGGATATATCTTTGCTCTGGGATAAAGCCGCATTAAGGTTCGCTCTTGCCTCCACTGCCAGGGCGTGGAGGGAACCCTGGTTCGTGACTGTCTGCAAAGCGGCCATTGAGTCACTATAGATACCAAAGGTTCCCATCTTTGCGCCGCAGTATATGGCGGGTCGCTACACATATGGCCAGGAGTTCTGCTTGCTAGATAGTATAGTACGTAGGCAAGCTAAGCTGGACGGACTTGATCTCGGCTGCAGTGCTACAGTGCTGCTCCGACCTTGCCGTCAATCTTGCTGCCGTCGATGAAAAACCGTATCTCTTGGCTGTTGTGGGTCTCCACAAGTGACTGGTCTACCAAGCTCACGAACCCCATGGCCGTATGTTTCGCTGGGTGTGGAGTCTCTACAAATGCTACCACCCACTCCACCTCCCGGCCCGCAAGCGATGGCTGGGGCACCCCCTTCTTTGCCTCGTACAGTGCGGCTGCTTCCTGTATTCGTAGGTTAAGTGGGAGTATCCCAGCCAGCACGAGCGCCGAGTTAAGCGATACGGTACGATAGGATTTGTAGAGCTTTTGAGCGAACCCCCGCTGGACTGAATTAAGGAGTTTCTGAACTCCGCTCTTCCTTGCTGCGAGCGCCCAGGCGCTGGCTGCATACATTATCACCGGCTCGACCGCTGCAGTATAGATGCTGCGTACAACCTCGTGAGTGTAGATCCCAGCTTCTAGGCAAACGTGCTCCATCTTCGACCGCATCATCGCTTACCATCAGGTGAGATTGTGGTCAAACGTATGCTTATATATAGTAAAAAAAAGAGCTCACTTTGGCTGCTCTGGACAACTGTTTGTAAAAGTAGATAGCCTTTTTACAAACGTTTGCAGCGTGGGTGTTGTATGTGAGCTTGTGTAAACCCCAGGTATTTTTATCTCTTTTGACATTCCAATGTCGACCCCGCCCATGCTCAGGAGTGGGACATCGTGCTTCAGCTTCCTTTTTACAAGCATGGCACATGTCTTGTGCGGCGCAAACTTCAGCTTGTGTCTGATGCCCCACCTCCGAACATACTCGAGGGCGGCATTGGCCTGTCTTTGAAACCAGGTTCCACAGAATCGAACCCCCAATCGACCCCTGTACACACCCCTTGGTTGTCTTCCTCTGGCACTCCGCTCCGGCGTACCTGACCCGGACGCTTCTCTCATTCAGGTAGTTGTCTAGCATCCGCCTGATGTTTACCGGGCACTATTCCTCAGCCAGTCTGGTTCTGATGGCCGGCCACCATGCGCTGTCGAAGGCTACCTCTATATCCAATGATACAACAGTGATCAGCTTTTTCTGATCCAGCTTTTCATTGATGTGTTGTATCAGGGTGTAGAGGAAGTCCTCGGTGTTTTTCTGGGGCACGAATCCAAACTGGCGAGTACTCAACCGCGGGATCAGATGCCATTTCAGACAAGCTACCAAATTTTTTTCTAAGATTTCGCCCAGGACAGGTAGAAGATCAATGGGCCTGTGCGACTTCGGGGTTGGGTAGGTATCTTTGCTGGGTTTTCGGAGTATCACCACTGTGGCCACTTTCCAGGCCCCAGGGAAGTGACCCTGCTCAAGGCACTTGTTGGCCAGTGCAAGGAACACCCCTGGATCCTGGAGAATGGCTTGCGCGCAGATGTCGGCTGTGAGACCATCCGCTCCGGGTGCCTTCTTCGGGTTGAAGCTTCTCACCGCAGATCTCAGCTCCAGAAGCGTAAACGGCGGGTCATGGTGTTCATCATGCGCCCACTCGTTTACACGACTGGCCACTTCTCGCATCCGACGGTGGTCGTCATCATCTCTGCCTTCCAGGTCTTCGGGGTAGGAGGTCTCGGCCAGCAGCAGAGCGGAGTCTTGCAGGTTGAGTGATACTTCGTCCTTCAATAGCGGCAGATTTCTTGCCTTTTGGAGGTCCGCCCAATGATCCTATAGATCCCCTCCCAGACCCCTTCCCTATCTTGTTTTTCCTAGGCCTTCCAGCTTTCCGTCTGCGCTTTTTTGGCGTGGGACTCATACTTCTTCTTTGCTTGCAGGTACTCCTCGACGACTTTCTGTCTTCGAACCGGTGTAGTACATCGTATGCGGCGTCTTCTGGTGTTAACTTCAGACATCAACTCGGCAAGCTCGGCCACCACGGTAAGGTAAGCGTTTTCTTGCTATTTATTTTAGGACTTTACACGTTTTAACTAGTGTGTCTGTGTATTTATTTATTTTATTTTCTTACTCTGTTTTATTATTATTTTTTTTCTATTTCCAGAATATTCAATTCACTGACCGCTTGTAATTGGGCCAATTTCTTATGAAATTGGCTCCAATTTGCTTGTCGTGTGTTGAATATTCTGGTACTTCTATTGATGTTCGTGCCTTCTGATTTTTGAAGATTAATTTTGAATACAATACCGTTGTAGTCCGAGCTTGTGATGCCTTTTTTTTATTGCCGGGGTGGAAAATCCTCATGGATGTCCTTCACCTGGGGCAGGTGAAGGGGTCTGTCAGACTCTTTTTTTTTTTTTTTTTTTGAGGATGGGAAATCATCAAATGACTCCTCCCGCTCTGGGTGAAGCAGAAGGGAGTGTCAGACTCTTACTGACTAAAACCCATCCGTGTTCCTCCTAATGCCCTTTGCGTTCCAGAGCCGCGGTGCCTCTTTCAAACAGATTCCGCAACCCCGGCAGGCACTGGCCCTAGCGGGCCCCGTCTTCTATGCTGACAGCTCTTTGAGGCGCGCGTGGAACACAGCGCGCCGTCGACTCGGGCCTGGTTCTGATCGGACGGCGAGCCACCCAATGCTCGTCGTCCGCAGGCCCGCGCCTACGGTGGCCGAGAATCACCCTGCGACTCCCGACGCCCGGGGCGTCTTCTCCTGTTGCGGCGGCTGGGGCGTGAGGTTTCCCTCTCTCTCACGCGTTCGGCCTCCTCCTTTGCTAGCAATACTGCTTCGCAGAAAGAGGTGACCGCACCCCATGCCTCCTCGCTCCGGACCATAGATTGAATCAGAGCCGGACGCGAGAGGTCGCCGCCGCCGATCGCCTCGACGAGGACACGGCGGTGCTCCGCCCATCTGTCAGACTCTTACTGACTAAAAACCACCCCGGTGTTCCTTCTCACACTAGGACCGGGGATCGTGAGAACTAGTGCGCCTTCCACGATTCCCGGCTAGTGCCGGCCCGCCTTCGCGGGCCACCTCAGGCCCGCGGGAGGAGTGAGGTGTCCTCCCCCGCACGTCCAATAGGGGCGCGTCTGGAACAGTACGCGCCGCCGCTCAAGTCCTGCTGGATGAGGGGCGGCGGACGAACCCAAGTCCACCGTCCCTCCAGACCTTTCTATGGGGGCTGGAAGAGGGCGTTGTCCGCCCTCTGCCGACGTCCGGTTCGCCTGCTGCGGCACGGGAGAGTGGCCACGGCCTCCCTCTCCCTCTCCGCAGCCTCCTTCTGCGAAATTACGACTTCACAGAAGGAGATCACCGCATTCCATGACTCTGCGCTCCCGACCATCGAACGAGCGACGGCTGGAAGCGACAAGTCGGGTCCCACTTCGGATACGAGGGCACGGCGCTGCTCCTTCCACGCGACACACTCTGCCAGTGTGTGCTGCGCCATGTCCTCCCGACAGTCGGTGCAGTGATGTCACCGAGCGTCCGGCTCCCTGTTTATACGACACAGGTACTTCCCGAAGCAGCCATGCCCCGAAAGCACCTGTGTCGCCCGAAACGACAAGGAGCCGTGCTTCCTCCCGAGCCATTCGTCGAGCACTGGCCGGATGGCTTTGATAGTGACGAGGCCGGCGGTAGGTCGCGCGAGCCTTTCTCGCCATTCCCTCACCATGACCTCGCGGAGCTGTGACCGACGCAACTCGATCTCGCGCTGCATCGGTTCACCGCCCCGCGTCCGCACCTCCTCGCGCCACCGGTACAGCGAGGCGAGAACCCTCGCCTCTAAGTCCCAGGGCCGTGATCCGGCCAGTGCACAACCCGCCTCGTAGGAGATCGTGCGATACCCCCTGATAGCCCTGACGGCCATCGCCCTCTGCGGTGAGCTTGTGATGCCTTCCTCAACCTTCCAGTCTCCACCAGTTCCAGCATTTTGGTTGAGCAGGCAGTTAAGTCAACGAAATTGGTGTAGGATTTGCCGCCTCTGATGGTGTCAAAAGTCGGAGTGTTGCCGACGTTGAGCACCTGCAAGCCCATCTCCTCTAGAGTTCCCGAGAGTTAGTCGACCCTGCTGTCGATGACGGAACTACCCAACTAGGTGCTCTTGGCGTTTGCGTCGCCGCCCACTATTAGTATAAGCTGGTTCCTTTCTTCGCGAATCCGCATGAGGTGTTCCAGGTATGGCTCTATGGGCTGGTCGGGTTCAAAGTAGAAGAAGATTACTGCAATTTCCCAGGCGCGGGTTCGGATCCTCACCACCGCGATGTTGTTGGTGGTGAGTTTCGGACACTGTTACGTCCAAATCGTTATCAAAGACGACGATACCCGCCTTCACAGTTCCACTTCCTTGTTCCGCGCACTGATATTCCTAGTTGCAACCAAGTGACCAGGAATGCAATGGCGACTACCTGCCCTACCTGCTTAGGCAGCATCCACAACTTAGCAGTAAACTGGGAAAGAATCTCGCTGCTACGAATAATTTTCCAAATATGATAACTCGGTAAAGTTGCTCGACCCGTGGTTCGAACAAAGGACCATTTACCAATTGCGATTGATTGCGATGACTGTACAAAATACCAATTTTTCTTAAAGAAACATGCATCCGGATACTTAGACCCTGGTAGACCAATAACATAGTAAGGCACAAACTAGTTTTTTTTTAACGCACAGTTAGTTTTAACTCAAGTTCATTATATTAGGAATATTTTGTCATTTAGCCTCGCATAAGCAACTAATGCGGAGTTATACTCTGGTTCATGTTAGAGTTTAAATAGTATAAAATATGAAAGCTAAGAAAAAAAAAAACAAAAACACGACTGGCTAACTTCTTAAGCACTGATGCAGATGGTATTTATTTTAGCCCAGTCCCAGATTTGAAGGGTAGGAATATCCCCCTGATTATTAGTAAAACAGATGCACAATACCGTTACACAAGTGACAAGGGTAATCTTATCATCAGCTTCCGCCCGCCTTCGTCAAAGGCGATAACACATTTTCCGCTATACCCACCGCATGCGGCGGCTTTTCCATTCCAATAGATATCGAAAGTTAAGGAATAATACGATTATTCCTTAACTTTTCGCTACGAAAATAATAATGTTAGACATGATTTACGAAATTCCCTACCTACCTATCTAAGAGATCAACTTAGGTATTGGTTATACCAGATTTATGGGGTATATTGCTTGTGTGATGCCGTCTCAATATGATCAATTGCGTCACTAATCATAGTAAAAATATGAAGGGAAACACAAACACTAGTCGCTTGTCATGCAAATCCATACTTTTTGTTAGTGCAGTTCTGATTTTCACGTTGAGACACCGGGTGGAACTGCGCAACGCACCCGTTCTACTGCTTCGCCATATAGCTGCAACCTTGGAGCTTTACACAATTTTCATACAATACCAACTAAACGGGCTACCAGTATAAAAACTAAGTTGTCGCGAACACAGGCATCAGTCAACTGCTTAGATCACATCGGTGCACTGGAAACATGAGGGCTTCTCTGGTGTGCTGCTTAGCCCTAGCGGCGCTAGCTTACGTGAGCTGTAGAACTACCCGCGAGAAACGCGATGCGGATCTCGAGGTAGCCGCCACACACAAGGGTGGCAAGTGGGACAAGGGCGGCGGCCACGAGCACCACGGACATCACCACCACGAGCACGGTGAGAAGGGACACAAAGGATACAAGGGACATCACCATCACGAGCATGGCAAGAAGGGTCATCACCACCATGAAGGGCACAAGGGGCATCACGACGAACACGGTGGACACAAGAAGCACCACCACCACGATGACGGACACCACCATGAGCACCACCACGGTGAGAAGGGCCACAAGGGCCATGGTCATCATGAAGAAGGTCACTACCACAAAGGTCACTCCACTAAGGGTCATCACGGTGTACACAAACATGACGAGTTCAAGAAAGAAAAGCACTTCCACGACCACCACCACGACGGCGGCCACCACGAGCACCACGGCGGACACCACGAGGAGCACGGACACAAGAAGGGAGGAGAGTTCCACAAGGGACACAAGCACCACGGACACCATGAGCACGATCATGGCAAGAAGGGACACCATGAAGAGGGAGGACATCATCATGATCATAAGGGACATCATGAGGAAGATGGTCACCATCATCATCATCATCATCACCATGACCATGGTAAGAAGGGTGGTCACGAGCACCACAAGCACTGGGGCCACAAGAAGGGACACAAGTAAATGTTTCCTAGAGACTGATACCTACCGATGCAAGTTAATGAAGTCTTTATTTAGTTGTATCTAATTAAGCTTTCATAATGTGTTAAGTTTTGTTGACTGTGATGTTTTGTTGTTAATAAAAATAAATGTTTTTGAAACATAAATATTGCTTCCGTGTTAACAAACCTATTTATTCAGTGACGTGGACCTAAATATGAGACCGAAACAGATAAACCAATTAAAATCTGTTAATAATTAAATTATAAAAAAAGAAATAATGTTTGCAATTGTATGCAGATACAAAAACAAACTTATCAATTTCACAGCACGTTTCGACAACAAAGTTACATAAAATAGTTGGCGTTGGTCCGTTGGCAACGGCTCCCGACGAGATAAGTAACTCGGCGTTGAGAAACTAGAGCGCTGTCCGAGATTGGCCTACATTTTACTGGGCAACGAATTAGTCGTGGTTGCAATCAACCGTTTCCTATAGAAAACACTTGCAGCCACTGAAATTGATAACATTTCTCAATAGCTAGCTTGTCAATACCGATAAGTTAGTCCAACAAAAGCCAAGATAAAATAATCTTGGTAATGTTTTGGACATCTCAGTCAACTTATTAGCTACTGCGGTCGTTTTTTACAAACTTATTTGGCAAAATAGTAGCCAGTTTCAATGGCACGTACCACTATTTTTCGAAACTTCACGGTTTATTGAACAATTAAAGTGGGTATAAAGCTCTATTTGTGCTACCGATTCCATTTTTAGAAAAAACAACCATGCATAACCAATGAGCATAACACAATGTATTTTTTTTGTCGACATGATCGACAGGTCACTGTGATGTGTTAGTAAGTAAACATTTTTCTGTCATATGAGTAACGTGCTTCTAAATATTGTGTTTTAATATTACATTTTAGGGAGTTACCTAGTATATAAAAAAAAAAATAACCAACAAAATCAATCTGTGAAGGAGCGAACTTCCCAACTAATAAAATCAATGCAAAATTGACGTTTTTTGTTAGTTTGTTCGCCGAACCGATTTTGATGAATTTTGGTACAGAGACAGAGGGAACCCTGGAGACTACTTTTTGCGAAAATCTATATTAACGCTGGCAAAAGCTAGTATCTAATAAAGTAATACCAGCCTGTTTCTGTGCCACTACAGGCTAAAGAATACTTATAGAAAACTAGCGACCCGCTCCGGCTTCGCACGGGTACAAATTATATATACAATCCTACCTTGTGTACCGGTCTTTCTATTAGTGTAAACCATATTATAAGCCGTTGCGTAGCTTGTAAGAAATATACATGCGAAGAAACAAACAGAGGCAGAGAGCGATTTATTTTTTAGTTTTTCAGAAGCACGAGTATTAAGGCCCATGATTCCTCAAGTTGTGGTTGGCGAACATTGAGATTTCTTCACGATGTTTTCCATCACCCCCTTGGAAGGGATAAGTTCATTATATATAGGTAGGTGAGTAGGTGTGCTATGTCCGTTTTCTATTACCAATGCCAGTGGTACCAAAATAAATGGAAAAAGATATATTGGTAGTATTTGACTGAACTAGAGAGCTCAAGCATGTAGGCGAGGCCGCAACCCTGAGCTTTCACGACAGTGTTAAGGCCTTGCCATTTTTAGCCTGCTGAGCTTCGTTCCTGAAAGTTTCAGGAATAAGAAGTTGTTTTGGTCTGCCTTATAGATGGCGTTATTTGTTGCGATTCTAGATCGGAGTTCGTTTATTAATGTGCTGCCTAAGTTTTTTTTTATTGTTTCCTAGTTTATTCAAGTAGAAATAGTGCGTATACTGAAATAAAAACTAGGTATTTTAATGATGGGCACGCCACAATTGTGGCAATAAGTCCCCTCTTCGAGGAGTGCCTAGAGCGGCGCCACGGCGTCCTCACCTTCCGCCTGACGCAGGTACTCACCGGACACGGATGTTTCGGGAGATACCTGTTTCGGATTCGGGGGGAGGACACACCTGGGTGTCAACATTGCGAGGATCGGCCGGAGGACACGGTGGAGCATACAGTGGAGGTCTGCCCTGCTTTTGCGGAGCACCGTCGTGTCCTCGTCGAAGCGATCGGTGGCGGCGACCTCTCGCGTCCGGCCCTGGTTCAATCCATGGTCCGGAGCGAGAGGCATGGGAAGCGGTCACCTCCTTCTGCGAAGCAGTGATGCTAGCGAAGTAGGAGGCCGAACGCGTGTGAGAGAGGGAAACCGCACACCCCAGCCGCCGCAACAGAAGAAGACGCCCCGGCCACCGTAGGCGCGGGTCTGCGGACGGCGACCGTTGGGTGGCTCGCCATCCGATCAGGACCAGGCCCGGGTCGACGGCGCGCTGTGTTCCACGCGCGCCTCAAAGAGATGTCAGCAAAGTAGACGGGGCCCGCTAGGGCCACTGCCAGCCGGGGTTGCGGAATCTGTTCGAAAGAGTCACCGCGGCCCTGGAACACAAAGGGCATTCGGAAGAACACGGACGGGTTTTAGTCAGTAAGAGTCTGACACTCCCTTCTGCTTCACCCAGAGCAGGAGGAGTCATTTGATGATTTCCCATCCATAAAAAAAGGTATTTTAATGAGCAGTGCAAATGATAAGTCAATTTGCCGAAGTGTTTTTTTCATTCTGGATGTGACTAACTGAAACCAGAAATCATAGTCGTAGCCAAAAGGCTGCCAGACTCAAATAGGATTGGGCAGGTAACGTCGGATGGCTGCCAGGGATGGACGGCGTTGCCGAGGTCGGTCCAGAAAGCGATAGACCTAGGCGCACCATGAAGACTGCGACGTGACGCAAGGAAAGCGTGTCTGAAAGGGTATGGGGGAGGCCTTTGCCCAGTAGTGGGAACTACAGGTTAGTTAAAAAATTGGCAAATATTGACTTTAAAATTATTAAATATTACTTTATCCTTTTAGGTTCCCAAGTGATTACTGATTACACTTAGCGGTAGGTACACAAGCAGCTAATAATCTAAATTAATCGAATCGAGATTAATTTAATCTTTTAAAGTTTACGCCACTCTGTAACTAACTGTCCGTGTTCCTCCTAATGACCTTTGCGTTCCAGGGCCGCGGTGACTCTTTCGATCAAATTCCGTAACCCTGGAGCATTCTAGCTACGCAAATAATGTGTTACTAGGTAAACCTTACTGTGTGCGTAGACTTGATGAGGATCAGCGTACTTAGTCTACATTGCCAAGTTTTATCTGTGTATTACTAAACAAGCTGGGCAGAACTGCACAAATCTCATCAAGAGCAATAAGCTACTGCACTTACCTTGTGTGTGGCATAACAGCCACACAGGTCGAGCTTAGAGGTTAAGAAACTTTTACCGAGGTCAGTCCGTAGATGGGCGACCAAGACATTCAATATATACCGAGACTCCTCCGTAGCTCAGAGAGAGCTGATCGCGGCAGATGTAAGTTAATTCTAGTACCTAAGGTGCAAACTTAAACAATCTTGAGCTATTTTTGAAATATTGATTTTCAAGAAACACTTTTTAAAGTCAATAACGAGTGTTATGATAATTCTTTTCCACTTTGCACGATATTGGACGTCGTCGCTTGTAAATGACAAGAAATGCAGTTAGCTCTCTTGGCACAATGCCATTATGAGTATGGCCCTCACCGGATGGGTTTAGTTTCAGCTGTATTTTTGTTCAGAGATTAGTGTTTCAAGTTAATAATAGTCGGTAATTATGAGCATTGCGACCTTATGTGGTTAACGGTATCCCGTGCAACAAGTGGTTGAATCTTGAGGCCAGCGGTCTACCGCGGGATCGAATACCTAATAATAAAGGACTTCGTGTGCACACTATGTATTATCACATTTCTTCAGTTGTGTCCACTTCTGCACGTTACAATATTCTTTTAAGTTGAGTCAGCTAGTAAGAGTCGTGATAACGTACCATGCATTATCGTGCCATGAGAACAGTGGCTAACTGAAAACTAAAAATCATTGTCCTAAACATTTTTGAAATCGTTTTAAGTATCTGAGCAAATTTCTTGTGGTACTTGCAATATTTCCATTTACGTTATTTGTCAGTAATTCAAGTACCAAGATCCAGTAACGCTATACCTAGTTTTAAAAACAGAATTGTACTCTGTTTCTGTTGTCTATATATTATTACTGTGATCGTTTCGGGTCACCAATAAACTGTTTATAAATATGCTATTTTTTTGTGGTCTATCTATCAATATAACAAAATAATCAATTTAAACGGGAATCAAGCCTTAGAACAAACAAGGTGTTTCGGATACAAACAAACTCGTCTCCCGGCCGGCGGCGGCGCTTGCTGCAACTTGTGGCCGCGGAGTCTGTCGCGCGACGCGGCGGTTAGCACATCTTACACAATGCCTTATATAAAACTGCTGCACCATCAATGATGTTGTCAATATTAGGAGTAGAGCACATCGCATCAACACCGCGTCATAAAAAAGCTTAGCAATATGAGGGTGGCGTTAGTTTTAGGTTTTCTAACGCTGTTGGCTGTTGTGCATACACGCCGTTTACCCTCACGGCAAGCGGAAAAAAGTACAGAACTAGAAACAAAAGATCAAGCCCCTGCTGCCACGGAGCACAAAAAAGAAGCCCCGAAGAATCATGAATACAAGAAAGGAGGCGGTAAAGAACATCATGCACATCATCATCACGACCATGAAGAAAAAGGTGTGAAGGGCTACAAGGGCCATCATCATCATGAGAAGGGAGAAAAAGGACATCACGACAAGGAGCACCACAAGGGCGAGTACGACGACCACGGTGCACACAAGAAAGAGCATCACCACCACGACGGTCATTATGATGAATACCACAAAGGCGAAAAGGGCGAGAAAGGTCATAAATACGAAGAGAAGGGACACTACGACAAGGGTCACTCGACGAAAGGACACCACGAAATACATAAGCTTGATGAATTCAAGAAAGATAAACACTTCTTCGATGAAGAAGGAGATTCCGGCCACGAAGAGAAGCATGGAGGATTTCACGAGGAGCATGGTCACAAGAAGGGTGGCCACTTCCACAAAGGTCATCATCATGGTGACCATCACGAGAAAGAACATGGTGAGAAAGGTTTCCATGAGAAGGGCGGCCACCATCACGAACATAAAGGACACAAAGAGTCCGGCGGACATGACTCGCATCATAAGCATCATCACGATCACGGCGAGAAGGGCGATCATGAGCACCATAAGAAATATGGATACAAGAAGGGTCACTGAACACATCTCTAGGAACTGGCCGAATGCGGTACAGTCCTCTACAAACGACGCTAGTGATTTCGGATTCATTTATTTTTGCGGAACTGTAACTTATCTGATGATAGTGCACCCAATGCTGCGACAACGGTTAAGTGATGACATCATTATGTAGGTATATAATAACTAAATTATTGTTTTTTATATTAAGTAACTACTTAAGTCATTAAATAAATAATTTGTACAGCAAAATCTAAGTTAATTCTTTACAAAATCTCATTTCTAAATGGAACTGCAGTACACACTTTAATTGATTTTAATGTCGAAGTGGAGAATGAACTTAAATCGTAGCTTCATCCCGGCACTTTAGATGGTGAGAGTGCAAAATTCCGTCGCTTATCTAAGTATGCTTTTAAACTAATTTAGGTTGGTAACCACCACTCAGGATCGTACGACTTTCGCGTCGACATAATATGCAAATATTATGTTTACTGTGTGATATTTAAATCTGAAAAGTGACACGTATGGATCTTCCTGATAGGTAAGTATATGAACTTCGCTGTCTGAACTTTGAATAAAGCCAGCTGCCACGTCTACGAAGGTCTTTTGTGGCATTCAAAGACAAAGTAATGTAGATGACACCTGTTCAGATAGGTACGAGATGGTTATTTCAATAAAGAGCATGCAACAAACAGATATTTATTTCTCATTTCATTTTATAAAATACTAGCTGACTCGGCAAACGTTGTTTTGTCAAATAATAAAATAAAAAATAGCCTACCACCTTTTCTCATACCTACCTACCGAACATACACACAAAATTTCATGAAAATCGGTCGAGCCTTTTCGGAGGAGTTCGGTAACAAACACCGTGACACGAGATTTTTATATATTAGACTAGCTGACTCGGCAAACGTTGTCTTGCCATACAAAAAAAATACCCAACCACCTATTCTCATACCTACCGAATATACACACAACATTTCATGAAAATCGGTCGAGCCGTTTCGGAGGAGTTCGGTAACAAACACTGTGACACGAGATTTTTATATACTAGATAAATCTTACACTTTAGATGTATTTTGACATAAGCTAGCTTATCATCCCACAATAAAAATTAACAATAGTGTCTGCACAGAACGAGATCACGAAGGTTACGTTACCAAACAGCCAATTAACCTCGCACTATCTCTGTCTTCAATTTCTACAGCATTGTCATTGCCGGAGTCACGTTGGCTCTCACCTCGCCTCGGATTTGTCACGCTTGGAGTTCTGCCCACCTGTGAAGCTAAATAGCGTGATATTGGATCTATGTCGCTAGGTGACGGATTGAACGATTAAGGGTTCAGTTACACGATCGATTTCTGGTCGAACAACGTGTCGGTCAAGGATTAAAGTGAATGAAGTTCAGCACTGCAGCCCATGCGAGCGACTAAATCAAACTGTCGTTTTACCGACAAACAGTTCAGTCCATTGTCTGCGTGTTTTATTCTGCTATGTTATGGCGGACTCACTATTATCGTGCGTGGTTTATTTTTAGACGAGACTTGTTTCATTGTGTTGCATACGTAAACAGCTCACGTACTAATGAAAGTACCTATCTATTGGAACATTATTCGTTTAATTCGGTGGTAACAGATTTCGGTCGATCTAATTCTTTGCTAATTTCACAGGCTGTGCCAATTTGATTTGTATTTTATGTTACAACATAATGCTGATTTTATACCCAGTTTTTATTGTAGCTCCGAGAGACCAACTTTGTAACAACAGTTTTATAATAGTGTCAACAACAGAACTATTAAACTTAGGTCGGTTAGTTATAAACTATTGATGAAAATAATAACACAGACGTTCCACGCTCTTAGATAGACTAAAGGAGAAGTTTAAAGAATCCGTCAAAACTTTAATTGTCACACACTACTTTTCCAGTTTCAATAAAAAAGACATGTTAGTATTTGACACCAGTTAGGCAGTATCTGCGGGTGGATCACTCATCTCGTAGCGTCTACGCGGCGTAGCGCCCGTAGCGCTACGTGTGTAGCACACGCGGCTACGAGTGGCGTAGCATCCATCATGGTGTGAACCCAAATTACACATTAAAATCTTAACGGTACTCGTGCGAGTAATGTATTCGTTTATGGTTCAAGAACTTCTTCGTTGACATAGATCTAATTTATAGTTCCTACAAATAAACACATAGGTAGTATGTAATTGAGAATATATTCCGCCGTATTTCATGAGAAATAAACGATTGATGGGTTGTAAAGATGTCATCGAATGTCAGCGCGCTCTCTAATTGTAGATAATGTATAGCAATCTTGTGTACGTGTGATGTGTCTCAATTATTACAGGAAGCTTCTATCTCAACATTCAGGGTGTATTTGTAGTGAATTCGTAATTTTAAACAATTCTTGTAGCAGGTGTGTTTTAACGCTTTTGTTTAAACTTTATAATAACTTTTAAGGATGATACCATAATTCACTTTGTTACTGAATGAAATAATTACACAAATGTATAAATAAAGAATAACTTGGCAGGTTTCTAAAAGTAATATATTATGTAAGAATGAATACTTTGTTTATAATTTGTCTTCAAGATATTTATTTTCTGGGAAACACCTGATAAAGAAATACAAGGAATATTTTTATTAGAATATTCTTGTACGTTCTTTATATATGTTTTAATATCATCATATCGTCATCATCATCATATCAGCCGAAAGACGTCCACTGCTGGACATAGGTCTCCCCCAAGCGTCGCCACAACGACCGGTCCTGTGCGTCTCGCATCCATCGGCTACCCGCGACCTTCACCAGGTCATCGGTCCACCTTGTGGGATGCCTTCCAACGTTACGTCTTCCGGTACGCGGTCGCCACTCCAGAACTTTTCGGCCCGATCGACCATCTGTTCTGCGAGAAATGTGCCCTGCCCACTGCCACTTTAGTTTGGCGATCCTTCGGGCTATGTCGGTAACCTTGGTTCTCTTGCGGATATCATCATTCCTGATTCGATCACGCAAGGAAACTCCAAGCATTGCCCTCTCCATTGCCCTTTGAGTGACTTTGAGCCTTCTGATGAGGCCCATTGTAAGCGACCACGTTTCAGTTCCGTATGTCATCACTGGCAACACGCACTGATCATAGACTTTCGTCTTGAGACACTGTGGTATGTGGGTGGTAGGTGGGTGTTTTAATATATATTTACCTAAATTAAACCAAAACGAGTTTACGTTGTACGTTTCTGTCCGAATTTATTAAATCAGAAGTTGGGTGTACAGGCATAGATCATTTAGGAAGAATAGCCCAAGTAGAACCTTTCAGGTAAGGTTTCTGGTTACTTGTACGTTGCGTTTCCGTCTTTAGAAATAGAAATTTCCCAACATTTTCTCGTGGCTTCGCTTCCATGATGGTCTATCCCACGGGAACAGTGCTGTGTTCCGATTAAATTACGTTATGGCTCTTAAAAAAAAATAAACCGTTCCATATTTGTTAGAAACAATTTAAACTTAAAAACTACCGTTAGTAATATTTGTAAGTCTAACCTGCGTGAGGCACACCGATCCTGGAGAATGTCTACTTGACTGCAAGCATTTGTATCCACTGCCGCAAGATCGGAGAGTCTGCCAACGTTCTAAGAACTGGTTGGGACTGACGCGAACACGGCGTAGTAGAGATGCGTATCTCTTGCGCATGATGGCCGAAAACTAGCCATAATGAAGCTTTCTATCAGTAAAAGGATATGTTTGTCGTGGCCATATCATAGAATTGGTAATTTCATGAATTAATACGTCATTAATGAAGTAGGTAGTTATAATGTGAAATGGCCGACCACTTCATGAAATGACCAATTCTGCAACGTGGCTACGACGTTGATAGGCATACGTTTGACCACTCTCTCACCTAATGGTAAGCGATGGCGCGGTATTTAATCATTGTAATCAAATCAGCAGTTACAGAGATTACCTTCAAAAAGCAAGCAAACAAACCATTTAATCTCTTCATGATATTAGTTTAGATGAGAGATTAGATTCATTTTGCTATATTCGTCTTACGTAGACGTTCAGCCTTATGTATAAATAGGGCCCATTGTTATGACTACTATAAATCCTTGTGCCACGTACAAGGAAAATGTTCAGGAATTTTCTTATATAGGTATTCGGATAGCTAATACCTTATCAATTTTTTTTTTCCCTGGAAGCTTGCGTTTCATTAATTATACACAGAAATTTCATTCATCATGATAAATGTAAATAATAATTTTTGTTTTAAATTCAGCTTTATATTTACATTACAAACATCCCTAAACTTACGCAGTTATTTACCTAGATCAAAAGTCACTGCTTAAATCTTGTGCGGTTACGAATAGCTGTTAATTTCGTACCCTAAAAAACCCTCATCGGTGTTAATCTCAGAACCGCAAAGAAGATTTGTGAGCATTTATCCACATATTTTAGAATTTACGTGGTAACAGTAGACGGGTGAGGGTGTAATCCATTGATAACGCTTTTACACTAATTAGCGAGTGAGTATGGAGCTTAGTGACGTGACGTCACTAGATTTATGGGTGCAGACGCTGTCAGCTCGTAATCCTGACCAAGTGAGCAAGAGCTGACGTGCCGAGCGGAGCCGAGCCCGTGTCGTGTCGCGCCGCCGCCATGCATGGCGTTAAGTTATTGTCGCCGCTACTATTAATTGCACAATTATTTCATCGTATTATAAGCTTACCTGTTCATCTACTGCCAGACAACTCAAACCTATCAAAATGCTTAGAATGGTTCCTTTGTGTTACACAATAATAATAATACCTAGTAAACCTAATCCGATCTTAGGGTACCGTAATAATTTCATTGTTACCGCACGTACCTGTGAATGCGCTATAGCGTATCTGCGGTTAAGCCTTCGATAACGCACACAGAGAGACTTGTTAGCTCGTTAATCGTCAATCGCCACCAATATGAACTCGATTTCCATTCACGTATCATTCACTCGAGACTAAAGTTATTATTAGCGTTTACTCGTAACTACGTTATAATACAACGCGTTAATACTCAAAACTGATTAACTGGTGCTGCTTTATAAACACATTTGATGAATATAGGTAAATTATATTCGTCACGCCTGCTCCAGTAAGTGGGTAGTCAATCGTGTTTATTTTTTTAATTACGTTGAGGTGTATGAATTAGGGTTAATCACTGGATTTTACTGGAAATGTTCTGAGAGAAGGAAGTCTAATTCACAATTTCCCCTCCCCGGGAATCGATCGCAATAGGTACCTCCCTCAAAGCTGCGTTTCAAATCTTAAAAGTCTAGATTTCTAAACCAATGAAGCTGAACAAAACGTTATGTGGTTTTAAAAAATATGTTTTGGCAATCAATAGGAAAACCGTGGAATGCTTTCGGTGGTTTTTCACACGTACGCCGTAAGACTTACCCTTACCCGCCGAGAAATATATTACCGTTACTGGTATTACGTGATGGCCGAGCTACATCACTATTTAATGTTATATTATAGTTATTTTATTCGGGAGAACTATGCTGCACGGCGCTGGAAAATATTTGGTACCTACAATTTAGTATTTAGTGTGGTGTTCAGAATTAAAAAGCTCGTATTTTGTGGAATATGTATACAATATCAATTACATTTTTAACTTTTTAGGCCAGTTTTATTCAAACTAAAGCATATAGGTACGAAAAATGCTTGAGTGAGAGAAGATGCGGTGCAGGGTGCTACAGAAAAGGATGTCATTATTTCAAGGATTCTTCAAGGGACGTACTCTCCTAACTCACTGAACTCTTTATTGGCTGTATTTATCAACATCTAACTAAAACAATGTTGTTATCTTATCACCAACATTTTCTTTTACTTCAGAATCTTTTCTATGGAGACAGTTAAGTAAACAATAAACATTTTTTCAGTTAGTCAAGAAAGTGACTACGATAGAAAAACATGCTGTTATTTATTATTCTGTTCTGTTTTTCGAGGCAAAAACGACATTGTTATTTTAACTTTTTACGGACTACGTGAACTTGCTTATAATAACTTATGGTGTTGAGGAAAAACACTTTAGAAACATTAAAAAAGTTTGGTGGGAGTCTATTATGTTTTGATATAGGTAGGGCTTTTATATATTTTTCACTGAAATTCATGTAAGAGTTTAAGTGTCAGTTTTAGTTTGCTATCAACGATCGATGGTCGTTGTGCGAGGAAATACGGGACAGTGGGTTCGAACAGTTCAGTATAACACATGGCGCCCTGCCCCATTGTTGTAGCGTACAAGACAAACAAGTGAATAATGAACGCGCTAGCCCAACAATATCTTTTTGAAGCGCCGACGTCCATACAAGAGTTCTATCGGAAAACGCCTATTTACTATGAAAAGCACAATGTGCGCGGAGCCATTGTTGCGGCAACTATTTAGACGCCTGTAGCTAAGCATAATTTGGTGTTTGACGTTTAACAATTTGAACATGTTAACAAAGATAACAATTAAGTTTTAGTTCTCCTCCCTGTAACTAATGTTTGCTTAGCTGACGGGTACCCTTACCGATACATTATTAAGTGAGTAGGCAGTGGTGTATCTAATATTTACTAGCAGGTGCCTCCGTACAAATGAGTTGTTAGTAAGATACTGCTGTGATTTCGGTACTTGAGAAAGGAATTGCATATAACACCAAACTCATGCATAGTTAAGATTTTTTTGTGGTCGACAACATTAATTAGGTATACTTAATGCTAATCCGGAGCTTATAATCTGCCGCCGCGTCGTCCTGGAGCGTTGTTAGTATAAGAACTTGCTGTTGAAGCGCAGTTTTTACAACAGCTCTTTGTAAAACTGGACTTTGTCTATTTGTGTTGAATAAACGCGATATGACTAACTCAAGCTAAGTTTGCAAAAACTGTGGCCATTTCTTTAATTAATTAGTTAGTTAGGTTATCTGCTTGCGTAATACAATTTGCAGTTTTCTAGCTCTTAGCATGATTACAAAAACTTGGCGGTTGTTAGCACCTCGTTGGGTACTCTCGAGTCTAAACCAATATCGTTTGTATTAATTACATGCTATTTAAGGAAAGTTGATTTTATGCATTAAGCCATTAAAGGTTTTTTGTTTAACATTTCACGAAATAATAAATGATTACAGCGCATCTAATTTGTGAAGGATACATTTTTTTAACAGCTTCATTAAATGATTGTTTGTTTGACAATATGTGCTTAGTAATATTTTGCTTCTGATTCTCGTTTAAAATGAGGATTTAAAATTGAACAAAATATTATCGTATTATAAACGCACGTAAATTCGTAATGAACAAGCGGATTAATATTAAGTTACTGCAACGTAATTACATGATTTATTTTCCACCGCTGCGCTGGCTCTACGGTTTTGAGTCTTTGGTTAAACTAATTTTCTCAAACATGCTTTTAAATTTGAGCATTATTTTCAACCTTCTTCGAGATAAATCGAAATTGCTGTACTGGCCAAATACACGTGAGCAGCGGCCGGCAAAAGTTGTTCGCCCATCAATGCCTCTTTATCTGGCCGCTGCAGTAATGTACTATTTATTGTAGGTGCATACATACATGTTTAACTTATATTAAGATTGCTTTGATGTTGTAAAAGTAAAAGAAAATCTTCCGTTTCGGTATCTATCAATATCGTTATCCGTAACAGCCATTGGATTTTTATAGAATGCTTGAAGGCCTCCAGAATTATTTTCATACCTATGAATAAAATAACCACTTAAATCTATCATAAAGCAGTCAGGGTGACAAATAAGTCGAAAAACTAAATGGTAATTTTACAACTGGTGATAGTCTGGTGAATACAACAACTCTTGCTTTTGGGTCAAAACAGCTAATTAGTAGTTATTCGTATAACTCCAAAAAAAAACGCGCATTCCAGGATAGTCCTATACTAAAAGTAATCCAAATTCAGAGATCTTTCACCCGCTGAAAGAAAAAATTGCAAATGAATTAAAAATCACCTGTAGGTACTTGTATCTTTTAGTTTCGTTGTAAATTAGTCAAGCAGGTAACCGATTTTTGGGAGTAAAGGTTCGTTCGCTAAAGGTTTGTGGTTAAATTGATTGAAAATTGAAACCTTGCATTACCTTCAACCACAGAATTAAATTCCCTTGCAGATTTACGCAATCATCATTCAAGTACTTCGTTAGCTTTGTTTATTAACAATTTTTGAGAGACATGAACATTATTGTATATAAAAAAATCAAAGTTATGTGTATCGCAAATGAACCTAGGGGAAGGTTGTGATCATTGGACCAGTTCTTTCATTGGACAACCAAGTTAGTTCCAAAACTGTGCAACACTCAAACTAGTCGAAACGAGTCTGTGGCGACTCAGTTGCACCCCCCTCTTACCTCAGTGATATTACGAGACGTGGCGAGGAGAGTGCATGTAGTTGTGTTTGCGGCGATCAAAATCTAATAATTTCATTCAGGACAATTTGAAGTAAGTATCATTGTATTCGTATTTGTCTGCGTGCACTGTTATGGAACATTGGACGGTTTATTTGAGATTCCATGAGTGTTATTAAATTTTGTCTAATAATGATAATTTATATTTTAGATAAGTTCTTCTCAACCAGTACCTTGTTGCCATCAATGGACCTCAAGAGAGTTCCACCGTTGGACCGGTCCAATCATAGCAACTTTTTAGTGTAGGTTTTTTTGGTCATAATAACAAGATTAGGTCCCATTATTATGACTTAATATGTATTTCACTTATTACGTTTTAATTAAACCGTGGAAAAAGTACCATAGGAAAATTTAAAATTCCATTGCAGGGAATGAAACAAGTATGACCCTTGCTTTAGAATCAGTAAGGAAAAAAGAGTTGGTTAAAATGAAGCAAGCAGAATAAATGGAGTACGAAAGCAACAAATAATAACTACTTTCCTGAATTGGACCTCTAGAACAAATTTCTCGAAGTACATTGATGGCAACTTGGTGGTTCAATGAAGGTGCCCATGGTCCAAAGAATTAAATCAAAACGTGTTACCCCGAATTGTTTGTGCGTTTGATTGTTACAAATAAAGGTCCTACGAAATAAAAATAATAAACTGCTTTCATTTTAACCACTAAATAATTTTAAGACCATTGTACCATATTCTGACAAATAAATGATTATGATTATGAGATATGAGGTCGTAAAGTTATGTGGTCTATTCATAGCAACCTTCCCCTATATAAAATACTAGGTGACCCGTGCTCACTTAGTAAAAGAATTTTCAAAATCGGTTCAGTAGATCCAGAGATTACCCCTACAACCTCACAAACGTGACGACACGGTTGGCGCAGTGGTTGGGCGATCGGCTGCTGCGCTGCGTGTCGCGGGTTCGATTCCCGCACGGAACAAATATTTGTATGGCCTACAGATAGATGTTCCGGGTCTGGCTGTTTGTGTATGTGAGTTTGTATGTTTGTGAACGCACCCACGATACAGGAGAAATTCCTAGTGTGGGGCCACGTTTTATTAAAAAAAAAAACTTTACCTCTTTATAATATTAGTATACAGGTATGAATTTTAAGTGTGCTTTTTGTTTAAGTGTGCGTTTTGTTAAAAATGAGCTCTTTCCTTTAGTTTGCCACGTAATATTACTTCCCAGAATTTGATCTTGATTAGCTACACTTTCGGATGGTGTAATAATACTGGTGTGTTTTTTTATCGAAATCAGCTCGTTCGATTCCTGGGTAGGAAAAACGATTTTTCAAAAATCCAATGATGCAGTTTTAGTTTTCATCAAAATCGGACCCGAGACTCCTTTCAGTGTTTTTCGATATTCCTTATAGTTTCGAATTTGGCCCTGAAGGCACACTTGAAAAATTCATCCTGCAGATTATAAATATAGGAACTTTATTTACCCATAAATATCGTCTCGCGCGTCTATATTATCTTTACAATATGCCACGACACATAGGTATTTTCACTAAGAGTGTGTTTATTAGGTCAAAGTCAAAGCGTTTATTTAAAGCACTTTTGAATAGTGGATTTAGTAAAACTAGAAAATGTCAACAAAAATACTTATATATATCGCCGCAACTTGTTTCTCGAGTAATTTACTTTTTAATTAAGAAGCTTTCTAATGACAGTTTTACTATCTGAGGTTTCGTAGATTTTAACCGACTCTTTTTATATTTATTTATTGAAGGATCACCAACGGTTACGGGGATTAAGGGTTACGCATTATTTGGATATTAAGATAGTGTACCTCTTCACTTACAGGAGACCACAGCATGCACAAGGAATTTAAACAACTACGCTAACAAAATTAAAGGATATAAAATACTTTAATTTTGTTAGAAACATGAAAAAAAAAATGAATTGCCAAATGTGCAAAATAAAACAGTAACAAAAAACTTCCATTAAATAACGTAAACCCATTAAATTGACTCTTTCAAATATACCTTATAAACAGACAGACACCTGCCTAAGCTTGTCGTTTTAGCTAACGTGATATACCTACTGCCTACAAAGCCTTATAAACCTACTTAATAGTTTATTTTTCTGACTGTTATTCAATTTATCAATATATTTCCTCTTATGGGTTGGAAAAAACTTAGTAAGAAATGTGAATATGGGATTACACGAAAAACATCCGTGAAATCGTTGCACGTATCAGTATAGTTTTTGCTTTTCTCGTGGGAGCTTGAGTTTCAATATGATGGAATATATTAGAAGCTACCTATTCCTTATATTATAAAGCTGAAGAGTTTGTTTGTTTGGTTGAACGTGTTAATCTCAGGAACTACTGGTTCGAATTAAACAATTATTTCACTGTTGGATAGCCCATTTACCGAGGAAGGCTATGACATAAAACATCATACGACTAACATAAAACATAATTCATGTCATTATTACTCGGCTCATAATGACAAATATGACGCTGACGAAGTGGCGCGAGTGAGCTACTCTTCTTGTAATATATAAAATCTCGTGTCACAGTGTTTGTTGTCGAACTCTTCCGAAATCGGCTTGACCGATTATTATGATTTTTTTGTGTACATTTGGTAGGTCTGAGAATAGGTCGTAGGCTATTTTTTTAATTATTTTTTAGGGTTCCGTACTCAAAGAGTAACCAACGGTAACCTATTACTAAACCTCCGTTGTCGGTCCGTCCGTCCGTCCGTCTGTCTGTCAGCGGGCTGTATCTCAAGAACCATAATAGGTAGACGGCTGAAATTTTCACAGATAGTGTATTTCTATTGCCGCTATAACAACAAATAATAAAAATTGAGGTTTATGGTACGGAACCCTTCGTGAGCGAGTCCGACTTGCACTTGGCCGGTTTTTTATAATATGGCAAAACAACGTGGCAAACCGAGACCGCTAATATATCTATATATAACGCATATTTTGGGGAGTTCCCCTACTACCAAGTTTTTGACTTACTACTAAATAATCATTTCTTGCAAAATAACTAGCTGTTTAGCGTCGTAGCTCCCGTAACCTGTCCCAAAGGAAACATGTTTTTTTTTCAATGAACAGTACTTTAGAAGTTCAGGCAATAGAGTAATTTTCCATTAGTGAAATCATTTTTGAAAGCATATCAGAACTTCCAGAAATATCCTCCTACGATGAAAATAGTTTTACCACAGTAAATATTAGATTAGATTTGGTTTTATAATATCAATTAATTTTGATATAACTAGTGGACGTCACGCGGTTTCACCCGCGTAGTTCCCGTTCTCGTGGGAGTACGGGGATAATATATAGCCTATGTTACTCCCTGATAATGTAGCTATCCAATGCTAAAAGAATTTTTCAAATCGGTCCAGTAGTTTCGGAGCCTATTCAATTCAAACAAACAAATCTTTCTTCTTTATAATATTAGTGTAGACTAGTTTAGATATTATTTCCATAAGTAGGTACTTAGATAGCTTGTGTTGACACGAGTTAAGAAGATAACAAAGGAACATAATACTAAAAACCAAACCCATTAAATTGAATTACTTTGACCATTAACAATGACTAGGCATAAAAACAATTGTAATAGTCGGTTTTAGTCGGAAAGCGATTATTAGCGTTGACTAGTTTTCATTAGCCGACCAATTAAGAGAGTTTTGAATACTCCAGGCTAGCTTTAATTCAAACTTGTCTAGAATTTATTACATGATAAGTAAATGAATACCGTTTCAGTCAGCTAAATTATTCAATAGTATTATACATTTAGTTCATTTTATCATTTCCGTTTCTAAAAACCTTGTAAATAGGACCTGTGAAAACAATGTAAATTATTTCGTTTTCTCGCTCTCTTGATATAAGAAAATTATAGCGTTCTTGAATAAGATAGTGTTTATTTACATCGTGTTTACAACAAAAAATATAAAACATAACAATAACAAGTCTATCAGTAAGAGGTACATCAATAAATTAGAGGACTAATTTTAATGTCCTTTTTTGAAGCCCCAGTGTTTGTGGTCTTCATGCCCGCCCTTCTTGCCGTGGCCGTGGTGGTGGTGATGGTGCTCGTGGTGGCCGCCCTCGTCGTGGTGGCCCTTGTGCTCGTGGTGGTGGCCGCCCTCCTCGTGGTGTCCCTTCTTGCCGTGGTGGTGCTCATGGTGGCCGTGATGTTTGTGTCCCTTATCGAAATGTCCGCCCTTCTTGTGTCCATGCTCGTCGTGGTGGCCACCGTATCCCTCTTCGAAGCCTTTCTCGCCGTGCTTGTGGTGGAAGTGCTTGTTCTTTTTGAACTCGTCTAGTTTGTGAACACCGTGGTGTCCTTTCGTGGAGTGACCCTTGTGGTAGTGACCCTTTTCTTCGAAACCGTGACCTTTCTCTCCCTTTTCTCCGTGGTGATGCTCATGGTGGTGTCCATCGTCGTGGTGATGGTGTTTCTTGTGTCCTCCGTGGTGGTCATGGTGTCCCTTGTGTCCCTCGTGGTGGTGGTGGCCTTTCTTGCCATGTTCGTGATGGTGGTGTCCCTTGTATCCTTTGTGTCCGTGTCCCTCGTGGTGGTGATGGTGGTCGTGGTGATGTTCCTTGCCGCCTCCTTTCTCGTGGTGGTGGCCAGTGGCGGCGGCCTCGAGGTCGGCGTCACGTTTCTCGCGGATGTCCCGCGCCTGCGCGAGTGCGGCCAGCGCCAGCACCGCACAGCTCAGTAGGAGCGCCACCCTCATGGTTGTTGTATTCTGGGACAGGTCGAGATGAGATGTGGCACGTATTACTGTCACCACAACGTTTTATAGATACTGTGGGTCTGGTTTTCTCGAACCTGCATTGGGCAATAGTTGCACTGACTCGGGTGCTTGCACTTACTTACTAGCAAGGTCAAGCGCCCTAGCGCTAGGTGAGTTTTGATTTAATATCAACTTTGATCGGCAACGGTAACAACTGTTTTTACTTCGGTTGTTATGTAGTGCTTAAATGACCTATCGATGTGATATCGTCGTTCAAGTAGGTAGGTAGGTACATTTTACTCATATTACACTAGAGTTATAACATGTCGATAGGGTAGATGTTTAATAAAATCTAAGTCAGATAGATTTCCAAAAAATATTGGACACGTATTTTTTTTTTTTCACGTAAACAAAAAATTAAGACGATACAGTGCGTTAAAAACTCGTGTGACGTCACATGTTAGTACACTTTTTACAAAATAGTGACGTGAAAAGCCCCCACTCCAGTAGTGCTATTCTGTAACAACATTTTCGTATCTCGACAGTAGAATCCGAGGTGAGTTTCAAATTAAGACCTTTATGTTGTGTGCAATAAAGCTCACTTTGTGAGTTTTGTCACTCAGGTGAAGCTCGATATCAAAATAGTTATTTACAGAATAGACTAGCTGTTCTTTGATGGGTTTTATCTTCGTCAATTTTTACTCATTGGATAAAGCAAAAAATACGTGTCCAATATTTTTCGATAATCTAACTGTCGGACTAAATAGAATCACATTTTTTTTACTCAGTTTTTACCGATTTAACAAACTTCCCATTATTATAATAACTAGTTGACCCGCGCAACATCGTCTGCTCCGCTCCTATTGGTCTTAGTGTGATGATATATAGCCAATAGCCTTCTTCGATAAAGCCCATTTATCGAAGAAGGCTATTGGCTATATCTAACACTGAAAGAATTTTTCAAATCGGACCAGTAGTTCCTGAGATTAGCGCGTTCAAGCAAACAAACAAACAAACAAACAAACTCTTCAGCTTTATATATTAGTATAGAAGTATAGATATAGATTATTCTTTTACACAGACTTCTCGTAACTCATTCGAATTCCAACGAAATTCGTATGGTTCTATTCGATCGGATAACAAAAGATTGTGCGGTGGAAGTGAAAGACTTTCATGATCTATTTACTTACAATAATGAACTAATTAATTATGCTTTAATTAGAGATAGTGTTTAGTAGTTAATAGGTCAATACAGATTTCTTGTTAGACTGTAACATGAGAACACGCTTGTAGTAAACAGACAGCTGTAGGGGAACACGGGCTAATTACCTCGTCTGTGCCAGTGATAGTAACATGTTCAGTGGATGTAGGTATATGATACATGTTGCATATTGTTCCGATGATAATACGCGGAAACCACTTGTTCTTTGCCTTATTTCAATCACGATCTGTATAGTTGGATAGGGGTATAAGTATGAGCATATTGTTCTCAAGGAATATGGTAATTGTATATTACAATAATATTAGCAGGCTCATATTATTGTTATACACAATTTTATGCTGTCTGTTACGGGTAAGGCCCGTAAGTCTGAAAAATAGTCTCACGAAGGCCATTTTGGTAGCCTTACAGATTTTGTGGTCAGATTTTCGACTGGGCATCGGCTTTTCCCTAACGACATAATTATGTTGTTGGGAAAAGATGTGTCATCATGACATTTCGTTTTAAGCATGTTCTACACGGATGGGACGCTGTATTACATCCGTGTGGAACATGCCTTAATGTTCTAGCCTTTGGGTGTTGACGGCGAGTCTGTTGCCATCAAACGGGCATTCAGTTTGATTCTAGGGACCTGTCAGATACTCAAACTCTACACGGCATGAGAATCGAACTCAGGACCAAGTTATCGGGACTCGCTTCATAGGCAATAGGTACTTGTGTGAAAAATTTCTAAATGTTAACCGGAAGTGCTGTCGTCTGTGGGTAGAAGTAGTAGTCTGACATAATAAAAATAATAATTTATAGATTTGATTGATCTATAATGTCAGAATTATTGTCCTGTTAATTTTTGTCAATTTTGTCTCTGTCTTATAAATGAACTGCTATACTACTTTTACGTTATTTACTAAGATCTTAAGTTTTTTTTTGTGTTGGTTGCCCTGAGCTAGGGTCCTGTACTGCCCTGTAGTGGCTTTCGTTTAAAGAAAGTATACTAGCTCTTTATTCTTTCCAAAAGAATTCTCGAGGCCTGCCAAGCAACCCCACCCAAGCATATACTTCGCAGCCAGGACTAGAATTAACAATTGCTTACTTCTAAATTCATGTAAAATATATTAGAAACAAAACATTCACTTAATTAATTTCAATTTAGTTTCCAGATCAAAGTAAACATAAATAACATTTTATTTTGGGTATTATTTAATCCTAGAATCCTTGGATCTAAATCGTAGTTACATTGTTGGATTGCGATCTCCAAAATAAATACTAGTTTGCGAATGAAATATAAACGTAGTATTATATATTTTTCAGTCATTTGGTAGTCTTCATTGACCTTGGACTGAAGCTAAAACATTCGTTTAATTAAATGTATTTTTCATTAGGTCAAACAAATGCACTTTTGAGTTTTCCGATACCACCAGGTTTATTGTAAAGTCTGAGCACTGTTTACTAATAGGAGTGGTATTCAAGTATCGTCGTCATCATATCAACCAATTGCCGTCCACTGCTGAACGTAAGCCTCCCCCAAAGAGCGCCAACCATTCCGGTCTTGAGCAGTCCGTATCCATCCGCTGCCAGCCACCTTCTTCAAATCATCGGTCCATCGTGCCGCAGGGCGTCCCACACTACGTTTGCCCATACGCGGTCTCCACTTTAACAAATATCTGCCTCATCGACCGTCTGTCCGTCTACAGACATGGCTAGAAACAATAGAAACAATATAAGAACGTGTACCCCATAAATAAATAGAACTTACTACTGAAGCAATTTTGAAGATTTATTCCACCCCGAACTGTAAAGAACGTAAAGTAAATGGAGAAGTCAGAAATCAATACTTAATTAGCTCTCCACAGGACCCATTTCAGAATAATTTGGCATTGGATCCTTTAATTAGCTGAAGCTGTGTATAATCTGTGACGTCAAAAACGATTTCGAGGAATAAATTTATGGAATGGGATTTTATTTGAGTTAAAACAACATTCGTCAACAATGTAATTATTTAATTCTATTGTGTTAGGAGGTTCCTGTCTGGGGTCCTGACCACGGGTACGATGGTACTTGTTCACGATTGGGTGGGTAACTAAGTAAGTAGATCCGTATTTTCAACATGATTAAATATTAAGTGTCTATATAAATATTCATGTTGAAATAGCCTATGTGCGAAGAGTGAAAAGAAAAAAAGACCGGCCAAGTTCGAGTCAGACTCGCACATGAAGTTTTCCGCACCATAAAACTTGTTTTTTTTTTTATTATTTGTTGTTATAGCGGCAATAGAAATACACAATCTGTGAAAATTTCAGCTGCCTACCTATTACGGTTCTTGAGATACAGCCCGGTGACAGACAGACGGACGGGCGGACGGACGGGCGGACGGACGGACGGACGGACGTTTGGCCCTTTGGGTACGGAACCCTAAAAAGTTGTCCATTGGGTCAACTTTATGTCCTGCTGACATGATTGCATGCATATAAGTATATCAAAGTGTAAATCTTAGGTGGTGTACTAATACTGATTCTTTGAGGAAATAAGAAGTGAAGTATTTAGTTATTTTGTACAAAATGTAATTCTTTGTCGTATAAACATAACAAAAACACTCGGTAACAACTTAATATCAACAAATAACAGTTCAGGTACATTCAGCGAGCGCTTAGTGCCCCTTCTTGTGTCCCCAGTGCTTGTGGTCCTCGTGACCGCCCTTCTTGTCGTGGTGGTGGTGGTCTTCATGATGCTCATGGTGGCCGCCCTCGCCGTGGTGGCCCTTGTGGTGGTGGTGGTGGCCGCCGTGCTCGTGGTGGCCCTTCTTGCCGTGGTGATGCTCGTGATGGCCGCCGTGCTTGTGTCCGTGGTGGAAGTGGCCGCCCTTCTTGTGTCCTCCTTCGTGGTGGTGACCGCCGTGGTGCTCATGGAAGCCTTTCTCGCCGTGGTGGTCGTGGAAGTGCTTGTCCTTCTTGAACTCGTCGTGCTTCTCGATGCCGTGGTGGCCCTTGGTGTCGTGTCCCTTGTGCCAGTGGCCGTGCTCCTCGTGGCCGTGGCCGTGGTCGCCCTTCTCTCCGTGGTGCTCGTGGTGGTGGTAGCCGTCGTCGTGGTGGTGGTGCTTCTTGTGGCCGCCGTGCTCGCCGTGGTGGCCCTTGTGCCCCTCATGGTGGTGGTGGCCGTGCTTGCCGTGGTGGTGCTCGTGGTGGCCCTTGTGTCCCTTGTGGTGTTCGCCGCCGTGGTCGTGGTGGTGGTGTCCGTGGTGTTCGTGGCCGCCGCCCTTGTCCCAGTGGTGGCCCGACGCGGCGGTCTCCAGGTCGGCGTCCCTCTTCTGGCGGAGCTCCCGGGCGGAGCTGAGGGCGGCGATGGCCAGAAGGCCCAAAGCCACCAGAAGGATACTCCTCATGATTGATTAGACTAGTTGCTGCTGAATGATATCGATCCATCAGTGTCAATGATTTTATATACTAAACGATAGCAGCGGTTAGGTAAGGCACGCCGCTGATAGTGTCAAGGTTGTAACAACTAACGACCGCCGGAGATTTCCACTTCCTTCCAGGTTGGCAACATTAACTTTGTTGTGAGATAACTTCCGAACTAGTAGCGTATCAGTTTTAGAAATTTGTTTAACTACTCTTTGCTATGTGTTCCTTAATGTATGGATTAACCAAAATAGTCTAGTTGAATGTGAACTGATGCTTTTGTAATAAAGCAACATTACTATTTTTAGTACTTTCTTGTTTATTGTTTTGTTAATAAAACATTTGTACCATGATCTGTAGGCCTATTTTAAACATTACTTGATTATTATTGACCTCTTTAATTGAATCTGTAGGGAATACTTTGTTTAAAAATTCTATTATGCCGCCCATTGTGTCACCCTATGTAATGTTTTCTTCATATATATTTTCTGTCACGTATATAATGTATGTAAATAATAAAAAATATTCTATTCTATCGGGCATTGGAGTATAGAATCTATGAAGGAACATAGGTACTTAGTCTACACATTTTTCTCTCACTCGCTGGAAAAATGGGTTAAAATTTGGTTTTCTAAGCTTCTCTATTACCTCTCAAAGAAAGCCAAGAAAAGATTATTCTTTTCTTGGCTTTAAATAACCGTTCGTAGTTGACTACTATATACTTATGTATATAGTAGTCAACTACGAACGGTTATTTTGGTGTAAAGCCTTGACCTTTGACAATTAACATTTCGTTCCCGAACTTTTCGAAGTAAGGAACAGCTTTATGTTTTCTTTCATCACTTAGAAGCGTACTAAGAAAATTTCCCACTAAAGAAAGGAAATATAAATTAGTATAATTATTACGTTTTCATACTGAATGAATCAAAATAAATATATTTGAGATTTTGGAATTTTGTTGTAAGTTTATAATAAATTAACAATAATTTTAATAAATGACTAATTCTAATTCTTTTAAAATGTATTCTAAATGTTTGTTTTTTTATATAGTTTAATTTTAGCTTTAATTTATTATCTATTGACATTTTAATTATTTAATTGTATATTAATGTTGTAATGTGTAAATGGATTATTCCGAAATAAATGAATTATAATTATTATTATAAAAAAATCAGTCGAATTTTTAAATACGAGTATTTTTGAAAGCATAAGAAATATGATTTGTACATTAACACGATCCTTATCTCGTTTGCTAAATGACTGACACACCGTTAATATTCACTTTGAAAATGATAAATGAGGCAGATATAAGATATTTCTGTACCTCTTACTTATTTCCCTTGTTCGTACTCGCTGCTTCTTGCAATTCATCTTTGTTTTGTGACGATATCTGGATATGTCAGGGGTAGCGTGCCATTAGCATAATTTTATTACCTACATACAAATGTTTTTAACTATAATTAAATGTGGATGGATGGAGAGGGAGAGGAAAGCCAAAGAAAAAATGGATGGATTGTGTGAAGAGCGATATGAAAGAAAAGGGAGTTGGTGATAGCGTGACGGCTGATAGGACAAAATGGAAGAAACAACCGTTTTGCGCCGACCCCAAGTAACAACATAAGGTCAGGCAGATGATGATAAAAATGTTTGTAACTTTTTTTATTATGTATTCCATTGGGGTTCATTAGATTTAGGCTTTGAAACGTACTGAGGTATTTTCTTACAAAGGATATTGGTACGCGTCCATACATCGTTCGCCTAAGAACCAACAGAGAGGTAAATATACTTTCTGTGTTCTAAATAATGCATATATTCGACTGAAACTAAATTAAAATCACGGATACTTTTCAGAATTGTAAAAAATCTAAAATGCTTTCGGATTTTGAGGTTATAATGACGTTTGGTATGTTTAATTGTTGCCAATAGAAACATACCAAATGGACTTTGATCCCAGAGCTGCCAGACCTCTCTTATTATCTCACCAACAACATGTGTGGTATAGAGTAGTATTAGTCATGCACAACTATCTGTACCATCTAAGATTTGAACGAGGCCAATGATAGAGCTGTACAAGTTGCTCAATACTGGTCGGACAAAATTTAGTAAGAGTCAATCGACACCAAAAGAAGAAGAAGAAGTATGTTCTTTTAACATGCGCAAACGTGGTAACTTAGGCCGACGACCGATTTCCAGGCCCTTTTTTTTAAATCTGGGTACTGATTCTTATGTATCTTTTACAGTACGAGTGTATATCCATCACAAAGTTGTAATTTGGGCATAGTTCAATTACTAGGTGCAAATAACGAAAGCTAAAGTCTGACAGGATTTGGGAGATTGAAATTGGCCGTTAGCCCAAGCTAGCTGGTATGCGTATGTTAAAAGTACATACTATCACTATTCTATACCCACATATTTTGTTAGTGAGAAAATAAAAGATGTCTGGCAGCTCTGGGATCTGTCTAAAAGTGTTATCCGCAAATTGCCGAAGTGTCATCTATCAATTCATCGACTGTTAGTGTCGATGTTGTTCGTGTCACACAGCGCTTTAATCGCTTTATTCTTTTTGTAACTAAAAAATCTTAGTCAATAGATCAAGCGCTGAGAGCGCTTTGTATCAATTTGAAAATAATGGCGCCGGGCAATAAAACCGAAGTGAATTACTCTTAAAATGCTTTCGTAATTATAAAGTGTCCGTTCCATTCTAATAATGAATATGTAAAAAAAAAATGGAATTATGGTAAAGGTTTCATACGTGTTGATTCATAGGCCACTTTTTACCATGTCCTTTTATTGTTGGAAAAAAAAAGAAATACGGATGTTTTGGCGTACATAGAAAAGACAAGGGACGGACATTCGGAAAATAAAATTCGGCAGACATAATATCAAAACAACACGTTCGTAATAATGCGATTAATTATAAAAGATCAGTACCAAGAACTTTTACCCAACTTCAGCTTAGGAACCAACTAATTGACCATTAGCGAATTGAATGTACAAAAACCTTTAGGGGCCCATGGATGCGACTAATGAAGCAAAAATTCTGCGCTGCACGATGGAAGCTACGCTGCAGAAAAACACGAGCCGTATATTTTACCAATAACGGTAAGTTAGAGGAATTGCATCCGTAACATTTGGATAGAATCGAGTGATTGTCTGTCTATACATCAGAATGTTATCCAAAATCTCCACAATGGATGGTTGGTTTGTTGCGCAACAGGCTATAATTGTACGCCCAGTTACGTGCAGAATATGTAGCGCTGGCATTTACATAAGTGCAGGCAGTGTGTTATATCGAATATTTGGTTTGCATTACAATCCGCTAACTTGGCGTTTCACCCAAATATAACTTGTGTTAAGTACCTACCTACGTTTAAAGTACCTATCAGCCTTCGTGTTATCAGCATATCGGATTTGAGTGTGAACAGATTTTGTTATTTTAACAGGACAAAGTGAACGTAAATGTAAAGTCATAATGAAATGTAAAAAGCTACGTTTTTATCTCTTTTTGACACATAAGAAATTTTCCAAAAGCTTCCTATATTACTTTGAATTATATATTTTTCATGGGTGCCGCTCATTTAGTAAGCAAAATATAATTAATCAAATGACATGATATAGTGAACTCAACTAGTACATGAACTTTCTATCACTGTATATAAAGCTGTTATAGTACAATAAAGAATTAGGATGTTTGCTCCATCTAACAATACTTTACCTACATAAATTGAATGTAGGGGTAAATTCAACCAATTACCAAATAAGTGATTAGTAGTAAGCCATCAGTCGCCAATTCATAAAATAAAATAATATGCTGTAAACTTACCCGCTATAAAACATTTTCTCCAACGCACTTTTAGTATAATGTCATTTAGTATAACGCTCTTTAGATATAATTATCAATTTATATAACCTGATGTTTTGATATTACAGCTGAACAAAGAGCGAGCTGAGCTCGGGAACTTAGGGCGCCTCGACATGAATTGTTAAAACGGTTGAAATTAAATTATATTAATCAAAGATTTATTTAATTCAACCATTTACAGGTAGTACTTTTGAACTGTCAAGGAATCAATGTTTATTATTTTCAAATTAAATAAATTCAAACAAAATCATATTTTCATTTAATTGTGTTATATAAGAAATACAATTATGCCATACATTTCACACCCATTTATCATTTCGTATAGAATGAAGCGATGCATTAAATAAATATTGTCATGAAATGCCAGCAATGTGAGGGGTTATAGTTAGGAATGTCATTATCTCAGCGACCGGCACCGGACCCGTAAGGGAATTCTTACGGATCGCTATGTGCCAAATAAATCTGTAGTTTGTGATAAAAATGGTCATCTTTATTGCATTAGTGACATCATTTCTATTCTATCTGTAGATCATGTTTATTGATTCATATTTGACTTATTGGGCAAACATTGTTATTTGTTAAGTAGATACATATGTATATCTAGAATATTCATGCACGTGGAAGCAAATGATGTCACATCGAAGGACCTTATAAAATCAAAAGAAGAAATAAACTTTGAATCAGTAACTGGGCTGTCCGTCTATCTATCTGTCTGGGGTACACTACATTAATACGAAATTTTTATTCCGACAGTCACAAATACAAATGTCAAAATACCGATTTTCACAATACCGAACTTGAATCTATATAAAAGTATGCTAAGTAATTAATACATGACACGAAATTTATAACTTGTTAGCTAGCACACAATGATACTGATAATGATAGAAATTTATATTATATATATATAAAAACAACGAATTGACCTACATAGTCAGATAAATAAAATAAAAAATAAATAAAAGAAACCCATATTATATGAATACATATAACCTGTCATAAGCTGATTACTTAAAAAGAAAGAACATGATAATTATGACATTGTCTTGCGTTTAACACAGCGACCAACTATTCTTATCGTCTAAATAATCATTAATAGAATAGTATGCCTTCGAACAGAGGTTTGATTTAACTTTAGCTTTAAATAAGTTAAAAGGCAGGTCAAGAAAAGAAAGTGGAAGTTTATTGTATAAACGGATACCGAGCCCCACAAATGAGTCGTGGACCTTACGAAGTCGGTGGGAAGGATCATGTAGCTTGTGCTTGTTTCTGGTGTTAAAGTTGTGGATGTCGCTCGTTTTACTGTATAAATATATATTTTGCCTTAATTATAAAATGTTTGCAAAAATAAATTGAGATGCTACCGTGAGAATTCCAATCTCTTTGAAAATTTCTCTTAATGAAACTCTTGACCCTAGCTGATATATTGCTCGCACGGCACGTCTTTGTAAGACAAATACATTTTGTATATCAGCAGCTTTTCCCCACAATAGAATACCGTAGGACATAACGCTATGGAAATAACTAAAATAGACTAACCGAGCTGTGTCAACATCAGTAAATTGTCTTACTTTCCTGACGGCGTATGCGGCAGACCTGAGCCTTCCCGATAGGCTTGATATATGGTGGGCTCCATTGTAGTTTGGAATCAATAGTTATGCCTAAAAATACTGCCGTGTCTACAGTTTCAAGCACCTCGTCACTTAAGATTACATTGGGTCCTAAATTTCTAAGATTAGGCAAGGCAAATATTTCGTTAAAACATTTCGTTTTCTTGGCATTTAGAAATAAATTATTTGTCGTAAACCAATCCGTAACCATTGAAAGAGCGTTGTTTACGTTATCGAAATCTTTTCTATTCCTATCTACTTTAAAGATAAGAGAGGTATCGTCCGCAAACAATACTACGTCACAGATACCCCTTAAGAAGAATGGTAGACACCAGAAACAAGAAGGGACCCAGTATTGAGCGTTGAGGCACACCTAAATAGACTGGTAGCCCGGAAGATTTCACACCATTGACATCAACACATTGGAACCTATTATGTAAATATGAATCAATAACGTTAAGAGCTTCGCTTTGGAGACTGTAGTGACGTAGTTTACGCAAAAGCGTGTCATGGTGTACGCAATCAAAGGCTTTGGAGAGATCACAGAAAACTCCAATTGCATTTTGCGAGTTCTCCCATGCGTTAAATGTATGTTTTAGGAGAGCGACACCCGCATCTGTAGTCGAACGACCTTTTGTAAAGCCGTACTGTTCATTATGGAGTAGTCTATTTAAATTAAAATGTATTAACAACTGCTTGAGTATAAACTTTTCAAATATTTTGCTAAATGCAGGTAAGATGGAGATAGGCCGGAAATTGCCTATGTCAGTTTTATTACCTGATTTAACACTTAGGCACACTACTATGCAACAGGTTTTCAGCTTTAGAAGAGGATGAATTTAAGGAGCGAGTTGTAATCATAGGAATATTGGAAAAAAAAAACTCATGAAATGCCTGAGCTACGACTGCAGCATCAGTCACAAATTTGTGGTCGACTCTATCAAATCTAACTGATTGTCTCGTTTAACCAATTTGCCCGTTTCATTGTTAATGATTTGCCAAGTGGCTTTTACTTTATTATTAGATTATTTAATTTTCTCACTTAAAAATTTTGATTTACCTTATTTATTTAGATATCATGTTTAGTATGAGGAGGTATAATTAAAAAAACTAATAACAGATGCAAGCTGCATGCAAGCAAGCAAGCATGCAGCATGCAAGCAAGCAGGCAGTATGCAGCAGGCATGGTTTCTGTCACGGCTCCGGCGCTGCAGGGCTCCTGCAGTCCCCCGCGAACTTATCGTCGCAGATGGTTTTAACGCTCACCACCGCAGCTGGCTTTGCCGGCCAGCCTCAGCCGCGGCGGCGGGCGTTATAACACCTGCTTCTCAGCTCGCGGGCTGCCTCGCCCCTCCGCGCCTACGCGGGGTTAAATTACACTCTAGGGGTAGGGCAGACAAGACTACGTGGAGTTGGTTTTACAGCGATTCGTTTCTGTCACTTACTTTTGTAGCAAAAGTTATTGACTGTTTAAAACAATATTTTTATTTCAGGTTCAAAATGCTAAAAAATATTCGTTAGGTATATTAAACAGTAGGTCTTTTGATCGTAGTTATTTCGAAAATAGTTAAAATCTCTTTGGATATTATAATATGCAACTAACTGAAAATTAAACTGATTGAACCTAAATCAAAAACTTAATTTTAGAAGTTTATTCGTAGTATTGAAAATCGGAAGGTCGTTTTTCGGACCGAAAACCCATCGAGAATTTGATTCTTCGGATGTATGAAAATCGGAAAACAAACAAATCGCATTTAAGACTTTCGGTCAAATAAGTTTCGTGATTTATAAAATAGATATTATAATTCTTAGGTATAATGAAATCCGGACTTTTGAAAATCGGAATATCGAACTTCGGAATAAAATATTTCGGAGTATTTGGGTGTTTCCATCTGTCCGTCTGTCACAGCCAGTTTTCTCCGGATCTACTGGACCGATTCTGTTGAAGTTTGGTATACATATTGGCTTCTGCGACCCACATACGGACGTATTACCTAAATAAAATTTTTTTTAGTATGGGGGTCATTTTTGGGGATCGAACTTGAAAATTTAAAAAAAAGTTTTTCAAACTGGATCGTGTGACACATCAAATGGCTTACTATGAGGATTATAGGTAATTATGTTTTGAAGTTATTCAAGAAATTAGACTAAAAATGACCACACCCCCCTTATCTCCGAAACTATTGAGCCTAAAATTTTGAAAAAAAAAATGCAGATAATAGTTATATACCTAAAGATTACAGGAAAACCTATGAGAAATGTTAAAATAACACGTTAAAAAATGAAATTGGTTCGGAACTCTTTGCTCGCGAGTTTGACTCGCACTTGACCAGATTTTTGACACCGATTTCCGAAATTAAAGTTACCTATTTTATGCTTTGTAGTGTTTTTATTTCGGTTATAATTTTTTAAAGCTTTTTCTTCTTTTTAGTAATGATTCTCCACAACTAAATTTACATTCACATGAGCCTACCCCTTCACAGCGATGTTTTGTTATGAACTAGTGTAAACAATAGACAGACATGAGATTTCAGCTATCCTGGTCCATTTGCTTAGGAGCAACATTAATTAGGAGTTCCATTACCTATCTTCGAAGTTCTTCATTAGATCTTCACCAAATTGAAATAGGATCACTCCGAGATAGTACTCTTCCAAAAACTACCCAAATCGTTTCAAGTGCGCCTATAAAGTTTGAAGAGGAGGGAACCCTCCATTTCTCCGAGATCCCATCATCTGCTCCTGACTTGATGATCATGGGACCACCTGCGAAGCTACCCTTTCAAACAAAAAAAAAATTTCCAAATCGGTCCAGGCATCTTCGAGTAATCGGGGAACATTCATAAATAAATAAAAAAGGTTCCGACAAATTGAGAACCACAACAACTTTTTGAAGTCGGTTAAAAATAATTTCATTCTAGAAGCGGACCCCTAGAAGCTAGGCAAATAACATTTATATGGTTAATATAAAGTTGCGAGACAAAAAGTCTGCTAAGTTCGAATTAAGCGCTAGCGCAGTAACCAATGAGTTTTAATCGGTGAACACTTGTATGTCGTCTATTAAGTTACATAAATTATCATGCTTTACTGTATATGACCATATCAATACCTTCGTAGGTAACGACCATCGATGCATAGCTTGGCCCTCCAATATCAAATCATATGTGGGTAGACTTCGTAAAAGTAAAATCAAATATACTCACACCCACATTACGATCTATATCGAATATGAACTGAAGTAGATATTCAATGAGCCTACCCAATATAAAGATCCTTTTGCTATTGGTTACTTGGACCGTAGCAGGTTTTAGTACTTTCTGCTAGATCATGCAATTTGAAAAGTCGATGCTTATTACCTCATGGTTCAAAACCCTAAAGCCAACACAAACGTCATTTGGTTAAATCTCAGCTGACAGTATTTTGAAACCGGCTAAAACAATGTTCCATAGTATTGATTCCTATCGCTAGAAATTGTGTTGCTGCTCTAACGAAATTTTCATAAAAACGAGGATTCATAGGCTATGAAAACGACGATACAATCAACGGCATACTAAGATACTGTCGACAAAGTCGCGTGTATTATAGTTTAGCATCGTGAAATACAGTGCATATCATCACTAATGTATTTTAAGAGTTCTGTAGTAAACCCAGTTTTGTTATGTCCGTAAGTCGGCTACAAAAAAGACATGTATTTTATTCGAAAATCTAACAGTAAACAAACAGATGTTATATTTATTTTCAGATGGTTAATTCATTTTGAGCGGTACTTGCATGAAGAATTGTCCAGTAAGTAAATTTACTGATTAATTAGGTACTGCTTTAGCATTGACACGGATTTTATAAATTGTATATTTATAATTTTGTTGTTAGAGGTAGAATACTTTATTATGTACATTTAGCTTCTGCCAGCGGCTCCGCCCGCTTGCAAATCGAAAAATATCTTGAAGGAACATACTACCGGGATAAAAAGTATCTTGTGTCCTACTCTAGGGCTTGGTTTACCCGTGTGTCATGTTTCATCCAAATCCGATCCGAGGGAAAAGACAGACAGAGTTACATTCCCCCCTTTTTATATTAATATGGGTTGGACACCGTAGATATAAATTAGAAAAGATTGAAGAGGAAAAAATACTTACATAGGGCCTTATCGCCTAAAAGAGATCACATGCATAGGTATCACTTGCGCATGTGATGAATTGATGACGCTGGATCAACGTTCTAAGTTAATATATGAGTGAATTTCTTTCTGCACATTAAACTGTTCAGCTCAGTTTATTTAAAAGCCCGTAAATTCTTGAAAATATATCCTACATGAGGAGAGTGAAAATATAGGATACTTTTTAGTAGACGGGTACTCGGCTAGGACACTGGATTAGGTATTCAGTGGGGATTTCAACCGCCGACGCTTCTCCAGAGTCCCGCGTTGTTAGTTTTATAAAGCCGTGGCTAATAAACCTAATGCCAGAGTTTTCAACCTATTCAAACTACTTTTATTTTACAAAAAAATGTATTTTGCGCAAACCTCTAACTTAAATAATAAATTCTCTAACAGCCCTTATACCGACAACATTATTTAATACTCTCTGGCTTTTACTTTAAAGTTATTAATTTGTTATTATTTACTTGTTAGAGATTGTACTACATATATATAGTATCTAACGACTTCTAAAATTAAGGTTATTTTATACTATGTAGTGTTTTGTTTGGAAGTCGGTTATACTTTTTTGTAAAAAAGTTTTTTTTTATTATTCACTTAAAAAGTTTTTTTTATTATTCACTTAAAAAAGTTTTTTACTTATTTCCCAAACAAAGTCTTCCGTATTTATTTTTCCGATATAATTTATGTCGCAAGTGGAAACTCAGATTTAAACTGAGTATAATGGTCTTCTGATAATAAAAGTAATACCTACTTTTCTTCTTTAAATAAAATAATAATATAATAAAATGATGTCCTTTCGAATGAAAATCCTTTGGTCTAATATTTAAACTCCCGTAATCTCTAAACCCACAGAAAGAGGGAGTTTAATTAATTTAGTCAAGTAAATTTTTGGGTTGCCTTGAAACGAATAAAAAACATTCTTGGGTAGCATTTTAAAATAAATATTTAATTCATGTATCACAAATTATCAACAATAACAAAAAGCCTCATCTCACAATAATCACTGCGTTAACTTATTTATGACCTTTCTTCCAGCCCCAGTCTTTGTGGTCCTCATGGCCTCCCTTGCTGCCGTGATCAGCGTGGTGGCCCCAGTACTCGTGGCCGGCGCCCTCGTCGTGGTGGCCCTTGTGGTCGTTGTGGTGACCTCCCTTCTCGTAGAAGCCCTTGTTGCCGTGCTCTTGTTCGTGGAAGCCGCCATCCTTGTGTCCCTTGTCGAAGTGTCCGCCTTCTTTATAGCCGCCCTCATGGTGATGTCCGCCATATCCTTCCTCGAAACCAGACTCACCATGCTTGTCGTGGAAGTGCTTGTCCTTCTTGAATTCGTCTAGCTTGTGGATACCGTGATGTCCTTTCGTGGAATGTCCTTTGTGGTAGTGTCCGTGCTCTTCGAAACCGTGGCCTTTTTCGCCTTTCTCACCGTGATGATGTTCATCGTAGTAGCCATCGTCGTGATGATGGCCTTTCTTGTGGCCGCCGTGTTCGTCGTAGTGTCCTTTGTGCCCTTCGTGGTGGGAGTGTCCCTTCTTGCCGTGCTCGTGGTCGTGGTAGCCCTTGTACCCTTTTTCGCCGTGTCCACTGTGTTCGCTGTGGTGATCTCCGTGGTGCTCGCCGCCTTCACCCTGCTCCCACTTGTGCGAGGCTGCGGTCTGCAGGTCGACGTCTCTCCTAAGGCGCACGTCCCTGGCGCACACGGCCACCACCAGCGCCAACAAACAAGTTGCGACGGTAGCTCTCATCCTGAACGGTTGTCCTGGTTCTGTTGAGTAATGATTACCAAATGATGCCTGTTACAGTTTTCTTTTAGCTTATATAGTATTGCCAATAATATTGTACCTAGTTGTTGCTTTTAATGTCAGGGTAATGAATGACGGTCACAGGTACGCGACTGACCTGAATTGTATTTTAAATAATAGATACGTATCATAGCCAATGTTTCGGTCTTCACAATCTACATTACCTCACTATACTTCACAATGAATGTTTAATTAAATAAAGGCTATTCAAAAGAACTAAGTCGCATGTTCACAGCATTCTAATAATATGACACAAGTTTCTAAAGATGAGTGTTATAAATTGAATTTTGATTCTACGCAGCTCTTGTTAAATCAAATTAATATGGGTATTGAAGGCATTATTGAAAACAACCATGGTTGTGTAAATTATACTGTTGCAATATTGTAGGTAATAGATGTAAATATAATGATGTGGAACTAATAAATTAAGTCCCATTCAGTCAAGTTCCCATATGTAAATGTACGCGAGTTTTCACCACACGTGCCACGTTTCTGGCTGCGATTGTAGTGGAACATTAAATAGTGCCATAATGTATTTATCAGTGTTTGCCGTTAAACTGCGAATTGTTGAACTTGCCATTTAAAAAATACGTAACAATTTAGTTATGTAGTTTATTTTGGAATTATAATTTATCATAATCAAATGTTCGTTGGGAATTAATTAAACATTGACTCTTCATGCGGTCGTTACAGATTCTCCTAACTACATCTGTGTTAGCATTGCGAAGTTACTCAAATTAAAATTCATGAAATTTAGGCTTACACCAAACCGACGCAAAAGTCGGATAAACTACCATCGAAGAAGCGGCGACGAGTCGACGACGAAGTACGAACTTTTGATACAATTTGAACTTTGCGCCAATCCGTCACGCACTCGGGGCCAAGGAATAAATTAATATGTTGTATGAGTACAGTTCGCTTCCATATTTCCTTGCCGAGTTTCAAAAATATGGGGAAGTGGAGTGCTCTAAATAAATAAATAAGTATGAGCGATTATACTATATTTGTACGAGTAGGTATGTGTATTGTTCATGTTCTCTTTTGAATACGTTATGCATAATTCTACATAGTAGGTAATCTTTAATGCTTATGATAGTTTTGTAGACTTATTAGTGCAATAAAAGTACTCAAAATGCTTAGCAGTAAATAGATGTCTAAGTATATAAATAACTATAAAACAATACTCTCATACTGCATCGTATATTTGCTCGACATCGCTCACACATTGCAGCCGAACAAACATAATACAGAATTTTATTTCGCTAAGGTTACAGCGTTGATGAGCCGTCAGAAGTCGCGACCGTTTTCACTAAAGTCAAGGGCGTCGCCAGTCAAGGTTATGTTGCGAAGCAGTCGCCCTCATTTTTTATAATCTTTTGTCTAAATGAATTTCTTCTGATCGATTTCTTTCGTCACTGTTTCCGGTCGGGTGCGCAAGCGCCGCGCGCTCGCCACTAACAAATAATGTTGCACAGCCGATCAATTGACACCTGTCTGCATTGAGAGAAACTTCATTAAAATTAAATTAAAATTTTATTAGAATTACTGGTACTTTGAGGCAACACGTATTTGTTCATACATTTTTAAGCTTCTTTTATTATTATTTATTACTTTTAACCAACTGTTTTTGATGTAATTAACGTAGAAAGGTTAGTGGAGGGTTCTTTTTATTTTATTTTTATACTTTAAAGGTGAAATCACCCTAGCTCGACATAATAGGTAAGATTACTTTCCAGGTGTTCAATAGTCTCCACTGTACTAAAGGTAGAAGCTCAATTTTATTATTATGATCCTGTAAACGCTCCTCCCGTTCTGGTTAAAATTAGCGTTGGTCCCTAGATTATCAAATAAAGTTAATCTCGTAACAATTCTGTTGGCCGATCCGCCGTCTCTATAGGAAACCAAACAAAATGGGAGCAAGAAATTTACTACACAGCCGTGTTCAGAATCCGAATCAGGGAGAGGTGTCAAGTCTGAAACAATAGCTTTATACTTATGCCTACCTATCTACAGAGTTGCTATATACAGGTGTCTCCTTAGAGGGTACGAAAACTTTGGGGTTGAAAAACTCTTTTTCTTAAAGCTTCTTGCTAAGGTGTTGTGTGTGAAAAATTACCTACAGTAGGTACCACAAAATATATTATTCATTCATCAGAAGAGATACTTATTTTTTGCCTCTTTATCTAAAAAAGATTGCAAGAAATGTTCATTTAAACATTTGTACTTGAGTCAGTTTACAGGGGTAATTGGGCATTCCCAGATATATATACCTATTGACTTAAATATTTAGTTGGTAGGCACCCAAAGGTAACAAAATATTGTTTGCATGTATAACAACACGTAACACCGAAACTAATTACGGCGTAGTCCGCGTAATCCGAGTCTGCGCTGAACCAAACCCGGCGTATTAATCCTCAGTAGTGGGCTACTTCCAATGTGTCGGTAGTTGGAAGGCAACAGGCGGGTGTCGGGCCCACTTTATTACGTCACATTATGTATGTACCAGCGCACTGGCACACGGGCTCACTGCCACACTGAATGCGGAGCTGAAGGATCGTGTGAGGGCCCAATGTCCGACTATGTCGAGTTGATTAATTACGTGCTTACATATTTACAGGTAATGTGAAAACTATGAGTTTACTTAGGTATTGTGTTGGCTTGTTTTAAAACAAAAATATGGTGCTAGTTTTTAATCAAACGATGGTCGAGAGATCAGTATTGTGGTAAAAATGATATATTACAATGGAAACCTATTATGTAGCTGTAAAAATCGTAACAATAACATATTTAATGTATTGCTGTTGGTTATTCATCGAAAACTTTAATTTGTGTCATGAAAATGGAGAAGCGGTTGGTTTTGGTTGTTGAATACAAATAAGCAGTATAGTAAGCCAGGCTTACTCTTTGCCTCCCTCTATTTAAATATCTTTAAGACTCATTTAGAACTTCTCCGAAAATCCATTTTGTACTTAAGATCAGCGTCGTAATTAATTATTTCGGATTAAATAAACTTCCGTTCTTAATAAGTAACCTAAGCTGTAGAACTACCATTAGGTAGCATAATAAAGATGTTCTTTTAAGATGAATAACTTTACTTTTCCTCACGGGTTCTCATCGGAATAGAAGCTTCACAAAATGTCCAGTTACCATGCACAATTAGTTAAGTAGTTTCCAACCGATGGCACTCGATGAAACCGCCCATTAGTCTATTGGTCAAGCGTGAGCTCCAGGTTTGTGTTCCTAGGTCGGGAGCTAATTAGCTACAAATCTCCACTACAAACATACCATAGTTAATAAAATATTGTCTCACGGAAGACACTAATATACGCATGCGTTACCGATTTTCCAAGGAATATTCACATGTTCTTGAGAGAATTTACCCACATATTTTAAACTTTCCTATTCAGAAAACTAGTCATCAAAATATATTCAGCTTTATAATCAACTAGTGGACGTCACGCGGTTTCACCCGCGTAGTTCCCGTTCCCGTGGTATTACGGGGATAATATATAGCCTATGTTGCTCCCTGATAATATAGCTATCCAATGCTGAAAGAATTTTTCAAATCGGTCCAGTAGTTTCGGAGCCTATTCAATTCAAACAAACATACAAACAAACAAACAAATCCTTCCTCTTTATAATATTAGTGTAGATCATAAGGCGTTTGTAAATCTATACTAATCTATACTAATATTATAAAGAGGAAAGATTTGTTTGTTTGAAATGAATAGGCTCCGAAACTACTGGACCGATTTGAAAAATTCTTTCAGCAATGGATAGCTACATTATCAGGGAGTAACATAGGCTATATTTTATCCCCATACTCCCACGGGAACGGAAACTACGCGGGTGAAACCGCGTGACGTCCACTAGTAATTTATAAATACGGCGTAAGCAAGCATACGTGTGCTTAATCGATTTTATACTTACAATCATAAACATCGCAGACGATAAGGCCATGATTTCTGTCAAGTATTAATCCAGTATAAGATTTCCGCGACCTCAGCCACTGCTCAGCAAATACACCTGCCGCTTGCAATGTTTGCACCACTAACTATGTAACTCGGAGTTGATTAACATCGCCTCTCCGCCTAGCCGGAGCCGAGACAAATATCTGAACTATGTTTTAAGCTAGAATATGGGTCAGTCCGTCTTCGTCAGATAGTTTCAGAACTTTCAAATAAGAAAATCATTCCCAGCTCTTCTCTCCATTCTTTGTTTTAGTTTCATTGGTGACATTGTGCAGGTATTGTTATACAAAACTTACACTTACTTAAACTTACTTTTGTAGTTTGATGAGAAAACCGAAGTTCGCAGCGTTTCCATTCAATTTTGCCAGTAATGGAATCAAGTTGGATTGTAAGTAGACAGTAGTTTGCTCTGTGATCAGAAGGCATGATATAATACTTTTTAGTACTTTTCCGATACTTTATTTAAATGAGTGCTGTTTTTGTTCTTCAAGTTGAGTGAAATATTCCCCGAATCGTCTGTTGAAGTACACAACTGGGTACTTGTTTAAGGGTGAAGTTGGTCGGTGTCCCCAAAGTTTAGGCGTACTATTAACATATCTCATATGATATCTGAATACATGAAAGCTTTACGTCCTTGCGGCTGTAGTTCAACACCTGCGGTACACGTCTCCACTGGTCAAAGGTTGCCCTAATGCCGACATAAAACAGGGTCTAGGATAAGCACCGCCATACATAATCGTAACTCGCGCGCTTTATTAACTTATGAGTACGTGCATGAAATTGTAAAACCACACATGATATTTGTATTAAACCAACTGAAATCTACAATACTGTTATTGATTGCCACCAGTAGATCTGATTTATATATTAGCAGCGCCGCCGTTTGTAATAAAGTGTGCTTATAACTTGCACATCAATGCCATCGTGTTAGCTGTTAGCTGTGTCGGTCGGCTCAATATCACACGAAATAACACAGAACAATAGGCATTCATCGCTATATATCAGAATGTGAGTTTGCGTAGTGACTAGATAAGAAGTACTCCAATTTATTTGGCCCAGCCAGCCTACTTAATTAACGTTCAGAAACATCAAAGCAAAATAGGTACCAACGGTTAGAGAGGCCTGTTTTCACTAAATTAATCATGAACATGTTTGTGAAAATCGTAAGAAATCGGTATATTTGGGATGATGATCAGAATTCTAAATCCGACGCCACAGAGTTCCGAAGTGGCTGACTTAGTAAAAGCCTGACTGTAAACCGTCTTCGAGCAGGGTAATAAGTGATTTCCCTATAATTACCACTGAACTAGAACGAGGGCCGGCTCTCGAACTATCACTACTTTTGAAACTATGCGGTGGGTTTAATTTTAAAACCCACCGCAGCTAAAATTATATAGTTAGCATCAGTCATAGTTCGCATAGTTCCACTTGCTACTATTAAAATACGAAAATAAGTTTTCTACCTCCTCAATCACGTGTTATAAGATCATACTGAAAAGTGTGGCCATATATAAAAAGTACCTCAAACGATTTTACTTTTTAGCCGTTGCCGCGGTCCATTCAGCCTTTAAACGCAATACCTACACGTTTATGCACAAACCTCGCCGGCGCGGTGGCCACCCCGCCACGAATGTCACGCTGTCACGCCAGTTGCGTGTGAGCTAAGCTAAGGGACGACTATTGCTTTTTGTGCACTCATTATGACTACGCAGATGCCCTTTTTAGGAGACGCCACATCGCTTACCTGCGGAGATTTATCTGGAGTAAAAACATATAATTATGGTAGATAGATACATGAATGTGGATGATTAAGTCATGTTCTCCATTTCAATTGAGTTGAGTCACACATTTGGTTCTTTAGATTGATAAATAATAAGTACAATTTAGTAAGGTCATCGGGTCTTACTCAATTGTACTCATTATTGGTTTGAAAAAATCAGCTCAGCATTTCAAGATACCAGCAAAATCGATGTATCCTTGTGTCGTAGGTAAATGACACAACATCACATTGCGTGGTGGTGACACGCCACACAGACAACCTCACGCGGTGTATGATTTACTTTAGTGGTTTTAAGAGTCCTAACTTTATAAGTAAGGGAATAAAACTTCACTAGACACTTCAAACACTAGACACGGTTAACATTACATTATTACTACTTACATTATAATTAAAATGAAGTGCTACTAAGGCGTCTGTGCATAAAATTAAATTACTTGTTTATGTTACACAGGAAGTTCTATTGTAGAGTACATCAGCGTCCCGAAACTTGGGTCTGGCTCAGAACTTGTTCCAACTAGTTAGTGCGATTAGCAAAAGAACCTTTCTACTTGTTATGCTCATAAAATATGTCACAGCTGAACTTCAAAAATTCGTTTATTTGTTAGACGAAATCAGAGGAAATATAATAATTTTAAAGATTTCAGATATTAATTTCATTAAAATATTTATATATGAAATATTTTTGAAGAATGTCTTCATAAAGTTAAAAAAAATATTTTACTGCTGAAAAATATTGCTACAAAGGTTTCAGATTTTTTTCTGGCAACTGAAAAATACAGTTTCGCCATGGAAGAACGGTTTGACAACACAAAAAAAGGAACTATGTTCAATCAAAAACGGAGTACAAAGCAAAAGTATGCCATGCCTCCAAAACGTATGTTTACAATATGTGCCTTGCATTGTGTAGGTACCAACGTAGTGTAGCTACTACTATCTGCTAATATAAATAATGTCGACACATTATGATCACGATAAATTCGACTTACAAGCACAAAGACGAAAACTACCTAGATATGAATGGTTTGATCATAATACCTTTCTCTGAAAAAAACCATCTTATACAAGCTCGTAGGTGATGTGTTGATGACCAGCATCATAATTTGTAATACTTGGTAATGAAAAAGATCTTTGCACCTGTGTGTATAATATGACGTGTAGTAATAAATCTGGCGTGTAATACTCAAGTAGTTGGTGACATGCGCTCAGGGCGCGTCGGCGGGGCTTGCTAATCGTTTGTTAATTATAGCGCTCGTTATAGCCCGCTGCAGCGGCCGTAAACAAAAGAGACTTGGAGGTATTCCGAATGCCGACGCAGTGGCATCCCTACGCTGCGACGGAAGCTATTAATGAAATTGGAATTGTCGCCGGCCCCGGAGCTCCTCGTTCTCCCCAATTGATTTTCATAGACAAGAATTGTCATTCCGCTAGAGAGCCGATTCCTCGGGGTCGGCAATTGTCGTGATATGAAAAGCAGGTGGATCGACCTTTCGTGACTCGAATACTAAACGCCTTGTTATCATCTCATTCTACGCCACCAAAGGTTAAAATATCTCCGTATCCTCTTTTGATATTCTTTTTTAAATCCATTTCATTTTAGATTTTAATTTACTTTACGTTCTCTCGAGAGTCGCGCTGCTGCATAGAGCTTTTGCTTTGTCTGTATTGATTAAGTTTTTATTATTGTGAGAGAAAAGTACGAAACGAGAAATGTACTTATATATTTGATTTATTTTATTTTTCTTTAAAAACAATGTTACAAGTTTTATTTTATATAGTTCAGGTGATTCTTATTTATAATATTGTAGTGTTTTGTAGAAGTTATTGACTTTGAACAATCGAAAGTAGTATACGACTGTGAGGATGCGTAGAACATTTAGCATACAACACATAGCTCACAGCTGTAATAAATAGATGGTGCGTCGTGTGTTAACAGCAATAAAAGTTGTTATCGAGGGAAAGTTAAGGCAAGTGAATATTGTAATGAATTATTAAAGGGGCATGTTATTGAGTATCGGGGCGACACAACAACGCGCCGGACGCGCTGCAAGTTCCCGGCCACATTTACATAACTTGACAATTTGGGCGCCTTCCCTCGCTCGGCGGTGCGCTGCTCACACAGTATTCTTCACATAACTCGTGCCGCTCGTGCCACTTGTGCCACTAAGTGACAATTCACTCTCGTTAATCATTCATCTAAAACCACGTTAGTCTATTAAAGCTTTAACTTATATTTTGTGTGGACTGGTTACTTTGAAGTGAAATTGTCACAGATCATTTTTTTCGTGTGAATCGGGTTGGGATTGCTTCCAGCAATAAATATCGACAAATAATTATAAAAGTTGTCAAAGTAACATAGCTTTTTACTAAACATAAAACACTAATTCTAAACGGTTGCATATTAAAAAATCAAAACTTTCTCGAGCAAATTTCAAAAGAACAATAAACGAAATAACAAAATTTAAATGACCAAATGTTTTATTTAGAAAAATTTTAGAATCCCAATGTATGTGACATCAAATGAACGACTGATCAGAAGATGCTAGATGTAATTTTAAAATATCAAATCATAACTAATCAAATTTTATAATCACAAATGATTTCTTATTAAGAATTATTAATTTAAATCCCGAAAGTTCATTTGCCCGAAAGTTTAAAATCCCGAAATACAAAATCCCGAAATTGCCACCGTTTCCGAGAAAAACGATTTTTTGTAAACCTAACCTCAAAACACTTAAAAGTTGCCTGAAAAGCGTAGTCGGGTCCTACTGAAGTACTAGGTTTTTTTTTTTTCGCTAATATTAATATTATTTTTACCTTTTTTAGAATCCATTTGATAATTAACAATTTATCCAGTAATCCATTTTGACCTTTAAACGATTTGGTCAATAGTGTAATAAATAATATAAACATTGATATTCCAGACTTTGGTCAGCTGAACTTTTGATCAAATTAATGACCATCGTTATTTTAAACTTTGTTGATTTGTACGTTGTTCTTTGCTCAGAAAAGTTTTGATTTTCTAATATGCAACCTTCTAAACACTTAGTTTGCGAACCATTTACTAATGTATATATTTAACGTGATAGCCAATTTCTGAAACGATATTTCCCTTCCTTGGAAGCAAACTATGCGGCTTTAGGCTAATTGCAACGTTCGGAATGGTAAGAAGTGTAGTTAGGAGTGATTAGAATGTGCAGGGGGCAGCAGGGCGCGGGCGGGGGTGAGGCGCGGCGCTCCGGCGGCGCGGGAGGGGGGAGGACGAGCTCGCGGCCCGTGCGAGCGCCACCCATGCATTTCTCAGTTCACTGACCTGGAATGTATATTTAATTGATTTCGGTATTGCGGTTGGCATGCTAACGAAGCCTGAGTTTCAATGACAAGTTTGATCTTTCGGCTAAAAACAATTGTTGAGCGAAACCTGAACTTCGCTGGAATCAATCAGCCAATGCAATGAGCACGTGCAAATATTTCATAAATTTTCTTATCTACAATGACAATAATCAGTTTCATATTTATTGGAATCCTTTATCCTTCAGACGAAATTCATCAAAGCTTGTTTGAGCCGAATTTGATATAATGTTACACCTTTAGTTATGTAAATATATAGAACACAGGAAAACGATTTTGATTCAGCAGTGGTTGCTGTAATGTAATATATACTCGTACTTACTGGCAAGGTACTCGGCGCACAAGTTGAAGTGCTACGCCGACGCGTAGGTAATCGGATCCGCGTAGCGCTCTTAGCGTTCGTAGCGCGCCTCTAAACCGCGTAGACACTTGTAAGACGTTTACGCAAAATAATCTTGTTACAATACGCTAATAATTTTATTTTACTTTATTTCAAAGTTTCTATAACTTGTTTGATATTTCATGTGGAAGGAATTGTTCGACTTTCACTTCCGTTCTTCTGTTTAATTAGTTAGGATGTTTTTAGTTTTTTCGTGTGGAAATAGTTAATTTATGTAGTCTACATTTTATAACAATCAATAAACAACTTCGTTTGATGTTTTATTTTAATTTTTCATGACCGAAATAAAAAAAAATATTTTCTTGATTTGACTCAAGCCTTTATCCAACCAGAGAGTGAACTAGTCATACTCCTGCTGCCGAAAACAATCAAATACGAGCTGGTTAGGTACAGTTGAATATCAGAATTTAACTGGAAGCGGCTGCCTGTTGAGACAATAACTCGGGACACAAATATTCCTTAGTTAGGCCGCCTGTCCGGCTTTAGACTGGCTGTGACGATTGTCACAGTTATTCGGTTATACTGTCAGCCCAAAGTGCGCTTCGGGGAACGATGACTTAGTTTAATGCTCTCAGATTGAATACTCAACTAAGGTAACGTTGCTTTATCTTCACAGCATATTTGTTTTGTTTTTTAAAAAACGTTGCCCCACACTAGAAATTTCTCCTGTACCGTGGGTGCGTTCACAAACATACAAACTCACATACACAAACAGCCAGACCCGGAACAACTATCTGTAGGCCATACAAATATTTGTTTCGTGCGGGAATCGAACCCGCGACACGCAGTGCAGCAGCCAATCGCTCAACCACTGCGCCAACCGTGCCGTCCGTGTCGTCATTTGTAGCCAGAAAGCCAATACTGTAATAGTTTAAAAACTTCTGCGTAGGTAATAGATTCCATTGTAATGATATTTTTAAAGTATGAAACGGTATTTTGTACCCTAGTCATATTCTACAAGCAAATAAAACATCCAATTCAAAACTAACAGCGATAGAAAAAGTTATCTCAGTGAATCCTCTTATCCTTGATGTTCATTAGCGTAATGTCGGCCAAGGGTAAAAGCTAAGGGGTTGCCTTCGAGTAGAATAAGGGCGCGGGACGTGTCGAGCGATGTGACGAATAATAAAATTGACAAACAAGATCACAACTCGAGAGGAGACGTTGAACGTTGAGTGACGTCACTCCCGATGAAGGTCGAGATTTTTCGTGAAATTTATTAGTGTTTAAGATAAGTACGATAAACAATTACTTGAAAATTACCTAGACGGAAACAAGTAGCAGGTTAAGTTTATTAAGGTTTTTAAATAGAAAGATATGTGATCAATACGAAATATTGTTCAGTTCGCAGTACGGCCGTGCCAGCCTGTCAGCAGGAGGCACTCCTATACTTTTTGCGATAGGTAGGTCGATACTCAATATTTCATAAAATGTAAAGAGAGTCACGGCCACCGGGTAGGTATTAATGGACGCTTAAATGGAGGTGAAACTTTAGCCAAGTCCCGTTACCGCGGCAATTTGTCAAACAAAAAATATGAGTGAACTTTCAGGCCAGAAGCGTTGTCTGACATGACTTATATAAATAACCTGTGCCCGGCGACCGACCGTCGGTTAGTTTTAGCTTTATTTTATGGGACTTTTTTATTCGACAGAACTTAGTGTTGCCCAAGTCAGGGGTCTCTATGACCCTTGTGAGTAAATTGTTGTACGGACATATGGAGCAAGTAGGTGTAACAGGTTGAAACGGAACCCATTAGTTTTTATCTAGTTGAAATCTCTGAAAAGACTAGACATTTTTAAAGAGGGGAAGACGAATTAGATTAGTAAAAGATAGATTGTTACAATCTGCATTAAATAATTCGTAGTTTTGTTCCATCCTTAGTATTCGGAACGTTTAAACATTTTTCAACTTCACTTTTTTATGTAGGTACCTAAATGCTGTTTTTGTAGTTCAAATATATACGCTTATGTTTCTGTAAACAAAATTTATGCGGTCCTAAATCATGAATTTGGAAAATATTAATTTTGACTTGTAAACCGTATCGCAAACAAACGCTAATAAGCCGAAATACGCTAAAAAGATCACAAATGTATCGCGGCCGCTGCCAGTTACATTGAGTGGACTGTGTACTCAGATATTCTGGGAATTAACCTCTCGCCACGATCCAGTTTTAAATTAGTATAACACGCGATTTTATTATAGCCAACACATTTTTCGCACGATTATAAACTCGTTGCCTCCTTTTTAATGAATTCTTTAGTGTATTGTTTCGTAGTGATGTATAGTTTATACAATTAGTAATCCTAGAACTGCCCAGTTGGTCTCGTGGTCATAAGTGCTACTGCTAAGTAAGGTCCTGGATTGGATTCCTATGTGTGTCATTTGGTTTTCCATTAGGAATTTCGCAGTGGCAGCTCAGTTTGGAAGTACATAAGTAAAATCAGGCTTCGCGATAGATCACTCTCCGGTCGTGTCAGATTGACAACATATCGGGTTATGATAGTTCTGGAAGAGAGAATGAACCTGCGTTTGCGCACACTCTAATGCACAATTATATCTTCTATATCGATGGCTGGTCTCTGCTGAGCCTTGACCGAAATGCCACCAGGAGCGAGGACTCGTACTATTGATCACTATTAGGTGATAGTGATAACAAATAAAGTTCTATTAAGTTTGGAACTCGAGGAAACGTTATTAACCTGATCATGATGATCAATCGTTAGAGCAACAAACAGCAAACACGCCTGAAACTTTCTCCCAATCTGCATACTATTCATAAATATGTAGTGAAACTTTATAACGTTCTTGTATAACAATGTAAATGATAGGTAAACTTGCGAGCACGCTCACGTGAATCATTGATACTGTGAAGACGCGGCGCTGTAATCAAAGCATGAAACAGCCACTCGGGGAGAGCTTCCAAACTAGTATCTATCGCACAAACATTTAACGAATTACCCGAGGATTACTAACTTATTTCATTAAGAACTTTGCGCAGGCGAAATGTTATTTTGGATAAATCCCTCAAGTGTTATCTAGATGATTGCAGCCGGAATCTCGCTCTTTCAACCACGGCGCGACATTGTTTTTGTTGACTGTACGTGGCTATCTAAACGGCTTTCTCTATATAGCAAAATACATGGATGCGGTGCTCTTGTTGTGATAGAATAGTTTTACAAATTGTTTTTGTTAATAACATCTAGTTATATAATCATAAAATCTCCCTCATAATTAAAAAATTTTCATTACCTCCACGCTTAGATTACAGAGTGGCAAAATCATCAAGTTCAGCAATGCGACCACATAGCTGGTAGGTGTCTACACAATCTTGACAAGAGTCCTTCGGGTGTCGTCTTACCACTAAACACCACAGGATAAAACGCCAAATGATAGACTCAACATGCCTCATTCCTTTCATAATAACCCTTCTTACCGATAACAGGCAATGCATGTCGCCTGTTCCTGGTAGTGCAAAGCATGTAGGCAAAGTAAATACCATCAAGCAATTTGCATAATAAAACAAGTGCCGCGCGATTATAAGATTTATGAAATATTTCAAAAGCACGGATTACACAGCTACACTGTTGGGGATCCTTTTATGAGAAACCTGATTAAGATTTGTGAACTAACTGCGTTTCGCAAAGTGGGATTTGACGCTTAGTCTAGAGGGTAGTTTCGCGGGAAAATCCAACCCGAGAAGTTCAAAGTCTTTGTTATTGTTATGTTTTTAACTAAAAAGAGATTGTTTATTCTTCCACTTACAGCGCACAAGTGAAACTTTAATTACTGAAATAGAAGGCAAAAACAAAGGGCGGGCTTATCGCACATTGCGATTACTTCTAGATAGCATTGGGGTGGAAGTGTGCCTTGGAAAAGGAATGCTTTAAAGCTTATATTTCTAGCTTTAGAGTAGGGTGGTTATCTACGACCGCACTATAATATTTGACTGCCCATTAAATTATAGTCCATTAAAGCCATATCAGATGAAAGAGATTATGTCAAGGAGTGGCGCTATTGAAACAATAAGTTACCGTGCATTCGGGCTGCGAGTTTACCTCTAGCAGGTCACCGAATAAATACGTTCTTCTCTGGCATTAGGGCCGCTTCAGTAATAATTCTTCCGCATATCAGCCCTTGCTCTACGATGTCCCTTTGTCCCTTGTCTTTGATCGAAAGCCTCTTCGATTGATGACATCTATTTGCGCCGACTTCGAGTTCGTTGAATGACTTTCAAGTTTGCCTTTAGCGTTTGAGTTGCTCGAAAAATATATCGTTGGGATAATATTGGTTCATGAATCATGTGCCGTTATGAAAGATTATCATATGAATAGGTAGATATATTATTATGTTATTGAAAAAGGGTTTGGCTGAGCACACTGGATGAAAACTAAAGTACAGATTATGACAGTTTTATATTGACCGTGACATCTTATTTCCACCACATTCAAGTCCTTTCATCATTCAATTTATGCGTGACTATGATTTTGTCGTTCTTTTGAGCTCTTATATTGGTTCTTACGGTCATCACAAAGTAAATTGTTAAATGGTAAAATAAAAAGGCAGACAATCAATGTCGCCGAACTCAATATTTCATTAAAATCAACTTTACAAAGAGAAACCGTAAAATAGCATTTGAATTTAAGTCGCATTAAAAGTTTGCGTGAGCTGAGTTCGTAGCACAATGGGGCCGTTGGAAAAATTCTAATTACTTTACCGAGTTGGAATTTAAAAAAGTTACGTTCACTGGTCGGCCGTCTGCCTTGTTGCACAAACTTGTTTTTGACATTGAAACATCACTAATGGATTCACTATTCCCAAATTAACCGCCGTACTGTGCACTCGCATATTGAAAAACAAAAAACGAGCACTTAAAATTCATGTTGTAGGCGTGCGAGTCATTATTATTTTTCGCAAATCTGATTTGCTTTCATTATCTCACTGCATGAACATGATCTGCCAAAAGATATTCAGCAACATTTTATTTTTGCGAATATTTTTCAGTAACAATGCAACTTAATGACAAATGAATTTCCCTTTCACATTTATGGTCAGTGTTTTCGTACTTGCAATACGGAAAATGGAGGTATGGGCGCTCAGTATCGTCTTTTATCTGGCGCATACACTGATGGCGCTATCATATAACACTTTGCGCGATCCCGGATCGATGCAATGTAACAAATAATGAAGTGGAGTGAACTCCAGTAAACGCCCGCGGCTCAGAAGTGTTGGCAATTTAGAACAGCCGGCGCCGCTTGTTGCCGTCGTTTTTCTTGCCGCTTTGCTCAATAAATGTACGCCCGGAGTGCCTTTCTCACGATGTTAGGTTCATATTACAATCATAATTACGTAATAATGCTAAACCATGTATTTACACTCGCATCGACATGCGTGACTTCAGCTTCCTAGCTTGTAAAATCTTTTGCTCGTCACTTGTATATGCCTTCTTTATTTTAAAATGCCTTTTGTTTCACATTATTTCCTTAAGTATTTTGTCTTCATTATGTCAAGAAGTTTAAACAGAATCAGGACATTGTGTCTCGAGAAATTAATGTTAGTTATCCATTAAAGAAAGAAAAGACAAACTTTGATCATGGGTTCCTGATTATTTAATAGACTTCAGTTCCTAGCATTGATTGTCTTTAGCTTTGGTTGAAGTTTCCTCGTATTCATTAAGGTGGCTTCGTTTAGTTAATGTATTGTTCACTTAAAGACAGTTCTTTGCCTACATTTATAATAAGTATATGCAAGTCACTGGGAAATTGGATTTAAAATAACGGGGAATTCTCAAAAAGAGGAAGCAACAAATTAAATGCTGCATAATCAATTCACCTCCATCAAGGGGCCGTGGCGCTTGTCAACGCACCTATAGAATAAGAGGTGGTTACTTGTAGTCTGCTCAGGATATATTCTGAATAAACTGTTACTTACACATCAAGAACTGTACTAAAGATAAGATATATTTACATTTTATTAATTCATAGTGGCGAATATCACAGGGGCTGCCAATGGGTGCGAAAGACAGGTACCTATAGTGCGCAAGTTTGTGCAGGTGCACTCCTTTCACAGTCATAATATATCCAATACTTTCGATACCACACCGGAGACAGATCATATTAGGCGCAGGATCAAAACAACGGCTTGACACGTGTGGCACAGGACAGTTTCTATCCTCATCAACTTTCGATAATTTTGAGTGTGTGTTAACTAATTATTCAGCTCCTCCAAAAGTGCCTATGTCTGTCGGCTGACTAATGGCAAGGTACGTAGCAGGTTACCCTCTAACGATCCAGTTAGTAACCTATACCTAGGTAGGTAAGTACAGGGACGGTCAGCAGCCTCAGTCGTAAATGAACTCGAATAAATAAATGTCTTTTTAACAGCCGTTCTCGAGCTTTATCGATACGACTTCATTACTCAGGTAAATAAAAAATGTGAAAGCAATTAAGTCCGTGTTGATATGAATGGTCATAATAATTCGGGAAAAATATATACTTCTTATCTACGTATATTACTTAGGAACGTATATATGCAGAACATTTTAGACGTGGCGTGGATATTTTTGTCGTATTCAAGCAGGTCTGAAGAACGTGTTGTTCGATCGCATAAGTTTCGAATCGTATCAGAATAGTAACGAACACAGCAAAATCGAGATAGACCGGCGCCAGTAACGGAGTGCGAGCAAGCTGTACGAGTTCGTTTAACAAAGCCGTTTCGTGCCCCATGCGAATTAAAATCCCAACAATACCTTCGGGCAGGTGTTTTACGTGTGTTGTGTTTTATACCTATTATCCTGTAACATCCGTCCGGACCTACTTTCAGACCGTTTCATCTTACGCCCAAACGGGTCAGCGTAATTTATTACCTATTGTGCGGATATTTCATTTATCACGGTGAATTCAATTTACAGAACAATTAATCATTCCACAATACTTACTTGCCGACAGCGGACTGGTTGCCCGTCGCCCGCCGCTGCCGCCGGAGACGGAGCCATTGCGGATAAAAAAACTTTTCGTTTTCGAAATACAATAAAAATATCGTTTTCACACGTCCTTTACACTTGTATACATAACGTTACCTATTTACCGACACATCGTCGTTCGTATCGCGGCTTTCATTTGGACGTTTCGTCGCCCACCTCGGCGGGAGCAGTCGAGAAAATATTCCTAAAAGGTTGTGACTCAGCGTAATTAAAGAGCGGTTTGAATTATCCATTAATGAGCCAGTGAGGACACTTGATTAAAGTGAGATCAAGACGGTTATAATAAATTGTATTACTTACGAAAAATCCCTTGAAAAGGTGGGCGAGAAAATCAAAGGCCTCGAAAAATTATTCTCAAAGAAAAAAATTAAGTTTGAGGGTAAGTTTAAAGAAAATTAGAATCTAAATCCTTAAACCGCTTAGAATTATAATAATCCGGAGTACGGTTACATCAGAAACAGTAGAAATCCCTTGCTTTATATTCGGCGCGTATTATTAGTGAATAGAGTATGTTCTCGCATGTGTTATTTCAGTATACGTGTTCATTTTAAGCCGGTCGTTAGCATTCAGTTCGCTGCTGCGGAATTGAATTAGTCGTCGCCGTCTCCCGTAACCTTACGTACGCGCCGAGCCGCCACCGAGCCGACGCCGAGCCGACGTCGTTTGACATGACATGTCTGTCGTGATTGCGATCCCGCACCAATTAGAACATGTGCCTTTTTAACATGTAAACATCTAAACTTTTCATGCCTTTCACCGAAAAACATACATAATTCAATAGCATACGTAAATATGATAATTAGGTCAGTAGGTCCATCCTACCCACGTTTTTTGATTAATTAATTTTCGGCTTGTTTTTCCTCGCACGAGTTTTTTGAGAGATTCGTATTTTATAAAAAAACACTGTAAAGATTTTTGTAGTATTTAAGTAATTAAAATCGAACGTTCAAATAAGATATCAACCAACAAGACAGATTAGCGCTGGAAATGAAGCAGCTTACTTAACTTAGCTAATTGAATCACGGCTAATCCGTTCATCTTGTTTCCATAATAACATTGCACAAGTGTCACACAAACGGGACACTTTTTTTGTTATAGTTAATTAAATAAGTAAACTTAATGAGATAGTTACAGTTTTTTCGTAATGGGAGTTTGGACAGCGAAACATCCGCATAAACTTGGCGAAACAAACGCTTACACATTGCGTAGCAAACGCCAACATATCGCGTAGCAAACGCTCACACGTCGCGTAGCAAACGCCAACATATCGCGTAGCAAACGCTCACACGTCGCGTAGCAAACGCCAACATATCGCGTAGCAAAAGTTCATACTTCGCGTAGCAAACTCCTAAATAAATTGCGTAGCAACATCAAAACTGTCAACGACAACACATCGCGTTGCCTTGCCACTAGTACACTACTATCGTAATTGATTACAACCCGAAGCAAAAAAAAAAAAGATAATATAGGCCCTGGTTGATAAGGAAAGCTATTTTACCCTCCGTGCGTGTAAAGTTTGAATACGGCAGATGTCGTATCTCTTGTCTTGCAATCTCTTTGTCTTAATTCACTTGTGTAAGGATCGTTGAACACGTGATTCGTTTTATTAGATTGGAAACTTCAGCAACTCTATCAAGCGAGTGGTTAGGACTAGAATGAATGATGCTTCGCCTGAAATCCGCCGTTGTTATGAGCGTAGAGTATTTTTGATAATGCAGAGGCGTATTCCAATAACAATAATAGGAATTCAGGCTTTTGTTTTATACAAAAATAAACAAAAAAAAAATGCCGGCACATTTATGCGAAAAACGTATTTGGTGAGCAGATATACGTTTATTTCGTTTGACAAAGCTATTGAAATACAAACGGCGGCAGTAAGGAGTGGCTGCCTACGTCAAGCAGAAGTGTCGTTAAGTGCTGGGGCCGCGCCGCCTCTGACAATTACCGCTACGAGCCTGTAATGACCCAGAGAGACCCTTATTAAAACTTGCTTCACCCCACTTCCACTAAGTAAAGTTTAAAGTAACGATGCATATTAATTGAAATATCGATGCCGTAGTTAGTGGACACTTAACATCAAACAGCCTCTGTGACTGATGACCTAATGTAGTACCTATTTAACTAGAAATTTTAAACAACATTTTGTGTGACCACATCGCATAGTACTTCAGAAACCTACAAACGGTGATTTTTAGGGATATTAAAATATGCTTTTCTAACTTTTAATTGACGTTTGAAAACTAACGCATAACAGAAAAGAAACGTGTCTTGAAAATCATAAAGATTTTACAAGTGTATTGGAAGTAGGAACGAATTAAAGTACGTGCCGAGCTTAAATGTCAATAAAAAAGATTCATTTAATACAACGTATGAATACAAACATTGTTTTATTACGAGTGTTATAAAATAAAAACTTCTTAGGCATATAAATTGGAAGCGTGACATAAACACAGAGGATGGGTGACGCAGCCTGTTTTATAGGTGTCATCGAATTGTGTGATCGTAAGCGCCGTGTTTTATTGCATCCACTGCTTATTATTATCCGGTTTTACTGCCGATCCGATATAACTTCGGCCAATACGGCCAGGATAAAGTTTGATCGAGCTCAGTGGCCGCAAACGATCGCTTGGAATCAATATAGAACAATACTAGAACTATGAAAAACGTGAGTAAGGACTTACGTTTAGAATTAGGTGTAGCGTTGCTGCTGAATTTTGTGAACTCGTCGGGAATTCGGGATAAGCGTACATTGGTATAGGATTACGATCAGCTTCGTTCAGTAGTAGGATTGGTTTACTTGCGGATGGGTTTTAGTCAGTAAGAGACTCCCTTCCGCTGCGGCTTTAGAGTGGAAGGAGTCTTGATTCCCATCCTTAAAAAAGGGTTGCTTTACTTAGTCAAGATCGGTTAGGGTAATATAACATAAAATGAATATCTAGTTGGTATTGTAATGGTTTTTTTAAAAGAAGTAAAACGGTTGATAGATGGTTAAAAGAAGAAAACGGTTGATTTGTAAACTGTAAACTGACCTTTAAAGGAAGAGAATCTGTGAATGCCAAATACTGTGTTTATTTTTGATAGCAACTACGCCTGCAAATTAGTTATTGAAAAAAAAAACTGCGCCATTAATTTTTCGGCTACTTCTCGACTCGACGACATGTCAAAAGTTTTCAAAACCTCTGAACACAAGTGGCTCGTCAAGATTTTGATCTTCGTACATTAATCCCCAATTCGTCAACTTTTGAGAATGCCTGTTTTCATTCCCGTTTGGTCAACCTTTTGTTTGGAAATTACAATCAGGAGCAAAAGAAATACCACTGTTCATGTTATTTCTACGTACTAGCTTCCGCCCACGGCATTCCGCGCGTGAAAAGTGTTTTTTTTTATTTATTTTATTATTTAGTACACCAACAGCAACACATATTTAGAGGTATGCGGAACAGATAGTAAACAATCGCAAACTTCCATTGAAAAGGGAGGATCCTCCGACCAGACGGTTGTTGTGTCCGGTGTGGGCAACTGCCCGATAGTTGATATTCGGACTGTTGTATGTGTTCAAATCGCACTGTAAACTCTGATACCGCGATGCAGGATTTCGTTGTAGTAGATCGCTGCTTGTTAGATAGATGGCGTTGCGATTCTTTTTGTTGCGATGTAGATTTGCTCCGTTGGTTTTTTCTTGTAGCGACATTGGTGCCGCTACACATACACAACTACATGCAGGAAACAAAAATTAAAATATTAATTATGGTATGTATGCGTATTGTAGGTATATACAGCTTACACCATATGTACAATAGTTTTGATAATCACTTTGCAGCTTTCGTGGGCACGTATTAGATCGTTATAAGCTACTGCCTGCGACTCGCGTGAACTTTAGAACTGGCTTGAGAGAGGAATAATCGAATCCCATCATAATGTGTAATCCTACTAACATTTTAAATGTGAAAATTAAAATACTTCTTAGCTGTATCCCACGGTTTCGACATAGGGCAATTTTGGCAGTTGCGCCATTTATTTTTATTGGCTTAGCATTCTTTCTGACCATTTTGCTATTTGCTCGGCTCCTAAGGATGACCCTTTGTAGCCAAGCAAGAAGCCTGATGTTATATATTTATTGTAGCCTCAAAAATACATCTTCATGATTCTGGTACCCTGGTAGGTTTTGAGTCTTTACCGCTCGTACTTCCAGCCTCAGAAATCTATTATATCTATTTCCGGAAAAGTCGGGTGACAAAAAGAGCAACAAAAAGGAGTTTGGTTACTTTTGTAGCAGACCGTATAAAAAACTAGTTTAAAAAAAGGTTGACGAAACGGGAATGGATGTAAAAATGGTCAAAACGCCACTTGTCATCAGTGCAGTTGTTTTTAAATTTTTGACATGTTGACGAATTGGTAATGGGACCAAACGGAAAGTAGCCTGCTCGTACCAAAATCAACAAACAAAATCTGTTTTGTAGTTAAGCCGTAAAAAGTAGCGAACAAACTTATTTGCATTATAACTTGTCTCATGGCTGAAAGTTAATGGAACAGTAAGTTCACTCGCACTTAATAAGAGGGCAAGTAATTAGGTGTATCTGCGCGGAGTGCGCCGCGAGTGCGACTCGTATTTTGCATTATTATGCGAGATTACCGAAAAGCTGCATTCCACTTCAGAGAGAGCGCGCGAAATAAAACGTTGCGTCGGAAAGTTAACGCCATGGCAGATAGTTACCGCTACCAATTAACAGTACCTGCTATAATTTGATTTCTTTCTGCGTGCTTGGGCTCATTTGTGGACATCTCTGAAGCTGAACTGATAAAGTTCAACTAAAATTATGTCGAGGGGTGAAAGGCTATTTTTTTGAAGCGACATTTTGGACGATATTTAGTTATATTCAGATTCAGCGTTTTTTTTTGCTTCGGATGGACCTAATTTTGTACAGTTCTGACCATATTTTTGGCGCTTTAAGACAATGCAAATTTAGTAAATAATTCTCAAACATGACGTATATGATCCGTCATCACATTTGCCATATTTTTTTAGCTGTACACTAAAATAGAGAATTGGAGATTAAGCCGTTTTTTCCGTCCTAAAATTTCAGTTGAATGGCAGAAATTGTTTTTCCATACAGCAAAATTTAGATGAAAAGTCCCTTCTGAATACATTTTGCTTTCCATTACTAGCACTATGCAATGTCGATTCAACTCTTTTCCGCTGCAACTCTGCACTCTGTTTGGCAACTACAAACAATATTTCTTTTTAATAGTAATGAAGTGGATAAATATACTTAAGAAGCAAGCAACATGTGGCCTGAATGTGAAATAAACGCATATCATGTACAGCTGTGTTTCTATTGAGCTCCAGTACCCATGAAGTATGGAGCTCAATAGATTAGGCTAATCAACAACCATGTTTTAATAAATTCTTTCGAAACATGAGACATCAAACACTCATTAAGAATGTTCATCGTTGCTTAAGTCAACTTGCCTGTATCGTTAACAAAACCTATTGGTAGTTAAACAAAATAGCCTATTCCTAGATTATTCAGTACCGTTGATTCAATCATTTTGTTTTCTCCTGCATAAGCACTGTAAGGTCACTTAAACCATTTTGCCTGCTGTTGATTAGTGAAAATGTTGGAAGTTGAATCATTTTTCTTTACTCTTAAAATAAGGCTATATATCATTTTGTATTATGCGGCATTTATCTTGGATCTCATAACTGTTTTTGTTATTGAATATCTAATACCTTTAAACGAGCAATTCTTATATATTACTATAATACTTTATTATATTTATGTACATATTATATTATTATTATTTGTATATATAATAAAGGATAAATAAAAAAAAAAACGATTTTCATAAAATATAGTATGAAAGAGGGTTTCGAAGGCGATAAATTGATCTTGCTAGGATTAATTTTTAGAAAACGTCGTAAAAAAAAACCGGTCATCCAGGTACTTATACTAAAGGATGTTTTGCAATAAAGACCCCCGATCCCTATTAAGGTAAGAGCAGTAGTTTTTTTTAAAACGCCTTTTTTTCCAAATTTTGAATCAGAATCAGAATCAGGTTGAAGAAGATTGGAGAAAAAAGATATGAAAGGTTTGTATCATAAAAATCCAGTTTTGTATCATCTGATAGCAGACACAGTTCTTCTATATGTGCGGCACTAAATGTTGGCATTTTCAGCAGCATACAATTCATGAAATAAATTGCTACCTAAGTGAAAATTACAAATTCTGGTATTTGTAGGAATAAAGAAATTAAAATTCTTAATTATACGTTTTCTGAGCCCTTCTGGCACTCGTCGTTTTTCAGTTTCATTGCACTCCAAAAATATGCAACGTCAAACTGTGTCAGCTGCTCTTCTCAACGTGGGCAATGTAATTTGTTCAGGCAAAGATATTTCCTGTATAGGACGTGTTGAGGTCGACGGACTATCCTCTTCACCCTCGACTGTGTTAGCTATTCTTCTTGTGGGCAATAATAGGGAATATGCACGAAAAATATATTTATTATCTATACAGTTTATCTAAAAATATACACAAATATAATACTAACAGTGAAAATAGAATCAAAATTGCTCGAAAAATAAACGAGATATAATTATTTTAAACAAATGTATGTGTCCCTCTCGCGAAAACGCTGTTTTCTATGGCAGCTGTATAGGCGCCAAAAACTTTGACGTCACAATTCATATCGGACTTCTCTTTCTAATTGTAATCTTTGAAGCTTTATAACTTCATCGCTGATGAAGGTATTTAAAAAATAATTTCAAAATTGTTTATTAGAGCTAATAAGTATTTCATTTTTCAAATAAAAAAATCGCATGCATATTCCCTATTGTAGGTCAGATCTTTCATCCAATGGATGTCCAGATGTTGACGGACCTACCTCTACTTCTGTAACTTCACCCACTTGCTCTATTTGTTGAGAAGATGTAGGCCTACTTATTGTGGTCCACCACTCTCTGAGCCTGCAAATAGCATGGCACGCATATTTCGTCGTTAAAGGTTAACCGAAACAATACCAGTAAAAATTGTCAAAATTACAAATATAAAAATAATCAAATCAAATCGTATATTTAAAATAAACCATTTACAGGCACTTTTGAATTGTCAAGGTCGGTCAGTCCAAAAAGATGATGATTCGGATGATGATTCGGGTCAACCATTTTGAAGGGAGCCAAATGATCCAACGCATACGCCACCATCAGCCAGACTTTTGTGTGAGCATGACAATCCCAACCACCAGGGTACATTCAAGTCAAAAACAAACCGAAAACTGATAGCTATAGCTTAAGTTTAAGCTACACAGTACTCACACATGTGCCGTTAAAATGGATGAATAATAGTATAGTATATACACTAAGTTTATATTATAATTATGTCTTGGTTCCGGGTTAACAATGTGTCCACTCCATAAAATACTACTATTTCATGTAATCACGGAGATTGATACACTGCACTTATTTATCTATGCGTTGCCATTAGACACATTAAAGTTTAAGTGCATGATAGAGGCTTATGGGTGCATCAAGCCAGTAGTACGATGCAACAATAGTATTATTCCACTAATTAAATAACTCAAGTAGACTGGTTAGGTTTCCATCTAGACACTGACAAAATTATTTTTATAAATATAAAGTATAGTCAAATCCTACTCTTGAAGACTCGTGATATTCCTACTGCTAAATATATATTAGACCGGCAGAACTCATACCACAAGCAGTAACAGTATAGTATAGTTTTATAAAATAATTCAAATTGTTGGCATATTCAGTGAATTAGCTGATGGATAACGTTAAAATGAGTCACTCTCTGTATCTGTGACTTGACTTATGTGTTCACGAAATTCAACAAATTAGTTTACATTTATATACTTACATCGCGCGGATACACCCATCTCCGAACTCTTTCAGCAATTTGATTACTTTCTTCCGCCAAGCGATGTCTTCCTATTCTATTAATGCGTAATTGGGGGTTTTTTATATATCAATGGTAATCGGCAATTATGTCCAAATCACTTGCAAATCGGTATCCAGAAAGCCAGGTCGTCAAGAATTAAATAAAAAAACATTGTTAATCTGACACTGACGTTTCGTTTTATCGTATATCCATTCCGTTCATAACAAATAATCTTGGTCATATTTTTTATTTTACGGTCTGATTACATGGTCAGTACTTATCATTATTTTATATGTTTGGTTTTCAGAATATTTAACAACTTTTTGATAAGATGTATGAGTATAAAAGAAGGAAACTCGCTAAGCGAAAACGAACTTCTGTCTTTTATCTAATCATTAGTGTAGATAGGAATATAAGTTGCGTTCGGAAATTGCACGATGATTATTTTTTTGAAGTGAAAACTTCTTTAGCGGCGTTGAGCACTTTTTCTGTAATGGGTATAAAATCTTAAACTCGCGTCAGGACACGTGACCTGATCGAAAAAGCGTAAGACGGACTCGCGTCAGGGTCACGTGATGCTGATCGAAAAAGCGTAAGATGGACTCGCGTCAGGGTCACGTGATGCTGATCGAAAAAGCGTAAGATCGAGGGGAAGGGAGAGGAACTAGTATCTCCCACTCTTTCTACCGTGCCTGAGTGTGCTGCTCCGCTTAGGCGGCACAGGGCGCTTGCGCGAATGTCCGTCTGTGTTTATGTACAGCGTGCCACGCGTATCCAAGGATACGAAATTACGGAATTACGAAATTATGGATGAAAGTTGATTTTTCTAAGAGATAAAAAGTAATGTAATATATAAATAAATAACGATATAATATTATGAATAATAACATGTAAATTGTCATATTTGTGTAAGATAGCGCAATAAATAAACATTGTATTCTACCTCATAAATGATAGTATTTTTGTACTTATAATTAAACACAACGTTAATACTAAAGTTTTCACTTCTGCCGGCACTCCCGGAGTGCTATTTTTTTTATTAATTTAAAATCATTAATAACTTTTGATTCCAATCATTTAATAACACCATATTTTTTGTGTAGAAAACCTATAAACTTGTTATTATAATTGATATAAATTAAACCGTGTACGGCGCTCCGTTATTTTTTAGTTTACTTGGGTCCAAACTCGCCATCCTTCTTTATAAAATGTCGCTTCAAACAAATAGCCTTTCAACCCTCGATGTGTATAATTTATAGCAGTGTTATTAGAATGTTACACTAGGAAAGTGCGCCAACAGTTAATTAATTTGGTCCAGCCCCTTCATCTTACTGATTTTTCAGATCAATCCAGACTTTTTGTGTCACTTACAAAATCGACTAATCGTAGCCTACGCAGAGCCTCAAACACCTTGCTCTTATCACTCTGGAACCGCGTATACTAGAGGTCATGGCACATTATAACGGCGCTGCAACGGCACAGCAGCAGCACGGCTACGGCTACCCGCCAGCGCGCTAACTACGCGCCGGCCGCAAGGTGTAAGCTCGCAGTCTCTTTGTTGGCGCGCTGTAAGCAATAAGTCGACTCGTTTACAGCACGCTGACTGCCCGCTCTTGGCTTTTACATATTGACATTATGGAATATATTTTACGTCACACGATTTAATGCTCTAATTTGATTGACAAGTAAATTGCCGTGCTGCTGCTGTGCCGTTATAATGTGCCATGACCTTTAGACTACGACCTAGTAGACAAAGTACTAACAGAATTCTATGATGTGTATGGCCCTCAGGAACTTTACACACTAAACGCCAACGTTATTATTATTATGTTCCCTCAAGCTATGGGAAAACGAATCAAGGAAGAATGCCTTTGAAGCAATTCTTCTAACGTAACCCAACCAAGTCGTAACAGTATGGAAATAGGCTCCCGGAAAGTGTTGTGACAGCTCCCACACTGTACTGCTTCAAGAACCGACTGAACTGACTGACTGCTTAGATTACTTCAAACTGTTTGATAGACTAAATAATTATAAGCAGAAACATATTAAAGCCTTGCTGAAAGAACTGATGAATTTTCATATGATACATAGGAAATCTAAAACTGGAATAAAAATAAATAGGCAACGGAGCCACGTTGCTAATGGGCACGACGTTTCATAAAGGCTAATGCGCTTGCAGCCGAGCGAGATATTAGGCTTTAGACTACTAAGAGATTACAAATTTCCATGATAAAATTATTCTCTGTCTAACGCTGGTGACTGCTTTTAGTCTATCTAGCCGAAATGGCTTTATGTTGTAGTTATTATTAAGTTACTCCGAAGTGAAACACACCACCACCACCACTTGGGAAATACACCATTGTCAACTATTCCATAGTAAATATAAATATTAAAAAAATATTACGGTTTTTGAGATACAGCCCGCTGACAGACAAACGGCAGGCCGGAAGGACAGCCGGAGGCTTAATTATAGGGTTCCGTAGGTTACCCATCGAGAAACCCTCAAAAATGGTTCAATTTCCAATGGACAGGGCCTTAATATCATAGAATCAATTGTTTCTACGTCATGAATTTCAGCCGTTTTTATAAAAAAAAAAATTATAGTGATTGCATTTTGAATGCGTCTGGTACAGTGAAGACACCAACAAGGCATTTAAGTATTTATAGGCTTTCAAAAAATATGTTTTTACTAGCTTCTGCCAGCGGCTTCGCCCGCGTGATCCCTAGGGAACACACTCCCCGGATATATATAGCCTATGTGTTATTTCAGACTATAATCTACCTCTGTGTCAAATTTCATGAAGATCCTTTCAAGCGTTCTGATGTGAAAGAGTAACAAACATCCATCTATCCATCCTCACAAACTTTCGCATTTATAATATTATAATTATAATTAGTAGGATTCAAGAAACATAGAAATGCAGTAGTCGCTAATTTTTAAATACTATAAGTACTAGGTGGGGGTTATATAATCTATCGCACCGCTCATAGTGGTCAAAAGTAGAAACAGCATCAAAAGGAGCAAGCTTGCCTAGAAGTAACCTATTCACTCTTGACTTAAAGACTCCCAGGTTGTAGCTATCAGGAAACACAGACTCCAGCAGGGAATTCCACTGCTTAGCTGTACGCGCTATGAATGTGTTCCCAAAACGTTTTGTGCGCGTGGGTGGGATGTCCACCATATATCGGTGGCGCATCGCCGTTCGTCTTGTGGTCCGATGATGGAACGGGCTTGGCGGAGTTAAATTATGCAACTCCGTCGCACATTCCCCAAAATATAACCAGTAGAAAACTGACAGGCTAGCAACTCGTCGTCGATGCTCAAGAATTTGGAGCTTCGTCGCGACGAGCCTATCATGGCCGATGATCCTTTTGGCTCGTTTCTCAATTGACTCAGAGCATCAAGCTGGTATCTGGCAGATCCGTCCCAAAAATGAGAGCAGTACTCCATACATGATCGAACTTGCGCTTGATAGAGTTTGAGCAGCTGTTCCGTCGTGAAGTACCGTCTCACCCTTGCTAGGATCCCCAACTTCTTTGCAGCCACTTGAGCTTTTGCCTCTATGAAAGGGCCAAAATTGAGGGGAGATGTTAATGTAACCCCAAGAAGCTCAAGTTGGTCGGTTATCGGCACGGTTGCACGTCGGAAAGATGGAGCTGGGTGGAATTGGCTCCTTTTAGCGGAAAATAGACACGCTTGGGTCTTAGCAGCATTGAACTTGACCAGATTGGCATCGCCCCATTCTGAGACAGCCTGTAAGTACACGTTCAAGCGCACAACCATAGCCTCCCGGAGAGACCGGATCTGTGACCCATCAGCTCGTGCGTCGGACACGTATCTCTCAGCAACAGTGCTGTCGTCTGCATACCCAAAGGTACCGGGTTTAAGCAGATCATTAATATGCAGCAAGAACAGAGTTGCCGAAAGCATCGACCCCTGAGGAACCCCGGCATTAATATCCAGCAGTCCAGCCGAGTAGCTTTAGTGCTGATGGATCGCCATAGTACCCAAAACCAAGTGATTTAATATGAAGATCATTTTAATCGGTAGCAAGCAGTGAACGCAAAAAAACAGTGGCAAGGAATTCGACGAACCAGCCAGTTGTTGTGATTTCTCGTGCTCTATTCACCTGCAAACAAATAAATATTTAAATATTACGTCTATTAAAACTCAATCAAATTGATTATGAGTACAAAAGGAAATTAATTACTTAATTAAATGAATTATTGAACTCTGTCCCTGTTTTGTTCTTAATTCCTCTACATCTTGGACATGTCCAGCAGATACTAATAATTTTCCTTTTAAGATGGTTTGTGGTTGAAATTTTATATTATGAGTGATACTCACAAACCCGGTCTTCAGAATAATACTCATTTCAATCTGAAAACGATATTTAATTTATTAGTAGCGATACAGGAACAATTATAAATGTTAGCTATTATTTAATTAAACCATTAAAGTAGCTTTATACTCTTTTTTGCAAGAAAACACAATACTAAATATGAAGTAAACAAACCCTGACATAACCAAAATAAAACACACTTTTTGAATAAATTTTACTTACCTCATTTAATTTTACAACCCCTAGCCCGCCCACCCAAATCACGGTATCACAGTAATATTGCAACATAAATTAATAGATAGTTTTTGATTTTAATAATTTGTAACAATGTCGCGATGAAATGACAAAGACTCAGAGCCAACAAAATTACGGACGCTAGGTGGCGCAGTAGTTGTGCACGGAGTCAATAGAACTAAATAAGTAAGCAGACTTAAAAAATCCACATACATAAACAAGTGCACATAACATACATTTAAAATGAAAAAAGTTCAGGTGAATGCCAAAAGTAAAAAAAAATACCCGTTGTGACGTGATATTTGTTTAATGACCTCAAAGCTGTCCAAAAATATGTAAGATTTCGGACACCCTGTATTATACTTACAATGTTATTTTAGGCGTTGCCTTTTTCCTAATAGCGCGTAGGACTGCGATCGCGTATGGACATGGAAACGTCTATATTTATAATTTTTCCAGTGTGCTTCGGATATCTTTTCGTCCAGCCGACGCCCACTGACCACGGCTATTGTTCAGTGATTAATTGCTGGGAAAATTGAATCACCGTGATAAATGAAATATCAACACAATATGTAACAAATCGCTATAGTCCTTTCGGCGTCCTTCGATCAGCGGCCAGCGATTGTTTGATTACGAACGACACAGAAAGGAGCAAATTAACGAGCGGACGCCGCTCTTTGCGGTTTTTGTACGTACATGCTAAATCACAAAAAATCCCGGCCTAGTTTACTTACAGCTAAAATGGGCGATTTATTAATACCTTCATTTATTTCGTAAGTTTTTTTTGTATTGGTCAAAGTAAAGAAGATAATTTATTATTTTCTTTACTTTCAAAGCATCTATCATCATCAATATATCAGCCGAAAGACGTCTACTGCTGGATATAGGCCTCCCCCAAGCGTCGCCACAACGACCGGTCCTGTGCGTCTCGCATCCATCGGCTACCCGCGACCTTCACCAGGTCATCGGTCCACCTTTTGGGAGGCCTTCCAACGTTACGCCTTCCGGTACGCGGTCGCCACTCCAGAACTTTTCGGCCCCATCGACCATCTGTTCTGCGAGCAATGTGCCCTGCCCACTGCCACTTTAGTGTGGCGATCCTTCGGGCTATGTCGGTAACCTATGTTCTCTTGAGGATATCATCATTCCTGATTCGATTACGCAAGGAAACTCCAAGCATTGCCCTCTCCATTGCCCTTTGAGTGACTTTGAGCCTTCTGATGAGGCCCATTGTAAGCGACCAAGCATCTATCATCATCATCATCATCATATCAGCCGAAAGACGTCCACTGCTGGATATTGGCCTATATCTCTTTACAGTTAAAAAACAGGGGCGGGGCGGGTTTTACAGGTAAAATACTACCAAAGCGAAAACTAATTATTTCAACATAATGATTTCTTCTCTAACAATAATGGATTTAAAATTATTTTTTCTATAACTTCGACGAGCATTGTTACATTTAGGTACATCATCATCATATCAGCCGATAGACTTCCACTGCTGGACATAGGCCTCCCCCAAGCGTCGCCACAACGACCGATCCTGTGCGTCTCGCATCCATTGGCTACCCGCGACCTTCACCAGGTCATCGGTCCACCTTGTGGGAGGCCATCCAACGATATGCCTTCCGGTACGCGGTCGCCACTCCAGAACTTTTCGGCCCATCGACCATCTGTTCTGCGAGCAATGTGCCCTGCCCACTGCCACTTCAGTTTGGCGATCCTTCGGGCTTTGTCGGTAACCTTGGTTCTCTTGCGGATATCATTATTCCTGATTCAATCACGCAAGGAAACTCCAAGCATTGCCCTCTCCATTGCCCTTTGAGTCACTTTGAGCCTTCTGATGAGGCCCATTGTAAGCGACCACTTTTCAGTTCCGTATGTCATCACTGGCAACACGCACTGATCATAGACTTTCGTCTTGAGACACTGTGGTATGTGGGACGAGAAGATACCGCGCAACTTCCCGAACGCTGCACGCTGCCATCCGAGTCAGATTCGACGGTTGACCTCTTTCTCGAAGTTGGCCCTACCCAACTGGACCGTTTGTTCTAGGTAGACGTACTCGTATACAACTTCGAGTGTAGAGTTTCCGATCTTGATGGGAGTGGGTGCTACATGGGTATTTACCATGATCTTGGTTTTGTCCATGTTCATTTTGAGACCCACTCTTTCGGGCTCTGCCAGGTCCACTTCCTGTGCTCACGCTTTCTGAAGAAGGAGTTCATCATATAGAGGCCCTCCTTCTCCATAAAACTAGCTAGTAAGTGTCCCCGGTGGTTCCGACGTTCAAATCCAAATTGTCCCACTCGCAGCTCATCACCGTCTCGTTTGCCCAGTTTCGCGTTGAAGTCCCCCATAACCACGGTGAAGTGAGTTTTATGACCATGTATGGCTCTGGATATATCCTCATACATGGTCTCTATTTCGTCGTCGGGGTGTGTCGAGGTTGGGGCGTAAACCTGTACGACCTTCAACGAATATCTTGAAGATATTCTAAGTATCAGGTACACCACCCTGGTCGACACACTCTCGATGCTCACCACATTGGACACAAGGGACCTATGAACGATGAACCCGACATCACCCTGGGATTTCTGGTCACCCGCCCGGGAATAGAGCAGATTGCCGGATTTGAGAATTATCGTGTCCTCCCCCTCGCTTCGGACTCCAGACAATCCTACAATACTCCATCGCAACCTACTCAATTCCTCCTCAGGTTCGGTGATCTTCTCGTCAGTCCGGAGTGTTCTCGTGTTTAGTGTTGCCAGGTCCAGTCGTCGGTGTTTATCAAGGTAGCCGGGTCCACTCCGGGGATTCTTCGCACCCCTTGCCTCGTCGTGACCTTGACCGCTACCGGAGTCAAGGCTGCCGGGCACTAGGGGCCATTTTTTGGTTGTGCTTCTCATTAGGGGGTTTTGCCATAATCGCCACGCTTGGCAGGCGGGTTGGCGATCGCAGTGTATGGTGTTGACGTTTACAGAGAACGCTGCTGCCCATTCTCTGGCAAGTCCCTCAGCATCTATATAACTAACTTATTGATCAGTAATTGAGGAAAATTATATTTTTAGCACAAATCGATGAGCAACATTTTGATCTTAAAGCTTACCAGATTGAATTTGTACTTAGTGAGCCAAATACAGAACATTCTCGTCAACAGAACGATCAATCAATTTGATATACTTTCGAATTTCTTACAACAACATGGTGACGCAGATTCAGATCAGAATTTGAAATGAAGTTTTTTACAAAAAAACCCTAAGTGCATCTTTGTATGTAATTTAGGTAAAATCAGTACGATTAACATTAATGAATGTTATAATAGTAGGTAATCTTTAGTGTAGGTACTTATTTATATGGATTAAGCTGTAATATTTTTTGTCTATTTCGCATTTGAACCCAAACAAGACACTCGATGTGATTGAATGCCGCATTCTAAACTAGAACAGTAAAAACCCAGTTATTCCCGGAAAAGCCCTTTAACCTCGACCGACACACGAGATAAACCCAATAAAAAGTTAAAGCCCGATTAAGATATCTTTTTTATTATTTTGGGTTCAGAATCACACACATACAATCATCTCGTTAAAACTTGCTTGGTTTCAAATACGCAACCCGTGTACACTGAATTTTTGCAGCAGCGGAAAGTTGTATTGCAATGTTTGTTCAACACAGTAAGTGTATTTCAACCTGCCCTGATAACTTCGTGGTTTTTTTCATTCCCAGATGAATACAGAAATTATTGTGTATTTCGATATTATATCCACGTAAAAACTTTTTCCTCAGTTATTATTACAAGGAGGGTTGTTGTACGCTGAGGAGAGTCGTATTTTAATAATGAATGGGTCGTGCATTAAAGCCGTGACATTTAAGTTGGTTGGTGGCGGGTCGCCGAGCTGCCCGCCGCGCCGCCGCGCCGCATCGCTCTCGACCCCGGACACCTTGATTATAACATAATTGAGTGCTTCCGGTGAACCAAGGAGCCTCCGTTACATTTATAGAAAATTTTGAATGCACGAAATGTCAGTCTAGAATTAATAATAATATAGTAACCCATTGCGCGAAGATGATAAGATGCCTACCCGAATTGCTTTGTCGTGACCTGAAAATAAAGCTCAGACAGCAAATAAATAGCATTTCTCAAAATCTAACAGCAAGTAATTTCTATTAGGAATCATTGATTGAGTTGTTATTTTCCGTCTTGAAATGTTTGCTTTTAAAAAAGTAGAAAACCTGATATTATATTTTTTTTTTTTTTTTGACTATTTATAGGCTCGCGTTTGACCACTATCTCACCTGATGGTAAGCGATGATGTGGTCGAAGATGGAGCACGCTTGCCTAGAAGTAACCTATTCACTCTTGACTTAAATACTCCCAGGTTATAGCTATCAGGAAACACAGACTCCGGCAGGGAATTCCACTCCTTAGCTGCACGCACTATGAATGTGTTCCCAAAACGTTTTGTGCGCGTGGGTGGGATGTCCACCATGTACCGGTGGCGCATCGCCGTTCGTCTTGTGGTCCGATGATGGAACGGGCTGGGCGGAATCAAATTATGCAATTCCGTCGCACATTCCCCAAAATGCAACCGGTAGAAAACCGACAGGCTAGCAACTCGTCGTCGGTGCTCAAGACTTTGGAGCTTCGTCGCGACGAGCCTATCATCGCCGATGATCCTCTTGGCTCGTTTCTCAATTGACTCAAGGGCATCAAGCTGGTATCTGGCAGATCCGTCCCAAAGATGAGAGCAGTACTCCATACATGATCGAACTTGCGCTTGATAGAGTTTGAGCAGCTGTTCCGGCGTAAAGTACCGTCTCACCTTTGCTAAGATCCCCAACTTCTTTGCAGCCACTTGAGCTTTTGCCTCTATGAAAGGGCCAAAATTGAGGGTAGATGTTAATGTGACCCCAAGAAGCTCAAGTTGGTCGGTTATCGGCACGGTTGCACCTCGGAAAGATGGAGCTGGGTGGAATTGGCTCCGTTTAGCGGAAAATAGACACGCTTGGGTCTTAGCAGCATTGAACTTGACCAGATTGGCTTCGCCCCATTCTGAGACAGCCTGTAAGGACACGTTCAAGCGCTCAACCATAGCCTCCCGGAGAGACCGGATCTGCGACCCACCAGCTCGTGCGTCGGACACGTATCTCTCAGCAACAGTGCTGTCGTCTGCATACCCAAAGGTACCGGGTTTAAGCAGATCATTAATATGCAGCAAGAACAGTGTTGCCGAAAGCACCGACCCCTGAGGAACCCCGGCATTAATATCCAGTAGTCCAGACGAGCAGCCATCAATGACCACTCGTATAGACCGATCCCTCAGGAAATCCGCGATCCAATCACACAATCCGGCGGGCAGACCGAAGGAAGGAAGCTTACTAATAAGGCTATCGTGCCAGACCCTGTCGAAGGCCTTCGAGATGTCAAGGGAGACCGCTAGTGCCTCCCCGTGCTTCTCTATGGCCTCACTCCAGATGTGAATGGCATACGCAAGAAGATCCCCAGTAGACCGATTTCGGCGGAATCCGTATTGTCGGTCACTAAGGACATCATTTGCTTCTAGGTATGCCAGGAGCTTATGATTCAGTACGCGTTCCATACTCTTACAGAGTATGGACGTTACTGAGATAGGTCTATAATTCGACGGGTCAGCTCGACTACCTTTCTTGGGCACAGGCTGCACGTTAGCTTGCTTCCAAGCCTTCGGCACTTTTCCAGTCTCAAACGAAAGGCGAAATAGGCGTGTCAAGATCGGAGACAACTCAGGCGCACAAGTCTTCAGCACAACTGCCGGTATCCCGTCGGGGCCACTAGCCTTGTTCACGTCTAGGTTTTTTTTTTTTTTTAGAAAGTTGCGGTTTTTCCCCGATATTAAGGTCGGAGGCTTGTGTTTCTTTTAGGTTTTGGTTTTGTTATCAAGTTTTGATTTGTTACTCTTTGTAAGTTGTTATGCAACATTTTTTATTTCTGTATAGATTTAACGGCTTTAATATTTAATTTTAAGACTTATGTTTGTTCTCACTATTCGTATTTTTTATGATACTTTTCTTTGCTGTAACACATGTATAATATAGACCACTATATTTACTGTGTTACTTTCTTTGACTATGTTTTATTTCTATTTATAACTATTTTTATTATATTTGTGCAGAAGTCTAAAAATTTGTTACGTTTTTCTTTATCTAGCATTATTTTGTGTATGTTATTTTCTATTATTTTCATGTCTATTAAGTTTTCCAGGTTGTATCTGGCATATTCGAACATGGGACACTCGGTTGTGAGGTGCAGAATCGTTTCCTCTACCGCTGGGTCGCAAACACATTCTGGTGAGTCCGTCTTCTTCATGCGATTTAGGTAGTGGGAGAAGCCCCCGTGCCCTGTGAAGAGTTGAGTGTGGAGGAAAGTTATTTTCATGGATCTGCATAGTCTGTAGGCGTCGGTGGCTGAGGGGAAGAAAAGTTTTGTGACGCTGGCTTTGGTCTCACTTTGGTATCTTGTCTCCCATTTATCAATCGACTCACTTCTAATGGTTCGCTTGACAAATGAGAGAGGACATTTATCAAAGTCTGATCTCCTTTTGATCTTGAGTGCCGCTGTTTTTGCCAGTTCGTCTGCTAGTTCGTTCCCCAGTATTCCGACATGGGCTTTAACCCAATACAGGTGGACATTTTTGCCTAGACTCTTGAGCTCTCTGAGCTTTGTTCTGATCTTTAGAGCGAGTGGATTACAGCTGTCGACGTTTCTTAATAGATCCAGGGTTGACCTAGAGTCGCTGAGAATACTAAATTCTTTCTCCGGGCTTTGCGAGATCATTTCCACCGTTCTGTGTACGGCATACATCTCCGCTTGGAAGACAGTACAGTACTCCTCGAGCTTAAATTTTTTATTGTTAATTTCGACTGACCCTTTCCACCAAGAAAGGGCAGCCCCAACTTTTCCCTCAATTTTGCTTCCGTCTGTAAATATTTGTACTGTACCCTCTCCCAAGCGCAGCTGCACCTCCGCGTCATCCTCCAAGCATTTGAAGACGAGGTTTTCCTCATCAGCTGGGTGAGGCCTCACCAGGAAGCTCGCTTTCTCCTCTACAGAACGGTCTCCGAGAATTGGCTGTGGCTTCCCTCTCTTCGCCTCGTAAAGGGATGCTACTTCCTTGACTCTCAGGTCAAGTGGCAGCAATCCTGTCATGATAAGAGCCGAATTCAGTGAGACCGTCCTGTACGACTTACTGATCTTCAGGGCGAAGCCCCTTTGCACAGCGTTGAGCCGATTTTGGATGTAGATCCTGTCCGCAGCCCTAGCCCATACACTAGCTGCGTACAAGATCACCGGCTCCACAACCGCAGTATAAATGATCCTCACCACTTCCGGATTCAATCCCCAGGTTACCTTCGCCGCTCTGGACAGTTGCCTGAATATATTTATGGCTTTTTTACAGACGTTTGTGACGTGGCTCCGGAAGGTCATCTTCCGGTCGATTATTACTCCTAACAGTTTAATCTCCTCGACGAGCGCAATGTCAACCCCGCCCATGCACAGCCGTGGTGTGTCGAATCTCAACTTTTTGGTTAGCAGCATGGCATGGGTTTTGTGTGCTGCAAACTTGAGTTTGTTACGAACACCCCACTGCTGCACATGCGCCAGGCTGGCATTGGCTTCAGTTTCCAAATCGAGAGCCGTTTTTCCAGAGAATATCAAAACCACGTCGTCTGCAAATGCCTGGCAATACGTTTTTCTTTTTCCTAGTTCGTCCAGCAGCGGATCCAGGAGAAGATTCCAGAAAGTGGGGCCCGCAATTGATCCCTGCACACATCCCTTTGAGGTCCTCTTTTTATATTCGGCCCCAGCGTACCTCACCGCGACCTTTCTATTATCCAGGTAGCTTCCCACCAGTTTTCGAAGGTTGATTGGACAGTGTTTTTCTGCCAGACGACTTTTTATTGCTGGCCACCACGCACTGTCAAATGCCCCCTCTATGTCTAGCGAGACAACTACCACTAAGTTTTTCTCCTTCAGCTTCAGGTCAACGTGTTGTACCATGTCGTAAAGAGCGTCCTCCGTACTTCGCTGCGGCACAAATCCGTATTGCCGTGGATTCATTTGAGGAAGCATATGAAACCTTAGTCTCCGTACCAACATCTTCTCTAAGATTTTCCCGAGGATAGGTAGGAGTCCGATCGGTCGGTATGATTTCGGATGGGTATAGTTGTCCTTACCAGGTTTCCTTAGTACCACGACCGCGGCTTCCTTCCACTTTTCCGGGAAGCAGGACAGCTCGAGACATTTGTTCGTTATGGCCAAAAACATACTTTCATGATTGCTGATGACAGCTTCGCAGATATCAGCCGTGAACCCGTCAGGGCCCGGCGCCTTCTTCGGGTTGAAGCTCCTAGATGAATATCTGAGTTCGGCAAGAGTGAAGGGTGGATCCAATTTGTCCTCTGGTGTGCCTTCCTCCGAATGTGCCGCTTTTTCTCTGATCTCGCGGTGTTCCGAGTTGTCTTCTGTTTCATCATCATCTGGGAAGAAGGTTTCCGCCAAAGCCCTGGCAGATTCATCCGACTCCGAAGCCTCACCATTTTGAACTATTGGCAGATCTTCGTGCCTCTTTCTTGTCTTTGAGATGACCCTATATATGCCGTCCCAAACGCTTTCCCTGTCTTGCTTACGTCACGTCACGTCTAGGTTACGCAGTACCCTACGGACGTCCTTCTGATGAATGCGGATGTTCGACATACTCGACTCGCATCCAGCAGGAGAAGCAGGGGGCTCCGCGCCACCAGGATCCAGACGTGAAGATTCCGCAAACAAAGAAGCAAACAAGTTCGCTTTCTCCTCAGCGGAGTGGGCCAACGTCCCGTCGGGTCTCAGCAGTGGTGGTAGTGAGGGGCGGCAGAAGTTCGATTCGACGGACTTAGCCAGGGACCAAAAAGCCTTACTACCTGCTGAGTATGAAGAAAGTTTGTTCCCTATTCGGCTAATGTGGTCAAATCGAGCCCTCCGCAACACCTTCTTGCAGGACTTGGCAGCCCTGTTGAAGGCTCTCTTCTTCTGACTCACATAATTTGCTTTGCGCGTACGAGCGTCGACCCATGCTAGGTACGCCGCGTGCTTAAGATGCGCGATGGCACTCGGCACCAAACCATGGACGAGCTTCGCCAGACATTGTTACGTCAGAGAACGGAATGTAGTACTCCATTCCCCTCCGCAACACATCCGTTACGGCGTCCGCGCACGACGAAGCATCAGTCGAAGAAAAGCAAGTAGGCTGCCAAGGGTAACAAGCGAAGAAAGATCGCAAGCCGTCCCAATCTGCTGACCTGTATCGCCATACCCGCCGGGGGCCTCTTGGGCTAGGATCGGGCGGGGAGTAGACGGACACAGACTTCACCAGACAGTGGTCCGAACTACCCAGTGGTGAAGAAATCGTCACCGAGTAGCGGTCTGGATCAGTTGTCAGCACAAGGTCCAAGCAATTGGCAGTGTGCGAATCAACATCCGGCACCCTCGTTGCCCCCTGGACCAGCTGGGTAAGATTTAACGCTAGCGCTAGCTTTCGCGTCTCTCGTCCAGCATGGTCTGTGCACTGGTATGGGAAGAGCCACTCCTGATGGTGGGCATTGGAGTCCCCCAGTAACACCAATTGGGCAGAAGGGTACCGCTGCTGAGCTGCATCCGCCGCCTCACTCAGGTGCTGTGTGAGCCCAGTTGTCTCCAAATCACCGCTGTGCGAACGGTAGACACAGGCGTAGACAATTTTGTCCAGGCCTGTGTCCACTATAACCCACAGAGTTGAGAACCTGGAGTCTTCAAGGTTTCGGAGACGCCGATAGCAGATGTCGTCCCGGGCGTACACACATACGCCCGCGCGTGGTCTAAAGTGGTGCTCCAGGGTAAACCCTGGGTAAGACAGATATGACACGTCTGACGGACATCCGATCTGCGTCTCCGACAGAAATAAGAGCGCTGGTTTCTCCGTCTCGAGGTGGTGGTGGACTGCGGCGAGATTTGAGTGCAGACCTCGTATGTTGGAGAGGTGCACTTTGTGCGAGAGGGAGTGCTGCCGCTGTACAGCTTTTCTCTTATTTTTCCTGTTCATATTGAGTGAAGGAAGGAGAGGAGAAGGAAGTGAAATGAGGTTCCATGCTGCTAACCTTCAGGCACGCTCTGGCAGGACGGCATCATTGGGGGACTAGCTTGGAGACTGCGGGGACGCCCGAGCCCCCCCGGGAATGTCCATCGGGCCCTCTCGTCTGGTCGCCAACCAGCACGATGGTGCATTCCGGGATTTTTCGACAGTTGGCGGGGCAGCCTTTCATGTGTGGCTAGCACACTACTTGGGCCCCCAACTACCTGCGGTCGGCCAGCGGCGCACCGTGCCTCGGATCCCGCTACCCTCCGCGACTAGTCTCCCGATACGCCCATGTCAGCGCAAGCCTGGTTGGTCTGCCTGCATTGGAACAACTATTTCGACTCAACTCCTCTGAATTGGCTACACTGGGCATCGTACCGGAACGCGGCTAGGCCGCTTGGCGGTACCTCTTTGCCCAGTGGGTGGTCACAAGCCATCGGCCGAAGCCTACCACCAGTTACTGTCACCTGATTAGCACCACCCGGGGACCACGTGTAGGGTCTAACATTAGGTAATCTCCTACGGACGCGGGTGACTCGGCCCCCAATAATACTAATAATAGTTTTACATGTTTTTAAAAAGAACATCAGTAGGTCACTATAAAAATCTGAAGGAGTTTTTAAAATATTCTAGTATGATAGTTTATTCGCGGAAACTTTTCCGCTTTTTATATTTCTGCGTGGAAATGAAAAAGTTTTGCGAGTGGCGGTATGGCACCGCCTCGAGCCACATCCGTTCTCAAATTCTTTGACTCAGGCTGGATCATATTTTTGGCTGGCTAAATTTGCCGCAATGAATCTTTTCAAAGTTTTGATTGTACACATTCGTTACCTCCTACCATTCGTCAACGCTAAAGAGTTTCAATCCATATAACTTTGCGGTCCAAAGAGTTAAGCTTCCAAGTACTTGGGAATTGAAATTTGTTACGGAATTAATGTGTCTTACAAGTTTAAAAATATAGGTCTGGAATGAGTTTCACTCGTATTCATATTAATTGAATCTTTGTTGATATGTTGCTGAGAGATTCCTGCAGAAAGGTTATAACTTATTAGTAACATTCTCGGCACGTCGACCGGGGCTTCCCAAAGAAAAAATATAGGGTTTTAGTGTAGGTACTCTAATTAAAGAAACCAAGATTCGTTTCAAGCTTACTTTTGTGTACAATGGTATTCATAAGAATAAGGTACCTTTTACTATTCTATCCAATAAAGCAGGTTTGATAATAGTAATAATAAACACGTTGAGATTAAGCAGAAACTCTCAAGTAAATATCTCAACTTTTTGACAATGTATATTTTATTGTAGAGAGATTCCACAGACCTTCGCAAAGGGGTGGGATAAAATATAATAATCCTCGTCTACTGTGAAGCTAATGAATACTTTTCTGATTAGCGAAATAAGCGCCGTCATTAAATAGCCACTCAAGTAGATGAGCCTAAATGTTGTACAACTTTGCGAAAGTTAAATTCGCTCTACAATCATGATTTATATTTCTTTAAAGAGGTACCTATTAAAACTTTTTCCAGATTGCAACTCCTTTAACACTTTCAATTCCAAGTGCAATAAATCAGAGCTAACCGCGGCAGCTTTCACGTTATGACTTCCTCGTAAAATTTACATTTAAAAGTTAATTTTCTCGCTCCCCAGCTTAGGGCAATTGTTAATCTTGGATTCGCTCGTATCGCCCTCGGTGTAAAAAATTAAGAACATTAGTGTAAGTTGCAGCGGGCGGGTACCAGGCAGCCAGCGCGCCGGGGAGTCAGCCAGCCAGGCAGGCCAACCGCCCCCGCCTCTGCAACACTCATACACTGGTACGATTATTACCCCGACGCGGCGCGGCAGTGCGGAACCTATGTTTATCTTCTTTGTTTATTTTTGAGACTGTTTCCTCATAAAGTGAACATTAAACGGGTTCATGAACGTAGCTATACGACTATTGTCTAACTTTATAATTAAATTCAAGATATCTTGCGCTGCCAGCCATGTTATTTGGAACTAACGAAAGCTTATAACTTCATCTGCGTAGAGTTCAGATTTCAAGCAAAGGGGCAGTGGAGTCTTCGTACGCTTGTGACAGAAGCAGGAGATAAGAGGTAAGTAAACATTAAATTACCTCTTATCTCCTGCTTCTGTCATTCCATTTTCCAATATGGTAACAACGGCTAGATACCCGTACCATAGTTAGCCTTAGCAATATCTATGAGAAGGCTTAAGTCATACGTATGTAGCTGCAACACAAGCTGTCACAAGCATCCATACAACATGCGCGCGGCCAGTGGAATACTGTCGGAGCGCGGGCGCCGCGCAAGCTTTGTATGTGAGCGGTAAATCTAAATGTTTTCACACCACCGGCGTATACTTGATGTATTTTATAAAATTAAGCATGTAGGTAGCCACTAAATAAATTGTAAATATTTTTGTATAAAATAGGTCAAGCTTGGGAATAAAACATGCATATCGCAATCGTCTTTCACTACAGACACTACTAGGGACTCCTACCTCAACAGTGGTGACACCGACGTGATCTTCAAAAGCTACAATGACGACTAAGGCAGATTTCAAGAAAGATGGCCAAGAAGTTTCCGGAGTGTCTCTTTCTCTTCGCATTCCACCGATCTGGCGCGACAGACTGCAGTTATGGTTTGCGCAGTTTGAAACCATCGTTTCCCCACACAAGAAGGGTGACCAGGCAATGTACGAGCTTGTCATCGGCCAGCTGGAACGTCAAGACATTGATGAGATAGCCGACATTATCCTGCGACCACCAGTAGCTGACAAATACAAAACATTGAAGAATCGATTTCTACAGGTGTACGAAGAATCAGAACAAAGACAAGTCCAGCGTTTGTTGTCCGAAATGGAGCTAGGAGATATGAAACCATCACAATTACTGCGGCGGGTGCAGAATCTCGCTGGTGCCAACATATCCGAGTCGGCACTGCGCATCATGTGGACGAACCGCCTGCCACAGTCAGTCTGCGCTGTCCTCGTAGTCAGCGAAATCATCGCCAAGAAATCCGATATCGATGATCTCGCACAAATGGCTGACAAGATTCTAGAACATTCACTCCCACAAACTATCGCTGCTGTATCCACCTCCTCAAGTCAAACAACAACCCGCGAGATGACCACAACTGAGAAACTGACTGAGAAGATCGACCTGCTGACTCGTGAGATTGCCGAATTGAAAGCGAATCAATCATCGTATCGACGAAGACGCTCATTTAGACGATATCGTTCCAGATCTCGAACACCATCCAGATCCCGCTCCAACCACAATGATTCACCATTTCGTAAAGAAGGGGTCTGTTCGGGAAAAAGACGCAACGATGCACACGCCCTTACAATTTTGAAGACTCAAAGATGACCTCGGAAAACTAAGACCTGCGTTAGCTGAGGCGGCAACCGGCGCGACAACACTTTCACACCGCCTATTTATCACTGACAGGAACTCACGCCTGTCGTTCCTGATCGACACCAGCGCCAACATCTCTGTCATACCCAAGAAAGTCGGTATGAAAGCTAAACCTACAAACTTTTGCCTATACGCTGCCAACAATACTACCATTCCTACATACGGTGAGAAGACGCTTGAATGGACCTAAAATTAAGAAGACCGTATCGCTGGAAGTTTGTCATCGTAGCTGTGAGCAAACCAATCATCAGCGCAGATTTTCTGAAACACCACCGCCTACTAGTGGACATCGCCGGCGAACGACTCATCGATAAAGTCACAAACTTATTCGTCAAGGCACCAATGTTATACTCCAGCGAGCCAACCGTACGAAGCATAGACATTGAACACCCGTATCACCAGCTTCTAAGCGAATTCCCCAATATCGCCCGACCGTCATCAATGAAAGAAACGCCGAAATATCGCATCGAACATCATATTGAAACAGCCGGACCACCATTGTATTGCAAAACACGGTCCTTGGCACCGCACCTGTATCCAGCTGTTAAGAAAGAATTCGAAACCATGATGAAACAGGGTCTGTGCCGACCAAGCAAGAGCCCGTGGTCAAGCCCACTACATGTAGTTCTAAAAAAAAATGGTGACATACGGGTATGTGGAGATTATAGAAGATTGAACGCAGTTACGAAGCCCGACCGCTACCCAGTACCACGACTTAAAGATTTTCCATACCTCCTCCACGGCAAAAAGTACTTCACCACATTAGACTTCTGCCGTGCATACCAACAACTACCCGATATTGAGAAGACAGCAATAACAACACCATTCGGGTTATTCGAATTTCCATGCATGTGTCCCGGACTAATGAACACTGGACAAACTTTTCAGCGTTTCATCCATCAAGTACTCAGCGGATGCGACAGCACATTTCCCACTCTATCGCATTGGATCGCTGATCTGTAATGATAGTTTAGGCAAGATTTGAAAAAATAAATTTCAATTCATCGATGACGTCATCGTAGCATCAGAAGATAAGGAGAAACACTATCAAGACCTACGTGCTGTCGAACGTGACGTCTACAGATGTATATAATCAAAGGGAGTCCTTTTGAAATACATACTATAGCTACCCTATAAATTTATTTAGTTTCTTGTTATTATAGCGCCTATTATATGTTATCTTACATGTTAAATAAACATTGTTTAATTTAACCAAGCATTCTGGTACAAATTGGCGCTGGAAACAAAATGGCTAACGAGCACAGAAATGTTATCATCATCACATCACATTCAGCAAAGGCTTAAGAGATAGTTACAGACACGAAAAATTGTGTGACCAAACTGCATAAATATGCAGAATCTAGGTCGTTAACCGAGAAATCCGGTTACACAAAAGACTTGGTCGGGTGCAGAGTATTTCGTAGTCCGCAAACGAATTGCAAATGCGGCTAGAGCGCGAGTTTGCTCACCGAGTCGCCAAACACGGCGCGCGCCCGCCGCAGTCGCGTCCTCCGGCGCCCGCTGAATCACAACACGACGACCGATAAACACACAAATATTGTTCCGCACATTACTAATGCGAGTATCACCTAATAATATTCGCTGCGCACTATTTTCCCCGGAATGTTAATATTGTACACGTATCAAGCTTTCACGCAACAGCGGCTAAGTTGATTGACTTCGGCCTCTATTATAATAACGAGGGTGAAATAAATTTAAAAATTAGTTAAACGATTCCGACCCCTAGATTTTTCGATGCTCTCTTTTGATAAAAGTAGGAGTTAAAAGTCGACCAATATTGGTGAGCCACATTACCAACTTAAAGCCCTGCGCGTACTTTATAGCTTTGAAAATATAACTTTTGGAGCTGTAAACTCTTGTTGGTTAGTTGATAAATAATTATGGTTTTGTGGTAAAAGTGTTAAGAATTCTTGGATTTGCAATAATCCAGTTCTTCTGTGATACACAAATTCTATATTCAGACAAAACAAATATTTCGCAGAAGATTTTAAAGAGGATAAGGGATACTTATCCATGTCCAACTATTTGGGATTTACTATTCTATATCACGTTATTTCGGAGTAATAATTTGAATTCCGTTTATTCTTGTGGAGGCAATTTCAGAATATGAAGAGTTTATGAAGAGTTAGAGTTACGATGAATAATCATTAATCATTAAATGATTCGTCAAAGTATTTACTACTTGAAAACCTTTTTTTACTCAGTGAGCATTTCCAGACAGGTACATAATTCTCGTTATACTTATGACTTTGAAGACTCGAAGAAAATTGAACAATATAAAATTTTTCTGAATTCCATTTATCTACATCGGACCACACGATGAAAAGCTCAAGTTGTTGGAGGATATAAAAGTATGGCCAGGGTGAATTTATAACGAAAAACGAGTTTTTCCAATGATAGGTACTGTTCATGACTATCCCGACAAATTATTATAAAGCTATTTTACCTACATAGTTTATGTTTAATCCATTTCGTTACGTGTCGTGCGGCAATAAAAAGTGCCTGATTTATTTTTAAGAGACTGCAGACAATTTGCGATTGGTGTCTTTCTTGTTATTTAAGGATCTGAAATGCTGTAAGTAACTGATGATAAAACGAAAATACAGGTATATCTTAATGTACTTTCTTCCAGTTTATTGAATGATTCTTCCTTAAGTGGGCCTCGTAACCTAATGGTCCCCTCTAAGAAGTTCAATCTTTCGTCCATCTTTTTTCAGCGAACCTATTTCCAGAAGCTAGCAGAATAAACCTGCATTATGAGAGACTAGCTTCAGCCAGCGGCTTCGCCCGCGTTTTCCCTAGGGAACATATTCCCGGGATTAAAAGTAGCCTATGTCCTTTCTCAGGCTCTAGACTATCTGTGTACCAAATTTCATTTAAATAGGTTCTGTAGTTTTGGCGTGAAAGCGAGACAGACAGACAGATAGACAGACAGACAGACAGAGTTACTTTCGCATTTATAATATTATAGTAAGGATTAGTAAGGAAGTAAGGATCTATGCCAGGATATAGGTAAACTAAGTGTCTTCCTCAGAAATTTCTATGAGCAGAACTTCCAGCTCAAGATGATTTTTTTACGGTTATACGGCCATATACGGTTTTACGGCTATTCTACTTTTCAAGAATCAATGTTTAATTATTATTAATGTGTATTATAAAAAGAATGTGTCATCAAAAAAGCATAATTAAATAAATTAATAAGTTCGCATTTAATATGACAAAAGGTTCATGAAAAAAGGACTTTAAGTTTTCCATAAAAGTAAAAGATATAGGTTTAGGTTAGTTTAGGATAGCCAAACAGTAGAATTCGTGGAAGGCGTACTAGTTCTCACGATCCTCGGTCCAAGTGTAAGAAGGAACACCGGGGTGGTTTTTAGTCAGTAAGAATCTGACAGACCCCTTCGCCTGCCCCAGGCGAGGGCCATCCATGAGGATTTTCCACCCCGGAAAAAAGAAAAAAAAGCCAAACAGTATAATGTTCCATTTCGTGGGTTTAACGTTTTCAATCGATAGCTACCATGAAATCAATCAATCAATCCTAATATATAAAATTCTTCCGTTACTGACTGATTGAGTGACTGGCAGACAACGCACAGCCGAAACTATACTTACTAGTCCATGGGGAGTGTGGGGCAGCACTAAGGGTGTCTGTCCGTTACAGCGGAGCGAGGCAGCGGAGTGGAGAGACGGAGAAATTTTAACCAATGGAATTGCATAAAATCTCCGCAACACGTGCGTCACAGACATTTTGTCTGACATGATTGGTTAATATTTCTCCGTTTCTCCGCTCCGCGCAAATGGACAGGCAGCCTAAGATTTCTCGAAATTCCTACGGGAACGGAAAAAAAACGGGATATGCACGTACGCAGTCGCGAGCAAAAACTAGTCTACATCTACACTAATATTATAAAGAGGAAAGATTTGTTTGTTTGTTTGTTTGAAATGAATAGGCTCCGAAACTACTGGACCGATTTGAAAAATTCTTTCAGCAATGGCTAGCCACATTATCAGGGAGTAACATAGGCTATATTTTATCACCGTACTCCCACGGGAACGGGAACTACGCGGGTGAAACCGCGTGATGTCCACTAGTAATATATAAAATTCTTCCGTTACTGAGTAACTGAGTGAGTGATTGACAGACAACGCATGACCGAAACTACTGGTCGTAGGAAGCTGAAATTGGCATGTAGGCTCCTTGGGGAGTGTAGGGGAGCATTAAGAGAGAATTTCCCGAAAATCCTACGAAACGGGGATAAACGGGATATGCGCGTACGAAGTCGCGGACAAAAGCTAGTAAAGCTATAAAGCGGTTTCGTTAAGACTAACTATTATTAGAAACAGTTCGGAGGCTAGCAAAATTAACCTGAATTATGATGAAAGCTTCAAGTACAAACCAGGAATTTAGTAAACTTAGTGTATTTTATAAGAAAACATGTTTTAATTCTAAAATTTTTTTACTAGACTTAAAAAAAACCGGCCAAGTGCGACTCGGACTCGCACACGAAGGATTCCATACCATAAACCTTAATTTTTATTATTTGTTGTTATAGCAGCAATAGAAATACACAAAATGTGAAAATTTCAACTGTCTGCTTATTACGGTTCTTGAGATACAGCCCGCTGACAAACAGACGTACGGACAGCCGAGGTTTAGTAATAAGGTTCCGTTGGTTACCCTTTGGGTACGGAACCCTAAAAAAAACTCGCCAAGTGCGAGTCGGACTCGCGTGCAAAGGGTTCCGAACGAATTTAGTTTTTTTAACATGTTATTTTGACACTACAGACTTCTAATAGGTTTTCCTGTAATCTTTAGGTAAAGATCTATTATTCCCATTTTTTTTCAAAATTTTAGGCTGGCAGGAGATAAGGGGGGGAATGGTCATTTTTCGTCTAATTTCTTGAATAACTTCAAAACCATTTATTTTAAAATTATGAAAAAAATATAATTAAAGCCCTCACAGTAAGCCCTTTTATTTGATATGTCACACGATATTGTTAAAAAATCTTTTTTTTAAATTTTCTAGTTTGACCCCCAAAAGTGACCCCCATACTAAAAATTTAATGATTTACGTAACGCGTCCGTGTTTGGGTCATAGAAATCCATATGTGTACCAAATTTCAACAGAATCGGTCCAGTGGATCCGGAGAAAACTGGCTGTGACAGACGGACAGACAGACAGACACCCGAGTGATCCTATAAGGGTTCCTTTTTTTTTCGGAACCCTAAAAAGACTGACTTCCGAGTTTGTTTCGGTGTTTGTTCTCAGGATAGTCCGTTAGGAACTTAACGTGTGAAAGTGCTATGTTTAACCTACTTACAAAATAAATATCATTTATCATCTAAATAGTTTGACTTAGGATATGCTTTTCAGTCGTTGCCATGAAATATGAAAAAGATAGGAAGGAACATAGTAGGTACCTATTTATTCAAAAAGTCAGAAATAGCGGTTTAAAACGTGTTTTCTCCAATAGGTTTAAAACACGCTATGATGAAACGTAAGTATAATCAATTTTGTTCAACTACAAGAAATACTAATGTTCATTTGGCACCGCTCTCCCCGCGATTAGCAAGAAGTGCCAGACCAAAGACAATAAGGCGACATAGTAACTCGAGATGTCTAGTTCAGGACCTTTGTTTCCGGGAGTGTTCCGGCTACACCCTGGGTATCCGGGCCGTCTCGTAGTTAGTACAAAACTGCGACAGAACTAAATGATCAACTCCCATTAGTTGATTACGATAGATACGATCTGTTAACTGACAAGAACCAGTGCATCAAAATTCGCACATTAATCAGTTAATGGGTGTTGAAAGCCGACGAAATAAAATATTGGCGAAAATTGGCTCTTAGCACTGTTGTCCAACTCATTTTGCCGTTGGCTGTGTAACTAGGCAAATGCATCGTGGACAAATAGAGGTTTTAGAATTTCACAAATAGTTGGATAAACGCCATGGTTAGGCGGAATGTTTGTTCAGCTGCACTTCTATAGCCAGAATGGTGTAGGTATGTCAATGCGACATACTATGTTGCAACTACCTTCCAAATCCAGTGAGCATCTGTCGCCTGCTATTTTCATTTAGATTTATTATCTATTGTTTGTGGCGTTGTCACTATATTCCGATATCAATATTTATGAAGGTTAATAGCGTCATGCGTAGCTCGCTTTCAATCTATTCATATACACCTACGATTAGTACATAAGCTAAGTATAATATATGTACAGGTACAGAGCACACTATTTCCGTAATTTATTTTACAAAATATTATGACCCTTATTTCATTTCGGGCCTTAACAATTTTCCGATGCAATCGAATTCCGTGTATGCAGACTTTCCTTTATCCGAAACAGTATTTCATTATTAATATTGGCCTCAATTAGAGGCAAGGCGACACGAGGCGCGCGCCACTGGCTGTCACCATAACCGAGCCGAGTTAACCGCCTCTCCGAGAGTAATTACACTGAACTTCATTTAACTTCCGCAGCTCAGTCCAAATACCAGTACCACTAAGCACTGTACTTACTTTACTTAGCCCGTAACAAAACGATGCAATTTTAAGTAACGGTCCGGCGGGATAAGTCGAAAGCGTATATAGCTTAATGTACTTATGGAAGTAAACTTTTGTATGGAAGTGTAACGTTCTTGCTAAATAGTTTTGCGAGTTAGGTCGCCTGCGCTGCTGCTACAGCGGCTTATTCAAGTTATGTCTCGACCTTATCTGCTCAACACATAGTTCAAGGTAGATGACCCAGTTACATAGCATTATTACATTTATAACTTTGTGACGAATGTTTCTGTGCTATAAACATTGATTTTCGTTTAGTTTAAGTAGGTTTACTTACGTAATGTAAGTTTTGTTCCAGTTTATTTATATCGTCATATGACAAGCTTGTAAGCATAATCTGCTTAGTCATTTTAGTATCTACCTTAGCTTCTATATAACTCGTTTACGGCGAAGCGTTTGTAAGGTCTAATATTAATCAGCTATTTAATGTTTTCCTTTCATGGCAGCACATAAATAGTCTGCACGTATAACTTTACCTTCTCTGATGTCGGCAAACGTTAACGACGAATTTTTCAGAAATAAATTGAGCGGGAAGAGGCGAAATATGTTTTCACCGGGAATATTAGAGAGCGATCAGGACCCGCTCTAAAATATTTAAAATGGAGTAGGTGTTTGCGTTCCGGGGAGTTACTTAACGATTTGATACATAATACGAGTACCTACACGTTCTACAACGTCTTTCACAAACACCCTCGGTGCTCCGTTCGTATTAACTCCATAATCTGGAGTCATGCCTTGAGGCTTTATTAGCCTTATAGCGTGACGTAATTCATCACTGTTACGGCGACTGAGTTTAACTTGCTAATATTGCAGAGCACGTTTTTTCGTTCCGTACATAATTAAGCGTCCATTTTAGTAGGCGCTTGTGTTCGAAATGTTATGACTTCAAACTCACTACTTTAATTAAATAAAACTTCAAAAAGTTTTTTATTTAATTTAGAGCATAATATTTTTTCTGTTTTAGTTCCTTTTTGGTTTATCTTAATTTTCCCGACTGTGCTTGCCAACTTAGAAATCGCATTTGGAAAGACGCCTAAAACTATATATTTTCTAAATATATATTGGAATTTGGATACACATTGCTTTTGTGGGTAGTCCTGAAATTGGCTGGGTACATTGCTAGTCGCTACGTCACAGCCGCAGCAGATGTAGCACGTTTTCATCGCGACACTCACAATGGGAAATAGAGTGAAACAAGTTATGGCGGCGGGAAATGGACTGGCAACCTGTGACTGCCTTATGCACTTTTATGATAGAAGAATATTGAGAGAATTCTAGTTACGTCATAGAGGAAAATAAATTGAAGTTACGGACAGTTCTTCTGGCGAAAAATGGTTCAAGTGAAGTGTCAATTGAACAAGGAAAGCTAGTTCTTTGGATAGACACTATTGTAACTTGTATAGTGGCCACACTTGGGGGAGGCCTATGTCCAGCAGTGGACGTCTTCCGGCTGATATGATGATGATGATGATATGGAACCTATTGGTCATGGCATTATTTCTATCAATACGAATAAATTACACAAGCAAACTGAAATCGAAATGTTTCGTTGTTTGTGCAATGTAAGCTGACAGGCTGACAGGGAATGGAAAGCAGTGCCAACAAACGTAAGAAGTATGTTATCGATATAATTTGCATTGTCATGCCTCTATTCCTCAGGAATGGAATAAGGCTCCTGGAGCTCTCAGAGATCTGATGAATTGCCTCATAAATTGTAGCTTACGCTATCCGTCGTGCGAGTGGCGGCCAACTCCGCTCATGCCCCAGAACATTTGGTGCCACTCCGAGAATAAGTTTATTTTTATAAGAATTTTAAATATGAAACGCTTTCCTACTTACTTATGTATGACTGAAAGTTTAAAAAAAATGACTTATGTATAATTTTGGTTAAATTAATTATTCGGATTGAATGTTGTTTTAGCACACCAGTAATAAACTACGTAACCTTGAACGCGTTTTCTCGTAAGTCATTTTCACGAGTCAGCTATAAACTAGATTGTTTCATATTTTTAAATATCAGGCAGGTTTCTAAGAACATAGTTCTATGACTAGGTTCATATTTATGTATTGGCCTGTTTATCTCTTGTATCCGGACCGTGAAGTACTTATGTTACTAGGGAACACCTTAAAGCGAATTGAGAGTCAAACTTATTGCAACGGCTAGTTGGCCAATTAACTTGACTACCTATTGTTAAATCCAAGCAGGATTACACCATGGACAGGAAAATGACATTCTGATTGGCATATTAGATCTGCATCAAATAATGTACGGTCACGGTACAAAAAAAATAAAAAAGCGTCAAGAAGCAGTCAGCTAAGGGACCAAGAAAAAACTCAACAGAACACGAAGACGAGACACTGAATAGCATTTTCTTATCATTTTATCAAGGAAGCTGCATTTGCGATAACATTGTTTTGTATGTGCGGATGTTATTCTATCAACGTTTGCGTTTTCATTAGGATTCGTAATTTCCACGTTGGGAAATTGCGGATCCGGCGAAGTCGACGGCGCTGCACCGACTCGCGTCAGTGACGTCACGATGAAGGAAGGTTGAGGGGGCAGGGGGTGTTACCTGACTGCTGCATGACGTACTGCTTGTTCATTAACTGCACTTGACTCCTCCGCTATATTATCTTATTATCTCGCATTAGTTCAGTTGTATCACACAGCGGTAGGTACGATTCATTATGGTTAGTGCCGCAGGTGAAGGAGAATCTTGAAGCGCATGTGGGTACATTAGAACTTCTTTAAGAATTTTGTTTTCTCACCGCTGTGTGTCAGATATTGTGTAGTTATGCCATGGCATACACTTTTTACTTTACTTAAACTTAAACTTACACTTCTTACTTTGATAGCCTTACCCATGGGTAAGGCTATCAAAGTAAGAAGTTTTGAGGCAATCAAAAGGAATGTTATCAGAATAGGTACTCTGCCATCGTTATACGAGCATAATGTAGTTAGATACGGATTACAGTGATAAATAACAACAATCGATATGATCTACCTATCTATAATATACCACTGGATATCAAAGGTTAGATAGTCATGCTAAATTGTACTTGAAAAATAAATATCGCTTAGTAGAAACTTGCTAATAGGCGCAAAACTAGCACTTCTTACGAAACAAAAGGTCAAGAATTAAAGTAAATTACCGATGAGTAAATAATGCAGCGTTATCCTTATTCGAAATATCCCTTCTAACGATAGATTCATTCTCCGAATTAATTAAGAATGTTCACTGAGCTAACATTTATCTTAGGACTCAACCAATTTGTACTGAATTTTATTTCATGCCCTGGGCTATTATGAAACAAAGGTTCGTTACAGACAGACTTGCATTAACTCAATCGATTTCAGAGATTTTTTTAAAAAAAGTTGTAAAGTGGTTAGAAAAATAATCGTAAAACTTCCAATGATTTAATGTAGGTGTTTCAAAGTTCCTACCTACACTGTACATGTGTCTGAAATTAATTTTATCGTTAAAACATACTGTATTTTCGTTAACGCTGTCAAAGCGTTCGGGAGTGACATTTTCTAATTAAAGCAAAATTGATCTGTTATAAATCTGTGGAGCGGACGGCATATTTATGAAATCATTTTAGCTGACGGAAGGCTAAGCATGTTTTCACAAATTATGCCCAACTTTATGCATAGCACTCAAAGCCTGAGCTGTTTTAATGGGCTGTCGCTTTTAATTTATTTTTATTGTAATCTTTAAAGTCGTGGTTTATACCTCTGAGATGACTTCACAATGGCCATGGGTGGGTGTTGTGTTGTCTGTAGATTATGTGTTACTGAAGCTGCATATCGAATCTGAAGAGGTCTCTTACCATTTGTTTGTCAGTTTTACGTATGAAAGATCTGCAGGAGTGGGTCTGCACTATCTCAATATATCTATATATTCCTAGAATTTGCATGAGACTTACTTTTCTAAATATTTACTTTTCTGCTCATTTTGCCACAATGTCTTCTGTATTCATGACGAGCCCACCATCACGTGCTCCCGAGGGTAAATCCTAATTAACCAATCGTAAAGAAGATCCACGAGCTCTATTGATTTTACCCTAACAACACAGCCCATGCTTACCTTATAGCTATGTGATAAACATAATCCGAACCTCTCACATATATTTTATAGAGAACATATTTCGTAATGTAGGTGTCTAATTATCTGTAGGCGGGTGGTGTTAAAGATATTTTGGTAATAAATTAGCGGAGACCCTTTGTACAGGACGGGCAGGCGGGCAGGCCCGGGTCTTGGTCGAGGGGCGATAATAGGATCCCTGTCATCATACGTGTGCCGTTTATGCGTTATTACCTGTTGAACATTAGCCGTATAAAATAATATCAGAGGACCGCAAAAGATTACGGTGGTGCTGAGACAGTATTGTGGACAGAACTCACAGAACACACATAACATACCTACCTCTTTACATAACTTAGATAAATAAAATGTTTGTGAAAGCTACAATTCAAATCTAAGGCCTATTGATACATTGATAAATTACTCTCATAAAAGAGCTCTCCTAACTTTAGAATGCTCTCTATCTCTTAGAATGCTGATTTAAAAAGAAAAATCCTTTTAGTTAGTCAATGTATGAAATTCAGATAACGCACATTTACTTTGGAGTTTATCGAGATTCTGTCCAATATTTGTATTGAGAGTAGTAGAGGTAAATGTGAGATTTATGTTGACAAAGCCTTTATGCTAAGTTGATACTGTAAGAGTGGAAAATACTAGAAGTTGACCGTACATTCGTCGAAGCAAAACCAGTAGTACATGAGTAGGTATGTAGTGTAGATACTACATAGATATAACCTACAGACTATAATCAGGTACTCAGGTGTATAATACTTCGCACCGTGCACAGCTAGACGACTCAGGATATTACGCCAGCGCGCATCAAATGCGTCTTCCTGTTTAATATAATAAACTACTAAACAATGGCTCCAGTCACAGGTTGACTCACGCTGCCTTTGACTGGATTGATATTTAACAGACAACACACAGTCATTCCATGACCTCGGATGAGTATGTTTGGTGGGTATTCTATATGAGTCTAAATTAAGATAAAGATAACCAATCAACAAAGCCCTATGTATCTGCTTTTGGACGGAAAGAGGACACATAGGCTAGTCACCATTGAATACATAATTAAAAACCGGCTAAGTGCGAGTCGGACTCGCGTGCAAAGGGTTCCGAACGAAGTCCTTTAATTTGATAATTCACACGATACAGGTAGAAAACTTATTGTTGGAAAGATTATGTGATCAACTGGATCGGTTTTTTTTTTACTATTTATAGTCGCGCGTTTGACCACTATCTCACCTGATGGTAAGCGATGATGTGGTCGAAGATGGTGCACGCTTGCCTAGAAGTAACCTATTCACTCTTGACTTAAAGACTCCGGCAGGGGAAAGAGGTTGTAGCTATCAGGAAACACAGACTCCGGCAGGGAATTCCACTCCTTAGCTGTACGCACTAAGAATGTGTTCGTAAAACGTTTAGTGCGTGTGGGTGGGATGTCCACCATGTACCGGTGGCGCATCGCCGTTCGTCTTGTGGTCCGATGATGGAACGGGCTTGGCGGAATTCAATTATGCAATTCTTGTCTAGTAGAATAGGGGAAAATCGGCTGTGACAGACGAACAGACAAACAGTCGTCATAGGCTATATATTAACTCGAAAAATACCGCCCAACGAAGTGGGCACGGATCAGCTAGTTAATAATAAACCCTAAAATAAACGTAATTGCAACTGCCTTATTTCTACAAAATGCGATGAGTGCGCACCTGTGTGAGTGAAAACGCAATTCTGTGATAGGGCTCTTAAGAACTTCTAGTGAATAAGACAGTAGTAAGTATACTAGTCATGTGACGCTTCGGCTAATGCATCATATATTGACCATTGTAACCTATCAGATAGTGTATTCGGAGAATCGTGTAGACGTGGTCAAGCAAAGGTCACAACATAATTTAGTATCAAGATAAAATAATTTAAGAACCCAGCTGTTATAAATTAATGGTATTATCACGTTACTCAAAAGACAGATAAAATAATTTATATAATTGTGTACAATCTCTTTTACAGATCTTTAAATGTTTTGAACAGCATGAAGCGAAAAGAAAAGTCGTTTGTCTTCGCCTAATTAGCGTCAGGTAAACTAGTCGCTGGATAAAACAGCGTGAGTTCAAGTTTTTCTAGACAAAAAGAAAGCGTAGGATTGATCGCAGAGCTTAAAACATTATTCGTAAAATGTAGGTAGTTTGTAAACATGGTCGGCTGGTCAGCAATTGTCGGCCATCATTCGGCAATCAACGTCGCTAAATGAAGATTTCCTGTTGTTGTGAGGTCTCTTGTTGGCCGCAGAGGGTGACATCATTCAGACTACGCGGTATATTTTTCCTCTTAACATTTTCCTTACATGGCGACATTAACCTTTATGCATTGTTATAGTTTGTGTTCTGTATAAAGTATTGTAGTAGGTAGTTTCAATAAAAACTTGAGATCAAAAAAAAAACCGGCCAAGTGCGAGTCGGACTTTCCCACGAGGGTTCCGTACAAATTTGTAGGTATATAATACTTTAAATATTTTACAATGATTTAATAACAAATGTATAGTTTTCAGACATTTTCTTATACTTGTAGTATAAGATGGTATTAATTGCCAAATTTCATAGTTCTAGGTCAACGGGAAATACCCTATACATTTTAATTCCCTTGAGAGTGTCGAAATATACTTTTTTTGCGGCATAAACGGCCGTATCTTTTTTTACGTTAACTTAGAACTTTAATTTTTTCACATCTTCAAGGGACCGTAGAATTGAGTGTATGGTTTTAATTTCAACTAGATACCTCTATGCGTTCCCGAGATATAGTGTCTTGACAGACCGACAGACGGACAACAAAGTGATCTTATAAGGGTTCCGTTTTTTCAATTTGAACGGAACCCTAATTATAACATCATTAATTTAATCAAACGCCTCCGATCCTTATGTTATCAAAATTCAGGTTAATTATACCAAAAATGAACATAAACCGTAACACTAACAACCCAATCCTTGAGTACATTATTAAATTATTAGCTTTATGAAATTAACATGTAATATAATAATTTTACGAGGATAGTGGTCGGCTTTCATTTGTTATCATTATTATTTTGCTAGTTGAAATTGTTGCGGTGAATTATAACCATTGTGTGACCGAATGACCATAATTCACGACATAGAGTATTAAAGATTACGTGTTACTGTTATTTTAATTCTAATGAGTCATATTACAAAGCTTATTGAAATAAAACAAGTACTTTGTGTGTTTTTCTTTATTGTAATCTTACTGAAATTATTTGTGTAAAGTTAATGAGTGAGCTAATGCATGTGTGAAACTTATAAAACTACCTTCATAGCTTTAGAGGTATTTGTTTTGTCTGTGTAACTTTGGTGCTTAGACGTAGATCTCCACCTGGTAGTTGAGTCCAGATCCTCGGTCGCTCTTCAGCCTGATGTTGGCGTATGAGAAGCCGACGCCTCCGGCTGTGACGCTGGGAATGGCATCAGTGTGGTCCAGGTCCCGCAGAATTATACCCTGGAAATAACAAAAAGAACCAATTAGGTCAATGTTTAGATAGATTGTCAATGTCCATCTGTTTAAAAAAATCACAATATACAATGTTTGTTTTATGATTTTTCCTCAATAGCAAATTATTCTCAGAAAATTAACTGTCATCGATTATCAAAGGCCAATTCGCGACCTCTCTACAAGGTTGATTACTTATTTTAGGGCTGCCCTGTTATCTCGGAACAGTAGGTCAGTCAAGATAAGGTTAGCAATAACAAACATTTATCTGGCTTGTAATTTTAAAATAAATAAACAAAATGAAAACGCCAACTGAACTTTTTTCGATGAAATTTTATTCCTATGTCGGCTGGTAAAAGGTAGACTGCCCACGATGCTGCCCACCTGATGAAAAGTAGTTTCAGCTGCCATATCTAATAGACGGATACCTACAATACCAAAAGGTGTTCCGGCTCGTTGCCGGCGTTAATTTGGCGCGCTTTCAGCTTTTTCAGAGTAGTAAATACTTGTGAATGATTTTTTTTGTGCTACTAAATGAATGTTCAAATTTGAGTTTTAATGACGGAGAACTCTTATAGCGTACGAAATGAGTTGGAAAAATAGTTTTGAGTAGGTACAGGCTTTATGAATACCATAACATCACGCCTGTACCTATTTCCCAAAAGGTAAGGCAGAGGTGTGCATAGTTATTGTTCTATAGAACAACCATAATTCGCCAGTTATGATCAAATCACGTGTCACAAATCCAATACCTAGCACTTTTCGCAAACGAGAAGTCGAACCCACGCTGTCAAGCGTAGCAGTAGGACTTGTAATAATGGTAATGTAATAACCATACTAATATTATAAATGTGAATGTAAGTTTGTTTGTTACGCTTTCACGCGAAAACTACTAAACCGATCATCATGAAACTTTGTAAACATATTCCTGGAGGTATTAGAAGTAACATAGGATACATTTCAATAATGAAAAAAAAAATACAAAAATTCCGCCCAACGAAGTGGGCACGGGTCAGCTAGTTGTAATATAAAAACTTGATATGGTGTTGCTTGCCGACGATACCTCTTTAATTTTTAAGATAAATAGACGGACGAACAATGTTGATGCCATAAATAACGCCCTTTTTTTAACGGGGGGAAATCCTCATGGATGTCCTCCACCCTGGGGCGGGCAGAGGGGTCTGTCAGACTCTTACTGACTAAAACCACCCCGGTGTTCCATCTCTCACCTACACCGGGGATCGTGGGAGCTTATGCGACTTCCGTAATCCCCGGCTGGTGCCGGCCCGCCTCTGCGGGCCACCTCGGGTCAGCGGGGGGAGTCAGGTGTTTTACTCCCCCCGCGACGTCAAAGAGGGGCGCACGGGAACACCACGCGCCGCTACCCCGGGTCCGGATGAATGGGGGGCGACGGACATCCCCAAGTCTGTCGCCCCTGGACCCAGTTAGGGGGGCCGGAAGAGGGCAGCGTATGCCCTCCTCCGATGCCCGGTGCGCCTGCTACGGGCCGGGAGAAACGTCGAGATCTCCTCTCCCTTTCCGCAGCCTCCTTCTGTGCGATAACTGTTTCGCAGAAGGAGACCACCGCGTCCCAGGACTCCTCGCCGTCGACCATAGCACGGACTACGGCCGGCAGCGAGAGGTCACTGCCTACCACAGAGATGAGGGCACGGCGCGGCTCCTCCCAAGCGGCACACTCTGCCAGCGTATGCCACGCCGTGTCCTCCCGACAGTCGACGCAGTGGTGAATAACGCCCTAATGCAAGTTCAAAATTGGTTCACGGGGAATAGTTTGGTTCTGAATGAAAAGAATACGAAATGCATAAGATTTACCTTACCAAACGGGGCCCTCATAAAACATCTCTTTCAGGACGGTTAAGTTCAGCAGCATATGCTGTTAGGAAAGTCCGCCAATTAGCAGATGTCGATACCGCGACACTGGACTATTTTAGTTACTTTCACAGTATCATGTCTTACGGTATACGGGTTTCTATGGGAACGGGCTGCAGACATCGAGTCTATTTTTATTCTGCAGAAAAGAGCCATCAAAGCGATATACAATCTCCGCCGGCGCGATTCTTAAGGGAGCTGTTTAAGAATATTAACATCATGACGGTACCTTGTCAATACATTTGCAAAAACATGTATGTCAGAAAGAATTAACATCTTTTTAGTAAAAGAGGTGACAGACATAATTATGGTGCTAGAAATGGGAACAATTAGTTCAACCAAGTTTCAGACTGGCTAAAGTAGCCTCATCTTTCATGGGGTACTGTTTAAAATGTTATAATAAGTTATATTAGAACTAAATGAGACATTTAAATCTTGTATTAAACGCACACTATGCAGGCAAGCATATTTATTTATTTATTTATTATACACTAGGGCGCACAAAATAATTTGTTAGCATTTGGAAACATTGTTGGACCGGCTGAAGATTCTTAGAAAACAATATTTGCATTGTATAGACTCAATTTATTTAGCATTTTATAATTTCATCCATTAACGGCACATGTGTGTGCACTTTGTACCTTAAACTTAAACTATAGCTATCAGTTTTAGGTTTGTTTTTGACTTGAATGTACCCTGGCGGTTGGGAGTGTCATGCTCATTCAAAAGTCTAGCTGATGGTGGCGTATGCGTTGGATCATTTGGTTCCCTTCAAAATGGTTGAGCCGAATGGTACTAGCGCATGCGTCATGTTCGTGAACGGGCGCCGTCAGTTAGGACTGGTCATTTCTCAGCTGCCATGGTTTATTTTAATTATTTCTTTGAATTGTTCTTTTTTTTTCCGGATGCTTATATCCTGCTTGTCTTTTACATTGTGCTCACATGTTTGTATAATTTCAACATGATGTAAACAAAACTTTGTTACAATTTATTAATTATTTTTAAAAGAGTGTCCGTGGAGTTTCTTGCACGTTCTTCTCCAGGGAGACCTATGCTTTGGAACGTGCAAATAGCTTCATCTTTTTATTGACCGACCGACCTTGACAATTCAAAAGTGCCTGTAAATGGTTTAATTGAAATAAATACTTTGAGTTTGAGTTTAATACTTTTTTATTTAATATGCGGTGACGATCCTAAAGACATGAAGTTATTACGCATCTTCAAGCATGTATTTTATTATTATTGTTTGTATAATGTAACGTGTCTAGCATGGCGATGAGTCTATTATCTTTATCTTTTGTGTCTGAGCTCTGCGCTGTGTTGTGTCATTCATGCAGTTATTCAATGATTGAATTCGATTTGCAAGATTGATCTCTGAAGGCCAATTGTCGTACCTACTTCAAAAAAGTGTTAAAATTCAAATCGTTATATGAGGAGTGTCCGTTCAAAACTAGCTATTTATATTTTGGGCCCGTTTCGTTTTTTTTTTTCAATTCGGGCTCGGAGATATGATTTTTTTATATTCCGTAAATGAATTTGATCAAAACTTGCTATTTATAGGTTACAACATAATTCAAAAATATCAATTTTGCTCAAACTTACTATTTACATAATTCAAACATATATTATTTTACGATTATAGAGTTTCTAATCAAAATGGTCATCATAAATAGACGATCCAAAACTAAAGTGTCTATTTACAAACTTCTTAAATAAAAAAAATATAATAGACAAAGTACTAAATGAAAATTTCTTCATAAGACTAGACAACTATATCCTATAAAACATGCAACACGCAAAATTATTTTATACGTATATTGGGCATTTTTAATTATTAATTTTCAGCATTTTCTGTAAAATTAATTCTGATGTATCTAATTAGCTATTTTTGAATAGACACTCCTCACATTATCTCAGAGGTGTGTAATGTTTGGTATAAGTATTTTTAATATATCAATGAATGATATGAGATCGATTTATACAACTTTCGTTTATTATAATCATTTATTATTAGGTATAATATCTATAATATACCTCCATGATAATATTATTTCATTTCATATAAGCTTCAGTGGATATAACATACACTTAAAAACGAATGATTAAAAGTTATAATGTTCATGTTGTATAAAATTTATTTTATCGAAGGATTCATCATCATTTCAGCCAATTGCCGTCCACTGCTGAACGTGGCTTACGTTGCGTGGCCCCAAAGAGTGCCAACCATCCCGGTCTTGAGCAGTCCGCATCCATCCGCTGCCAGCCATCTTGTTTAAATCATTGATCCATCATGTCACAGGGCGTCTAGCACTACGTTTGCCCATACGCGGTTGCCACTGTAACACATGTCTGCTCCACCGACTGTCTGTCCGGCATGGTCGGCCCACTTCCACTTCAGCATGCTGATTCTACGCGCAATGTCGGTGACTTTAGTTATCTGGCGAATGACTTCGTGGCGAATTCTATCCACCAGAGAAATAAATGCGGAGAAAGCAATGCTCGGGAGCATTCATTGCTTTCTCCACTGCAAGCTGAGCAACCTTGAATTTGCGGACCAGGCCTATGGTGAGTGTCCACGTTTCGGCTCCGTAAGTCATTACGGGTAGGACGCACTGGCCTGGTCCGTGGTCTTAAGGGATTGTGGGATCGACGATTCAAAGATATCACGCAGCTTCCCGAATGCCGCCCAGCCCAAGCCAATTCTTCTGGTCGCCTCCTTCTCAAAGTTGTGCCGCCCAAGTCTTATATTTTGGCCTAGATATATGTATTGTTGCACAACCTCGAGGGTAGTGCCATTTTCGATTAAAGTTCTCGGGGTAATTGACCATTGTACATGACTTTGGTTTACTCTGGATTCAACCCACCCGCCTTTAAGAATCGCTCAGGCTGTTCAGCATCACCTCCAGCTCCTGCAGAGATTCCGCTATGATGACAATGTCATCCGCAAATCGGAGGTGTAAAATGTACTGACCGTTGATATTTGTTCCCCGTCCTTTCCAATCAAGCGTCTTGAAAACGTCCTCCAACGCGTTCGTAAACAGTTTCGGAGAGATGACGTCCCCCTGTCTTACACCTCGATGCAGTTGGATTGGTTTTGTGCTCTGTTCTTCTAATTGGACCGTCATTGTTGCGGCCTTATACAGAAATTTCATCACCTCTACGTAGCGGCAGTCGATGAAACATCTTTGCATGGACTCCAGGACAGCCCAAGTCTCGACGGTATCGAAGGCTTTCTCGTAATCCACATACGCTAGGCACAGAGGCTGATTATATTCCTCGATCTTTTGGATTATTTGCCTGAGAGTGTATATGTAGTTCACGGTGCTGTAGACTTTTCGAAACCCGGCCTGCTCCGGTGGTTGGAAGTCATCGAACTTTTGGGCGTGAGTATTCGAGATAACCCTCGAAAACAACTTTTAAACATTGCTTAGGAGTGAAATGGGGCAGTAATTCTAGAGGAGCGTGTTTTCGCCCTTCTAAAAATAATACCACCACGCTCCTGCGCCATGCCTCCGGTGTTATGCGAGTGTGGATGATGGAATTGAAGAGTTTTACAAGCTCTGTCAAGACAGGTGTTCCTCCCGCCTTGAGTAACTCTGTGGTTATCCCGTCATCCCCCGGAGCTTTGTTATTATGAATTTGTCCGAGAGCTATTCTAATCTCACCCTTGACAATGTCGGGAAGCTCGTCTGTGAGATGGCGTGCAAGCATTTTTTTTTGAGGATGGGAAATCATCAAATGACTCCTCCTGCTCTGGGTGGAGCAGAATGGAGTGTCAGACTCTTACTGACTAAAACCCATCCGTGTTCCTCCTAGTGCCCTTTGCGTTCCAGGGCAGCGGTGACTCTTTAGAACAAGTTCCTGGCAGGCAGTGACCCTAGCGGGCTCCGTCTACTATGTTCACATGTCTTTGAGGCGCGCATAGAACACAACGCGACATCGACCCGGGCCTGGTTCTGATCGGACGGCGAGCCACCCAATGGTCGCCCGCGCCTACAGTGGCCGGGAATCGTCCTGCGACTCCCGACGTACGGGGCGTTTTCTTCTATTGCGGCGGCTGGGGCGTGAGGTTTCCCTCTCTCTCACGCGTTCGGCCTCCTCCTTCGCTAGCATTACTGCTTCGTAGAAAGAGGTGACCGCTTCCCATGCCTCCACGCTCCAGACCATGGATTGGAAGATGGCTATGTTAGGAGTTAATTTCATTTTATGTTAATCTGGCGATTTGAGTTCTTTATGTGGCCTACACAAATGTCCTTACTTTGTTATTGTTCGTCAAATCGTTGAGCTCCTTAAAGTTCTAAGTTTGAGCTACACAATTACGGACAAATGCTTGGATGTTGTTCCACCAGTGTTTCACTGTCTGGACAGGCTCACTCAAATCTGTGTGGTACTTTAACGTAACGACCACCTCAGACATCAACCTACATAGTTTTGACCTCTTTTGAAGTTTGCTTGTTTAGAACTGACAATTGATGGTACATACATTGATTTATAAAAAACCCAAGATACACACTCAGCATCTCAAAAACGTCCGCAAAAAATAAGCGCAATATGTATAATTATGCGCAAACTTCAAACAAACTCGCATCGCTCGCCATACTGCACTGCTTTGTAAAAACAACTTTAAGCGATCCGTTTACGGTTGAATTTGCAAAAAAAAATTGCGCATCATTCGGTATACTGAACTGCTTTGTAAAAACAACTTTAAGCGATCCGTGTAAGGTTGTTTTTGCAAAAAAAAATTATTTATAGTATAACTACATACATGACACTTGATACGTCAGTTTTTGACGACAGTTTCGAGTGTTGCATTTGTTCGAGACTGTGCATTTTGTTTTTTTTTATATATCAATGGGTACATAGGACATATTGGAGTTTTAAATTCGTAACTAGGATAGGTCAAAAGACAACCAACCATACGTTTTAAAGATAATGTTTGTCGTTGTTTTCTTTTCAAAACTCACTAAAAAAACCCAGTCCGCAACCCAGAAGAAACCAGCAGTCATTGAACGGTTAATATAAACCCAGGTATAAAAAAAGCACTAAAAGGTACCACTTGCGTAACTCAACTATATTCTTAATGAAGTTGAACAACGAGATTGTTGACATACCTACCTTTATACATAATAAACCTCATGTATAATTAATAATATAGGTAACACGCCAAGGTAGGCGACTTGGGTTCTTGTTTTTCAAAATAATTCCAAGTACTAACAAAGCATGAGTCATGACCGGGGAGATTCCAGACAACTCCCCAGTGACGATGTCTGAAGTCTGAGCTAGTCTTTTCATAAAGATTACATTTAGGTTTTACTATATTTTGAGATATAATCTATGCACTTCTTTATTGTTCACTTGTACACAACCAAATAAATTGATCAGAAGATAGGTAAGTAAGTACACAATCGTGTTTACTTAATTTGTATCACGAATTCTTCTCTCATTTTTGTAAATAATTTTAGAATAAGGAAAAAGACATTCGGAAATGTGACACCAAGAGAAAATCGTTCCCTCTTTTGGGAGTGTTTATTATGTCAACGATTGAACTGCGATAGATAAAGTTGTGAATTATTTAAACGACTATGAAGTCTTATTCATCGTTAAGAATTCATGGTTTTTTGTATTTCCTGCCAATTAGTCAGAAGGTTGTGTACCTATTTATGTTTAGTTGTAAACAAAGGTGAAGGCTGGAGAAGGTGCTTTTCTAAACATTGAATATTCTCATATTTATACATTGAGCTTCAACAAACTGTCAAATTTCTTTAATAGATTTTCAACTTTATCGTTAGGGCATAAGGTTCAAGGTTGATTGGGAAAATTTTGACAGTTTCGGGTAGCTTGATGTGATGGCGTCTGTACCTTCCTATTTTGTTCCAGTAAATGATTTACAAACCGCAAAGCTATTTATAGAACAATAATGGTGCAAATGAGAATAATTAACGTTTTCGAGCATTTAAAGTTTGAGGAAAACTTAATTTAGACCTTTGATACACTAAAAACATACCTAGACACATCGAAAGATCGTTTTGCTTTTACCAGAAGCGATGAACGTTAAAAATACTGACAAAAAACATTAACAAAAAGCCAATCGGTGTTTTTCATGGTGCCAAACAAAGCTTTATATGGCACGCGAGTGCTGAACGTAAAATCACGGCAAAAAGGCTTTTTATTTGTTACAGCAGTAAAAAACCTTTGCGGTTGAGTATCAATTAAATGAATAAGATCAGAACGATTGTAGGTAGGTAGGTACATACTTATATATGTTATGTTTTTCGTGGAGTTACGCAATAAAAGAAAACCTTTTCTCAGAAGAACGATCTTCACTCACAGTATTGTGATATATACCTACCTAATGGATGTGGTTTCAAAACATCCAATAGTGCTCGCTTACTCGTAAGAGAGGTTATAAACTATTAAAATACGGTATACAAGTCCGTTTAATTTAGTTAAGGACCCGACTGTACCCAGTTGAATTTATTTGCAAGGTTTTATTTCGCTAAAGGCATGTTTACACTACTCAAGGCATTTCTTGTCGTTGGAATGTCCCACATTTTTTGCTGCATTTGCTGTGTGAAATGTTACTTAGTACGTCCTTTAAATTGGATCATTACGTAATTACACATGATTCAGGTCGCAAGCGCATCATTTCTTGGTTTTATCTATAAAACTGAGCAAAACTATTTATAAATAAAAGAAAAAAGAAACCTCTATGGTGGCCTGTATCTTGAGTTCATAGACTCATTGGTTATGATGAGAGCAGACGAGCAGATTTATTCCGGAAATTGCGAGATGTGCCACAAATAGTGTGCGAAGGTTACTTACTATACGAGTACGAGTCGGTAATAAGTAAACAAAAATGAGTAGTGCAGTGTTATGCCCTGCATTGCGGCCCGGAATAATACGCGCATTCCTCCACAGACACATCGTACTACCTATATAAACAAAAATGTGAGGAATGTTTGCTTGCAATTAGCTGTGTACAAGGCCTATGGAATAAACGTGAAAGCTACATGAGTTATGCACGAAGTTGTATAAAATATTACGCATTGCTTGTTCCAGATTTCAACTGGTTATGGCGTACAACAATGAAGTACTTCGGTCTTACCTAGCTCGCACGTTATTAAGTAAAAGCATAACATTTCTGATAAATTTTAATTAGTTCAACAGGTCAAATTAATCTTAAGATATGATGCATGTTATGTACAGATGGAGTTTTGTTATCAACGCGCAGGCGAATGCTTGGCGTGACCCTAATTGCTAACATAAAACGAAAGCCCAAATCCTTATTGGCATCGTTATTCTTGACGACTCACTTGCATAGTGTTTGGGATGCCGTACAATCTAAATACCTTTCGCTTTCCCTAACAAAATAAATGCATAGTGAAGAGCAAAAGTGTTTACTTGGTCTAGTCTGCGGCGCTGTAGTTTACAATCTGTTGGCCCAACTGACGCAGGCGAAAATATTAATAAACAAGTCGTGTTGTAAGTTTGCAAGAGCCAAGTGTGATTCCAAGAATAAGTTGACTAAATACAGAGTTTAAATAGAACAAGCTTACTTGTTAAGTGCTGTTGTCGCAATTAGATCACCTTTAACTTTGTCTATGAAACTCTTAGTGCCTGTTATCATTTAGAACTTCTGCGAAAGTCAACGAAGTCAAGATTTGAGAGTATAATTAAATATGTATTTTATACCTTTTGTTACAAAATTAATTAAGACAAAACAGGCACCCACTGAAAAGTCTCAACGAAGTTACGAAGAAAACCGTTTAAACAATTCCAATAATATAATTATTAAATAAAATCGAACACGGTAGGTGCAGAAAATGCTTACCTTAATAATCTGCTGTCCGGGATCGGAAAAGAACACTTCTTTAACTCGCTTCTTGAGCGGGATGGCATTGTACTCGGCCTTCTGCTGATGTATCAATCTGTTATTGAAACTGGAGCCCACAATCAGATCCTTACAATGGACGACACAAATGATCGACAAAAGTACGACGAATAATACAGGCGCGCTTTTCATTTTGCTGGTAATGTGTGTAACGTATTAGGTAATGCGACCCGGTCAGTGGATGTCGATCGACTGGTTAACTCGCCTTCGCGTCGTATACAGTAACTCGTTTACCTCACGATGTGAGCAAGCGGAAAAAACTGTTTGGGTGCTAAACAAGGGCTCTCGTGACTGCGTACATTCTACGTTTATACCTAAATATACATAGTTACTTACCTATTGATTTCTCCAACTTACGTTTAATTACGTGTTGTGTTTTACGTTAGACAAAACAAAGCCATGGTGAACTGTGAAACATTTACTCGGGTCGGTAACTACCTGGCACCTTTGTCTTAGGACTCCTCGACAATGAAGTTCATGATATATTCATCGTAATTGTTAGTAAGGGAGGGTATCAAATGGCCCAAAATGTTAATTGTCATAATGATGTAATTGGACCTACTGCCGCTTATAGCACTAGCTGTTCTTAATTTGGTAATTGGGTGATTAGGGTTGTTACCTATTGTAAACACTTAGGGTGCCGGCCACAAAGAGTATATACAAGACATCACCCACATTCGAACAAGTTTGAGCAAAATACGCATTATATCAAGGTCTTAGGCACTCCCTGGAGGTCAAATTTGAGAACTTATTAGTTAACAAGTTTGAATTTGACCATGTTTTAGTGATTAATATACACGCGTAGAATGTCAAGTATGCCTGAATGTTGATATTATATTCCGTAAAAAAATACGATTGTTCGATGGAAATGAATAATGTTGGAAAGACAGGCTTCCTTTCAGCCAGTGAAAAGCTGTGTTGTACCTATTTTCACATCTTAAGTGGGTCCTATGTTTCTTTTAAATTAGCACTTCATCTTCACTTCACTACACGCGTGGGGCACAGGCGTGCCCAGCCTCTGATATGAATGCTTATTACTTCTAAAATAATAGACTTTGGTCGCCTCTAATAGCTGTAGCTAGTATTCTTGAGCTATAGTCAGAATCGCATGAGCAGCTCCAATGGAAATGATTTTTGCAAACGTTTTAGTGGTTTTGGGGCATGCCTGTGCCACGTACGTTGTATAACGTAAATACATACATGAAGTACTAGTACTTCGCCCGCGACTTCGTCCGCGCTGCAATCTGTTTAATGTTAAGGTGTACCAATTTATATTTTGTAAAGTTTTTATCATTTTGAACACTCGTTGGTGATCCTTAAATAAATAAATTAATTTCTATTGCCACTATAACAACAAATTATATATAACAAAAATAATTTAAAAGTTAAAGGGGGCTCCCATCAAAAAGATTTTTGGAACGAAGTTCCTTATCGCGCGTTGTGAAAGGGGGCTAGACGGAAAAAATTCATACTGCTATAGTTGTAAGCCGTGCGGCGTGCGCGTGTTTCTCTGTCTGTCTCTCTCTCTCTCTCATAGAAAGCAAGCCAGTTATTTTCGTTTCGTCTTTCTATTTCTGTTTACATTATATTTCTTAATAATAAAAAAATATTATTATCTATAACTTAAAAAAAAAATATATATATTATATATTCCTTCACAAATTAATCGAAAGGAACTTCGTTCCATCCGGGTGTCCCTTGACACCTCTCAAGTTTTTTTTTTTCGGTTTTTGTACAGTATTTTCCCTTCGTGTGAGAGTCAGACTCGCAATTCGGCGGTTTTTATCATAAAAATGAACGAAGTCATGGACGTAGGAGTGGGGGGGGGGGAAGTTGGCCATTATCAACCAGAACAGCACGTAAGAAATGTTAAAGCCTTGTGTTAAACGACGACGCTAAGTATAACACATGTTTCCCATGTTATAACCGAAGTTTGAATTCTCTCGAAATGTCACAAAATTGTGGCAAAAATTGCAAATTTGATGTTCTTCTTAGTAGGAGCTGTTTGGCATTTTTAGGTAGGTGTTTAAGGCAAGCTGAAGAGTTGTCCTATACCTCTCCTATTATACATTTATAAAAAAAATCATAAAAATATATATTTTTTTTAAGATAATATAAAAAAAAATATAAATAAACCCATAGCCTGTCAGCTTTTGTTTCCATATTATGCAATAGTTTTGCACCTACCGGGGATTGTCCTTTGATAGTGCATATGGGGATAATCGTCGGTTGGTGCCCTATTCCATTAGAAATGTCTAACGGGGCCTCTGCGAGTTGGCTTCGGCCCCTCGTACGCCTACCAAAGAACCGGGACCTCAGGGTCCCGAGATTGTTCAAGACATACCTTAAATAATATTATTATTAATAAAAAAATCAGATTGCCTCAAAGACTGGAAGGTAACTTTGAAAATATAAGGGTTTATTTTATTTAGCTCCGCTACTCAGCCAGGTCTGCTAAAGTAATAGTTTTCAGCTTGGCTCAAATACCTACCCAAAAATGTCTACCAGCTCTCGGACCATATGTTGATTTTTTACATTTCTGTTTGATGATAAAACGAAACCTGTATATAATGGTTTTAGTATGAGAAATCTAAGGCGCGTGCAATCGTGTAACTTTTAGGTGCACATGTAATGGAGTTTTAAAATGTTGATATCAACAACCGACAACGAAGTGACCTGTAAATTTGGGAAAAACAACACGTTCTGAGCCTGATCTTTTGAAAGGTTATCAGGTAGTTTGGCAATCATACGACAGCCTGGATTAGCTATTTGTATTGTGTTCTATAATCCTTATATATAAAATTCTTCCGTTACTGAGTGATTGAATGACTGACAGACAACCCACAGCCGAAACTACTGGTCGTAGAAAGCTGAATTTTGGCATGTAGCTTCCATGAGTGTAGGGGAGGGCTAAGACAGGGTTTCTCGAAACTTCTACGGGAACGGAAAAAAACGGGACATGCGTGTACGAAGACGCGGGCAAAAGCTAGTACCTTATAAAACACTTTTCACAAATAAATATATTTATCTTATCTTAAAACACAAAACAAATAGCAACAGTATGTGTGCAGGAAGTCCGAGTTCACCAATAAAGATGTGCTCAACAATAAAGATCTATCTTAGCCTCTATTGACCTATGCAAAAGCCATTAAGTCAGTGTTTAATTTCTTTTCTTATTTCTCAAAGCAAATTGCCGCTCAGTTCTCAGAGATTTAAGTTATTTCATTTTGAATATTCCTGCAGCTTACCAGAATTCTTTGCGTAAAATTCCCGATAACCTCGACGGAGTGTATCGGTTATTTACATTTTGCTAACAAAGTGTTCTCGCTTCTTTTATCGTGTACAAGGAAATTTCATATTCTATTAGGAATTTTAATTCTGGATGGCAGAATGGATAACTGAATTTGTACTTTTACTACCAATAGGGAGATTTTGCGAAGGATTTTTACGGTGTGTCGATTTTAAACAAAGACATTAAATTTATACTACCCAGATTTTAAACAAGGCCAGTTGGGCAAGCAAAGACGTTTTTACTGCACACAGTGTTATTCAGTAAGGTTTAATAGTTAGTTGTGGCACTGAGTCTTATAACATAGAGCTAATTAGATGTATAATAAATTTTATAAAATCCTAAAAAAATATATGAGTACGTATTTACAGCAGGTGTGTATAAAATGCCTGTTCAAAAGACGTGAGCAACGTAATACTAAAGTTGAAATAGTTGTGGCTCCGAATCAGCTGATGTTTTATGACTAACCGGCGGAAAATGTGGGACTTTCCAAACAGCCAGTACGCCAGCTTTGGTTTAGGGGAAAAACTATTCATCCACTCAATCTATCTCGTCTGATAGCTGAATAAACATCGGTTTTGATAACCCAGAATAGTTCAGACCTGCGATTCGTAAATGTGTTTATCTCTAAGTACAAAAATAAAGCAAAGAGGAAAACAAAATCTCCTTACTGACTTACCGTTATCACGTGTCTTACTTGTCAACACTTATTCAGCGTGTTTAAACTACTAAAATAACGGGGTAGCTTATCTGTTTGCGAAATTCGTGTAGCAAAGCCATCCAGGAGGTAGCGCTTTAAGCATAGGTAATTTATTTCCTGCAAAGAAGCAAAGTATGCCGAGCCGGAGCGTTTGTACACATTAACGTGGCACACCTCATGAAAAATCGCTTAGGAGACGCTGGAGTTCGTGATACGTATATTACAATGAATGTACTTTATCCCTTTTTCTTTTGGCCCGTTTAAAGTACGCTTCGTTACACGACGGCACTTGTCACGGGAATAATTGCGCTACCAAGTTTTTCTTTTCCTCCTAAGAAGAGTTGCATTTTTTAGTTATATTTGGGCTTTCTAGGCGAAGTAAAACTCGATAAGTGACAATATAGTCAAAATGCAAAAAGTTCATTTTGCTACCTAGCACAATATATTTAGGACTTTTAAGAGACATAATTGCTTGTAGAATTTCATTTTGTGAAGGTAAACAGTCAACTAAATCACTTCTGATATTATAAATGCAAAAATAACTCTGACTGCTACGATTTCGCGCCTAAACTGCTGAACCAAATTTGTTGATTTTGGCAAACATACACGTAGATCATAGGAACTGGGAGATCATTACATAAGTAGTATGCTTTTTTCTCAGTAGTTCGTTCCCTCGATGCGGATGAAGCCGCAGGCAGAAACTAGTACAACATAAACCATATTTAGCGAACAATTTAGTTTACATTGCACAGTCATGTGTTAAAAGTTGATTACGCTTGACAAAATTCAAAAGTGACTTTCTGTATAAACTATTGTATGCAGTAAATACTAGGTATATTTGTTTGTACCTACCTATGTGTGTTGACAAATAGATAGGTACATACAAATATACCTATGTCCGGTGCCTATAAACACAGTATAAACTATAAATAAGAAACGATACGTTTTGCTTACGGATAGTAGTATTTTCTACGAGGCGTGAGTCAAAAACGTGCCTTTAAAATACGTTTCGTAAGTTAAGTTACCGATAGCTTGCTACCTACGGATGGAAGGGTAAAATGTGTGTGTAAAAAAGAAATGCCAACGAGCTGTCAAATTTACGAGTCGTTAAGAAATATTTTATTGCTCGATTTCGGTCGGTTGTTCACAAGTTTTATATATTGTGCGCTAATTACTGTAAATAATTATAAAATGTCTCGATCAGATAGTGACTTAAGTGATTTAGAAAGGTTATCGGACTGGAGTAACTCTTAATCAGATGAAGAAAGTAGTTCTAATCGAAGGAATTAAAAAACGAGAGTCGACGATTGTAATATCTTGGATAATAGCGATTACCAAATTAGATTTCGGCTAGATAAACAAAGTTTATTAGTCGAAATTTATCCACCCCTAAGAGTGAAGGGTGCCAGGTATTTATTATCGGCGTGGATTACAAAAGAGTTATTGTCGGACATTAATAAATATTAGAAACAAATACATAATTCTGTTAATAGGTACGGACATTAAACTTTCGCAAAGAAATACAAACAATAGATCGCTGGATGTCATAAGACAGGGGTCGGCCATCATAACTCAAGCAATGACAATAGTGTTAACCATGTATCGACGGAGGGCTTCAGTAAGTTGGTAATCGATAGCGGTTCGTCACAGATCGATAACGCATTTTTTTAAGGAATGCTTAGTTACGATTTAGTCACGATCGTTATTCGTAACTCAAAAACGGATCGTACCTTTTGTACAATAACTATTCGTTGTACATTGGCACCGGACACTAGTTGACATACTATCACGATGAACACTTACTATTTAGTAGATGGTTAGGTGTGAACTGCTTTTGAGTAAAACGATTTTGATGATCAAAAGAAAAAGAGTTTGAAAACTATTTATTTAGTACTTACTCACATAAAAAAGCAACTTGTCATGTCTTTTTTGGGTTCCGTACCTCAAAGGAAAAAAGGAACCCTCATAGGATCACTTTGTTGTCCGTCCGTCTGTCTGTCAAGACCCTTTATCTCGAGAACGCGTGGAGATATCGAGTTGAAATTATAAAAAAAAAACATATACTCAAGTCTACAGCGCTTTAAAAAAATCAGACTTGTAAGTTAACGTGAAATAAAGATACAGTCGTTCATGACGCAAAAAACGTAAATTTCGACACTCTTAAGGGAATCAAAATGTATAAGATATTTCCAGTTGACCTACAACTATGAAAATTTTCAAATACTCTACTACTTGTTTAGGGAATTAACACACAATTCACAATCAAATTACATTTGTAATTAAATCGTAAAAAAATAGTTTTTATTTAAAGTAATTTGTAGCCACTTCGTACGGAACCCTCGGTCGGCGAGGCCGATTCGCTCTTGGCAGGTTTTTTTTTTAATGATTACAGTACTTTCTAAGTTGAAGTGTCGCGAGCATGCTGTTTGATTTGATTTATATTATTTTTACTTAGTTATAAATAACCGTGAATAGCTTTTGAGAAAGCATTATGCTGTGCTCAGATGACCAAAGTTTTTAAGTTCTTCTTATTTATTAGTTTACAAGATTTAGTTCCAAATGAAAATGATTTATAAAAAAACTAGGGCCATTCTCAAGCGTAATGTTTGTAGTTAAAATATAATATTGTTCAATAAAGATACATAATATATTATTGCAGTAAATTACATCAGTCATGAAGGTTATGATGCAAAAAGGCTTTTGCCTAGTTCGGCTACAGATGTTTAATTCTTTTGTATTGTGAAATATAGCCTACAAATATGTTCAACAATATAAATTTTAAAATCAAAATTAACTTTATAAACTTCATATTCATATTAAAATTACACATAATAGCTAAATAATCTAGAATTATATGGATACATAGTGAATCTTGTGTACAAAGTGGTTGTGTATTTTAGTTTATGGATATGATTATAATTAGTTGAGACCATAGAGCCCCAAACTAGACAAGGAATACCTGTATTTTGGGGTCTATTGATTCATCCTAAAATAGCCATGTCTATTAGTAAGACATGGCTGTTTTGGGAATTATCGTAAGTATACGCTAATTCACAACATTAGGGTATATTGTAACAAGTTGGATCGTGTTTTTCTTACTTTATTCGTAAATTTACTGCAAAAAAGCGATGAAGTTAATTGGTAACAGTATGAAGGTCTTCAGTCGCTTCATATGTTAACTGCTGCAATCACTTGCTACTCTTAGTTTTTAATTGGAATTTGATGAGGGTGTAAATATCCAGTTTTGTGTTTTTTATTGTAGAGACGTGAGTTTAGTGCCTTAAATTGGCGACTTGCAAATGTTGTTCGACACCTGACAGTTTCACAGACCGGAAATCCTCTGCGTCTTTTAAGAAATTTACCGTCAAGGCAATGGAATTAGAATGGCAGCGTAGGATAGCGCGGAAAATGCAGAGTTGACGGACTGTGAGGACTTTAGATTTGGAGTAGAGCTGGGCAGTAGGGTGATCTCTGGGTTTAAAGAGCATGATTTTCAGAATTGCACTTTGAGCTCGTTGTAATAGGGTTTTAAAGGAACCACCCCAAGCAGTTATACAGTAGGAGATAATTGATACACAGAGACTTTGATAGACGAGAGATAGGGTTGCAGGGTTAGCCGAGTATCGAAGATCTGTGAAAATATATATTTATTTCCTCATCCGAGCTGTTCATGCATCGATTCGGTCGCCAAGTCAGTCTTTTGGCAATAATAACACCGAGATACTTATTGTTTGAAACTAGGGACAGAGTCAGACAGTTAAACATGTCTAAACATGTATGAGCGTTAATCATGTGAGAATCTGTTTGGGGTAAGTTTGTGTTGCGAAGCGATAAACGGACAACCTTTGTTTTCGCCACATTTAGCGTTAAGAGATTAGAGGAAAGCCAACCCATCACTAGGCGAAGAAAATTCTCTGTACATAGCCTAGCTCTATCCCAGTCATCATCATGGACGATCAGCTCTGTGTCATCTGCATAAGTAAAAATGTCGCAATCGGGTATGTTTAAACGGCACAGATCGTTGATGAAGACCAAGAAGAGAGTAGGTCCAAGAATACTACCCTGTGGGACTCCAAAGGTAATATTCATGTCGTCACTGCACAGTTTACCGATTTTAACACACTGGGTACGATTTGTGAGATAGTCAGTGCGCGCAACTCCTCGGACTCCTATGCTCTCCAATACAACTTTTTAATAAGAATGGGTACAGAAACTGAGTCGAAATCTTTGGACAAGTCGAGAAAGACTCCATAGCACTTGCGCTTTTGGTCCAGGTTGCTTGTAACGGTATGGGAGATCTAATACAGCGTCTTCCGTTGAGACGCCCTGTCTAAAACCATATTGATTATTAGAAATGATATTAAACTTTTCAAGATAATCAGTAAGGCAGTTGTTAAAAATTCCTTCCAGGATCTTTGATAGAAAACTCAACACAGGTATTGATCGATAATTGGTTATATTAGTCTCCACTCTTAAAGATTGGATACACTATGGCTTTTTTAAAGGCTTTAGGGAAAGAGCCTGAGTCCATTAATCGGTTGCAGATATGCGTGATGGGACTAGTAACAGCAGCTATAGATTGCTTTAGAATTTTAACAGAAACACATTTATATTATTAAGTCCGGTGGAGCAATCACTGCGAAGATTGAGATTAACCCGTACACTTTCGCTTCGTCCACTGGCATTATGCTAAGAGAGTTGTACTGTAGGGGCTGAGATTGACGCTCCACATGAGGCATGTCGGGAGTCTTAATCACTGACGCAAGATTTTCACCTACACTGACAAAAAAATTATTAATATTGCTTAAAGCGGATTTTGTATCCCCGTTATCTAATAGGTGAGTACTTGAGGTCTGCGGCAGAGTGTTGGAATTGGTAATTGATCTTATAGCCTTCCAAGTGACTTTGATGTTATTTTTGGCCTTTAGCAGCTCATTTTTTTCATAGGCTCTTTTTAGTTTTCTGAGAAGAGTGTTTAAGAAATTCCAGTAACGGTTATACGTAACAGTAAGAATATTATTGTCAGGGGAAGACTTTGTCTTTTTATGGAGCTTGTCACGATTTTTGACACATCTAAGTTAACCTGAGGTCATCCAGGGCTTAATGATTCTACACTTTTTAGGAATATGTACCGTATGAAAATGGTTTTTAATGGTAGATTGGATTACAGATATAAATAAATCAGTAGCTAGGTTACAGTCGGATTCTGCTGTGACTAATCCAAAGTCTAGCTCATCTATTTCATTCTTGATGCGTATGTGATCATACCTAGTAACGCCAACATTAGTAGTGATAACGGATTTATTATTAGAGAGTTTAAGGTACAAGACAACTGATAAATGATCGGTTATGTGTGTATCAAGAACAGTCACAATAACAGGGGTTTTAGTTTTTATATGGACATGATCCAGGCAATCGCCTAATCTAGTAGGTAAGGTGTGACCAGGTAAAAGTCCCAGAGACCTTACTACTGGTGCCACCATCATGATTGTTGGATTTTATATCTATATTAATATCGCCGATGACAGCAATGTTCTTGAAGCGTTTTAGATTTACTACTAGGCTATCCAAACTGCGGTAAAAGTTTTCCAGACAGTCTTCTGTCCTGACAGTCCAATTGTTTGAGTGTTCAGCTTCTAATTTAGTGGACGAGCTTTGTTAACTTGTTTTACGCTGGATAAAAATTAGTTTCTATCAGAGACTGTCGTAAATTCTGCCACTATAGAACGCGAAGTTGCGGGTTTACCTGGTAGTCGATAGATATCGCGGAGATTTGACTTGTTGATGTCTAGGTCTATAGCTTTCCCTACTCCCGACACGATCGCAACGAGGTCTTTTGGTTATTCATTTTCCTTCACAGTTACATTGCGGATTTCAATTGTGGCTGGACGAAATTGAAGGTTAAGATCCTGGATTTGTTTTTGCAAATTACTAATGGATTTTCCTTGTTCAGTGTTTTGATCTTTCAGTTCAGAAACTTTTTTTTTCATGTCCTCGTAATCCTTGTACACGCCATGCTGTTTTCCAGCTCTTGAGTTGTTTTTTGTATTACCTAGCATTGGAGCTTGAGTTCAGATACATCCTTCGCCAGTAGTCGTAAGATTGCATCCTGTTCGGTTTTCCAGTTGGTCAGGCGCTGGTCATGGTCAATTTTTCAGCATTTTTATTAGCTCGACTTTAAGGTCACTGCAGATACAAGGTGGCGAGGATAGATTTTCCGGGTTGCCTGGAGAATTTCAAGACGTTGACATTTATTTCGGTTGGTGGTATTATCAGTTTCATTCGCCTTAGGTTTTGGTTCCGTTTGCGATTTTACTCTTTTAGAAGTTTTTTAGAGGTTGACGGGGGCTGCGCTGTGAAGGCTTTGAGTAGATAAGGGCACGAAAGGCTGTTAAGCTGAATAAGAAGAAGTAAATAATTTACCGATAGCGGCAACGTCGTTGCTGCACTGCACTGCTGAATGTTGTTGCACTGCATCTCCCGCCTGACCCTATTGCTGCACTGCACCGCCTATGGCACCGCAAGCGAGTTACGCTCGCCGTTGTAGCTTTTGTTATGCGTTTAGTGGTTACAATCCGCTGCATTCAAAGATTATTGAACTAAGAATGTACTTTTTGAGATGTGTGACGTCTTAGTTGTTTTTGTTTGATACTACTTCCAAAGGTCAGAACAATAATAGTGAATGTTAGCACTGAGTTTAGATGGACTTTAATTCGATTTTCGAGGGTGAAGTTAACGTATAAACGGTGAAACAAATAAAATAAAAACGGACAAGACAACTGTGAGTGTTGTGTTTGGAACGTTCGGAGGGTATTTTCAAAATATTTTTTTCTAAAACTTCCGATGAGAAGGAAATTTTCGAGCTAATGGTTAGAACTTGCAAGTGAACTTGCATGCAAGTTTAATTACATTGCGGGGCGAGTTGCTTGCAGGTGGTTATGCGACCTTACAATAGTTTTATACTTTCTTGATATTGTGGAAAACCAGACGTTAACAAAACATACATAATATGGGTGGAGTAGATGTAGCTAATTATAAATAGGTTCAGAAAACGCAAGTTTTCATAATAAAGTCTCTTGTTGCTATTATTAATTGTTTAAACTGTGCCCGAGTCATACGTTTACCAGTAATTAAACATCTTTAAGTGTTTGATTACGCTTTGCAAAACTAATTAAAAATAAATTAAGCACCTTTAAAAACTAATTTATTTGGCAATGAAAGAGTAAGCGGCGAAAAACTGAGTTTGTAAAAAGTATATTTAAAAATAAAATTTATGATATTTAATCATAACAATCTTTGCTATTTAAAATAATGAATAAAAAACTGAGTAAAAGAAATATTAGAAATATACTTAGTGTGCAAAGTAAAAGCTGATTTAATTTCTTCTAAATAAAAAAGTGTTCTATTTTCCACCCACACCCACGTGCTATCGACTTATATTATGTACACGAGTATTCATTATTAGTTCCTTCCTGGTACTTCTTGTTACACGACTGCCTAAAAAAGGGTGTGTTATGTTTTCAGGGTTCATGTATGTATGTTTGTGAGTTTTTTTTTTAGTTTTACTATATATGCCACGTTTGACCACTATCTCACCTGATGGTAAGCGATGATGCGGTCGAAGGTGGAGCACGTTTGCCTAGAAGCAACCTATTTACTCTTGTCTTAAAGACTCACAGGTTGTAGCTATCTGGAAACACAGACTCTGGCAGGAAATTCCACTCCTTAGCTGTACGCACTCTGAATGTGTTCCCAAAACGTTTTGTGCGTGTGGGTGGGATGTCCACCATGTACCGGTGGCGCATCGCCGTTCGTCTTATGGTCCGATGATGGAACGAGCTTGGCGGAATTAAATCACGCAATTCCGTCGCACACTCCCCAAAATGCAACCGATAGAAAACCGACAGGCCAGCAACTCGGCGTCGGTGCTCAAGACTTTGGAGCTTCGACTCGACGAGCCTGTCATTACCGATGATCCTCTTGGCTCGTTTCTCAATTGACTCAAGGGCATCAAGCTGGTATTTGGCAGATCCGTCCCAAAGATGAGAGTAGTACTCTACATACAGGATCGAACTTGAGCTTGACAGAACTTGCACGTGAGTTTCTTTATTCCATTATAACTTCTAAACGCCTTTTAACCGATTTCGATGTATTTAGATTATCCCGGGTAACATAGGTTTTAGTAAAAACTAAAAAAATATTTCCGTATTTTTCATACGGAAATATTTTTTTAGTTTCATGAAAATTTGCCGACCTATACTATCATCATCTAGAGCTTGCTTAGTACATAACAAAAATATATAACAATAGTATTCAATATGCAGTCGTTCGCTAATAATGAAAATTTAAAAAATAATTTTTGGGATAGCCATGGTTCATGAATATAAACGGTCCATTTTTTTTCATGTATAATTAACTAGTTACTTATACTATCATCGTCGTTCGTCGTCGTCGCTAGTATATTATGACAGTAGTATTCAATATCCATTCATTCGTTAATAATTTAGTATTTTTCGCCTCTAAACCTGCTTCCTTTCTAGAACTCGCCGCCAAAGCCATGGCTAATGAGCTCCGGGATTCAGTAGGCAAGCTCGATTTCATATTGGTATTTTTGATACGTAGCCCTCGGTTGCGCATGACCTGGATTTAGGAACCTATGTTTGATTCAATGGATCAAAAACATAACACACCTTTATAGCTGTTACAAATCCCGAACTTTTAAACAAGGTTCCTTCAATGCCAATGGCATCTGCACCGTGCCTCTCTGCACTTTACCACGCCATTGTCTCACCTTATTTATTTATTTAATTTCAATTACTCTCTGCACTTACAGTAACTTGACCTTGAGTACTTTGCCTGTGTCCATCGCCATCACCATTGTTTTGGCCTATTACCAATCTACCCTAGGCTTCGTTTTCCATGACAGATAATCTTACAGAGGTATGCGGAAGCCAAGGTCGCTGATTAGTTTGAGGGTGATGATAGAGACTGAGGATGCTGACCAGGAATGTGCGTCCACTGCATGCGGTCAGTATATCCATAGAAGCCATGGGTACTGGCTGGCTGTATGACTCGCTGCTCGAGAGCTTGAAGTCACAATGAATAGAATCGATGCTGACGTCATGATGAAGTAGTTGCACGAAGGTTGCGCTGATGTTCAATGTCGAGGGTCACCAGTATAGAGGTATGCGGAACAGAGTGTAAAGCCCCGCAAACTACCATTGAAAAGGGAGGGCAACTGCCCAATAGTAGATATTCGGACTGTTGTATATTATGTTCAAAAAGCACGAAGAACTCTGATACCGTGATGCAGGATTTCGTTAGTAGTTTTGCTAGTAGGATAAATGGTGTTGCGTTTTGTTTTGTTGCGACGTAGATTTCGCTACGTTGGCTTTTCTTGTGGCGGCATTAATCCCGGGTAAGCACTACGGCGGTGGCGATTCGACTCGTTAACAGATCACATAGGTACGATTCGTCATGACCGATAGTTCGAGTGAAGTTCCAGTGGCAGATGACCATCACTAGAAACCCTATGATGATGTGTGAGTGCACGCCGAGTGGCGAGAACTGAATGGAAGCTGATGTAACTTGGTCATGGTAAAGTCGAGCGGCGTATGCTACCACCCAGATTATGTCAGGCTATGACAGTTCTGAAGCTGTAAGGAACGGCTTTTATCAGAATCGTGGTAGATTTAGGCTCTGCCATGTTTGCCAAGGGCTCAGCTGATGCGCACTTAATCGCGTGTGATAGCTAGAAGGTTTGGCAATTGGGTTTTTATATCCGCGTAAGCTTATACACGAGCTACGTTATAAATAGTCTCTCCATGTATTAAATTACCTCAGAAATTTTAGTATCACTGTGGTACCAATCGAAAATCGATTTAGTTTCGCATTATTTATTCAATTTAAATGTCGTTTTATCACTAAAAGGTATGAAATAAAAAACAAATAATTAAAACAATTAAAAACACGCCTGCCATGTCTTAAAATGAACTAAAAAATGAAAAACAAGCATTCGCCCTAAAACTTAAAAACAACTCTTTTATTGCAGTCCCGACCGTTAAAGAAATGTTACAGAGTACCTACTGTCCCCCAACTGCAATAAAAAAGTTGTTTTTCAGTTTTAAATTTTTGGGCGAATGCTTGTTTTTAATTTTTTACTTGTTTTTCGTTTTAAGACATAGCAGGCGTGTTTTTTAATTTTTTATTTGTTTTTGTTTATTATTGTACTCGTGTAGTATAATTTCAGTCAGGTATTATTTATTTTACATGCTGCATATTTTTTATTTAGATTTCGAATATATTTCCATCTTTGGGTACAATTTCAGGACTAGTAAATCTAGAGGAAACTCAGGATCTTTTAATGTGTTATATTATTACGGCCGCTTAAACGGACAGAATAGAAATTTAAAGAAATGCATTTTGTAATTGCTCCTGGGTAATATGTACATTTGTAACCCAGATTTAACCAAATTTGCATAATGCTTTAACTTGTCACATAACAGCGCAGGAACAGTGGTTATACTGAGTTTAAATTGCATTTTGGTAGTTTGGGAATGTTGTGGCTGCATGTGCGTGGCCGCATTTTAGCACTAAAATATAACCGGCGATAATTGGTTGTTGTATCTACATAAACTGGCAATATTACGGATTACTACTGCCAAATTAGTAAACGGATTAACAGCTTAATAGTTACACGGTTTGCTAATGGAATTAATGTAATTAAAAAAATTAGGTCTGCAGTGTTTTGTCCAAGCTTTCACCGTAAACCGAGTGTAGATTTCAAATGTTTCTTATATTTTATAGGAGACATTCCAGACCGCTTTTTCCCAATGTCCAGTTTCTTTTGTGTTGATACGCGCGAAGTCCAATAAAATGGCTTTGACTCTTACCTAAAGGTTTTTTCATTAAAATGTTGAGCACGTCGAAAAGAAGTTCGGGCACAAGGACCTACCAAATAATATTTTCTTACGTCGTTAGTGCTACTCAGTAGGGTGTACAATGGAGCGGGTGGAATGATTCCCAGTTGATGCTGTAACCCTGGTAGTTACAATGATTAGTATAAGTGGAAGAGCACGATTAATATTCGGTCGGCAGCGCGCCGTCACTCACTGAATAATCAGATTTTCCGTGCGGGTCGAGGTGACTCCTTCGAGATGATATTAGGATGAGAAGTGGCGCTCACTTACATAAGTATTATACGATTATGTTAAAGGTAACACGATAAAAGACTAGACTGTAATTACATTGTCCCGAGTTATGGAACGAAATCGAGTGTCGCCTTTGATTCAGTTACGTACAAGATTGTGAAGAGAATCCAGAGTCTAATTATTTTACGTAATTACATTCTTGTGAAATGATGAAATTAGGTACTCATTTGGATATTACAATGCCTAATGTATTTTTTCCTAAAGCGAAGTTGAATCAATATAATTGCAAAGCAATTCTGTTGCGTATTTTATTTTTGCGCGTGATACGAAAGAATTAATAAGACCATAATTTACTCGTAAATACTTTTGACCCTGAAATCGATGTACCGACCGCCTAAAGGAGGGGAATGCCAACGCACGACGGCTGGGCGGCGGAATCTCTGCGAAGCCGCTGGGATTAGCGTCAAACGAAGAAAAAGAGAGGCGGGAAATAAGCCGTAATCCATGAGACGTGACCTAAATTCTTCCTTAAACATCGACGATTTGATATCCTCGTGAAAACAATTTGATTTCTCCCTTTCTTTTCTAACCGTGCCCTTTGACAGTAAATTGGATTGATCCGTGTTTTACGCATGATCATTTGCATAATTTGTCTACATATTCAGTAGACGAATTTTATATTTATTTACACTTCAATGTAATTTCTGTTTTGACTTGGTAATGATGTCGTGCTCAGATTCATGTTAGACGATATTTACCTATTTAATGCGTAGATACGCTCAACTCAAGATCGGCAAGTAGTGGAAAGTTTTTGAAAATATAAAGTTATTGAAACATAAGCATAGTAGTTTGATGTCCCTGTACTCCCTATAGTAAAATGTACATGTAATGTAATCAAATAATACAATGAAGGTAACCCCTTATTTTCAATTTACATAAGGAATATTGAACAGGCAAAGTGAGACAAAGCGAAACACGGGAACTGTGAATGGCTTATTATTCAGCGCAAGTAGACCTGCCTGAAGGTGCTCATACATCTTAGGCAGCCTTTACTTATACATACACTTTTTAATGTTTAACGGTCTTTCGTTATTGGCTTTTGTGAACCTTTGCTGAACGACTTACGCCATTCGTTCCTTTGAGAAACTCGGAATCAAAGAGAAGGAAAATTTGATATGTATTTACTTTCCTTCCTGGGTTAGTCAACTCATAAAAATCTGTTGTTAGAAACGGGTGTCTGGGCGAGTCATAAAAATCAATTGTCAGAGACGGCGGCGTATGGGTGAAAATGTATCCGAGTGTACGGGCTTACAACGCGATAGTCGACGACACATGCAGCTGCTCAGAGCAGAAACGTGCGACGGAAAACATCAAAGATTATCTGAAAGTACCAACACACTGAGAGGATAAAAATACAATTACTTTATGAAAAAATACACAGGAACAATAGTTGTAAGCGCGCGTCGAAACAAATGGCCTTGCTTTTTATAATTTCGCAAAACAAAACACGGAGCACGATGAGTCGCTAGATGTAATCGAGCTAAATGTTAAAGAGCAACCGTTTACATTAACCGCTTTTGTGAAACAAATGAAAACTACGCTCAGGGGCAGCGTTTCTAAGTAAAATTATTCTTTACTTTTTGTATCAGCATTCTAATTTTCTTTTGTGAATACCTACAATTTCAATACTAGAAATGATAAATGTCATCCCTAGGTACTTGACGAATTAATTATGAAATTAGTAAGAATGGCATTATTTTAGAGATGATTGTCATTTTAGACATAGGTATTTATTATGTTATAAGTAGATACGGTGACATCGTGCAACGCTTTGTTGTAAACTGTTGTTTATACGAGGGTTTCGTCATAAATATTCATTCATATTTACATAGATTCAAAAGATAACTAAATAATAAATACTTAAATAAAAAACAAAAACAATTACAAATTGTTCAGAACAATAAAATGTTGGTAAGCCCGCATTTATCTGACATGATACGGAGCAGAGAGCTGTCTGAAAACTATTAGTGTTTTATTCATGTTATATTTTGCTATACTGGGCACGATTCCAAACTCTGAATTCACTAAATATTAAAGCTTTTAAGGTAACAAAAATCTCGAACGGAATCGACTTTATCAAGCATCAATTCGATGTCAAAGAGTAGTGGGAAGTGGCGAGTTAAGCAGTCGGTACCGTAACAGATGTGAGAAAATAAATTTCAATTGCATAGAAAATGACATCGGGCCGGCTATCGCGGCTTCTAATAGAAATAACTTTAGGAGCTCTCCACAATTATTGGCAAGGGCCGCAAGATTAGGAGGATTACGTCCATCCGTAGGTACACGTGAACAAGCCGATATAATTCGTCTACACTTTGCGCAATGTTTCAATAACCCATATCACGGATTAAAGGGTTTTGGTTTGCGCATAATCCTTTCTTATTCCTTCGTAAATGGATATTGAAAAAATTTGATGGGCCCCTTTTTATCGGAAACTCTTTTTCAGAAGTGCTCTATTTTGCCTCTCGGAATGACGTCGATTTAAGGTGAATGAACGAGCGAAATCCCTCTACATGGAAGAGGCGGTCCTGAGGAGGTGATGAGTTTATACAGTACCATTTAGTCGACGGCGCACCTTTGAACCAATAAATTGGCGTCAAGAATAAGCGTACCTACTTACTTTTCAGCAATCTTTTACGTTCGCTTCTTGTGCGAAAAGGGGTGTCGCTTTCTTTCAGTTATGGAACAAATCTTCAGTATAAGTGGATCGACATTCAATTCCTTCCATCTTGCTTCAATACGGTCTTGATCGCGATACTTTCTTTGGGAAAGTATACGTCGCGGAATTTTATTTTGTTATTCGTTGACTCCTCCTTGCAATTGTACCTTTTTACTTCAGTCAAGAAAACAGAAGGTAATAACTGTGATATTTGCTTAATTATTCACACAGAAGATAGTATATAACTATGGGAGACATGATCTTGTTTAAAGGTTCCTCTGTGATATTGGCGTGGAATAAATTCGTTATTTTGGGTTAAATTTGCAAATCCGCATGTTATTATGGTGAGGGCAGCGGCTACTGTGTCTAGAATTTCATTTAACGATCCCAGCTCGACAATAACCGTCCGTGGAATTTAATGGTTCGTAAAGCGGTCTCGATTAAAACTGCCGTCTGTATGGATAAGGTCAGTCGTTTTAGTATACGGAGGCAACTTTTAATGAGTTTATGAGCGCTCCTGGCCTGGCTCGGTGTAGGTAACCCATCTGTAACTTGTTCCCGAACGTCACATTGACATAATTAGTTCGTCCGCGTGACATGTTGAATGACAACTGTAAAATGATTTTGTTTAAAATAATAAACGCGTCGAAATGGGTGGCGTTAAGGGATATAAGTGTTTACATTGCCATTTCCGTGTTGATTTAGGAAACAGAAGATAGGTAGTGAGATGTGTTTTTAACGTTTTAGTGGAATCTTCAAAATATTGTCAAGTGCGTGCCTGTAGGGTGTGATTTAAAAAGTTGCGTTTACCTACTGCCTGAGAAAGTTCAGAAAGCTCATACTTAGAAGAAAAGTGCGAAGGCAATAAAACGATAAAGTTAATGATGCTTAAACACACATGTATGTGAGTCAGTACCACTGGCGGAGTTTCTCCTTCCGCTGGTCTATATATTTAAGACGTCATGTACAAATGTTGCACGAACAAGGTGCAGAAAGTTGGACAGCAAAAGGGACATAAATCAGGGCGTGGAGTGCGCCAGCTGGCAGCTCGTGAATAGTTCTGTCGGGTAGCGACCGCGTATGACATTCGATTACCCTTGTGCCAGGAGAGCGTCTGGCGACACCCCTACTGCCGTACGTCGTACGTCGTGTGTCGCGCCGTACATACGAGTATGACGCTATACATTATTTTATAGGAAAACAAAACCGAAAATGGACTGTTAAAGTAATTATTTTTATATCATATTTAAATACTGCCGTAATTATTCGTCGTCGACGCTTTCAGATTTTAATTTATTTTATCTTGTGGTTGATTAAAGTTGCACTGAACCATTATAGAGAAACAGTTTTGTTAAACGTAACATTAATGCTGGACGTCATTTAACCAAGACCAAGTAAAGCTTTTGCATTTCTTATGCATTAACTAGAGTGCCGGTTCTAAGAATCTAAATAGCAGTAAATGTCCTTATTCTACAATTTACAATAGTATTTAAGAACACGGTAGAGCTCGGGACTTAATATCTTAATAATATTCAAACTTATGGATATTTATAAGGAAAAATATTATTGTCTGTGTTTATTTTTGTTTGGAGTAACAACGTTTTCTACACATCGAATTAGTAAAGGTTTGCCAATGTTTGACAGTGATCTGAAGAGGACCACGATAGAGTGTCTTCTTGTTTTTGTATCGGTTAAATTATATTAGTATAGTTCATACCGAACTTAAAATATTGCCCTGTCAGCACATTTAAGTCTTTACACACTTTAATCACTTTAGGCACTTTAATGTGACATTTTATAGAAGGACAGTTTTCAACACTACTTTTCTTTATAAACTGTTGACTTACCCCACGAACCAATTCATTTACAAATAGGTGACGATGACGAAGCACCGCCATAATGTCCATTTAATCAAATATTGATGAGTAAATCTTGTTGCGTGACGGACAAGATGATTTGTTTTCACATCATGAATGTATAACGAAACGGACAGCTGTGTGACCTCGTTCAAATTATCCTTACAGCAGTAGGTAAGTAGGAGGCAGTCATAGAGGAAGGAAAACCTTGGGGAAAAACAATCAGTTGGGGCAATACTCAATATGAACTGCTCGTATACATCCTTATTCCGTTTGCCCGTTACCACCGCACACTCATAAACTACAAACGTTCTTAATACTGAGACGAAACGACTACTATACCTATAAAAACATTCTAAAGTTTTGATCTAGATTTTTCATATATTTTAACTGAAGTGAAAATATTATTTTGCTTTACCAATTCGTCATTTCTTGGGAAGAAAATAAGAAGGCATGCTTGATTATCAGCAATGTATAGTTTAAAAATGATGATGATAAAATGTCTGTTATTTAATTGACTATATTTGAGACGTATGCTAAAGTACCCAGAATTACGTGAGAATACAACTTCAGCGTGTAATCGTCCTTCTTAATATTCCACAGTTCTAAAATAATGGCTACTTTCCTGCGGGGAACGTTATTGATATCAAGGCCAAATGTTAGAAAAAACCCTTAGCCACATTTTACGGATTACGGGAAAAGCGGCGAGTATTGCCCTTTATTTTCACGCGGTAAAAACATTATCTTGTCATTACTCCACCGCAGTTGGGTAAGTCATCTAGGGAAAAAAGCTTTTAAAAGTCTTTTACCCCGTATCAATAAAATCTATAAATCAGTGATTTTGAAGATGAAATCAATAGAAAGTAATACTGAGGGACAAAATGTAAATGGAGAGGTAGACATTTAAATAAGGGGGACTATGAAGGAGAATTTAGAAGTATAATTTACGTAAACACGCGCACTGTGATCACGGGCTTTCGTATTAACTGCCTAATTAACTTAGTACATTCTGAAGATCTACTGTAGCCACAGAATATTACAACATTGTGTATGACAAAAAATTTAGCAATAACTGCATCCATTTTTGCTAACGAAGCGTTTTTATGAGGGAATTAAAAGTCAGAATAATGTTGGCATTTAAAGTACGCATAACAAACGGTTGTATTGTAAAAGTTGTTGTATTCTATTTTGGAAATTGTACAACCGAAATCATTCCGACAGTGTTTGCATAAAATGTAATGGCAGATTGCGGCCGTGCGGGAAGTACTACCAGCGATTCGCATTGTGCCATCTGCTCACATTTAGATCCCTTATAAAATGTTACTGCGCATTATCACACGTGGATATGGCTCCGGCCTCGCGGTTATTTCGAAACGTTACCTTTTTATGACACTAATGGAAAATACTGTTTAGCTTCACACTCATATTTATTTAACGCACTCCACATGAGATGCTCGGATTTCCCTGAATGGACATTTTTATTACTGTTTTGTAGTACAATCAATCACGCCAGCACGTGATATATCCAACGTACGGCTGTCGGTCGCTTTGCCACCCCTATTTACATTTTTGTTATTCACTGATTTTAAATAAATGTTTCTATATTTTTCAGTCCAGTTTAATAGAAATTGCTGTACGTCATTTTTTACTGTGATAGAGTTACATATTTGCGATGTAAGCTAAATGTAAAATCAAATGTGTGAATTTCGATACGACACGTAAGGTTGTGCAAATGACCATATAAATCATACTGACTGACGTAAAATTGACATATCGAAGTCATAAATCAAACGGGAATACCATAAGAGAACAAGTTTTGACAAGGCACTTAACTCCGTCAGGGACAAAGTGGTTTTTGGTAAAATTTACCTACTCGTGTGATGTAATACACATGTACCAACGTATGCACCTAACTATAGATAGGTAATTACAATGTTTTCTAAGCTGTTGAACACGGCACAGTAAAACCGACGAAACAGGTACATTTAATTGAGTGTGTTATTTTTAGTATTTACTAGCTTCTGCCAGCGGCTTCGCTCGCGTGGTCCCATATTCCCGGTGGTGTGGGAACATATTCCCGGGATAAAAAGTAGCCTATGTCCTTTCTCAGGCTCTAGACTATCTGTGTACCAAATTTCATTTAAATCGGTTCAGTAGTTTTGGCGTGAAAACGAGACAGACAGACAGAGTTACTTTCGCATTTATAATATTAGTAAGGATAATATAATATAATAATATATAGTAAGGATAAGGATTTTTACAAATATTATACAATTTATTATAGTAGTCAATCATAGTTAAAGATTAAGTTTAATACGAGTCTATTTTGGTGTATAATAATAATACAAAATACGAGGCATGCCTTTTAAGTTTTGTCGTTTGAAGAAAAAAACACAACTAGAACCTTATAGTACTTGTTATTGTTTTTCAAAGTATTCACCACATAGCTTAATACACTTTTCCATTCGCTCAAACCAGTTATTATAACATTTATTCCACTCTAAATTGGGGGTGTTCAAAATGGCTGACTTGAAAGCGTCGACTGCTTCTTCACCGGACTGGAACCTTTGACCACGAAGACTTTTCTTAATTTTAGGAAATGTAAAGAAATCGTTAGGGCTTAGATCAGGACTGTATGGAGGATGGTCAAAAATTTCTTCTTTTTCCTGCTTTAAATACTCAATCGTTTGACGAGCGCTGTATGAGCTTGCGTTGTCGTGGTGCAGGATGATGCGTCGCTTTGAGTTAGATTTTCGAAGTTCGGCGATGACTTGTGGTAAACAAACTGTGGTATACCACTCTGCGTTAACCTTTCTACGATCTTCAAGTGCAATAGTCGCAACATGGCCGGTTTTCCAACGAACGTAGCCACCATCTTCTTTGAAGTGCTTTGAGAACGAACAACTTTAGTCGGCTTTGGCTCGTCTTGAAAGACCCAGATTGTAGATTGTTGTTTGGAATCAGGATCGTAGGCATAGATCCAAGATTCATCACCACTGATGATGTTGTAGACGTGATTTGACTCTCCTCGGTTGAACCTTTGCAGAGTTTTCTTACACCATCTGACGCGGGCCGCCTTGTGATCGTCGGAAAGCACATGCGGTATCCAACGGCAAACTAGCTTTCTCACACCAAGCGCTTCATGCAAGATCTTCTGAATGGTTGTCCCTGAGATGCCTAATAGAGCCTCTATCTCTCGATACGTCACATGACGATCTTCGAGAATTAGTTGTCTCACAGCAATGATGTTATCTTCAGTGAAGGCGGATTTTGGGCGTCCTTCGCGAGATTTGTCACTAACACTAGTATCTCCACGCTGGAATTCTAAATACCAGCGTTCCACAGTCCGCAGACATGGGGCTTCATCAATGAACACAGATATTAGCTCTTCAAAACACTGAAGCCGTGTCAGGCCTCTTCTAAAGTTGTAGAAAATTATTGCACGAACATTTTCCTTAGAAAGATTCATTTCGTACGTAACCTGACAGATTCCAATCGACGCTATGACTAAAGAATAGCATTAATCCTAATACTTCCAACTGTTTTGAGATTAAAAATTTAAACACATTCGAATATAGAAAAGTTCCAAATTCAAAATTGCCGGGAAATATGGAAACGACAGAACTTAAAAGGCATGCCTAGTAATAGTCAAGTTACCATACATAATTGTTTTCGAATAAAATGATAACAAATGCACTTATGAAGCTTTGTTTTATTAATTGAGCAATGCCAGGTAATAAATAGCCACTTTTCCTAAAAAGTGCTTTGATTCTTTGATGACTAATTTCATAAAATAAATAAAAGGGATTCTCACTGAACTTTTTATAAATAATGAGAGTGGAAGAAAGGGATTTCGCTCCGGACTGACTTTTTATGACGGCTGGAGCTTTTACGTAATTTTCAGAATTATAAAAGTTGAGAAAAGTGTTCTAACTCTTCGGATATGAATATGGAATCATTTAGTTGTAAGATTTTTATGTCTCCCTCAAACGAATTGCTTCAAGCAAAAAGAAATAAAAATGATTTGTGTTCCACTTGGAGTGCGAATAATGTCTAGCTGGAATAATATAGGTATATCGTTAACTTTTTTGATATCTCATTGCGTTCTACAAAAACTGAATACGATGAATATGAAGAATGAAGGTTGACAATCATGAAAGTAAGTAAAAAATTTGAGGAATAACTTGGAACTTGTTTCATTATAAGTTATCACTTATCACTAAGTTCAAAGGTGTTTCTATAATAATATAATTTATTTATTCAAACTACAAATGCGGTTCACTGTGTTAGTAACAATATTACTTAGCCTGTTAGTACTTAAGAGGAAATCCGGGCGGCGAGACTTTGTATGTAAAAAGTCATAATTCGAGGTTTGACTCTCGGCTGTTTCCTCCTCCAATATTGAACCGATTTAAAAGATATTTCACAAACTGAATAAAAAGGATGTATGCTGTATTTTTCATTAATAGTTGCCAAATTTGTACACTAGGGCTCTGTTGACAGCGGTTTATAGGACAAATTTGAGCATTTTTTGAGGGTTCTCGTGCTTACACGGTTAATATATAATCAAAAAGGGAAACAGTTTAATCCCAAATATTTCAAGTTGAAAGCTACATATTCAAAAAAGCAAAAACATTGTTATTCGTACTTAAGTTAAGAAGATACTTAACTCAAGTTCTGAAGGAACTATAGAAAGATTTTGCCGATACGCTTCTCGAACAAACTTTATGTAGGTAGGTACTGTGCCTGGTACTACAAAGTCCAATTAAAAATGTACAACTTCCGCTACCGAGACTGAATTATTTTACGTCAAAACTTTATAGTCAACCACTCATTATTCATACATTATTCTTTGGAGGAAGCTATATTCGACTGCACATTTTCTTTTCTACATTCTTGGATTTTTTATATTTTGATGTAACGCCAAGCATTATTAACGCTGAAAAAACCAATGTTCAAGGTAATACTGACGTCTGACTTCCTGAATGTTGACTATCAATAACGATTGTCATAGGCGTTTGAATACCGGAACGAAAACGTTTACGCGTTCGCCGAGTCGGGTCCGTGCGTCACAAAGACCATTAAAATCCATAATTTGATATTTAATAACAAAATTACTTGGGTTACGCTTACACATGCTTGTATATATTTTATACATTTTTCGATACGAATGTGCGGCTACTTCTCTCCCTGCCCGGCAGTGCCCGGCCTGCATACATGTCTTACACACTTGTGACTAATGTTCGCAACCCGCGTCAATGCTTGACGAAGGTGAAGCACAGGTGCACCCCACTGGAGCCAGTTTTGACGCTCCAGTTACGAATTCTATGCCAATAAATTCCAAATCAACGTTGTGATAATATCGGTCGCACCCGTCGTTTCTCATCTTCGTAACATCGTACAAAATAAATTGACGATCGAGTGACAATTTACTTTTTACGGTATTTTGTAAATGTTATCCAAATGTCGAGTCGCATGACGTGTGCCCACTAAATCGAAGAAAACATCTCGTTTTTCAATCAATTTGTTTCATTCCAAACTTCTATTTTTGTTTGTAAAACGTAAAGTTCTGTCACAACTAGGTAAAGCCTACCCTTTCGTGGACAGAGACAACTAATTCCTACTCTTAGGCTTTAATGGTCTTCTTAAAAGGGCAATTTACTTTTTAAGACGGAAATTCTTGTTTTAAGGGAAAAAGAAACCCTAACGACGCGGTCCCTAAGAATTTAGGACACGAGACGTCTTAAACGAGCAAGAAGTCTGTACAAACGATCCAGAGATGTCTCCATTTAGACATCTCGTCCGCGGCCCTCTCGCGCTGAGAATTAATTTAAATGAAATCATCACAGTTTATTCTACTGTGATGGCGAAACGGGCGTTCAACCGACAAGAAAGCTCCGCAAGACTCATTTACAATTCCAATTAAGGGCAATTCTCGTTTATTTTTGTCCTGCAAAAGTAACGAATCCAGTTGGCAGTCGCCGTCGTGCAGCATGACCTCCCAAACATTCGGGCTCGGCACCGCGGTCAGCTTGTGACTGGCTCCATAAATGTACTCTCTATAATCGTTTTCCTATCATTCTGCGTATTGCGTGCGAGCCGCCGAGCATCTGCCTATAATTGCATTTTATTTCCCAATAATTACTGGACTATACCTTAGCCGGCAATTAATAATAATATATTTATTTTTTTACATTTCAATGTTTTATTTTATGTTTTTATAAGAAATATTTAAAAATGTACTAAATATGTAAATAAAATAAATAAACTGAATAATAATAATAATTAAAGATAATGTAGTATCGTACAAAACTGATCTGAATTATGCATCTCTTTTAATACATTAACCATCCACTAGCGACGGCTTAATGTGCTGTTATTATCTTTTGAAAAATTTGAAGAGTTATAAATCTATTCTAAAAATATCCTCTCGCCGCCGGCAGACCTAGGTACATAGTTGGAATCACAGCAGACAAGTGAAGCTGCGGGATTTTCTTAAAGACTCCGGTCGCTTCCAATAGATACTGGTATTTGCTGAATCCTCGATTGCGAGCTTAGACATTCAATTTAACTTACTGTACGCTAACGGAGATTTGTGATAGCGTCGTACACAGACTTGCTGAAAAGTAATTTATTATTTTCTTGAGTACAACACGCGTTTACGCTTGATTTCAATTTATGAAGTAACACATCTTCAATACTCAAGTGTTATTAAAAGTTATATCCCACAGTTTCATATCAAATGATAAGTCAAACTGGATAGCAATATTTTATTCAATTTCTATTAGAACAACGTTGTAGCATAGAAGCGGTGACTTCTCGGAAAAATTATAATGTTCGTGTACACACTACACATGCATGTCAAACATCAGTTACAAGTGCTTTATTTGCGTTTTAATAACATTGTGAACGACGACGGCGCGCGAAGAGCTTTTAAACAACATACTGCAAACTAATAAATTGATTTAAACGCTGATAAAATCGTTCATCTACTTACTTTAACGAATTTTTAAATTGAAACTGTTCTTGTTTGTTTGATATTGGCGCAAAATAGTGAGGAATAATATTTAATTCTGGCAAACTAACGGCTTCCCAAATGACGGCGTAGCGCGTTTGCGGTCGTCCGCCCTTCAAAGGGTCTTAATCGGCACATAAATTTTCTTTTAGGTTCCCGCTAGCTATACGAACCGACGGATGGATTGAACACTATGTGTGATTTTTAACTTTTGTTACGAATAGAGTAATAGATGGGATCAGCATTATTATGTGGGAATAAAAGAGAATATTGGGAAAGAGCTTTATTAATTTCCTTGTGCCTTATTATAAAACCTTCCACCTAAACAATACAGGTCCAAGTACCACCAAGTAGTCCAAGTAAGTAGTATCTATCACTAATACTTTAATTAAAACTTAATGATTAATTTTAAGAATTATACTTATATATTGCCATATCTAATCGTTTTATAACATTCATCATATTTATCGGATAATAATATTCCGAGGGTGACCGGACATTTGCATTGCGTAGGTATTCTAAAAAAAAATTAATAGGTATAAAGGTTTCCACACTCATAAAAAAACTTATTTTATAAATTCTAAGCAAGTTTTAATTTACCAAGACAAATTAGGTAAAAGGTGAAAGAAGAAACAAAGGTGGGATACCTTTGTTTCTTCAAAATTTTAGCCCACTATGATGAAAGCGTGAACAAAAATTATGCTGAAGTAGACCTACAGAGAAATTAAGTTTCTAGACTTATATTTAACGATTTTAAAATTTCATACTCATCGTGTCTCTTGGGTATACATAAATTAATTCTGAATACTTTATAAGTGTATGTATATTTCTATGAAATTGGATGTTAAAAGTTGGTTGCGACCGCAGGTGCGGGTGTCACCTCGACTCGTACGAAACATTTCTCACTCGCAACTTAAATTCATATTTTCTAGAAACAAATTGCCGTATTTACGGCACTTTGAAGTTTCCAATTGAAAACTCATTAATTATTTTAGAAAAAATGTGTGAACAGTGTGTGAATAACGGGGGTCTTACTTTGATTAATTTATTAATTAAAAACAACGTAGAAGCATACTTTCCAGTTCCATTACTAATTTTTGTCCACCGCCGCAACCGTGGTCAGCGGGATGTTTATTACCTCGGAAAATAGCTTATTGGAAGCTTGTCATTTTGTCAATATTTTACTGAACTAAATCTATGTCAATGTGATCAAATTGACATCCATTTAAAAAATTACACAAGTTTATCTGAGAACGAGCCGTGCGCCTAATGGTATGCCCATCGACACAAATTACGAACTATTACCATTGATATATAAAAACCCAAGATACACACTCAGCATCTCAAAAGTCCGCATAAAACAAGCGCACAATTTAAAATTGTGCGCTAGTTTCAAACAGTCTCGCATCGCTCGCCATACTGCACTGCTTTTTAAAAACAACTTTAAGCGATCCGTGTAAGGTTGAATTTGCAAAAAAATTGTTTATAGTATAACTACATACAACTCACACATGACCCTTGATGCATGTCAGTTTATGACGACAGTTTCGAGTGTTGCATTTGTTCGAGACTGCATCTTGGGTTTTTTATAATTATATCAATGACTATCACACATACTTTCATCTACTATTAACCCTATTAGGGGATGAATTAACACATACTTTCATCTACTATTAACGCTATTAGGCGATGAATTTTCTAAAATACCGACTTTTCTTACGTGGTAATAGGAACTCTTTTGGCTTAGGCTGTGCGTTGCCTTATAGGTTAACACATAATAAAACTGAGATACCTACACCTACATACGTATAGCAGTCTATTCAAAGAAATTTTCGAACAAAGGCATACCAAAAAATAATGAAGTCGTAAACGAAACGGATGTTACAAACATTATGTACTAATACCATTATGTACTATACATATTATGTCATAATAATAAATTGTACCAGTGTATTTTTAAAGCAACATTTTACACAATAGACGCGATGAAAATCTATGATTTGACACCTATCATCATATTAAATAACTATGCAAAAACTTTGTTATTTTAGACAAAATTATAAAGGACAGGCTGAATAATCGATAAATAATGGAAAAAGCTCTGTTTTCCGGCGATATGTTAATAAAGCGTGTGAAAACCTTTGTTAATCGTGATATGCACAGTCGAAATATTTATTGATACGGACAGTTGAAACCAGGGAGCATTTCGGTTACCCATTGAAAGGGTTTTCGATAGGGTTTTCCTAAGCAGTTAATCAAAAACCCATACGATGTGGCTAACCCTTTCGAATGGCTTAAATGACTATTTGTATTATATCTGTTACCTAATGAAGAGGTAACCCTTTCAGTGGGTTTCAAATACAGAACCCATTCAATGGGTTATCATAATGAAGGGGTAACCCTTTCAGTGGGTTTCAAGTATGGAACCCATTCAATCGGTTATCATAATGAAGGGGTAACCCTTTCAGTTGGTTTCAAGTGTAGAACCCATTCAATGAGTTATCATAATGAAGGGGTAACCCTTTCAGTGGGTTTCAAGTATAAAACCCGTTCAAGGAGTTACATCATGATAAAGTAACCTCATAAACGGCTTACCCCTTCGAAAGACTTAACCTCGGACCATTTTGGTTACTCATTGAATGGGTTTTTGATATGGTTTCTCTAAGCAGCTAATCAACAACCCATACGATGTAGGTAGCCTCTTTCAAATGGCTTGAAGGACTATTTTGGCTGTCCATTGAAAGGGTTTTCGATAGGGTATTTCTAAGCAGTTAAATAAAAACCCATACGATGTGGAATAGCGTGTATTCATTTCAGCCCACTAGTTGATCGCAAGAGTGACAAGAGCTCTCAAAGATTGTACTCGTTAAGCGACTCTCGCTCGGCGATGCTAGGTTGGCGGTCAGAACTCACCAAGCAACCAGCAGTAATTTTTACCTATAGTGCGGGCCGAAGCGAATGTTACGAGTAATCGCCCGTCGCACAAAAGCACTCGCTTATAGCCGAGCGTCAAAACTGTCGAAAATACTCTCTCGCTTCTCGCTGTTCGCCAACTCGTTTCGAGTTTCATGCTTTACTCGCTGCTCGCTGATCACCAGCGGTAAGTGAAGTGTCAAAGATACTATTTTTTTTCCAGTCCGTTGAATGAACTCAATAATTTTAGACGATTTTTAAAAAAAATCTTTTTTTACAAAAAAAAAACACCCGAATTTCTCTGTTTTAGACGATTTAAAAAAATCTTTTTTTACAAAAAAAAACCGCCCGGCTTTCTCTGTTTTTTCACTTTTTAGTAGTAGCTGCGTACCAGCATGATGTTATGTTATGCTATCATCCATTTGCTATCATTAATTAATTGAGTTCCGTTGCCTATCTCCGAAGATTTTCGTCAGATCTTCACAAAATTGATATGGGATCAGTCCGGGAAAATACTCTTTCAAACAAAAAAGAATCATCGAAATTGTTAAAAAAAATATTGAAAAAAAAATATCGCTGAATGAACATTGTTAGGGTTCCGTACCCAAAGAGTCACCAACGGAACCGTATTACTAAGCCTCCGCTGTCCGTCCGTCCGTCTGTCTGTCAGCGGGCTGTATCTCAAGACACTTAAAACCACACACACCACTTACACACATCACCACTCACACCATCACCACCACCACCACCATCACCACCACCACCACCATCACCACTTAGACACTTTAAATTTTCAGATTGTGTATTTCTATTGCGGCTATGATAACAAATAATAAAAATTAAGGTTTATGATACGGAACCCTTCGTGTGCGAGTCCGACTTGCACTTGGCCGGTTTTGCATGGGATCCTGTCACCAGATCCTTACCTCAGACTTATAGCTTCCATCATCAGCTCAGCAACATGAGATGATGATTACCAGACACAAATATCTGAGTTGCATTAGAAAGTAAGTATATGAAAATCATTGTATGTGTCTATAAAATTTTAGGGTTTCCCTCGATTTTTTAAATCGGTCCACAATTGACGGAGAAATCAGTGAACATACAAAAAAATATCACATACAACCGAACACCTCCTCCGTTTTGAAGAAGTCGGTTAATAACACTATCAATCGTCAAACGCAATCGTTTGTCGATCGGTTTGTAGACAGGTTGATCGAGCGCACTCGGGCTACACTTTCAAATCCCTTAAAACGATATCAGTGGAACATACCGACTTGGAACGATGTAATATAATCTCTCGATGATGGGAATGCGTTGCATAATGGCCTAACGGTTACGCGGCCGTGGCGGCGCCTTTGTGTCTAGTTACCGAGAGTTTTGCAAACTGGGAACTATGATCGTTATTGCAAGTATTTATAGAGTTCATTTTAGCTTAGCTGGCCGGGTTTCGAAATGACATTATTATGATTTTTCATGTCTCTGTGCTTGTTTAATGCACAAAATTGTTGTCATTTTCACCGTTTGATTTTTGAAGCCAGATAGACCGCGAGCCAGGTTTAAATTTTGTCATACATTTCCTCCCAGACGAAAACTTATAAGATGATTAAGAGAGCATTATTATGGACCTCTATGATCATCAGCTGCGATTCGGTGGGTGGGTTAAGCAGCGGCAGCCTCACAAACACGTCGAAAAAAAAATTTTTTTCTGTCATTTCCTCCCGAAAATACCACCCAACGAAGTAAGCACGGGTCAGCTAGTTTGTTATATCTCTTACTTACAATTATGGCGAAAATTTAAATCAACGCAAAGAAGTCAACTATTGGATTGATCCCTTTTTGAAAAGTTGAAAATGGACCCCAGAAAATACTTCAATTGTTTCCGAATGAGTGAAGACTTGAAGAGACATTTAATTATTTGTTGAGGAAGTTATATGAAAAAAAACGTGACCCGTCGTTCCTACCTATCTCGCCCTCGCACACACACGCCCACGGCTGCGTACGTATACAAAACACATACAGTTATGCCAGCCGGCACCGAGCTCGAAGCTTGCTGTCTCGGCGCCTGCGATGGCACCAGTGGGAGGCAACGCCGTCGCCGGCGCCGGCAAGTGGAAAGACGTGTCATATAGGTACTTACCTATATTCATACATTTTTGCTTCCCCGGCAGCCGGTGCCGGTGCCATGCCGGTAAATGGAAAAAAACCGGCTAAGTGAGAGTTGAACTCGCACAAGAAGGGTTCCATACTGTAAACCTTAATTTTTATTTTATATTTGTTGTTATAGCGGTAATAAAAATACACAATCTGTGAAAATTTCAACTCTCTACCTATTACGATTCATGAGATACAGCCCGCTGACAGACAGACGGACGGACGGACGGACGGACAGCGAAGGCTTAGTGTTGGGTTCCGTTGGTTACCCTTTGGGCACAGAACCCTAAAAACGCCCAAAGATGTCTTGCGCCGGCTCGCACTGTCACGCGCCGCCCAGCCAGCCGAGTCTAGGCTCCAGTGATTGAATGAACATAACTGCTCCAAGCCCCAATACTGGCCAAAAGATAAGAAATCTATTTATAAATAGCTCCCAAAACATGAACCTTGTGGAATTCAAATAAATTGTGTTTTTCAACTAAAACACATTTACTGAATTTTTAACCACTTTTACTTCCAATACTGCAACACTCAAAAATGTAATGTTATTAATTAAAATCCCAAGTAAGTAAATTGATTTGAAACACATTCATAAACAATAAGTACCTACTTACCTACTATTCATAAAAGAAACAAAAAAGTTAACGAAAATACTTACTATCGTGTAGATTACAGAGACAGTATATCGAAACTGATTCCTCATACCTAAGTCGTAAACTCTGGCTCGAACAACTTACAATTTCACTATTCCTAACTAATAACTTAAGACGCTTGCAACTTTGTAATGTACTGTGACATAAGAGACGGATTTTGTAATTAAAACGGGAGTTAAAGTTATTTCGAGTCTAGGTTACGTTTCTACTACCTAAACTAAAAATTTAATATATCTTCGGTAGCCGTGGTCCGATTTACGCCATTTAAACGTTAAAATCGGTTTTGAACCATAATCTACCTAAATAAGAAAGAATTACATAATTTTAAAAACAAAAATCCCCATTTCCAAATTACGTATTTATCTGGCCTTTTCAAAATTGTAATTTAATAATGTGTGTTATTTAGAGACATCGTTTTATTTTTCCTTTAAGTACCTAATCTTTACATAAACTTTGTGATAAAAGTTATATGTAGATAGATGTAGTTTGAATTATTTTTGATTTTTGTCAGTGCAAACTTCGGATATAAGGGCGAGGGGAACAATATTTTTAGGGTTCCGTGCGCAAAGGGTAACCAACGGAACCCTATTACTAAACCTCCACTGTCCGTCCGTCCGTTCGTTCGTCTGTCTGTCTGTCAGCGGGCTGTATCTCAAAAACCAGAATACGTAAAGTTGAAATTTCCACAGATTGTGTATTTCTATTGCCGCTACAACAACAAATAATATAAATTAAAATTCGGTATTTTTTTTCATTTTTCATCAAAGGTTAAAAATTATGTGGCCTAAAAAAAAGAGAAAACATTTTTGAGAATGTGCAAACAACACTCCTTTCGAACCTGACCTATCCGAGTCGGAGCCGAGGTGCCCCAAGTCCAAAGCTCGCTCCGCTCGCCGTTTAGATAGAGAACGCACATTATTTAATCAATTAAGATTAAATAATGTGCAATGTAATAAAAAAAGTTACGTTCTTACACTAACCTAACCTAAAAATTTAGATTCTTGATTCATAAAAAAAATATCTATCGGCGTCTATGGCAAAACAAAATTTTGTATGGGTATCAGAAAACCCCCTAGAAACCCCTTATATCCAGCGAGGCAGCATGTTTCTAAACCCAACCCATAATATTATATATAGTACGATTTTCAACAAGAGGGCCTGCGGACGTCGAGCATTGGGTGGCTCGCCGTCCGATCAGAACCAGGCCCAGGTCGTTAAAAAGAATGATTTTCAACAAAAAAAAAACTTTCCATAGAGAATATTCATCAGCTGATCGAAATTTTTATGAGAGGCACATTTTTTTAACGAATTGACTATAGCTTTCTTGAGAAATTGTTTATCTGCAAGAGCAGAGTGGTTCTCAAAATTTGGATGGTGATTAAAATGTGTGTTTCTAGGGCGCCCTGTCCCTGCGGCAGGGAGCCGATTATTATACTACACTACAAATCGCTAATAAGAGACAGGGCGCTCTAAAAATCGGGCCCGATATATCGGGTAGTGTAATAAGCGTTTTAGTCTGAAAGGGTACGTGGATAGCGATGCACGCAGTGGCGGCGAAAAGTGGGGGCGGAGGGGGCTAATCCGCCCCGGGTGCCAAGCAACAAGGTGACAACAATAACTCACTCATACATCTAAAGATGGCGCACAAAATATCCTTCTTAAGAACTCAATTAATAACTACCTACTCTTGTACGTAACTACTTACATAAGTACTAATATCATAGTTTAAAACGCATCGCATCTATATTTTCATATTTATTTTCTATTATAATTTCTAATTCCCTAAAATAATGAATTCATCTTGCGCTTGGTCTGATCTTATACCGCGCGTAACATTTCGATTTTATCAATTTAAAGAGACAAGGAAGTAAATTTTGATAATGTGTTCGAATATTTTAGTCAAATAATCAATCGGAAATCTTAAATAATAAACCTTATATTTCCCAGAAAAACTAACAAACGTTTTTTTTTTTGGTGTTCATTTAATTCGATAATAACCAAGGCTTTTCTGGGTGATTTAGGTGTACATACCAACATTTTTAAATGAAATAAAAGAAAATAAAAACCAAACAAAATATAGTACAAAAGGTTCCATTTCATGGAAAACACGTAGTTAGCAAATTAAAAAACAAAATCGTTCCATTTATCTACTTTACTTAATCAGGTTTAAATTTAAACAGGTCGCCACAGCTTTCGAAAACGGGAGACGCAACGAATTGGTAGGTAGCATGTGTTTCGTGTACAAGCCAACGATGTCTACCGCAATAAAGTTGATTTAATAACCATAATAATCTCGTTCCTAACCTGAACAAAACCCTTATATTATATTGGTTATCTTAATGAAGGGGTAACCCTTTCAGTGGGTTTCAAGTATAGAACCCATTGAATGGGTTATCATAATGAAAGGGTAACCCTTTCAGTGGGTTTCAAATATAGAGCCCATTCAAGGGTTATCATAATGAAGGGGTAACCCTTTCAGTGGGTTTAAAGTATAGAACCCATTGAATGGGTTATCACAATGAAGGGGTAACCCTTTCAGTGGGTTTCAAATATAGAACCAATTCAATGGGTTGTCATAATGAAGGGGTAACCCTTTCAGTGGGTTTCAAGTATAAAACCCGTTCAAGGAGTTACATCATGATAAAGTAACCGCATAAACGGCTTACCCCTTCGAAAGACTTAACTTTTAACCGGGGTTGTACGGTCCCTGGTTGAAACATCCGCCTGTGTTCGTTGGTGATCAATCGGATTTTAATATCGAATGTTTAAGTTATTTCGAGGAAAGTCGGGTTATGAGTATGATGGCTCTGTGTACCTATAAGCTGAGCCCATTGGTGGGTGTCGTTCGCTACGAAGGACTACATTAAATTGGGTGGCTGTCACCGCGGTCACCATTCCAATCTCTAAAGACTTTAATTTATTTGAGTTTGACTAACGTCTGTGCAAATAAAAATATAATGTGGTAGGTATATGTTATGTTGACGTATCGAACATATTTACCTGATATATGACGTTGAAGTAAATGTACCAATTTGTTTGCATAATGTTCTGAAGACCGCGATAATAATGTTGATTCTCCCGCCATAAAGGACATTTTATGGCCACTCCATTCCGAGTCAGACGTGAGCTAAAATGTTTTATGGTAATATTTTCATCTGAATGTTGATTAAATACACACTTAATTTTCTTAAGTAATAAAATAGGATCCGTGTTCAACAGGTAATAAGATACGATGACAAGGATCGCATTATCGCGCACAAGGCACAATCCCGAAACTGCCTTGATTTATTGCCCGAAATATCCTTGACGCAGCTCGCAGAGAATTGTTTTACCAAGGTACAAGCCCTTCTTTAAATATAGAACTCACTTTTCCACGGGAAATCTTTGGCCGGGGCAACTCCTCAATGTAATTTATTAGTAGTAGAACAACTTACGTCTCCTTGAAACCGTCGAGATTCAATCTGAATCAAAGATATTTTTTTAAATATCCAATTTATTAGCGAACCATCTTATTCATTCTTGCGTTTTGCCGGCCTACCACAAAGCCTTACCTCTTGTAAATTAATTAAGATCAGTTCTTTTTATCCGCAATTTGGAGAGTTTCTGGCTCTAGCGACAGTATTTTTTACATTTCATTTGCATATTTTGGCAACGCGAATGAATATACATTTCAATTCTTTACTACGTATCTTAACAAATTCAAGAAAGAGTTTGATTAATTGAAATAGCGAAACCTTAAACAAGACGACACCGTTAATATCGGAGTAAAGAAATAAAAAAGCGAATCATTTCTATACGTTCTCATATTCAATCTATTTTTAATCGACGAAAAAACGGAGGAGGTTCTCAAGTCGACGCGTATATATATATATATATTTTATGAATGACCGACCACGCATAACTTTTTACAGAGTGTTCCGATTTTGATAATTCTTTTTTTATTAGATAGGTATACCTCTAAAGTGGTCCCATATAAATTTGAAAATAAAAATCCTACCCCTAGGGGGGGGGGGGTGGAAATAGGGGTGTAATAGTTAAAGTAGGATTATATAACAGTTAATGGCTAAAGTAAGATAGGTACTAATTACTTTGGGTAATTTCGGAAGTCAGTGTTAAAATACGAAGAAACAATCGAAAACACCGACTTCCGAAAATCCCTAAAGTTATTTTTTGTAAAAGGTTTATAATTTTTGCTTTTCAGTTTTGGTTTCAAGTTATTTGAGTGTGACCTTGTGTTTCTCAATATGATTTGCTCTTAGATTTTTTGTTACTCTTGTATTTCGTACAATATTACCTTCTAGTTGGCTCGTGATTTATTACAAGTGTGCTGTTTGGCCTCCAGACCTTGCTCAGGTCTCTTGTATATTCTCTTAGCGTTTTCTTTCACAAATCACTTTAACATCAGCTGTTCCGGCCGCCTTCTTTATAACCTCAACGCGAAAAAGGAGCACCATTATACTTGGACGTCAATGTTCGTAGCCAAGTTTACAGCCAAATATGAATTTGTGCTTATGTGTGCTATTTATTTGTCAGACTGTGGTTTGTGGCTCCGCAGCTTCACAAACAGTGGATGTGAATGTGTTAAAAACTAATTAAAGCTTGTGTCATCTATTTTTTACCGAATTTGACCCACAGCTCGCATATTTGATGCTTGTTGTTTTGTAGGTACTTATATCGAACATGGAAATAGCTTCTAGGCTTCTAGCATTAAACTAATTTGACAGATAAAAAATCTGCTATGTTGAAATGATAAATTTTTATTATTCTTATTTCTTCATTTCATTTATTATTCTTATTTCTACTTTATTCTTGTTCGTGTTTCTTGTCTAGTTATTGTTGTGGTTGGATTTTCTCTCGATTAAACTTGTCATCCTCTGAATCCCATCTAAGTAATTTGCTGAAAGGGTATCTGGATGAATAGCCATCACTCAGAGAAGGGCCGTCTCGCTTAATTTTCGACTTCACATAACAAAATGACGAGTGTATTTTGGTTCAAAATAACAAACATTTAGTTGATACATTCGCATTATGAAACTCATTAACTAACATATTAGAACTGGTGAAATAACTGAATAGATACATTCAGTGGTAGGTTGAAATTACTTGAGCGCATATTGAATTTTAATAACATTCGAAGCCAGGTTTAAACACATTTTTATGACTACGGCGTTGTTTAATCTCGTATAAGAATAAAAACATAAAGTAAATATACGTATACCTACTATGTACGGCGACGCCGGTTTAATTTTAGATATTTTGTTGACACCGAAAAGAGACCACAAAAGCATTTCTATCTCGGGATGTACATGTCGGTTCCATTTTTCCCTCGTCAAATCGTATTGTAATAAGAATGAGCGTAATAAAACTTCAGCAAAGCAACACAATCTTTTGATTCAATTACCGAGATATAAGTGTCATTAGTGAACAGAAATAAATATGTCCAAGTTTCACTGAATCTTGGACTTCGTCTGCAGGAAGAAGTCATGACATACGAGCGCAAAGGGCTTATTCTATCTTATCGCGGGCCCAGTAAACTTGCTTTGAAAACTCCACGGGGAATACACTTGCGCACAAGACAAATGGAATCGTCCCCGACACTCGAAAGCGATAACTGCGAAAAAATATGTTTCTGCTCAAGATAATTCTAATTTCTTTTTAATTTATTGTTGGTATCATTTTAAAAATACTTTTATTCTTTTCAAACTTTATTTTTGCGTGACAGTATCCAGTCTTGTAAACCAAATAAATAACCGCTTGGACATGACTACGTACTTAAAGGCTTATTTTTATTTAAAACTACGGGGATTAAGGGTACATATCTACCTGGATAAATTAATATATGTTGCAGAAACAGTTTATTTAATAGCTAAGTACATGCACACATCAAAAAAGGTTTGTAATCACTAGCATAAGCATATATTTTTAAATTTAACTTTATCAAGATAAAGTCTTTTTTGTGTGTTTTCTTTAAATAAAAAACCCTATATGAAATTAAAAAACAAACCTATTTTTATTAACAAAAATTGAGCTATCCAGCATTTCTTGGGATAACCTGTCCCATTCTTGAATAGCGGCTTCCCTGAGCTCTGGCACTGTCTGGGGACGTGTCTGACGGTTCCAAATAGCTCGCTTAAGAGTATCCCACGCGTGCTCTTTTGGGTTTAGGTCGGGCGAGCCGGCAGGCCAGTCTAACCTTGTGAGGTCGTATTCTTGGAGAGCAACATTGATTCGTTGAGTTCGATGTGCGGGCGCATTATCATCGACCACTACAAATTGGTGCCCATGGTTTACTCGGAATGGTATGACCATTCCGTCAATAGCAACTGCTTTATATGCCTGCTGTCATGAAGCCTAAGTAAGGGATAAAGGCGTTCTAGCTCCAATCATAATACCACCCCAAAAGGAAACCAAATTCCCGCCTTGTTGTACTGTTCCAGTTGCAGTGTTTTGTCTTTCACGGTCTCCTGGTCTTCTCCAGACACGGACACGTCGATTATCTGGATAAGTACTAATCCGCAATTCGTCAACGAAGAGACAGAATTGCCAAATGTTTTCTTCTTCATCTTCTTCATTTTGCCGTAGCCTAGCCCGCTGCAATCTCCGTCGTTGACGTTGCCGGGAATTCAGAGGCGCTCGCCAAGACCTCCGTGCTCGTAATCCAGCAAGCAATTCCAAATGGTCTGAGTGCTTCGCTCAGAGGCGGCCCGAACTTCTGCTTTTATTTTGGTAACGTCGATTGTTGGGTCGCGGGCTGCCAGCAATCTAATATAGCGCTTTTGGGCAGCAGTTCAAATAGTTGGGCGACCACTGCGGGGTCGGTCAGCTAAATTACCCATCCCGTGGTACCTCTACAACATGGTCACAACATAGGATTAGGATATAGCAACTCTGCGTGCTATTTCTCTCGTGGTGTATCCTTCTTCCCTCAAAGTTACTATTCCTGCTGGTAAAACTCTGATAATCCTCTTGGCATTTTTTCAATTACAACTTTCCGCGAAAAAGTATTTTAAATCCGTTACAATTGACTAAATCAGAATTCTGAATCAGCGTAAGCTAGGACTGAAAGCCTTTTTTATATGGATAAACAATTCAACTGTTTTATTGTTTTTTATTCTAATTCTATATTTTCAAATAAAGAATCTAAAAAGAAGAACAAATCATAATATAAACTACCGTAACAAAAAAGTTTTCGATTTTTCAAAGTGATAGTTTTATTTTTATCTGACTATGTAGGTCAATGCGTGGTTTTTTTATATATATATACATTTCTATCATTATCAGTATCATAGTGTGCTAGCTAACAAGTTATAAATTTCGTGTCATGTATTAATTACTTAGCATCTTTTTATATAGATTCAAGTTCTTAAAACGTAACAGACAGATGTGTTGCTGGTGAGTTTGTTGGCATTTCTTCTCCACAGCTAAAACACTAGGAAGTGGTGACGGGCGGGCGTTTTGGGAACTGTCTTTTGTAAAACTTGACGTTCAAAAAGTGCTGGCTCTCAGCCTAATTTGAATAAACGACTTTTGATTTGATTTGATCGCAAACTTTTCTTGATGTGTGTATTATTACAAAAAAACTTTTGCTGTTGCTTATGCCGTGCGTATTGAATTATTAATACACTCTTAATAAAAACGTAGAATTAATGTTTTCTGCATGAAATACGTTTTATTTGACATAATGATTTCTAATTCAGCATATTTTTGCACATATATGTATATTAGACAGCATTCGGCCAGTAGATATTGTAGGTATTAAATTAATGATGTTTTTTAATTTGTATTTTTTTTGTAATGTTTAGATTATTTATTATTCTGTTTAAAATGCTGACAAGAAATAGTACAATTAGTTTTTTTTTATTATTTACAATTGAACAATTTTGCATGCTGTTGGGTAATTGAAGATTGATTAATTAAATCGAAGATGGGACTCTCCAAAAAAAAACTTATCGTATTATTACTGTATACCTATCTAAATGATTGGCATGTAAATGATTTCTGAGTGGAATATTGTCAGTAATGATAGCTATTTAGAATAATTTAATTGCAGCAAAGCAATTAGCTCCGGTGTAATGAATTAATGACCATATTTTATACTGAGGCTGGAGAATCAGCCACCATTAATTCAAATGGCTTCACTCGTACAGTTATCAAAGGCCCAAACAATGAAGTGAGGACTCCGTTTGGGAATCTGAATATATGGAGTCGTCAGTTAAAAAAAGTAAAGCTGTTACATCAGTCGCTGTCACTGCAACTAATTATTATTTTCCTTGCGTTTGTTAAGTGCAGCTTTTAAGCCCCTACAATAATGTGAGAAGCGGACACGCGAGCTGAAAGAAACGGTAAATAATTAAGAGTGCTTTACTGCACGGACATTAGCATACATTAAGTCATACGTATGTCCAAGTAACTTCAATAACATCATCGTGTCGAAAGAGGTTGTAGTATGTTAAAATGATATCACTGAAACCTCATTTGTGCCAGTTAAGTTGCCAGTCATAACTAAAGAGCAGGTAAAAAGTTATTGTCGAGCCGCCCTTGTAAAATGTGCTTCGGTTAATCGCCCTCGTGTCCCAGCCATTTGTAATCGTCTGCTGATGTCGCCATTTTCTTAATATTATGTCCTCGCAGACGTGACGCCTCGTTGCCGCTGGTGACACTACTTACAGCTGCCAACTTGTTAAATGAAAATTTCAGATCAAACCTTAATATTGAAACTCTGAATTCACTTAAAACGCGTCGCCGACATGTCAGGTCATATGATATTTGACACAGAAAGTGTTATTTATGTGGTCCTTGATTAAATAGAGCTACGCTCTACGTATTTTGCGGTTCGTTGCAATTTTATTGTGAGCAGTATAACTTGCGACGAGACGATTCTTTGTGTGAGCGAAACATGAAAAGGTCGTTATAACGTATGTGGATTCATTTCGTTACTGCTATCCAACTTCTGACTGTGCCCTATTTTTCCATAAAACTTCTAACGAATGAATAAAGCTGAATAAAAACGTACAAAAGCGGTATGTTCTACCAGTAATTCCACCAATTATCGGCGTACCTTTTTACATATAGTAAAATAAATAAAATCTGAATAGCGGGTCGCGAATTGATTCGATTCAACCGTCCTAACCGTGTTCAATGAGAGCTCTCGAGCCGGCCGGCGCGGCGGCCGCACGGGTCGCGCTCATGTCGGAATTTAATTGAAACGGACGCAATTCGATCCGGCTCGACATATGACACGCACCATACGACGCACTAATTACAGACATCATAGCCGCCACGAATAGACTGACGTCTAGTGGTCACACCAAATACACGAGTGCCTACGGGACGGTATTCACCCTTACAGCTTCCACGAACACCAGCGTGTTGTGAGTACGTTCTGTGAGGATTCGGATTAAATTCTTAAAACGGCACGATGTTTATTAAGTCGAAGCCTGTTTTGCGAAGGGATGACCACTCCAAACGTCGAGCCTTATCATTTCATTTCTATTTGAGAACGGTTGAGTTTCGTGAAATACAAAGATAAAGGGTGCCCATGTTTATTTAGCGAGTATTTAATTTGGAAATCTGTATTGTAATAAAAACTTTGAAGTCAGTAGATTTTTAATGAATTAATATTTAAACAATTTTAATTTAAAAGTAGCTAATTACGCTTAATTTATCTAATCCTTGCACACACACATCACAGCTTGGCTCATCACGGTCTTCTACAGATTGTACTTCGGTGAGTGTGCCCAAGAACTCCACGACCTCACCCCACCGGCCTCCTTATAACATCCTGATGCACTGCAACTTACCATCCCTACCTTGTTGCTATTCCACCAATTTGCACTAAGCGTTTCCAAATGTATTTTATAATGGGCATAGCAAAGGAGTGAAACTCTCTGCCTGCGTCTGTGTTTCCGAACGCTTCAACCCTTCAAAATTAGAATGAACAGGGTTCTTCTGGGTAAACGCGCTCCATCGTAGACTCTTTCTCTGTCGCCCCGACTTAGACTAGAGTCAACAGCAAACCCAACACAAAAAAACGAACGTAAAACCATTAAAATATACGAGGAGTAGTTCGTACATTTGCGAAGACTGACGGCAATGTAACGTTGACTTTAATTTATAATATTTTAAATAAATATTGCAAATATCATAAAACTGTAACTTTACTCACTAGTATAGATACTAAGATAAACTTAATATTTTTTAAATAAATCGCTAAGTCCTAAGTATATGAAAATCCATAATGGAACTCGTTGCGATCTATATATTCAATCACTTCGTGTTACCGTGTTACCTACCTACGTAATGTTAGCGAAATAAAAACTCTTCATTACCTTAAAATGTATAATTTATTTGATTATGAAAATCTTGGAAAATATAAGTAGCAAACATATGAAACAGTAAAAAAAAAACTCTTGATAGAAAGAGCCGTAGATATTGTTATCAAAATCATGTACTATTCTCAAAGATTAAATAATGAAAAAGCGTAGGAGTTAGTTTTTGCTAGGTTTTGAAAATATTACTTTGAAAAAGAAAAACCTGCCTGACCTCAACGCAGTTACAACCGGTTAGATTATGCGTTCGGGTGGAAATTAATAATGTAATGACGTAAAGCTAAGTTTTAATCCATGAAAATTTAAGAGGAAAATAGCTACTACGTAATACCTGGTTAAATCTAACGCCAAAATTTAAATATATTTAAAAAGATGAGCCAGTCAGAGTTTCGCGTCGAACGAAAAGAATCCGTCTTCAGTCCAATGCTGGATTACTGGCAGGATGAGACTAGGAAACCTTGGAGCAAACTCAAGACTGTGACGGCGCTTGAGACCTTCGGACTTGACAGGCACACAAGAACTCCCACCTTATGCCCACACGATGTAAGCACGGATCCAAAAAGTCTGCAGGCCCACAAGGGCTTATGCGTTTTGAAACCGATCTGAAACCGTACTCCGGTTTTCCCGTACGTAATTGATATCGAAGTTTTTTTTTTATAATTTCGCTATATTCGCAGGACCAAACACCAGAAGTGAATTGACATAAACACTTACAATTTTTTTGCTTTATACTTTGTCCAAAGAAAATTCATTACCATTTTTGACACAGATTTTTCCATTATGACGTTCTCGCTTCCCAAATTTTGTCTGTATCTATTTCTTGTCAATCAAACTTATTAAAATCGAGATAATTATGTCATCGGCCAGTCTGACAACTAAAAAAAAAACTGGCCAAGTGCGAGTCGGACTCGCGTGCAAAGGGACACTTTAGACTTCTTATAATTATGTTTTCCTGTAATCTATAGGTAAATATATGTTATCTCCATTTTCTTTTTCAAAATTTTAGGCTCAGTTTCGGAGATAAGGGGGTCATTTTTCGTTTAATTTCTTGAATATGTTCAAACCTATTTATTTTAAAATTATGAAAAAAAAATATAACTAAAACCCTCACAATAAGCCCTTTCATTTGATATGCCACATGATACAATTAACAAAAATTATTAATTTACGTAACGCGTTCATGTTTGGACACTACATGTGCACCAAATTTCAACAGGATTGGGCCAGTAGATCCGGAGAAAATTGCCTGTGACAGACGGACAGACAAACACCTGAGTGATCCTGTAAGCGTTCCGTTTCTTACGGATGTTCGTAACCCTAAAAAGGTTGTGACGAAGTTTGATAGCAAATTTTGCCACAAAATGTACGTACAATTGTACTTAAATGACTACCCAAATACCTACGCACAGTACGTATAACCGAGCTGGCAGATTGTATGTACTTGTGCACGCTTGCTGAGCATGTTTCACTGTGGCATTTAGCAGTACAAGCTTCAATTCACCCGATTGATAGCAATTGAAAGTAAATTGCATTTCACAGTCTATAAAGTACCTATCTGTTTGTCCCGGAAAAGTTTGATAAATTCAATTTTCAACTGGGTAACTTCCGTGTCTGGGCGGTTCACGCTTGATACTTTTTGAATAAATTGGCCCCGCGCCGAATCGATAGTAGTATAGAAAACTCGGAAGTTATCGAAAGGCAACATAACTTTTCGTAGAATATTGAATCAGTAATATCCGTATTTCTGAGCTTGTTTGTGGTCGATGCTCGGACGGCGCGCCGCGTCACATCTATCAAGAAAATATTATTTTTGGAAGTAGGCGTGATATTCGCCGGAAATTCGACTTCCTGTGTGTTGTTACCATACATAAAATAGATACATTCAACTGAAATATATGCATCGGTATGCCCACTATTAGGGTAGTAAGTCATATACAGAAGTCAGAAGAGAATTAGTTCAGTACATTAAGTGAAAACGAGCCATTTCTGTAGGTACCAAGCAGATAATATTTAATTAAATAAGCTAGTCGCGTAAACAGAAAACAATGCAGTACGAACGTTCATTTCCCACGGGTTTATTTGGACGTTTCAGTTGCAACATAAAATTATTTAGAACTAACATTTTGCCACTACAAAGCACATAATGTGCTCCTAAAGAGCTTAAGTTGTTGTAGGCCTACAGTTAAGTCACAAAGCTCGTAGAGATAAAAGTTAATTGTTTGAATCAATTTGTTTTTAAATGCGACGTTCGAATAATCCGCCGAACAGCCGCAGGGTTAGGCCCAAAAATAATTCAAATAAGGTGGTCCTCAATGAAGGATTAGTTTATGCGGTGAACCCATACCCTTTAAATCTGATGCAGGGTGGAGACCAGGACTAATCAGCGCGGATTGTTGCCCTTCCGCCACTCTACGCCCTGATTCAAGTAAATGAGAAAACTTTCTAATTGGAATTTCAAATAGGCCTCCGTTTATCCAGACGAGAGCTGTTCGCGGTTCGACGCCAACATGCTGGGCCGCATTATAATTCTCTTCGGTTTGGGTAATTGATATGGGTTTTAGTAATTTAACATCCAGTGTCTACCATTGTCAACAGACCATTTGTTACATTAATACATGCAGTTGCGTGATCACTTTGAGGGTGCCATTACAACGAGGGGACGTTTTGGTGTCAAATATGAGTCGTTGTTGCGAAGTACTTTACAGTTTATACTAATTGAGGTTTGTATTTTGTTTAATGTTGTTATATTCACTTGTTTATTGCGTCAAAGTGGCTTTTGCTTGAGATTATATTTCTTCCTTTCTTCATTTAGTTTTTGGAAATGAGTAGCTAGTTGGAAACGTGCCGCGCTCTCCATTGCCTTTGATGGTATAGGCAAAGTTTAAAATAAACGTTCAAGGAGCTAAAAATTACAGTTTAGAGGTGCTCAGGTCGATTCAAAGCAAGTACCAATACATGTTTAAGTCTCTCTATTGGAATTATGTTCAAATTCGACGATTGAGGAAAACGCTTTGAGGAAATTTCCTTGTCATGTGTAATGCTCTGAGAACGGAGTTAGGTTGAGCCACCTGTCACGTTTGGCATGCTCATTAGGCAATTTACCACACTGACGTGATTTCGTTAAGTATCCCTTTATGCCGTGAAGAAAAACAAGCGAGAAAATGCCTACTTTTATTACGAACTTTCTTTAGTAATCTAATTTTTGAACTACACTCGTAATATCATTTGTTGAAACTCTCCATAAAATCACTAAACCCAACTCGCCCTATCCATTGTTGTTTAATCCAAATGTGGGTTTATCTAAGCCATTTTATATAGGTTCGAATAGGTAAAAGTTTCACGTACATACGGAGTAGATATCGATTTCCAATCTAATTATTGTATAACCTTACTAATCCTCTAAAGGCTTCGTTTGTATGGGATTAGATTCACCGATAGCGAGTTTTTCAACATTGAATATCACAATTACTTGGGTACTAACTACGGCTACTTTATTTTATTGTAATTTACAAGCTTTGATCTTTATTTGAAGACTAACTGACCCGTGCTCAATTCGTTGGGCGGTATTTTTCGGGTTTGAATGCCTATGACACTCACAAATAACGTGGCTTTCTATTGGTAAAAGAATTTTCAAAATCGGTTTAGTGGATCCAGAGATTACCTCCTACAACCTCACAAACTCATAAACTTCACTTCTTTATAATATTAGTATAGATATAGATATTAGGTTGGTTTTATAACTATCTAAAGAGTTATTGGGTTTTCCATTAGGAATTTCTCATTGACAGCCCGGAGTTCGGAAGTTGATGGTGTGACACCCCCGTGCCTCGGAAAGCACGTTAAGCCGTTGGTTCTGCGCCAGATCTTTCTCCGGTCGTGTCGGCGTGTTAGTTTCCGTTGAGATTGGCTGCTAAGGCCGTAATCCGTCAGGAGGACTATATAATATCTTAGGATAAAGAAGGAATACAATTTACAAGTCAAAGCTATGCGAGGCGAATCTATAGTCAGCTATTACTGCGCAGCTGATTTATAATCAGCTAGCGTTGCGTAGCGGGTCTGTACCCAGTTACTACTGCGTAACGTATTTGTACCCAGCTACTACTTTGTAGCAGATCGTTTGTCCCCCAACGACTGTAAAGGATCCTGGTGGTATCCTGCTACGACTACGACGCAGATGTGTAGCTGCTACGATAGCGTAGCGGTTCGATAGCTGTCCACTACTGCGTAGCTGATTTGTAGCCAGCTACTAAGTACTGCGTAGCGGATCTGAAGCCAACTACGACTGCATGGCGTATCTGTAGCCAGCTACTACTTCGTAGCAGATCGTTTGCCCATCAATGACTGTAAGTCCGCGGACAAGAACTCAGCGACGCGGCAGCGGTGGAGGCAGTGGCGCGAGGATCAAACCCGTTTACGAAGTCATCGGGCAGCCGCCCATTGTGTCACCCTATGTAATGTTTTCTTCATCTATTTTTTCTGTAACTTATATGGTGTACATAATAAAGAGTATTCTATTCTATTCTATTATATCGCGCGGCGCTAGAGCGGCGCGCATATCGTTGTGTTATGAGAAGTTGCCAATCTATGACTACGTCACTGCAGACGCACGGGCACCGCTCGACTGGCGCGCGCCGCTCGTACGCCGCCACCGCGCCGCTCTTCCGCCGCTCTCTTCATGAACTGCTCCATGTAAATCTATGCATTTGAACGCGCCGCTGGTCGTGCCGCCGCCGCCGCCACCGCGCCGCTGAGTTCGTGTCTTGGTACTTGGTATCCTGCTACGACTGCGTAGCTGATCTGTAGTCAGCTACTAGAGACTGCGTAGCGGATCTGTAGCCAGCTACGACTGCGTAGCGTATCTGAAGCCAGCTACTACTTCTTAGCAGATCGTTTGCCCATCAGTGACTGTAAAGTATTGGTATCCTACTACGACTGCGTAACTGATCTGTAGTCAGCTACTAGGGACTGCGTAGCGGATCTGTAGCCAGCTACGACTGCATAGCGTATCTGTAGTCAGCTACTACTTCGTAGCGGATCGTTTGCCCATCAATGACTGTAAAGGATTGGTATCCTGTTACGACTACAAAGCTGATCTGTAGCCAGCTACTAGGGACTGCGTACCGGATCTGTAGGCAGCTTCGACCACATAGCGTATCTGTAGCTAGCTACTATTTTGTAGCAGACCGTTTGCCCATCAATGACTTAAAAGGATTGGTATCCTGCTACGACTGCGTAGTAGCTAAATGTGTAGCTACTACGATATCTTAGCGCTTCGATAGCCTGTCACTATAGTGTGTAACCAGCATAAGTACCTGTGAGAACCTCATGTCAGTACTAGTGCAACCACCAGACATTGCTTGTTCGCAGTTTTTAGGGTTCCGTACCTCAAAAGGAAAAAATGGAACCCTTATAGAATCACTTTGTTGTCCGTCCGTCTGTCTGTCAAGACCCTTTATCTCGGGAACACGTGGAGGTATCGAGATGAAATTAAAACCATTTTCTCAGGTTCACAGTCCCGTAAAGCTGTGAAAAAATCAAACTTTTACGGCCGTTTAAACCGCAAAAAACATGTATTTCAACACTCTCAAGGGAAACAAAATGTATAGGTTATTTTCCGTTGACCTACTACAATGAAATTTGGCAAGCAGTACCGTCTTATACTACAAGTATAGGTAAAAATCTGAAAACTAAACATTTGTAATTAAGTCATAAAAAAAATATAGGCTTTATTTAAAGTAACCTACAAATTTGTACGGAACCCTCGGTGGGCGAGTCCGAATCGCACTTGTCCGTTTTTTATTGATAAATTATATTTATTTTGTAGTAGGTAAGTTGTAAATAACACTTTTACACGTCAATATTTTGTGGTAATTTTAAAAAGTAGAGCCGGTTTAGTTTGTATTCGTTTTTTTTAATGTTGCTATACCTTACTTAAAAAAGATAATCCATTTATAGCAAGCTGGCAAACAAATCTGCAGCATAACCTTAAATTGACTCGTTACTATTATAGCTGTCTGTCATTAATAAATTGAAGCGTCAATGATAGAAAACTTTTCCAAGATTAAATAGGGAAAATGAAGTGCTGAATCAGCGGGATCAGTGCGCATGTATTAGAGAGTTTCGTCAGAGCATTCGCGTTACATCAGAGACGTTGTAAAACTTGTCCGGCCGATGGTCGAGTAAGCTCGGAACGAAATTGCCAATCCTCTTTCACAATGGACCGTAAAATGGTTTTCCGTTTTTGCCCGACCGAGCGGAGCGCTCCTCGTTGATTCACCGGACACGTCGCTCGGTGGGCTATCACTAGTGGGGGGAATTTGTGGAAATAACTCTTCATATACCTGGAAGCCGCGCCGCGGGGAAAACTATACCAAGCGTTTACTTGCTCTTTAGCACCTACGTCCTTGTAATTACCGCGAAATTAATCTAAACGACAAGTCCTTTCTACTTTAATTTTATATAGTGTGTTGCTACCTCACCGGTGCGCGGTGTGACATTTTTCAGAACCCATTTTATACCTTCAATAGTACACACAGCGAAACGACATTGTACCTTGAAAAGCTTTTATTACGCTTAAACTTTTAGAAAGCAACGAGTTCACAATGTTCATATATTGTTTTGACGTATTTGTCATTAAGTACATTAGCTGAATTTATAATTGAATTTTGGATATTTGTGGATATTTAGATGATAAAATGCGCCGGTAAAACAATGTTATATTTAAAGTCAAAGTCAAATGATTTACTTCAACTAGACCAACAAAAGCACTTTTGATCGTCAAATGAAAATAAAATATTATAGTGACTCTAGTCGTCCGTTCGCAAAAGATAGATTCTTATGGAGAAAAACGGACAAGAAACTCCATAGTCACTCTTTACAATATTTGCATACATTAATCAATTGATTAAATGTGAGGACGATACTCCCAAAAAAACACTTATATACTACTAATAGGTACAAGTGCAAGGTTTTTTTTAACATCAAAAACAAGGTTTTAAAATCCCCGTTGAATATAAATCGTCAAAATACAAGACTAGTGTACAGATTTATTCTTTCACGTTTTATGCAAAAACGACGCGTAATTAGCGCATTCTTACTGTATTTCCTTTTGCGCGTGTTGCCAGTATCCTGTATGTATAACATCGTCACATACATCACATCAAATAGAAAGCTTTAGTACATATTTCATTGCTAGCCGCCTAGGTCTCCCGACAACAGCTGAAGTATTACATCACAAATCTCAGAATGTATTGTGACAGTAGGAACATTCCAAGATATATAATTTCTTTTTCAAAAGTTTTTTTTTCATTCTCAATCTGAATAGGCACATTGAGAGCTTTAAAGTCGGCTGAGTTTTGTGTGGACTAAGACATTAGAGTTAAAATAATGCTCAAATTGTTAATAGGTTTCTGACGATTAGTAACATCTCGTCAAATAATTTATGCTGTTTGTAGAAGATTTTTTGATACCGAATACCTACTGAAGGCAAAATTATTCCTTTATATTTTGTAATATATCAGTTTTCTTGAACTTTTCGTTTGTTTTGTATATTGATGAAAACGTCCAAGAAATTAGAATCTCAAGCAAAGTGTAAATGAGCTAGTTTTCTTGTTACAACCATTTTCTATTTTTAAATTGAAGAAATTCAGATAGATGCTACTATGTTTCGTTCCAAGCTTTATTTTCAATGGTGAAATAGAATTAGGCTATCATGATTGTTTATTACCTACACACACTATTACGTCTGCTTTTACGTAACTATATTTAACAATTTGTGAAATGTACCCGTGCGCCTGTGCGGCACATTTGCACATTATGCATGTCTGGGGAGGATAGTGACTAGACTCTACTGTGCAGACGTACGTACGTACGTAGTCGGTCTAAATATATGTCTTCTTATCTCATGTGTAAGCTCTAAAATACTTTGACATAATACTGCGTTCTATTATGCCACCAAATAAGTAAAATGCTTCTTAGTTTTAACGGAGCTTATCTCAACAATGGACTAGAAAAAGAAAATTACACCGAATCTCAAACATGCATTATTTAGAAATGAAAACGTCCATAATACAATGTCCCTAAACCAAATCACCGCAAGTAACATTACGTCCACTACATATTAATAAACATGAAGACAAAAAACGGTCGGGTAAATAAAAAAGAATAATACAGCGTAGAAACACATTCCGCGCGCGGTCCCGACTACAATGCGGCGAAACGACACAAGTACATAAGCCAGTTGAAACTACTGGCGGTGACAGCTACAGGCAATATCTTTGCTACACCAGACCAATATCTGTAGAGCTGCAAAAATAATGATACTTGAGAAAAACTTCCACTACGGAATAATCTACTCTCTTCTCTACATATGAAGTTGTTCCTTTCTTGCTCTAAAGCGAGTCAATTATTATTTCTATCTTGAAAAAAGTTGCATTTCCTTTTCTTTTCCTCATTAAGACGAAGATCTTTGCAATGTTGCTGTCATACTTGTCCCCAAGGCATTCCGAGTAATTGAATAATTCTTTCTTAGCAAGTGCTTAGCACAAAGACTTTTTGGCTACAAAATGCTTCTACAATTTGTAGATTTCAAGTACATTATTTAAATATAATATTTTATTTATTTGAAACAGAATTGAAATAAATCTGAATAAGTTACTAGATAAAATACTAAAACGAATTTATCTGAGCCTACATAATTCAATGACACTTCAAAGAACCAATAATCATAATGTCCTTACCTAATTTGAAGGAAAATGTTAGGTCAAGGAGACGGAGACGGCCAGTTTATCTCGAAACATCACGTAATGCACTCGGGAGGGTATTTAATTCAACGCTTACAAATCTATATTTGTACAGATTTATTATATGTATAGATATGCCTATGCATATCTATACAGATAATAAATCTGTTGAAGAGTCATTTTTGTACATTAAAAATAATTAAAAAAATTGCCAAGGTGATAAAGGATAACCAACAGAACCCATTTCTATCATTTTTGGAATTTTTGTCTGTTTATCTGTTTAGATGTTCAGACATCACGTAAAAAGTACAAAAATAATGTAGATAACTTTCATACATTAAAATTGTACGTAACTCAGGGTATAACTTAGTTTTTGTTTCATCGTAATCGGTTCACGCTATCAAATGATGTTTGTGTTTAAAGTACTCAAGAAGAAATTAATTTTATCATTACGTGACACGTGCACATACACGCAACGCCATCTATTGAAATTAAATAGTAATAGTTTAGTACTGTTTTATGAATGAATGCATGGAAATAAAACCACAACATACTGTTGAGTTATTTGTGAAACTCTTAATACGTAGCGAAGTAGAAATGAACTGTAAGTTATTTTATCATTTTATTTATCGTAACATGTGAGCTTCTAAGTTCGAACTTATATTTTGACAGTTCAACTACATTGTCGATAGATGGCGATGTACTGATGACACGTTTTTCTGAATCGCAGTGTTAAGATTCTCCGCTGTTAAATGACATGTCTGACAATGAAAGTTTGGATACCTATGCTATGTCGGGAATAACGATATGTTTGTTCGAAAAAGAAAAAAGAGAAGAGATTGATGAATTTTATTGTGATTTGAATCGACATCATCAATCTAAGACAGCCGCACGCATGGGTCGATCTTCAAGGGTAAGCAACGCTTGCCGAGGTCCGTCTGTGGATGGATGGCAACTGTAACATACCGAGATTCCTCCGTGCTTCAGAATATAAACAGCCGCATGGCTAAAATATAGATAACGTTTGCACGAGTCCATCTTCAAGGCTAACCTACGCTTGCCGAGGTCGGTCTGTGGATGAGACGTGAGGGAGATGAGAACATACCGAGATTCCTACTGATAACCCGTTATAAATATAGTGGAAATTATAGTCTTTACGGAATATCAGAAGTCGAAAATCTGACACCTGCAGTCTTGCCAAGAAGTATCGTGTTACTCAGTAATGTAGGGTTTTAGAGATCTGGTAGGCAGCCGCTCCTCGTAAAATACTGGTATTCAACTGAATTCGGTTTGACTAGAAGCTGACACCAATATAGCTGGGAAAAGGCTAGGCAGACGATGCTTCATGGTAAAAATCTGAAATGATTTGCAAAAAACAGTGAATCTACAGCTGTTAATAAAAACTGCAAGATTGGCAAAACTGGGCACAGATTACAAACGTTGTTTTGTTTAAATCTCCTTTATCCACTAAGGAGACGGCCTAAGTGAAATCCCGGCATCGGCATTTAATTGAATTTAGGATTCCCAAAAATAGATAAATTCCTAAAATTATATTTTCGTTACACATTTACCCTATTCTATAGACGGCCTAAGCATCTGCCAGCCTGTTCATTAAATGTTGTATTAGACACATTGGCTGGATAACATTAAGGCCGCTGATTAAACCGCCGTTCAATAAAAAGGCCAATAAAACGGCAGAGTAATCTCTCAAGGACCGTAAGCCCCAATTGGGGCCAAATGGGATGGTTTTTCATTATCTTGCGTGCTCGGTGCCTGCACGCAGTTGGCTGCAACAATAATAATACCGATTTACTTTTTAATAGATGCCCAGCCTTTTCCCAACTATACTGGGATCAGCTTCCGATCAGCACGGTGGAGTCTCGGTATGTTGAATAATATGGTCACTTATCCACAGACCGACCTCAGCATGAGTTGGTTAACCATGAAGATCGAACCGTGCGACTGTTATTATTTAGCTACGAGCTCAGGTAACAGATATTTTTCGACATCCACGCGAACAAAGTCACACACACAGCTAGTCTACACTTCTACACTAATATTATAAAGAGGAAAGATTTGTTTGTTTGAAATGAATAGGCTCCGAAACTACTGGACCGATTTGAAAAATTCTTTCAGCAATGGATAGCTACATTATCAGGGAGTAACATAGGCTATATTTTATCCCCGTACTCCCACGGGAACGGGAACTACGCGGGTGAAACCGCGTGACGTCCACTAGTCTCATATAAAAATGAACATACTATATTCCACAAAAATACACATGAATTGTATCGCCGATGAGCGGCTGTGTCAGAGTACCTACAATGGAAAATGAGCGCCAACGCCAATTATTCCAGCATTTATTCGATAACTTGCGTTAAAGTGAGACCTGTTAGCAATCGGATATTTTTTTTTTTTTGCTTTTGATAAAAATATGAAAATATTATACATAATTACCGAGAGACACGTATTTAAATATATCTTAACGAGATAAGCGGATTGCTGTAGATTTATCGAACCCATCTCGATCGTTTCGTTAACAAGTAAATGTAATTCGGTGCAGATATTTCATTTATATAAAATAATATTTTATTAAAGATCATGTGTAAAGCCCAAAATCCCCAATCTAACCATTTATTAATCCATTTATTTATTTATCAATCCATTTTTAATACTATCTAATGTTTTATAAAGAAGAAAATGTAGTAGCATCGAACAATTTATTTGTCATGGTTAATGAAATGTGTTATGATTTTATTTAACGAGTGTTGATGTATTTATTTAATCCTTATTATTCCACATTGCTACTATTATTTAATTATAGTACTCGATCTTTTTGCGTGGGCTGTGGTGGCCGATAATTATGTGCGCATAGTGAGATTGTTTCATTTATTTAATGTTTTATTTGCTGGCAGACCATGATTAAATAAATGCCTGTCGAAAAATATTGAATTAATTAAGCTTTCTGTTTCGTGTCAGTTTTTCCCGGTCATTGACCCATACCTTAATAAGTGAAACTGAGTGTTTACTTGCTTTTAACACACGGTTACTTCTTTCATTTATTATTTGGTGAGTTTGGACTTTGTTAATCGACCGTCTGCTGACTTCCAAGAAGTTTATCATAGTTTTAGTAAAACTGACTTGGATTCAGCAAGAGCTTTATATATTCCTAGAAACATCTATGTACGATCCACTTCCAACGTGAATTCAGATAGCAACCTACATATTATAAAGCATCGACCACATCACATATAAAATCCATAAAGTCTCCCTTTACCAGATAAAAAGGGTTATTCCATAGAATATTAATACAAGATCTTCTATTGAACACACTTGATTTAAGAGCTATAATAAAAGTGTCCCTTACAAGTGAGCCGGAGGATTCGTTCTCGTATTGCGTGACCTTTCCCATAAGCGGATTATTATGAACCGAGTCCGGCCCGGCTGCTGACATTTATGGCGTCATTAATGCCGTTAATTATGTCTGATCTGTCAATAATGCTGTGACAGGTTGAGTTGAGCCCGGATATACATTGGTCTAAAATTGTTTAGCACCCCTCAGGAATACGGCTGCCTAAAATGGAACAGTTCGCTTTAAATTAAAGACGTTTGTTTCTTGACCTATTTGTGTCTCTGTCAGTTTTATTCGACATAGTTGTATCTCAAAATAATATAATAAACACGATAAAAAAAAAATACTATGCGGAAAGGTGTACCTAGGTCATTGGTATAACCCTTAAGATAGACTTCAAGAAAACACGAGAAAAAGTAACCTAGTTAAATGCTATTCCAAACTATTTGCCTTTACCAAATTTCGTCCAGATTCGTTCAGCTGTTCTGGCGTGATTGAGCAACAAACATCCATCATTCAATAGTTTGGATGAAGATCCTCTAATTTTGAATTTATAATGGGAGTAAGTATAGTGCAATACTTTGTTTGTCTTAGATCTAAGCAAGTAGAAAGCTGTGATATACGAGAACATAGTCGCAATACTAACTTGAGTGTTCGGTTCAATGGCTGAACATGCATTGAACTCGACGAATCGTTGCGGTGCACGGCGGGCGCCTGAAAAAAGTCTTGCACACTTTACTCTGTATGGGTTTGGCATAAGGTTTTGAGTAGTAGTAGTGCATCTTGTAAAATACAAAGGAATTTAGGTCGCAGGATGACGTTTTCAATAGGTGAGTGCAGCTTTTATTTAGGTGTGTTTCATTTTCAACGTTTTAGTATAGTCGTGATATTTGTTAATATTTTTACTGCAATAATTTTTGAGAATAATTTTATCAAAATTTTCTTGTCCCAGCACCAGTTTAAGTAGCCCTAGCGGAAATGTTTTGAAAGATTATATTCAAAATATTTCTGTAATCAATTTTGCAGATATCAATCACGTGACGTCGGGTTAATTAGCTAATCACCTTGACCTTGCCACCGCTCGCCACCGCGCCGTCCGCCGCGCCGTCCGCCATGCTCCGCGGCTAGGGAACGTCGCGAGTAGGTATCGAGGGCCGCTAAAACGAATTCCGTGTTTCTTAATGTAGCGACGAAATAATGACGCGGTAAATATTAAAATTATACGATCAGAGCAACAAACTGGACATTTTAATTAGACGGTAATGTTACTTGAGCATTAGAAGTGGTCAAGCGAATTTTCAGAAAAAAGTTACACGAGCTCTTTGATACGCAGTTGAAATACGATACAGCGAACGTGATCCACATTTTATGCGATATCCATTTTAATGTCTCACAAAGGTATTAAAACAATATCTCACACAAGATAATAATGTCAAACTTTCATAAAAATAAAGTAGATTCTGTTAGATTGTAGTCGTATATAAATACATCTAAACGACGAAGTTAAGGTGATCGTATAGCTATTTACGTGTTTAGTACGCATTCAGTAAAGGAAAAGATCGCGTATCGTAACGGAAACATTTGTGAAGTATCCCTGAACATCGGGGCGTGGGCATTCGGGTCACGTCGGGGCAACAACGCGCGCGCCGAGCACCTCGGCTTGTTGTGATATCGCCCCTGGTTTTTTCACAATACCTGACCCCACTACGAGAGATTCCCTAACGTTAGTTTGTTGAGATAGCTGTACCAACTTTATGTTCTTTTTAATGTTTTAGTGGCCAAAGCGCTACGTGCCGCTCACGGTGTTCGGATATCTGTCGTGAACCCTTTTTATCTCTGCGAAATGTTAATTGGAAGGGGATTGCTGAACAAATTTACTATATTACTTTATGGGATTGTGTTCGTATACTTGTAATTTTAGATAAGGGTCGATAATTTTTGAAATCAAAAAGAAATAACAGTAGGATGAAATCCATTGGAAAAGGAAGAGAATATAACAAAAATGAAAAGAAAAATATTTTACGGGCGATCTGAGGTCGGGAAGTGGATGGGGGATTTCCGGAAAAACTACAAGTCCTATGGAAAAAAATTAGACAAAATTGTAGGTAATAAAAAAACAACAACTTTTGTATTTACACTTTTTTCACATAACCTCAAAATTTATGTGAAAAACTCAAATAACCAAGTTTTTGGTTTTTTTAGGGTTCCGAAAAAAAAAGGAACCCTTATAGGATCACTCGGGTGTCTGTCTGTCTGTCTGTCTGTCTGTCCGTCTGTCACAGCCAGTTTTCTCCGGATCCACTAGACCGATTCTGTTGAAATTTTGTACACATATGGACTTCTATGACCCAAACACGGATGCGTTACGAAAATTATTAAATTTTTAGTATGGGGGTCACTTTTGGGGGTCAAACAAGAAAATTAAAAAAAAAAGTTTTTTGAACAATATCGTGTAACATATCAAATGAAAGGACTTACTGTGAGGATTTTAATTATATTTTTTTTCATAATTTTAAAATAAATGATTTAGAAGTTATTCAAGAAATTAGACGAAAAATGTCCATTCCCCCCCCTTATCTCCGAAACTACTGAGCCTAAAATTTAAAAAAAAAATGGAGATAATAGATCTTTACCTAAAGATTACAGGAAAACCTATAAGAAGTCTGTAGTGTTAATATAACATGTTAAAAAAATTAAATTCGTTCGGAACCCTTTGCACGCCAGTCCGACTCGCACTTGGCCAGTTTTTTTATTTTCGTTTACGTAATTTGGTGGCAACTTACCTTTCTATGTCCCAAACACCTTTTTAGGGTGTCCGAACAAAAAACGGAACCCTTCTTATAGGATCACTCGGGTGTCTGTCTGTCACAGCCAGTTTTCTCCGGATCCACTGGACTGATTCTGTTGGAATTTGGTCACATATGGACTTTTGTAACCCAAACACAGACGCGTTACGTAAATTGTTAAATTTTTAGTATGGGGGTCACTTTTGGGGGTCAAACTAGAAATAAAAAAAAAAGATTTTTGAACAATATTGTGTGACATATCAAATGCAAGGGCTTGCTGTGATGGTTTTAATTGTATATTTTTCATAATTTTAAAGTAAATGGTTTTGAAATCATTCAAGAAATTAGACGAAAGATAACCATTCCCCCTCCCTTATCTCCGAAACTACTGAGCCTAAAATTAAAAAAGGGGGGTAATTAAATAGATCTTTACCTATAGATTACAGGAAAACCTATAAGAAGTCTATAGTGTTAAAATATCGTGTTAAAAAAATAAAATTCGTTCGGAACCCTTTGCACGCGATTCGGACTCGCACTTGGCCAATTTTTTTACTTAATATAGAAAAAGCTCCCTAATTTTCAATCGAAAATTCTCCCGTCATAATATCTGCTTTTTTTAAAAAGTCGGCAGACGTTTTGTTCGTTGAAATTTATACTTTATGGCGGTGAAAAAAAAAAACCGAAAATCGAGTTAAACCGTTTTTTACCCTTAAAAACTCACCCCCATCCACTTCCCGACCTCAGATCGCCCGTAAATTATTTTTCCTTTCATTTTTAGGGTTCCGAAAAAAAAGAACCCTTATAGGATCACTCGGGTGTCTGTCTGTCTGTCTGTCTGTCTGTCTGTCTGTCTGTCTGTCCGTCTGTCACAGCCAGTTTTCTCCGGATCCAGTGGACCGATTCTGTTGAAATTTGGTACACATATGGACTTTTATGACCCAAACACGGACGCATTACATAATTTATTAAATTTTTAGTATGAAGGTCACTTTTGGGGGTCAAACTAGAAAATTAAAAAAAAAAGTTTTTTTAACAATATCGTGTGACATATCAAATCAAAGGGTTTTAATTATACTTTTTTCATAATTTAAAAATAAATGGTTTTGAAGTTATTCAAGAAATTAGACGAAAAATGACCATTCCCCCCCCCTTATCTCCGAAACTACTGAGCCAAAAATTTTGAAAAAAATGGAGATAATAGATCTTTACCTAAAGATTACAGGAAAACCTATTAGAAGTCTGTAGTGTTAAAATAACATGTTAAAAAAATTAAATTCGTTCGGAACCCTTTGCACGCGAGTCCGACTCGCACTTGGCCAGTTTTTTTGTACTATTCTCTTCCTTTTCCAATGGGTTTCATCCTACTATATTTTTTTTTCACTTTTAACCATTTTCAAAGACTTCACAGCCCCGGTCTATATTTGTAAGTTTCTATCAGCTCAGTCTACTGAAGTCGACATCTGGACATGTGTACTTTTCTAACTCCCGAAAGCCAGGAAAAAAGTGAGACTACCAGAAAAGCGTTGAGTCAGTTAAGCTCGACTAGTCCTGGGGAAGCGAAAAGAATACCTAAGAATAATAAATAAGAATCTTTATTTGTAAACATAGGTAGTTACATGGTGTGTGAGATGTCACAATATTAGATCGAACTTTCTTGGATACCGCAAAATGTTCATAAAAAAGAAACAGCGGGTGAGTAAAACAAATATTTCCATTTTTTTTACATTTTTATCAAGCAGGAGATAGAACAGAGCTACAATAGCCACGAAGGACGTGAACTGAGCTAAGCCATGGACTTGTCTTGAAGTTTTTCAGCTTGTTCTGATGGTTCTTACTGGAAGTGGTGTCCATAGAACCTAACTCTGTATAACATGTGCAAGATAGATACATATAGGTACTCCTTTTTAGAACTTCGAGAGGGTGTTGCATGTGGATTATACTCTAGTCCTATAGTACCTACTTATGTTAAAACTGATTTTACTTTGATGATTTAACTTCTTTAATCTACTACAAGGAATAAAGGCCAAGCATTTTTTTTTGTTACTAAGCCCTTTAAGAAGCTTCTAGATAGAGGGTTTTTGTTCAGGATGCGTTGGCGTTTGCGGAACCCGATATCAATACCTCTTTGCTTATACGTTTGTTAAAGGTATACTTTAATGTCTTCAAAGTTCTGTTACAAAATCAGATATCATTCCACCCACACCTTTCACCTCATTCAACTCGGTTCCGATAAAAAATAAAGATATTTTTCCACTGCCTATCCGTTTATATAACTAAAGCATCAACCTCATGTTTGTCACCGAACGCAATAAAAACACTCTACAAGGACACAACAGTTTGTTAAGAGTGCTTAGAAGAAGTTAATTTTATATACTTAAAAGAGTCTTATAATATTATTTACTTCTCTATACAACATAATGTTTGTTTATGACTCCTTATTATTCCTTAGTGTTCCAGAAACTTCTGTGGAATGGGCTTAACAATCTTAAGACTTTTCTACAAAAACAAGAAAATATTACGTTTCCTTTTAAACTTTCGGTACCACGTACTTGTGTTGGAAACTTTACCAGTGTCCTTTGCAATGCTTTCTAGAACGTAAAACATGATTAAAAAAATAATCTCTTGGAACGTATTTAAAAGCACCAGCTGTGGCCATTTGACGTCTTTTCATGAGTTAAGCCTTTCTCTGGGATGAAGAGGTGGGCTTCTAATGGAAATCTAAGCAGTGTGTGCTGAATTCCAGCAGAGTTGATCGTAGATTAACATTTTTGTGCTGACTTTCTCAATATTCATTAGTAAGGTTTCAAATAGTTTTACATAGATGAAGGTTTGTTTTAGATTCGTTACATTTTGCACCAGAATAACGAAAACATTTTACAATCTGCCGAATTTTCTATTAGCTGTTTAAACCTTTAAAACGTTTGTGAGCATTATAAAAATAGGCTGGATATGTAACAGTGCAAAATGTACTTATTTATGAACGATCAACGACACAAAGAGCTGTTCAAAGCAAAATTGTGTGCGACTGCTTTCGGGAACACCGGCCGATATAAAGGTACGGCCCGACTTTGGAGTTCCGTAGTCAGTGGAAATCAGTATTACGTGACCTTTAATATACCAGTATTACGAAAATAAAGTATGTTTATCTAGACTATGTCAGTAGGTAAAAAATAATAGGCACGGAAAAGTCACAAGAAATTTCAAATGAATACCAGTAAAAGAAATAATCAAATTGTAGGTATGTGTCAGAAACTTTTTCTCTTTCTGAATAACGCTTGTATTTTCTTTAAATAAGCAAGGCTCTCGACGACTTATTTAAGGCTACAATTACTGATCTATATTTCCTTGAAAAAAGAAGCAAAAATACGTAAGTAGGTTCCTAGGTATTACTAATGGCCTTAATCCCAGGTACTTACAGAGCATATAAAAATTATCTCTTATAGAAGAAGATAGGAATACTTAATTTCTAGGTAGGAAAGTATCGAGGATTTAATCTTATCCCCGTAATTTTATAAAGTCCCACTTTCCTACTATATCTTGCTACTAATACTAATACAAAGTTTGTGACGATGGATGGATTTTGGTATGAAAGGGGTACGAACTTTTTCTATGGGAGTTCGCATAGCCATTTAATGATAGTCATCATTGTCACATGGTGACTTTGCCTCGAAATATCTCGGCATCGTGACACTTTAGGGCACCATGTTCCTAACATTTTTTGTTTGTTGAAATGTCCTCTTCCCATATATGCATGATAGATCGTGCTATGCCATTGACGTTCTATCGCCTTTGGTATGCATAAGTCACCGAAAAATGGCAAACTTCGTAAGATTATAAAATAACTTAAGAGATTGTAAACTTTCGTTTAATTGTAAACTGGACATTTGGAATGCTTTTTTACGCATCAAAAGTTGATAGTTTATAAATTCTAGAATTCATTCCGAGAAATTGTGAATTTCCCATTAATGTTAAAATTAAAAAAATTGCCTTTATTTTCTCTGACCTTTGCACAATTTGTAACATATTAAACATAAAACTATACTATACTATTTTAACTATGTTTCTATTTTTCATTTTTCGTATGTACATAACTTAACATTTAACATCAATTACCAGGTCAGGCTGTCTTGCGACATAGGCCTCCCATTCATGTTAGGTTACTTTAAACCCTGCAGGTAGGAATAGGAGCCCCGCGTAGCGGGGCTCCGTCAACTTGCCCTGGTTACAACCGTAATTTAAGCCGAGTGTAGGTACATTCATATTAAAAATTAGTTATTCCTAAAATTACACACCCAAAGTGAACTCAACCTACATCGGACAACGGGAGGTCCATTCAATTGACGTCACATCTGAACAGACCAATGAGAGCCTGTTTCTTGTAGACTTGTGCTCTGATTGGTCACAACTTCTCGGAATGAATTCGAGAAATTATAAACTATCAAATTTTGATGCGTAAAAAAGCATTCCCAATGTTCAGTTGACAATTTATCGAAAGTTTACAATCTTTTAAGTTATTTTATAATCTAACGGAGTTTGCCACTTTCCGGTGACACATACAACGTGTAACAGAATAAACGCACTACCTGTAAAAGGTTCATTTTGCTCATCATTATAGGGAATGTAAAAAACAATCAAATTCAACATTTTAACTTTGACGACGGAGGCCCACAGCGCGCGGCTCCTATTTCTCTCGTCAGAGTTTAAAGAAACCTAACATGAAAGGCATGACGCGTGCTAAGTTCGCTCGCTTCGCTCGCTCACTCTAGCTGGCCCGGCCTACCGTTCGAACCTTTTTTTTTGTGGCTGGTCGGCACCAGCCGGGGATTACGGAAGTCGCGGCGCCCGCCGCTGCGGGCCACCTCGGGTCAGCGGGGGGAGTGAGGTGTTTGATTCCCCCCACGACGTCAAAGAGGGGCGCACGGGAATACCATGCGCCACCACCTCGGGTCCGGATGAATGGGGGGCGACGGACATCCCCAAGTCTGTCGCCCCTGGACCCAGTTAGGGGGGCCGGAAGAGGGCATCGTATGCGCCCTCCTCCGAAGCCCGGTGCGCCTGCTGCGGGCTGGGAGGGAGGTCGAGATCTCCCTCTCCCTTTCCGCAGCCTCCTTCTGCGCGATAACTGTTTCGCAGAAGAAGACCACCGCGTCCCAGGACTCCTCGCCGTCGACCATAGCATGAACTACAGCCGACAGCGAGAGATCACTGCCTACCACAGAGATGAGGGCACGGCGTGACTCCTCCCAAGCGGCACACTCTGCCAGCGTATGCCGCGCCGTGTCCTCCCGACAGTCGACGCAGTGGTAACACCGAGCGTCCGGCTCCCTGCCTATGCGACACGGGAACCTCCCAAAGCAACCATGCCCCGAGAGGACTTGCGTCACACGGAATGACAAGGAGCCGTGCCTTCTCCCTACCATTCGAACCTGACCTAACCGTGTCGTGGTGCCCTAAGATCACTGTGTCCTATGTTCCGGTACTTGGCTCGGCAAGTCATTAAATGACATTGAATTAAGTCATTTCTATAGCTGTATAATTAAATGCCGGGATATTTATAATCAAGGTATATTATAACGATGAGAATATCTAAAAAAAAACACAGTGCAACCTCATTACAAGTGAACCGCATGCGGGAAATTTCTCTTTATTGCGCTCAAACATGGTAAATATAAAAATATCTGCCAAAGTTTTGAGAAAATAAAACGCAAGGTCAAAGTTCACACCGTCACTTTTAGATAAAGTTTAGCCGCGTATTTCAACCAAAAGACTTCACACAAAACTTTGAAATTAAACCGTACAGCCGCATGCGGGCACGGAAAATTATCGCCCCGTGAGTTTATTCCTTAATCGGTATCAATGGTAACCGGCCTCCTTGAAAGGGTGCCTGAATATTTAATATCAGTTTCAGCATGTTTACGTCGTTTATACGGAACATCCGATAAATAAGTGGGTTCGGCCTTGGCATTTTTTACAGAGGGGAAAGGAACTCATATGAGAAATATTAAGGCTTAGCGATCGCCAACAGCTGACGCGGGCCACGCGTGACTCACACCGAAATGTACCCTATGACCTTTTCACCTTGGAAAATGACATTTATCCATACATTATAATAAAGGAAAAGGTGAAGTTTTATTTAAAGGATATGTGACTGTTGGGCTAGCTTAGAGCTGTCGTATAATTGATATCAAGCTGTAGTGCTAATTAATATTTTCGACTTACTTTTGACGAATAATATTAGTTTATTGTGAATAAAATAAAATGTTCAAGTATAGTAAGTAATACGTATTTTAATCAATATTAATACCTATTTAAAGACGAAACCTTGATGAGACAACCCATAACGTTTTATCGACAGTTCGCATAAAATATCTTGGACCAAGTTGAATGCATTTTAAATGTCTGAACATCTAGTGATAGTGACGTTCTGAAATGATTTTAAAACGATCTGCGACGAAAACGAATCGAAATGTTTTATCAGCGGATTTATGGGTAAAATACATATTCTTAATGAAGCGGCCATTAACTATTTTTTATTTTTTGACGTGATAACGTCTCATAAATCGATGAACGCGGCTGCACGCACGCACGCATTTTTTTAATTCCAGAAACCTTATTGCAGAAGCGATTGATATGAGAGTAGAGCAATAACTGGCAATAATTCCAACACATAATCTAATATTTTTGACTGGCAGGTTGTGCGACGGCTTAATCAATGCTAATACTCTGTTACGTATGAAAGATCTTTGAAATATGAGGATTATTTTATTAGAGCTTTAAAAGCTTACTGCCTATGAAACGTGCTGTTGTTAAACAAACACGCATGATACTTGAGAAATAAATACCTCTATAAACGGATAGTTAATCTCTAGACGATGAGCTTATTGTGATTGTCTCATATCTCCACAGCTTCCAGTCTGCTGTGTATCATAAATCTATTGTCTTCAAGTTATCATCGCCTCAACAATGGAGGCAGAAAATAATTAAATTATCTAATCATAGCTAGACGTCGTAATTATTTTTATGGCGGCCATTCCACAACCATCAAAAAGCTCGTTACTCAGAATTGTAAGCTTTTTATTATAATCGGTTAGAAATAAAACCAGAACACAATTTAGCCATTTTAATTTATTTAGGTTAAGCTACTTTTATTGGCAACGAGTTTTATTTTTTTGAATATAAGAAAAACTTTTGTTGTTTCTTTTTCGTTGGTTTTTTTTAATTTCGACACTCAAACGGCCGCGCATGTATGTCCCAGACACGCTCGCGTTTTGCCAAAAAAGATTCTGGTGTCGGGAGTGAGCTCGTTTGTCAGGGAGGGCGCGCGCCGGTGCCTCCAGCAATCTGTTTGTCCAGCTGCCACCTTCCTTCTTTTAACAAGAGCTTTGCTTGATATCCGGAAATTTATTTTTCTCACAATTTGTCGCTACCATTGCTCGCGGCCGCGCGGACGATTTATGACAACATGCCGACGATATCACGAACGTTATTCGTAGAAGCACGTTGATTAAAGTGCCTATCACTCACCAGACATGAACGTCGCAATCTAAACTAAAAGTGGTCTAGCCTTCAATACTTTTAGGTTTTCGTATTCATTCCCATGGTGACATAAAACTAAGAAATGTATGAAAGAATATTGAAGACTTGAAAAGTTTTCAGAACGTATAGTTTGCACCATCAAATTGAAGTTAAGAAGTAGCTTGGACAAAGAAATGATTTTGACCCTAACGAGTTTCAAACAAAATACAGGTAATTATTCACATTGCCGCTTAATAGAACCACCTACATGTTGTCACCATATTTAGAATGACATTAATCAACTTAAATAGGGTAACGAGGTGTTGAAGACGAAAGTGCCAAAACAAATTGCATAACATGTAGGTGTGCGCAAGCGTTGCTCGGAGACAATAATCACATTAACGAGAGACATTGTATTCATTGTTTCAATATGTTTAAGTAGCATTTTAGTGGGCACGTCCAAGTACGTGCAGACAGAGATTGGGCCCTCATCAAACCCTGGGGTTCGCGTCTGAGGAAGTTTGACAACTCCATAGTTACAAGTGCACACTTTACGAGCTCACGAATCATTATCTCATTGTTCCGGTGAAGCTCAAAACACGTCGTTCACGGCAACGCTTTGTTCCCCGAAATTATGATCGTCCCCTCGGTTATCCCACACCATTAGTAACATTATGTCCTCGGGTATTAGCTTAGTTATACGTTTGATATCACGCCTATGATTTAGACGTCAATACTTTGTACTATACCTAGGTATCGTAACTTTCTTCGTAAATAAGAAGATATTATTTGGGTACAAGAGGTCTTCACTTCACATCGATGTGACATGGGCGCTAATTTATCGGTAACTATTTTTGCGAACACGTGCCGTTTGATGATCAAGTTAGTCACGTATTCCAGTAATACATAAAAAATATAAAATGTAGTTTGGAAAGGTCACCCGTGTGACTACATAATAAGTTAACGTACCTAGATACGATTTTGTAACCGAAAAAAATTACCTTTGTCAAAGGAAATATAGCATTGTTATTATGAATCGAACGAGTTTTGGTAAACTGAAATGGAACAGAAATAAAACAGGTAGTTCTAACATGTTTTTTCTGTGTTGAAGACATGGCAATCCTGGTCCCTTTCAAAACTGCCTCGATGCCCGAATATTTAGACTAGAGATGGGCTTACCTCATTATTTGCATGAATGCCACATCCTCACTGATATATAAATCGTTACCAGCATTTTTTCATTCATTCACTAGCTTTTGCCCGTTATTAAAAAAATAATATATTCATCAAAATCGGTATAACGGTTTAGGTGCGATAGCGTTAAAAACAAATAAACTTACTTTCGCATATTAATTTAGGATTAGTATTTAACCTCACATTGAAACGCCATAATTACAGAAATTATACAAACAGAGGAAAAATTACTTCATTGCTGTTTCCCAGCATCCTCTTTTAAAATAAACAAAGCTGACATTAAGACCCAACGTTATTTATATCTTAAAAATGCTAGATGCAAACCTAATCACATGACCTTTAAGAGACATTTTCAAGAGCTGAGCTCGTTTAAATGCATTTTATTTATAGAAGCTCCTCATTTAAGCGTAAACCCGTGTACGGTTGACCTTCACTGAATTGTCTGAAATGCGCAATAGAAGAGAAGTCACATTTACCCTTTTTATGGGTTAACTTTACGTAGGTAGTGGTTCTTATGGTAAACCAATCTACTGAAAATCTGTAAAAAATTAGCCGCGACGGTCCTTATGGTCTTCGAGAATATTTTCCTTTATCATATCATTGAAATTTTTAATTGGAAATATTGTAGGTACCTAGGTAGTACTCATACAAACGCAGGCTCCTAAACCAAGGTTGTTAGCAGAATCTCAGGAGACAGTTCCTTTCCTGATTACATAAAGAAGATCTAAATATAATTCTCATTCAAGAAATCCAGAGCAAGATAGCGCTCACAACATTATTTACAACCGAGAACTCTGCAATCTCCGTTTGTAATGTTATGAATGAGATTTGATTGTAGTTTTATTTGTTACTCGATCCGGTCTCGGAGGAGCAATGGTTGGCGATGAAACTTCGCAGGGAAAGTTGCCCCGGCGCAGAGGGACATAGGCTACTTGTTTACCCGATTGGATCGCTAGTTCCTCAGAGATCAACTGTGAAATATGATTTCTTTCCGATATTAAGTTAGAATTTCTTTACCCTAAAGTTTTCCGGATCATTGGCGAACTTCGTCTTGTTATACGTACCGTTTTAGAAATAAAATAAAGATTGAAATAAATGTTGTTATTTTTAATAATAAAACTATATAAACTGTATTGTTGGATTACCAGGGTTTTCGATGTTTTGTTCCCGTTAATTAAAGACAAATAGAAAGCTAGTAGCACATCGACTCTAGGTAGGAAAGTTCCTAAACGTAAAGTTGAAGTGATGTCCCAGTTAGTGAAACTTATAGCTATCTAAGTTGCACAAACTCTCCAATGTTAACCAGAATCAAATAAGAATCATAGTAGGGTCACAACAAGCGCAAGAAAAAACATCTTAAATCTGTATGTAAAGAAAAAGAACGTGACAAAACATACATTGGATCAACTTCCGAAAACGGGCACAAACTACTAAGGCGGCAGTAAAACGACATCATTTATATACGCTCCATTTCGCTTCTTGTATCATTTGTTAGTTGTGGCAGTATTAAGCAAACGTTTGTTTACATAATATACACGGCAGTGCTAGGTACTAGTGCCGGTGGTCAGGCGGTCATCTGAACGCCACACAGCGCTCCGTAATCCTGCAGTGCATCCATCATTCGGTAAGCCCGGCTCTAGCTCACAACCGCTCAAAACGGCTATAAAGGGGCTTTAAACGATTACGTGCGTAAACGCTCCTTATATCGTTCAGTGTTCATTAAAAGTGATAATTAAAAGAATGGCGCTGTAGTGATGAAGGTAGGGGATTTATTATGGGGGGGAATTGTGGCCGTTTATGGTGTTTGAGGAACGTGAGAAAATCCGCAAATAAGCTGCTACTTGCACTGTCCGTCGCCCCTAAGTTGTGGTTGATTCAAGTGGGGAAAAGGTTTCATTGTGGCTCACAAGAGGTGGGCAGGTGGGCTGGTAAATGTTACAACTCGGCCAACTCTTCTTGTGAGGATATTGAACAAAATACTCTCAGCTATAAGTGGTTTATTAGTACAATTTGATTATTCCGATTAAGTTCCTTCTCGTTTAGAGTACTTTTCAACGATTTGAAGGGCATTAATTCGTAAAATAAAATAATTGGACTTGTACGAATTCTTGACCGAAATTCAGAATTCCCTGAACAAAAGTTAAGCTACTACCGACCTCCAATGAACCTATCTTTTTACATTATTATAGACGGAATATTTTTATAACGCCCATAAGAAAATTTCTCAAATCAGAAAGGTCAAAGCATTAATAAATAGAAATATTGGCTAAATTGTTTGAACTCACGCTTATCTTCATAATGTTAAAATTATTGTATTACTCATTACGTCAATTGAATAGGTACTCCTCGAATAAAGAAAGTCAAGTTTAATCTTTTATTTTGTTAATCTATGTCAACACCTCTATACGTATATATAAAATAAAAACCGGTCAAGAGCGAGTCGGACTCGCGTGCAAAGGGTTCCGAATGAATTTAATTTTTTTAACATGTTATTTTAATACTATAGACTTCGTTTTCCTGTAATCTATACAGTAGCGCAGCTAGCATGGGTGACACCCGGGGCGGATAATGTTATGAGTTGCGCCTTTGGCCTTTCGTTCTGATGAAGACAATCGCAAGCCGTTTTTCGGAAGACAGGCGGGAAGGTGTGCCATTTGCGCTGCAGGTTTTTATTTTCAGGAATGTTCTTACATCATATTAGCAAACAAAATCTCGAAAATTAGATTATTTTGATTTTGTTTTCATCATTATCTAAACCCAACTTTGTTGAGTAACACAAGTAAACTCAAGAACTAAAAGAGAGCAGAACACAAGAGCGAGCGAAGCGAGCTCGAAAATTTTCGCATCCTGCCTCGGATATGTTTTATTTTCTTTTGATCATTCATAATTAAATAGAAATACCTTTATGGAGTGATGCAAAAAAGCTCATTAACTGAGAGAGGGCAGAACACAAGAGCGAGCAAAGCGAGCTCGAAAATTCATGCCCCCAACTTGGAAAGATTTTATTTTCTTTTGATTATTTCATACACAAACAAAGTGATTTTACTGAGTCATACAGAAACGCTCGAAGGGAGCTCGAAATTTTTTACACCCTATCACAGACTGGTATCATTACTTCGCCCGTTAAGGGGTGACACCGGACCGTGACAAAAAGTCAACGAACGAGTGTCACCCCTAAATGCAGAAAACTTGAAGGACTAAAGACATTTTTGCACCTCATCTCGGAAGGGTTTTATTGTATTTTGAACTTTCATACTGAAATTTAAGTTTTTTGTAGATTTATATAGAAAAACTCAGGAAGTCAGAAAGTGCAAAGTGCAAGAGCGAGCGAAGCGAGCTTAAAAAATTTTGCACCCTGCTCCCGACAGGTTTAATTGCAGCAACCATTTAGGGGTGCCACCGGATAGTGACAAAAACCAGTCAACGAGCGGTCGGGTGTCACCCCTAAGCGGGTGCCACCCGGTGCGCGCCCCCCCCCCCCCGCCTCCCTCGTTACGCTACTGAATCTATAAGTAAAGATCTATTATCTTCATTTTTTTCAAAATTTTAGGCTCAATAGTTTCAGAGATAAGGGGGGGAATGGTCATTTTTTGTCTAATTTCTTGAATAACTTCAAAACCATTTATTTTAACATTACGAAAAAAAAACCCTCACAGTAAGCCCTTTCATTTGATATGTCACACTATATTGTTCAAAAAACTTTTTTATTTTACTTTGAAAATTTAATGGTTTACGTAACATGTCCGTAAATGGGTCAAAGAAGTCCATATGTGTACCAAATTTCAACAGAATCGGTCCAGTGGATTCGGAGAAAACTGGCTGTGACAGACGGACAGACAGACAGACAGACAGACGGACAGACAGACACCCGAGTGATCCTATAAGGGTTCCGTTTTTTGTTCGGAACCCTAAAAATCGGGTTAGTTACACCATTTATAACTCAAGAACGCATAGGGCCGATTTCGAAGATCTTTAGTTTGTTAGATTTTTTTTTGGCCCGAATAGCCGAATAACATTGGAAAAATTATGTACAAAAATCATTTTTTCATAAATTAATTCGAAAGCAACGCCATTTCTGCGGGTCTGAAAAGGCCACTTTAGAAGAATCATAGTTATTAGGATTATAATATTAATCATCCAACAATCTGTCAAATTCCATTTTAATATTTATTGCTAAATCATTAAGTTCAAGGTTGGTTGAGAAAATTTGACAGTTTCGGGTAGCTTGATATGCTGGCTGATTCTGCTAAAGTACAATACATGACAAAAACAAAACACGGCAAACAATAATTCTGTGGCGGTACGAAGCTCGCCGGGCCCAGTGCAGTACCTAGTATTTAATAAATTAGGAACTACCTCAGCAGATAATTGGTTACCTATGGAAAATAGTTGCTGGCACTCCGATCAATTAGGTATTTCAGACTAGTTCTCGCTAAAAGCAATGTATTGAACCAAGCCTACACATATATATTTCGCGAAGGACTAAGCAGAATAACTGTTCTGTTGCTCCCGTGAATAAAGGTATAAATGGATGGCACATGTAGGCAGTATGTTCAAATTCTAGGAGACTACTAGCCATTTCATATAAACATGACTGTCAAATCTTTACTAATATTATAAATGCGAAAGTAACTCTGTCTGTCTGTCTCGCTTTCACGCTAAAACTACTGAACCGATTTAAATGAAATTTGGTACACAGATAGTCTAGAGCCTGAGAAAGGACATAGTCTACTTTTTGTCCCGGGAATATATTCCCTAGGGACCACGCGGGCGAAGCCGCTGGCAGAAGCTAGTCTTCAATAATTGCACGAGCGTAAGTTGTTGATTCTAGTTTTAGGGAAAAAGTGGTGCTGGAATTGGTAGACGACAACTTCCTTTGCAAGAAGAATACTAAAATCAATAATATTTATTTAATTTATGGCGTCAACCCACCGATCCCAGTTGGTATCTTCGTAACAATGGGGCTAGCGTTAAATTGACGGAACGGGTGCCAAAGTCCCCATCGTCTTGCTCCCGATTATTCTCCTCTTGAGACACACCGTGTATTTGTAACACAAACAAACACAGTGACAACAGAGTTTGCTGAATAGGTTTCCTTTGGGAACGTAGTAGCATCGAACCCTAAAACTGGAGAGTTATAAAAAACACCATTTTCAAAAGAATGAAACGTACCTATAAAGTGAAAAATATGTATAAAACATAAAATTAATTGAAAACTTAGCATTCGTCACACACCTATGAATTTTGCAATAACAGTTATAATTTCATATTCTAAACTTTTTTGTGATTGATTATTCGGAGTGCCGTATTCAGCATTGAATTGACATAAAATGTCGACCAGCGGAAATATGAGTTATAACATTTTTTTTTTTAATAAACCTTCCGTTTTAGGCAAAAATTTAAACATAAACGAGAACACGAAATAGAAAAGCTCAAATAAACTTTTGTTTTATCTGAAAATAGAATGGGTTGTATCATTTTTCATGACATGGATTTTAATGATAAGTATCGCTTCCTTGAATCGCTCATTAGTAGCTTTCCTCGACCATAGTTTCTCTGTCTATAAGGCGCGGTCGGTCTGTAACTAAATGAACGACTAGGTTCCTGAAACTATAGACTGTTAGAAGTTGATTGTGTCTTTGAGCAGGTATTATATGAGGGATTGACTTGCTTGCGCAGCAGCTATACGATTGCTTTCTACTCATCGATTCAACGAACGATTACTGTACAAATGTTTTTGTTGGTAGTTTTACAATTTAGGTTGTTAATGTATGGGTAGGTACAAACGATATCTCGATACTTACGTAAGATATGGGATGTTTTGTTTAAATCTTCATTTTAAAAGCTATACATAAAAGGATATTTGCGGTAGATGATTACATCTTATTCCTATTTTAGAATTTCAAGTGGGTACAGATTAATACTCCGATAATCACGTCGGTTTTAAGTTCGCGTGGGAAGGAAGCCAAAACACGCGAGTAACGCCTTTGGATACATAAGTTTTTGTTCTACGCCTGATTAGGTACCTACCTACTCTATTTCGAGAATGGCTTATTCACAAGTAAATTAATTTGCTCCATTCGAGGCTCTACTACTCTAGATAAAGAACTATTCTATCGGCGAATGCGATTTTCGGAATGTCAAAACATAAGGGATTGATCACGTGACATTTCGACAGCGTTTGTCAATCCTATAAATTTTTGACGTTTTGACAATCGCCTTCGCCACGCTACTGCTGACAAAATAGTCCAGTAACCTTGTCGTCTGAAAGTACGAGGTACCTACTTTGCGTCAAATCCGGTAGTTCTTATTTTTTGCAGACTTGTTAAAGATGTTGGCCCAATGAATAAACCAAGATTGTGACCTCGAGCGCCGGACGCAACTGACGAAAATTGAAAAAATCGAGAAATTTTCGGTTTTTTTTTCAGATTTTGGCGATTATAATCCTAAAGGACTAGTTTTTGATAGTACTTTCTGAAAACGTCTTTAATGCAGACTAAATTTGCTACGATATGAGACTTGAATTATCTTTGTAGACCTAATAGTTTCGGAGATAAAGCTTTTCAAAATTCATCAATTTTACGATCTGAAAAGTACTATCAAAAACTAGTCTTTTGGGGTTGTAATCGCCAAAATCAGAAAAAAAAAATCGGATTTTTCGATTTTTGACAAAGTTGCGTTCGGCGCTCGAGTTGACAAAATTGGATTATTCCTTGTATCCTACATAAGTCTTCTAATAAAAAACTTTTTTACAAAAAAATACAACCGTCTTCCGAAATAAAACACTACAAAGTACAAAATAAACTTTAATTTCGGAAGTCGGTGTCAAAAACGAAAAAATAAACCAAATACACCGACTTCCGAAATTAAAGTTTATTTTATTATATATATTGTATATTTTAACACAGTTGTATTTTTTTGTAAAAAAGTTTTTTATTTTTCACTTTTTAGTGGTATCTGCATACCCATTCACACCGTACAATAAACAATAAACAGACATGCGATTTCGGCAGTCCCGGGAGATTTGCTATCATTTTTTGAAGAGTTCCGCCTACCTCCGAAATTCTTTATCAGATCTTCACTAAATTGAAATGGAACTAGTCCGGGAAATTTTCTTCCAAACAAAAAAAGAATCATCCAAATCCGTTGATAATTGGCCAAAATATCTCTTAACAAACATTTTTCTGGGATTCCATCATCAGACCTAGACTTATACCTTCCATCATCAGCTCAGCAACATGAGATGATGATAACTAGACACAAATATCTTAATTGCGTTAGAAAGTATATGTAAAACATTGTATGTGCCTACAAAATTTGAAGGTTGGCCTCGATTTTCCTGGGATCCCATCATTAGATTCTGATTTGGTGACAATGGGACCACTTACAAAAAGAATTTTGAAAATCGGTCCACAACTGGCGGAGAAATCGGTGAACATACATAAAAAACAAAACATACATACAGACGAACAAAGAACCTCCTCTTTTTTGAAGGAAGTCGGTTAAAAATCAGAATTACCGGATTTGATGCAAGCTCTGAAGTGTAAAGTTACTGGACTAGAATGTCACTTGTCTAGAGCTATTAGCTATTAGTTATTAGCTACTAGCCTATTGACACTTTTAGTGCCCATCGGTGCTCATCACTCAGCATATGGGTCGAAACATAATTTGTTCGTGTGCCAACAACTCGCATTCGCGTCGTCGACCCATATGACGACCCATATGCTGAGTTCTGGGCACCGAAAGGGGCTATTAAGCAGGTATTTAACAAACTTTAAGGTGTGTCCCAAAACAATAACGGTAAGTATTGCACAATTTTCACTTTAAATCGATACATGAATAAAATAGATCTAAGGCCGGCGAGGATGAAGTTCGTTCCTAGAGAGAGACCATGGTAGAGCGGACAAATTTGACCCAGTGGGGTGATGACAATCTGGTCACTTTTAACGCCACCAAAACACAGGCGTGTTTTTTTACCGCAAAAAGGAGTCGTTTTGACCAAACTCCTACTTTTCGGGGTGCATCTGTTCCTGTGACTTATCGGCTCGAGCTCCTAGACATGGAGTTGATATCCAGTCTCAACTTCGGCGCCACCATCGAGTACAAAGCCCAAACCGCGGCCAAAAAGCTGGGCATCCTAAATAGGGTGAAGTGATACTTCAGGCCTGGACAGCTTTTAACCCTATACAAAGCACAAGTCCGATCCTGCATGGAGTATTGTAGCCACCTTTGGGATGGCTCAGCTAAGTATCAGCTTGCCGCGCTTGACTCGGTGGAACGCAGAGCTAAGAGGCTCATCGGTGACGTAAAACTGGTAGATGCCAAGCTACATAGCTTGGCTCATCGCCGTAAGGTTGCCTGCTTGTCGGTCTTCTACAGATTGTACTTCGGTGAGTGTGCCTAAGAACTCCACGACCTCATCCCACCGGCCCCCTTCTACCATTGGACATCCAGACGAACTGCATCTTACCATCTCTACCTTGTTGCTATTCCACCAATTCGCACTAAGCCTTTCCAAACGTCTTTTATAATGCGCACAGCAAAGAAGTGGAACTCCCTGCCTGCGTCTGTGTTTCCAAACGCTTACAACCCTAATCTCTTCAAAGTTAGAGTGCACAGGCTCCTTCTGGGTAAGTTCGCTCCATCGTAAACTTTGTCTCTGTCATCTCTGACCTAGACTAGAGTCAAGAGCAAACCCATCACAAATAACAAAAAGAGCAGGTAACAGCCACGTTTCCTCAGTAACACACAGATTTAAATACTAATGTATTAACAGTCTTATATTCGCATCAACTTAGGGTAATCTGATCATTTCTTTCTATTATCCTTATAAATTATTCAACTGAATCTGAACAACTTTACGTCTATATTCGTATTAACTCAAAAAGAACGCTTGGAGGCGAATCACTGAATGTAATCTGCTCATCAGACATTCTGCGTTATCTTTACAAATCGTCTCTGGGCATGCAATAACGCGAATGTACTTTTTTGAATGAAGCTTCCTCTGCGACAGTTCATGTTTCTTATTCAACTGAAATCGGATCACGCCTTAAGTCATTGTAAGTGTATGTCTATCTGTATACAATGTTTATAAAAACTACTTACATTTACATTGCGCTGTTTATATAGTTGAAATTAACTGTCAGTGATAAAACATTTCATAAACTGTTTTACACTCATTAAGCTACTAACTTGAGGTATATTATTTATCAACAAAAATTAATTTCGCAAATATCGCATCAATACCAATTGTAAATACGGCGAGCGCCGAAATTAAACACAAGTACCAGCCAATAAATTGACAAATTTCACTCGTATACCCCTCTGTTAGGCTTGTTGAAATCACAAATGAATATTCAAATTTTACATTGACTAGCTTACGAGCTTTAATTTATAATTAAAAGTGTTGCCTTTCCTGACATTTTCACGATTCGGATGCGGCTAATTGCGATTCTGAATGGAACTTTGAGTTGGGACTTAAACTGGTTATAATGTCCGCCGTACCCAGGTCACGTAACGTTTTAAGCCCTAGGGTTGCGCCTTCCACTTCGCACATCTATTTGTTGTTCACTGTTTTTGACGTTTCACGCCTTTGGAACTGGGTTATAATGCGCTAATTAAATATTTAGGTCACGTGCTACAGGTACAGAATTCGTAAATTTATTAAATATAGGGTTAAACTGGATTAATTTACCAAGAATGGTGAATGTACTGTGCGCTTTTTACAAAGCAATTTATAGTAAAAGAAATTAAACAAACTAATTTACTTCATGTGCCACGCGTACTGGGTGAAGTTCACTGTTTCAGAAATACTATTGCAAATGGATAAATTGGAGCTCATTTAATTTTGGATGTAATAAAATTTAAAAACGGCTTACATCTGAATCTGGATTTAAATTAATTCTAGAAACTAATTTCAGATTTCAGTACATTTTAATGACTTCGGTAATTTTAAGTTGAGAAAGCAATGAGAACAGCTGTAGTTAGTGATGAAAGTTATGTATAGCCCTAGTGTTGTAACTGTGTTGAGTGTTGGAACTGTTCCGACTTAGAGTTATGGTTCTACAAAGAAACAAAGAAGATTCGAAAAAGTTCACACACGATATGAATTCCCGGGAGGAGTCGAGACGTGGTCGGAGAGAGTGGCGCCGCACCGCACCGCGCCGTACCGCTCCACTTCGAACCGCGCCGCGCCGCCCGGGCGCCGCCCTCCCAGTATTACAAACGTGCCCGTTTCAAACGTCTAACAAGAATTGTATATTTCGAAAAGAAAACTTTAAGCAACGCAACACTGTGCTAGTGTGCGCCCCGACTTTTTTGCAAGCGTTGTTAATCTAGGGCTGGTTCATGATTTTCATGCTTAGGATAAAAGTTTGTGAGTATTTATTTAATTGAATAGCCTAGTTTTGAGTTTGTTTGTTTTCACGCCTAAATCGCAGTACCGATTTTGATGAATTATAGTTCAGATATAGATGAGTAACCGAGAAGGAAATTCAATATTAACGCCAGTGAAGTCGTAGGCGAAAGCTATTATAATAAGTAAGCATACTATATAGTCAGGCACACTAGGTTCTTAGTAAGTATAACCGTAACAGTAGCGAACATAAATTTTCCATTAAGGTGTTTTATCAGTTGCTGTAGATAAATTTTCTCTTTGCGTAACAACAGAAACTTATTTCATATGTTTGGGCATATTGCAGGAAAATCAAACATAAGGTAGGTAGTAATTTTCAGGGATTTAGGAAAATCGTTCCTGGGTCGTTAAAACTGCTTAAGGCGTGTCCAAACCTAGCGCGGCATTTGAGCGCGCCTACGCAGCACTATTTCCTCTTCTTCGTCGCTTCACTCTTGACAGAGTGGTCGAGGCCATTTATTCATTCGGTTCAAACGCTGGTATCGTTAGAACTCTGTGTAGTTCCGATAGACATACCTTAACATAATACTGTACACAAAAACAAATATGTGATACCTAGGCACAGCAGGCAGTGGAATGAAAAGAACGAAGATAAAATTTTACTCGTACACTTGTGTGACGAATATAAGTCTTAGTTTGGGGCATCGTAACTCAAGTGAGATAGTGGTCAAATGCGTGCCTATCAGTAGTAAAAAAAAGTATAACTTTGGCGTGCAAATGAAAAGGATTGGAAGATTGGAAGACTTTCACCACAACTAACCAGTTAGCGCCTACAGGCTTCGTTTGCTGTTTGGTTTCGTTGGCTGTCAAATTTTCCCAATCAACCTTAAACCTTCAGCGATAAAGATGAAAATGAAATTCGACAGATTGTTGTAGGTATAATTATTATTATGATCCTAATATGATTCTACTAAAGTTGCCTTTTTAGACCCGGTGTAGTAAGATCTATGTACCTATGTGATATTTGGGCCATAACTGGCTTACTTCATAGTAATGTACTTCACAACAAAATATAGATGCATTCAAGTTTATTTTTAGTGGACGATTAAACTGGCACGCGAGCTCCACTTGCCGATAGCCAGCGTCAGTTTACACACACGACCGATAACACGGCAGTTTGGAACAAATGAACACATACACTATCATTTGCGTATATCACTCGCAGGAATACAACATTATTTCTTAGGTTTCCGTACCCGGAAGGTAACCAACGGTAGGTACTCTTATTTCCTCGCGTCCATCTGTCATTCAGCGGACCATCTCATGAGCCGTAGTAAATAGACATAATTTTTTTGCAGTGTGTATTCGTTTTGTAAAACATCGTTTAACACACGTGTGTATTTGTCATTGCAATTTCTCAGGTCCATATTGGCCTCTCTTTCGGGTTGGACATCTACTGTCATGGCGGCAATGACAAAATTATGCCTACTTGCATCAACATGTTGCTACATTCATATTCGTAGGTATCATATTAATTTCAGATATATAGACATACGAGTACTAATGTAGTAGTAGTAGCAGCAGTGTGAATAATCTAATGTAGTCACGCACATAATGTTAAACTGCAGTGATGAACACAAATAAGCATCTATTAATTCTGTTGTGAGAGAGAATCAGGCATACATGATACCTATACTTTTCTCCACTGAATTTCACGATCCTTCTCGCACAGCGATTTTGGTTTTTAAATGAAGGCTCATAAATTTTATTTACCTGCCTATCTGTGCCAAAGTTTCTTAGAACAACAGTTAAGTTTCCGGAGCGAATGGTAAAGCGCAAACACGTGCGCGTTTTCAGAAACAAAATTAGATTTTCCTTTGTTGATAGCTGAATAGTAACGGCCTATTAATGCCCCTTGTGGGAGAGGCCTCCATTGTTGAGGTTATCAGCTCGACGAGAGGTAATTGGCATAATCGCCAAGCTCCCCACAGAATGTTACTGGTGCTCGGTTTACTTTGTAGATTGGACCTTCGAAAATACTTAAAATTTGACAGCAGATCAATCCAACGCAATCAACTAGTATATGGTAAAAAAAAATGGAACGAGGACGGCATGAAAGAATAAAGAAATTCTAAGAGAGTGCAGTAAAGGAGTTTTTCCCATTTTCACAAAGACTAAGCGACAACTAAAGGCAAATTTTGCAATTTTTCCTCAGTCCAAAATCAGTGTGCATACAATAATAATGTAATATATATATTTTTTAAATAAAACACAATAATAATTTCTAAATTACAAATTAAAAATTACAAAATTCACTATTATTATATTATTGTTTATTCACTTAATTTAGTGTTAGTGAAATCAGGAATAATCATCTTCTAGAATAAGGTTAGCCTCTCGTCTCGTCATAAGCGTCTGCCACAGTAGATTCCTTGACGACAGCTAACAAGCCAGTAAATAACGAGTTTCAAGCTCTAATGGATCCCAGCATCGCTCGCATCTCTCAATCTCGCAGCCCTTAGGGAAACTAGATGCGCAATATTGAGTTACCTGTGTACTGATATGCACGATTCTATACCATCTCATATTTGCGAACGAATTATGTAAGTAGTGATAAGCATGAATCATGGAAAAAAATATGTTTGTTTTTCCATTGGTTCCTGAAGCAGTTTCTATACAACGTGTAACAGAATAAACGTAATACCGCTGAGCATGCCCGCCTGCTGGCTGTGAATGGTAGTCGAGTCTCGTGGTTACAGGCACTACCATAACCCAAAATAGATATACTATGCTGAATGACATCTCCTCCAAGATCGCCAGGTGTCTTTGTCTGAGTGGTCCTAGCGAAGATCCACATCGTTGTCAATGCGGTGTCGTATGCCTCGGACACCATAACCTATCCTGCAGTAGGATTGATGGCCGGATAGCACGGCACGCCTTCATCAATGCCAAATATTTTGGAACCCAATGGCTTGGTATGGGATGCTGGAAAGAGGCAAGACGGTATAACTGGATTAAGTTCGGTAGGCCTTTGGAGTAAGATGCAACATGCGTCGACACTCTTGCTCCGTCCCATTTTCTTACCACGACAAGGTGTGCTGGGACGGCTGCTGAACGAGCCAAATATAATAAATAAAATCATTTTAATAACCTTTAATATAATATTTCCACCTTTTCTAGGTTTTCGGTATATCAGCAAATTTTTCAGAACCAGGGTTGGCCTTTTCTTCGGCAAAAAAACAGCAACGCCATTCATCGTGGCAATGCTGCCAGTGTTTTGGACCTTTTCCCATTCCATTGTAGGTTTACGTAGAAATTTTAGCCAACACTACGGCTATATTTTTTGTGTTCGTAGTCTATCTTCGGCCGCCCTCTTGACTATCACTTATGTGCCTTTTATGACAACCTTAGAAAGAGGGGTGATCAATTCTTTGCCAAAAGCGCTCTTGCTTTACAGAATCCAACAAAATGATATCATCTTTTGTATAATGTTGTAACTGGAGCATATATGAGTGCCAAAGATATTGGATATGTGGTGTACGCCGCAAGTTATGACAGAATTCTAGGTATTGTGATCTCAACATAAAATAGAAAATATTGGATGTAGTAATATCGTCGATGATCTCAATATGTTGTACTCCAAGTCTATTTAATATGTACATTATTTGTTATACTCACTCACAATCTTACAAAGGGATACTTGACAATTTTGAAACACTTTGCACATTCTTCAACGGCGGCGCTTATATTCTGCTGGTCCGTTCAAAGGGAGGAAACATTTTCATGGAAATGATGGCTACCAAGCTATGTGACATGTAAGCATGCATTGATGGCTGGATAAGCAAATCAATAATATATGTTATTCGCATTGATGGCAGTTGGATTTTGGATAAGCTTGTAATCATCCAGGCTTACCTATAGAGAACACGCTTTACAAGCCTCATTTACCTAAAAATTATAAAGCATTATTAAAACAAATGATGTTCGGTAATGGCTGATTTATGACATCTACCCAGCAGGAGCAGCCAAGCAAAGACCCCACCGCCCCTTTCCCTTCTATTCTAATAAAATCACTAGTCATCATTTTGCCACTTCTAAAAATTAATGGATGCCTTACGCAACTCGTAACTCATCGATATTAGAAATATTGAACATTATGGATAGTGCCCATTTGTAAAATGGTCTGTTAACTTGATTAATTCCAACTATTATTGAAACATATTTTTATTTAACTATTATTAAAACCTATTTGAATAGGATTTGCTGAAAGTTATTAAAGATGTAAAATACAATTTCTTAGATACTGAAATACCGAAGAGTGTGATATAAATAATATAATCTGTCAAAAATTGTGTTTTTGCTTGGTTGATGCTTTAAAACCACCTGGAGAGAATGTAAAATAAATGAAACCGGACAAGTGCGAGTCTAACTCGCGCACCTTTTTTATAATATAAAACTACAAATTAACACTATTCTGAAGTTTCCCTTTACTTGTGCTGTAAGACTTAACTTGTTGCCAAATTTCATGATTCTTAAGTCCCTATACTTAAGTTATATGGTATGATTTTGATTTATTTGGGATCATCAAAATAATATGTCGCAAAAAATATGCATAAATAGCGGTATTTTTTATAGATATAGAACTCCATGTGGCCATATACCTACGTATTTGATAATTATTTCAACATGATAACTTCACGCGTTCCTGAAAAAAAGAGTCATTGCAGACCGACAGACGTCGAACGAAGTGATCCTATTAGGGTGATTCCTTTTGAGGTATGGTACCCTAAAAATGACGTACACCACGCTTGGGTGTTTATATCTGCCGGAGAGCGTAGGAAACGAGCACAACAGTAATGACAACAGTGATCGTTTTCTTTCTCTCGTGAAACATCATGGTAATGTTTTTTACCGATATTCGAATAATTTATGAGGTCGATAGGTATATCAACACCAAAGCTTTGTTAGGAAAATCAACATTTGATTCGGCGTTGCGATACCGTTACTAACATAAAAATATCTATAATATTTCCATGTTACGCCTGATTAGCTTAAGGTAAATAATATGTAAGGAAAATGTATCAACGTGTAAAATGTGCGCGAAAGATTTTCCTCAGCTAGCGAAAGTGAGGCGGAGCCTCGTACCATCGTCAACGTCACCTCCCTGCGATTTTTCAAACGGTAATACCACTTGATGTATCTGTTCGTCGAACTTGATCGGAGATTTATACATACCTACATATTTTACTTAAATACTGTAATAACCTTTCAGGTAGATTTTATAGGCATTTTACACGCACTCGAGTGTTCGATTTTATAATTTTGCTAGCGTGTTTAGTTTCTGCTTTGGTGTGTCGTTTTGGGTGATCGGGCACCGTATTATAGTAACTTTGACTTAGCATGCCGCTTACTATAGGCCTGAAGGTCTACTTTATACCTACCTATTGTTTAATCAATTTCAAACTACATTGCCGTATGGGTAGCCACTTATTATTGTTTTTTTTTTCTTGTTGGACATAAACGTCAGTCACAACGATTACCTTCAATTACAACTAATAGGTACTCAATATAGCATCTGTAAACCATTCTGCTAGTTATAACAATTCGGCTCCTTCCAAACATTTCTGCATCGGGGGCTGTCTGACTCATATTATTTCGAAAACATTTGCACGATATTCTCCCACATCATTTGTCAACAGCTTCGGGACGGAAAATGTAGTGAGAAAAGCCACGTTTCTGAAATATTCTAAGAAGCGTAATACCCCACGGACGGTGATAGGGGCACCTGTCATGATAGGCACGATATACCTGTGCGACCAGTATAATACTCAGATATATTATGTCGCAGGACTCGCAGGGTTATCAGAAAATCGAGGTTACAATGAAATCCCTAGAAGTGCGGCCTTTTTTCAGGCGATGCGAACAGGCAATACCGAGCCAGTGAAACCTAAGTGAAAAAAATCTTATAAAGTCAAACCTAAAAGGTACTTAACCTTGTATCGCCCTTCTTTTTAGAAAACAAATCTGCTTGATTGCTATAACATTATTATTTCAGACGTTTTACGTTGCTAATCTGTTTTATACCTATGTACGGAGAACACTCAGATAGAATCTTAACATTCGGAGCCGTACTTGTAACATAAAACAAAATGGTTCGCAAACGGAAGACCATATTTCTTAATCGGCTTAAATGAAATTCGGCATATGGATACATTGGGGTCGGTTAAATTCGCGAATGAACCAAATCGACTCATTAGAATTTAAATGGTGCGGGTTGAAATTGCCATAAAAATTACACGCCACCCCACATACGCATACGAAAAAGAATTGGCTGAAAAGCTGTAGGTACATTCGGGTGTCATTGCAATATAGACCTTACGAGTTTGTCGTGAAGTGCACGGTTGGTCGAGATACAATATGAGTGAAATTTTGCGTCGAAGTGAGCTTGTGTCCCGTCTTTGCTAAATCCCGATCCCGAATTGTATCATATTAGATCTGACAAAAATAGCTCTTACGTTATACGTCGGAGATTCTGTTCTTATTAGGACTTGGACTCTCGACGTAGCCTCTGCTGATGAAAACATAATCCTATTGAACAATAGCCATTAGCAAAGTGTTCATTTTCCGAGCAGTGCAATACAACTACCAAATCCTAAACTAGGAGCATCGCCAGCTACCCAATTAGGTAAACTGCGTGCTAACTCTGATATAGTAATTTACAATGTTGAACTAAATGCGCCTTTTACAATAAATCTATTTAGGAAGACTAACGCGGTCATTAGTATGGGCAACAATTTGGCTGCGGCCGTAGTGGTAGGTACATCATTAAGGTTAAGACTAAATGGGACAGTGTTATAGAAACGGTTGTGCAATCCATCACGCGTAAGCGAGGCCCGACAGACCACTTAGCCACTGTCCGCCGGCATCGGACGTAACCCTCCGCACAACATCCGCCACGGCCGGCCGCCGCCGCCGGCACGCCACGCGAGCCGTGCGTACTCCACCCACGGCACTCGTACGTGTGTAACGACCACGAAGCGAACAAATGGAAATCCTTCAATCTTGGGTGGCCGTTCGAAAATTTTTTTCGTATCGGACGGCTTTATTTTTCAACGGTTAAATACACTTTTACTTCCAGCCGTAACTTTGTATATCTTGAACTTATATATTACACGAAAAAATCATCGTTTAAACCATTCATAAATTGCTTTATTAATACACACAATATAAGTTAATGTACCTGAACAATACTGCTTATGTAATTCAAATAGATTATAGGGATAGCCCAAGGAGTGTTTGCTCTCAGAACCCTAACAAACACAATTGTTTACGTTACAATATTTCATTGAGCAACAATCAATCAAAAGATCCCTTCGATGAAAGAATTGAGTGTTCTCCGTACATCGGTAATTATATTAACTACTAAGTAGCTATTTTATATTAGACATTATACAAGTTGTTCAAGTCTATTTGTACTGCTTTTAAGAGCTTTTATTTACATGATAATCAATAAATAAATAATGTATAACCCAGTCAAATTAGCATTGAACCTCGCAAAAATTCCTAACTCTGTTTTTTTTCTTGTAAAGTGAATACGATCTAAGCTCTTCTAATAATATAATAAAAAAAAACGCGTTTATTTCAACAAAAGCTAGAAAAATCAAGTTATCTCTAATTTTCTTTTACAATGTGTAGGTAAGAATAGGTAAAAGTAATTTATTTTGACAAAATTAAATATTTTTGCCCTGATACCTCAGGGCAAAAATATTTAATTCTGTCGACAAAAAAATACAAAACCTTAAAAATAATTGGTTACAGGTGTTTCATTATTTTTATAATTAATTAAGTCAGATATGGCCTACAAATTAAAATTAATCCCAATTTAAAAACTGATATAAATAGTTTGCGTTATCAGATAATGATCAATTTGGTTGGTTAGCGAATTAAAATATTCAATTAAGTAACTTTATTAATAGAAAGCAGTTAATTTTTAGCTTAAAGTGCAAAATAAAAAAATAACATCTATCTATACAGGGTGTCCCAGAACTCAACGTCAAGCCGAAACGGGGTGACAGGATTGATCATAACCATTACGAGAAAAATCTGAAAAAAAATCTATCCCATGCAGTTTAAAAATTATGAGCATTTTAAGAAAAACCTAGAAATTTGATCAAACTGTACCATTTTTCGGTTATTGTGGTTATTCTTTTTTATTTTTGTTCATTTGAACTTTGGAAACGTAATCCTAAATAACATTTCTAGAATCCCAATAAAAAAATAATGACACAATTGCCTCAAGTTTCTGAGAATTGAGACTATTTGTTAAACTACGAATTTAAAATTTTCAAGATTAAAAAAAATGTGCTAGAGTGCCTTGGCAAGTGGCATTAAAAGATGGCGCATTTAATCAGAATTCTAAAATAGTACAATACTTGTTAGTTCCATACAATGAAAAGAGTAAAAAAATTAAAACCTCAAATAACCCGATTTTTGCTATCTCAGGTAAAATGTTTTTGATTCGCACAAGCTCTAGGTAGGTTCATAATTTTAAGGCAAAATGATGAGAGAGATGGATAGTGGGTATGTTTGCCATGAGTGAGCGAGACAGATAGTGACGCCACTTTTAACAAAGTGAAAAAAAGTTAGTAAAATTAGTAAAATAATGAAAAATCTTGACCTAGTTTAATTTAGGCTTCTTAAAAAAGATCTACTTATTAGTCGGGCATATCTTCGAGAGTTGATCTCCTCAGCTGCTTTCGATCTTTTTTAAGAAGATGTAGGGCTTGTATTGAGGCTGATGGTAAACAATTTGAAAATTTATTGTAATAAAAAATGTTATTTCTCTATCTGACTTTTATTCCAACAAACCTAAATTAAACCAGGTCAAGATTTTTCATTATTTTACTAATTTTACTAACTTTTTTTTGTCGTGATGGTTATGATCAATCCTGTCACCCCGTTTCGGCTTGACGTTGAGTTCTGGAACACCCTGTATATATAAAAATGTATCCCTATTAAAATATAATTAAAACCCTCACAGTAAGCCCTTTCATTTGATATGTCACACGATATTGTCCAAAAACCTTTTTTTTGAATTTTCTAGTTTGGCCCCCAAAAGTGAACCCCAAATTAAAAAATTATTAATTTTCTTAACGCGCCCGTGTTTCGGTCACAGAAGTCCATATGTGTACCAAATTTCAACAGAATTGGTCTAGTGGATCCGGAGAAAACTGGCTGTGACAGACGGACAGACAGACAGACAGATAGACAGACAGACAGACAGACAGACAGACAGACAGACAGACAGACAGACAGACAGACAGACAGACAGACAGACAGACAGACAGACAGACAGACAGACAGACAGACAGACAGACAGACAGACAGACAGACAGACAGACAGACAGACAGACAGACAGACAGACACCCGAGTGATCCTATAAGGGTTCCGTTTTTTTGGTACCTACCCTACCTACCTACCCTACCTACCTACCCTACCTACCTACCCTACCTACCTACCCTACCTACCTACCCTACCTACCTACCCTACCTACCTACCCTACCTACCTACCTTACCTACCTACCCTACCTACCTACCCTACCTACCTACCCTACCTACCTACCCTACCTACCTACCCTACCTCTACCTACCTACCCTACCTACCTACCCTACCTACCTACCCTACCTACCTACCCTACCTACCTACCCTACCTACCTACCCTACCTACCTACCCTACCTACCTACCCTACCTACCTACCCTACCTACCTACCCTACCTACCTACCCTACTTACCTACCCTACCTACCTACCCTACATACCTACCCTACCTACCTACCCTACACTAGGTAGGCAGTTGACGGGAGCGAAGCCGCGCGGGTCAGCAAGTTTTTTAATAGAATGGGATTAGCATGGATTAAAAATGTTTCATTTACTGAGCTACTTGTAAAACTCGGTGTCTTCTAAAAATGCTCCAAACAAACATGCCAGTTAATATTATTTCCCATCGAGTTACTATTCAAATTAGATAATTTATTATAAAAAAAGCACAGCCGGGGTTTAACTTTTTGCGGGATACATTTTAACATACTTCCTTGCCTATACTCTACACGTTAAGGGCATAAAAATAGAGTTAATAATTATTGCTAAGTAAAGCCACGTATCCACTAGGCAACATTTGACGAGCAACACCTGATGCTCAACCTGTTCGGCAACGTTGCACAACAGCGCCAGCTGGCGCGCAACATGAAAACTTATACTAAATAAGAGTTGCTTGTTGCCGTTAATCATGATGAGCAACATGTTGTGCATCATGTCGCGCGACAAATATTGCCTAGTGGATACGCGGCTTTAGCCTAATTGTAGGTAAACACAAATGAACTTGTGCAAATAAAAAACCAATGGTCTATACGAAAATCGACCACCATTTGATTTTATTTCATTGGCGATATAACTGCAGATAAATACAAAAGGCAAACATTTCACTTTTTTTATTTTTAAACTGTACAAGTCAGGATAGGGAAATTTTCGCTAGTATTGTAACTTATCGTGTTCGTCTGCTGAAACTTTCACATTTTTCAAAACTGTCTTCGAACAAGTGACAAAGTGAAAATAGATTCATGTCATCACGGAAAATGTTTACAGAGATCGCTCGATAAACACCGTTTCAAATAAAAGGATTTCCAAGAATACCTAGTTCTTTTTGTTTTCACTAGATTACGTCAACCAGAGTTTATCTAGACATAGTGAGTACACTGAGACTTGTGTATGAGACCTAAATGAAGACACAAAATAAGTGTCAATATAAGAATCCTGCTAGGCTCAAAATGATAGATAAGGTCTAGGTCGACGACAATACTTATATGTAAAGCAGTAGTAATATCTTACTTCTGTCCCGCTCTAAGCCGGGGGATGGTTTACTCTTGTGGGGAAAATGTTCAATATTAACAGATTAACTCGGTCGGGGATCTCGCTTCATAAAAATAAATTCCAATATTCCCCTCGTTGCTCTCATAACTCGTAAGAAACGGCTCTCGCTGGAAAGTTTAAGGCGGACGATTGGAGAATAAAAATTGCATTTTTACTATGTTAAATTAAGTTTTTATTGTGAAATTTACGGGTGTAGTAAAAAGAATGTTACGTTATAGCAATTAGATATTTTTTACGGGTTCCGCGACGATATAAATGCTACTGTAAAGAAATTACAAGGTCTTAATGTTTTGTAGTCGCAGTTATGATTTGTTTATTTCAAAAACAAAACACTGATGTTCTATTTCAAATGTTTTAGCACAAACAGTGCAACGAATGCAAATTGTTAAACAAAAAAACATCGACCTATAATAACGTGGAAATGGAAATACAAATAAAATGCCAAGCTTTTCATATTCATCATAAAATATGCATCGCTTAACATCAAACAGTTTAATCATTTCCAAATAATGTTACCGTTTTGACAGCTGCTCACGAGGACATACAAAGAGCATAATTACACCAATGTTTTAATAATTCACTCATGTCATTACAGTTACAACCCTATTATATATAAGTAGATTTATGTTGAATGTAGTTACAGTAAAAATAACAATCGTTTATAATATTTGTCGGCTTCCCTCGCGCAAATATTATTATCCAACGGAGCGTAGACATTTTGCTAGTTAGAGAATAACTGGCATAACCTTGCTGTGACAATGACTGTCTGGAGTCTCGAAGGAGACAAACATATTATAATTAGCAATAAACTTTTGTGATAATGCTGTTTGTATTATAAATGTGACGATATTAAACTAGTGCTGCGGTTATATTTCAACATTACCAACGAATTTAATGTGACGGCACTTTGACGGTTTTTTCCCGCCGCTGTTAATCGCAATACCGCGAAACCGCTCCGGAATGTACGGGAATCAGTCGCGGGAAAAAAACCGCAATTGAGGCCGCTTGTATTAGTTTCCTTCACTTACAAAATCTTTTGTAAGGGCTAGCCGTAGTACAGCCTAGCCCTTACAAAGAAACATCTTTAAAAAATAAATTTAAGGATTACATACTCTTATATTTAATAATATAATATAGAATTGTTAAAGGTCAACAAGCTACGCGCTTTAAATATGCGTATTTTTACCAACATGCAATTGATATATGGAATTAACCTAAATTTGAGCATCGAATTAAAAAAAAGGTTTTTACGACATTCTATAAAACATCATGAAAATATAGCCACTTCTCTTAAATAAATATTCAATATATATTTGTGTTCCACAATGTGAACTTAGATGATAGGTTATTGTAATGAAACCTGAAACGAACTATTCCTCCGTCCAAAATATATAGGGCACCTTAACAAATTTTACTTTGAAAACATCGATAACCCTCAGCACGCGCCTCATTCCACAAAACTTCAGAAAGAAGTATCATCACAGCTTGGCAATTTATACAATAACAAACTAAAGACATTCACCATCAGTCTAGTCGTCAGGTAACAAAGACAAAACGTCCTGAGTATTTAACAAATATGTGGATATGAAAACTTCACGATAATCATATATTTTTGGTAAATGACCAGGGTCCATCTAGGAATAACAGTTACCAAACACACCGTCTGTAATTGTCCTGTATTAGTTACTTTTTGAATATCTACCACTACTTAGTAATTAAATGCGTTGCTATTTTCGCATGAATTTGAAGTAAAATGGGAATTTAATATGCTATAATTATCCCTACATAATTATTGTTAAAGGTATCAGTCATATTTGGCGCAAATAAACACTTTTCCTTTCTTTCTGCTTCTTTCCTTTATTAACCGACTTTAATAGGGAGGGGGTTCTATGTTTAAAATACATATATGAAGCGATGAACTCTTTATCCGGCTCACGATAGTTGGCTAGCCTTGCTTATTTAGAGGTGAATGCAGTGACTTATAATGTTCAACTTTGTATACTAAGTTCTAAGCATCGAATGCAAAGTTACTTTTCTTCTTCGGATGACCAAGTTCAAGCTGACGGTGCTCGCTCGCTAACATGACGCCTGCGCTAGCACCATTCGGCTCAATCACATTGTTGGGCTAAATGATCCAACATTCCCCACCATCAGGCAGATTTTTGACACTCCCATTACATTTAAGTCAAAGAAAATTATAGTTTAAAGTACACAGTACTCACACGTCTGCAGCCCGTCTGCATAGTAAGATACCGTAAGACATGATACTATGAACGATCTTAAATTGACTAGATTGCAGTATCAACATCCGTAAATTGGTGGATTTTCCTAACAGCATATGCTGCTGAGCCATCCTGCAAGAGATGCTAAATGAGGACCCCATTGTAGACTTGAGTCAAGCGTAATCCCCAGGAAAACCGTTCTATCGATGAATCTATTTTCACAGGATTGCTTCAAGATTTCAAATCATCGACCTGTGATTAATTATTTTTCAAGTTATATTTGAATTAAATTCTTCACATAGTATTTAATTCTAAGCAAGAAACACGCATAAACTAGACGAATTCCTATAAATAAAGTGCCTAATAAATATTGAGACGGGTAGTAAATGCTAGACAAGCATTTTTGCTGTTCTTTACATATTCCTTTAGCACTGAAATCAAGCTAATAACAGTCATATACTATCACTGAATGGGACCTCGGGCAGACAGCGAGCGATTCTGGGAGAATAATGAGATAATCATCGTGTTTGGCAGCCGGATTGATCACGACATAGGGCGCGCTGCCGCCCATTCCCATGACTTAATCCCTCAGTCGCCGCTTACAAAATCCACGACAGAAATACGGTGCTAGTGCGTTTGTCCTGTATCGGAATTTGTGATTGAAAATCGCACCTGCCTGTTCATTTTTAGGGTTCCGATCGTCCATCGCGAAAAAACGGAACCTAAATAATCCTACAAGGGTTCCGTTTTTTGCTTCGCTCCGTCTGTCCATCAGGCACAGCATATTTTCTCTGAATCTAGTATACTAGATTCAGTTGTTTTACTTTTGTAAGTGGCCTCTCGCAAGTTAACTTAGGAAGTTGTTCGCTGCTTAACCTAACTGTGTCATGACATATAAAATGGAAGGGCTTATTATGAGGGTCTTATATTTTATTAAATAATATTTCTATGTTTCTATGGAAGTTTGCTGACTGTTTAATGTATCTACGTAGATATAGGTTTCGCGTATCAATATTTCCCTCCCAACTGCCCCAGTTTATAGAATTATTTTTAATGTAACAAGTTAAAGTACTCATGTACTTGATAGGAATTTACTGAACTATCACGTTAAGGGGGTTCTGATTGCCGCATAAATTCGAGTACCACCTACCCACGTAGATTCTGAAACAATTTTCATAGTAATTTACTCGTGAAACTTGCATAGTTCGCGGAAATTATTTCGGTTCTGGAAATAGGTCTATTACAAATACCCTTCAGTATAATTAAGTATTTTGAATTTCAGTTCAATACGAGTGTAATTTGAAAAATAAAAGCTGAAATTCGTTTGTATGTAACAATGGTCAACGTAGCTGAGCCGTTCACCAACAAAATAAAACAATAGGCGTAAATTTTAAATTGTTAATCTTCATTCTCAAACAAAAAACAATTTTGTTTAGCTACCTACCCTTAAAAGTAAATATTATTCAGAATATCGCTTTTGTGTACCTTTTACCTAAGCTAACGGCTACATATTGAAATTGTCGTCTAGGTAACGAGTAATAAACGCCGGCATTGACGTGGTATAGTCTTTTGTTATGATGCTGATATTTATATTTTAGAAGTGCTGGCGTTCTGCTTTATAATAATGCAGATAACCCGCAAAGAACGGGTGGTTAAGGGTGTGGGGCGCCCCCTTGCTGTTCAGGCCTAATGGCCCTGTCGCAAGTCAACAAGCCGACCGACGTGATCAGCGTCCCCAATTAACACGTACCACCTACTGAAAATAAACATGAGGAACGATTGACTTTTCCATATTCAATTTTTAATTTCGTTGCGCGCGGTTTTGCAGCTTGGCATTAGAGTTAGTGGCCGTGCAGCAATGGACGATAAATTCGTGATAAACCTCGCAATACGATATATCTTTACACATTTTCTGTAGTTAAATAATATTTTCGTGCCTATAGTAGGGAGAATACTGACAGGGTTAAAAGACTCCCTATTCAATGGAGTATTAGTGTCTATTGAATACTCACCCATCACAAATGTGCCGATTGAATTTATTTTACCTAAGTCATGCGGGTCTCCTGTAGCCTGCCTCTGGTCAGGACGTCAGTGGTTTGCTATTTGAATCGAAGTGCCTGGCAGGTGGTAAAGCGATCGCAATAATAATTATGTTTGTGGTCTGTTTGTACAATAACCCATCAGAATAGGACCGATAAACATGTTCTAGTTCACGAAGGTAAATGGATAAGACTAGAACGAACTTGTAGAAAATAGCGACTCGCCCCGACTTTGCACAGGTGCCAATTATATTTTAAAAAATCTGTCACAAAATCCAAAGACATTAAGTTTACCCCCCCCCCCCCTTAAAGCTAAATTTCCAAAGACAACTATACAAGCGGCACACACATTCCCAATTTGTTGGTGTATTTCTATAAAAATGCAGTATGCGCCGCAGATCGATGGCAAATCGTTAGCACTGGGCGTCGAAGTCGATTGAGATAGAGCAGGCACAAGTGGCCGCATCCATCACACGCCTATCACACGCTCGGACACTCCATTTAAATGTTTGTTTTCACGCGTTTAGTCGATTTGTTATTAGTGTACGTTTGTTTATAAATTGTTTACGCTCTGTGAACGTCCATACATAACATACTTAAATGCAGTGTTTCACTTTATCTCAGAAGACTAACGAGTTCCGTTAACACATAGTTAAGAAATAATACCATAAAAGAAAACCATTGTGTGTCGATAGTTATTTCGAGAAATTGTGAGGTAATTATAATGTATCTTGAACAATTCATGGATGTTTATTTCAGGACAAACATAATGCAAGTGGGCGAGTAGCTTAGAAAATACGATGAAAACATACTTACCTATTAATTAGATACTCACATTTCAATTTAACTAACTTAATGCTAGTTAGATTTGAATTTAAAATTTAAGATTATCAATATTATTTAAAACGATCAAAATATTATTCCCAAATCTATTCGTTTTGCTTGATTGCAGACAGATTGAAAATTGAATCGGGTTGTCGGAATTTGCCTTCAGCTGCATATTTAGTTGATTGACATCGATCGACTGACAGATTATCCGAATAGTGTAGCGTACCAGCGAAACGGCAAATGCATTATGCCGAACCATTTAACACTTGGATTTAGTACTCGACGAGCCAATAAAACAGCAGTGGTGCATCAGCGATACATCCACCGGTATATATACTCGTAGGTACCTACGTTGTTTATATAAAAACTCAGACACTGCAAACATAAATTAAATCACTTGGGTGTCCTAATACTACTTTACTTTTGATTACTTTTACAAGAAAAAAAAAGTTTAGCAACTAGTCTGTCTAGCATAACATTTGCAGTGTTCAGAAACTAAAAATTATTACGTCACTTTTCACAATAAGGCGGGTCAAGGGCGTTTGGAGCTTGCATTATTGAGTAGTTTTGCAGCTGTTACAGTATTTTCGCAGCATCTCTCCAATATATTGTAGGAGCTGCTAAATTTATAAAGGTTCCCTCTTCCTTCTTCCTTCAGTTGAGTCCCAAAACTCCTAAATTCTTCTTGAAACAGCACTGTTTATTTCGAAACTCAAGAATAGCTCTCTAAAATTATTATTTTGATACGTTACCTGAAATAGCAACCAAATTTTCATCGCGCACATTATGTCATCACGGAATGAATTATAATGGTTATGAATAATTTATTGAAGCTAAGCCCTAAACCGATTCATCCGACCGTTATACGGTTTGGTTTGATGCATTAAACAAATAAACATATTATTGATACACTATAAACAGACTATTGTATTTAGATACCTACAGTAGTGATTCAAAATCCAAATTATACGATGTCAATTGCTGTCGCACTTAAGTAAGTAGACCGTGTGTCCATAATCTGTGACAGATCAGTGTAACCGTTATCATATCCGAACGTTTGTGTACTAATCACATTAATGTTGCTATGACATTACCCTCCGGAATGTCCAAACATCGGACGTGTTGAACGTTTCGGCCGTGTCGAACGTATCGGAAATATGACAGAGTGGCTATGACTAACAACAATCTGATTTACTTAATTTAGATAATTAAAAAAGGAAAATTGGGGTTCCGAGAATAATCTAAGGCTGCCTGTCCACTGTCGCGGAGTGAGGCAGCGGAGTGGAGAAACGAAGAAATTGCAGCCAATGGAGTTATGTAAAATCTCAGTGATTCACGTGGTGCGGAGTTGGTGAGTATTTTAGGCAATTCCATGGTTAAAATTTCTTCGTTTCTCCGCTCTGCTACCTCGCTCCGCGTCAATGAACAGGCAGCCTTATGATACCACATTCGCTAAGAAAAAGACGTAAGACCATGCAGGTAAATAAATTACAATTATTTGTAAAAACTATCTGGGATAGGTGGTTAAAAAGGAGTACTTAATGACACCACAGATAAAACAATGCGTCATGTTTATTTATCATGCCGCATTGGATACAAGCAAACTGAACCAAACTTTGATGGCGCGGCAACTACCGCTCATGGAGCCTAGATTCCGAGAAATTTTGATATTCGCTTCTGTGCAGAGCTTCTCCGCACGAAAAAAATATTTATAAAAATTTGACCTACAGATATTTTTTAAGGCACAAGCTGTTTGTGCGTTTTGTGCTTTTACGATTTCAGAGTAATACCCAAAAAGAGGCTATGTTTTTGAGTCTACACTCTTTGCTAAAATAAAAATTCGTTCCCCGCAGTCCACTGCAATGTGTACATGGGCTTGTCCCAAGTAGCGCCACAACACTCTGTATTTCGCCTTTTCTTAAAATATGTATAGCTTGGGTTACTATTTTCATAACAGGGGAACACCAGAACAGCCTCTTAGGGTGTCTGTCCATTACAGCGGAGCAGAGAAACGGAGAAATATTAACCACTCATGTCAGTCAAAATGTCAGTGAGTCACGTGATGCTGAGATTTTATGCAATTCCATTGGTTAACATTTCTCCGTTTCTCCGCTCCGCTGCCTCACTTTGCTGTAATGGACAAGCACCCTTATATTCGTAACTTACTACGTTCTGACAGCAGCTTCGGCCGCGTGAATGTCGAAAGTTGTTTTAAAGGAATACTCTATGGGGATAAAACTATCCTATGTCCTATTCCAGCAGAAAGAATGCCCGTGTGCCAAGTTTTATCCAAAAGCTTCTGCCAGCGGCTTCCCCCGCGTGAGTTCTTTGAAGAATATTCGAAAATAAAAAAATTGTCTAGTATGTCCTTCTCCAAGGTCAAATCTATCTGCATCAAATTTAATCAAACTCGATAAAGTGGTTCATACAGACAGACTTACTTTGCTCTATATAATATTACTAGCTGAACCCCGCGGCTTCGCTCCCGTCAAGTGGTATATCCTACCTATCTACATACCTACCTTACCCATCTACCCTACCTACCTTCCCTTCCTACCCTACCTACCCTACCTGCCCTACCTACCCTACCTGCCCTACCTACCCTACCCTACATACCTATCTACCTACCCTAGCTACCCTACCTACCCTCCCTGCCTACTACTTACCTACCAACCCTACCTATACCTACCTATTTTCTTTATGTTTTTAGGGTTCCAAACATCCATAAGAAGCGGAACCCTTAAAGGATCACTCGGGTGTCTGTCTGTCATAGCCAGTTTTCTCCAGATCTGCTAGACCGATTATTTTGTTGAAATTTAGTACACATACGGATTTCTATGACGCAAACACGGACGCGTTACGTAAATAAATAAATTTGAGGATAGGGGTTAAACAAAAAAAAGAAAGTTTTTCAAACTGTATCGTATGACATATCAAATAAAAGAGGTTACCGTGAAGGTTTTAACTATATTTTTTTCATAATTTTTAACCGACTTCCAAAAAAGGAGGAGGTTCTCAATCGGTGGGTATTTTTTTATGTATGTACACCGATTACTCCGAGGTTTCTGATCCGATTTCTGTGATTTTTTTTTTGGTTCGATGCAGTATACTTGCCATTTGGTCCCATAAAATATTTGATTCAGTTTGGTTAAGTAGTTTTTATTTTATGAGCATTTTTGCCTATTTCAATTCCTGCGTTGATGAAGACGTCGTCCAAGTATCACCACTTAAAAGTGATAAATAAAATAACCTTAATTTCGGAAGTCGGTGTTAAAAGACAAAGAAACAAAACCAAAAACACCGACTTCCGAAATTAAAATTATTTTATTCTTTGTCGTGTTTTGTTTGGAAGTCGGTTATATTTTTTTGTAAAAAGTTTTTTAAAATACATATTTATGAAATTATTCAAGAATTTAGACCGAGAATGACTATCCCCCCTTATCTCCAAAACTAATGAGCCTAAAATCTTGAAAAAAATGCAGATGGTATAGATGGTGTAGAGTAGTGTTCTTTTAACATACGCATACCTGCTAGCTTAGGCCGACTACGTCCATATTAACATTACTCTTACATAACACTACACTATGCCACATATTTTGTTAGTGAGAAAATAAGAGAGGTCTGGCAGCTCTGGGATCTCAGTCTAAAAGTGTTATCTGCAAAATTGCCAGTGTCATCAATCAATTCATCGACTGTCAGTGTCAATGTTGCTCGTTTCACACAACGCTTTCAATTGGTTTATTCTATTTGTAACAAAAAATTTTACTCATAGATCGAGCGCTGAAAGTACTTTTTTCAATTTGACGTTTGGCCCATTCAAAATGTCAAATTAAAAACTAAAAATACTGGCGCCGAGGCAAAAATCGACGTGAATTACTTTTTAAAATGTTTTTGCAACTATGAAGTGTCTGTACTATTGTAATAATTACAATATAAATAACTTTTATTATTATTTTGTATTGTCGTACCGGAAGACGCAACGTTGGAAGGCCTCACACAAGGTTGCAATGACCTGGTGAGGGTCGTTGGTAGCCGATGGATGCGAGACGCACAGGACCGGTTTTTGTAGCGACACTTGGGGGAGGCCTATGTCTAGCAGTGGACGTCTTTCGGCTAATATGATGATGATGATATTATTTTAAAAAAAAACTTGTATTTCTGGTAAAGGTGGCATACGTGTTTATTCATAGGCCATTTTAACGATGTCCTTTGAAACCTGTTTTTAATCTAAAAAGAACTGTAACGTATGTTTTAATGTAACTTTCCCCAAGAGAATGGTATGTTACGAATAACAGAATTCTTGCACAGAAAGGCTTGTGTTAAACTCGTTGCAGAAAACTTTGGACACTCATTTTGGGTTTGCGGCAAACCTCAATACACTTTATTTTATCATTGTTTTAACTTTGAAAATGTGAAAATTCGTGTTATGCACAAAATTATAATCGTAATGCGATGAACAATAATTACTAATATGTTTGTTTTGAATGCTCATTCGGTGGAAATAATGACTGTTTTAAATTTAATTACTGTCGTGTTTTTCATTCATATCATGTTGTTGTTAAATAATGATTGTTAATATAGTAAAATACTGGGATATTTCGTCATAATACATTAAAAATTTAATGTCTTTATCGTTGTATAACCTTAAGGTGCTCCCACAAGCACCATAATGGATCCACCCAGTGGTTCTGAGATAGCTTTTAAGCTGAGATCCGGGTAAACCTTTAAGGTTTACCGAGACCTGCGAAAATCTAAGGTACACCCCAGTAAACCCCTGGGATCTTCGTCTTGTGTACCCAAAAGTTAATTAAAAGGGCCTTTTTTTCTCACGTCAATAACATTTTCGCTGCTACCTCTAGATTGTGTCCTATTTTTATGTCCTTTAATATTTAAGTTTTTTTAACTTTAATGGACAATATTCAGTGTAACCTGAATAATGTCCATTAAAGTTTATTTTATATTAATATTAAAAAGGCCCAATTATGTTATATGTTCGTACGATTAGTTACGGTATATCGCAGTCGGATTGTATAAATCGTCGTATTTGGCCCTGGTTTTGGAAACGGCTAGCCGTAATACATTACGGCTAGCTGTTTCCAGGGCCATTTTGTATTGCGGCGGGTCAACGATTAGCCGGATTATCATTGCGAGACGTTCTACAATACGGCGGCTCACATTTGGCCTCATTGTACTTATTCCACAACGTAGGGTGACCATGTTCTAACAAAATGAAACATTGTTTAATTGAAAATCAATTTTAATGTTTAAAATAGGTAAGTACCTACTTGGATATCATAGGTCAGGTACCAACGGTAAGCTAAAGTGAGCGAGCGAAACGAGCAAACTTAGCTCCCGTCATACCAATCATGTAAGGTTACTTTCAACCCTTTACAGAGAAATAGGGGCTCCTATTTCTTGAGTCAATTCTCAAAAATTTCTCGAGTCAACCGCTCCTTCACAAATTTATCAAAGAGGCGGATAATGACCCGCTCTATTAAATTACGGCTAGCTATATTGAATAATATATATTGCCGAACACTTTCTGGTGGACTTTGACTCAGCCGTATTCAATCTGGCTAATTTATTAATTTATTTAATTTCAATTAGTCTCTGCACTTACAGTAAGTACCTACCAAAACGTACAGAGAGTCAACAATCTAAGTATTAATTACTAGTTGATCCGCGCAACTTCGTCTGCTCCGCTCCTATTGGTCTTAGCGTGATGATATATGGCCTATAGCTTTCCTCGATAAATGGGATATCTAACACTGAATGAATTTTTCAAATCGTCCTGAGATTTGCACGATCAAGCAAACAAACTCTTCAGCTTTATATATTAGTATAGATTATAATTATACTGGCTACACAGAATCATATAAAATGTCAGTTCGAATTAATGATTAAATAATAGAAATAATTGACATAACAATTCAATAAAAACAACAAAGATATAAAAAATGAACAAAACAATACAAACATAACAAAGATGTCAATCCAAAAAATCAAATTATTAGGTGATCGTTGACCCGCCGCAACAAAAAACGGCCCTGTTTTTGGAAACGGCTAGCCGTGATGTAATACGGCGATTTATACAATCCCACTACGACATATTATACACAGTCAAGAGGATTTGGAATCATTGGAGAGGATTATTTTAATTTCTAAACTAAGAAACACAAATTGTATTACGCAGAAAACCTAAAATACTGCGTTGTTAATCCATATCCATCAATATATATAACATTATTCCGTTATTGAGTGAGTGACTGACAAACAACGCACAGCTGAAACTACTGGTCGTAGAAAGCTGAAATTTGGCATGTAGGTTTCTTGGGGAGAGTAGTACAGAGGGGGGAACAGGAAAAAACGGGATATGCGCGTGCGAAGTCGCGGCAAAGGCTAGTACTATATAAAATTAGTAGTGGACATCACGCGGTTTCACCCGCGTAGTTCCCGTTCCCGTGGGAGTACGGGGATAATATATATGTTACTCCCTGATAATGCAGCTATCCAATGCTGAAAGAATTTTTCAAATCGGTCCAGTAGTTTCGGAGCCTATTCAATTCAAACAAACAAACAAATCTTTCTTCTTTATAATATTAGTATAGATAAATGCGAAAGTTTGGATGTATGTCTGTTTGTAACTAAACATGCCAGAATATGGCACATGGGCATTTATCTCGATAGTATGTTCCTTTGGGATATTTTTAAACAATCACGAGGGCGAAGCCCCTCAATAAGTACCGCCAGACGTTTCTCGCCTGCCAGATTCAGGTTAGAATCTAAGAATCAATTTCGTTTTAGAACAACGAATAAACCTTGATGTTAAAGCGATCCAAAAAGGCAGCCCGTGAAATTAATTCTCAATTTTTGCAGCTAAGAATTGGGATGCCTGTGTGCAAAACATTATTCGCCAACATCTATACTAATAAATAAAGCTGAAGAGTTTGTTTGTTTGTTTGCTTGGACGCGCTAATCTCAGGAACTACTGGTCTGATTTGAAAAATTCTTTCAGTGTTAGATAGCCCATTTATCGAGGAAGGCGATAGGCTATATATCATCACGCTAAGACCAATAGGAGCGGAGCAGTAATGATAATTGTGACGCAGACGAAGTTGCGCGGGTCAGCTAGTAACAAATAAGTAGCCTTTTCCCAGCAGCTTCCTGTCAAACTGGATTCAGCTGAATACCAATAATTTAGGTGGATCGATTGCCCGTCTGACCTCCAGTAACAATTGGTTACACGATTACAACTTATGGTGTCAGATATTCTGGCTCCTGACAACAAAAATGATAACCGGGACCAAGCAACGGCTTAACGTGCTTTCCGAGGCACGGAGGAGTCTCGGTATGTTAAGGTGGTCAACCATCCATAGACCGATCTCGGCTTAACCTTGAAGATCGATCCCAGCGGCTGTGGAGTATCATCCTTTTGGGGAATGTGCGACGGAATTGCATAATTTAATTCCGCCAAGCCTGTTCCATCATCGGACCACAAGATGAACGGCGATGCGCGACCGGTACACGGTGGACATCCCACCAACACGCACACATACGATTGGGAACACATTCATAGTGCTTACAGCTAAAGAGTGGAATTCCCTGCTGGAGTCCGTGTTTCCTGATAGCTAAAACCTGGGAGTCTTTAAGTCAAGAGTGAATAGGTTACTTCTAGGCAAGCGTGCCCCATCATCGCTTACCAACAAGTGAGATAGTGGTCAAACGCGTGCCTATTAACAGTAAAAAAAAACATTGAAATTATCAATACAGTTATCTAAGTTAGCTTTACCATCATATGATATGATTGGGTAAATAAATTCATTCATGCCTGGTTTCTCAAGTACTTTATGGGTCGTTAATCTGTGCGTTAATCAACCAATGGCTTTATGATAAAACGACCGTTTGAGTACCTCAGAAACCGGGTATCAATCGCATTATGTGAAAAGTTAATAATTTACTTTTGATAGGTTGCAGAAAAATATCCTGAAAATGTATCCTCTATTCTACTATAATAAAGTAGTTTTTGTCGATGCCTTACAATTTCCTGGGGGCGTTACACGAGTCTACTCTTAGATTCCGAGAAACGATGAAGTGAGTGTAATTAGACCAGTTTTGGCCGACCGATAATTAAGTTATGAAAATGTTATGTAAACTTCTTCATAATAATTCGTCTCGCCATAATAATTAATTTACACCTACAGGCTAGCTTCTGGCCGCCCGGTAGACCTGGTAACTAGCTGGGTACTAGATTGTTGTTGAAAGTTGTTCGGGGCCTCATAGCTCTTCTGCAGCGTGCACTTATTGGGCAAACAAAGACCTACCGAGTACAGCGTAACTTATACAGATTTAGAAACATGTATGTGCTTGTCATAGTCTTACACACGTTACATCACGCCTATATGCCACAGGAGGTGTGGCAGAGGTTCAGCCATTTTTGCTAGTGATGCTTGCATCGCAAATCCAGGTTATTGGGAAATTCCAAATAGAAAACCAATAGCACTTCGGCAGATCCGGGAATCAAACCCAGGACCTCATTATAGGCAGTAACGCCTGCGACTACTAGTCCAACGAGGCAGTTCCTACTTGTGATAGCCTTGTAGATAATTATTATTTATACACTAAATATCCCATTAATGTAGTGCCACAGCGGTCTACAAAATAATTCTATTACAATATTATGCAGACTCATCCACAAAATAACATTATCCAATTAGCTAATTAAAATAATAACCATAATCATATGTGCTGAACATGACAATAGATTTATTTGCCACACAGCATAATAATGTCGAAACCAACAAAACAGTGAACACGACTTTGAAAACATGTCCTGAAGCTGTTAATGTAACTATATGCCTATGTTTCAGTAGGTACTATTATTAATAATATTGTCCTATTACAAATTACGGTAAATTGCTGGAGTTTAGTGAGCAGCGCACTAAATTAATTACTAGCTATAAATAACGGGACTCATCTTGTTAGATCACAGATAACTAAAGCTTAGCCTCGCTCCATACATATGTATTAGGTTATATCCTACGTATTTACATATTCATGTTACCTTAAAGACATATAACGCCTTATTATTAAAATAATGTTTCTTTTATATGGTCCGGACTCGCATGGAAAAGCAATTATAGTTCATGTAACAAAAATCAGTAAATTATAATAACAGTTTCGGTTTGTATGTATGGGTTTTTAAGATCTAACGCGTTACCGTAGCGTTGAACGTCTGAACGAGGAATTTTAATGCTTTTATTGTAGCTTTAACTTTCAGGTCGTGTTATAAAAATGGTAGTAAAGGTACAAGTTGGTGGCAATCTGTCAGGCCGGAAAACTTTTTATCCCCCTATAATACCGACCGAGAACGATTCCGTAAAGTAACAATAAAAAAATAACGATAAACGCTATGAGGTCTAAATTTGAAGAAAATTACCCAAGACCTCCATTGTTTGTAATGGCTTTCTTTGTGCTTTAAAATTAAATTTGTTCCTTGTTTGTTGTACGGAACCCCAAGGTGACTGTGGCTCGCACTAGCTATTCCAGTTTTTGTATTTTGAAATCTCACTTAGTTCAAACTGGGTAGGTAACTAGTTAAGGAGCATAATATTTACTTCAAAGTTTCAAATTGCTGTGTACTTTTACTCGGTTTCATAGAACCAAACAGATTATAGGACTAGCGGTTTTCTTGTAGACATAAGTCTTGCCCTATGACGCAGAAGTGGCCGTAAAACAATATACTAATATTATAAATCTTAAAGTAATTCTGTATGTCTGTTATCTCTTCACGGGTAGTCCTGGAATAGGACATAGGATAATTTTTATACCGGGAGTATGTTCATTTGGGATAATTATCGACTAAGGGCGAATTTCACCAACGAAACTGATAGCGATCAGCATAAAAACCACGTTTACGAGCTGTCAGTGTAGTTATTTTCTGTGGAATATCGACACTGACAGCTCTTGAACGTAGTTCAGATGTACTGATCGCGATCAGTTTGAATTGGTGAAAATGGCCCTAAGTATTAAACGTAAACACACACATACTTTCGAGATTTGTATGTATTGTTTTGATTCGTGGCATTTTTCTACAGGAAGGATAAGAATTGATGGCCACATTTGCCGCCTTTAAGACGTAAGTGCACAATATTACCCAAAATTGGGAAAAAGACTTGATAGAAATAATATAATTGCACACTGTCTTATGCTTTCTAACTGTGCTTTTACTTTTTGCTACGCCGTAGAGAACACGTGACGTAACGCTACGCCGTAGTAAAACTCGTAGCAGAGACATCCGCGACGATTATAAACAGAATTTTCAACTTTGTTGTCCATGATTCAAACCGTAATTAATATCAGAATATTTTAGAGAGTCGCTTAAATTAACAAACGATTCTATCCTTTCAAGCAAAGCCACACCAATGGAATGGAAGAAGTTCCGTAGCTTAACTTACCCAAATCCTGTTTGTAATTACTTTGACTGATGCTAATCTGTTTAATTGCACCTCCGCAAATATAAGGTTCTCTCAATATTGCTCCAAGTTTCAGAAGATGATCAGAATTTATAAACAATGGGTTTATGTCAATAGAGAAATAAAATCCGCGGCCAATAAATTCAATGAAATAGTTATTTTGTTTGTTTTCAAAACTACCTCTATAACGTGGAACCCAAAAACACAATATCGAGTAATAGTTTAGATGCTTCACTGATTTTTTGTGTTTGCACCTGTTTTCAATTTCTTATCACCAACCATCAAATTCTGAATATCCAGTCGGTGTTTACGTAAATTTACATTTGCTCAAATATTGTTTTTAGTTTCGGTTTAGTTGTGTTGCGTATCTAGCTCGTATTTAAATAGTAGTCTTGTCTAACCGAGATTGCGGTCATATTTACGTTGCGAATAACGATGAAGCTAACTAGACTTGTAAAACATAGTTAGGCTGGCAGACGTCGGCAAGAGGTTCACCGCAAGCAGACGTGGAGCGTGCGTAATGAAAGGTTTCATTATAATCAAGGGCCCGTAAGTATTACTATTCGAGAGAAGCGAGCTAATCACGCCGCCACTCGAAGCCTTTCCACGCCCTAAGTGATGCAAACGAGGAAACTTGGGGATCGCAAACGGCTTAGACTTCATCCCATAACTTTGATCGACACTTCAAAGTCAAAAGTCAATTAACTGCAGTGAAAACAGCAAATGTTTCTTTGACACTGTTTATTTGATATCATTTTCTGTTTAATAAGCTAAGATAGTTGGCGGATTATATCAAGTTTCTAGGATTTTTGGTTTTCGTTAATTTGTTTTGTTTTAAAGAAAACTTTTACAAAGGCTAATGAAGCGCCTTTATGAAGTGTAAAGGGAAAGTTTAAATTTCTTTTGGCAAGTTAAACATATATGAACCAGCTCCCGCAGACGGGTGCGCCGCTACAATGTGATATAGATGCCACGACAATTTAATAGTAATTGTTCGCATACTGCCCATATGCGAATCATGGTGATGCAGCGAACGAAAGAATGAAAAAAATATAAGGATGACTAACTCATAATTGTTAGTCTATTTTCCACCAGATCCGGGTTTTATAGCCAACCGTTATGCGCTTCATAAGGGTAGTACTAGAGTGACCTTCTGGCAAGCGGGTAATGACCGCAATTAGCTGTTATTAACAAACAGTTGCTAACAATGTTGGTCGCAATTGCCCATCTTCTTACAATTATTCTTGAGTAAGTTTCTACGATGGCTACAGCAGGCAATGACTTCCCAAATGGTTATTATAATATTCTGGCTCGCGTTTGACCACTATATAAAATGCTCTAGACAAATTGTGTTCCATGAACGTGATTGTCGAAATGACAAAACATAGGGGATTGATCACGTTACATTTCGACAGCGTTTGTCAATTATCAAATTTTTAATTTTTTTCACAATCGTCTTCGCCACGCTACAAATGCAACACTCGAAACTGTTGTCAAAAACTGACATGTATCAAGTGTCATGTGTGAGTGAGTGTAGTTATATTATTAACAATTTTTTTGCAAATTCAACTTTACACGGAACGCATAAATTTGTTTTTACAAAGCAGTGTACAAAAAGAAATAAAATTTTACGACCGAATTAAGTCGATAGAACAAGGCATGGTTTGGAGACAAATTGTTTTATATTTTTTTTTTGACATTGAGTTAGTGTTTTCAGAGTTTGGTAAATTGTGTTCTCAACACATAATTATACGGTTATATGAGCGTAAATATGTTTTTTGGGTAGCACATGTCGAACTTAGGTTTGAGGTTGACATTTAATGAAACGGCTAATTCTACGACATGGATACGATAGACATATTTTCGTCAAGTTACGCTACTTTCACACGAAGACAGGCTTTGTCGTCTCTAATTTTTACCGTACGTATACGACAGAACCGAATGCTCTGTTCACACGGCATTCGGTTTTGCTTTTCTGAAAAAAATAACCGAATAGCGTGTCACCGCGTGAATACGCAATTCGGTTTTTTACAGGAAAGCGCTCTGACACTGCCAACCCCTTGACTTCGCTTGCAAAAACAGTTTTTTTTTTTAATTTGCTTATATCTCGAAAACCCTATCGCAAAATTAATGAAAAAATTGTCCCCCTAAAGAACCCCCTGCCGCGTAATTCTCAACATGTAGGAAACCTACTTGCATCTGATTCTGATTTCTAGTATTCGGTAAAAAGCCGCTCGTGTGAACGAATGTATTGAAATGCTGCTGCCACCATATTCGGTTTCGTGACGTGTGACCGAATCTGGGGGGCTACTCTCTAAGCCCAAAGACCGTAGTTTCGGGCTTAGTTGCGGGTGTATTCTACTCCGTATCACCTACGGACTTACGATCAGTTACGCACAACACAATCGGATCTTAAGTTTTGCCTGTTTCAGTTATTTGTCTGATCTAAAAATCGAATACACGTTTAAACCCATTCATTTAAATTGTATTGTGACTAAACCGTATCCTGTAATAATCTGATCCGGCTAAGAAATTTATGTCGTCGTGTGATCTTAGCATTACTGCCGTCTTCTCTTTTCCAGCTATTGTCTTTTACACACATTGCCGGCTGCGAATTCGGTATTGTATAGAATACCTAGGCAAAGTATAAAATGAATAATATTTCATACATTTTAGGTATTCTATATATTGCCTTGGTATTCTATAGAATACCGGATTAACTAGATTGCCGGTAACAGATAAGTATAAAATGAATAATATTTACGAACATAAAAAAAACCGTCGAATTAATGACCTCTTCTCCTTTTGGAACTCAATTAAAAACTATAGTACAATACTTGACGCATAAATATTTTTTTAAAACTCAATCCAAAAAGTGAATAAATTAATTAATAAAAAAATTAGACACAAAAAAAATCGACTCCATTAATAAGAACAAGATCATTTGTAGTATGCGACTACATTAAAAGGAGGCTGTAATGCATCGTTCTTATACTGGCAAAGCGGCCATTGAAATTTGCCGTATTATACTTGGACCGTTGAGTGAAGTTTTGAGACAATTAATCAAAATCACATAGTTTTATATATTAAGCCATAAAAACCACAAAAACAAATCAATTAACTCTTTTACTTACCCAAAATACGATATCCCATCCTTTTTCAACGTTCTTGACGTAATATTACAATTAGTCAACGAATACTTCGACATTTTTGACAAGCGTGCGGTGCGAGACTGTTTGAAATGAGCGCACAATTTTAAATTATGCGCTTATTTTATGCGGACGTTTTTGAGACGCTGAGTGTGTATCTTGGGTTTTTTATAATCAATGCCTGGGGCCTATTTAATAAAACTGACTGATAGGTGACAGGTGACAAACGACAATCTGACAATTTGATCATTTTGTAAGTTTATTTCATACATTTAAATAGCTGAGCACTATCCCCTGACATACAGGATCCCGCCTAGTTCAGGGGGTAGGGTCAATGCTCTGTGTACCTCATTTTAACCACCGCAGAAAAAAACAACAATTGTTTAGTTTGTTATGTACCTACTAAATTGTAATTTTTATAGTGGTGAGAATTAATAATTTTTTTTTTGCTTTATTAAACAACACCCGTCGTGAAATTGTGACAATTATGTCGGTATTTGACAAATTTGTCGCATTTTCAGTTATATTAAACAGGGCCGTGGAAGTAACCTATTCACTCGTGACTCACATAAGACATTGATATATAAAAACCCAAGACACACACAAAACGTCCGCATAAGACAAGCGCACAATTTAAAATTGTTCGCTAGTTTCAAACAGTCTCGCATCGCTCGCCATACTACACTGCTTTGTAAAATCAACTTTAAGCGATCCGTGTAAGGTAGAATTTGCAAAAAAATTGTTTATAGTATAACTACACACAACTCACACATGACACTTGATAAATGTCAGTTTTCGACGACAGTTTCGAGTGTTGCATTTGTTCGAGACTGTGCATCTTGGGTTTTTTATATATCAATGACATTCAATATAATCATATAAAACTCTTCCGTCACTGATGACTGACAGTCAACGCGCAACCGAAACTAGTGGCCGTAAAAAGCTGAAATTATGTTCCTTTACTTGGAAAGTGTAGGGAAGCGCCAAAAGAGGATTTCCCGAAAATCCTACGGGACCGGGAAAAAACGGGATATACTTTTGCCCGTAGATACAAAGTTGCGGGCAAAAGCGAAAATAATATAAAATAGGTAGTATCACTTAATACCTGTTATCTAAAAACTATCTGTGAAACCTAAATTTAAACCTCTGTTTTGTCTACACCTCGACTTACCGTTCACGCGGATCGCGTGCGTGATACGTGTTAAATTAGTAAAATAATAAAGAGCCCCTTGCCAAGCTTTAGGGGTAATAGCAACATAATAATAGGCACGTTCTCAAGTAACAGTTACATCACAGATTGTTTAAATTGATTTTTTTTTTGTATTTGGTGTTGTAATACATCAACTAGTGTCGTATAGGTTGGTATAACATATATGAACTATACTATAATATAATCTAACATATAAATCTTCTTATATACAGGGTTACTTGTAATTCGACGTATATCCGTCAGGGGGGCCAAATTGCAACAAATTGAACCTCCCATATTTATGGGCGAAATTCAATTGTTTTCGAGATATTTGAATTTTAAGGTTTTTTCGATAATTACCCAAAATTTTACATTTAACTTCAAATAAAAAGAAAACTACATATATGGGTACCACTTGAAAACGATATTGTATCTGGCACCACAATTAAGCTATGAACATAATTAACTTAGTACTTAACTCAACAAAATAATTAAAATGATGAGAGATTTAAGAATAATATCTTACCAATATTTTCATTACACTCTTCAAAAAATGTTGTCTAGTTCAAAAAAATACTATGAATAAAGTTCATATTAATTTTTTGAACGTAATTGAAGTGCCAGCTACAATATCATATTCTAATGGTACATATGTAGTTTTCTTTTTACTTAAAATTAAATGTCAAATTTTGGGTAAATATCGAGAAAACCAAAAAATTCTAATGTCTCGAAAACCGAATTGAATGAATTTCGGCCATACATATGGGGGGTTCAATTTGTTGCACTTCGGCCCCCCTATCAGCACCTGACGGCTATACGTCGAATTACAAGTAACCCTGTATAAAAATCTCGTGTCAGTGTTTGCTATCGAACTCCTCCAAAACGGCTTGACCGATTTTTATGATATTTTCTGTGTATATCTGCTAGGTCTGAGAATAGATCGCAGGCTATTTTGTTATTTATGGCAATCAACGTTTGCTGAGTCAGCTAGTAATTGATAATTAAAAAACATATCTACTCATATAAGCAAAAAGTCAGTGAGGAAAAATTAGAAGGGGATCTTTATCCGAATTTTTTGTATCAAACTAACCTTGCCCAACAGATTCGTTGAAAACATTAATTGTTACCTACTGTAGCGATCGCTCGCCGCGCCCTACATTTATGTCTAACCTCCACAACCCGCGAAAAAGCTTTTTAACCGTGACCGACATACAACACAAAACAGAAGCCCGATAAAGGTATTCTCTTTTGTTGTTTCAGGTTCAAAATCAGATTTACAATCAACTCGTTCAGGCTCGCCCGGATTCCAATACAACCCGTGTAAAGCCAATAGAATAAACTTCCCAAATATTACAGTTATAGACGGGAACCGTAGATAAGGCGCCTGATATCATCTATCGCCTCAATGTAATGATAATCCTAGGCGGCTCTGATTCCGTAATGAAATTCGCGGCAGTCGAGAGCGATCTCACTTGATTAATGTCAGTCTCTTTCGGGCTCCGACGGAAATTAAGCTTCCTTAACGAAGTTTATTGCACTTTTTGTTAACTTGTTTCCTAATTAATTTGCAGCAACAAGTGCTCTCCCAATGTTTCAGCGGATTAATCAACACGGAGAGATGGCTGCCACGTATTAATATAACACTCCTACAAAAAAAATAATCTTAAGAGGATTCCTTATCTTTTCAAAATTTCAAAAATAACGCGTTAATGCTTGTTCAGCGCTGTAGCGAAACTTTTCTAAAGATAAATGTGCCTATTGTTGCGATTGTGGAACTTTGCAAATCACTCTGTGAGCTTACTCCAATGGAATAATCGGCTCAACTTTTTGTAAATGCTGGCTAACCAATTAAACGAGTTTCTGTAGAAAACCGTTACAGTGGCGGAACGAAAAATTATTTTCATCGAACTGCCGCAAACTTCGATGGATGCTATTAGGTCGTGTTTCGAAATAAAAAACAATCCGGTAGAAATACCAACGGCCTTCACCCTCATAAACCAATATTGTAACAAATATTTAATATATGATGAATAGTGAGGACATGAATGAGAATAGGAAATGTGTAGGCATCAACTACGACGTACCGGAGCTAAATTCTTTAAGATAAGTTAGAGATGTCTACGAGAGAATCTCATAAGCTGTGCTCATAAATCACGTTCATACATTTTACGTGGCTTAGCATTTTTTAGCATGAAGCTGACAACTGTAAATCTTACCTTTTATTATTGTGTTTATTCGGGAGCGTACCAGTACCGCAGCAGAGCGTTATAGATAGAAGTTGAAAGCTCGCCAATCACGCCCCATTACACAGGTCCTGGCTCCGGCTAATAGCCGACCGCTAACTTCTGCTCAAGTATAAATCAGGATAATGGCTAACACTTATAACCTTAATTCAATATATTGTTTCAATGTTCTACGTAGTTATACGGATAGGTATTAGGTAAGTCGTTTAGCTCTACACTTTAGTCGGACCATTTTGTTCACTAAGCCAGGCAGATACGTACCTACCCTGTTCAATTAATACCATACACATACATAGGGTATAATACGTTAGTGAAAATCATTTGATGGAACTGAACGTATAAGCCGACGAATATTTAAATTGAATAGAGGCCAGTTGGGAGTTAAACAGTACTTCACAGAGCAAAATCGCAAAATCATTACGTCCTTTCTTAAAGAGAAATCTATTTATATTTTAATTCAAAGAGAGACTAAATTAAAAACATATTAAAGATAAATTGATTTTTTCTGATCAATAAAATAACCATTATATGAGAATGTGCCTCTCTCCTTGCGTCCTACGCCATTGATACCGCCTGAATAATTAATTGGGCTTTCAATACATTGAGTAATTAAGGATAGGGAAGGATACGTACCGCCGCCACCGCATCGGTGTGCGGTGAAATTAATTCTCTTTTTACCTAAACTCTACAATTCTATTTTCAGCTTAACATTTCCACTTTCATGGAATACTTAGGAATTGATTCTGAATGGTTAAAACCTCCTCATACTAATTGAAAACATGCCTAAAAGAAGTTTAATATCAAAGTTAATTGCGCCCAGTTGTTCTTGAATGGTTTGTAATAATTAATTAATCGAGATTTCATAAAAGCAAACAGTTCAAAAGTGGAGTGGGTAATACACGTATTACTTATTCACGACGGAACCCTCGTATGGGTTGGATGTGGCTGGTGAAAGCTCGTAGACCATTAACGCGTCCTCACACATCCCCCGCAAGCTTAGGCGGCTGAAATCACTGTTATAAGTAATATCAAAGGAATGGATTGCGATGTCGGCGCCGGATCAAATATTTGGCGAACAACAAAGAACTTGCCGCGTGTATCGCCTGAGCCATTAATCACCCTATTATTGTACGCAGTGGCACAAAACGCAATATTGCCCTTCGACCGACGTCGCCGCGACGCTCATAAACACACTGCCGTAATGACCTATTTAAGAAGAGTTAAATGAAAATCAATACCCACAAACTGTTTTAACAAGGACGAAATTTAATTAAAATCAAATACAAGTTTTTATGACAGTGGCGCGTTTATATTTCAATACATTAAGCAACAGACATTACAATTATTATCTATAAGTAAATTGTTTTTATATGATTGCAGTGCGAGCGCGAGCGCTTGTGGCGGGAATATAGAGCACGTTGACACTCCGTACAGTAATATTTCAGAACAGGCTGTCGGGTGAATTCGGTTTTATTTTAAAACTGCAAAATCCTACGAACTACGACACTATTAATTAACCAGAGCATGACGTGAACAAGTACGTTCATAAATTAAACTATTTTTTTATGTGGGTAGTCTTACAGCAGCATATTGTTAGTTAGACTGAGATTCAGTCAATACACCTTTACTATAATTTCTCATCCATCTTTGTCACATTCCCTCTACTAGATAGACGTGTTTAATTAGATAGGTACTTTTTACCTCCGGCATCATTGCAACAGGCAATCAAGTAACAGTAGTACTATAGCCATTGAAAATATGTCAACAAAGCAGATTCCTTGCAACTCTGAGGCTTTGACATCGTTCTACATTTAAAGGTATGGAAATTGGATGCAATTCAAATGTTTTGCAAACTGGTTCGGTGAAACAAATGTATCAATTTAAATAATGTCTCCATTGGATTGAAGAGATCGGAAAGGGAGGGATCGGATACGGGCTTTAGGCATTTACTTACTTGTATATTGTAGCTCATGTTTATATATCCAGGGCGGTTTTATACTTACAATGTTGAAATCTTTTTTGGACCAAATAAACATCTGACTTATAGAAAATGTGATTCGATTTAAACAAGAAACAGATTTTGGTAGGTTCATTACAACTAAGTATTTTAATAGGTCATGGCACTTTAACATTATAATGTAGGTACCAAGTTATTATCACCTTGGACACAGTGGAAAGGTCAAATAATTATTTGACCTCTTAATTACCTGCCAAGAATTACCTAATTAATATAGGTAAAAACAGAGACTAATTACCTTGGCACACTTAACATTTATAAGTGAACATAAAGGTTAATAAAACTTACTTATCAATAGCTGTTCTTCTTTATTAATCATATAACAAACTAATTTATTCACCACAATTTCTTCTTCGTCAAGCTAACGCCTGTAGAAAAATAATAGCTACCTGCCGCAGTACACTAGCTTGCTACGATTAATTTATAAGATAGTGTCTAGCATGGCTACAGGTCGTAGACCTGACGTAAGGCAGTTAGAAACGATACTGCAATTAGATATTTTTTGTACCGATACAAAGAACTAGAATACGTTTATTATTGATAAAAGTTAGGTACCAGATTCCTTGAGTATTTTGATATATAGGTAGCTGACTTACCTAATAGCAATACTTGTAACAAAGTTCCTTGGTACCTGCTTTGTAATATAAATTATATCCATGAGTCAGCATTGGCAAGCAACGTTTGATTTTGGGGTTATTTGCAAAGCAGCCGGCACTAACATACATGGACGCGCTCTCTTTTACCAGAGCCCCTTGAAAAGGTCTTTATCGGTCCATAAAACTTCTTTTATGCCAAGCGAAGTTTCTGTAGCGAACGGTAAGTTGTTTGATGGTCACCCTCGAAAATAATTTTCCAAGCCCTCCTTCAGCGCCACGATCGATTCACAAGTTACTGCCGATAAAATAAATTCTATATAAAATAAATTCTGTTATGATCCCTTTTACTTTTTACTGAAAGCTCTCCGAACGAGTAATAATAGGATGATCCAAGAATGAATGTTTTCAATAAGTCTCCCTTTTTAAACTTAGTTTAAAAGATTCCTTTGAATTTGACGAACAGGAAATACTTGGGATTTCAGTGATACTGTAAGTTTTTCGCTAATTTCGTAACATGTTTATTTTACGTGGTGGTTTTACGCTCAATCACTTTTGTGACGACTTTTGTATCGAAAACTCAGTACAGATATTATTTAAATATTTTGCGTATATTGACTCGCTTAAAAAATATGCGTATATTGTTGTGCATCATACCTTTTACGCATTCTTTATCTCTCTTATGGTATGAGCATGGTATTTATTTTTAAATTGACTTCTAAAATATTTTTCACACCACCTGCACGAAAACGTCAGATTATATGTCATGCAAACCTAAAGTCAGTCATTATTGCCCGACGGTTTATAATGAAATTCAATACAATATTATTGCCCGGAGGTCAATAATGTGATTTGAATCAACTTGGAGACCGACGGCAACAGCTCGCGGCCAGCCACCTCTCTTCATGACTTGCAAAAAAAATTCTCGCTATCATACTCTACTTTTCAGGCTGTCACCTACTGGTGTGAAAAGTAGAGTATGTTCCTCAGGGATAAAGGTGTCTTTGCCTTGGGCTAGCTTAAATCCTCTGCTGCATTCAGGACTCTTGTATTAACTCCCTCGCTTCGCTCGTGATTTAAACTCTAAACCGCCTCCCTGTGCTCGGGAGTTAACTTTTGAATTCTTAATTAGTTTCGGGATTCAATATGAAGCCCGTAACATAAGACACTGCAGTATCCCCTCGAAGTATAATCTAAATCATAATTTAAAATAGGTGATTTTTCTAACCTTGTCAGTCATAGTAACGACTCATAAACATCACGGAAACCCTCAAAGTGTCGAACTCGCAACTGATATCTCAAAAAACCCGAACATGTACCCTTATCAATACACTAGCTGACCCGCGCAACTTCGTCTGCGTCACATTTTTCATGAAAGCTCCGCTCCTTTTAGTCGTAGCGTGCGTGATGTTATAAAGCCTTCCTCGATAAATGGACTATCTAACATTAAAACATTTTTTTCAATTCGAATCGATAGCAGATTAGCGCGTTTAACCAAACAAACAAACTCTTCAGCTTTATAATATTATAATATAGATTTCCCTGGGAACGTCCAACCGCGATCATTAATTTTCGCTTTAATAATTAATGATATTTATTTTGTAAATAGGTTACAAGTAACTCTTTTACACGGATTTTTTTTTTGTCATATTGATCTAGATGAGGCCGGTGTTTCCTAGCTGACTACCCTGAGAAGAAACACCGAAATAAACTCACAGGTAAAAAACTCAAAATAAACTCAATAGCATATGAAAACCATGTAGGTTAACGTTTGAGATGGCCTTTTGAGGAAAGCACCACGCCGGTTTGAGTGGACCTGTCCAGACAGTGCAAGCATTTGTCAGTTACCGTGCAGCTCAACTTAGAACTTTGAGGAGCTCAACGAACCGACGAACAATACTAAAGTTAGGACATTTGGGTAGGCCGCATAATGTAGTCATGAAATCAACCCTTAAAAAAACTGGCAAGTGCGAGTCGGACTGGCGTGCAAAGGGTTCCGAACGAATTTAATTGTTTTAACATGTTATTTTAACACTACAGACTTCTAATAGGTTTTCCTGTAATCTTTAGGTAAAAATCTATAACCTCCTTTTTTTTTTCAAAATTTTAGTCAGTAGTTTCGGGGATAAGGGGGTATGGTCATTTTTCGTCTAATTTCTTAATTAACTTCAAAACCGTTTATTTTAAAATTATGAAAATAATATAATTAAAACCCTCACAGTAAGTCTTTCATTTGATATGTCACACGATACCCTGATACTAAAAATTTAATGGTTTACGTAACGCGTTCGTGTTTGGGTCATAGAAGTCCAAATGTGTACCTTTCAACAGAATCGGTTCAGTGGATCCGGAGAAAACTGGCTGTGACAGACGGACAGACAGACAGACAGACACCCGAGTGATCCTATAAGGGCTCCGTTTTTTTTTTCGGAACCCTAAAAATTCATCATTTTTTTAAGAACCATCCAGATTAGTGTCTGAGATGGTCTTTAAAAGGAAGAACCACACAGATTTGAGTGAACCTGTAGCTCAACTCAAATCCACTTAGGAGCTCAACACAGCACAATAGTAATTGGCTGCCCCTAAAGGCTGATTACACCTGTTTATGTTCACCACCCTTCATGGTACGGGGTACGGGTGATATAGCGGACCCACTGACATAATATAGGTAGGTACCTGTGAGCGAACCCGGTAATGACAATAATCGACTCGTCCCCTATGACATTGATATGGGAAAGCTACGGCTGTACCTACGACAGCACGGTTATGATTAGATACCTGCCTTTACTTTTGGCAGGCGAAATGCGCAGATTTGTAGGCTCTAAACTGTGATAATATAATAGAGCTTTGAATGAATACTGCTTTTTCAATTAATATTATAAAAAAGCCTTTTGTCACAGGATATACCTCTGAAACATAGAGGAACAAAGTCCCGCGTGCACACTGTTTGCTTTATTTACGTTCGGCAAACACATCGCGTCAAATTTTATTTCGGCCCTTTATTGTCAGCGTCAATATTACCGGCTCTACGGGAGTACTCGACGGAACTACGTAGTATAAACTTCATGATCCGACAATGGCTTTCTAAACACTTTTGTAGTTAATTGGGTATATCTTCATTTGTGTAGCTTCTTCTCAAGAACTTAAATTAGGTTCCGCTTCCAGTCTAACCGATGAAACAGAACACCAGCGCATTTCATAAAGTGACTGCTTTACGGTCAGTAATGCCAAGAGCTAATAATTAAAGTTAATAAGGTACTTTCATGATGTAAAAATAGATTACTGAAAATAAAATTCTTTTTATTTTAAAAACCCCGCTGCGAACCCAAATTTAATTTTATATTACACACAGGGGCATACTAAAAAGCTTTCTTTGTTTCATTTATTATTGATATTTGATTTCAGCAAAATCAAGTTACGGTTGGAGGTGTCACTCGGGTAGGTCACGTCCGGGAACATAAAACGACACTGGTTGCGCGGCTGTAAAGGTGCCGTATATTTGAACGTATGTCGTAACGCTGAGGGGGCGCGGTGTGACCTGATACCAATTGTGTGACTACGCCAGGGCGATAGACGGCGTTTCACTTTCCAAAAAAATTAAGAAACTTCTTAGTACGTATTTCATTTCCTGAGTACCTAGTAAGAAAGAAAGTAAAATATTTATTTGGGACTCACACAAGGCATACAACAGAGTAAAATGAATCAATAGCTAACAACAATAATAAGTAATTACTTAATGAAAGCAAACAACATCAATTTTACCTGAGCGAGGCCAAAAAGCCTCCTATCCCAGCGAATGCTGCGATGCAGGGTATGTACAGAAGGTTTGTACGTTTAATGACCGCCAGCCTAGTTGTTGATATGTTTTTTATATTAAGGAGTGGCCCTATGCTCCACAATGGGTCGTGTTTTACCGGAGTAGTGCTGGGCTCCGAAGGCGCAGTGCGACGCGCGGCTGGGACCGATTTCGTGGTCCGCTGGCCGCCACACACCGCTGACCAGAGACAAAGGCGGCCGGAGCACTGGCCTCGCGTCTCGTCGCACCGACACACAAACTTCTCATTGTTTCTGATTAATCACGCATAGCAGTTTAGATGATCCGCTTTATCAACAACACCAAGTAATTGAGAACCATTAATTGAAGCGAAACCCCGTGATAAGTATGTTTTGTGGGAGTGAGCAATTAGACCGCTTCGGGTGTCAAGCAAAGCGGATATAGAAACGGAATCGGAGATCTAAAGATAAATGAAACGGAGCCGAGCAGGGAGTGAACGGGCTACCCATAACAGAGGTATCTATGTATAGCGTAGTAAAATCTGAATACTTACCTGTTGTTTATCCGGTTGAGCAGAGGGATTGAGGCTCGATGGACGTTTCGTTTCCGCTCGATGTTCGCTCCACATTTATTACAGTGTTCATTCTTGCGCATCGCATCGCACTTTATTGCCGCTTTGCCAAGTTGTTTGAATGCAATTATTAGAAAAGTTTCATGTAGACGGTTTCATTCGTTTTCCTTCTAGTATTGTGATATTGTGTTCATATTTCCGTCGGTTTAGACATATTATGAGAGTTTGTATGGTCGTATCTTGTGTTTATTTTAGCTTTGTTAAATGTAGAGTAACAGAAGAGAGAGTACTGTTGTGTGTGTAGTAATGTAGTTCGGTACCTAGGTTTTACTAACCCAAGGCATTTGTAACTATTAAGTATATTGCTTTCTCTACATGAATCTACAAGACAAGCACGAAGACTAGTGTCGTAGTACCTAAATTAAAACTATGAGCAGAATAGATGGGCTGATAAGTCGAGAGGTAGAGGTTTGCGCAGGCGGTGTCATTGTTTGTGGTAACTGAAACAATTAATTACTTTTCGGTTGCGGCGAGCGGCGCCACTAGCGAGTTGAGCAACTAAGGTGAAATGTACACACTTGAAAACAACAGTAGCTGCTTTAATTTATTTTCACTTGTTCAGTATACTTGGGATGAAAGGTTTCCGATCATGGGTAATCGAGGTAACGAACTGAGGTCATTGACTGCGTGATCACCAAAATGAAAAATCAAAAATTTTATTACCGGGCGAGCAGTTTACTACCCTATTTGATGCAGTAAAAATGACCGGCTTATGAAATGCAAAAAATACGTTTTTTTAGGGTTCCGAACAAAAAACGTAACCCTTATAGGATCACTCGGGTGTCGGTCTGTCTGTCTGTCCGTCTGTCAGAGCCAATTTTCTCCGGATCCACTGGACTGATTCTGAAATTAGGTACACATATGGACTTCTGTGACCCGAATACGGACGCGTTACGTAAATCGTTACATTTTTGGTATGGGGGTCACTTTTGGGGGACAAACTAGAAAATTAAAAAAAAAAGTATTTTAAACAATATCGTGTGACATATCAAATAAAAGGGCTTACTGTAAGGCTTTTAAATGTATTTTTTTATAATTTTAAAATAAAGGGTTTTGAACTTATTCAAGAAATTATACGAAAAATGACTATTCCCCCCCTTATCTCCGAAACTACTGAGCCTAAAATTTTGAAAAAAATGGAGTTATTTGATTTTTACCTATAGATTACAGGATAATCTTTAAGAAGTCCATAGTATTAAAAAAATGAAATTCGTTCGGAACCCTTTGCACGCGAGTCCGACTCGCACTTGGCCAGTTTTTTTGTCTGCATTTGATATGCCAGGAGATCAAAATGACAGTCATAGCTTGTTATTTTTACAACAACCGGGCTTTATCATAATCATATCGACTGTATCGAGTGGAGTGGAGACATAATTATAAAAATTAATCAAATAAATAAATAGAGAAGAACTTCTTTCAAAAAGACTAAAATATACGTTGAATGGACTTCAGTAAGAAAAAAGAGTTCAGAGGGAAAGAGTGTGATTTTTCACTTTTTATGTGAAACTCATAATTACTTTCTTTTCCGCCTGAACTCTTTTGAGACCTAGGTATCTTGAATGTGCCCACCAAGTTTATTAAATTCGGTCCATTTGTTACCACGAATCAGGATTTGAAAGTCTGTATGAAACACCGTGAAGAGTAAAGGCTCTTAATTGAGCGTGCTTGCAAGTTTGCATCAACTAGCAAATCAGGAACACTAAATATTCACTTTTTTCAACATCAACATTTTTTAATTGATAGCAGCAATGATGAAAACAAATTGCTATGTAACTTTTTTAATTAATCTCTAAATAAAATGTTAATAATAAAATACCTAGTTTCCGGAAGCTGCTCTATTGTATTCCCGGAATTCAATGAATCCAATAAAACGATAAAAATTTAACTGAATATTTGATGAACGGGAATTTTGGCTTTTGTAATCTAAATAATGTGTTTTATTTAACTCTCGTACCCATGCATAGGACGAGTGTACACGTATTGGTTAATGGATTTGGGCGTTTTAATGATTTAATGTTATTTTATAAAATATCGTATAAGAAGATCAACTTAAAAATCGGCTAATCGTAACAACATTGTCAATAAGGATAAAATACCTATATATATAGGATATAGGATAAAAGTACCTAGGTTAAAAACTGCCACTTCAGATGGCGCTACTGTCATTAGTCCAAATACTTTATTATTATTGTTTTTTTTACGTAAAACAGATCCTGCCTATGCCTTTATGTAGTTGCTATTCGCATTAATACTGGCACACATTTCTAAACCAACTAAGTTTAAGAGGGCTATTACAATTTTTCTTGGATTTGAGCGTTTGACTTGAGTTTTGATGTGTGATTATGGTTTATATATAGGCACAAATTAAAAAAAATATATATATGGCCAAGAAAGTTTGATTCTTTTTCTTGGGAGTGCTTTAAATAAATATTTCAATTTGTTTACGTAAATTAGCAAAAACGTCAAGATACAAGTCTCGCAAAGGATGTTTCATAAAATTTTACTTTAGGCATCTGTTGATGCTTTGTTACATCGAAGATATAATAATTTAATCATTATTAAAAATTAATGTTTATGGTACAACTGTATCTTCTACTTTGGAATGCTTAATTCAATTCATTATGTTTCATACAGTAACATACCAAAAATAATTCCGTAAAACAGAGAGTTACTGATTATTATTCGTCTGAAATTATATTTTTTATGAATGAAAACAAATTCAAACAAAAAGTAACCAATAACTAAGGTTACTATGTTACCTAGCTTGAAAAAAAATATGGTCTATTTAAATGTAAAATAAACTTTTTAAACAATTGTTCTATTCAGTGCTACAATCACTAGAAATCTCGGGAAACGCGATCTGTAGCTTAAGTCCGCACCAAGTGCTCGATTTTGTAATAGCGCCCTTAAACAAGACAATAATGAGAGAAAATTGGTAAGTCTATAATAACTAAATCTGTTCTCTTACCAATCTATACTTCTATAGGTACTAATATTATAAAGAGGTAAAGTTTGTGAGGTTGTAGGAGGTTATCTCTGGGTCTATTGAACCGATTTTGAAAATTCTTTTACCAATAGAAAGCCACGTTATTTGTGAATTTCATAGGCTATTATATTAACCCAAAAAATACCGCCCAACGAAGTGGGCACAGGTCAGCTACTGTTAGATAGTTTCATTAACTTCATCTACTCATCTACGCTGCAAACGAAACACAATGATAAATTAACAAAGATTCAAATATTCAAAAGTCTTTACTCGTCTAAAAGTCTTTATTCTAAGTCTCAACTCTTATAAATCATATTATGTTTAACAAAATTCTAAGTTACATATCCTTGTTGCTTCTGCATGTGAGGACAACGCAAAGGAAAAAAAAACGTTTTACAAGAATATAAATATTAAAATAAGCCAATGGCAGTTAAGAGATGACCAGTCTCAACTGACGGCGCCCGTTCACGAACATGACGCGTGTTTCGGCATTCGGCACCATTCAGCTCAACCATTTTGAAGGGAACCGAATGATCCAACACACACGCCACCATCAGCGAGACATTTGAGTGAGCATGACATGCTCTCAACCTCCATGCTCGTTCATTTCAAACAAGTAAAACTATAACTAATCACTTACGCAAGGTATAATCACAGTAAGTAACATTACAAAAGTGCTGCCATCGCACGGATGAACATTCAGTTGTTAGCCATTGAACCGGAATACTTGAATATTAACCCTGTCTTACCGGCTTTTCTGTTGCTGGCAAGTAATATTATAACTCAGGTCAAATTGGCCAGCCTACAATATCGAATACACTGAAACAAACACCATAGAAATCACCCACACACCCAAACACACACACACACAGGACCACAGGACCGGTCGTTGTGGCGACGCTTGGGGGAGGCCTATGTCCAGCAGTGGACGTCTTTCGGTTGATATGATGATGATGATGAAACACCATAGTCTGTAAACTGAAAAATCAATAGGTAGGTAAAAAGGCTCGTTCAAAATTGTTTATATATCACACGGCGACGTAAAAAATACTCGCAGTGTTTCGTTAATAACACTTCTAGCGTAATAACGAGTATCTCCTGCACCTGCCAATGGGTTTAAATAATCACCTTCACGGAATTCATAAAAAATAACCAAAAAAAACCCAGATCCAGTCTTTTGGTTGTTATTTTGTTGTTGGATAACGATTGTTTTCCCGGAATTTCCTGTGATACGGTGACAACCCTAATTATCGTCTGTACGTAACGCCCGTGCGACGTGTAGGTAGGTGTAGGTATGTACTTCCAAGGAATTCGTTCAGGTGAAAAAGACGAGAGTGTTCGCTTGTAACAGAATAATAACATGCTATAGATTTCAGCTCAGAGCCAGAGACAGTTTCCAAAAATATTGATCGAGACACTTTTCAGATTTACATTTACAAACTATCGTTCAAAGGCTGATAGTAAATCACAATCCATGTAACGTGGATATTCATTTAAAAACTTCTAAACAAAATAATAGTACACCGACTTGAGACTTTTAATTAGTCTTTATCTCGAAATGGTAACAACGGGTAAGAGCCTTTTCAGCTTCGTATGATAGTAGTAGAATAGGTACTAGGAATTTGAATCAAAACTAAATCAATCATGTTTGCAAACTGTTCATGAAATTCCTTTAAACAATTTCAAAGTTAATTAATAACAAAGCTGGTAAACTGTAACATATAACAAGCAGATAAAACTATGAAAACACTCCATATATACTTGTAACGAAACGAAAGCTTCGCTAGTACGAAATACTCTGAAACCATTTAACCGATTTCGCGACTGTAGCCAGTGAAGTGTAAGGCATTTATCACGAAAGGTCGTATATCTTTGCATAACGATACAAAGGAAAGCAAATAAAAAATAAGCTTTGAAAAAAATGTGTTAATATTTTTTACGGAACACATTTGTTAGACAGATGTAGAAATTTTATTATTTATTGTATCTTACATAGTATCTGGTTAAAAGAAGAAGTTACAACTGTAAATTAAATATTATAACCGTAATTTGTAGAGAAGTGCAGTATTTTTTTAACCAAAATATCACTTTTTCACATAATATTATAACACTATTTTCAATGACTGAGACACCAGTGATGGCAATCTATTATAAAAACTAATCTATACTAATATATAAAGCTGAAGAGTTTGTTTGTTTGTTTGCTTGAACGCGCTAATCTCAGGAACTACTGGCCCGATTTGAAAAATTATTTCAGTGTTAGATAGCCCATTTATCAAGGAAGGCTATAGGCTACATAACATCACGTTACGACCAATAGGAGCGGAGCAATAATAAAAAATGTGACGTAGACGAAGTTGCGAGGGTCAGCTAGTAAATAATACAGCGAGGTAAGATTGTTTGCTTGTAAAAGATAATATAGTCCAATTATGAACATGCCCTTGTTTATTTAATTAAGTATTACATGTATATAACAGTAACATATAGGTACTATAAAAAGATTAAATTGTTTGTTAGTGTGATTGTTTGTAAAAGGATTAGTACTCCCAGAGATTACCTCTAGAGTACTAATCCTACTGATAGAAAGCTACACTATTGCTGAAACTCACAGGCTACTTTTGTCCCAAAAACTTACTCAGTTTGTGCGGGATAAGCCACTGGAGTGGCACGGCTAACGCTAGTTTTATATTTTGCATCCAAACATACACACACCTATTTATACCTACGTTAATGAATATGCTTGTACCTATATAAAAACCGGGGAGACGCAATTACAGCTCAGATGATCGAGCACCAACAGAAAAGCCTGACTAACTAAGACTTGGTGTGTCCTCCCACGCCCTGGTATCATCACTGTGTGGATCGCCCGGAGGACACGGTGGAGCAAATGGTGGAGGTCTGCCCTACTTGGACGGAGCAACGCCGTGTCCTCGTAGGCCCTGGTTCAATCCATTATCCGGAGCGAAGAGGCATGACTCGCCGTCCGATAAGAACCAGGCCCGGGTCGACGACGCGTTGTGTTCCACGGACCCCTCAAAGAGATGTCAGAAAAATAGAAGGGGCTGGCTGGCGTGTGCCTGCCAGGGTTGCGAAATTTATTCGATTGTCACCGCAGCTCTGGAACGCAAAGGGCATTAGGAGGAACGCCGATGGGTTTTAGTCAGTAAGGTTGACACTCCCTCCCGCTCCGCCCAGAGCGGGAGGAGTCATTTGATGATTTCCCATCCTAAAAAAAAAGAAGGGGTTTGTACCTAAAAAATAAGCCTAACTAGGACTTGAAACTCAACAACCATGACATCAATGGCACTTTCATTAACAATTTCTAATAGTTGTTTTTAATAAGAAACTTTCAATTACATTCCAGCAACGATCAAAGAAATGTCTTTGTCTCAAACTATGTAACATACGTGCCAAGCGTCAATTTAATTTATTCTGTACAACATCAGTACCCCTAGCACAAGTTTCTTGCGAAATAGTAACGTTATCGTGACGTTTTTACCAGACCTTAACGTACTCGCTACAGCGAGATTTTTTTTTGGTAGCACGAGTTCTAATAAACGTCTTGCGACTACTCGAAAGTAATAATTGAACGATAGTTAATTTAGGCAGAGAATGCAATAGCGATTTGAACGATTTGAACTGAATGGTGCGTTTTGAAAATGATCATAAAAAAACCGGTAATTCTATTTTTAATAATTTAGAGCCTGGAAACACTAACACTAAAAATATATTTTATTTCATACACATGTTAAAACTTGTTTGTCATTATAAAAAATTCTTTTTTTCATAAACTATTGATAATTTCAGTTTATTAGTGTCGTAATTTATGATAAATTATTTGGTTTTGAACGGTTCCGCATACGACATTTGACACCTTTCATTTCACGTTTGATGGTTTCCTTCAAATTACAAAAAATATAAAACCCTCAGCACACTGATGCAAACGCGTGTAGTTGTAAAATGTTTGCGACATGCGAATGGCAAACTTAATAATAAATACATAGAAAAAACGCAATACTTCTTAAAGGGTCATTGTATTCATTATTCAAACGAAAAACATCGACCGCCTGCTGATATATTATGTGCGCATTACTCGACAAAATGTAGGTACATACTGAACCGCTGATTTCTTTTTTTGGTATACATTTATGTGTGTAGGTATATTTACGTATATTATTAGTACACTCGATCCTACCCTGTATCTCTCTTTGTCACTCAAAGGTTTGCTGGGAGAAAACTCAACATTGAGTTGAGCTCGCCTTTGTACATGAACTTTAGTATGTCTGTATCCAATATAATTATGGTTTTTCGGTGTACAATAAAGAATTATGAATTGAGAGTTTAGCTCGTTTTAAAGGTTGTTCATAGTGATGAGTAAAATGACCTCATAAGGGCATTTGCTTTTATTTTATAACACCTTGTATATCTCAGTACATTATTATTCGCTAACATTTCTCACATAATCATTCGGTTAATCGTAATAACAATTATAGTAGTCATAGTATTACATACTTTGCAATGATTTCTTCATATTAAGGAGGATTTTTATTTTTTTTAATACCGCGTGTTGTAAGTGCCGCACTGCGTTGTGTGTGTTGACCCTATGGATAAACGTCTATTGTTGTTTATTGTCATTTAAAATAAAAATTGTGATTTACCAGCTTTTATAAGAAAATGTGCGCTGTACAGTTCTGAGATGTTTTATTTAACGAAGTCAACAAAAACAGTTTCATTCAATTCGACCTCAAGGAGAACTTCAAAGAAAAGTAAGTATATTTTTAAATATTTATAATCTACACTTCATCATCATCATCATATCAGCCGAAAGACGTCCACTGCTGGACATAGGCCTCCCCCAAGCGTATACAATTTACACTTGTATTACACAAATCCATACAACAATGTAAAATGCGTCTATTATGCCGAGTCCCATGTAGTAAGACTTAAGAGTATAGCATAGCCCTGCATAGCACACAGAATGAGGCTTCAGACTGAGAAAGACTAAGAAATTCCTAGTTGCAATGTCAATCATCATCTGCCTAGCCTTTTCCCAAATATATTGGGGTCGGCTTCTAGTCAGGCCGGATTCAACTGAATACCAGTACCTATTTTACGCGGAGCGGCTGCCTATCTGGCCTTCACAACCCAGTCCAAGTCCATAAACACTAACAATCACCAACATTTTTGCATTTGGTGTCACAATTTTTGAATTATCCTTACTAATATAATTATAATATTATAAATGCGAAAGGAACTCTGTCTGTCTGTCTGTCTGTCGCACTTTCACGCCAAAACTATTGAGCCGATTTAAATGAAATTTGGTACACAGATAGTCTAGAGCCTGAGAAAGGACATAGGCTTTTTAAAGACTTTTTATCCCGGAAGTATATTCCCAAGGGAACACGCGGGTGAAGCCGCTGGCAGAAGCTAGTTTTTCATAATTATTTTAACTTCTTTTATCAACAGGTGACGAAAAATATTTCAGATTGTAGCCAAGAGCCTTTGTCGACACCACAACAATATAAGCCTGCATTGCCACCAAGAGCAGACAAACCATTCCAATGTGTGCATCCTCACTGAACGCGCGGTGACTACAGCTTGAAGCGGGCGCGACGGCGCGGCGACGGAGGCGTGCGGTGGCCACAGTGACGTGTAAGCCGTTGTAGCGTTGCAGCGTATTTCAAGTGCTGCAAACCATGCACGAGGATTTGGTGTTTTTATTAGATAGTACGATCCTGAGATGGGAGTGTTGAACACAAGAGATGGTGTGCACGAAATAAATAAAAGCCGACAAGTAAATAGTGAATTTTTTAATTTTTATGAAGAACTGTGATTGTAGCCCACAAAATTCTTTGAGTACACTCGAATGTCCGGTTCAGCCTTTGACTACCTACATCCTCAATAAAATATCAGCTAAAATCACAAGAGAAGATACAAATTTTAAAAATAAAATCAGACGCGCATACGCCGAGCGACAAGATCTAACTGGTTTGATACCCCCGCCACCCGCGCATTAGGCGCTTGCGGACTAGGCCCTTGCGGACAGGCCCGTACTGCGGCCGCAACGCGCGGGTAGGAACGTTTGAAAACTACGCGCGCTATCTCGCGCGAGTCCGCCGCGTAAGCGCTCGCCGTAGTCACTACACTGTGGACAAAACCGGCGTCTTCATAAATATGTTTATGTCATTGTTATCCGTGTATGTTAGACATTATAAAATATAAATGTTGTTTAAAATTAAATATTTTTTTCATCCATCTATTATATACAGGGTGATTGGTAATTTTAACTGAGCAATTACCAATGACTCGATCTGTGTGCAACGATTTATGCCCAGATACCTTGGTGACCATAGTGGGTTTTCATTTTCGAGTACCTAATCGAAATCTAGTTTACACAGGAGAAGTTTCAATAATTTTTTATAGCTTTTGCTTTACGACCCTTAATTTCCATACTCATGAGTAGGTATGAGGTATTTTTTAAATAAATTATTATTCGAGAGGTTTACTCGGTCATTAACTTTCAGAAAAGTGTCAGATTATCCAGAGACGAGGAGATTTCTTACAATTAGCAACTTTTGATAGTAAGGTACAAAACTTCAAAAAATCTTAAAAGTCTGATTGCTCGAAAACGCCGGAGGCCAAGTTGCCTATTCAAAATCGTTGCATTACCACTCACTATAACATCTCATTTGAAGGAACGCACTGCTACAAATTGCATCTGATCATCTCAGCCGAAAGACGTCCACTGCTAGACATAGGCCTCCCCAAATTTTGGGGGGAGTGTTTGCCATAATCGTCACCCTTGGCAGGCGGGTTGGCGATCGCAGTGTATGGTGTTAAGTTTTACAAAGAATGTTACTACCCATTCTCTGGTGAGTCCCTTAGTCGCCTCTTACGACACCCACGGGAAGTGATGGGATGGTATTATTCTTTTACGGCACCATACGGCACCGGCCGACACCATAAGGCATTGTATCTTAATAAGCACACAAAGTTCCTACTATTGGTAGAATACAGGCTTCCTCTGTGATAGGGAGTTGGTAACAATCCATCGCGCGGGCCCAGTGAGGGTTAGCTGGATTTCACATTTCTTCGAGTTTTTTCTTGTAGGATATAATAATTTATATCCTACAAATATATTTAGTTGTACTAACGAGTTATTTACAAAAAATGTGTAAAAAACGATTTTTTTTTTATCTTTGCCCTTGAAATATCTGTAATCGCGGACACCCTACGATAAGTAGGTTTTAAGACAAGATTTTGACCGAGAGGTCAAAATAAAGGTTTATACAAGTTTATAGCCGACTTTCTCTCATTCCGAGATTCTTACCTAATTGACTAATTTGCCTGGACTATCATGAGGTTGTCCCACAAAAACTGTGCGTTTTCAGTCAAATAGAAGCAACATTAGTGTTCACATACCCTTCGATCTCGTAGAATAGTGATCGAAGATCGGACCTGACTTCAAGAGATTACCTTTACAAACTTATAAACAAACAATTTTACCTTTGCGACGTTACGACCAATATTAGTTAAGAGTAAACAAATTAAAAAAAAAACTGGTGAAGAGCGAGTCGGACTCGCGCACTGAGGGTTTCGTAGCATCGTTTAAAACGTGAAATGTTTTTAAATTTTCATCGGTGAAGCCTATATTCGTCAGAGAATTCGTCACTGCGGTGTATATTGCAGTTTTAGATCAGCGCCATCTCTTGACTGACCGCTAGTTGAACTAGTGTAATTTTAGTTGATGATTTCTGAAAAAGTGTGCTATTTAGAGACATAGTTTTGTTTTTCTTGTAATTTTTACACAAGTTTCTATGAGAGGGAATAATTTCAGATTTTTCTCTATGCAAACTTCGGAGATAAGGGGGGAATGGTCAATTTTTCATCATTTTTCGTCATAAGTCGAAAACCATGGTCCATGTGGCCTAAAAAAAATAATGTTTGAGAATGCATAAACAGCGCTCTTTGACACGGCACCCCACATGTCCTAGTAGCCCCACTTTGAATTTTTAATAATCTCTTTCAGGCGCTGTTACAAGAAAAATATACATTTTTATTTCTATTTTATGTGAAAAATAGTTGAACAAATGTCATCTTAAACTATTCGAAATTTCAAGTTCATAGCAGCATATAGTAGTTCTTCAGATATCCAGCTGTGACAGACAAACAGACTTAGTCACACCATAAGGGTTCTTTTTTACCATTTTGGTACGGAACCAGGTTTCCTAAATTGTATTACATTACCTAATAGCTCGGATTCAAAATAAAAATGGGTTGTACATTCATTTTCATTTACTCCGAAAGTTAGCGGTACGCAAGCAAGGGACGATTTGATCTAGGATTTGATTAATTAATTTCGAAGAAGTGTCCCTCCTCACAGTGTGCTAGCAGTACGGTATAGGGGCAGCAGGTAAGATCTTCACAATAAACCAGTCGTCACGCTGCGAAGGTGTTATATTTCATATTCGTCGTGCTTCTCTCCTTTATTAAGTCTTTAGCCATCATCGATAGGCTTGTAAAACGTGGTTTATGATTATAGTTCTTGCTATTATTTTCACAAACCTGCTGAAAAATATGTTATATATTAAGAAATTTGAAGTCTTATATTGTTGTGAATAGGTATAATGTATTTGGTTACTGAGGGATGGAAAGAGCTCTGGGTGCCTAGTACATAATTTGCTCAGTGGGGTTTGTTCCTAGTTACATTACAACTTTGCGTTGGTATGTACCCGTTGCAAAACTTGATGACCGCACAAATGAACATGCTGCACACACGTGAATTATATTAGGTAGGGACCTAAAGCACTTATTTGTAACGCCTATCGCGATGCTGCGTGATTGGAGCTTCAGTTGATATGGAGCACCAGAAAACAACGTGGATTTGCGGCGAAAAACGCACGGAAACGAACTTCACCATGGCGCGCAGGCGGCGCCGGGCCGCTCTGTGTGATTCGCATGAATAACACTAATAAAACGATTCTTTTATGAGAAACTATTACGTGTGTTTACAAAGAAAATGAAAAATTTTCCTACCTCATTTCACAACTTCTCCTGGCGTATATAGGAGATCGGATGATAAATATACAACATGCTTTCCTCTTGTTATCATGATAAAATTGCATATTCTTGCATTAATTCCAAAATAAATACGGAAAATTGTTTGACGTAAACTGTCTCACCAAGAAAATGTCAGTGAGACAATTTTTTACGTGCGTAAGTCCCAGCTAGCGAAAAAGTCGAAACTACACAACTCGTGCTACCGTGGTGCTACCGATTTCCATACATTTGGTTCATTTACGCAACGTTAAAACGTAAACTCGATACGAAGGTAAGTGTCAAAAACTTGTGCTACCGATTAGTTAGTTCCAAATACGGACACATGGCGCTGATCAATTTTGCATACAAAAATTGTCGCAGGCGATACGTTTACGCTGTCGACAGAAACTCGTGCTTAGCCCTCTGTACCTACCTATCTCCATCGCCTCAAATTTGGAACAGTGAGAAGACAAAGGCTTATACTTACTTGCCTTTTGCCATAACACTTCACAGACACAGTTTCTGTGGCACTCACTCTATTAACTACAGTTCATTACCACGTGTTTTCAACTGTAAATGCTCAGATATGTCGCTAGGTAGGTAGGTAGGCACCTACTACTATGACGTCGTCGTCTCTTTAATTGGAACAAAAACAAAGCTTCTAACTTTCGTAAAAACAATTTACTTGAGTTCTTTATTCTGCGATCAATAACGAACGGTAGTATTAAGCTCATTGCTCGTTTAAGAAACTGAACGTCTACCTATATCAAAAGCCATATTCAAAATGGCTTTATAATAAATCACTAAACAACAGTTCCCTTAATGTATTCAAATCCACAAAGGTGCTGTCTATTATCCTTAGCTTACCTTAAGAGCCACGTTGCTTGAAAGTTTGATTACTCTGCGAAATTAAGCGATGAGCGTTATTAAATTGTCATTAGAAAAGCGTCCCGTGGATGAGTCATTAAGTATGGTTCTAATGAGTGATTTATGTTAACTGGAGTGTGCGGTGTCACACTCGGTACGGAGGTGATGTATGCCCGCTACGTTACACGATTAATGCTTCGCCTCGCACGGCGCGGAGCTGAGCAACCTGTTATGAGAGCGCCTTCAGCCGTGAAGTTCAGCTACACGTCCTCGTTGCCAACATTGACGCCTTACCGCCTTACCGCTTACCGCCTAGCGCGGCCTGTGTCGCTATTACTACTTACCACAACACTCCATTTATTTAGATAACCTTGTAACTCGGGCGTCACATAAAAGCCAATCACCTACAATTTTATTTTTTTAATTACGCTTTTGCTATAACAAGTGCCAACAATTTTGACCTCAATTGTGAAAGAATAATTTACCTATATAGTAACTAGCTACATTCCATGGTTTAGTAAGAAAAATAAAAAAGCGGCAAAGTGCGAGTCGGACTCGCCCATGAAGGGTTCCGTAGCAGCAAGTAACATAATATAAAAGTTCTTGTAGTTCATTGTAACTTTATAATTACTATTTACTTAGGCACCTATTGCAGATTTATTATTAAAAAATAATGGTTCACAGTTTATGCATAAGGTTTGTTTATGAAATTAAATGTTTTTTTTTTTGTATTTGAGTTGATTGAATGAAAGGAAAAATTGCGGTTTATGATTTATGACGTATTAAAATAAAAAGCTACTTACTAGATCTCGTTTAAAACAATTTTCGGTGGAAGTTTGCATGGTAATACATATCGGTACATCATATATTTTTTTTTGGTTTTATCATTCTCTTATTTTAGAAGTTAAAGGGTATTTTATTGCGTATTTAAGATGTGAATCAAACACAGGTATTATCGAATCATACGCAGTGGGATTTGGATCGTGAATCACGAGTCGTCAAGTAGAATTCGATTGTAATAGCGGCACGGCTGAGCGCGTCAGCGGCGGCGCCCGCCTGCCGATAATGAGCGTCGATACGACGGAATCACACGACACGCCGCTTTCCTCGCCGCCGGAATAATTCACCGTGCTCTCGGTAAAAAATATGTGAACCGAATTTGTCTCAGTTACGATAAAATCGGATTTCACCGGAACGGAAGTTTGTCGGTCTGTTGAAGCTGCTTAAACCTCGCCTGCACAATCGCAGCGCGCCGTAATGAAATGCAATCGATTTTATTAATTACAGGTGTATTAACATAAGCTCACACTCTCGGCAAACATCGGCATTGATAACGTAATAAAAAATATAGAACGGAAGTATAATTATTACTTATATCAATATCTACTGTAGGGTGTCTTACAGTTACAAAAACCAACACGTGTAGTGAGCAATTAAAATCAAAACACTCGATCGATTTTAAAATTATAAAAGACGGTGGGCTGTATCGTAGAAGGACAAAGACTGATCTGATGATGTCCTTTAATGGTATAAGTGTAACTTAGACGCAGCTAAAGAAAGATTTAAGGATCGAAACAGGTGACGTTCTTTGGATTCTGCCGTCAGTCAAAGCAGTAACTGTAGATTAAAATAAACGCAATATCTGTTAAGGGGTCATCGTTATGAACAACTTTTACTATGGGACCGACGCCACAAAAATCGACAGCCTCATACGGGCTGGGTTTAGATGCGTGTTGCCTCCCTGGACGAAAAGTGAGGTTATTAGGGGACCTCTGATACCCATGCAACATTTTTTGTTTGCCGGAGATGCCGTTTTTTTTTTATAAAAAACTAGTGGACGTCACGCGGTTTCACCCGCGTAGTTCCCGTTCCCGTCGGAGTACGGGGATAAAATATAGCCTATGTTACTCCCTGATAATGTAGCTATCCATCGCTGAAAGAATTTTTCAAATCGGTCCAGTAGTTTCGGAGCCTATTTATTTCAAACAAACAAACAAACATACAAACAAACAAACAAATCCTTCCTCTTTATAATATTAGTGTAGAAAAAAAAACGAGTATACTAATTTTTAGGTTAAGTTAGTGTAGGAACGCAACTATTTTTTTTTATTGCATAACACATTCCCAACCATCATTACGCGTTCTCAACCTAAAAATTTGGATTCTTGTTAATAATTATATTGTAAATCTTATTATAACAGCAAAAATATTTGCAGAAAAAAAACAAGAATAAAAATTTCATGTTTTTCGCTTAAGTTACATGAAACGAAACGCAATGTTGCCTTTTTAGGGTTCCGTACCAAAATGGTAAAAAAGGAAACCTTATGGTGTGACTAAGTCTGTCTGTCTGTCACAGCTGGATATCTGAAGAACTGCTAATGCTATGAACTTGAAATTTGGATTAGTTTTGGACTACGTTTGTTCAACTATTTTGCAAATAAGAAAGAAATATATTTTTCTTGCCACAGCGACTGAAAGGGTTTATTAAAAAAACAAAGTGCTACTAGGGCATGTACGGTATCATATGAAAGAACGGTATTTACACATTCTTAAACACTTTTTCCTTTTTTTTAGGCCGTTTGGAGGTATGCGGAACAGAGAGTAAAGTCCCGCAAACCCCCGTTGAAAAGGGAGGATCCTCCTACCAGACAGTTGTTGTGTCTGGCGGGCTACTGCCCGATAGTTGATATTCGGGCTGGTGTATGTATATGTTCAAATCGCACGGTAAACTCTGCTTGCGCGATGCAGGTTTTCAACCTAGTAGTTTCGTTGCGATGTAGATTTGTTCCGTTGGTTTCTCTTGTGGTGGCATTGATGCCGCTACAGCCGCATGGTTTTCGACTTATGTCGAAAAATCTTAAATTTTTACAATACCCCCCCCCCCCCATTTTTATCTCCGAAGTTTGCAGAGAGAAAAATCTGAAAATATTCTATATGATTAAAATTTATGTAAAAATTACAGGAAAAATAAAAAGATGTCTATAAATAGCACAGTTTTTCAGAAATCATCAGATCAACAAAAAATAAATTAGTTTTACAATCATTAAAGTGATGGCGCTGACCTAAAACTGCATATTCTACACCGCAGTTACAGTGCCGTAGTGTCTCGACACGAAGAAAGAGGAGATAATTATCTGATCCACAATTTTGTCAAACTAATTTTATGAAAATCGCGAAGAACTCGTTTTTGTGACCTTTAACCACAACTATTTTTTTTTTTCAGGTTTATTTATTTATTATTATAACCAACTTGCATTTACAGTTTATAACCACACAAACAAGTTATTGGCCAGTACAAAACAAACAAATAACATAATAGAAAAATAGAAATTATAAATGTCATGGAATCATAGGTAATAAAATTATCAAAAAACCATAAAAAATAAACAATAATATTAAATCAAAAGTCAAAAGAAAACAATTTTTAGAAATCAAACTGAATGAGAATAAAATTAGGTATTGGGTCGATGACCAATTTTGGGCAGGGTGCGAATTACTGTAACTTCACTCCTATTTTTTGGTCTTATTTGACCGGACTACTACTCGAGCGAGTTAATTTGATAGGTACTATGGCTCGAATGGTGTTAGTGCAAAGTTCCTACAGTTTGTAAAAAATTTCGTTAGCATTTCATATGCGTACGTACATGTATATTATTAAATCGAATACACGAATCTGTGTTAGGTAATATCTTGCATTTACCTAAGTACCTAGGTACCAGCCGTAGTCCGTGCTATGGTTGACGGCGAGGAGTCCTGGGACGCGGTGGTCTCCTTCCGTGAAATAGTCATCGCACAGAAGGAGGCTGCGGAAAGGGAGAGGGAGATCTCGACCTCTCTCCCGGCCCGCAGCAGACGCACCGGGCGTCGGTGGAGGGCATACGCTGCCCTCTTCTGGCCCCCCTAACTGGGTCCAGGGGCGACGGACTTGGGGATGTCCGTCGTCCCCCATTCATCCGGACCCGAGGTGGCGGCGCGTGGCGTTCCCGTGCGCCCCTCTTTGACGTCGCGGGGGGAGTTAAACTCCTCACTCCCCCCGCTGACCCGAGGTGGCCCGCAGAGGCGGGCCGGCACCAGCCGGGGATTACGGAAGTCGCATAAGATCCCACGATCCCCGGCGTAGGTGAGAGACGGAACACCGGGGTGGTTTTAGTCAGTAAGAGTCTGACAGACCCCTCTGCCCGCCCCAGGGTGGAGGACATCCATGAGGATTTCCCCCCGTTAAAAAAAAAAGATTACATTTAAGATACAATTAATGCAATCTTAAATTAATAACTATCGATTTCTGCAGACGTAATTCAAGTTATTTTTCATAGTGTTCAGTCTTTTCATAAGCATGCACCAGATGCGAATTCTGATCCTATTGTCAAGAGTTCTCATATAGCTCTTTTTTTAGAAACATGGAGTGCGTGGAGTAGTGATAATATCACATTACGAGGCTTTGGCGAAATAACAAGGATAAACAGTCCCTTGACTAACCAAGTAAACCGAGGTTGGGGATCTATAGTATTTGTGAGGCCTAACGTAGTGCTACAAGTGAAGAGTGATAGATGCCGCTGTGATTGTTCTGACAGCCCAGGAGGAGGTAATTGTGAATGTATCGCACTTAAAGTTATAAATGTTCACATTTTATCCGTTTACAAATCTCCTAAATATTCTACAGATACGGAAATAGATTGTCTCGATACAGCTATCAAAGCGTTTAATTGTACTCCTATCAGTCCTCTGATTGTAGTAGGAGACTTTAATGTTGATTTTAATAAGCATTCTAATAACCAAATATCATGCTATTTACACAGAAAAGGTCCCTAAAATTTTTGAGCCCACAACGGTTGACATGACTACTATCGACAACATTTTTACTAATATAAACAGTTTGCAATGTGGAGTGGCTGAAACGTTTTTCAGTCACCATAAGCAGTTGTGACTAAGATTTTTAAATTCACAATAGTAAAGTGCCTACTGTCCGCCTGTTCGCTCTTCCACCTGTCCGTCTGTCCGCTCATCCACCTGTTCGCCTGTTCATCTATCTGAACGTAAAGTAAGTAAAATATCCAAAATATTTATATATGATGGTACAGAACCCTTGGTGCGCGAGTCCTACTCGCTCTTGACCGGGTTTTTTCATTTTGACAGGATCTATCACTCATTCCGTTTCCATCTGTGGTTTCAGGAATGTTTTACGTGTTGTTTTTTTCGTCGCTTCTCTGATAGCTTTGGCTTGCTTATTGGATTTAAGAGTGACTCAGAATGCAAGAGCGAGCGGAGCGAGCTCTGGACTTGGGCAACCCGACTCGACTCGACTTTTACACAGAAACAGGAGTCCCGCGAAGCGGGGCTCAGTCAGCTGGCTCTTCACAAATTTTGAGAAATTGACTGTGACTTTGAACTTGAATGTGTGGAAAATGATGAGGGATGACTTCCCCCATCTACCTTTGCTCTCCCCCTCCCTCCTAAACCCCCAGAACTTCCAGAATCCACATTTGCTATGACAAGACTACTGCATACAAGAAAAAATCATAAAAAACTATACATTTCGGGGGCGGCTTACCCCCCCTCCCCCCTCTCTCCTCTCACCACCAAAACCCTATCGAGGCAACGCGTTTCTAAACTTAGACTTTGTTCCAATTGCGAAAGTTGTTCATAATGATGAGTACAATGACCCCTTAAGAGGTATAGCGTTTATTCAATTACATGTTGTAGATTCATTTGAAACTCATGGTTTTAATCAAACCTATGTAACTAGCTGGCAACACCACACACAAATGAAATCAAGTTTACACGTCGAACAAATTCATCAATTTTAATTAAAATTCGCAGAGCACGCTTGCTAAACACACGCTAAACACCTATAATGGTGAAATTGCAAACAAAATCAAATCAAATCTTGGCAAATCGAATCACATCGAAAGTCAAAGTTTATTTAGACCATAGTAACACTAGACGGGGTACATAATCAGTTTATCCTGGGAACATAAGGCTCAATTCACACTAGGTGAAGGAGGCCTGTGCTCCAATTACCTAGCGATGCGGCATAGACTAATTGAAAAAAAAAACTGATCCTTAAGAAAATTTCAGCGCGGACGAAGTGGTAGTTCTGTATAAAATTATGAATTGAGACGCAGGCATCAAACTTAGAGGTTTTTAACGAATTTTGAGCTTTTTAGGGTTCCGGACATCCGTAAAAGACAGAAACCTTATAGATCACTCGAGTGTCTGTCTGTCCGTCTGTCACAGCCAGTTTTCTCCGATCTACTAGACCGATTCTATTGAAATTTGGTATGCACATGGACTTCTGTGACCCAAACACGGACGCGTTAGGTACGTAAATAAATAAACGTTTAGTATGGGGGTCACTTTTGGGGGACAAACTAGAAAATAATAAAAAGGTTTTCAAACTGTATTGTGTGACATATCAAATGGATTATTGTGAGGGTTTTAATTATATTTTTTTCATAATTTTAAAATAAACAGTTTTGAAGTTATTCAAAAAATTAGACCATAAATGACCATTCCCCCCTTATCTCCGAAACTACTGAGCCTAAAATTATGAAAAATACAGGTTATCTTTTTATACCTAAAGATTACAGGAACATTATAAAAACAAATAACACGTTAAAAAATCTAAATTGGTTCGGAACCCTTTTGCGCGCAAGTCCGACTCGCACTTGGCCTGTTTTTTTATTAGGAAAACTTTTTTTAATATGAAATGGTACTACAAATGATAAATGATATTTATCATTTGTAGAGACTACAAGAGTGAGAGAAGTGTGACCAAAGTGGCAGCGTGATCTTGGGAATAAGTACTAAATCCGCATCAAGTAGACTGAAAATCGTCCCAAATCTAATTCAGAAAAGTCTAGATTTTCATTAATTTTTTTAAAATGATACTAATCATAGTCGTGACTAACCAAATGTATTGGCTCTAGATTATAATCAATGGCGGACAGTAGATGTATAATATTATACGGCTCACCCTTTTGGGTTGAGGGCTTATTCCAAGGATTAGGGGCGTAAGCGGTAAAGCTGGGTTATAAAATAATTATTATAAGTAAGCCTTCGTAAGTTAGGGTGGACAGAAGACGGCAACTTTTTCTTTTACGAGTTACGCGTCAAGATCTGGTTAACTACGTTCACTGTGGATTTTTTTTTTCAAAAAAACGCAATGAAAAAGTTGATAGTTATGATAGTACTAGCTTTTGCCCGCGACTTTGCTCGCGTTACCGCGTCGTCGTCATCGTCGTATTGCATTTACGTTTGATCTTTACAAAAAAAATAACATATAACCATCTCCAGGGCAGTTCAGGATCCCACCTATTACCATTAGTACCGAAATTCATTAAAATCATTCAGTATTTTTTTTTTGTGAAAGCCTAAAAAACAAAGAAACTCACTTTCGCATTTATTGTAATAGTTAGGATTTGAATACTAAACGTCATCTGTTGCCTGAACTGACAGACTAATTTATTTATTGGATTTCATTATAAAATAAACAAAGGCAAGAATTCTAAAACCATATGATCAACGTAGTGAGCAGCGCCGCGCTGGAGCTAATCGATAACAAAATGTGCCGACCGTCTATTATTTCTTATACTTAGAATTTAATAACAGTTTGACTTTTATAATACAGAACGTTTTTTCTCTAGAAAGACATTTAAATTATTCAGACAAAATATTATTAAAACTGCAGCACACACTTGTGGTACCCTTCGCAGTCCAACTGAAAATTAGGCTTACAAGTTTTGTGTAAAAGGAGTACGTATTCATAATAAACATATAATATGAATTATAATTTTGGTCGCTTTGCGCTCCGCTTTGCTCTCTCAAATAACTGTGAGGGAAATATTTCTTTTATGGATACCCAGGAACGTTATATCCACATTTTCTCTTAGAGTTCCACGTAGGCCCGAAAAATATTCCGGAATTATAATGTCGCTTCATTGTCAACATACCCGACGTACCCGAGTTTAAACGAGCACATCAAACAAAGACTTCCAATAAAGGAATACCTCCCAATCATACGAAATGAAACGACCAGAAGTGATCAAAGGATCTTCTCAATTTATCATATTTTAAATAACGGCCAATGTCCTCTGTCTCGTCAAATTTCAACAGATTACAGCATATGGTGAGATGCGAGCTTACTCCGGGGACTAAGCACAAAAGCGAGGGTAAGCTTACTGCCTAATATCTTCTTTAACATTTTATGATCTATTTTGATAAAATATGAATCTTTGTTACATTATTCTCGGAATTAAAACGCTACTTTATGGCTATTAGCGAAATATGAACCTAATTTTTTAAAGCTCTCTCGAGATAATTAAATTCATATGAAGTAGTTTAAGATGATCCTACAATAATGTCTTCGAACTTGTCGTTAAACCCAGAAAAGTTAGACTTTATAATGTACCTACACAACACGACGTATAATTTTATACAACTTGCATGTTTTAATATACAAACATATTAAAAACTGGGGACTCATCGTGAGGGTTCAGGCGTCCCTGCAAGTGGGAAAATTAAGGTAAGTGCTAATAAACGTGCGAAACCTGCGATACGTGCGAACATGGCGTTGTTGTCATTTTTTTATTTAGTAACCCGCTCACGGTGAGGAATATAAAAGTAACTGTTGATTTCTGTGAACATCTTTCTCTATTAAAGGGTAGTTTAGACGCGTGCGCCCTCCGCGCCTAGCAATCTATTTATCTAACTACCCTCTTTATGGTTTTCCTCGCAATGGGTAATATTCGTGGCCGTATTCCTTATATCTTTAAAGCGTAGCAAGACGTAAGCGATAAACGTGGAGAGAACACCCCGGGGACTCAATTCCTAGTATATTGCGCGCGAAAAATCTGTCTGTCAGCTTGTTACCTGAGGATTTGACATAAAGTGTTATTTCTACAGTAGCTAGCAACTCTCCAGAGCTTTAAGTATGATGATATCTCCAACTTCTTTTAGTTTGTTAACTCCACCCAAACCAAAAGTTTGTAGATCCACATTGTATTTTTCTCATTATGTGACTTTGGTGTCAGTGATTAAATTTGCAAACGGGCAAGAATAAATTTAATCAATAAATAATTGTGCCGAAAAAAATCTGAAACAGAAATCGAAGACTCAAATATTGGAAGAAGTAGGTACTTATGTACCAGCATCGACGATCCCTTTTCACCATTAGAACCGAGATACAAAACAACCAAGTAGTTACCTACCTACCTATATCAGTCGCTTTTACTAATAAGCTGAAAGTTCGAACAATTACTCTTCAATTTGGCCTTTGACTTCGCATTGAAATTGACTCGATTCAACCTTGATATGCAGAGCGTATCTCCATTCATTACGTCAACGCTCACTCATAACATTTCTGGGAAATGTGCACTAAATGACAAAAGCTTTCATATCCAGCAGTTCGTACATTAAAATAAGGCGGCATCAATGGATTTCAAAATCATCACATTCATCTGATTCATCGTGCGCATTTAAAAATTAAATTAAAATTTAAAGAAAATCGCCGACAAAAAACTTTAAAAAGTAAAAAATAACTTCTATTAATCTGCGCCTCGGGAGACCGTAATTCTTTTGTATTTACTAAGTATAAGTATTATTAGCGGTCTTCCGACGCAATAACGCTTGGCTAAAATAAAAGGATTAATATTAAACTAAAAGGATCAAAAGAAATTATTTTTTAATTAAAAAAAAAAAATGACTTGAAGACGTAAAACATAATTTTAAAATATTTTAATTTAATTTTTATTTCATGCTTTTTAAACTTAATTTTCATTTCGTTAGTTAATATTCCTCATTCCCTTTTAATATAGTGTACATTATTCTACCCTTTCATTTGATACCCATATTGAGAGAATTGTGAAAAAAAATGTAATTCGCCATTTCGTGGTGGCGGCCATCTTGGATTTGAAGTTTGTCATAGTGTATAGTATCAACTCTACTAGTCAAGTCCTTTCATTTGATACCAATATTGAGGGAGTTGTGAAAAAATACGTATTCCGCTATTTTGTGGCGGCGGCCATCTTGGACCGATATTCATCAAACATAGCTAAGAACACTTCCTACTAATTCACCTTTCAAACAAAAAAGAAACAAAATCAAAATCGGTTCATCCGTTCGGGAGCTACGATGCCACAGACAGACACACACACACACACACACAGACGCACACACAGAGAAACGTCAAAGTTATAACACCCCGTCGTTTTTGCGTCGGGGTCAAATGTAAAACATTATGCAATATTCTTAGTCGATGGTGCAACTCCATATTTATCTGTTTTACAAATTTTAAAATGTTATTGTCTTTTTGACGCAATTATGCAATGTTTTTAATTCATACAAAAAAGATTTTTACGTAAAAATTATGACCAATTCTCAATTAAAAAGAATTGAAAAGTTCACTGGGTCGAAGTTCAAGTTTTATATTTATAGTAGGGGAGGCACTGATGCTAAATGTGGATTTACTCGAACGTCGTAGGGACCTATTACACTTTTTAGTTTAGATGATAAGAAGAATAAAATGTTCTGTAATGTTTCTCCGTTCAGTGGTTGGGGAAGCGTCCACAGATTCTCAAAAATGTAAAAAAATACAGTTACATGAACATACTCGAGCGTGTCAAATATTGACAGTTTAGATGCTCCAATGTGTCTCTGATAACAAAGGTATGTTCCTCGGCCGAATTGCGTGGTGGGGTTGACTATCTAGAAGGGTAGAAAATAGAGAAAACAAAAATTCTTTCGAGCGCGTCAGATATTCAGAGGGGATGTTAAGTGAACCCTAAAAATGTTCCCATTCTAAAGACTGACGTTTCGAAAGTGACGCAAGCTCGTAGAGACTTTTGAAAATGCAAAAAAAAAATCGCCATATTGCAATACTCGAGCGTGTCAGATTTTTATACAGGAGGTTCAACTTTATGTTCCAGTCATGTTTTCCAAAAATCTGACGATTATTTTGAGGGGTGTTATGAATCTGACACTTTAATTTTTTTGTTTATAAAACGTGACGTTTTTTTTATACAGGAGGTTCAGCTTGATGTTCCAGTCATGTTTGCCAAAAATCTGACGATTATTTTGAGGGGTATTGTTAATCTGAACTTTGAACTTTTTTTTGTTTTGTTTTCTTTTAATATAATGTGACAAATAAAACCACGTAAAATTCCTGATTCCGAACCTGTCGGTCCTCGAGAGGAAGGGAGGATGATGTAAGCAGGAAGGAAGCCTTTCTGGGGTTCTGCACTCACAACTTTTATAGTTACAATTTCAAGTAGTAACTAGCAAGGATCTAAACTTTTAAGGAGTACTAAATGACTTTTGGCTTCAGCTGATGTGTTCCCGAGAAATGATGTGCAGGCCCTTATAAAACCTTGTCTCGTGCAATAGTGCATCACACTTTGAAGTTTTTTTTTTTAAATAATGTGACAAAAAATACCACGTGAAATTCCTGATTCCAATCTCGAAGACCGACCGAGGTAGGGAGGAAGATGTAGGCAAGAAGGAACCCCTTCTGGGGTTCTGCACTCACAACTTTTAGAGTTACGATTTCAAGTAGTAACTAGCAAGGAATTAGACTGACTATTGGCTTCAGCTGATGTGTTCCCAAGAAATGACGTGGAGGCCATTATAAAACCTTTGTCTCGTGCAATATGGCATCGTAGGGAGACATGGCCAATCAGCGCGCAGCTGTCATTGCTTAAAATTTTGACCCTATAATTCCAATTACATGTTTCCAGATTATTTTATAAAGTTTGCCATAGAAATAACGTGCAAAGCCATTGCCAAGCTGGAAAAAATTGGTATAAGAGGCACTCAACTATCTCTTCTCAGTAGTTACCTCACTGGCAGAAGACAATGTCGCAAGATAGGAGATTGGACCAGTGATGAACTCCCAATAACATACGGAGTTCCCCAGGGCAGTATTATCGGTCCCACTCTTTTTCTCATTTATATAAATGACCTTTGCCAGCTAAAGCTTCCTAATGCTTCCATCTTTATATATGCCGATGATACTGCTCTAATTTTCTCCGGGGATACATGGGATCTGGTGTTTCAATATGCACAGTCTGGACTTGGCATTGTGACAAGCTGGTTGGCACAGAACCTGCTCACTCTGAACGTTGATAAAACAAATTACCTCACCTTCTCACTTTCAGCCGCTGGAAAGCCTCCTTCCTCTTCTTTTGCTTTAATCGCTCACTCCTGTATTTCAACTCACTATATGGGGTGCGTTTGCCCCCACCTAAATCGGGTAAGTTACATTAAGTATCTAGGAGTGCAGATCGACGACTGTTTAACCTTTAGTTCTCACATTGAAACACTTACTTCACGGTTGCGCAGGTTAATCTATGTTTTTAAGAACCTCCGTTACGTTGCTGACTCAAAGGTAATTAAACTTGTGTATCTAACACTCTGCCAATCCCTCATCCAATACTGTATAGTTACTTGTTGTGGTTCAGGAAGGTCCCACATGTTGAAAGTAGAACGCGCCCAAAGGGCACTGTTGAAAGTTGGTTGGCTGTTACCCTATCGCTTTCCTACCACAGACCTTTACAAAACTTGTAAGGTTCTAACTGTTCGTAAATTATATATATTAAATCTTTTAATGACAACTCACGGCCACACTCCCTATGATCCTTCTTTGATCTCCCAACGACGTAAGCATTCGGTCTGTCCCTCGATTCGTACAAATTGTGCTTCGACCCAACGCTTCTTCCGCTTCCTTAGCAGTCATGTGTACAATAAGACTAACAAAATTTTAAACATATACCCCTTGTGCAAATCCAAATGTAAAGCAAAAATAACAAATTGGCTTCTCGACTTGGATTATTCTGAGACAGAAAATATTTTAGCTGTTTTAAAATAAATTAGATAGTAAATTTGTAGACCTCATTTTAATACACACACCTACACTCACTCTAACAAATATACTTACTTACACACACACACACACACAACACGCACAATACACTACACACTCACAGACACACCATTTTTAGTTTTAACATTTTTCCTATTTCAGTTTTTAAATATTCCTCTCTGTACGTGAAGGCTTGGATGTTTACAAATTAGTGCTTAATAGTATTGTTTTAAGAGGTTGAGAGCCTGGAGATCTGTCATACAGGTCCCGAACCCACTACAGACTCCAGCTCTCACAAAGGTTACAAATTTGATTGAAATAATATGTCACGAACCAATGTCGGTACCTTTTGAGAGAAATAAATCATTATAAAGTTACAATAGAGAAAGAGTGAGACGAGCAGAGTGGCGCAAAGTGGTAAATACAAAGTGCCACACTTTATTTATGATTTTAGCTACTACGGCTTGTGCAAATCGGCAGATTATTGATTCGTGACTAATCAGGTGACGTTTTATTCTAACAACTTTGTGACTCTTGCATTTGCTTATGTCACGCTCAAATTGTCAGATTATTTAAATGCACACTTTTCTGCATGTAACTAATTTACCTTACCTTAAACTGACGCGCTCGAGTAAATCGAGAGATCGATTTTTTTTCCTAATCTGATCAGCTGCCCTAGAAGTTTGACCCTATTTACAGGGCTCAGGTATTGTAGGAGTACTTCAGATCGTGCAAGGTTGCCCCCTTATGTTATTCTGACGCTTGAGTAAATTCCGAAATCCCCGATTGGGCTCCCCTACTATTAACTAAACGCAATACAAAAAGAATCATCATATTCAGTTCATTAATAAAAAGTTTTTCCTGAAAACCCCAAAAACATCGAAATTCAACATAACTGCTAAGGTGAGGCCGTGAGGGTGAACTACATATATACATCTGCAGGCCGTGAGGGTGAACTACATATCTACCCTCTCAGAGTTCACCGGCGTGATGGATGTGTTTCATTTCAGCAAACTCGAGAGATTTGCTATCATTTATTGAAGGGTTTTATCGTCCATCTCCGATGATCTTCATCAGATTTTCACCAAATACCATTAAGGACCACCACAGACAAAAAGATTTGCCAAGCAAAAAATACTTACTATCATAAAATCAGTCGACGATTGGCGACGACATAGGTAGCTAAAGAAAATTAGAAAAAAAAACATTTCATCGTATAGAGAACCTCCTCCGGTTGGTTAAAAACTATTATATCCTTATGATCCAAAACGTTTTAGTCCTTGAAGCCGATTCCAAATTCATAACATTCGTTTCCATACACCTTGTGTTAGTAGTAATAGGTATATTTATGTATGGACCAATACCATATCAATAGCGTAATCTTCATAGCTTAGCATTGGAGACCCTTCATCCGTTTTAAGCCGGTACTGGTAAAATTAGCTTATCTACGGGTGGGTTACACCAGTACACGGGAAACAATCTCTGACGAAATGCTACAATGTTGCATGTGTTCATGTGAACCTGTCATTATGTGTTGAAGCCATCTATTGGAGCCAAATTCTATCAAAGCTAAAATGAAGCCCCGAGATCTCGTAGAAGCAAAATACAATTATTTAGATTTAAAGTTAAAGTGCAGGTTACAATAGGTTTTTTTTACATTTTAATTGGGGATTTAGTTGAGATGGTATTGAACTTTCATTCAGTTATAGGTAATTATAATTGAATTAATGAGTCTACAATGGAAAACTGAACTTGCTTAGTTATCTAACTTAATTTCTCTATGTTCCATGACATGGAATAGACAAAAGGATATTTTTTTATCCCGCATAATTGGCAGCTTGTTAAAATATTGGCTGCGAAAACAAGCAGTTTAACATAGATAAAATAATAGTTACCGTTGTAATCATAAGTTTGCAGACATTCTGTGAACTCACTGAATACCTTTAGAAGGCCCGGTCAGGACTGAATACCCATTATCAATATTTTTTCGCGATTTAAGATTTAGTTCAATAGTAACAGTGGGTCCTTGGAACGGTGATCATCCATTAAATAGCGTGGCTCCAAATACAAAGCTAAATATTCTGTCTATGTACAATAATATATTCTAAAACTTTAACAGATTCGGTGCCTAAAAATTAGATTATCGAAAATGATAATCATATCTATACTAATGTTATAAAACTGAAGAGTTTGTTTGCTTATCTGGTTGAACACGCTAATCTCAGAAACTGCTGGTTCGAATTTAAAAATTCTTATATCGTGTTGGATAGACTATTTATCGAGGAAGGTTATATACTATCATACTACGACGAGTGACGCACACGAAGTTGCACGGGTCAGCTAGTGTTACATTATAATTATTATTTCAGGATTATGTCATACTACTAAACCTATTATGTAATAATTATATCAACACTATGTACCTCGACGGTTATTTCTCTTCTGTTCTTGCCATCAGCTGCTTATTTTCCCGCACACGTAACACGGATAATGTAACAATGGCCAAGTAATTGTCATTCATTTCATTTCCAGATACATTTTTAGTCTTATACTTAATACAATGGGAGATAATTAGACTTAGACACATAATAAAATAGAATTATCTACATGAAGTAAGACTAAAAATTATCTAAAATATGGCGTCGATAAATTCCTCCGCATCGCTGGCCACTGGTAATGTGCCCAAAAGGCTGGCAGCATTGCCACGTACGGCAAAGCTTATCCTTTGTCCGACGTAAAAGCCAGCCCTTGGATCACACAGTGTCAACAGAGAGTATTGACAGATCTTTAAACAAATTTTGGGCACTCGGACCCCACGACCCGAGAGTTTCAACCCCAAACGGCTCGAAAATTACTAGCAACGAGGTTATTATATTTCCTTCCGCTTGAGGTTCTCCACAGCAGCATCGCCCGCGCCAACACAGCACGAAGAGCTAAGAAGATGGGATAGCGCAAGAGTATCGACACAAGTAGCGCCTCACACTAATGACCTACCCATCTTCCAAGGAAATGACGACATGCCGTCCGGTCTCTATACGAAGTTTACGTAAAAAGATGTACATCTGAACGTACATGCAATCCACTACCTAAAGCTAATTTATCAATCGCAGTCCTCTACGACTATCTTCGGCGGAGCCCTTCTCCCAAGCTGCACCACCTCTCCTGGCCTTCAGCCGTCCGGTCTGTCCGATGATGGTCCATGTAGCATCCTATTCTATACTTACCAACACGAGATTAATTTGCTTCACCAACCATCGAAACTCGGACAAAAATGGTCTACGCAATGCAAACTGCAACTTCTCCAAGCTATGTTCATAACTTAAATTCTTTTCAAAGATTAGGCTTCCGAATAAGCTTTGAATTCAAATATTGTGAGTATGTACAACTTCGCAAATTCACTATACCTACATTTTGTTTTTAGTGGTTTGTTACCCTTTAAACTGAAAACCTAGTTGTTGTGGTTTGCAAACTTTGACCATTGATAAAATAAATAGAGGTATGAGCTTTGTTTATAAAGTCAAAGGCGAATAGCATCATGAGCAGTGCCCGAACAATTTAGTGCTTACGCAGCTAAGGAGAGAAATTCCCTGTGTCCCTGTCTGTGTTTCCTGATAGATTACTTGACCTTGGGGTCTTTAAGTTTAGAGTGAAGAGTTTACTTCTAGGCAAGCGTGCTCCATCATCGACCACACCGTCGCTACCCATGAGGTGAGATAGTGGTCAAACGCGATACTATCAATAAAAAAGACAATAGAATTGCACATACCTAGTGCGTAAAGAGAAATTACCAACTGCAATATTAATTCCACATGGTTTTTCAACAAAACACAAAGTGTCATGGCAGTCGACACAATTAATCGAGCACTTGTTTTAATGCACATGTCACGCATTCATTATATTAACGCACACATTATTTAAAATACCTCAGGCGGCCACCCTTTTATATTTTAACGCCGATATTACAGCACGTCAGCATCAGTCAATCAGGCTGTGGTACTGGATTGGAAGAAACTTTGGACATAGAACGCTTACATGGGAAAAGAGGCTACTTTTTATCCTGTTTCGTAAACCCCGCAGGGGCCGCAAGCAGAATGAATTATTATTTCTTTTTGTTGTTCCGTCTCAACGGATTAATAATTTTACGAGAACTTAAAATCTACGTGTTGCTGCGGATAAATACTTGTACAATAACGGTATTCCTGTTTTCTTTATTGCTTTGGTACTCGTATAAATGGAAAGTTCTGACATAATTTTTAATGTTGGTAGGTACTTTTAAAGATTTTCGTTATAATACCTACTAAGTATTACCGAAATAGTTTTCCTTCCTTCCTTACGCTTAAGAAAAGGACGTATCCTAAAAAATTTTTAATACATACCTATGTACATAAATTCGCGCTTTTTTCGACGATGTATAATGTAAAACGAAAGCCATCTGCTACGATCTTTAGTTACGGTCTCCTTTAAAACTACTATTGATTTACCAAAAATCAGGTGACGTATCTAGTAAATATATACTAATATATAAAGCTGAAGAGTTTGTTTGTTTGTTTTTTTGCTTGAACGCGCTAATCTCAGGAACTCCTGGTCCGATTTGAAAAATTCTTTCAGTGTTGGATAGCCCATTTATCGAGGAAGGCTATAGGCTATATCATCACGCTAAGGCCAATAGGAGCGGAGCAGTAATGAAAATTGTGACGCAGACGACGTTGCGCGGGTCAGCTAGTGAAATATAAAGTTCTCTGCGAAACTTTTGTCTGTCTAACCAAAACCACAAAAACCCTATAACAATACATACTCATTTCTTACGGTTCTCTTATATGAGTGAAACTTCATACAAACATAACAAAAGCCTTGTAACATTAAAATAAAAGCGCATGTAACTGTTTGAAAACGAAATGTGCAGCACAAAAGTGCAAAGTGGCGTTCTCTTCATGTCTAGTCCTTTAGGGAAATGTTATATCACATGCACATAACAAAACTACGTATTTTTATATGTTTATTTTAGACGATAAAACTGGCGTCGCAAATGTTAAGTTGAACTTTAAAAGAGTATATTTAACGGCGAGTTTTGCCCCGTGCCGCAATTTATTGCCTCGCCAAGCCGATTCATGTTTGAACACTCGCTTTTATTTTTAAAGTGTATTGCTTTACAATTGCTGGATAAAATGGTATAGCGTTGAAAATAGACTTCTGATTGCTTATTTTTTCTACGCCGCTAACACAATTGTTCATGGTTTTATTTATTGTCCTTTAACTTTTTCAGGCTGGAGCGTTCGATTTGCATGAAAGCCTTTGAAAAGGGATAGCTGTAAACCTTGATTTTTATTGTTGACTGCGTCTATTTACCTCGCTAAGGGGCTGATGTATGAGCTACGTTTCTTCAAATACCTCGACATAAAGTCAATAAAGCTGTAAAGTAAACATCAGCGGTGGTTAAATCATTTGATGAACACCGCGAGCGCCACATTCACGCAGCCCCTAATCAAAATTAAGAATCTTCCGACGTCACGCAATTGTAGCCTTTTAAGGGCTTGCGGTGAAGTACCAGCGCGCTAGTCGACGCCGTCATTACTTCAGTCCACTACACGATCGATACAAATTTACTTATGCATACTGCTCTACCCCAGTGCCACTTGCAATGATGGATTGAACATTACTTTGGGCTCCGTACTCGTACAAAACTAATACTAAAATGGCGCAAGTTAACCTCTCAAACTTCTTTTATATAAAAAGTTTGAGTTTTGGGTGTTCTCCAGTGAATACGATACTTTACACATACGTAAAAAAATAACCTAACGGCTTAAACATATGTATATGTCACCGGAATATGGCAAACTCTGTAAGATTATAAAATAACTTGCGAGATTGTAAACTTTCGACAAATTGTCAACTGATCATTGGGAATACTTTTTTACGCATCAAGACAGATAGTTTAGAAATTGTTAACTGAAATAAAATGTCGACCAATCAGAGCACAAGTATACAAGATAACTAGGCTCTCATTGGTCTATTCGGATGTGACGTCACATGTACGCCATACAGTTACGAATTAAATGGACTTCCCGTTGTCCGATGTTGGTTAGGTTTACTTTGGATGTGTAATTTTTAAGTATAACTAATTTTTAATATGAATGTACATTCGGCTTAAATTACGGTTGTGACCAAGGTAAGTTGACGGAGCCCTGCCGAGCGGGGCTCCTATTATTCCTTGCAGGGTTTAAAGTAAGCTCGCTTACTTCGTTCCCTCACTCTAGCTCCCGCGATCCCATTCGAACCTAACCTAAGCGTGTCGAGGTGCCCTAAACTCCCGAGCTCGCGCGGTTGCTCTTTGTTCATCGGTTAGATCAAATTTAATTGATATATACAAGATGATAATTAGTTCAAAAGAACATTATCTGTACTAATATTATAAAGAAGAAAGATTTGTTTGTTTGTTTGTTTGAATTGAATAGGCTCCGAAACTACTGAACCGATTTGAAAAATTATTTTAGCACTAGCTGACCCGTGCAACAACGTTTGCGTCACCTTTTTCATAACTGCCCCGCTCCTTTGGTCTTAACTTGGTGATATATAGCTTATAGCCTTCCTCGATAAATGGGCTATCTAACACTGAAAGAATTTTTAAAATCGGACCAGTAGTTCCTGAGATTAGCGCGTTCAAGCAAACAAACAAACAAACTCTTCAGCTTTATATATTAGTTTAGAAGTATAGATTGGATAGCTACATTATCAGGGAGTAACATAGGCTATATATTATCCCTATACTCCCACGGGTACGGGAACTACGCGGATGAAACCGCGTGACGTCCACTACTACTAAATAAGAATATACTAAACGAACGAAAGGCCTATGTCCAGCAGTGGACGTCTTTCGGCTGATATGATGATGATGATGATGAAACGAACGAAAAATCTGAAAAAAAAATTGTCATGGGTCTTTTTTATTTCGCGAAATTAAAACCGATTCCATTCGATTCGTAACATTCATCGTTCTCACACCAACAAAGACCAATGAGGGGCCAAGTTTTCGATTTAACTATCAGACCAAAATAGACAAATTGTAGACTTGTACTCCGATTAGTCGCCATTTTATGTCAGTCCACAATTTCTCGGAATGAATTCGAGAAATTAGAAACTATCATAATTTGATGCTTAAAAAAGCATGCATTCCAAAAGTACAGTTGACAATAAAATTTATCGAGAGTTTGCAATCTCTCAAGATATTCCGTAGTCTTACGTATTTTGCAATTATCCAGTGACATTAACATATATATTCAGGTATTTATTCAATAATTTCGCTGATTACTTATTTTTAACTTGAGGAAAAGGCTTGGCAGATAATGATGATGACTGTAACTACCTTATTATTCTTCTTTCACCATATTTTCTATGTTTAATTAAAAAAAAAACGAATGAGTAAGGTACTTTAAATTAGAGCTGCAGGGTAGATATGCCAACATGAATTCACAAATAATGTGAATAACTAAGACATCACAGCGTTGGTAGAGCGTGTCGAAAATGATGCTATGTAGTACCCTCGGTCATTACACTTTTGTTTCACAGTGCCATTACAGTTTCCACACAATACTACTTAAGCATCTAATGTTGAGCAATAAATTATTTAGCAACCTGTAGAAGATTTTACTTTATGAAGTCTGTACGTAATGGCTAAAGTTTTGCTGATCCATTAAATTGCAAAAATCAAAGTTATCGCAGCAGCTAAAGTGAAAATCTTAAAAGTAGGCAACAGACACTATTACAGAAGCTTTCACAAAATTAAAAACAACCTATACAAAGCATAGCGGATTGCTTCATAATATTAATGTAACTTTTATAGCACCATGAACGAGAATGTCATACAGAGGCTAATATTCTTTTCTTATTTTTTAACGTTGATCGTAAACAATAAAAACGAAATTTAAAAAATCACTTTATACTCATACTCGTAAAACTCAACTTACACAGACGAGTTTAGATCTAAATGTCAGGGGGAATGAAACGTACACGCGCCCAATAAAATTATTCTGTTTCTTTCGCTTTTATTGCTGAACAATTTTCACAGCCATTTTTCCCTGGCGCCTAGTAGAATAAATAATTAGAATGATATAAACTCATGAATCAATCAACTGAATTCTTCAGGTCACTTGTGGAAATACATTTTTCCAACGATAGTGGAAATCCAATCCGCAAAATATGTTTAGGTAGGTAATCGATCTGTCGGTTTCATTTATTACAGCTAAACATTATTGTTAAGTAAGAAAAACAAGTACAAGTTAGGTAAATCCTAAAGCTAGCAAGTTGAAGTAAACGGCGATGAAAGCTAGCTTTCTCCAAAACCCAAGGCTTAGCGGTTACAGGTCGAATTTAAGTAAGAAAATGTCCACAAAGCTCAGTTTCCTGATATTGTTCTCGAATTGTCGCCATAGCTGGCTATTCGTATGCAGGGAGCTTTACAAAGAACGAAATGTCGTCGTCGATTTGGTGCAAAAGTTGTAAGTGTAGGACTCGTTCGTAGGCCGATATCTGGAGCGTCGGCGTCGGGCCGCCACGCGCCAGCCCACCACTCGCGAGCAATCTGTTTACGTAACAGCCCCGTTATGTTCGGAGAGGGTTCCCGTAGTAGACGTTAAACATATTGCCTCATAAATCGTGAGAATCCCGGCAAGCGCTGTACACCCGTACCGGTGTCGATTTGACTACGTTTCCTTTACGATTTCACCATATTGAGCGATCGGGCTCAACATTTAAATATCACTACATAAATCTGCGTGACACATAAGCCGTTATAGTCGCTCAGCAGGGACGAAATATCCAGTAGTGTCCAGAAGTTATCGAAACCAAACGAAATAATTTCATATTGCGAAATAAACAACATTTGCATAGCATAGACTATAACTTGATAATACATTTTTAATTTAACATGGATTAACATAAGTTTTTGTTATATTTAGTTATCAAATACGAAGCCCAGGTTTCAGTGGGTTTCACTTACTCATACCTAATGACTGGCTAACAACATTACTGTCTGAAATAATAATTACATGTGGGTTAGTAGTTTCGAAATTGTGGTCTCCTTTAATAAACTTCTTTCGTATAAAATTTAATTTAGCGGCAACGCTATAGCTATATGAGTGTAGGTAAATATATTAAAACTCCAGTTTCCAATGTAGCAATGTACTAAAGGTGAGCAAAAACAGCAACACCTACAAGGAAGTCTACAATTAAAATCTAATTAACTATTTTTACAAACATTTTTATCAGGAATGTTCAAAGGGCCGTTATACCGCGAAGTAGGTTAAACTTAGTTTTGTGGCTAAGTTGGTTCAAGATTAGACATCAACACGCACACGCGAGCGGACGCGGAAGCGGACGCGGGCGCGGCCGAGTGAGCGGACGCGGCTCGCGAGACATGCTCGCCGTCGCACGATGCTACAACTGTTGCAAAATTGCTTTTGTTGTTCGATAAATTAGAAATGCTTCCATTCAGGGTCGTTGAAGTTTTCTTTAGAGGCCGAGCACCATATTTCCTGTTCACCGGCTTTCCATTGGCATGTAAACAAACGATACAAAGGATAAAGGGTTAATATTTCGTTGTAATGACTCGTTTGTGTTGCCGATTAGTCTTCATGTGGGCTGCGATTAAATGTGCTGTGAACTGATTGTACATAAAAGGATTTTAATTGGTGACTGCTACTTGATTAAGACGTTGTCAACAAGATTGGGGCCTTTGTTTAGCAGTATCTTAGCCAGTATGGATGATACAAGAAGAATGAATTTACAAGCAGAGTCGAAATACGTAGTTGCAGAGCTTTTAATACAGTCAGTGCATAAGTATTATTAGTTTGTGGACGATGACAGATGACACTATTATTCCATCACAAAAGCAGAAATTTAATAATATTATAAATAAGCATGAAGGTACAACACATGGTATACGAGAGATCGGCAATGCCAGTGTGGAACTAGACTTACCTACTTGTAGCTTCAACTATTAATAAAACCTTTATTTATTAGGTACATGAAAATCAGCGTCTTCCTGCAAATAAAGGGCAAAAAGAGCGGAACGTAGCAACTGCTCGTTTTATCATCCCACAAATCGTAAAGCTGTGAGAGAAAGGTTTACTGGTGAGCTAGTAGATAGCCGCGGCGTGTTGGCATACTGTCACTACATACCTACTGTGGTTTATACACTTTTTACCAACGATATTCATGCCAAAAGTGGTTTATGTAAATACGTTTTACATAGTTAAATTAAATCAATAGCGTAGGCGTAAACAGAGCAAGTAGGACAGATTGGACCCTTTCTTAATTGACCTATAAACGAACATTATACACCAGCGCGTTATGGGATTTTCTATAGGTATTAGCGTAAGGTTGAAGAAATCAAATATTTCCAGTATCCGTACAAAGGTACGACAGCGCAAGTTTAATATTAGGCAACTACCGTGTCTAGCGAGCTTTTCGCTTTGTTGCGTCCAACACGCGCGCGAATTCCGCCGCCCTGTCCGACTCTATATCAAAAAGCTGCAAACCGGACTTCAACATCAAAAAGTACACATGTTTTATGATCCTAAATAAATAAACGTTAGGTACATAAAAGAAGCACAATATGTGTTGAAGCAATAGCCCAGCAACAAGCCCTGACAGATTGTTAGGCTTCTCCTGAAACATTCAGACAACCCTTTTCACTAACGTGACTCTAACAAATGGCTCCGGATTTCTCACTCGTTCTCAAAGCTGCGCAAAAACCAATAAGTACCTCTCTAGCTCCTTGCCAAGATATAAAAATTATGGCTTCGAAACATTTATCATGCAAAGTTGACTTGCGTTCCTCGCGTTTTATTTTATCTAATTTGAGCATTTTGGAAAGCAAATATTTAACTAAATTCTTTGTTCACTAAAATATTCAACGTTTTCATCGCGCGTACGTTTCCGCCGCAATTGGGTTGATTCGTTTAACTTAGTAAATATTGCCTACCTAGTTCAGTACGTACTGGCATTATACTTTATATTTATGGGCCCCGGCATTACACAACCTAGGAACATTATGTGCTTTTTTTCTGCCTTTCCTCTTGAGCACCTACTTAGACTTTATTCAATAAACATTTTTTCATCGCTTCAAGTTACGGCCGCGCCGGCCTCCTCGTCCTTCATGCATATAAATTACACGTGTCGTAACTATAGTTTTAAAAATACAAAGCGTTAAACGTGCTTATTTTTGCGATGCAGATGAAGGGATTCGAATATTTCCAAGGAAATAGGTATTTGATCTGGAATCGGTTCACGCCTAGCTCGTCTACGCGACCATTACGAAGGCAGTATGTATGTAAAATAGGTGTGTAGGCTCATTGAGATGGTTTTCCGGCGCCGGAACATCAATAGACCGGCCGCGAGAGTTGAGTCCTCGCGGCCTAACCTGCGGCGAGATTCCAATCCACTAACATTTTATTTCACTTACGCACTCTCTTGATAGCCAATACCTGCTCGTAAGCTACGTTCCTTCACACGTTTTGATCTCGGCGTTTTATCGTACCTACGCTACGCAGCTCAGCCGGCAAACGATAAAGTGGGTCTTCCACTTAAATCCTTTCTTTGTCAAATATACCTATTTTATAAAATATATTTCAAAAGTAATTTCTCGAAAAATGAAAGTAATTTAGGAAAGTCAAAGATTTCTGCTTTCAATATTACTTGTTTCGAAAGTTAGCTAATCGGAAAATGTAAGGGTTTGTCTCAAACTTTTCAAAAGAAACTGTCAAGTTAGGGTTTTCTGCTTATTAAATAAGGATTATTTCCGCTCCAATTTCACGGTAATTAAAAGTTTAATGTTTATTTTCTTGATATTCAAAGCGAGAGTTTCAAAAATATTTATGTACCTACGTTAGGAAATTACGCAGCCTAACAGTACCTAATAGTTATGGCTATATTTTGTTAAAACTATTTATTTCAGCTGTCAAGGTGCGGTGTTGCCCATTCATTACGTTTACGTGTCCACAGACTACACTTCAACAATCACATCAATCACATTTCCTATACAAGTAGGTAAGTACCAGCCATTTTACTATTCTGTCGTAACCTAGAATAAGTATTTACTAATAAATACGGAACTAGCGGAACAAATATTTGCCGCCGTCTATCTATGCTAGAGATACAGCCGTGTAAAATATCGATATCTTCGATACGCGTATGAATGGAAAGAGCACAGCTGACTTGTCGCCGCGCGCGGTTCTCAGGCGGAGGTAAGTAAACTCAGATAAGGGCGGAAGTGAGGGCAACGTTCCCGTCCGCTGATAAAACAACACCTGCCTTATACTCACTCACTGCACACCTATCTAATGGAGCAAAAACTATGTCGATGCGATTTACTCAGGGCGTCTGCGAACGGCTATAAACATCGATTTCTTTTTTCATCCATCTTTAATGTAGAGCGCACATGATGACTAGTTTTATTTTTATTTCATTAACTTCGCTCGCACGATGGAAAAACTATATAAGAGAGGAAGCAGCGGCGATAAAGTCTTAAGTATTTCCTGTTTTATCTTGGGATTCGTCTCAGTTTCCAATTATACGGTAATTATTGTTACAATCATTATAGCCGTCTAGTGGAAGCTCTATTAGAACGGCTAGCGCAAGTAGGCTAAGTTATAAAGCACTTATCATTGTACAGCTTTCTTTTCCGGGTGAACTTCTAATGATATGCCCGAAGTGCAGCGACGTCACATACCGCTACATACAGCAAATTAGGTTCAAATACCGTAACGATGCACCTAACGATCACAGCCCACCGAGTTGATTTAGTGCAAAAATAAGTACCAGTTAAGGCAACGCTCCAGTTAATTACCACTAATAGGTGTGCTAGTTTATGGCCAGTCGTTCAAAGGAAACTACCTCACTCGTATTTAAATTAGAAAAAGTTACTTTACCAGTTATTTTTGTTACAAACGTAGAAGCCGCAGAATAGCTCTTCGACGTCAAAATCTAATCTCCGAAGTGGTATTACGAAAATATCACAAGAACCACTAACGTCCGTCTCACTGTCGCTCGACATTTTTTCCCCGAGAGGAAATGGCGTGCAGTACAAAAAGGCGTTGAATGGAAGGCGCGATCGACTTGAGAGCCCTCTGCCTGCGCGCTCCGTGAGAAGCCACCGAACTTACGATTGATTTACCTGCATAGAACATTGTGTGCAGTCTCCAAGTCACACGACACGACTCGCAGCACCGGTTTACGAGCACACTCTCATCTGGACGTAATCGTCTGTCAGCTCGTATAATGAAAATGTGCTGCACGTTCATAAAATCAGATGTTTGATCTTTGTTTTGATTTTCTGGTTTTATCTTAGAAGGACGGCCGTGTTTATTACCCTGGGCTAATTTATGTGAATCAATTCTGCGGGAGGTATACCTATTGATAACGGAACTAAACACTACGAAATGATTTGGCTCATGTTTTTGATATTTTCAAGTACTTACCTACCACTTATTTACCGGACCGGCAAGAAACTCTGGTGTTGTCACGCTGCAATGACGACATGTCCACAAAAACCCAATTCTGATAAAAGCTGGAACGAATTGTTCCAACAAAAAACACGTAATCACGGAATCAACGCAAAACCACAAAATGGTGACTATTCTTTGGCAAAATTGACGATACCTAAGAATCATCGATATAAATCATACTTACAAAATAAAATAAAGGAGGTAGGTTTGGAATTATAAAAGATTTTCCTTCTTGGAATCGCATTTTCACTGTCCAAGTTGGTTTCAAGCGCTATTGTTCTGAGCTTGCATTACGGAGGACCTACCTATAGTTCTCATGATGCTCTGCAAATTGTAAAGGTGTAAAATTAATACATATTTTTCCGTTTCAAATGTAACAGTTTTCATGGATGCATAAATTCAAAGAAAATATAAAGGAATTTATAAAATAAAAGATGAAAAATATATCGTCAAATATAAATATATAAAACTTCTATGCTATATTATTTTAGAGTTACCTACGACGAGTCGAGTATTTTTATATTTCGTATATCATTCGTTTGAACCTGAGATGTTCAAGCTCTCGTTTCTTCTAAGTTAACTAAGAGATTTTAACTCTTAATTTTCATCAATATAATACTGGCTATTTTAGACGAAAAATATTATCACCATTTTTAGGGTTGCAAACAAAAAACGGAACCCTTAAAAGATCACCCGGGTGTCTGTCTGTCTGTCTATCTGTCTGTCTGTCGGTCCTTCTGTCACAGCCAGTTTTCTCCGGATTCAATGGACCGATTCTGTTGAAATTTGGTACACATTTGGACTTCTGTGACCCAAACACGGAAGCATAATGTAAATTATTAAATTTTAGTATAGGGGTCACTGTAAGGGTTCAAACTAGAAAATTTATATATAATATCGTGTGACATACCAAATGAGTACTACTGTGAGGGTTTTAACTATAGTTTTTTCATCATTTTAAAATAAACGGTTTTGAAGTTATTTAAGAAATTAGACGAAAAATGACCATCCGCGAAACTACTGACTAAAATTTTGAAAAAAAAAATGGAGATAATAGATCTTTACCTGTAGATTACAGGAAAATCTATAAGAATTCTATAGTGTTAAAATAACATGTTTAAAAAAAGAAATTCGGTCGGAACCCCTTTCAAGCGAGTCCGACTCGCACTTGGCCAGTTTTTAAACAACGTTCTCAACAATGTCAGTCGCAAGCTGTCATATTTCCTCACTTTTTTGATAGATTGCGACTGACATGCGAGTTCAAACTTTGCTTTAACTTTTTAGAATTGGCACTCTGCAGCAGCACTGACAGAAACGTATATTTTACAGATGTGAAAAAATATGTCTGGAAGAAAAATCGCTTTTAGGATTTATAAGCGCTGCTGCGCTACAGAATGTCACGTGGTTAATCCCACATAATTATTGTCTCTTTATTTAGGCCATGTTTAGAGACGGTTAGGCTTAGTACAAAGTTTCCAAAGATTAAGTATGTTTTTTTTTACTATTGATAGGCACACTTTTAACCAGTCTCTCACCTGATGGTAGGTAAGCCATGATGTGGTCGAAGATGGAGCACGCTTGCCTAGAAGTAACCTATTCACTCTTGACCTATAGTCTCCCTGGTTGTAGCTATCAGGAAACATTCTCACTCAAGACTCTGGCAGGTATTTCCACTTCTTAGCTCTACGCACAATTCATTCCCGAAACTTTTTTTGCGTGTGTGTGAGATGTCCACCATGTCCTGGTGACGCATCGCCGTACGTCTTGTGGTCCGATGATGGAACGGGCTTGGCGGAATTAAACTATGCAATTCCGTTGCACACTCCCCAAAATACATCCGACAGGCTAGCAACTCGGCGTCGATGCTCAAGACTTTGAAGCTTCGACTCGACAAACCTATCATTGCCGATGATTGCTGATGAATCATATTAACTTTAAAAATATGTATGAAGTTATACAAGTGCTATTGATGAAATATATAAATAATAAATAAGTAATATTTATTTTTCAAAAACTTTGAGTACAGGTTAACTTAAATAACCATGAGTAACGGAATAAGTGTTAGGTACAGTGGATAGCGGAGCAAACCCCAGTTCTGTGCTAGGAATTAACCTGTGTTATGAGCACTAGACGCCGCTTCGCGATCTCACTGGACACATTATTACTTCAAACGTCTGTAGTATAAAATTATTCAGTAACTGGATTCCCAATTTAGGCATGCCTGTATATAGGGAATCCATATAAAATTAGGAACCACAATACAGAAATATGAATGTGCCACATTGACGACCTGCAAGGATGTGTTTGTATGTACTATGTCTGGGTGTGTACCTATGTGTTATTTTTAGACGGATCACGATTGATTAAAGTTTGTATACATGCCAATGACCTTGTGCACATAAACGAAGCTAACTACTCCTCTAAGCGCCACTCCGCTACCCGCATTTTTAATTATTTATAAAAATATAACTCATAATTTAAAAAAGTAATGAAACCAAATTATTTTCGTTTGTATTGCAATGCAGTAGATATATTTTTTAGACTATATTGTTAAAAAATGAAGTAGTAAAATGGTTTCATCTCAACGATTTGGAGGTGATTTGGTAATTTTTTTTCTTATTATGTGATACCGATACATAAATTCTGGCTAAACCAAATTACGTATGTAGATTACTACCTATTTTTTCAGATGTAATTTCTCAGCAAATGCCGACAAAAAATTGCTTCATCTGCATGCTATTTTTAAGCATTTCTCCAGAGAGCAGCCCTAAGTTAGACGATTGATTAAATAAATTATATATTTATGAACATGGTTATCAAACTATTACAATATCAACTTAAAAGCAGGTAAATTTTCAGTTTATTCGGTATGCTAGTATTATCATTATTTACCAACACAAGTCAAGCGGGGTATATAATGACATCATATTACTTCGTAGCCTAATAGTATATTCGCCGCAACAGACGATTTTATCTAAAAAAAGCAATCAAAGGAAACTTGAAATAGATCTCCTTTAACTAACCGAAATAACTCTGGAGACCTTCAAGCCTTGGTATTTAATTGATATGTTTTGAGTTAAGATATTCCAGAAATTTATGGGCACCCCGGGGACAACATGAACAAAATGATTGGTATCCAATAAATTGTCGGTGTGCGTACAGGAAAATTACTCATGATAATTTATTGTATTGTAAATTGCTCCGCTTCATAAAGATTTAACATTTTGCTTTCCTACAGTCACTCGTATAGACCGTCATATCATCGACCATCTCGTCTTCGAGGGTTTCATGGTTATAATTGAAAGTGCTGCATTGGTCGAAGTTTGGGGTAGATCTGTGGATGGGTGACCGTCCGCTGCACATATAAGTTGAGACCTCTCCGAGTCTCGGAAAGGCTATGATCTGTCGTTTGTGATCCTTTGACAATCTGACATTAAGGGCGCCTTCAAATTTGTAGCAAAGTGTACGCGCTGCGGCCGCGCGTATGGATTAACAAACCAGCGCTCAGCAGCGCTGCGGCCCGCGCTGCTGCCGCGCGGTACTTTGCGACAAATTTGAAGGCGCCCTTAGGACATTCCAGTCTGACACTATCTGTCAGACTTTCAACGGAAATTTTATTCAAAGATTCAAAGCATTTATTTAAAATAAACCATTTACAGGCACTTTTGAAATGTCAAAGTTGGTCAGTCAAAAACAGAAAGCTATTTGCACGTTCCAAAGCGTAGATCTCTATGGAGAAGAACGTGCATGAAACTCCACGGACACTCTTTTAAATCATTTTATGTTTTACAAAATTCTAAGTTACCACTATACTTGTTGCGATGTGGTCGAAGATGGAGCACGCTTGCCTAGAAGTAACCTAGTCACTCTTGACTTAAAGGCTCCCAGGTTGTAGCTATCAGGAAACACAGACTCCGGCACGGAATTCCACTCCTTAGCTGTACGCACTATGAATGTGTTCCCAAATATTTTGTGCGTGTGGGTGGGATGTCTACCATGTATCGGTGGCGCAACGCCGTTCGTCTTGTGGTCCGATGATGAAACGGGCAAAGCGGAATTAAATTATGCAATTCCGTCGCACATTCCCCAAAATGCAACCGGTGGAAAACCGACAGGCTAGCAACTTAGCATCGACTCGACGTGGCTTGGCATAGCTTCGACTGGACGAGCCTATCATTGCCTGTTTCTCAATTGACTCACGGGCATCAAGCTGGTATCTGACTGATCCGTCTCAAAGATGAGAGCTCCATACACGATCGAAATTGCGCTTGGTAGAGTTTGAGCAGCTAACTTTTCCCCAATTTTTGCAGCCACTTTGAGCTTTTGCCTCTATAAAAGGACCAAAATTGAGGGTAGATGATAATGTAACCACAAGAAGCTCAAGTTAGTCGGTTATCGGCACGGTTTCACCTCGGAAAGGTGGAGCTGGGTATATGAGGATAATGCAAAGAAAAAAAAACTTATTACAAGAATTTAAAATAAAAAGATTAAAATAAGCCAGTGGCAGTTAAGAGATGACCAGTCTCTACTGACGGCGCCCGTTCACAAACATGACGCATGTGTCGGCACCATTCAGCTCAACCATTTTGAAGGGAACCGAATAATCCAACACACGCGTCAACATCAGCGAGACATTTGAGTGAGCATCACATGCTCTCAACCACCACGTATTACCCAGTAACTAGGATGTTGAGGTCAGATAGAGAGACAGTCGTAAAATAGATAGGTACTGGTATTCAGTTTTATCCGGCTAAACTAAAAAAGAGCCTGATTAGTTGAGAAAAGGCTAGACAGATTGTAACTGATCATAAAAAAACTGGTCAAGTGCAAGTCGGACTCGCATGCAAATGGTTCCGAACGAAATTAATTTTTTAACATGTTATTTTAACACTAGGTATAGACTTCTTATAGGTCTTTTTAAGATCTATTATCTCCATTTTGATGAATGTATTAACTGGCGACAATAAAGAATTTTATTTAAATATTATTTATATTTTTTCAAAATTTTAGGCTCAGCAGTTTCGGAGATATGGGTGGTAATGGTCATTTTTCGTCTAAATTCTTTAATAACTTCAAAACTATTTACTTTAAAATTATGAAAAAAATATAATTAAAACCCTCAAAGTAAGCCCTTTCATTTGATTTGTCACACGATATTGTTCAAAAAACTTTGACAATATCGTGATCTTTGACCCCCAAAAGTGACCCCTATACAAAAAATTTAATAATTTAACGTTCGTGTTTGGGTCACAGAAGTCCATATGTACGAGTATACCAAATTTCAACAGAACAGAAGAAGGTTCAGTGGATCCGGAGAAAACTGGCTGTGACAGACGGACAGACAGACAGACACCCGAGTGATCCTATAAGGGTTCCATTTTTTTGTTCGGAACCCTAAAAAGGATTAACATAGTAAATAGGTTAATAAAATCCCTATGACTAATAAGATCTGGCGAAATGTTATTCAAGAGTTATGAAACATGTGTGACTAAGACGACGTTTTAGTATCCTTACTCAATAAAACGCCATCTGGGTGAGTCAAGAATCTTGACTCAAGATATTCTGTCTAGAACGTATCGTGCAGCCGCACAACCTAACAAAATAAGTCATAGTCATATATGTATACGTAGGGCTACGCAACACCTCGCAGCATAACACGACGCCGTCACTTCGTGTGCAGTAGTTTTCAAGTTTTATGCATTACTTTATAGTTTTTTTTTTTTGCTGATACTAGCTGATCCGGAACATTGTTATGCCATATAATTTTTTAAGTTGTTAAGTTTGCGGATATCAGCCCGATTTACATACAACTTGTTTAAATCATCGCAGTTAGTAGTTATAAGACCACACAGATGACTTCCCAGCATAGAATGAAAAACATTTTCTTCACAGCATTTTGAAAAGCGTTAAAAATATTAACAAAGCTGAGAGAATGGAACTCGGGGAAAAGTTATTATCTTAGTTACACCGTTAGTGCACCGCGTTTGCTGTCAAAGCGATATTTTAAATGGAAAAACGATATAAAGGAGACATGAAAGCCCATCGTTTCACAGCCGAGTACTTGCAAATGTGTCGTCGCTAGTTCGCCGGTACATAAAACTGTGACAAACTTCCCAGTCTACTGTTTACTGGAGAATACATATCAGAGACGAAAAGTTTCGCAGTTGAGTCCGATCCGGCGATAGATGTCTGTTCGCCGGGAGCCTCCTACAGATTACGGGGCCATTTACATATGAAACGTTTCACTGAACGCCTGCACTCGACTTGTACTTTTATCCCACTGTACCCATATCCTACTTATTCTGCTAAATTCGTCTTTATGTAAAACGAATGTGGATACTTAAAAGACCATTCGGAAGATAAGTAGGATCATTTCCTTTGCCATTTTTTGCAGTCGAACTCAATTTATAGCGCTGTGTTTGTTCGCTACGTATGTTCTTTGAGGTTATTTTACTATAACATCCTTTTGTTAAGTATTTTGTAGAAAAATTTTGATAAAATCTTATAGAATACCGGTATCTGATAAATCGTCTGCTATTTATATATGACTACTAATGACATAATGTACGTTTTCTGTACGGTCCACATGCAGACTATGACGCATCGCCATTAATGCCTTTCCCACCTTTGTGAATGTGACACCTTAAGCAATGAGAACTACGCTATCCCACACATAAAACAACACTTCCTTTATATTTAAATTAAAACTTAGCAGTTGGTACGAAAAGAATAGAGTATTTTACTGAAAAAATCAAATTATTCTTTTAAACACGCGTGGCGTCCGTGGTAAAAATTGTACCATTCGTAGTAACGTCACGCGTGTTTTGAACGCACTGTATCGTATTCATTTACAATTTACGTGAAAAAAAGAAAAAATATGTGTTCAACATTTTTTGAAAATCTATCTAACGGACTTATTCAATTTTTTCAGTAAAGAAACCCTATTGCGTCGGTATCTTGGACCTAACGTAATCAATTAATTTATCACTAAATTCATCGTTTTGTATTATCTAAAACCAGCTTTCGTTCAAGTCGACGCCGACGAGTAGGAAACTACGCGTGAAAAAACTTTCATTCTATAATTCCCCTGATACCTATTATCAAATTGATATGATACGAAACCGGTTGGAAGAAGTTCGTGCTAGTAATTGTTTAGTCCTACGCGGTCCTGTCCATTGCTATATAAAATTTGACAATGGTAAAACGATAACTTACTGTGACTATACTTCGTACCATATAGGTACGAAGTATAGTATAATACCAGAAGTTCTTACTACCGCGGTTAAGTACATAAACAATTATACTAAGACAAAATAATACAACTTCACAGTTGATGTCGATTTATTAAGTTGTGTTTTGTTATACGCAACCGATAAATCGATGAAGCCACATGTCGGAATTCATAGCCCCTGGCACCTCCGCATCCTATTTTATATAACATTTTAATCTTGTCCGTTTTTGTACCAAAAAACATTTATTCTTTTATTAGGTGGAACCGAGACGTTTTCCTCGAACAAACTTTGTAACCAAACCTCCCATTTGAGCATGTTACATGAAAAGTTGATGCTATATTTTATTTCTACCCTAATAAATAAGGACTCGTTACTGATTTGTGGTCGGAGGGATCCGAATTTAATCTTAGTATGATTTTCTAAACATAGCCCCGTGCTATTGATGCCGTCCTATAGTTGCAATTACCCGAATAGATTCTAAAATGGGAACTGTTTGATGCTGTTTTTTACAATTTGACTGCACATGTGGGCGTTTATTTATACTTTACCGATTTAATGAAAAGACTTCTTCACATTCACTCTATGTACTATAACTGAGACATGTTTTCATTTGATATGGCTGTACTGGCTGTACTTAGAATGGGCGCTCAACTATTGTTGCTCGTCAGCTCCATGTTTTTTTAAGTGCGACACTCGATCGATATTTAGTCTGGCGCCGCAGGAAAGACGGACGGACGAGCACCGTTTACGTAATGTGCTGTCGGTAGTAAACACAATCAGTCGGTGTCCAATTCCCGGGCGTCAGCTATCAAAGTTATCGCAACTGCCGAAGCCGGGCGGGTACTCAGCCGGGTACTGAGGCAGCCGGGTATAAGGAAGTACGGAGCCGTGAGGGGAGCGTTGCTAGGGTGCCAGAAACGTGCGTGGTAACGGCCCGACCACCCCACGTACAAATCAGACGGCCTCTATTAACTTTGAGACTTTACCTACATACATTTCCAATTGTAACAGTTGGAACTGGTTTCGCGATCACATTTCTCTTGAAAAATGTTCGGACTGCGGAAGAAAGTTCGAGAGCAAAAGGTTAAACTTACATGAATATCAGTAGGCCCACTTGAAAGTGTATTGGCGACAATTTATTGTAGAATTTACCGTTTTTTTTTTCATATATCAATGTTAAGGTTACCAGAATTAAAGTTTACTTCACGAATACAGCGCTTATCGCATTCGGGTCAGCCCTGCTATCCTTTCCATCCTGCTTGTTTACCAGCTGACCGCTCCTCAGTCAACACGCCTTTTGATGACTCCCGGAGGAGCATTCTGTTAGTTTTGTAGGAATTGTACCTGCTGCTGTCAGTATGTCTAATACCTACTTCAATATTTTTTAACCCCACTAAATTGTGAAGAAATATGAAAATAAACGCTTCGGCGTATTGAACCAATATCGTTACTATTTGAATCACAGACTCATGTAAACTGCTCAGATGTCGGGTTTCCGGTAATTGCAAATACTTAATTGTAGGTATGTACAAAAAGCCGACCCCGAAACAATTGTGGACAGGTTAGGCGAACGATGTAATTAGACTAAGAGGTAAGGATGTAGACGCCGTTTGGTCACTACGACCTGCAAAGATCTGACACCTCCGCTCACCGCAAGCGGTAATGCGATACGGTTTCTCGTTAAAATCCTCTTGAATGCACGATTCACAATGGCGGAGATCTCCATTTCTACGTAAAACGGACACCTTTACATTATATTGAGGCGATCCACAAAATATGATGCACTATTCAGGCTTGGCCTTTATGCTTAGTACTTGGATACAATGTAGCGTGTACCTGCTTTCTGGGTTATATTTTACACGGGGATCAACAAAGGGGTGGTTTATATAGATATTCTCTTCCATCGCTCATACAAAGCTTTATTATAGCAAGCTCCGTACTAAGAGTGGTTAATGAGTATGTGTAGCCGTTAACTAAATATAGTAACGGTAGTGGTAGTAGGTAACTGTGAATGAATATAGGTTTGTCCATACGTCATACCTACGTCATCGATAAAAATTCTTAGTAAATTAATCATTACTTCATTAGATTATTGGTAATTTAATATATCGGCCAGCAGTGGGTGTCTACAAACGTGCACTACATCCACGTGACACCTGTTATATTAAAGTACCATGGCGTAGGAAGCCAGCCAGCCTATTGAGCCAACCGGGCATAAATCTAGACTCAGTACTCCTACATGTTGGGGAATTTGTTCGAAAGAGTCACCGCGGCCCTGGAACGCAAATGGCATTAGGAGGAACACGGATGGGTTTTAATCAGTAAGAATCTGACTCTCCCTTCCGCTTCACCCAGAGCGGAAGGAATCATTTGATTATTTCCAATTCTCAAAGAAAAAAGAAAGTACTCCTACTAGTGTTTTTTTGGTATGTGTCATGCTTGGGCGCAAATAAACGCTTTTTCTATCTTTTTTTTGCTTCATGGAAATTATTTAAAGAAACTAATAACAGCTAGAAGGTCATCGAAATCAGTAGGAAATTCGATATTGTCAATATCTCCCAAGTTCTATTCCTTCGTAGCATTACTACTACAACGTTTGAAACCCTGCTCCGTGCGAAATTCCTGAACAAATACGCCAAGCTACATATTGTTATTGGAAGGCTATGTAGATAAATACGTCATGGAGCGCTGCCGGAACGCTTCCCTACACTGTGTGAAGCGAGGTCAACTAAGTTAGGCTTGTATTGAGCTAATCCTGATCATGTTTCAGGCATAGGTGAATCGGGATGTCTATTTATTACAGATTTCAACACCTCTATGCTTTTATAGGACCTCTATATCTACTGAGTAAACAACACTGTTAGCCTGTATGCTCTGGGATCTTAGTCCATACGGACTAAGATCCCAGAGCTGCCAGATCTTTCTTCTTTTCTCACTAACACAAAATATGTGGGAAAGAGGAGTGTTAGTACTTAACTTACCGGGCCGACGGCCGATTTTTTTAACACATATTTACAGAGCTCACACTCTTACATTTTCAAGCTTTACATTAAGTTGAGTCGTTTACATTAATTAGTCATCCATTTTTGAACTCTTCTGGTTGCTATAGGAGCCAGCAAAGGAATCCTCAACGAAGCTGACAGGCTTTATATAATTTATAATGTCTAATCAGTATTCAGTTGTTCTGCTTAATATAATAATAATTATTGTAATTATTATTGTCCGTATGTTTGAAGGCTTAGGTATAACTGTTTGTAATTGTTTTCATCAATCACATGTCAACGGCTGAACGTATTTGTATGGAAACACTGACAGACCATAAATCGGTGGATTAGGACATCGGATACTTTTTACCCGACTACCAAGGCAGGGTTATTTTTTTCGCGCGTATCTTGTGTGTTTGTTTGTAAATTTCTTTATTACCTCATACCTTCCAAACGGCTGCATGGATTTCGACTATTAAGGTGTCATTAGATTTTTTTTATTTTTTATTTGCGGTGGGTTTGCTCTTGACTCTAGTCTAGGTCAGAGATGACAGAGACAAAGTCTACGATGGAGCGAGCTTACTCAGAAGGAGCCTGTTCACTCTAACTTTGAAGAGATTAGGGTTGTAAGCGTTTGGAAACAGAAGCAGGCAGAGAGTTCCATTCCTTTGCTGTGCGCATTTTATTAGACGTTTGGAAACGCTTAGTGCGAATTGGTGGAATAGTAACAAGGTAGGGTTGGTAAGATGCAGTGCGTCTGGATGTCCGGTGGTAGAAGGGGGCCGGTGGGATGAGGTCGTGGAGTGTGGAGGATTCATTTCTAAACCCCCAAGTGTCCTTAGATAGGTGTTTTAAAAAAAAGCAATATGGCGGATTTTGGGCGCCAAGTTGTAAGTCGTTAATATTTTTTTAACAAAACCTATCGAGTAGGGTAAAATTAAGGAAATAAAATGGAGGTTACAAAAATATATTATGTAGAATCCATATGTTTAAATTCAATTAGGCAACAGTTTTCGTTTATAAAAGTGTCACGGGTTCGGTCTGTTTAGTGCATTGCTTATAAGTTTACTATTTTGCAGTCGGGTTTTTTGATTTTTGTAATTATATTTTTATCTTGACTACGCGGCTCACGCCACTGGGAAAGCTCAGCTACACGGCGTAGCGTCGTAGCACGCGTAGCTAAACGTACATTCAACAAAAAAACATGATTAATACTGTTAATTTTAGGTTCATAATGCTTCGAATTAACCTTTTATAAATAGGTCTGATTTTTGTGCATATTTTGTTCAATCGACTTGCCTAGTAAAAAGCTAAAGAATGGATTTGAAGAAAGGGTTTATTTTTACAAGCTTTTATTAAACTTGCAATGTATGTATGCTTGGCTGGGTGGAATCTTGCAACTGAATTATAAATAAATCATCTTATCTTACCGATTGAGCTGAAATTTGGTATACACGCTTATTTTGGATGACAACGCATGCCTAGCTCATCATTCTAATTCGAATATGGCGGATCATCCAAGATGGCGGACTAGTAATTTTTTCTGCACTACCACAGTATGGGTATCAAATGAAAGGGTTTGCTGAGGAGAACACGAAAACTAATACAACGTCACAATAAATACAGAAAAAGCTTTTTTTACTATTAATTTATTCATACTTCATCTGTTTAGCCTTTTTCCCATTTTTTTTTCGGCTTCCATTCCAGTCTAATCGGATTCAGCTAAATACTAATATTTTACGTGGAGACACTGCCTTTCTGACCTCTACAGTCCAGTAACTGGGTCACACGGTACTTTTTGACAAGACTGGTGTCAGATTTCTTAGCTTCTGACAATCCCTCACGACTGCCAAAGATCTGTAAATGACAGCCGGGACCAACAACTAATGCCCGGTGCCAATATTCAACGATTAGTTATTGTACAAAAGGTACGATACGTTTTTGAGTTACGATTAACAGTCGTTACTAAGCATTCCTAAAAAAAATTGCGTCATCTACCGGCGACGAACTGCTCTCGGTTACCAGCTTACCGAGTCCCTCCGTCGACACATGTGTAAGACTATTGTTATTGCTCGAGTTATGACCGACCCCTGTCGTAAATCCATTGTTTGATTTTTTTGTGAAAGTTTTATGTCCGTACCTATGAACAGAATGATGTATTTGTTTCTAATATTTATTAACGTCCGGCAATAACCCTTTTGTAATCCGCGCCAATAATACATACCTGATGAGCAGATGTGTATAAATTTCGACTAGTAAACTTTGTACAGACGGTTTATCTAGCCGAAATGTAATTTGGAATTCGCTATTATCCAAGATATTATAATGGTCGACTCTCGTTTTGTAATTCCTTCGATTAGCAATACTTTCTTCAGCTGATTAAGAGTTGCTCCAGTTCGATACCCTTTCTAAATCACTTAATTCACTATTGCTATTGCTATTACTTAATTCGCTATTGCTTTGCCTATAAACAAGAAATGATTCGTTTTCCTTACGGATAGTAGTATTTTCTAGGAGGCGAGATTCAACATCGTGCCTATAAAAAACGTTTCGTTAGATAAGTTACCGACAGCTTGCTGCGTACGGATGGGAGGGTATCGAATTACGGATAGTAGGCCAAATGTATGCAGATGTCGGGCTAAGGTGTGCCTATAGCAAAAAGGAAAGGTCAACGAGCTGTCAAAGTTACGAGTCGTTAAGAAATATTTTACCGCTCGATTTCGGTCGGCTGTTGGTCGGTTGCTTCTACAAGTTTTACTTATTCTACTTTATTACTTGTAATTCCTTCGATTAGAACTACGTTCTTCAGCCGATTAAGAGTTACTCCAGTCCGATAACCTTTCTTAATCACTTAATTCACTATCTGAACGAGACATTTTAGTATTATTTATAGTTGTTAGCACACAATAAGTAAAACTTGTAGAGACAACCGACCAACAACCGACCGAAATCGAGCGGTAAAATATTTCTTAACAACTCGTTACTTTGACAGCTCGTTGACCTTTCATTTTTGTTACTGGCACACCATAGCCCGACATCTGCATACATTTGGCCTACTATCCGTAATTCGATGCCCTCACATCGTACGTAGCAAGCTGTCGGTAATTTACCTAACGAGACGTTTTTTATAGGAACGATGTTGAATCTCGCCTCGTAGAAAATACTACTATCCGTAAGGAAAACGAATCGTTTCTTGTTTATAGGCACAGGGCATTAACGTGCTTTCCGAGGCACGGAGGTAAAGGTAACCCATCCAAACCAACCTCGGCATGCATTGCTTAACCTTGGAGATCGAACCGTGCAGTTTATTATTATTTAGAAACAAGCTTCTCGATTTTTCATACCACATTATACTTTATGACTGTTGTGTAAGAGATAATAAAAAGTCTCATAAACAACATTAGTCGTCTAGTAGCGAAGTGGATTTATTTATTATTTATTTGAGTCTTAGGCCGAAACTCGGCTATTTATCGTTGAAGTTTCGTGTGAACTATATTTCAGTGACAAAAAGTTATACAAAAATATCAACCCAGATAGGTTCTGCAAAGATAACTTCGCCATCACCACCAAAATACTGTTTTATGTAAATTTCATTTATTTAATCAGATATGCGAATTTGAAAAACCTTCATAACACAACCGGCGTTTGCAAATTTACACAAACTGAATTTACGTTAGAAAGGCCAACATAAAATTGGTTGATATTCAAATCAACTCCATGAATTGCAAAGGTCAATTAAACAAGATTCGATTAGAAGTTAAAATCTACAAATGGGAACAAAGTTACTTGAAGTTATGGAGAAATCTCAAGATTTATACTAGACCTTTGGTTTACTTCGACACGTTTTTGGTTTAATAATATACCTACATATGGTTAGGTACAATACTCTTTTTTCTTGCCTAGCCTTTCATTCTTCCACGTACATGTCTCGTTTGCAAAAGCCCACACAGCTCCAAAACTAAAAAAAAATATAAGGTACAAACAAAATGTTGAGTAAATATATAGTACTGACTATCTTTCATAGGAATGGTCTTGTAAACCTCGTGGCAGTCAAATCTTTTTAATTTTCTCTCAAAATCATAAAAGAGAAAATGAATAATCCACAACAGTGTAATATGGACAAAATTTAATAAACCGTTGCGGACACCATCTGCCAAAATGTGTAATAGAATTAATTCCAAAAATGATTTGTCTGAATCCGCATGTTTTTCAACGTATGGAAAGGAGTACAGGCTCATATTTTAGCCGTCGCTACTCCATTAGCGACGCGGGAACCCCAACCAATATGGCGGGGCGAATCTGCAGTGACAGGGGCATTCACCCCGCGTGCAACCATCCCCTCGTTTTTGTTATAAAATCAATATATTTGGAGCACGGTTTCCTAGTTGCAACAAGATACAGACATACGTGCGTAGAGCGTCGTCGATAATCCGGCGCCAACATGACATTTTCCATTTTTTCGAAGAATATAAGTAGAAAATTCATTATAAAACAGAAGATATTTACCTAATACATTGCATACTATACAATATGTTACTTTTATACGCAAAAAATACAAATAAAGTTACTTTGAAGTCTGTTTTGTTTACTAAGCGAGGTAAAATGTTGGCTCACCACTACCAAACAGTATTCAAATGAAGTGGTCACATCGACTTCGGTGCCTCGGTAATGAACTCGCCGGGATCAGATGCAGTCACTTGTCACGCTGAGTAATCTTTCACTGGCTGTACCTACTTACGCAGACGCCAACAGACCGAATCGACATGTTGCCTTTCTCTACTCACATATCTAATTTCAAGTAACATAAGCCTAATATTATAAAATTAAAAATCTAATTACATCGTCGTGGAAACCAAATAATTAGTTATATTATTTTAATTAGTTATTATATTTATTTATTTAATTCGGACAACACAGATCGTGCAGCTAAGGAGTGGAATTCCCTGCCAGAGTTGAATAGGTTGCTTCTAGGCAAACGTGCTCCATCTTCGACCGCATCATTGCTTACCATCAGGTGAGATAGTGGTCAAACGTATGCCTATCTATAGAAAAAAAAAGATCCATAATAATAATAATATTACATAACTGGGCTGGTTCTGTTTTCACATCGCGATAATTTGATTTCTAAAATTGAACCTGGCCTGACTGGTCTGTTAGTCAGTTTCAGGCAGTATAAATGTCTATTAAAGGTGATGCAAACCTCGTTAGTAGTCGGGCATAAATCGCTTCACATGCAGAAGCTAATGTATACAACATTCGGTGTAAACATGCTACATTTATCATAAGTGCGTATCAGATTGACGTCCTCGATCCATCGGTTACAAACAACGTCTTAGGAAGTGATCCGAAACGAAACAAAAACCGGGAATCCAAAGCTTCAGAATTTATAAAAGGAAGAGCCGCAGAGCCAGAGTTTTTGGTTTTTATGTCGGAGGTAATGGATATAGTGTGACCGCTGCGTGGCTGAACAGCGAAGCAAAACCTCGCCGTGACAATCGTAGCCTCGTGTTTTAACGTTCCATTAAGAAAGGATTGCTCTCTCTTTGTGGCTTGGCTTTACAGATTTCAAGCCTTAACCGCGCACGTTTTATAGGGTTCCGTGTCAATAACGTGAAAATGGAACCCTTACGGCGGTTTAATGTATTTCTGCCTGACACGCCCGATTATCTATAAACGACAATCTACTTTCGGTATGGTTTCTGCGTGGAGGTGCTGGGGACTGCTCTAAGTGCAGTGCAATAACTATATCGGCAACCAGTAGGTACTGGCACGTTTATGTATACGTTTCTACTTGAAATGGCACCCTAGTAGTATTATAAATATGAAAGTCTGAATGTTTGTTCATCAATCAAACGACTTAAGAGATTCGAATGAAAGTTTGTGCATATTGGTGACTAAGCATGGAACAACAACAGGCCATACAATTATGGCATCATTAGGACAAAGCGAATATTTTAGACCTTTTGTGGGTGAGACTGTGGAATCAAATCTAATTTTATCGTAACAAGTTAGCAGTTATGTTATAATCCTACCTATGGTAGGTAGGATGATTTTAATTTTACCTATTACAATTCTCTGAAAGTCTGTTTAACGTTTCTTATTTGACTGGGACTTCTCTTGTCCCACGTACACGACAAATTAGCCATGTTTAGTACCATCATTTAAAACTTGTATGTGTTCGTCTAAATAACTATATACCTCTTAATGTTCAGAACTTCTAAAAACAATAAAACTTGTAATGGTAGGTAATATTCACTTTACAGTTATCGCTATTATGTTTCGTATAATTGGCGCCGTCTGACAAAGAAATTAGGTGCGGTACTGAAAACTATATAAATGTATGTTTATTTTCACTACGGTATATTGCTTCCCTGGTGTAACACATTATCCATCCATCGCCTGTCTTACTTATCGTTGCCCCAGTCTCTTTTACGACTTGCGTCCGATGATAAGCGATAGCACTTGTTCTGTTTTTATTTTACTTGCTCAGTCTTGGGGATACCGGTACAGTGAATGGGATAAAAATTTACACATGCAACCGAACAGAATTCTTTTTTATTAGGTACTCAGGACGCGCCCGCCACATTATTCCCAACCACTGCTACTCCTAAGAGCCAGAATCAACAAAAGGTAAAAAAGCACCTAGTTAATGAAACTTCGATTCAACTTTCTTGGATCTTAAAATGAAATTAATCATAAAAGAACACCAGAGAAGTAAGAAAAGCTTAATTCCTACTTGCCTTCTTTGCAGGCAGTAGAGAACAAAGCATACAAAAAATGCCAACATCCTTTTGTCTGTCAGTATAATGAGAACCTCCTCCTTTTTAATTTTGGTTAAAAATGTAACAATTCGATTCACCAATCTATTTTCCAAGCTAGGTGATCGTCGAAAAACTATACAGAATTAGCTAGATTAGTATGTCCGGTCACAAGCTGATAAGTTAAAATATTCAACAAAAATCCCACGTATAAAATGAAATTGCTTTGCAATTTATATTGAAAGTAATGTCACAAACGAACCGTTATATTTGGAACGCAAATAACGGGCAGTTTTGTTAGTATTTACGTTTCCACGCCACAGCGGTTAATCAGAATGGTATAAAACTTTCATTAATGGTCCTCTGATGGACGCAGGATGTCAATAATAAGTACTCATGTCGATAATGTTGCTGTAGATTGCGTCGGAAGCGAACGATATTAATGATAGTTGTAAATAAAAAGACGTCGGTCTGAACCGGGTTTATTAAATTGTAGTGTTTTATTGACCTCTTTCATAAATGCTTTAAAGTAAAACTGAATTGATCAGAGACTAAAGTTGTTTCTTTAAAATTACAAAGGTTACAATGCAGGAAAAGGTATATTTTCCTGTTTTTATTTTGACATTGGCAATTTTCTAATTCCAATCATTGTGTTCAGTAGCAAATGGCTTCTGCATGAAAATTTTACTAAATGCTAATTCTCTCGTCGACAGTTGTATAATTTCGAAACGTGCCTTCTCACATAGAAATAGCGTTTCATTTGTTGGGTGGTTAGTAGAAGCTCATCTGCCAAATAATTATATAAAAATTGACTAAGTGTGAACATCAGTCCGTGTAGGAAAACGGACGTAGTTAGTAATAACAAACGAGCTAAATAATGAGCAAGGAGGGAGTATTTAAAACGTACAAGGGCGATTATACATGCTAACGGCCTTCTGCACGCCATCGAGAGCCCGAAAAGGTTCAATATTGACTTACTATAAGTTCGAGCCCTGCTATTTGTGTATCTGCAATCAGTTTTTAGAAACCGCCAATCATAGATCACGAAGGCTTTAACAGTTTTAATTTGCTGAATGAATAGACCAGTTTATTGATTTGTAAAGTCGGCAAAGTTTTGTCATAAGCTGGTTTTAAACAAATGAGTTCATCCAAATAAGTTAAGTTAGTAAGTAAAGTTTTCAACCAAAATGTCCTGTTTGTCCATTCGCCCGTCGCTATCGCTATTGGCTAGTTGTTAAGCTATCAGAACTAACTTTTGCATTTCAACTTCAATCGCTTCTGCATAGGTTTGGATTTCTACCAAACTACGTATATAGCCCATGGATTTTGACCTACCTACCAGGAATTAGTGTTGTCATGAAATTCTGTAATGACATTTTGAATAAATAATCTCTTTAAGACTAATGCTCGTGTTTTCTGGAAAAAGAACTATTTCCTAAACAAATAACCAAAACAATATAAATAACGACTAAAATAAAATTATTTATAGAACTGGTCTGATTAGGAAATATACAGCACTTTACAGCATATTTCCTAATCCTTCCCATCCCATCCTATATTCGATACTAGCCAATAGGGACCTTCTGGTAAAAAACTCGAAACCAATTAAGACACTGTATGAAACTGATATTAGCAAGCTTATTCTTATTATTTTAAACATCAGGAATTACAGCAGCACTCAATTGTTTATTTGAACCTAGTACCTACTTACTGTTTTATTGCTAGAGTCCAAATAATAGAAAATAATTTAGATCCTGTGTATCCCAAATCTTCAAAATAATAATATAATTAGTGATGGTCTGATTAATCTGTCTAAAATCTTATAACTCATTAGGAACTGCCATTTTTCCCGCGAGAACTCGAAATAAACAAAAGAACGGCGACTAAAAGATTTTTTGTTATTTCCTTTTGTTCTGTTAATGAAGATCGCGTAAGATCTTCATCATCTTGTCCCTTAAATAAACATAAATAATTTGTATCTTCGTGCTTCTATGGCAAAATAAAGACATAAAAAAACGTAGAATTTCTACCTTGTTTATATTTTTACAAGCCCAAAGATGCAAATGTATGCAAAATAATTAAATTTTCTATTTCTGGGAACGCGGCTCAGCTTGGTACATAAAAAGATAAAAAGGCTTTTATCTAAACAAAGCGTTGGCTCAGTTAAGATAGCAAAGTCCAAGACACAGTGCTAATTGATGTTAAGGCGTCGGCCAAACTGACCACGGGCCAACGGGATAAGGAAATCCCGGTATTAGCCTTAAGGTGGTTAAGCTTAGCCCCGGACTCAGCGGTAAACACAACACAACCAAAAGGTCGGCCGGATATATGTGTAGTTAGCACACTTACACTTTATTTGTGAGAGTAGCTATTATTTTTTCTGTTGTATATTTTTGCCAGCTTTCTGCCAAAGGTCGGTTTAAAAGGCAATGGGTTTTACCACACGAACAAGATGAAAAAGAGTTGGAGTGGGAGATTGTATACTAAATGAAAGTTAAAGGAAACTTTAGGAGACCGACATAAAAATAATGAAATATGCCAACACTGTACAGTAATATTATAATAGGAAGGTCCCATAACGGCTCCACATAATTATATTGGGGATACTCAACGAGGGATAGTCGGTATTGTCCTATTTGGGTCACAGGACGCGTGGGGAGTCTTATTGAGCAAGAAACATTTTATAATTATTGAGGTCCTTAATAAGTCGTCAGAGGGTACAAACTACTTGGTTAGACACGTAGGTACTATACTATACCAGAGCATTGAATATACTCAAAGAGAAAATGTAGAGAAATTAAAAACGAAGTCACTTGAGGGTACCTATGTGAGAGACCTTCTTTATTTTAAATATTTTGAACTCCTGAACAACGAGAAAAATGTTAATGTTTTGGTTTCCGTTATCCCAGCAATAACATTTTTTTTAACAATTGCTTAGAAGTAACAGACGAATGGACTACATCCTTTTAAATACTCATTCATAGCATAAATAATATATATTAGAAGTTAAGCGTAAGTATACAAATAAAATTTCTCATGCGACTACAGCTAGTCTATTCTGTAAGAAACTATTTCGATATCGAGCTTCACCTGAGTGATAAAACCCACAAAGTGAGCTTTATTGCACACAACATAAAGGTCTTCATTTGAAACTCACCTCGAATTCTATTGTCGAGATACGAAATTGTTGTTAGAGAATAGCACTACAGCATAGTATAGCAGACGGTTATCCAGCTAACTGAGCAGTAGGAACCTAGCTGATAAATTGAGCAGGCTTGGTCAATAAATAACGGTTCAAAATCACCCACAACCCTTCAGCACAGTTTACTCCACCCATCATAAACTAGACGAATCCTGAGCTATAATTCGATCTTTGCTAACGATGCCCACAGGCTATGTGCGGACTCGAATCTATCCGGGCAGTGCTAGGTCTGAACCCCTAGTGGACTATGACTCTCTTTGACGCAATACACAAGTTGTACAGGTATCTAACGTTCCTTGGGGCATCCGTTCTATGAGAACTACTCAAGTTGGTACATACCTAATAAATAATCTGGATTAACTGTATCTAGCTCCTTGGAAAGCTTAAAAAGGCAATAAAATAATCATAATCATCTCGATGAGTTGCGGTTACAACTCATCGAGTTGATTATGAGTATTTTAATTATTTTTAGTGTTTTTAGTATAATTAGTATTTTTTCATAATTGTAAATTTCATTGCAGCACAACCGTAATGCAATGATTGAGTCTATTTTCTGTAACTAGCTGAAATTATAAATCAAAAAACGGAGTCGAAAGGAAGTCGGTGTTAAAAACAAAGAAACAAAACCAAAAACACCGACTTCCGAAATTAGGGTCTTTTTATACTTTGTAGTGTTTTGTTTGGAAGTCGGTTATATTTTTTTGTAATTTTTATTTTATTTTTCACGTTTTCTCTTGGACGACGTCTTCGTCTACGCAGAAATTGTAATAAGAAAAATACTCATAAAATAAAAACTACTGAACCAAACTGAATCCAATTTTTACGAGACTAAATGGCAAGTATACCGCATCGAACTAAAAAAATCTCAGAAATCGGATCAGAAACCTCGGAGTTACCGGTGTGCATACATAAAAAAAATACCCACCGAATTGAGAACCTCCTCTTTTTTTTTGGAAATTGGTTAAAAAGGCAACCCACGTGTATCTATTATTAGGAGCTCCATAATTGTTGTGCCAAGCTACAAATCACCAAAATGTATTTTTGTTCGTTAAAAGACTCATCAAACACATTTATGTTCGTCGATTTTATCATTCCATGAAATCAGAGTGTGCTGTCCCACTAAAACTCCGACCATATTTTACAATATAGATGTAAAAACGGCCAGGCTGGTTGTTAATCGCTGTTGTTGAACAAGCTCATGTAATATTATCTATCGAAGTGACCACACATATCGTTGATTTCGGCGCAAACCAAAACACATGCCAAACTAATTTATGAGTGTGCAAGAACATTCATCGGCTTGGAGCGGTCGGCGGCGGCGGCACTCCGCCGATTTACCAAATTGCTTTGGGAGCCGATTGGTACCCGATGGAATTAACCATTAATTCAATTATCAATCACAAGCCCAACAACAGTTCCATGTTTGCAATAATGTCGGTATGAGGTACATACCTTTGTTACGTCCATGTCCGGCTCATCGCGGATCAAACCGCAAACGTTGCCGACCTCTGAAAATTACTCTTTGAACTCTATTCGTGATACAGACAGAACATTACAGCAGGCTCATCTACTAAGTCACAAAGACCAACCCACATATGTAATTGTTATCTACGTTTTAGCATGGCTAATGGCATAGGTACGCTTTCATTGATAAACCCACATATTTATAAACATACACAGAAATAAGTAAAGCTGTTCTGAATGAATCAAAGTCGTAATCCTCTGATTTTTTAGTAGAGAAAAAGTATAAGTAGATTATATTATTGTTCGGGTTCCTACGAAAAGATTATAGAAACAGGGCAATGGCCCTATTGCGATGCTAAAATGAAACAACTAAGTATAGCTCTCAAGTCTTTCAATGGATTCAAGCCTTGCATTTTATAAGGGAAATAAGTTGTAGAAGGTGAACTACGAGTACTTCAATTTTCGTAAGCTTTTTGTTGTTATTTAGTTTGTAGCAGTTTGCTGAGCTCTTGGGGAAGCCTCGTGCGTCACTAGTCGGGTCTATCCTGAGTGACCCCTTTAGCAAATGCAATATTTATATTAAGTTTAAACAGCACAAACCCCTATTACCGACCTAGAAATAACAAAGAATAGATACCTAGATGGAATAGAATATACTGGGTAACACGGTAAATCACAGTATTTTTTTTTATTCGTAGTGCGTAGTCGTTAGAACTAAAGAAGCCATAAAGAGTTCTAAAAAGTTTACGTCACACCGAAATCTGGTTTAGCTTTTATAGCGAGGCCTTGAGCATGGCCGACATAGTTAATTGAATATGTTTTTCGAAGAAGAGTGGCTTATCGGTACCTCGTCGGCGATTGAATGGCGGCGTTTTTCATTAATCACGTTGATTGACTTGTAGTGCTTTATGTTATTATTCTAGTTCGCTCAGGACTTACTTCTCGTTTTCTCATGTCAATATGTTACATATTATATATACTTATTATTATCTGATTACGAAAAAGCAAGTGTTTTATCGTCTCTATAGGTCATAAGTCATCTACTAAAAACGGATCGTTATTTTACTAAGTTCCTGACATTAAGTAACATAATAACCGGTGAACTCAACTATATGAAAGGTCATGTTACACATAGGTACACAACAAAGTTGGCAATTAATCACGAGCCGATAATAACTAATGTTTATTCGAATCTGGAGAAGAGATTTATCATCAAAAGTGGAATGGAATTGCTACTTTTAATTATGCCAGTACCACGTGTCAATAACGAAAAATAAAATCAATTTTTATTGGCATTGGCAACATCATGCGCCGGTGGCTCCGCCGCGGACGCGCCGCCGCCGGCCAGTTCGTCTGAATATATCGTATTTTTTATTTCGGTTTACAATGTTCACACCAATATTAATAAATCGATCACGATTCAATCAAAATTGAATGGCATGGCGCTCCGTCGCAACAGTTGTCGCAGATAATAAAAGAAATCAGAAAAATAGTGCCATAACTAATTAGCGAGCTGTCTAGTGAATTGCGAAAACATTAATAACTGCAGCGAAAGAACATTTCATGCTTTTGTTGGTCGGAATCAGAAGTACTTACGGTGCAATTTTAAATTTGCTAGTGTATTTCAGAAGCTGTTAATGAGTGCATTTTTGTCTTACATATTTACAATTTAACAACTAAATTTCGGTAAACTTTAGTTGTTACATCCCATTAGTGAACATCACTGATGGTGTGCTAATTAGGTTGTTATACCTACCTACTTACTTTTCCAGCTGTTGCCGAAGTGTTCCAAGTGTTCACACTCCTGCACTTGTGAGGACCTGACGCCTCTTATCCGCTACAAACGCCCACCTACTACTCCTATACATCTATTATTCACGTACCTAATAGTTTGCCATCGATTCGAAAAGAAGAAGAAGAAGCTGTTCACGAATGTTGCAAGTAGTAGTAAGTAGTTGTTGTAAAAGTAGTAGAACTACAGAAGTGCGTCTCTACGCAATTCTGTAGCTACAAATTGTACACTTGAAAAACTTTTGGATGGTCTGATTCAATAAAGTTAAACGGTTTTTTTCAAATTACAACAATTCATTACAGATCCAGCTTAGAAAAGTTGACCTATATGTGTCAAATACTAAAAGTATAGAGAAAAAGTATTTCATATAACATTCGCTACCTTATACAAAAACACAGTCAAGTATACCTAAAAAAGATCTGCCAAAGATTAATAGTGCCAGATATGGGCCTTAATGCCAGGTTTATTACATAATTTTGAAAATACTTACGAAAAAATAAATCGCATTTAGTGTTAAAGTGTTCTTAGTTGGTCCCACAATTACGAATTGTCTTCCAGAAGAAACTAAATAATACAAATTTTTACACTAAAATGAGAAACAAGTTAGGTACTCATACTTTGAGGGAAAAGTAGATTCAAAAAATAAAAGAGAATCAAGCAACTTATTTGAAGTTATGTTACAAAATCTAATAACGTTGTCTCCGAAATCCAGCCTAAACTCAAACAAACTAGATAGCCGAACGTAAAACCACTAAGACAGCGAAAGCTAACAAACGATAAAATAACAAACGTTACACGACAAAATATGATAGCAATGAATATACAAAGAGCGAGTCTCGAAAGCAGTACACAATTGAAATATTCAGGCGAACAATCAAGATCGCTCCGGCTGAGTTCCCATTGTTGCCAGGGCCGAAACATCATTATTGTCAGCGAAAGTCTCCGCTTTTACGAGAAGAAAGCGCAAAGCCATTGATGGTAGGTAAATAAGGTTGTCGTTCTACAAAATTTTGCTTATTTCAATACCATTGTTTCTCTTATCAAAGTTTCAGAGTTACCTATCTTATAGTATTCGAGATGTTAATAGTCAAGAAGTTTGGATACTTGTCGACTCACAATTAATTGTTGCGGATTTGTGGTGTTCTAGCCTGAGCTTCTGAATCAACGTAGCTTTGACTTCAGGAGAGAAGTGAATAGTTGATGTCAGGGTTGCAGTATTTTGTGCGGAATTATGGAGACGTCTACGTTTTATTTCTTAGGTTGTAACCATTTTAGACGCCGGTGTGGTATTCCCGAGGGAACAGTAGCTAAATTCATTAAGTAGTCACAAGGCTCTAGTCTGTATCTAGACAGGACTGTCTTGCCCGAGCTTCAATGTGCGGTAACTCTTAGCTTTCAACCTGTCAAAAGCTTTATTGTTGAAATAATTAGAATACAAATCCAATGTCTTTTAAAAATAAACATTTTGAATTGCTAAACCCCCGTTTCCAGCATCTAATAAATACATTAACACCGAACATCTAGGTACAAAAAAAACTGCTATTAAAACAATGGACAATAATAGTTACCAGTGAGAAAATCGGATTATTGTTCGAAGACAGGATGTGAACTTACCTGGTTTTTAAAACAAATCTTGCATTATAATAAAACCACTGCTGACAATGTGGGTAAAGAAATATAAAATACTTATATTTTGAGAAACAGCCAACAATTAAATTAAACTGTGAGTAGGTACGCCTAATTATGCCTAGGTACTTACTAATCGAGATAAATAAACTTGAACGTGGGTTTGGCTTGAACGAGCACCAGCATGTTCAAACGTGTCTAGACAAGCGTTCTATCGGTATCTCAGAATTATAAAACTACAAAGAATATACGCAACGTTCTTGCCTTATATATGTTAACATATATACCTCAATCTAAGCATATTGACATAAGTAAATAGTAGGACAAATCTGAAATATATTCATATAAACCACAATTTACAAAGAAACCTTAAGAGCGGAAGTGGTCAAACCGCAGGAGGGCCATACAAGCACACCTACAGCTACACCCACAGTTAAGTCCAACAAAAGACCGATCCTACGAAATCATGCATCCAAATGGATCCCAAAGATCCAGAAGCACTAGGTATCCCTATTTTATTGCTTCCCACAAACTGGTAAGTTCCTATCGCAATTTTCAGTAGCGCTAGATTTTCAGAATAAAACTTGACATACAGCTGGGTACTATCTATACTAGTCTGTAGTATAATAAACAGGCAAGATCACAGTTTTTGACTTTTTAGAGGTACTTGAATTTCCTTCTTACCTTACCTATTTACGAAGTTTTATTTTGAAACCAAGTTCCAGTTTATAAAATCGAAAACCACAACAAAACCCTAATTTTATTTAGCCTGTTAACCTAGAACTACTGGTATGGTCTATTGTTGTTAGTTATGGTGAAGAACTCTAGACTTTATGACAAAAAATCTTACTTTAAATCATTGATAAAAAATTACCTCACATCTATGCCTGAAATATATTTTCATATGAAATATAATTTAGTACGAGTCAATCAATACTAAATAATAAACAAGAAGAAGAATTTTCCATGTTTTCGTCATATTTATGATCGTATTATGTATAAATGATGAGATCTATGTTATGTCTACATGACACACTGTCAAGAAAGATGCTGAAATTTTACTAAGTTTCATTAAATTTAAACCAAATTATACCATAAAATTAAAAAAAAAAACGCTTAAAAAATTGCGAATCTTTGTTAAAACGACACAACTATGTCAATTTCAATTCAGTGTAATGCAATAATACTTTGCCTTAAAAATCTTGTTTCGAAATTCTCACCTCCATTGAACCCGTTTAGAGTTTGGTTCTAATAAAAAACTGAATCGAACGGAAATGAAATAACGTTAACCGGTTTTTCTCCGGCGGGTTGGAAGGTGCGCTTGAAAGTTTTTTCCCTTTTTTGTCGCCATGACACTGGCTCGCCATAGAAAATATTTCAAGTCGACTTTATTCTTGTATTGACTTCCAATGGCATTTCGTATTAAGTCTAGTTTCCTTCTCAATTGTTTATTCAAACTTAGATACACCTTTCGGTGCTATGAATGAACAAGTTAGCTCCAACCGGTTTGTCCGGATGCGATGGCTATAAAAATATATAACCTTGTCTGGAAGGAAATTAGCCAACTGTTTGCAAAATTTTACAAAATAAATTACGTTGTCTGAGGCAGCTTTGAAATAATTAAGTAGGTACATACAATTCCATACCAACACAATCCTACATGCGATATGAAAAAGCAGGTGTACGACTCAAATTATTCATATAGGATTGAGTGTAACCTAATGATATTAAAATATATTTTGAAAGTTGCTCACAACATAATACCCCGACTAGTAAAGAAGTTTGGTCACTTACATTTCCATTAGCATGGTCATGGTAAGTCTGTATGGCGGGCGTTCGTCGAACACACGGCCCACGCCATCCTGTCGGAGTACGTGGGGGTACTTTATGTGTGAGGATAAATCATCATTATCGAAGTGTACGAAAATACTATTACTGTTAAGTTAAATGTACCGCCACTTCACATGTCATTGCATCACTGAACACTTTACAGACAGCGTGACATCAATCTTGGACTCATATATGACGTAGAGACTGAGAGGCGGTCAGGTGGAACCAGGTGAAACTAATTCAAACAAGGTATACATTTTAGAATCGCCTGATTTATTTTTTTCCATTTTACTGCTAAAACTCTTATTCCTTTTCAACATAAAATTTACACATTCATTATCGTACATTGATTAACATTCATCGTGAATTACAATAATAGTTTTATATTTCATTCATTTATATTATTTTCAGGGGGAGTTCAATATCTTTGGATAGTTCGTGTATGTCTTACACTGTATAGTTATTATTAATATTCATGTAACATCTTATTTGAGTTTCAACAATCAAGATATATTTATATTCAGTATTTTAATTATTTGGCGATCATAGACGATACCATTCCATATCACGTAATAATTTACACTTACATTCTTCAACTAATCAGTCGCGGACCCGTCGCATTTGGATCCAATGTAACTTTCCATTAATTATCTAAATAAATTATATGATACAAAAAATATTACACTAACAACCTGTTTAAGTATAAATTACACATACCTTACGTATAAGATGATTTCTAGCTTAGGATACAAATTTACAAGTTCTGACATGTCATCTAGATATGCAAACAATGCGTTCTTTATCAGATTATACATCAGTAGCACAGCCATCCTGAAAGTGATCATCGGCCGAGGGCCTGGTGATGGTGAGCACGCGCTTGAGCGCGGCCACGGGCGGCAGCACGGGCGGCGCGCGCTGCCACACGCGCAGCGTGCGGGCGCCCGTCACAGGCAGCCCGTAGTCGGGCGGGTAGGGCGCCTCGGCCGCCGGCGCCGGGCTGGGCCCCGTGACCGCGTGCGCGCGTGGGAACGTGCGCGACATGTAGCCCAGCTCCTCCTGCGACCCGTCCACGCTGCAGTTCTCTATGATGGGCGTTCTATCATTATAGTAGGTGGGAATTGCCGTGCTGACCGCACGAGCCAAATTACTGGCTTGGCTCATTTTCATTTGATCCCAAAGGCCGGATGGGTACAATGATTCTGAGGTCTCACGGGCGTACTCGCCACTTCCTGGTCTTGCAGCGCTTTCCGGCCTCGTATCGTTTATAAGATCGGGATCGATAGTGCCAGAAACTGTGGGAGACACTACTACGGGTCCGCCAGCAGTCACGACGCTTCCTCTTCCCTCGTAGTGATTCGTCGTGTAAGGTATATCATTTGCTCTCGGAGGTTTCAGAACAGGATTACATTTCGGGTCATTATAATTCGGTGAATCTTGCCTATTTGCTAAAACAGCGACATGAGGTCGATCGGTTGACGTTGGGTGTACTTCGTTTCCAGAAACCACTCTATCAATGGTATTTGGTGTTTTACTTTCACAAGACGGTGTTGGACGAAACCGGACGAAAGTAATCAGGAGAGCTAAGGAAATGACGACTACGACTAGGAATAACGCAGCTCCCAGGCTCGCTATCTGGGCGCTCCCCAAAGTTGCCGTCATGTGCAGTTGTGTCACGAGCACTGTGAAGTTAGCTTCGACATTCCCGCCCTTATTTTCAGCCACACAGTAAAACTCACTTGAATCAGATTCTTGTGTATTAGTCAATATTAAAGATGACTTCTTCTTCACATCCCCTTCTTCAAATATATAAATTTTCTGATGTGAATTAAAGTGGCTTCCATTTTGAAGCAATCTTCCATTCCAGTACCAATTGATATTGGCACTCGGCACGGCTTCAGTCCGACACGTAATGGTAGCATTGGAACCTACTGATGCCGTGACATGCCGGCTGGCTGGTAGTATCTCCGGTTTACATGCAAATTCTTCAATAGGCAACTCTGAAAAAGGTCGGTTGGCCAAACGAGTAGGCGCATAACAACTAGGAGTTGATAGCAATTTATGTTTTGCCAACCATAATTTAAGATCTCTTAGCCGGCAGTCGCAAGTCCATGGATTGTCCGACAGGTCTATGGCTCGCAGTTTCTCTATCTTCTCTAATGAGCTCAGAGGTATGTCACGGAGCTTGTTGTGGTTTAATTTTAATGATTCCAGCGAGCGCAACGTCCTAAACGCGTCCGGAGCTATTTCTCTGATGTCACATTTGGATAGATCAAGTTTAACAACGCTGCCAAGATTGTTCAAAGCATCAGAATGAACTTTTAATACTGGGTTTTGAGACAACGTAAGATCCCTAAGGAACGGCGCATCCTTGAAGCTATCTGATGGGATCTCTGTGAGTAAATTATAAGACAGATCTAATTCTACTAAATTGGTTAATCCTTTAAAAGCTCTATCATGTATTTGGCCAATATTGCAATTGCGTAAATAAACTCTCTGTAAGTTGAGCAGCCCTGTTTTGGCGAAAGCTTCCTGAGGAAGTATTTGAAGATTATTCCCCGAAAGGTCCAATACTTGCGTAGCGGGGTCTACTGGCTCGGGCACTGTGATAAGAGCTCTGTCCACACACTCCACAGTCTGCTTGCCACCTTTCCACTTACACGCACACACCGCAGGACAGGAACCTGGGGGTGCGATGCCGGCTAAAATTGTTTCCCACACCATCACGCTCATTGTCACTATAAACCACCTCATTTTGTTTTCAAATCCAATTTATTTTAAGTCACTGTAACATTTCTTTCACTTAAATCCACACGTTTAACTCGTGTCAGAAGAAACATAGAGTTTAAAAAATTCAATAATATCTAATGATAAGTCGCGTTTGAACGTCGGTATCGTATCACATCACTACTCGAGAAAGTTGGCAAACGGTACATGACGGCACGGTGTGCTCGCGCGACGACTTTGAGTCAACTGAGAGGGAGGGATCGTCTGCTCGTCTCGCTAACAGAGCCCGACGCATGCGCGATGACGGCGCCCCGCGCCCCGCTCTGCGGCTCTCCTCGACCACCGAGTTGAGTAGCCCTACTCGACGCGAACTGTTGAAAGAATTCCAAAAGTGTAATTTTCTACCTGGCTGTGACCGCGGCCGATCATCCCACTCGCTAGCTCGTCACGTTCATTCATAAATACCTGAGTCACTAGCGGCGGCACGACGGCGGCGGGGCGCTAGTTTCAATGGCGATGCCGGTCGGAGATGCAACAAACAATACTGGGATCGCTCAACTGCGGCACGCAAACCGCTCCGATTGTTATACAATACGCATCCTTTTGTTAAGAGCACGTCGGGCTGGGCATCAGGTAGAGGACTAATTATAAATAGCAGTTCGAAGGGATGGCAGGTACACAGCAACAATAACACAGGATGTGTCGTACAATGAAGCGACACATTCATTCATCTCTTCGTTGAACGAGCTTAAGTCGCAACAACTGACTGATTTGGCGATGAAAAGTTTTTTGTTGTTCCACGGGATGCACCAATGACAAAATTTACAACTAGCTAACCGTAAAAGCTCTGGAAGTAAATGCTAGTTCATGCGCGACTTAAGATGTCAGTGTCATGAAGCTTTTCTGAAGATTTCGTATTTTACTTTTTGGTAAGCACAGATTTTCAGACCGATATCATACCGTATCGGTACACCGAGCTTTGGTAATTCGAAAAAAAACTGAATGACATATAGGTACCCACTGCTAGCTTTTATCATTAAACTTCGACTAACAAAACAATCGCAGCTCAGAAGCTATGAGATACTATCATCACCAGACAGTCTGGCTATTTATGAATTATTAGCTTTTCCCACGGATTCGCTCCCGTGGCCTCTCCCACAAGAACCGGACATTTTTCGGGTTAGTCAAAGACTACACAGCTGAGCTTGTCGCATCATCGCATGTTGCGAACTCGTGTGAATAAATTATTATATGTTGCACTTAAACTCGATTCTATTTTGACGTTCATTGTCAATTAATAAATGTAAACTAGTCGAACAACGTGCCTCTCATAAATTCTAAAATGATTGTTAGTTTGGTTAATGTTTGAACCCTACAGGCTACAATCTGCATCATTTAAATGTAAGATAGTATGGTTCTGAGAAAAAGAAAAGGAAACAATTATCTTCTAAAAATAATGCGAGCCGCAAGCAATAATTTAGGCACGGCTTACTAGCAGGATCCTATAAGTGGGGTGCAAAGCTGCGATAAATTACGTCAACCGTTCAAGCGAAGTAGGTATGTTCGACAGAGGTTCACAGGAAGCTAATAAAACGAAATTAGTGATGTGGCACGCGGCTGGCAGGCTGGCACGCTGGCATGCCGTGCCATGTGCGCCGGCGCCGCGACATCTCGCGCCAGTCAGCTGCGCCTCACCTGGTGACCGCGAGCGCAGGCGCCGCCACGCGCCCCTACACATGCCGCCCCTTACAAGGCTTCTCACAGCTTTTAATAAAATTAACAGCGCCACTCAACAAGTAATCGTCCTCCAATCTAATAATAGAATGTAATATACGCGAACCTTAATTTTATTAACATCTGAAGCAAGTTCACTGATGTAAAGACAAGTACCTACCCAGAACTTTGTTATATGTTCTGTTTTGATAATATATTTCAGTGAAAGTAATTTATCATGTAACCGTTAACATTCGCCCTACGCTATATGTATGCTTGAATTTAGATTTCGTTGATACTGATTACCATAAACAACGTTTTTTCAACATATACAATCTTTCTTTAATCTTATGTATTGCCATAAAAACTAATGTCTATGAAAATAGTATTTCCATTTAAAACTCTGCTAAAAAGCACAAAAAATACTTGTACGCTCCATATAAAGTAATGCTTATCGCTCTTTGTGCAATTACTCGGACAATACCTTCTTGGTTTTGAGTCATACCTACATTATAATGGATATCCTTTTTCATCCACTTACATTCACTGTCCTTGTATGACGTAACTGCGGAATAACAATAAGACTCATTGTCTGCTGTTTTAATAAAAGATTAATTTATTTCATATAAACAGCTTAGCTTTTCTCCCTACGCTTGAGTAAAAAAATAGTCTGTCTGTGCAAGAACAGAAACCTGTAATTTAATTAATAAAGAATTCTGAGATGGTCGCTGCATATGTACCGACATTAGTTCCTTTATTTAATGAAACAATACACATGGGCTGGAAACGATAACACATTGCCATTCATCTCCACTGTAATATAAACATATCCGAATGCGTGTCAAACAATCTCAACAGAAGAATGAATTGTGAAATCATAATACAGGTTCCGCTACCGTCTACACATAAACAAAAAATATTTTATGATGATCTCAGATCCCATTGCCTGCTGAATGTATATGTTATTGAAGAACACTCTTCCTAAAACTGCAGCTGTATCAAACCCGTTCCAACAAAAACGTTCTCATTGAAGAAACAGAAGCACAGTTGAAACAACAATTCAACATTCAACAGTCGGCTGATCTCAAAACAGTTTGGAAAGTTATTATGATAACATCTGTATAACGAAAGTAAACGGAAGCTGAAAATAATGTAAACCGTAAATTCTGTTGTTAATCATTTTCCCCTTAGAGTGGATTCGGGTACGCAATATAGGATTTGGACATTGCCAAAATGTTTTAGTAAATAACTGTTATTAACTGTTAGGTGTCGATTACAGGAATCTATACTAATATTATAAATAACTGTTATTAACTGTTAGGTGTCGATTACAGGAATCTATACTAATATTATAAATCCGAAAGTTTGGATGGGTGTTTGTTACGCAATCACATCAGAACGGCTGAACGGATCTAAGGTAGATCATAGTCTGACACGATTGAAATAAAACGTAGGATATTTTTTATTCCGAGAATATGTTACCTTGGGATAATTTTCGACATACCTACACGCGAGCGGAGCCACGGGTGGCACCTAGTATATACAGACATATATGTCCTTAAGTTTTTCTAATCTAGAGCTTAGTGCAGATTATATCCACCACAACTGTAACAATTTTATAAAAGCTATTTAATAAGAGATTCAACAACACCTGTAGCAGCGTGGTAAAAAGGCGTAGTGAATACAAAGTGAGCATTTCATTTTATTTTTGTTGTGAACTCAGTTGCCTTTATGATTCTTGAGTCCTAAAATATCTTGATGAAAAACCAAGGTATTTTCAAGATCATGTACAATTTTGATAAGATTGTATTTTTAAATGATTCATTTAAAACGTGTTCTGTATTTCCACGTACCTAATCTCGGGTGCGGGTTTGCACTGTATCTGTTTCCATAATCAGTTTGATTCGTCGAGTAACTCCAACTAAACCCTAGTTGGAGTTACCCAACGACTGGAATAAAGGTCTCCTAATCACCGTTCCTAAGAAGGGAGACCTCAGTGAATGTGGCAACTGGAGAGGCATCACCTTGCTCTCGGCCCCGTCTAAAGTGCTCTGCAGGATCATCCTGGACCGGCTGACGAGGGTTGTTGAACCTCTTCCTCGCGGAGAGCAGGCGAGATTCCGACTAATCGATCGTGTACGGACTAGATTAATAACTTGCGCATTATACTCGAACAGGCATCAGAATGGCAGAGGGAAATGTATTTGACCTTCGTGGACTTCGAAAAAGCCTTCGATACGCTGAAGTGGAGTTGCATCCGGGCCCAGCTGCGTGAAATTAGTGTCCCCGAGAAAATCACGAACTTAATCAAGGCCATCTACAAGAAGTATTCCTGTAAAGTGACACAAGACGGCCTCATCTCGGAGGACATACCAGTGCATGCGGGAGTTCGACAGGGGTGTCTTCTCTTACCTCTCCTCTTCCTTATTGTTCTGGATACATTTAGCAACAAGCACCGCGGCATAAAGTGGGGACTGTGCAGCGTCTTGGAAGACCTGGATTATGCCGATGACCTATGCCTGCTGAGCCACACACGCACTGACATGCAAGCCAAGCTGGACGAGATAAGACGAGAGGCTAAGGAGGCGGGACTAAAAGTCAACATCCGGAAGACCCAGGAAATGACGTGCGGGGGCGACAAGCTCTTTGCCGTTTTTCATCGGCACAGAGGAAGTGGAGAGAGTCCACAAGTTCACATACCTCGGTAGCGTAGTATCAGAAACTGGAGGAACGGAAGAAGACATCACTTCGAGAATTGCCAAGGCAAGAGCAATCTCTGCAAAGCTCCGTCATGTATGGCAATCAAGGAAATTGACCTGAAGAGTAAAACTCAAAATTCCGGTCAAGATCGTTCGGGATGGCGGCGCACTGTGGACGCCCTCTGCTTCATCTAGGGGACACAGGAACTCAAGTAATCTCGGGTGAGTAAGGTGAAAACACCTCCGTGCATCAAGCACATGAACAAAAGAATCTCTGTTCGTGTTTGTTTAAAAATGAAGAAACGATTGGCGAGCAGCAAAGACATTATTGAAAAAAACCGGCCAAGTGCGAGTCGAACTCGCCCACCGAGGTTCCGCACAAATTCGTAGCTACAAATTACTTTCATCATCATTCAGGTCATCGGGAAATACCCTATACATTTTGATTCCCTTGAGAGTGTCGAAGTATACGTTTTTTGCGGCATAAACGGCCGTATCTTTTTTTTACATTAACTTAGAAGTTTCATTTTTTCACAGCTTTAAGGGACCGTAGACCTGAGTATATAGTTTAATCACACAAAGTATAAGGGTTCCGTTTTTTCCTTTTGAGGTACGGAACCCTAAAAGTAGAGTATTTCAATAGTAACAACATTTTGAAGATTTGGTATATTAAGGAACTGACATATGTAAGAATAAGTTTACGGGACAAAAACCGCGCAAATTCCAAAATTAATCCGAACTAAAAAAATATCAAAAGTTTTCTCATGGGTACCTAGTTCCTGCAGATAACAGATTCCTTCCTCGGAAAGTTACATTAAACTGTATTTTAATAAATTGTGTGAAAATAAAGTCATAAGAGGATCAAAATTCTAAACTACATAATTACTCAATTCATTAATATTAATTAGAATTAAAAGACTCGCTTTCATTCATTAGTATTCAACCCTGGTTTAAAACAAACTACCAAACAAAAAAACACATTGTTTTTTCACTAAAGGATATAAATTAGCTGAGCCGCTAAAGGATTTAAAGAGATTACAGCGCGCTTAGAGTTCATTATGTATGGTGTTCCTAACAATGCATGATGCTTTCCTATTCCCGCTAACTCTACCAATTAAGGCAAGTGGGCTTGTGCTACTACTGAGTTACTACCCTACTTCGATAGGGTCAGGTTTCATCTGAAGATTTAATTACGCAAAATGCCGTTTTAGCTGTAGCCTTTTGTAAGTTATGTCCTTTTATTGATTAGATTATAAAAATATCGTAAGTCGAAAACACTTAAATAAAATATATTTTATTTAAGTGTTTTCGTCTCATTTAGGGATATACCCCTAAATGACACTAAATGCAAAAAAGGTGTCGAAACTCGCCTGATAAAAATGCAAATTCAAAATTCAACAAAACAGTCGAAAAAACGCGTTCATTAAAATCAAAACTCGTTTGACATTGGCTGGCTCTTAGCAGTCTACCTAATTGCATTTAAAATGTCGCTTGTATTCACATCTGTGCGTTTCTTTTTTCTGGGGGTCCTTAATGGCCAAAGTGTCGGCAATAATTAACAGTTAAACGAGCGTCCCAATTTAATGCTTATGAGCTAGTTCCGGTGGTCAGCGACCGGCAACACTTCACTGTGCGAAAACTCTACTTCACTCATTTCTGAGCTCTTGAATGAAGGATAAAATAATTAAACACATTATGACGAGTGTTCAGTCTCACACGGTTTTAAATGCCAAGTATCACGACTTCATGAGTCAATCTATTATACTGGTACTATATTCCTAGCTTGTGTAATTTGCTTTTAAATTATACAGTACGTTCTCAGTCAGAATAATAATACGGAACAAATGTCAGATATTTTTATTTTTTTGTAAACTGTTCTATTTCCTGAATGATGTCGCTAATTACTCAATCGTGTCTGTGACAATTTTCGTTAAAAAAATCTCAATTTTTGTTATTGTCAAGACTTTTTTCCGTATAGGTACTTAATTTTTGAAATAGCCAAAATATTTAACGGTGACAACGCAACTCTCTGAATGCTTCTCTTTCAATTTGTTTGACTTCTAAAAGCTCATCATTGGGGTTTCAGTCGCTTGTCGTTTGCAAATGTATGTTTTAAACTCTTTACACATTTAATTGTATAATGAAATGTTATTTGATTATATTACACAGGTTTATTAGGGGGTTGATTTCAATATGAAAAAGCTAGACTTGAGGATCGGCAACTAGGTGTACCTACTAACCCAAGTTTGACACTTTAGAATTGCATTCACATGACACTTCAGTAAGTTGGCAAAGTTTAAAATCAATACGACATTATATATTCGGAGAAATGGGTCAAAACGGAATTGCAAGATTTGACGTTGTAGTTTCATAAGTAGTACACACAAAGTCATACTAGCGAAACTTAATTGTTCACACTGAAGCTCTCGAATCTTCGCACATATCGAAGCTTACCTAGTTTCCTTAGCTTGACATAAGAGATTTGCCTCCTTTAGAGCGCTTACTGCCGAAATGGCTAAGAGTGTTTTTAAAGGGCCCGTGAGACATTGCCAAAATCTGTGATCGGCAATACAAACAGTCTATTTTTGGGCATAGGATCCGGGCCAACAATTTTGGTATACTCCAATTAAAGCAGATTATTCTATGTATTTCTCATTCCCAGCCGCTATAACCCGGATCGCTTGGTAAGTGGACTAAAAACAGGGATAAATCGCACGCCTGCAGGGTGTTATCGCTTCAACGCTTCCTGTCTAACTCAGATCTGTTTCGATATCGGAAATTCGGATTAACCAGAATAATGTGAACCGTGATAAAATAAAAAAATCAATTAGAAAACAAAAGGGGATAAGTCTCAATCAATTCAATCTCAGAATAACGGGACAGATTCAACTTGAATTGATTTAAGTTTAAAGACCTTTAAAATCTTTGATTCACTACAAATATATAATGAAGAGCTCCCGGGGCCCGAGAGGATGTTTCAATTCAACTCAACCTTGTAATTTTGCTTATTTCCGGAAACAAGGACAATTCCTTTTAAGTACGTACCTTTTCGTAGAAATTATTACTAATCTGCCTTCTGATAAGTTTTCCCTTTTGGGCACTTTGTTATATTTTGCTGCTACTTTAATTAGGAAAACTTCATGTACATAATTATACTTCATGTACTTGAAATTCTCCTAATCAATGACTTGTTTATTTAATCTTACGATTGGGTATAAGTATGTTTGACCAGTGCAAATCTACGATAGTATATTCCGCTCTCGAAAACAAAAAGCGTCAGATTTTGAACTTCATTTAACGCTATTTTTGTAAACTGTCACGATAAGGTTTCAAGTAAAATGTGTGCATGTGTGACTGATCTAGACACGCGGTAGCGTATCCAGCCAAAATTTCAAATCATCAAATGACTCCTCCCGCTCTGGGCGGAGCAGAAGGGAGTTTCAGACTTTTACTGACTAAAACCCATCCGTGTTCCTCCTAGTGCCCTTTGCGTTTCAGAGCCGCGGTGACTCTTTCGAACTTGGCTAGCTTTTAGGTTTACCATTAAATCTTAGAAGAGTATGACATGTCGACATTTCAGTATTAAAACTGTTACTTGCGTAAGTATAACATAAAGATGAAAAATAAAGCCAGATATAAGATAACAAATGTATGTAAAACTAGCCAAGTCGAATCTTGAGCCTTAATTTAGCTTATTTCAGGATTATCTATAAAACTTGGCGCCCATTTAGATCTCAATTCTTTTTTCGCTAAAATCTACAATCACGGATATTAGTAAAATTAAACTTTTGGCTCCCTTTTTCACAATGATGTTTTTGATGGGATATATAATTCTATTTCATTTCAGTAATGACGTAACAAAATTCATTCAATTGTTTTTAACGACGCGGACGCGAGCGAATAACGCTAGAGACCGTCCCGAGCCCATTAAGGCCCAATAACTGCCGTTCGACGCACAACATTCTAAATTTCGACATCGGCGCATGCTGAGGATAATCTGAATAAGAAGGCAATTTTAGAGCACCCTATTTCAGATCTGGGGGCAACTGGCGCGATAAGGTCGGTAATAGCGGCACTCGGTAAATTAAAAAGCATGGTCTAACTTCGGCCTCGTGCCGAGGAGTTGTGCCGGATATTTGCATTTTATTTGACACACTCACTCTGTTATACGAACGGATCACTAACAAAAGTCACCGTGTCGCATTTCCCACTTATATGGTGTACATAATAAAGAGTATTCTATTCTATTCTATTCTATCAGGAAACCGCTAGGTTTTGTTAAGGTATAGCTATGATAATTAACTGTGTAAATTACGAGTTTGTAAATACCAATGTCCGCACGTGTATCATACAACGTTACGAATATTGGTATTTACAATCTCGGGACTATGGTAAGCCCTCGACTTCGTCTTGGACTTTCATTCGTCTACTCGTTTGTAAAAATCAGCTTTCCGCACTAAAATTATAAATAACTATTACAAAACACTTTCTCAAAAAATGCATTTACGTTCGTATACATTGTTCGAAAGTAAAAAATTGTGCACCATAAAATGGAACGTGCGGTAAAATAGTTACTCTCACCTAAGTACATACTTTACCGCACGCTCCATACAATGGACACCAGCACATAAAACTAAAGCTCATTAATTTTAAGTAGGTGAGTACTTTATATTCAACTAATTTAAAAATGGAACATCCGGAAACTAACGCTATTCATTTCAATTATTTTGAAGTTCTGTTTTCAAATTAGAACATCATCAAAATAATAAAAGATAACAGTTAAAAAGTTGAATGATCGAACTTCCTTGGAAGCGCTCTTGCTCAATTCGTTTATCCCAATGTAATACTAAAGAGAAAATGAGACATGGATGAGACGATGATGTAGTTCTAATTTTAAATTTGCAAATTCGTGCCATTTCTATACTACAAAGCTTGTTGCAATCTTCCGACTGATAACTAAAAAGAAGAAGTTTGTCTCATTACCTATTGTACTGTTTTCTCAAACAGTTGTAAAACATTGTATGACACACGTGCGGATATTGGTATTTACAAACTCGTGACCAAGGTAAGCCCTCGACTTCGTCTCGGGCTTACATTCGTCTACTCGTTTATAAAAACCAACTTACCGCACTAATAGCAAACAATACAATCAAAATCTTCTATTTGCTTAAATAAGGTACAAAAAGTTCTTCTTCAGTGAGTTCATAAATAACTATATGCCCCGTCCGGGACGTGGGACAGCTTATGTATGTGTATCATGGATTCGGCTCGTCTGTGATCGACTTGAATTAAGAAAATTTATATCCGGGATTCAAAACTTCTAAACATTTGATTAGATCCCGGTTCAAGTCATTTAAGAACAGTGTGGGTTACATTAATCATTTAAAGCGTTATGAATATCATAAGTGAAGTCTGGTAAAACAAATAATATCAATTCAGAAACCATTCCAAGGTAAAATGCACGTACAGCACTAGCTAACCGCCTGCCTGGCTCCAGCCTGGAAACATTGAAGCGGACCTTTTCAGGGATTGTGCGTGCGTAACGCAATCTCTGAGGTATTTTTAATTTGTAACATTGTGTTCCGAGTGTGTTATTGTTACGTTACAACATTATGGTGACGCCTGACTGCAAACATTTGTTCAAGGACATCCAGCTTTCTTGAATTTATATTAGGCCTTTTGAAAAACGGTTTGATGGTAGCGCCCGAGAAGGTATAATGGTCAATAATAACAACGGACTACATACCTTTTTTATCATCGCATCAGGTCGTAAAATGTCCACTTCTAAACATGGGCCTCCCCATAGACCGCTACAAGTTCGTCCTTTTATGCTTTAAATGTAGGTACGCACTCAGTAAAATATGTATACCAAAGTAAAAGTAAAATTGTATGAGAAACAAACAACAATAACTTAGCGTCTTTTACTTGTCGCGGGAAATAAATCTCATAATCATAATGCTGTCAAAGTACCTATCGCATGTATAAAATTTAGTCTTTTATTTTCTTAATGGACTCATCTGTATTTCGCTTAACTCACAAGGAAATAAACAGAAGAAGAAGAAGTAAACGCAAATAATATACGCGAAAAGGACTGAAAGTCTAAGTTTAAATTCTATTAATATTTCGCCCACCATAAACCAGTCACAAACAGTGACGAGGTCTTCGCTACTTCGCCTTTTATTCCAATATTCAATACAGTTCCGGCCCAGAATCATTATTAGCTCCCAAGCGGTTCTGTAGTGTAAATAAAAGATGCTTTATTACCTTATGCTGTTAAAAGTCGGCGCAGCTTTATGTCTGTGCCTGTTGGGTCTCGGGTTAGTATTATTTACTATGCTATAATACCTACTGAAGGCCTTTGAACCTTTGAGTACGTACAATATACATTATGTGGCCTGTAGTCACGTACTTCGTATGAAGACGCAGAAAAATATCTCTTTATGTACAATTTATCACAGTACTAGTCAAAGGAAGTTCGTATTCTTTCTTTTTATTTTGTTCGTCAGAACATGAAATCGTGGCATCAAGATAAGTTTATCGTTCGTAATTTATTATTTAAGTCGATTTGAGAACGGGTCTTTAACTTCTACTACAATAATACTTCGATTTTCCTCCTTTACACAACATAGCGACTACTTTAGTGAGTAGAAGTACTTTATTTAAAAATAGTTTGCAAACCGATCGGTTATTTTCGCTGAATGAGATTGCGTTTTTCAAGTAACAGAATTCCGTGCTGTCTGTCAAAGCTTTTAGATTTATACCGCTACAACATAGAAACATTTTCAGCTAAAACAGTAAAGCAAAAAATAAAAATTGCGCTCTGTTGTTGTTACGATAATTGAATGAGATGCCTGTCACTGACAGATTTGACAACCGTTTTACGCCTTATTTTTATTTCCTTTTTCCCGTTTTCGATTCCAATGGCGGTCGGAATAACTCTTTGTTTTAATTTCACTCGAGCTTCCCGACCCGGAATCTGTTTTATCAGACCTTAGTCAGATCTGCGATATACTTAAATATAATATCGATACGGAAAAGGTAAACAATGCGTTTATTTCTCGGAAATCTTGGACCTCTGGGGAATGTTATAGTGTAACTTATACGAAGGCAAGTAGCCTACATATTGACGTTTATTATATTAGGTTATTGTAAAGGTCGACCTCGACGTTATGTTGCATACAAAACATGGCAGAATATTTTTGTTCTGGGAGTAAAAATCTGTGTCTTTAAACGTGCGGTTTCGGTGAATACGACCGCACCATTTCGTATTAGTGCTCATTTTCTAGAGAAACCTAGATGGAGAAAATAGCGTGACCACTGAACGACCTGAGTTACATTTAAATCGCTTGCCCGATGCCTAAGTATACGTAGATATAATTTATTGTAGCGCTCTATTACCTATTCTGTATCTCTGTAGTTTGCCGGCCATCGTTATCAAGCAGCCAGCTCCAATCTCTCAGCCCAATTACGCAGCTCCTTTTGTACCCAATTCACCCATTCCTATCCCATTAACTTGGGTGTCGGGTCATCCCCTCACCTTTTTCTATCTGATTATGCTCGACTCGACTGCTCGAGTATTATGCTCATTTTATTATCACACTTACTGAATATCTTAAACTGTCAGACTTCTGAAAACTATTTTATTGATTTATTTCAGGGTTTTTTCGTGCATGGAATTTTATTTTGAATCGGTGTGAAAATCAAATCTTTGACACCGATTTTCAATTTGAAGCATGAAAGAAGACACGGAAACAAGATATGTACTTAGAATGACATATTTATAAAATCTTGACATGAAAGGAAGGGCTCGATGGCGGAACACTTCTATGCTTTGCAGTCACCAAATACGTCACGACTGTTTGCCATTCTCATTGTGAACAAAAGCGGCGCGCACCAAGCGGAGGCAGCAGGAGACGCGCGGGCGCGGGCGGCGGCGGACAGGGGGACAAAACCAACATCCTTCACATCACCTCACGTATTTATAATCCCACATTCGCTTCCTGCTTTTTGTTGAATGTTATTCTAAGGAATTTAAAATTTGCAAAGGAATCGTTTCAACGAACAGTGTATAATTTAAAAGAATTAGTACCTGCCTGCTTTTCGAGCTTTCTTCATAATACAACATAATTATTTAATTTACATTGCTAACCAGCTGGTGTGAGGGCTAATGCAGCGTTTACATTGTGTGGAAGTTTGTAGTTATGGTTACTTTAGCTAATTAGACTGGCAGACTTAGTGTAGGTAAATATGAAATGGGTACCTAGTCTACTGTACTGGTAAATATGTCATGTATAAAGTAGAGAACAGCCTTACTAATGACTATTCACGACCATAAGTTGCGATTTTTTGTATTTTTGCGCCTCATGCCACATCCAAAAATATAAGTTGAGAGCGGCACGAGACCCCAAACATAGTGCACTATGTAAGCCGCTCCTCGCTAGACATGCCTACAGCGTGCATATTTAACAAATACTTCACGCGTGGTCAGTGTCGGATAGTTCACAAATTTCACGTAAGTGAACTTCCAGGCGGGCCGCAACTGTCCCGGGTCCGGAGTCCGGAGTCCGCAGTCCCGGCTCACCGCCAGCAAACAATGCGCCGCCGGGAAATACGTAGCATTCCCACTCTATAATATAATAGCCTTTTTATACTAAGTTGTAAAAAGTTTGTATTTTATAACTATCATTAGGTAACTTCCTACACTACCATTCACCCATTTCATACATGATGAAAACTAGGTATTGCGTATTATGAGCATGACTTACTTCACGCTAAAGTAGAAAAGATACATTACATTTTATTGCCTTTTCTGCTAATAGAAACCAACTTTGAATTTCGAATAAAAAGTGAATGTAACAACAACATACGTAAAGTTTTTCCTTGTACACGGTGAGGGAACGTAGAAAATTCGCCACGGACAAGCTTCGGTTGGAAAACTTAAACGTAGTAAATGTTAGCGTCGAGAAACCAACTAATACTTATTTGTAACACTATACTGGAATAAAAAATTGAAAAAATAAACAGCAGTTAAATTTTATACTACAGACTAACAAGTTTAATTAATCATTAGGTTATAACGGCCAGGTACTTAAGGTTAAATCTGCGTAAAATCAACTTCCGAAACTCTTGTTTGAGCAATAATTCAATCAAATTAAGTCATAATTCGTATTCGTTAAGAGTCAGCAAGTTTACACGGGTTCGGGCGGACTACTAGCTCTCTCGCAAATTGGCTCGAGGCACAAGTTTCACGGAGTAATGATACCTCGACATGATAGCAGACTCTCGAGCCATCAGCGTCGCACAGGTGCTCAAAGTACAGATTCATTTCGATAGTCACGGATTAAAACTCGGACTAATCTAAATTGGCTTAGTGCTACGAAAAATTCAGCTACGCTTTCGCTAATGGAAAAGTGCAATGCAAAGTTAATTCATTTTGTCTGAATCAGAGCTTCATCAGGGTTAATTTCTGAATTTTGAACAGTACTCAGGTGATCAAAGAAATGTGTTTAAACTGTTTTAATCCTAAAAGCTTAGCGTCAAAGAATAAAAATTCATAAAATCTTTGGTATCTCTAATATACTGATTTAAGATTGTAGGTAAATGTCGTTTTATTCGTAACTAGCTGGCCCGCGCAACTTCGTCAGCGTCACAATTTTCGTTACTGCTCCGCTCCTATTGGTCTTAGCGTGATGATATATAGCCTATAGCCTTCCTCGATAAATGGGCTATCTAACACTGAAAGAATTTTTCAAATCGGACCAGTAGTTCCTGAAATTAGCGCGTTCAAGCAAACAAACAAACAAACAAGCAAACTCTTCAGCTTTATATATTAGTATAGATACATAACAGAACAGTTGCGTTACTTGTTTTGAAAGTTTATAAAAGAGCACTTTATTTTAAAAGTTTTCATAACCTCTACGTAAACAGCTCTATCTAAACTAAACAATGACATTTCCGGCACATCGGTGCCGGTGGATGTAGGCTCTTGTCTTGTACGTTTTTAACATATTATCGTATTTACGAATGCTATGACTCAGTGATATCGCCACAAAAGCTCGTTTGCATAGCGATAAACCACGGCGACAAAGGAACAAGGTTGAATCGACAGGTTAATACATGTCTCGCGATGTGACTGTGTGGGTGACGCTTCGTACACAGGATGAGTCACACACGCACGCCGCACGTTAATACAGGATGTGTCGCACACAATAAGGCCCATAGAACACGTAGCTGACTGAATTGTGTGCTCATTCGTAAGGTGTTCGGTACCGAATGTCTCTATGTTGTTATTTGTTAACTCCAAAATAACATTCTGTCGAAATATTCGATGTTCAATATTCCAGCCAAACGTTGAGCAGCCCAGATTCTGGCTATTGAATCTATTGCTTTTGTTATTGATAGGCTGTATTATTAAACTTCAAAGGCAAATATGTGGTTTTATAAGTAAAAGGAGCAAATAATGTGGTAACGTTTGCCAAGAAATTGGTTAGGGAATTAACTTGGTTATTTTTAGACTAGACAAATTGAGTCATAGTCGCACAGTAGACTGTGTTGTACGATGAAACATTTAAATCAATTTATTCGTATAGATATTTGATCATAAATACAAATACAAAACTAGTTTTCCTCGTGGCTTCATTCCCGTAACCTATCCCACACGAACCGTGCATTTTTCCAGGACTAAAAATAGCTTTCTCTCAGTGAATGAATTTTCTTAATCAGATTATTACTTCCAGAGATCACTTCCTACAAACACACACAATATAAAATAAATGAGTTATTTATACCTAGAGTTGACACGTAACACAGTATAGGCGAGTAGTTTGATGCATTAGCTTAATTGTAGTTATGTAAACTGTCCGGGCACTCCTGAAACCTGATCGTGACTTTAACCGATAACAATCATAGACATAACCGTGTCTTCGTGAAAGCCTGTTTGTAGACCAATAAATAACTGGCAAAAAAAAAATAAACAAATTAGAGCTCACTCTCGATCCATCATTATTTTAAAATAACATTTTCAAAACGTTTTTCCTTGAACACAGCATCCTCCAATAAATTGTATCAAAAAAGGGTCTAATTCCGAAATAATGGTACAAATAAAGTAACAGGACGCCTGACGGTTACGGGTACCTGTCGAATGAATATGCTAAATAAATAAACTACTCGTGTGAGCCCGGGCCGTGAGATCATTCCATTGATAAATACTGGCCACAGAGTCCGAGTTAAAAGGGAAATTGTGTTGGAATGTCTGCTGCGGTTAGGGCTGCCCGGCGCCCGCCCTCTATCCCCCCACCACTCGGGGATGCCATGCTTTAACGTTAACCAAATGTATCAAAAACGACCGCCAAGGGTTTGTTCCATAACAGTAATTATTATCTTAACAGACCTGTCGTTATCAGGCTTATTGTAGCGAGCGCACTTGGCATTCAAGCCACGTGTTACTACCGAGCTATGTTCCGCAGTTTGACGGGCAACGTGCCGTGCCGCGGGATAAAATGCTCAACCTAAACAATGTTACCAAGGGAAAAATGTTTCTTGTGACCCATATATCGTACAGTTACATATAGCCGGCGTCATATTGTGTACCTAGACTTTTGACCTCGTGAAATATATGTTAGTGTATATGAAACTTGACCTGGTTGTGTTAAATCCTCATATTTGGAGCGGTCTCGGAAATATATTTATGCCGCATAATACTTTTATATTGTCACGTTTATTCAAATAAGCAGGCTAAGGTATATATGGTCCAAAAAATAAAAGTATTTTAAATATTGGGCTACAATCAATTTTAATTGAAGAGTATTTCATTTGAAGCAAGTGAGTCAGCCCTAGGCCGCGGTGTGAATGTGAACTCCCACTTGCAGCGAGTGTCGTCGCCGCACTACCTCCACTCTACAATAATGCCAGACTTACCAATGGCCCCAATAGGTGACAATAAAGATTGAGGAATTGTCCCCCGCACTACATGACACACCGAACTGGTTCCACTTACTACAGCTTTGTGTGTGGCTTCATCTTATTTATTCAAGCTTTGTATTGTTGTACACATTAAGAATGTTATTTGTCACACTCACAGCAACCTACATTATCATTTTTATTGGAAAACTTTTACTGTATAACCTATTTACCGAAACAGAGAACAAAACATCATCATAAGAATTGAATGATTGCTCAAAAGGTGAACGTCATTCTAAACATAATCATAAGCGAGAGCCTTTTCAATGAGCCTACAATAATCCTTTACCAGCCAACAAAAAAAACTGAGTAAAGTTTAATATTCAAGCTAAATTAAAATAAAAATCATGCATCCGGCGTGAGTTGTCGTCTCACAGTAACGGAAATAACTTATCAGATACGCCGCCGGCTCGCACACGGCACACGGCAGGCCGTCTGTCAGTGCATTTATATTCACCGTGGCCTCCTACTGCAATAAAAAATACTTAGGTACAGCTGACTCGGCCATACCAAAGACGTTATACAAGCTACGAGGCTTTCTGTCGTCCGTGCAACATACAATGACGACCAACCCGGATTATTCTTTATGCTAGGAACAGGTAATATTGATAGGGATGTGCTTGCGCGGCCTTTTGTTATAAGTATCGATAGGAGAGCATTGTTTTTTTTTATTAATATTTATTGGGTTAAAACCACTGATACGCATATTTACGAAAGTTAGCGTCCAATGCAAAAAGGTACCAGAAATATAACAACAAAATATAAATAACGACTTAATCCAAATCGCGCGCCGCTGTGACGCATGTTAAGTGCTACGCTGCCTGCTAGGCGGCTACTACGCGCGACTAGTGCTACGCTACGACTACGCGGATCTGATGCTACGCCCCTCGCTGACACGTGGCTTCACAAAAGGTTCTTTGCTAAAGTATACTGTACATATATGTATACATACACAAAATTATCTATATCCAACGGCTAGCTAAAATATATTAAAACGGAATATCCCAACATAGTATTACAAATCCGAAAGTGAGTTTGTTTTTCTTCACGTCTTAACGGCAGAACGGAGAAATTTGGCACACAGCTAAACCATGTTCGCTGCTTTTCATCTCGAGAATATGTTCTTGGGATTATTTTAGATTTGCACTTTCACATGAGTGAAGTCGCTGGCACAAACTAGTCCTGTACAATTTTATTATGATTGAGCGCACCGTCACTAATATAGTGAACATCCAAAAGATTTCGTCTTAAACGAATCTTTAAATTGTTGGTTCATATTTATATACGTAACCCAAGAATCTGTTATGCATGCGAACTAAGGAACTAAACATCCGTACCTATTCCAAGTAATCGACAAACATCGTTGAAATCCCTACCGAGACGGCAATATCGCTGCGATGCTATGTGATTGGCGCGCGGCGTGGGCGGCTGCATAATGAACCGCCGAGCGGAGGTGGAGGGGGGGGACAGGCGGCGTGCCCGCGTCGCGTCCCGTTTGACGCTAGATTGGAATCCGCACGAGCCAGCGCCTTCTGCCGTCAAATCCGTCAACATCTCTATCCCGGATATCCGAACCTTGATCTGTTATTAAGGAAACTGTTTCTGTTAATGCTCCCAGATTGTATGCATTCATCAACAGCCTTCCGGTTAAAGCCTTTACATCGGAATTGAATACTCTAACAATAATCCAAATGTTTCTCACGAAAAAAGCAGCATGAATTGGCATTTCAAGCAAACAACATCTGACAACTTGGCGTAGCGTAATACAAGAAATGTTTACGATTGAAAAAACTTTTTAAACAGAAAATCTCTGAAAGGCAGTACTACGAATGACCGGTCAAAGCGTCCCGGAGCGAGCTACTTTTCCCCTCGATTGCGGCAACCGCTTCCGGTAGCCTTCCGGTAAAATTCCACACTCAGTTCGAATTTTCTTCGAGTTACTTCTCTTTTTAATTCGTAGACTGATTGCGAGGTTTAGGGATTCAACCACGAAGCTCTTTTCTACTTATTTGTCTGTTATTTATTTATTTTACACTCTCACTGCGAAATCATTTCTGGTTTCGAGGAATAAAATAAAATCGACTACTCTTTGAATGTCAGCAACGGTTCGATGACAGGGTATTAATAATGAAGAAAGAACAAAGAGAAAAACATTGGTAAATGCGGTCCAATTAATCCTTCAGTCCAAATATTACAACATAACAACATTTACATATTACAAAATGTTTCATGATAATGAGGGTTATATTTCTGTCCATATATTAATTAACTGGCTTTACACAAATATTAAAGAAATACAAACACGAGTACTGTAAAGAAGAGGCTACACTGCGTGGCGGTAACCACTAGCCGTATGCCGTATAACACGTAATACGTTTTGTGGTACCTACACAGCTACCTGTTATATAGGTCTTTTAATTTGGTGGTCGAAAGAGGTTTGCCAACATCGTAGCTTGGGGAATCTACCGGGTACATTAGGTATTCTGTGAATCTACCCACCGAGAGACAGGCGTGAATTTACTATACAAATACAAGTTACACTCACATATATTTATGTAGTTAATGCCTTTACGTGACATTTTATGGGTTGAGCGGCTTGAACACTGATAGTCATCAAGTAATTAAATGGGTATTACATAATTTAAAACATTTTTAGTAGGAAAAAGGTGCGTAAATAGAAAAAATAGACAACACAATCATACTTCCTGAATAATACAACCTGGCACATATACTAACATATATGTAATACATTCCATCGCGGGTGACGATGACAATGGATGCTCAAAGCGCAGTAACAAAACGCCACACAATATACCGTCACTCGTCACTCCGCAAATATTGTGTTCGAGTTTTAGATATTAACATCGTCATAATACCAGACAGCGATCATTCAATTTCTGTCGTTGACGTGTTAAATACAAGCTTTACAAGCTTTACAAAAAGTTAATATGCAATACTAACACTGTAGGTAAGGGTACCGAAGGGGATTGCAATATCAGCGCGATGGTTCCCCCACCCCAACGACAAACAAGCTGTGTCGTCCTCTGCAAGTTTAATGATTTTTTTCTCTTCACTAAACTTAATAAATGAGTTTTTGAATGAAAACGAGGTTAAAAAGCGGCCTCAAGTTTAATGTGTCCTAAAATAATAAAATATTCAAGTACTGTGTCAGGCTTGACATTATGTACGAACTTTTTATAAGCTATATATTTTTATATAGTTCTCATCGTCGCGTTTTCTCGGCGTTTTGCCAGAATTTGCTTTACTTAAAAGAAAGGAAGCTCAATTTTTTGATCGCTCGCTCGTGTAATTGTCATCACTTGCAAACGCCAAATGCAAGAGTGATTTTCATGTCTGTTATCTATTTGCATTCCGTACCTACACGAGGTAGGAAAATTACATATTATTATGTTAGTAGGTATGCAAAGATAAACCATCAATCGCTTTAAACATAATCTTATTAGTTTCCGAGATAACTGCAGATATCAAAGCAACATTCCAGGATCACTGTACCAAAGGAGTAATTTACGGGGCACATTCATTGTCATTATAGTTTCTGTGGCAATACACGTGGAGGAACTAAGGGCATATAATTATACGGTGGAAAGAGTAATTGGCAGACGCTTAATTATTCACAATTTTAAATTAGTAATAACTAAATAATATTCTACTACGTTAAAGAAAACGTTTCCAAAATATTAAACGAAAAAGCTCTATTTTGCATCCGGAATGCAAATGTTAAAACAAAGTTTTTGAATTTCAGTTTGGTCTGCTAACCCGGAAGTAGGTATAAACCCTGATGACCTACCACATTGAGAGTATAACCAATGTGTTTTAGAATACATACTTATTTTCACATAGAAAATTGGTTCTACAAAAATTTAAAATTAATTTTCATTAAGAACCAGCTCCACGGTCATGAGTTGTTACACTGATTACAACGCTTTTATTTTTTAATATTCTGGACAACATCAAAGTGAAGTCAAGATTCCATAATTTTCTCCACTCGATTTAACAAAAAGCCACGTAGTTAAAAGTTAAAAATAGACCGAGAGTTTTCCTTTAAGGAAGTAATAATAAAAAGTGTGAAGCCTTACCGAGAATATATATTTACGCAGTAATTAACTTCATTTCAAAAGAAAATATTTTATAAGAGTCAACAGAGAGAGGCTTAGCATAAATTCTTAATTATTAATTTAGTAGCTAAGTAAATCCATAAGAGATCGCTGAAAATACTGCGTACCTACTCATAACTTTATTTATTATACTAGTTGATTCGCGCTAGAAATGGGCTATCAAACACTGAAATAATTTTTCAAATCGTACCAGTAGTTCCTAAGAAACGCGTTCAAGCAATTGTTTGCTCAAACAAACAAACTCTTCAGCTTTATATATTAGTAAATCGAGTATGGATTAATGTCCTATACATCAGTTTGTAGATAATGTGTTTATAAGCTCATGTAATTAAAAAAACTGTACTTGTACAGGTCTATACTGTTTAGATTTATTTGAAAGTAACAAAATACATCTATACTTACACTTACACACAAATGCCCGTTGTTTTATTGCGTTGACGTATTTAGAATGAAAAAGCGATGTGTAAGGTCAATGTGTGGTCTTAAGACAACAGATAGCTGTCTTCCTTATTTTAATCTTTAGAAATTTTATCTTTTCCGTCTTTGCATATATTGGAAACAGCTTTGTTTGTTAAAAATAATCCAAACCTATTTCGGAAATTGTCAGAAACCAGAAAAAATCCAATACGGTCTCAGTATGTCAATGAATTGTGTCAGGTAAAATGTAAAACAGCACTAATGCAAAAAAGCTTTTTTGGTATTGCCCCACGCATTTTTAATAAAATACCTAATGATATTAAAAATATGACTGTTTTAAAATTTAAAAAGACGCTAAAAAATATTTTGGTCGAAAAACTACTTGAGTTACTACACAATTGACGACTTCCTGAATGATAAGTCACTGATTAATTGACATACTTCCTATTCCATTTGACATTATTGTTTAAATTGACATTATTATTCTATTTGACATTTGTACCATTTGACATTATTATTATTTTGCATTTCTCATGTCAATATTTAATTTATTTAAATTTGAAAGTTAATGTTCCACTATTTGACAAAATTGTTCCGTTTGACATATTGTTTTCTTTGACCTTTGATCCGTTTGCCTTTATTTTTATTGTATTTTACCTATTCTTTGTCAATATTTAATTTAATTTTTAATTTAATGTAATTTGCATGCCCATGTGACGGTAGAATATACTTATTATACTAAAAATGCCTTTTAAGTTCTGTCGTTTCCATATTTCCCGGCAATTTTGAATTTGGAACTGTTCTATATTCATTGTTACATATAAAAACTACTGTTATATTTAAAAACCCAAGATACACACTCAGCATCTCAAAAACGTCCGCAAAAAATAAGCGCAATATGTATAATTATGAGCAAGTTTCAAACAATCTCGCATCGCTCGCCATAATGCACTGCTTTGTAAAAACAACTTAAAGCGATCCGTGTAAGGTTGAATTTGCAAAAAAAAATGTTTATAGTATAACTACACACAACTTACACATGACACTTGATACATGTCACCCAACTAACATTTTGGTGTCAGTTACAGGCTTTTTTATGGCTTTAAGTAATATTACAAAGTTATACTTATCTCAGTTTTAACTAAAGACGATATAGAAGAGCTAACAAACAAGTTTTAGCCCCAATCGCGTCACTACAACTGTAATGGACGATGTAATTCAACTTTGAGAGTTATAATAGCGCTAGTATCAGCATGTATACTTAAGAAGTTATAGCTCTGACATGTATCTGTCACCTAAATCTCTATTACAGTGTTTGCTGACTCCTGTTATCACTTGCTGCTGTATAGTTACTGTATCACACATCATTATTGCAGACACAGGTTATTAAATAGGGGTTGTCGAGAGTTTCGTAACACGAGATTATAAAAGTGTCGAAAAACTCCACGATCTAGGTTTGACCTTTAATAAACGATATAACTAAAGATTATTGTGATAGACAGTACTCTTAAAAGACGTCCTAAAGGTATTGGTGGCAAACAACGCATGTATGGGTCGTTATTAACACTAACCTCACTTTTGTAAAAGTTATCCTCTAAATTTGTTCAAGTAGTACCTGCGTCATAACTAATTGCGTCATAACTACACGCAATTTTTGGGAAGGAAAAAAATAACGACACAGCGGCATTATTATATATATATTTAATTCAGTTGTTAAAGTACGAATCACGCAAATAAATCTAGTAGTTGTGATAATATTCCCTTGGGTTCCGTTGGTTCAATCATAACGAAAAATGAACAAGATTTGTTACCAAGTCAAAATATAAATACTCATAATAATTGTGGTCAAGACCGAGTCGAGTGAGATGGTTCTGTAGAACGCGAATATGAGGAAGATATTTTATGTTGAGGACGTGTGTGTCACTATACTTCAGCATTTCCGCAACAATTCTGTCTGCAGCGTCGTAGGTCGTAATGTTGCTCCATTTTACTCTACATTTTACTACTTCCCAATCTGGCAATGGGAATTTTCATCCATAGTATATCTTTGTTTACGCGCGCACGCACGGCGCCACGTCAGACGACAGCGGGGAGGGGGCGCGCGGGACGGTGACGCAGCTCACGTGCGTGCCACCGGCCGCCCCACCATCCCACGTTTAATCTCGTTGGCAGCGGGTACATCATTTTGTGTCCCGTACGACCACTGCAGCACCAATACACCATCTTTTATACAGTCGAATCGTTTCACGGAAGAGCCAAACACACCATCCCCAACAATCTTGTTAAATATTTATTTGGATATCTCAAAATATTTTTATTTTCTTATACTGAGTGAGGAAACAGTAAATAATATGCATTTTTTCCTTCCAACGTTTGCACAACTTTGAACGGCATTCTGAAACAATAAAAAAAAATAACTAAGAGCACTAATTAAAATAAAAACCATAAAGGAAGGATGGCGTCGATGGCGAGGTTGGACCCAAGTTAGCTAAAAATTAACGTAGCGCTGTTCATGATCTAATTTATACGAATAAAATAACAAGTTTAAAGTTCAAGTTTTGTACCTAAAAATTATTGAGTAATATTAAAAATAACGGGAATTAAAAGTTTTACTGATTTATAAAAATAATCATCGTGCAATTTCTGAACGCAACTTATACATTCCAATCTGCACTAATAATTAGATAAAAGACAGAAGATCGTTTCCGCTTGGCGATTTTCCTACTTATACCCATATATCTTGTCAAAAAGTTTTTAAATATTTTGAAAAAAATATCATATAAAATGACTGTACCAACCATGTAACCAGACCGAAAAAAATATGACTAAGATTATTTTTGTTATGAACGGAATGAATAACATGGAACGGAAAAACGATACGTCAGTGTCAAATTGAATTGACACTATGTTTTTTTACTATTTGTTTGTGTTCATGTTCATCCGGCATTATGTTACATACAAGTTATATTTCTGCGATTTTGTCATGGCATTTAATTCTGGGTAACAATTTGCACTTGCAAATTAAATGCGTTGTGTTAATTGTCAATAATTACGCATTGCTCGGTTATGAAAACATCGTTTGTCGGAAGTATGTGGTCAAATTGTTGAAAGAGTCCAAAGATGGGTGTTTTAGCGCGATGTAAGTATATATATGCAAAATAATTTGTTGAATTTCGTGAACACATAAGTCAAACCACACATAAAGGGAGTGAGCAAAAATATAATCTTATCATACCGACAAAATAAAAAACAAGATTTAAAAAAATAAGTATGGTGTTTTATTTATCCAACCTCTAGTTAAATGAAGAAAGAAACACATCAAAATAATGTGCTTTTATAGAATGTTCCAAGAGCTAAAAAGCTGACTCCTTACCCTCTATAATCATGCAAAAATATTCATATTAGTCTGGCTAAAGCAGGTGTAGAACCGATAATGTATAGGATCGGAATAAAAATCTCTATCAATCATACCTTATTAAGAAATTTTTATTCCGATCCAGCACCATTTTGATAGGCCATGAGTGGATGCCTATCAAATCCTGTATCTTATTCATCTATCTCAATCCCTATGCCCTAAAAGGACATAGGGACACTAACCTAGCATAAAATTTACATTAGTGTCCGTTGATTTGGAAGTTCATATTTTTTTTGTAGATAATGCTCATAAATGGAAAGCTTTTTACAAATTTTCAACAAGCGGAGATTCACGGTTTACGAGACATAATACTTTAAAATTTCCATACAAATTGGAAAATAGTACGCCATTTGCAAATTTTTAGGTTGGTTAAATTGTTATGGTCGACGTCAAAGTTGCCATTTCATGTTCCGTTGACGGTAGAAGTGTATTTTATTCAATTTTATGTCGTGTTTTTTACATAAATATAATTTTATTTTTACATATTCACATACTTTTGGTGTGTACTAAATGTGCACACTAATTGTTGCTGTATAATGCAATTACATTGACTTTTTTACACAAAAAAATATGTTTTTTTGTTAAAAGCGAGGGATGTGAGCTCTGGGTTGAAATTTACATTTATAGCCCGTCGATTTATGGGGCGGGGCGAGACGGGGGAGGGGGAAGGGGGCAGAGGTTAGCCTCTGTACCACCTCCACCCCGCGGAGCCCCATGGTTATGGAGATATCCATGGTTAAAGTTTTGAGGTTAGAATATCGTTTTGACTTAGAAAAAGGGGTAAAAATTGAGTATTTTTTGACAAGAGGAGGGAGGGGGAAGGTGCCACCTATGTCCTGGCACCAATCCCATGTAAAGGCGACCCAACGTTCTTGAGAAAATCTAATTATAGTAACCTAACCTCAAAACGTTTTATAGCTGCTCAACATTGTGCAGTCGAGGGAAGCCCGGTAGACAGAGCCCGCTTCGCGGAACTCCTACTTCTGAATGGTTTATAAAAAGTAACAAAACAGCAAGGGCAACAAAGGATGACTAACGTTGACGGCTGACAGATAGCATCGCGTAGCTTCACGTTCCGTTCCACATAGCGTAAAAAGTCAATGAAATTGCGTAATGCTAGTAGCGCATAGACCAATTACAAAGCAGTTTTTGATGAACAGATGGGTAAATACATAGGTAAATGATTACTTTCAGTGTGATTAGATCGTCAAAAACTATTTTCAATTGTTTGTATGATCCCAAACTTACCTACATCACATAACCTCACATAACCTATAATGTAAGATAATGCGAATTCGATTTTATAAACCTCAATATAAATCAGACTGCCTAGAATACACAAACAAACGAACAAATGAATCTTAAAGACTGGAATCACAGACTAATAGTGTTTATCTCACTTTGAAAAGGATTCGTGTAGTGGTAGCGCCATCTGAGAACAGCTTTCACTTGCCAACCCCATTATTGTGCACATTTAATACACACCAGAAGTATGTGAATATGTAAAAATGAAATTATATTTATGAAAAACACATGACATAAAATTGAATAAAATACACTTCTAACGTCAACGGAACGTGAAATGTCAACTTTGACGTCTACCATGACAGTTTATCCAACCTAAAAATTTGCAAATGGCATGCTATTTTCCAATTTGTATTGAAACTTTAAAGAATTATATCTCGTAAACCGTGACTCTCCGCATATTGAAAATTTGTGACAAGCTTTTTATTTATGAGTAATATCTATAGAAAAGATATGAACTTCCAAAGCAACAGACTATAATGGAAATTTTATCCAAAGCGTGGCTCCGTCGACCGGGCCTCCCTTGACTGTGCAATGTTAAGCGGTTATAAAACGTTTTGAGGTTAGGTTACTATAATAATTTATTTTTCTCAAGAACAGTGCGTTGCCTTTACATGGGAGTGGTGCCAGGGCACAGGGGCACCTCCTCCCTCCCTCTTACTACCAAACGATTTTAAATTTTTACTCGTTTTCGCTATTCTAATCTCAAAACTTTAACCATGAATATGACCATAACCAAGGGGCTCCGCGAGGTGGGGGTGGTACAGGGGGTACCCCCTTTTCCCCCTTTCCTCCTGAATCCCATCCCAACCCATAAATCGACAGACTCTAATGCAAATTTTAATTATGTGTTTTTTTTATAATAAACGTATCTTTCGGTACAAAAATTTACTTACACTAGGTATACAGTTACATTAAATAAAGATAAATATTAATCTTATTGAATGACTGACCTAGTGTAAGCGTATTCGGGTATGAAAGTAAGACGACACTCCGCGCGAGCTTCTGACACATCACACAGCTACAGCACCAAAATGGCGATATATTCGTGTGATTACGAGTGTGTGATAAAGACGGCAAAACTGATTTAGGTTCACACCATAGACAAGACTGTTAAAAAAAAAACCTAAAAATTAAAATACACATTCATTTTCTAGTTCTTAGAATACTAGAAAACACTAGCTAATATTTTTTTGCGCTTACGTAGGTACCCACTAGCAGGTTTTCATTATTTCGTTGAAGAACCCTAATCGAGTCTGTTTGTAAAATTTATAGGTGTTTTAATGTCATCACTGTAGCAAATGTATTGAGCTATGTCTGTTATAACCATCTTTGTAGCTCAAAGAGTGGTACGAATGAGCTAAGTGAAGATTTAATATTTAAAGTAAGCTCGCCATTGTTTTGGTAACCTAACAATAAATATTATTTCGAGTCATTCAACATTTGACCACAAAATACTAAATTTCTTATATTATTTGAAGCGTTCCATGAATACAAATTAATTTTACATGCCACTGCTCAGGAAGCAGGGATAAATAATAATGTTTAGCTTGTGGTGTCTATTTTATTATCATAACTTTTCTTTTAAATCTTGAATAAATCCTAGGCGCGTTAAAATTGAGATGAGAAACATGGTATACATTTATCGTGAAATCACAAGGGCAGTCATTTTTCACTTCACAAACTCAAATAACTTAATATTTAAAATGACTTACCTGTTTCATTCCATAATATTATTCTGCTGTGTTGAATGATGGATGACATTACAATTCCACTACGAACAGATCTAATTTTATTAAGGTTATAGGCTTTTTTAATCTTGACGTACGCTAAAAGTTATACAGTTGATATGTAATGTACTTAAGAAGTTTTTAGTGGAAAAGTATTCATATCCGACTCTTTCCTACTACCTGTAGTGATTACCAACCCAATATTACAACAGTGATATCAGTTACAGTAGTAGCAGACGATGAATAAACGCTTTTGTGCAGTAGATTTAATATCTTGTAACACCGTACTATCGCCTTTCTATAACTCTTACCTGTAAAACTGTGGGCCTCTTTCGTGGTTATAAGTGAGTTAGAGCATGCTTTAACATAGTTGTACAGATATGCGTTAACACTTTTATATAAAAATGGAACTGATATAAGAGTCTTTTATAGGTTTTTTTAACGCTTTGGTGTTAGTTGGACAGTTTCTGACGACAGTTTCGGGTGTTGCATTTGTTCAAAACTCTGCATCTTGGTTTTTTTATATATCAATGTCTATATTCGAATGTGTTTAAATTTCGAATCTCAAAACAGTTGAAAGTATTAGGATTAATGCTATTGTTTAGTCACAGCGTCGATTGGAATCTGTCAGGTTACGTACGAAAATGAATCGTTCTAAGGAAAATGTTCGTGCAATAATTTTCTACAACTTTAGAAGAGGCCTGACACGGCTTCAGTGTTTTGAAGAGCTAACATCCGTGTTCAGTGATGAAGCCCCATGTCTGCGGACTGTCGAACATTGGTATTTAGAATTCCAACGTGGACATACTAGTGTTAGTGACAAATCTTGTGAAGGACGCCTAAAATCCGCCTTCACTGAAGATAACATCATTGCTGTGAGACAACTAATTCTCGAAGATCGTCATATGGCGTATCGAGAGATAGAGGCTCTATTAGGCATCTCAGGGACAGTCATTCAGAAGATCTTGCATGAAGCGCTTGGTGTGAGAAAGCTAGTTTGCTGTTGGATACCGCATCAGCTTTCCGACGATCACAAGGCGGCCCGCGTCAGATGGTGTAAGAAAACTCTCCAAAGGTTCAACCGAGGAGAGTCAAATCACGTCTACGACATAATCAGTGGTGGCTAATCTTGGATCTATGCCTACGATCCTGATTTCAAACAACAATCTACAATCTGGGTCTTTCAAGACGAGCCAAAGCCGACTAAAGTTGATCGTTCTCGAAGCCCTCCAAAGAACATGGTGGCCACGTTCATTGGAAAAACCGGCCATGTTGCGACTATTGCACTTGAAGATCGTAGAACGGTTAACGCAGAGTGGTATACCACAGTTTGTTTACCACAAGTCATCGCCGAACTTCGAAAATCTAACTCAAAGCGACGCATCATCCTGCACCACGACAACGCAAGCTCATACAGCGCTCGTCAAACGATTGAGTATTTGTAGCAGGAAAAAGTAGATTCTTAACCATCCTCCATACAGTCCTGGCCTAAGCCTTAACGATTTATTTACATTTCCTAAAATTAAGAAAAGTCTTCGTGGTCAAAGGTTCCAGTCCGGTGAAGAAGCAGTCGACGCTTTCAAGTTAGCCATTTTGAACACCCCCCCTTTAGTGTGGAATAAATGTTATAATAACTGGTTTGAGCGAATGGAAAAGTGTAAGCTACGTGGTGAATACTTTGAAAAACAATAAAAAGTACTAAAAGGTTCTAGTTGTGTTTTTTTCTTCAAACGACAAAACTTAAAAGGCATGCCTCGTAAATGAAACACCTGTAAGTACCAATTACCCATGTTCGCAAATGAATAAATGATCATGATTATTATGATTAAAAAACTGGAATTATAGACTCGCGTACAACTCCACGCGTACACGAGAAAAAGGATATTGACTGTCAGATAGAAAGACAACGAAGTTATCCCATAACTGTTCCAATTTTTCCTATTGGGGAGGTACGGAACCCTAAAAAAAAACAAAAGTTATATAACATTTTTGACATTCCGTTTGAGATTACAATGTTACCATTTTGCAACCTTTTGCAAATTCCACCCTTTACCTACCATAACATTTCTTTATTTGAGTGTATAAACGAAAACACATCTCCCTTTCTTTAACCTCATATTATATCTAAATAAAAGAAATGGGGATTTATAATTTGAATTTATAAGTGTGGTGAACATACTCATAATGCACATCATTTTAACATCTATATATATGTATATTTCATCTCAAAAATTCATTAAAAAAATGTAGCTTCTCAGCTGTGTCGAGCATTATTTCACACTAGCACTTCGCCCGCGACTTCGTCTGCGTAGACTTTAGAGGCGGCGCGCAACTTAGTCCCTTATTCTCATTCTCGGATATTCACCTTCATGATTCTTTTCTGCTAGTTTGCGAGTCTATACTGTCCGTACTTTCAGCTCCAGAACTACTTTGACATGTTTCTGGTATTCTGGTACTTGTGAATCTTTAGCGCCCCAGAAAAAAACTTCGAAATGTTTCGGTTCTCCTGGTATTTTTAAATGTACCACACACAAGTCCAGCTTCGGAAAAACTTCAACATGTTTCTAGTATCCTGGTACTTGTGAATCTTTTACGCTCATAATTACAGTCCGGAAAAAACCGTTCTGTTCTCGTGGTACTTTTGAATCCTTACCACTCAAATTTCCAGCGCCTGAAACATTAAAACATGTTTCTGGTCTCCTAGTACTTGTGAATCTTTAGCGCTTACAATTCCTGCCGAAAATATAATTTGACATGTTTTTGATCTCCTGCTATCTAGGTGTGAATCTGTAGCACTCATAATTACAGCCCCGAAAATACTTCGACATATTTCTAATCTCTTGGTACTTTTGAATCCTAACTGCTGTTAATTCCAACCCTGGAAATATTTAGACATGTATCTGGTCTCCTGGTACATAATGAATCTTTTACGCTCATAATTCCTGCCCGGAAAAACCCTCCACATTTTTCTGTTGTACTGGTACTTTTGAATCCTTACCGCTCATAATTTTTGCTCCGGAAATAATTCGACATGTTTCTGGTCTCCTGGTCCTTTTGAATTTTTTGCATTCACAGTCTTAGCCACGAAAATACTTCGATATGTTTTTAGTCTCCTGGTACATAATGAATCTTTAGCGCTCATAATTCCAGCCCGGAAAATACTTCAACATTTTTCTGTTCTCGTGATACCTTTGAATCCTAGCCGCTCACGATTCCAGTGCCGGAAATATTTCGACATGTTTCTGGTCTCCTGGTACTTGTGATTCTTTAGCGCTCACAATTTCGGCCAAAAAAATACTTTGACATGTTTCTAGTCTCCTGGTACTTGTGAGTCTATAGCATTTACAATTACAGCCCGGAAAAAAACATCGACATACATAGTTCTACTTGACTGTTAAAAAAAAAAACAAAAAATATTCTAGCTCAAAAATACTCTTTCATCGTTCTGTTCTCCTGGTACTTGTGAATCTGTAGCGCTCATTATTCCAGCCCCAAAAATACTTCTACATGTATCTGATCTCCTGATGCTTTTGAATCCTAACTGCTCACAATTCCAACCCTGGAAATACTTCGACATATTTCTGGTCTCCTGGTAAATAATAAATCTTTAGCGCTCATAATTCCTGCCCGGAAAAACTTTCACATTTCTATGTTGTTTTGGTACTTTTGAATCCTTACCGCTCATACTTTTAGTGCGGAAATATTTCGACAAATTTTTGGCCTCATGGTACTAATGAATCTTTAGCATTCACAATCCTAGCTCCGAAAATACTTCGACATGTTTCTAATCTCCTGGTACTTTTGAATTCTAACCGGTCACAATTCCAGCGCCGAAAAAATTTCAACATGCCCATGGTCTCCTGGTACTTGTGAATTTTTAGCGCTCATAATTTCAGCCAAAGAAATACTTCAACATGTTTCTATTCAGCTGTCACATGTGAATCTATAGCGTTTACAATTCCAGCCCGGAAATAATTTCAACATTCATATTTCTGTTCGACGGTAAAAAAAAAAAAATATTCGAGCCCAAAAATACTTAAACATCGTTCTGTTCTCCTGGTACTTGTGAATCTTTAGCGCTCCCAATTTCAGCCCCGGAAATACTACGACATGTTTCTGTTCTCCTGGTACTTTTGAATCTGAAGTACTAAGGTAGCAGAAGCGCTGGGTTTTCACTTCCTCCTCAGTCTTCGTTAAGCGTTGCCTTTTACCGGGATAAAAAGTAGCCTATGTTTGATTCCAGGATGTAAACTATATATGTGCCAAATTTCATCCAAATCCCTTCAGCCGTTTTTGCCTGATTGAGGCACAAACATACAAACATACACATTTATAATATTAGTAGGATTCAGTTTTTATTTTATTTGCATAGATTATGACGCGCTGTGAAATTTCATTATCTACAGAAATTAGATCATTCACAATGTGGACGATGATAGTCGTGGAAAGTGCATATTTAGCCTAAAGGTTTTAAAAAACTTGAGAAAAACCTCAGTGAGAAAAGTGCTCATGTGATTAGGTATGTATTACGGTCACGCAACATTTTACGTGGGAACGAAGCCAAAATCTGTCGACACTGCTCTGACTGCATTCTGTTGGCCTTTTTTCTTTCATCCTAGTATGCAATTTACAAACTTGGCCCCCTAGCAACAGACCAGAACATACAATTATGCACAATAGTAAAAAAACCTGCCAAGTACGAGTCTGACTCGTGCGCAAATGGTTCCGTTCGAATCACCTTTTTTTTCATGTGACTTTAGAACCATTTTTTTGTAGCTTTCCACCACCACCAGATTTTTTGTAGCTTTCCTATAATCTTTATGTAAAAGATTATTTTCTGTACTTATTTCAAACATTGTAGGCTTAATTGTTTCGGAGATGAGATGGGAATGTAGGATGGTCGATTTTCATCTATTTTCTAATCATTTTTATGAATTATGAACAAAATATATTTCAGCTAAGCACTTTCTAATCTATCATTTGATTTATCAGCGGAACTCAAATTTTAATCTTTTAGTGACCCCATATTCAAAATGTATTAATTTAGGTACGTTCCGCGTCCGTTTTTGCATGACAAAAGCTATATGTACACCGAATTTGAACTGAATCGGTCCAACAGATTTGTAGCAAATTAGCTGTAACAGACAGACAAATACACAACTGATCCTGTAAGAGTTCCGTTTTTTCACTCGGACGAACGGAACCATGAAAATAAAACGGCAAGTAGGTGGTACCAATAGCTGGTAGAACTTCAATCAATACTTCAATTTAAAAGGCATTGGGGTACATTAAATGGCTTCCACGAGTGGCGATACTCCGGCGCACCCCAGCCAGTCCCGCCATCGCTACCACCTGCCTGACTGCTTATTCGTATTTAAACCTTTACCACCGCTTGAGCTGTTTCATTGAAGAAGTAAGGTAGTGGTGTGAGATGATGAGATCACCAAAAAGTACAATATAGAAGAATTTGTATCAAAACAAAAACAAGACACAATTTATAAAAATTTTAAAGGTTTGAAACTACTTTAACTTTAGCAAGAAAGATTCTCGTAACAGACATCAGTTGGTATACTTCTATCTACGTTTAGTACTTATACAACCATGGGCACCGATACATATATGTACGTGTATATACGGAGGTAATGAATCCATAGATTCAGACATCGCCAATAAATATAGATTATTCTGGCGGACGAAGCAAAACCGTGGTTTATTTGTGAAGCAAGTAGAACAGTTGGCGGGAAAGCAATTATGCTCACTGTCGGCCACCTATTTCAAATTGGATGGTGTTGTCGGATACTCGCAGATATGACTACACGTTATTGAATGCACTCGAGCGGGAATAAATGAGAAAAATAATTGTTAGGAAAATATTTATGACAATGGTCAAGCGGGAATAAATGTGAAAAATAATTTGTTAATAAAAGATTCATTACAATAGTCAAATAATGAAAAATATTCAAACAGCTTCTCTACATTCCTGAAATCCACGCTGTCTCATGTTTCATGACAGCAAAATTAACATTCATTTGCATGTAATTCATGTAGTAGGTAGCTACGTAAACAATTTTAATTAGTAAACTTGTGTTTACTATGAGAAAATATTCGACTGAAATTCGGATAGAAGCTAGTAAGATTTTCATAAAAAATTAGGTCAAAGTTGATACCTACTCAGAGTCGGTTGCTTTAATCCTTTAAAAACCTTTAGGAAGTGTAAGCGTTCCCGTCTCTGCGGGCCGTAATAACAGTAACTCTTATAAACTGGGATTATACCACTCTCCGTAACACGACTTAAATTCAAATATGCACTTGCTTAAAAATGCTGCATATTTCGTGAATATTACTGTATGAGAGTATCATAGTTCTAATCTAAAGTAGGTATGCTTATATAAGAGCTTGTTTACGAAAAAAGCTCGTAACAATAGAAAAATGATGCTTGAGGGTCTTATATATAAGACCCTCGAAACTGGCATGCTCACTAACTTAACAAACCCAAATACACGAAATGGTGATGTAAAAAGAATGTGTTATTCTGGGAAAAGTGATTGTTTTTCCGGAAGAAAGTTACAAGGATCATCATTGATATATAAAAAACCAAGATACACACTCAGCATCTCAAAAACGTCCGCAAAAAATAAGCGCAATATGTATAATTATCCGCAAGTTTCAAACAATCTCGCATCGCTCGCCATATTGCACTGCTTTGTAAAAACAACTTTAAGCGATCCGAGTAAGATTGAATTTGCAAAAAAAAATGCGCATCACTCGCCAAACTGAACTGCTTTGTAAAAACAACTTTAAGCGATTCGTGTAAGATTCAATTTGCAAAAAGACAGTTTCGAGTGTTACATTTGTTCGAGACTGTGCATCTTGGGTTTTTTATATATCAATGAGGATCATAGACTAATTTCAATTCAAGTGACTTACATGGCTCAAGTTACGACGCTATTCACTAAAAACATTGTTAAAACATGAATATTTTGTCGCCCTTCGTATTTCTGAAATTGCTTTTCTTATTGGAAGCTTACTTTTTGAGCCCTGTACACTCGCAAATTTTAAGTTCCGGTTTTTTTTAAACACGTTTTTTTTTACAAGCAGGTGATATTGATTTAAAAAGTAAGCCATCTTCTAAAAGTACCTAATTTGTCACTTACAATTGGGAATTTCAACATTGTGAAAAAATTGTCTGTGACATTATGACTTCAAAATCCTCATTAATTGAACTTGCATTATTAGACAATCTGTATTAACAAACTTTAACCAATAGCGCTTTTCCAACATTTACTTCCTTGCTGATAAAACTTGCGCAAAAATGCTTGGAATGCAATATTAAACAGATAGTAAAGTCGAATACGAATTTGCATAAACATGCAATTAGAGCTAGGAAAGGGTCGTCCCCGCACTGATAATATTGAAGAAGAAACTCCGGTCATTCATAATATTAACATAGACATTAGTCATGCATTTACGCAAAGCTTGACGTATATTTGGAAAGGTTGAATTGTTAATCAACCCCTTGTTAATGAGAGTACCTTATCATTATTAGAAGTAATATATTCAGGCTTTAGCGCCACGAAACACGTAAGTTTCTACTTCAACAAATTGACTTCCGGAGGAGTGCTTCCTTCCTTTTAAGTTTTAGAACTCTGTTGTGAACTTCATTCTTCTTTTCGTTCTAGTTAAATAACGGTTCAACTCTAAACACCGTTATTTCATTTTAAATTTTCCTCTGAACATAAATGAAGAAAGTAAAGTATATGGACTCACAGCGAAAGCAAAACGAATCAAAACGTGACGTGTTCCACATTAAACACAAAAGTTAAACATTAGATTTGCAGTCGAGTACATGTTGAACTTCAAGAGTCAACGTTTAAATCCGTACTTTGACTTAACCTACCTTGTTTTACGTAAATTCAAAGCTACGAGTTTGCTTATTTCCCTTTCCGGCTTCCCCCCTCACCCCCCCTTTTTCATTTAAGAAGCCAGCGACCCCCAGGAGCTTACTTGCAAGTCTGTTATCTAATAATATTAGGCAGCAGTTTAACCGTATGTGTTCGGTTAAGAATAGGTCAGCTCGTCGGTGCCTGTGGGGATTGACACGACTAAGGGCAGCCAGCATAAATCAGGTCAGATGGCCAGCGGCATCCACCTACCTATTAATAATACGAGTAGTTAAATCACGAATTTGCGCCTTAATGACCACGCCACAAGGGTCGCCGATAGAAAATCAAATCACCTAAAGCTCTTATAGATGCCTCGTTTATTAATACAAAAAAAAATAAAAAAGATCGTATAATTGGATAGCCACAATCATATTGCATTGGAGGCATCAATTTGACGGCTTTTGATTTATAACGCCCAACCCTACACAACCTAGTAACGGACACAGTCTTCATTCTTCAAGTTTCTAATCATCGGAAATTACTTTGGCAACTTTTGTTTTAGTAGTACCTTCAAAACGATCAGTTTACTGTGAACATTAATGGTGTTAATTGTAAACAATGGAGCGCTACTGCTGAGCTCGAAGTTCTGGGTTCGACTCCCGGGTCGAACAAAATGATATTGATTTTTTAATCTATAATATCTCAGTAGCAATCGGGAATGTAGACTTGTGCCCCGTTCATGGCCATAGTGAGCCTTTACATAAGTGAAAATGTGGTGTACTACAGTGTTATGCAGTTCTGCCTAGCTCTGGGGAATATAAGCGTAATGAAGCGGTGATAAAGTTCAGGGACCCATTTGAATACTTCTCATAATGATTTTCTCTTAAGTAGCACTTACACAATTTGAAAGTAAACTGGCACATTCAGTATAAAGTACATATTTAAGTGTTTGCAAGACAAGAAATACTCTACGACAATAAATCCAGACACTAAGATGCAACAAAGAAAATCATGACCGATAAAAGGCTACGTGGTCTTGGAAGCTCTTAGACCCGACTATTGTTAGACAATGACAAAACCGGTGCGGAGTGAGGCTCGCATCCAAACTAACGTAGTGCAGGACACCTCGGAACGATTCGCTAACACTGGCTGGCAGAGATTGGATGTTTAAAGCTGGGAAGCGGGCTCAGGGGCGCTTTTTGGAGCCGCTCCGTAATACTATATACTGCACATCGACTAACACGGATACTGCTGCTGAGATTTTTATATTTTTCTAAGTGGTTTTCGAATCGAATTAAGTTTTAAACGGATTATGACATTTGCAACGTTTCCTAAAAATGGCATGCACTTCTGCTTCATATATTCGAAACTTATTAATCATTTAAAAACTTTCGGTACGTCTGTCTATACTATTAACTCTACATAAGTCTCAATCTATAGTATTTTCATTACTACTCGGCTCCTATTGGTCGTAGCGCGATGATATATAGCCTATAGCCTTCCTCGATAAATGGGCTATCCAAAACAGAAAAAAAATTCCAAATCCGACTAGTAGTTCCTAAGATTAGCGCGTTCAAGCAAACAAACAAACTCTTCAGCTTTATATATTAGTATAGATATTAGTATAGATAAAGCTGAAGAAATTGTTTCTTTGCTTGAACGCGCTCATCTCAGGAACTACTGGTCCGATTTGAAAAATTATTTCACTATTAGATAGCCCATTTATCGAGGAAGGCTATAGGCTATATATCGCTAAGGCCAATAGGAGCAGGACAACCGAAGTTGCGCGGGTCAACTAGTAACTTCGTATGTATTTTAAACAACTTCAGTAAACAAGATTTAATAAACAACTAAGTTCACAATCCTCAAACCATTAAAGCTTGTATAATTACAAATTGAATTTGCCTCTAGAAAAATTAAAAGCATAATTCCACACAATTTTCTACATATATAGTGAAGGGATACTTCACTATATCAAAGAAAACAACGTACCGTTCTATAATATAAAGCGAAATACTGTTGTATTTCCAAAGCTGAACGCTTTTAAAATCGAAACTACATAATATTGAGCGGCACTACAACCCCAAACCACCCCGAGGGACTTATTTGCAACAATCTGTGTTCACAAATAATATTACCAGAGCTGCTTTGTGTTATATTAACTTTAGATTTATACAGATTGAAACGTCTATGAATATTTCTGTTGTTTACCAGATACAGCTTGGCATCGTGGCCCAGTAAACAAGTGCTATGAACGGAAACATTATGTAAAGGTTAATGACGTGTTAGCTAAGTATAATCTACGTCAGATAACAAAAAAAACCGTCAAGAGCGAGTCGGACTCGCGCACCGAGGGTTCCGTTCCATCATGTATAAATATTTTGGATATTTTACTTACTTTACGTAAAGATAGATGAACAGGCGAATAGGTGGATGAGCGGACAGACGGAAAGGTGGAAGAGCGTAACGAAAGTTTATGTAAACAGTACTTTGCACTAACATCATTCGAGACATCTACCTACCAAGTTAACTCGCCCGAGTAGGTAGTATTTAGTACTTATTTTAACGATTGAGTTGAACAGAAAATCTCTTATATTCAAACAGCGCCATCTACTAGAACATAGGATTTAAATTTGGAGCCCATTATTCCTTCAGTGGGCGGTATTTACGGGTTAATATATAGCCTATGACACTCACAAAAATGGGGCTTTCTATTGGTAAAATAATTTTCGAAATCGGTTTAGTAGATCCAGAGATTACCTCACAAACTCACAAACTTACTTTTTTATAAAATTCATAATATACCTAATTAAAAAGAAACCCACCACTTGCCCACTTGTTTTATAGAATTTTTCTCTGCTTTAAATATGAGGAGTACAATAAAGTATGTAATAAATAAACAAATAATGAAAAACTTCAATGAAAATTGATACAGATCGCGCCATCTATTAAAATTTATTAGAACTACATTCTTACTAGACCAATAACTGCTTTGTAGAATATGCAGTTTTAGGACAGCGTCATCACTTTACAGATAATGGAACTAATTTATTTTTTGTTGATCTAATGATTTCTGAAAAACTATGCTATTTAGAGATATCGTTTTATTTTTCTTGTAATCTTTACATAAACTTCTATCATATAGAATATTTTTAGATTTTTCTCCATGCAAACTTCGGAGCAACTTCGGGCAAAATTTCAACATTTCTCGACATAAGTCGAAAACCACGCACCCTAAAAAAATGTTTAAGAATGTATAAACAGCGCTCTTTCATATGATACCCCACATGCTGTAGTAGCCCCACTTTGAAATTTTAATAAACCCTTTTAGTCGCTGTTGCAAGAATAATATATCGGAAATAAGTCAGTCAATTGAACAATCGGGACACCAACGCCATCTAGTGGCGTTCGACGGAGTCTAAAACGTAGTGCTCGACAGAGGCTGAGCTCAGTCTACTAGTGGCGGTCGAGCAGTGCAGACGTGCACACGTCTTGAAACCGCCGCCGCCGCGTATTCCGAATACTTGTTCAGTGTACCTATTGTGTGAGAATATTGTAATTGAAACTTTCGAGTATGAATAATAATTTGATTTAAAAGCAAATGGTGTTTCTATTGCGCAATAACCAACACTTCCCATAGTACGCCCACTGAAGTTCCAATATCCCGGCTGATGTAACCTGGAGAGTTGTGCCTTCGCTGACATCAGAAAGTGGGATTCGTGTTGGTTCAAACGCAAAATGAAAACACTAAAAGTAACAGTTGGCGTGTTTAAATCATTGTAACCGTGAAAAAAAATGTTGAATTAAAAAAATTAAATCATACGACTGCTTATTGAAGCACTACAAGTGCGCAAGCGGAATGCATAGGCTTGCGTTGATCCAGACAATGTAGACGCGGATGCGAGATCATGGTGCACGATAACAGAGAAAGTGCTACATCGCCTTAAGTATCGAGTCAAGCAGCATCGCAGTTGGCAGCGAAGTCTTTCGTATGGTGTGCCTGTGGAAGGCCAGGACATTTCGCAGGCCGATGGACGAGTGTAAGCGGCAACAGCTAAGTGGATAGCGGAGCAGCTGCGGCAGGCTGTGAACGGCGCGTAGATGCTTGAGTCTTACGACGTACTACCGCCAGACGCGTCAATTGAGAAAAAGTGAACCGTATTGTTTTTCTGACGCTAATTGTTTGTTGTGCATCCTTATTAATTGACGTCATGTTCTTGCATTGACGAATATTGACAAACACTTGTTTTCAGCACAGAACAGATGTTATTTTGTGGAACGGCGACATGTGGAGACAATAATAGTGAAATTCATGGCGGTTACGTCTTGAAATGCAAAACACATGGTGACAGTGATAGTGGAAATTGCGGTTCGTTTTTTTTAAACGCGTGCGCTTATCTAAACGCTAAAAACTCGATGTGTTCCGTGATGTGCCGTGGAACTCAATCCGATAAACCCAAGTTCGACGTGCGATCATAGTGCGTCACTGCGGTCGTATGTTTTGTCGAGGATGCAGTGTTGTGCAGTGCAGCTTATTTTGGCTATAAGTAAGGCGCTGAAGAGCTTCGTGCCTGTATGCCAGCCGTAGATAACCTATATGGGTTCAACGTAGGACTAATTCAAGGAATATTCCAAAGTCAAGTTCCTATTCGACGAGTTTTATGCGGCTACCCTCATCAAACTAAACAATGAAGACCAGTGTCGAACGGAGGCAAGCAACTTCACAACAGCTGCCAGGTCAAGGAAGTTGAAGGAGAAGTGTGTGGAGGTGTGCGAGAATCATCACGTCAATCTGGTGACCTATTTTCATTTTGTAATTTTCTATTTTGTTTACGAGTAAACGTTTTTGCTGTGGAGACCGACTCACAAAGAGCTACAGTTTCATGATTGACAATTATCGATGTTTGATAATTAACTTGTCACTTTATGGCACTATGCTAAAGTGAGACTGTTATTCTCAAGTTGACTATCGCCTTAATGTAGTAGTAGTTAAGGCGCTATAGCTTTGGTGTTGCTGGTTAAGGCGTTTCAAATAATGCTGATGGATCGATATTATTCTGCTATCGCTGGTAGAGAAATAGATCGAAGCGCTTAGTGCTATTGTTGTTGGGACGTTAGAGTCATACGGTCACAATATCAACATCATCACAATGCCCTACCTTGTACTTAATTCCGGAAATTGTGATAATATAAAAAGCAATTTTATGACTTATCACCTTTCATAACCTGACTGCACTGCTGGGCGTAGGCCAAGTATCATGTCAACATCTGTGAGGTCAAAAGCGTTCAAGGCCGACTGGAATACATGGTAAGTCGCTCAAGTTTTATTTGAATAGCAAACAAAGCTTTAAAGGGGTTGATACCAATTCGGTGGTTGGATTGATGGTGCTAGGTAATTTTGACATATTTATTACAAAGCGAGTACTCAAAGAGTTTCCCATTGGCGGTAACAGTTTCAACATTTTATTCAGTGCAAACTTTAGAATGAGCCATTGCCTGGCAAGGTTGCTACAAGGTCATGTTCCAACTTAGACGTTTTTAATGAAAACTTGGACCAAAGCTTTTGTATTAGCTTTTGTTCGTAGGTTAATGTAGAGTAATTAAAACTTAATAAAGACAAAACGTTTTGGGAACACATTCATAGTGCGTACCGCTAAGGAGTGGAATTCCCTGCCGGTGTCTGTGTTTCCTGATAGCTACAACCTGGGAGTCTTTAAGTCAAGAGTGAATAGGTTACTTCTAGGCAAGCTTGCTCCATCTTCGACCACATCATCGCTTACCATCAGGTGAGATAGTGGTCAAACGCGTGCCTATCAATAGTAAAAAAAAAAGTTCATAAACGTTGCTCCTTTACATGAACGATAGACGGAAAAATGGCCCGGCCCAGTTGATTTTCTTTTTGTAAGCTCCGATGGTCATAACTGACCGGTGGGTACCTCTTTGTTAGGAAGATACCCGAGGCCAATTGACGTTGTGAAGTAATGAAGTAGATGATGAGTTAGCATCAATTTAGTTTTTATGAATAGGTTCTGAGTTCAGTGGGTCGGTGAATGTACCAGAGTATCGAACGGTAACCCTGGATGGTATAAACGGGAGAGTCTGGACCAGGGTATCGTTGCGGTAGCTCTAGGTAGTGTTGTCAAGAGAGTTGAGTCGGCATTCCCGTGGGGAAGTGCGAGTGTAGAAATTATGTTTTACTGAGCTATGAGATAGCTGTTGACTGTGAATAAGATACCTGTTGTTTTGATTGTTTGATTTAATGTTTGTTTGATGACTGTCAGTAGTACTTGCACTCGATAATCCCGAATACTAGTAAATCGAGAATCAAACTCAAACCCAAAGCATTTATTTCAATTAAACTACTATTCATCAAACTTCGAACTATTGTGGCCAATTAATCAGAAACATGAGTCTACTTTCACGGTAGGAAATAGGTGAAATACGGCTTTCAATAAACCGCGTCAAATAGCTTTAGCTGTAGTGTTTTTAATAAACGAAGTTGCAAGACCGTTGTCATGAGATGAGTAGTCATGTAGATACCAGAGTCTACATTTATGAGGTACGAAAAATGATACTAGAGAGCGATGTGCGGAGTATGATAAGGCTCCTAAGGTTGATGATAAAATGACAGCTAAAATAAAGTTTTTGTCAACGATTTCGTGTTATAAGAAAATGAAGAGCGAAATCAGACTGGGCTAGAGGGGAAGTTAAAAGGTCCATTAATGGTAGCAGAGGTTTTGTATGATAATTGCTACACGTTGAAGATTGAACTCAAAAGTGTGATTAGAAATAGGCTCATGATAGGGTAAAAAAGAGAGAGAGACCATAGGGTCATGTACCAGTCGAAGTAGATGGTAAAATTTAAAGATGCACACAGTGATAATGAGCATGCCGAGGCAGGTGATCCCCACACGTGAGTAGACTACTCTATTGGCCGTCCGACCGCACCGGAGCTATTACGTAGTCGTAGCCCGGTAGAAAACGATGGCTCTTGAGGTATCTCAAGTAGTCCATGAGTAGGCGGTGTGCGTGTGGCTCTGGCGGGGTTCGTGGTCTGTGATGATAGTAGTGGTGGTCCACATGTGTGTAGATGCAAGTATTTCGAGGACAATGGTGTGATTGTTACTCGTTGTCTATGGTGAAAGTCCCACAATGCTCTACACACATGGTGGATGCACGTGTTTGAGAGGCGGTCCCTATGTATGGGAATGCAAGTATTTCGAGGGCAATGACGTAATTGCTACTCGTGGTCTATAGTGACCGTAGCTGGTGAAATTCCCACAATGCTTCACATACATGGTGGATGCGCGTGTTTGTGAGGCGGTCCTCATGTGTGTGAATGCAAATATTTCGAGGGCAATGGTGTGATTGCTACTCGTGGTCTATGGTGACCGTAGTGGGTGAAGTTCCCACAATGCTTCACATACATGGTGGATGCACATGTTTGAGAGATGGTCCTCGTGTATGTGGATGCAAGTATTTCGAGAGCACTGGTGTGATTGCTACTCGTGGTCAATGGTGACCGTAGTGGATGAAAGTCTCACAATGCTTCACACACAGCGAGGATGCACTTAGTTCGGCTATGAGAGCCGGGGCGCTAGAGTTGTTTACTTGTGTGAGTGGTTCCCCGAGGCTTAGTTGCAATACAGTTTATTTTTGATGTGGATAACGATGGTACATGGCCCTGGGTGATGATTCCAATGTTTTACAAGTTCTCTTTTATGTGTGGAAGAACTGGAAAGTATTTTTTTGTAAAAACAATTAAATGATTGAGGATAAAGTTTTTCTGAGCCATATTGTGGTCAGGATTGGCCGAGACGACCAGAGTACTGTTGTTGAGTTTTGGTTGCAGGTTAACACACGAGGCCGTGTGATAACAGGATGGCCGTGTCGGAAATAAGTCAGTCAATTGAACAATCGAGACACCAACGCCATCTAGTGGCGTTCGACGGAGTCTAGGACGTTGTGCTCGACAGAGGCTGAGCTCAGTCTACTAGTGGCGGTCGAGCAGTGCAAACGTGCACACGTCTAGAAACCGCCGCGTGTTCCGAATACTTTTTCAATGTACCTATTGTGTGAGAATATTTTAATTGAGACTTTCGAGTGTGAATAATAATTCGATTTAATAGCAAACGGTGTTTCTATTGCGCAATAACCAACACTTCTCATAGTACGCCCACTGAAGTTCCAATATCCTGGCTGATGTTATCTACTTGGAGAGTTGTGCCTTCGCTGACAAATATATATATTTTTTTCCTTTTTATTTGTAATATAGTTGAACACGCCTCATCTAAAACTATTCCAAATTTCAAGTTCATAGTATTAGTAGTTTTACAGATATTCGGCTGTGACAGACAGACTTAAGTCTCACCATAAGGGTTCCTTTTTTACCATTTTGGTTCGGAGCCCTAAAAACCGGAGAAGTGCGAGTGTGGTTCCGTACCATCGTACAAGATGTAATACGTACTACTCGTATGTACTTTTTAAATACTCTTTTATAATCTATTATTATAGCGGCACGGCAACAGAAATACGCACTCTGTGAAAATTACAACTGTCTACCTACGGTTCATGAGATAGAGCCCGTTGTCAGACAGACGGACGGACGGACGTGGCCGACGTGGGGTAGGTACGGAACCCTAAAAACATAACAAATTATACTCGAAGATAAGTACTAATGAGTGTTCGCTTAGCAATTAATAATAATAATAATAATCTTTATTGATCCAATAACTTTGAAATTACACACAAGAGCTAAATAATCTAGAATTAATGGATACATAGTAAATCTTGTGTACAAACTGGTTGTGTATTTTAGTCTATACGATATGGTTATAATTGAGACCATAGAGCCCCAAACTAGGCAAGGAATGCCTGTATTTTGGGGGTCCATTGATTCCTCCCAAAATAGCCATGTCTTACGCTAATTCACTACATTAGGGTATATTGTACACGTTGGATCGTATAACTAATGGTTTTCTTATTTTATTCGTAAATATTACTGCAAAAAGCGATGAATTTAATTAATAACAGTAAAAAGGTCTTCAATCGCTTCATATGTTAACTGCTGCAACCACTTGCTAATCCTAGCTTTTAAATGGAATTTGGTGAGGGTATAAATATCCAGTTTTGTGTTTATTTTATTGTAGAGACGTGAGCTTAGTGCCTTAAACTGGCGACTTGCAAATGTTGTTCGACACCTGACTGTCTTACAGACCGGAAATCCTCTGCGTCTTTTAAGAATTTCATTGTCAAGGGTAAGTGTAGAATGGCAGCGTAGGATAGCGCGGAGAATGAAAAGTTGACGGACTGTGAGGACTTTAGATTCGGAGTAGAGCTGGGCAGTAGGGTGATCTCTGGGTTTAAAGAGCATAACTTTCAGAATTGCCCTTTGAGTTCGTTCTGCTTGGAGTAATAGGGTTTTAAAGGAACCACCCCAAGCAGTTATACAGTAGGATATAATTGATACACAGAGACTTTGATAGACGAGAGATAGGGTTGCGGGGTTAGCTGAGTAACGAAGCTCTCTAAAGATATATATTAATTTCCTCATCCGAGCTGCTAATGCCTCGATATGAGGTCGCCAAGTCAATCTTTCGTCAATAATAACACCGAGATACTTAATTTTTGAAACTAGGGACAGAGTGAGACAGTTGCAGGCCCTATTAGTATTGTGTTCTAAACATGTATGAGCGTTAATCAGATGGGAATCTATTGGGGAGAAGTTTGTGTTACGAAGCGAAAAACAGACAACCTTTGTTTTCTCCACATTTAGCGTTAATAGATTAGAGGAAAGCCAATCCATCACTAGACGAAGAGAATGCTCTGTACTTAGCCTAGCCTTATCCCATTCATTATCATGGACGATCAGCACCGTGTCATCTGCAAAAGTAAAAATGTCACAATTGGGTATATTTAAACGGCACAGATCGTTGATGTAGACCAAGAAAAGGGTAGGTCCAAGAATACTACCCTGTGGGACTCCAAAGGTAATATTCATGTCGTCACTGCACAGTTTACCGATTTTAACACACTGGGTGCGATTTGTGAGGTAGTCAGTGAAGATTTTGAGCGCAATTCCTCGGACTCCTATGTTCTCCAACTTTGTAATAAGAATGGGGACAGAAACTGAGTCAAAAGCTTTGGACAAGTCGAGAAAGACTCCATAGCACTTGCGTTTTTGGTCCAGGTTGCTTGTAACAGTATGGGTGAGATCCAATACAGCGTCTTCCGTTGAGACCCCCTGTCTAAAACCGTATTGATTTTTAGAAATGATATTAAACTTTTCAAGATAATCAGTCAGGCAGTTGTTAAGAATTCTTTCCAGGATCTTTGACAGAGAACTCAACACTGATATAGGTCGATAGTTGGTTACATTAGTTTTGTCTCCACTCTTAAAGATTGGATGCACTATGGCTTTTTTAAAGGCTTTAGGGAAAGAGCCTGAGTCGATAGAACGGTTGCAGATATGTGTGATGGGACGAGTAAGAGCAGTTATAGATTGCTTTAGAATCTTAACTGGTATATTATCATGTCCGGTGGAGCAATCACTGCGAAGATTGCGTATTAGCCCGTACACTTGAGCCTCGTCCACTGGTATGATACTAAGAGAGTTGTACTGTAGGGGTTGAGATTGACACTCCACATGAGGCATCTCGGGAGTCTTAATCATTGACGAAGATTTTCTCCTACACTGACAAAAAAATGATTAATGTTGTTTAAAGCGGATTTTGTATCCCCGTTTTCTAATAGGTGAGTGCTCGAGGTTTGCGGCACAGTGTTGGAGTTAGTGATTGATCTTATAGCCTTCCAAGTGGCTTTGATGTTGTTTTTAGCCTTTAGTAGCTCATTTTTTTCATAGGTTCTTTTTAGTTTTCTGAGAAGAGAGTTTAAAAAATTCCGGTAACGGGTATACGTAACAGTAAGAATATTATTGCCAGGGGAAGACTTTGACTTTTTATGGAGATTGTCACGATTCTTGATACATCTAAGTAAACCTGAGGTCATCCAGGGCTTAATTATTCTACACTTTTTAGGAATATGTACCGTATGAGAATGATTTTTGATGGCAGATTGGATCAAAGATATAAATAAATCAGTGGCTAGGTTACAGTCGGATTCAGTTGTGACTGGTCCAAAGTCTAGCTCGTCTATTTCATTCTTGATGCTTATGTAATCATACCTAATAACGTCATCATTAGTAGTGATAACGGATTTATTTTTAGAGAGTTTAAGGCACAGGGCAACCGGTAGATGATCAGTTATGTGTGTATCAAGAACAGTCACAATAGCAGGGGCTTTAGTTTTAATAAGGACATGATCCAGGCAATTGCCTAATCAAGTAGGTAAGGTATGACCAGGTAAAAGTCCCAGAGAAGCACAAGTAGTAAGGTACGTATCTGAGTGACGGTCATGATTGTTAGATTTTATAACGATATTAATATCGCCGATGACAGCGATGTTCTTGAAGCGTTTCAGATTCACTACTAGGCTATCCAAGCTGCGGTAAAAAATTTCCAGATCAGAATACGATGGTGAGCGATAAATACAAATAATGGCTGTATTACTAGTTGTGCATACGAGGCAATTTGCATCCCGGAAAGGTGGTTCAGAGTAATTACATTGAAGAGTGGTTTTTGTGTATATTACCACTCCATCATTCTGCGTGTAGTTATTTGTGGAAGCGTGAGAGGAGTAGCCTTGCAGTATAGGTAGAGGACCCGTTAATCTGAGCCAGCACTCAGAAAACACGATAACATCAAAGTCAATTTTAGTAGTTGTAAGCATTGCTACAAACTGGTGAAAGTTTTTAGCAATGCTTCTTATGTTGATGTGTATTATTTTTAAGTTTAAGTCAGGTTGTTTGATGTTGGCCAAGCATTGACCTGGTGGGCAGAGGAATGAGCGTGCAATGTTCATAGTATCGATTTCGGTAGCTATAAAATCATTTATATTAGCCATTTGAGTAGAGTTCCGTGTTAGTACGAGCATTGTCATAGTAGGGGAAAATAGCGTGCGTGTGGAAAACTAAGATTAAGCAACAAACTGAGCAGTGGTTGAGCTGGGGGGTGACGAGCAACATCTGCGTAGTTGTAAAATATTTGTAGTAATTGTCAGAAGTGGAGTTTTGTGTTACAGCAGTTTTCATAAAACAAGCAAGTAGTAGAGTTGAAATGTTAGAATAAAGTAAAAATAAAATTAATTTAAATAGAAATATAAAAGCTACGAGACGCGCACAAGATATCGCGTGCGCATTAGGCGCTATAACGTAAAATATAACTAGTCATTCCTTGTTTTTTAATGCGGATAGACAGTTTTCAGAGGTGATTTGGATGGGTTTGTCATCTGGATGAATTTTCATTAGAATTCGTCCGTTTACACTCCAGCAGAAAAAATTATGTGTCTTAGCATATTGACGACAATCATAAAATAATTTCCTCATGGATGGAGTAAGATGTTCCGCAGCATAGATGGGTAATTTCTATCCTGACAGTCCACTTGTTTGAGTGTTCAGCTTCTCATTTAGTGGACGAGCTTTATTGAATTGTTTTACGCTGGATAAAAAATCATTTCTATCAGAGACCTTCGTAACTTCTGCCACTATAGAACGTGAAGTTCCGGGTTTCCCTGGTAGTCGATAGATATCGCGGAGATTTGACTTGTTGATGTCTAGGTCAATAGCTTTCCCTACTCCCGACATGATCGCAACGAGGTCTTCTGGTTTTTCATTTTATTTCACAGGTACGTTGCGGAGTTCTATTGTGGCTGGACGAAATTGAAGGTTAAGATCCTGGATTTGTTTTTGTAGATGACTAATGGATTTTCCTTTTTCAGTGTTTTGATTTTCCAGTTCAGAAACTTTTTTTTTTCATTTCCTCGTAATCCTTGTTTATATAAGCCATACTGTTTTCCAGCTCTTGTGTTGTTTTTTGTATTACAGAGCATTGGAGCTTGAGTTCGGACACATCTTTGGCCAGTAGTGACAAGATTGCATCCTGTTCGGTTTTCCAGTTGGTCAGGCGCTGGTCATGGTCATTTTTCCAGCATTATTCAGCATTTCTATTAGCTCGACTTTAAGCTCATTGCAGATACGAGATGACGAAGATAAATTTTCCGGGTTGCCTGGAGAATTTTCAAGACGTTGACGTTTACTTCGGTTGGTGGTATTATCAGTCTCATTCGCCTTAGGTTTTGGTTCCGTTTGCGATTTGACTTGTTTAGAAGTTTGTTTAGAGGTTGACGGTGGACTGCACTGTGTAGGCATTGAAATAGTTAAGGGTATGAAAGACTTAAGCTGAATAAGAAGAGGTAAATAATTTACCGACAGCGGCAACGTCGTTGCTGCACTACACTGTTGCTGCACTGCACCTCCCGCCTGACCTTATTGCTGCACTGCACCTCCCGCCTCACCCTATTGCTGCACTGCACTGCTGAGTATTTGCTGCACTACACCGCCTATGGCACCGCGAGCGAGTTATGCGCGCCGTTGTAGCTCTTGTCACTTGCGTTTAGAGGTGACAATCCGCTGCACTCGAAGATTCTTGAACTATGAATCTGCACTTCTTGCGATGTGTGACTTCATTAGTTGTTTTTATTTGATAAAACTTCCAAAGGTTAACAATAATAGTGGATGCTAGCACTGACTTTAGATGAACTTTTATGTGATTTTCGAGAGTGAATTTAACGTAAAAACGGTGAACAAATAAAATAAAAACGGACAAGACAACTGTGAGTGTTGTGCTCGGAACGTTCGGAGAGTATTCTTCTCTCAATTTATCGTGTTGTGTGTTGTTATGCAGGAGTTTCAGGAAGTAACATGCAAGCTGGGCATCCTAAATAGGGTGAAGCGATACTTCAAGCCTGGACAGCTTTTAACCCTATTTAAAGCGCAAGTCCGATCCTGCATGGAGTATTGTAGCCACCTTTGGGATGGCTCAGCTAAGTATCATCTTGCCGCGCTGGACTCGGTGGAACGCAGAGCTAAGAGGCTCATCGGTGACGAAAAACTGGTGGATACCAAGCTCATCGCCATAAGGTTGCCTGCTTGTCGGTCTTCTACAGATTGTACTTCGGTGAGTGTGCCCAAGAACTCCACGACCTCATTCCACCGGCCCCCTTCTACCACCGTACATCCAGACGCACTGCATCTTACCATCCCTACCTTGTTACTATTCCACCAATTCGCACTAAGCGTTTCCAAACGTCTTTTATAATGCGCACAGCAAAGGAGTGGAACTCTCTGCCTGCGTCTGTGTTTCCAAACGCTTATAACCCTAATCTCTTCAAAGTTAGAGTGAACAGGCTCCTTCTGGGTAAGCTCGCTCCATCGTAGACTTTGTCTCTGTCATCTCTGACCTAGAGTAGAGTCAAGAGCAAACCCATCAGAAAAAAAAAAATGACCTGCTATCGATTCATATCTATCATTGGAACACTATATTATTGTTTCCTATTTATTTTCTATACCCACGAAAAACCTTACCTCCCAATTATATTTTTCTTCACTCGGTATGTTTGCACGGAATTCAACCGCAAATATCTAAGTTGTTTTGATATTCCATTTCTCCAGTAAATATACAAGAAAGCTATATGAACACATGAGTAAATAAACGAACTCGGTTAAGTTTTATCCGGTCCATATCTGCCGCAATTCATGTAACCCACATGAACAAGCACCCTGTGTATCGAACGAGTGACATCGAAAGCGGCTAGCCACTCATCCTCGACGTTAGAGACGATCAGCCGCCACGAAATAGACCAATAGAGTCCATTCCCGTAATGTAAAAGGGCAATGAACGTAACAATATCGTAAAAGCGATGTAGTCAGGTCACAAACGGTGGGGACACGTGAACGCAAGAATTTTCGTCATAATTCCGAGGAGTTAACGGGCTCCCGGGAATCACTTTCATTTTCACTTAGCGCCACCGACTGCTCCATAACCATTAAATCCTCTTGTTTACTACTGCTCTTCGTCGGTTCAAAGGCACTGGCCCTCTCGCCACTTATCTAACTTATTCACAGACAGAGCAAACTAAACAGTAAACAGAAACGAAGCCATTTCAGAAGGTAGGTATGTACAGTCATCTCCAAACAAGATACAATTTTAAATCGCCGCCTGCACGAATTTTAAGCTCGGTATAAATTAAATATTCAAATTCAAAAGTACGAGACTCAAATTCCTTTTGTTATCGTTCTTCTTGCGCCTGTTTATTTATATTCTGTGCTGAAATGAAAAATAGAGCACTTGTTACGTAAGTTTGTGTGATGAGCTTGTCTGTGCCACGGCGGCAGGCGCGGCGAGCCGGCTAGGCGGCTCAACTTTACATTCATTCTGCAATCCGTTATGATACGTGAATAATTCAGTGCAAATACATACTCATTTAATTCTTCTTGTTTAAAGTTTGGTCTCTGCGTGTCATGTTCCATTACGAAATTACGGTTCTTTGTAATATCTTGAGACGAGGCGACGAAATTACAGCTTTTTGATTTAATATTATATAAAGAAGTAAAAAAGGTGTAGAGTGTTATTGGAAAACTTACCATTGCTGTCAACGTTTTGTGTTTCCGTTTCCATTTTGTGTTCCATTACTTCAATATTGTAAAGTGTTACGGTGATTTTCTTAAATATATTGTAATAACAGCATTTCTTTATCTTATCTGATGTATCCCGGAAACGCAGGGAGAAACTAAAACCTATCCCACGTTGGTGGCAGGAGTTTAATGAATAGCTTCCTTCAGTTCAACGAGTAGTCTGGAAACTGTAGTCTGGAAGAATTCGAGTTTTTGAAATAACGGAAATTTAATCAAACTTAAAAAAAATCGTGGATTGGAAAGATAGACTTACGTTCCGTCCGAAGCACTCAGAGACACTAAGTATGTGGAGACGTTTTCTTTAAAAATGACAAAAATCGATTATTTATTTTTTCACTCTTCTAGTCTTTAGTATGTATTCGGGCCTCATTAATTTCAAACACAACCTGCATTCTCTAAAACCGAAATGACAAACGACACCCAGGTTCTTCTGATTTCCATGTCGATTGACTCATATTAGTTATATTTTTTCCAACCAGTAATAACAGAGCCGGAGAGGTGTGGAGGCCCTGGGGCAACAAGGGAGTGGGGGCCCCTAATTATTTCTCAAATAGGCTAAATCATATTTTTCTTGCAAGTGTTTTTTTTTATTTAGTCGTATGGCACAGAAAATTAGAACAGGCAATCACAAATCAAATCACACAATAAGTAAACAATCTTTAAATGAAAGCCTCTCATGCGAATGGCAACTTGTGAGCTTTTTTTAACGAAAACTCATTGATAATTTCGCTGAAATCCAGCTCCCACAGTAAATTTCAACGCTACGTATAACTTTGAGAGGCGGTTTTGTCCCATCGTAGTTCTTAGCCTATTTTTTATAATTTTCATTTTTTTTAATGAGCGCTGTCCAGTGCAATTTGACACCATCAAAACCAAGTAAATTCGCAGTGTGATTTCGATGTTTGGGAATACAGCTATGATACTTTGATTTTCAAGAATTTGATAATAGAACAGCTCCTTAGATAAATCTTTTAGGGTTCCATACCCAAAGGGTAACCAACAGAACCCTATTAGTTATTCCGCTGTCTGTCCGTCCGTCCGTTCGTGCGCATCCCTCCGTCCGTATGTCTGTCAGCGGGCTGTATCTCAAGAACCATAATAGGTAGGCAGTTGAAATATTCACAGAGTGTGTAGGTATCTCTACTGCCGCGATAAATTTTAATTAAATTAAAAATTTAAGGGGCTCCCATACAAGAAACGGGTTTTTTCGGTTTATGGTACGGAAACCTTCGTGTGAGAGTCCGACTCGTACTTGCCTGGTTTTTATATAGTCTATTTTGTATAAGTTTATCAAAGATACCAATTTAACCAACTTACTACTTAACAAACAAAATAATCTTGCCTCTTTATAATTTTAGTATAGACAATATTATAATCGTTTAAAATTAAAATTACTAGGTAAGTTTTCAAATCGTAATATTAGGTACATTTTTAACCAACTTCCAAAAAAGGAGGAGGTTCTCAGTTCGGTGGGTATTTTTTATTTATTTATGTACACCGAATACTCCGAGGTTTCTGATCCGATTTTTGTGATTCTTTATAGTTCGATACGGTATATTTGCCATTTGGTTCCGTAAAAATTTGATACAGTTTGGTTCAGTAGTTTTTATTTAATGAGCATTTTTGCTTATTTCAATTTCTGCGTAGACGAAGACGTCGTCCAAGTATTACCACACCTTAATTTCGGAAACCGGTGTCAAAAAACAAAGACACAAAACCAAAAACACCGACTTCCGAAATTAAGGTATTTTTATTTCAATAAATACAGTTTATGTGGAGGCCCCGGGCAGTTGCCCTGATTGCTTGACTTGAGTAATAAGCAACCTGTACAGATCTATCATTGTCCTCGTTCAATACACGTACAGGGTAGACAAAATATGAGTCATGGACAGAAAAGAAGATCGCATCGTATGCATATGTCACCGGAAAATTACAAACGTCGTAGAATTGTAAACTATAGCCCATCTAAATCTGTACTAATATATAAAACTGAAGAGTTTGTTTGTTTGCTTGAACGCGCTAATCTCAGGAACTATTGGGCCGATTTGAAAAATTATTTCAGTACTAGCTGACCCGCGCGGCTTCGCTCCCGTCAACTGGCTACTCTACCTACCGACCCAAACCTACCTACCTACTTACCTACCATACCTACCTACCATAGCTACCCTACCTCACCTACCTTACCTACCTACCCTACCTACCTGCCTACCTACCCTACCTACCTGCCTACCTACCCTACCTACCTGCCTACCTACCCTACCTACATACTCATTTTTTTTTTGTATTTTAATTCTTATTATGCTATTCCGGACGAAGGAATTAGTCTTCGTCGCGAATAAAACACAAAAACTATGAAAATCGGTCGAGCCGTTCTCGAGTTAGTCAGAATAGTGTTCGAACAAACACGACTTTGAGAATTTTGCTATATTGTGAAAGATTCGACCTTTTTCTAGAAGACATTTTTATATCAGCGAGAAAGAAATAAAACGAAAAAAACTTTTTTACAAAAAATGTAACCGACTTCCAAAACAAAACACTACAAAATATGAAATAACTTTAATTTCGGAAGTCGGTGTTTTTAGTTTTTTCGCTTTTTGACACCGACTTCCGAAATTAAAGTTATTTCATACTTTGTAGTGTTTTGTTTTGGAAGTCGGTTACATTTTTTGTAAAAAGTTTTTTATTTTTCACTTTTTAGTGGTACCTGCGTACCCATTCACAGCGTACCGGCGTGATGTTATGTTATGAAAATAAAACTTACTAAGTGCTTTCGGTGTAAAGGTCTCGTCAATACGAATGAAATAAGCCCAAACACTTGGTAGTTCCTAGATACCGATGTGGAGTTCCTTTGACTCTCTGTCGTCTCCATCATCAGGTCTGATCCAAACTTTCATTCTTTTGTAGTATCACCCGATATACACACGAATATCAAGTTTTTACCAAATACGTGCCTACAATTTTCGAGAGTTGCCCTCGATTTCTCAGAGTTTCCATCATCAGATCCTGACGTGGTGGCAATGGGACCACACCGGAAGCACCAGCTTTCAATTAAAAAAAGAATCATGAAAATGGGTTCATCCAGTCGGTTAATATGAGGTAACAAACATAAAAAAAAGTACAGTCGAATTGATAACCTCCTCCTTTTTTTGAAGTCGGTTAATGAACTGAAGGAAGACGGACAGCGGTGGCTTATTAATAAATAGGGTTCCGTTAGCAACCTTGGTACGGAACCCTAAAAATCGACTTGGTTCGCACGAATCAAGATCGTACGCGAAGGCTTAAATAATAGGGTCCCATTAGCAACTTTGGCACGGAACCTTATAATTTGCCTTGGCTCGCAAATCGAACCGTCTGATACTTAGCACGAATTAAAAACTTAGTTGCGGGCAACCTGGGAGTCCTTAAGACAAAAGTGAATAGGTTGCTTCTAGGCAAACGTGCTCCATCTTCAACCTCATCATCGCTTACCATCAGGTGAGATAGTGGTCAAACGTAATAGATAGGCAATCTATAGTAAAAAAAAAACTACTCCGTATCACCTAACCATAGTGAACTAATGATAACTCGATTTGACAGTTACTGTGAAATCGTGTTGTCATTCATTCTTAGTTCGGGTTCGGGATTAATCGTAAGTCTGTAGGTGATACGGAGTAGAATACGTCCGCAACTAAGCCCGAAACTACGGACTTCGGACTTAGAGAGTAGCCCCACCAAAATCGATCGCTCCCATAACCGTGACCACCTTTGGTACGGTACCTTATTATTATTAGCCTTGTTTCGCAAATCGAACCGTTCGTTGCTTCGCTCTAAACGGAATCAATCGCGGAGGCCTTAGAAGTAGGGTCCTGTCAGCACCTTTGGTACGGAACCCTACAGGCCTGATCCGCAAGTCGAACCGTCCAGTACTTCAAAAAACTACTGAGTTCTAAATCAGTTTAAGATTCTACGATTAAAGCACTTTAAACGAAACCAGCACAACTCAGAGATGTAAGCAATTTTGGCCCCTATTCGTTTAAGACCTTCCAGAGACCAAACCGAAATTCCTACGAACTACAACAGCGTTCAATAATCGTGCGGAAAATCTTAACACCGCAATTCAGAAAAACGCGTCATCAGTGCAACGCCATCTATCGACCATGTAAACTGACAAAATATTTGGCAGCACAAGACGTTAAATAAGAAGCCCGTATGTAACGATAAATAACGATAAGGTATTAAAATGTTTACTTTTATTTTGCTACGTCTACGTATTAAAAGTTTCACAAATAACTCAATGAATGTGTTTTGGTGTAACATTCATGCTTTCATGCATTTTTTGGTTCCTCAATAGATGGCGCGCTGACTGATCAGAACAAAGTAGGAAGTTTCGTACTAAACTAAAAATTCAATATATTTTGATTTTGTGGATCGATTGTAACGATAAATAACGAAAAGGTATAAAATGGTCACTTTTATTTTGCCACGTATTAAAAGTTTCACGAATAACACAACAATTTTGAATGCTTTCGTGCATTTTATTTTTTCTCAATAGATGGCGCTCTGACTCATCAGAATACATTAGGAAGTTGCTTCCTAAACTTAAAAATTCATATCTTTTGATTTTGTGGGTCGATTTTGATCAAATAAACGCTAAATGTTACTCGGGTTATCACTTAATATTTTTAAGTACTTAGGTTTGCAATCCAATCTGTGGTTTATGCGTGATGCTCCCACAAACGCACAGACAAACAGACAAACAGACAAAAATTTCAAAAATATCATTTTTGTGTTTTGTACCTTTTTCCTGAGTTTTCTGTGTAATTTTCATGGAAAAATATTCAATGTACAGACACGGTTAGTCTACGATTTTATTATATGTATAGATTAGATAGCCCATTTATCGAGGAAGGCTATAGACTATATATCATCACGCTAATTCCAATAGGAGCGGAGCAGACTAAGTTGCGCGGGTCTACTAGTTTTATATATATTGATTGATTGACATCGTCGAGTGATGTGAACAAAGTCAAAACAAGAGTATAGATCTGCCTATCTTTTGTTTGTTAAACTTGCCCCATAGAACTACTGCATTCTGTGGAAGTTTGCTGCTGCTCGTTGCTAGAACGACCTGTTCCCACTGGGTAAGTTCATGTGGTGGTTTCCTTCCTACACACCGGTACTATTGTTCTCAGCAACAAGTTAGCAGCATAACTCTTTCTCGACCAGCACAACACATCACTACACTTCACAGTCTGTAACTATTCAATAACACTAGCAACACTTTTGTTCAATCTCGTCGAAGTACGTTAGTGAGATTTTGGATGCTAAAGTCGCTATCGTCTTTATTTTATTTACTTTCTTTTACATTTTGGCAGCCGACCAACATAGCTTTTCACTTGTGCCCGCGCGTTCCTTCATTTGTTTATGACATCCACAAATGACAGTAGGGCATCGAGCATCGATCGATGGTTAATAACTGTAATATTTCAATTATTCTTAAATACACTAGATTGTATGCTAAGTTCTCGGCTTGATTTAACCATTTATATAAATTAAACACTATTATTTTGCGAAGTTCTTAATAAAATGATTTTCACATGTTCTTATTTTTACTTTCTTTCATTAAATAGTAAAACCAAGCTGGGAACCATATATTTGATCTGATGCACATAAGCCATATGATGACTGTACCTTCAAATATCTCGGCAACATTACACATTAGGGCGCCAAATTTTTTGTTTGTTTAAGTATCCTCTACCCATATATAATTATATACCCTTGCATGCCTTGCACAGGTCTTTTGATGTTGTTATCTTTCAGTTCTAAGTCGTCAGTCATCATCATCATATCAGCCCAAAGACGTCCACTACTGGAGATAGACCTCCCCAAGCGTCGCCACAACGACCGAACCTATGCGTCCCGCGTCCATCGGCTACCCACGACCTTCACCAGGTCATCGGTCCACCTTGTGAGAGGCCTTCCAACGTTGCGTGTTTCGGTACGCGGTCGCCACTCCAGAACTTTTCGGCCCCATCGACCATCTGTTCTGCGAGCAATGTCTCTCTGTCCTGCCCACTGCCACTTTAGTCGTCAGTGTTAGTTATTATTTCATTTTATTTTGCGTCAGTGTTAGTTATTATTTCATTTTATTACCTTCGCCCGCGACTTCGTTCGCGCGGGTTTAGTAGGTACTCCATTAACTTCATCTCCTATATACCTCCCTCATCTTTATGAAAAATGTGTAAATTACCTACCATTGATTCAACATTTTTCTTACTTAGAGCATTTTATACCCGTCGTAACTTTTAAACTAAAGGTCAGGTTTGAATAATTTAAAGTGTAATTTACATGTACATAATCAACCTTAATAATCAAACCATTTAAATGGATAAGGATTAATATCATAATGCCAAAGTCACCACTATTCCATTCCGCCCGAGGTTTTATTTAATTATTTGAAAAAAGCAAAAAGCGGCCATTGCGAATCAACAATAATAGTTTAATAGAATTTTATAGACAAAATTTTTGGGTTACATTTTTGCAATTTACTTAAGGACCCCAATTTTTTTGAAAATATAATATAGCCTGTGTTCATCAGGTATAATGTAGGATTCGTATGGTGAAAGAATTTTTTAAACCAGTCCAGTAGTTTCGGAGCCTATTCAATTCAAACAAACAAACAAATCTTTCCTCTTCCCAATATTAGTTTAGATAATATTAGTGTAGATTTGTCCTGTGCGAGTCCCAAATAAACATATTTCACCGACTCTTTTATTTCAGATTTCAGTAGCCACACAAACAGCACTAGTGCATACATAAAATACAACTTTATTTTCGCACTCATTTCCCTCACAGATTTTTGGGTCGGGACTCCTCAAAGCAGTGCTCACCAGTTAGTTTTATGTTGAGTTTAAAGATAACTTGCAAGCACAAGCAAAACATCTCAATTCTCAACATCTTATATTCATCTGAAAACTTAGATGCGACTTAGAACATGGAAGTTTGGGTGACGCGTAGAATTTGCTAAATTGTAATCTACCACCATAATGTGTATCGAAGAATCGCCAAACTTATACAGCAGTGGGCATTGCACATTGCTTGCAGATCAGATAGTCGATGGGAGCAAAAGTTTCTGGAGTGGTAAGCGCACGCCTACTGGAAGACGTAGCTTTGGAAGACCTCCCACAAAAGTCGATCGTGGACCAATGAACTGGTGAAGGCCTCAAAGCTTCAAGTGTAGCTACATGTCTAGATGTGGCACACGTGGGGAAGCCCATGTCCAGCAGTGATCGTCTGAAGTGATGATGATGACAAAAATGTAACAATAATTATTTCCGTCTTACTATGAGCAGGAAAATGTATTCTCCTTGAGCGACGGCCAATTTTGAATTTAGCATTTAAGTAGATTCAGTATTATCCAATCTTAGAAACCACATATTTAATTAAGCTTAACCCAGAACACCGTAATTTGTACCGCTTAATAAACCTTAATAGATTGGAGCTTAATTAATCAATAATTTTGGATCAAATTACCTGGAAAACTGCTCCAATGAATAGCTAATACGTCCCAACAGTAAGATTAACATCTGAAAGTATCTCGATAAGCCCGTCACGTCAAAAGTGTTACGACTGGACACTTCCCCCGAGGTTTGAACTTCAGAGGGTTAAGTTAGTTAACTCATTAAAAACTGGTTAACTGCGAGGTCGTAGATGAAAGCGATGTTCGCCGCTTACCGGTCGATAGTAGGAATAATTTTACTAGACGTAAATAGTGTACAACTTTCCGTAATAGAATCTAATATCGCTTGAACAGTTAGTACCAACTTGTTTCTCGTTTTACGTACACAATAACATTTGAATTCAATGGCTTATTGTTATGTTTGGCTGTATGTATCAGTGCATCATTTAAAGCTCTGCTTACTAACCACTATCGTTTGAAGATACACAATGGTGGAAATGCTTTGAATTCTATTTATTACATGTTTCAAAAAGTCAACTAGGTGCAATTCGTTAAGCACCGGAAAGTAGCATCTAATTAATTGTCACGAATCACGGATGAACTTTTGATAAAACACTAAATGATTGAATAATATCCGCAAATGACGCAACACTATGTCATTTGCTCACTTTTCACATTAGTATTTTTAATTCGCGGCTAATGCGTTAATTAAGCATTTAGTTTGTGAAAGTTGGCCGCGCAAATTGTTTAAAGTTGTTGGTGTTTTTATTGCACACGTTTAGCCAAAGTTGGACATTCAGTGGGATGCTATAAACTACATTATTCACAGTAATTTGGTCTGCTGTGACACGAATACACATAAAACGGTATTCTTATCTCATCCGAAATATCGGGCACGTACCAAAGTCATAATTCCACGATGAAGTACCGCATGGGCAGGGAGCGCGCCCTTTGCAGTGGCGAGAGTGGTGATTCAGTGTTACGATTACCCGCATATACCGGAGTTTCCGGCTCCGTTTTTTTCTTTAGGAAACAATGTAACAGCACCACCTGAGAACCGAAACGGGAGAAAACAAAAAAGCCCATTACGCGGAACCTACCTGAACACTGCGTACACGATTACAACTCCCCTTATGAGGAAAACGTGGATTGATATTACACAAAATATTTATGTTCACTTATGTAACATAGTTTGCTTTAGCAGCTGGCATCATACAAACATTATACCAGCTAGTTTTATTGGAATTCATGTTGTACTACTATTTTATTTCTGTTCCGATCTAGTCCAATACTACTGACATTAAGAAGAGCTGATCGCAGATCCGTTGCTCTTTCGCACTTATGTAGTTACTAAAGGTTTTGATAGGTTATTTCACTATGTAATACCTACTCCTTTTATACCGGATACCTATAGGCTCCCCTAACAACAAACAATATCTCTTCACATATTTGTAGCCAGAATTGCCTTAGGGATTTCTACGATAATAACAAACGACGTAATTGTAAAGTACCCACGGGCTTCAGGCTACCCAACCAATTTTCAGGTCAGGAGGACCACGCGCGACTTGATAGATACGGCTTTAATACTTATAGTAAACTAGCATTTGCCAGTGCCTTCACCCGCATGAAAATCGTCATACCAGAACTTACTACCAGGATAAAAGTTATCCTATTCCAGGCGATGGTCTATATGTGTTACAAATCTCACCCAAATCAGTTTAGCTGTTGAGGTGTGATTACGAAACATCAAACAATCTAAACTTTTCTATTTATAGTATAAAGCGAGAAATACACTGGTCCTACGTACGCAACGTATGCAACGCTTTTGTATCGTATCTTATGTTGCGTTGCATATGATAAGTGTGTTTCTACTGCATAGTTTTTCATATAAAAGCAAGAGTCCAGATATCATAATGCGTCGCATACGTTGCGTACGTGGGACCAGTTTGTCTCTAGCTTTAGTGGAAAGGTTTTTTAGGTATTTACCTTGCCTACTTCATTGTTCCTAAGCTAAGCTGGAAAATTAAACCCATCCGAGAATCAATAAACTAGCCACAACCACGTTTCCGTCACATAAAGAGACTCATAAAAGCCACCTTCACCACTTAATTCAATATTAGTATCCCGAACTGCTCCGATTATGTCGTTTGCAGTGAACTGTTTATGACGTCATCGTTCGTCGTCCAACTTTGCTCCAGACGCAGACAGTCGGGTGAGCATCACCTTTGATCGCTCTCTTGATAAGGCTGCACCTGCGACCCGATGCATACCAATAGAAAGTAGCAATCTAGACTAGAATCAAATCCTAGTCTTATAGAACTTTTGTGTGGAATTAAACCGTTTGATCGTGCTTGAAGTCTGATATCTTATGCGGCGTGTCTATTTTTTAGAAATTATAAGTGTTTTTATTTATTTTATGATTTCTGTTCACACAGAAATACAGTACCAAGTCAATAACATTATAAAGAGTACAAAAAACTGCTTAAGTATTTCTAAAAATAAAAAAATAAATGTTTTGGCCTGTTTTTTAATTTATTTAAATACTTTTTTTGCTATGTTCATGACACTATTAATTATCATAAAGTTAATGACAAATATAAACCCAGTATGTACCATAACAGTAAGTATACCCAACATTATCGAGAATTATTCTCTCAGAATTTTTATATTCACATACTTATTTAAAATTCATTTTTAAGAAGTATAGAACAACGTCTGGTTCTAAAGTGTCCATAAATTAAAACGTTCTCGGGGGGCGAGTCTCAGTTTCCTGTCGCTGTATAAATAATTGGCGAACGATGAAATTTATTACGCAGACAAATTTTGACAAATCTTCTTTGGGCCGAGTGGCTGAGAAAAATCCTCGATCAATAACAACACTTTATTAACTACGACGTTTACCTGCTTATGCCTATGTTCAGCACTTTCATGAATGTTACCAATAATAGTTCCCAATGTTTCGAAATAATAGGTCCGTGTTCATTAAGGAAGTACCTTCTTATGTTTTATTTATTTATCTTAGAATTTAATTTTCGTAGAAGCGTAGAGTTATCACCTATTTACCAACCTCATTGAATCACTTATCGAACAGTGCTTCATAATGTTGTGCCCTAAAAAACAATAACCAGCGACGAACCAGTGATAATACCATCCCATCACTTCCCGTGGGTGTCGTAAGAGGCGACTAAGGGACTTGCCAGAGAATGGGTAGCAGCGTTCTCTGTAAAACTCAACACCACATACTGGGATCGCCAACCCGCCTGCCAAGCGTGGCGATTATGGCAAACCCCCCCTTTGGGGGAGGCCTATGTCCAGCAGTGGACGTCTTTCGGCTATTATAATGAACCAGTGGCAGGTTCTAAATACTAATCAATATAAATAAAATTCTTCCGTTAATGGTGACTGACTGACTGACTGACAAGACAACACAGCCGATACCACTGGTCGTAGAAAGCTGAATTTTGGTATTTAGCTTCACTACATTCCGCAGGGGAGCACTAGGAGTGGATTTCTTGAAATTCCTACGGGAACGGGAATAAACTATATAACACACGCGTACGAAGTCGCGGCAAAAAAAGAATATTCTAATCTGTTACAAGTGGGTATATATTTTTTTACGAATTAGCGCTTTAACGTAGATTAGTGCTTATTAATCAATATTTGACTAAATAACTGCCTATGGAAACTAATATTAGCAATGTAATTAAAGTTCATAGATAAGCGGTTCGTCCTACGATTTCTGAGTTGCTTCTATGCAACTTTGAACATAGGTATAGAATACTTTCAGCAAAGCTTTAACAGCGAATTTAAACAAACGTACACAATAAGTTTAACCTTATTAATCAGAACGTGAAAGTTGGTAGCTCTTGGAAAGTTGGCTCCTTCGTACTTACTATATTTCGGGCTTATGGTTCCGTAAACACTGTCGCAAAAATTATGCATCAAAATTTATGCAGAATATAACACATGCAAAATATAACACATCTTTCTGTAAGCCCGTTTTTTCAACTTAGATAAAACTTGAATCACAAAACCCATACAAAAATAGCTAACTTACCTTTTTTTCCTATAAATTTGCAATCGGCCTTCAGCCATAATCATATCATTTTTGAGACGGATTAGATTGGGTGCGTTCCATTAAACACCACCGTAAGAGTTGGTAGAGACTTAATAAAATCAGTTTCTCTGGTCAAGGTCTAGTATTTGCCATTCTTTTAGGCGATTTACATCTTCCTGTCGTGTTAACAGGTTCCTAACCAGTTCATTTGTGTGTTTATTGAGCCTTTCCTTGTATCTCCTGCTATTTTTGCAAACTTCCTCCCTTACGGTCGGCATCTCCAGATACTCATGTATTTCTGAGTTTCTACAGAACCAGTGTGCACTTGAGAGATTTCTTAGAGCAATGTTTTAAAATCTCTGGAGTATCTCGATGTTGGAGTTGCTAGCACTGCCCCAGAGTTCTATGCCGTAGGTCCAGATTGGTTTTATGATGACCTTGTATACAAGCAGCTTGTTACTGAGGGACAGCCGAGATTGGCGACCTAGTAGCCAAGACAGTCCTTTGAACTGTAAGGTGGCTTCTGATTTTTTTTGCTTTGATGTTGTTAGCCCAGGTCAGTCTTCTAACCAGGTGTTCGCTGAGATATTTGACGGTATTATTGCTTGGTAGTGGTTTATCTTCCATACGCACAGGTGGACAGTCACCTCTTCGGAGTGTAAATGTAACTTGTGTAGATTTAGTTACGCTAGGTTCAATTCTTCAAAATAAAAAAAAAAATAAAAAAAAAAGGTTCAATTCTCCACTTTTGTAGCCACACATTAACTTTATTGAGTTGTTCCTGTAGTTTCAGTGATGCGTTGTCCGGATTCTTATCACTAGCAAGGTATGCAATGTCATCTGCGTAATTTGCTGTTACCACATTTTCTGTTTCAGGCAAGTCTGCCCTATATATTGAATATAGAACCGGGCCAAGCACAGATCTCTGAGGTACTGAAGCAGTAATGTAGTAAAGCTTTGAAAGTTCTTCCTCTTATTTTACTTGGAATCTTCTTTGATCCAAGTAAGATTTTAGAATCATGTAAAAGGAATTTGGTAGGAGGGTTTTTAACTTGTACAGCAGACCTTTGTGCCAAACTCTATCGAATGCCTGTTGGATGTCTATGAATACTGCTGAAAAATACTCCTTCTTTTCCAGTGATTGTCTTATTAGGACCACTCTATATACTTGTTCTACAGTTGCATGTTTTGCCCGAAATCCAAATTGGTGAGCGCGTATAATCTTGTTTTCGTCCAAAACTGGTTTTAATCTTACCAAAAGATTTTTTTCGAATACCTTAGACAGTATAGGAAAAGACTTATAGGCCTGTATGTGCTAGGTTCCGTTGGTGGTTTCCCTGGTTTTGGAATCATACATACCTACTTGTGATATTTTCCACAACTTTGGATAATACTGTATTCTAAAGATGGCATTGAACAGCATTGTTAGGATGACTATTGCTTTTCTAGGTAATTGTTTAAGGATTTCACCCGTTCTTAGGTCGAAACCAGGAGAGTTTTTGCTTTCCATGTAGGTAGCTAATTGTACGTGCTAGTTCCTTTGGAGTGACTAGTTTTAGCGGTGGTGATAGCTGCTGGTCACTGTTGATAGTGTCGTCCACTTCCTTTTCAAACTCGATCATGGATGACTGGTTTGGAGTGGAGATTTCGCTTAGATTTTTAGCGAAAAGTTCAGCTTGTTTACTTCCGCTTCTAGCCCATGGATTGTCAGAAGATTTCCTTACAGGTGACACATGGTTATATGGTATTTTAAAGTTCTTAGTTATTTTCTATAGTGAGTAATTATCCTTCTTATGAGCTGAGAGTGTACTAAGTTTTTCTTGGAAAGTTATGATCTGATTATCCCCGCTTAGCTTTTTAATTCTCTAGAGACTCGATTGTATTCGGTTCTATCTAAGTCTGATCCGCTTGAGTGTGATATATAAATGTAATCATTATATGTCTAATATTTAAAAATAAGTATTTGATATACGTATAAAAGTGATTATTATCTGTTTAATATTGTAAACTCAATTGTTAAAATTAATTAATGAATTTACGAACTGATTTGTATAACATACTTATTTTCCTATAAATCAAACACTGTTTTGACTCAACTGTCACTTGTGAATCATACTTGTTTGTTAACGGGTATAAAAGAGCGAAGCCACAGTGGAGCAGGGCAGTTGCTCTTCGACTTTCAAGGCGTTAACATCTAAGGTATGATATTATTTTGATTATTGTTGATGATGTGTATTTATATTGTATTTATGAATTATGTAATGTAATGTAATGTTATTATGATGATTGGTGTATTTAAGATACAGGTCATGATAACTTGTTATTTATTGTGGCTGGTATATTGTAATGTAACGTTGTGTTATATACACTACTACGGTGGTTAATTGTTATATACTACAAGATAAATATAATGTTATTATGAATTGGATCCTATTGTTTATATTTCCCTTTATACCTAATAAGTAACCAAGATTAAATAACACATACATCTAGTTACATATCTAAATATCTACTATGTATACATATATACATAGTTACTGACATTTTATTATGAATTGAATCCTAATGTTTATATTTCCTTTTAATACCTAATAAGTAACAAAGACTGAATAACATATAAATCTAGTTACATATCTACATATATACATATTATTTAACATCAGAAGTGGGATTGACTTCATCCTTGCTAAGACATTTTTTTCTAAGTTTCAGAATGGATTCTGCTGTCCTGGAAGGTCTTCTCAAAGCAATCAGCGATGCTGTTTCTGGCCGACGCCATGCCAATGACGACGTGGCACTCTCGGTCTTTGACCCAGCAACTAGTGACAGCGGTGCCGAAGGCTGGTGTAAAAGCATCGAGGAGCTATCAAAGGAATTTGGATGGAGCAGTATCACAACAGTCGCAAGAGCTGGTAAGGCTTTAAGGGGTTCCGCTTTGCTATGGTTTGAGTCTTGGGTACCATCTGAAGGCCGAACATGGGAAAATTTCCGTACCGACCTGACAGACTTGTATCCAGAAAAACGGAACCTGTCTGAAAAACTATTCAAGGCCGTGTTATACAATTCTGATTCTGCAGATTCCTATTGCGAATACGCTAGGGAAAAGGTTAGGCTGCTACGTAATACGAAAATATCATTTAGAGAAGACCAATTAATCGAATTGATCTGCGGTAGCGTAACCGATGTGAACGTTAGAATGGCTGCTTTCAACAGTAATGTTAAAAGTACTTCTCAATTAATATCCTTGTTTTCCAGTTACATAAAACATATAAAACGACCAATAGAGCATAATGATTCTGACAGCATAACAGGACAAAGTAAAGCCAAGCGCCCAAAGTTAGAGAACCGAAATAATACTTCCGAAGAAAAAAAATGTTACTTATGTGGTAAAACAGGCCACGTAAAAATCCACTGCAATAGGAACCGAAATCCGACATCTGAAACAGGGACCAGTACTCCAGGAAATAAGGTACCAGATAGGGTTACTTGTACCTTCTGTAAAAAAATCGGTCACAATGACTCAGTATGCTGGTATAAAGCACGTTCTAATTTAGAGAAAACCAACACTAATAAAAATGAGGTTAATTTTTTAGACAAAGCGAATTAAAGCTTACAACTGTATCTATTCACGATATTCCAATTGAATCCCTTATAGACACAGGTGCCAATTGTAGCCTAATCAGACAATCCATTGCTAAACAAATTGGATGTAATAATTATACTACCTTATTTCAAATACCTTACAGGAATAGGTAATGTTTAATTGGAAGTCTCTGGTAAAATAACTGTCCCTGTAAGATTCGATGACGTATATATTGAACTTGAATTATTTGTTGTTAATGATCAAACAATTAATTACAATCTTTTAATTGGTAGAAATGCTGTTGAATACCCGGATATTGAGATAATTACAGATTGCGAAGGAAGTAGAATTCGGAGGAAAACTACTCCTAACAATCTAGACTTACACGCACATACATTGCTCCAGCTAGATTATTGTAATATACAAATGGCCGAGTTAAAATCAAAATTAATTCACTTAAATGGAAAATTGCAAAATCAAATCATAGATATTTTTGAGAGACATATAGCTATATTAAATAAAACTGGGTCAGTCAAAACTAGAGAATTAAGGATAAGGTTAAAAAGTGACAAGGTAGTAAATTATCGTCCCTATCGTTTGGCACCTTGTGAAAGAGATAAAGTAAAACTCATTGTCCAGGATTTAATAAATAGCGATATAATTCGTGAAAGCGAATCACCATTTGCAAGTCCCGTGATTTTAGTAAAAAAAAAAGATGGCAGTGATAGACTGTGCGTCGATTATAAGTCCTTAAATAAAATCATTGAAAGAGAAACATATCCTCTCCCTCTTATTGAGGATCAAATTGATAAATTAGGAAAGGCTAAGTTTTATATCTCAATAGATATGAAAAACGGTTTTTATCAAATTCCAGTGTCTGAAAACTCTTCTAAATATACAACTTTCTCAACCCCTGACGGACATTATGAATTTATAAAAATGCCATTTGGCATTTGTAACGGGCCATCCGTATTTCAACGGGCAATATCCAAAGCCGTTTCACATTTAGATTTCCAACTTGTGTATATGGATGACATTCTTATTCCATTTTCAACTATTGAAGGTTTAAAATACCTAGAACTAACAGTATCAGCTCTCACTACATCTGGTTTTAAAATTAACCCCAAAAAGTGTCAATTCTTTGTTAACTGTATGGAGTATTTAGGTAGACAAATATCTCAAGAAGGTGTCAGGCCAAGTACATCTAAAGTTTCTGCCCTAATAAATTCACCAATTCCTCGTAACATTAAACAAGTACGACAATTTATGGGTCTGGCTTCTTATTTTAGGAAATTTATCCCAAATTTTGCAACACGTACTGCTTGTATAAGTAAATTAACACAGAAAAACCAAAAATGGGATTGGGGTTCTGAACAGGACATTGCGAGGAATTATGTACTAAATTACTTAATATCTAGACCATTGTTATCATAGAAAAGCTCAAGGTCGGGGTATCACGCCAAGCAGCAACTTGTAAGAAGCTTGTGATGTAGAATGTCGCCTCGTCTATGTCTTCTTCTGTTTTCAGTTTAACCTTTAGTTCTACTTCCAGGTATTCATTAAATGCATTCCAGTCTGTTTTATGATTATATAGTGCTGGTCTCTGTGGCCTGTGTATTGCCGACACGCTAAATGTTGCTATAATAGGGGTATGGTCAGATACGCTATTAAACGATGATTCTACATCAAAATATATATCTGACAGGCCTTTCACAATGAAAAAGTCTACTAGATCGGGTATTCTGTTGACACCAGTAAGCCAATTGTCGCTTGTTCCTAATTTTTTCACTTTGTGTTTATCGATCGTTTTTCCAACTCACGTCCTTTAGTGGTGGTTAATCGAGATCCCCGATGAGTGTGCTTACAATTCCAGTCTCCACCACTTACCACCAACTCACTCCACACTCACACACTCACTTACTTAATTATTCCAAGCTTTGGAAGTAGCAGTCAAACATGTCTTGTTTCAGATTGTGCTTTGGTGGACAGTAGATAGGCTAACATTAATGGGACCCATGCTTTCGCTTATAGTGATGGTAGTAGCCTGCATCCAATCCCCTTGAAACTCACTATGGAGGTGGTGCTTGATGTTACTTTTTACAATAACTGCAGACCCTCCTTGTGACGTGGTATCAGGATGATTGGTACAATAAACACAATAGTTGTCGATCTTAAAACCCTGCGGTCATTGAGGTGGGTTTCAAATATCAGAGCAATATCGACTTTGTTTTCTTTTAACAATATTTTCAGTTCTAGTTTATTTGGCGTAAGACCATTGATATTCCAGGTAGCAATGCGTAACGACATCATTGCGGAAGCCTACTGATGAGTGTCATGATGAGGTTCATCATTGTGCTGAACTGTGAAATGGTTTGTTCGATTCTGTCAGTCTGTTTTTTTAGAAGTGCTTCTAAACTGAATTTATTTTCATATTCGAGTTCTATTTTTGTCAAATGTGTTCTTTGTGACTCATGGTCAACGTGGTTTTTGGTAAACGTTCTCTGTGACCCTGTGAGGTCAACTTTGTCTCTATAAGATCGCTTTGGTTCTGAGCAGTCAGAGTTATCTCTTGAGTATGTTTTTTGTGTCTCTTTTAGTTCTACTTAAGTTTTTGTGGATTTTTTTACAGCTTCACTGTACTGTCCCATGTTTTCTTCTCCGCCTTGTTGCAGACTCTTTGGTTGGGTAGCCCTGGGGTTATTTACAGGCTCGAATATTGTAATGTCTGTGACAGTTAGGGGCTCATTAGTTGCAGCGTCTTTTTTCGACACTTTCGAGATGGTTCTTGTTTTCAGAAGCGGTTGATATTTGTTTCCAGTTTGCTTTCTTGCTAGAACTTCCGTATATATCTGACATCCTTTGTAGCTAGCAGAGTGACTTCCTGAGCATAGCGCGCATACCGCTGGTGTGTTTTTATCTATTGTGCACATCGTGGTTTTGTGTGCTCCAGCACATTTTACGCATCTGTACTGCCTCATTCAGTTATTTTTACTGTGTCCATATTGCTGGCACCTTTTGCACTACACCACCGTTGTTTTTCTTATTAGACTTTCTGGTTATATATTACTTGATTTCTTTGACAAGTTTATTTTCATGCGGGGCTACATTGACAAAGGATGTATTTAGGGGCTCTTTAGTTCTTTGTTTCCGAGCGGTTACAATTTCAACTTGTAACCTTTTTCCAGTTTTCTCTATTGCTTCTATGATAGCATCTTTTGGTGTACTAAAGTGAAGGTGTTTAATTACAATTCTCATGCATTTTTGATCTTACGAGTAAATGTGTGACCTATTAGTAGTAGTAAGTCTTTTAGTTCTTATGTGCTCTATCAACATCTTATATTTATCAACGGCATGAGAAGTGATTATAAGCTGGTTTTTGGATACTATTTTGTAAATATAAAAAATCTTTATCTAAAACTTCTTTGAAGAGTTGAGTGAGTTTCGCAAGGTCGTCTACACCATACAGTATTATTGGTGGTGGTTTAGGAATCCTTTTTGCTGGAGCATCTCCCACACATCTAACAATGCGAAGCTGTTAATTGTTTCAACTTCTGCCGGTGTGGTCTGTTCAGGATTAATTATTACCCTGTATTTGTTGGTCAGGATTAATTGTCTCTCGCCGCTTTATTCTTTTGGCTTAATGAGTTTTTGACTTTTTTTCATCAGGAGTACGGTTCCTTTTTTTATTTGGTACTCGTTGCCATGGCGCACTAGGGTTTTACAGTCTGCTTTGATCATTGTCTGTTAATTTTCGGCTATCTATCTGCTTATTTTGAGTCATTTCCCTTAGTGATGCTGATCGTTGGCGATTGAATAGGCCTGGATGGAATATTTGTTGAGTCAACATTTTCTTTGGTTTTTCCGGTAAAGTTTCATTGGCTAGCAATCCTTTGGGGGCTCCAGAATACGTGGTGTAGCCCGAGCTCTGCACAGGGAGGGATTCTCCGGCTCCGGCGGTACTTTCCTGCGGTAGTTTTTCTTTAAGTCTTGCTTCTTCTATATTTGAAGTATTTTTTTTCTTTTTGGGTTGTCTTCCCTTTGCGAGGCGCCAGGCTTTGTCTGTTGCTGGCTTCCATTCTTCTTAAGGGGATTTATTCCTCGTGGCTTATGGTAGCCTGGTAGGGTTAATTGACCGCCGCCCTGGCTCGGCGTTGGGCACAGTTAATTATTAGTGCCTCTGTTACTCGTTTAGCACCACCCGGGACATGTGAAGGGTGGTTCTAGGAAAGGATGGTAAATCCTACGGACGCGAGTAACTTGATACCCCAAATAACTTACCTAATTCATGAAATACGCTACCGATATAGCTTTTTCATGAATTCAGACTTCACCTACTTTCCCAACTGTTACCTAAATAAATGAACATGACAGTCCACGTCAAAATACAGCGTTCCATCACTCACGCTCATTACTTGCGATTTTTCCCGCAATTTACCAACTCAAGACATTTGACACTAATGACCTCGCCAACTACCTGAACACGAGATAGTTCTCGTTTAGTAAAACAACGAAGCGTAAAACTGATATCTCTATGATTTATATTCGGCTACGTCGTAAATTAATAACTTGGAGACATCATTAGGATATTATAGTCGTTCGTACGAAATCGTAGCGCTATTCAATATTTGCTAAGTGGTTTGGTTTAAAAATAGAATGTATTTATCGTTCTATGTACCAAGTATGTCTATTTATATTATGATCATGGTAATAACATACGTCCTTAGTATCTAGACAAAGTTATATTCTCTCAGTGATAACGACTGTCGAGAAGCCAAAAATGTATGAGATTGACATGCGCTAGCGAAATGTCACGTGATCATAAAAACAACATGACAATTCGAAAATTAAATAGCTATCGTTGATAAAAAAAATGCCCTTTGGCTCAACTGTTTTTAGAAGTCTCGGAAAAATATGAATGAGGTATCTTTCTCTATGAATGCTAAAAAGCATTCATAGAATAACATCAGCTTGGTAAACTCTAATCGTACTTACTCCGCTCAAAGTTAATTTTAAGTCATAGTTTGGTACTCCAACGAAAACCCCAAAGCTACTTAAATCAAATGTTGACGTATAGTTCTACGCCAGACTTCAAATAAACAAACTAGAAGAAGAAAACTGAATATGATGAAGTGCTAAAAGCATAAAGTCATATGTCGATCACTTAAAAACTTTTTATACGTCCATACTATTTCAAGAAATAAATTTGATTATGCACCAGAAATTAAAGTTTCAGTGATGATTTTAATTTGGCAAAATATGGATGAAATGTGGTGAATGTGGACGTAACGTACGCGTTAACTTGGCTCCTGGCTCGACACATTTCGAATGACGTTTTGATTTTTCACGTTTTTCATTTAACTTGAACAATTCGATTTCGATGAAAATAATATATACGCATACATAGCCCGAAGGATCGCCAAACTAAAGTGGCAGTGGGCAGGGCACATTGCTCGCAGAACAGATGGTCGATGGGGCCGAAAAGTTCTGGAGTGGCGACCGCGTACCGGAAGACGTAACGTTGGAAGGCCTCGCACAAGGTGGACCGATGACCTGGTGAAGGTCGCGGGTAGCCGATGGATGCGAGACGCACAGGACCGGTCGTTGTGGCGACGCTTGGGGGAGGCCTATGTCCAGCAGTGGACGTCTTTCGGCTGATATGATGACGATGATGAATATATACGCAACGGTCGCAATTGATGCCAACGTCAGAACTTAATTCGAGCCAGGTGCCAAGTTAACGCGTATGTGTGGGTAGTGGTAGTTTGCACCTCTACTTAACCCTTCTGGGAATGCCGGCGTGATGTTATGGGTTTTTAGGGTTCCGTAGCCAAATGGCACAAAACGGAACCCTTATGGATTCGTCATGTCTGTCTGTCTGTCCGTCCGTATGTCACAGCCACTTTTTACCAAAACTATAAGAACTATACTGTTGAAATATAGATGTATTCTGTGAACCGCATTAAGATTTTCACAAAAAAATAGAAAAAAAAAATTTGGGTGTTCCCCATACTTACAACTGAAAAAAAAATGGATAGGTCTTCAAAAATTATATAGAGGTTTCTATTATCATTTTTTTCAAAACTGAATATTTTGCCCGAGAGACACTTCCAAAGTGGTAAAATGTGTCCCCCCCTGTAACTTCTAAAATAAGAAAATGATAAAACTAAAGAAAAAATATATGATGTACATTACCATGCAAACTTTCACCGAAAATTGGTTTGAACGAGATCTAGTAAGTAGTTTTTTTTAAGTACGTCATAAATCGTAAACCGCAATTTACCTTTCATTCAATCAACTCAAATATAAAAAAAAACATAAATATAAACCTTATGCATAAACCGTGAACCATTATTTTGTAATAATAAATCTGTAATAGGTGCCTAAGTAAATAATAATTATAAAATTACAACGAACTAACTTTTATATTATGTAACTTGCTGCTACGGAACCCTTCATGGGCGAGTCCGACTCGCACTTGGCCGCTTTTTTTTATTTCCAATGTGATAGAAAATCAATAAGAGAAAATCTAATGTTGAAATACTTTAATTCTACAAACTATTATATTATTAAATCAAGTATTAAAGAATAGCGCAATCAACTTAAATCCAATAAGGTCAAGGAATACGATACATCGAGCACCATGCGACTGTGCGACACAACCAAAGCATCCACATTCAAAGACTGATTGCGGTAGTCGAGCCCTTAATGAAAACCGGCACGTATTTTGTTTATTTTGTCATTCTATTAATTAGGGACCTTGTTTACTGTTCCAATACGACAAGTCTTAAATAAGCTTCGCACGAATGAACTTTTATCAGTTTAATTTATTTATGTATCCTCGCAGAAAGTAAATTGCTTTGCCAACAAATTTTCTACCTACACGCACAAAACATTTAATTTTCTGGTTCAGAATTTACTTATATAAGAATTAAATCACTTATCCGAAACATAAATTGCGAAAGCAAATTAATCTCAGTAAAATGCTTGATCCATAGAAAAATATGAAGTGAGCCGAGGGAAATAATTTTCTTGGGAGTATAAATTAAATCAAGTACCTTGATGGTAAAGTGCGAGCCAAGTGCTTTTAAAAGCAGTGCTGACTGGTGGCTCTTACTTTCCGTTGTTTACAGGAAAATCTTTAACCCTTTTGTTAGAAGTGCTCGGTGGCTCCCCCGCATGAAAAGCTCCTAATCTTCTGAAATGAAAAGTAACTGCTTGTGTGAATATCCACACTATATTTATACTCCGAACAAAACAGTAGTCCAAAACAAGCTTTGTTTAACCAATCGTTTATCGGGATAAAATAAAAATAAAAAACATTGGCATCAATAACACAATAATATAATGGCTTCCTATCTAATTACATCGATCCTAAAACGATCCCTGAGGAGATCACATACTGTGCGTGTACAAATGAGGCCAGCCCTCGCGAGTTTATTTGTTTTATATTGCATCTCAAACGCAATTTCCTCAAGTACTTCCCCTATTTTTCCGCTCGATAGACAATAGAAACAGAGCTGAAGATGGCTCGTAACCATCAAACAATGATTGATATATAGAGAGGTTGGTTTTATTTTGCCACACATAAATCATTTTAGGCTCATTTAATGTCACAGTGAGTTCTTACCGATGTGATAGGCGTTCTTGTATTGATTGATAACATTGCAAAATACTTCAAATAACATTAATACTGGAGGAAAGCTAAGCTTATAAAAATCCCTTCTCATTTTCCAATAACTTGATATCACAATGGGATTATCAAGTAGTCGAGTAATTTTCTCGTAGGTACATTATACTGTTCGGGTTGGTTAAATAATTATATACGTTTCTACTTAAGTTAGAAGTTATTAAAATCATGTCCTATCCCTGTTATCTTTCCTACTTAACTAAGTAACTTATATATAATACTAATATGTATTTAATACAATATTTATACGTTTTTAAGTTTTTGAGGATGGATGTATGGATGGATGGATGTTTGTTTGTTGTGCTCTTCCAAGCTAAAACTGCAGAACGAATTTTGGAAGATATTTGGCAACCACATCAAAACACACATAAAATACTAATAAAATAGTAGATACTCACCAATAAACTAGTACCAATAAACTGCTATTTATAAAAGCTACGATTTTGTTACCTGTCACTCTAGCTATTGTGTACGTGCTGGAAATTAATAAGTGCTTGCAAGGTCCAACTTAACACTTTGGTAATAGTATTTATTCGATATAGCTATTTATACATAGTAGGTACTACTTATTGGCGGGCATCTGTATCTCTGTTTCTGAACGTAAATGATCCCTTTTTAGGGTTACGTAGCCAAATGGCATAAAACGGAGCTCTTATGGATTCGTCATGTCTGTCTGTCCGTCCGTATGTCACAGCCACTTTTTTCCGAAACTATAAGAACTATACTGTTGAAACTTGGTAAGTAGATGTATTCTGTGAACCGCATTAAGATTTTCATACAAATTAGAAAAAAAAATTTGGCGTTCCCCATACTTAGAACTCATACTCAACATTTTTTTTTCATCAAACCCATACGTGTGTATCTATGGATAGGTCTTTAAAAATGATATTGTGGTGGTGAGAGACACTTCCAAAGTGGTAAAATGTGCCCCACCCTGTAACTTCTAAAATAAGAGAATGATAAAAGTAAAAAAAAAAATGATGTAGATATATTACCATGCAAACTTCCACCGAAAATTGGTTTGAACGAGATCTAGTAAGTAGTTTTTTTTAATACGTCATAAATCGGAAACCGCAATTTTCCTTTCATTCAATCAAGTCAAATATAAAAAAAAACATTTAATTTCATAAACATAAACCTTATGCATAAACCGTGAACCATTATTTTCTAATAATAAATCTGTAATAGGTGCCTAAGTAAATAATAACTATAAAGTTACAACGAGAGCTGACAGACATTTGTTCCGAGCCTAGATGTTCGCGGATGTGATTTATGTGTGTAATTGCACTCATTAATCAAACATTCATAGCTGTACGTTGGGTTTCCTTTCGCCCGTGTTACGTGAGCCTGTGAACCTATGTCCAACCAACGTATGGAGAAAGTCAAAATTTTAAAATACTTTCATGGAGTTAGTCACCTAAATTGATCGATTAGACTTGAAATGTATCAAGGCTTCATTAAATAACATAGCCATTCATAAGTATTCAGTGAAAAGTTGCTCTCCAAAGTTCAACCTAGAAAATTATTTGGTATAGGTGCAAACGTGCAGGTAACAATAGACGAAGTTAATTTAATAGCTTGAAAATAGAGAAACTTAATCCAAAATAAACGACCATTTTTATTATTCACTCATTGAATATGAAAAGGATTCATTTCTAAAACCTTACTCAAATCAAATCTTACTTAGGCCAAAGGGCAAACTATTTATAAACCTTACATTCTGATAGATACCTACCTATTCACATGAACATAATAATGAAAATGGATCCAAGCTTCCGTCCGTTGCTAAGATCGGAACTGCTTTTAATTTTATTATATGCTTTCACTTTCCACGAACTCGGGGAAATGTCCTGACAGGATCGGATGTGAACCAAAATTGTGGGGAAACGTCGTGGTTGTCAGATTGATGCATGAGTTCGTGTTTTTCTTTGTGGCCGCACCATCAATCTTACAGATCTATTAACGTCGTCTTTAGCGCTCCTCCTAATTATCCGAGCAAGCTCTCTAAAATCCCCGGAGCTTATATGGAGCAAGGATACACAACATCATATTAAATTGTTTTCTTAATCATTCACACAATACCAGTACTGTTAGCTAATTAGATTTATATTTAAAATCATAATGTAATAAGCTTTTTTCTTTTCTTTTTCTCTTGATTTGTTTATTCACCTTTTCTTTCTGTAAATGAATTCCAAGAATCCATTTATTTGTCAGTTCTGAGAGTTGTTCAAAGTTTATCAAATTAAATATCGAACACTTTCCGCTTTTTTCCAATACAACGACCTTTTCCTTTCAATGACACATGATTCGATGATGCAATAGTGTTCCAATTGAACTACAGATTTTAACCAATAGGTACAAAGAATAATCTGCCTAGCCTTGCCCAACTATATTATTGTCGACTTCCAGGATAACCGGATGCAGCCGGAATACCAGTATTTTTACATCCAGCGACTGCCTATTTGATCTCCGCAACCCAGTTACTTAGTAACAGGACACCCCTTGGCAGAACTCATCATCTGCCTAGCCTTATCCCAACTACATTGGTGTCGGCTTCCAGTCAAACTCAGCTGAATACCAGTATTTAACGTGGAGCGGCTGCCTACCAGACCAGACCTCCACAACCCATTAACTGGGTAACACGGTCCTCCTTGACAAGACTGGTGTCACATTTTCTGGCTTCTGACTATCCGTAACGACTGCCAAAGATCTCCAAATAACAGCCGACTGCTTAACGTGCTTTCCGAGGCACGGAGGAAACTCGGTATGTTAAGATGGTCACCCATCCACAGACCAACCTCGACAAGCGTTGCTTAATCTTGAAGATCGACCTGTGCGGCTGTTTTTATTTAGCCACGAGCTTACCCCTTGGCAAGACCGTTGTCAGATGTTCTGATTTCCGACTATCCGTAACGGCAAACATATTCAAATAACAGCCAGGATCAACGACTTAAAGTGGTTTCCAAGGCACGGAGGAGTCTCAATGGATATTTATGGAGGTCTCACCATAATTTTGACCATTTATTTCGGTATGTTTATTTGGATAAATTATGTGCAAAAAAATGTAACTGCGTCCATGGTCGAGTGGTTTAGGCGTCTGCCTTGTGAACCAGTGGTCGTGGGTTCGATTCCCATGGGAAGAAACATACTTTGTAAAGTTGTTTTCTAGTTTGGCTAGGACATTGCAGGCTTGAATCACCTGATTGTCTGATAAAAAGATGATTCCGTGCTTCGGAAGGTACGTATAAGCCGGTGGTCCCGGCCGCCAAATGGCGGTCGTCAAATAAACCATGTCAGAAGCCCTTGAGGCGGTTTAGAAACTCTGACACTAGGGTGTGTGGGGTCGTTAGACCTTACTGCCCACAGGATAAGAAGAAGAAGATGTGCAAATGTAAAATATGTGCAAAGCAAGGACGCGGATCGCTACGGCACTAACAAGGCATGGTATATATGTTATACCTAATAGCAAGTAGTTTGCTGGCCGGCATTATATTAGTACATAGATGGCACAATTTATCGCGTGCTGCGTGATAACGTTCGTCATAACCGTTTTTCTTTTCAACGGCACAACATTTTGGAAAGATTTATCTTCATTTTGTAGCGGTGTTTACGCAGCATTATATATTCCCTCTGCTTGTACGGGAGCTGTAATGTAACATTGGTGGGATAAGAAGAATCCATTTTGTGAAACCCTAAAATCTTCGCTGCAATTGCGGGGGTTTGTCGCGCAAACAGGCAATAAATGCTGGCAGAATAAGCCAAGCCGGGATTGTTGTGGTACCTACTGTCGATATTGTTGTGTGGCCTTTAAACAATGGGTTTTTTCTTTAAATAAAAACATTCGTTTGAGTGTACAGGAACATTTACATCGTATAAATGTTCTTAGAAAGTTGTAAATGGAAAAGCTGTTGCCGTTCCGCGGAATTGACTACGAGAGCTTTCTGTGAAGATCTGAAAATACCTATATGAAAAAAATACAGTACGTTACAGACAGGCAACCGAGTATCGCATTAAGTAACGTCTAAGTACTTACTTAGGGTAGGCACAGAGCTGAGAGAAAAACATAAAATACTTAGATAATTGTCTTTTCTCTAAGTGATATATCATGTCAAGTGAGAAATAGATGAAGGTGTCCTTTATGTACCTATGTACTGTTTGTTTACACTCGTGCTTACGTATTGCTAAGCACATAAGCCAGTGCCAGGAAGCTGATATCGACATTTTCAATACTAGTGTTGCTAAATTGAAGAAAATTTTATCTATTACCTTCTTCGAGCGTAAATAGTCATTTTTGTATATAGTCTATTATCAATTTTCTGTTTCATATGAAGGTGATGATACTAATATATAAAGCTGAAGAGTTTGTTTGTTTGTTTGAACGCGCTAATCCTAGGATCTACTGGTCCGATTAAAAAAAAATATTTCAGTGTTAGATAGCCCATTTATCGAGGAAGGCTATAGGGTATATCATCACGCTAAGACCAATAGGAGCGGAACAGTAATGAAAATTGTGACGCAGACGAAGTTGCGCGAGTCAGCTAGTGATTTATAAACCGCATGTGGAAACTTGTAATTGGCCATATTTTGCTTAAACTAAAATAAATAACTAATAGATAGGACAGAACCTAAGAAGCAAAACCTAAGCACTTCACTTTTAACACTCTCGTGGGTGGTATAGCTGATAAGTTGTCAGGCTGAAACTAAGCACTTACACCGTCCTTATACGATACGGTTAACAACTCCATATACTATCTAAACCTTTTTTCCTCGCAGAGATCTCTCAAGACTCTAATAAGTTAAATTAAACAATTCAGTATCCTTATCTGCGAGAGAAATAGTGCCTGTAATATTCCAACTTAATGTCACTCTTAAGATTATATCACAGCTTAAGCCCCTTTGTGCTGGCTACTTTAGCAACCGCGTTACTTAAATCACTACAATTAGGTTACCAAACAAATCTGAGACAAAACTCCACTTGGCTCCGAACTGAGCAACCACAATGAGCATGAGAAGAAGGAAGTCATTAATAAAACATCATAAATACTCTCTTTATCCGAGTGGTTTACCGGTCTATTGTTTGATTGCTCTGCTAAAAATGAGAGCTCGCGACTAACAAAATTCTCGGAATCGAGATGAGCTTTTGTTTATCCATTCATCTGTTGCAAAAAGACTGAGCAGAAAGAAGAAAGAAAGCTATCGCTCCACTTGACAAAATCCCTCCATCACCTATAACGACACCCTGGGGATGAGAAACGACCTAAATATATATTTGGCATTATCTTTCCAACTCACAACTCTCACAAGAAACCTTAGGGTACTCATTTGATTATTTCTTTGTTAATCGCAAGTCGCGACTTACTTAAAGTGAACAGAAACATTCAAGTATAGTTCAATAAAAAGCGTTAACGTTTGGCCGTTCGCCAATACTTGCGAGACAATTCATTCGTTTCCGTCGAAGTATGCTCGTTTTGAACAAAACAGTGTAATCACCTTGCTAAGGAGAACCTTTAAGTTTCGCAGGTATTCAACAACAAAGGTAATGACTCTTAAAAAGGATATTGGAAAATTTATTCAAAATATATTCCTTTATTATTTGGATTAGTTTCATATCGAGGTATCATTACGGCATCCGTGTTATACCTTAAAGAAAAGTTAATTTTTCTAATTACTCTATTATCTGCATTTAATTCTTAAGCCCTGTATTATAATTATGACAGTCTATTTCAGCTTATATATCATCTATTTATAAAACATTGTCATTCATGTGCCTAGCTTTCCCAACTATATTGGGGTTAGCATCCAGTCAAACCGGATTTAGCTAAACTTTATAAAACATTTGAAAAACTTAAAGAGATCTATTTCGCTGTACAATATATTCTATCTTAGACACATCAAATATACTTTATACCATCCATCTAATATAGAATAAAGGTTGTTTTCACAGCAATCTATCGAAAAACATAATATCTCATTAGTTTTTGTGGGCAAATTAGAACACGAAATAATATTGGCCCTTCACCAAAATAGAAACACGAACAGGGAGAAAATTAATAATCTCAATAAAACTGCTTCAGTAATAGATTAGCAGGTCCCCAAATTCAAATTCCTGAAAGAAACATTCAATAATTTTCATAAAGACATTCCTGTTTAGCGAAGTAAAGCCGAGCGTTACTTTAAGTAAAAAATAAGTTATATACGACTGTCCCAAATACAGTAAAAAAAGGGATTATGAAGAAGCCTCGCTAATTATATTGCCTTTGGGGAAAAATTCATAGCTTCCACGGACTTCCAGTAAAGGAATTTTCCATCGCCTGATTCAAAGTAGCTTTACAGTGGTGCGGGCCAACAGCACATAATTCATGCCGCTCAGTGAAATATAATGCGGATGTTCTCATAATGTACGACGCGCAACTTAATCCGCCCGCGACTTTTTCCGCCACAGATATTTATACAAATGGCCAGCAGCGTAATGATCTCACTAGAACGCTCGTTGCGGACCGTTTTCGCCACTTTACTCACTACTTAGTCTTGTGTAACAGTACCGTTTTTATAAAACTACAAGAAAGCTGTGTACATATTTGTCACTGGTAAGTGGTAAGAAGTAGAGCCTTGATGCGCCGCGTTTTATTATATTTTTGTTTTGTCACAATAAAATCTCAATTATTATTTTCAGTTTCATAAACAGATAATAGGGACGAAAATAGTTGTTGGCCAACAAAGCTTTGGAAATAGGGAATATGCACGAAAAAAATATTTATTATACTCAATACTCAATACTCAATTCTTTATTGCGTTCCATATGTATAACATAGATGGTATATACAAGTTTAGAGAACAATATGGACCCTGTCGGGCACAGCAAAAATTAGGAGAGAGGAAGACGGCTAAGTAGCATTTCAAGGTATTCAATATTTTCAAAAATTATTTTAAATGTAGAATTGTATGTATAAATATGGATATATTTATTAGGTCCGAGTTTGTATTATAGGAAAAAAAAAAAATGTCTAAACGTAATCGGTAAATAAATGTCAAATTGTATGTATCATTATGTATATATGAGTTCGAAGACTGTGAATTGATTGTAAAAAAAAAGAAAAAGAATAATAGGTCAAAAAATGTCAAAATTAAATAGGTTAATAAATGTCAAAAAGTAATAGGTAAATAAATGTCAAAAAGTAATAGGTAAATAAATGTCAAAATTTAATAGGTAAAAAATGTCAAATTGTATGTATCATTATGTATATATATTAGGTCTGTGTTTGTTGGTGTACTATTATTATAAATTGAATAAGAATAATAGGTATTTTGGAATTGTTTGAAGTATATTCATTCATTAAGATTAATTATGTTATTGTTTGTGTATTCATATTTCTTTTTTACGTTTGATTTTTATACGTACCTGTGTTTGGTGAATAAGAGAGAGAATAATTTTACTTTACAATTAATTTGTCATCAAAAAACTCTTTTACTGAGTAATATGATTTGGATTCCAGAAATTGTTTCAATTTATTCATAAATATATTTGTTTTGCTTACTTGTCTAATATCATTTGGAAGATTATTATAAATTTTTGTGGACATTACTAAAGGGCTGGTTGAGTGCATTTTAAGTCGGGATTGAGGTATGTTTATTTTGTTTTTGTTGTGTCGAAAATTGAATCTTGTTTGTGTTTCTTCACAAGTTGTGTAAAAATCTGGATGTTTTCTGACAAATGTACATAGTTCTAAGATGTATAAACAGGGAAGTGTGAGTATTTTATGTTTACGGAAGTGTGGTTTGCAGCTATCTGTTTGATCTATGTTGGTTATTATTCGAATTAACTTCTTTTGTAAGATAAATATGGTTTGTGAATCTGTACTGTTACCCCACAACATGACCCCATAGCTAAGCCATGCCTGGGCATATGCGTAGTAAGTGACAAGTGCAGTCTGCAGGTTATCTATACAGTTTATCTAAAAATATAATACTAAGAGTGAAAATAGAACCAAAATTGCTCGAAAAATAAATGAGCTATATAATTATTTTAAACAAATATATCTGTCCCTCTCGCGTAAACGCTGTTTTCTATGGCAGCTGTATAGGCGCCAAGAACTTTGACGTCACAATTCATATCGGACTTCTCTTTCTAATCGTAAACTTTGAAGCTTTATAACTTCATCGCTGATGAAGGTATTTAAAAAATAATTTCATAATTGTTTATTAGACCTAATAAAAAATCGCATGCATATTCCCTATTGTTGAAATGCAATGAATTCTGATTAATATATGAACCCAATATGGAATGGAACAAAGAGCCGCTATACTCTCGCTACAATGGTTAGAAAAGAATATTTTTTGTGATCGCTTTTAATTTATTCATCAAAAAACCAAATCCAACCGTTGAATTATGTCCCCACTAAATTATTAGGTATACGTTTATGCCATTGTTATTTTAAGGTTCGCAGATAATAAAATAATAAAGGAAGGTTTTATCTACATACCTTATTTATATTTATGTGTTTAAAGTGAACGATATTTCGAAGACTTTTTTTCAGTATCTACACTATATTTCAATTTCTGGAAAATGGATGGAGTCAATATTGGCTCTATTTAGTTCCATTTCTATTAGACGGTTAATAGTGGCCAGAGTCAGCAGCTATGTATCAAAAGTTGAGATTTAGTTCCATAAGAATCTTATAGCCAATAGGTACTTATAGATAGCCGAACGTCTTAAAAGCCCATAAAACGTTTTGACCTATTTCGGCTATTGAAACTTTGTCCACCACGAAATACCTTCATGTATGTTAAATAATAAAAGGCTGGGGCTACCGGATACGGCGGCCTCAGTAACTCATACACAGTTCCGGCGCAAAAACGACACAGCCGGACAGAGCGCGCGAAGATAGCGCAGTTATATGTGTGTGCGCTGCCTTATTTACAACTAGTCCGTTTCCGAGGTTTCACTCCAAGCCAAGTCTGCGCAGTTTACTATGAGCCATCAAGCCTTTCAGTAAACTAAATAATCTACACTACTTTGTGTGGAAGAACTTAACACAATTCACGTATCCGCTGCAACATGTTCATAAAGTTTTTGCTAAGTTCTTAAGATAATAATGATGATGATAATGTAGCTAGGTGACGGCTGATGCGCAGTAACTCATTACAATGTATCCATTTCACCAGTATTTCCTGGAAGGTTGAGTGCGTATAGTTTTCAATTTCAGGTTCTTTTTCAAAGTTTTCCGCTTAATTCTGCGTAACTTGTTCACCTAAATCTGAACCTACTTAGACTACCCTCAAACCTTTGTTGGTGTCACCGGAACACGTCCAGGTCATCACACGGGCGGCAGCGTTCATTGCAGGAGCACGCCTCGACACGGCATGCGTGACCCCGCATCAACATTTTCTCAAGTGCTCCTGAAAATCTCGAGGAATAGTTGTACGTATACCTACACGGCTAGGCAATCACTTACGTGGTTATATCGCCGACAGAATCGTGCATGCCATACCAAATACTTGCTCCCATATAAAAGTATCTTTGCTAAACGGGAAATGAGCGATAGTGTATATTAGATGTGTTATATTAGATGCACTATTTAATATTTATTGTATTTCGTTATAAATGTTTTCATAAAAAATATTTTGATTCAGAAAATAATAGACCGGTACCTACTACTTACCTATTCTTCTACGGTACGTACTTCTGAAACATAACCTTACCTACTAATATAGCCGGCCTCAAAGAACACGTTGGTAGTTACCAAATTCATTTACTTACAAAAAAAACACGCTGAACTATAGGAAAATATATCCAAAACTAGACTGCATGAGCACTAGGTGTTTCAACACCGCCCGGAGAATCACCTCTGGGCTTAATTACGTGTATGACGTCAAGGGTGTGATCTCTGACACGGTTACAACTAGAGCTGCTTAAGTACTGAGTGCTTTAAAACGTTTCGAATAAAATAGGAATAACAGACTGCTGTCTTTTTAAAACGAGCAATATTCATAAAAAATACTTTAACGTAACGTGAAACTATTTACTGGGACGTATTTTTCGTATAAACATGATATAAATTACATTAATTGGATGTATCTTCCCAGTTTCATACAGTTTATCTACGTTACTCCGGAATTTCAATGAATTTTTCCCCCGTGGCCATAAAAGCGCAAAAGAGTAAAAACACTCGTTCTTGAGCACTGCAGCGTTCACTGTAAATTACAGCACGTTAAGAACGTACGGAACACTATTGAATGTTCTAAACTGGGAAACTTCAGCCCGTATCGTCATTTATTTATACACTCTGCTTGCCGCGATGGCGACACCAACGCGGGTACATAGATCAATTTACTACAATAGTAATTACAGCAATAGTACGGCAATATGGATATCTACTTTTCGTATTCTACCGTCATATGTCAAAACACGACGTGCGACGAATTTATTACGTGAATTAAACGGTGAAATTCTCCACACAGATCCGTTGGAATTTAATGTTTTCAAAGCAACAAGAGCGTACTAACAAGCTCCGGAAGCTGGTAGATTCGTGACGTTTTCAACGAATTATTTTAATTAATTTGAGGCAAGGTGAGGGTGGTTCCGCCTGCGCTGCGCCTCCCCAGTCGAACGTCCACGCTTCGCGCCACCATCCTCTACAAAAACTAATTCAACTTGTGCACCATGTGGCCCCGCGTGCCTACCAATTACCACTTTGTAACCGAACTATCCGCTTGGCGTTGGCACACTAAAAAACATACATGAAGCGCCAACTGACCAATTATGCAGGCTGCCGCTGCACATCATTCACACTATTTTACTACTAAGCCAACACTAAATTAGCTTATTGTTAATTCGATTCGCAGAAAAAAGTTTATACCAGTTTCCTTGAACAGGAATGTTGGTCAAGGTTTCTGTGAGGGTTATATAAGAGCTTTACGAGGAAAATCGCAGCACAACTCGTGAATTTCCGTGAACAGTTTAATAACGTTAAAGTACAGTAGATACCTACTTAGATATTTAATTGAAGTTTTATTCATGTTGTTGTGAAACCATACAAATTCAAACATTTTATTGACATCAAAACAAACAACACTACCACTTCCAAAGTCGAGCTCAAAAATGTTCCTGAATTTTGGAGTTTTAAGTAATAAGAAAGATTTAACGAAACGAAATTATTGAGACCTACAAATACACTTAATAAAGACAACTTCAGAATAAAAACTCAACATGATGCTGTAATAAACCATATTGAAGACTCTTAAAAATGTACCAAAAATCTTGATACAAAATTCTTGGTAGCCGAATAGTAATTTAATAACGTTCGGGGATCCGCAACGAATTGTAGAAGAATAGGTACCTACGGCATAAGTTAATTACACTAATGAAGAAGGGAAGGTACGCTCAAAAAATCCACCCCAAGATCACTCCAAAGTCTTTAGTACGATGTTCTTCGCGCGGTTCATTAGCGCCTTGACTTACGGGCGGGCTTACATGTCACCTACTATTGTAACTTTTACGACGCAACGCTTTCAGTATACGAGAGCGGAACCGGATTGTAATTAAACCTGAAATTGTTTTTAGAGTATTTCGTCTTAGTCGTACTTTTGCAGGGGGTTTTATGGGGTATAGCTTCCTATAGGATTACGCTACTTCCTTATACTATTTGCGATATCTTATTAGTTAATTGTTTTCTTGATATCTTTCAATTTCCTTAAAGTCTTTTGGGATTTTTATATATATTCCTGTATCAGTTTAGTAAATCAACGTGAATTTTTTTCGGCGTTTACTCCTGACGCTCCAATCTGAGCTAACATTCCTGCAATATTTAACCAAAATTGACCACTCAATTATTCGGCATAGTGACGCGCGCAGGATTGAATGTAATCCCATCCGCCAGACTATCGCTCACATTAGACTCCTTAAAACCAGGAGAGAACACACTTTAGCATTCTGTATATTATGTAGGCTCACATTGTTCGGGAGACAGTAGGACGTCGCTCTCGATCAACGCCTTCACGTCTGGTTCAAGGGTGTTAGTTAAAGGACACTCGGTGCAAAATTTCTGCCTTATTTTCGATTTACAGAAACTGCCAAATGGATTTCTGATAGTAAAATGCACCCCTATGTTTTTGAAAATAAAAATTAGGACAAGTTTAAAGATCAAAACCAGGGGTTTTCTGACTTTTATTCCCCTTTGAAAGTATCTCTAGACGCCCACCATCTAGCTTGTAAATTACATTAAAATCACTCGGTGGCCGACCTTAGAACATAAAGAGGCTAGATTACGATGAAACGTGCCAATGCCCTTCCTATACCACTGACCGCCTCTGACTACGTGCTACCGTCCAATTCAAGGTCGCTTTAAAAGTTTATGGATTCTGCATCTATTAGTACACCTTGAAAGTGTAATCTTCAGTGGAAGCAGAGAACTATCTGAATCTCAGCTAAGTATTGTGTCAGAACTTCAGTTAACAGATAGGACAGGAATTATTCAGAGTTGTATTTATGTACAACTCTGAATACTTAATTCCATGTTTTAATTTTATAAATACAAAATCCAATCACATCAGAATACCCTTTTAAGGAAAAAAAGCGGCATGTAACTCAATACTAGCGACGGAGTAGCTCCTTCATTAGTGGGCCAGTGCGGGGCGGCGGGGCCTCCAGTATAGACCACATTTTTTGTCCTGCTACCAGAGAATTTCCTTATAAATTATCAGCGTGGATACAGTAATTTACTACAATGCTGGAAAAAGGCTTCACTTTTATTCTAAGCATCAGTTTTATGTAACCTACTTTGAGGCCATTACTGCTTTTGAAAAAGTTATTAAAATATTTAACGTTATATTAATCCGTTTTCGTTAGATTTTAAAGGTTTCTTATTCAATGATTTTTACGCTGCCATAGAAGAGAAAATAAATTCCTATTACTTATGACTATGTTCTCATGTTCTTATATTCTACGCGACATCTACATAGAACTTCCATCAAAGCTGTTCGCGGAACGTTACGTCACTGTTTTTGTTTCGCACGACACCTCTCCATGCATCGAAATTATAAAAAATAAGTGGGCAACTACTTAGAAAATGTAAAATAGCTTTACTAATATAACAGCACTCTATTTCCTGAGCCATTTGTCGCGACAAAGGGACGAGTACTTGCAGCGTGTAATCCGTCCATCATACCATGCAAATTGAATCACGTCTCTCATCTGCTCACATGAGAGTGTCTTTCTCTCTAGAAAAACGTTGCTTTACACTGAACATAAAATCGTACCTCAGATCTACATACGTATGTATGAAATTGTGGTAATTTTTTACATAAAATAGTCCTATATATTTAAGTCACCAAATGTTATGCCTACAAATTACAGTTTTAAGAGTAAATGTAAATAACATATATACATACCTAACAAGGTCAATGTATAAGATTATGATTTATTTATATAACTACTTCAACAGAGGATAATACTTTCTATTTCGGTGATACAGTATCAGCAGTAAAGTCACTTAATGTGAATCGAAGCGAGCACTCGGTTCATTTAAAATAAAACTTTGAACTTAGTTAAAGAAATTAATTGGACTAGTGTCCAAGTTTAAGTTTTATTTCAAGTCTTATTATTGTCAAAGGTCAAAAGCTTAATTGCGTCTTTCTTTAATACGTTTTATTATGGCTTCAATGGTTTGACGAAATTAATTTTGGCGTAGCCGCTTAATTTCTACTTATCCTGCGTGTGAGTGCCTGCATGTGTAACATGCTTTAATAAACATTGAAAAATTAAACAATTTAACGAACTTTTTTAAAATAGCTAATAACGGATGTTCAAAATAGGTAGATATGTAGGTATGGTCTAGGAAGTACTAGGTATAGTCCAACTTATGCATTATGGTCAATAATGAATACAGACTTTAAAATTTAAGTTTTCTAAAGTATTTTTTTTCAGTGATGTAATAATTGCAAAATACGTAAGACTACAAAATATCTTGAGAGATTGTAAATTCTCGATAAATTGTCAACTGAACATGATATGGAATACTTTTTCACGCATCAAAATTTGGTAGTCTATAATCTCTCGAAATAAATACGAGAAATTGTGGACTGACACAAAATGGCGACCAATCAGAGCACAAGTCTTCAATTTATCTATTTTGGTGTGATAGTTAAATTGAAAACTTAGCCCCTCATTGATTGATTATTGTTGGTGTGAGCTCACGTGTACGCTACAGAGTTACGAATTGAATGGAGTCTTTTTTATTTCGCGAAATAAAAAAGACCCATGACAATAAATTTGGATTTTTTCGTTCGTTTAGTTTTCTCTTATTTGGTAAAATAATCTTTTGATCTTATTATCATCTGTGCAATTGACATTTGATCTATCCGCTGAACGAAGAGCGACCGCTCCAGCTCGAGATCTTAGGACACCCCGACACTGATAAGTTAGGTTCGAACGGGATTGCGGTAGCTAGAGTGAGCAAGCGAAGCGAGCGAACTTATAGCTCCCGTGATCCCATTCATGTTAGGTTACTATATACATATAAGTGTTATGCCCTACAGGCAGAAGTAGGAGTCCGCTCAGCGGGGCTCTGTCAACTTACCTTGGTCACAACCGTAATTTAGCCTCATGTACATTCATATTAAAAATTAGTTACCTATACCTAACATTACACACCCAAAGTAAACCCAACCAACATCGGACAACGGGAGGTCCATTTAATTCGTAACTCTATGGCGTGCATGTGACGTCACATCTAACCAGACCAATGAGAGCCTTGTTTCTTGTAGACATGTGCTCTGATTGGTCGCCATTTTATTTCAATCCACAATTTCTCGGAATGACTTCGAAAAATTATAGACTATGAAAAATTTGATGCGTAAAAAAGTATTACAAATGTTCAGTTGACAATTTATCGAAAGTTCACAATCTCTCAAGTTGTTTTATAATCTTACGGGGTTTGCCATTTACCGGTGACAATTATATTGAATAGTGTTGTGTAGTGCTTGTAATTCTATCACTGATAGTTACAAACCACAGCTTTACCGCTTAATAAAACTGGCTAGGCACTTAATCCGAAATAAAAGCACGTTTCTTGTTATTCCTTTAGGATATTTCATTGGAGCGATGAAAGGGTAAAATTTAATTATAAGATGAGTAAGTGTAATTCAGTAGGTTTTCCTATGCCTTTTAAACTATCAATCAAATAGATACGCATATATTACATCTACAGTCACGTTCACGCCAGCCGTGATGGTAGCATGACACGCCGCTCGACACACGCCACCGTACCCCTTCTCAGTCGAACCATTGTGAAGAAACTTCATGTTGAAAACTTGTTTTAATATGTTAGTTTCTTCCATTATTACCACACTGATGTGGAAACAAAGGATTCTTTACGCCTTTAGCACACTGTAACAAAAGCAAAACGAAACTACCGGTGGCGAAACTTTCTTTAACATTATTGACGCGTTGCGTTTCGGTTAGCAGATATTTACACTGTTACTAAATAGTAACTAGATACCGTACGTATCATAAAAATCTTCCCTCGTCATATTGATGACGAATCTGAAAATTACTAACATTAATAATGTTTAATTATATTCAGCTACATCGGTTTGTATTTTCCTGAAGATCAAACTCATAACATCGATAAGAGGGAACACGAAAGGAGGACAGGTACGGAACTGTACAAGCGCCGCAGCGAGAACCGGCGTACGGCGACGTTCGATAACGCCCAACACCAACTCTACCTGCAAGACGGAGCGCAGCGGACGCCAGAGTTTCATCAAGCATCAATAGTTGGCGGAACAAAGACGGATAAGTTGGACGCGAATGGCGGACTCGATCCGCGCTCGTATCGGAAACTGAACGAGATCCCGCTTTGTTCGTAAACAATGTGCAGCGGACAAGGTTCCCCATAAAACTTTGAAACTCAAAAATGGACTCCGACGAGGCTACGCGAACTTAACCAAGAATGAAATTTATTAGTTATAGGTTATTAACTGAAGTCTTGAGTGGATTTCCACGTTCGTAGCCAAGAACTAAGGACTGAGATCTAAAACAACAATGAGCGGTGCACCTATTCAATTAAAAGAACAGATTTACAATGGAACGCTGTTATTGCGTATAGATACGTAGGCAAACAAGCCGGCTGGCCGACCTGATTGGAAGTGTTTACCGTCGCCTTTGGACGTCGGCTCTGCCAAGGGGTTTGTCGATGGGGGTTGGCCGACCTTAGAGACAAAGTTCAAGTGTCTCACATGAACTTATAAACTATCGTGTGGCTGAGCCTATGTCGTAACCTGTCTCTTGAAATGGCCAATTCTACGATATGGCTACAAAATTTACTTACATAAGACAGAACTTAGTTAAAGCAGGTAACTTTGGATACTCGTATGAATAAACAAATACCCAGAAATTCTTTAAGCAGAAATCACCTCATCTGATGATAACTACCTATAGAGTTAGAGATAGAGGTAGGTAGGTGTAAGTGTATAGACCTATCTATACACTTACACCTACATACAAAGCAAGTACAAACGTTCGTAAGCAAAATAATCGAGAAGCGAGAACAAATGGCCGCGGTTAAGTGAAATTAACTGCGAGGAATGGGCTTAAGAGGCGACAAAGCCCTAGCCAGGCTATCAATTTCCCAGCCCCACTAATATTCGACTCCACAGTGGATTCATGTGTTCCACGACTTTCACTATGGGACCAACACTGAAATCGTGAAAAGTAAATCGACTGTCCCATACATTTATGTCCGCACAACTGGACATAATGTACTGAACAGTAGATTATTTTTTAATATTTACTTTTTTGTTGTTGAGCATTGACTTTCTTTTTATTGACATTGGAAGAGCTCGTGGCTAAAGAATACTAGCCGCACGGATCGATCTTTAAGGTTAAGCAACGCCTGCCAAGGTTGCTCTGTGGATGGGTGACTATCTTAACATACCGAGTTTCCTCCGTGCCTCGGAAAGCAAGTTAAGCCGTTGGTACCGGCTGTCATTTGTAGATCTTTGGCAGTCGTTAAGGATTGTCAGAAGCCAGTAAATCTGACACCAGTCTTGCCAAGAACTGTCGTATTACCCAGTTAATGGGTTGTGGAGGTCTGGTAGGCAGCCGCTCCACGTAAAATACTGGTATTTCGCTAAATCCAGTTTGACTGGGAGCCGACCCCAATATAGTTGGGAAAAGGCTAGGCAGATGATAATGATTGTTGAGCATTGACTTGACAGTGAGCCATATTTCTTTATTTTACTTTACGAATTGTTCTGTTACCAAAAGAAAAGGCTATATAATAAAACTATAATGGAGGCAAAGTTAATTATTTAAATAGCTCTTAAGTGTGATATCTTGTCTACCGTATTCCCCTACTAGACCGAGCCATGTAGGAAATCGGTTCTCTTTAGTACACTGTCATACAAGTGCAACACTACACTTACATTAGAAATGAAGAATACGTAAATGTCGAGAATGGTACTTATACACAAAACGAGATCGAGTCAACCTCATTGAATAAAAACTTCGCTGAGTTTGTAATCGCAGTCGCTTCCTCATTTAATTTAGTTCAGTAACGTTGGAACAAAATCAGTGCGTCTTAGTAGGTACCTTCTCTAACTCTCGATTAAAGCTTTTATCGGAGGACTGATTAAGTGTCGAGACCAGGATGGATTTATTGTAAAAGTTGGCCGTTCGCTGAGGTTAGTGATTCAAGCCCGCACACTTTAGTCGAATAATTGTCTACGTGATCGGAATGGAGGCTTCCTGCCGCCTTTAATAAGATCAGATAAAGAGCTCACCCTGGTGCAGGTGTGTGCGCAGGTCTATTCAGCTCGCGCTCAATGTACCTCCCCTCATAACGCTTAAGCGCGAAATTTTCTTAGTAGCCAGATAGGGATATACCATTATAGCTCTGTGGAGAAACGGAAGCTCGGAATAGGCTCCTCAAAGAAAAAAATAATAGTTTAAAAAACTAAAAAACACGTTTTCAGCACGCACTGAAAATTACAAAATAATTCGGACATTTAGTTTGATGACTCAAGAGTTTTCCCTTTGCCAAATCTTCATTAGATCGCAGATAAACATAAACAATTTCAGTTCGTGAGAAAGCGTGGAGCGTTTGTGTAATCTTTACTATTTTTGGACAAAACGCTCCACGCTTTCTTTCATAATAAATCATAGTAAATATTCAATAAAGATGATTACCTACTTATAACCATTTCGCATAGGTAATTATTTATCGTTCATCACGAACTGAAAATGTTAATGTTTACCTGCGATCTAATGAAGATTTGGCAAAGGGAAAACTCTTGAGTCATCAAACTAAATGTACGAATTATTTTGTAATTTTTAGTGCGTGCTAAAAGCGTGTTTTTTAAACTATTATTTTTATTTTATACCTTTTATTATTCAAACTTAATTTTGTACCTAAATCATAGGGCTGCATTTCAAATAGCCAATCCGCCACCTTGGGACGGCCGCCATATTGGATTTGTAATGACGTTTCTTAGCTAGTCATGTATTGTCATCAGAACTCAGAGCGTGTGCCAAATTTCATCCTAATCGAAGACCGAGAAGTGGGTCAAATTAAGATTCCAAGATTTTCTTACATACATAGTTATTACAAGTGAAGCTAATAAAAGCGTGTTAAAAATATGTACCTATGTAAAATTAGAAATAACTAACTTCTGGCAGCGGCTTCGCCCGCGTGATCCCTAGGGAACATACTCCCGGGAGATACATATTATAACCTATATATAAAGCCTATGTGTTATTCCAGACTATAATCTATCTCTGTGCCAAATTTCATGAAGATCCTTTCAAGCGTTCTGACGTGAAAGAGGAACAAACATCCATCCATCCTTACTCATCTTCACTCTTTAATATTATTGTAACCATCTTATTGTAAATACCTACTTTCTCAGCAAATAAATGAATATTCTATTCAATTAACAAACTTTCGCGTTTATAATCTTAAATATATAAAAATCTCGTGACACGGTGTTTGTTACCGAACTCCTCCGAAACGGCTCGACTGATTTTCATGAAATTTTATGTGTATGTTTGGTAGGTATGAGAATAAGTGGTAGGTTATTTTTTTTTTTTGTATAGCAAAACAACGTTTGTCGAGTCAGCTAGTATTATATATATATAATTTTAGTAGGAAAAGTAGGATGAAGCCGGCCTACTTATAGGTACTTTGACTCATAAAAGCTCTTCAGAAATCCTCTCATTTCTCTTTGAAGCTCAAATCTAAGCGAGTTACAGAGAGTATCTCAATAATCTCTGTAACGGATGCTGCGCTGCTCTGGCTGTGTCGGCTGACACACGAATTGCCTGCATCCATCACTCCGTTCAGAAAAGGTCCATCAGAGTAGATACACAGTAATCCATCAATAGGCTCTGAATACTCCAGCGTGTCACGTCAGCCTAGCTTCTGGACGCAGATAGGCGGAAGCTGAAATATAGCAGGAACTACAAATCGTCAACATATTGGTAAAAACGTTTGTGTTAAAGATTATATTGTAACTTTACAAAAAGTTTATAACTTCGCGGAGTTTACCTACATTTTGATGCAAGTGGCAGAACTTTGTCATTGCAGCCGAGGTGGAATGAACGCCCGAGCTTCGAGCCCCGCCGTTTTGTGGGCGAGAAGAGACTGCAATGACAAATGCCCACGTATGTTAAACTATGTTTTTCAACCGCCTTATTCGAAAAACTACATAAAATCACATAAACGTAATAATTTGGAATAAAATAGGTATTTGTGTGAATGTATGGCTCGCAGATTTTTTTTCGAGAACCGCGTGTTTGTTTTTCATTTTCTAACGGAGGCTGCCGAACCATTTTGAAATATAAAAATTGTTTTTTTTTTTGTATTGAACTACTAGATACTCTATTTTTTTTTTAAGAAAAATAAATGATTTGATGAAATATAAAATTTGTTTATAACTTTGACGTTCAATTTACAAGCTTAGTTTAAATATTCACAAAACTACATAATTATAAAGCTTCAAATGGGTTGTTGATGAACCTGCCGAGTTTTTTTTAGAATAGGTATTTTTTTAATAAATAGGTAAACTAACAACAAACTAAAATATAGCGTCAAAAATTCTTCGGATTCGTCCTCAACGCTGTTATATGCGCCCAAGAGACGACTGAGATTATAAAAAACATGTTATAAGAACATATGGTAAAAACCAAAACATTGGTTTACTAATATTTTGTTTATAAATGAATGTTTTAGTTTAAAAGCAAAAGCAAATAAATGTGTGTTGCTTCGATTTGTTGGGTATACTTACCCTCTGTTGGGTGTAAGTATCAATAGGTCTTAAATAAATAATCAGAAACAAGGGCGGAAGGGCCTAAGTACGGGACATTAACAAGGGTCCAGTCCAATTTTCGTCCTGTCCACGTTGATATATTGAGGGCCGATGTGAAGCCGTTGCCCACCGCGCGCCCGACGACACAACTCATTTACTTTTTTCACCAGATACCGAACACAATAATTGCATTGCGATACCAAAATCAAACCACGGATTTGTTTTAGATCTTTTTTTGGTTCTGTTGTAACAGAATTAAAAAAAAAAACAGGAATGGTTTTGAAATAAACACAGGTATCTACCTAAATAATAGTACCTATTTAGGCAACTATTCTGGACAGGTAGAGTTGACAGACAAACCTGAAAGAGAGACTGAGAGCCAAATTGCTTCTACGGTTGACAACGTATGTCTCTAAGGTGCCAATAACTTCAAAATTATAGATCAAAAGTAAAAAAGGCTTTTATTTCACGCATAGAAGAATAGATTAACATTTTTTCCATGAGTGTGCCTTTTTTAAACAACAAGATAACATTATATTTGATTCAGACCACTGTTTAGCTGTTCGGGAGGAACTTAATATCAAATTAAATAAATGTATCAGAAGATTTACTAAGTAGGAACCAGCTATTTTTTTACAATTATAGATACCTAAACATACACATTTTTTTATATATACATTTATAATTTACCATAGCTAATTTTTCAGTCCAATGACTTGGTACCTACTTCACAAATACAACTATTCCGATTGATCAGAATGTAACCGCTGGTCTAGGAGTAGTGAGTCGTCTAACGGTCTAACCACACAAAATCCTTCCACTCGTCTTTACTACACTCTATTTTATACACCATTACCTAAGTTGAGCTGCCATTGCTAACCCTATAAACATTTCTACGACTAAGAAACTGCCATAAGTGCTGTGCTTGAAAAGGAAAAAGCAAAGCGACTAACGCAAAATTTCAGTCTCTGCAAGCCAACAAGTTACGAACGCTGGCGGTGCTTTAAAAATTCAGTGTGTACCCACCCGCCACGCTTGCATTTTTCGAGAGTACTAAAGTCTGCTTCGTTTATATTAAAGACCTCTATCTATTCGTTTTATCCACCCCGAAATATGCTTTCACTCTCGTCGGCTCTTCATCCCGTAAAAGAAGCTACCTAACTCCTAGATACATGGCTCGCTTTTCAAGTGAAAAAATCTTGCCGTCGCCTTTTCAATGATCGTTTCAGTTGATAGTTAACTATTGCGATGAAGCCTTGAGCTTGATATTACTGCGTAAATTAATTAAGGTTTCCTAATATCCAAGTAAGTAAAAAAAATGAACAAACAACCTTAATTTTGGTAAACCACTCACGTAGGTACGAGTAGATACCACTTTTAAACACCAGTTTATTTCTGTTTTTTTTTTAAAAAGGCAGCCCAAATGAGTCTGCCTACCTACTCAATAATAAAAGTGCCAGAACAATGCCGAATACCTACGTTCAGATCCTTTTGATCAGAACATCCTTCAAACAGCAGGCACATTGACAATATTAGGTGTATGTACCTACGTAGGTACTTAGGGATGATTCGGAGCTTCGACTCCGACTCTGATAAGTCGGAACTTTTAATCTAGAGACGCGGCAGCGTGTCCAGCCAAGTTCAAGGAAAACGGAACTTGCGACGCAGCAACCGTGTGTTCACGAACCATTCCGAACTACCTACTTTTGACCCCTTCACAACTCGAAACCTATTAACCCACAAACATGAAATTTGGCAATTCATTAAAGCCCCTTAGCTTTTTTTTACAATATATAGGCATACGTTTGACCACAATCTCACCTGATGGTAAGCGATGATGCGGTCGAAGATGGAGCACGATTGCCTAGAAGCAACCTATTCACTCTGACCTTAAAGACTCCCAGGTTGTAGCTATCTGGAAACACAGACTCTGGCAGGGAATTCCACTCCTTAGCTGTACGCACTATGAATGTGTTCCCAAAACGTTTAGTGCGTGTGGGTGGGATGTCCACCATGTACCGGTGGCGCATCGCCGTTCGTCTTGTGGTCCGATGATGGAACGGGCTTGGCGGAATTAAATCATGCAATTCCGTCGCACTTTCCCCAAAATGCAAGCGATAGAAAACCGACAGGCGAGCAACTCGGCGTCGATGCTCAAGGCTTTGGAGCTTCGACTCGACGAGCCTGTCATTACCGGTGATCCTCTTGGCTCGTTTCTCAATTGACTCAAGGGCATCAAGCTGGTATTTGGCAGATCCGTCCCAAAGATGAGAGCAGTACTCCATACACGATCGAACTTGCGCTTGATAGAGCTTGAGCAGCTGTTCCGGCGTGAAGTACCGTCTCACCTTTGCTAGGACCCCCAACTTTCTGGCAGCCACTTGAGCCTTTGCCTCTATGAAAGGGCCAAAATTGAGGGTAGATGTTAACGTAACACCAAGAAGCTCAAGTCGGTCGGTTATCGGCACGGTTACACCACGAAAAGATGGAACTGGGTGGAATTGGCTCCTTTTAGCGGAAAATAGACACGCTTGTCTTGAATCGAAATTTCATAAATGTAGCCCAAAAAGTTATTGATAAAAACCAGCATTATTATGACTGACTCACTCAGTGACTTATAGATCCAAAATCTATACCACTTCCAGATAAAACCTAGAAAGTTCAAATTTAGCATCAAGCTAGGTAATTGTGTGTAGACAAAGGAAAAAATCGGAAAACCGGATTTTGCTAAGGTTTATTTTTTTTTCCAATCGATCGATTTTGTAATCTATGTAGGTAACAATTATTATAAGAGCCAAAATGTCTGCGTTCTTTTCTTCGCAGAAGAATAAGTTCCATGAAGAAAGGTCGTTTTTACCCGACAACGGCAAAGCCAAAAGGAAGGGTTATTTTAGCTGTCTATGTATGTATGCATGTGCGTATGTTCCACTCTAGCACCTAAACCACTGAACTGATTTTGATGAATGAGGTATCAATGGATTCGTAAAAACATTGGGGGTGACATAGGCTAAATACATTTTCTCTTTATTATAGTTTCATAGGTAGGTACTTACGAATTACTTATAAACCTTAGACAACCGATAATAACACAAACTGCTCCTGCCAGGCTGCCGACTCAACGGTCTGACATCATTGCGAACAATTATTGTAACATTTAATTTTGTGTTATCCAAGAGAAATACATTCTATACAATCTTGCTACTTATATTTCGAAATAAGCATACGGTGCGGGGTGCGCGGGGCGGGCAACACGGTATAGTACAGTCTGCAGGTAGTTGTGGTAGTTGGAGTAGAAAATGTTTTAATTTGTATTGCTTAAGTATAGGCTAGTCATGAAAAATGTGACATTTCGACCTCGAGGGGTCGCAGCGTTAGCCGCCATCTTGAATTGAAGAGGCTAAAATTTGTTATTTTTACACGACTGCCTAAAAAAAGGAGTGTTATGTTTTCAGGGTTCATGTATGTATGTATGTATGTTTGTGAGTTTCTTTATTCCATCGTAACTCTAAACGCCTTAACTGATTTCGATGTGTGTGGTATCGTTAGAAGCGTTGCGTTATCCCGGGTAACATAGGCTAATCAAAACTAAAGAAAATATAATGGGGTAGCCATGGACCGTAAAACTACGGAAATATTTTTTTATTTTCATGAAAATTTGCTGACCTATACTATCATCATCTAGAGCTTGCTTAGTACATAACAAAAATATATAACAGTAGTATTCAATATGCACTCGTTCGCTAATAGTGAAAATTTAAAAAATTATTTTAGGACAGTCATGGTTACAACAAATAATTGAAACTGAAAAACAACTTTTTTATTGCAGTCGGGGGACCATTAAAGAAATGTTACAGAGTACCTACTGTCCCCCGACTGCAATAAAAAAGTTGATTTTCAGTTTTAAATTTTTGGGCCAATGCTTGTTTTTATTAATTTTTTAGTTCATTTTTGGACATGGCAGGCGTGTTTTTAAATTTTTTAATTATTTGTTTTTTTACGTAATACTTCAACAGTTTACTTTATGACAAAAATGTCTATGAGAAGTATTAAGACAATAAAATTTCTAAAAAAAAATTGTATTTGTATTTATTCTGTAGGTACCTACGTCAAGAAAGGTACAAAGTTACAAGAGACAATTTTATAAGTATTTAGAAAAAATCATCTAGGTTAAGATTAGGTTTTAGATTAGGTTGTTAAGATTAAATTATTAAAGTAAACGTTTTGAGGTTCCAGATAGGTTAAAAAAATCTTTAGAAGAAATCCGATACTTATCAACGATTCGAAAAATCATCATTAAAAAGTAAAATAGCTTTTGCCCGCGACTTCGTACGCGCATAAGTATCCCGTTTTTATCTGGCCCCGTAGGAATTTCTCGAAATACTCACTAAGTGCTTCCCTACACTCCTCAAGGAACCTACATGCCAAATTTAGTACTTTCGGCTGTGCGTTTTCTGTGAGTCACTCACACAGTAACAAAATAATTTTATATAATTTAGGATTTAATCTTGCTTCTTTGCCACCAACAAAAGACGCTGCATCATGCTTTTAGGACATACCGGCAAGTCCAAATTTATATGGTACGGAATTGAAAAAGCCGACCATTTACGAGTCGGACTCTCACACGAAGGGTTCCGTACCATATAATACTTAAATATATTTTTTTGTCGTAGCGGTAATAGAAATACTCAATCTGTGAAAATTTCAACTGTCTATCTACCTCTTACAGTTCTTGAGATACAGCCCGCTGACAGACAGACGGAAGAACGGATAGCGGAGGCTTAGTAATAGGGTTCCGTAACCCTAAAAAATCCAGAAAAATGAGCCTGAAGATTGCGATATCATTAATGGACTTAGGTACTCCTGTAGAACTGAGACAGCACCACCCGAGGCACTTTTAAATATCCAATGACCTATACTGCACATTTATGTGGAAACTAGCGGACGTCACGCGGTTTCACCCGCGTTTTTCCCGTTCCCGTGGGAGTACGGGGATAAAATATAGCCTATGTTACTCCCTGATAATGTAGCTATCCATTGCTGAAAGGATTTTTCAAATCGGTCCAGTAGTTTCGGAGCCTATTAATTTCAAACAAACAAACAAATCCTTCCTCTTTATAATATTAGTGTAGATGTGCAATAACGGTCATTGGACCACACACATTTTTATTGACTTTCTTAATATCAAAAACGGAAATAAAGACAGAGCTGTCCTGAATCAACTTCTATCGTGATCCTTTACGTTCTAGCTAGTAAGGAACAACGGTTCATAATTTATTGTTCGGGTATCTACGAAGCGATTTTAGGGAAAAGTTAATGTTCGTTATTGCAAGTTTATCTGGGGCCTACCATAATTTTTATCTACCGCTATACTATTAATATTATAAAACTGAAGAGTTTGTTTGTTTGGTTGAACGCGCTAATCTCAGGAACTACTGGTTCGTATTGAAAAATTATTTTAGTGTTGAAAAGCCCATTTATCGAGGAAGGCTATATAGGTAACATCACGCTATGACAAATAGACAACAAGCCAGGCTAAAATTTTGTCATACATTTCCTCCCGGACGATAACTTGTAGCCTAAGATCCCGATATAAAACGACCTTCACCGAGATGCTTATTTAATGAAACGTATTTTATATTTAATTTAATATGTCAATAAATATAATCCATATGGGTTGCCTAGCAAATTTCAGTCCAGAGTATGTTTAATTAATAATTAAAAAAGATTTTTTTTTTAAACATTTCACCGGTATGATTATTAGATAAATTCTATACCAATCGAAAGTATGAAGCCCATAGAATAGGCAAACGTTAGGTTGCCTATTCTTTTCCGGTCACAACTATCGGGTTGCCAGGTATAACCAGGTAAATCTGTACTAGCATTTTGCAACGGTCTGTTTATTGAATGAAATTTAAATGAAATTAAAGATTATTTTATTCTGAACACGGTGGTATAGGGTTGCCTGCGAAAAATCAGTCCAGAATTGCGGTTGTCGAATTTTAAAAAGTAAAATATTGCTCCGAGTGAAAGTTTCAAATACACATAAGTAGCTAGCCTATTTATCTATGAACATAGTTTGGCTACTAGATAATAATATTGTTTCGTATTGACATCGTAATCGTCTTTCAAAGAGTAAAAGTCCGCCGATATTCCCGCCATAACGCTCAGTACGCCATAAGTACAGTGTAAGTAGAGTCTGGCAAAAAAAAAAAAAAAACAATTTTTTTTATAACCTTTTTTGTGTTAGTTGGACTTTTATTTTATATGTAATAAAATTAAATCATTTTCTAATCGGTCATATCTATGAATGTCTCAAACATTCACAGAGATATTGGTGAACATACCATTCATAATACATCAATTTTGAAGTCGGTAATAAATAAATATTGTTATTTATAACATCGTAACGTTACAAACAGAACAAAATCACAATAACATTAAAAAATAAAATAAACAAAAGAAGTAGTTTAAAATCATAACATTGAAATAATATTTTGTACGCAGCGTTTTTGCGCTAACAGTACTCGCAGCCAGTGTTTACATCGCGGCCGGCGGACCGGGCGCGCGTGATTTGTCGTTGCGTAAATAATACTTGTTTTTGTGCAAATAGTATGTTTCGAAGTGAAATGAGTTGTATTATGAATGTCTAAACATATGTGTTATCGTAATCAAGAGTTATTTTGGTGAATATGTGTGTAAATTCGATGTATGGTGATGAAGTTTCAAGGTTATGTGAACGAAAATTATCAAAATGAAAACATATCACGTCACTGTGAGGCCAGGTCAGTTTTAATTCTTTAAATATTTATACCAATAAACAGGTAAATTCATAACGAATCCACGAAGGTATAATTTATAATGTGATAATATCTGTATGATGACGAAATCTTCATTTATCCGAAGGTCTATCCAAAATAATTACATACCTACAAAATGCTTCGACATTCGCGCCATTTTTAAACGAATGTTTAGGACTATCGAAGGGTTAAGTAAATTACAAAAAAATCATGTGTGTCGAGAATTAACAAAACCATAGGTGAATTTTACTAACAATTATTTAAACATGAAAAAATTATAGAAGATGTATTAGCTAAGATAATTTTAAAGATTTAATTATTATGTACTTACTGTATATTCAGCACTAAAATTAAGAAATTCTTCGTTATATTTTTTATTCAAAACGGTCACTTTTTTGTAGCACGTGGTATGATAACCTACAAATTGAAGAGACGCACTGGGTAGCTCAACAAAATTGTATTTAAAGTGTTTTTTTTTACGAAAAGCTAACTTTAATACACAGTTTTTAAAGTTTCATCATTAAAATCAATTATTTCATCACCCGATCCACACAAAAAACACTTTTTTGCCATTTTTTCCAACAATAAATAGTAGTACGTTTTTTCAGTTGTATTTATAGCGACACTCTACTCCAAAATGATGCATAGTATATACGAGTCTATAGCTATCCTTTTCTTTTCCAAGCCCAAATAGCATGCGCACTCTCTTTCTTTAAATGGGCGGACTTTAAACAGCTGCTATGCTGTGTCCTCTTCTATCGCATGGGATGGTCGGTTGGGACCTCTCAGTCGCACACATTCACTCGGAGCAATATTTAACTTTTTAAAATTCGACAACCGCAATTCTGGACTGATTTTTCGCAGGCAACCCTATACCACCGTGTTCAGAATAAAATAATCTTTAATTTCATTTAAATTTCATTCAATAAACAGACCGTTGCAAAATGCTAGTACAGATTTATCTGGTTATACCTGGCAACCCGATAGTTGTGACCGGAAAAGAATAGGCAACCTAACGTTTGCCTATTCTATGGGCTTCATACTTTCGATTGGTATAGAATTTATCTAATAATCATACCGGTGAAATGTTAAAAAAAAAAATCTTTTTTAATTATTAATTAAACATACTCTGGACTGAAATTTGCTAGGCAACCCATATGGATTATATTTATTGACATATTAAATTAAATATAAAATACGTTTCATTAAATAAGCATCTCGGTGAAGGTCGTTTTATATCGGGATCTTATACTATTGTAAAATGGTTAAAAGTTTTATCATGGAGCTCTGTGAACGTCAGCTGCGATTCGGTGAGTGGGTGAACCTTTTTAACGGCCCGGTCGGCTATAGCCGACAAACGAAAAAGTGCCCAACACGCCACTGTCGGCTATAGCCGACAAGCAAACAACATTTTTAAGTACAAAATCAATACGTATACTAAATCAAATTTTCTGTGATTACGAATTTTAAAATATGGAACGAAAAGCAATGATTATTTGGTTTTCGACAAGATGTTGGAATCCGTTTTCTCTTTTAGATATATAGCGCTGAATTTGTTCTTGGCGTGGGGTGGACACCGATGCGTTTACGCTCTGGCGATGGCGGTCAAAAAGTCTCCCAAACACGTTGAAAAAAAACACCGGTAGCACTCCGGGAGTGCCGGCAGAAGTGAAAACTTTAGCATTAACGCTGTGTTTAATTATAAGTACAAAAATACTATCATTTATGAGGTAGAATACAATGTTTATTTATTGCGCTATCGTACACAAATATGACAATTTACATGTTATTATTCATAATATTATATCGTTATTTATTTATATATTACATTAATTTTTATCTCTTAGAAAAATCAACTTTCATCCATAATTTCGTAATTCCGTAATTTCGTATCTTTGGATACGCGTGGCACGCTGTACATAAACACAGACGGACATTCGCGCAAGCGCCCTGTGCCGCCTAAGCGGAGCAGCACACTCAGGCACGGTAGAAAGAGTGGGAGATACTAGTTCCTCTCCCTTCCCCTCGATCTTACGCTTTTTCGATCAGCATCACGTGACCCTGGCGCGAGTTTGGAAGTTTTTACCCATCCAACAAAAAGTGCTCAGCGCCGCTAAAGAAGTTTTCACTTCAAAAACACCGGTAGCACTCCGGGAGTGCCGGCAGAAGTGAAAACTTTAGTATTAACGTTGTGTTTAATTATAAGTACAAAAATACTATCATTTATGAGGTAGAATACAATGTTTATTTATTGCGCTATCGTACACAAATATGACAATTTACATGTTATTATTCATAATATTATATCGTTATTTATTTACATATTACATTAATTTTTATCTCTTAGAAAAATCAACTTTCATCCATAATTTCGTAATTCCGTAATTTCGTATCCTTGGATACGCGTGGCACGCTGTACATAAACACATACGGACATTCGCGCAAGCGCCCTGTGCCGCCTAAGCGGAGCAGCACACTCAGGCACGGTAGAAAGAGTGGGAGATACTAGTTCCTCTCCCTTCCCCTCGATCTTACGCTTTTTCGATCAGCATCACGTGACCCTGACGCGAGTCCGTCTTACGCTTTTTCGATCAGCATCACGTGACCCTGACGCGAGTCCGTCTTACGCTTTTTCGATCAGGTCACGTGTCCTGACGCGAGTTTAAGATTTTATACCCATTACAGAAAAAGTGCTCAACGCCGCTAAAGAAGTTTTCACTTAAAAAATATTTTTTTAATCATTTTCCTCCCGATTGAAAATTGTTTCAGATTATTGCTAACCCAATATCTTATCAGAAAACAAAACGTCGGCCAGCTGTATCTCGGTGGGAAGGTCGTCAGCTAAAGCCTCGTATCCACTAGGCAACATAAAACGCGCGACATGATGCACAACATGTTGCTAATCATGTTGAGCGGCAACGAGGAACTTTTTGAAGTGAAAACTTCTTTAGCGGCGTGCATCGTGCATCTATTATACTTAATACTTAAATTCACCAGCTGACGAGTTTTCCCTCGGCATCTTGCAAGCTTACATTTTTTTTATTACTTACAGGATTGTATTAACTATCAGCTCACAAATTTTTATCCGGGAGGAAATGAAGAATCTATAGTTATTCGACTTTATACTTCATGCTCCAACTGAAAGATAAACCTTGAAGCCTTTATTCTGTAATATAATCCATATCTATAAATAATTAAAATCCTAGAACAAAAACTTACAAAATTCCGATGTGACTATCACTTTATTTTTCCCATTTATTTCGAAAACTATACATATGTCCTATCGACTTGATTATTTTTGTGATATTGTTTTATATGTAAAAACCTTTCATTTAGTATTATCTATAGTTATTCGACTTTATGCTTCATACTCTGACTGAAAGATAAATCTTTGAAACTTTTATTTATTATTTTTCCATTTGTCATGGATTATGTTATTGTTTTCTTTACTTACACTAATATTATAAAGAGGAAAGATTTGTTTGTTTGAATTGAATAGGCTCCGAAAATACTCAATCGATTTGGAAAATTATAAAATTGTTTCACCATTAGAATCCTACATTATTCCTAATGAACATAGACTATAGAATATTTTCAAAAAAGTTAGGGATCCGTAAGAAAACTTCGATAATGTAACCCAAGGTGTGAAAAAAATACCATTAAAATCCTTATATCGCGTACGCTGCGGAAACTATTGACAATAGAGCAAAGTGATGTACTACAGTTTTATAGAAGACATCCATAAAAAAAAAAACATCCATTAGGGTATATATCTAACTATTATGGTTTAGTCACAATAACCGCTTTTTGTTCAAATTATTCTATCAAAACCCGGGTGGAATGGAATAGTGGTGATTTTTATATCATGATGTTAATCATTATCCATTTAAATGATTTGGTTTGATTGTGTATACGTAAATTACACTTTAAATTATGCAAATCTGACCTTTCGTTTAAAAGTTACGACGGGTATAAAAATACTCTAAGTAAGAAAAATGTCGCGGTTTGAGCAAACTGTACGTTTAGTCTATTAACAAGTAATTTACACGTTACCCTTTATACCGTGAGAGAGCCCTCACAGGGGACTCAAGAGGAGGCTGAAATGGAGTGCCATTAACGGCTCCCTTACGCTTCCTCCAGGCGAACATCAACCACAGCGCCGCCGCTTAGGACCTGTTGGTCCAAAGCATAGCGCAGTGGTTGATTAACACCGCCGTAGTCGCTGAGCCGTACTTTGTCCCGCCCAGAGATGACTGGGTGGAGGACCTGAATGGCTCGGTGGCCCTAATATCGCCGGCCGCTGCCGGTACTCCGTCCCTCGAGAGCGTCATGAGAGGACAGGGGTGCGTAGCAGCACGGTTCAGAGAGATTGTCGTGGTAGGAGTGTACTTCTCCCTGAACCGAACTCTCGCCGAGTTCCAAAACTCCCTTACGGAGTTGGGCGTCGCAGTCGACGGGTATCGTTCCCTCCCCGTGCTTGTTCTCGGGGACTTCAATGCCAAGCACTTGTCTTGGGGTTCCCGTTATACGTACGGACACGCGGGGCAAGATGGTGGAGAACTGGGCCCTGGAAACAGGCCTGGTCGTCCTGAACCGGTGTTCTGTCCCCACGTGTGTGCGGATGCAGGGGGAATCCGTGGTGGACATCTCGTTCGCCAGCCCTGCTCTGTATAAGTATATCCGGTTTGACGTCTCCGCCCAGACCTCAACCGCGCCAGTGGCCCCGTGTGGTCCGCGGTGGGCGCTGAAGCAGCTAGACCGGGAGCTCCTCCTGGAATCCTCGATCGTGCAGGCCTGGGTGTCACCACCGGATAGGCCTGCTGACATCAAAACGACGAGGCGGAGTGGTTCCGGGAGGCCGTGTCCGATATTTGTGACGTGGCAATACCCCGGGTTAAGCCAGGACGCACCCGCCGCCAGGTGTACTGGTGGTCGCAAGAGCTAGCGACGCCGCGTGAGGCGTGCGTTGCCGCACGTCGCCAGTACTCCAGGCACCGCAGGCTTCGCATCCACCCTCCGGATGCGCTGGCTAGAGAGGCGGAGCTGTACGAGCAGTACAGAGCGGCGAAGGCCACCCTCCGAGCGGGGATCCTGCGAGCCAAGGATCTAGCTCGCAATGAGATGCTGGTGTCTCTGAACGGGGACCCGTGGGGAAGACCCTATAAAATGGTGCGGCATAAGCTCCGCACCTGGACCCCACCGTTGACGCAGAGTCTCCGGCCCCAGCCGGTGGAGGACGTGGTGAGCGCTCTGTTCCCCTCGCGAAGGGAGCATACTCCCCCACCTATGGCTCCACTACCGTCGGTGCCCGATGCGGACCACACCGATGACGACGATGACGACGCTCCTGAGGTAACTGTGGTAGACCTGAGAGTGGCGGTTAACAAGCTGAAGGCCAAAAATACCGCCCCAGAACCCGACGGCTTTCCTGGGAAAGCCTGGGTCCTGGCCTCGGAGGCTCTCGGGCCTCGACTAAGAGGGTTCCTAAGCGCATGCTTGGAGAGGGGCCAGTTCCCACTTCGTTGGAAGACGGAGAAACTGGTCCTCATGGGCGCCCTGCGGACATTCCGTCCGCATACCGGCCCATCGTGCTGCTCGATGAGGTGGGCAAGCTCTTTGAAAGAGTAATTGCAAACCACCTCGTCGGGCACCTACCGGGTGAGGGTGGGGCCGAATCTGGCCTAGAACCAGTTCGGTTTCCGCACGTGCCGCTCGACGGTGGACGCCATCATGCGCGTGAGAGCCCTCTCGACGGGGGACGCGGTTTCCCGGGTAGCAGTAATGAAAATTGTGACGCAGACGAAGTTGCGTGAGTCAGCTAGTATCAGTATAAATGATCAAAATACAATCAAACCCTACCGAGATGAGATGCAAAAATTTCTTTAGTTCTTCAGGTTTTCTGCATTTAGGGGTGACACTCGTTCGTTGACTTTTTGTCACGGTCGGGTGTCACCCCTTAACGGTCGACGAAATAAAACCTGTCCGTGGTGGGGTGTAAAATATTTCGAGCTCGCTTCGCTCGCTCTTACACTCTGTTTTCTCTTTGTTCTCGAGCGTTTCTGTATAACTCAACGAAATGATTATCTATAAGTATGAAATGATCAAAAGAAAATAAAACCTTTCCGAGTTGGGGTGCTTGAATTTTCGAGCTCGCTTCGCTCGCTCTTATGTTCTGCCCTCTCTCAAATAATGAGCTTTCTTGCATCAGTCCATAAAGTTTATACTTCTATTTAAGAATGATTTGAATGATCAAAAGAAAATAAGACCTTTCCGGGGTCTATGAATTTTCGGGCTCGCTTTGTTCTGCTGTGTTCTGCCCTCTCTCAGTTAGTGAGCTTTCTTGCATCACTCCATTTTACTTCTATTTAAGTATGAATGATGATGTTATGCCGTATGGTATCGGCCGGTGCCGTATGGTGCCGTAAAAGAATAATACCATCCCATCACATCCCGTAGGTATCGTAAGAGGCGACTAAGGGACTTGCCAGAGAATGGGCAGCAGCGTTCTCTGTAAAACTCAACACCATACACTGCGATCGCCAACCCGCCTGCCAAGCGTGGCGATTATGGCAAACCCCCCCGCAATGAAAAGCACAAAAAAAAATGGCCCCTAGTTCCCGGCAGCCCGTCTACCCTTGACTCCGGTAGCGGTCAAGGTCACGGCGAGGCAAGGGGTGCGAAGAATCCCCGGAGTAGACCCGGCTACCAAAACAAACACCGAAGACTGGACCTGGCAACACTGAACACAAGAACACTCCGGACCGACGAGAAAATCACCGAACTTGAGGAGGAATTGAGTAGGTTGCGATGGAGTATTGTAGGATTGTCTGAAGTCCGAAAAGAGGGGGAGGACACGAGAATTCTCAAATCCGGCAATCTGCTCACCCCGACGACGAAATAGAGACCATGTATGAGGATATACAGAGCTATACAGAGCCATATATGGTCATAAAACTCACTTCACCGTGGTCATGGGGGACTTCAACGCGAAACTGGGCAAACGAGACGGTGACGAGCTGCGAGTGGGGCAATTTGGATTTGGAAGTCGGAACCACCGGGGACACTTACTGGCTAGTTTTATGGAGAAGGAGGGCCTCTATATGATGAACTCCTTCTTCAGAAAGCGTGAGCACAGGAAGTGGACCTGGCAGAGCCCAGACGGTATAACTAAAAATGAGATTGACTTCATCATGTCGACGAAGAAGCAAATATTCAATGATGTCTCTGTGATTAACGCGGTGAAAACCGAAAGTGATCACCGCATGGTAAGAGGCACATTGAATCTAAATATCAAGTTTGAAAGGTCTCGACTGATGAAGTCCACGCTCCGTCCAGCACAGATCCAGATCCAAAACTCTGAGAGCTTTCAGCTCGAACTTCAGAACCGTTTCGAGTGCCTAGGGACCTCCGAGGACGAATGTAACGATGGGTTCGTGGAAACTGTCCATACGGTCGGGTCTAAGTTTTTCAAGACTCGCCGTACAGATAGGAACAAGAGGGTCTCTAATCCTACTGTGAAGCTCATGAAGGAGAGGCGGGATATGATTCTGCAGTCTTCAGAAGATGCGTGCAGATACCGGCAGCTCAATAGACGGATCTCCAAGTCCTTGAAAAGAGACCTCCGCCGCTTTAATACTGCAAAGATTAAAGACGCGATAGAGCGGAATAAGAGCTCCAAGGTCTTTGCTAGAGATCTGGCTATTGGGCAGAGCCAGCTCACGAAACTGAAGACCGCTGATGGCAGAACCATATTCGCCAAATCGGAGCTTCTGAGAGAGATCGAGACGTTCTACGGACAGTTATACACGTCAATGACTAAACCCGATACGAATCTAGCTAACGACCCAAGAGCTAGATTGACCCGGCACTATACCGAGGACATCCCGGACGTCAGCCTGTATGAGATTAGGATGGCTCTGAAGCAGCTAAAAAAACAACAGGGCGTCGGGTGAGGACGGAATTACGGCCGAACTCCTGAAGGCGGGTGGAAGACCGGTCCTTAAGGCCCTTCAGGAACTGTTCAATTCCGTCATACTTGAAGGGAAAACGCCACAGGCATGGAGCAGAGGTGTGGTGGTACTCTTCTTTAAGAAGGGCGACAATTCCCTGCTTAAGAACTATAGGCCCATCTCACTTCTGAGCCATGTCTACAAGCTATTTTCCAGAGTCATCACGAACCGTCTCACATGCAGGTTTGACGACTTCCAGCCTCCCGAACAAGCCGGATTCCGAAAAGGTTTCAGCACCGTAGACCACATACATACGCTCCGGCAGGTTATACAGAAGACCGAAGAGTATAATCTGCCCCTCTGCTTAGCGTTTGTGGACTACGAGAAAGCCTTTGATTCCATCGAGACTTGGGCTGTGCTGCAGTCTCTCCAACGGTGCCAGATCGACTATCGGTACATCGAGGTGCTGAAAGGTTTGTACAAAAACGCCACCATGTCAGTCCGACTTCAGGATCAGACCTCGAAACCTATCCTCCTGCAGCGGGGTTTGAGGCAGGGAGACGTCATTTCTCCGAAACTGTTTACAGCCGCAACTGGAGAAGGCTAGGCACTAATTTCAATGGCGAGTACATCAGTCACCTTCGATTTGCCGACGATATAGTCGTCTTGGCTGAGACTACGGAGGACCTCAGTACAATGCTCGATGACCTTAGTAGAGCTTCCGAAAGGGTGGGTCTCAAAATGAACATGGACAAAACCAAGATCATGGTGAATACCCATGTAGCACCCACTCCCATCAAGATCGGAAACTCTACACTCGAAGTTGTAGACGAGTACGTCTACCTAGGACAAACGGTCCAGCTAGGCAGGGCCAACTTCGAGAAAGAGGTCAAACGTCGAATCCGACTCGGCTGGGCAGCGTTCGGGAAATTGCGCGGTATCTTCTCGTCCCACATGCCACAGTGTCTCAAGACGAAAGTCTATGATCAGTGCGTGTTGCCAGTGATGACATACGGAACTGAAACGTGGTCGCTTACAATGGGCCTCATCAGAAGGCTCAAAGTCACTCAAAGGGCAATAGAGAGGGCAATGCTTGGAGTTTCCTTGCGTGATCGAATCAGGAATGATGATATCCGCAAGAGAACCAAGGTCGCCCGACGGATCGCCAAACTAAAGTGGCAGTGGGTAGGGCACATTGCTCGCAGAACAGATGGTCGATGGGGCCGAAAAGTTCTGGAGTGGCGACCGCGTACCGGAAGACGTAACGTTGGAAGGCCTCCCACAAGGTGGACCGATGACCTGGTGAAGGTCGCGGGTAGCCGATGGATGCGAGACGCACAGGACCGGTCGTTGTGGTGACGCTTGGGGCAGGCCTATATCCAGCAGTGGACGTTTTGCGGCTGATATGATGATGATGATGATAAGTATGAATGATCAATGTTCTCCTCTCTCTAAATTTTATGAGCATTAGTTCATAAAGCTCCGAGGTGGGGTGTCAAAAATTACAAGCTCGCTTCGCTCGCTCTTGTGTTCTGCCCTCTCTCAATCAGTGAGCTTTTTTGCATCACTCCATAAAGTTACTTCTATATAAGTATGAATGATCAAAAATAAATAACCTATCCGAGGTGGGATACAAATATTTTCGGGGTCGCTTCGCTCGCTCTTGTGTTCTGCCCTCTTCTAGTTCTTTAAGCTTAATTGCGTTACTCAACAATATTGAGTTTAGATAATGATGACAAAAAAATCAAAATAATCACACTTAGTTTCGAGATTTCGTTTATACGTATGATGTAAGAACATTTCTGAAAATAAAAACCTGCAGCGCAAATGGCATGCCTTCCCCTCCTTCCGAAAAATGGCTTGCGATTACCTTCACAAGAACGATAGGCCAAAAGCGCAACTCATAATTATTTGGGGGGAAGGGGGGGAGTTCATTTGTGGGGTGACACCACATTATCCGCCCCGGGTGTCACCTATGCTAGCTACGCTACTGGCAATAGACAACCATCAACGACGTCTGCTCTCAGGTGTCTACCAGTTCGGGACATCTCTACTTCCGTTATAATTATTTTGTAGCGCAACTTTCTTTAATTTTGATATATCTCCTAAGATATTCCCCCATATTAGATGGTGCGAACTGCAATTTTGCTCTAAATTAAACACTCAAGATGACTAACATATTTATTAAGATAAGGATTTGTACTATATTGGTGAAAACACCTGTGCAAATGAAGCAGTATTTTGTATCAAATTTGAAAATCATAAAAATGGTTATAGTGAGTCAACCATAAAAGATAGACATATGCTATTTGCTATCTAAAACTGAGTACCTACATCGTTTTGTTCTATCATCAATAGTTTTCGCAGCGCACGCGATGTAAAGAATTTTTTAGTTCATTTTTTTCGACTTCTTCAGTAATAATCTTCATACATCAGCCAATTTACACAAAGCCTTGACAAATAAATACTTAAACCTTCCTCGAGAACCATTCTATCTATTTAAAAAAAACCGCAGCAAAATCCGTTGCGTAGTTTTATAGATCTAAACATTCATAGGGACAGACAGACAGCGGGAAGCGACTTTGTTTTATACTATGTAGTGATTGCTCATCGATTTTATGTTTCATAGAAATAATATGGAATCTGAAAGAGACAAAATACTCTGACAAATAAAATCAAACTTTTCAAGAAAACTAAGACAGTTAAAAATAAAATTTTGAAGCTTATTTATCAAAACTTAGGATTATTAAAAACAAAAACTCGGTTAGTGGAACTCAAGAATTGAATTTTACAAGTAGCAACACTATTAAAAAATAAATTTATTGAAGTTTGAATTGTACGTTGTTGACTTGTTGTTGATCTACTAAAGATTGTTAAACTCGTGTTTGAGTCGAATGATTTTACGTGCTCTATTTTGTTTGTTGAATTGTTTACTATTTTTTTTATTATTTACCATTTAGTTATTTTTATTACATTCCTGTAAAGATGGATGAGGGTGATAAATGTCCTGTACTGGAGTCTTGTAAAAAATTGAAATCGGAGTTTACTAATTTTAACAAGATACCTATAACCTCAGATAATGTAAGTAGACTTTACTTGTTCTGAAGTTGTATTTTAATTCAATAACAGTAAACGTGATTATCTACAATATTTTATTCTGTTCACTTTTCATTTTATACAACTGTATTTTCTAGCATTGTTTGTTTGTTTTGCTTCAGTTTTCCCTTGGTCGTGGGTTAAAAAACTCCGTTGTAGTACCATTTATATCTATATCGAGAACTCACTGCAAATTCAGAAAAGGTAAAAATAATGAGTGGACTCTAGAAGATAACAGCACATTTGGTATCAAAATCAATGGATCTACTTTAGGCAAGGGGCTTGAGAAAAAGCTATGTGATGGAGACATCATATCATTAGAACTTACTGATGAATTTGTTTATAAGTTTATAAATACACCATCAGAAGATGTATTTGAAGTGCCAAGAAAGCGGTTAAAAATGGATAGCAACGATGAAAATAAAATAATTGATGATGTAAAAATGAAGTTTGAAGAGTCCCAAACATTTGAAATAAAGCATATTGAGGAGAAGATACAAAATGCGAAACAAATGCAAAACACATCAATGATATTAAAGGAACAATTGCAAACAGATATGAATAGAAAAATTCTTCAACTGGAAAATGAATTTGCCGCACAAATAGAAAACCTAAAAGGCGAAAAAAATGAGGTTGAGCGTCAAAAAACTTTACTCTGCGAGGAAAGAGATGCACAGCTTGCTACCATCAAACTTGAAATGGAAGAGAAAATTAGTGAACTCATGGTAAGTGGATGACCATGTAACAAAGTTATATTGTCAAATGTCTGCATCTTATCTCCGTGGGATGCCAGACAATATGCTTTATTTATATTCAAAGATGATATGCTTTATTTATATTCAAATCATATTCTGTACAGGTGACAAAAACCTGACACTCAATAAGTTTGACCACCACAATTGGTTTAGTCAAATAGTACACATGTTAATCACATTAAAATTTGCACAATCTATGAAAAAATTAACTTAAAAATGAACATGAAATTCCTCTCAATAAAAATTTAAATTGGGTTTTATTGTGATTGCAACTGTACACTTGTACCTTAGTCTGTCACATGACAAACTGATATATTTGTTCTATTTGTAGAAATGCAGCAATCCAAACCATTCAGGAAAATATGAAAAAGTTTTTGTTATCACAAACTGTTGTTCCACACTTCTTCTTATAATTATATAAATAATAACATCCATACATTATTTAATCCATCTACACCAATATTATAAAGAGGAAAGATTTGTTTGTTGGTTTGAAATGAATAGACTCCGAAACTACTGGACCAATCTAAAAAATTCTTTCACCATTAGAATCCTACATTATCCCTGATGAACAAAGGCTATAGAATATTTTCAAAAAAGTTCGGGATCTGTATGAAATCTTCGATAATGTAACCCAAGGTGTGAAATAATACCAAAAAAATCCTTATAACGCGTATGCTGTGGAAACTATTGACAATAGAGCAAAGTGATGTACTACAGTTTTATAGAAGACATCAATATCTACAAAAAGTCTGCTACGGTATATATCTAACTGTCATGGCTAGGTAACAATGACCGCTTTTCGTTCAAATTATTCAATCAAAATCCAGGTGGAATAGCATAGTGGTTATTTTGGTATCATGATATTATTCCTTATCCATTTAAATTGTTTGATTATTAAGGTTGGTTATGTACATGTAAATTACACTCTACATTATTCAAATCGAACCTTTTGTTTAAAAGTTACGATGGGTATTAAAATACTCTAAGTAAGAAAAATGTGGCAGTTTGAGTGAACTGCCCTTCGTTTAGTCCATTAATAAGTAATTTACACATTAGCCTATTAAGGGGGTAGAGGAGAGATGAAGATCGTGGACTACCAACTAAACCCGCGCGAACGAAGTCGCGGGCGAAGTGCTAGTAGTAGATACATCCACATAGCAAAATAAATTTACTTTATATTTTTTTGTAGATACAATAAAGGTAAGAATTAGAATTAATTGAGATCTGTTATTCACAGGAACAAATTCAGAAACACAATGAGACTGAGTCAGAACTGTTAAAAGAAAACAACTCACTTAAAGAGAAGCTTATGAAGGAGAGAGAAGAATTCTTATCAGAGCTAAATAGAGAAAATACTTCTAAAAAAGAGATATTGGAGAAGTTAGAAGCCAAGATACGTGAACAAGAAGATATCCGGCTGAAAGAACGTCAAGAGTTTGTAGATATGCTCCAAAGGGAAACTGAAGAGCTTAGACTAGCTAAGGAGAAGGTAATATACAAGACCAGAGGGGTGGGGGGAGGGGTACCAGATGTTTGAAGGCTTGCATTGTAACTAATTTTAGGATTCCAAAAATCCATAAGAAATGGAACCCTTATAGGATCACTTGGGTGCCGTGATTTGAAACGGCGCGACGGGACAGTATAAGCTGAATAAAAAAATGCATACTTCGTTCTGTGTAGCTCCATCTCTCTCAAATCAGAATCATGAGGTAATTGGTACGTCATAGTAGGCCGGTCAGTTTTGAGGTCTGTCGCGATGCCAAGTCGATTGACCATATATTCAAGTAGGCACTGAGATATCCATTGTACGTATGCGGCGACAATAAACGTCCAAACCCAGGACCAGCAAACTGAACATGGGATAGATACTAATACTAATTTACTATTACTAATTTTCTTTTTATTTTTTTTTTTTCTCTCATTATTTGTTTGCATAAACTGTTTAAGTATATTTCTGTATTAGTTTATTAATTTGAGTATATGTTATATTGTATGTATAGTTTATTTATATTTATCTTTGTATTCATTTAATCGCGTTTCTGGTTTTTTTTTTATCCACATTGCACCTACCACTATTATACTCTTCATCACCCAAAGGTTGACTGGTAGAAAATGCCTAAGGCATTAAGTCCGCCTCTGTACATCTATGTGCGTAAAGTGTTAAATAAATAAATAAATACTAAGTCGAGAGGTGAGTCAGCTGAAAGTTACTCGAAATGGTTGACAAATGCATTGGATAATGTTAAAAACATGTATACTTTCCGGTCCATACTTATGTTGAAGATAACTCAGCAAGCTATAGAAAATGTTATGCTCTGAGGGATCAGATATTCACAGGGTGACTCATCAACTAGACGAAAGTTGTCGAGAATCGAGATGAGTGACAGGCAATTGGAGACGCCATGTTCTCAATGAACTGCTGTAGGTTGACGTTGACAATGAGGGGCAGAGCCCAAATGGAAGAAAGTTTTTTGAAATGAGAAGAAAGTTTTTTTTAACTTCACGCCGCCCGACACGGCTATTATCTTTAAGCCAAAAAAGCGCTCCTTCAGCGATCGATTCAAGGCCGCGCCGTCAGCGCGCCGCCGCCGCCGTGGAAAATTTACCTCCACGCCGCCGCCGTCAAAAACCGCCACGTCGCTCATATCTAATAAATGTTGGGTATGGGGGTCAAACTAGAAAATTAAAAAAAAAGTTTTTTCAACTTCTTCGTGCGACATTTCAAATTGAAGGACTTATTGAATTATATTTTTTTCATAATTTAAAAATAAAAATTTTAGAAGTTATTCAAGAAATTAGACCAAAAATGACCATTCCCCCCTTATTTCCGAAACTACTAAGCCTAAAATTTTAAAAAAAATGCCAATAATGTAATGTTCTTAACCTACATATTACAAGAAAATCTATAAGAAGTCTCTAGTGTTAAAACAATATGTTACAAAAATGAAATTAGTTTAGAACCTTTTGCATGCGAGTCTGGCTCGCACTTGGCCAATTTTTAGCATTGAGTTGAGATTTTAACTTTAATTTGAAAAGTTTTTATCTTTTCGATTTTAACAACTATCAACTTCTCCACAGAAGCTTAAAATATACTTCTGTAAATATAACAATTTGTTTTGTTTCAAGATGACAGTTTTCTAAAAGTTTAGTAAATACTGTACACAAAACATTATCAAATAGGCAAACACATTGATTATAATTAAATACAATTATACTCACAGGAACTAAGAGAAATAGAGGAACAAAGAATACTAAGGGAAACAGAACTGAAACAAGAACTAGACAATATCAAAAAGAATCTTGAGGACAAAGTTCACCAAACGGAACAAGAGAAATTAAAAGCTGAACAATTGCTTAGTAAACAAATGGAGCATATGAAGAAACTTAGTGATGAGGAAAAAATCAAAATGGACCAACTGGTAACAATATTTATATTTTCATTTGTTTTTTTTTTATTTACCTTTTTCAAAATTTCTATGAAACATACTCATTTACTTACTAGTCTTTACTCTAGAGATTAGTAAAGAACTAGACTATAGGTATACATAACATGAGCAAAGTGTTTTATATGATCTTTCCCCCAATTTATGTCATTAAAATATTTTTGCTACATTGTAAAATAACATCTTTTTGTTGAATTCAGATGTCTGAGAGAGAAGAAATACAAAAGAAATTGAATGAAGCTCAAAACAATGCTGAAAAATCACTTGAAGAACTGAGGGTAAATAATATTTTATTTTTAACTTAATTTCCTACATAAATAATTTAGTTTTTTATTCAAGCCCATGGCGAATTGGTTCCAATAGGTGGTCAAGCCAATGGCGATAGAGAAAGATCCAGAAAGGGATGAAAAAGCCTTTTTTTGTCTCACTCTCGCCTTTAGTCCTGAATTATCTGAGATACCAAAGTAGTTTATTTCTGTATTGAATATGGTGTGTGTTGTCCCTACCTACTAAAGCACTACATGGTTTTTTACTAACAGATGCGAGTGACAGAGAGAGAAACTGAGCTGGCTGCATTGGCAGCAGAAAGGATTCAGAAACAGGCAGAGCAGTCTAGTGTGGTCATCAACACTTTGCAGGAACAACTTGAAAGGGTAAGCAGTAATCTTTGTAGTCAGTGCTTCAGGATATGTAACTATTCGGTATTTTTCTTTATATATCCTGAAATGTTAAATTTTACATATTCGTTACTAAACTACTGAGTTTTTGTATAACTGGTCACCATTAAATGATGTAGGATTTTATGAATATACTTCATTCAAAATTCTTACAGGTAAAAAGCCAACTACACACTGTTGAAACTGAGAGAAACACAATTTTAGAGAACATTTGTGCACCAGAACATTCTGGAGAAAGCTCATCGAAGGAGATGGTACTGAACGAAATGGGTGAACTGATGGAAAGTGAGCTGCAGTGCAGCATATGTAATGAACTCTTTGTGGAGGCCACTACTCTGAACTGCTCACATACCTTCTGCAAATACTGTATATCCGTTTGGAAAAAAAAGAAAAAGGATTGTCCCATATGCAGGTGCAATGTTGTTGCCTTATTTTTTATTTGTAACAACTAACTAGAAACCTTTGTTTGATTTAATACAATTATTATTTTCAGAGCTTCAATCACATCTGAATGCAAAAGCTTAGTACTAGACTCCTTCATAGAGAAAATGGTGCAAAGTCTGAGTGAGGAGATGAAACGAAAAAGAAAAGAAATCTTGGATGGTAGAAAAGGTATGTGATATTTATTGTAATGACTAGAGCCCGGATAAATATACGCTTTTAATTGATTTCAAGTTGATTTAAACCAAAAAAAATGCATAAAAGGGTTTATGTTTGAATTTTGTATGCAAAACTGTCAAAAATACAAATTTTTCATGAAATAAAAATACCTGGCATTGGGACAATGAAAGAAAACAATCAAATAAATTTTCAACCATAGTCCTTTAATAAAATTGCAGACATTCTTGCACAAAATATTGATCATGTTAATTTTATGTTCAATAATAGCATAGTGCTTACACTTTAACCCATGTGGCATAGAAGCAATATTATCTCAAGAATGTAATGAAAAATAGGAAAAAAAAATAAGTATAATATTTATCCGGACTCATTTTTTTTTCTCAAATTCTTTATACTTACTATGCATAATGATAACAATGCAGCTTCATAATCAATTATTTTAACACAATAGTAAAGGGTTATGAATGGATTGGTGGGCTAAACAAAAATACTATTAAAAGCATTCATCTCCAAAGTCATTTCATTTTTATCTTACACAGATCGTCAGAGCAACAACAAACCAGGGCGGCGTCATTAAATCATTTCTTATTAGACCTGCCGGGTCTAAAAAGGCCATTTTAGTATAATCATATTAAGATCATAATATTAATCATGCCACAATCTGTCAAATTTAATTTTCATTTTTATCGTTAAAGCATTAGGTTCAAGTTTGTTTGGGAAAATTTTACAGTTTCGGGTAGTTTGATGTGCTGGCTGATTCGGCTAAAGTGGCATTTTTAGACCCGCTGTAGCTTAGTGGCTTTCAGTTTATTAAAAAAACTGTTCAGGTTAAGCGTTAAAAATAGATGTCTTATAACTAGTCGTTATTCATACTGAATTGTTTACGTTAAATTAAGTCGCTTTTCGTACGTCGTGCGTTGTGTCAATGTGTGATCGCTTAGTTGTTTTTAACTGCACAATTTGACGCATTTTACATCGTAATTTAGTTATTGAATTTATCCCGGAAAGTTATTGTGCACAAAAATCTAGATGTGATAATGTGTTGAAATCTCCATGTGTTGTTGTATCTACATACACACATCAAAAAAAGTTTGTGATCACTTTGAAAAATCGAAAACTTTTTCGTTACGGTAGATTATATTATGATTTCTTCTTCTTTTTAGAACCTTTTTAAAAAATATAGAATTAGAATTTAAAACAATTCAATTGTAGATTATATTATGATTTCTTCTTCTTTTTAGATTCTTTGTTTTAAAAATATAGAATTAGAATTTAAAACAATAAAACAATTTAATTGTTCTTCCATATAAAAAGGCTTTCAGTCCTAGCTTACGCTCATTTAGAATTCTGATTAAGTCAATTTTAACGGATTTAAAATACTTTTTCGCGGAAAGTTGTAATTGAAAAAATGCCAAAAGGATTATCAGAAGTTTTACGAGCAAGAATAGTAACTTTGAGGGAAGAAGGATACACCACGAGAGAAATAGCACGCAGAGTTGCTATATCCCAATCCTGTGTCGTGACCACGTTGCAGAGGTACTGGTTGGGGTAGAGGTACAGGTTTCTGGCAGCCCGTAACCCAACAATCAACGCTACTAAAATAAAAGCAGAAGTTCGGGCCGCCTCTGGGCTTGAAGTTAGCACTCAGACCATTCGGAATTGCTTGCAGCAGGCTAGATTACGAGCATAGAGGTCTTGGCGAGCGCCTCTGAATTCCCGGCAACGTCAACGACGGAGATTGCAGTGGGCTAGGCTTCGGCAAAATGAAGAAGATGAAGAAAAAAACATTAGGCAAAACTGTCTCTTCGTTGACGAATCGTGAATCAGAACTCATCCAGATAACCGCCACGTGTCCGTGTCTGGAGAAGACCAGGAGACCGTTAAAGGCAAAGAATTGCCACTGGAACAGTTCAGCAAGGCGGGAAATCGGTGTCCTTTTGGGGTGGTATTATGATTGGAGCTAGAACACCTTTGATCCCGTATCGAGGCATCATGACAGCAGACGTGTATAAAGCAGTTGCACCAATTTGTAGTGATCGATGATAATGCGCCCGCACATCGAGCTCAACGAGTCAACGCTGCTCTCCAAGAAAACAACATCACAAGGTTAGACTGGCTTGCCGGCTCGCCTGACGTAAACCCAATAGAGCACGCGTGGGATGCTTTTAAGCGAGCTATTTGGAACCGTCTGCCACGTCCCCAGACAGTGCCAAAGAAATGCTGGATAACTTGATTCTTAGCATGCCCAGGAGGATCTCCGCATGTGTTCGAGCCAGGAGAGTTATATTGAATATAAACCTTTGATTAATAAATTGTTGTTTAAGTTTGGTTAAACAGTATTTTTCTTTCTATCAAATTCCTGTTACAATAATTGTAACAGGAATTTGATAGAAAGAAAAATACTGTTTATTAATTAGAATATAATTATTACATTCTAATTAATTACTCAATTTTTATTAATAAAAAATAGTTTTATTTTTAATTTCAAACAGGGTTTTTCTATTTAAACAAAACACACAACAAATATTTTTTATTGATAAAGTTAAATTTTAAAAAATATATCAGCTTATGCTAGTGATCACAAACTTTTTTTGATGTGTGTATGTGAAGCAGGAGGAGACCGCTTGTTTGTTCATGAACAAAAGATATTGTTTGTGCAACAAAGTGCAATCTAATAATGATATTATTTAAAATAGTTAGCTAAATAATAAAGATTGGTGATTGAAATGGCGATTAAATGAAGTAAACAAGCATTTATTTATGCCTGAGAGTTTATTATATTATGTTTTTTTATAAATAGTGTTATGAATATGTTTGTTGACTATACTGCAAATGAACATGAATTTAATAATAAGTTCAAACAAAATATCTATAATAATGTCTGTATTGCTGTAGATTTGTAATTTTCAAATCCTATTTTTTGTTAAATACGTCGAACCATAAATATTGTAAAAGAAATAATAAATAAATGAAATATTTCCGAAAAAATTGTGTAATTTAATTTCCATTTCCTAAGATCCCACAATCCAAGTTAGTTTCTTACATTCAAATACAGTTTAATTATAGATACTCTGATGTAATCGCGCATGTCCTTAGAGCCGCCTGACTCATAAAGCCCCTTATAAAATAGGCTTTAACGCACAGCAATTATTTACAAGTCTTGTAAATATAAAAACCATTTAACAAATGATGAAAATAGAACTGATCAGTTCAAACCTTATTCTATTGTGCAATCCTCAGTAGGATTTGTCACTCACTAATTTTGAACGGGGAACAGACTAATATAGGGCGAGTTACAAAACATGAATAGCTTTATGAAGCTGTATTGGTTGCAGAACTCGAGTCGGAACAAGGGCAGTCCAACGCGACCACCAATCGGTATGCTTATTTAAACTCTTTAATATTATTTAGGGTACCCTTGATTCTCCAAACAGTGGCACAAAACGATTAAAAAAATAAGAACATAAAACCTATCTAAACTTCAATTGTAACAAAAATTAAACATAGGTACACTTTAATAAATGTGTTGTCCTGTTCACTCTCTCAGATAAGTTCAATACTTATTGTGGCCCAGAATTCAAACCTTACATAGGAATTATGTTGTAGCTCTGTTTTCGTCAGGCATGGACAATAGGGAATATGCATGCGATTTTTTTATTTGCAAAATGTAATACTTATTAACTCTAATAAACAATTATGAAATTATTTTTTAAATACCTTCATCAGCGATGAAGTTATAAAGCCTCAAAGTTTACAATTAGAAAGAGAAGTCCGATATGAATCGTGACGTCAAAGTTCTTGGCGCCTATACAGCTGCCATAGAAAACAGCGTTTTCGCGAGAGGGACAGATACATTTGTTTAAAATAATTATATCTCGTTTGTTTTTCGAGCAATTTTGATTCTATTTTCGCTGTTAGTATTATATTTGTGTATGTTTTTAGATACACTGTATAGATAATAAATATTTTTATCGTGTATATTCCCTATTGGACACATCATTTTAATTAAGATTTAAAATTACAACCTCTTCGACAAAAAGATGATTATTATTAACAAGTTGGTGAGATGATGATCATCTAGCCACCGAAATCGAAATGCTATAGTAAAAATCAGGTGTTAAGTAACTGAGAGCAATGTTTGTATTGTTTGCAGAGGAGATGACGGTTCTTTTGGCTCCACGCCCGACGACTACGAATACCTCGAGGAGGAGGAGGAGGAGGACGAGTAAGTTTCCTGTCCACACTAACACCTACAGCAATATGGCGTCTGTGTCCCCGAAAGTTGGCCCCTATAAGGTCCCCTTTTATTACTGTTGAGTGGAGAAGAGCCGTTTTAAATAAAAAGGAAGCCACATAAGGCTGACCGCCATATGCGGCGGTGTTATCTACGACTACATTCAGCCAGTAACGTTTGAAACGATTTATTTAGGGCCGAGCTATAAAATAGGCTTAAATCCAGACTTCTTGGCAATAACTTGTGGAGTAATTGCGTTAAAATACACAATCAATGGCAATGGCTTTGATTGATTTTTGATTGCACTTGATTTTTTAAATTTGAATGTGTGGAAATGTCCGCTCGGGCTGTGTGTTCGGAAGATTGTTACTACTTGACTACTGAATAACCAGAACAAATAATATTTATGAGGCTCTCTCGCAACAGCCATTGCGAAAGTATGACTTACATTTACAATTTATTTGCTCTCAAAACGGTGAATGAAACGTAAGCAAACCGGCATGATTTAGAACCAATGTTTTGAAGACGTGTCTTATCCATCCACCAATCCACACTGCGGCCGCGTGCTGGATTACAGCCATTACCACTGCTACCACTAGCCACTCAATCTCACACAGAGGAGGCACAGTGGAAACGTTAAGGACTTTGGGTTTTTCACTAAACTTTGTGAAAGAAATAATGCAATGAATGTTATTTACACTTTACAGGGACGAATACTACGGATACTACGATGAGAGATACTGGGACGGAGGCGAGGGTGATAGTGGATCTAACAGTGATGCCTACGACGAATCAGGTGCGTAAGAAACCGAATCTAATTGTCTACACTTTTAGTTCTATTTTAAACGATTTTGTTTCTGAAGTTAGCCGTGTAAACCAGGGACACTTTAAATACACACACTCTTAAAAACTCGAAATGCAATTGATATACATTATAAGTGACATCTGTTAGCTCATTCGAAATAGCCGCATGAACATCAATAATTTCAGGCGTGTTTACAGAAACGTCGACATTTGCTATTTAACCTGTCAGGCTCCGCAGAATTAAAAGACAATAGAACAAAATAATACATGAAAAGTAGTGAAATGTAGTAAATTGAGGTGCCTTCTTCCAGGAAGGTTCTAGTCTTAATTCTAATGAAAATTTTTCAGATTATTGAGTAGAAAATTTGATGTTTAGCAGCCGGAAGTAATAGTGGTGTTAGAGGACGCGGGGCGGCGCTAGTGGAGGGCCGGCCCGACGCCTACTACGGCGGCTACGGGCGCTGCTTCCGCTGCGGCGCGCGCGGCCACTGGGCGCCCGGCTGTCCGCTCGCCTAGCAGCGCGGACCTCCGGCTAAATGTTATACTCACCGTCATCGTATCGCCATCCACTAACTTTGCCTAAGACTCGTCACAGCGCCACGCACTTAACATCCACACATGGTAGCACTAGCTGAAGTTTCACCTACTATGAAGGTTGGCTTTAAAAAAACTTTCTATGGTTACATACCCATCGTGTTTGTGCATTTTTACCATGAAGTGAGGTCAGTGCCAATATCGTGAGTGCTGAGAATCTTAAATTTATCTTAGGTACCTGGGGAGTCGAACAGCACACAGAATCAAGAGAGAGACATACAGCTATAATTAATTTGCTTAATTAAGGCAGATAACGTTTTGTTTCTGTATGTCGCCGTCCTTGTCGCTGCTGGACAGTCGTTCCTTGTTTTATTTCGAATCTATTAGTTCGATATTTTCAGAGAAAATGGACCTTGCCATAAAGAAAAACGTTGTAGTTATTCCTTTCCTTTTTTCGTGTAAATGTTTCTCTCTTGACCTTGATGTGAACTAGTGATGTCACAGTACAGTATACCCAGGTAAATCACAAGAATATTTAAAAAAATAATTGCAGGTCATAGGTTTAGTAAGTGTTTGCAAAATGCTGCACACAATTCCACCTTTTTTTCTTCACTTTTTTATTTATAAGATGTTGGTTATAACCACTTTACATGTCTAGTTAAGACAACCTTGGTACAAACTGTATCGGAGATTTATCTGTGATAAAACGTTAATAATGACATAGTTACGGAGGCATTGGCTTATGATAATTTTTATTCCATGGTTATATAAATTACCGAATAAATGTAGGCACTTTCGCCAGGCCTACACAAATGTTTCGGTTGATATTCATTACTAGCAAGAAAAGGGTTAATTTATGTGCTCCATTTCAATGTTCCGATTTGATCTAAATACGATGAAACTTCTATCAGTTTTGGCTATAGTTCCAGTCCATAAAATAATTATGTAAACATTTTTCCGCCTCACAACGGTGGCCCCAGTACTCGATCTTAAGATAAATTTTCAAATGTGTTCAGAACTTCATATTTAAATGAAAAATAGTAAGCCATTGTTTCCGAAGATAAACAAAATACGTAAATTTTCGTACTTATTAAGTCCGTGCCGCCGAACTTTAACGAAAACTCGAATCGTATCAAGTGACGGAGTCGTCCATTGTTGTATGTACACTTTGAAATTTTTTCATTTGTCTCGATTAATTGAGTACAGTTCCTGGTTAACTCGCGGGTGCTGGTCCGTTCGTATGCGCGTGCGCTGCTGTATCCATGGCTATAGTTTCAACACTTGCAATTTGTACTTTGACTCTGTTAAGCTTAATATTTATGCTACATTTTGACTCTTATTGTACTCAGACAATATAGTATTACCATGCTACAACTTACTATGTCGTTAAGTATTTGGGTAATGAATGAAATTACGAAAACCATTAATGGTAAAACTTGTTGAATTTTAATAAAACTTAAAAAGTTTATATTAAAAATATTTGTTTACCATTCTACCGTCTAGTCTCAACTTTACATGTTGAAGAGTAAAATCGTTTTCAGTTCATTGCTTTTTCAGAAACTAGTATATCTGTAAAGTAACTGAATACGATCAAAAGTCAAACCTCGTAACACTGCCTGTGTTAGTAAATTGCTCTTAATTGAATGTCGTTTAAATAAAAGTAAATATGATTAACATTAATTTGGAAGTCTGTGATTAATTTAATTTTATAATGATCTGAGAGCAACCACAATTTTTTGTTTGTCACAAAATGTCCAAAAACAACAATTTCTTATTAAAACCAATGTGAATTTATTATGCTCGTTATGTAAAATGATGATTGAAATATTTTAATTAAATCAATCTTTTAGTTCAAATGCAATTTTATTTCATTTTACGGTACGATTGCTTTATGAAGAATACATCAGCGATATACCACGTTACATGCACATATATAGGTACATCACTTTCTTCTACAGATATAAAATAATAATTAACCTAACACATAGATTGCTGGCTGAGGCGAGATCACGGCGCTGCCCCGCACAAACAGATTCTTCCATCGAATGTTTATTAAAATATTACTAGAGATACTTGTCGATTCGTTAACTGTAGATTTATTTCAATGTCGATGGCGACACGATGGCGATGACTTATAATATTGTTATTTTGCTTGATGTCCGTGCTTTGCTAGAGATCCTAAGGTGCCATCGGAAATGTCATAAACGAACGAAGTTTGTGTTCCATTCTTTAACAGTCGAGAATAGTCCATTTCAGGACTAAGGCCGCTGCAATTGCTCGCCTCTGACCCTCGCCTCCTTCTATACATCCATTACCAGCCACTTACGTAAAGTAGCCTGAGGGGGCCCTAACTCAGTGTTTACCGATTCGCGATCGACACTCAAAAATGTGCACGTTGCAGCCATTTCGTATAACACGCCGTATAACAAGTAAGCGCGGCGGATTAAGAAAATGCCACTGTAATGTAATGCGGCTACCTCACGTTCAGCTGGATTTCAATTCGACTGAAATGGAGTACGCCGCATTGAATGGCCACTTCGCGTTCGTCAAAGCAGCTTTGAAAGTTTTAGTTCCAGCTTAATCAGCCGTTTAATTGGCAGCCTAACCTTTTCATTGAACAACGCCGTGTAATTAGCAGCCTAAGTAACATCCCGGCATTTAATAGCTAGACAAATGACTAGGTTAGGTTCGGTTGGTATGACGGGAGCTGGGTGTAAGCGAGCGAAGCTATCGAACTTAACTCACGTCTTGAATCACGCCACTCATGTTAGGTTCCTTCCGTCGTCGATGTTAGAATGTTGAAATTGGTTGTTGTTTGAATTTAGAATTCCAAAACCAGACACATCGCCAGACACAGCGAAAACGACGCCGTCACTTCGTGTCTTTAGTTTATATTTTATAATAGCTGTTGCTTCACTTGGACTTTGTTCGCGAGTAAGTCGGAAAGTAAAATGTTGTCGCTAGATAAGATCTCTAAGATAAGATATATACGAACAATCGATATCTAGCATTGCTTGACTCCTGTTAGATTTATGAATTTGGAAGAGTATTATGCAAGGCACTGGCTGTTTCACCTCTTCTGTTCCAAATCAGACCAGCCCTAGTAATTTTTCGTAATGAGAAACGTTTTAATGATAACGTTTCTCTATGCATGATGTTAAAGAAAGTTACTAGGGTTGTTAACACGTTTCGGAATTTGTTCGGAAGAGTCATCGCGGCCCTGCAACGCAAAGGGCATTAGAAGGAACACGGATGGGTTTTAACCAGTGAGAGTCTGACACTCCCTTCTGCTCCACCTAGAACAGGAGGACGCATTTGATGATTTCGCATCCATAAAAAACCCTGCTCTCAGTCAGTCCTGGTTAAGTTAGCCAGCCTAGCTCCGACCAAATGCACAAATGCCTCCTGGGTGCTTCACAGGTTTGGCGAAGCGACCTCACCGTTCCGAGAATTTATTCACGTGGGGCAGCCTCGGCATTACTTTTTGGAGGACGTGGGCAACTGATTCCTTGGTTCGAAGCAACCTCTGCAAATTGGTCTACAGCGCCTATGTTGAAAAGATGTTTTTTAGGGAGCAATGACCCGTAATTATACCTATTATTATTCGGAGGGTATTTCTACTTGATCTGAGATGTCGTTTAGTTAGTTGCGTGTATAGGCTTAACGTTGCCAGTTTTGACTGCCTGCAGTTTGTAGCTCGTGACCATTTGCTGTCACGAAATTCAGTTGATCTATGGCAAATTCATGTACGAAATTATGGCAAAGATAGGAGGGGAAATGGGTACGGGTCCAGCACTACCATCTCGGAACGTCTCTTCGCGAGTTCGTCTCTGGGGTCATTGCCTAAGGATCTACAGTTCCCCTTGATCCACTGGAGAGTGAAGCTCGCAACGGATAATTCTGGCCATGGGCTGGTCATGACGTTTTATAGGCTTACTGGGAATTTAAAAGTTTTGAAACTAAACAGATAAGAGTTTGTTGGATGTATGTGACTTTGCAAAGTTTTGTAATAATTAAATACCTAAATAGAAATCATAAAACTTAATCGGATAATGTGTACCATAATTTTCTTCCACGGCCGTTTTCATGGAAATATATTCCTTAAAATCTCTAGAAACATTTGTCAATATTATGCGTACTGATGGTTGATGCTTGGCGGTGGGTTCCCCGTACACATGGCAGTAAAATGAATTCATGCTGTGAAACAACGGGATAGCACAGGCTATCTTCTAAAATAACCGAACAATCTTCTTGAAACTACTTTATGAATCATGATGATTTTTTATTTATTCCGAACCAGGAACGCAAATCGAAACAATTTAATGTTTTTAAAACACAGAAACCCAATTTCAGCGGAGCTAATGCAATTCTTTCAACTCCTCTATCATGGGATTTCGCCACCTGCTCGTGGGTGATATTACGTGACTCCTGACTTCAAGCCCGTATAGGCCCAGTATTGGGCAACTTTAGCAAAGCTTAGCAAATGTAAGCGCGCGCCTGTTGGCCAGTATTCTAATCTTAATACTGCGATTCAAAAACTGAAATCAAATGCATAACGCCATCTATGGAATATGTAGTTGAACCGTTAAAATATAAGTTCGGAATTTTATTTTAATTTTTATTAATAGGAATATTATGTGCATTCAGAACGATATTTTTAAGGTATTAAAAGAATTACTTTTTTTGCTAGTGTAATTCTCGAGCTGTCGACGATAGTAATATGTCGGTCAATAGATGGCACTGCGTGTATCTGCATTACGTAGAATAATACGTTGATTTTTCTAGAAAATTGCTACAATTCCTATCAAGTTAATGTGTAAAACTTATCTACATTGATTTTGTACTTTTTTTAACGTGATGCGAACAAAACAGAATACAGATAAAGAGAAAATAGGTTATGTTAATTATACTTTAACAGTCTGGCTATTATATTTGGCATACTTGGATAAATGCTAAAAAAATATCCGAAATACAACAAAAACATCTTATGAATATTTGAAAATATTAGTTAAAATAGGAATCATAAAAGTAAGGAAATGCATAAGTTAAATAAAATTTTAAAAAATAATTACGACTGTTGACATTAGAACCTACACCAACTTCTTCGGCAGGCAATCTTTAAACCGATGGTCTATGAGTACTGTTGACAATTGATTGAAATACCCGATCTTATTTATGTCATGGGTTTTTGCTGCTCAGCTCCTTGAAAATATAGCGTGATGATACACACTGCTAAGGTTAAACCCATAAGTATCTGCAATTTTGTAATATGTAGTGGCCTTATACAAGGGAGAAATGTCGAATGAAAATTTAAATGTTATTTTAAGTACACGAAAACCCATTTTATTTTATGTTATGGTGTATATCGACTCATGTGCACTTTCTCGTTCAAAACAGACATTTTCGAGTATTGCTGATCCTCCATAGCATATAGCGTGGATTATTTATGCAAAATTTGAACAAATTCGGTTCAGTAGTTTTCTCGCCAATTGGAAACATACACCTTAAGATATACACAGTTGCCTGAAATAAAGGAATAATAGTACTTAATAATAAAAAATAAATATTTCATACATTTTTCTCACACGGTTACTCTATTCTAAAAACGGCCTAAGCACCTGCCAGCCCTATAAATAAATGTTGTATTAGACTTATTGGCATGTAATAAACCCAAACGTTGGACACTGCTTTGTGGAACGTATCCGCCACCACAATCCGGCTGAACGTGAGGTAGCCCGCATTACATTACAGTGGTGTTTTTTAATCCGGTGCACCTACTTGTAATACGGCGTGTTGTACGATGGTTACGGCAGATACATGAGATACATCCCGCCTTACGAAATTGAATAGAACAAGCGCTGTTAACAACAACTGATTCTGGGTTTTCATACCCGTTGACATAGCCTTTATTGTATCTAAGTAGCTACATTCGGACACCTCAAGCTTAGTATCGCCAGCCAGCTTATCATCGTTGTACTATAAGACTTCCTGTTACACAGCAGCTAAAAAGATGAGTTTTGTCCCTGAGGTTATCTCCACTTATTAGAGTTGCCATAGATATGACTCCCCATTTTTGACTGGACGATTTCTGATCCCACCACAGTTCCAACAAGCGTGGCCAGAACCTGGACTTAATCAAACGGTTTAAGGAATATTAAAAGAATTTCGAGCGAGTGGTTAACTGCCTGTGTGATAATTTCTGTTATCTACGACTTTGCACACGTTGCACCGTACCTCTGACATTTTATTCTTGATAGGATATCTAAATATTGAGTAAATCATCACCAAGTCCACTCTCCGTGAGGCTGTGGTTTTTATGAAGAAACCCACTTCCTTGTCGACATTCTGACCTTCAGTCCCGTAACAAAATCTTCCGAGTTCTTTCGTGCTCGGCGCCGTGATCGGGAATTATTGTAGGTAACCTATGGCCAGATAGAACTTAAGAAGATTCCACTTTTTCTTTACACAGGTTGATATACCTACCTACACCATATTACGGTACCTGAAGATAAAGTTCTATGTCAGCTTCGTCTAAAATCTAAACCCACGGTTTATGAACATTATTTTAGGTAGGATTTCGAATAGGTATCTAGGTAGGTATCATCGTTTTACAATAGCTGAAAGAAAGAAAGCAAAAGTGTATTTGCACAAATTGTGACGCATACCGTACAAATAGGCGGCTGAACGAATTTAGATGAAATTGGCACACGGGTAGACCATGTCCTGGAATAGGATAAAGGATACTTGTCATCCCGGAAATATGTTACCTTGGGATAATTTTCTACATACTCGCGAGAGAAGCCGCTGGCGAAAGCTAATTATTTTGTACACTTGGAACGCCTACACAAATCAACACGCCCCTGACAAAATCTGCGAACAGTAATAAAGTTCTACGGCTAGCTATACGGAGCCGTATTGGTTGCAGAACGCTTTGCGCCAAGCTCGGACGTCCGTGATCAACAGTCGGTGAGTGGGTATGCTTTTTTTAGTTTTTTTTTTTTTTTTGCTTTGTTTCATGAAGTCCATAAACCTTATTAGTACTATATGTGTCACCGGAAAATGGCAAACTCCGTAAGATTATAAAATAACTTGAGAGATTGTAAACTTTCGATAAATTGTCAACTGAACCTTTGGAATGCTTTTTTACGCATCAAAATTTGATAGTTTATAATTTCTCGAATTCATTCCGAGAAATGGTGGAATGAAATAAAATGGCGACCAATCAGAACACAAGTCTACAAGAAACTTAGCTTTCATTGGTTTGTTCAGATGTGACGTCACATGTACGCCATAGAGTTGCGAATTGAATGAAGTCGTTTTCGATTTAGCGAAATAAAAAAAAACCGTCACAAAAAATTGGGATTTTTTTCGTTCGTTTAGTATATTCTTAGAACTGAGAACTGAAAACCTCCTCGCGGCTATCAGCTGAGTGTCTGCGCAGAATTTTCCGGTGACAAAATACCAATGGGTTCTGTAGGTACCCAAAAGGTGTGAAGTCAACTGGACTCTTTCTAAGCATTCGCCGTCTGACTATACCTAAGTAATGAGGGCTACCGTTTTTGTACCTACTCACCAGTTGGCGCCACTGTCGAGTAAGGTTCTTAATTATAGCATTAAAGTTGTTATTACGCGCATGTAAACAAAGCTGGAAGGAAAAATAACATCAATACAAATAAGTAAATAAACTCGCTACAATAGCCAACCAACAGTGAAATTTGACATTTAAAACCCCACGCTACACTAGCGCATCTAACGGCGAATTCAAAGGCGATAGCCCTCATTTTATTCTTAAACAGTTGAATATACCTATCTAAGAATGCCTTCTACTCCTTATATGTATTGCTTCTCATTGCTCATTGCTATAAATGTAAAATAATTGAATTTACCTAAACTAAACTGTCAACTTATCCAAACGAATTTTAGTTAGTATGTATTTTGAACTTTATTCCACCTTGAGCAAGCTTTAATTCAAAAACTGACTCAAGCACAGAGTGTAAGTTGTCAATTATGCATCTTAAATCGTTATGTAGTTGTGTAGGAATAAAGTTCAAAATGCAATAACTTTATCTCATTTTGCTAATAAATGTTTGCACTGTTTCCAGACGAAGTGACAGTCCTGATGAACCCGCAAATGGCAACATCAGCGACTTCAACGACGAGAACGAGGAAGAACTCGAGTCTGAGTACGTATACCTACGCAACAAAAAATATATTTTAACAATAACACATGCCTGTTTATTACAAGGCCGCAGGGGTTGTGTTTATTACTTTGTGTGCTAGCTATTTCAATCTAATTCAAAATCAAATGTATATTTGTTACCTTTCAAGTCTTGGCGGCTGAACGGATTTGAATTAAACTTGGCACTCGGCTATATAATAACCGGCACGAGTGGTGACTGTCGTGAGCACACTATTCATTGGTCGGTTTGACGACGACAGCTCTGCCGGTTCACGTTATTGGTTCCTCAGTCAATGCACATTGACTATTGGGCTTACAAGTTCGTTCGTCTACCGTACATTGGCGAGATTACCCAGCCGCATTCATCTGTGCTCTTCTCACGACTCGTGCCGTCTCCTATACCTTAAACTACCATAGGGTAGTTTGTATCCCTAACCCGAGAGCCTTGGGATAGTTTCCAAATTTCAAACCACAGGCAGAAGCTACAAATAAATAAGAATCAAATGAACACAGTAATAGAGAACATTTTTTTTTTTTCGTTACCGAATTTTTGTATCATTTCCAGACAAAGTCAGAGCCCTGAAATCTCTGAACATGACATTGAGAGTCCCTTCATGGAGGAGGAGGAGGAGGAAGAACTGGAGTCCGAGTAAGTTAGCACTGTTAACATTACGAGCATGCTGTTTATTTATATCAACCTTTTGTCTCACGGGTATGGCCATCCTGAGGTTGTCTGTAAAAGATCGCTTTCAGCGATACCTAACCTAAGACCGCCACCCTTATACTTATAAGTAATTTTTGTTTGGTGTGTAATACAGAGTATTTATATTCTATTCTGGAATCCATTTAGTCCTTCCGCTCCATCCACGTTCTAACATATAGAACACACACTGAAATAACTTCTATTTCGGAAATGTCGATAGTACCTACACATATTTTAGACCCCAAGTAGCGTCTGGCGGCTGAATTTTAATTTATGGTCTCAAATTATTTTATTGTTCAATAGAAGTCTCAGCCCCGATGAGTTCGAAAATGAGGAGGATCTGGAATCTGAGTAAGCTCATAATCTTCTGTTCTATGTTCGGAGTAGAGGTGTGCGCCAATTGGTGAGTCTTAAAAATGGCTCCGCGGCGCGCGGCGTCAAAACTAAGTCATATTTTTTACGGTTCGAAGAAAATTTATGTTATGTACTGCATTTGAAATTTGAAGAAGTTTTATTTTGAGGTGACAGAATATCTATCTGGAAAAGGCATAGAACCATTGTGGCATAGCCCCCTGCCGCGCCGCCATATTATTATTTTTTCCAAGTTGCGGCGCACGATCTAACATCCATATATGGGTAGAGGACACTTCAACAAACAAAAATTGTTAGGAACATGGTGGCCTAAAGTGTCACGTTGTCGAGATTTTTCGAGGTTAAGGTACCATGTGACATCATGACTATCATTAAAAAATACTTAATTATGTGCTTATATGCATTACATTAAATTCAAATAATCAGCTTGATTTAATAATTTTTTGGATAAAAGTAAAAATAAAACCACGTGAAAACTTCGCAAAAGAATAGTGTTTTATTTATATAAATGGTTAAATCAAGCATAGAAATATCATTAGAATACAATCTACTGCATAAGAGCGCGTGATAAGTTCATTTTTAATGATTTTCATTTTTCTCTTGTGGTGACTTTACCTTCAAATACCTCGGAAACATGAAACTTTAGGGCACCATGTTGTAAACATTTTTTGTTGGTTTAAATGTCCTCTACCCGTACAAGCATGTTAGTGCGCCGCGATTTTGAAAAAATATCAAAATGGCGACGGCTATGCTCCCATACAAAAAAGTTCAAACCCCTTTATTATAATCTAAGCGATTCCATACTATAATCCTTACGGTTCGATATGTGAGTGCAGTAGCGGCTTTAGGGCCGGGCGGCCGCCTGGGGCACCGGCAACTGGAGGGCGCCGGGTCATAAGGGCGCTGCGCGTTATTTGAATACCTACCTATTTCTTAAGATATAAAAAAAAATCAGACATTCACTATCTCGAAGTCATTCAGGCAACACCTATCGAAACCTTGAAACTTTATTAATAAAAGCACAATCTTCAAGAATTATATCCCTAGATAATGCTGCGTATTCTGCTAACACATCTAACAATACCAGTGACTGTTACAAGTGGCGAATGCAATTTTTCTAAACTTTAATTATAGCTCACCAAACGAAAGCCAAAAACTTCCAAAAAGAGGAAATAAGTCGTTAATAAGCGAATTTTGGCATACTTAGTTGTCGGGAATGGTGTTTTAAACAACATCGTAAAAATACTGACGGGTGGGGGTGAAGCTAGCGGGGTTGGATGTAATAGTTTTTTCTAAATAAGTTATCTTAATTATATTGAAATATGAAAGGGCGCTAATTGCATGACTCGCCCGGGGCGCTTAGATGGTTAAGGCCGGCCCTGTGTAAGTGGTACTACAGGTAGTGGCACACATCGAGTGCTTCTTCAAGGTTCTACACACAGATCAGTCACGATACCGTCAAATCGCTGATCAGGCACGCGGATCAATATTGTTATTGAAATTACTGAGACTCGTTGATCCTGACGTGCCTGACGTGTGGGCCCAATGCCCTACAACTTCTACGATAGGACTTCTATGGAGGTTTTCTTTTTGACGGGACTTCGTTATCGGCGACTTCAATCTAATGTGACTGATGTGTATTTATGTGGCCAATATGTTTCCAGACGAAGCCCAAGCCCTCTCTCCGCAGACAACTACGAGGGTCCCTACTACGAGGAAAACGAGGAGGAACGTAACGAGGGAGAAGCAGAGTCTGGGTACTTATGTTTTTGTTTGCTATTACGAGTATATTACTATGAAAAGAAATCTCTAGATATATTTATGCCACTTATTGTGATACTAACTAATAAAAACAATCGTTGGTTTTTTTGGTGGTTTGAGATGTTGCTAAGAATTTTAAATGGAAGAGGTGATGCAGTCAGTGCCTTGCATGACCTTTTTATTATTTACTCTATTCTAAGAAAGTTCAGGTAAAGCGGGGTATAGACTGTACGTACTGCTTATCATTGCGAAATATTTTTATTCCGACATCCACTCGAACGATGCGCAGCACAGTTAGTTACCTAATAAAATGTTTCAGTCGAAGTAACAGTCCTGATGAGTACGAACATGACGAGCTCCACTCTCAAGGGGAAAACGAAGAAGAACCTGAGGAACCGGAATCCGAGTAGGTTTTCACTTTGAACTTCTTAGTAGAAATGTATAGGCTCCATTCTGTCCATGGTGCGCGGTGGTTAATATAAGCACAAAAGCATCCTGGCGACTTCAAAAGATTCGCGGGGCACACTTAAGAGAATTTGAGCGCGTTGAGAAACCAGGCCTTTGGATTCCAAGATGACGTAGGCGGCTAAGTAATACCTAATTCATTCCGATTCCTTGGCGCTAAAGCAGCCTCTGCAGAGAAGGCTTGCCATGGCGCCTATGTAGAATTGGTTTTTGTTAAAGAGACAATGACTCGTCATTGTTACTATTTAGAAGCACAGGACCGACTGGTGCTGAAGTGAGGCCAGCAGTAAATGTCTTTCGGCTAAGTTATGATAATAATCTACCTATAAATGTGAAATTCTGTATGTTTGGTAATCCAGCACGCCTCAATGGTTGAATGACTGTCGATTATATTTAAAATAGCAGACCATGGATGACCTTCAGAAGGAGTAACTACATAAACCGCCAAGGTACGATCCTATATTCGTGACAATCAGAATTGACAGATGAGTAGAGAGAGATAGAACATCACTTTACCACTAAGTGCGTAAGAGATTTCTTACATGTGTCTTCCATAATTACTAGTAAAGCAATATTGTATCCTGATGTCAAATCAGACTTCTTATATGGTCACGAATATAACTTACTTCTTTTGCATAATATTTTATTGTATCCAGCAGAAGCCCCAGCCCTGACGAGTCAGCCCATGACTACGACAGCCCCTCGCTCGTCGAGAACGACGAAGAAATGGAGTCCGAGTAAGTTAACGTTGCAATCTGCGATTTTTTTACTACTCAGTCATAAACGGGACTTTGACGACACGGTTGGCGCAGTGGTTGAGCGATTGACTGCTGCGCTGCGTATCTCGGGTTCGTTTCGCGCACGGAACAAATATTTGTATGGCCTACAGATAGCTGTTCCGGGGACTGGCTGTTTATATATGTGAATTATATGTCTGAAAACGCGAACGATACAGGAGAAATTCCTGGTGTGGGGCAACGTTTCTTTTTTTTTTAAACTCACGCACTTTTGTTGCGGTTGTAGAATGAAACTACTTTCAAATTGCTCGTACCTAATACGACCAATGCTTGCTGAGGTTGCCCCGTGGTTGACCCCGACCATTACATTCCGAGAGTACTCCGTGCCTCGGAATTCTTAGATCTTTGACAGTCGCTACGGTTCCCAGTAGTGAGAAGGCCGAAAGTTACCCAGTAAGTTACAAGCCAGTTACTGCGACAAACAGTCGCTTCATGTAAAAAAAACTAGTATTCAGCAGCATTCCGTGAGACAGTAGTGTCTAGTAGTAGCTTTTCGAGGCCATTCTAACTACAAACTGGAAGCTAACTCGTAACATAATTGGAAAAAGGCTAGTTAAGCAGCAACCACATAGAGACCTCGGCCGCTATTATACACTACCCAGTAGCACAGCTAACCGAAATGTCATTTTACCAAATAGTTGGTCGATCTTCAAGGTAAAGCAATGCTTGACGAGGCTGACCGAGAGTGTTTCGTAAATCGGAAAGCACGATAAGCCGTTGGTCCCGGCTGTCATTTAAAGGTCTTTGACAGTCGTACGAGTAGTCAGAAGCCAGAAAAATTGACATTAGCTTAATGTTATTATTTTTTAGCTTATTTTCATTATTAATTTGACATCTTGCCAAGGGGCATCGTATTACTCAGGCACTGGGTTGTGGAGGTCAGCTGGTTGTGGCTCTATGTCGAATACTGGTATTCAGCTGCATCCGGATGAGTTCATGAGTTGGAAACCGTCCCCAACGTAGGTGAGAAAAGGCAAGTAGACTGATTGGCTGTGATTGTTTCAGTCAAAGCCCGAGCGCTGGCGAGTCTGCGCAAGAGTACGAGAGCCCCTCCCACGACGAAAACGAGGAGGAACCGGACTCAGAGTAAGCTAAAGAGCTACACGCACCTCGTATTTCATACAAACTTTCAACTCCTTATTCTTGAAAAATTAATGACACATTTAATTAAAATAAAAGTTATACAGAAAGGAAAATCACTCTTTCTTTCCCTATAAACTCTTTTTAGAAAAAGTTCTTAAGAGCGTTTACGACGTACGGCATTTCATACAAATTGTTTTTCGAAATGAAAGAACCGATTATACTGAAACTTTATACGCATAAGCAGGGTACAAAAGTCTAAAAGTTAGTTAGTTAGTAGCCTTCCTTGATAAATGGGCTATCCAACACTAAAATTATTTTTCAATTCGAACCAGTAGTTCCTGAGATTAGCAGGTTCAACCAAACAAACTGTTCAGCTTTGTAATATTAGTAGGTATAGATAAGGCGCATCTGATAATTATTACAGAGCTATGCGGGTGTAAAGTCCCGCAAACCTCCATTGAAAAGAGAGAGTACTGGTGGACAACTGCCCGATAATTGTTTATCGGGCGATTGTTTAGGTGCGAATCGCGCAGAGAACGTTGATACCGCGATGTAGGATTTCTGTGATGGTCAGGTCTTTAGTTCGTATCTTGCGGCATAGATGTCGCTACAATATTATGATTATTGTTTTCGTTTCAGCCGGAGTCCCAGTCTGGATCAGTCCGCGCGGGACTACGAGAGCTCCCACGAAGGAAACGAAGAGGATCAAGAGTCTGAGTAAGTTTACGCATAAAGCATTACATTTGGGTAGATATACGTATGTCTTCGTGTGACGGGGGTAGACTCAAACAAAACACCATGAGTTGCGTTTGTAACATCTCCACACTTAACGTCCATGTAGCGGAAACACATCGAGGTGTTAGGAACTTCTGTTGTGTCGATGTCCTACCGAGCTACCTGAATTTTGTGTTGACAACTTGTTGGTTATTTTTTTCAGACAAGATCGCGAGAGTCCCTCAATTGTGGAGATCGAAGACGAACCGGAGTGTGTGTAAGTTTACGCTGTTTTTTAGGATTCCGAACATCCGTAAGAAACGGAACCCTTATAGGATCACTCGGGTGCCTGTCTGTCCGTCTGTCACAGCCAGTTTTCTCCGGATACACTGGACCGAGTATGTTGAAATTTGATACACATGGATTTTTGCGACCCAAACACGGATGCGTTACGTAAATCATTGAATTTTGAGTATGGGGTCACTTTTGGGGGTGAAACAAGAAAATTAAAAAAAAAGTTTTTCAAACTGTATCGTGTGCCATATTAAATGAAAGGGCTTACTGTGAGGATTTTAAATATATTTATAAGTTTTGAAGCTATTCAAGAAATTAGATCAATAATGACCATTTCCCCCTTATCTCGGAAACTACTGAGCCTATTATATAATTTCGAAAAATATGCAGATAATAGTTTTTACCTACAGATTACAAGAAAACCTATAAGAAGTCTATAGTTTTAAAAGAACATCAAAAAAAAAATTAAATTAGTTCGGAACCCTTTTGCATGCGAGTCCAACTCGCACTTTGCCAGTTTTTATACTCGATGAGCCGGCTCTTGACCTCGATCTCGTCTGTGGTAAGCGATGGATGAGGTCTACGATGAAACGAGCGAGCCCAGGTGCCTGCTATTCTTGCTTTGGAGGCGGACGGATCATATTAGGTCATTACATATGAAATTGGCGTTTTGTCGTACTGGCCACTTTGATCTCAAATATCTCCTCTTTGGCTTGAAATTCCAATTTCAAATTTACACAGCTCATAACTCATACTTTTGTGTTTCGAAAACCTAAATTCATTTATTTTTCCTCTTTTGGTTTTTTCTTTGCGCCAGTCAGTTTACAAAATGGAAAACATGAAATATCGCGTTATTTACGAGTAGGTACGAGTTCCATCGTGGCACCAGTGCTGCAGCTCGAAGGATTAATTATGTGTATGGCGATGGTGTCGCAAAAGAAAACACAGTGCGTTTTTGGTTCCAACGTTTTCGTTCTGGAAATTTCGACCTGCAGAACAAGCCCCGTGGACGGCCGGATACCAAAGTTGATAATGAAGAATTGAAGGCTATTGTGGAAGCGGATCCATCGCAAACCACGTCCGAGTTAGCTGCAGGCTGTGGTGTTAGTGATAAAACTGTTTAATCCACTTGAAGCAAATTGGGAAGGTGAAAAAGCTTGAAAGGTGGGTACCTCATGAATTGAGTGCAGCAAACCGACAAACGCGCATCGATTGCTGCGTTACATTACTCAACCGGCACAATAATGAAGGGATTTTAAATCGAATCATTACCTGACACCTGTGATGAAAAGTGGATCCTGTACAACAAGGACACGCTCATCGCAATGGCTGAACCCTGGTGAACCAGCCAAATCCTGCCCCAAGCGAAAATTGACTCAAAATAAAAAAACTTGTGAGCTTTTGGTGGACTAGTCGTTCACTACAGCTTTCTTAAATCTGGCCAGACGATTACGGCGGATGTCTATTGTCAGCAACTGCAAACCATGATGGAAAAGCTAGCTGCTAAACAGCCGAGGCCAGTCAATCGGCCATTGCTGCCTCAGGACAACGCTAGACCACACACTGCACAACCGACGGCTACCAAATAAGAGGAGCTTTAATTAGAATTTCTAAGACATCCACCGTACTCCCTGGACCTTGCTCCAACAGATTACCATTTTTTTTCGAAATTTGGAACTTCTTGCAAGGGAAAAAATTCAACTTCGAGGGGCAGTCCAAAGCGCCTTCAAAGATTTTATTAATTCCCGTCCGAATGGTTTTTTTAGTAAAGAAATCAATGAAGTACCTATGAGATGGTATATACTTTAATTCAATAAATATTATTATATTTAAAAAAATCGACTTTGTGTTCTTCCCTTACAAAACACCAATTTCATATGTAATGACCTAATATTATTTTTTTATATACATATCACGCAGCATACCGCGCATATCGAAGTCTTTCTGCCGCTCTCGGAGACGTCACGTCAATTTTGATAGTAGAGTGGATAATATAGAAAATAACAATGTATTACTTGAGGTATTGTTACCAGGCAGCGTTTTAACTTTCTACCTTGTACTTACCCTATCTTAGGTAATGACTTTGTAAGAACTACGACGTTCATGGGTTTATTACAGCCTATAACTAAATTATACTAGCTTCGTAAGGGTATTAAATCTAATAAACCATATTAATTTTATTCGAGTGTTCACAGCGACTCAGGCAGCGATGGTGACCTGTGGGACACCGAGAGCGAAATTGATTGCGAGAGTATCTGACAGACCTATCGACGATTACAGGTATGTAGCCCACCTACGTCAACTAGTGCCTATGTATGAAATAAAAGATATAATGCTTAGCCAGTAATAAAGTCATATTTTTACAACAATAACAGATTTTTCATAATAATGAGTACAATCTCCCCCTTTTTAACCGACTTCCAAAAAAGGAGGAGGTTCTCAATTCGGTGGGTATTTTTTTTTTGTTTTTTTTTTATGTATGTACACTGATTACTCCGAGGTTTCTCATCCGATTTCTATGATTCTTTTTAGTTCGATACATTTTACTTGCCATTTGGTCCCGTAAAAATTTGATTCAGTTTGGTTCAGTATTTTTATTTTATGAGCATTTTTGCTTATTTCAATTTCTGCGTAGACGAAGACGTCGTCCAAGGATCACCACTTAAAAGTGAAAAAGTTTTTACAAAAAAATATAACCGACTTCCAAACAAAACACTACAAAGTATAAAATAACCTTAATTTCGGAAATCGGTGCTAAAAAAGGATTTTTGGGTTCTGCGTTTAATTTATTGTTATTATTTATGGTATTGATTGATCATCTCTTTTATCCAAGGTTTGATCCCGTGTCCTATTCCATAGGAACTGTTCCTTTTACAGGAATAAGACATAGCCTAGTAACCTAACAGTCGAGAAACGTATAGATTTGTATCAGTGAAACAAATATTCCTTTTACTCGGATCTGTATTTCCAGAGATTCCAAACATATGTCCAATTTTACTCGTATAATACACGGTGCTTTTTTAATCGTCTTAATGTACCCGATATAAACTACGTCTAGGCGTTATTGTTTAAAAAATAAATAATGCATATTTAGAATATTATGAAACACCTGTTAATAGTGTTTACGTATCAAAACAATGTCACCGTTCCATTTCGCGCCGTCCTTTTGGAACACAAGCCTCGGAGTGCGCTTGCTCCTGGATGTTTCTACGTCATGCGCCATAATAATGAATAATATTTTAATTTTTTAAATAATTTTAATGTTCGTATTTGTATATCATTTTTTTTTTAATGTGTTTAATGACTACTGTCATCGGATAGATGAAGTCAGCTGCCGTTGTAAGACGACTAAAATAGCACCGTGTATTATATATGTAGGTTCTATAAGTTCAGATTGATAGATTCTGGTTTGCCCTCAATCCAGCGTGATAGTAAGCAAGACAAGACTACACAGCTAACAGCTTAATTCCTATGATTTTCCAGATGATTGAGGACAACAGGTCGAAAGTGAAAACACCTACGATAGCAGCGCGGGTGCTTCACTTCCTAACTTGTCGTTGCCTCTCTTTTCGCCGATTTACCTAAGATACAATAAGGCTACCATGCTCTGTCTATAAGTACCTAGTTATGTATGCTAAATCTCAGTTTGTGCAATTTTGAGCATATTCAATTTGAAATATAAATAGACAAACGCGTTAGTGATATTTTTTTCAATTGAAGAGAAAAATCACGAAGGCAATAATGCTCTAAATTGTACCTACTAAGATTTGAGTTATTTCGATGGTTACAATATTGCTTAGAACTATCAAATTGTATTGTAAAGGGAATGCCTTGCGTTAAACAAACTTTATACATAATTATGAAGTAATTCGTAGTAGGTAACTTAAGAAAATCTTGGCAGGTAATACAAAGTATACCTACTGAAGAATTTATCTGTGATATGTAAAACATTAAATTATGAAATTTTAAGTCATTGGCATATTAAAACAAAATCTTTTAAAATATTTTTAATGCAGTTCTGTTCAATTCAATTCATAGATATTGTATCAAAACTAAGTATTCAAAACGCCTTGCCCCTGTACTAATAACCGTTATCACAAACTTTTCAGGAAATATTTCCTATTTCTTGAAAAGTTTGTGATAACGTTCATGAAAAAAATATTTATTATCTATAGATACAGTTTATCTAAAAATATAGGACAAAAATATAATAATAACAGTGAAAATAGAATCAAAATTGTTCGAAAAACAATCAAGATATAATTATTTTAAACAAATATGTGGTGTTCGCGAAAACGCTTTTTTCTAAGGCAGCTGTACCTACCTATAAGCGGCATGTAAAAAATTACATGACAAACTATGACGTCAAAACGTCAGAGTTCGTATCGGACTTCTATTTTTCTAACTGTACCTAATCTTTGAAGCAAAAAAAAAGATGAATTAAAAAAATATTTTTATGATTGTTTACTAGAGCTAATAAGTATTTCATTTTGCAAATTTAAAAATCGCATGCATATTCCCTATTGATTAAATGCCAGCAAATATAAAGCCCACTAGACTAATGTATTTTCAACGGCCCAGACTAAGCCGACCATTGAAAACATAAGGATTGAATTTTCAACTTGCTTGCTTACGTCTAAAGTTGAAAAACAGCACGCTTTTATTTAGACATTTATTTAGGTGTCTCCGAATGTTACTGAAAATGGGCATACTACCTACTGAATATATTTTATATAAAACCTACTTTCGACTACCAGGAAATCGAAATGTTTTAATATACCTAACAGTTCTTTACCTACAAAGGACCTCTCTAGATTTTTAATTCGTTTCGAATAAATGGAAGGCAAAGGCTGACAAATTCTCAACTAGAATAAATTTAGAGCTCGCAAAGTGTAAAACTCTAAAAGAGTAAACCAACTTCTGTAAACTAAAATACTCTACTTATTTTACATGTTCATCCAATAGGGAGCTGCTACTATGCCCAGGCAGACGGATATACTTAGTTGAGACTCGTATTGTATATAACAAAATATTTCCAGGTGTTAGTTCGTTGTAATTATGTGGTTTCAGTGGTTAATATTACAAGAAGTGTTAAAATTATGCAGAGAATCGTTTGATACTCATAATAATTGATGTGATGATAGGTGTATAATATGTGGTTTTTAGTTTATTATAATTTATTCATAATGATCTGGCAACAACCACATGTGTTTTAAATGTTACTAAAAGTGTAGAAATAGCAAACTAACATAAATGTATATCGTTACGTAAAATTATTATTGATTGAAATATTTAAAATAAATCAATCTCTTTTTACGTTTAAAGCGTTTTTATTTTTTATTCCGACTCCCAATATTGTTCTTTTTATTTGGTGTTGATCTGAGGAAGACATTCGGAGATGACAAAGAAACTCGAAATGCCAGCATATATCCCGCTGTTGTTGCTATCGCATGTCTGTGTTATTTACACAAATCTGTTACCAACCTGTGTACTCTAAAAGGGTTTCCAGATGTGCACAGTAAACTAACATTTGGCCAGTGTGGCCAGTGCCGTAAATAGGGCGGTGCTACCGATGCCCAGGCACATGGCGTAGACTCCGAGGGGCGCAAGAATGGCCAGACCAAGCAGGACTATTATTTTTTCGGTTTGCCCCTGATAAGTTCCCGCTGCGCCCCTATTGCTCGATTCCAACACATATGTACAGATATGCCAGTATCATCAAAAACGCCAATCAAATTAGGCAAAACATCGCGCTCATTTTTTCGGCAGCGCACGAGCGTATTTGTTTCGTGTTTAGCGGAGTCAAGCGGCCGGCCGGCTACACTGGTGTTGGTGGACAAATATTAGATAATTGATCCACCAATACCAAGGGCGCAGTTATAGAAGCTCGCACAGGGCGCAGAAAAGGCTATTTACGGCACTGAAACGGCCCCATTTTATTACATTTGCAATAGATCTTGAACTTCGAAGATTCACCAAACAGACCAAACTTCTCATTATACAACCTGTAACAGAATAAACGCAATACCTCTTAAGGGGTCATTGTACTCATCATTATTAACAACTTTCACTATGGGACCAACACCGAAATCGCGAAAAAAAAATCAACTGTTCCATATACCTAGGTATTTAATAATAATAATAATTAATAATTTATTTATTTATCTAAAAAGGCTTTACATTCTTTTTACAAATAACACTGGACCCCACACTAGGATACCCTGTGTCGTGAGGTCCAGTCTCTTTCATCCCAAGGTTTGTATTAAAGATTGACAGGTACATAGGTAAGTTAAAAGTTAAAAGTATTGCGTGTTATAAAAAAAAAAAAAATAGAGGGTGCTTATGTTAAGTATAGTGTGTGTGTAGTGTATGTGTGTAGTGTAAGTGTAATGAGAGTGTTGTGAGAGAGTGAGTGTTATGGTGTGTTTGTGTATGTTTTGATTCAACCAATAGTGATTATATTTTCAGTTTTCAAATAATCCAAATTTAACAGCCAATTAGTTACAATTTTCTTACAAATATGTCTAGACGAATTTAAGATATTCACTTCTTTATTAATTTTTGGATAAAGGTGAGGGCCCATAAAAGCAAAAGCTTTTTTGCCAAAACTTAGCTTGCAGGTTGGTCTTTTCCATTTGCATCTTCTTTGTGATCGCTTACCGTCAAGTATAGTCAGGTGCGCATAATATCTCGACAAAATGTACTGAAGAGCTGATTTTTTATTTCGCTATTTCGGGATTGGTCCCATAGTAAGTTGTTCATAATGATGATTACAATGACCCCTTAAGATGTTTTGCGTTTATTCTGTTACACGTTTTATCAAATCAAATCGTATATTTCAAGTAAACCATTTACAGGCACTTTTGAATTGTCAAAGTCGGTCAGTCAAAAACATGAAGCTATTTGCACGTTCCATAGCGTAGATCTCTATGGAGAAGAACGTGCAAGAAACTCCACGGACACTCTTTTAAACCATGTGATGTATTACAAAAATCTTGTTAACATTATCTTTGATTGCTTCTATATGTGAGGACAATGCAAAGAACAAGAAAATATATAAACAATTCAAAATGTAGGTACAGATTAAAATAAGCCAGTGGCAGGTAAGAGATGACCAGTCTCAACTGACGGCGCCCGTTCACGAACATGACGCGTGCATCAGCAACATCTAACTCAACCATTTTGAAGGGAACCAAATGATCCAAAACACGCGCCACCATCAGCAAAATATTTGTGTGAGCATGACAAGCTCTCAACTGCCACGCTCGTTCATGTCAAACTAATTTAATAATGAAATCTAAAACTAATTACATATGTAAATGGCTCCATAGTGCTCACATTTACAAAAAAATGTAAATATGCGTTATACAAAACTATGGTTTTCAAGTAACTAAGAAAAGAAGGCTGCTTTATTGTGTATAGTTACTTTGCTAATACAATATTGCAAAGTAATAATAAATAAATGATTGTATAGGAGAACAAAAAAAGGGTAAGCATTTCTTCCAATTATCAAAAACCTAACTAGTGGACCCATGCTGCTGTGGCTGTGAAGCAGGACCGGCATTTAGCTAAGCATTTTTATCAAGTACATAATCTTCCAGTTTATAATATTGTTACGAGTTTAGGGTTCGTTACAATAAAAACAGCCGATTAAACAACCAAAACTGACACTTTAATTTATAACACTAATTAGCACCTTAAAATACACTAATTATAAAACACAATAGCACTACTGAACACTTCACTTCACTATAATTCGCAGTTGAAGATCGCTCTCGAAGTTATAGTCCGATATCAATTGCGTCTGTGTCAACTATAAATTCCTTGCTGATATCAGGATACCCCAAAATAGGTGTTTTGCACAGACGGTCCTTTAGCTCCTGGAAAGCGATGTCGCAACTTGCATCCCAACAGAAACGTCGCTTTTCCTCGGTTAGCTTGTGCAGGGGTTTGGCTATATCTGCAAAGTTCTTGACAAAACGCCGATAATAGGAGCACAAACCTAAAAATGCTCTGACCTGCGTCTTGTCTTTTGGAATTGGCCAATCCTTGACAGCGGCGATTTTCTCTGGATCCGTGCGGATACCTTCTTCCGACACAACATAACCCAAAAAGCTAACTTGCCGTTTGAAAAATGAACACTTTTTCGGACTCAACTTGAGGTTGGCACTCTGGATCTTCATGAGCACGCGTTCCAGGTTTTGAAGATGTTCTTCAAACGTACGGCCTACGATGATGATGTCATCCAAGTAGACAAGGCAGGCATCACCAATCAACCCGGTTAGTACCAGTTCCATCAATCTTTCAAACGTTGCCGGAGCGTTACACAATCCAAATGGCATTACTTTAAATTGCCATAGACCCTTTCCTGTCGAAAATGCAGTTTTCTCCTTGTCTTTCGGGTCAATTTCTGGCAATTCTTCTCCTGTGTTTATTTTGTGTTGAACTAAGCCAGTCTTCCCAATGTCAGCATCGTTCGAAGAGAAAACATCGGTGTACTTAAGTAACATCCTCTTCGCCTTGACCATTTCATTTTGAGACAGAGCGCTGCGACAGTCTTCTAAAAGTGTGGTCACTCTCGTTTGTGCATCCTTGCTGAGGGTCCCAGTTGACAGATATTGGCATCGACGCAACCAATCCACTTCCTCGCAGGTACCCATCAGTGTGCCCTTTTCTATCACCTGCTCCTTGTCACAAAGGTTCAGCACACGTACTCCTGAGATCTCGGTGGCTCTGACCAATGTTCGTGCCACTTTCCATGGAAGGTCATTGTCTACCCTTTCCACGAGTACGCAACGATGAGTTTGCCCAGGATTCCGAGGAAGACTAACCGGTACAACCGTTTCCGATCTCGGAGGAAGAACAATCTTCTTTAGGTTGTACACATTTCCAGGTAAAGCCCCTTCCATGAAAAGTCCACATTTCATAACTCCTTGATTAATGTCGATCTCACAACGATTCTTCCTCATAAAGTCTAAGCCCAGGATGCAATCGTCCATTATATCGGCCACAACAATATTATGCAGGTAGACATTGTTACCTAGCTTTAACTCCATCTCTCTTTCTCCTCGGACGGGTATGCGCTGACCGGTGGCTGTTACCAAATTTATACGCTCTCGGTTGTATGCAGAGTCCCCAAGGAGCCGACTTATAATTTGGGAACTGACAACCGTGCGAGAAGCTCCAGTGTCTATCGTCAGCTTACATGGTGTCCCGCTGACCTCGCCCTTGATGATAAGGCTGTTCCCGTCACGGGTTTGTGAGATCGAAATCCTTGGGGCTCCTTGAACATCAGCCAGCACCCGCCCCGCAGTCCTGGCTTTTACTCGTTTCCCTGCTGTTGCTGGGCGGTGCTATTAGCCGCCCTGCCCTCTGGAGATCGGCTACCTTCCCCTTCTGCAGTTCGCTTAGGGCAACTGGATCGAAGGTGGCCCCTTTCACCACAGCCGTAGCACCTAGGGCTGTATCCTTTTACACGATCGCGAACTGTAACCGCTGCAACCTCCCTGACGCGGTGGGAACGATGATCTTGCCGCACAGCTTCCACCTCCAGTGCATGGGCTAAGGCGTCCTTAAGCGTCCCGTGGTGCCCGAGCCTCACTGCAGCCCTAACCTCAAGGTCGCGGATGCCGTCGATGAATGCCTGCACCAGGTTCCCTTCAATGAGCGCTGGTGCAGACTGGTATGCTTTTCGCACCAGCTTCTCCACTTCCAGGGCCCACTGCTGCAGGTTCTCACCGCTGCGTTGCACGCGATCCCTTAACTGCGCACGAAACACGTGCTCCAGATGAGCATCGCCATACCTGGCTTCCAACGCCTCAAGCAGCTGCTCGTAAGTCACCTCCTTACCGAGAGCTTCCAGGACAGTTAAGGCCTGGTCGCGCAGGCCTAGGGTGAGGGCAGTCATGGCCTGATTTTTACTCCACCCGTTCGCCTTCATGACAGCCTCAAACTGAATCTTGTAGGCCGACCAAGAAGACGTCCCATCGAATGGCGGCACTTTAAACCCACGTGGCGAAGGTGTAGTGGCTGCTGAAGTAGCAATCACATCTCCAAGTTTAAGGTTGCCCAACTCCTTCTTCATATCAGCAATGACGTCATCAAACTTGCTGATCCTGGTTTCAGCGTCTGACAAGCGGTTGTCATGCTGAGCAACCTTATCCTTCACCTCCTTCATGTCTTTCCTGAAGGACGCGTGAAGTTCCTTCATGAGGAGCATCTGTTCTTCCTGGCGGCGCGCCTGCTCCTCCTTGTCAAGCTTGAGCTGCTCTTCCAAACGACGGGCCTGTTCCTCCTGTCGTCGGGCCTGTTCCTCCTGTCGTCGGGCCTGCTCCTCCTGTCGTCGGGCCTGCTCCGCCTTGTCGTGCTGCAACTGTTCTTCCAACCGACGAGCCTGTTCCTCCTGTCGGCGGGCCTGTTCCTCCTGTCGGCGGGCCTGTTCCTCCTGTCGGCGAGCCTGCTCCTGCAGCATCATTATCAGAGCAGCAAAGTCTGGTGGTGGTGATGCCGGAGCTACTGTGGACGGGCCGGCCTCCATGGTCGGTAGCTGACCTGCCGACGTCTGCGGCGTTGCACCACCAAAACGCCTCTGGTCCGTCTCCTGCTACGGGTACGGATACCCTCCGTGTCGTCCTTTGGCAGAATCGGCATGATTATCCACTATTCTGACACCAATTGTTACGAGCTTAGGGTTCGTTACAATAAAAACAGCCGATTAAACAACCAAAACTGACACTTTAATTTATAACACTACTTAGCACTTTAAAATACACTAATTATAAAACACAATCGCACTACTGAACACTTCACTTCACTATAATTCGCAGTTGAAGATCGCTCTCGAAGTTATCGTTTGTATCGCCAATTCAATACTGACTGCCGTCGCCGGATGTCCGCCCTTTATATACCGACAGTCATTTCCAGAACCCTTCTGTATGGGAACCTCTGGAAAGTTCGGGCACACACGGGTCCCGACCGATCAGCTAGTCTATTCTGTAAGAAACTATTTCGATATCGAGCTTCACCTGAGTGATAAAACTCACAAAGTGAGCTTTATTGCACACAGCATAAAGATCTTCATTTGAAACTCACCTCGAATTCTACTGTCGAGATACGAAAATGTTGTTAGAGAATAGCACTACAGGTGCCTAAACATTGAGAATGTTCTAGCACGTAAATGCCTGCTACTGGATACTAGATGACGCCAGCAGCACGCAAGTGTCTGCTACTCGATACTAGATGGCAGCATGTAAATGTTTGGTTGGTTTCCGTTACTTGATACTAGATGGCGTTAGCAGCACGTATATGTCGTTATGTAACCAATTCTGGCGCGTAACAATATGCTTGTCTACATAGTGTGCGTTTTAAACATGTTTTAAATTTTCTCTCATTCAGTTCGAGAATATGAAGTGGTATTTTATTATAAAATTTAACACAGTACCCCATAAAAGAAGTGTGTACTTTAGCTAATCTGAATCAGGGTTGATCTAATTTGTTCCGATTTTTAGTATTAAAATTATGCCTATCACTAATTTTGCTAAAAATATGAAGATTTTTCCGAACATTATAGGTATAGTGTGTATGGTACCTAATAAACGTGCGTGCAAAAAAATCACCCCCCCCCCCCCCCCGTTGTTATTATTTCGAACGCGATTAAGCCAACCAAAACTTTTTAAACACACCTAACGCAGGGCAGTCTTAACCCATGTCGGGGGCCCCTGGGCACACCTGAGCTCGCGGCTTTTTCAGAACACTGCAAACCGGCCAAGAAAGTATCGGAGCAGTTAGTAGAGTTCCGTAGGTACGACCACAAAACTATACTACCCGTGGCGTATTAAAATATTTTGATCAATCAATAACAAGAAAAGAAAAATCAACTTCGTTGTTGTTATGTAATAGTAGTTTTCCAAAAGGAAAATGATAAAGGAACGAGCTAAGCGGGTTTAAACTTTAACTCATCAGATAGCTTATGCTGTCGAAACAAGAGCGAGTGAAGCGTGTTCGGAACATTATGCAGCTAGTCTCAGAGAGGAAAAATTTTATTTTAACCATTAAAATAAACAGGAAATTGGAAAACTTTCTTCAGCTAATAAGCGTAGCGAGCGAGCTCCAAAATTTTCCAAGATTTCATTTTGCGAGCGAAGCGAGTTAGGATGTTTTTACATCCCGCCCGGGATACGTTCCACAGAGGTTCGTCAGAAACGAATGCACGGTTTGAATTGGTCGTTTCCTATGAAGAAGTAGCCCCCAAATAAAAATTTTAGGCAATGTAATCGGTTACATTTTTTGTAAAAAAGTTTTTGTGTCAACGGCATTACGAAATTAACATCTCACCGGTTTTCAAGTCCAACAGCGACTCCGTAATGTCCGTAATATAAGGTAGGTGAGGATAGACTTTATAAATAAATTGAAAATACACAAATTGAAACAACGAATTTATTTATATTAAAACTAGGTATATTACAATGTGTAATAGTCATGCAATAAAACAATAATATTGTGCTACAAATTATGTTCAATTTTTGAGAAAAATCATTGTGTTATCAACACAAACATGCAGAATTAAACACCGATAATAAGACAATAATTATAACAATGTGTAGAAGAAAATTTTATTAATTAGACAATAATAAACAAGAATGTAAATGTACTTAAGTTGATCGACACTTGTTAATTAAAAACGTTAAGTGTTATAAACAGGAATATACATACCTACTTCAAGGCACACACTGCACTATCAGACCATGATAATTCCACTGTCAACAGTTTATCTAGTTCACACAAAGCATCTGCATCATCTACATAGACTCTTTAATTTGTTTTACCTTATGTATATGTCACCGGAAAATGGTAAACTTCGTAAGATTATAAAACAACTTTAAACTTAAATAATTGTCAACTGTACATTTGGAATGCTTTTTTGCGCATCAAAATTGGCTAGTTGATAATTTCTCGAATTCAATCCCAGTAATTGTGAACTCAAATAAAATAGCGACCAATCAGAGCACAAGTCTACAAGAATCAGGCTCTCATTGGTCTGTTCAGGTGTGACGTCACATGTACGCCATTGAGTTATGAATTAAATGGACCTCCCGCTGTCCGATGTTGGTCGAGTTTACTTTGGGTGTGTAATTTTAGGTGTAACAAATTTTTAATATGAATGTACATTCGGCTTAAATTACGGTTGTGACCACGGCAAGTTGACGGAGCCCCGCTGCGTGGGGCTCCTATTTCTGCCTGCAGGGTTTAAAGTAACCTAACATAAATGAGAGCTAAGTTCGCTCGCTTCGCTCGCTCACTCTAGCTCCTGCAATCCCATTCGAACCTAACCTATCCGTGTCGGAGTGCCCTAAGTTCCTGAGCTGGCGCGGTCGCTCTTTGTTCAGCGGTTAGATCAAATGCCAGTTATACAAGATGATATTAGATCAAAAGAACATTTCACTAAATAAGACTATAACTAAACGAACAAAAATATCCCAATTTTTTGTCATGGGTCTTTTTTATTTCGCGAAGTTGAATCCATTCCATTCGTAACTCTATGGCATGTGACGTCACATCTGAACAGATCAATGAGAGCCTGTTTCTTGTAGACTTGTGCTCTGATTGGTCGCCATTTTATTACAGTTCACAACTTCTCGGAATGAATTCTAGAAATTATAAACTATCAAATTTTGATGCGTAAAAAAGCATTATGTTCAGTTGACAATTTATAGAAAGTTTACAATCTCTCAAGTTATTTTACAATCTTACGGAGTTCGCCATTTTCCGGTGACATGTACAGAATACAGATTTATAAGGAAAATGAATATGTTTAATATTTACAAGTGTCGATATTCTCTTATACTTTTCTTAATAAATACATTAATCTGAATATAATAACGCACATTCACAATGTTTACTATGTATTATAAAAATAAAATTAAGACGAAAAGAAAGATCATCAGAGAAAAAAATATGAGAATGAAATATATCACACAACCATAACTTCTTACACAATAATTTAAATAAATACTTTTAAGTGCTATCAGAAATGTCTTTTTTATCTCTTAATAGTCAAATAATACGTGTCCCAGTTTACATGACTAATATAATACAACAACTGAATCATGAAATTAATATAGACTGGTTTACTTCAAGCTGAACATTTGATAACTGAAATTATGTTGACACCAAAAGGAGCCCATTATAATCATCAGTGGGGCTCCAATAACGCAAATTACATAATTGTAGATTAATTACACAAATACATATATCAAAAGCTTCTGGCACTTACTTAAAATTTAGTTTTCCAATACATAATTTAGTGATACATAGTACAATGACAAATTCCAAATTAATATCCTAGTTGCAAAATCAAAATATTCACTATTTAGTATCATTCCACCCAAACATGGTAAAAGCATTCAAATAAGTTACCTCAATGTTATAGTGACTTTATTGAAATATATTTTATTAGTATTACTCATTTTGATATTTTATTGTGTGATGAAAATATATACTCTCTACCACATCTCTTCAAATCCATGCTAAAAACTTGTCCATGGCTCCTGTTCAAATTCACACAGTACACAAAATAAGTAATATGTGATACCTTGAGGGCGACTTTACCTAAAATACAGCACAAATTAAACTAATCATTCTTCTTATCCCCAGGTTGTTGTTCTGTCTCTGTAATAGCTGGAGGCGTGTTGCCATTCTTTATTTGTTTCTGCTGTTCTTCCATTTCACCAGAGAACCCAAACTCATTGACACGCTTGTGGTCAACTTTGTAGATCCAGCGTTGATATAAGAAAATGAAGAATACTATGTCTGCAAGAGTAATCATTATTATTTCACACATCCAAGGTTTAGAAAAATATATTTATTAATCATAACACTTTAAATGGACACTTACCATCTCTAAAGCAGCCCAGACGATACATAGTTGGCATTTTGATAACAAATGCAAAGATATCATCTATGAAGGTATTAAGAAACTTGTAGGTCATCATTCGCCAGGGCAGATGTGCTACTGATTTCAACTTGTAATTGATGAACAGCTGGGGTGTCATCATGATGAATCCAAAAGTCAATAAATATCCATACATCATGTTCAAGACGAAGGAATACCAGCCTTTGTGTTCCTGGTATAACAAAGAGTACACACCATAGCCAATCAAGAGGGGGAAACAAGCCCAGCTAAGGTAGCGGAATGCTAGCATGTCATACTGTTTTGTACTGGATTCAACATAAGATCCTTTATCAGTGAAACTTAGTTTTGGTATCCCAAATATGCGGTCCTCTCTATTTATCTTTACATCCATTACTTTGTTGATTTTCCATACTTCAATAAGTAAACCAATGAAGCATGAAATTCTGACCATGACATTTGTTTCGTTGTCAAGAACATAAAGCAAAACCACAGTGGACTGGAAAACATTAAAAAATACTGATCTCACAGAAAGACCTTCAAGAGACTGCCTATTGTTCCAAAACTGAATGTCATTTTTGAAAGCAAGTAACTCAAATATTGAATGTAAAACAGACACACTAATAGTGAGTCCCAGCAGGTATGGAGATGTATCAAGAAGCAACTCCTTCACTGTATCCTGCTCCTCATCCTGCTCCTCAGCTCCCAGTGCTGAGAACATGCTCAATTTGTCTCTCATTGCCTGAGCTGTATACAACTGCCATTTGAAAAGGCTCAGTGGCTGAAATGTGAGCTCAAGGTTTAGGACATCAGAGGTCTTATTAATTGGTACATAATCACGCATCATATTCCAATAGTCATTTAAGAAAACAGCAGGTTTATATTGTTTTCCATCTGGCAAAAAGAAAATGAACTCATCTAATGGAGGCGGAACACTTCCTTGCATCCAATTTGTTTGATCAGTGACCACATTAATGGTCAAATTTGGATGCCAATGTGATACTATTTCCTCTTTTAGTGTTTCAGCTTTAATTATTTCTTCAGCAGACTTTTCAGTTTGCCCAGTCAATAAGTTATGTGTTTTCATATAACGTAGCTTTTTGTACTTGTTGAGCTGTTTTTTTCCATATGTGATATAAGGTCCCCCATAGTCCTTTTTATTTTTGGGATCCGGTGATTTGCCTGACTGTACCAGGAATACATGAAGATAAATTGATCCATTATTCTTTAATGACTCTGATGGCCTGATACTAGTGGAGTGTGAGAAAGTACCATCATTAAGAGGCCCTCCATGCCAATCACCATAAACAATTCCAGTTTGCTTCCAAATTAAATCTGATTCCTCCAAATTTGAATAAAATTCTCTCTCTGATACATAACAATACATGTCTAATACTGTGCCATTTGCAAACATATTAATAGCAGCAACACGGGGTGCTGCATTTGGATTGCTTATATCTGGCTTAGGAGTAGATGGTTGACGGAACATGGAAGTGATGAAATAGACTACTAATGCTCTTATTATCAGTGACTTTGTGATAGCAAAAAAAGATTCCATCTTAGTTGGTTGCATTCTGCGCCGTTGTTCGTCAATCTGGGCATTGATCTAAAACAATTGTGATTATAATATAATAAATTGATCTTGACCTACATGGCTTTTTACAGGTTATTTTATGATACAGAAATGGTACATTTTTTTTTCGATTTAATGCAAAACATTAAAGTGGGGGTGCGCCCGCCTAGAGGAGTAACTCACGTATAAAGTGAGAAATAAAGTTTACTTACATCAACAGCATCTTCAGAAGATCCATTAGCTTCAACTAGACTGTTTTCGGCAGAGGCCTCGCCAGCAGAATTGTTGGAAGGACTGAGATTATCAGTTTCCGCCATTCTGAATATCCGAATATTGCTTCGTTATTGCTTGTTATTTTTTATAGCTCTTAACATTTGCAAGGACAAGTTATTCTCATTATTCCCTACGTCTCGACGTATATTGGATTTTCTTTCTTTCTATCAATTCGCTTATCATTGACAAACTGTATTTTCGTAAAACATTGCTGGCTTTGAGTCGTAGGCTTTTTAGACGTTCAAAACCAAAGAGCTCCAATCAGGGCCGACTCAGGCCCCGAGACGGTCAAATGGTTTTGGATCGAACAATGCGTGTTTGTAAATGTGGCGCATTATAAAAACCAGTTGTTTTGCAGCGACACACACACACATAGGCGGTTTTCTTAAAGTTTTGGTCAAAACTCGAATGTACAAAGTCAGCCATATTAGTCACATGACTTTTTTTGTTCTTTGTAAAGATATACTTCTACAATCTAAGATGAATGACTGCGTTTTGTTAGACAATTACCAATATAAATTAAATATAATATTTAAACAATTTAATAATTTTTTTTTCTTTATTTTTAGGTAAATCTTCCGAGAATGTCGTTACATATATTTTGTCATCAGAAAGATTCTAAATGAATTGCCAAAAGAATCCTGACTATATATATAATATAATATTAATATATTATTTATTAATAATATTATAAATGCGAAAGTAACTCTGTCTGTCTGTCGCGCTTTCACGCCAAAACTACTGAACCGATTTAAATGAAATTTGGTACATAGATAGTCTAGATCCTGAGAAAGGACATAGGCTACTTTTTATCCCGGGAGTAAGTTCCCTAGGGACCACGCGGGCGAAGCCGCTGGTTAAGTATATGCCAGATATGTAAGAAAATAAATAGATAAAAATGAAGAACAAAAAGGGTTCCGTACCATACACCTTATTTTTTATCATTTGTTGTTATAACGGAAATAGAAATACACACTCTGTGATAATGTGGAGGCCTTTTTATCCTGCTTGGTGGCGTCTTGGTGACTGAACCTTGCTTTGACATAGGAACTGTCAAATCCTATACATTTTTTGTGAACAAGATCAAACTATTTTTTTTTTAATCAAGAACGCGTCAATGCAGTACCCTAAATTGTAAAAACCGGGGAGTTCATCTGTTCCCCAAAGACTTCAAACGAAAAAAGCAATGGGACAGCGGTTTGCGAATTAAAAACTTCAGGGCAACTTTGCTGTATCACATGCCATTGTGTATAATAGAAGAATACAAATACAATAATATAACAATCTACGAGTATAAAGTACAGTCCTACAACGCACCTTTGAAAATATTCTTGGATTTCGCACCTACTGACTTAAGTTTGGAATAGGTGAATCAGCGTTGATGTCTTTGAAAATTTCAGAAGGCGGACATACATATAAACTCTCTTCTTCAAGATCAAAGTGAACTCCAAAATTTTGATTTTGATCGCATGCCTCCAACCTAGAGAAAGAAAACACAAGTTTGTTTTAACATAAAAAAAGAAGAAATATGAAAGATAACCTCAAATACTTAAAATGCCTACTTCTCAATCAAATCGGCCTTTTTCCAAGCAGTCGACGCATTTCTTCATTGAAGCTCAGTTCGAAGTTTACGTAAAGATAAGCGAGGATATTTTTTAAGTTAAATAAATACAAAATAAACACAGAAAATCGCAACCACACACTTGATAACAGATGTAAACAAGGTACAGTCGCTGAAAGCGCCCTCTGCTTCTACCTTTTAGTGTGCTTCCCCATTAGCCTTCAAGATAATTATGCCAACGTATACTGTATGCCAAAAAAAAATACCTATGGCAAAGTATTATTATGGCAAAACTACACCAAAATAGTTATGCCAAAGTATATTAGGAAAAAAAAAGATCATTATGCGAAAAGAGATCCCAATTTTAAACATTTGTACCCAGAATTCGTAGGTACCTATAGGTTTTCCTGTAATCTATCGGTAAGACGGTAAAAAACTACTGTACAGTTCGCATCACCGTTGTTTACCCCTCCGAAGTTAGGTTTTAGTGACGACCGCGCAGGTGCAATCGCGTAAACAAGTGTTACGTTCCTAGAATATTTTTTTGTTTATACGTATTATATTATAAATAAGTAACAAAGACTACCAGTAACAATAACAATATCAAAAAGTAACACCACAAATACAGACACCACAAAAACACACAAAAAACAAATCAAATAGTAAGAAATAACCAAAATTAATAATTATAAAAAATAACAACGTGTAACACTTTTCGCATCAACAGTCGTATTGCATTGAGCAAGCGGGTCACACGTATGCATCGAACGTATACGAGCGAGTGAGATGCCATTACACCCGCCATCTTGCGCAAACACGCGCATGCGCGACCTGCTCGCGCATGCGCTGTATTATGTTTTTGTCAAATTGACATTCTGCGCACTCGATTGCGACGTACTTCGGGGAGGTAAAGTTGCGTGACGGGAACTGTACTTTTTCATAAGTTCAGACTCAGTAGTTAGAAGATAAAGGTGGTATTGGTCATTTTTAGGGTTCCTTACCTCAAAGTGTGCGTAGTCCCAGCGGAAAAGTGTCGTTTTTTTTAATTTCAGTTTAGCAGATATTTAGTGTATGACGTCCTGTAATTGTGTATGGTAAGTACGAATTTGTGCATCCAATCATTAGGGAGTTATTCAACAAAAACAGTTATATTAATAGGGAAAAAAATACATACAATAATTAGAGTGTATTTGTGTGTAAATGTGTACCTATGTTAAAATTAAATTTGTGTGTCATGAAACTGCGGAGATATTCAAGTTTCCGCTGCGCTGACGTTTGGCTGTTTGATGAAAATCATATAAAACGGTTTAGTGCAGAGTTGTATTTTTTTACGCACGTTGCTTTGAATTTGTGTTTAATGTTTGCGAAAACAGAATTTGAAAAAAACATACCGTTCAGAAGATATATCCGTAAAAGTAAAATCAGGTTATTAGGTCCTAGTACTTAAAATAGGAACTCTAGAGCCTAACTTATGACGTTTATTTGTATCTTGTAAAGGCCTACAATGTCTTGCCAAGTTTCAATTATGTGCTCTTTGTAATTAATGAGCAATGGCATAATTTACTACGACCGGACCACTATGTTTTATGTCATCTGATTGTAGGACTATTTAAAAGAAAAGCAAAATAAGACATATTCCAATATTTAGTGTATTAATGCAACTATTCACATGTTAAATTTCAGCTCATTACACTGAATAATTAAAGAGATATAAATAAAAATACCAGTACCACCACAAAACATAGATAGTCCGGCCAAGTTTGAATGGCTTTAAAAAGGCGCCTGTTTAGTATACAGAGCTAACGTTCTAAAATTTCCAGTATAGTATCGTTGTTGTGTTTAATAATTTCGTACAGGTGCGTACACAATAGTTCAGCATACTTTGTACTCTTAAAAGTACTTATTTATTAGCTAATGATCAATTAAAATTTAAAATAAAAACAACATCATTATTAATGTAATAATATCATTGATTTTAAAATAAAGAATCAGTTTTTGTTTTATTAAAAATAAATAACAAATACCTATATTGCCTACTGTAAAAGCTCATATAAGTATTAGTAAACATAAAATCATGGGTTTTACTTGAGTTGATCTTCTCGTTCGAGCTTTTACAGCAACAAATAAGTAGGTATGTCATACAATCACAGAAAACAGAAAAACCGTACGTGAGCGCAAGACACAGAGTTCAATGTCCAGCAGCCGAGGCAGGACTAAAGGCTTAGAGTTACTATCCCGCCAAATTAAATACTCATTTTTATTAATTTTTAAAAGCCACACTGGCTGTTTATGCATTCATAAGACCGCAGCATTTCTTTTTTATTTTAATCGATATTTTTCAAAATTAGGTAGGTATCTATGTACATTTTTCGTAGCCGACTCGGAAGCGAGGCGGCTCTATCTAGAGTGGACGGAACGCGCGCAAATTTGGTTATTTCGTTCGTAACGACAAATATATCTTTTGAAAATGTGAAATGTACCTATAAAACATATAGTATTGTTATAATTTTGTTTTTGTTTTAGAAATAACTTTGGATTTTTTAGGGTTTTGTAGCCGAATGGTAACCAACGGAACCCTATAACTAAGCCTCCGCTGTCCATCAGTTTGTCTCAAAAACGGTAATAAGTGAACGGTAAGACAATTGGAATTTTTCACATTTAAAACTACTACTTACTTGTGTATTTTCTAATAAGGTAATATTAATTTTTCAATAAATTCAAATTGTACCGTGCAACACGGACGTAATAATTACCTAGTGTAACTGATACTGAGGTAGATGGTATTCTGGTGAATCTGAAAACTAACTGCCCCTGGTTGGGATGTCTGGATGGGATGTTTGGATGTCTCGACAAAATTCAAATACATTAGAAAGGAGGCTGTCCCCATTATAACTCATCTTGCTAATCTATATCTTCGAAAAGGTGTATTCCCGGCTCCACTAAAACAGTCTGTTATAACCCCAGTTTATAAGGGAGGGGACAGTGACGATATCAGCAACTACAGGCCTATTTCTGTTTTAACGTCAATTTCAAAAGTGATTGAAAAAGTTATAAATATCAGATAAACAGATTATTTAAAAAAATTCAATATTTTATCTATTTCACAGTTTGGCTTTAGGCAAGGTGTATGTACTGAAGATGCAGTATCTGCGTTAAGTTCTCTTGTTGCTGACCACCTTGACAAAGGAAACAGATGCCTGTCTGTTTTCTTAGACCTCAAAAAAGCATTCGACACCGTCTCTGTCCCAATCCTGGTGAACAAGCTGGAAAAAGCCGGATTAAGAGGGACGGCACTCAGTTTACTCAAAGACTACCTCTCCAACAGGAAACAAAGAGTAAAAATAGGACAGTACCTCAGTTACGAACTGGATGTGTCATACGGCGTCCCACAGGGTAGTGTTTTAGGGCCTACCCTCTTTCTCCTGTACATTAATGATCTCTGTAATATGAAAATAAAAAATGCCAAAGTATTCTCGTACGCCGATGATACATCTATTGTTTTCTCTGATTCATCTTGGCACGAAGTTAGACAGAGTGCAGAGGCTGGAATGGCTCGGGTAGCTGAATGGCTAAAAAGTAACTTACTTTCCCTGAACACTGATAAAATAAAATACATATGCTTTAGTATCAGTAACCGAACACAGCCTGATGAAGACTTAGATTTAAAAGTACACATATGTGGAGACATGCCTTCTACAAGCTGTAACTGCTCATGCATTGGGAAGGTTACTAAAACTAAATATCTTGGAGTTATAGTAGATCAAGCACTCTCCTGGTACCCTCAACTTGAGCAAATTTCTGGGAGAATAAGGAAACTCAGCTGGATCTTTAAAACCCTCAGACATATTGTCCCAACTAAAATAGAGAGCTGTAAGAACCGTCCCAGAAATCTCCTAAATGAAATATATGTAGCACTTGCCCAGTCTGTACTATTATATTGTATCCCGATCTGGGGGGGTGCAGCAAAAACAAAATTTGTAGGCGTAGAACGGGCGCAGCGTGCATTAATAAAGATAATGGATTTTAAAAATAAAAGATTCTCCTCTGCAAGCTTATACCAAGTTAGTAATTTACTCTCTGTAAGGAAACTGTATGTAACCCAAATCATACTAAAACAACATAAAACCCTACCATTTGAAAAAGAAAAATCTAAAAGGAGAAAAGATTTAGTTGTTCAAGTTCCCCAAAGTAAAACTAGATTTGCATGCAAACAACTCAATAAACGCTCTGCTCAGCTATATAACAATATTAACAAACAGGTTTATGTACACAATAAAAGTTACCACGACTGTAAAAAAACGATTATAGACTGGATAAAACCACTTACGTATGAGGAAACCGAGGCACTCCTGGAACACGTTGAGTAGCCAAAATGTATTACATATACATATACCATAACTTAAAACACCACACACCCGCACATCATACCACACCACGCAACTCATCACACACACCACACCACGCAACACGCCACTCATCACACCACATCGCGCGCATCTCCACATACCACGCACAACATTGCACTATTTACCACACCACACTATAGTTACAATACTTCACATATACGAACTGGGAATAAGTTTTATAACTATACTGTATATAATTTAAATTGCAACTTAACTTAAATATTTATATTTTGTGTATTATCTTAAGATTAGTATATATAAGCTAAACACAATAAAATGTACTTACATTGCATATTTACCCCTAATGGTCACAGTACATTATCTTAACTTAAGTTTAGTTAGTGTTAAGTGTACGATAATGATGAAAAGCGGAGCCTTCTAACACAGGCATTGTTTGCTTAACTGGAGGCTCCAAACACGTTCAAATGTGATTTAATTTTCTATTTGGCAGGATTAACTATTTTGTATTTTGTACCAACTTTTTGTAATCTTCTGACAAATAAATGCATTGGTATAATTTCATAACTTTAAGAAAAAAAAACGAGCAATTTACTGTACCTATTTATCACGAAAGTTATTTGTTTATTAGTAACTTGTTCAAGAATTGTGTGCCCATCTGTACCAATCCAATAAGGGTACTATACTGGAAATTTTAGAACGTTAGCTCTGTATACTAAACAGGCGCCTTTTTTTAGCCATTCAAACTTGGCCGGATTATCTGTTTTGTGGTGGTACTGGTATTTTTATTTATATCTCTTTAATTATTCAGTGTAATGAGCTGTAATTTAACATGTGAATAGTTGCATTAATACACTAAATATTGGACTATGTCTAATTTTGCTTTTCTTTTAAATAGTCCTACTAGTAGTAAATTATGCCATTGCTCATTAATTACAAAGAGCACATAATTGAAACTTGGTAGGACATTGTAGACCCTTACAAGATACAAATAAACGTCATAAATTAGGCTATAGAGTTCTTATTTTAAGTACTAGGACCTAATAACCTGATTTTACTTTTACAGATATATCTTCAGAACGGTATGTTTTTTTCAAATTCTGTTTTCGCAAACATTACACACAAATTCAAAGCAACGTGCGTAAAAAAATACAACTCTGCACTAAACCGTTTTATATGGTTTTCATCAAACAGCCAAACGTCAGCGCAGCGGAAACTTGAATATCTCCGCAGTTTCATGCATGACACACAAATTTCATTTTAAAATACACATTTACACACAAATATACACTAATTATTGTATGTATTTTTTTTTCTTGTACGCCCATAGGGAAAACAAAGTTCCGCTGGGATGACGTCATCCCAGCGGAAACTGTTTTTGTTGAATAACTCCCTAATGGTTGGATGCACAAATTCGTACTTACCATACACAATTTACAGGCCGTCATACACTAAATATCTGCTAAACTGAAATTTAAAAAAACGACACTTTTCCGCTGGGACTACGCACACTACCTCAAAGGTAAAAAAGGAACCATTATAAGATCACTCTCTTGTCCGTCTGTCTGTCCGTGTCACCACCGATTTTCCCAGCAAAGGGTGGACCCAGGAAGTTAAAATTTATACCAGATACCGAGGTCTATAGTCCCTATTAGGTGTTTAAAAATCAAGGTCCTGAGTCAATACAATAAAAAGATATGGGCAAATTTAGATTTTCGCGAAAACTTGTAAGTACCTACCAAAATGTACCTTAATTTTTAACTTTTTTTATTTTTCGGAATTTTCCCTTTACTTATGTTGTAAAAGCTTGCTTTTAACCAAAATTGACAATTCTAGGTCAACCGGAAGTACCCTATACGTTTTGGGTCGAAAACCATAACTTCTCGTTGACCAAGAATCCCGAAATTTGGCAAGTAATACCGTCTTTAAAAATACCTATAGGGAAAAGTCTGAAAACTATACCTTCATTTGTAATTTAATCATAAAAAATAGTCTTTATTTAAAGTAATTTGTAGTTACAAATTTTGTACGGAACCCTCGGTGGGCGATACCGACTCGCACTTGGCCGGTTTTTTCATCTAATTTCTTGCGTAATCTGTGTCCGACTCATCGCTGTTTAACGGGTGATTGATAGGCCCACGTTCACTCAAGTCATGACTGATGGTTGCTTGATAAATATCCAGATTTTCGTCAGTCATTTCCTGCAACCATACTGCATTTTCCGTCATTCACCCTTGTCAGTCTTGACTGTGGTTAAACTGACTGCGCCGTTCAATAGGCGCCAGGATGCAAGAGCTAGCGAAGCTAGTTCGAAAATTTCTCGAGTGGTAAAGTTAGTTTTCATTTTATATCCAGTATCTTCCCGTATTAATGGCAATATTTGTAACTGCCGCCAGGTATATACAATTTTCGAGATAATAAATTTATTTTATCAGACGAGAAGTTAGGGGCAGTAGGCTGCTATATCGCAGTTTCGTTTTTCCTCTCAGGCCACGGCTGGCCTAAGGATAAATAGCGGTTTTTGTTCCATGAAATCCGTTCACGAAAACGAAGAATGAATAAAACAATACTGTCATATTTAATGGTTTATTTGAAACACAAAATTGAAAGACTGACAGTTAATCGGACCCAAAATGCATTCGGAAACCTTATAATGAACGTTTAGATTCCCAAACCATTACCAAATTAGTTTCGACAACATTAAACAAAACATAAAAAATATTACTAACAGCAAGTCACTTTATAAAGTTCGCCTAGAATCTACTCAGTAATACTCAGATTCTGCAGTGCATATGTTGAAATTCCGACACTGGTTTCCATCACAGAGATTTCATTACCTACATTTTGAAGATTACTTAAAAACATAGAAATATCCTACTTCCTCACTAGCAATGTAAATGGATGCATGATTTCCTGCCTATCGTTAATTAAAGGCCCAAAACAGCCTTGTGCTTGCAAAAGATACCTTTAAAGAAAAGGTTTCTTTCCTTTTCACTTACATTCATCACCTCGCATTGTTCCAAGCGGTCCTCTGTACAAACTGTCATAATAAGGTATCATTTTATAGGCACAAGATAAAGACCAATAAATGGCAACAGTCCACAAAATATGCCAGCTTAGCCAACTTCAATTGTCCACGTGTTTAAACTCAAATATTATGTATTATGAAACCTAGCAAAAAAACTATCTGAATAAAAAAAATACTTTATAAATAAAACAAAAAAAATGTTATGCATCACAAAGATTTAGACGTTACGGTAAATCTTAAAATTAAGTACCTATTTAACCTACAAGTGTTGTATAACGACAAATTAACCCTAGCCATGGTTGAGCTGAACAACTTGGCTTCTGTATAACGTCAACTAAATTAATTATACTTAAAAATACCTCTACGAAAATTGCGAGAGTATTTAGAAGGACAGTGAATGTCAAAAAACAATTAATACAATTTATTACTGCATTTCTTCAAGTTCAATTAGTAAAATGATTCATAACATTATAATGAGAATATAATAATTATTATCCCTCAAACATACAAATATAAGACGTAGACTTTTATCCACACTAAATTGTGAACTGCCACCATTTCTAAGGTTATCACTACACTTAATCTTGCATTTCTTCAGGCAACTCATGAGGATTGAGAATGCCTGGCACCGATAACTGTACTCTTCGCTTTTCTTCCTGTGCTTGACGAAGAGCAAACAAGCGCTCCTCCAAATACAAATCACTGTCATCTTCACCTGTATACTCCTGAAAACAAAATTTATTCAGTAATATAATAATAATTACTATATTCCAGGACAATATTCTTTAAATACAAAAATAATTTTAAATATCACGTTTTTATCAGAGGAATAAACAAAGCCCGTTTCAATAGATACCAAATAAATCTGCATGAACATGTTATATACCTAGGATATATTATAAACATTCATATCAATGAACTCTGAGACAGTCGCACGCTTCGAATTATTTGATGATAATGATGAAGTGAGTTAATTTCTAGGTACATCGGATCATTTCAGAAGCGAGAGCGCGTACAAAGCAGTCGCTTCCTTTTACGCAAAAGTGATGGTCACATATAAGGCGTCGGAAAGGGAGCGGTAGACCACAACCCCTGTCCGTATCTGTAACAGAAGCGCCAGGGGCATGATGAACTTCGACCGCCAGAGGTAGTGGCTTGCAGATGACAGCCTTGGGAAATGTGTTGCATGAACAGACTGTGTACGTACAAAGTGAGGATCGCATGAAGTCATACTGGCTTATACTTGGCTGGAAGAGCGTGAAGAAACGCATATGCATTCCAGGGCCACAGCCGAAGGACTTTAGTCAGTAGGTAAGAGTCAGACCCCTTCTTCACCTGTCCCAAGGTGGAGGACATCCATAAAGATTCCCACTTGCACACTTGAGACTAGTATCAATAACAATAATTGAAGCATCAAATCAACCAAGCCCTGATTTTGGAGTTTACTATTTATTCCCTTAAAGAAACCTTAGAGATTTCATAGAGCAGGCTCTATTATCTTAAAATGCAATAGAGTTCATACTTACTCTTATTTGAACTAAAAAGTCTCTTAAGTGATCCTTGAATGCAGGGATATCTTGATCCAAGTTGAACAGACCTTGTACGGTGATTTTAATTTGATTGTCTGTTAAATGGGGGAAAGCTCTTTTCAGCAGATTGGCCACATATTCCTGAAAAGAAATACATTTTAAAAATTATACAATTAGCACTTACATAATCCATCAATATATATAAAATTCTACCGTTACTGAATGATTGAGTGACTGACAGACATTGCACAACCAAAAGTACTGGTCGTAGAAAGATGAAATTTAGCATGTATGTTCCTTGGGAAGTGTTGGGGAGCATTAAGAGAGGATTCCCGAAATTCCTATGGGAACAGAAAAAACCGAGATATGCAGGTACGAAGTCGCGGGCAAAAGCTAGTCTCACGATAAAAATGTTGTTCCTGAACATAATAATTGACACTCAAATCTGCAACAGACTGTGTCTAAATGTGCTTAAACTCTTACAAGAATTAGTGAAGTATGTCCATAGAAGATTCATAATTGGCATAAATCAAGAAGAATATTCTTACCTGAATATAGAGGACATTATCTGGTGTGGGTCCAAGTGGCACTGTTACTCGGCCAGCTTCTACAAGGGAGAAGACATATGCTAATATTGTAGCATGCATCGTAAGACCGGCGCCATGGGACGTGTCTGTTACCACGCTAAATACATGCTCTAAAATATCACACAAATAGGTCTGGTAAAAGCTTTGTGCTGCTTGCGGATGTTGTTCAACATTGTGCAGCAACCGGTACAAGATCTGAAGTCCAGTATCAGCCACATTCCTCATTGTGTGCTTAAATGCCCAGATAATGGAATCCAATACCAATTTAAACTGTGCTGGAGGTATACTTAGGAATGCCTTAAAACAATGTGTATTCACTGCTTGTAATAAAAGGAAGAACTCTGTCCTATGCTCTGGATATTCTTCAAAGTCTTTGTTGATCATTTCAAGAGTACATTCAAATACAGCATCAAATATTTTTGGTACTTCAGACGTTATATGCCCTCCTAGCTTATAAACAATTGCAGCCATGCATGATAACACTTCTGGTTCTCGAGCATCTGGCACTGCAGTTCTTTGGTAATCCAAGAGAACTGCATCTAAAAGTGGTGGAATGAAATTTTCCAAAACCATGCTATTATCTGTAGATCGGGATACCCAACTGGCAATCAATTTGAGTGTCTCTTTCTTTATTATCCGCATGTTCTTTATCAGTGGCTGCTTAGTGACCACAACACCGTTCAGAGCAATGGCTTGGCTGATGTTTTCAGACATTACTTTGTAAACATTGAGCATGTCCAAATATATTCTACCCAGCTGCACAACATACGGATGTCCTAAAGCTCGACAGGCACGTACGTTTGTTTTAAGAATACTCACAAGCTGTTTAACAGCCTCTGGATCTTTCAAGATATCCACATTGTGGGATGCCTGGGATATTATATCATCCCAAACTTGATTGGGCAGCAGCATATACTTCTCAATGAGCTGTTCTTGAGCCACTTGATCCACTTGTGCACTAATCATGTATCCTACAGCTTCATAGAAAGTGTGCACTTGAAGTGTTTGTAAATCACAGATAATAGAACTGATTGTGCTTAAGATTTCTTCAATAAATGGACAAGCTTCACCAACCTGTGTAGTCACAAAATGACGCCGACATTTTATTGCAATCTTAATGAATGTGTCACATGCCATGTCTTGGACACCATCATGAGTCTCATGCATGAATTCAAAAAGTTTATTCACCACTGTTTTCAAAAACTTCCAATGGGCTCTTAGGAATCTGGGGTACTGCCCTACAACATACATTATGTTACTTGCTATAATAGCTTTATTATCTTTACCTTTCTTCTGTTCACAAAGGCCCAACAGCTCTTTAATAACAACAACAAGAAATCTTTTCTCATCTTCCTCCATCATTGCACCTGAAATTGAACCAATAGCCCAGCATAATGTATTCAGGTTTTTCCATGACCATTCACTGCCATTTACCTGGTTCTGAAGTTTCTCTGTCATAATGCGTTCTGTATCTTGGTAATCCAAATGCGTCAGATAAACTAAGGTTTCTCTCATATTCTTATACAAATTAATTGAATCAGTGTCCTTCATAAACTCTCGCACCACTTCACCATTTTCATTCTCCACCACTAATACTTCTTCAGGCTTAGCCATTCTAGAGATCATAATGTAGCGCACACTGCTCAAAACATCAGAATACAATGCTTTCCTACCAACACTCTTCCCAAGTGTGTACATGTTGGATGTATGTGAAGAAGGTGCAATCTTGTACAAATCAGCAGCTAATGCATTCCAAAATTCCAAACAAATTTTAAAAATCTCAACTTCTTCTACCTCAGATATCAAAACAAGATAGCGGAGGGCATTCATCAGAGTATTAGTAAGCCCTCTTCTTTCAATAAGTTGCCCATGTTCTTTCAAGTAAGTGCACAGAAATAAAGCAAGGTTTTGGATAAACACTTGCTCTTGATCCCGACCAGCAGCATATGCTTCGCGTATGTTGGTAGTGAGTGGCAGCATGGCTTCCAACTGCTCCATAGTCTGCACCAGCAGAGCAACAAACTGCTCCTCATAGTTGCTCACAGTCACACCCGCTATCTCTGTTAGGCAGCTTAATGTTACATTACGGAACATCGGTACATTTAAGAACTTAAATATGAGAGTGCTTATCAACTTCATTTCAAATATATATCCAAGAGGAATCCAATTCAAAAATCTTAGTAGAGTATGAAGTGTAGCATCCACTAATGGTGCATTTTGTGAATTTTCAAGGACAAATTGACAGAGTTGGAATATCTGACTGAACTCAGAACACATGGTATCTTTTAAATGTTTTGCTTTAGTTTGAGTGAGCTGTCCTGTACTGAAAACAAACACTTCCTCACTTAGTAGCTTCAAAATTACCATGTTATTTTGACAAAGACTTTCATTTGTTTTGGAGGCACCCACAATATCACTTATGAATGTCTCCCAGTTGTGAGGCCATTCTCGTTTCAATACTTGAATCAAGATCATATTGAGTTTTTTCAAATACACTTTATTATTATCCATTGTTACGGGGTCTGATGAGTTCTTGATAATAAGACCAACAATGTACTTCTTTATACCTTCACATTGATTTCTTGGTAATATTTTCCATCTTGTTAGTATTACTTGTTCTAATATTTGTAAGGCATAGTATTTTGTTTCCTGGTTTTGTGAATACTCCAATATAGTGTCAACACGAGTCCAGGCATCAGGATGTTCCTTTAGTGCTGTCAGTATCTCCTGTGCAGTACGTTGTTGTTCTCCTACAGTTGAGTACAGACATCCAACTATATTATCAAGAAGAGTGATGTCTAATTTCTGGTTGAAATCCAAAAGTTTAGAAGCTTGTTGCTCTAAAGTTGCCATTCTGTGTTACAACTTATTGAAAGTATGTTCCCTTTATCAAAAATCAAAACTCTGGTAATTTTTTCACATTCATTCCTCACCATACGTATCACTGAAAAAAAGAAATCCTGAATTAGGAAGGACTTTACCAGCTATAACCTCTTAATGATGCATAGATAAAATTGATGATTTAGGATTATTCAACTATATAAATCATGGTTTAAAGGACATGTTTTGAATGCAAAGATTACGATAATCCTATAAAATAAGATAATTACAAATGTTTTTTTGTTGTAAATGAAAATATAGAGCACACACCCCGCATAGATACTGAGGATGTTTGCTAAGAAGCGTAACGCTGCGTATGTGAGAAAAACTTTTGTTAGTTCATTTTACAAAGGACAGAAAAAAAGTCGTTGGTGAAAACGACAAGTATAATAACTTACCCGAGAAAATAATTTGCGGCGCAATCAGTCTAACGCACTACCATACATACTAATCCGTTGTTTTCGTGAAGCTTGAAAAAGCTTACACGCATGTTGTCTATGCTTGTTTTTTTTGTCCCAAAATTTATATTTTGAGGAATTCTACACGATTAAAAAATACAAAATATTTTATTGAGCCATTTAAGGAGTGGATTTTAAAATAGTTTCGAGAAATGTGTATTTTTTATACCGCCAGACTCTTTATTACTCTTTTGCTCTTTATGCCTAATGCACACCTACCTCGCTAGAGTAAATATGTTCTGTGACACCTGCACACCATCAACATCTATGCCATCAACCACAGAATATGTTAGGTACTAAATTCGTGGCTCGACATGCAAAAAAAAAAATCTTTATTTACTCTATTCTAATCTATTGAAATGGCAGGTTCACTAAGTTTATTTTAATTTTAAAGGTTATTTCCAATGTCGTAAAAGCATGCTTACGGTGTGCCCGCAATGGGGAGACACACTAAAAGGTAGAAGCAGATGGCGGTTTCAGCGACTGTACCTTGGTTACGTATGTTATCAAGTGTGTGGTTGCGATTTTCTGTGTTTATTTTGTAATTTACCTTAAAAAATGTACTCGCTTATCGTTACGTGAACTTCGAACTGAGCTTCGACGAAGGAATGCGTCGACTGCTGGGAAAAAGGCCGATTTGATGGAGAGGTAGGCATTTTAAGTATTTGAGGTTATCTTTCATATTTCTTCTTTTTTATGTTAAAACAAACTTATATGTTTTTCTTTCTCTAGGATGGAGGCATACGATCGAAATCAAAATTTTGGAGTCCACTTTGATCTTGAAGAAGACAGCTCATATGTATGTCCGCCTTCTGAAACTTTCAAAGACATCAAAGCTGATTCACCTATTCCAAAAATAAGTCAGTACGAAATCCAAGAATATTTTCAAAGGTATGTTGTAGAACTGTACTTTATACTGGTAGATTGTTCTGTTATTGTATTCGTTGTGTCTCTTATTGTGTACTATATAACCTTGCTGTGTCACTTGCCCTGAATTTTTTAATCTGCAAAGCGCTTTCCCATTGCTTTCTGCGTTTTAAGTCTTTGGGGAACAGATGAACTTCCCCGGCTTTTACATTGAAGCATTCTTGATAAAAAACGAAAAGTTGACAGTTCTAATGTCAAAACAAGGTACAGTTACCAAGACGCCATCAAGTGGATAAAAAGGCACTGTGTCTCCCCATAGGGAACGTGCAGAAACTGGCAGCGCAGAAGCGTCAAAATCACTTGATTTTGACGCTTCTGCGCTGCCAGTTTTACTAGTACTTACTAGCACTTCGCCCGCGACTTCGTCCGCGTTGCAATTTTCTTAAATTATAGCGTTCCTGATAATTTGGCTTTCTATTGGTGAAAAAATGGTTAAAATTGGTCCAGTAGTTTCGGAGCCTATTCGTTTGTAAACAAGCAAATAACAACAATCTTTCCTCTCTATAATATTATAGTATAGATATTTTACTTGTAAGTTTCGAATGAGGGTTTTCTGAAATGTCGAGCACCAATCAAATCGCTTGTTTTCTGACATTTGTAATGTTGACGTCGACCTCATGTTAATGTTAAAGTCACTTTTTCAATAAAGAGGACCTCTCGCCTATGTTGCGCCAACTGGTAGAGTACATTTTCCTGAAAACCCTTATTTGCAACACTAGGTAGCATATTCAAAGCCGTGCACGTTCCATATAGGGAACTATAGGTACGAGATGAGACGCACAAATCGGCACGAGAGCCACACGCATCGGCGTCAAATCGATGATATATTACTTGGGACTCGTCCTGGACAACCGATGGGGTAGGTAGGGATGACTTTGGGCTGCACATGTACTCGGTCCCACAGACTATAACATGATATTAGTCGGTCCTCAGGTTGATGAGCGTTGCGGCTGCTCTTCCGCGACTGCTACCTATCCAATTTCGAACGTTCGGTTAATCTGACGCCCGAATTCTCGCATAATTGCGAAGACCGCAGAGAGCGATGGCTGTCCCGACGATATAGGGATACAATTTCCTATGAGCCTGGACGCAACAAAACTTTGTGTCATTGTATCACTGGCGGACGTAAAAGCTAGCGCAAGGTCAAGGGCCGGTTATTTAGGAATTGTAGGTACAACTTACGAGAAACGGTTCAGTGTCAGCTACGTGGCTGAATATGAAATGATTCGAGTGTGGGTCTCTCTGCCTCGACCAGTCAGGCCCAAAGTGGAGGTGCACAGATGTTCCATGCACGCTCTAGTAGACTTTTATGTGCTTGTTAGGTCGTGGGATTCTTCGCATTGGGTGATGGGGCCTTCTGAGCATGGCTTGCTGATACCAGTCGGGGTTGCACGCGAATTTACTTGTATCTCGGACTGCTGCCTCATGTTTGTGGTAGGAACTACGAAGTTTTAGTCAGTAGCGTACTTCCCAAATGGGGTGTCCATTAGGATTTACGACACCCGACACATAAAAAGTTATCAGAATCGTGTTATTTATAAACAAGAGTTGTGTTCATTTAGTGACGGGGTATTTTCCGATTCATTGCTAAATATCTAAAAAAACATGCATCTTATATAGTAAAAACCGGCCAAATGCTAGTCGAACTCGCACACGAAGGGATCCGTACTATAGAGCTTAATTTTTATTATTTGTTGTTATAGCGGCAATAAAAATACATAATCTGTAAAAATTTCAACTGTCTACCTATTACGGTTCTTGAGATGCATCCCGCTGACAGAAGGACGAATAGACGTACAGCGGAGGCTTAGTAAATAAAATAAATAAATAAAATTCATTTATTTCAGGTAAAGACCCATAGACATTCAATTAATAGCGTAACATAAAATTATCAATTTGTCATTTATCTTAATCAAATTAATTTAAAGTCAAAAGTAAATGTCAAATTAAAATAAAGAAAAACTATTAAATGTCAACTACACTAAATGTCAGAAAGAACTAGGAAAAAATGTCAACTAGGTACAATAAATTAGGAAATAAAATAAAATAAATAGTAATAACAATAGTAATAGGGTTCCGTTGGTTACCCTTTGGGTACGTAACGTACGAACCCTAAAAAGTACCTAAAAATGATGAATAAATGTATATTCAGAAATGGAAAATAAAGGAGTCTATCCTTTCTCCCCCCACGGGGAGGGCGTGAAGGCTAGCCCGAGGAGTCCCACATAGCCCCCCATCCCCCGATGGGAGGGTATGCGTAATGCATTTTTTCCCAGCGCAAAAAAAAAGGTATTGGATGAAGTTACCCGATTTATATGGGAAAAGTTGCAATTGGAATGGGGAGGCACACTAAAAGGTAGAAGCAGATGGTGCTTTCAGCGTCTATACCTTGTTTACGTCTGTTATCAAGTGTGTGGTTGCGATTTTCTGTGTTTATTTTGTAAATTACCTAAAAAAATATAGTCGCTGTTATCTTTCTGTGAACTTCAAACTGAGCTTCGACGAAGAAATGCGTCGACTGCTGAGAAAAGGCCGATGTGTTTGAGAGGTAGGCATTTTAAGTATTTGAGGTTATCTTTTATATTTCTTCTACATTAATTCAAAGAATTATATCCCCAAAGCGTATTCGACATGAAAAAGTATATGAGCCACAAGCAATAAAAAAATATGAAGCGGAATACTGTTTGGTTGTGCAGAAGTGTGGGTTATTTATTTCGAAGGAGTATCCATTCCTTCCACCATCTCCAGATGGATTAATAGGAGAGGAGACAGTGGTCGAAGTGAAATGCCCCTTTGCTGCTAAAAACAGGCCTATTAATGAATTGACAGTCCCTTACTTAGAAAAGGTACGCGGAGAGTACCGTCTTAAAAGGAACATTATTACTATCAAGTTCAAGGACAGCTTTACTGCGCTAGCAAAAAGTACTGCAGTTTTATTATTTACACAATTGAAGATATAAAGATATTATATAATTATAAGTGGGGATGAGTCTTTTATAAATGAAATGCTTACAGCTTTAATAAACTTTAATGTTCACTATCTTGAACCTGCAGTTCTGAACAATTACATTACTATTTAGATTTAAAAAAAAAACATTATTTTATCACACAGATGTTTAATTTTTCATCATAATGCCTTTTGTAAAGTTACAACACATAAAAAGTTCTTCCTATATATGGACATGTTTACTCGCTAATTCTCTACCTTTAATTAAAAATGTTTGTGTTTTGATGGCTATATTTTTATCAGAAAACATATCTTGTATCGATTGCAATATCTCTACTGCAAAAAAATTTTTTTGGCTTCGTCTCTCATAACGGCATTGCCGTTCTAAAGCTGCTGGAGTATCGGGTTTAGTCTTGGTGAAGCAGAATATAGATGGTATAGCAGTTTTTTTAGAAACTTTGCTAAAGGTTCATTACCTGAAATTTTACAAGTGAAAGTATGACTATGGTGTAAATATTTATACATGTATTTGGAGAATAAATAAGTCACTTAGTACTTTGGCCCTCCGAAGTTAGGTTTTAGTGACGACCGCGCAGGTGCAATCGCGTAAAAAAGTGTTACATTCCTAGATTTTTTTTTTGTTTATACGTATTATATTATAAACAAGCAACAAAGACTACCAGTAACAATAACAATATTAAAAAGTAACACCACAAACACATACACCACAAAAACTCACAACAAACTAATCAAATAGTAAGAAATAACCAAAATAATTAATTAAAAACAATAACAACGTGTAATACTTTTCGCATCAACAGTCGTATTGCATTGAGCAAGCGAGTCAAACGTATGCATCGAATGTATACGAGCGAGTGAGATGCCATTACACCCGCCATCTTGCGCGAAAACGCGCATACGCGACCTACTCGCGCATGCGCTGTCCTATATTTTTTGTCAAATTGACATACTGCACAATCGATTGCGACGTACTTCGGGGAGGTAAACTTGCGTGACGGGAACTGTACCTGTATAATTAATTCTTCCGAAATAATCACTTTCTCTGAAGTGCAAATTACATAACCTTGCTGTATCACTTGCTCCGAAGTTTTTAATCTGCAAAGCGCTTTTCCATTGCTTTCTGCGTTTTAAGTCTTTGGGGAACAGCAGTGCGATTCTGTAAACATGGCGAAGTCAAGGCTTGGGTGCAGTGATCACGAAGTGAGCTGTCAGTCCAAGTAATCAAGATTGAATGACAGCTCACTTCGTGATCACTTCACCTAAGCCTTCACTTCGACATGTTTACAGAATCGACCGGCAGATAAACTCCCGGTTTTTACAATTTAAGGCACTGCATTGAGGCATTCTTAAAAAAACGAAGTGTGGCCTTGTTTGCAAAAAAATGTATAGGACTTAACAGTCCTTATGTCAAAGCAAGGCACAGTCGCCAAGACGCCACCAAGCGGGATAAAAGGGCAGTTTTCCTCCCCAATTGATGTGTACGTATAAGTGTAGCTAATATTTTTAATAGATAGTTTATAGATCAAGAGCCCACGACGGCCAGATCTTCGTCATTTTATAAAAGTTTTTCTGTGCATGTCCCCTATACAGGTAAGAACGATCAGCGACTATAGAGTTTGGGTTGTGGTTACTTGGCCAAGTAAAAGGTAGTAAAGGTGTATAAAATAGTCCCTTAAATTCGTTAAAGCTCAATTTTTTTATTTTTACTTTGGGGTAACTTTAGAAATCTCGTCATCCATTGCCGGACACTTAAGACAGTTGCTACCCCCTGCCAGACACCCTTAAACTTTAATAAATTATAATTATACTTTCCCATCAATGGACAGAGTTTAATATTATCCTGCTGTATAGGAAGAGCGATAAACATGAAATCGGAAATTATCGCCCCATCAGTCTTATATCCAACATCTACAAAATCTTCGCTAAGATCGTTTTAAAACGGATTGAAAGAACGCTAGACGAACACCAACTCATCGGGCAAGCGGTATTTCGTAAGGACTACTCGATGATCGACCACATTCATGTAGTTCGTCAAGTGTAAGAGAAGTACAACGAATACCAGCTTACATACTACGTTGCATTTATCGACTATAACAAAGCATTTGACCCTCTTATACACAAAAATATATGGGAAGCATTACTAGAACAAGGAGTGGAACTTAAATACATTCAATTAATAAAGAACGTATATAGTCGTAGCACAGCCAGAATCCAATTAGAAAAGAAAAGCCAGCCATTCAAAGTAGAAGAAGGCCCGCCTATCCCCAAAATTATTCTCAGCTGTGCTGGAGTCAATTTTCAGACAACTGAATTGGGAAAATCTCGGGATTAATATAGACGGCACATCACTGACACATTTAAGATTCGCTGACGACATAGAGCTATTCGCCAAAACATCTGAAGCCATCAATAAAATGTTAGAAGAAAAGACTGGAGTGATGACAAATGGAAAGAAAGCCGCGATACAGGTAAGAAATACCGAAATCAACTACACTGACGAATACGTCTATCTGGGACAGCTTATAACCCAAAAAGAACCAATGCACGAGGAATTAAAAAGAAGAATTACGAACAGCTGAAGAAGATACTGGAGCTTGAAAGAGGTTATGAAAGACAAACAACTTCAAATAAATATTTTTCAATCATTTATTTATTTGCAAACATGGGTATTGGTACATAGATGTTCTTTTGTATATAGTATAGTCCTCCATATTTTACCGTCACAAGGGCATGCAAATAATATTGAATTCTATTCAAATCAAAAATAAACTATTTAACACCTGTATACTACCCGTCCTTGTACGGCTGTCAATCATGGACTTTAACCCAGGAAATGACGAACAAACTCGCACCGTGCCAATACACTATAGAGAGGAGCATGCTGAATGTTAAGAAATCAAACAGATTGAAAAACAGTGTGATCAGGAATAAAATAAGAACTATGAAAATGTAACTCTAAAAATTAAAAGACTAAAATGGACATGGGCAGGGCACACACTAAGAGGTCATGAGAAATGGAGTCAGAAAGTGACAAGGTGGTATCCAAGGGAAGGTAAAAGGAAAAGAGGCAGACCGCGTAAAAGGTGGGATGATGATATCAGAGAAGTGACAGGAGTGATGTGACACAGAGTGAGTGGCTCTAGAAAGATCTGAATGGAAAAGGTGGGATTGGCAAACAAACCTACTGAAAATAAAAAAAGCAGCAAATACTAGAATAAGTGTTATGTTTGTTTTAGAATATTGTTATTAGGTTAAGTTGATCTGAATAAAGGCTATTATTATCTATTTCCTTTATTCGTTTAATATTTATAAATGTAAATTATATGAATATTTCATATTCATATAATTTACATTTTTAAATATTCAAAAGAATAATTATAAATATAGAACATAGTAGCCCACCGGTATCGGGAACAGGGTCTGAGCTACCGACGGTCAGGGCTCGAGAGAGAGGAACCTCCTGACAATGCAAGCCGTGTCCAGAAGTACCGCTTTCTGAATCAAGCCCTTGATCCAGCTGCCCAACGAGAGCCTCCTGATGTGTTGGTCGAGGCTCGTGGCTAATAAGCCATTGGCCGACACGACTATCGGTATAATGATTGCGGAATCCACATCCCACATGTCGACAACCTCGCGAGCCATGTCAATATACTTGATTTGTTGTATCTTTCACGGAGTTCATGTAGGGCCCGGAAAAAGCGTATTTTTTATTTTCTCGGTTGCTTGGAGACCCGGTCCTTTGATAGGCGTCCCGAAAACGGTCGCTAGCACAAAGTGACGTAGCGGCAAGGGGACAACATATTCTGATGTGCTAGAGGAGTGGAGAGGTATACTACGGCTATCAAGACAATCCCGGAAGTACGGTCAAGATCCCTACCAGCATCTTACTGGATTATACATACTTTTGCCGAGCACGTTTGCTGTTGTGAATCTCCACTCAGACCGGCCGATTAAGGCAAGAAAGAGGTGGGAGCCCTGTTCCTCGTCAGTGTTCACTCCGGCCAGCCAATAAAGGCAAGCCGGAAATGAGGAACAAGACTTCTCCCGGGAGATCAGGTCCGTGGGTTCGCTACTGCCCAACAGTTCGCAAAAAAACTGCCTTGCGGATTTATTATTATTACTTTATATAACATGGCTATGAATGTCAAAAGTTTTTTTTTTATTGGATATCTTAAAAGATCGCAATCGACTAAGCACTTGCGCTCGCACCTACAGCGGACTTTCAATGTGTCTGGCAAGATGTAAAAACCTTTAAAACTGTCTGGCTAGTGAGGTAACATTTTAATATGGTTCCCCAAGTAACATTTATAAAATTTAACTTTTATACTATAACGAAAGTATTGTAATGACCTGGGTTCAAGTAAACTGACTATGTTGAAAGATAAACGTAGGTAGTTAACAGAAATTTTATTCACTACATTTTCTCGCTTACAAACTAGAGACTAAATTCTTAATAACTATAAATCATTGCCGAAATACAATAGCCGTACAAGATAATGAGTAGGAAAACAAAAAAAAACCTATAACGTAACAAATAAAGTCCAGATAGCAAACAATAACAGTGTTATTTTGGAAAATAACAAAAATAATCTTGTGGCTGGCTTGATGTTCAGATTTGACAGTCCGGCACTACGCCGCGAGACCAATCGGCTGCTTGGTAACGTTAGCGAAATTGTCTTTCCGTATCTCGTGATTGATCAGTGTCAAACCATCAATCAAAGCCGGACTTCATCCACAAAGCATTTACTCTAAAATGGTCTGGGCGATATGGGCGTTTCCGCAAGCTGAGGACAAAACAAATTGGGAACAGTCAGCCTTGCAAAAACATCTCCAATAGTTCAAGCCACACTTTACGTTAAATAGACGCAAACACTTACCCCGTTACTTCCACTACTCGCACACTAATTCACAATATATCAAAAACTATAACGTACTCGGGCATAATTTCTACACAGTGATTACTTTTATTTCCAGAAATTAGAGAAATAAACAACGGAGCAACCGTTAGTTTTGTTGTCCTTTGCCAATTGACATCCTCCGGTCGATATATATTTTTTATTTTAACCGTCATCAGTTCACCGTCTAATTAGATATCAAACTGCTGTTTTGAGCGTCGTAACGCCATCTAGTAGTCGACTCGCGAATCAGGCTATCGATCATTACAGTATAATTATAATTTATTAAAGTTTAGTTACCCCGAAGATAATATAAAAAAATTGAGCTTTATACTTTAACGAATTAAAGGGACTATTTTGTACACCTTTACTACCTTTTACTTGGCCAAGTAACCACTCAGTTGCTGGTCGTTCTTACCTGTATAACATGCTCAGAAAAACTTTCAGCTTTCATAAAATAACGAAGGTCTGGCCGTCGTGGGCTCTTGGGCTGTTTCGTTGACTGGGGTGCAAAAATTGTTGAGCTCGCTTCGCTCGGTCTTGCATTCTGCACTCTTGAGCTTCATGAGCTTTTCTGTATAAGTAAACTTCTATTTAAGAATAAATGATCAAAAGGCAATAAAACCCTTCCAAGATGAGGTGCAAAATTTCTTTAGTTCTAAAGGTTTTCTGCATTTAAGGGTGACACTCGACCGTTCATTGACTTTTTGGCACAGTCCGGTGTCACCCCTAAACGGGTAGATAACGTAATGAATCCCTTCCGAGGTGGGCTGTGAAAATTTCGAGCTCACTTTGCTCGCTCGTAGTTTATGCGCTCTCTTTGTTCTCGAGCTTTTCTATATAAATGAATAAAATGACTATGTTTATGTATGAATGATCAAATGCAAATAACAACTTTACGGGGTGCATAAATTTTCGAGTTCGCTACGCTCGTTCTTGTGTTCTGTCCTCTCTCAGTTAATATGAGCTTTCTTGTATCAGTTCATAAACTTACTTCTATTTAAGTATGAATTATCAACAGAAAATAAAACCTACCCGAGGCGGGACGCAAACGTTTTCGAGCTCGCTTCGCTCGCTCTTATATATTCTGCCCTCTCTCAATTAATGAGCTTTTTTGCATCAATCTATAAAGTAACTACCCAAGGTGGGATGCAAAAATTTTCGAGCTCGCTTCGCTCGCTTTTGCATTCTACCCTTTTTGGGTCTTGAGCTTGAGGTAAAGCTAGTTATATTTATAGTTCCTACCTAGTACCTAGTACGTACCTACTTCCTGCATTCATAAAGTGCATACGAAAGAAAATGGATGAATCTTAGTCTTGTCAATGGAAGGAAGGTATAACCAGGGCCCGATCTGAGGGGGGCAAGCCGGGCAAATGCCCAGAGCGGCAAAAATGAGGGGCGGCAAAATTGAGGTTGCCAGGTCGCAAAAAAGTATTTTTTAGTTTTCTTTAAAAAAAAACTACTTTTGCGGCAGTAAATAAATTTTTGTATGCTAGTTCCGAAACCGTAGTAGACTAACGCATGTGAATATTATACAGTTAAAACAATATCACATATTGTTCAAGACTCAATTATTTGTAAAGCTTCCGACTTGCTCGATAGATGGCGTTGGCGTCATATTAGAAGTCGCTATGGTTTCGTTACCGCGATTAGTACTTAAGCAGAGTGTATTTGTAAAGCTTCCGGCTTGCTCGATAGATGGCGTTGGCGTCGAATTAGAAGTCGGTATGGTTTCGTTACCGTGAATAGTATATAAGCAAAGTTTTTTTTTTCAATAAATCAGCTATCGTCTCAGATCAGTGCACAGTGGTTTTATTTTCAATTCTCGCTAGTGTACAATCAGGTCAACCTTCCCAAAATACCATCCCGGTATTTAACATTGGTCCTATACGTTTGGACAGTTTTTGAAAAAAAAAAAAAAGTCGAGCCACCGTCGGCTCGCCCGTGTGCTGCAGTGGATCGCTGCAAAAAGGTACACGGCCCTTCCGCACTAGCGGCAACAGCTTCACCCAGCATTGGCGGTGAGCTCAGTCAGCATTGGCGGCCTAGTTCAAATAGTGGCCACAGAGGGCGCCACTCTCAGATCAACACTCCACTGGAAGACAGCAAGGTGACGCAGGCGCAGCCATCACGCGACGTCATAGGTGACGTCACACGCAAAAACGACAGCGCCTACAGAGGGCGCCACTTGCAGGTTGGAAACAGTGTTTGTGTGAAGTGCAATTTTGTGAGTACAATTTTTTTATCTAGATCACAATTGGACAAACAGATCGAATCAAACGATTTTGAACTCTATTCCAACGAGAAGTTAAACTTGAAGAATTAGTTAGAAGTTTGGACTTAGAAAAATATTTCGCAATCAATCTTGGACTTGTAAAATTTGAACATTTCAAACTTAGAAAACTTCGTAAAATTATTGATTTGTGTGCATGTTAGAATTAGGACTTAGAATATTTTACAGAAAACGGGGGAACGGGGAACCTATGCCCGATTTTCACCAGCTTGTGTGTGGTTCTAAAACACTTGTAAAATTTTAAGTTATTGGTTGAGAGTTGTGATTAATTTTAGTAATTACATTGATTTCATCAACTTCTACATTTTGTTGAGTTTATAAAATTTAATCAATGATAAAAATGGAGGGATTAATTAACGTTTTGAAAGATCAACAGAATGTTATCTCGAAGGGTTTGATAAATTTTAAGAAATGTAGTAAAGATAGATTAACGCTAGAATACATAGAAACAAGGCAAGAATTATTGGAAAAAGATTGGGCATTGTTCAAAGAAAATAACACTAAATTATATGAAAGTTATAAATCAGAAGATATACCGAAGAAAGTAGTTGATATTTATGATGCAACAGAGGACACTTATATTATGTATAAAAGTTTAATGAAAACAGCTCTTAACAAAATTCGGTCAACTAACGTTTCTGAAAGCCCAAGCGATAATATTTCAACTGGTAATAATAAATCAAGTTGTTCGTATGTAAAGTTGCCCAAAATATCCATTCCAACATTCTCAGGGAAATATGATGAATGGACAACATTCCATGATCTTTTCACTTCATTAGTACACAAAAATGATACTTTAGATAATGTGCAAAGGCTCCATTATTTAAAAGGCCACCTTACTGGCGAAGCAGAGCAACTAATACGTCATACTCCTATAACTGATGCAAATTATATTCAGTGCTGGACTCAGTTACAGAAGCGTTATAGCAATAAAAAATACTTAACAAACTGTATTCTTAGGAGGTTGTTCGGTCAAAAACGTATGCAGATGGAATCAGCTACAGCTTTGAAAGAGTTGCTTGATACCACATGCGACTGTCTTAATGCGTTGAATAATTTGGAGATTAACGTGAGTACATGGGATGTCATTATTATACACATTGTTACCTTTAAATTGGACAACGAAACGCGTAAACAATGGGAGATTAGTATTTGCAACAATGACTTACCAACTTTTAACCAATTTAAAACCTTTATAGAAAATCGGTTTCGTGCGTTAGAATGTATAGAACCGAAAAGGGCACCAGTTCACCAGGGCAACAACAATAAAAGTTCATCTGCTCATAATCCAAAGACAATGTTGGCCACGAGTTCATCAATACAATGTGAATTCTGTACAGAAGGACACAAACTTTGTTTCTGCAAGAAATTCTCAAAGCAGTCAGTTGAGTTCAGACGTGATTTTGTAGCAAAACATAAAATTTGCTTCAACTGTTTAGGCAGCAATCACGTTGTTTCTGCATGTAAAAAGCCTACCACATGTAAGATTTGTAAAAAACGCCATCATTCGTTGTTGCATATAGGTCAGGAGTCGGACAAAGGGGACCAAACTTCGGCATCATCGACTGTCGACAGTGTTAGCTCAGCTAATACTAGTCCGATTGTTTCTTGCCTGTCGACAGGTAATATTCCCAAGCCCAGACAGGTTTTATTAGCCACAGCGCTAATAAATGCCGAGTCACGCTCTGGTAAATTTCAGACTGTCCGAGCCTTAATTGATCAGGGTTCGCAAGCATGTTTTGTAACAGAGGCCGTAGTTCAGCTACTCAACCTGAAAAAAATCCCTATTCAAGGAAATATTTCAGGCCTTGGTGGTAATAGTCCAACCATGGCAACGTACATGGTATATTTGAATATCCAATCTCGGTTAGATTCAAATTTTAATCTTAAAGTGAATGCTTACGTACTAAATAAAATTACATCGTACTTACCTGAGTGTAACGTCGACATTACCTTAGACTGGTTAAAAGTTACCGCGCTGCAGCTCGCAGATCCAAAGTTCAACACTCCCAGTAAAATAGACGTTTTACTGGGCGCTGATGCTTACAGCTGCATTATTGAGGCAGGCATGGTTAAGAGTCCGTCAGGCACTCTGATTGCTCAGAGCACTACCCTTGGGTGGATCCTGTCCGGTGCAGTTAGTAAAGACAAGTCTCTAGGTTCACCTAAATTTAATGTGTTGCATGCACAAGTTAATGAAGACGAACTATTGCGAAAATTTTGGGAAATTGAAGAGCAAACTATTTCAAAAAAAATACTTACACCTGAAGAAAGGAAGTGTGAAGAGTTTTATACTAAAACTACAGTAAGGGATAACAGTGGGAGGTACGTAGTCAGACTACCTTTTCGCAGTGAAAATCCTTCTTGTAAAGGTGGAGGCTCTCGTGCTATCGCTGAAAAAAGATTTAAGTCTTTAGAAAAAAGGCTAGAAAGAAACACAGATCTAAAGGAAAGGTACAAACAGGTGATAGATGAATATTTACTATTAGGACACATGCGACAGGTAGACAAGAATGATAAGAATAAAGAAGTTGCGGTATACTTACCTCACCATGCGGTAATCCGAGATGACAAAATTACCTCGAAGGTACGTGTTGTCTTCAACGCGTCTGAGAAGAACAACAATGGGGTCTCACTTAATGACACGTTGATGGTGGGACCTACCTTGCAGTCTGATTTAAGACACACAGTGTTAAGATGGAGACTTCATCCCATAGCACTGGTAGCAGACATTATCAAAATGTACCGCCAGGTCCGGATTTCGGAAGAAGACGCAATGTTTCAGCGCATATTATGGCGAGACAGTCCTGAAACCGAAATCAAGGATTACGAGCTAGTGACGGTTACCTTTGGTACGGCATCGGCACCACACCAGGCAGTTCGAACTCTACATCAAGTCACCTACGATGAAGGTAAAAACTACAAAATTGCTGCCGACATGGTACTAAACTGCTTTTACATGGACGATTTGATGACCGGCTGTAATAATGTAGAAGCAGGCCTAGAAATCTACAGGCAAATGACAGGGTTATTAGGAAAGGGTGGATTCGAGCTCCAAAAATGGAATAGTAACAACCAAGAAATAGTAGACAGGATAAAGGAAATAGAACAAATCAGGACAAAGGACAACATGAACAAGGACAACACAAAAAAGGACAAAATCGGAAAGAGCATAAAACAAACTCCAGAGTACAGCAAATCAAAGAAACCAGAACACAAAGAAAAAGAAGTAGAAATAAAGTTAGATAGCACTATAAAAATTCTAGGACTTACCTGGAACCGAACCGCAGACACCTTTCAGTACACGGTAAATCTCCCACCGCCGTCGACAGCACCTGAAACTAAAAGGTCCATCATTTCTGTGATAGCTCGACTTTTTGATCCATTAGGTTGGTTAGCCCCTAGTGTGATTTTAGCGAAAGTTTTCATCCAGAAATTGTGGCTTGCAGGTGTTGGTTGGGATGAGGAGCTAACCACCGACTTAAAAAATGAATGGAGATCATATCAGGAGGAATTGTTACTACTTACCAAGGTTCGGATCCCTCGTTGGCTTGGCACCAAGTCGAATGACTATCTGGAATTACACGGCTTTAGTGACGCGTCTAAGACAGCGTTCTCAGCTGCGATTTACTTGAGGATTGTAGACGCAGATGGCAGTGTTCATGTGTCATTGCTAGTTGCCAAGACCAGGGTTGCACCAGTGAAGCAGATAAGTATTCCACGGTTAGAGCTCTGCGGAGCAGTATTGTTGTCACAGATACTGTCTCACACATCAGAAGTCTTGAGTATTTCTCAAGACAAGGTAAAGGCGTGGACAGATTCCACTGTGGTGTTGGCCTGGATCAATAGCCACCCAAGTAAATGGAAGACGTTTGTGGCCAATAGGACGTCTGAAATATTGACCTCAATGAAAGCGTCGCAATGGTTTCACGTCCCCACTAAAGATAATCCTGCAGACTGCGCCTCTAGAGGGATACTTCCCAGTTCACTGATAGAAAATGATTTATGGTTTTCTGGACCATCGTTTCTTAAACAACAAAACGTAATTTACGATAGATCAAATAATTTTTGTAGTACAGATTTAGAAGAGTCAGCAAAGGCACATGTAGCGGTCATACCAAACTGTGCCTTTTTCGATAAATTTTCTCAGTTACCAAGATTGGTTAGGATTGTTGCATACTGCCGAAGATTTTTAAAGGAGAACAAAATATACAGGAAGGGATATTTACAAAAAACAGAATTAGACGCTGCACTCGAATGTTGTATTAGGAAAACACAGGAAGAACTATTTACAACTGAATATAAGGAACTGAAGAACAAGGGATGCATTCAATTAAAAACCAGTCCATTAAGGTCACTCTGCCCCTACCTCGATGATAAGGACATTATGAGAGTTAGAGGTAGACTGGAGAAATCAGAGCTAAGCGAACAAATGAAACATCCGATAATTCTGCCTCACTCCAGTCATCTAACTCGGCTAATCATAGCTGACGCACACTACAAAACACTTCACGGGGGTCCTCAGCTTATGATAAATTACTTGAGAACAGCCTACTGGATTATAGGGGTCAGAAATGCGGTCAAACACCATGTCATCAAGTGTGTGACATGCGCCAGGCAAAGAGCCAGTACTAAAAACCAACTAATGGGTTCACTACCATCTGTTCGGTGCACCCCAGCTCGACCATTTTTACATAGTGGGCTTGATTATGCTGGTCCAATTAATGTGAGGACAACAAAGGGTCGTGGCCACCGTTCATACAAAGGCTATATATGCTTGTTTGTATGCATGGCCACTCGAGCACTGCATTTAGAAGCAGTGAGTGATATGAGCACTCCAACCTTTTTAGCGGCGTTTCGACGTTTTGTCTCGAGACGAGGTCATTGTGCCAAACTGTGGAGTGATAATGGCACCACGTTTGTAGGTGCCGCCAGGGAGTTGCAGCAGTTGACAGCTATCCAGCCATCCCTAGCTGAACATCTTGAAGCGAATGGTACGGAGTGGCACTTCATTCCTCCTCACAGTCCCAACTTTGGCGGAATTTGGGAGGCAGGAGTGAAATCCACAAAGTATCATTTGAAACGAGTGATCGGTGAAGCCACTCTCACCTTCGAAGAACTGACGACACTCCTCAGTCAGGTAGAAGCGTGCTTAAACTCGCGACCTATGAGCACGATTAAGGTTGATGATCCTGGTGAACCGTTACCATTAACGCCTGGACATTTTCTAATCGGAGAGCCCTTGGTAAATGTACCAGATAACAAGTACGAAGATTCTAATATTAATTATCTATCACGCTGGCAATTCATTCAACGAATGCTTCAGTCGTTTTGGAGACGTTGGTCTCATGAATATCTCGTTACTTTGACGAATCGCTACAAATGGTCTTCCCAAGTTGCTGAGCCAAAAATTGGAGACATTGTATTAGTCAAGGAAGACGACTTGCCGCCAAGTCGTTGGTTAATGGGTAGAATAATACAAAAACATCCTGGGGATGATAACATCACCCGTGTCGTCACGTTACGCACCAAATCCTCAACAATCAAAAGGCCAACATCCAAAATATGTATTCTACCAGTAGTCGAATAAGACAGGGTATTGTATTATTGTTTACATATTTTACTTAACCATTATTTTTACAACTTATTTACACTTTTATCTTGTTAGAATCAACTTATACAACCATTTTTCGTTTTTAATGTTATATCAACTGTGTTAAATCAATTTATACACATTTTAAAGTTTCTTTAAATTGTTTACCATTTTATAAATGTGCTTGAAGTACACCTTATATTTATAACCTAGAATAATCAATTTTAGCTCTTAAGTTATTTTAATATTCTTGTTAGCTATTACAAGCTGAGTGTAATATAGTTTTATATATTTTGTCATGTACTTAGTCCAATATTAAGTTCAACTTGATTTCGCAACATGCCACCTTATTTCATTTTAAAAGGACATTCCGTCAGTAACGTCCTTGGTGGGCGGTATGTTCAAGACTCAATTATTTGTAAAGCTTCCGACTTGCTCGATAGATGGCGTTGGCGTCATATTAGAAGTCGCTATGGTTTCGTTACCGCGATTAGTACTTAAGCAGAGTGTATTTGTAAAGCTTCCGGCTTGCTCGATAGATGGCGTTGGCGTCGAATTAGAAGTCGGTATGGTTTCGTTACCGTGAATAGTATATAAGCAAAGTTTTTTTTTTCAATAAATCAGCTATCGTCTCAGATCAGTGCACAGTGGTTTTATTTTCAATTCTCGCTAGTGTACAATCAGGTCAACCTTCCCAAAATACCATCCCGGTATTTAACACATATTGATGCCTTAGTTTACAATTGCACTAACTATAAAATGTCATTTTTGAGGAGAGAGCTTTAAAGTTTCTTATAGTTTAGACAAAAATAGTACAAAAACCAAGTAAATAAGAAACAAATATGCATCTATTCATAAGACTAGTCCTTTAACTCTATTATATCTCAATATTGCAATATTAGTAAATACGTGACCTTTTCAAAATGGCTAAATAAACATAAAACCCCCCATTTAATACATTTGTGCACTAAGATTGATTATGTTGACAGGCATTAAGTGAAAAACTCAAAAATATTTAATAGCATTACCAGGATGGTTCAAGGTTCAAGAAGAAAAATAATAATATGTATGGGTACCTATTGCATTAAATAGACCAAATAATAAACCAGTGATCCATATTCGTAATGTTTATTTTTATTAAGAAAACATAGTTTTGCAAACTACAATCACAATAAAAATACTCACCCTCGAACTCGCAATAAAAAAATTAAAAGGACATCAATCTTTAGTTATTTCCCAAAACAATTTATTTCTGAATCATTACAAATAAGAAAATTAATAAATTCTGTCTTCAGTTTCAGATAACAATGATAATAACTAGCTTCTACCCGCAACTTCGTCTGCGAAAACTTTAAAGCTGGTTCCAGAGATAAATTAAAAATGTTTAATCGTACTGATTGTACTGATACCTCAGTTGCTCGCTGGAGCGACACCCGCTTAGGGGTGACACCCGACCGCTCGTTGACTGGTTTTTTGTCACTATCGGGCACCCCTAAACGTTTGACGCAATGGAACCTGTCGGGAGTAGGATGCAAAAATTTTTGAGCTCGCTTCGCTCGCTCTTGCGTTTTGCACTCTCTGACTTTCAGAGTTTTTCTATATAAATCAACAAAAAAATTAATTTCGATATGAATGTTCAAAATACAATAAAATCCTTCCGAGATGGGGTGCAAAAATTTATTTTGTCCTTCAGGTATTCTGCATTTAGGGGTGACACTCATTCGATGGCTTTTAGTCACGGTCGGGTGTCACCCCTTAACGAGCGACGACGACGACATGACGAAACCCGTCCGTGCTTACTTTCTAATTTCTCTTTTTTCTCGAGCGTTTCTGTCTCAATAAAATCACTATGTTTGTGTATGAAACGATCAAAAGAAAACAAAACCTTTCCGAGTTGGGGTGCATGAATTTTCGAGCTCGCTTCGCTCGCTCTTGTGTTCTGCCCTCTCTCAGTTAATGAGCATTCTTGCATCACTCTATAAAGTTATAGGTTTTATATTGTTTTGATCATTCATACTTAAATAATGAATGATCAAAACAATATAAAACCTATCCGAGGTGTGATGGGAAAATTTTCGCCTCCACACCCACCTTCCCCCCTCCCTTCTGAAAAATGGCTTGCGATTGCCGTCACCAGAACGAAAGGCTAAAGGTGCAACTCATAATTATTTGGGGGGGGGGGGTTCATTTGTGGGGTGACACCACATTATCCGCCCCGGGTGTCACCCATGCTAGCTACGCTACGGTCGCTGGGACACCACATAGTGAGCGTGTTGTTGTAGTTGATAATTCGCCTGCTCCGGCGATTCAGTAACTTTCAAGCTGGCCGCCACTACCGCCGCTGCGCTTATTCTTTCTGGTTCTTGTGAATCTTGGCAACTTACTACAATTCTAGCCCCGAAAATACTTTAACATGTTTTTGGTATCCCGGTAATTTTGAATACTAAAAAAAAAATACTTTGATATATCTTTTATCTCCTGGTAGTTCTTAATCTTTAGCGCTCTCAATTCCAGCCCAATAATACTTTGACCAACTCCAGAAAGGTACTTGCAAATGTTTAGCGCTCACAATTTCTGCCCTGGAAATACTTTGACATGTTTCTTGGTCTCCTGGTATCTATCTACTTGTGAATCTTTAGCGCTCAAAATTCCATCCCCGAAAAAGCTTCGACAAGTTTCTGGTCTTCTTGTATCTACTTGTGAATCTTTAGCGCTCATAATTCCATCCCCGAAAAAGCTTCGACATGTTTCTGGTCTCCTGGTACTTGTGAATCTTTAGCGCTCAAAATTTCAGCCAAAGAAATACTTCGACATGTTTCTTGGTCTCATGGCACTAGAGAATATTTAACGCTCACGATTTCAGCCCAAAAATACTTTGACATGTTTGTGGTCTTTTAGTATCTATCTACTTGTGAATCTTTAGCGCTCATAATTCCATCCCCGAAAAAGCTTCGACATGTTTCTGGTCTCCTGGTATTTATGAATCTTTAGCGCTTAGAATTCCTGCCGAAGAAATACTTTGTGACATGTTTCTAGTCTCCGTACTCTTTCCACCTCGTATCTTTGCCGCTCGCGTCGCCATATTGGAAAAATGGCATCTTATAGCAGTTTTTTGACGATATCTCCTTTCCAACTCATTCTACAATAAAAACATTTAGTACAAAATTAAACAAAAACAAAATTCCTACCAGTTGTCTCAACAATTTTTTCGTAAAATTAATAGTTTCGGCGTACGAGCGCCGTAAAATATAATAAATTCAACACGTGTTTTCGCTGAATAACTTGTTTCCACACCATCTTGAGGTAGACTAAGTATTTACAGGATGCCTACCACGAGCTCTTATTGCGATCTATTTTAGGACCTAAACTGAACTTTTCTTCTAATTCGTACCATGACGTTAGATAAACGATTCAATTTAGGCCATGCCATCTGACAGCGATTATCACAGACTGAGTCGCATGTTTTGGTTTCATTCATTCAATTTTGTTCTTGTTTGGTACCATGACGTCTCAAAGCAGCTCAACTGAAACGCTCGAACTGTCAAAATAAACGATTCAATAAAAGTTACTTTTTCTCTAACATAACTGAAACGTTTGGTGAATTATATTTAAGTTTTCGTCCTCGAGATTGGCATAAGACTATGTAGTACCGCTCAGGATTCGCCACTTGTGCACTGCAATTGAGAGGGTTTCCCAAGACAAGTGTTTTTATTTTTTGTGAGGGTAGATACCTTTTCAACATCGCTCGACAACCGTCAACATATTGTCATTCGCGTTCCAGTGCTTCGCCACTTCGGTGCTATTACGAATTAGGAAAAATAGTATACATAGTTTCTTGTGCAGTGTGTGTAGTGTTTTTAGTGATGCCGAAACGTAGAAATAATGCTGATAATTACGATCACCTTGCAAGAAAATTACGCAAAATCGAGCGGAAATTGCAAAAAGTTCGACACAGAGAACGATTGTATTCGAGTTCACCAAGAACTTACAATAATGATTCTGGGCCTGAGATTCGGAATTACGAAGGTATCTTGTACTGTGGTACTATAACTTTTACACCTCTAATTTGTGAGCTCGGAGATGCGGGCAGTTGTGTTTACCTGCTTTTTAACAAAGTAGCGTTTATTCAACAGACGTAGGGGCTGTTGACAACCTCTACGTAACAGAGCTTAAAAGTACCTACCTATCAGTGAAGATAGATTTATTTTATTATTCTTCAGTTAATTCAACCGTTTACGGTTTCTTGTAGTACCATTATTGGAAACCTGATCAGTTAATGATCATTAATAGAATGCACATGTATGTCGTGGTCATACACAGTCTGTTTCTCTATTTAGAGTAGCAGTCTAAACAAATGTGTTAAATAAGAATTTTCTTATTTTAATTATTTATCAGGCGGAATTGCAGCAATTTTATACTTTCTAAAACCAAACATACGTAACATTCCGCCAATACAATTATTTTCAGAATTCCCCGTAGAATCAGAAGTAATTAGTGATGAGAAATTACAGCCGTGCTCGTCAATAATTTCTGCCGTCGTAATGCCCGAGCAAGTGCCCGAAATTATGATTGAAACAATAACAGTGCCAGCACCTGCGACTATGCCCAGTCCTACGACTGAGCTCGCGCCCGCGTCCGTGCCTCCGCCCTCACCCGCCCCCGTTACCCCGGCCGCGTCCGGACCGGCGCCCACGCTGGCGCCTGAGCCACTACCAGGTCCGTCACATGCTGACGATCAAGCTGCACAACTTGACAGCGACGTTATTGATATTCTTGGAGAAGACCCGACTGCACCAAAGGTTGTAGGTAGGGAAATATTACCTGCCTTATCGGTCAGACTAGAACATATAGCAACCTCTGGATTGACTAGTGAGTTACGCAAAGAACTTACAAATAAATATGCGCTGCCATCCAACTGTCCTCTCATTGGGGCACCGTCTCTGAACCCTGAGGTGAAGGCTGCTATTACTGAGGCAGTCTTAAAAAGAGATCAAAGTATTGAGGGCAAACAGAAGCAACTAGCGGTAGCTATTTCTTGTGTAACAGAAGCCATCACACCGTTAATGTCAAATGATAAAAAAGATCCAAGTCAGCTACAGCTGTTGATGGATGCTGTTCGTATGCTATGCGACATTCAATATAAGCACACATCTATTAGAAGGGGTCTCCTAATGAACAATCTTAAAAAAGATTTAAAGGATCAAATACAGGGCACAAAGGTTGACAGTTACCTGTTTGGAAACAATTTTGCGGATAATTTAAGAACTGCTAAAGCAATTTCCAAGTCGGGAGCTGAGCTCAAGCCAAGCACTTCAAAACCGGTACCACCTAGAATGCCTGGTCCATCAGTCCCAACCAAGAAGACCTCGCCAGCTACGTTCCAGAATTTAAACTGGAAAGCTGCTCCCCCGTGTCGCAGGCCACTGGGGAGCCAGAGGAGGAAGGAGCCTGCTGCTCACAGGAGTCAGCCCGCCAGACCATCGAGGACGTCATCGCAGCGGGGCCAAGCTCGGAGCTGGCGCTAGAAGAGGTAAAATATGCTGGTAGACTTTTTTCGTTTTATACACAGTGGCACAAAATTACTGATGACAAACAGGTGTTGTCATGGATTCAAGGCTATAAAATTGAATTTACCAAGCCGGTGGTTCAATCCTGTATCCCCAATAATATGGTGTTTTCAAGAACTGAAAATATAAAAATGGCCCTGGCAATTAATAATCTTATTTCAATTGGTGCAGTATCAAAGTGTTCTGCTTGCGAAGGTCAATTCATATCAAGCTATTTTCTAGTGCCTAAGCCTAATGGAAAATCACGTTTTGTATTGAATCTTAAAGAATTAAATAATTTCATAGATACTGCTCATTTTAAGATTGAGGACTTCAGGACCGCCTTAAAATTGATATCAAAAAACTGTTATATGAGTACGCTTGACCTCAAAGACGCTTATTTTTTGATAAAAATTCATCCTGAGTACAAAAAATATTTACGTTTTGTATACAATAACGAAATTTACGAGTTCAATGTGTTACCTTTTGGTTTATGTACAGCGCCTTATATTTTCACGAAAATTATGAAACCTGTTATAAGATTATTGAGATGCAATGGACATTTATCAACTGTGTACCTGGATGATTATTTTTTAGTTGGCTTGGACTATGATACATGTATGACAAATATATTCGACACTAGTCGTCTTCTCATGGCTTTAGGATTTATAATAAACACAGAAAAGAGTAATCTTGTGCCTAAAAAGTTATGCAAATTCCTAGGTTTTATATTTGATTCAAAAAAATTACTTATCACTTTACCTGTAGAAAAAGTTATAAAAATAAAAAATGAGCTATTAAAATTTCAAAAACTTAAAACTTGCAAAATAAGGGATTTTGCCCATTTGGTTGGTTTATTGAACTCTGCTTGTAATGCTGTGGAATATGGTAGATTATACACAAAAGAGCTAGAGCGAGTTAAATATTTTTTATTACCTGACGATAATTATGATAGATACATGATTTTACCTGATTCAATAACTTATGACTTAAAATGGTGGTATAATGTTATTTTTCATAATGCGGGCAGTAAGATAAAAAGTGATTCCTATTGTTTGGAGATTTTTTCGGATGCCTCAACGACTGGTTGGGGTTCCGCGTGTGGGGATGGCAAAGTCAGCGGTTTGTGGAGTATAACGGAACAGAAAAATCATATAAATTATTTAGAGAATTTAGCAGCATTTTTAGGCCTAAACTTTTGCTAAAAATTGTTATGATTGTAATATCCTTCTACGAATTGATAATACTACTGCTGTTTCATATATAAATAGGATGGGTGGTGTGCAATTTCCCCATTTAACACGAATACATAAACTGCAATAAAATAATACTGTGTGCTTTCCCATATTTTGAAAAATTGTCAAATAGACAAAATAATTATATTCACATGCTTAATAAGCATATACATTTCTTAGTTAGTCATCACAGTGACAAACTGGTTTTTCTAGACATCAACTTATACGTTGATAAATTAAAGTCGACTAGGGATACAGTGTATCTGCCTATTAGGTGTAGACATCAAATAGCTAGGCTATTAGCATATTATATAAACTCAGACATAAGTAGTATGTCGACGTCTTGTACTATAATTAGCACTGCAATTATTAGTAATAATACTAATGTACAGGTGGATACCTTAATAAACTGTAGCACTAATGCTATAAATATTTACAATAACTGTACGAAGGAGAATCCATGTGTCACTTTGGACAATTCTCTTTTAATTTGGGGTCCACAAGAATATCCAAAGACTTATGGCAGTGGTGTGAATCTCGAAAGATTCACGTGTTTGCGTCTTACATCAGCTCAGCTGACAACTATATAGCGGATGCGGAGTCACGCCGCGTACATCCAGATATCGAGTGGGAGCTTGCAGATTACGCTTTTCAGGATATCGTCTCGAAATTTGGGTATCCTGAAATAGATTTATTCGCTAGTCGCGTAAATAATAAATGTAAAAGGTACATTTCCTGGCACAAAGATCCAGACGCTTATGCGATTAACGCATTCACAATATCTTGGTCTAATTATTTTTTCTATGCCTTCCCACCCTTTTCTATGATATTAAAAACCCTAAGAAAAATGATATCGGAAAACGCCTCCGGTATACTCGTAGTTCCGTTATGGCCCACACAACCGTGGTATCCCCTCTTCAATAGCTTAATAGTAGGACAAAAGATTGTATTTTCACATAGCGAGAATTTAATTTTGTCTCATTCCAGCAATCGGATCATTCACCAACAGACTACCCTGGTTGCCGCGTTATTATCCGCACGGCATTGTTAAGAAGAAGTATTCCACCTTCTTCTTTGAACATTATGATGGCCTCGCTGTCTGAAAATTCCTTTCGTCAATATGATTCTTGTATTAAAAAAATGGTATTACTATTGTAAAAATAATAATTTAGATTTATACGAGACATCTATTCCTAATATAATTTTGTTCTTTACAGAGTTGTTTGATAATGGTGCCCAGTACGGAACTTTAAATAGTTGTAGGTCTGCACTGTCTTTAATATCAGGAAAGCAAGTAGGCGACGATGATCGAGTGAAGCGCTTCTTTAGAGGTGTTTATAGATTACGTCCAGCATTACCTAAATATAGTGTCACATGGGACACATCCAGTGTTCTTAATTTTCTTAGTACTTGGTATCCAAATTCCGAAATCAGTTTTGAAAATCTGACTAAAAAACTAATATGTTTGCTGGCCTTAATCACGCACGGAACAACACTCCGATGTTATTGTAATTAAAATACCAGATCTTATCAAAACGTCTCGACACGGATCATTACAACCAACTCTGACGTTACCGTTTTTTAATCAAAACCCGCCTATATGTCCTTGTAAAACGTTACTTGAATACCTAAAGAAGTCTAAAAGTTTGCGTGGTAATCACAATGATCTTTTTATTAGTTTTAGAAAACCACACAATGCGGTCGGATCACAAACTCTAAGCCGATGGACTAAGTCAGTGTTAGAACGATGCGGAATAGATGTCTCAACATTCACGGCACATAGCACGCGGCATGCCGCCACGTCTAAAGCTCGTCTAGGAGTCAATTAAGATCTTATTAGAAGAACTGCTGGGTGGACCGGCAGTTCACAGGTGTTTGGTAGATTTTATAACAGGGTTGTTGTGGATAACAACCTAGACACTAATGATTTTGGTAACGTGATATTGTCAAATTCAATTATTAATAATATTGATAGGTAACTACGATGATGAATAGTTTGTTTATTATAACATTAATTCACAGATAACTGTATTGTGTTTATTTTCGGAATTATAAAACATAGTAGTATTTGGTTTATTTTTTAAATTAAAATTATTTTCATTATATTCTGTATAAGTCTTGAACTTCATTTGAACATAACTTAATTTCACAAATAAATCTGCCTTAGTTTTGTGTCCACCACTCTCAATATCTACATAGTCTTATGCCAATCTCGAGGACGAAAACTTAAATATAATTAATGATTAAACGAACTTACCTGTACGTGAAGTTCTATCATAATTATATGATAGTTTTCGTCCGAAGAGATTGGCATCCCCCCCATCCTGCTGTGTTTAAACTGTAATGTATAATAAATCTTTATGTTAATCAAGTTCCAGTGTAATTTAAAACTTAGATAAAATAACAAAAGCAGTGTTTATTTATAGTAATATTTTCTTATTTAACTTTCCCCTTGTAATTCTTTCCATGTAATTCTAATAACTTTATTTAACTTTAATAGCTATCCCTAATTAATTAATTTTACTTTTCTTTTCCCTACTACCTCCTACTTATTTTTATTACTAAAAATTTTCATTCACTGTTAGTTAACTATATAACTGTACATATTCCAGTTGACCCAACAAAATGATGACCCGCAGTGCCACGATTAAAGAGCTGGAAGCAAAATTAAGAGTGTCTTTGAAGGAGCTGAAAGATTCCAAAGCACTAAACCAAAAGTTGCTCCAAGAGATTGCAGAAGGCGAGGTGGAAGTGCAAAATGTGGTCCAAAAAAACACCTGCCTCAAGAATGAGCTAGCTGAGCTACACATCCAGCACATGGACTTAACCGACCAACTCACTGAACTCCAACAGCAAGTGTCTTCATTTGAAAAGTGCAGTGACATATATGAACAGACTTTGAACCGTGTTTCAGAACTCGAACAAGAACTATGTGATGCCCGTAAGGCCCTTTATATTGCAGAGTCTGTTAAGGTTAGTGAACAATTATCTAACACTAATAATTTATTTGATGAGTTGGTAGGTGTTCAGTCTAAATCAGTGTGTGAGCCAGCCATAATTATAGATTTGACAGGTGATGACACCATACCATTATGTCCTATTGTAATGAGTCACAACAAGTTAAAGAAATATATTAAATTTAAGAAAATAATCAAACGGTCTCGGAGAGAAATAAAAAAACACAATCTCAAAAAATTTAACATTTTGCTTAGAAAGGACCGAGTCAGCCTTACAAATAGATTGAAACTTTGTACTGAAGAGCTGGACCAATGTAGGGAACAATATGATAAAGATACTCAGTGCTTCCAAAATGATATACTATACAAGGAGTACTTGCTGAAAAATATTTATGAAAAATATGAGACCTCACAACAACAACTGAGTGAGCGCTTGTTTGAGGCTGGGGAACTATTGGACTTGGTGAAGTACAATGCTGAAAGATACGAGTCTCTGACTAATAATCTTTCATGCAGCTGTGTAAACCGGCCATCATCTCCCCAGCCCCAACTAGACATGTCTCCACCGGTGTTGGCTCTTCCATTAGAAACATGTGTCAAAATACCAGGAAATAAATCTATATTTTTTTGTGATGAATTAGGGTCTGGCTTTGGAAAAATACTACATAACTACTTAAGCCATAGTTTTACCAACCATAGTTATCATAATATAAGTCTTAAACAAATGGTTAAAAGAATTATAAATACAAATCTTGATGATTATTCATCAATGGTTCTTCTATTAGGGAATAGTACTGGTATTACCAGAAAGGACATAGTGGATAGTGTTGACTCCTTATTAAAGTTAAACATAGGAAAACTGATGTTATGTGCTTTTCCTTATTCCAATAGTTTATCAGATGATCAAAACAAGCATATTTTAAAGCTGAATAATACTATTCACTTGCTGACATGTTGTCATAGTGACAAATTATTGTATTTTGACACTAATAAGTTTGTTAGTGGTTTTAAATTAACTCAGGGAGCTTTATCTCTGTCTGGTAAATGTAGACATATGATTGCTATGTTGATAGCATATAATATTAACGAGGTTATAGCTAATATAACAAAGATTAGGTTAAGTGACGAGCCTGTGTTGTCTAGTTGCTCTAACAGCGTAGGGACTTATTTTTATGATTCTTTGTGTTGTACGAAGGAGGACCCACTTAAAATATCAACATTCATGGAGGCCTCTACCCATCAGATAGAGTATTCTCTTCCTGATGGACCCTATAAAGACATTTTAGACTCCTCAATTGTAGCTGTGGAGATCGCTCCGGATAATTCTTTAAACTGAACTGCAAGACAACAGAAGCTACCTCTTCTAATAACCAATTATTATATGTGAATAGGAACAAGGTATCTTCTAGCAGTAGTAATATAGTTCATGGTAAAAATCCTAAGGGAGGGCAACACACTTTAAAATTGTTTAATCAGAATATTCAAGGTTGCTCTTCCAAATTACTTGAAATAGAAATGTTTTTAGAAAAGACCAAGTTTGATGTAGTTTGCTTAACTGAACATTGGTTAAAAGATCACCAAGTAGGATCTCTTAATTTTGAAAATTATTGTGTAGCTAGCCATTTCAGCCGACAATGTATGATACATGGAGGATCACTTATTTTAATTAAAAGTTACATTAAATCTAAAGAAAGAAAAGACATTGTTAAGCTGTCGGTTGAACACACCATTGAATTGTCCTGTGTTGAGCTAGATAAGCATGTTGTTGTATGTGTCTACAGACCTCCAAGTTACCAGAATCTATCTGTGTTTGATTCTTTATTGGAAGATGTGTTAAAAAAAGTTTGTACTAGCAATAAATCAATAATTATATGTGGCGACTTTAATATTAACTTATTAGAAACTAACTCGAATAGTATTAGATTATTGAGTCTATTTAAATCATTTAATTTGTCAAATGTATTTATTGAACCTACCCGAGTAACAGCTTCGTCTGCGACTTGCATAGACAACATATTTTGTAATTGTGATTATTTACATAAAGAGATTGTGAATAAGTTGCCCTCTGATCACAGTGGACAAACAATAACGTTTTGCACCTACATACCTTTACAAAAAATTCAAATTAAATTTAGACCAATAACAGATAAAAATTTAGAAAAACTTAATAGTACTTTGGCCAGTAAATTATGTGTTCAAAATTTTAATAACATAGAAGACCCAAATGTGTTTTATACCAAATTTTTTTCATTACTCAACACTCAATTTAATGATAATTTTCCAATTAAGTCTAAAAGTATTTACACTAAGTTTATATTCAGTGATTGGGCGACTCCAGGCATTCGAATAAGTAGAGAAAAGCTATACGAACTATATGGCCTAAAGCAACATGTGAATAACATAAGCTTTCATAAGTATGTTGCAAAATATTCAAAAACATTTAAAAGTGTATGCAAAATAGCTAAAGCTCTGTTTATTAGCAATAAAATAAAATCAGCAGATGACAAAATAAAAACCACCTGGAAAATAATAAATAATGAAACAGGTAGGAAGAAAAAGCGTGAAACTAAATTTAATTTAAATACCGTACATGGTCCCATAAACTCAGATGCAGAGGTAGCTCAGGAATTTGAAAACTTCTTTGCTGATATTCCACGTAAAACTACACAAGCTCTTAACTCGTCACCCGCGCTCTCTGCTGCCTTTTTAAGGAAGAATGTCAAGGTATGCCCATCAGAGTTCAAGTTTCAACATACGAACCCCTTAGCCATTATAAAGGCTTTTAAAGATCTTAAAATTAAATCAACAGAAGATCTTTGGGGAATGTCTGTAAAAGTCTGTAGATCTGTTATTGAAACTATTGCTCCCTACTTAGCTCACATATTTAACTCTAGTGTAGACCAGGGAGTATTTCCTGATCTCATGAAGCACAGTAAAGTCGTTCCACTGTTTAAATCCGGTGATAGTCAAGAACCCAACAATTACAGGCCGGTGTCAATCCTGCCGGTTCTCAGTAAGGTGTTTGAAAAGTTAATGCTTAGCCAGATGTTACTACATTTTAATAAGAATTCCATCTTTCACAAACAACAGTACGGTTTCACTAAAGGGCGTTGTACAACTGACGCTGGTGTCACCCTAATAAAGAACATCTTTAACGCCTGGGAGGATTCACAAGACGCCATTGGAATCTTTTGTGACCTCTCGAAAGCGTTTGATTGCGTTAACCATGAGACACTTTTGTTGAAACTTGAGCATTATGGGATTAGGAATACATCCCTTGATTTGATTGGATCATACTTGAAAGACAGACAGGTTAAAGTACAGGTAAACGGTGTAAACTCACTAGGGTCTGAAATGGCAATGGGCGTTCCGCAAGGTTCAATATTAGGTCCATTCCTCTTTTTAGCATACATAAACGATTTGCCCCAATTACTTCAAAATGAACCAAAGATGGTGTTATTTGCTGATGACACATCATTGATATTTAAAATAGACCGACGGTCACAAAACCTTGATGATGTCAATTACTCTATTCACCAGGTTCAAGATTGGTTTACGGCAAACAACTTAGTACTAAATGAAAAAAAAACTAAATGTATTAAATTTTCTTTACCTAATGTTAAAAGTAACGAATGTGACATCATATTGAATGGACAAAAACTGGAATTTATTGATCAGACGGTTTTCCTGGGAATCACTTTAGACGAGAAATTGCAATGGGGACCTCACATAACATCTCTTGCGGCGCGGCTAAGCTCAGCCGCTTATGCTGTTAGAAAGATAAGACAGCTAACAGATATAGAAACCGCGCGTTTGGTCTATTTTAGTTACTTTCACAGCATTATGTCGTATGGTATTTTGCTGTGGGGTCGAGCTGCTGACATTGAATCCATATTTATTCTACAAAAGCGTGCTGTCAGAGCCATTTATAATCTTCGTCGCCGCGATTCTCTTAGGGAACTCTTTAAAAAGATTAATATTATGACAGTCCCTTGTCAATTCATCTATGAAAATATTATGCATGTAAGGAAAAATCGACATCTATTTAGCAAAATTAGTGATAGACATAATTTTAATACTAGAAATAGAAATAAACTAGATCAACCATTTTTTAGATTATCCAAAGTACAAACATCTTTCATGGGGTACTGTATTAAATGTTACAACAAAATTCCTTCTGAAATATTAGAATTAAATGAAAGAAAATTTAAAACGTGTGTAAAAAAGACACTTTGTGAACAAGCATATTACAAATTAGATGATTATGTTCAAGATAAGAATGCTTGGAAACATGCTAGTCCTGCTCCATAGGACAATCTAGGGTGTAGTAGACATTGTGAAACTGGTTGATATGTTTGTGTTTATTGTATTAATATTTACTATGTAAACAGGTGTATTTACTGATTTTCATATTTAATTTAACTCACACACTGATCATATAAATCAATAGTTGCAAAAATTTGTACGTATGTGAGTATTATGTTCCCTTACTAGCAAACTTATTAATTTTACCTCTGCTGGCATTTCTTTATTGTACCTACTAGTAGTACATAAGTGTTTTTTTGGGAGCATCGTCCTCACATATAATCAACTGATTAATGTATGCAAATATTGTAAAGCTTATTTTTGAAAAGAGTAACTATGGAGTTTCTTGTCCGTTCTTCTCCATAAGAATCTACCTTTTGCGAACGGACGACTAGAGTCACTATAATATTTTATTTTATTTTAATTTGACGTTCAAAAGTGCCTTTATTGGTCTAGTTGAAATAAATCGTTTGACTTTGACTTTGACTTTGACTTGACTTCCTCCCGCAGATTTATATGTAAAGGTAGAAATACAGTGTCGTAAGCTCTGAACGAAATGACAATATGTTGACGGTTGTCGAGCGATGTTGAAAAGGTATCTACCCTCACAAAAAAAAAAAAACACCGGTAGCACTCCGGGAGTGCCGGCAGAAGTGAAAACATGTAAATAATACATCCTTACTGTCGCGGTCACATCATAGACAAACCACCGACAACAAAATAAACAAAAAGACACTGACGTGTGGCCGCGACAGCGACTGTCAGTGACAGATGTCAATCTTGACACAGTTCCTGACATAAACAAAACGAACCATAAAAACAACAAAAAATAACGTTGGTGTTTAATTATAAGTACAAAAATACTATAATTTATGATATGGTAGAATACGTATGGTACGGTTTTATGGTAGAATACAATGTTTATTTATTGCGCTATCGTACACAAATATGACAATTTACATGTTATTATTCATAATATTATATCGTTATTTATTTATATATTACATTAATTTTTATCTCTTAGAAAAATCAACTTTCATCCATAATTCCGTAATTTCGTATCCTTGGATACGCGTGGCACGCTGTACATAAACACAGACGGACATTCGCGCAAGCGCCCTGTGCCGCCTAAGCGGAGCAGCACACTCAGGCACGGTAGAAAGAGTGGGAGATACTAGTTCCTCTCCCTTCCCCTCGATCTTACGCTTTTTCGCATCACGTGACCCTGACGCGAGTCCGTCTTACGCTTTTTGCGATCAAGTCACGTGACCCTGACGCGAGTTTAAGATTTTATACCCATTACAGAAAAAGTGCTCAACGCCGCTAAAGAAGTTTTCACTTCAAAAAACTTGTCTTGGGAAACCCTCTCAATTGCAGTGCACAAGTGGCGAATCCTGAGCGGTACTACATAGTCTTATGCCAATCTCTTCGGACGAAAACTATCATTTATGATAGAACTTCACGTACAGGTAAGTTCGTTTAATCATTAATTACTGACGAAAACAAAGTTTTTTAGTAGACTTTTACAAAAACCAATGTAAAAAACTTCGCCACTAAATAGGCGGTTGAAACCATCAGTTTGTGGAAAATTCGTAGTCGGTAACACTGATCTAATCAAACTGACACTGACAGTTTACACAGCTTTTACTGAGGTACGTTCCGAAATGAAAAATATTAAACGTGCCGTTTCATTACGTCGAAATAAAAGTATGTTTTTTTTTTGTAAAATAAATCGCAAACGGTAATTAAATATATAACATTGACTAAGAATGATTTTAAACGTAGTTACTGTAGTAACTTAAAATCTTAAAAACAATTGTTTAGTGTTTTTTATACATTACAGTAATGATCCTGAGTTGAGAACAAATAAATGTTTCTTGCTTCTGAACGTGTCTGACAATAAAATGTAGGCGAAACAAACTTATCTGAAATTAATAGAGTTGTCTCTTTTTCACCAAAAACGTTTTAACCGCGGTTCAGCCACAAATTTCGATCTTTCATTCACTTACAACGATCCAAACTCCGCAGAGCGCATTGGACGTCATGGTACGAATTTGAAGCGATGCAGTTTAGGAACCTTAGCTGAAATGTCATGCTTTTGAATAGTTTTTAATTAGGTCATGGTAGGCCTCCAGTACGTAATAAACATTGGATTAAGTGGGCTAGTTTATTTCCGCTTTTCTATTTATTTCACATGTACCTACACAATGATGTACCTACACTGGGAATATATCTCAAAACGATCTAATGCATTTGTGCACTTCAAAAATTGCCAAACCCCTTCAAATAAAAGTACTTAGCACACTTGGAAATCAAATTTTCTTGATGTTTTCGTACTACCAACATAATACACTCCTATAGCACTGCTAAAAAGTATGAGCAGATATTGCAAATGTACATATTACGTGTTTTGAAATTTTGTGCGGTTAATAATAAATAATAATCCGACACCGGCGGACTACTATTTCTTAGGTATATTTTTTAATGGATTTTTTAATATTTTTTTAAGATATATTTAAAAATCTAATCTTTATGTACAGAAAAATAAATAAATGAAATAATAATAAATCATTTATTTGCTTAAAACATGGTATAAAATGGTGTTAAACTAAGTAATAAAAAGGCACAGACATGCAAAAATTTTAGGCAAACTACCTATAACATTAATGAAATTAGTTAAAATTTAGTATCTATAAACTCTTTAAAATTATAAAAACTACGTTCACTTTACGTACAACGTTAATAAACTTAAAATCAGTTAAAGTATATCTTGATTGGATTTACAAAAATAAAGGTCATTAGTATAATACAACATTCATGGAACATTACTGGAACTTATTTAATACAACTGTGACCCACGTTTTTGGTAGAAAGAGATGGAATAACGGTATTTCGATACGCGCAAACGAAAGAGCATGAAATTTTGTGTGATTGGCATTTAAAAAGTGAAAATTTTGTAGTTAGTGCAATTGTGAGCTAAGGCATCGATATTATAATATCATCCCATCTTTGGAATAGCAATCTCATGACTAATATAGTGTTAGTGTAAAGGGCGGCGAATATTGTTTTTCCCGGAGCGGCTAAATAGCTAGATCGGGCCCTGGGTGTAACATTACCGCCAGTACCTATCTAATTAAATTGGTTTGTACCTACTCAGGCACAAAGGTAGTTAAAAGCATTACGGTTACTAAGTAATTGATTGACCGCTTTATCTATGTATATTAGTAACGCTTAATTAACTTTGTGAACAATGTTCTACAAGAATACTTCAAGCAAACTTGTCATTGTAACCAGATCATAGAACTGGCCATTTCATGAAGTTATGAAAATACGCAATTGTATTGCATGTAATTTATTAATTAGGTACATACATGCAACACAATTGCGTATGTAGATATTGTGGTTTATTACACGTTTGACGGTGGCTCAGAGTAGCGTTATAGTATGAGTTAAAATATTTGGTTTTTATTTTTAGGACTAAACAAATAGCCAGCCGCTTTTAATCACGATTTGATTATTCAATAGGTAAATTAATTAAAATAAAATCTGTCAAGTGCGAGTCAGACTCGCAAACGAAGGGTTCCATAACATACACAAAAAATAATCTATACTAATATTATAAAGAAGAAAGATTTGTTTGTTTGTATGTTTGAATTGAATAGGCTCGGAAACTACTGGACCGATTTGAAAAATTCTTTTAGCATTGGATAGCTACATTATCAGGGAGTAACATAAGCTATATATTATCCCCGTACTACCACGGGAACGGGAACTACGTGGGTGAAACCGCGTGACGTCCACTAGTAAAAAAATAAAAAGTAAAATTAAATTACAAATATATCTTTTTTAATTATACGGATGAATAGCGGAGGCTTAATAGATAATATGCAATAGGGTTTTACCTATGGAACCATTAAAAATAAAAAGAAAATAAATCTTCTTATTTATGTGAGAATATTAAAAATGATTCGATTTTCCTTGAGCAACACAATGCTTGATACTCTCTTGCATAACCGATTTTAAATGGAAGTAAAAAAAGGATTAATAGTCAAATCAGTCAGTCAGTCGACCTGTTTGTGGTTTGTTCAATTAAGACTTATTAAGTGTTTTGAAATGCATGTTTTTATAAGTAGACCTAGCAATGGCTAATTGGCATTTATTAATACTTATTTTTGTATTTAAAACCTACATATTTAAGGATTTAGTCTACAGTAAGTACTTACATTTAACACATACATTTGAAATAGGTACGGAAATTCCAGTAATTTGATTTGATATAGGTACGGTCGCCGGTCGTGATCACACACTATTATTTGTATTACCTAGGTCCTAGGTCATACAAATAATAGTGTGTCCTACCTAGGTCCTAGGAGGGTGTGAGTCTATTTGGCAGGCCTCAACGAGATTTATCAACAGGCTTTTCATAAATATATTATTTTGTACCTAAAGAAAATAAATAAGATATATTTTGTACCTCGATAGTTTTTGATTGAATTACGTTTTATGAAGAATCTAGCTAGCGGGCCCTTTTATTTTTATTTTTATATCATACAATACTGTTAGGAGCTTGATACTATCATGTACCTTACAAATACAAAATCTCGACTTTCTGTGAGCTATACTTCAGAAGATATTCGTTATTTATTCAATCGTCTAGCCAGCGGGACTGTCGAGGTACAAAATATGGGTAATTAAACTATGACATAATTACAAAATCTCTAATATTTACAAGATATAACAGCTGAACCTATAATTATGTTTGTTATAAAAATCATTTAATATAAGAAACGATTGAAATAATTTTAAAATAACTATTTTTATAAACATACATGAATTTAAAATCGTTAGACATACCACTCAAAAAATATAAAACCTATTTAGTCTAATATGATAAAAACGCCTAGTTAAAAGCACAAAGCTATATCACATATAGCTGCATATTATATACACACTAGCTTCTGCCCGCGACTCGTAGACTTTAGACCTGGCGCACAACTATTTTGTCTCATATTCTCATCCATGGAAATATATCTTCATGATATCCTGATAGTTAGTGATTCTTGACTGTTCGTACTTACAGCCCCGAAATAACTTCGACATTTTTCCTGGTCTCCTGGTACTTGTGAATCTTTAGCGTTCACAATTCTTGCCCAAAAATACTTTGACATGTATCTGATCTCCTGGTAACTGTGAATCTATAGCGCTCATAATTCCAGCCCCAAACATACTTCGACATGTTTCTGCTCTCCTGGTACTTGTGTGAATCTATAGCGCTCATAATTCCAGCCCCGAAAATACTTCGACATGTTTCTGCTCTCCTGGTACTTATGAATCTACAGCGTTCACAATTCCAGCCCGAAAAAATCTTCGATATGTATTACTCCTGGTAAAAAAAAAATGATCTTGCTCAAAAATACTTTGACATGTTTTTGGTCTCTTGGTACTTATGTGAATCTATAGCGCTCGTTATTCCAGCCCCGAAAATACTTCGACATGTTTCTGCTCTTCTGTTACTTGTGAATCTATAGGGTTCACAATTTCAGCTCGAAAAAATCGGCATGTATCTATCTGTACTAGATATGACGGCGGCGGCGTGGAGGTAAATTTTCCACGGCGGCGGCGGCACGGCCCTGAACCTATCGCCAACCTTCTGTCGCGCGGCGAGAAGTTAAAAAAAAAACTTTCTTCACATTTCGAAAAACTTTCTTCCCTTTTGGCTCTTTTCCTCATTGTCAACGTCAACCTACAGCACTCTATTGAGAAAATGGCGTCTCCAATTGCCTGTCACTCATCTCGATTCTCGACAACTCTCATCTAGCTGATGTCACCCTGAATATTTGATCCCTCAGAGCATAACATTTTCTATAGCTCTTTGATTATCTTCAACATAGGTATGGACCGGAAAGTATCGATGTTTTTAACATTATCCAATGCATTTGTCACCTCTCGACGTAAGTAAGTAAGTCATTTATTTTGCAAATATGGGTACAGTACATGGTGATAAAAAGATAAAAGGTAGGTTCAGCCATATTACCATTCGGCATGCAAAAGTCATAATTTGACGCTAAAACAATTAATAAGTACAATAAATAAATACATTAAATAGTCTTAAACCACAAGTTATGTAGATCACTTCAATACAATTCACATTTAGATCAGTACACACTACTTATTTAAAAATTTCTCAGTAAGGAATTCGCTGACAGTGTAATATGCTTTATGCGTTAAAAAGCTTCGGAGCCTGGGGGGCTACTCTCCAACGAAATCCGTAGTTTCGGGCTTAACTTAAAACAGCTCGAAGTAGTTCCGGGGCTGAAAGTACGGACAGTAAAGACTCACAACTATTAGAATAAAGAATCATGAACATGAATCGCCGAGACTGAGAATTTGGGACATAAAAGTTGCACAACACCTCTAAAGTCTACGCAGACGAAGTCGCGGGCGAAGTGCTAGTCCTACTAATATTATAAATGTGAAAGTTTGTATGTTTGTATGTTTGTGCCTCAATCAGGCAAAAATGGCTGAAGGGATTTGGATGAAATTTGACACACATATAGTCCACATCCTGGAATCAAACATAGGCTACTTTTTATCCCGGTAAAAGGCATGGCTTAATGGAGACTGAGGAGGAAGTGGAAACCCAGCGCTTCTGCTGCCTTAGTACTTCAGATTCACAAGTACCAGGAGAACAGAAACATGTCGTAATATTTCCGGGGCTGAAATTGGGAGCGCTAAAGATTCACAAGTACCAGGAGAACAGAATGATGTCAAAGTATTTTTGGGCTAGAATATTTTTGTTTTTTTTTAACCGTTGAACAGAAATATGTATTTTGAAGTTCTTTTTCCGGGCTGGAATTGTAAACGCTATAGATTCATATGTGACAGGAGACCAGAAACATGTTGAAGAAGTTTTTCTTTCGCTGAAATTATGAGCGCTAAAGATTCACAAGTACCAGGAAAAAAAAACCTGTCAAATTATTTCCGACACTGGAATTGTAACCGGTTAGAATTCAAAAGTGCCACGAGACCAGAAACATATCGAAGTATTTTCGGGGCTTGGATTGTGAATCCTAAAGATTCATAAGTACAAGGAGGCCAGCAACATTTCAAAATATTTCCGTGCTACATTTATGAGCGGTAAGGACTCAAAATTACCAAAACAACAGAAAAATATGGAAGTTTTTCCCGGCCAGGTATTATGAGTGCTAAAGATTCATTATATACCAGGAGACCAGAAACATGACGAAGTATTTCCAGGGTTGGAATTGTGAGCAGTTAGGATTCTAAAGCACCAGGTGATCAGATACATTTAGAAGTATCTTCGGGGTTGGAATAATTTTAGCTACAGATTCACAAGTACCAAGAGAACAGAACGATTTTAAAGTATTTTTAGGCTAAAATATTTTTGTTTAAAGATTTAACAGTCAAACAGAAATATGTATGTCGATGTTTTTTCCGGGCTGCAATTGTAAATGCTATAGATTCACAAGTAACAGGAGACTAGAAACATGTGAAAGTATTTTTTTGGCTGAAATTGTGAGCGCTAAAGATTCAGAAGTACCAGGAGACCAGAAACATGTCGAAATATTTCCGGCGCTGGAAACGTGAGCGGCTAGGATTCAAAGGTACCAGGAGACCAAAATAAAATCGAAGTACTTTCGTGGCTAAGATTGTGTATGCTGAAGTTTCACAATTACCAGGAAGCCTGAAACATGTCAAATATTTCAGCGCTAGATATATGAGCGGTAAGGATTAAAAATGACTAAAACAACAGAAAAATGTGGAAGTATTTTCGGGGCTGGAATAATGAGCGCTACAGATTCACAAGTACCAGGAGACCAGAAAAATGTTTTTATGTTTCCGGCGCTGGAATTTTGAGTGGTTAGGATTAAAAGTGAAGAAGGGAAACAGAAACATATAGCGGTTTTTTCCGGGCTCTAATTATGAGCGTTAAAGATTCACAAGTACCAGGATACCAGAAATATATCGAAGTATTTCCGAAGCTGGAATTGTGAGTAGTTAGCATTTAAAAATACCAGGAGTACCGAAACATATCGAAGTTTTTTCTGGGCTGAGTTATGAGCGCTAAAGTTTATGTATGCGCGATATGTGTCTTGTGCGAGTCCCGAATAAACATTTTTCTTTCTTTCTTTCTTTTCTATCTTTAAAACCAGAAACATGTCGAAGTAGATCCGGCTGAAAGTACGGACAGTAAAGACTCACAAACTCACAAACTATGAAAAACGATGAATTTCCGAGAATGAGAACATGGGAAAAAGAATTTGCGCGCCACCTCTAAAGTCTACGCAGACGAAGTCGCGGGCGAAGTGCTAGTTTATAATATTAGTAGGATGTGAAAGTTTGTATGTTTGTATGTTTGTGCCTCAATCAGGCAAGAATGACTGAAGGGATATGGATGAAATTTGGCACACATATAGTTCACATACTGAAACAAACATAGGCTACTTTTTATCCCGGTAAAAGGCATGGCTTAATGGAGACTGAGGAGGAAGTGGAAACCCAGCGCTTCTGCTGCCTTAGTACTTCAGATTCACAAGTACCAGGAGAACAGAACGATGTTAAAGTATTTTTGGGCTAGAATATTTTTTTTTAACAGTCAAACAGAAATATGTATGTCGATGTTTTTCCGGGCTGGAATAGTAATAAATGCTATAGATCCACAAGTAACAGGAGACTAGAAACATGTGAAAGTATTTTTTTGACCGAAATTGTGAGCGCTAAAGATTCACATGTACCAGGAGACCAACATGTCGAAATATTTCCGGCGCTGGAATTGTGAGCGGCTAGGATTCAAAGGTATCAGGAGATCAAAAACATGTCAAACTATTTCCGTGGCTAGGATTGTTTAAGTTTTACAATTACCAGGAAGCCTGAAACATGTCGAAATATTTCCGCGCTAGATATATGAACGGTAAGGATTTAAAAAACAAAACAAAAGAAAAATGTGGAAGTTTTACCCGGGCAGGAATTATGAGCGCTAAAGATTCATTATGTACCAGGAGACCAGATTTTTTTTTAATTTTTCCGGTGCTGGAATTTTGAGTGGTTCGGATTCAAAAGTGAAGAAGGAAAACAGAAACATATAGCGGTTTTTTCCGGGCTGTAATTATGAGCGTTAAAGAATCACAAATACCAGGACACCAGAAACATGTCGAAGTATTTCCGAAGCTGGAATTGTGAGTGGTTAGCATTTAAAAATACCAGGAGAACCGAAATATATCGAAGTTTTTTCTTGGCTGGAGTTATGAGCGCTAAAGATTCACAAGTACCAGAAAACCAGAAACATGTCGAAGTAGTTCCGGTACTGAAAGTACGAACAGTAAAAATGCGAGGTGCGTGACCACCAGCGGGTATCCTGACCACCAGCATGCAGCAACCGCGCATTCCTGGTCAGCATCCTCAACCTCTATCATCCTCATCAGCGGCAAGCACACTGCACCTTCGGCCAGTCACATGAAGAGCCATGAAGAGTCTCTCCTGGTCGACGCCAGCAGTCTCACTGGGGCACCGCAGACAGTTCCGACTCACCGAGAACTGTGCGACTTCCGTTTCCAACTCACTGGAACCAACTTTCCACTGGCCTGGCAAGCATCGGATGTATGGACGACACATCCACTATCGACCAACGGAGCAAATCTACATCGCAACTAAAAGAACCGCGACGCCATCTATCCAACAAGCAGCGAACTACTAAGTTGAAATCCTGCATCGCGCAAGCAGAGTTTACCGTGCGATTTGAACATATTATACATCAGCCCGAATATCAACTATCGGGCAGATGCCCGCCAGACACAACACCCGTCTGGCCGGAGGATCCTCCTTTAGAGTGGTTTGCGGGACTTTACTCTCTGTTCCGCATACCTCCAAAAAAACTCACAATCTACCAGAATAAAAAATCATGAAGATGAATTTCCGAGAATGAGAACATGGGACAAAGAAGTTGCGCGCCACCTCTAAAGTCTACGCAGACGAAGTCGCGGGCGAGGTGCTAGTTTATAATATTAGTAGGATGTTATTCAGAATGTCGACAAACGAATACCTGTTTGTGGCATATTTTGTGATATGACACAGGCCTTTCACCACGTGGATTTTTCTGTTCTTTTAAGGAAACTTGAAGCTTACGGTATTAGGGGCAATTTACTTAGTCTGCTTGAATCTTACCTAAAAGATCGAAAACAAAGCGCAAAGAAATATATCGATCTTCAGAGCGTCACGTTATGTTTGGGGTACCGTAGGGTCCTTTGATATTTATATTGTACATAAACGATTTACCTTAATGCATTGAACAACCGATAACACTGTTTGCGGACGATAGTACTGTGACAATTCCATGCAATGTGGAGACATATGAAAGAGACATTAATATTTGTCTAAAAAAGTTATAGATTGGTTAGAGGCAAATAACTTAAAAATAAACTTAAAAAAAAACAAAAATGATTTATTTTAGTCAACGGATTCCTAGAATTAGCCGTATATATATATATATAAATATATATATACGGATATATACACTAAAAGAATGAAGTTGTAGAAGAAGTAGAAAATACAAAATTTCTTGGAATCGTAATAGATAAAAACCTAAATTGGAAAGCACATACTGATACATTATGTAAGAGAATAAGTAAGTCCGCATACGCTTTGCATTCACTTTACCCAATAATATATATGGATGCGCTTCTTACTGCTTATTATGGCTTAGTTGAATCCCACTTTTACGTTACGGTATAACATTCTGGGGAAATTCAACCGAAGAAGAAAAAGTTTTAGAGCCCAGAAAAGCTGTCTAAGGGCGATATTTAAGCTTAAATCCACTGATAGTTGCATGCCATACTTTAAACAGCACAAAATATTAACACTACCTAGTCTGTACATAATGGAAGTAGCTGTGTTTGTGAAGTCCAACCCAAATCGTTTTAAACGTCTAGCTGACGTAGTTCCACGTAATAGACGCGACAATAACCAACTATGTGCCCATCCCGCCAAAACAGCACTAATACGCAGAGTGTCTACTGCATGGCTCCGGTCATTTATAATAAGTTACCCAAGCAATGGAAAGAATTGCCGCTATCACTGTTCAAAAACAGGGGGGCTACTCTCTAACGAAATCCGTAGTTTCGGGCTTAGTTGCGGGCGGGCATTTTCTACTCCGTATTACCTAACCACCGAAATCGTGTTGTCATTCATTCTCAGTTCGGGTTCGGGACTAATAGTAAGTCTGTAGGTGATACGGAGTAAAATACGCCCGCCCGTAACTAAGCCCGAAACTACGGATTTCGTTAGAGAGTAGCCCCCCTGGTACTGGTGAATCTTTAGCGCTCACTATTCCAGCCCCGAAAATACTTCGATATGTTTTTGGTCTCCTGGTACTTGAGAATCTTTAGCGCTCACAATTCCAGCCCCAAAAATACTTCGACATGTTTAGTTCTCCTGTTAAAAAAAAAATCTTGTTCACAAATACTTTGACATGTTTCTGATCTCCTGGCACTTGTGAATCTTTAGCACTCATATTCCAGCTGGTATAAACTTCGAAATGTTTCTGTTCTCCTGGTACTTTTGAATCTGAAGTCTTAGTCTGGTCTTATTATTGATAAGTGCTAACTTAACAAATATCATTATAGTTGTATGAGTAAATATACCTAGTAGCTGATTACCACCTGCCAAGTATGCATGCAGCATGTAAACAAGCAAGCATACAGCATGCAAGCAACATGCAGCAGGCATGGTTTCTGTCACGGCTCCGGCGCTGCGGGGCTCCAGCAGCACCACGCGATCTTATCGTTGTAGATGGTTTAATCGCTCACCACCGGTGGCGGGCGTTAAAACCACCTGTTCCTCAGGTCGCGGGCCGCATCTCCCGTCCGCGCCTACGCGGGATTGAATTACACTCTAGGGGTAGGGCAGACAAGACTACGTGGATTCGGTTTTGCAGCGATTTGTTTCCGTCACAAACTTTTGTAGCTCAACATAATTATTGACTTGTTAAGAAAAGAAAGAAGAAAGAAATAGCGTTTATTTACGTGACGCATACCAAAAAAATAAAATAAAACAAAAGGATTGTGTGGTTTTATGAAACCACGGTAAAAGTGAAACTTTTGTTCACATTATAGACATTTAACTAAAAATTTACCTAGAGGACTACTCCACGGCCGACCGTCACGCGACATGCAACACACAGACGAAAAAGTTTGAGACGATGTAATAAAAGTTTCACTTTAAAATTAATAAAAAATAATAACAATAATTTACAATTAATTGACAATTAATTATTATATAATATTAGTTTTAAACGATAGACCTAATGATTTTCGATTAAATAAACATTATCCAATACTTATTTCGTATAAGTATACGAAATAAGTTTTAGTTATATGTAAAGAAATTATATCAACAGTTGGTATATTTCACGTTTATTATATCTTGTGAATGTTATTGAAATGAAAATATACCAATAACTTTATATGATACTAGCTTCTGCCAACGGCTTCGCCCGCGTGGTCCCTAGGGAACATACTCCCGGGATATAAAATAGCCTATGTCCTTTCTCAGGCTCTAGACTATCTGTGTACCAAATTTCATTAAAATCGGTTCAGTTGTTTTGGCGTGAAAGCACGACAGACAGACAGACAGACAGACAGGCGGACAGACAGACAGACAGAGTTACTTTCGCATTTATAATATTAGTAAGGATCGTAAGGATAAGCATGAGACGCACCCACAAACTATATCTTATTTATTTTCTTTTGGCACGAAATAATTTCTAAGTATAAGAAAAGCTAACACCTGTTGATAAATCTCGTTGGGGCCTGCCAGATAGACTCACACCCTAGGAGGTTGGTGTCTTGCCTGTGGCGGCCTTAAGAGGCCTATTACAATTTGACTGTGTTTTTTACAAAATTATGGACTGTAGTCTGAATTAGTTTTATTTAATTAATTTTTTGTGTAAAATGACCAACTTTGGCTTTTTTATTCTCAGAAACTGAAATATTTAGACAATTTTGCCTTATTGGGTAGTTGAGAATAGTTATTATTATTGAACATAGCGGCCTCACTTTTCGCATTTTTGTCTTATCTATTTGCTAAAAGCTAAAATTCTGAAGTGTCTAATGAAAAGCGCGACGGCACTCTTTCGAGCTCGTGGATTTAACTGCTATACTACCTAACCAAATGAAATGAAAAATCTATAGGAAATATAATAAATCTGTTGAAGAGTAGTTTTTGTACATTCAAAATAATCAAAAAAAGTAGCTAGGGAGATAAAGGATAACTAACAGAACTCATTTCCATCATTTTTGGAATTGTTGTCTGTTTGTCTGTTTAGATGTTCAGGCATTACGTAAAAAGTACACAAATAATGTAGATAACTTTCATACATTAAAATTGTATGTAACTCTGGGTATAACTTAGTTCTTTTCATCGTAATCGGTTCACTCTATCAAAAGATATTTGTATTTAAAGTTCTCAGAAGAAATTAATTATATCATTACCTGACACGTGAACATACACGCAACGCCATCTATTGCATTCATTCATTGAAATAGTACGAAATAGTTTAGTACTATTTCAATGAATGAATGCATGGAAATAAAATCATAACAATTTTAGGGGTGGTTTGGGATCTACCTCCTCGCGGTCCACCCCGGGCAACGGCACCACAGGCTTGCCTGTGGTACGGCAGAACGATCCCACTAAAAAGCGGTGGTAGGCTCCGCAAGGAGCCGCCTGGCTCGCTACCACCATCCCGCTGAAGGCGCCAAGCAGCTTGCTGTGTTCCGTCGGTGTGCGGGAGTGCCAGTGCCTTTGGGGGAGAAGGGGATTGTCAGTTGCTCTGTTCAGAACCGGTCTTGGTCGCTGGGCAGTGGCGGAGCCTTCATACAAGCCCAAAAGCCTTACTAAAATGCTCGATAGAGAATCAATATCAAACCCAAACTATTTAAAAGTTCGCGCGCTTAATTCTTATCAAAATAACACAAAGTATCTTCCTATGCCACACTACACATCGCGATTGTTCGCGCGCAGAGTTTCGCATTTGCAGAATCTACATATAGCTATCTCGCTTACACGTACCGGCTTTTACCGGGCTTTCAAATACTAGCTCTGTCACTTTCGCACTTATAGCGATGTGCCATATAACGAGTCAGAAACTTTTGCGTCTACAAATCGATCAGTAAGAAAGAAGGAAGCCCTGCATGCGCATGAAGTTGCCCGCGTATGCGTGACCTTGTCACCTTGCCAACTCTGCAGTGTTGCCGTTTTAGCGACGTTGTGAGATCTTGGAGATTTTTAACGAGTTTGGAGACTTTTTTTAAGATTTAACAACAATAAAAACTAGCGACTTTTTAAAATAACGAAATTAAATATTCAAGCAATATCTTAAAAATAAAAAAATTGCGACATCTAGCTGGATTTTTCATATACCTGGGGACTTTTTTTGCCTAAATGACAACACTGCAACTCTGGTAAGTAGTTTCCGACACCCGAGTGCAACTAACTTCAGTTTCATTCGCTTGAGTGGAAAAGTTATGTTGTTAAAGTTATTTGTGTGTTTTCTTAGATTTTCTTAGTGATACAATTGTTTTAGTGACTTGCCTACAACAATGGAGGTAATTGTACCTTGTGAGGATTTAAAATGTGTTCAAGTTTTGATTGGCGAAGATAAGGTAAAATCTTTAAGCTTTGCTCAGAAAAAACAGTTAATTTCTTCATTAAAACCAACGCCTAATCTGTGTATTTCTCAGACTAGTAAATCGCATAAACGAAAATTTAATAGATCAGTGTATAAAACTAGTTGGATTGTTGGCTGTTCGCACACGAATAAGCTGTATTGTTGGTGCTGCATATTTTTTTCGAATGAAGATTCCGTTTGGAATACATCTGGTTATAATGATTTAAATAACATATCTGGCGCCATTAAAAGGCACGCAAATTCCCATAAACACCTGTGTGCAATGGTTTCTTTCGGTAATTTTGGTAAACAACGAATTGAGACATCTATATCACGCCAGTTATCATTATTTGACATTTATGCAAACTATTTCGACAAACAAACATTAAAAAGCCAATTGATTTGCTTGTATTCTAGTCCTGATCTGAAAGACCGTAATGTTTTCGAATTAATTGATTTCATTAATGAGAATAACCTTGAAGATGCCTTTCCCGAGCTGTTAAAATTAGCGTATCTTGTTGTAACTATTCCAGCTACAAGTTCTTCCGCGGAACGTGCTTTTTCGTCTCTTAAACGTATCCATACCTATCTGAGAAATACACAAGGTCAAGAGCGTCTTTCCGAATTATCAATGATAGCTATTGAAAAACAGTTGTTGGTAGAATTAAAACGATCACCAACATTTTACTCTGATGTAATTAAATCATTTCTTAAGAAAGATAGACGATTCCAATTAGAATATAAATAATTTATTTAAATTCCTTATTACATTCTATCTAGCTATTTTTTAACTTTCGTTTTGTAACTTTGTTTTTTTTTTTGTCTGTAACCTGTTAGTCCTGTTACGAAGCAAGCACCTACTTACCATAACTTTGTTCCCTCAAGCAATGAAGCAAACCAAACGGCTTTTTTCAAAGCCACCGGAGGTATGCAATTGCTGATATGTTTATTATATTCAATCTAGCACTAGCATGCCTTCAGTGTGCTTTGGTTAACTCATTCACCGCACGACAAGCAAGAGTGAAATTGAAGAAGAGGAAAGAAGAAGATGGATGAATTCACTTTTAATTTATTGTACCTAACCAGTAGTTTATGAGAAAATTGCGATGATACATACGTAGGTACCTATATACTCAGTCGAAAACTGAACTTTCTTTTTTTGAAATCGGTTAAAATTTTATTGGGCTTGCCTTATTTTGAAACCCTAGGCACGCCACTGTCGCTGGGCTAGGCTTTTCGGGTAACTCATTTTGGAGGGTAGCGGGATCCGAGGCACGGTGCCAGCCGTTGGCCGATCGCAGTTAGTAGGGGGCCCAAGTAGCACGCCAGCCACGTGTGAAAGTCTGCCCCGCCAACTAGCGAAAAATCCCGATATGCTCCACCGTACCAGCCGGCGACTGGATGGGAGGACCCGGTGGCCATATCCGGGGGGGTTCGGGCGTCCCCGCAGTCTCCAAAAGAGTTCCCCATAGGTTAGTTTAGCTCTAGTGTTCCACTTGGTTCACTGAGCAGCGCCTCGACAGTTCGACTTTTTTCCCCAACTACTCTCCACTCCAAAACATGAATAAAGCGAAGAAAAATAAGGTGAAACAACGGCTGCACTTCCTCCCACTAAAAGTGCACCTCACTAATATCAGGGGGTTGCACTCCAATCTCGATCCGGTCCATCACCATCTTGAGACCGAGAAGCCGCACCTGTTTTTCTAACGGAGACGAAGATAACAACCCCGTCGGACGTGGCGTACCTCAACTACCCGGGCTACTCTCTGGAACACAAGTTCAAGAAGCAGGCTGGGGTCTGTGTGTTCGTCCGCGATGACATTTGTTGTCGTCGTCTCCGATGCTTTGAGAAATCGGGTTTTTCTGCCATATGGCTACTTGTGGACACTGGCGTGGAGAAATTCATCAACATCAGCGTATACCGATCGCACAGCGGTGACCAGGAGACAACAGCGCTGTTTAACTCCCTCGTGGAGTCGACCGACGTAGCCCAGCAACGGTACCCAACAGCGAAGCTCATTTTTCTGGGGGACTTTAACGCCCACCATAAAGAGTGGTTGTTCCCGTACCAGAAAACTGACCATGCCGGGTTAGAGGCGCGCAAGTTTGCTTTAACACTAGATCTAATCCAGCTGGTGAATGTGGCAATGCGGGTACCGGATGTTGACGCCCATACACCCAATTGCTTGGACCTTCTGCTGACGAATGATCCGGGCAGTCATTCCTACACTCCTCCAGGAGTGCTATAGGCACGAGACGAGTATGGCGAGTATGAGTCAGCGGATTGGGATGAGATGCGGCACTTTTTTGCATCTTATCCATGGCGGCAAGTGTGCTTCTCCTCGGGTGACCCCTCGTGCTGTGCTGACATGATTGCAGACGTAATTCGGCAGGGGATGGAGTATTTATTCCATTTTCCGACATCTCGCTCGGTCACAAATCCCGGCCTTGGTATAATGCAGAATGCGCCCACGCTGAGGCCCGTAAAGAGTCTGCATACCAAGCGTGGATCAAGGCCCGCGACCGAAAGGTTAAAGCACGTAGGGTTCGCGCGAGGAAAAGAGCCTTTAATTCTGCCGCTAAGTTCTGCAAGCAGGTTTTACGTAGGGTACGTTTTGACCATGTCGGACGTATCGGGGCCAAATTAGCATTGCACACTCCGGGTAGTTAGCAGTTTTGGTCCCTGAACGAAAGCGGTTGAAACGAATTTCTGTCGACCCACTTTGCCTCCAATGTTGAACCCTGATGGCTCGCTGGCTCACTCTGCAAGTGAGAAAGCAAATTTATTTGCAACTCTCTTTGCAAGCAATTCGCGTCTGGACGCTGGCTCCAAGCAACCACCAACTTTACCTCGTTGTGACTCTTCGATGCCGGAGATCACATTTCACATTAAAGAGATCCGAAGAGTATTGTGCAGTCTAGACGTAAATAAGGCCGGCGGGCCTGACGGCATTCCAGCGAGAGTGTTGAGGCAATGTGCACCTGAACTGTATCCTGTGTTGGCACGCCTGTACCGCCTCTCTCTTGAAAAAAGAACGGTGCCGAAATCATGGAAGCTTGCGAATGTGCAACCGGTGCCCAAAAAGGGAGACCGTGCTGACCCTGCACATTACCGTCCGATCGCCATTACCTCCATCCTATGCAAGGTTATGGAAAGGGTTCTTAACAGTAAGCTGCTGACCTACCTTGAAGACAATGATCTCCTCAGTGACCGTCAATATGGGTTTCGCCGGGGACGGTCAACTGGCGATCTTCTTGTGTATGTCACGCACTGCTGGGGCGAGGCCATCGAGAGACACGGCGAAGCACTTGCCGTGTCGCTCGATATCTCGAAGGCCTTTGACAGGGTTTGGCACGCAGGTCTGCTCAGCAAGCTTCCTGCTTATGGCATCCCAGCTGGTTTTTGTAGCTGGATATCAGACTTCCTGAGTGAACGGTCGATCCGTGTAGTCGTTGACGGCTGCTCCTCTGACCTCATGGCTATTGATTCCGGAGTTCCTCAGGGGTCCGTTCTCTCTGCAACTCTTTTCCTGCTGCACATCAATGACCTACTTCAGCTTGGTCTTGTTGGGTACGCAGATGACAGTACAGTTTCAGAGAGATACTTGTCCAGCGCAACAACCAGCGGGGATGAAGTTCGTTCCTTGAGAGAGGCCATGGTAGAGCGGACAAATTTGACCTTAAGCCTTGTCTCCCAGTGGGGTGATGACAATGTGGTCACTTTTAACGCCACCAAAACACAGGCGTGTCTTTTTACCGCAAAAAGGAGTCGTTTTGACCAAACTCCTACTTTTCGGGGTGCATCTGTTCCTGTGACTGATCGGCTCGAGCTCCTAGGCATGGAGTTGACATCCAGTCTCAACTTCGGCGCCACAAACGCCACAAACGAGTACAAAGCCCAAACCGCTGCCAAAAAGCTGGGCATCCTAAATAGGGTGAAGCGATACTTCAAGCCTGGACAGCTTTTAACCCTGTATAAAGCGCAAGTCCAATCCTGCATGGAGTATTGTAGCCACCTTTGGGATGGCTCAGCTAGGTATCAGCTTGCCGCGCTTGACTCGGTGGAACGCAGAGCTAAGAGGCTCATCGGTGACGAAAAACTCGTGGATGCCAAGCTACATAGCTTGGCTCATCGCCGTAAGGTTGCCTGCTTGTCGGTCTTCTACAGATTGTACTTCGGTGAGTGTGCCCAAGAACTCCACGACCTCATTCCACCGGCCCCTTCTACCATCGGACATCCAGAGGCACTGCATCTTACCATCCCTACCTTGTTACTATTCCACCAATTCGCACTAAGCGTTTCCAAACGTCTTTTTTAATGCGCACAGCAAAGGAGTGGAACTCTCTGCCTGCGTCTGTGTTTCCAAACGCTTACAACCCTAATCTCTTCAAAGTTAGAGTGAACTCCTTCTGGGTAAGCTCGGTCCATCGTAGACTTTGTCTCTGTCATCTCTGACCTAGACTAGAGTCAAGAGCAAACCCATCACAAATAATAAAAAAAAACTTAACAAAGTTATTTGTGATACTCGTACGTAGCAAAAGAGAAGTGAACATTTAGTTATCTTATCATTTTATTTATCGTAACGTGTGAGCTTCTAAGTCCGAACGTATATTTTGAGAGTTCAACTACATTGTCGTATGGCGATGTACTGATGACATGTTTTTCTGAATCGCGATGTTAAAATTCTCCGCTAATATAAATGACGTTGGTCCATGTCTAACAATGATAGTGTTACGAGCTTGGGGTTCGTTACAATAAAAACAGCCGATTAAACAACCAAAACTGACACTTTAATCCACAACACTAATTATCACTTTAAAACACACTAATTATAAAACACAATCGCACTACTGAACACTTCACTTCACTATAATTCACAGTTGAAGATCGCTCTCGAAGTTATCGTTTGTATCGCCAATTCAATACTGACTGCCGTCGCCGGAAGTCCGCCCTTTATATACCGACAGTCATTTCCAGAACCCTCCTGTATGGAAACCTCTGGAAAGTTCGGGCACACACAGGTCCCGTCAAAACATCTTGAATGTTCTAGCACGTAAATGTCAGCTACTGGATACTAGATGGCGCCAGCAGTATGCCAGTATCTGCTACTCGATACTAGATGGCAGCACGTAAATGTTTGGTTGGTTGAAACTAGATGGCGTTAGCAGTACGCAAATGCCGCCATGTACCCAACATTAATTCTGGCGCGTAACACTGCCCCCTCCTAAGACATGCTCGTCCCGAGCATTATCGGCCCCATAATAACGCGCCAGTCGATCCACGTGGACGATTTTAGGAGCACTTCTTGTACCTTTTTGTATACGGTAGGTCACGTCATTGATTTTTGTCACAATCCGGTACGGCCCGTCCCATTTAGCTTGAAGCTTAGGAGATTTCCCTTTACTGCGAACTGGATTGTGCAACCACACTAGTGAACCTTCATCGAACCCTTTATTGTTCATTTTGCGGTCATAACGGGTTTTCATCTTGTTAGACATTTGCCGGCCCGATTCTCTGACGTGCTCATAAATGTCATTCATTTTGTTCCGCAAGTCATTCGCATCATCGGTTATACTACGCGGGGCATCAGGTGGCATTCCAGTGATCAGATCTGCCGGCAGCCGTAATTCTCTACCAAAGTTTGCGAAAGCTGGTGTCACTGATGTGCTTTCGTGAACAGCACTTCGGTATGACAACAAAAACGGTTGTATGTGCTTGTCCCAATCGCGTTGCCGATTTTCCACAACTTTTGCCAAGTATCTCTCCAATGTCTGATTGAATCGTTCAACCATTCCATCCGATTGTGGGTGGTAAGAAGTTGTTCTCGTTTTATGAGTACCCATAACTCTACAAGTTTCCTGGAATATTTGTGACTCGAAATTTCTTCCTTGATCGCTGTGAATTTCCAAAGGTACTCCAAAACGACAGAAGACTTCATGAACCAGTTTATCTGCAACTGTTGAAGCTTCTTGATTTGGAATGGCGAAGACTTCCGGCCACTTAGTGAAGTAATCCATTACAACCATGAAGTACTTGTTACCACTTTCACTTTCCGGAAACGGTCCCGCAACATCCAGAGCTATCCTTTCCCATGGTGCACCAACATTGTACAATTGCAATGCACCTCTGCTACGAGTTTGAGGTCCTTTTACAGCCGCACAACTTGTACATTTGCGACACCAGTCCTCGACATCGGCACGACAATGGACCCAGTAAAACCGTTCCCGTATCTTCAGTAGAGTCCGTTTGACTCCCATATGGCCTCCTGAACAGCCATCATGGTACAGCTGTAGAACATCCGGTACTTTAGCTTTAGGGACAACCATTTGCAAATGACAGCTGTCTCCTCGAGCATTTTCCCATTTACGGCACAGTACTCTATCCTGAATCACTAAGCTGTCCCATTGGGCCCAATAACTTTTTGTGATCGAACTCATCGCTGAGACATCACTCCACGTGGGCTTAGGAGCACTGGCCTTCATCCACTCCAGAATCGGCTTGATGTCTGAATCTTCGTGCTGAGCATGTTGTAGGCTTTCCTTCCACTCATTGCTGAGGTCTGTCTTGAGCATCCTCACAGGTATGACTTCTTTACCCTCTTGCCTAGTACAATGCTTGCAGTCTTCAGGGCAAGGTCTTCTTGACAGTGCATCAGCGTTGCCATGAGATTTTCCGCTGCGATGTTCTACCACAAAGTCGTATTCCTGCAGTAGTTCAATCCATCTCGCAACTTGTCCTTCTGGATTTTTGAACTGCAATAGCCATTTCAGCGCAGCATGGTCAGTTCGTAGGTGAAATTTCCGCCCCAGTAGATATTTGCTAAAATGTTGCAATGACTTTACCACAGCAAGCAATTCCCGTCTCGTGACACAATAATTCCTCTCTGGTTTCGACAATGACTTGCTGAAGTACGCAATCACAACCTCTTGATCGCCATTCCGCTGAGATAACACACCGCCAAGTCCGATATCACTTGCGTCTGTGTCAACTATAAATTCCTTATTGATATCAGGATACCCCAAAATAGGTGTTTTGCACAGACGGTCCTTTAGCTCCTGGAAAGCGATGTCGCAACTTTCATCCCAACAGAAATGTCGCTTTTCCTCAGTTAGCTTGTGCAGGGGTTTGGCTATATCTGCAAAGTTCTTGACAAAACGCCGATAATAGGAGCACAAACCTAAAAATGCTCTGACCTGCGTCTTGTCTTTTGGAATTGGCCAATCCTTGACAGCGGCGATTTTCTCTGGATCCGTGCGGATACCTTCTTCCGACACAACATAACCCAAAAAGCTAACTTGCCGTTTGAAAAATGAACACTTTTTCGGACTCAACTTGAGGTTGGCACTCTGGATCTTCATGAGCACGCGTTCCAGGTTTTGAAGATGTTCTTCAAACGTACGGCCTACGATGATGATGTCATCCAAGTAGACAAGGCAGGCATCACCAATCAACCCGGTTAGTACCAGTTCCATCAATCTTTCAAACGTTGCCGGAGCGTTACACAATCCAAATGGCATAACTTTAAATTGCCATAGACCCTTTCCTGTCGAAAATGCAGTTTTCTCCTTGTCTTTCGGGTCAATTTCTACTTGCCAGTAGCCACTTTTTAGATCTAGTGTGCTAAACCACTTTACTCCAGTAAGCATGTCCAGCGTGTCATCAATTCTTGGCAAGGGATAGCTGTCTTTCTTCGTAACGTCGTTCAGACGACGATAATCAACACAAAACCGCATGCTGCCGTCCTTCTTCCTTACCAGCACTACCGGTGAACACCATGGACTGGATGAAGGTTCTATAACACCATCCTTCACCATTCCCTCGATCATGGTTTCAACTTCCTTTTCACGTGCTACCGGTAATCTCCTTGGCCGTTGACGGATAGGCAATTCTTCTCCTGTGTTTATTTTGTGTTGAACTAAGCCAGTCTTCCCAATGTCAGCATCGTTCGAAGAGAAAACATCGGTGTACTTAAGTAACATCCTCTTCGCCTTGACCATTTCATTTTGAGACAGAGCGCTGCGACAGTCTTCTAAAAGTGTGGTCACTCTCGTTTGTGCATCCTTGCTGAGGGTCCCAGTTGATAGATATTGGCATCGACGCAACCAATCCACTTCCTCGCAGGTACCCATCAGTGTGCCCTTTTCTATCACCTGCTCCTTGTCACAAAGGTTCAGCACACGTACTCCTGAGATGTCGGTGGCTCTGACCAATGTTCGTGCCACTTTCCATGGAAGGTCATTGTCTACCCTTTCCACGAGTACGCAACGATGAGTTTGCCCAGGATTCCGAGGAAGACTAACCGGTACAATCGTTTCCGATCTCGGAGGAAGAACAATCTTCTTTAGGTTGTACACATTTCCAGGTAAAGCCCCTTCCATGAAAAGTTCCTCTTGTCCACATTTCATAACTCCTTGATTAACGTCGATCTCACAACGATTCTTCCTCATAAAGTCTAAGCCCAGGATGCAATCGTCCATTATATCGGCCACAACAACATTATGCAGGTAGCTTTTGTTGCCTAGCTTCAACTCCATCTCTCTTTCTCCTCGGACGGGTATGCGCTGACCGGTGGCTGTTACCAAATTTATACGCTCTCGGTTGTATGCAGAGTCCCCAAGGAGCCGACTTATAATTTGGGAACTGACAACCGTGCGAGAAGCTCCAGTGTCTATCGTCAGCTTACATGGTGTCCCGTTGACCTCGCCCTTGATGATAAGGCTGTTACCGTCACGGGTTTGTGAGATCGAAATCCTTGGGGCTCCTTGAACATCAGCCAGCACCCGCCCCGCAGTCCTGGCTTTTACTCGTTTCCCTGCTGTTGCTGGGCGGTGCTATTAGCCGCCCTGCCCTCTGGAGATCGGCTACCTTCCCCTTCTGCAGTTCGCTTAGGGCAACTGGATCGAAGGTGGCCCCTTTCACCACAGCCGTAGCACCTAGGGCTGTATCCTTTAACACGATCGCGAACTGTAACCGCTGCAACCTCCCTGACGCGGTGGGAACAATGATCTTGCCGCACAGCTTCCACCTCCAGTGCATGGGCCAAGGCGTCCTTAAGCGTCCCGTGGTGCCCGAGCCTCACTGCAGCCCTAACCTCAAGGTCGCGGATGCCGTCGATGAATGCCTGCACCAGGTTCCCTTCAATGAGCGCTGGTGCAGACTGGTATGCTTTTCGCACCAGCTTCTCCACTTCCAGGGCCCACTGCTGCAGGTTCTCACCGCTGCGTTGCACGCGATCCCTTAACTGCGCACGAAACACGTGCTCCAGGTGGGCGTCGCCATACCTGGCTTCCAACGCCTCAAGCAGCTGCTCGTAAGTCACCTCCTTACCGAGAGCTTCCAGGACAGTTAAAGCCTGGTCGCGCAGGCCTAGGGTGAGGGCAGTCATGGCCTGATTTTTACTCCACCCGTTCGCCTTCATGACAGCCTCAAACTGAATCTTGTAGGCCGACCAAGAAGACGTCCCATCGAACGGCGGCACTTTGAACCCACGTGGCGAAGGTGTAGTGGCTGCTGAATTAGCAATCCCATCTCCAAGTTTAAGGTTGCCCAACTCCTTCTTCACATCCGCAATGACGTCATCAAGCTTGCTGATCCTGGTTTCAGCGTCTGACAAGCGGTTGTCATGCTGAGCAACCTTATCCTTCACCTCCTTCATGTCTTTCCCGAAGGACGCGTGAAGTTCCTTTATGAGAAGCATCTGTTCTTCCTGGCGGCGCGCCTGCTCCTCCTTGTCGCGCTGCAGATGTTCTTCCAAGCGTCGGGCCTGCTCCTCCTGTCGGCGGGCCTGCTCCTCCTTGTCGCGCTGCAGCTGTTCTTCCAAGCGTCGGGCCTGCTCCTCCTGTCGGCGGGCCTGCTCCTCCTGTCGGCGGGCCTGCTCCTCCTGTCGGCGGGCCTGCTCCTCCTTGTCGCGCTGCAGCTGTTCTTCCAAGCGTCGGGCCTGCTCCTCCTGTCGGCGCGCCTGCTCCTGCAGCATCATCATCAGAGCAGCAAAGTCTGGTGCTGATGATGCCGGAGCTGCTGTGGACGGGCCGGCCTCCATGGTCGGTAGCTGACCTTCCGACGTCTGCGGCGTTGCACCACCAAAACGCCTCTGGTCCGTCTCCTGCTGGCGTTGACTACGGGTACGGATACCCTCCGTGTCGTCCTTTGGCAGAATCGGCATGATTATCCACTCTTCTGACACCAATTGTTACGAGCTTGGGGTTCGTTACAATAAAAACAGCCGATTAAACAACCAAAACTGACACTTTAATCCACAACACTAATTATCACTTTAAAACACACTAATTATAAAACACAATCGCACTACTGAACACTTCACTTCACTATAATTCACAGTTGAAGATCGCTCTCGAAGTTATCGTTTGTATCGCCAATTCAATACTGACTGCCGTCGCCGGAAGTCCGCCCTTTATATACCGACAGTCATTTCCAGAACCCTCCTGTATGGAAACCTCTGGAAAGTTCGGGCACACACAGGTCCCGTCAAAACATCTTGAATGTTCTAGCACGTAAATGTCAGCTACTGGATACTAGATGGCGCCAGCAGTATGCCAGTATCTGCTACTCGATACTAGATGGCAGCACGTAAATGTTTGGTTGGTTGAAACTAGATGGCGTTAGCAGTACGCAAATGCCGCCATGTACCCAACATTAATTCTGGCGCGTAACAATAGTATAAATCAATAATTGTAAACTGATTTAAAAAATATTTTTTAATTCGAAAGCCTATACTCCTGAGGTGGTCCCATTTTCACCAAGTCAGAATCTGATGAAGGGATCCCATGAAAATCGAGGAGGGAAACTGTCAAATATATAGGCGCAAACCATGTTTTTCATTTACTTTCTAACGCAACTCAGATATTTGTGCTTGGTAATCATCATCTCATGTTGCTGAGCTGATGACGGAAGGTATAAGTCTGGATCTGATGATGGGATCCTATGAAAAATGTTTGTACAGCGATATATTCGCCAATTTTCAACCGATTTGGATGATTCTTTTTTTTACCCGGACTGGTCGCATTTCAAGTTGGTGCTGATATTTTTTATACCAGTTCATAACATAATATGACGCGTTTTTTTTTTTGTAATTTGAATAGACATAGTTTATCTATGACAGTCGCACGGGTCGATCTTCAAAATTAAGCAACGCTTGCCGAGGTCGGTCTGTGGATAGATGGCATTGTAACACACCGAGATTCCTCCGTGCCTCGGAATCTAAACAGCCGCACGGCTAAAATATAGATAACAGTTGCACGAGTCCATCTTCAAGGTTAAGCTACGCTTGCCGAAGTCGGTCTGTGGATAGATGGCATTGTAACACACCGAGATTACTCCGTGCCTCGGAATCTAAACAGCCGCACGGCTAAAATATAGATAACAGTTGCACGAGTCCATCTTCAAGGTTAAGCTACGCTTGCCGAGGTCGGTCTGTGGATGGGTAACCTTTTGAACATACCGAGATTCCTCCGTGCCTTGGAATATAACAGCCGCACGGTTCGATTTTCAAGGTTAAGCAACGCTTGCCAAGGTCAGTCTGTGGGTGGGTAACCATTTTCTTGATTTAACCGCCATTCAATGAAAAGGCCAATAAAACGGCAGAGTAATTTCTCAAAGACCTTAAGCTCCAATTGGGGCCAAATGGTATTATCTTTCAATTGTCTTCGTGCTCGGTGCCTGACGGGCAGTTGACTGCGATAATAATAACGATTTACCTTTTACTTTTTGATTTACATTGTTACTAACGCTATGAGTCTTGTTACTTGAAATAAATTAAATGATTATTGTTAATGTTTTTAAAAGTCATGCAGGGTGATTGTTAGCTAATCGGGTGTAGGTAATAATTGAAAACATAAAAAATTAGATAACTCAAAAGCGACCGCGTCTGGGCGTCGAGTCACCCGGGTCTTTTGTGCAAACTAGTTCTAATATCACCCATTTAATGAATGTAATGTACTCACTACTTGGCTATTTTAGAAAACCTTTTGTGTATTTTCTATACAATTGCAGGTACTTTAGTAAGATATAATTTAGATTTATATACAACTCAATACGGAGATGGCTATGGAACTAAATGGATATATATCCCGGATGGCGAAGGAGTGCTTCATTACGTAAATCTTACATTAACGGAAGATGATATGCTGATACATCGCAACTCAATGTTTTATGAAATTGAATTTAGATTATATATTGGGTAGGTATCTATGTATGTCTAGGTGACTTGCGTGTATTATTATTATTTTTTAATATAGTAGGTTCTTATTATATATTTTGGAAGGCCACTTGTTACCCGACGATCATGTGCTTTGATTATATACAGTTCGCATCACCGTTGTTTACCCCTCCGAAGTTAGGTTTTAGTGACAACCGCGCAGGTGCAATCGCGTAAACAAGTGTTACGTTCCTAGATTTTTTTTTTGTTTATACGTATTATATTATAAATAAGTAACAAAGACTACCAGTAACAATAACAATATCAAAAAGTAACACCACAAATACAGACACCACAAAAACACACAAAAAACAAATCAAATAGTAAGAAATAACCAAAATTAATAATTATAAAAAATAACAACGTGTAACACTTTTCGCATCAACAGTCGTATTGCATTGAGCAAGCGGGTCACACGTATGCATCGAACGTATACGAGCGAGTGAGATGCCATTACACACGCCATCTTGCGCAAACACGCGCATGCGCGACCTGCTCGCGCATGCGCTGTATTACGTTTTTGTCAAATTGACATTCTGCGCACTCGATTGCGACGTACTTCGGGGAGGTAAAGTTGCGTGACGGGAACTGTACCTACATGTATATAATCGAAGGTCATGTGATTCGAAGTTAGATTTTTAGAGATCCTTACTCGGTAGCTAAATAGCGAAAACGGAACCCTAACAATATCGTCAATCCATCAGGTCATTAGACCGGTCTTTAATAATTTGTTAATATACTTGTGTTGTGTGCGATAACTTTTTTTTGCCGTACAGAAACGACACGGAGAGTTTTATTTTATTGAACAGACGGGGACGACCAATGAGCAACAGATATCAAAACATAACAAGAGATATATTATTTAATTCCAATAAACCATTAAAAATAATAACACATGGATGGCGGTCTTCTGTTGATAAACAAGGCGTAGTAAACATTAAAAATGCTTATTTAGAAGCTCAAAATGTCAATGTTATAACGGTGGACTGGAGCTGCACTGCAAATTCTATCTTGTACTTTTGGGTTGCAAATGAAACTAAAGCAATTGGAGGTCAAGTAGCTACCTTTTTGGATGGACTGAACCGCTTGTACAACGTGTCTAGTGAACATTTTCATCTCATTGGACATAGTCTTGGAGCTCACGTAATGGGTATAGCAGCATCTAAAACTAATGGCTCTGTATACAGAGTCACGGGTAGGTATTTTTTATACAACTTTCCGTTCAGTCAGTGCCACAGTGTCTACGCACCAATTGATTTCTTAGGTTACACCTAACAGTCTTTTTCATAAATAATTACCCGCATACTTAATTTACCTACATAGATACTAATTAGTTGATTCGATTTAACTAAAACTTTTGTTTTTTAGGACTCGATCCTGCAAGACCATTTTTCGAGCTCCCACCTCAAGATACGTTCGCAAAACTTGATTCTTCTGATGCTGAAATTGTTGACGTCATTCACACTTGTGCAGGTCTGTTGGGTTTTGAAGGAGCAATCGGAACAGTCGACTTTTACCCTAATGCAGGAATAGCACCACAGCCTGGATGTGAAGATATAGTTAAATTTTTTGGTTAGTTTTTTTAACATCTTTTAGAGCGCTTGATGTGATTTACTGTATGTGTGCGAAATATTTAAAATGTTTTTATTATTATGATTTACAGAAGCATGCAGTCACAGCCGTTCATTTGATTATTTCACCGAATCAATCAAATACCCTACATCTTTTCCTGCGTATCAGTGCCAATCTTGGTTAGATTTTTTAGAGAGGCGATGCAGCCATAACGGGTTTATGGGTGAAGTTGTTAATAGGAACATGTCCGGGAAATTTTATTTAACAACGAACGCAATTGAACCATTTGGTATTGGTGTAGGTATATTTGTAAATGATAATCAACATGAACATATTCCTTAATTTTAACAACAGTTAGGCAGGTATATACCTACAAATTATAGTCAAGTGAATCTTACTACTGTGCATACTTAAATAGCCATAATGTGTATGAAAATCGAAGCTATCTTTTCCATAGTTATATTCCAAGTTACAAGCTTAAGGGACTACTCACATTTATTCAGCTCCATTCGCGTTTCGCTGAATGATTTTGGTCCCACTTATACAGTTCTGCTTCTATCAGCCGCGTAAGGATGAGAAAGGCGCTGAATACGCGGCGAAGACGGTAAGATGTTCGTGACTACCGCAGGACCACCGACGCCAATCGCGTATCGCTTCCATATTTGGTAAATAATTACTACTCAATTGGTACTAATTAGTACTCGAACAAAAAAATTGGTACTTTGTAGTTTTCGAGATAATCGACTTTGAAGGTGGTTTGGCGGTAGTCAAGCTCTTTACTCATTTGGTATTGTGCTTTTAAAATGAACATTTCTATGTGCGATATTTTTATCGTTTGGCTTCTTGCAGAAGAAATAGATAAAAATAAACGTAAACAATTAAAAACGATAGTGGGTCGACCCAGTACAGGTACAGTCCAAGAGCAAGATCGAAGGATTGAGAATTTCTCTTTCTCTCTCTCTCTGATAGTTCTACGGACTTTAGACCGATAAAACTTGAAGTATAATTCTAATGCTTTTTCTTAGCAATTTGTTCGAAGAGATAACTCTTCGATTTAGCTCTTGGACTATACCTACCTTAAAAATTGAACTCATTGTATGTTCTAAACTTAGACCCGATTAAACCTGTGACTTGGCGAAAACTTGCGACTAATTAGCGTCTATTGAGAGAGAAAACAGATCTTCACTAGATGCCCTAGCTTTTGAGATTTTGACCAAGCTGAGGTAGGCGCACCCCATGAACCACCTATAAACCCTTATAACTTTTGAACCAGTGACCGACTAATTCTAATATTTGGCGACTAATTAGCGACATTTTTTATGTTATCAAAATTAAAATCCCTGATGGTGGCCATGCCAGTGTCAGTCACACAAGGAATCGAGAACCATCCGTGTACCGCGCTGTTCAGCCGCGTAAGGCCGCGTACGACGCTGAATGCAGCGGAACAGCGCTGAACTCCATACATAACACTCGCATGATAAAAACACATTTGTCCTCATTATATACTTGTTTGCCGCGAAAGCTGAAAAGACGCGGAAAGCTGAATGGATGCGGACGCATCTCCATACAAAATCGTTGTTTTCTATGGGCATAAGCTGAAAAAGTGTGAGTACTCCCTAACAATGGGGTTGGCAAGTGAAAGCTCATCTCAGATGGCGCCACCACTACACGAACCCTTGTCAAAGTGATATTTATAAACACTATTAGTCTGTTATTCCAGTCTTTAACTAAAAAGTGAAAAATAAAAACGTTTTTACAAAAAAATACAACCGACTTCGGTTGGTCAGTTTTTGGTTGTTTTTTTTTTGACACCGACTTTCGAAATTATATTTACTTTGTAGTGTTTTGTTTTTTTAGAAGTCGGTTGTATTTTTTGTAAAAAAAACGTTTCTTTTTCATTCTCTCTTTACTTGCTTATGTTACACCTTACCACAGTTAGGTACCACATGTGTGCAAAAAAAATTTATGACTGTTAATTCGCCAGTGAATCTATGCTGATGCTTACCTATTTGAATTAGAAAATATGTACACGAAGGGATCATAAGTGCAAAGTGGTGCGGGTCTCCAGGGCCTCGAGATATTGGAGGGGGGAACACACAGTGTTGATGCATGCGCATAACCGGCTTACTCTTGCAGAGTCCCAGTCATCAAAGTCAGTTTTTCATAATTTGTTTTAATACATAAAATTTAGAACTAAAATAGTAGGAAACAATAATGGAGGTGACTTTAATGCGCAAGGAGAGGCCACGCACTTCGCCCTGCAAGAAAATATGTGATGGTGTCCACTGCAACCTACGAACACGCTATGCATTAATTAACGTCATTGGTACATATTATGCGTTGCTTGCTCGAATATGGCGCTCACATAGCTCAACGCTGTCAACGCCATGCATGCTGCGCATGCGGTACACGCTATACACGAATATTAACCCACGACCATGTACAACTGTGCGCCACGGGGGCACGCTGCAGTTGTACATAGTTGTGGGTGTGTAGTGTGTACTGCAGTGGAAACATCAGTAGCGTAGCGAGGGGGGGCGGGGGGTTCGCACCGGTTGACACCCGACCGCTCGTTGACTGGTTTTTTGTCACTATCGGGTGGTATCCCTAAACGTTTGACGCAATGAAACCTGTCGGGAGTAAGGTTTGAAAAATTTTTTGAGCTCGCTTCGCTCGCTCTTGCATTTTGCACTAGCAACTTCCTGAGTTTTTCTATATAAATCATCAAAAAAAAGTTAAATTTCAGTATGAATGTTCAAAATACAGTAAAACCCTTCCGAGATGAGGTGCAAAAATTTTTTTAGTCCTTCAGGTTTTCTGCATTTAAGGACGCCCTAGTCAATCATTCTTCCATGCAAACGTAGAATGGCGATTACTCTACTTTTTGACGGTGTAAGTTCAAAATAAAAGATTATATCAATCTCATCATTATCTAGCCTTGTATGGAAGCAAAAAAGTAAAAAAAATATGCATTTGAAAGTTATGAGCGTCGAAAGTTCCATATTTTAACACTAATTTAAACGCATTTTTGGGCGGAAAGAAATACCATAAAAAGATGGAAAATTGCAAAACAGTTACCATGCAAGGATAGAATAGTAGTTCAAAAATGCAAATAATTTTATTTTGAGCAGATACCTTCAGTAGTTTTTTCATGATATCCAGACTACCAAAGGTCTGTTTATGCAATTTCGTGCGCTCGTTTTCGTTCTAAATCATCTTCCGTTTCACTACAAATTCAAATTTGTCGCAAAGTGCCGCGTGGCAGCAGCGCGGCTGCAGTTTTGCTGCCACGCTGCTGCCGCGCTGCTTTGTTTATCCAACCGCGCCCTAACAAAGCAGCGCGACAGCATTTCTGCAGCTGCGCTGCTGCCGAGCGTCATCCTACGAAAAATTTGAAGGAGCCCTTAGAGCTTCAGCAGCGCTACAGTAGCGCTGCAGCTGCGCTGCTGCCGCGCGGCACTTTGCGTTTATTATTTGTATGGATTAAGGGCGCCTTAATATTTGTCGCAATAAAGCGCTGCAGTCGCGCTGCGGTCGCGTCTTTATTATTTGTATGGATTAACAAAGCAGCGCGGCAGCAGCGGCACTTTGCGACAAATTTGAAGGCGCCCTAACAAAGCAGCTCAGCAGCAGTGCGGCAGCAGCGCTGCAGCTGCGCGGCAAATTTGAAGGAGCAATTAGGGCTTCAGCAGCGTGGCAGCAGTGCGACAGCAGCGTGACTGCAGTGTGACTACAGCGCTGCTGCCGCGCGGCACTTTCCGACAAATTTGAAGGAGCCCTAACAAAGCCGCGCGGCAGCAGAGCTGCAGCTGCGCTGCAGCCACGCGACTTTTGTGACTAATTTTAAGGAGCCCTTAGGACTTATCCTACTTTATTTTCGAAAAAAAATATACTTTATATTTTTGCATAAAAATAAAGTATTGTGATGTGTAAAACGAAAGAGCCAGAGCTCTTGGTGGGCCCCTTGCGGGACCATTGGTCCCACTAGAGAAACCGATAAAACTTTATTTCTATGCGTCTTGCGGTTTTTTTTTCGTTTCTGAACGTTTGAACTCTATGTTGAAAATATTTTTCAACTGTGGAAACTGAGAGAAAAAAAAATACTTGTCAACATTACGACGCTCAAAAGCGAAACTCCGAGATCACGGTCCCAGAGCTGCAGAGAAATCTAGGAGGGGCCCAAGAAGTTCATTAGGAACAGAACGATTTGAACTTTCTAACATGCCTTTGGAAAATGAAGTTGATTTTACACATTTTGAGATGGTACTTACAAAGGCCATTCCTTTAAGATTAAATAAGGATTAAGATGGGGTACATTCAGAGATTAAACCTACCTAGAAAACAAGCCTCACATCCATCAAAGTGGCGTGGACAAAATAGCAGTTATCCTACAAACTACAAAGACTACAATAATGACTCTGAATGTGAAAAATGAATATCTTACTTTGCGGGGAGTTGCCAGTAGGTTATAGCTAAGTAAGTAAGGTAAATAAATACCTATTTAACAAGACCGTGCGTTTACATTACACACAGCTTAACTTTCCAACGGTTGGTGCACATTCTTAGCTATTGGTACTTGGGTCGTTGTCAAATTTTGCGCAGTAAACCTTGTCCCGGAGTAGTGTTATTTTTAAATTCGGATAAAATACACATTTTAGTCTAAAAAAAATACATTAAACACACAATACACCACATTACTAAACACTGATTAGTAAAATTAAGACTAAGTTTTGTTATTTTTAGTTTTTTTTTAAAGTAACATTGTGGTTGTTTCTGGTAACAGAGCGGTATTTCTTGCAAAATCTATATGTCCCTAGTAGGACTCTGTTACAATAAGAACAAAAAATTGTTATTTTCTACTATACCAACACGCTTTAAATAAATTATAACTACAACCAGATTACAGTTAGTATTTTAGAATATGTCTTAAAACGGGTAAGTATTACAATTCTAATTAATAATTATTTTCTGAAATTTTGTCCCGCGTATGGTGTGATACAACTGGAATGTTATGTTACCAAGTATTTCACAACGTAATATAGAAATGGCGCTGCTTAGATTTTGTACTAGATTGAGCGGGACGTTGGCATTCATTGTGGATGATCGGGAGCACGGGTGGCGGGGTGCGGAAGGTGCTAGTCGACCATGAGGCGTGGATCAGGCTGCGTGTTTTTATTGTGCATCCACTTTGTTACCTACTATTTACGTAAGTAGATAAACGTATTTTCAAGTAATTTTATGTTCAGTATGTCTAAGAGTGGTTAATAATCCAAATATGAAAGAAAGATTGTTACTTGATCATTACTTTATGATTTATGTCTTGTAGTAAGCAAAATTTACTACTCTGTTACTACGCAACTCTGTTACTACCTCGGAGTAACAGAGTTGTTAACAAAGTAACAGAGTGGAATTATGAACATAATTCTTTAATTTTGTACTTAATTTTCATGTTTGAAACGTATTTTTTATTCATAAATGGATTTTCTTATGTAGGTAATATCTTAAGTCCTATAAATGAAACGTTTCTATGAACTCAAAAACTTTGTTTCAGGTTTAGTATTGTGTTTCTTCGAGATCTCGAGATGCCTCTCACGCCTGCTGAGAAACAGCGACGGTACCGTCAACGGCGTAAAAATAATCCTGAAAAAGAAGCAGAATCTAGAAGAAAAGATAGGGAGAAGATAATGCAAACAAACGCTAAGTGCGAGATTTATCAGCTCTTGAACATAGAGCGTTAAAAAAGAAATGGCGAACTGCAAATGGCTAACGTAAAAATAGGGCCAGAGCACTCCGTATTGTTATGTACACTCCTGAAAAAAAAGAAAAATCTTCCAACCCTTATTTGACAGAACCCAGCACATCAAAACAAAGTGACGATGCTTTGATCGAGAAGGAAAATATTCACGTTCATTCGTTATCTTTGCATCTGCCAGGTCCCTTAGATGATTGCGGAACTTCCTTCCTACTGCCAATAAAACTGCTCTTGCACAGTCCCTTCTGCTTCCCGTCCTTGACTATGCTGATGTCAGTTATCTCGATCTCACTCAGGCACAACTAGATAAACTTAAGCGTCTTCAAAACCTTTGCATAGATTTATATTTGGCTTGCGCAAATATGATCACATTTCTGAATTTCGGACAAAACTCAAGTGGCTTCCCATACGTCTTCGCCGGGATTCTCATATTTTATTTCTGCTCTTCAGTATTCTGTTCAATCCTACAACCCCCTCTTACCTTAAAGACCGATTCAAGTTCCTTCATGACACACATAATAGATATCTGAGGTCATCGGAAAACTTGAGACTAGAAATGCCGATGCATTCCACCACCTTCTATGATAATTCTTTCACGATTCAAGTGGTGAGGTTATGGAATGCCTTGCCTGTGTCGATAAGACGTGCTCAATCTTTGTCCATTTTTAAAACTTTGGTCAAGAACCACTATCTCTCTCTTTAAAGCGTTTGTTACTAGAGTTCTCTGCTATTATTTCATAATTATCATTGTATAAAATTTATCTATTTAGTATGTATTGATGTTTGTATAAATAGTACACCTAAGACTACCTACAGTACTGTATCTCCTTTTTCTCTTTAGAATCCATCCAAAAGTTGTCTTGAAAATATCGCTTTTAGCGATAAGGTCGCCCATTGTGTCACCCTATGTAATGTTTCTCATCTATATTTTCTGTAACTTATATGGTGTACATAATAAAGAGTATTCTATTCTATTCTAAAACAAGGTGTTTGTGTCTTGGTTAAAATGTCCAGCCCAAAACAAGACTACATATATTTGGGTAAGGCCTTATCTGAAGAAGATGATGGTGAGGTTAAAATTATATTTTGTAAGTCAATGGATCATACTGCAACCAAATTTAAATTAGACGAGTCTGATATATCTTATGTGCCTTTTGATAATTTAATTGCTATTGTTCCAGAACTAAAAAAAGTATGTAAAGGTACAAGAATATCCTACTGCCAATTTGATACTGCTTTAGACATTTTTGAGAAATAAGAGACTTTCATTTTTCTGTTACTTTTTTAAGATTTTTTATTTTTGTGTTCATAAAGTTGGTATTGGTAAATACTTACCAGCAATAATGTTGATTGTTATTATTATTGGAGTTTATGTTAATAATTATGATCTTAACCCCAACAGAGTCTGATTTAGTCAGGTAAGATAAGAAAACTAACAACTATGTTACTGCGCTACAACTCTGTTACTTTTCTGTCCCAAAGACTAAAATACTTAATTAAGATTTTTACATTAAGTTGGTTGATATAGTATGGCAATTTAAAAATATTTTGACTTAATAGATATTTTTACAATGATATGTTGCAGTTAGCGGTTAATATGTAAATATTTGAAGTAACACGGTAAAATTTAAAGTTTGTAAACGTTCAAAAAGTAACAGAGTTGTTTAGAAAATAAGTTAATGATTATTAAACTTTAAAAAAACGTTGAGATTCCAAATGTGATTATAAGATAAAAGACTGTAGTTAACATTAATGCCAAAATATTTGCGACTGAATTGTTTAATTTCGTAATAAAAGTCAATACGTAGTGATAACAGAGTTGTATTTTTTTTACACCCTAAGCCACAAAATTTGGAATAAATCATTAATTATAAGTTAAACATCGCGGCCGTCAGTAACAGACCATATTCAGTTGTTTTTACAGGCATGTACACAAAGAAAACTCAAGTTTAAGTATTTTTATTTTTTTATAAGTTTATAATTTTTAGTCACGATTACCTGCGCTAAATTTGACAATGACCCACTTACAGTCAGCGAAGACCTGGCTCTGCCAATGTAAAATCAACTGACTTGGCGCTCGAATACGTTTCAATCTATACTCTATACTAATATATAAAGCTGAAGAGTTTGTTTGTTTGCTTGAACGCGCTAATCTCAGGAACCACAGGTCCGATTTGAAAAATTCTTTCCATGTTAGATATATCATCACGCTAAGACCAATAGGAGCGGAGCAGTAATGATAATTGTGACGCAGACGAAGTTGCGCGGGTCAGCTAGTCTTACAACTAAGGTTATAAGGATCAAGCGGGCGAGCGGTTCGCGTTGCTGTTGCTGCCGCCGAAAATAATTTTAATAAAAAGGTAAAAGTCAAATCAATAAAATTATTTGTTGATATCTACGCAAATTCATATTTTTGCAAGATAACTTATTGTCACGTAGGCAAAGTCGCAGGTATGTATTTGTGCATAATAACTAAACTGGGTTCCTATCTGTTTGAGCTTAGAATAAAAACTTGTTTGAGTTTATTGCTGTCACTAGTATGAATCGCATACGCATACGGGCCACCGGCGATGACGTCGCAACCACACAGACGCCGCTTTCGGCACTCTTCAATAAAGTTACGCATGTATGCGTCACACAGCGTCTATTCCTTACGCGCTTGCTGTCGGATGAGATAGCATGCATTTTAACTCCGCCCGCAAATAGTTCGTTCCGTCGACTAGTGTAACCTTAAGGGTGACAATCGTTCGTTGACTTTTTATCACTCCTTAACAGGCGACGTAATGAAACCCGTCCGTGGTGGGGTGTAAAAAATTTCGAGCTCGCTGCGCTCGCTCTTACTTTCTGCACTCTTATTTCTCAAGCGTTTCTGTATATCTCAATAAAATCATTATAATTTGTGTATAAAATGATCAAAAGAAAATAAAACCTTTCCGAGTTGGGGCGCATGAAGTTTCGAGCTCGCTTCGCTCGCTCTTGTGTTCTGCCCTCTCTCAGTTAATGAGCTTTCTTACAACACTCCATAAAGTTATTTCTATTTAAGCATGAACGATCAAAAAATATAAAACCTATCCGAGGTGGGATGCGAAAATTTTCGAGCTCACTACGCTCGCTCTTATGTTCTGCCCTCTTTTAGTTCTTGAGTTTACTTGTGTTACTCAACAAAGTTGGGTTTAGATAATGATGGCAACAAAATCAAAATAATCTAATTTTCGAGATTTTATTTGTAAATAAGTATGATGTAAGAACATTCCTGAAAATAAAAACCTGCAGCACAAATGGCACACCTTCCCCCCTCCCCTCCGAAAAATGGCTTGGACTGCTGTCACCAGAACGAAAGGCCAAAGGTGCAACTCATAATTATTTGGGGGGGGGGGGGGGTTCATATTTGTGGGGTGACACCACATTTTCCGCCCCAGGTGTCACCCATGCTAGCTACGCTACTGGGAATCATAGACCCACGTTGACAAATAAATGAATCCCCTTATTATTTCGTTATGTGTGGCGCAACAAAGAAACAATGATACCTACATATTTAAATTTTTGTTAAATTTTTAGTAAATATTAAAAAAAAAAATGCATTGATAAGATGACAGAATGGTATGTTCAAAATAAAGAGAACAAAGGCCCATCAAACTCGGCACACTTCAATCCGTCTACCTGCAGCTACGCAAGCGCCATTCTGGAAGGTGTTTGAACTGTTACTTTATTGCTTACAACTGGATACTTTTTAACATGGCAGCCGTAGATCGTACTCCTCGTCTCTATACTCCATGGTTTCCTTGCAGGATTGTACTAACTGTAAGTACACAGCAGGACGAAAAGAATGCAGCGTTCACAACATATGGCAACATTCGTTAGTCGTTGTCGATGACCTGACAGTCTGTATCTATAATATTCATAGAGATAGAAAATATATGAAGGCGCCGCGACAATCTATATCTACCTTTGCTTATACAAATATGGGTGAAATACGAAACAGATTGTGAAATATCATTTTGTTTCATTCTTTCTAATGTGGTAATCGTATTTGATAAAAGAGACAACAGTATTTCAGTTGTTGCTCATAATGGCAACATTTTCTTGTGACGTTGTGACAGTTGTAGGTAAGTGCCGTTTTCGCCATTTTATGCGCCAAGTCTCGTGGTAGTTCTGCTGTCAGATAAGTGTTTACTTTTGTATTTATTGTGATTTGTGAGAAAATTACGAGAATTTTATCTTTCAAATTGCACGTATATGATGGAAAACAGCCATTCAAGATGCCTATGCGTTGTATTATGGAGTGTGGTGCAAGAAAGAAGGAAAATCAACCTGAATTGTCTTTGCACAGGTTAGACACCGGTTTTCATGCAATATTACACATAGTAATACATTTTCAATGAAAAAAATGCTAAGCTACCATATCTTTATGGTTGTAGTTTTCCTATTTGGGCTTATTCTCGTCCAACAGACCTTTTTTTAACTTCATAGTTTCGTTCGTTTGGTTACAAATAATATGTCATGATGGAATAGTGTAGTACCGTTGCCGTAATATTTTCCGATACTAGTTCCTTCGCTGCGCTGATACAACATCGGTATAATACGTGTTCTAATCGCTCACTCGACTCGCTAGCGTGTGCAGCACAATTTACGTTCTCTGTTTTAAATAATTTGAAATACAAGTAATAAGTCCCTAAGTATCCATAAAGTTATATCAATGTAAAGCTCAAGAAAAGCCCTATGCAGTGTGATAGTGTTTATCAAAATTGGACACCGTTTCACGAAGATATCACAGTATTAAGTGAAACCAAAAATACAAACTCGGATCACCTGCTCGTCACGGGTGAGTCATCGCATGCGCCGACCGGTCTACCTGTTACACTATCGCTGTTGCTGTTGCTCAAGTGCGCACGAACTATTGCTTCACCGCTCGCTCACGCTTTGTGCGTGGGTCCCCGACGCGCTAGTAGGCTGAGTCATCGCACTAACCGCCTTTGTTAACGAACTCGAACGTTATCTTGGTTCATTCAAAATGAACACTATTTGCGCTGCTTGTAAACAGGCGATAACAACAAATTGATCTTTGAGTTGTGCACAGTGTGATGCGAATTACCACCCAATTTGTGTGAATGCGACGAAGCATGACTCCTCAAATAAAAACGCAAACTGGCTTTGTCCCTTCTGCCGCTCTAATAGTCCTCGGGTAGATGATAAGAACACGCCTGTCCGTCCATCTGCAACAACGGTCGAGCTCGACGTCTTGCACATCAACACGCAATCCCGCGCACACAAACGCATGGCTATTAGCTCTCCTGGCCGGGATGACCAGGTAGACTCAGTGTCATTCTCTGACCTGGTAACAGAAATACGCCTTATGCGCTCGGATATGGCAGAGGTCAAGTCCACACTAAAAAAACTATTTGATGGGGTGGATAAATGCAACGCTCGTTTAGACGGCTATGAGGAGTGTATGGCTGTGCTGGAACAAAACTCCATTCAAGTGGCTGTAATGCAAGAAACAATCTACTCGCTAAAGGACCAACTGAACCAGCAGACGCAGGCTGGCATGAGGAACGAAATTGAGATCATAGGAGTTAGCGAAACACCAAATGAAAATCTTCACCATATTGCAATGGTTGCGGCAACTAAGGTTGGTGTCAATCTAACCGTAGATGATATCGACTGGGTCACCCGCGCTGGTGCGAAAAAAACCCTGTCGACTAACTCGGACCCTTATTCTTCTCGGCCGGTTATAATCAAACTTCTACGGCGAGCAAAAAAGGATGAATTAATTTAAGCATTTAAGACAAGGCGTACTCTTTCTTCCCAGGATATTGAAATCCAGGGTCCCATTAGAAAAATCTTCATTAATGAGCATCTCACTAAAGAAAATCGTTGGTTATTTCGAGAAGCCAGAACCCGAGCAAAGAATGCTGGCTTTAAATATTGCTGGACGAGCAGAGGCCAAATACTCGTTCGTCAATTTGAGGGAAAGTCAGCAATACAAATTAAAAACATCACTGATCTGGACAAATGTTTTGGCGCTGCTACCACAACCCTGCTGCCCTTTCAAGATGTCACTAACGTATAAATACGCTTGTAAGACTCATCGTTTTCTTTGTGGTTTAACTGTCATATATATTGTTAATTTTTAAAATGTTTATCATGTAACTAGGCACTTTATTCTATTCTATAAGCTAACGTCTGTCGAAGCTAATAATAATACTAGAGATTGTCAAAACTACTCTTACTTTAAATTTTCCTAAATAATTACACGTACAATACTCTTCTTTTTGCCACTTAAATGTATAATCCCAAAGCTATGCATCAATCACTTAATTGAATTATCCCTAAACCAGTTGACTACTTAATCGGACACTCACTTTGACACCCACTCGAACCAGTTACATCGCAGAGCTATCCCCAAACACATCGGTCAATCTAGGAAATCCCCTCCCACTCGCACAAAAGCGGCAACAAATACCCTTGCATCACATCTTCCTCTTGTCCCAATATTACTACCATTACATAATGGATAAAGTAGAATTAATAGATGAAATAGACGAAACGCTTACGATACCTTGCCGCATCATTGATAAACCAGAGTTATGTCGGGATTTATTAGCAGAACACGACTTAAAAATATTAACATGTTACATAAGGAGTTTACACAAAATTTTCTTGAATTGGTTACGTTGTTAAAGCGACTCGACTCCCAATTTGACGTGATAGTGTTAACGGAATGTTGGCTGAACGATTACTCTGTAGTTAACCAATTACCGGGATATAACTGCTTTCACACACGTAAAGTGATTAATAAAAGTGGCGGTGTGACAATTTACGTGAGGGATACTTGGCCGGTGTCTGTTACTGAGCCGGAGTTCGATGATGCCAATTGCCTTATAACAAAAATTAATGAAAATTTTACTCTTCTTGGGATTTACCGCTCTCCCTCATTTAGTAATATTGACAGATTTCTGAACTCGTTGGATAACTTACTGGCCGGTATGAATGACTGCCCATGTGTGATTGTTACAGGGGATATGAATATAGACCTTCTTGAAAATACTCCCAGTGCCTCTAATATTGCCTATCAGTGCTTGTTGTCGGAACACGGATTGCTTTCGGCCATTACTGAACCCACCAGAGGCAAGGCTTGCCTGTAACATGCTTTTATTAAAACTAAGGTCACAAGCTCGATACTGGGAATGATTTGCAAATCGTCGATCACAGACCACAATCTTGTGATCTTAAGCACGAAGCAATTAAAAGCTAGGAATTTGCCACGCGACAGGTTTAAGCTAAAAATAGATTATTCTAAGATTGCTGAGGAAATTAGTGGTGTCGACTGGACTGACGTATTGGCCAAAACTAAAGTTGATGATGCAGTGCGTCTGTTTAGTGGAGTTCTGTCAGACATCGTGAAAAAGTACACAGAAACAGTAAAAATTAGTCGTTCCAAGTTCAATTTGAAACCGTGGGTTACTCCTGGCTTGATTCGTTGTATGCGTCATCGAGACTCGTTGCATGCTCAAGTGAAAATGCAACCACTGAACCTGGAGTTAAGGTGCGTGTATGCTCGATATAGAAATTTCTGTAATGACATCCTCCACAAACGCAAGGCAGAGTATGAGAGTAGGGAGCTGGAGAATCGCCGCGGCCAACCAAGAAACTTTGGCGGTTCATTAAGGAAATTTGTGAATTCCCCAAAAAAACGAGTGACAATCGAGAGCTATTAAACTCCGGAGGTGACAGCTCATATTCTGTTAACAACTGTAACAGTCATTTCGCATCTGTGGGTAAGCGCCTAGCTCTTGATATTTTGAATAAACTCCAGACTACGGAGAGTAAACTCTGCAGTGAAACTGCTCATACTAACCGCTGCAAAGACTCTGTTTTTCACCCTGCTGATAAACAAGAACTTGATTCTATCGTTTCTGATTTAAAAGTCGAAAGTGCTCCAGGTGCGGATGGAATCCGTCCACTGCTCCTCAAGCACATTAAACCATTTATACTGGACCCTCTAACACACATCTGTAACCTGAGAATGTCGACGGGTGTTTTTCCTGACTCTTGGAAGATGGCTGCAGTTACGCCAATTCATAAAAAAGGTCCCAAAGATTGTCCGGACAACTACAGGCCTATCTCTCTGTTATGTGTCACGTCAAATATCCTGGAGAAACTGGTAAACAAACGTTTGATTAGCTTTCTGGAAAAACACAGCCTATTATCTGAACGCCAATTTGGCTTCAGACGTGGTAGGTCCACTGAACAAGCTGCGGGTCTTTTGACGGACTTAGTCTCTTCAAAGATTGACGGGGGGCAACGGTCGATTGGGGTCTTCCTTGACTTGGCCAAGGCATTCGATACAGTATCTGTTCAAATTCTATTAAAAAAGTTAGAGTGCCTTGGCGTAAGGGGAATCGCTCGGGACTGGTTTGCCAGTTACTTGTCCGATAGGCAGCAGTGTGTTGTTATTGGAGATAGTGTCAGCAAACGCCTTCCGGTCGTCTTTGGGGTGCCACAGGGCAGTGTGCTGGGTCCGACATTATTCACCATGTACATAGATGACATACTCAGGCTAAACATTCCACAGGCAGATATGATATGTTACGCAGATGACACTGCAATCATATTCCACGGTGATACTTGGGGAAATGCTATAGAGGCTGCACCGAACGGCATGCGCATCATAACCGACTAGCTTGACAAACATTTACTTACATTAAACGTCGAAAAAACAAATTTTATCACTTTCCACATCAGTCGTTCTCGATGTCCGGATATTGAGAAATTAAAGATACACAACACTCACTGCCATGCCACTATCTGTAACTGCAATGTAATAAATAGAGTCAACTCTACCAAATACCTAGGTGTTATAATAGACCAAAATCTGTCCTTTAGAGAGCATATCTCTATCCTCTCCAAAAGGGTCCGCAAATTCATTTACATAATGAAATCACTACGTGCAAGTGCCCCGCTAGAAAAGTCTACCTAGCTCTGTGTCAATCGTTGATACAGTACTGTGTAGGCGTCTGGGACAGCGCATCCTAGTCATGTTTGCTGGAACTCGAACGTGCTCAACGGGCTGTACTAAAAGTCTTTCTTGGAAAGCCGCGGCGTTATCCAACAGACGAACTGTACAAAGAAGCAGGTGTTCTGCGTGTCCGACAACTTTATATCCTGAGCTCCCTCCTAAAACTAGTTACTGTGTTTGGAAGACAATTTACGTACACACAAAGGGGACGGGTAGGAGCTGATAGACTATCAATCCCAAAAGTAAGAACTACATTTGCCACTCGGTTTTCACTCTTTCTCCCGATTCGAGTCTTCAACACAATTAATAAATGTACCCTAAAGATCCCTAGAAATTCGTTTGAAGCCAAGAAAATTTTAAAGAGATGGCTGCTCGAGTTGTCATATGATGAAACCGAAAATATTTTAACCCCTTTGAGATGACCAGTACCGAGCGACAAACACCTTAACACAACATACTTCTAGACACAACCTTCCTTGAACTACAGCCACACACACACACACACCGTAACACTACTCACTCTCACACCCCTCCACTCCTTTTTATGTTCAGTATTATTGTGGTTTTTGTAGAATAGAATAGAATAATATTTATTTGCATAAAACATGGTATATAAGATGGTACAAGAATTACATACAGAGCATACATGTTTTTACTTAACATTATAAGCGTGCAAATTTTTCGTGCATACAATCAGACATTTACATTTTTTTGTCAAAAAACTCTTTAACACTATAAAAACTATTAGTGGACAGCCAATCATGCAATTTACGTTGAAACATTCTGGTATTTAGGATTTTTAGGTCACTCGGTATCTTATTAAATATTTCTACACACATATACAAACAGCTCTTTTTATATTTGGTCAGTCTTGGAATTACATCCAGCGCGAGCCTGTGAGGGTCGCGCCGGTTTCGAGGACGTACATCGTCTGCTTTTGTAAATAACTCCTTATGTTTCCACACAAACATACATATCTCATATATATAAAGAGACGGTAGCGGCAACAAACCAAGTTTTTGAAATACCGGCCGGCAAGAATCATCGGATTGAAGTCCGTATAATGCTCTAATACATTTTTTTTTGGGCAACAAAAGCTCTATTTTGATCGGTGCTATTGCCCCACATAATCAACCCATAGCGTAACACCGATTCAACATATGCATGGTACGTTGTTATTGCCGTTTGGATGTTTGTGATGTTCCCAATTTTTTTTAGCGCGTAAACAAACTTGTTTATTCGTTTTGAGACAGAGTCAACATGGGTTTTCCAGTTTACGTCCTGATCCAAAGTAATGCCCAGAAATTTAGTTTGTGTTACTTCAACAATTTTCTTTATATTCATTTTGTAGTTATATTTAGGATTATTCGATCGGTTAAATTGTATATATACAGACTTTCCAAGATTTAATGATAAATTATTTTTATTTAGCCATTTAATGAGTATGTCAATTGTATTATTAATGTCAGTTTCATGATCGTCAATTGTATTATTATTTTTATCAGATGTCACAATAATGGAAATGTCATCAGCAAATAATATACACTTATGATTTGTTATGTCAATAATAGAATTAATATACAATAGGAATAAAATTGGGCCTAACACACTTCCTTGCGGGACGCCATATTTGTTGCATTTGAGTTCAGAAGAGTGCGGTGTCATGTCGTTATATCTATCCACTTTTGTAATTATAACACGCTGTTGTCTGTTACTTAAGTATGTCGATATCCATTGAAGTGCAATGCCTCTAATGCCAATTGCCTCCAATTTTTGTAGTAACAGGTCGTGAGATACTAGGTCAAAGGCTTTAGATAAGTCAAAAAACAAACCTGTAGTAAAGTGGTTTTGGTTAATATTAGTCAATATGGTTTTTATAAGAGAGAAGATAGCTAGAGTTGTGGATTTGTTTTTTTGGAAGCCAAATTGCTCTTTTTTAATAATATTAAATTTATCGCAGTAGCCTATCAATCTCTTGCACATACACTTTTCAAAAATTTTGGATATAATAGGTATTAATGTTATTGGACGATAATTATTAATATCCGACTTTTCACCTTTTTTAAAAAGTGGCTTAACAATTGACACTTTCAATGATTCCGGAAAGGTGCCAAGTGCGAATGACAGATTGATTAAATATGTTATTATAAAAATAAGTTCATTGGTGCATGTTTTTATAATCCTCGTATTAATTTCGTCATAACCTGCTGAATTTGTGTTTTTTAATGATGTTATTACCGCTCTGACTTCATTCTCGGACACAGGTTTCAGAAACATCGAATGAACTTGTGAACTTTGGTCAGAATTAGTCTTTGTACTTGTGCTAGAAGAGTGTGCTATATTGATATAGTGATTATTAAACGCATTTGCTATTTCAACAGGGTCTGTAAGTACTGTATTGTCAATAAGGATGTTTCCTATATCGTTCTTAAAGTTATTGCCCATGAATTCATCTTTAATTACTTTCCATACCGCTTTGCATTTGTTTTCACTTTTATTAATAAACTTGATATTTGCGTTCTTTTTAGAGTTATATATGCATTTCTGTAAAAGTTTTGGGTATTGAACATATTTTATTTTATTTTTTTTATTTTTATTTTTATAATATTGGTAGCGCAAGAGCCGTTTCGTTTTACAACTCTTTTTAAGTCCTTTACTTATCCAGTTCTGTTTATTTTTAATTTTGTTGTTTACTTTTACCTTTATTTTAGGGAAGCATAAATTAAAGAACAGGCACAATGTATCATGAAAGGAACTAAATGCTTTGTTTATGTCTTTCTCTGCGTAAGTTTCGGACCAAGATAAATTTTGTAAGCATTTTTTAAACTTCTGTATGTTATCTGAGCTGAAAACTCTTTTATATGCATAGTACGTTGCTTGAGTTCGTGTTTCATGTCTTACGGGGAAGCTCAACATTTGTGCTGTGTCGTGGTCGGATAAATGGAGTGGCATTACCGTACCAATAGCACCAGGAATGTTACTCAAAATATGGTCGATGCAAGAAGACTTACGAGTTGGTTCATTAATATGCAGTTTAAGATTATAATTGCATGCTAGATCCTGTAACTGATTTGTAATATTGCCTTTTTTAAGAGTGTTAATGTTAAAGTCCCCTGTTAGAATCACGTTTGTTTTCGAGTTATATCTTTGGCATACCTGGTACAAAAGACCGTTTAACTTGATTAAAAATTGGGTGGGGTCGGATTGAGGTGTCCTATAGATACATATAATTATCAATTTATGACAGGTAAGTTCTATGCCACATACTTCAAACGTATTTTGTATTGCATGGTTATGTAAAAAGGGTAGAACCCTGTAGACAAGATCACGCTTAACGAAAATGCAAGTCCCGCCTCTTTGTTTTTCCCTGGAGAAACTAGCAGCCATTTCGTAATCATGAATCTGAATATAAGCTTCATTGCCTTTTTTTATAAAGGTTTCGGAAAGGCATATTACATCCGGGCTATTCTGTTGTTCGTGTAGTTCCTGTAAGGTTAATTCAAGGATTTCTTTTTTTGATAAGATACTAGCGATATTTTGATGAAGTATTTTAAAATTGTGTGTCACCGCAGGTGGAGTCTTCTCGAAAAAACGTCAATTTCCTTTGTGTCACACGAAAATAATAGGGAATAGTCCCTTTCTGAGCTTTTTCTGTAATTGATCTGGATTCTGAATTTATATGTTCGTTAGTTTTTTGTGTTTTTAATTTCATGCGATCAAAATAGAAGGGGATTGTCCCTCTTTTGGGTTCATTAATATTGTTAAATAGTTTTAAACTTGATCTGTTACTCGCTATGTATTTATGTATTTATTTTTTTATGTATTTATACTGTATTTCAATTCCAATATGACATATTTCAAATTATAATGCTGTATTTTCTCAATTGCCTTGGACATTTTATTACATTGATCTGAATTGTATTTTAACATTGACATAAATTCTAAATTTTTTGTAGTTTTAATGTTTTGATTTTGAAATTTAATCTTGATTTTAGCTGTGACCTCATTATGTTTCGATTCTCTATTTTATATTTTTTTGTTTTATTATTTTCATTATTTTAATTTTAATTGTAATGCTGTTATTCTCTGATTTAAAATTTAGTTCATGTTTAAGGTTTTTGCTTTTTGACTCAATATTTAATATATAAGAATCTTGTAACATTGTGCTGCCACACAAAGTATCCAACGTACTAATTCCATGATCCTGGGCCACCAAGATACAGGCTGTGCCTAGTTTGGGGCCCATGGGCACTTCTGTTATATTCGTTATCTACTTCTATTCTTCATTGTGTAATTGCAGTGTAATAACTTGTGTGTGTGCCAATAAATAAATTATTATTAAATTATAATCGGTTCGAGTGACCTTGTTAGGTCCGGCTCGCTGTTCACAGCACTGAGAGATCGTTCCCCAGACTTTAATGATGATTGGTTATACAAGATCCGGAAATAAGACATCATTTTGTTATTTGTTTTAATTTTTTAATTACGTATTGTAACAACTCGAACCAAATGATTTATTGATAAAAATATTAACTTTTTATAGGTTTCCTAAAAATGAAGGATTAACCTCTCTGTTCTGTAGAGGTTCTACAGACAGGTTTAAACTACGGCTACAAAGCAGCGTTTTCGATATAACTTAAGGATTGAAGTAGTTTTTTTCTCTTTTTCAGGTTGCACAAACTGGAAAAATTAAGACTGAAAAATATGTCAATAAACAGAAAAAAAATAAGCGCTTCAACGAAAGGATACTCTGAAGAAATCCGAAAGTTCGCATTTACGTTGCATTTTTATGCCCGCCTATAATTATATAAGGTGAACTTACAATACATGCTTACTCACACAAGAACTTTGAGCAAATGGTACCAGCATGTAAATTGGGAACCGGGATTAACGAAAGAAGCATTTGTTTCAAAATTAAAGTGCAATGAAGTGCAAAGTGTCATACCAAATGTTTATTGAATAAATAAAACACTTATGTTGATTATTACCGAAGTTTTATTTAATGAATAAGTAAAAGTGAGGTGCGATGCACAATTTATGGTTATGTTTTAATATTTTAAAAATAATCTGCATTGTATGAGCAATGGAAGCTGGTAAGCTCGTTTTTGAAATAGGTGTATTGGTACGTTTGTAAAATATTACTAGAAATGCAATATACAAAGACCACTATCTATTTTCGTACACACCAAATTAGTATCCCTCGAATTGTCCCAAAAATGAAATGACTGTATCTGGTAAACCTAGTCCACATACCTACCAGAAGCTACAGACCAGATATAAAATAAGCGAAAGCGCAAAAGTGATGCAAGTAAAAGTGTTTTTAAAATCTGTGCAGAAAAAACTCTACATTAACTGTCATTAACAGAAAGGAGTAAGCCTTTACTCATTGTTTTGTTACAACAGATTATAAGAATATAAATTATACTTTTGATTCAAACGTAATGTCTAGTAAGACTCGTAATACTAGTATAGGTATAGTATTAGTATCGATACTTTTTATAGTATCGTTATAGTAACACTGTATTCCCTGATTGGTACAACTAGTGATGGGGAAAAGGAACATTCTCACAATGAGAATATTCTCGGAACGAGAATGTTCGAGAATGTTCTCGTGAGCGGAGAACATACGAGAATTTACGAGAACTTATGAGAACTTAAAACGAGTCGGTGATCCTTCCAGTTTTAATATGAAAGAGATAACTTTGGTCATTTTTATTTTCATTATTAGATGTAATTAACATATATTTCATGGTCTTTAAATAGGACAGTGGTGCCATAACTAGCAGCTATGATAAACTTAATTACTTGTTTGATACTGGACTTTGTAAAAGGATTTATAATTAAAACTCGATGATCTATTAAACAAAAACAGCCTCAAAATGACTTCCTAGTCTTTAATGAATAATCAACATAAACCAACGTGATTTAAATAAGAAAAATACTTTAGCAAAGATTATAAGATTATAGAATCTAGAAGTACTTACCCCCTATAAAGTGCTATGAATATGTTATTTTAGTAGAAACCAACCAATTTTGATTAAAACAAGAGAAATTAATATGGCGTTCCTACTTTTATTTTATTTTGACAAAATTACAAGAAAGATCTTCTGGCGTATATCATTCACATCTGGAGTGAGGCCATCGAGAAACACGGGGAGGCACTTATGGTCTACCTAGACATCTCGAAGACCTTCGACAGGGTCTAGCACGATAGCATTATTGGCAAGCTTCCTTCCTTTTGTCTGCCCGCCGGATTGTGTGATTGGATTTCAGATTTCCGGAGGGTTCGGTCTATCCAAGTGGTCGTAGATGGCTGCTCGTCCGGACTGCTGGCTATTAGTGCCGAGGTTCCTCAGGGGTCGGTGCTCTCGGCAACATTGTTCCTGCTGCTTATTAATGAACTGCTAAACCCGGTACATTTGGGTATGCAGACAATAGCACTGTTGCTGAGAGATACGTGTCCAATGCACGAGCTGGTGGGTCGCAGGTCCAGTCTCTCCGGGAGGCTATGATTAAGCACTTGAACTTGTCCTTACAGGTTGTCTCTGAATGAGGTAAGTTCAATGCTGCTAAGACCCGGGCGAATCTTTTTTCCGCTAAAAGGAACCAATTGCACCCAGCTTCATCTTTCGGAGGTGTAACCGTGCCGATAACCGACCGACTTGAGCTTCTTGGTGTTACGTTAACATCTAACCTCAACTTTGGTCCTTTCATTAACGCAAGGCTCAAGTGGTTGCCAAGAACATGGGGATCCTAGCAAAGGTAAGAAGGTACTTTACGCCGATACAGCTCCTCAAACTTTATCAAGTGTAAATTCGATCGTGTATGGTGTACTGCTCTCATCTTTGGGATGGATCTGCCAGATACCAGCTTGATGCCTTGAGTCAATCGAGAAACGAGCCAAGAGGATCATCGGCAATTATAGGCTCGTTGAGTTGAAGTTTCAAAGCATCGACGCCGAGTTACCGTCGGTTTTGTATCGGTTGCAATTTGGGAAATCTGCGACGGAATTGCATAATTTAATTCCACCAAGCCCGTTCCATCATCGGACCACAAGACGTACGGCGCGGTGTGCCAGCGGTACATGGTGGACATCCCTCCTACATGCACAAAACGTTTTGGGAACACATTCATTGTGCGTATAGCTAAGGAGTAGAATTAGAAAATAGAAAAAAATCTGGCCAAGTGCGAGTCAGACTCGCGTTCAAAGGGTTCCGAACCAATTTAATTTAAGTAACCAGGTTATTTTAACACTAAAGACTTCTTATAGGTTTTCCTGTAATCTGTAGGTAAAGAACTACTATCTGCATTTTTTTTTTAAATTTCGAGTTCTGTAGTTTCGGAGATAAGGGGGGGGGGGAACGTTCATTTTTAGCCTAATTTCTTGAATAACTTCTAAACTATTCATTTTAAAATTATGAAAAAATATAATTGAAATTTTCAGAGTCCTTTCATTTGATATGTCGCACGATAGTTTGAAAAACTTTTTTTTTTAATTTTCTACTTTGACCCCCAAAAGTGACCCCCATTCTCAACATTTATTTATTTACGTAACGCGTCCGTGTTTGAGTCACAAAAGTTTGTATGTGTACCAAATTTCAACAGAGACGGTCCAGTAGATCCGGAGAAAACTGGCTGACACAGACGGACAGACAGACAGACAGATAGATAGACAGACAGATACCTGAGTGAACCTATAAGGTTTCTGTTTTTTGTTCGGAACCCTAAAAATGCTAAAAAAGATGGTTTTGTTATCAATTGATACTGTATTTTAGTTTCGAAATTCCCCATAATCTAGTTTCCTTCACGAAATGTTTCAAAATACATATAACATAGAAGTAACACACTATAAATTTCATATATCATACAAATTTCAAGATAGGATTGGATTAAAGTTAGGTTTTGTTACTCCGTTTTTAAGTTCTCGTAAATTCTCTGCTCGGAGAACATTCTCGAGAACATATCCGCAAAGTTCTCGCTAAGAGAATGTTCTCGAGAATTTCCCATCACTAGGTACAACCCTAGCATTGGCAGCCATTTTATGCGCCACTTTGAATTGTAGGTATGCACCTTTTTTTTGTAGGTATTTCCAGTCCATACTTTTATGTCTATGATAATATTGTAGTCTTTGGTCTGTATACAATACATAGGTAGAGATAGAATGTCAATGATACAATAGTACTCTATGCCTGGTCAACTTTGTTCTACGAATTTGAGACATACCTACAGGGGATAGAAAAAATGTTACCTCAAAAATAGCAATGAATGTATTTAACTATTGGTAGAAAATAATTATCGACAATAAAATTATTTACAGAGAATTATGGACTTTCTTTAAAGTATTATCACTTAATCTAGCAAAACACATCCAAATGACTCCGTATTAGTTACTTACAATGGTTGATAATGAAATATAATTTTAAGTTTAGATTTTATAGTAGTAACTTTATTAAATTCATGGGCAACCCAACAAAATATGGCGTAATTTTTTGTGCTTATTCTTATTTTTGTGTAATTCTGTTAAATTGGTTTAAATTTAAGCATGAGTATATTTAAAAATGTACGTAATATGTATCACCGGCAATGTGTAGCATTTCGACATATAAAATGTTCAAGAATTGCTTTCCGGCTTGGAATAATATTATACCTTCCGTAAGTACCTGGTACCTACTTACTTCAAAGTTGTTTTATTTTAAATATATAGAATGCTGAAACACATAGGTAATTGTAATTCTTAGTGATAAAATATGTTATTGAGCAATATGCAGTAGATTAGAGATTATTTCATGGAAACCTGTTACTGAGTTAACCTAACTTTGGCCATGTAATGTTGGGGTTCCTACAAGATGATTTCAAGAAAACAACTACATCTGTTAAGTATTTAATGACTACTAGGGTCTCAACTTACTTGATAATAGTCTAGGTGAGTAAAATAAATGGCTCCAGTAAGCATATCTAAATTTCATTAATATTTGGTAAAGGAAATTTATCGTCATAAATAACCTCGTTTAATTTCCTATAATCTACAACTTTCTTACTTATTGAATTGGACTGGACCATTCACTATTTTACTCTTCTATTATTTAATTTTCTAACTTGCTTGGCTATTTCTGGTTTTAGTCCCTGTGGTAACCTATACAGTAATGTAAATTATCTTCTTCTAAATGAAAAACATCAGAATACTTAGCACAAATTGCTTCAATTGGATTATTTTTATTCTCCGTCTAAATAATTTACATATAATTCAGACAGCTAAGTTTTAATCCTAGTAATGTCGATATTGGTCTTATTAAATTGAAAAATATTATAGTCTCCCAAATTTATCAAATCTGGTAAAAAGATGGCAAGCATACTTCCTTGACCCTAACATTAAGGATCTTGACCAAAATTCTATTATTACTTACCTTTGCTATTGCTTTTGATATAAACACATCATTCGCTAACTCTCTACTACACACTGCAACTTCTCCATTTACATTCTCATTCGCAAAAATAAAATGAATTGATTCCGAATGTTGGAATTATTATTGCATTTTTCATCCTATCATGTTCATCTACGAAATAAAGATAATGTTGTTTATTTTTGTTTAAGAGTGTTAAACTATTTGAATCTATATCTATATTTGCTCAAAATTTTTCTAAAAAGTCCGACCCGCCCAAATCCATTCGGCTATTGCAGTGTGATTGAGTACCAGATATCTAAACATTATATAATTAAGTTATATTGAAAAGTCAGTAAATTTGAGCACTACATTGCATATAACTACAGACCACTCATTATTTATTACCAAACCAAGATTTTTTTATGTTTGGTGAACATCTTGTAACAAGTTTTAATTTTCATGTTTTAGCATTGCCGTTGCACCAGTTTTCAAATCCAAACAATCCTGCTCAGTTAGAATGTTTTCAAACTTGGGTTATGAAAATTAAAGGAGAAGATAATGAATTCATACATGAAGACAGAAAAGTATGTCAAACATTTTGAAGATGTTTACAAATATCCAAATATGAAACACTGCAGTGGCAATACTGGCTGTTTATTGATGGAAAAAAGTAAAGGTGAATAATCTAACCAGGTTAGGTATGGTGAGTAGTCAAAAGTTCTTTGAAATTGATTCATGATGATAACGGCTTCCTAAGAATAAATTATTTTATCCCATATGGTAAAGTTCTTCATTCCATTTAAAAATCATCCTACTTTCAGGTGTGCAAGTTGGTGAGTGCAGGCAAATTGAATTACCATCTACACCAATTCAATTGACGACAGCTTCCTTTACTAAACCATGGACACAGATTTATCTTCGAGTTCAGGTAAATAATACATTACATAAAATAATAATCCTTACTTCCTTACTTGATATTATAAATGCGAAAGTAACTCTGTCTGTCAGTCTATCTGTCTGTCTGTCGCGCTTTCACGCCAAAACTACTGAACCGATTTAAATGAAATTTGGTACTAATTTGTAACTTTATTAGTTGTTATCTATGTATCATGTATGTATTTTGTATGTGTGTTGTGTATGTATTACGTGTGGTGTGTATGTATGTGTTGTGTATGTACTGTGTGTTTTGTGTATGTATTACGTTTGGTGTGTATGTATGTGTTGTGTATGTATTACGTTTGGTGTGTATGTATGTGTTGTGTATGTACTGTGTATGTGTGTTGTTTATGTACTGTGTATGTTGTTTATGTACTGTGTATGTGTGTGTAGTGTACGTGTATGTCGTGTACGTTTTGTACGTGTGTGTTGTGTATGTGTGTGTTGTGTATGTGGTGTATGTGTGCGTTGTGTATGTGGTGAACGTGTGTGTTATGGATATGGTGTATGTGTGTTGTGTATGTGTGAGTGTTGGGTATGTGTGTGTCACGTACGTGTGTGTTGTGAATGTGTGTGTGTGTGTTGTGTGTGAGTTGAGTATGTGTGTTTTGAGTTTGCTCGCGGTTTGAGTTTGTTCGTGGTTTGAGTATGTGTGTGTGTTGTGTAAGCGTGTGTTGTATATGTGTGTGTTGTGTATGTATGTGTTGAGTTTGAGTGTTTACTGTGTTTGTGTGTCTTGTGTATGTGTTGAGTATGTGTTTGGTTTGAGTATGTTCGTGGCTTGAGTACGTTTGTGGGTTGAGTATGTGTGTGTGTTGTGTAAGCGTGTGTGTAGTATATGCGTTGTGTATGTGTGCGTGTTGTGTATGTATAACTGTTTGACGTGTATGTGTGTGTTGTTTATGTATTTTGTTTGTGTGTAGTGTGTGTGCTGAGTATGTGGTTGTGTTGTGTGTTATGTTTATGTGTACTATGTATGTGTTGTGCATGTGTGAGTTGTGTGTATGTGTTTGTTGTGAATGCGTGTGTGTTGTATATGTGTTGTGTATGTATGTGTGTCTGACGTTTAAGTAGTGTTGTGTATGTGTGTGTGTTGCGTATGTGGTTTTGTTGTGTGTGTTGTGTTTGTGTGTGTTGTGTATGCTTGTGTTGTGTGTGTTTTGTGTATGTGTGTAGTGAATGTGAGGAATGTGTGTGTGTTGTGTATGTGCTGCGCATGTGTGTGTGTTGTGTATGAGTGTGTGTTTTGTGTGTATGAGTTTAAGTTAGGTTTGTTCTTGGTATAAATTCATCCCAACTACAGAACCCTTCATTGTGCTTTGTCCAACACGCACTTGGCCGGTTTTTTATAACCCAATGTTTGATTTGTGTTTATTATTTAAGTTCACAAGTTCAAATTGACATAGATATATCTTTACAGTCAGGTAAATATAATACAGTCGGCCAGAGATAGTGCTCATTTTGCTGATAGATTTTGTGCAGTTAGTAATTTAAACACAATACAAAGTTTAATTTTGTTTTTCTTATGTGATTACAGTAATGAATATTGAAATGACATCTACTTTAATTCAAATGGAAACTGCCATCTCTGGTAACTAATCTGGCAGAGACCAGTTGAAATAAACACAGACATATCTTCGACTCCAGGTAAATAAAAAACAAAATAATTATTAAATACTAGCCCTTCGCCCGTGACTTCGTTCGCGCGGGTTTAGTAGGTACTCCTCGAACTTCATCTCCTATACCTCCCTCTTTATAAGATAATGTGTAAATCTATATCTATACTTCTATACTAATATATAAAGCTGAAGAGTTTGTTTGTTTGTTTGCTTGAACGCGCTAATCCCAGGAACTACTGATCCGATTAGAATAATTATTTCGGTGTTAGATAGCTCATTTACAGAGGAAGGCTATATATCATCACGCTAAGACCAATAAGAGCGGAGCAGACGAAGTTGCGCGGGTCAACTAGTTACCTACAAATAGACAAAACAGGGCAGTTCGCTCTAACCACAACATTTATAGGGTTCCGAACATCCCTAAAAAACGGATCCTTTATAGGATCACTCGTCTGTCTGTCTGCCTGTCCGTCCGTCTGTGTGACATATCAAATGAAAGGTAATTACTGTGAGGGTTTTAATTATATTTTTTTCATAATTTTAAAATAAACAATTTTGAAGTTATTCAAGAATTTGAACCAAATTTACCATTTTAGGCTCGGTCGTTTCGGAAAACGACAGCCTAAATATGAAAAAAAAGGAAGTAGAGAATTCTATACCTAAAGATTACAAGAAAACCTATAAGGGAGTCTGTATTGTCAAAATAACATATTAAAAAACTGGCCAAGTGCGAGTCGGACTCGCGTGCAAAGGGTTCCGAACGAATTTATTTTTTTTAACATGTTATTTTAACACTGCAGACTTCTAATAGGTTTTCCTGTAATCTTTAGGTAAAGATCTACTATCTCCATTTTTTTTTTCAAAATTTTAGCCTCATTAGTTTCGGAGATAAGGGGGGGGGACTGGTAATTTTTCATATAATTTCTTGAATAACTTCAAAACCATTTATTTTAAAATTATGAAAAAAAAATATAATTAAAACACTCACAGTAAGCCCTCTCATTTGATGTCATACGATATTGTTCGAAAAACTTTTTTTTAATTTTCTAGTTTGATCCCCAAAAGTGACCCCCATACTAAAAAAATAAGGATTTACGTAACGCGTCCGTGTTTGGGTCATAGAAGTCCATATGTGTACCAAATTTCAACAGAATCGGTCAAGTGGATCCGGAGAAAACTGGCTGTGACAGACGGACAGACAGACACCCGACTGATCCTATAAGGGTTCCGTTTTTTTTTCGAAACTCTAAAAAATGAAATTGTTTCAGAACCCTTTGCATGGGAGTCCGACTCGCACTTGGCCAGTTTTTCTTACTTAGAACATTTTATACCCGTGGTAACTTTTAAACGAAAGGTTAGGTTTGAATAATTTAAAGTGTAATATTCAGCACGAACATCTCAAGATTTTAGGTACATTATCATATGAATTAATGGATTTGTTTCTATTAATTTTAGATAAAAACTATTGTTTTAATAGGTACACATATTAGTAGTAGTTAGTACCTACCTAACCACTTACTTGTTAGGGTTCCGTAAACCAACGGAACCCTATTACTAAGCCTCCGTTGTCCGTCCGTCCGTCCATCTGTCTGTCAGCGGGCTGTATCTCAAGACCCGTAATAGGTAGAAAGTTGAAATTTTCACCGAGTATGTATTTATATTGCCGCTATAACAAGAAATAATAAAATTAAACTTAAAAATTAAAGGGGCTCCAATACAAGAAACGTGTTTTTTTCATTTATAGTATGGAATCCGACTCGAACTTGGCTTTTTTTTTTATTTTCACTAGGTAACTCAAAAGGATTTGAAGCATCTCTTATATAAACTTTTGGTAAACGAAATCACAAAGGCCACAAAATATCGTCATAGTAATCTACTTTATCGTAATAATTCATTTCACTTCAATATTTTCAAACTCCATTTTTGGCGCCACAGTGGATCGACGCCATACAAGCAAAGGGACATAGGCAACTCAAAAATACATGTGTCAGTTTTTGAAAAACAAATCATTCCATCGTATAGGCCTACTTATAAGCTGTAAAAAACCTATGAAGCATTTTCTTATCGGAATCTTATATTGAGAGCTATGGCACCAAACGTGATTTTTTTGTATGGGAAACGGCATAAAAAATAGTATACCTTCTGAGTCCCTTCGTGTTTCGACTTGATTTTTTTATATGGTAATAAGACATATATTTGCTACATTTTCTCCAAACAAATATGGTGCGCCACTCGCACCCCTTATGATGTACAAGCGTTGACCGATTTTTTCCTTATTATCTACAAATTGACAGGTACTGATAAGTTCAGGTCATAAATCAGACAAGTCAGGTCATAAATCTCTGGAAACGATTGTGTCAATTAACGATGCGTAATAGAGACCAATATCTATTACGCATCGTTAATTAACACAATCGTTTCCAGAGATTTAGCTAATTAGCTATGCTTTCATTATAAACGTATGAGGCTTTATTCCTTTAATGTCTTAGTAATTGAAACAAAAAAGGCTCTTTTGATCGAGTACATAAATATATTTTATTCTAATTCTTAACCAACAAGAAATGTCGCACAAAAATAATTACAAATTAACTGAAACCTTCCTACTGGTCTTATGCTAAAAGATGACAGTTTAATAAAGTAAATTAAAATCCTCAAAAGATATCATAGATATCTATTATCTAAACTCAACTTGATATTAACTAACTATAAACAAAAGACAATAAATATAAACCAATAAAACAATTTTAAAACACAGTATTAACAACATCATACAACAAAATAACAAAAAGTAGCTTAGGATATAGTAAATTTCGAAATTAAATTAATTGATCAGATCAATAACAAATTCAAGTATTAGTCACAGAAAGTATCATCTTCAGAATCTTCGGAATCACTTTCAGAAACTAAATTTGTAACATCACAAAATTCTATTTGGTTTTCTTCTATATCTAACATTTCATAAACTTCTTTGAACATTTTTTTCTTTTCTTTTTGATTCAGTTTTGGTCGTATGGTTGTCAGAACAGGATCTGAAGTAAGTAAAAGGTTATGCAGTACATCTTCGTTACAAGAAACACTGCTGTTTTTTATCGAGTGAGACTCTCTAAATTTACGAAAATCCTTGTTTCTTGCTTCAGAAGCCTCTTCTGACAAAAAACCGATAGGAACTACAGATAAATGCTCAATTATATGAGCCCCATGACTGAGCAACTTATGAATACTTACAGGCATATAATACCACGGATAAAAGTTACTAAACATTTTTGCAATATCCATACAGTACTTGTTAAATTTATGAACTACAATTTTTCACCAGAAGAAATACATTGCAGGACCACACCAATCCTTCGCACTAAATCAACGTCAAGTCCAGTTATATCAGCAGTCTTTTCTGGATCTTGAAAGAATCTTCTAGCCGAGTTCCCGTTGTTTGTTGTCCCACTGCCTTGTTTTACAACGTCTAATAACAAACCAGTTTCTTTTCTGAATTTGTCTTGAATTTTCTTTTTTCTTTCGTCTACTGAATGTTTTGCATCGTCTCCTCTTGATTGCCAGGATTTAATGTCTAATCTATATGTTATATGAAGCAAACATTCCATCACACGAATCCCAGCATGAAGGCCGCTTAATCCATATTTGTACATATCTTCATTCACTGTTTTTTTCTGTACTAATTCTATGTTATTCATTTCCTTCAGACGCGCCTTGCACAAATCACAAACTGCTGCAGAAGTACCCGAGATGTAAGATGCCACCTTACCATCTATCATCGTCAAGAGCAATTTATGCTCAATATTTGCGTTTTCGTAATTTCAGGGTCATACATTTTCAATTTCATTTTCTATAGCAGCCATTTCGGTTTTGACATTAAACTCAGTCTCTTTCATGAACTTCCACATAATTGGTCGGCAGTAAGACGTTGAGGAAGGGCGTTGGTTTTGCCAAATAACACATCCATCTTCTGCTGTGAGCTTCAATGGTACAAGACTTGCCATGAAAACACTTTGTAAATCTGAATTTGAAACATCAGATTTTTGTTGATACGCGCTTTGGTTTGAGGCTCCATCAAAACCCCATTTGCTTATAAGCAGAAGTTTACTTTTGCCAACAGTTTGGTCCAAAGACTGAATAATTCTCTTTACAGTTAAATCCAACAATGCTTGTAATGTTATTTTAACCGAGGTTTCTGTTATAGTTATAGCACTTCTGTCATCAGGGTAACACTTTTTCTTCTCTTCTTGAATTTTATGATAACTAGGATATTTACAAATTCCTTCTTTTTCAGTGAAATCTCTTAGTGTTATATAGCGAAACTTAGATAATCTCAAAGTGATAAATAATGCTAATGCTTTTAGGGTTGATATTTCTTTCATTTCTCCAATTTGAATAAATTGTTTCACTTTAGAAACTTGGTCTGGGTTTTCCATAAGGTATTGCAGTATTTCAGCAGCATCTTTTTTCCAGACGATTTAAGGCTGGTTTGAGCTGAGAAGACGATTTCTTTCGTACTGTTGATGCTGCAAGTTGCTTCTGTGCGTCTTCTTTTTTGTTTATTTGATAGGTCTTCGAAAGATTTGCCCGACGCATCTACGTCAACTTCGATAGACAGCCGTCTATCGAAGTTGACGTAGATGCGTCGGAAAACCGACATACCGGGTCCATTATAATATGTATTTGTAAAAGAATCGGATGTTGTCGCAGCTGGTTCTTCAGACAACTCATTCATACCTTCTTCTGTTAGAGCACAATTCTCTTTCCAATTTTCCGGCCATTGAATGTCTGTCTGCAACCAGGAAGAATTCTTCTTCATACATTTTTCCTGGCTTCTTGAAGATTTTGTCCACTTAGCAAAGATCCGATAAAAGAATTTACGGCACCAGTCTTTTACTTCTTTATCAACAGTGACCCTTAACTGAACATTACAGTTTGTTCTTAAAGATGTATATAATAGATTATAGTCCCAGAGATCACCACCACCACGTAGAGAAACGTAAAGGTCGAGGTAAGTAACGAAACTAGGGAAAGACATAATGACAACACTCGAATGAGGATGAAATTACAATTGATGCACTTCAAGTAATGCACCTATTTATATGGTTTAAAAATTGGTACTAATGAGAAGGATAATTATAACAAAAGTATAATTATCAATTAGCTATTGATTGATTCTTTGAAAATGATGGTTATGTTCGACATTAAAGAAACATACCTTTTAGAGAGACTAGCTAGTGAAAATTTTTCCGGGCTGGAATTGTGAACGCTAAAGATTCACAAGTACCAGGAGACCAGGAAAATGTCGAAGTTATTCAAGGGCTGTAAGTACAAACAGCAAATACTCACAAACTATCAGGTTACCAGAATCATGGAGATGTATTTCCATGGATAAGAATATGAGACAATGTAGTTGCGCGCCAGGCATAAATACTATGCAGACGAAGTCGCGGGCAGAAGCTAGTTACCTGAATACCTACCCCCCCCCCTATTTTGATCTGATCACCGAGATGTACCTACCTATTCAATTCATACTTAAGTTCAATGCCAAGTGAATGCATGTGTATCTATAAGATAAACATGCCTTCACTTTTAGTTATTTTATTTCATTCAATACGTACTTACCTAAATTTTTGAGAAAAATAAAATACGCTTTTTTATAAAAATAGCCTGTGTTGTCCCCCTGCTAGGCAAAGGCCTCCTCCTAAATTTTCCAGCTAGCAATCTGTTACCTTCTCCGGCACAAAACACACTATTTATGTTTTATTTTTTTAATTCTAGTTTGTTCCTGTTGCTAAAGTGGGGTTCTATTGTGACACCTAAACCAGGCTTATCACAATTATTTATTGGCAGTAAAAGGGAGCATCAAAAGGTAAACGTTTGTTGTAAAATTGTTAATTAAATCCTTCATGAAATATTAAATAATTATAAATACTTATAACTTACTATCTTCTGCCAGCGGCTTCGTCCGCGTGATCCCTAGGGAATGTACTCCCGGGATACATTTAGGCTATTTGTTATTTCTACCTCTGTGCCAAAAATCATGAAGATCCTTTCAGGCGTTCTGATGTGAAAGAGTAACAAACATTCATCCATCCATCCATCCTCACAAACTTTCGCATTTATAATATTAGTAGGATGTAATTTTTATATTGTTAACTAATTTAGTATTATTTATCTTTATTTCAGTTACTTTCTCCGGCGGAACCTAAAAGTCCAGAAACTGAATTATACAGCCTTATATAAAAACTGTAAAAAACACATGAAAAAGAGTCTGCTACTTGCGTAATAGAGTAAAACAATTAAAACGAAAAGATTTGTTGAAGGCCTTGACTGAAAACGAATCGGTGCAATCTTTAATGACAAAATTAAGTCCTTGATGTTGCAATCGCAATTAAGAAATGTAAAAGGAAACACACTGGCAGAAGGTGGATTTTGGAAGAAAAAAAATATAGCATTAGGCTATGTAAAAGATGTGCCACTTGCTACCGGCTCCTTCAAAGACTCTGGTGTCTTTCTGTACCAAACAGTTTAAAATCGCTGTTAAGCCAATTCAACCTAAATACAAGTATTAACAACAAAATTTTCGATGGCTTAAAGAAACACATTAAAAGACAAAATCCATCAGATAATGCTTATGTTCTTATGTTTGACGAGATGGCCATTAGGAAACACCTGTGGTATAACAGCAAACACGATAAAATTATGGGGTACCAGGACCATGGATTACAAGAACCAACCCAACAAGAGGCCACATATGCTCTTGTGTTTATGGTAGCTGAAATAAGAAAAAAAATGAAGCAACCTGTAGCATTTTATCTGTCATGGTTCAATGTGACTTCAGATAAATTGGCAGTCCTAATAAAAGAGGTTTGTATATTTAATTTTTTTTTTCTTCCTTAATGGCAACTGAGCCGGTTCCGACTATACTGCCAGTGTCATGTCGTGACGGCAGCAACGAAGAGTCAGGAGGAGATTTAGTTTTTCTTAAAAATGCTTTACCTTTTTGTAAACATCAAGGTGCATATAGTTAGTGCAGCAAACTTATCTGGCCCGGTTATGGCGGTGCTATCGGTGAACAAAAATGATAGATCCTGTCAATTGTCACTGATTTCGCTGAAAGTCATACAAAGAGGTCGTATGTTGTTATGGCACATAGATTGCGTTCTGGTCATTTTCCATCCAGGAAATTTGGATACCTTATGAAAAAAGTCGATTCCCCTAATTGCCAAGTGTGTAACAAAGTTGAAGATGTCCAACATCTGCTGGTGGAATGTGAAAAGAACAAGAGAGAGAGTGAGGTAGTGATGCGGGAGTTAAAAATTAATATGTATGATGTTGGGGCTTTCATTAGAATATTAGCTACACCTAATTCGGGAGACGCGAAATTGATCTATGAAATGGTTGCTGCATCACTAGCTCCCTCGCTTACGCAATAATATATAGTTACGTGTAATAATTACTTAGATCAGGATATGATGAGGCTGACGTACCTTTATAAGGTAAAGAAAAAAAAGCACTGGATCAGATAAGTTTGCTGCACTATACAGTTTTGTCATACCATGCAAGCTTCAGATGTACTTAATATTCAACTGTTTACTAATCACAATCTTTTTTTAGGTTTTGAATAAATGCTTCGAAACAGGAATGAGCATAACCGCAAGACCGCAACTGTGTGTGATATGGATGGAGTGAACAGAAGAGCCCTATCAATTTTGGGTACTTCCAAAAGTCCAACCAATGAAGAAACCAATGAAGTGGTGGCTATTTTCGATCCTTCTCATTTATTAAAATGTTTGAGAAACTTATTTCTTAAATATAATATGAATTGTATCACAAATATTACATCTGATAACACGAAAGACAAAGGTAATTATTGTTCATTATTAATAAGATGTGTAAATATAGATGATGTATGCCTGTACAACTAATGTTAAATTTACAGTATTCTAACCAGTGATGATATGACCTACAGCTGTTTGGCCTTCTATTTAGCTATAATAAGTCGTTCTGTTTTGATCAATTGAACTTAAATTATACTGTGGAGTCATCTTCAAGTATATTATGCGTAAATAAAACTAAATCTTGTAACAAACTTTATTTATTTACAGGTGTTGCTAAGTGGAGTCTCATTCAAGCCTTTTACGACCTCGACAACATGAACCCCGTGTTTGCACCAAACCCTAACACTAAACAAAAAATGAAAGTCAATCTAGCAGCTCAAGTGTTGAGTCACTCTGTAGCAGCAGACATGTTTGCCAAAATATCACAAGGTATGTATATTTCTATTAAGGTTCTTCCGAACATCCGTAAAAAACGAAAACCTGGATCACTCGGGTGTCTGTCTGTCCGTCCGTCTGTCACAGCCAGTTTTCTCCGGATCAACTGAACCGATTATGTTGAAATTCGTTATGCATATGGACTTCTGTGTTCGAAACACATACGCTTTACGTATATAATACATTTTTAGTATGGGGGTCACTTTTGGGGGTTAAAGTAGAACACTAGAACTAGTTGTGAGGGGTTTTTATTATATGTTGTTTTCATAATTTTAAAATAAACAGCTTTGAAGTTATTCAAGAAATTGGACCAAAAATGACCGTGAAGCTAAGGGCCTTAGCTCCGAAACTACTGAGTCTAAATTGCAGGAAAACCTATAAGTCTGTCCGACTCGTATAGGGCCAGTTTTTTTTTTTATATATAGGTTTGACTGAAGTCCTTGTCCCTACTAAAACCCACGTAGGATGCGAAAACACATTGAGCAATGGTCAAGATGCAGTACATTTCATTTAATTCGTACCATAAAATACAGATGTTCAAGTATAGTATATAATTTTCTTTTTTTTAATTTTCAGGAGAATTGTCTGCAGATGCAACGACAACCGCCGAAGTGATATCAAACATGGACAAATTATTTGACGCCATAAATAGCGATACGGCTGATCTCCGAAGAGGTAAACCGCACTCCACAAATATGACGGCAACATCACCTCACATAAAACATTTTGAGGAAATGAAATCGTTCTTTGAAAAATTAGAATTTGTAGGGTGACTGTTAATAAAGTTAATAAAATTAAGGAAATTACGAACATAACTAAATATTTTTAGAAACAAGACATTTTAAAAGACATGAGTTTCACTTATGTTCTAAAATGTCTAGTTTATTATTAATTTATTTACGTTATTTCCTTAATTTATTAAATTAATTAACAGTCTACTTATCTACCTTCGTCAACTCCACACACTGCTTACTTATCTGTGGATAGATTACTTGTCTTTTTAGACCTTTTTTGTTTATCGAAGTAAAAGCAATTTTGTCCATGAATGCATTAAAATGTTTTACAGTATTTGTGTAAAATTGTTATATTTGTGTAAATAATCAGGAAATCTAATATATAAAAATCTCGTGTCACAGTGTTTGTTATCTCTCCTCTGTAACGGCTTGACCGATTCTTATGAAAATTTTTGTGTGTATTTGGTAGGTCTGAGAATAGGTAGTAAGGCTATTCCTTTTTTATTTATATGGCAAAACAACTTTCGCTGGATCAGCTAGATTTAGATAATGTACAGATTTGTTACTGTTAATAAATATCGAAAATTCCACTGTTTTTGTTATTTTATAACCCATTTACTCTAACATGAAGGTTTATTTTTGGAAACTAGAAACGAATCTGCAATAATACTAAGGAAAAGTAGCGCATGCTACTTTTCCGCAGTAGTACTATTGCAGATTCGTTTCTAGTTTCCAATTAAAAAAAATTTTTTAAGCCTAATCAAAAATAGCATTCAAATCTTCCCGCTTTGAATAGTTTGGTGGGATACAACTAGATGGCAGTACAATCGAATTCTGTCTCACATTTTTTTGTATGGAGTTGACATTCTTCCGCTAGGTAATATGTGTTCTGTGACTCTATGCCAGTAATGCCAGTCTGACTAGCTGTCAACAGAAATGCGCAATATTATTGAAATCTGATCACTGATCAACATCATCTCATACCTTAACACTGGTAGTTCGTTCAATGGAGCCATAACTTTAAACAATTAAATCGAATTTAAAGCAGTCTCTGCACAAATGCAGACAGGAACCAGCACACAAGCCATCTATGTTTTGTCTAAGCACTCGTGTAGCGTGTTTTAGTGTAGACTATTACAGCATATTTAATTAATTTGTTTATAGCTATACATAAACGAAAAACTGTGAAGAGTATTATAACCTTCCAACTGGTAGGTAACTACTGTATCAAACTAGTGAGACAGCTTTAACTCTTGCTTTTACACAAAATACTTTAATTTTTATTTTATCAAGTAAGCACTCGTTTTTATTAATAACCATGAATAAGAAAAGAAGTGTTAATTATATAAAACCAGAAGATCCGGAATTTCTTAAAGTGTTAAAAAGGCAAGCTGGTTATGATGATAAAAATCACAAGTTTGATGAATTAATGAATAATGAAGAAGATTTTGTTGATGATGAAGACAGTGAACAGCCACAAGTAGTGGTTCTTAAAGAAGGTGACTTAACAGCTGAGGAAGCAGAAACAGAGAGGGTCAGATTAGAAAAATTGGAATCTGAAACAAAAGCAGACCTAAGTCAACGAGTTATGTTTAAATCAAGAGAGAAGTCTACTACAGAATCAGCAACATCTAAAAGGAAGAGAGAGGATGCCTCTAAAACAAAATCCTTGAGAGAAAAGAAGAGCCGTCCTATATTGTCATTTAATGATGAGGTTGAAAGTGATGAAACATAACATATATTGATATACAAAAAAATAAGGTGTGGTAGAATAAAAACAATTAATTTAAAGAACAAATAAATTTTATTGGATTTACCTTTTTCTTATGAAAGTTCTTGTCATTAATTTCAAAATTAACCCATCAGGCCCTGCAAAATTAAGACAATAGCTGCCATCCCACATGTGGGACGGCCGGGCCTGATGGGTCTTATTCTCATGGCATGGTATTAACTGGCAAAAGAAACTTACATTAAATTAATTAATTTGCATTAAAGCATGCAATAATGATTGGAAAAGTATAATCCTACTATTATAGGAAATGTCAAAGTTTGGATGATTATGCCACAATCACACAAAAGCAGCTGAAGCGATTTCAATGAAATTTGGCTCACATTACTTTTTATCCCAATAAAAGACATTGCTTAGCACAGGCTGAGGAAATGAAAATTCGGGGGGGGGGGGGGGGGCTAAAAAGGCCACTTTAGGAGAATCATAATATTAATCACGCAACAATCTGACAAATTTCATTTTCATCTTTATCTATACTAATATATAAAGCTGAAGAGTTTGTTTGTTTGCTTGAACGCGCTAATCTCAGGAACTACTGGTCCGATTTGAAAAATTCTTTCAGTGTTGGATAGCCCATTTATCGAGGAAGGCTATAGGCTATATATCATCACGCTAAGACTAATAGGAGCGGAGCAGTAATGAAAATTGTGACGCAGACGACGTTGCGCGGGTCAGCTAGTTACTAATAAATTGGGTTCAAGGTTGATTGGGAAAATTTTACAGTGATGGGTAACGTGATTTGCTTTCTGATTCTGCTAAAGTGACCTTTTTAGACCCGCAGAGTTGCTGCGGCTGAGCGGTAAAGATCTACAAGTACCAAGAGACCAGAAACATTTTAGGAGTATTTTTATTATTTACAAGTACTAGGAGACCAAAAACATGTAAAGTACTTCTGGGGCTGGAGGTACGAATAGTTATTTTTGTTAATAGGACCCTTAGGAGCCCAGCAAAATGGTAAGAACAAGTGAATCATTACAGAGAAATGATGCAGATGGGTGACACCGTGTGGTTCAGCTAGAAGGATTTGAACTTTCACATTTATAATATTAGTAGGAGTACACATTTTTAATTTCTCTCTGGAGGCAATTCTTAAAGTCATGTAGACAAAAATGCAGGCAGAAGCCATTCATTATATATTTTAAATATTTATGTCCCTATCTGTAGGTATCTATAATCATTTAATATGTCTTCTCTGCCAGTTTTGCCTTAAGGTAATGCAAAATAACATTCCTAGACATTAAGCTTCAAGAGTTTTTTACTCTCACCAGTTTTCACTATCTAGTGTCATCACAGCTTTGTCTCTTCTTTATTTTTGTTCTTGAGCCATTCGATGTTACTACAGGTTCATTCTTAAAGAAAACTTGTGAGACTTCATTGTCATTTTCATATTCTAGTAGTTTATGAAGTAAAAATCTCCTTTCATCTTTTACAATTAATATACTTTCCTGAACTTTTGCCACTTCATCACACAATGCAGCATTCTCCTAAAATTAAGTTTTAGTTATTAATTTACAGTCATATTTAATGCTGGGTGCAAAACATATAGTTGACTGTGATGTTGAAAATGCTGGTCATCCAGTAGATATAACACGATAAATAACATAAAAAAAAACACGCACACTTAGACTTTCTTCGAAAAATCTAAGAGTGAAAGAAGAAAACAAACAAAATTTGCCGCAATAGCGGAGGTGTGATGTCCTACTATTCGTAGATACAAATGAAGTAGTTGCTTGAGACTTATTGGATTTTAACGTTAAGTTTATAATTTGATTAGGAAAGTTACTTACTAATATAAGACTTTTTATTCGCATTTTCATGTACTTGTATTTTTTTCGATATCGTTTATTTTGCTTATCATTTTGCATGGTATTCATTGTAGGTCTATGTGAAAATATAGTAGAGTGAAAAATGAGTAGTTTTTTTTATTTATTATAATTTATGTCGGTTTTCTTTTTCAATCATGTCCATCCACGATGCAGAAAGAATTAAAGGGACAGGGAGCCCAAAAAAACAACCACGACATTGATCAATTTGACAGTTGCTTGTTTTTTTTTAAATATTTTTTTATTCATGACCATAGGTACAAGTCTTTCAGTCGGATACGTAGATGGGACATTACTTGACACTGGGCTACCAACTCTCAAAAAATATTCCCCATAATACCAGTTAAAAAATAAACTGAAATCCTAGAATTACCTTAGACTCCCCCTAAAAAAAAACAATAATTATAATGACAAGATATAAAACAGTAAGACTATTAAACTATACTAAATATATACACTTAAAATAGAAAATCCTAACTAAAATAAGACGACAAGAAAATTCGTCCGCATCGCTGTCCACTGGAAGTGAGCCATACAGTAAGACTAAGTAAGAATCTCTTAAAATGTAACCATAGACTACCGAGCTTGGGTTCAAGCTACTCTTCCCATTCGTATGGGAGGCCTTGGCGTCCGTATAATCACCAGTATTAGTTTACCGGCTTTGATATCCTCGGTTCATGGCACTGATAAATTAATCAGGAATATCCTAGCTTCCACACCGATTGATTCTGATGTGCCGTGCTTCACGGAGGCTGTGGATGCCTGGAAACTCGCTTGCCCGAATGAAAATCTACCCAGCAACCCATCATACTAGCGACAGTGGGATGAGCCGATCAGCAGATAAGTTCAGAGCAATCTAATTGCCACTTCTGTTTCTACTGCGGAGCCCGTGCTCTTGCTAGCTGTGGGAGAGTGGGAGTCGGGCCTCTGGCTTCACGCACTACCGTCGTCGAACAAAAGCACCTTGTTCGACGATATTACTTTTCGCCTCGCTGCTTCCCTTCGCTGAGGCGCATCCTGTTGTTCTCCTAATCGCTGTCACTGTGACAAAGCTGTCAAGAGCCTCGGCCTGTAATGCAGTCGAAGTGCGGGTCGCTTTGCACGGCACGCAAACATCAACGACATTATCCGATGCGCTCTTGTCGCCCGTCGGCGTTCCAGCCGTACTAGAACTCAATGGCCTAGCACTCGACGATGGCAAGCGACCGGACGGTATGTCTTTGTTTTCATGGAAGATGGGGTAGGCCTTTAATGTGGGACGCTACTTGTGTTGATACTCTTGCGTCACCCCATATTCCTAGTTCGTCGTGCTTTGCTGGTACTGCCGCTGCGGCTGCCGAGAACCTCAAACGGCAAAAATATAATAACCTTGTTGGCAATTATATTTTTGAGCCGTTTGGGGTTGAAACTCTTGGACCGTGGGGTCCGAGTGCTCATGCCATATCTCGGACCCAGTGGAACGCCTATAGGAGATCTTTCTAAACGCTTAGTTGACATTTCGGGTGACCCAAGGGCTGCTTTAACCTCGGACAGAGGATAAACATTGCCATACAACGTGGCAATGCCGCCAGTCTTTTGGGCTCACAACCACTGGACAGCGAAGTGGACGAATTTCTTGACACCTTATTTTAGTTAGGATTTTTTTATTTCAAGTGTGTATAGTTTGTTTTAATGTAACTCGAATGATGATCCAAATCAGGGTTTATTTTATTAGACTGACGTTGACTTGTGTTGAAAAATTGCTTATTGTCGCAGCAGTAATTTAGTTGAACTGTTGCGACATAATTTTGGATTAAAAAAACGAACTAAGATTTTTATATGTATAAGTCAACCAAGCCCCTAAAAATACCTCTAAAAATATAAAGCCCCAAACCTAAATTTGGGGAGGAAAACCCGTAACTTGGGAACTCTGACACTGGCAGCCACATAATACCCTTGCTGACAGCAGACTATGGAGGGTAGACAGACCCATGAAAGAACCAGAACAGAACGTATTCAGCTCAGCATGAGCTCAGCAGACATTTTTTTTTTAATTTATTGACCTAGGTACCGAAGGCCTTTAAGTAGTCTTCAGTTTTTTATTTTGCAGTAGAGTTAGACTACGAATATTTACACATTCTTATGTTATTTTGAGAATTTGGCAGCAAATATGTAGGTAAATCGAGTAGTCAATAATAAAAAAAAAACCACGAGCGAAATCGTACCTGCATCTATCTTAGCGTTATCTAATATATAAAATTCTCGTGTCACAGTTTTTGTTGCCATACTCCTCCGAAACGGCTTGACCGATTCTCATGAAATTTTGTGAGCATATTGAGTAGGTCTGAGAATCGGCCAACATCTATTTTTCATAATAAAAAAAATAGGCGGTACGAAGTTCGCGGGCACAGCTAGTTATTACATTTTAAATATTAAAAAAAAGCATTTAAAAATATAAAAAATAGTAACCCACCGGTATCGGGAACAGGGTCCAAGCTACCGGCGCGGCGGTCAGGGCTCCAGAGAGAGAGGAACCTCCTGACAATGCGAGCCGTGTCCAGAAATACCGCTTTACCTAAGTGTGCCGTATGGGAGGAGCCGCGCCGTGCCCTCATCTCTGTGGTAGGCAGTGACCTCTCGCTGCCAGCCGTAGTCCGTGCTATGGTTGACGGCGAGGAGTCCTGGGACGCGGTGGTCTCCTTCTGCGAAACAGTTATCACGCAGAAGGATGCTGCGGAAAGGGAGAGGGAGATCTCGACCCGCAGCAGACGCACCGGGCGTCGGAGGAGGGCATACGCTGCCCTCTTCCAGCCCCCCTAACTGGGTCCAGGGGCGGCGGACTTGGGGATGTCCGTCGCCCCCCATTCATCCGGACCCGAGGTGGCGGCGCATGGTATTCCCGCGCGCCCCTCTTTGACGTCGCGGGGGGAGTCAAACACCTCACTCCTGCCGCTGACCCGAGGTGGCCCGCAGAGGCGGGCCGGCACCAGCCGGGGATTACGGAAGCCAAATAAGTTCTCGCGATCCCCGGCGTAGGTGAGAGATGGAACACCGGGGTGATTTTTGTCAGTAAGAGTCTGACAGACCCCTCCGCCCGCCCCACGGCGGAGGACATCCATGAGGATTTCCCCCCGTGATAAAAAAAAAATAGGTTCGTGGCTATTACGCCATTGGCCGACACGACTATCGTTACAATAATTGCGGAATCCACATCCCACATGTCGACAACCTCGCGAGCCAAGACAATATACTTGATTTGTTTATCTTTCTCGGCTTTTTTTTTTCTTTTTAGAAAAACGTTGCCCCACACTAGGAATTTCTCCTGTATCGTGGGTGCTTTTACAGACATATAATCTCACATACATAAACAGCCAGACCCGGAACAACTATCTGTAGGCCATACAAATATTTGTTCCGTGCGGGAATCGAACCCGCGACACGCAGCGCAGCAGTCAATCGCTCAACCACTGCGCCAACCGTGTCGACGAGGTTCTCGTCATGCGGGACGGTTATGTCTACAATCATTGCACGCCTCACTATTCGGTCCACCACCACTATATGATATTGCTATTATCGAGAACTGGGTCGGGCGCATACTTGTAGTACGGCAACTCCGACTCCACAAGAGAGTATTTCAGAGCAAGTTGCTGATGGATGATCCTGGCTACAAGGTTGTGCCTATGCAAGTATTCTCCGTTAGCTAGACGAGAACAACCAGAGATAATGTGGCGAATTGATTCTCCCGGACGGTGACATGCCCGACATATGTCGACCGTGCCGTCCTTCACAGTAAATCTCCGGTAGTTATTCGTCATGATAACTTCGTCCATAATTGCACAGACAAAACCTTCGGTTTCTCCAAAAAAATCACTGAAACGCAGCCTGGCTACAGACGCTAGTTGATCTACGTCGGGCCAACGTAGAGCCCAGAAAAAGCGTCTGTGAAGCTCCTTACTCTGCCATACCGTCCTGCGATCGTTAGTGTCAAGCACCGCAGGTTTGCGCCAGTTCTCATTTGCCAAGGAGAGCGGGGTGAGTCCCTTGTCCACCGCCACTACATCTCGATGCATACCCAAGTCGACAGCTAGGAAATATTCCTTGAGACTGCATATCTCGATATGCAGTAAACAGTGTGCGGACCCACCTATCCAGGGCGTCAAGTTCTGTTTGAGTCCATTTGAGTACGCCGAAAGAGTACATCAATACCGGCATGACCACGCAATACGTTGAAGGCGCGCACCTTGTTTCCACCCGATAGAAGGCTATTGAATACCTTCTTCAGGCGGCCAAAGAATCGCTCCTTCAACGATTGCTTTATGTCAGTAACATTGATACCTAACGCTTCCGACATACCCAAATACTTATAAGTTTCAGTTGAAGAGAGTGATCTCAGGTTTATGGAATCCGAGAGTTGAGTTCCCACGGATTCCATAATATCTCCACGCTTTACATGCATGACCGCACATTTGTCCACACCAAACTCCAACGTGATGGCGTTACTGAAAGTTTCAGTTACTTTCAGTAGCTCCATCAGTTGCAGATTAGTGGGGGCAAAGAGTTTCAGATCATCCATGTAAAGGAGGTGAGATATAACCTGACCACCTCTCTTCAACCGATAGCCTAGCCCTGAATTCTCTAGCAGTGTGCTAAGAGGATTCAAGGCTAGACAAAACCAAAGCGGACTCAAATTATCGCCCTGAAATATATCCCGCTCGATCCTTACCGGTTCACTATTCCTTCGGATATTTCGACATCCTGGATAGCGAAGGACTGTCTTCCATTGCCCCATACACGACATCAGGAAGGTGCGTAGCGTTGTATCAATTTTATTCAATTCTAACACCCTCATGAGCCATGTATGAGGCACCGAGTCGTAGGCCTTCTTATAGTCTATCTAGCATGTCGACAGATCCTTTCGGGAACGACGAACCTGTTGGCTAATGGCCATATCAATTAGGAGTAGCTCCTCAGTACCGCGGGACCCATTACTACATTCATTTTGAGAGGCAGACATGATGTTGTTGTTGTTGTTGTTAATATGACTATTAATCTTTGCCCTCAAAATGGATGAAAGAACTTGATAGACCGTCGGTAAAAATGTGATCGGTCTATAATTTTTAGGCTCCGCAGTACTACCTCATTTATGGAGCAGGTGGGTTAATCTTATAGTTAAGAACTGGGGTAGCGACCCAGACTCTAAGGCAGACTGGAATTGAGATGCCAAGCAAGTGTGCGATCTTGTGAACCATTTAATCCAAAAATTGTACAGCCCGTCCGGCTCAGTTTCCAGTTAGGCAACGAACGGACTGCACAAGCTACATCTTGGGGGCTGATGGTAATTGCCCCCATTTCTGGAATCAGATCGCACACGCGCTCGACCTCTCGAGTCCAGTCACGCTCAGTATGACTGACAGGCACCGACCAAATGCTGCGCCAGAATGAACTCATGGCGTCATCATCCGGCAGGCACATATCAGTCACACCTTAGTCCGCCTGCTCCCAATCCCCACCTTCCATTATTTCGGAATGTGCGATTCTGGGTGTATCGCTCCACTCGCCGCCTATACCTAGTAAGAATACGGTTTGCCCATGCATACACCTTCTGCTTCAGGAAGTCGATGCGCTCTGTGGCACGAGATATGTAATCTCGGGGGTTGACATCAGTCCCCGAAAACACCCGTCTCACAAAGCGCATCACTCTAGGGCGACTGTTGCCCTCCCTGAAGCAGATCAGTTTGCCGATTAGCGCTCTGGCCTCACCGATACGACGCTCGATCCTGCACTGCCAAGCTGGTACGGCTTGTTTTGGTCGTGTAACTCTGTCATTGGATATTTTGACATGAGCTACACGGCATGCCGCTACAGCCGCGCAGTACATTATCGAGTGTGCATCAGTGAGGTCTTCGCAGTCATCAAAATAATTTGACAACTGCGAATCTAGAGCAGCCACCAGCGCCCTGTTCTTGTTGTGCATGGGCAAACGAGGTAAGCGTGGTCTAAGTTCAGGCGGTATGTAGCGATATTCCCGAATAGCACACTCCTCAATTCGTCATTGTACTGGGTACTTACGTTTGTAACCCTGTCATTACTCTCTTCGTCAGCGTGGCTGGGCAATTGGGTTGACTGTGGTGGTGCCACAGTCTGCGACGGAGGAGCAATGACATGGCTACACATTTCAGTTCGGAGGCGATCAAGCACACTATCATCCAACATACGGTTACGCTGGATGACGCGCACCTGATCCGACAGTCGTTGGGCCGACACGTTGACAGACAGGTTCAAGTACCTGAAACAGAGAGAGCATCCGACCACGGTACGCAGTCAGGTAGTTCCCCCCTCTGTAGCCCCATAGTATGAGCGCATGACGTTTTCTTTGATGGATTGTTTCCATCGCATGTGCTGCACACTTCCACCAATAGCGGGGACCCTGTCAGAGACCGGTGGACCTCGAGGTCCCAAGCTGGCCGGTGGTCGGCTTAATCCGCGCCGACGCGCAGGTGGTGGTGTCGTCGGCGGCGAGAAGTATTCGTCGCTTGAGCTCGACGCTACTGTAGCTACCGGAATCTCAGGACTCACGGCTGGCGCTGGTCCCGGTGGCTGCGAGGCGGAGCTGAGCGACGAACCCGAAGATGGTGTTGGTGCGTCTTGTAGTCGTGCCCGGCTTCTTGTCAACATTGTATTTCTAGTATATCGTCAATTTTTGTTTCCATTTCGCAAATATTATTATTATTATTTAAGGTATGTCTTGAACAATCTCGGGACCCTGAGGTCCCGGTCCTTTGGTAGGCGTACGAGGGGCCGAAGCCAACTCGCAGAGGCCCCGATAGACATATCTAATGGAATGGGGCACCAACCGACGATTATCCCTATATAGGTACACTATCAAAGTATACCTAAGGACAATCCCCGGTAAGTGCAACAAAACTATTGCGTAATATGGAAACAAAAGGTGACAGACTATGCATAGGTACACACTCTACACACTGTTACATTATTTACTATCGCACAAATTAATTAGATTTCCTAAATACTTTTCACGCTTTGTTTTGCTGTCAGCTAAATTACAAATTAAAGTAAGTGTCAAATCCCCTTCACAAGTCCATATGAAAACATTATGTCTGGCTACGTATGCCCTACAAATATATCCTTTATATAAAAATGTCTGATACACTAAATATTATTTCTGATCTCGATAATTATCAGGTTTCCAAGTCTTTCAAAGTACCAATAGTTGACTGCAGTAGCGGCTTTAGGGCCGGGCGACCCGGGCGGCCGCCCGGTGCGCCGGGACATACAAGGCTCTGCGCGCGCTAGCTTGACTTAACCACTTTATAGATTGGTATGCAACCAATCTATTTCTTTCGATATAAAGAAAAACGGAAATTATTAGTACCCAATTCACCGTATTGACTTTTATAATCTTATTTCGTAAGAGTGATTGAGTATGAGCACCCCTGGCAAGATTTGAATTTTCGCCCCCAATTCCTATTTTTACCCGACTGCCCCAGGAAGGTACCTACTTAATATATTTCGAGAGCATTGTATATTTCTCGCGCATTAAAAAAATCCAAACAAGTCACTTTTCAAGCAATCTTTGATTGAACTACACAAAATGCTCCAATCCTGCTGATGCTAAACCAAAGCTATGGCTCTGAAAAAGCCGCCTCAGTTTTAAAAATAAAGGAAATCAAGGTTTGTGGTGTATGTGTGTGCCTTTGGTGCACAGTTTTAACTATTGTCTGGCACTAGTTTGCCACCAGAATAGTGTAGTGCTATTTGAGTAGGTAGTTATTGTTTTTTGTGTTTTTACGACTAACCAATAAATACAATACAGTATGCAATGAATTGACTGGCCTCAGCAGGCCTTTTGAGGTGAACGCGAGTCAGACTCGTGCTCGTTGCAGGTATTACTAACTAATAATAATAAATGCATGTTTGTAGTTTTTTATTAACTTACGGTAATCAATATGGTACAAAATTGAAAATAAGTTATTTTAATTATAAAGAAATATAAAAGGGCGCCAAATGCATGACTCGTCCAGGGCGCTTAGATGGTTAAGGCCGGCCCTGTTTGACTGCCATAAACTAATTAAAGACATTAATAGAAATATAATAATAATTTGAATATACTACACCTCTATATCCGCAGTATCAACAAAAACTTGAAGCAACGATGAATTTACAGTTTTGCTCACTTTGATTGTGATGTCATTATTTTTACAGGGATATCAATCACACTAAACAATAAACTTAAAAATCAAAATTATGGCATCGTTATTAACACAAAACATAATTTAAATTGTAAAATTATAGAACTTAAATTTAGTGAAACCAACTGTCTGGTTTGCATAATAAAAGACGACCACAGCTGTCGTTGCTGTGTATAGATCTCCATCCTACCATTTTATCAACAGTTTTCTGAATAGCTTAGGTGATGTCCTTTCATTTTTGAAAAAATGCGGTCAAATTTTTCTAATCGGTGACATAAATATAGACATAAAAAAACCGATCAAGAGCGAGTCGGACTCGCGTGCAAAGGGTTCCGAACGAATTTAATTTTTTTAACATGTTATTTTAACACTACAGACTTCTTATAGTTTCAGAGATAAGGGGGGGGGGGGAATGATCATTTTTCGTCTAATTTCTTGAATAACTTTAAAATCTATTATTTTAAAATGATGAAAAAATAGAATTAAAACCCGTTACACGATATTGTTCAAAAAACTTTTCTTTTATTTTTCTGGTTTGACCCCCAAAAGGTCACTTTTAGTATGGGGTCACCCCATACTAAAAATTTAATAGTTTACGTAACACGGCCGTGTTTGGGTCACAGAAGTCTATATGTGTACCAAATTTCAATAGAATCGGTCCAGTGGATTCGGAGAAAACTGGCTGTGACAGATGGACAGACAGACAGACACCCGAGTGATCCTATAAAGGTTCCGTTTTTTGTTCGGAACCCTAAAAATAACAATAAAGACAGACATTCTCATGAGTATTTGAATTTTACCGCATCACAAGGCTTACTTCCGGCTCATCTGTATCCGATCCGTATCAATAACTGCTTAGATCGTGTCTTATTAAAAACTAGTGGACGTCACGCGGTTTCAACCGCGTAGTTCCCGTTCCCGTGAGAGTACGGGGATAAAATATAGCCTATGTTACTCCCTGATAATGTAGCTATCCATTGCTGAAAGAATTTTTCAAATCGGTCTAGTAGTTTCGGAGCCTATTCATTTCAAACAAACAAACAAATCTTTCCTCTTTATAATATTAGTGTAGACAATTAAGGTTGCCACTACTCTGGTCATAATTTCGCACATACTTAACTGATCACGAACCAGTCTTGTTAAGTGTCGTTACAGATAGGCACAACTTGAAGCCGTGCATAACAAGAACGGTGGTCGACTATAGGTACTTCGATTATACATGACATTGAACAGGCAGATTTCTTTAATGTTTCATTTTAACATTTTTCTTTCTTTCTAATGAAGCAACAAACATTCTTGTCTCAACACTCTCAGAAATTATAAGTAAGCACACCTGTAAAATAAAAGTATCTAAAAAATACCGGAATATAAAGCCCTGGATCTCTCGCTAATTATATGTAACAGAGACTGCATGCATAAAAAGCTTAAATCTCAGCCTAATAATCACATTTTGAAACTAACCTATCTCAGATACTGGTACTTTTGCAATGCTCTCCTACGAAAACTTACAACGTAATTGTGAAAAAGAACAACTTGCCAAAGCCAAAAATAATATTAAAGCTACTTGGGAAGTCATCAAAACTTAAACTTACACTAAACGCCCAACCCTACCTGCACGTGATCTAATTTCATCGCAATCCTCTGACTCTATAAATAATTTCTTCGTAAATGTGGGAAAAAAATTGCAACAAAAATAAAAACATCTTCATCGGTGGATTGCATACAATTTTTAACTACAAAGAACTATACCAATTCCATTGCCCTATTTGATACGGATATACAGGAAATTGAATCAATTATTCTAAATCTGCGAAATGATTGTTCGATTGGAATAGACTCTGTATCAAGTAGAGTACTCAATGTGGCCCGCCATGTCTTGGGTTTATGGTTCATATTTGTAATATTTCTTTTAATACCGGAATCTTTCCCGATGCTCTTAAAAAAGCAGTAGTCCACCCTACACAGAGACCCTAGACAGAGACTGCGTAAAAAACTGGCCTATCTATGTACTTCCGGCAATCTCTATGATATTAGAGAAACCTTTGAATAGTCTCCTGGTCAAATTCTTGAATGCAAATAATATCTTAGCGCATAATCAATATGGTTTTCGCTCAGGAGTTTCCACTGAGGATGCTGTGTCTGCTCTCTTCGATGCTGTGAATAAGCACCTAAATAGTAAAAAGAAATGCCTTGGTATATTCCTGGATTTGAGCAAGGCATTTCACACAGTTTCTGTTCCTACACTTTTAGCGAAGATGTGTAATATCGGGATTTGTGGGCATGCTTTGAAACTCTTTGAGAGCTATCTTCAAGATCGTTCTCAGCATGTAAAGATAGACAATATCATCAGTAAAGAGGCTAAAATAGAATACGGGCTACCCCAAGGAAGCATTCTCGGCCCAACATTATTTCTCACTTATATAAATGACCTCTGCCTCCTTTCCCTTAAAAATTGCTCTGTCTTTGCATATGCTGATGACACAGTTTTACTGATTCATGGAGATACCTGGAATGAAATTGCAAAATTAGCAGAGACAGATCTCAATATAGTTAGTGATTGGTTCTCAAAAAACCTACTAACATTGAATGCAGAGAAATCCAAAATTATACCCTTCCCAGTTTCCCAATCTTCCCAACCTAAAGACCCCATTAATGTCAAAGTTCATTCTTGCTAAACCCTTCTTCCCATTGTGCCTGTCTACCTCTCTGTGTATCCACCTGCATGCGTTACCTAGGCGTCTACATAGATCATTTTCTAAAATAGCATATGCAAATTGATTACTTAGTCCCTGATAATGTAGCTATCCATCCAATGCTAATAGAATTTTTCAAATCGGTCCAGTAGTTTCGAAGCCTATTCAATTCAAACAAACAAATCTTTCTTCTTTGTAATATTAGTGTAGATTAAACTTATTTTTAATTTTAGTTTGTCTTGAATATTTTTGTCTTGTTTTTCATTATTAAATTTTTAACTTATTTCTTTTAATTTCACGCCGTCTTACACGGGCTATGAACCAATGAACGTATACTTTCTAATATACTGCCTCCAAAGATACAGGTTTTTGCCTAGTTTGGGAGACAGCTGGCTAACTATAATTTGTTAAATTAACTGTCCTTGTTCTAGCTATTAATACTCTGTAATTTATGGTTGTGTTCCAAATAAAAAATATTATTATTATTCCATTTAAGTGCTAGATTTAAATATTTCTATAAAAATTAAAAAAATAAACATTCAAAAATATAAAAAATAGTAGCCCACCGGTATCGGGAACAGGGTCCAAGCTACTGGTGGTCAAGCAGGGCTCCCGAGAGAGGCACCTCCTCACTATACGCGCCGTGTCCATACTGATTTCTGGATAAAGCCCTTGATCCAGCTGCCCAGTGAGAGCCTCTTGAGATGTTGATCGAGGCTCTCGGCAACTATGCCATTGGCCGTCACGACTATCGGCACAATGACTGCTGTGATCACATCCCACATGTCGACCGATACAGAGTCTATTCCAATCGAACAATCATTTCGCAGATTTAGAATAATTGATTCAATTTCCTGTATATCCGTATCAAATAGGGCAATGGAATTGATATAGTTCTTTGTAGTTAAAAATTGCATGCAATCCACCGATGAAGATGTTTTTATTTTTGTTGCAATTTTTTTCCCACATTTACGAAGAAATTATTTATACATAGAGTCAGAGGATTGCGATGAAATTAGATCACGAGCAGGTAGGGTTGGGTGTTTAGTGTAAGTTTAAGTTTTGATGACTTCCCAAGTAGCTTTAATATTATTTTTGGCTTTGGCAAATTGTTCTTTTTCACAATTACGTTATGTTGATGTTGTGTATTGGGATGTTATGTTGAATGTTATGTTAAGTGAGTAAACAACCAATTGGTATAAAGGTTTTATTGTTACTAAAAATAATATGTTATGAGGTAATAATGTACACTTAATGTTGTAAAACAAACTGCAACGTTTCACTGTAAGTAGGACGAGTTAGTTAGGGTCAATGTACAGCGTAGCTCGTACATATTGCCCACTCACAAAGGTAACTTAAATGTTCATCGGAAATTGTTACAAAATCAAGTTAAAATATGAAAAGGTAAATACAAACAAATTCTTAAGTTATTATGGTAACTCACAACGCGTAATAGGCGACGTTGCTTTATTGAGTGTGCGTGCACTTGATAAGTGCGCTGCGCTGCTGTCATCTGTAACGTCAAATGAGGCGTTGTCCATGATGCTCGCGGTAGACCTTCTTCGAGGCAGCGGGTTGGGTACAGCTGAAGCTTCTGGTTTCTGTCGACTTGCACAATGCTTGCGTAGGCGGTGGTAAGCGTATATTACGCTCGTGACTGCTGCTGCAGCAGCTAATAGGTAGATGACAACGTATTGGTGGACATCGTGGTGTGTTGCATGATCTGACAGGATGTCTTCAGATGTTGCGGCTTTCATTTGCTCCACTTGTTTGCCAAGCTCGTGCAGTAATGCTCTCTGTTCTGTTACCGTCTCATTATCGTAAAGATGTTTCGAAACCGGTACTGGTAGGTTTATGATATTGTTGATTGAAGGTATTTCTGCAGGACCTGCGTCGACCTGGGCTTGGATTTTGTTCATTTGTAGCCTTTGAGGATAAACAGCAAAAGTTTCACTATTAATTATGCAATCGTCATTGAATGTTATGACACCGGCCTTGTGTAGTAGCTGCGTTTAAACTTGATGCCCACAAATAATACGTATTTTGCATTGTTGACAACAAAAATATAGGTAATTATTTTCATTGTTTAATTCCAACCATTTATCTCGGCAGATTTCATGTTTAGTTTCGCAGTGAAGAGATTCCTTGTTCTTCATGCAAAGGCTCTCGTCAGAATTCATCCGGTATACAGGTTCCTGTAGTTGACACAATCGAGTTGTCGCGTCATGTGGCACGCATTGACGTATTTTTGATTCCGTCATTGGAATGTAGGAATCCTTTTGAATGTTTATTGCTAACATTTCAGCAATAGGTATTAGGGTGACCATATCCACGTCATTGTTTTTTGGTATTGGTATCGTTCGGTAGATTTCGAAGTTATCTCTGCTAATTAAGGGTACCTTTACTTCGATTATAAGGTATCGTTTAGTCATTTTCGCCTTTACTTGTAGAAGATGATACAGGCGAAACAACTCTGTTTGAATGTTCGTGATGGGTAGGACTAAATCCTTGGACAATTGACCCGAGATTATGTTCATAGATGTTTGTTACAGTATCTATAAGGGTCTCCTGGACGTTTCTGAGATGCTCAATCAGGCTATTTGCCGTAATAGCGGACATCACAAATTCGATGGACAGTTCTTGAGAATCCATTTCCTTCTGAAGATTATTCGTATACTTCTCAAGGTTTAGCAGATGTTGGTTAAACAGTTTGTACCTACTGTTTTTCAACTGCATCTTCCGACCTCTTCAGTAAATTATATTCAGCTTCGATCACGAATGTCTGATTTCTTAGCAATAGTGCCAGGTGTTTCTCGTTTGCCTTGACCAGGTCAATGTCTTCTTGATATTGTTTTGCGAATTCATCATCTAATACACCGAACAGGGAGCGCGCGATGGAACCGACACCGTTGATAAGCCCACGCTTGCTTCTCGTATTCACTCGGCCTTGCGGATTCAGCAACATATGGTTGTAGTGTCCTATTTCGTCGGTCGCGTGCTGTAATTGTTTTAATATTACGTTGCATTGTGTTTTCTGTTTTATTTTCTCGCAATGTTTTCTAGATGATTGGTGAATTTGCTGGATACTGATATACCATGCCAGTAGGGCTTGACGTCATAGTACACGATAATCTTCCACTCGCCGCGTATTAGTTGCATATTGGTCACTTTATCAAAATATAGACCTTGTTTAAGCTCGACAATGTTTGTTGTGTTAGCGGCCGCGACAGGATTTAGCAAATTCAGCAGTGCCATGACCCGTCCAGTGAAGTTTATTTTTCTGTTTGTTGTTTTGCATCGTCGTGAGCTTTGTGTCTGTAGGTATGACTCACTTTCGTTTGTGTTTGACGTATTTTTCTGTTCGGCAGTTTCATCAGTGTTAATAGGTAAGACAGGTAGTTTTGTAACAGGTCTTTTTATGTGACCATTTCTTGTTTTTAGGCTAACGACCCGAACATATCCATCGTTCCCAGGGTGAAGCTCTGTTACTCTCCCCATGAGCCATTTTCCAGCTGATATATGATCATCATGAATTACCACCAGATCGCCTTTCTTCAGATTGTTCTGTGGTTCTTGCCACTTTGATCTTGGTAGTAGTTGGCACAAGTATTCGTTCTTCCATCTCTTCCAGATTTCTACGAAGATCTTTCTTGTGAGTTCCCATCTTGTTATTGCATCTTCCCTTGTTTCAATAACTGTCAGCCCCGGTCTACCCGATAAAGTGTGCTGGCGTCAGACAGTCAAGATCGTCTGTGTTTTCACTTAGTGGACACAGCGGTCTGGAATTCAAACAGGCCTCCAGTTTTGTTAGGATTGTGGTAAACTCCTCAAATGTAAATTTTTGTTCGCCTACTACTCGTTTCAGGTGGTGTTTTAGGCTTCTGACTGCTCGTTCCCACAATCCTCCCGCTGATGGCCAAGCGGGGGCATTAAAATGCCACTCAATTTTCGTATTGCTCCACGAGTTGGCGGCTTGCGCCGACAAAGTTTGTCCCGTTGTCACTGTATAAGTGACGAGGGGCGCCTCTTCTTGCTGCCAGCCTGTTTAGGGCTGCCTAAAATGCTGTACTGGTGAGATCCGATACCAGTTCAATATGCACAGCTTTGGTCACCATGCATACAAAGACGGCCATGTAGCCCTTTGTTGTTCTTGCTCCTCTGCCTTTATTCATTTTGACGTCCACAAATCCAATGTAATCCACCCCTGTATGGTAAAAGGGCGGCGCTTGATTTGCTCTTGCGCTCGGTAGGTTACCCATCAGCTGGTGTCCCTTTGTTGGGTTGTTCTTGCGGCACGTCACACATTTTCTGATTTGCATCTTTGTTGTACGGTTTCCGCTTACGATCCAATATTTCTCCATGTTGTGTTGGGCTACATTGGCTTGTTTCCGGGCTGTTTTTTCTTCTTGGTCTGTGCTATAATTATGTTTTTCTATGTTCATTGTTTTAAGCGATGGTAGCCATGTAGGCCCTTGCCACCACAGTTGATTTTCTTTCAGCTGACTAGCGTATTGGCCTCTGCTTGCGGCGTCAGCGGGATTCTCCTTTGTTTTGACGTAATTCCACGACGATCGGGGTATGACGTCAATAATCGTACTCTGTTTTCCACGTATGCTTTCCAGCGGGATGGGTCTCCTTGTAACCAGCCCAGGACCACCATGGAATTAGTCCAGCCGTATACGTGTACTTCATATTGATTCAATGACTGTTTGATTTACGCCTTAGTTGTGACAGAAGGTGCGCTCCATTCAGTTCCAGTCTAGGTAATGTTGTTGTTTTTCGGTGTGGTACAATCTTTGACTTCGCGGCTACAAGTATTGTTGATTGGTGGACCCGTGCGTAGATTACACAGGCATAGGCATCCAGAAAAGAGTCAGAGAACCCATGTAACTCCATTGTCTGCTTTTCGCCACACTTTAGCCATCTAGGTATTTCGCAAGAGTTTATCGCCCTTACGTCCGCTTGTATCTTGGTCGGACACTTCGTCGTCCCATTATAATTTTCCATCCCACAATTTTTGAAATAATAATTTCAATTTTGTTGACACGGGAGCCAGCCAGCCGAATGGGTAGTAATGTAGTTTAAAAAAAGTAATGTAGTTTAGATATTTCGGCTAGTAGGCTGCGTTTGGTCTGTTTCTTGTTCACTTCCAAAATTTTGCAATGAAAGGTGAATTTATCCTCTCTTGAGTTCCAAGCACAAGCCTAATGCTTTTTGTGTATTTTCCGTTTTGAAGTTGAAGACAATCTTGGCGTTGTTATGTTGTTCGGAGATGTCTTCCAAAAGTTCTTGATTCTTTGCTGACCATTTTCGAAGGTTAAACTCTCCATTTTTTAATAATTGTTTCAGATCGGTAATCAGTTTCTTTCCTTGTTCGATTGTATGTGTCCCATGAACGAGGTCATCCATGTAGAATGATTCTTCCAGGACCTTTGAAGCCTCCGGGAACTGTTCGCGTTCATCTGTCGCCAATCTCCTGAGGGTCATCATGGCTAGAAACGGCGCTGCCTTGGTACCGTATGTTACAGTTGTTAGTTGATATGAGCGGATAGGTTGTTCCAGTGATTCCCGCCATACAATTTGTTGCATGTGTTGGTCTGCAGGGGCCACCCAAATAGCACGAAACATCGTCTCAATGTCCGCTGTAAACGCATATTTGTATTGCCTCCATTTTATCAATAATGTTTGTAGGTCCTGTTGAAGATTAGGCCCTTTGTACATGAGGTCGTTTTTTGCTGTCGCATTGAATACCACTCTGTACTTTGTTGTTGTTGATTCAGCGCGTTGCACGCCGTGGTGAGGTAGGTAACATTCGAGTGTTTTATTACTGACTGTTGATTGTTTCATATGACCTAGATCAATATATTCAGCCATGAAGTCTTTATAGGCCTTTGCCAAATGTGTTTGGTTTTCCAACTTTCTTTCTAAAGTTTTGAATTGGGCGATAGCCATTGGCTTAGACGACCCCAGTCTGCTCTCAAGTTCATTCTTCATCGGTAATCTGACTTCATATTTCCCACTTTCCAGGCGTTGTGCAGTGTTGGTGTAGTACTCAATGCATGTTTCATTTTCTACCGATAGGTTGGATTGATCCGTGATGTCTTCGGTTTCCCAGAACTGTTTGATGTCTTCCAGATTGTTTATGACCACATTGCAGTGAAAGGTTTTGACATTACCGCATAAAAGCCAACCTAGGTAGGTTTGTTGTGCTATAGGTTGAGTGACGTCATCGCCTTTTATTATTCCTCCTAGCATGATTTGCGAATAAATGTCAGCTCCAAATAGTAAATCCACTTGACGGCTGTCATGGAAGTCTGGATCTGCTAGATGGATGTTCTATATGTGGGACCAAGATTTGCAAAGGTCTTATTTGGCAGGTTCTTAATCAAGTTGTTCATGATGAAGACAGACGTTTGGAACTTGAAGTCGTTGTAAACAGAACTGCAAGTAATTGTTGTCATTCCTTTGCAGTGATTTTCTTTCTGTCCAACTCCAAAGATGACTCCTTTGCATCTCTCGCGCTTGACACCGAGAAGTTGAGCGGCATGTTCTGTAATCAAAGATATCTGAGACCCTTGGTCGATGAGGGCTCGCAATTTGATTTGGGTCCCATCAGCTGTTTCTATGTTTTCTACAGCGGTCGCTAGTAGTATCTCCGAAGTATCATCGCCCTTTGATACATGGGAAGAATTTGTTTGTTTTTCTGTTTTGTCCTTGATACATGCATCGTGTAGCAATGTATTATGTTGACCCGCGCACTTGCGACATCGGTGAGCTGACGTACATTTCTTTCCGTTATGGCTGAACAGGCAATTTACACAAAGGTTCATTTTATTTACTGTGCTAAGTTTTGACTGATTCGGCATTTCTAAAAACTATGCACATTTGTACATGCCATGTTTGTCATCGCAGAGGGCATCGAAAAGTTGACGCATTGAACGATTTTGTAATTTTCTTGTTGCTAATTGCTTGATTACTGCTGTATTGTTTTTTGGAGTTCAAAGAACTGATGTTGACTCGATTATGTATTTGATTTTTTATTGTTTTCTTGTTTGCGGCGCGATGCTTCCAACGATGTAAACTTCGCTTCTATAAAATCTAACAGATCTTTCAGTATTGGCAGCTTTCGGCAATTCTTCAGCGAGTCATTGTACTCTGAATGTGTGTCTGCGTCTAGCTTCTGCGATAGTATATGTACAAGAATCGGATCCCAAGTGTCGACATTCACTCCTAAATTCTTTATCGCATGTAAGCATACTATGCTGACGTCATGAATTTTCTTGATTTGGGCCACCGACTGTTGCTGCATGTTTGGCAGATTGAAAAGCATATTGATGTGTGATGTGAAGATAAGTTTTTCATTATTGTATCGGTTATTGAGGATATCCCAGTACACTAGGTAGTTATCCGAACTTATCTGTAGGTGTTGAATCAAGCGTTCCGCTTCTCCTTGCACCTTAATCTTCAGAAACTGCATCTTCTGAGCAGATGAAAGGGAATTGTTGTTGTGTATTGCTTCTGTGAAAAGATCTTTGAATGGGATCCACTGGTTGTAGTTACCGTTGAAGACTGGTATCTCTAATCTCGGTGTTGTTTCCTCACGATGAGCGCCGGACCACATTTTGGTATTCAAAGCCTTTTTTAGTTCATAGAACTGGTTTCATACCTGGTACACCAGGTATGAAAACCAGTCGGCGTTCTTCGTACACTATCATCTTTTCTCCGTTGATTTCGCACTCTATCTCCCAGTGAAGGTTGTCAATAGCTGACCAGCGCGTTTGGAGTGATTGCAGAATTCCCATTTTTCGTCTTGGAATTCCCACTTTTCAGATAGAAACTCCACGTGTATGTTCGCAACTGTTCTCATGAAGGCTTTGAAGTTTGCCGTCTGTTTGCGCATCATGTCGTCCAGCTTGCTATTGGATCCTGTATCCATTTTCGCAGTGTTTTGTTGTTCTTGCCGAGTAGGAGGAGGTGATTATCTTGATTGGCATCTCTAGCTTGGTCTGCCACCTACCTCTTCAAGGCTTCTTGTTCCAGTCTGGTTTGATCTGAGGTTCCTTCCCCTGTTTGTTGGTTGGCATCTCCCGATGTTTTTGTTTGTACCGATTGCTCCCTTCGAGAACAATTGAGAGTCGTGAGTTGTTCGTGTTGTTGAAGAATAAGCTCCTTTACTTCTTTGTAGCGCTGCAGCGTTGTGTTATAGCAGTCATTCGTAAAGTAGGGATGACTTCCACTTTGCTCCGTAAACAGGCGGTCATGATTGAGTTGGTATTCTGACCACAGGTTTTCCAACATTGCCTTACGGCGCTTGAAATAGTCGGCGTTTTTTCTGTCCCAACCATCTTTCTTGATGTTTATTCCGATCTTCTTTATGCTGTCGTAGAGTTCGTTCTGATTCTGGTATAAATCAGCTGACGATTTGTTGTTTTTCTTGTTGACTTCAAGATGAACTCTTCTGTTCCGAGCGTCGACTGTTGCTCCACACTCCTGGTTCTTCGTGTTGTGTAACCTTTCCCCTCTACGATATGCGCCTTCTCAATTGGTTACTGGGGCGACTCGCTTCTGAGAGACCAGTCCAACCGATTCGCTACCGTAAAAGGTGTAAATCACACAACACTAGTTGCTCGTAGGACCATATGTTGGGGCCTCCCTCTCCCTTTCCGCAGCCTCCTTCTTCGCGATAACTGTTTCGCAGAAGGAGACCACCGCGTCCCAGGATTCCTCGCCGTCGACCATAGCACGAACTACGGCCGGCAGCGAGAGACCACTGCCTACCACAGAGATGAGGGTACGGCCATCCTGTCAGTGATGATAGACCGATCCCAATACAATGTGCAATTGGCATTTTCGAGAACTGGGTCGACCTATAGTACAGTACTTCCGATTCCAGTACCCCTGCATTTCCGCGGGATATACAGCCTAATCACCGATGACCGTGGGTGATGCATTCGATTTGCGGTAAGCTGAGAGCGTACCCTCCTATCCAGGACGTCAAGTTCCGTCTGAGTCAATTTGAGTATATAAGAGGGAAGTTGGGGAAGGCTAGGCAGGATTAGGAAACAATGTAAATGAAACTCATATTTTACTCATAGGTATGTATTTTATTCAAACATGGGAATTGCGTTAAAATCGATTTGATCGACATCGTCATAATTATATTTAACAGTTAAGGTTTAGCAATGTACTTATTTGCAGCAAACATACTACAAGGGCTCTACTATGACGTGCTAATGCGATCATGATTAAGCTGTGAAAAGAGATAGTGTTGTGCGTCTTGTATAACTCCGTCTCTCTCCTACACAGTTATCATGATCGTTTTAAGACGTCATAGTAGGTCAGCTGTTCATGCATACAAAATTAAATAAATTCTGAAATACTAAAGCTAATCTCAGTTTTCATTGACACCTATATGAACACCTGAAGATTATTGTGCTTTTGGGTTTTCAGGACATTGCACTTTAATTATCTAACTTTTATTGAAGCATAATACATATTTATATTATTAAGTATCATTCTAACTAACTTCAAACTCCAAGTACTTAGTATTAGGGAATGCCTAAATTGGGGTTTAGAAGCGCACTGTTTTTTTTTCAGTATGGGAAATCTTCATATATAATCTTTCTGCTCTGGGCGGAACGGAAGGGAGTGTCAATCCCAAAATAAAAACTCATCAGTGTTCCTCCTAATGCCCTTTGCGTTCCGGCGTCTCTTTCGAACAAATTCTGCAACGCACTGTTGGACTACTAACTGTCAAAGGCTCACCGCCCAGGGTCGGGAATCCTACAGTGCAGTACCTAACATATAGGCGTTCATTTACTCGTAGCCTAGTGTAAGTGAAAACGGATAATAAAATATCTAAAGAATATTTTGTTTTATTTATACTTGTAAATATTTCTTGGTCTGAATTTATGCGTTTTATCCGGGTGGATTTCATACGTCTTCTACCAGAATGTATTTTAAATATAATCACAAACCTAGGCCGAGATTACTGCCCGTTTTCACTAACACTAGGTGACATCTAAATGTAAAGCTCACTATTGGATTTTTAGCGGTCGGTTAACGTCCGACATTTAAAATTATAACACACACAATTAAACTTTGCCAACATAGTGAATGAATGGAAGCTACCTACGTTTTATCATAATTACAGAATACTAGTAGGTAGGTAAGTTCAAGGTAATTGTTGCCGTGATGAGGGAATTAAAAATGTGTGTGTATGTGTGTGTGTGAATGTGTCTTATTCTATCTGTATTAGTAATAAATAGAATTGATAGTCTGTTTGTAATGACAGAATAACAGCCGTTTACTAAATGCATAATGAATGTTTACACGGTATCTACTTATACCAAAAATAAAAAAATGGTCCATGTGTCTTGTTTGTTTCGGCTAATTTCCGAAATGGCTGGACCGATTTACACTTTTCTAGGGTTTCGAACAAAACACGGAACCCTTATAGGATCACTCGGGTGTGTCTGTCTGTCCGTCTGTCACAGCCAGTTTTCTCCGGATCCACTGGACCGATTCTGTTGAAATTTAGTACACATATGGACTTTTGTAATCCAAACACGGACGCGTTAAGTAAATTTTTTTTTTTTTTTAGTATGGGGGTAACTTTTGGGGGTCAAACTAGTAAATTAAAAAAAAAAAGATTTTTGAACAATATCGTGTGACATCAAAGAAAAGGGCTTACTGTGAGGGTTTTAATTATATTTTTTTTTGCATAATTTTAAAATAAATGGTTTTGAAGTTATTTACGAAATAAGACGATAAATGACCATTCCCCCCTTATCTCCGAAAATACGGAGCCTAAAATTTTGAAAAAAAAAATAGATTTTAGATTAGATAGAATAGATATAGATTACAGGAAAACCTATAAGAAGTCTATAGTATTAAAATAACATGTTAAAAAAAATGAAATTCGTTCGGAACCCTTTGCACGCGAGTCCGACTTGCACTTGGCCAGTTTTTTTTGGTGAGAACTAGAGATCCACGCAAAAAAATTAACACTTGTAAAATTGTGAACAAAATTCGATTCATGTAATTTCTACTTGCAAGAGTTTTCACGGAACGCAGCCGCTATTCTATCATAATGTGAGTAGACACATGGATTAATATCTACACTAATATTATAAAGAGGAAAGATTTGTTTGTTTGTTTGAAATGAATAGGCTCCGAAACTACTGGACCGATTTGAAAAATTCTTTAAGCAATGGATAGCTACATTATCAGGGAGTAACATAGGCTATATTTTATCCCCGTACTCCCACGGGAACGGGAACTACGCGGGTGAAACCGCGTGACGTCCACTAGTCTGTAATAAAAGCAATGAGTTTGCTGTTGATACGTTAAATGCAAAATTCTATGTTACTAATTATTATATTACCTATGAAACATCACTTAATAATAATTATTATGACACTGTACATACAAAAGATACATATTGTTTATTATTTGTGTAGAATAAACTTTTAGTACCTACCTAATCGAAAGTTATAGTCATAGTAAAAATAGGAAGTGTACTACATGAGCTCGACAAATGGATGTGCGATTAACGCTTATGCGACAAAACTGTACTGCGACTCACCATCGTTCGAATGCACGCTTGTGCGACACACTGAAGATCGACAACACCCTGACTCAGAGTACCCCGACTCGGATAGCTTAGGTTAGAAGGCTAAGGCGGGAGCTCCGCTCCGCTTCGCTCCCGCCTTAGCCTTCGTGGTTATTTTTTTAAACCACCCAGAAATAGCGTGCATTCGAACTATGGTGAGTCGCAGTAGAGTTTTGTCGCATAAGCGTTAATCGCACATCCTTTTGTCGAGCTCACGTAGTATACTTAAAAATAGGTCCGTCATCTTAGGTTCAGTGATAGATTGCTCCATTCAGAATAGAATTTGCTTTACTTTACGGCTTTACCAACTCAGTACTTACTGCCAAATAAACAAAACCGATTAGATTTACATACTTAGGTATTTCATAAATTGACTAGTCTATTAAAAGACTAGTTTGATGCCAACAGACATTGTCTCATTGATGAAAGATTTATGCCATTTCATTTTTTTTTGTTTTCGTGTTTTTTTTAATTTCTCGCTTTTGTTTGTTAATATGGAAAGTTTTCTATGGACTATGGAGTAGTCCGTTCAGTGTCGTACCGTACCCTCTTCTTTTTTGCACTGAACTTCAAAACTGACGAAGGTATAAACGACTCGATTGTATCTTTGTGTTAATAGGGGAAGAAGATAAGTACCACAAAATCAACTATTAGGTATAATAAAGAGGCAAAATTGTATGTTTGTTAACGTAAAAAAAATTAAGGTAGATCACAACATCGAACGCATATCTAACTAATTTTATAATAGGTTTTGTCTTCAAATTTTCAAATACAGCTTACAACCACAATTTTCTATCTTTATTTAAGTTTTTTATTTAAAGCAATTGGTTTTGTGGTATATTCCCCTATCCAACAGTACCTACGTACTTTTTATTGTTCGATATTAATGTATATAATATAGAAGGTAGGTAGAAGTTTTTGCTACTCTTTTGTTCGTGAAAACTTGACAAGATTTTTAAAGGTAAGTACGTACATTATACACAGATACTTAATTTTCATGATGTTTAAACTATTTATCTCTAACATCGTATTCAGACCATACATAATAATAATGTTCACGTTAATTTAAAGGCATTCTACTTTTTAATAAAACAGGTATAAGTATGTTATAATTATAGTAAAATGACTTACCTTTTAATGAAACAAAGTAAGAAAATCAGTATAAGGTGGCCTTTATTCTATAAACTCTCCCTTGGTACTACGAAAGGCCAGCTCAACTTCAGTGCTACTACTGTTGACATGCAGTCGACTGTACCTAATAACAACGTTCTAGGTTTATAATATTTGTTCTTTAATAATCGCGGTATCTTTATAATTTATTTAAAAAAATATATATTCTTTACAATGAATCCATGATTATACTTACAATGGGTTTAACGTAGATTAATGTGCAATTCGCAAAATGTGCACTTGATGCAAAATTTGCATTTCTCAATATTAGTAATTCTCAAAATGAGCACTTCTCAAAATGTGCACTTCTCAAAATGAATGTAATTTTATCACAATGGATCAAAACAAAAACTGTTTGTTTACAACTTTTTTTTATTATTTTGCACGATTTTTAGCACGATACCAGTAATTTCTTTGTAAAATATAATCACATTCAGGAAATGTTTGATTATGTTGTATTTTCAATACACGTCAGCTATACACATAATAATTATTTAAAGTACCTACTCCAGTCATACATTGTAATCTGCTGTGCACTGTTGTATCGCATTTTTTTTTAATAAATTAATATTATTATTTTAACTTTATTAACTAATCGTATTGATCACGCTTACAAAAAACTTTTTCAAAAAAGTAAAAATAACTTTAATAAATAAAAAATAAATTTAAGTCGGTGTTTTTTGGTTGTTTCTTCGTATTTAACACCGACTTCCGAAATTAAAGTTATTTTTACTTTCATTCAAGCGGCATAAATATAGTAACCTTATTGGTAACTACATTTTTGAGCCGTTTGGGGTTAAAACCGTCGGGCCGTGGGGCCCTTGTGCTCACAGCGTTTTCAAAGAAATTTCGAAAAAGCACTTCCCGTGACCCAAGAGTTGGCTTTTACTTTGGGCAGAGATTAAGCATTGCCATTCAACGTGGCAGTCTCTTGGGCACATTAACAGCTGACAGCGTTGAGGACGAATTTTTTGATGCTTTATTTTAGTTTGTTTTTAGTTTAGTTTATTTGTTAATTTTAGTTATTATATAGAAAATAATGTAATTAAACTCACCTTTTATACTTTGTAGTGTTTTTAGGGTTCCGTACCAAAATGGTAAAAAGGAACTCTTATGGTGTGACTATGTCTGTCTGTCACAGCTGGATATCTGAAGAACTACTAATGCTATGAACTTGAAATTTGGAATAGTGTTAGATGACGTTTGCTCCACTATTTTTCAAATAAGAAAGAAATTAATTTTTTTTTTCTTGCAACAGCGACTGAAAGGGATTATTAAAAATTAAAAGTGGGGCTACCAGGACATGTAGGGTATCATATGAAAGAGCGCTGATTACACATTTTTTCATTGTTTTTTAGGCCGCGTGGTTTTCGACTTATGTCGAAAAATGTGGAAATTTCGACCTATCCCCCCCCCCTTATCTCCTAAGTTTGCTTAGAGAAAAATCTGAAAATATTCTATATGATAGAAGTTTATGTAAAGATGACATGAAAAATAAAATAATGTCTGTAAATAGCACAGTTTTTTTCAGAAATCATCCGATCAACAAAACATAAATTAGTTCCACTAAAGTTTTACAGTTTGGCAGTTTTAGGTCCATCTCTTTACATATTTTATGTAAAGAGATGGCGCTGACCTAAAACTGCATATTTTACACCGCAGTTACAGGGTCTCAAGTTCTCAATACGAAGAAAGATAATTAAGTTCTTATAAATTTGACGCGATATGAATCGATGTTCATTGAAGTTTTAGTAACATGAAGTTTTTACTTTTTAATTATATGATGAAGATGAATGGTACCAATGTTCTTCCATACAAATTTTATAAAGAGGTAAAGTTTGTGAGGTAATCTCTGTACTAACTGATTTTGAAAATTCTTTTACCAATAGAAAGCCCCGTTGTTTGTGAATGTCATGGGCTATATATTAATCCGAAAAATACCGCCCAACGAAGTGGGCACGGATCAGTAATAACCTCCCATAGAATAATGGGCTCCAAATTCAAATCCGTACTATGTGCCAGTAGATGGCGCTGTTTGAAAGTTTAAATATTTTCAGTTCAACTGAATCATTAAAATAAGTACTTACTACTGCCTACTCGGGCGAGTTAACTTGAAAGGTATAGGGAACGTGCACGGCGTTGACTATGCCATCTAGTGTCGCATATTCGAAACTTTAAGGGTCAGAATACTTGACATTGAGTCTGCCACCTGCGGTTCCTGCACGCTCAGTTTAGGGGAACGTGCGCGAAGTAGCCTGTGCCATCTAGCGTAGCAATTTCGAATTTTATACTTGAAATATACTTGACAGTGACATTTCTGTGCTGCCACCTATAGTTTCCGCACGCTCCCTATATGGCTTGAATGATGTTAGTGTAAAGTACAGTTTGCAAAAACTTTCGTTATCATTTCATATGCGTACGTACATGTATATTATTAAATCGAATACACGAACCCGTGTTAGATAGAAATCTTGCATTTACCTAAGTAAGACCAAATTACAAGTTTGCCAAATACCTACCATAGATATGAAATTAACGCAATCGAAAATTAACAACGAATCTCAAGTAGGTATCAACTTTAAAGTGAACGACGATCCTCTTTTTTTATTTTTACTAGCACTTCGCCTGCGACTTCATCCGCACTGAAATTTTCTTAAGGATCCCTGATTTTTCTTTAAATAAATATAGCTTATGTTACTCAGGGATAATGTAGCTTTCTAAAGGCAAAATATTCTTTTAAATCGGTCCAGTAGTTAGTTTATTCGTTACATACAAAAATACAAATCTTTCCTCTTTATAACATTATGTAGATTTATACCTAATATCATTGGATTCGAGGAAATCTTTACATTTCGCTTGGACCTAGTTCGAGTCAAATATTGTATGAGTAGGTGTTCGTGAAATTTTTAGGGACTTGCGACATCAAATGATAATTTTAACTATCTTTTAAATATCATATTGGGTATAAATAATTATGATTATGATTATGATTATGAATGTTAATACCGACTCGATACAACTCGGCGCGGCGGAGTGCGGACACTGGCGCACGTAAAGCGTGCGGCGCGGGCGCGGCAAAGGAACTCAGAGCAGTACTCCTACCAGTCCACTGACTATAGTAGACTTTAATGATGATTTTAATAAGCATCCTAATAACCAAATATCATGCTACTCACACAGTAAAGGTCTTCTCCCTAAAATTTTTGAGACCACAACGGTTGACATGACTACTATCGACAACATTGTTACTAATATAAACAGTTTGCAAAGCGGAGTAGCTGAAACGTTTTTCAGTCACCATAAGCAGTTGTGGCTAAGAGTATGGAACGCGTGCTAAATCATAAGCTCGTCCTTAGCGACCGACAATACGGGTTCCGCCGAAATCGGTCTACTGGGGCACTTCATATGCCATTCACATCTGAAGTGAGGCCATAGAGAAGCACGAGGAGGCTCTAGCAGTCTCCCTTGACATATCGAAGGCCTTCGACAGGGTCTGGCACGATAGCCTTATTAGTAAGCTTCCTTCCTTCGGTGTGCCCGCCGGATTGTGATTGGATCGCGGATTTCCTGAGGGATCGGCTATCCGAGTGGTCATAGATTGCTGCTCGTCTGGACTGCTGGATATTAATGCCGGAGTTCCTCAGGGGTCGGTGCTTTATCGCTTTTAGCAATAAGGCCATTGTCCACCCTATGTAATGTTTTCTTCATCTATTTTCTGTAACTTATATGGTGTACATAATAAAGAGTATTCTATTCTATTCTAAATAATAATAATTTATGAATATAAAAAAAAAACCGATAGATGCATTGCACAGCATATTACAATATATGGCTGGAGTACTTTTATTATGTGTAATGTGTTTAGCTGACATGTACTGAAAATACAAATTCAAACATTTCCTAAACATGATTACTTTTTACAAAGAAATTACCGGTATCGTGCTAAAAATCGTGTAAAATAATAAATAAAATTGTAAGGTTTTTATTTAGACCCATTGTGATAAAATTCACACTCATTTTGAGAAATGCTAATTTTGAGAAATGCTATTTTGAGAAGTGCACATTTTGCGAATTACACATTCTGCGTCAAACCCCTTACAATAATAACATAAAAAATTAAATATTAGTCTCAATTATTCTGACATCATCCAGTGACGATCGTATTTCTGTTTATACGATGAATACTTTTAAAATAGGTTTTCATATTAATATGAATATATATTTTGAAGCTTCTCGGTGACTCAATAAGGCGCGACGCTGCATTGAATTCCGCGGAGTGAATTTGAATTCTCTCACAGGATTTTTTTTAAAATTTTGTTTTTTTTTGTGTAGCATATATGGTTTCGAACGTTATAATTGAAGTGCCTCAAAACCACTGATCGCCATGTATTGCTAGGAATGCTACGGCTCTTTCAATTTGGGTATACCTATTCTATTTTAATGTTTCCTATTTTAATAACTAGGTACATGGTGAATTTTAATTCATTGGCAATCGTTCAGGGACAAAATTACTCATGAATTTGAAAAACCTATAATATTGGATCAACATTTTTACTAGAGTAGGTAACTCTATAAAATGTAGAGAACATTTTGATTAGTGAAGGTAGGTGTGGTCCGATATTAAAGGATGTCCATATTTATGAGCAATTTAATTCCCTAAAGATTGCAAAAAAAATAAAAATCAGTGTATTGTCACACAAGTGACTTGTTTTTTCTAACGATTACAATAAGTACACGCTACATATTGTTGCGTATTTACGGGTGGGGCGTTATTAAATGCAATTATGGGTGTTCCTAGAGTCGCATATTAAACTATTTTAGTATAACTATGTATCACCGTCAGGTCGTCTACTACAGTCGACGCGCATGTGGCAGCCACCATATGCGCCACGACTGTAGTGAAATGAATTCTTCCCGCATTTTCACGAGCATGATAGAAAGCTTATAACTCTAAAAATACGGCTATCCGCACGTTTCGACCGTACTAATGACGACAGCCGTTCTTACTGCTAGGGAAAAAGTATATCAAATTGCTGCCAAAGCGGTGCAGTTGACTGGACTGTACAAGTAAGGATATGTAAAATCGCCAGTTAGACTAATGTAGATGGCATTCAACTTAACCTGAATAGTATAATATTTACTATTAATTTACAACATGTCTATTGTCTATTAAATGCTAATCATTTAAAAATTATAAATAGTAAATTTAAAATGGATTTAAAACACAATACAATGCATTGCTAAGCATAACACTGCAGCCGACTATTTGTTAAATAAATATAGATTTGTGGCGCTGCTCTATTAGTACAAAAAGAATGATGCAAAGTTAAATTATTTCTTACTACATGACACAATATTTTTTTGTCGATTGTGTAGTTTTAAACTCGACTCTAAAAAAATACATGATATCACCCATAATAAGTAATGTACTACCAACGTTAACAATCTAATAGAAACACATAAACTACGTAAAATACTTTGTATACATCTATACATCACTCATTTAGGTACATTGGTACCAGTCTAACAGAGAAGCGTATTCGGTTTCAATTAAAAAGTTACCAATTCCTTCAACGTTCGCGACGAGCTCGCTTGGCACGCGCTGTGGGAAGAGAAGAGTTGGCGTCATCGACGTCTCTCTTCTTCGTGGGCGCCTGCGGCCGCTGCAACTGGCTCTGCGCTGTTAACTGCAGCTGTAGCGCGTGAGTGTTCAATCGCTCAGCTAGAAGTAGAGGCCTCAGCGCTGCCATCTTATGACTGTAGAGCGTGACGCGCGGCCGACTGTTGACTGCGGCCGTCAGCTGTTCGCGCACAGTCATCTCTGTGTTCTCAGAATTATTGTTCCATTTGTCATTATCGCCTTTGTCTTTTTCAACGTTCTCTGTAGCTTTATTTGACTCTGAATGATCATCAGTATCTGTTTTGCATATTATATTGACTTGTGCTCTTACCTCTGCATCAAATTTTGATATTGTGCTCACAAGGGGTTTTGCCCAACCAATATGAAGAATTGGTGTTTGGCTACCTTCTTCCCATTTGCAGATACCATCATAAAATCTGAAAGTTAATAGAAGTTGTATTATTTTGAAATTTCATTAGAAGCAGGATAATAATGTGATGAATGTGTTTTTATAAATACAAGCCATACCTTAGCAATGACGCAAAGCACTCTGGGTCCTTCAGAATGGATCTAGCAGAGTGACCAGAGCTTTCAGCTTTCATCAACTGTGGTATTAGTTCATTTGCTATTTCAGAAAACTCTTTGTATATCTCTTCATCATCACGGGAATAGTTGTAGCTGTAAAGAAGGATATGATGCATTATGATTAGACTTTGTTGGTGTAAGATCATAGAATCAATAAGAATAATTTTAATTAACGATTGTAACAAGAATTTTCTCAAAACATACTTAATATTATATTAATATTGTTTACAATTTGTACTGTTGGTTGTGCTAATACTTAATTTGTTATAAACAAAAATATTTTATGACTAACTGTCGAATAACGTCGCCAGCACAGGCCCATGCGTGGAAAGCTTCTTTGTACATTTTATGGCGATGGTAGTGTCCTCCTTGGAATGTGTATGGGTAAACATGGCGATCTTCATAATTTGTTCTTGATGAGCGAATAGCCTGTGCATACAATGCCGCAGGGTCTGGTCTTTGTGTGCCATCAGGTCGTAAATTATCCAGTTCATTATGTAGAGGCAATTCAACATCAGTTTCCACTGAACAATTTGCTATTCTCATGTATTCATCTAAGTCTCCGAGATTACCCAGTGCCATGGGGTAAGCATCCAAATGACCTAAAAGGGAAAAATGGTCATCTATAATTACCCTGCAGTTAGGTTATTTTATTTGAGACAATTATAGTCACTAAAATTGAGGTTATAACATGTAAATTTTGTAGCAATTATTTGCAGCTGGCATTTTCAGGGTTCATACAGAAGTTATTTTGGCCCGAAACTTAAGCAGTATATGACAACACATGGGAACTTGCTTCACTTCGGAAAGCTGCAGCCTCAGCACTTTTAGTGCCAAGAACTCAGCGTATGGGTCGAGCAGTGATTTGTTTGTGTGCCCACAACCCGCATCTGAGTCGTGGTTTTAAGTAGCTATATGTGACTTGTGTTCATGCATGGATTGTGGGCACAAACCAATTGTTGTTCGGCCCATGTGTTGAGTGCTTGGCACTAAAAATGTAAAAACACTTTTGCACTTGGCACTGAAAGTGCTAACTTACATGAGTCTCAAATTATAGTTACAGAGCTTACATGGTACTTGTACTACAGTACCAAAATTTCCTGTTTGCTTGTAATATAATAAATTTATTAATATAAATTATATTTACCATTATCATACAATAACCACAACAGCCTGTGCTGCATTTGAGCAATTTCATGGACATCTGTAGTTTGTGTCAGTGTGGGGTTGATAGAAGACACAAGTGCAGCTAGTTCCATTACTCGTGTGCAGATCACTGGTTTACCAGCTACATACAGCCATGAACGTGCAGATACTCCATCACCAACAGACCTTCCACGCTTGTCTTCATTACCTTTGCCATGCCAAGTTACCTAGAATCAATAGGTGTACTTTTGTGTATGTTAGATATTATGAGGGCTAGCATGAGGTGGTGCAGGAAAACATTTCCTGGAAGGACTTGGGGGAGGTCTTTGCCCTACAGTGGGACAGTACGTATTACATATATAATTATGTCATAGGGTTTTATAATATTATTCATTGGAGCATTGTTGTGTAAATTACCTCAGCTGTTTCTGTGCCATCTTTCCCAAAAACTACCCAAGCATGGTCTTCAGATAAAGCCAGGTGAACGTCTTGTTTACCCAGAACTTGACAGCCTGCAGTTACTGCAAAAGCTACACCAAAGCAGTCAAGTTTATTTCCTGTTAAAAAACTATAAATAGACTGCAAATGCGCTCGATCCTTATAGTAACTGCGAGTCAACGAATTCCAAACTACATCGGCAACTCGTTTCACCAAATCTCTCGTAGTGTAAATTCCATTCAGCAGTTTCACATCGACGCCTCCACGCATCAGAGTCACAAAACGTTCATGAAGTGACTTCACTTCTTCGTATTCAACAGATGGAAACTTCATTTTCCCAACTTTATTTGACGCCAAATTCATTTCCTTGTCGCTGTTTTTTACATTAGTTAAATTGTTTTCAACCGCTCCAACAATAATAGAAAACAAAGCTAAATCTGCCTCCTTCTCACTGCGTAGTTGTTCTTCAAACAGATCACATACTTTCTGTATGCTATCTAACGGAAAATAATGTTTGTATTCCAACAACGACATTATTATGATTGCAATAATTCACATATTTCCCAAAAAACAATAATAATTATTATTTTACAGATCGTTTTGCCGGCTTGTAATTATTTTAAGTTTGCTGTGTATTTGTGTATATGTCGTATATTTTTTTATTGATATTTGATATATGGGCTATTCAGACAAAGAACAATTTTCATGCAGGTGCGAGATCGTACCACGGGTACGGATATTTGGCTTTTAGCCAAATATCCATACCCGTAACATTTTCATTAATTTTTGTTATAAGGCAATTGGCATCATCGAACTCCGGCTCAGTAACAGACACCGGCCAAGTATCCCTCACGTAAACTGTCACATCGCCACTTTTATTAATCACTTTACGTGTGTGAAAGCAGTTATATGCCGGTAATTGGTTAACTACAGAGTAATCGTTCAGCCAACATTCTGTTGCGGCAATGCCCGAGGAAGCCACAGCCAGAGCTATATTGCAGCCCTTGCGAGTTGGACCAGCAGAAGATTCAGTACAAACTTACCCGTACCTCCTGGTACGGCAAGAAGGATCAATCCCTCCTTTCCACTATTTACTCGGAGCAGGTGCTCAATGCTGAGGCTATCATGTCCTGGAGACTTTCCTCCTTTCTTTGATTTGATAACCAAATCTACATCCTTTGCAGTGAACCTAACCTTGGTATGCCCAGGTGCAGCTCGATCACCGGACACCGACAGCAGCTCACACGGAGCAGACTTCATAAACGGCTCAACCCTAAAATGCTGCTGAAATAATTTCGCGATGTCACCTAGCTCGTGTACACCATCGAAACTCACGGGTCGGCTCGGCTTCAAATTCAACTTATTGTTGATTTCCAAAATTTTGAAAAATTAATATTGCTACGGTGTCGCGCTATAATTATAGGATCACTCGGGTGTCTATCTGTCTGTCCGTCTGTCTGTCTGTCTGTCTGTCCGTCCGTCTGTCTGTCTGTCTGTCTGTCCGTCTGTCACAGCCAGTTTTCTCCGGATCCACTTGACCGATTCTGTTGAAATTTGGTACAAATATGGACTTCTATGACCCAAACACGGACGCGTTACGTAAATCATTAAATTTTTAGTACGGGGGTCATTTTTGGGGGTCAAACTAGAAAATTAAAAAAAAAGTTTTATAACAATATCGTGTGACATATCAAATGAAAGGGCTTACTGAGAGAATTTAAATGATATTTTTTTCATAATTTTAAAATAAATGGTTTTGAAGTTATTCAAGAAATTAGACGAAAAATGACCATTCCCCCCTTATCTCCGAAACTACTGAGCCTAAAATTTTGAAAAAATATGGAGATAATAGATATTTACCTAAAGATTACAGGAAAACACTATTAGAAGTCTGTAGTGTTTAAATAACATGTTAAAAAATTTAAATTCGTTTGTAACCCTTTGCACGGGAGTCCGACTCGCACTTGGCCAGTTTTTCGGTATTAGTTCCACTAGTGGGCAAGAGATGTCGCTGAACTAAGACTGCAATTTACACCGCAGTGTCAAAATTCTCAACGATTATAGGCCTCGCCGATGAAAATTTAAAAACATTTCAGGTTTTATATGATGGTACGGAACCCTCAGTGCGCGAGTCCGACTCGCTCTTGACCGGTTATACGTCAGTGATTTGTACATACCGTTGATTGATGACGTTTTGTGTGTGTTTGTGTTGTTGACGTTGACGGTTGACCACGGACCACCGTTGACCATCTGTGGTAGGGATGGGCAAGTGAAATAAATATATCGATATTTTTAAACAGTATCGATAATTAATTAGCGAAAAATATCGATATATCGTTTGTTTTCGCATGGTTATTCATACATATTCCCAAAGCACTCAAACTTCGTAAAAAAGAATAGACGAAATTAGTATTTTTATTAATGTTCGAGCCTAAACAATTATAAACAATTTAATCAAACCAGTAGACATCAGATATGGACATAAGTATCTATAAGTAATAACATTAAACATGAAACCAATGTTACATTAAAAACAAACAATATTGATTCGAATTCGATACTCTAAAATAAATATCGAATATTGAAATCTCGCGATTAAAAATATCGAATATATGTAATTGTATGAAATATATCGATATTTTTGCCCACGCCTAATCCGTGGCTGATTTGCCTTTAGCGTATCTCACGTACGTAAGCTTTTTGAAGTTTCTGAATTGTTTCATTGTTTGTACCTAATCTAAAGAACTTTTGTATTTCACGATAAAGTTATTTCGTTGTTGTGGGGAATGCAACAGTTGTCATGAATAATTTGAACATCGATGAAACTATTGGATATGTTAGAAAAATAGTTGAAAACATTCGATGTGCTATTTGGTTAGTTGCGAAGTTTACTTCTACTTTTACTTTATACTGTGGGAATTGTGTGTAAACTTATTTTATGAACACTATATTCTTCTTACATGGTGTCGTTATTTTCATATTCTTTTTAAATATGCTGCTATTATGGACCTTCAAGCCATGAATCCAGCTAAAGATTTACCTAATTATGAATCTTAAACTTTCCCTATTTTTATTCTTCAGATAACATGTTTATTTTTTATAATTCAATAAGTGCTTTCATAATTCAGTCTCAAATTGTAATTATTTCTGTCTACTTACACTAATTTTGTTGTATGCATCAAACTTATTGAATGTTTTGTTTGTCTTCTTCAGTGATAAAACAGATGGTCAGCGATTAAGATATTCATGTGGACATACTGCATGTGACGACTGTGTTATTGATGCTGTAGACTGCCAGCTTTGCTTCACACCCCCTCAGGTCACTAGTTCACAACCCAGGCTTGATATTGCCTTGACAGAGAGGGTAAAAAATACATCAGAACTATTAACAGTGTGTCAAGATTTGTTTAATACAGATGGTATGCTATAGCTAATTCAATTAATTTTAAAATTTGCTTATGTATTATGTTTATTGTATGTCATTTTTTTTTTCAGTTTTCAAACATAGAAGATTATCTGAGCAACTAAGGATTGAAAAAGAGCTGTTCCCAGAATGCATTCAAGCTCCTGTGAAGTATACAAATAAAAGAAAATCAACCATTCATTCTTACAAAAATAAAGAAAACAGGAATACAACATTTTTCCCTGGAGAAGGAATGTCACTCCCTTGCGAAAATATAACAATGGACAGCTCTGCCACATATGTTCAACAGTGGCTCAAGAAAAACGAAAACGATTTTACAAGAAAACCATTTAGAGATTTAAATGTTAATACTCAATCACAACAAAATATAACACTTCCACAAGATAAGTATAAACTGCCAACTATTTATGATGAAAATGTATCAATTCTCAAGACAAATAGAAAGAGATCACACTTTAAAACTACTGAGAAAAACACACCTCTATGGAGAAAAAATATGAAATCAATAATTCACCAACATAATGGTAACCATAAGAAAGTTAAAAAAGAATTACATACGTCTAATGCAGACCTTGTAAGGAATAAAACAAAGACAAAATGTGATAACGATGAAAGTGGTATCTTTATGGATGATCCTATTGTAATAGATGACTCACAAGAAACCGTTATTGATAAAGATAAAAATGCATGGCTAGCTGTGCTCAAAGCCAATGAAAATGAAGAAATTGAATCTACCTCACTAGTTAACTTAGATTTTAGAGATCATAAAACTTTAAATTATACAAATAAAGAAACTCCCATGCAGTCTGATGAATTACAAAGCAAAACAAATCCAAATATAAAAGTGCCTTTTTATAAAAAAAGTTATATCATAGAAACATGTACATATTGCAATACTGCGTCTGCTAAAGCTGTAGGTCAACCTGAAAAAGTGGAAATAACCATTGATAATGCTAATTATACAACTACAATTAAGATTTTGAAGGATGTTCAAAATAGTTCTAAGTTGAATACAACAAATTCAGCTTCAGTCCAAACTGATATTACTGAATCTGTTCCCATTGATGATATTGCATGTACAAAGAATGAAAAAGATGGTAGAGAAAATGTAGTTTCACAAAAATCAGATACACAAAGTGAAGACTTATTTGCAGAAGAAGGACCAAACATTGGAACTGAGTATAAACAAAACCACCTTCAAGACTCTTTAGTTATTGCAGAATCAGATAGTGATTTGGAGATGGAACTAAGTGGCCCAATGCCAGTCAAAGTGGATGTCCACAGATCTTGTGATGAATCGTAAGTTGAATCATTATTCCATACATGTGCTATTTTAGTTGTCTTACAAGGGCAGCCTACTTCATCTATCCAATGACTACTACACATTCATTAAAGAAAAAATATATTTATGAACATTTGGATAATTACATAAACAAAAATATTATTCATTACCATAGATGGCGCATGACGTATTTAGAAACATTCAGGAGCGAGTGCAGACCGAGCCTTGTGTGCCAAGGACGGCACGGAATAGAACGGCGACATTGTTTGATACGTAAACTGTTAACAGAGTGTTTCATAATACTACTTAATGCATTATTTATTTTTAACTGGGCATAACAGCTTTTTCTCTAGTTTTGTGTGAATACCGGAATCTTTTTTTTTCAATTTCAATATTGGGATTTACTTTTTCCTTCCCTGGTCTTGAATGCTTTCGCCAATTGGTTTTTGTGACGTTTCAGCCTTTGTTTATAGGCATCACAGGACCTGTCTATCTGCTCCCTCACAGTGGGAATTTCAGAATATTCATGTACTTCTGTATTCTTTACAAACCATGGGGCACTGATAAATGTCTTTAATGCTTTACTTTGGAAACGTTGAAGAATTTCGATATTGGAATGGCTTGCCGATCCCCACAGTTCAATGGCATATGTCCAAACTAGTTTGATTACACTTTTGTAGATCAGAAGTTTATTTCCCAAGCTGAGTCTGGATTGTCTGCCTATGAGCCAGTACAACTCTCTGAGTTTTATGTTTAGCCTTAATGTGGTCTCTCCATGTGAGTTTCCTGTCCAGATGCATTTCCAGGTATTTTACAGTTGTTTGTTGAGGTAGTTCAGTTCCATCAAGTTTCACCGGTGGGCAGTCTCCACGCTTGAGCGCGAACGTCACGTGGGTCGATTTTGCAGTACTTGCTCTTATCCTCCACTTTTTAAGCCATGTTCTAATTTCGTCTAATTGTGGTTGTAGTTTTAGGGACGATGTGTTGGGATCTTTGTGGCACGAGAGTACTGCTGTATCGTCAGCATAGGTCGCAATCATGACCTCGTCAGAGTATGGAAAGTCAGCTGTGTAGACTGTGTAAAATATTGGACCCAAAACTGAGTCCTGGGGAACTCCAGCTCCTATTTGGAATATAGATGACTAGCTTCTGCCAGCGGCTTCGCCCGCGTGGTCCCTAGGGAACATACTCTGGGGAAAAAAAGTAGCCTATGTCTCAGGCTCCAGACTATCTCTACCAATTTTCATTTAAATCGGTTCAGTAATTTTGGCGTGAAAGCGTGACAGACAGACAGACTGACAGAGGTACTTTCGCATTAATAATATTAGTATGGATAGACAATCTCCGATCCTGACTTGGAACATTCTATCTTGAAGGTAGAATTTTAAAATCATGTAGGCAGTGTTTGGTAAGCACAGTTTTAGTTTATATAGGAGACCCTTAGCCCATACACGGACGAACGCTTGTTGCACGTCCAGAAATACAGCAGAGCAGTATTCCTTTCTTTCTAGTGCTTGGCGGATGGTGTAAGCTACTCGATGGATCTGCTCTACAGCGCCGTGATGTGCACGAAATCCAAACTGATGATTTGGTACCTTTTGTTCTTCAAGTTTCGGATGAAGGTGTTGCAAAATCAGTTTTTCGAAGAGACGTTACAGGGAGAAGGCTTATTGGCCTGTATGATGCTACTTCCATTGCTGGCTTTCCAGGTTTTGCAACCTTGTATATTATGGATATATTCCATAAGAGTGGAAATATTGTAGCCTTCCTTGGCAGCTGTTTCATCTCTGCTGTTATGAGATCAAATCCTGGTGCCTTTTTTGTTTTAAGTTGGAGTATTTTTTTTTTACTTCTGCTGGTGTTTATTAATTTCAATGGCAATGACATTTGTTGGTCGCTGTTAAGAAATTTGATATTGGGATCATGAGTGTTATTAGTTTTAGGGATGTTATGTTTTGTCCAGTATACTTCCGAATCTTAAGTGGTGGGAATTCTTCAATGTGCGGTGGAACAGATGGCGTGTGTTTTAAGGCTGGTTTACTTTTATTGTTTGCTGTCTGTAACATCTTTCGTGCTCTTATTTCTTTGTAAACCTGACAGCCCTTGTAATTGGCTGGGTGGTCCCCAAAGTAAAGTGTGCAGGTAGCCAGTGTATTTCTATCTTTCTTTGGGCAATTTGCAATTTTGTGTCCCTCTGCACACTTAAAACATCTATAGGGGCGCATGCAGTTGTTTTTTTAGCTCCGGCTTGTTTGGGCTTGGTTCTATGTTTACAAAGAACATATTAAGTGGTTTTTTGTTCTTCTTGGATATGGCACATATGACTTCGCCTCTAACCTTATTGCCAGTTTTTTCAACTTCTTCTATAATTGATTCTTTAGGAGTTGTGTGATGTAAATTTTTCACTACGATTCTGTGGCATTTCTTTTCTTTTTGTGTGAAAGTGTGGCCAATAAGGCCATTGCTTCGAATGTGTTCTATTAGCTCTTTATATTAATTCACTTGATTGTAATAATCCATAAGAGTAGGTATCAATCAGCACACATTTATTTAGCAATTCAGTTAGCTTTGAAAGATCTTCTATGCCATAGAGGATGATCGTTGGCGGTTTGTGTACTTTCTTTGCCGTACAGTCTGACTAGTATCTTTTATATCTTCTGTGGAGTCTTCAGTTAGATCTATTGGAAGAACACTTTACAGGTAAAGTGTTCACAAGCAGGAACCAGTTTGTCAAACAGGTTTGACAAACTGGTTTCTGCTTGTAAAAAGAATTTATTTTTATTTTTACTCCTCTTCTTTTATTTCTTTTTTCACGGTTTTGATAACGAGGTCATGGTGAAGTCTCTCATTTGACATACCATGGTGCGTCTACTATCATTCTCAACGTTTTTGACTAAAATCTTTGTAGGATTCTCTTCGTATAGCCTTATAGAGTTGTGTTAGGTATTTTATCCCCACATCCGGTAGTTCTCTTAGAATAGTTGCAGTGATTAGATCATAGCCTGGTGCTTTCACTATGTCCAGTTGCCGAATTGCAGACCTGATTTCGGCTTTACTAAATTTCTCAAATGGCAGTTCTAGTTGGTGTGTTTGACCCAGTGTTTGTTTAACTGTTTCAGTCTTTGAGAAACCAGTATCGGGATTCGGCTAAAAACCTTGTAGATGTTCTATAAACACATTAGCTTTCTCAGTATCATTGTTAGCCTAGGAGTTATCTGCCTTAATCAGGGGTGATTGATGGACTATCGCGCGTTCAAGATTTTTTGTCGCCTTCCATAACGAAGAATCTGTCGCGGGTTTAGCATCCAAATGTTGCAGGTACTTTTGTAGGTTCTGGTTTCGATCCTCATTCAGTAGTTGTTTTAGTTGTGCAGCCAGTTTATTGTAAATAGCTTTGTCTCCTGGATATCTTGTAGTCTGCCAATGCTTCCTAGCTCTACGCTTTTCCCCCAATAATTTTCGAATAGGTAGAGAACATTGAGGTCCATTTCGAGTAAAACAAGGTGAAGGAGGCATGGCTTCCCACGCAGCCTGCTGGACAACAAGGTTAAAGTGATCCACTGCGCTTATGATGTCTTCGTCTGTTTGTAGTGGAGAGAGAGTTTGTCATTACTTCTCGAAAACATTCCCAGTTTGTTCTACGAGTATGAAGTCGGCAAGGTTTACCTTGAGCAGAATCTTTCGATTTAGCAGTATTTCCACAGGAGAGTGATCAAACGAGAGATCTGCACCAGATTTGCAGCTAAGGTAAGTGCTGTTAATACCTTTGGTCACGCAGAAATCAATTAGATCCAATTTCTTTTTTATGTCAATCGGCCAGTATGTTGGTTCATCGGTCGAAATGACGCCAAGTCGAAGTTTATTTATTGTTGAAAACAATTGTCGACCCTTTGGCTTTATTGTCCGAGAAGAGCAAATGAAGAGGAAATGGTCTTTTTTGTATTTGGTGGGCTCTTTGTCAATCTCTTTCTTTAGGATTACGCTCGCTCCTGGGCAGTGTTCGGTAGTAGATTCACATTTGCAGGCCCGGGCACCTAGAAGCGCCGGGGGTTAGCCAGGTCGCATGATAAAATAACTTCTTTAATTTCCATATTTCATAAAAGAGAGGTGGGAGATACTACCGATACTTTCCCAAGGTATCGTAGTCACTATTTTAGAGGGGATTTAGTTCCTCAAGGCTTGTGATTGATTAGAATCAGGTTATTTGACCGCCGCCCTTTACTCGGCGTTATATAATACTAGCTTCTGCCAACGGCTTCGCCCGCGTGGTCCCTAGGGAACATACTCCCCGGGATAAAACGTAGCCTATGTCCTTTCTCAGGCTCTAGACTATCTCTGTACCAAATTTCATCGGTTCAATAGTTTTGGCGTGAAAGCGAGACAGACAGACAGACATACAGAGTTACTTTCGCATTTATAATATTAGTATGGATAAGGATTGGGAATAAACAAATAAATTCAAAATGATTTCTTTATATAAAAAAATAAAACATGTTTAGTTATTTAAATTTTGACTTTAATTGCAGGGAATATGGTGTTCTCAGTGAAATTGTGAACACTCAGGAACATGATACCAGGCCCAGGCGTGGACCGCGAGGCCTCACTCCCACTAGCACTGATTCTTCAGATAAAGAAAATTACAATCCCAACAGGATGAAAAAAAATGCTTCTAAAAAGAAAAAGCATACTAAAAAGTGACATAAGTGTTTTAATACTAAATTGAAATATTTAATTATGTCTTTGAACACTAATCAGTGAGTTTTACATGTAAAGTTAAATGGATTACAGCATTTTTTAAGGATTCTGTGCCTTAATTGTTAAGTGGCCTTTATTATAAGTTAAAATTATATTTAAAAAGAAAAATGTTTTTATTGACCAATACCATCGATGTCAGGACATTTGATTGCGTCATTGCGTCTAACAATCAATATGATCATCATCATCATATCAGCCAAAAGACGTCTACTGCTGGACATAGGCCTCCCCAAGTGTCGCCACAACAATCGGTCCTGTGCGTCTTGCATCCATCGGCTACCGGCGACCCTCACCAGGTCATCGATCTACCTTGTGGGAGGCCTTCCAACGTTGCGTCTTCCGGTACGTGGTCGCCACTCCAGAACTTTTCGGCCCCATCGACCGTCTGGTCTGCAAGCAATGTGCCTTGCCCACTGCCACTTTTGTTTTGGCGATCCTTCGGGCTATGTCGGTAACCTTGGTTCTCTTGCGGATATCATCATTTCGATCTTGCAAGAAAACTCCAAGCATTGCCCTCTCCATTGGGGGTGGGGTAGGGTATTAATGCCTAGCCTTCTCCAGTCCAAAAGCTTGAAGATATCCTCCATTGCGGCTGTGAACAATTTCGGAGAAATGACGTCTCCCTGCCTCACACCCCGCTGCAGGAGGATAGGTTTCGAGATCTGATCCAGCACCTCAATGTACCGATAGTCGATCTGGCACCGTTGGAGAGACAGTAGTACAGCTCAAGTCTCGATCGAATCGAAGGCTTTCTCGTAGTTCACAAACGTTAAGCAGAGGGGCAGATTATACCCTTCGGCCTTCTGTATAACTTACCGCAGCTGGTGCTGAAGCCTTTTCGGAATCCGTCTTGTTCGGGAGGCTGAAATCGTCAAACATGCGCGCGAGACGGTTCGTGATGACTCTGGAAAACACCTGGTAGATGTCACCGGATAATTGCAAAATACGGAAGACTACAAAATATCTTGAGAGATACTGAACTCTCGATAAATTGTCAACTGAACATTTGGAATATTTTTTTACGCATCAATATATGATAGTTTATAATTTCTCTAATTCATTTCGAGAAATTGTGTACTCGCTTATAATGGCGCATATTGGCGCGAATCAGAGCACAAGTCTACAAATATCTATTTTGGTGTGATAGTTGAATTGAAAACTCCCTCATTGGCCTTCGTTAGTGTGAGCTCACGTGTAGGTTACTTCATAGAGTTACGAATTGAATGGAGTCGTTTTCAATTTCGCGAAATAAAAAAGACCCATGGCAAAAAATTGGTTGGTATATTCTTATTTAGTATAATGTTCTTTTGATCTAATTATCATCTTGTATAATTGACATTTGATCTAACCGCTGAACTTTATGGGAGGGTGCAGAATCCTGTTCAAAAACCCAAAATTCTGTTACTAACCACCTTGCCCATATATGGACTTTTTTGTCTGTTTTTTTTTTATATCACTAAATAGTTCAACCACCATTTCTATAGGCCGACCGTTTATCTGAGCCCTCGCCTGCGCGGTACAGGGGCGCGGGGGTATGGCGACAAAGGGGACTGAGACAGGTGCGGGCGGCGGGGGCGCTTAGTGAGATATACACGACATGAAATGCGGCAAGATAGTTCCAAAGATATGTGACGTCATAGTAAAGAAATAGTGATTTATTAAATGAAAAATTATTAATGATGATACAAAATGATAATTAACTAACTAAAAGCTATGAAGGTACCTAAATAAAATATTTGGTAATAGACTATTGTACTATTTATTATATAAAATAATCATCAAAATTATATTTCAATCAGTTATGTCCATATCAATGTCGGTGGAACTTGATTCTTCACTTTCGAAGGAGCCATCATCGGATTCATCAGAGTCGTCCAGAGTGTTGATAATAAAATCAACAGCATCATCCCGAATTCCATCATGTTTGCAGTACTCGTCCTCGATATTAATTACATGGTTAACACAATGCTCCCACTTCTGTGCAGAATATTCAGCAAATAATCCCTCTAACATAGTTTTTTTTTGGTCTAAATTAGAGTCCACACTTTTTTGTGCTAATTGTCCCTTAATGTCACCCCAAACCAACTCAATAGGGTTCAGGTCTGGGTGATAAGGAGGCAAACGCAACACTTCATGCCCGTTTCTTTCAATAACTCGTCAATTTTACAAATATCTTCAGTTTCTGTCTTTTTAATCAATTTTGATAAGTCGTCCTTTTTTAGTTTATCATCGAAATCCACGTCGTGTCGTCGTAACCATGTTTGCATAACTGCCTTGGTAGAAGCCATAGTCGGCTTTTTTTCTTCTCGAACCGAATGGTAAGCTGCGTTATCCATCACGATAACGGAATTTGGTAGTATATTGGGCATTAGCTTTTCATTTATCCATTTACTGAAATTCACGAAATTCATAGAATCGTGATAATCACCTGTTTTACATTTGGATTTAAATATTACAAGTGCTCCGTCTACAAATCCAGTTTGACCTCCACAATGTACGGACGGCCACGTTTCCTTTTCCCTTGAGGATTCCAGTCCATAGCCTGTTTTGGAATGTGATCGGGATCCCTCCGGAGCGTGTCACCAATCCACCTCCACTTACGGCGCTTGATCTGGCGGTCGATCGGGCTCTCGTGGCATTCTTCTAACAGCTCTACGTTAGAGATGGTCTCAGGCCAGTAAATTCCGAGTATGCGACGAAGACATCGGTTGACAAAGACCTGGATTTGGCGTGAGATTTGCTTTGTCACCTTCCACGTTTCACACCCGTAGAGCAGCACGGATTTGACCCGAAAATTTTGAGTTTAATTCTTCGGGTCAGTTTCCGTGACTGCCAAACACGTCTTAGTTGCGCGAAGGTAGCTCGGGCTTTGGCAATCCGTGAAGTAATATCCTCTTCAGTCCCTCCAGTCTCCGACACGACGCTTCCGAGGTAGGTAAATTTGTGGACGCGTTCCACTGCCTCTGTGCCAATGAGCAGCAGTGTTGAATTCTTCACTCCTGTACGCATCTCCTGGGTCTTCCGGGTGTTGATTTTATGTCCAGTTTTCGCCGCCTCCTGGCGCAGGTCGATCAGTTTTGCTTGCATGTCGGCGTGCGTATGACTCAGCAGGCATAGGTCATCGGCGTAGTTCAGGTCTTCCAAGACATTGGATAATCCCCACTCTATCCCGCGGCGCTTGTTGTCGTATATGCGAAGCATAATTCCGTCGAGGACAATTATAAAGAGGAGAGGTGAAAGGAGGCAACCTTGGCGGCCACCCGCGTGTACCGCGATGTCGTCCGAGATGAGGCCGTCGTGAGTCACTTTGCAAGAATATTTCCTGTAGATGCTCTGTAATAGGCGGACCATTTTTGGCGACACTCCAATGTTCAGGAGACGTGACCAGATGCTGGACCACTGCAACGTATCAAAGGCCTTTTCGAAGTCGATAAAGGTAAATCTCCCTTTGCCATTCTGATGCCTGCTCCAGTATGATACGGAGAGTGTTGATTTGGTCCGTACACGAGCGGCTTGAATGGAAACCAGCCTGCTCCTTACGTAGTAGGGGTTCCACGGCCTTCGACAACCTGTCCACGATTATCTTGCAAAAGACTTTTGAAGGAATCGACAGCAACGTTATACCTCTCTACTACTATATTAGATCAAAAGAAAATAAAATCTTTCGGAGGTGGGGTCCAAAACTTTCCATAGTTCTTGAGCTTTGCTGCATTTAGGGGTGACATCCAACCGTTCCTCGACTTTTTTGTCTCGGTCAGCATTGTTATTCTGTAAATAACTATTGCGAGATTGAGCTTCACCTGAGTGACAAAACTCACTAAGAGAGCTTTATCACACACAACATAGGTCGTACCTATATTAATACGAGTTTGATACCTCACCTCGTATTCCGTTGTCGAGACACAAAATTGTTCGAGCAGCAGGGTGTAGAAAAATCGAGCTCGCTTCGCTCGCTCTTGCATTCTGCGCTTTCTTGGTTTTTGTATCTTTCTGTAAAACTCAACAAGATGACTTCTATTTAAGTATTGTTACGAGCTTGGGGTTCGTTACAATAAAAACAGCCGATTAATTGACCAAAAATGACACTTTAATTTACAACACTAATGATCACTTTAAACACTAATTATAACACACAATCGCACCACTTAACTTCACTTTCATTCGCAGTTGAAGATCGCTTTCGAAGTAATCGCTTGTATCGCTAATTCAATACTGACTCCAGTCGCCGGATGACCGCCCTTTTATACCGACTGTTATTTCTAGAACCTTCTAGTATGGAAACATCTGGAAGGTTCGGGTAGGTACATACCGGTCCCGACTGGCCAGGTGGCCCAGTCATTCTTCTATTCTATACTAGATGGCGCTAGTTATACGTAATGTACCCAGCATTAATTCTGGCGCGTAACACTGCTCCCTTCTAAGACATGCTCGTCCCGAGCATTATTGGTCCCATAATAACGCGCCAGTCGATCCACGTGGACGATCTTAGGAGCACTTCTTGTACCTTTTTGATACGGTAGGTCTCGTTATTGATTTTTGTCACAATCTGGTACGGCCCGTCTCATTTAGCTTGAAGCTTAGGAGATTTCCCTTTACTGCGAACTGGATTGTGCAACCACACTAGTCAACCTTCGTCGAAACCTCTATTGTTCATTTTGCGGTCATAACGGGTTTTCATCTTTTCAGACATTTATAGACCCGATACTCTGACGTGCTCATAAATGTCATTCATTTTGTTCCGCAAGTCATTCGCATAATCGGTTGGTACCTGGCACTGCGTGGGGCATCAGGTGGTATTCCAGTGATCAGGTCTGCAGGCAGCCGTAATTCTCTACCAAAGTTTGCGAAAGCTGGTGTCACCGATGTGCTTTCGTGAACAGCACTTCGATGTGACAGCAAAAACGGTTGCAAATGCTTATCCCAATCGCGTTGCTAGTTTTCCACAACTTTTGCCAGGTATCTCTCCAATGTCTGATTGAATCGTTCCACCATTCCATCCGATTGTGGGTGGTAAGAAGTTGTTCTCATTTTATGAGTACCCATAACTCGGCAAGTTTCCTGGAATATTTGTGACTCAAATTTCCTTCCTTGATCGCTGTGAATCTCCAATCTACAAAATGACAGAAGACTTCATAAACTAGTTTATCTGCAAACTGTTGAAGCTTCTTGATTTGAATTGCGAAGACTTCCGGTCATTTAGTGAATAGTCCAGGATCCATGGTCCATTTTTGCACTTGATTACTATCAAGCTTATTTTGATGAGACGCACACCAATTTTCTGTACGAAAACTCGATTGTGGTAGGTAATAGTAGTAGTAGGTAATAATAGTAGTAGCAGGGATAAAATATGTTGATTTGATGATTCTCAAAAATGTATTACTAACTGGGTTTTTTTTTGTTAAATCTGATGATAATTATCTAAATTATTCGAAACAATATTTTTCCTACAAAATGTATGGTTTGATCAAAGAGTCCGCTCCTTTCAACATGTATCGATAACGAGGTCATCAAAAATGATTACTAACCAGCTGATTTTTTTTTACTTAGTTTTTTTTTTTATATAATTTAACAGTCACATTGTCCAACAAATTGCGTGGTACGTTATCCCGGTCCTACGCTCAGAAATTGTTAGTACCACAAGACCATTTTTCTCATTACTAACTGTAGGACAAAAATATTACCTACATAATAGGTTAGTGTGTTCTGTGCCCAAATGAAACAATGTCCTAGAAGAAAACAGCTGGTCCGACAAGAATTGTCATTTTTTCGTTTTCCTATTTGTAACATAAGACACAGTGAAAACATCTTTTTTTAAATGTAAATAACTTTGTTTTTGTAGTAAACCAGGTACAAAAATTTGTGTTTTTACATAATATAAAAAAAATAATCTTCATCAGATTCATCTGATAAATCTTCATAATATTCGCTACTAACATCGCTGTCACCTTCATCTATTTCATTTTCCCCATTCATGGTATCTGATTCTGTAATAGCATGAAAAAATTAAGTAAATTATATAATAATGAATCAATCATACAAACTCAGAGGCGGCGTAAAGCGTGGACGACGTGGGCCACTGCCTACAGCCTCGCGGTCCGAAGGGCCCCGCAGCTTTGGCTTTCTTCAATTCTGAAAAATTGTAGCTAAGTCCATCAAAAAATTCCAACTTATCCGAGTATAATTGCATTTTATTATAAGCTCGTTTCGCTCGCTCTTCCTATCTGAATAATTTTTATTGTAAGGTATCCTTTCTATAAATTCGATCGAGTAACGTAACAAACTCCTGCTTCATTAAGTGGGTCATTGTCAAATTTAGCGCAGGTAATCGTGACTAAAAATTATAAACTTATAAAAAAATAAAAATACTTAAACTTGAGTTTTCTTTGTGTACATGCTTGTAAAAACAACTGAATATGGTCTGTTACTGACGGCCGCGATGTTTAACTTATAATTAATTATTTATTCCAGATTTTGTGGCTTAGGGTGTAAAAAAAATACAACTCTGTTATCACTACGTATTGACTTTTATTACGAAATTAAACAATTCAGTCGCAATTATTTTGGCATTAATGTTAACTACAGTCTTTTATCTTATAATCACATTTGGAATCACAACGTTTTTTTAAAGTTTAGTAATCATTAACTTATTTTCTAAACCACTCTGTTACTTTTTGAATGTTTGCAAACTTTAAATTTTACCGTATTACTTCAAATATTTACATATTAACCGCTAACTGCAACATATTGTAAAAATATCTATAAAGTCAAAATATTTTTAAATTGCCATACTATATCAACTAACTTAATGTAAAAATCTTAATTAAGTCTTTTAGTCTTCGGGACAGAAAAGTAACAGAGTTGTGGCGCAGTAACATAGTTGTTAGTTTTCTTATCTTACTTGACTATATCAGACTCTGTTGGGGTTGAGATCATAATTATTAACATAAACTCCAATAATAATAAAAATCAACATTACTGCTGGTAAGTATTTAGCAATACCAACTTTATGAAAACAAAAATAAAAAATCTTAAAAAAGTAACAGAAAATGAAAGTCTCTTATTTCTCAAAAATGTCTAAAGCAGTATCAAATTGGCAGTAGGATATTCTTGTACCATTACATACTTTTTTTAGTTCTGGAACAATAGCAATTAAATTATCAAAAGGCACATAAGATATATCAGACTCATCTAATTTAAATTTGGTTGCAGTATGATCCATTGACTTACAAAATATAATTTTAACCTTACCATCATCTTCTTCAGATAAGGCCTTACCCAACTATATGTAGTCTTGTTTTGGGCTGGACATTTTAACCAAGACACAAACACCTTGTTTTAGAATAGAATACTCTTTAGTATGTACACCATATAGTACAGAAAACACAAATGAGAAACATTACATAGGGTGACACAATGGGCGGCCTTATCGCTAAAAGCGATATTTTCAAGACAACCTTTGGATGGATTCTAAAGAGAAAAAGGAGATACAGTACTGTAGGTAGTCTTAGGTGTACTATTTATACAAACATCAATACATACTAAATAGATAAATTTTATACAATGATAATTATGAAACAATAGCAGAGAACTCTAGTAACAAACGCTTTAAAGAGAGAGATAGTGGTTCTTGACCAAAGTTTTAAATAGGACAAAGATTGAGCACGCCTTATCGACACAGGCAAGGCATTCCATAACCTCACCGCTTGAATCGTGAAAGAATTATCATAGAAGGTGGTGGAATGCATCGGCATTTCTAGTCTCAAGTTTTCCGATGACCTCAGATATCTATTATGTGTGTCATGAAGGAACTTGAATCGTTCTTTAAGGTAAGAGGGGGTTTTAGGATTGAACAGAATACTGTAGAGCAGAAATAAAATATGAGAATCCCGGCGAAAACGTATGGGAAGCCACTTGAGTTCTGTCCGAAATTTAGAAATGTGATCATATTTGCGCAAGCCAAATATAAATCTATGCAAAGGTTTTGAAGACGCTCAAGTTTATCTAGTTGTGCCTGAGTGAGATCGAGATAACTGACATCAGCATAGTCAAGGACGGGAAGCAGAAGGGACTGTGCAAGCGCAGTTTTATTGGCAGTAGGAAGGAAGTTCTGCAATCGTCTAAGGGACCTGGCAGATGCAAAGATAACGAATGAACGTGAATATTTTCCTTCTCGATCAAAGCATCGTCACTTTGTTTTGATGTGCTGGGTTCTGTCAAATAAGGGTTGGAAGATTTTTCTTTTTCTTTCAGGAGTGGACATAACAATACGGAGTGCTCTGGCGCTATTTTTACGTTTGGCAGTTGCAGTTCGCCATTTCTTTTTTAACGCCCTATGTTCACGAGCTGATAAATCTCGCACTAAGCGTTTGTTTGCATTATCTTCTCCCTATCTTTTCTTCTAGATTCTGCTTCATTTTCAGGATTATTTTTACGAAGTTGACGGTAGTCAACGTCGTAAAAATGCTGTTTCTCACCAGGCGTGAGAGGCATTTCGAGATCTCGAAGAAACACAATACTAAACCTGAAACAAAGTTTTTGAGTTCATAGAAACATTTCATTTATAGGACTTAAGATATTACCTACATAAGAAAATCCATTTATGAATAAAAAATACGTTTAAAACATGAAAATTAAGTATAAAGTTAAAGAATTATATTCATAATTCCACTCTGTTACTTTGTTTACAACTCTGTTACCTCGAGGTAGTAACAGAGTTGCGTAGTAACAGAGTAGTAAATTTTGCTTACTACAAGACATAAATCATAAAGTAATGATCAAGTAACAATCTTTCTTTCATATTTAGATTATTAACCACTCTTACAACATACTGAACATAAAATTACTTAAAAATACGTTTATCTACTTACGTAAATAGTAGGTAACAAAGTGGATGCACAATAAAAACACGCAGCCTGATCCACGCCTCATGGTCGACTAGCACCTTCCGCACCCCGCCACCCGTGCTCCCGATCATCCACAATGAATGCCAACGTCCCGCTCAATCTAGTACAAAATCTAAGCAGCGCCATCTCTATTTTACGTTGTGAATTACTTGGTAACATAACATTCCAGTTGTATCACACCATACGCGGGACCAAATTTCAGAAAATAATTATTAATCAGAATTGTAATACTTACCTGTTTTAAGACATATTCTAAAATACTGACTGTAATCTGTTTGTAGTTATCATTTATTTAAAGCGTGTTGGTATAGTAGAAAATAACAATTTTTTATTCTTATTGTAACAGAGTCCTACTAGGGACATAAAGATTTTGTTAGAAATACCGCTCTGTTACTAGGAACAACCACACTGTTACTTTAAAAAAGAACTAAAAATAACAAAACTTAGTCTTAATTTTACTAATCAGTGTTTAGTAATGTGGTGTATTGTGTGTTTAATGTATTTTTTATACAATAATGTGTATTTTATCCGAATTTAAAAATAACACTACTCAGGGACAAGGTTTTCTGCGCAAAATTTGACAACGACCCAAGTATTGTCAAAAGATAAGCTGCGGAGGGATAGGCACTATTGTTCACAACTCGCTTTGACATTCCAGGCTCTCTAGGTTTATTTTTTTCTATAATTTTCCCACATCCGTCTATATCTGAACAAGTCTAAAGAAAATCAGCTATTCGTGCCTATTTCAGAGGTTGGATTCTAAAATCTGTGGACCCGTTTGCTGCCGCCATCAATGACGCGCTCTGGGTTGCCTCCTTAGCCAGCTGACCCCCTTCAGCGGGTTGCGAGCGAGATGGTCCAGTCGTGATGGCGACAGTGCCGGCTCGCTTGTGCCGTATTTCCTTTTGAAATACGGGTCATTTGATACTGCACGCTGGATGCTCGCCATCGCAGTTTGCACAAGTGGCGGGCTCCTCTCTCGATCGCGTGCAGTCTTTAGCGAAATGCCCCTCACCGCATCGGACACAAGTGAGCGGCCGGTGGCATTGGTGGGAAGAGTGCCTAAACTTTCGGCATCTATGGCATTGTGCGGGCCCACGTTTGCCCCGCCATGCCTCAATCTTGATACCACGCATGTACATAAACACGGTGGTGTCTTAGATGCTTCTTGCGTCCGCCGTCCTTTGAAACACGGCGTGGTACACTAACTCCAGTCGCCGGATGTCCGCCCTTTTATACCGACTGTTATTTCTTTTGCCGTTTGGTGTCGGCCTGCGCCGTATGGTACCGTAAAAGAATAATACCATCCCATCACTTCCCGTAGGTGTCGTACGAGGCGACTAAGGGACTCACCAGAGAATGGGCAGCAGCGTTCTCTGTAAAACGCAACACCATACACTGCGATCGCCAACTCGCCTGCCAAGCGTGGTGATTATGGCAAACCTCCCCCCCCCCCTGTGGGGGAGGCCTATGTCCAACAGTGGACGTCTTTCGGCTGATGATGATGATGTTATTTCTTAACCTTCTAGTATGGAAACATCTGGAAGGTTCGGGTTCATACCGGTCCCGACTGACCAGGTGTCGAAACATCGAGAATGATCTAGTATAGAAAAATCTAGAAACATCTTGACCCCCAGTAGGTAATTCTTCTACTCGATACTAGATGGCGCTAGTTGTGCATAAATGTACTCAGAGATGGGATACGAAAATTGTCGAGCTCGCTCTTGTATTCTACCCTCTCTCATAGTTCTTGAGTGTATGACTGCATCAGACAACCAAGTTAATTATATTTTAGTATTAATAATTATTAGCTCGAAAATTTTCGTTTATTGCAATCAGTGGCGTAGCTAGCAGCTATTTTTGATTATTATAATAATCAAAAGTATCCAAGGCGGGTGCAAAGTTAATCTTCGAGCTCGCCTTAGCACAAAAATTCTTATGCTCTCACCAACCAGTAGGTTTCGCGGAGTTCGGATAAATAGTCCATATTGTCTTTAATAAACAGTGATGTTTGTGAAGAACATTCCTGACATAAAATCTGCGGCATAAATCGAACAACCGGCCGTGTAAACGCCATAATTATTTCGGGCCCCCGGGGCTCCATTTCTGGGGTGACACCACATTATCCGCACCGGGTGTCAACCATGCTAGCTACGCCACTGATTGGAATCAACCTATTTTTAGGGCTCCGAACAAAAAATAGAACCCTTATAGGAGCACTTAGGTGTCTGTCTGTCGGTTCGTCTGTCCAGGCGAGTTTTCTCCGGATCTACTGGACCGATTCTGTAGAAATTTGTTACACATGGATTTCTGTGACCCAAACACGGACGCGTTACGGAAATAAATAAATTTTGACTATGGGGGTCACTTTTGGGGGTCAAACCAGAAAAATTAAAAACAGTTTTTTAAACTGTATTGTGTGACATATTAAATGGAAGGACTTACTTACTGTGAGGGTTTTAATTATACATTTTTTTATAATTTTTAAGTAAATAGTTTTGGAGTTATTCAAGAAATAAGACCAAAAATTACCATTCCCCCCATTATCTCCGAAACTACTGAGCCCAAAAATTTAGAAAAATATCCAAATAATAGCTCTATACCTTAAGATTACAGGAAAACCTATAAGAAGTCTATAGTGTTAAAATAACATGTTAAAAAAATGAAATTGGATCGGAACCCTTTGCACGCGAGTTCGACTCGCACTTGGCCAGTTTTTTTTAACAAATTAATAAGATATTCGATGATTTGAACTTTGAGACCTGTTTTGCTGACTGAATGTGAAGTTAATTAATCCAGAAGGTTTGAGTTCAATATAAATGCAGGTTAACTAAACTAGATGGGTTATCGAAGTCATAAAAACAACAAGATCGGAGGTATCACTGTATTGTCGGAAATTTCGCTATAAATTTAGTAGGGACGGGATCACCACCAGCCGCCGCCGCCACCGCCGCTGGACCAGCCACCGCCGCCGCCGCCGGACTTCCAGCCGCCACCGCCGCCTCCGCCGCCGCTCGACCAGCCGCTGCTGCCACCGCCGAGCTTCCAGCCGCCGCCGCCTCCGCCGCTGGACCAGCCACTGCTGCCGCCGCCGCCGCCAAGTTTCCAGCCGCCACCGCTGCCGCCGCTAGACCAGCCACCGCCGCCGCCGCCAGACTTCCAGCCGCCGCCGCCGCCGCCGCTAGACCATCCGCTGCTGCCGCCACCTGGTCAAACACAAACGATCGGTCAGTATATGTATATTTAATCGATGAAATTCTATCATGTAAAACTAGTACGAACCTAATGACATCAAAATAATGATGTTCATACATAGGTGAAGCGTAAGTAGATAATTATGTACCTACTTCGATGCAGATGCTCCACAAGACAGTTTAGAGATGGCAAATTTTATAGGTGTTGCAATATCGTTAAGTCATGTTCATGATGCCTTCTACAAATAAGTCAAAAACCTTGACTTGCGGTCAAGTACCTACTCTGTAACTTCATATTAAAATAATTTTAAGATTGCGTAAAATGAGTTGGTATTATTATTGTATTCTCAAGAGTGAAGTTTTACTTAAACAACAGACCGGCTTAAGTCCAGTCAGACTGAATGCAGTCGTTGCGAAATTTGTAATGGCTGCCGCAGAGCGAATGGATGACCCTAACTATTGACGACGTCTACGCGTCTCACTCGACCTCCAAGCGTTAGATTTTGTAGGTACCTAGGTAATAGTTAGCGTACCTAGGCACTCAGCCTAAAACTATTTGTAGATTAGATTATAATATAGGAAATCAGTAATGCTATACCTAGGTACCCACAATACTTACACCAAATAGCAAAAGTAAGTAGTTAGGAGGTTCACTTCACTGTGCTAAGTATTATTTTAGGTTCATTGACATGTCGTGACTTCTTTGTTACGAGGTCAGTAAACCGTGGGTTTATTCGCGAAGTACTGCACTGCATACGTATCTGCGTCGTAGACAAGTCTGACTTTTAAATAGTATAGACTGGTAGAGTTGAGCAATTCAAGTTTTGGTACTTAGGTATACCATAATATGCATTTTTAGCTAGATCCACAGGAAATGAACTTCAGCTTCAGAACAGCAGCTTCAGGATATCTAGTATGTGCGGTTGTTTCTACGAAATATCGAGTTTTTCAAAGAACAAGATTAAAAAAATTAAACGGCTTACCATAGCCTCCACCACCACCTCCTCCGGTAGTGATGATCTTGATGATTTTCACCTCTGTGTACATAAAAAATGAAATATTAAAGTACTAGTATTCGAAATTAGGTACAGGAAATCTTTCGTGTGTAGGATCATTTTAGACAACTAGTTCAACTCAAACATATCCAAGTAGGCCAGAACTTATTATCCTGAATGATAAGTTTTGAGTTGATAAATGGTAGGCTGCTAGTCAGTTGATGATTAGTTGGGTACCCGCACAAATAAGTACCAAGGGCTGGGCATATAAAAATAGTAAATATGTTGTAACCAAGTTCTAGCGCTCTACTTAGTTGATGTAGAAATGCGTGCCTACAGTGAGTTACTTAGACTAACACGGAATTAACGGATCACATAATTATTTAACACTATGTAGTAGGTTCTCCATCGGAACTTCGGAAGCCTACAGAGTTACAGGCGAGCTAGAAATAGTAAGAGTGACTCACGTCCGCCGCTACCACCGCCGCCGCCGGACCAGCCACCACCGCCTCCGCCGCCGCCTAGCTTCCAGCCGCCGCCGCCGCCGCCGCCACCGTAGCCGCCACCGCCGCCGCTTGACCAACCGCCACCACCGCCGCCGCTGGACCAACCACCGCCGCCGCCGCCTCCGCCACCCGACCAGCCACCGCTACTGATGTAGCCGGCCTTGGCCGCGACCACGGCTAACGCTAACAGACAGACGAACACCTGGAAAGGTAATGTTAATATCAAATTCATAGTCAAGCGTGAACCTTTGAGAAAGTGGTTTCTACAGCCACGAAACTAACTACGTAGGACCCTTCTTTCTGATCGTCCATTCGTCCTTATTTAGGGACAAGCACAAAAACCTACTGCGTATTTTTTTCTGCTTTAGCCAATAAGTAAACGTAATACTCTCTTCTAACTAAACACGGATGAGATAGCAATAACAGAAAGGCGTAACAGACTGTTCTCAAAATAATGATGAGAAAAAATTGAAAGTGCTATAAGAGGTCACAGTGGAATGAAAGGAGGAAAGATTACGCTTTATGTATATTATTATAGCATAGTAAAGTCGGTCATCTTTATTTACTAATATGTTATAGTTGTTGTTGTCTTTGCACATCTTTTGTGATTGAAATAATTAGGTAGGTCGGTCCCTACGTTTTGCAATTACTCCTATCGAAACGTTTGGAGCAGGCTATAATTTTAGGCACTTAGATAAGACAACGATTTAAATTGAATACTATCATGGTTGAATAAAATTCAAAATACGCTACCGATGCTTTATCGTTTTTTGGTTAGTTTTGTAAACCACCCACAAGTAGGATAGCAGTCTGATTTTGGCTAAATGAAATATTGATATTTTGTCTCAAATTTTTTTAGTGGCTAGTCCTTTACGAAACAAGCAAGGCTAAGATTTTTTTATAAATGCACAAAATAATGAACAAAATTGAAATCACAGCTCCAATATGTTAAATGAATTATTAAATTACCTTCATGACGAAGCTGAGAGCAAACTGCTTGCTGAGGGGTCGTTGTTATCGCATTATATATGTGAGGTAGCATCTCCCACCCGGGTCCACTCGCGGCCGCGCGTCTGTACGAAGGCGAACGGAAGCTGCTCTGCGGCCATAAGTGACGCAAGCGCAACCCATTGTCCCTGCCTTGATTTGCCGGACTTGCGTTTATTCACATTAGTCTATATCCCGTGGAGCTTTACTGACATGATCGATTTTTGTGATTAATATTTTTTCAATGCTTTGTAATAATAACGTAGATTGGCGGTCGTAGAACTTTGTTTTCAGGGTTTTTCTTTACCTACGGCACTACACTGGCGGAAGGGACTTGAGGTTGGGACATCACATCCTTATCTGAAAAAATTCCAATAACCAAGCTCTTCCTAACATTTTTACTGCATAAGTATAGAGTAAAAAGTTGTAAAGCGTGCGAGTTAGCTTAGTAAAGCAAACGTTTGAGGTATTATTATTTAGTTGAGTTGAGTTATCACAAAACCTATACTTATAGCTATAATGATTTACTTACTATATTAACTTAATGATATCCTTCGCGGGGTCGGCCGAGAAGATCGATCGCCAGGAGACCGAAAAGGAGTTCAAATTCAAAATCCGAGATGGCGCCATGAAAATTTGCAAATTTTTCCTCATAGGTGTCTTTTAATGGTTTTCATGGTCGCTTAAATAGTTTCTTAGAATATTTTTATCACTTCATATGCGTCACCGGAACAAATATACAACAAATCCCACCCAAAATCAATAATTCCGTGGCGTAAAAGAAAAAAATATTTTACAATTTCACGCTATATTTTACAATTCTACGACGTTTGCAATTTTCAGGTGACATATGCATGCATACAGGTACTTAGTGCTAATACATGACAAGTAGGTAGGTACTTAAAATAACAAATAATAAAAACTGGTTAAGTGCGAGTCGAACTCGCGCGCCAAGGGTTCGCAATGCCGCATTTATTGGCACTCGGGGACTTACTGTTGACCTCAAATCTTGAAATTTCAAAGCAAGGGCCCCCAATAATAGTACGAAATCCTTTCGTGTCCGACTCGCAACGGTTTTATAATGTACGAAAAAAAATCACGAATATTTGTCGGTTTTATGAGGTCATGACCGTATCGCACCCTTAGTAATATAAAGGCTTAAAACAAAAAAGTAGTTTTTTGGGAATACGTGTTTAAAGATTCTGAATTGTTACATTCCAGCTTATTTTTTTAATATAATGCTTAGTACTTTAGTTATAAATGTGATTTTCTTCAGATTTATTCTTCGATACCTAGACTAAGTAGTCATCAATAAAAATAAATAATAATATGACGAGACGAGCGGGGGGAGTGTGAGAGAGACACATATGTAGTTACCGAGTCATTAATGTTCTTTTCTCTCTCTGTCAGCGGTAGCCGATAGATAATTTCGTTTGTTGCCCTTAGCATTCAAAATCAAACTTTACAAAAATTTTGATTTGAGCCCTTATATTATTAAGGGTGCGGTATGTATTGCTAGCAACCAAAATGTTTGGTAATCGGCTCTCGCGCTATAGAGGCTAGATTGTAGGGTTATAGGATAGGGTTTTCTTATGCGGAAAACTTCCTTAAAAAACGAAGTTACATCGTATACTCTGAGGCCGTAATTATTATGCGAAAATAACTTCTTTTTTAAGGATTTTGTTTTTTTAATCACCTCATTAGGATAACCATATAAATTAACTAGGTATGTGCTGTTATCGTTAGTTAAAGGCCACTCTCATGCGACAATAGACTTGCCCAATTTTAGTAAAAAGAAACCTAGGTGCAGCATTGCTTAGAAGCTTCATGTTACGGTACTTGTTTGTTCTACTTTGGTCATTCAATTCGAAATATTATAGCTGATGCCCAGACCGATCTAGATGCGCGCAATGAGTGGTTCCTTTGTAACCTAGGCATTCACTATTAATACCTACATCAAAAACCTCATACATGATTTTAACTGCAAAAAATAAAAAATTACAGAACTTTACACCACTAACAATAACTAACAATATAATACAAAGATCACGTAAAGAAAAATATCTTGGCCTTTATTTAGATGATAGACTAACATGGGAAGCACACATTGGCCATATCAGATCCAAGCTGAAATCAGTCTTAAGAGCGAACTTACTAGTAAAAACACACCTAGAATACTTGATTGAAATATGGGGCTCAGCTTCCAAAACTACTTTGAGACAGCTACAAACTATACAAAATAAAATCATTAAAACACTATTTAATAACAATTACTTAACACCTACAAAGGAAGTATATTCAAAGACTAAACTATTAAACCTCACACAATTTTATGTGTAAGGAGCCGCAAGAAAGGAGTCGTTTTAACCAAACTCCTACTTTTCGAGGTGCATCTATTCCTGTGACTGATCGGCTCGAGCTCCTAGGCATGGAGTTGACATCCAGTCTCAAATTCGGCGCCACCACCATCGAGTACAAACCGCTGCCAAAAAGCTGGGCATCCTAAATAGGGTGAAGCGATACTTCAGACCTGGACAGCTTTTAACCCTATACAAAGCACAAGTTCGATCCTGCATGAAGTATTGCAGCCACCTTTGGGATGGCTCAGCTAAGTATCAGCTTGCCGCGCTTGGCTCGGTGGAACGCAGAGCTAAGAGGCTCATCGGTGACGTAAAACTGGTGGATGCCAAGCTACATAGCTTGGCTCATCGCCGGAAGGCCTTCTTGTCGGTCTTCTACAGATTGTACTTCGGTGAGTGTGCCCAAGAACTCCACGACCTCATCCTACCGGCCCCCTTCTACCATCGGTCATCCAGACGCACTGCATCTTACCATCCCTACCTTGTTGCTTTTCCTCCAATTCGCACTAAGCGTTTCCAAACGTCTTTTATAATGCGCGCAGCAAAGGAGTGGAACTCTCTGCCTGCGTCTGTGTTTCCAAACGCTTGTACAACCCTAATCTCTTCAAAGTTAGAGTGCACAGGCTCCTTCTGGGTAAGCTCGCTCCATCGTAGACTTTGTCTCTGTCATCTCTGACCTAGACTAGAGTCAAGAGCAAACCCATCACAAATAAAAATAAAAAAAATGTGTTCAGAACCTACCTTAGTTAAAAAAAATATTACAGGCATTATTCACTCAAACATAACATTCACTCAAAAGACACAAATATCACCTCAGAAATAAACACATGTTGCAACTGACTCAGCCACGCACACTCACATACAGTAAAAAAGCATTCTTCATGAGGGAGCACAATTGTACCTGCTAAACGACATAAAGGAATGTATTAAATTAAGAATATTTAAAAATAAATTAAAGTCGCATATTGCTAGTACCTACTCTGTACCTGCGATGTTAAAAATGTTAAAATAAATATTGTCACGTAATTTTGTACTAAACTAGAGCAAAAATAAGTGTATTTAAGTTTAAGTTAATTAAATTTGTAAATCTCATTTTAAGTGAACTACGTTGTTCTTTTGAGAAATAAAGTTCTTTAAACCTATGTTCCAGTTTCTTAATTCTGATTTAGGTGTAATATTTCTATTCTACCCACTATATACTTCGACTTATCCACTTATCTAATCTAACTTGTCTTATAAATGCGAGAGCTTGGATAAATAGATTTGTGTTTGTTACTCAATCACGATAGGTCGGCTAAACGGATATAGATCAAATTTGGCATAGAGATAGATTATAGTCTTTTTTTTTTTTTTTTTTAAGGATGGGAAATCATCAAATGACTTCTCCCGCTCTGGGTGAAGCGGAAGGGAGTGTCAGACTCTTACTGACTAAAACCCATCCGTGTTCCTCCTAATGCCCTTTGCGTTCCAGGGCCGCGGCGACTCTCTCGAACAAATCCCGCAACCCCGATAGATTATAGTCTGGAATAGCAAATGGGCACTTTTTATTCAAGGTGTATCTATTTAGTATAGTTCCCTTGGGACAATTTCCGACATACACGCGGGCGAAGCAGCTGGCAGAAGCTAGTATTACCTACCTCATAAAACACCAATTTGAAAGCAAATCAAATGAAATGTTGCCGTAATAATATAATCAGAATATGACTTCCTAGAATTTTGGATTAAGTACCTCCAATTTAAGTAGGTACTTAGGTGCGGCAAAACTTAAATAAGTACTGTAGTGTATGCGGGTAGATATAGTGACATTATCTATACTAATATATAAAGCTGAAGAGTTTGTTTGTTTGTTTGCTTGAACGCGCTAATCTCAGGAACTACTGGTCCGATTTGAAGATAGCCCATTTATCGAGGAAGGCTATAGGCTATATATCATCACGCTAAGACCAATAGGAGCAGAGCAGTAATGAAAATTCGACGACGAAGTTGCGCGGGTCAGCTAGTAATGAATCCAGGGATGGCCAACCGGTCGATCGCGGCTTGTAGTCCAGTCGATCGCCGCCAGGACAAAAATATAAATACCTACTTATAACAGACTGCGCCTCTGTACAAGATACTTTAGGATATTCATCATCATCATATCAGCCGAAAGACGTCCACTGCTGGACATAGGCCTCACACCACAACCACCGGCCACAACGACCGGTTCTATGCGTCTCGCATCCATCGGCTAACCGCGACCTTCATAGATAATATATCAATAGTACGATAAATAAATAGGTTAGGTTAATAAAATGAACACATACCAAAATAGTAACGCTAATTTAAAACTGAATACTACTGGACCTTCATTCAAAATTTAATTATTAAACAGGGCGATTGAATCTCTACCAAATTATTTACGAGCACACTTGAGGAGATATTTAAAACAATGGTAGCCTCATGGAAGAACAAAGGTATTGACGTCGGCAAAAGGAGCCTGACAAACCTCCGATTTGTTGACGACATTTTTCTTTTCGCCCCCAAAGCTCTAGAACTCCAGACCATGCTCACAGAGTTGAACACAGCTAGCTTCAAGGTGGGACTTGCAATGAATTGGTCTAAACCCCAGATAATGACCAACAGCATTAAGCGCAAGGTCGTGGTAGACGGGCAAGAAATATATGTGTCGATGAGAACATCTACTTGGGCTAGTTAGTTTCTTTCGAAAACAGGCAGGAACGAGAAATCGATCGTCGCAACGAAAATGCCTGGAAAAGCTACTGGTCTATGAAGACGCTAATGAAGGGTGATCTGCCGATCTCCCTAAAGCGCAAACTCATCGAAATGTGTATCCTAACCTACGGTGCTCAGACCTGGTCGCTCACAAAGTCGCAAAAGTTCCGCCTTAGAGTTTGCCAAAGAATGATGGAACGCAGCATTCTGCGCGAAAATGACAGGACAGAATTCAAAACACCACGCTGCGTTTCAAAATGGGAATAATGGACGTGGGTAAAAAGGCTGCCAGGCTCAAATGGGATTGGGCAGATCACGTAAACTCTCAATATACAACTCTGGGTCCTGAGTTGTATATTACCTCTAGAGACCACCATTACCATTGACATATGGTTGACTGTACCTACATTACATGTACTTCTAGATGAACGAACTAGGTAGGCTGCCAACCTACCTTAAGTAGGTAGGTTGGCAGCTTAACTAGATCGTTGATGAGTAAATTAATTTAGAAGGTATATACTACGTCTTCTACAGAGATTTTGAACGCAAGGTTAAAAGTCTCAACTATGTACGTCTGCAACCTTAATGATAGTTTGGTGATGTGATGCATTTGAGCTCGATATTTAAATCCGAAAGTTCTTGAAACTGTATTTGCTTGTAGATAATTTTAACCTTGATTTTTTGATAAATTGATGATATTTGAGTTCTTGTATTTTGTTTGTCAGTGAATAACTAATTCTTTAAATACCAAAATATTATTATAGAAACGTAAGTTGTGACCTACCTACCTCAGTGGCCAGCTAAGCTTGATGCGGTGGAAAAAAATGGGGGCTCAAGCCACAGACAGGAGAATGTGAGATGCAAGAGCGAGAGACACAAGATCGAAAATCTCAGTTCCTTAAAAAGGATACCTATTTTTAGGGTTCCTTTTTTACCTATCATGATTACAATAGGTACACAGTATCTAACTATAGGAGATTTTTGAGAAATTATAGATGCTAGGAGTTTAGGACAAGAGCGAGCCTGGTGTAGGTACCTAATCGTGTCACTCAACGTTTATTTATTTTTGTAAGTAGGTACACACAAAAATGTAGGTACTAATAGATAACATTAACGCTACCTTTTATATTACAATTTCCTTACATAACGCCGCTAATTCGAAATTGCGTCTTTCGTATAAAGCACAAAGTTTGACCTTTTTGGGATTTTATAAAAAAAGGCTTCTCAAGATTTGTGGGCCCTCTATGACCGGAGGCCGAGGTGTGATTTAAATATTCTATTATTCCATATCTATAGTAATATATATAAAGCTGAAGAGTTTGTTTGTTTGCTTGAACGCGCTAATCTCGGGAACTACTGGTCCGATTTGAAAAATTCTTTCAGTGTTAGATAGCCCATTTATCGAGGAAGGCTATAGGCTATATATCATCACGGTAAGACCAATAGGAGCGGAGCAGTAATGAAAATTGTGACGCAGGCGAAGTTGCGCGGGTCAGCTAGTTAGTTATAACATAGAATACCTTACCTAACCTTTGCCTACTCCTATGTAGAAATCCTCTGTAGGTTATAATGTTAAATAACTTAAGTAGGTATTTACAATTGAAATGTTAAAATATGCTTCACACACGCATCCATCTAGCCACTTTTAGTACTTAACTCACAGCAATTCATTTCCTAACACTAAGTAGGAGCTTAGGTATATTAGTGTCTACATACTTGTACTTATATACGTACCTAGGTAAAGGAACTAGGTACATCCTTTTAGGCCAACGAAAATCAACTAATTGCAGGCAGCACTTAGTTGATTTTAGGGTTCCGTAGACAACTGGTATAAACGGTTTTTTTTCTACAAATTATATGGGTAGAAACGTCTACCAGTTTGGTCCGGCTGTAGTAACAGGTACATAACTCAGCCATTTTACTCATCATAATTATTTCAATCGAAAGACGCGCACTACTTGGTTCACGCGCATTGATTGGGCTACCCCAAGCGTCGCTACATAGACCGGTCCCAGGCTGCAATTTTACGACATCTGAAACTGGAAGAAAAATGCTTGGACGCAGGCGCGGTCCGAGAGGGGGTCATAACCCCCCCCTCAATTCGTACACTTCAAATTGACAAACTTTCTAAAAATAGGCAAATATTGAATACATAATTAACCAAGGCGGGGTCTAAAATTATCGAGCTCGCTTCGTTCGCTCTTGCATTCTTAACGGTCGAGGTTTTGCTCATAGTTGACAATATTACTTGTAAGTCTGTATCAATATGATCTTACAGGTCCTCAATATCTGTACAGTTAGTCGACAAGAAAAGAAGATCTTACCTACCTACCTATCCACGCCACAACCTATCCGAGAATATTTCGAGCTGGTTTTTGCACCCTCAATTAACCAAGGTTTATGTTTAATTGGACCATATAACTTCTATGACTGTACTGGTAAATAAATAATCCTATTATCATCACCTATATATTCCGCGATGCAGTGCTAAAATTTTCGCTAGTTCTTCAGCTTGTGCAAAGTATGACTAGCACTTCGCCCGCGACTTCGTCTGCGCAGATTTAGTACAAACGATTTCCCCTTTTCATCCCCTTAAAAGAATGAAGGAAATGAATTTGCATTACGTTATAAAAGCAACCCTTGTGCAACGTCACCGGATTATTTGTTAAAGGGGTCTGTACCCATACATAGTTGATGGTAGTATCATGTACGACGTAACTTAAAAAAAATGTCGAAGGGTCACAAGGGCGACTGGTCGATTTTGTGTTTTATCTAACGGATATTAATTTTAGTGCACTGTAGAGACAGACTTACACAACTATGTGATATGTAGGTAACTACTATAGATTTTGTTGACGACACGATTGGCGCAGTGATTGAGCGATTGGCTGCTGTGCTGCGTGTCGTGGGTTCGATTCCCGCACGGAACAAATATTTGTATGGCCTACAAATAGTAGTTATGGGTCTGGCTCTTTGTGTATGTGAGTTTGTATGTTTGTGAACGCACCCACGATACAGGAGAAATTCCTAGTGCGGGGCAACGTTTTTTTTTTAAACAGGTTGGTTTGCAGAGTGCAGACTAGAAACCTGATACAGTTAAAGGCGGCTCCAGGAGTAAATTCCTCAATGACTTTGTTAGGTTGTAGACTACCAAATATACTACTAGACTATGTACTTGTGGCCCTTATCCCCCCGCACTAGATCTGCCAGTGTTATACACGTCTTTGTTATCTACTGCATTTTGCATCAAGGATGCTCTCTCGAGAAATGCTTAAAAACAGCGTGCAGATGAAGCAACTTTTCTTCGGAATTTACAGAGAAATTACATCTGAAAAAAATAGGTAGTAATCTACATGATATGATACGTAGTTTGGTTTAGCCAGAATTTATGTATCGGTATCACATAATAAGAAAAAAAATCACTAAATCACCTCCAAATCGTTGAGATGAAACCATTTTACTCCTTCATTTTTTAACAAAAGTCTAAACGAAAAATATCTAAGTACTGCTTTGCAATACAAAAGAAAATAATTTGGTTTTGTTACTTTTTAAAATATGTAATTTTTTTATAATAAATTAAAAATACGGATAGCGGAGTGGCGCATAGAGGAGTAGTTATGCACAAGGTCACTGGCATGTATACAAGCCTTAAAAAATTTATTCACTGATAGAACGTGACCATAAATCAAATTCGACTTCTACCTACATCAATTAAAAACAACACACTTCACTAGTAACTCATAAATATACGTTGAGGAAGGACGGATTCGGAAATGGTCGGTAATTGTAGCTAATGTGAGTAAACTTTAGCATCCATCGCGGTCGAGATGCGTTAGATGAGATTATTACGGTGAGAAGGCCGCACAGCCGTGTAAACATTAATTTTATTATGTACATAAGGTTCTCAACAATGTGTGGCAATCTAAATGTCTTGTAGGTTGATTTCGCAACAGCCTCACTATTGAATTAGCTTCGTTTTGTATAATTTGATCTACCTATTCATTTATACAAATAAATAAAATTGAAATGTCTGTTTGTACTCGTAATATCAAAATAATAGCTTTTTACTAAATGTATATGAAAGTATAGTTAGTACCTAGTAGGTACCTACAATACCTATCTATGTATAACCTGTGGTATAATAAAACAATTTTTTAAATTTTTGTCTGTCTTTCGATCTATCTGTCGGTTTTCCGTCTAATCTCTGGAACGGCTGGACCAGTTTTGACGAGACTTTCACTGGCAGATAGCTGATGCTGTAAGAAGTAATTTAGGCTACTGTTATGTAAGAAACAGAATAATAATAATTCTTTGCAACTAAAATAAAACCGTAGCTTTCAAGCGCGATCTCAAAAAAGGATGTTAGCACGACTTTCTTTGACAGATAGCTGATGGTATGGAGTTGGAGTTACTCATTTAAGAAAAACGATTAGGATTCTGTGCAGAAAAATTCAAGCCCAAGAAACTACTTTTCACGCGGGCAAAGCCGCGGGCAGAATTTAGTAATACTTAATTATCGAATACAAGAAATATGGGTGGATTATAAATGAGCTTAAATAATATACA